>JARWLC010000013.1:66651696-72156696 GCA_033318265.1 Phyllotis vaccarum
CCTCCTTATACCTATCACTCTTTATCCCCATCCCTCCTTATCCCCATCGCTCCTTATCCCCATCCCTCCTTATCCCCATCCCTCCTTATCCCCATCCCTCCTTATCCCCATCCCTCCTTATCCCCCCATCCTCTATCCCCATCCCTCCTTATCCCCATCCCTCCTTATCCCCATCCCTCCTTATACCTATCACTCTTTATCCCCATCCCTCCTTATCCCCATCCCTCCTTATATCCATCCCTCCTTATCCCCATCCCTCCTTATCCCCATCCCTCCTTATCCCCATCCCTCCTTATACCTATCATTCTTTATCCCCATCCCTCCTTATCCCCATCCCTCCTTATCCCCATCCCTCCTTATCCCCACCCCTCCTTATCCCCATCCTTCCTTATCCCCATCCTTCCTTATCCCCATCCCTCCTTATCCCCATCCTCCTTATCCCCATCCCTCCTTATACCTATCACTCTTTATCCCATCCCTCCTTATCCCCATCGCTCCTTATCCCCATCCCTCCTTATCCCCATCCCTCCTTATCCCCATCCCTCCTTATCCCCATCCCTCCTTATCCCCATCCCTCCTTATCCCCATCCCTCCTTATCCCCATCCCTCCTTATCCCCATCCCTCCTTATACCTATCACTCTTTATCCCCATCCCTCCTTATCCCCATCCCTCCTTATCCCCATCCCTCCTTATCCCCATCCCTTCCTTATCCCCCAACTGTTCTCATCCCTTCCTCATCCCTCTTATCCCCCTTTCCACCTTATCCCCATCCCTCCTTATCTCCCATCCCTCCTTATCCCCATCCCTCCTTAATCCCCAGATGTTTTATCCCTCATCACTCCTTATACACTTCCCTCCCTTACCTCCCTTCTTCCTTATCCCTATCTATTCCTTTGGCCCATCTTTTCGCATCCCTTCCTAACCCCATCCCTCCCTATCCCTATCCCTTTCTTATCCCTATGCCTCCTTATCCCCCATCCTTCCTTATATCAATCCCACCTTATCCCCATCCCTTCCTCATCCCCCAACTGTTCTCATCCTTTCCTCAACCCTCCTTATCCCCATCCACCTTATTCCCAACCTTCCTTATCCCCCATTCCTCCTTATCCCCATCCCTCCTTATCCCCATCCCTCCTTATCCCCATCCCTCCTTATCCCCATCCCTCCTTATCCCCAACCCTCCTTATTCCCATTCCTCCTGATCACCATCCCTCCTTATATCCATCCCTACTTATCCCCATCCCTACTTCTACCCATTAATTACTTATCTCCCATCCCTCCTTATTTCCATCGCTTCTCATCCCTTCTTATCCCCATCCTTCCTTATCCCTATCTCTTCCTTATTTGCATCATTTCCCATCGCTTCCTAACCCCATCACTCCATATCCCCATCCCTCCTCCTCCCCATCCCTCCTTATCCCCATCCCTCCTTATACCTATCATTCTTTATCCCCATCCCTCCTTATCCCCATCCCTCCTTATCCCCATCCCTCCTTATCCCCATCCCTCCTTATCCCCATCCTTCCTTCTCCCCATCCCTCCTTATCCCCATCCCTCCTTATCCCCATCCCTCCTTATTCCCATTCCTCCTTATCCCCATCCCTCGTTATATCCATCCCTCCTTATCCCCATCCCTCCTTCTCCCCATCCCTCCTTCTCCCCATCCTTCCTTCTCCCCATCCCTCCTTATCCCCATCCCTCCTTATCCCCATCCCTCCTTATCCCCATCCCTCCTTATACCTATCATTCTTTATCCCCATCCCTCCTTATCCCCATCCCTCCTTATCCCCATCCCTCCTTATCCCCATCCCTCCTTATATCTATCACTCTTTATCCCCATCCCTCCTTATCCCCATCCCTCCTTATCCCCATCCCTCCTTATACCTATCACTCTTTATCCCCATCCCTCCTTATCCCCATCGCTCCTTATCCCCATCCCTCCTTATCCCCATCCCTCCTTATCCCCATCCCTCCTTATCCCCATCCCTCCTTATCCCCATCCCTCCTTATCCCCATCCCTCCTTATCCCCATCCCTCCTTATCCCCATCCCTCCTTATACCTATCACTCTTTATCCCCCTCCCTCCTTATCCCCATCCCTCCTTATCCCCATCCCTCCTTATCCCCATCCCTTCTTATCCCCCAACTGTTCTCATCCTTTCCTCAACTCTCATTATCCCCATCCATCTTATTCCCATCCTTCCTTATCCCCCATCCCTCCTTATCCCCATCCCTCCTTATCCCCGTCCCTCCTTATCCCCATCCCTCCTTATCCCTGTCCCTCCTTATCCCCATCCCTCCTCATCCCCATCCCTCCTCATACCCATCCCTCCTTATACCCATCCCTCCTTATCCCCATCCCTCCTTATCACTAACCCTACTTATCCCCATCCTTCCTTATCCCCACCCCTCCTTATCCCCATCCCTCCTTATCCCCATCCCTCCTTATCCCCATCCCTCCTTATCCCCATCCCTCCTTATCCCCATCTCTCCTTATCCCTCATCCCTCCTTATCCCCATCTCTCCTTATCCCCATCCCTCCTCATTCCCATTCCTCCTTATCCCCATCCCTCCTTATTCCCATTCCTCCTTATCCCCATCCCTCCTTATTCCCATCCCTCCTTATATCCATCCCTACTTATCCCCATCGTTATCCCCATCGCTACTTATACCAAGTAATTACTTATCTCCCATCCCTCCTTATTTCCATCGCTTCTCATCCCTTCTTATCCCCATACTTCCTTATCCCCATCCTTACTTATTCCTATCTTTTCCTTATTCGCATCATTTCCCATCCCTTCCTAACCCCATCCTCCATATCCCATCCCTCCATATCCCCTCCCTCCTTATCCCCATCCATTTTTATCCCCATCCCTCCTTATCCCCATCCATTTTTATCCCCATCCCTCCTTATCCCCATCCCTTTTTATCCCCACCCTCCTTATCCCCATCCCTCCTTATCCCCATCCCTCTTTATATCCATCCGTCCTGATCCCCATCCCTTCCTTATCCACCAACTGTTCTCATCCCTTCCTCATCCCTCTTATCCCCCTTCCAACCTTATTCCCATCCTTCCTTATCTCCCATCCCTCCTTATCTCCCATCCCTCCTTATCCCCATCCCTCCTTAGCCCCCAGATGTTTTTATCCCTCATCACTCCTTATACCCTTCCCTCCCTTCCCTCCCTTCTTCCTTATACGTATCTCTTCCTTTGGCCCATCTTTTCGCATCCCTTCCTAACCCCATCCCTCCCTATCCCTTTCTTATCCCTATGTCTCCTTATCCCCCATCCCTCCTTATATCAATCCCTCCTTATCCCCATCCCTCCTTATCCCCAACTGTTCTCATCCCTTCCTCTACCCCTCCTTATCCCCATCCACCTTATTCCCAACCTTCCTTATCCCCCATTCCTCCTTATCCCCATCCCTCCTTATCCCCATCCCTCCTTATCCCCATCCCTCCTTATCCCCATCCCTCCTTATCCCCATCCCTCTTATCCCCATCCCTCCTTATCCCCATCCCTCCTTATCCCCATCCCTCCTTATCCTCCTTATCCCCATCGCTCCTTATCCCCATCCCTCCTTATCCCCATCCCTCCTTATCCCCATCCCTCCTTATCCCCATCCCTCCTTATCCCCATCCCTCCTTATCCCCATCCCTCCTTATCCCCATCCCTCCTTATCCCCATCCCTCCTTATCCCCATCCATTTTTATCCCCATCCCTCCTTATCCCCATCCCTTTTTATCCCCACCCCTCCTTATCCCCATCTCTCCTTATCCCTCATCCCTCCTTATCCCCATCTCTCCTTATCCCCATCCCTCCTCATTCCCATTCCTCCTTATCCCCATCCCTCCTTATTCCCATTCCTCCTTATCCCCATCCCTCCTTATTCCCATCCCTCCTTATATCCATCCCTACTTATCCCCATCGCTACTTATACCAAGTAATTACTTATCTCCCATCCCTCCTTATTTCCATCGCTTCTCATCCCTTCTTATCCCCATACTTCCTTATCCCCATCCTTACTTATTCCTATCTTTTCCTTATTCGCATCATTTCCCATCCCTTCCTAACCCCATCCCTCCATATCCCCATCCCTCCATATCCCCATCCCTCCTTATCCCCATCCATTTTTATCCCCATCCCTCCTTATCCCCATCCATTTTTATCCCCATCCCTCCTTATCCCCATCCCTTTTTATCCCCACCCCTCCTTATCCCCATCCCTCCTTATCCCCATCCCTCCTTATACCTATCACTCTTTATCCCCATCCTTCCTTATCCCCATCCCTCTTTATATCCATCCGTCCTGATCCCCATCCCTTCCTTATCCACCAACTGTTCTCATCCCTTCCTCATCCCTCTTATCCCCCTTCCAACCTTATTCCCATCCTTCCTTATCTCCCATCCCTCCTTATCTCCCATCCCTCCTTATCCCCATCCCTCCTTAGCCCCCAGATGTTTTTATCCCTCATCACTCCTTATACCCTTCCCTCCCTTCCCTCCCTTCTTCCTTATACGTATCTCTTCCTTTGGCCCATCTTTTCGCATCCCTTCCTAACCCCATCCCTCCCTATCCCTTTCTTATCCCTATGTCTCCTTATCCCCCATCCTTCCTTATATCAATCCCTCCTTATCCCCATCCCTCCTTATCCCCCAACTGTTCTCATCCCTTCCTCTACCCTCCTTATCCCCATCCACCTTATTCCCAACCTTCCTTATCCCCCATTCCTCCTTATCCCCAACCCTCCTTATCCCCATCCCTCCTTATCCCCATCCCTCCTTAACCCCATCCCTCCTTATCCCCATCCCTCCTTATCCCCATCCCTCCTTATCCCCATCCCTCCTTAACCCCATCCCTCCTTATCCCATCCCTCCTTATCCCCATCCCTCCTTATCCCCATCCCTATTTATCCCCATCCCTCCTTATCCCCATCCCTCCTTATCCCCATCCCTCCTTAACCCCATCCCTCCTTATCCCCATCCCTCCTTATCCCCATCCCTCCTTATCCCCATCCCTCCTTAACCCCATCCCTCCTTATCCCATCCCTCCTTATCCCCATCCCTCCTTATCCCCATCCCTCCTTATCCCCATCCTTCCTTATCCCCAACCCTCCTTATTCCCATTCCTCCTGATCACCATCCCTCCTTATCCCCATCCCTACTTATCCCCATCCCTACTTCTACCCATTAATTACTTATCTCCCATCCCTACTTATTTCCATCGCTTCTCATCCCTTCTTATCCCCATCCTTCCTTATCCCTATCTCTTCCTTATTTGCATCATTTCCCATCGCTTCCTAACCCCATCACTCCATATCCCCATCCCTCCTTCTCCCCATCCCTCCTTCTCCCCATCCCTCCTTATCCCCATCCCTCCTTATCCCCATCCCTCCTTATACCTATCATTCTTTATCCCCATCCCTCCTTATCACCATCCCTCCTTATCCCCATCGCTCCTTATCCCCATCCCTCCTTATCCCCATCCCTCCTTATCCCCATCCCTCCTTATCCCCATCCCTCCTTATCCCCATCCCTCCTTCTCCCCATCCCTCCTTATCCCCATCCCTCCTTATCCCCACCCCTCCTTATCCCCATCCTTCCTTCTCCCCATCCCTCCTTATCCCCATCCCTCCTTATCCCCATCCCTCCTTATACCTATCACTCTTTATCCCCATCCCTCCTTATCCCCATCCCTCCTTATACCTATCACTCTTTATCCCCATCCCTCCTTATACCTATCACTCTTTATCCCCATCCTTCCTTATCCCCATCCCTCCTTATCCCCATCCCTCCTTATCCCCATCCCTCCTTATCCCCATCCCTCCTTATCCCCATCTCTCCTTATCCCTCATCCCTCCTTATCCCCATCTCTCCTTATCCCCATCCCTCCTCATTCCCATTCCTCCTTATCCCCATCCCTCCTTATTCCCATTCCTCCTTATCCCCATCCCTCCTTATTCCCATCCCTCCTTATATCCATCCCTACTTATCCCCATCGCTACTTATACCAAGTAATTACTTATCTCCCATCCCTCCTTATTTCCATCGCTTCTCATCCCTTCTTATCCCCATACTTCCTTATCCCCATCCTTACTTATTCCTATCTTTTCCTTATTCGCATCATTTCCCATCCCTTCCTAACCCCATCCCTCCATATCCCCATCCCTCCATATCCCCATCCCTCCTTATCCCCATCCATTTTTATCCCCATCCCTCCTTATCCCCATCCATTTTTATCCCCATCCCTCCTTATCCCCATCCCTTTTTATCCCCACCCCTCCTTATCCCCATCCCTCCTTATCCCCATCCCTCTTTATATCCATCCGTCCTGATCCCCATCCCTTCCTTATCCACCAACTGTTCTCATCCCTTCCTCATCCCTCTTATCCCCCTTCCAACCTTATTCCCATCCTTCCTTATCTCCCATCCCTCCTTATCTCCCATCCCTCCTTATCCCCATCCCTCCTTAGCCCCCAGATGTTTTTATCCCTCATCACTCCTTATACCCTTCCCTCCCTTCCCTCCCTTCTTCCTTATACGTATCTCTTCCTTTGGCCCATCTTTTCGCATCCCTTCCTAACCCCATCCCTCCCTATCCCTTTCTTATCCCTATGTCTCCTTATCCCCCATCCTTCCTTATATCAATCCCTCCTTATCCCCATCCCTCCTTATCCCCCAACTGTTCTCATCCCTTCCTCTACCCTCCTTATCCCCATCCACCTTATTCCCAACCTTCCTTATCCCCCATTCCTCCTTATCCCCATCCCTCCTTATCCCCATCCCTCCTTATCCCCATCCCTCCTTATCCCCATCCCTCCTTATCCCCATCGCTCCTTATCCCCATCCCTCCTTATCCCCATCCCTCCTTATCCCCATCCCTCCTTATCCCCATCCCTCCTTATCCCCATCCCTCCTTATCCCCATCCCTCCTTATCCCCATCCCTCCTTATCCCCATCCCTCCTTATCCCCATCCATTTTTATCCCCATCCCTCCTTATCCCCATCCCTTTTTATCCCCACCCCTCCTTATCCCCATCTCTCCTTATCCCTCATCCCTCCTTATCCCCATCTCTCCTTATCCCCATCCCTCCTCATTCCCATTCCTCCTTATCCCCATCCCTCCTTATTCCCATTCCTCCTTATCCCCATCCCTCCTTATTCCCATCCCTCCTTATATCCATCCCTACTTATCCCCATCGCTACTTATACCAAGTAATTACTTATCTCCCATCCCTCCTTATTTCCATCGCTTCTCATCCCTTCTTATCCCCATACTTCCTTATCCCCATCCTTACTTATTCCTATCTTTTCCTTATTCGCATCATTTCCCATCCCTTCCTAACCCCATCCCTCCATATCCCCATCCCTCCATATCCCCATCCCTCCTTATCCCCATCCATTTTTATCCCCATCCCTCCTTATCCCCATCCATTTTTATCCCCATCCCTCCTTATCCCCATCCCTTTTTATCCCCACCCCTCCTTATCCCCATCCCTCCTTATCCCCATCCCTCCTTATACCTATCACTCTTTATCCCCATCCTTCCTTATCCCCATCCCTCTTTATATCCATCCGTCCTGATCCCCATCCCTTCCTTATCCACCAACTGTTCTCATCCCTTCCTCATCCCTCTTATCCCCCTTCCAACCTTATTCCCATCCTTCCTTATCTCCCATCCCTCCTTATCTCCCATCCCTCCTTATCCCCATCCCTCCTTAGCCCCCAGATGTTTTTATCCCTCATCACTCCTTATACCCTTCCCTCCCTTCCCTCCCTTCTTCCTTATACGTATCTCTTCCTTTGGCCCATCTTTTCGCATCCCTTCCTAACCCCATCCCTCCCTATCCCTTTCTTATCCCTATGTCTCCTTATCCCCCATCCTTCCTTATATCAATCCCTCCTTATCCCCATCCCTCCTTATCCCCCAACTGTTCTCATCCCTTCCTCTACCCTCCTTATCCCCATCCACCTTATTCCCAACCTTCCTTATCCCCCATTCCTCCTTATCCCCAACCCTCCTTATCCCCATCCCTCCTTATCCCCATCCCTCCTTAACCCCATCCCTCCTTATCCCCATCCCTCCTTATCCCCATCCCTCCTTATCCCCATCCCTCCTTAACCCCATCCCTCCTTATCCCATCCCTCCTTATCCCCATCCCTCCTTATCCCCATCCCTATTTATCCCCATCCCTCCTTATCCCCATCCCTCCTTATCCCCATCCCTCCTTAACCCCATCCCTCCTTATCCCCATCCCTCCTTATCCCCATCCCTCCTTATCCCCATCCCTCCTTAACCCCATCCCTCCTTATCCCATCCCTCCTTATCCCCATCCCTCCTTATCCCCATCCCTCCTTATCCCCATCCTTCCTTATCCCCAACCCTCCTTATTCCCATTCCTCCTGATCACCATCCCTCCTTATCCCCATCCCTACTTATCCCCATCCCTACTTCTACCCATTAATTACTTATCTCCCATCCCTACTTATTTCCATCGCTTCTCATCCCTTCTTATCCCCATCCTTCCTTATCCCTATCTCTTCCTTATTTGCATCATTTCCCATCGCTTCCTAACCCCATCACTCCATATCCCCATCCCTCCTTCTCCCCATCCCTCCTTCTCCCCATCCCTCCTTATCCCCATCCCTCCTTATCCCCATCCCTCCTTATCCCCATCCCTCCTTATCCCCATCCCTCCTTATCCCCATCCCTCCTTATCCCCATCCCTCCTTATACCTATCACTCTTTATCCCCATCCCTCCTTATCCCCATCCCTCCTTAGCCCCATCCCTCCTTATCCCCATCCCTCCTTATCCCCATCCCTCCTTATCCCCATCCCTCCTTATCCCCATCCCTCCTTATCCCCATCCCTCCTTCTCCCCATCCCTCCTTATCCCCATCCCTCCTTATCCCCACCCCTCCTTATCCCCATCCTTCCTTCTCCCCATCCCTCCTTATCCCCATCCCTCCTTATCCCCATCCCTCCTTATACCTATCACTCTTTATCCCCATCCCTCCTTATCCCCATCCCTCCTTATCCCCATCCCTCCTTATCCCCATCCCTCCTTATCCCCATCCCTCCTTATCCCCATCCCTCCTTATCCCCATCCCTCCTTATACCTATCATTCTTTATCCCCATCCCTCCTTATCCCCATCCCTCCTTATCCCCATCCCTCCTTATCCCCATCCCTCCTTATCCCCATCCCTCCTTATCCCCATCCCTCCTTATACCTATCACTCTTTATCCCCATCCCTCCTTATCCCCATCCCTCCTTATACCTATCACTCTTTATCCCCATCCCTCCTTATACCTATCACTCTTTATCCCCATCCTTCCTTATCCCCATCCCTCCTTATCCCCATCCCTCCTTATCCCCATCCCTCCTTATCCCCATCCTTCCTTATCCCCATCCTTCCTTATCCCCATCCCTCCTTATCCCCATCCCTCCTTATCCCCATCCCTCCTTATACCTATCACTCTTTATCCCCATCCCTCCTTATCCCCATCCCTCCTTATCCCCATCCCTCCTTATCCCCATCCCTCCTTATCCCCATCCCTCCTTATCCCCATCCCTCCTTATCCCCATCCCTCCTTATACCTATCATTCTTTATCCCCATCCCTCCTTATCCCCATCCCTCCTTATCCCCATCCCTCCTTATCCCCATCCCTCCTTATCCCCATCCCTCCTTATCCCCATCCCTCCTTATACCTATCACTCTTTATCCCCATCCCTCCTTATCCCCATCCCTCCTTATACCTATCACTCTTTATCCCCATCCCTCCTTATACCTATCACTCTTTATCCCCATCCTTCCTTATCCCCATCCCTCCTTATCCCCATCCCTCCTTATCCCCATCCCTCCTTATCCCCATCCCTCCTTATCCCCATCCCTCCTTATCCCCATCCCTCCTTATCCCCATCCCTCCTTATACCTATCATTCTTTATCCCCATCCCTCCTTATCCCCATCCCTCCTTATCCCCATCCCTCCTTATCCCCATCCCTCCTTATCCCCATCCCTCCTTATACCTATCACTCTTTATCCCCATCCCTCCTTATCCCCATCCCTCCTTATACCTATCACTCTTTATCCCCATCCCTCCTTATACCTATCACTCTTTATCCCCATCCTTCCTTATCCCCATCCCTCCTTATCCCCATCCCTCCTTATCCCCATCCCTCCTTATCCCCATCCTTCCTTATCCCCATCCTTCCTTATCCCCATCCCTCCTTATCCCCATCCCTCCTTATCCCCATCCCTCCTTATCCCCATCCTTCTTTATCCCCATCCTTCCTTATCCCCATCCCTCCTTATCCCCATCCCTCCTTATCCCCATCCCTCCTTATACCTATCACTCTTTATCCCCACCCCTCCTTATACCTATCACTCTTTATCCCCATCCCTCCTTATCCCCATCCCTCCTTATACCTATCACTCTTTATCCCCATCCCTCCTTATACCTATCACTCTTTATCCCCATCCCTCCTTATCCCCATCCCTCCTTATCCCCACCCCTCCTTATCCCCATCCCTCCTTATCCCCATCCCTCCTTATCCCCATCCCTCCATATCCCCATCCCTCCTTATCCCCATCCCTCCTTATCCCCATCCCTCCTTATCCCCATCCCTTCCTTATCCCCATCCCTCCTTATCCCCATCCCTCCATATCCCCATCCCTCCTTATCCCCATCCCTCCTTATCCCCATCCCTCCATATCCCCATCCCTCCTTATCCCCATCCCTTCTTATCCCCCATCCCTCCTTATACCCATCCATTTTCATCCCTCCTCATTCCCATCCCTCATTAACCCCCATTTTTCCTTATCCCCATCCCTCCTTTTTCCCCATCCCTTCTTATCACCCATCCCTCCTTATACCCATCCCTTTTCATCCGTCCTTATTCCCATCCCTCATTAACCCCCATTTTTCCTTATCCCCATTTTTCCTTATCCCCCATCCGTTCCATCCGACTTTAGCCCCATCCCTTCCTTGTTCCCCTTCCCCCTTTCCATTCTTTCCTTCTTTCCCTCCTCTCTTCCCACCTCTCCTATTCCATTCCTCTCCACCCCCTTCTTCCCCTCTTTCCTCCCATTCTACATTATTAAAGACTCTCATCGACACTCGTTTTCTTGTCAGATTGGGTTTTTTTATTTTCATCAACATGTAGGTACTGTGTAGTAAAAATTCAGTCTACACAGTTCACCATTGCTCAGCTGCCAGACCTTTGAATGAATTTCAAGGTCTCTAGTGGCATTCTGAGGCTATTGGCTTTCCAGATCACTTGTTGCAATGCTGCAACTGTCCAAACTACTCTGGTCTGGCTCAGACTTAGTCAACTCTTCATTCAGGCGATGGTAGTGGCCAAAGAGTTCCTTCTTTCCACTGACTTTTTTAGCCTTTTTTGCAGAGGTTGAAATTTTCTCAGAAGCTTTTGCCTTTGGGATCCATGGTGGGGTTTTCTTGCCCTTCTTTGTAGTCTTTTGCACCTGGAAGGACAACAGAGTCAATCAACAGGGGCATAGAAGTCTTTGAAAAGACAGAATATGAGAAAGGGACTGAAGAAGGGCTATGGGTTGAGGAAGAGGTTAATGCCAGGTAGAGACAGGAGTGCGGGGCGGCGGCGCGGGGGGGGGGGGGGGGGGGGGCGGGGGATCACCGGAGAAAGGCATTTGCTTAGCTTGGGCCTTCTTACTTTTCCACTGCTTCTGGAGCTGGGCTTCTCATCCATCTTGCCAGCCATTCGGGCTTTGGACTCATGGTGAGTCTTCTTCACTTTCTTGGACTTGGTTTTTGAAGTTGATGGCTGGTCGTCTGTGGTAGGATAAGCTGACTTCTTGGTTGCCTTCGCCATACTGAAGCTTGGGGTCGGTCTGGCTCAGAGCACAGAGGCACCGGCTTATAAAGCCACCCAGGACAAGGGAAGGCCACACCCTTGAGTCCTGATTGGTCAGACGCTCTGACATCACAAAGTAAATTGTGGACCCCTTGAAGCTCTTGAGCAGGCACTGGATTGGAAAGGATGTTGTGGCTCAGAAACAGAAAGTACCATCTTTGACAACTCTGATAGGGGAGATATGAAGGCCTTAGTGTCTGAATCCAGACAGGAGGCTTTTCTTGAACATCTCCAAGAGACTCTTGCCACCCTTTTTGATATTCCCAATCCCAACGTTGTGTGGCAGAGGGTTCGCTTCAGTGAATTCTTCTGGAAATCTCCCCCCTCCACCCACTCAGTGGTTCATTCTGCCATGTCCCTTCTTCTGTTATTAAATTAGCTAGAATTTGGTGTGTTTTACCTTCCAAAATTAACATTGAAGTATCAGTGCATATGTGAATCACTCCAAAAAAACAAAAAAGACAAAAAGAATCTATCCATGAATATCTCTCTACTTGGTGAATTTGGCATTAAAAACTGACAATTTTGGTTACATGGTGTGCTGGCTAGTTTTACATTAACTTGAAACAAGCAAGCCTCATCTGAGAGGAGACAGCCTCAATTATAATAATTATAATAATTTATACACCTGTCATATCATGTTGTGGGCAGCATTTTCTTAATTACTGACTGATGTGGGAGGGCCTAGACCATGGTATGTGGTGCCATTTCTGGGCAGATGGTCCTGGGTTCTATAGGAAAGCAGGCTGTGCAAGCCAGGGGAGCAAACACTCCTCCATGGCCTCGGAATCAGCTCCTGCCTCCAGATTCCTGCCCTGCTGAGTTCCTGTCCTGATTTCCTTTGATGATGAATTAACTGTGATATGGAAGAGTGAGCCAAATATGCTTTTTCCTCCCCAAACTGCATTGGTCATAGTGTTTCATCACAGTAATAGTAAGCCCCACTGAGACACATGGTTTTCCATTTATAGACAGGGATTGGAAGACAATACGTTTGCCTTATTCATTCTTAGATTCTGACCACAGAATTATTGAAGCTAACATGATTTTTTTCTCATTTGATTTGTTTTATATTCAATCTTTTAGTGCTGAATTCCTTCCAATCAGTATGTCTTCTCATATATTTAAATTATAACCTCAGAAAGAAGAAAAAGAATTAATGCTACACATCTTCAGATACCCCTTGTTCATATGTGTGTGTGTGTGTGTAATATTTGCAAGCCACATTATAAACAGCTCTGAATAATACGCAACTTAAAATATGCTTTAAAAATTTTTGTTTGTTTACTTATTTATACCGTTTGTGCAGGTACTTGAAGGATCTCCTGGAACTGGAGTTACAAGGTGCTGTGAGCCACTTATGTGGGTGCTGGGAAGCAAACTAGGTCCTCTTCAAGAGGAATAACCACTGTTAACTGCTGAACCACCTCTCTGGTCCCTAAAGAATGCTTCTTAATAAAATTGGCAGTTAGCATGCTATTATTCAATCGTAGTTTGAAGGTTGCTGATATGTGACTAATATTTACATCTTGTCTGGTAAAATAAGGGCCACTATTGTTAAAAAACACTGTGGCTTTAGCACTGATACAAGTTGCCACCTCTCCAGTTTATAAGGTGTTCACTACTTTATTAGAATTTTGGTAATAAATTAAATCATATTAACACACTTAAATTGATAAGTGGCTTATATAATAAATATCACAGGCTGGTCTTTCAAGTGCTACAGCTTTGGAGAGAAAGGTATCCTAACTTGTCAGAAAGTCGGGCTATACTTGCAAGTGTTACAGACTGGTTTTTATTATATTTGAAACATATCCCCACATATCCCCTTTTGTGTCAAAATTAAGAAATAAAGTTATAGCTAACATAAGAAAAACCATATACAATAGGTACAATAATTATATACAATATATACAAGCAATAAATGAGTAATTTCCAGTCCATTAACAATTGACAATTCAAAGAAAATATTTCATTAATTATCCTATTTTGTTGAGTCCAAAGGATTATACCTAATTCACTTTCTTTCTAATCTGTATTACTAACTAAAACTATTATTCTGATGTCTCTTAAACTTATACACTTTAACCTCAAAGTTTCTTTTCTAAAACAGTCACTAGAAAACTATATCTATAACTATTTCATCTTCAACTACCTCAGAGACCCAAGAAGGAAATAATATTTACCCAAGTAAACAGCTCTAGAGGGAAAGGTATCCTGGCTGTTAGGAAGTCAGGTAATACTTATAGTTGTGAAGGGGGCAATATCCTGGATACCTCCAGCTGTGAGGACAACAGTATCCTGACTTGTTGGGAAGTCACGTTATACCTGATACTGTGTTCTGGGCAATTCTGCTCCTCTCAGAGAAAGCTGTTACAGCTGAACTCTGCTCCATCCCCATGAGTTCCCCAGCAGAGATATCCATTTCTTTTCAGCTCAGGTCGAAGATGTTACTTCTGCATCACTTTGCTAAGGGGGAAACCCTGCAGGTAGCAATCTTCTCTGGCTCCTGTGAAAGGTCTTTACTTCTGCTCTGCTCCTGAGAGAATTTCTTGGCACAGGCGTCAGTTGCTTTTTCTGCTCTATTCCTCTAAAGGAGCTTCCCAGGAGAGTTTCTGCTTCCTTCTGGCTAAAGATCTTTACTCAAAACTCTACGGAGAGATTTATTGGAAAGGAGTAGTTGAGGACAGTGGATGCTTTCTTGCTAGGTGGAGGAGGACAGCTGCCAACTGAATAGGAGAGGGGTGTGTAGAGAGAGCTTCTTAAGGGCAGAGTTTTTCCAGGGAGAAGATTTTCAGGGAGGGAATTGGTCAAATTTTGATCCCCTTGAGTGTAGGCAAGCTCAGATTGGCTAGATTTTGTGCTCAGTGTCCCTCCCCTCAGGGATTGGCTGGTTTTCCTGTTCAGGAATTGTTTGGTTTGTGTTCAGTTGGTTAGGGGCAGATTTGGCTCTAGTTTTAGGACCAATGTGCGTTTCTTTCACTGGCTCTGGGTCCATGGCCAGAGTGTGTTTCTTTTACTGACTCTGGTTCCAGGGCAAAGGTGAGTTTCATTGCCTGGCCCTTTTACCCTGCAGGTCTTAACTTTGTACTGTAGTGATCAGTGACCTTGAACTTTTGATCATTGTGGATGTAATGGTTTGTGTAGTACTACGGATGGAATTCAAGGCTTGGTGCATGCTAGGCAAGCATTCTACCAGCTAAGCTACATCCAAGTACAAGTTATTCTTGGTTCTGGATTCTCACTCTCAACAATTGGTCCATGAGATTCATCTGTTTGTTTTGTCTGTTCTAAGTTCACTTATTTTCTTTCCTATCTAGTATTCCATTATGTGAGTATACTACAATGTTCTCATCCATTATACCACTCATAGGCATTACAATGCCTCTGGTTTTTTTGCTTTTATGAATAATATTGATGTAAACATTCTGAAACTGGTTCTTTGGATGGATATTTGTGTACATTCCCATTATGTTAAAAGTTAAGCATGGAATCATGGCCTTAGGAAATGTTTATGGTCAACTTTAGTAGATACTGACAGTTTCTCAAATTGTTTGAACCATTTCACCATTCTTCCTGCAATGTAGTTTTCGAATCCCATATTCCTGTCAGCACTTGGTACAGTTTGGAATTTTGATTTTAGCTGTTCTGTTGCTGTATACTGGCAAGGAATTATTATTTGCATTTCTTCAATATAAAAACAAGGCCTCTTCCCTTTTTTTGGCACCCATTTGGATTTTCCCTTTTGTGCAGTGACTTATCAAGGTTTTACCCCTTTTTGTACTCAACAGTCTGCTTCTTTCAAAAATGCTTTTCTCTTATATACACCATGTCATCTTGCTTTAAAAAGACCCTAGGTGTACTTACATAATCTGATTCCAATTTTGTTTGCATAATTTCCCCAGTAACATTAGGCTGTTTAATTTATGCTGAAAGAATCATGAGCCTTATTTTGATGCTCACTGTGTGTTGGTTTCAAAATGATGTTGTAAGTAACTTGGCAAGGAAAACAAGTATTTTAAAAAATTTCACCAATTCAACTGTGCTGATGGCGTGTGCTCTGTTTTAGCATGATAAAGCTCAGCCACCATTCCATTCTGCCTTAGCAGACATTGTGTGAGCATTTTAGACACATCATTTTTGCTTTATGTCCTGTGGATTGCTAGAGAAAGATTCTTTTGATCTCAATACGCAATTTTTGTTGCTTCATCTTTAGCCCAATCATTCTCATTACCCCATCACTGAGCTTTTGTTTATAATGCCCTGTTTTTAATCTGTAAGCCATTTCTAGTTTTACAGGTGCTAATTTCAAACAATCTGAAAAAATGCAAACTAATATCTCAACAAGAGATTGACAAATACTAGGCATGGTTCTGGCTTTGGATTTTTAATTCATTTAACCCAGGTGAGGAAGGTAATGGTATCAGCTTCATTTTATAGATGGTGAAACTGAAACCAAGGAGAAGTAGTCTGGTAAAGTCATGAAGATGGGGAATATAGAACTTGAGCCCTGATGCCTAGCCTCATATACCTTCCTGACATGATCAGATAGACATGGCAGACTTTCTACTACTTATTCTTACTTATTGACATGTCACTCTGTATGTGTGTTTGTGATCATTATTGAATCTTACCATGAAGTCCAAACTGCCCTTGATGCCCAGGGTGGCCTTAAACTTTAGCTTCTCAATTGCTGAGATTGCAGATATGTAACCTGTGGCCACACTTCATGCATTTTCCATTTATTGATACCATTAGTGGGTACAAGGAAACTCTAAGTAAGTGACTGACTTGTGAAAACTGGCAAGATTTGTCAGGATGCTTCATATATCCCAGTTGCTGGTGCATGACTCCATCTTCTTACTTTTTCTGCACACTCTCAGGCAGGACATTTGCTCTCTCCTGCCTCTTCCTTTTGTGGGTGAGAGCCTGGCCTTTGGGTTGATAGTAGCAAAAGCCCTTTGTCTCTAGTCTCACATTAGGACTTGGGACCTTTTGGATATTAAGCCCCAACAATGCTTTCCACTCTAGGGATGAATGAGAGGTCTATATCTGTATTTTGAACATCAACTCAGCTGATGACAAAATCGTACTGCAATTTCCCATTTGCTGTTATCCCTAATATATATCTCAATGGGGTAGCAAGCAGGGTTTTGGCCCATAAAAATGATGTTGGGGTTATTAAATATGATTTTCATTTAGAAAGAAGATCCCCTGGGTGGCTCTTATCTTTGTTTTAGGAAACAAATTGGCCCTTCTCTAGCATTCTGAATATTAAAATAGAATTGGATATGGAATTCTGCTTTGGACCTCATCCAAAAGATTTTAATTATTCAAGACATACTAAGAAATAGATATAGTTTTTCCTACAAGGTGGACCAGACCCCAAGCATACTGTAAACTTTTGGCTGTTTATTTGTATCTTCTTATAACTGAGTTTTTTAAACAAACACTTTTTCATGACAAATATTTAAAATATCCATCTTCAGAGAGAGAGAAAGAAAAAAATAAAAAGATGAATGCTTTGAATTTTTGTTTTTCATCTGTGGCCCTGATGGTCCCATTTAGAACTCTGCAAATATGAGTTTTTCTAAATTATGTTTAGTAGAAATTATTAAGTGGAGACCTTGAGAGTCAGACTCACTGTCTGGAATGTGCACTCTAACCTGTAGCATTTTTATGGAGTGATTAGTCCTTCAGGATACACTTTGTGAGACCACGTTTTAAAAATGTGTATATGGCAGAGGCCACCATGCTTGGGCAACAGAGGTCAAGGTGGGTGGTAATGTTATGAGAAGGGATATACCAAGAGCTATTGGCTGGCTCTGGATCTTGGATTTTTCTCCTGCTTTGAGTCTTTCTACTTCCACCAGGTGTTTATCTTACTTGTATAGCAGGAATGAGTTCAACAATGTAGTAGTCTAATAGTAAGACTCCCTCTTTTCTTCTTATCTGCTGTATTGAGTCTGTCACTTTCTTTGCCTTTGGTGGAGGAAGACTTTATGACTTATTTGGTCTTCAATCTAGAAGTTTCTGGTAAGTATTGCAGTTAAAAAAAAACTTGCATGTCCTTGATACACATAATGCAAATTAATTGATTCTTTTACGAGGAATTATGTATGGTCTTATGTTTGGCTTTATCTCACTTATATTTTATGGATATAGGGTTTCACTATCTAGTGCCATCTGGCCTGCTACTCCCTCTGTAGATCAGCTAGCTGATCTTGAAGTTACAGAAATCTTTCTGTCTCTGCCTCCTGAGTGCTGGGATTAAAGGCATGTGCTACCATGTCTGGCCTACAGTTTTTTAAAACTCATCAAAATGAGATGTTTTAAGAGAATATTTTATGTGTTTTCTTTCTGGTGTTATGCAATAAAGTTTTGTAATGTGAATATCTCTGGTTCTCACTTATTCATGAGTACAGATGTTACTAACCCTCAGTATCTCTCCATGACCCCTTCAGTCATGAGGTGTCCACTTCAACTGAGGCTGAACCTTCACCAATGTCCTCTCCTGGCCACTCACAGTACCATTGTTTTCAGATTCTCTCCATGATCCATTCAAATTCTGCAACTTTTATGTCACCCAAACCAGTAACATACGGAAAACTCTTACACACCACCAAGCAGCATAGAATGCAGCCTTGGCCCCCTCTGGACCACAGGCTCTGTGTTCTGTAAAATACTCCAAGAAGATTTCACGTTAGTGATGCTTACCTCTTGTTAATCACAACTGATTCTTCACCTCCAGATGACCAGAAACAAATTCCTTTTTTGTGATACAGTATCTCATGTAGCCTTGGCTAGCTTGGAGCTCTCTTTGTAGATCAGGCTAGCCTTGAATTTACATAGATCTGCTTGCCTTTGCTTGTAAGTGTTAGCATTAAAGATGTGAACAACCATGTCCAGCAAACCACCAATTCATGAACTATACCATGGATAGTGTTTGAGGAACTCTCAAACTTCTCTTTGAAACTTCACAAGCCATCTCTCCATTATCTTCAGTTTTCTCACTATCATCCTTTAAGCTTTCACAGAGCAGCTCATTGAGCCCTGAGCACTCAATGGCGTTTCTAGTCCAAGCACTTTCTTCAGTTCTCCCAAATCCACATTGTCAAGTTTGTCACCTGATCTGGTACCAATTGTTTTCTTAGTCAGGATTCTATTGCTGTCATAAAATACCATGACCAAAAGCAGCTCGGACAAGAGGGTTTATTTCACCTTATATCTTATAGTCCACCATACAGGAAAGTCAGGCAGGAAGCTGGAGGCAGGATCTGAAGCAGAGACCATGGAAGAGTGCTGCTTAGTAGCTTGTTCTCCAGGGATGTTCAGCCTCCTTTCATATAGAAGCCAGAATCACTTGCCCACAGAGGGCTAGGCCCCACCAATCACTAGTCAAGAAAATACCCCACTGACTTGTTAATCACAACTGGAGGAATTTTCTCAATTGAAGTTCCCTCTCCTCAGGTGACTCTGGTTTGTGTCAAGTTGAAAAAAAAATGTGATCATTATATAGGAAGGATCCAGATTTGATGCCTCAAAAAAGACATTTAGCTCTTATGAACTCCCTTATTCCTCCAAATCATTTCTATCGGTCATTAGGGGAAAGGATGATTCTGCAGCATCAGCCATATTGTTTCTCTTAGTCTCTGAATCTTCCTGGTTGATGATGCTTATTTACTTCACAATACCTCCACTTGTCTTCAGGTTGCCTCTAGTACCTCTTGTAGTAACGCCAAAGGGAATCTCTTTTAATGTATTATTTGTGTATGTGTCCATTTGTGTACTTGTGTGTGCATGCACATGGAGGTCAGAGGTTCATCTTGGACATCATCAATGCTCTTCTTCTTATTTATCTTTTGAGACACAACTTCATATAGTTCAGGCAGTCCTTCACCTGACTTTGTAATGGAGACTAATCTTCATCTCCCTGCCTGTACCTCCCAAGTTCTGGGAATACAGGTGCTATGTTTCTGTTCTGGGCCTTTTGTGTGAATCTTGGGCCTCTACCATCAGATCCTCATGCTTGGGAGACAAGCACTCTACTCACGGAGTCATTTCCCTGGCCCTCTTTTTATGAGATAGAGTTTCACTGTATAACTGCTCAGCCCGTAGCCCAGATTGGCCTTGAATTCATAGTTATTCTCTTACTCTCCCTTCTGAATGCTGGGATTATAGCCATGTGCCACCATGGTTGGCAAAGGGGCTATGTTGATGCTGACTGATGCTTTCATTCTCAGGAATCATGGTGGCTTTACAGAGTATCAAGTACCCTTTCATTATACCTTGTCACTAGAAAGATAAAAAAAAATGCTTTTCTTCTCAACAGATTCCTTTCAAAGGGGTGTGCTGGTCTCTCAAGATACCAAGAGTCTCAGGTTGACCAGGCCCCATACTGTTTTTCTATCAGAGCTCATTCAGGTCTCTGTGTCAAAACCTTGGTACCCCAAGAAGGTAATGAGCACTGGAATGAACTGCCAGCTGGTTGCCCTGCCTGCCGCTGTCACTCTCCTGATTGTATTCCCTTTGTTTTATGTCTGCCATTCTTTGAATGGAGCAAACTTTGGTAAAATGCATTTGTGGCCAAGCTGTTGTTTCAGTGAACATTTTGCCACTTTCCCATTCTTTAATCAGTGCATTTAAGAACCAAACAGATCACATTGGAGATATTTTCAACATGACCATCACTATCATGATTTAAATGATGCTGCCTTCATCTTTTTGCCTTGGTGAAAACAGGTTGGGATATGGCAGTCCCTTGTATCTGGCTGTGTATTAGAATCTCCCAGAGAAAAAGCAAGATGTAGCAGAACATTCTCTAGTTCTAGCATTCAGGAAGCTGAAGCAAGAGAATAGCTCTGGGTTGGAAGTTTGTGTAAGATACACAGTGAGACCCAATCTTTAATGTATACATTAGGCTCGAGAGAGGAGCTGGGCTTGGTTTCCAGTGCCCACATTACGTGGCTCACAACGCCTATAAGCCTAGCTTTAGATGATTCAGTACCCTCTTCAGGCCCCCACACCCCCCCACCCCCACACACACCCAAAACAGATACTCTTTAAAAAATCTCCTAGGGAGTTTGAAAAATCTGGTAAGGCTAAGCCCTTAAAGAGCTTCTCATTTAACTAGTTTGGTTCCCAGTAAGGACTGTGTGTCAGACCAAGTCTGCTTTTTTATGTAGTTTTTTCTTAGCATATATTAATTGCACAAAGTAATGGGTTTCGTCATGACATCTCTACACATGCATGTAATGTACTTTGATCATATTCACCCCTCTATTACCCTTTCTCATCACTACTGCTCCTTTCCCCTTTCACATCCCTAATAGTCAGACTAAGTCTTGATGCTAAAGATGGAACATCGGAGGGAACCCTGACCTCTGATTCCAGGGACCACTTAAACTGTCAGAAATCACTGCATATATCCTTGGGTTAGCATTGCCTCCTGATGTGTTTTGTCAAAAAATGTGGGAACAACAAATAGCTGGTCTAGACAGAAACTGCTGGTATCCAATTTAGCACACTTAAAACCATTTCATAACCACATAAGTTTTCCAGCTTTCATTCTCTTTATCTTATCTTGCCAGTTCTCTCTTATTTTCTGTGGAGAATATTCTCTGACAGCTCACAAGAATGGAACGAAGATGAGGTTACCAACATTCATATGCACAAGAATATGACATTTCCTGAGGATTTTAAAAGTTTAAACCAAGAACACACCTGCAAAAATGTTAGCAACAGGCCCAAATACAATATAAGTAGGTCATTAATATAGTTGGCTATGGCTCACAGAAGCAATCTGTAGAGGGGAATGGCGGATGTAGATTTAGTGGTAAAGTGAGTGCTTCCCAGTGCGCACAAGGCTCTGGGTTCAGTCTTCAGTGCACACGAGCATTCAGGCATGCTCACATACAGTTAAAAACAACTACTCAAACCCTGGAGAACTGGATAGGATAATGTTAGCAAGAGGAACTGTGATCAAAGTGCAGGCACAGAGTGAGCTTGAGATGGTCCGTGTTGCAGCCACTCGGCGGGTCTTCTTGATGTGTACACGCACATGTTGACACGACAAGAGAAAGCATCCCAGCATTAACTCGGATTGTGAGATAATTATGACTTATTCATAGCACTGCAGGCCGATTACAATAATGATTACATTTCTCTAACAGTTTCCTCCCATCCTCCTTCCTGTCCCCGGGAAGCCCAAAGAATGTCACTCATTTATTTTCACCACACACCCATGGTTGAGTTAAATTTGCTTCTTTAAACCACAAAGGCGTGAACTAAAGGGGGAAAAAAACCCAAAATGGTAACTCAAATTCATGAAATAAGGCAGAATCAAAATGGACCTAAAATTATATGCCTTAACCTGCATAGATTTATAAGATCATGGGAAAATCGTAAACACTCACTGTGAGTTCTTTTTAAACTGGTCAGAGCCAAAGAGAAAGGGAACAATAAAGGAGCATACAGGTTTGAGAAGTGGTTCAGCAGTATTTAGTACAGCTAAATAGCTACCACATACCCTGTGGCTCAGGAATTCCACTTCTGACTACATGGCTAAGAGAAATTATGGCACAAGTCTACCAAAGACACACTGCAAAGCTATTTCAACCAAAATTATTCATAATGACCTCCAATTGGTGACAACTTCAATGCATATGAATGTGAAAACAGGTAAATAATTTGTAATTATGAATATAATAAAATAATCCTCAGCTCAAAACAAGAAAATGAAAAAGGTATTGATTTTCATAGGTGTTATGGAAGAGTTCATTCATAAAGAGAAAAGAAAGCTCCAAACCCATCAAAACCCCAACTAAGCACAAGAGTGGGTGGCAGTGCCAGGTGTGCTGGCACACACCTGTGTTGTATTAAGTTTCTGGCCTGGACTTTCGGCCTAGCCTGGTGGCCCAGACTTTCAGACCCACAGTCCTATAGTCCCACTGAAACACACAGACGCTTGTATTAATTGCACACTGTTTGACCTGGGACCCAGGCATATAACTTACTAGCTCTTGCTCTTAAACTAACCCATGACTCTTATCCTATTTAGCCATGAGGCTCAGTATCTTTTCTCAGACCAGCATTTCAACTTCTTTCCTCTGCATCTGTTGGCATCTCATCGTGTTGTCTCTGTGGCTTCTCTGTGGCATCTCTGCTCTGTTCTCCTTGTTCTCAGAGTTTTCTTAGTCTGGTAGCCTCACCTACACTTCCTGTCTGCCTTCGGCCAATCAGCATTTTTATTAAACTAGTAGGTGGGACAATTATTTACAATGTAACAACATAATCCCACTGCACACCTGTGATCCCCTTACTCCTGAGGGTGAGGTGAGAGGACCATGAGCCTAAGATGCCCTGGACTATAAAGTTAGACTCTGCTCTAAAATCTAACAAAACCAAATAGCAGCAGCAACAACAAAAAGTAGCCACACCTAATATACAGAATAATAGGTCTGTTTGTTTGAGACAGGATCCCATGCAAGTCAGTCTGGTCTCTAACATTCAAATAAGGATGACCTTGGACTTTTGACTCTCTTCCTGGAATTATAGGAAGGTACGATTACTCCTAGTCTATGATATGCTGAGGCTCAAACTCAGACCTCAACAATACTAGGAAAGCACTCTACTAACTGAGCTATTGCATAGCTCTTCAGATTATTTTTATTATTTAAATATTGAGATAAGACCTGGATTATGGACATATTTTAGACTATAATTTTTCATGGTGAGTCAAGTGTGTATAAATGTGTCAGAACCATTGAGTTGAAGTTAGGAAATTAGAGTACATTCTATACCGGACTTCAAGAAAAACAAAGATGAAACTAGAAAAAATAATAGGAAGGGGTGTCAATAAGTGACTTTTAAAAGTTAAGTATTATATATAGTAGAAAAGGAAAGTTGGTTTTATTATTTGAACAGAACTCTTTTTATCTCAGTGACTCAAAATTCTTTTTTGTGCTAGTAAATTACTAGCCTTTAAAATGGCTACCTGGCAGGCAATTAGCAAGGTAAATCTATATTTTCTTTTTCTCTCTCTGATCGAGATAATCATTTTATTTTGTATTTCTTGTAAAAATAATTGTAGCAAACTGCCTAGCAGTCATCTCAGATGAGATATGATGCATCCAGGGTGGTATTGCCATTTCAAAACTTTTATCTTTTATAGTTTTATTATTTTAGATGTTGGACAAACCAGAGAGACACTTACCTAGCTTCCCTTCAGAGTTTTGTTGCACATAATTGACTGTATCTCTTGATGGGAGTTTCCTCAAAGAATTCGTGAGCTTGTTTTATAACTGATACAACATCTACAAGTGATACAGATTACTATACACTTTAGGCTTTCAGTGACTTGTCTAGAAGAAATGGAAAATGAAGCATAACCCCATAGGCTCTAACATTCCTCCATTGTACTTTTGGCTTATAGTCATAGGAGTCCATAAGCAAAACAGTGGGGGAGGGCTATGGCCAAGGCAAGTCAGCTGTGTCTGCCAGAGATTTTTTTTTGTTGGACCAGACACTAATGGGCCAAGCAAGAAATTCTTTTCAAAAAGAGGTAATAGTACGTTGAATTTTGAACAAAGAAAAGCACATTTCTCTATGGAGAATTTATGTACTCTTGCAATTAAATAGCCTTAGAATTTACTCAATTTAAAGGATAGATTAAATAAAAATAATTTAGATCTCTGAAATAATTGGACCATACCCATTGAGCTATTAAAAGAGACGGGCCCCACATTCATTCTCTTATATTCTTGGCATAAAACAAGCCAGGGTGGCCTCATGATCTTATCACTTTGTGCATGAAGAAAGCTTTGAACACAAGTTCTGTTGTAAAGCAGGATGAGAAAAAAAAAAAGCATTCATTAGAACATCTAACAAGATAGAAGAATTCCCGGTGAATGTGCAGGATTGCATGTGCAGTGACTCAAAACTGTTTTCTTGTAAATTACTAGCCCTCCAAATAGCCATCTGGTAGACAAGTCTCATCTTAAAATGAGAAAGGGAAACTGAAAAGTCTGAGAAGACAAGAACAATATTTCTAAATTACCTTTAAGATGTATAGTATAGGGCCTCTCATATTTAGCAAGTATGCAATATTTAAATATTTATGATATTTGTGACTGAAGCAGCAACCACAGAGCCTACATGAGTCTGTCTGCACCGGGTCCTGTGTATAGCTGTTAGCTTAGTATTTTTATGGAACTCCCAACTGTGAAAACAAGTGGATCTGATTCTCAAGCCTGCTCTTGGGATTCTTTTCCTCCTATTGGGTTGCCATGGTTTTATTTATTTTTGTCTTATTTCTCTTATCTATGTCTTACATTGAGCTATTTGTTATGAAACTTATGCTAATAACAAATATTTAAAACATCTCAAATTCTAGGCATATAGGGTATTTTTTTGATAATATATCCCTGAGGCAGGTATTATCATTTTTAACGTATAGGCAACAAAGCTGAGATATGATGAGTTAACTAACTTTTGCAGTAGTGGAGCTGGGACTTTGAATTATGAGCCTAATTTCTGGCCCACCAATAAGAATAAGCGGGCTGTAGATCTTAGGCTTGACTGGGAAGAAGCACTTTAGGCTTTACCTACTTGGTAAGGTTGGCAGAGACTGGGCCTTGCTAATGCTTATCACTCCTTCCATTTCTTGTACTCAAGAGGGAACTGTAATATTTCGGTAATGATTTTTTTCAAATAGAAGTATAGCATGAGGTTTCTGGCCTCAATTTCTGGTCTCATCTTGGCCCAGACTTTCTGGCTTAGCCTTGTAGTCTGGACTTTCTGGCCTACGTCCCATAGTCACACTGAAACACACAGACACATATTAATTGTACACTGATTGACCTGGGGCCTAGGCATATAACTTGCTATCTCTTGCTCCTAAACTAACCCATGACTTTTATCTTGTTTAACCATGAGGCTTGGTACCTTTTCTCAGAGCAGCATTTCAACTTCTTTCCTCTGCTTCTGCTGGCATGTCATTGTGATGTTCTGTGGCATTTCTGCTCTGTTATTCCTGTTCCCAGAGTTTTCTTAGCCTGGTAGCCCCACCCATATTTTCTGTCTACTTTTGGCCAATCAGCGTTTTTATTAAATCAGTAGGCAGGACAATTATTTACAATGGAACAACATAATTCCACTACTTAGAAGCTAAGTAAACTTTCTTTTTTTTCCCTTCTTATGTGCATGCTTGTATGCCTGCATGCCTCTCTCTCTCTCTCTCCCTCTGTGTGTGTGTGTGTGTGTGTGTGTGTGTGTGTGTGTTTGTATGTGCACATATGTATGTTCATTTGGCTGGAGGCAAATTTTTTCTTTGTTTTTGACCACTGTATAGCTGTAATGTAAATACACCCACTCCCAAACTCCAGGGCTAAAAACCAACAGGGGTATTTGTCTCTTATTTGCTCTGTAGTTTTAATTAGAAAAGTCCCTTTCATCAAAGTATGACATTCATGCAGAAAGGTGCTCTACTAAAACACTGATCACACGTTTGTGTGATGCAAACATAGAGAACATGAATTGAACACATACGCATGCCCAGCCACATAATATGGTGCTTCTGCAAAAGCCATAATAGCTACTTTTTTTGTGCTTACACTTTAAGTGGGGACCAAAGTAAATATTGGTTACACAATCACTAGGTCTATTTATTAAATTGACAAATGGTATGCCAATAATATTTATAGATTAACATTGCTTCAGATAAGACATACACACTAATCACAAGCAGATGTGAAAACTGAAACTCTCTAGGTAGAACTAAACCCATGTTTTTATTCGGTTCCTATTTTTTCCTTTGTCCTCATTTTTTCTGTTCTTGACATTCTCTATGTTATGTAAAACTGTTTTTACCCTTTTACTTTCTATATCTCGAAGAACGTTAATAAATAAAAGATGTGAAAACCAAATTGCTATTCAAATTCAATTGTTTCCAATTATACCAGCAACTAAACAGAACCCAGCAATTCACAGCTTCTGAGTGTGAAAGCAGCTCAATGTCATTCAAAGTTCTGTAAAAGAAATAGAGAGAGGAAAAGGGGAAAGGGGGGGGGAGAATTCAGCAACCGGAAAACATGATAACAGCTTAATGCTGAGGAAGGCTGGACTTCAGCAGACTCTTGGATGTCATTGTCAAGATCCAGTATGCTCGGCCTGATTCCCAGCATCTTCACATCCCCAGTCCTTTTGGAGCCTCAGGCACTTCTTGCTTTCTATTCACCTTCTATCTTCCTTTGATCAGTTGACAGTGTACACTATCCTACAGTGTAGACTTACTTCAAGACTGATGACAACAGGTATAAATATTTCTCACGTACAGAGGGAAGTAAATAAATGACAGGTAAGTTTTAGTATGGAGAGATTCTGAACCACCCCCAATTCTCGAATGTGTCAAAAAGGGTTTGGGAAATAAAACCATTGACAGCCTTTCTGTCTATAGAGGCTTTAGTGAGTTAGTTACTTATTTCTTTTGTTGTGTGTGCATGGGGGGGGCAGATGTGCATGGCAGGGGTCAGTGGACAATTTTGTGGAACTGTTTCTCTCCTTCTCCCTTTTCACAGACTCTGGAGATCAAAGTCAGGTGGTCCGACTTCCATTCTTGTTTAGCAAGTGCCTTTACTTTCTGAGCCCTCTGCTGAGGTTTTAAGCAGAAAAATTTAAGCTGGTCATTTTGAAATGACTATAAGACAGAGTTCTCAGCAGATATGCAGGGCCTGAATTGGAATGTCATTTTTTGAAGGAAGTAATATAGCATTGATATTTTGATAAGGATAATTTGTTGTATCATTCAGACAGGAAACAGATGGGCAAGTGTCCTATACTGCTTCAAAGGTTTTGTTGCTTGTGAGTTTCAAAGCAATCTATTGGCACAGTAGATTGGGAAGAAGTGCTAGGCATCATTGCCAGCAGTAACAAATACCCTCCCTTCATGTTTCAGTAGCTTACAAAAATACTTCTTTGTCTCATTGTTCAAGTGTCTGCTTGTTGACACTGCTGGGTTCAACTAGCCTAGCTTAAGGCTCAGAACCTGCACCTTGTCTGGGATTCAGGCTAAAGGGCTAAGTTTATCTGGAGCCTGTTTTTTATCTGACAAATGACAGAAGCATAGAAGTTGCTAGTGTAAGCTTTTCAAGCCTCTTAAAATACCTGTTTGGACTGTCTTCTCCATTTATGTGTGCTCATTAATGTGAACGCATGGCACATGGTGGAGGTCAGAGGCCATCTTTCAGGAGTTTATTCCCTCCTTCAGGAATTGAACTAGGGTTTTCAGTCTTGGTTTTTCCCGCTGAGCCATATAACAAGTCACACGACTAGACATCTAACTTGCTAGTTGCGTGGAAAGATTTACTTTGCAAACTTCATTGCAAAATCAAATGTCAAAGGCTCTGAACTTATAACACAATCACAGAGGAGAAACATGGGCTGGGAAGAATAGCCCACATGGCCCCTGCAGGCGCGGACTAAAGAAAAGCCTTAGGGTTAATGCAGTGTGATATTTACCTTTTCCCACTTTGGATCACCTCCAATATGTGAAGGGTGTTTATAAGTTACATTCAAAGTACATGTGGGAACAATAAGATGTATTGTTCGTTTTCATTTGTTTGTAGTCTTGGAGGTTTGAACCTAGACCCTCAAACATGTGAGATAAATGCTTTACCCCTGAGTTGTACCCTCTAGGCTTTTTACTTCTTAAGTTTGATACAGGGCCAATAGGCTTTAGGAAGTCTTTACCCCTGGCCACTATCTAGCTCAGTGGGAACATATTACATATCCAGACACAGACAAATGGAGAGGAAGAGAGCACAGTGCTTTATTTGTGCTCTTAGATAAGAACTAAGATTTTGGTCCTGAGCCAGGCTATGGAAGCCCCTTGCTCCTACACCACCATCACATGTCATACACTTGTGTCTGCCATTTAAGATAATGACGCAAATGTGAATGTGAGCTGACTCATCCTTGTGTGGGCAGTGTCTGTATCTTCAACTCACACACATGAGGCAGAGAAGAGCTTAGTTTGAGCTTTCTCTTCCTTGCTTGTGTCAAAATATACAATGGACTGCTCCCCACCTCTTAGAGAAAGGACCCTTGTTGTGAAATGCTGTCCCCTTGGCATGATGTGACCTTTGCCCTCCTGAAATCCCAGAAGCTGTGATTACTCCCATGAGAACTACACAAGACTGAACAATTAATATTCCATTAATCATAGGTGGTGTAGGGAATCATGTGCCCTGCCACTCTCTGGTGATATATAAGCAGTCAACAGTTGCTGGGGGTGGGGAGACTCACAAGTCTCTGCATCCTTCCTGAGGATTTATAGGTGTTGACAGTGAGGTTCAAGAGGCTTTACTCCCACTGAGCATTTCTAGGTAGTTGACAGTTGCTAGAGGGGAGAGGCTCCCAGGGTTCTGCCCCTCCCTGAGTGTTATAGATAACAGTTGCTAGTGGCAAGGGGCCTCCAGAGGACTGCTCCACCCACACTGGCAGTTTTAGGCAGTTGATAGTTGCTAGAAGCAAGTGGCCTACAAGGCTCTTCCTCTCCCTGAGCATTAGTAGGTGGACAGCTGCTGAGGGAAGGGGCTCGAAAGAGATGCTCTGCCCCTTCTTGAGCATTTCTAGGCAGTTGACAGTTGCTCACAAGGTCTCACTCCCCTCTCCCAGAGCATCTATATATGGTTGCTGGGAGACCAATCTTCTCTTTCCCTCCCTCCCCCTTCTCCTCCTAGAGACACGTACATTTAACTCATACAGAGTGACCAGTAAGTGCTATTTTCTTACAAAACGCCTTATGGCAAATGAAATCCTTTTAATATTTTTGCTACATTAGTCGGATGAAATCGGCTTTGTTGTGTGTTTCCTCTACTTCTTTCCAATGCACTCTTCCTCCCTCGTGTGCTCCCACCCTCAGAAGCTCCTTTCTACTTTTATGTCACCACATGACACTTTTTATATCCTTATTCTCTTTCTCAATATTTTTTACTGTTCTCTCATGGCTTCCTATCTAGTGTCATGGTTCACACTAACTTTCACAACTCTTTCTTGATGTACATATAAACATTACAAGTTAGAATCCCCATGTAAGTGAGAATTTGCCATTTTTATCTTTCTGAGGCTGAGTCACTTCACCTAATACTTTCTGGTTCCACTCATTTTGTATGTACGCCACATTTTCATTGTCCACTCATCAGTTGATGGACATCTAGGCTGCCTCCATTTCCTTGCTCTTGTGGGTAGTGCAGCAATAATCATTGATGTATAAGTAGCTCTGTGGCAGAACATAGAATCCTTTTGGTATATGCCAAGGAACATTTGGGTCATATGATTTTTTAATTTTTAATTTTTTACTTTTATGTAGAATGTTCATAGTGACAGCACTATATACTTCCACCAGCAGTGGATAAAGTTCTTATTTTCCAGTTTCACCAGTGCTTATTGTCTTTTTTTTTTTCTTGACCATGTCCATTCTGATTGAGATGGAGTCAAAGTGACTTTAATTTGTATTACTCGGTGGGCAAAGGACATTGAACATTAGAAAAAGTATTTAATCCATTTGTGTTTCTTCTTTGGAGAACTGTCTGGGCACTTACATTTGCCACTTATTGATTGGCTATTTTGTGCTTTTTGTGTGTTTTTTTTTCAGTTCTTTATAGAGTTTAGATATCAGTCCCCTGTCTGAGGTATAGCTGGAAAAGATTTTCTCCCATTCTGTAGGCTATTTACCGAGTGGGTCTCGGTTATGACCTCCACTTACCGCGTCGGGTTTCTTTGTAGTCCGAGTTTTGTCCCAGGCAAGGAGCGTCAAGATTAAATAAGTCTACACTCAGGAGTCGTTTAGGTTCCATCATTCAGGCTCTCACTGACACTGAGAGTCCTGAGCTTTATTCAGTATATCTTATATCTTAGACCTGTCTGTCCCTTAGCCATGCTTCTGTCCTGCCACTGCATCTCGCCTAGCTTTTTCCCCTCTAGCTTCCCGCCATGCTGGATTCCTTCTGCCCCTTCTACTCACACTGACTCTACTCCATGCTTGTCCCCAGCTTCTGCCTCTTCTCCTACTTCTGTCGCTTCTCCTTTGTCTCTCCTCGTGTCCCCTTTATCTCTCGCTATCACCTTAACTCTCTTTCACACCCTGCCCCCTCATCCGGCACACCCAAGGTCTGGAGTCTCCCAAGAGGCTAGCACTCAGCAGGTGGCAGCGTCTATAGTGCAGGAAAACAGGTTTTTCCCTATTTCCTCTATAAACATAGGGTTTTAGTAGGATGGGCCATTAAAGGCCAGACTGGCACTTACTCGGGAGACAACATCTCACTCCCCTTTATTAAATAAAAAATATAGAAGGAAACCCCTGTCTTAGGTTCGACCCCTAGCCCCTGCTATAGAACCCGTCATTGGATGTGCCAACTCCTGTCTTAGGTAGATATAGCAGGCGGGGAAGTTGCCCGTCTTTGGGTGAGTCCTTCTAACATTGATATGCATATCTGAGCATCAGTCAGGAGTTACAAGGCCAGAAGCCTGTTTTGTTATTTTCTGCTGATGACTTTGCTGCTTTTGCAGCGTATTAGAATGAAAAGACAGCATGCCAACCTTTGAGGCAAAATATTAAGAAGGGATATAAATCCAGACCATTGGGAAGCCACTAGTCAGGGTATTCTATAAGCCACTAGTCTCAAGGGGTATAAAGATATATGCTAACTGCAAGGTGTAATTTAAAAATTGCATTCTAGGGACCCCAAAAGCACTGGTTTAACAATATGCAACTGCTGACTTAACATTTTCTATCTTACTTGAGGTAACACAAATATCAGAATATCCAAAGTTACACAATAGCAATTATTACATATGCAAAATGTCAATAGGGCAGTTTGTTGGTTGAGAGATAAATTTTAAAATGTATTTGTCCATAAAAGTCTCTGGAATTTCAAAGGCAGTCACCACTCTGGCTGATAGCTGGTTCAGCAAGGATGCAGCTCTGGCTGTCTGGCTCAATGCATTTTCTGAGGCTGTAGCTCCAAAAGCAGCAGGGTGACTGTGTAGTTATTCTGAAGTTTTTCTTTGCACCTGGGAGATGGATCTTGGTCGGAAGAAACGCTACTGGCAGCTGGAACTCGTACCAACAGGGTACTGGGATGTTCTTTACTCCAATCAGTTGCTTAAGCTGAAATTTAGAGCTGAACAGTTTAAAGAGAAACCCTCCCCACCCTCCAGGGTTTGAATCTGTGTGAAGTGACCAAGAGGTATGGGGTAGCTTAAAAATGAGTGCTGGCATTACACTTAGCAGTGCTATTAAAAGCAACTGCCTCAATCATATGTTATGAAAGTTTTTTGTATGGGCACCGTATTGGCAGCCGTGTCAGTGGCCTAAATTGAAGGCAAAACAGTAGAAAACAAAGGGCTTTTTTTTTTTTTTTTTTTTTTTTAAATTACTTACTTATTTACTGGCCTCACTAGAAGCTTCAGGAACCACAATCTTTTCATGTTGAACAGGACGCACACACCTCTCAGGTATCCAGATTGGCTTTTCAGCACCTGGTGGATAAACACAGACAACCCACCCCCAACTCTGGCCAGCGGGTGCTGGCGGTTGCCATTGTCCAGAGGATACATTGTGGCTGATGCCTTAACGTTTGAGCATTGAGATGAAACTTTTTGTGTAATTGTAGAGCCAAAATTATTTGGGTAGCTTTATCTGTCTGTGCATTGCCTTTGGCCAGTGGTCTAGGCAAGCCAGAATGTTTTTTAATGTGTCTTACAAACACATTGCTTTTCATACTATATCAAAATCTGTAAGCTTTGTAATTGGCTAACAATCTGATGATTTTTCCACATGAGGGGCCACTTTTAGTTGGGGCATAATATTAGCCATATATACACTCAGTATAAATATTAAAGGGCTCTGCAGGATATAATTGAAAGGCAAGTATCATAGCAGTAATTTTTATCAACTGAGCAGAGGCCTGAGGCACTACTATGCTTTTTATATGATCTCCATCCACAACTACTGCTTTTCTAGTCTTGGAGCCATCAGTGAAAAGTAGACATGCCCCAGCTATAGGTTGAGTCTTTATTATCTTGGGAAAGATAAAAGGGCATAATTTAAAACTCTGAATGATTTTATGTTTAGGATAAGCTTGAACTATCTGTCCTTTAAAGGTGCACAAAAACAAACACCAGGAATCATCATTTTGAATCAAATTAGCAACCATTTCTTGGGTATAGGGCAAAACTATTATATCTGCATCTTTGGCAAATAAAGCCCGCCCCAAGCATCTACCCTTCCATAACAATTGAACTATTAATTCAGGATAAGGAATAACTGTGCGCCCAGGTGATGCAGAAAGATGTACCCAATAAATGGGACCCTTTTGCCAAAAAACACCAGTAGGTGCAAAATTAGAGGCCAAGACTAAAAATTGCAAAGGCTGTTCATAATCTATCTGCTGTACTGACATATCTTGTAATGCCTGTTTTATTTTAGTAAGGGCTTTTTTGGCCTCAGGAGTTAAAATCTGGGTAGGTGTGGGTTCAGCGTCTCCCTTTAGGAGTTTAAAAAGAGGCTTAAGTTCTCTTAAAGGGACCGCGCCTTTATTCGCGGCCAGTGACTTGCTTAAATCTCTTAAAGGGACCGCGTTTTTATACGCAGCCATTGACTTGCTCAATTTGCGGCTAAGTTCTTAAAGGGACCGCGTTTTTATTCGCGGCTAGCAAACAGAGCACACCAAAGACTGTTACTAAGAACCGTCTAAAACAAACAGAAATCTAAAATCAATTACAATGTTACTGACTAGGCCCCCCCTGTCAAGAACTATGTACTAAACTCCCTTATCCGAGTGCGGTCCGTCCTTTATTTTAAATTCCCTGTTACCTTAGTAACTCTGGAAGTTCGGAACCAACCGAACTTGCGCCTACTCCTGGGTTTATCCCAGACACTCCCCGGTCTCTGTACCGGTGACCTCGTCCGCTTGTCCCTCTTTATCCGAGTGCGGTTTGAGCTTTTATTTAAATTCCCTGTTTCCTTAGTAACTCTCCAAGTTCGGAACCAGCCGGAACTTGCTAGGTTGAGTTTCTCATATTTCTATATTTCTATTTATATTTCTTTTCTATTAGGCGCCTATCCCTGGGTATTTTTTCCCAGATTCCCTCCCCCGGTCTCTGTACCGGTGAGTCTTGTACGCTTAATCCTACTTTCCTGGACCTCAGTGGGACCTCCATTTACCGAGTCCTTTCTTGATCTCGGTGAGAACTCCATTTACCGAGTGGGTCTCGGTTATGACCTCCACTTACCGCGTCGGGTTTCTTTGTAGTCCGAGTTTTGTCCCAGGCAAGGAGCGTCAAGATTAAATAAGTCTACACTCAGGAGTCGTTTATTAGGTTCCATCATTCAGGCTCTCACTGACACTGAGAGTCCTGAGCTTTATTCAGTATATCTTATATCTTAGACCTGTCTGTCCCTTAGCCATGCTTCTGTCCTGCCACTGCATCTCGCCTAGCTTTTTCCCCTCTAGCTTCCCGCCATGCTGGATTCCTTCTGCCCCTTCTACTCACACTGACTCTACTCCATGCTTGTCCCCAGCTTCTGCCTCTTCTCCTACTTCTGTCGCTTCTCCTTTGTCTCTCCTCGTGTCCCCTTTATCTCTCGCTATCACCTTAACTCTCTTTCACACCCTGCCCCCTCATCCGGCACACCCAAGGTCTGGAGTCTCCCAAGAGGCTAGCACTCAGCAGGTGGCAGCGTCTATAGTGCAGGAAAACAGGTTTTTCCCTATTTCCTCTATAAACATAGGGTTTTAGTAGGATGGGCCATTAAAGGCCAGACTGGCACTTACTCGGGAGACAACAGCTATTCACTCTGATGCTAATTTCCCTCATGTGATACTATAATTTCACATAATCTGTTCTTATTCCTGTGCTTTTTAAGCCATGTTCAGAAAGTTATTACCTTATACCTATTGTTTTAAGAATATTCTGTATGGTTTTCTCTAAAAATTTCACCTCACCAGGGATATGAAAGACCCATACAATGAGAACTTTAGGATCTTGAAGAAAGAAATCAAAGAAAATTACAAATGATAAAGAGAGCTTAAATGTTTCTGGATTAGCAGAAATAATATTGTGAAAATGGCTATTTTTCCAGAAGTGATCTACAGATTCATTAAAATTCCCATGAAAATTCCTGTGTTGTTCCTCACAGAACTAGGAGAAAAATGGAAACTAGACCAAATGGAAATACCGAAGGCCATGAGCAGAAGCAGTAGTTCTCAGTACAAAGAGCGTGTTTGCTGTTACCACAACACCTAACTTCAGACTGAATACTACAGCCCGAGAGCTGCTGTACAAACTGGCTTGCGGACTGCTGTGGAGGACCCGGAAGGAAACCCAAACACCCTTGGCCACATTATTTTGAACAAAGGCATTAAAAACATAGGAGAAAGAGAGCCTGCACACAGCAAATGGTGCTAGCACACTAAATCCCAACATGCAGAACAATGAACTCAGATCCCCATCTCTCATAATGCATATAAGCCAATACAAAGTGGATTCAAAGGTAATTCAAAACCTGAAAAACTGAAACTGCTAGAGGAGACATTCTTTCCAGTGGTATAGTCACTCACACATTGCCTATGATCCTGTAAAGTGTTTTTACTAATGTGCCTATAAGTAACATCAATTAAATCTTGGTTCACCAAACTAAACCAGAGTGGAACAGTGTCTATGGTCTAGTGTATGTCCTATTTGGGATAAGTACACATTTGCTCATCTCCCCAGGAAAAGTTCATATGAATAACATCTTTTCTCCATAGATACAAAATTTTCAACCACAACTTGAATTCTTCCCCATGGTGAATAGTGACTGTGGGCAGGAAAGAACAGTGACTGCAAGTGACAAGTTGATCATTCTGTAATGAGACTGAAAAGCAAGATCAAGCCATGAGCTTGCATGAGACTTGGAAATCTCCCTTGAATTCCTATTTGGAAAACACTTGGTTTGCCTAATGAATGCATTTAAAGAAAGGTATTCCTGCCAGGTTTTCAGAAGTGGATAAATGACCTAATCTTTGCTTGGATCAGAATCAGAATCCAATCTGTCAGTAGAAAAATGAGCCTAGAAGAGTTCTCCAGCAACTATCCATTCGCTTCCGTGCTGCTTGCTAGTGCAACAAGAATAGGTTTGTCCTGGCCTTCCTGCTAGGCAGGCAAAGGGTAAATAGGCTACAATCCACAACTCCTGAGCAGGTAGGTAACAAGGAAGGCCCTAAAGATAGACATCCGTGGATCCCCCTGGAAAGAGGAAATAGATCTTCTGAGTAAACTGGGACCACGGGGGGGGGGGGATAAGGGGAGCTGAGAAGAGATTATGAAAGAAGGAGATGGTGGAGCTGAGGGAGGGATGGAGAGGGAGAACAACAAAACAGATTACCTCAGCAGAGGGAGCCATTTTGGGTTTAGGGAGAAGCCTAGTGCTAGGGAAATAAATACCCAACAACCCATAAACATGATCCCAGATAAGACTCCAGGCAATAGTGAATAGAGTGCCTGAGCTGCCCTTCCCCTGTAATCACATTGATGACCACCCTAACTGTCATTATAGAACCTTCATCCAGCAACTATTAGAAGCAGATGCAGAGATCCACAGCTAAGCCCTGGGTTGAGCTCCCAGTCCACTTGAAGAGAGGGAGAAGGGGTCAAGCAAAGGGGTCAAGATCATGATGAGGAGACCCACAGAGACAGCTGTCCCGAGCTATTGGGAGCTCACTGACTCTGAACTGACAGCTGGGAAACCTTCATAGGACAAACTAGGCCCTCTGAAAGTGGATGACAGTTCTGTGGCGGGAGCATTTTGTGGGGCAGCCTATGTCAGTGGGACCAGGATTTATCCCTAATGCATGAACTGGCTTTTTAGAGCCCATTCCCTATAGAAGGATGCCTTGCTCAACCTTGATACAGGGGGAAGGGGCTTTATCCTACCTCAACTTGATATCCCAGAGTTTATTGACTCCTCATGAGAGGCTTTATCCTCTCTGAGGACTGGATGGGGAGTGGGGTGAAGCTGGAAGAATTGGGAAGAGGGGAGGGAAGGGGAACAGTGGTTGGTATGTTTTTAAAAACTTGTAAATAAACAACACAACAAAAACCAAAATGGGTTTGGTGCTCCTCTCAGGAACTACAGCTGTGCTTTGTGAAAGTCATTATATAGAGAAAGAAATAGGCTGTTTCCGGAGGCAGTAAGTTTTAGAGGCAGGTACTGATAAACAGTCATCAGTACATAGATTGCTTTGATCTGTTATTATTCAGTTTGAACTGGGTTATCATGCTTTGTAGCATAGCACTACTTTTAATTATAGTTTTAATCTTATTTGAAATCAAGCACTCCATGAAGATCAATAGATGATATAATGATGGGATTAGTGGTCCATGCCTTTAATCCCAGCACTAGGCAGGTAAAGCCAGGAAGATTTCTGTAAATTTGAGATCAGCCTAGTCTACATAGTTAGATCCAGGCTAGACTAGTCAGGACTATATATGGAGACCCTGTCTCAAACATAGAAAGAAAAGAAAAAAGCCATAGATCTCCCCAAGAAACATGCACACACACACACACTCACACACACACACACACACACACACACACACACACACACACACACACACACACACACACACACACATGTGCTTCTGATGTTTGATTTTATGGTCCACAGAACCCATAAAAGCTAAGATTGCAGATTAGGAGTAACTAGTCAAAACTCTTATATTTAGTAGTACCCCCTTTTTAGGATATTTGATGGATAGGAAAACATCACTTAGGGATAGGGACAGGACAAGATGTGGCTGCTGAGATATATGGATAATTCAGTGATTCACTGGCCTCCAGGTTCTTGATGAGCATGAGTTTCTTAATTTGAAACTTGTGGGGCATTGTAGTAACTTTTACAGGGGGGTTGTTAAGAATGAGAAAGTGGGTGTTGAAATGACAGGAACTGTTGTTATGGACATTGTTAATATGTTAGAAAGCTGACAAACGTAAAGGACCCCTGAGCGTCTCCCTTCAGAAGTTGGACTGAAATAATGTTCTTAAGGTTTCTGCTTTCCATTAGGCTAACTAGTACAATACATTTTCTAAAAAATAAATTTGGTGTCCATGGCACATGACAGACCTTTATCATCTCCAAACACTGCTACCTAAGTATTTTGAAGAAAACTCAGAATAACTTATAGGTGTTTGATAAGAATTAATCTTTTGATTATTAGTATCATTGCTATTGTTATCACACTTGCTGTTTCATAGGCCATTCTCCATTGAAGCTTTAGTTTCAGAAGAAAGAGGTTCTTAACTGATGTTTCTCAAGGAGAGGAAAATATTACAAAGCCATTGTGGTATAAGGTACAAAAATTAGCTCTTCCCTCGCTTTCTTTACTTAAGAGACTGGAATGATCCTGTTTCCATAGTTTTTGCTGGAATGGTTCATGATAAAATGAGGAGGTGTGTTGGTCAAATGTCCCCACTGCTGGATTGGGCTAACTCTAGGTTATCCTGGCCACAATTACTGTGAATTTAATGTCTCCTTACCCTTCCTTCAGTGGTGTTTGGTCCATAGACTTTTATTTCTCTTGAAGGTGAAAATGACTAAACACAGATAAAAGTGTAAGAATGAATCTCATTTGTGTATTCACTGGAATTAAAGATCATGTTTTCACCCATATAGAACCTGTCAAAGCCTCAACAAAGCTGAACGAGGTGAAGGAGTGGGAGTCAGTTGAATATCTGTTTATGGGAGGAAGAAAATTTGAGGGATATGGGAGGCTTGTAAGTGCTCTTGAAATCTGTTTTCTCTTGCACTAAACATGCTGGTTGTGGACTTTGAACACTACTCTATTATTACTGTATTTTTGAACTTGGAATTTATTTCCACTCCCACCCTGTGTTGCTAGGGTAGTCCAGATTCTTAGCACAGTAACCTCTTCTCAAGGTGTGAGACAGTGTGATTGAAATTCTGGTTAGTTATTACTCCCAAACACGGCCCCCTCAATCAATAACGATTAGTCATTTGCTCAGGCTCTGGCTATCTGGACCAAAGTCATTTGGGCAGTCCCTCTACCAGCTTTTCAGTGTTTACTTGTCTGGCTGCAGTCAGCTGGTGAGTCAGACTGGGTTTAACTGGGAATGAAGAGGTGCCAAGCTTCTTCCTCTATCTTTCTACACAGCCCCACAGTCTCTTTCTCCTATGTTGCCTCTCCATGGTTTTTTTTTTTCCCCAGCAGGGCAACTAAACTCTCACATGGTGGCTTGTGGATCATATGAACACACACGTGGAAGCTGCTAGATACAACCATCACATTGCTTATGCACCTCATCAGTTACAGTATTATACATATGAGAGCAACTGAGATTTCTTTTCAAGATGACTGGACTATGTAGGGCAGTGTATATAACACAGAATGCTTCACTGGGACTCACTTGTGCACTGCAGCACTGTAGAAACCTTAGGCTCTTCTGCTTGGAGTAGAGATATAGTTCTCTTAAGGCATGTGGCAGGAGCCAGGATAAAGATTCTTTTCTTTTCTTGCCTGTAGTTAAGAATCCCCTGGAAACTTTTGGATGGAGGAGCATGAAAGGTGAACAATCAAGCATAGGGACATCCAATGATGTGCCAAAATTTAGCCTCAAATGGTCCAAAGCAGGCCTGTGTGCAACTTAATTTATGCTTAAATTCTACATAATATAAAAAGCTAAGGTGGAAAGTTTTCTGTTTTGACAAACAAGTCATATTGTGCCTTTTCTTATGAGGTCTTTTAGTTTATTTTATTCTTTTTTAGTTTTAAGATTCATTTTATGGGTAGAGGTGTTTTGTGTTTCACAGGCACACTTGGTGCTTACATAAGTTAGAAGAAGGTAGATGTTAGATTCCCGGGAATGTAGGTAAAGACAGTTGTCACTGTGTGGAGAGCTGAGAACTGAATCTTGGTCCCTTTTTAAGAGCAACAAATGCTCTTAACCACTGAAAAAATTTCTCCAGCCTCCTTATTAGATATTTTATTTATTTTTTATTGTATGTATTTAAAGTGTATATACACTTTTAAGTATGTTTTGATATACAGAATAAAATGTATATGACAGGTCAGCATATTGCCATATTGCCATAACCCTCCAGTTACTTTTTTTTTAAAAGTTGTAAGTATATGTAAAATCTCTGCTAAAAATTTTTAAAGGTAGAATCTTTCTCTAGAGCACTGGATAGCCTGATACTAATTAAATGTACCAGGCCATCTATTTTAATTTATCTAGTGTTTGAATTATAGGCACAAGCCACCATGCCTGCCTTGCAAAAATTTTAAAGGATTTATTTTATTTATATGTACATATGGTACATATACATTAGGGTCCTCAGACACTAGAAAATGACATTAGATCCCCTGGAGCTGGAGTTACACATGGTTGTGAGCCACCTGATAGAGGTGCTATGAATTTAACTTGGGTTCTCTGGAAGAGCAGCAAGTGCTCTTACTGCTGTGCCATCTTTTCCACCCCTGACTTAAAAAATTTAATGTTGCATAATCTAACAGTGTACCACCTTCTGTAATAAGATTATGGAATTGTTCTTCTTGCATAACTGACTTGTATCACACCATTTGTGATTCCATCTTACCCCTACTAACCACTTGTGTTGGTCTAAATGAGAATGGTTCCTAGAGGCTCATATACTTGAATACTTGGTTCCCACTTGGTGGAATTGTTTGGGAAGGATTAGGAAGTGTGGCCTTGTTGGATGAGGTGTGTCACTGGGGACCAACTTTGAGGTTTCAGGAAACCTAGCCTTGTGCTGGCTAGTTTTATGCTAACTTGACACAGAGTAACTGGAGAGGAGGGGCCTCAATTGAGAAAATGTTTCCATAAGATATGGCTGCAAGCAAGCCTTTAGGACATTTTCTTAATTAGTGATTGATGAGGGAGGGCCCTGCCCATTGTAGGTTGGGTCATCCCTAGGCTGGTGGTCCTGGGTTCTATAAACAGGCTGGGCAAGCCATGGAGAGCAAGCCAGTGAACAGTACCCATCCATAACCTCTGCATCAGCTCCAGGTTCCTGCCCTGTTTGAGTTCCTGTCCTGATTTCTTTCAATGATAATGAAAAGCCAAATAAATGCTTTCATCCACAATTTACTTTTTGGTTATGGTATTTCATTGCAACAATATGAACCCTAACTAAGACACTTGGTTATTTCCACTGTGGTCTCTACATCTTGCTTGTAGTTCAAAATTGGAACTTTATCTCTTTCTACTGCCATGCCTTCACTTTTTCATCACAGACTCTAAAATCCCTGGAGCTGTAAGGCCAGGCAAGTGATTTTTTTTTAATAAGTTATTCTTTCAAATCAATCTCCCCAGTGATCCAACAATACCACTATTTGGCATTATACCCCAAAGATGCACATTCGTACTCCAAGGGCATTAGCTCAGCTAAGTTCACAGCAGCAGTATTCATAATAGCAAGAACCTAGAAATAACCTAGATTCCCCTCAACTGGAGAATGGATTAAAAAATTGTGGTACATTTACACAATGGATTTACTAAGTAGTAAAAAAAATTGACATACTGAAATTTACAGCCAAATGGATGGATCTGGAGAGTATCATCCTGAGTGAGGTAACACAGGCCAAGAAAGACAAACATGGTATGTGCTCACTCATAAGTGGATTTTAGACACAAAACAAAGGATAACCAGGTTACAATCCACAAACCCCAAGCAGCTAGGTCACAGGAGGAACATGAGAGAGGCATCCATGGATCCCCTGGGAATATGAAATAGGGAAGATCTCCTGAGTAAATTGGGATCATAATGAGGAACGGGGAGCAAGCAAGAGAAGGTGGGAACAAATCATGAGAGTAGGAGATGGTTGAGTGGGAGAAGCATCAGAGAGGGAGAAAAAAGAAATAGATATCGTTATAGAGGAAGCCACTGTGAGTTTAGAGAGAAACCTGGTGCTAGGGAAACATCCAAGAACCAGCAAGAGGTCCCTGACTAGGACTCCTGCAATAGCAGAGAGGGTGTGTAAACAGGACTTCCCTGATAATCAAATGAATGACCATTTTAATTGTTATTACAGAGCCTTCATCCAGCAACAGACAGAGGCAGAAGCAGAGATCCATAGCTAAGCCACCAGGTCGAGCTCCCGGTGCAGCTGAAGCGATTGAGGAGAGAGTATATGAACAAAGGGACCAGGATCATGAGGAGGAGATCAACAGAGATGGCTCACCTGAGCTACTGGGAGCTCACTGACTTGAAACAATCACTGAGGAACCTTCAGAGAAAGGAACTAAACCCTCCGAATGTAGATGAGAGTCAAAAGGTGTGAGTAGTTTGTGGAGCCTTTTGCAGTAGGACCAGAGTTTATTCCTGGTGCACAAACTGCTTCTCAGAGCCCATTCCCTACAGAGGAGCACCTTAGTCTTGACACTGGGGGGAGGGACTTAGGTTAACTGGATGCGTTAGACTGACCTGACTCACCTTGGGATTCCTTGCCCTCCCTGGGGAATGGGTGGGGGGATGGGGAGGTTGAGGGAAGACAGGGAGGAGGGGAGGGAGAGGGAGCAGTGAAGGGTATGAGAAAAAACTTTTTAAATAAAAAATATACAAAGAATAAGTTGCCCTTGCCAAGATGTTTTATTACAGCAGTAGAAAATTAAGCAAGACACTGCTGTTTTCTCTGGTTCTATGTGTTTGTCTTTTCAAGAATTCTAGGTATCAGTGAAGTCGTGTGTTTTTTGGAATAGGGTCTTGTGATGTAGCTCAGGCTGGTCTTAATCTTGTAATATTCCTATCTCAGTCAGTGTTCCAAATACTGGGATTTATAGGCATTTGCTACCATGCCAAGCCTCATCTGATTTAGTTTACTTAACATAGTATTTTTCAGGTTGATTCACCTCGACACAAATGTTATTTATTTTTCTTTTTTTAGTACTACAGGGCCTGTGTATGCTAGGCAAGTACTTTACCACAAAGTTAATCCCCAACCCTCTTTTCTTTTTAAATTTATTTTTAAATTTTTACTTATATGTATCTGTGTGTCTATGTGAATATATGCCATGTGTGTAGGTGTGCATGTAAGATAGAAGAGTGTGTTGAATTTCCTGGAACTGGAGTTACAAGTGTTTGTGAGCACCTTCTGTGGGTGCTGAGAACCAAACTTGCCTTCTGGAAGGGAAGCAAGTACTCTTAACTATGGAGACATCTCTTCATCCACACCTGACCCTCTTTTCAGTTTTCGTTTTGAGACAGGATCTCACTAAGTTGCTCAGTCTAGCCTTGAACTCATTCTGTAGCCAAGAGAGGTCTTGAACTTCTGATCCTCCTGCTTCAGTCTGCAGGATAGCTGAGATTACAGGTCTGAGCCACCAGGCCCACCTCCTTGTTTTCATGACTAAGTAGTATGCTGACACATACATTTGTGTATAATGCTATAATGAGTACAAGGACGTAGACATCCATTAGGAAGATGTTTAGTATGATGATTTCAGTCTTAAATTTTTAAGCCTTGTTTTGTGACATAATATGTGATATATTCTGGAGGCAGATATGCATTGTGATGAAAAGACTGAATAATATGCCCTTGGGTGAAAAGTTCTGAGCATGTCTATTAAATCCACGAGGCCTGTATATTGTTCACAGTTACTTTCTGTAAAAATATTTGTAAATTATTTTACAACCAAAAGATTCTGCTCTTTGTCCTAATGCATAATATTTGTACATAGTTGTGTATGATATGGTAATTGGATAAATGAATGTAACTTGTAATAATCAAGCCAGAGCTATCAGTGTTTCTGTATCCTCAAACGTATATGATTTCTATGTTTGGGAAAACCCACACTCTTCTTATTATTTTGGAATGTATTATGGATAATTGCAGATTGTACCCACCTTACCATGATGCATAGATCATCAGAGTTGATTCCTCCTATCCAATGGTATTCTAGTAACTGCTGTCTAATTTTCCTCTATCCCTTCCCATCCCCTTTCTAATCTAATGACTACTGTTCAACTCTCATCTGTGAAAGTGACTTTTCAAGCTTTTGAAATATGTGAAAACACATATAATCTTTGTCTTTTTATGTTTGATTCTCCCAGCCCCAGCCACATTGCTGGAAATGGCCCATTTTATCCTGTTTATGACTAACTAGTGTTCCATTGTGCATATATCATATTTTCTTTGTCCACTTCTGTTAGTGGATCACTCTTTTTAATTTACTGTCAAGTAAATACTTCATTTCACAGACATCCCTTTAACTAAGCATGGTTTCTAGAGATGAGCCTTATTCTTTCACATAATTCCTAGATCCTTACATTTTCTTGACCCTCTGTGCTGCTTTCTGTGCATGAGATAATAAAAATTCCTAGTTTTGTTAGGCTGTTGTCATAGAAGAGCTGGGCCTGCCAGTCAGCTTTACTTGGCGTCTAAAGTCTGTGTTTTCCCAAACTGTTCTTGGGAGATAAGGTATACCCAGTCTTATCAGTATTCTGTGACAGATCTCTCAAGATGGACCTGGGAAAGCTGGGCTGGAAAGGATGGCTGTTCCACATGTTTCAGTTCCTTGAATCCTCAAGGGAAGATACTGTAAGTGGTGTTTATCTCCCCTTTGCCTTGTCATGTCCATGGAAAGTACTTCTAACCTCATTTAGATTGAGTACTAAGCCCTTGGAGGCTCAGAGAATATCTTGAAAGAGAGGGAAAAGAATGTCTGCGTCAGAAGAAGGGGTAAAGTGTAGTGAAACTGTCTTCCAGGCACAACATGACCATTTAATTCTTGAAATATGAGCAGCTGTGCACAAGCCTGCAAGCTACTGGGCCTGTCAACATTCTTTCATGGATGGAAAAGGGCTCTCCATGAAGAGAACAGATTGTAGAGAATGAGAGGCAGTTTTCTCCTTGCCATAGAAGAAAAGAGGGAAGTCTAAATGATCCCCATGGGCCTCTATGGGAATTGGAGAGCCAGCATAAGCTAATATTCTTAATATAAATTCAGATCTAATTTTTGGGTTGTGAATACACAGGACAATATATGCATATATTGTTAAGCTCTGTCTTTTATGGGAGCCTAGTCTTAATGATAATTCAGCACTAATGCATGTACATATATTGGTATTATCATTATGCAACAAAAAAATCACATTTCCTTGGAGATATTCTTGATTTTAGAGCAAGTGTTGAAGAAAACAAGATTAGCTTGGATCATCTTGTGGTCTCTGAAAAATGCTGAAGTGCTTTTAAACTGAGAGAGCATTGAGATCTTACAAGATCTAGCATTGTAAGATTCCCCAAGTGGCCCAAATCTTGGACACATCAAATAACAAAATAAACAATGATAGATAGATGTTAGAATCTGTAGATTAAATCAATACCCCAAGTCTGTAGTGATAGTAATTAGTTAATGGGAAAGAAGAGATGTCTCTCCTTACAGTAAATTTACAGTTAATAAATATGGAAAGAATGAAGGTGATTGTCAATTAGTCACCATTGGATATACATCACAGTAATAACTCTTATAAGCAAAAAGCATCATTAGATGTAAAAGCAATCACTGGGCAGAGTATGGAATGAAACCAGCTACTTAAATTGTCTTGTAGCATTTCCCATAAGATATATATTGATTAAAAGGAAACAGTACTCTTCAGAGAGTGGAGAAAGCTAGCATGTACCACCTAACCAAGTGATAAAGTCGATATACCAATAAGACATGTTGGCATCATTATGCTCAATGAAATACACTAAAAAGCACATCACCTCTGTATTTATTTTGTCTAAAATGCATGTTTGTTTAAATTTATTTATGTATTATATTCATGCATTATGAGGGGGAGGGACACACGCCACAGCATATGTGGAGGGCAGAGGAAACCTTGGTGGGGTTGGTTGTCACCTTTATGTGAGCTCTCTCACTGGACCCTAAATGCTTTGATTCCATCTGATCATGAAAATAATCAGACAAATCCAACTCATGGGACCTTCAACAAATCTCTGACCACTAATTTTCAAAAATGGCAAGGACATGAAAAGCAAGGAAAGACTATAAACTGTTATAGAGTGACAGACTGAGCAGACACGACAATTAAATGAAATACCACCCTTATTTCTGATCCTGCATCAGAAATAAGTCCTGTGATAGGAGACAAGTAGGTCAAAACCAAAATAATGCCTGAAATCCAGTGTTGTAGCAATGTGTGGATGCCCCTTGCCCTTTTATGAGATTATATCTTAAGCTCATTGAAAATTGAGAACATTGTAAGCTCAAAATGAACTTATTATGCCAACTGGACATCCAGCTGTAGCACAGTATTTTATGTATATATGGGGAATCCAGTGTTTCCAGGCATGACTGCATTGTTCACTGCTGTTCTCCAGAATCTAGAGAGAATATTTGCTTATCATTAGCCTGGGCAAAGATCAAATGTCAAAAGCTAAAGTGGGAAGCTTGCAGTGAATGTATGCTGTTTCTGTACCATTGTGAATGACAAATCCCAAGTGAAAAAAGACATAAGCTAGCTAGGGATTCTCCTTGTAATTCTTACCAGTGGTAAACAGAATAAGGTTATGTGAGTACTAATATTACAGGAGTGTTCCTTGCTTCCTCTGGCCTATACTTTAGCAGCAGTCTGAGCTCTTGTGCTCCTAAAAGAGTAGAATCTAGATGGGGCACAGCGGTAGGTCTATCTTTTAATTAGAGCAAGCGAGGAAACAAGAACCCACTCTTTGGAAAATTAGGCCAAGCTAAAAAGCAATGAAGCCTCCACTTCTAGGAAACAGGCATGATTTCCACAGAAGCCCATTTTACCCAGAAGGCAGTTTGTTGTTAGTATATGTATAAGATGTGAAAAAAAATTATATATAGTTGCTTAGGTACACATAAAGTTGATAGGTTTCCTGGGGGGAATGGTAACAGCACTCTCTGCATGTTCCCCTGGAGAGGAAGTCTTGAAGTTGCCTTGATGTTAATGAGTTAGTGGCTACTATTAACCATTGTCCCTTGCATTTGTTTTTGGGGCGCTGAGATGGCCCATCTGGAGTCTACCACTGCCACTGTCTTTCTATCTTGATTACCAGTTGTCTACTACCACTATCTTTACAGCCTGTTTCAGGCTTGGGTGGGTCCACCCATTGTTCTTTATGTCTTGTATTTGGGGCCCTGCTGGTCATTCTCTTCCCTGGAGTTAATTTACTGCCTAACATGACCATTAAGGGTAGGCAGCTGAAGGGTAGTTGGCAACTCTGCTCTTTTGCAAAGATATCATAAGTCTGAAATAAGTTCAAAATAAGACACTAAAAATGAAGGAATATATGGAGCAAGAAGTGTGTGGGTGGCTCGAGGTCTGAAACCAGAAACCATTTTGAGTTTATTTCCAACCATCCAGGTGAAAAATGATGTTATTTTGAAGCACAAAGATTATAAGCAAGGGATGAGCTATAGATTCTGTGTGAATATGAAGTGTGTAACTAACCAGATTCAGTGTTGGACTGTTCGTAGGAGGAAAAGAAAGAGAGGAGTGGAGGCCATATGGAGACCTTTGAGAATGTACTTGCCTTTTCCTGTGTCTTAGCGGAGAAGATGTTTAAAACAAAAAGTTACTCTGAGAATAGGGCACCTTCGCATCAAGTAATAGCAATGAGGGACTGAGAGACGAGGAACCAGCAAGCTGAAGACCTAGAGAAAATTGGCTCTGTTGGAGTGTAAATATCCAGCAACAGTCTTAATTCAGGTATCATCTTTGATAACTCATCGATTTCCTCCCTTATATTAGATAGTGGACATAAAATAGAAATAAGAAAGTGGGAACTGAGAAAACATTGGATAGTTACATAGGAAAGGAACTTTCCATCAGCAGTGATATCACTGGCCTACAATGCTTAAATTTATTATATGACCCCTAATAGAAAAAGTCTTCCAAATCCTAGACTAGGCATTTGAGACGTAAGACAGGTGCTGTGTGCACATGAGTGTGTTATACATGCTGTCCTACAGCTGCCCAACATGCTGTAGGACAACTAACACAATGAGATGTAAGATGGAGAAAGCTGACATTGAAAGCTCATTTTAATCCATAATTCACTTATGAACAACCTCTACCTGAAATCTCCATCCATTGGCATCACTTTGCAATGTCTACCCTTATTTCCAGGAGAATCTCCCTGTGATGGAAACAGGACATCTGTCCCCACCGCTGAACCTGTCATGCTGTATTTATTTGCTCCTCATGCCTATTTTTGGCCCCTTCATATTTCCTTTCTATGAATTCCCCCTCCTTTGTTCTGTCTCAGTCTTTCCCCCTTAGACACTCACCCGATTCTGACAGCATGATTACTTAATGCTTACCTGCCAAATTAACTGACTTATTTTACCAACTGGGTGGATATACAATACCTTGACACTTGCTATTTGAGTATTTTACTGAATTTTTTGTATGTCCATGATGAATAAATAATGATGTAAGTATTCAAATATTGGTAATTGGTCTGTTTTGTATTAAAATATGCACCACAGTATATATTATCTTTCTCACTGTTTGACTTCAGTTCAGCAGAGATTAATAGGTTAATATTAAAATCAGTAATGCCTTCCATTTGTCTTTGCTTTCTAGGCTTGCTTTCTATTTCTATAAGATGGAGTGTTTATAGCAAAAGAGGAAGAAGTGTTTAGTCAACTGAACAATGTGTATAACAGCATAGTCCAATTATTTGAAAAGAGAATACACTTTAGTAGTTCCCAAACACTTCAGTTTTTAATTTAATTTTTAAGAAATGTATTTGAGTATTTTTGCCTACTTGGATATCTGTACACCAGACGACGGGGTGTTAGATCCTTTGAAATAGTTGGGAGCTGCGATGTAGGTGCTGCAAATCTGAACCTGGGTCCTCCTCTGCAAGAGCAGCAAGTGCTCTAAACCAGTGAGCCGGCTCTCCAGCCCAGCCCTGTGGTTTTGGCTCATCTGTTGGTGCCGTTTGTTATTTAGCTAGATGATTGAATTGCATTTCCTAACACAAAGCATATCGCCATCACTAAAATGCATATAGTTTTTTGTTACCTTCCCCTTCCCAGTCTTTTTTACTTATCCCTTCGTCCTTTCTTTTTTTTTCAAGAAAGGATTTCTCTGTGTAGCCCTCATTGTCCTGGAACTCACTTTGTAGACCAGAGTAACACTCAGAGATCTGCTTGCCTCTGCTTCCTGAGTGCTGGAATCAAAGGCCTGCACCCCCATGCCTGGCTACTTTCTTCCCATTTATCATTGCACATTCCCCACCTTTCCTTTTTTCTCCTTGTAATGTGTATCTTCAAATTTATATAGAATATGTAGTTGAGTGGTAGAACACTTACCTAACCTAACTGAGGCCTTGAGTCTAATTTTTACCAAAATAACATTTATATTAGTGCTTTATTTCAAAGAACACATTCTCTACTTAATATTATTCTCACTTGGGACCATTTCATTAATACCAATCCATGTTGATGTGTGTTCAGCTACTTTCTTGTTTCAAACTTCAACTGTGCGTGTTACATTTCACTTCCAGAGTCCCCCAGGACTGATGGTTAGATTGTTTCATTTTTTTAAATTTAAAATTCTTTTAACTTTTATTGATTATTTGTGGACTTCACATCATGCATTACTACTCCACTTATATCCCTGTCCCCTCATATCTGCCCTCTATCTTTGCACACTCCCCCTAAATGAAAACCAAATTTAAAAGAAAACCCCCTAAACGAACCAAACCAAAAAGAAGAAGAAGAGGAGGAGGAGGAGAATCATCATCTTGTCATGGAGGCTGTGGTGTGGCTGGTGAGTCACACAGCAATACCCTTTAGTCCATTTATCTTTTCTTGGAAGTATCATTGCTATGAGTCATAGGCCTGGCTCGAGGCCTCTGGTTTCTGCTACATCACTGATAATTGGCCCTCATTGAGGTCCTCTTCAATATCCTGCTATCTTGTGTCATGAAGATCCTGTATCTTTGGATCTGCAGGTCTGGCCCTTTCACATACTCCAATGGGTGAGTGTTATGGTGGGCCAACTCATAGCCCTGGTTCTGGGCCTAGGTAATAGCTGGATTGATCAGCCTGTTAGCTTTCTCTTATCAAGGTAATAAGATGTCCATGTTTCTTTAGTACAAAAAATGCTTCTTTTCAATGTCTCATTTGGGGCTTTATCTGGGATATATTTCCAGATTGAGCTTTATAATAGCTCTGTGTGTGTGTGTGTGTGTGTGTGTGTGTGTGTCTGTGTGTGTGTGTGTGAACTTAAAGTTAAATACTTGGGACAGATTAAAATATGGGATCACACTAGCTTTTCTTCTGGGTTTCAGCCTGTGCTTTTACTATTAACAAAAATAACTTCTACAGGGCTAGTGAGGAGGCTAAGCAGGTAAAGGTACCTGCCACAAAGTTTGACCAAGTGAGTTTCATCCCCAGGATCCAAATTCTAGAACAGGGAAAGCAGACTCCTACAAGTTGTCCTCTGACCTTCACATATGTGCACATACACTAAATATATAAGTGTAATTTTAAAAATAGGTGCCAAGATGGGTGATGGTGGCACACACTTTTAATCTCAGTAGATGGGAGGCAGAGGGAGATAGATCCCTGTGAGTTCCAAACCAGCCTTGTTGGTCTGCAAAGTGAGTTTCAGGACAGCCAGGTTGTTGTTATATGGAGAAACCCTGTCTTGAAAAACAGCAATAACAAAATAGGTAACATAAAGGGAGCATTTGACATGTGCCAGAAACTGTTAAGTACTTTACATCTTTAAAAATGTGTTTCTTCTTAACAAAAATGCTATAAGGAAGCTATTAGTATAATAACTTCTGTTTAACAAGTGTGAAAATCTAGGTTAAAAGGGTTTTAGTGAATAGTACATTTCAGATGGGATGAAACTCAGGTCTGTTTCATGCAATCCCAATGCCATGATGCCTCTCTGTCATCCCTTTAGCTCAAAGGACTTTTGACACCCTCCCGCCATTTCTTCTTGTACTGTATGTGCAAGAGCATTTGCTTAATGGGTTGAGGGTGAGGCATTCACAGAGCAGTTTGAGTGATCCTGTAGGGCAGAGCAGGTTGCTGCAGAGTCCCTACGCCTCTGTGTTCAACACATCATGACTGTACTTTATATTCTGCTTTAGCTCAGTTTCCACGATGGCTAGCTTAGGTATCAACTGGACTAGGTAAAATAATACCTAGAAACCTGGGAAATCACCTTTGGATTGTACCTGAGAGGGTGCTTCCAGAGGAAACTAGTGTGGGAATTTTAGTAATCGTCTCTCAGTGTGACTGGATGTTGTTCAAATGACCAAAATCCTAGAAATAACAAAAATAGAAATATGTCTCCATCTTACTGTTTCTGCCTGCTGATGTCTCATATGAATTATTTTTTAATTTAAAAATTATTTTATTTTTACTTATATGAATGTGTGTCTATCTGTGTGGGGGTATGTACATGTGAGAACGGATGCCTGTAGAAGCCTGAGAGGGTGCCCAGTAAACTAGAGCTGGAGTTACAGGTGGTGTAAGTCATTCAATGTGGGTGCAAAGAATTAAACCCAGGTCCGTTATAAGAGTAGCAGTTGATCTTAACTGCTATCCAGCTCTGGAACCATTTTATAAAAATGTAGTGTTTGTGTGTGTGTGTGTGTGTGTGTGTGTGTGTGTGTGTGTGTGTGTGTGGGCGCGCGTGCACACGCGCGCACGCGGGACTTAATCTCAGGTAGTCAGGCTTACAGCATGGACATTTGCCTTCAGGGTCCTCTGCCTGACCCTCAAAGGAACTCTTACACAACACTCTAGTTTAACTCTTCACAGCAGCATCCAATGGCAAACACTACTTACCTTTTGGGGATTATAATTCTTAATAGTTTTGGAGATTACATACCTTTTGAAAATCAAAGGACAGGTCTGTGGATGTGACTCAGTGGTAGAACACATGGCTAGTACACTGGAGGCTCAAAATTCAATCTATATAGCTCTGAAAGGAAAACCCAGGCAATGACTTTGAATTCTGTTTCCAAAAGATTCAACACACATAGATTTTTGCATACATATTTTGGAGAGTGGTTTTGGAGTTTTTAAAACCCATGTATAGATTCAGGCTTATCTCAGTTCTGCTTGATGGGATATAAGAAGGTAAGAGGTCTAACTTATTTTAAGCCAGCTGGTCTCAACCTGTGGGTTATGACCCCCTTGGGGATCTTATATCAGATATCTTGCCTATTAGATATTTGCATTACAAATCATAAGAGTAGCAAAATTACAGCTTTGAAGTAGCAATGAACTAATTTCATGGTCGGGGGTCACCACAGTATGAGAAACTGTAGTAAATGGTCACAGCATTAGGGAGGTTGAGAAACACTGCTCTAAACTCTGCCACCAATTAGTTAGGTTACTTTAGCCCAGCCAGTGAACTTCTGTGTGCCTCGATTTCCCTCTCAGTCCGATAAGGAGCTTCCCACATATTGGTCTTGGCAGGCCAGTTCTATATAATTGTATTCTGACTCTCCAGTCTATTTTTAGGAAGAGGAACTTGAATTTAATTTTTTAAAAAGCTTGAAATATATTTTTTTTTCAGAAAAGAGAAGCAAGTGCAAATGGACAGGGATAAAGACATTATGCTGTCTTTTGTTAACACAAACATGCATCGGAGAGCCTATTGTGTGCCCAGGTCTGTGTGAAACACTGCTGTTCATAGACAAATAAGGCTCCATCCTTGCCTCCCAGGCTGGGGGAGGTTTCAGTGCATCTACACATACATATTCTGTTTTGAGAAGAGAGAAAAAGGCCAAGTTATGTGAGTTTCCCTAGGCCTGAATAAAAACCTGCTTAAATGGTCTCTATTCAAGCTTTTCCTGGCAGCTATGCTTCTAATTCAGCTCCCTCCTTCAGGGGGAAAAGCTAATGTATGGAGAACCAGGCTTCTTTGCTATTCTGCAATTCTGTGCTTGCCAGAGACCAGATTTTAATTCTTAAAGGGACCAGGCCTTTCTTCTCAGAAACCTTCAAAAACACCTCTCAACAACATAGCTCACAAGCAGTCGGGCCATGGTTTCTTCACTCCCACATAGCTCTCCAGACTTCTATGACAGAGGAAAGAGTCCTGCAGGGTTGAATTGGTACATGAGGGATACAATGGAGCATTGAGACGTTCTCATTTTTATTTACTTATTCGATAATCTGCTACTTATTTTATTTTTTCTCCTTTGTTCTGTCTCAGTCTTTCCCCCTTAGACACTCACCCGATTCTGACAGCATGATTACTTAATGCTTACCTGCCAAATTAACTGACTTATTTTACCAACTGGGTGGATATACAATACCTTGACACTTGCTATTTGAGTATTTTACTGACTGTAAAAAAAAGTCCCTGGTGATATCTTATCCAAAGGCAAACCTCAGGGCTCCCTTTATTTAAAAAAAAAAAAAAACAAACCAAAAAACCCCACATTTGTTGCTTTTGTATCTATAAAGCACATTTGGTTATAATACATATTCTACTGTAAGATAAACTGGTATTCTCCTTCCAGTTACGAAGGGTGAAACATACGTGCATGCATGCATGCATGCTTCTGTACATATGTATATGTATATTCAGTTAACTTTTGTAGAAATTGCTCTGCCATCCCCTATGATGAATATGGCTTTTGTTTACAGACCAGATTGGGCCAATTACATTCATTTTTTGTTTGACATTTTTATTATATACAGTCAGCAATGAATAAATAAAAAAATTCCCAAATACCAAATAACTGTCTTTTGTGAGAATTTAATGACATTTTTTCTTGTCTTTCTAGAAATTAAGAGACTTCCCACCTCTAGCATACAAATTTCTCCTAATAGATTAGTATAAAGGGGAAAAAGAAAAGGGTTAAATAAAATGTCCCTTGGTTTTGTTCAAACAAACATTGAGCCTTGAAATATATCTCGGACTGAAGGAGAGTGGCATGCTTTTTATTATTTTTTCCTAGAATAAAGTTACATATTCTAACTAACATTTGTAGCTTCCTCTGAGAAGATAGGATTTGAGTCTCAGAAAAGATCAAGTTATATGAATTTACCTATGACAGTATAAAAATCTCTAAATGGAGATTCCCTAGACGTACATGATGTTGTCATAGTCACCATTCTATTTCTGTGAAGAGATAACATGACCAAGGTACCTTGTAACAAAAAAACCCATTTAATTGGGGCCTGGCTTACAGTTTCAGTAGGTTAATAATCATCATGGCAGGGAACATGGGAGCAGGCATAAACAGTATGGTGCAGGAGGAGCTCAGAGCTACATTGTGATCTTTAGGCAGTGAGAAAGGAAGAGAGGGAGGGAGGAGAATTTGTCCTATTGTGGGCTTATGAAACCTCAAAGCCCACCCCCAGTCACACATCTGTAACAAGGGTACCCCTCTCAATTCTTTCCAAATAGTTCACCAACTGAGAATCAAACATTCAATAACATGAGTCCCTGGGACCATTCTCATTCAAACCACTTGTAGCCATTGTAGTTGGTTGTTTTTTTTTTTTTTTTTAACTCTTTGGGGGCCCACCACTCAGCTCCCAAATAAGTACATGGAGACATATTCTTACTTATAAATGCCTGTCTTTAACCTGGCTTGTTTATAGCCAGCTTTTCTAACTTAAATTAGCCTAATTCTTTTCTATGTTTTTGCCTCTATGTTTTTTAACCTTTCTTTATTATATATGTCTTTCTTCCCTTCTTACTCTGTAGCTGGTTATGTGGCCAGGAGGCTGGCACCTGATGTCCTCCTCTCCTCCTTTTCTCGCTACTCCCTCTCTTGTCCTTCTAAAGCCTACATTTCTCCTCCTATTTATTCTCTCTGCCTGCCAGCCCCACCTATCCCTCTCTCCTTCATAGCCGTCCATTCAGTTCTTTATTATACCAATCAAGTATTTTGGACAGGCGAAGTAACACAGCTTTACAGAGTTAAATAAATGCAAAATAAAAGAATGCAACACATCTTTGCATCATTGAACAAATATTCCACAGCAAAGCAAATGCATCATATCTTCAACTATATTCCACAGCAGGCCATTTGTGTTTGGGATTCTACGAACAAAGAAGGAAGGGGATAAAAAGCACAAAAATTAGTTTGACAAGGGGTTGGAAGCTACATTTAATCATTTCTGTTTACTTAACTCTTGAGGTGCAATGAAGATGATTCTTAAATATCATTTGGTGACCCTGGGGTCATCTTGCTGGGCTCTATTGACCTCTGGTTTAAAGTACAAGATATTTAACAAACTCATGTAGTTTATTTTTTCACTTAACCCATAGGCTTTGTCTTTACTGATTTTGATTTTCTAGAAATAATTTTAGTCCCTAAACTTGCCTAACAGTGGTTCTCAAAGTGGGGTTTTTACCAAATCTTTTTAGGGGATAAACAAAATAAAAGTATTTTCATGCTAATAGTATAGAATTCTTTTCTTTGTAAAGTCTCTTAATTTCATCCTTTCCACTCTGTATACTTTTTGTTTCCTTTACATATACAAGACTGGGCTCATTAACACTTCATCATGGTGTGTGTAAGGGGTTCATGACCCCTCCATTTTGACCGTATATAAGGAATTAAGAATTACTAGTGGGGAGGATTCCCAAGCCCCCACCCCTCCTCGAGGCACTATTGTCAGTAAACAGTGCTGGGAGAAGGAAAGGCATTTTCTTTAGTGGCATAGACACTGGTGATTTGCCAGTGTTTCATAAATAACCTTCCATCCATGCTAAGCAACTCTAATGAAATTTGCTGTGTCACCCTATTCCCATAAAGGACAATAAAAGGTAGAAAAAGAAGTGCTCTGAAAGAGAAGGGGATCAGCAAGAGGATGACTGGGACATGAGATGGTAATAAAGAACAATGTCATAATGGAAACCCTTATTGTGTATAATTAATACACCCTAATAAAGCCCAAGGAGAAAACACAGTTGGTATTTGCTTTACAAGCATGATGGTATCCCAAGAGCCCACATAAAATAAGCCAAGTGTGCTGTCAAATGCTTGTAATACCTGTGCTGGGATGGAAGAGACAGGTCACCCTGTCTATCTTACTGAGTGTGAGGACAATGAGCAAATAAATGCTGTATCAAAACAATGTGGCTCAGGAGATGGCTCAGTTATTAAAGTGTCTGCCTTGCAAGCAAGACGGCTAAGGTCAGATTCCTAGGACTTACATAAGAAACTGGGGGATGTAGGATGGTCTCCTGGAACTCAGCACCAGGGTCGGGGTGGTGTAGAAACAAATAGAAATCTGAAGTTCATTGGTGGAGCGGCTTAGTTGAAATGATGAATTTCAGATTGGAAGAATTAAAAATCAAGGTTGAGAGTGATCCTGTCCCTGACAGTCACATGCACTCATACCCCCAAGCACACAAGCTTACACCCATACCAATACGCATATGCCTCACACACATCACATGCAGACACAAAAAAGGTAGATGATACCTGGGAACGGGCAGCTCAGTTTGTTGGCCTCCACATGCACATCTGCACACATGCACTTGCATACATGCAGACATGTTAATAAGGCATTCAAAAAGAAAATAAATCCCCCCCTTTTGAGTCTATAATATGATTTCCAGCAGTTACATGGTAGGCAGACATTTGAAGCGACTGCCGTTCATTATAGCACAGATTAAAAGATTTCCAAAAATAGAGAACATGCCACTCCTCACTATGCTTTTGATGTATACAACACAGTCGTTTTGTGAAGTAGTGTCCTCTGGACGTCATGGCTGTTGCACCTGTGAGCCGATAGTGGTACGCTCCTAGTAGGGCAGGGTACCCACCACACTCCATGGCCCAAACACAGTGAGTGCAGTCAGGACTAGCAAGGACTGCTTCAGGATACAAAAACATATAAGGGAACCGATGAAAACAGACGAATCGCTCTTTAAGAGGGAGACCCGAGGGAAACTCTGTGAACTGCAAATTGGTTAGGGGAGGATGTGAGGTGAGGGTCTGGCACAATTAGGGCCAGGTGGCATCCAAACTCAGTGTGGGGGAGGGAGGTGGATGCAATAATTCCACGCCATTTAGGTTTCCCTGAGAAATGCCTTCTCCGCTCAAGGATTTTGTTGTTATTCTGTTTGTTGCCTCACCCCCACCCCCACCCCATATTCTCAGACTAAATACAGTTAGAGCAAATTAGAGCAACACTGAAATAGTTTAAATTCCCATTTGTATTTTATTTTCAGGGATACTTTTTTGATTTAAATGTTTGCAACTTGGTCAGAAAAAAATATGATTTAAAAAAATACTAGCATGAGAGTAGGAGGGTCTCCCAAGGCCTCACCCCTAGCTGAGGCGCTGTTGGCCGTTGGTGGCCTCTTGAGGACGGGGGATCACTTTCCTTTTTCAATGACAATTTTGAAATGTTTGCGTGTCTGTATATAATATGAGGTGCCTAATGCCCAGGGATGCCAGAGGAGGCCATCAGATTCTCTGGGATGGGAATTCCTAACAGCTGGGAAAGGTCATATGGCTTCCAAGAGTTGAACCAGGATCTCCAGGAAGAGCAGCTAGTGCTCTTAGCCACTGAGTCATCTCTCCAGCCCTGAAAATGGCTTTTCTTTAGGAGTGAGGGGACACTGTTAATTCCCCTATGCTCCTTGGAATGACTTCATGTTCATGTGCATATGGACAACGTTAACTGAAGTCAAGGGGTTAAAAAGATAAAAAAAATTGCAAAATTACAAAAGGAAGATGTTGAGATCAGGGGTGAGTTCTGAAGGGAGATGGAATGGGAGGAATGATCAAGAAACAGTGACCGCATGTATGAAATAGTCAAGGAATAAAATATTTAAAATATAGCTGTCTTACATGCAACGTATTATTTACCAGTATAATGCTATCACCTTTATGCAAATCAATAGAATTTTTCTTAAAAAATTAAATCCTCAGTTTGCATTTCTAACAAGGTAAATGTCATTAGATATACCCATGTGAGCCAAAGGTTTTTCAGGTCCTCAATAATATTTACTAGTGTAAGAGGTTCTGAAACCGAAAGCCTTGGGCACTGCTGCATTGTTGACACATACATGTTGACCACTGAAGAAAAAGCAAACAAGAGGAAGAGGGTGCAAACAGCCCAGAACAACAGCTTGTATGGAGCCAAGGGACTTTCTTCTCCTGTAGAATGGCAATACTGAGTCTAAATTTCAACACTGTCACAACTTCATGCTTTACAGCAACAATGGTGTGACATTACCCATTCTCTGCCAAGTGCGTCTGCTTCAGTGGAGACACGCGGGGTAACTGCCATCGTTCTTTGTAATTTGACCATTGTCCTACATTGAGTTTTTCTTCATTTGTCACTGAACTGGAATATTTAACCATTGTCACACAGGGGAAGTTAGTGGCATTTAGCATTTGTTCTGGGTTTTTTTTTTTTTTATATTTTGTTGGTTCTGGGAGATGAACAGTATTTGACCAATTGTTTAGTGCAATTATCTGGGATCATTTGGAATTCATAACTACTGTGTATTTTTAAATGAACTTATTAAAGTGCTAGCTTCAGAAAATAACGGTTAATGGTGCTGATTGAACTGTAAAATTTTGCCATCTGAGCTGGCTCTCCTAATTATGTTTGGTTTCCTCTGATCTTATATATTTTGTTCTTCCTATTCTTCAGGGAGGGCTGTGTCTAGTTCTGAATGATTTAAATAAGAGTAAGGAGCATTGAGAAGGAGATTTTATAGAAGAAAAGTGTCAATTAATTGAGACTGTTTAGCTTGAAGAAGAGGACTTAGCAGAAATCTCCAAGTGCCTTATTTTGCAAAGGACAGAACCCAGCTGTCCTTCAACTCAAGGAGACTGGGGTAAGAGGACACAGACTTAAAGTGTAATCAGAGGGATTTAGTTAAGATGCACTGAACGTATTTCCACACAGCAAAGGCTAGTAGATCCTGGAGGGGGCTCCTGAAGGCAGCTGCGGACTTTCTCTGGAGCCGAGGGAATTTGACATCATTTTCATGTTGAACAGTTGTAAACAGAGACTAGGCAGACAGCTTGCTGACTGATTTAGACTTCGGCAATATCTGAGAAGAGCCGATAGCCTTTTGTAGACTACTCTCTGAACATGATAATGAAGAATGCAAAAAAAAAAAAAAAAAAGAACAGAGCACAAATGCACAGAATTCACATAAAAGGATGTTTTCTGCCTGTCGATTTGATTCTTTTCTTTTCCTTAGAGTTTATAGTTATTCAGCAGGCTCATGGTGTAGTGTATCTATGCATCTATCTGTGTGCTTATTTATAATCTATTTAAATTATCATTTGAGAATTTCAAATATGAATATGAAATTTGAGCCAAATATGAAGTTTTAACCAAATCCAACACCTACTCCTTCTCCTCCAATTCCTCCCATACCCTGCCCCACTGCCCCTCCCCCCCAACTTCATCTACTCTTTTTAAAAACCACTGAGTCCACACAGAGATGCAAGCATGTGTATGGGTGAAGATACAGTCATTCCCTAGACAATGGCAGCCTATCTGGGGTTGGATTCTTGAAGAAAATTCCTTGTCCAGCATCCCAGCTGAGGAACTATTTTTATTTATTAAAAGATCTATTATACAAAATACATATTTTTAGGTGTGTGTGTGTGTGTGTGTGTGTGTATGTAGTGAGTTTAATTGGGGCTACTCACAGGAACCTGAGTGAGAAACTTCCAGAAGTGTGGGCACCTTACCAAGGGCTTCACCACTGAACAAGTTTCTTTCTCTCTCAGCTACCATTAACTGCTTATAAATGTTTAAGGAGGGGCAAGGCCTCCAGCTTCCTTTTCCCCTAGCAAACTGTTAACTGCCAATATGTCCCAGGGAAGGAACATGCCTTGCGAGCCTTTCCCCTACTCTATAAAGGAATTTGACAGGCTCACTCTTGGGGAGGTCTTGTGTAGATAACCACAGCTGCTGAGTACAAGGGCCAGGCTAAGAAGAGGATTTGGTGGGTAAAAGTGCTTGTCCTAAGGTGAATCAGTTCAGTCAGCCATATTCAGTCATGGTAGGCCTGAGTCCTTCATCACTTTGGGACTCCTTGCCTTCCTTGGGGAATGGATGAGGGGATGGGGCGGGGGAGGCTAAGGGAAGACCTGAAGGAGGAAAGGGAGGGGGAGCAGTGGTAGATATGGAAAACCTTTTTAAATAAAAAGAAAAATGAAAAAGTGCTTATCCTTCATGTTTGATGGCCTGAGTTTGATGCCTAAAACCCATGTGAAGTTGGAAGGAGTAAAATCATGCCAAAAAGTTGTCCTGTGACCTCCACATGAGCACTATGGCATATGTCCCCTATCATGCACATACCTAATAATAAGTAAGAAACAATAAAATAAAAAAAAATCAACTGTCATGCCATACCCAGTAGACATGTTCCTCAAAGCTTTCCCTTGGCTCTTCCATTATTTCATCCCTTCCTTCTGCAATGTCCCTGAGCCTTAAAGGCCATGCTATAGATGTCCCACTTAGGGCTGAACACTCCACAGTCTCTTATTCTCAGCACTTTCTCTGCTGTAACCCCCACCCACTGCAAAAAAAGAAGCTTCTCAATGGAAAGCTGGCAGCAGCACTAACCTGTGACAAAGTGAAGGCCACTTGACAGGCATGTCATGTCATGCCCATTTAGCAAAGTGATGACAGTAAACTTTGCTACTAGGACCTATGTCCTCTCCAGCCATAGGCTTTGGACCAGGCTTCTGCTACTAGATGTGAATTCTCTGCTGTGGAGCAGGCCTCAAATCTAACCCCAAACCATCTGGTCATTCCCACAGCAGTCATGCTCCGTGGCCACATCTTGCCTGGAAGGTGGTAGGTATTACAGCATGGAGGGTGCACAGCTGGCTGAGACCTTTGTTGACTTTTCTCTCCTAACAGCCTGTACAGCAACATCTGGCACCCTAAAAGCTTGTCAGCAGGGAGGAAGCTTTCAGTTTAGTTCTAGTTCCAATATAATGTATCCATGTCCTGCCATCAAATATGTGGTGGCTTAATAATATCTTACCATCTGGCTCTGGTGGGCAACCAACAGCAATGGCTATAACATGTATTGTCTTCTCAGCAGCCTTCTTGACCAACACCTCACAGGGAGATAGCCCACCCCTGGCACTTTTTCAGTAAATAACCTTATGGCTTTGGGGATCAGCTTTATCCACAGACATAAGATACCTCCTTTTAAACTTCTACTTTTAAATTAGCTTACATAGCAGCAGGTTTCCTTCTGTATTTTTTAATATACACTTTTAGTTTGGGTTATTGATCTTTTACTCACCCCTTTGTCTTTGAGAAAGAATCTTGTTACGCAGCTCAAGCTGGCCTTGAACAGTCAGTTCTTCCTAATTTGTCTCCTTATTGCTGGTGTTACAGGTGTGTGTCACTGTGCCCACATAAGTACACTCGTATTGTGCAACTATTATCACAATCTGCTTCCAGAATTCTTCTACAAAACTCAAATCCTGATAGAGTCTATATGCACTAACTCCTCAGAACATCTTTATTCCAGGTCTTGGTTAGCTCTTTTTCTCTTTGTAGCTTATGAAGTTGCAGAATCATCTTTGAAAAAGACACAGCATATTGCCCATTTGTCCTTGCTTCAATCTCCACTACTGCTGTCCTGTGCAATTAGAACATATTCTCTAGAGCTCATTGTAGCAGATGACAGGATGACTGAGCACTTTGGAGTACTCACTACTCCTTCAAAGGACCTGGGGTTAGTTTCCAGCTCCTGCTTGGCAGCTCACAACCTTCTGTAACTCTAGTTCCAGGAGATCTCATATCTTCTCCTGGCCTCCATGGGTACCAGGAATGCTCATGGTGCACAGACATACATCCAAGCAAAACATTTAATAAATAATTAAAAAAAAACCCAACCCACTGTAGTTCCACCTTCCTCTGTAAGCTTACTTACTGTACCTATTACTTTGTCTTCATTTTGTGTATCCCCTAGTGATTTTAAGCCAGTTCTTATGTCTGAGCCTATTTCTTTGCTGGACTGGTTCTCCCTGGAGTTTCTCACAGCTTCTTTCTTTTCAATACTGTTTGACCCCTGAAATGACCTATTAAGAGAGGCCTTAACAATGAAAAGTAAAGAAGCATCCTCTGTCTTCTCTTTCCTATGTACTATTTTCCATTTCTTTCTACTACTCAACAACTGCTTGGAATTATTTCTTCTTCCTTTATGATATATGCAGAAGATGCACATGGGGCTGAAATCCCAGTACTCCAGAGGCAGGGCCAGCAAGTATGAGGTTTCAAACAGTTAGGGCTGTCTCAAAAAAACCCACTAAAATGATGTGAGTGTTTCTGCTTTTCACCCATCCACTCTTATTGTTCTGCTTAAGTGATTGCCACCAGGGCTGCGATGACTCTCTTGGAACTTGCTTTGCCCTTGGTGGCATTTTCATCACCCAGAGAAATCTTAAAAACAGCAGACAGATCATGTAAGTCTCCATTTATCTCCTGACATGGCACATGGTGACCTTTGTAACTGTAGCTGATGCTGTACCTCCATTTCACCCATTTCTTTAATCATAATATTGGCCTTTATACTGGTTCTTCATCAAGTCCAACCTGCTCTTGACTTATTCTTTTTAACATCCTCTAGCATTCATTTATTTGTCTGTGTATTATTGCTTTCTGATTATCTGTAGAATATTTAGCTATAATACTACAAGGTATTATTTTTGCAACTATTTCATTCCATACAACATGTACAACACCTAGAGCAGTATTTGCCATATGATAGACACATATGAATTGAGTTGTGTCTCCCCCAAAGATAAATTTAAATCCTGATCTCTGGTCACTGTGAATATGTTCTTACCAGTAAATAAGGGGATTAATGTAATCAGATTAGGATGAGGTTATCACAGTAACCTTTAGTCTAATAGGGACCAGTGTCCTGATAAAGAACAATAGTATGTAATGACAGAGCAACACAGGCAATTTTACGCTGAAAACTATATTCATGTGATTTGCTTTGTATTTTATTGATATGGACCCAATTTAACAAAGAGCATCATTATCTCGGAACAATTCACGTTACTGCTTTTTCCTTGCCAGCATGCCTGGCCTATCATCATCATTATTATTATTATTACACTTGCAAGACAGGTGCAGTAAATAGGTGCCAATGAGATTATGGATCACACAAAAGTCTTGTCAACAGTAAAACAAAAGTAGAATGCAGCACCTGTCACTTCAGGCTGAAAGTACTTTCAGATCCAGCTGAAATATTAACTGAGCTGGTTAGTAATTGGTTAGTTACCACTCGACTCATTCAGTCAAATGTCTATTGTGTGTAGACACCATCTAGGAATCCCAGATTTCAATGTATCCTCCCCCTGGTACTATGTTATCCTTAGGTTTTATGAAGACTGCTTGTGAATAAGTGATAGGTTCCCATGTCACCGAGTTTAGGAGAGAGAAAAGGAACAGTTACATCAAATCTATTAGGTCTTATTGCTTAGCCTGGAAATGGGCAGTGTGGCTGAGAATTATTGGCGGCAAGAGGAGCCAGAAGAACATGGTTTGAGAACCACTACTGAACTGATTGTGGCCAGATAATCTGCACTCACTCATGTTCAAAATAGGTAGTGGAAGTGCGTTCATCACTTTACATGGTTGTTTTTTTTTTTATCACAGAGGAAACAATATTTGTTCCAGTGATTTATGAGATGTAACACATTATGCAAAGCTAGTTATAATTATGACTTATGGTTGTCATATGGACATAGTGCAGGGAAAGTATTTATAGTGGATTTCACGGTAGTTTAGCATAACTGAGTAATTTACAATGAATATGCATCAACAACCTTCTTGGCTTAATGGTGATTAGGGCTCCAGGGTAAGCTCAGGTTTAATGGGGTGCTTAGCAAATTTATGACACTTTCCATGGAGCAAATGTTCCCTCACTTCCAGATGAAGAAATATATACTGTATCCTTTGCCATGACCAGTACCATTCAGGGATTTACCTAACTAGGGCAACAGACACAAACAGAGAAAAGCTAGGGTATGATGGGCCATGCGCTCTGATAGAGATGTTCCAACAGTAACCCAGAAACTCATCTTGTGGTTTTTTTTTTTTTTAATGCATCTTAATAGAGGAAGTAAGTTTATTGTATACCAGTGACCAAGGAGGTAAGTTTGCCCAGTCTTGGTAGGGGAATTTGTAGAGGCTTTAAACATCTAAGAGGAGGGACTTCTATGGACGTGTTCTGCATACACTGCCCACATGCACACATGGACCAGAGAAGGCCTTGCAGTTCCCATAGGTCTAAGGCATTGGACGCCCACATCAGAACACATTTATTCAGGACTTCATCCACTCCTTATACTATTCACTAAGTGCTTCCTCAAATCCTCAGAGTCTTTTGCCCCATGTCTTTGTAGTTTCTCTCAGTGGAGGATGGTGCACGTTTCTCCACTCCATTGATCTTGCTTTGGTTATGGATTTCTTTGGGCAAAGGAATGTTCTCTAGTAAGATACTCCAGGGTCCTTCAGATGCTTCTGATGATTTAGCTCGTTTTGCACTTTTTCCCATAGAAAGGTATACTTCCCATAGTCATTGATATAAAGAGAATATGAAGTTTAACAGACTTGGATTCCATATATAGCCCAAGTCAAGTCCAGTCAGTTTTCAGCATTGGGGACACCCTAGGTGATCAGACCTATGAATAAGAAAAATAATTTTATTGTTATATAAGGCCACTGAAATTGGAGTTGTTGGTTACCCATTATTAGTGAAGCAAAAACATAACTAATATATAGTGAATTAACTCTTTTAATACATACACAGGAATGTCTACAAAATTGCCTTCTTTAGATTTATTTTTCAGTCGATTTCTATGAATTTCTCCCTTTCTGCTTTCCTTTCTTCTCTCCCTCCCTCCATAGTCATAAGAAGATTATAGTCCACTTCTAACGTGGTCCTTGGTACTCTTGGTCTCCTTTCCTCCTTGTTCCTTTGGGAGGGCTCATACTTTTTCCAACTTTGGCTGGATCCTTTGCCATCATGACTAAATCCTTATGCATGCATACTATCTTACCATGGATCTTTATTCTACTATCCCTCAAAATAGTTTTTGAATAGTATCTGAAACACTGACTGGTACAAGTGGAATAGCAAAATTTCTTGTTCTTATTTTATGTCCTATATGAGTTTATTTTCTAAATTTTATTTTATTTATGTATACGAGTATTTTTTCTGCATGTAAGTATGTGAACCACATGCATGCCTGATTCCTGCAGAGGCAAGGATCGGATGTCAGATCCACTGGAACTGGAGTTACAGACAATTGTAAACCTCCATGTGGATTCTGGGAGTTAAACTGGGGTTCTTAGGAAGAGCATCAAGTGCTCTTGACCACTGAGCCATCTCTCCAACTCCATAAGTAAGTTATGGGTCAAGTGTAGTTCGAAATAAGAAGGAAAGAAACTTGGGTCGGAATTTAAATTACAACTCCATTTATTCACTCAATTCCAGAAAAGAAGTGTGATAATGCAGTTTTATTGTATTGGTTATTTCTTCCTGAGCAACAAATTCTCTCAAAACTTAGTAGCTCAGAAATTCAGGAAGGGTTGTCTGGGGGCAGTTCTTTCCTGACCTGTGTGACATCAGCTAGGGTGGCTGTGATGTGATGGCTTAGCTTCATAATGACTGCTGCACTCACATGTTCAGCTCGCAGGCAAGGATGGATGTCTGTCAGCTGAAAGCTGAGGTGCTACTGTCATCTGAAGTGCCTACATACTGTTCCATACTGTGGCTTGAGCTTCTAATACTATGGTGACTGGGTCCCCAGAGAAAGTATCCCAAGAGAACAGTCTGCCAGAATTTCAGTGTGTGGACAGGAAATGGGCAACATGTCACCTCTGCTCCATTCTGTTAGTCAAAATGATTTTAGAGTTTTCTCAGATTCAAGTGGAGTGGACACCCGTACCCCTCATTGTGAGGATAAATAGCGAAGTATTTGAAGCTTTCTCTTTTTAAATATTTGTTTACTTTTATTGAAATTTTTTTCCTCACATAATATATCCTGATTAAAGTTTCCCTGTCTCTACTCCTCCCAGTTCTTCTTCACCTCTCCTGCCCAGATCCACGATCCACTTCCTTTATGTTTCTCATTATAAAACAAACAGGCTTCTAAGGGATAATAATAAAATATATATTATAATAAAATAACCAAAACTAGGGCATTGGAATTGGACAAAACAAATAAATAGAAGGAAAAGAGCCCAAGAGAAGGCACAAAAATCAGAAACCCACTCGTTTGCACACTTAGGAATCCCTTAAAAGAACTCTAAATGCAGAGGACCTGGTTCAGACCTGTCCAGGCCCTGCACATGCCTGCCTCAGTCTCTGTGAGCTCATTTGTGCTTTACTTGGTCGATTCAGAGGGTCTTGTTTGCTTGGTGTCTTCCATCCCTTGGTTCTCAAAACTCTTTTTCTCTTTTTCTGAGTGGTTCCCTGAGCCCTGAGGGGAGAGATTTGATAGAATCATCCCGTTTAGGGCTGAGTGTTCCAAGGTCTCTCATTCCCTGCAAAATGTCTGGCTGTGGGTGTCTGCATTTGATTCCATCTGCTACAGGAAGAAGCTTGATGCCATCTTTTACCATACCTATGTGGATCCTTTCATTTTTTCTCAAAGATATTAAGGAATAAATGAACGTTAGGGATAGTTTTGTTGTAGAGTCCTTGACAAACATGCATAAGGTCCTGGGTTTCAGCCCCAGAGCTGCTGAAGAAGGGGGATTAAGAGAGAAGAAAAAAAAGAGGAGGAGGAGATGGAAGGGAGGAGGGGGAGGGAGAGGTGAGAAGGAGGGAAATGAGGAAAAGGAAGAGACAAAGGAGCTGAGATGAAGGAGTCAATTTTTTTTTTTTTTAGTTCTGGCAAATGAAATCTTGGTGTAGTGATAGTGCGTTCTAACCTTGTCAAACAAATTAAAGTTACATTCTAGCTGCATAAATATCAACTATTATCTTTTAGAGCATGAGTAATAGCATGAGGATACTTTCTATGCACCCATCCTCAGTCTAAGAGTGATTTATACATTGATTTACATGATTCTCATTTTTAAAAAGTCATGAGGCCGTTCTTTATCAAACTTAGCTTTGTATGAGAAAGCTAAGGCACAGGGAGGTCAAATTACTAGCCAAGGCCACACAGCTAATAAATGGCACCCACTAGGGCTTACAATGCAGCTGTCTGTTTCCTAGGAGTAAATTATCTGCTTGACCTTTCCATTTCTACTTTATCAAGAAGGAAAATGGACAGGTACAGGAATTGTGAATTTTCTGCTGATAAATACTAGATGTGCATAAAATATCTGAATACATTCTTATTCTAGCCAGGACCCAGAAATGGACATGTGGAAACATAGTCTTTTCTCTACAGGTGATTTTTAGAGATTCTGTTTCAAGAAAACACTATCTTTGTTCCCCATCTTTGGTCAATTTGAGTTTGCTCTAAATTGACAATGTATTTGTTAACACCAAATTCATTTTTATCAATACCATCTTTTGGGCAAATGCAATTGTTCAGTATAAAAGAGCAAGAGGTAGAGGGGTGTGTGTGTATGTGTGTGTTGGGGGGGAGTGTGGGAGTGTATGTGTAAATTTGATTCTTACTGTGAGGAATATTTCATTAGGCAAATATAATTCTACTCTTGTAAAATCCCATTTCTAAATTGTTTCTGACTAATCTTTAATTTATACACTGGCACAATTTGTATAGTTCATATTTATTAACAATTCACACCACAGTTTTCCATCCCCTTGCTGTTAGGAAATTTTAGGATTTCAGGACAGCTGGCCACCTTTGCTGAGGCCCCAAAGTGCTTTTTTTTGTAATTACAAAGAAAACTGGTGTGTGTCCAGAATGGGCAGCGACAGGTGGAAGGCTCAAAGGTCACTCTTTGTGCAGGTTCCCACCAGGAGTGCACACTCTCTACTTTTGTTATGTTAACCTCTTAATTACCCATACTCAGCCCTGGGTAGTGAAGAAGGAAATTAGCTATATTGACTTAGAAGGTCCTAGCACAAGCCAGTGGAGACCTGTGGATCTGTATAAATTTTTGATTTGGGTATAAGCTTGAAATAGACTTCAGAGGATTCTATAAATTCAGAAATAAACCGAAGGTTTGGGAATCATTTCTCAGGGAACAGCTGTGTGCAGCACTCATTAAATAGACAGGTTGTACAACCTTTCTAAATGACTGAAAAAAAATATTTGGATTCTTCTTGTTCTTAGGTAATGCATTGTTGGTTTAAGAGTACGGGTGCTACCAGGGATATTGTGTGTGTGTGTGTTTGTGTGTGTCTAAGTGATGAGATTTACTACTTAGCAAAGGATTAACCTGGTTAACCTTCGAATTTTAGCTTTAAGTCAATATGTTTTTACATTAAAAATAATTTGTGTGTGTGTGTGTGTGTGTGTGTGTGTGCACATCACAGTATAAATGTGAAAGCCAGAGGTCAGTTTGTGAAAGTCATTTCTCTCCTTCCACTGTCTAGGACCTGGGCACTTGGACACTTAAATAGGTCTCATGGTTTGGCCGCTGTGTTGTCTCAATGCCCCTTATTTTTCTGGTTCTCTTAAATTCAATCCCATAATGAGTTCATTCTTTGATAAATTATTTGAGATTAATGACTTCAATTAAAGTAGAACAAATGCATATGCTACCCCATTGGGACATTTTTAAATGGCTAGTTTTACTAAATTAACGTAATTTGTATTATTAGCTAGGACTTTGTTCCACTCCACACACACACACACACACACACACACACACACACACACACACACCCCTTAAAATTACATATTTATATGTGAATTTAAGTTTCAAAAAAAATCTTATAAAGTTCTAGTTCTTTATCTCATAAATGTCAGTTAAAATTAATTTTTGCAATGCTGGGGTGTTATAATCTTAAATTATAAACAGTTTATATGTAAATCTATATTTGCTTCTATTGAACACACCTTAATTATAATTTTAAATTTTATATACAGTATCCATATAGATCTCTCAAATGTGCCAGGAATCGTGGTGATGCTCACCTTTAAACCTAGCACTCAGGGAGGCAGAGGCAGGCAGATCTCTGTGAGTTGAGACCAGCCTGGTCTACAGAGTGAGTTCCAAGACAGCCAGGGCTACACAGAGAAACCGTGTCTTGAAAAAAAAAAAACCCACCCAAACCAACAGCAACAAAACAAACAAAACCTCTCAAATTCAAAAATTCTCTGGGAGATAGGTAATTTTTTTTTTTGCTTAAGTACTAATATTCATAGGCTGTGGAAAATACAGCTAACAGGAAATTTCCAAATTTAAAAAATATTTACAATATAGGATTTGTCTTCATTTAACAGATGAAGAAATTGAGCTACAGAGAGATTTAGTAATATGTTTTCACAGCAGGAATTCAGGGAAAAGGCAGCAAAATTAACAAATAAAAGAAGGCAGATGGCATAAAGACTTGAAATCTCTCCCTATCAGGGCTATAAGTGAAGGAGGATAAAGCATGTATAAAATCCAAGGTCTCCAAATAGGGAAATGGTGGGTGGATGCTATATGTAACAAAAGATGAGCAACAATGGTAGATAAAGGATGTTGTTATACATAATTCATTTTAGAAGTGTGCCATTTATTATGAGAAAAGGCCTTTGGTGCCATGATTATGCTTGGAGGGAGAGCATCAGACAGAGCAATACAGTATATAGAAATCTAAAACATGGTGGATTCTTAAAGGGAAGGAGGGAGAAACTTGCTCTTAAAGTCTGGAAAAGAGCTTCATTAGGAATAAGAATATGAATGAGGGGGGATGAGAGGGAAGGAGGGACACTCACATGCACACACACAGACAGAGAGAGAGAGAAAGGGGGGAAGGGAGGGAGAGAGAGGACATGAGGTTAGTAGGGAACCCAGAAAAGCTTCAAGAGGGCAGCCTTCAAAAAAGTCTTTCCAGCAGTTCTGAGAAATCTCGGACCTAAGCTCTTGAACACAGGAAAGGTCTGACTTTTCCTGACATTTTAGGGGTAGTGGGAAGTTTCATATCAAACTTTAGCAAAGCAAACTTGTCAAAGAACATGGAGGAACCAGGTGCTGATTAGAACCATAAATCAAGGACTACTGTTAGGTCACAGCACAGATAGCTTAAGTTTCTGTCCCAGAGAGAACTGCAGGCAAGTGTGGCCTGACTGAGGCTATGGGATCTGCCCCAAAGGTTCAGGCCTATGTTTTAACCCTGTCCTGTGTAAGTGACCCGTATAAGTTCACTACTTTCAGGACTGTGTCACTTTGAACTTCTATCTTGGCCCAGCTCTCTGGCCTACTACCGTTTTTAGGGATATTAACTCTCTGTTTTCATCATCAACATTATGACCCTGGCTTACATCTTTATTAAGAGCACATCAACACAGAAATCCCAATGGGTACCTTCTGAACTACAATCTGCAATCCAGGGCCTATGATAGAAGTAATTCATCTTAGGTCACAAAACAAAGAAAAACTAGAGGTTTTCGTATTGAATAGTGTTACCTGTTTTTCTGTCTAATTTATCAATTTCCACTTTATTTTATTGGTAGACATATCTGGCTCCAAAGTATCAGGTCGAAAATAAATTTTAGAGATTTCAGTAAAGTTCATTTAATATGTTATTTGGAGAACACACTCCTTTATCCAGGTGAGGTAATACACATTTATAATTCTAGTACTGGGGAGACTGAGGCAGGAGGATCTTAAGTTGGGATTTGGCCTGTGATACATAGTGTCACCCTATCTGTAGCAAAAATCAAAACCCAAATGACAACCAGTGGGCCCTTTTGTACTTTGGGGCTTCTGTTGTGCTTCGTGTCTAGTTCGCTGGAGCATCTATCCTCTACTATGAACACAGTGAGTGAGTGAGTCAATTAGGAAAGTGAAAGAAAAGCGTTTCAGATATATTTGGTCATCCTTCCAATAAGTATATGATAGGCAAGAATAGAGGTACCAGTTCTCAATCCTTGACATGAACATAAACACGTTAGATAGATCATTCCCCAAAGTACAATAGGAGTTGTGATGACACACTCTACGAAAGGGCATGATGGAGTAAATCATCCTGTTAGGAGGGTTTATTGAAGGTTCCACAGGGAAGGTCTTTTTGTGGAATCTTTAGAAGAGGAAGAGTTTGTTGGGTGGAGAAAGGTAGCAAACAGAGTACCACAATACAAAATACACAGCATATGAAAGAGTGTCTTCAGGCCTATGAATGACTTCCTGTGATTGAAACGGAATGCAAATATATACTGAGGACCTTTAGAAGCTGTGGACCGCACTATTAGTCCCAACACTTGGGAAGCAGAGGCAAGAGAATCTCTGTGAGTTCAAAGCCAGCCTGGTCTTCAAAGCAAGTTCTAGGGCAGCCAGGACAGTTACACAGAAAACTCTGTCTAGAAAAAAAAAGGTGGATCTGTCCTCTGACATCTCCGACTGTTTTTTATTATATTACAAAATATCTCCACAGACCTTGTAGCAGAACATGGCCAAATGAATTGGGATGAGACAGTGAAAGAGTTATCAAGAAATATGAAACCATGGGAAAGATAGAGGAAAAAGATACGATCAGGATTGTGTGGAGAAAAGTAACTCCCTATTTGGTGAGGTGGGAGGTATCACAGCAGAGGGTCATGCTGAGAGCTGTGGTGTGGTGTGGATGATGACTTCAGACACTCCAGGGATATCTTGGGCTTAGTGTTTGAATTGTTTAGTGTGGCAAAGGGATGTATGATATAGACTGGGAAGTTTGGGGTTTTGCTTTAGGCCTACTGATTGAAATGGGGAGTTCTAGAATAAGATGCAGATTAGGGAAGGGATTGAAAAGTTAGTTTTGCTATACTGGCTGTGAAGAGTGTAAAATGGAGAGGTAGAGTTGACCAACGGAATGTTGAAGCTCAGGAGGAAGCAAGGATTAAAATGGATATTTAGGATTTATCACATACAGAGGGCGATTAAACCTTCACAAACCAGGTTGTTAGATATAGGGAGATTGGCTAGAGCCGACTAATGATCAAGCAGTAAAGAAACTTACTTGGTGGACAGGAAGAGAATCCCAAAGGCATGCGCAGTTGGAAAAGCCTAGTAATTCAGGGAGTCTGAAGAGGGCAAAGATTGTTAAGAAACCTTAGGATTTAGCATTTAGGGAGCCATGAGTGACAAAATCAGTTAGAAAACTGGTTTCAAATGACTTATAAAATGCACACCCAGATGCGATGCATTTTTTTCACTAGTTCATCAGACACTATGGTGGGACAGGTCCCTAACTAGACTGCTTAACCATCTAGGTGATGGGGCAGGGGTAATTGTTATTAATCTTTTTGTTGAGTTTTGGGTTTGTGCATATTCCAAATGGCCTGCAATGACCATGGATTATTTTGATAATCATAAAGAAAAAGGGTAAAAATACTCATCAAGGGAGGCCACCAGTGACCAAGGTGAGAACAATTTCAGTGGAGTGATGGAAGCAAACACTGTTTTCTCATGGACAGAGGAGATAAATGGGGCTGAAAAACTGAGACGTGGGGGAGGTGACTCGCTGTTGGTGGCAAAGACAACTAAAGACCAAAGTGGTCTGGGTATGTGGCTGGATTTAGAACAGAGGGTTTCTGTTTTTCATTCATAGTAGCAGATCTTAAACCTTCTGCTGTCAGGGCACATTTCCACTTCGAGAATTTGTTGTGGAATCCTGTCTATATCAATAGCATCTGTTAGTGTCTGTAAATTTATATATAGAATTTAAAAAATTGATTAACCTGAAAATAGCACACTCATTACTTCTTCATCATAGCAAAGACACCTGTTGCTTAACGTAAATGTATTAGTGGAAAGAGGAACATTTTCATGTCTACAAATCAATTTTATGCCTGTCATAGACAACTGGATTATTGTAGTTATACTTTTATATCCAGTCTGTTTTAATACACTGTCTTAAACTAAGTAAATAAGTATCTGAGCTGACACAGATGTGTAGATAGTAACGGGAAGGTTTTGGAGACCCCCCCTGAAAGTGCTTTGGAGACCCCAGCCCTGTAGGAGTTCTTGCACTATGCTTTGAGATCCACTCGTTTACAGTTTGGGAGGATATCTGAATCTATTTACTATTCGAACATAAAAGAGTAACAGTGAGGCAGAGAATTAGAATCTAGAGAAGGGCCTAACTGTTAGAATATACAAATGTAGATAGAGGGGCAACCTTCTTCATGAGAGAGGCAGGTAGAACAGACTTATAAATGTGGGTACTTAAAGTTGTAGCTATGGGTACTTTCCCTTTCTTGCTGATTTTTTTTTTTTTTAAGTTAGGGCATCATTTTAAGGATGGCCTCTAATTATCTATTTAGCCAAGGAAAACCTTGACCCTCTGATCCTCTTGCTTCTAACTTTGGAGAGTTTTGAATTGCAGGCATGCACTACCTTGTCTAGTTTACTGAGAATTGAACCCACAGCTTTGTGAATGTAGATAAGTACTCTACCATCTGGGCTACATCAGCAACTCTTAAGGGTCTATAGCCTTCTGTAGGCACACCACCTGATAAGATGTGCACCGTGGGAAGGTGTAAGCATTCTGCATCTCTGATGAACTGTAAGTGGGAAGGTGTAAGCATTCTGCATCTCTGATGAACTGTAAGGCATTATTAAAATGTATCTATTCACCCAGAAGCCTTCTCCCAACACGATTCTGTCAAAATAAGCCAAATTAAAGTAAATAACAAGGCTACTCTTGGTTGAAGAATTGTAAGAAGGTTCTGAGCCAGAGATCTATATGGGCCAGTGGCAATAGCGGGCAGGTGTGTGTGTGTGTGTGTGTGTGTGTGTGTGTGTGTGTGTGTGTGTGTGTGTGTGTGTGTTAGAGAGAGAGGCACAGAGAGAGAGACAGAGACAGAGAGAGAATGCTGCAGTCAGAGAGTAACTTGGAGGAGATAGTTCCCCCTTTCCATCATGTGGTTCCCCAGGATCAAACTTAGGTCACAGGCTTGGTGACAGACGACTTTACCTGCTCAGCCATTTTGACAGACCTTCCTTTGTATGTATGAACCATGCACTTGAACCTTTAGAATTTGTAGCATAATTTACTATACCATTAAAGGGGATGTCCTCCAGTCCAATGTGTTCATAGGGAAGACTTGTCTCTGCTTGCATCAGTACTGTAGTAGATTTTGTATATGTAGATTAGGGGAGCTTGGAGATATATATGTTCGTGAGAGGTAGGCTCCCTATTTTGTTTAGCAACACTTTGTGTCTTTGGTGTTCATGTATTTATTAAAATACCCCCAAAGATTAAAGAAATGTAGAAGCCAGATATGGTGGTGGAGCACACCCTTAAACTCAGCACTCAGGAGGCAGAGACAGGTGGATCTCTGGATTTAACACTAGCCTGGTCTACAAAGTAAGTTCCAGAACAGTTAGGGCTACACAGAGAACCCTGACTTGTAATAACAAACAAACAAATAAGAAATGTAGAGGAAAAAAGAGAGATTAAGCCAGTGGTCTATCTGCAGAAGAAAATTTACTGTGGGAATTAAAAGTGTAAATATTTTTTACAGATTTTTTTTTTGTTCTTGTGGTTAAAACAAATTTAACTTATTTAATCAAAGTCATTTGATATTTTGGATGTGTGGTTTAAAAATGTGCTCAGTTTTAAGATAGGTTTTCTATGTGTAGCTCTGTCCTGGAAATCTCCCTGTAGATCTGGCTGGCCTCTAATTTAGCAATCTGCTTGCCTCTGCCTCCCCAGTACCGGGATCAAAGGCATGGGTCCCTCTGCCTCAGTCCCTTTGATCTTAGTTGAGTTAGGGTACTTTGGAGGAATTTATGCATGTTTCCTAAGGCTTTGAGTCTGCAAACTAAAGCATTCCTACCACTCCAGAACCTCTCTAATGGCTCAGGATCTCTCTTAGTGCCCTGTTTCATTCATCATATTGGAGTATTGTCTGCTCTATTTTTTTCAGTCATGCTGAAGTTTAACAACTCTGAATTTTGAAGAAGAGCTAGCCTTTTTCTTTCATTATTTTCTTTATGCTTCTATTTTCAGTTCCATTAACTTCTTTCCCAGTCCTCTATTTGCTTTGTGTTTGCTTCTCTTTTTTACTTGCTCAGGTACAATTATTGATTTGAGGTGTTTCTTTTAATATAAATGGTTGATTGGTGTTATACATTTACCTTGTACCATTACAAGGTAATAGACTGTAACACACACACACACACACACACACACACACACACACACACACACACACACACACACACACACACTAGTTCTGGGAATAGAGCCAACCCAGCCCCCATTTGCTTGTTTTTTTTTTTTCCATTTTTACTTAGTTACAGATAACATTTATTTTTCTTTTGAGCTCCTCTTTGGTCTATGGATTGTTTAGAAGTGCTTTTGTTAGTTTCTAACTTTTCAAAGATCTCCCTTCTGTATTGTTATTCATTGTTAGCTTTGATTCCATTATATTTACAGAACGTACTCCATGCAGTTCAGTGTTTGGGGATGTTTGTTTTCAGGTCTAAGACAGTCTATCTAGGTTAATGTCCTATAGGTACTTAAGAAAAAAGTGTGCATTCTGTTGCTACTGGGTGAATGTTCAAATCTTCTATATCCATAACGATTTTGTGTCCTGAGACAGGTGTGAACAGGAGAGGTTTTGTGATCTCATAATTGTAGATTTGTGTATACGTTCTTTCAGCTCTACTACTTTTTGCTTCACATATTTTTTTTTTTTGGTTTGTTGGTTGGTTTGTTTTCTGAGACAGGTTTTCTGTGTGTCCTGGCTGTCCTGAAACTATTTGTAGAACAAGCTGGCCTTGAACTCACAGAGATTCACCTGCCTCTGCCTCCCAAAGAGTGGGATGAAAGGGGTTCACTTCCATTACCTGGCTTGCTTTACATATTTTGAGTTGGTGCTATTTACTATGTACACACTTGTAACTGTTATTTATTATTGGTGGATTGATCCTTCCAAATCTGTTTGTTGAAGGCAAGGTCCAAAATGAAGCATTACTGGGATTATAATCAGATCATGACAGCTCTGACTATTTGTGGATTGGTAATTCCACAAGTTATGAGCAGGTCGTAGAGAAACATCAGGAGATGGGGCCTAGTGCTGTGTGAAACTATTCCTAGGGAGACATGTCCAAGCATCTTATCACCTTAGAGGACCATTAATAGATTAAAGTACGATATGGTGAATTGATGAGTTTATTGGGATTACTTATTGGGATGTGGGTGAGGGGCCACTTACAGGAACAGAAATGACCAAGACAGTTTCATCACCAAGGCCCACCCCAGCGTGGGTGATGGCTCATGAAGGCTGAAAGCCTGGAACCTACTGAACATATTCTAAGCAGTTTACTGGGTTGGAGAAGGCCTCTTCTGATGTATCAGTTGATCTGAGCCTCTCCAGACAGCTTTTCTGATCTGAAGCCTGCTAGCTTTATTTTAGAACATTCTGTGTCATAATGAGCTTTCCTGCAAGGTAGACTCCCACCACCCCAGACAGGGTTTCTCTGTGTGACAGCCCTGGCTGTCCTGGAACTCACTCTGTAGACCAGGCTGGCCTTGAACTCAGAGATCTTCCTGCTTCTGGCTTCTGAGTGCTGGGATTAAAGAAGTGTGCTGCCATCACCCAGCCAAGGTAGAATGTTTTATGTTGGAGGAAATTGCTACTCACCTAGTTAATGGCAAAAGCTATGGGAGTCGTTGCCTTGAAAAATGTTCTTTCTCCCTAGGCTCTTAAAGGCCTCTTCCTATTAGTTCCTGGCTTGCAGGAGGCAAACAATTTTGTTCTAGCATGTATTCCTTGTCCCACTGCCATGGTTCATCAAAAGTCCAGAAAAAAATGAAGCCAAATAGCAATAGACAGATTCAGTGGAAGCTATGGTCAAACTAAATTTTCTCTCCTTTTAACTTTTATTCTCAACTAATTTGCCACAGTGACAGAAAGTTAACACAATTATTTTAGCTTTGCTTTACATACAGTTTTGAATTCAAGGTGATTTTCTTGTATATAAAGTTTTTCACTCTGGCACTTCCAGTGTATAACTTTTAATAGATCAATTTAGACCAATTTATTTTTTAAATGTACTTCCCAGGCTGCAAGTCTTCCAATCATTCCTGTTCTCTATCTGTTTCATATTCTACTTTTCTTTTGTTTCCTTTTGGGGGATTATATAAACAATTTTAACATTCTGCCCTGTTTTATGTATCATCTCTTTGAATGTATTTCTTTGTATAGATTTTAGTGGTAACTCTGAATATACTGATGTGACACCACATTCCAATTATATTAACACATAGATGTGTCAATAGTTCTATTATATCTAGATCTCTTTATTTTTCTCACTTCTTTCTATTTATTTTTTAAAGTTTTTTTTCCATATATACCCCTGCTTCCCCTCCCTTCCCCCTCCTCATCCCTCCCAGTCCTCCCTCAGCTTCCTCCCACCCCATCCATTCCCCAAGGAGGGCAAGGAGTCCCAAGGTGGGCCAGTTCAGTCTGGCATATGTATTTGAGGCAGGTCCGAATCCTTTTTTCCCTCTTACATATCATTTTCTTTAGTTAATGGTGTCGCTGTATTGGGTTCACTTACCATATAGAAAAAATATGGAAAGCTTGAAATGACAAGGCTATTTGTTGTATGATTCCATATTTCTGTCCCTTTTCATTGTATTTTTTCTTCCTTTACATCTTCTATTTTGAGATATTTCTTTAGCCATTCTTTAAGTATAGGCTTGCTACTGACAACTTATTTTTTCCTTCTGATAACGCTTTTATTTTCCTTTCATTCATGATAGTTTTTATTAGCTATAGAATTCATAGTCAACACTGAGTTTTTCTTTTGGCCTACCGCTTTAAAAACATTATACTATTTTATTTTGGTCTCCCTCGATTCAGATGAGAAATTTCTATCCTTTGAATTGATTTTCCACGATATGACAGTTTTCATAAGATGATTTCAGTAGTATTTGCCATCAGATTTTAGAAACTGAATTATTATGTTTCTTAGCATAAATTATTTGGATTTATCCTATTCAAGTTTTTCCCCAAGCCTGGAATATGTAGGTTTATATTCTCCAAATTTGGTCAGTTTTCATCTGTCTTTTAAATACCCTTTATTTCCGTGGTTTAGACTCTTCTCTTCCCCTCCTTTTCCCCTCTCCCTTTGTCTTTTTCTTCTGTAATACAAATTGAGTGAGCTCCATTGTTACGTCTTCAAGTTCACTGATTATTTCCTTTCTCTTCTCCATTCTGCTGTCAAGCTCATTTATTGCATTTAAAATTTTTGATATTATCATTACTTTGCATTGCTAAAGCTCAAACACTGGACTTCTCACATAATAGGTTGTAATTTTTGACTCTGTAATTTCATTTGGTTCTATTTTATACCTTCCGTTTATTTACTACTATTTTCTACCTTTTTGTGCTTCTTAAGAGATTTTTTTTTTTTACAATTTGTTGAAGAATTCCTTTTAAATCTGCTTTAAAATTCTTGTCAGAAGACTTTAACCTCTGATTTGTTCTGGTTTTGGTAGCTGTGAGGATATTTTGTGTATGTTCTAAGACATAAAGCTTACCTGAAGATCAGAGGACAGAGCCAGCCACAGAGTTAGCCATGGAGGCCAGGCAGTGGTGGCACACAGCTTTAATCTTAGTACTTCGGAGGCAGAGGCAGACAGATCTCTGTGAGTTCAAGGTCACACTGGGCTACAGGAGATTAATCCAGTCTAAAAGAAAAACAGAGCCAGGCAGTGGTGGCACACACTTTTAATCTCAGCACCTGGGATCCCATGCCTATACTTTCAGTCCTTGGGAAGCACACAGGCCTTTAATCCCAGGACTAGGAAGGTTGAGACAGGAAGTGATGTGGTTGAGTATATTGTACCCAGTGATATTGCTCTTCCTTACCCTGAGGACACAGAAGCATTCATTCACTTTGAAGATTTATGGAGACAGGATCTATCCCTTTATTCCTGAGGATTCTATAGAGGTGAAAAGTCTTTCTAGTGGCTGGTTCCTAGGTCTCTCTGATCTTTCAGCTTTACTGAAGCTTTTCCAGGTTTTTATTAGGACCAATTATGATTTTTGTAACAGATATCCACTGATTGTCTTGTTTGACTCAAACTGTGATTTTATGGCTTTCTATATGATGAACAATTTTTCTTTTTCTTTTTTTTGTGTGACAAGGTTTCTCTGTGTAGCTCTGGCTGTCCTGGAACTCATTCTGTGGACCAGGCTGTCCTGGAACTCACAAAAAGATTTACTTACTTCTGCCTCCCGAGTGCTAGGATTAAAGGTGTGTACCACTACTGACCAACTGATGTGAGATTTTTAATCTATCATGGGCATTTTGGTCTTTGTGTTAGGAATCTTAACTATTTATATACACAGTCTCCCTTTTTATGTGTATTCTGAAGAGTCTTCAGTGTTGTAGAATTTTAAAATACTGCATATATATTGGAACACAGCATTTCAAAATATACAAAATGGTATAATTCGAAAATTCAAATTACCAAAGAATTCCTAAGAAATTTCCAAACATAAACAAATTCATATTCACTAAAGAAATTGATTTAGTATTAAAAATTTTGACTATGCCCCAATATTTTATTGATCTCACCAAATAAAATACAAAAGTTTTATAAATTAAGTCTCCCAAAATATAGGGGAATATCTATCCTACAAAATCAATTCTAGAAAATAGAAACTGTGGAGAAATTCTCTATTTCATTTTACACGGCTGGTGAGAAATGATGAGACGTGATCAGAAAACAAAGCACAGATTATGCTTTGTCTTTGTTTCTTAGGTGATGAATAAAATCTCAGGATCACAGGTGTGTGATTATCGTGTTCTCCCCCCTTGTCGTTCCTGCCCCAGGTCTCACAACGCTCCTTGAAACCATGGAAGTTAGGCTTCTTCATGCCTCAGCCCTTTTGCACAACTGAAGAGACATCTGATGCTTGGACTGATCAGTGACTCTAGCCCTGCAGAACCAATGTTTACACAAACAAAGAAATGTCACAGCTTCATCAGGACCATGGTGTCTTCTACAGAACTTAGTGTCTCTTAGCCAGGGGACTATTAGCTTCTATTTTCCCAGTCTGGGTGGCTCCTATCTTCAGTTAACAAAGTGGCTTTGTGTCATTGGATGCTTTTGGGTAAAACAAACATGCTTTTTCTTGTATGAGACTCAGTGATGTAAGATGTCTTTCTGTACACTGTGAATGTACTTTGTTTCCATTTGTTAATAAAGAGGCTTTTTTGGCTTAGAGGCAGGTGGGAAAACCAAGCATAGATAAAATACAAAGAAGGACAGAGTCCAAGAGACATGATTCAGCTGCCCAAGAAGTAAGATGTAAAAGTACAGGTAAGGCATGAGCCACGTGGCAATACACTAGATTAATAAAAATGGGTTGAGTTAAGTTGAAAGAACTAGTTGGTAATGAGCCAGGGCCATAGGCCAAACAGTTTGTAATTAATATAAGTCTTTCTGTGATTATTTGGGGCTAAGCAGCTGTGGCACTGCTCATCTGGACTGTGTGGCTAGACCAAGCTAGAAGAGTCAGAAACTTCAGGCTATAACTCAGTGGTGGAGACTGTTACTTTTTGATTTCAGCAATACATTGAGATAAAATATACCTCACAGAAAATATAAAGAGTTATGTTAAAATTAGAATTAGTAAATACTAAAATGAAACAAAATTCTCAACAAAATAGGTTAGAGAAAAGAATCAGTAAACTTGAAAATAGAGTGCAGGGGCTGTAGAGACATCTCAGTACATAAGAATATGTGTTGCTCTTCCAGTGGAGATGGATTGGGTTCCCAGAAGCCAGGTGGTGGCTCACAACTATCTATAACTCCAGTTGTAGGGGAACAGACTCCCTTTTTTGACCTCCACAGGTATAGGTACACACCTTGCATACACATGTACACATGGGCAAAACACTCAACACATAAAAATAAGTAAATCTTAAAGGAAATATAATTAAAAATAATTTCACTCAGACAACTAACAGAAAGTAGATTGGAAATTGGGAAATGACTCAGAATCTTCTGGCTGACAGAAGGGGATAGAAGACGTGAGATGGTAAAGGGGTTCAGCACAATGTTTGAAAAGCCTCTAGATCCAGCAGTGACCCAAACCTATAGGCTCAAGAGGCAGAGAGAGAAGCCAACATTTGATAGATGTCAACAGATCCATACTGAGATGAATTTTAGTCAAACTTCCATAGAGAAATGACACTCCAGGAGAGGGTAACAGAAATCATGGTGGCTGGAAAGACATAGTCAAAATGTCAAACACTGCAAGAAAAGGCTTGCCGATTACACACGCAAACAGAACAACCCCCCAAAAAACAGCACAAGAAAAGCCCAGTAAGGACAACAACCTATCCTTTAGACATGGAGACATTCTCAGACTAAGAAAACATAACATGATTTGCAGATAGCAGGCCTATCCCTAAAAATGGCTCGCAGAAATTCTTTAAACAGAAAGGAAATGAATCTTAAAGTATCTGGGAGGAATAAAGAATAAAAATACATGAACATACAATAGATTTCCTTTCTCCTGTTGAGTTTTCTTAATTCTATTTGACAGTTAAAGTAAAAAAGTATGGAAAACTTTTGATATGATTCTTAATGTATTAAAGGAAATATTTCAGGTAATTATATCTTGAGTATAGCATGATAAAGGGACTTAAAGGGGGTAGTTCAGATTTCACTTCAGCTGGTAAAATAGACTAATAAGTTAAAAATCAGAGTATGTAACACCTACAGCCACTGCTAAAACTTGATTCACTTTATAACTTCATAGGGCACTACTCTAAAAGGGTCACATAGTGTATTATTCTATGCCTGTCTGTCTGTCTGTCTGTCTATCTATCTATCTATCTATCTATCTATCTACCTATCTTCCATCTATCATCCTTAAAAATTTATTTTACTATTATGTGTGTGTGTGTGCGCGCGTGCGTGCATGAGTGAGTGAGTGAGTGAGAGAGAGAGAGAGAGAGAGAGAGAGAGAGAGAGAGAGAGAGAGGTGTACCAGTGGAGGTTAGAAGATAATGCTGTAGTCCAGGCAGCTGTGAGCTACCTGCTATTGTTGCTTAGAGCTGATCCTGTGTCCTCTCTCCACACTTCTACACAACATTTTAAAAATGATACCGAGTAACAAAACAATTAAAGAAAAAGAGGCCATGAATTTGAAAGGAACTGAAGGGAGCATGGAAAGGTTTGGAGGGAGGGTAAAAGAGGAAGATGATATGATATACTTTAACTTAAAAAATTTTAAAAAGAAATTAATGGAGAGAAAATTAGTGACTGCCAAGGACTGGAGGTAGTGAATGGGTAGGACTCTAAAAGGGAACACAGTGGGGATCTTTGTGATGATGGAAGAGAGCTCAGCATGTTTACATGAATTGACAGATATGATAAAATTGCACAAAGCGATCAGTGGTTAGCAACCTTCCTAATGCTACGACCTTTAATGCCATGGCAACTCCCAACCATAAAATTGCTTTCATTGCTGCTTCATAACTGTAATTTTGCTACTCTTATGAATCATAATGTAAGTATCTGTGATTTCTGATGGTCTTAGGTGACCCTGTGAAAGGGTTGTTAACCCCACAAAGGGGTGCGACCCACAGGTTGAGAACCACTGCTATGGATGAATGGTAAGCCAATGTCTATTTTCTGTTTTTAATATTATTATAGTTATGTAGGATGTAACCATTGAGATAATTAGAATGTACCAGACCGCAATTCTTTGCAAATTCTTAGAAATCTTTTATTATTTTTAAATGAAAGAAAAACAAATTAAAAGGAAAAAATTCAGGGAAAGCATCTTTTTGTTTTTATCTTAATTATATTTAATAATTAATTTAATAATACAAAATGGAATATACGATTTTATTTTTCCCATTGTAAATTTTGAGTGTCACATAGGAATATTACATGAGGGGAGCAAATCTTTTAGAAGATTTCTTTTCTCTCTTAAATGTGAGTTTTCTGTCTGACTCACCATGAAGGTATCAGTATTTAATAGCTTAGAAGACTGTGAGTGTCCCTTCCCTAGTTTATTACAGCTGGGTCACTGCTGCTCTGTGGGGTTACTTTTCAGTAAGAATACTAGAGGCTGCAAAACCCCTATCTGTGCCTATCTTACCCAGGGTCCTAGTTTTCTGACATTATTGCCTGTAGTCAGAGGTATAGCAGCTGCTGTAGAATGGAGTTCTCCTTACACAAAGTTGCAACCTTGACTAGCTGAACTTGGGTTAACCGTAAGTTTTTCTTGTGACTATCATATTTTCTTGTAATTAATCAAATCTTCCGGAAACACTATCTGTACAACTAAGTAGACTAGATTTCTCTTCAGATGTGGAAATTGGAATTACTATGGGAATCTTGATTGTGTTACTGATTTGCATAGTGCTAATGATTTTTATGTTAATGGGACTGGGAGGCCGAAGGACTGTATGTCAGAATCTGCTTCCTGTTTGCAGTTCTGCAACTGTCACTGGTCAACTTCAGCTTCTTTGAGGGGGACAGTTGTTTTCATTCTTTTGGTTATGATCAGAATTTAAGTAGAGCTATTGTTTATTTGAAAGATTGTTTTGACCTCTCTACTACTAATTGAGGTGTTTCAATGACCCCAAATAACAATCCTTTAAGAAGAATATTTGTATTTCAGTATTATATCATGGTTGAACTATATTAGATACCAAACCAAAATCAGAAACTTGGAGAATGCTGTCAAATACATTGTATATGACACACTGGACACTTTTCTTGACACAAATTACTAAAGATATTTTATGTAACTTGATGCCATCTTAATACACACAATAGAGGAAATTTGGGAACTATCTGTTGGCAAAGTTACTACAAGCTAGGGTGAAGTCAGAATTTAAAAAATCTCATGGTGCCATTTGCTTTCTTTATATTTCCAATGCTCATCTTGAGGAACTTACAATTATTATTATAGACACAAGAATAAAAGTGAGATAGGTTTTAGTATATTTCTGTGTACTCCCAGACTAAATGACAATGAAGTCACTACTAGTCATCATGGTAAAGCAAACACACTTAAAAATACCTTATGGTATTCATGGCATTGCATAATCCCCTACCCTTGGAATATGGGCTAGACTCATTGACTTGGTTACAGTGAACAAAATATGGCAGAAGCAATGGGATACTAGCTTTCAATGTTAAGCTATAAAAAGATTATGGCTTTCTGTCTTGGGCACACTCTTGGACTGCTTATTTTGAGATGTATTAGTCAGCCCAGGCTTCCTTAACAAAATACAACAGACTAGGCAGGTTAAACCATGGAAACTAGTTTTTTCATAATTTTGGAAGCTGGAAATTCCAGGTCAAGGTGATAAGCAGTTTGTTTTCTGGTAAGGGTTGTAGGTGACTGCCATCTTGTATGTGCCCATGGGAACTTTTTGGTGTGTTCTCTAAGGAAGAACAAAGAAGGGAAGAGAGAGGAAAGGGGAAAAAGGGAGGAGAGAGAAGGAAGTGGGAGGAGGGAGAGAGAGAGAGAGAGAGAGAGAGAGAGAGAGAGAGAGAGAGAGAGAGAGAGAGAGACTTACTTCAATATCCTTTTTTACAGGAACATTAAATTTTATCAGATCCGGACTCCACCTTGTCACCCGCTTAACTTTGCTTCTTTAGAGGCCTTCTCACCTAATACAGTCATACGGGGGTTAGAGCTTCAACATAGGCAGTGTGAACGCGGACAGTCAATCCACAACATAGGAGGCAACCATGTTGAGATGCTCCCACTAGTGAGCTAGAAACAGATCTTTTGTGGCTTAACCAACAGCTGTATGAATGATCTTTGAAGTAAGTTCTCCAGTAGTTGGGCCTTTGAATAGCTTTGCCTCTGGCCCATCTTCTGCAGCCTCATGAGGGACTGAAATAGTGCCACCAGCTTAGCTGCTCTTGGATTGAAGCTGGTTGATTATAGAAACTGGGAGGTAATAACTGTTTGTTGTTTTCAGCTGCCCCACTTTGCAGAATGTATTAATATAACAACACATAATGAATATACATAATATAATTTAATATTTGGCTCTTCCATACCCATTTCACAAGCCTTAGAAGTAGGCTAGAGTACTAGGAGAGTAATTATTAGTAAGGAACAGAAGAATAGAGCACATGAAAAAGAACTAACAACTTTCCTTTTGTGTACAGTCTTTTTTTCCAGAAAGAATTCTTGTATTCTGTTCCTATCCTGATAGATATAATGCTTTCCTCTGACTCAGGGAATTGGATGTCTTATGGAAGCTACCTATAAGCCTTATGATTTTGCAGGGGCATTCTGAATAAATTGTATGGAAATATCTGTTACTATGGAGTTTGAATGTGGAAATTCTTTGTTACTACAGGATTTTGAGGATGCAACTGTCACTTTGTGTGTGTGTATTTTTTTAAAAAATAAACCATCACCACATGATCTATAGGGATGGGCATTTGATAGACAGCAGGAGGTAAGAGACTGGCAAAGAAACCATTTACATTTACTGTGCCACCAACTAATTTTCAAATTTCCTCAAGTGTATGTCTATCATAAGGATTTTTTGCCTCGAGCCTCAAGGCCCAACTCCATTGGCATGCGGGAGTAGTTACATTCGTAACCAATTAGCAGGGTGGCACACACTCCGCCAAGAAGCCCTAGTCTCTATAGAGCCGGTATAGAGAGTGAAATTAGCTGAGACAAATACCTGTTAATCCCCGGTTCTTGGCTCGCATGGAATGCCTACTGTGCAGTGCTAATAGTTCTGGGAAATCCCAATTCCCAGTGTCAAGAGTTGAACAGACTAAGTCTGTTAAATGAAGAAATTTACAGCACATTAGCTTTGATCAAGAAATTCTAGGTGCAAGTCTCTTAAACAAATGAAGGCTGCTTGGGAATACAGGTCACTCTTTCTGGAAAGCCGTCCTTTGAGGGAGTTTATCTCCTCTTTCTTTCCCATGCCAGAGCCGGGGCAGAAGAGTGGCAGGTTGAGTGGCCGAAGGGGCTGTAGCATAGTCTCATTTAATCATGAGGTGAGAACTGTGTGGCTATACTAGAGTCCAGTCAAAGGGAGCTAGGATGCGGCTTATTCGAAAACGTAAAATCTGTAACAAAAACCGCAGGAGCTCTTACAGCTTTCAGGGAAGGTTCGTTCATACTTATATGTGTAAGACGCGCCCTCTGCTGGCTATATCAAGCCATGTCCCTGTCCTCCTCCTCCCTTCCTGGGAAAATCATGTTGTATTTTCCCATCTGAATTATGTTTTTAGTTGCATTCTATCAGCCCGTTGCCGTCTATGCAAAGAATGAGGCAAGCAGAGTTTAAATCTTGGCTTGTCACATACTTCCTGTCACTCAAAGGTCTGCATAGCGCTTCTCAGAGAAAGGCGAAGAATTTGGCAGTTCCCGAGACACAACATGAATGTTTAGATTCTGCTTCTTTGGCTGAGTCCAGGTTCCTTTTTCTTTTTTGATATATATTTTAATACTGTTCCATTGTGGAAGGCATAAAAATCTCCTTTTGGTACAAAGAAATGCTTTGAACTCAAGCTTTCAATTCTTGCTTTAAAATATGAGTTTGGCCATTGCCTTCAAGATCTAGGTGGAGGGGGGGGGAGGGAGGAAGGGGAGGGGGAGAGGGAGAGGAGGGGGAGGGGGAGAGGGAGAGGAGGGGGAGGAAGGGAGGGAGTCTAAAGAGAAGGACAGTGAGAGGAGGGGATGATGAGGCCAGTGGAGGGGGCAGGGACAGGTGATTGTATGCTCCAGGGTCATGCTGCCTTGCCTGTGGAAGGAACAGTGATTTACATTTTGAGGAGCCTGGGAAAAGAAACCAGAAGTCCCACAATTTGTTAACATCCTCTCCTCACAAGGCACTACCAATGTCTTTCTTCCAAACAATGAAGAAAGAAGTATCCATTTCAGGGACATCAGAGGAGCAAAATGCAGCTCTGTCTACTGGGCTGAGAGCCGAGGCAGATGACGGTGCTATAGAACTCCATATAGAAATGACCAGGGTAAAAATGAAACTATACCATCCTAGACATACAAAATTGAGCCTTTTCTGCCTACCTCTCTGAGCAGAGGTTGGCATTGTTTGGTATAGTTGGCAGAACTAAGATGCATGACAAATAACACAGGTGCTTTTATAAATTGGGATTAAGTCACAGTTAGCAGAGTCATACAGCTGGCCTGTTTAGCTAACCCTCTCTCCTCCAGTCAGCTTTAGTTGATGAAAGCATTCCCCAATAACGATGGTCACTGTATGCTCATTCCGTTAATCCCAATTCATAAAAGTCAAATCTACAGCAGAGAAGTTTCTATTGATGTTGGGCCATAGAAAACTTGCTTTCAGGTTGAGGCCATGTCTGAGGGATGTTAAGCTTTTGCAACAATGGATTCCAGCTACTCATGTTTACCAAGGGCTAGGGATCAGGACCTGTGCTGTTATTCTACAATAAAATATTATGGTGATTGCACGGGGGACGCTCCACAGACAAGTTAAATCTGCAATTTGTATGCCATATAATATTGCTGAAACCTTTTAGCTGCTGTGAGCCCTTAGTAATAAAGACTTAAGTGTTTTCCTTGCCATTTTGATTTTAAAGACTGTATTTTGGCATTTTCCCCCCTGATATGTACAATATATTCAGGTTAGTGATTGTACAGTAAACTAAACCTCATAATCTGAGAATTGTTCCCTTTATTCAGAAATGTTTACCAATAAGTTACTATGGCAATGGTCAAAAGCACACGTTGTGGAGTCAAACAGATCGGAATTTGACATTAATAGATGTGTGGTGATCTTAGTTATGCATCTGGATTGTTGTTTCTTTAATTACAAAATGATTGTGATGAAAGTGTATATTATAGATTTGTAAGAATTTACTTATGTATAAAAAATTAGCCCAATTCTTGACCCATGTAATTTCCAAAAACATTAGCTGTGTAAATCAAATAGACTAGAATCTTGGGATGAAATCAGAACACATTATTGTTTTGGGTCTCCTATTGTTCCTTATCAATGTTAACTGAAAAAATTCTTTTCCAGCTATGTATAAACTTTCAGTTTAATCCCATGAGTTCCTGGCTTCTCAGAGGAAAAAGCAAATTTTAAGGTGACTGTAATTCGTAAACCCAATTTCAAGTCAATTAATAGTGTTTACTCAGATATTCCAAGCCTGATTTAGAGTTAAATGTTTCTCCCACTTTCAGTTCTTCCCCAGCTCTTTGCTCAGGCTTTCTGGCCCCTTTGGATTTGAAACTTGGAGGGGGGGAGGAGGACCCGTTTCAGGGTAATTTGTCACTTCTGCTCCAGTGTAACACAGGCTGAACACCCAGCACGTTTGTGGATTCTGTGCCCCGTTCTGTCTCTATCCCCCTTCCTTTTCCTTCTGGGTGACATGCACGGCCTCTCAGTCCTGGAAGGTTCTGCAGTCGGCAGGCGGCCACTGTGGGTAGTGTCGACATATGGTCTCTGGGATTTACACACATTTGAACTGTCACTGGAGGGAAGTGTATTTACTTCCTAGACACAGCCTTTTAATCTGATGCGTCCAGCTACATTGACTTTCTAAAGTGTGTCAACTACCAGTTCAGTGTGTGCCATCTGCCACTGAGCACACATTAAGCTCTTCAAGTGTTGCCTGTGAGGCCATGTCACCTAGCTTGGGGAGAGGAGTCAAATCTCCCCATCTCCTGTCCCCTTAGAGATCAAAACTGTGAGATTTAGAACTTAGCTTTCTTTAAAAGGGAAAATGTATCCTTCTATTTGTTCCCATACTTTCCAACACAAACCCTCTTTGTGTGTGTGTGGTGTTTGAAGGTGTGTCAGGGAGTGCTTGTAGAGCCCAGAGGTTAACATTGGGTGTTTGCCTTAATTATTCTCTACCTTATACATTGAGACAGACTTTCCCACTTAAACGCAGAGTTTGCTGACTGGGGCTGTTCTAGTTAGTCAGCTTGCTATACTGGGGCTGCAGTCAGGCTAGGCCACCATTTGAAATGGGTGCTGGGAATCTAAACTCCACTCCATTAATTCGTACAGCCCCCCAAACTCTTCTTTTGTAATCTTGACATGGATGAAATATTGAACTGGATTTAGTCTCTTACTTCAAACTCTTCCCATGGTACTCTATCTCACATGGTCTCTTGAATCTGAAGACCTGGGCTTTCAGGTTAAAATCCCCAGTTAATCATTTTATAGATTTATAGACATTTGATTTATGCTTTCTTCTCCTATAGTTCCGATTGGGACCAAGTGATATATGTTTAAAACTAGAAACAGAATCTTTTCCATTCTGAGAAACATAGTTTCTAATTAGTGAATCGAAATAATTTCTTCTAGCATTATTGATTGTTTAATGTCTGTCTCAGAGAAAATTATGTCTAGATTTCATTAATATGATTTATTTTCTAAGAGTTTTATGAAACTTGAGGGTATTATAAATATGAAAGCGTACAAAATGTCTTAAAAGATGTTTATTACAGCGCTATTTGTAATAAAGAAACATGAAGACAATATCAATGTCTAACTAGGTTAGGGTATTTCTGATGTGAACAATGGAATATTAAGCCATTCTTAAAATGACATTGTAGAAGAATATTTAATGGATTTAATGATGGTTATTGTTCGTAATACATTATTAAAATAAAAATACGGGAAATGAGATACCCATGTATAATCTTGTTTTGGTAAAAAAAAAAAAAAAAAAAAAAAAAAAAGCAAAGCTATATTTACAAAAAAGACCATATGGATATCCACAAAAATGTAAGTGGTGCTGTTCTGTGTGATCATAAAAGTCAATAGAATGTTTAAAGTGTAGCCATTGATCTCAATATTAATAATGTGATTTTTGTATTTTCTTTATTCCTATACATGTCACTATATAAAAATAATACTTAGTTACTTACATGATGATCAGTATATAATTCCCAGGCTAAAAGAGCATTGTGAGCAAAGAAATAGCATCATAAAGATACTGACTGGTCTTGCTCTGGGTGTCTCTGAGTCTGAGATAATCTTCAACATCAGATGTAGGATCTGGTTCTAGGTTTCACCATTCTAAGACAGAACTTTTGTTTTGTTTTGTTTTTCAAGACAGAGTGTCACGATGTAGCTCTGGCTATCATGTAATTCACTCTCTAGACCAGGCTGGCCTTGAACCCTGAGATCTGCTTGCCTCTGCCTCTTGAGTGCTGGGATTGAAGGTGTGCACCACTACTTCATGGCTTAGATACAACTTTCCAAATGGTGTTGGTTTGTAAAATTTATTGTAGGGTCTTTATAGATGTACGCAGCAAAGAGAAGCTGCCCTGAGCATGTGTAGTACTCCACAAGTCAGTTTTCAGGCCAAGTGAAGCAAAGCCTGAGAATGCAGTCATTTTTTTTTTTTTTTTATCATTTTCCAAGCCTAGTTCTACGGTTTTGGAAAGCAAACCTACTATAATTCTTTGCCAAATGTCTCCAGAACCTAAGCTCTAGAGGATCTGAGGGAGATGGTGAATAAGAGAGGTTTGTGATAGAAGGAGGAGACTGATATGTTACAAGTCTTTCTGTGTATATTAATATCACATGGCTCATTCACCAAAGGCCTTCAAGTCTTCACTTAGGAAAGGGCTCAAGATGGGTGACAACAGGGTACCTAGGGATGGAGATTTGTAAAATCACACGTTTTTCAGGATTTTGAATTGGGGAATGACACAGCCATGTTTATTTTTTATTTATTTATATTTTGACAGTCATTTTGAGTTGAAGGGGAAAGGATGAAGTCATGAACATATGCTAGGATGTTATATTAAGTCCAAGGCCTGATATTAGCAGTGGGAGCAGAGATGGGAAGCAAGGGGGCAGAGTGAAGTAACTTGGGGCATAGGGTTGATGAGATTGGCTATGGCCTGTAGGTTCTGAATATAGGTTATGGATTTAGGAAGATTTCATGGTAAATTATGTTAACTTGGGTAAATGTAAATTATAGTGTGTATTTCATTCAAATTTTTGAAAGTATGGAGCGACTGCCACTTAGCAGGCATTGGGTAAATAATTTGTTGACTCTCTGAATGAATTTTATTCTAATAAAGGAATGTAGCTGGGCTGTTGATATAAATAAGTTACACAACATAATTATAACTTAGCTATAAAACCCAAAGGGCTATTTTAAAAAACAAATCTTTTCATCACAGCGGGTTTGTGTGCCGCCTTGGCTGGTCAACGGAGGAGGGTCCCTTGAAGTTGAGGTAGTGATACCCGTGGGTGGATGACAGGGAAACACAGTAAAGGAGCTTGTTAAAGTGACCATACTCTTGGCTCACATTTAGTCTCATCCTATGGTAGTCATATTGTGCCAGTATTTCTCTGTGAAAATGGAATCATCTCTCTGAAACTGGTGTGTGTGTGTGTGTGTGTGTGTGTGTGTGTGTGTGTGTGTGTGTTGGGGAGAACTGTGGGATAGGAAAATAAAAGGCCTTCCTGGGATACCATTTCAACCAAGGAAACCAAACTTTTGTCCATGAACCTGGAATTTAAGGATGGTTTTCCCCTTCTTTGTGTAGTCTCACAGGAATTAGAGCTTGTAAAATCGAGGAATGAGTGGTTTGGGTCGATATGTCATATCTCCAAGTGGAAATTCATGACATTGTCACTGGGTATAAGTGGAAGCCAGAATGATGTAGCTTGATAGTCCACACTTATCAAACTAACCAGGTAACTATCAAACTGACAGGAATGATGACCTTTTCTGTGTACACACAGTATATGTGTGTCAGCCTAAAGGAATATATGTCGACTTTTAAACAAATGATGGAGGATTTATTTACAGCAGCTGGAGGAGAGTAATGAGTTCGGTGTCTAGAGGACTACTGACTTTCTACAAGGAGCTACAAATACAAATGGGGCTCAATTAAAACATGAATCCAGCTGTAAGCCCTATTATTGAATATAAAAAGAAACAAATTGACAAGGTGGCTTGTTTTTGAACAAAGCAACTGGCCCATGATGATATTATTTTGATGTATCTGGAATTATCATAATAGCAAAGTCCGACAATAAATGAAAAAGTGAATGGCGGTGAGAATCCAACAGAGAACGTTTCCCTAAGAATAGGAGTCAGAACATGCACCATTGTATTCACAGTATCATTAAAATATGAATAAACAGCAGTAACTTTTTATTATACAGTGAAAGAGCCTCCTACAGGGCACTGAAAATTGAGTAGTGTGTGTTTAATAAATTAAAACCAACAAGAAATGGCTATTTACCAGGATGCAGGAAGGACTCAGATAATAATGGAGGTTTGGCCAGGGATGTAAATGGAACTCACTTATTATTAGATGGGATTTTAAAGGTTTAAAAATTTTAATTATATGGTAAAAGTTGGGAGGAGAGGAGAGGGGGGTGAGAGAGGAGACTGTAGTGCTGAGCTGGCATTAAATTATGACGAGCTGTATTACAGTATGCTAAGGTATTTGGGCTTTATCTTGAGGGAATTTACTATGGGATTCTAAACAGGAAACAAAGTGATTTGTTTTAGTATATAGCATAAGAGCTGAAAACAATAGCTTTTTACTATTTATCACGAATATTTGGAGAGTTTAGGCTAGCCTTCGGTGTAGGCCAGTTCATCTGGAGCTGACTGGTCCATCATCTATTCTGATATCAAGTGACATGGCTGGCATCTCTCTTCAGTACATCTCAGGCTTCTTTCCATGGTGACTGAAGGATCACAAGCAGTAAGAGAGGACAAACCTCGCTTGGGACCTCTGCCTGTGGCCTGATTGTTAATTTCCCATTGGCCAACACAGGTCGCAATTGGCTAAACTCACATTCAAGGAATAGAGAAATAAACACTACTGTTCAAGGAAAGGAGCTGACAATATTGTGGTCATTGCTGTTTTGACACATCACAATTAGTTTTACCATCGTGGAGAGAGGACTAGAACATGTTAGATCCTTAGGAAGCAGAGACAGTTGCAGTAACCTAAAAAAGGACTGAGAATTCATCAAAAGCAATTCAAATGGGGCGTATTGAAGGCTCAGTCACAATTTAGTAGAATTTAGTAGATGGAATTAAAATACTCTGTTGATTGTGGATGGGAGGGCATGTATTTTGAGTACTATTGAAATCAAGGATGTTACTCATGCTTTGGGCTTTAGGTTTTGACTAGAATTACATTTCCAACCATCCTGTGGGGATTATTTTTTCTTTTCTTATACATTATATCCAGAGTACAGTTCCCCTTCCCCCACTTTTCCCTCCCTACATCTTTCCTCTACCCCAGATCCACTCTTCCTCTGTTTCCTGTCGAAAAGGGAGGAGCAGGCCTCCCAGGTAGGGATATATTCACTGAACATGGCTTAACAAGTTACGATAAGACTAGGCACAAACCCTCATATCAAGGTTGGCATGGCAACCCTGTAAGAGGAAAACAGTCCCAAGTGCAAGCAAAAGAATCACCTCCACTCCTACCATTAGAAGTTCCACAAGTACACCAAGCTCCATAAACATAACATATATTCTAGAGGACCTAACTTGGAACCATACTGTGCCTGTACTTGGTCCCTTCAATCTCTATGAGCCCTTATGAGTTTGTTTTGCTAATCCTATGGGCCTGTTCTCGTGTTTGATAGCCAACATCAAATTAAATGGAGAGAAACTTAAAATGATTCCACTTAAATCAGGAACAAGACAAGGTTGTTGACTCTTTCCATACCTATTCAATATAGTTATAGTCAATGAAGTTCTAACTAGAGCAGTAAGACAACTGCCGGAGACCAAGGGGATAGAAATTGGAAAGGAGGAATCAAAGACTTGTTATTTGGGATGATATGATCGTATACATAAGCAACCCCCAAAATTCTACCAGAGAGCTACAGCTGATAAACATCTTCAGTGAAGTGGCTGGATACAAGATTAACTCAACAAAATCAGTAGCCCTCCCGTATAAAATGACAAATGAGTTGAGAAAGAAATCAGGGAAACATCACCCTTCACAATAGCCATGAATAATAAAAGGATCTTGGAGTAATTCTAACCAAATAAGTGAAAGACCTGCATGAGAAGAACTTCAAGTCTTTGAAGAAAGAAGTTGGAGAAGATATCAGAAGATGGACAGCTCTGTGGGGATTCTTTATTGATACACTTGTCCATTTTCAGCCAAGTTAGACTGGACTAGTTAATCTCTGCTTGACTCTATAGCTAAATATAAGTGGATTAGAGATACAGACCATATGAGAGAATGTACAGACCATGCTAACTTATTCAAACACCACGATTTTCCTAGTTATTATTAAAAGTCCTATGGATATTGGGTGTATATTTTCTGTGATGATAACTATAGATGATAACTACAGGTACTACAGGTATAGATAACTGGTTCAAGTAATCAATTTTTAATTGAATGCCCACTGTAGTTAACGTATAGGCCAGGTAACTGGGACAGTTTGAAGGGACATAAACCCCCTGTCCTGATTCCATTTGTGTTGGGGAAATAGCCGGATCTATGGCACCTAGAAGATTTGCTATTTGCAAATCTATGAGAATGACAGTAAAGTCTTCAGAAGGCTTTACAGGAAGAAATAGGATCCCGAGTTCTACCTATCCTATTAGAACTAAAGGTGTAGAGTGCATACTATGGTGTAGAATGCGTACTGTGGAAAGTCAATGAATTTTATGTTTGTTCTTTCTTTAGAAAAAGCTGATATGCTTTGGCTGAATTATGTTCACCAGTGAGTTATGAAAAAAGCTTCCAATTAGTTTCTTGCTGTTTATTATGACCTCTTCTCATGTACCAAAATCCTATATAAAGACTTACTTAATAATATTAAAATGTCTTTTCCTTATAGTACTTGTTTGTTTTAGTGAAAATATAGCCGCTCACTCTTTTTATATAAATTACAAAAAACGAATTGGAGGACTGTAGAACTTTAATGAAGAACTCAGCATTTCACAACTCAGGTTTTAAAATGTACCTAAGATTTTAAAGACATATATAAGTATAAATAAATACGTTTCTCATTTGCTTTTTCTAAATAGTTTTTGTAAGGTTACCATTTGGTTCAAGCTTCCCATGTGGGACTAGAGAGATGGCTTAGTGGTTAGGAGCATTTGTTCTTGCAGACTTCGGGGATTCAATTCCCATCAGCCACATAATGGCTCACAAGTAACTCCAGTTCCAGGGAATCTGACACCTTCTGACCTCAGGCACTGGGAAGGCTCATGGCTCATACACATACATGCAGGCAAACACACTCACACAAATAAATCTTTTTTCTTAAATCAAGAACAATTTAATAGAAATATCAATGTATGCATTATTAAAATTCTCCAAGGTTGTGAAGAAATAGCAAAACACATTTCAAAGAGTTTGGGGATAAATACGTTTGAATCAATTGCCACTTGATGAGCACTCTGGGAGTGGAAAGTACCATCTTGACCTTTCACATATTTGTCCTCATCATCTGTGTGCACTATACTTGCTGAGGTCAAGTGAAAATGTATAAAGTATAAATGCATGTTCTTAAAAATTATTAATCAATTAATTTGTTTTCCAAGCCCTATCAAAGTTTTACCTACCTCCCTCCTCTCTTCCAAGTTCCTCCCTCACCTTCACATCCACTACTTTTCTGTTTTCTTCAGAAAGTGCAGGCCTTTATCAATGGAACAAAATTAAAGAGCCAGATGTAATTTCATATATCTGTGGACACTCAGTTTTTTATGAAGAAGCCAGAAATATGCAATGGATAAAAGAGAGCATCTTCAACAAATGGTGTTGGCATAACTAGATGATGGAGTATAGAAGAATGCAAATAGACCCAAACCTATCACCCTGGACAGAACTCAAATCCAAGTGGATCAAAGACCTCATTATAAACCCAGCTACACTGAACTTGATAGAAAAGGAAGTGTGAAATACCCTTGAATGCATTGGCACAGGTGACCACTTCTTAAATATAGCACCAGTAGTACAGACACTAAGATCAACAGTTAATAAGTGGGATCTCCTGAATCTGAGAAGCTTCTGTAAGGAAAGGAACACTGCCAAAAAGACAGAACAGGAGCCTATAGAATGGGCAAGTGTGTTCACCAACCCCACATCTGACAGAGTGGTGATTTCCAAAACATGCAAAGAACTCAAGAAATTAGACATCAAAAAACCAAATAATCCAATGTTAGAATAGAGTACAGATCTAAACACAGAATTCCTTTTCTTAAGTTTTTAAGATGACCTCTATTGTTATAAGCCATTTCCTGAATTAATATTCAATTTCCTGTTTTGATACTTGTTGATATTTAATGTGTTTAAATCAGATAAAACCCTCCTTTTGTGATTATCATTTGTGTCAGTTTCTCTTCTACTTTTGCTCATTGCTCAATTTAAAATCTTTGAGGTTTTTCCTTTGAAGTGTAAAGATTAATGCAACTTACTTTTCTGTTCAGTATACTGCAGCAAATCTATATCACTTTAAACAGAGAATTCTTAACTGAGGAATCTCAAATGGCTGAGATACACTTAAAGAAATATTCGATATCAGGGAAATGCAAATCAAAATGACTCTGGGAACCCTAGTCAAATGGCTAAGATCAAAAATACAGATGACAGCCTATGCTGGAGAGGATGTGGAGCAAGGGGAACATTCCCCAACTGTTGGTGGGAGGGTAAATTTATGCAGGCACTTTGAAAATCAATATCTTGGTTTCTCAGAAAACTGAGACTAGATTTACCTCCAGATACAGTTATATGACTCCTGGGCATATATACAAATAAATCTTAAAAATAAAAACTTTCCAAAGTAACTTTGGTCTTCTTTTTTTGATTTTTCATTGTATCTATGTAGATACTTTCCATATTGAAAAAAAGCTAAAATAAAAGTAAAAATGTCTTTATACTTATATTTAATGGTTAGCGTATCTTTGTTTCACTTGCTAAAATGGCTGATGGCGATGATAGAAAATCAAATAATAATTACCAAAAACTTTCATGCATTTGTTTTCTTCCACACAACCCTCTCACCCTGGTACTATTTAAATCATCATTTTATAGAATATGAAACTAAGTTGTGCTTGTAGGATGACCCAGTAGTTAAAGATAGGTACTACTCTTGCAGAGGACTTGGGTTCAGTTCCCAGAACCCACACTGAGTGGCTCAAAACTACTACCAGCTTCAGTTTGAGGGCTGTTAGTTAACAGTGAGGTGTCCCTGTGTCAAAGTAACAAGGAGTGCACTTGTGATGGCTAATCTTGTTTGCCAACTTGACACCGAGGAGAAGAGGAAAACCTCAACTGAAGAATTGCCTTGATCAGGCTAGTCTGTAGCCATGTTTGTGAAGCATTTTCTTTTCTTTTTTAGTAATTTTTTATTTAAAGTTTTTCCTCATACTCTACACTGCTTCCCTTCCCTCCCACACTCCCTATTCTCCCTCACCCTCTCCCCACCCCATTACCCATCCATTCCCCAGGAGGGCAAGGATTCCCAAGGTGGGTCAGTTTAGTGTGGCACATACAGTTGAGGTAGGTTCAAGTCCCTCCCCCAGTATCAAGGGCGAGTACGGTTTTCCACTGTAGGGAATGGGCTCCAAGACGTTAGTTCATGTACTACGAATAAACTCTAGTCCAATTGCAAGAGGCTCCACAAACTGCTCATGCCATTCGACTGTCATCTACATTCAGAGGGTTTAGTTACTTTCTATGAAGGTCCCTCAGCTGTCATTTCAGAGTCAGTGAGCTTCCTAATAGCTCGGGTCAGCCAGTATCCCATGAGTCTGATCTTTTTGCTCATATACTCTCCCCCCTTCAGCTGGACCTGGAGCTTGACCTGGTGCTTAGCTACAGATCTCTGCTTCTGTCTTCATTTGTTGCTAGATGAAGGTTCTACAATGACACTTAGGGTGGCCATTCATTTGATTATAAGGGAAGTCCTGTTTAGGGACCCTCTTCACTGTTGCTTGGAGTCTTAGGGACCCTCTTCACTGTTGCTTGGAGTCCTAGTCAGGGACATTTTGAGGATTTTTGGATGTTTCCATAGCACTGGGTTTCTATCTAAGCCCACAGTGGCTCCCTCTCTCAAGATACCTATTTCTTTGTTCTCCCTCTCTGTTGCTCCTCCCACTCAATCATCCATTATCTCATGATCTCTCCCCACCTTCTCTTGCTTGCTCCCCCATAGGATCCCAATTTACTCAGGAGATCTTCTCTATTTTCCCTTCCCAGGGGGATCTATGGATGTCTCTCTTATGTTCCTCCTGTTACCTAGCTGCTTGGGGCTTGTGGATTGTAGGCTGGTTATCCTTTGCTTTATGTCTAAAATCCACTTATGAGTGAGTACATACCATGTCCATCTTTCTGGGTCTATGTTACCTCATTCAGGATGATACTCTCCAGATCCATCCATTTGGCTGTAAATTTCGGGATGCCGGTTTTTTTTTTTTTTTTTTTTTTTTTTTTTTTTACTGCTGAGCAAATCCGTTGTGTAGATGTACCACAGTTTGTTGATAAATTCTTCAGTTGAGGGGCATCTAGGTTGTTTCCAGGTTGTGGATATTATGAATAATTCTGCTACGAACATAGTTGAGCTAATGCCCTTGGGTGTGAATGTGTATCCTTTGGGCATATGCCCAATAGTGGTATTGCTGGATCATTGGGGAGATTGATTCCCAGTTTTCTGAGTAACTGCCATACTGCTTTCCAAAGTGGCTGTAAAGTATACACACCCATCAGCAATGGAAGAGTGTTCCCCTTGCTCCACATCCTCTTTAGCACAGGCTGTCATCTGTGATTTTGATCTTAGCCATTCTGACAGGTGTAAGATAGAATCTCAAAGTTCTTTTGATTTGCATTTCTCTGACGGCTAAAGCTATTGAGAAATTCTTTAAGTGTCTTACAGCTATTTGTAATTCTTCTGTTGAGAATTCTCTTTTTAGCTCTGAACCCCATTTTTTGATTGGATTATTTGGAGTTTTGGCCTCTAGTTTCCTGAGTTCTCTATATATCTTAGAGATTGGTCCTCTGTCAGATGTATAGTGGGTGAAAATCTTTTTCCATTCTGTAGGCTGTCGTTTTGTCTTATTGACTGTGTCCTTTGCCTTACAGAAACTTCTCTGTTTCAGGAGGTCCCACTTATTGATTGTTGTTCTTAGTGTCTGTGCTACTGGTGTTATATTTAGAAGTGGCCACCTTTGACAAAGGTAATTGATAAAGGAGGACTCAGTTAACCATGGGTAGGTGCCATCATTGGGCAGGTAGGCCTAGGCTGCATAAGAAATGTAGTTCATCATGAACCTGGGAGTAAGTTAGTAAGTAGTATTTCTCCATGGCTTTTGTTCAGTTCTTGTCTCTGGGTTCCTGCTTTCCATGCCTGCTTCCTCAATGATAGATTGTAATTTCTAAGCCAAAAAATCATTTTCTTCCCAAGTTGACATTAGTCATAATATTTATCAAGGCAACTGAAGCCAACCTAAACAGATACCCACTTCTGGCATTCACAGGCACCTGCACTTAGGCACATACAACCCTATATCCCTATACATGGAGTTAAAAAATCATTTTGGAAAAAGAGTGTAAGCACTTGAAGCACTTGCCAAGGCTACATAGCTGATAAACAATAAAATCAAGAACAGAACCTGTAGAAGGCTAGATTATTGTTTAAAAATTTTTTAATACTCATACCTCCAAGGAAGTATATTTGGTCACCCACTGGTGCTGCCTTGGTTATGTGACTCATTTCAATATCATGTTGGGTGATGTAAACTTGATTTCCTATTACCATTGAGCTTGATTATGTACTTGAGTTCACAAGTGTGAATTAGCAGAAATAATATAAGCCTGATGTGAAATCTACTCATGTGATTCACCATGAACTCATACATTTCTGCCTTTATCCTGAGGGCATGTGCTAGTTAACCAACTGACTCAAGGAAGATCTACTTAGTCAGTAACTTGAAGCTAAGCCTTCTGACTCATGGATGGCTATGAAACAAGGTTGCTGTTTTAAGTTACTGAGTTTGGTACCATATACTATATATCAGGAGCTAACAGATACTCTAAGAGTATAAATCCAAGAACCTACTAGAGTTAATGGCTTCTATTAATTATTATCAGAGAATCACATTTGGAATTACTCCTGAGTCAACATATGTACAACAAAGTGGCAGTGCAATGGTAGCTGAATGTTGCACTGCAGCCAACCACTTTCGAGTTGGATTTAAGATATTAATTACAGGAGAAAACACATAATTCAAACTGAAAATCTGGCCAAGAATAAATGCTTGTGGAGCTCATAGGCCCCAGGAGTGAATCTACTATAATTATTTTGTTCAATGGACATAGCATCCCTCTAAATTCACACCTTTATACCAATAGATTAGTGCAGCCTGCACACATTATCAGAAAAGTTCCCTCTTGCAGTGTGTTTCTGTTACCACAGAAACTGTTTCTAAAAAATGTTTTATTTTTTTTAATTTTACATACCAACCACAGTTCCCCGTCTCTCTCCTCCTCCCACTGGATCCCTAACTTCCTCCTACCTCATCCCCATCTACTCCTCAGAGGGTAAGGCCTCCCAGTGCAGTCTGGAATATCCAGTTGAGGTAGGACCAAGCCCCTTTCCCTGGTATTATGACTGAGCAAGATGTTCCTATGTAGGGAATGGGCTCCAAAAAGCCAGTTCATGCATGAGGGATAAATGCTGGTCCCATTGCTAGAGGCCCCACCAACTGTCCAAGCCATACAACTGTTATCCATTTGGAGGGCCTAGTTCAGTTCCATACAGGTTCCCCAGTCCACAGTCAGTGAGTTCCCAGTAGCTTGGGTCAGCTATCTCTAAAACAGAAACTGTTTGGTGAGGTAGTATCACAGAAGTAGGAACAGAAATATTGTAAGAGCCAGGTTAGCGAGAAGTAGAGTTAAATAGTGTCTTTGGACACAACAGGACATCTGCACTAATGAGCACACAGGAGCTGTGGTTACCTGCACAAGGGATGTGTAAGATTAAGACACTCAACATTTTATTACAGAGTGGGAAGAGGTTTATGAGCTTCCAGGAGAATATGGGAAATGCAAATTGGAGCGAATGGGTTATTTTTCAAAAGAATATGAAGTCAGAGGTGAGTTAGGGAAGTGGGGTAGATCTGGAAGGGTTTAGGAAGAGTGGGAGTGAAAATGATCAAAATACATTCATTGCACGAAATTCTCAAAGAATTAATAAAAAGTGCTAGCTCTCTCAAATGATTAACTCTGCAGAGTAGTATTCAATATAATTCTAGAGCTATTCTCCTTTTCTTTCACATATTTAAAAATCAGAAATGTAGTTACTTAGTTTTGTTCAGTGTCAAGTTCATACAGCCTACATGTTTATTTCTTGGCCCTCAACTTCCAGATGTAATCCACTTAAGAGTTTGGGAACATGCCTGCCACTCTGAAACAATATCTGAGGTGTATAAGTGAACATATTTTGAATGACACAAATGGTTCCCATCCACGGAAAGCAATGACAGGTAAGGAAATGGAAAACTGGATATTTGCAATAAAAATAACTAACAACACGAAGAGGTTTGTTCTGCACCAATGGGCCAGAGATATAAAATTTAGATAGAGTTGTGGACAACAGCTACCGGAGTAATGACAGACTTTGTTTTTACCCTTTTAAGGTGTGTTCATCTTCTGAATTTACAATCAGGCCGAGGACTCTGGAAAGCAGGTCAAGGTCTTGGTTTGAACTTGCCTATGCTTCATTCTTAAAGCTCTAGGGCATAAAATGCATTGGAGATTATATAGTTTAGACACCCCTGGTGATTGTCTAGCTTTCTCCTGTGTACCCTCCATTTATTACACATAGTGTTTTCTAAAATGTATTCTATGGGCTTATAATTTTGTGTGCATATAGGTTTTGCATGATCACTCAAAATTCATTTATTGCGAGAATTCTCATGGAGTGGCGGGGCATGCAGCATTTCGTAGACTATTTGTTTACATATACTTTTCAAGGAGTAACTTCTAGTGCCAAAGTGTTACTAGAACACAGGCAGTGATATAAGCAGGAAATATGCTTTATTGACCAGATTCCTCTTGATGGAGAAGGGAAACTGCCTGCATAAATCTCCATGACAGTGAGTAAGATATATATGCCCTGCCATCTAACTTGTTGAAATAAAATTTTGTTTTACTACTTGTGAGTGATATTAATTTGGGTGTCTGTGCTATACAGTTAAATTTTACAAGTTTGCTGTGAAAATTTAATGATACAATAATTAGGAGACAGGATAATCCCTACCCATGGTAGGTTCTCAATACATATTATCTTAAATTGTAATTATTACACATCTTAATAAGGAACTTGTGTCCAGGATATATAAATAAAAGTGGAACTGAATTATAAAAGACAAACATACCTATTTCCCTTAAAAAGGACAAAAGGTCTAAGTAGCAAAATGCTTAAAAACTCATGAAAACATTACCAGAGGGGGAAGAAACCACAATGAGATAGTATTTTATCCGTACTAGGATGGCTACAATGAAAACGGGGCAGGGGGTGATGCTGGAGAGTTGGATCAGTGGTTAAAAAGCACTGCCCATTCTTCCAGAAGAAGCTGGTTAAATTTCTCATACTCACATAACACCTTACAACCATCTATAGCTCTAGGTCTAGGCCTTCTAGCTTTGGCAGACACTAGGCGTACATGTGGTGCACATACATCCACACAGGCAGAACATACACATAAGATAAACCACAACAAAAAAAGAAATCTTGTAATAAGTGTATATAGAGACTTCAGGAGCTTTATATACTGATATAAAGATGTTAATATGATATAGCTGCTTTGAGAGCACAGTTCAGATATTTCTAAAATGGTCAATACTAGATTTAGTATAGACAGAAATTCTACTTCTAAGTATATACCCAAGAGAAATTTTAAAAATTCACATAAAACGTGCACATGATTGGTCACAACAGTTTAATTCATAATAGACTCCAATTGAAAATAATGTAAATGTTTAGCAACTCATAAATGGGTAATGAAATTGTGGTATACACATACAACAGAATTTTTTAGCTATCAAAGGACATGAGATATAGTGGATGAATTTGGAAAATTGTATCACACCTGAAAGAAGCTAGTTACAGAAGCCCGCTTGATGTATAGAGCCATATGTAGTACATCTCCAGAATATGCCAATGGCTCTGTACAACTGGCAGAAGTGAGAACCTCTGAGAAGGATTGAGAATGACTTCTACTGGATACAGGAAAGGTAAAAATGTTATCAAGTCAAACTTTAGTGGCATTTTTACAACCCAGAAAATATACTAAAAAGCACTGAATTCTATGTTTTTTGTTTTTTGTTTTTTTTTTTTTTTTTTTGGTGATATGCTGGGATCAAAAACAGTGCCTTAGGAATGCCATGCAGGACTATACAGTTTGAATGAGTAAATTGTGAGATATGTGAATTATATTTCTACAGGCTTATTAAAATTATATTCAGTATTATTAAGTGGCATTGCTACGATTGGGTCTTGGGAATTCTTCCCAATTTATCGGATGCTTGGTAACAGTTGGATGCTTCTCATAGCAGCTAATAGTGTTGTGGATTAAGACATTTCCAGGGGAGTCTCACAAATGAGTTGGAAGAACTGGAAAATTGCTTTCTCCCTCTATGATTGTGGTAGAGCTTTTTGTTGAGGCTTGTTGTTCCATTATAGTCGGGGCTTCTGATTGCTAAATTGGTTGCAGCAAGATGTAGAGAAGGCCAAAATCAAAGCCCATTGAGATGATCATGACTGGATGTCTTTGATTCCTACTGGCCAGAGAATTCCTTCTTATTTGCAAATTGCCTTTGGAGAATTCATCTTATAGAGTTAGTCTTCAGCTGGGAAGTGGTGATTTCATTCAGTTTGATTGATACAGTCCTCTCTTTTTCATTTATGGAAGTGAGCACATTATTGCTTTTCTGTAAAACAGAACATAAAAATCATGTCCTTTCAACCAGCTCACAGCATATCTGGTGATGTGTAGTCTTGGATTTCACATTCAGGCTCAGATTGGTAACTAATGTCTCTACTGATTCCTTCTCTACCTTTCCCCCACCCTTTCTTCCCTATGTTATTTTGTACAGTACTGCTTGAGGGATTATTGCAGATGACATTGAATCTCACCCCTAAATATATCATCCAAAGAACAAAGACATTCTACTACACAACCACAACATAACTATTAGTCCAAGGAAACGACAAACATCATTCATCAAACTACTAATACATACATACACATACATACACACATACGCACACATACATACATACATACGCACACACATAGATAGATAGTCACACACACACATACACACACACACACACACACACACACACACACACACACACACACACAATCAGCAGATGTCCTTAGCTTAGTTATCATCCTACCGTCCCATTTTGTTTTGGTAATCTTTCTGAGAACTCCATATATATTATTTAGGTGAGCCACTGTATTCATTTCTTGTTTCATTGCTGGGACAAAGCACATGGCAAACTTGACTTAAAGATGGGAAGATTTATTTTGGCTCACAGTTTGAGGGTATAGTTCATCCTGATGGAGAAGACATGGTGGGAAGCCTTAGGCAGCTGGTCACATTGCATCTGCAGTCAGGAAAGAGGGAGAATGCTTGTGCTCATCTCTTGTGATATATTGTATATTTAATAAAAATAGTGTTGGCATAGTTGGCCAGACAGTGATGACACACACCATTAGTCCCAGCACTTACTTGGGAAGCAGAGGCAAGAGAATCTCTGTAAGTTCAAAGTCAGCCTGGTCTACAAAGCAAGTTCCAGGACAGCCAGGACTGTTACACAGAAAATCCTGTCTTGAAAAGAAACAAAAACAAAAACAAAAAAGCCCCCAAAATGATGGAGAGATGGCTCTGTCCTTGGATATTCCAGACTACTTTTTATTAAATATTCAGTGTATCACCACATGGCTCACTTGTTCCTTTTATTTAGTGGAGGGCTCACTCCAATGAAAGGTGCTACAGCATTTAGGGTGGGTCTTCACACCTCAATTAACCTAATTGAGATAGTCCCTCACAGGCACGTCCAGAGGCTTATGTAATCTAGGTAGTCTAGATCCTGTTCTATTAACAATCAAGATTAGCTATCACACACACCGTGTTTATCATGTAGGATTATTTTTTTTCTTTTTACTTGCTGTCAGCTCACATGCTGGCCTTTGTTCATAGCTTTGCTAACAGTTGAGTCTTTAGTAGAAGTTTTCTCACAGTTCTGCACACAATAACCCACAGTATGCTGTTGATAGCAGGTGTCAATAAATGTTTGAGAAGTCAGATTTGGGTCAATATGACAGTGTGAGATCCATGTACTTATACCAGGAAAGGCAGAGGGTTCTGGGAGGCTGGGATGTTGAAGAGATTTCTAGGACTCATAGGCATATGACTCAAAGACATATTTTGTTCACTCCAGGTGAAGGCTCCGATGTTGGCAGCTGGCAGCAGACATCCAGGCACATGCCAGCACATACAAGCCACACATAGGCAGGCACAGGCCTACATGTAGAGCAGCAGCACACAGACTTACAGTCAGGCTGGCTGGAGAAAGTTAAGCTTCTGACCTAATGTAATGACTGTATTTATATCTAATCACACAAAAGTGGCACTCTGCCAAATCCCATTATATAACAGATTGTATCATTGTTTACTTTGGGGTTCCTGGCATCAGCCATGTTTTAGAAGACCTAAACCAGATATCCATATCAGTGCCATGTTGTCTAAACATAAACTGCCCTTATGGCCTTCTATTCCCCACAGCCAGTCAGGATCCATGTTGCAGACATAAATGTTGATTCTTCTGGTTGTCTACTTTCAAAAGCTCAATGTGAGTTTCCAAGGAATGCCGTTTTTCCTTTACATTTTTGGCTCTGTTGTTTGCCCTTTCCATTCTCTTTTTACTATACTTGGATTAGCACAGGTCTTTTTTTTTTCAATGAAAAAAAAGTAAGAAAACAAGTCTATAAGAACTGGCACTGTTCCTTACATTTATAAGAACTCTAAAATTTTGCTTTTTGCTGTAGACTAGATTCCAAATTTTGCTACTGAACAATGATGCTAGTTGTTCCTGGCGCGCAAATATATACATGCATACAAATATACATATATATAATTTCTTGTATTATGTAAATCTTCTAAAATGAAGAACACATGAAGCTTGTATTCAGCAAACTGGAGTTGTTAAAAGATGCCCTTCAGCTTGTTAAGTTTCAGAAAAAACTACAGGTGATATTTTAAAAAATTTAATTAGTGTGTGTGTATGTGTGTGTCCACATACATAGGTGTACAGGTCATACATAGGTGTACAGGTCAGGATTTTCTCTTGCCTCCCTTTGGGACCTGAGGTTCAAACTCAGATTCTCAGGTCTGCGTGCTAATATCTCTACTGTCATAATCATCTCACTGGTCTGTGGTGACATTTTTAATGGGGTGATATTCAATTATAAATTAGCCTAGAGGAAAGTAATGTATTTATCATGTTAATGTTTCCTAACTGAAAGCATGGCTCATCACTCCATTTGTTTTCCACATTCTTTCTTTTAATTGTCTTTATTTGTATAGAAGAAGGTTTTTGATTTTTATATTAATTTTATAAAGTTCTACTTCATTAAATTATCCCATTTGTTTGTAGTAGTTTGCCCATTGACTCTTCGGATTTTACAAATAAAATATTATCTCTAAGTAAAGACAGTGTTGCTTTTTTCTTTTGAAATGTTTTATGTCCCCAATTAATTTTTGTGTGTTCTTGCATTAGTTAATGGCTACAGCATACTATCAATAGTAGTATGGAGAGTAGGCATCCATGCCTTGCACTTGACCTTAGCAGGAAGCTATCTAGTATGTTTCTAGTAAATTCTACTTTGGCTTTTGTATGGATATGTACAAAGCTGGGAAAGTATTCATCAGTTTCTACTTTATCATTTTTATTTTATTTACATGCACAACTCTTAAATCTTGTCAAATACCTTCAACATCCATAAAAGTAAGTGAATGGCGACCTTTTTGTGGCATTTTATAAAACTCTCAATTGGGTCACCTTTTTATTCCTGGCAAAACATCTGATTGTAATACACTATTTTAAAAGCATGTACTGTTTGATTCTTCATGCTAATAGTTAATTTACAATTTTTTTTGAGACAGAGTCATACCATGTGGCTCAGGTTGATCTCATGATCCTCTTGCTTGCTGGAACCGCAGGCATGTGTTCCATTTCTGGCTGTCTGTTCCTACTCTTTGAAGTTTTATTTTTGTCTGTGTGGTTGTTTAACCTGTTTTCCCCCTTTTCATATAGTTTGTTGTTTTAAAATTTCTTTTTGTGAATGTTTTAGTTGTATTCCACATGTTTTATATGTTGTGTTTTCGTTAAAATTATTTTCCATACATTTTATAATTTTCTTTCGTACTACTGTTTGGTCTTACAAGCTTTTTTCACAAGTATGCATTTGTGTGTGTGTACACACACACACACACACACACACACACACACGGCAGTCAGATGTTATTGCTGTCCTCAATCCCACTATGCTTTATTATTTTTGAGACACAGTTTATCACTGACCCTGATGTTCATTGATTTGTCTAGAGTGACTGGCCAGCAAGCCTCAAGGATCCTCTTGTCTCCATTTCTTCAGCTTTGGGATAACATGTACAGTTCACCTTTGCCATGCCCAGCTGGATCCAAACTCAGCTCTTCACGCTTGTACATTAAACACTTTACTCACTGAGCCATCTTCCTACTCTCCATTAGCACACCTTTTAAGTTTCCATTTGGTAAGGTCTTGTTAGATTTTGTGATTAATTTCTATTTTTATTATCTCATTGCCTGAGAATATTGTGAATATTACTTTCATTATTCGGAATTTAAAAAACTGTTATGGCTTAGATACACTAAATGTTTATGAATGTCCAGATATGTTTAGGGTTTTTTTTTTGTTTGTTTTTGAGACAGGGTTTCTCTGTGTAGACCTGCCTGGTATGGAACTTACTCTGTATATCAGGCTGGCTTCAAATTCACAGGGCCTGTCTCTGCCTTCCAAGTACTGGGATTAAAGGCATATGCCAGCACATTCAACCAAATATGATTTGGAAAGAACATTTGCTCTCAGTTGCCAGGGTTCAACATTAAATATAAACATATGTATCATATGTGAACTATGATATATCATTATCACATTGATTTTCTTGTTTAGATTTTTCTCTTTATTGATTTGCTCATTTTTTTTTCTAGAATGTAGTCCTAGAGATAATTGAGAATATAAGATATAACTACTTTATGAGAAAAGTTTGTGCATGGTACATCTTTTATTAAGGATGTACAGATTCTGCTTTATAATCATATTCCTTATTGCTCAGTGTTAGCCTGTATGCATTATGGAGCTAAAGGATTGTTAGAATATTTAAAAATGCAGTGATGGAAATGAAGAAGAATGTGGCATATTCTTGTACACATCTTTCATCTCTAGCTTGAATAGGTTCCATTTCATAGGCACATGTTTTCTGTGGCTCAGAATAGACCTATCTGTATTGTAGAACAAGAAAATTTGAACTTTCATTTTATTGAATTTTGCATTGACAAAAGTGTAATCAGGTCATAGAAATATCAAAAAGTCAGCCTCAAATTAAAGGAACATGTATCTTTAAATGTTAAAAGAGAGCACAGAACATTAGAGGAATGGTAATTTAAAAGTTGAGATTGGGGTATATACATGAAATAAATTATGTGGTTGTTCAATACACACTTAGCAATTATGCCATAGGCAAAATATTATAAAGATGAATGAACCAAATGTCAACTTTCATCTTGAGCTAGAGTATAATCCTCATAAATCACTACTTTTTATTTTTTCAACTTTTTACCTGGTGTCTTCTAACTCCAGTAGTGTTCAGCTCAGGTTTTGGGACCAAAGATTACCCAAAGGAAGGATATTTTAAATGATCTTAAGCTTATTAGCTATGATGGCTAAACCTAAATCTATCAGTTGGGCTCTCCTGAATCTCTGCTTAATGGAGACAACTGGGTCCAAGTTGCCATACTGTGAAACTCTAGGCCATGTGTGACAGCCCTTGGAATTCTGGGTTTCCCAACCTTTGCAGTACAACATGACATTTGTCTATAGGAAAGGGACTTATTTCCTTTTCCCTTCTAAGAAGTCTACACTAATAGTCCTCTTATTTTAAGAGAAAATACAAAATCACTAAGACTTTTTGGTTTGCTACATTCCGGAGAATTCATCAGTCTTTGAAGGACTCTTTGTGACCATTTACAAGACATGTATTATATCTGAATTGCTTAGAAACTCTTTGATAATTGATGAAATTAACCTGGAATCAGAAATTAATCATTTCACTTATGTTAATGCTGTTTCAAAGTTAAATTTAAGTTTAAAGTTTTACCTTTTGGCACAAAATTTAATAGTGATAATAGTGCTGGGAAAATGAACTAAATTTTATATTATGTACCAAAAGATTGTAGAAATTTCTACTCTCTTTGTTTGGATCTACAGCATAGGCTTGGTTCACAATGACGAACACTGAAAACTCATCCATGTGCAGAAAGTTAAAGTAAAAAAAAAAAGGATGTATTATTCTATGCAAGTTTTTAGTAGTGGTAGAATTGTTAGACTTAATTTGCACTGTGGTGATTCTGCTAGAGTTTTGGCCCAGTGAAGAACTGTATGTTTGGCTAGGCCCTGTGTGTTATTTCCAACCGTAATAAAAATGCCACATAAAAGTCATCTAGCCCATGGAAACTTCGCGCAAGTGAGCAGAGCTTAATCTTAATGCTCAACTCGAGTCGTATAGCGTTGTTAGGCATTGCTGTGTATTTCCCCAGTAACCCAGGCTTTTTAATGTGTATATACAGGCCAGTATGTTTTCTGTGTAAACCCACCTGTTTGTCCTATCTTCCCATTTAAGTGTTAATCTTTGGAACTTAGGAAGTTCATCTTTATGTTTGGCTGCATCAGAAAAATATTAAATCCATATTAGATACACAAGAATTATTAGAGACACAAAAATTGTTTAGGACATTTTGAATGTTTAAAACAGCATCTTCATTTGCCTTCCAGTCATAAAATAAAAATGCTGAGCTAGTAAAATTGCTTGGACTTGACATGTATCTGATGGTCAGAGCAGTAGCGAATCTGCTGACAGCCCTGGACAGGGGGAAATATCATATTGAAATGTTTGTAGTGCTGTTTCAGGAAAAAGATTTTTTTTAAAAAGTGAAACACATTATTTAGAGGCTGTGGATGTGATCCAGGCCTTTGAAGTGGGAAAAAGATCTTAATTAGTAAGAAATGGGAAGATTGAATGTGTTCCTGGAGAACCCAACTTGAAGAGGTATGCTTATCATAGATGCAGATGATATATGTTGCATACTGGCTGCAGCACTGCTTTGACAGTACAGAAGCCTTTAAAGTTGTGGAGCACATCTGTCCTCAAGTTTGTTCAGCATCTAATGAGCAGGCATTAATCACGTCCAAGTTGGAGGCAGTTCATAAAGGGACAAGGAAGATGATTTAAAGCTTGGAAAATAAAGCCTGTAAGGAGAGGTTCAAACAAATCACATTATTAGCTTGGCAACGACAGTTGAGGAGTGAGGACTCACAGTCAGCCCAAGCAAGGTTGTTTTTTGTTGGGATGGCATGCTTAATGAGAAGCTTTTTGCAGGGATTCTAAAATTTCCTTTTGTTGATCTTATTATAAAGACCAACATATAAAAACTCAGAAAACATGCATGAGGAAGGGAACATCTTTTAACCTTATCATCCAGAAGGGCTGTTCAAAGCTGGTGGAGAGAGATTAAGCACAATGTCTGGGTCCATGACTTGCTTAGATGGAAATAGTTTTGCAGCATTTCTCTTAATTTCAGTTAACAGATGACACACACTTATTTATCTGCTGTATCTTCCCAACAAGATAAGCTCTACAGGGTTGGGAATTATGTTCTTCTTCTCACTAATGTGCTCTCAGAACCTAACATAATGCTTAGAACGTAAGAAGTACTTAACAACAATTTTAAAGCCAGGCATGGTAGCTCATGCCTATAATCCCAGTACCAGGGAGACTGAAGCAAGAGCATTATTGTGACCATGAAGCCAGTCTGGGCTATAAGTAAGTTTGAGGACAGCCTGGTCTAAAACCTCAGACCTTGTCTCAGAAAGGGGAAAGAAATATATAAAGTTTTACTATGCACATGAGGACCACAGACATGTAATATCCATATGTGTACATGTTTATTTTTGTACTTTTTATGTGTGACAATCTTTTTATGTTACTATTCAACATTATCTTGAATAGTAGCAAGATACCTTGCCACATTGTGGTAGTCTCATATATTTAAACATTGCTCTACTTGGGGACACTTAAGGTGCTTTTTCTTATTTCTAATAATAATAATAAAAAATCATGATTATAGCTAACCACTTCTCCGTAGGACTTTTTCCAAAGGGGATATGTACAAGAGACAGTGAGGTGTCACTCACTGATGGTCTTGATTTAGCCAATTGCTACAGTGCTGCATGGCGTTGGTGACCTGAGGAACAAATTGTGCTTAAACATTCACTGTGTGCATATATTGCTGTTTAAGCTACCCATACCTGCATCTTACAAAGTAGAATAGAGTGTTTTTAAAGTTATGGAGGAAGGAAGAAAATTCTCTGGAGATAAGAGAAAAATCATAATAGTTAAGATAGGAATCATGGTGTTTTCTTTTGTCATGTGTTATTTATCAGCATGAGAATGATTGGTGAATTCAATCTTAGCATAAAGGAAAATATGGACTGCCTGTGTTAGGCTTAGTTGAGTATCCTTTCTTTTTCAACACTAGAAAACTAAAGTTATTGTCTTACTCACAGTTCCTATTGCAGGAACATGGAGGTAGGAGCTGATACAGAATCCACAGGGGTGTGTGTGTGTGTGTGTGTGTGTGTGTGTGTGTGTGTGTGTGTGTGTGTGTATCTTACTCCTCAGGGCTTATTCAACCTGCTTTCTTATACAACTAAGGTGCCCAGAGTTAGTACCACCCACAGTGGGTTGAGCCAGCCAGCCCTCCCTCCCTCCCTCCCTCCCTCCCTCTCTTCTTTTCCTTCCCATTTTCTTTTTTTTCTCTCTTCCTGTGGTATTTGGTATTGAAACTAAAAACTAGTGTATTTGTGATAGGTAGTTTCTCTACTACTGAGTTATATCCTCAACCTTTTATAAACTTTCTGTTTTGGGTAAGGGTTTAACTAAGAGTAGTAGGAGGTTTCTGGCCTGGACTTTCAGGCCTATCCTCTAGGTTTAGGCCCGCAAACCCACAGACCCGCAGAGACACACAGATACTTATTATAGTTTTAGGCTGATTGGCTAAGGCCCAGGCATACAACTTGCTAACTCTTTACCCTTAATCTAACCCATGACTCTTATCCTGTTCAGCCATGCGACTCGGTACCTTTTCTCAGAGCAGCATAGTTGTCCTCTGCTTCTTCTGGCTTCTCTCTGGCATTCTATTCTGTTCTTCCTGTTCCCAGAGTTTTCTTAGTCTGATAGCCCCACCCACACTTCCTGCCTGCCTTTGGCCAATCAGTGCTTTTTATTAAACCAGTGGGTGGGACAATTATTTACAATGGAACAACATAATCCCCTTACATATCCCCCTTTCTCCTTTTAAAACAAAAAGAATTCCAAATCTAATATCTGTTGCATTGCGGTTTCTTGGTCCCAGGCGGCCAGAGGCCCAGACCCACAGACCTGCTGCCACCGCTCAGGCCCCCAGAAGTGACTCAGATGCTTATATTAACTTTATGCTGTTTGGCCTATGGCTCAAACACATTGTTAGCTAGCTCTTACATCTTAAATCAACCCATTTCTATTAACCTGTCTGCCATGTGGCCCATGGCTCACCTGCATTCCTTACATGTTGTTCCTTTGGCAGCTTGCTCGATCTGCCTGACTCCACCCTTCCTTTCCTACCTATGCTCTGATTTCTCCTCCTACTTCTTCTATGGTGCCTGTCATGGCCCCAAACAGCTCCTTTATTTAAAGATTGATATTCACAGCATACAGAAAGGCATTCCCACATCAAATATCCTCTCCCCCATTATCTATAACAACTTATAAACAACACAAATTGTGTAAATAAACACAAACACCCATAATCCATGTTTTGGGAATGTGGGCGTCATTATCTAGGCTACTTCCTGCTGAATGGGGGTGCTGGCAATCTCATGAGAATCCAAAGAAAAGTGTAGGATTATGCACAAGTCTTTAGTGGAGTAGTCTGTAAGGCTGGGTCATCTCAGCCAGTCTCCTTGAAATTGTTCTGGATACAGAGCTCCAGAAACTTCACAGAGGTGTTCTGAAATGCTGAATCATCTGGTCCATCCATTTCCATTGGAGATTTTTCAGGGGGTCTTCCTTTATCAAACTTTATGTTCTTTATTCAGGAATAAATCCACAGCCTCTCATTTTCTGTGAAAATAAAATGAAAACCTCTTCTCCAAAGTAGCATATCTTTGGATTTCAATTTTAAAGTCAACTCATTTACAAAATATATAGGTTGAATTAAACCAACAGCATTTATAATCAACTGTCTTTTAGCAGCTTTTACTACTTCATTTTCAGTCGAAAGCTTAAAGATAAGACAATAATATACAGTATCCAGACATTCTTTGTATTTTCCATCTTTACGTGGTTTATTGATTGATTGATTGATTGATTGATTGATTTTACTCTATTTCTTTTTTAAGGGCTTTCTATACCTTTTCCCCCTTTTCTCTCTCTAAGCCTATGTATATATATTGTCAACACACTATAAACCACTTAGATTTTTTAAAAAAACTGTCTTTAATGTATATTATTTCTTAACTTTTTCTGTCTCTGACCACACCTTTGCTTGCCTAGGTGCTCAGATTCTTCTATTTCTTTCTGTTTCTGAACACACCTTTAATCTGCCAAGTTCCTTGGCTAAGGATTAAAGATTTGTAGGATGGATGATGGATGGCTCCACCCAGCTCCATCTTCATAGAATTTAGCTTTTTAGCCCAGGTACTCTGGGAATTTTAGGGTCCATATAATTACCAAGTATAGCTTTGCCATCTGCTGCTCATTAACTCCATTTAAATACTAGGCAGCAGGGCCTCTTAAAAAACTCACAAGTGTTTTGCCTCTAAGGCTGAATCAGGAAGCCTCCCTTAAAAAAGCCAAGTCCCTGCTTGCCTCCAGCAAACACAGCTGATCCAAGAAAACATCCACACTAAGAAGCCATCTTTGATTCTGTTCTGTTTATGTCCTTATTAACAGAAACCTCAAATCTACCATGTAGAGCTCTTTGCTTACATCTAGGCTCAGGAACTGGCCTTGTTCACCTTAAATTGCATGTAGCAAACACACCATTTTATAATTTAATCCCATAAACCACTCAGTCTCTTTACCACGGGCCACTTCAGAGCCACAACTCAGAAGCTGCTTTGGGTTTCATTTCTGTTCTCTAGACCATTCTTTAAGCTTTCTATGGCTTTATGCAGGTATATTTTACCCATGTTGGGCTAACATTTGTAGTAGGAGGTTTCTGGATTTTTGTTGTTGTTGTTGTTGTTTTAAAAAGAGAAAAGGGGATATGTAGGGAGATTATGTTGTTCCATTGTAAATAATTGTCCCTGCCTATGAAGTGCTGATTGGCCAAAGGCAGACAGGAAGTGTGGGTGGGGCTACCAGACTAAGACTCTAGGAACAGGCATAACAGAGCAGAATGCCAGAGAGAAGCTGGAAGAAGCAGAGGATAACTATGCTGCTCTGAGAAAAGGTACCGAGCCGAATGGCTGAACAGGATAAGAGTCATGGGTTAGATTAAGGGTAAAGAGCAAGTTATGGCCTGAGCCTTAGGCCAATTGGCCTAAAACTATTGTAAGTATCTGTGTGTCTTTGCGGGTCTGTGGGTCTGTGGGTCTGTGGGTCTAAACCTTGAGGCTAGGCCTGAAAGTCTGGGCCAGAAACCTCATAGTACAACTAAGTACCTCAGAGTGGTCTTGAATTTCTTATACGGCTGTCTCAGCATTCCAAATGGCTAGGATTATGGGCCTGCACCACCAGACCTAGCTGATTTATGTTTCATGAAATAAATTACTTCTAAGGATTGCTTGTATATAAATTTCTATCTTTCTAACACTTTATTCATCAAATTGGAAGATGTATTCTGAAAAACTGATTATGAAATTCATTCAAACATGGCCTTTATAATCTATATACTAGAAAATATTTTCTTCACCGTACATGTTGTTTTATTAGCAATATTGTACTATTATTTTAGCATTGTGATCATATCTATCTTTGCTGTGGTTTGTTACATACTTAATGGGAAGACTCTGAGGCTGAGCATTCTAATTTGAGATTTGTGACCGCACTCTCTAAACTTTTTTTTCATCTTTTCTCTTATCAGATCTACTATTCTGGCTGTTGCTTTGGGATATTGGTCCTTGTTTATCTGTGTCATCCTTTACAATGTCTCTCCCAGGCACTGCATGTCATTCTTGGACTGTATGCCTCAATCTATGAATTAGATAAATTCCATGTGCCCTCAAATTTGCTATGTGCCCTCTGGGAACTGGGAATGCTTCCTCTTTCCTCCCCCATAATCACTCTGTGATCTTGCTAAATGAGGTGGTACTGTTGTAAAAGTAAGACTTTGAGAGAATTAATGGAGTAGAGTAAGTCAACTCACACCACTATGTTGAAGGAAACTCATATCCTCCTCATACCACACATTTGTGCTGCCTGCAATGCACCTCTCTCATCTGTCCCCATAGATTCTGGCAGAGCTGAGACTTCTGTGTAGGAGACAATGGATTCTATTATTTATAACACAGTATTGTTTTGAGCATCAGGATTTTCTTTTGCTGATTCTCTGGGTCTCTGGTCAGTTCCCAAAAGGAGCAGTGAAGAGGGCCAGGTGACACCAGCACATGTAGTGGGTTATCTCACCGGAAAGGGGCTCTGACATTCGAAAACATAGATTGCCTAGAATGACAAATGGTTGTGGCTGCCCTTTTCTCCAGAGGGGTGTGTTAGCTTTATTATTTACTCATTGAACAGTGAATAAATGTGCATTATCTCTACTGTCTATGGACATTTACTTTATACATGTCCTTGGCAAGCTATCCAGAATAAAGGTAAAAGGCCTCTGCTTCCAAATTGTGTAAAAACACAGGACATCTGTAGAAAATCATTTCTCAGCTGGGACTTGTTCTCTTTTTTGGATTTTTGTTCAAAGGCTAACTTATCACTGAAGCAAATACAAGCATCTGATATCAAATAAATGCATATGAACACATGTCAAATAGTTCTTTAGCATCCCTGGAATGCCAAGACATTTATATTGTAGTTCTTTTCTTCTCCTCCTCCTCTTCCTCCTCCTTCTTTTTGGTTTTGTAAGACAGGGTTTCTCTGTGTGTCTTTGGAGCCTGTCCTGGAACTCGCTATCTAGATCAGGCTGGCCTTGAACTCACAAAGATACACCTGCCTCTGTCTCCAAAGTGCTGGGACTAAAGGTGTGTGCCCACCAAGCCTTGTCACTGTCTTCTTACACACTTGTTCTTCAACATACTTGTCTGTGTATAGCTGGTTTGTTGGTTGTATAAGCTTTGTATTGGTTGAGACTTTGTTTTTGTCTGTTCTAACAACAGAGCCTAACACAGTTTCTGGTGTGTAACAGATATTCACTAAATATTTGATAGCCAAATGAATGAATCACCTCATTTTGTATAATCTCCTCCACATCACCCTGAGGAGATTATACAAAATCTCCTTTTGATTTTCCAAATGTAAAATTATATGCATTAAATGCTTTGTGCCACAAAAGGTTGGTCAGTGCTACTTTTGGCTGGAGACACTGCTCTAAGTACCCAGTTCTGTTTTAAGTTCCTACTTTTCAGCTTTCTCTCTGTGTACATTGCTTCTTCCACTCTTCTCCACGTTCAGAACCCAGCTCCTTATCTGTAACTGCCTTATGCCCCAACACAGATATGACAACTCTTAAAAAACAAAAGAGAAAACAAAACCAAAACAAAGTCAGCAAGCAAGAGCTGGCAAGTGTATTTACAGAGTAAGTGATATATAGTAAATGTTCATTTTCATGGTATAAAGACTTTCATTTTTGCTGTCTTTGAGATATCAAATAGACAGATTGTTCAGTGATTAAGAGTGCTTCTATTTTCCCTTCCCAGGCAAATCCATGCATTCCCCTTTGAGCCCTCCTTGCTACCTAGCCTCTCTGGTGCAGGTATTATAGCATAGTTATCCTTTAGTTTACAGCTAATATCCAGTTACCAGTGAGTACATATCATGTTTGTCTTTCTGGATCTGTGTTACCTTACTTGGAATGATTTTTTTTTCCAAGTTCCATCTATTTTCTGAAAATTTCACGATGTCCTTGTTTTTATTAGCCGAGTAATACTTCATTGTGCAAATGTACCACATTTTTTTTATTCATTCTTCAAGAGCTTATTCCTACCTCAATTTGATGTCATTCTTTGTTGATACCCATGGGAGGCCTGCCCCTTTTTGAACAGAAACAGAGGAGGAGTGGATTGGAGGGAGGGGTTGGAGAAAGGAAAACTGTGGTCTGGAAAATAATTGAATAAACTTAATTAATAATAATAAGAAAAGAGTGCTTACTGTCTCAGAGTTGACCAGAGTTCCATCCCCAGCATCCACATCCACACGGGAGTAGTTTACATCTACCTTTAACTCTTGAACCAGAGGATCAGACTCCCTCTTCTGGCTTCCTTGGGCACTGTACACCTATTCTCTCTCTCTCTCTCTCTCTCTCTCTCTCTCTCTCTCTCTCTCTCTCTCTCTCATGCACGCATGCATGCATGCACACACACACATAATGAAAGTAAATCTTTATGAAAGATATTGAGTGCTTTGAAAATTCTTGGATATTTAACAATGGGCTCTCATAAGTTAGTAAGGGTTGGCTCCAGTACTTTATCCTGGTAAGAATATACACATCATATAAGATGGCATATTGTCATAAAAAAGAATAGAAAGCTTGTATTTTTACTTGGCATAATAGCCTATTTGTTCTTACTTGGTCCAGTAATATAAAGACTTCAAGAAAACATAACTTTTGGTCAAGATAACTCTGTATTCTGAACTTGTGTTTATTCAACTTCTTATTCTCACATCATCTGGTAGGATGCTGCTCACACTATAGCACACATCAGAATCCTCAGGAGGAATTCCTAAGACAGATGGCTTGTCCATCCCCTCCCTGAGTTTCTGTGCCAGAATCTGGGTGGAGCCTGTGAATCTGTATGTCTAATAAGTCCCCAGATGATGATGCTGTGAGTGTAGAGACCACCCGAGAGCTGTTAACCAGTGTGATTACACATAAAGCCCTTTGCCCAAAGTTCTGCTCCTACATGCTACATGTAAGAGGCAAGTGATTGTTTTAAATAAACAGTTTACATAAACAAAAGGGAGGAAGGAAAAGGCACAGAATGAAATAAACAGGAAAACATGCTATAAAAGAGTGAACAGTGTGACTAAATTGGATCACTACAGATCTCAAAGAGAAGGCAAATTTGAACATGGGAACACATAATCTCTTGGTTCATAACCTTGTTGTATTCTGGCTTCCTAAAAGAGGAGGCCTGGCTGGAAATAGTTTTGATGAGGGCATGAATCTTGAGCTTGCTGGGTAACCTCTCCTTTAGATGAAATGGAGCAAAGATCACTTATTTAAGGACCGATATTTCAAACAACCTTGAAAAAACTGATTTACCCATTACCATGTGGTACTCATGCAAATAAGAGGGCTTGGGCAAAGAGGGAACACTTACCCTTGATTAGATGGGACATATTAGCTTCCTGAAATTTTCTCACCTGTTTAAGCAGCTCTCAATCACAAAGGCTGACAGGATAGACTCTCATGGTGGGAAGGATTAACAGGGCTCAGCTAAACCCAAGGGGTGTCACACTCATCCTAGATCTCCAGGACAATATAGGATTTTCTCTGTCCCACCAAAATCCCATTTTCTTAGGCTCTGGACAGTAGCCTTTTCCTTTGCAAGTTCTTCAGGGGCCCAGTGTTGTAGGCATACTACTCAGCTTGGCATTTTTGCAATTGATTTAACACCAGGGCTGGTTAATTCACAGAAGACAGGGCAAAACATGATAGGATTGTGATTTGACACAGGGAATCCTGATAGAATGGGATGACAGTAAAAGTCTGATTTTCCTGAGTTGAGCTATTTTGTTGTTTGCTAGGGAACCAAACCTGACCTTGGCACTTATGCACAGCTTGTTTCAACAAGCTCTATTTGAAATCAGCAGAGAAGAAAGACAGTTGTTAGTTCATTATTAGACATCTAGGCACAGTAGCTTGGAGGAAGAAAGAGGCTGAACCACTATCTGACTGGGCTTTCTGTGCTCTACTTCAAAAAAACCTCTCATTGCTCTGGGCCCAGGGATTTCTATGTGATAGCTGTAAAGCCACAAGTCTGCTTTCCTCCTAGCTGCTTTACTAACTTTTACCCAGATCAATGGGTATCATTACCCTTCTTGGAGGGAATGAATATCAGGGGGTTGGACGATGGTGGGTCCCTAGGAGGAAGCCTTGTGCTTGCTCTGGGGCTTTGCAAATTGTTGTCCTGGCATCAGTAACATCAGTGCCAGCATCAGTATCTCTGAGAAATGAAATGCCTGTTCTTGGGCCCCACCCACAGGGCTGGGACTCAGTAACCTGGCTAGTGCAAGCTTTCCAGGGGATTCCGGTGCATGCCAAAGCTTAAGATCTACAGGCCTATATGAACATTGTCTCTTGATGGTATCCTGTGGTAGCAGACAGACAGCAAGCAATTTGAGACATTTGGGATGAGATGTTTCTTGGCAGCTATCCTTCCCACCCTGGCTGCATTTTAAATAATGTGCATTTCTTACCTGGTGTCACCGCTTAATGACAAAGTGACATTTTGGCTGTTTAAACAGTAAGTGAAAGTGCTTTTTGGTAAGTAGATCTGGAGGCATGTGCATAAAGGGTGCTCTTCACTTTATGATCCATCTTTCACCTACTGTGAGAATATAGCTGGAACATTCACTCTAACTTTTCCTTCTTCTCTGGACCAGATCATTTCAGGTCTATCACCCTATACATTATAAATTAATTTGGAATCTCTGTTATACAGAATGCTTTATGACTGTAACATGGTAGCAAGGTTTTGTTCCTAACCTATCCCTTGGACTTGGATTGACTTATTCACCATATTGCAAAGCTCTTAGAATGAGAGGTTCATCAAGGTCCATGTGACAGTATTTTATTAAAGATCATACCATTGTTCATCTTTTGAACTTTAATGCACTCTGATAAAATGTATGTCTTCAATGCAGGTTGAGCCCCCCTGGCACGTAGGATCCACTTGAAAGTCAATATCACTCTTCTTCACCATTAATGGCACCTAACAGATCAGTTCTGTAATGAAGACACCAAAGTAAAATTTTCATGGGCTAGAAAATGGATGAGATTACAAAGGAAAAGGTAGGCTTTGAGAAACCTACTTTAAGCTTTAATTTACTTGTCTGAAAAGTGGATATAATACAAGGCTCTATGGCTTTGGGTCATTACTGAAATTGTACATGCAATGTCCTCAGCAGAGTGTGCAACTCTTTGTGATCAAAGTTCAAGAGCCATTTAAGATGTAATACATGTGGATGTGGCCATACACATATGAATTAATGGATACACTCATATTTCATAATATGTACTCTTGTATTCATACAACACATGTCTAATACACATAGTTCATGGCTGAATAATAATAGGCTACTGTGTGAGTTGGAATGACTAGAACAAAGTATATCTTAAACTGTTCCATTCTTCCCCCTTCTTCATATATTCTTCCTTATAATTCACTGTCATATCACCAGTAAACCAACTATCTCAAGAAAAAACACTCACATGGATAAGATCCATCACTGTCTGTCCTTCCAAGCTTTCCTGTGATTTGGGATGGGTTAATGGAGAGAGATATTCATTAGGCCCAGTAGCTATAGAAAAAAAAAATTGAGAATGAGAATGGGATTTAGATTTGGGTGTTTACCTCCCTCCCAGTCTGCTTAGGGATATTACAGAGTGGAGATAAGGCCACTTTGTCTTTGGACACTAATCCCAGGTGTGCGTGTGCTCGTGAGCATGCGTGCCTCCGTGTGTGCATGCATGCGTGTGTGCATGTGTGTATGTGTGTGTAGTGCACATGGATAGCTCTGAATTATGCCTGACTCCACAGTCTTGGCAAACTCCACTCTCCCCTTTTTTATTCTGTGCTCTACATCATAGGTCTAGTTCAATATATTGTGTTTTCTCCAACCCTAGGGTCCTTGGATGTGCTCTCCTCCTCTATACCTCCTTTCTTTCCTCTCTCACTTTCTCTCTTTTACCATATAGCCCTGGCTTACCTGAACTCATAATTAGACCAAACTTGTCTCAGACCCACAGAGATCCTCCTGCCTCTGCAAAGTGTGCATACCGTGAATGCCCATGCTTTTTTCATTTTGGAATGTTCTTTCCTTCTTGGCTTAGTGATTTTTATCACTCCTGACTTAGGTATTACTTCTTTATAGAGAGCTCTCTAATCTTTCCCAGACTAGATTTGTGTTTTAAATACATGACTCATTTTCCAAAATCTTGTCTTCTGAGAGCATAACATGGTGCTTATTACATGGAACACATTACTATTCACAGATGGACAAGCATATGCATGTTATGTGGATTCTGAGAGTTGAGAGCAAGAAAGTTAATATGGATTTCTTTACTTCTTTTCTGTCTTGACTAAAATTCATTCCAGAACCTCCAAAATACAAGCTGTTGAAGCACAGGAAATGGTTATAGTTAGGAGAATGAAAAAAATGTATTTCATAGCTCATGTGAATTTCTTTACTTTCCTTCAGTTTTACGGCATGACAAGAAGCTCTTATTCTATCTATCAGCTCTGGGGGCTCAACTGTTAGCTTGTAACTCTGACTCTGAGATGTACCTTCCCTATGAGCTTAGTTGCAAAATGGGTACTTTATAAATTATAGAAATACAAATGAACTTTACTTTTTCTCTCTTTCTAGGTGGGCGCATCAAGAATTTCTGGGAATTTGAACATTTCTTTCACAACACTGTGCAGGAAGTGGTTTCTCATTTTACTTTGAGTTGATGTTCCTGGTAATAACATTCACATACCTAGGATAGAGAGGCAATTGTTCAGCTGTCATCCCCAAACTTAGTCATTGCATTGATCTGACATCAGAAAGTGCTTATCCTATTGATCTAGTGTCAGATGGATGGTATAATAATAATGGGCTTTGATTGACATCTTGAGTTGACAGATTATCAAGTCACAGTTTCCCTCAAGCTGCTGGCAGGTTTGGAACATTACCTTGCTGACACAAATCTGCTTGACCTTTAACTTTGTATTACATGTGTTAAATCCAGCCCTCACATGATAGCATTGTAAATGCTCCCAATTCAGTTTATTTAAACCTCATAGGTGGAGAATCAAGAATTATCTAAACTTAGGGGGAGCATTAAGAACAAGATAAATATTATTGATTTTCAGGTGTGGTGATACATGCCTGAAATCCCAAGACTGCAGAGGAAGAGATGGGGACATGGAGAATATGAGGCCCACCTGAGTTACCTTAAAAACCAAACACAAAATAAAAATATAACCACACAACAACACATAAAGAAATGTTGAGCGCTTGAATAGGTGAATTGACATCTATGGCTTGTGTATTTACACAAGGTGGGTAGAGATGGTGAGGTGATCCTGGCCTTGCATTCTCTGGCATCTAGAGAGAGACTGTCACAGCAACCCCATCTATGTCACCAGTGACAGATATCCCAGGTTCTGGGATACTGATCAGAAAAAAGGAGGGTGGGCAGGTCATTGTGTAAATTGAAATTAGGGGTGCCTGCAAGAATTCACAGCTCATTCTCTACTATTAGCTGTTTAATTTTGTAGTTCTAGAATTTACCCCATGGTATGCTCCTGGGCCAGCAGAAGTAGCATCCCCAGGGGGCTGTGAGAAATGTCACTTTTCTGATTCTATTGAGCCCTAAGCAATGAGGATCAGCCTTTTAACAAGATCCCCAGGTGATTCTCATTAAAGTCTGAGCAGCATTTGTTTAAGAGTTTCAGCCTCTTCAGATGCAAATTTCTTAAAGCAAAATCTTTCCTAGGACTAGAAGAGGTAAAACTCTAGGTTTTAGGTTCTTAACCTCCACATTCTATCTTTAGAAGGTCAGAGTTCTGAGCTTTAAGCAATAGAAATATGTTTGGTTTGAGCTAAATGTTTTCCTAGAAAGTATTGCATAGTTCTCAGAATGACGAAGAAGGATCAGGAATAAGGCTGATAAACAAGGGGTGCTAGTTAGCTGGGTCTGTAGCCAAAACTATACCAGATAATCATTTTGATGAAGCCATTGCTGCTACTATCACCGAGGTCACCACGGCTACAACAAACCAGCTTGTACCAGCTTGTGAGGACCAATTGCCTGCCTCTCTTCTTGGCATTCACTGAGGCCTTGTCCATTTGGATGCTTGAAATCAGCTGTACAGAGAGCTTTTCCACTGTAAAACTTAGCAAGTGCTACAAATCAGGGCTCTTTCTGAGAGCCGATTTACCAGCACACTGCTGTACTAAGTCCATTACAGGAACCACTAGACCTGCTTCCCTTGGAGATTGGATGCTGTAAACATAGCAGATGTCAACATGGATATTTACTTGCACTTTATTGTTTTTCTTTTTATCATTAGCTTGAGGGAAGTGCTATGAAGGCCTTAAGTCAGTAATTCCTACTTTTGGCTGTAGAGTGGAATTATCTGGAAAACCTTAAAAAGAAATAAAGGAAGGAAGGGAGGAAGGAAGGAAAGAAAGAAAGAAAAAAGAAAAGACAAACTCTTGGCTTCTTTTCTCAAAATTCTGATTTAGTTTATTTGGGTGAGGGATTATCAAAGCATGACCTAGCAGTAGCAGTATAACTTAGAAACTTGTGAGGACTAAATTCTGAGGCCCCACCCCAGACTTGCTAATACAGTCTAGAGGTAGGAGCTGTAGACTTGAGTTGTAGCAAGTCCTCTTGATGACTCTGGTGGGGCTAAAATTCAAGTTGATTTTTCTGCAAGGTGATAGATATGGGTCTAATTTCATATCAGTTCTCCCAGTACTGCTTGCATTTTTGTTAAATGTCATATGGCAGTAATTTCCTGTGCTTAGGTTTGAGCCTTCCTACCTTGTTCCATTGGTTCACATGACTGTTTTGGTGCCCTACAATACTATTAGCTACTAGATGCAACATTTTCTCTGGTAGGATCAAAGAGAGCCATATACTTGCAGGTGCCCTTGGAGGCCAGAAGAGAGCACAAGAGGCTCTGGAGCTGGAGATACATGCAGTTGTGACCTGACCAACAAGGGTGCTAGGAATTGAACGCAGGTCTTCTGGAAGTACAGGATGTCTACTTAACTACTAAGCTATTTTTCCAGCCCTAACAATTATGCTTTAAATAAACCCAAGTGAAACAGTTTTGGTCCATGGCTGATTCTGTGAAATGCTTATGAAACCTCAATAAAAATAGGTTCTAAATTTGGCATGTAACTCAGTGGTAGAGTGTTTCTTTAGAATGTGACAAACTGTAATTTCAAGATTTACTCTGTGTGTGTATGTTCTATTTTCAGGGGGCATAGCAGTATACCTGGGAATTTGCAATGAACATTCCGAATTTCCCTGATCTTGAAAAGAGCCCAAACCCTCATAAATTGGGAGTCTTTTAGCTCTTTATTATGTATATTTGACTATGCCTAATTAAGAAATAGAAAAGGAGATAAATACAAAGACATAATTTAATCTTATTTTAGTTTTTGTTAATTTTTTTGTTTTTGTTTTTTTGTGACAGAGTTTTGTGAGCGCCCTGGCTGTCCTAGAAATTCCTTTGTAGACCAAGCTGACCTTGAACTTACAGAAATCTGCCTGCCTCTGCTTCCCAGTGCTTGATTTAAAGGCATGTGTTATCACTGCCTAGCTCAGTTTTTATTAGATTTTTAAACTCTTATTTACTTATTTATTTAGTGTGTGCATGTGTAACATGATACAGATTAAGCAGTTATATTTTGAAATGCATAATATATATATGACCTGACCATACATACACATTCTTGTAACACAATTAATAAAAAACAGGGGCCACAAAAAAGGTATATGGTAGAGTTTTGGGGGAGGAAAGTGAAGGAGGAATGTTGCAAGTAAATATATTATAATCTCAAAAGCAAAAAGAAATATTTTTTTAAGATTAAGAAAGACCCTAATGGCAGATATTGGAAAAAAGTGTTATTGTGAAGATCTCATGATTAGTTTGAAATTAACAACATAAAGGCTGGAGAGTTCGTTCAGTGGTTAAGAGTATGTACTACTCTTTCAAAGGACACAAGTTTAGTTCCCAGCACCCATATCAGGCAGCTCACAATTTCTTGGAACTCCCACTGCAGGGGATCCGTTGTTCTATTGTAGATTCCCTGGACACTTCATGGACCAGCACATATCCCCTTCTCTCCCACATATACACATAATTTAAAAAATTTCAACTTAACATATTTCTAAGTTCAAAAGCCTTGTATGTGGGTACACATGCACATTTGTGTAAGTGTGTGTGGAGGCTAGAGATCAATCTTGCATGTTCTTTTCTTGGGTATCATCCACTTTATTTTTTGAGGTAAGGTTTCTTACTAGCCTGGAGCTCACAGACTTGGCTAGCTTGGTTGGCTAGTGAGCCCCAGAGATCCACCTGTCTCCACCTTAAGTTTGAAAGCTTTGTATTCACTCTTTGATATTATTTGACATATATATATATATATATATATATATATATATATATATATATATATATATATATATCCCCAGCTCTCAGAGAGGAAGTCAAGCTGTTGAGGAAACTGTCTATGCTCTTAAGTGGTAGACTTGAGAAATACATGTAGAATTTGTTTAAGATAAGTTTTAGGGCGAGGGATGAAGTTGGATGGGGGAGCAATTACCTAACACATGTGAGACCTTGGGTTCAATCTCCAACTCCACAAAACACAACAAAACAAAAGGCAAATCTTATGTCCACAGTTTCTTTTCCCTGTTTTTTTTTTTTTTCTGATTGAGGAAAAAAGCCTGAAGGAGATTTTTTTTTGTCATTATTTTGTTTGTTTTATTTTTTGTAGGAAAAATGTTGATGGAATCATACTACAGGAAAGAACAAAAGGAGAGAAAGACATCGAAGACGATCCTGAGGCTAAATGAGGTGTTTTTGCTCTAAAGTACTTTTAGCAGTGGCTGGGAAAGAAACATGCTGACAGCTGAGGAAAGACTTCTGGGTATAGTTTAAATGCTAATTGGCTCCTGGTCCCTGGTGGTACAAAGTTCAGTGTGACTTAGATTAACTGTGCCTGGGGGAAGGCATTATGCCTAGTTTTAGCAGTGACTGGTTACAATGTACAGGCCTGGGAACAGGAAGAAATGCCTAAAACTTGAATAGTTTTGTTTGACATCCTGCTTTCTCTTCAAGGAATGACAAGTATGATTTTATTTTATCAAGAGAAAACTGAGACTAAGAAGGTTTTGGCATTTACTCCAAATCATAGAGATGCTAGTGTGGCAGAATTGATTGACATTTTCTGACTCTCATACCACGGTGTCTAGATCTAGGTGGGGATTTGTAAACAGTTATGTCTTATTCATTATAACTTATACATTTCTTTTCTATTCATTGATACTAGAGAAGATTAACATTTATTTTTATTGATTTAAATAAGCATTTGTTGATTCCTTAGTACCAGCTCAGAGATTTTGACTTAGTTGATGTATAGTGTAGCTTGTAATTTGGGATTTTAAAAAAGTATTCCTGATGTGCAATAAGATGTGCTAGAAAATTCTCTGTCTCTTGCTTTATTATCTTGCCCTTATCCACTTTTAGGGCATTTTTGAAAAACATAAGCCCATAAACAAATCAACTCATTAACCTGTTAGCATAACAGTAGGCCAGAAATCCTGGTAAATTCATGTTTATAAATGGGAAATATAAATTTGCCACTCAGTCAAATGTGGACAATAGCTTCATCTTTCATTCATCCAGAGATGTCACAACAGAGAAGTAAATGCTGTCTAATTTCTCATGTCATCAGTTGAACTTTTTTTGTTTTTGTTTTTTAGAGACACAGCTTCTCTGTGTAACAGCCCTAGATGTCCTGGAACTCACTATGTAGACCCGGCTGGCCTCAAACTCACAGAGATCCGCCAGCCTCTGCCTTCCAAGTGCTGGGATTGAAAGAATGTGCTGCCACTGGCTGGTATCAGCTGGACTTTTATTTGTTCTTTGACTGTCATGGCAGTTGGTATGCAAGCCTGATAAATGCAATAAGAAAATAGTTCCTGAATTTCTTCAAATGTTTTTTCTTCACTTCTATTTCTGTAAAGTTGAAGATAACATAACCAGCCTTCTAGGCCTAGGATTAGATTCTGTAAGTTTGTGTATAGCAACTAGAACCATCCTTGACATAAAAAGTAGTTCTTATACTCCAGGTATTATAGTCACCTAGCTTTGTCTACCTTATTGGACTTAGAAGCTCAATAAAGCATTTAGGAGCCGAGATACTAGATAAATCAGCACTTCAGAGGCTGAAGCAAGAGGTCATGAGTTCAAGGCCATCATAGGCTATGTCCTAAAACACTGGTTTGAAACCCAAAACCCAAAGCCAAATCAAAAAAAAAAAAAACCATAAACACACACACCATAAGTGGATACTGTGCAAATAATGGCAAAATCACTGTCCCAATGTAATATATATGCTTTTTTTTTTTCATTACAGGAGCGGTATATAGTATTTTTTTTTTGTTGTTGAACTGCAATAGCATTAGCTAGAGTTTAGTTCACCAGAACATCCATCCTCAATACAAATTCTACCTGAAGTTTATGTTTTAAAATAAAGATAATGCTAGATAATCATTTTATTATTTCAGGTTAGAATTTGTTGTGTAATTGAGCTGCATAGACATAAACTGAAAGCCAAGAACTTTTATCTTGTTCCTTCTTTACAGGATTCTGTCCCTTTCCTGACATCTCTGTTCATAGATGTCCGTGATGGTAATCACTCTGTTTGGGTACATTGTTGTTATTATTTTTTAAGTGTTCCTTTATCTCAGTGAAATATGCATGGAGGGGTTGAGGAAAATAGAATTTCCATCACTTAAAAAGAAGAGCAAAGGGAAATCTAGAAATATTTCATTTTTGACACATATGCTTTTATTCTGCGGCCTCATGGCAGTAAATAAAGAACATTGGGGGAACAGCAAAAAAGGCACCACTGCAACATGTCTTGTCAGGTTCTGCTTGCCCCTACACCTGATTTCAAATGTAAATTGCACGGCATTTAGCGCTAATGAAAATACTCTAGTGAAGGAAATTGTTAAGATTTTCTGGTGCTCCCCTAGGGGTAATATTAAAACCCCTGTTACTAACATCTCACTCCAAGAAGACAAAAATGTTCACTGAGAATACAAAAGCCCTGTTGGCATCCAAATGTGGGCCAATTAATTTGCTGTTATCGACATGTGGCTTTGCGAGGAGATGTGAAAGTAGGGCCCAGGAAAGCTATTGAGATCTCTGTATTGCAGGGCTCCTTGACCCTGGAATTTTCAATGCTTGCTTAATCATGACATTCTGCTTTCTATTTATTTATACAGTTGCTTCAATGAACAAATTAATAATTATACAGCACATTGACAAACATGCCGGGTAATATTTGCCAGATTTTAAATTAATTTAATTCAAGGGCCACTTCATTTACAGGATTCATCCGCACATCAGGCATCAGCCTTACCTCGTTGCTATTCATGCTACACCAAGATTTGTCATCATTTTTCCCTTCTTTTCTTCTTTGCAGACAAAGACAGCACAACTTGCCATGGCAAATAAATAGACGCTAACAAGCAGGTGGAAGACAGATAGATGACAGACAAATAGGAATATAGATAAATGCACAGATGACATAAATTTAGAAGGGAGGATAATAGCTGCTCCCATGATATGTGGAAAACAATTAGAATCCACTAAGATCTTGTATTTATTTTCTCGTTAGCTCCAATTTGCAATTTATCTTCTCTTGTTTCATATCCACACGCCTTCTTCACAATTTACAGACTGGAAATTCAAACAAATAGCTCATAGTTTGAGAAATGATTACTTTCCTTGGAAACAATGACAGAAAAATCATATGAGAATTTAGCTTCTTGGATTTGGGAAGCCAGGCAAGATTTCAGGTTACTTTGCATATCAGTAAAGCTTGAGCCAACATTAATGAGGATTGATTGCATAGAAGGGGCCAGCTGATTTCAGAGACATGGCAATCAACTCACCAACCATTGAATTTATATTTTTAAGAAATAAAAATGTTTTAATTGAATTTAAAAAGGTTTTAAAATAATTGCATATTATTTATATATATATACTATATATATATATAAAATGCAATTACAGGTAAAGATGAAACTTTGACCCTAAAGAAAGGTCAGTAACAAGTAAACTAATGAACCAGATTTCAAGGATATGCCTTTATAACTGATGCCAGTATGGAAAGATATGGACTGAGCTAGGGTTTCTGCCATTAAAAAGAAGGCCTAAATGCTAAATACATTATCTTATGTTCATGGACAATAACAACATAAATCAAATGGACTATTAAGTGGTTACCTCCAACACGAGAAGCCATAAACTAGATGCCAGGTGATGACCTTGAAAGTTGTTTCTTATTCAGCTGGCATTCAAGGATTTGTGGCATTAGGTGATTCTTGTTGGCATACAGCTTTTCTGAATGCATAGAAATCAATCTTTAGCTCCCATATTGTTGTTTATCCTGTGTGCGGATTAATACCTATATGAACATTATGTTAAGATTGGTAACTATTTCAAGCAAAGCCATCACAATATATGGTGACTATGGTGTTATATCTATTACTAAAAATTCAGATATAGGTGTGTGTGTGTGTGTGTGTGTGTGTGTGTGTGTGTATGTGTGTGCGCGCGATATCCTATCAAGGGATACTGACTTTTTCTCCTGAATGTGTTTCTTTATTACACTTGCTTTAGGTGTTTCATGTTGGGATGGGGGTGGGGAGGCATAGGGCAGTGTTGCTAAAGATAAATCTTTTCTCTTGGGGGAGATAAATAGCAATTTATACACTATTTTGCCAATGTGCATAGTTGTTTGTCTGTCCAGGATAAATTATTCTTATAATGCTGTACTTTCATTTTCTAAACAGAGAAAGCTATTTAGGCACAGTGCTATAAGGTGGCTCTTTTTATATAAAAAAATGGAGCAACCATTTAGAGAAAATCAGGCAAAGTCTAGGCTGATAATTTTAGTGAAAGCAGGCTTTTGCTTCAGTACCCGAGATAATTGTCTCAATCTCCTTTTTACTCTGCGGGGTCACAGATGTCAAAAGGCATTCCCACATGCAAGTGGAAATTGTACAATACATAGCCCAGAAATTATGTGTCTTTTAGTTAAAAAAAATCAGGTAGACCTATATGCCACAATAATTATAAAAATTATACTAGCATTTATTTGGTTATATTAATATGCTATTTGTATTAACTAGTTTTACTAATTACCTAATTACTGCCCGCTAGGGTAATTACTCATCTTGATTAAATGAATGTTGAAAGGTGAACTCACAGGCATGAATTTGGTAATCATTTTCCTATATGGAATAATAATACTGAGGGCAGATGCTCAATCCATTTAGTATTCTCATTGATTGTAGAGCTAGAAGGAATTTTTAAGGTGTTCATAAAACAAGTGAAACTAAATAGAAGATTGAAGAAAATAGGTGTACATTAGAAGCACTTATCGGTGTTTCCTTTGATAAAAATGGAACATTAAAATGAGTAATTTTAAAGTCACTTTAAAAAGGCATAGTGAAAAAAGCAAAGACACTTGCACCAGATGGACTTGCCATTCGATCTTAGATTTACATGGTTTTGGAGAGCAACTTTATCTCTGTTAGTTTTCTTTTCCTATTTTGTCCAGTTTGGATATTGTATTCAATGTCAGCTTTTAGTGCTGTAGGGATGAGGGAGTCAAACGATGATTGTAAAGTGTCTAGAACTTTACATCTTTAAAGTGTACATGTACTTCTCTAAGATTCAAGATTTATAAGCCTGACATGCTATTTAATTACTAGCAATAAATCAAATTTTGAGATGGAAGTTATTAGAATGACTAACAGTGTGAGGAAGAGAGTGTTCCCATAACAAGTGTGTCAGAATAGCTAAACTCCAGTGTCACCACTCTTACAATGTCCTGGTTATATTACTACATAGGTACGCCACCCATATGAATATATGTATCCTGAAGGCAGAGATTTAGACCGGTTTTGTCCAATTCTGTGTTTTCAGGGTTTATAATAAATGAAGTAAAATCTGCTTAAGAAGTATTGTTGAAAATGTATGGAATTAATGACTGATTATCTAAGTGATTATATAACAAAGTGCTGTATCTTTTGTGTCCTCCATGGTTCTGAGTTCTGAGTGTCACTTTGAGGAGTACATTGGTGTTCCAAAACTGTAAGATGTTATTGCTGTAGGCAGCTTTTGCCTGTGTTAGCAGCTGTGTGGACTACCATGGATTATACTGCCCAGCTATTATCACATGGCATTCAAATTCATAAGGAACTATATCTTGCCTCCCTCCTCTTACCACATGTATGTGATTTATTTTATACTGAACTTTCCTCTGTTCCCAGAGTGCTTCTGGTGCATCATGACTGATGTTGGAGAACAATGAAAGAGATATCTTGATAGAGGGTGACATCATGGGGTCAGGGAGAAACCTGGTGCTAGGGAAGTTCTCAGGAATCCACAACAATGACCCCAGCTTGGACTACTAGCAATAGTGGAGAGGGTGCCTGAGCTGAACTTTACCTGTAATCAAATTGGTGAATTCCTTGTTATCATAGAGTCTTCACCCGGTAACTGAAGGAAGCAGATGCAGAGATCCTCAGCCAAGCATCAGGCTGAGCTCCAGGAGTCCAGTCAAAGAGAGAGAAAAGGGATTATATGAGCACGCGAGGGGAGGGGGGGGAGTCAACATCATGTGATGGGGAAATATACAGAGTCAACTGAACCAAGCTAGTGAGAACTCACACACTTCAGACTGACAGCCGCAGAGCCTATATGGGACTGGACTATGCCCTCTGCATACGGGAGACAGTCATGTAGCTTGGATGTTTAAGGGGTCCCTGACAGTGGAATCAGGATTTATCTCTGGTGCACCAGCTGGCTTTTTGGAGCCATTTACCCATTGAGGAACATCTTGCACAGCCTTGATGCAGGGGGAAGGGGCTTGGATCTGCCTTAACTGAATGTACCAGGCTTTGCTGACTCCTTTTTGCTGACATTTTGGAGGAGGGAATAGGTTGGGGGAGGGAGTGGGAGGAGAGATGAGAGGGCAGTCTGTAGTTGGTATGTAAAATGAATAAAAAAAAATGAGACAAAAGAAAGGAGGCCAGCAGTAAGGACACACACTTATTCCATAAAGTCACAAATCTTTCTTAGTTGTTGTAAGCACAGTCTATACTCATGTTGAAAAACTAACTATGGTGATTCAGAGAGAGAGAGAGAGAGAGAGAGAGAGAGAGAGAGAGAGAGAGAGAGAGAGAGAGAGAGAGAGAGAGAGAGAGAGAGAGAGAAACAACAGTGACAACAACAAATTCACTCCCTCCAGGAGTCCAATGGACAAGAAAACTGACCACCTAACTGACTTCAACTGTGCACTAAATGTCCACAAGTAGGATGTTCAAGTGCAGAAGAGGACATGCTTAGTACTTCCCGAGATCATCTGTTTCGAGGCATGCTAGCTACCTACCATTGAACGTCTTGTAACATGGGTGTAGTAGGAGGAAGGGCTATTTTAGCAAGTAACCTTGAGAGAGTCTTCACAGTTTAAAACTCTCCCTATTAGTTTTCCAAAGGATACACCAGAAGTGTTAGCCTTTACACTGCTAATAAGATTCAGGGTGGGATAGCACAAGTTAACCATGAACACCACCATCAACAGGGTTTTCTCTCTCTCTCTGTTCCTTCTTCCAGGCCACTCTTATTTAAAAGGAATTGCATTTCCCCATTGCAGCCTCCTAGTCTCCTCAGATACTATATCATTAGAGCTATTTCTGTTGAGATCAGACTAGGTTGTTTAGTCCTTTGCTCTCAAATGTATTCTTTACATTTTTTGTTCAACTTTATTTTGTAGTGAACAGCTGCCACTGATTTCTGACTTCTGGGCAGGGGTGCACTAGCAGATGATTGCAGAGAAGAGTCTCTCTCTCTCTCTCCCTCCATCCTTCCCCTCTCTCCTCTGTCTCTTCTCCTCTCCTCTCACCTTTCTCCCTTGCTCTCTCTTCCCTCTCATTGTTGCAAACTACTTTTCAGTAGTTGAACTCTCTAATAACCCCTGTTAAACTCTCTTTGCACTTTCTCTCAGTTTTTTGTCTACTTCTCAGCTTAATTGTTGTAGTTTTCCTCAGCTGCCCTCCATTTGTCACATTGTAAATAATTGTCCCATCTACTAGTTTAATAAAAACTGATTGGCCAAAAGCAGACAGGAAGTATGGGCGGGGCTACTAGACTAAGAAAATTCTGGGAACAGGAAGAACAGAGCAGAAATGCCACAGAGTTGCCAGAGAAGCCAATAGATGCAGAGGATAACTATGCTGCTCTGAGAAAAGGTACCAAGCCTCATGGCTAAACATGATAAGAGCCATGGGTTGGAGCAGGAGCTAGCATGTTATATGCTGGGCCCCAGGTCAATCAGCGTACAATTAATATAAGTGTCTGTGTATTTCAGTGGGACTATGGGACTGTGGGTCTGTGGGTCTGGGCCACCAGGCTAGGCCAGAAAGTCCAGGCCACAAGACTAGACCCCAAATGTCTGGGCCACGAGGCTAGTATAATAAGAGGTTTCTCTGGCCCAGAATTTTAGGCCTAACCTCAGGCTTTAGAACCCGCAGTCCCGCAGTCCCACAGTAACACACAGATGCTTTCAATAATTTTAGGCTGATCGGCCTAAGGCCCAGGCATACAACTTGCTAGCTCTTTACCCTTAAACTAACCCATGACTCTTATCCTGTTCAGCCATGCGGCTTGGTACCTTTTCTTAGAGCAGCATAGTTGTCCTCAGCTTCTTCTGGCTTCTCCCTGGCGTTTTCTCTGGCATTATGCTCTGGGCTTCCTGTTCTCAGAGTTTTCTGAGTCTGGTAGCCCCACCCACACTTCCTGCCTGCCTTTGGCCAATCAGCACTTTTTATTAAACCAGTGGGTGGGACAATTATTTACAATGAAGCAACACAATCCCCCTATAGGCTAGGATGGAAAGTCTGAGCCAGAAACCTCATATAATACCCTTTCTTAAATGTTCTGTAGGTTTTAAGTTTTTCATTGTAAATATTCTTCCTGGGCCACCTCATTAGATTGCATGATGCTAGACAAGTGATTCTCCAATCTGAACTTCAGTGTGGGCTTTCTTTCCTCTGACTTTTAGACCTATGTATGTCCTACTGCATTATGGGTATCTACCTTATGAGAAATTGAACAGTTTCAAAATGATCACTGATCTTTCATGCAGATCCTCACTATTTGTGTTTCATCTTCTGTGAATGAATCTTCACCAGTCCCACAAATTAAAATGTTGCACATGGCTCCTCCCCAATCTTCTGTGCACCTATTCATGTCCTAGTGGGTTTTTTGGTAGTGTCTTTTTCTTGTTCTGTGTGCAGATTGCTCATGAGCAAATTCTAGCACACACCCTTCTTACTTTACTTATGGTTCTAATCTCTGTTTTTTTTATCTCTGCCTCTGCTTCTATTCTTGTCCCATCTCCCAATCTATGTTCCATATTTCTGCCAGAGCCCTGTTTTGTAACTAAAAACTGGTCATTTATTTTACTGTATAAAGCCATTCATAAATTACCTATTGCCTCACAATTAATTTGTTACTAGCGAAGTTTTATATTGTCACTATTGTTTGGTTATTGGAATTATAACTATCTCTCAACATGCCCACCAATTGGGACTGGAGGATGCTCTGTCCAAAGATTCAGATACCCTGGCTTCTACTATTTTCTGAATTCACTGAGTTCTTGAAGTCTTTCCCATTCAGCCAGATGATGGATGGTAAAAAAGAATGAGTGTTGAGTATGGAATTTTTTGGGGGGGGGGCATATTTGGAAGTGGTGTACATCACATATGCTTATATTCATAACTATTGTGTGGTAATATTTTACTGTAATGAATAGTAGAGACTTAAAAATTTCATGGGAATATGATTGATCAGGTGGGGAAGCAGAGAGAGGGTACTGAAAGAGACTACTGGAAAGAGGGTCATTTCAAGGTTAGGTAAAAACTTGGTGCAAGGGAATCTCCTTGTAGGAATCTACAAGGAAGACCCCAGCTCAGACTCTAGCAATAGCTGATATATAGTCTGAAGTAGCCATCTCTGTGACCAGATTGATGCCTAGCCCAGTTGTCATCAGAGAGGCTTTATCCAGCAACTGATGAAAACAGATGGAGAATCACAGCCTCACAGCCAGATATTAAGTGGAATTCAGGGAATCCTGCAGAAGAGAGGGAGAAAGGGTTGTAGGAACCAGAAAAGTCAAGGCTACCACAATAAAACCCACAGAATTAGCTATCCTTGGCTCAAAGGGCCTCACAGAGACTGGACCAGCAATCAGGGAGCTTGCATGGGACTGACCTAGGTCTTCTGCATTTATGTTACAGTTATATAACTTAGTCCTCTTGTGAGACTCCTAACAGTCAGAGCAAAGGGGCTGTCTCTGACCCTTTTACTGGCTTTTGGAACCCTACTCCTTATATTGAGTCACCTTGAACAGCCATAATACAAGGGGGGGTTCTCTTAGTCTTACTACAACTTGATATGTCATGTTTTGTTGACATGCATGGGAGACCTGCCCTTTCCTAAACAGAAACTGGAGAAATAGATTGAGAGGTGGGAAGAGAAGTGGCAGGGAAGGGCCTGGGAGGAGATGTAGGAGGGGAAAATATGGTGGAATGTAAAATGCATAAATACACTTATTAGAAATTCATATGGCCATGTTCCTCTAAAGAATAAGTGTGATAATGGTTTCTGCTTCAATGACCAAAAGGAAAAGAATATTTACTACATCACCACTTATAAAGTAGTTCAGAAGTCATGCCTCATAACTTTTCCAGCCCTAACTGGGAATGCTATCCTTTTCAACCCCACTGGGAATTATTTCCCTTAATTGTTGTACTTACTATGCTGTGTTCCATGTATTTCATGAGTGGTACTGAGGGTCTTGGGTAAGTGACTTGTGGATTACAACAATGTCCTACCTACAATAGTGGCTGAACCATAGTTTATATTTGGTAAGATTTTCTTGAATTGATCATTAAATGAATTGTAGCTTTTGAAAAACAGTTTTAGTATTCTTCAACAGTAGGTATCTGCCTAAATCAATACATTTTGCCAATTTCCATCAAGATAAAAATGTTGATTTTTGTTTTTGTATTAAGTACTCCTTTGGGGCCTTAGAACCCATCAAGACAAAATGATGTCTCCCATTCTAGTTTGCTTAATAATTAGGTTTCAGGGACAAAGGGCAAATGCAAAAATATTTTATCACCCATGCAAGAAAGAAGGCAGCAATAAAGGCAGCTGTTGTCACTCAAGCAAGGCATGAGCTGAGTTTAAAGGAGGTACAAGCCCAGTTTTGAGTGGAGATCACTAGATGATAGGTCTTACCTGCCTGCTTTGCACAGCTGGCAGCAAGCCTCCATAATGTCAGTGCATACGAAGCTGGGGAGACAATCAGTAAGGTTGCAGGCCAGAGCACTTCAGGTACTTTGTAAGAGCAATTCATCTAGGGCTCTTCAAAGAACCTTCTCTGTATTCTGCACTGGAGGCACATGGCTTAATATAGGGGACTGAATTGTTCTCTAATTATTTAATGAGCTTAATCTTTCCTAAGCCAAGAGGTTGGAAGTATGTCGATAAAGCATTGTTGAAAAATGTTTTTCTTTAAAAAACTTGGTCTATTTAGATGCTTAGAATACAAAGAATTCTGCAGTTCAGTAATCACCCATCAGCTGATACCAGGATCCAAGGGCTTAAAAGGACTTGGATAGTGGGGAAGGGAGAGGTAGTAGTGATGGATGTGTCTGGCCTTTCTGCCTTTTGATTTTGTTGGTGGATTTAGATTCTAGAGGCTTTTTCTGAAAATGAAAAGGGATTCACTTTTAAATATACATGTGAAAACGTACTTATTTTGTTGCCTTTTGTTTTAATCATAAGACAGGAAGGGTTTGTAACATGAGGGTTCTGACCCCATCTGGCCAGAGGTCCAGATCCACAGACCTGCAATCCCAGGCACCTAGCCGCCTGCCACTGTTTACCCACCCCCAAATGACTCAGACATTTATATTAATTTCATACTGCTAGGCCTATGGCTTAGGAACCTTCATAGCTAGCTCTTGCATCTTAATTCAGCCCATTTCCATTAATCTATCCTGCCACGTGGCCTGTGGCTCACCTGTATTCCCTTACGTGTTGCTTCCTTGGATGGCTGGATTGATTTCTGTCTGACTCTGCTATGCTATGATTCCTCCACCTACTTCTATAATACCTGCCATGGCCCAAACAGTCCTTTATTCACAATATATAGACATTGCACATCAAGAGTTAAATTCATACATCTAGTTGGTTATGAGTCTAGTTGCTGCAAATCCATTCTTTTATTCACCCACACTAGTCCCCCCCTTTTTAACAGAGGCACAATCATTCTCTGTTTCTGACATTTAGAAGCTAATGAATTTATTTTAGGGTGACCACATTACACATTTGTACACAATATAATCCTATTTCAGACCATGAGCAAATAACTCATGGCTATTCTAGAATTTACATCCATAGCAACCATGAGAAGGAAATTTAATTTGCTTTTAAATGCTCCCCAGAGATTACATCAAAAGCCAAAGCTGTGCAACTTGAAAAAGGTAGTGACTGTGAAACTCTCCAAAGCCAAGCTGCTTCCCTACTTTGAATTATGGAGAGTACAGCTCTGCTTAGTCAATGCCCAATTACTGTGCTCAGTGATAAATTCAGAGTAAGAAGCAAATTTGCAGATGCCAGGGGCTGGAGGTCATTCTGTCTTTGTCCTTATAGCCACAAGGTGGCCACAGTTCACTCCATTCACCTGCAAGACTGTTTCTGTTGTGTGTCCCCGACACCCCTATGAAAAGAATTTTAAGTACATTAGCCAGTGTTTTTGGAAGACAAGAATATGTATGATTTCATCTTTAATCAGTGAATTTATGTTTTTTTATGAAAGCTGAATGAAAGGCAGCATAATACTTTCAGCTGAAAACGGATATAGCAAGATTAAAAAAAAACACTCATAGGCAGTTTTATTGGCCATTTTTTAAATACTGAAATGAGAAGAGAAGATGATGCTGATAACTTGAGATTATATACATCATAATTTTTTTTTGTAAGTGGACATTCCACTATGATAAAGGAAAGGCAAATTCATTTCTTACTGTGTAGTACATTTCTCTAGTGACCACTTTGGTGTTCTTGGTCTCTACAGAAATGTATTTCATTCTGCATAGGGTAAGGGTAATATTACACTCAATGAGCATATGTGCAAGTTCTGGCTTATAGTGCTGGCACTGACGATTGTTTAATTTTGTTGAAGCACCTCAGTTTTGTCACCTACAAAATGGACTTAGCATTCCTTCCTTACAGCCTGGTGTATGAGATTAAATTGTTAACTTGTGTGAAAGATTGAAGCACATTGCCATGTCACAGTCATTTGGTAATTGTAATTTCCTCCTACTGAGTACACAGAAACAGAGATTGTTTAAATGAATATAAAATAAATATCAGCCAAAGTGGATACAAAAGACCCAAAAGAACAAGATTTGATGGGCTTTTGTGTTTGTTCAAGTACTAAGACCCTGTACACATAGCACTATTACAGTTCCTTTCCACAGTATAAAATGCAATTATAACAGAATATGCAAGAAAGAGGGAGAAGGAGAGTGAGGAGAGAGAAACACCAATTTGCTTTATAGGGCATATGCTTAGGGAATAGGATCTGTCTACCACACAGTTGATGATCAGTGTTATTATCTCTAAAACCATCGTGTGATGTAGGGGATTATGTTGTTCCATTGTAAATAATTGCCCCACCCACTGGTTTAATAAAAAGCGCTGATTGGCCAAAGGCAGACAGGAAGTGTGGATGGGGCTACCAGACTAAGAAGACTCTGGGAACAGGAATCACAGAGCAGAATGCCACAGAGAAGCCAGAAGAAACAGAGGACAACTATGCTGCTCTGAGAAAAGGTACCGAGCCACATGGCTGAACAGGATAAGAGTCATGGGTTAGATTAAGGGTAAAGAGTTAGCAAGTTATATGCCTGGGCCTTAGGCCGATCAACCTCAAATTAATGAAAGCATCTGTGTGCCTCTGCAGGTCAGTGGGTCTGTGGGCCTAAACCTTGAGGTTAGGCCCAAAATTCCGGGCCAGAAACCTCCTACTACAGTGTGAGGAATGACTGAAGAGCTAGCACAAGAAAATGATTCCTGGAAGGAAGGAATACTTAGTTCATTTCACAGGTGATGAAACTGAGAAAGTTCAAGAATATTAAGCAATCTTTAGCACCAGCATGATGAAGATAGTTTTTGTTGAGCCACATGAAATTGACCCTTTGAAGGCCCCAATTAATCAAATTTTGGCAACTTCAAGTGATTCTGTGTATTAATTTATCCAGGAAGAAGACATATGTTGACATGAGTTGTTACAGGGAGGCTGCGGACCTTTAATTTTTCTTCCTGAAGTTATCTGATGGGAGCCTAGAGAGTTTTGTGTCCTGTGTGATTCATACATTGAATTCCCTGAAATGCAGGGGAGTTCCCTGAAACATAAGGGTGAGTGAGATAATGTCAAGACAAACTTATCTGTCCCCTCAAGGAGGCCAACTCTGTTCCTCTGTGATGCTTGGGGAAATAAAAGGAAAGAGTCCAGGTCTTTGTAGAAATGAAACCCATCAGGATTTTCCTTCTCCATTGCTCATGGCGGGGCATTTCATGAAATCAGAGTTTCACAGACCTGTCACTAATACCTTGGGACTAGATGGTGCTTTGTTGTAGGGTCATCCTGTACCCTTTTCACTAGATAGTAGTAGCATCCCTCTACACTCAAATGCCTCTAAACATTGTCAAATGTCTCATGGTAGGCAAAATCAATCCCATAGACCACTGCTTTAGATAGCAGTCCGCAACCTGGGGACTGGTGTGATTAGTTCTTGTGGGAAGAAACAAAAACAAAACCTAAAACTAATACCTGACCTGATACTCCACCTACAGTATCATCTTGTTTACCTGCCCAACACTCATTCCTTGGCTGCCCTTGGGCATTTTCACTGAAGCAACATGCCTAGAGTTATTGAAATGTTTGTTTGAGCTTCTTCTTACATATTCATTAATTTTTGAGAGAAGGTTGTGTAGCCCTGGCTGGCCTAGAACTCACTAGATAGGCCAAGCTGGTCTCAAAACCAACAGAGACCTGCCTGCGTCTGCCTCCTGAGTGCTGGGGATTAAAGGTGTGGGCCACCATATTAGGCCTTAAAAGTGAAGCTCAGGCTGGCCTTGAACTCATGATCCTCCTGCCTCTGCCGCATATCCTACCACTGCATGCCACCATAATCATTTTGAACTTTTTAAAACCTGAAATTTTCGGTAGATAATCTTGTTTCCATCATCATTGTCATTTATTATGCATTGGATTTTGAGTCTCTGGGATAAGACATTATTGCTTTCTCCTAGTCGTTACCCATGTTTTGCGAACCTATCCAATGAAGTCCCCACAGTATCAGACAGTGCTCGAACAATCTCTATCTGGTATATGCACAAAAGCCTGAAGTGTATATACAGAACTTGGAAGCTGCACAGAGGGGCATCCTGAGGTGTACTTGGGCTTGAAATTTCTTGTTACTCTTTACCCACTAGCCCAAGCAAACTGAAGTTGTGTGGACAGTTAAATGACTGCCGCTGGGCTGTAGAAACAGTGATGATTTCCCAGACAGTTGAAAGCCTTCTTTCTTTAAAGCCTCTCCCAGCTGGACTTGATGCAGTTTTTCCTTTCTATCTAAGATCTTCGATAGCAATGGAGTATCTCCAAGCTGTGGAAGGATGTATGGATCCCTCCCATGAGCTGCCTGTGTATGCTAGGCCCTAAAGGAGGTTTGGAGGCCAAGCATGATAATGACCCTGTGATGACTGCTGCCACTGTAAGTACAAGAAGCCTCAGCTTTTCTTCCTCAAAGTCTCACAGGGGCATTGCAAAGACTGAAGTCAGGGAAGCAGAGTTCTGCTGCATGCACCAGCTCAGAGGGTGAGCAGGGACTGTGAAAAGGGCCAGCTGCTGCCCATTTTTTCCTGCATTGTCACAATAAAGCAATTTCCTTGCCTTGTGCAAAAGGATAGCAGTGTTGACAGCTGAGAATATATGTGTGAATACTCTGAACACCATCTCAGGAAGAGTCAAATGTATTTGTTTTAGCGGTCATTTATATAGAAATCTTGAGGTGATGTCCTCATACTCCAACTCACCTTTTATATCATGGGTTCCAAACTCTGGCTTCCCATTGGAATTGCGTGGAGAGCTAGCAAATGATTTGGATGCCCAGCCCCACTTCACATGAACTAGATTGGAATTTCTGATGGTGGGTCCACTATATTGTTACAGTTTGGCGGCTAATTTTAATATGTAATGTTAAGACTATTTGCTGTTCTTCCTTCTTTCTATAATCCAACCCCGTAAGATTGCTTCATTTGTTTTCATACTTGGTCCTGGAATCTATTGCTAGGCCTTTCCCCAGAATTTCTGATTCACTCTGGGTTAGTGGATTTGCATCACCAACCAAAGTCCGGGTGCTGCTGCTGCTGTATTGCTGGTCCTGCTCCATGGTTGCATTAACTCTTCTGATTCTTGCATTAAGACTTTTTGTTACTGCCCCTCATCCTTGATTTGCATATAAAGTACACATCCCTCACATTTATTACTCTTTTGCAATGATAAACTCTTTCCTTTTGATTATCATTTATTTATTCACCCATGTACAGGCAAATCCCAGTTACCTGATACATGCTGGGAATAGACTTCTCGTTTTTCTTCTTTCATTACATTCTCATATACTTGTGGACACTGTGATGATCTGAATGAGAATGTCTCCGTAGGCTCATATATTTGAATGCTTTGTTCCAGGTTGGTGAACTATTGGGAATGATTAGGAGGCGTAGCCTTGTTGAAAGAGGTGTGTCATTGGAGATGGGCTTTGAGGTTTCAAGTCCACACCAGGCTCTACTTACTCTCTTTCTATCTTTCTGTCTCTTATCTCCATTTCTCAGTTTTCTACTGACTTTATGATTTTACTTATTTTGAAGCATAATTGGTTTCTTCCATCTTTGCTCTTTGCTCTTAGGCTGTACATGTGGGTTTTTCTTTTTGCAAGACACAAAATGGGGAACTTGGGCATGTAGCTCAGCTGGTGGAGTGCCTACACAGTATACACAAAGCCCTGAATTGTATCCCTGGCACTGGTTACAGTGATTCATTACTATAATCCCAGGACTTGGGAGAAGGAGGCAGAAGATGAAGGTCATCTCAGCTGTGTAGTGAGTTTGGGGTCAGCCTGAGATACACCAGATAGTGTCTTAAAAATGATGCAGAATGATGGTTTATAGGCAGTGAGCAATTCTGGGTAGAGAAAATCATTCTGAAATGAATATTAGGGCTCCATTTTAGAGCCTTTGCTTTTAGTTCTGGACAAGAAGAATAATAATGCTTGTTTTAACTTGTGTTAATTTTTGTTTTTATCACTTCCATCATGCTCATGGGTTAGAATTCCCCTTTGCTGATTCTTCATGGCTATCTTTGCTTTCTGTCACTGCATATCTTCAAAGTCTTGGACTTTTAAAGCAAAAACCATGCATTATTTTATAGTTTCTGTGTACCAGAAGTTTACATATGAGGTTAGTTGATGATTTTGCTCTGAGTCCCATAAGGCTGAAATTGAAGCATTATCTAGGCTGACCACTCATCTTAAGAACTCAATAGAGAAAGATATATTCATTCTAGGTTCACATGGTTATTGGCAGAATCCATTTCTTTAAGGCTATAGAACTAATGGAAGCCTGCTTCTTCAAAGTCGGCCAAAGACAGAATCTCCATTTCTTTAATTCTCCATCTAGACCCTTTGAAACACATCATACAATTAGGCCAGGCACATGGAGGGTCCTCTTCCCAGTTTTTTGAACAAGAGCTTGCCTATGCATCCAGAGTTGGTTTCTAAATTATGATCCTCCTGTATTAACAGAGATTGCAGAGTGTAATATCACATTCAGTTGTAATCTTCCTTTAGAGAAATTAATTTAGCTGATTAGGAACTTTTATTACATCTAGGAAATACTTCCACCATATTCCTTCAGTTAGATTGAATTTATAGGATCTACTTCTCAGTCAAGCGGCAGGGCTTATAAAAGAATGTAAAATATTTTGTCTACCACAATGGTACAATGGGATGATTGTCAAAAGGTACAAAATGCTTTATGTAGTTTAGAACTATAACTATGAAGTCATATTGCTATATTCAGATAAATGCTTTATGGATGGAAATTCTTGATTACCGTGTGGGAGACAGTGTTTGTTCCTTGAGAAGCAGCACTATCACTCATGGAAAGAAACTGATTTGGCAAGAGCACCCTTTTTTCCATCTACAACAAAACTCATTCTTGATTTATTCTTCTGTGCTGCATTCCAGTTTTTATTTTCAGTATATTTTCTAAATAAACCAATTATAAGTTATATTCATGTCACTGAAGACAAAATAGTGTACTAACCTTTATCCATTTACTCCAAAATAAATGGGGGTCTTTAATCAGAAAGAACTAAGCTAGCCGGAGTAAAACCCTTCATAAATCATATCCCTTTGGGTATGTATAACCAGCAGAATGAGCTTAAAACTTTCCTACAAATTGCAGTTAAGATGAAGTGCAAGGGCAACTTTCCTTAAACTGGCTGCAGAAGCATCAATGGCCCTGATGTTTTGCTATTTTATGGCAGTTTAGGAATCATCTTCCATGTTCTAGACTCAAATGTAGTCTAATTGATATGAAATACAATGAGCTTTCATGCTGCTAGCACTGAGGGTAAATATCTTTTCTTAAGTTATTGGGGAAAATATCACTGTGGGGGCTGAGTGAGCATCAAATGTGAAGTGTGGAGAATAAAGGAGGAGGAGGCAACTCACATAATGTAAACGATGTGTCAGGGGAATTGTGATGCTGCTGGAATAGGTAAGGCTAAGAGGCTAATCCTTTGCTCTAGCTCTCCAGTGACCTTCACATTTCCAGGCACTCTAAAGGACAATGCTAAAGTGAGCAGCCCAAGCCTCTTCTGTTGCAAGCAGACCAGCCAGTCATTTCAAATCGCCTCTCTTCTCCATTGCATTTTTATGTCATAATTGTTCATACAGGTATAGACCCCAAGGTCATCTTGAATCATATAACTCAGGGATATGAGCTATGTTTAGTGATGCTTTCTCTGTACAAAATGATCTTCTGAATGCTATCAAAAGGGGGAATAAAGCCAGATGCCCTAAAGCACGCACAAAATAGGTTTAGATATTTAATTGCAGTCAAATTATTCTAAAACCCTATGAAAGGCTACTGGAGTCTGTATAACGGTCTGCTTTATTTCAAGGAACCTTGATAAGCTTCTGATCTAATGATTATTTATAAATATTGCCGAAGTGTCCTTTGTTGTTCAAAAAGATTCACTCAAGGGTTTCTTTAAATAGTATCTTTAAATGTTTGTTTATAAACTATTAACTACTTGACAGAGAAGCAGGGAAACTTAAACTGTTGGGAGCCACTGCCAGTTGAAGATTAATCCAAAATGTAGATAAAGCCTCTCTCTGATTATAATGTAAGTCAATGAGAAAATATAATTAAATTTATAAAAATTTAATCACCATAGAACTCTTCAGGAGCAGATCTTTTGCAAGAAAGGAGGTACACCTGTGGTCGGCTGGTCTCTCCTCCCTCTGTCTTTCCCTCTCTGCCCCCTCCCATTCTGAAAATTCTTCTAAAAGTCATTGTCTAACAAATCTCTTCTCAGCCTACACAGTTTTCTTGAGCTTTGTTCCCAATTGCCAAGACTTCACTGCTTTGCATTTTGCTTCCTTCACTGTGCCTGGCAGACGGCCTAGATCCCAAGACTCCCTGGTAGGTATTTGTTGATTTGACATGAGACATTCCTTCAGAAGTAGGCCAAGAATTGGACATCACACATATGGCTTATGCTGGGTTGTAATAAGTCCTTCTGTGACTTCCAAAGTCATTTTTGAAGCAGTGATGAGGATTTACACCTCTAGGCTGAGGGGACATAAATATCAACCTGAACTCTATAAATTCATAGTCCTCTTCTCAAGGACAGTTCTCACAAAAATCAAACCTAAGTGAAGTGGAAAGGAAGAGAAATTCTTCTGTTTATTTATTATATTTTCATTTACTTATGCATTTTCACTGGAAAAACAGTCATAGAGCAGAAGATAAGATAATCATAAAGCATAATTAATTATTATAAGGTCAGAATTCTTTTAAATGCCACCCAAGTCAAGAAATAGAATCTCGTCAGTCACCTAAGAAGCCCCAAGGCTAGCCAAATGTCCCATCTCAACTTCAACTACCCTCTCCTCCCTATTGGACTTTTGTAGTAATTAGTCTTTCCTAAGTATTTATAGTTTTATCACACAGTGGTACATCTTTAAATCCTATAGCTTAGTTTTTCTGTTAAAATATACATGTATTTTAAGCATATTTTCATCCAAAACACCCCCTCCATTTCTTTCTTTTATCCCAAAACCTTAGTCATCAAAATGTATTCGTCAAATGCTGTGTATCATTTGAACTGTAAAGATTCTCACAGTGCATTCTGGTGATTGGATTCTTGTGGCTTAATTTATCACATTCATCTGTCCTCTGTTTACCAGTGGCTAAGTAGGACTGATTTGCAAATTTTCTGTCCATGAGAGACACTGGCAGTGCTTAGGAAATTTTTTGAATTTTACAACGGAGTAGGTAGTATTATCAACATCCAGCTTACTAGGTACAGGCTAGTGATAGTGGTGGACATCCTTCAATGCACAGAACAACCCTAGTCTCCACTTTGAAAAGTTTTATACAGCTCCAAATGTCAGTGCAGAGTTTGAGTATCTCCAGTTTAGAGAATTGTTCAGATTCAGGTTTATGTATGCCATTGATGCATGTATGTATGTATATATATAAGTATGTGCATATATATTTATGTATTTGGAAAAATTGTTGGTGGTATGATCTGTATCAATAGTCACATAAAGTACAGATATTATTTAGAAGCCTGTGATATTCAATACTTATGTTAATAGTTGTAAAATAGCTATAAATGACTACTTTCTATTTTCTTTATAAGTTGAAAAACTACAGAAAAATATCCTTCCTGTCATCATTCATTAGGTTATTCATTGGTACAGTTCACATAAAGTTGTCCAAATACTCGATTCTTCAAGATTATGAGAAAAAGATAGACTTTGAAAGTGTTTGTGTGTGCTTAAATCTTGGTTTGTATATTTTCTACATGTGATAGTGAGCAAGTTACTTAAACCATTTGAACATGACTTTCTGAATCAATAAAACAAATATAATATTTGTCTTGTGGTAAACTTAGATGGAAAAAATGAGATAAATCTATTCTTCCATTAATTCTGCAATTATTTTGACTCTATTCTATATTAGGCAGTATGTTGGGTCCTGGCTATATATCTGTAAGTACATAAGAGGTTTGGTTCTGGTGAAGGAAGAAAGTAGAATATATAGCATTCTTAATGATGAAAACAGTAAAAGAGCATGTTGGTTTATTTATTAATTTGTTTGACTTTTAAAAAATGAGCCATTCAGGGAAGATTTTACTGGAAAGACGACATTTAAGCTAAGACCTTAAAAGAATGATAGGGCAAACAAAACATATCTGAGTAAAGAGCACTTCAGGAAGAGGGAATGCCAAAGAAAAAGGCTTTGAGGTAGAAGGATAAAGGTTGCATTTAAAGAAAAGGAGGCTGAGTGTGGTGGCTCACACCTTAGCCCCAGCACTCAGAGGCAGTTTAAAGGCTATCACTGTAAGAGGACAATATGGCTTATATAGTAAGCTACAGAGCAGTCAAGTCTATATAGTGAGACTTTGTCTCAAGAAAAGAAAGAAAGAAAAGTAACCAGTCAAGTCTACACAGTGAGACTTTGTCTCAAGAAAAGAAAGAAAGAAAAGCAATCTATCTAATGTGATTCAAGTGGAAGTATGGGGGGATAGAAAAGCTGAAGTTACAGAGGCATCCATAGGGAGACTATTATAGGGACTTGGCAAGACTAAATTATATTTTAAATGAGATAGGAAGCCACTAGATTGTTGATCCTTACCCTTCCTAATGCTGTGACTCTTTAATACAGTTCCTCATGTTGTGGTAACCCCCAACCGTAAAATTATTTGGGTTGCTACTTCATAACTGCAATTTTGTTACTGTTATGGCATGTAATGTAAAAATATATGCTTTATGCTTTTCAATGGTCTAAGGTGACCCCTGTGGAAAGTTCTTTCAACTCCCAAGGGGGTTGTGGCTCAGAGGTTGAGAACTACTGCACAAGAGGGTCTCAAACAGGAGAATGACATAACAGGAGTTTTTAAAAAGGAATGTCCCTAGACACTGTGTGAAAATAATACTGTAGCAAGGCTAAGGTTAGAACAAAAAAATATTGTAAGGGTGTCTAGGAATATCAATTGATGAGTAGTCATTTTTGTAACGGATGGATTTAGATGTAAAGTGAAGAGGATTTACTGGTCAATTGAGAATGAAAGGTTAGAGAGTAAAGGATTCAAAGATGATGCCAAATTATTTTTAATGAGCAATTATATTGATATAGGCTGCTATTTACTAAGATAGAGAACAGTATGGGGCATTTTGGATTTGGGGAAACATGAGGAATTTATTTTGATAGCTAAAAAGTTTGAGATACATGCTATGGAGTCCTGAATTGGTAATTGAACATAATTGTGTTAATGTTAGTGGGAGTGATTTAGTAGAAAGAGATAGTTGGAGGTAAGAGAGAGGACATGATTTCTGGGGAGATGTCTTTGATTAATAGAGAGGTAGGATCTAATTTGAAAGTGGGAGAACTTGGCTTTTGAGCACAGAATGAACAACCCATCCGTTGTATCATAAACAGAGGTAGATATACAGGAGGTGATGAAAGTAGGGGAGTGATGAAAAGAGATGGAGAAGCATAAAATGAATTCCCTTCTGGTTGTCTCAGGAAATAGGCCCACCAATGGAGAAATGTAAGGAGGAAGAAACAGGGGCCTTGAAGACAGAAGAAGGGATGAGAAATGTCTAGTGGAAGAGTATCTGGATAAAGGAAATACAGAAGAACTTCCTCAGGACCTGAATGAAGTCATCACTTGTGAATGCTAGTAATCAGTTCTATGGCCATGTTTATATTGCATGGATATAGGCCAGGAGAAAATAGAGAACTGGGTTCATAATTGCTTAGCAATCATAAAAAATAAAGAAAGGAACAATGGATCTTACAGTGGATGCAAGGGAATGGCCAACAAGTCAGTGGGAAGTCAGTAGGGAGACCATGATGATGGATAGTGAAACCATGGAAGGACTCAATGGCTTCAATATATTAGTGAGGTAGACAGTTACTGGAAGAATGGGCACTTGGAGTCAGTCAAAAAGATATGACATGATAGTTAGAGAGTAAAATGATTAAGATAATACAGGGGCAGTGTTTCTGATAATGATAAAAGTCTTTGATATGGCCATGCAGGCATATGGTTGAAGTAAGGCTAATATATTCAGTGCTTGGCATATATCAAGCTATCAAAATATTTAGTTTCTTTTCTGTTCCTTTACTCATATTCAATTATAGCTCCATACAACTAGACTACTTCTCACCAATTCATTTTCTATTGAAATGAGCCAAACAACCACGTGGTACCTTTGAAATCCCCGACTCATATCCAGATTGAGGTCTTGTATTTCACTTTTAGGAAATTGTGGCAGTTAATGGAATTTTTTGGTATCCATAGTTCCTCTTTCACACACATTGTTGATCCTGCTGATTGATCTAAACATGTTTTCTCTTGGATGTGGCCTCAGGATCTTTCTCAACACAGCATCCACCAATCTCTATTACCAACCAGCAGGAGTTGGTGTGTATGATTAAACCTATTTGTCATCCTTGAGCTACTGATAATGTCACTTGGAGATTGTTTGAGTTTATTGATTTTGTGAAACTCAATTATTTTTAAGTAAAGGTCTTGAACTATATTTAATTTTCCAGCATGAGAATAAATGCTTTTGTAGGTGAGAAAGGAAAGTGGCTTCCAATTTTGAGTAATGATTTTTCAGATGCATGGTTTCTATAGTGCTGTGCTAGGACAGCCTCCATTGAGGTTCTCTCTCTCTCTCTCTCTCTCTCTCTCTCTCTCTCTCTCTCTCTCTCTCTCTCTGTCTCTCTCTTTCTCCCTCCCTCCCTCTCTCTCCCTCTTCCTCTCCATATTAGCTTAATAAAAAGAAAATGGTAGCAAATTAGTTTCTCCAAGATACTTTTATACCAGATCATTATTATTAGTTAGAGTTTGTTCTAAAGAGTGGCACTAATTTGAAATGTTAGTTTTTGAGCATGCATTTTAAATCTTTAAATTATAACCATTCAGATAATTGTATTGGATTATTTTAGTTTTATCAGAGAAAGCAAAATGAGTAATGCCTTAAGAAATATTCATGTTTCAGAGTAACTTTGGATTCTAAGTGACTAAAAACATGAGCTGTTTCTGAGTCACTTGGCTTTAACTATATTTTGGGGGTTGCTTGATTTATGTGATTGCTTTCAGCAGAACACATTTGTGCGCTAGTGATGGCTCACTCTCCCCCTGCTTCATGGGGGTGAAACACTTTGGAGATGCAAAGTGATTATTTTTGGTTTCATCAGTCAAAAGGAATAGAATGAGATAAAAAGCACTAACATTTCTTTGCTCAACTTAAATTTTCAACAATCTCAAAAGACGACTGCTGCTTAACAAAGGATGTTGGTAGAGTTCATTTGATTGCAAAATTATTGGAATAGTTGTTTTGAAAGTTATCTTTTTGTTGAAGTTCCAATTAAATCTTATATAATGAGTAGGGAATAGTAATAAGTACTGTGGGATTACAGAGAAGCATTATTTACAGTACTGTGTGCCATGTTTTGTAATGTAGTTGGGAAGACTTGTTGTGCATCAAAATGCAACAAACATGAAAAATTGTAAATGTTCAATATTAAAGATGCATAGATGATGGTACTTCAGAGGACTGAACCACACTGTCTTGAATAGGTGGAGCTCTATGTATATATCAATAAAGGCTTGGGGCCAGATGTTCATAGGGGTACATCATTGTTCTTCCTTCTTAGAACTACAAAAGCTTATGCAAGCTACTTAACTACTCAGTTGCATTTTCTCTCTTTTCAAGTGACACAGTAGAAGTACTTATCCTATAAAACAATTGTAAGATTTATAGTCAATTCAAATATCTTAGTATGTTCATTTAGTCATTTACTAGTGACAGACATGTGGATCACAGCCAGTAAGTCTTCGTTGTTAGGGAATACAACCTTCTAGTGTTGTCTTTGACATATTAACTTCGTTAAAATAGAATACTTTGCTATTTATACACTAATAATTTTGAGGAAACTATGGCTCATTATTCTCCATTCCTTTTCTTCTTTTGTTTTCCTTTCCTAAATTTCATGGATATTTCTTCTTCACCAATTTGCCTTTGTTTCCCCTTTTAATTTATCTCTGGTTCTGTATAACACTTTCTGATATCTCCTTCAACTACTTCCTATCATTTTTAATATTTTATAAGAATATAGCTGTGGTGGTTTAAATGAGAATTGTCCCCACAGTCTAATATATATAAATGCTTGGTCTCCAGCTGATGGAACTGCTTGGGAAGAGTTAGGAGGTGTTGCTTTGTTGGAGGAGGTGTGTCATTGGGAGTGGCCTTGAGACTTCAAAAGCTCAGTCCATTTCTCAGTTATCTCTCTCTGCCTCATATGTAAGAATAAGATATAACTCTCAGCTACTGATTCAATACCATGCCTGCCTATTACCATGTTTTCTGTCATGATTGCCATGGTTTCCACCTCTGTAGAACCCTGAGACTACAAATTAAATGCTTTCTTTTATAAGTTTCCTTGGTCACAATATTCTCATCACAGCAACAGGAAACTAATTAAAACAAAAGTTGGTACTAGGGAGTGGGCTATTGCTGTGACAGGCCTAAACATGTTGGCTTTCTTTTCTTTTTTGAGAAATGTAAAAGACTTTGGGATTTTGGAGTAGGAAAGTGGGTGAATATTTAAATAGGGCTTAATGGAACATTCTAGTAGGAGCTTGGAAGACAGTAGCACTGAGAGCCATGTGGACTATGAAGGCTGGCTTAAGAGGTTTTAAAAGGAACTGATATTAGCAGCTGGGATACACACCATTCTTGTGATATTTTCACAAAGAATGTGGCTTTTTGTCCTTGTCCTAAGAATCTGTCTGAAACTAAATTGAAGAGTTTCAGACTAATTTCCTTTCCAGAGGATATTTTAAGACAGTCTATTATGTCATGTGGTTATTAGTGATCACTCTTAGTACAGATCTACAGTGGAAAGGAGCAAGCAGAGCAAAAGGAAACACAGGGTACCTTCTGAGGAGAAAAAGAACAAGAGGAAATTTAACTTTAGAACCTTGGTTTGTGCTAAAAGAGATAAGGAGAGATGGAATGCAAAGGAGTGGTACCCTCAGGGTAATGTCCCACCCACATAGCTCTGCAACTTGTGACAAAGACAAAGGGATTATCTGTTCATAAAAAGTTCAAAAAATTCAAAGTTTATACAAATGTAATTCAAAGGGAGGGATAGGTTCCCTCCCCAGTGAACAATATTGGTCATAGTGGCTTTAGAGTCATGAGTGAAGAGGCTTCGGAATCATCCTCTAAGATTTGTTTATTATGCCCTCTTTCCTCAATTTTGGAATGATATGTATATTTTGTATCATTGTTTGACATATGTAATTAGTTTCTTTTAATCTTGATTTTATGGGACGTTACAGTTAAAAGACTGTAAATCTCAGAAGAGATTTTGGACTTTTAAACTATATTGATATTGTGAGAGACTGTTGGTTTTAAAGTTGTACTGAATGCATTCTTCACTATGATATGGCTACAAAGCCTTTGGAGGTCATGGAATAGAATGTGGTGATTTGAATGAGAATGGCCCCCATAGGTTCACATGTTTGAATGCTTGGTCCCCAGTTAGTAAAACTGCTTAGGAAGGATCAGGAGGTGTGGCCTCGTTGGAGGAGGTGTTTCATTGGGAGTGGGCTTTGAAGTTTCAAAAGCCCATGCCATTTCTCAGTTGATTCTCAATGCCTTGATTCTGTGGATCAGATATAATCTCTCAGCTACTGCTTCAGCCCCATTCCTGCCTACTAGTTGCCATGCACCCTGACATGATGGCATGGACTCTAATCCTCTGGAATTATGAGTCCCGAAATTATGTGCTTTCTTTTCAAAGTTGCCTTGGTCATGGAGTCTCATCACAGCAAATAGAAAAGTAACTAAGACATCAGCCAAAAGTTATTGAGCATCTGTTCAGTTGGTTCTTAAGATCTGTATAATGGGAATTTCAATAAGCACTATTTTAATTTTTTAAAAAATTGGTTAATTTAAAAATGTATGAGTGTTTCCCTGCATTTATATCACATTTGTATCACATAATGACCTCATGCCCACTGACACCAGAAGAGTATGTTGGATGCCCTGGCACTAGAGTTACAGATGGTTAAGAACCATCAGTGCTGGGAGCTGAACCTGGGTCCTCTACAAGAGCAGCAAGTGTTCTTCACTGCTCAGCAAACTCTTAATCTCCTGTATGACTTATTTTAGAAACATACAGAATTAGCAGAATTCAAATCCATCTTCTCCCTGTAAACTGATGTTTCTAGTTCTTAAGCACTGAGCCGTTTCTTTTACTTCCACACTTAGAAATGTAGTTATATACCAGTAGATTCTTTATGGAACTGGCTTTAATGGAAAGTATAAGATGGAGACCCTTATTATTATGTAAAGAATAAATGGGTACTCTTACTCAGCTCCCCTTTCTATGTAACATGATCTAGTCATGTATGAAAGACCCGAAAAAAGTTGGTTTCCTGTGTCCCTAAGAGATGATTCACCTCTTTTAGGCTCAGCCCACATTTTTTTAACCTTGGTATCCTTAGGCTGAAAACTGCGTTTTAAACATGGCATCCCAATGAGTCAGGAAATGACTTCATTTCTTACCAAACTGCTTTTCACACTGATGGGAAGCCCTGAAATAGATGTGCCTCACATCGCTGCTGCAAGCCTTTGCTGTCATTTAGAGGAGCTATTGCTCTATCAGAATTCACACTGAAGCCTATTATTCCAGAGAGACAATTTTGTTATAAAGAAGTGATTTGTTATTTTAAGACTTGGCAAACAAGCATATGGGGTGGGGGAAGTTTATTTGGAGAGATGGCAATAACTCTCAGTGAGGTGTGCCTTTTCCTTACTTTGTTCTGCTTTACAGAAAGGACCAGGATTTGGCACAAAGCTAAAATTCTATAAAACTAATTTATCAGGCTCTGCCAGCATCTGCTCATTGCCCTTGAAAACAAACTGCCTTTTCTTTTATACACCTACGTGTGGTACTCCTTCTGTGACCTAAGTGGGACAGTTGGGAGATATATTCCAGAAAGCAGTGCAAATGCCTAGCGATCATAATCAGGAATTGGTGACATTGACACATGACAAAATAATTTGTACTAAGTTTTCCAAAGCCTTGCTATGTCTCCACCAGTGATTGCCCGTGCTGACTTATCATTTATTCAAAGTCTCATTGGAAGCAATTACAGACATTTTAGAATAGGCAGTCAGAATAACAAGTCATTTAGACCAGCAATTATGCATTATATGCAGTTGTCCTTTCTATTAGAAGATGACACTATTGATGCCACAACCTCCCATGTTAAAAAAAAATGTGGCTGAAAGATTGAAGTGTGACTGTCAGATTCTTCCCCTTGGATCACACATGCTGCTTGTCATTTTGCTGTGAACTCAAGTGGCAGCCTGCAGGCATCCTGGCTTTTCTTTTCCACCTCTTAGCCTCATGGTCAGGGCTTAATTAGGCATCGCGAGCAGGCAAAGAACATATTTACAAAGTCAGCTCGTGTGGGAGATGGTTTAGAGGTCTCTGTGAGGGTTAAGGCTCCTGGGTGCTTCTTTTGCTTTGACCCACTGGCAGAGCAGTCTGCAGCAGTGTGCTTGGAAGACATTTTTCTTCTTCTGTTAAAAGAGATGCTTCTTTGCCAAGCTTGGTGTCTTTCAGACCTTCACATTGTTCCTTCTCTTAGCAGATCCTAGGAAGACAGAGGATTTATTTGTCAAATTTGTATTTATGGAATGTTGCACTCTAACCGTGTTTAATATGTTTGGTTGATTTGCAAAATGGGCTGTCTCCTTAAAAAAAAAAAGTCAAGTTGTAAAAGACTGTATCTTTTGCCGAGAGGCTGAGTTAATAAGGAACAGCTGGGGCCGAGTGATGTCATGTGCCACCTGCATGAAAGGCCGCCTAGAGGCTCACACCAAAAGAGAGTGCTCCAGACAAGTGGGTTTCAAACCTATTATTATTTTTTGTAATTTTTTTGCAGAGCAACATTTTCCCTACTGAAATCATTTCCAAAACCCCCAAATATATCAGAAAGATGCAGTCTGACTTGCCATGAGTGAAGTTACAGTGAAGAGTCTGGGACCCATTCAACTTTCCTGTCATCAGCAATAGTCCTTGACGTTCCTCCTTGGAATTTTAGGGAGCAGAAATATATAGAGCTAGAGGATTTTCAATAGTGGGATGTGTGTACCCCAGAAAGTTATCAAGATGATTCATTTGGATATTGGAAGAATTATTGATGGTATTTATATTTATTTTTTCTTATCCTTAAATTTTGTTTTTGATTTTCCTTTTTTTTGAGAGAAAGAACATGAAGTTAGGAGGGTATGGAGGTAGAGAAAATCTTTGAGAAGGTATGAGAGGGATGTATGATTAAAATATATTTTATGAAAAATTTAATTAAAACTAAAACTTCTCACTTTTATATATACAATAATGTAACAATTCAGTGATACATATACGTACTGCAAGAAAACCGTGTAACTTGTTGGCATAGTAAGCAGCAGGACAGTTTATTTGGCATGGGTGGCTTTATATTTGGATACTGTAGTGACACTGAATGGTGGTCCGAAAGGTACCAGGCTCTAACTCCTTGGTTATATTATGTAAATGATTTAAATGCAAAGTGACACAGGCTCTGGAAGACAATTGCTGTATGTTTCCTCTCATATGTGGATCCTAGCTTCAATTGTTAATATCTTTGTATTTAATGCAGGTTTGTATATTGTGGCAGGGAACTAGGAATTGGTGAGTGATAGAAAGAAGAGGTCTTACAGGGAGAGGGAGGGTAATACAGGAAGGGTAATAGAACACATATGACTTGAAAGTGGAAGGGGTAATACTGGAGGTAAAAGGGTTTAAGCAGCAAGGGAGAGCTAGGGAGAGGATGAGGTGAGGTGAGGGCTACCTGAAACTAAGGGTGCATGAAAATGTCTGCCTGCAGAAACCTGGTACTTTGTAAATTAATGAAAAATTATAATTAAAAAGAAAAAGTAATCATCTAAGACTACGTGGATGGTCACTGAACACCACTGCAAACTTCTTCAGAGGGCACATAGGGAGATTTGACATATACAGCGGGAATAGTAAAATGGAGGTATAGACAGATATTGGTGCAATGCACCCATAAACCAGGGGGTGATGGTGGCTGCCAAAACCTGGAAGAGACAAGGAATGGATTATTCCCTAGAATCTGTAGGGTTTTATGATGAAGAGTTTTTTGGTACTAAGAAGAGTTGAAGAAGCCCAGGTCTTAGCCAAGTTGTTCTAAGAGAAGAAATTAGTGATCGCAAGAACAGTGAATGGCAATGATTTTATAGAGGGAAATAGATGAAAGGTCAATAAGGAGAGGTGCCAAACAAAGTTCCTAGCCCACCTGCATTCACAACAATTTTGTTTAGAATCATCCTTTTGGATTTTATACTAATACTCAATGTTAAATGGTTAAGTTTTGCCGCCACGAAGGATCTTTGTATTGTTAAGGTGTTTAGAGAAATTATTTACAACTCATATATTTTAATTACATAGTTATGTTTTATAAGGCATATACCCATGTTAATTGCTATCCATACCAAGAAAGCATTAGTTGTATCTCAGAAGTTTCCCAAATATCCCTTTCCATTAACAACTACATTTCCTCCCTAACAGATACAGTGGCCATCTTGCTTTTGCATAATAATCATATTCTTCATTATTATTTTACTGTTGTTAAAATTTTAATTATTTTCCAGTGATAGGAAATGAACAGAGTTTTATGCATCCTAAGCAAGTGACCTACCATTAAGTATGCCTCTAACCCTCTTTAAATTTCTATTAGTTGTATTAACATCCCTAAAGAGTGGTAGTTTTTACTATTTGGAACTTTATTTTAATAATAAAATTATATTGTTTGTATTGGTTGTGCTTTCTCTGCTCCACATTGTGTTTCCATGACTTATTTATACTCTTGCATGGTTCTAATTCAGTTTTCATTGCCATGTAACGTTTCATTGTATGATAATGTCATTGTTTATCTATTCTATTGTTGAGACTATTTCTAGCTTGGGGCAATTATAACCAATAAACATTTTTTATGTGTGCCCATGTATATCTATTTTTGTGTATATTCCCATGTAAAGAAACATATTTTTCTGCATGTTGGCAGGTTGCACCAGACTGTTTCCCCAAATGGTGGTTGAGTCAGTTGATACTTCAGCATCAGAATGTGAGAGTTCCTGATTCTCTCTGTCCTTGCAACACTTGGTCGGGCTTTGATTGTTTTGCCAAAATGATGTAACTCATTGAGACTTTAATTTTTGCTTTTTGAATTACTAATGACTTTAAGCTCTTTAAAGTACATATTGAAATATGTACATATGTGAAATCTATTCTTTGGTTATTCAATCTGCCTTTTATTTCCACAGTGCTTGGGATTAAGCCCAGGGCTGCATGCGTGCTAGGTAAGTGCTCTATCACTGAGACGTATAATCAGTTCACAATTCCTCCTTTAAAAGTTGCTACTTAAACCCACTTTGTATTGTTTTGTCTCTTCCTTACTGATACGTGGGAGTTTCTTTCTGTATGGCATTATAACATTCATATTTACTTTTGTACTGTTCATATTCTATCTCAGATGAACAGAAGGTTTTTATTTTAACGTAGTCAAGTTATCTTATGGTATCTTTTCCTTCTTACAAAAGTAATAAATGTTCATTATGGGAATTTTAGAAACACAGAAAAAATGAATAGCACATGATTCAACCCCCCAAGGATCATCATGGTTAGCATGTCATATGATCATTCATTAATGATATTTATTACATTAAATTTTCTTTATGAAAGAAAATTAATAGTTGCACGCACAAATATTTACTGTTGCAGAAATGCACACATATGCCATGACGATGAATATAGCTTGTTTAGTCAGAAACAGACAAGATTGTATGTGTGACACAGTGCCATATGGATTCTGATATAGAAACCAAAGGAGGAGTGCTTGCTGTTACCTGGATGGGCTAAGAAAGGCACTATCCCAGAGATTCTATAAGCCAAGCAGTGGGGGAGAAGTGAATGTACAATCAAGGAATTTTAATGCATAATAAACTTTTGCATGGCATGATGTGGTTAGAATGTGAGTTAAAAAAAAGAATGTTTGACCAAGAAAAAAATGACAGGACCGAGCAAGAGAAATGGAATGTGATGAGCTTTTGGATAAAACTTTGGAGAATAAATGGTGGTGCTGCATCTCCGACACCTGGAATAACATAGACTTCAGAGACAGATCAATCTACAAATCTGTATTGAATCTTGGCTCTGTCCTTTTCTAGCTTTGTGGACATGGACAAGTCATGTCATCTTTCTTACTCATCATTTCCCTCTTTATCACAAAGAATGACAAATTTTACTTATTATGTTATTGTCATAATTCCACATAGTAATTAAATATATAACTTAGAAGAATGTTTGATATTTATACCATATCGTTTCTCTGCTGTCATCGCCTACCTAAAATGAGAAACAGAAAGCAAAAGAAATATGAAACTCCCTCCAATCCGAGTTGTTTCCATTTTTTTCTGGAATGTACTATATATAATTATTTTCTTCTTTAAGAAACTAAGTTGAAATGGAGTATAGCTATTTTAAATTTAAAATGTTATTTATTTTATGTGTATGAGTATGTTGCTTACATGTATGTTGTGTACCTCTTGCATGACTGTTGCTTACTGAGGCCAGAAAAGGAAATTATATCCTCTAGAATTGGTATTATAGATGGTTGTGAACCACTGTGTGGGTACTAGGAATCAAACCAAGGACCTTTACAAGTACAGCCATTGCCCTTAACTGCTGAGCTATCCCTCCAGTCACCCCAATGAAGATTTTGTTTTAAATATAATGCATCCACATAGTTTATAAAACAAAGACTACTAAAAGGTTTATAATGAAAAAAAGAAAAACAATGCTTTATCTTTTCTCTCCTTATATGTCTGTTGCCCACGAACAATCACTTCCAACAATTACAGCTCTTTCTGATGTCCTGTATTTATAACTTAAAAAAGATTTTTCTGGAAGAGTCAGTTCTCTTTAAGTGTATGACCCTTGCTAGGTTGACTACACTTCAGAGAGTGACCCCATATCCAAAATTGTTTGGGCAACACAAATTATACTCCATACCATAAAAGTTAAAAGATCTAAATTCAGGTGATTTGGGAGGATAAGGGTGGAATGGGAGGGGGCTGGAGGTGGAGGTGAATATGACCAAAATACACTATGAAATTCTCAGTGAAATAATAATTTACTATTAAAATAACAAAATGTACTGGGCAGTGGTGAAGCATGCCTTTAATTCTAGTACTTGGGGAGCAGAGGCAGGCAGATCTCTTTGAGTTCAAGGCCAGCCTGGACTACAGAGTGAGTTCCAGGACAGCCAAGGCTTTTACACAGAGAAAACTTGTCTGATGTTGAATGTCTTTCTGTACACTGTGAATATGATTTATTATCATTTGTTAATAAAGAAGCTTATTTGGCCTATGGCAAGGCATCTTAAAGGTAGGTGGGAAGTTCGAGTAGAAATAAAGATGAAGAAGAGCGGAGTCAGGAGATGCTACAGGTTGCTTTCCAGGAAGCAAGTTGTAATAGAACACAGGTAAAGCCACGGAACACATGACAATGCAATAAATTAATAGAAATGGGTTAAGTTAAGTTATAAGAGCTAGTTGGCATGAGCCTGAGCCACAGACCAGTTTGCAATTAATCTAAGCCTCTGAGTAAATATTTTATAAGTGGCTATGGGGTTCAAGGGTGGGAGAGATTCCTCTGGACCTGGACAGGTCTGAAAACTTCCAGCTACAAATAGTGCCCACTGTCAGGCAGTGAAAAAACTTTAAAAAGATTCTGAACACACTGAAACAGAGCCACACTTGGCTTCTTAGTCTCACAGTCTCATGCCAGCAGCAGCACAGAGACTTGTCTCTCAGCAGCTGCCTGGGAGTTAAGCTGCATGGCTGATTTCTGCAGTTTCTCTTATGGGCTGTTCATGGTACAAAGAGGCTTCTTCCGGCCACTACTTATGGATTTGGGAGCACAGCTTGATACTTGGGGGAGGGACTCAGTCCTACCTCAAGTGGATATGCCTGATGGATTTGACTCACCTTGGGATTCCTTGCCCTCTCTGGGGAGTGAATGGGGTAGATTAGGGGTAGGGGAGAGGCTAGGGGAGGATTGGGAGAAGCGTGGGAGGGAGAACAGTGCTAGGTATGGGAAACAAATTATTTTTAAATAAAAAAAGGGTGGAAAAAAACCACAGTTTTATGCTGCTTAATACTGCTTCCCAGAATTGGGGAGGTTAGTGTGACTCATTTGTACTTCCGCCATGTTTAAAAGCCAGGCAGGGCAGAGACAGCAGCCACATAATTTAGCAATTTAAAAACTCTCCTAGTCAAAAAATGATTAAAAATACAAAATAAAATAGATGGAGAAAACCTCTAAACAGGTTACAATGTTTTTAAAAATGTACAAAGGCTTGGAAGAAAGAGAAAAGGGAATATAGACAGTTATATAAAGAAATGGTTTTTAAGAGACAGTAAAAAAAAGAAATAGCCATATAAAAATGGAAAATACACAGAGTCTTGATTATTTTTATTATTGTTTTCTTTTAATTTTTTAATTGTTAATGAACTAACTGCAGAAAGGCATTTGATTGTAAAGGCTGCTTAGTTAAACCAACATATATATTAAACGTATCTTGACTTTGAAATTTAGGTCTAAGGATATGTTGCTTTGGAAAAAAAGGTTCTGCTTTTGCTTTCACAGAAGATGAGAACCTATGGATTGCTTCCGGCTACACTTGTGTCAGCAAAACCAACCAACCAAACAAGCAAAACACAAAATGCTGATTCTGAGACAAAAGAGATTTTTAAAAAAATTCCTTGCTTTTTAAATATATCTGCTAACTTCTTGCTATGGTAGATGAAAAATTTGCCCTATCATTCACACAAACCTATATATGCAATACTCTATACACTGAGCTTTCCCTCATTTGCATATAGTTTTGCTACTATTTTCATAACTAGAGAGTATTTACATTACTATGATTATTTCAATATTGTTTACTACGAAGCCAAATTGTATCTGTTGCTGCCTTTCTTTATATGGCTGATTGCTTCTCTTGAAGTTATAATCGATCTATTTTGTCACCTTTAAACTTTATTTTTTCTATATACTCTAGTAGATTTGTTATATACCTATTATAATTATATTCTAAAGAGAAAAATTGGCTATTTTAGCCATGCTGTGGTTTTTCTTCCCAAAGGCCATAATCTCATTCTGTTGGTAAGATTTTTAGGCCCCTTGTATAGTTCATTAGTCTCCTTTCCCTACCTTTCTGTGTTCCTCTATTGTCTCATGGATTCTATAATTTTTAGAGTTTTATTTATTAGAGAAGATTTCCCTATGTAACTTTCCAAGAAAAGGAATATAAGAAGTGACTGAAAAGACTTAATTCTAAATATACAATTGATTTTTAATTTGGCTGCATTTAGAGTTCTCTTTCATACTGTTAATTGAAAAATAATTTTCCCCTTTGAATTTTGAAGACACTGCTTCATTATCAGTCTTTGAGGATTTCTTGCTATAAAAGGTTATGCTATTCTGATCCCAATACTTTTAGAATCTTGTCTTTTCTTGTTGTTCTGAATTTTCATATAATGCTTCCTACACTTGCCTGACCCTGGGTCTTCATATCTGTCCTTTCTGAACCAAGGCCTAAGTGTGTAGAGTGATTAGACCAAATGCACTCTGGGCAGAAATAAATTTCCATTTCACTCTCTGGATAGTTCTTCCTCCCCACTTTATTCTATTTGATGCTTTTAAGGTGATTAAAATAATTTTATTTAGTTGTAAAAATTCTTTTTCTGATCTGCATCAGTGGAAACTAGTATTTATATTCCCTTTGTGTATAGCATATTGGTTAGTATATTCAGTAAATACATACTTAATTTCAAGACATTACTATATGTAATTCTTTAAATATTAGTAAGTTTATGACTCCAGTTTCTTCCCAATTCCCTTTCCTACATGTTCAAAAAAATCTCTTGTCTAATAGGCACATTAACTTCACTGAGTTATAGTAACAGGACTACTGGCTTCCAGCCACTGTTTTCTAAATATAATGCAAATTTATTTATATGATGGATAACTTTATATGTTAACTTGCCTGAGGTAAGGAATGCCAAGAAAGCTCGCAAAACATTATGGCTTAGTGTGTCTGTGAAGGCGCACCCCAAACAGATTAGCACTTTTACCAGTAGATGCAGTAAAGAAGATCTAATCTCACCAGTGTACATGGTCAGTATCCAATTTGATGAGGACCCAGATAGAATAAAAAGACAAAGGAATGACAAATCATCTTTCTCTTCCTGTAGGGGAACATTTGACTTGATCTACCTTTGAATGATAGTCTATGGTCCTCATCTGCCTTTGTTTCTGTGGCATCAGAATAGGATAGAACTCTATCAACAGTGCTCCTTGTTATTCAGCATACACATACTATATCAGAGGATGGCTTGAACTCCAAAAACACACCACAATTGTAAGGATTCCTGGCAGCTACATGGTAAACGTGCTAGTCTGATAACCCAACATGGCGCTGGGTGAGAGATAAGAATTCCAGGTATGTAGCGGCCATGTGGTAAACCCAATATGGCACCCGCAGAACATACCATATGGAGGGCACACCCCTAGTGTGGCTACATAAATCTGTGTCCACCGGTCTCTTAGAAGGAGACATCACAGTAAGTCTTTCTCTTCTGCTTCTCTCCTTGGTACCTGCTCGGCAACTCCCTTTAACAAACTCTAGTGCGTCATCTGATACTGTGTGTATCTGATCTCACGTACAAAACCAACAGCAATTCCTGTAAGTCTTACCTTAGATATCTACATAATACTATCAGTGCTATTTCTTTGTGGGTGCCTAATCCAATTATTGGATTACTTGGTAGTGTGTGCAAAAACAGTGAGCCTGTTCTTAAGAAGAAATAATATATAAACCAGGTTGCATTTAAATGACACACAAAGCAAGATTGGAGCTGAATAAGTGGTGATCTTGATAATGACTCTTCTATGTCACGTAGCAAAAATAATTAAGCTACTTCTTAATTTTATGTTGCTGGTGATAGGCAAGTTCCTTTAGTGCTTAGGCCTAAAACTGTTTCCAAAGCTAGTGTCAAGGGGAGTTAAATGTAAAATCACCACATCTGACATTTAGTGATAAAGTTGAAATAATAAAAAAAAAATCCTGTTTGACTCTTTGCCACCTGAATTGTCCAATGCCCCCCCCCCCTTCCTGAGGTCCCCGAAACTAGCTGAGGCTGACAGAGTTTCTGTCCCTGTGTGATGGACAATTGATCAGATGGCTGTTTGCTCAAAGACTCAGGCTCTCAGAACTCTCGGATAAAGCTTTGTTCATAGGATTTATGGCAGCTTGCTCAACTGCTCAGGATATACTTCCTGAGCTCTTGGGACCCACCTGGTCAGCAGCTTGACCTTCTGGACTTCACTCCAGCGGTACTATCCAAGATAAGGCCCTGGGACCACATTCCTGATGTAGCAACCTGGGTGGGGCCACCCAGGAAAGCCCTATCATGAGAACTGTTACAACTTCTGTCTCATGAGCCAGATGTACCCCTCCCCTACCCAGAGTGCTGTATAAGAATTCTGCCCTGAAAGCATTTAGGGCTCTTGGCTTCCACAGTGCCTTGAGCCCACACATATGTGTGTACCGGTATATCATTCATATTTATTAAACTCTCCTTTTCTTTAAAGTTAACAGTGGTCATTAGCCATAGTCTTGGGGTGTCTAGGGGTGCTCTTGGGGTGCCCACCCATTACAAAGTCACATCTCAATTCATAAACAGAGTAAAGTCAAATTTAAAAAATAACCTCTATTAAACACCTCTTTGGAGCTGTTAATAAATACCAGAATGTATTCATTTGAATTTCATAGTTTGGGCCAATGCATAACCTCTATGAAGCCCTGTAAAATGGTTAACTGTCAGGCATGAGCAGTGGGAAACTTGGATCATCATCAGATTGGATAATTATCACTCATAATTATTGTCAGTACATAGGATTCATTTTCATTGAGACAAAAGGGGAAGTTATGGCCTATTGATCATTTCCTCTTGGAAATCTTCATAACAATAAACACTTGTAATGTGATTTAGTATAATCCTGTATTCTGGCACCAGGCAGAATTTGCACCACAGCATCTGAGTGAAATAAATGACAAATACAGAATTAAAATGAAGTATTTGTTAATTTATTCTGTCTTTTAGATTTTTTTTGGTTTTCAAAGGCTAAAGACTTTAGTTATTACAGCACAGCTTGAAGGTAAGGAGCTGGCTCTCAGGAGAGCTACTTGATGAAAACAACAGGACTGTCTGGCTTTACGTTTGAAAAAAACACCACGGCCAAACCCTGGACCACACTGCCTCCTCACTATTTTTGTTTATTGGAAAATTTCCCCTTGAGATGCTATCATCTAATTCTCCCCTTTGCTTTACCCAACCATGTGTTGAACTGCTAAATACTGCTTCAACTAATGCTATCACTCAACAAAGAATGGTCTCTATGCAGTCCCCAGAGACTAGAAGAAAATTAAGTTTATTCCAAACTCCTAGGCAAGCAAATAGCCATAATGATTTTGCTTATGACAGTTTGAGGTAAAGTCAGAAACCATATGGTAAACTTTCAGAAACTCATTGTTGGCATATATTTTGTCTTGCCAGAACTTTCCCTTCCATAGGCTATAATAGTATTCTTTAGATTTGTGCTCAGATTTTTAGTATCACCAAGCATAATTCTTGGAGCTTCATATACATCCATTTAAAGAGTACAGCATCCTATGAAGAAAGCAATAATCACTGTGTTTCATGAGAAGAACCTATGACAGAGGCATTTTTAATTGCTATCATTTAGCGTTCCATCAACCAAGTCCAATCTGTCTTCAGGGTCTGTGGAATTTGCTACTTTAATTCAAAACTTCGGTGTCCATTTGAAATAATTTTCTTGCCAGCAATATTGCAGGCTGAGATCATTATTGAAATAATTGACTCTCTTGGGAGTTTCCTTATGGGAGAACTGCTCCTGCAGTTCATGACTGGGAACTGGCAAAGGAGCACATTTTCCTATTACAGTGTTTCTTTTGAGGAGGACAAAAGAACAAAACCATGTTTATCAAATAAGGAATTGAATATCTAACAAAAAGCTAGATGAATTAAGAATATCTTTTTAATTATTTTATTCTTGCTAAGAGATTGATTTCATTATTTGGAAAAATCCTGGCTTAATGCCTGTTATATGCAAAGCATACTTATACCATTAGAGATGTAGTGGTGAGAAAGATAGATAACACTCCCACCCTCACAGTGCTTCCATTCTAACAGGAATATAGAAGTGTACCACACTCAAAATAAAGACTTGAAAATATGTGGCATATTAAGTGGTTATAAATGATGATATAGTAGCATTTAGCTTCTGCTTCAATACTTGCTTCAAACTAACTTTGTCTTTGTCCATTTGAACACTTAAATAGCCAAATACTTATTTCAGTGTCATTTCTGGGCCCCTTGACAATGTGATCAATTATGTTACCATTAAATATAATGAAAATAACAGTAAAATAAAATAGGCACCCTATTTGGTCTTATTAATATTTAGCTTCTCTGGAAATTTAGAAAATATAATTTGCTCCTTAAATTTGGTACAGTATTGGCATCCTGGTATTTCTTTAAAATTCTCTACCCTGGATGGCCCGAATTGACAGACTTATGTTGTCTTATAGTTGTGTAAGTTAGAAGTCTAAAATTAAGTTGTAAGAAACTGATTTTAAGTCCTTTGAGGAAGAATCAGCCCCATGGCCCTTTCCTAGCTTCTGCTAGTCTCCAGGTTGATGTGGGAATGCCTTTCTGTATGCTGTGAATCTCAATCTTTAAATAAAGGAGCTGTTTTGGGCCATGACAGGCACCATAGAAAAAGTAGGAGGAGGAATCAGAATAGGTAGGAAAGGAAGGGCAGAGTCAGGAGCAGACTGAGCCAGAAGCCCAAAGGAGCAACATGTAAGGACCACAGGTGAGCCACAGGCCACATGGCAGACAGATTAATAGAAATGGTTTGATTTAAGATGTAAGAGCTAGCTAGCAAAGTGCCTAAGCCATAGGCCAAACAGCATAAAGTTAATATAAGTGTCTGATTCATTTCTGGGGGTCTGAGAGGCAGGCGGCTGGGCAGCTAAGGTGTCTGGGTGCTGCAGGTCTGTGGGTCCAGGTCCCTGGCCACCCGAGACCAGGAAACCGCCCATTGCAACAGATGGCATCCCTGGGTGGGCGCCAGATGTAGACAGAGTTTTACTTACAAGGCACCAGTCCAAGATAAATATTTATTAGAATATAAATCAACACTCATGATATTAGTAACAGCTTATAGTAGCACCTGAATAGGGACTGGAGTATCCGAGCGATGGACAAGCGATGGATGGACGATGGATTCCGATCCTGTCTCTCCAACAGCCAGCAGCCAGGAACCAGGAAGAGAGTGTCCTCGTGTCCCAGCAGCCACTTATCAGTGGGGTTGGCCACACCCCCTCCAGGTTGGCCACACCCCCTCCAGGGTCCTGGGCTCCTGGATAAGCATCTTTGGACCTTATTGGCTGACACCTTCATCCCGCCACATCACGTAGAGTAATTTTCTTGCATCTTTATATCATATTTTCTCTATTGGTATCTGCTTCTGTGTCCAAATTTTCCTTTTATAAAATTACCCAGTTATAAAGAATTAAGACTTATCATAATGGCCTCATCTTAACTTCATTATCTGTGAAGACCCTATTTCCAAATAAGCTTATGCCATGGGCCCAGGGATTTAGCACTTTAATATATTTTTTGAGGGGGGGGGGTGTTAACATCAACCCATAGCAGATGTTGTTATATTTAAATTATATCATCAGTTTAATTATATATTTAAAACCTCAAGAGTAAGATGGTTAGAGAAGCATCTTCCTGCAATACAAAGACTCACAGCTAGACATCACACATACACACACACACACACACACACACACACACACACAGACTCCCCTCAGAGCACAGGGACCTTGTGGAAGAGGAGGTAGAAAGAGTGGAAGAGTCAGATGGGATGAAGGACAAGGCCTTCTAAATCAACATGATATACGTTCAAATCAAGAGACTGAAGGAGCAAGTACCGCATACATGGGTCTGCACCAGATCTTCTGTGTAGTGGAATATTTGTTTAACTATGCAAAGATGTTTTGCATTTGTTCAACTATGTAAAGATGTGTTACATTTGTTTAATTATGTAACAACAAAGATATGTTGCAGTTTTGCCTTGCCTGCCTAAGTCACCTGATTGGTTTAATGGCCAATAACAAAGGAGGAGGTATTAGCAAAACTTCTGGGCAGGGAAAATAAGTAGGAGGAGGAATTTAGGCTTGGGAGAGAAGAAGGGGAGAAAGAAAAACAGATAATAGGGAGGCTATGAAGTCTATCCAGCCACACACAAAAGAAGCAGGAAAGTCGGACATGTAGAACAAAAGAAATGCTAAAAAGCCCTGGAACAAGACATAGATGAATAGAAGTAGGTTAAATTAAGTTAAAAGAACAACTGGGACAAGCCTAAGATAAGGTCAAACATTCATAATCAATAAGTCTCCATGTCTTTATTTGGGAGCTATTTGGCATCCCAAAGAAAATTCAAACTATATTGTAACTTTCAGCTTAGTATTTTTATGGGACTCCAGAGTGTGTCAATGAGTGGGTCTCTGATTCTTACTTTATTTAAAAATTTTTTATTCATTTTCCATATCAATCTCAGATATTCCTCTCACTCCTCCTCCTGCTCCCCAGCCTCCCTTTCCCAGATCCATTTCTCACCCCCTGCTCTGAAAGGGTAAGGCCTCCCATGGAAAATCAGCAAAACTTAGTATATTCAGTTGAGGCAGGACCCAGTCCCTGGGTCTCTGATTCTTGTGCTTGCTCTTGGGGCCTTTTCCCTTTGATGGTTTGCTTTGTTTAACTTCAATATGAATATTTTTCTTCATATTCTATTTTGTTTTGTTATGCTTTGTTGTTATCTTTTAGAAGCCTATTATTTTCTAATGAGAGAAAAAAGGGAGTGGATCTGGATGGGAGGGGTGGTAGGGAAGAACTGTGAAGAGTAGATGGAGGGGGCACTGTAATCAGATATAATGTAAAAGAAATGAATCTATTTTTAATAAAAGGGAAAAAAGAAAAACAAAATGTAAAAGACCAAGAAAGTAAAGCAATTACTGATAAATTGAAGTGTCTCTTTCTCTCATATAAGCCAATTATTAAAATCTTTTAGCTATACCATCCTTTCAAATACTTAAAGGACCCTAATTTCTACTACAGAGACATATTCATAGCTGCTCTATTCATAGTAGCTATTGGAACAGCTAGGAGTCCATTAAATAATAAATAATTAAAATATGGTATCTATACATACTGGAATTTTATTCAGCTGCAAAAATTAAAATTATGAAATTTGTAGATAAATGAATGGAACTTGAAAACATGATATTTAGTGAAGCAATTCAGACTAAGAAAGAACAAATCTTTTTTAATCACTTATCTGTATCTTAGTGTCAAAAATTTAAATTTGTGCGTTTAACTTGGAGTAACTATAGACTCCAGGAAACTAAAAAGGGGCTATTGGTGAGGAGGGGGAAGGCAGATCTGAAGATCTGAAGGGAGGGGAGATGGTAGAACAGAGGTGATGTGCAGGTAAAGGAGAGAATATTGGGAAGGGAAATTTTAGTGGAGAGAGTGATGAGGGTGAAGAACAGAGTCTTAATAATCAACATTAGAGATGTTTGAGAAAGCTAAATAGGAACCTACTATTTTATGCTCATGAGTACATTGGTGACATAAATGCCACAGGGGAAGCACTTGAATGGATTTAAGACTGACTCCATAGGAGAAAACAAATGCCCGGCACTGTAAATCTGACCTTGAACAACCCATGATGTGTGTGTGTGTGTGTGTGTGTGTGTGTGTGTGTGTGTGTGTGTGTGTGTGGAGGGCTGACAGGTCCTGGGAGTCAACATATTGAATGAACAAACAACCTCCTACATTCACAAAATTTATATTCATAGATTAGTGCAGCTCTCAGACCTTACCAGAAAAATTTCTTTCTGCAGTGGTAAGTGCTCAACCCAGAAACTCACAACTGGTCAGAGTGCTGAGAATAACTATTTGTGGTGCTCAGCTATAGTGCTCAGCTACAAATGGAGCATAGATATCGCATCACTTTCCCCTAAGACTCAGGACCATCATCGAAGAAGATACAGAAAGATTTTTAAGATCCAGATGTTAGAGAGAACTGGAATAAAACAGTGTCTTCTGAACATGTAATTCTGGTTATGCAAGAGCTCACAAGACACTATTACTAGCTGAGGAGGTGTGGGCAGTTAATGGCTTTTGGGGAAGGGAGATTCAGTTTTGTTTAAGGGCATGATGCTTGATTGATTAAATGTGATGGCTCTACACTATATGGCAGCATAAATTGGACTTGGTGGGTGAAGCTTCTTTGATGAGGGTGAGAGCTACATTTATATGTGGATACAAGTTTTAGAATATAGTTAGTAATTACACTGGTGTAGTAAAGTGTTGGTAGTAGGTTTTCCTCTGAGATCCATGACCTTATTAGCCCCAGGTAATTCAGGTTTCCAGTACCAGGTGTAATTTACCCCTGTTGAGTGGGGCATTAAGTCCAATTAGACGGCTGTTGGTTGCCACTAAAATATGAGTACCACTATTGCACCATTAGGGATATCTTGCCATGCTGGTCATGGGTGTGGTTCACAGGCATCACAGCTAGATAAGACTATTGATTGTTTTTCCATCACTTAGCATCTCACATAGTACTTTTTGGTACTATCAAAACAAGACCACAGGAAGAAGCTTTCAGTATAGATACAGCTCAATCACCGAGTCCTCTGTCCAAAGTGTTTGGTTGGTATCTTCAGCAATAAGGACTTACCTTTAATATCTGAGCAGTAATGAAGAGCAATAGAAATGGCCAATATTGTTTTAGGAGCTATGTATCAGGCTTTCTTTGGAGACTTCTTCTTAGTTATGAATGCTCAGCCTTAGCTTAGGCCTTTTTCACTCGCTTTTAGATAGTTTTCCATCTTATAACTTATTTTAACCTGTTTATCTTCATGTATGGTTTGCTTTGGGGACTTTTAAGTTTCTTTTATTCTGTATGACCTACCTTCATTACTTCTTCCATGTCTGCCTGCCGGGCAGCTGCCTGGCTGACCCTGGCATTTCCCTCTTTTTCTCTTTTGTTTACTTCTCTCTTGAGCCTAGATTCCTCGTCCTACTTATTCTTTCTTCTTGAAAGCCCTGCCTATCCTTTCCTGCCTAGGTATTGACATTCGGCTTTATGTTAAACCAATCAGGTGCCTTTGGCAGGTGAAGTAAAACAGCAACACATCTTTACATAGTTAAACAAATGCAGCATTAACAAATGGAACACACCTTTACATAGTTAAAGTAATATTCTGCACCATAAAAAAATCTTTACATATACACATAAATATATCTTTACATAGTTAAAGTAATATTACACAATAGAGATTTCTCACACCTGGTACTGGGCAAAGAAGGTTTACTTTCCACTACAGAAAACCACAAATGAACACACTGAAGGGATCAGTGGATTACAGAAGGCCTGGCCTATAATCCACAATGCAACTCCTCTATCCAAGGCCCCAGGAACATCATGGAAGAGGGAATGGAAAGACTGTAAGAGCCAGAGGACCAAGATCTCTGAAGTGAGACTGTGTCTCCTAGAAATGGCCATCTAAAGAAGATCTGACAAATGACAGTATCAATATACATGTTAATGTGGAAGAAGGACACTCTCATAAGGTTTTGCTCCTAGACAAACAAACAAACAAAAAACTACCGGCAACTAATGGCAGCTGAGAGAGGGAAAATTAGCCTCCTCCCAAGGATTAACTTCCTGATTGGCTATTCAATAAGAGTGGTCAGCCCTGAAATCATAAACTCACAAGTGACAAAAATGGACTTGTAGTCAGAAGTTTCTCTGTCCTGCCTGGTTGTTCCCAAAGCCATTAGGTCCCAAATAAACATACAGAGGGTTATATGACTTAAGGGCTGATTGGTCTATGGCTCAGGCTTATTACTTGCTAACTCTTATACTTTAAGTTAACCTATATTTCGATTTATGTTTAGCTACAGGCTTGGTACCCTTTTGCTCAGTGCAGCACTCTCATCTTCTTCCCTCTGCATCAGGCTGCATCTCTGCTCTGCTCTTCCACTTCCAAGAATTCTCCTATTCTGGTTGAGCCACCTCTATCTACTCCTTGTCTAGTTACTTGATCAATCAGCATTTTATTAAACCAATATGAGTGACAAATATTTACAGTGTACAAGAGCATAGCCTGACAACATGGACTTGGTGGGTTGTGTTTATTTGTACATATATATGTAAGAAAAAGAGTATATCATTTTGAGAGTGGTGAGCATAGGAGAGTTTGAAAGGAATGGATATTGGAGGAGCTGGAGGGGGAAAAAGAGAAGGAAGAAGTGATGTAATTGTATTTTCATTAAAAATATAAAAAAATCCCAAAGGCTAAAGTATATTTATAAGGTCTTTCAAATAGTGAAATAGGGATATTTATAATTTTAGGAAGATCATTAAATATTCTTGGGTCAGCAATTTTCAAAGATGGAATCAAAAATATAAAACAATATAGATTACATTACAGTAGCATCGTGATATTTATCAATTGTTGGGCTTTCTAACTTCACATTAACAAGTAAAATATTCTTTAGAATGGCATGAGACATCAGCTCTTGTGGCATCCCAAGAGACAAAATATTTTTTAAAGGATAGAGCCTTATTTGATTCAGATATTCCAAAGGAAGTATGTCACTTTTAAGATTTTTGGGCTGACTCAGCAGACTGAGTCAGTATTGTTAGTTCTTCAGAGTTTAATTATTGAGTTGGCAATAAATTTGTTTAGGTGAATAGTAGAGGAGTTTAGAATATTTCATTGAAGAATAGTCTGCAATGACATAGAAATATTTTGACTAGAAGGCAATTAAGAATCAACAATTGGGGGAGGGAAAACTGTAACCAGAATATATTGCTTAGAAATATTTATTTCCATTCAAAAGAAAATAAAATAATCAACAGTTGCAGGAAAAGTTCTCTGCCCTTCCCTTACATGCCTAAAATTAGGATAAGTTTCTTTCTGTGAAAGTATAAAATGCAGCTCTCTTCCTTGATCACACTTCTCCAATGGTGCTTCTCTTTTTTTGCAGCAGATGGAGGCCATTACAGAGAACCACAACTGGTCAAAGTGCAGAGAGTAAGTGACGGTGAGACATCTATATGGCTCTTAGAGCTGATACAGATACAGGAGATAGAGAGCCAGTGCTGAGATGATTCTGTACAAACAGACTTTACTAATTGATCCTTCTCTTTGTTTCCCTCATATATTTCCTTGTCATGTTCTCACAATTTACTGGAGCCTAATTCCTCTTTCCCTTATCTTATCTTTTCTCCATAACTTATTGCCTTTTATTTAACTGCTATATGAGCTTCTGCATCCAATTATTTTTTTTGTCTTTCACTTATTTTCTATGAAGCCCTTGTGTACTTAGAAATTGGATATTAACAGAATTTGTGTGCCTTTCCCTCCTTGCCTATCAGTCTATTAGTTTAATTTGTATTTCTCAATGCTGAATAAAATAGACCAAGTTCCCCAGCCTAGAGGTGTTAATGAAAATGATTCAAGAAAATATTTGCAATGTGTGCATAGCATCTGTTTCCCCCCACCTTTGAATTCTACCTCTCACCTTGAAAAGAATGTGTTTCAGGCAGGAAGGTCAGAACCATGTGTTTAATAGAGTTGAACTTAATTTATAGCCATGAATAGAAATCTGAATGCAGTTTCTTTCAGTGAAACATGGCTTCCATGTAGATACTGGAGTTAGAAATAATATTGTTGTGTGTCTTTGAATTTGCATGGGTGATTTTTTTGGAGCACTATTATGGCAATGGCTACCTGATAGTATTATTTCTGAAGAACATTTAAGTATTGGAATAGAGAGATGGCTATGTGGACAAAGTGCTTGCTAAGCAACTGAGTTCAGAACCTAAGAACCCACATAAAAGTCAGGTGTGGTGGATGCATCTGTGACATCAGTGTTAGAGGTGTGCAAGCAGGAAGATCTTGGAAGAATCACTGACCAGCTACTTTAGCCTAAATAGTGAAAATCAGATACTTTGAGAAATCTGTCACAAAATACAAGGTGAAGACTATAGATGAAGATATTGGATGTCAATAACTGTACCCAACAAACATGCACAATTATGTGTACAAACTCATACCCCCATACATTTGAGAATATTTAAGCATCACTACGATAATACAACAAACTGAAATCTTACTATAGTTGAACTTCTTGACTTTATAATTTCCAGGCCTCAAAGCTGACCATGAGAAAACTTTTTATCTTTTGGAAAAAGAGAATGATAACTATTTTTTTAAGGCAGTAGTGGTTTTCTTTTTTACTTTGACTTTTTGAGCTATTTCAAATGACACGTCTTTATTAGAGGGTTTACCTTTTCAGAAAGTGATCGTCATCAGCTACTCATGGGCAGCTATTTTTTCAAAGGATTGATCTAATACACTTGTGAGTTGTTCACAGTGTGCTAGATTCACTGCTTTTTAGACTTTAGGGGCTTTTTGCTCCTCAAGAGCACATCTTGATTACTTAAGAGTTGTGGTTCTCCATTTTTTTCTGTGAAAGAAACTGTTTCTGAGTAGAGTACAAAATAAAAGGAGAAAATGTATCTTGTTTCTTTTGATTCTCTAGGATGGGTTTGAACAACACATTCCAGTCTTGATAAAAGGAGAGGATTTTTGTTAATCTATTTCAAATTCATGAGGAGTTGCAGTACGAAATGTTCAATTTCCCAAGCAAAGGAAGAGCTACATCTGTTACTGGCAGGGCATTGAATGGTGCAGATACATGGGGCTTTAGTTTGCCAAATCATTCTGCATAACTGATAATTTTCCAATGTATTATGTGGAGATGATAAATTTCACTGTTGTATCAACACTTCTGTAATGCTGTTCTAAGACATTTAGACTCATTCAAGCAATATTAGACATACTGTATCAATTTTGAAAACTACAGGGAAACCTATTTTATAAGCTCTCTTAACAAATATAGTTTAATTGGAGTCATCTTACATGGAGGAGAATAATGTTACCCACTGGAAGGGAAGCCATAGCTCACCAAACAAAAAGTCCAGTGCCAGGAAATGAACATCTTCCTTTAAGTTGTTGGTCAGGAAGGTCTAAGAACCCTATACTCCCAAACAATAATAAACCACTGTTCTGGGTTACTTGCCAGAACTTGAGGGTAAGATGGTACTGCTGAAGATACCTCACACATTGGTTATAGGAATTGAAGAAATCAAGCTGGGACTGATCAGAAAGCTGCCCTGACAATGACTAGCTCTCATAATGTTGGATAGTGCTATGTAAGCTGTTCTTCAGTGTATAATCAGTGTATAATTCAGTGTATAATTGATTATCTTGGGGATAATCAATAGCTGTCTAATCATACTCAGATTCCACTCTAATGGAGCGATCTTGATGCCTAATACTGGAAATGTAGCCAAGAATGAATAGTTGGGGAGATCAGAGACACTAGAGGAAAACCTAGTGCTACCATTTTCCTAAATTGATATGATATCTATTTTATAAATACTTATACACAGAGATGAGTGAAGACTACTCCCTCATCAAAGAAACTTCTTTTTGCAACATATGGAGATTATTACTCAGAACCACAACTGGTCAAAGTGGAGAGAATAAGCAACTGAGGAGTGCCCAGCCCCAAATGGGATATCTGAAAACACAGTTCCTTCTTCCACCAAAGACTGTCAAGACATTATGGAAGAAAAGCTAGAAAGATTCTAAGAGCCAGAGGACTGGAAGGCCAGCAAGGACTGCCAACAAAATAGTGTCTTCTGGACATGACAAAGGCTTTGTGCCCACGGACTCTCAAAATTATAAGTGTTTGCATAAGACCTGCAAGACTACACCAATCAGCATTCTATCATGGATGGAGGAAGGCTTTACAAGACTTCACAGCTACTTGAATAGCTACAAGTAGTAAACAGCTGATGAGGGATAGTCAGTTTTCTTTAGGGGTGAGTCATCTTGTTAGGCTGCCAAGGCCCAAGTGGTCATCCTTATACTCATGTATGTGGAGGAGTGCACATTGAAAGTACTATGTAAAGGACCTGAAATTCTCAAAATATACTCTCCATTATTGGTTAAAATTTTTCAATGTCTTTTTATTAACAAGTTTATTATGTAGAATAGTGGGTTTCCTTATGACATTTATACATGTACATAATATATTTTAAGCATATTCATCCTTTGCTCCTTATCCTCTCTTGTTCCCCCTCTGCAGCTGCTAATCTTCCCAAAATAGACCACCCTCTATTTTCATGTCCATTTTTTTATTTGTATTTTAGGGATTAGGATATAATTACATATTTTCTCCCCTCCTCTCAAATCCTCCCATGCGATCCTTTTTGCTCTCTTTCAAATTCATGGCTTTTTTATTTATTTATTGTTACATGGATATCTGCATATGCATATATGGATACATTTCTAAATATAATTTATTCAGCCTGCCTGTGTAATATTACTTGTTGTAGTGGATAGTTTTATGCCAACCTGACACAAATTAGAGTCATCAGAGAGGAAGGAGCTTCAATTGAGAAAATGCCTCCATAAGATTTGGCTGTAGGGCCTAAGATTAGTGATCAATGGTAGAGGGCCCAGGCCCATGGTGAGTGGTACTATTTGTGGGCTGGTGGTCCTGAGTTCTATAAAAAAGCATGCTGAACTAGCCACAAGGAGCAAGACAGCAAGCAGGACTCCTCCAGGGCTTTGCATCAGCTCCTGCCTGCAGGATTCTGCCCGGTGTGAGTTCTGTGAGTTCCTGCCCTCACTGTTTTTGATGATGAACTGTTATACGAACTGTGAGTGAAATAAACCCTGTCCTCTCCAACTTGCTTTTGGTCATGGTGTTTCATCACATCAACAGTAACTCAAACTAAAACAAGTTGGTATTTGGATAGTGGGGTATGGCTTGGACAGATCTGACCATATGGTTTTTTTGGGGGGAGGAATGAGGAAGAACCTTGGAACTTTGGGATAGAAAAGCCATTAAGTGTTGAGAACTCAGTGGGATGTTTTATAGAAACTTGGAAAGATAAGAATGATGAGAGCAGAGCAGATGATGGAGGAGGCCTGGCTTGTGAAGTGTCAGAGGGAAGATTACAGATTCTATTGGGGGCATTTGTTATTTTGAATTAAGATTTTGTGGTTTTGATTAGCTGGAACTGAATAATTAGCTGTGATTAACAAGATAGCAGAACTTCTCAAGTGAAACCTTTGCTTTGCTGGGATACTCAATGCTGGTCAGTTGGACCTAAGACATTAGCAGTGATTAAAAAGAGACTAGCATCACTGGGGGGAAATTTTCTGGGAAGTGTTGGCTGAGTCAGTGCACAGAAGATGTTCCAGACATGGCCAAAGTTGTACTTTGTGCTGGCAGCTGAACTTAGTTTAAGAGTGTCCCAAGTGGTACTGGCTTTGAAGGCATGAAGGAGTCATGAAGAGTAACTGTGGGAATGCATTTGTGAGTGCTGTATCTTTAAATAAAGGAGCTGGTTTGGGCCATGGCAGGTACGTAGAATACAAAGTTTAATCTGAGATTGTTTTATGTAACCAAAGCAACTTGTACTTCGATATAAATCTGAATCTGTAACTATTATGTAAAGCTGAATCTAAAATTGCTATATTTTATGTATGCTCATACCTTTGTTTAAAATATTTGCACATCATTGTCATGTATACTATGCAATTACTACCTTCATTTAACTATACTAGATATAATGTATGATTGCACTAGTTATGATATATGCACAAGATGTTTTATATACCTCTGTTTAGATGATATATATGTATTTACATGTCTAAAATGCTGTGGACACTTTACCTGGTAAAATACCCCTGGCTAATGCTCGATAGTTCTACTAAGGGTCATTGTTCAGAGATTGTACATCCCTTATATAAGTATTCTAATTTTTAGTACAGGGTTTATTCCTTAAGACGATAAGATCTGCAGTCAACACTATTTAAGGTATCATATCCCAGTCATTTCAGATACAGGTTAGAATATCATAGATGGACAAGAATCTTCAACCGTTTCATAGACCCAGAGAATATGGCATTTAACATTTAAAATTTGGCCACGAGAGACACGACGACTCCTGGTGTCACTGCTCCCTTCACGAGATGGTGTTGAGCATCAAGGATACTCCATTGGAGTTGGTCCCTTTGGCAAAAAATGGTCGGTTGAGTAAGGAACTGTCCTTACCTTGATTGCTGACAGTACACACATGATGTCAAGCTGGATGAACAAATTGAGATGGAGACTGACGAAACCTGCCTAGACAGGATAAGACAGTCCCTTCAAAATTGTTCTGCTTGTAAAAAGATCTGTCAGATGCCATAGGCCTATAGCCAATCCGATAGATGCTCTAACGGTGCACAAATCCAGAGGTGATTGTCCAGGTAGCTGTGTTGCTGTCCTCTCCCAAATTTTGGAAGTAGCTGCTTCCATGTACTTCTGTCTTTCAGACAAATTTACCTTCCTTCTCAGGTCTTGAAGAGGTTGAAGAATAGATGTTTAAGGTTTCCACCCTAGTATCCCTTAGATAAGAACACTCAGGTGTTAGATTCTCACTTTCCCAGATTAACCCTTTAAAATAATCTATACACCCTACTATCTACCAATATTCTAGAACTATTAGATATACCTTATATAAGTTAGGCTTTGATTAGCAATTATACTTTGACCTCTCCTAGATGCTACCTCATAATAATTCTTACTGTATATAATCTTAGTTTAGAACCTTCTTAGTTAGACAAAGGGGGGAGATGTTGTGGGATTCAGGTGTCAGCTGACAAGGTCAAGGGACATTTATACAGAGCACCGGGCCCCCCGACCTGAAGGGGGCGGGGGAAAAGCCCCATTAAAAAGGGTCTGCGGATACGACACGCTCTCTTCCTGGTTCCTGGCTGCTGGAGGAAGGACCCCTTCGTCCGTCCGTCTGCAGACTTCGGTCCCTATTGTACTTGGTTACCTGTACCGTGAGTGTTGGTTTATATTCTAATAAATATCTATAGAGTATTTGTGTCCTTGTGGGTAAGCTCCGCCTACAAGTAACTTTTCCTTGGCACTGTGTGGCAGGGCTGCAGTCCCTGAAGAGAGCCTGGTGAAAATGCAGCCAAGTTATATCAGAAAACTCTAGCATTTTGGAGTGCTAGCGCCATTGGATTTCCATGAAGAACAGCAGCAGCAGTGGAGTGGAGCCAGCCGGAGCGTAGAAAACAAGCTGTGTGTGTGTTTCAGCATGCAGAGCTGATGAAGTGACCCAAGCCCCAGAAGACCATGAATGAATCCCATGTTTGCATGTTCATTTTCTAAAGAGAGAGAAAGAAGTTGTGGAGTTTAATGGAGTTAGGAATAGGAATAATCTGGGAAGAGATGAGGGAGAGAAAACCTTAAATAAAATATATTGTAGAAAATAATTGTATTTTCAATAAACACTGCAGTCTATTGTGTTGGGGAAATCAAGGCAGCAAGGATGTGAGGCAATTACTCATATGACAACCACAGTCAAGAAATGTAGAGGGATAAAAGCATGCTGTTCCATAGTTCCTTGCTTTACTTATTGACAAAGATCCAAGCCAGAGAATAATGCTACTCACATTCGATAAGTCCCCAGAACAATTAAAATAAAAGTAACAAGCATGCCCAAAGGCTAACCTAATCTAGATAGTGCTTTAAAGGCATGCCTGGGGGGAGCTTGTCTGCTAGGTGATCCTAGAGCCTATTGAGTTGAGAATTAACATTAAATATCACAATAGGTTTGTGAATGGGGTAAAATAAGGCTAGTTTTCTTCTATTACATATAACAGTGAATGACAAAAGTTGGATATTTGGAGACCAAAGTGGTAGAGAATGTGTGATATGGGATCTAAATGACAAAAAATATTGCTTATATTTATTTGTTCAACCAGCATTTCTAGTCCCATTACAAGTTTAGTGTGATTGAGGCTGGAGTGCTTCTTAGGACATGTAGATGCTAAGATTGAATTAAAGCACAACCACATGATTAAATGAATTCTCTAGATCCCTGATTTATGTCTCATGGCACTCATTTCTCTGATTAAAATAATATTTCACTGAAAATAGATTTTTCATACAATATATTCTAATTATGGTTGCCCTCCATCGACTCCTCACAGCTTCTCTCCTACCTCTCCTCCCATTCAGACCTACTCCTTTCTGTCTCACATTAGAAAACAAATAGGCATCTCAGAGATGATAGTAAAATATAAGATAACAAAATCAAACCAATCCAAATAGGGCAAAACAAACAAAAGGAAAAGAGCACAAGAAAAACTTGTCTACAGAGACACACAGGAATCCCATAAAAACAACAATGAAAGCCATAATATATATGCAAATGACCCATAAGGTTTAAAAAAACCTGGCATAACATCATGATACAGGGAACCTCCAATCATGCCACTGAGTTTATTTTATTTTATTTTCTGTTTGCAACTATTCCTGGGCATGAAGCTTATCCTTAAGAGTAGTTTGTTCCTTAGGAGGGAGACTCCCGAGGAGAAAACTAGTTTTTTTCATTTGTAGGTGGTTATCAACTGGAGATAGCTTATGAGTTAGGGATGCAGGCACACATATTCACTTTTCCTCTCAACAAACACTGGGACCCAACTAATACAAATTCCTGAGTTGAGGCCCTGTACATGAGGCCTGCTCTCTGTGAGTCCTCATATGCATTGGTTCTACTGGATTTAGAGGCCTTGTTTCCTTGGTGTCCTCCTTCCCTTCTGACTCCTATAGCCTTCTTGTAAGACTATTTATTTTTATTTTGTATGTATGGGTATTTTGCCTGAATCTGTGTACTACATGCATACAGAGGCCATCAGATCATCTGCAACTAGAATTACAGATGGTAGTGAGTCATGATGTTGGTACTGGGGGTCAAGCCTGGATCCTCTGGGATATTAGTCAGTGCGCTTAACCACTCATCCATCTTTCCAGCCCTCTCTTACACTCTTTCATCCACCACTTTCACGAGGTTCCCTGAGCCCCAAGGAGAGGCATTTGAGAGAGACATTCAGTTTGGGGCTGAGTGTTCTAAGGTCTTTCTTTGTATATTATCTGGGTGTGGGTCTCTGTATTTGTTTCCATCTGCTACAAGAGGAAATTTCTTTGATGATACTGAAAAAGACACTGATCTATGAGTATGACAGAATGTCTTTAGGAATCATTTTTATTGCTATTCCTTTAGCAGAACAGTAGTAGTTGATTTTTTTCCCTAGGTATTTGGACTGTCTAGTCTCTGGTTCTTGGTCACCTAAGCAGCATTAGGTATTTGTTCCATCTCATGGCAAACCAGATGATGGTTGGTTGTTCTCACAAACTTTGTGCCATCATTGTACTAGTGTGTTTCACAGGCAGGACACCATCACAGTGGGATTATGTTGTTACATTGTAAATAATTGTTCTGCCTACTGGTATAATAAAAAATGCTGACTGGCCAAAGGCAGACAGGGAAGTGTGGGTGGGTCTACCCTAAGAAAACTCTGGGAACAGGAAGAACAGAGCAGAGAAGCCACAGATGTAGAGGACAACTATGCTGCTCTGAGGAAAGTTACCAAGCCGCATGGCTGAACAGGATAAGAATCATTGGATAGTTTCAGAATAAAGAGTTAGCTAGTAATATGCAGGGGCCATAGGCTGATCATCATAAAATTAATACAAACATCTGTGTATTTATGTGGGACTGAGGGTCTGTGGGTCTAGACCACAGGCCAAACAGGCCAGAAACTTCATACAACAAATGGTGCCCAATATGGGCAAAATATATCCACATAAAGCCATAGAAAGATTAAAAAGGGTTCTAGACCACAGAATTGGAGACAAAAACAGCTTCCGAGTTGTGTCTCTCATATGAGCCTTGGTACAGAGACATTCTGGTGAAGTTTGTGGGCTTGAGCTAAAAAAAATGGCAGGGTTTTGGACTACAACTTAACATGGCCAGTTTTTGAAGTTTCACAGGAGCCCAGATGTAAGCAACAAGCTGAATATGATGGATTTAAGCTTTCTGTTTATATAGACAAAAAGGAAACAGAGTCAAAGAATTATTCTTAGTAGCAGCAGCATTTTCTTGTGTCAGCTCTGTTTGCTGGAGGCAAGCAGAGGCTCAGCTTTTTAAAGAGAAGTTTCCTGATTCAGCCTTAGAGACAAAACACATGTGAATCTTTTAAGAAGCCCTGCTGCCAAATACATAATTGAAGTTCATGAGCAGCAGATGGAAGTGCTTTAGTTGATGATTATATGGACTCTAAAATTCCCAAGAGTGGTAATTGTGGGTCCTACCAGTACCTCGGCTAAAAAGCTAATTTCTATGAAGCTAGACTAGGAGATGGGTGGAGCCAGCCATCCATTCTAGCCAAGCATTTAATTCTTAGCCACAGCTTTGCAAATTAAAGGTGTGGCCATAAACAGAAAGAAATAAAGGGAGCTTGGTGGAGTCAGGCATCCCAGCCAAACAAAGGTGTGGTCAGAAACAGAAAAAGATAAGAAATAAGAGATACACAGTAAAGACAGATTAAAAAAACTCTAAATTGTTTAGAGTATTTATACACACACACACACACACACACACACACACACACACACACACACACACACACACACACACGGACTTGAGAGAGAAAAGAAAAAGGAAAAAGGATAAAGTCCTTAAAAAGAAATAGAGTAAAAAAAAGTAGTAATAAGCCATGTATATATGTAAATTACAAATAGTGTCTGGATATTGTATGTTATTATCTTGTCTATACATTTTTTGACTGAAAATGAAGTAGTAAAAGCTGCTAAAAGCCATCTGATTATAAATGCTGCTGGATTAATCCAATTTATATATCTTGTAAACCAGCTGACATTAAAACTGAAATCAAAAGATATGCTATGATGGAGAAGAGGTTTTCTTTTTATTTCCACAGAAAATGAGAGGCTGTGGTTTATTCCTGGACAAAGAACATAAAGTTTGATTGAGGAAGACTCCCTGAAAACTTTACAATGGAAATGGATGGCCCAGTTGATTCAGCATTTCAGAGCACCTCTGTTGCAGTTTCTTCTGAGCTGTGCATTCAAAACAACTTCAAGGAAACTGGCTGAGATGACCCAGCCTTAGAGACTACTCTACTAAGGATTTATCCATAATCCTAAATTTTTCTTTTGGTTCCCATGGGATTGCCAATATCCCCATTCAGCAGGAAGTAGCCCTGAGAACTACGCCCACATTTCTCCCCCCCCCAAATTATGGATATTTGTATTTGTTTATAGTGTTGGTTACAAGTTGTTATACTTAATGGTGGAAAAAAAGACTATACAAAGGAAATTAGATTTGGAGTTCTTGTTTAAAAAGGGGGGCAAAATGTAGTGGGATTATGTTGTTACATTGTAAATAATTGTCCTGCCCAATGATATAATAAAAATTCTGATTGGCCAAAGGCAGATAGGAAGTGTGGCTGGGACTACCAGATTAAGGAAACTCTGGGAACCGGAAGAGTAGAGTAGAGATGCCACAGAGATGCCAGAGTTGCCACAGATGCAGAGGACAACTATGCTGCTCTGAGTAAAGGTACTAAGCCCCATGTCTGAACAGGATAAGAATCATGGGCTAGTTTAAGGGTAAACAGTTAGCAAGTTATATGCCTAGGCTTTAGGCCAATCAGCATAAAATTAATGCATACGTCTATGTGATCATTTGGGTATAAGTAGCTGTAGGTCTGAGAGTGGGTCCAAACCTCGGGGCTAGGCCTGAAAGTCCAGACCAGAAACATAATACAACACACCAATGATGACCAAAAGGCTTATAAATGGGTTTGTGTTTACCATTCTTCCTCCTTTGATAGAATGCAAAATACCTTCTAGTACTTTGGACACTAGTCAATAGGTGTTAAGGTTCTATGTGGGCTCCAGCTTAACTTCTCCATGTTCAATTAGTTGTGTAGGTCTTATTTTCAGCAATGGGACCTTGGCAACAAGTTTTGATGAGCCACATATAGGTTTGGCAACAGCTTGGGTTGCGTGAAGGTTTCCATGGGACCGTTTTGGCCAAAAACTTAATTAGCTATGGCCCATTCCCAGTTCTGGAAGCTTCATTTGGTGATGAGAGATGTCCAGTTATGACTTTGTCTATTATTATTTGGTGATTTCATTTAGAATGCCTCTATATATGTTTACATTTTAGGAAGCTTCTACTGTATTAAGTTTTCATGCTACCCCTCATATACCCTTTGATTTTAGCTGTCCCTCCCCAATCCCTTTTGTCATTCCCCTCTTCCGTTTCTTTCCCTTTTTGATAGCTTGATCCAGTCTCCCCTCCTTGTCCATCCATAACTATTCTATTTTCCTTTCCTAATGAGATCTACATGAACTCACAATCCTTTACTCTATGCCCATTCTCTGGTTCTACATATTGTAGCTTTTTTAATCATTGACTTAGCATCTAATATCCACATATAAGCAAATATATATCGTATTTATCTTTATGGGTCTGGGATACCTTGCTCAGGATATTTTTTCTATTTACATCCATCTAGCTGTGAATTTCATGATTTCATTTGTAATAGCTGAGTAATATTCCCTTGTGCAAATGTACTACATTGTCTTTACCTTTCATCTGTTGATGCACATCCAGATTGTTTCAATTTTTGCCTTTTGTGAACAGAGCACCAATGAAAATGATTAAGGAAGTTTCTCTGTAGTAGGATGAAGTGTCCTTTGAGCATATGCCTGAGTGGTATAGATGGATCTTAAGGTAGCTCAATTCCCATCTTCCTGAGGAACCACCACACTGTTCTACATGGTGGCTGTACAAGTTTGCATTCCCAGAAGGAATGGATGAATTCTCCCCTTACTCCACATCCTTACCTGCATGAGTTGTGACTTGTTTTATTGATTTTGACACTTTCAGTGGGTGCAAAATGAAGTCTCATAGTTTTGATTTATATTTTTCCAGTGACTGAGGGTGTTGAACATTTCAGCCTCTTGAATTTCCTCTTTTGAGAATTCTCTGTTTATATCTGTATCCCATTTTTAATTGGGTTTTTGTTTTCTTGATATCTAGTTTTTAAAATTATTTATTTTGGATATTAGCCCTCTATAGGATGTGTACTTGATAAAAATCTTTTCCCATCCTGTAGGCTGCTGCTTTGTCTGAATGACAGTGTCCTTTGTAGTACAGAGGTTTCTCAGTTTCATGAGGTCCCATTTATTAATTATTGACTTTGGAATCTGTTAACACTGTTGTGTTCAGAAAGTCTTTTCTTGTGTTAGTGAGTTCAGGGATATTCCCCACTTACTCTTCTATCAGGTACAATGTATTTGATTTCATGTTGAAGTTTTTTTTTTTATCTATTTGGAGTTGAGTTTTGTGTAGGGTAATGAGTATGGATCTATTTGCAGATATTAATTTTTTGCCAGCATCATTTGTGATGATGCTGTCTTTTTTCCAGTGTGTTTTTCCATCTTCTTTAGCAAAAATTAGGTGACAGTGGGTGTTTGGACTTAATGTCTGGGTATTTGATTTTATTTCATTGATCATAATGTCTGTTTTTGTGCCAATACCACAATGTTTTTATTACTATAACTCGGTAGCACAATTTGAGGTCAGTGATGAGGCCAGTGATGGTTTATTATTTATGATTGTTTTAGCTATTATGTGTGTTTCCATACGAAGATGAAAATTGTTCTTTCAATTTCTGTGAAGAATCACGTTGGAATTTTGGTGAGGATTGTGTTGAATCTGTAGATTGTTTTTGGTAGGATGGTAATTTTTACTTAAAATAGTAAAAATGGATAAATATATCCTATTGATCCATGAGCATGGAGGATCTTGACATCTTCTGACAGTAATGTTGTCTCATTTTTCTTGGTATTTCAGATCCTGATTCTGATATAAGAAGACAATACACGTCAAATTCATGAATGAGAACTGTGAGGATTTGGTAAGGAGGACAAGGCAGGCTGAGATGGAGAGATTTGTGAGAAAGATGGGAAACTTGTACCATAATTTAAAAGGGGCATGTGTGCTCAGGAAATAATGTTTTGGATTTAAAAGAAAATTATATATGAGCTGCTTTTTCACTCCATATAGAAAAATGCAGGCTTCAAACAGATGAATTTTAAATTTTGAGTAGTGAGGATGGAAAATATAGGTGTTATAGGATAGTGGTTAAAGGAATGGGAAAAGATGATTTCATAGAACAAATAAAATATATATATTGTGGAAATAATTTATTTCCTCAGGAAAGCTTATTATATAAATTTTGTTATTTGAAGAGTACACTAAAATTTTAAAGGTATGTATTGTCAATGCTTCTCAAAGTTCCCAGAATATTTAGAACATGTTCATTGTTCATCTTTGAGCTGTCAATAAAGAATTAACCAGATGTATACTTAATTATAATGTTTTGTAATTGACAGCCTCTGACGTGAATGATTTAGTATAAGGAATAATCCTCAACTTGTTCACTAATTCAATTGCTATTTTATTTTCCATTTAAATAAACAGACACAAAAGGCTTGAATAGCTTCTCATTGTTCAACTAGTAAGGGGCAGGCCTAAAATTGGATATTGGTACTTTTTCTTCAGGATCTATATCTCTAACCACTGAATTATATGTGGTACACAATATATTGCCACAAATAAATCTCTCTATATTGTATGAGCAATGTGTAATTGCAGAAATTGTATTCACTAATTTTAAATATACTTAAATAATTCATATGACTTGCAAAAGCAAGAAAAACCTCCAGGGCAGGTGAGAGTAGATAAATATATTAGATGAAAACAGTATATTAGTTATCTGTTAAGTTTTCTTGTGAACTAATATGTGTTCATACTTGCATATTACTTCAGGCAATACTATCTAATAGAGGTACAACACATAGTATATCTGCATTTGAATAATTTTAGTAGCCACTTTAAAATTGAAAATAAATATATAGCGTAATTTCTTTCCATGTTGGGTATTGAACCTGTGGTCTTGCATGTGCTGGGAAAGTGCTCTACCACTGAACTGATTCTCTGAAGTCCTATTGACAATGTATTTTGTTTAACCAAGTACACCTGAAATTCTGTCATTTTATCATATAATTAAGATATTAATTATTTTTGCATCTCTAAGTTTTATTTTTACATCGACATAAAGTTGTATCTATTTACTGTGTACACCATAATTTTTCGAATAATGTGTGCATCATTAAATGATTCACTCCAGCTAATTAACATATGCATTTCCTCACATGGTTATCGTTTTTGTGGCAAAACACTTTATAACCCATTTTCTTACCATTTTCAAATGTGCAATATATTATTAACTATAATCACCATATTGTACAACAGATTTCCTGAACTTATCCCTTCTATTTAACTGGAAAATTTTAACCTTTGACTGACATCTTTCTACTATCCATCTCAACCCTGCCTTTGGTAACCATCATTTTACTGTATATGAGATTTTTTTTCCCTAAAATTTACATGGGAGTGAGTTCATATAGTATTTGTTTTTTTACACATTACTTATTTCACACTATTGTGTGAAATAATGTTTTCAATGTGGTTAAGGGTACCAGGATTTGTTTTCCCTCAGTGGTCCTGTGAAGAATGTGCTATAATTCCTTTGCCAAGTCTTCTCTGAAAGCAGTTGCTCTATGGGTTTGAGTGTGAAGTCATGAAAGTTATCTATAGATAATTTGGGTCCAGTCTTTTCTTACTATGCGTTCTCTCTTACTGCTTAATCAATTTATAAAGTTAGACAGATTGTTGGCCAGCCCGAGGAACCCTTACTAGGGGGTGTTGAAGTCAAACCTCTTTGGTGTCAGGCTTTTCTTAGCTAGGTGAGTGATAAAGCATGGCTATTGACAAGAGTCAAGCTAAGATCTGGATTTTGAAGATACAGCATTTTTACTTTTGGGGGCCAGGGGCAACAGGGTTTAGATGATACTAGTCTCATAATCACCATGGAGCTCTGGGTGGTCTGGCAGTCATGGTAATACCCATGCCTTAGGCTCCTAAGTGTTAAACATATAGGTATATACCACCATGCCCATGTTTGGATTGCTATAGATTTATGATATCTTTTGAACTAAGGTTGTATGATGCTTTCGACTTCCATCTTCCTCAAGGATAATTTGGCTATTTAAGATCTATACATATAGTTCCATAAGGATTTTAGATTATTTTTTCCTATTTATGTGAGGAATATCACTGAAATTTTGATAGGAATCATACTAAATCTATAGATAATTTTCGGTAGTTTGAACACTTAAATAACATTCTTCAATCCATGAGTATGGGTTATATTTTCACTTACTTTTTTTTCTCCCCCCTTTCAGTATTTTATAGTTTAAAGTGTATAGCTTCTTTACTTAAAATTGTTTAATCAGTTTTTAAATATTGTGCACACACACACATACACACACAGGCACAGGTCAGAGGACAACTTGTGGGAGTTGTTTATCTTCTTCTAGCATGGGTATCCTGGAGATCAAACTCAGGTTGTCAGAGTTGGTGTCATGTACCTTTGTGCATTGAACTATCCTACATGCCCTCATTTTTCAATTAGACGTATTGCCAACTTGTATGGAAATATGTACCTTATTTATGGAAATATGTACCTTATTTCTTATAATTTATTTTGGGTTTTTTTTTGAGACAGGGTTTTTCTGTGTAGCCCTGACTATCCTGGAACTCACTCTATAGGCCAGGTTAGCCTCTGCCTTCCGAGTGCTGGGATTAAAGGCATGTACCACCATGCCTAGCCAAAGAGAGTTTGGCTTGTTTGTGTTATGTGTTGTTTTTTATTTTTCATGTAGTTCATTGTTAGCATATAGAAGGAATACTGACTGTTTTTAGTACTCAGCTACCTAATTGGATTTATTAGTTTTAGCATTCTGTTTTTAGTGAAGATATTAAGGGTTTTCTGTGTATAGAAATCATGTCATCTGTTCACAGGGATTGTTTGCCTCGTCCTTTCTAGTTTGGATGTCATTTATTTCTTTTGTGTAATTGCCCTTTCTATACCTCTTGTACTATATTAAGCAGAATTGATGAACTGGCCATCTTTGCTTACTTTTGGCTTAGCTTCAGGCTTGTCATATACAGCTTTTATTTCACTGTATGATTTCATATCATTATATTCCTTAATGTTATAGCTTTAAAAGTGCTGTACAATTTACACTTTAAATATACCAGTCCAGAATGGCCAAATTTCCCATGGTACATAGCTGGTAGCTATGACATTAGGCAGTGTGAACTCAGAAGATTAAGTACCTTGGGAGTGGCTCTTGTTTTATTTAATGTTTTTGTGAATTTTCTGAGTTTATTTACCTTTAATTACATGTATATCTTACAATATTACTTGGTTTGTCTAAAAAATCTTAATGGGCCTGTTTTAATACCTTATAAAGGCTGTTACATTAATAGTAGAGCCCAGTAATTTGAGCCTTCCTACTGACTTTGAAATTACATAGAATTTGATATTCTATGGTAAATCTGATTTTGTATTTGATGGATCTTTTTTTTTTTGAGGTATATCCAGATAAATTACTGAGTATTTCTTAGTTGTTTCAAAGTTTCTGTTCCACCTTCCTCCACCATTTGGGCTAATTAAATGAATTCACAAGAAAAAAGAAAGCCTGAATTTTTGACCCTTTTTTTTTTGGTGCAGTAACAGTGCTTCTTCCGCAGAACACCTTAATGTTGAATTCTTCCCTCCAAGGAATTTCAGCGATGGTAGCTCTACTGATAGCTCTCCAGGGTCTAGGCAACTAACCTCTTCTCAATAAGCCTGAGGAATTCATATCTGGGAAACAAGTATTTTCTCCAAAGTGATTAAACTTCTATGCTGCCTATTTCCTAGAAATTATACTGAAATATAGTTGGAGACTTAACATTGAAATGGAGCAATAGCTTGAAGTAGTGACAGAACATACGACTAAAACAAGGTTTGAAAATCCATGAACATTGTATTTGTTTATATAAGTGCACTGACTACTGACTCAACATCAAATGCAAGCTTATTATATATATAAATATATACACACATATAAGACATACAATATATATGCAGATATATCTTTATACATACAGTATATATTTGTAGGAATATATACATACAATTATGAATATATATACATATGTATGTATATGTATATGTATATATATATATACATATATATATAAACCCAACATTTGAAATCCTTTCCTTAAACTTTAGAAAGCTTTTGGTAATTGTAAGTATTTAAGGTGATCAAATGGCATGAATTAAATAACTCTGTAAGAAGCAAAGCAAATACTGAAAGAATATTGCTTATAAAATAAAAACTTTTTTAGTTTATTTATTTATTTTTAGAACAACTGGCATTTACTCTGGATAAAACTGTGGTAATATATTGGTCAATTAGAGCAGATGCAGCGTTTCTTTCTCTATTAACTCTTGTAATAACCAAATATATTGTTATCTTAAGGGAGTTACAAAATGTATGATTCTCATATGGCATGGCCATGGTAGCCAGTAACAGTTTTGGAAATATACTAACCTTCTACTGAGTTTATAAAGAATTTTGGGGTAATCTTGATACCCACTGGATGTCACTGTTGCTGCACCAAAAATGTCAAGTATTCAGGCATTTTTTTTTTTCAATTTCTCAAAAGGCAAATAAAGTTTCAGTTGGAATATTGGTGCTTATGTTGCAGGATGGGATAGAGAAGTCCAATAGCTACATTTTCAGGTTGATAATTAAAAGATTGAGTTGTATAATTCTTGATTTTAATCACAATAACTGTCTTTAAAACACTTTTCTGTTGAGACTAAGGTCCCACTGAGTGACCCAGAGCTACCTTTGCTATCACAGTAATGGTTTTATTATTATTATTTTGAAGTAGGACAGATGTTTTTAACATCTGTTTCTTTTCATTCCAATAAGGTTGAAAGGAGTCTTGCTTGATTGAGTCCCCTTAGATAAGGAATATGGAAATGATAATTTTTAACCTTGTGTGACTGGACTGCTAAGTAACAAGTAAAAGAAAACATCTTTTTAGATGGATTGTTTCTAGAAGTTCTCCACTCCAGTGGTATAGAATGCAACTATATCACAGCTGTCAAATCTTCTTAAGAAGTAAGAATACAGCTTTTGTTATTTTCATTTTCCTCATTTGATTATATGGGATCATTTGATTTTCTGTCTTTTATTTTTCTATAATAAACAGACTGAAGCATTGGATTCACAAAAGAGCTATGGTCCTTGAAGTTTACTCACAATTTCAAAAGAATTAAAAAACTTGTATGGGCATAGGAGATGATTTGAATTTAAAAGACTAGAATTGAAAATTAATATATTTATCTTTATATCACAAAATGATCATGCCTGCTCAGTGTTTATTTATTTAGCTTTCTAAACCATGCTATATCTAAGTGATTCAGGGAGAACATTACCCTTTCCGTTAAATACTTTTTTTTTTTTTGCATTTCTAGGGATCAGCATAGCATCAGTCATTTGGTAGGTATTCAGAAATATTGGCTGGATTGCTTTTTGACAGCTTTATAAGTAATGGACTAGTACACAAATCTTGTTGCTTTAGGGAGCTTGTGAACTAGGTGAAAAAGCATTCTGTAAATAAACATTAGAAGAACCCACTTATGGCATTACCACTCATAAGAGCACTTCAGTATTTATTAGTTTGTGGCACTTGTCTGACTGTGGGGTTATAGGATGTTGTAATATAAGATGAAACAATCGAGAGGCAATTCTAGATGGAAACATACAATTAATCCATGTAAAATGTTTTAAGAGTTATCTTGTTTATATAGGCTTTTCCATTTATTAGTTTTACATGATGACTTGCAATTGCAAGGGCAGGGAGATGGCTTCCTGATGATGTTGCTTCTCAAAAAGAAGCCTGCAGATGCCAGCATTGGCATTGCTTCGGGCTTAATAGGAATGCCAAATCTCAGGTCTTATCTCAGATCAACTGAATCAGAATTAGAAGTACCAATCTAGGGCACATGTTATGCTAAAGATAGGCCAATTAAGTTTGAAGCCCTTTGAGGAAAGTAGAGCAAACTTTTATTGTTAGAACAGTGAACCTCATAATGCTGTTTACTAGGGAATGGTCAATGGAAGGAAATATTAGAAATACCGTGACTGAAATTGTTTACAAAGGAGTATTTGGAAAAGACTTGCTAGCACAATGAGAGAGTCATTCTAAATCAGTGACGAAATGGAAAAGTGAACAAATCCAGACTGATTTGTAGCCTTCCCCAGTTGCTTAGTTTACATGGGAAGCCGCTCTGTTGATTCTCCAAGATCAATTGAGCTGTGTGGGTTTTTCACCCCCACCCCACTTTAGACCTGAAGCAACGAAAGCTAGAATTTTGCTTAATAGCCAGCTGCTTCTTTGGGAAAAGAAGTGACTACCTTTGTATAATAATGTTTTATGGTTTACCTCATCTCCTCCCACAAATTACTTCCATAATGAGGGGATGGAGGGCCTGTGGATTCTGCAGAACCTTTAGTTGACAAGACGCTTCTGAATGGTAATGCACAGATGGGCTGGGAAGAGCTTAATTCATTATTGCACACATACTACAGCTTTGTTTATTAGTAATGACATGGCATACATTTTCCTTAGCTCTGAAACTGAATAAAGCAATAACCCCACCATAAGGGAGACAGGAATTGGGAGATAATAAATATTTATCATCAAATCTCTCACTTTCCTAGCAGCCACAAATGGAGGAGGAAATGAGCGCCTTATTTATTTATTTATTTATTTATTTTGAGAGCCAGTGCCAGGAAAACAAAAAGCTTAAAAAAAATCTCATTAATCAAGCAGATAGATTTCTGTGGGTTCTAGAAATCTCAATATATATTTTTTTTAATCGAGGGAGATGCAATGATTGAACACAGCTGAGATACTCTTTGAGACCTGCAATCTTGGTCATATGCCACTAGCAAAAGTGACTATCGTCTATCAGGAGTATTAAATAATACAATCTGCTAGCTATGCTCTTCAAAGAGCATTGCTTTGTTTTCCTGGACTCAATACATAGTATAACAACAAACACATGGAGCTAGTTTTCACATGGCAGGTTGAGTCCATTTCAGGAAATTTACTAATACGTTAGGATTGTGTTTTCAAATTGGGAGTAAATTGGGTATAAAATGGTACCCTTGAAAGAGTTAGAGTCTTTCAAACTATCAGAACAGCTTAGCTTCATCATGTGTAGGCAAAAATATCCTCAGTTTATGTTTTTTCTTGCCATTATTGAATGCTAAAGAGAAAAAAGTTTCAATATGAACTTGCAGTCTACTCACTGTAACAGATCAACAATGTGACTTTTTACAAGTTGTTCTGGTCTTCTGGATCTCAGAATCCTTATTTTATAAAAGGTAGGAATTCAAACTTGGGCTCTTAAAGCTTTATATCCTATTAGAATTGATCTGCATAGTTCTATTGCTAGCCTTGGTTTTGCTTATTTGGATCACTATTCTCAGACCAGGTGGTAACCTTGCCATCAAAACTGCCACAATCATGTGTTTACCAATAAGCTCATTTCCTTATGTTCTTTTAATTCATTTGATCTCTACTTTATTTTTATTTTTTATTATGTAATGCTCATTAGCACATCACAAGATAACCATGATTTAGGGTATAACTCAATTTTAGCATGGGCAAGCAGAGAAACACCCACTTAATTTTGTTTTTGGCTGCGTTTGTCAAGTGGTGTTTACATATGGTTTGTTCTTTCATTGTTGGGTCCTAGTGAATGAAGAAATTCTGATCATGCATCTTTCCTCTCAAAAGATATAACTGGTAGAGATAAGATAGAAATGAAACCTACTAGTCTGAATCATTCCTTGTTGAGCATTTGTGGTCTAATTATTTGCCTCAGTGTACCAAAGTACATGCCTGTGTGTGTGTGAGTGTATGTGTGTGTGTTGGTGTGTGTATGTGTGTGTCACACTTTGAGTTCCAAATTAGTATTTCTCAGTACTTTGTATTATATAATCATTGGGCCAGGTTTTGTGGAGTAATATAACCACTTTGAATATATCAGATAATGCATTTCTCATTTTCTGTCTTTGTTCCTGACTGTTACAGTGCTATTATTGGCCTGGGGATACAATTTGCTAAATGCTACATTAGTAGACTGAAGAAGTTAATGCACCTCTCAAAATATCTACCTTAAATCCAGGGAGCAACTAATTCTTCTTATTATCATATTTTATATATTATAGAAATGGAAGTATGGTCATCACTATCATCATTTCACTTTTACAACTTCTTTTCAACTTCCTATCTAATTGGAATGCAAAATTCCTCAATCCCAAAGAAGCCTATATTTCAATAATAAAGACATGTATCTTTATTAATCAACATGAATAGAGACAGATTTACAATTTTCAAAAACATACATGAATATCAAAATGATCTAGTATAATGAGAGCATTCTAACCATATAACTAATGGTGATCATTGCGCCAAAAAAAAAAAAAAAACTTTAATAGTGTACTGGTAATTTTAAGTGAATTTATTTTTCAGCATTCATTCAAATACCTGTACAATTCTTGGCCAGTATTCTGTGCAGCTCTTGAATTTTCAAGATTCATTTTCTAATCAGTGAAATCATTTACTGCTCTCAGATGCTAGGCCAGGAGTAATGGAGCAGAGAGAGTTGTTAGCTATGACACGATGCCTTTTCTCTCATTTATCTGGGAAAAGCAAGAAAAAGAACACCTTAACATCCTCTTTCTTCTCCCGAAAAGGAAACAGACACTAATCAACATCCAATTCTGCCTCCAAATTCAGCAACTCAATTGTCCACAGTGTCACAGTGCTGTCTGTTACCTTGGCTCCTAATCATGAAATCTTAGAAGAATGCCAAGTAGCCTTAGTATATCACAGGTGTAACCTCTCATGCTACCCAGGACCATCAGAAGACAAAAATGATAATATCCAGCAAAGTGGTGGTATTTCCTTTAAAATTTTTTTAGAGCATTATAGAATAGTAGACAGTATGTTATATTTTCACAATTGTAAAGACAGAATGTTTAGAAAGATCTGCATTTTCTATAAGGAAAGGAATGTGATAGATTTAGGCTTCTATGCTATGAAGTTATCGCAAGTAGCCATGTTGGCAGAAATGTTACAAGAACCTGAAAAATTACCCTCTCTCTAAAATGTTTTAGGAGAGCAGTTTTTATGTGATGATTATATGTATTAATTTCTGATTGTCTAGCATTCTGAGTGGAAGTCAAAATTTTCGGCATCTTACTTTTAAGTCTATTTGAACATTGATGAAATGTGTAGACTGGGAAAGATAGGGCCATGAAATGGATAATTGTAGCCAGAAGTTTTTTGACCCCTCTGGGCAGTGGTCAGGACAAATATTTCCCATACATAGGGTCCCACAGCCTCTTATAAAATAATTATTCAGAGGCTTATATTAATTACAAACTGTTTGTCCTATGGCTTAGGTTTGCTACCAACTAACTCTTATATCTTAACTTTACCCATTTGGATTAATCTATGTATTGTCACATGTTCCATGGCTTTACCCGTGTTTCATTACATCTTGTTTCTTGGGTGGCAGTTGAAAATATCTCCCTGACCCTGCCCTTCTTCTCCTTTATCTCTGCTTTGATTTTCCACCTGCCTTTAAACTGCCTTGTTATAGGCCAAAACAGCTTGTTTATTAATCAGTGGTAATAAAGCATATTCACAGTGTACAGAAAGACAACCCACATCACTTCCTTTTTTCTGGAAGGAAGGTTTCAATTTTAACATAGTAAAATTACATATGACAAAACAGTTATAAAGCAAAAAATTAGTTATAACATCTAGTCTATTTGCATTTAGCAAAACTAAAAAAAATTCTACCATCTATCTTATATTTGTGAGTCTAAAGTTTCATATCTAACTTACCTTTCATCATGACTAAGGAAAACTATAATTATTTGCTCCTCAACTCCATCAAAGACCTCAGAAAAATATAATATTATATAAGTAAATAGAAAGTTTATTGTAATCAATTTCCAAAATTGTAGAAATGACAGAGAAATCTGGCTTCCTGGATAGGCACCCAACATTAAGTTGTAACATTGGAGCATCTGTCTACAGGCCTAGAGTCTCTGACACACCTTTCAGTGAAACAGAAAATTAGAAGAACTTCTCTGCTCATTTTGGCAAAATTCACCAGTTGTTTTTCCCTGTGTTCTGTAGAATATCTGGCAGTTTTCTCTGTGAAGCAGAAAGCTGACAGACAATCTCAGCTTATTCTGGCAAAGTTCAGTGGTCACTTTCCTATGGGTTCTGTATGCCCAATATAGGCAGCATACTGTCAAACAGTAAAGGTAAGAACAATTTCTTGCCCAGTGGCTAACTTTTGCCACAAAGAAAGTAAATTCTACATGGGGTTTCTTTGATACCCATCATCCTCTTGAAGTATATTGATGCTTCTAGGAACAGACATATCTCATTGTCCATAAAAGTGTCAGTTCTTAAAATATATTAAATGCCATATTTTGTAGGTCTTAGAAGTGTTTGAAGATTACCTGTCTAATTGGAATATATCATTGTATATCTAAAAACCATAAGTAACATGACTATACTTTTGATTATCATATCTGAGTAATTATTAATCTTTATTTTTAAATTATACTTTAAAATTTAAAATGAATTTCATAAACATAATACATCAAACAATAGAAGAAATATCCATATAGTATAACAAAAGTAACCTTAAATTTATATCAATAAACCAAAATCTATATCAATGTAAAGCATTTAAAACAAGTAGTTGTTTTATAAAAGTATATGCAATAATCTACCCTTTTATCCTCTATCTTTATCTTTATCTTTAGAAAGAACCTGAATATTGTTGCTGGGTCCTAACAGTTTCCTCAGAGGAGAGGTTGAGAAAGTGTGGAGTTAAAATGACACAGATGCTGACACAGTCTCTGGGAGTCAGTTGAAAAGCAAAGAACTAACTCATTTATTCAACAATGGGGAAAGCCTTATATAACCTCCTCCCAGCGTCCAGGCTGAGTCATGATATGGCAATATTGCAAGGCCATCCCTCATTGGCTGGTCATATCAGGGGATCTAACAGCATCTGTTGCTGGGCAGATTCCAATTGATCAGGAACACTGGGCAGTGCCTGATGCTAGGCAGAATCAGGAACATTGAACAGCAGCTGTTACTAGGTCCTTAGGCAGATTCCATTTTGACTCACAAGGAAGTACATTATGTATATGCCTTGGCAACTCATTTGAGCCAATGTCCTTGGCCCTATGGGCCTGTCCTACTACAGACTACAGCCAATAACAATTTATAATCAACATGCTTAAATGTATCTGCCTAACTATATCCGAGATAAAATCAGTCTTGTCTTGTTACATCCTTCCCATTAAACCAGATGGCTCCCAAATATCTTTCCTTAGTTTTTAGTGGTAGAATAAAACAATAAATGTGACACATCTTACCATAAACTGATTAGTTCACTAAAATTTTTATTTCTGATACATTGTCTTTTCAATATTTCCCAGGTTAGAGTCAACATTTATTTTTTTATTTTTATTGTTTAGAAAAACCATTAAGAAGGCTTAGAGATGATTGTAAATAGGTTTTTTATTTTACTGACATAGTCTCTCCAAGGGTTGATCATTATCTAATGCCATGGAACATTAAAAAAAAAAAACAAAAAACTCTTTACTGGTGATCTTAAAGGAAAGGAATAGAGAGACAAACTACAGAAAACTGTAGATAGCCCACAAACCCATGAATATGACAATTTTGTTTTGATCAAAAGTTAAATAATTTTTAATTTCAGATATTTAAGATTTTTTGCACTTGTTTAGTGTGTGTGTGTGTTTACATACATACAGCTTATAGACATATGTTCTCTTCTTTTACCGTATTGGTTCTGATGATTAAACTCAGTTTGTCAGACTTGACAGCAGTTTCCTTTTCCTATTTACCTATCTCACTTATTCAATAGACTCTGTAACACTCTAGAGGCAGGGAATAAAGGGAAAATCTAAAAGATGATTCTTAGAATTCTGGCTTGAGAAAATAGATGAATGGTAGTACCATCTGCTGAGATGGGAAATATTTGAAGAACATTATTTTAAGTGTATGGTTACATGTGTACAGAAGATTATAGATGGATATGAATTCAATTTTAAACAGAGTTTGAAATGCATTTGGATCACCCAGGTGAGATTCTAAGTAGGAAAAGATGTATACACATAGCAATGAGACCCTTAGGAGAAGTCTTTGGGTTAAAGATATAAATTCATACATTTACCTAAAATAGCAATCAACATCAGTGGTGTGGTTTTATTTAGGGAGTAATAATTTTGAACCAAGAAAAAAAAAAGTCCCAAATCAACCACTGAGGAACTTAGACATTTAATGACTTTCTATGAAAAAGGGGAATTAGGAAAACAAAGGTAAAAAGTCAGAAGAAAGCAAGATGTGGAGCTAAGAAAAGACTGTTACAAATAGATTGGTTCACGTTGTCAGTGTTTTCAGACATTAAAGAAGATGAAGATGGAAAACTGCCATTTTGGTGAAGGAACATGGCTGTCATTGGTAACGTTAGTATAAACTACACAGTGGAGAATGACTGAGTTGTGAGCAGGCAGAGATCACAAGTATGCATGGCTTGAGAAAAGTTTTCTTGTGAGGAAGATGGAAATCATCATCTACTTGGAGGATATGGAACAGGTTTGTTTGCAATGGGAGAAATTTTAGCATGTTTAAACTTTATGGGTCTGAATTATTTGATAAAGAGAGATTGAATATATAAAAAGAGTATAAGTCTGTTGTGAAGTATTGGACTGGAGAAAACACTCAGGAGGATTGATAATGGAGAGGGGAGGAGTTGTGATTGGTAGCTTCTATCTTGTCTATAAATATTATCTAAACTTATTTTCAGAAAATAAGGATGCAAAATGGGTTTAGATATGGAGACACTGAAGCTTGAAAATGCCAATGCTATAAAGTGGAACAAGCCATTTAAGGAAGTCTAAACATGTGGCTCCTTCCAATGCCATGCTTCATTTTTAAATTACTGAAACCTATCACCCCACCCCCCAAAATCTTAATCTGTGAGTAGAATATACCCTCATCTCATGATTTCTACTCATGTTTCAGGTCTTAATTTACATGCTATTTCCTCCAAAAAGCCCCTTTCTATGTTTAGATGACCTCACTGGGTGTTTCTATCACCACCCTTACCTTCTCTACAGTCACTGCATAGACAGTGTTGTTGTTATTCCTTGTTTAGCCCACCATCTACCCACTAAAGGCAAGCTGTGAGAAATCTAGAGCAAATCAGTAGGGCTCTACACGATAGGGTCCACCACAGTTGATGACTGGATGCTGTGAACTCACTGTTGTAAGATAAATAAATGGTCAAATGCTTACAAAGATAATAAAGCTCTTAAAAGTGCTCTACCTAGATGAAAGATAGTCTCTAAGAAGCACTATGCTATTCATTAGCTGAAGCATTGGCCACTGTAATGATATTAAAGAAAGAAAAGGGCGAGATATGAGTCTGTGATTTGTCTCTATTGTCCGGGCTTGCTAGGGGGAGCACTAGCTTATGCTTTTCCCAGTTGCTTTAGTAACTTACTATTGCTGAAAGTGAGACACTGTGAGTATTGAGGGTGGAGATGCTGTTAGAAAAGGACACCACCCTTCTGAATGAGGCGTTAATTTGCACTGAATCAAATGTGGTCATGAACCATGCTGGTTCATTTCAGCACTGTTATTTAATGGTACTCATTATTTCAGCAACCTGACAATAACAGCTGGACTGTGTGGGATAAAAATGACTTTTCAGTACAGGCAAGCAGAACATGGTAGCTCTCTTGGAGAAATATAAATTGTTATTTAAAAAATTTAATCCTCGTTTTATGGTCATCATTTTTTGACATTTTTTCATTTAATAGTTTTTTTTATATGTATACCAACCACAGTTCTCCTTCTCTCCTTTCCTCATAATCACATCCCAGTTTTTTGCCCGACCTCCCATCCACTCCTCAGAGAGAGTAAGACCTCTCAAAGGGAGTCAACAAAGTCTGGGATAGTTGAGGAAGGACGAAGCCCTCCCTGACCCCTGTATCAAGGCTGAGCAAAGTGTTCTTCAATAGGGAATGAGCTCCAAAAAGCCAGTTCATGCACCAGGGACAAATCCTGGTATGTCAAGATGTATAGATGTACTTGTGTGTAAGATGGGGAAGGACAGATTTAAACGGGAAGAATAATTTCGTGTTAGGTTGCCTCTTTCTCTCTCAAAGGCACAAATTCCACTTAGGCACTGGATTTAAAGTAACTTTTGTGTATGCTCTGAAAATTCACTAGTCTTTGGGGGAATTTTAGCTCATCGAAAAAACAAGTTAGTACTGAGAGGTTCAATTACTCTCCTAAAATGTCAATAGCTTAGCAGTAGAAAAGCCAAACAGCAGGCTTTTTTCTATATTTGAGTATATTCTCAAGATATCTATAAAGGCTTTCTACAAACAGCAAGAATAGGATAGCTGTAAATGATACCCACTCTGGAGGCTTAGGAACAGTGGGTTCTCCTCTGTGTCCCCAGTTTGGGATTGGGACTGGTGGTCTGTCACTTCCCGGTGGGAGAGGCTCCACCTGTGCTCTCCTTTCTTTTGTTTTAACTTTAAAGCACTTTTTACAGTAGCATGACCACTTTTCAAGTATTTAGTTTGGAATTTCTGTTTGGTTATGTTTCTGGAGTGACTAGTCTACTCTTGCAGGATCCAGTTTTGGCTTCCTGAGAAGGAGCGCCTGCTAAGCCAGGGCCTTCAATGTTTCTCATGCCTTCTTTACAGTGCCATCATGTAATTAGGCTAGCATCCCCCAGAGCCTCTACATGTTCAGGGCTTCTCATTCAGTCTATGTTATTTAATAAACATGTTTTAGGGGCATAGAGTTGATTATTAAAATGCTTTTGTTGAAGATAGCTGCCTTTTCCATATAGTTGAGGTTATGACAGGAACTTGTATCTTTGCATCACTTTATTTATAGAAGGACAAAGTATCTGACAAGGAATTAGCTTCAGAGAAGGCCAGACTTTGAAAAATCAAGGATTATTAGGTTATTCTTCATAGCTCAACCAACTAGATTTATAGCATTATATGCTGACTATTTCCATTGACCCTGCTCATATCTGAAAACAAATAATATATGTATATATACATACATTTATCTGAACTTAAAGATACACAAAACCCTTACACTTTAAGGCATCTTAACCCCAAAGAGCATTTCAACACAGCATGTTCTTATTTATAACCATGCAGAAGTGGGACATGATCTATCACAGGGGTTAAAAAATGTAAGGTTGTAGGTTCTAGATATTTGAATTTAGGTTAGACATTTTGCCCCCATAAACCGCTTATTTTTAAATTGGAAAAAATTTTACTCATCTCACAGAATTGAGTTAAAGGTCAAAATATACCATACAATTAAAGTTTGGATCAGTGCCTGACAGTGAGTGCTAAATGATTGTTTATTTGAGTATTTATTGTTGTTCTGGAATGGGGTATCTTTATAGACCTCAAACTTATGATTCTCCTGCTTCAGCCTTTCTAGTTCTGATTTCCCAGGCATACACCATCATACCCAGGTTGTTCACACAATTTAACAGAACACTCTATCACATTGATATATGATCAGCTATGTTCTTTGCTACTATGGGCATAGTAGTTAGGAAGTGAAAACAATCTAATCTAACTATAGTGGAGAATGAAACTATAACATATGACTCATATGTTAAAAAAAGGTATTTGTTTACTTTCTTTTCTGACCATTTCTCCCCAGAAAATCTACTTCCAGCCAGAGCATAGGTTCTATGTCATATCTTGATAGTTTTGTGTAAGAAATTTTGTGACTAGAGACAGAGAAACTTCAATTCTTCTGCCCAGCCTTTTTTTCTTACTACTCTCCTACTTTGCTTATAGACTTTCTTGACATTTACTCACTATTGTGGGATGAATTATGAACCTCCCAAAGTATATTTAAATGAGTATTAGTTTTCCAAGGCTGCTATAACAAACATCACCACCTGAGTGGCTTAAACATCAATATATTTCCTTATACTTCTAGAGACTAAGAGGAACTAAATGAAGGTTCCAGAAAGGTTTGTTGCTTTTGAACTTTTGTTTATGGATCTTAATTGCCTCTTCACAGAACTATATACCATTTGTGCTACTTTAGGGCCTCCCCGAATGGCTTCCTTTAACCGTGATTACTTCTTTAAAGACTGTGTCCAAATACAGTCATATCTTAAGCATATGACTTTTGGGAGAAGAAGGAGCATGTCTCTGCTCATAACAAAATCTTGACTTCTTGGTACCAATGTGACCTTGTTTAGAAATTGGATGACAGATGTAATCAAGTTAACATGAAGGCACACTGGATTAATATGGGTTTTAAATCTAAATGATTATTGTCCTTAAAGGGAAAGCGTTATATATATGAGGTTTACAGAGGGGAAGGAGGAGACAGTTCTGCTTTGCCAATTTTTGACCAAAAATGCCAAGGATTGTAAATCACCATCAGAAGCTAGAAGCAAGGATGAATATTTTCTTGGTGCCATGGGGAGTGTTTATCAACCTGAGAATAGCTTTATTTCAGACTTCTAGCTGTTTCCAGAAAGCCGTCTACCAAGTTTGTGGTAGTGTATCATGGAACCTTGGAAGACTAATATGCTACCTGAGATTATATGTTTGTCAATTATCTTCTATACCTTCCACTGGAAGGACAACTTTCTTAAGCCAAGGAGTTGCTTACCTGCATCACTATTTTATGGTCAGCATAATGGATATTTACTGACAGAATTAGTGACTAAATAAGTGGGTAATACTGAAAGAAAGGCGCTTAGGAACACAGGTAGGAGGAAAGAAAAATAGAGAAAATCATTGAAAAGGCAAAAATTAAATAAATAATCTCAAATATACTAACCTACTAATAAGTCAACCAATGGGAAATTATGAAGAAATTAAGTTCTATGTCCAGTCTGGTATGGCAATAAGTAGAAACAAATATTGAAATTAGAGCAAAGATTCCCTGAAAGTATAAATATCTAGTGGGAAGAAATGAAATAGAGTACATTAAAATTCACAGGTCATGGAAGTAGCAGAGTGTACCACTAGTTATATCTCAATACAAGGAGCAAGGTGGCATTTAGCTTATATTTTAGGTATGCAGTCTCCTATATTTATACTATGTGTTTTCTACATTTTTTTCTCCTCTACGTATAGATAAAATACCCCAGCTTGTAATTCTATAGCTTTTTGTAGGAGCATGCCTAATGCTATCAAATTGTTTCTTCTGACTCAGTATTTTCTAACTTTAGGTAGCTTTGTTTCAGGAGAAAAATCATTTCACATTTTTTAATAAATTCAAGTGACAAATTATATAGCTTTGTGTTTAAAAACATTATGTGTGTGTCTGTGTGAATGTATGCCTGTGGAGGACAAAAGAGGGTGTCAGATTCCCTGAATCTGAGATTATAGGCTGTTTGGGGCAGAAGACACCTATGGAACCTAACTTTTGACTTAAAAAAAAAAAAGCCAGAGATACATACTGGGAAAAAGAAATTATCTTCAAGAAACGGTGCTGGTCTAACTGGATATCTGCATGGAGAAGAATGCAAATAGATCCATATCTATCACCTTGCACAAACTTAAGTCCAAGTAGATCTAAGACCTCAACATAAACTCAAATATACTGAACCTGACAGAAGAGAAAGTGGGAAATAATTTCAAATGCATTGGCACAGGAGACATCTTCCTGAGTAGAATGCCAACAGCATAGGCACTAAGATCAATAATTAATAAATGGGACTTCATGAAACTTATAAGTTTCTGTAAGTCAAAGAACACCATCAATCAGACAAAATGGCAGTCTATGTAATGGGAAAAAAACCGTATGATCAGGCAACCTATTTCTTCCCTTCCTTTGTGTCTCAAGCGCCTATTTTCAGAAGGGCTTTATCCTTAGCATTATGTTGATAGCATTACATGCAAACATGTACAGTGAAAAAAAAAGAGGAATTTCAGTTTAATTCTCAATGCAGTAAGAAGCAGTTTGTATAAGTCTCCATAATATCCATTCCTGAATCTCTGACTGCTAAACTGCATGGTTGTATATGAGCCTGGCAAATTAATAAATGGAGCTTCATGAAACTGAAAAGCTTCTGTAAGGCAAAAGACACCATATTATGAACAAAAATGGCATCCTACAGAATGGTAAAAGATTTTCATGAACTTTACGTCTGATAGAAGGATATTATTCAAGATATATCAATAACTCAGGTAATTAGATTTTAAAAAAATAATTCAATTAAAAATGAGGTACAGATATAAACAGAATTCTCAATTAGAGAAATCTCAAATGGCTCCAAAGTGTTCTTGTCTGCTCTAGTAGTACCAGCTGTGTTGGCTGAATTTTGAGGTGAAAGTTAGTGGCATTTAGATGTGTGATAACTGCTTAGTCTGAGAAGCCATTTATGTGGGGAAATCCTTTCCACCATAAGCTTTGAAACTCCTATATGTGTGATATGTATAACCTATATGTATAAATGATCTGTGTGGCAGTTCTTTAGAAAGAAAACATAGTGTCTATTGAATTCTTAGCCGATCATGAAAATCTGTAAAATTAGGCCTCAGGTTAAGCTAGGCTGATAATTTGAACTTTGGATTTAGATAAATTGAATGTGTTTCTGTTATACAAATATTCTCCAATGGTTTAAGTGTTAACTTTTATGGTGAACATTAAAATATAATTAAGATTAAATAGGCTTTTTTCATCAGTACAATTATTTTGAAAAGTAAATTTAAACTGAAAAGAAAGTTATTTTCATGCTTGGTAAGAATCATTGTTCTAAATCATGATTATGATGGAGAAATTAGAAGAAACACAGCTTTTGCCCAGCAGGGATTACATCCTGAGAACTCAATAAATTTAGGCTAATTTGATTATTTTAAAAGCACAATTTCTTCTCTATATAAAATTGCATCAGCTGGGTATTACATTTGGCAGGATATTTCAGAAAAATTCAGAAATGCTGAGCAAATTAATGGCTCACTCAATGTTTAACTGTATGTCAAAAAGATTAAAATTTCTTCTCTCTTTAATATATTCCTCCTTAACTAATAATGGCTATTTCACTTTGGGCATCATGTAACAGCCAGACAAGGTGAAGAAAGAACACCAGTTAACTTTTGTTGTGTTGCGTTATATAAGAAAAATTACTTATTTGTGTGTATTTGTTTTATACCTACAAATTTGATGAAAATGTATTAATTAGTTTTTGAAGTTTTTAGTAGCATCTTTGAGATTATTTTAATATATAGGACTGCTTGTTAAGAATGAGAAAGAATTTTATGTTGAGGATAATAGAAAATAGTGGGGGAGAGGGAAAATATGATAAAATACATTATATATGTATGAAATTGTGAAAGAATAAGTCAAAAAAGACATCTGAAATCTAATGTTCCCATGACTTGTTGGGACTTTCAATGATATATTGATAGTCTTGTTCTAAATCTTAGAAAGCTTACATATTTTTCTCAATGAGTATAACTGTAGCTGTTGACATATTATATGTTGTCTATATTGAACTGGCATTTATTCTTTCTTTGCTTAATTGATCTAGCACTTTTATTTAAAAAGGATGATGATTTTTATCAAATGATTTTTGATGTTTCTGTTGATATGTTTATATGGCTTTTGTACTTGATTCTGTTGATAAGGTGTATCTCAGTTATTGACTGCTTATGGGCCATCTTTATATCTTTCAAACAAATCCCACTTGATCATGGTAAACAGTAATTTTGATATGCTATTGTATTTGGTTTGTTGAAGATTTGAATGTTGTGTTAAAGATTTTTGCATTCATGTTCATCAGGGATTTAGCTTCATATAATGAGTTCAGAATAATGCCTTTACTGATCTTTTGGAGTAACTGGAGAAAAATGGTATTAGTTCCTCACCAGTTTGGTAGGATTCAATATCTATCTAGCCATAAGATATTTTTAAATAGGAGACATTTTATTGATTTAGTCTTGTTACTTATTAATGTTCATTCAGATTTTCTATTTCTTCATGATTTTGATGATTCTGTCTTATTAAGGAGAATATGTCCAGCAAGTTGTTAATTTCTGTTGGATCAAATTTTTTGGCACATATTATATATATATATAATTATACATATAATATATGTATATAATGTATCCTTATTGTACTCTAAGATCATTTTGGCTTTGGTGGCACCATTTGTCTCTCTGATTTTGTATATTTGAGGATTCAGTCTCTTTTTTTTCTAGTATAGCTAAGGCTTTAGTAATTTTGTTAACTATTTCTTTTCAGACACTCTCTCCATTATTACTTGGAGTACTGTGCGTTTCCCTAGCACAAGGTTTATCTCTAACCACAAAATTGTTTTCTTTGTCAAGACATCTATTTTATTGTTCTTCACTGTCCCTCCCCCAATTCTACCACCATTTCCCTCAAATCTTCTCACCTCTCTCTGTCAAGATATCTATCTCTTTGTTCTCTCTCTCTGTCCTACCCCAAACTCTAACATCCTGTTTCTTCCTGTTCTCTTCCCATTTCCCCTTAGCACCCTCCCATGCTTTCAATTTATTCAAGAGATCTTATCTATTTCCCCTTCCCAGAGGACCCATGAATGTCTCTCTTAGTGCCCTCCTTGTTACTTAGCTGCTCAGGAGTTGTAGATTGTAGCCTGGTTATTCATTGCTTTATGTTAAAATCTACTTATGAGTGAGTACATACCATGTTTGTTTTTCTGGGTCTCAGTTACCTTACTCAGGATGATTTGTTTTTTCTAGTTTCATCCATTTGCCTGCAAATTTCAGGGTGTCATTCTTTTTTACTGCTGCATAAAGCTCCATTGTGTAAATGTATCACTTTTTAAAAAAATACGTTTTTTAGATGATGGGCATTTAGGTTGTTTTCAGGCCATAGTTATTACAGATAATGCTGCTATAACATAGTTGAGCAAACGTCTTTGTGCCTATGAATGTGCATCTTTTGGGTATTTGCCTAAGAGTGGTATTGCTGGATTATGAAGTATATTGATTCCCAGTTTTGTGAGAAATTACCATACTGCTTCCAAAAGTGGCCGTACAAGTTTACAGTCCCGCCAACAATGGAGGAGTGTTCCCCTTGCTCTGCATCCTCTCCAGCCATTTTTGATCTTAGCCATTCTGACAGGCATAAGATGAAATCTGAGTTATTTTGACTTGCATTTTCTTGGTGAGTGAGGATGTTGAGCACTTCCTTAAATGTATTTCAGCCATTTGAGATTCCTCTGTTGAGAATTCTCTGTTTAGACCTATACCTCATTTTTAAATTGGATTGTTTGGTATTTTAATGTCTAATTTCTTGAGTTCTTTATATTTTTGGAGATCAGTCCTCTGTCAGATGTGAGGTTGGTGAAGATCTTTTCCCATTATGTAGGCTGTTGTTTTGTGTAAGTGACAATGTCCTTTGCCTTACAGAAGCTTCTTAGTTTCAAGAGGTCCCATTTATTAGTTGTTTATTAGGGTCTGTGCTACTGGTGTTATATTTAGGAAGTGGTCACCTGTGCCAATGCATTAAAACTCTCTCCCATTTTCTCTCGTTAAGTTTTATATTACCTTGAAAATCTATTGAATTTCTTTCTGTTCGCATATTTTAACCTGTCCATTTGCAGTCTGGAGAACTCACCCCTCTTAAGCAAACTGATGTTTTTTTTTTCTCTAGAAAATTACAATACTGATGCCAAATATAGTGTATGCACTGGTTGTAATAGCCCAAAATCCTGAACCCAAATGATCTTTTCTTAGCTTCTCAATTGGGTAGGACTACAGGCATGTACCACTATGCCTCACTTATTGGCATATTTTAATCATACAAAATTGTGTTTCATTGGTATATTTACATACATGTATATATTTCAGTCACATTTACCTCATTACCCTATTACTCATTACTTCCTACCCTATCACCATTCTCTTCCTTTACACAAATAATTTTCCTTTCTACTTTCATGTCTCAGTTTTTTAAAAAAAAAATGTATAGAATCTTTCTAATATAAGAAATGTGAGACTTGTATGAATAAGATTTATCTCACTTAACATGATTTTTTTCAAGCTCCATTTCCCCATAAATAGTGTTATTTTACTCTTGATAAAAATGTGATGCATAGACCGTTGAATGTATTTACTGTATTTTTGTATATTTTTAGAAAGTATCTGTTCAGTTCACTTGCCCATTTATTTTTTGTATTATTTGCTTATTTGGTGTTTAATTTTTGGAGTTACTTATATATCCTTGGCTGGATACATATCTGCAAATATTTAATTGTAGGCTGTCTCTTTGCTCTAATTATTTCTCTTGTTATGCAGAAACTTTGAAATTTGATTCACTACCTTTTGTCATTTCTTGCTATTTTTTTCTGAGCTATTGGTGACCTGTTTAGAAGATCATTGCCTCACCCATATTTAGAAGTATTTTCTTGTAGTAGCTTCAAGTTTTGGGCCTCCATAGGCACTGAGTATGAATATGGTTCACTTACACATGGCCAAAACACTCACACAGTATAAAAAAATAAATTTGAACAACTAATCAAAAACATTAATGTAAGGCCCAAAACTTTGAAGCACAATAAATCACTGAATGTCTTTCTAGCACCTATGTCCTTGACTTGGTTTTTATACCAGGTAATAGATAGGGATCTAATCTCAGTTTTCTATAAATAGATAGCTCCCCCAGAACTACCTGTAAAAGAAGCAATCTATTTTCCAATGTATGATTTAATACTTAGCTGAATGAGTTTATTTCATTCTATTCAATTCTTTTCCATTCCACACTGTGCCATGCCATGCCATTTCCATGCCGTGCCATGTCACTCCACTCCACTCTATCCATTAATTTCTCTTCCCCTCTCTCTTCCTCTCCCTGCTCTGTGGTGATATATTGTATACTTAATAAAATATTGCACAAATTCTAATTAGCATATAATGAAAACCCAGAGCCAGATATTGGGGGAAAGCTGGAATATCAAAGAGAGGAAACAGACCACAGTCAATTCTCACCCGGCCAACTTCTCAGGCCAAAGAGGGTAAAGTGGGTCCTCAGCCTGACTTGTAACTCTACAGAATCCTCAATTTCTGCCTTTTCCTGCCTTATATATCTTTCCCTGTCCAGCTACTTTACTTCCTGGTTCAACTCTATCATAATCCTAGAGTTAGGATTAAAGGCGTGAGCTACTACTGTTTGGGTGTTAGGCCTTGAACTCACAGAAATGCAGAAGGGTCTCTGGATTAAAGGCATGGTCACCACTTTCTGACCTTTATGGCTTGACTGTGGGTGATTCTGTCCTCTGATATTCCAGGCGGATTTTATTACATATATGATATATTACCACACTTCGCCCCTCTGTGTGTGTGTATGTGGCCCATTACCATGTCCTTATAGTAGATCTATAGTATAATTTCTTATAGTAGATCTATAGTACAATTTCTTATAGTAGATCTATAGTATAATTTGTGATACCTGTAACATCACTTTGACTATTCAGGGTCATCAGAAAAAATTGTATCATTCTCGGTCTAAAGTGTAGTTAACAGTTTCAAGGAATTAGCACTTAAGTATCACTGGCCTACTTGTCTTTGCAGTATTTGTTACTTTAACCATTTACGGTATCTTTCTGTACTTCCAGGTAGAAATGAAAACAGATTATTTAGGATCTACTAGCACCAATACTCTCTGCTATAGCTGTAACTCTTTGTAGTGGATGTTTGACAAAAGAAACAAGGTACTATGTTAATTGTTGATCCCTAAGCAATGACCTTGGCTTGATTTTCAGAAAAGAGACTTTTAAAATTTGTAGCAAGTAGAAATTTCAAGTATCATGAAGAACAGACCTCCATATCTTTAATTTTTTTTAACATTTAAGTAGTTCATGTCCCAAGACTCACTTATAGAATCAAGAATCATGTAGGGTTTGATTATTATTGATCTTAGTGAAGGTAAAATGAAACCTTATAGTTTTTTTCTTTGTACATCAAGGCTATATAAAAGGAGGTAAATTTATCATTTGAAGAATTCTTTATAACTTCATATAAAACATTCATTGCTTTCATCATATCACTATCTGTATCTGAGGCAGACAATGTAGATTCCATTCCCGACTTACTGATGGGGAAATGGATAAAACGATAGATTAAAGCCTAGCTAATTACATATTACAGAAGCTGGAGCAAAAATCCAGGCCTGTTGCCACTTAATACAATGTTCTTTCCACTAAACCACTTGACTATTACTGTGTGCACAGCATTGTATGAAACAGTGGGAACTTACAGTGAAATAATACTTACAGTAGTACTTATATTTAAATGCCACTTTAAACTCCCCCTCCCACAAACATTTATTTTCTGTGCTGAAATTAGTATATATTAGATTACTCTTGTTCATGCTGTCTTGTTTAGTAGCTGTCAAGTCAATTTCTATATACTTGAGCTTTACATTGTAATTGATGTAACACAATTGGTATCTAGAGGAAAAGGCTTTTATCTATTAATGCCTCCTTTATTAGTTCCATGTTCCATAAGAAACAGAGCTAACACAAGAAACCCATTTGGATATCAGGCTTTTATCTATAATTCTATGTGCAGAGGATACCATAGATATTAAAAAATTTAAATAAGAAATTAACTTCTTCATTTGACAGGTCATATGGGTGTGTGTATTTATTTATTTATTTATTTATTTATTTATTTATTTATTTATTTATTTATTTATTTATTTATATTATTTTTAAATTTTTTCTAGGCAGGATTTCTCTATATAGCACTGGATGTCCTGAAATTCATGCAAAGAATAATGAATAATGAGCAGACATTTTAGTGATATTAGGAAAAGTGTTTCATTTCATGAAAGAGCTGCATGGTAGAAGCTGGTCATTCTAATTGGAAAATATGTAAACCAATGAAAAGAATTTATCTCTATAATATATCTTACAATTTAGAAGCATAGAAAGTATTTTTCCAATTATTGTGAAAGTGTGGCAACTTTATAATGTTGATAAAAAAAATTTGTCCCTGACTCTTATAAGGATATTTATTCTACATAAACCTATTATTATATTGCTTCCAGGTAAAATTTCTCCATGAGTGATACTGTACATAGCTTATTCTTGTTAAAATATGTTAGGACACACTGATGTAATTCTCAACCTTCTAATCAATGGGGGCTTAAGCAGTACAGTCCTACTTCAAGCTGTCACAGACATGTTGAGTGCTTTACTTCATGGTACCATTTTCTCAGCACTGTACTTAGACTAATGGGAAGCTGTTTTTTGGAAGTTGCTGTGGCTGAGTGGAAAAAAGCCCTGGATGCTTTTATACCAAAAATTAAATGTTCTGGTTTGAAGTGACAGATACATCTTCTACCCACAACTTTTTGCCCCAAATTACTACTCATGTGGGCCATGAAGTACAATCATACTATCTGGTGAGACAGTGAGAAAACCACAAAAATTTGGTAAACAGTACTACTAATGGCTATTACACACATGTACTCAGATTGTCTCTATAGTTTTCTTTTTCATTCTACTAAGACATATCACAAATGTCATTGTATTAAGTGGATGAGCCAGAACATATATACATACTTAATTGTTGAACATTTAGATCATTTCAAATATCTCAGTGTTCCATGCATTTTATTTTAAAATGCCTTAGAATGGGCATAGATAATAATTATGGTGGAACATTTCCATCATTATAGCACTCAAGAAGCTGAGATCTGGGGGATACAAATTTGAGAGAGCCATAACAAAGGCCCTAAACAAAAAATGCTCCCTCTACACATACACAGAAGAAAAAACATCTGAAGATTTTTTTAATTTTTTTTTTAGCCAGTTGCATTCAGGTCAGAGAAAGATCAGATAGACTCTTTACTACTTCTAAACAAAGCAAAGAGATAGTTTCATTTAGTTGTGAAAAAGACGGAAGCTGTATTTCAAAATGATGTTGTAAGAATAGACTCCACGTTTATTGGAAATTCAATCACCTTAAATAGTCACATAATGGGTCTTTCAGATTTTGAGTCCCAGATTATAGTAGACTAACACAATTTGGATATTGGGAAGAGGCTTTTAAGTAATCTGGTTCTTAACTAATTAGAAATACCAATTTACTGAATATAGCTTCAAATCATGTGCCATTAGAATATGCTTATGGATAATTATCTTTGTTTTCATTAGGGCTATGAGTTCTATGTGATAAGTAGAAAAGTATAGGGAAAGAGTATAGAAAAAAAAGTAAGAAATACTTTTCATTGACAGCCCCCAAAGGAGATTAAAAGCAGTCTTCTAATTTGCCTTTAATGCTGTGTTGTTCACATATTCCATTCTATTGATGTGCTTTAAATATATTCTATTTTCATAATGAGTCACTTCAAGAAGAGTTTATTGTAGACTTTTCCAGAATGAATGGCAAATCCTTGCTTTCACAGTAGCTTCCCTTTTAAACTATGAATTATATTTTATGGTCACATGTAAATACTTAATCTATTGAACAATTTTGTGTGTCTGAATGTGAAAGTCTTAAGTAAATCTTCTAGGATACACACATACATTCTTATTATATTCTTTGCATAGCATAGTGACCAGATTTCTACATGTTGAAATCTTGGAAGGATGTGTTCTTTTAATATGACCTTATTTCTTATTTTATAAACAAGATCAATACATTTTCTCCCCACTGCATATACTTCTCTGTGAACTTTCCTGCAACCTAAAAATGTGTTTTTCCTGTTTGTGAGTACATTTATTGCTGAAGATTAGTTTACCAATAGCATGATAGATATCCTACTTCATACAAAGAGAATATGGTGGCAAAGTTAGAAAAACTTTGAGTATTAATTATGGATAATTATACATGAGGAAAGAATTCAAATATGTCTTTAGGTCTTTGAGGTATAGATGGAAGGTCTCCAATAATTTCCATTATACTACCATAAGGCTTAGTGTCAGCATCACTCACAAGTACTCTTTTCTTTGGTTATCATTTCCTCCTCTTCTTGCTGGTAGTCCTTACTCATACAGTCTCTATCTCTGGGAAAATGTAGAAAGACAAATGTTTGAATTCACATCCTAATTTAGTGAAGCTTGATGAAGACTCAAATGAATGATGGTTTTGATATTAGTCTTTTAGGGTTGCCAAGCCATCTGCCTCATTCAGCAATGGTTTCATTATTTTTCACGCTTATTCTGCATTTTGTTGATAGATTTATTTAATAGATTTTTAGGAGCCATTTGTCAATCTTACTATCTCTTTCAAAAAGCATCTTACATTACAAGAAATAATCTATAATGATCTTCTTGCATTTTGAAAATGTTAGTAGGAGCAGTATGAAGTTGGTTGGTATGTTGAGATGCCATTTTAGATGGAGGCATCTTTCAAGGAAGATACTTGATAGTTTAGCTTGAGTCAGAGCTTTCCAATGCTTGTGTGAGCTTCAATTGCTGATGTGCCTAGTTCTATGGAGCAAGCTGGTAACAGCTTATAGACATAGTGGCTTATTTTAAGCCCTGGGTTCTTTCATAGTTATCTCATTGTGAGCATCCAACAAGGTTGGATCCTAGACTCAGAATAGTTATCTTTATTCTATAAAGGTCTTCAAAAATATTTAACTGGCATTTACTTATAGATTATTTTTTTCCAAAAATGATTTAAGATAGATTACATGGGAAAATACTAAAATATAAAATAATCATGTTAGAGAAACTATCATCAGAGTTAGAAGTTAATTAAGAAACAGTAATTTGAAATTATGTGATTAGTAGCATAAATTTGGAGGTAAGGGGTCTGTGATGAACATTTGATAAACATCGACAAAATGATATTTCAATATAATTATTGAAATCAAATCAATGATTTAACTAGAACCTTCTTCATAGGAATGGGATAACATGAAGTAGATGATAGCTCTTGGAAGGAGGGAGCTTCCTGGAAGACATCAAGCAGAACTTCTAGTTGTCCCATTGAAAAAGTTTGGAGTGATGAAGAATTCCTTTCTTTCTCTACTATTTTTGCTTTGGGAAACGATTTTGCCAAGTGTATGATATTATCGGAGTTTGACAACTTTTGCCTCAGATTTGAATATTTCTCTGTCATCTTCACTTTGTGGGGCCATTAGAGAGAAGTGATTTAGGCTCCCAATCAAAAATATAAAGGAAATGCTTTTAAATCAAGAGATTATTTGTGGGAAGGATAGCCACTCATGAGTATTTTACCAATTAATAATTTTGAGAGCCACAAATCATTATAAAGGCAGGATAGGGAAGCTAGAAAAAGAGAGTATCTGGAGTTATATGGGAAAGAAATTTAAAAAGAAAGGAATAGAAGCTGGAGATCTGGTGTGTGGGCAAGAATGCTTAGTATGGAGTCATGAGGACTGTATTTCGGACTCACAGCACTCACATTAAAAAGCCCAAAAGTGGTAGGTATGGGAGCCCATACTTTTATCTTCAGCACTGGGGCAGAGAGACAGGTGGATAATTGGGACTTTATAGCCATCATGTAGCTCAACGAAAACCAACTCTGGGCTCTGTAAGAGATCTGTCTTAAGGAGATAAAGTGGAGAGTGATAGGAGACATCTAATGTTTCCTCTTCTCCACATGTGTACAAGAGTATATACACAGATGTAATCACATATGCACACAAATGTAACACACACACAAGGTAATGCTTACAAAATCATAATTGTAGTTACATTTGTGATATTAGCACCTAGATAGACATATTCAAAGATTTCTGTATAGATATTCTATATAGATAATTGCACATTCATGTTTATTGTTGCTCTATTTGCAGTCACTGGGAAATGGAATCAGCCTACATGCCTATCAAATGATGAGTAGAAAATGGAATTTCTTTTTTTTTTTTTCTGAGACAAGGTTTCTCTGTGTGGCTCTGGCTGTCCTGGAACTTATTCTGTAGAGTAGACTGGCATCAAACTCACAGAAACCTGCCTGCCTTTGCCTCCCAAGTGCTGGGAGTAAAGGTGTACTCCATTATGCCTTCAGGCTGAGTAGAAAATGTAAATATGATAATAAGAAATGGAATTCTATTCACCACTAAAGAAAAATGAAATTATAAAAGTTTTAGGAATGTGGATAGACAGTATTATACTGAGCAAGGCAACTCAAACAAGGAAGATTATATATTCTTTCTCATATTCATATCCTAGTTTTTAATTGCAGGGTAAATTGGAGTGTCTGAAAAACTCAAGTAGCTTGAGAGAAGTCATCAGACGCATTTTGGTACTGGGAACATTAAAATACCTGGAATATAATATTATATGTAGAAAGGTTTAAACAGGGATGGGGCAGGGTAATGGGAGATAGGTGGAATATGGAAGAAATCTAAGGATGTATGAAGAAACAGTACAAAAACTTACACTTTGTAAGCAAGAAAAATATAATTCAAAACCAATTTGGAACATTCTTACTGTGTATGAGTGCAAAATGGTGCCCTCAGAAATTATAGTTTGTAAATTAAAATCCCAGTGTTAGGTAGTGGATAATTACCTAGATATTGCTGACCAGAGACCCTTCCAAAATTATGCAGGGCATTGTCATTGTTCTTGTTTGTCCACAAAGACTAAAAGGAAATATCATAATCTTTGGTTACAGGATATTGGAAAAATTCAAGCCAGAACTGAGCTGGGGGCTCCATTCCTGTTAGCTAGTGTTTATAACATCAGAAAGTACTATTTGGACTGTTATTGGAGAAAAATAATTAACATTTTTACCCAGCTGTAGAACATGACTGTTTTGGATGTAACCAGCTTTTTTTCTGATTTGATTTGAAATCAATTCCATGACAGGATGAACACACTTGGTACTGCAAACTCAGACAAAAGCCTATATGGCAAGATCATAAGCCTTAGGGAGGAGTATGCTATTATAGTTTCCTAAGTGGAAATGTTATCAAATTGCCTTCTGAGTAATTATGATCATACCCATAGGCCAAGGAAGTTTTTAGCCTTGGACAGAGAAGCTCTGTTTTTTAGTAGTCAATGATTACTCTGTTCAAAATGTTGAAAATGTGGGGCTTCTTAGTGCTCAACCCTGAATGGGACATCTATGTCTCTTCTAATGTCCGTGGAACACAGCAGAAGAGGGGGTAGAATAAAATAATAGCTGAGAATGGAGATTAGTGCTTTGAAAATTTGCCATCTGAATATGAAATGGTTGCTACAAAAACGAACCCATAGCAATTATAGTTGTCTGAACAAGGACTGTGCAATATTGGCCTGGATAATAACCCATCATGATGGAGGTGCTTATAAGGCCCCACCTCTCTCTGAAGAACTATTGACAATGGGTACCACAGGAAGGGTGGTCATTTTATTTAGTTGTGTGGACACTGGAGGGCTCTATATACTCCACATATTTAGCTAGACAAAAAAGAGAAAGAAATGGCACATGTGATACCTAATCTTGGTTGGTAACTTGACTATATCTGGAATAAATTAAAACATATGTAGTTGGGATCCCTCCTGACTGATTTTCCTGATCAACTCATTTGAGGCTGGAGGAACCACACTAAAATTGGACTATACCTTCTGTTAGCAGCCCACATAAAATAACATGAAATAAAGAAGCTTTTGCTTTTTGTGTGCTTGCCTTCATTCTTTATGACATGTTCATTTACTCTGATGCTGAGGGACTGGTATTAGAACCTACTTCTTTGAGATTCCAATATATTACTGAAGACCAGCTGAGGTATCCAGCCTCATGGATTGGGCAACTATCTGCTTCTTGGCCTTTCTTTTTGGAGACAGCCACTCTTTGACTACTCAGATCACAGCCACATCGTGTAAGCTATTCTAATGGATCCCATTAATATATATTCAGGAACAGTGTTGTTCCACTAGAGAACCTTGACTAATGACATGAAAACTTGGGGAGGGGACTGGTTGATGAAAAGGTGAAGTTCAGAGGAAAGGTAATAGGGGTGAGAAATAAAATTACAGTGCATTGCATTTTACATCATATGGAATTATCTAAAAATAAGACATTGATAATAAACAAAAATCTACTCAATGTAGCCCGTTGAATACGGCCACAGAACCTCTGCCATATAATTGTGAGGCAAATAAACCAAATAGTTCTTCACACTATGGAACCAGTTTCTTAGAAGTCAGTGTGGTACAATACTAAGCATTGGTTGGCTGGCTCTGTTTTAGTTCTAGCAGTCTTTAAATTGTTCATTAACACAAGGATTGCTGCCCACCTAGCCATTCATACTACATTGGTTATCTAATTCTATGTAATCCTGACAGCCCTTAAATTGGAAGAAGACCCCCACTTGGAAAGGGTATCCTCCACAATTACACACTCTTCAATGAGCACGCCCTAAGTGACCTACTTAATGTACTGTTACACTTAAAGATCAGTCTAAGAACTCAATACTTGATGGGTAGAGAGTGTTAAAGTTTTAACAGAATGGATAGCCTGGTACTACTTTCATTCTCTTAAGAACTGCTCTGGACGTGACCACCACTGTGAGTTCAGTGGGGAGAGATGGAGGGATTTGGATTTGTTGGGTGGCAGCACCAGTACCATACCAAATATAGTTTGTGGACTTCTGAGGACAGCAGAGGTGTTATATTGCTTGAGGCTGGCTGTATTTGATGTGCTCCATTTTACAGTTCTCATTCTTGCATATGGTAGTTCTTATTCCCATTGCATCTGAAAATGTACACAGATTAAAAAGAGTTGTCTGACTTGAAGAAAAGAACCAACAGTTTCACTTTGGAAATTATAGAGAAAAATATCAAAGTAGGTATGATAACTTGTTAATCATAATTAGCGTTTTAAGGCCTGGAAACAGGCTGATCATCTGAAAAGGATCCAGTTTGTGGTGTATCTCGTTGTTTAGCTCTGTAAATATATACATAAAATATAATGTATACATACAATATTATAAAGTGTAAATGCTTTTATAGCTTTTTACAGAGTTGTAGAGTCAGGAAAGGCATGTATTATATACAGAATGAAAAATATATTTAAAAGATTCTAGGCTTTTCTACTTCAGACTCTATTCTGTTTGTATCTATATCCATAATTCTATATCGGAGATGTTAGAGTAAGCAAGGAAGTCCTATTAGATGGCTGAAATCTTTTCTGGAATAAACATCTGGAATCCTCATCTCTCTAGCTCTAAAAGTAAAGATTCATTTATATGTCTATCCCTTTGAGCATCTTTGTTAAAGCTTTGATATACAACCAATAATCCCACTAAAAGGTTATTTTAGCAATCTTCAAGCCCTTTTGATGCAAAGTACACCCTCTGAGTAAAATCCAGTTTACCTGGATTTCAAAGATGAAGTTCAGCCCAATGAGTGAAGATAATCATATTTCCCTGGAATTATGAATTATTCCATGTGAAGGTGGGGATTCTGAAGAATACAGAGAGGAGTGTTTATCAAAGAATTTTAAAAGTTGTAAAACCACATGACTTTGATAAACAATAAGGCCTTGCTATTCTTAGTTTGCCCTTCCCATTTTATCCCTTCTAGGATCTGTTCTTTTCCCTTTCTGGTCTTGATTCTAGAGCCTGACCACCAAGACTATCATTTCTAAAGCTTTTATTATCAGCTGGTCTTGTATTATTTTTGGCCAGTGGGAGGAAACTATAAGAACCTGGGGTAATATGGAAGAGAATGATGGAGTTTTTTATTATTATTATTATTTCCTGTTGTTTCCCAACGTGGACCTGTGATTTGGGTTCTGGATCATCTTTCACAATCTTAGTCCCTGCCAGGAAAATCTTCTGCCTACCACTCCATGTCTCAGGGGATCACAGGCAGAGGTTCCACTTCCTCCTCTAGTACCATCAGCATTGTATTAGATTTTCATTGTTGCTAACATATGGCATATCATCAGCTCCTGTGAATTCCCTTCATTGTGCCCACACTTTTAGAAGTCTCTTGAATCATTTGACATGGGTTTTGTTGTTGTCTTTATCCTTCAGAAACCTTGATGATAGAAAATGTGAAACATTTGTTGAAGACCAGTCTGTGGAAGCAGTGACAAAATTGGTAAAATTCCACCCAGCTCCTGAAATTTTGCCCATCACTCTACACCACAGACCTGCCTATATTTTTATAACTCTTTCAGGAAGTTCTTCGGGGGAAGGTCTCTAAAACTTGAGCAGTTATGAATTATTAAAATTTTTCTCTAGGTCCTGGCTGGAGGTTCTTTCCGTGGTAATAGAGCTCTGCAAGAAGAAATCCATTTTGGAGAGTCCTATCTGCTCCAGCTGCAGATGTGACAGGGAGAATGAGGCTAAGTAAAGATGACGAAACATCAGCTAAATGTACTGGGATGAGCAATAAAGTAGTTTAGTGTTGTAGATGGATTGCTTGAGTTCCTTTTAAAACTATGAAAAGATTCATGAATTTGCATGTCATGGTTGCACAAGGGCCATGCTAATCTGTGTAATTTTTCCAATTTTAGCATATGTGCTGCCAAAGTGAGCATTCCTGCAGTTCTTTTACCTACCTTAGTTTTTTCAATTAAGAAAACTGAAGTATACTTAACATATAGTAAAATTTGCTTTGCCAGGCTGTATCTACGTGGAGTTTCACAAACACATACAATTATAAACTTCCACCACAATAAAGATACAAGTAACTTCTGTCTGTTGCCCATTTTTGCTCTGCCCCCTTCTCCCCTAGTAAGCAAGACTCTCTTTTCCATTTTTTCAATTTTTTACTTATCAAGAATGCCATGTAAATGGAATCATATAATATGGATCTTTTGAGTCTACCCTTCACCTCTTAATATAGTGCAGGAGTTCTCAACCTTCCTAATTCGTTTACCCTTTAATACAGCTCCTCATAGTATGGTAACCCCCAACCATACAATTATTTTGTTGCTACTTTATAAATTTAATTTTACTACTGTTATGAATCAAGATGTAAATATGCTTGGAGGTATAAATTTGCCAAAGGGGTTGCAAACCCTATATTAGAACTGCTGATCTAATACATCAGATTCATCCACCTATTTGTTTGTATCAGGAGTTTTTTTTTATTTTTACTAGTTATTACTGACCAATATTCTAATCTGTGTATGAACAATATTTTATTAATTCATAACCAGCAAGAGAAAATTTGGAGATATTATGAATAAAGCTACTGTCATCAGCCATGCTCAAGTTTTTATGTGAACATTAATTTTCATTTCATCTGGGACCAGGATGTCAACAACATGGTGAGGTTATACTTATGAGAAACTACCAAATGGATTTTGTAAAATGTTTGTGTTATTTTGCATCTCAACATTTTCCCACAAGAGAATCATACTAGATGTTTTATTTATAAGTATCAGTATACATTAGAACCACACAAATAAAATAAGCAACCTGAACAGAGAAGATTTTTATTTCCTTGGTGATGTGTTTTTGGAGCTTCTTAATCTTGTCATGTCAGGCCTTTGAAAAGACAGCATTACATATATAAAAAGAATGTTTTGAGACAACAGGACATAAGGCCCCGAGAGGAGATGGATGGTATAATGAAAGCAGTTAATGAGTCTATTATAGTACATTATATATATATTTTTAGCAGAAGTAATCTAGTAATTAGAAATGTCACAACCCTCTGGGTTCTTATCACTTTAGGAGATATAATAGACATCCAATATGGAAGAGTACAGTGGTGAGATAATGACTGCTTGCCATTAGTACATGGTAGCATTGTTAGTTGTTATGCAGGTGGTGCTCTTTTTTTTTTTTTTTTTTTTTTTTTTTGCCTTGGAATGATTTTGCTGTTGTTGCGCTCCAAGTCCAGAGAAACGAATAGTGCATGTTAACAACAAACCACAACATCTCCCCTTCATGCGACCTGCCGCTGTTTGCTGGGTAGGGGGTAGCTGCCTAGTAGATGTGAATAATTGATTTTTCAGCTGGCTCCCCAGTGTCAGTCATTTTCATCAGTCAGCAGGTGAAGACATTCTGCAGATTCTCGCTGTCCCTGGCTCTAAGCATGTGACATCTTTGCTTAAGAAGGCCTGCAATGTGGTGACTGCTAATTGCCTGCACTTATGAAGTCAGTTTTCTGGGGCTCTCATTGTCTCCCTCCCAACTAATTTAAAAATATATATTACTGGGCTGATTTTATCTCATGAATTGGATTGGCTGATGAGCCCTGGGCAGCTGTGATTTGTCATATCTGTGTTTATTTTCAGCTCTCAGATGACTGGTGATTAGAAAGCAGACCAAGTAGGGGATATGGTGTTAGAGGTCATAAAGCTATGACCCAGTGATCAGACTATCAAGTAGCACTTACTGTGTAACAGTTAATGTGCTCCCTATATTTCTATCAAAATCAGTCATGTAAGTTTTATTGAGACAGAGAACAAAAAGTCTCCTTGTTCTACGACCCAGTGATCAGATTATCAAGTAGCACTTACTGTGTAACAGTTAATGTGCTCCCCATATTTCTATCAAAATCAATCATGTAAGTTTTATTGAGATAGAGAACAAAAAAATCTCCTTGTTAAAATTTTCTTTAAAAAAAAGAAAATAAGATTTTCTACAAATAAATAAGGGCTTCAGTTCTCTAAACTTTTAGAAATGAGTCTATTGATATTTTAAATGATTAGAAAAGTGATACATGAATATATAAGTAATATGGAAACTAAAATATAACCTTTGTAAAAGTTTTAAAACATTCTAAAATGCAGGGAGGGCATATAATGTGCAAGCATGTACATGTACAATATACATGTAAAATTTATAACTGGGATTATACTACTTATACAGTTTTATGCACCTACTGTTTTCCTCAACAGCATCTTATGATCCTTTTCCCTTGTTATTAAGTGGAAATATATGTCTTTTATTTTGTGATATTTTGGCAAATTATATAAACAATGGTTTAATAAGTTTCATTAACCTATAGATACAAGTTCTCATCTGATAATTTCTGTTTCTGTTTATGTGTTTGTTTTAAAGATGGGTTTCACTGTATAGAACTGACTGCCTAGATCTTTGTATATAGCCAAGGCTGGCCTTGAACTCATCAATATCTGCCTGCCTGTACTTCCTGAGTGCTGGGATTAAAAGTGTGCACTACCACATCCAAGTGTTACTTGATTTTTTAATGGGAAAATTACTACAAGTAAAATGGTTGGCTAAAATGATATACATATTTAAATACTTAAATTTAATATATATACATATTCAAATAACTTTGGAAGAGTTTATAACCAATTTATCTTTTAACAAGCAAAGACATACTACCAATAGACACAATCTTTCTCTTTGTCTTTGCTATATTGGTTAATAGTCAATTACTTTCATGTTTTGAGCCCATTTTATATTTTTATCTTATGAATTGTCTGTTCATAGATCTTATCTAGTATAGTTTTATGGTTTTTTATTTCCAAAAAACCTTAACCTGTTCATGATATTAAATTTTCCTCATAAATATATTCTTGTGTTTTACCAGTCTGCTGTAGGACTCTATTATTATGAATTTAGATACTGAAGGGATACTGCGGTTCAAAAACTGGCTCTGCTACTTAGCAATTAACATTGATTTCTGTTATAGCTATTTTTTACATTAGTCTGCTCATCTGCAAATAGTATCAAATGACTCAAGTTATGTAAAATACTTATAATGGCACTTAGTACTTAGTAAACACTATAAATGGTTGTTATATTTTAATTACTTACTCTGTGTGATATGTCAGTAAGTCTTTCATTTAGGGTAGGTATGGTAGTACACATCTCCAATAGCTAGGAAGTTGAGACAGGCATTTTAAGTTTAATGCTGGCCTGGACTACCTAGAAAGATAATCTCAAGTTCAAAATCTACAAACCAAAGAAAAGTCCCTCAAACTAAAACCAAAGCAAAAAAATGTCGTATCAGTTTTTGGACCTGAGCTTTCTACTTATAATTCATGTATAAAAGATCTTCATGTAAAGATTTTTTCCTTACAGAAAAGACAATACTTTTTCAGATTCAAATCTCAAATCTTACAGATTGAAAACTGTTAACACTTTTCTTTGGTTATATATCTACTGGTAATGCTGAGGTTCAAATAAGTTTGGCATTGATGAAGAAACATCTTGTTTAATAAAGTTATTAACACTTCATAATAACAAGAAGGCACATACAGTGCTTCCATAGAATAAAAAAGAAAAACGAGTTTGGTGCAGTTGAAATATTCAGTTGTACAATTCCAGAAGATTCTCATTACAAATATATCAGAAAACTAGATAGTTGAATACAGATTAGAGTTAGTATTGGCAGGTGAAAGGGTCGAGTAATCTGAGAAGGGAAGATGAATGTGAAATTCTGGGCAGTTGTAGTGGTTTTTGACGAAATACTTGAGGAGAGCTTTTTTTTTTTTTTAATCTTTTGAGAGATAGTTTGTATTTTTGTATTTTGTTAGTACTATATAGCTAGCAAAGGGGCCCTCATCTATAATTATTGGATGACAGTTGGAGAAAATGTCACAGGACTACACAAGTAAGCGGGAAATTTGGTTACTGATATATGGTTTTAAGTAAATAGATCAACAAAGACTTTTTATTTGAAAATTATATACAGTATGTCTGTTCATTAAAAGGGTAGCACAGAATTTTGCTTTTTTCATCAAAAAGTTGAGTATGAATTGTTCATATAACTTTCTTTGAGTAATATAATGTAGTATGGAGGCTCCAGAGCTTCCATTCCCTTCAGATTCTTCCCTGTACTATTATTGTATAAGGAGGGCTTACACAAAGAGCCACGAAGACAGACAAATTAACTATGCCACGTGTTCTGGGTGAACCAGTCCCTAGCTGTGCTACCAGTCAAATGTCAGTCCCATAGAGATCAGCAGAAGAACTACATAGTCAGTGTATAGTATTGTGTGAAGTGATAAATTGTTGTTGTTTTAAGCCACTGAGTTTTGAGGTGGTTGGTTTATAGCAATAAACTGAATGCATAATTCTAGAGGATTTTCATCTCAGCTGTGCACATTTTTTCCATTAGGAGTGCTTGGCACAGAAAAGAAATCTAAGGCTTTAACAAAGTTCTTTTTATCTCTGATTGCCAATAAGAATGCATCTATCCTCCCCACTTCTAAAATTGTGTCTACTTTAGTTTTTTTGCTGTATTTCAGAGGAAGAGCATAAGGGTGCAATTTTGGAATTGAGCCTATGTTTATAGAGAGCTCCTTAGACTAGCTGTGAGCTCATTGCATCATTTAGTTCTTCGTGATTTTCATATTTTGAACTTTTACTAAGTGTCAGGCTGCTTTTTTTTATTTAAAATTTCTAAACTCAATTTCCCCCAAGGTTTTGAAATTGCCATATGATTGGGGGTTAGAATCAAGAGGTATTCACAGTGCAGAGGAACATTTTTTTAGAGTTGGTGTAAGACTTGTAAAACATAAGAAAACCATTAACCTTTCTGTCCCCATTTCCTCAGCTGTAGAGCAAGGTGTACAAACCATATCAACTCTAGATTGTTTTATAATTCAGAACATCTCTGGTTTTTATTCCATTTTGTTTGTTGAGAACATTTAAAAATGCTTTATGTATTTCTGAATACATAGTCATTTTTCATAACTTCTAAAATATTTTATCATTATTATAGTTCTGTAGTGGTTTCAATTTCTGTTTTTTTCTGGGATGTAGGCCAAATGAATTAAAATAGGTGTGTGTATGTGTGTGTGTTTGTGTGTGTGTGTGTGTGTGTGTGTGTGTGCATATGAAGGTTCATAGAACAATTTTCAGGAGTCAGTTTTCTCTTTGCACGTTTACATGGTCATGGGGATCAAGTGTAAGTTATCAGTTTTGGTGGCAAGTACCTTTACCCATTAAGTCTTACTGGTTGCAATGTTTGTATGTTTGAGGTTCCCAAGAGCACTTATGAAGAACAAACTCCAATGTGCCAGTACATTTCAATCTTTAGTTCACATCATCTTTGCTATTGTCCTATACCCAAAGCAAGTCATTTGAACAAGCTCTAATTTCAAGAGGTCAAGAGATAGATTCACTTTAAAAAATTATTTCATTTTATTTTCAATACATCCCAACAGTAGTTTGCATTTCCTCCTCTTCTCCCAACCTTCTACCTCCCCTCTCCCCCAGATCCATTCCTCCTCTGTTTCCCTTCAGAAAAGAGCGTGCCTTCCAGGGATATCCACCAAACACTACATAACAAGATACAATAAGACTAGGCATACACCCTCATATCCAGACCGGACAATACAACCCAGAAGGAGAAAAAGGGTCCCAAGAGCAGACAAAGGAGTCAGAGACACCCCCCTCTCACTGTTAGGAGTCCCACAAAAACACCAAGCTAACAGCCATAACATATATGCAGAGGAACGAGTGAAGACCTGTGCAGGCTCCATGTTTGCCACTTCAGTCTCTGTGAGTCCCTATACCCTATTTAGATGACGTCTGTGGGCCATGTTCTCCTGGTATCCTCTATCTCTCTGGCTCCTACATTCCTTCCTTCCTCTCTTCTATGGGGTTCCTTGAGCTCCAAGAGGAAGGACCTGATAGAGATGGAGATCTCCACTTTGGGCTCTCTCTCTACCTAATGTTTGGCTGTAGGTCTCTACATCAGATCCAATCAACTGTGAGAAGAAACCTCTTTGCTGATAATTGGATTGGGGCCAAACTATGAGTATATACGAATATCATTGAGAATCATTTTATTGATTTTTCCATCATAGATATCTGGGATATCCAGCCTCCAGTTCCTGGTCATGCAGATAGTGTCAGGTATGGGCTCCTTCTCATAGTGTGGGCCTTCAGTCAGACCAGTCATTAGTTGGTTACTCCCACAAATTCTGTGCCTCCATTGTCCTAGTATATCTTGAAGGTGGGATAGATTATAGGTCAAAAATCTTGTAACTGGCTTGGTGTTCAAGTCCCACCTCTGGAAGCTTTCCCTGTTTACAGAAGGTGGACAGTTCAGTCTCCAAATCCTATCATGATCCTCATCCCTTCGCTCATGTAATTTCTAGTCCCTCTCTTCAGCTGGACCAGTAGTAGCTCAGCCCAGTGTTTAGCTATGGATATCTGCATCTGGCTCCATCAGCTGCTAAATGAAGGTTCTATAAGGGCAATTAGGGTGGTTATTCATAGGGAAAGGCCAGTTTCGGCACCCTTGCCACTATTGCTTGGAGTCCTAGCTGGGCTCATCCTGTGGGTTCTTGGGTGTTTCCTAGTATCAGATTTCTCTCTAATCTTACAATGGTTCCCTTTATCAGGATACCTACTTCTTTGCTCTCTCTCTGTCTCTCTCTCTCTCTCTTTCAGTTGCCCCCTTTACCATGTCATTCTCTCATGTTCTCTTCTCACCTACCTTTGCTTCCTCCCCAATTTGATTGCAGTTTTCTCAGAAGATCTTCTCTATATCCCCTTCCCAGGAGGATCTATGAATATCTCTCTTTTCTCCTGTTACCTAGCTGCTGGAGGTGGTGTGGAGTGTAGCCTGGTTATCCTTTGCATTATGTTTAAAATCCATTTATGAGTGAGTATATATGATGTCTGTCTTTTTGGGTCTGTGTTACCTCACTCAGGATGGTACTCAAAAGATATTTTTATTATATGTGCTAATTCTGTAGTTACACTATATACACAGACACACACAAAGACACACACAGACACACACACACACTTAGAAAGCAGTATAGTTTCATTATTTTGACACACCTATGTCAATTTCCTTTATAATTTTCCACATTGAGTCTTTTAATAATTATTTATGATACAGGTTAAATAAGAATGAACATACCTAAATATAATAGATTAAATAAGACAGACAATAGATTTAAGATGTTCATTTCTCTCTGATGTAAAATTTCAAAGGTAATTTAGATTGAACAAAAAAGATTTCTGTTTAACTAGGTAGGGTGGGTAGTATTGACTCTTAATTTGACAGGACCTGGACTCACCTAGTAGACAAAGCTCCAGATGCACCAATGAGAAATTATGTTGATTTTGTTAGCCTCTTGCTTTGTAGAGATTATTTTGTATAGTTTAGTTGAGGTGAAAGAGCCATCCTAAAAGTTGCCAGCCAGCACCATTCCCTGAGATTGGGTTCTGGAATTTTACCAGTATTCATCTTTCTCTGCTTCTCGACTTTTGATATGATGAGATCATTTACCTTAAGATCCTAACCATCAAGACTTCTTCACCACAACAGACTGTACCCTTGAACTAGGATAGAAAATAATCACTTCTTCTCTTAACTTGATTTAGTTATGGTATTTTGTCACATCAATATGAAAGGAAATCACCAACCATTCTGTGACACAGGCTGCTGGATGAACTTTGCCATCTTCAATATGTGGCTTCTGGATCTTGGTCCTTGGAGGCAGCTGTAGTTGTGGCTATTTCTCAGTGAGAAGGCGGATACAAGTTATCCATAGAGACATATTTATTTTGAGACAAATTGAGAGTTGCACGTAAGACTCTCTTTTATATCTATCGGCCCAATCTTGGTCAAACAGCTACACCTAGCTGTTAGGGTAACCAGTCGCATATCAGAAAAAGCTGTAGAAGACTGCTAGATAAAGACATAAAATAGACACTGGAAGGCATAGCATTTTCCCCTTATTTATACAAAATTGTATATGTCTAGATGAATTTTCCCCTTAAGTATGTAGTCCTATATGGTAGATATTTTTTGTTTTGTTCTGACATGTGCCCATTTATTTCTTTTGAGGTCAAAGCACTTCAATTTTCCTTTGGAAAACTCTCAGACCATGTTCTCTATACTTTCCTTTGTGATAGGAAATTGCATGTGACCTCGCCCTGATGAGTACAACATGCCCTTCATATTTCATTGCAAATATTGAGAAGATGAAACTTTATTTTTCTCCTGCTGGGATATATGTCATGGTATATTGAAGGATAGGAAAGGATCTTCAGAGGAAAACAGAAATGAAGAACGGAGATTGAGGGAGAAATGGTATTTTCAAGACATTGTTTCAGCCCTCAGTTCAAATAACTCACAAAGCTATATTCTCTATGAAATCTGAGTCAAAATATTAAAAAATTCCAATTTGCTTTATTTGATTTATATTGTTTTAGATTTCTATCTGTTGCAATGGGAAGATCACATATTAGCCCATTCATTCTTACGAAACTTCAATTCCTTTAGATCTCATTGCTTTCCTATCTAGGAATATATAAATTAGAATAATGTCGAGTCATGTCAAGATTATTCAATGTGGTGCTCTTATTGACAAATTTATTTCTGGGTCTTTGATGGAGTGATACCACGGATAGTGTTATTGGGTGTTGTTGACCACCAATTACTGGATTGCTCTCCTTTTACTAGCTTGTTATTTTTCTTTGATTTTTCTATATTTACTACATATATAGTAGAAAGGTAGATATGAGTTAGGTAATATGGAGGGGAAAGTCATGATGGTACAGGAATAAGAACATATAAATAAAAATCACTTACTGCTTTAAGCCACTGACTTACCTTTGTTCCAACTCTCAGTTACAGTGATTGGATGGTAGAATTGGTCCAGAGTCAGGGCAAATTGAAAATTGTCAGTAAAAGTGATGCTACTGGTATTGTGAGTAGCATGAATAGGATGTTTAGAGTGAGGCCAGAGGCATCCAGCAGAGACCAAGCTATTTGAGTGTCATTAAATTCATTACATTGCTTTTTGTGTTGCTTTCACTTTTATCCTGTCACCTAACAATTTGAGGGTTAAGGCCAGCCATCTCCTTATGCCTAGGGGTTTTTTTGTTATGTCTGTATCAGTTCTTGTGACAGCTATTGATTAATTACTATAATGTCAAAACCAATGACTACAAAATCTGCTGTGTCTTCCATTATGGTAACTGATGTTGAGTTTGGGCTCGAAAATGATTTATAGACATAAAAATCACCATGACTAATTAAGAAAATTCCAGATTAGCTCTTTCCTTTCCTTTTCTGCAGGTCATAGAATTTTAATCCTTGATAAAAAAATCATACAAAATTAATGCTCTTTCAGATGGAGATGTCAGTTTACATACGATATTGACTTGAGCCTACTGGCCAAAGTCTCATAAATTAATCAGAGATTGTGATCATTTCACAGAAGGATAAATGGTCATGATATACACACATCTTAAAATGACCACATTCATGTTCATTATAAGCTGTGTCCATTTATGACCATGTGACCTACTATAACTTCCTCTAACAATAGGAGGGTTCTGGGTAAGAAGGGCAGATAGAAGGACTAGCATAGACAACCAGCATCTCTTTTAGACTAGACTCTATTATTTGACATGTGTGTGCCAGTGGAGTTCCCTGTGGGACTATTTTCAATAGACTTGCAACTTCATCTTTATGAATTATTTTGAGGAGTCTGGTTGAATTTCAGCACTATATGAGCATATTACAGTCTTATTTTAAAAAGGCACTGTTCACCATCCCCATAACGGATCTTTTAGCTGACTTTTTGTTATTTTCCTTGTTATTGTGTCTCTGCAGGAACCATATTGGAGAAAATCAGCAGATCAACAGAATGCTGCTGGTGTGCTGGAGCTTTTGTTTGTGCCTGTGTGCCAGTGTAAACATGAGCAGCATTTCAGCCACCCTCCCAGTGCTCATTATTTGAAGCCATTTCCACAGCATGGTATCCCACAATACTAAGGAAAAGTTGAGTCCACTATTACTTGAATGAAACTGAGAATAAAAGAATCCATTCTTAGTGGAGAGAAAATTTGTCCATGCTCAAACTGAAGGAAATCATCACAAATAGTCTATACTTTTTTATTGTTGTTAAACCCAAGCAGACTTATTCATTGGCCTATAATGCTCAATAAATCTCTAATTTTTCTGAAATTATTTGAGTAGGTTTTTTGGTAGATTTTTAAAAATGTACTTTTATTTTATGATGATTTGCAGAGTTTAAAGTAACATTAGCAATTTCTGAACCCTTAAATGGTTGAGTGTAACATAACATTCTTCTTCTATTTTATTTGCAAATTCCACTGTCCATTTTTTTTTTGTTGGAAAATGAGTTTTGTAGGTCAACCCACATATATCTGGTTTATTTTTCCACTCAGCCAATCAGAATCACAGCAGGTGGGAAATTCTTTGAGTTCTCCAATCAAAACCTTCAATGTCTGATACCATTACAACCTTTTAAAAGAAAAGACTGACATGTATTAACTGTGCTTGTGGATGGGCCTTAGTGCTAAGAGCAAAAGTTACATCTGTATTTGAAAGCTGTTAGCACTAAAAATAGCCCCAACAGAAGTTAACTATATCCTTCCCAGGAAAATAATAGCTATTATCATTGCAATGACGGTGTTCTTTTTCATGGTATCTTCTGAGATTGACACTTCATATCTATATCTATATCTATCTATACATATATTCAAACTTTTATTGTGACTACACTATGTTCTGGCACTATAAATAAGTCATATAAATAATTATAAAATTTATTCATCTAACAGTCTTGAAAAAAAGATATTGTTGTTGTCTTTATTTTACAAAAGAAAAATTCAAAGACTTGGAGAGATTAAATAACCCAGTCTTATGAGCTGCGAAGTGACAAAGTCAGAATTTGAGCATGTGTCCAGCCAATGTTAAAGCTCATAGTTTTTCAGCATAATATTGCTCCATCATACAAAATGTACATTGACTATAAAGAGGAGATCTTTTGACAGTGGCCAAGATGTTCATTTTAATAGTACTTCAGTGGAAAAATTATGTAGAAGTCAAAAGGAGGAGAGAGAAACAAGCTACTCTGCCATTGGTATTCTGCACAGTTTCTCTGTTGATTTCGCTCTCATTTTAGAATATTGCATTTAATTACCTGTCAAACATATATCTTTACTTTCTAGAGGCAGGAGGGTCAGCCCAATTAGTGTTGTTATTTTTCTGAATATACTTAGTGCATTTAAAGTCTGTCTTCAACAATGTAGTATGAGGTTTCTGGCCTGTCTGGCCTGTGATTCAGATCTGCAGACCTGCAGATCCAAAGTTCCACAGAAACATACAAATTCTTGTATTAATTTTATGTTGATTAGTATATGGCTCTGGCATATTGCTAGCTAGCTCTTGCTCTTTAACTAACCCATGATTTTTACCTGTTCAGCCGTGAGGCTCAGTACCTTTTCTCAGTGCAGCATAGTTGTCTTCTGCATCTGTTGGCTTCTCTGGCATCTCTGCTCTATTCTTCCCTGTTCTCAGAGTTTTCTTAGTTTGGTAGGCCTACCCACAGTTCCTATCTACCTTCATCCAATCAGCATTTTTATTAAGTCAGTAGGCAGGAAAATTATTTACAATGGAACAGAACACAATCTCACTCTTAAATTGTGTTCTGTGCTTCCTTAGTAGAACCTGTGGATTTTTTTTCTTGAAAAGTTGAACTTTGAAACTTTTATTTTCAATATTGATATTGCTATTCTATGACTTCTTCATGGTAATAGCCTCCCTATACCATGCTCCCAGAAAAAGCAGAATCTTCTTGTTTCCATCCTTGAAAGATAGGGAAAGAGCAAGTATCTTACCTTTGTTTAGAATCAATGAACCTAATGCTGTCCAATTACTTAAGAGATCATTTAAGACTTTTTGGTTCAGTTTGAATAAATTGTTTCCAATTGAAATTTTCAGACTCCTAAAGAGCATGATCTTTACCACAGATTTTAGTAAGGAGAAAGAGATCATTAGATATTGGCTGTCTGAACTTAGAACAGTATGTAGTATATAAAATACTGGCTTATTTACAACCTAAAACTTTTTGATGTCTTTATTATTTCTCAAATTTTAAAAATGAGGGTTTAATTTTATTTCTAGAGAGTTATGTACCTTTCCTCTTATCTGTTAGATACATAAAAACTCTACAAATATTTTCAAATCAAACCTTGATTACTAAAATTTTTAAATATACTTTAGGATTTGGTCCAGACACATGGTTCTGTTTACTATCTTACTAACCATTGCCTTAGAAGTTAATATGTTTACTGAGGTATGAATGCAATTTCTTAAGGAAGTTGGACTCTTTAATGCAAAAATTTTGTTGATGGCTAACGTATTTGTCTCTATCTGGAATAAACTACATTTCATTCTGAAATTAATATAATGTTAACACTATATTGTCAAATATTCTACAGGTTTTATGATGAAAATATTTCTCAGTGGATAAAATGTTTGCCATATAAACATGGAGATCTGTTTTTGGATCTACAGAATTCACATAAGGCTGGGTGTAGTAGTGTATGTCTATAATCTCTGAACTCCTCTGGTAAGATGAAAAGTGTAGATATATGAATTCTTTGAAGCTTGTATGAAATCTAGCCTACTAAACACAATGTACAATAAGAGACCTTGCCTTAGATAAGGTAGAAGATAAGGACCAACACTCAAGGTTAGCTTCTGACCTTCATATTCACATTGTGACATACCATATATTAACACACACATAAGCTTCATACACTCACATAAAGGTCAAAATAATTTACAGGTTTCAAAGCTTACTTTCTTAGCTGATTCTTGGCACCATTTATTCTATATTCATTTCACAAAAAAATAGTGAAAAACAATTTGTGGGTAGAAACATCCTTAAAGTTGTACAAAATATTTCCCTGTTTCTCTCCTTACCAAACCAGTTGATATTTTCTCCTCAAAAGTTATACTCACAGTGGCTGAAGGTAAGATAAAAATCATTAATTTAATTTTATTAGTGTTTTATTGTAACCCTTTAGTTGACATCAGGGTCATAGAGGAGTTATAAAATTATCACTTGAGTAAAATATAGAACAACAATGTTTTTAAAAATATTGTAGGTACTATTTTTCAGGTTCAAAGTTCTTATGAAGTTTTTTGGAGGGCTATACATTGATCTCTTATGTACTCGATGTATGAATTCTTTATTGCTCTGCATGTTACAATTTTGATAGCAGTAAGCTAACAAAGGCTTGAGATTTTGTATGCAGTATATACTTCATGCAGCTAGTTCAATGCAGTATCTTAAAATGTGTTCAAATAATAAAACTTGCTGAGGAAGAACCTTGGAGAATTCAGAATGAATCTCCAGTAAAAGTGTTCAAAAGGTAGAGAATTCCTAACATAACAATGTACACTGAACAAAGATAAAATAGCCAATGTCACGATTGGATTAAATTTAGTGTTATTTTTTTCTTTTATTTAAGAAATTATCACTATGTAACCATGTGTGGCCTAGAACTCACTGTGTAGGTAAGACTGACCTTGAAGTTGAAAAGAATCCTGCTTCTGCCTCCCAAGTGCCCACAGGTATGAACCACTATCGTGAATCAGAGTAAACAAGTAGCCTAGACTGGCCTTGAACTTGCTGTGTAGTTGAGGACAACTGAATTCATGATTCTCTTGCCTCTGCCTCTTGAGTGCTGGGATTATATGAATATGCTATCATGCCTGGCCAAGTACAGTCACTTAATAATTAGTTTATAGTACTTCCTATGTGTATAATACTGTAGATATAAAAAATTATGGCTGCAACATTGTGGGACTTATAGTCTAGACATAAGTACTTAACCCTCAACTGATATTATATAATTTACCAACAAATGATGGACTACTTTAAGAAAAATTATTCTGCTCAGTGGCAAGGAACCAGGGGATTGATTCTATTTTTTAAAAAATATATACATTATCTTATTGTGATAAAAATGCAGAACAAAAGTTACTGTTTTTACTCTGTGTGGGGGGGGCGTAGGGGTGCATACTCCCATGTATGCATGTGTGGAGGCTAAAGGATGATGTTTGTGTTCTTAATTGATTTCCAGCTTGTTTGAGACAGAATCTCTCACTAAACCTGGAATTAGTTGTTTTGGTTAGATTGGCTGATGAGCCAATTCCACGGGTATGTCTCTACCTGTATCTTCCCTCTCCTAGATATGGAATGTCCACCTTTTATGGGGAGGTGTGTGGAGATCCAAATTAATGTTCTTGTGCTCCTCTAGCAAGCACGAAGCTACTGATCCATTTTTTCCAGCATCTATTCAAACCATTTTAATTGCTAAGCTCAGTGATATCTATATCTATCTAGATATCTGTATCTATCTTTTATCTATCTACCTGTCCATCCATCATCTGTCTACTTACCTACCTACCTGTATATTTGTTCCCCAGTCCCTAACTCTGTATCTAACATCTTTTGTTCTATGGATTGTAGATTGGTTATCATATTGACTTAACAGCTAATATCCACATATAAGTGAATATATAACGTATTTGTAGTTTTGGGTCTGGGATACTGTCACACGAAAGAATGAGACTCAGGGATAGATCTCTGAAGAAGCTGGAGATACTAGAGGGAATAAACACCACAGTCAGATCTTACCCAGCTGTCTTATAGCTTCCTCATCCTCAATTCCCTTGGAATGGCTTTCTTTGTGTTTGAATCCGGTCTTAAGTATTCTTTCAGTAATTAAGGCATGGCCCCACCACACCTGCTTGGGAGCTTAGAATTCCTTCCATAATCTGAAGTGACCTTGACTCAGTTAGGATTAAGGGTGTAGGTCACCACTCCCAGGATACTCCCTGTGCTGGGATTAAAGGTTTGAATCACCACTCTGATTTTCCTAGACTGACTGTGGTTAGAGCTCTGGGACTTCTGGAGCTTTTACTAACCCCTAGACTGACTGTGGTTAGAGCACTGGGACTTCTGGATCGTTTACTACCCCCCCCCCCACACACATAGACTGTGGGTAGATTCCCTCTGATATCTCCAAAACTTCTGAAATTTTATTAAATCCCCATAGGATACCTCACTCAGGATGATTTTTTTCTCATTCCAACAATTTAACTGAAGCAAGAGTTCTAGTTGGTATTTAATGAAAACTCAGAGCCAGATATTGGGGAAAATCTGGAATATCAGAGAGAGGAAATGGACCACAGTCAAATCTTACCTAGCTAACTTCTCAGGATAAAAGCATATAGCTTTTCAAGAGTGATCAGCTTGACTCATCACTTCTACAGAATTACCAGTGTCTGCCTATGCCTGCCTTAAATATCTTCTTCATCCAATTATTTCACTTCTGGGTTAAACTCTGCATCATAATCCTAGAGTTAGGAATAAAGCTATGAACTACTACTCTTTGGTAGTAAGGCCTTGAACTTATAGAAGCACAGAAAGATCTCTGTCTGTGGAGTTATGGTATTAAAAGCATAGGTCACCACTTACTATTTCTCTGCTGGGAATAAAGGTGTGAGTTACCAACTGTTATTCCTGTGCTGGGATTAAAGGTGTGAGTTACCACTCTCTGACCCTTGTGGCTTGACTGTGGGTGAATCTGTTTTCTGATATTCCAGACTAATTTTTATTAAATATAAAATATATCACCACATTATCTGTGAATTTTATCATTTTTAAATGGCTGAGTAATAATTCATTGTATAAATGTACTACATTTTTTTATTCATTTATTTATCAACAGATATCTAGGTTGTTTCCAGTTACTGGATATTATGAATAGAGTAAGAATGAACAGGATTAAGCAAATGTCTTTGTAGTGGGATGAAGCATCCTTTGTGTATATGCCTGAGCAGTATAGCTGAATCTTGAGGTAAATCAATTCCCATCTTCCTGAAGAACAACCACACTGTTATCCATAGCGGCCTTTACAAGTTTGCAATCCTACCAGCAATGGGTAAGTGTTCTCCTTACTATGCATTTTCACTAGCATGAGCTGTCACTTGTTTTACTGATTTTAGCCATTCTGATGGCTGTAAGATGAACTCTCAAGGTTTTGATTTGCATTTCCCTGATGACTAAGGATATTGAACATTACAGTTTCTCAGCCATTTTAGTTTCCTTTTTTTGAAAATTCTGTTTAGATCTGCATCCCATTTTAAATTAGATTATAGTTTTTAAAATTGTTTATATATTTTGGATATTAGACATCTATTGAATATGTACTTGGCCAGAATTTTTTCCTGTTTTCTAGGCTGCTGTTTTGTTCAGATGATGAATTCCTTTCCCTTAGAAAAGTTTCTCAGATTAATGAGGTCCATTTTTCTTTTTATTATTATTTTTTTTATTAAAAATGTCTTTTATATCCATATATGCCCCTGCTCCCCCTCTCTTCCCTCCTCCCAACCCCTCCCCCCAAAGGGCAAAAAGTTCCAAGTTGGGTCAGATCAGCATGGCAAATCCACTCTAGGCAAGTCCAATTTCCTCATCCCAAAGTCAAGACTGGGATAAGTGTTCCTCTGCAGGGAATGGGCTCCAAGGTGCCAGCCCACGCACAAGATCCCACCCCTCCAGGCTCCACACACTGCCCATGCCAGTCAAAAGTTGCCTACCCTTGGAGGGCCTAGCTCCTTTTCCCCATGGTTTCTCAGTGGCTGTTCTGGATTCAGTGAGCTCCCCAGAGCTCCAGCAAGCAATCACTGTGGGAATTTTCCTAATAATCCTTATCCCTTTGCTCATACAGTTCTCAGCTGGACCAGGAGCTCGCCCCAGTGCTCAGACATGGATCTCTGCCTCTACCTCCTTTCATTGACAGATGTAGGTTCTGTGATGACACTTAAGGTGGTCATTCATTTGATTATAGGGGAAGTCCTGTTTAGGCAGCCTGTAGTAAGAGGTTTCTGGCCTGGACTTTCAGGCCTAACCTCAAAACTTAGGCCCACAGACCCACTGACCTGCAGACCTGCAGAGACACACAGATGCTTTCAATAGTTTTAGGCTGATCGGCCTAAGGCCCAGGGGCATACAAATTGCTAACTCTCTACTCTTAATCTAACCCATTACTCTTATCTTGTTCAGCCATGTGGCTGGGTACCTTTTCTTAGAGCAGCATAGTTGACCTCTGCTTCTTCCAGCTTCTCTCTGGTGTTCTCCTCTGTTCTTCCAGTTCCCAGAGTTCACCTAGTCTGGTAGACCCACCCACACTTCCTGCCTGCCTTTGGCCAATCAGCACACTTTTTATTAAACCAGTAGGTGGGACAAATATTTACAATGAAACAACACAATCTCCCACAGCACCCCCTCCACTATTGTTTGGATACTTGGCCAGGGACATCCTGTGAGTTCTTGGAGGCTTCCCTAGCACCTGGTCTCTTTCCAACCCCACGTTGGCTTCCTATATGGAGATATCCATTTCTTTTTTCTCCATCTTTGTTGCTTCTCTCACTCAACCATTTCCTTTCATGATTTATTCCTAAATCTGCTTGTTTGCTATCTCTTATTATTCAAATTTGCTAAGGAGATCTTCTCTAGTTTCTCTTCCCAGGGGGATACCTGATTGTCTACCTTAAGTTCCTTCTGTTCCCAAGCTATTCAGGAGTTGTGGTTTGCAGCTTGGGTATTTTTTGCTTTTTGTCTAAAGTCCACTTATGAGTAAGTTCATCCCATGCCTATCTTTCTGGGCTTGTGATACCTTGCTCAAGAGGATATTCTTCAATTCCAATGATTTGCCTGCAAATTTTAGCATGTCCTTTTTTATTTTTTTAAAAAAACTGCTGAGTAGTACTCCATTGTGTAGATATACCACAGTTTGTTAATTCATTCTTCAGTTGAGGGGCATCTAGGTTGTTTCCAGGTTTTGGCTATTATGAATAATGGTGCTATGATCATAGTAGAGATAATGCCTTTGAGTATATGCCCAATAGTGGTATTGCTGGATCCTTGGGGAGACTGATACCCAGTTTTCTGAAGAACTGCCATACTGCCTTCCAGAGTGGCTGTAAAAGTTTATACTCCCACTAACAATGGAGGAGTGTTCCCCTTGTTCCACATCCTCTCCAGCGTAGGCTGTCATGTGTGTTTTTGATCTTAGCCATTCTGACAGGTATAAATCAAAGCTGTTTTGATTTGCATTTCTCTGATGGCTAAAGATGTTGAGCAATTTTTAAAGTGCTTTTCAGTTATTTGTAATTCTTCTGTTGAGAATTCCCTTTTTAGCTCTGAACCCCGTTTTTAAATTGGGTTCTTTAGGTTTTGGGGCTCTAGTTTCTTGAGTTCTTTATATATTTTCAAGATCAATCCTCTGTCAGATTTAGGGTTGGTGAAGATCTTTTCCCATTCTGTAGGCTGTTATTTTGTCTTGTTGACTGTGTCCATTGCCTTACAGAAGCTTCTCAGTTTCAGGAGGTCCCACTTATTGATTGTTGTTCTTAGTGTCTGCGCTACTGGTGTTATATTTAGGAAGTGATCACCTGTGCCAATGCATTCAAGGGTATTTCCCACTTTCTATTCTATCAGGTTCACTGTAGCTGGGTTTATGTTGAGGTCTTTGAGCCACTTGGATTTGAGTTTTGTTCAGGGTGATAGGTTTGGATCTATTTGCATTCTTCTACATACTACTGCCCAGTTATGCCAAGACCATTTGTTGAAGACACTATCTTTTTCCCATTGAATATTTTTGTCCTCTTTGTCAAAAATCAGGTGTTCATAGGTGTGTGGGTTACTGTCAGGGTCTTCAGTTTGATTCCGTTGATCCAAAAGTCTGTTTTTATGCCAGTACCAGGCTGTTTTTTTATTACTGTGGCTCTATAGTATAGCTTGAAGTCAGGGATGGTGATTCCTCCTGAAGTTCTTTTATTACCAGGATTGTTTTGGCAATCCTGAGTTTCCTGTTATTCCATATAAAGTTGAGTATTGTTCTTTCAAGGTCTGTAAAAAATTTTGTTGGGATTTTGATGGGGATTACATTGAATCTGTAGATTGCTTTCGGTAAAATCGCCATTTTTACTATATTGATCCTAACTATACAGGATCATGGGAGATATTCTCATTTTCTGATATCCTCTTCAATTTCTTTCTTCAGTGACTTAAAGATTTGTCAAACAGGTCTGCTACTTCTTTGGTTAGAGTTACGCCAAGATATGTAATGCTATTTGTATCTATTATAAAGGGAGATGTTTCTCTTATTTCTTTTTCAGCCTGTTTATCCTTTCTGTATAGTAGGGCTATTGATTTTTTTTAGTTAATCTTGTACCCTGATACATTGATGAAAGTGTTTATCACCTGTAGGAATACCTTAGTAGAATTTTGGGAGTCACTTATGTATCGATCATATCATCTGCACATAGAGATATTTTGACTTCTTCCTTTCCAAATTGTAGCCCCTTAATCTCCTTTTGTTTTCTTATTGCTTTAGCTAAAACTTTGAGAACTATATTGAATAGATAAGGAGAGAGAGGACAGCCTTGTCTTGTTCCCGATTTTAGTGGGATTGCTTTGAGTGTTTCTCCATTTAGTTTTCTGCTGTATGGAACAGTTTGAAGAGTATTGGTATTAGTTCTTTGAATGTCTGGTAGAATTCTGCACTGAAACAATCTGGTCCTGGGCTTTATTGGGGGGAGACTTTTAGCAACAGCTTAGATTTCCTTTGGGATTATAGGTCAGTTTAGGTCTTTAATTTGATTTTAATTTAATTTTGGTAAGTAGTACCTGTCCAGAAAGCTGTCCATTTCTTTTAAATTTTCCATTTTAGTGGAGTATAGATTTTCAAAGTATGACCTGATAATTCTCTGGATTTCCTGGGTGTCTGTTGTTATATCCCCCTTTTCATTTCTGATTCTGTTAACTTGGGTACTCTCTCTCTGCCTCTTGGTTAGTTTGGATAAGGGTTTATTTATCTTGTTGACTTTCTCAAAGAACCAGTTCTTTGATTCATTTATTCTTTGTACTGTTCTCTTTGTTTCTATTGTATTGATTTCAGTCCCATGTTTATTTCCTTCTGTCTACTCCTTCTAGGTGAGTTTGCTTCTAATTGTTCTAAAGCCTTCAGCTGTGCTGTTGGGTCTCTTGTGTGAGATTTCTCTGGGTTTTTCATATAGATATCTAGTGCTATGAGTTTTCCTTTTAGCACTGCTTTCATTGTGTCCCATAAGTTTGGGTATGTTGTGGATTAATTTTCATTAAATTCTAGAAAGTCTTGGATTTCTTTCCTAATTTCTTCCTTGACTTAGATGTGGTTCAATTGAGACATGTCCAGTTTCCATGAGTTTGTAGGCTTTCTGTCATTGTTGAACTTTACCTTTAGACCATGGTGGTCTGATATGATACAAGGAGTTATTCCCATTTTTGTATCTATTAATATTTGCTTTATGACTGAGTATGTGGACAATTTTAGATAAAGTTCCAAGGAGTACTAAGAAATATGTATATTCCTTTGTTTTGGGGTGGAAGGTTCTGTATATATCTATTAAGTCCATTTGGGGGTCATAACATCTGTTAGATCCCTTATTTCTCTGTTGAGTTTCTGTCTGGTTGAGTTATCCAAGGATGAAAGTGGGATATTGAAGTCTCTCACTATTCGTGTGTGGGGTTTGATGTGAGGTTTAAGTTTTAGTAGTGTTTCTTTTAGTTATGTAGGTGCCCCTGTGTTAGGGGCATACATGTTTAGTATTGAGAGTTTATCTTTGTGGATTTTTTTCTGAGATGAATAAATATATTTCCATCCTGGTCTCTTTTGATTTTAGTTTGAAGTCTGTTTTATTAGATATTAGGATGGATACACCAGCTTGTTTCTTAGGATCATTTGATTGGAAAGTCTTTTCCCAACCCTCTACTCTGAGCCTGTGTGTGTCTTTGAAGTTGAGATGTGTTTCTTGTATACAGCAGAAGGATGGCTTTTGTTTTTCTATCCATTGTGTTAGGGTGTGTCTTTTTTAGGTGAATTGAGTCCATTGATATTAAGGGATATTAATGACCAATGACTGTTATTTCTTGTTATTTTTTGTGGTAACTTGTGTGTATTTCCCTTCTTTGGGTTTCTCTTCCATTGGATTATCTATTGTTTGTGGTTTTATGGATGTATCTGGTTTCCTTAGGTTGGAATTTTCCCTCTAGTGCTTTCTGTAGAGATGTATTTATGGATAGTAATTGTTTAAATATAGTTTTGTTGTGAAATATCTTGTTTACTTTATCTATAGTGATTGTTAGTTTTGCTGGATATAGTAGTCTGGGTTGGCAGCCATGTTCTTTTAGTATCTGTATAACATCTGACCAGGACCTACTTGCTTTCATTGTTTCCATTGAATAGTCTGGTGTCATTCTGATGGGTCTGCCTTTATAGGTAATTTGACATTTTTCCTTTGCAGCTCTTAGTTTTTTTCTTTGTTCTGTAGGTTTAGTGGCTTGATTTTTATGTAACAAGTATATGTGTGTATGTGTGTGTGTGTGTGTGTGTGTGTGTGTGTGTGTGTGTGTGTGTGTGTGTGTGGAGGGGGTCTAGTCTGTTTGGTATTTGTAAGCTTCTTGTATTTTTATAGGAATTTTCTTCTTTAGTTTGGGAAAGTTTTCTTCTATGATTTTTGTTAAATATATTTTATGTGCCGTTGAGCTGGTATTTTTCTCCTTCTTTGATTCCAATTATTCTCAGGTTTGGTCTTTTCATGGTATTCCATATTTCCTGGATGTTTTGTGTAAGGACCTTTTTGGTTTTAGTGTTTTATTTAACTGATATGTCTATTTCTACTATCGAATCTTCCACTGCAGAGATTGTCTTCCATCTCTTGCATTCTGTTGGTTATGCTTCACTCTGTAGTTCCACTTCATTTCTTCAGGTTTTCTATTTCCAGCTTTGCCTTGGTTTTTGCCATCTTTATTGTTTTTATTTCAATTTTTAATTCCTGTAATGTTTCTTTCACCTGTTTGTTTCCTTTTTCTTGGTTTTCTTAATTTTCTTTCAGGGATTTGTTCATCTCTTCCAATTTTTTGTTTGTATTTTCTTCTATTTCTTTAAGGGAGTTTTTTTTATATCCTCTTTTAAAGCTTCTATTATCTTCCTAAAGTTGTTTTTAAGGTTGTTTCCTTCTGTTTTCTCTTCATTGTTATACTCAAGTCTTGATGTTGTAGAACCACCAGCTTCTTCTGGTGGTGTCTTGTTGTTCTTTATATTGTTATATGTATTCTTGCACTGGCATCTGCCCATTACTTCCTCTGTTCACTCTTAGTCAACTCTTGGTTGGCTCTTAGTTGTGAGCCTGGGGCCTGAGTGTTTCCAATAATTACTAGGTCTGCTCTTATTCAGCTCTTAGTTGGCTATAGGCCAAGGAGCTATGTGTTCCAGTTGTCACAGGGGTCATTCTTGGTAGGATGTTAGTTAGCTCTTAGCTGGCTCTTAGTCAGCTCTTATTCAGCTGTGGACTGGGAGGGAGACTTTTGGGTGTCTAGTTGTCAGTGGGAGATAATGCAGATTGCATTTTCTGTGTGGTTTGGCCAAGGGATGTCCTTCCAGCTGTGTTTTTCTGGGGATTGGGCTCGGGGGAGGGGGGTTGCTCTCCCAGCTTTGTTTGGTTTAGGGAGAAGCTGGGTGTGGTTGAGGTACTCAGGGCAGTGTTTCTGGGCCAGGATTCAGATAACCATGGTCTCTGCTTGGCCTGTGGTTCATGCTACCACTTACCCCTTAGTCAGCCATGAATCTGGAGGGAGGTTTCTGGGTCTCCAGTTGTCAATGGGTGATGAGGTCCCATTTATTAAATGATGATTTTTATTAAATGATGATTTTAGTGACTTTGTTAGTAGTATTTTGTTCAGAAAGTCTTTTTGATGTGGGAATGTCTTTCTGTACGTTGTGAATATCATTCTTTAAATAAAGGACTGTTTTGGCCATGGCAGGCACAGTAGACGTAGGCAGGGGAAGTCAGAGCATAGGTAGGAGGAGGGCAGAGTCAGACAGATTGAGCTAGATGCCCAATGAAGAAACATGTAAGGAACACAGGTGAGACACAGGCCATGTGGCAGGACAGATTAAAGAAAAGGGGCTGAGTTAAGATAAAAGAGCCAGCTAGCAATGTGCCTAAGCCATAAGCCAAACAGAATGAAATTGATATAAGCATCTGTGTGTTTCATTGGGACTTTGGGATTGCTGGTCTAGATAAGTGGTGGTGGGTGAGACTGAACAGTGGAGCTAGCCAAGACAGGAAACATATTATAACATCTTTTCCTGTGCCAATGAGTTTAAACCTATTTCCCACTTTCTCTTATATCATATTTGGTATATCTGAGTTCTTTGATCCATTTGGAGTTGAGTTTTGAGCAGGGTAGTAAATACAGATCTATTTGGATTTTTCTAAGTGATGCTCTCAATTATTTGTATGTTTACATGTGACACCAAAAATTGCTTTTTCAAGATGCATGAAGAATTGTATTGGAATTTTGAAGGGGAGTGTAATTAATCTGCAGATTGCTTTGGGTAGGACAGCTATTTTTACCGTGTTAATTCTACTGATCCATGAACCTGTGAGATCTTTCTATGTTCTGATATCTTCTTCAATTTTTTTCTTCAATGTCTTAACATTTTTATTATATAACTGTTTCACTTGTTTGATTAGACATACTTCAATATAGTTTATATTGTTTGAGGTATTGTGACAGGCATTGTTTGTCTGTTTTCTTTCTTAGACTATTTGGCATTTTTACATAGGAGAGCTACTAATTTTCAAGAGTTAATATTGTTTTTACATAGGAGAGCTACTAATTTTCAAGAGTTAATATTGTATATGACTACTTTGCTGAAAGTGTTTGTTAGCTGTAGGAGTTCCCCAGCAGAATTTTTAAGATCACTTATGTATACTCTCATATCATCTAGAAACAAAGATACTTTGATTTCTTCCATTTAAATTTGTACTCCCTTGATCTTCTTCATATGTCTTATTTCTCTAGCTAAGATTTCAGGTTCTATGTTAAGTAGGTATGGAGAGAGTGGACAGCCCTGCATTTCTAATTTTAGTGGAATTGTGTTGAGTTTCTCTCCATTTTATTCAATGCTGGCTACAGGCTCTAAACTTTATCATGTTAAAGTATGTCTCTTATATCCCTAATCTCTATAGGACTTTTATTATTGAAGTGGTGTTGAAATTTTCCAAAGACCTTTTCTGCATCCAATGAGATGACAATTTGGCTTTTGTCTTTTAGGTTATTTATAAGGTGGATTACATTTATTGATTTCCATGTATTGAACCATTCCTGGATCTCTAGAATGAAACCTACTTGACCATGGTTGATGATATTTTTTTATGTGTCCTAGGATTCAGTTTACAAACATTTTATTGAGCATTTTAAAACTTATGTTTATGAGGGACATTAGTCTGTAATTCTTTCTTTTTTGGGTCTTGTGGTTTGGGTGTCAGGATAATTATCACCTCATAAAATGAGTTAGCCTGCTGTGAGATGTCTTTGTTTATGGTGTGAATATCATTGGTCAATAAAGAAACTGTTTTGGCCCATGGCAAAACAACTTAGAAGCAGATGGGAAATCCAAGCATAGATACAGAGAAAGGAGGATGGAGTCAGGGGAGATGAGATGCAGCCACCCAAGAAGCAAGCATAATGGAGTATAGGTAAGTCACAGGCTATGTGACAAGACAGATTAACAGAAATGGGTTAAGATGTGGAAGCTAGCTAACAATAAGCCTGAGCCATAGGCTGAACAGCATGTAATTAGTATAATCTTCTGGGGCTAAGTGGCAGTGGACTGTGAGTCCAAACCTCGGGGTTCAGCCAGAATGGACAGCTCAGAAACTTCTTACTACATTATTAGCAGGTGTTTGTGGAATGATGTGGAGTATTAATTTTAACCCTTTTTTTTTGAAGTATGGTAGAATACCTGTAGTTGGAATTTTCTTTGGGCTGCCAACCAGCTCCAAAATAAGAGGGATAAGAAAGTTCTTATTAATTATGAATGCTTGGTCTTAGTTTAGGCTTGTCCTTCTAGCACTTTTAACTTAATTTAACCTGTTTCTATTAATTTATTTTTACCTCAGGGATCTTTACCTTTTTTTTTTTTGTTTAAAAAAATCTGTCTGTCCTACTTTCCTGCTTTCTCCATGTTTGACTGGCTGGCCCCTGGCATCTCCCTGGTGTCTCTTTTTCTTTCTTTCCCTGAAACCTAAATTTTCCCCCTCCTGCTTACACTCCTTATCCAAAAAGTCCTGCCTACACCTCCTCACTTGCTATTGGCCATTCAGCTTTTTATTAGACTAATCAGGTACCTTAGATAGGAAAGATAAAACAGCAACACATGTTTATATAGTTAAACACATATTCCACAGGAAATACCAGTTTGCCTTAGGCTTTTTTTTTTGGTTTGAGTGCTTGCATTTACTGCTTCTATTTCACTAGAAGTTATAAATATGTTTAAATTGCTCAACTGACCTTAATCTAACTTTGGATAGTGGTATGTGTTGAGGTAATTATCTATTCCTTTTGATTTTCCAACTGGGCAGAGTACAGGTTTTAAAAGTATGTTATGATTATCTAGATTTCCTTGGTGTCTGTTGTTATGTCTCCCTTTTCATTTTTAATTTTGTTAATTTGGATATTTTCTCTGCCTTTTAGTTAATTTGAATAGGCGTTTGTGAATCTTATGATTTTCTCCAAGAACCAATTCTTTGTTTCATTGATTTATTTGTATTTTTTCAGCCCAGAATTTATTTCTTCCTATTATTATTTCTTTTACTTTTTCTGGGTGAGATTTCTATATAGATACTGCTTAAATTTGGTTTCATCATGGGATGTCTTATTTCTCCATCAATTATGATTGAGTATAGTACACTGGGATATTGAAAGTTGTGCTAGATATAGTGTCTGGGTTGGTATCTGTGGTCTCTTAGAGCCTGTATAACATCTGTCCAGACCCTTCTGTCTTTTAAGAGTCCCCATTGAGAACATTAGGTGTTATTCTACTAGGTCTGCCTTTGTATGTCTTTTTCCTTGCAGCTTTTAATAATATTTTCTTTGTTTCTTAAATTTAATGTTTTGATTATTATATATGGATAGAAATTTCTTTTCTGGTGCAGTGTATTTGGTGTTTTGTATGTTTCTGGTACCTTTATATGCATCTGCTAAGAAAATTTTCTCCTATGATTAAAAAAAATACTTCTGCTTAATGTTCTGCATTTCTTTATGCCAGGCTTTGTTGATACCCATGGAAGGCCTGCCTCTTTCTGAACAGAAACAGAGAAGTGGACATTGGGGTGGGTGGAGAGTGGGAGAAGAGGAAGGAGGGGAAATTACAGTCATGATGTAAAATAAATAAGTAAATGTAATTGAAAAATATTTTCAGGGCCTTTGACCTGGGTTTTCCCCACTTTCTCTATTCCTATTATTCTTAGATTTAGTCTTTTAATAGTGACTCAAATTTTCTTAATGTTTTGTCCCTGGGTTTTTTTATTTTGAGATTTAAGATTTTCTTTGACTGAGGTATTTATTTCTTCTGTCATATCTTAAAGGCCCGAGAGTCTTTCTTCCATCTTTAGTATTCTGTTGGTGAGGCTTGCCTCTGAGGTTCATGTTCAAGTTCCCAAGTTTTTCATTTCCAAATGTGTGTGTTTTCTTTATTTTTCCACTTTTAGGCTTTGGAATGCTTTATTCCCTTTTTATATTGTGTTTATAGATTTCCTTCCTTCCTTCCTTCCTTCCTTCCTTCCTTCCTTCCTTCCTTCCTTCCTTCCTTCCTTCTTCCCTCCCTCCCTTCTTCCCTCCCTTCCTTCCTTCCTTTCTCTCTCTCTTTCTCTTTCCCTCCCTCCCTCCCTCCCTCCCTCCCTCCCTCCCTCCCTCCCTCCCTCCCTCCCTCCATCCCTCTCTTCCTTTTTTCCTTCCTTCATCTCTCTCTCTTCCTTTCTTTTTGATTTTTTAAGACAGTTTCTCCATTAAACAGTCCTGGCTGTCCTGAAACTCACTCTGTAGACCAGGATGGCCTCAAACTTACAGAGATTCACCTACCTCTGTCTTCCAAGAGCTGGAGTTAAAGATGTGTGCCACCACCACCCATACTTTCATAGATGTTTTTAAGGAATTTATTCATTTTCTCTTTAAGGACCTCTATCGTATGCAAAGAGGCTATTTTAAGGGATTTTTCTTATTTTCCAGCTAGGTTGCAGCACTCGGGGCCTGCTGTGATAGGGTTGCCGGGCTCTAGTAGAGACATATTGTTCTAGCTATAATTGCTTTTATCTATACATTTGAATCTAGGCATCCAGATTTGGGAATATTGTAATTATAGGTGCTGATATCCAGTCTTGTCATTGTTGGGTGAATGTTTTCTTCCTTGTTTTCTGTTGCCTTCTCTAATTCTTAGAAGAGTGTGATGATTGTGTGTTCCCTGGTAGGAAATTTTTCTAGGATCCTAATAGGTGTGGTTCCATATAACATGTGTTTCTAGGTACTGGAAACTGACACATAGGAATGGGGATGGGCTAGGGGTGACGGTTTGACTGAGAGATTCCATAGAAGGTAAGAAAGTAGGGTGTTTCACCGAGTTTTGCTTAGTTCCCTGGGATGAGGGCAGAGAGTGAGGAGATGGTACAACAGGTGATCTGCTACAGATCTGGAAATGAGCTTGAGGCCAAAGGTGTTTCTTATTTCATTTTTAGCTCATCACTTAAATATGGATATATTTAGACAGAACGAAAACCCTACAAATGATACTTTCACCATCTACAATCTAATTCCAGCTCTCTCTCTCTCTCTCAACTTAATAAAAACAGCAAATGAAGTGCATTTCTGTCTTCTAGTTGTGTAGCATATTTGATCTCTTGTCTGCGATGCCGAAAACCAAGGGAGCATGCATGAAGCAATATATTTCAAGCTTTGAAAGTAAATAACTGTCATGCAAATCACTATATCCAACAAAAGTATCTCTTAAAATTGATGAAGAAATAAGAACATTTAAAAATAAACACACACCATAGCAACTCATGAAAATCAATCCAGCACTTCAGAAAACATGTACAGGAATAATGTACACAGTGGTAAAAGAAAACTTGTCTCATTCATGAAAGCACATCAAAGAATATATCTGATTAAGGAACTAGATGAACACAGGATAGTTGAGAAGAAATCCCTCATATACAACACAGTATATACTAAAGCCCCAATATCAACAGTAGGAGAGAAGAACTTTCCCAAACCTAAATAACCAGAAGAGTAACCAAAATAAAATAAAATAAAATAAAATAAAATAAAATAAAATAAAATAAAATAAAATAAAATAAAATAAAAGGGATAGAAAGCTCCCCTCTTATAATAACCTAGATGGAAGTGGTCTGAACCTACCAATGAATGATGCAGACTAACTGACTAGAATACAAATTATGATCCAATTGTTATTTCCAAGATGTGTACTTCACTGACAATATCCCAAGCCAGGTTTGAAAGTGGCAATCAAACTACTAAGGAAATGGAAGCTATGACAATTAATCAAGAATATGTGAGTTGTAAATATCCATCAAATGTTGGTTTTCTCAAGCTCATAGTTTCATAAAAAAGATACTAATAGTAGTGAAAGATCTTGTAGATCCTGAAACAATAATACTATGAAACTTCTATGTCTATCTTATTTTTGGATGAATCTTACAATTAAAAAACCATAAATCAAAACTTAGTGTTAAATCATACCACAGATCAATTGGTTTTAAATTGTATTTACAGAATATTCATCCAACAGATAGGGAATATACTCTTCACAAGAGCTCATGGAAACATTTGATCACATTATAGGACAGAAAGCATGTCAACCAACCAAAATATTAATTACACGTATCTTATTAGACCATACTCAACAGCAAGAGAGTCCACAGAAACTACACAAATATTTAAATATGAAACAGTACAATCTTGGGTGAACAGTATGTCATTGAAAAATGGAGAGTTGTTCAAAAATATTATCAATTGAAAATGACAATAAAATTTACTAGGCCTCTGAGATACAGCTAAGGCAATTCTAAGAGGAAAGTTTATAGCATGAGTGAGTACATTAAAAAATATTAGAGATGTCTCAAACAATCAGGTGTTAATGAAGCACCTCAAAGTTCTATGAACCATGAAGAAGTCAAACCCAAATCTAGTAGATAGCAAGAAATGATAAAATCAGGATATAAATCAATGAAATAAAGAATAATAACATATAGAATCAATTAAACAAAGACTTAGTTCTTTTAAAAGATAATAAGATAGTAAGATACAAAAACTCTGGTTGAACTAACAAAAGAAGTAAAATAAGGATGGAGTATAATTGAATATGAAAAGAAAGTTACATCACATTCCAGTAAAATCTAGAGAATCATTAGAAAATACATTGGAATCTTATATTTCATAAAGTTGGAAAACCTACAAGAAATGCATAAATTTCCAAACATGCATGATTTAACAAAATTAAATCAAGAAGCCATAAGCAACTTAAGCAGGCCTATATCCAGCAACATTGATACAAATATAGAAATTCTTCCACAAAGAAGAGTCCATGAATCTATCTATGAATTCACTGTTGAATTCTGCCAAATACATTGTGGTGTGTGTGTGTGTGTGTGTGTGTGTGTGTGTGTGTGTGTGTGTGTGTGTGTGTGTGTGTGTTGCACATGTGCATATGAGTACATATGGAGGCCAGAGGACATTCTCAAGTATCATTCCTCAGATTCTTTTTCTATCCCTTTTTTGAGACTTGGTTTTTCACTGGCCTGGACTCACCAAATAGACTAGACTCACTGGCCAAAGAACTTCAGGGACCTGTTTGTTCAGTGCTGTTATAAGTTTGTGTCACTCACCTAGATTTAAAAAATGTTGGTTCTGGGGTTCAAACTCAAATCCTTATGCTCACAAGGCATACATTTTGCTTGCTTATAGCAAACATAAGAATATTTAACCCAGAGATTTTTGAGATTTTATTTATTATCATCATCATCATTATTATTATCATCATCATCATTATTATTATTGAGATACAATTTCTTTGTATGACTGTCCTGGAACTTGCATTGTAGACCAAACTGGCCTTGAACTCAGAGATCCACTTGCCTCTACCTCTCAAGTGCTGAGATTCAAGGCATACACCACACAGTTGTAGAGACTCACAGTCAAATATTAGGCCAAACTTGGGCAATTCTGCTGAAGTATTGAGGAAGTATTGTGGGAGAAGAGAGGTCAAGGGTACTACAAGAAAACCCACAGTCTCAACTACCCTGTGCTCTTAGGTGCTCACCTAGACTGAACTGACAACCAGGGAGTCCACATGGGGCTGATCTAGGCACTCTGCATTATGTAACAATTGTGTAGCTTGGTCCACTTGAGGGACTCCTAGCAGTGGGAACATGGGCTGTCTCTACTTTTCTGTCTTTTGGGACCCTACTTCTTATACTGGGTCACCTTGCCCAGCCTTAATATGTAGGGTAGGGAGGTGATTAGTTTTATTGCAACTAGATATGCCATGCTTTGTTGATATCTAGGGGAGGTCTGCCCCTTTCTGAACAGAAACAGAGATGAAGTGGTTGGGAGTGGGGTGGGAGGAGGAAGGGACAGGACTAGGATATGAGGAGGAAGGGGAAACTTGTCAGGATGTAAAATAAATCCTTGTAAAATATATATGAATTTGGGTCCTCAAACAGCAAGTGTTCTTAACTACTGAGCCATCTCTTCAGCCACTAAACATTAAATCTTTAATATTTATCTTTTTGTGTATATGCATGTGTATTTCTGTTCCTGTACATGCTACAGAACGCATCTGAAAGTCCAAGGACAATTTATGGAATTTATCATCTTTTTAAATCATGTGGGTTCAGATGATTGAATTCATGCCCTCAGCCTTATCAGTAAGCCCCTTTACCTGCTGAGCCTATCTTGCCAGCCCATCTGCTATATTTTTCTATTCTTTTTTCTTTTTTTAAGATTGTATTAAAATTTTCATTTAAGAATTTTAAAATTCATTTTATATACCCACCATAGATATTTTCCCTCTCAACCCTCCTCCTGCTATCCCCCCTAGCCTTACCACCCAACTCAGGCCCCATCACCTTCTCCAAAAAAGTAATGCCTCCAATGGAGAGTCAGCAAAGCCTAGTACATTCAGTTGAGTCAGGTCCCCTCCCCACTGCATCAGGCTGTGCAAGGTGTCCCTCCACAGGCAATGGATTCCAAAAAGCCAGATCATGCACCCCAGGGATAGATCCTGATCTATCAAACAGACCAAATTACACAACTGTCTGCTGTATGCAGAGGGCCTTGTCCAGTCCCATGCAGGCTCTAGGGCTGTCAGTCTAAAGTTCATGAGTTTCAATGAGCTTGGTTCAGTTGTCTCTGTAGATTTTTCCATTGTGATCTTGACCACCCCCCTCATGCTCATATAATACCTTTCCTTCTCTTCTACCAGACTTCTGGAGCTTGGGCTGGTGCTAGGCTGTGGATCTTTATGTCTTCTTCCATCAGTTACTGGATGAAGGCTCTACGATGACATCATATTCACCAATCTAATTACTGTGGAAGGCCAGCTCAGGCACCCTCTCCACTATTGCTAGTAGTCTAAGCTGGGGTCATCCTTGTGGATTCCTGCCTGGGAACTTCCCTAGTACCAGGTTTCTCCCTAACTCCATGATGTCCCCCTCTATCAAGATATCTCCTTCACTGCTCTCCCACTCTGTCCCTATTCCAGCTCAACCATCACATTACTTTATGTTTTCACCCCTCATCCCTCCCCTCTATTACCTCTCCTCATACCCAGTTTATTCAGGAGATTTCATCTATTTCTCCTTCCCAGGGTAATCCATGTGTCCCTCTTAGGGTCCTCCTTGTTAGCTAGCTTCTCTGGAACTGTGCATTGTCGTCTGGTTATTCTTGGTCTTGCATTTAGTATCCATTTATGAGTGAATACATATTGTGTTTGTCTTTCTGAGTCTGTGTTACCTTACTCAGATGATATTTTCTAGTTCCATTCATTTGTCTGCAAATTTTATGATGTCATTTTTTATTTTTTTACTGCTGAATAATACTTCATTATGTATATGTGTACCACTATTTAAAAAAATCTATTCTTTGGTTGAGGGACATCTAGGTTGTTTCCAGGTTCTGGCTATTATGAATAATGCTGCTGTCAACATAGGTAAGTGTTCTTGTGGTATGATTGAGCATCCCTCGGGTATATGCCCAAGAGTGGTATCACTGAGTCTTGAAGTGATTTGAGTTCCAATTTTCTGAGAAGTCACCATACAGATTTCCAAAGATGCTGTACAAGTTTGCGTTCCCACCAACAGTGGCTAAGGGTTTCCCTTACTTTACATAATCTGTCATCAGTGGTTTTGATTTTAGCCATTCTGACAGGTGTAAATTAGTATCTTAGAGTTGTTTTGATTTGCATTTCCTTGGTGGCTAAGGATGTTGAGCAATTCTTTAAGTGTCTTTCAGCCATTTAAGATTCTTCTGTTGAGAATTCTGTTTAGATCTGTACTTCATTTTTTAATTGTGTTATTTGTATTTTGGTTTCTTAAGTTCTCTATATATTTTAGAGATCAGTCCTCTGTTAGATGGAGGGTTGGTGAAGATCCTTCCCCATTCTCTAGGCTGATGTTTGTCTTATTGACTGGGTCCTTTGCTTTACAGAAGCTTCTCAGTTTCAGGAGGTCCCATTTATTAATTGTTGCTCTCAGTGTCTGTGCTAATGGTATTATATTTAGGAAGAGGTCTCCTGTGCCAATGAATTCAAGGCTACTTCTTACTTTTTCCCATATTAGGTTCAGTGTAACTGGATTTATGTTGTGGTCTTTGATCTACTTGAACTTGAATTTTATGCAGGGTGATAATCACTATTAAATACTTTCTGTCATATAGGTCTATCACTTTCTTGGCTATAGTTATCCCAAGGTATTTTATATAATTTGTGGCTATTGTCAAGTATGATGTTTCTCTGCTTTCTTGGGCCATTTATCATTTATATAGGAGAGCTACTCATTTTTTTTTTTTTAGTTAATCTTGTATCCCGCCACATTACTGAAAGTGTTTCCTCTTTAGCTGATATACCTAAAATTTTTTTCTACTAGTTAATTTAATTGCTTATGATCTCAAGCAAAATCATTTGGGTAATGAATCAAGTGATTTGAAAGATTATTATTTTAAATATTTCCCCCATTAGTGTCATAGTGAATCTATAAGACAGAGATTCTAAGTGTTGTGAGGCTAGGAGTCAAGATTAAGTTGGATATCTACTTAGTGATATTGGGAACTTTGAGCTGTGAGAAGGATATGTGCATCCCCAACAGGCTGAATGTCAGAAACACTGCCCTACTTCAGAGATGAAGACTAATAGGGCCTAGGCAGAGTTAGGGTACCCTTGTGGTCACATTTCCTCCTGGCTTATCTTTGCTCTTTGCTTTACTGTTACGCCACTTTCCTCCTCATTATTATCTTTGCTGTCTTACTAGCCACTTTACTTTTTTTATTAAAGCTTGTAGCTTTAAAAGTTAAAGGTTTTCTGACAAAGATTGGGTTTAACTCTTATGCCACCTTGAAGAATGTTAAAAATAGGAGGCTGTGATAGAACAAGAGGAGCCCAGAAAATAGTATGGAGAACTTTTATTTATTCGTTTTTAATACTTCTGAGAAATTATCTCCTGAAGTACAAGACACTCAGGATGTGATCCTTGAGGGACTTATTCCAGGAATTTATTCAACCAAACACCCTATCCAGCAGCTCAACTATTGCTATACTACTTTGCTTGATCCACGTATTTCTGGCCAACTACTTTATTCTATAGTAGGGATCCAGGTTTTGCTGCACTTTATTAACAGAAATTGTACTTTAGACTTGGAACAGCTACCAGCCCATTTGTGTCAGGATTCACAATATACCCCAAATCAGAAAAATATAGACAACAAAAAGAGCCTCTTTATGAAACACTGCATTGATAAATACACAGTAGTTTCCCTTACCCATAAGGTATATGCTCCAAATCTCCCAGTGGGTGTCTGAAAAAAATGAATAATGTTGAGTCATGTTTATTATCTTTTTTCCCCCTTTTTCAGTTTATGGAAGAAATTTTGTTAATTTAAAAAATTAAATTTGTTCATTGACAATTATTACATTTATATAATTCATTTTAATTACTTTTATTCCTACCCTCTTTTATTGTCTTCCACATACACATCCATATCTATCATAATGTTCATATATAAACTAGACATATTAAAAAGTAGCAACTAATAAGGTAGGGTAATAAGTACAATATGTGGCAATAAAATCAATTAGAACACAACTGTTTTATGGATTAATTTTTTTGTTCTTTGATAGTTTCATACACATACAAAATATATCCTGATTTCTCTCTCCACACCCTCTCATCTTTCTCCCACTCCAATGCCATCTGCCAATCTCTTTCTCAGATTCATGACTTTTGATTTTGTTTTATGGCTCATTTAGTTGAACCAGGGCTATTCTTGTGAGCAATGCAATGAAGCATCTGTTGGAGCCTGGTGGAATCATTACAGAGTACCCAACTGAAGGTAATGACTTTGTTTCTTCCTTAATCTGTTAGTGGCAAATAGGTTAGTAGTGATGGGTGGAGCCTCCTAAACACTTCCTCCACTTGTGTGTGATTGTTGATGGGTTAATTCTTGTTTATACTCATTGTAGGTATCTTCACCTGCTGTGAGTTAATGATTGTAATGACCAGATCATGGTTGCAATGACCAGATCTTGTCCAGAAAAAGACGACATTTTATAGCTGTTCTCTCTATCTTCTTCTCTTCCACTGAAGGGATGGTATAAATATCTTGTCAGGTCTAAACAATTATCTTTCACTAACTTTCAGTACTGTATACAGCCATAACTCCCTGTATTTACCACTGTTTACTGGAAAGGGGGGGTTGTTTAAGGCTGAAAGTAGCATTTATCTATGGGTATAAACATAAATATCGGGAAGGCAGCTTGGCACTATGGCAATTTACTTAAACCGAAATATTCAGTTCCTTCTTAGGACATGATCTTCCTCAGCATGGATTTTTGACTAGTTTAACAATACCAAGAATGGGTTCCTTCCTGGGGAGTAGGCCTGCAGTTCAAGTAGAGAAAAATTGGTTACTACTATAATAGTACATAGTGCCATTATTTCACACTGGGCACATCTTGCTTATATCTTGTAGTTCATAGGATTCACATCTAGGTAATAAAACACAAATTACTTTTTCTTTTTTGAGATTTTGTTTTTATTTTATGTGTATGAGTGTTTGTCTGAATTATGACTATGCATCATGTATATGTACTGCCCACTGATACTAGAAAAGGGCAGTGGATCTGTTGGGAGCAGAATTTTAGATGATTATGAACATTCATTTGGGAGTAGGGAATTGAACCTGGGTTCTCTGGAAGAACAACTATTCCCCTTAACCACTGAACCATATCTCCAGTCCCCAAAACATAAATTATTTGTGTAATTTCCACTTAATACTATTGAAGTTTATTTGATCATGAGCAACTGAAATCGTAGAAAGGAAAATCCTTAGATAAGAGTGGCTTTTATATTTCTGTTTGTCTATTTCAGTTTCTCATAGGTTTTCAAAGGTATTAGCTAAAGAAGAACAAGGGTTTGGGAATAAAATTGTGAAGTCACAGGAATTCTCCAATTTTCAGCTACCTAATTGCTATGACTAATTTTTTTTTAATCTGTAAACAGAAATACTAAGGTACACCTTCCAGGAATTTTGTGAATGAATATATAGATGATATGCTTAGGGTTTTACCCCATATCTAAAAACTAATAAGTATTCTACAATTCTTAACTAGTATTAATATTATTATATTAAAATTTAATAATAAAACTGACCTTCAATATTTTAACTACCTATATTAAGACCTGGAACAAAGTTACTTACAAACCCAGGTTTCTAAAATGCCTGTAAGATTGCAGAATAAAATTGCAGTATAAGACTTCTGATATAAATCAAATAACTATTGTTATATTGCATCTCTTGACCTGATCCTGTTTGAGTGTTTAATGTTGGGGATACTCCCTTTTGTCTGGGGTTAAATTGAAGGATTGAAGAATAAATCCTTGTGACTATGAAACTTGCAGATTATATTCCCATCTTTGAGGAGAATTTTGTAGGTTGACAATTTGGGGGACAGCAGAGTTCTTTATAAAGCTCACATTATAATAAAACCAACTAACTCTCCCAATGTTTGCCATCTCTGTTATATTTTGCCAATTTCCAACTCTTCTCTTTCAGACTATATGTAGTAAATCACTCTTTTACTGGGCTAGATAGGTTATTTTCTTGTCTTTGTTTTAATTGAACTACTTATGTCAAAAACATAATTTATGTAACCTGTTTTCTTGGTTTGTTCCCTGGTTCTTATCAGAAATCTATGATTCTCAGTTTCCTTCTTGTCAGAGTAGCATTAGAGGATGTAAAGAACACTGTCTTCAGGGTGATTCATTTAGTGGAAGATTCTTCAGATTGATTTAATCAGCATTGGACAGGCAAAAGGCAAAACTTTTCTAATGTTTCTACTTGTAGCACATAAATTAAATTGGAAATAGTTAGACAACCATGTAAATGCACTCTCTTATCTCACAAGCTTTTAGCAAAATTTACAACACATAACATCTGTTCTCTTTGCCTGGGTAAATCAAATTTATTCTCTTTTATCATCATGTTTATCAATAGAAAAGTAGAGGAAAAGTAACAAGCAGTTAAGCTACTTTAAGCTCTTTGCCTCAAGGCTAATCAGAGCACAGTCTATACTGTTGTAATAATACCTTCCAATTTGGTGACTACAAGCCTCTTATTATATGTATGTCCTTAGTTACTTGTAATATAGCTATATTGAATTTCATTTTTTTAAAAAGGTTAAGAGCTAATTTTCTTGGGTAATTTCTTTGTCCAAAAAAAGGGTATGCTCTACTTGTAAATTTCTTTTATTATTAGTAACATAGTTTATAGATGTTATGTGAATTTTGTACCAACTTGATCACAGTTAAATTTATAATGACGTCAAAATCTATTTCAACAAGTTACATTTTGACAGAAATAGTTCAATTAAAATGAACAATAGCGAACATTAGTTTCTATTGCACTGCATGCATTGTTCTGAATGATCTAGACTTTAAACTTAGCTATTTCCTTATTACTTTATACATTTATAGTCTCCGTTTTCACGGGAAAAGAAATGGAAGCGCAGGTTAGACTCCCTAAGGCCTCACTGGCACTGTGTGATAGATCTGGCCTGACTTTCCATCTCATAGCTTTTAAGCACTCAAGTCAATCTGTGCAAAATATAAGCAGATTAAAGTGATTATGATACTGGAAAGAAATTACACCTATGTTTTGGGACACATGTTTAGGATCATGTCTTCTTGATGGATTGTTTCCTTAAGTAGTATGAAGTGACCCTACTTATCCTTTCTCACTGCTTTTGAATTGAAGTTCATTTTGTAGATAGTAGAGCAGTAGCAGTGATAATTTCTATGATGTTTATAACTAACAACTTAGGTACTCAAGGCTGTAGGACCTTAAGTGGAAAGGATGCTACAGTACAATGTTTTGTTTCACAATTCTTTTTCTTTTCTGTGTTTTCAATTCATAGCTTGCAGCATTAAAATGTAATATTTTATCAGGCTTTTATAATTTTGTTAAACATTAGAGAAATGATTTCCCAGAAATCTTTTTTTATAAAAGGGTATTTATAAAAATATAGTCTATTTCTTACTTATCACCAAATTTCAGCATATATGGAAACAATTATAATATGCGTGGAGATAAGAAATATGTGGGAGAGTTATTATTTAATATAGCCTACTTTTATTGAATTTTATGTTTTTCAAAGGTTGAGATGATGCATGAAAATTTCCTTCAGTCTATGGCTGCCCTGGAGGAGACAAATCCCTCAAATATACCTTATCTATTAATTCTACAAATTTATCAATGTGTTATTTGTGGTTCCTCACTCCAAAGGATCACAAGTGAGTAGAAACTTAAGTATGTGATAAAGATCATGCTTCAAGAATGGAGAGAGGACCTTTGAAAAATTGAGCTTACAGGGTCATGTCATTTCAAAGAGCCTCATTGGAGAAAGAAGACTGCCCAAATTGCCAGCTTTATTTTGCTTCCAGTCCCAGCTTTGTTTGCTGTGTATCCATCATTCATTCATGTAGGAACAGGCTGCTGGTGATGCTGCTGGGGTGGACCAGGGGTCATTAACACAACATGCTTAAGATAAGACAAAACAAACAAACAAGCAAAAACAGTGGCCTGTTAAATGGGAATGAAAAGCATTGGAAAAGGAATTGCAACTTGTAATTGAAATTGTAATTGAAAATTGTAAATTGTAATTGAAAAGTCAAAGGTGCTCTCAAATTGCTGCTGATCCTCTGGCACTAGAAGCCCTTCTGAATATTACCATTACATGCCACATCTGATCACCTATGAAATTAATGTTTGTATCTCAGAACATCATTCCCCCCAAGGAGGATTATAATAATAAATATAAGTTGTGAAATCTCCCAAAACAAATCTAACTAATCCAGAAGCTGAACCCCGTGTTTCAGAAATACCTAGTGTTTGGGGGTAGTATTTAAACATTTTTGATTTTATATTCCATGCGTAGTTTTCAAGAATCAGCTTGAGATTCCTCCTTTCTCTTTTCTCACTTCCTGAAATTTGTTAGTAGAAGCATGAATATTGCTATTGAACATGTAAATCACCTCACAAACAAACCAAATATGTTTTCCTTGTTTGATGTATTCAAAGGATCCTCTTATCCACAAATAAACACATCTTAGCATATATCGCTTCTTTAGCTATGATCACATTATCAAGGATATATGGCTAAAAAGTTTTCTGTGGGTAAAATCTGAGGGCAACAGCATCCACTGCTGATCTATTCCTTTTCCCCAGTAAATTAAGATCCTAGCATAGTTATATAGAAAAACTATGAGAATGGGGTGTTGCCTTCTCATTGAAGTGCTATGTTAGCTTTTCCAATGAAAACATGGATTGATGGGACACAGTAGAGGGTAGGGCTCGCTAATCACTCACAGAACATAGAAAGCACACAGAAGGAAACAGTGACTGTATGTCTTTAGCATGATTCTGATGAGAGTTTGCCCTGAGTGGCTTACCTGTTAGAGAGACACACATATCTCAGCCTTACAGTGTTTCCTTTTGTCCTTTTATAGAGTAAGTGACTCCTCATCTAACCTGAACCGTTATAGTGAGTGATCTTGGAGATGATATCATTAATTCAGGGCATCAGTGCAAATGGGGTTCTCCTGGGAAAACCTTAAACTCATTCCTTTAATCTCCATGCTGTGTTTGCTAAGCAAACTTGTGATCACAATCAGTCATTCTAAGAAGTTATGTCTATGAAGAGAACTCAGTGGAAGTTCATTATTTAACACATAAATACTATGTGTATCACTGACAGTAAAATTAACTGGCAAGTACTATATATACCAATGCTATTAGGTCTCTCTGATACATTCAGTGAAGAAAGCAAAAAAAAAAATTGTAATGTGCTTTGTAGTGGAGGAAAGGTTGCTTTACCTGATCTAGAGTTGCAGATAAGATTCCTATAATAAATACAGAATAACAAGAGAAGAGCTCAAATACATTTAATGTAAGTTTCATAGAACATGAAACCTTCAAAGAAAAACAATGACTCTAGTAGGAATTTGGTTGTATTTTAATTTTCTTTTTATTCATGTGGTCATTTTGCTTGCATGTGTGCTTATGTATCATGTTCATTCAGTGCCCATAGAGTCCATAAAAAAAAGCACCAGATCCCTTAAGACTAGAGTTACAGATGGTTATGAGTCGCAGTATGGGTGCTGGAAATCTAAGCCATGTCACTGAAAGCAGCCACTGCTCTTAACAGATGAACCATCTCTCTAGTCCTGTATTATACTTTTTGATAGTCTCTCAAAATTCCATTATTTAACCAAACATGTATTAGCTTCTTCAGTGTATTAGCTTGTTCCCTATTAATGATTATGCAGCTATCTGGATTCCTGTCGGTCACCACAGTTTACAGTGCTATAATAAACAAAGCACAAACACACACACACACACACACACACACACACACACACACACACACACACACACACACACACAGAGAGAGAGAGAGAGAGAGAGAGAGAGAGAGAGAGAGAGAGAGAGAGAGAGAGAGAGAGAGAGAGACTAAATATGAGCATTTGGAACTAATCCATTGACATCCTGGAGGGAGAGAAAGCAATAATATGACAAGCATGAGATGGAGCAGAGTTTATATAATGCGACAGCTCGTTGCAGACTAAACATGAGGGAGAGGGAGATTTTTGCAATGCCCTGTGTTTCATGTTCCTAAGAGAACACACATGTATGACATGGATTTTTCTGAATGCAATCACAGAGAAGTTTAAAAATTCCAATATCTACTATCAGTTATGGTAAATGAGCCATTCTAACACTTGCACATGTTTTGGTTGTCATCACCTCTCTCCTCCGTCATTCCTGGAGGAGTTGTAGATTGATAGTTTACAGACAAGCAGTCAGTGACAGTTATGGAGCAACCCGTTTGCAACTCTATAGGATTTTTGCAGTGCACATTATGGGTGAGAGGTTAATAAATAATTACAAATCCAATTGTGGTATACCAATGTTCTTAAGCACTATTCTATGAATCAGAACAAACATAATATTTAGGTTTCCAGTTAATTTCAAGGTTAATGATATTTGAGAAAATTGAAATTTACAGTAGGTAATGGTTTTAATCAGCAGTTAGAAGATTTGCCACTTTCTCCATCTGTTTGAACCCTGCAGTATTTCTGTATCTTGTCTCACTTCACAAACTTCAACTTATCTCTTCTCTGAATTCTCTGCAAATCTCCTTTCCTCCCTAATTAAGCTATGATTTAAAGGCATGGTAAGATTATAATTAAGCTAGTGTTGACCTCCACACAATAAACATACAGAATCTCAGTATATTCCTGATATGATAGAGTTTCAAAACATTAGTGATTGATATAATCAAATCACTGTACTAACCAAGAAATGTGTACTTAGGAAAATCTGCAATGAGATACTTGTTTCACGTTTATCGTGACTCTTTACACTTAGCAATCAGAAACAACCTGTTTAGCATTGGTTCAAATAAACTTGCCTGTTAGCACCTAAAACAATTAATCTACATTTCTCTCATATACACACACATATATGCATGTATGTGTGTGTGCATGAACATATATATTATATAGCTATGCTTTTGGCAATAAAATATATTCTACTTGAATGGTTTCTATTAAACTTACTTAGACCTTTTAAAATTAATTGATGAAGACATGGAAAGCCAGATCTTATGTAAAACTTCCCTATAGCAAACTAGTAACACTTTTTTGTCTCCTATTCAAGTAGAAATCAAATGGTACAGATTTATAGGTAAACCTTATATTTCAGTATATTTCCTGTTATATAAAACTTGGAAAAAGAGCGGGTTTCACACCAGCTTGGGCTACAAAGTGAAACCCAGTGTTGACAAAATAAAACACAACTCCTAAACAAAACCCAAATCCCAAACAAAATCATCATCAGAGCACAAGCTAAAATCCAACCTGAAAGGAGAATCAACAAAGAAACAGGATACCGTTCTACCTCCAGCCACACTGGAAATTTACCATTGGATGTGCTCTGAAGCCAAAACAAAGTATGTTAACAAAACCTATTCAACTGACTCAGTCTCTTTCCCTCTTTTCTTTCTTTTTCTCATGCTTTTAATATCCATTGCCAAGTCATTTTGCTGCAGATCATATAAAGTTATAGAATTATGAATCTTTTAAAAAGCTTTTCCATTATTGCAACAATACGTTACACTATTTTACTTGATTTATGTGAACTTTCCTTAGGTAATATCTTTTCTTCATGATTATTCTGGTCATAGACCACCAGTCAAAGAACCTATTTTAATGTGCCAAATGAAGGAAGGGCAATTAAAATACATTGTATAATGCACACTGAAGTTTTTATGCTGTTAGCCAACATTGGCTTCTTACCATACTTTTTTCTTATTTGTTTTGTTTCTTTCTTATTTTGTTCTTTTGAGAATTTCATACACACACTCACACACACACATACACACACACACACACACACACACACACACACACACACACACACATACAGTAAGATATAGTCATATGCACTCTGTTTTTCCCTCCAACTCTCCTCATATACCCCCATGTCTTAGGTAGGTTTCTATTGCTGTTACAGAACACCATGACCAAAAAGCAATCTGAGGAGGTTTATTTCATCTTATAGCTTATAGGCCATCATTCCTCAAACTCAGGGCAGGAACTCCAAGGAACCTTGGAGACAGTAACAACTGCAGAGACCATGGAGGAGTACTGTGTATTGGCTTGCTTCCCATGGCTTGCCCAGCTTGCTTTCTTATACTTCACAGGACTACCTGCCCAAAGGAGGCACTGTCCACATTTAGTTGAGCCCTTCTACAGACTTTTCTATAGGCTGTTACTATGGAAGCATTTTTCTCGATTAAAGTTACCTCTTCCAAAATGACTCTAGCTTATATCAAGTTGACACTATAGCATCCAGCGCATCCCCAACTTTATGTGTTTGTTTGATCCCTCTCTCCCTCTCTTCCTTATTTCCTTCCTGCCTCTGTCCCACTCTTCCTTTCATTAATCCCACCTCCTTCAACCCACTACATCCAGTTAGTGATACCCATATGCGCATGGGTATGGGGCCATTGACTAGAGCATGGGAAACATATCAATAGCTATACTTCAAAAGAAGAATGATTCTCCCTCTAACTATCAACTTCCAATAGCTCCTCAGTTAGGAGCTGAGCCTGGAGAGAAGCTCCTCTGTCTATGTTAGAACATTGGATGGTCTGATCTTGTGGAGATCTTGTTCAGGTAACTTTAGCTGCTACTAGTCCACAAGTGTATTATCTATGTCATGTCAAGAAGACAGCATTTCCAATGTTCAATTCAATCCCCAGAATTTTATAATCCTTCTGCCTCCTTTTTCAAGTTGTTCCCTGAGTTTTGGGAGTAGGGATAATATTAATATTTCATTTTGGGGTGAATACTCACAATCTTTTGTTTTCAACACTTTGACAGGTTATGCACATAATCATGTTTGCCTGCACTTTTCAGTACTGGAGTTACAGGTACACACAACCACACCAGACTTACAAATGTATTTCTGGAATGTATTTCAGTCATGTACAAAGTATTAGAATGTTTAGACAAACATTCTTGTATAACACCATCCTGTTGTGTTGCATCTTATCTTTTATGTTGTGACACTTGCTTTAGATCCTTTCTTAGAACTGCAATATTACATGTATGTTTGAAGCTTCCTGCCATCATTTACCTGCCTCATTCATCAGAAATATTATCCCAAGCACAGTTTATTTCCATAGTAAATGTTATTTTGTGTGTTTTAATGATATGAGGTAAATTCTTCTTTGACAGTTCCCTTCATCAGCTTGTATTTTAGGTTTATTCACACTCATGTATCATTTACTTTATTGCCTTCGAGGTTTACATGAATATATCACAACTCATTTATGTATTGTCTTGTGAATGTGCATTTGATTCGTTGCCAACTGCTTACAAATGCACACAAGTACTTCAATGAATATCCCCTAGTGACAAGTGTACCTGTCTTTTTTTTTTAACACAGAAAAGAATATATGTAATCCAACAAGTTATTGTATCTTTTTAAAGAGAAGGAAAAATAGCTTTGATACAATGAAAACAGTTTTATTGGGTAATATTATATAGATAAACAGTTCAGTGTTTCTAGAACAAAAATATTCTTCCATTTTATGAGTGTGAATGATACAGATTAGAAGTCTATATCATGAATTTAGAGAGCTCAGTGACATATCTAGTATGCTGGAGATTTGGGTGACTTTAAATGGGAGAATTATTTTTCTCACTTTAAAAATATTGTTTTGGTGATTTCTATGGTAGATAGCTGGTAGTTATTACAAATAGAATATGGTAACTCTTGTGTATATTGAGTGATTGACAATATTAGCCAACGTGTTAGAGATGTTATAAAGGCCAAAATTAAAATGTGTCTATATATATAGGGGATGAGTTTAAATGAAGATATCTTGAGTATGATGTACATATGAGCCATACAGTTGGAAATATGTAATTGGGAGATGGCTTTACCAGCCTAGTCTTCATGAACAGAAGTCGGGAATGTATGTAGAGATTTGTAAGTCAACAGTTATAAAATGGTTGATCCCTTGCAGTGATTTTTGCTTAGAAGCATTACTTTAAAGCCCACCTGCCTCTTTTCTGTATCCCACTCCTTCAGTCATATGACATTTGAGGCAGTTTCCCCCCAACCAGTTTGACAGTTCAGTACTTGCAATTGCTTAATGTATTCTTTAAATCTGAAGATGTCTTTCTCTCAGACATTGTTTATAAAAATGTCAAAATAATATCAGTGCTACATGATGGCTAGGGGATCCCATTGTTAGCATGATGCCAACTGGATAAGTGGTTTATAATCACTGCCTTTGATTGCCTGTCTTTAATTCAGCTCTCTATGCTTGACAAAACAATTAAGATTTTAAAACAAATTATATGTGCGTTGCCCCTTATTCATATAATTTCTTATGTTAGTTCTGTATGATTTTTCCTTAGAAAAACTGTATTTCCCTTTCTTTTAAAAAGTTGTAACTTCCAGGAATTCCTCTGATCCTATATTTGTAATTGAGTTCAAAGATATTACAAGTGACTCACAGTTGTGAAGCTTGCTGCTACTAAATCAATTATGGAAGAAATTCTTCTTTTTTGATCATCAAAACTTTTATTTTTTTTTGTAGTTAGTTCAATGTTTTTTCTTTTACTTTCTTTTATTTATCTTAAAAATGTCTTTTTTCCTTGTATCCCCCTGCTCCCCCTCCCTTACCTCCTCCCAATCCCTTTCCATCTGTTTTCAGCCTCCTCCCACCCCATCCTCCTATCCACTCCCCAAAAGGGCAAGAGGTCCCCAAGGTAGGTCATCGTAGCCCGGAGCATCCACTCCTGGCAGGTTTGACTTTCTCATCCCACTACCAAGACTGGGTTAGGTATTCCTCTGCAGGGAATGGGCTCCAAGTTGCCAGCCCACGCACAGGTACACAGTCTGATCCCACCCCTCGAGGCTCCATATATGGCACATGCCAAATGGCAGTTGCCTACTGTTGGAAGGCCTAGTTCCTTTCCCCAGCGGTTCTTTATTCATTGAGCTCCCCAGAGCTCCAGCTAGCCATCTCTGTGGGACTTTTCCTTATGATCCCTATCTCCTTGCTCATACAGACTCTCCTTTCCTCATCTCCAGCTGGACCTAGACTTCTGCCCAGTGCTCAGCCAGTGATCTCTGCCTCCACCTGCATTCGTTGTTGGATGTAGGTTCTGTGATGACACTTAGGGTGGTTATTAATTTGGTTATACAGTTATAGGTTATCCATTTGATTAAGTCCTGTTTAGGGAGCCCCTCCACTATTGATAGGAGACCTAGAAGGGACATTCTGTGAGTTCTTGGAGGTTTCCCTAGCATGGGACTCCTTCCAACCCCATACTGGCTTCTTCTGTCAAAATATTCATCTTTTTTTCTCTCCCTCTTTGTTGCTCCTCTCACTCAACCATATCCTTTTCTAATGATTTGTTCCCACCTCTTCTTGGTTGCTATCTGTTATGATCCCAATTTGCTAAATGATCTTCTCTATTTTCTCTTCCTGGGGGGGGGGGAGGTGGAATCCCTGGATGTCTACCTTAAGTACCTTCTGATCCCAAGCTGTTCAGGGGTTGTGGTTTGCAGCTTGAGTATTCTTTGTTTTTTGTCTAAAGTCCACTTATGAATGAGTACATCCTATGGCCATCTTTCTGGGCTTGCGAAGCCTCACTCAGGAGGATATTCTCCAATTCTATCCATTTGCCTGTACATTTTAGGATTTTTTTTTTTTTTTTTTTTTTTGCTGAGTAGTAACAAATAGAGTGGGTGAAGGAAGGTATAGATGGAGGAGAGAGAATAGAGAGAGAAAGACAGAGAGGGAGAAGAAGGGAGGGTGAATGAAAGGAAGGGGGAGGGAGAGAGAGAGAGAGAGAGAGAGAGAGAGAGAGAGAGAGAGAGAGAGAGAGAGAGAGAGAGAGAGAGAGAATGCGTATGTATTTGAGAGCCTCTGTACAGCTTGGTAGCATGGCAAAGTTACCCCTTTATAGCTTATATTCTAGTAAATCACTTGCAGAAGTTCACATTTTAATCATTATAAATATAAACTAGTGTGCCTCCAATTTCCAGAATAATACATAGTTCATTAAGTTTTTTAAAATAGCTATAATATTCCACCCCTAGCCTTCTTCTTGTGAATTTATGTTCTTTCATGCCATTCACTTTTTAGACTATGATTTTTGTACCCTCACTGTTCTGGTCTCTTTTGTACAAATTATTTTGTCACTATTCTTAAATTGTAACAGTGGATACTTTTTCTATATATTGTCTTTACAATGCAAAATTCATTGCTTGGTGGGAGCTGTGTATGTTAAAATTCTAGAGGACAGAGAAGTCAGATGGCAGTATTTCCTCCAAGACTTTAAATAAGTGCAAGAATTCTAGGGGTGTGTGTGTGTGTGTGTGTGTGTGTGTGTGTGTGTGTGTGTGTGTGTGTGTGTTGATCCAAAATATCTCTTCTGTTATCAAGAATCTGTTGTAAGTTTTTGCAAAGTCATTATTTACTAATTTGTGCCAAAGTTCTTGAATTACTGAATCCATAACGGAATTCATAATTAGTGTTCTACTTACATAGTATTTAGTAAAAACATTTGTTAGTGTTAATTATAACCTATATAACATATGACACATGAGTTATAGGCATCAATATTTCAATAGATTCAAATTTGAACAGGTAAACACATTGTTATATCTTATTTGTGAAAATTTCTTACATATTTTTCTGCTTCTCTGGGAATTCAAAGGCAATTCAGATTCTCCTGCAGCTTTATTTTTTTTTTTTCAGCTGGAAGAAGTTTACGTTTTGTTTGAATACTGTAAGTTTTTCTCTTTCTTTATCATACTTACTATGGTTTGAATATGGTTTATGCCCCCCAGAGGGTCAATTGTGAGAACATCTATGATCTCTATAGGTGGTGGTACTGGGAGGTAGTGTTTATGGGTTAATAGAACCTTCTCATATCCAAAAAGTTGCAATAGTTTTTTAGGTAGATGAACATCCTGCTGAATCTTACTGGTGACAATAATAATACCACTGTTTTTAAGATTTCTCATGTATTAAATTATCTTGTTTAACATTTTATTTATTTTTGTTTAATCTTTAAAACAACCCAGTGATCCAAATTCTTAATTATTCTTATTTTGTAATGGGAAAGACTCAAATATATTAACTAGATTTTCTATAACAAGCAATATGTCTACTACTTGATCCAGGACATTATCTAGATCTATCTATCTATCTATCTATCTATCTATCTATCTATCTATCTATCTATCTATCTATCTATCTATGTATCTATCATTTGTCTGTCTGCTTGTCTGTCTATTATCTATCTTTCCAAAAGGGTTTTACTATATAGCACTGGCTGTCCTGTACCTCACTATGTAGACCAGGATAGCCTTGACTTCATGGAAATCTGCCTGATTCTGCCTCCTAAGCATTGGGATTAAAGACATGATCTACTATGCCCCCATAAATTTACGTGGTCACATGATTTTGGGGGGCACTCAGAACACAAACTCTTAATCTAGATGCTTTTTTCTTGTTATGAATCAATCTATTAATATTTACCTAGCTCTTAATATGTGTGGTGATTTTTAGATATTATAATCAAAGTAAAGGTATAGAATATAAGAGGTACTGGAGAAGCATATGGTTCTACTGTTTTTATAGAACTTTCTTGAAAAACATCACTTCTACTTAATGGGATGCTAGTGTTATCTCCACCAGCTGGTAATTGAGTTACAATAGTATAGATTTTTTAAAATAAGAATTTATTAAAAGGATAGGTTATGTCAGAAAGACTAGAATCTAATTCTTAAATGAAAATAGAATTCACATCAGCAGAGACATGGAAGAGGACATTTCAGACTAGAGCAAAGGGTAGAAAAACAGAGCACAAACCAAACATGCTTAGTGAAGATCTGAACATGACTAAGTTGTGCAATTATAAATGTTGGGTATGAGTTACTGCAAGTTCCAAGGAATAATATTATTTTATATTTACCTAAAATTATCACACACACACACACACACACACACACACACACACACACACACACACACACACACAGGGAAGTAAGATACTTAGGCTGACAATGTTTTAGTATATTAACAAATACACATTTATTGATTTATCTTCAAAGGACCATATTTTTAGTATTTGAAGATAATTGTTATGTTTTAACATTCATTTTTTCCCAAGACAAACGTGAATTTCCTCAAGTTCTCTAAAAGGCTAGGAGTTTTGGGCTTTTAACTATTTGGAATAATTTTTAGTGGGACCAATAGCCTGCATAACCTGACTATAATGCTCTATTTATTGTCTCACCTTATATGAAAACACTAGGGTTATGCCATTTCTTGATAGTGTATTATGTTTTATAAGCAGTCATATCACCTAAACCAGTGTTTTTATGAGTTTTCAACTTATTGCTTCAGCTATAGATCTAGCTTTGTTTTAACTGCTCTGTAGGAAGATAAGTTGTCTGTTTGATAGACCATTTTTAATTTTATAGGAAAAGTGAGAAAGCAGCAAGAATCCATATACACTCTTTATACCCCTTACAGTTTCCTGTGATTATCTTCATTTTGCTAAAATCAATATAAGATTATTGATATACCATTAGCTAAAGTTTGTAGTTTACATGTAAGTTTAATTCTTGGTTTTGTATATTTTCTGATTTCGTATATTCCTTGTTTTTGACAGAATCTTGGTAACTAGCCTGGCCTTCAACTTATGGCAATCCTTCTGTCTCAGCCTCTCAACTTCGAGGATTACACGTGTATCATTATGCATGGTTTAATTAAATGGATTTTAATGAATGAATACTACACATACTTAATAACATTGCATTATATAATTTCACTTTCCTGAAATTATCCTGTATTTCAGCTACATATCTAATATTCTGTCTATCTTTTTCTAAGATCCTGGATAGCCACTGAACTTTCCCCAATTTCTATAGATTGCATTTTCCACACCATCTATAGATGGAAGAATCTAGTATATACATATCCCTTTCATACTAGACGTGGACATTAGTCTATGCTTTTTAATGGCCTATTAGTCATTTCTTTTTATTGCTAGCTGTACTATAATTTGACCACTCACCTACTAAAAGGTATCTTGGTTGTTTCCAAGTTTAAACAATCATTAAGGAAGCTATTGTAAACACATGCCAGTTTTTCATAGACATATTTTTACCAACTAATTTAATTGTTGATCATGTGGTGAGAGTGTTTAGCTTTGTAAGTAGGTGTTGAACTGTCTTTTAAAGTGTTTTTTCTTTTTATCAACTCCCACCAACAAGAATGTGAGCTCTGATTGCTTCATATCTTTGCCAAGTTTGGTGTTGCTTTGCACTTTAGCCATCCTAGTAGATTTTTAGTGGCATCCCCTTGTTGGCAATTTATAACTCTTTTATGATACATGGTATTGAACACTGATTAATATGCTTATGTACTCCACATATAGATTCATAGTTTCCGAAACTTTACCCACTTTTAAAATGGATGATTTTCTTATTGCTTGGTTTTGAGAATTGTCTGCATATTTTCGATATATGTCTGTATCTGGTTATATCTAATATGCACATGAATATAAACACATTTTCTTAGATATTTTTCTCATTTCTGTGATTAAGTACGTAACACAAGTAACTTAAGGAAAGAATCTTATAATTAGAAGATATCATCCTGGGAGGGCATGGCCACAGAAGCACAGGAGCACCGACATCCCACTGTATGTGTAGTCAGAAGAGCAGAGAGAGAGATGGATGTTATTAAGCTTGCTTTCTCCTTTTATGCTAATACCCTAGTCTGTGGAATGGTGTTGGTCTTATGTAGGGTGTACCATTCTACCCCAATTAATTAAATATAGAAACTCACAAACATGCCCAGGGGCTTGTATCCTAGGCGATCCTATATTCTGTCAGCTTGACAACCATTATCATCCTTAACATACTCCCAATACATCTTTGTCAGATATATATTTTGCAACATTTTCCTTTGTGGTGTGTCTTTTCATTATCTCCAGTGTTATTGGCATTGGCAGAGGCTTTAAATTTTATTAAAGTTTGTCTTACCAATGTATTCCTTTATGGATTGTGCTTTTAGTGTTGGTTCTAAAAACTTCTGCTAAACTCCAAACCTGGATTTTCTATTATATTTTATTCTAGAAGTTTGTGTTACATTTTATATTTAAAGCTACATCTATTTTGTGAAAAGCTTAAGTTGTGTAAAATATGTAAAGTTTGGGTAAAAACTAATTTTATTGCATGGGGAAGTCTTTGAAATGATTATCCTTTCATAATTGAGTAGTTTTTTGTCATTTGTCAAAGATTAGTTGAATATATGAATGTATTTCTGGGGTGTCTATTTTGATCCATTGATTTCTTTATTCTTTTACTGGCACTACATAGTCAACCATAGTAACACAGTATTAATATATGGTAATTTTAATTCTTGACTGTTGTTTTTTCTTTAAATATTTTGTGCTGGATCTTTTGTCCATGTAAAAATTTCAATACATTTTTACACTTGGGATTTTGATTTGCTTTGGGTTGGATATATAAATCAAGCTGAGCAGAACAAACACTTGGAATATATTAAGTTTTTCTATCCATGAACATGGACTATTTTTTTTAAATCTAAGGTTACTTTGGCTTATTTAATCAGTGCTATATAGTTTTTCATATATGAATCTTATATTTATATAATTATGTGTACAGATGCATATGATATATGTGTGTATTTATATCCAAGTATTTCATTTTCAGATGCTAATGTTAATAATAGTATTTTGACTTTCAAATTACAGTTGTTCATTGAAATATATATGTAACCTGTTTGTTTTTACATATTAAACTGGTATTCTGTACTTCTATATATTTTTTATTAATTCCAAAAGGTTTCATTTTTTTGTGATTTTCCATGTAGACAATTATATCTTAATGGCACAAAGGCAATTATGATTTTTCTTTAATAGTTATTCATTTAATTTATCATCTAGAGCATCTTGTATGATCCCAAATAGGAATGTGAGAATGTATGCTTTGTTTATAATCTATGAGCTAGATCTTGTCATTTCATTTGCCAGCAGGCATAGCATAAACCTTGTCAGTAGAGGGCACTGTAGGTATACTGCAAGGCATACAGTGGGAAAGAATTGCTTCTGTTGGGGTGCTTTGCTTTCAATATGTTGTTGCAGGTAGTGTCTGGGAGACTAAGTGGTGTTCACCATCCATGGGTTTTCTGTAGCACTTTGATGGGTAGATTTTTTCTTCACTGTCCTGGACCAGCTCTGCCTATGAAAGTACAGTGATTTTTTTTCTACCAGTCAGCTGCCATCACACTTCTGAGATGGGAACAAACTCAGTCCTTGAGATTTTCCTTCAGGCCCAGGGGGAAAGCCTGTTACTCATCTTTCCTATTCTGGTACTCCTGAGGACCAGGCTTAGACTTTAGAAGTTGACCTCTTTTCCCTACTTATCAGTTCTTATATTCTCTTTTTTCTATTTGAAATTGTTGGTTTGGTTTCTAAGGTGCCACTGCTTCTTTTTAATTTCAGGCTAACTTAAGCCCTCAGGTACATTTCTTTTGTCCCTAATCTTAACTGCAGTGGGTGAATTTGAGTGGAGGAGGAAGGGAACACAGGGCAGGGAGGTCTAGCCATAGTAGCAGGAATAGTGATTTTTGTCTCTATAAGGAGCTCAGGCATGTTAATGTGTGGGGTGAGAGTGAGGCTTCGCCAAGACTACCAGCCAGTGGCTGAGTACTGGTATCCTTCAAAACCCTTCCATTATGAGTCTATTTTAGAGATGTGGCAGGGACAGGAGATTTGTCCTTCTGGAACAGAAGAAGTAAGCAAGAGGGACAAGCCTTTTTCCTTACTGTCTCCAAGAAAATGGAAGAGATTACTGAATCCATGTGTGGTTGGCGTCTCGGGTTAAATCTTAAGAGCTGGCCCAGGAATCTGTGCTCGTCCATCTGCTCTGGCTTTTGAGACACTGGTGACCTTGTTGATAGCCAGGGACAAAGAAATTCCACAGCCTTAAAAGTTTGAATCGTTCTGCTGAGCAGACAATTTACAGATATTTATACAATGCTGTGTAAACATTGTAACAAAATACAAGGTGTTAGGGAATGGTTCATCTAAGCAGCACACATTGGTTGTTAATAGAAACCATTTGCATCAGAAATTTGTTTTCCTTGCTGTGTACACTCTCCTGTCCCTGGGGATATGGATGAGCAAAGTGTTATGTTGTACAGTCTCGCCCCTGCTGGCAGTGGCACAGGTGCAGAACTGTGGGCATGATGAATCAAACGCCAATTGCATCACTGCCGCCTGTGCTTAGCTATCAGTGAAGGAAATAGAATTCATTAGTTTTCTTTCAGGGCACATGCAAACACATGAGTTTCAAAGAATGCATAATGGCAGCAAGGAGAAATGGGCAAGCCCAGCCTTTTCCTTTCCCAGAGAATCACTAACAACAGAACAGATGAGCATTTGGAAGCACTCTGTCTGTAGCTAATCTAGAAGACAGTATCACTGTGGCAGGATGCTCTGTTGATAACTGATGGCAATTTTTTATTCTCTCCCAGGGCGATAGAGAAAATCATATTGATTTGTTAAAGAATCAGGAAAAACTTATAAATGCTCACAGGAAAGATTGCTGAATACTCAATCATTTTAAAGAAGTTAGATAAAAATATAATGTGTGAAAATTGCTTTCCTGATATATACAAGGAGTTATCTATTGTGATGAGTTCAGAATCTCTGTTGGTGTCTACTTTCCTTTTGGCATTTGACAAGCTTGAAGTTTTAAGGGAAGACAGAACACTACATTTTCAGAAAATAAAACAGGCTTAAAACCTTCTATCCCATCCAGGGTTCTTGAGGTAAACAAAGGCTTGGAAAAAGCTTGCACCAGAATGTGGTTCCCTATCTGCCACACTAGATTTACCTCAAACAGTTCTCCCAGAATTATATGATGGGACTTAAGAATACGTGTTTTTAATAACCACCTAAGGTTATAAATTTGATTTCAGCACTTTGAAAAACACTTTGTGTACATATTAAAAGGGGAAGTTAATTTTTACTAGGTAGATTTCTTGCTTGTCCAGGTCTCCATTCTCAGAATATGGGGAAAATACTTTTTAAATGTCTGCATTGAACTGAATTAACTGAAAGGCAAACATTTGGATTTTTCTTCACAGCTATGCTGTGTGGCTTGGTAGACTGCGATGATATTTATTCATATAAAATTTAATCCTCATTCTTCTTAGTGAACCATACTTGTTTTTCACCCTTTTAAAGCATAACACTTATTCCTTTTTCCAATTGCAAAAATAATTCACACTCAAGTACAAAAAATCTGCAAGAGAAAAGAAAACAAACAAAAAACCCAGAGCTAATCTCACTATATTTTCTAAAGAGGCATTTCTGTGATTCTTGAGGCTTGTAATTACAATATATCATGAGTGCTTAATGAGAAAATGTAATTGTAAGTTTACAAAGGAACTTTAAGAGCAACCTATAACAACTGGAAATTTGCACCTTCTCTATTTCCATGTTTTAATAAATACTGATATTTCAAATTGCCTTCAGAATTCAGAATTTATATTTCTAGAATGCATAAACTCTGCCTTCTAAGGTTGTTGTCTATTAGATATAGGACTATTTTTAGATACATGCTTCTTTAAAGATTTTTGTAATATTAATCACTTTTTTACTTGAATTTCTACCATTCCTTCAGTCATTATATTGTTGTTGAGCATTTATTATGTAAATGAAAACTCTAATGAGCCCATCAGAGTCCCTGGCTACAATGAGCTTATTTGTTAGAACAGTGTAAGGAAATGAACAATTAAACAAATTAACAAGACTATTTTAGATCTTTGAGTTGGATAGAAAAGGAAATCTATTCTAAGGAAGTGACATCAGAGTTGATAATTAGAAAATGAAATGAAAGAGATCCCAGCATTAGGAATATAAAAGAATCTATTTCATTTTACAATTTCAACAACAGAGTATGGCACTAAATAGCTGTGGCTTTTCTTTTTTATTAATTCTTAAGTTATACATAAAATAAATTTTATTATGACATTTTTCACACATTTATAATCGTACTTCATTTATATTCACCTCCATTAACATACTCTGTCCATCCGCCATTTTTCAAATGGTGCCCTTTATCCGTAAAATAATCTCCTAGTCTGTATATCACACACACACACACACACACACACACACACACACATACACACATACACACACACAAACACACACAAAGAGAAAGAGAGAGATTGAGAGAGAGAGAAAGCCTCACATCCCTCACACCCTAGATTCTGAATTTGAGAAACAAACATGGAATATAGTTTTGAATAGCAAGTGTTCTAGTAAGTTGATGTCTGCTCAGAGTGAACAATTTTTTCTTCAGTAAATTTTACTTACATATTCATTCATTCATTCATTCATTCATTCATTCATTCGTTCGTTCGTTCGTTCGTTCGTTCGTTCATTCATTCATTCATTCATTCATTCATTCATTTATTTATTTATTTATTTATTTATTTATTTATTTATTTATTTATTTATTTAGGTTTATTTGAGACAGAGTCTTGGGAAGTCATGGCAGCAGGAATGTGAGGTAGCTCCACAGCATCCACACCCAGGAAGAAAACAGAAATGAATACTGGTGCTCTGCTTTCTTTTTCTTTTTCCAGCCCTGGTCCCCATCCCAAGGTAGTGCCCATATTAAGAGTAAGTGCTGTTTTTAACTAAGTTTCTATCTTTCAATTTAATCAATAATTACTTGGGAGACAGATACTGGGGTGAAAAGTTGCTAGCTCAGAGAAACAGAGAAAGTACCCAGCTGCTTTTTCCTCCACCACTATCTCAGAAAAAGGGCTTCCTCCTACTGCCCTCTCAAAAAACTCCAACTGGATGTTCTTCCTTTCAACTTTCTCTCTCCTTCTCCCTCTCCCTCCCTCGCTCCCTTGCTCCCTCCCCCCTCCACTTTCCTCCCATCCTTCCACCCTTTATTTTTTTGTATTAACTGATTGTTTGCTCCATTTCTTTACCCTAAGGTTGATTTTTATTTAATCCTGTTTACAATATTCAAGTAGAAAGCTCACAGATTAAAGGTGTGTGCTAGGTCTGAGGCACACCACAATTTGAAACAGGTTTTTCTAGTAAATAATGCAATCTCAGAGTTAACAGTATAATCAAATATCCTGTAATAGGCAAGTATTTCCTCACTGAAGGCCATGCCAATGTCAGGGCTCTGGGACTCTACTGAGGACCATATTGGCACCGGGGCCATGCTAATCTGAGTGGCTTGCACTGCTACCTGGGGCCATGGTGATATCCAAGCCTGGGATACTGTCCAGGTCAGAAGAAAAATTAATTCTATTTCCCATTCCCAGGGGGATCTGAGTGTGTGTTCTCCCACCCTCCTAACTTGAGCCCTCCTTGTTACTTAGATTTTCTGGGTCTGTAGATCATATCATGATTATCTTTCACTTTACAGTTAATATCCACTTATAAGTGAGTGCATGCTGTGCTTGACTTTCTGGGTTGGGGTTAGTTCACACAGGATGATTTTTTTTCTAGTTCAATTTGTCTGCAAATTTCATGAAATCATTTCTTTTTAACAGCTGAGTAATACTCAATTGTGTAAACGTACTACATTTTCTTTATCCATTCTTTTGTTCAGGGACATCTAGGTCATTTCCCATTTCTGGATATTATTAATAAGCCACAATGAACATAGTTGCTCAAGTGTCATGTCCTTGTGGTAGGATGGATCATCCTTTGGCTATATGCCCAGGAGTGGTATAACTGGGTCTTGAGGTAGATCAATTCTTGACTTTCTGAAAAATCACCATATTGATTTCTATAATGGCTATACACCAGCATTGGGGGTGTGATCCCCTTGTTCTACATCCTCTCCAGCATGAGCTGTCACTTGTGTTTCTGATCTTAGCCATTCAGAGAGTTGTAAGATAGAATCTCAAAGTCATTTTGATTTACATTTCCCCAGTGATTAAGGACATTGAACATTTCTGTGAGTGTTTCTCAGCCATTTGAAATTCTTCTGTTGAGAATTCTGTCTGGATCAGTTTTCAATTGATTATCTGGTTTATTTGCTTCTAGTTTCTTGAGTACTTTTCATGTTTTGTATATTAGCACTTTATCAGATATGGAGTTGGTAAAAATCTTTTCCCATTCTGTAGGCTGCCATTTTGTTCTATTAACTGTGTCCTTCACTTTACAGAAGCTTTTCAGTTTCATGAGGTCCCATTTGTTAATTGTTGACCTTAGTGTGTGTGCTGTTGGCATTCTGTTTAGGGAGTTGTCTCCTGTGCCAATGCATTCAAGGCTACCATCCATTTTCTCTTTTGTCAGGTTCACTGTGTCTGGATATGTAATAAGGTCTTTGATCCACTTCTACTTTAGTTTTGTGCAGGTGATAAATATGGGTTATTTATATTCTTCTACATGCATACATCCAGCTAGACCAGCACCATTTGCTGAATATGCTTTCTTTTTTCCAGTATGTATTTCTGGCTTCTTTATCAAAAACATGTGTCCATAGATGTCTAGATTTATGTCTGGGTCTTCAATTGGATTCCTGTTTGATTTTATGCCAATACCATACAGTTTTTATTATAATAGATTTATAGTTTAAGTTGAAATCATGGATACTGTTAACTTCAGAAGTTCTTTTATTACACAAGATTGTTTTAGCTATCTTGAATTTTTATTTTTCCATATGAAGTTCAGAATTGTACTCTAAGGTTTGTAAAGAATTGTGTTGGAATTTTTATGGGAATTTCATTGAATCTATAGGTTACTTTTGATAAGACAGACATTTTTACTTTGTTAATTTTCAGATCAATGAGCACAAAAGATTTTTATATCTTCTGATATTTTCTTTATTTTTTTCAAAGACTTGAAGATATTGTCATACAGGTCTTTCACTCGATTGGTCAGAGTTACCCCGAGATATTTCGTATTATTTGAGGCTTTTGTGAAAGGCACTGTTTCCCTGATGTCTTTTTCTGCCCACTTACCTCTGCACATAGAAGTTGATCTTGTAACCAGACACTTCACTGATTGTGTTTATCAACTGTAGGAATTACCTCATAGAATTTTTGAACCTGAACATTTTAAACAGGTCTTCCTTTTAAAAAAAATCTTTTTATACCTTGGTAAGTATTGCTATACTCTGTTTCTGTGAGTTCCACAATCTTACAGCCTTATAGACTTATATAAGTGGAGCAATCAAATATTTATCCCATTTAGACTGACTTATTTCACATAATATAATATATGAACTTGTATATTTAGAGTTTTAACCTTTGTACTGTCAACTGTTATAAACTATAAGGCAGAGATCATGACACTGATAAAAAATCATTAATGATATTAGGGAAGGACCATAAAATTGCATACTAACAGTTTGCTTCTGTTTTTTTTTTAAACTTGTAATAAACAAGCTACTTCCAATTTATATACTTGGTTGTGTATTTAATAAAATAGAGTTATCCAGTCAGAAGGCTAAAGACCCATGAATGATGAGGTCATGAAATTTAGAGGGAGTACGGAGGGGGCATGGGAGAAGGTGGAGGCAGTAGAAAGAGGGGTAGAAATTATGTAAACACAGCACTCACATCCAAAAATTTCAAAAATATATAAGAAAGAAATGTTAAAAAAGTAAAAACTAATCTTACTATAGAAAACAATCTATGAGCAGAATGGTTGGTATGTAAAAAAAAAAAAACTAAAAAAAAAAATGACTGAGTGGGAGAAAGAGACCTACATGGCATGCCTGGGGTGGCCTGCCCTGAGCAGTGAGGATAAAACATGAGCCCATCCAGTGCCTTGTGGCACCAAGCAGTCAGGCACTATTATTATGGTAAGCAAATGTATGATGGGGTATGAGAGAGTCACACAGATAATGATTCATATCCTGTGGAGAAGGGCAGATCTGAAAAAGATGAAGGGGGTAAAGAGTGATGCTTACCACTTAGGACCAGGGTGATGGCCTGTCCTGGACTGCTGCCAAGGCCCATGTCTGAGTTCATGGCCCTGCTGTAGCCTTGGTCTGTGTTGATGTCCATGGCTGGATTCTGCTACCACCAAAAACAGGCAGAGAGCATAGGGCTGCATAGAGCTGGCTCCACCCCTCTCTGGCTACAACACAAAAGCGAATTGGTCCTGGTGCTCACTGAGTGCAGCACTCAGAAAACTGGGTCCAATACCTTGCCTCAGGGCTGACCCTGTTTGTGGTGGTTCAGGCAAGTTGGCTTTGAGGCCATGAGAGAGGGAGAAGTGGTCCTTCCCTTTGTCTGTCATGTGCTGGTGTGGGTGAGGGAAAGATGCCCTCTTCCTCTTTTGTCTTACCACCTGCAGCAAGCAAGAAAACTGTCCCTGTCCTGAGAGATCTGACCCTGCTCCTCTTTTGTTATAAAGTTGCATGGGTGAGGGTCAGATGCCTTCTTTCCCTCTACCCCTTACTGCCTGTGGCAGGAGGGAGAGCTGTCCCTGAGATCATGAGAGCTGGAGACTTGTCCCTGCCCCTCACCAACTGCAGAACAAAGGAGAGTGGTCCCTGTACAGCATCTGGGGCAACACAATAGAGCTGGCCTTGGTGGCATAGGGGTAACTGAGCCAACCATACTGGTATAAAAGCAGGAGAACTGGTCCCGCCCCTTGCTCCTTGCTGCTTAGGGTGAACTAGCCTGGGCAGTGCTGGAGAGCTTACCCTGGTGATAAGGATAGGAAAAGCTGGTGGGATGACAAACCTAGCAACCATCAAGGCTCAGAACTATGCCTAGGAGTTGGCCCACCCAAGCATCCATCCATCTATGATTTGCTGGAGCATATGCAGGAGCAGCTCCGGCAGATCCAAAGCTTCAGGATCTTTAGAACACAGGCCAACAATAGGATAGCAAAGGGCCCAGTGGTCCACTGAGGGCCCAGTGTTGATTGTATAGCAGAAACCAGAGGCCTTGAATCAGACCAATGACTACAATGAACACTTATAAGCAAAGATATATGGACTAAAGGATATACTGTCGTTGTTGGCTTTTTACATGTTTTGAGTAACTGTGGCCTTTTAAAACATACTGGGCAATGTCCCTTCTGTTTCTATTTTGTGGAAAATTTTGAGGAGTATTGGTATTAACTAGTCATTGAATGTCTGGTAGAATTCTATACTAAAACATCTGGCCCTGAGCTTTTTGGTTGGGAGATTTTTAAATAAAAATATTTTTATTTTATGTGCGCTGTCATTGGGTTCCCCAGAATCAAAGTTACAGACAGCTGTGGGCTTCCATGTGGGTACTGGGACCTGAACCCAGGTAAAAGAGCACTCAATGCCCCTAACCACTGAGTAATCTTTCCAGACCCAATTGGGAGGTTTTAATGACTGCTTTTATTACAATAAGGACTATAGGTCTTTTAAAATTGCTTATCTAATCTTGAATTAACTTTGCTAGGTGGTATTGAGAAAAATATCCATTTACTTTATTTTTCCAATTTGGCAGAATACAGATTTTTAATATATGTCCTTATGATTCTATGCATTCCCTTGGTATATATTGTTATGTTTCCCTTTTTATTTCTGATTTTGTTAATTTGGATCTTTTCTTTCTTACTGTTAGTTAAATTGGACAAGGGTTTGTCAGTCATATTGATTTTCTCTAAGAACTAACACTGTTTCATTGATTCTTTGTATTGATTGTTTTGTTTCTACTTTATTTCAGCCTAGAGTTTGATTATTTTTGCCATCTACTCCTCTTGGGTATGATTTCTTCTTTTTGTTCCAGAGCTTTTAGGTGTGCTATTAAGTTCCTAGTATGAGATCTCTCCAATTTTTATATGTAGACACTTAGTGCTATGAACTTGCCACCTTGGTTGTGTTCTCTGTGTTTGGGTATTGTTGAATAATTTGTTTTCATTCAATTCTAGAAAGTTTTTAATTTCTTTTTAAATTTTTGTCTTGACTCATTTTTATTCAGTTGTGAGTTTTTCAGTGTCCATGGGTTTGTAATCTTTCTGTTGTTTCTGTTGTTGATATCCAGCTTTAATCTGTGATGATCTGACAGGATATAGGGTGTAGTAATGAGGTTTCTGTGCCAGTCTTTCTGACCCACAGTCCCATAGTCCCACTGAAACAGACACTTGTATTAATTGTACACTGATTGGCCTAAGGCCCAGGCATATAACTTGGTAGCTCTTGCTCTTAATCTAACCCATGACTCTTATCTTGTTCGGCCATGTGATTCAGTATCTTTTCTCAGAGCAGCATTTCAATTTCTTTCCTCTGCATCTGCTGGCATCTCATAGTGGTGTCTCCATGGCTTTTCTGCTCTGTTCCTCCTCTTCCCAGAGTTTTCCCAGTCTGGTAGCCCCACCCACACTTCCTGTCTGCCTTCAGCCAATCAGCATTTTTATTAAACTACTAGACAGGACAATTTTTTTAGAATGTAGCATAATCCCCCCCTACAATAGGGTGTTATTTTAACTTTGTTTTAATTTTTTGAGACTTGCTTTGCATCTCAGTATGTGGTCAGTTTTGGAAAAAAAATCATGAGGTTCTGAGTAGAAGGTATATTCTTCTGTTTTTGGGTGAAATGTTCTGTAAATATGTCAGGTCTGTTTGGTTTGTAACATCAGTTAGTTCCAGCATTTCTCTCTTTAGTTTTTGTCTGGATAATCCATGTATAACAGTTAGCTACTGAAGTCTCCCACTTTCAGTGTGTGAGGGTTGTTATGTGATTTCAGCTGCAGTGGTGTTTCTTTTACAAACTTATATGCCCTTATGTTTGTGCATTGATGTTAAAAATTGCAATATCCTCTTTGATGATTTCTCTTTTGACAAGTATGTAGTACTCTTCCCTATCTAATCTGATTAGTTTTGGTTTAAAGTCAATTTTGTTAGATATTAGAATAGCAACACCAACTTGTTTCTTGGGGCCATCTGTCCAGCCCTTTACTCTGAAGTAATGTCTATCTTTGATGTTGAGGTGTGTTCTTTGTATGAAGCAGAAGGGTGGATCTTGTTTTCAAATCTATTCTCTTACTCTGTCTTTTTTTATTGGGGAATTGATATGGAGAGATATCAAGTGAGTAGTATTTGTTGATTCCTGTGCTTTTGTTGGTGTGTGTGTGTGTGTGTTTTCTCATTTGATTTTCTGGTTTTGATTATTTATTTCTTGTGCTTTTTTGAGTTTGGTTAACATCTTTAGGTTGGAATTTCTTCTGGAGCCTTCTGTACAGCTAAATTTGTCAATAGAGTTCATTTAAATTTGGTTTCATCATGGAGTATCTTATTTTCTCTGTCTTTTGAGATTGAAAGTTGTGCTAGATATAGTCATATGGGCTGGGATCTGTGGTTTCTTAAAGTCTATAGGACATATGTTTAGACTCTTCTGGGTTTTAGAGTCTCCACTAAGACTCTAAATATTTTTGTGTTATTCTAATAGATCTCCCTTTATATCTGTCTTACTTGGTTGTTCCTTTTTGCAGCTTTTGATATTCTTTCTTTGTCTTAATGCAGTCAGTGTTTTTATTACTATGTGTAAAAGAAAGTTTCATGTCTGTTACAGTTTATTTGGTGTTCTGTAGTATGCTCTTGTATCTTGATAGTCATTTTTTTCTTTAAGTTAGGGAAATTCTCTTGTATGATTTTGTTAAAAATATTTACCATGCCTTTTACCTGGGTTTCCTCTATTTTTTTCTATTCCTTTTATTCTTTAATTTGATTTTTCAAAGTTCTCCAGAATTCCTGGAAGTTTTGTGCCAGGATTGTTTTTTTCATTCAACATTTTCTTTGAATTTTTTCCCAATGTATTGATTAATTATTTGGGAATTTTATGCCATAAACCTCGATCATACTTGCTTCCCATTTTTCTCTGGCTCGCCCTTCCACCCTTGAATCACCCCCTCCTCCCAGTAAAATAAACACCAAGTCCAATTTATGTTGTCCATATACTCATTGGAGCATAGTCAAACTCTCAGTGGATATCCCCCTAAATAAAACTGAGGATTATCCACAAGAAGCCATCAACTCTGAAGAACTACATCAGCACCTTTATCAATTTTAAAGAATCTTTTCAATAGTTTCTTGTCTGGACTTTTTTTTTTTTGGCCATGAGGACATTTTGTCACATAGGCCTTCAGTGTCTCTCATTATCAGTTATGTGTCTACACTCATAAATACTACTGCAAAAGAAACTTCCTTATCCGTGGCAGCTCTCAACAGCAGGGATCATGGACTTCTACATGGTTACCAGTGGCAGCACAAAACAGAAACATAGACTTCAACATGGCTTCTGGCAGCAGCAGGGATCAAGTGCATTAGTATATGTTCATGATCCCCACTGCCACTGTGAATGAACCATACTGACAGCCATGATCCATGCTGCTGCTGGAAACAATGTTGATGCCCATGATCAGCACTGCCACTGTTTTCTTCTATCTTATCTTCAATGCCTAAGATTCTCTCTTCTGTCTCTTGTATTCTGTTGGTGAGGTTTACCTCCAAGGCTACTGCTTGAAGGTCTAAGTTTTTTATTTTTATATTTCTCTCTGTTTGGGCTTTTCGTCTTGAGCCTATTTCCACTTTCAAGTATTGATCTGTTTTATTCATTTCCTTTCACTCTTTCTTTGTATTTTCATAGATATATTTAAGGGAGTTATTCATTTCCTCTTTAATTATCTCTCTTATATTCAAAATGATATTTTAAGGACCTTTTCTTGTGCTTAATCTATGTTGCAAATCTCATGGCCTATTATGATATGCTTGCTGGACTGTAGGGAAACATTTTTCTGGCTGCTGATGGTGTTCTTATGGTGGCTTCTAGGATTCTTGGTTTGGAAAGTATAATTTGAGGTGCTGATATCTAGTTTTGTCTTTGTTGGGTGGTTATTTTGTTCCATTGTTTCTGGTACACTTTCGGTTCTTAGTATGGTGTGGTGGTTATGTGTTGGCTTGCTTTCATCTTTGAAAATTTTCTGCAATTTCTTTAAAGCTATTTTGTGTCACATGAAAAGGGATGCCATGCTTTGTGTTATTAGAGAACTAGCAAATGTATATACTGATAATGCAACTCAGTCAGTTTTCCAGTCCTGAGGAATAAAAACCAAGCCACTTGAAACATTTTTTGTTACTTTAAGATTGATATGATGAATAAGTCAAAAATAGTAAAATTAAAGTTTACTGGAAATTTTTACATTAAATTGGTTTTAGGAGATATTTATGCAAGTTAAAATATTTGAACTGTTAAGGTCTTAGAGTAATTAAGAACACTGGAATATTCTAAACATAGGACAAAATATTATATTAATGTAATATGTGCTTTAATAATGTTTGTCTTGACAAATCCAAAATTTTGTTTAATATTAATATATATTTAGAGGTTTCTTGGTGTAGTTAATTAGATGAAATCAAGAATTAACTGATAGCCTTGCTTATTTAAAAACTTAAAAGTTTCTCTTTAATACTTCAGCTTAAATTCTCAAAATTGTGGAATTATAGTGTGAATTTTGTCCTCATTATATACTGTTGTCTTGGTTAGAAGATTATTTCATATAGAATTTATTTTTACTAAATACCTACATGAAATATTTTCTCCCTCCCTTCTTTTTTCCCTCCTCCCTCTTACCCCTCCTTTCTCCCTCTTTGTCCTTCTGTACTCCTTTTGACACTGTAAAATTTATAAAATGGTGATCTGCATTTGTTTATTTCTAATTTTGGTTTATCAGTATTTTGAACTTTAATTGTTCAGAGGTCAATTAAAAATATCTGGCTTTTTCCAGCATCCAGAATCTCTTGCAGTACTGCCATAATCTTCTTAGAATAGATCAGATAGAACTAGGGGGCACTACTGCTGTGAGGCAGAAAGTTCTTGCACTCTCCCATTTACCCTAGCCTTGCTACTTCTTGCTGGTTCCTGACATACTGGCCTAGGTTTGTTACCACTTATTATTGAACACTGGACCTCAAATTCAAATCCCTGTTATCAGTCACACATCCTAAAAATTCTTGTTTAACAGTAATGTCAGTGGGGACAGTTATAAAATAAACAAGTTATGGAAATTTGGCTCTTGGGGAGAAGTGTATTTAGCCCCTGTTAGGATAATATGCTTATTTGCAAATGGCCATTTTTTCAAGGTAGATGTAGTGGTTGCTTATTATCTGGCAACTCTCTGATCCTCTTCTTTTACTTTATAGCCAGCAAAAGGTCACACTGCCTCTGATTTCTCTTAACCACCTGTTTTGTGTATTTGTCTACTGAGAGCAATTTTCCAATCTCCTAGAGTTGGAATACATTGCAGAAAGCTATACTATTGTATTCATATGATTATGTAAACATTATGAAAGTTGAGTGTAGGAAGTCAACAACTGTGAGCTAAATGATTATGCTATTTCCAAAAACTTTCTTACTATTCTCCTACATGGCCAAGCAGGCTAGCTTTGGAGTTCCAGCCATTATACAGTAAAAGTGAAAGAATGAAGTTAATATGACAGAATGACAGCTTTTCTTTTGTTAGAACTGATGCAAATGTTCTTAATTTGATTCAATTCTATATGCCCAGAAATCTTCTTCAGAAAAGATAGAATACTAATGCCTTGCACTGATGAGGGGTCTTTTATCCAGAGTTTGTACACATGATCTAATAACCAATATGACACAGTAAAAATAAAGTAAAAATGGCTTTAATTACAAAAGGAATTTAACAACTATTTAATGGTTTACATCAAAACACTGTGTATCAGAAGATATAAAAAGCTCTTAAAATCAGCACTCATATTTATCTTAAATAGCAAGTATTTAACTAGCAAAGCTGAAGTTTTTTTTTTGTTTTTTTTTTTTTTAAAAAAAACTAAGCCTTTTGAGAGTGAGAGCTAGATCAAGAAGTGGTTTTACAAGTGACCCACAAATAGATGTTTATTGTGAAAAATCAAATATTTTTCTAAGAAAATTTACTTATCTTTTTTCATTTTATTATTTTTTATAAAAATTTTTAAACCTTATTCAATATCTGTAAGCAATATCTAATAAAAATTGTTAGCTTAAGAGAAGAAGTGGTTTTACAAAGTCTCATGCCATGGTTTTGCTTGTTAATATCAGTATCCTTTAAAATTGGTATTGAAATAGGTTAAACATTGTAAAAAATATCCATCTTACCAAAAGCAATCTAGAGATTCAATGCAACTCCCATTAAAATCCCAACCCAACTCTTTACAGAACTTGAAAGAACAATACTCAACTTCATGGAAAAAACCAAAAAATTCAGGATAGCCAAAAAAAAAAAAAAATCCTGTACAATAAAAGAACTTCTGAGGGTATCACCATCCCTAACTCCAAACTCTAATACAGAGATATAGTAATAAAAATCATATGATATTGATGTAAATAAACACAGGTGGATTAATGGAATGAGATTGAGGATCCAGATGTAAATATGCACATGTGTAGACCCCTGATTTTCAGCAAACTCTCCAAAATTATACAATGGAAAAAAGAGAGCATCACCAACAAACGGTGCTGGCGTAACTGGATGGCAGCACGTGGAATACAAATAGATCCGTATATATTACCCTCCCGAACTCAATTCCAAATGGATCAAAGGCATCAGCAGAAATCCAGATAAACCGAACCTCATAGAAATGAAAGTGGAAAATGGCCTTGAATGCATTGGCACAAGAATTTATTTGTAATAGCCAGAACCTGGAAACAACCTAGATGTCTCTCAAACAAATGGCAGATAAAAATAAAGAAGATGTGGTATGTTTACACAATTGAGGATTACTCAGCTGTTTAAAAAGTGACATGAAATTTGCAGGCAAATGGATGGAAGTAGAAAAAAAATCATCCTGAGTGTGGTAACTCAGACCCAGAAAGACAAACATCACTAATATCCACTAATAACATGGGCTGTCCCTGACTCTTTTACTGGATTTTGGAACCCTACTCTTCACACTGGGTCACCTTGCCCAGCCTTAATACATGGGGAGGTGCTTAGTCTTACTGCAACTTGATACACATGTTTTGTTGATGTTCATGGGAGACCTGCCCTTTTCTGAACAGAAACCGAGGAGGAATGAATTGGGGGAACAAAGGGGTGTGGTGGGTAGAAGAACTGGGAGAAGAGGAGAGAGAAGAAATTGAGCCCAGGATGTAAAAATAAAAACTAAAACTAACAAATAAGAAAACAAAAAAAACCAATAAAATCAGTGGATATAGATATGAGGACTTGGATATATCTGATACCAGAGCCTACTTTTGCTAATAAAGTTATTGTAAATGTGTGTGTGTGTGTGTGTGTGTGTGTGTGTGTGTGTGTGTGTGTGTGTGTATGTGTGTGTGTGTATTTGAGCTTGTGGAGAAAGAAAAACAGACGCTTATAGAAGGTGAAAAATTTATCCCGTGTAACTCAAAATAAGTCTGTTCAATTTTAAGCCCACATTTCTGTTATTCAGCCATTCTACCTTTCATTGACACTATTAACCTTTTTGGCTAAAATATTAGATATTGTTTTCTATGTAGGAGATCTTTTGTCTCTTCTGAAAATCATTTATCTTAAATCTCCCAGAAGCATATGTAAGAGCTGAACTTGTCACATACTTCTGTTTGCTTTCATAATAAACACTAGCTCATGTTCTAATAGTTCACATGCGGTTTCTGGTTTCTCCTCAGAATAATGTGAATTCCTTGCCCTAACAAGGGCACTTTTTCCAAGCTGTTCAAGTGTTTTTGAATTTGGCTTGCTGACCTGAGTTGTGACACAACCTTGCTCTGACCTTGTTATGACACTTTCAGGGGCTCTGGATATAGAACGATGCAGTAAAGCTATGTTAGACTACATTCCTGGAAAACTCTTCATGACTCCCAATATAATTAAGAGAAAAGTCAAGCTCTTTATCAGCATCAGCATGGTTCTTCACAGTCTTACCTCTTCTATCTCTCCTCCTATTCTTCTCCCTTATCTCTGATTCCCTATTATTCTACAACAGACATATGTAGAATGTATCAAACTTTGGCACTTTGCACTTGCTGTTTCCTCTGCCTTAAATGATCTTTTTTATGACAACTACTTGCTCTGCTACCTCACTTGTATCTTGTGCTTTCTTAAATGTTATCTCTTCCATAAACCCCTTTGTGTTTGTCTTTTCTGGAGTGGCTCACTTCACGGCATCTTTCCCAGCCTTTTCTCTGGTTGATTTTTTCCTCTTTAGTGGACATCACCATTTATTTATCTTCCTATGCAGTGTACTTATCATTTTGTTCATGTCTCTTCACTAGACAGTGGGTGATGCCTACTTGGTTTATTGCTGTATTTCCAGTTCTAAGAAAAAGATCTAACACCTGATGGTTAAACAATAAAAATTAGTCAAATTCATTAATAGGGTAAGTAAACAGGGAAACTGTGCTGTAAATGTTCATAATAAGGCATAAAGATGCAGCAAGGACAAGAGCTGCCACTGGATTAGTTTTAAAAAGATGAATGAAATTTAAACAGGTTTGTCTGATACTGTAATTTCACAGAGATATGCATGTATTTCAAATAGGTGTTTGACATGTTAAAGAGATAGGAATGTCAGGGTGGTAAGGAAGATGAAGTTATAAAAGTGATGTCATGTTTGAGCTTGGAAGATATTTGGTCTACAGGTGTTAAAGGAAGTTCATATATTTGGGTAAGGCTTTAAATCTTTAGTGTTGTTAGTTACATTAAGTATAAAACAAGTCAGGCTATGTTAAGGAAAAAGGAATTTTTCCGGAATGATTTTCGTTCAAAGAACTGATGACAGGTTTGTCAAGTTGAGTTAACCAATGTCCAAGAAAATGGGACACATCTGCAATACTAACATACAGGAGGTAGATACTGAAATATTCTATGTTCCATTCCATTCTGGACTATAAAATAAGACCTCATCTGGAAGAAAAAGAAAGGATAAGGCTAACAAAACACTAACTACTACAAAAACCTATTTCCACCCACTCTAAAATGAACACTGGGCCCGTTTGCCCATTATCCAGGTGAAGAGCATTTGGTGGTCTATTTTTGTGGTTATGAATAAAAATAATTTTAGGATTTGTATATACACAAAATATACACATGGGCACACGTCTAAAGCTATATGGTAACTATATTTATAAGGAAGTATTGATGTACTATCTGGAACAAAAATGAACCACTAAAATATACAGTGGTAACAATTCTAGCTATTCTACATCCTTGTCTATACTTTGTTTCATTTTTTAAGTACACCCTAATATTCATGCAGTGATATGTCATTATGGAGCTAATTTACACGTTCCTAATGACACATGGTGCTAAACATCTTTTCCTATTTATTTGCCATTCATGTGTCTTAGGCAAACAGTTTTACACTATGAACATGAAGCAAAAACTGGCAAATTATATTTTTTTAGAGATTAATAAATATTTGAGTAAGAAAACCCAGGTTCTAGTACGTATGTACAATAGATATTTTAGTGGACTCCCTGAAGAATAACAAAATATTAGATATTGAAGAAAGAGTTAAAGGAAAATCAGGTATGACTAAGGGATCTAAGGGATCGCATATGTCCAAAAACAGAAAAGAAGGAAGGTACAGAACTGCCATCAGTGAGTTAGAACAAAGGATGCCAGGCCCCGTGGTAGGGCCATGTTCATGAGAGAATACAGGGAAATGAACATGAAATCTTTTTTAAGACCAAATGCTCTAAAGTCAAAGACAAAGCCATTAAATAATATGATGAAAAATTACAGGTATGAGCCAAGAGTGACAAGAAGCAATCATATGGCAGAGGTTGAAATCATCTAGGCTGGTTATCTATTGTTTCTGCCATGAGTCAGCAAGTACTTCCAGCACCCAGTTTCTATATCTTGCCTTATCTAGCTCTTATCTTCTTGCTGAATTATTTCTTTTTATTTGTGTGCATATTTTCTTAAAAATTATTTCTTTTTCATTTTACATACAAACCACAGTTCCTCCTCCTTCCTGGACTTCCATTTACCACCCCCAACTCTCCCCTCCCTACCCCATCCACTCTTCAGAGAGACTAGGGCCTCCATGGGGAGTCAACAAAGTCTAGCACATCAAGTTAAAGTAGGACCAAGCCCCTTCTCCATGCATCAAGATAGATAATGGGCTCTCTATAGATAATGGGCTTCAAAAAGCCAGTTTACACACTAGGGATAAATCCTAGTCCCACTGCCAGATGCCCCCTCCCCCAAAAAACTGCCAAAGACACACAACTGTCATCCACTTTCAGAGGGCCTAGTTTGGTCCCATGCAGTTTCCCCAGCTGGTTCAGTCTAGAGTCAGTGAGCTCCAAATAGCTCAGGTCAGCTGTTTCTTTGGGTTTCCCCATCACGATATTGATCCCTTTGCTCATATAATCCCTCCTATCTCTCTTCAGCTGGACTGGAAGCTAGACTCAATGCTTAGCTGTGGATCTCTGCATCTGCTTCCATAAATTGCTGGATGAAGGTTCTATGATAACAGTTAAGGTAGTCATCAATTTGATTACAGGGGAAGGCCAATTTAGGTACCCTCTTTACTATTTCTTGGAGTCTTAGCTAGAGTCATCTTTGTAGTTTCTTGGGTATTTCCCTAGCAACAGGTTTTTCTTTAATCCCCAAATGGCTCTCTCTATCAAGATATCTGTTTCTTTGCTCTCCCTCTCTGACTCTCCCCCAACTCAACCATTCCATTCCCTCATGTTCTCTTCCCATCTCCCCTTATCCACTTTTCCATGCTCCCAGTTTATTAAGCAGTTTACTTATCTATTTCTCCTTCCCAGGGTGATCCATGATTCCCTCTTAGGGTCCTCTTTGTTACCTAGCTGATCAGGGGTTGTGAATTGTAGTCCAGTTATCCTTTGCTTTATGTCTAAAATCCACTTATGAGTGTGTACATACCATGTTTATCTTTCTGGGTCTGTGTTACTTCACTCAAGATGATATTTTCTAGTTCCAACCATTTGTCTACAAATTTCAAGATGTATTATTGATTTATTTATTTGTTTATTTATTTTAGCACCGAATAATTCTCTGTTGTGGGAATGTACCACATTTTTATCTTTTCTGAGATTGAGAGACATCTAGATTGTTTCTGGCTATTACAAATAATGCTGCTATAAACATAGATGAACAAATGACCTTGTAATATGAATGTGCATTCTTTGGGTATATGCCCAAGAGTGGTATTGCTGGATCATGGGGTAGACTGATTCCCAATTTTATGAGAAATGGCCATACTTATTTCCAAAGAGGCTGTACATATTTACACTCTGACCAGCAATGGAGGAGTATTTTCCCTACTCATCCCCCCAGAATAGTCTGTCATCAGTATCTTTTGATCTCACTAATTCTAACAGGTGAAAGATGCTATCTCAGAGTTGTGTTGATTTACATTTCCCTGATGGCTAAGGATGTTGAGCAATTATTTAAGTGCCTTTCAGCCATTTGTAATTCTTCTGTAGAGAAGTCCCTTTTTAGCTTTGAACACCATTTTTCTACTGGGTTGTCTAGGTTTTTGGGCTCTAGTTTCTTGAGTTCTCTAGATATTTTAGAGATCAGTCCTCTGTCAGATGTAGGGCTGGTGAAGATCTTTTCCCATTTTGTAGGCTGTCGTTTTGTTTTATTGACCATCTCCTATGCCTTACAGAAGCTTCTCAGTTTCAGGAGGTCCAATTTATTGATGGTTGTTTTTAGTATCTGTGCTACTGGTATTATATTTTGAAAGTGGTCACCTATGTCAATGCATTGGAGGGTATTTCCTACTTTCTTTTCTATCAAGTTTAGTGTAGCTGGATTTATGTTGAGGTCTTTGATCCACTTGGACTTGAGTTTTGTGCAGGGTGATAGGTTTGGATCTATTTGCATTCTTCTACACACTACCATCTAGTTATGCCAACACCATTTGTTGAAGATATTATCTTTTTTTCCATTGTATATTTTTGGCTTCTTTGTCAAAAATCAGGTGTTTACTGTTGTATGGATTAATGTCAGGGTTTTCAATTCTATTCCATTGTTCCACCTGTCTGTTTTTATGCCAATACCAAACTGTTTTTATTACTATAGCTCTATAGTAGATCTTGGAGTCAGAGATGATGCTGCTTCCAGAAGTTCCTTTTCATTATACAGGAATATTTTGGTAATTCTGGGTATTTTGTATTTCCATATGAAGTTGAGTATTGGTCTTTTGAGATTTGTCAAGCATTGTGTTGGAATTTTATGGGGATTGCATTGAATCTGTAGGTTGCTTTTGATAAGATGGTCATTTTTACTATGTTGATCCTACCTATTCAGGAGGATGGGAGATCTTTCCATTTTCTGATATCTTCTCCAATTCTTTTCTTCAGCTTCTTGAAGTTCTTGCCATATGGGTCTTTCACCTGTTTGGTTAGGGTTACCCCAAGATATTTTATGTTATTCATGGCTATTGTAAAGGGTAATGTTTCTGTGATTTCTTTTTCAGCCCATTTATCATTTGTATACAGGAGGGCTATTGATTTTTTTTTTTAGTTAATTTTGTATCTTGCCACATTGTTGAAAGTGTTTATCAGCTGTAGTTCCCTGGTGGAAATTTTTGGGTCACTTCTATATATGATCATATCATCTGCACATACTGAAAGTTTGACTTCTTCCTTTCCAATTTGTATCCCCCTTGTTTCCTTTTGTTGTCTTACTACTCTTGCTAGAATTTGAAGTACTATATTGAATAGATATGGGAAGAATGGACAACCTTATCATATTCCTGATTTTAGTGACATCACTTTCGTTTCTCTCCAGTTAGTTTGATGTTGGCTGTCAGCTTGTTGTATATGCTTTTATTAAGTGTAGGTATGCTCCTTGTATCCCCGATCTCTCCAAGACCTTTATCATGAAAGGGTGTTGGATTTTGTAAATGACTTTTTTAGCATCTAATGAGGTGATCATATGATTTTCTCTTTCAGGTTGTTTATATGATGAATTACATTGATAGATATTCATGTGTTGAACCATCCCCACATTCCTGGGATAAAGCCTGCTTGATCACGGTGGGTAATTTTTTGATATATTTTTAGTTTCAGTTTGCTAGTATTTTATAAAGTATTTTTTTAATCAATCATGAGGGAGATTGGTTTTTAATTATCTCTCTTTGTCATATTTTGTTTGGTTTGAATATCAGGGTGACTGTAGCCTCAAAAAAAGAGTTTGACAGTATTCCTTCTGTTTCTATTGTGTGGAACACTTTGAGGAATATTGGTATTAGCTCTTTGAAACTCAGAATTCTGTGCTGAAACCATCTGGCCCTGGGCTGGCTGGCTAGTTTTCTTCCTTCCTTCCTTCCTTCCTTCCTTCCTTCCTTCCTTCCTTCCTTCCTTCCTTCCTTCCTTCCTTCCTTCCTCCCTTCCTTCCTTCCTCCCTTCCTTCCTTCCTCCCTCCCTTCCTCCGTCCCTCCCTCCCTCCTTCCTTCCTTTTTTCCTTCCTTCCTTCCTTCCTTCCTCCCTCTCTCCCTCCTTCCTTCCTTCCTTTTTTCCTTCCTTCCTTCCTTCCTCCCTCCCTCCCCCCTCCCTCCCTCCCTTCCTCCCTTCCTTCCTTCCTCCCTCCCTTCCTCCGTCCCTCCCTCCCTCCTTCCTTCCTTTTTTCCTTCCTTCCTTCCTTCCTTCCTTCCTTCCTTCCTTCCTCCCTCTCTCCCTCCTTCCTTCCTTCCTTTTTTCCTTCCTTCCTTCCTTCCTCCCTCCCTCCCCCCCTCCCTCCCTCCCTCCCTCCCTTCCTTTCTTGCTTCTTTGGTGGGGGAAGACTTCAAATAACTGCTTCTATTTCCGTAGGAGTTATAAATATACTTGAGTTGTTTATCTGGTCTTGATTTAATTTTGATAAGCATACCTGTCTATAAAGCTGTCTATTTCTCTTAGATTTTCCAATTTTGTGGAGTAAAGGTTTTTGAAATATGACCTAATGATTCTCTGCATTTACTCAATGTCTGTTGTTATGTCCCATTTTCATTTCTGATTTTGTTAATTTGGATATTCTTTCTTTGCCATTTGGTTAGTTTGGCTAAGGGTTTGTCTATCTTGTTGATTTTCTTAAACAACCAATTCTTTGTTTTATTGATTATTTGTATTGTTCTCTTTATTTCAATTTTATTAATTTCAACCCTGAGTTTGATTGTTTCCTGCTATCTACTACTCCTGGTTGAGTTTGCTTCTTTTTGATCTAGAGTTTTCAGCTGTGCTGTTAAGTCTCTTGTGTGAATTTTCTCCAAATTCTTTATGTAGGCACTGAATGCTATGAACTTTCCTCTTAGTACTGTTTTCATTGTGTTCCATAAGTTTGGGTATATTGTAGATTCATTTTTGTTGAATTCTAGGAAGTCTCTAATTTCTTTCTCTGTTTCTTCCTTGACACAGAGGTTGTTCAGTTGAGAATTGTTCAGTTTTCATGACTTTGTAGGCTTTCCATAGTTTGTGTTTTTGTTGAACTCCAGCTTTAGGTCATGGTGATCTGATAGGGTACAATAGGTTATTTTATTTTTAATCTATTAATATTTGCTTTATGATCAAGTATGTGATAAATTTTGGAGAAGGTTTTACGGGGTGCTGAGAAGAAGGTGTATTCTTTTGTGTTTGGGTGAAATGTGCATATCTGTTAAGTCCATCTGAGTCATAGCATCTGTTGGATCCTTTCTTTCCCTATTAAGTTTCTGTCTGGCAGGCCTGTCCATTGGTGAGAGTGGGATGCTGAGTCTCCCACTATAAGTGTGTGTGGTTCAAAGTGCAATTAAAACGTTAATAATGCTTCTTTTACATATGTGGGTGCCCTTGTATTTGGGGCATAAACGTTCAGGATTGAGACTTCATCTTGATGGACTTTTTCCTGTGATAATATGTAATTTCCTTTTTGATCTCTTTTGATTCTTTTTAGTTTGAAATCTATTTTGTTAAATATAAGTTTAGCTACACTTTCTTGCTTCTTAAGTTCATTTGATTGGAAAGTCTTTTTCCAACCCTTTACTCTGGGGTAATCTTTGAAATTGCGGTGTGTTTCTTGTTTGCAGCAGAAGGATGGATCCTGTTTTTGTATCCATTCTGTTAGCCTGTGTCTTTTTATTGGAAGTTGAATCCATTGATATTAAGGGATACTAATAACCAGTGATTTTTAATTTCTGGTTTTTTTTTGGTGGTAGTGTGTATTTCCCTTTTTGGGGGGATTTAGTGCTGTGAGTTTATCTATTACTTGTGGTTTTGTGGGAACATCTAGCTTCCTTGAATTGGAGTTTTTCTTCTAGTGCTTTCTGTAGGGCTGGATTTGTGAATAGGTGTTGTTTAATTCTGGTTAATTTCTGGAATATCTTATTTAATCTATCTATTATAATTTAGAGTTTTACTAGATGTAGTAGTCTGTGTTCTCTTAGTGTCTGCATAACATCTGTCTGGGACCTTCTGGTTTTCATAGTCACCATTGAAGAGTTGGGTATTGTTATCTAATGGGTCTGCCTTCATAAGTTACTTGGCCATTTTTCTTTGCAGCTCTTAATATCCTTTCTTTATCTTGTATGTTTAGTGATTTGATTATTATGTTGTGAGCTGACTTTTTTGGGGTGTCTAGTCTATTTGGTGTTCCGTAGGCTTCTTGTATCTTCATATGCATTTTTAATTTTGATTGGGAAAGCTTTCTTTTAGGATTTTGTTGAGTATATTTTCTCTGTATTTAAGTTGGTATTCGTCTCTTTCTTCAATTCCTTTTATTCTTTTTTAAGTTTGGTCTTTTTGTGGTGTCCCTGATTTCCTGGATGTTTTGTGTTACAACTATTTTAGCTTTAGTCTTTTCTTTGACTGGGGAATCTGTTTCTTCTATTGTCTACCCATGTCTTCCTCCAATTGGTTTAAGTGGTGTCTGTGTCTCAGGGAGCCACACTTGGTCCAACTGGAACTCTGTCCAATCAGAGCTGGCAGGGGCTGTGACTCAGTGAAATTCTCTTTGTCCAGTCAGAGCTCTTGGTCCAGTAGGAGCTCTTAGTCCTATAGGAGCTGGTAGATTCTGTGTCTCAGAAAGCTGCTGTTGGTCCAGTAGGAGTTGGCAGATTCTATGTCTCAGGGAGGTGCTGAGGTTGCAGAGGGATGGATATGTTTGAGGGAGGGAGTAAGACTTATAGATTGCAGGGTCTGATGAGGGTGTTGTGAGGAGGGCTGCCCACAAGAGTCTTCACTGCTGGTCTCTAACTGGAGCAGCAATGTGTGGGGGTGGAGTTGGAGATTGGGGGCTGTGCACCAGTGCCTAAGTCCTAGAGATTCTTTATGCACATTTTCAAATTAGGATCACATAAAGAACAAAATTAGGAATTATTAACATACCACTGTTTATTGATAGCCTACAGGGCAGGAATTTAAATTTCTCCCAAGACTGACTCTGAGTAACATATTATAAACTGAATATTGATATCTTGATCATAGAATATAGGTGCTATGGACTCACAGAGATTAAAGTGGCAGGCATGGGGCCTGCATGGGTCTGCCATCAGGTCCTGTGATCACTGTTAGCTTGATGTTTTGTGGGACTCCCAACATTTGAAGTGGGGATGTCTCTGACTCTTTTGCCTGCTCTTGAGATTCTTTTCATCCTATTAGGCTACAGCTATATTCATTTATATGTCTAAAAAATTTTATGCCATTGTTTCTTCCCCAATTTATCATTATAAAAATAATGATTTACTATTATTTTTATTAGGCTTTAAGATAGTGGTTCTCAACCTGTGGGTTGCGACTCGCTTGGTGCTTGTACAATCCCTTCACAGGTATTGCATATCAGGTATCCTACATATCAGATATTGACATTACAATACATTACAGTAGCTAAATCACAGTTCTGAAGTAGCAACAAAACAATTTTATGGTTGGAGGTCACCACAAGATGAGGAACTATATTAAAGTGTGTGGCATTAGTAAGGTTGAGAATCACTGCACTGCTTTAACATATACTGAAGGTAAGTGTCTGTTTTCAACTTTCCAAGTTAAGTTGGGAGTCTCCTTGATTTTCTCTTCTTTTGAAATAATATAGTTTTTTTTTTAAGACAGGCTTTCTCTGTGTAGTCCTGGCTGTCCTGGAACTTATTCTGTAGACTAGGCTGGCCTCAAACTCAGAGATCTGCCTGCTTCTGCCTACTGAGTGCTGGAATTAAAGGTGTGTGCAGCCAGCAGCTAGCTGAATTCATATAGTTTTAATACTTCGTATTAAAAACAACATTTGGGCTATTATTTCATTTATGAGGTAGTCTCTGTCAATATATTTTTTTCCATTTAAGGTTTCCTCACTGGTGTTTCTTTCTAACATTATATTTATTGATATTTCATCCTACTCTGTAAGTATAGTGAGAAGCTTGGTATATTAACAACCTAATACTAACTGTATTTATTTTTGAGTGATGTGTCTTAGCATCACTCTTTTATTTATAATTTTGTTTATTACTTGTATTTTAGAAAATGATAGACAAGAATCAATATTACTTAAATGAGAAGATAATCATGTAAATAATCACCAAATTAATGCCCTTGAAATGAAGGGTGTAGGTTTCCTCAAACTGTCCATGGGTGACATCAAACATGGAAAAATGTTGAAGATGATAAAGACTAAAATTGGTTAATTGTCTGTCTGATGGATAAGGAACAAGGGTGTAGTTCTAATATCCTTGTATTCATGTGGCAATTTGAATTTTGATCTCGGAGGGCATGAAATATATACTAACCCATACTATATCACGTTAACAACCTCATGGGTTATGAGACACTCATTGATGTATGTAGGGAGTCAAGTGTAACTCTATGAGGTAAACAAAACATTGTTTCTAAAACTAAAGCTATAACCGGATCTTTTCTTGAATAGAATAAAATAACATAAATGAAAATTTTTTATTTAAATATTTCTCAGCATTATCATGAGAAATGCCAATATGAATGCTCCTTTTCTAAATATACAATGTCAAAAGATAAATATTACCTGGGAAAAGGGACTCCACATTATTTATTCAGGAAACTTCCCATCCTGAGGGCAGAGTAAATGGAACAAAATAGGAGAAAAAAACCCCATGAGATCAGTGACATTGACTAGGCATAAATATTACATTTCTATTTGGACTAGTGTGTAGGATCATAACTTCCTAGTTCTGAGTCTTGGGCTCAGGATAGCAAAGTTAACATCCTTTCCCAGCTGAAGATAAAAAAGTAGAAACTCATGTCATGTGTTTAGGCCTGAAAGTCACATGCCAGTATTGTTCACTATGAATAGGAATATGGGTCAGTTCTCCTTTGCCTTTGTTTCTTTTTAAAATTATTTATTATCATTTTTTTTCTAAATTGGATACATTTTGCCTTGGGCAGAAGAATCATCTAATCTGTTCCCTCAATACCTTTTGAATCCTCTTCAGAGGCAACAATACCAGCTCCTGGTCTCCCCTTATGCCAAGTCAGCCTCTGATGTCTGTGTGCCATTCACCCTTGCTGCTCTTGATAGCCAAAACATCCAGAACATCACCAACCCAAGCTGTATAACCTATATGCCTTTAACCCCAACTGATCTTCTGCCTGTGAGATTTGTCACTTTTAATTCTAATTCTTTTTTTATACAAATCAATAAACTGTCATTTATGACACACAAGAAAGATTATTGTTGGAAGTAATAGTGTCAATTGTACTTGGGATATATTACAAACTCATGTGGTTAGGATGCACTTGAGATCCACAGAACTCATACCTCAATGATTGTTGCCCATTTATACATATATTTATTGCTTTTCCAGCTGAGAGGCCACATGGTAAAAATTTCTTCCTCATTCAATTGATATATAATTCTCTTTGAGTCTGTCATGATTATCATAAAAATTCAGGTTCCCTATGCCCGGTGTTCCTCGGCCATTCTGAACACCCATTGCAGGTGCTGAAGCCCCATCTATGACACTCCTCTGTGTCACATTATGTCATTTGCCAATGAAGGGGAATTTATATAAACCTGATGCTCACTTGTTGGCTAGGCTTAATTATTTTTATCTCTCATTCAGGAGTCTCTTGCCTTCTACCAGCACTTGAGGAATCATGACAAGGTAATTTTTCAACTTGTAAGTGGGTAAAAACTCATACTTTTCGTGGTTCTCAATAAATACTTCTTCACTGACTTGAGAACTATGAGTTACTTGAAAAAAATATTAGAAACCCATTGCTTTTGTTTGGGATCCTAAACCCCTAGATATTCTCTAACGAAGCATAACATTATCTGAATATGTGGCCTTAGTTATATATCTTAATTTTGCCTGATGAAGTAGAACAAAAGGTCTCAGGAAGTGAAAGGTTATTTTTAAGAGTTGGATACACACACACACACATACACACACACACACACACACACACACACACACACACACACACACACACACACATATCACAAAAGCATTAAGGAGATGGTCAACCTCAAAGAGTTACCCTAGTATGAGAAAGGTCTTGAGGATATATTTGTGCTCTAAAATATTTCCTGGAGTCTGCTCTGCTAGCATCCATCTCAGCTGGACATACAATACACGCTGATTTTCTACAATTCCCCCCCTCATTCTCAGTGAATCAAGGGCATCTTCTGGCAATGCTGTGTATTCTGTTGTTTGCAAACAAAAAGTAAACATCATCCATTGTCTGAGCTTTTTGGAATGGAAGTTGTTATAACATGGGCAGTAAGAAGGTTTACCATGCAGTGAAATAAATGGAAGGAAAAAAAGCTAATATGATGAAGAAAAAGACAGTAGGGGATTATCTCTATCACCAATCTGTGCTGAAGAAATGTTGGCCTAAATCTATTGCTTAAAAACACAAATAAGATTTTAAGTTTAGAAGTACAATATCAATAACTGGAAATAGAATTTCAGGTTTATTGCATATTCTAGTTAACTGATGACTTGCAACTATATATGAATATCCAGATTTTTTCATTCCAAATTGAAATATTTTGTTCAAAGAGTACATATCTACTTAGGCAATGACAGAACATGAGAAATTTACCCTTCAGTTGAACTATACACATTTTTATCACAATAATATTAGTATATGATTAAATACATTAGGTCTCAAAACACAGAACACAGTTTTTCTGGTGGTCTAAAGACTTTCGGATCATATTATCAATATTTAAAATAGTATTTCAATTTTAGGATGCTTTAGTTTGTGTGATTCTGTATAAATTGTGCTTCAATAGGTACAATCTTGAAAACAAACTTTAGTTCAAAGCCTGGGATTGTAGCTTAATGAAATAGTATGTTTATAATGATGCACAATATCCAGGTTTCTATAGCCAGCACTACAAATAAAAATTATTTGCTTTAATTGCAGTTATACTTTCTGTCTAATTGATATATAATTGATTACCCAAAAACTATGAAGATTTTTCTTAGGTGAGGGGCTAGTCAGAAATTCTTTTTTAATTTAGTGCTTTTGAGAATTTCATACATTCCGCACTTCATTTCCATTCCTTCATAACTTCTTCAAATTCCTCCCTTGTCCTCGTCAATCTGTCAAGTCCAAGCTCTTCTTCAATTATTGTTACACACACACACACACACACACACACACACACACACACACACACACACACATGCACACACACACACATGCACACACACATGCAGGCATGCACTCATGCACACCCGCATATACATACACATCTACTGAATTCATTTAGGGATAGAACTGGAAAATATAAGTATTATTCTGAGTTATGTAACCCACACCAAGGAAAACAAACACTTCATGTTGTTTCTCATTTGTTGACACTAGCTCTAAATCCTCAGATTTGAGCATGCAACCTGGTATAAACACAGAAGCAAGGAAAACAGAGTCATAGGGAGAGGATATAGCTTAATGTAGAGGGACCAGAAGAAAGCAGAGATAGTTGCAAGTTTTTAACTTCTGATTTAGAATTCATCCTATTCTAGAATTCTAAGGTAATATATAATGTGATAACAGTAACCATAATAATTTCATAGTAAAAATAATATAGAATTACCAGTTAGTGAAAATAGAATTACTCAGTTTGCCTGTTATTTGTTTTGTTCATGTATTATCTTGCTTTATAGTAGTGACACTAACAAAAAGTCCCTTATTTAATTGACTTAATGGTAGCAAGCATGAAAAGCTTCAAGAGAATCTTTTTGAAGGATTTCTTCATTGAGTTCATAAAGAATTCTAAAAGAAGCACAATACTGGGGAAAATTTTTTTAAATTTCTCATGGTTAATCTACACCTTGTGTGTAGTTTAGGTTCTTCAATTTTGGTGATTGGTATTATGAACTTCAGAAGACATTGCTATTTCAAAGAAAGCATTTAATGCCTATTTATCTTTATATAGCACATTAGTACATTTGTCTATCCATTTGTTTACTCAATAAATATTCATTAGATCTCTACTATGTGAAATAGTTGATCAATGTTAATGACAAGAATATTATTAAGACAAAAATTTCTTCTCTTGAATAGTTCAAAATTGTGGCAAGGAAGCTGTCATATGAAAAAGATATTACACAAATTGTGATAAAACTCTTCAGTAAAATATGCACATAGTTTTATGAAGTAAAAGACAGAGTGAATAATCAAGCCTGGAGGTAGAACACACAGAAAAGCTAATATCTGATATGTGACAAAGGAGAAATTCTCAGAGTTATTCTTGGATACATTACTGCTTTGTCACAGCAGTTGTAGACACAGCAAAAATAGCAACAGTAGCTCGTTGCCAGGGGCAAAACACTGAATCCTTGACCTGGACCATTTTCTTATCTACTAACCAGAATGATAGATGATGCTATTAGGAGGAGACTAAATTTTAGGAAACAAGTTTCCCAGGATCACAGAGACAAAAAACACTAAATAATTGATGAATGAGATCATACAACATTCATAAAGTAGGTGTTGAAGTATTTCACCATCAAATTATAATGTCTCAAGATACCATGTTATTCATATTAGAATATCCAACAACATGACCTAAATAACTCCAACTTCTGTTTGGAAGGAATCGGAAGTTGTTTGCCTAGACTTCTTTCAGGAAAGCTATTGCTTTGCATCCTAAGACATTCTACCAGTTCCAGTAATTTCTCTTCACAGGACTGTTATCTACTGAGCAGAAAGAGACATGTTGAATTATTTCTATTGGCTGAAATCACACTGGTATTTCTAATGATCCTTTTAAGTCTGAATAACACTTTTCTACTTTAAAAACAGTGGATGATTTGTTGTTTGTCTGAGACAGGATCTCATGTGGCCAAGGCTGGCCTGAAACTCATTATCAGTTTGAGGATGAAATTGAATTCCTGATTGCCTTGCCTTCACCTCCTAAGTACTGTGATCAAAGGCATGCGCCACCATGCCCAGCTTAAAAATAATGTTTTTAATGTGTACGATTACTTTTATTTGCATGTAGGCTTATAATTTGCATATATAATGGATACTTCCTCTTTCCTTACAAAATTTCTCCTTAAGTGGCCTTATATTTTTTCTTTTATATTTCACTGAATGTTTGGCTACTTTCTATGAATCTCATTCAGTAAATATCTATTGAACTCTTTGATATTGGCACATTTATTATGATTCTTTTGAAACCTTTAGCAGTCTAAAGTGGATATCACGCATCTCCTATACAAATTTGAATGTGTAAAATTTGACATATGGCTCAAGATCACACTTGTTTAAGGTCATAGATCTAGAACAAATTATATTCAAATATTGTCATACAATGATCATTATTTGCCCAACAAAACAGAAGATAGTCTCATAAATAAGAGTACTTTTCCTATAGCATGGATAAGATAAAATTGCCACACATGAGTTAGAAAGATGGCTCAGCAGTTAAGAGCTCTGGCTGTTCTGGCAGAGGACTCAGCTTTAGTTTTTAGCATCAAGATGGTCACTTACAATTGTCTGTAACTACACTTCCGGAGGATCTTGTGTCCTCTTCAGGCACACATGTGATGCACACATACATGCAGGCAAAACATTTATCATATAAGATAAACAGAAACTGCCATGCATTAGATAATTCAAGACAGTCAATATCTAGATTATCTAGTAAGTAAGAGTTGCAGGGTTAGAGTTGATATGGTCAGTGGTAATATGGGATTAGGTGGACTGTGTGTAGAACAAAACCAAAAAAGAAAACACCAGCAATGAAAGTGTTGGCATGTGATTTGAAGACAAGTAAAAACAAACAAAAACCAAAACAAAAACCACAACTTTTCCTCATTATAATGCTTTCACAAACAGATTTTCAATGCTTTTTAAGCCTTGTCTTCAATATGGTTTTGGCTGAGGTTGTGTGGAAACATTAAAGCAAAGCCACTTTTCAACTCATATTAATGTGCAGAAAACAAGAATGGCAGCTGTTGAATTTGACAGACAGTTGAACACACATACGCACACACACACACCCCAATGCAGGGCTAGTGACTTAATGTTGGATAAACAAGGTATATTTGATGGCATGTATGTGCACCAAAAATACAATTTTGCTTTATTTTTAATTTTATTTAAGTGAGTACAAGATATTACATATTCTACTTGTAATCATTTTTCTCAGCAGTTCATCCATTGACATGCACACACACGAATGTGAGCAGATGTTTTCTAGTACCTTTGGCAGAAGAATTTAGTGCCTTGTACACATCACACCTGCCATGTCATGCTTATTGATTGAACGATTCAGCTCACTGAAAGGTACTGGGTGAGATATTAATTTTAAAATGAAAGCCTTCACATCTGCTAATGCCTGTCAGTTTCTGAAGTGAATATGTCATTTGAGCCAACGGAAGTGGGCAGAAGCAGCCTTCATGGGTAGGGCTGACAAGTTATTTTGAGTCTGCTGAATTACTTTTACTGTTACCCCATACTTACAGGCAGACCTCTCCTTCCATTAAGCTCCAGTGCTCATGGTACTCCTGAAAATAGCTCTAGTGGCTTGGGACCCATCTTCCTAGGTTTTCACGTAAATGGAATATTTGTGGTAGTTGAGTGATAAATGGTGAGATAATAGTGTTTTACAGGCAGTGAAATGACAAGGTCAGTTTTAATTAAGCTGAGATCAACCTCAGTCTGTATTGCACACTTCTGATTAGGTTATTTCAAATTAACATAAGTTTTTGGAGACTTCGCTGAAGTCAGTGGTGTTAAACACCAGCTGTGCTGGCAAAGAAGCGTGGGATATGAGAAGGAGATAGCATTCACATTGAAATTAGCACTTGGCACAATATAATTCTCTGATTGCAAACTATGTGGAGTTGCCTGTGCTAATTGGTTGATTTTATTTGAAGCAGATGTTGTTAGCTTTCCCACTAATGATCTGGAGAGAAATTCTTTTGAAAGACATGCCATGTTAGGATCTCTGCAGTATAATAAGCTAATTACAACTTTAAGTACTTGCAGTAATTAGCACAATGTGTATAAAGTGCTCCTGATCTTTTCACCCTGCCGCATTATTGTCAGGGCAGCTTGAAAAACAAAAAGGAACGCTATCTGGATTGAGTCTCTCTGGTCTAGCCTCTTCATTTCCCAGACTTCTTCACTAAAGAGATAATAAACTCAACTTAAATCCCTCTCTATTAGGCATGATAAAAAGGTTTAGGATCAACTGCCTACCCTGTAGCACCCAAAGACTGGAAAGTGAAATTTTACCTTTTAATATATGTGCTGTTAAGGCCAGTAAAATTGACCAGCATTAACAAGTCAAAGTATTTGAGGACATGATTAGTGTATTTATCTAATGTTCATTAGACTCTGTTTATCTATTAATACTAGGGATTGAAACTATGTTTTATCTGAAAATATTGCTCCAAGCTCCAGCAGAATTCTAAGTTAAAGCGCTGACTCACATGCATAGAAAGCTTTATGGACTGTAAGCTCCAAACTGAGTCTCAGGATAGTACAGACACAATATAAGTTGGTGTGAAGAGAGTGGGAAAGGTCAAATGGCTGCATCAGAAAGAAACATCAATAGATTCTGAAGAGCATAGGAGGCAAAGCCATAAGACAGGAAGTTCTAAGAGTGGTAGTGAATCTGACATTTGAAGCAGATGATTTTTTAGTATCTATGAAGAGATAAGTTTATCAGTAGAAAATAAAATAAAATGTCACTACTTAAATGTCTTTGTGGCTGTAAAAAGGCCTACAGGGGCTGGATTGCCTGTCTTTTTGCCTTCCTTCCTTCCTTCTTTGCTTCCTTCCTTCCTTCCTTCCTTCCTTCCTTCCTTCCTTCCTTCCTTTCCTTCTTCCTTTTCTCATATACTAGATCCCAATCAGTTTCCCCTCCCTCTCCTCCTCCAAGTCCCCTTTCTCCCAACACACCCTCTCCCCTAGATCCAGTGCTCCTCCACTTCCCTTTAGGCCTTCCCCGGATTTCAACCAAACATGACACAATAAGTTACAATAAGACTAGGCCCAAACCCTCATATCAAGGCTGGAAAGGCAACCCAGTAGGAGGAAAAGGGTCACCAAAGCAGGCAAAAGCCTTTTTAAAAGATTCAGTATTTGAGATTCCCACTCATGACTAAGCCCTCTTCTGGAACAGGTGAACTTTTGTGACTTCTTACGTCCCATTTTTGCTTTTCTGCTCTTAGGATGCATCTTAAATGGGTGTTGATTAGTAAGTTTACTATTTAAATTACCTTTGATAAATTCTGGTGGCTCATTCCTTTGGCTCTAGTTTCTGACATCATATTCAGAACTTGCTCCAGAAAGGGGATGGAAAATTTCCTTATTTATATTTCAAGTGCTGTGTTCTCAGTTGTAGAATCAAAAGCTAATATTCCTATGGTTACCTGGTTTGCATGTATTTCTATTTGTGCAGAATTTCACAAGATAAGTACCCAAGGTCTTGATAACTTCCACAGGATGGATTCTAAAGGGAGGGTAAGTGAAACAAAGTTATTACCACTGTTCTAGAAGAGCTAAAAATAAAGTGGTCTTGGAGAGATTCTCTTAAGAAATTATTAAGGTTTAAGGTTAACAGGATCTTTATGATGTAAATTTTATAAATGAATAATTCATGATTTGTTTATGACATAAGTAATGACAAACAAAACATAAAAATGTTCTTTTGTTTTATGATAATCTCACAGCTTCTCAAGTACTCATTGGAGACCAATAGGAAAAATAAATTAGTTTAAGTGAAACATTGAAGGACAGAGTTTAGATCAAATATGGTATGACATATGGCATGTTTTAGGTATTAGAGAAAGGGTGAATGAATGAATGATGGTTTTGTAAAGTTAACTTAATCTCTGTCACTGCCATGTAGTTTAATGTGTATCTATACCCTTGAAAATATTGTCATTAAATAAATCTACTCAAAATGACACATATTTCAAAATGATTTCAAGCTACTTATTGATGTTTTATGTAAAAGTTCAATGTGTACACTAGAGAGTTGAGGTTTTGGAATGTAGCATATTTATTGGTGAGTTAACCATCTTGTTTGTATATAGAATGCTTTCACTTATCTAGCAATGGAACATCTGTTAGGATAACACTGAGCTCTCGGAAAATAAGAGATTCTGTATTGTCGTTATCTTATTTTGTTTATCTAAATGTAAAGTATCTCTTATTTATTCCTTACATAATACTACATCCATAGGAATACAATAAGATCCATTCCCATCAGTGCTTTTTTGGTGCTTAGTAGAAATGATCTGCATAATTTTATTATGCTGAGGAAGGAATCCACAGCCTCATAATGCTAGGCATGTATTATACCACCAAGTTATACTTTAGTCATATTTTCACATAATTAAATCCACATTTTCATACATTTGAGAAAATTAGAATGTGTTAAATTATTGCTATATTCTAGAAATGCAACTATATATACATATATGAGTAATGAGTAGCATGTTAGATATAGATATATATCTTATATAGCAGATATTTGCTATAAATTATTATGTAGGTAAATACTTTTGAGTATGAATATACATATGTATGTATATATTTATATAGTTGTACATTTGTATATATTTATGCTATTTCCAGGGAGAATATTTTAGGAAAGGCTGTAACCAAATGATGCATTTTTTAAATATTGTTCTGTTCTGATAACATTTATTTGGAATGTTTCAGTGGCTAATCCATACTTTTCCCTACAAAAAACCCCCTACTTTCACATATGACAGAGCTAGATGACTTTTGAAACTTCTCAGCTTTCTATGAATACTGAGTTTTCCTAAAGAGAAGGCCTTGGATTTTGAAGGACCAGCAGGCTGAGAGATGACCTTTCGTAAGGCTCCTGTTTTTTGCTGGCCTATGGTGTTTCAACAAGGCACTCCTCTGTCCTACCATGAATTGATGAAGCAAGTAGCACCATGTGACTCACTCTTAGAATAATTTCTTGTAGCAAATATGCAAATCAGGGACAAAAGAGTCTCCTTTAGTCGTTGAGAAAAATTAAAAACCAAGTTTTAGCTTAAATAACAGTTATTTGATCTTTAGTGGATACAAAAAGTATACATAAAAATCTTTCATACACCATTTTCTAAAAATCTATCGCATGACTTCACTTTTGTAGTACTACCAATTGCTAGGATTGGACTAAATAATATCATTTTGAAAAATAGATTTCCCCTATTTCCAAATACATTTTTCTTTTTTGCCACAAAAGCTTGAAAAACAAAACAAAACAAAACAAACTCCCTGAGGTATCAGAAACAGGAGTAAGTGGGGTGGTTTGGCTGCAGCCCAGAGCAGCACAATGGGTTTCTGCTTCCTTTCCGTTCATCCTTTTCCCTTTCCCTTCAAAGCACACACAAAGCCCGGCATGACTTTCTGGTTTAATGCTCCAGCTTTACAATTTTTCCACTGTGTATTGGGAAGAAAATGAAATGCAAACATATCCTCTGAAACAATCATATTGTTTTGGAGAAGGAATGATATGGGGATGAGTTCCTCTCTCTCTTTTTAAAAAATACTACTGGGTGCCATAGTACTCATATCTTGCTGATCAATGAAATACTCAGCTTTTCTTTCTTTTTTAAAAAAAGCATAGCTCTTATTTAATTTTGAAAAATAGTAGCTTAGCCACTGAGAAAATTGTGCAGAAGAAAGAAAATTTCTTCCTGATGAGGGATTATGCTCAGCAGAGTTGCGATAGTATACTGTGTCCCTTGTTCCTACATCCTATTTTCTCTGCTGTAGGCATACTCCATTTCTCATATATCCAGTAAGTTACTGGGTTGCAAATTTGGAGTCGAGAAATGATTATTTCAATTCTAGTCATTGCAGGTATTGGATTTGGTGATGAAGGTTTCAGTATTGCTTCAAGGAAGCTGGAAGTGACTAATGTGCTAATACTAAGATTTAAGACATTCAGTGTCTGAACTATCATAAGAGTTAGTGACCTTCTTGGCTTGGAAGAGGTGACAAGAAGTTGAAAGAATAGTTGAGAAGAAGACTTAAGAATAAATATACTGTTACTATTTAAATGAAATAAATTTATCAGACTTCAGCATATGAATTCTTAATACTCATGCCATCTATGTGCAGAGCCTAAAGAATTATAAGCATTATTTTGTTTGAAATACTTTGAAAGAGACAAAATTTTATTAAACATGAAAGTTATCAAATAAAAATTTAAAGTAAATTTCTTTATACAATAATATATGCCCATATGCTTTTATTTTTGCACGCGGTGGGGGGTCTTTCTTATTAAGGGAGCAATTTTTGATTGCCAGAAAATTGAATGAAAGTCAGAGGTCCATTTCCCCAACATGCAGAACTTCTTCTTACTATCTCTACTAGAATTATAGATTATCATAATTATCTGAACTTAAACTGTTGCATCATTATCACCCATAGTCCATAGTTTAAATTAAAGCTTGCTCATGATATAATACATCTTTTGGGTTTGGGTATGTGTGCACTATTATAGAATCACATAGAATAATTTTACTGCTTTAAACATACTCTATGTACTGACAATCTATGCATCCCACATGTGGTTGTATCAGCATTAACTACATTTCTTCAAATGCTGCAAACAAGAGAACTACAGCCCTTATGTCTATATGTACTCATTTCTTGTCTATCCCTAATCACATACCTGCCACTATGGCAGCATTTTTCAACTTCCAGGTCAAAATCTTTTTGGAGATTGAATATCAGATATTTACATTATGATTAATAGCAGTAGTCAAATTACAATTATGAAGTATTAATGAAATAACTTTATGGTTGAGGGTCACCACAGCATGAGGAACAGTATTAAAGGTGTCAAGGCATTAGAAGGTTGAGAAGCACTGCATTATGGTATGGATTTGTAGGCTGGATATTTGATGGGTTATCTGAGTTTGTAGTAAAAACCTTCTATGGACTCATATCTTTTGTGATTTTACTTACTGGCAAGCCTTCAGAAAGATGAGAAAGGCCTCTTACATTTTTCTTTGCTTCCTTCCACAGGAGCAAATGCTGTCAAACACTAAAATTGATAAGACTTAATATTTTAAGATTATGTATGTGGAGGAGATAGAAGGAGAGATGTAGTACGGGGTTTCTGGCCGGACTTTCAGACCTAACCTCAAGGTCTAGGCCCACAGACCTACAGTCCCGCAGTCCCACAGAGACACACAGATGCTTTCAATAGTTTTAGGCTGATCAGCCTCAGGCCCAGGCATATCACTTGCTAACTCTGTACCCTTCATCTATCCCATGATTCTTCCTGTTTAGCCATGTGGCTTCGGTATCTTTCTTTAGAGCAGCATGGTTGTCCTCTGCTTCCTCAGGCTTCTCTCTGGCATTCCCTCTGGTATTCTGCCTGGCATTCTGTTCTGAGCTTCCTGTTCTCAGAGTTTTCAGTCTGGTAGCCCCACCCACACTTCCTGCCTGCCTTTGGCCAATCAGCGCTTTTTATTAAACCAGTGGGTGGGACAGTTATTTACCATGAAACAACACAATACCCCTACAGTGAGAACTTCTTTCAATAGTTGAAAAATCATGCATATTATATATATTAATGAAAAAGAGCTCATAAACCTTATCATATTATTTATGGATTAAGAATCACAGTTTTTGATTCTGAAAATAACTCTGATATGAAGATAAAACATTGGTAGTATTTTATATCTTGATTCACTGTGGTCCACAGTTTAGTAACAATTCTGAAGCCTATTTAGTTATTTTTTTTTTTTTTACACTGTCAGGACTCTTTCTTTAATTGGTATTAGAGGTAGTTGGTTACAATAACTGAAGGCTACTACCTCTTCAGGGAAGTGGATATTATTTATCTATCATACTAAAGGCTAGCTCAAAAAAATTTCAGTGGTATTTTTGTCAACTTTTGGTCTTATTTTGCTTTATTTGGGGGTTTCTGTCTTACTGGTCTTTTGCTCATTTATTTTGATTTTTGTTTTTGTGGGGTTCTTTTTGTGAATTTTTTTTTTTGCTCTGTGTATGAGAGAGAGAGAGAGAGAGAGAGAGAGAGAGAGAGAGAGAGAGAGAGAGAGAGAGAGAGAACAAAGCTGGTTCTAAAGGAAGGTGGGGAGGATCTAGGAGAAACTAGGGGAGAAGAAAACATGATAAAAATATATTGTATAAAGCTTTTCAATACATTTTTGTTATATATTTTTATTTAAAAATGTCATTTTAATCAATGTATTCCCCCTGCTCCCTCTCCCTTCCATCCTCCCAATCCCTTCTAGCCAGCCTTCATCTTCATTCTTCCCCATTCACCCATCCCCTCCCCCAAAAGGGCTGGACTTTGCAAAGTAGGTCAGCTCAGCATGGCACATCCACTCCAGGCAAGTTCAGTCCAATTCACTCATTCCAAAATCAGTGTTGGGTTAGGTGTTCCTCTATAGGGAATGGGGTACAAGGTGCCAGTCCATGCACAGGAACACAGTCTGGTATTACACCTCGAAGCTCCACACATTGCTCATGCCAGTCCAAAGTTCCCTACCCTTTGAGGGCCTAGCTCCTTTTCCTGATGGTTCTCCAGTGGCTGTTTTTGATTCAGTGAGCTTCCCAGAGCTCCAGCCAGCCATCCCCATGAGAATCTTCCTCATATTCCCTATCCCCTTGCTGATACAGACTCTCCTCCCCTGCTGTCAGCTGGACCAGGAGTTCTGCCAGTGCTAAGCAATGGATCTCTGCCTCCACCTCTGTTATTGTTGGATGTAGGTTCTGTGATGACACTTAGGGTGTTTACTCATAAAGCAAAATTTAAAAGAAAACCCCAAATCCAAACACACATACAGAGAGAGAGAAAGAGGGGGTGGGAGGGAGGGAGGGAGGGAAGGAGGGAGAGAATGAGAGAGAAGAATCTCATTTTGGAAGCTGTAGTGTGCATTGAATCACATTTTACCATTTTCTCCATTCACCTTTACTTGTTAAGTGTTCAGTGTTATGAGTCATTGGTCTGACTTGAGCCATCTGGATTCTGCTGCACTATAGATATTGGGCTCTCATTGGGGCTCTTCTTAGATATTCTGTTGTCCTGCATCGTGAATTTTGCATTTGTAAGTTTATCTCCTTCACATGCCCCAACATTTCATAGAGGTGATGGTTGTATAGAGATTTTAGTGACTAGCAGTGTTCCTATGCTGGTCTTTTAGTTTTGACAAATATAGTATGGAACTGCAAACGTAAATTACCTGAATATTTATAAAAAGATTTATTGTTTTCCTCTGTGTGTCTGGTGATCAGAGAACAACTATTTTTGGACTTGGTTCTTGTTGTATAATATTATTTTAAGATGTGTTACTTTTGTTTATGATGTGCAATATTTACCTTAATAATACAAAGATGTGTTGCATTATTTTATGTTGCATTTGTTTTAACTCTGTGAAGCTGTGATTCTTTGCCTGTCTAAAACACCTGATGATCTAAAAAGAAATTGAATGGCCAATAGTGAGGCAGGAGAAAGGATAGGAGGGGCTGTAATGCAGAGAGAATAACAGAAGGAGAAATCTGAGAGGAGCAATAGAACAAGGAGAGGTAGATGCTAGGGGACAGCCACCCAGCCACCCACCCACCCAGCCACCCACCCACCCAGCCAGACATCTACACAGCTAGCCACAGAGTAAGAGTAAGATTTACAGAAGAGAATGGTAAAAGCCCAGAGGCATAAGGTTAAGAATATTTTAAGAAACGCTTGTAGGCAGAGTGCGCCAGATGTAGGTGGAGTTTACTTAGAAGGCACCAGTACCAGATAGATATTTATTAAAATATAAATCAAAACTCACGGTACAGGTAACAGATTACAGTAGCACCTGAACAGGGACTGGAGTCTGGAACGGTGGACGAGTGATGGACAGACGATGGAATCCGATCCTCTCCCCAACATCCAGGAAGAGAGAGTCTCCTGTTCCAGAAGCCCCTTTTCAATGGGCTTTCCCTGCCCCCTTCAGGGGCCTGGTGCCCTGTATAAGTGTCTTTTGACCTTATCAGCTGACACCTGAATCCCACAACAAATGCTGGCTAGAAATAAGCTAATCTAAGGCCAGCCATTTCTAATTAAGAGTAAGCCTCCATTTGTTATTTATTTGGAAGCTGGGTGGTGAGGCCTTCAAAAAAGCAAAAACTAAAACAACCAACAACAGGTTCTCCCCTTCCACCTCAGCTTTTGAGGCAGGATCTGTCTTATTTCTGGTGCTACACTGCTGCACAAATGAGCATCCTATTGATTTGCCTATTTCCACCTCTCACAACAAAGAAGTATTGGGATGACAGAAGCTTGACATTTCATCTTTTTTTTTTTTTTTTAAAAAAATATGTAGGTTCCATGGATCAACTCAGATTATCAGGCTTGTACTTTTATTCAGTAAGCATTATTTCTAAAACTATCTGGATTTTTATTAATTTTTAAAGAATTTCATACTAAGTAATTTGAATATTATTTTTGTACCCATCTTCTCTCATACACACACTCAACCAACTTTGTGTCTTCATTTTAAAAAATCCATTGAATACTTCGGATGTGGCTTGCATACTCTTAGATACATGGACATCAACTGATGTTAGACCTAATACAGGATACACCTTTAAAGAAAAATAAGTTTCTCTTTTTTAGTGACTATCAATTACCAATACTTCAGTTAGGGTTGGGGATTTATGCCCACCTTACCCCTCTATGCTGGGATTTTGTCTGGTTTGACCTTGTGCAGATCTTGTGCGTGCTATCACAGCTGCTGTGAGTTCATAGGTACAGCTGTCCTACTGTATCCAGAAAACATTGTTTCCTTGTTGTTATCCAGTGACTCTGGTTCTTTCTTCCTCCTCTTCCACAACAATTCTCAAACATTCAGAGGAGGATGAGGTATAATACAGATGTTCCATTTATATCTGAAGAGTCTGAAGTCATTATTCTCTACACTTTGACCAGTAGTGGGTTTCTATTTCATTCAATATTTCCTCCAAAAAGAAGCTTTTCTGATGAGGTATGAGAGATGAATTAATCTACAGGTGCAATATGAAGTCATTACAAGTCAGTTTAATATCATGTCCTATTTGCAGAGTAGTTGTAGTAAGTAGATGCTCCCCTACAACCTGTCCAGCCCCATGTTCTTGGTTCCAATAACTGTGTGTGATCTGTGGTTCCATATTTTGGAGCAGGTCTCAAATCCAAGCAGAAAGTAATTACTTATTTCTATGACATTCATGTCACTATTGCCCCACTGGGCATATCTTAGTAGACAGATTGTAATTGTTGCTTACACTGTTAACATTTTGATAAGACTAGTAATACCTTTTCCCCTGTGGTAGTATGCATAGCAGTTTCCAGCACTGAGAAAAATAGCCAGTAAGAATGAACCTTCCAGGTCAATACCAGCTTAATTTATCCATGTTTTATAAATCGAGTATCTTCACCAATAGGATCTTACTGGTCTAGAGAATAACCAGTATTAATGGAAATAGTTTGTAATATCTGAGCATCCATCAGGCATCCCTGACCAATACCTCCAATATAGGTAACCCATTTCTGATATAAAAAAAAATTGTTGTTAGCCTGTGACATCTAGTAGGGAATTGTTGCCCCGTTATAGGGTAACTCTAGTTAAGTTCTTTTTGTCTAGGTATTTTTTTTATAGTTTAGGAAGCTTCTGCAGTAGTGGTTTTTCATGTGGTTTTATTTTAAAACAAGGAAAATAAAATATCATTTGAAGGGAAGTTAGATAGTTCTCTGTACAATAAAAAGGTTAAGCCACCACAAAATAGGTATTTAGCATTATTATTTTTAATACATGAAAAAGTGAGATTAATTTTTTAAATTAAGGATTAAAAATTCAGCTGATAAATAAGAAATCAAGAATAAATTTAAGATAATCTTTACTAAAAGCTTACTGTATAATTTGAAGGGACCCTTCCTCTCCATTTTCACCCTGAATTATTTAACTTTTGCCAAGTAGGAATCTTTTCCTTCTAGAATTTAAATTATATTACTTTGCTGACACAGTAATCAGAAGGCAGTAAAGCAATTAATGCCGGTGATTTCAGAATGAATACAAATCATGTCCCAGATCTTCACCTGAGAAGAGAGTCTGAAGACAGACTCAGGCAAAGGGAATATTCTTGCAAGAACAGACAGGCATGGAGATACATTTAAATATTAGATATCACAGTGGTATAGCTGGGAAGGCATGTATAGGATTAAGGTGAACTGTTTAAAAAGCTCAATTCTTAAATTACGTTGACTATGAATCCTTACATACTACTGTAGTTTTATTTAGTGGAGATTTCATTTGGACAGCATACAACATGCTTGTTTCCCCTCATACTTCTGCTTTAAGATTTCTCTTTGATCTTTTTTTCCTATCTAGAATTTTTGACCTTTAATTTTTAATTATCTGGATAATCTAAAAAATTACAAAATAAAAATTGATTTAAGAAGTTAGTTAAATATAAAAATATGGGCGTGGATTCAAGGTACACTCTGTCCTTGAGTTATCCATAACAAAGGTCACCTTTTCTGGGACGCTTTTCTTTGATCTTTTTATTCTAAGCCACTAACAGATTAATTGTGAGTTATGAGACACATTATTGGCCAGAGGTTTTGAATTTGAACTTTTGCAATCTTGACTTCTAGAGTTAAAATCAGGCTCTAATGGAGCCCCCAATTGGGTTTCTTTTAGTGCATTATTTGTGCTTTCCATGTTCTCATTCCCTGCTTTATAAAATGTTAGCCTATGTCTTAAGGCTAGGAGGAGCATGCAACCTAAAGTCGTCTAGTGAATGTTCTCAGACTAGTGCCTGGCATACAGGAAGGACTGAACACTTCATTGCAGAAATTATGACAGTGACATATTATACTGTAAATATCCCATTGTTTATTCTTTCTACTTCTCTTTTGAAATGGCGAGTTAATTAAGGACAGAAACCAATTGATTTTCCTACCCCCAGTAAATAGAAATATTTAATAAATATTATGTATTTGAATTTATATGAAAATAATGAAATTATAGTAGATATGGTTAAGGGTAAGTGTTTGAATTCCGAGAAGGTAGATTTCATAGCAAAACTGAGCAATGTTAAGAGAGCTTGAGATAATTCACTTATGTGAACACCCAACTTATCTAGATTTTCTGAAAAGTCTGACAGAAAATTATGTAAGTTTTAGAAAATGAGCATCAATGCTTGTAAAGTATTCTTAGGAATTCCAGGAGAAGAGCTGTTTTTTAGATTTTTTTAAAAAATAATACTATTATTTTATTATTGAGAAGAAATTTAAAAAACATTTACTAATACTTGGAAAGACCTGAAGTTTTCTGATTTTTGAAATAAAAATAGAATTATACCAAAGGGCTCATTTTTTAAAATAGAAAACAAGTTGAGAAATTAATTGTTGCGTGAATCCTAATTGATCTTATAATGAAAATCCGGAGCCAGATATTGGGGAAAAGCTGAAAGATAAGAGAGACAGAGGAACAGGCCTGTCTCCATGAATCCTCAGACTAGGGTAGCAAAGGGCCGAACTTTGTCGCCCCCTGCCTATATTCCTTTCTTTGCCCAGTCATATCACTTTCAGTTTCAACCTGACAAGTGTTGGGATTAAAGGCACATGTGTTTCCCAAGTACTGGGAATAGAGGCATGGGATCCAAAATCCTCGAATTAAAGGTGTGTGCCCGCCCTGGCTGTTTGGCCTTGAACTCACAGAGATCCAGATGGATCTCTGCCTCTGCCTCCCAAGTGCTAGTATTGAAGGTATGTGTCACCCACTGCCTGGCCTCCATGGCTAACTCTGTGGCTGGCTCTGAATCCTCTGATGCTTTAGGCAAGCTTTATTTGATACACAGTATATCACTATAATTAGTTGTACTGGAAATGATGGTTGAGAGCAGCACTGCGTGAGGCTTTGACATGTTTATTACTGTCACTAGAAAATACACTAGAGTGATAACAAAAGAGTTGGAGAAAGAGGAACTCATTTAGGATTCTTATTCCCTTTTAGACATACATAAACACATTTATTTATTCAGTGTGTGTGTGTGTGTGTGTGTGTGTGTGTGTGTGTGTGTGTGTGTGTGTGAACTTGTGTCCAGTATACCTGTGCTGGTCAGAGTACAACTTGTAGGAGTTGGTTCTTTCTTTCTAGTTCTGGGGATCAAGCTCGGGTCATCAGCTTTGACAGCACACAGATGTACCCATTGAGGCACATCTTTGTTCATTTTGTGACAGTAATGTGTTTTATTCCTTAAAATTATGCACTAATCAGTTATCCACATGGAAAGCTTTTATTCATGCTATATTTGTAACATACATCAGTCATTTTTCAAAATTCTTTTCACAGGAACTAGAAAGAGTTATGCATAGAATGAGTGTTCAAAATAACAAACTATCCGGCCAGAGACTGACCATATGTTCAACAACTTAGCTCAGCTCCTTTTTCATGACAAAGCATAAGCCAAGATCATATTCTTGCCATGTATTTGGAAGTACAGATTAGACTGACATAATTTAGGGACCTGAATGGCAGCACTTCATCTTATGGGATGTAAAAGTAATTCTTATATTCCCTGTGTTATCACTACACCAAAGACTATCACATGATTTGGAAGAGAAGCTTGGGAATATCATCCATATTCGGGGAACAGAGCTATTTGGCAGTAGTTGCTATGGCTAATTTTTGAACCTTCCTTTTCAGATTGAATTGTCCAAGATTGTAACTGACTAAATCTGGTGCATGGAATTCCAGATGCTCCAGTAATTATAGTACTAGACTACAATTTTTCTATTCTCATTTGTCCTTTTAAAATATTTTCATTTCTCATTTAGTCTGTTTCACCCAGTGTTTAGGGGTTATAACTTTTATGAGTAAAATTTAGTTTTAAATGGAAGAAAATTTCACTGTTACAACTATGCTACTAGTTAATCATAAGTTCATAAAAAAGCTAACATACTGGGTCAGAGAGCCAGCATTAAAACGTGATCCATTTGGGGAAAATAAATTAAAAAGGTCTGGTAGAAAGCTTGCACTCTGGAGTTTCTTCCCTGCCATCTGTCATCAGAGGCATAAACCTGTGCCCTTGTGTGTACCCAATTGCAATGTATCTCTTCTATCTAAAGCCAGATAATTACAAGGTTCCATAGTCCCTTGGCAGATTGAATAAAGGGTTACTCTCATTTCTTTTAGTAGGCTTTGAATATACAGTGTGCTCTATAAAGACATTGTATACAGTTATGTAGTAAGGTGACCATACACATTATATAAATTAGTATCTGTTTAGCTAATGATAACTAGTGAGTGACTTAAGAGCATGCAATGTGAGACTTTAGAATATGGATTGCACATTCAATTTTTATCATTATCTTCATTAAGAAGTGTTATTTACAAATCAAGCAGTAGATACTTACTAGTTGTTTCGGCTCAATATAAATGACATATAGTCATTGAAACAGAGGGAAAACCATTAGCTCATTGTCATTATTTATGAGCTCATTACCATTAGCTCATTACCATTATTTATGAGAAAATATATTACAGAGTAGTAATAAATGCACTTGTAGATAGAGATAATCTCTTCTATCAAGGGGCCTTTCATATAACTTATAATAAACAGGGAAGAAAAAAATTAGGAAAAAGTTTGATTTCAAAAGAAATGATCTTTGTGGGCAAAGATTGCTTTTCCTCTTACATTTTTTTTTGTGCTTAACAAAAGAAGCTGATACTGGAGAAGAATCCAGAGAAAGGAAGTAGGAGCCTGTTTAACAGGAGCTGGAGGTGTGTAACGCAGTGCTGTGTAGAGTGTAAGAAGCCTTGGGTTTAATTTCAGACATCTCAAAAACCCAAATCAACCAACTGAAATAGATCATTTATTAAGTTTCTTTGGTAGAAGATGAAATGAGTTTATTCCACAAAATTTGTGAATTTTAACCTAATGTAAAATAATACACGGTTTTAGACATGCCAGAGAACAATATCCTAGCTGCATCTTGGTACTTTTACATATAATTTAAGATAATTTGAAAAATTATAGTGTGTGCATTTGAATAAATAACTTAAAATAAGATATATACTCATGGTATGAAAAACAATAGACAGGAATTTTCAAAGTACCCTGTGTACTCCACAAATTTTAATTTAAGGTCGTAATACAAAGACAGCAATCATAATAATTTAAGGGTTTGAAAATGCAAGGAGTAACAAAGATTAATATAACTCCCCTTGCTTTACTTCAAGGGGAGAAGGGTGTAAAATCATTCAGTTGAGGAGAGATAAGCATTAGTGAAGAGTAGTTTTCAAAAGAAAAAGTGGTATGAAATGTTATTGCTTCATAAGATAACCAATTTTGTATTCAGTTCCCAACCCCTGCTCAAAGGTTGTTCAAATATAGCAGACTTAATTGTTCGTTTTGTTTTTCTGTGCTGTGGTTACTGTTGTAAACATGTATACTCTAATATATTCACCAATAAAGTAAGGATATAGAACATTTCTATGACCTAAAAGTATTTACTTGTGTACATTTTCTGTATCAAATTTTTGACTGTCTTCAGTCACTTCTCTACTTTTTGTTGCTATAGACTAGATTAACCCTAGTAGCCTTGGAGTGGGTCCTCTGTAGCTCCTGGCTTTGGACCTTGGCCTGAGCTTCTGTCTCCAGGCCCTAGACAACTTTTCCCATGGTGTTGGACCTAATGACAATAAAGCTTTTGTAGCAAAAATTATTCCTTAGGTAAGATGTGATGCTGAAAGGGGCTGATACTAAAGCAATACACTTTGTCTGGTGTGATAAGGCGCTGGAGACTAGGCTTTCATAATTAGGAGTTCTGTAGAGATGATTTTCTCTGACCTTGTCTGTCCCTCTGTTTCTCTGCAGATCCATGAACGTGTTTATCTTGAATTTTCATGTAAGAGCTAAGTGAGCTTGCTGAAGCTCACTCCTGACTCCCAGAAAATGTTTGCTCTCATCTCAGTCCAACACTCAGTAGCCCCCAACCTATTAAAACTACCATTGTTCATACTATTTTGGGGGTTCAGCATCTCTTCCAGGTAAGCACATTTAGCTATATTAATTTCAGTTATACCCCTTTTCCCATATTTCAAAGTGATGGCTTGCCCTTGTGAACTCAGCTCCCTGATGGAGCTACAAAGAGTCTTCAACATTGTCTTATTGGAATGATGGCAGTGACAACTTTTAAGATCTTTACAGGTTGGAGCTGAAACTAGACCTCTTCCAACTTTATTTTTGAAAGATATTTTTACTAAGGGTCGAATTCTAGATTGACATTTTTTCTTCCAATGCTTTGAAAACACACTTCTATAACCTAAAGGCCTGAATAGATTTTTAAATTTTATTTATCCCCTTCCTCCTCTTTCCCAGTCCCTCCTCCTTCATCTCCCTCTATTCCCATCCCTCAATCCACTCAGCCTCCATTTCTGTATAGGAAATGTCTAGCCTCCCATGAGCATCAACAAAACATGTGTATCAAGTTGCAGTTAGACAAAGGACCTCCCCATGTATTAAGGCTGGGTAAGGTGAGGAGTAGGGGCCCAAATGCCAGTAAAAGAATCAGAGACAGCCCCTGCTACAGGTGTTAGGAGTCTCACAAGAGGACTAAACTACACAACTATAACATAGATGCAGAGTGCCTAGGTCAGTCCCACAAAAAATGAGTAATTTTTATATTTATCACTCTGACTTTCTTCTGAAATGCCAATTAATGTTAATGTATTATCTGACAGGTTACCAAATTTCAGTGTTTGTTCTTCAGATAGTTTTCTGGTTGGCTAATTTTTACTTTTTTGCACATTTGAATTTATCCATCAAACATAATTTCTATTTTATTTGATCTTATTATTTTTTGTCTTTTTTCAATTTTTTATTTTTGTCTTGTTTTGCTGTATAAATTCCCATATTTTTCTTTTAATATTTGAACAAACTTGTGCTAGTGATGAGAAAATTTTAAACCTTTAAATAAGGAAATAAGTAAGGAAAATAGAAGGCATAACGTTAAAACAAATGTGTAACTTTATTCCAATATTGATGTATTTAAATATGCTTATTGAATGCATTTGCATATGTGTTATACCCCAAATATGGTAGCTGAGAGTCCTGTCCTAGAAGGTAAGTGCAAGGCTGATGGAGATAGGAAAACAGTAATGGTAAGAAGTGACCATGACAGACCCTGAAAGAAGTAGAAGACTGACTCTTGATATTCAGAATTGAGACAGCTCTTCATCAAGACTAGATTAAATTCATTTCATTAATGTTTTCTGCGAGAAAGCAGAAAAAGAGCAACTTTTTGTTTGGGTCTGAAATTGCTCAGTGCTCCAATTACTTTTACTATGATGTGAGCTCACATCACATTTAAAAAAAAAAAAAAAAAACACCAAAAAAGTATTTTCTTTATCTGCTTAGCAGATGCATTTTAATTGCAGAGGGTAGGGTGTGGTAACAAAAATGCCTTTAATGATCTGCTGCCTTTCAGGGTTCTACAATGCTTTTTAATGTCACAGGTGCTAGAAGAAGCAGTTTCCACAGCAGTCTTCCCAGTATTTGAGATATGATTTGTAAAAATTATTACATTTATTCTTTCTTTCTCCCCCTCCTTTCCTGTCTTCCCCCTTCTCTCCCTTCCTCTCTTGCGCCCCCCCCCCCACATGCTCTTTTGAAGGCCAGTGAATAAGTTGTAGGAGACTGTTCTTTCCTTTTACTCTGTGGGTCATGGGGATAGAACATGTGTCTTGGGCTTGGAAGCAATCACCTTTACTGTCCTCCTTCCCACCAATCTCATAATTCTAGAGAGGTGACCTTATCTACTCTGCTAGTCACATGTATTGATGTACTGAGATTTTCTGCCTATCCACTCAGGTCCATTGTGTCTTGGGCCCTTTCTTGGATCAGAATGTACTTTTATCAGGATGAAACTCACATTCCCATATTGTATGATGACTTTAGTTATCCCCAGTCTCTAGCACTCTGTGCTATAGTGTGCCAGGTGAAAAAACCCCCATCACTGGGTATATGTGATCATTGTTTCTATTTTTAGTGAATACAATCAGCAGGAACTGACTTTAGGGATACTTATCAAAGTGACATTTCAACTTTGAGGGACATTTTGAGAGATCTTTGCTTCAACCAAATTCTTATTCTGTTTGTGATTAAAGACCTTGGCTCTGATGATTTACATAGTTAGGATAACCTATGCCTTATTTTAGCTCCAAGATCCCTCAGCTTTATTTAAAAGGAGAAATACTCTCAAGATGAGAACTCCAACCTGCCTAAATCTTCCTAAACATTAAACTCTTAAGTCTTGAACTCTACTTAAAGTATTGTTTTTAAAGAATTGTATACAAGTTACATTTGGCCATAAGTGAGAACAGAAGTAGCCCAAAACTAGACAGGTCCTGGGCATATGGCCAGCAGGACTGTTTTGGTTGTAATGAAGACATCAAAGTCTCTCAGGTGGTCTCTACGAGCAGATGGTGATGTTCCAGGTCCATTGAGACTTATTACCAACAGCAGTACACAGTCCAACAATTGGTATGAGCGCCCTGGGCTTCAGCATGCCTTACTTCTCCTCCTTCAGCCTTCATGGGTGGACATGATAGTTTACTTGAACCTCTGCTTCTTCTTTCTTCTCTTGAGCTTCAGCCTGCTCATTTGCTTCTTCCTCCACTGGCTCTCATGGCTCAGGAGTTTCAAGGAAGATGGCACTGAGGCAGAAAACTACTTGCAATGTTTTAGTTTGAGTATTTCATCTTTGTTCCTTTGTTTGAGGTAAATCCCTATAACATGGACAAAGTTTTCTCTGAATTTAACTTAATGAATGTTTTGATTCAAAAATCTATCTTAGAGTCATTCTTCTGCATCTCAAGCTTGAGGCCTTTGGTAATTTTTCCACTTTGCATTTATTAAGGCTTAATGCCTGCCAGGAATAGTAAAATAATATTTCTTTTGTTATGGGAAATGAAGTAATAAAATGAGTTTTATATTTTCTGTTCTGTCCATGCAATCATACCTTTAGGAAAAACACATTTATGTTTATGAAAATTCAAGTTGTGTGCAGGTAATACTTTTGAAATATCACAGTATACATTTGGATCATAATATAAATAATTCAAAAATAAGGCCAAATGCAGTAATTTTTTATTATCATGTAGAATTCCTTTAGGAATTTTTATTAGCTAAGGGCAATTTAAACATAATTTATTTTGTAATTATTGTGATGGGTATATATTCTGTCTAAGAAATTTCTGGGAATATTGTCAGTTTCTTTAAGAAATAAATGTGTTTTGACATTGTTTTGGTTAAAATATCTTTCTTGTAGATATATGAGGAATATAGTAGAAAGAATGTACTTGGTTGGCATTTGGGAAAGAAATTATTTCCTTCTCTATTCTCTGCAGGCACAAAACACAGATAAAAATAATCAGAATAATAATGTCCTTAGGTATCAAGAATTTATTACAATCAGAGCACTTACTAATTCAGAGCAAATGAGATCTCTATATTGTTAATTGTAGCTTGGCATCTTTTATAAGAAAGTCTCATGTAGCGAGCACATTGTCCCTTCAGTAAATGAGTAGTGATTATCAGGGAGATTACTGTGATTTATAAGCTCACTTTCTTCATTTTTCTTTACACGTGCCAGACACTGACTCATACAATAGAAAAACTAAACAAGACAGAGTTTTAGAATTTAAATACTCTATTGCTTATTGTTGTTCACAACTGAATGTTATAGTGTATGGAGTTTTCAGTATATAGCATATACATTTTCAAAGTGGTAGGTAAACTACTTTATTGTAAAGTTAGATGATAAACTTTGACTTCAGCATACACCATTCTTGCCAGAATTTAAAACTTCTACCCAGATGTAGAAGAAGTAACATTAACTTTATTGTAGGAGAAATTATTTTCTTGGAAGTGGTTCCACTTTATCCCCAAAATGCGTCCTCTTTAGATAAGTGTGACATCTACAGTAACATGCAGGATTTTATATCTTCAATCTTTATGGAGAAAAAGATCTAACATGATGAGTAATCAGGGAGCCTGACTGCAACCAACTTGCCACTTCTTAGCTTTCCTCAAATTTTTTTTTTGGTAGCTTAAGATATCAAAGGAATTGATTAGATCTCTAAATTTTTTTCCACATGCAAAGTTAAGTGGAGAGTTTGGCACAATTATTCTGATTGTTGAGAGGCAGTAAAACATAGCTTGAGCCCCGTAGCTAGATTGCCTGGATTTGGATCCCATCTATACCAGTGTAGTATTGAGTAATTTATTTAACCTTTCTGGTTTCTTCAACTTTAAAACAGGAATGCTAATATTATCTAGATAATCTAGATAATTCTATGATTCATAGAATTAAATGAGTTCATATTCATAAATAGAATGGTGCCAAACACATAATAACCTCTGAATAATTGCTAGTTATTACTATGGTTCAGGTAAATGGCATTAAAGTTCACATTCTGGGAGTGATTTTCATTGATCAATTAAAGTAAATTACTCTTACAATTTAAACATTTAAAAACATTTGGAAACAGTCCACTGATTTATGTATACTGGTGAGGAAAAATGTGCTCTTGGGAGACAAATACCCATCTTTTCAGAAGAAGCATAGGCTTTTAAGGAGACAAATGAATTTATATATCTTGCTCTTGATAGAAACTTCAAAATACGATTTATTTATATAAATGCTCAGTTTTCCTATATGTTAATGAAGGCATTGCTACCTTGAAATATTGTGAGAGTTTATATCATGCATATAAAATTCATTTTGTAACACATAAATAAGAGGAAGTACAATATAATTTAGCCATAGTTCCAACCAACTTACTGACTAGAATCCCATCTGTTCTACCACTTCTTTCCCCTCATTTCCCTCTTTCTACACTGTCCTCTTCACACTAATACTCATCCTTATCTTTCTTGTGCTGCTTCATTTAGCTACAGAGCCAAAATGATATCTTGAGGGTACATCTGAATGAAAAATGTTTCAGTTCACCGTCTCACCAGCCACAAGTATACCTTGGAGGTCAGTATTGGCCAAAGTCAGTTATATGAGTGGGCATAAGCTGTTCCTTAAATCTACAAAAGTGGGAGCTCAGGGTAACATGAAAATTGTTAAATCTAGGCATTTTTCAGTTATTTTAAATATTTATTTTATTTTATGTGCATAGAGGTGTTTTACTTGACTGTGCACAACATATATTCAGTGTCTGCAGAGTTCAGAGGAGGGCATCATATTACCTAGAGCAAGAGACCTGGACGTTTGCAAGGCACCATTCTTGGTGCAGAAACTCTATCCTGGGTCCTCTGCAAAAGCAGCCAGTGTTCTTAACCCTGAACCATCTCTCCAGCCCCTAGATTTTCAAGTTTTAAGGTTTCAATATATTGTTCAGATTTCAAAATATGAGTGATAGAAATAGGCATTTTCAACATTTACTCTATACTATACTCTTTATAGGGCAGGGTTTGTTTTTCTGAATGTTAATGATTATCAAACTGAGATTTGGAGAAACTATGAAACTCTATAAAGTAGAGTTAGCAAATGAAAACGAGATCTAAACTTGTCTGTCTAGTTTAGGAACCTATATCAAGGAAATTGACAGACATGAGTTTCTCTTCAGCTCATATAAATACTTTTCCTCTTAAAAGGACATGGACAGAAATTGATCTCATGAAAATGGGAGAAATTAAAATACCACACTGTCAGAAGAGGCCAGAGAATCTAGGATGGCTTGATTTTGTGTCATGGTGCTGCTCTAGAGTACCATAAATTTCCATAGGTTAAAATCACTATCTGTCTTGAAAGCTGAGTGACTCTGAAGAAGAGGGTAGGTGATCTCAATGGTACAAGAGAGAGTCCAGTAAGTAATCTTACTATTCCCTCACTGTGAGCTCCACTCACTTCTGCAGTACTTTGAATAGTTACTTGGAATCTTCAAAATGCAAGAAATTAGTGTGCAGCTCTAAGTGTGGTCTAATTTATTATCATGGAACAATCAAGTAATATTAATCATGAACAATAAGAATATTTAAGTTAATGATTTAGAGATATCTTGACAGTATTTTATGTGGGATCTTTTTACTCTCTTAGTTTCATTAAAATAAGGGAATACCAAAGCTTCTTTTTGTAAAGAAACTAGGAAAATGAAAGAAAATATTATCATTAAATTTGTGAGTAAAACCAGATATCATTAGCACTAAGTTTTGTTTCTGAAGCTTTATATTTAATTCCCTTTTTATTAAAAAACTTCATGCCTAAAACTAAGTACATTACATATGTAATTTACTATTTGTAGACTGGATTTTTTAGAATAATAAAGTCAGGATATGGTTCCACTAAATTGGTCTTTTCTGAGGCTTCATCAAAGTCAAAGTAGTTTTATAGTACACCCATGATTTGATTTATAACATTTAAAAAATGTAGATATAATTAGTTAAATGTCAAGCTAGATAAAAATGGTCTGTAAACAATTTCATACTTCCTATTATCAGACAGTAAGCTATTTGTTTGGTCTTTTAAAAATTCATCTTACTTAGTTTGAAGATATTTCCTTGGATCCAGAAATAGCCTTAGGTCAGGGACAGGACTCATTATATTGTCAAAATTTGTGAACAGAGATAGTTAAAGTTGTGTTTTAAATACTCCAAGGAAAGGTTTATACTTTGTATTGGCTATGCATCTGACATAATCTGAAATGGAAGAGGATTTGTTTGTTATTCCTTTTCACTTCTATAATCTTTTCCTCTTTAGTAGTATTTAAGAGTCTCAGTGAGTTGAGTCAGCCATGCAAACTCTGCTTCATATAAAACCTTCAAATATTTTTTTGCTTTTGAGTTTTTAATTTAATGACATTCAAAATCGTTTTAATTAAAACATCATCACATCACTTACCCTTCTCTTTCCTTTCTCCAAGCATCCCTTTTCCCTCCATCCAGTGCCTCCCATGTCCTTTCACTCATTAATTCTCAAATTGATAGCCTCATTTTCTTTGATTATTATAGTTAAATATGTGTGATGCACAAGTAATACAAATCACTGGACCAGTTTTTGTTGTTTGTATGCTTATGATTTCTTCCTCTTTCTGCAGTCTTTAGTTACCTTTAGTTCTTTATCTAGCGATGCACCTCCACATTGAGGTTCACCCTTCTGCATTAGCAAGTCTATTGACATTGTCATTGTTCAGATCTTTTCAGACAACCATTTCTAGGAAATCATGCTATATCAGACTTACTACTCCTTTGGCTCTTAGAATCTTTCTGCCTCCTCTTCAACAGCCTTTCCTGAGCCTTGAGCTCAGGAGTTTGTTGTAGATGTATCCATTTGTGCTGGGCGCCCCACAATTCATTGATCTCGGAATTGGCTCCAGGTGTTTTTCTTTAATGTTCTCCATTTGTAACAAAGATAAGCTTTTTTGATTGTGGAATGAGACATATTTATTTGGGGGTGTAAGGATAAGTTTTAAACTAGTTAGGAATTATGCTTGTCTAGTCAAGTGGCAGTAGTAGGCTCTCTTCTTAGATCCATGACCTGACTATCTCCAAGCAGTTGGATGTGTTTCTAGTACCAGGCATTATTTCCTTCCTATTGTTGGGGATTAGGCACAATTAGACTGATGTTGATTACTACCAACATATGAGTTGCCACTGTTGTACCTTTAGGAATATCATGACATGCTGGTCTTTTTTTGTGACTCATAGGTATCACATATGAATATACTACTGATTGCTTTCTTCTCTTGGCAAGTTACATATTACTTTCTGATACTATGTAACTAGACCACTGTACATATAATTATATAATATAGATTTGTATATAATTTATATATATAATTATATACATAGATTTGTATATAATTATATATATAATTATATATGTTTACCCAAAATAATATAGAATTGTAGTTATAGATATTATTTTAGGTAAAAAATAAAGAATATATGTATAGCATTGTTATATAAATGCATATAGTATTATTTTTGGTTAAAATAAAATATGATTCCTTGTGGCTTTATCGAACAGCCTTAGTGTACTTGCCCCACCTCCTTTCCTCCTTTTGTATTGACTTTCCTCCTTCCTCCCCAGTTGGAACTCCCTCCAGGCTATTCTGCTGTCTACTTCATATTTCCTGGATCCTACTATTCAGTTCCCAAACAAACCCCCTCCAACTTTGGTCCCTTTATATTTTTCTGATTTCTGTTGTTATTTCATGTTATGTACTTACATCTGAAGATTTAGAGTAGGAATCACAGATGAGTGGAAACATGTGGTATTTGTCTTTTTTGGTTCTGGGTTACCTCACACAATATTTCATCCGTTTACCTGCAAATTTCATTTTTCTTTGTTGTTGAATAATGTTCTACATAAACCATACTTTCATTACTCATTAACCTGTTGAAGGACAGGCATTTATGCTCTTTCCATTTTCTAGCCATCGTGAGTAGGGAAGCAATGAACTTGGCTGAACAAATATCTGTGGATAGTCCTTTGGGCTAAGGAGTGATATAGCTGGATCACATGATCAGTAGATCTATTTTTAGTTTTTTGAGGGTTCTCTATACTGATTTCCAGAGTAGTTATATCAATTTGCATTCCCATTGACAGTGAATGAGAGTTCCTCTTTCCCCCACATCATTGCCATCATATTTTGTTGATCTGGCCATTGTGACTGAGGTAAGATGAAGTCTCAAGTATTGTTTTAGTCTGCATTCCTCACATTGGTAAGGATGATGAACACCTTTTGAGGTGTTTCTTGGTCAGTATTATTTCTTCTAGTGAAGAACCTTTGTTCAGATCCATAACCTATATTATAACTTGGCCATTTGTTTTCTTGACCATTTTTGAGTTCTTTATTTAATTAAAATATATCTTAAATACATAAGAACATACAACATTAAAACAAAAACAAAGTTATAATTTTCTTTGTCAGAGTTTCTTTGTGTCAGGCTCAATCCACATCTGTACATAATTGTTACATTTTAATCAATTAATTTTGTTATTACTATTGTTCTTTTGGTGTGTGAGGTTTGTTTGGAGGTATGCCTCTCCATGCCTCCTATGTGGAGGCTAGAGATCTTTATCAGTGTCTTCCTTTGTCACTGAAGACCTTGTTTTTTCAGACAGGATTTCTCACTGAACCATAACTCACTGTTTGACTAGCCAGCAAATTCCTGAGATTCACCTTTCTCTGCTACTTATTGTTGGGGTTACAGATGCATGCCACCATGCCTTCCTTTTATGTGAGTACTAGCAATCTGAGCTCAGGTCCTCACACTTACATAGCAAATACCTTCTTCTCACTGAGCTTTCTCCTTAGCTCACATTGAGATATTGTCTTAGTAATGGTTTCAATTGTTTCTATGAAACACTATGACCAAAAAGTCAGTTGAAGAGAAAAGGGATTATTTGGCTTACAGTTCTAGATCATAGTTCATCATTGGAGGAAGTCGGGACAGGAACTTATGAAGGTCTGAAACCTGGAGGCAAGAGCTGTTGCAGAAGCCATCAAGGGGTGGTGCTTACTGGTTTGCTTCCTCTGCCTTGCTCTGCCTGCCTTTTTTCATAGACCACCAACCCAGGGATGGAATCATCCACCAAGGACTGGGCCCTTCATCATTGATCACTAATTGAAAAAAAATGCTTTACAGCTGGATCTCATGGAGGCATTTCTTTAACTGAGGCTCCTGCTGGATCTCATGGAAGTATTTCCTCAACTGAAGCTCCTTTCTCTATGATGACTCTAGCTTGTGTCAAGTTAAAACCAGCCAGTACAGATATTTCAAAAGATGTTTTCACTTACATTTTTTTCTCCTCAAACCTCACAATTATTAGTTCATGATTATTAAGTTCTTAACATGTATAATTTAATTATTTCAATGTAATTTATTAGATGTGTAAACAACTACAAAATAAATATAGGTTTTAGATTATGCCACTCTGGCAACAAATATTTGTAACAATATATTTTCATTAATGCTCCCCTTACTTTAGAAACTGCTCCATTGTATTTCAAGGAACAGTTTGAAATCAAGGTAGCTGATTATTCTCATATTGATGGACATTTATATTGTTTCTCACTTTCTACTCTAATGAATAATATTAAAATTAACATTTTCTATTTATTTATTTTTCTTTTATTGAAAATCGATTTTTTAATGTACTCACTTATAAGTGGGCATTAGCTGTAAAGTGAAGAATAACTATTCTACAGTCCACAGACCCAGAGAGCTAAGTAACAAGGAGTGATCACAGGGGGACGCATGGGTCTCTCTGAGAAGGAGAAACAGAATACATTTGATGGTTGGACTAGGAGCAGGTGGGGATGGGAACAGGAGGATCAGGGAAGTGGGTGGAAGAAGACAGTACTGGGAGAGATGGCTGGAACTCGGGATATTTCAGGGATAAGGCAGAAGCCTAGTGCAGTGGAAACTCCCAGGAGTCAATGTGGGTGACCCTAGGGAAGACTTTAAGTAATGGAGATATGGAGCATGACCTGGACATCTTCTGTAAACAGACAAGGCTTCTAGTTGAAGGACTGGGACACCAACTCAGCCACAAAACCTTTGAACTACAAATTTATCCTGTGGGAGGGGCCACACAATGATTGGTCCAACTTGAGACCCAGGCTGCAAGAGAGAAGCCAGGCCTGACACTGCCTGGATAGCTCAGAGAACTAGGATAGACCCAAATACATCTGACAACAAAACAAAACAACAATCAAAACCAACAAAACAAACAAAATACAGCCAATGAAATGATTCCTAATAGATAATTATTATTACTAGAGAGGATCCGTCCAAAGACTGATGGGAGCAGATGCGGAGAACCACAACCAAACATTAGGCAATACTGCAGAAGAGGGAAAGGAAGGATTGTGGAGCCAATGGGCCTGAGGATACCATAAAAATACAGCCCACAGAATCTACTAAACAGGAGACTGAGGTGACAATCAGGAAGCCTGTATGGATTTGAGCTAGGTCCTCTGCATATGCTATGGTTGTGTAACTTAGTGTTTTTATATGGCTTATAACAATGACTCTTTTGCCTGCTCTTGGGACCCTTTTCCTCATTCTGGGTTGCTTTGTCCATCCTTGATAAGAGGGTTTGTACCTAGTCTTACCTTGTGTAGACCATGTTGGGTTGATATCCCTGGGAGGCCTGCCTTTTTCTGAAGGAAAAGGAGAAGGAGCGGATCTTGGGGAGAGAGGAAGTAGGAGTGACTGGAAGAGGAGGAGGAAGGGGAAACGTGGTCAGGACGGAATACACAAGAGGAGAATAAATAAGGAAAAAATAGTTTTCTCATACTATATATTCTGATTACCATTCCCCTTTCCCAACACCTTTCAGATCTTCCCTGCCTTCTCTTCCATTTAAATTCATATTCTCTCTTTCTCTCTCTCACTAGAAAACAAATGGGCATCAAAAATAAAGTAGAATAAGATAAAACAAAATCAGAAACAAAACAGAATAGGACATTACTGTTACATATAAAATCCTACCTGGAAACAAACAAAGAAAAACCACCCTCCCCCCAAAAGGCTGGAAGGGATGGCTTTGTTCTCTAATATTTCAGACCATTTTTATTAAATATATATCACCACACAAAACAAAACAAACAGAAGAAAAAACAGCCAAAGAAAAAGCACAAGAAACGCATATAGATGCAGAGACACCTGTTTGCACACACAAAAATCCTATAAAAACAAAACTAAAAATTGTATGCAAAAACCTGTAAGGTTAAAAAAGGGGGAAATGTCTGAATGAAGCAGTAGATGAGCAACACAAAACAAACTTAATGGAATTTTTGGAGATTCTTTGTCTCATAGAATAAATATCTTTGAACATTCATATTTGTTCAACAAACACTTTTCCAGAAATGTGGAAATTAAGTTGCTGGGATAGAGAATGTCTTTATTTTATAAGACTTTGAATAGAGCTCTTAAGTTTCTTTTATGGCAATCGGATTTTTAAGCACTCGTCCTATTCAATTTTGATAACTAGCTTATTATATGATTTAGGAGATCTTTCAGATCATCTGGCTTATCAGATAGTATAAAGCATATTTTTTTTGCAATTTTACTTGCTATTACCTATCATTTGTGTCACTTAATGATCTAAGTGTGAAGTGTACACACACACACACACACACACACACACATCTATATTCATATGTGTGATATGTGTGTTCTGTCTCTCAATCCAAGTTTTTTTTTAATTGAACTTTTAAATATCTAGTGAATTTCTACATTACTTTAACTTTTATTTGCACTTTAATTTATTTTTCAAAAGTTAGTCATACATGTATACAATTTAGAGTGAAGCATTTCTACAAGGCATGTTGTGAGAAATCTTGAGCACCCTTCTGTTTTCTGTTTTTCATGGACAGCCACACTCAATTGTTTTAGATGAATCTAACCCTTTTTATCAGTCCTCATCTTGAAAGCTCAGCTTGGGGCACCTCAAACCGATTTCCTATCAGAGAAATAGAGACTTAGCTTTCTGTCTCACTGTTCCCCACCCTTACCCCACCACACACTTTTCTACTCTCTAAGCTTCCAATTTGTTACTGTTGTGTGCTTGCATCAATATTCAGTGTATTCTGAATAATCAGTGTCATACTGCCTGCCCATTTACAACACCTGGGGAGCTTAAAAATACCAATGCTGTTTCCAATGTGATGATCCATGTGTGGCTTGGGCATCTGGATTTTTAAAAAGCTTCTTAGAAAAATCTAATTTTAATCCAAGTTTGTGAACCAAGGGATAGTTATTCAAGCCTATTGCTCTGCTTCCCTTTATAGAAAACCCTCTAATTTTCTTTGGATCTAATAATTATCTTGTTTTTATATGTGCTTAATTTTCTATGTCCTTATCCCTAGTTTAACTTCAAAATCTTCTCAATATATATATATATATATATATATATATATATATATATATATATATATATATATATATACATTGAGTACTTGGTTTCTTCTTGGAAAGTCACTTATTTGGCCCTTTGGAAAGTTTTTGTCTTCCTGGCTTGATGGTTGTCTAACTTGTTGTGAATAGCTACTCCACTCCTTCATCCTCTGGGGAACTCCATCTTTCTCCCTTTCCTGTTGAAGGGTGGCATGCTATATCTTCCACTTTACTCTCTCTTAGTGTACTCTCATTATTAGAGCAAATCCCTTAATTACTTCTATATAAAAATGTTTCTCAAACATGAAGTTTTAGATGTTATTTATACACTTTAATTCACCTGGCTATAGAGATATGGTTTAGACCAGGATTACAGTATCTATTAGAAGTAGATAGTTGCTGAGGGTTGGGATAATTATTCCTTACTGAGGATATGGCCACTGGTAGCTCTCCCATGTTCCAGCAGATGGCCCCACACTCATGAACATATGGGCAACTTTTTAAAAAAGTTTTTCCCATCTCCACTAATGCTCTCTCTCCATCCCCTTCTCTCAGTCCTCCCCCACCTCCCCCAATTCATTCCCCAGAGAAGGCAAGGAATCCAAAGGTGAGTCAATTCAATCTGGCATATCCGATTGAGGGTAGCTTTACGTGAACTTAGTTTGTAGGAAAAAAAAAAAAAACAAAACACCACAAAGTTGAAAGGAGCCATGTTGGAGGGGACATAGAGAAGTTGGAAGGGGTAGATGTTGACCATATTTAATTTTAAAAATGTATTACGTTTTCAATAGTAAAGACAAAAATTAAATGTGGGTTAGAGGTCATTCTTCACAATTTAAAAGATAACACTCCACTTCATTGCCTTCTAATTTTCAACAGTATTGCTAGGACGTCTAAAGTCATTTTCATTTCAAATAAAATCTGTTTCCTGTATGAAAATATTAAGGATTTTCTCTTTAATGTTTATATTTTATAATTATTTGAATTTGGGAGTGTATTTTTATCAATTAATAGGTTATTTATATCTAGAAACTCCAGTTCTTTAGCTATAGAAAATAATTATATTTTATTTTATATGTATGGGCGACTTACTTGCATGTATGTTTGTGTACCCTGTGCATGCCTGTAGCTTCAGAGTTCAGAAAAATGAATCAAGTCTCCTGGGACTACAGTCACACGTGTTTTTGAGCTGCCAGTGTGCTCTGGGAATTGAACCCGGGTCCTCTGGATAAATAGGCCGTGCTCTTAATCACTGAGCCATCTTTCTAGCCATATAGAAATTTTCAAATAATGTTGTAGATAGTTTCTTTCTCTTTATTTTTCTTCTTTCTTTCTGCATTGTAGGGTGGTAAAATTCTTGGAGGAACCCTATAATTTTCTTTTCCACTTTTTACTTTACAAAATATCTGCTGTATTTTTAATTCTTATGCAAAAATTGTGAATCACTATATTATCTCCCATTTATTTCTAAGAGCTCTTTAAATTATTTGATTCTTCTTTTCATAGTATCTCTCTGTTCTTTCATGAAAGCAATATCTCCTCATGCTCTGTTTAGGTAAACGAGAGTTTTATTTAAGCTTCCTTTGTTACATGTGGTTTACTTCTTCCAAATTCCTTTTAGGATGTCTAGGTGAGTGTACGAGTTGTACGTTAGTATGGGACTGTTCATTTGCACATTTCAATTTAATGAAAAACTCACTGGTGACTTGATTTCAAGGCTTGCTAATTGTAGTTTCTGGACAGATATGCTTGCAAATAGACTATATCATGTCAATTAAAAAAAGAGTTCTTTTCAGTGAGTCAAATTTTGTAGAAAAGTGGTTTTCACATGTTCTCCCCCCCCCCCCCGAACATGTAAGTCTGCTACTGCATTTTGAGAATTTAGTGGAGAAAGAAAGTGAAAAATCTTAACACTCAGCTTTTCTACTTCCTTCCAATGCTGCCTCTCACTTTGTATGAAGTGCTATTTCAACCCTGCTTAAAATGGCAAAGCTTGGATGACCGGGCTCTTTTCCTCTGCAGAGGACATACTAGTATTGCTTCAGTGTTAGGGATGGAGTTAGCTTGGCTTTAAGGAATGAGAGGGGAGAGCTTCCTTTATGTCTCCATATTTGATTTCATCTTCTTGTTTTAGCTGTGTTGTGCCTTCAGAAGTAAGTAGAAGAACACATCTTAGTATTTATGGAAGCTAAGATTCCGCCTGTGTTTTTCCGGGGGATCAGTGTTCTCAGTTTTGATACACCATGAACTGATGGTTCATTTACTTTTCAGCTTCCACAATCTTTTTGGTCTTCTCTGGTTTCTGTAATGATGAAATTATATAGCTTTAATGAACTGTTTTGAAGAAATAAATAGGAGCTAGGATGCGTTCTACATATAGTTTATACATGTCTTAATTCTTTTGTTCCCAGAGGACTTTGCATGGTTTCAATTCCTTTAAATCCATTAAGTTTTGCTTTAGGGTCTAGAAGATGGTCTGTCCTGGCATGCATTTGAAAAAAAAATGTCCTATAAATGCCAATCAGATCAAGTAGGCTGCCAGTGTTGTTGAGGTCATCTATATCCTGATAATTTTCTTTTCATTTTGTGTAAATGGATGTTTAACTTTATTGTTGTAATTATTTTGTCTACTATTTAAAGCATTTAAGAGTGATGCTATTTTAAGCATTTTCACTTTCTTAAAAAAGCCCTCATAGAAAGCAGTGACATATCTTCTGAGTATCATTTGGCTGGTAATGCAATATTTCCTACATGTTATCTGATTGTCAGTAAATGAAAAATATTTAAAACAGTTTTTGAGTGAATCTTAGCAAAGAAAGTATTTTTAAATTTTACTTTCCAGGCAAAACTGACAATAAAACCAATCCTTTGGTTGTACCACATATATGGATGTGCTGAAATTAATAGAAAACGGTTTTAATTTTTATCAATTTTTTTGTGATACTAAGAATTGTACCCAGGCCTTGTATATGTGAGACATACACTACTAGGAGTTCTACCTTATAGTAAAAACTTAACATTTCCTATGGTTTAACACAGAAACTTGTAAATCCCCCCCCCATCTGATAATTCATACAGTATATTATGGTTAAAATACTTAATTACCCTTTTACCATTGAATCTTGTCTTTCTGAGTATTCCCCCTTCCAATTTTCCATCTTTTTTGTGTTCAAGTCCTGTGCAGGCAGTTACAACTGCCATGTGTTCATGATTATAACAGCTATAGCATATCTAGAGGACGACATTGTAGAGCAATCCTCCTCATTATCCAGCTCTTACCATCTTTCTGCTCTCTTTTCCAAATTTGTATGAATCTTGGAAGGGTGGTAAAGATACTCCTCTTAAGGCTAAGCACTCAAGGGTTACTTATTTTTAGCATTTAGACTAGTGATGAGTGTCTGTTAACCATTGTCTATTGTTAAAAGATGCTTCTCTGACTAAGGCTGAGAATAGCATCCATCTATGAGTAGAAACATAAATACTTTAGAAGGTAATTTGACTATATGTCCATTTAGCAAACAACAGAGTTAGGACTCTCTATTGCCTGTGAACCTTAGTCATAGGCTTCTGATCAGGTTTACAATACTAATCATTTATTCAATTCAATTGGGCAGGTTTTGAATCCACTAAGAAAGAGGTTTGTTGTCCCCTCAAAGTGATGCTACTATTTATTTCTCAAGTGGGCTGGTCTTACCTGGTAGACCAGTATAGTACCATACAGGATCCACAGCTGGGTAACACTATTGATTGTTTTTCTTCCTCAGCAGCCTTCAAAGTACCTCACAGCACTATGAATGCAAGCCAGAAGAGAAGCTGCCAACTCAGTTCCAGCTTGACTTCTCTGTGTCCTGTATCTTAATTATGTGGTGTGCATTCTTAAACAATAGTGCCTTGCCAACTTGTTACTGCAGGTAACCAAGAGCAATGTCTATAGGCTGTATTATTTTGCGAGGCTCCGGAACCTCCAGTAATTAATTAGGTGGTTACCCCACATATGGCACTGGGATCTTCTTTAAAATCTCATGGTTTCTGGGAGGACCATTAGACAGCCATGTATGATACCTGTAGTAGATGTTTTCTGTTCATACTACCAAGTCCCAAATAATCTACTCAGAGACTGAATATGAATTATAAATGCTCAGCTGATGCTCAGACTTATTAGTAACTAGCTCTTACATTTTAAGTTAACCCTTATTCCTTATTTACACTCTGCCATGTGGTGGTACCTTTATTAGCATGTCATGTTCATCTCATGCTCCCTTTGCATCTGGCTTGTGACTCCTGACTCCACCCTTTTCCTTCCCATCATCTTTAGTTTGGCTTTCCTACCTAACTTTCCAATCAGCTACCAGCCTATCAGAGCTTTATTAACCAATAAGAGTAACACATACTCATAGTGTACAAAAGAGTTGTCCCACAGCAGATATCTCTGTTTAATTTCTTTTTTAACACAATATTCTTTAGTTAACTTATAAAGTGGTAAGACACTATATGGGTTTTTCATAATCATTATTTTGGTTAACCATCCCCTCAACCATACCTCTTCCCTACACTGAGACCTATGTCTGTTTAAACTTTCCAGCACTTGGTGAGTATAGTACATCAAAGTGAAATCAGTGATCTTCTGCTAACTTTTGGAATTATCTTCCTGTGGTTTTGACCAAAATTTTTCCTATGGAATCTTTGCATTTATCTTAAACTTATTAAAACATATATGAATATATATATATATGAAATTACAAAATATATTAGGTTGATGATCTAATAAAGATTTTTCTATTAGTTATTTCATTAAGTATCAAAACAGTCAATTTTTTCTATTTGTTTGTATTTTGCCATTTCCAATTTAATTTGTTTTTAATAATTTTTAGTAAGCTTAACTGAGCTTTTCTATAGTTCTCAATTTGCTAGTTGTCTTTGTGTTTCTAAAATTTAGATTTGTTTTGTGATGTGTGGATATTTTGACATAATATCTATCTATCTATCTGTCTATCTATCTATCTATCTATCTATCTATCTATCTATCTATCTATCTATCTATTGTGTATGTGCCTGTGTGTGTGCCTGCATATACATGCACAATTGTCACAGCATGTGTATGTGTGTGGGGAGGTTAGAGAGCAGCTTGTGGTAGTTGGCTCACTTCTTCTACCATGTGAATCCAGAAGTTGAACTCAGGTCTTCATACTTGAGTAAAGCTTACACATTAAGGCTTCAGGCTTACCCATTAAACCATATTGCTGGTCCAGCATGCTGCATTTTTCATTTGTTGGGTATGACAAACATTATAATTCATCTAGTGTGTGACACTTCCTTTATTTTTTCAATTTCTTACACTTGTAGCTGTCTACCAAACTTATAAAAAATCTTGGTTTTTGCTTTAAAAATTTCTGACTAATGTGCTTTGATATGTTATTATATCCCCCAAATGTTTATGATGGGTGTACATTTGTTGGATTTTACTGTTTGTGAATATAAAAATCAATATAGGGAATTAGTAAACTGGCTTAGTGGCAAGTAAAACCATAAGGCCTGATGACTACAGTTTGATCACTAGGACCCACATTGTGGAAGTATAGAAATGACTGACACATTATTCTTTTACTTTCCTAAGCTCAAATAATGACACACACATACACACACTTCCCATAAATAAATAATATAAATAAAAAGAAGTTATTTAAAAACCACAATACTTTTACTCACTTTAATGCTTTGCTTTGTATTTTACTCTATATTTTAAAAATTAATATTGGCTAGGGTATTATTTCTTATTTATTTATTTTGAAGCATAACTTTAAAAATATGTTATGTGAAATGGGACCTCATGAAACTGAAAAGCTTCTGTAAGGCAAAGGGCACCATCAATAGGACAAAATGGCAGCCTACAGAATGGGAAAAGATTTGCTCTAATCTCATATCTAACAGAAGGCTTATCTTCAAAATATATCAGCAGCTCAAGAAACCAGACATAAAAACTCAAATAATCCAATTGAAAAATGGGGTATAGATTTAAACATAGAATTCTTAAAAGAAGAATCTCAAATGGCTGAGAAACACTTTCTTAATCATCAGGAAAGTGCAAAAATCAAAATAACGCTGGGCTTCCATTTTACACTGGCAGAATGGCTAAAGTAAAATCCCAGATGACAGTTCATGTTGGTGAGGATGTAGAGCAAGGGGAACACTCCTTTCCTGTTGGTGGGAATGCAAACTTGTACAGCCACTTTGGAAATCAATATGGTGGTTTCTCAGAAAATTGGAAATTGATCTACTTCAAGACCAAGTTATACCACTCCTGGGCATATACCCAAAGGACTCTCTGTCATGCCACAAGGCCACTTGCTCAACTATGTTCACAGAAGCTTTATTTGTAGTATCCAGAAACTAGAAATAACCAAGGTGTCCTTCTACCAAAGAATGGATAAAAAGAAAATGTGTTACATTTACACAATGTGCTCCACACAGGTTCAATGACCTGGTATGGATGTGTGAAGTGGGCACAAAGAAGAAACTATGACCACCTCTTTCAATAAAGTAGCTCCAGATAGCCTGGGCCATTTATATTCATATAAATATGAATTTCAATGGTTTTCATGAACAATTTTACAATCAAATTTGTTTCCTTATGGTTATAATGATGGCCACAATATTTGCCAGTTTGTTCCTTTATTTCATTCTCCTTTCATCTCCCATCCTTCCCACCAGTAACCATTACCTACTTGATTAATAGCTCTAATGTTAGAATCATAAGTAGTATTGCAAGGTATAAAGGAAGTTTTCTAACTAGTCATACATACAGGTAGAACAGTGTGCCCAGTTGGCAGCATTTGCGGTTACAATGTCATGCAAAGTGAAGAACAGTCTTGCCTTTAGGGATCAACACTTACTTCTGGTAAGGTCTAAGTTCTCACAATCAACTCACCAGCCAAATCTGGATCAATTCTTTCTTCATTCTATACTACTCTTTTTCCTATGGGGACATTCCAGGATTTTTCCTATCATCTGTAAGCAACATAACTTATAAATATATTCTTAATAGTTGGCACTGTTTATCCCGTCTTCTCATGTCCACCTCTCTTAACTTCTTAGGGCTATTAGAAATGAGGGCACTGTGGGTTTCTATGATTCTAATTTATTCCTTGTTCCTAGGCTGTTCCCATTAACTTTTGATACAATCTACTTATCTTCATTTCTCATAAACTCTTATGGTTAAAATCATTCTCTCCATAATAGTTATGCAAATATGTAATATTAAACTTTGAGGTACTGTGACTCCTTCAGGCTAGCTAGAGGGTGGGTTGGAAAGGTAACATCCTGTTCTTAAAAAGCCTGAATTCCTGGTCACACTTGAAACATCAAAGGCTTTAGGGGCTGAGTCAGGTACACTATATTTTTAACAATATTCCCTCTGGCTCACTTAGAGGAGAGCCATCAGAGGGAAGTTTTCCTTTTGTAGTAGCTATTTTACTTATAACTCTGATAAAGTAGAACTATAGGAAGCCAGTAATATGGCTAGCACCAGGAGAGTAGATAGTGCATATGGTCCTGGGGTCATGCCCAGACCTACACAGTGAACTGTCCTCGGGCTTTGTCAAATGAGTCAGGGTCTCTCCAGGATCTTGCTACAAGGAGAACTTGTTCATGCTAATCTCAGGCCTTGGGTAACTTTGCAATATATATATATATATATATATATTATATGCTTTTATTGTTGCATATTCATGCGCATGTAGAATATGTGGTTTTCAGTTTAGATAAAATTCAACTTTCAAGAAGGAACCAATTACTAGTTGAATTTTTTGATGTCCAAAAGATGGGTTTAAGCCCTGATACTTAATACCTCAGAATAGTTTTATTTGGAAACGAGGTCATTGCAGATTTCGTCAGTCAATATAAGGTTATAATACCATATGGATCCTTAATCCAACATCAAGAGAAGAGTTAGGCACAGAAATGTGAGTTGAAAAGAAATATGGTAATTGTTGCTATGCTACACAATAAAGTCAAGGATCCCCAAGACTTGAAAGTCACCTCCAGAAACTAAGAAGAGACAAGGAAGTAGTCACTGAAGAGTCTCGGTGAGTATTACCCCACAGACACTTGGATTTTACATTTACACCTTCAGTAATTTAAAATAATAGATGTTTAAGTAAGTTTTTTGGTAATTCATTGTTACAGCCCTTAGAAACTGTTGTGGAACCTACTATATTAGCCAGAGGGTTATGATTGAAGCATTCTAGACAAATGGGCCAGTTTATCCCAAATGAAGCAGAAAATAGTATTTTCAGTGTGGAAGTGCTAATGTGACTAAGTCTAAACTGGTAAGTGGTGAAGGACTATCAGGTTGGGGGCGAGACTGCTGTCTCTCCTCTAGGGACTTATTACTTTCTCGTTCACTCGCTCAGTTTAGAGCTTATAGGATAATAAAAAATGATTTTTATTATATATCATATAGTCTAGGAACCCTAGCAAATAATAAAACATTTATCATGATTGAACCATTTGAAATTGTCATTTTGCTAATTATATTTTAGATAAAATTTGATTAAATACTGTCAATTTCATACTAACCTAAGAATTTGTACAACAATACACACATTTAAAACAATAGAAAAGAGTATTCAATAAGCCTTGAATGTAAATTATGGAAATGTAAATGATGGGAATGAATCAGGAAGACCAGGAAAACATTATCATAGGGTGGGTTATAAAGGGAATGATATCTGGAGGGGAATGGGTCTACATGTAAGGTGCTTCAGGAGGAAGAATGAAGGAAAATTTTCTTGACAGCTTATAAAGAAGAATTATTAAGGCCTGATTAAGGACCTTCACTTCATATTTACAAGCTAGACAATCAATTTTCAGAGATTAGCTGGATGGACAGACTTTCTATGAAATTGATGATTTAAGAAAATTACCTTGGCATGAATTTATTTAGTAACAATGTCCTTGTACAAAAAAAGAGATCTTTTTGGATATCAGCTGGATACAAATTAAAAGAGTGCTCTTATACTTTAATGATATTATATGTGCTGGAACTGCATGGAAGAAGTGAAAAGGAAAATGTACACTGATTTTGAAGATTTGTAGAAATTGGGTGACTTTTTTTTCATTGTACACAAGGGAAGAGTGTCAAAGGTAACAGCAGAGTTTTACATTTGAATGAATTTAAGGATGGCATAGCAAAAATAGAGTAGGCAGGAGCTGTCTTGGGGATTCAGATGGTAATTTTTGTATTATGCTACATCTGAAATAATGGTAGGACATCTTAGTAGAACTGTTTAAACATAAGGCAGAGAATAAGTGCTGTAATTGGAGTGTGCTTTGCCTCCTTTCATAGTCATATTGAAATTTGATTTCTGCTGCTGTGTTGGCAGATGAGAACTTTATGAGATATTAATGCCTCTCTTATGTGAGTAGCTTAATTCTGGAGAGAAGGAGCATGTTCTTGCTGTCACAAGACTAGATTAGCTGCTATGTGAGTGGGCTGTTATAAAAACAAATTCAACCCTTGTGAGTTCTTCCTCTTGAGCACAAACCTGCTTACCCCAGCCCTTTCTGTATTATTATGATGCAGCATGGGAACTTTACCTTTAACCTCAATCTGGGATTTCCCTGTATCCAAAGCTGTGATCCAAAACAAACCTCTTTCTTTTAGATACTACTACTTTAAATAGTATACTGCAAGACTCTGTTATGATCTTAGACAGTAAGTTCAAATCATCATCCCAGAGAGGGTAGTATTGGTTGATGTTATGGCAGTGAAACATCTCCAAGAGAGAAATCATATCAGAGAGAAGCAGGAGGTTGTATCTTGCAGGATGATCATGAGTAAATTGAGCTTTTATGTATTATTCCCACTTTTGTACATTTGAATCATCAACCTTCTTTGACAATTCTTTATAGACTGCAAAGTCATACTGGTTTCCATTCGAGATTAAATGGCATCTCTACATTACGCCATTTTTAAAGTCACAGTACATGTTTCTCTATTATGATCACATGACTTTTGTAAACCAGCAGACTGATAGATATCTGGTTTAGTTATCAGTACTTTTATGTTCTAGAAACATTAGGCCTTTAAGTGAGGAAGCCTACCTTATTTAACTTTGTATTTTGAACATTCAGCATAGCACCCACTACAGGGTAAGTAGTCAATGCATGATTCTCACACAAAATGTGTGAGATGCAAAAATGAATCAAAATGCTCAGTAAGACAGTGCAGTTCATTCAAACATCTGAAATTCTGTTTTGTTTTATTTTGTTTTTAACATTTTGTTGATTCATAGCTTTTATGAAAATCATAGGGTTAAGTACAGTTTGAAAAACACATCTCTATCTTTTATACATCAGCCATTGTACAATGCCAGCTTTCCCAGTAACTGTTAAAATCACTTGTCAAAATCCCTTCTTAATCTCAAAAGTAAAGTATATTAAGCCTGTTATAAAGTTTCTACCAGTTTGTACATTTTTCTGGCTTATCAGCAGAGTTAAAGACCCGTTTCCCCTTGGCACTTAAACCAAAAGGAAGACAAGGATAAATTGAATCCTTTTATAAGCTTGCAGACTGCCCTGCTCCAGGCAGCAAGCAGGAAGCATCAGGTAGCCTGATTGAATTTCTTTCCTCCATGCACCAGCTGGCATCACATTCCAGATCTTGAAATTCCCAGAGTTCATTTCTCTTCACAATTTCTTACTTGACAACGAGAATAGGAGTAGCAAACTGATGCTGCATTTAATGTACTATAATGCCAATCTTGATGCATCGCCTTATGAATTACAGTTAAAAGAGCTTATACAATACAGTATTTGACAAAAAGACAATTTCCCACTTGTTTGTGAAGACAGTTAATCATAAGTGTTAGGAGTAGGGCAAGCTATTTCCTCCTGGAAGTTAACTATGATTTTGTGATCAAGTTACATAGAATTGAAATCAGGTAAAATTCAAGATAGAGTTAGCTACTGATTAAACTTAGTGGATGAAAGTTAATTTGTCTTTCTCATTGTTACATGCAAGTGACAGGTAATCATTATTTAATAAACGTTTTGAGTATTTTGTTTATTATAAGTCTATATTGTTAGTAGTTATAATTAAATATTACTGTGAGTATAATTGTTTTGTTCTAAGCCATATATTATCAGAAAATAATAGTTGGTGAGTCTGAATTACATTGGTAGATCATCATCTTAATTATGCCTCATTTAATTTCATATCATTTGTTATTTTGTGAAATGAGGTTAGTATTTGGTATGTACTCAGCAGCTGGATGATAGAAGATGGGAAAAATATAGAAGCTGTGTCTAAGGTACTTTATAAGTCAACTTTCTAGTCTAAAGTTGTAAATCCTGTGTTAGAAAGCATTTTATGGGGCCCTGAGTTTGATCTACAATACCATGTAAGTTCTCATACTTTCAGTATTTTTAATGTGCTGTCTTTTCTGTCAGATAAAGAGGGATATCCTATCCATATATATTAGTATAGTCCATTAATAATGTTCAGGAACAAGTAATCAGACATTTACCTTGGATAATATACTGAAATTAAGTTTATTTCAGTAAGCCTACCACAATTATTTCAGATTCACTAGAAAACAATATTCAATTCATCAATATGATTCCCAAAATATTCACTAGTTTTGGCAACTAAAGGAGTAAATGTTCCTTGGATGACAGGAAAAACTTTTGCTAAATATTGAATATGTATTTATCCCATCAAAAATCCAATGTTATATCTTAAATTCTCAATGTGGCAATGATAAGAGGTAATGTCTACTATGAGGTATATAATAGGGTCAGAGGCATCTTACAGTTTATCCTCCCTATTTCCTTTCCACTTTCTTCCATGACGTAAGGCAACACAAGACTGTTTGGTTTCTGGTTTCATTTTCTTATACTTCCCAGCCTCAAGAACCATGAGGGGAAAGGATCACTTTTTCTTTCTAAATTACTCAGTCTCAGGCATTGTATTGTTTCAACAGTAACAATAATAAAAACTAAGACAAATGGCAAGGTTTCTTAGCACAGCAATCATGATAAGATTCAGCAATCTGGATTATTTGTATGTTGGGACCATAGTTAATAGAAAATGATCAAATGCCAATAAGTGTGGAATAACATCTTGAATCAATTCCACCTTATTAGTCTCAGTAGGTAACTCTAGGAAATAAAGTGCCATATTGATTTACCCTGCACCCAACATAGAGAGCTGAACAGGGTACATATGTACAGTGCACCTTATATTTTAGTGTCTGAGTCCGGGAAGTGATAAGATATAAGATATACTACAACTTTTCTTAACAGTAGCTGTGAGGATTAATCTTCATTGTCAACTTGTCTGAATTTAAAATCACCTAGGGGACACATCTCTGGGCATACATGTGAAGGATTATCTAGATCATAAAAAATCAGGTGGGAAGATCCATTATGAATATTGGCAGTAGGGCTGTGTTCCTAGCCTGAAAAGATAAGAGCAAACAATAGCATTCATCTCTGTTTCCTGAGTGCTAATGCGATTTGACCAGATGCATCATGCTCCCACTCATACACCTTCTCTGCAATGATGGAGCATACCTTCAAAATATGAGACAAAATAAACTTTTTCTCATGTAAACTTCTCCTTGTCAGGTCTTTGATCATAATAATGATGAATATAACTAATACAGCGGCTTACTAAATTTGTCTTTATGGACTTATTCTAGGAGGCCAGCTCTTCATTTCAGTGGACCTCTCCTTCTCCTCACCTATAGTAGTCTTGAAGTCCAAGAGTGAGCCCCATTTCATCATCATATACATCATCAATATAAACATAAGACTTGATACAGATAACACACAGATGCTGGAGGAGAACACTCACCAGTAGACTAGGTTTAGTCACTATGTGACTTCATCTTGCCTATCCTCCTGGTCTTTAGTTCACAATTGTATCAGGGTATCTTTGAGTTCTTGCATGTCATAGGCATGTAGCATCTCTTAGGAGGATTAGCAATTGTTCATTGTGGGATCAGACTGTGTTGTTGTGCATGGGCTGACACCTTGGAACCCATTCCCTGCAGAGGAACACCTAACCCAGCCTTGACTTTGGGATGAGGAAATCAGACTTGCCTGGAGTGGATGTACTGTGCTGAGCTGACCCACGTTGGGACTTCTAGCCCCTTTGGGGGAGGGGATGGATGGATGGGGAAGGCTGAGACTGAGGGTTGACTGGGAGGTTTGGGGAGGAGGGAAGGGGGAAGTAGAGGGATACATTGATAAAATGATATTTTTATAGAAAATAATAAAATGAAGAAAAAGTTTAAAAAAGAAACAAATCTGAAAATGTTGATTTTCGCTGGAGGCTGTACATGTTGACAACCTAAGAGAGAAGAAAGGACATTCCCCTTTTATACTCATGTCACCACTGCTGATGCCAAGATGCTATTTTATTTGCACAACACTAAAGGATTTTCATATTTTGTTTGGGCAGCATAAGTGTTTTATGTCACTTCATATGTTCTTAGATACCTATACATGTACACATCATTTAAAGGCCTTGAGTACCAATGAGACTGATTTCAGAATTTTAAAGTATTTTAAACTAACATAGAATGATATTTTCATACCTATATGACATTATATATTTTTTCCATTCACTGCCCTTCTCCACTGCTATCCTGTTCCACCTTTTCATCCACCTTTTACTGGTTTTCTTCCTCCCCACAAATAGTTTATCCCTTCTTTCATGCCATGTATTCTATTATTCTCTCTTTTATTCTTCTCTCTACCTCCTTTAAGCTCTCCTCCCCCCTCTCTCTCCTACTCTCTTTTTCTCTCCCAATTCGACATTTGAGAGAAATAATAGGTTATTTGTCTTTTTGAATCTGACTTATTTCTCACTTAATATAATGATCTCCAATTGCATCAGTTTTCCTGAATGGGTCTTGATTTCATTTTCATAAATGACTGAATAAAAATCCCTTTCATATATGCATTACATATTTTTTTACTCACTTATCGGTTAGTATTTATCTGTTAAAGACATGTAGGCTAGGGAGCAAGATGAGTCTCATTCCATCCCTTAAGCATGCCACCTATTAGCTGTCAGACTTGTGGTTGAGCTCTTGGATCTTTCTTAGCTTCGTTTATCTCACTGTACCTTTTTATTATAAAAATTTAATATTAAAGACTGTAATAAGACAGACTGAACATGGAGTCAATTAGATATTTAGCAAATACTGGTTCATCTCTTACTATTTTCCATTTTGGAAAAGTAAGATTATAATTTACCAACATCATGAATATTTTGAGAATAATTTTAAAGACTGCTAAATGTGTACAAACCCCAGAATTCCTTTAATATAAACATTGCTAATTGTGTATGTCCACATAAGAGGTATATGTGAGTTTATATCAACTGGAAATATAATTAAAATGGTAAATTAGTCCAAGTCCTATTTTAGTTCATCATCTATAAGTTGGCTTTAAACTTCGAACTCCTGGTAACCTAATTCCAGATGTCAGCAGAACTGGAGAAGTGGGGTCAATATTCAAATAACACAGGCAAGAAACATCCCAGGGAAGAAGGTAATTTTATCTTCTTTCTTGGGCATACTGTCACATAACATCATATTTTTAAAACATTTATTCACAGTAGGCATAAAGCTTAAAGTGAGTGAAGAAGATGTATTTCCTTTAAACTTCTTATAAATATCAATGATGAAGAATAGAATGCTGTTTATTGCAGCTCCAGTGTGCCATCTACTGTGAAAATGGAGCTGAGAGAAGAAAACACACATTTATGTCAATCACCAGGAAGAGAGTTTTGAGGCTGAATTATCCAGATAATTGCCCCAATTTTTCATCCTGTCCTGTGATCATTACTTTTCTGCCTTACACAGGTTTTCCGTTTTTCTTCGCCCTCATCATTTCACACTTTCTGACATATTCTATGTCAGCTGGCCATGTTATTGACTTCTATTTTTGCTGGGGTCACTTTGGTTGGAGCATCTCTTTAGCTTCTGATTGCCCTCAGTAGCGAGGAATTTGAATAAAAATGTATAACAGATGTTATTGCGATGGGGGAAGGGTTTTGCTGTGGAGAGGTGAATCATAATGTGGAAGCTGTATAAGTCAATCTCCCACACACCCACTCCAGTTTTGGCTCTTTGACAATGCTGTCTCTTCAAGAAAGAAGAACAATTTGATCTGAATTCTTATTAGGTTCGGAGCCACCAAATTAGAATCTAATAAGCTCATTTGGAAGGGTTTTGAATTAGCTTAAAACAGACCCACGCTGAGCTCATACAAGAGACACTCCTACTCTTTCCAGGCAACCTGGAGTTTGTAGACTTAATTTTCACTCTCTTCTTTGTGTCTTTTCTCATCTTATACTTGTGTTCTTTTCTTCTTGAAGACTGACAATGTGAAGATATGCCTTACTCTTTAGGGAAACCTATGACAGACCGTACATGTTTTATACATATACATATATATGAAGATCATAAATTTAAATGAGAGATAGAAAAGAATGTTTATTCAATATGTGAAAAGCTTACTGCTTGGACTCTTCCAGTTTGGCATCCTCCAGTATTACTAGTTACCTTTGAATGAAAAGCATTTTGATGTACATAAAATATACTCCTCAAGCAATACAGCTTGTGGTTAACTTATTTACAGATGTAAACAAATGTTCAGAACCTTGAAAAATTTTGGTATATATAGAAATGAATTTGGAAGTCTAAGATGAATAGTTGGGAAAGAAATAGTGTTGTCATTTGCTTGTTAGATGTCTAAGTAAATGGGGGTGTGAAAGAGGATCAGACAATGACAACTTGCACAGGTGTGTATATACCTACTCTCCATAGCGAGGTCAATATGATTCTATGTATGCAATTTGGATCTGTGTAAACTCACTAGTAGAATACATTGCTGATAGTAGAGGTGAATTGTTAAGAGATATTTAATTTTAACATTGGAACCAATAACCAAATTGATCACTGTAAAGACTACTAAATGATATTTCTGAAAAAATGTACTTGGTCAATTTAAAGACTTTTTATTTACTTTTCTCAAATGCTATTGGCAAGAACTATGATGTCAGTCCCATTGCCAATACCTCTCAGATAGCTTTTATCATGGTACAGAAATTTTATTAGTTTTTGTCTATGCATCATTTTTTATTATTACTGCTTAACAATTGTTGTATGCTACAATTTAAAGAGTCATCTTTTCTCAGCCCAACAAATTATTTCTCTTTTGCCTCTTTCAGTACCCACCCCGTACCTCTAGTAGATCTGCTATTGGAACCAGTGAATTTGCCCTACATACCTTTTAGTTTGTGTGCCATATGCTTTATTCCTCTGTATTGTTCTCTGGGAAATTTCTTGATTTGAATTTTCTTCTTTTAAACACAACCTCAGCTAACCCACTGAGATTTTAAGAAGCAGCTGTGAGATTATAAATTTTCAGATACTTTGTTGCTTCTTTGTCAAAGATTATTGTTGTTTTTAAATGGAGCAGTCTCACTAAACATTTAGTATTGAATGATTATCTAGATATTTCTTCTATTTTATTTTCTGTGTGGTATTGTTTCATACTATTTGTGTGTGTTGCTCTTTTCCATTTTGTTACTTCTCTCAAATACTTGTGGGTTTTTGGTTGTCTATTCAGATTTGTAGTTGCTGGGATAGATGGCACATTATTCCTAGAGGCATAATTCCTACATAGGAGGACAGTTCCTATTTCCCTGGCACTGAGAGAGCATGTTGATGATAGAGTACTGGAATACAGCACTCAAGTGGGGGAGCCAGAGTTTATACAGCATAACCCTTTCAATTTTAGACAGCATGCTTGTGTATCTTGTTTCCTGAGTGTGGGGCGTTCCCTTCTTTCATAATGGTGTAACATGATCTCCAAGTGCTGTTCCCTTTTCCCACCCCAATGGACATACCAGGGATGCTTTTTAGAACTTCTAATTTTTATGTGTAGAAATGTTCCAAGTGCCTTAATGTATGGGTCACGTTTCCATAGTTAGGGGATACATCCACTTCTACTAGTTTTGATTGCTAGCTCTTTCTCAGCCACCATGGCTTCTATTGTTGCAATTATTTCAGACTTCATCTGGGAAAATTCCCATTTAAGCTCATTGCCTTGGCATATTTATGAATTCTTTAATAGTTCTGTACTTTCCTGTAAACTTGAGATGCTTTGTTTCTTTGGGGGATTTCCATACTGTTCTGGACTTCTCTGTCTCCTAATCCTAACACAGATTTGTACTGTCACATTTTCTGGATTTCAATTCATATTTGAGGATGGAGTTGTTTGTGTGCGTTCTCTATTACTAGTGATAATTTTGTGTTTTTAAGCTTATAACTATGTTAAGACAAATCCAGTGTTTTAGAGGTCTACCTGTTTCTCTTTGTAAGTTACTAAAGTCATTAAAATTCTTTAGATTACCACTTAACAGAAATTGAATTTAGTAATTGTGAAATAATAATTATAGTGTGGCAGTGTCAGTATTTTTCCAAGATTTTTTCTTTCACTTTTTGTAATTTAATTATCATTGTTTAGATTCTCATTTCACAGATGAGATGCCTAAATTCAAAAATAAAAAATAATAGGTACTATAGTTTCAAACAATGATTTATAAAGGAAAACAGCTGCTTCCTTTTTTTCATTACTTTTAGGTTCCTATCAGAATTGTTCATCACCTACTATAGTTTAGACTGAGGGACCAAATGAAATCATGGACTCTTTAGCTTCTATTGTCTTGTGAAAATACATCGGTCTAAGATTTGATTGCAGCTTTATTAATGCTCTTTTGAGGAATTGCTCCACTTTTTCTGAAGAATGTAAAACCTTTTAAATTTACAAGAGATGCTAAAATTATGATTGATTGTTATGCTTTTAAAATCTCCAATCATTTTTTCTCATTTTGAACCAGAAAAACATATTGACTTTTTCAGTGGAACATTCATATTTATTTAGCTAGAGAGAGAAGATTATGAATTTAAAATTTGAAAGCCATTTCTTAGTCAAAGGGTAATGGAATGTTAAGGCTACAAGGTGTCTCCAGATAGCTTTATGAAGATTTGTGAAGAGCAGACATCTAAGTCAGAAAACTTAAGGCCAGACCCATACTTTCAACTTTCTGTTTGTGTGACCCACCTTAAAATAAAGACACTATATAAACTGCATTTCCTCACCTATGAAAGGAAGATAATCACTGCCTGGTTAATTCTGTCACTTTATTGTTAGGTTGCAATGAGCTAATACAAAAAATTATGCCAAGAACTGAAAGGTGTTGTTCAAAAAAAACTTAATTAAAATATATACATAAGGAAACTCATTTTTATCATGATATTTACCAGTCAATTAGTGGTAGATTCTCCTATACGACCCTGATAATAAGTGTAACTTTTAAAATTTGCTGGCCATTCTTAGTTGAACATACCTTTAATCACAGCATTTGGAGGCAGAGGCAGGCATATCTCTATGAGTTCAAGGCCTGATCTACATAGTGAGTTCCAGGACAGCCAAGGCAACATGGTATGACCCTGCCTCAAAAAACAGAAAAGAAAATTTGTTGTTCTACCTATTTGGATCCTAAAAGAATGTACTAGGAGCCTAAGTTATATCATTCTGAAAAAAAAAAGACATGGCTGCTGAATCTTTTCCGGGAAAAGAGGGAACACTTGGTTTATCTTCAGGAAGCTTGTTTCATCAGCTGGTGTCAATTGATTATTAGTCTTACTCTTTGAGGGCCCTTTGTTCTTTTGGGAGCTTGCCACCCAGCTCCCAAATAAATCACATACGGAGTTTTACAATTACTAATGAATGTCTGGTCTTAGTTTGGCTAGTTTCTAGACAGCTTTTCTTAAATTATCCCATCACCCTTCTGCCTCGGGCTTTTACTCTTCTCTTTCTTCTGTATATCTTATTCTTACCCTTCTCTGTGGCTGGGTGGATAGCTGGGTGGCTGTCCGCTAGCATCCTCCTCTCCTCCTGCTTCTAGATCCTTTCCCCAGGTTTCTTCTCTGTTTTCTTTCTGCCTGTCAGGCTCTTGTCTTTTCTCCTGCCTTGCTATTGGCCTGTTCATTTTTTATTAAACCTCAGCATTTTTCTTCATTTATTATTATTTTTTTTTATAAAAAAAGTCTTTTTTATCCATGTATCCCCCTGCTCCCCATGCCTTCCCTCCTTCCAATCCCTCCCAGTCAGCCTTCAGCCTCCTCTCCCATCCTCCTATCCCCTTCCCAAAAAGGGCAAGAAGACCCACAGTGGGTCAGCACAGCATGGCACATCCTCTCCAGGCAAGTCTGGGTGTTTTAGACAGGCAAAGAATCACAGCTTCACAGAGTTAAACAAATGTAACATAAAAACGCAACACACACAGAAGACTATTCTGGCAAGCAGCAGCAGTAGAAAATTTTCATGATTTAAACCTTCAGGGTTATTTCTCTGCCTTAAATCTGCCTCTTATCCTAACTTTACCACGTGTTTCCTCTATGGGCCTCTATTAATTTGGATCCCCAAACTATAGAACTGGCTTTATTTTTATTTTGTATTTTTAATAAACTATACAGAAGTTCCCACAAAGTTTTTCTTTGCTAAAGTAAGTCTGCATGTGTTGCCTTTTGTTTAGTTTGTTTTCTTCCATAACTGCTTCTACAAAGTATCAAACAGCCGGAATAATGCTCTGTACCTCACTTAGCCCAAGGTCAGTTGGAATAAAGCAATCCCAGTTTTCTGCCAGATTTCCCAAGATTGTTACAAGGAATAAGAATGTCTTGTGTTAAATAGAATAATTTTGGTATATTTAAGTAAAAGTGACAAGGATAAAGAACTTGAACATTCAGATTTAAAATATACTTAATTGAAACTTCATTCAAGCAGATATGGGAAATCAGAAAATAAGTCATTTTAAATATGGGAAAGTAAAGATTTATGGATAGCCAGAAAGAAGATAAGTGGAAGAATACTTGAAAACTTTATAAAATTCACCAGATATTTTTCTGAAATATGTGCTTTCTTATTGGTATATTTGTAATGTACATGGATTAAATATCTATTTATTAAGACTAAATTTTTAAAATTAAAAATTAATTTTAGAATAGTTTTAAATTTATAGGAAAGTTGTAGTTACAGTACAGAAATACCTTGCCATAAGTTTCCCCTATTTTTAATGTCATGGTGGTATGGCTCATTTTTTTTTTTGCTACTGGTAAAAATCTGTCTTTTAAATTAAAATTAATCAAAATCTGTATTCATATTTTTTATGTTTTTGCTTTAACACTGATGTCCTTTTCTATGTTTCAGGGTTCTTTCTTTCCACAATACCACATTGCAACTAGTCACCAGGTCTCCTTGGGTTCTTTTGGTCTAATAGTTGACTAGACTTGTTTCCAATGATTTTGAGAGTTTTGAAGAATACTGGACAGGTATTTTATGGAATATCTCTCTAGAAGCATCATCTGTCCACTGAAAAGACTAGTGCTACAGGCTCTTGGGAAGAACAGCATAAGGATGAAATGCCGTTTCCATCACAACATTTATAGAGGACACATAATCATCTTGGCTTTTCACTGTTGATAGCAGCCTTCATAACTGCTTCTTAATTGACTCCCCCTTTCCTCCTTTCCAATTGTAGTCTATAGAATCACTGTCTGCAGCTTGAATCTGTACTTAGATTGAGCATTATAGCAATTGCATTTACCTGGGTCATTTGACCCACAACCACAGAAACATGTATTTTGCCACTAATATCTTGATAAGAAATTAAGTGGCCTTTTTCCTCTAAGAGGATCACCTCTTGCAGCAGAGTTACAAGTTGCTTCCTTTTCTCTTGTGTATTCTAGTTCCTATCTGCTTTTGAGTAAAGTTGAGTACTTCTCATTTGAGGGAGTATCTGAATGCACATTCAATCAGCAATTCAAAGACAACATGCCCCTGTTTTTTTTTGTTTGGTTGGTTTTTTTTTTTTTTTTTTTTTTGGTTTACTATGTGTAGATGGGACCCTGCAATTTACATTCTCTCATATTCTCAGGTGACATTTCTGATAAGGACCACACTTGATAGCCATCTGCACCAAAGTTTCAAAACACTTTATTTCCTTTATTTGTTGAACTTCTCTGTAAGGCTGATTCTACAGACACTGGTATCTGACACTTTTCTATCAGTATCCTATTTAGGTTCCTCTACCCCTAAAACATCTGCCTTCCCTAACAAATTGGTAGAGTCTCCACACATGGGAAAGAGAACATGCTACCTTACCTCTAGAATGTATGCAATATCACTTGAAACTACGTTGACTCCTCCTCTTGCTGAAGTGTATTGTTTTTGTGCTGCAGTCTTTGCCCCAAATTTACAGTCTATTTTTGTGTTTGTATCATACTAAATGAAACATAATTACTTTAAAAATTTTCATTAGTTTTTGTATAATAAATATTAATGATGTTTTTTTCTCTCCATCTACCAACTCCTCCAAGATTCTCCCCATCTCCCTAGCCACTTAAATTTGTCTCTATCTCTTTCACAAAAACAAAATTGGTTAACGAAAGACAATAGTTAAACTAAAAAAAAAAATCAAGAATAAAAAAATGTCCAAACGAAACAAAAATGTATAAAAAACTCACAAACAAAACCTATTCCTGGGCACAAGGTCATCCCTGGAGCGTGGTTGGTATATCTAGTGACACTCTCTTAGAGATAACTGTTTTTTTTTTCCCAACAGGTATCAACTTCAAGTGGCTTCTTGTTTAGGGGTGGGACTTTGTATTCACTTCCCCTTTGCAATGATGAGATTTTTGTCTAGCTTGTAATATGCAGCTCTTGTGCACAGAGCCACAGTCTCTGTGAGTTCATCAATAGTATTGTGTGTGGTGAATGACTCCTTGACTCTTAGAAGTGTTCTACCTCCTTTTTTTTTTTATGTATCTCCGAGCCTTGAGGGATAGGTGTTATCCCACTCATGATTGAGTGCTTCAAAGTCTCTCACTCTGTGCATATTGTCCATTTGTAGGTCTCGGTATTAGTTCCCATCTATTCCAAAAAGTTTCCATAATAAGGGTTGAGCCAGTTTATTAGTATAGCAATATGCCCTTAATAGTCATTTTATTTGCTATATTCCTTTAGTAGAATAATAATAGTAGGTTTTCCCTAGGCTTATGACCTATCTGGTCTTATGTTCTTGGCCACTTTAAGCATTGTTAAAGTTCCATCTCATAAAGTGGGCTGTAAATACAATTTTTTAAAGGGTGATTGGTTATAGCCATAACATTTGTGTCAAATTGCTCCAATCTATCTTTCAAGTAGATATCTGTTATAGGTTACAGCTGGGTGTTTGTAGCCAGGTAATATTGATGACTACCTTTCTCCCCTGGCACTATGCAGAGTCCTTCCAACACAATGAATGCTAGTCAGTAGAGATGAATGCTAGTCAGTAGACACCAGCTTGATTTTTTTCACATTTGAGGGCATAAATACATGTCCTCAGCAATAGGACCTTACCTATTGGGTTGTGGAGATAGCTTTGGCAATACCCTGTGATGTTTGGTGGAAGTCCTTGGGACACTTGGCTAATGACTCAACAAACCGTAACTCACTCATTCCTAGCACTGTAAATTTTCGTTGGGACATTTTCTCCATAATTATATGGTAACTCCACAGATTACTTACACACACACACACACACACACACACACACACACACACACACACACACACACACACACACACACACACAGGCTTTTACAGCAGCAGGTTTTCAGAAGATCTTGTGTTAGCCGTCTCTCCCAGTATTCTTTCTTTTACTCTGCTCTCCCATCCCCTTCCTTGTTTAATCCTCCTATTTTAGTTTTCTCTTTATCACTCCATTGCACTATATTTTATTTCCCTTTCCTTGTGAGATCCTCTCCTCAATGTTTGTATCTTACTTACTAGGTACCTATCCTTTGTGGTTATTCAGATTATAACGCATACATTAGAAGCTTAAAGCTAATATCCACATATAAGAGGGAACATACAACATTTGCCTTTTAGTGTTTGGGTTACCTCACTCGGGTTTTTTTTCCCTCTAGCACTATCCATTTGCTTGCAGTTTTCATCTTTCTCAGCAACTGAATATTATTCCATTGTAAAAATGTACCACATTTTAATCATCCATTTATCAGCTGAATGACATTGAAGCTGTTTCCAATCTCTAGCTATTATGAATAGAGCAGAAATGAACATGGATGAGAAAATATATCTGTAGGAAGACTTAAATTCCTTTTAAAATTAACAATATTTATTAAATAAATAAATTAAATATATACTCATTTAGCATTTGCATCCATATTAAGTTTTGGATTTATTATTTATTTATTATATATAAAGGATATTAAAAGTTACACCAATGATCTTAATCCTAGCCCTCACCCTAACTTATTTCTCTCACTCTAACTGCTGACCCTCTATTCTTTTGAATTTAAGAACAGGATACTGTGTGATGAAATAACGAGCAGGCAGCTATTTGCTGAATTTATTACCAGGATATAGTACATAAGTTCTTTCAAACTCAGCTTCTCCCTTCCTAATAATTATACTTTCCTCAGAGGATTTTCTTAAGTACGGAAGAAAACATGGTTAGAAAGCACTTAGTAGATTGTATTGTTCCTAGTACGCACTCCACCTATTGTGATCTTCCTCTCAAAGCCACTGGCTCCCTTGATACTATTCTGTTACTTAACTGTATAACTATTAATACACAAGTTAATCAGAACCTTCTTTTATAAGGTAATGATGTGAATGAAAGAAGAAAATAATGCCACCTTTAGTGTTATTGCCACTAAAGTTTGCAACCATATTTTAATATTCTCTTGTGAATTCTCCATTATTATACAACTACTAAAGATAAACCTAAAAGGCTATTATGAAAATTTTCAAACAATCTAAAACTTAAAATAGTGTTCTCATTTTGTCTTTGGATAAAATAATTCAAGGGCCTGAGGACCATAATTGAAGTTTATGATCCTGAGAACGCACTAGAAAAGTGAGTACAGCACAGCAGAGTGAAAGCAGTGAGGTGATTCCATTGACTGGAATCACCAGTCACACCTGCACTGAGCTGTGCTGTGGTTTTGTACAAAAATAGTCCGTAGAACTATTTGTATCTACTTTTAGTTTTCTATAATTACATATGGAATAACAAAACATATTAAATCTATCCTGGTAATTACCTCATTTAAGTTGCATAATACTCCAAATTTCCCCATTGATTTTGATTTTGCCACATCCCTTTTTACTTATTTTAGTTAATACATTCTAAGTGTACAACTTAATAAGACCAACTATGATGATTAATCTAGTTTTAATTTGCTTATGTTTTATATGTCTAAAATCATGTTTGTTTTGAGATGTGGAATTTTTAAAAGATTTACTTAATTAGATGTGTACACATGTATGTGGAAGCTAGAGGAAAATCTATGGGAGTTACTCCTCTTCTTCAAACATGAGATTTCAGGGATGCAACTCTGACTGTTAACTTGCCCCTAAGCCATTTCTGCAGGCCTCATATATCCTCAAAGTCAGCATGTAATTTGAGCATGGAAGCTGAGGCTGGGGTGGGAAATGCTGTAGATGTTGGTGTCTGTTACCTCTGAATCAGGCAGAGCCAACTTGAAGCAAATGTTCCTTTAACAAAATGTTAATATCTAGGAAATAAGATTCAAATGAGAAAATAAGAAGTTCAAGGTCAAACATAATTTTTAAAATGATTGTGTTCTCAGATTGTCAGAATGTCTGCTCTGTTCCGTTAGTGTAAGCAATCCATAATTGATTAATGACGTTCAGTGTTCCTCTGCCTGTTTGTAAATCAGGCATTTGCATTCATCATTCTTTATCTTTCCTTCGTGATTGGGGGAACTGGCTCATTTTCATGCTAAATATTCCCAGAATTTAAAATGTCATTTTCTTTTTGCTGAAGTTCTTATTTAAAAGGTTCTCTTGAAATTTTGATAGTTGCCGAAAAGTAGCAGCACAGTAAGAAGAGCATATGAACTTTGGAGGCAGATGGGCTTCAACTCTGACAAAATCACTCAAATTCACTGTATCCCTTTCCATATGTTTGGAAAATATACCAGTACAATTTGGCAGGATTGTGGTAAGTGTAAAATCAAATGACAGAAACCCGTAGCCTAGGATGGTAGATCTGAGGTACATTAGATGCTCAAAGAATTGTATTTCCGAGTATTCATATGGTTAAGTTTTATATAAAGACACATTAAAGAATAATGCTTTTTATAATTTCAATCTAAAATAGGAGGAAATGCAAATAAGTCAGTACCCTTTTGAAAGTCAAACCATCTCACTCCTCACTATCAGTCAGAAATGACAAATGTCATTAAATGATAAACTGATAAGTAAATTTCTCATCAAAGAAATTATACTATGTAAAGGATTTATAGTAACTTGAAGTCCAGTTGACACTTTTTGACTAATATTTTAAATAAATAACAGACAACAAAATTAATAGGTGGCATTTTAAGTGCTGCAAGTTGTCACCCAATACTGTAGCTTCTTGAACCACTAGCTGCCACCTCATGTAATTGGTAGAATAGTATGTGCTGCATCCAGCATCACTGAAACATTTTATAATACCCGCCGACAATTCTCTGGCCTATTTTTGGTGCTCCATTTAACTTTTTGCCAAATCTGAATTACTGGGGTGTGAACAGTTCAAATGCTACCTCATGCAGGCTTTTAGATTGATCCTAATTGCATTAATTGATAGTAATTTCCCCATCCAAAATTTTTGGGGAGTAATTTAGTCTTGGTAAGGTTTCTGAAGCCACTAATGTGCCACCACCTGATGACTCAGTGCACTACAGTGACAAAAAATAAATGTGTGCTGAACTCCAAGTTTGAAAAAGAAATTTACTTAGGCCATATATTTTATGACTATTGGTCTCTTAATCTTCTGACAAATAGTAGCTCTATAGAAGTTAAAGAGAGAGTTGAATAAAGTAAAAAAATAGAACAAAGAAAAGGGAATGAGCTTTCATAGAGTATTGAGTTTCCCTGGATTCTCTTTGGGTGATCCTGGGGATTGAATCTTCAATCTTTCCCATGCTAGTCAAGTGTTCTCTGTCAACTCATATACATGGCCATATAGATATATTGGAGAAGTCTTTACTTCTCTCAGTTTTCTAGAACTTTCATTAGCTATTCACTAAGTCAATAAATCTTGAGAACTTCTATGGGAGAAACAGTGTGCGTACCTATCTATGTAAAGGGGTATATAATATAGAAAAGGTAATGATTTTGTGTTTTTAAATTCTGCATTTTAATTTGGAACAAAGTTTATATCCATGAAATAATAGTATAATACTAACAAAGTGACTGCATAGTTTTTCTCATATAAAATGGATATATTTTGCATCTATACTTTATATACCTTAAATCATCTTTAGATATTTATGGAATATTGACAAGGAAGAAAGACATCATTTATATCCACCCTTAGCTTAAGCAAATAGTTCATGTCAGTAGCAATTTACTTTTTGGAATATTGTCTATATGCAGTGCAACATTAATCCATGTGTAGTGAACCTTCACAAGAAAGAACTGACTATATCATGGTTTTATAAATATTTAATGTAGATGGAATTAACTGAACAGAAAACTAACACACACACATGTATGTATAATATAAAATTTATAAAAAATGTAACACCTACAATTTTGTGCTATTTTGATAACATGCCAATTAGTAAGCATAGAGAGATGGAATACAAAATCTTTATTTTCGACCCTTTGTTGTTAATATGTTTATGTGTTACCTTTTTATTCTAATAATATCCTAATAAGTGCTTAACAAGAAAAATGGATATGTTCCAAGGGTGGAATAAACAAGTAATGAAAAGCAGACGAAAATGACAGAGATATTATAATTATTAGTGCTAAGTACTGAAATATCCAGGGTACTTGCTGTGCCAAAAACTGAACCCTTGACATACATTATATTATTTGTGTTTTTATGTTAGGAAAAATAACTGATTACTTTAAAGTTACTTATACCTGAAAAGGCTGACATTTATACCTTGAAAAGGAACTAAAACATTGAAAAGTTAACTAAGGTGCTCCAAGTCCCAAACTAAGCAAATAAGCAATAGAACTTGGGCATGGACTGCTCTTTATTAAGTTGTGCTTCTCTTTAGCCTGTCACACAACATTCTCTGTATTTTCAATTGTTTCAACAGTGACTATTACTACACTGGGCTACTGTGCTAACCACAATCAGTAGAAAGGAGGACTAGTCTAATTTCAGTATTGTTTTGGTGTGGAATAGTATGCTTCATTCTATAGTGTTTTTATCTAAAGGCACTAATTTTTAATAAGTATTTTTGCATGTGTAAAAGCATTGACATTTTCAGTAATTTGCAGTGGTTTCTCAGGTTTCATAGGATTGAGTTTTTAATCTGTTTGTCACACATAATGTCCATAGCAGAATAAGAACGGCAGCTTGGGAGGGTTAGGTAACACTGAAGCTGAGGGTGAGCAATGAGAAGGAGCTGACATTTGGTTCAGAAGAGGTGCAAATACACCATCATATTACATTGGCTCTCCTGAAGGCTATAAAGACTTGTCTTTATTGCTTCATGTCTAAAGCAAAACATAAAGCAAGTGTTGAGCAGGCCTGTGAACCAAGCCTGTGCCCTGTGTATCACACACTGTGCCTTCCTCTCTTGAAGTCATGTTGCAAATGGAAATTTCAAGTAGCACTTTGGTCCATAATAAGTGCTGAGCTGTGGGGGAATGCCCTTTTCCTCTGAGACATGTGTTTTCTGCATTTTACAAGCATATCTCAGCAACAGGTCAGACACAAAGTCTTCTGCCTGCTTTCCTGCTGAGTATTTGCATACTAAAACAAATCAGCAGAAAAATTAAAATAAATAAAGCAATTCAATTCACATTTCGTTTTAGCATATTCCCACTGGTGTCACAGTTTATTAATTTGGTCTGCTGTTTTAATATTTACTATGATTTCTGTTTGATATATTACGTCTCTAAGTCATGACATACTGAGAAAATGTTACATAAAAGGCTTGGGATGTCGCTCAGTGTTGGGGTACTTACCTAGTATGTGCATAACCTTGGGTTTGCCCCTTGTCACTGACTATACCTAACTAACCAAACCAAACCAACCAAACCAATCAAACAAAAGCTGCATCAGGCTGTTGTGTTATGTTAATCCATTTATAATACAAAAAAATCTTTTTATAAGGAGAATAATTCAATTCTACTTATCTGATAAGTTTCGGGGGAAGTATTTTCCTTTTATTGAAAATAGATTTTTTTTCATATATTTTGAATACAGTCCCCCATTCTATTCCAATTAGTTCCTCTTCATCTTCCCTCCCATCCAGATCCATTCCTTTTCTGTCACTCATTAGAAAACAAACAGGCTTATCTCTTAAGGTAATAATAAAATAAAATAAGATAAAACAAGAACCAATACATCAGAATTTGACAAGACAGAAGGAAAAGAGCCCAAGGGAAAGCACAATAATCAGAGACCCACTTCTTCTCATACTTAGAAATACTATAGAAATAAAATTAGAAGCTGTGTATACGTGGAAGACTTGGTGCAGACCCTGAAGGCACTGTCCATGCTGCCTCAGTCCCTGTGAGTTCCTGTAAACCTTGTTCATGTTGATTTAAATGCTATTGTTTCCTTGGTGCCCTCCTTCCCCTCTGTCTACTTCATTCTTTCTGCCTTTTCTTCCATAGATTTCCCTGAGTCCCAAAGGGAGAGATTTAATGTAGTCATCCCATTTAGGACTGAGTATTCCAAGGTCTCTCACTCTGCATAGTGTCTGGCTGTTAGTCTCTGTATTTGTTAGCACCTCCTGTAGGAGGAAGCTTCTCTGTTGATTGTAGAACAAGGCACTGATCTATGGGCATAGCAGAATGTCATCGGAAGTCATTTTATAGCTAAGAATCTATTGTTGTTGTTGTTTAAGAACAGTAGTATATGATTGTACCTCAGGTCCCTGGAATATCTGGTTTCAAATTCTTGGTCACCCAAGCAATGTCATAGAGTAGGCCTTAAATGAAATCAGATATTGGTTGGTTGCTCCTACAACTTTTGGTCTACCATTACCTAGAATATCTTGCAGGTAGGACGCCATTTCCGATAATAGGATTTGTGGCTGGTTGGTGTTTGCATTTCTCTTTTGGTAGCCTGCGGTATACCTTCCTATATTAAAGATGCTAGAATGTAGGTGTGAAGGCTCTATGTAGGCACCAGCTCAACTTCTCCAATTTTCATAAGTTATGTGAGTGTAGTCTCTAGAAATATGGTCTTGCTGTTAGTTTGTAGACAGCAAATCTATAATCTTGGTAAGGGAATTTTAATTCTCTAATACTCTAGATTACTTTGAAAGTAGGATTGAATAAATATAGGTAAAGGCATTCTTAAGCTTCTTTCCTGAGACATTGGTTAATTGCATTGATTATTCAATATTTTTACTAATAAGTACAAGTGTAGAAAGAGGGTGAACTTCTTTGGATTTGCGGATTCTTTGATTGTATGGGCCTTTTGGAGCTTATTGAGTATGTGACTATTGTAATCAGAATGGAGCTGTTTGTGTCAGCATCTTTTCTTTCCTTTCCTTTCTGTTTGTTTTCTGTTGTTTTGTTTCTAGTTCCGTTTAGGTCTTGGTGTTCATGTTGGAAATATGAAAGATATTAAAACCATATGTGAAATGTTTTGGTTGTTTTCTCCCTTCATTTCACAAATACATTTGCTCTAGTTTACAGATTTCTGAGAAGAGTGCTGTTGGGGGGATGTCAAAATATCTTCAAATATATTCCACTATATTCTTTGTTGCTTGGTTATATTTTCGGCTTTGTTTCTAATTTATTATTAAAAGGTTTTTCTCTTACTTGAAGTATTTGAAGTCTGTCAAAACAGTGCATTAAGCATCTCTGCATCATCATGATCTAATGTTCCATTTTTTTCTTAGATGGGCAGCCTAAAATGCATAATTCATGTGTAATTTTTGGCATACTACAACCATACAACTAGGATTCATATTACTCTATTTATCCTGTCCAAGAATGAGCTCAAGATTCAGGGTTTATTCTACATATTGAAGACAATAATTTGGTAAGAGTAAGAAAGGGTTCTCTGGAAAGCTGGTACTTCTGATGTTTGCTTGAAGGCCTGGCACTTGTTTTGCATGTGTAGTTTTGGCTTTGTGAACACAGAATATTCAATTGTGTTTCCACACTTGGTAAACTCAAAACCTCCTTGTTTTTGTTGACTGAAAATTTTTCTGACAATAAGAAAGCAAATTAAATGTCTACTTATAAAACTTATTGATTTTTAATTCAAGTGAAAAACTTACTTTAAAGATATATAAATCAGAAAGGACTGCTTGCATTGTGCCTCTTTGTTTTTGCAATATTGTTTAATGTGCGGAAGTACCAGTTAGATTTTAGTCAATATAACTGGGGAATCAATGATGCTATCTTTTATCATTAGATAAAATGTTACTGTGGAAGTGGAAATCAGCTTTTATTGTTGACATTCCATGGTGGCTATTCCCCCCACCGCTTGAATTGCACTTATGCAGCAGATGGTGTTGAATACATGCATATAATTTTGTGATCAATGTCAAGGTGAAGTCTGACTTAGTACAGTAGATAAGTATGTAATAGCAACATAGCTGAAAAGTGTTAGAGTTAGGTGTTAGATTAATTCCTTGCCATCTGTCTTTATTTTGCTAATCTACTTCTGTGGATAATACACAGAGTATTGTAAATTCCTTTCCAAAACTTAATGTGTGTGTATGTGTGTATGTTTTCTGGCACACAAATCCTAGAAACAGCTACAACACCCTTCTCTGCCTTCAGGTTAAAATACAAACAAAATAAGAAACAGGAAGGTTTTTTTTTTTTTAAAAAAAAAAATATATACACTTATATTAGCATTATAAATCTTTTTAGAATCTTCATTTATATCCAAAGTTTTCTATGGATGATTAGAAAATAAGTCAAATTGGTTTAAACACAGTAGAAGAAGTTTATTTGAGACCTCAATAAAAAAATAATTGACAGTTTTCTATGTTGTGATAATGCTCGGTGTTCATTTGTGCCCTCAGGATTGAACTGTGTAATGTTAATATTGTAATATCTGTAAATAATATTAGCTATTTGAGAGGAAAATATCTTAATAAACTTAGTGCATAAAAGAAATAACAAGTGTATCAAAAAATTTTCCCTTCCAAACTTCCCTCGGCCCTGCTTATTTACCAGGATCATCCCCAGCTCTATAGCAGACCATCTTCTGCATCTTCTTCCCTTTCCCTCCTGCCCCCATCTCCAGTGGATGATATACATCTTCTCCACAAACTTCCTTTTCCCCATTCATTGGTTTATCCCAGCCCCCAACTCCAGCAGGAATTACCTGGAAAACTATGGACCACTCCAGCCAGGGAAGCAGATTTCTCAATCTCACTTCCATCTCTGTCACCCCTATCTCTATAGCAGAGCACCTGCTGAAGTGCCCCATCTCTTTTCTTCCTGCCCCATCTCCAGTAGATCACACAAATTTTCTTTTCCAAAATTCTTTCTCCCAACTCATCATAATATACTGACCACCAACTTCCAGCAGGCATTTTCTAGGAACCAAACAGCCAGTCCTGCCAGAGAATCAAGTAAGCCAACGAAGCAGGTACGCAAGCTTCAGATCTTCATTCTCCCACCTCTTCTTCAAATCCAATACCCTAATCTCAACCACAGCTCTGTAGCAGACCACATGCTGCTGCCTCTCCTCACTCTCTGTCTCCATTCCTGGAGGACTAAGGAGATCGTGATGGACCACCCTGCTTTACTCCCTCTGTTGCACTCTCTCAAACACCTGCAAGTTTAAGAGCTCATCCCCATTCCTAAGTATTGGCTCTTGGTATATATAAATACATTTTACCTGGAACTCCAGTGGCCAAAACTACCAAGACCTCAGAAGAAGTCCCTACCAGGAAACACACAACTACCACACTCTCCTTAGGATCTGAACAGACAACAGAAACAAAAGAATAAAACATCCATCTAACAAAGACCAGATCTCAGAATTCAGAACTGCAATTTTTCCAAACCCAGATACCTAGATGCCTGGATAAAAACACAACAAATAAGAGCCCGACCAGTATGTCTTCCCTAGAGCATAGTAACTACTCCATGATAGACCCTGAGTATTGTAACATAGTTCAAATACAAGACCAGACCTTAAAATGGCCTTTATGAGTATGATAGTGGTCCTTAAAGAGGAAATGAATAAGTAACTTAAAGAAATCTATAAAAACACGAAAAACAGTAGAAAGAAATGAGTTTTAAAAAAAAGCTCAATATCTGAAAGTAGAGATAGAATTAATGAAGAAACCCCAAATTTAGGAAAACCTGCAAATGAAAATTTTAGGAACTTGAATGGGAACTTCAGAGACAAGCCTCACCAATGCAATACAAAAAAAAAAGAAGAAAGAAATAATCTCATACATTAAAGAAATAATTAGATGAAATATAGACATCTGTCAAAGAAAATTTTAAGTCTACAAACTTTTGTCACAAAACATCTAGGATATCTTGAACACTGTGAAAAAACAAAATCTAAGAGTAAAAGGAATAGAAGAAGGAACAGAAACTCAGATGTGGTGGTTTGAAAGAAAATGGCCCTCAAAGGGAGTGGCACTATTAGGAGGTGTGGCTTTGTTGGAATTAATGTGGCCTTGTTGGAGGAATTGTGTCAATATCAGGGTGGGTTTTGAGGTTCTATTTGCTCATGCTTCACTCAGTGTGACAATCAGTTCACTTCCTGTTGCCTTTGGATAACAATGTAAGAACTCTCAACTCCAGTACCATGTCTGCCTGCATGCTGCCTTGCTTCCTGCCATGATAATCATGGACTAAACCTTTGAACTGTAAGTAAGCCACCATAATTAAATATTTTCTTTATAAGAGTTGCTTTGGTCATGGTGCCTCTTCACAGCAATATAACAGTAAGAAATCAGATCAAAATCCCAGTAAATATTTTTTAAAAAGATCTTGTAAGAAAATTTCCATAACCTAATGAAAGATACCTATAAAGGTAGAAATAGCATACATAATACCAAGCATACTGGAACAGAAAAGAAAGCCCCATTGACATATAATGATCAAAAACACTAACTGTATAGAATAAAGAAAGAATATTAAACTCTACAAAGGAAAAATACCCAGTAGCAGATAGAGGCAGACCTACTAGAATCATACTTGATTTCTCAATGGATACTCTAAAAGCTAGAAGGGCCTAGACACATGTACTACATACTCTAAAAGACCACATGCCAGACTAATATACTCGTCACAATTTTGAATCACAATAGCTGGACAAATTAAGACATTCCATTATAAAATTAAATTTGAGCAGTATCTATCTGCAAAACCCATCCCTATAGATAGCATTAGAAGGAAATTTCTGACATGAAGAGCTTTACTATACCCCCAAAAGACAGAAAATGTACAATACCAGACCATTAGATCAAAAGAGGGGAAATACACGCACACACACACACACACACACACACACACACACACACACACACCAGAAGAAAAAAATAACAAGAACAAACAAACAGCAGAAATGGTCTTCAATTCTTCAATAAAAGACACAGACTAATATAATAGATGCTAAAACTGGATCTCTCCATGTGATGCATCTAAGAAACATGCCTTAATACTTACCTTCCATGGGGTATACCATGATCACAAAGGTTGTTTTCCTACATCTAGGTTTGTCCATTACACTCTGAATATGTGCTGAACCATGCAATTTCCCCAAATGTGGGAAATCTCACTGCTGACTGCATAATTTGTGGTAGTGAGGGACTGTGTTCAAGTTCTCCCTGAAAAATTTTTTTAAAAAAGAAATATGCCTTTAATATCAAGGATAGACATAACCTCAGGGTAAAAGATTGGACAAAAAAGACTCTAAACAAATGTACCTAAGAAGCAACCTCTGATGTGGGAATGCATTTATGTATGCTGTGAATCTCAATCTTTAAATAAAGGAGCTGTTTTGGGCCATGGCAGGCACCATAGAAGAAGTAGGAGGAGAAATCAGAGCATAGGTAGGAGAAGCAGGGCAGAGTCAGGCAGATCGAGCTGAAGCCACCCAAGGAACAACATGTAGGAGCACAGGTGAGCCATGGCCCCGTGGCAGACAGTTTAATAGAAATGGGTTGATTTAAGATGTAAAAGCTAGCTAGCAATGTGCCTGGGCCATAGGCCAAACAGCATCAAGTTAATATAAGCGTCTGAGTCATTTCTAGTGGCCTGAGTGGCGGGCGGTGGACAGCTAAGGGGTCTCGGGCGGCAGGTCTGTGGGTCCAGGTCCCTGGCCACCCAAGATCAAGAAACCCCACTGCTACAAACCTCGGCTGGCTATTTTACTGTCTGGCAAAAATAGACTTCAAACCAAAATTAATAAGAGCTATGGAAGGACACTCCATATGATGTGGTATATTTGTTGCATGAATCCTAATTGATCTAATCCAGAGCCAGATATTTGGGTGACTGCTGAAAGATCAGAGAGACAGAGGAAACAAGCCACAGCCACTTCTCACCTTGCCAGCTCCTCAGATAAAGGGTGAAGATCCTATATCCAGGAATCTTCAGACTGAATAGAGGAAGCAAAAAGAGAGCTCCTATTTCATTCTGCCTTATATTCCTTTCTCTGCCCATCCATATCACTTCTTGTCTCAACCTTCCTAGTGCTGGGATTAAAGTTATGTGCCACCACTTCCTGGATCTGTTTAATCTTGAACTCAGAGATCCAGATGGATTTCTCCCTCTGTCTCTGCCTCCCTAGTACTAGAATTGAAGGTCTGTGTCACCACTGCCTGACCTCTATGACTAACTCTGTGATTGGCTCTGTCCTCTGGTCTGCAGGTAATCTTAATTTGATGCACAATATATTACCACACTTCCCATTTTTTTTTGTCAAAAATAAAAAGATGCTATAACTGATATAAGAAAAACTATATGCAATATGTACAATAACTATATGTAATATACACAATAATGATTACAGCAATAATGTCTATCCCACTAACAATTGACAAATTCAGAGAAGATACTCCTATTTTGGTGAGTCCAAAATATACATAATTTACTTTCTATCCTAACTTGCATTACCAACCTCAAACTATCTTTTATATCTCTCAATTTATTCACTTTACACTTCTTTTCTAAATCTTTAGCTAGGAAAACTATAACTATCTAGTCTTCAGCTCCATCAGAGATCACAGAAAGAAATATTAACTGAGTAAGAAGGAAGTGAAGCAAGCAACTTCCAGAAATGTGAGAAATGACAGAAACAGCTGTCTGTCTGGACAGTCACACAAGGTTTCTCTGCAATGTAGGCACATCCATCTTTGGCCTAGAGGCCTAGCATATCTGACAGACTTATCTGTGAAGCAGGATTTTCTGAAGGGCTATCTTGTCTTGGCAAAGTTTGGCAGCCAGTCCTTTATTCTGTGTCTTGCTGGTCTATTTTGGACTGCATACTGTCAGCTGTTGAGGCAAGTGAATTTTCTTGTCCAGTGGTTAACTTTTGCCATAAAGAAAGTAACTCCATATGGATATGGAGTTTCTTTGACATCCTTCATCTACTTTGAAGTAGATTGATATTCTCAGGAGCAGTTATATCTCATTGTTACAAAAATAAAAGGAATCTATTTTATTAAAACGTCTTAAAATTCTGTAGATCTCTGAAGTCTTTGAAGATGACCCAACTATCTAAAATATATCTTTGACCTTTAAAACATACCTAACATGACTAAGATTAATTGTAATTACTAACTGCTAACTTGCATTTTATATCCTAATTAGTAAGTAATAACTTTCAATGACTAGTTTTTGTATTACATTGTTAAATGAGCTATATAGGTACCTTGAACAAGAGTAGAAATATATGTACACTATTCTAACAAAATTAATCTCAACTCATATCCATATTCCCCATTTTTCAGAGTAGATTCAATAATCTACTTTTTTATACTATTATTTCTATAGCTTTTTTCAGAGTAGATTCAATATCTCCCCATTTGTCCTATCAAATCTGTATCCTCTTTTTCTTCCTTTTTTCAAACAATTTTTGTATATTGTGTGATGGTGTAATGCTGTAACTCATATAATAAAAATCTAAATGGCCAATAGGTAAGCACAAGGTATAGGCAGGATTTCCAGGATGAGAGAATGAAGAATCTTGGTACATGGGAGGTGCCAGAAGACACTGGTAGGTAGCAGGGTGTTCAAAATGGAAAAGAGGTAATGTCACATAATAGAATGTACATTAATAAAATGAATTAACTTAACTTATATCTAGTTACCAATAAGCCTAAGCTATTGGCTGAGCTTTCATAATTAATGATAAGTCTCTGTACCATTATTTTTGAGCTGGTACCCCAAATAAAAATCAGACTACATTGTGGTTCCTTAGGAATATGTGACTCTCTCTGTCTCAAGATCGAGCTATTATACTCTTGGGCATATACCCAAAGGATGTTTCACACTACCACAAAGATATTTAATCAACTATGTTCACAGCTTTCCTATTAATAGTCAGTGTTGCTTTTACTTCAGCAAAGTGGCTGTGCCTTAATCTACTGCTATCTCAGCTAGTAATTGCAAGTCTGCAGTTACCAGCCTGCTTCTCTAGGAACAGCCTGGCCACTTAGGCCACAGCCTGGCAAGAAGTTTGTACCTGCAGGGCACTGGTCCTGTATCTGCTACTAAAATTAGCTTTAACTAAATCCCTGTCATTCTAATTATGAATAAGATTCAAGACTCAAGTGCTGGGGTGAAACTTGGGGCTGGCAGATAGATTTCCTAGGAAAGAGAACTAGAATGGATATTTATGGATAGAAGGGGTGATTAGGAGGGACAATGGGAGATAATAATTAAAGATGGAGAAAAGAGAAGAAATATGGGAAAGACAGCTAAATTTAAGGATCATTTGAGGGGTAGTATGAAAATATAATGTAATAGAAGCTTCCTAAAATATATACATATATGGAGGAATTCTAAATAAAATTGTCAAATAATGGGACATCTAATTGAGTTGTTGGCTAAAAGGATCCCATCATAATCAAGCAAACCCAGGTCCTGGCTACAACTATAGTATGCTCCACTCCCCGCAAATTGACAGCAAGACTCTATTGCTAAAGCTGACACCCACATATCTCATGGAACTTGGATAAGTCAAGCTAGTACCCATCTGGAGGCTTCACACCTATCTTTGATATAGGAAAGTACACTGCAGACTACCACAAGAAAAAAAAAAAAAACAACTCAGCCACAAGCCCTTTCATCTACAATGATGTCTGCAAAATACGTTAAGGCAATGGTGATACAAAGCTTATGGGAACAACCAACCAACATCTGATTTCACACACCAGGCACTACTCGGGCAACCAAAAACTACTGTTCTTGAAAAAACAAAACAAACAAAGAAACAAACAAAAACAGCAATAAAATGACTTTGAATGACATTCTGCCATACTCATTGATCAGTGCTTTTTACATCAATATCCAGAAAAGCTTCCTCTTGCAACTGATGGGGAAAACACAGAGACTCACAGCCAGATTTTATACAGAGAATGAAACTTTGAAACATAAAGCTCTAAATGGGATGTTTCCATCAAATTACTCCTGTTAGAGCTCAGGGAACCTCAAGGAAAGGAAGCAGAAAAAGTGTAAGAGACAGAGGGGATAGAGGACACCAAGAAAACAAGTCTTCTAAATGAACTGATCAAAGGTCATATGAAGTCACAGAGACTTGTTGCTGTTGTTCAGGGTCCTAGAGGTTCCCTTGAAGTAGGAGTGAAAAGGCACAGTGTCAACTGTCAGCAGCTCAGACACAAGGAGTCAGGTGAGAAGCAAATGGCTGACTCATTTATTCAGCAACAGGGAGAGCCTTATATACACTCCTCCCAACATTCAGGTCACATCCTGATCAGATGACATTGCATGGTCACCCCTCATTGGTTGAGTATGATTATGACCTCTGACAGTGGTTGTTGCTAGGCCCTCAGGCAGACTCCAGGTTGGCTCATAAGGAAGTATATTATATGCATGCCTTGGCAACTGGTTTGAGCCAATTTCATTGACCCTATGGGCCTGCCCTACTATAGAGACTAAAGCAGCATGAACAGGGCTTGCACTGGTCTGCACAAAATGAACTGATGTTCCCATCCCTAACCCAGAAACTATCCCCAATTGATAACCACTTGCAGATGAAAACTTACTTTACTCCTAGGGAGGTTACTTGTAGGAGGATATCAGGAGGATATGGTCAGGGATCAATATAATATATATATATGTACATACATACATATACATACATACATACATCTGAGGTATATATATACATATATACATACATATACATTTGAGGAATATATATACACATATATACATATGTATAGGCATATATATGTAGGGGGATTATGTTGTTCCATTGTATATAATTGTCCCCGCATATGAGTTTAATAAAAAAGCACTGATTGGCCAAAGGCAGACAGGAAATGTGGGTGGGGCTACCAGACTAAGAAGACTCTAGGAACAGGCAGAACAGAGCAGAATGCCAGAGAGAAGCCAGAAGAAGCAGAGGACAACTATGCTGCTCTGATAAAAGGTACAGAGCCACATGGCTGAACAGGATAAGAGTCATGGGTTAGTTTAAGGGTAAAGAGTTAGCAAGTGATATGCCTGGGCCTTAAGCCGATCAGCCTAAAACTATCTTATGCATCTGTGTGTCTCTGTGGGTCTGTGGGTCTGCGGGCTTAAACCTTGAGGCTAGGCCCAAAAGTCCGGGGCAGAAACCTCTTACTACATATATATTTTTCAAAATGTCACAATAAGGCTTCTTATTCTGTATTCTTTTTTTCTATTTCAAGGTGTCTTTATTACATCTTTCTGGTTTTTTCTTTCATTTTTTTTATTAAAAAGTTTTTTTTCCAATCAACCACTGCTCCCTCTCCCTTTCCTCCTCCAAATCTGTATTCTACTTTGAAAAACTAGTAAGAAGTCTGCTTATAATCCATCTGTTTAATAATATTAATCATAAACTTTGTCTAAAAGTTGAAATAAGTAAAATTAGTACTTTAATACTAATGATACACCTAATTATTTTGGCTCTGATGTTTACCTATATTTTATTTTATTAATTTTTTTACTTTTGCAATTTTTGTTACTGTTTGGTTAATTTCATATTAAATCTTATAATCTTGATATTAAGTAGTTAATTCTAATGGTGATCTCTCTCTCTCTCTCTCTCTCTCTCTCTCTCTGTGTGTGTGTGTGTGTGTGTGTATGTTTGAGTGTTGTGATGAGATTTCTTTCAGAAACAGTACCAAAATGAAGCCCTTCCTTACTGTAATTTTCAATGTTCAAAAATGCCAAACTATCCTTGTCAGGAAAAATATTTTGTAGTTTATGATTTCTGTTAATTAATGAGAAGGCTATTTCTCCTTGTCATATACACAATCCTGCTTGTCATACTCTAATATTATAGGGTCATTTGATTTTTATCACATGAATATCAGTTAGTTTGTATAGAGGACCAGATATAATTTTAAGGACCTTGATTGGCAATATTTCTATTTGATAAGACAACTCACATTTTCTTATTTGCTCTTTTGCCAGTGTGTGTTGCAAATGTGCTGAAATACTTGTTTCTTAACCCACATGAATATTGTTAGGAAAGTATACTTTATATTTGCAAAAATTCTTGGATTCTTAAAATATATGATAACACAAAATGCCAGATTATATATATATATTGATTGCTTAGTACAGTGTACTTCATGTGTATCCTGTCAAACATAATTTTCTCACTAAAACCTTTGCCCTCTTTCCTGCTGAGAGTTTCTTTTCACTACTTTATGTCAGCTTCTCCCATTTTCTGTCCATGCTGTGATAAAATCACTATGGTTACAGCCAAAATCAAACCATTTAGGTATCTAATTAAGTATTTTTTCCTATCTATGATAAAATATCACTGAACAGAAATATAAAGAGTGTCATGGAAAGAAAGGCTTAAATCATTCCTTTAAAATGCAAGGACACACACCAGTAAAAAGAAAAAAAAACATAACTCCTTGAATTGTGCCATCATGCTGGGGCACTTTCATAAGGCCCATATAAAGAGGCACTTCTATACCCCTGGTGAGGTCTCTAATTGGAATCACCATTTGCTGGTAGGACTGCTATTATTGATGGCATCCATTTTTCTCTACTATAAATACATATGGTAAAGATTTATAGGTGTGATAGGAAAAATGGATTATTAATTCCACAGGTTGAGAAAAAATTCAAGCTGAAAGCTGGTCAGTCTTAATTTTAAAGTCTCTAAGTACTGAGCATCTTCAGAAAAGAACTTTTTCAGAAGTTTAAACAATTTTAGTGAATTGTGAAGTCCTTGAACTATTGTTGCATCTATAATTTTCAGCAGGCTGGAAAACCACCAAGAAAATGACTAAGAAGACATTTAATGCATTGCCATATAGTTTCTAAAGTTCAAGTGGTAAACAAATAAAGGATGGAAATGTCATTCTGGTTTCTAAAAATACCATAATTTCTTTATGAGTTTCCTCTTATCAGGAAACTTCCGCCCTTAGGACTTTTTGACATCTAATTTGTTGAACTGTTTATAAAACACAGAAATGTGAAGATGCATTAGATGTTGTTTACAAAATATTCATGGACCAAACTATCAAAAAATCCATTTTGAAGTTGAAGTTGTAACTGTTTATTGTTCAGACTGTCCCAGAAATGGAATAGATCAACTGGTTAATTATATTTTAATATATTTCTAATTCATTATTTGGAAGTTTCACATCATACACCTCAATTCCACTTATTTCCCAGTCCCTCCTTATCCATCCCCTTCACCCTTGCAGTGCCCCTCCAAAAATATTTAAAAAATATTAATTATAAAACAAAAGCAAAATTACTTCACTTCTCCTTCCTTCCTGCTTCTCAATCACCTCTTCAGTTTTCTTGGTGACTGGGAGCTGCTGTATATCATGCAGTAGACCCCTTTGTCCAAACAGCTTTACTTATAAATGTTACTTGTGCAATGTGTTGTTGGTCAGGTTCAAGGCCTCTGGTTTCTGGTAAACCTTCAATACTGGGTCCTCACTGAAACTCCTCTTGGATATTCTGCTCTTGCCCTGAGACATGGAGATACTGCTGCTATGGTTATGTAGGACCAGTCCCTTCTCCTCCAGCAGGTCATAGATGGGGTAGGCCAACCGAAAGTACTGGATATGGGCCTGAGTGGTGACTGGGTTTGTTATTCTGGGCTTCTAGGCAATAACAACAAAACGTAACATAATAAAATATAATAATATAAAATAATAACCATCATACTGAAGTTGGACAAAGTAAGCCAACAGAAAAATAAAAGAGCTGGAAGACAAGGCACAAGAGTCAGAGACCCACTCATTTACAAATTCCGGATTCCCATAAAAGTACTAAGCAGAAAGGTATAGAATATATGCAGAGGATCTGGTGCAGAATCAGGTAGGCCATGTGACTTCTCCTTCAGTTTCTGTGAGTTCAGAAGAGCTTTGCTCAGTTGTTTTAAAGGGCCTTGTTCTCCTGGTGTCTTTTGTCCCCTCTGTTGCCTTCATTCCTTTTGCCTCTTCTATGAGTTCCCTCAGCTCTGGGGGAGGGGGTTTGATTAGAGCTGAGTGTTCCAAGGTCTCACTCTGCATGATGTCTTACTCTGGGTCTATTTGTTCTGCTATGTTGATCTTATGAAAGCTGCATAGGCACGCATCTATATGTATAGCAGAAGATCATTCACAGGAATATTATTGTTACAGTGTTTTAGGCCACTAATGCTTGCTTTTATTCTAGGTCTCTGGGCTTTCTAAATTTTGGTTCTTGGTCACCTTATCAGTGTCCTGTATGGGTTCCATCTCATAGAGTGGGCTTTAATCAAATAGGACATCAGTTGGTTACTTCTATAAAGTTTGTGCTGCCATGGCACTAGCATATTTTGCAGGCAGGACAGATTGTAGATCAAAGGTTTTGTGATTTGGTTAGGACACACATACAATTATTCTTTGTAGAAGTTTTTCTAAATTATTCTCATTTAGAGCCATTACTAGGAAGCTAGTAATTTTGGTGGAAGATACGCTACCTTGGTTTTGTTTCTGTGCTGAAAGGTGCATATATGGAGTTAGTTTGGTGGGTTTTTAAATCTTTTCTTGTATATTCAAAAATTTCAAACCCCAATTTTTCTTTAGTGGTGGTATTTGCAAATTTAGGGGAGGAGTGAATTGTAGTATAGATGAGATGCCGTTTCCCTCTGTAGGATTGGTGGTACTTAGGGCCAGAGTCTCTATCTGTAGCCTTTCTCTGAGGATGCTGGTGAAACAAGAAGAGTGAGAAACAAAACCTGCTAGAAAGCCTCACCAACAGAATATCAGAGCTGGAAGACAAAGTAGAGGAACTGTATCAATCAGTAAAGATCAACCATACACTTTAGAAAATATATGAGTGGAGCATGGGAGAGCCTGTGGTGCCACAGGCAGGGAGAATAATACTGTAACCAAATCATAGGAAATAATTTCAATAAAATCTTAGAAGAAATCTTACCAAAACTAGAGAAAGCTATTCCCAATCAGGTATGTGAAGTCCACAGAAAACCATAGTAGACAGGACACGAAAATAAACTCACCACAACCCCTCTGTCAACCCAGGCCTTCTGACTGGGTCTGTAGCTTATCCTGTGTGTTATAGAACTCAATGCATGCCTGTGGGCCTCATCACCAGTCAGTTTTGGTATCTACACCAGGTCCATTGGGAGATGTGGAACTTCCCTTGTACTTTCTGTCCTATTCCAGGTTTGGAACCCCTCTATCATCCGCTGCTTCTGCTGAAGCCAGTATAAGGTGCGGAATCTCCTGTGGCACCAACAGGCCAGTTCCTGTCTCTTCACTTACTATTTATTTAGAATGTTTGAGACACCATGTCCACTTTTGTGATTCTTTTTCTGGAGACTGTATACGGCAGCTGAGGATATGGTTCAATTTGTAAGAGCCCATGCTATTCCATCATGAGTTTCAATTCCTATAGCTCACATAAAAAGCCGAGCATGGTCACATGTTAAAGACACCAGCATTGGGGAAGAGAGATGGGAGATCCCAGGAGCATTCTGGCAAGTTTATGGTTCAGTGTGAGACCCTGCCACAAGGAAATATGTGTAAAGTAATGGAGGAAAAAACTTCATGCCTTTTTGTCTCTTCATATTCCTGCACAGGCATGTGCACCTACAACACTCATGTACATCTACTTAAATTTCATTTACATATTTTAGGAAGTGGCTTTTCTTAGAGAATGTGTTCACTATCATTTTCTACTGGTATTGCTCTTCCTGAAGTGCTTCCATGACTCCAAATGCACTGACATTAACATTTGCTATTAAACTTTCCCATGCCTCTATGATGTTTGGAATACTCAAAAATCCACTCTGCATGCCTTCATATATAGAGCACAGATTTGGTAGAGACACTATGGGATCAAATAACAATTCTATTATCTTTTTCTCTTACTATGCACACAATTATGTTTGAGCCAGTAGGTAACTTGGCTGACTGCTTCAGTCAAATGTGGTGTTAATTCATTAAAAGCTCCTGGAATTTTATCAGCTGGAAGGGATGCTAATGCATACAAATGGCACATTTTTAAATGAAGTTTTCACTTTGCTAAGTCATAGAGGCAATCCTTTCCCCAGATTCAGCTTTCTACTTGTCTTATTTTATTAAAATGATAACTGGAGTTTTCAGGATTTCAACATTTGGAATTTAATTTTGAGGAATTACGATTTGAGATATTTTAGACTAATGATTTCAACATTTGAGGCTATAGTTTGTGAGATTCGGGTTGGAAGGATTGTGGAAGGAACCTGAATAAACTGAGTCTGAGAGTTGTTGACAGGAATAGGGAATAAGGAGAAAGGATGTCCAGAGCTGTAGAAGGAAATGGTTAAAGGTCATTGTCCATTTTGGCTGGGTTTTTTTGTGGTTCTTAAAACTAATAGGAGTGCCCACCTAGAGTTTGAGCTACCTCTTGTAAACCATTTTCAAAGGATTTGTGGCTTAGGAATTTTCTTCCCAAATGACCTCATCTCACTTTCAAGTCCTACATAAATTTCTTCCAAATATATATATTTCCCAATAGAGGATTACAATTGATGTTTGCACCTCTAAGATCTCAGGGATGGCCAAGAGGTATCTGTTTAGGTATGTGGGTGGTACTTACACGAGGTTGTGTTGTTTATACATTTGCTAGAGAAACCTCTCATAGGACGTGAATAAATGGGCTTGGCAGAAAAAAAGGAAGGAACATATAGGTTGCATTGCCCTATATACATGGATATTGACATGCATGGGAACTCTAATTATAATAGTATCAGGAGAAAATATTGTCCCCTGAAAGTGTTAAGAATAACAAGGGTATCAAAGAGAGCAGTGCATGTCCAGAAAAACTTATTAAAATAAATTTTTAAAGATCCAAGGGTTCTCATTTATCATGGGACTGTGTTATTTATGGATGAGTGTGTTCTCAGAGGCTCTGCTTGGCCGCCTTTCCCATAGCCAACTCTCCCTGCCACACCAGGCTTCCATCTTCTTCTCCCTCTATACTTGCTCACGATGCAGTGCTCACAGGGACCCTCCACCCTCACCAAGTGTGGATTGGAGGACAAGGTGGCCATAGCTCTTCCCTGACTGCATCCCCTGAGCTCTGATCTGAGCTCGAGTCTCTGAAAAGAAAAAGTCGTAGCTGCCCAAGTCCTGCCTGCAGGGACCTATGTTCCTATTCCTCCACCCAACCTTCTTCCTACTTCCCTATTCACTCCTCAGAAATAGTAAAGCCTCCCATGGAAGTCAACAATGCATGGCATATCAAGTTGAGGCAGTAGTACTAAGCACCCCTCTCACTGCATCAAGGCTGAGAAAGGCATCTCACCATAGCGAATACATTTCAAAAAGCCAGCTCATGCACCAGGGTCCCATTGTTAAGTGCCCCACAAACAGACCAGGCTACACAACTGTCACACACATGCACAGGGCGTAGGTGGGTCCCACGAAGACTCTCTAGCTGTTGGTCCAGAGTCTGTGAGCTTCTAAAAACTCAGGTCATCTGTCTATGTGAGTTTCTATGTTATGATCTTGGCCACCCTTGCTTGCTTGGCCACTCTTGTATAATCCCTCATCCCTTTTTTAACCAGAGTCCAGCCCAGTGCTTTGTTGTGGATCTCTGCATTTGCTTCCATAAATTACTAGATGAAGATTCTATGATGACAATTAGGGTAATTATCAATTTGATTACAGGAGAATGTCAGTTCAGGCACCAACTCCACTATTGCCAAGACTCTTACCTCGAGTCATTCCTGTTGTGGATTCCTGTGGATTACTCTTACACCAAATTTCTCCCTAACCCCATAATGGTTCTTTCTATCAAGATATCTCTTCCCTTGCTCTTCATCTATGTCCCTCCCCCAGCAATCCTACCTAATCTCTCATATTCCCGTACTCCATCACCTTCCCTCTTACTCCTTCCCACCCCCAGTTTACCCAGGAGATTTCACCTATTTCCTTTTCCCAAGGAAATCCATGTGTCCCTCTTAGAGTCCTCCTTGTTACCTAGTTTCTCCAGAGCTGTGTATTGTGGCCTGGTCATCCTTTATTTTGCATGTACTATCCACTTATGAGTGAGTAAAATTATGTATGTCTTTCTGAGTTTAGGTTACCTCACTCAGGATGATTTTTTTTTCTAGTACCATCCATTTGCTTGAAAATTTCATGTCATTGTTGTTTTCCCCCTCCCCCCTCTGAGTAATACTTCATTGTGTAAATGTACCACATTTTCTTTATCTATTCTTCAGTTGAGGGATATCTAAGTTGTTTTCAGTTCTGGGTATTATGAATAATGTTATTTAAATATAGGTTAGCAAGTGTTCTTGTGGTATGATTGGACATCCTTTGTGTATATGCCCAAACGTGGCATAGTTTTGAGGTAAATTGATTTCCAATTTTCTGAGAAATGGCCATACTGATTTCCAAAGTGGCTGTACAAGTTTACACTCCCACCAGCAGTAGAGGAGGGTTCCCCTTACTCCTCATCCTCTCAAACATAAGCTGTTACCAGTGTTTTCGATCTTAGCCATTTGGACAGGTATAAGATAGTGTCTCAAAGTTTTCTTTATTGCTTCTATTTCAAGTTTTCAATCTTGTACTGTTTCCTTCACCTGTTTGATTTTTTTTTGTCTTATTGGCTTTCTTTAAGGGACATACTGATTTCTTCCAATTCTTTTGTTTGCCTTTTCCTCCATTTTTAAGGGAATTTTTTTATTTCCTCTTGAAGGGCCTCTATCTTCTTCATAAAGTTATTTTTAAGATCGTTTTCTCTTGCTTCATCTGTGTTCAGGTCTTGGCTATTGTAGAATCACTAGGTTCTGATGGTGCCATATTGTTCTTTAAGCCATTGAATGCATTTTTACCTTGCTATTTACCCATCTGGGCTTGGGATAATTATAGGAACGGGTGTTGATTTGTATGTGTCTTTGTTGGATGAGTCTTTTGCTCCTTTATCGTATGTTTCCTTTATTATCTTTTGCCCAGAATGACCAAGAGTGATTGGCTGATTTTCAGGTCAAGTAGGATTGCCTTAGCTGAGGTTTGTGGGAATTCGGGTGCTTAGATCCAGTGTATCATCCAGTTCTTTAGGGCTTTAAATGTGACTATGGGTATTGTTCTTCCAACTGGTGTGGGTTGTGCCTGTGCTTGATCTTCCATCTTATGTGGATGGCACTTGTTCCTGTAGGATCTGCTGATGTTGCTGGAGAGGGCTGTTCTTAGGATGCGTTTCTTCCAATTGGTGCAGGTAGTTCTTGTGCCTCCAGGGACTGCTGATTTTGTGGGGGATGTTTAGCCAGGGAGAGGATGTTGCACTTTGCAGACTTGTGTGAGGGCAGAGTGGGTCTTGCAGATTACAGGGTTCCATGGATGTTAGCAATGGTGGCATGTCCTGTCTGAAGGACTCTTATCTGCTGGCTGTCTTCTGGACCTGAGATGAGAGGGCAAGGGCCAAGGGAAATGTGCCAGAGGATAGGGCTTAGGGACTAGGGTATGTGGCAGTTTAGCTGGGAGACTCTTTCACCTTTCTCCAAATGGTGCATGCGATACTTGTACTTCTAGGGGCTGCTGATTTTGTGGGGGATGGTTGGACGTGGGGCATGTTGATGAGTTTGGGTTGTAGAGGGGTCTTCTAATTTACAGGGTCCAACGTATGGCAGTGGTGGTAGCTGCCCACCTACATTACTGTTGCCTGCTAGCCTGCTCCTGGGGCTGAGATCCTTTTTTATAATTTCATACACAAGCAGTAAATCTACATCAATCCCATCTGTCCTGTCTCCTCCACCTACTTCCTTCTTCTGTTGCCCACCCCATTTATAATTTAATTGTTGTTGTTATGCCAGTATCTGTTTCTCTCTCTCTCTCTCTCTCTCTCTCTCTCTCTCTCTCTGTGTGTGTGTGTGTGTGTGTGTGTGTGTGTGTGTGTGTGTGTGAATACAGCCTACTGAGTTAATTTACAATTTTAGAATTGTTCCTGTATACATGTGTGTAGGATTGACCAGTTGGCATTAGAAAACTTATTTGGGAGATTATCCCTAGAGGAAAGTGATTTTTCCTCTCTTAGCAGCCCCCCACCATCTGTAGCTCTTCAACCAGAGTTGGAAACCATGTGGAATTTCCCTGTTAACATTGGTAAATCAACTGGTATTGCCATTATGTCAGTTATGTTCAGGCAACCATATTGTAGAGAGTGCACAAGTGCATTTACCTGTTGTGTCTCTCTAAAAGCATGCATCTTGACCTTTTGGCTCTAATCTTTCTTTTTTTCTGCAATATTCTCTGAGTCTTGTGTATAGGAGTTATGTCACAGATGTGACAGTTGTGGTTGGTCACCTCATAGTCATTCTAAATTTAGCCAATTGTGAAAAACTTTTTTTTGATAAAGCATAAAAGCTCATTTATCTATGAATACAATGATAAATATTTAGAGTAAGGTTAGAAATTATATTGGCTTAGGAAAATGGCAATAGTAGGTTCTTGTTTCAGGACCTAGGATGCCTCCAGTCATGGGTAATTGTCCCAATTTCTATAAATTAGGCATGAATTCCTTTTTATTGAGTGAGATTTAACTCCAATTAGAAAACTCTTGGTTATATACAAGATAAGAGTGTTATTATTGCACCATTGTGGTTGTGGATGTCTTCCTAGTCCAGTTGTTAAGTTCTGTCTGAACTATGTGATGTCTTCAGCAGTAGGGTCTTCCATTCAAGTTCTGGAAAGCAATAAGATGCAATGTTAATATCTAATATTGTTTTCAGAAATGCTTGTAATTTTCCAACCAGCAACATTAAGGGAAGTTTCCCATGTCTTGCACTACAGTGGTGTTTTGTTGTTGTCTTTTTTGTTTTTTAGAAATGCAGAGCTCTTTTGGGCAAGCATGATTACCTAATGGGGGAATAAATCAATTTAAAAATATATGTGCGCACATACATGTATATTCATACATATGTGTATTGCTTTAAGTAAGCTTATTTAATAGTAAGTCGTATGTGTTTTTCTAATATCCTTAGTGTTATTTGTCCCTTGTTTCCCCTTCTCCCCTATATCAGCCCTCTCCCTAGTCACCAATGAAAGTTCCCACACTTCTTTCCATTCCTCCCACATAGCCTATGCATGCTATTACCACCCTCTCTGGAGCTTATTTTTTCCCCCTCCCCCCAGAATCTCCTTTTGTCTTTTTGGCTTCTTTGGTTACTTCGGGTTATATTTTCAAATCTGAAGACTTTTCCCCCTAAAATTGGCTAAAAATAATAATAATTGTTTCAAAGAGCGTTATGTATGTTCAGAAAAGCTTTTTTAAAATTTAGTTCAGGATACTAAGATAATAAATATGGTACATGTTTTACCACAACAATAAAAGCAAGCACAATAGAGTGTTTCAAATGGGAGGACAACCTGTAGTTAGAGATGATGATTCTGCCATGAAACTTCTCTGAACAAAGATTTTTTTTCTCTTTTTCTCAGCAGGCTTCATAGGTCAGATATTTGAGTAGAGAAGGTACATTCTAGTTCCTATTATAAGGTACGTGATATCAAAGTAAATGTTATTGAAACATAAAGAAATTGACTTGTTTGTAAGTGTTGGCAAGAATATTGAAAACGATTTCTCAGGGCATTTAAATTCAGTGGTTCTAATCTGGGGAAGAAAGAAAGAAGGATATAGTTTTGGTTATGTGGTACATTAGTGTTAATGGATACTGCTAATCATCAGTTTGACAGAGTCTAAACTCACATGGGAGACAGGCCTCTGGTAATGTGTGTAGAGTCATCTTGATTGCACTAATTGAAGTGGGAAGAGACATGTGCAATAAATGACATAATTCCTTTGCTGCAATCCTGTATTGTATAAATACAACAGGGAGTTGGGCATCAGTATTCTTTTATTAGTCTCTATTAGTGATTGTGGAGGCACTGTGACTAGGTGCTTCAAGTTCCTGCTACCTTGACCTTCCCACCTTGATGGACTGCACTTGGTAATTGTGAGCCAGAGTAAACACTTAAGTTGCTCTTTTACTATATCTGATTTATAGCAATGTAAAAATTGGACCTACAAGTGGGACCATTGCTGTGATAAACATGATCATTGGCTCGTAGGCCCTGTTTTGTGGCTGGAACGTGGAAGAATTTGGAACATTGGTTTAGAAAAGTCCTTGAATGTTCTAATTAGAACTTAATGGACCTTCCTTGTCAGATCTTGGAAGAAAAACATGCTGTGAGAAATTGGGGCCCAGCACGTGAAGTTTGATAGGAAAACAAGGTCATGATTAGGAACTGACCTAGAAGTCATTCATGCTTAATTTTGGCTGGGAATAGAAATTCAGTTTTCTCTTGTCCTGAGACCTTTAGTGAAATTGACTCTAAAGATAATATGAAGATAATGGATTAATGTATTTGGTGCAGGAAAGGTTTGAGCAAGGTGAATGTTTTGGACGAGAAAGACACAGACAACAAAGGAACTGTAACTGTTGAGAGGCTAGCACATCAAAAAGAAACCTAACACTGAGCTGGGAAAACAGAAAAGGTCTCCTGAGCACAAGTGCACTCATTAAATTTTCCCAATTATAAAGGTGCAACTTTATATGAAAGGAGAAAACCTTAACCGAGAATTCATGTGCGGGTATTCTGTGCTCCTTAAAAGCAGTGTATAAATGAGTGTTCTCTCAGTTTCCATACCTAGAAGCTGATACAACTATGATCCAAAAGGCCTAGGCTCCATCCCAAGATGACAGCATATCATGACTCTATTTTCCATATGGTACTGGTTTTGAAAGCATGGGAGATGAAAGAGTGAGGTGGCATTGAGCTTTACTTCTGGATTTCAGAGAGGGTCTAATGTCAGCAATGTGTGGCAGAGTTCCTGAAAAGTGGCTCTGAGAATCTTTGCATGAAGTGGAAAAGGTGAAGCTTAAACTGCTTTAAGATCCCAGAATATTGTAGATGCTAGGACCATGGGGACCTTCCAAGAAAAATTACAGAAACAGAGTGCAGTTGTATGAGACATCCTAAAGGATGTTGACATTGCACAGTGTGAGAGCCGGATTCAGTGTTGAAAGGAAGACTAGAAGGAGCTACCTGAAATATTCATTTGTCTATAAGGGGGAGATGTAGAGTAAGTATAGCCATATTATAAAAAAAATTATCATAGGCAGATGTGAATACTTTTAATCCCAGAACTCCAGAGGTAGAAGCAGGAAGATCTCTGTGAGTTCTAGGCCAGCCTGGCCCACAGAGGAAGTTCCAGGACAGCCAGGGCTGTACAGAGAAACCCTGTCTTGAAGAAAATTATTTAAAAAAACATTTATTTAGGAGAATGATGAGAACAATGGTTTTCAAAGCAATGGGAAACAAGGGGCAGCTACTAGATGTTCAAATGCTACTTAACATGGATCTTTTCTTCAAGTCAGTTTCAGAAAGTCAGGTAGGTCAATGCATGATACTACAAGTGTAATGAGTCATAATAAAATCACTCATTGAATGCTATAAAGAAAAAGGGTCCTTCAAATGTAGTACTTTTAAAGGATACCTGAAATATGTTATGGTCGTGTGATAAAGTAACGCACTTCCATTTGAAGGACTGTATGAGTGCTGAAATCTTGGAATAACCAGATTTTAGTGGAGTAAAAGCTTGTATTTCTATAAATATGGTATACTATTAAACATAGCCTTTCCTATGTGTAAAATATTGAAAAATTAAAGCAAAAATCAGCTAAAAATAATAAGTACTCACAAAGAATGGAAAGTTTTTCTGTGTGAGGATAGAAGAGACTTTTTGGGGGGAAACTTTAAGCCAGAACAATTTTGTACCAGTTACTGTTTAAAAACTGGCTCTTTGTTCTAAGAAACCTTGATCTGCTATGCCCCCTGACTCCCACTGTACAAATACTCCTATTGTGGCTGCAGCTTATCAATATAATGTAACAAACCTCAGAGTTGGTAGGACATGCACGCAATGTGTAGCAAGCTTGTATAAGGTAATTCTGGCTTCCCACTGAATCAAAACTGCAGAAATAAATTTTGGATAGGATTTACAGAACAATAGTTGCTTGGTGGTGGGAAATTCTAGTGAAAATTAAAGAAGCTTACTCGACAAAGAGTTTCTTTTAGAGGACAGCCATCAAGGGTGTTAGAGATGAGGTTTTATTGGCTCACATGTCCTTGACACAAGACAGGTTCAGTTAAATTATATTTCCGTAGGAAATATATATATATATATTCCTTATATTTCTAAGGAAATACAATTTAAATATATATAATAATAATCAGATACTGAAGGAATTTCATTTTGTGGTCTCAAGAAGGTTTTGTCTAGAGTAAGGAAGAAATTACTTTTTGTTATCATCAACAAGAATGTGGAGTCATTGAAGGAAATTTGAACCAAGTTTATTGACTATCAGCATGCAAATTCACATTATTGTACATAGATAATGAAGGCTTGGGGATTGCTGGTGGCTGACAGATAAACTACAGGCATTGCTTGGATCCAATGGCACAGTATCTACTAAACAGGATACATTAAAAAAACACGGGATCTCACCACATATGGTATCTGCATCCCTAGGGAATGGTTTAACTCTTCAGAAATATTTGCATTATTAAGGAAATATCCAGCACTCTGACCAGGGAAACAGGTAGGTGAACCTTCACCTCTCTCTCTGATTGTCCCTAAATCCAGTCCCCTAGTCTCCTCCCTAGCTCTGCAACAGATTCCTTCTCCAGTGGATCACATAGCTCTCCCCCTCAAAGTTTCCTTCCCTACACTCATTGCTTTACCTGAGATCCAACTCCAACAGGCATTCCCTGGGCCATTAAGGCTAGAGAAGCAGGTAGGCAAGCTTCTGATCTCCAATTTCCCTCCTCTTCTTCAAATCCAATACCCTGGTCTCAATCACAGCTCTGTAGCAGACCACATGCTGCTGCCTCTCCTTACTGTCTGCCCCCATTCCCAGGGGACTAAGAAGATTCTGGTGGAACTCTGCTTTCCTCCCTCCTCTGGACCCCTGTCCCAGGTCCTCACATCCCTAGCCCATTCCAATTCTTAACTGTCAGCTCCCAATACCTAAAAACATAATTTACCTGAAACCCCTGATAGTCATACTTATCAGGATCACAGAAGAATTTACCAGGCGATACATAGCAACCACACTCTACAAAATGAAACAGAGAGGACCATAGAAACCAATGAACAAACACCCACCTAACAACAACAAGACCAGATGTCAGCACTAGAATTACAATCTTTCCAAACTCACACTCCTAGACTCCAAAACAAAAACAAACAACAATAAACATAATCAACAACAGCCAGGACAATATGTCTCCCCTGGAGCCCAGAAATACTACTACAGTAGGCCCTGGGTATTGCAACATATTTGAAGCATCAGACAAATACCTTAAAGTTGCCTTTATGAATAGAGGTCTTTAATATGATAGAGATTATTAAAGAAAAAGGAAATACCTTAAAAAATCTGTGAAAAGAATCAAGCAGTAGAAGGAAAGGAATAAAATAGTGTAAGGACTTGTAAGTGGAAATAGACTCAGTAAAGGTCTCCAACTGCAATCAAGCACAAATTGATTTTTCCTTTTTTGATTATTTACCCAGGAATTTACCATTTTATCAAATGTTTAATAAAGCATAATTTCATGAAAATGTACCCAATATGATCATTAAATATTGTATGGTTATGTCAAAATACCACATGATACCCCGTAAGTACAGAAAATTAAAATCATAACTAAAATTGTCCATATGAAACAAAACAAAATATAAGTGCCAGGCTTCCCTGGAAGGTAGCATTCTAGCATTCTAGCACTGCAATCATTGTACATGAGATCCATTCTTTGCAATACAAAAATGGAGATTTTGCAGAATTCTGTGTTGTTCACAATCTTGAATTAGATACTGTCTTTTATAGTTATTCCACTGAATATATCTCTTCGCTTGATCTTTGCTGAGAATTTAATTAAGGTTGTCTTATTATGCACTACTTGACCCTTAGGATGTGCTAGACTTCATTTGATGTTGTTTTGTCTGGATTATTGGGAATAGATTTGCTAATTCCTTTGAGATATTTTATATCTATAGCAATAAAGGGAAACTAATTCAGTTACTGTCCTTGTGACATCTGTACTATAGAACTTTAAAAACCTGAAATAATAATTATGGATTATGTAAAATAATAATTCAATCAATGAATTTGAAAACATACCTTGTTCATAAATTTCTAAGTAAGCCTTCTGTCCACTAAACACACAGAGCTTTTTGGATTTTCCAAATAATAGTTTTATTTGAAGTTGAAAACATTGAATGTGTGTTGTTTAGGCGAATTATAGCTTTAGTGTAGAATAGTTATTTTCTTGATTCACTCTGTATTGGCATTTGAGGACAATAAATTGTCTAGCTATTTATTAAGGTTAATAGCATGTGTTCTAAAAACCAAGAAACATATTTTTTCATTAGGCAACTAAAAATATTAGAATGAAATATTTGATTTATAAAATTGACTTTATGGAATAGAGCTAGTGCAAATTGGTTCAAAGATGATTTTGGCAGGAATTATACCAATAGGATATACCAATAGTATATAAAGAGAAACACAGCCATCATTTACACTGAAAAATTTCCTTATGATGAAAATGAACAAAGTAGGTGGCCACTGATAAATATTTATAGTATTACAGTTGTTAAGTTTCATTTTAAAGTAAGAAAGCAGAAAGCACACTATAAAATAATAAGAATAGTCAACTCAAAGTGGTTACAGGTATAAATCACTGTAATTACTTGTAATCAATAGTGCTAAAATAGTAACAATAAATTTCCTGGTGGTGGAGGGCTGAAAAATTGGTAGATTGCAAAGAGGGTTGGAAGGCACCATGAAAAATGGATGGCCGCAAAGCTTGGTTAGCTTTTGTTCTTTGGCTGAAAAATGTGTATCCCTGCCATGATGAGCTCCATGCTTCTGGAGAAATACATATGAAAGAAGAAAGAAACACCTGCAAAACAGATTTACCAAATCAACCCTTGTGATTTGTGGAGTGGTACAATGGGTGGCCAAGTTGTTCTCAAATCCAAGCTGACTACTTTAGGCACTTGGTTCTGTTAGTTATGCAGATTAAAATTTGAGTATAAGCAAAAGATTTGTTCACATCATCATATACTTGCCAGTGTTTATTTAAAAGCTCTAAAGAGCTCTAAATACAATATGCATTATCTTCCCTTCCAAATATTATTCTCTAGTGAGATTCATTTTATGTATCTATTGCATGATAGAACTGCTTTTAGTGAAGCAAAATTAGCCAAACTCAGAGAAACATTTACTAGACCTCTCTCAAATTTAATTCCCATCTTATCTCTTGCTAGGCCTATTCTAAAGCTCTGGATGTAGGAGAAGCAATACTTATTTAGTCTTGCCTTAAGGGAATTGTAAAATCAAGCCATACTTATATGTAGATTCCTTAGATAACTCATCTGTTATGTACCTTCTGTATTAAAAATACATGAAGGTTTTCATTATATAAATACTGTTCCAGAAACTCTTTAGTTTTCCAATTCTACTATTGTTTAGACAGTGTGGTATGACCTCATGAAACATTGGCTGGGGGTATTATATGGATTTTTATGTGTATAATAAAACTTGTAAGATTGATGGATGTTTTTCATTTCTAAGAAAGTCAATTTCCTGTTATATGGGGAAAGAGGACCTTTAGTGGCAGTAAATAATCAAATGACATAAAATTCCACAGGCTCATGATAGTTCCTTTAACTGTCGATCATGTTTTAACCTGTTATTGGGGAGGATAGTTATGATTGAAACCATTTCCTGCTTAACTAAAAGTGGATAAATACATGCCATCTTGGGAAAGCAGGCTAAGCAGGAATTTTTCTTTCTATTTTAGTATTTCTAGATACATGCAGCACAATCTTGTTTTCCTTTTCCTAGCCACATCTGTCCAACAGCATTCCATTTTAAAGTATAATGTTCCCTTTCCATCACTGTGGCTGCTAACTTTATCATCTGTGAAAATTTCCTTAGAGGTTGAGTCTCTTCAGAAATAGTGCTTTAAAAAAAAAAACTGGTCTGTTAAGCTTTTCTTTCTTTTTTATCAGGGTATTTGTCTAATAGTAGAGGTTTTGCATATTTTTGTAACTCTATAAGCAGAATGTATTGTGCTTTAATACATTTATTCCTTACCCTTGGATAGTCACAAGAGAGATAGAGCAGGAAAAGTACAATATCCCCAAGAGGATTCCAAGGACTCAGAGTCGGTGTAAGCTGCTTTTGTTATTTATATCATAAAATGATTATTAAAAGCCAGTTCTCTAGAAAAAAATTCTCTCCTGATTGTATTGCAATTCTGCTGTATTACCTTGAAGAAAAGAGCACAGCTTGGGTGAGATTTGATGCCTTAAGGCCTTGATTTTCTGATAGATGAGAAAGCATCTCTATAGTGGGGTTTATTGATAAATTTAGTTTTCTTCACAAAGGAGCAGTATAATGAATGGGCAGGAATTTTGATAAGTAGAGCAGCACTAAAAAAATAGTACAAAGGTTATGGTGCAGACTGGGTGGGGCAAGCATAACTCAAAACTACTGTACTGTTTCTCCAGCTAAAGATTTAATATTACTGATTATCAGTTTGGCTTTTTAAAATTTTTTATTTAAAAGTATTTTTTTACATGCCAACCACATTTACCCTTCTTTCCCTCCTCCCACTCACCACCCCCACCTTCCTTTTCCCACTCTTTCCATCCACTCCTCAAAGGAGATAAGGCCTCCTGTTGGGAGTCAACAAAGTCTGACATATCAAGTTGAGGCAGGACCAAGTCCCTCCCCCCTGTATCAGGGCTGAGCAAGGTATTTCTCTGTAGGGAATGGGCTCCAAAAAGTCACTTCATGATCCCACTGCCAGAGGCCCCAGAAACTTCCCAAGCCACACAACTGTTACCACATTCAGAGGGCCTCCTTAGGTCCCATGCAGGCTCTCCAGCTGTCAATCCAGAATCAGTGAGCTCCCAGTTGCTCAGGTCAGCTACCTCTGGGCTTCCGGATCATGATCTTGATCCCTTTACTCATTTAATCCCTCCTCTCTCTCTTCGACTGGACTGGGAGCTCTGGCCAGTGCTTAACTGTGGATCTCTGCATCTGTTCCAATCAGTTTCCTGATGAAGGTTCTATGATGACAATTAGGGTGGGCATTAATCTGATTACAGAGGAAGGCCAGTTCAGACACCCTCTTCATTATTGCTTGGAGACTTAGCTGGGGTCATGTTTGTGAATTCCTTAGAATTTCCCAACACTAGGTTTCTCCCTAACCCCAACATGGCTCCCTCTATCAAGATATCTATCTTTTTGTTCTTTCTGTCCTACCCCAAACTCTAACATCCTGTTCTCTTCTGTTCTCTTCACATTTCCCCTTAACCCTCCCACTCCCAATTTACTTAGGAGATCTTATCTTTTTCCCCTTCCCAGGAGGATCCATGGATATCTTTCTTAGGGTCCTCCTTGTTACCTAACTTCTCTGGGGTTTTGAATTGTAGTTGATTATATATTGCTTTACATCCTTATATGTACTTATGAGTGAGTTTACAATGTGTCTTTCTATCTGGGTTACCTCACTCAGGATGATTTTTTTTTGTATTTCTATCCATTTATCTACAAATTTCAAAATGTCATTTTTACTGCTGCATAATACTTCATGTTTTATCCATTCTTCATTTGAGGGGCATCTAGGTTGTTTCCAGATTTTAAATTATTCTGTTCCTTATTGATTTACTGCCTGTTTGGCTATTTCACTGTGCTTTGTGCACTAATTTCTTAAATAAATTTACTTTCTTTTCTCATTTTAAATCAGTAAAGACATGATTGTGAGCCATATTCACTTTGCAGAATCTTTATTTACCTGTCTAACTTGTTTTACTTATTTTTCTAGTTAAAAATTTTGGCTATCTTTCACAGAAGACAACATAGTAGGTATTAGTTTTGCGAGGCTGTACAGTTTCTACTGAGACTACTCACTGCCTCTGAAATAGGTATATTTATACTTATATTACTCATACATATACGCATGTATATATGCATAATTAATAATGAATAAACTAGTAAGTTTTGTAACAACAGAGAACTTGAATTAATAATCCTAAAGTTTTGTAACAACAGAGAACTTGAATTAATAATCCCACCTCTAACATGAAAGTTAGCCCATAATAACTTCAGTTTACCCATCTACAAAATGAACTCAATTATGACCTTAGGCAGTTGTGGAAGGTTTTAGTAAGTTAAAAGATCCTGGCCTACTAAATTAATACTACATTCAGTGAGTACTAGACATTAAATTCAATAATCAAACCAAGTTAATTTATTGAAGAGATTTGTGTACCAAAAAGCTTTTCAATTTTATACTCCAGAAAGATACTTACATATTTCTTGCCTTTCAAAATCCTGTAGTCTGTTAAGAGAGGCCAGCCTTTGGTGTTTACTTCCAGAGAAACGAGATAAATAAGGACATGTATACCTATATATATATATACATGTGTACATACGCTTATACATAGACATACATGTTTACAAACACTTTGGGGAGCCAGAAAACTCTTGCTCTTGAAGTATATGGCAGAATTTAGGCTGGATCATGAGGAATTAAGAGTAGCTAGTCACCAGGAAGAAAAAAATGGCAATAGATTTCTAGGTAGAGGAAAGTACAGTGACATGTTAGTCCAAGTATACTTTAGGGCACTGACAGTAAGTCCCATCTGAGAGAAGGACAGCCTGGTAGTGAAGGGCTTCCCAAAGGGATTCTTTGCATTTGGAGTTGTAGTTTATCTTAATATTGCATTTAAAAACAGTTTTATTTATTTTATGAATATTTTTGCTTACATATATGTGGCACCATGTAAATGCAGATGCCTACAGAAGTTAAAAGAAAACATCAGATTCCCTGAAACTGGAGTTACTATATAGGTACTGGGAACTGAATAGAAACTTTCTTCAAGAATAACAAAGTGCTCATAAACACTGAGCCATTTCCCCACCTCCTTTTAACATTGTTTAAAAACATTTGTCAATTTTAGTTGCTATTGTTTGAGATAGGGTTTCTTTGTGGAATAGACTTGGCTGGTCTGGAATCTGCTTTGTAGATCATACTGGTCTCAAACTCACAGAGATCGGCCTGCCTCTGCCACCACACTGGAGGAGGGAGGCTCATGAGACACAAGAAGCAAACAAATAACAAGTTTCACAAGGCTTTATTGGGATGAAAAACCTGTGCTGAAAAACACTGACTTGTGTCAATTTATCATGGGACTGGAGAGACATCTTAGTTGGTAAAGTGATTTCCACTGAAGCATGAGAAACTGACTTCAGATCCCCAGCAACATGTAAACAGTGAGACTCAGTGGTACATCTATAATCCAAGCACTGGGCAGGCAGAGATAGGTGGATTCCTGATGCTCACTGACCAGCTAGCATAGCTGATTTGGTGAGCTCCAGAGTCAGTAACAGACTGCCCCAAACAACAATAATGTGGAAATTGACCGAGGAAGAGTCACCTCCTGTTGACCTCTCGCCACATATATGTGCATTCACATGCAAACACCCACACAAACACTGTACACATACACATAGAAAGCCTTGTGTGTGCACACACCTTAAATTATCAATATTTTATTTAGATTGTCAGTTCTGAGCTTTTCTGGTTTACTTGAAGCATTTTTATTTTCTTACCGTTTGTTGAGCAGCAACTAGGAATAAAAACAGCGAAGTACAAAAGAATTATGGTAAAGACAAATATAAATTGGTCATTTAGAAGCATAGTGGTTGCATATACAATTTTACAAAAAGAAACTTTTGCCTATCAAAATGGTACAATAGAATTTAGATTTTTGTATACAGAAGTGAACTGTATCATCTGTGAACAGAAATAATTCCATTTCTTTGTCAAAGATTTGCAGGACAGTTTTCTTTTTATATCTGGCTTATTGCTAGAGTTAGGACTCTGTGGAAGCAGACAACCTTATCTTTGTTCTGATCTTAAAGGTAAATCCTTCAATTTTTCCATATTAAGTGTGATATTAGTCATATGCTTTTTAGTGTGTGGTAGATATAATTTCCTTCTTTTTCATTAGTTTGTTGTCTTACTGTGACACAGTGCTGAACTATTTAAATAACTGTGTAATTTGTATCTTCCATTTGGCTAATGTGATAGATAGCACTAATTATCGTGTGTTTTATGATGCTTTTATTTTCAGGTATAGCATCTTACTTGGTTATGATGTGTAATCTTATTTATATATTGTTAAATGCAGTTTGCTACTAATATTTGAGGATTTTTGCATGAATATTCATTAGAGATATCCGTTGTAGTTGTCTTCCATGGTCAATGTAATGTTTTCATTCAGTAGATTTTTCTTAATGTCAGGTCATATTTAAGCCCCTGGTCTATTTTTGGCTTGATTTTTGTATGCAATGTGAGATGATGACCTAATTTCATTGTTCTACACAAAGATACCCAGTTTTCCCACCACCAGACTGTATAAACTGCCCTTCCCCCATTGTATTGTGTGTTCTTGAGATCCTTATCAAAATCTTGTCTGAGGTATGTATTTTTTTTTAAATTTCTAGATTGTACTCTTGTAACTGGCATTCTATTCACAGAAAGTGATAATTGATAGGTTGGATTTGGATTTATGCTGAAAGATGGCTTTCAAAATGGCAGGTAGTGGGAAACTTTCTTGTGGAAAACAAATGCTTTTAATATTGAATGACCAATTTATATTTTAAATAATGGTATATTTTTGAATTTAATATTTTTTCTAGGTAGTAGAGTGTTGATAGTTTTGCTAATAAATTATTTATAGATAAAAATGAAATGAGAATGGAAGGATCTATTTCTTAAATATGAAGAAGACAACTGATCTCTGGAGAAATAAATTGTCCAAGGCTTATTTCTATGAGAATGAAGGATCTTTGTCTTCTGAAAGACACGTTTACGGATTTATAAACAAAGTAGATCTGCATTGATAATTGATCCTTGTTGCCTTGACATTTCTTGAAAATCTTTATTTTACACAAGAATACCATTCTCTTAGCTATTAACAACCTAGATTCCTGGATGTTTGTCTTCTCTTGTCTTCGTCCCTATCAAGTCAAGTTACTTGTGCCTTCTAGAATTCTTTTTCTGGTCCCTCCAACTGGATAGAAGCTGTCAGGATTTCAAACCTCCATAATCTCTAATATGAACTCACTTTTCTGTAATTGCTAGATTCCACTCGTCCCTGCCACCATCTGATTAACCTTCCCTGTGCCATCAGTCTTCATTCTCAGGAGGAACTGTCCTAACAGTCTCCTGTTTGTAAGTCTTCATAATGAAACTTACTGATGGAGCTGTGTGCTAGACTGTTGTGTAGCAATTGAAACATTCTCTCCTGGAGGAGGGAGGGAAGGAGGGAGGCTCATGAAACCCAGGAAGCAAACAAACTAACAAGTTTCACAAAGCCCCGGAACTTATAAGATTCATAAGGCTCCTTTCCAAGGTTATCTAAACAGTTATCTAAACTTGCTGGGCATAGGAGACTCTCTAATCGTCCGAGCTGGCTGCAATTCATGCAGGGAGCTCCAGAGATGCAGCCTTGGTGAGTCATTACCCATGCTGTAGGTGGGCTTTTTGGTGCTTCTGCAGGCAGCGAGACATCTATGCTGTTGGGGTAAGTATGCTCTCATCCATACGCCTGTAAATAATCCCAGCGACTGACCGTCCGCTAAGTTAGACTTGGGTGCAGTCATTTCTTTGCTTTGTTATTGGTGTCCTATCTGAGGTGAACAGACTTTTCTTCACATCTTCCCAGGAAATGTCCCACAACACAGATTAAAATTCTTTGGTACTTGAGTCGTTGAGCAGTGGGGTTCTGTGCTCTTTTCTGTTGCATAAGGGTGGACTTTTCACTGAAAAATAAATGTGACTAATGTAAAGCTGTTCATGTTTTTTGGCTTAGGAGTTAAGAGATTGGCTGTAATTTTTGTTTCTTGGACCACTTTCACTTAGGATACTCCCTCTTGTGACACAGGCAAATTCCAGGCCACTTGGAAAGGTCACATATATGTATTCCAGATGTTTTCTTAGCGCAAACTGATAGCCTGTTTCTTAGCACCAACTGATTGCTTCAAGGGATTGAGCAATCTTGAATCTCTAGGCCAGTTGATGCAGTTTCGTATGAGCTGCATTTTCAGCCGACATTTGACTGTATTATCCCAGCACAACAAAGTTCAGAAAAGAACCAGCAGTGAGACCAGTCCAAAAAAAAAAAAAAAAAAGAAAAAAGAAAAAAAAGCAGGACATATAAAGAACGAACCAGAAACATGACAAATAACACTGAAGTATTGTTTTACACCACAGTTTTGAGCTGACTTATTTTGCAGTAAGAGAGAACTGGAAGAACTTGGCTTTAAATGTGCCTTTGTTCTCTGCTGACTTGATTCTCACTATCATTATACAGTTATCCTACAGGCATACTATTTCAGACAGTGTTTGGACACTTAGTGAGTTCTTTTGTGACTGGATGTTGCTTGTGCCTTTTCTTAAATACACTTATTTTTTTTTCTATCCAGAACATTCTTAGTCTTCATGAGTCAGCTTTGTTCTGTGTGGCTGCCTCCATCTTCATCTGGATAGAAGGAGGTTCTGTCTTCCATTCAGCAACTGTTGTACATCTAGATGACTGTTTTTACCACCTTACTTGTTCTGTGGCATTTGTCTTTATTCCTCCATGTTTTATTTATTTAAGATTTATTTTTATCTTGTGTATATGTTTATGTGTATGCCTATATATGTGAGATATATGTGTTTTCAGTGTCCACAGAAGTCTGAAGAGAGCATCAGATACCCTGAAGCTGAAGTTACAGGTGGTTTTGAGCCACCATATAGGTACTAGGAATTGAACCAGGTCCTCTGAATACTTAATCCCTGAGCCATCTCTCTAGCCCTGATCATGTTTTGTTTACTCTGTGTTTCTTTCATGTAGCTCTTGACAGGGAGTTCACAGCACATCCTTTCCTGGGTCCCTGTGCACATATGAATGAACACACACGTGAAATAAAAACATGTATTTGTGGGTCTAATGCAGGATAATAAATTAGGGTATTTGATACTTTGATTTTTTTGTTTTTAAGTAAAATAAATTCAGGTATTTGATTTATGATGCTGTAATTCTAAGGAGTAGGTAAAATATTAAAATAAAAATTTTCATAAATTTGAGAGACTTTTTTTAGATTAGGCATATCAAAAAATGCAGTGTATATATATATATATATGTGTGTGTGTGTGTGTGTGTGTGTGTGTGTGTGTGTGTGTGTGTGCATGTATGTATAGCTATATATACCATCAATTAAACCCTATGACTTAGAAGTCTAATAATTTCTTTTGCCTCTCAGTATCTTACTATTTTAGTCATACAAGGTTTGCTGTATTTTTAGACATTTTTCTTGGAAGCTTTCTTCTAGCAGAGAGTGACTCAAGAATCCAAGTGATTTTTACCTTTCTAACATAAGATACCCAAAGTTTCTGAGGATAGATATAAGGATAAAAGAATAATGTAAATCTTTCAAAATGTGAAAGCAGACTATGTCTTTACTATTCCCCCTTCAATATAAAGTCATTCCATGGTCCTGCCTAACTGTAAGAGAATTAGGTACATAGGAAGAATAAATAAAATAAAGCAAGTTTGCTTAATGCCAGTAATTTCACTTCCTCTCTGTAAATTACTCTGAACTTTATAGTGTAAATATTCTGATATCAGATTTTTGGTAAGAACTTTTGACACAATATAATAAAATTTGATGTAAATCCTAGATAGGCTGGATAACTTATTAAATTCTATTCTATAACCAACATTAAAATCCATAGGGCATGAAATTTATTCTCTTAAGAAATAGAAGTGATGTGTGAAAGAAGATATGATTGACCAGTAAGATCCTAAAAAATTGGTGAAATATGTATTATTTCTGTAGAGCTTTCTATGAGTTTTGCTCTACATTTAATGTTATGGTACATGATCTTGCCCTATGGTTGAATGTGCATTTCTCATCAACTGTTGGCTTTTTAAGTGATTGCCACACTGACCATATTTATTTGTAAGGCACACGAATGCATTCATATTAGCTTAAATTTTGTTAAATGAGGCATAGATTTAGGTAAAAAGTGTTATTAAACTCAAGATGATTAAACCACTCTCAGTAACGATGGCAATGAGGAACTGTAGTATGCTGAATATCAAAGTTATTTTCCATTGGTTGGGATGTAATTCACATCACTACACCTTTCTCGTCCCCTTCCTTCAGTATTTTTCTTTTCCTCCAATTGTCTATGAATAAAAATAAAAAAAGTCTGCACCATGCAATCCTGTCTTCTCATGCCAGCAGAATAATAGAAACTATCCATACATACTTGAGAAACAAGTCCAATAATAAAATATGGAGACAATTTAGAAATTAGGTATGGAGGGGAAGTTTTCATAAATACAGCAAAATTGAGAACAGTGTAAGAAATTTTCTCATGCAGGAGGTGACAACATAGAGCCTGTTATATATCTCTAAAGAGTTCACACTCCCCAAAGTGAGCTGATGAGAAGCACCTAAAATAAGACTAATATAAAACTGACAATCTTATTAGATTTTAAAAATTATTTGTATTTTTCATATTTTTTGAGGATTATAATTGTATATTTCACCCTTCTCTTTCCTCCTTCCAGACCCTTTCCTATACTCCTTCTTGGTCTCTTTTAAATTTATGGCCTCTTTTAAAATTATTCATTTCATACACATATATGTAAATTCATATATATTCCTAAATACATAAATATACCCTGACCAATATAATGTTACTTGTTTATGTTTTCAGCAATGACCATTTGATATTTGATAACAAACTTGTGTGCTCTTCCCTAGGTCTCAGCATTCCTCACTTGCATGGCTTTAATGCCAGATAATTATGCAGGCTCAGTGTGTCTTCAGTTTTACCTGTCCCCACATTCAAATGGGAAAGAAATGGCTGATTTCTTTCTTTTAGTATTTCTTATATGGTGTCATGTAGCTTATGAAATCTGAGTTTATGACAAAGTTTTGTCGAAGGTTTAGTCCCTAACCACCTCAGTAGTTCAGTTTACTGAATGCCATATTTGTGTTTTCTCTGTAGTAATTGTAGGGAAGAGGGTCAAGGAGAGGAAGTAGTAAGTATAGAAACATCTGGGTCTCATTGTGTAGCTGCAATCAGTGCCATCATTAATCGTTAAGATCTTCACCCCTATTTACTAATAAACAGTGAGTTCACCAAGAGTAACACAGCAATCAGAGTTAAGTGGCAAAGTTAATTGGAATCCTGCAGTCTCTCACATTTCCAGAATTTTGCTATTGCTTTGTGTTAAGCACAGAAGTGCTTAATAATCCTATTTATTTATTTTTTAGTTTTTTACTTAATGGGAGAGAAGAGGAGTCAGCAAGTGTAGGAGAAGGGCAGGAGAGGGTAATGGGGAGTTAATAAGATCAGAATATTCTAAACATGTATGTAATTATCAAAAAAATAAATTTCGAATGCTATCAGAATATAAAATGGGAGATTGAAAGAAGTTTTTTAAAAGAAGATGGATTTATATCTTGTAATTACTTTTATTTTTCTTTGAGATATTGTACTTTAACCATGAAATTTGGGAAGAAGGAGGAGAGGTCCTCTGCTCTTTGTGGCTTCTATTCAACAGTCACCTACTGAGCAAGAAAAGGAAGCCCTGAAACGAGTAAAGTGCTGAAGCCTCATGTTCTTCCCAGTTTTTCCTCCATCCGTGCACGATATAAGCTTTTTACTTTCCCTGAAGGTCAGAGCTAATGCCTCCAAAGTGAGAAACAAGGACAAGGGCTCGAAGTTGTTCAGGTCTAAGGGTATTACTGATGAGCACATTATGCTATGAGTCACCACAGCTGGAATCAGTAGATACTCGTTAAATATGTGAAGATAATGAGAAGAAAAGTATTCTAATTGTATTTTATTTTTCAATAATACAATGCTTTGAAAATGTCATACAATGTCTTTGGATTATATTCACTCCCACCTCTCTCCCTTCCTCCCTCTCTCCCTCCTTCCCTCTCTCTTTTTAAAGGAAGACTATCTCTCAGCAGATGTCTTAGTCCTCTGACTCTTGCAGTCTTTCTCTCTTCTCTGCAGTGTTTCCTGAGCCTCTATGTATGGGTTGCACTGTGGATATATTAGTTGGTGTTGGGAATCCTGTGCATTTTGAGCAGTGTGGCTTACTCTAGGGTTTTTGATTTGCTGCAGAAAGAAGCTTCTTGGATAAAAGAGGAGACGTATGCTTATCTGGGGCTCTAAGGGTAAATAGATATTTAGAATGCAGCTACAAATCACACCGGTTTAGGAAGCTGGTAGTAGTAGGTTCACCTTTAGAGTCTGTTCAGCCATGGATAGCTAGCTGGCTAAGTTTATAGTACCAGGCATAAATTCCCTCACATTGGTTGGAACTTAAATCCAATTAGGCGACTGTTGGCTATACTTAGAGTATTGTACTCTTCAGAATATCTTGCCATTTTGGTATTGTTGAAATTCATATGGATTATGTTGGACAAAACTATTGATTGCTTTTCTTCCTTGCCATCTTGCATACTTTCTGCTAAAACTGTGAGAACCAGTTGTCAGTGATGAGGCTTCCAAGTTTGATCTAGATTGATTACTCCAAGTCTTATGTTTGCAGTGTGTTGTTCTTATCCAGAGGATCTTACCTTCTTTTCTGGAAGGTGTTATTACTGTTTTAACTTTTAAAATTTATTCTTTGGGGATTTTATGCATACACTTTATGAAATATATTCATATCCACTCCTCACTTCCTCCTTGTTACTCTCCTCCAACTACCTGTCAAAACATCCTCCTCCCTACTTTATGACCTCCTCTCAAGAAAAAATGCCCCAGGTCTAATTAGTATGATATATATATATGCATGGGCATAAGACCATTCACCAGAGCATAGATGGCTTATCAGTGACCACACCACCAAAAGAACAGTTATTATCTCTTCCTTAGTAACTATTAACTGTCCACAGCTGCTTAATTAGTGTGGGACCTTATGAGTACCTCCCCTATCCATATTTAAATTTTGTCTAGCTTGGTCTTATAAGGGTCTTGTGCAGGTAACAGTAACATGTTGTAAATTCATGAATGAAAAAGCAATGTTTTGTTCAAAAGACACCATTTTATAGTTGGAAGCAGACTTTTAATTTCAGTTAATATTTTAAAGATTTATTTTATTTGTGTGTGTGTGCATGTACATGTAGGTGCCTATAAAGGCCAAAAGAGGACATCAGATTCCCTAGAGTTGAAGTTACAGCAAGTTGTGAGATGTGGGTATTCAGAATCGATTAGAGGTCTTCTGTAAAACCAGTAAATGTTCATAACCTCTGAGCAGTCTCTCTAGCCCCTTCTAGTTTTATATAAGTTGAATTTCAAAAATAATATAGATATTACCTACCTAGAAGTTTATTATATACATTTGTTAATATTCTCAAGTTTCAAACTGCTACAATTGACCTATATTTACTTACAATTTGAAAAACTCCAGAATAATAGCATTTGCTGTGTCTTACACATGTAATATAAATGAAGTCAGCCAGAAGAAAATTGCGTAGGGTTAGGTAGGTAGAAGATATTCATAGGGTCCTTTAGCACCTCTTATAAGATTTAACATGTTGTAGCATTGTAATTGCCCTTGCCTATTAGGAACACAAAGGGTGAATTGAAAGTGGGAGACTCTAAACATCTGCCTGATCTTTGAGATTGGCTATCTCTGGTAAAAACAGTAAGATAAAGATATTGCAAAAAACTTTTTAATGACTCAATGTTTCATGTACTGTGGTCCACAGGGGATGAAGAGAATGAGGCTGAGTTGAAGATGATAACCTACATGAGATGCTTCTTAAATGAAAAACCATTCAAGCACATCACCAATATACTCCTCTTATATTGCTAAGAATGTAATCACCACCCCTATTCATTTTTTTTTGCATTTAGCCATTTGTTTTATTATGATGAGGTTAACAGTTTTGCTTTTCTGTTGCAAAGATAGTTTTCCTATAGTATTTCAATAATTATTCTTTCAGTGTTATGCATAAAGCCACTGAGTCTAAAGGGACTTTTTGATCTTACGTTGTTCAGCACCTTAACCAATGCAACTTTCATCAGAGATAGATACTTACTTTTTCTTCTTGCTTATTGGTAATAATGGACCTTTTGGTTCCAAAATGTAAATGACTCAGGAGAAATCCGGGAATTTTCTGGACTTAGGGATTTTAGTGTGCAAGTGGAATATGTATTCTTCTATTTAAAAATTGAGTGTCACATCTTTTTGCAAATTTATAGGAGATGATAAATCCATTCTTACTTTCACTTCCCACTGTAGTAGGAGGTTTCTGGACCTGACTTTCAGGCCTAACCTCAAGGCTTAGACTTGCAGACCCACAGACCTGCAGACCTGCAGACCCACAGAGACACACAGATGCTTTCAATTGTTTTTGGCTGATCAGTCTCAGGCCCAGGCATATCACTTGCTAGCTCTCTACCCTTCATCTAACCCATGATTCTTCCTGTTCAGCCATGGGGCTCAGTACCTTTTCTTTAGAGCAGCATGGTTGTCCTCTGCTTCCTCCAGCTTCTCTCTGGCGGTCTGCTCTGGACTTCCTGTTCTCAGAGTTTTTAGTCTGGTAGCCCTGCCCACACTTCCTGCCTGCCTTTGGCCCATCAGCGCTTTTTATTAAACCAGTGGGTGGGACAATTATTTACCACGAAACAACACAATACCCCTACATCCCACTGTCTGAATATAGGAAGCATAGATGCAGGATGGAGTAAGGGAAGAGAGATTGCTGTAGAGACAGGACCGGACAGATGCAAAGAGTGTTCCTTCCACATCTGACTAGTTAGTGATTACTGCCTGGCTATGAAGAGTTACTTGAAAGGATGAGAAAGAAAAACTACCAGTGCTCATTCAGGTCCAGGAAGATGTGCTGTTCTCCCAAAGCAGTGTGCAAGATCTCACAGTTCATGAACACTGAATAGAATGTTAGCAGATAAGAGTAAATATTCCTACACTAAGTGATGTTCTGATATTAACCAAGAAAGCTTAAAATTCTAGTATAGAAAGCATAAAGCATAAAACACAGAAATTGTGTAAAGAAGAGCAAGTGAAATAAAAGTAAATATATGAAACAAACACAACTCAGAACAGAAATATGGGAACCAAAAAACTGAGCCACTTCTTTGACATCAATGCCACTGATGAATCTATACCTAGACCATGATAGAAACAGTAGACACAAATTGCCAGTATCAGGAATGAGATTATATCATGAGAGATATTGCAGATAGCAAAAAGATGACAAGGATTGCCATAAAGAACTTTGACAGTATATTTAATGTCTGACTTTCTATAGACAATAGTTCAACTCACTCCACAGTCAATAATTATTAAGATTATTCTGCCCCTAAATATTTTAAAAACTTTTTAATCTTTCTTCATCCTCTAGCATCATATTCTAATCTAGGTGACAATCTCACATGACTGTATGAAATTCCTTGCTGAATCATCCATTCAGTTTCCCCTAATCCTTCTATTTTTAAATTATAGAAATCTGGTTTTATCAGCTGCTTCATTCCTCATCAAGTGTTTTTTTTAATTATTATTATTACTTTAAGAAATCCAAGCTGTGTGTTTGTGTGTGAGGGGTGGTGGTGGTAAAGAGATAGCTCAGCAGTTAAGAAAAGTGGCTGCTGCTTTTGCAAAGGACCCTGGTTTACTTCCCATCACCCACTTGTTTGCTTAAAACTGTTTAAGACTGCAGTTACAATGTTCTCTTCTTACCTCTGAGGGCCCTAGGCATGTACGTGGTACATAGATGGATGTATGAGCAAAACACTTCTCCACATACCATAAAGTTTACAAAGAAGGAAGAGGGAGAGGATGAAGGGCAAGAGGAGGAGGAAAAAAGAAAAGAAGGAAAAGGAGAAGAAGGCAGTCATCCAAGAACCAGAAAGATGGTTCAGCAAAGCAGAATTGGATTCCCAGCATGCATATCATATGGGGCAGTCCATACACAAAGCCTGTAACTTCAGCTTCAAGCGATCTGACTCTTCTAGCTTCCATGAGTACCCAACACACACACACACACACACACACACACACACACACACACGAACAAAAAATTTAAAATCTCTTTAAAAATAAATCCATCTTGTCTTAATTAAACTCTTCCTCCTGTTTTTCTCACCAATCTTTCTGTATACTATTATGCTCCATTAATAAGCTGTTTCCTGTTGTGTTTTGCATACATGAACTTTCCTATGCCTATAGTTCTTTTCTTATTCATAATAATTGGTTAACATTTTAGCTTCCCTGTGGTTTCGATGTGAACTGCATCCCCAAATAGCTCTGTTTAGGTCCCAGCTGGTGGCACTAGGGAGAGGTGATTGGATCTTGTGGTTCCACTGGTGAATTCCTGCTGAGTTCATACACAATAGGCTATTCATTCGAAGGTCAGGACTGGTGGGAGGTGATAAGGAACTAGGGATTATCCTTTGGGTACATTTTGTACCTGGTTTCACTCATCCTTGGCGTTATCTCTGCTTCTAGCCCATTATTAAGTGAGCCTTTGCTCTGTTCTCCCTCCCATGGTGTTCTGCAGCACCACACAGGAGACCAAAAGTAATGAAACCAAGTAACCATGTACTAAGACTCCTCAAATTGAGATCCAGAATGAACATTTATTTCTTTAAATAATTATTTCAGGTATTTTGTCACAGCAGCACAAAATCCAACTAATACAATCTGTTGCAGATCTAAGCTTAAAAGTATATTCTTTCAGAAGAGTTGTCTTGACCACTTGTATCTGAGATAAATGGCCCTTCTGTGCATCAAAGCTTTATATGCTCATCCCAGCACATATTGTTCTGTGCCATAATTGCCTGTTTACTTCTCTGTAACACTTAATAAGCCAAGAAACTTAAAACAATAGGGAAATACTTCTGTTTTTTCTTTGCATTGACATCATCATCTGAAAGAGCTACAAAGTATTCTATTTATAATTCTTTGAATGGTGACTTAAATTTTACTCTATTCTCAAAACCCAAATTCAATGACAGTTTAATTTTAAGCACAGGTTATTTAAGGCAGGATACAAACAATGGGTTTTTAAATTCTACCTTCTGATTGCCTGCTGATACTCAATACATACTGAATATGTGATTTTCTTCCACTTAAAATTTCTTGATTTTTATATGTGTTTGCATTATCAGTCTATTATCCAAAAATGAATTCTGGTCTAGTAATTTAATGATAGACTTTAGTGAATATTCATAAAATGTGAAACAGAGAGAATTTTCAATTGGTTCATAGCATTTTATTCCATGAAAGGGTATATAATTGATTGAACAGCATATTATACCTTATGAAATTGCTTTCTTTTCAGTCTTATTTGAAGGTTCTTTTTCTTTGCCTTTGTGCATTTGACCAGAGCCATTTCCAGAACGAAGACTACGGGCAACTCCTATTCCAGAGAAGACTAATTCTAATATTAGTACCTTCCATAAAAAAAAAATCTTTGGTGAACTTTATACCAACAACAATCTGTGTCTACTAGTCAGAGAACCTTTATGGTAATTTATCATCTCGTTTATATTTTCCTTCTTCATCTATTTTTCTGAGTCATAAGTCACTTTGCTTATTGCCAAATTTCTCAAATGGACATCACTTTAAATGGGAGAAATGACGTCCAGAGATGAATCTTTGCCTTGAAAACATTTGTGTTTTTATTTTATGATATTACATTGTCTATTTTTGAGCTCTTTTGCTATAATTGCTCCAAATAGTTTCCTCTTACTTGGCTTTAATTTTATCTATAAACTTTGGTCCAAATATTCTAAATGTGAGTACTTTTATTTTTTTGGGTAAAAAAAATCCATTACTTTATTTATCTTGCTGCTTTATGAATAGAAATGACTTTTTCACATTAAATATACCTATTTACGTATTTTAATCCTTTATCTTAGATTTTACAGAAGTGGAGATTAAATCTAGAGCTTCCTGCATGCTAAGCAACCATTCGTATCCCAGAGCTGTATTCCAGCCCTCTTTTTGCTTGTGTTTTTTTTTTTTTTTTTTTTTTTTTTGATAAGTTGTCCTTGAACTCACTGTATAGTCCAGGATGTCCTTGGTTTTATAATCCTCTTGCCTTAATCTCCTGAACAGCTTGGATTAGATTGTAGGCCTGTATCATCAGCTTCTCCCTTTGCCTCTCAACCGTCCTTCCTCCTTCCCTCATCCCCATCAACTTCCATTTACCTCGACCTTTTAATATTTTCTGCCTTCTCTCCTCCATTCCCTTGTAGCACAGACTATCTTAGAATTTGCTAAGTGGTTCATACTGTCTTAAAACTTAGAGTCTTTGATAAGTATTTTTGAATCTCTGGTAGTGGGTTTCTCCACCGACACAATAAACCAAATTGAGCCAAATTAAAAAGTTTAATGTAAGGAAAGCACTCCCAGATCATCTGAGGGCTTGGAGGAAGAGGAGAAATCACATGGTAGGTCTATGGGCCAGAGCTTAAATACCTTGTAGGTGTGGTCTTGAGCACCTCCAGGGGAAAATCCCCAGCTTGATGGGCTTTCTGAGGGACAGAGTTTGAATAGGGAGGGGAGGGCTGAGGTGGAGTTTACAACTGAATATTCCAACCCTTTTGGATGTATGGGTGCTGGTACAAGTCTAACTACTTCTTGCTAGCATGGGACAATGTGGGGAGGAGGAATCAGGAGTCAGTGGGCTCATGCTCAGTGGGAGGTATAGGTTAAAGAAGCATTTAGTTAACTGCTGTTCTGGAGACCTCACAGATCTGTTTTTTTAGAAATCAGAGAAGGTAAGTAGCTAGGAGAAAAAAAGGGTTATTATCACCAGCCCTGTGAAGGGACTAGCCATGAGGAAAGTGGAGATTGCCAGTGAGAGTCGAACAGGGATGTGCCCTGGTTTTACTGACAAAAATGAATGAGCAAGTAAGGATGTGTTCCATGAGTGCCTGAGCCATCACACCTGTCGTTTCCCTATATCTTTCATTAAAACTTTAAAACTGATAGAGTTTGGGAGTACCTCCATCCATTCTATAAAGATTTCAACAATAGTTAAGAGATAGTGGAGCTTTTTATGAGTGGGCATGTGTGTGGGTGAAGTCAGTTTGCCAGTATTTGCTTGGTTGGTGTCCTTGGAGCTGGTATAGGGGCCAGCTGGTATCTGGAGGGCCCCCTGTGGGTTGGTCTTGGCATATGTCTGGCAGGAAGAGTGGACCTGTAAAATACAGGCTCGAAGATGGGTGAGGTTATAGAAGGGCTGATTTAGTTTCTACCAGGCCACATCATACAGTAGCAGAACTCTTTTCCCCAGGAACCTGCAAGTGCCTGTAAAAGAGTTGGAACAGATTTATGCCTTGGTGTCATAGCAAAGGTTATGGCTTTGTGTTAAAAAGATTGAACATTTTTCCTAGGGCCTGTTTTTAGCCCAATGAAACAAACCTTTAAGTTTATGCTTGGAAGACAGCCAGAAGAAACTTACTGAATGAAAGAGGTTGAGTGAGTGAAGGAGGGGGAGGGGAAGATGCTGAAGAGCAAGGGAGCAAGAACAAAGTTGAACAAGCCTAAAGGCTTCTATACCCTCTTCAATGCTAACCTGCTCCAGAAGGGGAAGAGGAGCTGGCATTTCAGCAGAGTTTTGTTACATGTGGCTGGAGACAACACAGCAACGCTGAAAAAGCCTCTATGCAGTCCTAAGAGATGGAACCAATAAAATCCACAGGAACTTAAGAATTTCTGAAAGCTGTTTGTAGTCAGAACTCTCTTCCAGTTTATCAAAACTGCATTTATCAATGCTAAAAGTCTGAAGCTCTGAAATCCCAATGTAATCATAGCATAGAAAGGGGACAGAAGTCTGAAACATCTTTGCATATCCTAAGTGGGAAGTTACAACTGAAGCCTGTTTATCCTTTACTATGAAACCTGTGAACAAGGCAAGCCTGTCTGTATTTTTAAGGGAAAATTTTGCTAATGAATAAATGAGCTACCAAGGTGGTTGTAGCCTTCGGGTCAGGAGGAGAGCTGTTAAACTGGTAAATCTATCAGTACCATAATCATCAAACACCATCAGATCTGAGGATAAATTTCACCTGAGTAAGCAGAAGAGAGACAGCTCAGCTAGTTCAGGCTTCTCCATGGTCATTTGGGATAGAGGTCCCAAGGCAGTCATAAGTCTTCAGTTGCCAGGCCCAGAAGATCTGACAGAGTTCCCTGTGGAATAGGAATTTAGGGAGACTGACCTACTTGTCTTGGCAAAGTGGGACAATCAATTCTCCAGTGTCCTGCTTGGTCACAGTCTAGACAGGATCTTAGCAGCAGTTAAGATGCAAAGCAGTTTTCAATTGGCTTCCCTACATTTAAAGCAAGCCCCAAGTGGAAGTTCTGTGGCCATCCATCTTCTTTGGAGGAGATACAAGATGATGCCAGGAGCTAACATGTCTTTATCATGAGAAGTTTTATTATTATTATTATTATTAAATGCCATATTCTCAGATCTCTGAAACATTTGGGGATCAGAGGATCATTATCTGTTAGGTGTAAGCAACTTAATATCTGTAGAAGCCAAAACACAATTTTCATAGTATAAACAATTTAGTGTTTCTAGAATCAATACCACAGGGATTACTCTTGAATTACAAAATCTGGCTGCCAGGAAGATACATCACTATACATGGTTGTATTGGAGGTACAGCTTTGATGCCTCAGTAAACCAGCATTGTTTTAAATTCTGTCGTTAGTAAACGTCATTTTTAAGACAGGACTGGAATTGTCATGCAGAAATGTATCCTAATCTAAAATATTTGGGAGACCTGTTATCTCTTGGTGGACCCATTCCATATGGTCACCTTTATTTAAGATGTTAGTAGAGTCATGTGATCTCCCTGTTATCCATCTTTAGTCAAAATGTTGGCTGCCAGTGTGTTGTACTTAATTAAGGTTGTGGCAGACCACATGTTGTTTCTTGGAGCAGTTTCAATCTGGAATTGCTAGTTTTAAGCTAAATTTTCATTACAAATTTTTTAACCATACCCATTTCTTTAGCTGTTTTTTTCAATAAGGCAGAAAAACATAAGGCAACTTTCTCTGTCATCACATTAGATTCAACAAATCCCAGAAGGAAATTCTGAACCCAGGTAGCTAGCTATAATAGCAGCTGTACTATTACCAAGACACATATAACACGTAGATGAAGACTAGTTAGAAACAAGCATGTGGTGGTCACATTTACATCCATATACACAAAATAGACTAGACTTTTAAAAAAACAGGAATACAAACAAAACTTTCTGCAGGAAATCATCTCAAATGAACAACTTAAAAATCCTCAAATAAGAGTTTACAGTATATACAGTATATGTATCATGTAAGAAACAATAGGAATAAAAGAATTTTTTTTTAGAAGTGAAAAAGTTGAAAGTGAAAATGAGCTGCAGGACTGCAGGTGGAAAATGGGATATAGTTATTGCAGCCTAAGAGACCAGCTCCCAGGACTGCACCTAAGGTTGGAAATAGAATGCCTTCAGAGCAGAGGAACTTGAAAATAATTCTAATCTACACTAAGGAGTAAGACTTACTGAGGGTCATAGTTTCCAGCTCTAATTCAGTACAGCATGTGTGTATGTAAATATATATATATATTCATATATCATATATATACACACATATATACATATATATATATATATATATATATATATATATATATATATATATATATATTGTTGGGTCCTAACAGTTCCCTTGAGGGAGAGAGGAGAAGGCACAGAGTCAATGACACAGATGCTGGGATGCTGGGAGCCATTTGATTCATTATTCAACAATTGGGAGAGACTTATATACTGTCCTCCCAGCATTCAGGCTGTGTCACGATCTGGTGATATTGCATGGCTAGCCCTTATTGGCTAGGCACAATCAGCAGATCTGACATCATGTGTTGTTTGGCTGATTCCAAATGGTCAGGAAGTATGGACAGTGTCTGTTTCTAGGGAGATTCTGAGAGATCATGAATTAGACAGTGACTGTTGCTAGGCTCTCTGGTGGACTCCAGGTTGGCTCATTGTAAAATACATTATGTGAAAGCCTTAGAAACTGGTTTGAGTCAATTTCCTTGGCCCTATGAGCCTGTTCTACCACACACATGTGTGCACACTCACACACACACATACATTTGTACATATATACACATATATCATATATCTATACACATATATTTAATGGAAGCCTTTCAGAAATAAAAGGGGTACATCTCAGAGTTACAATGGATTCCTTGAGTAAATGATAAGAGGAAGAACAATTCTGGTATGGAATAAGAAATGAACTTACCAGCTTCCTGATTGGTGACACAGCTGCAGCTGTGAAGGGGAGTTCAGCTGTAACTGTATCTCCTAATGAGATAGTCTACAAGGGATTACGGAAGAAAACTATTGAGAGGTCTAAGGTAGAAATAAAGAAGTCATGTATTACTATACATTTCTTAAGTGTAGCTAGAATTATATATTGATATAAAATGTAAAATGTTGTTTTACTTCAGATTAGGATTGTTTATGTTCAATGGAAGAGAGCCATGCTGGCAGGAATGGCTGGAAGTAAGTAACTATAGCAATGAGAGACTGAGGGGGTTGCACCTAGTGCTTTGGTGTTTCTCAACAAGCACTGACATTGAAAAGTGCCCCAAGCCTAAAAATATATTCTCTAGTCTACATGCTACCCTATATCAGGAGGAAAGCCTGTATCTTTTTATTCAAGGCAGAAGTCATGGGTTATTTCAAGACTTTTCTTGTGGTTATTAGCTGGAGACAAAGCTTTTTTCCTCTGGACTGGGCTAATTGGTTAATTTCTTTTTCCTGTTATTCACATAAATTGTAGGATTTAAGCATAAACAGTTAGTTAGCTGAACCTTGAATCTGGTATCATAAACGGAGATCAGATATATGTGCAGGGTATTAGTTGCTAAGGGATTTATGTAGGTGGTGATCACTGGGTCTCTATTATCAACTAGACCTGGCAAGGGACACTAGAATAACATTTTATGTCACTTTTGTGTCTAATAACCTTGGTTAAACAATCAGGCACCTGAGACTCTGTCCTTGTGCATTATATGTGAAGCTTTAACTTATGATTCTTTTACACAGACAATCAGTCTAGTTTGAATTTGCTCTGGGGTTCTAAAACCACCCAATCATATGTGATTGCCTTGTCAGCTAGCTAATGATAAAAACAGGCCTCTAAAATTCTCACTGTTTTGTGGAACAAAGGTGTGGTGACATATTGTATATTTAATAAAATAAGCCTGGCATATCAAAGAACAGAATCACTCACAGTCAAGTTATGAAGGTCAGAGACTGGTGATTCAAATGGTACATGAATGACATGACAGCAGATGACAGCGAGACATAGAGGAAGTGGGATGAGAATGCTGCACTGAGCAAAAAGGTACTAAGGCTAAGCATAAATAAGAACGATGGGTTAATTTATGTATAAGAGTTAGCAAATAATCAGCCTGAGCCATAGGTCAACACTTTGTAATTAAAAAACAAACAAGGCTGGAGAGATGATTCTGTCCTCTGATAGTCCAGACTGATTTTATTAAATATACAATGTATCACCATACAAAGGGTTAACTATGGAGGCATATTTTATTCACCAAAGTCACATAGTAGAGGAAGAAGTCATCCTACTGTCAGTTCACAGGAATATCTGTGTCCAATAAGTAAAGAACACACAACCAGTAGTGGTGGGAAGAGTCCTATGGTTGTTTTAAGGGAGAGTTTATGGTAGCACACAAGAAAGTTACAGAAAAAAAACCAGTAATTCATAGACATAGCCTTACATAATGAAGTTCTTTCCACAGTTATTCAACTAGTGTTGCAACCTAATGAATCTCAGTTGTTATCTGCTGCATATTTTTGTGGCCTCCAACAGATAGCATAGTGGGTCTGAAGTCTGACTCTAAGGTGAGAGACAGCCAGGAAGGAGCAGAAGATAGGGGAGATATCCATGTGGGTCTACAGGCCCCAAGAGCCAGAACCACATGGAGATTATAGACAGCTGGAGCTTAAGCAGTCAATTTCCTCGGTAGTTCTGGGGGAGGGGGAGCAAGTAGGCATATGCTGAGCATGAAGAAGCAGGTGTCTCTGGATTTCATTTACAAACTATAAAAAATGGAAGAATGAGACATTTACACAGTTTAGGGTGGGAGAGTAGTCAGGAGAGTGGGGGGGGGGTTAGAGATATAGAAAATCAGAGAACAGGGGATGGGAAGGGGCAGGGGTGCAGAGCCCAAAAATCCTGGGTGAGGGCATATGGTATGAGACAGCCCCAATTTGGATAACTTTAGTAGTAACTGGGGTTCAGATTTAGATTCTATGCTTCCCACTTCCAAGCCTGTTCTGGAGATGGAACACTAGGGTGAGGTATCCCACATAATAGCCAGGGTCAAATAGTGGGGAGGTGTCCTTGGACAGATTATCTCCTAACCAAAGATCTGACAGAACAAAGCCAAACTTTGTTCCAGAACAAACTGAGCTTGCCCTGTCGCAGCTGTGTCCTGGCAGGGTAGCCCAGAAGCCTTTACCCAGAAGGGGTCAAAAGACTCAGAAGAGATCCTGGATCCCTTATGGGCTTTTTTTTTTTTTTTTTGCTTGGAAATGGGTGACTTACTTGAGCCCAAAGTTGATTCAGTGTAGACGAGGAGGTTGGGGGTAAGGAGTGTGGATTCCCATGTTGTTGGGGGAATGTGCCCACATGACCAGCTACTGGCAGGAGAGGCCCAATTCTACCTGGCTTGACACCAGATGATAAGTATTTTTTAATCCCTATTAGTGTTTTTATTTCACTGACAAAATAAGCCAAATTAAAAGGTAAAGGGCCAGGTTTAATCTGAACAAAACACTCCCAAGTGAACTCTCTCTCTCTCTCTCTCTCTCTCTCTCTCTCTCTCTCTCTCTCTCTCTCTCTCTCTCTCTCTCTCTCTCTCTCCCTCTGTGTGTGTGTGTGTGTGTGTGTGTGTGTGTAGGGAATTACATGGTAGGTCTAGGGACAGGAGTTTAAAGTAGCCCTGGGGGACCACTGCTTGTCAGGCTTTATGAGGAGCAGGTTTTGGAGAGGGAGGAGAGGGGTTGAAGTGGAGCTTTCAATGGAACAGTCTTCCTACTTAAGTTTTTTGGAAGTTAGTATATGGGCATATACCACCATGCCTGGCTCATAATATTTTGTGCTTAATTTTTAAAGTTAATTATATAGTCTTTATTTAATGTCATGAATTCACCTATTTCCCAGCAGCCATTATTCTTTATTTTGTCCATATATGAAATATTCAATAATGAAATATTAAATTTTTCTTTGTTGTTATAACTTTCTTTTCTATTTCATGCTGTTTGACCTATGGCTCAGGCACATTGCTAGTTTGCTCTTGCATCTTAACTTAACCCATTCTCATTAATCTGTCTGCCACATGGCCTGTGGTTCACCTGTGTTACTTTACATGTTGATTCTTGGGCAGCTGGATGGTGTTATTATAATTTTCATTTGAGGCTTTTGAACTGGTCCTCTTGCTTCTATATCTTAAAATCTTTTATAGGGTACCATCTGTCTAAAAATTATGTTGTGTGTTTATAGAATTGTCTTTCTTGGGAATACAAATGTTTATTATATGTCATTGTTATTTAATAGTTAATATAGCTAATTCCCCTGAACCTTCCTTTACCACAAATATTATTATTTCTTAGGATATTTTTGTTTAATAAAAGTTGCAATAATCTTAAGTTATATAGTTACATTAAGTTTCTAATATTATTTTGTTAGTATACTTTAATTTAGAAATGTTTGCAATATGTTAAATATATTAATTCACTGAGCCTTTCTATAAAGCACCTATTACAGAAATTCTTCATTATTTATTTTCCTTGTATGTTCTATGTTCCTGGTGGATTGAAAAGCCATTTTAAAGATATACTTGTTCAACATTTATGTTTAGTTCAAATAAATGGTATAAGCAATAGGCTTCATTCAGAAGTATGTAAGTACAGGCTTCTATAGCTGACTAAAATTATCAAGAAGAAAAGAATTTTAAAATTGACAAAAATGATAGAAATTTTTCTGATAATGAATGTTCTTGAAGAAAAAATATCAATTTTGTTTATTTATCTGTGTTTATACATACATGTGAACATTTTTGTATGGGTGCACATGCCTGTGTATGCACATGGAGGACAGAAGAAGGCATCTGATGTCCTTCTCTGTCACTGATGGTTTCTATGAGGCAGCTCTCTGACTGAATCTGTACCTGGCATTTTCTCAGTTAGGCTGGAAGCCAGGAAGCCCAGAAATCCTGTTCTTTCCCTCAGAGTTGAAATTGCAGGTGTAAAAGGAATGTCCAGCTTGGTACATGGGTCTTGAATTCCAGACTCCAATCTTTGCAATTATTTAGCAAGCATTAGTAACCAATGAACTATTCTTAACCATGCTCCAAACCCTAAAGTGCCACTTTTGAAAGCTTTGTATGTAGCGATTCTTTAGTTGATACAACAAAACACAGGAAAATGTGCACTATACACAATAAAGACGTAGTTTCCTCACAATTCTGACAGGTAGAAATCCATGACCAGGACTTCAAAATATTCAGAGCCCAGTGAAACTTCTCTTTCTGGTTTATAAATGACATTTTCTTAATGTGTCCTCACATGAACTCTGGTTTTTGTATACGGAAACAATCCTAGTCTCTCTCTTATTAACAACACCAATCGTACAAGACTAGGACCCTGTTTTCATGCCCTCATTTAACTTTTGCATTTTCTTGTAGACTCAGTATCAAAACATGTCACATTGTAGAGTGATTAAGACTTCTGGGTATCATTGTAGATGACTCAAACTTTCAAATCAGAACATTTGATTTGCAAAGAATTCAGCATGGGACAATGTTGGCTGTAATGATCAACAGAATAGTGTACACAAGAATATGTAAGACAGTTTGCAGGGCATTTGGAAAACAAAAGAACATCAAAAGTAACTGTTAAGTCTTTACTCCGGAAAGCCAGCTGAGGCTTTGAAGCATTACTGTGGGTATGTTTATTATAGCATCTCAGTGAAGCTGGTAGAGTGTAAAAAATCTACTAGATGAAACTCTGTTGCATCCTGCTTTGATATGTCTTGTTCATATCAAACTTAAAATTATATTTGCATCCTCACTTTTTAGTCCAGAGTATGAGGGTTTAGAAAGTGCTCATATATCTTGTTTAAAGTTATTTTTATATCTTACACAATAATCTCTTATATTTATATATGGTTACTACTTGAAGAAGAAGAATAAACCTTTCGGCATTAATAACTTAGATTTTTTTCATTACATTTTTTGGGACAAGTTTTCAATATGTAGTCTATGCTGGCCTGAAATTGGAAAACTTCCTGCATTATAACATCTGGCTTAGAAGAATTTTTTGAAGACAAATACAGAAACAAACAGACAACAATAGACTTACAGAAGAATATAAAATGGTATTGATATCACTTTGCTGTTTTTACTTGACAAGTGATTGTATAGTTTTTGGAGCATTGCTTTTACTATTTCATGATTTTTGGCATAGGATCATGGGAAAAGAAGAATTTTATAAAGTAAGGTAAACATTCTAAAATTCTCTTATAATCCAAGGTAAGAAATTTTTTTCCCAAAAGTGTCCCATAGTAAATATTTGAGTATTTGCAGGCCAGAAGGTCTTTACTGCAATAGCAGGGCCCATTATACTTCACAAAAACCAGATAGTATATTGATGGATGCATATTGCCATGTTTAAATTAAAGATTATTTATAAAATAGGCTGAAGGCTGGATTTGGCTCTTAGACTGTAACTTGATGACTTCCGGTCTAACATCATAAGAGTACTTTATAAATGCAATCAGTATTAGGAACAGTATGTTGAGGTAGATGAATGGTTTATATGCTTACTATGCTCAGAGAAGTTGAAGTCCTTCAAATTTTACAGGCCTCAGAAACTTTAATGTATTTTTCAGTAACTTAAGCAAATTGGGATGGGAAGGGACATGGGAAGGAACTGGAAGGACTGGAGGGAGGGGAAACTATACTCAGGATATATTATGTGAGAAAAGAATCTATTTTCAAGGGGAATATTGCTTTATATCATTAGGAGTTTGGTATGTTTAACAAGCAGGATAGTATATGAACGTAGAAAAGTTTTTAAATGTCAATTTTAGTCATTTCCTTCATTTTATACAATTAATGTGCATGAGTTACTTATGGGATATATCCTAACATGATGTTTGGACATAATTATACACTGTGAAAGACATTTCTCTCTTTTGTTGACTTCAAAGCAATCTTCATGGAGCATGCAAATATTCAGCATGTGGGAACTAATGATATTAATATTAATACTCTCACCTTGCCTAATCAATCATAAATTTTGTTAAATCTAATTTTCAATCCCTCCCTTAGTTATTCATTGGAGAATAGTTAGATTGCAATAAAGTTCACAGTAGAGAGGCAAATACTATAACAGAGGAATATTGAAAGGAACCCTACAAATTGGCTAAATGATCTGTGTGTTGGAGAAGTATCCAACAGAAATGTCTAAAAGACCTTTTATGGTTCAATGCTTTATGGGAATTATTTTTATTATTTTATTGTTGAGTGTGGTGTGTCTGTTTGTGTGGTTGTGTGTATGAGTTCACTATGGAAACTTACTAGTGAAACACTGAAGCCATTTTATTTGGCATTTAACATTTTTTAATAAAAAATAAAATCTTCACTCAATTGTTCCAAAAAAGAATAGGAAACAAACCCCAAAATCAGGCAAGCAAGAAAACAAATAAGAACAGTATTATTAAGCAGGAAATTGCACAGATTCTAAAAATATTGTTGGTAGATAATTTCAGAAATTCTACATAGAAATAGACATAACCTTACTAATGAGACACTCTTGTTTTTTATCATTTAATGGTTTTATAAAAAAATCTCTGTACTTGATTGATAAACTTAGAAATGAGCTTTGAATAAACAGAGGTACTAGAGCTCAGTTTATTTTTTGTCAAGATCTTTAGTTGAGTGTTTATGAGGAGAGAGAGAGCAGTAGACTATCATGATAAAATCGATCTAATTAGGTATTGATATTTGACAGGGTACTTTTTTTAGCAGTGCCATTCATTCGGCTTAACAGAGCAGTCATTTTAATCAGGGAAAGCATACCAGCCATTCAAATGAGAGAATACTGCCAGAGTTGAATTTCATCTTAATGGGCTCAACAAAGGATACAAAACTTCAAGATTTTTATTAGCCAATATATTTTATTAATATTGTGACTGAGTCTGTCAGTATCCATTCTTAAAACTATTGCTGTTTAGAACTCATCTTGAATAGATAAGACAAAAAGGAAAATAGGCTTTATCTTATTTCTCATTCAGTGACACACAGATTTCTCTGCCATGGCACCAAAAGCATATCAAAAATATTTATCAAGCATAGCATCATAAATATCATTGGCTTTTTATCTTAAGAAAATGAATGAGTGTGAAAAGGAGGAGGAGAAAAGAGTGTGAATATATGTCACAGCATGTGTACAGAGGTCAGAGAACAACTTTGTAGAATGTGGTCCTTCCTTCCATCCTTAAGTTAGCTCATTGGTTCTAGGGATTAAATTTAGGTCTGCAGACTTGCACTGTACATCACCTTTACCCTTTCAGCCATCTTGAGTGACTCTGATTCTGCTGCTTAATTTCCTGGAGACTCTGGTTGTGTTATTTTATTTATTTGAATGATACTTTCATTCATTATAAAGTTGTAGGAATGATGATGTCATGAATATCAGATTATAGTCTGTAATAGAGTATTCCTAAGGCTTACAAGAGCACACATAATTTTAATTTATATGTTATAATATCCACAGGGTGACATAGGCTTTACTGAAATTGAATTGTGGCTCAAGTTGGGTCTGGGTCAATGGCATAGGCTCCTTATTCTGATATCAGCATTTTGAGACATGTTCTTTTTTGGTGGTGGCAAAAACAAAACCATTATAAGCCCCCTTCAAGTATTTTCGTTCATCATGTCTGCTAACATCCTACTATACAAAACAAGCCATATTAATAGGACAAGAAAGTACACTTTATATGTAAGGTACAGAGTGAGTACTTTCTTAAAGATAATCTAGTATAATTTACCATATTAACACCTTACTACAATTGAGAATTCTATGAAATTTGGTATCTGAGAGCACTTTATCTATTTTAAATCATGCTATGTAACTGTGGCATTTATGAATGCTGTTACAAATCACTAACATGATTTTTTTAAATCTCAGCCTACTAAGCATTCCATAACCTTATAATAAGAAAGGATACATACACTCCTTATTAGCAGCTGCTGACTTAGCTTACCAATGTATCATTGCAGATTATTATAGAGGGAGGCCAAAAATCAGGAGTATCTATTACAGTCTGGGATGTTTAAACTACTGCTTGGCTTTCCATAAGACTTTAAATTCAAGGAGAAAGCAAGCCAAGGAAAGAGGGTTACGCTTGAACAGTCTTCATGAAAAAATAGTAGTAATTAGTTTGAGCAAAATCCCATAATAGTTTTCCTCCTCACTTTGCAGGAACTAAATGGCAGACAGATAAAACAAATTACTTTATTCGGCATAATTAGCAAGCGATTATAAGGTTCTGCCTCTGTTCTCCCAAGAGCACAAAGATCATGCCCTGTTTTTCGAAGAACTTTATGTAGCTTAATTCCTACTCCATCTAAAGTCACCGCAAAATGTGACAACAACCTTGCTATGAACACTTATCCACACAGAATAGTTGAGGCACTAGGAATTAGGAGGGGGAGGTGGGCATCAAAATTACGATGCCTTTCTTTCATTGTCTTATTCTTTTCCCACCTTTTTGTTTAATTCTCCACACATCATTTGTACATAACGTAGGTATGATATAATTACTAAGGTTTAAGGTATACATGGCACCAAAGCTTAGGATGATGAACTAAAACATTATCGTACATTTAAGTTCAGGGCATTTTATTTGAGAACAGTAGCATCGATGAGAGAATTCTCCTCTTGATAGAGGTCACAAGAAACTCAAATTAATTTCCAATCACAGATGACTCAGGAAAACAGTTCACATACTGTTTTGATTGAAGGACGTTGAGACCTTCAGAATAAGGCTGCTAGCAGCTAATAAAAATGAAGGCATCTGACTTTTGTACATGAGAGAAGATAACACAGGAATAAATACAGATTCTCTTTGGACAGAGAGGCTGTAAGACTTAGACATCTTAAATATTCACATCTTCACAACAAAGTGAAATACACAAATGAAGTTTCACTTTTTGATGTGGTTGATTTTTTTCTTTAACATTTCAAGTCTTTTTTACATGTGGAAAGTTAAATCTTTCTAAGTTACTCATTTTGTTTTCATTTTCTACACACAATCATAATTGGGAATGATCTGTAATACATTTTGGATATATAGGTATCTGCAAAGACACAAATCCTGTTTTCATTCCAAATCTGATTTTTAAGGACTTTGGTGTTGTAGATTTATTAATGTGTTTGATTTACTGAATAATATTTATAAGTATTAGATACACAGCATGATGAAACAGGTCGAGAAAAAAGAAATGTCCAATAGGTTTACACAGAACTGGATATGTTTATCTCATGTTTATAGAGTGAACCTATAAACAGCACATGATTCACTGTCCTTCAGATGCAGTTTATTTAACAGTAAGGCCTGAATTCAAGGTCAGCCTCTCTTGCCATGCTTGTGTTGTATAAATTACTTGATCCTTTTATTTGATCATATTGTGATACAGTTATTCAATGTACAAAGTGAAACTAAAAGTTCTACCTACTGAATGTGGCTCTTGTAAGAATAAAGTGGGATAGTATTAATAAAACTGCATCAATGTAATATGTAATGACATAGCAAGTTTCAGACCCTCCAGAGGTACATTGTGAGACTTATTTGAAAACAACAAACAAATAAACATACCAAAAACACCAAAGAATTTTAATGTTACTAGAGTAAAATGTATTATTGGTAGGCTGTCAATAAAATCTCAAATGGCATGGTAATGAAAGAAGAGGAGCCACCAATGTAAAATGACAAGAAAATGAAAGTCCTGTGTACTATGACTAATAAATAGGGTGCTAGAAATAGAAAAACGTTGTCTTATCCAAATAGATGGATGCTATTAACAGCTTTTGAAGAGTTGTAAGTAGATTTGTTCTTTAACGTGAAAAGATTCCCTGAGTCACATTGCATAACATTAAAATTCAAGTTGTTCTTTTTCACTGATTTGCATATTTTTATATAGGCCCTGCGTTTTCTTGCTTCTGTGTATCTATGCCTTGTGGTAGAGCCACTTATGCTCCCATAGGCTTGACCTGGGGAATGACTGATCTAATATTGAGATCAGCTCCCAGACAATTAGGTTTTCTGCTGTACTTCTTTTGCATTTTTCCCACAGCCTGGTCCAGGTACACCCCCAGATTAGAGAGAGGAGATCCAGAAAAGCAGAGATATGCACAATTGCTTTTTACAGTCTCTGCCAGCCTCACCTTGATATTTATTCATCAGTCCTCTTATTTTTCCTTGTAGTATATTTGTTTGAAATAATTTTGTGTAAAATGTCTTTAGAAAACAGATCATATTTCCCCCAGCACTGTTTTAGCAGGGATGACTGACTTTATCATTCACTTGATAGTCAACCCGTTAATTGGGTAACATTCATCCAAAGCCATTTCTACCAGATCCTTCATTTAACCTGACTGAACAGTCCCTCTTCAGTCTTTACTCTTCAGTTCCCCCAGGGCCATCTGTCAATACTAATTTTACATTCTTGCCGTGTGTTAGAAGAGAAAACTCCCAAGTATGAGTATGCAATGTTCTTTTTCTCTGTGCAAATTTATGAACATGTATTTACTAGGAAAACTCCTATTGCATCTCTAAACCCCAATTTACATATTCTTTCCTATTTTGTTCTCCCTTGTGTAACTTTCATTGTAGTTGAACTAAATATGATAACAATTACTAGAAATATTTGTGGTAGTTATTGAAACCAAACAAATACTAATATAATCATTTGTCTTTTTCTGCAAAGTGATCACAAATGTGTGAAGTTCTCAATCATTATTTATTTTTTCTTTCACTTCAAGTAGCAAAGACAATGCCTAGCGCAGAGAATGTTTCTTAAATACGATTAAGTGTTAACCAAAAAAAAAAAAAGAATAATGGTAACACAGTTTTTAAAGAGAGGAGAGGGAGGGTGAAAAGGGAGGGAACAAAGTGATTTAATTTTGTTTAATTAAATTTTTTAATAAAAATATAATAAGCAAAACAAATGCTGGCAAGAAATAAAAGGTAATATTAAATAATTTTAAGCTTCAAATTTATTGAAATCTGAAAAGTTTAGCAAAACATGGCTCAGCATTTAAGACCACTTGCTACTCTTTCAGAGGACCTGGGTTTGGCTCCCAGCACACCCATCTGCTCACCATCATTTGTAACTTTAGTCATAGGTGATCTGATGCCATCTTCTGGTCTCTGCAGGTACCAAGCAGGCATACAGAGTGCACATACATTCATGCAGGCAAAATACTCAACACATAAAATGAAATAAATAAATTAGTATTTCAATAGCTTGAAATCTGAAAAATTCAGATGAAAGTTAAGATTGAAGTCTAGTAAGATAGCCATTATTTTATACTAGAGTACCAGTTGTTTAATATTACTTCTGAGTTTAGATTCATTCTGTGATCCTTTTTAGAACTTCCATGCCATGGCTGTGTGGTATTGCACTTGATTAGCAACATTTTAGTTTTGAGGCTGAATTTTGTGATTCCAGCAAGATTTTGTCAATATATTTTGCAGTAAGCCTTTACTGTAGAGTATTCTTTCTTTTCCCTACCCCCAACCACCACCACAACTAGACAGGATCACATGTAGCCCAGGATGACCTCACATTCACTATATAGCTAGGGATGATATTGAACTTTTGACTCTACTGCTTCTGTCATCCCAAAATACCCTTTATTTGTAGAATTGTTATTTAAATTTCATTTTCTGTATTCATGTTACTTTGGTAAATTTAACCACTTGATTATGTCATTGGACCATAGTTGTATTGATTTTTGTGTGCATTCCAGGCAGATCCTGGGCAAATAGTTCCTTAGGTTACTTGTTTTGAGCAGTTGTTGAACCTTTCCGTGGAATTCTCATTTTGGGCTCTATCCTTTGAAATAAATTTGCATTTCAACAAGATAGACGCTTTGTGGTGGGAGGGCTTTCCTATTGTTCCACCATGGAGCACTAAGTTTCTCTTCTGATAATATTAATCTCTAACATTTTTTTAACTGCCTTTTCAGCTGCTTTGCCTACTACAACCTTAAATTCATTTCTTTCCTTATCACATGACACATTTATCCATATTTTTGTTCCACTTGTTCTTCCTTATTATATGCAGAAAGCAATAACCACAGCACAGTGAAACTGCTATACTGTTTTGAAATTTCTTCTAGCAAATGAACTAGTCCATTCCTTTTGAAATCTGCCTAACTGAAATTCTCAGGTCATAGTCATGGGCAAAATGCAACCACATTCTCTGCCATAAGGTAATGAGAATGTCCTAGCACACTCTCCAATAAGATTCTTATTCTCAGAACTGTCGTGAGCTAGGTCACAGTTGTTGATGCTCCTTTTATCATTCCGGTCTTCCCAAGTACTATCAGAGCGTGCAATTATACCTGTTTACAGCATCCTGAGGCTTATGTATCCCAAAGTATCATCCAAAAGTCAGCATTCTCACAGCTGTTTTGGTCCTCCCCCCCCCCCCGGGTTCATGGAATAGTTTTCTTACTTGTTTGTTGTTGTTATGTCCAAAAACCTAGCAAGAAACTACTTAAGAGAGGAAAAGCTTATTTGGGCTTATAGTTTAAGAAGGAGCACAATTTATCACGGCGGTAAGAACTTGAAGTAATTCTTGACACATTGTATGTCTAGCCAGGAGGAAGAAAGAAGATAAGTTGAGCCAAGCTACAAAATCACAAGGATAATTCTGCAATGACTCACTTATTCTTTTAGTGAGGCTCCATCTCTGGAAGCTTCTGTAACATTCCAAAAATAGTGCCACCTGCTGGTAAAGAAGTTTTGAAGCAAATGAACTTTTGAGTGCTATTTTACATTCAAAGTACTACACGAAGCTGCTAAATATTACAAAGGATTTAAATCTACTTCCAGAATCTGCTTGTAAGTGCCACATCACTCTACCTTTAGCTTTACTTCAATAAAGATGAAAAGTTTGTGTGTGTACCGGAGGGGAGGTGATGGTGATGATTATGTGTATGCAAGTTTTTTTTTTATTTCAGTGCATGTGTCTGGAGACCAGATGTGGCTGTTGGATATTTCCCTCTAACACTTTCTTTCTTAGCCACTTGAGATCGGCTTTCTCACTGAAGCTGGAGCTTGCCGTTTTGTGATTAGGTTGGCAGCCCACAAATTCCAGTGATCTTTCTCTGTCCTTCCTCTCAGTGCTGGGGTTACTGGTGTGTAGCACATGATGTTTTATGTGAGTGCTAGTGATCTGAACTCAGGTCTATATATGTGGGCAGCAAGTATTCTTACCCATTGACCCTTCCAAACCCTAAAGAGGACAACTTTTCAGTTTCCCAAATCATAAATGTTCTACTATTTTGAATGGTTAAAATGTCACAAAGATGATAAAAGGATACTGTAATAAGAAAACCTGGTGAATTGGTTGATAGAAGAGTGGTTTGTTGTATTAGGCAATGAAGAGCAAGTAGATCTTCTCGTGTGTGTGTGTGTGTGTGTGTGTGTGTGTGTGTGTGTGTGTGTGTGTGTGTGTGTGTGTGTCTTATCCCCCAGTCAAAGGCAGAGGTCCAGGTCTTAGAAGATCTCTCTTTGTACATTTTCTTTGATGGTTTACCTGATCAAAAGAGTTACTCATATTCTGCAGCATGAAGAAAATCAGCTCCCAAAACACTGAAGCCCCTTTAAGTTCAATACTGATGTAGCAACTTAGTGCAGTTGACTCAAATATTGTATTAAACATGTCTTATTGCTCTGAAATAGCAATATGTACTAGAGATCTCTACACAGGACACAGAACATTCTGGAATAAAGGCAAGTTAGGAGAAAAATCAAATTGTCTAAAACCTCAACTGCCTGTACTTCACTGGGGAAAGGTCAGAAATTTTATCCTGTGCTAATGTCGCTCTCATCCTTTCTGCAAACCCTTTCAAAAGACATTAGGTTCCTATTACTTTATAACTGTAATAAAATGTACAGCCAGAATTCTGGAATGAAAGCGCTTGCTTCTACAGAAGCTGTAATAGAAAAAGCTTTAAGTTAAGTGTCAGCTTGAAAAATTGCCATAAAGGCAATCTTTCACAGAGAAAATCCTTTCTAATGTCTTGCTGAAGAATATGCACTATTAGATATATAATGGCACAGACTATGCATTTTCAAGAGTCCTTATTTTTTTAAGTACAACATAGAGTATGGTTAGTTATGGCTGATATTTTATTGATGATAAAATTGTTAGTTAACCAGATATTCGTAGGTAAATTCATTACTTATTAAGAGTGCCTTAGGGTTTCTGTTGTTGTGATTAAATGCCATGACTGGCAATTTTTGGAGGAAAGTGTTTATTTTGTTTTGCAGCTTGTAATCCACCCTTGAAAGGAAGTCAGGGCAAGAACTTAGTACAGAAACTCAGGGCAGAAATTCAAGGAGGGGTCATGAAGGAGTAAATGCTGCTTACTGGTTTGTTTCCCAAGGCCTGTTTTTTTTAGACAACCCTGTGCCAACCACATGTCCAGGGGTGGGAACTACCCACAGTGAGCTGGGCCCTTCAATATCAGTCTCAATCAAGAAAATGCCCTACAGACTTGCCTATAAGCAAATCCTATAGAGGAATTTTCCCTATTAAGATTTCTTATTCTCAAATGACTAGGGTATGTCACATTGACATTAAACTAGGTATCATGAGAAGCAATGTTTTTAAGCTTATGCTATTAAACATCAAAACTGTCTAATCATAATTCTATTTTTCTCTTTTGCTTCTGTCCATGTCCCTGTCCTATTGTTTTAGAATTGACTTTTCCTTTTTTATGATGCTGAGATGGAACAAGCATGTTGATTTCTCAGTCACTTCTCAAATAATAAACTGTTTTTTTCATTATATGCAGTATAGATACAGGTTTACTTTGGGAAAGAAGGTCACAATTAGGGCCATGAGTATAAATTTTCATAGTAGAGCAAGGGATTTTTTTTTTTGTAATGTGACTCATGGATATTTTTCAACAGATGTCTTTGCAAACAAGCGACACTCCACCCACACATTTTCATGCCTGCCATTTTTTTTTTGTCTACAGAAGCCTCTATGAAATAAATGACAGAAAAGGTTTTGCAAACGCGAGACACATTGTCTTAGTTCAATAAAAGGAACCATGAAGCATTACCCAAAAGCCAATATTGTATTTTAATGTAACTAATATAATACATATTTTGATGTACTTTGATAGTAACCCATGGTTTCAAGTCATGTGAATCTTTTAATATGCCATTAAATTATTTTATATCACAATAACAGTATTATGATGATATGCTGCTGAGAATTTGTAAAGGAGATAAGTTTATCTTAATCTCCATTTCATTCTCCTAGTCATGTCTCTGTCTTGAGCAACCCATTACTTAGTTTACCTAGTGCTTTCATTGATATTACCTAACTTGTTCTTCAGAGCAATGTAGCATATGAAAAAGGCAGATGAGGCTGTTTCCAATTTGCTAATATGATAAAGGAATCTTATAGAAGCTAAGGGACCCAGCAAGTAAAACTTACAAACCAGAGTTTCTGTGTGGTACTCCAAAAATGGATAGTCTGATAGCGAGAGTCTGAGTACTGAATCATGAAGGTTATCACAAGTAGATAACAAATGGCTTTTTAAAAATTAATTATTTTTCATACAATATTATTTGTTATTATATTTTTCCCTCCCTAAATTCCTCCCACACCATCCCCAACTCTATGCTCACCCAACTTCATGTTTTTTCTCTCTTCCTGTCTCTTTTTCTAAAAGAAAAAAAGAAAAATTGAAACAAACTTTTAAAAAAACAGGACAATAAATGCCAACAAAACAAAAATTGCACACATACAAAAAAAAATGCCAGTTTATTTTTTATTGGCCAACTGCTTCTTGGTATGAAGCCTGCCTGTGAATGTGATTGATATGTCCAGTGACACTTCATTGGAAAGAACTAATTTTCCCTTTGTAAGCAGGTAACAGATGCAAATAACTTCTTAGGGTTGAGATTATTATCCACTTCCCCCTCTCACGCTGGAACCCGTGTGGCTTGAACCTGTGTAGGTCTTGTGTGTGCTGCCAGTCTCTGTGAGTTCACATGTGCATCAGTCCTGTTGTATCTAGAAGATGCTGTTTCCTTGGAGCCATCCACCACCTCTGGCTCTTATAGCCTTTCTGTCTCTTCTTCCACATAGATCTCTAGGCCTTGAGGGGAGGAGTTTGCTGAAGAGATCCTATTTAATACTGAATGCTCCAAAGTGTCTTTTCTGCACACTGTCCAGTAGTAGGTTTCCATATGGCATTTGGAAAAACCTTTAGTGTTAGCTGCCCTTCCCATTCCCCTCCTTTACCCTTCTCTCCCATCCTCTTCCCCATTTAATTCACCTATTCTACTTTCCCTTTATCTCTCTACAACACTGTTCTTTTTACTCCTTTTCTTTTTTTCTTCCATATCTTTCACTTTTGTCCCATTTTCTATGCATCTCAGTTCCTCCTCCTCCTCCAGGCAGGCTGGCCTGTAACTCATTAGACCAGGATAACCTTGAACTAGTGCTATTCTTGCCTGCTCTACATGAATGGCTGAGATTACAAAGCTGTGGCTGAAGCTGGAGCTTTAGCTTGCACCTCTACCTCTCTGCTTCTTCTTCTTTGAGGTGTGGGACAAGAGGAGCTTGTATATTATATAAAAGACTTACCTTTCATTTGAACAGAAACTATGTCTTTTGTGATAATAATTGAGAAAACAATTTGCTCAGGGCATTCTTTTAAAAAACCAGTGCAAACTTCGGAACAAATTATTTTGTATCTTAGTATATTCTTTTGGGTATTTGATAACTGACAGTGAATCACACTAATAGGTATAATTGTTTCTTGAGCTGCAAGTCCTCTCAGAATCAGCCCTGAGACACCTTGTTCCCTGTGGGTATAATTGACATGTTGCCTGAAGCAGATAGGATGGTTCATGCCAGCATTTTAATCATGAATTTACTTCCTCTCTGGAGGTCTTTGAAACCAGATGAACTTGTTAACCATCACTGAAAGTGCCATCATTAAATAATTTAACAAAGAAAAACTTGATTATCTAGCAGTTACTTGGTAAGTAGGTGGTTCATGGAAAGATTAAAATGATTTGCTACTTGATTTGAAATCAGTCTTATATCTTCTTGTAATTTAATTATTCCTTTGCAAAAGGATTCCTTTGTTTATAAGTTTTGCTACATTAAAAAATTGCTTTTGTTTTTCTATTTGAATTTCAATTAATGCTCCTAAATCTGCATAGAAAAGCTTCTTTCCACCATTCTGGCTTTTTGCCTTCTTGAAGCAAAACCTATCAGGGCAAATCTCTGGCATCTAAAGTAGCAAAATCTGTAAGGTAAGCTAAGGCTTCCAGGGAATTGATTTCAACATAGGACTGTTAAAACATATCATGATACAGAAAACAATTTCTAGTTTGTAGAATTTTGGAATCAAGATATATTATAATGATGTGTTATCCTTCATATACTTCAATTATTATGAAGTCATACACTTCAATTATTCCTTTGCAAAAGCATATTTTTTAACCTCAGGGTGCTAAAGCATGTTGAAAAATCCCAAAGTACAATGAATATATAAAACTACTATTTGTTAATTAAAAAATTTAAAGGTTCCCAAGCTAATGGAGGTAAATATAGTATAGATGGAACAATGCATTATAAATTGTATTTACTTATTTATAAACATGTAAATATTTTCTTTTTATGTCTTCATTTGAATTTGTTATATTTCTAGGCAGGAGTTTGTCAAATGTGAGAGAATTATGCCAAAATGGCAGAAAGACATGTGATAGAAATAACTGATGGAGTACTCTGACTTAAGTACCTATTGATTTCACTTCAACAACTGGTACTTATTTTCTTAGTACCTCTACTTATTTGACACATGAAGAAACAGGGGGAATATTTTTTGCCAACACTGTGCTTAATTTTCTTATGACCTGGCACTTTGTCCTTTGTCATATTTTGTCTTCCATCAACTATTTGTAACTTGATCTTGTCTCTTCTTTGAATTTGGGAATTCAGTAGTAAGAAGACTTGTAAATGAGATTTACTTTTGAGTTTCAAATGTCTACTTCATCTCCACTCACTTCTAAACTTTTAGACAATTCAGAATAAATTTATTTTTTTCTTTTTTATAAGACCTTTATAACTAGGATATGATTATATTTCATTGCAGTTCTAATTTCAATGTCCATGTTGTTTAGTGATGTTGAACTTTTTCATGTTCTTTTTGGTCACTTGTTCATTGTAGAATATTAGTTGAAAGTGTGTTACATTTGTTTATGTTGTGGGATAATGTTTAATGATGCAAAGATTGGTTACATTCTTTCATGTTGCATTTGTCTAACTCTATGAAGCTAAACATCTGTCTAAACATCTTATTAGTCTAATAAGCTGAACAGCCAATATAGCTAGGCAGGATAAAGGATAGGTGGGGCTGACAGGCAGAGAGAATAAATAGGACGAGAAATCTGGATGAGAGGATACTGCCAGGTCTTTTACTAATGGGAAGGATGGATATCTTTCTTTGATAGATAAGATCTTCTTATTCTATTATAGCAGACAACCATGTGATGAAAACTTCTCACTTATTACTTAGTTAATTTTTATTTTAAACATTTTTCATATAAGATATTTTGATTATGTTCTTTCCCTTCCCCCAACTTTTTTCAGATCTTCTTCATTTCCTACCCATCCAATTTAATGTCACCTCTCTTCCCCAAAGGAAAAAAAAAACAGTATTGTAATTTTTTATTTTGATAATGCTTGACCATTAGAATTGAGTGAAACAAATATAACTTTATTCAGTACTCACAAGTAAGTGGCATGATATAGTTATTAATATATGATACTTTTTATATTTGTCCCATGTTCTCTGTGATGAAATAGTTGACTTGATGTTACTGGGCCTTATGTATCAGAGCCACGTTGTTTTTGTAACTGTTATTGATTTCTTTTATTTTTAAAATTATGATAGAGTTATACCATATCTTCCTAATCTTTCCTTCAAATCCTCTCATATATCCTTCCTTGCTCTTTCAAATTCATGGTCTCTTTTTCACTAATTGTTGTTATATACATACATAAATATATATCTATTTCTATATATTCTTAAGTACCTGAATACAACCTGCTCAGTCTGAATAATGTTACTTGTATGTAGCACAGAAACATAGTATCTCCTATGTATTGGTCCTTGAAGGTGATTAAGGATGTTAAAGTATTCAAAGTGGCTAGATGTTTCTCTATGGGAGCAGGCTAGTATTAAAAAGGACAGCAGGCAAATAAAGAAATACAGCTCAGTGAGCAGTTAAATCAATAGTGTAAATGGACTCTTAGCACCTCATTGACTTTTATTGGTCATTGACTGTCCATGCTGTTTGTTGAGGATCAGTAAAGTAAGCTTTTCCCTTTTTATCATCTGATTAGTATTCTTTTTTGAGGCTATAGCTTCTCTCTCTCTCTCTCTCTCTCCCTCTCTCTCTCTCTCTCTCTCTCTCTTTCAAAAGTGTTATTAAAATTTGGATAATTATTGCAATTACTCAGGGTTTTTGTTTTTTTTTTTTAATAAAATGCAGTTGCCTGAAATTCTGTATGTACTGTTTAGATGAAGATCTCCATGCTGAGCTGATCCACAGATACATGCCCTCAAAACTACCAGTATTGCTGAATTTCCCCGATACTGGAGTGCTTCTGACATCTCATGAGCAGCACTGAGAGGATCAATGCGTTCATTTGTACATGTTCTTCTCTGTCAGATGCTTTAAATGAAGGCATTAACCAAAATGCATTTCCAGACTTTGGATCATTGAGTTTTGAATAAAATGAAATGCATGATAGAACAGTAAGGACATGAAGAAAGCCAGGACAGGTGTAGCTGTCTCTAATGCAGCAGATGCTGAGCCAAAGAAATCAAGCAGCAAGGTCACAGTTGCAGCAATGTCTTTAAGAAGGATCAGGTATGGGCTGGAGAGAATGCTCAGCTGTTAAAGCTTAGGACCACAACCAAAATATAAAAAAGATTAGTGACTATACAGAGCCTTTCTGCCAGGGGTAAGTAGGCATCAACATTCTAATTTCTCCTGCTGGTGATTGAGTGAATGTTGTCATCTGCATTCTCCAAAGCTAATTAAGGCATACCAAACTATTACATATGGGGAGTGAGAAGTGAGGACCCACCGAGAGAAACTCATCCTGATTACATGGAAGGAGGGATAAAGAATGAATGAGAGGAGATGGGGTGAAGAAATTAGAAAGTCCACATACCAAAATCCTTTCTATGTGTAAGATGCCATGTAATAACCAGGAATCATTATCCTCCCATCTCAGTGCAGCAGAGTGACTGTATATAATCTCCTTCCCACATTGCTTCTTCTAGGGTTAGATTTTGAATATCTCCCCAAAACCCATTTTTAAGGCTTGGTTACCAGCACATGCTATTATTGGGAGGTAATAGAACCTTTAAAGGGCCCAGTGCAAGGAAGTTAGGTCACTGTAAATGTATCTCCACTGCTCATGTCTCTTGGGCTCTCTAGGCTCTTTCCTTCTCCATCTTCCTTCTTGCTAGCCTCAGTGAGATGAGAAGCTTTCTTCTATAATATGCACCCATATGATGTGCATCTTTACCCCAAGCAAAAAAGATGTACCTCACAAGTTGTAAACTGATATCTATGAAACTATAAGTAATATTAATCTTTTCTTTTTAGTTGGTATTTTTTATGGTAAAGGAATATTGACTAATATACCATAAGCATGAAATCAGTCACAAAGCATTTAGAATTTAGACTCCAATTCAAATTTAACTGAATACACACACACACACACACAGACACACACACACACACACACACACACACACACACACACACACATACATATATATGCTTAGTAACTTTGGGCAGGTTCCTTGTCTTGTTTGAGGCTCTGTTGCTCTAAAATATGTACGAGAATTACAGATAATTTGATAACTTAATTATGAATTCATTCACCTAGTATTCATGATACTATGATACCATGATACCATGGACCAACTATTGGTCAGTAGTAAGACTATAAGGAAGAACAAAATGGACCAACCTCTAGTTCTCACATAACATACAGAGAATGTAGATGAAAGAAAATAAGAAATAAATTGAAAAACAGAGATACAATATTCCAAGTGGCTATCATAGTCTTTGCAGACATGGAAGCAATGGTAAGTAGAAAATGACTTCTTGTGGGTAGGATGTGGAAGTCTTGAGATTCTGTGTTGGGAAAAACCTCACTGATTAAAATATTTGTGAAAACTCTTGATGGAATTAAGGCAACTGAGCCAGGTAGACAAATGCGATAGACTTACTCCAGGGACAAGACATAAAAAGTGCAAAAGCCTTGAGTTATAACTTTGAACCCTAGGAACTACATGGTGGAAAAGAGAAACGCTTTCTCAAGTTGGTCTCTGACATATTCATGCCGCAGTGCTTCAAATAAATAAATACATAAATACATAAATTAATTAATATAAACTATAAAATAATAAAGAATATGTAGGGAAAACATGATAAGCAGAAAAATGTCTTAAAATGAGCATTGTTTTGGAATAATTTACAAAAGCAAGGAGTCCATTTTGGCAGCACTGTAGTGACAAATACTGAAACTAATAGGATATGAAGTAAAAAATTCAACAGGAAGCCAAGTATATAGATGGAGGCAGTCCTTCTCAAGACCTTCCCTCTCTTCCTGCTGTAGGGGGATTATGTTACATTGTAAATAGTTGTCCTGACTACTAGTTTAATAAAAACGCTGATTGGCCAAAGACAGACAGGAAGTATGTGTGGCTACCAGACTAAGAAAACTCTGGGAACAGGAAGATCAGGGCAGAAATGCCACAGAGAAGCCATGCAGATACCTTGATGCCAGAAGATGCAGAGGAAAGAAGTTGAAAAGCTGCTCTGAGAAAAGGTAACAAGTTTCATGGCTAAACAAGAGCCATGGGTTAGTTTAAGAGCAAGAGCTAGTAAGTTATATGCCTGGTCCCCAGTTTAATCAGCATTCAATTAATAGAGGTGGCTGTGTGTTTCAGTGGGACTATGGGGCTATGGGTCTGAAAGTCTGGGCCACCAGGCTAGGCTGAAAAGTCTGGGCCATGAGACTAGACCTGAAAGTCCGGACCAGGAGGCTAGGCCGAAAAGTCTGAGACAGAAACTTAATACTATACCCTGCCTCTACCTCCCACCTCTCTCTGTGTGTGTGTGTCTCTGTCTCTCTCTCTCTCTTTGTGTGTGTGTGTGTGTGTGTGTGTGTGTGTGTGTGTGAATCCTCTAGGGATCATATTAATGTGTAGATTAAGTTTCAGTAGGTCTGGGCTTTGCTTTTCTCATAGACCCAAGATCCACTGACCACATACTCAAGGTAGCACTGGTGCAAGGTAGTGTAATAAGTGTGCATCAAGATACCGGTTTTAGTTCTCAAATGGAAAACAGTAAGAAAGTTATGAGCAGAATGGCTTTTTCATGTGATTACAGTGGCTGCTTTAATAGTAATAGTGAGATGTGCAAAGCCTGTCTAGCTTTGCAGAAAAAGCCTGTCTCAGGTTCAGTCCAAATATCCACTCATGCATGCTTTTTTTTGCAAGTCGCTTAAACCTCTTTTTCCCCCAAAACTTTTTAAAAATGTTAAATTTAGGGAAAAGATAAAAGGAAAGCATAACATGCATCTTTATTACCTTTTCTATATTAACTAGTTGTTAATATTTTATTATTGTGTTTATTAGTTTTTTGACAACCTGACACAGCTAGAATCATCTGAGAACAATGGCTCTATCAGGTTGGCCTTTAGGCACACATTCTTGTGAGGAATTTTTTTTTAAATGTAGTTTTAAAAATTATTCCTTTTATTTTTAAAAATTATGATATTCCATCATTATCCCCTTTCTGTTCCTTCCTCCAAAACCTCCTATGATACACCTCCTTGCTCTATTTCAAATTTATGGCCTCACTTTTTATTGTTATTTCATGAGTATTTAATTTCTAAATATAACCTTCTTATTCTGTATAATGCTACTTGTATGTGTGTTTTTGAGAATAACCAGTTGGTGTGCACTTTCCTGTTTCTTCCTCTGTCAGTATTCCTTAATTACCTGTAGTTTTTTACAGGATTGAGGCCTAAAGGGCTTTCCCAGGGACCCCTGTAGAATGTATGTTGTTGTTGAGCTCGTGTGTAGGTAGCTATGTTGCTGAGGCTTTACGGGTATATCTTCTGGCATTCCTAAGAGACAATATTACAGCAAATTACCTGTTTTGCCTCTTAAAAATATTTCCACTGCCTATTTCATAATGTTCCTTTAGCTTTGGGTGTAGGAGTTGCAGTTGTATACATTGGGACTAGCCTTCACACCTTGGCCTTTTGATTGGTTGTGGTTTTCTGTAATCATCTTCTGTTGTAAGAAGTCTCCTTGATGTGGGTTTAGGACTACAGTTATCTGTAGGTATAAGGACAAATATTTTGAATGTGGTTAGGGATAGCTGTGTTGTTTTTATTAATGTGGCTGCTATAGGTTCTTCTTAAAGATTAATGACCTCACTAAACCTAAGTAATTGGCAAAGGTTCCACAATCAAGTCCATTTCCCTCTTGTTGATTGTGTTATAAACCATTGCTATTGTTATTCTGATGGTCAAATTGCCTTCTAGTGGGAATTCATTTCATTTGATTTCTGTGTTCTTTTGAGTTTCTGGGTCCTTCCATTTTTGCATACTTTTTAAAGTTGTCCAGGCTCACCTGTGTGTGTGTGTGTGTGAAAAAGAGAGAGAGATACTTCTTTAATATTGAATCAGCTATTTCTCCCATGAGTTTTATTCCTTTTCCTGAGAACTTACATAGGTATTTTTTAAATATATAAAATTGAGTGGCAGGTGGCTGGAGAGATGGCTTAGTGATTAAGAGCTCTTGCTGAGTTCTATTTTCAGTACTCACGAGGTGGCTTACTACAGTCTGTAATTTCACTTACAGGGTATTTGACACCATTTTTGGCATCCATAGGCACCAGACACATATGTGGTTTATATAAATACATTCAGGCTAATACTAACACACATAAAATAAAAAATAAATACAACTTTAAAAATAGTGTTAGATAATAACAGCATCCAAGTGGTCTGAGGGTCAAATGAGAAAATGTATATGAAAGGCTTTGCATAATTCTTAAAACAGAATATGCTGAATGCATTGATTTTTCCCTAATGATTAGTAAGGGAGTATAAATAAATTATGGGTGTACATTTTATAACAAAAATTGGACAAATTAGATGAAGCATACAGATTTTTCACAATAGCTCTAGATCTATGTGCTTTTCTTCCCTCTGCACAGAGGGGGGAAAAGTTTTCTGCCACATATCGAAATTTAGCATATATAGTTACCAATCTTGTTCTTAAATTCTTATGCAAATAACATTAAAAATAAGTCATATTCTCAAGGAAATGAATTCTTAGTTTTGGTGATTTGGGAAGAGATTTTGACATAAAATGTTCAATACTATTTTTTTTTAAGCAAAAGTCTTTAAGAAAAAAGTATCATATGTAAGAAGATTGGTCCCATTTAGATCTTCATCTAGATTTAATGCCAGAATCTTAACGGTGAAGAGACTGTATATTACTTCATCATTTCTAAGTTCTAATTATTTGTTTGTATGGTTTGTCTTCATGTGTTTTACTTTTTTCTTTTAACTACTAAAATTTTTCTTTCTAAAATAAGCAATAGATGCTGTTTGTGGGTAAATTAGGACACATGAGTAAGCAAAAAGGGAACACGTTTATCACCTCAGCAGTGAGGATAACTACAGGCAGTGAGGAGCTGGTTCAGGTATTCAGTTGCTTGCCATGAAAGCATGGTTATCTGAATTCAGATTCTGTGCACCCAAGTAAAAATCTAGGTGTGCTGGGACACCTGTAATCTTAGAGCTGGGTAACAAAAATAAATCCCTGGGACTCTCTGGCCAAGTCAGTCTAGCTGAATCACTGAGAATCAGATTCAGTGAGAGACTGCATACAAAAAATTAAGATATAGAGTGATTGAGAAAGACATCTGACGCCAACCATTAGCCTTTATTTGAATGTGCATACATGTGTACCTGAACCTGCACACACATGCACACACACAAAAACATATGCATACATAAAATAAAGGTGACTATAATTAAGATTTTTGCCAATAATATGTACTTATAGGTGTTTATATTATCTTCACATAACAAGTATGTGCTGATGCTACATTATTGTATCTACCTACTTATTAAAAAGGATTTTATTTTTATTTTTATTTGGTGTACATCTGTGTCAGTTTGTGTACATTCACAGCATGTGAGTCAGATACCCTGAAGTTGGAGTTACAAGTAGTTGTGAGCCATCCAATGTGGTGCTGGGAACCTCTCTTGAGTCCACTGCAAGGACTGTGTGCACACTTATTGGCGAGCCATCACCACACTGCCCCCTTTCTGAAAACAATATTAGAAATATAATTTCATGTTGATACATATTATGTTAAACTATTTTTAAAGACAGAAAATAGACAGTTAAAGAGTGCTATCAATATTTAATAAGTGGTTTATGAGCGTTGTTTCTAACATTTCTCTTATAGACAGTATCTTTTTTCCATATCCACCAATCCCTTTCATCTCTCATGCTAGAGAGGAGGCAGGGGAGCTTAAAGACCCAGGGAATGTCTTATTTATTTGAGGCTTCCTAGTACCCAGTAGTATTTCTGAACCCATTTAGGAGTCAATAAATATGACTTCAAGGCATGCATAGATCAAACATATCTCAAGTTCATTCCTATATTGGGAATTTTGTGTTCCTGGTAACATGCTTGGTAAGACAGAATCTAAAAATATAATTTTGGCAAAAGAAATTTAAAATTGCTTTTCCAAGGGTACAGGAATACATATCCTGAGGGGAGAAGTTAACTAAATCTTTCTTGAACTTCAACATAACATTTTAATTACAAAAATAAAAGGTAAAGGGTCACCATACTCATTATGATCGGGTACATAGTTTCATGCTTTTCCTGATACACCTTAATATGTATACTTATTTCCTGGAGAGAAGGGAGGCGTTCACAGTAGAGCAAGGGGCTCAGTGTGAGCAAAGGTAGTCTCTCATGTTTGTTGATCAGTAGAGATACTTCTTACAGGGGAAGGAAGAATAATCCTTTCCGAAATGGATTAATCTAGAAGGTTCTGGGAAGGACTGGATTTTATTGTTTGTGGTTGAGACTTTAAGGTATTCTGTTTCAGCTAGTTGTGAGCAAGTGATAAGCATATAAATAGATGTTTCTAAGAGTGTCCTAGCCTTGTGAATTCTATGGGTGCTACTCAGTCCTGTACAGGCATCTAAACTAGTCTGGCATTCATCACAGTGAAGACTAAGGAACATCCTCTATTTGATGACTTTTTTCTTCAAACATGTAAGTGATGGAAGCAGGGAAAGCTGATAATTAGGAACTATCATGGTGTCGGGGCCACTGTTGGCTTCTTCTGGTTTGATTTCAGCTGAGTTAGTGATCACATTTCTTGACTGTTTGAGAGGAATATTACTTTTGACAGGGCACTTTGGAAGCCTTGGGCTGGTAGTGTGATGAGAATTTGTTGAAGTAAAGGAAATGTGAAACATTTGCATTTAAGCTGGTCAAGCATGTTTTACTAGAAACAGTTGAATTTCTTAAACTTAATTTTTGAGAATTAATAGCTGTATTCTTGATTTGCCCTTAACTTATTCAAATTATAGCCTGTCTCCAAGTATATAAACATAACCATTTTTATGTAACAGTACTCATTGACAGAATCCTTGGATATCTCTGAAGGAGTCTAACCTAGATTGGGCTTAGTTGGCTAGTTCTACTTCACACTCTACCACTGTATTTGGCTCATGCAGAAAACTGGGATAAGGTCTGGGATATGTTCCTTCTGGGACTGTATCAGTTAGTGTTCTCTGAAGGAACAGAACTGGTAGAATGAGTATATATTAAAAGGGGATTTTTTTTTAAAAGAGTCAGGCTAGTCACAGCAATGGCTGTCTCTCTAAGGAAAAACCCAAGAGTCAGGTAATTGTTCAGTTCTTAAGGCTACATGTTTCAACTGGTCTTCAATCCATGTTGGAATCCCAAAGAAGTGGGTTCTAATCCCGGTGAAGAAATACCTCAGCAGCAATATCGGTGAGGACAAGCAGAAAAAGGCAGAAAGCTTCCTTTTCCCTTGTCCTTTCATGTGCACTGCCACCAAGGTGTGGTCCAGAATTAGGGTAAGTTTTCCCATCTCAAATGATTCGAACACAAGAGTATCCATCACAAGTGTGCCCAGATTCTTGGGTTTTAGTTGATTCTAGATTTAGTCTAGTTAACAATCAAGATTAGCCATCACAGGGACCGAGCTAGGGAGAGCAGCAGTCACTTGTTGAAGGTGATTCCTTCTCAAATGGCTATGAGAAGTACAAAATGAAGTGCCTTGTCATGGGAGCACATTTTAGATCTTTGACTGCTAATACTCCATTTGTCAAAGCAAGGCATAATATACAGAGCAATACAGTCAGTTTCTATTGGAAGAACTGTACAGTCACATGCCAGTTCCTGTGGATGTAGGGTAGGGTGAATAATGGAGGAAGTAAGTCAATCTAAGCATTTTTATTACACTTCATTTTACTTTTTGTATATGTGCATGATGTCTGCATATACAGGGATGCCATATCATGCAGGTGGAGATCAGGGATAGCCTCTGAAAGTCAGTTCTTCCCTTAAACCATGTGACTCCCAGGAACTAAATTCAGTCCTTCAGGCTTGGTGGCAAGTGCCTTTACCCATTGACTCATTTCACTGGCTTCAATTAATCACTTCATCACTTCAAAGATCACACTGTCTTACACTCTGAGCTTTTCTCTGCCAATTTATTTTATGTCCCTTAAAATTTTTATTTATTAAAATATAATTATATAATTTTCCTTTCCTTCCCTCCTTCCACTCCTCCCATGTCCCTTACAAGCCCCTCTTGAAATTATGGTCTCTTTTACCTTATCTGTTATTATTATGCACACACCACAATACACTTACCTAAATATATAAACATATTATTTTCAAACTTTTTAGTGATATATTATATATATATATATACATATATATGTGTACACACTGATATACTGATACACACGTGCATGTGCGCACACATACACACAGACACACACACATGCACATATATATATATTTCAGGGCTCAACACTTGGTATTGAATAACTAATTAGGGTCTCATGCCTAGGGAAAACTTTCTACCATTTTCAGCATTCCTTAGTTGCTTGAAATTCTTTGTCTAAAGGTGAGATTTCTGCCTTCCATGTTACCATGCTTATTAATGTTGTTGAGGTCTTGTTTAGTCAGCCATGTTGTTAAGGCTTCATGGGTGCAGTGTCACTGTCATAATCTATGAGATCCAATCTTGAAACAAATTTCCCAGTTTTCTGGCTTTTATAATCTTTCTGTCTCTCTCTTCCCCAATGTTCTCTGAGCAGGAGTTCTGTTGTAGATGTGCAACTGGAGTTGGACACCTCTTGGTCACTCATTCTCTGCATTTTGATTAGTTGTGTTTTTTTGTAATGGTCTCCTGTTGCAAAGAGATGCTTTTTTGATGAGGAATGAGAGCTCCTCTTATGTGTGGCTATGAGGATCACTATTTAGAATGCAGTTAAGAATTATGCTTGTTTAGCAAAGTGACAGTGATAAGTTTTCCTTTCAGATCTTTGACCTCACTAGCTATAAATAGTGGCTATCATCTTTCCAGTATCAAGCATGATTTCCCTCTTGTTGAGTGGATCCTAAGTTATAGAGCTTTGGTTCATGGTGAGGTATGAATGCCATATCTTATGGAGATCTTGCCATATCATGGTAGTTCATAGGCACTGAAGCTGGGTAGTACTATTAGTGTTTTTTTTTCCCTTCCCTTGGAAGCTTGCATTGCTATGAACACAAGTCCTTAGAGAGGAGGATTTCAAATCAGGTCTTTCTCAGAGCCTCCGGGTCTTGTGTCTGAAATGTGTGGTGTCTTCAGCAATAGGGAGTTACCATTATCATTTGGGAGGCAGCCAAGGGCAATCGTGATAGCTTATGTCTCTTAGATTCCCCTAACTAACAACTGAAAATTGAGTTTCTCTTGCCTGGTATTGGAGGGTTTTATTAGCCTATGGAGCCTTAAAGTTCAACTTAATTGTCATAACTTTATTAAAACTCTATATGTATACACCTAAACTTACATGTATTATACACAATTTTCAGTAAAGAACTTCCTTCTTCTGTATGGACTTTCTTACACCCTTCTCAATTAAAACACCCCCTTTCACTCATTTTCCCTTTCAAATCACTTATATCTTGCTATTATCTTCTGTAGTGTGTTGCAATTAGGTTTCTTGGCACTGGGCTGCCTGAAGTACAGACCTACTGCGCTAGACGCTTAAGCCACCCGCTGCTGCTCAGGCCCCCAGAAATGACTCAGACGTTTATATTAAGTTCATGTTATTTGGCCTATGGCTCAAGCACATTGCTAGCTTGCTCTTTCATCTTAACTCAACCCATTCTCATTAATCTGTCTCCCATGTGGCCCGTGGCTCACCTGTGTTCCTTACATGTTGCTCCTTTGGGCTTCCGGCTTGGTCTGTCTGACTCTGCCCTGCTTCTCCTACCTATGCTCTGATTTCTTCTCCTACTTTTTCTATGGTGCCTGTCAAGGGCCAAAACAGCTCCTTTATTTAAAGATTGATATTGACAGCTTACAGAAAGACATTCCCACTTCAGTAGTGATCTCCCATAGTTTTTTATACTTACCTGGTTTCTGTAGTTACTCCATGTTGTATACTCACATCGAAGCACTTTGGAACCAGGTACAACAGATTATAGAGAACATTTGGTGTTTGTCTTTCTGTGTCTGTGTTTTTCTCAATCAATAATCTTTTCTAGTTCTATGTATCTACCTGCAGATTTTATGATTTCATTGTATTACAGCTGAATGTAACACATCTCCATTATCTAGTAGTTAGTTGATGCATGTTGAACTTGTTTCCACTTCCTAAGCATGTGAACAGTGTGGCAATGCATTTGTGGCTGATACTTATCAATAGATTAAGAGGTCAAGTCCCTTGGGTATATGGCAAGTGGAGGCATAGTTGGGCAATTTGGTAGATTTATTTTTAGCTTCTGGCGTATTCTCCACACTGATTTCCATAGTGGCTGCATTAGTTTGAATTCCTGAGTGAGTTTCCTTGGCTGAAGAAGCTCTCTGGCATTTGCTATTAGTTGTTTTGTTTACCTTGGTCATTCTGACTGGGGTGAGATGAAATATCAGCATTCATTTGACTTCTATCTTCCCCAGTTTCTAAGAACAATGAATAGTTTTTGAGATTTATCTAGGCAAATTTATTTCTTCTTCTGAATGCTCTCTGTTCATATCTATAGCCTGTTTTTTTATAGGTGATTTATTCTTTTGTTCTTAATAGATTCTGGGTACTAGTATGTCAGATACACAGTTGGCAAAGAACTCTGTTCTTGAGGCTTGGAGAAAGGGCCTTTATCCACTGAGTAACTTCACCAGCTCCAATAAGTCTATCTATTATACAATAGCCTCTTATGTGAACCAAATGTCACAATGTCATCTTATATGAGTGTTTCTCTGCCAATTTCCAAATTTCCCCCTTTTTTCTGAGGTTGTTTCTTTTAAAACCCATATACAAGTAACTTTATTTTTATGATTTAGTTGTACCTGATACCAATAACACCCAAGTATATATTTATGAAAATAACATTAGAAATATTTCCTGGAGGAAAGTAAGCCTCACAAGTACAAAGATTTTAATCTATATTTTCATGCAAGCCAGGCTGTAAGCATATAAAACCTTAAAGAATTTTGCATGAACTCACTGCCTAGACCTTTCCAAATAAAAATTCATTTGAAAGTAGAAGGAGTCTGCCTACTGATGTAATATTAACTATTTCTGGTATAATGGCAGGCTGTCTCCTCTGTAATCAAAGAAGTATGTACAGATTGTCAATGCTTCCGACTATTAAAATGGCTTTTAAAAATAAGGCTAGTGGTAAGTAGCAGGCATTTTGTGTATGTTGGTTATTTTGACCTGAGAGATTTTAAAATTCCTTCTATGGAAAGAACATAAAAAAAATCATCTGCAGCATATTTTTAAGTACAAGTCTTGTGTTAAGCAAGTGAAGTCACATTATTTATTTATTTATTCATTTATTTGTTTGTGCTGTTAGGAAACCACTTTGTAGTGAGTATGAGAGAGAATGCTTATTAGACTAATAACAGACAAATAATAGAAATGAGGCATGTAGACAAATCTGCTTCTAGAAAATAATGTGGAATTACAGAAGGCTACAAATCTGCAAAGATCAGTGGATGCCAAGAGCTAAAAGTAGATAAGCAACACATAGGAAAATATGAAAGTGAATGATAGTGTTTAGGATGACTGTTTTGTCTTTATTCCCCATTGAAATTCCAAGAATTTCATTAGCTATCTAGATATTTCTCCAACTAGATTATTTTTATTCTGCACATGGTCATATAATTTCATATGGGTGTCATTTTCTACTATGTTAGACATGATCATGTGTGTGCATACACAAATTACACACATGCATGCATGCATGTGCATACACACATATACTACCTTTGATTTACATAGTGAAATGCACTGTCAATATTGGTATTGGTATGGGAAATAAATGAGTGTGTCTGTGATAAGTAATGCCAGTTCTTAAATATAATGCTTCCTATAGCCACACAACATCTTGTAAGGTTATTATTATTGTTAAAACACTCTCCTGTAATATAAGAGATCATAATACATTATGCTTTCTTTAACAGAAATGCATATATTTCAATATACTGGTTCTCTTTCTTTCAGTTTTCAATGCAGTATCATGAAATATGTTTTCTTTTCATGAAGATGTTTATTAAGAGTGACCAGAAGTTCATAGCATGAAAGAAGCTGTTTAGTCTACCCAAACCTTTTTTATTTCTCTCTCCTTCAAGACTCAAGGGAATTTCCAAGTCCTGTGTTCAAGAATAGATGGAGATTTCAGAAAAGGCTCATTTTTCCCCCTAGCTGTCTTGTGTTTATAACATTGTTGATCCAAGCCTATAGTTCACAGTCAATTCTAAAACATGGAAAGAACATAGATGAATATGGTACACTTTATTTATTTGTGCATTCCCTCTGTTGATCAATTATAATTTTGGAGTTGTTTTCATATCCTTACTAGATACAAAGGCAAACAGCTCCAGTTTCTGACCTGTGATACTTAGAAACATGAAAGGTGATTGTGTGATGTTTTGTTGTTGTTTGTTGTGTTTCTTAGTTTAAGACATGGTCTCACTATGTGTCCCTGGCCAGCCCTTGAATTGACTATATAGACCAGATTGGCTTCAAACTTGCAGCAGATTCTCCCAACTCTGTCCTGAATGTAAGAATTACAGGTATAAGTCACCACATCCAGCTTGATGCTTGGCATCTGTATAATGTACCATATTAATTTCTTAGGACTATCAAAGAATCAGTATGGTTTGCTTGAACAGCCAAACATTTCCATATAATTTTAGATGCTATAATCCCCAAATAATAATTGTGGCAGAACTGACTTTTCTCCATGCCTTTTTATTTGCTTTGTAGATGGTCACCTTTCCCCATGACTTTGTGTGGATAGAGAAAGAAAGAGTATCATATCCCAAAGCTGTAAACAATAGAATTTTAATATGTGAATAAAAGGATAAATTTATAAAATACTTTCTAAACATAGTTTAAGAATGTTTAAGTCACTTCTATCTGTTTGAACTCCTATCATTTTGAATCAATGCAAATATTTGTGGTTCAGCATATGTTTGGCCAGCCTTCAGGGCATTCAAAAATGTTGTAGCTATTCCAGCACATTTGGTAGGTAATCCAGTCATACTGGGCAGACAGCCTAGCTTTCATATCTACATGTAGACTGAATTGGGGCCAAATATATTTTTTTCTACCTTCTGCTGTTCTCCCATCCCAAATGAGATGAAATTACTTGGGAAAAATGTTAAAAGCAAAAGAATCTAGAAAATCTCCAGAGTTTCTGCTGAACGCCTTTGCTTATTTCTTCTAAGGCATATATGGATACATATATTCACACATATATGCATAAACAGAGATGTGTATTTTATTCCCAGTTTTTCCAAATATATTATGATGGGAATGGTATAACTCTTTATGTAATCTTTCAGGTTTATTTCTACAAATACCTGAGGTACGATAATATCTTCCTTTTATCATTCCTTATTCACTCCTTACCTTCCTGTTTTCTTTGTCTCTTTTCTTGATCCACTAACTCTGCAATTCTCACATACAAGGAGGGCAGGACTCCAGTATACTGATTGCTAATGTAATTCATTTACTACTCATCTCTGTGATCATGCCAAGTCATCTGATGAGGACAAAGGAGTTAATAATGACATAGAAAAGAAAAGAAACAGGGAAGGTTAGTGATAAGGAAACAAGTACAGGATTGCAAAGCACAGGGGGAAGAGGGCAGACTGTAACCTTCATCAGGGGCACCAGGCAGGTAGGCAGAAGAGAGAACCTCTCCTTGTGACCCTTAGTGGAATAAAATCACATTAACCATGTGAATTGCCTGCCAAAATGTTAATTAAAGCAAAGGTGGTGTTCTTATTTTTTTTTAAAAAAGAATATTTATTTCATATTTCAATTGCTGTTTCCCCTCCCTCTTCTCCTCCATTTCCTCCCCAACCTCCCCTCTGCATGACTTAAGACCCCCCTCATGGGTCTTAGGTCATGCAGGCTCCCTTGTTGGTTCAAACTCTCTGAGTCCCTATGAGCAAGGTTAGTTGTTTCTGTGAATTTTATTGTGATGTTCTTGATCCTTTAGCAGAATTCTGTAAGTTTGACCTAATGTTTGGCTGTGGGACTCTGAATCTTTGTCCATCTGTTACTTGATGAAGGCTTTCTGATGACAATTGAGGTAGTCACCAATCCAATCATAGTATATGGCCAGTTCAGGCTACTATCCACTATTACCAGGAGTTTTAGCTGGAGTCATTCTTGTAGATTTGTGGAGTTTTTTCTTGTATCTGGTCTCTAAATGATCCCCATACCCCCTTCAAGTCACCTCTTTCCGAACTCTCAAACCTATCTTTCAAGTTTCCATGGCCACCCACCCCCAGTCCATCCACGAGAGCTCTTCTGTTTTCGCTTCCCAGGGAGATTCATGTATTCCTGCTTAGGCTCTCTTTCTTACCTAGCCTCTCTGGGTTTATGGATTGTAACATGATTATCCCTTTATAGTTAGTATCTACTTATGAGTGAATACATAACATGTTTGTCTTTCTGGGTCTGGGATACCTCACTCAAGATGATTTTTTCTAGTTCCATCCATTTGCCTTCAAATTATCTGATGCCATTACTTTTAACAGCTGAGCAATACTCCATTGTGTAAAATGTACCACATTTTCTTTATCTATTTTTTTTTTGGATGAGGGGCATCTAGGTTGTTTCCAAGTTCTGTATATTGCAAATAAAGCTTCTATGAACATAGTTGAACAAATGTCCTTGTGGTATGATTGAGCATCCTTTGGGTATATGCCTAAGAGTAGAATTTGTAGGTCATGGGGAAGATTGATTTTCAATTTTTTGAGAAATCACCATATTGATTTCCAAAGTGACTATACAAGTTTTCACTCCCACTAGCAATGTGGGAGTGTTTCCCTTGCTCTGTATCCTTTCTTGTATGAGCTGCCCCTTGTGTTATCTTAGCCATTCTGACAAGTATAAGATGGAATCTCAGAGTTGTTTTGATTTAAATTTCCATGAAAGAAGTGATTAGATAGAAGATTAACTAAAAAAAACCTAGTAAACCTGTTATATGCAAATGATTGTGGTGATATATTTTATATTTAATAAAAAGGTCTGGAGTAGTATCAGAGAAAGTACTGAGAAAGAAATCAAGCAAACAACACCCTCTGCAATAATCATAACTTATATGAAATATCTTGGTGCAACTCTAAGTCTTTGAAGAAAGAAATTTGAGAAAATGTCATACAATGGGAATATTTTCCTTCTAGTGACAGGTAGGATTAACATAGTAAACATAGTAAAAATGGTAATCTTAACAAAAGCAATATACAGAGTCAATGCAATCTCCTTCAAAATTCTAATACAGTTCTTTACAGATCTTGAAAGAACAATATTCAACTTCATATAGAAAAGCAACAATAACAAAAAACCCTAGGATAGATAAAAACAGTTCTGTATAATGAAAGAACTTCTGTAGGTATCATAACCCCTAATCTCAAGCTCTACTTCAAACTATTGTAATCAAACAATCATATTATTGGCATAAAAATAGATAAGTGAATCAAAGGAATTGAATCAAAAATTAAACATAAATCTAAAAGTATTGTTCAGAAGAGAATATGCACATAAGAATGATTATATGGCTTTGGGATAATATTTCTTTGTTCTACAGAATAATACATTCTTTATAGAACTGTTACCAGACTCACACAGTTTCTACAGGTATGAAAGGATAATTTACCAACAAATACCAAAATCTACCAATGTAAAAACCATCAAGCTTGTAACAAAGGAGATCTTAGTTTGTTATTTTCACAATATGAAGAGAGCTATCTTATTTCTTGGTAAACTGATCCAGTACTATAAGAAACAATTACAAAAAGCACATTTGATTTTCTGCTTGACTGCCAGAAGTAACTTCAATAGATTCTTGCCTTTCATCACTAGACAAACCAGAAAATATGGAAATGATTTGCATTTGTTGGTATGTTTCTTTACCAATAGGAATTGTAAAGAAAATTTATCTTAACCATTTTAGGATTTACTAATTAGACAGATATAGCATAAGAGCTGGGAGAATTGATTACTTCAGGTACATTTATTAAAAGGACATTGTGAAAGTAGGATTTTATCTGGCAGGTGACACTGTATTCATTCCATCTGTTCAAATGGCACTGTTGTTAAAGGATCTTGGGACCCAAGCCAAGGTCAGAAGACAACACCTGGTGATAGATCAATAAATACTTTAAAGAATGTCTTATGGTTGAACATTTTCCCAACAAAGTGAAACATGTTTAAAACAGTGTGGGTCCTATGTTCAGTGTGGGAAGTTATTAATTCCACAATCTTTGTTAAATTCACTTTTTTCTATTGCAGTAAGTTTATCTACAAAATTTAAGATAACAATAACAATGGTATCTACCTACATATAAAGTCATTTGAAATTCCAACAGGATTGTATAGGCAAATCTAATACAATACTGATCACACAGCAAATAATAATTATTATTAGTCTTGTTATTGTTATACTTAAAATATTCATATCTTTATTATGCATGTTAGAAAGGAAAACTGTAGTTGGACTTTCTTACTGCCAGCTCCCAAATAATGACTAAAAGATTTCTTATTAATTATGAAAGCTTGGCCTCAGTTTAGGCTTATTCCCATGTAGCTCTTAAAACTTAAATTAACCTATTAATCCATGTTCACCTTGTGGCTTGTTACCTCTCCTCAACACTGTATGTCTGACTTTCCCTGTGTTTTGCTGGCAAAATTATGGATTCTTTCCCTGAGTTCTCTCTCCCTGGAAGTCCCACCTATCTTCTCCTGCTGAGGTATTGGCCATTCAACTATTTATTAGACAGATAAGGTAAAACAGATATCTTCACAGTGTACAAAAGATTATCCCAGGACAGAAAACCCAAACTTAAAAGTATTAAGGGAAGAGTAGTAGTCCTCAGCCTGCAAAATTATGATAGTATTCATTGTGAAATAATGTGTCTACAGTTAGAAAAATAGGATATTTGTATATACAGGGAATAGTGTCTGTCCTGGGATCTCCCTATGTTGCTAAGGCTGGCCTCAAACTTACCATCATTCCACCTCAGCCTACTGAGTTCAGGAATTATAGATACTTGTCACCATACCTGGCTAGGAAACATTGTCTCCTTTTGAAATTATAACATAGTTTTTGTTTCAACATAACCAAAAGTGTATTAAGTTGTGATTTGGTTTATTTTATTTTTCTTACTTCCTTGTCACTCAGCATATTGTTCCTATCTGATTAGAAATTTATAGTATTTTCTTTGATTATTTTTAAAATATAAAGTTTATATGATGAGATAATTTTTGAAATTTTTGACTGGTGTAATGCTTTCCTAAAATTATACATTTGTAACATTTGAATAAGTAGGCTTCATTGGATGTAGCTATGAAACAATTTAATTTTGCCTATCCACATGTATCTCCTGAAGTTTATTCCACAGGGTTGAATATTTTGTTGTTGAGTTTTGATCAAATTTAAGTATACAATTTAGTAATGTTAAGCACATTCACATTGTGGTTGAACATAAACCATATTTTAAATACCACCTGCATATTAGGGAATCCCAGATACTTGTGATCAAGTTTTAAAATAATTTTTGTTGAATTATTGGTTGTGAAGCCTTACCTAAGCTCATTAACAGAAGATGAGGTAATATCATGACAGATATGAACAATCAGGAGATGACATCTAAATACAATTAAAACCTCTGTGATGACAATAGTTATTGTTGGGAGACAAGGTGGGAATAGAAGGGTTGGCTTCTCAAACCCTGGCTATATGAGTATCCATTATATAGCCACCCTGTTTATAGATCTTGGGTGTTTCTATCATTGTTAACTTCTTTTTAAACTGACCATGCCCATTATTGTTTCTTCTTAATATGTATGCATACATATATATATATATATATGTGTGTGTTTAATGTTTATATTTTTATTTTCTTAAAGTTTATACTTTATAAGATTTTTCTTTATACTGACTTTATGGTCCTGACCAACTGTTCATAACTCCAGTGTATCCTCAAAGCAAAACTTCTCATTTTTTGATACTGGTATTTTCTGATGTGGGAATGCATTTATGTATGCTGTGAATCTCAATATTTAAATAAAGGAGCTGCTTTGGGCCATGACAGGCACCATAGAAGAAGTAGGAGAAGAAATCAGAGCATAGGTAGGAGAAGCAGGGTGGAGAGAGGCAGATTGAGCAAGCCGCCCAAAGGAGCAACATGTAAGGAACACAGGTGAGCCATGGGCCACGTGGCAGACAGATTAATAGAAATTGATTGATTTAAGATGTAAGCTAGCTAGCAATGTGCCTGAGCCATAGGCCAAACAGCATAAAGTTAATATAAGCGTCTGAGTCATTTCTGAGGGCCTGAGTGGCGGCAGCGGGCTACTAAGGGGTCTCAGGCAGCAGGTCTGTGGGTCTGGGCCTCTGGCCGCCCGGGACTGAGAAACCCCAATGCAACAATTTCCTGACTTAAATTTTCAAGAGAAGAACTGGGATTGGCTACCCTTACCTTCTCATCTTATGTGAGAATGTCTAGCTCAATAACTTGCTTCCCTAGGATCAAAATATGAGTCATATGGCTCCTTTTTGGACAGAGATTGAAGTGGATGTTTCTTCCTTAGTATAAAGCTTGAGTATGGGAAATAACATGATTAATTTCATGTATAGTTAGTAGAAAAATAGGAGGGGGGAGGGAGAGGGAGGGGAGGGAGAGGAAGAGGGAGGGAGGGAGGGAGGGAGGGAGGGAGGGAGGGAGGGAGAGAGAGAGAGAGAGAGAGAGAGAGAGAGAGAGAGAGAGAGAGAGAGAGAGAGAGAGAGAGAGAGAAGAAAACAAGGAATCAAGGAATTCCCTTTGTACATACTTAACCAAAAATGATCACTTCTCTTCTCTATATGGTCAGTATTCTCTATGTTGTCAATATTTGTCTGAAAACAGAATTTTTTAATATGAAAAAGATATGAATGATGCTCTCTGAGAACAGTTGATTTTAAAAGGACGTTGAGCCTCTGATTGTAGGGATTTGTTTTGGAGAGTGTGTAGAGCATTTTCTTGATTTGGGTTATCCAAGCACCAGACCCTGAAAAATACTGCAAACTTTTTATTTGGGAGATGACAGCAAGAAGCAAAGGCAAGAGAAGAGAAGATGCTGATAAGGAGAGACAGCTAATGAACATACATTATTCTGTAATTCATACTATAGCTTATTCTGATTAACTCTAAGAAATACAAAACACACTTCAGAGTTATCCCACATGAGAATACAGAATGCTAGGTATTTCTCCAGAAAAATCTTGTCAATTAATAACTGAAGAATGCTTCCAGGACTATAAATGGTCTGGTAATTTTGGTTAACCCTGGGAAAAATATAGCTTCAAGCCCAGGAGTCATAACACTAAGACTGCCAGTGGGGACTGGATCATCTACTCCCTTGTTCTTGAGCAAGACTAACCTCATCCAGGTATTTTTTTTTCCTTAGGCGAGGTGGCCTTACCAAAGTATCAAGAATAAATCTTGAGGTTTAGCCAGTTGTGGAAATTCTATTCTTCTTGTGTTGTTCTGTAAGGTAGGATATGCTGGAGAAAGGTCTCTCAGTTCTTAAAAAGAGACAGGAAAATGCATCTTATTCCTATTTTGCAGTAGAACTGCCAGGTATTAATATATCACCTGAAAATGTTAGAGAGTAAGTGTATCATAACCCCTAAATTAGCTAATCCCAAAGATGGCTTACCTTGTAATTTCTTCCTTCGAGAGAAGATACCTTTAGTTATGGCTTAAATAATTTTTATATACAATTCACTGTTACCTGCAGCCAAAGATAGCCTAGTTGGTACAAGGAAAAAATAACTACAAGATGAAAAATCTCATTTTATAATGCTGACAGAAATGGCTGTTGAGAGACTATAAATTAATGCTAATGTTCTGTAACAGGTTCTAACTCCCATTGTTCAGCAATTATACCTCTCCTGTGTACCAATCACGTGTGTTTATTCAATCTCAATCTGTTGTGGCTGTACCTTTTAAATCTTCTGTACCATTAAATTGGAATTAGGCATCAAACACTACTTCTACATGATGAGAAGCAATAGCTGTCTTAAAGAAGAGCACATGTTGAGTCCTCGTTGAGGTATGAGTTGAACCATCCCTAGAATATTTTCTTTACCTGAAAGAATGACTGACAATAAAAATTTAACTGCCTAAGTTTAACTCGTAGTAGACATTTTCTCCAAATTGAGCAAGGCAAACCAGTTATTTCAAACAAAAAGACTGACAATATTTGTTGTCAATGATAACTTTTAAGCTCTCAAGCAAAATTAAGATTTGGAGAAGATTTTTATATGCCGAAGAAACAACTGTCAGTGCTTAAATGCTTTTGATCAGATTAGTGGTGAGGTTAATGAATTTAGTCTTTTGATATTGTGTAATAAAATGTTTCATTTAGGACTCAGTAAAGCACTATTTTTTTTTTCAAACTGCAGAGGCATGGTATTATTGCATACAGAACTGCATGGTGAACTTTTACATATATAGGTATAGGGTAGATTAAGAGACCTTAGTATACTAAAATATAAATGTATTTATTAATGTACTTTTACATTCCAAATTGTAACTAATTTTAAGGCTACAATTTTCTGAGTTTTGTTAGAGTGTCAAAAGAGAATAGCCACAATTATCTATGACAAATCTTAAAACATTTCTCTTTTCCTAATCACATATCCAGAAAAGGCTGACTTTTCCTTATCTGCTTCAACTAAAATAGCAGATTACAACGGGTTGAATGCAGAAACATATGAGTCCAACCGTCTATTAAACCAAACACTAAAGAAACTTATAAAACATAAAATAATGTCTCTCCTCTCACTAATATTTTGCTTTAAATTTTAGATCACTTGATAAAATACAATTTTATGTCAATGTGTGATGGGTTTAATTTTAAAATGAATAAATGTTCATTATAAACTTTCTATTAAAGCAAGTAATAATAAATATAATCCACATAAATAAAACCTCTAGGTATCCTTAATAATGGTGAAAAGTTTCCATGAGTCTTGTGACCAAAAAAAAATGTTTAAATATTAGTTACAGATGTTGTAGAAGAGGAAGAGTAGAAGTTGCAGAGGAGTGAGAGGTAGAACCAGAAAATATATGTGCAGGGCTTGTGGTAAGGAAGTCTCAGAGCACCAAGAATAAACCAAGACAACTTGTTTGGTGAAGGATACAAACAGAAGTGCCAAGCAACTCACTAGACTTAATGGTCCTGAAATAACAATAGAGAAGTGGAGATGGTAGGTTAGAAGAGATGTGGCAAGAAATTAGCAGAAGCAAGGCATTTTTGTTCTCCCTCTGGAACCCTGAGATTGAGGAATGGAGATCAATGGAAGAGAAAAAGAGATCTGGAGTAAAACATTAATATAAATTGAAGTCACGGTTCTTGTTGTTTATCATATTTACAATAACAAATAAAATACAGCTGAGACACTTTATTCTTTAGAAATGAATACATATGATGTCTTTATTTTGTGGAGATGAGGAGTTAATGAAACTGTTGCTCTTTTTAATTTGAATGATGGGTAACCCTCAGCAGAAAGAACATTGATACAAACTAAAAACCCTCAGAGAACCACGATTTTCACCTTGAACCTTGAAATTACAGCATTTTTCCATGAAGTTCCTCATCCTAGAGCTTTAGGTGAAAGAACTTGACTATTTGACATTCAAACTTCAAAATAATAGATAAAATAAATCCTGATAATCTTGTTAATAATTTGCAAGCAGAAAAGGAGCTAATATAATTTGTCAAGCTACCAATTATTTAATGTTGTTATGTACATGGAATGATCCATGTCAAATTGCCCTGAAGAAATTAGACAGATAAACCACATTACAGAACACATTTTGTATTTTTCTATTTATTACTAAATACCGGAGAAAAAGCAACCCCAGGAAGTTTAGGGTTTATTTTGGCTCACGGTTTCAGGGTACAGACCATCCTGGTGGGTTGGGGAGGTGTAAGGGCGAGTATGGCTCTAGTTATAGCCAAAAGAATCTAGTTAAGAACATTAACAGTCAATGTTTTTGAACTCAGGAAGCAGAGAGATGGGGGGGGATTTTAGTTGTTTACTTGCTTTTAAAAATAATTCAGTACAGAACTCTAGTCCATATGATTGTGTTACTCACTTTTCAGGATGAGTCTTCCACTTCTCTTAGACCTCTCTAAAAATGTTTTTACAGACACACCCAGAGTTTTGTCTTCTCAATAACTCTAAATCATGTCAAGTTAATATTGAAAATATTGTAGACTAATAACCACAAATTTGAAACTTGAAACTTGTTAACATAAGTTTCACCTTCATCTTATTCCAAAATGTATTTAGTGAAGACCTAAAAGTCTTAACATTGTTTATGCATTTAAGTGTAGAATCTCTTCTGATACTCAGGCAATCTCATATCTCTGAGCCACATAAAATTAAAGCTGTACAGCTCATACTTCCATTTCTATTCTCTTGAACAGTTGAGATGTAAGTAAAGGAGGATTTTAGCAACAGAGTTAGGAATGTATTAATGCTTACTACTTTAACCATTGAACCAAAACTTTTGCCAAGATATAACACTAGGTCATAAATATATGAAGTATATAATTCTGTTTCAGTTTTCTAACTATTGAGTAAGGAGTTATGAAACCACTCTGACAAAAGTCTGACAATAGTCATCTGCAATATACAAAGTGGTGTGGCATTCAAAGAAAAAGATTCTTTTTCTTTCTTTTTTGCTACTAATTTAAGTGAAATTTTAAATCAATACTTTGGAAACAGCAGCATTTTTAAATAAAATTATGTATTCATCTTTATCTTAAGACATTTTTATTAAAAATAGATCTTCTCATAAACTATATCCTGATTATCCTTTTCCCTCCCTCAATTCCTCTCAGTTCCTCCCAATTTCCCTCCACTCCAAATCCCCTCACCTTCTTTCTCTTATCAAAGAATAGGCTTTTAAGAAATAACAACCAAACATTACACAAAATATTTAAGATGAATCAAAAACTATCGTATTAAAGTTGGACATGGCAACCTAGCAGGAATCAAAAGTCTCAAAAGCAGGCAAAAAATTAGAGACCCACTTGTTCTTGCAATCAGGAGTCTCACAAAATATTAAGCTAACATTATCTATTAGTATATATTATAATATATGCAGAGGACGTGGTACAGATCCATGCACTTTCTGTGCCTGCTGCTTTCATATTTGTGAGCTCATATGCACATTCGATGTGGGATGTCTTTTGTTTGCTGTGAATATGTGACCAATGGTTAATAAAGAAGCTGTGTTTGGTCTATGGTAAGACAGCTTACAATCATGTGGGAAGTGAATGAGAGAGAGAGAGAGAGAGAGAGAGAGAGAGAGAGAGAGAGAGAGAGAGAGAGAGAGAGAGAGAGAGAGAGATTGAGAAGAGTGGCAAAGGCAGAACAGTACAGATTCTGCCAGCTGCCAGAGGAACAAGATGTAATGGAACACAGGTAAACCATGAGCCACATGGCAAAACGTTGATTAGTAGAAATGGGTTAAGATACAAGAAGCCTGAGCCATGGACCAAACAGTTTGTAATTAATATAAGTCTCTGTGTGTTTATTTGTAGCTGAGTGGCTGTGGGACATAGAAAAACTTCTGGCTCTTTGAAAAACTTCTTGCTTAGTTGATCTAGAGGGCATTATTATCCTAGTGTTTGTTATACATGCCTTCTGGATCCTCTTTTTCAGGATTCCCTGAGCCTCGAGGGGAGGGATTTGATGGAGACCTCCAATTTTTTTCTCTCAGTATAATATCTAGCTGAGGCCTTATGGATCTGTTACCACCTGCTCCTGGAGGCTACCACACTAATGAACATTGAATAAGGCACTCATCTATGAGTATATAGCAGAATGTCATTGGAATCATTTTATTGATTTCCCTTTATTTCTCTTCCTCTTCCCTTTGTCTTCTCCCCCCCTTCTTCTTAGCAGTGTTTGATTTTACCCTAGGTCTCTTAGCTATATAGTCTCTGATTCTTGGAGTGGGCTTTAAGTCAAATCATACATTGGTTGGTTACTCACACAGGATCTGTGCCACTGTTGCCCTAGCATAGTTTGCAGGCAGTAGAGATTTTAGGTCAAAGGGTTTGTCGCTGGATTGGTATCTACATTTCTTATTCTGTAGCCTGCAGAGTACCTTCCCTCACCAAAGAGACTAGGATATAGGGGTAAAGGCTCCCAGATCAACTTCTCCATGGTAAGTGTTGTGTGGGTGTTGTTCTTGGAAATGTGGCCTGGCTGTCAGTTTCTGTAGAGCAACTCTTTGTCTTTGTAACAGCCTAGTTTGTTTGGGGATGTCTTAGTGACAGTTTCTCTTGCTGTCAAGAGACACCATGGCCACAGAAACTCAAAAAGGAAAACATTTCATTGGAACTAACTGGCTTACAGGTTCAGAGGTTCAGCTCAGGACTGCCATGGCAGGAAGCATGGTGGCATGCAGGCAGACATAGTGCTGGAGAAGGAATTGAAAGTTCTCCATCTGGTTCATCAGGCAGCAGGAAGAGAGTGACACTGGGTCTGACAGGAACATTTGAAACCTCAAAACCCACACTCAGTGACATTCTTCCTTCAACAAAGATACACCCACTCTTATAAGAACACACCTTCTAATAGTGCCACTCCATCTGAGTTGGTGAGGACCATTTTATCCAAATTACTAGAGAGGATTTCTATGGGATTCCCCCTCCTTGCCAAAAACTCGATTGAATGCAGCCTACTTGTCTCACGACTGGAAGTCTCACCTGGCTATAAGAGACAGCAAGTTAATGATCTATATCTTTTATTACTAGAAGTTATCCTTAGAACCAACTTTATAGATTTCAAGAAGTTTCTACTGAAGTAGGTTTCCATACCAGTGCTCACATGCCCCCCATTTAAACCATCTCACCCCATGCTCTCTGCCACCAGCCCACCCCCATCCATATGAAGCCCCCATTCTCCTCATCAACCTCTAGTCCACCTATACACTATATTTTATTTTTCTCTCTCCCAGGAAGATCCATGTATCCCCTAGAACTTTTCTCTTTACCTAACTTCTTGGTCTATGGATTGTAGTTTGGTTATTATTTAATTAATGGTTAATACTCACATATTAGTGAATGTATAACATATTTGTCCTTCTGGGTCTGGATTACTTCACTCAGGAAGATTTTTTTCAGCTTCTATCCATTTTCCTGAAAATTTCATAATGTCTTTTTTTTTAAAAAGCATAGTAATGCTCTACTGTGTAAATGTACCACATTATTTTTAATTTTCATTAAAAATTGTCATCTCCATCAATGTATCCTCCTGCTCCCCCTCTCCTCCCCCTTCCAATCCCTCCCAAACAGCCTTCAGCCTCGCCCCTCCCTATCCACCCATTCCCTCCCCTCAAAGGGTGAGAAGTCCCAACGTGGGCCAGCCCAGGGCAGCACAACCACTTCAGGCACACCCAATTCACTCATCCCAAAGTCAGTGCTGGGCTGGGTGTTCCTCTATAGGGAATGGGCTCCAAGGTGCCAGCCCATGAACAGGAACACAGTCTGATCCCATACCTTGTGACTCCACACACTCATGGCAGTTTTTATCCTTTTTTTCCGTTGAGAAACATCTTCACCAGCATGGGTTGTCACTTGTGCTATCGATCTTAGCCATTCTAACAGGTGGAAGATGGTATCTTAGAGTTGCTTTTTATTTACATTTCCCTGATAGCTAAGCATATGAACCTTTTTTTAAAGTGTTTCTTGGACATTTGAGATTCCTCTATTGAGAACTCTTTTTAGATCTGTATCCCACTTTAAGTGGATTATTTGGTTTGTTGATAGCTAGTTTCTTGAATTCTTTAAGTATTTTGAATATTAGTCTTGTATTATATATGGGGTTGATGAAGATCTTTCTCCATTCTGTAGGCTGCTACTTTTTCCAAATAATGGTGTCCTTTGATTTACAGAAGCTTTTCAGTTTTATGAGTTTCCAGTTATTAAAACTATTTATTTTATGTGTATGCTGTATTCTGTTCAGAAAGTTATCTCTTGTGTCAATGAGTTCAAGGATATTCCCCAATTTTTCTTCTGTCAGGTACAGGATATCTTTTTGATTTGAGGTCTTTGGTCCACTTGGACTTGAATTTAGTGATAGATATGGATCTATTTGCATTCTTATACATGCAAACTTCCAGTTTGAGATGCTGAGATAGAGTTAAGCCAGCACCGTTTGTTGAAAAGTATGTCTTTTTTTCCAGTATATATTTATGGTTTCTTTTTTAAAAATGAAATGTCCATAGGTGTGTGGATTTATGTCTGTGTCTTTAGTTTTATTCTATTGATCAACATGACTGTTTTTATGCCAATACCATGTGGATTTTGTTACTATAGCTCTGTAGTATAACTTTAAATCAGGAATGGTAGAAACTCCAGCAGTTTGTTTACTGTTCAGGATTGTTTTAGCTATCTGTTCTTTTTTAAATATTTTCCATATAAAATTCAGAATAATCCTTTTAAGGTCTGTAAATAATTGTGTTGAAATTTTTATGGGTATTGTGTTGAATATGTAAATTGATTTTTGTAAAATGGCCATATTTATTATGTTAATCCTACCAATCCATGATCATGGGATGTCTTTCTATCTTGTAATATTTTACTCAGTTTGTTTTTTCAAGGACACGAAGCATTTTTCATACAAGTCTTTCACTTGCTTGGTTAAAGTTATCTCAAGATATTACTTGGGAATATTGCAAAATGTGTAATTTCTTTCTCAGACTGTATGTCATTTGTATAGAGGAGGACTACTGATTTTTTTTGAGTTAATCTTTAATCTTCTGTCCAACCACTTTGTTGAAAGATTATTTGTAAGCTGTAGAATTTTTCTGGTGGAATTTTAAAGCTCACTTATATATATCATATCACGTGCAGATAGTGATATTTTTATTCTTTCTTTCCAATTTGTATTGTTCTAATCTCATTCCACTGTCTTATTGATGTATCTAAACTTAAATGTTATATTGAATAGATAATGAAAGCATGGGCAACTATGTCATGTTCCTGATTTTAGTAGAATTGTTTGGGGTTTCTCTTCATTTAATTTATAGATTTACTATAAATTGTCTTTATTGTGTTTGGGCATGTCTCTTATTTTCCTAATCACTTCAAGACTTTTTATCATGAATGGGTGTTGAATTTTGTCAAAGGGATTTTCTGCATCTAATAAGATCATCATGTGGTTTTTAAATTCACTTTATTTACAAGGTTGATTATATTTACTGATTTTTATACATTCAGCCATCCCTGCATCTCTGAGATTAAGCCACTTGGTCACAGTGGATGATCTTTCTGATGTGTTCATGAATTTGATTTGTAAGTATTGTATTAATTATTTTTGCATACATGTTCACAAGGCAAATTAGTTTGCAATTTTCTCTGTTGAATATTTATGTGGCTTGGGTATTGGAGTAACTGTGGGCCTCATAAGATGAGTTGGGCAGTGTTCTTTCTATTTCTATTGTGTGGAATAATTTGAGGACTATTGGTATTATCTCTTCTTTGAAAGTTGTAGAATTCTGTTCTTAGACTGCCTGGTCCTCGAATTTTTGTTTGGGAGACTTAATAAATACTTCTATTTCACTAGAAGTTATAGGTTTATTTAAATTGTTTAAGATTTTGATTTAACTTTGGTAAGTGGTTACCTATAGAGAAAAATTATCCATTTGCTTAAAATTTTTAGTTTTGTAGAGTGCAGGTTTTTAAAGCGTGTCCTTATGATTCTCTGGATATCTTCACTATCTGTTGTTATGTCTTCCTTTTTGGGACTAATTTTGTTAACTTGGATATTCTCTTTCTACCTTTTTAGTTAATTTGGATAAGCATCTGTCTGTGTTGATTTCCTCAAAGAACCTACTGTTTTTTTGAATGATTCTTTGCATTGCTCTGTTTGTTTCTATTTACTCCTCTTGGGAGGGTCTACTTCCTTTTTTATATGTCGCTTTCTGGTGTGGTATTATTTTGCTAGTATGAGATCGCTTAATTTTTTTTTTTAATGAAGGCACTTAATGCTGTGAGCTTTCATCTCAGCACTGCTTTCATTGTGTCCCATAAGTTTGGGTGTACGGTATATTCATTTTAATTTCTTAATCTTTATTTATGTCTTGACCCATTTTTAATTCAGTAGAGGGTTATTCAGTTTACATGAATTTGTAAACTTTCTATTATTTCTGTTATTGTTGATATTCAACTTTAACCTGTGGTGGCCTGACAGGAGACGGGGAGTTATTTCTATTTCCTTTTATCTCTTGAGGCTTTTTTTTTGTATTTGAGTATGTGGCTGATTTTGGAGAAAGTTCCATGAGGTGCTGATAAGAAGGGCTATTCTTTTGTGTTTGGGTGAAATGTTCTGTAGATATCTGTTAGGTTTGTTTGGTTTGTTATATCATAAGTTAGCTCCAATATTTCTGTTTAGTTTCTGTCTGAGTGACCTGTCCATTGGTGAGAGTGGGTATTGAAGTCTTTCACTATCAGTGTGTGAGGGTCAATATGTGATTTAAGCTACAATATTGTTTCTTTCAAAAACTTGAGTGTATTTGTGTTTATGCCACAGATGTTAAGAATTGAAATGTCTCTGCATGTGGATTGACCTTATTTTTGCTAGTTGTGTTTAGTTTTATCTTAGCTTAGGCTTCTGGCCCTCAAGGTAGGGCCAGGCTTGGACTTCCTTTTGTGACCTAAGTCTCAAGTTGGACCAGTCTTTGCTTGGCTATTCCCACAAGCTCTATGCTGTCTTTACCCCAGCACATCTTGTAGGCAGGACCAATTCTAGGTCAATGGTTTTGTGCCTGTGTTGGTGTCCCAGTCCCTCCACTGTAAGTATTACCTGGTTGTAGAAGATGGCCTGTCCAGGTTCTGTATCCCCCACTACCAGAGTCTTTGGTAGTGCCACTCTTGTAGTTTCTATCTCACCCCCAAATATCTCCCAGTTCCAGTCATCTAAGCAGTCTCTCCTTCCATCCCTCCTCAAACATGATTCCTCCTGTTCCCATCCCTACCAACCTTCAGTCCACATGCAAAATCTGTTCTATTTACCCTTCTCAGGGAGATTTATGCATCTGCTTTTAAGCCTTCCTTGTTACTTAGCCTCTTTGGTTTCTTGTATTGTAGCATAATTATCCTTTACATGATAGACAATGTGCACTTATAAGTGAGTAGTACATGCCATGTTTGTTTTTATGGGTCTGGGTTACCTTGCTCAGAATGATTTTGTCTTATCTAGATTCATTCATTTACCTGCGAATTTCATGATGTCATTCCATTATCAAAGAGGGTTACAAGTTTGTTTGTTTGTTTCCATTAGCAATGGAGGAGTGTTCCCCTTGCTCCACATCCTCACCAGCATGAGCTGTCACTTGTGTTTTTTGACCTTAACCATTCTTATGAGTGTAAAATGGAATCTCAGAGTCATTTTGATTTGCATTTTTCTGATGGCCAGGGATGTTGAATGTTCCTTTAAGTGTTTCTTGGCCATTTGAGAATCCTCTATTGAGAATACTCTGTTTAGGTATGTACCCCAGTTTTAAATTAGATTTTTTGCCTTTTATGTTTAGTGTCTTGAATTCTTTATATATTTTGGATATTAGTCAGATGTGGAGTTGGTGAAAATATTTTCCCAGTCTGTATGCTGCTGTTTTGTCCTGTTAACAGTGTCCTTTGCCTTATGGAATCTTTTCAATTTCTTGGAGTCCCATTTATTGTCAACCTCAGTGCCTGTGTTATTAGTGTTCTGTTCAGGATGATGTGTCTTGTGCCAATGCATTCAAAACTATTCCCCAGTTTTCCTTCTATCAGATTCAGTGTATCTAGTCTCATGTTGAGGTCTTTGATCCACTTGGATTTGAGTTTTATGCAAGATGATAGAATCTATTTGTGTTCTTCTACATGTACACATCCAGTTATATCAGTACCATTTTTTTGAAGATGCTTTATTTTTCCACCACATATTTCTGGCTTTTTTTTTAAACAAAAAATCAAGTGTCCATAAGTGTGTGGATTTAAGTATTGGTTTTTGATTTAATTCCACTGACCAACCTTTTTATGCCATTATCATGTGGTTTGGTTTGTATTGCTATAGCCTTGTAGTAGAGCTTGAAATTTGTGATGGTGATATCCACAGAAGTTCTTTTATTATACAGGATTGTTTTAGAAATCCTGTTTTTCCCCCATATGTATTGTATTGTTCATTCATGGTCTATAAAAATTGTGCTGAAATTTTGATACAGATTTCATTGAATCTGTAGATTGCTTTTGGCAGATGCAGAGACCCATAGCCAACCATTAGGTTGGAGAACCCCACAGAAGGGGAGGAAGGGTTGTAGGAGTCAGAGGGTTCAAGGATACCACAAGAAAACCAACAGAGTCAGCTAACTAGGCTCATAGGGGCTTAAAAAGACTAAAGCAACAATCAGGGAGTCTGCATGGGACTGTGCTAGGCTCTCTTCATATATTACAGCTATGTACCTTTGTGTTCTTGTGGAACTTCCAATAATGGGAATGTGTTTATGTGTGTGTGTTGGGGGAGGTGTGTCTGATTCTTTTTCTTGCCTTTGCAACTGTTTTCCTCCTACTGGATTGCCTTGTACAGTCTGGATATAAGGGTATGTGACTAGTCTTACTGTTAATTGTATGATGTGTTTGTTTGATATCCCTGAGAGGCTTGCTCGTTTCTGAAGGGGAGGGGAGGAGGTGCGGATTCAAGCAGAGAGAAGGTGTAGGAGGTACTGGGAGGAGAAAAAGGAGGGGAAACTGAGGTCAGATGTAGTATATAAGAGAAGAATAAATAAATAAGTAATGATGGCCATGTTGTCTGTTTTCCTGACCTGTTTACATGTTGTGTTCATAGAGAATGCCTGTTGGTTTTGGAGGCTGGGTAACAGGGATGAGTTTAGGAAAGGAAGGTTGGAGGAAAAGGTCTCTATCATGCATTAGGGGTGGGTTCAGGCAGGAAAGAGAGAACAGCATGTTTTCAGCTGCATAGCTGGGCATGTGACTGACTGTAGCAGGGAGATTGGATCTCAGGATCAGTGTAAGAGGTGCAGGTCTGCCTTCAGCCTTTTTGTTGTCTTGGGAGCAGTGGTTCTTGGTTTAGCAAGGAGTACCTGCTGGAGTTATGGTCTGAGACAAAGCAAAAACTGAGGAAGGGAATGTTAGAAAGGGAAGATCCGTGACTCCACAGGAAATGAAAGTAACAGTGGTTGTCACTGTGTTCTGCTGCAGATCTGGGGATGAGAGTGGGGTATTGGGTCAAGGGGAGAGAAAAATTCTGTGGTCAGCCTACTTGATCTTCTGTGAGGCATGGCCTGTCGGTTGGCCTTGAAAGTCTACTGGAGTTGGGGACAGTGATGAGTGGAGGTAAGGAGGCTAGGAGGGGATGGTTTGTGGAATCTACAGGAGATGTGGGCAGGAGGGAAGAAAGGCTGCAGCTGGTGTTCTGTTGCAATGCTAGGAATGAGATTGGGGATTGAGAAAGAGTCCTTTTCAAGTTTCCCTAATTTGCAGAAGGTCCTTAAAACTAACTTTGCTCTGTCAGTTTAATACTGTTGTGATTCCGTTTCTGGACTTTATTGTTCTAGAGTTAAGTTTCTTAATCACTTACCACATTTTCTGTTATGATTCAAGCTGCCTTTACTTAAAGTTATCTAATTAAATTTCAATTTCTGCCATGTGTTTGTAAATTTTTTTCTAAATGACCTCAACAAGGCATTAGAGTTAAAAAATCTAAACACTATATACCATGCATCAAAAGTTACCAGACTTATTTAAGCTTTAGTTCAACTTTTCAAAATTTGGAAATAAAGATAGTATCTCCTACAATTTTCTGAAGTAAATGAGGTAATTTATACTTTTAAAGCCATTAATCAAAAAACTTATATTATTCCAACTAGCAACTTGATAACATTTCGTATGAGATTAAACTGTCTGATGAGAGTCCCTGAAGTTTGCGTTATATAATGCATGGGTATTCAGAGATGCAGATGAGATACTATTGGAAATATGTCTATGAAATCCTCCTTCTGACAATCAAAATATTAGTTGAAAAAAATCTCAACAAGTAAAGAGATCCTTTTAAAATATTCTTTTATAATTTAATACATATAGGTAATGTTCTTTGATTATAGTATCCCATTACCATCCTCTTTTTTCTCCTTCCTCTCACCAAATCTCTTCTTTGTCCCCTTCTGTTTTCATGTTCTTTTTTGTATGAGAGCCACTGTATTTAATCAGGATTGACTGCTAGAGATGATGTACTCAGCATGAAGAACCTCCAAAGACTTCTGTTGATGGATAAAGATCCCTCCCGGAGAGACCCCTCGGGGTCTGGATGACTTTGGCTTTAGTGGACCAGAGTGTAACAACTCATGCATCCCAAGGACATCATTTTTGCCAGATTCATGTGTTCTTGTCAACTATTCATTTGATATTGGGCCTGACTATCTTATTGATCTATCTATTCTTTGTGTTCCTTTTTCCTTTCACCTAAGTGACATCCAAAAAGTTGAATTCTGATGAACAAATGATTAAGAGAAATGTGACTACTGACCTGATTACAGAAAAGCAGCTAGGTCAGAAGGAAGTAGTGCAATTCTTGGAAAATCAATTGTAGAATAAGCAATTATAGTACTTGGTATGATGTTTATAGTTACATAGAATCAAAGTGTAGTCATAATGAATAATTAAAAAGAAACCCCCAAAAGATTATCCTTATAAGGAAAATCCAGTGTGCCTACAGGAGTTTACTGGATTCCCTGGGTTGGTGAGAAAAGGTTGAGGATGTAGTGACATGTAGATTAGATAAAGGTTTAAATGTATAGCAAGCAAACATTTTTGGTAAATGGTGGACTCTTCCTTGGGGAATTATTCAACCCTTCAATCCTGATGTTTTAATATCCAAATGGAGAAAATGGAGGCCATACCCCCAAATGACTTAATTTTGCTAAAAGAGAGCTTGAGAAATTAGAGGAGAAAATGGGTTAAACAGCTGCTTCTGCAGGAACACTGACCACTGAATTCTGTTTCTGATCTTTCTGTGAAACTGCAAATAGATGGCCTCTGAGGTGATAACCTCAGCAGTAACCTAAACATTAGCTTTAATATGTGCTTTGAATGAACATGGGTGGGGGATTATGTGCTTGTGTGGAAGCAATTTTCCAGTGTCTATTCCATTAAGGAATATGATGCCCTCTCCCTTTGCAACCTTTAACTGTACATAGGTCTTCTGGGAGGGGTGAGGAATCATGAGCCTGTCCATTATGGAATGTTGATGGGCTCAGTCTTGTGCAAGTCTTGTGCAATTAGTCACTTCTGTTGCCTGAATTTGTAAAAGTTCATATGAATATGGGAAACACAATGCAGGAAAAGTAAGGGTTAGGATTATCTGTTTCAGGAAGTATTGTTCATTTGCATGCACAATGTGAGTAAAATAAAATTTAAGAAAGTGCTTCAAATTTTATATGTCTTGAAATAATGAGTTGTGATTCCTTTTTAAAGATCTTGGAGTTCTATAATACAGGAATTCATAGATAAAATTGGCAGCATGTCTGGGAGACTAGCCATTACCTTGTCAACATTTTGGGGGTAAAGTGCACAAGATTGAGACAGACACCAAAATGCCAACTGATTAAGATCCCATGAGAAATAGTTGTCAGAGCTCAGTGTCTATCCAAGTGCTTCCTCATTTATAGTCTATTCAGCACATTACCCAAAGTTTGCCTCATTGAGTAAGAAAGAAGGAGGATACCACAGAAGTTCCCAGCTAAAATAGATAAACAAATCTTCTTATCTGAGAGGTTGCTTGGCTGCTAGAACCCGGATATTTTAAATTACATGGTAAGCACTTTCTTCGTCAGAGTTGTGTGTACCCATTGTTTGGTATTTCTTATTTATTTGTCACTTGTTTGATTCATTATGAGTTTCTGTAAATACTCACTTTCCCTCTATATCCATCAGAACCATAATTTCTACTTCTGAGTTGGCATTCTGATATTCCTGATTGTCTGGGGTCAGTGGCTCTCAATGCTAAATGCACAGTAGAGTCACCTCTTGAATTTATCAATTTAATCAATTATATCAAAAAGCCTTGTTGCTGGATCTTAAATGCTGGAAAGTTAAAAACAAAACAAAACAGCAACAAAAAAATCTCCCTAGGCATATCAGTGTACATCTAGGGTTAGAACACTGGATGGAATCCTCTGAGAAGGCTGTTTATGTTTTCACTTTTTTTCTCTCTATCTCTAGGTAGTCTCTTTCTGTGTTTTCTTTCAGAAGGCAGTATGGTATTTCTAGGTTTTGGAGATATGTTTTGGTAGCCTCATAGTACAATTTAAAATAAGCATGGGTTTCACATTAAAAAGATGTTTCTTTATCAGGTTAAGGACTTTTTTTTTAAATTGTTCTTTCTCAATATTTGAAAGTGCAATGTTGTTCAACATTGGATTTTTAAATCACCTGGGGAATTTTTTTAAAACTACTGATGGCATGAAAATGTCCTGTCTACAGAGATTCTGTTGAAATTAGTCTGGGGTGCAGCTGGGGTAACTGGAATTAAAAAAAACAACAACACCAGTTTCCATGTAATGCTCTAATAGAGTATTAGCAGATAACACACATATGTTTAAATTATGTAAATAATATGTTATATAAATAATCCATCGTTGAACTAAGGGAGCTGGTTAAACACAGTTCTTCATGGGAATTACTTAGAATCAGGGAGCTTTGAAAAAATACCTGTGCAAAATGTGCAAAATGCCTGTGCATTATGCTCTAGTAATTATCATACTATTAGTCTGGGGTCAGGCTATATTTTGAGACTTTTAAGAGATGCCTAGCGATTTTAATTTGTAGTAAACTTGGGAGCTACAATTTATCTAGATCTACCAAGTACATCTATTCAATTTCAACAGTTCATGTCACAGCAAAGATGTTTTGAAGGACTTGTATGTGAAACTGAGCCTTCAATGGCTTAATATATAACAGTATATAACATTACATTCTTCCTTTTCTCCCCCCTTATTTATTTCCGAACAGTGGTTTCATGTTGTGAAAACTGATTATAATACAGGATCCTACTCTTCCTTATTTTGAGTTCAAACCACCATTATTGAATTGGGGCTTTTATTTGGTTTTATGTTTGAATATAAGCTTCGGGTGGGAAGGCCAATATATTTAACTGTTTTTAAGTATTGATCATACATCTTTCCAGTGTTGAGATGAGTGTCAGTGATCGTTCCAGAGTTCAATGGGACTCATGTAAGTGGCTGCCTATTAAATTCTCTACAAAGTAGAGATGGATAATGTTTTTTAGGTTTTCATAACCTCTCTTTTGGAGAAAAGTAAAGTGTGATGGCATTGTTTTGTTGTTGTTTGTTTGTTTGTTTTATTTTGTTTCGTTTTACACAGGACTTCCCAGAGACTATGCTTTTTACTTAGAAAGAAAAACTGGTGTATTTAACTTGTGACAATAATGTGGAGGAGAAGGTATTGATGTTTTGCAGCATGTGCAAACATGTGGTTCTTTTTTTTTTTTCCAGCTCAACGCAATCGCCAATAGTTTTTCTAAAGAAAGCATTTAAATAAAGTTGACATCCTTAGCAGAGAAACAGCAAGGATTTTTTTCATTTGCAAGCTGTTGCCACTGGGGGTCACCATTACAATTGCTAAGTATTGCCTGTGGCTCAGAGCAACTGCTGCAACTTGGCTAAAATGAGGAAGAAGATGGCCAGAAGACTGATGCCTTTTAAGCAGCTTTTTTCTTTAGTGTCGCTGAGAAACATTTTCAGATATTAAGATAAATATTTGTGTTTTGTGGGTAGGATACTCATCTGTGATAAAAAGGGACTCAATAAATTGCCTTGTCTGAGTAATAGAAAAAATGATCCTTCATGGTTTTAGCTCATTTAGAGCTCTGTGTTGTCCTTCAGAGAGGGTGATCAATATATACTTTTCTGCCACTCTACATTTTTCAAACATTAACTAGGATCGGTCTGCAATGTGTTTTCAAATAACTCATTCTTGTTTTCTTTATGAGTACCAACACCTACTGTCTTATGTTATTAGTCGATACATTGTTTCTGTCTAGAAAAATCCCTTCAGCTATTTGCTTCTTACATATTAAACCGCTGCTGTTACCATAAAATCAGGGGAAATGAAGAAAAAAGGAAACAGAAGCTGAGTCTCCCACAGTGTGAGTCATCACAGCATAAACAAGGCTTTTGGATGAGGCGAGGTTATATACACATTTCGCAATACAGATGGCCAGGGTAAGATGTTGAGACAGGAGAAGGGCAAATGACAGAAAATGACACTTCCTACTGGATGTGTCCTTAGCAGGCTATCTTACTATGCAGTAGACTCCACTTATGTTAGACTTTGCCCAAGTAAACCTCCCCTTTTCACACAAGTCTCTTGACCTTCATTGTTTGCTAGGTACATTTAATTAACATCTCTTCAACTTCCAATGATAAGAATCATGGCTTAAACAGTATTTTTTGCCTTCAAGGCCAACTCTTGAAGTTAAGATTTGTACATACAGGACCTGCTATTCAGAAGTATCTTTCCACTCCACATTGTCTTAAAATCCTTAATACTTTTGAAATAAGGGCCCTGCATTTACTTTTTCCTTTGGGGCTCTAAAATTATGTACCTGAACCTGATTGCCCTCAAGGGATTCACATTTTATGGGACAGACAAAGGAAGTATAATCAGTAGTAATTATGCTAAGATTTGAAGTTTGGTCTGTTAGCTTCTTGAACACATTATTATGGAAACTGTATTATTCTGTCTGCAGAAAAGTAGAGACAATTTAGGAGGACTTTATTCATGATTCACATATTATTGAGTACTTACTATATGTTAAATGACTCAGGGATTCAAAATCAAATTAACTGTGAGTCCTGTTATCCATCTCAAGTTAACTCAGTGTGTGAAAAGCATACACAGAGCATAGTGAGTGAATTTGAAATGATTAGTCTGTGGAGCTGGAATGGGACATCTGTGTCAATGATACATTTTTTTTTCTCATTTTCATGTTTTCTTTTTCTTATCTATCTCATATAGGTTTTATGAACTCTTTTTTCACATCCCTTTGAAAATATCCCTATCCAACTACCTCTTGAAATAAATTATGGACCCATTATCATACATTTATGATATACTACAATGTACATCAAACTTTGTTTGTACGTGTATGTGTTTGCACTATGGCATCATTACATATTGATTGTGATATTAGATGTGTCATTTATTTTATTCAACCCTGAGCTTTTTAAGTTACACTAAAAGATTGAGAAATTTATATTGACCTTGTATGTCTCTTGTCGTTTAAATAAGATTATATATTTATATACCATGGGCCACTATTTGAAACTTAACATTTATTACTGAAGAATTTTGCTGGGGTGTAGAATCCAATGCAAAAATATATAGTATAGCCCAACACATCCTTGTTCTAAAATACCTCTTAATATATAATGTTTAAAATAAGATTTAACAAAAATATACCATTTACCTAGTTTAACATTTCCCCTTCTAAACTTGTATGCCAGAATGAAAATGTTTAAGATAAATCAACAATGAGCATAGAAATCTGCTTTGTTTGAAGAGTTTAACATTAATGTTTGTCGTTCTTCTTATATCTTTCCCGACATACACACTCTCTCTCATCAGACAAAGAAAGAGTATTCCAGTGAAAAATAAAATTGAGAAGAATTAAGGCATTCATGTGGAAAGTATTTCAGGAAATTTCCTTCCTCTGGTAGTTTGTCCAAAGCAGGAGGTTTTACTAAAGTTCTCTTTGCATCTGGAGATATTTGGAGCTACATTATCATACCTAGTAACATATGGTTTGAAGATGTGGAAATAATATCATTGTTATAATAAACTAGGTTCAATCTAGTTTATAAACATTTCTGGAACTCCTATAGCAGAGCATAGCTATATGTCCACTAGAGGATAAGGATATACCAAATACATTCATTGTGATATAAGACATACAGAAGTACAGAGCTAAAAGACAGGAAGTAGGTAGGTTGTAGGCTGAAGTGAAAAATGGCCAGGGATGCCATTATAATTGAAGTCCCCATTTCTTATTTGTAAAAGTGAAGTTAAAGTCTTGTTTCTGCTGTGTAACATTGAAGCCAAGCAAACTTGGAAAACTAGAATCCTTTCATCTATAATGGATAACTCTCTTCTCTCTGAAGTTCTTGGGGAAACTACGTGCCCAAGAACACACACGGCATAGTGAACATTGAAGGAACCACCCTTTGGTTCTTGTTATGGGGTAACTGTTTACTACCCAAACTCTGGCCCCGAGATGTGATACAGGAGCAAGTGTCTTTCCAATCTCCCTCAGTCTTCAGATCTTTAGACTGTCTAGAGAGATCATGTGTTTCTCAGAATGTTGTTGCTGTGGTGAAATGCTGAGAAAAACTATTTGGATGAGGGAAATAACCTATTTTTGCCTTTTTGGTTTAGAGGTTTCTGTAAATAATCAACTATCTGTATCATCTTTAGGCTTAAGTCAAAATATTATGATGAGGGGCATATGCTGTTCAAAAATGCCAGTAATTCCAGTCCCTAAGGAATTCAAGCTCTTCTTGCCTCTGTGAGCCTGCTTGCACATGGTGTGCATATATACCCTTAGACACACACACACACACACACACACACACACACACACACACTCACACACACACACACACACACACAAAATTTTTGTAAAGAAAGGTAGAAAGTGGTTTTGGAGGAGTGAAAAAAATGTCATAAATGAGAAATATTGAGCTGTAGGCAAGTCAAAGAACAAATGAGGAAAGATTTTGCCAACAATTGGTTATAGATCTGTTTATTTTCAGTAGTGTACTTGGCGTTTAATTCCACTTGTGTAGTAGTGGATAAAACTGTACTGGGAAAGGGGCCACATAACCTAACTTGAATTCTTAATTATTAATCATTTTCCATTTTAAAAACTGTGACATTAATTAATACATGCCAAAGAAGCACATGTAGTAAAAACTGAGTCAATTTATCTGACATCTGTAGTGGATTTCAGATATTACATTGTAAATAATTGTCCCGCCTATGAGTTTAATAAAAAGCGCTGATTGGCCAAAGGCAGACAAGAAGTGTGGGCAGGGCTACCAGACTAAGAAAACTCTGGGAACAGGAAGAACAGAGCAGAAATGCCACAGAGACTCTAGAGTTGCCAGATAAATCAGAAGATGCAGAGGACAACTATGCTGCTCTGAGAAAAGGTACCGAGCTGCATGGCTGAACAGGATAAGAATCATGAGTTAGTTTAAGGGTAAAGAGTTAGCAAGTTATATTCGTGGGCCTTAGGCTGATCAGCCTAAAATTAATTTAAACATCTGTGTGTCTCTGTGCACCTGTGGGTCTGTGGGTCTAAACCGTGAGGCTAGGCCTGAAAGTCTAGGCCAGAAACCTCTTACTACAGACATCTTGATAATCTTTCTCCAACTCTGTAATCTATCATTCTTCTTTTGTTGCAAAAAAATGAGGGAAAAATATACACGTTATTTAAGACCATATGATTAATATATTTGTTGAGATAAAGATGAATATTATAAAGGGACTAACAACAATAAATTTTAACTGGTTTAACACAGTTTAAAGTTTATTTGAACTTATTGTATTTATTATCCTTTATATTACATATTCAGTGAGGGCTGAAGGGCAAGGATGTTTTCTATACAGTTTTTAAGAAATCCAAGATGATGGACATTATACCATCTTGTACTTATATCGTATAGGATAGATTTCAGTGACAGTAAAGAGAAAAGCAGTACATGAGGTATCTTGTTCTTTTTTGTGTGTTCATTTTATTATTTTTTAAATAAAAATGTCTTTTTATCCGTATTTCCCCTACTCCCCCTCCCTTTCCTCCTCCCAGTCCCTCCCAGTCGGCTTTCCCCATACTCCCATCCCCTCCCCCCAAAGTGCAAGAAATCCCAAGGTAGGTCAGCTCAGCCTGGAGCATCCACTCCAGGCAAGTCCAATTTCCTCATCCCAATATCAAAACTAGGTTAGGTGTTCCTCTGCAGGAAATGGGCTACAAGGTGCCAGCCCACACACAGGAACACAGTCTGATCCCACTCCTTGAGTGTCCACATACTGCCCATGCCAATTAACAGTCTCTTACCCTTGGAGGGCCTAGCTCCTTTTCCTGATGGGTCCCCAGTCGCTGTTCTTGATTGATTGATTCCTCCAGAGCTCCAGCTAGTCACCACTGTGGGAATTTTCCTCATAATCTCTATCTCTTTGCTTATATAGACTCTCCTCCCCTGTCTTAATTGCTTGCCTATTTATCAGAGCCAGTTATGTGATATGACTCAGCTAAAAATCAGGCTAGTTAAGTGTTTGTACAAAAATGTAAACTTACATCTGTTTCAGTTAAAAATTCTTTGGCATGTATACATCAAACCCCCTGCCACGTTTCCCTACAGCAGAAAGGGTCTCTGGAATCAATATGAAGGTGTTAGAAAATTCTAGGACTATATCATCAAACAAAGTTGAATTGAACAGATCAAATGGATGCAGTCATTCCAAGAATTAAGGCATACAAGGTAAGCCATGAAAAGAAAGAAGTAGGACAGTTTTGAGATAGAAAAAAAAATGTGATCAATACAGATGTCAAGGCATTAAGGCCAGAGTAAACAAGGAATTGGAGACATCAAGCAGCAATCAATATAGAGCAAGCAAAGGTGGTTTGTAGTTGTGGGTAGATGAAAGGCAGTTTAAGACCCAGCCAGGGACATATCCTGCTTATACTGACAGCAGGCCTCTATTCTTCTTCTTTTTTTTTATCCTTTCAGTGTGCCAATTGTAAAAACCTATGCTAGGCAGCCAGTGTCCTATCAAGACTATTGTTTAAAAATCCATCAGTGACCCCAAGTGCCTTCACTAGTTGAACAGGGTCCATCTGTTTGCTTCATGCTAGCCTTGTGACTGTCAGATAGTATTTGTGAATCCTCAAGTGTGGTATATTTTTTTCATATTTCTATGCCCTTAACCTGCAGGAGACATTTTCTAGAATGTGTTTTTTATCCTTTCTCCATCAATCTAAAATCATCTCAATATTGTTGAAGCAATAGGTACTAGAGAAAGTCGCCTGAACAAACAAAAGATGCCTTTTGTTTCCATGGCAACCGGGGCATGTTTCTATCATTGCACTTATCACATGATCTTTTAACTTCTGACTTTTTCTAGTTGAGAGGTTTGCGTCTCTTCGCCAAGCACAGAGTTTGGCCACATGAGGGTACCCCCTTATTGTTTGTTGAACATGTATGCAGGGGCCATTTGGTGACAGGGAGCCCTAGACAAGGTGGATGTATTGAGAGTGAACATAAATATTAACATCAATCTATCAAAAATCAAATGTAACTTATTTATCACAAAGTACTATTGTATATGGTCAGAGAGTTTGTTTTCTTCTGAAAATAACATTTTGGTTAAACATTCGTTTTTTTCTGTCAATTATTTTCTTTCACTTATCTGCCTATTATCAAAAAGACTTGATGTATTTTTCTTGCTTTTGTTTTAAAAGACAATTACAATAGAGTAGCTTTTCAATCCAAGTTTGCATAGAAAAATGATACACAGCAAGTGTAACTAACATAGCTTAGTAAAACACACCCTCACATCCCCATACACATATACAAAACAACTGTATTATGAGGTGCTGGCATGTGAGCTTAAAATGAGATAGGTCCTGTGTATACAAGTCTTTTTATTCCTTCTCTAGTTTTATAATCTCCATCATATAAACCCTTGTGGTACTGTGTAAAAGGACACGAAATTGAACTGCAATGGGATACACACAGGTGTAGTATCACTAATAACCAGTCGTAGAATAGAAGCACACTACTATAAGACTCCTGTTCCGATATTTTAAATTTATATGTGAATTTTCTTTATATATTTTCAACATTATTCTATCTTTATTTGCTACCACATTCAAATAATTATTTTGGTTTTTCTATGTTATATTCACACTCATCATTTTAACAGTTAGCTAATTGTCTTGGTCATGACTTGGTTATACCAAATTTATTAAATTGTTCTTTAAAAGTTTGGTATTTATGTTGTCTGATTTATTGCTAATATAGATGTCATTTTAACAACTTTATGCACATATCATTTCCTTCTGTTTAATATTCCTTGGAGTAGAATTACTATTCTAAAACATGATTTTTTTTATGTATTGTTTTATTGCAGTAGACGAGTCCACCTCTTTAACCAGTAAATAGTGATTTTAAAGCACTCTCGTGAAATCACAGGAAAATAAAAGGCAAGTATTTGGAGGTAATGGCAAAATACATTATGGGATCGGGTGCATTTAAAATCTGGCTTTAAAACCTACAGTTTTCTCATTAAACAAATATATGGCCATAGTATAAAGCTGACATAGTTCTTAGTTGGCTTTAGGATTTCCAATTAACTGATTACTTAAGATGATTCTTCTCTTAAGTGTGATGCCTGGACCAGCAACATTGGCACAAAAGTAAACTATTGGGCAGTATTTTAGTTATACTGAATGAGTAATCTTGAGGGGGGAGGATCCAGGGATTTGAGATTTCAGAGTATCTCTGCTACATACTGATTTTGGTGACCAGCCAATATTAAGCATATTCTGAAAGATAGCATGTGAGCATTACTGCTTTGTACATGGATGATATCGAAAAATTTTTTGATTTAATATTAGAAAATAACAAAAGGGAAAATCTAGACACAGGGTTATGTTAACATTAAAATACTTCTTTTTCTCAGCTTGAACTTATGTGTCAGAAAAATATTTTTTAAAAATGAGAATATGGAGATTGCAACATATATCCCGTTTTATCCCATGTTTCTGGCTAGATTGATTTGCTTTTAGTTATTTGTCATGTTGCCCCTAGCACTGAGACAAGCATTTTAAACTATACTGAGAAGAAAATTCAGAGGTTTGTACATATTATCCTAAACCTAAATAGTTAGGTTCTTGATCTTTACTTATTGGACTTTAAATTCTCCCAGATCTTTTATATTGATTGTGTTGATACCCCCTTTTATTTGAGACAGGGCTTCTCTGTGTAGCCCTTCCTCCCCTGGAACTCACTTTGTAGACCATGCTGTCCTTGAACTAGGATTCACTTATTTCTGCCTGAATGCTGCAATTAAAGGTGGGCAGCACCAGACAAGAAATAAAAATCTGTCTCATATCCATTAAGCCAAAATCAGATTATTTGGGATTGTATTCCTCTAAGAATTGAAATTTAGGGATTAGGACAGAAATCCAAGAATGATTGGAGTAAGAAGTCTTTCGAGTTTTGGTCTGTGCTTTTTTTTTTTTTTTTAACGTATTTCTTCTTCTATACATCCAAGAACATGGCTGTCTAAACCACTGACTCAGATGATGACAATAGTAAATGGTTTAAGTGAAATTTATTATACAGATTTGACGTATGAGAAGATGTAGTTGGTAGTTTATTCAAAGTAATAGAATCATTTGAAATGGAAAGAAGAGTACCCAAATTTAAAGTCCAGTTGTAGACTCCAGGTTATAAAGCATAGGCAATACTGGACTAGTGAAGAGTGGCCAACATGGATTTCTGATTGAACCATGTAATTAAAATGGGAAATGCATTTTCCCAGAGACAAAGTGCTCTGTTTGTTTGTTTGTTTTTCAGTAGAGAGTATAGTATCAAGCCACCAAATGCAATGAGGACACATAACATTGTGTAAATTTTATTGATAGCCCCATTTTGCAGCTTTAAGGGGCGTAAGTAATTTGCCTCAGGAAGTCAGAACTAAAATAGACCTTTCAACTCTGAGATTTGTGCTCCCATCATTATACATTTTTGTCTCAATTATAGTCTCTCTGTATTTTGACCAGTTGTGGAGAAACTCTAACCATTTCCCCAAACTAATATTGTTTCTAACTATATTATATATATATATATTTTTTTTTTGTATTTTGAGATAGGGTTTCTCTTTGAAGTCCTGACTGTCCTGGAACTTCCTATGTAGACCAATCTAACCTTGAACTCACAGATATCCACCTGCTTTTCCTCCAAAGTGCTGAGATTAAAGGCATGTGCTTTCCTTATTCTCTTCATAGATGGGAGCTACTAGTAGTTTCTTTCTCCACACTGACTCTCTTTATTTAAATATTTTCCTATGATCTAATTTGGTCATATTCTTTTTCTCTCCCAACTCCTTCCAAATCCTACTCACTTCCCTACCAAGCCAACTTCATAACTTCATCTCTCTCTCTCTTTCTCTTTCTGTGTGTGTGTGTGTGTGTGTGTGTGTGTGTGTGTGTTTAAGAAAAAACAAAGTCAAAACAATCCAACAAGACAATAATGAAACAAAAAACATCACACCTAAAATATGGAGTCTGTTTTGTGCTGGCCGATTACTACTGGGTATGGAGCCTACCTTGAGGTATGGTTTATATATTCAGTATCACTTCATTCGAGAAAATTGATTTTCCCTTTCCCAGCAGGTATTAAATTGCAAATAGCTTTTTTGGTTAGGTAGGACTTTGTGTCTAATTCTTCTTCTCAGTGCTGGGATTTTGTTTGGTTTAAACCTGTCTAGGTCTGTGCACGCTGTCCCAGCCTCTGTGAGCTCATATTGCACATGGTGTGCTTCAAATTGCTGTTTGTTACACTAACTCTGAGAGCACAGTGACTTTCACAGTGACTTAGTTAAAGCCTCAAAAGTCTAAGGAGACATACATTTGCTCTTAATTTGTCAAGATAGTAGGACTTAGCAGTTAAAATGTGATAAACAAAGAGGAATCCCAATCTAGCATGCCTCTTAATAGAGGAGATGATTGCACTGTGCCTTTTGCTCACAGATGCAGTGTGACATTACACTGTGTGGGCGATGCAGACAGACCTAATGCATGTGTGACTGTAGAAGAGATGAGCTCTGCTCTTCACTATTGTCTCTAACACTGCAGTAGTCATTCCCTGTTTGTGTTGGCTGCTCTTTAGACAGTTTTATGAACCTCAGCACTTTTGCTGTCAAACAGGTAACGATTTCCGCAAGACCGAGGGGAAAGGGCCCTGTAACGTTCACCTTGCTTTTCGTCCTTGAAGGTGTTTGGGTGACATGATGATGTTGAACTAAAAGAATGAGATGGCAGATGGCAAAATTCTGCATAATAAAATAATGACATATAGTGTCTGGCTTTTGTGATTACAATTGAAGCCATTCAGGCATACTACAAGCTTTCAGAAAGTCAGTAGTTTAAAAAAATGTATTGATTGTTACCAGGACCCTTAGAGAATGGCTTGGGAAGGTCTAACTGATCAAAGGTGGCATTGTGAGAAGAGCAAATCTTTCTATACAGGAATTAAAAACAAGCAGTGTTAAACTTGGCCATATTTAATGCTTTCATTTGGGAATAAATAGAAAAGTAATCAAAATTTGCATATGTACTCACAACTGCCACAGAATTATTCCCCCATTCCTCAAATTAATCTATTTATGATTAAGAATGATTCTATAAAGTGATATGATGAGAATAGCAAAATTTAAAAATGTAAATGCAATACAATCAACCAAAAACATTTATCCAAATACATTTTAAAGAAAATAAGAATTATGAAGGTCAAAGCTGAGATTATAGTTCTTAGGGATATTAGTGATGACATCTAGAAATTCGAACTTTCTATTCCATTTTTTCTTCTCTGTAAGTTGGGTATACTATTTGCTTTGGCATTCAGTAATAAAAATTATACTCCTTTATATTCCCTAAGCTTTGTATTGTTAGATAATGGAATAATTAGCAAACCTATTTATTTGTTGTATATATAGAGCCCTTAAGACATCTAACTTGAGAACATACCTAGGTTTCAGTGCTTCTGGAATACTTTGATTGGGTTCTTCATGAGAAGCATAGAGATGGACTACATGTCTTCTTAGGGCCTTTTGGATGAGTGATTTAGTCACTGCAAGTGACTCAAGTCTTCTGTACCTCTCATTTCTGCTTTGTGTTTCTACTTTGCTTTCTGTCTCATGCCCAATCTTTGCTTCCACTACCTGGTTAAAAGAGCTCTATGTGTTTGCTGCTGTGTACTCTCAGGAGCTTATCAACTTGCCCCTTACAATTACAATAAGCCTCTGTGGTCTATAATGTGGACATGTAGTTGAAACTTCCACTTTATAATTGCCCTTCATCAATATCCCTGCAAAATATTAGCCCTAAAAGAAATGGAAGAAAGGAATTACTTCATCAAGTGTGACCAAGTGTTTGGTCTGGATTTTCTCTCTAATATGTTGGCAGTTCTGAGAGATTAACTCATTTATGTCCCCTGGGTTGTAGGTTATGCACGTACAAAATGAAAGTTTTTACCCTTTCCCAAATTTGAATAATAGTGAACAATGATTAAGTATATTGCAAATGAAAATTACTATTGCATAAAATAAAACCAGAGGTTTAAATCTAATTTGAGGCTTTATTAGTTAGCTTATATATCTTCATCCAGGCACCGAAAGGTCATAAAATCATGGCTTCCACTGCTGCATATTGTAAAACTTGCACACTTTTCACTCTGCCTTTATGGCTTTTGCAATTCATCACCACAGAATTAAATGGAGAAACAGAGAAAGGTTTTAGTTATATGTGGGTTGCTGAAATTAACATTCTTTGATAATGTAATTATGTGCCTGATGCTGAGTAAATGGCCCTGTTTTTCAGTGAATGTCCCCTTTTTTAGAGGCAAAGCCAGTATACATTATGGATTTCTAGGGAAGTTATCTAACTTGTCTTTTGCTAAGCAAGACACAAATGGAGAAGGATAGACTCTGAAGTGATTGTTTTAGCAAGAACAAGGTTCTTCTGTAGACAGTAGGAAATACTGCCTTTGTTTGGAAGAGGGCTCCAGAGGCCTTGAAAAGGACATAAGACTATTAGTTTATTGAGCTCTGCTGTGTTTAAAGCACTGAGCATTCTCATTCATATAGGTCACGTTGTTTAATTATTTCCTAAAGTAGCATATTCTTTGCTTGTAGGCAAGTTGCACACAAAATCAAATTACAATCCCAGAGTTCTGTATTAATATGGACTCTGAACAAAAGACTTGATTTTGAAAATTTAATACTTGTGAAATTTTTGTACTACATCTATATGTGTGCACACACAGATGAGAGAAGTTTTGTCCTTTGATAAAATCCACCTCACTTCTCAGTAGATTTTTGGCAGATGAAATCTTTTCTGTCTTTACCATTTCTGTGTGCTGTATCTTACCACTCTTATTTTGATGGACATTGGCCTCAGAGGGTACTACATTAAACCTTTATTTTCAAACTTGAGGACCGTAGCTCAGGTAGGATTCGCCCGAGCTAGTCTCAATTTCACTGGGTCAGACTAGACATACTCCTGAGCAGGTTCAGGTCTCTTTCTTGTATCTTTCAGAGGCAATGTTGGAGGGGACATGGCTACTTAGGGATGCTCTTCTAATAGCAGATGACAGGAGCACAAGAAGTGATGTTTCTCAAGGCCTTCGTATGGACCTGTCACACTGCAATTTCTTCCAAATCAACAACTATCTAGTCACAAGGCCAAGCATGTCTAGAGCATAGAAGCATACTCTTCTAAATAGAAAATTTAAAGAGAAAAGAGCACAGATGCAAATTTTCAAAAGAAAAAGAGGGTAGGGTGAAGAATTGAGAACAACTATCTAATCTACCAGGATAACTTTGAGTTGTGTATTCTAATTCATTACGTGTTGATTCAATAGACTAATTTTCAGAATGTTAATATCTTTGGAGTGTTCAGAGTGACAAAGGAATGTGGCATCTTAGTTTTGTTCTCATGGCCAGGGAAGGAGCATGCCTGAAACTTCCTCTTTATATTTGAACATTTACTTTGAGCCAAAGTGACTCTTATCCTTGTCATCAAGTACATTAATGGTGTAAAGAATTGTGCATGGGATCACAAACCTGGGGAATGCCTTGATTGGCCTGGTGTCAAGGTAGGTGACAAACTCTATTAAATCAAAACCTTTATCCCCTCATGATAAACAGGCATCATCTATCTTTGTTAAAACTAATTTGCAGGCCCTTTCAAGGGCATTGTTGCTATCTGCTTTACCAGTTGTTCCTGAGAACAACTGCTCACATATTTCAATAATTGTTCACATGTTTCAATAAATACAATGATTATTATTTTCATTTGAAAAATTATGAAATAAATCACATTGATAAATATATATGCAAATAAAGTGTAGTTATAAAACTATATTCTATTTTGTGAATATAGCAATCCTTTAATTATCATTTTTGGTTGATGAATATTTGATTTTTCTGCATTTTGAACTGTTATGAACAATGCATGTATGAACATTTTGATACAGATATCTTGGGACCATTGTTTTTTTCTTAAGAGTTTTCCTAAGACAAATAACAGTCAACTCTGAGCCAAAGGATATGAACAATCAACTAGGAATCTTTGCGTAAAAGGACATTGTATACTTAGCAACTTCAAACAAACAGCATTTTATTTGCTTATAAATTCTATAGTTCGGAAATCTTGGCTGGTTTCTGCTAGGCAGTTAATATGCTGGTCTCTCCTGGGCTCATTCATAACATTGCCATCATCTGCCAGCTATGCTAGAATGAGATGGTCCAAGCTTGCCTTATCTATGTGTCCGGCACTCGGTTGGTTCTGACTGTCAATCAGAGGTTTCTCTTCCTTTGTATTCTATTCTTTAAAGTATACCTTGGTTTCTTAGCAACTTGATGGCAATAAGGGTCAGGTTAAAAACTACAAGGTCTCTTGAGCTTTGTACATCATGTCCTTGTATGCAAAAACCTATTTTTTTTCTAGGTCAAGCATGTCATAAGTTCAGCTGAGAATAAAGAACAGAGATGGTAGAAGCATCAAGACTGTACTAAAAGGGGGGTGTACTTACAGGAATGAAGAGACTTATAGAATGTTTTACAGCAGGCAAATAACTAACTTTACTAGATATGGTGTTTGAATGAAGTATATCCCCTATAGGCTACTGTATTTGAATACTTGATTTTCAGTTGGTGGTGCTGTTTTTGGAGGTTATGGGACCTTTAGAGGTTTCAGGAAAAAGCACATGGCTGGAGGCAGGTTTTGAGACTTTATAGCCTTGCCCCACTTCCAGTTTGCTTCTGCCTCCTGCACATAAATGAAATGTGATCAGTCAGCTTTTCACTCTAGTTGCCTGTTGTCATGACTCCCACCATTATCCTTCCTCCATCTCTCCCTCCCCTTTCTCTCCATAAGCCAAAATAATCTGTTTCTACTACAAGTTGGTTTTGGTTATAGAATTTTATTATAGCAGCAGAAAGTTAACCAATACATTAGGTACTGATGAGTCACTTTTCAATGTGTTTTTTTCTTTAAGGTTACATATTCACTATTGATCAGTGAGGTTTGCCTGCCCCCTTTCCTTTCCCAATCTTGATAACATTAAATCATTAAGTTTTGTTTCCTGGATCTTGAATTGCATATTTTTTTCCATTTTATACTTCATAATTAGTAAACAGGCTGGGCTTCTTAAATCTGTCATTTGGATTTCATGTTTTATAATGTGTCTCTGTCTGAAGAGTTGAAAATTTGAATCAAATTCAGTTTTTCATCAAAGGTTGCACATTGTCCTTAGTCATAGTAGTTTTTCTTCTTTTAGTTTTCAGATTTTTTTGTATTGTATTTGGTTTATTTTGGGTTTGCCATTTAGGGAAGTTTTTCTTATGTTGTATGTATTAGTCCTTTGTTGGTTCTAAGAAGACTGAATTATTTTCCTTATATCATCTTTTTCTTCAGCGCTGGGGCTACATCACAGGGTGGTGAGCTTGCTATAGAATGTCTTTTCAAAACTACTCTTCCTCATTGTCCTTGTCCTGTTCTCTCCCCTCCTCGTCCTTTTCTCACCTTATTCCATTTCATTGCCTTCTTTTTTTTTCCTTCGGACACAGTCTAAACCTTTTTCCTCATACTGGTAAATTAATCCAGAACCATGCACAAGATAAACATGTATCCTGCCGCGGGGCTGCACTCAGACCTTAAGAATACTTCTTATATTTTATTCAGATTTAATATTTTCATTTTGTTTAGTACTATTTGTAATTTTATAGACTCCTTTTTGAAATTTCTGACTTATATGAGTGCTGTGAAGACATCTCCTCATTATCACTTAGATAAATACTTCTCAACCTGTAGGTCACTATTCCTTTGCCAAAGCTCTATTTTCAAATATATACATTTCAATTCACAGCAGCAAAATTACAGTTATGAAGTAGCAACAAAAATAATGTCATGAATGAGGGTCACCACAGCATGAGGAACTGTATTAAAGGGTCTCAGTATTGGGAAGGAAAGAACCATGGCTCTAGGTGCTTTAAGAAATTATTTCTTAATGATTAGTTTTTTTAAGTCCACAGCCAATTCTTTTAGGGGAAGTAGTTGTTATAGCTGAATGTCCAACAGGTGAAAAAGGCTTTCCTTAATACAGTTTCTAAATTGACAGATAAACATATAACTTTCATGTATACAAAATCTTTTGAGACATACTTGCATTGTAGAATAGCTAAAAAAAAAAATGGTGAATTAGAATGCATAGTACCTTATATAGGTGCAGTTATTTTTGACATTTTATAATGTAAAAGTTTTTTTACATACCAACTACAGTTCTCCTTCCCTACTTTCCTCTCACTCAGTCCTCATCTTCCCATCACCTCACCATCCATCCATTCCTCAAAGAGGATACGGCCTCCCGTGGGGAGTCAACAAAGTCTGGGACATCAAATTGAGGCAGGACCAAGACACTCCATCCTATATCAAGGCTGACCAAGGTATTCCTCTGTAGTTATTGGGCTCCAAAAAGCCAGTTCATACACTAGGGATAAATCTTGGTCTTACTGCCAGAGGACCCACACACTGTCTAAGCCACACAACTGTCATCTACATGCAGAGGGCCTAGTTCAGTTCCATGCAGGTTTGCCAGCTGTCAGTCCAGAGTTACTGGACTCCAAATAGCTCATGTCAGCTGTCTCTGAGGGTTTCCTCATCATGATCTTGACTGCTTTGTTTGTATAGTTTCTTTTCCTTCTTTTTGACTGGACTGTGAGCTCAACCCAGTGCTTAACTATGGATCTCTGCATCTACTTCCATCAGTTGCTGGATGAATGTTCTATGATAACAATTAGGGCAGTTACTAATTTGATTACAGGGGAAGGTCAGTTTAAGCACCGTCTCCACTATTGCTTGTAGTCTTACCTGGGATTATTCCTGTGAATTCCTATGAGTTTCCCTAAGCATAAAATGGCTCCCTCTATCAAGATATCTATTTCACAGTCACATTCTGAACAAAGCAAAACAAAACTCCAACAGTGTAAATAACTTAATACCCAATATCTGGAATTCACTCAGGATCTTCTGGACTATCCCCAAAGAGATTGGGCCACTTGTCTACTTCAGTACTTGCCAGCACACATTGCTTTTCTCCTGGGCTTCAGTCAGCTCCATGCCACAGATGCTTCTGTCTTTGGTGGTCATAATTGGTTATTGACATCTCCAAAATGTTGAAGTCTTCACTGTAACTGGACTGCCCATTCACCAGTAGTTTCATCTGAGCTGTCTTCAGGGACTCTAAAACTGCCAAATGATACCAAACCTCAAATTCTCTCCAAGACACCTCCATTCCTAGGGCTTCTACTTTAGCTGGAACTTCACATTGGCCAATGGCCTCTTATATTGCCAAGCTTCAGCTGCTCTCTATGACTATGCCATGCCTTCAAAACTAGAACCACCCAGGAAATTCTTACACATTACCAAGGCTGGCTTCAAGTACAAGTACATTCTTGGTACCTTCTTGCCAAAGCTTTTATGTGCTGACCCTAAGGAAACACTCCTAGAAGTTTTTGCCACGATGATGATCTTCTAGTCTTAATCACATCTTTTTATTCAGTTCAAGACAATTGTCCTAGCAAAGATTTCACATTCTAGTTCTTCAAAATATTATTTGAGTTCTCTGATAGAATCTTTCTTCCATCTGAAACTTCAGAAGGAAGCACAGCTTCCATTTTCTTCACTTCTATCAGCATTATATTTTAAAGTTCCCACAACAGAAAATCAAGCTTTGAACACTCAACGGTTTTGCTAGTCCAAAGTTCCGAAGTCCTACAATCCTCACAAAACATGTGGTCTTGTCTGTTACAGCAATACCCCAGAACCTGGTACCAATTATTGACTTGTTGGGGTTTCTCTTGCTATAGATAAATGTATAACCAAAACAACTTGAGGAGAAAAGTCTCTCATTATATTCCATCACTGAGTGACTCCAGGGTAGTAACCCAAAGAGGAGTTTGAGTTTGAGTTTGAAGGCAAAGACTGATGTAGAGGCTGTGTAAGAATGTTGCTTATTGCCTTGCTCTTTATGGCCTGTTTTCTTATAGCATCCAGGTTCCCAAGCAGGTGAGAAAGGTTTTTCTTAATACAGCCCAGGGATGATACCACCTATGATGGACTCACCCCCGACCCAACCAATCAGGAAAATGTCCCAAAGGCTTGTTCCTAGTCTAATTTGGAGGGGACATTTTCTCAATTGAGGCTCTCTCTTCCCAAGGGACCATAACTGGTGTCAAGTTCACATGAAACTCACTGGCACACGTGTCTGGGGGAATATGGTCAAATAAGCTAAATGAATTATATTATATTGTTGAAAGACCAGACTGTTTCCTCCTTCTAGAGAAATATGGGACTAGAATATGGATGTTCTACCATCTTCAAACATCTCTGTTATTTACCAAAGGGATAAACTGGGTAAAAACTCTAGCCCTGATTTGTTTCAATGAATCAGTTCCCTTTAGAACTCTTGAGTCAGGAAAGGGAGTAATGAATTGTACCAAAATTTTAGAGAACACCACAAGGTAAGCACGACTAGGTAAAAGTCAGGACACAGTATGCCAGGTATTGAAGCCAAGGTATCTGGGAAAAAGTTAGTTTCATTTTCTGGGCCTCAGATTAGTTACCTGCAAGAAAGTTTAGCTAGGTGATCATGAAGGCCTGTTCCATCTCTGGTAATTGTTAATTTCATTATAATAGTCTATTAAGGGGTCAGCATATTCAAACGTTTTGTCTACAGTGTCAGTGAAGTAAACTTTGCCTGTTGGCTAGACCTGTTATATTTTCTTTATTCCTCAATATTAGCATTACATTATGTTCTTTAATTCTTTCTTCTTTATATGAATATAACACAGATAGATAGTATATGCAGCATGACTGACATATGGTGATAATCATAGGTTGATTTTTAATAGCATCAAATTAAATGGAATGTAGCCATATACATTTTATATTAAAATATTAAAGATCAGATAAGTTTTTACAAAAATTTAAAAAAGAATAGGTCTGTACTATGATAATCTTTTTTAGATTCTAATAAAATGCCAACTTGATCATATTGCTGAAAAATAAATGAGAATTTTTTTTGCAATGCCAAGAATCAAACCCAGTTCCATGTTCATGCTAGAAAAACGCACCTCTTCTAAGTTACATTTCTAGATATTAATATCAATAATTAAATTATGACAATAATTATTATATTAAACAAAAGTTAAAGAATAACAATAATAAAATTAAAACAATTTTAAGGTATAAGTATGACTGTCAGATATTGGTTCACTTACCTATTTTCATATGCTGGAAGATGATATTTAGGGTATGTATACATTTTCCTGGTGGTTTTCCCAAGGAAGCCTTTGGAGGCTGTAGTCTAGTATCTTTCCCCTAAGAGAAAGACAGGACAGTAGAAACTGAGGGGTAGTTTTAGATTGTTTGTATTTCTCTCATGATAAAGGCAAGTGAGTCTCTCATGCCTACTAAACTGTAGGCAGGATTTGCAAATCAAGCTTTTTGGTCAGAATTTATTTATTTATTGAATTGTTTCCAAATGCTGTAATTATATTATTTTGAGACCAATTTAGGCTTGCTAATTATAAGAAACAAAGGCTTAGAATAAGGGCTCAATTTCAATTTTCTTAGTCCTTGAACAGGGGTAGGCTCTTGTAACTATATGTTAATAGAAGCAAATGTGGACTTCTTACATTTTTATATTTATAAATAGTTAACTTATATTTGGTAAAGACTGTTTTATGTCACATATTAATGATTTTTTATTCATTAATTTTAAAAATAAAAATAAATAGTATCCATCACATTCACCATTTTACTTAGACAATTTCCAGAAGGGCTTTTTAACTGGCCACGTGAACACTATGACATAATGTTAAGAGAATGACTTTTCTGAAAGTGTTTATCAGCTGTGGAAGTTTCTTGGTGTAGTCTTTTGGTTTTTGATTCCAGGGTAATAGTAGCTTTGTAAATAGAATTAGGAAATGTTCGTTCTGTTTCTATTTTACAGAATAACTTTAGTGTACACTTCTTCTTTGAAGGTCTGGTAGAATTTCTGCACTGAGAAAGGGAAGTGGATCCAAAGTCCCAACCCTAATGAAGAAGTTATTTGTCATTGATACATGCTAAGAAAAGAATCTTGCTTTTCCCTATGCAGACCCTGTCACTCAACATATTTCCAGATAGTCAGCATTAACATCATGTGGGAAACTGCTAGAAATAAAATAAACAATGTTAGGCTTTATCTCAGACTCACTGAATTAGAAATTGTATTTTAAAAAATCCCCATGGGAATCTGTGATACCATTATAAATTGAGAAGCACAAGTATATACATAATATGTTTTTAATTATGTTTTGTTTTGGAATAAGTTAAAATAATACTTCATGATTAAAATTTCAAGCAATAACTACCTTGTAGAGGTAGTATGGTTGAAGCCTGATCATAAAGGAACTTGAAGGAACTTGTAGGCTGGTAGGAATTTTCCATATTGTGATGAGGACATAGGTTACATAGGTATATAAATTTACCATGTAATATCAAAGATTTGCAACTTTAATAGTGTATAAAATGTAATTAAACTTTAAAAGTAAGAAAGAGAGTCTGTGCTTCGGTCCTACTGTAGAGATTCTGATTTACCTGGGATGAGAGTACAAACAAGTCATCTGGGATTCTTAACTATTCCTAGGTGATTCTAATTGGCAGCTCAGTTTGACCCAGTGCTCTGTAGAATGTAGAAAGGAGCTGTGAATTATCCTAGAGGCATGAGAACATGGCAGGGGCAGGGTGGAAGGGGACTAGAAGGTAAACAGAAAGGAGTAATGTTAAGAGACAGGATAGTTTCAAAGATAATTTTTAAAAGGAATTCCCTGGAGCCAACTAGAACAAAAAATGAAGTTAAAAAAAGGCTATTCTTATGAGTTGGTTTGAATAGAAATGTGGAGACTGAAATAGATGGCAGTAGTGTCATTGGAGAAATTTGTAGTTCAAAAAAAGATACCAACTGGATCATTAACTTGGATGATCTTTAAAAGCATGTGCTTATCACATCCAAATCTGACTTTTTCCCTTATTTGAGTAATAAGATATTCCCATGGATTTCAGATATCTTGAAAATATTTGTCAGATATTGAAAATATTCTTGCAGAACACTTCATTTCCCCTCAAGGAAGAATCAAAGCAGAGAGCCTTTTTCTTCATTGAACGTGACATAATCATTTTGTTTAATCTGCTGCAATTATCCAAGTGCAAAATATCTCTGTTGTTGTGTAGTTTCCAACTGTGAGTTAGTCCTATAGTAAGGATCCTTGGAATACATTTGTTAAAAAGGTTTAGGAAAGGTTTATAACTAACTGTTCTATCATTTCTAAATAGTGCTGTGAATTTGGGCTTCTGTCAACTTCTAGCTGTGTACGTCATGCGTTAGAGTTAAGTCTTATTTTCTCCATAGTCTTTTGGAAAACCACAGGAGCATTTTATCCTGTTATTATTGTTCTGAGAAAAAAAATTAAATTCAAACATTAACTTGGGGGGGGGTATGCAAGACAGAAAGAGCTTTGAGCCTAAGCTTTTTTCTACGTTTGCCTACTAGCTAATCCAAAGTCTGTTGAATTAGATGTAGGTGAAGGGCCTTCAAAACCTGGAGTGGATTTTTTTACAGTGATTCTTTTTTTCTATCCATGCAGGAATCCTCTATGAATGCTTATGGAGGGAAATTCCTTGTGCTCATAGTTCAGCTCTCCATGAACTGGGAGAGTGATTTGTGAACTAGGAAAGAGGATGAAGTGTTTCATATATTATGAATTAGTGTGTCACATTCAATGTTGAGTGTTAGAGAAACCGATACCTTCTCATCAGCATCCTCTTCTGAAGGGATCACAAAAAGAAAAAAAAAAACCCACAGAAACCTTCCGAATGTCTGTGCCCTGTCAAACACCCTTAGCTGAATCACATCACTCCTGCTAGAAGAGTTAGCACAGTAATAAGCTCTGTTTGGTGTCACTCAAGCTGACCTCTAGCATGCTTTCTGTATTGGTAATCTGTTCTGTCTAGAGACAGTTGAGGAGAACAACAATAATCAGACCTTAAAGAAATTGGCCTGCTTGACAGTGACAAATTAAGGTACTGTCACCTCCAGCAGAATAGTGGACCTTGAAGCAATATTAGCTCAAAAGCATTGGATTTCAGAAGTTTGTGAATCAATGCTCTGTCTTTTGTCAGGTGTGGCATTTTTCACACAAGGTGATGATTTTGTGGATAAGATCCAATGTTTTCTCCTGTATCCTGCTCTCTTGGTCCAGTTTCCACAGTGTGAACTTCTCTCTCCTCAATAGCTACAAGAAGGGGTGAGAAAATTGGCTTTATGAACTACTACTTATTTGCATTATGCCCATAGCCTTTCTGTGACTAATACTTGCATAAAGCATAAATACTTGGGAACTGAGTCTCAGTACTGAAACGTTTGATATTTTATGTATGATACAAAAATAAGAAGGGGAAGCTGCTGGCTTAAAGCTATAACTATGAAGTTTTAGATTTTGTTTTATTGTTTTTTCCCCAGATCTTGAAAGAGGATGTCAGGTTATTTGGTGCCTAATGAAATCTAACATTGGTATGAGGGCCAACCTCATTGTAAATTCTGTTTGTGATTCTGGCTAGTTGGTATCCTCTGTTCATTTGTGTGATTCTATTTCTGGAAGACAAGAAATATAACTGCTTTATGGGAATCAACACCATGACAGAGATGGGCGTTGGGATAAATTGAAAAGTGAAGCTTGAAGTTTAATGACCTTGGTAAAGTCATGTATGTTACAGTTTGTCAGTCATTTATCTTATTAAAATACTCTTCCTGGTTCTGTTTCATGAGAGCCGTATTTCATAATATAAGGAAATCCCCAAGTTTCTAACTCAAGAGACTAAAAACTCATCTGAAGAACATTAATTGTCATATGTGTGACTGGGATAAAATTAATATTTATCTACCATCTAAAAAGGTGTTATTTTATAGGGGGAAGATAGACCAGCAAGTGTGATCCCCTACCTTTAGAAGTCACATAAATCTGAGGCAAAACTCCAGAGCCCTCACACACTAAGTTTGTAAGTCATGAAATTTTCTGTCATTTTTGCTTTTATTAATATGTAAATTAATGCAAAAATTCTAAAACCTTAAATTTTCTATAAGGAGGTAATACAAGCAAGTATCTAAGGAAGGGTTATTGTTTGTAGATTTGGGACCCTGAAAGTGTCAGGAAGAATGTGGAGATTAATGAGTGCCAACCAAGATGAACAAATATATACGAACACCTAGGAAAACAAAGGACTAAAGACAACTTTAACTTTCAATTCATTCATCAAACATTTCATGCTCACCCACTGTTCCCAACTCTCAGTTTTGAGCTAAGACAGCCAGCATAATGACAGTAACTTGTAACTTGTATGGCAGACAGACTGTAGTATACAAATCAGGGAACCTGGATTTTAGTCAGTTTGTAGGCTGGCTTTGTCACCTGAAGAATTCCTTTTAAGTGCTCTGCTCTGAATTTGATTTTCTTGAATGCTTTTCTGCCGCATAATAGGATTGTAAGCTTTTTTTCATATCTAGTATTGAACAAACAGGACTGTTTGACATAATTTAACTTGGTTTCAGATATCTACCTGCATTTTTCTGTTTCTATGGTATTAACAGAAGTAGTAAGACAAAAATCTCTCCCCACAAACACAGAGAAGTTTATTCATAAACAAACGAAGAACTTGTCAATATGCTAGACCTAAAAATTGTTATATCAATCCCAGAGGATGATGGTATGCTGAATAATAGGTTAATTCCCCCCAAAGTAGAGTTATTTCATTAGATTTGTTTCTTCCATCTTAAGAAAACACTCACTAACTAATATGTACTAAATACCATCAGCTTGAGAGAATTGTGTTAAAATTTTTATGGAAATCATAGTGATATGGAAATGCAGGTGTATTTGGTCTTTTTCCAATTTCTTTTGCTTATAAGTCATCTTAATACTATTATCTTGGTTCTGCACGTCTATGGAAAACAAATAGATATTATTTTACAATATAAAATGAAGGATCTTATTATCTTAAAAGAAGATTTAGTAAGGGCAAAATGAACTGATTTTATGAACATAATAGTAACGTAAAGGTCCATATAACCATATGTAGTTTTTGGAACGTATCTAATAATTCTTGCTAGTTTCTTCTAATGTGATTTCATCTTCATCATTTTAGATACTCTAATTGCCCAAGTGATAGCCTTTGCTTACATGCACTCATGTCATTGACATAATTTATCTTTAGTACTGTAATGTATTCCAGTGTCATCTCTTTCAGTGATCAGTGTGAAAATATTTCCTTCAGGTAGGTTTGAACACTACATCAATTATTGATTTGTTATAAGTCACATAAGCACAGAACTCAGTGCTTAAGACTTAAATCTTTTATTTCCTGTTGAATCTGTCATTCATTTGGAGGGTAGCTGACCTGAGCAGGCTTTTACTGGGGTCACCTACATTTCTCTTCCAGAATGACCAATCTCAAAGGAACGTGTATTAATAAGAGTATCTTGTCTATGTGTCTAAAGTTGTACTTGAATCAGTGGGTAAGCCCTTCTTTGTTTTATCAGTAACATAAATTCATGAGACCAAGACCACTTTTCCGAAAAAATTCTAAGTACCAGCTCCCATCACTCCAGTTTACATGATAATGTCAAAACAAAAAAAAAATGTAGCTGAACCAAGAATTGGTTTATTATGGAAACTACAAAGTCACATAGTATGAATAATTGGGGTCACTGATTAAATACACTAAAGCGGACTTTCCAATTTATCTTCTACTGAAATGTATTATTCATTTCCTCTAAATTCCAAATTACTTATCTAGTGTCATTTTTACCTAAATAAGCTTCCTTAAGGGAAGGTTTAGTTGATTTACAATAAATCAGCTTTTAAGAATGTAGGTGGTCTATAAAGTCTCTGGAACTTATTTATGTACAGAGTATGTGAAAGTCAATTCCGAAGGCTTGCTTAGATTGTGACCAAGCTACAACAGTCACTTAAGGAAGTTGAGGAACTTGATCTTGAAGCTAGTTTGCTGTGTCCTTTAACTGTAAATACTAGCATTAGATACTAGCTATCCAATATAGTCAGTGAAGAACCCAGTATTGTTCCCAATTACTGATGAGTTGGCAGAACAGAGCTGGACACGAGGTTTTTGGAAAGTTAGATTAAAATTATACTACATTCTCTTTATTACACCAAGGCGGAGGCTGATGGCCCTAATCTCTTCAGGCTTCTCTGGATTGAAAGAATAAAAGAGAACCTGCATGTCTACTACTAGTGCTTTCTTTGTGAATGTTTCAGTAAATGTTCTGATACATTTCATGTAATGTAAATTCCAATACTAACATTACTACTTTATTATTAATATATAAAAATTCAATACCTACAAATAATACATGGAAATTAAGTCAGAGTAATTAACATTTTTTAACAATTTCTTTTCAATTCTTTTTATCTTTATTTATTTTATACAAAAGTCTTTTTTATCCATGTAGTCTCCCGCTCCCCCTCCCTTCCCTCCTTCTAATTACTCCAAGTAAGCCTTCAGCCTTCGCCCTCCCTATCTTCCATCCCCTTCCCCAAACTCCCAAGGTGGGTCAGCTCAGTCTGGCACATCCACTCCAGGCAAGTCTGATTTCCTCATCCCAAAGTCAAGACTGGGTTAGATGTTCCTCTGCAGGGAATGGGCTCCAAGGTGCCAGCCCATACACAGGAACACAGTCTGATCACACCCCTCGAGGCTCCACATACTGCCCATGTCAATCAACAGTTGCCTACCCTTGGAGGGCCTAGCTCCTTTTCCTGATGGTTGTTCAGTGGCTATTCTGGTTTCAGTGAATTCCCCAGAGCTCCAGCCAGCCATCAGTGTAGGAAATTTCCTCATAATCCTTATCCCCTTGCCCATGCAGACTCTTGGTTTTCTTTATTTTTTCAGAGATTTGTTTATCTCTTCCAATTTTTTATATTTTCTTCTATTTCTTTTTTATACCCTCTTTTGAAGCTTCTATTATCTTCATTAAGTTGTGTTTCTAAGGTTATTTCCTTCTGTTTTCTCTTTGTTGTTATGCTCAGGTCTTGATGTTGTAGAACCACCAGCTTCTACTCGTGGTATCTTGTTCTTTATATTGTTATATGTATTCTTATGCTGCCATCTGCCCATTGATTTCTGGATTCACTCTTAGTCAGCTCTTGGTTGGCTTTTACTCAGTTGTGGGCCCGAGGATAATGTGTCTCCAGTAATTGCAGTGGCTGCTTTTCATGGTCTCTTAGTTAGCTATAGGCCAAGGAGCTGTGTGTCTCCAGTTCTTGTGAGGGTCATTCTTAGTTGGCTCTTAGTTGGCTTTTAGTCAGCTCTCAGTCAGCTGTCTAATTAACATATTTTTACCTTAAAAATGTGTTATTTCTTTAGGTTGAAATCTTTAAAGTCTTCTTATTTAGTTACTTATAAAATCTGTCACAAATTCCTATGTACTTTACAAATCTTGTTGTGTTGTAAAATATTACAACTCATTCAAACCGTGGTACTTGTTATTTGATTTCTTTTTATTCCTTTCCACCTGTTAACTACCCCTGCTCCTAGTAGTTTCTGTTCTCTATTTCTATGAAACCAATGATTTTAGCTTTCACATTTGAATCAGAATATGGGATTATTTATCTTATGTGCCTGGTTTTTTTCATTTAAGATAATGACTTCTAGCTTCATCTCTATTGCTGCAAATGAGAAAGTTCCATTGCTTTTTTGTGTTTGACTAACCCTCCTTTTTCCAGATGTAAACCTGCAGATTTATGAACTGTGTATATGGATATTACATCACTCTGTCCATATATATGAATATCATTCGAGGACAGTGAGCACAGTTAGAAGTACACCAAGCTCCTGACACTCAATTTTATCTTTACCTGGGTAGATTTTCTAATTTATTTTAATATATATGAGTTGGGGTCAAATTAGGAAGGATACCTTGAGAAAGTGCTCTTGAGAAACAGTGGTGTAGCCATAGAAACCAACAAATTTTATTGATTCTGATAGGATTGTGCTAGAATTGAAGAGACTTTTCCTGGAAACTTCACATTAGATCTCTCTACTCCACTGCTCAAGCACTGTGGAATTCAGGACATGAGCACAAATCTCATTCAGTTGCCCTGCTGTTGCCTTAAATGACATTTTCTCAAGAAGGTCAAAAAGTTACTGAGAGTTAAGAACTCTAGTGGTGATGCCTTATTTGTCCTCATCCATGTATCATAGCACATATAGCACAATAGGCATTTGAGTACTTCCTTATAAATGAAATGATTAATGAAACAGAAGAAGTATAATAGATGAAGCTCATGGTATAAAAAAGGAACACTACTATCCAGGGCAATCATCATATTTTCTAAAACTTTAATTAAATCCCCCTTGTCTCTCAGGAACTCTCTCACAAGTCTTCTTTCACTGTTTCCAGCTCCAATCCCTTTCAGCTTAGGGCTTTTTACCCAGAATGAGACTCTGAGGAGTGAGTATTTGGTTATTTATTGATTCTTTATAGCCACTTTCTTTTAAAGACCACAATGTAGAATGTGCCTCTTTTTCCCTCTTCCAGATTTATCTTGTCTCATTAAAAGAAAATTTGTGGGTCTGAAGGGATGTACCTATTAAGATACTGTATTCCTTCGTGTACACTATCCTCTGGTTAACTACTATCCTAACATATTTCTACAAAGAATTCATTCCTGCATTAAGGGCCATCTTGTTTTTCTGAGTCAATCCTTTTAAGGTCACATGCTAATAACAAGAAACACTCAATAGGTCCATGATATGATCAGACCATAACTCTTTATGGAAATTTGGGGCACTGTCAATGTATTCAGACTAAAATGCCTATGTGTATGTGTATGTAAATTTAATTTATTGAGTGCAGAGAATCTGAGAAAGAGAATGGATTAGATCATAGGCCAAATACTTTTCTCATATGACTATATTCTTACTCAGAACGTCAGACATCTGAATTTTTTAATTAGTCTTTAAACATTGACATATAAAATAATGGATTTTATGCCACATTTCTTTTAAAACTATTTTATTTTTGTGTGTACAATTCTGCATAAATGTATGTACCCATGTGTGCATGCACCTATATACATAAAAGCTAGAAGAGGGCATCAGATCATGAAGGGATTGGAATTACAGTCATTAGCTTGTTATACAGGTGCAAGAATCTTACCTTCAGTATTCATGATTGAGCAGAAAACACTCTTAATGCCCAATCCATCTCTCCAGCAGCTTCATTATATCATTTTCATACATACTTGGTTGTGTCTAATCCATGCCCCTTCCCCCTGCTGTTGACTTTCTTCCTCCATTCCCCTGACCTCTCATCTGCTTCCATTTGTTCACAATTATCTTCATTTCTGTTCTCAACCTTCCCTTATGACCTATTTTCCCTTTCTTGTGGTCCCTTCTAGTTTCATGACCTATATCCTTATATACATATATACATATAACAATGAAAATATATTATCTGTAAATGAAAGAAAAGGTGTGGTATTTGTGCTTTTCTTGGACTCAAGTATGTCTTGTATTTAAAAATATTTGTTTCAAACCTTTGCTGTAAACTAGAGTTTCTTTTGTTAATTTATTTTTTATGTATAAAGTCTTTTTAATCCATGTATCCCCCTGCTCCCCCCTTCCCTCCTCCCAGTCCCTCCCAGTCAGCCTTCAGCCTCCCCCTCCCCTTCCCTCAAAGGGCAAGAAGTCCAAAGGTGGTCAGCTCAGCGTTGCACATCCACTCCAGGCAAGTCTGATTTCCTCATCCCAATATTAAGACTGGATTAGGCGTTCCTCTGTAGAGAATGTACTCCAAGGTGTCACTTCATGCACAGGAACACAGTCTGATCCCATGCCTTGAAGCTCTACATACTGCCCTTGGCATGGGCAGTATTTGTGCTTTTGGGTCTAGGGTGCTTGGCTTATTATAAACTCCAACAAATGTCATGATTTTCTCTTTTTGACCAAATAAAATTTTATTAGGTACATATACTACATTCTTCATCAGTTTACAGAATTATATCCTCTTTTAATTTACTAACTATTGTGACTATAGTAACACAATACTGTAGTATAGAATTCCCAGAATTCTAAATGCAAACTTGGATTTCTAGGTTGTTAGAAAGACATCTGATATGTGGGGCTTTGTGTGTATTTGTACCAATCTTACAAATATAAAGTAATGATTTTCCAGCATAATAGAAAGTTTCAGTGTATTTTCCCCTTTATCTATATATGTTTTTGTTCTTGTTAAATGATGGCCACAAATGCATTGTTCTTTGAAAGCAATGGATTCTGTTGCCTAGCAGGCTTTCTCTGATGAGAACCTCAGCTGGTTGTAAAATCCATGGTAAGGTAAATTATCTTTTATCGTATATAACCTATGAAAGTACTAAGTTTTTGTGACTTAAATTTGTAATCTGATCAATAATGAACTGTGATTGAGAAAAATATACAAATTATTTTAGAATTTTAGACAGAATCTTAATTCAGGTTTCTATAATAAAGTACCACAGAGGACTAGAGAGATGGCTCAGTGAGTAAGAGAACCAGTTTGGTTCCCAGAATCCACATGACACCCTACAACTGCCCATAACTCCAGCTCCAGGGGGTCTCTTGCTTTCTTTTGAACTCTACTGTAACCTGCACTCATATGAACATACTCCCACACAGACAGATACATAAACACATAATTCAATAATAATAAAAATAAATCATTAAAAGTACCATAGACTATATAGCTAAATAACACTGGTTTTATTTTCTTACAGTTGTAGAAAAAAAGCTGAAGGTCTAGATGAATGCATATTAGGGGTTGGATTTGCAGAAAGCTGTTTCTGGCATAGAAATATTTTTGTCCTCTTTCTACATACATTACTGACCTCACGAAGGGCACACTCTTGTTACTTTGTCAAATTACAGTCACAACCACAGAGACTTAACAACTAAATATCATCACACTGGGAACTCTATAGTATTTTCTTATATATTCAGTACACAGCAGATTATTTGGCTTAACTCTATCTTCCTGTATGTGTTAAAGATTACGTTTTTTTAATATATGTAAAAGATAGCATATCTATACTAGTAAGTTTTTGGGTGCTGGGAATTAAACTGAGACATACTAGGCAAGTACCCTACAACTGCAAACCCCAGTCTTACTGTTACAAAGTTAGTCTAATTCAAATGAATTTTTATTATGATTTTGTCCTCAACAGTTTTTAAACCTTGCATTGAATCAGTTTTCCCCTAGAACAGTTTGCTCTCAGCGAACACTTTATGCTATTCTCACTAAACATTTTTTTACTCTCAAATGGAGATCATTGTGGTTGATTTATCTTCTTTATCTTGTCAAATATTTCAGTCATCTTGACATTTTCAGAAGGCCTTGAAGGTGTGTCTTCTATTAGTAATATTACATTCCAATTGCTTTCATAATTTTTTATAGAATTTGAATAGAATGCAAAAAATTAGCAGAGTATTTCCTTTTGGCATTTGTTAACTGAATGATGCATTGTCAACAACCTTGGCTTTTTGTTCTGCTATGTTCAATTGAGAAAGTAAAGTGTTCTGAAAATATTACCAGTTTATTTCTTTAGAACAAACATGAATAGACAGCATTTGTGGTGTTGGCTTTAATTTCAATACAGTTCTAGGGTTTTGCATGATAGTCTAAGTGCCAAGTGATTTGGGCATTCCCCTGTCCCTTCTCAGTGCCTCAGCCTGCATGTTCTCATGAAATACTATTTAAATGAATCAAGAACATCAGTCTAGAGAAAATCTGAATTATATATCCAAAATGGTCATGGCAATAATGTTAGTTATGATAGAATTAGAAATAACCTAAAACACCCTTACCAGGAAAATGGCAACCATGAGAATGAATCAGCTAAATCAACATTTATTAACATGGATAGATCTCAGTGGCATGCTGAGAGAAAAAGAAAGTTCACAGGAAGGCATGTGACATGTGCAGCTTCCTATTTTCCTCTTCCCATATACCTAGTTTCTATTTCCTGATGTGGGAATGTCTTTCTGTGTGCTATGAATATCAATCTTTAAATAAAGGAGCTGTCTTGGCCCTTGGCGGACACCCATAGCCAGAGACAGCATAGGTAGGAGAAGCAGGGCGGAGTCAGGCAGACCTGAACAAGCTGCCCCAGGAGCAACATGTAAGGAACACAGGTGAGCCACGGGCCACATGACAGACAGATTAATGGAAATGGGTTGAGTTAAGATGAAGGAGTCTGCTAGCAATGTGCCTGAGCCATAGTCCAAACAGCATGAAGTTAATATAAGTGTTTGAGTCACTTTTGGAGCCTAAGCAGCAGTGGGTGGCTAAGTGGTCTGGGACTGTGGGTCTGTGGGTTTGGACCTCCTGCCGGATGGGACCAAGAAACTTCATTGCAACAATTTCCTATGAAGAAAACAGGATGATTTTTATGCCCTGTTCCCCTGAAGTTAGGTGTTATCACAGACATGGCTTAGCTAGTAAAACATGGGCAGTAGTGATATCCATCACAGAATATCACTATAGATACTCATCATGGACGCATATACGTTCTACTTACTGACTCAGGCTAGTATACTTTTCTCACACACACTGAGATACACTCTGCTATGTGTCATGTAGAACTGTGTAGCTTCTGTGGCATTTCCTGGACCTCTATCAGCCTTGAAGTAAGTAAGAAATCAGGCTTGGTTGTTTGAAGTCACTGAATTGTTCTGCTGAGGTTTTTTTTTGTTATTTTTTGTTTTTATTTTTTTGAGAAGTTGAAATGTTTATCTCCTAACTTCTATTCCTTTTCACTAAAAGATATCCTGAAACTGCAAGGTGTTCCAACTGTCAGCAGAAAATTCTTCAGGCAGAAATATAGAAATGTGGGTATTTTATTTCTTTAAGTTTGTAATATAATTTCAACATTTCCCCCTTCTCTTTAATCCCTCCAAACCCTCTCCTATACTCTACTCTGTCCATATGCTATTATTTGTATATGTTTTTAGGGCTGACCATTTGGCACTGGATTAACAATTGATGTGTTTTTCCTGAAGAAGATACCTCTCTGGTTCCAACATTTCATCAATTATCAATAGTTATTTGTGTAAGGCTGAGGTTTTGTGGGCATTTGCTCATACAGTTTGGCATGTCTATTGGTGTCATCCTTGTTCAGTACATGCTTAAGCAGTCATGTTGGCATGACATTATAGGTGTAGCTTCTGATGTTACCAGGAAACACAATCCCACACTCTACTCCATGATCCTATTGCTCTTCCACAGTGTTCTAGGAGCCTTGGTGTGTGTGTGTGGGATGTTATGGAATTGGCTCCACAAATAATTTTGATTTGTGCTTTTATCTAGTGGTCTGCATCTGTTGCAAAGAGAAATTTCCTTGGTGGGGGTGAAAACCACACTAGCAGTGGATATAAAGACTAATGTTTATAGATTGTTGTTGGTTATGCTGGTATTGTAAACTAGATGTTGTAGATTAAGGGGAAAGTCGCAACATACACATCGATTATCTGTTGCAACTTTGTGTGAAGCCAAAGGTGAACTGAAATAACACATTTATCTCTACTGTGGCTCAGATAATAAAAAACACAGACATTCTAGCTATTGGCAGTGGAAAAATGCACTTTTTGCTAAATATTCTTGGAGGGTGTTGCTGTGTTTTGGAAATTTCAGAGAATAGCAGATTACATCAAGAGACGAAATTGTACAGGTAAAAGAGCAAATGTTGGAATGAAGGAAAACAAAAACTATATGCAGTGTTTATTCATAGAAATAAAAAAGTATGGGAGTGATCATTCTCCAAAGGTAAATTTGTTCAATCACCAAAAGATCAACTAATTTCTTAACAGACATTGTGATAGTTTGAATGTGTCCCCTCAGATCCAGTATTCTAAAGCTTAATCTTCAAAATCATACTTGAAAGTCATATGGTGGTATTGCCTTTGGAAAATGATCAAGATAGGTAAAGGCATAGGGGTTGCATTGGCATCTTTATAATAGGGAGAAAGCACACTGACTCTTTCACCATGTGTTACCCTATACATTTCTATTCTGTGTTTTTTATAGTAACAGACAACAAAATTAAGGCTGTGACTTTCCCTGTAGGTATATGTTATTGCTACTAGAAGAATTATGTCAAATTATATATGACTTGTACACTAGAAGATTTCTCATAAATGTAACAGTACACTAAAGAGATTAGAATTTGTTTCAATTGCGTTATGTTTTCTCCCACACCACAGTGTCTAGTTGTCTTTTGGACTTCATAACTTTTTAGTGTTTGGAAAATAGTATGGTTTGCATTTTTATGTTACCAGATAATCATGATGTTAAGGATCACACTGTATAATAAAATGTGTTTAGATAGTAAAATATAAAAAGTTCACACCATGCAAAATTGAAACTAAATAGCTTCTTGACAGCTTACACCAGTATTCGCTGACAGAACATTTCAGATAGGGTAAAACTGAATTGCCAATAGCATTATAAGAAAAAATATTTGCTTTGGGGAGTCTAACGTGTTTTATAAAAATGAATGTTTATACATCTACTTTTAAAATTACTATCAAGAATAAATGAAGTAAGAACTACATTGTGGTTTTTATTTTCAACATACTTCTGTGATTTTTGCCTCCACACAAAATATGACTGATCTACAAAACCTAGAGAATACTGCAGAAATGATCGGCTCTGAGTTTTTGAGACTCATTCATGAAAGGCATGTGACTCTTCTCTTAACCTTATCCTTGAATATTAGCTCTGGAAGGATCTGTGAACCGTCTCTTGAGACTAATAAAAATAGTTAGCCGTATAAGTAAGCAGTCCTGAAATCAAGGCATCCAGTCTGATGGTGCTTTCTCAGGACTACAGTCTTAGCCAGCATTTTAATGAAAGGATTTGCTCCAGAACCATTGAGCAATACAACACCCAGATTTCAGACACAAAGAACTGCTACTGAACTTTATTAATTTGAAGTCCCCAAATTCAAATGAAGTATATTGTTTCATTCTTTGACAATTTTGTATATACTTATAATGAATTTTTGGTATCCCTCTACTAACCTTTCTCATTCCTTTTCCTTCCCATTAAACCCTTCTTCCTAACAAGTTCACCTAATTCTTTCTTCTCTTCTATTTCTATAACCCATTGAATTTAATCAGGCTTGTATGCATGAGCATGAGTAGGGCCTTATTTACTAAAGTAAAGGTGAATTTTCAGTGGCAACACCACTGAAGAAAATGACCCTTCTCCAGAAACCATTAACTGCCAATGGTCCCTACCGGAGAGTTGAAGCCTCATTAGTCCTTTCCTAATCCATGGAAGTGCTGACTAGTATTATGTCAACATGACAGAAGCTTAAGTCATCAGAGAGAAGGGAACCTCAATTAAGAGAATACCTCCAGAGAGTTAGGCTGTAGTCAAGTCTATAAGGCTTTTTCTTAATTAGTGACCTATTGGGGGAGGGGGCTCAGCCCATTGTAGGTGGAGTCACTCTTGGGATAGTGATCCTGGATTCAATAAGAAAGTAGACTGAGCAAGCCATGGGGAGCAAGCCAGTAAGTAGCACTTTTCCATGGCCTCTGCCTGACTTCCTGTCCTGACTTCGTTCAATAATGGAAGTATGAGCCAAATGAGTCCTTTCCTCCCCAACTTGCTTTTTGGTCATGGCATTCCATCACATCAATAGAAACCTTAACTAGGACACAGTTTGGAAGCATAATGGTGCTGTATTGCTGTGACAGATCTCATCATCTCACCATGTTGTTTTGGGGACGATTATGGAAGGACTTTGGAACTTGGGGCTAGAAAAGCCATTGAGTGTTGAGAACTCAGTGAGCTATTTTAGATTGGAAGATAAAATTACTGAGATTGGTGCAGACAGTGGAGGCCTACCTTGTGAAGTTTCAGAGCAAAGTCTTTAAAGATTCTATCAAGGCCTTTGCTATTTTGAGTTTGGAATCTGTGGTTCTGGTTATCTGAGGCTAAAGAATCAGCTGTGACTAACAAGAGACCAGAACTACTACAGTGAAACCTTTTCTTTACAGGGACAATTGATTCTGGTAAGCTGGAGCTAAGATATTAGTGGTGGTTAATTAGAGACCTGAATCACTGCTGTGAAAGCTTTGAAGTGTTTCCTCAGAGGCAGCATACAGAAGCTGTGTTTCAGAGGCATTGCTATGGTTATATTTTAATAAAACTTTATTTTTAATCTCTCATAGTAGGCTGTATTTAAGCCATGGACTGCAGATGGGCATCTCTCTCTCTCTCTCTCTCTCTCTCTCTCTCTCTCTCTCTCTCTCTCTCTCTCTCTCTCTCTCTCCTCTCTCTCTCTCTCCCTCTCTCTCTCTCCCTCTCTCTCTCGCTCTGTCTCTCTCAGTATTTGAGTGTGTGTGTGAAGTTAAATTAATCTCCTTTAAAAATTTTTAAAGCAAGATCTTACTATGTAACCTAGGGTAACCTCAAGCTCACTATGTAGTTCAGGTTGACATTTAAATTGCAATGCATGTGAGTTTTGGAATTTTATATATGCACTACCATAAGTTTATAAAACATTTAATATACCTCATGTGTAGTATGAGGTTTCTGGCCTGGCCTTTCCAGCCTATCCCTGAGGTTATGACCTACTGACCCACAGTCCCACAACCCCACAGAATCACACAGATGCTTGTATTAATTTTATGCTGATTGACCGGGGACCCAGGCAAATAACTTACTAGCTCTTGTGCTTAGACTAACCCATGATTCTTATCCTGTTCAGACATGTGGCTCAGTACCTTTTCTAAGAACAGAATATATGTCCACTACAGCTGCTTATCTGGTGTGTCTGTGGCATCTCTGCTCTGTTCTTCCTGTTCCCAGAGTTTTCCCAGTCTGGTAGCTCTGCCCACACTTCCTGTCTGCTTTCAGCCACTTAGCATTTTTATTAAACTAGTAGGCAGAACAATTATTTGCAATGTAACACTCATGTGCTATATTTTAGGAATGCTTCACTACTTTATGATATACACATAATGCTGAAATCTTGCAAAGTGTATTTTTTTTTACTTTTTTTCATTGTGTGTGTGTATGTATATGTGTGCTTGCATGTTTTTGTGTACTTGAGTGTTTGGAGATAAGAGGCTGATATTGGGTGCGTTGCTCAGTCACTCCTTGACTATTTTTTTGAGATAATGATTCTCACTGAACCTGGAACTCACTAACAACTATATTTCTTGGCCAGCAAACCTCAGTTGCCCTCCATTTTTCCCTGGCTGCTCTGGGATTATAGATGCATGCTACTGCTATTAGATTTTTACATGGGTGCTGGGGATCTGAACTCAGTTTCTCATTATTTTGTGTTTGTGTGGAAAGCACTTTACTGACTGAGCCTTCTTCCTAGCCATAACAAGTGCATTTGAAAGAATAACTAGAAAGACACGATGGAATGATCCTGGACACTTAATGAATGAGATGATCCATTCACATTTTAAAAGACTCCCAATGAATTACTCTGACTCCTTGAGATTTAAACTCTGGACAATATGTTTTTGGCTGGGTGAAGTGACTTATGGCTGTAATCCTAAGAAGCTGAAGCTGAAGCTTAAGCTGAAGGGTTGCGAATTCAAGGTCATCTTAAGGTATCTCACAAGATCTATGTTACAAAATAAATCCAATACCCTTGTACCCCAAACTGTACCTTTCTCAATATCCAGTAAATTTAGAGTTGTAAGTTAGCTATGTAAAGAATACTATAGTCAAATTAAAAATTATTTGAAAGTATTGGTATTAAAAGCTGAGAAGATAGTAAGTCCTTATATTTAAATACATTTTTCAAGTTTAGAAAATAATTCATTTCCATTAACCATCAAAATCTGCCACAGAGGAAACTAAAACTGAAAGACAGGAAGACAGTATTTTTTTCTATTCTCTCCTTTATACCTAGGGCTGATAGTTTTGAGTAAAGTAAGATAAGTAGAAAAGGAAACATTCCCACTGAATGCAGTGTGCAGGGTGTTCCGATCAAGAGAATTTGTAGTGACCCTGTGCCTTCTAGCTCAAAAGCAAGAATAAGTTCTGCTTAGTGCAGTTCCAAAGTCTTGACCTGCCACTCTAGCAAGTCACTCTGATCTAAGCAAGATTCAACTTCTCACCTGTGAAAAAGAGGTCTCAAAGGTTTTGATGAAAGTTATTTTCAATGGCATCCAATTTAGAAAGAGCTGAAACAAGCCCAAACAGACATGTGGGGGAAAATAACAACCACCAAAACATATAAGGATGCTCAGGAATCAATTAGTGAGCAAAATATAGTGATAGAGGGGTCTTTAAACTGTTTAGTCTTAGAACAGACTTTAGTCATATAATAGAAATACAACAACATTTTAAGGAAGAAGACAACATGTGTTACTGGTCTTTCTAGACATTTGGAAATCTATGTGTAATTCACATATATACATGCATATAAATGATTCTAATTAGAAAATGAGTGCAGTAGTAAGTGATTTTCTCTTACAGAGATGGTAAACTTCAGAAGACCAAAACATACATGATCTAGGGAACCTATGATTGATTTTTATACCAGTTTTTTTTCCTTTGGCAGCAGTGTCAAGATTAATGCTGGAAACACAGAACTGTGACAACAAGATCCTGAGCATAGACAGTGAATACAAGCAGATGTTGGTAGTTAAAAGCAGGGTGATTGGTAGTTCATTTAGCCTGTATCAATCAAGTGATATGTAATCATTTTTTAATCTTTTCACAGTTGGGAATGGAAAGATAGATCAAATATTTCATAATTGTGAAATCACCTTATAAATTAGAAAGAGATTAAGATCTGTTCAATTTATTTTCAGAATAATGATGGTATAAAATATACAATTTTCTTCATAATGTGTATATTGAATACTAATGCCTGGCTTCTTCTGATAACAAAAGAAAACATGTTCGTCCCTGCCAAGCATGCAAACTAAGTGAAAATAAGGAACCATAGTACAAGTTAGTAGTACAGATGGAAAACAACAGGGGCCAAAAAACTACTAATGATACTTCTCCCCAAAGAAGTTAGCAAAAGAAGAATCAAATAGTGAAGTGGGTACTAACTAATGTGGAACTTATAGCAAAGGAAACGGGAAACTAATAGAGATGCCAAAGTAATTCCTGAAAATGGTAGATTCAAACTGGTAATGAGAAGGGGCTACAAGTGATTAGACTTAAAATAAACAAACAAGAACAGGTGAATAAGACCGAGTAAAGAAGCAGCTAGTAATTCAATATTTTCTTTTTAAGTTTCTCAAAAAGATTTTCTATTTTAAATTGTTAATGCTCACACATGCACCCTTGCTTTTGGAGTCCAGAAGAGGGTATCCGTTTTCCTAGAGCTGGAGTTTACAGGTGGTTGTGAGCTATCTGATGTGAGTTCTAGGAACCAAACTTGTGACCTCTGGAAGAGAAATATGTAACCATTGGTCCATGTCCCCAGTGTCCTATGTCAGTATATTTTTTAAAAAATACAAAACAAAATGGAATTTGCAGAAGTTTTCTGGAAATGTGTTAAAATTTCTTCACATACACCCCTTGTTTTGAGAACATTTATACAGAGCATTATATGCAGAACTTGCAATATGTCAGGTAAGCTATTATATACATACTAATTTGGTTTATAATTACAATATGTGAAGGACAGGTTTTTTATGTTTCATATTTTAAATATTGGGAAATGGGGGCATAGCAAGGTTAAGTATCTTCTCTAAAGCTGATTTTGAAATCAGGAGTCCTTTCTCCAGAGAGCTCATATTTAATTTTTGAGCTTTACTTATTTTGGCCTTTTGGTATTGGTAGTTATAAATATTTATTTATTTTATTTTATGTATATGTCTTGGTGTGCCTGCATGTACATTTGTACACAACATGTATGCCTGCTGTCTATCAATGCCTTTATGAAGGTGTCAAACCACTGTAGTTACATATAGAATTATGTGTAAACCTTGATTTCATCCAGAACACAATCAAGTTTTAAACACTTCTCAATTAGCATTATTTGAATATAAAGGGTCCCCTCAAAAGTTTCATGCATTAAAAGCTTGACACTAACTGGTGGTGTTATTTGGAGATGTATGGAAATACCTTGATATGGTGGTATGAAGGGAAATGGCCCCCATATACTCAGAGAGTAGCACAATGAAGAGATGTGGCCTTGTAGGAGGATGTATGTCACTGACAGGGGGCTAAGCTTTGAGGTTTCAGATGCTCAACCTAGGCCCACTGTTGTTCTCTCTTCGTGCTGCCTGAGGATCCACTCCCAGATACCTCTCCAGCACCATTCCTACCTGCATGTCACCATGCTTCCCACCATGATGATAATTGACTAAACTTCTGAAGTGTAAGCCAGCTCTAATTAAGCACTTTTCTTTATAAGAGTTGTTGTGGTCATGGTGTCTCTTTCTAGCAACAGAAACCCTAGCTAAGACAACTTTGGGGAGATGAGATATAGCTGGAGAAATTGAGTCACTAGGTGCAGGTCCTTTGGGGATGTATTATCATCAGTCTCTTTCTATCTCCTTCTGTGATTCCTGTCCTGTAGAAGTGAAGTACCTTTTCTATTACATACTCATACTGACATTATGTTCTTCCAAAACACATGGAGCTGAGTAACAATGGACTGAAAACCATGAAACAGAAGTAAATAAATCTATCCTCTTATAAGTTATGCTGTGACAGCAGTAAAAATTCTGAATAGTACAGAATTTTGATCTTATTTATATCTTTATATTCACATCCTATTTAGCTATTGAGTGATGTAATTTCTTAATGTGTCAAAATGAATATTACAAAATCTGCTTATCTTATTTATTGTTTATATAAAAGTGTATGTTTATATACATAAATAAACAATATATATTATTTATCTTTTGGTTTCTTTGTCTAATAGGATGCTAATCCTGCTAGGACAGAGATTTCTATCTATTCTGTTGGCTCTCTCGTATTATCACACATATAACAGTGTTTAGAAACATTGAAAAATATAAGGAAGAGGGTTACAAGAGGGTTACAAGATGAAGATGGGAAAATCCTCAGTAAAATAAAGCCAAAAAGACTAAGTGAAGGAAATAAGGAGGTAAGGTGTTAGGAAATGTCAGGTCAAATCTGGATAATGTAATACCCAAACAATTGGAGTCCCAGAAAGAGAAATGGAAAATAGAGGGGATGGTATTTTATCATATAAGCAACTCAAGAAAATGTCCCCATGAAATTGCTCAGCTAGACTAATTGTTAAAATGATATCTATATCATAAACATCACTGTGGCATTTTGGAAGGCTGGAGAAAGACTTTTTAATACTATGAAGAATTAAAAAATTCAAATTATAAAGGATCAGTAATAGTAAATCTTAGGCCTTTACAACAGCAATGCTGGAAGCTAGAATTCATGCTCTCACATTGAAGGAAGAACATAAGTAAACAGTAGCCTCAAATTCTACAACATATCAGCCCATTAATCAAATGTGTGTCTGTTATGCATATGTGTTAAGATATCCTGGGGACCATAATGTTAACTTCTCACACTTTTTTTTAAAAAAAATAAAATTGTGGAACAAGACTTCAAAATATATGTAACATAGGAAATAAGATATCTATGATTTGTGAAGAGTCATCATGAGAGAGTTGAAAAACATCTGTGAGTTGTGGCCATGCAGTTTGCCTGGAGAGCTACCAGTTTTGGTTAGGGCAAGTCAGAAGTTTTAAGAGATGTCTCCATGGAAAAGAGAGTGATAAATAACTGAAAAAAAATACATTGACAATGAACATAATTTAATCGCAATTTAGGAATAAATTAGTAAATAGTATATGGAAAGCTAAGAAAAATAGCAAAATTATTATGAACTCCAAGAAGAAAAAGTTATTCAGGAAAGCAAATGAATATAATAGATAAGCCAAAATAATGCAATTAATTGATCACAAAAGCTATGTGTGTTTATGTCACTAGTGAATATTTTTTTTGAAATAACTAGAGAACAAGTCATCCAAATGGTTTGCTTTGATCTATAAATAATGCCCACAATGGCAACAGATCTAAATATAGTAAAATAAGCATGTTATTTAGGCTTATGTACTTAATGAAAAAGTAAGTGTTCTAGCTAGAATTATTGGAAGTTACTTACTTCTATGGCCCATAAAAGGTCATGGGAAAAGTGACTTCTTTGTAATGTAATTTGTTGATTATCTTGATTCCTTTATATTATATGATAGACCACCTCACTAAACATCAATGCAAAACAACTTTCATACAAAGAATTGTAAAACAGGTAAAGGAACAACAGAACTACTATTGCCATAGAGATGTGGATATTGAAAAGCTTAGCAGTTGTCTTTATCTCTGCTTTCTCAGGATTGGTCTTTAGGAGGAACTCCTTTGAAGTACTTACAGCTCTTTACTTAGTTCTTGTCCCATATTCATAGGACTCTTAATGTCAATCTTAGATAGCCCCATATCAGCCTCTAATCTTTTCTCCTTTTAAAATTCACTTTTTAAAACAGTGAAGCATCTTAGACTGAACGTAAAAACAGAAAATTGGAAGGTCTTATGGGTGGTAAATATTTTGAAAGGTTGGGATATGATACCACAATGTAAGTGGCTATCCTTGTAGAAACTACTTTCCCATCATCAAGTTATATTTTATATAAAGCAATGTACGAGTCTCATTTTTTTCAAGTAGCTGTAAGTGTACTTGTCATAAAAATAGCTGGTTCTAATGATCATAATGATTCTTAAGTTTGGGAATGAAAGCATACTACAGTAGCACTAGTACCATTGACTGCACTAAATTGAAGCTTGAATTTTCTTTAAACTTTCTGAGAGTTATATGTACTTATTTTCTGTATATTTATCTAGCTGAATTTAATACAAAGCTAACCCAAATACCTTATTTTAAAATATACTGATGAGTTATCTATTTCATGCTTGTCTGGCTTTTATTTCCAAGAGTTCCCTGGAGTTTAAAGAAGGTACTGTGAATCAGATACAACTTATTTTTTTCTCATTTTTTTTAATTAAAAAAATTAGATACAACTTATAATTTACAGAAATAATTAATGATGTTTCTAATAACATTCACTTGGCATCACTCACTACTGGTTTTCTCTAAGCTATGTTGACTATGACATGGAACATCATGTTCTTTATGGCCTCCACATTCTTTTCCCATAAATGGGTAGCATTGGTGTTGCATCTCCATGTTTAGCCTGACTACATCTCTTAATCTAGCTGCAGTGATAGCATTTGCCATTAGAATAACCATTCAGCTTGTTAGTTTGAGAGGCTAACATAGCATCCAGTACTTAATATTTATACTCTGTCTCTTTGGAGTTTAAAAATTAGAAACACCCTGAGATGTGGGATCTAGAAGATTCAAATATAATTGAACTGGAGCAAACAGAGGCGATGAGTAGTAATGAATGAGTAGGAGTGAGATGAGTTTGCTGACTCCAATACAGGCAAAATATATTTGGAAAGTTTCTCAAAGAAACAATGCTTTTATCTGTCCCATGTCTACATAGAAATCTATAGAGAACAAATATTTTCCTAAGAATTCCTCTGTTAGCATCAAAAGTAAAGAATCTTGCAGGACTTTATTGTGTCTAAGTTATATTAAATCAATCTAGAGTCAGTATATTGAGTAATGACTTTATAGGACTGAATCAGAAATTCTCTTTTAAGAAGCCAATTTTTGTGTCTACTCTCTATAAAAGTCAGAAGGCAAATCACCAATTGAGAACAGTTTTTGAGTCACTTGGAGAGGGGACTTTAGTAAATATGATACAAGTACAGTCATAACGAACAAGACAGTCTTGAATTAGACAAGGCAACAATGGAGAAATTTATACTATACATTCCATTCTTATTCTGGTCCTTGTTTCCCACTGCATGTGATTATTATAAATACAAACATTTCCAAAAATAAATCTTAAAATACAAAATGAAAATAAAAATCATCATGTTTTGATGAATACATGGTTTATTATAGAAGCACGCTTTTTGTGCTCACACATATATGCATGGTCTGCATTGATATATGCGAACACACATAATAATGAGTATGTGATCACCTATATTTGTTTAGCACTATAACTAAGATTTTATTGTTTGGGGATAGGTTTTTCACTTTCTGTGATGAGTTCTTGAAGTTGCTTCTATTACATTGGGCCTTCTTTGGACCACTCTAATGTCCAAAATCAAAACACATAAAGAGTTGTTAAGAGAGCTGTGAAAGAAGATATGAACCTGCTTTCTGGAGAGAGGAAACAGAGTATGAGTGGGACCTTGACAGGTGATCACTGGGGTCCTTATGTGTTTTGTTTACTATGGTGGACTTATTTTAAGAGTGAAAGAATTAATAGATAAACTCATATAACTTTTAAGTGGCTTGATGTTGAAGGTTTGATATAGAGGCCAAAGTAAGGAAAAGTGAGCAGAATTAACTTTACTAGTCATTAAACCATTTACCCAGTAGACCTTTACTTTGATGTATGAACAACTAGACCTTTCCCATGAATTTTAATTCAGTCTTTGTTTACTTGTAATTTTCCTGGGTTCTCCAAAAGTTTATTTTTAAGGAAGAGGGTTTACAGTGTTTCTCATATCCCAAATGCTTATTCTTTCTATTTGTTTTAATTTCATGACCTCTATACCAATGTTTTGATTTTTGTCATCTATTCAGGGGATGGAATTGTGTGTGCATAGTGGGAAACATCACAATATAAAATGTAAGGGAAAACTGTAAATTCTGCAAATAGTATTTGTCATTTACAGCTTGCTACAATAAATCAATGAACTAGACAAATGATGTTTCTGCCCTTGTGGAGGTTATGGTCTCAGGCAAACTGTGGATGTAATGAGGGCCAAGGCTATATAGACACAGATGAGAGGATGCTCATATATAAAGAAAAATAATAGATATTGCATACATAAAGTGTCTTTTAGTAGAGCTTGTTTACTTACAATGGTGAGAGAGAAATTATTCCATGAATGAGTTATGTGTACAAAAGTATGAATACAAGAATACAATGAACAATGGACTTATTATTTGTCTGTCATTCAGAAATGGTATATGGGAGCAGTAGGCTGCAACACTTGAAGGGTAGATAAGAAACTCCTGAAATGTTTTTGAACAGAAAGATGACATAGTCAAGTTGATAATACTGGGACAGATATAGAAGTCAATTTAAGAAGTAGCATAGTGAAATAGGTGGAGTTACTGACCCCTATTGATTATATGATGCTGAGAATTGGTAGGATATGCTGATACTCTGTCTTGTTATATGTAATAAAAGTCATATTGTTGTGACACTATAGGTGCTTCTTGGTCCATATAAGTACAAAAGAGCATTGCTATCCTTGACTAATTTGTTAATGGTTTAGTACTTCACTTCATATCAGCTTTGACGTTAAAATTTTTGTCTCCTCTGCAGAGTTCTGGTCCTCTTAGCCTCCTTTGTGATTATGGCTATGGAATGATACTCTTCATATAATCACCATCACTAATCATGGACTAGTATACTCTTCTGGCATCTTGCTTCTACCGCAATCATAGAAAGGATATACTTTTGGTTCAAGTTTAGATTCTATATTGACTTAATAACAGTGCAGCTGAATGCCGGTCTTAGTTCAAAAATTCTGGCTAAGCTTTCAAATATAACTTGTCTGTATATTTTGTTCCTTTTTTCATTTGGGGCTGAATCAATCCTCTTTTGAATGCCCCTTTTCTAGATTTCCCAATAAAACCAATCACAGGAGGCATGCCATGGAAGCACGTAGCTTATGAAATAGGGTAATGTATAACTCAAACATTTATTGTAAAAACAGTTATCAATACTGATTGATAATTTTGCCTCTTCTGTCAGAATTTTCCAGTCTCTACTTAGTTAGCTGTGGTTTGTGTGTGTGTGTGTGTGTGTGTGTGTGTGTGTGTGTGTGTGTGTGTGCCCACTCTTTCCCTAGGGTGTAGAGTCTGACTCCATTACTATTCTGTTGATGTTTACCCCTTGTTCCTATTCTTTCCTGTGATTATTTTTTGCTTCTGTTATTGCTCTCTTGAGACAAGGTCTCACTATATAGCCTTGGCTGTCCTGGAACTCACTATGTAGACCAGGCTGTCCTTGAATTTACAGAGATCTGCCTGCCTCTGCTTCCTGAGTAGCTAGATAAAGGCATGTACTATTGCATTCAGCTTTCCTGTTGAATATTAATTATCCTATATGCCTGTTACCAGAGAAAGCAATTCTGGCCAAACCTAGTTTCCAAATGTTCACATGACTTCTTATTATTGACGACTAAATATTTTTTCTGAAGCTGCTATACTATGTCCTCTGATCACTCTTACACAATGCCAACAACCTCTCTGAAATACACCACACTGTATTAGTTTCTCTGTCAAGAATGTTTTACTTCAGTAATATGCAGAGGGGGTAAATCCAGAAAATAAGAAAATACTGCCAAATGAATTTGAGCTGGCCTTCACTAACAGAGGAGAAAAGAGTTCTTAAAGATATGACCCAGGAGAGTCCATACCAGCTCATTTTTATAAGTTATCATGCTAATTACTCTGCTGTTGCTCTTTGATTATGTAATATAAAAGTAACTCTTGATTACTGGTCTTTCTTACAACCATATAAAATTCTAATTTCTTAATGACTTTTAACTTACAAACAATAGTCCTCGTTCATCCAAGTAGTTCATTCTCAGTGAAAGATAGTCAGGAATTGTCATCTTGTACAATTACAAGGTTACATGGTACCTTACAAAGCATAGATTAATACTAGTTATTACTTTTTTCTGGAGCATTGTCTATAGGTACACCTTTGCTTTGGTACCTGAGCTGCTAAGTGCTCTTTTTGTAGGTTGACTGGACCACTTTTTACTAATATGTGGTGTTTTGTATTTGCTTCTAGTTTTTCTATTCCAGCCATGTGGCTTCACCATAAAGTTGCCTTCATTATACTCTACAATTTGCCATAATGCTGGCTATGGGTGATATATACTCAGATAACTGTAGAGAGGTTATAAGCAAGCACATATTTAAAGCCAATAATCTTCTTGTCTCATTTTTATACTGCTGAACTGCTATATAAGCTTCACGACTCGATGCTTTTTCTCCAGTGGTAGTCCTTCTGGATACTTAGTCCTTGAAAACAACTGGGCAAAAGTAGAATTGGCAAGTTTTTATTTTTGAGGTCATGCTAGTCTGCTGTGACATCCTGCCAAGCTTTCTAAAGGCTCTACAATTTTTACTTCTCTAATCTGGTGCTTGACCTCCTAATCCATATGGTAATTCAGGGAGAATATCCAGCCAAATGACCATTTAGTAATGGCAAGCTACCTTTAAAGTTTATTATGAATAGCTTTAAATCTAACATAATTTATGCATTACTCAGTTTAAGTGTGCCCTCTTGTATTGATTTAAAAAAAAAATAACATCTTCTGAGCACAAAGTGCCATGACCCTATTCTGTATTGACCCTATTCTGTATATTTGCAGATTATTGGATACAGCTTTGTCAACTTTGCCCAATAGCTAGAAACAGCATTCTAACTATGGGGGTGAAAAATGACTAGCAGGGAAATGACCTCATATGAATAAGCTGATGATCCAATGAGCCTATAAAACCAATGAGATGGAACCACTCCAACTGTGACAGTGAAGAAAATAGACAACACAGTTTCCTGGATGATTACATTCTCTTTCTGACATCTCAACAAGCCACACCTGTTTTGATCTCTTCTGAACTATTTAAGTCACCTTTCCTGGCTGCCTTCAAAGATAGTTATGGTATCCAGATATTCTTCCTCCATATTTCGGGTTACTGTAAAAGAAAGGGCACACGTTTCAGAAGAGGAAAAATATAGTGTTATTGCAGTCAGTTCTAATTATGATTATGGGATTTTTCTGGAATTCAGTTTTCTCTCCTGTGGGAATGCATGCCTATATTTATGATTATCCATGTAGGATTGTGCAAGGGAGCACCCATTAAATAAACAACACAATGCCTGCCATGCAAAAGCCTTGCTGTTAGCATTGTAGCCTCTTCCATTCTTCACTCTTGTTTTTTCTTTTCCTTTTTCAATAAACTCAAAGGTTTCCACCTTATGTGAGTGGGATAGACTCTTATGCATTTTCTTCCCAGTTTGCTTCATTTTTATCTTCATCATTGGAGGTGTATATATTTTTCTTATGCTTCATTGTTTCTTAAGATACTTTTGGTAGGCTAAATCAAGTATTGTCTAATGAGTTCAGAATATGATGTCTGCTATATCCAATTAGTTTCCCCATGAGATATGTCTCTTGTCTCAGACCTTTGGGTCATCCATTTTTGTGAACCTAGAGCAATATCCACATATCATATAAAATGCTACATGTTATATGTTAAATATACATAAAGTATTTCAAAATGTCATATTATGTAATGACCATTGTGTATAATATCACAACATACTTTATGTATTTAATATAAAATACAAGATGTATGTTATATGATATCTATTATAAGTTAGATATATTGTTGTATCGTGTTTTATACATTATAGAAAGTATATTGTCTGTTATATAACAATCATTATATGAAGTTTATTGTACTCAACATTACACAATATACACAAGCATGAATTATGTATTATAGCATACAATGCATAGTATGTATCATACACTTATCATTATATAGTATATATTGCCTATTATAAACTACATATTACATTTTATATATGTATGTTATTTATATATTACACTCAACATTAAATATTTATCTTATATTTTATAGATAATATATGTAAGGTCTTGGTAATTGAAAGGGGCATCAATGACACAATTGAGGCTATAGTTTATATGTGGAGGTACAAGTATTTGAAACAAAATAAAACAAGTTACAGGGCAGTGAGATGGCTCAACTGGTAATGATGCGAATATTCAAGCCTGATCACCCTCATTTAATCTTGAGAATATACATAATTAGGTCCTACAGACTGTCCATTGATCTCCACATGGGTTCTGTGGCAAGCATGGATATATTTACACACATAGTAAATAAATTTAAAATTAAAAATAATAGCAAAGTGTAGCTTCCCTAGTCAGAAGCTGTATAAACTTAAAGGGATTTGTAGCATTCAACTCCATATTCCCAATATGTTTAAAAAGCATAATAGTAATTGGAGATTGGTTGATGTTAAGTGAATTAATAGCTATAAAATTACTAATTTAGTTCCCAGAACTTATTTATTGAAGAATGTGTTTCAAAACGCTAAGCAGCAATAAGCAGGTTCATAGAGATGTGCCAAAGTTGGAATCTGATTGGATTCACATTATTTGATAATTTATATTTTAGTAGAGCCAAAATCTTTTCAATTCATTTCTGATTGTGATTACTTGTTTAAGACAACTAGATTCAAATTAGATTTATACTACCAGCGAGGAGTATGTCACATTAAACATTGAGCCAGTTTATAATTATAAAAATGTAAAAATTTATATATGAATGGAGAATAAATTAAATGTGTAATTTTTATATTTGGAGTAAGGGTCCAAGTTTTGAATATACTGTGTATTCAAAAGTACTTTTAGTTTGTGATTCAGGATCTGAAATTGGGTATAGATAGACAGCTTCTAGATAATTATTTCAAATATTTCCTAGGTAACAACACTTTTCTCAGTGGTGCTTGTTTTTCAGTTTTTATGTCCATCATTGTTTTGTGTTTGAATTATCTTTTTTACTATTCCAGTTACTTGCTTTCATTCAAAGGCTGAGAAGCAAATGACATATGAAAGAGAAGGATGATATAATCGGAATGATGACTGTTTACTTGTCCTTGGAATTGGCTTGAATGCAATAATACTAAACTTTCTTTCCATGAATGCAATAATGATAAACTTGATTTACATTGCTCAACGAAACAAAACAGCATAGTGATCTCAAAGCTCATTATAGCTTCCATATCTGAGATATCACTGTGGATCATAGGAATATGTCATAGTAAACAAGAGTTTAATCCCTAGAGTTTTAATCATCCTCTAAAAAATAGTAGACATTAGGTTATTTCAAAGATGGATACTTGTAACGAGAGGTTAGGTGTATGGTGAATTTTTCACTCAGCTTCTCCATCTTTCAAAAACTTCCTGATTTTTCAGACTGATAAAATACTTGAGGCAATTTCAAAAATAAAACTCAATCTCTCACCCTCATTTTCTCCCTTCCCAGCATATTTTAGTCATTTACACAATCTCCTGCTTTCTCCTATCCCCTTTGCTTTATTCTAGGGCATACGGAAGTGGATGTTTTCTACAAAAACCTAGGCAGAAATATTTCTGCCCTGTCTTGAGCTTATGGTATCTTCCACTTTTGATCTGAAAGGGAGGAGGGACTAACAACTTCAAAGGATTTTCGGAGTGAGAGCTTTATAGCAGTGTGAGACAATGAACTTCAAAAAGTATGAATACCTCTCTGAATGACCTTAAACAAGTAAGGATGGCTGCAGGGGCTAAGAGAGCCTTGACGTTAAGAAGCAGGATGATAGTGGTGCTAGAGGTGATCATAGATCACAGCAAACTTTATTAAAGTGAGATACTGGCTCTGGGTTAAGTAAAACAGGTACTTATGTCCCTGGGCCAGTAGTAGAGCAGCCTTCTGAAGTTAAATACCTGAGTCACTGCTCTAAATCTTTGTAATTCCAAGGTGATTGCACTGCAAAGTCTTTTATAATTAATTGCATGTATATTGCCATTCACTTGGGAGATAGGTGATTACTTGCCTTGGTGTTACTGTAACACATTACAATATCAATAACACTACTGATTTTAATTAAAACTTCCAAATGTGTACCTGTTGAAATATTCATTATTGCATCCTTGATTGTGTGTGAGAATTCAAAGTCTTCTGTGCTCATTTTTTCATATAATAATCCTAAGGCCAATTAACAGAAGCTAGACCGCAAAATGTTTCTTTTTATTTTTTTTTTGAAGTGAGAATTAACATCTTTATTGAGTGTTTTAATCAATAGAAATGCCATTTTTTCTTCAAATTGATAATCTTTTATTATGTTCATTTATGTTTTGTAGTTTTTTTGCTTTTATTAAAAAATATTTTTTCCTCACATAATATATCTTGATTAAAGTTTCCCTGTCTCTACTCCTCCCAGTTCTTCCTCACCTCTCCTGCCACTTCCTTTATGTTTCTCATTATAAAACAAACAGGCTTCTAAGGGATAATAATAAAATTTAAAAAATATAATATAATATCAGATAAGACAAAATTACATAGGATTTGGGAAAAAACAAAAGGTAAAGAGCCCTAGATAAGGCACATTTCTATTTTTTTAATAACATACTGTGTTTGTGTGTGTATGTATATGTGTGCATGCATGCATGTGCATGCCCACATGTGTGAATGTGTACGTGAGTGTCCTTTTCTGATAATTTTATGTTAATCTAAAGTTGTCCCTTGGCCTCCAAAAATACTTTTCCACTGTTAAAGCTAGTAGATGAAATGAAAAAAAAAAGGTTAAAGACACAGCATGAATGAAGAATTCTTCCCTGTCTTAGGCTTTCTATTTCTGTGAAGAGATGCCATGACCATGGCAACTCTTATAAGGAAAACATTTAACTGAAGGGGCTCACTTGCAATTTCAGAGGTTCAGTTCATTATCATAATGGTCTGACGTTGATCAAAATTTAAGCAAGAGAGACCTCAAAGCCTTTCCCCACAGTGAAACTTTCCTTTAATAAGGCCACACCACCCTATAGTGACACTCCTTATGAGCTTATTGGTATTAGTAATGTATTAGTAATCATCTCTCTGTAAGCCATATATACCTGTATTTTGAAGTCATATACTTAAGATACTCAGATGAAATGGGAAAAAAGTGCTAGTACTGTAAACTCAGAGAGAAGGCTGCACAGAACAGACAGATAGTCTGTTGATGGGGCTGTCTGTCTCCACATTATACTCTGTGGCTCATAAGGCCAGGTTCACCAACGACAACCAACCCATAAGGAACAGTAGGGATGATCCAAGTTCATTTTTTTAAAAATATACATTGTAGTTTTAAACATCCTTTCTGATAACTGCCATTTGATACAGTAATGAAATACTCATGCCAGGTGGTGGTGGCACACATCTTTAATCCTAGCACTTGCAAGGCAGAGACAGCCAGTTCTCTGAGTTCAAGGCCAACCTGGTCTACAAAGCAAGTTCCAGGAAATTCAAAGATGTTATGCAGAGATACCCTGTCTTGAAAAATCAAAAAATTAAAGAGGAGGAAAAGAAAGAAGAAAAAGAGGAATAAGAAGCATTCCCTATGGTAGATGGTACCATTCATTTTGTTATTCAAAGTTTTTCAGTCTTGCCATTAAAATATAGAGGGATTTGTGTGGGTTTGGGTGTAGGTGTGTGTCATGTCTACAGTCTTTGTGTCTCAGCATTGTTTTCTGACTTGAAAAATAGTGTTCTGAACCTATCTGAGAAGCTTGTCATTAAATCGTTGTTGCTATTTTTGAAGAAAGTTCATTGAAGCCTTCTTTCTCTTGGACTCTTAGTATAGGGTTATATTTTATATGGTTTTGAAGTTTTAGGTGACTCCATTAGAAACTTTTGTAGTGAAGCTGAATCATATTGAAGGTATCCCTTTCTTATGTGAGAAAGCATGATACAGTGACTGTAGTAAAAGTACAGTGCAGAACAACTGGAGCAGGTAAAGCTGCTAAGCTACAGATTTCTTTACAAGAGAGAAAAGCTAGTCTTGATTGCTTCAACTTTCGCTGATTCTGGAGAGACTAGTTTCAATTAAAACTTTCCCTCCAGCTTTAGAGACAAATCTCTTCCTTCTTTATTAAAGTTGGTTTGGGGATGAAACTATAAAAACCAGACGGAATCCTAACATAAAGAGTTTAGATTCAGTATGTGGGGAAAAAAGATAAAAAATCCAGATGTCCTTTGTAGATTTCAAGGGAAAACAATACTTTAGTGATAGCAGTATTTGTAGGTAAGATAAGCAAATTCCCAAAGCACTGGGACCTGTCTTGCAACATCAGAGGAGCGTTATGATTTGGCTATGGTTTCATTAGTGATGTGGGCAAATACAACTCATCTTTTTAACTCCAGCCTCTTAATTGGTGGCCATATATCTTCTGTTTTAAAACTCTCTAGATTTCAACTTCCATGCCAGAATTTCTTTTACTCTATAACATATTTTAAGGATGACATTAGATAGTAAGATATCTCTTGATCCCTTACTTTGCCCTGAGCTAGAACCACATTGAAAATTTGCTATTCATACAGGTGTTTCCCAGTAGATGTTCTTGACATTTTGTCTTTAACCTTCAATTGTTCATTTATTTTTGGAAGATTTCTAAAGAAGTGATAATTTTCTCATCTTTTTATAATGACCATAATATTCAATTTTTCTTTCTTTTTGATTTTTAGTATGCATTCACATTTTAAGGAAACATATACAATGACATTTGTAGGTCCTAAGTGTATTACCATTTTTTCTCACATTTGACAACATCTATGCAACTTTGTAATTGATATCCTAACAAAGATATACAATATTTTTATCAATCCAGTAAGCTTGTTCATGGGTATTTTTGATAATCACTAGCATAAGAAATATCCATTTTCCTGGTTAATTCTTCCTACTTAAAATTTTATGTAAATGTATAGCAGTAATATCTGTTGAGCCTAGTTTCTTTGGTTTAGTATAATCTCTGTAAGATTTATCATGTTGTTGCATTAACCAGTAAGTAATTTGTTTTTTTTTTCTCAGTAGTTTGCTGATATGTGGATGTATTTTTCTCTTGCCTATAGCTGGATTATTTCTAGTTTGGGCTGTTGTATATAAAACTACTCTGAATACTCCTATATGTCTTTCTTGTTGCTTTGTTTCTTTTCCCTTTGCTTTTGGTCACTTTTGGTAGATAGTCCCTAAAATGGTTTTCTAACATTTTATTTTATTTTGATTTTTTTCATTTTACATACCAACCATAGTTCTCCTCCCCTCCTCCCATTACCCCCACTGCTCCCCACTCCACCCCCTACCCACTCCTCATAGGGGGTAGGTAAGTCCTCCCATGGGGAGTCAACGAAGTCTGGGATATTAAGTTGAGGCAGGACCAAGCTCCTCAGAACCAAGACAGAACAAGGTATCCGTCTATCGGGAATGGGCTCCAAAGAGCCATCTTATGCACCAGAGATACATTCTGGTCCCCCTGCCAGGGGCCCTACAAACTGCCCAAGCCACACAACTGTCATCCATATTCAGAGGGCCTAGTTCAGTCCCATGCAGGTTCCCCAGCTGTTACCAGTGAGCTCCCAGTAGTTCAGGTCAGCTGTCTATATGGGTTTCCCCATCATAATCTTGACCTCCACCCTCTCTTCTGCTGGACTCCAGGTGCTTGGCCCATGCCTAGCTGTGGACCTCAGCATATGCTTCTGTCTGTTGCTGTATAAAGGTTCTATGATAACAATTGGGATAGTCCCCAATCTGATTTCAGGGAAAGGCCAGTTCAGGCACCCTCTCCATTATGTCTAGGAGTATGGGGTCATCCTTGTGGGCCTCTAGAAATTTCGCTAACACCAGGTTTCTTCCCAACTCCATAATGGCTTCTATCAAGATAATCTCTTTACTGGCTCTCCCTCACTGCCTATCCCTCCCTATATTCAACTATCCTGTTCCCTCAGTTTTTCATCCTCCATTGCCCCCCCCCCCCCAGTTTACCCAGGAGATCTTATATACCTCTCCCTCCTAGGGCAATCTAAGCATGTCCCTCATTTTCTTGCCTTATTAACTCTAGGGAAACCATCTTTCAAATGGTGAGGTAATACCAGAGAAAGGCCTCCATGGGTCAGTTTGGAAGGTGATCTCCTGAGGTGAAATCAGAAGTACCTTCTTTCCCAATTGAGCCATGAGATGGCTATAGCTTTGGCATGCTTTTTTATTGCAATGCTATAAAAGACTAAATTCAAACCATCTAGCTGCTTTTTTGATTTGTGACACCCAAAATGGTGAGATAATAGATGTTTGTTGTTTCTGTCCATTAAATGTCAAGATGATTTCTTATAGAGGAAATTATACGTAGGTATATTCCATGTATAGTTCTTTGCTCCTCCTTCAAAAGAGGAAAATTCAGTAGTTTTGTGTTGTTCAGATCTATAGTTGAAAATAGAATTTAGGGACTTCGTGACAGAGAAAAGCTTATATAATTTCTTCATGCATTTTCAAAAAACAGCTTAAAAACTTATTTTTCTCCAAAATAGGTTTTATACTTTATTGTGAGAAACAGAAACTCATTTTTAAAAAGTCCAGTGGATAAAGAAGAAATGATGTAAAAATTACAAAAAATAACCATCACAATGTAATCACTGTTAAAATTATTCTGTTTATTTCCCTAGATTTTCCCCATAAAGCACACATACAAATGAGCATGCTAACATTCAAAAACCTCATGAGACATGCTTTTTCATTTCCTTTCCACTGGACAGAATATTTTGATATTAATTCAATGCCAGTAAAGACACACCTATACATTCATTTTAATGGTTTCCTATACTCAGTATGTATTCATAGTTTACCTATTCTGTACCTCTGATCAGTCACTCAAAACCTTCCACTGTTTATTTCACAGTTAACAATAGTCATTGGTAAACATTTTTGGTCATTCATCAATTGCACATACCCTTAGCATACTCTATCAAGGAAATATTTCTCAATGAGTATGTACATTTAAGGGGCTTGAATGAAGATTGTAAAATGCTATTCAGACAGAAGAGACTCCATGGTAGAATCTGAGATATTTTTTCCCCCAAAGCTGCCTGGATAACACTGAGGACATTAAATTTCATACATCCGGCATTGTGACCAACATACTGCCATTGTAAACTGCAATGAAAGTGATTAAATTATTTGTTTTTCTTTCCTGTGCTTGGAATTAAACCCAGGGCCTCACACATGTCAAGTATACATTCTACCACTGGGCTACACCACCTTTCCTGAGCATCTTTTATACTTTCTTGAGCCACACTATAGTTTGAACATTTTAGTTTACTGTCTTACTGTTTCTTCTATCACTCCCGTTTTGTCCCCAGGTTATTCCTCATTTATTTTCATCTCATTATTTCCTCTGTAAATTATTTATATGAGAGAGAGCTTACAGTATGATGTTCTCTATTTCTTTCCATTTCCCAAATAATGGCATAACTTTGTTTTTATAAATGAATAAAACTTGATTATATTAAGATATGATACATTTTTTTTTTACCCATTCATCTGTTAGCAAACACCTAGACTGATTTTTAAAACTTGCTAACTGAAATACCAGTGTGGTAAATATTGGTATATATAGGTATAATAAGATGGCTTTGATTCTCTTGAGTGTATTTCCAGGAGTGTTATAGGAAGATTATATCATAATTCTCTATTTCCTCTTATTGAAAATAGATTTTTTCATATATTATATTCTGATTATGGTTTCCCCTTTCCCACCTACTTCCAGTTCGTTCTCAGCTTCCCTCACATCTGGATCTACATATTGTTTCTGTCTCTCAGTAGAAAACAAACAGGCATCTAGGTAACAATAATAAAATAAAACATATAATACTATAATTTATTGAGAAATAGTCATGCAGATTTCCATGGTGGTGAGGTTAATTTTCATTTCTATCATCAACGGATTAGAGATTCGTTGCCTGACCCAAAATTGCCATAATTTATTGTTTAAAAATAATAATTTTTGTTTTCTTCACAGTTTGCATTCTATCTGGAATAAGATGAAATCTCAGCATAGTTGGTTATGTTTTCATATCAATGATGACTATAGCTATTGAACAGTTTCCATATATTTCATGGCTATTTATACTTTTTTTGAGGACTGTCTGCTAGTTCACTTTCTGTTTATTGATTGGATTATTTATTCTGCTTGTGCTTGATTATTTGAGTTTGTTATATATTCTGGTATTAATATTTCATTGAATGAGGTGCTAGCAAAGATTTTCTCCTATCCTATATGCCATGTCTTTCATCTACTTCTTTCTTTGCTTTTTAATTTGATGAATTTCCATTTGTCACTTTTTGCTATTATACAACTCCTCTAACATACCCTTTTAAACACTAACTAGCCTTTTGCGGGCATTAAAGCAAAATACAAAGTCCAATAGAAGTTAAAGTCATGAAAGCAGAATCAATAAGAGACTGTTAAATGAGGAGAAAAAGGACCAGTGTAGAACTGGGTTCTACTCTGAATACAACAAGAAAAGATGGGTATGTATAGTCAGTCAATGAGGGAATCAATGAAACGAAACAATTAAGAAAATAGCCTAAGTCTTTGCTAAATTAACCTAATAGAATTCTTGTTGAAAACAGGCCAAGGAAGTCAAATATTAAGGGTAGCATTCTCCCTTAAGATTACTCAGAACAATCTTTTCTAAAATGTAAAAACCCTGCCAATAGCCATTGAATGGTAGTTCCCTACATGTAACAAAGGGATTCCAGACCATTATTGGGAAGTAGTATGGGAAAGAAGGGTATTTTTAAGAAAACTTCCATAAAGTACATGCTTGCTAATTTTATACTGATTAGAAATGGGAAAAAAGTTTAAAGATTTTCTTTTTTTATAATCGCTTTTGAAGATATTTTAGTGAATTTAAGTTTTATGCACAAGGTAGAGATGAGCCTCATTTTTTCAGATATTTGACTTTTTAGCCACGTATACTTTATATATTAGGTATTGACTACCTCACTGTGTGTTGGTAATGAAATTCATACTTTCATATATGAATTGATGAAAAACATTTCAATCTATTGAATGATAACTCAGCTTGAAAGGCAGTATTTTCCATCACATCATCTTTATCTGTTATTTTAAAAGCAATTATTTCAATATTACTTTTATTGCAGTATTGCAACTTCTATTTTAAATTGAAAAGAAAAGGTTTAAAATAATTGTGTGAATACTAGTGAAAAATTCTTTGATCTCATAAATGTCATACAGGTGAGGCAACAAAAGAAGTCTACCGAAAATGGTGGTTCTTAAGCCCTATTTGTTCATGGACTTATGGAAGTAGACTGTAAAGAAAGCAATATGAAGAATATAGAGATATATGAGAAGACTCTATCCAAGAGACAAAATGTAGCTAATGCTATTTTAATATGTTTAGTCTTATGATGTCAGTTAAACACTATAGAAGGCCATTGTTTTGACAAGGTTACTACCCTGAGCCCTAGTAGAATTGACTGAAAATGAAGGTTAACATCAACTAACAGAAACTCCATTGTTTCTTAGTCTTACTACCTAGCATGCACCTGACTTCTTCAAAAACCTAAGTTATGGTCACTGTTTTCCTTTGAAGTAGGGTCTTGGTCTGTAGGCCAGATAGAGCTCAAACTTGGATCCCTTTGTCTCAGGTTTCTGAGTAGTGAGATTACAGGAGTGTGTCACTAAGCCTTAAACTTCACTGTTATCTGATTTTTCCAGCTAATGAATAGGTAGAGAAAGCAAAGATAACAGCCAAATTTTTCAAACAGTCTAGCTATGACTAGCATGGTAGTGATGTTCTTTATGTCTTCATCATTACATCAAAAAGGGCAATCTATGTTGGGCATCATAGGGTAGGGTAGGGTAATCTTGCAATCCCAGTAAGCTGAAGATGGAGGATAGAGAATTTAAAGCTAGTCTGGGCTAAAAGAGTCTTTTTCAGAAAGCACAACAAACAAAAAAGTGATCTGCAATAACTTATTTTAACTTTTTTGTTTGCTGTGTTTTCAGAGACAGAATCTTCACCTTTCCCCTCCCTATCATCCTGCTTCTGCTTCAAAAAGGGATTGGCATATTTAGCTTCAATTGTCAACTTGACTTACCGGGGAAGAAGGAACTTTAATTAAGGAATCACATCCATTATATCTGCCTGTGAACACATCTGTTTGGAGACTCTTTGAGGGCTAAGTAGAAGTAGAAGTGCCTAGCACACTGGAGGTTGTACCATCCCTAGGCAGCTGGGCATGGGCCTGGAGCAAGCGTGCAAGCAATATTCCTCCATGGCCCCTGCTTCAGTCCCTGACTCAAGGTTCCTGCCTAGAGTTCCAGCCCTGGCTTTCTTTGGTGATGGGCTCTAACTTGTAAGATGTGATTAACCCCCTTGCTTTCCAAATGGTTTGGTCAGGGTTTTATCATAGCAGCAGAGAGAAAACTAGAAAAGGTTTATCTATTAATGCATGTTTGGGTATAATGGAACCATTGGGAATCTCAATAACCTAAAGCTATTGGCAGCTGGGATTTTATGACCTGTCGGTACAAAAGGCTGAGGGAAGAATGTGTTTTAGCAGTCCTATGCAGCTTGGAACCCTAGTAAGTTCTGTGAACAGTGGTGAAAGGCTATTATCAGGGCATATTTACTTTGGAGTTGTACAATATAAATAAATACCCCAAACTTCATATTTCTCCTTTACAATTTCCTCTTAATTGGCTAAATTCAACTGGAAAAGAATTGTGGCCATGTAATATAAACAAATTATCTCTTGAAGCACAGAGCAGGGTAAAGGTAGTCCAAAAATCTAGAGGACTGAAGAGAGTTATTTGCCCTCTGGGGGGAAAGAATGAATGTTTTAGTTTCTTCTGAAGTCAGATATTATTTCAGCAACTGGCTGTGCATGTGATGAGGACCTAACTCTGGAATATTCCCCAGTCTAGTGTCCTTATTATTCTACTAATTTTACTATGTCTTTAAATTTCCTATAGTGTATGTGGTAGGTTTGAGCATATGAAAAGCACAAAAAAAATATGGTTTCTACCAATATTTGTACCAATACCCACAGTTACATTTTTTTATTCATGGTTATCATTTTTTATTAGCTACAATATTCTGAAGAATGTAGAACAAATCTCTGCCTTTATAAATTTACATGTGTTTAGTGTGTGTGTGTGTGTGTGTGTGTGTGTGTGTGTGTGTGTGTGTGTGTGTGTGTACATGTGCACAAGTTGTTTCAGGAGAGGTAATGTGACTTAAAATAACCATCTGAATTCCACTCTACCTTATTGAGAAACTTTTATAAGAAACTCTAAAAGCTTCTCCAACATTTTCAACGATCTTAATTTTTTGATTCCATCTTGCCTTTCCAATGATATCTCTAGACACCCTCCATTTGCAGTGAACAAGTCTCCCTATTATTTCTGGTAATTTTTTCAGCGATTTCTGTGGTGATTACATAATGTAAATGTCTTCTCTCCTCTAGCTAAAGTAACTTTTACCTTCCTGTTTTTATAATTGAAAATTGTGGTCAAATTCCATCTTCTTCAATAAAATCTTTCTAAATATTTTAGCTGGTAATGAATTCCACTGCCAATGTAGTATTTATGTCCCCTTTCTGTTGCTAAGATAGTTACAGAACTACTTATTTACATAATGTCTCCACTAGCAAAGAATATTTTCCTTGTTTTCTAAGATGAAGTCTCACTATATAGCCTAGGTTGACCTTGAATTTGTGAACCACTTGCTCCAGCCTTCTAAGTGATGTAATAACAGGTGTTCAACACTCTGGCTAGCCAATGGATAAACACACTTTTTGATCTGGGACAGATATACAACCTAAGTGGACATAAATTTTGTTGGCAAGTTATATGTAGAACAACATACTAGCCTATGTCTATGGCAATTTAATATTCATTTTGTAAGTTATAGAAGATATACACATAAGAAACAGAAAACTACTTATGACAACACACTGTTAGTATACAATGAATCCCCCCCACACACACACATACCTTAAAACAAGGTCTCACTGCATTTAAAGCTAACTGTCTTGAAGTTGGCTAGGTTGGATGGCCACTGTGCTCCTGCATCTACCTGTCTCTATCCCTGGACAGTGGAGTTAAACGTACTTGGGAACATGCCTGGTTTAACATGGGTGCTGTGGATCTGAACTTAGGTCATCTTGCTTTCACAAAAAAAAAGAAGACCAAACAAACCAAAAAACACTCTTACCCACCAAGTTATTCCTGTGCCCTTGAATTTTCAATAGTGAAAATCATTTTTATTTTTATTAGTTGATAATAAAAACATAAGTAGGCCTTATATGAAGACTATATTTTCCTTCAGCTACATTAGTTGCTTGCTAATATTGCGTGTTTCAAAAATAGTTCTATGCAGTATCGACTTATGCTAAATAAACAATAGATGGTGTGCAACACCACAAGATTCTCCACTTTGTCCCTTCACTTATGCCTTCTTTTATTCCTATCTTCTCTCCTAAAGAGAATCTCTAAAAACTGCCATTTCATGTTTAAGTACATTTGATGTTTTGCTAACTAAAAATTAATCATTCTTATCTCAATGTATGTTCTTAATTAGTTAAACTTTCCTTAGAAAAAATTCATCTACTAAAATAATTCACAATCAACCAGAAGTTTAAAAGCATTGCTTGTACAGTAATGTACTTATAAGCACATACCGTGCATTAATGTAAGAAATGATAAACGTTGTAAGGCTTTGAAATAACCATTCAGGAATATTAACTTAGCTCAGTTAAATATTGAACTTTAGAATATCAGTATATCAGTAGCAATTTATTTCAAAATATATGTAGGAAGAGAATAGTTCACAGACACCATTCCATAGCATAAACAATTACTGTGGAAGAAGAGAAGAAAATTTTAGTGTTTATTGCATCAATATTTTCTCCTATTTGGTTTTTCTAGCACTTGCTCACAAACTTATCTCTATTTACATAATGATGAATAACCTTATGTACTCAGCACCCTTAGACTAATGTCAGTTGTAAAAATTGCAAGCCACAGATTATGCAAATTCTCCTTAGTATCTCAAACATTAAAAGAATGAGGAGTGCTTCCTTTCTTTAGAAATTCATTTTCTGCTGTCAGAGCCAAGGTTCAAATGACCTTGCAGCTCACAATTAGGACTGCCAAAGAACTGGCTTTGACAGTCAGTGCCATAAAAGAAAAGGGAGCAATTTGAAAATTTTAAAAATGGGCTGTTAAATCCAGGCCTGTGACGAGGATATGGTTCTTGCTTACAAGCTAAACTCATTACAGAACTGCATCTTTCAGGTCTTAAACTTAAAACATAGAGGGGAAAACGAAGAAGGTGAATTGCCCAACAGAAGTGGGCCTCTCATGCAAATGTCTTTGGTAATTAAGGGGAGGGTGCTAAATGTGCAATATTCTTTCAAAGCAGAATTGTTTCTAAATGCAGGGGTAGGTTAACACTGTAGACTATACGAGGCAACAGCTGTTCTTAAAAGAACGCTGTCAATGTTGATAAGTAACTTTTAAAACTAAATCTGTTTGCTGAGCTCATTTGGAAAACCATGAAGAATGAAATCTTTAATGATTTTTTTTCTGGAAAAAAATCTGGTGAAAAATTCTATCAATTGCAAGCCAGTGCAGAATTCTACAAGCTGCACAACCTGGTAAGATCCTAGGGTGAACTCATTTATATGAGGAGGGAGGAAATCACTACGCAGATTGGAATTTTGAGTCCCTCATCTGAATAACAATTTCACATTCTGAAAATACACTGATTGCCTTCTTTCAATCCTTTTTATGGAATGGTTTAGTGGAGGATCAAAGGCTATTTTGAAAGTTTCTACTTTGTTTTCCAAGGTCCATTTGTTGTTAAAGATGTCCTGTCCAAAATTAGCTTTAGTTATTATTCTTCACTTTATTTTAGGTGGTACTCTGGGTATTGTTTAACCACCCAAAGTAGGAGAAAGCCTATTGTCTAGTGACACTTAGGAAGTACTGTGAAAAATTAGGAGAATGTGAAGAATTGTGGACATGTGATTGTGTGGGGAAATGCGAGAAATTATTTTCTCTTTTCTGTCTGATAAGTATTCTAAATCCTAATCAGTGCCATAATTATTCAGTTTCTTCCTAGGGCTCAATATGAAGCCTAAGAGTCTCAGTGAGCTACATTTTGGATCTTTTCTTTCTGTAATTTTGGGGTAAAAGGTGTTGCTTTGTATTCCTGGATGGTTTGGGAACTGCAGTCCCCTCCCCCATCCTACTGAGCTCTGGGATTATAGATGCACATCACCACGCCTGGTTATTATTTTGGTTCTACTGTTGTGGAGAAGCTTTTCTGATCTTAGAGACAGAATATTACTAAGTAGAAACTATGCAACCTAGGCTGGCCTAAAACTTATTTTCCTTTGCTTTGGCTCCCAAAGTATTAAGACTACAGGTATGTGCCAGCAGGCTTAGTTATTGTGATTTTGATTTTCATCTCCCCAGTGTACAATGATGTACATATTTTCAACATGCTCATTGCCTATTGTATGTATTCTTTCATAAAGTTGTACCAGTCTTTATTTCATGGGTTGTGTACAGTGAAAGACATAATGGCAGCATGATATTTTTATTATCTACAGCAAGGTCAACAAACATTTTCTGTAAAGGTTCCGATTGTAAATATTTCCAGCATTGTGGTCCACATCGTCTTTGTCTCCATCACTCAACTCTGTCATTGTTTCATTGTGGTCTGATAGCAGTCATAAACAGTGAACTCCTGTGTTCTGATAAAATACTATTTACAAAGAACATGTTGGGTGGCAGATGTAGGTCACCCCTGATTTAGAGAACCATTTTTGAGAAATAGTGTCTCTGCTTGTAACATTGCCTTAGCAGCAGACCTGAAAAGGAAATGCTGCTTTGGATTTAATTCTTTCAAACCAGTGGATACTGGCAATAGAGAGAGCTAAGAATGAGACATTAGATTTTAATAAATGCAATATTTCTGAGAAGTCCTAAAATAGCAGGAACACCAAGATGTTGTTCTTCTGGGTCAATCGAAGAAAAGAGTCCAGAGGAAGGGGAAATTTTATCTTTTGTCGTTCTATTCTTCCTTTGTCCTATAGTGAAAAGAGAATTCTGCCCTAGTCTTCAGGTCATGTGTATATTACAGTTCTGTTTCAAAGTAGTATTCTGCTTATGATTCATTCACAACATTTCTTACAAACTGCAAAAGCTGCTAATGGTGAGCTGGAATAGAAATACTCACATTAAAAAGAATACAGTTAATTATTTATCTGGAATGGATAGGACATACTTTTTCTTGAAAAGAAAATCTATATTATTTCCTTCATCCTTCAGGGCACAAACCGTATTTTTCCTAGTTATCTCCTAACAACTTATTATTTTACCCATTTATTAGTTTCATAATTTTAAAAATGAATACCAAGTGAATGTAGAGTAATCAATAATGTAAACAGTGAAAAGGGAGGTAAGGTGGGAGACTCATACTTTGAAGGAAACTGCAGAGAGAAGTGGTTATATGTAGGGAGGAGGGGCCATTTCTTCTTGCAATTCCTGCAGAACAGATTTTGAAATAAATTCTTGGGTTTGTATGGCAGATTCTTGTAGAGTAGGCTTCGAGTATGGACTACCACTTTCTTGAAGGCCCGTCTAGCAACTAGGAGAGGTTGATGAACCCGCCTGTTCTGGATCATGAATGCTCTCATCCAGGGAGATGGGATACAAGTAGCCTCAGCTACTAAATTTGTATCTAAATTGATCCAGATGGCCAGGACTCCTATGGACAATATTTACTATTACCTAGTACACTTGGGTGGTTTACCAGCTTCTCAAGGATCCTGGAGTGAAGAACTCTGCACCAGCTTCAGCAAAATTTAGGTGGACAGTCTATCTTGCCGGGGCCTCCATTGATTATTCCCTAGATTCACAAGAAAGAAAAGACCTAGTCCACAATTGTCCAAATTCCCCTAAATCAGGGTTTGATAAAGCAGCCCCCACAGGCCCCTTGAAGTCTCTCTTAAAAGGAGATAAAGATATTCACAAGCACTTTGCATCAAACCAGGAACTTACCCTGATTACAAACAAAAGCCATAGTTGGCAGGGACTGAAGGTAGGGCAGATAGACTTGTGTTAGCTAAGATTTAGCACCAAACAAACAGGAACCTTTTTAGAAAACTGTTTTGGCTGTAAATAGAATTCTTAACCTGCAATGTATATTTTTGGTTTTGGTCTTCCATCAGCCTGTGAGGTATTCATTCCTATTTTGGTTTTATAATAGTCTTATAAATAGATTTATGATAAGTTTAAATTACTCTGAATAAAATGAACATCCATTAATTTTATCAACTCAGACATTTTCCCTATGTTGAAAAAAAATTTGCCTTGCCATATGTCTGCCTATTTTCTTCTGACCTGCCATATTTACTATTTTCTTTTGTAAAGTTAAAAGTATACTTTTATTTCAATTCAGAAAATACTTTCTGATACTTCTCTGGCATTCTGTTTGAAGCTATAAAGTTTTGAAAAATTGAAACTAAAGCTGAGGTTATGGATCAGGTAGTTGAGAGCCTGCTTAGCACAAAATCCTGGATTTGAACCCTGCCATTGCATAAACCAGGTGTAATAGAAACAGACTTTAATAACAGCATTCAGGAGATAAAGGCCAGTTAAAAGTCATTCTTTGCTACATATTCTGAGGCCAGCCTGGGCTACATGCAACCTTACTTCAATGGGAAAAAATATAAATGATATTCTTGGACTTCTCAATTTAGAATCGTTTTTAGATACTACGTAATTATAAGATTCTATGTGATAAAGGAAGATAGTAGAACATTTAGTTATTACTCTCTCAGACTAGAATCCAACAAGACATGAAATACAGAAAGATTATTTATCTATTAGTTTTATGATATACATGGATTAGTTTTTCTTTAGACTTGCATTTTGTTTACCTGATGCTTAAATTTGATTGGTTTAAGAACCACCTGGCATTCTGTGTATGGCAGTGAAGGTATCTTTGGAATATCAATGTAGAGGGCAAGACCTCTCTCCTTAATGTGGCCGGCCAGCACTGTCTCATGAGCAAGGGACAAACTGAGTAAAAAGGGATAAAGGAAAAAGCAAGTAACGGGCATGGACATTCTTTTTTCTCTTCTTTCTGGGTAGCCACATAATGAACAGCTCTCTTCTGCCACATATTCTGCCACTACTCTCTGACCTTCATGGCTTGGCTGTGGGTGATTCTATCCTCTGGTATTCAAGACAATTTTTTATTAAATATATAATATATTGTCACAAGATTCTACAAGATGCCTCTTGCTAGAATGGATAATCTTATTACCTTTATGGCAGTAGAATGTCATGTCTCTATTCAGGTCCAGAAATACAATTAAGTACTCATTCTGTTGACTAGTAATCAAAGTCCTACCTATTTAATTTCTGCTTTTATAAGCTAATGAGTGTGAGGTAGGGATATCACTCCTCAAAGACATTCAAACCTGCTGGTATGTGACTATCCACCTAATTGTACTACCCTGCAAGAATTAGACTCAGTTGCTAATATTGTCAGACTGAAAAGTAAAATAAATACCTTCTGCCCTCAAGACCCCAATGAATGGATTAAAAGAATATCTCCATGGACATCCTGAGTAATATTTCTTTAACTACGTAATACCCAAGAATCAGAATGCTGAAATTTTCTTTTATTCTTATCATATTGATTCTGAACACATCAGTTTGCAGAAGTAGGCTTCTATATATTCATGTAGTTTAAGTCAATAAAGAAATAAAAGATCACATGAGTTTACAAGTGTGTATATTTACTCATTAAATGGACTAATGGAAGCATCTCATGTTTACTCCCATCTCTTGCACTTTTCAATTCCCTATAGCCTGAGTTCACCAATGCTGTGAGCACAGAGGGCAAGGAAATAAGTTTTATCCTGATAACTTATTATTTGCCTCCATTCTCCTTACTCATCCATATCATTATGATTCAGAAAAAAGGCATATATTTATCTCTATTTATTTGCTCATTCCCAAATTTTATCTTTAAAACTGTTAGTTTGACATTAGCATGTCAATATGGGCCATTTTATTTTGGAATGTAGAATATACAATGCTATTTTCATTACATTTTTCTTCTATAATTGTACATGGAACACCAATGTTGTAATGCAGATACATACACAGAAGCAAAGAAATGCACATAATTACTTTAACAATTCTACAGCATTGTATTTTCATACCTCTGAGGTTGAATATACTTGAAATTGTCATTGAATTTTGGATGAACTTTCATGGTAACATTCTCCTGCCTGAGAAACATTACTATATGTCTTTACTTATTTTACTTTATTGAAATGAATATAAATAATCTCTTCCAATGTGTTGTCCTTTATCCATTGATTGCACATGGCAGGAGTGGAAAGGGTGTCAAAAATAATCTAATTTTCACTCAGATAAGTATAGACAAAAATAAATCATTATTAGGAAGTTCTTTTGAATAGGGGTAGTTTCAATATTAAACTATTTAGCTAACCTTCAAACCAAATGCATTAACATATGCATATATTCTGAAATCATTATGAGATATGTATTCAAAAATACTTCAAAGTGGCAGTATGTTGACCTCAGTAGACCATTAAGTCATTTGGATTATAAAAGTGTGTTTTGGGGTACCATAGACAGTGTTTATTTTTATATTAACAATGCAGATATTAATAAAGTATGAATGGATTCATTGTAATATCTCAAAATACCTTAAAACATTTTTTCAGGGTGAAAAATAAAAATTGTACTTTATTAGTTTATTGGTTTTAGGACCTTTCATATATTGTGTAGATGAAACAAAGGAATTGTTTGCAAGCTTTGTTAAAAGCATTACTCTTAGAGTATTTGTGGAGCATAAGTTTGATTTATATTTATACATCTTTTGTAGTTGTGAGGTATAATTGTCAAAATCCTGAATTCAAGATGAACTAAAACAGAAAGAGTCTGGAAAGCAGAACTAGCTAGTAAATAGGTGCCAAGGGGTTAGAGACCATGAATTCTACTCTGACACCTAAGAAACCTGAAAGATGGATTTATGAAAAGGATTGGAGAAGGAGAGCCAAAAACCAAGTCCTGGTATGTTATTTCTCTAAGGACCTGGGGCAAACTTTAGATTATTCATTCTCCCAACTTCATTGTGCTTCTGTGTCACTGGAGATGTAGAAAAAAATGTATATTCTGGTATACAGTATTCTTGTATTGATGGTACATCATTGCTCCTGTGCAAGAAATATTTATTTTATTTCACTGGAGAATTTATTTTCTGAATAGAATAGAATAGCCCCAAATATTGACAAAATATGAACTCTCACCATTTCTTCTTGAAATTAAATCTTCGCAAAATCTTTTAAATGAATGTAGACTCTGAACCACTAAGTGTGGAATGGAGACTGAAGGGGTGCATTTCCAATCAGTTTCCAGATGATATTGGCCCAAATTTGAATGGCATAGGTCTAGGCATATATCAAAGAGTTAGAGAATGGTTAAAAGCATAGTTCTATAGTTATGTAATTTTCTAACCACCCACAGAAGTGTGTAGTATGAGGTTTCTGTCCCAAACTTTCGGGCCTAGCCTCAAGGTTTAGGCCTGCAGACCCACAGACCCGCAGAGACACACAGATGTTTATAATAGTTTTAAGCTGATCGGACTAAGGCCCAGGCATATAACTTGCTAACTCTTTACCCTTAATCTAACCCATGACTCTTATCCTGTTCAGCCATGGTGCTTGGTACCTTTTCTCAGAGCAACATAGTTGTCCTTTGCTTCTTTTGGCTTCTCTCTGGCATTCTGCTCTGTTCTGCCTGTTCCCAGAGTCTTCTTAGTCTGGTAGCTCCGCCCACACTTCCTGTCTGCCTTTGGCCAATTAGCACTTTTTATTAAACCAGTGGGTGGGACAATTATTTACAATGGAACATCATAATCACCCTACAGAAGAGACCTATAGAAACTGAAAGCCAGCTAGTGTTTATGTTCCTAAGCCACAGGTGCATTTCTTGGCTAGAATGTTTTCTTTAAGTGTTCCCATGTTATTCTCTACCCGTTCTGTGAGAGGTACTGTTATTATCCACACTTTACATGTGAGGAATTGAACTTAAGAGATGCTAAGTAATATATACATAACACATTGAACCACTGAGAGTTCAAATTAGAATTACACAACTATGTAAACTATGTTTTCAACAGTCTTATAATTTCCATCTATAGTCCAACGCCATCTAGTTAAGTTCAACATTTAAGCTGGGAATGAAGGACTCTGTCAAGAATGGTAGCAACTGAGTTCCAAAGAAAGAAAACAATTTACCCACTTGTGTTATTTGTGTTAGAGCAGGAACAAAACTAAGGCTATTTGACTTTGAAGAGGAGAGAACTTGGGGCAATATCTGTGGAGAAAAAGAACAACCAAATCTCAAATGGTTGCAAGGGTATGGTTGCAAATAATTTAAGAATGGAGACAATGTTTCCAGAACTTAAAGTGCAAGTAATATCATTTGCATGAATGTAGAAGGAGTGGATCAAAAACCAAATATATATTGACTACCCCTCAGTTTCTAACTTATATTCTCAAGGAGTGCTGATAATGGCTTTGAAAAACAATATTTTACAGAATTACTTAGAAAAATACTTAGATATTTCAACATTTATTAATTTGATATAATTAAATGATAATTTCAGTATAATCATTTTATCTACCAGGTGTGTCTAACATTTCAACATTATGGCGTGCATGACATTGTCCTCTACAAAGTTCATATTCAACAACCATGCAACTGAGTTACAAAGAAACATCAGAGGTTTCAGTGTTTTAAGCAAGTTTATGACTTTGTACTTGTTGGCCACATTCATAGCTATCCTCTGCAGCATGTAGCCTTTTGACTAAGGACTGGACATGCCTGAACTATACTTGAAAATTGAATATTGAAAGATAGCTAGTATTCCAGGGATACAGATTATTTGTCTTTATAACAAAGCAAAATATAATGTGATAAAACAAAAACTATCATATTCAAGTTGGACCTAGCAACCTAACAGGAGGAAAAGAGTCACAAGACCAGGCACTTGAGTCAGAGGTCTATTTATTCTTATAGTAGGAGTCCCATAAAAGTACTAAGCTGAAGGCTATAATATATACACAGAGGACCCGGTGCAGACCTATGTTGCTTCAGTCTCTCTGAGTTCACATGAGCCTTGCTTAGTTGATTCAGAGGGTCTTGTTCACCTGGTGTCCTCTGTCCACTCTGACTCTTACAATCTTTCTAACTCACCTTCTGCTGGATTTCCTTAGCTCTCAGGGGTGGAATTTGATGGAAAGTCCCCATTTAGACTCTCTCCAAATTATGTCTGGCTGTGGGTCTCTGCATCTATGTTCCAATCTGCTCCTGGGGAAACCTCTCTGATGCTGACTGCATAAGGAAGTGATCTGTGAGTAAAGCAGACTATCCTTAAGAGTCTTTTTTTAATTGATATTTGTTAAGACAGTAATATTTGGTTTTGCTCTAGTTTTCTGGCCTATCTAGTCTTAGGTTCTTGATCACCCAACAGGGGCAGATATGGATTCCATCTTATGTCTCATGCAGTGGGCCTTAAATCAAATTGGGCATGGTGGGCTACTCCCACAAGTTCTATGCCACCATTACCCTAGCATATCTTGAAGACAGAACAGACTGTAGGTCAAAGCATTTGTAACTGGGTTGATGTCCACACATTTCTTTTGGTAGGCAGCAGAATACCTTATCATACCAAATATTCTTGAACTTAGGGATGAATGTTTTATGTAGGCATTACCTTGATCTCTCCCTGAGGCTTTGAAGGTATTTTTTTTGCCTAAATAGCTGTATGTTTATTTCTTCTGGCCTGCAGGACAAGTATACATTAGAGTTTTAGTGTTTAACCCAGTCTATTTGTAATATTTGTATTGCATCACTATAAAACTAATAAATTTTCTGTTCTTGTGAAATTTGTTGAAGCTCAATCCTTTTGTTTCTAGGTTAAGCTGCTTGTTCCCACTGTGGCAGTGAAAAAGCACCTGTGGAAATAACTGGTCCAGCAGATATAAGCAACTGAAATAACTTGTAAGTAGATACTACCATGGTCTTGGAACAAGCATAAATGCATAAGGATAAATCATACTGAGGGATAATTGATCTGTCTGTGCGCCTCAGTTGATGATCAAGTGCAGATCATGTAGAGATGGATGCAGCTTGGGTGGAGTTTACCAGGAAAGAATCTGGATCCATCTAATGCTGGCCTGTACTTTGCCTCTAGTATGGCAATCACTTTGGTGGTAGCAGTACAGGTATTTAATCTTCCCCATGAGAGGAAAAAGATTTATGCGATAAATATTTTGTATTTTCTCTAAACTATTGGGGAACCAAGAGTAACCCTTGATTGTTTATACTATACAAGAATATTTTAAACAGTCTCCACATTTGAAGTCATATCAATGAAAGAATTGTAAAATTGTTAGTCACAAATAAAATATAACTTGAATAGAGATACTGATTCTCAAAGAAACTACTTGGAATCAGACAAGAAAACTGGGTGCATGTCAGGTCTTATGCTTGACTGTTGACCACTCATAAAGCCTCTCAAAATTCCATATTTTATGGTGTACATAAGAGAAAAGCCAGTTGGGTTACTGTGAACAGCATGCTGTATCTGTCATTTACTAGGTGTTTTCAGTGGTCCTATCAGGTAGGTTCTAAGTTGACAAGTGTACATGGTTCAGTACCTGAACATTTCAACAATGTGCCTTTTCCTATCAAGACAAATGAACCAAACAAAAATTCAATAGGGGGCTACAAAAAAGCTGAAATTCTTACTGTGAAGTGATTAGTGAATCAAGATATCAGAAATCGCTCTTTAATGGGCATCGTTTCTTTTCACAAAATTATGTGGAAAAAGAGATTTCTTTTATAATGGTGGATTGTATAGATTGTGCTATGCTCTAAATGTATAACTTGTAAGACACAAGTTCATGGGAAACTGTTTTCCTAGGCCGTATTTCAGAACCAGCCAGTATTGTCTTGACGTGTCCCGTGATAGGAAAAGGTGTAAAAAAAAATGCTGTTGTTGTGTGTGCAAAGCTATCATATTACTGGTACTTTATTGCAGAGATCATCCTGGATTTTACTAAAATTGAGCTTTTAAATATTTCTGTTGTCTTTTCTGCCACCTTGTGTACTGGAAGATTTCCCAATGCCACTGTGCTTTTCTAGGAAGAGAGACTGAGTTACACACGCACTTTTACCTCTGTGGGCCTTGCGAATTGTCTTGTGAGTAGCACTTGAGTAGTCATCAGTAAGGCTTCTAAAATCATCATGCTGCTGTTGTCTCTGGAAGTTTAACGTGGTGTATTCTTTCGGGATGGCTAAAGGGACATAAGCACTTGCAGTTGTAAGTTTCTATCTATAAGGCCTGGACTAGATGTATGGGAAAACCTGGTTCTTGCTAGACCTTGACAGATCCAACTGGAATTGAACCAGCTTGGAGACAGAAAAAAGTTTAACAGCTGTTTGAATTCCTGTGTTCAGCCAGCTGTGAAGCTTCCAATTTACCTGGCAGTGCATGTTGAATAAATAGGAAACTTTTGTCCAAAATTTTTATCTCTGTGTTAAAATTCCCAGAGAAAGAGTTAGCTTTCCAGGAATCCCCTCCAAGTTGTAATAAACCACCTGCCTTCTGTGGGCATAACCCGTCAAAACAGAATATGAACCAACAAAACTATTTACATTTAAGTTAATCACACTAGCCTTACCTCAAAACTCCATATATAGTGAAATTGCTCCCCTCTTACCTATTTGTTAAGATGTTACCATTAGACTTACTTTTTTGGGAAGAGATCTATGATGAACTCATTTGAGATAGACTGGAAAAACAATTCTCAAAGTCCCTTCACAATCATTTAATTACAACTGGGAGTTGTAGTACACACCTGTTACCACAGAACTTTGGAGGCAGAGGCATTAAGAATAGGATTTCAAGACCACCCCCAGCCATATAAATAATTAGATGCCAAATGGGGCTACATGAGGCCCTCTCTCAATAATCAAAAATAAGCCAATTCTTATAGAAAATAATTAGAAGTATTATGTGGTTGAGTATCTAAACTAATGTCTGGTTCTAAGGGAATCCAAATTTTATATAACAGGGTTTTGATATCTTAACTGAAATTGAGGAATATTAAGCAGAAGGAAATTTTTATATCTGTCTTATAATTTGTCAGAATGATTTGCCACCATCTTCAGCAGGATGTTTTGATTGTCATAGCATATTTCATAGGAATAGTACTATTACTTCTGAGTTTCCAGCTATTTATTTGGGATTGTTGCTTCTAAATTTTCATATTTCCTTTCCTTATGGATATGGGTGACCAAGGATCAGTAAATTTGAAATGCTATGGTTCAGAATTGCACTGGCACATATTGCACATAATGGTAGATCACAAACGTGATCACTGTCTTCCATCCCCACAAGACAGACAGTAAATTGTTTCCCCCAGATATTCCACGTGGAGGACTCTGTGTGGTATTTCACAAATTGGAGCCCAAATACACTCCTTTGAAGCATCTTTGAGTCAGCACATTTGTTCTCTCCAGCACTAATTGAAGTTTGACTTTGGATTTTATGGTGCAGCAGATATACTTAGATGTCATGCCTTTATATGTAAAAATATTTACTGTATTTTTCTGTTAGTGTTTTTTATTTTCATTTTTAAGGCACCTCCAGCTTTACAGTAGTAGGAAATAAAAACATAGTTCTGGACAAGAAGTTACTTAAGATTTAAATGCATTTAATTAAGAATTACATACCTCCTCTTTTCTCAATATAGTGATTACGTTTCATGTTTTATATAGTATTATAATTTTATGTACTTTTGTGGTGATTATGGGTGATTTGTGAATGGCAACAGATGCAGGTTGGTACTAGATGTTAGCAATCATAGGACATACATTGGTATATGTCCTAATTAGCTTCAGGTGTCAATGTGACACAGTACAGAGTATCTGAAGATGTCTAAATTGGGGAATTTCTAAGTTCATATTAGCCTGTGGACATGTCTGTGAGATATTATCTTTTTCTTCTTTTATAATTGATATAGGAGGGCAATGCCCACCACACATGGCACCATCCCTGGGCATATGGTCCTGGTGTGTATAAGAAATCTATGTGAATATTAGCCAGATGAGACAGCCAGAAAGTAGCACTCCTTTGTGGTTTCCTATTCTTTTTCTGCCTCCAGATTCTTGAGGTGAGCACATGTCTTGGCCTTCTTCAGTGCTGGACAGTTTCCTGGTGGTGAAAGCTGAACTAAACCCTTTCCTTTGAAAGTTGCTTTAGGTCATAGTGTTTATCACAGCAACAGACAGCAAACTAGAACAGTATCTACCAATGTGGATTGTACTATATTTCTCCTTGGAACCAGACAAGGTATCTCTGTTCCCATCATCCCTGGGGGTCTCATTAGTGCTGCCTTAACAAATGTCTGGCTTTTTCCCAGATGTGCAGTGGTGGAAGGGAGCAGCTGCAAGAATAGTTTCAGGCCCATTGAACCTTATGAAATAGTGGCTTAGGAAGTAAGGGAAGCTCTGTGGACCACCTCCCTTCTCTTCTTAGTTAGAAAAACATTGAATGTCAATTTTCTTATCCTTTGCATATATTAAATGTCTACTGTGATAAAAAATCACTTTCAAGGTGGTCTCAAACCATGACGGCACATTTTCTGGAGAAAGTACAGTATAAACACACATCAATTAATGGTGAAAACAAATCCATCCTACATAGTTTACAAAAGTATACTTAACTTCTATGGGGAAATAAAGGTAAGTACAATGGGATACATATGACAATATAGTGGATTTCATATGGGTCTGGAGTTAAAGGGAAATGCTAAATATATGTAAGTAACTGGGCATAGCTTAGCACTGAATAGGGATGAAAAGCAGTTAATGTAAAGACTTAGATGGTTTTCATTACTTGTATGAATGGTACAAATAGACACATGTGTTGAGTATTATACCTATTAAACATACACTGTTTTATATTCCCACATACATGCATGTGTGTACACACATTTACTCTTTGCTATTGTAAATTGATGCTTTGTCCATTATGTTTTGTAGCTGCTTACTGTTGGTCTACATGGGAAAATGTACTTTTTATGTGTGTAAATAAAAGGAGAGCTTACTCAACTTTGTTTTTCATTTTATAAACTTTAATTCATATGCATGCGCACAAATGCATGTGCACATCACTTTAAGCATGCAGAGGTTAAAGAATAACTTTCTTTAAAAAATTTGTTTAGTTGTGCATTGTGGTATATGCCTTTAATCCTATCACTTGGGAGCCAGAGACAGGTGGATCTCTATGAGCTCAAGGCCAGCCTGGTCTACACAGGAAGTTTAAGGACAGCAAGTGCCACATAAAAATCACTGTCTAAAAAATACATTTGTTTTTATTTTTCATCTTTGTATGTGTGTGCACCAACCAAGTGCATGCCAGTGCCTACAGAAGACATTAGTTCTTCTGGAACTGGAGTTATACATAGTTGTCAGCCACAATATGGGTTCTGGAAATTGAACCTAGACTTTATAAAAGAGCTGCAAGTGCTATTTACCACTATATCATCTCACCAGTGCCTCAACTTTACTTTTATTATATATAGTTTTTCAGTTCACAATTCTGCAAATAATTGTAATTTTGGAAAAAGTCCTTAATTTATCAAACTCCCTTTGTTGTTGTTTCTTTATTTTATCAAAAATAGGTACTTAAACTCACTTAACATTGGCATGGTAAGTGCTATATCAGCCTATCCTTGATTGTATCTGTGCATTCATTCAATGATTTTCTTTGCAAGTGAATGTCGACAGTAATATGCTATTACTTAAAGCTTTATTTTTATTCTTAGTGGAAACACTCCCTAACAAAAGGCGTAGCATTTAGCTTATTGCAATCTTCATTACACTTGACCCTGCTGATCTTTACAATTTGGATAAACATTTATTGACCAACATGATCAAATGGACTCATTTAAATTCAGTCAATATAATCAACCTGCTGTGAATCTCAATATAGGTCAATAAATTTATATTCATACATTAAATGACTTATTAGTTGAAAATTTTATGAAGCATTACAAGACTGTATCTTGTTAGGTACATTAGTTCTGTCATTCACTTGACTTGCTGGTCTGGCCTTGGTGAGAAGCTGCTTGTAGAAGAGTTTAAATAAAGTTTTTAGAATCAAATTGTATTAGTAGTCATATATAACTGTATAAACCACAGAATGGAAAGAGATCTACAGAATAGCAGGTATTTAATCAAACACATTTTGGGAGATATGACAGAGTTAAGACATTTGTGTTCCCTTACATTCTTGTGCTGTTTTGCTTACTCCTAGCACATTTTAATCAGAATTTCAAATTTTGTTCAACCCAAATCTGCCTCATTTATGCATTGTTTATTATTGGATCATATATTTTTCTCATCAGGGCTTTGTGATTTGAATAGTTGCCTGCATTAAATATTAATAAAGAGTTGGACTTTATTAGGTTTCTTTAACATTTCATACTAGAACATTACTTTACATACAATGCTTGTCAAGATACTAACAGGAAAAAAATTACAAGAGTTTATACATTTTTCAATAATTGTTTTTGTTATCCTGCTACATTTATGTCTTATTTTTTGCAGCTATATATCATCAGAAATAGAATCCAGATTACTTTGCTAGCTATTCTTGATGATAGGAGATTTGGTAGGAAAGGCTGTAAAAGATAACAAAATGACATTCCTTAGGATTCATGTTTGGGTAAAGGAAAGAATCAAAATTATATCAAATTAGAAGTCTAAATAATACCACCATTTGAATTTGTAATGTTTCCATGAGGTCTGGCTTCATTTTCATATTATTTTTTTTCAAAGCAGGGTCTTACCTTGTAACAGAAACTGTTCTAGAACTTTATACATAACCTAGGGTAGCCTTGACCTCACAATCCTCTTGCCTCAGCTTCTTGAGTGCTATAATTTTACCATGCCTGTCTTATTTCCATTAGACTAATAGCTGTCAATCAGGCATGATTTACTTTATTGGCTAACATGTGACAATATCTGGGGTATTTTAATTGACGTAAGTGGTATGTCAGGGTAGAGATTCTTACTGGGACCTAGTGAGTAGCAGCCACTAAACATTCTTCATGTACAAGACAGCCTTTATTCAAGCGTTATCTGGTCTAATATTCGCAATGCTATATTGAAAAACCTTGCTTTTGCATTTGTATCAAATCTTTTGCTTTAGCTCTAGTCATCAGAAGAAGAATCCATTATTCATTCTTTCAGCTAGCTCATATTATGCGTGTCTGTTTTTAAATTGCAATTTGCCTGTGTCAAATGCAGAGTAGTGAATCTCCTTCTCCATATGAGGGAAATTGTTTTCTGCTAACTGATGACCTCAACTTAGCAGTTTCTTTCCCAGCACATCAAAGCTCACAGTGAGACTTGCTGCAGCAAGTGTATTTTTGAATGGCTTTATGACATCTAAAGACCCTCATTGGCTTTCATACTGTTCTTCTCTGTTGTTTATAAGCTAGCAGTAAATTATTTATGGAGATTGGACTCACATGTGCTCTCTCTCTCTTTCCTCCCTCCTTTCTTCTCACTTTCTTCTTTCTCTTTTTCTTATCATTTTCTATCTTCCTTTCCCATCCCCTCCCTCTGTTTCTTATTTTTCCTAAAACTATTATTTTATCTATAGGCAAGATTTTAAATCAAAGCCATCTTACATCTGTGTGTATGGGGAGGGGTTTCCTCTTGGCATTAATCTGACATGTTTTATAATACTAATGTGATCTTCTTTTGATTTTTTATAAACTTTTTTTTACAAATAATTATTATCTATTTCACACATACAACAACATATGTTTTGCTTGTTCTTAGAATTTTTGTTTTCATGTAATTTCAGGAAGGTCATTCCTAAGTCAATTTAGAGTAGCACTGTGAAAAAAGTTTCATTTTTGTTCTAAATATTTTAGGTTTCTATAAGCTATTAATTATAGAATGGAGAAATACCATGGCACTGAAGGATGACTATGTATATGCACAGAGATGTATGTATATCTATTTGCTAGCTAGCCTTAAGGTCTCAGTATCAACTACTCAAGTTATAAGTGAATGAGAATAGCTTTATTCCAATAAAATTGTATTTATTGGTAGTGAAAGTTTTGAATATGTAATCCTTTTGCTTCCACATGATTTTGTTCCCAAGAATCTAGTGACGACTAACATCTTCACATGGTGAAGTACTCCATATAGAATATAATATCATTTGCTTGTGGCCTATACAATTTTCCCATTTACATTAATTCTTCTCTAGATAACTCAAGACATCAATAACAATATGAATATTATGTAAATTTTTTATTCTGTATTATTTAAGGAATATTAACCTAAATGTACATATTTGATATGGTTGATTTTCTTGAATATTGTTGAATATTTTATTTTTTAAGATATATTTTTATTTTACATACATGAGTGCTTACCTGTATGTTTGTATGTCTATCATGTGTTTGCCTGGTACTTGAGGAGATCAGAAGAGGATATTAGAGACCCTGGATCTAGAGTTACAGAGGGTTGTAAGCTGAACTACAGTCACAGAGAACCAAACCTCAGTCTTATATAAGAATAGTAAGTACTACACTGTTCTTACCCACTAAGCCATCTCTGCTCACTCATTTTTCTTGGATATTTTCAATCTATGGTTGGTTGAATCTGCAGGCTCAGTAGATAAGGAACCCATACAAGCAAATGGATAATTGTGCATCAATTGCTCTCTAAAGAAATCATTCAGGGTATTGTTTTCATTACTTTCCATGTTGCTGTGATAAAATACTCTGACAAAAGAAATTTAAAGGAAAAGTGGTTTGTTTTGTCTCACAGTTCCAGGGTACAGGTCATCACTGCGGGAAAGTCATGGCACCAGGAACCCAAGGCGGTCATCACCACTTATCTCACTTTCTTCTTTTTATGTAGTATAGGACTCCTGCTCAATTAACTCAGACAAAATGGTAGCTCATGCTGTGTACAGAGGTTTATCTTCCAAGTGATTCTATAGTTTATCAAGTTGACAACTGAGAATAACCATCACATATATGCTGTCATTTTTGCCAACATAAGCTTTCTTTTAAAAATATATGTAATTCTGGATATGGTGGTGCATATCTTCAATTCCAGCATTTGAAAGGCAGAGGCAGATATATTTCTGTGAATTCAAGGCTAGCCTGATCTAAAAGTGATTTACAGGCAAGCCAGTGATATACAGTAAAACCCTGTCGTGTGTGTGTGTGTGTGTGTGTGTGTGTGTGTGTGTGTGTGTGTGCGCGTGCGCGCCCACACACATTATTGCTAGAAGAGTTTTTCCTGATACATTTACAAGCACAACTTTGGTTTTATTCTTATTCTTGTCTCTCAATATCCCTATCTGAAAATTTTTTTTTTATTGTCAGACTTTTTTATCCTGACTATATACTATTGAATACATACAAATATCAATATTAATAAAAATCATAGGTAAACTCCAAACTCTATAGCTCTTTCCGTAAATATTTAATTTAGACTTATAAATTATCTATTGAGAATTTTTAAAATGACTGCCCAATGAATTTACAAAGAAGACACTGCTATACATCAGCAAGAATAAGCTTCCTCAAAATTTCATTGGGAGACAATGAAAGAAGTATGACGAGAGTTTAGGATCTAAGCACTTTCTGAGATTTTATTAAAATTAAGAGACAAAAGATAAAGTTTCCTTGGAATAAAGTCATTATTCCCCAGGTTGGCTGAAAATATTGACAAAAAGAATAGTCAAATGTGATATTTTTTTAAAATGTATTTCTTTGTCTTCTAAGCATATATTAAGGTCTTGAGGGCTTATAGCTTAGAAGTGGTATTAGTTTAAAACAGCGTGACTGTGTGTGGAAGTTGGAAAAAAAGGTTGGCTTACCTGGAATTTATGATCATTAACAATCTTTATCTTTTGGGTGATTTTATTTTATTGGTTGGATTATTTAGTTGATGAGAAAGTAGCATTAGCAGATAAGTACTTTAGAAAAATCAGTCTTAACTGATATGATATTTTTAGAGCTGTACAAGTCATTATATATATGTATGTATAAGTATGATATGAATTTGGTTTATATGTGATTGTAGGGAAGAAGAAATAGGGAAAACTGGCACAGCAGTAACAAAAAAATCCAGTTAAATATTTTAAATGTACTGAACAACATTGAGTTGTTGGCATATCCTGGTTTGTGACTTATTTTATTTCTCAAAAATGTCCCGGTTGTATAATTCAGCCTTGTTGTATCTGAATAATATTCATTCTGTGTATTTATCCATTTGCCCTTTGATAGACACTTAAGTGGTTTCCATATCTTAGCTATGATGGATAGTGCCACAGAGGATATGGGAGTGCCGAATGACTTACAAAGGCAGTAACTTCATTTCTTTTGGTTATATACCCAGAATACTGATTGCTACATCATCCAGTAGTTCCGATTTTCAGTTTCTTTAGAAACTTCTATAATGTTATTGCAGTGGCTGCACCAATCTACATTCTTACCAACAATATACTGAGGACTGATTTCATTTTCTATGTATTACCAACAGTTGTTACCAGTCTAAAAGCTTCAAATGAATACAGATAGATTTTAAAATACTGGTTTCAAGGGTAGAGGTTTTGGGGAGGAAATAGCAACATGTAGGCTAGGAGGTGCCACAGGAGTTTATGAAATTATACTGTTTTGGGGATTGCTTCTAAATGAGATTTTAGCTGTTCCTGCCACAAATAAATTCAAAATCTGTTTTACTATATAATGGTTCATGATATCATATTGTATACTTATCATTATACACAGTGGAATTTAAGTTTTAAAAATGTTCCTTAGATTAAAATGTTTGTGAATACCTCTGGTTGTTTGAATTAGAATGGCCCCTAGAGGCTCAAATGTTTGACTATTTGTGCCCTAGATTGTTTTTTAATTCCTTGGGAAGAATTAGGAAATGTGTCCTTGATGGTGGAGGTGTTTCACTGTGAGGGTACTTTGAGGTTACAAAAGACTCATTATGCTCACTGCCTCCTGCTTGTAGTTGAGATGTAAGATCTCAGCTGTTCCTGATGCCATGCCTTTGCTGTTTTGTCATTGACTTTAACCCTCTGCAACCATAAGATGAATTCAGTGCTTTCTTTTACAATTGCAATGGTCATGTTGTTCTATCATAGCAATAGAAAAGTAAATCATATATCACCTGAAGGAACATAAGGGAACACTGTGTTTGAACTTATTAAATTGGTACACTTCACATTTCTAAAGGGATTTCAGTTTCATCATACCATTCCTTTCTTCTTTTCCTCACACAGAGAAGCTATCTTTAGTTTCTACCCTGTTATTAGTGATTAGTTCATGAAATCTATTTCATATTTAGATGATTGTAATTATTTAGATTCTATTAAACATAATATTGTAATATACTTCTTAATAATGATTTATCACATCTTTTTAAGTATTTGTACATTGTACAGTCTTCCTGTATTACCAACAGAGTAACATAATTCTTGTTCAGATGATATTGAGGAATTTCTTCTTTTAAATGTCCAGATGCTAAATTATATTTAAGATTTCTGACACTAGCTGCTACTGAGTACACAGTTGTATTTGAATCATTGATTCTTCCTCTATTTTAAATCTCACAGAACTTTTTCCTACGACAGTCTAATCAAAGTTGTTTCTATTCCATGAAAAAAACTCATAAAACTTTCAAGAATTTAGTGGGTTCAAGGACCCTTTTGTGTCCATAAAAGCATTTTGTGTTTGAAAATACAGTCTAAGGTCACAAAGATGTATTTTCTCATACCGTAGTGGTACTTTCTGGCCTCTCATTTTCCTTTAAAAAATAAGAGTTACATCCCAAAATGTTAGTATTAGATAAAAATATACTTCCATGTTAAATGTTGCATTTATTATCTTTAAATATTAAAGTTTAACGTTTTTGTTATTATTAGTATATATTCACACACATACACACACACACACACACACACGCATACACACACACACACACACACACACACACACACACACACAACACACAATATGTATTGCTAGTTTTCATTAGGGTAGTATCTTCTGTATGTTTCAAAATACACCAAATGATTTTTCCAACTTTCCCCTAACTTGTAATGTTTTTTCCCAGCTTCCTTTCTGTTTCATGTCATATATATATCAACATAAAATCCAGAATCTGCATGTGGAAGACAATATGTGATATTTGTTCTTCTGAACCTGCTTTATTTAACTTAATGTAGTGATATCCAGATGTATCCATTTCCCAGTAAATGATAAAATATCACTCTTCTTTATGGCTGCATATGTATGTATGTATATATATATATATATATATATATATATATATATATGTGTGTGTGTGTATGTATAACATATATCATATTATTTTATAATTTTATAACATACCATATTATGTATTTTAAGACTATGTATCTATATGTATACACACACCATTTTATTTATCTATTTCTCTTTTAATGGACACATAAGTTGATTCTATATGTTAGCTTCTGTGACTAGTGTTGCAATAAAGTTCTAATTTTAACAAGGAAATTATATATTAACTGATTCTATGCCCTAAAGCTTCTAATATTTCTGTAATTATGCTCCTGTAAATTATGACAAGTTCTCTCTCACCCTGAATTTCTAGTCTGTCCTACAACTATTTAGAAATAAATATGAACTTAACTGTTTACTACTATCTTTACTACTAATGTGTTTTATGCATTTGAAATGTTTTATTTATCATCTTTCAGTTTCAGACTTCATAGGTAATAAACAGCTCCTTTTTATCATTGTTATCTCTTCCAATAACTGTTAGGCTATAAGTACCATTCATAATCAGATGTCATTGGCTCTTTTCAGAAGCACATGTGTCTATGTAACTTAGTAAACATGTGTCATGTGAGATTACTTAATGTCAAATCTTTTCCCTTACTAACCATTTTTCTTTATATAACTCTACAGAGAGCCTCAAGCTCATATTAGCCCTGCCTCACAGCCTCATGTTTGCTAGGATTAATACTATCACCATGCTCACTGAGTGGACATTATTATTAGTAAAATCATGGAAAATCCTTCATCATCTCCTCCTCTTCCTCTTGCTCTTCTATTTCTCTGTGTAGTCCTGGATGTCTTGGAACCTGCTCTGTGGACTCAGCTGGTCTCAAACTTACAGAGATCTGTGTGCCTTTACCCAAAGTGCTGGGATTAAAACATGTGCCACCACTGTCCATGCTTTGCCTTCTTATTAAGAGACTGTATAAGTTTAACATAAAGGAGCATCAGAGAGTTAATTTCAAAATACTGTGTTTTCTCTTATACGTTAGTGCAGCTAAGCTATTACAAAAGTATACTCTGTGAAAAAATAACGTTTCTAATTATATATATATAAATTAACTGGATCTATACTTAGAGTAAGTATGGATTCATGAAGATTGGTGGACATGGAGTTAAACAATAGAGAAATGTCTTAAATGAATGTATGAGGTACTTGACATCTTTGATTATTTTCGTTTGACCTCCTTATGTAAGATTACATTTGTTTTGCTCTTGCTTGTTTTATTATTTTTATTATAGATATACAGGTAAATAACATAATTTTAAAGCACAGTTATTATAAAAACTTATATGTTGTTGAATTTTTAAAACCTGCTCAAAAGCAGAGAGACTAATGTAATAAAATCCAGTGTATGGCTTAACAAAATTCTACTAGTATATTGATTTTTAACATATATATTACCACCTATTCAACTTCTTTAAATTTCAGCCCTCGAGTCATCTTACTAATAGTGCCTCAGCACACGATTTCACTGTTGACTGTTGCATAATAGTCCATCTTAATCTAGAATGCATGATTCTGTGCTCTGTTATTGCTTGAGCCTCTGGTGTGATACGTCTGTATTCTAGTGATGTTATCTGGGTTCACTCTACCATTTTAAGTCATATATTATTTAATTTGAGGTTGAATGATGCAAATGACTTCATTCAAAAACCTGGCATTTACTGATGGCTGTCAAAGAAAAACATCTTGAACTTTCTTCACAAGACTTTAGTAGTGCTTTACTATTGAAATTGGTTTCATCTTTCTTTTCATTTTCTTTTATTTTTGTTGATGGGCATCAAACCTCAAACATTCTACATGCCAAACAAGGACTGTGTCACTGAACCACTTGCCCAGCCCTTAAAATTTTGAATTTTTGCAAAACTGCTCTTCTGAGCTACTGTCATGATAACTATCCAAAAACAGCCAAAAATTGAAGAAAATTGGAGAGGAAATGAATGTGAAAATTTAAAGTTACATGTAAATGTGCTGAGAATGAGATAGGGGATGAGTTTGAGACAAAGCTATCAGAGCTCAAAAGAGCAAAATAATGATAACATAAAATTATTTTTGCTGTTGATGCACTGTGGTTAAACAGGATACATGGAATTGTATGAACTTTTCTGAATTTTTTGAGATTTGTTTTGTGTCCTAATGTGTGGTTTATTTTAGAGAAAATTCCATGGGCTGCTTAAAAGAATGCATATTCCTCGGTCTTGGGGTGAAATACAATCTAGGTACCTATTAGGTTCATTTTGTGTTTGATGCCATTTAATTCTGGTGTTTTGTTTAGATTTTGTTGAGCTGTTTATTGGAGAAATTCAGGTCCTGAAATTGCTATCACTGAGTTGGTGTTATTGCCTGTGTTGATATGATGAAGTATACATTTTATGGATGGGCATGCCAGAATTTGGTACATACATATTTAGGATTTTAATGTCTTCTCTGTTAATTGTTTTCTTGACAAATGTTATTGATTTTGCTTAATCATAGTTTAACGTCTGTTTCCTCAGATGTTAGGAGAATGAGGGGCCTCCTTATTTCCTTGCCCCGCTTGCCTGAAATACTTTTCCTATCTTTTTACTCTGAGAGGGTAAGGTAAGTTTCTTGTAAATAAACAAACAAAAAAATGAATGTTGTTTCTTAATCCACTCAACTTATCTTTGCCTTTTATTGGAGGCTTGAGGCCAAAAGGCTTCAAATTATTATTGAAAGGTGTTTGTTTCCATTGTTTTCCTGTTTTGAGTTTCGTTGGTTTTCTTTCTGTAGTCTCTATGTTTATTCTTCTCTTTGGTGCAACATATTATTTTCAGGAATCTTTGTAGGGACAGTTTGGTGGGTGTGAATTGATTTCAGCCATGCATGTGATGGAACATTATCCTTTATCCTCCAACCTTGGCATATTGTCCTGCTAGATAAAATAATCTGGCATTTGCGTTCTTTTAGAATTTGTAATGTGTTACTCCAGGATCTTATGGTTTTGAATATTTCTATTGGCGGAAACAAAACAACAACAACAAAAACCCCAGCTTCTATTGTGTTGGGTTTTCCTTTATGTGTGATTTCTTTTTCTCTTGTATCTCTCAATGCTTTCTCTTTGTTCTGTATAATTAGGGTTTAACTTAAGTCTGCTGCAGTGACTTTCTTTTCTTGTCGTGTCTATTTGATGTTCTTTATGCTTCCAGTGTGTCTGTGGATGTGTCTTTGTTTGGGGAAATTTGCTTCTATGATCCTGTTGAAGATGTGGTCTGTGCCACTGGCCTAGGATTCTTCTCCTTATTTTATTTCTATAATTCATTGAACTGGTCTTTTTTATGATCTCTCAAAGCTTCTGATTATGCCTTTGGAGATTGTTTTAATTAGTCATATTATTTGATTGATTAATGCAATTTCTCTGCTTTATCGTCAGGACCTGACATTCTATGTTTTACTTGATTCATTCTACTTCAAGGCTTTCTGCTGAGTTTTCTATTTGGGTTACTGAGTTTTTCAACTTCCTCCTCTGTTTTCTTTAATATTTCTATGTCCTTACTGAATCCAGTTTTTAAATACTGAATTGTCTTTAACATTTCTTTCAGCAACATATTTGTGTTTTCTTGGATTTCATTCAGTTTATTCATTTACTCTTAAAGTTCAGTGAGGTATTTGTTAGTATCCTCTTTAAACAAAAACCTTGAATATTTTCATGATTGTTTTTTTTTTTTAAATTCTGGAAGTCATTTTCACTGGATAACATTTCTGTAGTTCTAATGGGTTTTTATTGATGGTCAGGAGAAATTATCCTGGCTTTCATATTATTTGTGTATTTGAAATATGACCTCTGCACGGGGATTTCTTTTATTGGTTGTGTGTCTGATATGAGATAGTAGCCTGCCTCTTTTGAGTGCTTTGTTTTTGCTATCAATGGAGTTTTGTTGATTTCAGACAGAAAAAGTTGACAGATCATCTGAATTGGCTAGTTTACAGGTCAGGAGATTTGAAATAAGCCTTCTGGGAGTATGGAAATAGCATAGATTGGTGGGGATCCAGGACACTCACATGGCTGGACAGGTGTACAGACTTCATGACCCAAACTGCCTTGGTATATTTACCTGGCATAGGCTAATAGTTATGGAGCACTAACATGGGTAGTTTGATGAGTAAGCTGCTTGGTGAAAGTGGGCCTCAGAGTGTAGAAAAGGTAGGGGTAGGTGGTGGTCTGAGCATTATATCTGGCTCTTTTCATTTTCTTTTTAAGCATCACATTTTCAACTCCACAATCTTGATGATTTTCTCCTTTGTTCTCTAAAAGTTTGATTATTTTTAAATTTAAATTTGTATGTATGGTTCACTTAATTATGTGTAAGGCTTGTACTATGCACAAATGTTGTCCAACTATTCATCAATATTTCTTGAAAAATTTCTTTCTTCATTGAGTTTGAAATTTGTCTGCATTTGTGTAAACTTATTGTGCTTTCTAATCTCTTCACCTAACCTATCTGTCCATCTTTTCATTATTATTCAACTGTCTTGATTATAGCAACGTTATAGTAAGTTTTAAACCCAGGAAATATGTATTTCCAACTTCAATGTTTGAATGGAATCTGACAAATATAATTTAATATCCATTCCATATTCAGTTTTTAAAAATATTTTTAAAAATTATCTGTCTAATTGTTTTGTATGGATTGGGATCATGAGCTGAGGATATTGCTCAGTAGTGGAGCCATTGTAGCATACTGGGTTCCTGGGCTTGATATGAAGAAACAAACATGATATAACAAAGTATATATATTGGATTAGATTGTTTTTTAATTGTCTTCCATAAGAGTATCTCCTCTCTCAACTTACCATGCTATAATTACTCTGTCATTTGACAATAATATGCACATCCCCTTTTAGAATAATTTCTCCATTTGTGCTGTTATTTTTGCAAGTGCTACAGCTCTGAAGAGAATGGTATCCTAACTGTCAGGGAGTCAGGCTATACTTACACTTGTGTTTTGGTCTTCCCACAGAATGTAGCAGTCTTGCTCCTCTCTGGGAGAGGGGTTACAGCTTAACTCTGTTCCACTCTGTTAAGAGAGTTTCTCAGCCGAGATATCCATTGCATCTGTACACTAACAAAATATGCGATGTCTTCACTTCATTCAGCAGAGATATCCATTGCATCTCTACACTAACAAAATATGCGATGTCTTTGCTTCACTCTGCTAAGGCAGAAATCCTTGCAGAAATGTAGTGATTTTCTTCTAATGCTTTGAAAGTTGTTACTTCTCTTCTCTACTCCAGTCAGAGAGTTTCTCAGCAGAGATGTTCATTGCTTTTCTGCTCTATTCTGGCCAAAGAAGGTCTTCACCTAAAACTCATTCAAGAGATTTATTGGGAGGGAGGAATTCAGGAGAGTGGCTGTCACTGCCTAGGCAGAGAAAGGCAGCTTCCAACTGAGTGGGTACAAGGCTTATAACGGGCTTCTTATGGAGCCTTTTTTTTTCCAGTGAGAAAATTTGTCAGATTTCAAACCCTGACGTTGGGCAAACTCAGAGATGGGCTCAATTTCATACTCATGAAATGTTGGTTTTCACATTCAGATATTGGTTGGTTTTCCTGCTCAGGGATTGATTGTCAGGGGCAGATTGTGTTTCTTTGGCCCTGGTTTCATGGACTAAAGTGTGTTTTTATTCCACTGGTTCCCCTTTTTAAAACGTTTTTGGCTCTAGTTTCAGTGTTTTGTTTTTGTTTTTGTTTTTCCTTGCTCTGGTTTCAGGGTCATGATACATTTCTTTGACTGGCCCCTTTACCTTACAAATATTTTATTTTCTGAGACATATTCCTATTATGTAGCTCAGGCTGGTACAGAACTTACTATCTCATTTTTGGCATGACTTCATTGCATGTTCCTGCTTTAATCTAGAATCATGTTATGATTCTAGGTGTGTGTTCTTACAGTATCATTTAAGGTATTTTGTATTCTGCAGATGTCTTATAAACAGGTGATTGGATAGTGATTGGATGCATATCTATATTTTAGATAGGCTCTTTTTCATGTTGCTTTTAAACTAACATGACTGACTTAGTACTTAGTTATCCTGGTCTAACTACCACTGTGCTTGGTGACTTTAGAAAAATTTGGCTTTTATGCAGTCCCTCTAAACTTCTTCAATAACCTTTCATCTAATAGGATTAATAGAGATTGATGCTGTTTCTTTTTACTTATTATTTTTCTAAAATTTTTTTCTTTATTTTTCTTTTTATGTGTATGGATATTTTACCTAAATATATATTTGTGCATGACCTTGTAGTGCCCATGAAAGCCATAGGAGGTCCCTGTGACCTGCATGTAGTGCCCATGGAAGCCATAGGAGGTCCTTGGATTCACCACCTGGAGTTCCAGGCAATTCTGAGCTGTCATAGGACTGGGGGAAAAATACCCAGGTCCTCTGGAAAAGCACTCAGAACTCTTACCTGGTGAGTCATTACTCTAGCCTCTAAACCATTATTTAATTAATGGTTGTATAATGGTAACATTCTTGGATATGCTTTTCCCTTAATTAACTGGAAAGTTTATATACTCTGTTAACTCTTTGACTCTCTTAAAATATGTTTAGTAATAAGAAAGGAAAGAAAAACGTTTACATTTTTATTTATTGGTGTTCATATTAACAAATGTTCCCCTAGTTGTAATCATTAATTATTGTTAATCTTATTGTGAATTGATATATGTCCCATACATTAAACTTACTAGTCATGATTATTGCTAATGTTTAAATTATCTGCTTTTGGTGAATTCTAGGTTCCTTCATCTCATAACCAGTTGGTCTTTAGTAGTTTTCTGCTGTCTGGCATAGCCATTTCTCCAAGGAATTCCTAGAACATGGAAATAAAAAATAGGATTTAGAAGCCATATTTTGGGAACCACAGTGTACACACATTTCAACTATTAGTTTTCAATTTTAGCTTTTGGGTTCTAAAGATGTATAAAACCTTCATGGAAAATTTTATAAATATAGTTTTCTCAAAATACATGGCAATTTATTACTATAAAAGACTGGCCCTATAATAGGAATTAATGAACTATAAGTCATAAAATGACTTTCCTGATTTCCTATAACAATTCCATAGTTTGCTTATGGTTGGAAGGGATTGGAACATGCTAGACGGAACCAATTTAATGAAGGATTTCTTTGAGACAACAATTTACTGCCATGTAAATTCCCATGACATGCCAATGGAGCTGAATTACTGTTGTGTTTAGAAGGAGAGCCAATTCTAACCATATATTAAGCTTTATTTTATGTCAGGTCACCAATTTTGCCTTCACTAGTGTCAGGCTTACTTTCCTGTCTGTTTGCTTATTCAGAATTGAGGGAAAAGGACACGCTCTGGGATTAAATCTGCTGTGGGTATATAAAATTTTATTAAACTAGACAGTTCTCAGAATGTGTGGATTTTAAAATGACAAATTTTTTATGGAACTAGCTAGAGATTTTGATTTAATTACCTTGAATAAAGTTATGTTCTACTATGCATAAATGTGTTTATTCTGTTATTTGAATCTGAAAATGACTTTTGCTCATTAGTGATGCCTACTGCAATATAGAATATACTATATAATTTAGCAATCCTATGACAGTATTCAGGCAGGTATTGTGTATTGCCTCAGTTTGTCTTTTTTTCATTTTCAATAAATGACAAAGGTTTGCTTCATTTTGTGATTTAAAATTCAAATGATAAAGTCTCTTGTGATCAGTATGCTCGTCAAATATTATCCTAAGTCTTATCTGTAAGGAAAGTTAGAATAAACAAAGATGTACATGAGAAGTATCCTGAGCATTTGATTCTCTGTATGTCTATGGTATGTCTATGTTTATAGCTTTATATCACTGTCTACTTCTTTCAAGTTACATAGCTCAACTTGTAAGAATTGACTGAACTTTTAGTGTGTTTTCTCTGGCTGATATTTTTAGTATATTTTCTTTGTCTTTGCTTCCTGTAATTTTTCATCCAACAGAATAAGCCAAGCCTGATGCTGTATTTACTGTAATCCTAGGACTTGGGAGACAAGAGGCAGGAAGATCTAGAGTTCAAAATCATCATCATAGTACTTGGGAAGTGGGAGGAACAGAAATTCAAGGCCATGTTTAACTGCATAGTGAGATCAAGACAAAAATAACCCAAAATCTACAGTACTGATAATTTAAAGTAAAACACCAATAACTATCTTAGAAAAACTTTTATGCATCTGACTTGTGATGCACATGCATTTGGTATTGATTCAAACCCAAAACGTTTTGCCCAAGTATTTGAGTAGTGTAGTTTCTATCCAGTTCTTTAACAGGAACTTGGATTACTGGCCTGCGGTTCTTACACTGAGGATGACATCACTAGTCATTTTGTAAGAAGAATAGGCATATCTGTTTATTGTGCAGCAAAGAGTCAGGGGGTCTTTACAAATATTTTGGCTCTACTTGTATTCCATCTGAAATAAAATGAACTGCAGTTAAAGCTTTAAAAACAGCTCCATTTATGTATCCTTCATACCGCATGACAGTCCATTGTGTAGCACTGGGCAAACCATTCCCCTTGTCTTTGCATTTTATTTATGAATTTTACATGAAATCATTACCATTTTTGTATTCAGTTCTTTTTCAGTAGCGGAAGCAGGAATCTAAACAGGCTGTTACATTTCAAAGACACATTCATTAGGCCTGAATTATGAGTTCAGCACATCCTGAAAATAGGAACTGCACAGAACCTCCTCACAGCTGTCGCTTTGCTTTTCCCTTACAACTGCCATCATCCCACACAGAATGACGACGCCATTCCACACCCACCAGATGTTTTTGCCCCCATTTCAGGGCATCAGTCTTGAATAAAGAAATCTTGGTTTTCTTCAGAATCTAAATAGGCTTCTTTTAAGGAAAATAGGGGAATGAAAAGAGAAGGTTGTTGACATTAGCATGGAGGTGCTAAAATAATTTCTGCTGGTTTTAGTCATTCTTCAGAAGGCAGAAGAACCTGAACATGTTGTATAAAGATAAGAGACCTGGCCAACATCTGTAAAACAAAGGCAGCTTAGCCATACAAAATTTAACCTTATTTAGTTCAAAAGGGAAGGTAGTAAAATACCATCATCAATATTGCTTCGAATTATCAAATTAGTGTACTTATTTTAGTATAGTAGTAACATACTTAATGCCAAGACATACAATTCTATGAGAATATCATCTAATAGAAATATCAGCTATACATCTTTGTGTGTATAATACATTAAACAAGGTTACCAAGACTTGTATGTGAAAAAATGTCTTCAGGGTTCCCTAAAATAAGGAGATAAGTGAAAACTGCAAAGAAATTTTAATGAAACCCCAGCCATCATGACTGTTTGTCCGTTCATGTTCATTCTTGTCGACATATCCAACTTGTATCTACTCATCGTCAAACATGCTAGGAGATGTTGGAAGTAATTAGATTGTGATGAAAACTGTAACAGGATATGAAAATGTGTCTCATGTGTTCTAAGTTATGTTACTTATTTGGTATAATCCTTTAAATTTTCATGTAAAGGAAGAATTTGGTATACCCCAACACCACAATGCAGATATTAGATCAAAGATCATTAGCTGAGTTTTTCCCTGCACAGAGTGAAAAATATGGTAGAATAATTTCTTAATCTCTGTTTCAATAAAATGAAACTATTTCACTTTAGCAAAGTCATGAGTTTCCAAGGACATCCAGAATGAAGGGCAGTTCAGGTTAAGCTTCTGGGAATGAAGAAACTTCTCTTGTTTAGGAAGGTTGGATTCTGAAATAAATGAATCTAAATAGAAAGATAAACTCATATATTTGACTCGCAACTTATAAAGTATATTTTAATTTATTATTTAAGAATTTCATATATGACATAATATGTGTTGATTAAATATACCCTATACTATTGCCCTTATAATTTATTCCATACCTATGCCTACCACTTTTTTGTCCTAACTTTATGTATTTGTTTTAAACCCAAAGGGTCCACTTAGTATTCTCAGTATGTGGATAAAGAGCCACCTACTAGACCACAGTTAACCACAGATAAGCTAAATCCCTGAAGAAAATCGACTCTTACTCAGCAGTTAACAATTGCCAATAGCTTTTTCACTTTGTGTAGGACTTCATGAGTCCTTCCCTCATGCATGCTGAGATTTTTCTCTGCTATAACTTTTGTACAAATCTTGTGTGTGCAGTCAAGCCACGCTAAACTCATGTGTGTAATGACCATGTCTTGCCCAGGAAACACTACTATGCAACAATCCCCCATTAACTTTGGCTTTTACAATATTGTACCCCTTCTTTCATGGTGATTCTTAAGCCTTGTGGGGAAACTGTGATAATCAGTGATCCATTCAGAGCTGAGAAATCTCTTCTATTAATTACAAATTCAAAGCTATGTTCCTAGGATTTTGCATGACTTTAATCATATGGTAGGTACTGTTCATTGTTTAATTTACTTTCATTGTTATATCAAATGCCCATCATGAATTCATAGTTAATTTTCTTAGTAGATTACATCATGTAAAGATATATTACAAGATCTACATTCAATTACTGATAAAAATAGAGACTGTCATAGTTTTGATCATTATAAATAAAGATTCTAATTTGCAATTGATACCTTCTGGAAAAGGAAAAAAAACATTTTTGTACAATAGGAGTGCCACTGAGTATGTCAACCACACTCCAGGGCAACTCTTATGCCCAGAAGTAGTTGTTCAATACAACATAAACTCAATAATTTTTTGTGTGTGTGTGTATGTGTGTGTGTTTGTCTTATTAGTCTTTCAGTTGTTTTTATTTTTATTTTTGTTGTTGTTTTGAGAAAGAGAGACAGAGACAGAGAGACAGATATTCAGGCAGAGATAGACAGACAGAAATAGAGATAGAGAAAAAATTATATGGGTAAGGATGTGGGAAGGTCTGGAATGAGTTGAGAGAGAGAAAAGATGAAAATTGTAATTTTAAAAAGAATGCATTCAAAAATAAAGAAAGCTTCTATGTACTTATAAACATTTGAAAGCATGTATGTATATTTTGTTGTGTAGATGTTTAGCTACTTGCATAGCGTTTTCAAATTCCTTTAAATATCTGTGTTTTAAAGTAGATTTCTCTATAGAAAGTACAGCATTCCTGGTTGCATTTTAGTCTATTATTACAATTTGTGTCTTTGGCTTAGAATATTCAGATCATTTTTTGAAGCCTGATTGTAGAATTAACAAGTTTATGCCATCTTTTTCAGCTTCTGTCTTTCCCGTATGTTCTTTGTCTATTATTGTCTACTTTTCATATTTTCAATTAGATAATTTGAACATGTGACTTTTAATTTTATTTCTTCTATGTTGATTTTATCTTACAGCTATGTAGTTTTTTTCACAGACATTGATCTAGGTCATGTCTTTATCCAAAAATATTATATGATTTTGCAAATAACATTAAAACATTTATGGTAGTAATCTTTTTCTTTCTTCTGTTGTTCTTTGTGCAATTTCTAAGACATAAAGAAAATCAAAGTACACAGTGAAATCCTGTAAACTATAAAGTTCTCTATGATAGTAAGTCAATGTAACTGAGACATTAAGTTTTTTGTTTTCTTTTTAGTTTCTGGTTTTGAGAATGAGATGGTAATTGACTTTTTAATGAATAAAAACAAAAAAACTAATGCTAAATGAAGATGGAAACTTAAAACCATTAAAAAGGTAACAAGATTCTGAGAAATCACAAGGCTAAGATGATATTAAGTAAAAATGGGCTTAAAATATGCTTTTGTATTGAGACCAGTATCTAATATGAGAGAGTTATCTGTGAATTTGAATATGGTTTGGATGATCTTTTATCATAAACAAAGCATTAGTTAGCAATTGATAAAAAATGAACAGATGGCTTAATAGGTACTTCAGCAAGAGAAATTTGAAGCAGCTGCCAATATATGAAAACCTGTTCTAGCTGATTGGTGATTAGTGTAAAACAAATTAAAACCACAAAGCAATAATAGTACATAGCCACCAAAATGGCAAAAAGTAAAATGCATAAGGATTACTAATTTTGTCAAGGAAGACAAGCAATGTGGACACTTATACTATATTGGCAGTAGTTTAACTTGCTTATAACTTCTAAAAAAATTTTATATGTTTCATAATTGAATATGTGATCTAGCTATATGAATTAAATGAGAAAAATGTACATGCATCTTTCAGTACACATGTACAAAAATGTTCACATTGTACTTTGTAGAGGCAAGACACAATGTCACTTCTGGAACTAATTCATGTCTACACACAAGAAAAATTATCTGGAGTACACAGTGTAAACACTAGCACCTCATATAATATGAAAATATACATAACTATGCATCTTTAAAAGAAAGCAAGCAGGATTGGATGGAGTTTAATTCTGCTTCTGTGAAAGAAATAGTCACTAATGGATTCGTCATGTTGACTCATTACTTCATATAACTTGAAATGCTAACCTGAATAGTGAACTAAAGGAAAAGGTTATAGAACTTTCAACTATTTTGATGGTGAATTTTAGGGCCCAGATCAGTAAATTTCCTTCTGTTTTCTGAGAATATTGTATGGTAGGCTCAGAAGAACCACTCATATATTACTTATCTAAATAGTAACTTTGATAATGAAAAGGATTATTGGGAATGCATATTTTCTCAGTCATTATTTTCACATATGTATCTAAATGTCTGGTACAATTTATCCTTTTATTTTTATCTTTTATGATCTGGCTTTACTTTTTAAAAATTATTTCCCTATTTTTCTAAAGGTTTAGATGGGCTCTTTTTATATATGGTATTATATTAACGTACTTTACAAGCCATTTTTTATATATCCCTCTGTTGGAGTATTTATTTTAAAAATTAAACCACAGGACTTATCTGTATAAGAAAGTTTTTCCCCTTGTCTTTTGTATAAATTGTAAGTATGCTTCCAAAATTATCATTTTCTTTTTATATTTATATGATAAAGTTTTCATAAATTATCTTAAAGTTGAAGATGATCAAGCTTGACTATTTTTCCTTATGACTTTGAGTCATTATTAGTAGATCTTTCCTAGATTACATCCCTCATTTACGTTATATTGTAAATTCTACAGCTTGAAAATGTGTTTTATGCACTGGTGATCATTAAAGATGGCTTGTTGGGACATAAGCTGTGGCCCCAAAATTCAGCAAAACTAGAAATGGTAAGAGATCCCAGAATTTCAACATAATTTATAGACCAATTCAGTCAGTACTGAATTATAATTAATTAATTGATTATATTAATGAAAAATTATGAATATATTCTATAGGTATAATGTTTTAAATATGCATGGTTAAAAACCCACTTTTAACATTCTTCACAGTGAGAAGACTAAAACTCTCAAGTGTTTTAAAAATGAAATGTAGCTAAAACAATTATTAATTGATGGCATATGAAGAAGTCTGTCACAAAGGTTAAAATATGCTCATGATACTAACAAAATCATAACATAATCAATCTTGCTCATCACCAAAATAAATAATTCATAGGATACAGGCCAGCATCACTCAAAAGTGATGCTTTATAGCCCCGTGGGATAGAAAAACATGGTTTTCCCCCTCAGGCAAATAGTAAGTATAGGTCAACGCACATAGTAAGAATGCAACTGAGTTCAGAAAGTTCATTTATTAATTTCACAGCTTATTTAATTATACTTAACTTACATTGAGTATATCTTACAAACATACATAATCTATGTTTATGTGTACACAAAATATCTTGTACTGAATACCATTAGCATGTTTACAAGTAGGTCTGCTTAAGTAATTCATCCAGCTGTTATGTAAGGAACAAGTCAAGGGCTTGTTGCTTAACTATTTCTTCTCAAGACTTCTCATTTTGAGTCTTTACATCAGTTTTTTCCCCCAGAGCTGGGGATGTGTTTTACCTAACATTAGAGAGTACCTTGGCTCAATAGACAACTATAAAAATCAACATCCCAAATCTTTTCTTCAATACCTTCCTTATACAATACATATGATTGGCAGCTAGAAAGAACATAATACATTTTGTTTAATATTTTTGCTTCTTCCTAGAGATGATTTTGATAGTTAATTTTTGACTAGAAAGTTTATTTTATTGTTCATGTTCAGGAGTTCAGTATTTTTCAACTGAGAGCCTAATGTGTTCTAGGCAGTATGTGCAGTACCTTTAGTCAGTCACCCCAGTATCAAATTACATATTCAACACTTGAAACTTTTAAGATATTGAGTTATTAAAGTTTTTAGAGAAATAAAATAGGTGATAATAACTTACTTGATAGTATAAAGAGTATTGATTTTCCTTTTGAGCTCATCTCCTACAGTTAATACAGAAATTTGAAACATGAGAAAAATATTATTTTGCATTATCTAACATTTTGAAGCAAAAAGTCAAATGTCTTTGTATAAGTTACCTTTTGATGTGTAAAAAAAAATCCCAAAATTAAGTGCTTAAGACTCAAGATTTTGTAGGTTGGCAATTAATACAAGGATTAGTTGAAAAATTAGGTTTCTGAGATATGTGTCTGTTTCTTAGCTTGGTATTGAATCTCTGTTAAGATGCAGGTTAACAAGTTGGCTCTACTTCTAGGATATATGGGTTGTCAGCCCACGATAGGGGAAAGCTATGCTATATACATGTCCTCTAGCAGAGTGGTGGAATTTTACATGGAAGAAGTTTCCAAGTAAAGGAAGGGAATCTGAAATCCTGAGTGTTTTAGATCCCACAAGCACCAGAACAGACTTGAGTAAATGAGAGAGAGGTCTTCCCAAAGAAAAGGATTGGGGGACACTTGGGAGTTGGTGTGGAAACCTAGTGCAGTAAAATCCATCTGCAATCTATGAGGGTGACTCTAGTGAGGAATTCTAATAATGGAGGATACAGAGTATGAAGTGGCCATCTTTTTTAGCTAGGAAAAGCATTCCATAGTGAGGACTGTGTTGAATTGTTGGCCAAGCGGTTCCCGTGGAGGTCTCTGGACAACCCAGACCTATGCTAGAACAGAAAATCTCTCTCTGAAAACTGTAGTGGGGCCCCCTTTTAGATGATAATATCCATACAGCTCATCGAAGGTAGAGAGGTCAAGCTGGTGCAGGCATGGAGCCTTCATCCCTATGTTCTAGTCTCTTTGTCATAAGAAGGCACTTTGCAGACTACAGAAAGAGAAACATGGACACCAACCCAGCTACAAAACTCTCTACCTACAATCTGCCCTGCTTGCAAATTTTGATGGAGCAGTGCTAACATAGAACTTGTAGGACTGAGCAGAAAATTTTTGGTTTGACTTGAGGCCACTTGCACAAGAGGGAGCCTACAGCCTACACTACCTGAATGGCTAGCAACTGGAAACTGGATAGTCCAGAGACCTAGATCTGTGCTTTCTTCAATTATTATCTGGATACTACATTTGGCAGCAGATTGGAGTGGATGTAGATACTCACAGCCAGACATTAAACAGAGAGAGTATAAATTGGAGATCTCCATTGGGTCCCTACACTAGGATATCGGTGAACTCCATAGAAGAGGAGGAGTAAAGACTTGTAAGAGTCAGGGGATGGGGGCCTCCAGGAAAAATTGTCCCACTGAATCAACTAAGCAGGGCTCACACAGGATCAGGGAAACTAAAACATCAAGCACAGGATCTACCTGAGTCTGCACCAGGTCCTCTGTGCATATATTATGGTTTTAGCTTGGTTTCCTTGTGGAACTCCTAACAGTGGGAGCTGGTGTCTCTCTGTGCCTCTGACTCCATTTCCTGCCTTTGAGACTCCTTTCCTCATATTAGGTTGCCTTGTCCAGCAGCAGCATGAGGGCTCCTGCCTTGTATTATTGTATCTTGTTTTGTCCTGTTTGGCTGTCATCTCTTGGAGACCTGCACTTTTCTGAAGAGGTAAACAGAGAGGGAGTAGATATAGGGAAAATGGGAGTTGAGGGAGAAGTATGAGGATGGGAGGGGGAGGGAAACTTGTTGGGAGATAATTTATAAGAGAAGAATCTATTTTAAAAAATCACCAAACCATTATACTTAGATTCCAATTCTTTAGAGTGTAAAGGATGATAAGCTATTTTGGAATAGGCAACAAAAAAGGTAACAAATGACATAATATAAATAATATAAATAACCGTATGATTTCAGACATTGTGCTTTTTCCTAGACCGTACAAAACATACCTTTCTCAGATTGGGGTCTTAACTTTTTTCCTTATCTGAAAAATAAGTAATTTGAGGTAGAAAAATCTCTATATAAAGAACCGGGCTTCATTTGTACATTTTTGCTTGTTTTACAGCTTTTAGATCACTTTATTATTAAATATGATAAGAGCATTTTACTTTATTTCTGAATGCAGCCTCATGATAGATGGACAATGTGCCCCTGTTCTTGCCCTAGCTCTAAGAGCACAACAAAAACTGTATTCATAAATGCCCAGTTTCCACCTCTAGAAATTCTTGATTTTAACTGAGTGCCTACTAATGTGTTATTTTAAAGAATGTAGTGTGCCTTATGGGTTTATTTATTTTAATAAATGACATTAAAGAATTTAAAGGTATGAAACACTCTTAAAGACTGTAAATCTAACTGATGTTGTTTAATAATAGAAACCCTTTTCTGGCACTTTCTCAAATAACAAATACAAATAAATCAAAGTTGCTAGCTCCTGTACCCTGGTTTTGCTTTGTAAGCCACCTCTGAGCTAAAGACTGGAACAGCTAGCTATAATTTGGTCCACACATTCAAATACTTTAACAATGAAACCATTTTATCAAATTATTTCCACAGCAGCTGGATTTCACAGAAGATTAAGCATCTGGCAAGAGATTCGTAATATTCAGCATCTAGTGCATTATTTTTAAATATTGTATACAATTCTGCCAGGGTAAATATAGGCTTGAAAATAATGTACTATACTTCAAGGTCTACAGGTTAAAATCATGTCAAAATGTACTAGTAAGTATAAAAAGATAGTGGACTTGATCTAACAGCAAGGTGCTGTAGTTTCTTTTTTTCCCTTTTCAAACTCAGAATACACACATTGTAAGTTAGTGTCTTTTGTCTACTTTGAATTTTTTTTTTAAATCTCCAGTATAGTACTCAGTGAGATACATCAATTGCTAATATCATTTTGCTGAATCTTTGGAGAATATATAACAGCTACCAGATCATTATACAGGTAAATGCTTCAGTATTTATTTCATAAGACCAAGAATATACCATTATGTAACTACAGTCCAGTTAAATGGAAAACAATTTTACCAAATATTTGTCTTTAATATAGAATCTGTTTCTGAATTTTGCCACGGGTCCCTATTACTTTCCACTGTATTTAAGTAACTAATTCTAATTTCTAAATCTTTTCTAGGTAAGCATTTAGACAAATAGGCACACATCTGTATATTTTTTATTTTTTCTCTATTCATTCTTATTTTTTTCTTTTCAAATTACAGCAAAAGTGAGAAGCTGCTTCATAACAGTTTACAAACACACAATTATTGATGGGGACAACAAACAATTGCTTTATGTAAGGCCTACAGCTTAGTATAATAATGTTTAAATAGCACTACGGACTAGTGATGTGTGTAAGTTCACCAACTATGTATTCTCTGTGCCAGTCCTAAAGGAATTAAGTATCAACTGTAAGAACAACTGTCTTTGAGAGGTTTTCTTAAACAATCAGGGGAAACAGAATATTTGGATTGTATCTCTGTCACTTCACCTTTCATCCCTTTATGTTATTTTGTACTTTTTATCTTCATTTTTTATATGATTACATCATTTCCCTCTTATCTTTCCTCCCTACAATTTCTCCATTGTATCCTCTTGCTCCCTTTCAAATATGGCATTTAAAAAATGTCATTAAATAAATAAATATATATATATATGTATACATGTATCCGTAAATGAATAAATAAAATATACTCAAGCCACATAATATTGCATATATATATATATATGTTTTCAGCATTGATCATTTGGTGTGGGATAAGCAATTGATATAATATTCCCAACATGATATATCCACAGTGGATATGAAATTTCAAAATAAAAGAATGTATTTTTTGCTACTGTTCATGAGAGGCAGCACTGAAATTCTTTTAAGTTCAAAATTATAGTCATGAATAGTCTCAATAGAAACTAGCAAAATAACTGAATTAGGCCTGAGCATAAATGCTAAAAATGTAAAAAAATTTGAAAAAAAAATTTGATTCAATTTAGTGAATAACTGCTATATATTTTCTGCCTATAAACAAAAGGCTACAGGGATGGATATATGGCTCAGTAGTTAACAGTATTGGCTCCTCATCCCAGTGGGCCTTAGCTTGAATTCCAGTACCCATATAGTAGTTAACAGCCATCTCTAATACAAGTTCCAAGTGATCTTCCACCCTCTTCTGGCCTCCATGGATATTGCATACTCATGGTACACAGTCATGCATGTAGACAAAACACCCATACACATAAAATACATTTTAAATCTTTCAAAAGATAGGATTTTAAAAAACGAGTTTAAGGCAGGGCAGGGAGATAAGGAATGTCTCAGTGGTTAAGAACACTGGCTACTCTCCTATATGCACTGGGTTTAATTCTTTTTATTTCTCATTTTTTATTTATTTATAAAGTTTTTTTTCCATTATACCACGACTTGCCCTCCCTTCCCTCCTCACAGTCCCTCCCAGTCCTCTCTCAGCCTCACCCTATCCCATTTCCCCATCCATTCCCCAAGGTGGGCAAGGAGTCCCAAGGTGGGTCAGTTCAGTCTGACATATCCAGTTGAGGTAGGTCAGATTTCCTCCCTCCAGTATTAAGGCTGAGTTAGGTGTTCCTCTGTAGGGCATAGGCTCCAAGATGTCAGTTCATGCAGAAGAACATAATCTGATCCTACTCCATGAGGTTCCACAAACTGCTCATGCCAATCAACAGTCATCTATCTACCTTTAGAGGGTTTAGTTACTTTTTCTGATGGTTCCCCAGTGGCTGTTTTTGATTCAGTGATCTCTACAGAGCTTCAGCCAGACATCTCTTTGAGACTCCTCATAATCCCTATCCCTTTGCTCATATACAATCTCTTCATCTGTACCAGGAGCTCGACCTGGTGATTATTTATGGATCTCTGCTTCCTCCTCAATTAATTGCTGGATGAAGGTTCTTTTTTTTTAAAAAAAAATATAGATATAAATTTATTTTACATTCCAGCTGCAGTTACCCTCCATCTCTCTCCTCTCAGTCCTCCATCTCCTGGTCCTACCAACAATCCACTCCTCTTCTGTTTCTGATTTGGAAAAGGCAGGTCAAACCTGTTCCCACTGTTACGAGTCCCACAAAAAGACCAAAATACATAACCATCACATATGCAGGGTGCCTAGGTCAGTCTCATGCAGGCTCCCTGGTTGTCAATTTAGTTTCTGTGAGCCCTATGAACCCAGGTTAGTTGATTCTGTGAGTTTTCTTGTGGTGTACTTGATCCTAATGCAGCAGAATAAATTTTGTAATTTGTAATGAACTAAATTATAAGGAGTTTCTAAATTGTCTCCACCTATTCCATCATGTCAGACTACCTTTTAAATGAGCTTAGTGAAAGGCAATCCAGGAAAACTGCAGCTACATGTTGGTAGCTGTGGCAGGACTTCATTCCTTGTAGTTGTGGAACCATAAATTGGCCATATAGTCAGAGAACAAAAAACATAATTTGATTAACACCTAAGAAGACACCAGCAGTACTGAAAATAATGCCAGCCGGAGCTGATGATTAGACCACCATGGATATCCGATCATGGATATCCGATGATACAGCAGAAGTCAGAGAGGAACAGAGGGAGGCCTTCAGCTATCCCCAACTGGGTGAGCAACATGTCAAGAGCCCATTTAAGTTTATGGTCAATAAAATTGAAATGAATTGTGTTGAATATTTCTATCATGTTCATACATTTTTTTTATTTAAAAAATGTCATTTTGTGTATGTTTCCCCCTGCTCCCTCTCCCTTCCCTTCTCCCAATCCCTCCCTGTCATCGCTCAGTGAATGTTCTATAATGACACTTAGGATGGTCATTCATTTGATAGTAGGGGACGTTCTGTTTAGGCACCCCCTCTACTATTGGTTGGAGACATAGCCAGGGACATCCTGTGAGTTCTTGGAGGTTTTCCTATCACCTGGTCTCTTTCCAACCCCATATTTGCTTCCTCTATTGAGATATCTATCTCATCTGTTTTTTTCTCCCTCTTTGTTGCTCCTCTCACTCAACTGTCTCCTTCTCTCATGATTTGTTCCCACCTCTCCTTGGTCACTACACATTATGATCCCAATTTGCTCAGGAAACCTTCTCTATTTTCTGTTCCTAGGGGGATCACTGAAGGCTTCTCTTAAGTTCCTTCTTATCCAAAGCTATTTAGGGATTGTGGTTTGCAGTTTTGTTATTCTTTGCTTTTCGTCTAAAATCCACGTATAAAGGAGTACATCCCCTGCCTCTATTTCTGGGCTGGTAATATTGTGCTCAGGAAGATACTCCCCAAATCTGTCATCTGCCTGCAAATTTTAGAATGTCATTTTTTTCTTACTACTGAGTAGTACTCCATTGTGTAAATGTACCACATTTTTTTTAAAATACATTCTTCAGTTAGGGGCATCTAGGTTGTTTCCAGATTCTTGCTATTATGAATAATGCTGCTATGAACATAGTTAACCTAATGCCTTTGGGATAAGAATGTGAATTCTTTGGGTATATGCCCAATATTGGTATTGCTAGATCACTGGGGAAATTGATTTCCAGTTTTTTGAGGAACCACTATATTGTTTTCCAGAGTGGCTGTACAAGTTTACACTTCTACCAACAATGGAGGAGTGTTTCCCTTGCTCCACATCTTCTCCAGCATAGGCTGTGGTTTTGATCTTAGCCATTTTGACAGGTGTAAGGTGGTATCTCAAAGTTGTTTTCATCTGCATTTCTCTGATGGCTAAAGCTGTTGAGCGATCTTTTAAGTGCTTTTCAGCCATTTGTAATTCTTCTGTTGAGAATTCCCTTTTTAGCTCCGAACCCCATTTTTAATTTGGTTATTTGGGTTTGGGAGCTCTAGTTTCTTCAGTTCTCTATACATTTTAGAGATCAGTCCTCTGTCTGATGTAAGGTTGGTGAAGATCTTTTCCCATTATGTAGGCTGTCATTTTGTCTTACTGAATGTGTGTTTTGCCTTACAGAACCTTCTCAGTTTCAGTAGTTCCTATTTATTAATTATTTTTAGTGTCTGTGCCACTGGTGTTATATTTAGAAAGTGGTCACCTGCGCCAATGCATTGGAGGGTATTTCCCACTTTCTGATAACCTCTTCAATTTCTTTCTTCAGTAATTTAAAAGTTTTTGTCAAACAGGTCTGCTACTTTTTTGGTTAGAGTTATGCCAAGATATTTAATGCTATTTGTAGCTATTATAAAGGATGATATTTCCCTTATTTATTTTTCATTCATTTAATAATTAGTGTATAGGAGTGCTATTGATTTTTTTATTAGTTAATCTTGTACCCTGCTACCTTGCTGAAGGTGTTAATCAGCTGTAGGAGTTCCCTGGTAGAATTTTGGGGGTCACTTATGTATATGATCATATCATCTGCAAATAGAGATAGTTTGGCTTCTTCCTTTCCAAATTGTACACACTTAATCTCCTTTTGTTCTCTTATTGCTTCAGCCAAAATTTCAAGAATTATATTGAATATATAAGGAGAGAGAGGACAGCCTTGTCTTGTTCCTAATTTTAGTGGGATTGTTTTGCATATTTCTCCATTTAGTTTGATATTGACTGTTGCTTTGTTGTATATCACCTTTATTATATTTAGGTATCTTCCCTCTATTCCTGATTGCTCCAGGGCTTTTATCATGAAGGAGTGTTGTATTTTGTCAAAGGCTTTTTCAGCATCTAAGGAGATGATCATGTTTTTATTTTCCTTTAGTTTGACTATATGATGAATGACATTCAGAATTTTTTTTTTGTATGTTGAACCATCCTTTTATCTCTGAAATGAAGGCTTACTTGATCATGGTGGGTGATTTTTTTTTTTTTTGCTATGTTGTTGAATTTAATTTTCCAGAATTTTATTGACTATTTTTGCATCAATGTTCATGTGGGAGATGGGTCTGTAGTTCTCTTTCTTTGTTTCCTATTTGCATGTCTTGGGTATTAGGGTAATTGTGGCCTCATAAAGAGTTCGGCAATGTTCCTTCAGTTTCTATTGTATGGAATAGTTTGAGGAGTATTGGTATTAGATCTTCTTTGAAACTTTGGTAGAATTCTGCACTGAAACCATATAGGGCTTCTTTTAGTTGGGAGATTTTAATAACACCTTCAATTTCCTTGTGGGTTATAGGTCTGTTTAGGTCATTTATGTCGTCTTGATTTAATTTTGGTAAGTGGTACCTGTCCAGAAAGCTGTCCATTTCTTTTAGGTTTTCTATTTTAGTTGAGTATAGATTTTCAATGTATGACCTGATAATTCTCTGAATTTCAAGGGTGTCTGTTGTTATGTCCTCCTTTTCATTTCTGGCTCTGTTAATTTGGATACTCTCTTTTTGCCTTTTGGTTAGTTTGAATAGGGGTGAATGTATCTTGTTGACTTTCCCAAACAACCAGCTCTTTGATTTGTTGATTATTTGTATTGTTGGAAATGATTAAGGATATGTAATAAAACAGATTCACATGGAGAAAACCTCTAAATGGGTTACAATGTGTGTGGAAAAAATATGTAGGCTGAGTGAAAGAAAAAAATATTTAAAAAAGAGAAATAGAGTAATACAAATATAATAAACCATGTAAAATGGAAAATACACAAAGAATTTGGACTATGATTATTATTGTGTTTTCTTTATTTTTAAACTGTTAGTGAGCTAACTTCAGAAAGACATTTGATTGCAAAGACTGATAAGTCAAACAAAATATATATTTTAAATGTATCATGATTTTGAAATTTGTATTTAATGATATGTTTCTTTGGAAAAAAGGTAGTGCTTTTGTTTCCACAGAACATAAGAACCTTTAGATTGTTTCCAGATTAATATGGTTTAATCAACCAAGAACCCTGAAAAAAATCTCTGATGGCAAGAGATGGCCCCATCAGCTTCTAGGCTGCCAATTAAGATGATCCAGCCTCAGGACCCTAATAAGATTGCTAGTACCCATCAATTAGCAGGATATAGTAATAGAAAGCTATGCTCAAGTTCCCAAAATACTGTTTATAAATGTTTGTTTAATTATAAATGGTTAATAGTCATAGTCAATATCTTTCTAAGGAAAAAAAAGGATAGGATATAGGAATGATTTAAAAATATATTATTGAATTTACTTTAATTCAAACATCAGCAGTTAATCTCAAAATATTTTACATTGCTATGAATTTTGGTTTATTAATACACATTTAAGGTCAATTTTGTTATACGGCATGTATATTTTTTACTCTTGTCTAAGATATTATGTTTATACAATTTTTTAAAAATTGTACTGTGTAATTAAGAAATGCAGATTAATAGTCATCTGTGATAACCAAATGTATAAGTCATGCTAGGTAGGAGCTTTTTAGGTATACAAAGATATAGTTCAATTAGATAGGTAATCTTCAAACACTTCAAAGACCTACAAAATATGGAATTTTAAAATATTTTAAGAACTTAGACTTTTTTGGACAGTGAGACAGGTATGCTCTTGGCAGGACCAATCTACTTCAAGAGGATGATGAGCAGTGAATAAACTCCATATGGAGTTTACCTTCTTTGTGGCAAAGGTTTGCCACTGGGCAAGAGATTGTTCTTGCCTTGACTTCTTGGCAGTATGCTGTATAAACAAGCCTAGATTGTCCTCCCGGTTCCTGCTTCATAGAGAAAACAGAATCCTTCATGACACAAGGAGAAGTGACTGGTGAGCTATGCCAGAATGGGCAAGGCAACCCTTCAAATTTCCTACTTCACTGAAAGGTTTGCCAGAGATTCTGGGACTGTAGGCTGAAGATGGATGCCCCACTGCTACAAAGGACCTTTGAGTGACTGTCCAGGCAGACAGATATCATCTCTGTCATTTAGATTTTGGAAGTTGCTTGTACTTCCTGCTTTCTTGGGTAATATATCCTTCTGTGGACTTTGATGTAGTTGAAGATTAAATAGTTATAAGTATAGTTTTCTTTATTATAAAAGATATATTAGATAATGAAGCTTTAGACTCACAAGAATAAGGTAGATTGTAGTATGAGGTTTCTGGCCCGGACTTTCAGGCCTAACCTCAAGGTTTAGGCCCACAGACCCACAGACCCTCAGAGACAAACAGATGCATATGATAGTTTTTGGCCGATCGACCTAAGGCCCAGGCATATAACTTGCTAGCTCTCTACCCTTCATCTAACCCATGACTCACCCTGTTCAGCCGTGGGGCTCGGTATCTTTTCTCACAGCAGCATGGTTGGCCTCTGCTTCTTCCGGCTTCTCTCTGGCATTCTGCTCTGTGCTTTCTGTTCTCAGAGATTTTTTAGTCGGGTAGCCCTGCCCACACTTCCTGCCTACCTTTGGCCAATCAGCACGTTTTATTAAACCAGTGGGTGGGACAATTATTTACAATGTAACAACATAATCTCCCACAGTAGATGATAGAATATTTTCTTTAATTTTGTTAAACACAAATGAACTAGGTATTGTACCTGTAATTCCTGCTTGATATCTGTTTTGTTATAAATAATTTTTCTATGTTAAGATTGAAACCTTCCTTTTTGATTAGACAGAAAAGGGGCAGTGATATGGGATGTCATTCTGTATGTCGTGAATAAAAGAACTGTCTTTGCCTATGGTAAGTATCTTAGCAGTAGGTGGAGAAATCAGAGCATAGCTAAGAGGAGAAGGGCAGAGTCAAGGAATGACACCATCCAGCAGCCCAAGAATCAACATGTAAAAGTAACACAGGAAAACCATTGGCCATGTGGCAATACAGTTTAATAGGAATGGCTTGAATTAAGATTCAGGAGCTAGCTAGCAATATGCCTGAGCCATAGGCTAAGCAGAGTGTAATTAATATAAACATCTGAGTCATTTTTTTGTGTGGGAGGGAAGCAGCTACAGATAGGTCTGGACTTGGGGCTAGGCTAGGCCATCAATCTAATATTACGTTAGGAGGCATAAATGTTCAGTATTGAGACTTCATGTTGGTGGATTTTTACTGAGATGAATAAGTAATATCCATCCTTTTCTTTTTTGATTGATTTTACTTTGAAGCCTATATTGTTAGATATTAGGATGGCTACACCAGCTTGTTTCTTAGGACCATTTGATTAGAAAGTCCTTTCCCAACCCTTTACTCTGAGCCTGCATCTGTCTTTTAGATTGAGTTGTGGTTCTTGTATGCAACAGAAGGATGAATTATTGTTTTGTATTTGTTGTGTTAGGGTGTGTCTTTTTATAGGTGAATTGAGTCCATTGATATTAAGGGATATTAATAACAAATGATTGTTATTTTCTCTTATTTTTGGTGGGATTTTGTGTGTGTTTTCCTCCTTTGGGGTTTTCTTCTGTGTAATTATCTATTGTTTGTGGTTTCATGGGTGTATCTGGTTTCCTTAGGTTGGAGTTTTCTCTCTAGTGTTTTCTGTAGGGCTGGATTTGTGGATAGGTATTATTTAAATCTGGTTTTGTCATGAAATATCTTGTTTTCTCTACTTATAGTGATTGACAGTTTTTCTGGGTATAGTAGTCTGGGTTGGCAGCCATGCTCTTTTAGTGTCTGTATAACATCTGACCAGGACCTTCTTGCTTTCATTGTTTCCATTGAATAGTCTTGTGTTATTCTGATGGATCCGCCTTTATATGTAACTTGGCCTTTTTCCTTTGCAGCTCTTAGTATGTTTTCTTTGTTCTGTAGGTTTAGTGGCTTGATTATGATGTGGTTAGCAGACATTTTGAGGGATGTCTAGTCTATTTTGTGTTCTGTAAGCTTCTTGTATCTTTATAGGCATTTCCTTCTTTATGTTGGGAAAGTTTTCTTCTGTGATTTTGTTGAGTATATTTTCTCTGCCTTTGAGCTGGTATTCTTCTCCTTCTTCAATTCCAATTATTCTCAGGTTTGGTCTTTTCGTGGTGTCCCAAATTTCCTGATTTTTTTTGTTATGACTTTTTTGGTTTTAATGTTTTCTTTGACTAACATATATATTTCCACTATTGAATCTTCCACTCCGGAGATTCTCTCTTCCATCTCTTGCATTCTGTTGGTTATGCTCGTATCTGTAGTTCCAGTTCAGTTCTTCAAGATTTCTATTTCCAGCTTTGCCTCAATTTGTGCCTTTTTTAGTGCTCCTATTTCAATTTTTAATTCCCAGAATGTTTCTTTCACCTGATAGTTTTCTTTTTCTTGGTTTTCTTTATTTTCTTTCAGGGATTTGTTAATCTCTTCCAAATTTTTGTATGTATTTTCTTCTATTTCTTTAAGGGAATTTTTTATTCTTCTTTTAAGTCTTCTATTATTTTCAATAGTTTGTTTTTAAGGTTATTTCCTTCTGTTTCCTCTTCATTGTCATGCTCAGGTCTTCATGTTGTATAACCACCAGCTTCTTCTGGTGGTGCCTTGTTCTTTATGTTGTTATATGTATTATTGCACTGGCATCTGCCTATTGCTTCCATGATTCACTTTTAGTCAGCTCTTAGTAGGCTCTTAGTCAGTTGTGACTAGGGTGCTGAGGGTCTTCAATTGTCCCTGGGATTGCCCTCTTCCTTGCCTCTTCATTGGCTTTTAGTTGGTTGTGAGTCAAGGGGCTGTGGTTCTCCAGTTGTTGCAGAGGTCACTGGGACCATCATTTGATGACATTGTTTTGGGTTGGGGTGGGTTTGGCCATTGTATCTTAGGCTGGGTTTTTCTGTGGGTTGGACTTTCAGGGGGTCTCCCTGCTGCCTTTGGTTTAGGATGGAACTGGGTGTGGGTGTGGTTCCAGGGGCTGTATATCTGGGCAGGTTTCGGAGACCACTGGTCTCTGCTTGCCTTGGGAGTCTGGTGTACCACTCAACTGTGGGCCAAGGGTCTATGGCTCTCCATTTGTTGTGGAGGCACTCTTGATTTTTTTATTGTTACAATGCCTCATAGTTGTCTGTAACTCTAATTCCAAGAGAACTGATGCCCCTTTTTGTCCTCTATGGGCACCATACATAGCACGGTACCCAGATGTACATGAAGGTATACACACACACACACACACACACACACACACACACACACACACACACATTTTTAAGAAATAAGGTACTTATGTTGATTTTGTTTTTGTTGTTGTGTTGTGCTTTTTTAAAGACAGGGCTTCTCTGTGTAGCCATAGCTGTCTAGGAACTGGCTCTGTAGACCAGGCAGGCCTTGAACTCGGAAATTTGCCTGCCTCTGCCTCCTGAGTGCTGGGATTAAAAGTATGCTCCACCATGTCTAATTACATATGTTGAGTTTTAAGGGAAAGGCAGTGAAATGAATATGTGTTCTAGAGTCAGAGAGGGAATTACATGTTCAAATTTCAGCAATGCCACTCTATTACCTAGGAATTCACACTTTGTTGAGTTGTAGATTTTTCTTGACTAAATCAATAAAAATATCATTCAGTTGTGAGTTTTAAAATACTATAACTTGAATATTAAAATTTTCATATATTATTTTAGCAGATGGTTTTCATGTTTTGTTTATTAAGTATCCTTAGAAAACATAAAATGATTTTGTGTCTTTCTAAATTTAAGTGACTTATAAAACCTTTTAATCAAATCTTGTAAGTTATCTAAAGGTACAGACTATATTTCAGTAGCATAAAAAGGAATAAAATAGAATAGAATAAAATTCACTCTTAAAATTCTTATTACAGTTTCTCAATCTGCCCACTTTTTATGTAAACATAATGTTTTCCTTTTCTTGCCTTTTTTAAAAAGTGCTTTTCTGGCACCCAAGCTGATTTTAAGATTGAGTTTCAATTTAAAAAGCCCAAATTGAAAGTTAACACTGAAGCAAAGCACAAATAGAAACTAAGACTTGAACACAGCCTGGGAACTCTGTTGAACAGCTACTGCAGCAAGGTTGGCAAGGCAATTTGGTATGCTGCTCTTTTTCAGCAATGTTTCACTGCTCTAGCTGCTGTGTTCAGCACTTCTCTGTTGATGTCTAGTCCCAGTCAGTTTTTGTTTGCTTTCAAAAGCTAATTTAAGGATTTTATTTTTGATAGCAATCTACTTGTATAGTCTCCAAAACCTACCTGTGGATGTTTCAGAAACTGAGAGACAAAAATGAAAATCTTGTCCTCGTTCTAAGCATGCTACTGGCCTAAATATTCTCCACCAAGAATATTGACAGAAGACAAATGGTGTGTGTGTGTGTGTGTGTGTGTGTGTGTGTGTGTGTGTGTGTGTGTTGAGAGGGGAAGGAATGAGGGAACGAAAAAGAGAAGAGTTATTAAATTGTGAGATAATTGGATGAGATAGACAAGCTGTTATTTGGAGGATGATGAAAATTTTGGAAAGTAAAATATTACTGAAAGGAAAACACATTTCTAGAGATAGACTATTGCACTGATGGTCCATAATTTGCTTGCATGTACTTTTCTCCTTTTCTTTCCCATTTTCATTGTTTGATGGGAAATTATTTAATAAATGAGTTTCTAACACTTCGGGCTTTTTCCATTTATGTAAGGAGATCATTTTAATTCAGAATATTTTGATTTTTAATAATGATTTAACTCAATTGCATAAAAATTCTTAAGAGATGAGATGTAAGCACAAATCTGAATGCTACTGGGTTCACTCCATCTATGATCTCTGTCCCAAGGAGGTTTGGGTCCAGTAAGGAATTGCTTTCTGGCAAGTGCTTTGTCTTTCAAGAGAGCCACATCTCCTTAAAGTCCCTGATAATCTTTGTTGCCTATTCCAAAATAGTTTTTTATACTTTACACTCTGAATATTTAGAATCTAAGTATAATGGTTTGGTGATTTTTCCTTTTCTTTTTAAAAATAGATTCTTCTCTCATAAAATACCTCTCAACCATAGTTTCTCCTTCTAGCTCTCCTGCACCTACCCTATCCCCCAGATCTCTTCCCTCTCTGTTTTCCTCTTCAGAAAAGAGCAGGACTCCAAGAGATGACAGCCAAGCAGGACAAAACAAGATATAATAACATAAGGCAGGAGCCCTCATGCTGATGCTGGACAAGGCAACCCAATAGGAGGGAAGGAGTCCCAAGAGCAGGCAAAGGAGTTAGTGACACACCAGTTCCCACTGTTAGGAGTTCCACAAGAACACCAAGCTAACAGCCATATAATATATACACAGAGGACCTGGTGCAGACACATGGGGGTAATAGGAAACATTGTCTATAGAGTCAGAAAGGGTTCCTCAAATGGTGTTTTACCACTCATGAGATATTAGTATACAGTTGACAGAATTTTATATTTTAGTCTGAGGGTAGACAGTCCATTAGTGATATACAGAGTACATTCATCAAATTGAAAGAAAAACATTTCTTCTGGCTTATTTTTTTAAAGTTCTGGCTTTATATGTTTACAAAGGCTTATGTCTGAAAATATTTTTGTTCAATTTCTAATCACAGAAGGGGCGTGCCTTTAACAATTTAACCAAATTTTACCTTTAAAATTCAAGGAGTCTCAGTTATGCATAATCAGTATAATTTAAAATCAGTATTAGCCAAAGTTTTAATTCACTAACACAAATTATTTTCCCACTAAGAAATATCCTAGAATTCTTTTAATATAGCATAGTCTTTCTACTAGTAGCTTCAGGAAGCATTCTATTTTGGAGATACTGAACCAGCCAATTTTTCTGTCCCCATAATCTTTAATTCTCAGTCTTCATATAAAATAAAAATCAGGAACTATCTTACAATGTAAATTTAAATAAATAAAAGACAAATTTCAGAACTTGTTTTTTCATTTGCACTAGGGATATCTCATAACCTCAGTAACCTACATAAGCCTAGTGGTTAGCACACTGGTAAATAAACACAGAATATTGGTGTGGTTGTAAAAAGTTCTGTTGGATATAATTTAAAAAAGAATTTGCTAATTTATAGTATAATAGATTTCTACATTTTTGGAGCACTGACTATGAATATTAAGATTGATTCTTCAATCTCCTTTGTTGATTATTAGATTTCTCTACAAAGAATTTCCAGTTACTACGTAGAAATCTAACATTCTCATGGGAACCAAATATCTTAGTGGGTTCAAAGGGCTGGAGGAACTGTTCTTGTTCTTAAATAGAAGAAATGAATATAAATGAGAAAGCATGCCTATTTACTGTCAGTGTTCAGGGTTCTTTCAGTTACAAAGCTTGTGGCCACATTATGGATTTTGTGGAACTACAAACTGATATTTTTTTGGTTTAGAAAATACATGTATCTCCTTAGCACTTTGGAGAGAGTGAAAAGCACAAATCCGTTTTCTTGACTTAAATAGTTTCATTCCATTGTCTCTTTGTCACCACCAGACAATGGTGGTTGATTTCCAGTAGAAAGCTAGAATTTGAATCATGTACTATAAATAGCTTCCATACAGCCATCTCATAATCAATGTTATCCAGAGAAGGCTGATCCTGCCAATGACCATCTTCCAGGTGGATCAGAGTAAATGAAACTTGATGTGCTAGTGCTTTGGAGAGTCAGAAAGTCAATCTCGTATATTTCTTCCTTGCAGAAAATACAGTGTCCTCAAGTGGCAGGCTTTTCTGGATGGGTCAATCAGACCACATTACTTCTACACTTTATTCCTCCTGAAACTACATTTTTACAACTTAATATGGAAATGATACATTATTAAAGAATGATGTTATCATAATGCCATCAGCCATCACTTTTTTCAAGTACCTTAATAGTTTAAATATTACTTCTCATTGTAGAATAAAAGTGCTCTAGTTCATTATTAAATGACTCAGCCAAAAGTAAGTATAGAAGTTCACTTATCTCCACTGTTTTCCTGTATGTTTCAGAGTATCAAAATCAACTTTACCTTTCTGCTCTTTAACTTCCAACTAGAGATGAATTTAGAATTTCATAATTTAGTATGCTATCTGAACGACATCTCGATTCTCTGTGCTTGTGTCATTGCAGGTGCTTTAATTAAAATGTCCTTCAAGAAAATTCCATACCATCTCAGCAACTCCTCATTAAATGCGCTAGTTATTTTTCCATGGCAGTAATAAAATACCATGACCCAAACTATCTAAAAATGAGATGAATATTTTGGCTTATGGTTCCAGAGAGATAGCCATTGTAATGAGGAAGATATGGCAGCAGAAGTAAAAAGTGAAAAAGTTACATTTTGTCCAAACACAGGAGCACAGGAAAGAGGGGGTGGAGGGAGAGAGAGAGAGAGAGAGAGAGAGAGAGAGAGAGAGAGAGAGAGAGAGAGAATAGCATGAAGTGGAGTGAATCTATAGACCCTTAAAGCCTAACTCCAGTGGCATACTCCTAGCCAGAAGGCTGTACTTACTAAATGTTTTGTAACCTCCTCAAACAGCATCACCAACTGTGGACAAAATGTTCAAACACATGAGTCTACAGAAGACATTTCTCATTTAAGCCACTGGAGGAAGTGCTATTATTTTTGTATATGTTTCTAAGAATTTATGTGATAGAACCTTAATCTTTGATATACCAGTTGTAGGAGGTAGGGCCTAGTATGAATTATTGGGATCATGGGGATTAGACCTCTTATAAATAGTTAAATATATGGGTAAATCCGAAATTTATACTTTTTGCATCTGGCTTAATTACTAGAAGAGTACATTGTTAAATCACAAGGCTGCATTCTCCCATATTTTAATTCTATTGAATGTGTCTGCTTGACTCCATTTTTTTCTGCCATGAGCTGTTGTAGCAGAATAAGGTCCCCAACAAATATGGCCCCTCTTCTTAGACTTCCCAGTGATTATAACCCCAAATCAAAATGAATGTATCTTCCTTATGCAGTATAAGGCACAGATATTATAGAATATCATTATAACATTATAAATTTATTATAACATTATAAAATACACTAAATCTTGAAAGCTATCTTTGATTCTTGATGCTTTAAGTTACCTTCCTTTGTAACATCTTCTATATAGCATATATATGATATATAAAACATAATATATGTGTATATATAAACATAAGAACTGTTTCTGTTGAAAGACCAGAAACGAACTAAGATTTACAGTCCATTGCCTTATAAATAATATAAAAAACCCCCACTAAACAATGACATACCAAGATGAAAAATATAGTGATGATACAGTGTGGGACATCCTTTTTTGCAGAAGTGGGAAACAGAAGAGAATGCACAGAGAACTGTGGCTACTCGTCTAAAGAACCTGTTTTCATCAAGGGGTAAATGACAGTGAGCTTTTACCTGAACTCAAGGGGCAGGGCACAGAGACAGGTTTAGAAAAATGAATGAATAAAGAATGAGGAAGCTTCCAGATAATAGCTGTCAGATCTTTTTTCTGGTATTAACTTGGCTAAAACCAACTTCAAATAATACAGCAAGAAAGCATGTCAGTGGAGTACATACAAATTACGATCCCTGTATAGAACATAAATCTGAATGTAACAAATGAAAAATACCCACCATAGCAACAGGATAGAATTAAACATGTCCTCAAGTCTAACACATATTAGTTTCAAATGCAAGTGTTCCTAGTCTCCAGTTTCTGTAGTTGTGTGGTCTTTGACAAGCTTGTTCAGTATCTGAGGTTTATTTGTAGTAATAGCAGAAAAAAATCCTTTGTACAAAAATCATTGGGCTGGAAGAACATAGGGTATGACATGACTTAGGCATTGTTAGCTTGTAGTAGGGCTAAAAAGATCAAGATCAAAACTTCAGTGTTATTTTTAAAAAGTTAAATTTACTCTGTAATTTCTTAGCAAAATAAAATTGTGTCTTTTACCCTTGCCAAGCCTAGTTAGGTTAATGGAAAGTTTCTCAGATCATCCGGAGTGAGTATTATTCTCATGAGCTTTTGTATATATGTACATACAAAATGAGGAAAAGGGCTCAAAACTGCCTGCATCTGTAACTTCAGTATCTGTTTATTTTACAGTGAGGCAAAATTTGCTTGAGAAGTATTTATATATTCTTCATATAGACTATATCTGTGTTCAGATGTAGTCCGGTTTAAATAGCAAGAATTAATCCATTGAAGAGAGACACAATTTGGCTGAAACATCTGTTTGATATTCTGTGCAACTAACTTCATTTTTTCTCCATACAAAAAGAACACAATCTTACTTATAATAAACATCTTTTGTAACAGCAATCATGCAGCTGCAGGAAACATGGCTTATCATTAGATAATCACATCCTTGGGGGATTGGATGCACCCAACTGTGTCTCAGGCTTTCTATGTTGGAAATTTAATTTTCTTATCAATGTCAGAACTGTTGCTTTCCACATATTGCTTAATTAATAACTGAACCATAATTCTATCCTCATAAACTCTATTTAAGTCTATATGGTATAGGTATGTGTGTACAATAAAATCAGGACTAAATATAGATAACACATACTTTTCCATATCAGATGAGTGAATTTATATTTTAAGTCCTAGCATTAAGGTTTTCTAGTGGGTACATTTCTTTTATCCATGAAAACATTAACTTATAAAACTGATTCAATTGGAGAGACCTATAGTACAGTTGTTAAAGTCTTGCTTATCCAGGCCCTGATAACATCATCAACCAAGACTTAAGAAAATCAAAGTAATGGTAAAAATAAAGGTGAATAAGAAGTGAAAGCTGATGACTTTAAAAATTGAACCTGAATCCTAATCGTCATTTGCAATCAGCAAGATATATTTTGGTAACTGAGAGAAGATTGGCCCTTTCTGGTATTATAGTAAGAGGCATATACATTTGCATTCTTTTTTCTTAGTATTTAAAATTAAAATTATCCCTCATTGCAAATCCTCCATCTTCTGCAGTGGTATAGATAAATGGCTGGTTACATAAAGGCCTATGATGGCTCATATCACCTGCAGTGTAATTCAGATTTGAATAGGTTAGCCTTTGAGCAACTTCATCTAGAATGAAACCCCTCCACTAGAAGGCAGCATTGAGAGGATCAGGGGGGTGAGAGATGAATTTTTAAGGCTGCTTCGGTTTCGTGCCCTTTCAATTAGTATAAAACCAAGTGAAATATTGCAGCAATTACTCAACTAGTCATGATACCTCTTGATTTTCTTTAACCATTATTGAACAAATACATTGATCCCCAGAGGTAGATGAAAGCCACATGGAGAGATAATTTTGATTTTAAATACTAAGAAAAAAAATGCAAATGTATATGCCCATTGAAGCTGTCCTAAATCAATTTTGTTCCTGGCTTGTGGCTCATTCACAAGCAAAGCCTATCTCAGACCAAATAATCAGACAGCCACTAAATGTATGTTTGGATGTCACTGCAATTTTATAACTTTTGTTTTATAGCATGATTCTGACTATCATTAACTAGTTCTTTGTCCTGTTTTCTTTTAATCTCACCTACTGACAGCAGAGATTTGCTGTGTAGTGATAGTGATTACCACTCACTTGATTACCTACCATGTGCCATGTATTTTTAATGATTTTGTTCTTATATATATTAAATACATGTATACAGGTAAGATATAGGTAAGTAAAATAAGTCCAAGAATGTGAAGTTCATGTAATTTCTTCTTTGGCTTTTCTGTCTAGTATTTATAGGCATATCAGACATTTGATTAACCTTATTTTCCCCCTAGTTGATTTAAATTCTCTTTTTCTAGTTCTTTGAAACAAAACATTAAGACTTATATTTTATTCTCTATCATTCTTTGAATAATCTTCATTAATAAATAAATTCTATTGAAACTAGATTCGACATACTTAAAGAATCAGACCACTTCTCACAACATTCACAACTACTATTCTACTACAAACTGTCATGTCTTGAGTAGATGGTTTACAATAGTCATTTACCTGACTACTGTACCTCACTTTTCTTCTTTTTATTCCTGATTCTTAACATAAAATTTAGAATAATCATCTAAAATTGTTAGATGTCTTTCTTTTGCTAGTGATATTCTCAGAATAAAAGACAGAGTCACTGAAATAACATCTAAAACCTCATCGAGTAAGATTCATGAGGACCGAGGTTCTTATGTTTTGTTAATTGAAATTTCTGTGAGAGCTTGTAGGACCTGAACTATAGTGGGTGCTTGTGTAATATTTGTTGATTGAATTAATAAAGACAAAATCAGGCAAAAGTCATTTTATGAAATTAGTGGTGGTCTTAGCCTATTGTGGTATTATACAAATAATAACTGAATCTAGGTAATTTACAAAGAACATTATCCCAGTTCTTGAGTCTTCTCTGCTTCTGAGATGACACCTCATGTTGCATCCTCTGGAAGGGAAAAATGGTACCTCATCTGTAGCAGTGGGGTTTCTTGGTCCCAGGCAGCCAGAGGTCCGAGACCCACAGACCTGCCGCCCAAGACCGCTTAGCTGCCCGCTGCTCAGGCCCCTTGAAATGACTCAGACGCTTATATTAAGCCCATGCTGTTTGGCCTATGGCTCAGGCACTTTGCTAGTTAGCTCTTACATCTTAAATCAACCTATTTCTATTAATTTGTCTGCCACATGGCCCGTGGCTCACCTGTGCTCTTACATGTTGCTCCTTTGGGCTTCAGCTCGATCTGCCTCTGACTCCGCCCTGCTTCTCCTACCTATGCTCTGATTTTTCCTCCTACTTCTTCTATGGTGCCTGTCATGGCCCCAAACAGCTCCTTTATTTAAAGATTGAGATTCACAGCATACATAAACGCATTCCCACATCACTCGTGTCATGGAAAAAGAGCTTGGTTGAGAGAAAGCTCACTTATATAGGCCCATTTTATGGTGCCATTTATAAGATAGAGCTCTCATGACCTATGTATTTCTCAGAAGGCCTCACTTCCCAATACTGTTGCATTGGCTTATTACACATCTACTATGAATTTGAAAAGGATTCACTCAGAACATAGAAGTGGCTGGGTTTAAATCATTTTTCATCTAGCTCCAAAGACTTTCTATCTCATTCAACAATTGTGCAGAAATAACAACTCCAAGTGTTTGCTTCTTTCCCTATTATCTCATATTCCTCCTTCCTTTGAATGTACCTTATGAAAACTGTCTTGGATTAAAAAGTTGATTGGGGGTAGGACGTGGCTCAGTGGGTGTTCTTATTGTAAAAGTATGGGGAACAGAGTATGGATTCTAAGCACCTATATAAAAGCAGAGTGGGGTACATGTCTACAACCTCAGCACTGTAGGTTTAGAGACAGACAGTTCCAGAGGGTCCCTGTTCAAGTAATCTAGAAAAACATTGAAACTTAAGTTTAGTGAAAAAATATGTTTCACAAAAGAATAATGTGGGGAAGCAATTTAGAAAGACATCCTGGTGCCCATCCTGGTGTATTTATACACACACACACACATGCACTATCAAATATACTCCATGTCCCAAATCATCCCACATACATACATGCAAAATAGTAGGTTGTAGTTGTAGTGAAGGGTGATTACTAAGGCAAATATTTAGATCCCATGAGATCACTGTATAAGTGTAAAGAGAGATTCTGATACTTCCCTGCTTTTTAGAGTTAGAAGTAGTTATAAATACTGAGATGGGCTGGAAGGGGCTCTTACCTTTCTTTTTTGATAGTGTACTTTATGTAACTTAAATTGTTTTCATCTATGACCTGAGAGTCACGTTTTGTAAGCCTGTGGTAGAATACATCACCACATTCCACCAGAAATAGCAATTCTACATTTATTTCAGTATTCTATCAGTGGCAGAGTAGACACTCATTTCTTTTGATATAAGCCTTCACGTTTTTGAGGTTATTATTAAAATATACCCTGCCCTTCTAATTTTTACTTTTTGATAATGTCAAATCATTTAACCTTTACTCCTAAATCCTATTTTTTAAACTTCAATCATTCTTTATTATTTTAGTTATACTTTATACTTTATTCCTGTTAGTCCTCTTCATATTATTCTCATATTACAAGTTGAAAGGGTCCTGTTCCCATCCTCTACTATGAGGTTTTTCTATTTTGTTGTTGAATATATTAGCACAGTAGAATTGAACATACAGCACCTTTTGATACTGATGATCAGCCAAAATATACATATAATATATATCTTGTATAGGCAATATTAAACTATTGATTTATAGGTTAGTGACATATTTGTTTTGACAGCATTGTTAAATAAACTTCAGACAATTTTAAACAATTCTCACTTGTGTATGAATCATAGTCTAAACCATTTATAGTTCCTGCTTTCCAATGACTTATGATCATGTGCCTTTGTGATTTTTTTTAGACTTAGAACATTATTCTTTGTTTTATGAGAGAAATACTACATAATACTTTATCAAAAATTTTGGTTTCACCAACATAGTTGAATTCCATGATATGTGTGTCATACTCTTTCCATGGAGCTAAAAGGCTAATCTGGAGTTTCCAAATTTTGTATAATTATAGATTCTTCCTAAGATGCTGAAGACAGAAAGATGACAGTTTGTTTCTGTTTATTTTATGACCAACATTATAAAAATGAAAAGGTTCACTGGTAGAAACTTCAAGTCTAATGTAATATTTTTTTACATATATTTGACCAATAAAACAATTCTTGCATTAACCTTAAAATTCAAAGATAAGATGCACTGGTTTAGCTACTGATGCTTGCAACTTTCAATAACTTAGCTTGTATCTGAGTACATAGTAAAGTGATGAGGTGCCTATCAATATAATCTTCAATCTAATCTAACATATATATTATAGTCTGTTTTGAAATTAGTAATTGTAAAAAGGGCTAAAGACTTCTATTATCAAAGTTTAATTGAAAAGTTTTTTTTAAGTAAAGATACAGATATTTTAAAAGAATGATGTTCAGTGGAAACTTACATGAAAATGTACATTTTACCTTCCATCTACACAATGTAACAGGGTGGCCTTGGGACACATGTACTATTGAACTGTAACTTTTGAGATACAGCCATTGAATTGAATTTGTAACTTTATAAACTCAATAAAGTAAATTTAATTCAATTCAGTGCAATGAGCTGAGTAATTGAAGTTATAATTTAACTTTAGTTTAAAAGGATCTAGTTATATGTAGGTTAAGTGGCTATTGCTTTTGGTGTTACTTGTTTCTCAGCTTTCTTTCTTTTGAGAAGAGGTTGTTATCCATAACAACACAGAGAGGGTAGTTTTAAACCTTTATTCTGGTTATCAATTCATTAATAACAAACCATCCCAAATTTAATAGATTAAAGGAACAGAATTTTATAACTATTATAGCAAATATTGCAGCTATATTATTTGGAGACATCTTCCAAATTTTATCTGTTGTAATCCTGCAATTTGTTTTTTGTTTTGAGTCGCCATTAGTGATTTGGTTCCAAGCCTTGTTAACTGATTTGCTTCTAATTTCTAGCATTGGAGGTTGCCATCTGCAACCTAATATCTTCCCAGTAGCTACTAGTTCAAGTTCTTTTATGAAAGTTTTCAGTTGAGGATAAGAAGTACTTTAATATTATCTGAATAAACATTGACAGATGTGCTTAATTGATTTTTTTAGTAGTGCTGAAAACTGGATCCAGCATTTCACACATGCTAAACATACACTCCACCAATGAGCCTTAAAGGCTTTTGTTTGAACTTTTATACTTGATCATGTATATGGAGTTGATGAGGAAATTAGTAGCATTCCTATTAATATCATAATCTATGTGATCTTCATTATATTCTAGTTAATTCTATATTTTTCTTTTTAGAAGTTATCCAATGTATATGTAAATAATAGTAGCATTCTTCAAAGTTAAATAAAAGTTAAGAGAATAAGTTACAGATTTTTTGAAATATTCATATTTTGGTTTAAAATTGTGAAGTATACCAGGTGCTATGGCCCTTGTAAATTCAAAGCTATTTAATGACAGCATTGATTCTCTGGTGAAGGTGCCTCACTAGAAAAACTCAAATTATTATAGCAGCAGTGTATCTAGTTTTTAACTTGAAAATATGACTAGATGTTTTTGAATTTTTATCTTTCATATTGAAGCTTCATTCACAAAATTTCCTTTGATAATACTATACTTAAGATCAAGTAGCCTATTGTCAACTCAGCAATTAAAGTCAAGTAATTCTGCACTTTTAATCTCCTTATTTTTTACTATGAAGAGAGGGATTTGAAGATCCTTCACAATTTACACAGAATGCACACATTTTTGTAGATGTGTTTCATTTATCATTATGTAATAAGCCACAAGTAATCATGCAGGTGTTCATCATTCCTTCTTCTGGGTTAATTTGGATATCTAGAAAACTATTGTTTTGTCTGGTGAGTCATATGTCAAGAGTTTGGTACATGTTTGCGTTTTCTGGGATAGCTGTATTTTCTGTATGTAATCTTTCAGCCTTCAGTAAGATAGTCTTATCTTATTTTTGTGGTCATGGAAAGGCTCCAAAAGACTATGCAAAAAGGCAAATAGTCTATTGAGGTTCAAAGTCAGAGCTGACATACCACAACTGTGTTGTGTGTTCTGTTGGTCAAAATCATTGCAAGACTATATCAGTTTCACAAGTTGGGAGAATAGATCCCATCTTGTGATTAAGATATGTGGATTGTGGATTAGGGTAACTATTTTGGTATCAGGTGGCTACAGTGACATCAGAGGAAAAGAATCAGGGTGGTGTTCAGGGCTTCATATTTGATCACCTCTCTCTGAAGAGCTTTCATCCCTCTGGCTGTTGGATGTCATTCTTATTGCTTGACTCTATTATGAGGTATCTGAATTTCGTATGATGTCCTCTGATCATGTTTGCTACGAACTCTGTGTTCTTCTATCCCAATACATGATTCATTAAAGTCTCCACATTCTAATTTTGATCTCCTGAGTTATTCTTATTAAGCACATATTTATTGCTATATACCAGCTGAAACATTTTATAGTGTTTAGAGTTTATCTCAGGTTTTTGTACTCTACTAGTTAGTGTATCTCTGGGAAAGAGAGAGTTTTGCCTGTTTTAACTCATTGCTACACTCCTAGTACCCAAAGCAGTGAGGAATGAGTTTTATTAACAAATGTTTTGACTCCTCAAGCCTGTCTGTTTACAAACCTTTCTGAGTTTTTTATCCTTTACTATTCAAGTCTAATACTGTTAAATTTCTGGATCTTAATATGTATGAGAAGTCTTTATAATAAAAATCAGAGGAAAATAATTTGTCTATCTAATGTGGCTTTTTTGATTGGGACCATCATTTTCAGAAATTCAATGTGTGGTATTTATTTTTATTTTTATGAGGAAATTATTTACCTTTTATAGTTAATTTATCTTCTACTTAAGGATACTGAATAGTAAGAAGCATAACAATGGGATCATAGAAACTCTAAGGAAAAAATCTTCATCATTGCCTTAAAATATTGTTCTGCTTCACAAGTTAAAATCATTTCCAGCACATTCCAATCACACTGAATCCTTAGAAAACTGAAAATTTAGCTGACATATATAATTTTATTGGATTAGTGTCATTGTTCAGAATTTAAGTCCAAAAAACTCCTCTAAATTAATTTATAATGGATGAGATTATCCTAAATTAAGTATCCAAAAAGCCCCAAACAAATGAAAAACCTTGTGTAGCTATTCTGAAAAGAACCTTCATAAAGCGTCATTAATCCTACTGAAATGAAAAACCCAGCTAAGGTAGCAGGAGAAAACTCAATAATTTTAAAAAATAAGCCTAAATATAGCTAAAGAATACGTTAAATTATCGTGAAATTCCAGTCTCTGGATGATTAAACTCCTCTCCCTTCTTTGTTTTTCTTTTCTGATATATTTGGAAAGATATCAGTCTTGTTTAATATAAAGTAATGGTTCAAAGCTAGATGTAGGTCACTGTTACAGAATATATAGAACCCAGGTATCTTCTGTTGGTGTTTAAGATATGTCACAGGCCCAAAAGGACTCTAAACAACTTTTCTTGTTTTATTTTAACCACTGTTCTGTGAAATCTGTTTATAAAGAAACTAGGATCTAGAATTAAGTCTACAATGATGTTAAGTGATCTTGGGTTAGATGACCATTTCACTGAACCAAGTAAAAAATGACCTACCAGTGGAGGAAAGCTTTGACTCAGAATCTATGAAAATATTAGTAGGTACATTGCATAGGCCATGTTATCAGCCAGTCAGATGTTTGAGTAGGCTCTGCATTTACTGTCTCTGATTCTTCAGTGCTCCCAGTTCCAAGTATAGCACCAGACATCTTATTTACGATGGTCCTTAAAAAATGAATCTGATAAACCAACCAAATTGTTCTCATTCCATCAGAAGTACACTTATTTACACCAAAAAGGAAGGGAGCTGGCAGGGGGTTTTTAATGTTTTGGTTTTCTTTCTTCTTTTCTTTTCCTTTCTTTTCTTTCTTTCTTTCTTCCTTTTTTTTTTTTTTTTTTTTTGCCTTTCCTAAGTGTTCATTTCCTTCTTCTGGGAACACAAACTGATTTTGACTCTAAGAATTTATTTGCACCTAACATGGCAAATTTCATAAAAGTTTTCAGTCAAGGTGAGCAATTCCCTGAGCAAGGGACTCAAGATAGTGCAGATTTAATTTTCATGTCTTAGTGAACTGCAAAGAACTCTCTTAATACGGTAGGCTAATTCGGAAGATCAAATGGCAATGCTCAGGGGTGAGCACCAAACAGGTTACTACAAAGGAGGAAACAGTTGAAGCATGAGATTCTCTGGAAAAGATCTCTCTCTCCCCCCCTCCCCCTCTCTCTCCCTCTCTCTCTCCTGCTCCCTCTCCCTTCTCTCTTCCCAGTCTCTCTCAGTTAGCCTTTAGCTTCACCTTTCCCATCCACTAAAAGGGCAAGAAGTCCCAAGGTGGGTCAGCCCAGCATGGCACATCCACTCCAGGCAAGTCCGATTTCCTCATCCCAAAGTCAAGACTCGGTTAGGTGTTCCTCTGCAGGCAATGGGCTCCAAGGTGCCAGGGATCTGGCAGTTTAAAGAAGCTACAGAATGCCAGTTTTTAACCCTGTGGTTTGCCAGAAATTATGCCCAATATATTTAATCTTAGAAGTAGAAGACTGATTATTTTCTTTGCTTTATCTTTTCTGTTTTCAGTATCAAAATAGATGAGGTATGGATTTTAAAATAAATGTCAGTTACAATTGAGATTTGTATAATACCAATTTACATGATGAGCTCCAAATATAAATTAGTGCTCAGGACATTGTTTGGGTTAATATAAACAAACCTGACAAATAAGACTTGATTTTTTTTTATTCTGTAATTGTTTCAGTATTAGGGAAGCATGAAATTTTTGTACCACTATACTGCATTTCATATAATTTTTCCAATAATTATGCATGCTATGGATTTGCTGATGGAAAGTGAATAGTTAACTGCTAGATTCACTGAGAGATTAGCATCTTTGGGGGAGATTTGGTTGTTCTTGTTTCTGGTAAGATGCAGTGGAAATGACAGAAAAATGTAAGAATGATAGGGGGAAATAATTCTAGTTGTTAGGTACATATAAACAGTAGGAAGGGCAATACTTTTCAAATTGAATTCTCTATACTCAAGGATGATAGAAAGCAGTAAAATCTAAAAGAAGACAGTATTTGAGGGAATTATGGACAAAGAAACATCTTCTTATATATCATTTGAAGCAAGGGAGAAGAATCACACTGAGTATATAATGTTGTTAGAGCTATAATGTGTGCTCTGTTTCAGAAGAAGAATTGATTTGTATCCTAGCTCCCAAAATGAAAGTTGTAGCTTACAAAAAAAAAATCATACTTTGTAGCTAGGCTTCTACTATTAACTGGATGTTTGTGCCTCCTCAAAGTCTGTGTGTTGAGTCCTACCTAGGTCCCAAAGTAATTTTGTATTAGTAAGATCACCATTTAGAAGTCATTAGCTTACAATGTTGGACCACTCATTATTAAATTATAAAAAGAAATATGAAGATGTTGGAGTAGAGTGTATAGGATAGACTCTTATTTATGTTTTATATATGGCTGTTTTGCCTACATGTATATCTGTGTACTACATGCATACCAACAACCAGAGAGGCCAGAAAAGATAATCAGATCACTGAACTGGAGTTAAAGACAGTTATGAGACTTGTGGGTTCTGGGAATTGAACCAAGGTTCTCTGGAAGAGCATCCAATACTCTTTTAACTGCTGAACTATCTTTCCAGTCTCCATAAAGCTGTATTATATCCCCAGCATAAAAAATGAATAGTCACTAGAGAAAATATGTTCATGTTCCCTCTCCTATTTCACCCTCCTTCCTTCCCTTCCCTGCCGTGTGAGGATACAAGAAGCCGTTCATCTGCAGGTCAGAAATAGTGCCCTTTGCGTTGATATTTTTATATTTAATAAAATCAGCCTGGAGCAACAGATAACAGAATCACCCACAGTCAAGCACTCAGGGTCAGAGAGTGGTAATTCATGCTTTTGATCCCTTGACTGGGAGATGGAGATCTGTGTTTCTGTGAGTTCAAGGACTAACAACAAATAATAGTAGCTCGCACCTTTAATCCTAACTCTAGAATTATGATGCAGAGTTGAACCTGAAAGTGAAAAAACTTGGCAGAGAAGGTATTTAAAACAAAAGGAGGTAGAGATTCAGATATTCTATAGAAGTGACCAGCCAGGCCAAGGACCTTTGAAGATAGCTTATAACCTAAGAAGTTGGATGGGTGAGAATTAACTGTGGTCTCTTTTCTCTCTCTGATATTCCATCTTTACACCATTATCTGGCTTTGACCTTTTATTAAATACCAACTAGAATTCATGTTTTAGCCCTTATACAAAGAGAATATGCTATGCCATGATATGCACTTTACAGCTTTCAAAAATGTAAGGATTGAATTTAGTTTGTGTAAATGCCAGTCTATGGAATTTTTATTTTAGTAGTAATTAAATAACTAAGGTACTTTCTGCAAAAATTTTTGACTTTGAGAAATTTATTGAGTAGTTTTCTGTAGGGGATTGTGTTGTTTCATGCTAAATAATTGTCCCACCCACTGGTTTAATAAAAAGTGCTGATTGGCCAAAGGCAGGCAGGAAGTGGGGGCAGAGCTACCAGACTAAAAAAACTCTTAAGAACAGGAAGCACAGAGCAGAATGCCAGGCAGAATGCCAGAGAGAAGCCAGAAGAAGCAGAGGACAACTATGCTGCCCTAAAGAAAGGTACCGAGCTGAATGGCTGAACAGGAAGAATCATGGGTTAGATGAAGGGTAGAGAGCTAGCAAGTGATATGCCTGGGCCTGAGGCTGATCAGCTTAAAACAATTGTGATGATGTGTGTCTCTGTTTGTCTGTGCGGGTCTGTGGGTCTGCGGGTTTAAATTGAGGCTAGGCCTGAAAGTCTGGGCCAGAAACCTCCTACTACAGTTTTCTACACAGTAGGTATTTTAGGGCACACTGACTCTCTTTGAGTTAAGTAGAAACTTATTTTCTTCTAGAATTCTGAACTTTTTTAGAGAAAATTTCCTGTCCAAACCTTCGTTTGATTTCTAGAATAATATTATGTATTAATCTTCACAGTCTAGATATTCTGTATGTGTGTGTTTCTCTCTCTCTTTCTCTGTGTGTGTGTATGTTTTTGTGTGTGTCCCTCTCTCCCTCTCTCTCCCTTTATCTCCCTGTCTCCCCCTCCCTTTTTCCCTCCCTCATCTTCTATCTTTTCTTCATGTTGTCATTTCCTACTCTTTGTTAGAATGATCTCATCCTTTAACTTCATGTACTGATAACAAAAATAAACTTATTTCTAGGTTGAACACAAGGCTGGAGATGTTATATTTTATAACAGGGTGACCATATAATTTATTACAAAAGCATAATCCTAGAGGAGAGTGAAAGCTGATATTATTAACTATGCTGTGGTGCTGGCAGTGTGTTCCAATGACCCCTAAAAATCCACGTGGTAATAGAAACTCTTTAGCATGAGCACAATGTTGTTGGTAAGTGGTAGATCTCTTCAGAGATGGAACCTAGTAAGAGTACTTCTAGTAATTGAGTGTATACCACTGAAAAAGGTAGTGGAACCTGAGGTTCTTTGAAGTGAGTGCTTTTAATCCTCCAGTCATTCATGTCATGGTTTGTTGCTTTACCACAAGGCCAAAGCACCAACCATGAGCTAAACTACCTAAAACTGAGACAAAGCAAACCTTCATTTAAATCTTGTTAAAATTTGATCATCTTAGGCAATTTGTAGCAACAGAAAGCTAACCTATGGGATAAGGTCCTAAATAAAAAATATTCTGGGCAAACCTAGAGGTATGTTCAACTTATGTATATCCTATAGTGTATTGAGAAAAGCAGATAATACAGTAGACCAGCCAAAGGGCTTAGAAGTGAGGACTTCTATTGTACAGATCTAACTGTATGTTTTGTATATGTGTTTGTGCACACACATGTGGATGTACATGTACGGGATTGTTATAGCATAATCGTCAGTGTCTTTCAATTGTTATCCTTCAAAATTAATATTTAATTAATTTCTTTAGATGGAGCCTTTCAGTGTCCTTAAAAGTTTTCAATGAGGTAGGATTGCTGGACAAGTGAGTCTCTGGGTTCTACCTGGCTGCACATCTCTAGTGTGGAAATTCCAAGGACATTCCATTTTGTCTGGCTTTTGTTTCTCTCTCTCTCTCTCTCTCTCTCTCTCTCTCTCTCTCTCTCTCTCTCTCTCTCTCTCTCTCTCTGTCTGTGTATAAGCCTACTTTATTGGGTGTCTTTGGGAACCTAAAACACAGTGGAAGCTGAGGGAACTCAATTACCTTGTTTCCCATATTGTTCCAATTACATTCTCTACTTCAACATAATCATTCTGCCATTGTCCAAAACTTATATACTCTCAAAACCTTCTTTTCTACAGGTTACCATACTCTGTTAAATATTTTCCTTAATGATACCTTCTACCACTGCCCAGTTTTTTTTTGTGTCTCTATTCCTAGATTAGCAGATAACATTCCAAAGAATTTACAAGATTTTCCCCTCTGACATTCCTTTACTCCATTTTTCACATTGCTATAATCTCTCTCTCTTTCTCTCTTCCTCCCTTTCTCTCTTTCTCTCTTTCTCTCTCTCTCTCTCTCTTTCTCTGTGTGTGTGTGTATGAGAGAGAGAGGGGGGTGTGGAGAAAAAGAGAAAGAGAGGAGAGAGAATTTCATTTGAAAATCTTCCATGTTTCCTCCAATATGTTTTTAAAGATAAAATTCTACATGACCCCACAGTTTGGGTATTTGAGCTTTTATGATAATTACTTACTGTTGTGTGACACTATTCATGGAGAGACATGAACAGATGCCAATTCACTCCAGATAGGAAACTGGTGACACACCAAAGTAATAGTTATTACAGGTGAATTTTACTGGGGTTGCTTACTCTAATGTAGATCAGGGCTTACTCATACAGCAGAAGTTACTTAGATGTATCATCAAATACCTCTGAATGCATGACAGCTCAAAAAAGCTAGCAACCTAGAGTATAATACACAACTTTCAGGCAGCTCAACATATTTACTTTTATCTCTACTTAGTATGGTTCTTTTTAAAATATCAAATTTACATATAGTACAATGCACAAATCTTCACTGAATTATCAGACAACTTTTGACAAATTTATGCACACAATTTCCTAGCCAACCAAGACATGAAACCTTTATGTCATCCTAGATTGATCTATCATGTCCACTTCTAATGCACTCTGTGACCCCAAAACAACCACTCTTCTGGCTGTTATTATTAAAGTTTAACGTTCCCTCTTTTTTGATTTCGTTTATGTTACCCGTTTAAACTAAACTGCAAACCAATGGTTGTCTTGACAAATGCCATTGCACAATTAGATTTTTATTGAGCACAGTTGTTTTGAATGATTGTAGTTTGGAAACTTTTTTTGAACTATTTCAAAGTATACTTTCTCTAAGAGTCCAAAATTATGGTCACTTTTGTAGATTGGGCTCATATTTTAATAAGCTGCCTAGAGCTTATATTTCTATAATTTGATATTATCTCCTTTTTCTTCAATAAAATAAAGGTCTGCTTCATTCAGCAAAATTCTGCTTAATAAGGCATACTTGTAATGTTAGAAATATGCCAACTATGAACAATAATGCATGTAACTTGAGCAAGAGCCCTAATGAGCTCTGCAGGGGCAATTGTGCTTTAGAATTCCAAATAAGGAGAAGCTAATTGTTAGCCAAATTCAGTCAAAGGAGAATGATCAGTGACTACATTAATGCTGAGATTGGGAACTATATTACACTTTAGAACAAAAATATCAAGTGTTCTTATACAATGCTTATTGGTTGAGGATTTTTTTTATAATAGCTACTGCCTGGAAAATTAGAGACGAGGTTTATTGGACAATTGCAAGGCAAGTGGATTTGAATAAGAACAATACTTTTATCTAGTTTACTGCTTTAGACACCAATTCTGATAAGAAGAGTCTAGACTAAAACTATACTTAGTCAAAAATTAATAAATAAATGAGTATGTCATTGAATTTTTGGTTATGACATATTACATAGTCTAAGGGAAGGAAGAACTTTCATTTCTTTTAAATAATGTATGTTCAACTTTTCAATGGAATACTATGCTTAGAAAATGGAACAGCTGAGACTCTTAGAGGAGCTAGTGATATTGAAACTTCTTTCAGCAGCCATCTCCATATAAACTGTCTTATTGTTAGCTGCTGAAAGGCTTAACTTTTTGAAAAATATTTTCACTTTCCCTTATCCAAGCTATAAACTATAGATATACTGCATACTTTCATGAGATTACTGTAGACATGAGGAAATGGGCATTGACTGAAAAAAGCAACTAAACCTGAAACTTCCTTTAAAAGAAAAGTTTCTAAGATTATATGAAGCTGTAGTTAAGCTGGTGAATGTTGCCATCTGCAAAGTCATTTTGACTCTATGCATTTAAAAACAGTAAGTCCTCCCTGTACTAATTGATGTCTTAAACAAGTATTTTGTACATCTATTACCATTAAATTAGTGATTCAATCTCTTCATTGAATATATGAAATCTGTCTTTGGGAGTTTGATAGGGATGCAGGAATGTGGAATCAGGAAAATATGATCAATCTTTTGAATGAAGGAAGGAAGAAAACTAAGAAGTATGATGAGTGCTTGAGTCACCTTGATAAAGTCATTTTATTTTGTCTATCACCAAGATCCTTGTTTGTGTTTGTGTAATTAGTATTAGGGCCTTTAGTCTTTGAAATGTCTGTATCCTGAACTGCTATTATTATGAAGTTTTTCCTTCTGATTAAAAAGAATTATGAAAATGGAGTTTTAGAGGGAGTTGTCAATCTGCCTAAAAATCTAATGAGATTAAACACCAGTGAATGGGAGTCAGGGAAAAAGAAACAATTGTCACAAAAGCGCATACTCTCTTCTTGCAAAAAATCGAAAGCCTTTTATAATAATAAACAAAAAGTTTAATTCCTTAAATCCTGTGAAGTTGTAAGATGTTCTGCTTAAATATCAGTGATTGTTAAATTACTCTAAATGTTCTTTGAAATGTGTATTGGATAATTACATATACTACTATTACGTCTCTCCAGTGGGGAAGTCATCAGAAGAGGAGACACCATGGGGAAGAAGGCTGGTAAAAAGAATAGATACTCAGTGATTAAAACCAACAAGTTCACATCAAAATTCAAAGGGATCATTTTTAGGGCAACCCAAGTTCTGAAAGCACTTTAAATACAGCATAGAGCAACCCGTCACTTTCTAATTATAAATTCCTTTTTGGCCGGGAAAGTGAAGTGTTCTTATGGAGATCTTTTATGTTCAGCAAGTAGAGTTGAAATGTAGGAAAACAGAGCAATGAAAGAATCCCATGCTGTGTGGAGAACTAAAGCACTGCCATTACTGAGCACTATGGGCCCCATGGGCTGGAGTAGATGACTCTTAAGCATTAGTTCATGTTTTCCCAATTAAGCATAAGTTGTGTTTCTTTATGTGCTATAGAAATGTTAGTCATTTAGTTCCCATAAGGAGCATTTTATCAAGAGCAACAATTATAGCCAGAGACAAAGGAGCTTGTAACAGGATTATAGGCACCCCCCCACCGACTCTAGCTGGACTCTACCCCTTAAATAGCTAATTGTGATGTAATAGTGATAGCTTTTGGCACAAAAACAGTTGACAATAAAGTAATAAGGCATCAAGATATTATGCATGAAACGATGTTGAGGAAATAAAGTATGTTAAGACAGAATGACAGAAATAAGTGTAAGATGGATGAACAGATATATTACATTTAACTTATTTTTTTCTCTTTTATTGGTTCTGGTCATATGGATATGTTTTTCTGGATATTAATTTGTATTTTCAGGCATAAGGTATTTTTGAAAGTACTTTGACATCTTCATGTTTTAATTTTAGATTTAAATTAAAGATGGCTTATCATATCACAGTATGTTTGAGTTAGAAATCTTTTTTGTACCTACTAAAATTTATGTAATATTTAATCACCCTTAAAAGGAAAAGGATCCTTCCATATATACCATTAAAAGATTGTATAGGTATTTCCATGTTATAGAAATGGTACATACATCAAATGATACTACTTTTCTGGGCATGTGAAGTATGCTCATCCAATTGATTCATATAGGCCTTGCTCTTCTAAGGGATAACTAATGTGTTTCAATTCCAGCTCAGTCAGAGAGCACATAAGTCTTGTCATTTACCTCTCTCCTGCTTTTTAATAGAATGCAGTAATTGTGAAATGAATTTAATTTTGGATTCCAGAAACATTTGTTTACTTCTACCACTTCTAAAACTAGTTATATTTCTCATAGGAAAAAGTAAGGAAGTAATACTACATTCATGGGTTCTTCGGGAACAATAAAGGGAAACAACAAAAGGATCAGTGGGGCACCTGACATATCACTCATACCATGATATTCATAAAAATACCAACTCTTGTTATTGCTAAGGTTGATTGGACAAACCAGAAGGGAAGTTTTCCTTTCTGGGTCCTTCGGCATATGAACTTTTCAGATTAGAAGGTCTTTTTTACTGGAAGCCTAACGAAGGGCACCAAGGAAACAGAGGTTTGTCTGTGTCTTTGGAAGGCAAAAAATAAATAGTTGCTGGCATAGTAGAATCAGTTTGGAATTGTGTATTCTGCTTCCTCATTTTACCTGATGGCTTGAACAAGTCCCTGTCCTGCCACTGTTGCTTTCATTGTGGCTGAAGGTGGGATAGAAAGGTAAACAATTCCATAAAATTTAAATATACAGCAGAATAATATTTTTAGTATTTCTGGAATGTTAATATGCATGACATTCTTTTATAATTCCTACTGCCATTACACAGCCTGGGTTTGGGTATCTAGGTCCAATGACTTAACTCTGAATTTATGTCACGAAGCAGAAACGGCTAAGGAATGGTGTTTGGACTCCAAATGATTATACTTTAGAGAGGAATGAAATGGCTTACAGAATAAAAAATAGTTTTGGAAAAATTAATAAGTATCAGTGGATTTTAATGACTGTAAATGTAGACAGATGCAACATTGATTTGGGTATTCCCAGGGAAAAGGTCTTTGGAACATGCTAATGGCCTGGTTTTACTAGTATCCCACCAGAAATCTCTTGTAGATATACAAGAATAGAGGACCCTGGTGATTCATTTCCAGTTCTTCCCTTTCTAGATGAGAACACAGGAAGTCAGAAGCTGTTTTGGTTTGAGACCCTGTCATGGAGTTTTATGGTAGGGTCATCAGACTATTTTTCATATACTTGATAGTGGCATAATCCTGGCATAAATAGCTGAGACATTTGAAGATGGTTTGCTTTTGGAGGTGTGTGGTTCAAATCATGCATTGTAAAATCTTAAAGAAATGAGTGATAACAACTAGGTAATGTGCATAGAGTGAGAGACTTTGGAGTACTCAGAACTAAATGGAATGTCTTTAACAAACTCTTCTCCTCAAGGCTCAAGGATCTATGAGGAAAAGGAGGTAGAATGATTAATTTTAAGAACCAAAAGATCACTCCAAGGAATCAGAATATTACAGGAACAACAGGACTGATACATACAGGAACTCACAGAGACTGTAACAGCATTAAGAAGACCTGCTGTGATTCAAATCAGAAAAAAAGACGCAGCTTCTGAGTTGTGTCTCTCACATAACCCGTGGTACAGAGACACCCTGGTGAGGCACATGGGCTTGAGTATGATGGCAAGCTTTTGGAGTGCAGCATAAAGTGTAAAATGGCTGGTTCTTGAAGTCTCACAGGAGCCTCAATATAAGCAAAAAGTTATAAATGATGTATTTAAGGTTTCTGTTTATAAGGATGAAAAGAGAATAGAGTCAAAGATGGCTTCTTAGTGGCAATGTTTTCTTGGATCAGCTCTGTTTGCTGGAGGCAAGCAGAGGTTTGGCTTCTTAAAGAGAGGCTTCCTGATTCAGCCTTAGAGGCAAAACACTTGTGAGTTTTTTAAGAGGCCCTGCTGCCTAATACTTAAATGGAGTCAATGACCAGCAGATGGCAAAGCTTTACTTGGTAATTATATGAACCCTAAAATTCTCCAGAGTACATGGGTTAAAAAGATAAATTCTATGAAATTAAACTAGGAGCTGGATGGAGCCACCCACCCACTCTACCAACCTTGAACTTGGCAGATTAAAGGTATGTTCAGAAAATGAAAGAAATAGAAGCATCCTTGGCAGAGTAAAGGTGTTTTCAGAAACAGAAAGAAATAGAAGAATCTGGGTGGAGTCAATCACCCTAGCCAAGCAAAGGTATGGTCAGAGACAGAAAAAGTTAAGAAATAAATATACAGTAAAGACAGTTTCTTTAAAAAAAAAAGTCTAAGTGGTTTAGAGTGTATTTAAAATATATATACATAGGCTTAGAGAAATAAATAAATAAATAAATAAATAAATAGATAGATAGATAAATAAATAAATAAGTAAGTAAGTAAGTAAGTAAATAAATAAATAAATAAATAAATAAATAAATAAATAAATAAATAAATAAATAAAAAGCCACATGAAGATGGAAAATATAAAGACTGTTTGGATACTGTATGCTATTGTCTTATCTTTAAGTTTCTTGACTGAAAATGACATAGTAAAAGCTGCTAAAAGACAGTTGATTATAAATGCTCTTGTATTAATCAAACCTATATATTTTGTAAGTGAGTTGACTTTAAAATTGAAATCCAAAGATATGCTACTTTGGAGAAGAGGTTTTCCTTTTATTTTCAGAAAATTAGAGGCTGTGGATTTATTCCTGGATAAAGAACATAAAGTTTGATAGAGGAAGACCCCATGAGAAATCTCCAATGGAACTGGGTGGACCAGATGATTCAGCATTTCAGAGCACCTTTGTGAAGTTTCCCGAGCTCTGTAACCAGAACAATTTCAAGGAGACTGGCTGAGATGACCCAGCCTTAGAGACTACTCCACTAAAGACTTGTGCATAATCCTACATTTTTCTTTGGATTCCCATGAAATTGCCAACGCCCCCATTCAGTAGGAAGTAGCCTAGAGAATGATGCCCACATTCCCAAAACATGGATTATGGATGTTTGTGTTAATTTACAGTGTTGTTTATAAGTTGTTATAGATAAGGGGGAAAGAATATTAGATTTGGAGTTCTTTTTGTTTTAAAATGAGAAAAGGGGATTGTGTTGTTTCATGGTAAATAATTGTCCCACTCACTGGTTTAATAAAAAGCGCTGATTGGCCAAAGGCAGGCAGGAAGTGTAGGCGGGGCTACCAGACTAAGAAAACTCTGAGAACAGGAAGCACAGAGCAGAATGCCAGAGAGAAGCCAGAAGAAGCAGAGGACAACTATGCTGCTCTAAGAAAAGCTAAGCAGCCACATGGCTGAACAAGATAAGAGACATGGGTTAGTATAAGGGTAAAGAGCTAGCAAGTGATATGCCTGGGCCTTAGGCCAATTAGCCTAATATTATTGAAAGCATCTGTGTGTCACTGTGGGACTGTGGGACTGCGGATCTGTGGGTCCTAAACCTTGAGGTTAGGCCTGAAAGTCCGGGCCAGAAACCTAGTACTACAGGAGTATCAGTGGGTATATCAACTATACTCTAGAGCAGGCCCCATGCTCAGGAGTAGTTGTCCAACATAAAACAGAATCCTAGTTTTTGGTGTGCTTGTTGTTGTTCTGTTTTGTTTTAGTATTTTTGTCTTTTGTTTTTTTCTTTTTAAATTACTTTGATATGGGGATATTTTTGAAACTATGAAGTTGGGTGGGTAAGGACATGAGGAGGATCTGTGAGGAGTATGGGGAAGGGATAGAACAAAATAAAAATATATTGTATGGAAAACATTAATACTAATAAATACAAAAAAAAGTTTAAGAACTATGCACACCAAATCCAACAAGTGGTGGAATGTTCAAGTGGAAACAAGCAGACAAGGAAAGAGCATCCCACAGGCCACATCCTCCTTTGTGGATTGCCTGGCACTATATTTTCTTTCCAAAAATTATATTATTTTAAAAATTGTGTGTGTGTGTTGTGTGTGTGTGTATGTGTATGTTGCAATATGTACATCTAAGTGAAGTTGCCCAAGGACCCAAAAGAGCATGTCAGATCCCTTGGAGCCTGAATTGCAGGTAGTTGTAAACCATTCATGTGGGTGCTGGGAACTGAACTTGGCTCCTCTTTAAGAGCACTATATGATATTTACTGAGCCATCTCTCCCACCTTAGTATTGTAGTTTCCACTTAGTGAGAGATTGAGACAAAAACATTACATTGATCCAGATATGGCAATTCCTACACCTATGGTATAAAATTGATACCTGCTCAGTTTGGGGGTCTAAGTACCAAGTATATGCCAGGGGTATAACTAGACATACAAGCTTAGTTTTTATTTTATTTCAGAGCAGGAATAATAATAAAGGAAACAAGTGATGAGTGCCACTTTCCTGAGTACGTCCACTGCAAGTGTTTGTGGGAATGGAAACAGATTTGTCTCGATGGTGCTGCATTACTTAAAAGTGAGATGAGAGTGGGGGCACTAAGGAAATCATGAGGTATAATGAGATTCTGCTTTGAGTCCAACTAGAACTCAGTGGTGAATTTTTTGCATTATGTTCTTTTGAATGCATGGGTACACACATTAATAACTTTGAGACCTAGATGTTGGGAAATTCATGTCATCAAGCAACTCTTTCTCGGGAGGCTGAAATTATTTATCTAAGGTATCCAGCTACAGATTAGAGAGGGATACTACTGCTCCTTGAATGTTCATTTTTCTGGATCAAGATTTTGGTATATAGTCAAGGACTTCTTCAAAATTGCAGTCATTATGCCTCAGCCTCTCCAATGCTGAGTACAGACATGTGCCATAAAATACTTCTTCAATTTTGATATGTGTGGGAATAACCAACAGGAGAACTTGATTGAACAAAATACAAATTCTGCTCAGGAGGGCCTGTTGTAGGCCTGAGGGTTTCTATTTTTGACAACTTCCAGGTGATGCTGATGCTAGTGTGCTGTAGAACACAACTTTTTTCTTACAAAATGTTGTTTTACAAGGCACACTAATGTTTCTAAAGGATATTAAGTATGTCAGGCTCCAGTTAGGATGATGTGGATTCCCTACAGAGTGTGTATCTTTTCTTCCTGGGAGTGAATATAAATGATCACTTGAGACAGTGTAGTCCCTGAACTGCACACACTTGTGAAAGGGTTCACATTTTGTTCCAATTAAGCATCTGAAATGGTGCTGTGTGCATTATGCATGATATTCTGATGTCAGGAGGATGGAAACTCAGAAATACTCATGCAGCACCAAAATTACACTAAATATAATTTAGTAGTACAAGCTAGGAGGCATTTGAGGACCTTGTAGATGTGCTGCAATTATCATCCTGGCACAGAGAAGAGGAGCTAGTTAATGGAAATGTGCAATTGCTAGAATACTGTTTAAATTGGCTTTGGGGATACTTTTGCTGGTGATACCCCAAAGAACTTGGAGAAATGGCACACCAGAAATACATGGGCCAGTATTCATTAACAGTCTTTGAGCCATTCAGTTAGATTCACAGTTTATCTCTTCTCTGTCAGAGGAGACAAATGAATAAGTACAAGCTATTGCCTCAGTTTATGACTGAAAGGCTGTGTGGCATTGGGATTTCCTAGGTATCTGTTAGAGTATCAATAATACTTTTAAAAGGTTCAGGTATATGAACTCTTAGCAAATGTACTGGAAAAAGAAATGAAACTGCAGAGGTATTTATGTATGTTAAAGCTTTCACATATTCCACAAAGTATGTCTGAGTGTGAGAGAATTGAACTTCAGTTCACTGGCCTTTAATAAAGTTATTTAGTTATAATCCTTTGGTGGATATAAGAAAATCACAAGTGCTTGATTCAGATCGACACCAGGTGAAATGAAAAGAAAACTAAAGCCTGGAATTCAGGGAAAGGTAATGCTACACAAGCTTTATCAAATCCTCCCACCAGCCCTGTAATTCTCAGCAAAGCTCAGCATGACAGTTCCAAATAAAACAGGGACATGACAAGGCAATAACTCCGGGAGCATTAGAGTAAGGTACAATAAGTTTTCTTTCTCCTCCTTTGACTTGGATTCTCCTAAAACAGCTGAGGGAGCCAAAGGAATGAGTGTTTGCCCTTCCTTTTCTGTGCCTTCTTAACCAGCTAGCTCTTGTGGTTATTGAATTTCTCTTTAAAGACCTTATTTGTGAGTAAAAAGGGAAGTGTGAGTTAGCAGTGGTAACAACGGTACTGTCTAACAACAAGCCGCAAAGTCTCCTAGGCAAACAGCAATCAATAGGGATTGATTCCATGCATGAATGTGGTGACTGACTGGGAGTAAACTGCTATACACTAAGCTCTGCTGGAGTGGCTGCATGTCTGTCTCATACTGTGACTAGGTGGTGACATAGAAGCACAAGTGGGCAATGGGAAGGCAGACTAATTCCCTTGATGCTCAAGCTTGGAAATGGCAGACCATCATGGACCAAATTTGATATAGGAAAGTGTTGAAATGGAGAGTATACACTCCATAGATATAACACTGGTGTCAATTTTTGCTGTCAATGTGACAAATCTTGAAATAGACAAGGACTAGAAGCTTGTGTCTATTTTAAGTAAAACTGAGTTGCAGAAGAAAATAAAACAAAATAATTATTCATTATTTGTCTTAAATTCAGTTTTCCTTTTTATGTTTTCCACCCGAGTTTTATAACATTAAGAACAAAGCTATTGAGAGTGATGGGTCCACAACCAAAAATATAACAGTGATGACTGCAAACTGAAAGCAAAGGCATGATGATGCATAGAAAAAAAAACTTTGTAAAAGTTATTTCATACTTTCCAGTATAATAGTCTACCAATTAAAAACACGCGTTCATGCCTGTTTCCCTTCAGAAACACCATTTTGTTTTTTTGCTTGGCATAATTGATCTTTGGTTAGTGTCTGGCTGTATAGTAAAAAGTTCATATTCTTTCTGATGGACTGGACATGTGAGGGAATGGTCCATGCCCATATATTAACAATTCCATACTTAGATTATTACCCTTAGCTACTGGAAAGTAAGAAAGCGCCTGAATATAAGATGAGGATGTACGTTCATTGAAAAATCTCATCATTAGTATCTGACAAAGCATAAATCTTCTAATGTGTCCCATAGAATTTATTTAAAGTCAAGACTAAGCATTGCAAGAAGAAAGGGCAGATTGCATAACCTTCTCAGCAAATATGAGCTGGATAGTTTCAAGAAATTCATTCCTTATAAAGCAATTTCAAGCCTGTCTGCTCTTTTCTGACTGTTAATTTCCTATTTCTACAGAAAAAAATCTTTCACAAACATAGTAGTTTAAATTAAATCAACACCCACGTAGGGCTCACAAGTCTATGGATTAAATATATAGCATGGGTCAGGTGTAGTAGTACACACCTTTCATCTCAGCAGGTGGATCTCTATAAAAATAAGTTCAATGCTACCCTGTCTAAACAAAGAATTCAAGGCCAGCCAACTGTATAGTGAGATCTTGCATTAAAAAAAATACAGTATGGTCTTGCCAAAGTTTATCATAGACTAAAATAAAGTTGTCATTCAGACAGATTTCTCAGAATTAGCTCTAGAGAAAAATCTGCTTCTAAGTGATTTTTAAATTGCTATCAGAATACAGTTATTTACACATGTGGGACTGAGGTCTCCATACCCATGGTGACTCTCAGCAGGTGCCACTTCTCAACCCTGGGGGTTCTTTTCATCTTCAAGCCAACAATTTTAAAGTGGTACTTCAGATTTCTGACTTCCTCTTCTGCAACCAGCTTTAGCATGCCCCTTTCTTAGAGGACTCGTGTGTTTAATAGCAATGCTTTTTGTAACTTAAAGTAAACTTACTGCAAAATTATTTCACCGAAGTGTCTAGATTAGCATCTGATTGAATAACTGGGCAAAATGTGTACCAGGTGTTTAGAATCTCCGATGGGACATCTTAGAATTCTGCTTACCATACCAATTATGTCCATGGAGAATGTTGCATCTTGTGTCCTACTCCAGGATTCTCCTCTTCTCTCATCAAGTCTATGCATTTCATTTAGCTATGTCCATCAAAGCATCTTCCAGAAAAAGATTGGTTCTTCATAAACACTTTTTCCAACACTGTTTTCAGTGTTTCCTATGCCCTGAATTAACCTATTTGCAATTCCAGGCTGCACGATTATTTATTGATTGTGTGTGGTCTGCTGCAGGACTTTTGTAAATTTCTTGGTTCCAATTTGCGTTGCATGCATGTTTGGTAACAGGTAGAAAGACTTACAGCTTCTGTTTAATTCTGTTTAATTTTTATATTTTTTAAGTTAAGAAATGCTGTGGTGACATGAGCTGCTCACAGTCACACTGCTCAAAGAGAGAATGCTGTCCTTGTGCGGTTGCTGATTAATACCAGAGATTCGCTTCCTCTTAGTTCTTCCTGGTGATTAGCAGGTAGCATACATCTTCACACTTTATGCAATGTACATATTGTATTTTCCTCTGGAATATAATATCATAATTATTACTTATTTCACTTATTCCAGAAGATGGCGCTGCTGCTTCTGAAGTGAAACAACATGGGAGAGGGGATAGGCAGCAGGATATTTTAGTGTTTCAAAATAACACATCAAGCATCCATATTGGCAAACATATACTTTTAATTGACATTTAAAATACCTACTACATTATTTTTTATCCTTATGCTGAATTTAGTTTTATAGAAAAGATAATCAGAAACACAGTTTTATAGAAAAGATAATTAAATATGTTGAGGCAGGAGTAGAGAGCCTCTATGTTTCTCTGGTGTCAGAATCAGGACTCGGGTGATGCCTTAATTGAATGGACAGTGCTTGAAGCAGATGCTGCTGTTGGCTGATACTGCAGAGAGACCTTTTTCACTGATGCTGCTTTTATCAACAGTGGTGTTCATTTGCAGCATTTGCTATACACATTGACATTGATAGGAACTTGTGCTTTTATCATTGAATTAAGGGAGGTGTGTGAGTGTGTGTGCATGTGTGTGTGTGTGTGTGTGTGTGTGTGTGTGTGTGTGTGTTTGCGTGTGTGTTCACATATACTTGAGCTCAAATACTTTTGGAGAATTGAGTGTCAGAGACCAGTCACTGTTTTATACCTGAAAACATGATGATTTTAAAATTTGCCAGTCGGGTATTTACATTCTGAGTGTCTTACATGCTGGTCACATCTTACTTAGCAATTGGTACTGTTGTGTTGTGCTGCCTTCTACTGAGGCTTATTGCAGAAGAATAATCCAGAGAAAAAGGATCTAAATCTTTATCAGCAACAGGAAACTAAAGAGTAAAGTTATTGTTTGTCTAGAATTAAAAGATTGAAAACAAATATGTGACATTGAATTCTTCAGGAAGTAATATACTACCTTTTAAAACACATTCATTCCATGACAATTCTGAAGTATTGTAAGTCACTTCTTCATCTACAGTATGTAGAATAGTACCTGGAATACATTAGGATTTAATAAGAAATTAATGAAAATTATATTCCTGACATATTATGAAGTGTTATTATATCCCATTTCACTTCACTTCAAATTGACAACGTTATCCATATTTTATGAGTTTCAAAGTGGAGACTAAGAGTGAGTAAGTAAATTTCACCAAGTTATAAAATATACAAATGGTAATGTAAGTGATCTATCTCCCAAATATGACTTTTCACCTCTTACCTCTTCTCCTCCTTCTCTCCATATCCATTCTGTTGTGAGTACTTCTGGGTAGTGGTGCAACCTTTTAATCCTAGCGCTTAGGAAGCAGAGCCACGTGGATCTCTGGGGGTTCAAGGCCAGTCTGATCTACAGTGTGAGTTTCAGGCTAGCCAAGGCTACCCTGTCTCAACTCCCCCAAAGAATAACAAGGAAGGAAGGAAGGGAGGAAGAAGGGAAACTATAAAATGGCTCTCCAAATATTACTTTTATATCCTGAGTTCCTTTCGATATATTACTGATTACACATTCCTGATGATTTTGAAGGACTTGAGAAATTATTAGTGGGACTTCATAGTTCCCATTTCAACCTTGGTTCTAGAATGTATTTTATCTAAGTTTCCTTATCTCTATACAATAATTACAGACTTCTCTTTGGGTATTAACAATTAAGTAGTTGAAACAGCTATCTAAGATACCAGACAAATATAATCATCATTTATTCTTCAAAGGAAAGAGAATCATTCCAAATTTATTTTGTGGAACTGGGAAATTATCTCAGCATGAGGACCTAAGTTTGAGCCCCAGAACATATCTCAAATAGCCATTGGTGTTGGCACATGGTTGTAATTTCAGTGCTGGGGAGGTGTAGAAAGCCTGAAGCTCCATGACCAGGCAGTCTAGTAGAACTGTGGAGTGCAAGACCTTCCAGAGACCTTGTCTCACTAAACAAGATGCCACCTAAAGAATAACCACTGAAGTTGATCTCTGGCTTCTAAATATCATGGGCACACATGTGCACATACATAGATATGCATTCTCATGTGCATGAACAATTATTTTGCATTTTACTAGTTTGTCTGCTTAGTTATTTATTAATAAATTCAATGGGGTATCCTGCATTTGTTTCTACCCTAAACTATAGTGCTTTCATAATTTTATTAAAATAACTTAATCTGAAATAAAATTCCTTAATATTTTTTTTCTAATTTTTCTGTCAGTGGTGATATTAGAAACAAATTGGAAAATGGGAGGAACTTTTGAGAATGCTTAAAAAGGAAAGGGAGCATAACTTGTGCTAACTCTTCGAACAATAGGGTTTTTAAATGCACTGAAACCCCAAGTTGAAGCAGACTATTTGCAAAGATTTTTTTTTTTTTGAATTACACGAAGTTAAGAAGCTACTGGGAGCTCATTGACTCTGGGGAACCTGAGTGGGATTGAACTTTGAACTAGGCCCTCTGAATTTGAATGACAGCTGTGTGGCTTGGGCAGCTTGTGGGGCCCCTGCATTGGGACCAGGATTGATCTCCAGTGTATGACCTGGCTTTTTGGAACCCATTTCCCATGGTGGGATACCTTGTTCAGCCTTGATACAGGGGAGAGTTGCTTGGTCCTGCATCAGCTTAATATGCCAGACTTTGTTGACTCTCCATGGGAGGCCTTATTCTCTTTGGGGAGTGGATGGGAAGGTTGAGGGGGTCAGCTGGGCGTGAGTGGAAAGAGGGGAAAGGAAGGGAAGGAAGGGAAACTGTGGTCGGTATGTTAAAAAAAAAGCTTTTAAGTAAAAAATAAAAATGCTGAGTTTGAGACAGTTTTGAAAGCTCTAAGTAGTGATATCAAATAAGCATTTGGATGAGCTCAGAGAGGGCAAACAAAGCCTTTTATGAACTTATTCATACCCTAAATGAATGATTATTAGGTACTATACATAGTCTAGCAATATTGAGCTAAATTATAATTTCTTCAAACTTAGCTGGGTCTGTGTCTAAAACTTCATGTTTGAGAATATGAAACCTAAATGAGTTGACTTTAATAACAAAGTATAATAGACAAATGAGAGCAACAGTCAAATTAATTGTTGCTAATTGAAAACATGCATAGAATACAGATGCTAAAGCATTCAAATACTTTCCTGTAAAGTGTGATATTTAATTGAAGTGAGAATATTGGTTCGTATAAAGAGATGAATGGCACCAAATAAAAACAATATTAAGTTATGATTAGTTATGGGTGGTTTCTGGAGTGAAAATATGACATAAAATGATAAAGAGATAACTGAAGGGTGAGTCTTTAAATATTTATTCTTTAGTAATTTCAGACTTGAATACAGTGTACCTGGATCATATTCACTCCCTACTTCCCCCACTCCTCTCCTCTTTATAATTTTGACTTCAATTAATTAGTGCTTCCCAGGGATATAAGGCCATCTATGGGAAAACAGAAAAACTACCAGGAACTATAACCTGACAAGAGACTGACTCTCCCTCCCCAAGGAGTCACCAAAACTTAATAGCTTCTAAGTTCAGATTCCCAGTATGCACATAAATACTCAGTAATGCAGAACAAGCCTATAATCCCAGTATGGGAGGAGGCAAAAACAAGAAGATCCTTGAGGTTTGCTGGCGATTCAGTCTAATGAACTGTTGACCACCAGGTTCAAGATAGACCCTGTGTGTGTGTGTGTGTGTGTATCCTGCATGTAAATATATATTTATGTAGACACCATATGTATATATTTTTTCACAATAATGTCTTACAATGTAGCTCTGGATTTCCTGGAACTCACAGTGTAAATCAGGCTGCTCTTGAACCACAGAGATCATCTTTTCTCTGCCTCTCAAATTCTGGGATTAAAGGAGAGTGCCACCACACCCAGTCCCAGCTGTAAACATATTAAAGTAGAGAGCAATTGATGAAGACAGGGAAATGGCATTTCATACATATGTGCATACACGCTTTGCTTTACCAACTGAGCCATTTCCCCATGTTTCATCTTTTAAAAAATGTTCATATAAGTGCTATATTCCATAAAACATATAATTTATCTTTTTCTATTCTCTGCAACAGTAAAGTAGCTTTAGTTAATATAGCTTTTGATGTGTTGGATATATTTTTTGGTAACTTTGGATACTTCTTTTATAGAGATCAGTATATTGAAATTTCTTTTTCTATTAGAATCAGTGTATTTAAGTTATATTTCCCAGAAAATTTCCAATGTAATTTTTGCTTTTCTTATATGCTGAGAAGTAATAGCATATGGCTTTTTAAAATCAGTCAAAATTCAGCTAGGTAACAACTATCATATTTAATCTGGTAATTTGGAGGAAAGTTAATATAAGAGTATTGTAATTCTGAAAGAAGCCAAAGAGAAATGGTATAGGGCAAAGTGAAGGCATGATGATGGAAACTGACTGAGAAAAAGCTGTAACTTTTGTAGAGGAATGTAGCTTGGTAAAAGAGTTTTCTGGGTGTAAGGAGATAAATACCCCCATCTCATGAGTTAGCCTTTCACCAGTCCTTTGTTTGGAGAAGCACAAAAGGAATCCTGAGTACAAAGACCATTGCAATATCTGTGAGTCAGGCTTTCAAGGCTTTTAGTGAGGGAAAAATTACAGGAAGTGGCAAATGGAAGGTGTCCATCACAATTTGTTCATTCTAACATGTTTCTATTACGAAGGATTATTTAAGGATTAGTTCTTGGTGATGAAATTGCTTTCTTATATTGCAGTTTATTCTTAGCTTACTTTAAACTTCTGTAACTGTGGGCTTTGGCTTTTAAAAAATTTATTTTCATTTATGTGTATGCATTTCTGCCTACTTGTCTATGTATGTATCATATACATGAAGGTCCTCTTGGAAATCAGAAAGAGAATGTGTGATACCCTGGAATTGTCCCAGTGTGGGTCATAGGGACTTAACCTGGGTCTTTTGCAAGAGTAGCAAGTACTTTTTATAATGGCATTGAGGTTAGGTCAGGTAATCTGCTAATCACCTGTCCTGGATTTTATATAATTGATTCCTCATGGTATTAGCACTTTAATATACTCTTATATTTCTTGTAAATCATAATGGTAGTTTGATTCATATTGTTTACACATACTTAGTGAGAAGGTTACACAAGCGACATATAGTGCAACCCATAATAATATGATGTAAGTTATTCCACAATGATATTAAACTTGATTATTGATGAAAATCATGATTGCCTGCTCACACTGTAATTAAGGCTAAATTTTGTTTGTAATTAACAATCTGTAGAATGAGGTTTTAACCTTACAAATATTTATTTTGCCAGTATTTTATCCATATCATTTCTTCTTCTGTGTATCTTATGCTTCCTTTTCCCAACTATATGTTAATGGCTGGTTTGTTTTCAGGCTTTCAGGATAGTTCTTTTTTTTCTTTCAGCTCATTAAAGTAATAGCTTCATTATTTCCTTCCCACTATTTTTTGTTTTTCTCACCTCTCTGGTTGGTTGACTGATTTATGTAGTATGAGGTTTCTGGCTGGACTTTCGGGCCTAACCTCAAGGTTTAGGACCCACAGACCCGCAGTCCCACAGTCCCACAGAGACACATATATACATATATACATATGATAGTTTTTGGCTGATCGACCTAAGGCCCAGGCCTATAACTTGCTAGCTCTCTACCCTTCATCTAACCCATGACTTTTATCCTGTTCAGCCATGCGGCTCGGTACCTTTCCTTAGAGCAGCATAGTTGTCTTCTGCTTCTTCTGGCTTCTCTCTGGAGTTCTGCTCTGTGCTTCCTGTTCTCAGAGTTTTCTTAGTCTGGTAGCCCCACCCACACTTCCTGCCTGCTTTTGGCCAATCAGTGCTTTTTATTAAACCAGTGGGTGGGACAATTATTTACAATGTAACAACACAATCTCCCACAGATTTATATTTATTTTCTTCCAGTTTTTCAGCATTTACAATAATGTGCTTTGTTGTGCTGTAAATGTATCCTTTACCACTTATGTTCTTTCCAAGACTTTCACTTAGGATTTCTTATTTCATAATTTATAACTTCATATATGAGTTGTAAAGAAGCTTTATAAGGAGCACTAACAATCAGCAATACTTTTACATATATCAACAAATCCATTTTCACGATCAGCACACACACAAAAAATAGTCCTATGACTATGGAAACTGATGCATGTAAGTCTCAATAAAGCTACCAGCCACAGCATTGTATGTGGAATTCAAAGGTGCTATTGCTCAAGCAATCTTTGTCAAAATAGCAGCATGCTGTTCAATAGTTTACAATAGCTGTTGTGAGTAAGGTGAGCTCTGGCATTAGTAAGGTGAAGATGCCTTACTAAACTATCAAAGTGAACCAATAAAAACTCTCTCCAAAAATGAGAAAATTAGAAACTTGTCATATTTAACTAGTATTTTGTAAAATTTTATTTTTAGACTATTCCTATGTATTATCAACCTATTAAGTTAAATATTAAAATGAGATATTTGAACATAATATCTTTACCTCTAATAAACTTTAAAAATATATCTTTATCAAAGGAATACTTTTGATTGTGCATGGTGCTTGGTGCTAAGTTGGTATTTTCTAATTAGGAAGGTAAGATAGTCATTTTTATTTAAGATGAAATTAGGAAATGACTTTAAATATTATTTCTATCGCTTCCAAATTGATTTATTTGAGATACTTACTGAACTTTTCCTGCAGTTAACAAGTTGGAAATATTTAATTATTTCTATATGCAAAGCAGGCTGATTGAAATGGTTTTATAGGTAAAGAATGTATTTCAACTCTTAACATGTAAGTTAATTAGTATATTAATGAGAGGTTAATGACTACAAGATTATTGTATATTTGTTTCTGCATTCAGCTTTTCCCAGATTGGATTTCAGGATTTATTCTATCCTTTAATGATAGCAAACATAGGGTAATTGCCTCATAATTATTTCCTTTGGATAATTCCTCTGTCCATAGCAGAAAAGAACAATGTAAGGCACACATTTAAGGAAAGGGGATTTGGGGAGAAAAGTAGAATAAGTGATACTATTAAAAGTGGAATAGTAACATAAACAAATTAAATGCCTTACAAATAGCACTAGACGGAGGAGTTAGTGTGGAAGCAGTATGATTTGGTGGGAGGAACAGTAATATTAGAGGGAAATATACATTCCAGTTCAGTTTTCTTTTGAAAACCATTTGAGCTGTATATCCTTGGGAAAGTTATTTGACATCGCAACTTACATGCCTAGCATAATGTTTAAATGATATTAAAATGCCTGAAAATTAAATTTTCTAGATCATAATATTCTGAGGACTACCTGGAGGTTTTGTGGTTATATCTATATGTCGCACTCATAGTAATAACTTTTTTGTTTTAGCATCCAGTATGTTGGCATTTTTGGCTCATTTGGAAGAGGGACATAGCCTAGACTGGCCTGTAACTTTAAGTCCTATTTCCTCAGCCTGTCTAATGCTGGGATAAAAGGTATGAGCTTCCATGCCTAGTTCAGGAAGTGCTTCATGACAAAAATTTTAATCAGTACTTAAATAAAATTTAGAAGTCATTATTAGCTAAACTCTGTTAGTTAAAAAGTAGTCTTATGACAGTAGCTAAAAAAGATTTTGGATTTTTTTTATCATCTACAAAGTAAATACTTGGTTGGTAAAGAAGGGATTATTTTTTCCTAATCTGAATGATCTAAGTAAGAGAGAATATAAAATATAATGCAGTTTTTATGAGTATTCAAAAATCATAAAACTAATATCTCTGATATTATATTTGATACACAGGAAGTTGCAATCCCTCTCCTACAGTATAGCTCTGACAGGTCAGAATAAGTAGAATCTACAGTTGGAGTTGTTCAACATTGGACATACACATTGACTTACCTATTCTTATTATTGAACATATTACTCACTTATTCCATGCCTTGTATCATTTTTTCTTGGTCTGTCTCTATGAACTGGATTAGATGTATAAGTAGTTGCCAGTATAGCCTTTCTTTTTAAAAACTTCTTTTATTGGAGGGATTATAATATGATTAAATCATTTTTGTCCCCCTTCCCCACATACATTCCCGTATATCCCTCCTTGCTATCTTTCACATTCATGGCCTCACTGTTTTCATTAATTGTTCTTGCATCTGTGTATATTCCTAAATATAACTTGCTCATTCTGTATAATGTTACTTGTATCCATGTGTTCCAGGCTGACAATTTGGTACTGTGTAAACAATCAGTGTGCTTTTCCCTGGGGAAGGCCATTTTTCCTGTTCTCGGTGATCTTTGGTTGCCTGTAGTTCTTCAGTATAGGCTTTCCAATGAAATAGTTCCCCTTTTACCAATGCTATTATGGAAAAAGAGTTGGATTCTTCTTTTAGTGTACCCCAATGTCCCAACTTAAAGATGACAATAAACCCCCTGTTTCATAATGTGTCAATTGTTTTTTTCCTGTGAAATAATTATACTGAAAACAATGGGGAAAATTAACTACTTCTTTTTGTAATGGAATCAGTGTCGTGTTACAAAACAAATCCTTCACAACTAAGTTCTGCAACAGGTTTGTGTCAAAGAAAGAAAGTTTTTGAAGCTAAATATTAGCTGCTTGTCTTCCCTGTTCTACAAATTTCTTTTTCTCTCCTAGAAATTTTTGCATTGTTGAATAAAGCTGCCATCATATTCTACGTTGTCAGTAAAGTTATTTGTCAACAACTGAATTCACTTGCTAATATTGATTATTTTGAAGGCACACACTGGGGTTCTAAAATTCTTTTCTAGTGTATTAACCTTTAGACTTTTTAAAAATGATGATGCCTATTTCAGACTTAGTAAAGAAAAGAACACAGGTCAAAGTGTAGAATGCAGAAAGATTTGAGAAACATATGTAACTGTTGAGAAATCAGCAAATGTTGACTGAATGAAAGCATGCATCTCTGTTCTTTGAAATAGTGAAAGAGAAAAATAATGAATGCATACAAGGGAGAAAATGAGTGATAATACATGTTGAATTTCAATGTACAGTAGTTCCCAAAAAACAAAATATATTTGTGAAGTACAAGACAATAAAATCTGAGGTTTCAATATCATCATGAGAATGCTGCTCTGAGAAAAGGCAGTAAGCCACATGGCTAATCATGGTTTAGTTTAAGAGTAAGAGTTAGCAGCTAATATGCCTGAGCCATAGAGTTATGAACCTTGGGCTAAATCCTATGTTCTGACTCAGCAGAAGGAAATTGGCCTCAAGCTCAATGGTAAGAGAATTTTTAAAGAAAAAAGTATGTAAGTGGAGTGTTAAACATTTTAGCATTGCAGGATTAGGTAAAGGGCCATGGGGTAGAGTAATTCTTGCAAATTATTGGTTAAGCTTCGGTGCAACCCCAAGTTTTGAATCTACTGGCTGAACTTTCAGCATAAAACCAAGTTTTGAATCTATTGACTGTCAGGCAAGTACCTGAGATTTTTTTTTCCCCGATTATTCTTAGATCTGGGCCCTGCACTCAGGAACTAAATGGTCTTTCCCTGAGATAAAGTTTTATAATGGTAAATCTATGCCTTCACACTATTTACCCACAGGTATCCTAAAGCATTTAGTTTCTAATCTTCTCCTTTCTTAAAAAGTAATTTATATTACATACCACATGGACTCCTAAGATACAGCACATGTTTTACCACCTTGAGTGTTGGATAGGCAAAAGGAGTTGTCATGTACAAGCAGATATTTTACGATGAAACCCTTCCTCAAACCCCAAGACAGTTGCATTCCAAATGAGGTCTGACTCATTGAAAAACCTCAGCAAAATATTTAGAAACTTTCTAAAATACTGCTCAAAGTCTTATAAGAGGTTCACGCAAATGTAGAGCAAGAGATAGACAAAGTTAGATCACGAGGTGACAATTTCTGAAAGCTTCTGGCCTTTATCTGGGCTGCATATTGCGTCTGTTTCCTTCCCAACTTTCCCAGGCATGATCCTCTTCAAAGATTTTATATCTGTAGTTTTTATGAGAAATAACATTAAAATGATCTTATATGTGATCTGGCTCTATACTACTACTTATAAACACAGAGAGACAAGGATTGTATTTAGTATCCAGAACAGTGTTTCTGATGGATTTCTACATGGGCAAGCCCTTGGCAATTTATCTAATAGAAGAAAAAACCATTGGCGATGCATACAAATGTTGATGTTAATCAAAATCAGAATTAAGCCAATAAGCCAATGCATCCCAAGAATGTGACAGGACCCACTCCTGTCATTCCTGTGAAAGGGAAGCCAGGGCTAAAACAATTAAAAGATCACACAATTAAAATATCACATTCATATATTTGTAAATTCAAATCTGAGCTTATATTTCATTACTCCAAACCTACACATACTACTCCTTCTATTCTGAGGTTAAAAAATTAATAATTTGTGCATATTGGCTCATAAATCACTTTATTAATGATACTCTTGATGTTTATGAAACATTCTACAGAATTTTCATGATCCTTTTACATTTAAACTAACATTCAGAAAAACTTCAAAGTAGATGTCATTATAATGCCCATTTTATAGGTGATGACATTTAAGTTTAAAGGATTAAATAGCATATATAAGATTGTAGAACAAGTATAATAAAATCAAGTCATTAAACATGTAGATATTCTATCCTGCTCTAGTTAATCTCATGAGAAGTAGGATTATATGGAAGACTTTTTATAAATATTTATTTTTAGTTAATGTTTCTCCTTATTTTATATATTTTAATGTGTTTGCATGCATGTATATATATGCCTGTGTGCACGCAGTGTTCATGAAGGGCAGAAGAGGACATCTGATAATTTGAAACTGGAGTTACAGATAGTTACAGCCACATAGGTGCTGGAAACTGAACCCTGACCCCAACTCTTGGTCCTCTACAAGATCAGTAAATCAGTTTATGATAGACTTGATATTTGTGTTTATATTATTTACCCTCTACCTCACTGGCTTTCTCTCATGTCCCCTCCAAGTGCTACTTCAGACAGACTGATAGACACACAATAATGTATGTTTAATATGACTCAGACAATTTAAGTAAGACAGTTCTTCTATCTCAACAACTTCAACAGAAAATTTCTGTGATGAGCATGATTGTGTAGTTGGTACAATGGCTTTAAACATGTGCTTTATTGTTAGCTTGTATTTATGTGTCTGTAATTCTCAATGTTGGAAATGGAACCCAGGGATTTACAGACTCTAGGCATGTGCTCTTCACAGACTGTACTTCCAGAGCCAGGGTATTTTTTCACACCCTGTATTATTTTTAACTACCTTCCTCTTTGACCTTCCCATTCTCACCTTCTGCCTGAGTCTACTTCATTTTTCCTATAGTGTCATTTTTTTTAAAAAATTATTAATTCTTTGAGAATTCCAGTTATTTCTTATTTTCCTTTCTTCCACAGTTCTTATGATCCTTCCTTCTAAATACTAAATATTTGATCTTAAAATGTCTAGGTCATTGGATTCTTTTGCCCATGAGTTCATTTCACAGATTTTTTTCTTTCTTACTTGAGCTGTAAGAACCAAAAGACTAATCAGTCTTTGAAAGAGTTTGGTTAAGTTTTCTTTTTATGATGACTTTAGTTACAATAGTCAGTGACCTCTCTTTAATTTTAATGAACACATATAAAACACTTCGTACTTATCTGCTCAAATCATGCTTTCTGAAGGTCAGTGAATTTGTTAACAATGCTGAAAAGCACATATGATTTGTTTTTATCCTTTTTGTTTTGTTGTTTTTTTTCTTCTGTCTCTTTTTTGGCTTACTCTGTTTCAGCATTTATTGGCCTTCAAAAAACCAAAATATATGCATCATGAAAATGATGTAAGTGAAAAAATATTCACTAGGGAAGAATGAGAAGAGATAAAATCACTTAAGGGGAGATAATTCTTACTATATTTATGATAGCTTACAATTTTTTTTTTAGATTTTAGGGTTGGATGGGTAGATAGTTACTCAATGAAGTTTGAGTAAATATATGAATCAGAGGAAAAGAGTGTGTTGTTTTAAATTAACAATTATGATAGAATTCTATTGCATGAATTCTAATTGATCTTATAGTAAAATCTCAAGCCAGATATTGGGGCAAATGCCAAAAGATGAGAGACAGAGGAACAAGCCACTTCTTGCCAATTCCTTAGCTGAAAAAGAGATCATGTCTCCAAGAAGACTAAATAGGGATAGTAAAGGAAAGAGTGGGCCAAAAATGGGAGTGCTGAAAACTGTCTCCTTCTGCCTGGTATCCCTTTTTCTGCCCAGCTATATCACTTTCTGGTTCAACTTCCCTATTGCTGGGATTAAAGGCACATGTGCTTGCCCAGTACTGAGAGCTGAGGCATGGAATCCCAAGTGCTAGGATTAAGCATGTGTGCCACCACTGCCTGGTTCTGTCTGGCCTTGAATTGAAATAAACCCAGAAGAATCTCTGCTTCCTGAGTGCTAGAATTAAAGATATATGTCCCCACTGTCTGAACTCTATGGCTAAATTTGTGGCTGGCTCTGTTCTCTGATCTTCAGGCAAACTCTGTGGTTTTTAGAACCAACACAGTTTATCACCACAGAATTCTCTAGGAAGCACAAGACATATATGTTTGCAAAGTGGCAACAGAAATGAGAATTCATCATCCTTTGTCCTCTTTCAAATTTGCTTTCCTATACCTGAAGTGTTAAGAGATGTCCAAAAAGAGAAGATAAAATTGTTCTTCAAATGAATGCCATCAATCACTTTAAAAATTTTTTAAATTAGATGAAAATTACTCAGAAGATTACAATAAAGAGAACAGAGGATGGGATAATTTGCCTTGAAACTATGCCAACACTTCAAGACAGAGATAAAGAAAGTGTAGCAATTAATGGAGGCTAAACTGCCTTGACCTTTGGAACAGGATTGAGTAAAGTCAAACATCCCAAGGTATTTGTGGGGACCTCAGTGAACAAATGTTCCTAACATCATTTAGAAAATGTAAAGCTCAACTTCGAAGAGCCAAGATAGGCAGAATGATAACAGAGAAATAGAAGTAGCTACTGGCTGCTCTCATCCAAAGTAAGTTTGCATAGGCATCTGCAAGTGTTTGTGAATTAGTGACCATCATTCAAAAGTTGACAGTGTTGTAAAGGAGAACTAGCAATTGCTGGCATTGCTACTGGTGCTAGAACAACAAGAAGAGTCGATATTTTCTATTGATTTAGGACAGAGATTTAAAATAATAAATCTGTTAAAAGTAAATCGTGTTTAGAATTTAACCATGGCTGAGGAAATAACTTGTTAGGATCAAAACAGAACAAAAAACTCTAGCTATTTTTAAAAGAGATAATACTATCAAAATGTATGAAAGCAATTTCTGTGCAAATGTTTGTTTGTATTTGTTTCAGGAGAAAAGAAGAGTCATCAGACTTATGCACTAACTAGAGAAATTATCTACATATGGGAAATACTGAGATTTGATATTGGTAAATGTTTTATGTGACAAAAAGATAACATTGAATTTATAATATTCCTCAAAGCAAGTAGGTGCAGATTGTACCATGAGATTTCTGTCTTGGACTTTCGGGCCTAGCCTCAAGGTTTAGACCTGCAGACCCACAGACCCACAGAGACACACAGGTGCTTTCATTAATTTTAGACTGATTGGCCTAAGGCCCAGGCATATAACTTGCTAACTCTTTACCCTTAAACTAACCCGTGACTCTTATCCTATTCAGCCCTGCAGCTGGGTAAGTTTTCTCAGAGCAGCATAGTTGTCCTCTGCTTCTTCTGCCTTCTCTCTGGCGTTCTGTTCTGTTCCGTCTGTTCCGAGAGTCCTCTTAGTCTGGTAGCCCCACCCACACTTCTTGTCTGCCTTTGGCCAATCTTTGCTTTTTATTAAACCAGTGGGTGGGACAATTATTTACAATGGAACAACATAATCCCCCTACAGCAGATAGATTATTTACTTTATACAAGAAGAGAGTCATTGACTCCTTAAATCAGTGGGAAAAAAATGAGACTATTGTAGTTCAAACTCTCTCTATTCTTACATATTTCTTTACAATACTACTTGTCAGGGTTTTGGTCAACCATTTCAGTTTCACAGGCTTTTTGATAAATTCAAAGATGAAAGAGATTTGGTATAACTGCTCTGAGCATTTGTATTATTTATAATGAAAGAGTGAACTACAATAATAAAACTGAAATTATAAAAACTTGAAAACACTTACTAAACTAGATAATAATCTGTTACACACTGTTTTTCATGGCTTATGAGTCATGCATTATAAATGAGATGGGCAAAATTAATGTATGATAGCAATGACATAAAACCCCATGGAAAACACAGTTTGGGAAGTGGATGATTGTAATAAGATGAACTTATTTTAATAAAACATTTGTTTATATGTTCACAACTCATCAGATCAGTTAATACACAGGTTTCTACATGTCAATAATACCTCAAATAAAGCTGTTGAAACTATAAATGTCTTATTATATGACTGTGCATTTTTCTACATAAGTTGAAGTAGTTTAAGATCTGAAATGAGATTCAAAACTATAAAATCAATACAAGAAAATTAGGAATGTTTGGGGAGACTAAGGTATGGGAATAACTTCTTGATAGACTCTTCAAAATATAAAATGTGCTAATTGTCATTCTGCAAAAGAATCTGATGGCATGCTGTTAAATATATGTATGCCTAGTGATTTTGCATTGATAATCAGAGTAAATAGCTCAGAGACTATTACACACGTGCAGTAAGAGACATTTAAGTCGACATTTGTGATGAATTTGTTGGGGAAGACAAAAGTAGGAGACAGGGTTCAACTTCAGAGGAAAATGGTAAGTGAAATGTAGTTCATAAATACTATGGATTCCTATCCAGAAGCTAAAAACAACAAACTAAGTATGTCTATGTAGTTAGCAGTAGTTAATAAAAACCACAATGCCAAGTTTACACAGCAAGAGAAAAGTTAAAATTCATGCATATAGTACAAAGTAAATACAGAGAACAATAAACATCCAGCAATTTGTGAAGGTAGTCAATAACAGAAAGAGAATAGATGGGAGATACTTAACATATATTTTTATGAAAATAGAACATAAATATAAGATAATACATAAACAGGAGATTGGCTTTCAATAGATGAATGATGTTGGTGTTATGTAAATTATTGTTTATGATTAATTAAAAACCACAAAAAGCAAAGCAAAAACGTCATATTTAATAACTTAGAAATGTGAGTGAGCTAGATATTATGTAGACAAAGTCGTAATGTACTTATTCTAATGACCTCAGGTAAAGCTGATGGCTAAATGGAAAAGAAGAATCCTAAAATATGGATTATAAGAAACTGAGTTTTAGCAAAATAATGTCACTTTAAAAAAATGCCAGAGGTAATGATGTAATACAGCAAATGACAATTGATAATTCAGATGCCAACCCACCAGATGAATAACTCTCTGATGGATAAACCCTGTCAGGCAAGGCTTATGGGCCACAGACTCTGAAAAACTAGTTGCTCTACCTGTAATATCACATGTGCGAAAATAGCTATGGGTGATCTCCCTCACTGCCGTGTGTTTGATCAGGAAGGTGACTTCTCATTAAGCTGTGGCACCAGGTAACTTAAACATTGAGGGAACCAACTACAACAAGATTTTCTCTTAAGGTTCAAGAGGTATATCCAGTTGATGAGGGAATGACTATAGGTTAAAATATACACTCACAATATTATCTTTACTTATTTCATCTTTATTGGCACAACTCTTATTTACTCAACACTTATTGACATGACTCTTATTAGCAAGACAACTGTAACAGTGAAGACATAGGCTCATATGGTCACACAGGCAGTTATTCTTTGGCAAGTCAATGCAGGTCTTGAAATCCTCAGGATCACAGAGAGAGGTGATAAGATTTGCAGACAGGCAGTAACTGTCATCTTTGGTTAATGACAGAAGGTGGGAATCAGGGTTTTTCTGATGGGGGTCAATTAAAGATTAGATCAACAAAGCAATCTAAAGGGGAAAAATCATGTGCTCTAACTTTAGTTAATGTGGTTAGGCATAAGGTTAAAAGTTTACTGATCAGCAAAAAGAATGAACAAAGTGAAGTCTTGTGCTATTTTCATAAAGTCTCTTCACAGCCACTTTTCTGATGGGTGAGAAGAGGGTTCTTCATTCATTGCTAGGTGACCTGAGTAAACAATAGAGGAAATCCTGAAGCTTTTCTGCTGTAGCACTCTGCCCAGGAGGGGATCTTTTACTATGGGGCAAAGAGAGTTAAAGCTCAATTTACACAAGAATCAGGACCTGTCACCCTCTAGGTGCTCTGGCCTTGTGGAGCATCACTTCAGAATAAATATTTGTTTTAACACCTGCAACTAGGAGTTGGTTGATTACCCTTTTCCCCCTTATATCAAAAGCAATAAATCTTTAAGTTAGGATCTTGTGTTAATGAATCCAGGTGCAAGTAAGTATAGCTAGGTAAGGGCCTAAGATTAGTGGTGTTAGCTCTGGAGTGTTCTCTTATCTGTAGGGGTGGTGAATTTAGGACATATCAGTGGGTCATCTCTCTGTAGCTATCCTTGGAGGTCTGTGAAGTGTTTCAAATTAAATACTTTCTCTGAAGGCTAACTCTGTTCAGATGTATGTTTACTCTTAAAGATAATTGCAGGGAGGGTAGATATATTATTCTGCTCTGGGAAAAGGAACAGAGACCTCATTTGTGACTGTTTTCACACATAACTAGGGGGATTATGCATATGCCCCAAGATATATGAGGAAAATTGTGCCCAATAAAAGATTAAGCACACTGCTAAAGGTTCCTGAGAAATGAATTCCAAGGAAATAACAAATGGGAAAGCTATTACTACATAAAAGAAATCCTCTGCAGGAAACACCTAACACATTCAAGGGCAATTAACACCAAAACTCATTGAGGTTTGGCTTTACCTCCACCAGGGCCCTTGGCTCTGATGGGTCAGCTTTGTCGGCACCAACTGAGTTCCTACTTTATATTTTTTTAAGAATATTTTTCTTTTTACTAACCATCCACTGTTCCCACTCCCTCCTTTTTCTTGCTCTCCCAACCCCCCACTCACTCTGTGGGGTCCCCCCTCGGACAAACTGAGGCAGGCACTGATATCAGGCAAAAGCACAAAAAGGTTTATTCATGTGCGCACGGGTCAATGGCCAGAAGAGGAGCCGAAGACCCTGAACAGCAAGTTTTCAGGCTTTTTATTTGGTTCTTTTCTCAGGGCCGGGGAGCGAGGTCAGTTAGAGTTCGGCCATTTGGCAGGTCCAGATGTCTTTGGTCTTTGTGGTATTTCCTGGAACGGACTGCCCTCTGCCCTGGGCTCTTACCTTGGGGCATTGTGGTTCCATTTGTCTTAACACAGCATGTTTGTACAGCAGTTCACAGCTGACAAGGGAATGGTGGGTGAGTCACAAGGGCATAGTTCTCTGCTTGAGGTTTTTATCTTTGGGTGCAGCTGGTTTCGTTTGGCCTGGCACGTATTTGTACAGCAATTGTTAACACACTAGGAAATTGTGGGGAAGTAAAAAAGGGTACAGTCTCACGGGGAAAAGAGAACATGTCAGTAATTTTTCAATCTTAGCATTCCCTCCTCTTCTTATGTATGATCTATTAATCTTAAAGATCATTGTCCGAGATGGGTTGGTATTTATGTCTAATTATTAACATCTTGACCCCGCTAATCTGATTTTGCACAAAGGCCGTAATTCGATTGAGCATGCAGGGTCCTACAAGCAAGATCAGGAGGAGGATGAGTAGGGGACCTGAAACAACTGAGATGAGGGTGGTCAGCCATGGTGATTGGGTGAACCAGTTTTCAAACCATTCTTGATAGCTGTTGAGTCTTTTGTCTCTGGCATCTAGTCTTTTTCTAAGCTTTGTCATAGATTCTCTGACTATTCCTGTGTGGTCTATATAAAAGCAACATTTTTCTTTTAAGGTGGCACAGAGACCTCCTTCTTTTAGGAAGAGCAAGTCTAACCCGCGTCTGTTCTGCAGGACTACTTCTGATAGGGAGGTCAGAGATTTTTCTAAGGCCATAACAGAGGTTTCTATGGCTCTTAAATATTGTTGGATAGCCGACTCGAGCATTCCCAACTGCCGGGGCCCCTCAATAAGGGCTGCGGCCCCGGTCCCTACCCCCGCTAGGACTCCTGCCCCTAGGAGGATGGCAAGCGTTATGCTAACTGACTCTCGGTGATAATGGATGTAGCCCTGGAAGTGATCTTCAAAGTCATCAGGGGTGTAATAGAGTATTCGAGGGGTAAATTTTAATAAGCACGCAAAAATCTCGGGAGCTGTTAAAGACTGCAGCGGAGACGCAGGGAGTTATGCCAGTAATGCAAGCCCATCTAAGTCCTAAGCCAGGGCTGGGAACTAAAAAGCCCGTGCTTTTAACTGTCCCAATGTGGGAACAGAGTTGATTTTCTTTCTCTGTGGGTGTTCTTAGGCAGGTTCCCTGACCTGCAACTTCAGGGAGGGTGAGCCTATATCTAGTTGTCCAGTCACAGCCCTCGGAGGAGGTGTTGTGAGTATAGCTCCCGTTTACCGCTATTCCCTCATAATAGGGGGAGCTAGCCTAGAGGCAAAGCCAGCAAGATTCTGTCAGGTTTGGCTGAGTGCTGTTTAGGGCTTGTGGTACTGATTGTAGGGCTCGAGGTGGCTGGCAGGTGTGTCAAAAGACCCCTGGTGTTGGTCGATAAAATGGGAGGATGCAATGGGAATTGGACTGGACCTTTTTGTTCTTTAATGACTGGGTTGGGGCCTACGGGCTGGGAGCTTGGGATAATATCAATTTAATTCTGAACGAGTCCCAGGATCATATGCCGTCTGGTGATACACTCTTAGGCCCCATTGTTTTCCTTTTATCCAATCTTTAGATGCCTTCCCCGAAGGAGTGAAAGTGATATTCAAGGGATTACATGCAAAGGCTACACAGGGCCCTGATCCATACCAAAGAATAGTGACTGACCTGGGAACTCCCTTACAGTAGTCTGAGGAAAGTAGCTGTTCACTTGCGTCTTGTCTTTTTACCTGTATCAGGTCCCATGAGGACTTTGGGTTCCACCAGGCCTGTCCAGTGGTTTCACATCCCCAGGCTCTGCAATAAAAACTTTCATGCCCCCCCCCCCAGTTATAGGCCTGGGCCTTAGTTCTCCCATCCCTGGGGCACACATAGAAGGGTCTGTCTCTCAACGCGGCCCCTGCTCGTGGGTCACAGCACCCAGCTGGGTACCTTGAGCAGGACACCGTCCACTCTGCGAGCACACTTCCGGCTCGCTGGGTTTCACCAGGTCCGTGGTAGGGATGTCAAAGTCCTCAGCACCCGCCAGGAGTTGGCATAGATCAGGGGTCAGCGGGGGCCACCAGGTCCAAGCAGGGTGCTTGTCAGAGGAAATTTCCCAAACCACATCTCCCACCCCAGAGATCACCTGCCACGTTTGGCTAGTCGGCTGGTGGGGATTCATTTCTTTTGCAGCAGATCTGAAGCTTAAGAGGGTTATCATCATTAGTCCGTTCCACAGTCCACTGTTGGTCATCCGGGGTAGGTGCTGGTTTAAGATGAGATGCATGGATCCAGGCCGAAATGCCATCGACCTTAACAGCCAGCCGTGGGCGTCATCAGTAACACCTGGTATGGTCCCTTCCAGCAGGGCTCGAGAGTCTGATGTTGGTGTCTTCGAACGTAGGCGAAATCACCCACTTGGTAACGGTGAGGGTTTTGTGCTGAGGTGCCTTCGGGTAGTCTCTGTGACCATATGACCTTGTCCTTACTCACAACTGCTACCCCAGCTCTTCGAGCGTCTGGTGGATGAAGCTGCTTCCATCAGTATACCATATCAAGTCCGAGTTGGGCAATGGGCAGTCTTTCAGGTCTCTATGCACTCCAGTTTCTTCTGCTAAGATATCCTGGCAATTATGAATCACCTCTGCCCCCGTCCCTTCCCCAGCAGGAAGGAGAGTAGCTGGATTCAGAGACACAGGAGGCCCAAAGGCAATGTGGTCTTTATCTAGCAACACAGTCTGATAATGAGTGATGCGGGTGCTGGTGAGCCACCCGTCAGGCAGTTGTCTAATTATGCTCTCTAGGGTATGAGGTGCCACGAGGGTTAGTTTTTTCCCCCCAAAGTTAATTTGTCTGTGTCCCTGACCAGTGTTGCCGCCGCCACGATTGCGTGCAGGCACTTGGGCCACCCTCGTGCCACTGCATCAAGTCTTTTGGACAGATAGGCCACTGGTCTCTTCCATGGGCCAAGCGCCTGAGTCAATATTCCCTTGGCGACACCCTCCCTTTCGTCCAAATAGAGTGTGAAAGGCTTACTCACGTCCGAAACACTAAGGCGGGAGCCGAGAGCAGGGAGCGTTTGATGTCATCAAAGGATTTCTGCTGGTTTTGTTCCCATGTGAATGGGACCCCATCCTTAAGGAGTGGGTAGAGGGGAGCTGCCAAGGCCGTGAACCCTGGGATCCAGAGCCTGCAGTATCCAGCTGCACCTAGGAACTCTCGCAATTGTTTTCGGTTCGAGGGTGTTGGGATATTGGCCACAGCCTGTTTGTGTTTGCGGGTGTCTGTGAGCCATCTTTTTCCATCTTTAAGGGAATAGCCTAAGAAGATAGCCTCGGTCTTACAAATTTGTGCCTTTTTCGCTGAGGCTCGGTACCCAAGTTGCATAAGGCTTTTTAAAAGCTCCTCCGTACCCTGCCTACAGGACTCATATGTCTCTGCTGCTAATAGTAAGTCATCTACATATTGGAGGAGAGTTACTTCTGGGTTCTGTTCTTGAAAATACTGCAAATCTTTGTGCAGAGCCTCATCAAAAATGGTGGGAGAATTTTTAAATCCCTGGGGTAGTCTAGTCCAGGTTAACTGCCCCGAAGTCCCCCTCTCGGGGTCTGTCCATTCAAAAGCGAAAATGTTCTGGGAGTCAGGGTAGAGGGGTAAGCAAAAGAAGGCATCTTTTAGGTCAAGAACCGTGTACCACTTTCTTTCAGGTGGCAGGGTGCTCAGGAGATTATAAGGATTCGGCAAAGTGGGGTGGATGTCAATAAATCTGCAGTTAACCTCTCTAAGGTCTTGCACCGGGCGGTAGTCGTTTGTGCCAGGCTTTTTAATGGGCAGCAGAGGAGTATTCCACTCAGATTGACAATGTTTCAGTACCCCTAGGTCTAGAAACTTTTGTATGTGGGGCCTGATGCCCTCTCATGCCTCTTTGCTTAGGGCGTACTGCCTCACCCAGACAGGCGTGGCTAAGGGCTTTAGGGTGACCACTACTGGTGGTTGGTCTGCGGCTAGCCCAAGTCCTCCTGTTTCCGCCCATGCGCCAGGGAACTTCTGCATCCACGTCTCCATCCCCTCAGGGGTGGAGATTGTGTGGGTGGGAGCCACTTCATACAGTCTATATTCTTGTTCTACAGGCAGCTCCATGGTGAGGAGTTGGAGGTCCCCTACCAAGGGGCTGGTGAAATTTAAGTCTGGTCCTCTAGAAGTAAAGGTGATCTGTGCTCCTAGCTTGGTTAATAAGTCTCTTCCCATCAGGGGGGGCTGGAAAATCTGGTAACACCAAAAATGAATGCTGTACGGTACGGTACCTTTTCCCAGGTTGACTGTACGCTGGGTGGTCCAGGATCTCTTGCAGCTCCCATTTGCCCCTTGTGCCAGCGCCTTCCGAGCGGATAGTGGCCCTAAGGGGGCCTGGAGAGCCGAGTATACCGCCCCCGTATCTACCTCAAAATCAACGGGGTCCCCTCCACGTTGAAGGTTACCCGGAGCTCGGGGAGGGGGACTGAGCCCTGACCCCCCTAGTCATCTAGGGCCAAGATCGGTACCCTGGGTTTTGTTCCTTTATTTCTCTTGGGGCATTCTCGGGCCCAGTGTCCCTCTTCTTTGCAATATGCACACTGATTAGGCTTTAGGTCTCAGCGACGGCCAGGTTTGCCCTGTGGCCCAGGGCCCTCCCTAACTACAGTGGCCAGAATCTTAGTTAAGTCTCGGTCTCATCGCCTCTCCCTCTGTCTTTCTTTTTCTTCCTTTTCTTTATTTAGTCTCGCCTCTCGCTCTTCTGCTGTCTCTCTTTTATAGAACACCTTCTCAGCCTCTCTAACTAGGTCTCTTAGACTCAAATTCTGTAGTCCATCTAACCTCTGTAGCTTCCTTCTGATATCTGTGGCTGACTGCCCTATAAATGACATAGCTACTGCTCCTTTATGCTCCTCTGACTGCGGATCATACAGAGTGAACTGCCTGTAAGCTTCCATAAGTCTCTCCAAGAAGGCAGATGGAGATTCTTCACTGCCCTGCAGAACCTCACCTACTTTTGCCAAATTGGTGGGGCGTCGTGCTGCCTCCCGGAGACCTGCCATCAGAGTCTGGCGATAGAGGGACAGATGCTCCCTACCTTCAGGAGTGTTGGGATCCCAGTTTGGGCGTCGCAGGGGGAAGTGATCATCGATAAGGTTGGGGAGCTGAGTGGGTCTGCCATCTGGTCCTGGGACTAGTTTTCTAGCTTCTAGCAGGATGCACTCGCTCCTTCTCCTCCGAAGTGAAGAGGATACCTAGAAGCTGCTGGCAGTCATCCCAGGTGGGCTGGTGAGAGAACATCACAGACTCGAGGAGGCCCATTAGCTTAACGGGGTTCTCAGAGAAAGGGGGGTTATTGTTTTTCCAGTTATAAAGATCAGAAGTTGAAAAGGGCCAGTACTGGAGGGCTGGCATGTCGCCCCCCCTAGTCCCGTCATCTATGGTAGTCCCAAGGGGGCGCAGGGGGACAGTGACTGCCGTATCAGCACTGGGCACAGGTTGGGCTCGGCGCTGGCATGTGCCTTGAGCCGGTCCTGAGGGAGAGAGGAGGGATGAAGAACTTGGGCCTGCCTGCGAGGCCCCAAGGGTGGGTTGTTTGGGGTCCCCGCTGTTTGTCGCCATAAAGTGGTGGGAGGTCAGTGTCTAAGAGAATGAGATCACTTTGAGACTCAGGCAGGACAGGAGCCGAGGGTAGAGAAGAAGACTTAGTTGTGTCCTTGACTGGTAAGACAGAAACAGGAGTCTGAGGAATCTGGAAAGGCTTAACCCATTTGGGTGAGTCCATGGCTAGGTCCTCCCAGACCCAGATGTAGCCTGCTGGTCTGGGTGGCAATGGGACCCTGGAGTAAAGATTATTTTCTTAACAGCCTGAATAAGGGGAAGATGGAAAGTACCGTCCGTGGGCCATCCAACTGCAAACTTTGGCCACTCGGAGGTGCAGAAAGTCTGCCATTTGCCCTTTTTAACCTGTAGAGAAAGATTGTGAGCCCGGTCAGTCACCTCAGACCAGTGTGAGAGAGTTAGGCTGAGGGGCGTTGATGTGGACTATCCCATTCCAGATAGAAACAGACACAAAAAGACACAAAGAGAGACATGACACAGAAAGACAAGACAAGCCGGCACGATCGAGAAGAAAGTGAAACCAAAAATATTTCTAATGGTCCAGACCTTTGGCCAAAATTCTGTCTCGGTAACAGGGAATCAGACTGGGTTCCCGTCTCTGGGTTCCCAAAAGGCCCCAGGGCGTCCCCCAGGGTCGCGGCTTGTGGCTTCCGACATGTCCACCACAGCTCGGGGCCCTCATGGACCTCACGAGCAGCAGTTACAGACCGACTTACCAAGGACAGACAGACGCCCGAGGGGGTCCCTAACTGGACCGATAAGGGTCTCGGTGGGACCTCCAAGATGTGGGGTCCCCCCTCAGACAAACTGAGGCAGGCACTGATATCAGGCAAAAGCACAAAAAGGTTTATTCATGTGCGCACGGGTCAATGGCCAGAAGAGGAGCCGAAGACCCTGAACAGCAAGTTTTCAGGCTTTTTATTTGGTTCTTTTCTCAGGGCCGGGGAGCGAGGTCAGTTAGAGTTCGGCCATTTGGCAGGTCCAGATGTCTTTGGTCTTTGTGGTATTTCCTGGAACGGACTGCCCTCTGCCCTGGGCTCTTACCTTGGGGCATTGTGGTTCCATTTGTCTTAACACAGCATGTTTGTACAGCAGTTCACAGCCGACAAGGGAATGGTGGGTGAGTCACAAGGGCATAGTTCTCTGCTTGAGGTTTTTATCTTTGGGTGCAGCTGGTTTCGTTTGGCCTGGCACGTATTTGTACAGCAATTGTTAACACACTAGGAAATTGTGGGGAAGTAAAAAGGGTACAGTCTCACGGGAAAAAAAGAACATGTCAGTAATTTTTCAGTCTTAACAACTCTTCAAAGGGGTTAAGGCCTTTCTTGAGTAGTCAACACAAGCTAGTATAGCAAGTTCAGGTAAGACCCCACTCTCAATCCCTGTATTGAGGCTGAGCAAAGCATCCCACCACAGAGAGTCAGCTCAAAAGAAAAGTTTCACGTGCCTGGGATAATTATACTTCGTGGTACTATAGTCAGAGGGACCACTAACGGTTTGATCAGTGCAACTCTCAGCCTCATTCATAGGGCTAGAGTTTAGTCCCATTCTGACTCTCCAGCTGTTAGAGTCCATAAGTTCCCATTAACTTAAGTCAGCTGTCTCTGTAGTTTTCTACATCATGTTCTTGATAACCCCTCTCTCCTCTATAAGTTGTATAATTTTGATGAATATAAATATACTAGAATATGCTTCATAATTAGATCTATTGTTCCACAAAGACTTTAAGACATATAGGCCCTGGTTTATTATTTTAATCACTAACTGTGACTAACATGGGTGAATTCTCAGCTACAAAGACAACCTTTTACACCCTTAGCTAAGACCTTAGAACAAATTCAAAAATAGGATAAGTTTCTCCTAAAAACAATTTACTCAAGGACAAATTTCCAAGTGCCTGTCTCTGACTCTAATTGTTTACTCAAGAAATGCTTTGAGAACCTTAAACTGTAACTCATATTTTTCCAGGGTTTGGATGTTAAGGAGGGATATGTAGAGCTATGTAGAGAACTGTTATATAAAGAGCTGGGAAATGTGTGTGTGTATGTGTGTGTGTAGAAAAAGCTGTGTGTAGGGATGTATAGATATAAGAAAGAGAACCGTAACTGTGTAAAGATGTAAGAAGAGAAATGTAAGAAAAAAGTGAGAGAAATTTAAAAATGGAGAGAGAAATGTGATAGAAAAGTATGAGAGAAGTGTGAACATATCTAGTTGTGTGAAGAAGGTGTAGAGAATGTAACTGTGGGGGGATTTGTAACTGTGTGGAGACAAGGAAGACGAAGCTGAATAGAAAAGAGATGTAACTATGTAGGTATGTATAGCTCTGTAGAAGACGAGTGTAGAGAATGTAGCTAAGTGAAAAATGTAACTATCTGGACACATATTTTCAGAGAGAATTAGAGCTAGAAGGAACTAGAACTTAGATGTTGAACTTGAGAGAAGGAATTAGAACATAGAAAACATGACTGCTGTAGAAAGAATTGGAGCTGAAGAAGAACAGAGCATGACCCACAGAGTTCATGTGTGAGTTTATTATAGAAAAGAAATATTTCTATGTTCCCATCTTGAAAAGCATTCTCTTAGCAACCTTGTGAAGCAGTCTGAGAGCTGGACTCGCAGGCCATTAAAAATTTATTAAACTCTTTGTGCTTCATTTTTCTTTTTATTGGAATATATAATTTCACAAAACATATTTGATTTTGTCATTTGTATATACCTATAAAATGTATTTTTGGTTGTATTTGTGTCCAGTGTCCTCTTTTGCTCACTCCCCCATTCCTGACATTCTCTTTCCACTACCTACATAGACATTTCTACTTTGGCATTTTGAAAAATCTATATGCCATATAACTTTTTTATCTTTCTGAGTCTAGTTTATTTCAGTTATAATGCTTTTTATTATTTTTCCTTCATATATGTTGTGATTTGATTGGTTTTATGTAGTAATGCGGTTTCTTGGTCCCGGGCAGTCAGAGGCCCAGAACCTGCCCTGCCAGACCCCTTAGCCGTCCGCTGCCAGGCCCCCAGAAATGACTCAGACGCTTATATTAACTTTATGTTGTTTGGCCTATGGCTCAGGCACATTGCTAGCTAGCTCTTACATCTTAAATCAACCCATTTCTATTAATCTGTCTGCCACGTGGCCCGTGGCTCACCTGTGTTCCTTACATGTTTCTTCTCTGGGCTTCAGACTTGGTCTGTCTGACTCTGCCCTACTTCTCCTACCTATTCTGATTTCTCCTCCTACTTTTTCTATGGTGCCTGTCATGGACCAAAACAGCTCCTTTATTTAAAGATTGATATTCACAGCATACAGAAAGGCATTCCCACATCAGTTTTATGACTGAGTAAAATTCAAATATAAATATGTCTCGTATGTTGTTTATTCATTCATCTATTGGTGGGCATCCAGGATGATGCCATTTATTTAGTTATTGTGGCTAATGCTGAAATAAACACAAGTATTCAGGTTGTGTGGTGATTTCATGTCTTTCACATAATAGACAACATTGTAGTTCTATTTTTAATAATTCTCTGTTCTGTTCTCTATTATGGCTGGATTTACTCATATCCAAAAAAATTGTGTACAAGTGTCATTCTTCATTAGATCTTATTTGACATCTGTTGGTCTGTGTTTTTCCTGATGACAGTCATTTTGAGTGAGGAGAGATGAAATCTCAGTAGTTTGATCTGTGTTGCCTTGTGACTAAAGATGTTGAACAATTTCTCATGCATTTATTGACCATTTATACTTTTAATTTTAGAACTACTTGGGTCATCTGATTATGTATTATTTGGATTATTTTTAAATTTCCTTTTTGTGTTACTTATATCTTCTTATAAAACTTGTTGCATGAATGTCTATGGCATTTTTTTTTTACATTGCATAGGCTGTCTCTTCCCTTTAGTAACTGATTTGCTGTGTGGAAGCTTTTAATTTGATGCAGTCTCATTAGTCAGTTCTTGAGATTATTTCCTAGGCTATTAGAGTCCTTTCTAGATAACTTTTATGTACTTCAGCAAAGTCTAAGTTATTTTCTAATGATTTCAAAGTTTTGGATCTCATGTTACAGTGTATGATACAGTTTTTGTTTTGTTTTGTTTTGTTTTTCTGTACAAGTTGATAAGTAGTGATATATTTCATGCTTTTACATGTGGATATCCAATTTCCCCAACATTATGTTGAATAAGCTATATTTTTTTAAGCTTGTGTTTTGGAGATCTATGTCAAGAATATTTCTAGTCGTCTCTACTATTCTAATGGTCTATATGTGCTTATGCTCTACTACCAGGATATTTTATTACTATGAGAGCCTAAGCTTTCAAACATATAATGAGAATGTTAATTATTTTGAGTTTATAACACTGTTTTATACGTTTTAAATCTAGAAAGCATTATTAATATTATAAATATTCTGGGCTAGAGAGATTGTTCAATTTTTAAGAGCACTTACTGATCTTGCAGAAGACCCTATTCTGTGGTGGCTTATAACCATCTGTAACTCTACAGGGAATCCACTGTTCTCTTAAGACATCTTTGAGTGCCAATCATGTACATGATGTACACACATTAATACAGGAAGCATACACACATTGTGTCTTTAAAAATTGAAAATATAAATATTCATGGTTCCTAACTGGGTTTTAAATGTCAATTTCAATTATTTTGTGTATACTGCTGTCCCCCAGACCTTTTGTTCCTTCCTACTTGGAATCATATATTCTCTGGCTTAACATTTCTATTTGAACTAGCACTAACATACAAAAAACCTGAGTCTTTATTCTCATTTTTCCCTTTCTCAAAGAATGGTATTGTTATTCACATGTTTTTTTAAGGCAAGCTATCAAAAATCCCAACACTTCATTTTCCTTTCATTTGCTTGTTCTAATAATGAAGTTCTGTTCATTAGAGTTTAGGAATTTGCTATTGTCAAGCAATTGTCTTCATTTTGCCACCATTAGCAATTGCTTAAATTATCCCCAAACAGAACAAAAACAAATGAAACTCCTAAAATTGCCCTTATAGCCTAAGGCAATTTTAGTGATTTCTAGAACCATTTAGAGTATCTTTCTAAATATAAATGGGAGTACATTATGCCTGGTCAGAATCTTTTCTCACCCATTTTCTTGCCCCATTTTCTAATGCAGCATGTCTAGTCTGAATATTTTATCATAATGTGGTCTCTGCTTCCTCCCTCTCAACATTTAAAAAGTGGTGGTCACTGCACTTTATAGTAGGCCAAGTTCTATCTGGCAATGGACATTCACAAATACATTCACAATGAAACATTAAATACAGAAAATAGAACCATTACCTGCAGTATTTTATTTTCCTGGTTGTAGCTAATTCATAGATTCATATGTGTGCATGCGTGTATGTGTATACAAGCACATATAAAAGTACATGCACACATACTATGTATGGATGTAAAAATTGCTAAGTATCCTCACACTCTGGTCTTTATCTTACTGCAATTTCTATGGGATACTTACTGTTTGTAGATCCATCAAGTATATATTGAGATTTTACTTCCTTGTTGGATAATTTTGGAACACAGTCCAATAATGAAATTGTATAAGAATTCTAAGTTATTGAAGGAAAATTCCAAGAAAAAAAGACAAGAGTCTTGTGACCTTAGTCTCTTCAAAAACATGGAATTATTCTTTGAATGTGTTTTTGTCTTCTTCCACGTGTATCAGATAGGCATGAGCTTGCTTCAGATTATTCATTACAACTGTCTATTGTTATTCATTTACATTCCTCTATGGAAAAACATGTTTTGACCACATACAGTTTGTTCTTGTGATTTTACATTTTTCTCATGTAGTTCTTCTTAACTCTCAGCATATACATTGTCTGATGCTCTGAATAAAGTTGGCTATTGCATGAGACTTTAGTCCCCCTAATTTTTATGCTCTGTTCTCTCAGGTTCAACACCTTTGGAGTGATAAACAGGGTATCTGGTTCCATGTTTTATTGTACCTTCACTTTATTTGGCCTGTATGTCTTAATCTTTCCAAATTTAACTTACCAGTCACATCCTCAGCAAAGTTATTTTTGATCTTAACAGAACCTTCAAATCAACAGGTAATATCATATTTACAGCTCTATAATATTCTATGTTAATATCTATTTGCCATTTTTTTAAATATATTATAATTTCTTGGTTGAGTATTCTCTTTTCATTAAACTGGAACCTCCTTAGGTCAAAAAAAATATATTAGTGTCATGTTCACTTTACCTCCCATAAACTGATGGATTATACAAGATAATCTACTAAAAACCCCACTAATAAATTTCTAAATGCATATAATTCTTATTGACATTACAGCGAAGATTTATGGCAAAGTGTATGAGAGTGTTGACTGCTGTTGACTGCTCCAGTTTACCCATTTCAAAGTGTTTCTGCCTGTTATTGATTAAATTTCAAAACTTCTGGTATAATTTTACAATTGGTACCAATACCTAAAACAGAAAATATAACACACTGAGGTTTAGGTGGATTCTTTTAGGCTCTTGTAATGAATGTATCTGCAAGCCTATCAATAAAATATATCAACAACTCAACTATTTAGTTATGAGTCTTCAAATATTCAGTTGTCTACCATGGTGATATACAATTTCACACTGCTATTGCTATTTTATTTTAATATAGGTGTTTTAACATTTTAACTTGTGTTGGATTTACATTGGAAATTTAAAGAATATTTTATTAACATCTATTCATCAAAATACATAGTAAACTACCCTTCCTTTGGTATTTTCATTACACTAAAGTTAGCGTTCTTTTCTAATGGAATGTTGACATGTGAAAATAATGACAGCACTAAAATGGCCAATTTTGTTAGGGCCAAAAGCAAAAATGGAGAAAAATCAACAACCTAACTACTTACCTAATGAAAACAAATCAATGGTAAGAAAAAGGACATTGTTATAAATACCCTAGCTCTGTTGATTAACCATTTCATTTTTCTTTTGAGGATAAAAAATATATTTTAAGGGAATCCATTGGGAAAATGGTTTTCAGAATGCTGTTAACGCCTTATATTAATTCTAAACTTATATTGCCAGACACTGTTAGGAATTCCTTCACTTTTATAATTCTAGTGTTAAATTCCTTTAAAATTCAGTTATTACTTTATGTCTTAGATTTATTCAGAGAGCTGTAAGATCTTTAAATTAGATAGTATCCACTCCTGCTTTCTTTTCTTTTATGGTTGTTTTCAAAGATCCTGCCAGTTTCCTGGTCATATTTCCTCCTCCTCCCTTCTGAAAGAAGTTTCTTATATCACATCCTCTTTACTGTGAAAGACATTCATTACTTATCCTGAAGAAATTAGAATACAAGGAATTCTTACTTCACTTTGTCTCGGTCATTTTTCATCGATTCATTTGAGAAATAATTTTTGAGCAACTACTGATACTCTGGTCTCTATGTGATTGGGAGAACAGAAACACAAATATTCCTGCATTGCTATGATATAATTATGAAAGTAGCTTGAGTCTGCTCTTGCAAAATCTAAACAGTCTATTTTAATTGATACTCTTGAGTATGGATATTTTCTGTGTCATAACTCCAGAAGAGAGGTCATTCAAGAAGGTCAGATTTAATGTATTCTCTAAAAGCTGTATTAAATTGCATGATATAATACTCATACAGAGAGGTAATAAAAGAGCTCTTTTTATATGAATATCCATGACTTTAAATAATGCAACACTCTATTATTAAAGAATAACACATATTTAGATATTTGATTTGGTAAAAATGAGTAGATGAGATAGAATATGATTTTTACAAGGCAGATTACTGACATTCACAATAAATCACTTTAAAATGAAATACATTTTATTATGTAGTTGATATGGAAGCAAATGAGGAAGACAAAGGAAGAGATAGGATATATATTAGTTTCTAGAATAACCATTGGCCAATTTAAAAAGTTAAAAAATTAAAGAGCTCAAATTTAACTTGTAGCTATGAAAAGTTTATTTCAAGTTTTGATGGTATTAGTTTACTGTCTTCCATAAAAGGTGAAGTACTTAATATTCTTTAATAATTATCCCACACTTTGATTTTGGGGTCCTTATGTTTTTAACTTTGTCAAAAGTTACAGAAGTAACATACACATCTAATTTACAAGCAATTCACAATCATTTTTAAATTTATTATCATTTAATGTGTTCACAGATGCTTAGCATTTAAACAAATTAAAGAAAATTTTGTATGTAATAACGAACTCTTCATAGTTATCGCGTTTCTATTCACTGCTTGATTTTTTGATTCATAGAGAAGTATATAGTGAAAATTCCATAATATTAAGACAATGAAATCAAACTGCTAGAGAGCAAAACTGATTTTGAGTTTTCCAACCACCCCCATTCATATCAGGTATTTGTTAACTCTCTTAAAAGTAGAAATGTTTGCATGCCAAATCATCTGCATAAAGATTTCCTTCTGTTTCTTCTATTTTTCAAAGAAGTGAATTGTTAAAAATTAATTTAAAAGTTAAGATACAAAGTAATGGGTTTCATTGTTTTATTTTGAGACATATATATCATTATATATTTTCTTAATCTGCCCCCCTCTCACTGTGCTTCCCAAATCTTTCTGCCACAGTCTTGCTTTTTGTCTTTCCTTCCCTTTTGCTTCCATACGACGTGTGTTCTATTTTTCTTCCATTTTCCCTTTTGTCTCCTACTTTAAGGTTTTGTCTTCCCTTTCCACAGGCCCTATTTAGGTCCATGACCTATTCACAAATTAGGTAGAGAACAGAATTAATTGTTACTTGGTAGCTAAATGGATAAAGAAAATGTGGTATACATTCACAGTGGAATTTCATTCAGCCATATGAAAAAATGAAATCAAATATGTAGGAAAATTGATAAAACTTCAGATAATTATGTTAAGTAAAAGAAAAAAAACAGACTCAGAAAAACACCACATTTTCTGTCATATATGGAAGCTAGGTTTAAAGAAGTAGTTTTTCAGTAAGTGAAGTAATTAAAATATTTAACATACTAGGCTACTAACAAAATCATGTATTGGGTTTCAATAGATTTTTGTAATGTAATTCTTTTTAAGGATTTTTTGGTAGTTTTCTACGAATATGACACACATGCTCATACATATGTATATATAACATATATTTATATATATGTATCTTAACTCGTGAGATAATTCATAATCCCATATGGTATGTAATATGCACATAATGCATATAAATATACATATTTGAAACTATTTCATATGTATTTGTGTGTATATGTATGATACGCTGCAGTCGTTCTTGCTGTTTACGTTTGGTCATTTCTAGTTTCATTATGTCCCTCCATCCTCGTTGTCCTTTCACAGTCACGTGACTCATGAGTCACTTTACTTCACTTTATCCCTTGGCTTCCTGAATGTTTTTGTAGAGTAGATTTTCACAAACGTATCTTGAGGAGCTGACTTCTTTAATGTTTAAAAATCTCTCCCTGTTACTGATCTTAAACAACAATGTGTCTTGCAGCCTATACCTAGTCCTCAGAACTCATAGAAACATGTTCCATTGCCCTCTGGCACTAACTACTCCTGTGGAGACTTTGGGGCCTGTCTACAACTCTCCTTTGATAGGTGACTTGCTTTTTCTGCCAGAATGCCTAAAGAATTATTTATATTTAAACAATATTTAACATTTACATTTCAACTTCAACAGATTTTGCTAATGAATCTTGATTTTAATATTATCATTGTTACTCATTTAAGTAAATGAGTTGCTTCCAGCCATATGCTATTCTCTCTAGAGTTCAAAGTATACAAAGTTTAGCTAGAAAGTTTATCTAACTCAAACAAGCAAACCAAAACAAACCTTAGGAAAGCCTAGTCTTGAATTTGAGGCTGGAGATTCAACACATGGAACAAAAGCGCTAGAAGACTGAACAGGAATACTTTTTGGTTTCTTTCATAATACTAAGTCAATCAGTCGATTATGTGGAAAACATTAGCAAAATGGACCTTTCTCCAAAAAAAACAACAAGAAAGTTATAAACTTTGCAACCTTTAGAAATTGTTTATGTCTATAAACAGTCCCCAATAGAAATTATACAACTCTGTGTACACTCCCTAATTGTTTTGATGTTTTTAAAGAGATAAATTGTTTATACTAGCATGTAGTTCAAGATACATTCCATTATGACAGAATAATTATGGTAGCAGGAGCTTGGGGGAGCTTGTCATGTCGCATTCACTATTAGCAAGCAAAGATGTTAGTGATCAGTTCACTTTCTCCCTTTTATACAAACCAAGATACCCACGCAGGGAATGACTTTGCCACAATAAAAGCAGCTTTTCCCACATCAACTAACATAATTAATATAAGCCCTCACAGGTATAGTCAGAAGCCTATCTTCCAGGTGATTCTTTATTCTGTCAACTTGACAATATTAGCCATCATAATAATCATACTACTTTTCACTTTCAGCACAGGGTTCAAAATATCTCATGAGATATCCAACAGTTATAAGATATATTTTATGTTCTAGGTGACTTTGCACAACTCTGAGATAATGTAAGTGTTCCAAGTAATGTAATAAAAGTGTAACATAAGATTCTCCTATCATATCTTTTCTGTTTGGTGAAAATCTCATTGAGAGGATGGCAATGTCCAAGTGGAAAGCTTCGGCTAGTGCTCTTACTGAGATCTTCATCCTCCTCACAAGTCTTTTCTGATCATCCTGATATTCGTAGTTGAGAGAAGTGCCTCTGGTATTGAAATTGTGCTTTTCTCCACATAGTGTTGCTAAGATTAAAGGTATTGCTAGGGTGATCTTTACTCATTTTCAACCATGAAGCCATTTCATTTGGCAAGAGTGGCATTGGCCCCCATTAACTTTTCTTCTGTTGGAAATTTCCACTATTTATTTGGAACTACTTCCTATTTCAAGTCCTGAGGAATAAAATTTCTCTTCATTTTTCTGTTATTTTTATCACCTTTTCTCTCCCAATTATTATGCTAGTTCATCCACATTATGTGTCTTCTCTGCCTCTGTTCATTTATTATGGCCACATAATGTTCTTACAATATAAAAAGTTAACACCCACATAAAAACTGTGTGGAAAATTTTATGTATTTTCAGAAATTTCTAGAGAAAATTTAAGTGTAAGATAAGCTAGGAAATTATTTCTTACAAGTATGATGGGTTTAGAAGAGGCTCAGTCTGCACACTATTAATATTTGAATCACTTTTTTATTTTTGCTTGAGAGCCTATTCTCAAGTTGCAGACTATCCAGCATTATTCTTGGTATCCACCATCCGAATGTCCATCATATTTTCTCACTTACGATGATCAAAAAGCTTTCTACAATGCAAACATTTCTTATTAATAAATCAGAACCTAATATTTATGTGAGATGATTCTATTTAAAATAATTTAATAGGACTAAATATTAAAAAATATGTTATAGAATGGGTAAATAAAAATTCTCAAGGCATAATCAATTTAAAATAGCCATGGGATGAGGTATCTAAAGTGTGCTATCATTCTCAGTTTTCCTATATGTAAAACTGAAACTCTAACTTCTGATTTCTATTTTCTAACTAAGATCTTGAAAAGTTTATATATCTAGAAAATGAGAGACTTCTATTTTAGTTGGGGTCTCTATTGCTGTGAAGAGAGACAATGACCATAGAAACTCTTATAAATAAAAACATTTAATTGGGACAAATTTACAGTTTGCAGAGGTTCAGTTCATTATTATCATGGTAGGAAGCATGGTGGCATGAAGGCAGACATAGTGCTGCAGAAGAAACTGAGAGTTTCCACATCTGAATTGACAGGAAAGAGGAAGAGAGACTGAGACATACTTCTTCCAACAAAGCCACACTGACTCCAGCAAGGCCACAACTCCTAATGGTGCCACTCCCTATGAGCTAATGGGAGCTATTTTTTTTTCAAAAAACCACAGATGGGGAATGGCTGATAAAGATCAACTTTCAGGAGTCTCTTCTCTCCGTGTACAATATGGGACCTCTGGATCAAACTCAGGTCATCAGGCTTAATGGCAAATGAGCTTACCTACCGAGCTGTCTTGCTGGAACCTAGCCTGTGATGCTATCAGGAGGCAGTATAATTTTTTTAAAGGTCTAGGTGGGAGGAATTCCAGTCACCGAGGGCATGACTTTAAAAGGATATTGAAACCCTAGTCCTATGTTGACTGCTATGTTGAGTGAGTTGCATCCCCTTTAATGCTTTCTTAGCCATGATTCTCTGCCTTGAAAGGGGATCTTAAAATATAGGGCCAAGCAACCACAGAATGAAAATGAATTTTATTTTATTTTATTTTATTTTATTTTATTTTTACTTCTTCTAAGTTGATTATTTCAAGTACTCTAATAGTGCTTGAAAGTCCATAAAGATTTTTGGTAAGGTAAGTGAAAATAAAGATTAGAACTGTACTTATAATATTAAGACAATTTACTTAGATCTACAATATAGATAGATAACCTCTGAGAAAAGAGGTACAGAATAATGAAAAATAATTGTTTTAGACTTCTGGTTTTTCCTCATCTAGTTTACAAAATATGCGTGACAACAAATTAAAATATTTGCTACTTCTTTTATTGACATATTTCTGCTAACACAATTTGCAATCCAAGTATTTGATCACTGGATTAATTAGATGGTATACCTTATTCCTACATGTAAAGATTAGATGAACACACAGACCTTATTCCAGATTGACAGTGGCATTAGATAAAAAGATTAAGAGAACAATCAAGTGGTAAGGAAATGGTCTTATTTACTTTTCTTTTGCTGAGATAAAAACACCACGACTAGGTCAACTTGTAGAAGAAAGGTTTTTGTGCTTATAGTTTCAAAGCAGTGGTGTCCACAATGTAGGGGAAGCATGGTAGCAAGGCACAGATGCAGAGCCGGAATTTGAGAGCTTACATCTTTAACTTTGAGCACCAAATCAGAGAGAAAAAGATGGGAGAGGGGCATCAAGCTTTGGCACTTCAAAGCTCATCCATGCTGCTGTACTTCCTCCAGCAAGGCCACAGCATCGAGACCTTCCCAAATAGTGCCACAAAATGGAGACCACGTGTTTAAATAAATGAGCTTATGAGAGACATTCTGATACAAACCAGCACAACTTCTATTTAGTTATAATTCAACTATCTAAGTAAATTAAAGTGAAGGCAATTCATATGTAGCTGGGTGCTGGAGTTGGCAGGATGTTCAGAAATGAGCTTCAAGGTCCAGGTGGTCAGCATTTGGCTGATACATAATAGAAACCAGGATAGCTAATATTTACCAATTAGCTCATGTTCTAGAAATTCTGTATGAAAAAAAATGTCAGTTAGGCAGGTAGAACATCTGCAAGCTTCTAGCTGAAAAGAAGATCCTGCTAGCCATTCATGCCTGTCTAAATTTTATTGAGAGTCTGCTCTGAGCAAGCTTGATGTAGGTATCTAAAGGCTGTTGGTAATTGAGAACAGTTGGCTGCATAGTGAATGAGGCCAGGGGACCGATTATCTTGGCAGAGATATTTCATCAACACCTGTTGTGCTTTATAAGTTCCACATTTGCTTTTCCTTTCTGCCCCTCCTTTGCTGCTGATCTGACACCTTTCATAGCATATTTACAGCAAGAGTATTAACTTTGCTTCATATTTGCGGCTCCTACTGCATGTGCATAGCAAACAGATAACTCAACATTTTCAAAATATATTGAGTAAGCTAACATGTTTCATTTGGCTCCTGCTTTACTATATGTATTTTCTGAGAGTGAGGTTTGTATTTTAAATGACTTTTACTTTTTTATCTGATAGGATTTCAATATGGAGGGGAGCAGTAGCTCTTTAAGTGTGTGGTTCAATCAGCCTTATCAGCACCACCTGGGAATGCAAATTCTTTTGCCTCAGTGCAGAGTTAATGAATCAAGACCTCCAGGGGTAGTACTCAGCTTTCTGTGTTTTAAGTGTGCCAGTGAATTCTGGCTCACTTTCAAACCTGAAAACCACTGAACTTGAGCCTTGCTGTTGAAAGCATGATTAGTGTAAGACCATACAAATTATGAGAAGGCTTATTGGAAATCCAGAATCTTGGACCAAGCTCAAGAATGAATTATTCATCCTTTGCACATGAATTACTTGATTTACAGTTTAAGTTTAAGAAGCTCAGTTTGGACCTCATAACTTGAGTTCTATTTATTGAGATTTCTTAAGCTTTAACTGAGGCCCAGACCTCTTGTCATGATTCTTTAAGAATTTATGAAACATAGTATGAATATAGTATACACACTAAATAGCAACTACTGCTTTGGTACTATATTTATTGATTTAAATTTTATGTACATGTATATAGGTGTTGTATGTTTCCCATGTGTATGCAGTGTTCAAGGAGGCCAGAAGAGGGCATCAGGTCCCTGAGATAGGACTTACAAGTAGTTGTGAACTGCCATGTGGAATCAAACCATGGTCCTATAGAAGAGCAGATAGTTCTCTTAGTCACTGAGCCATCTCCATAGTCCCAAGCCTTGAACCATCTCCATAGTCCCAAGCCTTGGTATTTAAAAAAAAAAAAAAAAAAAAAAAAAAAAAAAAAAAAAAAAAAAAAAAAAAAAAAAAAAAAAAAAAAAAAAAACAAACCTTCCACAAATAACCGTAATATAAGAGCAGGGCTAAATTCCTATATTGAGAAAAAATAATAATAAAAAAAATCAAAGCCCAAACAACAATAAAGTCTATTGTGTTTTTAATAGCTTTTATCCCTTACGCACTGAAATCACATTTTAATTTGTTGCTTATGAGGCTGCCTGCAATTGATGTTAATTATGCATGCTTTCTCCCAACAGTATGGACACTAACCAAATTTACAATTAGGACACTCTCACTATGTTATCTTTTCAGAAGATTCTCTGAGAGTTCCTTTCTTGAAGGATTTGAAAAATTTTGTCTGTTCAACTTCATTAATATTTAGTGAAGTGCTTAGATTAAATTGGACTGATCATCAAACAGGTGCAAAGGGACCTGATTAATAAGCAGAGCACTTCTATAATATCAACATAGTCATATTCTTTGTAGAAAAATAAATATGATTTGGTTTGTATTCATGAAGCACAATTTCTCTGTTGGCCCAGATGTTGATTACCAACACTAAAATTGAGGTGGGCAATCTAAAAATCTGGAAGGAGATCTAAAGTGTTTGTTGGGAATGAAAAATATTTGTGGCTCAAACTGTAAGAAATGCTATACTGTTTAGCCCCTTGCCACAGGTAATTAGCATCAGAATAGAAGTCCAGATTATGCTGCTTAGGCAGACTAAACAAAGAGCATTGGTAATTCAATTTATGTGGTTCTAAAACTGTGCCACTGATATATTTTTACTCATTTAGGCTGTTGGGCTAAACATGAGCTGCAGTGCAAAATGGAAGTGGCTCAGTGAAATATTTATTATGCAACTGTAAGGCTGAGTTTGAATCTCCAGCACATATTTAAAAACCAATGGTGATAGTGTGCATGATGGTGTGCATCTTTAACTTTGGTGGTGTGGGGAAGATAGAGAGATCCCAGGGTTTCCATGAAGGTTCCGCAGGTGTCAATCCAGAATTAGTGAGCTTCAGTTCCATGAAGGTTCCCCAATTGTGAATCCAGAATCAGTGAGCTTCCAGTAGTTTGGGTTACCTCTCTCTGTGGGTTTCCTCATCATGATCTTGACTCCCTTGCTTATATGACCTCTCCTTCTCTTTGCCTGGACTGGAAGCATAGCTGTGGATCTCTGCATCTATTTCTTTTATCCTTTGCTTTATGTATAATATCCATTTATAAGTGTACATACCTTGTTTATGCTCTTGTCTATCTGGTCTGGGTTACCTCAATCAGGATTTTTTCTAGTTCCATCCATTTGTCTTCAAATGTCAAGATGTCTTTTTTTTTTTTTTACTGCTGAGTAATACCACATTTTAAGCCATTCTTTGGCTTAGGGCATCTAGGTCATTTTCAGGTTCTGGCTATTATGAATGCTATGAATATAGTTAAGCAAGTACTCTTGTGATATGAATGTGCATCCTTTGGGCATATTCCCAAGAGTGGTGTGACTAAATCATAAAGTAGATTGAGTCCCACTTTTATAAGAACTGCAATGCTCATTTCCAGAGTGAATGTCCAAGTTTACACTCCCATCAGCAATGGAGGAGTGTTTCCCTTGCTCTACATCCTCTCCAGCATAAACTGACATCTGAGTTTTTGGTCTTAGCCATTCTGACTGGTTGTTTTGATTTGAATTTCCCTGATGGCTAAGGATATTGAGTAATTCCTTATATGTCTTTCCATCATTTGAGATTCTCTGATTATCTCTGTCACCCATATTTTAATTGGATTGTTTGGTATTTTGATATCTAGTTTCTTGAGTTCACTATATATTTTAGAGATTAGCCCTCTGTCAGATGGAGTGTTGGTAAAGATCTCTTTTCATTCTATGGGCTGCTGTTTTATCTTATTGACCATGTCCTTTGCCTTACAGAAGCTCCTCAGTTTCAGAAGGTTCCACTTATTAACTGGTGCTCTCAGTGTCTGTGCTACTGGTGTTAGATTTAGGAAGTGGTCACCTGTGCCAATATGTTCAAGGCTATTTCCCACTTCTTTTTCTATCAGGTTCAGTATAACTGTATTTATGTTGAGGTGTTTGACCTATTTGGACTTGAGTTTTGTACAGGATGATAGATATGGATCAATTTTAATTTTTCTACATACTACCATCCAGCTATGCCACCACCATTTAGTGAAGATGCTTTCTTTTTTCAATTGTATATTTTTGGCTTGTCAAAAATCAGGTGTTCATTGGTGTGTAGATTGGTGTCAGGGTCTTTCATTCAGATCCACAAGTCTGTTTTATGCCAGTACCAGGCTGTTTTTATTACCGTAGCTCTATAGTATAGCTTGAAGCCAAGGATGGTGATGCTTCCAGAAATTCCATTATTGTACATAATTGTTTTAGAAATCCTGTTTTTTTCCATATGAAGTTGAATATTGTTCTTTTAAGGTCTGTGAAGAATTGGTTTTTGATTTGATGAGGATTGCATTGAATCTATAGATTGCTATTGGTAAGACTGCCATTTTTAGTATATTGATCCTACATATACAAGCACATGGAAGATCTTTTCCTTCTTTAGGTTGTGAAAGTTTTCTTCTATGACTTTGTTGAATGTGTTGATCTGGTATTCTTCTCCTTCTACACTTATTATTTTTAGGTTTGGTCTTTTCACGATGTCTAAGATTTCCTTGACATTTGTGTTAGGACGATTTTTTTTTTTGGTTTAGTGTTTTCTTTGACTGAGGGGTCTATTTCCTCTATCATAACTTCCATAGCAGAGATTCTCTCTTTCATCTCTTTCATTCTATTGGCTATGCTTGCATCCATAGTTCTGGTTTCTTTATTCAGATTTTTCATCTCTAACATTCCCTTGATTTATGTCTTCTTTATTGTTTCTATTTCAGTTTTCAACTGGTTCCTTTACCTGTTTGATTGCATTTTCTTGGCTTTCTCTAAGGGATTTATTGATTTTTTTTCCTAATTTTTGTCTTTGATTTCTCTAAGGAAATTTATTTTAGTTCCTCTATAAATGTCTCTATCATCTTAATACATTTACTTTTAAGGTCATTTTTTTTCCTACTTCTACATTGTGATGTCACATCTTGCTCTTGTAGAACTGCTAGGTTCTGGTGGTGTCATATTGCTCTTTATGTTATATGTCTTCTTGCACTGAGGTAAACTCATCTTTTCTCCAGTTGGTGCAAGCAGTGTCTGTATCTCAGGGAGCTCTTCTTAGTCCAGTCTGCTCCTGCTGTGTCTGTGTGTCAGGGAATCTCTTTGGGTCCAATCTGAGCTCTTGGTATAATTGCAGATGGCAGATTCTGTGACTCAGGGAGCCTCTGAGGTTACAGGGTGATGCATGGGCTTGGGGGAGAAGGTAAAACTTGTAGATTGCTGAATATGTTGGAGTGTTAGTGGGGATGTCTGTCTGCAGGAGTCTTTTATACTGGCCTGTAGGTGGAGCAGCAATGGGTTGGAGTGGATTGGCACTGGCCTTGTGCCTAGGTTCTAAAGACTGAGCTCTCTAGCTGGGATGGGAAGAGAGTCACTCACATCTTGGTAAATAGGAGATGGTGTATTTTGTGTCTCAAGGAGCCACTGAGGTTTCAGGGTGATGGGTTGGTTTGGGAGAAGGGGTGGAACTTGTAGATTTCAGGGTCTAATGGGAGTGTTTGTGGGAATACCTGCCCACATGAGTCTTCCTTGCTGGCCTGCATCTCAAGCAGCAGTGTGTGAGGGTGTGGGCACAGAGGTTGTACCCCCAGCCTAGGTCCTAGAGACAAGGTTTTGTATTTACTTAAAATATTAAACATATAATGACATCATTCTATACCCCAAAGAACTGAAAATATAACCATAAAGCTGAGGATATAAACCAGTGTTATAGTGTCTGTGTAACACTTGTGAAGACACAGACACAACCTTCCAGAAACCCAGCACTATAAGATGGAAGGAGGATGATAGGAGTGGAAGAAGGAAGGAAAGGAATGAGAGTTGGAGAGAAAAAATGACCACAAAAATGTATGGCATTAATATTCATAACAGTAATATGCATATTGTATTATGAATGTTATACCTGCATGTATGTTTGTCCACTGTGTATACAGTACCATTGGTGGCCAGAAATGGTATGAGACACCCTGGAACTTGTGGTACAGATGATTGTAAACTTCTATGTGCATACTGGGAATTGAACCCAGGTCTTCTAGAGGACCAGTCAGTGCTCTTAACTTCTTGGCCATTTCTCTAGTGCCCAGAACCAATATCCATAATGCCCCAAACACAGAATATACTCCTGCATAAAAATTGGTATATCCATTCAAAGTATAATAAAAAAAACAAATTATTGCTATATATTACAATATGGTTAAGTTCATTAAATATGAAGAAACTATATTATAAGGCTTAGTTTACATACAATCTCCAGAACAGGAAAATTCATTCCATAAAATATTAACTACACAGTAACAATCAAATATTAATTGTTTCATAGGAGTTGTGACTTAGGAAGCATAGAAGTGCTATAGAGCTCATATTCTAGGGATATTGTGATGATGTAATTCTCAGCTGGCAGAAATATGAACATTTTATGTCAAATGTTAAGCAATGAATAGGAGTAATTCATATTGTGTTTGTAAGGTTCAAGTCAGTTAAACCTGAAGTGTAGGTGGGGGGGGGGACAACCAAATTTAACAATTCACTGATGTCAATAAAGTAACTGTCCTTTGAAGCCACAGTTTGAAACTACTAATTTGATCTGTAATTAGCAATATTTTCTTTGTATTTTATACATTTGTAGAACTGAGATTCTGGTTCTTTTGGCATACTTAAATATTCCAGGTACAACTGTGTGAAATAATGAAATATGACTTTACAAGAAACTATGAAGTGATATTATTTGTTTTGTCAATTGTTGTAGTCAAGACAAAATTTCACAGAATATATTCAACTCAGTAAATCCAAAATATATTTTTCTAGCAGTTTTGTACTTTAGAAACAGTAGATTTCAGTGGCGAATTGTTCCCTAACATCAGTCCTGGTACAATAGTTACAGAACTGAAATTTGGGTTGTGAAAAGAGAAGCACAACCATTACATTTCCTGTTGCTACTTTCACATTTGCCCTCAAATTGCCTGTTTGGATTGGTTCACTGGTGAGCTATCTATTGAATTACATCTTACAGTGATGGAATTAAATTTTAGATAAGTATATAAAACTAACAAAAGGATTTATCAGAGAATCCCCTAACTCATTCTATTTATGTGGAAAAGTCTACAGAAATGTGTGCTATGAGTTTATGGTATAAAGAAACTGGTGAGAAAAATAGGAATGTGATAAGCCACAAATTAAATCATTTACTTGAGCTGCTATGTTTTGGAGAATTTTAGGTTACTGTTGATATATATCGGTCAATTGTTGTACATAATAACGTAGATTATCTACAAGTTTGTGGATAGGGTCTCACTGTGTAGCCCTGGGTGTCCTGGAACTTACAATGTAGAAGAGGCTGGTCTCAAATTCATAGATCATAGAAATTCATGTATTATGCTTCCTGATTGCTGAGACTGAAAGGTGTTCTTCAGCACACATGGCAAATTTTCTGTATTTGCTCACTTATAAATGACTGAGTTCTAGAAACCCAAAGATAATTATGTAATAAGTAGTCCTGTGGATGTAACTCTTTTGGTGCTAGGTATTAATTTAATGGCACTTAAAACAATTTCTGCAGACGAAGAAATGGAATTGGGAGCATTCATATAGTTATAATCGAAATGTATATTATTAATTGCAGTTTTGAATTTTACGAGTTGAATTTAGTGGAGCACAGCCATGGAGAATAGAAATTGTGGTTTTTAATGCATCCCTAATATCTCAATGAGCTCAGTATTAGTTACTTTGTTGCTGTTATAAAGTAACACAATCAAAAGCTTCTTTAGAAGGAGTTTATTTAAGATTATTGTTACATAGGATAAGAATCAATTGTGAGGAAGCATGACAGTAAGCAACAACTATGATACCAAGAGCAGTAAGCTGAGAGCTCACATCTTCGAATGTACCTGCAAGGCAGAGAGTGAGCTGCAAATGGTGCAAGCCTTTAAACTCTCAAAGCCAACCTCTAGTGGCATTCTTCCCCCAACACATTTCTTAACAATGAATCTATTCAGTTTGACCATGGCTGTGTTTTTCACTACCTTAATTATTATGACCAAAACAATGCAAACCAAAACTGGCAAGATTTTTTAGTGGGGTAAAGGCCTTTGCAGTACACTCATGATGACCTGAGTTTGATCACTGAAACCTACAGGGTAGATGGAGACAACCAACAACATAAAGTTGTCTTTGGACCAGCACACATGTGTACAGTGGCATGTGCATGGCAAAATACACATAATAATAATAATATAACAATACTAATTTTGGTATTTTATTATAGTAATAAATTACTTTAAATTTTGTGGATTTTTCCTTTATGTTATAAATCTGTACCATTGTTATCTGATTATTAAATTGAATTTTAAATGCATAAAACCGTTCTGTTTATTTCTGTAGGTAACATTTATGCTATTCCTATCTCTTATTAAAATGAGTTGTGATCTTTGAGTTCTTCTCATATTAGTACTCACATTGTGTTCTCAATAATAAACTTTTCATTGTATTTTAAAACTCTTTGCTTATAGCGTAATAGTTTCTTATCAGCCCAGTGTAGAAATTATCTAATTCAAATAGACTAATATTTAGCACATTATATAGGTAATATTTTAAATGTTCATGCATTATATTTTATGTAATACAATTACAAGTAAGAAGTGTTTGAATTTTCTTCCTCAATGTAGTACTGATATAAAAATCAGGATATCTTTTTAATTCATTGTCATAATTCATTTTAATAATTTTGTCACATTTTAAAGTGTATTTGTAACTACCTGTAAGCCCTCCTTGTCCTTTTAAACATTGACTCATACTTCTCTGTGAGTCTGTCTATTTTATATAATAACACAATTTCTCTGTCTCATTAGTACAATGACACATTTCAATATTCTCTTTATTTCATTGCCAAAATAAAAGATGTCTCTCTTTAGAAAAACATAACTAAAGAGAACATTTGCATTACATGCACAAGACTCAACACTGAAAAATAAATGGAGAATCAAAAGTTCTTACTAAGTTTTAAGTTTATCTTTCCTGTTGCACGAATAAAGGAAACTCAGGGACAGATCTCTTGGAAAAAACAGAGATATAAGAGAGAGTAAACACCACAGTCAGATCTCACCCAGCTGTCTTCCAGCTTCCTCAGCCTCACTCCTCCTGGCTTCTTCTGCCTGCTCTGTCTTTCTGCATCTGCCTTAAATACTTTCTCTGCTCAGTTAAGGCGTGGCACCACCACTGCCTGCCTGGGAGCCTGGAACTCCTTCTGTAAACTAAGATGACCTCAAACTCAGATTGGATTAAGGGCATAGGTCACCATTCCCAGGATATTCCCTGTGCTGAGATTAAAGGTGTGAGTTACCACTGTCTGATTCTCCTAGACTGACTGTGGGTAGATCCCTCTGATATCTCTGAATGTTTTTATTATATTACAAAATATCCCCACACTTTCCCTTTACTGACTTCTCTTTATCTGATTTTCTATTTTTCTGTTTTTATCCCCTATATTGAAAACAACTTTCCCCTGTCCTCATATAATATATCTGATTATGGTTCCCCTCACTCTACTCCTTCAAGTTCCTTCCCATCATCCCTTCCATCTGTATCTACACCCTTTATATCTCTCATTAGAAAACAAATGGGCTTCTATTGAATAATAATAAAATAAAATATAGTAAGTTAAAACAAAAAAATAACATATCAGAATAAGACAAAATAAACAGAAGGAAAGGAATCCCAAAAGGTACATGAAAGAGATAGAGATGTAGAGATTCACTTGTTTGCAGATTCAGAAATCCCATTAAAAACACTAAACTGGAAGACATAATATATATGCAAAGGATCTGTAGGGTAAAAAGAGGAAATGTATAGATATATTTATTCATATATAGTATATATATACACATATATGTATGCATGCATGGGGCTTGGGCTTGGATTATTTATCCAGTAAGACTTCATTGAAGACTACTAAATTTTCATTTTCAAATATTTATCAATTTGAGATAGCTTCTGGGTTTGCGATAGGGCTATGTGTCCTGCTCTTCTTTCAGCTCTAGGACTCAATCTGGTCCAAACTCATACAGACCCTATGCATGCTGCCCCAGTCTCTGTGAGTTTATATGTGAATCAATCATATTGATTTAGAGGGCCTTGTTTTCTTGTTGTACTGTATATAATTTGGATTTTACACTCTATCTTCTTTTCTGCAGGGTTCTCTGTGCCTCGAAAAGAGGGACTTTTTGAGAGATCCCATTTATGGTTGAGTGTTTGCAAGGTCTTTCATTCTCTGTATAATTTCTGGCTGCATCTGTATTTGCTCCCATCCACTTGGAGGAAATTTTCTGATGATAGATGAGAGAGGCACTGATCTATGAGTATAGCCGAATGTCATTAAGAGTCTTTTTAAATTGCCACATTTTTTGGACAGTAGTATTTATCTGGTTTTATCCTTGGTTCCTGGACTCCCCAGTCTCAGGTTCTTGATCATAAAAACAGTATTGGTTATGGATTCCATATCATGGCATGAGCCTTTAGTCAAATCAGATATTAGTTGTTTACTCCCACAAGTTTTGTGCCACCATTGTACTAGTATATCTTGCATACAGGGCACAATTGTAGATCAGGGGTTTTTGGCTGGCTTCCTGTTTATATTTCACCTTTGGTTGCATGCAGAGTACCTTCTTGTAGCAAGGACACTATCATATATATTTGAGGCTCTATATGCGCATCAGTTCTACTTTTCCATAGTCAGTTGTATAGGTGTTCTATTAAGCAATGTGGCCTTACCTTCAGTTTTTGGAGAGCAACATACAGTCTTGGCAATAGCCTTATTGTTTGGGGCTTCCTATGGGAGACAATTTGCCAGTACCTCAATTAGCTGTAACCCACTTCTGGTAATAAAGCCTCATTTGGTGATGAGAGATGTCTAGTTAGGCCTCTGTCTTCTCCATCATTTGTCAAATTCATTTACATTGCCTTCATGTATGTATATATTTTAAGAAGACACTAAGATCATCAATTATTCCACATTCTCTATAGCATGAACTATCACTTATTTTATTGATCTGAGTCATTCTGACAGGTGTAAGATAAAACTTCAAAGTAGTTTTGATTTTCATTTTCCTCATGATTAAGGATGTTGATCATTTCTTTAAGATGTCTCGGTCATTTGATTTTCCTCTATTAATTACTCTCTGTTTAGGACTGTACCCCATTTTTAATTGGGTTGTTTTTTGGTATCTAGTTTTTTAGTTCTTAAGATTAGATATTAGCTTTACATCAACTGTGTAGTTGATAACAATCTTTTCCTTTCTGTAGGTTGCCACTTTGTCCAAATGGTGGTGTCCTTTTTCTTACAGAAACTTGTCTATTTCATGAGATCCCATTTATTAGTTGATGATCTTAGTGTCTGTGCCATCAGTGTTCAGGTCACAAAGACTATTTCTGTTCCAATGGGTTCAAGGCTGCTCCAAAATTTATATACTATTAGTATCAGTTTATTCTGGTTTTATCTTGAGATCTTTAATCAATGAGTTTGATTCATATGTGGGCAAAATTTATACAACAGCCAAAAAGTTTATTTTTATGTCTTATCTACCATATTTACTTGAAGATAATAATCTTCCACTAATTTTAATTATATATTATAAATCTGATTTTTTATTTACAGAGTTAAAATTTGAATCATTTCAGTATTTTTACACATCATTACTATGATGAATAAGACTAACTAGCAAAATACAGGAAAATTAGTCTGTGCATGTTTCAAATAAAAGTCACAATACTTTTATTCTTTCCCCCTGATCTGCCTACTCATTTTCTTTTCTAGATCTTCATTTGCATTTGTATGAAATATGTGTGTAGTTGATCTGTATGAAATTTTTGTTTGTTATTAGAAATGTCATCTTCTGATCATCCTGACCATCCACTATGTTTCCTGTTTTTTTTTTCCAACACCAAAGACCATTATAAGGTGTAGAACACTGAAATAAAAAGACAAAGGGCATACTCTATCTTAACACTTCTGAAGAAGTTGAGCAAACTGCTTTACCCCAACAGGCTTCAGTAACCTCATATTAAAACAGAAAGAAAACTTTTGCCAATTAATGCTAATATTGCCCATAGACCTACTTTAGATAGCATTTTGGGTTTTTTTGTATTTGAGACATTATTCTTTTAACCATACTCACTTTTTTTGGTCTTATTATATAGATTTTATGTGTTTATTTAAGTGCTATGTGAACTTAACATTTTGGTGTTCTTCTGGGATTGGCTTGTATTTCTTTTCTTTCTAGAGAGACTGGGCTTAGGTGAAATCAACAGAATAGAAGGTATAAAAATGTTCTGGCATGATCATCATTGTAATTTAGACATTTACAAATATTTACTATGACAAATATGAGTTAATAACTATGAGAAAAATGAAGAAAATGCTCAGAGAAGAAAAGTAGATAAGAGGTTCTGTGTACAATTTACTCGTACCATACATAATCATTTCCACTTGGTTTTTTCATGATAAAATTCTCCATATAATTTTATATTATTTTTGGCACACTGGTTTCCATATATTATGATTTATATTATACATACACCTACTGCTATTTTATTGTTTCAGAAACACACTTATTATTGTATCAGAAGAGAATGTGTGTTCTTTACAACTTTGTGAATATGATTTCTCAGCTACGTCCTACACTGGGACAAGATACTTATTCTCAGATTGGGAACGAGTCAGAAAAAAATCCCATCACTTTCCTAGTAGAGATTGTCAGCTTCCCTTCTCAGAAAACTATAACCAACATACACTGAAAGGGAAATGAATTATCAGATGGAAGTGATTGTTTTTACAGATCTTTTGAACACTATTGAAATGGTTAAAATTGTTACAATTTCTTATGCATTTAAAATGTATTATGAGAGGCTAGAGAGATAGCTAAGCACCTAAGCATGCTTGTTGCTCTTGCAGAGGATCTGCATTAAGTTCCTAGCACCCAAATAGTGACCAAAACCCATCTGTAACTGTATTTCCAAAGGATTTGTCATCTTCTGGCCTCCAGGGACACTGTATGCAAATGGTGGACTGATACACAAGCAGGCAAAACACCCATAAACATAACATTTTCAATTTTTTTAATTTATAAAGTTTTTTTCCATATATACCACTGCTCTCCCTTCCTTCCATCATCCCAGTCCCTCTCAGTCCTCACTCAGACTCCCCCCACACCATTCCTCTATCCATTTCCCCAAGGAGGGTGAAGAGTCTCAAGGTGGGTCAGTTCAGTCTGGCATACCCAGTTGAGGTAGGTCCAAGACCCTCACCCCAGTATCAAGGCTGGGTTAGGTGTTCCTCTGTAGGAAATGGGCTCTGAGATGTCAGTTCATGCACAAGGAACATAGTCTGATCCTACTCCAAGAGAGTCTACAAACTGCCTACACCATTTGACAGTCATCTACCTTTGGAGGGTTTATCTCCTTTCCATGAAGGTTTCTCGGTGATTGTTTCTGATTCAGTGAACTCCCCATAGCTCTGGTTAGCTGTTTCTGTGGGTCTCCTCCTCATGATACTGATCCTTATGCTCATATACTCTCTCCTCTCTCTTTCTCTCTCTCTCTCTTCAGCTGGACTGTGAGCGCCACTTGGTGCTTGGCTATGGATCCTGCCTCTATCCATTTCTGGCTGGATAAAGGTTCTATAACGACACTTAGTGTGGTCATTCATTTGATTATAGGGGAAGTCCTGTTTAGGCACAGTCTCCATCATTGCTTGGAGTTCTATCCAGGGACATTTTGTGGGTTCTTGGATGTTTTCTTAGCACAAGGTTTTGAAATGCATTGTGCAGTGACTATCTTTAGAATAATATGTACTTGCCATTTGCACTGGGACTATGCAGACTTGTATAAAAATATAATAATTTTATTATGGGTTTGAGCTTCATAAAGACTGAGACAGATGAGTCAGAATTTGTACAAAGAGGAAATCAGATTGACAGACAAAATTTGGTAGTTGTTTATTAATTGTCTATGATATATGTGAACTTAATGTCCAACACTTAGAAAGGTCTGTTGAACTGAAATATTTATAAACCCAAGAATGTATTAATATAAATGTGAGTATCAAAGCATATGGTCTTCTGTGCACTATTGCTTGAAACACAGAGCAAGGCAACATACATCATTAATAAGAAAATGTAAGAGGAAGGAAAAACATACCAGATTCCATGGTCATAAGCAAGATACTATGTATATTTAGGAGTAATTCTCTAATGAGTTTGGTCTCAAAATGTAATGTATTTGATTATTCCCAAAAGCACCATGTTTGACAGTAATGTCAGACAAAAATTCTGGACTAAAATTCTCACTCTGTACTGCTGATAGTCTGTTCAATTTTCTGTGGCAAAGTAAGTGATTCCAGCAACGAGTTTGCATACCAGAGGCTTCTTGGTCTCTAATCCTGGCAAGTTGTTAACCCTGTTGGGATTTGCATAGAACATAAAGATTATTAACACTACTTTCTATACACTAGTTAATTATGATAGTTGGAACTGACTTTTCTCTGTCTTTCATTGGTTGCTTATTAATAATGCACTTGGTTATCATGTACTAACAGTGTTAGGTATCTCTAAACCTTCCATTTATCTTGGAGATGCCCATTAAATTAAAACCTAAAAGGTCCTCAGTACTTGCATGGTTCTCTATAACATGTAACCAGGTAATTTATAAGTGATTGCTTATTTATAGATTTTACAAGGAAGTTGTCTTTGAACCAGTTTGAAGGGTAGTACAAAAGAATAAAAATAATGGTGCAATTTGAAATCATGCAAAACTGACCTTTATCATCAATAGGAAACATGTTTGTTTTTAGACAATTGAAAATTCTTTTTAAGATAGTAAAACTTGTTTTCATTTAGAAATAGATGAGGGAAAATGGAGTGAAATGAATGTTTAGTACTCCATAGTTTAAGCATTGAAAAACTAAAATACTTTATCTATAAGCAAATTTGTGAAGTTTGAAAAATGCTTGGCCACTTTCTATTTTATCTTATAACTTAGGAAATAGGATTTCTTTGTTTTGATGCATTGCCATATGCCTACTACTTAATCAAATTCCAGCATCATATCAATTGTTCATTCAGTGCCATGAACTAATACCAATGGTTCATTTAATATTAAGATTTTTATAAGCATAAAAAAATAAGAAGCATAACTTCTTCTGGCGTGTTATCTTTTTGCAATAATCAATTCTCTATATATTATGTCACTAAGTTCACCTTTATTAAGTTCCTCTGGAATGTATCCCTGGATTACCTCAAATGATAGTGACATTAACATTTCTTTGAAGAGCTATTTCTTTCATAAATCTACTGATGTTCTATTTGAATTTCTTTTCTAGCATTGTCATTTTTTTGTATTTCTAGATGTTTTGTTAAGTGCCACATAAGTTTACAATTGGGACACTAGGAGACCACAAAACTATTAACTTTGCTGTCTGTGTGACTGGAATAATAAATACCAAGTAATCAGCAATTAAATTTTGAAAAGAGACTGGGTGCTAGGGAAATGTCCAGGAACTCACAGGATGTCCCTGGCCAAGGCTCCAAACAATGGTGGAGGGGGTGCCTCAATGGGACTTCCCATATAATCAAATGAGGAAACACCCTAGGTGTCATCACAGAACCTACATTCAACAGAGAATGGAGCTGGATGTGGAGATTCATGGCTGAGCACTAGGCAGAGCTCCTGGTCCAGCTGAGAGCAGGGGAGGAGAGTCTGTATGAGCAGGGAAATAGGATTATGAGGAAGGTTCCCAAGGTGATGGCTGACTGGAGCTGTGGGGAACTCACTGAATAGGGAATTGCCATTAGAGATCCATCATCGGGATGAGGAGTTGGGCCCTACGGGAGTGGGTGGCTTTTGACTGCCATGAGTGTGTGGAGTCATGAGGGGTGGGATCAGACTGTGTTTCTGTTCATGGGCTGGCAACTTGGAGCCCATTCCTGCAGAGGAACACCTAACCCAGCATTGACTTTGGGATGAGTGAATCGGACTTGCCTGGAGTGGATGTGCTGCGCTCGGTTCTTCTACCTTGGGACTTCTTGCCCTTTTCGGGGAGGGATTGGAAGGGGAAGGAGAGCAGGGGGATACATTGATGGAGATGACATTTTTTAAATGAAAATAAAAAAAAAATTTAAAGGGGTATGATTTGTCCCTAGCTATGATGCGTATTGCTATTTATAGACTTAGTAGGCCAAGAAGACAACAACACATAATAATATATTTCAAAAGGTTACTCAGAGCTAAAATATAGTGATAATTGAAATTTGAATGGTATTGTCTGGAACTGGTGTGTTTTGTAAAAAAATAAATTATGTCAACAGGAATTTGTAAGTCAGAATCATATGAGATGATAACTTTATAAACATTTTTAACTTGGTGAAAAGTAACACTGGCAAAATCACCATGAAGAGGTGCTGTTTTTAGATTCTTGAGTAGACATTTCCCCAGACAATACATTCAATTATTCAACTTGTGGAGCTTGCTGATGTCCTAATGTTCAGAGTCTTTTTGCACAATTAAAGATTCCTTTAATTTAATTTAAAGGAATTTTATTTTTTATTTAGTAAAGAATTGCATGTAGTAATATTTGAAAAAATAATCAGAGACTCACAGATCATGTGTGTAAAAAATGTTAATAAGATGAAAGCTTTCACTTGTCAACTGGACCAAATCTAACAAAGAAGTCAGACAGATAGACAGACAGAAAATAATCCAGAGCTCTGGCAGGTAGCAGTGACACTATACTGAAATAGAGAACATCAGAACTGTCAATGTTCCCTAGTTTTCACCTAGTTCATTTATTACTAATAATAACCAAATTAATTTTTTAAAAATTTTTGCTTAAGTAGAGTGTTAATCCTACAGATGCATGGAGAAATAACACTGACCCAAATCATTATGGTCAAATTAATTACAGTAAGCAATCAATTAAGGCATGTTTTTAAATCTGTGTACACAGGCTAAGTGGGATTCAAGAGATCAGCATTGGACATGGGCAAATTAAGGATTTTCGTACTTTAGGGGGGGTTTCCAAATAAGGGACTTGTCAGACAAATAGGCAGGGTTACTAGAATAGAATATAAGCATAACGAGTTAATAATAACAACTTGCTGAAACGAAGGCATGGTTGCAAGGTGGTCATAACAAGGTAGTCATAACTGAGTAGTCAAAATAACCTTTTGAAACAAAGACATGGTTGCCATTTCCTGCAACAGGCAGTAGAGAACAATTTGTAGGTAAGGTTACAGGTGTGACATAGCACAATCCTTGAGAAACAGAAATTTAATCATAAACAATAATTAATTTAGTTTGTCTTTACTATAAATTGGCTTTCAAGCCCAATATGGATGCAGTTGTGTTCATCAAAAGTAGTACTGGATGAATTTAATGTAGGAAAACCAAATAAAAATGTTGCCTGAGATGACATGAAATTGACAAGGTGGAAATAAATGACCATTCTTGTCTACAAATGTGAGTTCCAGGACAGCCTCTCTGTTATGCAGAGAAACCCTGTCTTGAACTCCACCCTCCCACCAAAAACATTTATATGTGTTTTAATAGGTTAGGGAGATTGAAGATTTATGTACTAATGCTATTAAGGACCTTGAATGTTTTCTGAGTCAGTGTTAAAAGTTGTATTAAATGTAAGTATTACTTCAATAAACCAGTAGAGTACTTGCTATTTCTAAAATTTAAAGTGATTTTAGTATTTTATATACGTGTTCCAAATAATGTAGATAGCAATGCCAAATTTTACTTTTTACAGAGAGTGGTAGTGTGGACAATCCAATTTCTTATGCTGAGACCACAAAATTGTGTTCTTAAGTTCTTTGCAGACGGGTGTAGTACATTGAATCACATGGGAGTGCCATATTTTTGGGATCAATAAGTTCATATAATTAGTCATGGTTGTACGTGTTTGTAAGTCCAGCAGTCGGAAAGCTGAGATGGGGGGACTCTGGATTTCAGGTCAGCCTCTATTATAGGATGAATTCTAGATGAACTCTGCCTGGACAACAATACCCCATCTCATATTAAAGACAAACAAACCATGTTCACATATTAAGAACTTCATATTGTCTTACAAAATAAAAGGCCAACAAACTATTTCTTTCCCTTATTCTGGCTATAGCTTTAACCTCTGTTAAAAGCAGAGGAAGCTGTAAGTGAGTGAATTCTTGAATGAATGTGTATTTTGGCATGGCAATAGCCTGTCAAGGAGTCCAAGGCCAATTGACACATGAGAAGTTGGCAAAGCCATTATCCATATGGGCTTGGTTTAAGAAGAATAGTAAGTATTCCTTGAGAGGCTGAGTATAAGTGTTTATGAACACTTATCATAACATTGATCAGTATATAAAAAGACTAGTGACTATGGCTTCCTCTTCAGGATGTTTACAGACTGAGACTGCTCACCTACAGACACCTCCTTCAGGGACTAGCTAAACTCTCTCCCTGTGTTCTAAATGATAAGCATGCTGAGGTTTCAGCTGTGGCAGTGTGCATTACAGTGCCCACCTCATTCCAGCCTCACTGTATGTGTATCTGTCTGCCTTTTCTCCATTTCCTTTCTACTCTTATCCAGGGTTCCAGGTCCCAATCTGTATGGGATGTGTCAAATCTCCCTTGAGATTATGAATTGGCACTCCTTATGTCTTTTAAGGATATAATTGGTTTTCTTCATTGCATCTTTCTATTTATATATGCCCCTTTGCTATTCTTTTGTTCATTTTCAAAAACTGGTGAGTTTCTTGACAGTTCTAAATCTCCATTCTCAACTGTGAATCTAATAATATTAGTAAATACTATCCCATATGGTCCAAATAAGGGAAGGAAAATATTTCAAGTATCTAAAATAGAATCTTGCAAAGAGTATGTGTTTTATAATTTTAAGTATCAATGCTTAAAGAATTTAAGAATTTAGTATTGCTTTTCATATTCAGTAGTTCACTATCTTGAACTCAAAAAACTTCCCTTTATCTGGCATTATCTTGATGTGATTAATAAGATATTTTGATGAAAAATATTCTGTCTTGATTGCACATAATAAGGAGGAAGTTAGCCTTTAATTGAATTAATTTCCCATTTAAGAAAAATAGATTACATTTGACTTCCAAACCATTCAAACCATAATTTGTTCATCAATTACTGAGGAAGTACTTAAGAGTAATGTAGAGAACCTGGGGGTCTTTCTTGGAACTATCTGTTATAATTGCCTTATGGGTATGTAGTGGAGCCAATTAATATACAATGTTAGTCAACAGAGTCTTGAATAAAGTAGATCATATTATAAGGTATAAGGTTAAGCAATAGTTCAGGGGTTAGGAGCAAAGGATCTGGGGTCAATTCTTACCATTCACATTACTTTTAGTTTCTATTTTTCAGTTATTATTTCATTTTTAATTAGACATACTTATGGTGCGGTGTTTTATTCCTTTAAAGGGAGTATTTTAACTTTCACTACTGGCAGACACAGGTTTGTTTTCTGTTGATAAACTGTTCAAAAATGATGAGCTACATGTAGTGATTTATATCAGAAGGTATGACTACAAGGTCTCTTCTAAAAATTATCTGTGATAATAAATAGAAGAATCCTGGTTGTTTGCTTGATCTTACTCCCTCTGAAATGCAGTTGTTCCAAAGCTCATTTATTTGCCCTCATTTGGCAAGACTTAAATCCATCTGGTTTCTGATGCTTGGCTTCATCCCTGTAATACTGACCCTGGTTCTCTCATTGGACCTGATATTTCTCTCTTTTTTTTTTCTTGGCTTTCACTATTGGCTTTTCTCAAGGACATTGGCCTAGATTTGTATCACGAGCTCTTTAGAGGACCCACAGTATGATGACATCTGTAGAATGAGTTTCCTTGGCTTTAATAGGCTAGCCAAACAACAGATTGGAATAGAATGTTCAAAGGACTCCTCTAATCAAAGGGAACATTGAAACATGGGGCCTTTCATCAAGGTTCTTTGGAAGCTTTGAACTATGTGAAATTATTTTCATTAATAGCTTTCAATTACTCTTGGAGGGATAGGATTTGTGAGTCAAAATAAATTCTTGATGTTTTAGGTGAAACATCATTATAATATGTAATTCCATTTAAAACCTTCTGGTCATGTGTTTATCTGTCTCTCTTCTACAATGCTAAGTATATTAATTATGTACCCATGTCCTTTCATTATGGTGTCAAAAATCTTTTCCAAACAGCATTGGGTATCAACCTTCAGATGTAGAAGAAAATGAAAGTACCCAAAAATAAGTCAGAGAGCATTAATAATATCAGAGATCAATTTTTCCAACATGCATTCTCACAGGCATGATTAAATTCTGTGTGGTTTTGAAAGTATCATCTTAGAAATAGTTTCTTATTGTTTTATTTATCTGACATAAACACTGGTTGTTTCAAACAATAAAACAATGAAAATTGTTCACATTTTTAGCTTGCAATCAGCAAGCAATATTGCTTTAAGCATTTACTTTTAAGTAAGAATATGCACATATGACATTTATACATGAAAATATTTGGCTGATTGATTTTAATGATAGGATTATGAGAGATATATTTCACAAAAGTGAAAACTACTGCTTTTTTATTTTTGGTTCATCTTTTGCTGTAGCAGTTTGTTATAAATATGTCAATTTTTTAATTGTTCAATTTAGCAATCAGTAATTGAGAGAGATTCAGTATTTAGGAGATGTGGGGGCATCTACAGGATAAAGGAAAGGCTAGTAATCTGAAAATGAGTGTAAGGTTTGATATTTTTTACAAAGTCAAATAAATAGTATGAGACTGACTTGAGGGCAGTGACAGATATGCTAGTAAAAGTTTAACCCAATGGGTTGTACTTTAGCTGATGGGTACAGGGAGAAGTCGAAAGGACCTTAGAAGTATGGGGTAAGGCAGTAGGGATTTCTGTGTGATGATGTATGGTACAAGACATTAAGAAGGCAGGATGTAAGCAAAGATAACTTAGAAGAGAAACCACAAGGCCTGAGATAGAACATAATACAGTCTGATTAGAGAACTGGAGAACATTTAGTTATGCAGGATTCAGGAGTAATAAAGGGCTAATCCAAGTTTGAGGCAGTTTCCCTGGACTATTAGAACTGCAGATGAAAATTTTAAGGGTAGAGAATGGAATAAATACCTACATATTAGTAAAGTAAAAAATTAATATTCTGAGCTAAAATATTATAATTAAGGGAAAGAGGCTACTGTAACATGGTTCTTTTATTTTTGTTTTATATATATGGGTGTTTTGCCTAAATTTAAAATCTCTGCATCATATGCATGAAGTGCACCAGATCTCCTTGGAGTAGAGTTACAGATTGCTGTTAGCATGAATGTGAATGTTGATAATTGAACCCTGGTCTTCTGGAAGATCAGCCAGTATTTTTAACCATTGACTTATATCTCCAGGCCTCTGTAATATTATTCTTGTCTAAGATTGTGTCAATGAAAGGGGAAATTCAAAAATAGACTTGAAATAAAGAATAAACAAGTTTCAAAGATTAGCTGGGAGGATTCAGGGTAGCTGGAAACAATTGATAAAAAAGCAATTAAGTCAGTGAGAGATGGACTTTAGGATGAGGAGAGTGGTTCAGTGTATGCATGGTAAGTTTAATGTAACTGTTGATTGTGGAAACAATTGTGCAAACAAATGAGTCATTGAAGAAGAAATCCCATGTTTAGTCATTGTGGATGTTCTTCGTTTGATGACAGAGTCTTCTTGTATAGTGTTGGTTTCTCATATGAGAACAGACACACAATACCAGTGCCACACTACAGTTCATTCAGGAGAGTTGCCAGGTGTAGTAAGAGGTTTCTGGCCTGGACTTTCGGGGCTAGCCTCAAGTTTTAGGCCCACAAACCCACAGACCTGCAGAGACACACAGATGCTTACAATAGTTTCAGGCTGATCTGCCTAAGGCCCAGGCACATAACTTGCTAACTCTTTACCCTTCATCTAACCCATGACTCTTATCCTGTTCAGCCATGTGGCTCGGTACCTTTTCTCAGAGCAGCATAGTCGTCCTCTGCTTCTTCTGGCTTCTCTCTGGCATTCTGCTCTGTTCTTCCTGTTCCCAGAGTTTTCTTAGTCTGGTAGCCCCGCCCACACTTACTGTCTGCCTTTGGCCAATTAGCGCTTTTTATTAAACCAGTGGGTGGGACAATTATTTACAATGGAACAACATAATCCCGTACAGCCAGGAGAGTACAAGGGAAGAAAAACAGAAAAGAGACCCTCTTTCACATGGCGTCTCCTTTTAAGAGAGTGGGTAGGCACAGATTTACTTAGCCATGCCTAGGGGCACCATGTTGGGTTTACAACATGGCTACTACATGCCCAGGAATTATTATCTCTCACCAAGTACCATGTTGGGTTATCAGACTAGTACATTTACCGCGTGGCTGCTATGTGCCAGGAATCCTTACTCATAGCCTTGGCCCATCTGGTATTCATGATGCATCCCAGGCTGACGTTGAACTTTGGGCAAATTTCCAGCTTCATCTTCTGAAGAATGAAATTAAAAATATGCTCTCACACTAGTAGCTTATTTATGCCAGCCATGGTAAGCTAACACAAAACCTCATCTAGCAATACAGAAACAAGGATAATAAACCATAAAAACTATGTTTTACTCATAGATTGATAAACTAGAAGTGTGTTTAAAAACTCATCAATGTAATTAGTACATTAACATACAAAAGGAGAGGATTTTTTGTTTTCGGCCATGTGGCTGGAATTTAGGCTAGGAAGTTCTGCCTTATTAACACATGCAATAATAGTAATTTTACAAGTTCAATTACTATTCATAATTTTAATAATTATGAAAACAAGAAGATTCCATAATTTGTTAAAGAACAGCTATAAAATTTCTAGATCAATCCTTTTATTTAGCTGAAAAACATGAAAAGGTTTCCTCCAGAGACAAGGATGAGATTAAGATTCATGGTATCACTGGCCCTATTAAACACAAAAATGGAAATTTGATCTAGGATACTGTGTTAAAGAAATGAAGTACAATATACATGCCATAGAAGGGATGATATAAAAATGATGTAACTTGAAATGAAAGAAATAAAACTGAGAGACTAAAACATACCCAGAATTAAACTAATGTAATTGTAGTATTCTATTACAAATACATAAAAATCAATTATAAACAGAAGAAACAAATAGAAGGCACTGGAAAACGATATGCTAAAATTCTATGATGTCATCACATATATAGGAATAAAAATAACAAAGAATATCTAAGTCTGATATGGGATTGTGTCTACTAGAAATGCCAGAGAAGCTACACCTATGAAGGCTTACCTTGCTAAATAAGATATGAACAAGGATGATACCAATAGACATGCTAACATGCAAAGGGGAAACCTCATGGGCCTCAACCCTAGCCAAGGAGGTATGGGCAACTAAGATATTCTGAAAGAGGAAAAATGTGTCTTTCCCAGGGAACACAGGACTTGATTGTCCAATACTACATGATCTTCCCTGAAAACATATATACAAGTAACACTATACAGACTAAATAAATTATATTTATATATCACATATTTAGGAATATACAGGTATATCCATATTCATACATGTATATATTAACAATTAATGAAAAAAGAAGCCATGAACTTAAAATAAAATCAGAGAAGGTTTAATGGAAGGGCTAGAGGGAAAAAGGAAAAGGGGAAATGTATAATTATTATCTCAACAAATTTACAAAAGTATGATTAGAAAAAATACACATATCTAATAGAGTACCACTGCCTGGGGTCCAGCCTCCAGTGGTGCAGGGCTCAAAGGGAATCCAAGGAGTAGGCACATACTATAGCTTTTTTATCTGAGCAGGGAAGGGAAATCACAATCACACACTCTCTTGATGGTTTTAGTCTTTATTCTTCTCTATTCTTCATACCCCGTTCTGTATTCTTTTTTCTCATCTTCATCCAGAAATGTCTCTTCTGTCTCTCTTGATGTTTCCCTTCCCCATATAACTCTCATAAAGTTCTCTTAATTCTCTCATTCTTGATCTTTTCCTTCTAGCTTACACTTTTTCTTTATTCTTTCCCTTATAGCTTATATATCCCAGCAGCATCTTTCAGGTAACATAAAAATTACAGTGTGGTTACATTCTTTTTTTCAAGTAAATAATTACAATGAATACAAATAAAAACCAGGATGTTTTCCATATTCCTTAAGTGATTAAACATTTTCCATATTACATGTTAAAAACAAATTATCCAAGAACACATGTACATTCATACCAAAGCAATTTGTTAAGATTAACAGTGGAAGCAAACAATTCTTTTACTGGCAGGCTGCATTTTGTAGTTATAAAGAGCCAATCACTTTATTAGTTTTCATGGAAATAATAAATATTATTAGGAATAAGGAATGTTATATGGAATGTTAAAGGAATCACAACCTAAATTTTATACATGAAAACAATCTGTCAGTTCCACTTATAAATCTTCAGGATGCACCCATTCATCGGTATTTTTTTATATCAGGAGATTGAGGGAGGGTAAAACTGGATAGAAGGAAGTAATCATCACTTTGCTCATCAACCAATCCTAGCAAGAAAAGCACATCAGCTGCTTTGTTTCTGTTCCCTGACCTCAATGAGTTCCTCATTCAATGATGTGCCTTTCTAAGACTTTAGATTGCCTTCTTGAGTTTTTCACCTCAACGCTATTTGACAAAAATTTCTTAGTCTCACTTCAAGCTATTTTCAAAACTTTGTTTCAGCTATGATGCATTTCATAACCTAAAAATACATCTCTCAACACTTAAGATTAGAAGAATTTTATATCACTTGTTAAACTTTATCTCTGAGAGAGATGGAGGCATTTGTCCTTAACTTGTGTAACTGACCAGATGCAACATGGTGCATATTGACAGTGAACAGGATCTATATTGAGTAGCAGAGAAGGGAAATAGCTGGGTTGTGAGGAAAGTGTATTGGATATAAACGTTCTAAAGCTTTTCATGGTTGTCCATGCTTGAAATTCTAGCCTAGAGCAGGAGAATCATTGAAAGTTTGAGGGGAGACTGAGCTATATTGTGAGTAATAGGCTATCCGGGGCTATACAGTGAGGCACTGTATATAAAGAATTGGACAAAAAAACAAAACTGGATCTTGACAAAGAGGATAGTCTGAAAATAAAAATGGAGAACCATAAAATACAGAGGGCTATTCAAAGCTGTGTAATACATGCCTTTCCCTTACTCTCCATCAGTTTTTGATGAAACACATTTATTTCTGTCTTTATTTTGTAATAGACACAAATATTTCCTGTGAACACTTGACTCAAAATAAAAACAGAAGTAAAGAACATCCCTGGATTGAAAAAGTACTTGAATCTGCTTTCTTCAACAGATACCATAAAGTTTCAGTAAAGTGCTTCAGGAAATCCAAACGGACTTGAGTAGCAGTTTGTCCACCTTGGTTGTAATTTTAGGACAGAGGTTTGTGCACAAAATTAAAGGTTTCCAGAGTAATGCATTTAGGTGCAATTGTTGTACTTATAAATAATCTCCAACTTAAGACTAGATAAGTAGAAGGTGAGTGAATTTAATAAGTATAGTTTGTTTTCTTCCTTATATGAAATATTAAAAACAGGAAAAACTATTACCTCTGAGTATATAGTTATTTTAAAATGTACAGTCATAGGATTATCATGCAGTTCATATTTTGACAGCCAACAAACTTCATCTTTATCTTTACTGGATCCATGTGTTTTATTGCATTTTTGCCTCATAATTATAGAGTAACACTATTATTCCATTCCCCCTGTGCACTTTGGCAAAAGATAAGAAGTCTCTGGAGTTAAATGTTTTATTTAAAAGAGTTTTCTCCTCAAACCTCTTTTTTTTTTTATTAATGCCTTAAGTATGTGAAGATATTTGGTGGTATTAATTATGTGACAGTATCAAGAACTTCTAAGTTATCAATATATGCTTTGTAATCACATGCCTAATAGAGTGAGATAGAGCTTAATGGTGGCAGAGAGTAGATTTGTTCATCTTATAAAGTCAAACACCATGTCCTTGTTAACTTTAGTTTTGCTGTCAATCATGTTTATTTTTCCCTCAGAAGCATGAAATGCCAACTTAGTGTTTTGCTATTATTCTAAAGAGCCTTTTATTGCTATGATGATTGAAGGGCCATCTAACTAGGAGCAGAGCTACCATTTGGCGAAATAGTCACTATATGAGAATAGGCAGTTGAAACATCCATTTTTTTATGCTCTGGGCAATATTTCAGTCAAAATAGGATTATTCTCTTGTAAGATGGTTCAGGGCTCATTGTTGGAAAAAGATACCATATGATCTATTAATGTGTTAATAGCTTCATGTGCCTTATGAAGAAATCCACTGCTGTGTTAGAATATAGGCCCAGGGCAACTGGTGTTTGCCAACCTGTAGGGGTGGAAAAAACAATCCCCTTCATATGATTCTCTTGTTTTGTAGTACCCTAGATCAGAAATAAGAAATATAATCCAACATAATTTTTAGTCAAGAATTTTTATTCATTTTACATGTCAATATAATTCTAAATAAAAATCATTACATATAATTTTATCTGAACTCAACAGGAGATAGAAGATAAAATAATTCTATTCTTCAGAGGTTAATAGTTTTAGTCTCTGTTTTTAATATTTCACATATTTCTTAGCAACTCTGAAGGATACATACTCTTCTGTTTTCTGATTCATTATCTTCAAGCAATAAAGAAACTGTTATAAAAAAGATTAGTTGCCTCTTATAATATATCCTCCTCTTCCACATGGTTAATATGAAGTCATTTTTGATTACCTATATTTTATTTCATAATTTACATAAGTTTTTATGTTCTTACCAGGTTTAGAAAGGATTTTTCAATTTCCACAATGTAAAGTGGTGATTTTAGAGGCCCCCTCTTCCCTCCACCACTATCCATACATCTTTTACCTTTTCTCAGTTATAGCATTTTTATATTTTCAACGTAAAATATCATATGGTGAGGAAAACCAAATGATGAAAAATTGTATCTCAGGATATTTTAATTTACATTTCTTCTATTTCAAATGAAGTTGAAAGCTTTAACAAATTGAATTTTAACTTTTCCTGTGAATTGCCTGATTGCATCTTCTGCCTACTTTTAATTTTTTTTAAGTTCAAAATTTTGAGAATTTCATACATAAGTACTGCATTTGCAGTATTTCTACCACTTCTGCTCTCCCTCTAACTCCTCCCATGTGCTTTCCCCACGGCCTTTCAAATATATGACCTCTTCCTTTAATTGTAATTATGTATGTATATATATATATAATATTATAATAATATATATAAATATAACCTAATGGGTCCATTTAGTGTTGCTCATGTATTTATGTGTTTAGAGCAAACTGCTTGAGATTGAATAATCTATCATGGGCCTTATTCCTAGAAAAGATTGTTTCTCATTTTCTCAGCACCTTTTGTTCTTCATTTGGAGGTTGGGAAGGCTTTGTCTCATTTTCCTAATCTACATTGGAATGTCAACTTATGTCATTGTTCTGGTCTTATATATCAGCCATGTTTGTGTGTGATGATCCAATGGGTACAGCTCTTTGTCATATATAGACAAAACTAACTCATAGTAGAATTCCTGATTTTATGGCTCTTAGAATTTTTTTTCTGTCCCATTTTCTGTGATTTTCCCTGAGCCTTAGGTATAGGTATAAGAGTTTTGTTGTAGAAGTATATAATGGAATTGGGCATCCTTTGGTTAGTTGTTCTCTGTATTTTGACTAGTTGTGCCTTTTAAATAGTTTCCTTCATCTGTTAGAAAATGAAGCTGATTGTGTGTGGGTACATGTGTCCCTGTAATCCAGAGAAAGTGTGGTATTCCCTGGAGCTAGAGTTCTAGGTAGTTGTTGCTGGAAGCCTAATTTTAGACAGTTCTGATGACCTGGGATGGATGTGTGAAGTTGGCATAATGAAGAAACTCTGACCACCTGTTTTAAACAAGTGGCCCGGGACAGCATGGGCCATTTTTATTTATACAGTTTCAATAGTTTTAATGAACAGTTTTATAGTAAAATTTGTTTACTGTGTTTGTAGTGAAGGCTACAATATTTGCCAGTTTGTTCCATTACCTTATTCTACTTCCAGCCCCCAACTTTCCCACCAGTAACCATTTGATTCATAGCTCTCATGTTAGAAGAATAGGCAGTGTTCTCATTGACAAAGGACGTTTTCTAACCATGCACATCTACAAGTCCGGCTGGCAGCATTTGTGGCTACAGCATAATGCAGTGAGAGATAGTTTTGTTTCTAGTTGTTAATGTGTATATCTGTCAGGGTCTGAGTTTTCACAATCAGCTCACCAGCAGAAGCTGGACCAATTATTTTACATTCTGCACTAGTCTGTCTCTTTTTTGCTTATCCTATAGGAAAAACTTGGAAACTTACTTTTAATAGTTGGCACGGCTCTTATACCTTGTTCTCATGTCTCCTTCCTCTCAAATTCCCACAGTATTGGCACAGCTATTAGAAAGGAGGGCATTGTGGGTTTTTATGATTCTGTTTCATTCCCTGTTCCTAGACTGTTCCCATTTGCTCATGATATCATCTACTTATTAGCATTTCTCCTAGACTCTTGCTGAAATCATTCTTTCCAGAACAGGTATACAAACCTGTAATGTCATGAACTACTGTGACTCTTTCAGGCTAGTCACAGGGTGTGTTGGAAAGGCAACATCCTGTTCTCAAAGACCTGAATTGATGGTCACACTTGAAACAGAAAAGACTTTAGGGGATGAGTCCACTGTATATTTTTAACAGCATATCCTCTAGCCCACCCAGAGGAGGGTCATCAGGGGAATGTTTTTCTTTTGTAATAGCTATTTTATCTATTGCTCTGAGAAAGTGAAACTAGAAGCAGCCAGTAATATGGTTTGCATAATGAAAACAAGGAGAAGATCAGGTAGCACATATGCTCCTGGGACCAATGCCCAGAATTATTCAGCAAATTGTCCACAGGTTTTGCCAAAATGGGTCAGGTTCTTCAGGGCCTTGCCACAGGACAATTTGTTCATACTATTCTCAGGCCTTGTCCCCTGAAGGAGTCACATGGCTCCCTGCAGGTTGTGAGCCACCAGACATGAATGCTGGGATATCAACTTACAGTAAGACTAAGCACCTCATGTATTAAGACTGGTCAAGGAGACCCAGTATGAGGAACAGATTCCCAAAAGCCAGTAAAAGAGTCAGACAGCCCATGTTCTGACTGTTAGGAGTCCCACAGTAGGACTGAGCTCTACAACTGTCAAACATATGCAGAGGGCCTAGGTCAGTGTGTGCAGGCTCCCTGGTTGTTGGATTAGTCTCTGTGAGCTTCTGTGAATAAGGTTATTTGGTTCTGAAAGTTTTCTTATGGTTATATTTTCCTACTACAAATGCTTTGTCTCAAACTACTGTCTTCTTCAGTTCATCTCCATCATTCTGTATTCCGTGTAGAATATGATCTCTAAGATCATCTCTCCGTAAACTTTTATTTGAAATCTTTATTCCAGTGAAAAAGCCTTTCCTATGAGGAGTTTCTTCATCTAGGAATTCTAGATTTCCTTCCCATGTGCATGCACCACACCTGTCAATTACAGTAACTGCCATACTCAATCACAGTAATTTTCATTTTAGCACCCCAGACTTCATCTAGTCCCCTTGAAGATCTATCTGCCTTCTCACCTCTATCTTCTGGTTCTTGAATCTTACTCGAAATATAGTAAATAGTCTTTAAATAAGTGTGCAATATTAGTCAAAGCAGAGCTCTTGGTCTTTTCAATAGCTCCTTTATGTTTCTTTATTTTCACACTAAGTTGAGGTATAGCGTAGTTGAACCATAATTAAGTAGTAGCATTTCCATTTGATACAAGGATTATTTGACTGTAAAGTCACTGTTTATTTTTTGTATAGGATTTTCCCCCTATACTTGTATTTACTATACACATACTTGAGACATTGCTCAACTATTTTAAGGAGTTCCTGATTTGGAGCAGTCAATCCTACAATAAAATGGGCACATTTGGAATCAATAGACTGGTCCTTTCTACATCTCAGTCGTATTAACTTGACCAGATTCTAGGTATTTTTTTTTTAACTAAAGAAAGACTCTTCTTGTAGATAAACATGTTTTTATCTGTCCTGACTTTGCCATGAGAATCTATAGTAAAGTGGACAGAGACAGTTGAGACTTTAAAAATACAATGTTAGAATGACAGCTAAACTAAGAAATGTCTAACATATTGCATTCCCAACACAGCATTTTGGCTTTTCTAGAGTATTGGAACATTGCTCAGCATAAATTAAGATTTTTATGAGATATAATTTAGAACATTTGATTTGTTTTGGTGTTTTTGAATCAAGATCTTGGTAGGTAGCCCATGCTGTCATGAAATTTTCTATATGGTCCAGGCAGATATTAAGCTTGCAATTTTCTAAAATCAGTTTCCTTCTGATGCACGCGCATGCATGTATGTATGCATGTGCTTGTGTGTGTGTGTGTGTGTGTGTGTGTGTGTGTGTGTGTGTGTGTGTGTGTGTGTGTGTGTGTGTGTGTGCATTCGTGCATGGAGAGACAGCAAGTATCAGGCTTTGAAGTTTTGTAAAATTTATTTAACTTGACATATTTATTGAGCAACTACAAAAGTTAATTTTATGGGAACTGTATTTTTAAACCATTACTACTAGCTAAAATGGTGATTGTCTATATTACCATATCTTTGGTAGCTTTTTAAAAACCCCAATGTACAGAACTTATTCCAAGTAAATGTAATAATTAATCAATAGAGTTCAAGAATCCACATTTTCTCTAGCTGGTTATTTCAACATATAGTACACAAGCAGTGATAAAAACTTTTTTTTATTTATAATTTCTACACATACTGCTAATATCTCATTTTAGAGTTAGATCATTTATTATATATTGGTGTCAGTGTTTACATGTCCATTTTAGCATGGTGTTTGAAAAGGATCTAGTTTTATTTTTTTTCTCTGACCCTTCAGAGATAACAGGAGTCAGAAATCTCCAAAAGTTTATGGGCTAGATCTAAAATATGAGCTATACTGAGTTTAACAGCTATTTGAAATTTGAACTCTGCCTCAGAATACAGAAAAGTGAAAGCTGAAAATAATGTTAGACTCAGAGTTGGAATTCAGATACATAGTTTTAAAACATAGGATGCTATATCACACACACCAAAAAGCTAATGCATTTACCCCACACATTTATCAATGTTTCATAAAGGAGGCATCATGAGAAAATAACAGTGAAGGAAAAGTGCTGGAAATAAAGCAAGACCTAATGGAATTGGAAGGGGACATTTAACAGCCTCAAAAAGAAATGTTCACACTCAGTGCAGTGCAGTTTTTCTTACCAATTTATTGTGTTGTGTTCTTTGCTTGCACTTCATGTAGGGGATGCCTGTAAATTCATGTTGTAGCAGTTAAGTGGTCAGGACCTGCTGGAAAATAGAATGATGTAGAGGTACCTGCTAGCCAGATGGAATTTGCTTTCGTTATTCTGTCTGGCCTAATCAGTCAATCTAGCCATGAGTGTCTTCTCAAAAAACCTTAAGATCACTTTAATCTTGTAATTACTGCATTTTAAAGTAAATAATACAAGTTTTTTTGCTTATATAAACTACATGTTTTCATGAAACATCTTTCATGGAGGAGAATGCATTTACTTCATGCTTTTTATTCCCCAAGATGTCTCATAAAAACAAGACTGAAGTTCCTGTTTATCATATTGGCCTTATTAAGTCTCTACAAGAGGAAAAGGAAAATGTGTGAATCAGAATCTGGATTAGAATCATTAGATATTTAATCTTTTCCCTCTAGCATTTAACCTAAGGATATCTAATATTTGGAACTTGATTTGAAAATTTAAAATAATACTGTCTGTAACCCATGTCATTTCCCATAATCCTTATAAGTTTTTATCTTATAGCATTAAACTTGTTCTTTTCCTACAAAATAATATTTTGAGTATGGCATACATTCTTTGAGAAAAGCATTTATTTTAATTACACAGCCATAATGGTTAAAATCAGTAATTCTGACATTTTGGTAAGCATAGCTTTTATCTCACTTTTCAAAAGTGAGATATGTATAACTATTTTGAATCAATATATTTTCAAGATTATTTACATGTGTGCATGCATGCATGCATGCATGCGTGTATGTCTGTGTACTTATCTGCATTACATTTGTTCAGGTGCCCACAGATAAGAAGAAAGTGTTGGATTCCCTGGAGTTGGAGTTAAAGGAAGTTGTGAGCAGTTTTGTAAAAATGTATTTAATTTGATATGTTTATTGAGCAACTACAGAAGTTAATTTTCTGGGAACTGTATTTTTTAATATCCTTTAAACTATTACTACTAGCTAAAATGGTGATTGTCGACATTACCATATCTTTGGTAGCTTTTTAAATACCTCAACGTACAGATCTTACTTCAAGTAAATGTAATAATTAATCAATAGAGTTCAAGAATCCACATTTTCTCTAGCTCCTCTGGTTATTTCAATATATAGTTCTGGGAACCTAATCTGGGTCTTCGGTAAGAGCCGTAAGTGCTCTTAACTGCTGAGCTATCATCTCTCCATCCTTGACATCAATATTTGAAATATATTGAAACATATTTAAAATGCATTTGTATTTTAAGATCAGTAGAAAATTGGCAACTAGACTCTGATCTGAAAATTACCCATCACCTCAGTCCATTACTATGCCATTCTATCTTTCATTTACTGTGTGTTAATAATATTCAGCAGGTTTGCATTTTTCCAATGTTGCAGAAATCCATCTACTTCAGTCTTTTGCATATACTGCCTTCATGAAATAATCTTCTTCCACCTCTGTTTTCTAATTTTGAAGACAAATTTTTTTCCTTCATCTTTTCTGCTTGAAGTAATGCAAGTTCTTGCCATTTAGAACTAGCTGTCCTAGAACCTGTGATAGTGGCCATACTTTTGCTTATCATGTGATAGTATGCTACTATACCTGCCGAATTTTCCTCTTTCTTAGAAGATTTTATAGTCTCCATGTTCTTGGCACTTATTTTTAACACTTATCCTGAGTAAAGGTATTCGTGTCATTATTTAACATGTTTTTTCTAGTGAACCCTAAGTTCAATACTATAGTATGCCTGGCAATTAGAAATGACAACATAAATGTTCCTGTTCTTTATTACATTTCAATTCCCTAAATGTAAGCTTCGCCAAGAGAAGATCTTTGTCTTTTCCATTTATTTATTTGGTTTCAGCCTCTTGCTACAGGATCTAGTATATGGTGTTCATTCAAAATGGTTGATAAATTAATTGGCAAGTGAAAACATTTACTTTTTTATACAGTGAAGAATTTTGTGCTCACTATTATCTGTCAAAGAAAGTTTCTGATATTTTTATAATTTTGACCATAGCCAATATTTTACGAAACTGAGATTTTATTTATTTTTTACAAGTACAGGTATTTTTCCTGCATGTACAACTGTGTACCATTATGCATGCCTGGTACCTGAAGAGATCAGAAGAGGGTAGTATATCTCTGAAACCCAAGTTACAGATGATGTGAACTACCATGTAGTTGCTGGGAACTGAATCTGGGTCCTCTGTTAGAGCAACAAGGGCTTCTAACTACCTTTGTTATTAATTTTGATTTTGTATCCTGCATGTTCAAATATTTCAGTCAGTTCAGTCTCTAAGATTTTAGCTGTATAAAATCATATAATCTGAAAAACATACTATTTAACCTCACTTTCTATTGATGTATATTATTTCTTTCCTTTGCCCAATTGCTCTAGGATTTCTAGCACTATGTTGGGTTAATGAATTGTCTGGTGAACCTCAGATTCTATTTCAATCATTATCTTTCCACATATCTATCTCTACCCTTTATCTTCCACTTCTTTTTCACCAGAATGTAATTCTTCCTGGCTTTGAACTCAAAATGCACCTGCCTCAGCCTCCTGAGTATCCCACTCACATGTGCATCTGCATGTACAGCTAAAATCATTCCTTAAGTCCATTAGGTCTAGGAGATAGCTTAAATAAAACTTATCACTTTTACAATCTCCTGCTGTTACCACATAAAGATTCTTGCTATATTTTCTTTAGTAATACAAGTTTTATAAATGTAGGTACTTTGAAGTTCAAGTCCCTCTACTTAGTATCTAACATGCATGCACATGCAAGCATACACACACACACACACACACACACACACACACACACACACACACACACACACCACAAAAATGGAAAAAAAGGTATTGTGGTATGAGTTAAAACTGTTTTTATTTTGGTTTTGGACTTACATCTTTTTCATAATGTAGTGATCCTATATGCTTCATGAGGGATGGCTATGTCAAAGAACTGTGTCACATCACTAACAAAAAGTGTCATTGGCTACAAAAATATCACAGCACATATCAGTGCTGGTACATAATCAGTACTGGTGGTGACCATATGTGATACATATTCTCTGGTAGCTATTTTAATTCTAGGGAATGACATGACCCCAGAGGCATCTGCCAATGTGACTTCTCTTTCTGCTTTACTATTATTAGTATCAGTGAGTATGAAATTAACACATTTTGTGGGTGAATGTGCACTCCGAATACTAGAAAGTCCGTGTAGTAAGAAAAACACAGCTCCTAGTTAAAAGACCAAAGAGCCATAAATCATGCTTGTCATTATGTTGTATCCATATCTGCTAAACTATTTTTGTTTTTGTATTAGAGTGTATAACTTGCCTGTGTCTTATTGCCAACTTGTCACTTGTGTCTTTATGAGTTATCTGTAAGGTAACCCTGAAAATGGCCAGTTCCCTGGCTAGTTAGTTCTTTTGTGAAAAATCAGGAAACTGACTTCCTAACCCTGACTAGCTGAATGTAGGTATAAGTAACTATGTTACTTATAATCAGTTCTCCTGGAACCAAAGATCAATTTTGACTCATGGGCTTGATCAGCCATAATTGACCTGACTTAGCACTTCAGAGTTCTTCAACACGGAGCTTGAAGGGAAACAGAGGCAACAAAATTCAAATTAGAAATATCTCAAAGTTAATGTTTTACAACTTTGGCATTTTTATATTAGACAATTGTATTAGCTATTTAAATCAAAAATTGACAAGTGACAATATCATAAAATTTGAAAAGGTTTGAGGGAATGCTGAAAAAACTGAAAAAATAGTGAGAAGTGTCTTGGAACCAGATATCTCAAAATCTCTTGAACATGAAATACAATACCATGTATTACATGCACAATTTTTAAATTGTCTGAACACATTTTTGCTCATTTTTCCCAACTATGAATAGAAATTTATGCAGATGAAAGCAGAGGGAGAATATTGCTGAGGAGGTCAAAAAACACAAGCTTTAGTAAAGGTTGAATGGACACTGTGACAGAATGTGTAAAGGTGTGCAATATCAGCACCTGACATTAAAAGAAATATAAATTATTGGGAGAATACCATAATTGGAAGGAAAATGCAAATTCTACTCTCAGAAAACTATTGATTCTCGTCCTTCAGAATGTTCATTTATTTAAGACCAAATGCACAAGCTCTACCACAGAGTCCCAAATTACCTTGGAGCTGCTGTCTCAGGGATGGCTCTGCAGCTAATAGAGATAGGCTTGCATTTTTCTCCTGAAGTCTTCTATCTTCTGTTAGTGTCACTGAGCAAGGGCTGCTGAAGTGTCAGAAAAAAATTTATTGCTCTTCCATATGTCACTGCCCTCCCGCCATTGGCATGTGTACTCATCAGTCAAATCGAAACTACCCACCATCTTTGATTTACTGCAGTTGAAGGAAATCAGTTTGTGGGGTCCTATAACATAAACCATTTTGCTAGAGATTAATGCTCTGATTTGCATGCAGTTCTGGAAGTTATATCATTAGTTTTCATGATCTATCAGGACTAAATGTAAGAATTGCATCTGTTTTTTTTTTCTGTGTGTCTTGCTCTTTTTCTTTCCCCTCCCTACATAGTCAGTAACTTTCCCCTTATTCACTAAAGCATTATGTCTCAAGTCCCCTGAAGAAGAATAAGTGATTAAGTTTTATCAATACAGAAAACAAAAATAAAGTCTCCTTTTTAAGAGACCAGTAAATGACTCAAATTGTAACATACTTTCCAATTGTTATTTTTAATAATTCACAATGGTGAATCTGCAGAAAGATAAAACTTGGTTGTCCTCCTGACATTTATATTCCATTTATGATATGCAAGGGATGTGAAAAAAAAGACTTTTCAGAGCTTCTTAATAATAAGTAAATTTTCTAACATCTTCCAATCTGTTCAGACTTCAAAATGTATCTGTCTAAACTGACACTTCTGTTTTATGAATAAATGCTCCATGGGTGCATAAAACTGAATCTTTTTTGATTAGCTACACTTGGTTGCTACGTGTTATCTGTGATGATGGATAGACAGATGACCAGACGGCTTCATTTATTCAGACACAGTTTCAGGAATGGACAACCACTGAGGGAGTTCTTGAATATCTCACCATCTTCAACAAAATTTCTGAATCTTTGAAAATAAAATCAAAAGAACTTTATTGTACTGGATATAAAGTGTTTTGCGTTTTCAGAAATTAGTCAACAGATTATAAAAATTGCATAGGCAGGTACCACAGACTGTTCAAATTAGTAAAATCTAATTGACCAACATTCAAAGACCAGTTGCATTTTATACATTGACAATGAGTTACACAAAAAGGAAATGAATGTCTGCAGTAGTAGTATCAGCAATAATTAAATCCCTAAGAATATAATGACTATAACTGATGTATAAAAAAAGTACACATATGAAAAAATATTCAAATCCATAAAAAGACACCATGTTCATGGATTGGTAAACTCAAGTCTGGTATAATACCCACAACCATGTAAAGCAATATACGGAATACTATCCTCATCAGAATTCCAGTGGTGCATGCTTGAGATATATTGCACCACGTTGGAAGCCATGAGTATTGTGAGTTTGAGATTAATATGAGCTACATGGTGAGTTCCAGGGTAGCCTGGGCTATGCAACACCCTTTCTCCAAAGCAAAACTGGAAGTCCTAAAACTAAGCTATGAGAGAAAAATGAAGAAAATTCCACTGGAGTCCTAGAATTTGTTTGAGTAAACCTGACCCAGAAGAGTCAAAGTGATCTTGAGAAAGTAGAGTTAAATTAGACAATAACTGAAAGCATGGGACACTGGCAGCATAAAGCGAGAAATGCAGGGCAGTGAATGCAAACCCATATAGTCAATATTTGCTGAACTTTAGAGAAGATATCAAGAAGACAGAAGAAGAAAGGATAATCACCAACAGATCTCACTGATAAAATTCATTGACAACATGTAAAAGAGTAAAACTGGAGTCTTATGTTATACTATCCACCATATTTGACAGAAATGAGACTGACAACTTAAATGTGAGACCTGAATCCATAAATCTTTGAGAAGAAACTGATGGTGCTGATATGTCCTTACATTAGGGGAAAAACTGGCACAAAGAAGAAAAATTAGGCAGGTAGGACTACATCACTGAAAGGTAAGTTATCAGAATGGAAAATAGATAGCCTATGGAACAGAAGAGGGCAGTTTCAAACCATACATCAGGTAAGTTTTACCAAATGCACAAGGAACTGCACAAGCCAGTAGCAATGAACCCTATTAGAAAATAAACAGAGGCAGGACTCAGTATCAAGGCTGAGCAAGATGTTCCTCTGTAGGAAATGGGCTCCAAGAAGCCAGCTCATGCTCCAGAAATACGTTCTAGTTCCACTGTCAGAGGGCCCACAAACTGTCCATGCTATTTGACTGTCATCCATATTCAGAGAACCTGGTTCAGTCCCATGCAGGTTCCCCAGCTGTCATTTTAGAGTTAGTGAGATAGGTGCATTGACTAATGCTGGGAGTCATTACCTTCTCTGATGCGGGGCTGCAGGAAAGCTGGGAAATGACTAGGAAGAGGGAACCGTGGTGGTATATTATAAAACATTTTTAAATAAAAATCTGGAAAAAAAGAAATAAAGGATTTGGCAAGGCATTTTTTTTCAAAGAGGACAAATGGCTAATAGGTATATGAAAATATGCTAACCATAATTATGAGATCTCTGAATTATACCATGGTGTACATTTTTTCCACAATTCTGAGTACAGCTGCTTTAAGCACAATTCAGGTAAATGGATAATTTAAATCTAATCATAAAATAGTGTTGTTCTCTTTGCTGATGGGTAATCAAGGTTCACACATTATTCACAAGATTCCTTGTCCCTTATCTTCTTTCTATTATAGGAACACAACATGTAATCAGAGACTCTGCTCTGACTTTCTCTTCCTCTAATTTCAAAATTGTTTTGACACCTGGCCAGAGCGTAAAGAATCCTTTCTTTAATTGTTTACAAAATTAATGAGTTCCATTCAATAAATTGAGTTTTTCAAATTTAGTTCTTGGCCACTTATCTTTTTTATTCTGGTCTCATAAAACTGAAACTTTGTCACTTCAATCAATAATAAAGATCACAGTGGATTTATGTTTGCCACATTTCTGGCTTGATGTAAATCTATACAATCTTTCCTGTTTACTTCCTTTTGTGCTGAGATAATTTGTGCTCTTTTTCATTGCCATCCATTTATTGATCCATTCATAGTTTTAAAAAAAAGCATCATCCTAGAATTACTGTGTTTCTTATGTAACTAATCTCATGTTGTTCCCCATCCTCTGTCTTTTTCTCTTCCATCTAAAAGCTTAGATAACTTGAATCTTCGATGAATGGCTTCATGTTTGATCCATATACTATAACATTAAGTGCACTTTAAATTGATATTTAGTGATAATACTGTTTAAAACTCTAAAGTTAAAAAAGATTTGTCTCATAAAAAATAGTGCATTATCTCTGTAAATTGAAAGAATTGACTTCTCAGTTGGAAGTCAATGACATTTAGACCACTTTCTTAAAGGATTCTAAAATTAAATGTTACAAGTGCACTTATTTCTTTATGGACAAAACAAATAAGAATGTGCTATTCACTTTCTCAGCTTTCAGTTTTATGAGCCCATAAGGAAAATATTAATGGATTAGGGAAAAGGCAAACTACATAATATAAACTCTTCAATGGATAGTACCACTTTTCCTGTAAAGACAGCACAGAGATTTAAAGTCACTCAAGAGTTAGGTAAATAAACGGAAGATCTGAAGGGGATAGGATAGATAGGTGAAGTAAAACTTTCTCAAACGTAAAGGAAAGTTAAAAGCTTTAGTATCAAGAAAGCCTAGAAGAATGGGACAAACTGGAGATGATAAAGTGTCCCTATTATTGAAGGACGAATTGATAGATTCCACATGGGAAATTTTAGCAGTTTTTTCTTTATTATCAGAAAGGAAAAACGCTCTATATGCTTTATGATCTTAATCAGTGTTTGGTCTCCCACCCATATGTGAAAATGTAATTGTAATAGCTCATTGAGAAAGTATATCAGATAGGAGAAATAGCCATTAATATAAAGAACAGAGGATTGAAAATATGCCAATTAATTTCCTGTTTTGAGAAACATAGGTGAGGAACAGATGCAAAGAAAGAGGACTTAGTATTTCTGCTAGAAATATAGCCTTCGGATGAAATAATATTTGTAAAAATGTTAGAACTCAGTGACAATAGGAAGTCTTGAGTGTAGTACGAGGTTTCTGGCCCGGACTTTCGGGCCTAACCTCAAAGTTTAGGACCACAGACCCGCAGACCTGCAGTCCCACAGTCCCACAGAGACACACAGATGCTTCCAATAGTTTTAGGCTGATGAGCCTCAGACCCAGGTGCATAGCTTGCTAACTCTTTACCCTTAATCTAACCCATGACTCTTCCTGTTCAGCCATGGGGCTCCGTACCTTTTCTTAGAGCAGCATGGTTGTCCTCTGCTTCCTCTGGCTTCTCTCTGGCATTCTGCTCTGTGTGTCCTGTTCTCAGAGTTTTCTTAGTCTGGTAGCCCTGCCCACACTTCCTGCCTGCCTTTGGCCAATCAGCGCTTTTTATTAAACTGGTGGGTGGGACAATTATTTACCATGAAACAACACAATACCCCTACACTTGAGCAAGGGAGTATGGGAGCTAAGCTTCCATCTTTTTAAGAGACTTGCTTGGAGTCATTTAAAGGATGAGTCACAACACTTGTGTGTGAGCCTAGTTATACCATGGGATTTTACTGCAGTATGTCCCAGAGAAGATTCTTTCCTTCTGATGGAGTTTTGAGTGCTCTTCTTTGGAGCTTTGCAAAACGCAGCTTGCGTATTTACAGAGAAAAAAAGTAACCAATTAGCATTTGAACAAGTTGTGGTCATTGCAACCCTAGTAGAAGCTTTAGACATCAATGTAAATGGCTTGAGTAACTACACTGTAAAAGCTCTGCCAATCTCATAAAGTACCACATCAGTGAGGCTTAAAAGGTCCATGGACACATGCCTACATGAATGAGTATGCACAGACATACTCATGTTTTTTACCTTTACTTTAAAAGTCCAGAAGAATGTCACTGCTTTAAAAGAAGGTATAGCAAAGGAAGATTTACTTTTCTGTCTTAAACAATAAAAAAGCAAAAAATATGAATGAAAGCCTTGACTTTAGTACATGAAGGACAGAAATCCCTGAGAATGAACAAAGCCACGTGACAGAGATAGTTCGTGACAGAGATAGTTCATCACAATGGAGTATTTCTAGGCTATGATGCCGATGTGTTGTGGAGGGGAGTGAAAACTCAGATTACTTCAGTAAAGTCACTAATTATAGGAGAACAGCGAAGGGTCCTGAAAGACAAAGATGACTAAAGCTAGGGAGACAGAAGAGCACCAGAATGGGAGCACTTCACCCCAAGGAAGAATTCCACTCAACCCAATTACTGATTTGCATCATGTGCTGGGAAAACAACAAAAACATGGGAAAGACAAATCTAAAATAATTAAAAGGCAGAGTATGAAGAATCCACACAAGTCTGACTGCAGTTCTTAGTCTTAACAGTCAGTCTATAGGGATTTATGATTGAGGAAGCATGGGAATATCCTCAAAATTATTGTGTTAGAGGTGAACACTGCTCTGGTATTTCTGAATGTCGATAAAAGGAGGAAGAGAGCTAGAAGAGGAAGAAGGAGAAAATCTGTTAGGCTGCAGAGGTTGGAGCCAGAGACATGACCTTCACCCTTTTCAGGAGCCCATGGAAACCATTGATCATAAGTGAATCACAGAATGGACACTGAGTTGTTTTCACTGTTGGGGTTTGGTTTTACTTTGATTTGATTGTGATTGGTCTGTTGCATGAATTCTATTCATTATATACCTTGAGCCAGATTTTGGGGAAAAAAATCTGCAATATTAGAGAGATAGAAAAGCCACAGCCACTTCTTACCCACCAACTCCTCAGGCCTGTCTCCACAAAATCTCTGACTTCAACCTCTCTGTGTAGACCACCAAGAACGTGTCCAGGAAACCAGAAAAACCTTCCTTCTCCCCCCACCAAATATCTTAACTTCCTCTTTCAACATTCCTAAAGCTAAGATTAAAAACGTGGACCACTATTCCCTGACCTTCCTGGCTTGGCTTTGTGCTTGATTCTCTGATTTTCCAAACTAATTTTATTAAATACATATTACCACACTGTTCCCTGACTTTTTACTCTTGGAATAAGAAATTATTAAATGTTGATATTACAGGAGCTCACATTTGAGAGGCTTTCAACTTTTAAAGAGATTTTGGACTTTTAAGGAGACCAAATTTTAAAGAATCTTGATTTGTAAAGATTACAATGTTTTAGCTTTGTAATATGTTGGAATATTTATTAATGTGATGTCTTTTGGATGAGTGCAAAAGGAAACATGGCTTAACAGTTATATATTTGTAGGTTGAAAAAGGGTCAGTTGTGCTGGCTAGTTTTACATCATCTTTCCATAAGATAAATTCATCTTGGAGGAGGGAACCCCAATTGAGAAAATATCTCTGTATGATCCAGCTGAAGGCAATCAAGGCTATAAGTCATTTTCTTAATTAGTGATTAATGGGGAGGGTCCGGCCACTGTGTGTGGGGATACCCCAGAGCTTATGGTCCTGAGTTCTGTAAGAAATCAGGATGAACAAGCTATGTGAAGCAAGCCAATAAAGCAGGTTTTGGTCATGGTTCCATCACTACAATAGAAACCTCAAGTAAGACAGTTTCCTAAGTGAAATTGAAAGGATAGAAGCCATCAACATTTCGTTTGTTTGGTTGGTTGTTTTACAATACAATCTCTTTTTAAATTAGAGAACTACCTAAAGCCAAAAATGAGATGGAAGATTTCTTAAGACATGACATATATTTCTGTTAGAGATAGTAGTAAAATATATTCAGCTTGGCTCACTCTTCTTTTGTTGTAATAGGGTTGTGCGTAAGTTCTTCATATATACAAAATGCATTTATATATAAGTGTATTTCAGTAACATTGCATTAATATGAATTCTAAAAGAAAGGACTGATTTCTGTTTTTTCTGCTTTAATTCTAACCTTATGTAGTGATCTTGAAAGTGTTGGTGTTTTGTGTTATTTGAGGCATGCTGTGAATTCATGCCACTGAGGAACAGACATAAGGAGATTCTGTTTTATCCCACCACGGGTGAGACAACTTTTGACATTTGACAGAAACACTCAGAGAGCTGGACTTGTGTTGCTTGATATGTAGGGACAGATGTGATTGGATTATATGTGGGTCAGCTTTGAGCCTTTAGATCCTGCCCAAAGGGCTAACTTCAAACAGCCACAGGACAATAGAAAATTTATATGGAATGCTGTGTATTTAAAGGAAGTTTCTTCTAGCACAGGAAGTATAAATGACTTTACTCCCTAATAGAGTCTCTAAGAAAATTATTAAAGATGCCTACAGGAGAAAGAACGAGTATGTTTTCTAAGCCTAGAGTGCATGGTGCTAACCTATAGCACCAAGGACAATTAGTTCGGTTTGGTTTTTCTTTCTTCACTGAGTCCTCCTCACTTCATATTGGCCCAGATAGGTGACTTTTAGGTGTTTAGGTGTAAATATAGCTCAGAGTTTTTATGTTCCATGTTTCAGTCTTTGAAACTGAGATATTTCTATGTGCTTTCTAACAGTGTACATAATATTTCAAGGGAATTTCTGATGAATTTCCTACCCCTATAAAGTTTTTAATATGGGACAAAAGAAAATCTTATGCTTTGAATAGATTTGAAGGCTAACTAGGGCTAAGTATATATCTCTGTGGTAGTATGTTTGCTTAAACAAGATTCTGATTTTGAATTTGAACAGGGCTGAAAAATTACAACAGTGCTGGGTGCTTTATTGCATAACAATAATTTTCAGCTCATGGGATTCTAAATCTTGAGAATAGAGAACCCAAGGCCAACCTGGGCTGAATTGAGAAACCACATATGAAATAAAAAGCTGATTTTGCTCTGGTTCTCATGGCTTAATCTACCAACAGAATAGTGCCTAAATGCTGCTTGCACATTAGAGCATGACAGATGACCTTATATAGCAAGTAAAGAATGAAGGAAGCAAGAAATAGGTGAAGGGTCTCACTTGCCTTTTTACAAGCCACTTGTTTATAAACTAACCTAGTCTTGTGAGAACATGCACATGTAGTGCCTACATAATCAAAACTTAACCTCTTAGGGACTTCATTGCCTGTGTCTCATGATATTTTGCATGTAACTCAGGAACATTGTGGGGGGAAGACACACATTTTTTATGCCAGCAGAATGATTTTAATATTTCTGCCACTTTTTAAAAAAAGAATTTTGGCAGGATTTTACCAAATTGCTGTTCTCATTAAAGTTGTTTTCACACTGAAGTTATTTTTAGTTTTTTCATAAAAGTTTACAGATACTGTTTTCATTTCTGACATGGTAATTTTAACATTTCTCCTTTACCTTTTTTCGGTTTGGTTAGTTTCTTTTTGTGAGTTTTTCTTTTTAATGTTTAGCATCCTAGTCCAGGGATCAGGAATGGGGGATTATGAAGAATTAAGAAAAAATTGGGAGAATGGATCTTCTGTAGAAAATCACAAGTAGAAGTGACCTTCCATGGCTCTGAAGGAAGAACTATATTCAATATCCATTCTCATACAAAGGAAAATGGGAATATACATGAACTAACTCTAATTTCCCATTGGTGTAGCCATGACCCTGTGATATATTAATACCCTTGTGCATCCCGGTTGTCCATCATGAGGATGAAAGCCCTTGCAGCAGTTCCTCAGTGCCAAGTCTTTAAATAAATGCAATAACATGAGATGTACATTGCAATGCAGTTCATACTTGCAGTTGACTTCTAGACATCTAGGGTTAAAGTTTGGCCTAGAAGTTGTAGGAAGTGTCTTTTTTTTAAGAGCCCAATATATCTTATTCATCTTTATAAACACAAAATTTAGGTTTTTTGGAAAAGCTTTTAAAAGCTTATTGTGAAAACGGGTATTGTACTTATTCTGAAAATGTATATTTTAGTTTCTTTGTTCCTTTGCTTTTATTCAACCTATGAATTTTTACATTTGGGGGATTAGTATGCATTGATTTTCTTTAAGCTTCAAGTATATATGGAGGTATAGATATAGATGCACTTATAGGATTCCCAGCTTACTGAGTTATACCTGAATATTCTGTATAGAACTTATTTTTGTTATAACTCAAGTGTAAATAACTTTATGTTACTACAATCTATCTGTTTTCTTAAATAATTTAGGACAATATTACATTCATGATTGCATTAATTTTGGTCACCAAGCAAGAAATTGCTTTTTTATTTCCTGATAGTTATATCTCTTGATTTTTGATTTCTATTGTTAGTTCAGAACAGAGCACTATTTTGTCAATACCCATATATGCATGAGAAAGGTATGTGGTTTGAAAAGAGAAATCTGCAATATGTGAATAGTCAAACATCTTGGGTGCTGTACTTTCACTTATCAAACTTTCTTGGTTTCTATGCTTCTGACCGAATGATATCTGATTAAAACTATGTTAAGTTTATCCTCAAAGAATTTGGAGGTTTTATTAATTGATCTATGTAGTCTTATAAGCATTAACTTTATTTTTCATCAATAAATTTATGTGGCTATATTATTTTCTAGGTAGCTGCTCTTCTGAAGTGAAGCTCTGACTTTTGTAGTCTTTTGCTTATTGTATGTATTTGATCAAATTTGTCTCTTACAGGATAGGTTTACAAGCCGAGTTCACATTGTAGGGTTTAGCTTTAGGGTAAAGAATACAGCCCATGTTTTAGTTTGGAGAAATGTTGTAGCATTATACCCAGATTCTATATTATCTTTTACATGTAGTGAATATGACCATTAAATTTTATGGATTCAAAAAATTATTATGGATTCATTATTCATAAAACTTAACATTTTTCAATTTTTACTAAACTATAACTTCGTTATATATTTGGGGAGAACTTTCAGTTTTCTATTTCACACTTTAAATTCAGTATTTAAAAATGAATTATCTTTAATTCTGCATCTATACATATATTTGTTATGTATTATCACATATTCTTCTTTTAACATATTTATATATGGATGAAGCAATTTTATGAGTTCTGGGCAATATGTTACACTACATTTCCAGGTCTGAATCCCTACCTTTTTCAATTTGCTCCCATATGCTCTTCCCTTCTGTTTATCAAGTAGCCAGATGCATAAAGTTAAATGTTTGGGGATTAGACCCCTGGGACTCTACTGGCAGGAGATCCCCTGATCAGGAACATGCATACATATACACATACATATATACATACATACATACATACACACACACACACACACACACACACACACACACACACACACACACATACATATATGTAACTCTGAGAGAAAAAGTGCATTTTGAGTAAGCCACTCAGTGTTTGGGGATATATTTTTAAGCATGTGCCATTCTTTTTAAAATTTTATTTATTTTTATGTGTATGGGTGTTTTGTTTTATATGTATTTACTTCACCCTTCACTTTTCCTACTTGCCTGTTTCTAGTATCTGTGTCCCTCCTTCTTCATTTCTGTCAGTTCATGTCTCCTGGGTCACTTCTTACAATGTTCGTGCTGTGAGCCACAGACACAGAGATAGCTCGAATGTCTTGCTACTGTTATTTATTTTCCCTGATTTTCTTTGGTTGTTTATCTGACACAGTAGTATTGATTCACCTGCATCAACCCACAATCGAAGCCCTTTGGAATTCTCTTGATATTTAATTGTGTGATTTCTATTTTATTAAAGAAAAACAGAATGGAGATTATCTTGGCAAACTATTTCTTTTTAAAATGCTTATTGCTTAAGTTTCTTGTCTTGGAAATGACAATATATGTTCTTATATATGTTTTAGGTGAAAATTTTTGATAAGCAGCCAGCATTGGTCTATTTAAATGTTTAATGTTAATATAACATGTGTTAAGTTCTGGAAATAATCTGGAAGTTGCTCTCAATTTTTTTTTCTTGGAATTTCTAAACACTAAAATTCCAAGTAAACTTTGGCTCATAAAGAGCAAAAAAATACAGCTTGACTTTTTTTATTATCTCTCATTTCCAGAATTCTCAGTTGTATAGAATTTCAAAGCCCTAGTTTTTCATTTATTTTAAAATTTTCTAAAATATATTTATTTTATGTTGAGTATATATTTCCCTTCTCTCCCTCAAACTCCGTACATGTTCTTTCTCAACCTGTCTTTCCTCCTAATAGGCCCTTTTGCCTCCCTAGGTGGTTTTACTTCTACTTTCATATGATATATTTCTGTGTACTTACAGTTTTATGTATGTTTATAAAAACACAAGGACAATCAAGATGTGATGATAGCCTAGGAATATCAGTGAATTCCAGACACTGGACGTTGCATTATTTTAACAATTGGCATTTGGTTTTGCTTTGTTCTGATGGTGACTGTGCTCTGGTTATTCCCTCTTGAAGTAAGAAAATAATTTATATTTGATTTACAGGAGACCACAATTGAGAGACATTAAACACTTTTAAAAAGAGAGATTTTGGAGTTTCACAAAGAATTTGGATTTTCAAAGACTAGGCATTTTTAAAGAGACACATTTTAAAGTGTTTGAATTTGTAAGGCTGTGAGAGTTCTTAAGTTTGTAAAATATTGTATATTGTGATGTCATTATTAGTATGTTTTCTTGAGGATGAACATGAAAGGGAAGGTTGTGGCTTAACAGTGATGCATTTGTGTATCAAGTTGACAAGGGCTCAGCTGTCCTGACTAGTTGAACGCCAACTTGACACAGGGTAGAGTCATTGGAAAGAAAAGAGCCTCAATTGAGAAAATGCCCCCATAATATTAGTATGTAGGCAATCTGTGCAGCATTTACTTAATTATTGGTTGATACAGGTGGGCTCAGTCAATTGTGTGGGAGGCCACTCCTGGGCTAATAATGGTCCTGACATTTATAAGAGAGCAGGCTAAGCAAGCCATTGAGCAGCAATCCTCCATGGCCTCTTCATCAGCTTCTGCCTCTAGGTTCTACCCTGTTTGAGTTCCTGTCCTGACTTATTTCAAAAATGACAAGTGATATTGAAGTGTGAGCCAGAAAACCCTTTCCTCAAGTTGCTTTCGGTCATGGTGTTTAATCACAGCAGTAGTAACTCACTAAGATAAGTGCCAAAACATACACTGGGGGAAAAGACAGCCTGAAGGGACACTAGTGCACTGGAGCATCTGGCTCTGGCAGGCCTTGCCTTTCTCCACTGTTTCCTCTGCCTTGCTTAAGAACTTTAGATTACATTCCTAAAGCTAGACCCTGAGGACTATTCCCTTATTTGGCCACTTCCTCCTCCTGAGGCTGACTACCAAAGTCCAGCAATCAAAAAGTTCCTTTTGTTCATTTAATTAACATGCCTAACTAAAATTAAACACCTTTAATTAACATGCCTAAATAAAATTAAACACCTCACCCTAACACAGAGTTTCCCATTTTACCTTTGTAAACCACCATCTTCCCATGAGCCTTGTCTGTCTCTACTCTATCCATAGGCAGTCCTTTGTTTCTCTGGGACAAATACCACTGCCCCCTTTTCCTGGTTCATTTTCACTTCTTCCTCTTTCTCTGTCTCCAAGCATGACCGAAGATATTTTGTCATATGGCTAGTTCAACATATTTGCAGGTTACCAGAGAAATCAGAGATCATGTAGAGTAGTTTTTTTGTTATTTTTTGTTGGTTTTTCTGTTTATATAAGTAAGTCTTGATTTATATATTTACATCACATTGGTTGGAGCTATTTGTGTATCTACGTCCTACTGTATGAAAGCTTGGAAGCCAGTGTCCATGAACAAAAGAAGTGAGACCCAGGTATGAGTCAACACTAGTGAGGTATCTAAGATAGCTAACAGGTATAGACTATGCATTACATATAATTAACTTTCAGACTTCCATTATGAGGTACCTGCTTTTAAGCAATATGTTCTTTTTACAGATGAGGAATGTTAACCCTAAATATATTAAACGACTAGGATAATAAATAGAAATTTCAGCCTTTAAAACCATGTATATGCCAGAACCATGTTCTTATTTACTATGTTCACCTTCTAACAGTAAATACTTATTCATTATGTTAATTTTTCACCACACAATTGAGTATATATTTCCAGAAACACTTGGTAGTATTTAGGGAGTGTAGGGGGATTATGTTATTCCATTGTAAATAATTGTCCCCACCTATGAGTTTAATAAAAATCGCTGATTGGCCAAAGGCAGACAGGAAGTATGGGCAGGACTACCAGAAAAAGAATACTCTAGGAACAGGCAGAACAGAGAGAGAGAAGCCAGAAGAAACAGAGGACAACTATGCTGCTTTGAGAAAAGGTACTGAGCTGCATGGCTGAACAGGATAAGAGTCATGGGTTAGATGAAGGGTAAAAGTTAGCAAGTTGTATGCCTGGGCCTTAGGCCAATCGGCCTGAAACTATTGTAAGCATCTGTGTGTCTCTGTGGGTCTGTGGGTCTGTGGGCCTAAACCTAGAGGCTAGGCTCAAAAGTCCAGAACAGAAACCTCCTACTACAATGGAGGGTGAAAATAATGAGACTGTTTCCTTCATCATTGGTTGAGATACCATGACATCTATAATATGATATCATATATAATATATATGATATAATATAATATGTTAGCCATTGAGGCTAAATGGGATCTCCATCACTAACAGGGTCAGCCCTGTAATAATTCTTCTGTTTGATTATGTCAAAATCCCTTGCTTCTACTGTAAGCCTGACATAATATGTAGAAAGAATGTAGGCTTTTGCTAGCTGTTCATCATGTACTTGATTTCAGGCTTTAACATGTACTAGATCTGTGACTCTGAAAAATATTTTACATGCTAAATTGGTACATTTTTAAATTTATAAAATAGAAGTGTTAATCAATGGTATTCTACAATTTGGGGGATACTTCCTGTATTTCTATTGCTGTATTTAATGCTTTAGCTTGAGAGATTTCAATTTCTGTTATGACTTTTGTAATTTCTGTAATAGACCATATTCTAGAAGCAGTTTAAGGAAAGGAGCACTAATTTTGGTTAACAGTTTAAAGAATATATTGTAGGGAAGGCATGGTAGCAGAAAGGGCTTGGTCCATAGTGTCAGGAACTTAGAGGATCAGTTTCATACATAGCTCAGAACAAGGAAACAAAAACAGGACCATAAGAATAGCTGAACTGTAACCTTTAATATCTAGCCCTATTTCCCATACATTCCACAACGTCCTAAAGAATTGCCATCAGAATGGAAATATGTTATCAAATGTATGAATTTGTTGGGGATATTTCACATGTAAACCATAGCAGCCTGCTCATGATTGGATGAAATAGGTACTGTTACCCTTGATAGTATAAATGAGTATTTAGAAAATTTGTCAAGATTAATCCCCATAAAACTGACTGTAGATTCAAACCTAGATTTTACATACTTCAGTACCAAATTCAGTACCTTGGGAGAGTATTTATTTTTGTTATTTTGAAAAGGATCTAAAGGGGCTGGAGAGATGGCTCAGTGGTATACTTGTTCTTGCAGAGGATCCAGATTTGGTTCCCAGCACCCATAAGGTTCACTCACAAACATGTTCCAATTCCAGGGAAAGTTACTGAGTCTTCTAACCATCATGGGCACTGGCCATGTATGTGATGCACATATATATAATATTTACATGCAGGCAAAATACTCATACACTTAAAAATAAGAAAATCTAAAGAAAAATAAAACTATGCACAAATTCACTTTTCTTTCATTTTTCCCAGTATTTGACATTTGGTAAACTGAGCCTAGTGTCTCATGCTAAAGCCTTGTGTTCTAAGGATGGTCTCAAACACACAACACTTCCTTCTGCCCACTGAGTGCTGGAGTTAAAGGCTTGTGCCACCCACCCTCCTGTGCTTTCATGGATGCAATCTACCTGCTTGTTTGGTTCTTCTACCTTTCTAAAGGCTTTTTAATTTTTGTCTCTACTGTTTTGAGTTCATACCTTTTGTCTGCTTTGAATTTAGCTAGATATGTATGATTTTTCACACAACCCACTGTCTTTGAGTAGTCCTTCCTGTCATAGTTATCAAAAATATTTACTAAATAGCAACAAAGATATTTATATATGTGCATATATTATTTTTCTTACTGTAATTGCATGTAAGTCAGAGGTAAGCTGCAAATAGGACTAAATAGAACACACAAAGACTACCTGTTATGTAGTTGAGGCAGTAAATTAAGCTGTAAGAAAGGCAGATGATCTGTGTGACTTTTAAGAAATGAGAATGAGTCAGCCAAAATCGTAAATACCTAAAATACGGTACTGACTATCATATGTAGTCCATTCCCTGCAAATTGATTATGAATGTTTGTTTATGTTTACAGTGTTGGTTACAAGTTGTTATAGATAATGGTTAGAAAAAAATGTAGAAAGGAAATTAGATTTGGGGTTCTTGTTTTAAAAAGAAATAAGAGGGGTAATGCTGTGGTATTTTGTTCTTGTACATTGTAAATATTTGTCCTTCATACTAGTTGAATAAAACAGTGATTGGCCAGAAGGCAGACAGGAAGTGTGGGTGGGACTAAGAGACTAAGAAATCTCTGAGAAGAGGAACAGCATTGCAGAGATGAGAGGAAGGCAGACAGGAAGCCAGATGAGAATGCAGCTTCAAGAAAAGGCACTAAGCAATGTGGCTAAATATGGGTTAGTTTAAGAGTAAGTATCAGCAAATAATATGCCTGAGCCATAGGCCAAAAGGCATGTAATTAATCTAAGACTTTGTGTTATTATTTGGGACTGCTGGTTCAGAACTCAGGGCTAAGCTGGGCCAGAAACTTCTTACTACAGTCCCATGTCTTATTTAAATTTCTTACAATCCTGGAAAAAAATTTACCTAATAAGAAATCTTGGGGAAAAATACTAAGTACAGTGCTTCAGAACATTGTTCAGTGTGGATATAGTGATCAGCTGGTGTGAACAGACCTTGTCCTTACATATTTAGGTATCTCTTATCTCCATGTTTTAGTTTTCTTCTATTATGCAATTTAATTAACAGTGTCTGGGAATTTAATTTCTCCACTTTCTAAAAACTCTTTTCATATTTTGGCCTCCTGGTTTAGGACAGACAAAGAAGAGAGTAGGAAATGTTAACAGGGGTGGGAAAGCAAGTTACTTAAAGATGTGCATTCAAATTTGAAAATACACTTTTATATTTAATTTATGTTAGAGTATTTTTCTTACAAATATGTGAGTGCCTTGTGTCTATGGAGGTCAGATGAGAGTATTGGATGCCCTGGTACTGAAGCTATATATGATTGCTAGTGCTTTTAACCACTATGCTATCTCTCCAAACCCAACGATATGCATCCTTAAAACTTAGAAAATCCTACTAATATTATACCTCGCTATTTTTTTCCCACAGAGCAACACAGCTAAACTAACTAGTCTGTTCGTAGTCTTTACCTTGATTATGCCTTACTCTCCAACTTACTCTCCAATGTCTTCACAAGCAGGGGTTCCCCCCCATATATTTATAGGGTTTATCTGTTAATCTGACACAAGGAAAATGTCTTCCTTAATGGAAGAAGTTACCTGCCCATACAAATCAGCAGTATGTGATTATCTGCCATCCATTTTAAGGCAGGCTTACTCAGTATTGATGTTCAGAAGTTGATCACATAAGATAAATATTTATGTAAAATAAGTAAACATCATTCTGAGCTGCAAGTGCTGATATTGAATTCAGAATGTTATTTGTTTTCTTTGCTTCTAATCCTCTAATTCTTGTGCATTTCCTCCATAATCTTAGGCACACTTAGTTTTTACATTGCTATGCACCTCCGCAAACCTTTGTTCATACATTACAGATGTTTATGTTGATCTGTCTTTCTTGTGAGTATTAAGAGACTCACCTGGGATACATGATCCACATCTTAGTTATTGACAGATCAGTGTCTAGGGAGGCAACAGCTTCCTTGAAGTAATTATTTTAGGTCTTGGTAGATTGATGATACTTTGTACTATTATTGTTAGTTATATGTCAAAGGAGTAGAGTAAAAAAAAAAAATTTTCGATATAGACATCTCCATGAGCAGAGTAGACACCATAGTCTGATAGGTGGATAAACTTGATTGTTTTGTTGCTTGATACCAGATTTTGACCACAATAATATTAATGTCAATGACTGGCATTTCTTTTTTGGGTAAAGACTAAGATATGATATGATAATATATACATATATATATGTATATATATATACAAATATATATATATATGTGTGTGTGTGTGTACTATGATGTAACATATGGTAAATAGACAACAAATATTAGATATGAAGGAAAATAGGCATTTCTTTAAAATGTTTAGCTAATGTCTGGTAGCCTAATCTTTGTTATTGAGATACTTTTAGCTGTGTTGGAAAGCCTCATTTATATAATAAAATAATTTAGAGATAGGTCAACCACATTCTGAGAGTGAAAGGTCACACAACTAAAAGGATATTGGAATTGATATGAGTGTTTGTTTGTGCCTAGTCTTATTGTAACTTATTAGTTTGTTTGACTGATATCCTTGGGTGGCTTGCTCTTTTTTTCTGAAGGGAAATGGAGGATCTAGGAGAGAGGGGAGGTAAAGGGGCCTGGGAAGAGTGGAGGGAGAGGAAACTGTGGTCATGATTTAATAAATGAGAATAGCTCAATAAAAAGAGAACTATACAAAATAAATACTCAAAACAAGGCTTCACACATGAGAAAGAACATGAAGCATTTGTCATTTTAGGCCTAGGTGACCACACTCACTATGATTCTTTTCTCATGTACCATCTAGTTACCTGTAAATTTCATTTTTCTTTACAGCTAAGTAATATTTCATTGTGTATATGCTTCACCTTTTCCTTATCCATTAATTTAATGATAGAAATTTGTGTTGATTGGATTTCCTAACTATTATGAATAAAGCAACCCTGAACACTAAAAGCAATTTTAAAGGACATAAATTTGAATGAGTAAGGAAGAAGGGTAGATATGAGACACTGACCCACTTCCTCTAACAAGACCATACCACTCTAACACCTCCTAATAGTGACACTTCCTATGAGATTCCAGTTTTATTCAAACTACCACATATATATAGGACAGTAACAGAAGCATTGTTTATTTGACTTCCTCTTTCCTGACCATAATACATATTTGTTATTATTTTTAATTACATTTGAAAAGTTTTAGAGATGGTGTCTTAGTTAGAGTTTCTATTGCTGTAAAGAGACACCATGATCACCATGACCATGGTAACTCTTATAGTGGAAAAAATTTAATTGGGGTGGCTTACAATTCAGAGTTTATAAGAAGACATGATGCTGGAGAAAAAGCCAAGGTTTTATACCTTGATCCTCAAGCAACAGGATCAATGATGCTGTGCATAAATTGAGCATAGGAAACCTCAAAGCCCATCCCCACAGTAACACACTTCCTCCAATAAGGCCACATTTACTCCAACAAAGTCACACCTCCTAATAGTGCTACTCCACGTGGTGGCCATTTTCTATCAAACCATTGCAGATACTATACAAATTAAAGCCATAAAAGATGATAGATTTGAACCTCTTTTTCTGGTGATGGATATCTGTCAGAATATGAACAAAATTTCTTTCAAGTGTGATATGGATTTGTAGAATGCAAACCCTACTACAGCCATTAGAAATCATAGTTGAGTGTTGTCTTACTTTGAATTTCTATTGATGTCATAAAATAAAATGGCAATAAAATTTTTGAGACGAAAGGACTTATTTTATCTTACACTTACATGTAACAGTAAGTTAGGGCATGAATTAAAGCAAAACAGAACTCTGGATTCAGGAAATGTTGCAGAGTCCAAAGGAAGAGTGTCACAAGACTGATCCTCCTAGCTTCCTCGGTTTCTTTTCTTATAGCCCTCAGGAACACCAGATGAGCTTGTCATTCTTACATTCACAGTATACTTGACCCTTCCACATCAATGATCAAGAAATCAAGAAAAAGCACCATAGGCTTACAAACAGGCCAATCTAGTGGAGATATTTTCTCAATTGAGATTTCCTCTTCCCAAATAACTCGTGCTTGTGTCAAGTTGATATGAAACTAGACAGCATAAGTGTCACTCAAGTTAAAGGATCATTGAAATCAACCTAAAATGTCAGCAAAGTCATTTGGTGAGCACTGGCTATCTACTGGTGTAGATAATTCCTGCTTCACACATTATGACTCTGAGTTCAATTACTGTGACATGGTTAAGAAAGAAGCTTATTGATTGGTGATGAGATATTTTGAAATCAGAGTTAGCATTCTTATGTTAATGTGTTTGACTACTATTCCTCATTTTAATGACTTTATTAATTTTTCATGATAGATAAATGTACATATGAGCATATAATAGTAAATATAGTGAGTGGAAGAAATCCCTCATACATAAATGTGTATGTGTATTTGCTTGTGTGTGTATATGTATGTAAGTAGATATGTATATATGAGATTGCATTTTTCAATTTTGAAAATGTACTTAAAATTTAATAATGACATATTACCTAAAACTTACATTCTTAGCTATATAATGGAATGTTTACCTAAAGCATATATCAGGATGACCCAGATGATTGTGATAGGCCTACAGTAAAACATTCAGATTCCAGAAACAAGGAAAATATATGCCAGATCTATAGTTACACAAAAAGAATACTGTTTAGTAACCAACACTAAAAGCAACTAAAGTGCGTGCAACAATGTGAATTAATTCCTCAAATATGATTTTGGAAGAAGAAACCAGTAAAAAAAAAAAAAGAGTCTACACTATGTGATTCTATGGTGTATACATCAATGTCAGGTAAAAACTTATTTATGCTATTGGAAAGCAGAATAAGAACCATCATAGAGGTGGAATGAAAGGAAAGAAGACATAAGGAGGCTTCTATAATGGTGTCTTTCTTAATCTGGCTGTGGTTTCTATTATTTTAAACTTTTCAAAGATTTACTGAGGTAGATACTTGTGAAATCCAATTATAACATAATATGATTCAGTAACAAATGTTGCAAAAGAATAAGGTCTCTCAACTTCTATCATAAAAAGTTTTATCTTAATTGTCTAAAGCATGATAAAGAACTTATTGTTCAGAGAAAGAAAGAACACATTTCAGGCATCAGATCAAAAAAGAATTTTGACAGTGCCTTACACATTATAGTTGACAAACCAGAGTGTTTTATTTTATTGATCATTTTGAAGCATGTTAACATCCATACCAGGTTAAATATTTGGAATAAGTGTAGGTAAGACAAATCCTCCTTTATATAACTCCTTAAAGGTTTACCCTTAGAGGATTAAGTGGTGCCTCATGTATCTTTTTAAAAAAAATCACAGAAGCTGTTAATGTCTATTAAAGTACACATACTTAGTTTCGAAGGATGATGCTAACTACCTGATTTATCTCCATTAGTAATTTCTGTTTGGCTTCAGTCCTCCTTTTAAATGGTGTTTATTGAATTTTCCAGGACAGTAATTTGTTTATCATTATGATGATTAATTGCACTAACAGATTGTTAGCTTGATTTTTATCATAAAGAGGATATTTCTTATACTGATTGAATAGTTATGACATTTAGGAAAATATGTATTTAGAAAACAGACTATCACTATTAAGTTAAGATGAAGAGAAATAGATTTAAATAATTCCAGAAGGGTGTTTTTAATATATCATTTTATAGAAAATTTTGGAATAAAAGTAATCTAGATCACACATATTGAAGTTTAAAAAAAAAACAAAGTGAAAATTAAATTAGGTATTCAATCACTACAATGCAGTCTTCCAATTTAATTTGGAATTCAAGGGTAAGTTGATCTCTAGAGGACTCTGCCTAGGCTTATCTGCAATTAGTCTGTATTAAAGTCTGATAACACTAAGATGGTTTTTTTGGTATTCTTTGTTGTAAACAGGACTGTTCTATTTTTACATAATCAAGAATATAGTAAAATGATGGGAACATTGTATATGTGTTTACATATCTGTTATATATCTATATTTCTATTTATCTATCTAATCTATATATGAAGAGAGAGAGAACGGAGGAGAAGGAAAAAAATGGAGAAGGAGGGAAGGAAAAAGGAATGAAGGAAAGAGAGAGGGAGAGGGGAGAGAATATTTTATTATATAGGACAAGTTAATATTTTTAATTTAATAGATTTACTTATTTTATGTGTCTGTGCATTTTGCCTGCCTGAATGTGTTTGCATAATATGTATTTATGCCTATGGATGGTTATGAGTCACCATGTGGGTGGTAGGAAACAAATCCAGGTCCTCTACCAAAACAGCAAGTGCTCCTAAGTACTCAGCCATATATTTATGCCCAGAAAGTGAATATATTTACTGAATGCTATGTTTTTATTATTTTAGTGTCAGATAGAAGCTTTAAAAACTACCTTTCATCTTTTCTTTACCTTCATATGCTATTTACATGTATTGCCTTTAAAATATTTTCTATGCCTTTGATTTGAGGACTCAGTTGTTTCCTATAAATCTAACTCCAATTTCTTCTCCATGGTCTTTCCAGTAAAAGTTTATGTGCCTTCTTGGGCTGCAATGCCAGTGAGAAGTCTTGAGCTATTCTGTTTTATGAGAATGTCTTCTGCATGGATCCCAGGGGGTTCTGGAAGTCTTTGTTGAGGAAATCTCTGTGTCAATGAACTGGATTTAAGAATCTGGTTGCATTTTAATGACATGACCTGCCAGCCTCTTCAAATACACAAGGGAAAGCTGAATGAATGAGAGGGGTGAAGAAATAAAAGCTGCAGAGGCTGTGGTTAGAGCTATTGTGCTCGTTAGATGCAATTCTGTCTGTGTTCAATCTCAGGGAAGTTTGGAGATGTTGCAGAAACAAGTGAAATCAATGAATTTGAAGTGATTCAAGAATTTTTCATTGAAAGCAAAATGTCACTTTATAAAAACACGAGTAAAAGCAGCATTGAATTATTTGGGTTTGATAAAGAAGCTGGTTTCTCATTAAACTAAGAACCAGGAACAGAAAGTCTTAATAGTCTTACATACTTTCGTTCATTAGCTTCTACTGCAGCATTCTGACCTTGTACAAGATTCTATAACAATGAAGCCTAGTTAAAATGCATACACATTTTAATATGTTTTTATTATTTAAAAATATGTCTTGGTGTGTGTGTCTGCAGGTGGGTATGTGCACATGAGTGCAGGTTCCCACAGAGCCTAGATAAACCAAATTTCTCAGAGCTGCAGTTGCAGACAGTTATGAACTGCCAAATGTGGGTACTGGGAACTGAGTTCTAGTTCTCTAGAAGAGCAACAAGTGTTCTTAACCACCGAGCCATCTTTTCAGACTCCAAATGTTTACAAATTTTAAAACACCACTAGCATTTAACTTTCTCTAACCTCTTTACATCTTTTTCTCAAACTTCTGAGGGCAGGACCCATTTAGTTCTTATTAGGCAGGTATGATTTTGAAGGGTAGTACTATACATTTGGCTCTTACCATGACTTAAATATTTTCCTACATTTTTCTTTCTTTGTATGTGTGTGTGTGTGTGTGTGTGTGTGTGTGTGTGTGTGTGTGTGTGTGTAAATGTGTGCCACAGTGTACATGTTGAGGTCTGAGGAAAGTTTGATGGAGTTGGTTTTCTCTTACACCAAGTAGGTATACCTCATAACTTCAGGGATTTTGACATAGTAATCCAAATCTCTTATCAAATATTCAAACTTCCTGCAGGTATTAGAAAAAATAGCCATTCAAAACTGAAAAACCTAGCAGCTAAATTTCTTGGCAGTTTTAATAGTCTGTAATATTACATTGTCAAATTAGTTTTCATAAAACAAATTTTGACATGCAATACAGTATTTAGCCAAATTCTTTGCTAAATTTGGAAAATGCAATACACACTTCTAATGTACTCTTTTTAAATGTTTGTAAATTTACACATTCTTTTGTCAGCAATTTTAAAAAACGATTTTTGCTGCTGCATGAATTTGTTAGCGCAGTGTCTTGTTTAGGTTTCTATTGCGGTGATAAAACACCATGACCAAAGCAACATGGAGAGGAAAGAGTTCTTTTAGCTTAGACTTCCACATCACAGATCATCACCGAGAAAGGTTAGGGCAAGAGCTCAAACAGGGTAGGAAGCAGGCAGGAGAAGGGGCAGGAGCTGAGGCAGAGGCCATGGAGAAATGCTGCTCACTGGCTTCTTCTCCATAGATTGATTAAATTGGTTCAGTTCATAGCATATGCCTGTAACTTCAGTTCAAGGAGATATGATGCTCTCTCCTAACCATTACAGGTAACAAATACACATGTAGTGCATATACGTACATGCAAGTACTCCTACACAAAAACTACAAATAGATATTTTATAGAGTTTGAAGAAATACTCAAACTAGAAATGGTTAATTCATTCAGCAACCTTTGAATTTGACCCTACTGCATGAAATTAACCTTTTCTTTTAACTTATAAGCTATAACCATGATATGTTTTATAATATTTCCTAATTCATTATGTGAATATAAAAGCATGATTCTAAAGACATTTGGCAAACAAAGTGAGAATAGGGTCCTCTAAAACAGTCTGTTCCATTTGGATTCCACTAAGATCTTCCTGATTTTATCTTTCAGAGCTTTATGTAGTTGGCATTTCTATAATTTAGGAAATGTTATTTATTATTGTGTGTCTGTAAGGGGGTATATGCCCACCAAAGTGTGTGCTTGGAGGACAACTTTTCGAGTCAGTTCTCTCCACAAGTGCAAGACCTTTATGTGTGTTCTGGGGTTCAAGCTCAACCCACCAGGCTTGCGTGGCAAGCACCTTTATTTACTAAGCCACACATCAGCTTGATTTTTACATTTTATTCAGAGATTTTGCTGAAAGAGACAAAAAGTTGAGCTCCTAGGGCCAACCAAAATGTGCAATATTTCATATAAATCCTAATTTCAAAGAATGCACATATTTTCTGAATTCCATTAAAGTATTCTCTGTAACAGTTAACTCATGTAAAAATAACTGTATTTTTACCTATAATACTAAAGTTTGGAATAATGATATAAATTTATTTATTTATTTTTGAGACATAGTCTCACTATATGAACTCCATTGTCCTGGAACTCCCCATGTACACTAGGCCCTGCAATTTGGAGTAATGTTCAAGTCTTTAGAAGTACCCTTTCTCATCAGATTTTGTCTCACTACTTTTCTCCTCCTGCACTTGTCCTGTGCATTCTCCTATAAGAAAGAGCTTTTCTTTATCCTTCATTTCTCTAGTTAAACATAAAAACACAGATGAACTGATTTTTTATATTATATAGTGGGTGAAATATACATTTTCTAATTTTTTTTAATGCTTGTGTGTTTATAGACTTAGCCGCTGTAAGCCTCTATAAGTCTTTTCTTACCTGACTATGATATGTTCTAATGTGTATCTCACCATCATTGTCCTAGTTAAATAAATATAGATTTAAATTGCATAGATATATTTTTATTATTATTAATGGGCATCTAGATTTCCTTATATTTTAGCTGTTATGAATAAACCATGATGATACTCCTATAATAATTGTACACCCCAAACAATTTTCATGTGAGCACATATCATATTGTACATTAAGCACATTTTCCTCAATCCTCCTACCCTATTTTTGTGTACTCACCATTCATAACAATTTCCTTTGTTTCTCAAGATACTTTCACTTCTATGTCCATGTCATTTATACATGTATGGTTTTATGTAATAAGATAAAATACATGGTAATTTTCTAAGACTGAGATAAATTTTCTTGATATGATTTTCTCCATTTGCACACATTTTTTCATTCAAAGTATATAAGCCAGTATTTTTCTCTACAAGCCAGCATTTGGCTCTATGTGCTCTTTAAAAAAAAAACATAACATTAAGTTTCATGTGTATGGGTGTTTTTGTTGCATGAATATCTACATATGTACTTGGTACCCAGGGATCTCTGAAACTAGAATTAAAGGCAGTTGTGAGCTGCTATGTTGGTGCTATGATTCAAACCCTGGTACTCTAGAATTGTAGTAACTGCTTTTAACTGCGGAGTGTCTGTACAGCCCCTTTCATGTTTTGTGTGTATTGGGGCAAGTGGATTAAAAGTTGTGCATGCTACAACTTAAATGTGAAAGTGTTCAACTATTCTCTCTCTCTTTCTCTTTCACTCCCTCCCACCCCCCACCCCCCGACAGTGTCTCATTGTACATGATGCCTTTGCTGGCTTGGAGCTCTTTTTGCTCTCTTTATATATTTAATTCTGAGACAAGGTATAACTGTCTTGCCCAGGCTGGCTTGAAATTGTTCTGAAGACCAAGAAAAATTCTGTAGTTTGAGAGTAATGTTTTATACTTTCCAATTAAACCATCTTGGTTAATTTTCTTATATAAAGTCATTGTAGTTTTCAGTACTTTTGGTATATTTGTTTTATTGATTGCCAAACAATAAATATTAAAACATTCATTTGTTATAACAAGTATGACAGAAATGAACATATTCTAAAGATAATCTGAATATCAGTCTAGTGAAGCAATGAATTTCAAAGCAATAGTAACTTCTTCCAATTATCTCATGCTAAGAGAAAGAAAAGGCACCAGCTAGGGCAGTTTAAGGGGAGTTTGTCTCCCAGAAAGAGATTTTACACAGTTTTAATAACTTGTCAGACCACCTTACAGGCTGAGACAGAAGCCCAGACAATGATGGGTCAATGGTGAGTAGGAGCACACCCTGACCTTGATTGCTTAGATGTGTACATCTTCATCCTTAGCCCTCTATTTAAACTTTACATCACTTCAGGCTCCCGAGAATGAACTTGGCAGTGGTGCTGCCATGCCACAGAATCTTTTTTGTCCTTTTTACAATGTGACCACATTCAGGAAGTCCCCTTTTCCTGCTCCCACCTTTAATTTGACTCCTTAAATTGGCTTATTAAGGACAAGTAACCAGAACTGTCTTGGGGCATCTTCAAGTTTGATAACAAAATGGTGACACATTTTTGATAAGAAAATGGTAACCACAAGTTTGATAACAAGATAGACTGAGACACATTTTCAGAATGTCTGCCAATGGCAGTCAGCTAACCCTAAGTGGAAAGGAAAGATGGATGTTCCCAGCAGCTTCTGAAATCACTTTTATCCAGGTACATTTTTATAACTTTCTACTTCAGTGGCATCAGCTGCTTTTTACCTGTACTTGGTGCCACAGAAAAACAAGTTTGGACTTTGAATTTCTGAGAACATCTAACTCTTGGTAAATCTCCCTAATTAGTTGTAACTCAAGCTTTGTTTTTCTGTTTGCCTTTGGATTCTTGAGCAAATTGTATTCTTTTGAATTTGGGGCATTTGTGATTTGATGACTGAATTTGTCTTTTAGGAGTTCTTTTGTTGAGCAATATTGGGTTATCATTAAATAGAGATACACATTGACCATGACCATGGAGGAGAGAGGGAGGGACGGAGGGAGGGAGGGAGGGAGGGAGGGAGGGAGGGAGGGAGGGAGAGAGAGCACCAACAGGAAGGCATTGAGAACATGACCATAACTCAAGGTCAGGGACTGTAACAGGCTTTCTTTGTATTGGCAGCTCCCAAATGTCTGCACAGAGACATTCTATTAACTGTGAAAGTTCACTCTTATCTTATACTTGTTTTTAACTAGCTTTTACAACTTAACCCATTTATATTAATCTACATGCTGCCACATTGGTTGTGGCTTTTACCTCTCTTCCTGCATGTCCTGCTTCCTCTCCATCCTCTTTGCCATCTTTGGCACCTAGATTCATCTCTTCTTCTTTCTCTGCTGGAAGTCCAGTATAACCTCTTCCTGTTCAGATATTGGCCCCTCAGCTCATTAAACCAATCAGAAGGTGCCTTGACAAAGACACATCTTTACAGTGTATAAAAAGATTATTCCACAACAAGGAAAAGTAAAGACAGAGACGTAGCTCTGCCTTTCTGTCCATCCAAGGCTTCAGAGATGTATTCATCTCTCCCTTGTGTTCACTGTCCCCTGATTGACCTATGCATTTGAATTCTTACTATTCGGGTCTGTCACCTCTAAGGGAAAAGTAGCTTTCTTCTGTGGAAGAGGTTTGACTTTCTAGTACAAAGAATTGATTAAAGAGACAGATCCATGATCTAACAAATATCATCTGTAGGACAGTTCCTGACTATTTAGAAGCTCTTTTGAAAATCTGAGGTTCTGTTGAATTATTTGAGGCATCTGCCATGAGATAGGAGAGGTTTGTTCCACCAGGGTTCTCCGTTGAACCGTTTAGAAGAGAGAGCCAAGGATTGGGGCAATCTGCAATAACGCAGGTTGTTGTTGAGTCCTAAAAGTTCCCTTAGGGGAGGGGGCGCAAAGGTGTGGAGTCAATGACACTGACCCCAGGAGTTGGATGAAAAGGACTAACTCATTTATTCAACAATGAGAAGAGCCTTATATACCCTTCTCCCAGCACCCAGGCTGTGTCATGATCTGCTGCTGTTTTATGGCTGTCCCTCACTGGCTAGGCACAATCAGGAGATCTGATAGTGCCTATTGTAAGACAGATTCTGAGCATCAGGAATGTTGGACAGTGGGTGTTGCTAGGCCCTCAGTGAGACTCCAGGTTGGCTCATAAGGAAGTACATTACATGCATGGCTTGGCAACTGATTTGAGCCAATTTCCTTGGCCCTATGAGCCTGTCCTGCTACAAAAAGTAAACATGAAAATATTTTTAATTTCTTTGTTAAAATATTAAAAATTTATTCATTAATAATAAATAAAACTTTTTATTGCTTTGTTACTTGCCAATCTTTTATAAACTCAGGATGATGCCTAAGACAGTAATGGGGTGAATAAACATTTATGCCCCTGGAATTCCTGGAGAGAAAACTCTGACCACTTCAGTTTTCCATGTCTTTATTCATTATGTGCTGATAATTATGATCAAATTGCCTTTTAAAATGTTTTATGTGTATGAATATATTTAGGGTTATTTTGGACTATACAAGAGTAGTTGCTTTATGTCTTTTTTAAGGCTAAAATCTAAGGATTCAGAAAGTGTAAATTTAAGAAAAAAAAAGAGATTGGTTTTGGAGATTATCTCTGGCAAGCTTATCTAAAATTAATTGAAATGTTAGTTCTAAGCTTATTCATTGAAATTGAAGTGGGTTTGTTGCTTTTAAATGTTAATTATGGAAACACAGGTTGAGAGAAAATCTTAACATAAGTCAGGGGAAATAACCCAAAGATAGCTAAAAATATATCATTTATTAAATTCAAAAATTATAGAACAAATTTTGTTATACAAACTTAAAATGTAAAATTTAAATTTAAAAATTGACCTGTATAGAGAAAACCTCTTAGCTTGGTCCTTGTAAAATGTGTATTAACTGAAAATGTTAAAATGGGCTAACTTTGGCATTGTAATTGCTGCTAAAATTGTTTTAATGTATCACTATATTTCTGGGGCATTGTAGCATTAGATTTCTTGGCCCTGGGCGGCCAAAGGTCCAGACCCACAGACTCGCAGCCCCAGACCCCTTAGTTGCCCGCAGCTGATCAGGCCCCCAGAAATGACTTAAATATTTATATTAGCTTTGTGCTATTTGGCTTGTGGTTTAGGCACCTTGCTAGCTAGCTCTTACATCTTAATGCAACCTGTGGCTCACCTATGTTCTTTACACACTTTTTTTGAGCGGCTGGCTCAGTCTGTCTCTGACTCTGCCCCCCCCCCCTTTTTAACCTATTCTGATTCCCCCACTTACTTTTTCTATAGTGCCTGTCATGGGCCAAAACAGCTCCTTTATTTAAAGATTAATATGCACAACATACAAAAAGACATTCCCGCATCAGGGTGTCCTTTCTTTGGTCCTTAGTCTCCTTGAGAACGACTTATATTTTTTAAAAGGATAAAGCAGGTGTGTTAACAGGGTCTGGAGGACATACTACCCACTTCCTCTACAAAGAAAAAATAAGATCATAATTGATAGTGGTAATATCCAAATCTTGGCTTTGAAACATAATATAGATCTCAATTTTAAAATGAGAAATGGTCTTGGGGGGCTTTTAAGAGGCAGTAAATAGAAAATATTTCACACTCAGTAAGTTACACCTTGTCTGGTGGAAGTTTCATGAATGGTGGAGACTTACTCTGAATTTTTTGGAGTTTTTTCTGCTGTGGTAAAATCTTGCATCTGTATTAACATACTAATTTTTAATTGCAAAAGGAACAATCTGCAGAAACTTAGAGCACCCCATGGGAAAAGATTAATTTACAAGTGAGTAAAGGTCTCTCTAGGAAGTTTAGGGGTGAGGAGGCAAGGCTTCTTAACCTGGCATATTTTAGCTCAGCTAAAGAATGCTACTTGCTTCCTGAGAAGACAAAGCTTCTTCCTCTCTAAGTCCCTGGGTCACCTATCATTTTAGTCCTCTCTGTTATAAGAAAAGCCACAAATGATTTAGAACATAGAAAACTTAAATCATCGAATTGACACTGTTACGGCTTAATATTTATATTTTAAACATAGTTTTTGTTTAATAGAAATTTAAAACAACGTCAAAAAATAGGAAAAAAGTGATATTTTGCTCAAATATTAAAAATCCAGTTTGCGAATTAAGGTTCATCAATATCAAAGTTACTAATGTGAATACAGTACAAGTGAGTACAGGACCTTTAATGACCAGAAGAGGGCGACAGAGCCAGTGGAGTGAAGTCTCCAAGTGGTTGAGAACTGCCTGAGCTGGGTCCTGGAGAATAAACTTGAGTTCTCTGCCAGAGCAATATAGGATCCTAACTGATGAACCACTTTTTCAGCTTCTTAATTGTTCATTCATTATGACCACCATTTTTATTTGAGTCTTTGAATATAGTCGAAGAGCTGACTTTAAAGTGTTGCCTCCTAGTTTCATCTCTAAGCAATTTTAGGGTTGCTTTAATTCTTTTTTTAATGTTCATTTTATTATTTTTTTTATGAAAATGTCATTTTTATCCATGTATTTTCCTTCTCCCCCTTCTCTCCTCACAATCCCTCCCAGTAAGCCTTCAGCCTCTCCCTCTGCATCCACCCACCCCCTACCCCAAAAGGGCAAGAAGTCCCAAGGTGGGTCAGTTCAGTGTGACACATCCACTCTAGGCAAGTGTGATTTCCTCATCCCAAAGTCAAAGCTGGGTTAGGGGTTCTTCTGCAGGGAATGGGCTCCAAGGTGCCAGCCCCCACGCACAGGAACACAGTCTGATCCCACCCCTCGAGGCTCCACATACTGCTCATGCCAGGTGACAGTTTCCTAACCTTGGAGGGCCTAGCTCCTTTTCCTGATTGTTCCCCAGTCACTGTTCTTGATTCAGTGAGCCCTACACAGCTCCAGCCAACCATCATTGTGGGAATTTTCCTTATAACCCCTATTCCTTTGCTCATACAGACTCTCCTCCCCTGCTCTCAGCTGGAACAGAAGCTTGGCCCAGTGCTCAGCCATGGATCTCTGCCTCCACCTCTATTCATTGTTGGATGTAGGTTCTGTGATGACACTTAAGGTGGTTATTCATTTGATTATAGGGGAAGTCCTGTTTTAGCACCCCTCCATTATTGACTGGAGATCTGTCCAGGGACATCATGTGAGTCCTTGGAAGTTTCCCTAGCACCTAGTCTCTTTCCAACCCCATGATAGCTTCCAGTATCAAGATATCATCTCTGTTTTTTCCTCCCTCTTTGTTGCTCCTCTCACTCAATCGTCTCCTTCTCTCATGATTTGTTCCCACCGCTTCTTGATTGCAACCCATTATGATCTCAATTTGCGAAGGTGATCTTCTCTATTTTCTATTCCTAGGGGAAACTCAGGATGTCTTTCTTAAGTTCCTTATGATCCTAAGATGTTCAGGGGTTGTGGTTTGCAGCTTGGGTATTCTTTGCTTTTTGTCTAAAATCCACTTATGAGTGAGTACATCCCACGCCTCTCTTTCTGGGCTTGTGATACCTCCTCCCTCAGGAGTATATTCTCCAAATCCATCCATTTACCTGCAAATTTTAGGATGTATATTTTTTTTACTGCTGAGTAGTAACTCCATTGTGTAGATGTACCACAGCTTGTTAATCCATTCTTCAGTTGAGGGGCATCTAGGTTGTTTCCAGGTTCTTGCTATTACAAATAATGCTGCTATGAATATAGTTGAGATAATGCCTTTGCTGTACAAATGTGCATCCTTTGGGTATATGACCAATAGTGGCATTGTTGGATCCTTGGGGGGGACTGATTCCCAGTTTTCTGAAGAACCGCCATACTGCCTTTCAGAGTGGCTGTACAAGTTTATACTCCTACCAGTAGAGGAAGAGTATTGCCCTTGGTCTGCATTCTCTCCAGCATAGGCTGTCATCTGTGTTTTTGATCTTAGCCATTCTGACTGGTGTAAGATGCTATCTCAAAGTTGTTTTGCTTTGCATTTTGCTGCTGGCTAAAGATGTTGAGCAATTTTTTAAATGCCCAAGTTTCCTGTTGTTCCATATTAAATTGAGTATTGTTATTTTAAGGTCTGTAAAAAAATGTGTTGAGATTTTGATGGGGATTGAATTGAATCTGTAGATTGCTTTTGGTAAATTGCCATTTTACTATGATGATCCTACCTATCCAGGAGCATGAGTGACATTTCCATTTTCTGATACCCTCTACATTTTCTTTCTTCAGTGACTTAAAGTTTTTGTCAAACAAGTCTGCTACTTTTTTGATTACAGTTAAGCCAAGATAAATGCTATTTGCAGCTATTATAAAGGGTGATTTTTTATCCTTATTTCTTTTTCAGCTCTTTTATCCTTAGTGTATATGAGGGCTATTGATTTTTTTTTAGTTAATCTTGTACCCTGCTACATTGCTGAAGGTGTTTATCAGATGTAGGAGTTCCCTGGTAGAATTTTGAGGGGTCACTTATGTATACGATCATATCATCTGCAAAGAGAAATAGTCTGATTTCTTCCCTTCCAATTTGTATCCCCTTAAACTCTTATTTTGTCTTACTGCTTTAGCTAAAACTTTGACAACTATATTGAATAGATTAGGACATCCTTGACTAGAAAGTGGACAACCTTGTCTTGTTCCTGATTTTAGTGGGATTGCTTTGAGTGTTTCTCCATTTAGTTTGATGTTGGCTGTTGGCTTGCTATATATCACCTTTATTATATTTAGGTATTTCCCTGCATTCCTGATCTCTCCAGGATTTCTATCATGAAGGAGTGTTGGATTTTGTCTAAGTATTTTTTAACATCTAATGTGATGATCCTGTGATTTTTTTTCTTTCAGTTTGTTTATATGATAGATGACATTCAGAATTTTTTGTAAGCTGAACCATCCCTGCATATCTGGGATGAAGCCTACTTGGTCACGGTGGATGATTTTTTTTTTGATATGTTGTTGAATTCTGTTTGCCAGAATTTTATTAAGTATTTTATATCAATGTTTATGTGGGAAATTGATCTGTAATTCTCTTTCTTTGTGGCATCGCTGAGTGGCTTGGGAATCAAAGTGTTTGTGACCTCTTAAAAAGAATTTGACGGTGTTCCTTCAGTTTCCACAGTGTGGAACAGCTCCAGGTGTATTGGTATTAGTTCTTCTTTTAATGTCTCTTAGAATTCTGCACTGAATCCATCTGGTCCTGGGCTTTTTTACTTGGGAGACTTTTAATAACAGCTTCCATTTCCTTTGGGGTTACAGGTCTATTTAGGTCTTTAATCTGATCTTGATTTAATTTTGGTAAGTGGTACCTTTCCAGAAAGCTGTCCGTTTGTTTTAGGTTTTTCCGTTTCAGTGGAGTATACATTTTCAAAGTATGGCCTGATAATTCTCCAGATTTCCTGGGAGTTATGTTGTTATATTCCTTTTCTCATTTCTATTTCTGTTAATTTGGATACTCTCTCTCTCTCTCCCTCTCTCTCTCTGCAGTTTGGTTAGTTTAGATAAGGGTTTGTCTACCTTGTTGACTTTCTCAAGGAACCAACTCTTTAATTCATTGGTTCTTTGTATTGTTTTTATTGTTTCTATTGTATTGATTTCAGCCCTGAGTTTGATTATTTCCTGCTTTTTCTGGGTGAGTTTGCTTCTAATTGTTCTAAAGCCTTCAGCTGTGCTGTTGGGTCTCTTGTGTGAGATTTCTCTAGGTTTTTCATATAGGCCTCTAGTGCTATGAGTTTTCCTCTTAGCACTGCTTTCATTGTGTCCCATAAGTTTGGGTATGTTGTGGATTCATTTTCATTAAATTCTAGGAAGTCTTTGATTTCTTTCTTAATTTCTTCCTTGACCCAGAGGTGGTTCAATTGAGAGATGTTCAGTTTCTGTGAATTTGTAGGCTTTCTGTGATTTTTGTTGTTACTAAACTGTAACTTTAGGCCATGGTGTTTTGATAATGACACAAGGAGTTATTCCAATATTTTGTATCTATTGATATTTGCTTTATGACCAAATATGTGGTCAATTTCAGAGAAAGTTACATGGTGTGCTGAGAAATATTTATATTCCTTTGTTTTGGGGTGGAAGGTTCTGCATATATATATTAAGTCCATTTGGGTCATAATATCTGTTAGATCCCTTATTTGTCTGTTTAGTTTCTGTCTGGTTGATCTATCCAAGGGTGAAAGTGGGGTACTGAAGTCTCCCACTGTTAGTGTGTAGGGTTTGATGTGAGGTTTAAGCTTTAGTAGTGTTTCTTTTATATATGTAAGTGCCCTGGTATTTGGTGCATCAATATTCAAGACTGAGACTTCATCTTGGTGGATTTTTTTCCTGAGACGAATAAGTAATGTCCATTCTGGTCTCTTTTGATTGATTTTAGTGTGAAGTCTATTTTGTTAGATATTAAGATGGCTACACATTGTTTCTTAGGATCATTTGACTGGAAAGTCTTTTCCCAACCCTTTACTCTGAGCCTTTGTCTTTCTTTGAAGTTGAGGTGTGTTTCTTGTGTGCAGCAGAAGGATGGCTTTCTTGTATGCAGCAGAAGGATGCGTTTTCTTGTATGCAGCAGAAGGATGGAGCCTATAAAAAGACACATCGTGTTAGGATGTGTCTTTTTATAGGTGGATTGAGTCCATTGATAAATATTAAGGGATATTAATGACCAATGATTGTTATTTCTTGTTATTTTTGGAGTAGTTTGTGTTTATTTTCCGTCTTTGGGTTTTTCTTGTGTGGGATTTTCAATTGTTTGTGGTTTCAGTATTGGAACTGGTTTCCTTATGTAGGAGTTTTTCTTCTAGTTCCTTCTGTGGGGCTGGATTTCTGGATAGGTATTGTTTAAATATTGTTTTGTTGTGAAATATCTTGATTACTCTATCTATGGTGATTGATAGTTTTGCTGGTCTGTATAACGTCTGACAAGGACCTTTTTGTTTTCATTGTTTCCATTGAATAGTCTGGTGTTATTCTGATGGGTCTGCCTTTACAGGTGATTTGGCCTTTTTCCTTTGCAGCTCTTAGTATTTTTTTCCTTTGTTATGTAGGTTTAGTGTCATAATTATTATTTGGGAAGCAGACTTTTTTGGGAGGGTTTTGCTTATTTGGTGTTCTGTAACCTTGTATCTTTATAGGAATTTCCTTCTTTTTCTTCTATGATTGATTTTGTTGAATATGTTTCTGTGCCTTTGAGCTGGTATTCTTCTCCTTCCTCAATTCCAATTATTCTCTGGTTTGGTCTGTTCATGGCATCCCAGATTTCCTGGACATTATGTGTTATGCCTTTTTTGGTTTTAGTGTTTTCTTTAACTGATGTGTCTATTTCCACTATTGAATCTTCCACTCCAGAGATTCTCTCCTCCATCTCTTGCATTCTACTGGTTATACTAGCATCTGTAGTTCTGGTTCATTTCTTCAGGTTTTCTATTTCCAGCCTTACCTCACTTTGTGCCTTCTTTATTGTTTCTATTTCAATTTTTAATTCCCAGAATATTTCTTTCACCTATTTGTTTTCTTTTTCTTGGTTTTCTTTATTTTCTTTCAGGAATTTGTTCATCTCTTCCAATTTTTCGTTTGTATTTTCTTCTATTTATTTAAGGGAGTGTTTTTTATATCTTCTTTTAAAGCTTCTATTATTTTCATAAAGTTGTTTTAAGGTTTTTTTTCCTACTGTTTCCTCTTCATTGTTATGCTCAGGTCTTGATGTTGTAGAACAACCAGCTTCTTCTGGTGGTGTCTTGTTCTTTACATTGTTATGTGCATTCTTGAAGTTGCATCTGCCCATTGCTTCCTTGGCTGACTCTCGGTCAGCTCTTGGTTGGCTCTTAGTTTTGAGCCCCGGGCTGAGTGTTTCCAGTAATTTCAGGGGCTACTCTTAGTTGGTTCATAGCTAGTTGTAGGCCAAGGAGATGTGTGTCTCCAGTTGCCACAAGGGTCATTCTTAGTTGGCTCTTAGTCAGCTCTAAGTCAGCTGTGGACCAGAAGCCTTAGGAGTCTCCAGTTTTTGGTGTGTGATGATACAGATTGCTCTTTGGGTCGGTTTTGGCTCGTTGGATATCCCACCAGCTGTGTTTTGCTAGGGATTGGGCTTGGAGGAAGGCTCTCCCAGCTTTCTTAGGGCATAGCTGGGTGTGGTGGTGGGGCAGTGGGCTGTGTCCCCAGGCCAGGGTTCAGAGACCATGGTCTCTACTTGGCCTGAGGGTCAGGGTACCACTCAGATCTTAGTCAGCTGTGGACCTGGACGAAGGCTTTAGGGTCTCCATTTGATGTTTGTGATCGAATTCTCACCTGGTGTAGTGGCCTTGATCCCAGTGCTGAGCTGCTGTTACTCTGATGGTGGGGATTGGAACATGCCTGGTGACCCATGGGTATTCCTGGCTGACAGCACTGGCCAGAGGGCACTTGTCATGCTGGCTCAGGGACTCGTGCCCGGTTGTGTTCTGCAAGCGCTCTTGCTTTCATTCTTACTCATTACTATTTCACATTTACCAACTCATTACTGAGTAGAAATTATTTAATGTTTTTAATTATTTCTTTTAATTTCATATTACAATTACGTCATTTTCTCCTTTCTGTTTCCTCCCTCCAAGCTTTCCCACACACCCCTTGCTCGCTTTCAAATTCATGACCCTTTTTTCATTTATTGTTGTTAATACGTATATGAAAACAACATGTATAAGAATTCTTGTTAAGGCTCATGAGTAAAATATAAATCAAAAAACCACAAAGTAAATTCAGCCTTGAAATAAGAGAATTCATGGTATTAAAAATACCTCAAACAGAGATGTGATGATATTAGAATCCATTAACATATGTACTAATCAAATAAAATTGGTGGCAAAATTTTCATGACATTAAAAATTATAGTTGAACTTGAAAATTCAAACTATGAATTATCTTTGCCAGTAACTCAGAAGCTATCATTATAAGTGATATTTTAGTTCAGAAAAACATAAATTTAAAAACTTAATATTCTGTTATTTTATTTAGCTTTAGTAGCAGGAGTATGTCCACAGTATTACCTAAAATATGTGCCTCGCAGTATTAAGTAGATTTACATATCAACATAATTCAGTTGTAGTGATTTAATTATTAAGTGGACAAAGTGGAGATAGTAATCTTTGTATGTCCTTGGGGCTATTTCTACTGGATGTAAATTGTATACAATCTCTAAAAATTATGTGTGTTGCTTACTATGACTAAATTAAGAAATACATTAATTTCAAATATAATTTATATTTAATTTAAATTGATTTATATTGTAGCACAATGTAAACAAGAGAGGAAATCCAGAAATCCATAGTTCTTTTTCTAGTTCAAGAAATGTATTTGGCTCCTTTGGTTAACATGGATAAGAGTAGATGCATCCATATTTATTCATTACTTATTTACTGGATCTCTGGGTGCCATAGAAAACTTACCATGTGGTGTTACCTTGGATATATTAATTTATTTTCTCATTAGGTTGAATGGCAAATCATGACTATTGAAGTTTTTAAAAATTTCTAAGATCCAATTTGTTGCTCAAATGCAGATCATCATTTATCAGATATAGTTATCGGAAGCACTTGAACTTATAAATTCTCTGTATTAGTCAACAGACATCATGCATTGCACATTAAGCACTCCACCCTGTTAACACATATACTTTGGCATAGAAAATATCTGTTTCCTCAAGAATAAAGTCTCAGATATCATCTCCTTATTTGCAGGTTAGTGTTCATTTATGAACTACTTAGTGATAATCAAAGAAGTTGATATTTTATCTTGATTTAATTTATAGTAGATTTAACCAAGTATAAAATAAGGTGGCAATACATTCAACAATTCCTTTCTAAGGCTTCAGGAAAAAATCAGTCAGTACTGGGTGGAGGGTGGCACAAGCCTTTAATCTCAGCACTTGAAAGGCAGAAGCAGGTGGATCTCTTATTTTGAGGCCAGCCTGGTCTACACAAGTGAGTTCTAGGATAGCCAGTGCTACACCAAGAAACCCTGTCTCAAAAAAAGAAAAAAAAAAGTCATGGTCATGAGTATCTGCTTTTCTGCTTTGGCTAGAGGATTGAACAGGAGACAGAAGCCTTTCAGAGACAGTTTTGTGGGGGCCTTCCATGAAGTTTAGAAGTGTAAATATAATTTCTTGTTGTATATGAGTAAATGCAGCAATTCAAACTCCAACAAGCAAATTGGCAACTAAATTTACTTCTGAATCATCTATATAAGATGGGTCTATAATGGCCTAATTGGAGAACGTCTTCATGTATAAGAACATTTCCATATTTACAGTTTTTCCTTTGAGTGCTTTCAAAGGATAATGTGTCTGGTGATGCTCTAATGTGACACATAGCCTAGCGTATTTTATGTCAAACTAATACCCATCTTTCAGCCTGGCATGGTTCCTCTTTCCAGAGTATCATGTCACTCTGAAGGGCTGAGTTGTATATGTGAAGGTTCACTCCAGAGAGCAGAGAACTAACTTATGTTGTATATAAGAGTAAGCACACAATCAAAACAGAAACACTAAATAAACTTCATCTGTCAAAATGGAGGGAAGAGGTAGTTTTCTCCTCATACATCAGATTCTTCCTCATGTGTTAAAAGATAAGATGGGTCTTTGAGTGAAACTAATGGCCTTTTAACTGTGAACTTGAGTAAGGGTCAATCCTATTTGGAGGAACTGGGGGAACTTTGTAGATTTGTTTATATTAAAAGTTCTCCACTCCTAAATACAGCAACTAATTAAACAGGTATTCACAAACTACAAAAACATAAGCACTAAGAGTATGAAGAAATAGATTGAAATATATTTCCCTAAGGAAATAGATTCAAACAGACTAAAATAGCTTATTTATTGTATTCCTTAAAATTTCAGTATTTTCCTTCTGCTTAGAAAGATTGCTTTGTTTTCAAAGAACAAAATCTTTCAAACAGAAAGTGCAACTTTGGTGTTTAATTGCTTTATTGTCTATATGGACTTGTATCTGGGTCTAGGACATTAAGGAAAATGCCCCAGTTAACTTGTTTGATACTCCTCAAAACTACTTTGAAAAGAGGAAATGATCACCCAAGACAAAGCTCAATGGTTTTCCCATTTGTGGGTAAATCTCGGGTGTGACTGTGGGAGGTCTGGGGGGTGGCTACCATTTTTGCTGTTGGGTGTGGCTATGGGAGGTCTGGGAGGCTTCCATTTTCACTGCTGGGTGTGGCTGTGGGAGGTCTGGGGTTGCTGCCATTTTCACTGCTGGCTTGCAATGTAGCACTGTCTCTCACTGGTAGGTGACTTCATCTTTGTTTCCAGTTCTTTCTGTGTTCCAAGCTCCTCAGAGCATTTCACTGGGATGGGTATGCAGCATCGTTTCTTTGGGGAAATTGATGAAGGTACTCATCACAGACATGAGAAAAGTAGGAAGTGGGACATATCATGTATGTCTTCTAAACCTCCTGTTTTAAACAATGAGTTCTCTGCACTTCATGGTTATGCCCCAAATCTGCAATATTTAGGTGGCTTACATTATGTTTCATTTCACCTAAGGTAGCACTAATTCAACACCTTGAAAAGAAAGGATGGCTCATTTTTTAGTAGGGATGTGTTCCATCTAGGCACTCTGAAGTTATTAAACGATCCAGAAGAACATGTTTTCATTGGGAAGAATGAAAATGACTTTAAAAATAAGGATGCCGTTTCCCCTTCGCAATGACAGGATATTGATGCCACAACTTACTGTGTGTCTCTACTTTGCTGTAATGACAAGAGATATAAAAATCAAATTGTCACTTCTGCCTGGTAGATGTAGGTGACCTGCGGCCACAGGCAAATCATTACATCTGTAGGTGCCAGAAACTCTAGGAATTGGCACCAGGCCTTCCTTATGCTTGGAAGCCAGCTGGCCAGGTGTTAGGGGAAAGTAGAGTGGTTTCTGCTAATTGGGGGTTAAAATATCACTTTTGAAAGATGCATATAACATCAGTATGTCATTTTATGATTAAACAGTCATTCTGATTAGGAAAATAAGTAAAAGCAACATAAATTTCCTCCTCACTCGTCACATTGTTTCACATCGGCAAACCTGCCTTCATACTCCTCCCCCACTACCATGCTCAGTAAACATACCAGCAACATAATCATGTCACTCTGTCACCAAACCTCCTCCTCAGTGGTATTCAGGTGTCTAAATAGAAAGGAGCAGTGGCAGTTTTTTTCTGTCTTCTAGCAGAAAACTAAGGAAATGCTTTCAGGAAGATGAAAAGGACATTTTTGTGTCATCATAAATCATATATATAACACTCAGCATACAAATATTGAAGCTCTTGGCATCAACTGTTTATTGCGAGGGTTAGGACAGGAATACATTTTCTGTCAATGCCCGATTAGGTGAAAAATTCCCTGCAAGTTGAAGCTGGACTGCTTGTGAATTGATAGTTTATACTGAAGAAAGAATGAAAGCTCTCATGAGATAATTAATTTGACAAAGGACAAATTAGTATTTCACAATAAATCAGCAAAATTAGACTTGAAATTTATATGTAACATGCCCTCTGAAACATGAAATAATTTTAGATGATCATTTAGACAGTATTGATAAATACACATCAAGAAATCTATTTACATGAGAGAAATACAAACATTATAATAAATTTAGAATTTTATTGTAGTTTTAAATTTTACTTTAACTATTTTTATTATCACAATTATTTATCGTATATATTATATATAATTCTTTATTGAAATTTTTTGTACTTTCACATCATGCACCCTAGTCCTGCTCACCTCCCAGTCCCTCTATATCTGCAACATTCCTCCAAAGAAACCTCCCCAAAATTAATTTAAAAAAAAAAAAACAAAAACAAAAAAATCACCTCACTCATCCATTTTCCCATCTAACACCTATTCATCTGTCCAAGTGTCATTGGAAGCTAGTGTGTAATGCAGTATACTTGGTTGTCAACAAGCCCCACCCACCAATGTTTATTGCAATGAGTCATTAGTCTGATACAAGGCCTCTGGCACACCAACATCACTGGGCTTTTACCACATTCCTTTCAGATATCCTGTTGTTGCTCCAAGTCAGAGGGATCTTGTGGTTATTTTTCTGCAGGACAAGTTCCTTCATGTGCTCCAGCAGATCATAGGAAGGGTAGGTGTTAGAGTGGGCTAACCCAAGGCCAAGGATGTGTTTCTGGATAGTAGTTGAGCTGATCAATTGGTTTTTCTAGGACTGCTTCCTCTCAGGAATGGGGCTGAAAGGTGGGTTCTTATCTCCTGAGTGTTGATTTTGGGGGACAGCTTTTCTTCCATGGGGGGGATAGAGCCAGCTCTCCTGCAGCAATGACCAGTGAGAATCAGGGTCAGCTATTCCCAGGGCCAGTGAGGGGAGGGGATATCACAAGAATTATGGACACCATTACAGACAGACCCCAGCTATAGCAATAATACCGAACAACACAGGCAGCACAGGCACCGATGTCACCTTGGCCCCCAGAGGCAACACCGGACACCCAGATCAGTATGGTTCCAGTGGCAGGCAGCATTTCCCTCAGACACTAACATGGTTTCATGTGGCTGACCAGACCCTGGCCATCTACACAGCTCTCGATGGTCCCAGGAACCATGGACATCAACTCAGAATTTGGCTGTTATAGGGACATAGACCCAGACATGCACCACTATGCATCTTAATCATACTACATGTGCTTAACATGAAGACGGAAACTAATTCAAAGAAATAGCTTCCAGCTGAAAACTAAAGAATGTTTCTACCTCTATGCTATTAAAATCAGACACAATGCACTGTGTTTAAGTCATTTTTTTCTTTCTTAGAAATAAGATCTGAGTATGTAATCCAGGCTGTCTTGGAATATAATTTCTTGCTAGCCTCAAACTCAGTATCCTCCTGACTCATCCTCCAGTGTCATGGGATTATAGGTACACCGTCACCGTACTTTGCTTAAACTCACTTTGTTATTTGAGAATTTCATATTTAAGTACACTATATTTGTATTATTTCTACCTCTCAATCTACTCCCCCACTTACCCTGAGTTAATACCACTCACCATCCCCTCAATTTATAGCCTCTTCTATACTTATTGTTTGTGTGTATGTGCTAAAAATTGTGCCTAAGTTCTCTATTCCTTTAAGTAATATTGCTTAAATCATACCCAAGCTAGTAAAATAGCTAGCAGTTAACCTGTGGAAATATACTAGTATGTTTTTAATTCAACTTCTTAGAAAAACACATAATGGTTGCTTTCCTATAGAAACAGTTCGATGAAGTAAATTTATTCACACATAATCTGTCAAGTTCAATTCTACATTTGCTCTTGGGTACTGACCGGTAAAAGCATCTTGATATTAAAAATGATATTGGTGATAATTCTTGAAATATTGAGACTGTCAGTGAAATTTTAAAGAAGTTATACATGCTAAAAATCCAGTAATTAGTATATTAGAACTATCAACACCACTGACTCTCATCACTTTTCTGACAGCTTCTGAAATAAAACATCTACACTAGAAAGTACAACAAGACCCAAAGCATATTAAAAATGAGTACCCCAGACCTTCATGTGGGGCCAGTGAGATGGAGTAATGGATAAGAATACTTTCTGCCTTGTGTGGCTCAGTGGGTAAGCTGTGGCCAAGCCTGAAAGCCTGAGTTCCATCTTCAGGACCCAGACTGGAAAAAGAACTGACTCCTAAAAGTTGTTCTCTAACCTCTATATGAGTTCTGTGGCATGTGAGTGGCACCCCAAACACAAACAAAAACCCCCAAATATGCATGTAAAGGCTGGGAATATACTTAGTGGCAGAGTGCTCATACAGACCTAAGCTCAATTCCCTGTACTAGAAATCAAATGTACAAAACAAAAAAATCATTAACATATTTAAGAACTGTTAAAGTGCCTACATGGAGCTCTTCAGTAGGTAAAGAGCTGAGAAATCTTTACACTAACAGATCCAGGATATATTAAAATTTACAACAGTTTCTCAGTGGTGATGCAGCTTTTTTTTCAATCTTAGATTGGTTAGGACAATCAAGCACAGAGAGAAAGTTTCAAGTACTCATTATTAACAATTCTGTCTTGAAACTTAAAAAAATTCAGGCCAATATTGAGCTTTGCATTCAAGGCAACCTAGCATTTGATGACATTGTTATTGTTAGGGGAAATATGGTCTACCCACATACTACTTTCATGTTCCAGATCTGCTACATCTTCCCAATGTAACCGGTAAATTCTTTCTCGACAATGTCTTTATATTATCTGAGATGGCCTGCTCAGCTTCTGCCCCCTTCCCTGATGTTAAAATATTTCCTGCTTCCATCGTCAAAAGCCATCTCTGTCCAGACACTTTTTGTATAGCCTCTGTGCTACTATGAGCATATTTTCCTCTTCTAGTGTCCTGTATGTACAGACCATTTTTGGATAACCTTACAGCTAACAATTTACACTTAATATTGCAGTTTACAGGCTAGCAATATCTTCGTAGGATCTATGATTTTCATTCTTAATGAAAATCAACTAAAGTGATTTTCCCATAATTAAATTTACTAGCATACTTTCCATTTATAAAAAAGACTCAAAGAATTACATTTGCTGAGTTTAGATAGTTATTTCCATGACCTGGGAATTGTTTATTTATGCTTTCAAACTTAAAGTTGGATTTTCTTCTCTTGTTACATCTTGCAGACTTCAAATAACCCTTGACCATGGTTTTTAGTTTTAAGATCATGGTCTTTGATACAAGGCTTCAAAGTCAATGTTGGGAGTTTTGCATTCATAGATAAAATTTCATACTTAGAGATATCATGTTCTGTTATGTTCTTGTTAATAAGGTTATATTTTACCTCATATACTTTTATTTTGTTTTAAAGTCAAATAAATTTTCAACTTTATGATTTTTATGTATCTCATATCTTCAGTATGTAACCTGTATTTGTAATCAGATGGTTCTTACTATGAATATTCTTTTTTTGAAGATTTATTTTATTTTTACTTGTGTCTATTTGTGTGCAGTATGTACTTGGGAGCTCAGCTACCTTTAAAGGTTAAGAAGAGAGCATAGAATATGAAGGAGTTGCAGGTGGTTTTGAGATTTCCCAGTGCAGTCTTGTGGGAAAGCAATAGGCACTCCTGACTAGTAGCTGTATATCTAGGCTCGTAATGTGAACTTTCTAGTCTTTTTGTCTGCTACCACATTTCAAGGTACAGGAATTTCCTTGATTCTAGCTGGATATTTTCTTGTTTTTCAGTGATTATTCGAGGAATTTTTAACGCTTTCTACTCCCCCCCCCAACTTTCTAATGGACTTAACACTTCTTACTGGCTCGTAAACTGTTGGAGTAAGAACATTGTCATAATTGAAAGTAAAGAACATATTGCTTGACTGATTTATATTTAAAAGAATGTCCAAGAACTGTTGTATTTCTTTGACGGTTTTCAAATTTGCCTTAGTATAATCTTTTCCTGATTGTTTCCTGGAGTCCTAGGGAATCACAGCATTCCCTAGTTTAGTTTATTCTTTACGAGTCACTCACACACTCTCTGATATGGCCTATCTTCTCCCTCGCATTTGACTGTCTTCTTTTTCTATACCAAATGTTTTATATGCTTAAGACATAGTCAGGAAATACACTTATAGCCAGAGTCCCTGAGTAACTAGAACTGTCATGAAGTATGATACACCTACTGCTCTCACAGTTACTTTGTAATTTATTCCTCCTGAAGAGAAAAACAACTATTCTCATTTTAAAATATAAAGTAACCAGCAAATCAGGTCAAATTGTTACTTTTTTATTATGGCCTATTATAATTTTCAAAGATTTCTAAAATTTCCTAAGATTTCAATAAAACTACATCTGCACTTTCTTTATATCTGTATATTCTTTATAATCATTGTTGCTGAGCTATGATTCTAACTTTGATCACTGTCTCTTCGCACCCAGTATATATTACAAGAGTAACTCTGCCCACACAAATGGCTTCAATTAGCTTCTAAATATACTGGAACTCTTGATTTGTATGATTGGGAACTCATTTTGTGAGCTCTACATGCTTATATCCACTGTGAACTTGCTCTGCTTCCTCAAACTGCTCTTCAGAAGGTTAAAGGAACAGCCATAGAACCATTGCTCAGCCATTTCTCTCACAATTGTTATTTTGTATTTCTCTGCTGTTTCATGATCTTAAGTTTTAGATATTTTCCTAGGTGATCTTTCTTAATGACATGTAACTTATATTTTCAATTATTATTTGAAAAGATTTGTCATGCTTATAATAAGAGTACATTGCCTTCCTGTGGTAGAAAAGCCATAAGATCTATGTTGAAGAGGGATAAAATGTAACATTGATTATATGTCTGTAAAAATAACTTCACATCTACTGGATATCTTCTGACACAGAATTTTCCCCTTTCATTGTCTCTCACAATCACCGTTGAGTAGTTTGTGGGGTTAGCACCATATTGGCAGTGGATTAGCTTTTCTCATGTTATACCAAATATGTGATATGTAAATATTCAATGTCAACTATTGTGAAATAGAAATGAAGGTCAATGTTTAAAAACAAAAGAACATTGGCTCAAAGGGTCCTAAAGACTGCTGGGATTAGAAGAAATAACTCTAGGCTCCTGGATCTATTGTCTTGTTATTAAAGCAGAGAACTTACTTGCATCTTCCCAACAAAACTGCTGTAAACAATACTTTTGTTCCTTATTGAATCTGACCAGTGTGCACCATTGTGAGAGGGCCTGAATCATTAACCTCAAAATCGCCATCTGAGTCCACAGATAAATGTTAGCATCTGTAAATATTGCACAGAATCATCTACAAATAAAGGAAAAATAGAGCAATTGTCCTCTAGCTCTGTGACTTTGTAATCCTAAAGATCAAAGGTTTTATTCAGGGATATGTAAGAGTTATTCAGGGAAGGTTAATGATTTTTCCCTTGTACCTGACCACCACTGAGTATTACTAAAACTGGTCTATAATTAAATACAAAGTGAAGTGGAAATTTGACCCTTTTAGGTTTTTAAGTGTCCTTATAATTTTAGAAGTCAACAGATGTTTTTACAAAGATATAAAATGATGAAAATAGCAGAAATTATAGCAACATTTAGAAATGAAATTGACTTACAAATTCCAGGGAGGAAAAAGTATTACATAACATTTACAGATAGGAGTATTAACTTGCAATAAATGTGTAGGGTTTTGTTAACAAATAAAACAACCACACAAATGCTACAATTGGAAATCAAAAGAAGAAAGGCTTGTTTTCAATGGAAGATGATCAGTATGTGTGCATCTTTTTAACAGTCATCACAAATTAATTTTTAGCAACATCAATTGTTTCAGTGGACTTCTCAGTTTATGTCAAAAATCAAATTGTTGTTCTGAAATAAATTGCTGTTTAGTGCAGAGAGAGGATTTCATAGTGCTTTGGGGAGCCAGTATGGCTATTTCTCCAGAAAAGCTTTAGTGTTTCATAAATTGAAGTAGCGATTCATTTAACCTGCTATGAAGGAAAGATGCTCTTGATGGCAGTAGAATTCTTGTCATAGAGTTTCCAAGTACATGACATTATTTCCTTTTCTGACTTTTATAGTGTATACCTCTGCTGTGTGGGCAGCTGAACAACACCTATAAGATTAGTGCCTGTTAGGGAGCATCTAGATTGAAGCTGTACTTTATAGCAGTAACAACTGATAAACCTCCTTTAGGTAAAGCACTGTCAGCCTGTGTTAATTTTAATAACGCTGAAACGGTGACATTCACGTTTCTATTTCTGAGGGTACTCACTCCCAGTCCACCCTCACACATGGAATTCTTCTAAATAACCTCAATGCTGGTAAATCATCTGACTCATTAGCAAGTGTTCTCTCCCTGCTCGAGACTAAGTGGGTGCAATGGAGGATAGAGTAATCTTTAAATCCCGCAGAATACACATCTGTTCTCTTTGCTTTCTGGTTTTTTTTTTTAATGTTGGTAGCATAATTAGAAATAAAAAAATGTGTTGCTACGTCAGTAGAGACAAGCTGGAAAATACATACAAACCCAAGTATAATTATCCAATAATTAATAATCATGCTGATGTAATCTTTCAATTTATGTATAATATAGGCTTTAAATGGGTGATAAAACGCTGCATACAAACTCAGCAAAAATCCTTAAAGTTTTACACTTCTTGCTACATAGCATTTTTCCTCCATTTATTATGGGATAGCCTCATTGTTTCCATGCTGCCTCCTCTGTTGGAGCCCAGTTATTTATCTCTCCTGACACTGCAGGTATGAAAGTATATCACAGTCTTGATGCCTGTTTAAATCCAGCTTTACAGTGATCTTGTTATCATTCACTTTTATAGAATAGTGGATTCACAGAACTTGCAGTCATAAACCTTAGCTTTTCAATCAGATGATCCTTTCCTCGATGCTGTGTTTTGTATCTTGTTATCCTCATTAGTTTGGTTCTTTACCTGTTGATCCCCAATAGTGCTTTGGAAATGGATTGCTAATTTATTGAGATTTATATATATATATATATATATATATATATATATATATATATATATATATATATATATAATGGCACATGAAAAAATTCTTCATGTTCATAGGATGAACCATTTAATAATTTGATAATGTATGCACTGAATGAAGCTTAAAATCAGATTAACATTTGTCACTTGTAGGGATATGTTTCAAATTTAATAAAAACCAGTCTGAGATATCAGAGGGATCTACTCACAGTCAGTCTAGGAGGATCAGAGAGTGGTAACTCACACCTTTAATCCCAGCACAGGGAATATCCAGGAGTGGTGACCTACACCCTTAATCCCAGCATATCTGGGTTTGAGGCCAGCTTAGTTTACAGAGGGAGTTCCAGGCTCCCAGGCAGGCAGTGATCATGCCAGGCCTTTAACCTTAACATGAATGTGAAACAACTGGGTGAAAAGAGTATTTAAGGCAGGTATAGAAAGACAGAGCAGGCAGTAGAAACCAGGAGGACTGAGGCTGAGGAAGCTGGAAGACAGCTGGGTGAGATCTGACTGTGGTGTTTACTCTCATATCTCAGCCTTTCCCTGATAGCTGGCTCTTAACTTTGGATTTTCTCAATGCTAATGAGAAAGGAACAACAGCTGCTGAAAGGCATTGGACTATAGAAAAAATAGCTGAACTAAATCAGCCTGTCTACTTCAAAGATGTACTGACCTCTGAATGGAAGCCAGAATATGTGGTATGTTTGGGAAGGGGTTTCGCTTTTGTTCCCACAGGTGAATAAAAGTTATGGATACCATGAAAATTAATAAAAACTCTATTTGAACCAGAGAAACTTCATGAAAATAAGAATGATGGGTCATCCACCCATATTACAATTCTTCAAGTTGTAAGAAAAAAAAAAAAAACGAAGGTGGGTGCAGGTTTTTGTTTTTGTCTTTGCAGAAAACTAAAAATACTTACCTGCAAGAAGTTAAAAGACCTTGGACATCTAGATGTCTAAAGCAGAAGGGAGACTATCCAGAAAAATTTATAAGCAGAAGAATATCGGACCTATTGGTATCAGTATACTCTATAGGGTAAAATCTCATTGATTAACCTCTCTCTAATTTTTTTTTTTTTTTTTTGTGAATTGAAGTCCCAGTTTAATTGTAACTTAAATCTGGCTTTAGAGTTGGAGTGTGGCTCTCTCCTTTTATAAATTCAAGCATTCTTGTTAAAGGAAAATACAAAATCTCTGCATTGTATCAGAAGAGCCACCTGATATGGGACAGAAGAATAACAAAAATAAGGGACTATTCTATTGTTACTAATTCTATGCTGAATAAATAGTTATATATTTAGCTTCCTGCACATTTTTCTGGGTTTTAGTCTCTTATCAGTTTTCTGCAGTGATTCAGAACAAGACCTAATTGTGAACTTGAAGTACCCAAAAGAAAGATGGGACCCCACAACGATGATTTCACATGAACTCTGACAAAGCCACTAGGCTGAAAAACACCAACCAAAGATCAGATTTGGACTACAAACTGCTCAGGACAATTTTGAGGCAGCTTGCTGAGATGAACCAGTTTCACAGACTACTTTAGCCAGGACTTGAAACAAGCCGTGCGCTTTCTTGTTATGCAGAGACTGGACAACAAATGACACAGCTACTTGTTTGAAGACTTGACACTTAACAAAATTTTACTTTTCATGATCCCCAAAAGATGCTGTTACCCCCCAGTCAGCAGGAAGTAAATTTAAGAACATGGTGCCCACACTCCCAAGAGGTGGGGTGGGTGGACTTTGCTTGTTCAATGGGTTATGGGTGATTGTCATTGTTTAGGTTAGTTGTTTAAAAATTGTTAATAGTTATGGTTAGAAAAAAGCTAAACAAGAGCGATTAGATTCAAGATTCTTGTTATAAAAAAACAAAAGAGAAAGAAAGGAAGGAAGGAAGGAAGGAAGGAAGGAAGGAAGGAAGGAAGGAAGGAAGGAAGGAAGGAAGGGAGGAAGGAAGGAAGGAAGAAAGGAAGAAAGAAAAAGGGGGATAGGGATACAGATATAACAAGACATAAGGGTAGATTATTGTATCTTCTTTTAAAAGGATTTACCAGCTTTAAATATTTTACATTGGATTAGATTTTTGTATATTGTATAAAAATTTTGTATATTGAGATTAATTTTGTTACTGTACATATATCTCTATGCTTGTTCAAGGTAGTATACTTATTCAGTTCATCTAACAATGTAATACAAATTGCTGGTCCATGAAAGTTTTTATTACCAACTAATTAGCGTATAAAGTAATGCAAGTTAGTAGTTAGACATTACATTCAAACACAGTCATATTTAATATGTTTTTAAGATCAAACAGATATATTTTAGATGAACAGGTCTTCTTCAAACACTTCAGAGATCCATAGAATATGGCATTTAATAACATAGGTTCTTATTATTTTTATAACAATGGGACAGCTGCTCTTGGTAGCATCAATCTACTTAAGAGAAGATTATGGACATCAGAGAAACTGCATACACAGTTGACCTTCCTTGTAATGGAAGTTAGCTACTGGGCAAGAAAGGACTGCTGACAGGATGATGTTCAAAGTTGGACAAGCAGGAGACACACCCACAAGAGAATTGCTGAACCTTGCCAAGACAAGGTAGCAAGGTCTTTGAGAATATTCTGCTTCACAGAGAATTCTGTAAAACATGTTAGGCTGTAGGCCAAAGATGGATGTTTCAACAATACAGAAGAACCTTGGGTGACTGTCGAGACAGCCAGCTGTTTCATTTTTTACATATTTTGGAAGTTGCTTGTTTGCCCATGCTATTTAGTTAGTTAATAATATTTCTTTCTTGGGTCTCTGAAGATGAGATAGTTAGTTTTCTCATAACAGTTTTAGAAAAGAAACTTCAAAGATAAAGTGTATAAGTTTAAGAGACATCAAAATAATAGTTTTTAGTTAGTAATAAAAATTAGAAAAAAGTGAATTAGGTATAATCCTTTGGATTCATCAAAATAGGATGATTAATGAAATATTTTCTTTGAATTGTCAATTGTTAATGGACTGGACATTACTCATTTATTGTTTGTATATATTGCATATAATTATTGTACCTATTGAATATGGTTTTTTATGTTAGCTATAACCTTTTTAAATTTTGATATAAAAGAGGATATGTGGGGATATGTTTCAAATTTAATAAAAATCAGTCTGAGATATCTGAGGGATATACCCACAGCCAGCCTAGGAGGATCAGCACAGGGAATATCCAGGAGTGGTGACCTACCCCTTAATCCCAGAAAATCTGGATTTGAGGCCAGCTTAGTTTAGAGAAGGAGTTCCAGGCTCCCAGGCAGACAGTGATGGTGCCATGCCTTTAATCTTAACCTGGATGTGAAACAACTGGATGGAGAGGGTATTTAAGGCAGGCATAGAAAGACAGAGCAGGCAGAAGAAGCCAGAAGGAGTAAGGCTGAGGAAGCTGGAAGATAGCTGGGTGAGATCTGACTGTGGTGTTTCCTCTCTTTTAAATTTCATCCTTTACATGATATCTGTCTCCGAGTTTCCTTTGTGCAACACTCACTAATTTATTTATTTATAGTTTTATAAACAAGGTCTCTCACCTTAGCTCTGGATGTCCTGTAACTCACTGTGTATACCAGGCTAGCCTCAAGCTCACAGAGATGCTATTGCACCTCTGTCCCTAGTGCTGGGAATGAAGGCATGAACCATTGCTTTGCTATTTCTCTTCTTAAGCATTGGTCATTTCTTTTTGGTGAATACTTATAAAATATTTCTTTTCTTTAATCTAGGCTGTTATTATATTTATCAACAAAAATTTCAAAATGCTTCATCTAGTTGACTGTCAGTGTTCTTAGAGAAACACACCTTTGAGGTAAACTCTCCTATAATTTTAAGCAATGAAAAACAGTAACAAACAAGGAGAGTAAAGGTTAACAAACAAATCCCATTGATGTATATGACCATATTTTTAAGAGGTGCCTCACTCTTTAGCTATACATTCATGACATAGTGTGTGAAAAAAGCAATCAAATTTGTACCACATTAAAGGAATAGGAGTATTACATCAGTACTGAATAAAGAGTTTTACATTTTCCTTGAGAAACAAGTCTTACAAAATCAAAGAATAATTATGAAGGAAGCAAACATTTTCAGTAATAATTAAAATAGTCTTTTAAAATATTTCTTTAGGCTTTTAAAAATGTATGCAGTTGGGCATAGTGCCACACACCTTTAGTGCCAATATTCGAGTTAGGAACTGTGAGTTGGTGACCACCCTGATCTATATAGTGAATTATTATGTAGGTCTACATAGTAAGACCTGCCTTTAAAAATCATGCTATATTATTTTATATCATTATTTGCTCTATTATGCATGAACATAGCTAAAATTTTTACTTCTATGATACTGTATCATAATACACACTAATTAACCTCTCTCTACCCATTTTTCAGGTAAAGGCTTACCATTTGTATGTCTTATTTTGTGTAATGTGTATTTGGCCTTATTGCTCACTTAAGTTAGTCTCTTAATTTGCGATTGAAGTTTGATCTTTCTTTATATTTTATATATCAACTATCTCGCATATATATACTTTGGAAGCATCTTTTCCCCCATTCTGTACTCTTGGCTGTTTGTCTGCTTTTTGTACAAAAGCTTTAAGTTTGATGTTACCTAATTTGTCTACTTTTGCTTCCATTTTCTTTACTTTGGAATGTTTACCAACATATTCTTGTCCATTCCTTGGCCTTAAATCAACTATTATATCCTTCCCTTTGATAATTTTATAGTTTAAGCATTTATTTATTCTTTTCTGAACTTTCGTTTGATTCTGGTAGGTGATAAGAGCCATCTCTCCAGCCCCATCTTACTGCTCTGTTACCACTTCTACTTTTTTATTGTTTGGTGTATAACAACCATACAAAACAAATTGCTTGGGAAGCTGTCAGTTTCTTTATTTTCAAAGCTGGTATCACAGAGTTGTCATAACATATTTTACATTTTCATGGTGTTATTTGCCATGTTGTAGTGTTCTCTCTCCTTTTCTTTGCTAAAGGCTTGTCTCTGCTTAGTATGCTTCTGTGAAGATTAGCACACTTGAGTCTAAAAGCTTTAAGGACTTGCACAGACCTGACCCATGATAAAGTAGGTAGTGATGCAAGCCACAAGTCTATATCTGGTGACAGGGCCAATCTTGAAACCATCTTCAAACTCTGGACTTGTGGTGGGTGTGCTTCTTGGGTTTAGGTGCTATATGGTAGAGAGGATTCCTCATTTACCAAGGCTTGCTTCTTTAGCACAACTAGGATGTCCTCACTGTAAAGACGGCAGATTCTGAAACATAACTTAGATAAATTATACTTATTGCATAAGGAGAAACAATAAAGGACACCACCCAGATCTTCCCAAGCAATTTGTTTTGTATGGTTGTTATAATTTAAAAGAGGACAAAGTGTTTTGACCAAAAAGTTACAAGTACTTTCTTAGGCAAGGTGATTTTTAGATTAAAAAATAAGTTGAGACATCCATGAATATACATCATATTTCTGTCATTTTATCCCCTTTATGCCTTTCCTTCTCTTCTTGATATTTTTCTTATTCCCTATAAATCCCTCACCTGCTACTTTCATGTCTTTTTTGTGGCACAAAATATTTTAATTAGTGGTTCTTGCATAAGCACGTATCATGGATAACTTACCAGTTGCTACACTACTGATAAAATGACACTGCTCCTACTTTTGCAACTGTTGCTTTTCAAAGTTTCAATAAGGGCATCATGATGGGATGTTGTCTGACTCTTAATGTAGAGGTAACTATCACTGCTGGAAGGTCCTAAGTGTGGTAGTCATATCATATCCAGAAGACAGCATTTCTCAGATCTATTCTCCATCCTGAAACATTTTCATTTAGTCTTATTCTGTGATGTGCCCTATGCCTTAGATGAGGTGACAAAAATGTACAGTTTAGGGCTGTTCAGACAATTTTTTTACATACGTTTAGATTTTTATTTTCAGAACATCTACCTAATCAATTATATAGAGACACAAATTTGAAAATTGAGGCCAGGATAAAACCTATATGCCAGCGTCTAGAATATTAGGGGATGAAGCTGTGGAAATTTGGAGAATAGCTAGCCTATCAGGTAGTAAAGAAATAAAGGAAACTTTACAAAGCAAAACAGAATGGAAACTAGAGGGTTCAGCATTACGTTGGGTTAAGTTCACCTGAGGTATCCTGTGACTTAAGAAAAAAATTTCATAATCTGCAGTGTAATTTCAGCACTCAATAAAGAGTGGGGAGATTAAGGAGACAGAAGTTTCACAAGGGACCTTAAAGAAGAGACTGAGGAAGGATTTGAAGAGCCAGATGGGTCAAAAACACCACTGAGAACATGGGCCATAGAATCAACTAAGCAGGACTCACAGGGGCTCACAGAAACCGAAGCAAAAATCAGGGATCCTGCAGGGGAATGTACTAGGCCTCTGTATATATGTTAAAGTTGTGTAGCTTGGTCTTCTTGTGGGACTTCCAATAATGAGAGTTGAGGGTGTCTCTGGCTCTTCCCCCCCCCCCCCCCCCCCCGCTCATGGGATCGTTTTCCTCCTAATGGATTGACTCATCTAGCCTTCATCTGAGGGTTAATATCACTTGGATATTTTTGAAGGGAAATATAGAAGGCGGAATCTAGGGAGGGTGGAAGTCATAGAGGGAGGGGCTGGGAAGAGTAGAGGGAGGGAAAATGGCAGTAGGGATGTAATTTATGTGAAGAATAATAATTAAAATAAAAATGTTTCAGCTATATCAGATGTTAGAACATAGAAAGGACACATAAATTTAAAATAATTTTTTTTTTTAAAAAAAGAACTAAGTAGGAACACTTACACTTCACACAGGAGAACTTGAATTAGAATCCAAGGCATGCACACAGAGGGAAATGGTTATATATGTAATTCCAGCACTGGGAGTGGGAAACAAGCTTATTCCAGGAGCTCTCTGGAGAGCCAGCCAAGACCAAGGGTGAGCCTTGGATTCAGTAGAAAGGCAGACAAGAATGAAGGAAAATATCCAATGTCCTCCTCTGGAGTCCACATGTAGGTGTGCAGCAATACACCACATACATCCTAACATCTCTCCAAAGTTAAAAAGAAATTACAACTAGCCTAAGAAATATCATGATAGATGTATGCACAAAATATGTGGCTTCATAAATCATCCCAAGTAAGACAGATCTAATCACAAGATAGCTAACATTATCTTATAATGAATTTAATTTCAATTTATTTTTTATTTTAATTGTGAAGTTATAAAATCTTTACATAGTAGAATTATAGAAGATGAAGAAAACATTAATAATGTAAATTAAGTACTTTTTTTAATTGCCTGAAGGTGTGTTGATACTAGTTTTTGCAAATATCCTTGGATATCATTGTACATATATTTTAGGTATTTGTATTCTTAATGCATGTATAGTTATGCATCTTTTGAAAGTTAATTTGATATTAGAAAAATAAGTATAAATAACATATCATAAGAGTTGTTAGGTCAAGAACTGAGTTACAATAATATTATTGAAGTCAGTGAGAAGAGTTTCTCTGGAATGGTGATTCTCTGGAATATTATAGTATATAACAGTAGCTAGAGTTAGTTCCAAAAAGAGCAGGTGCCAACCATTGTGTTAAAGAAACAATAGTGTACAGAAATTCTGACAGGCTCAAACTTGGCAACTTGTGGGAACAGGAGCAGCTCGACTCAACCATAGAGATAAACTTGTAGCTACTATGAAATTGGATGATAGAAAAGTTAGTGGAGACAGGACCATACTTGGCCTAACATTCAATGGTAGTTTTGTAAGTTGGCAGTGCTGAAGGAGCACATTCCAGTATGCATCATAGTAATGCAGGTAAAAAGGTAATGTTTTCTTCACGAGTTCAGGGGTGGGTTTTTTTTTTTTTTAAGTAGAAGCTTAAATATTTTTCTTTCTTTCTTTTTTAGTTTCTTTTTTAAATTTTATTTTAAAAAGTCATTTTTATTTATGTATCCCTCTGCTCCGCCTCCCCTCCCTCCTCCCAATCCTTCCCAGTCAGCCTTTGGCCTCTCTTCTCCCCACCCCCCATCCCCTCCCCCCAAAGGGTGAGAAGTCCTAAAGTGGGCCAGCCCAGTGCCAGTGCAGCACATCCACTCCAGGCAAGTCCGATTTCCTCATCCCAAAGTCGAGACTGGGCTAGTTGTTCCTCTGCAGGGAATGGGCTCCAAGGTGCCAGCCCATGTACAGGACTGTTAACTGGTGATTTATTATCATGAGAATTAAGGAAAAGCAAAAATCAAGGGCGACTCTGAGATGTTTGTTTAAACAATGGGGATTATAGCCTAGAATAACGTCCTCATCTTGGAGTGGCTGAGATTTTTCATGTTTTGTCACTAAAATTTGTGTGTCCCAGAAAAATAGCCTTAGTTGTAGGCAAATTGGTACACGTGTTTAAAATAAATGTGATTGTATATAGAACAGGCTTCATTACTGTGGGTAAGAACAAGAGCCAATAGTTAGTTTGGTCTTTTAAACTATGACATGATTGTGTATATCAGAGTTGAAGGGGGAAGTATCAGGAGACTTGCAAACAAAAAATGAGTAACTGCTTAAATCATATCAGAAAATAGAGACTCAGGGAAAATTTAGTAGAAATATCTTATAGTTTCATTTTCTTACAGTACTGAAAACATTGCATAATCGTGGTGCTTAAGATATTCAGACTTAAATTAGCTTTCGAATATTGATGTAATATATCTATCCATACAGAATGTTTAAATTACTGAATTGTTATTGAATTACTTCAGACATTTCTGTTTAAATCAAGTGCCAATAGTATCAGATCCAGGAAAAGAGACTTACTGACTCAATAAAAAAAAATGTGTGCATGCTTATTTGCATAAAACCTTACATATTCATTAAAAGTCAAGATGTTCAAGAATCTCTCCTATAAATCCCATATGATTTGTCTTTAGTGTTTCCTTATCTTCTTCTTTACAAAGTCTTCAAGCACTTTGGATGTTGGTTTGCATAATTTATTCTGATGTAGAGAACTAAAACAAGGTTCATGTTATGTTAAGCTTCAGTCACTGATTAAATGATCTAAATGTGAAAGAGAGGTAAAAGAGCGGAAGAAAATGAACTGAAGGATTTTGGGAGAAAAAAATTCTTTGGAAAAAAAAACAAATGTTCCTTGTGGTATCTAGTTACATTTGCATTGGTTTTGATTCTGAAAAATTGAAAAATATAAATATGGAAAGTAGTTGGGAGCCTTAGAGTCAGGAGTATCAAATGAACATTTTATCTTAACTGATATGTACAGACACATTTATATTGAGGAACATCTATCTACACAGCTTTTTAGCCATTTGTATTCAGGTTCATACTTTACATATTTTACCAGTCATTTCATTTGAAGAGGATAAAAAGGCATGACTATATACACCAGAATGTTTTTTATTGGAGTGAATAATGGGATTCTGGAAAATCCCCGACTCCAAATATTTCTATCTTAACTGAATCCATCAAATATGGCTGTGATTTTCCATGGCTCTATACTTAAATACATTTATTATGGTCATTGTGGACAACATTTTTGCATGTTTTAATATGTCTAATACACTAAAAGAAATCATTAACATATTTTGAAACATTATTTACTAGCTTTGTAGCATGAGAGTGAGCAGGGATTAATTTCATTTGATAGGGAATGCTTCATATAATGGCCGTAGTGTTATACAGGCATAATGAACATGAATTAAACCATTTTGTATTATTTAAGGGTTAAAGACAGGTAATATCCAGTTGTCTCTTCATTGATCAGAGAGAGTTTACGAAGAACATTTTGTTATTTAGAAGCATTACAAAGAAAAATCCTTGTCTCAGTTAACACTTACCTCCTCTGCAATCCTTCATAAGTTATTGTTGGTATAATATGTTAATTTATATACAAGTCTGGGTATTTTCTACTTAAGTTTTCCTGTAAATATGGAAATACGAGACCAAATTTCCTGTAGATATGGAGCAATGGCTCTGGAGCTAAAGGCACATACTGCTCTTGCACAAGTCCTGAGTTCAGTTTCCAGAACCCACACTGGAAGATTGACATCTAACCCATAACTCCAGCTCCTGGAAGTGGTGGTGGATCCAGTCACCTTTTCTGGCCTCTTCAAGTACCTGCATCCAAGTGCACATACCCACGTGCATACACACACACACACACACACACACACACACACACACACACACACACACACACACATTTTTTTTAAATAAAAAATAAAGATAAATGTTTAAAACACATTGAAACTACTGAGAGCAGGGACTTCGTATCAGGTGTTTTGTGATCCTCCCTCCTCAGGGCACTAGACACCCTACAAGCTTGTCTTTTGTTATCATCAGTGAGGCTTAAACTCAGTGGCACAGTGGTAATATTGTCACCCCTTCTGTTTTTCATAATGTATTTGGGAAACAACCTCTCTCAGGCAGCCCTTTTTACTTACCAATCCAAAAATATTTCACTTTCTGTGAGTTAAAAAAAAATAAATAACTTGATCCCAAATAGTCCTATTATAGGAGGGGAAAAAAGAGAATCTTGAATTACATGGGTTGATATTTGTTCTTGCAGATAAATTTTGCTTACTTCTCTCCATCAACCAAGTATTCTTTATGTCACAAGAGATTATTTAGTAAGCCAATGGCTGCTGAAAGGGGCCACCAAGTGATGTCATATCTCTTTTCCTCCTATGCAAATCTTCAGTTTTCTTTATAACTACTGTTATGGAAATAAAACAATTAAGCCTGTCAAAAAAATTCTGCTGAATTTTAATATATATTTTTGTGGATCATCTTCCATTTTCTCTGGCTACTTAAAGGAATGTCCTGTTTCGTTTCCTTTTGTTAAAGGTCAGGAAATACACACCACAGGAAATACACACCAGGGGAAGCAAGTGCAAACTGCAAACTCAGCTTCCAATTCCCTCAATGAGCCTAGGGTTTAGCTTGAGTGACAGCGGAATCCCCAGCCAGCCAATTAGCAAGTGGTCAAATTGAAGGAAGGCTGAGAGATGCAAGGCACAGAGTCGTGCTGGACTGTATGGTGGGTGAGGCATGCCAGGAAGTGAACTGTGACTGGCAGAAGTGATTAGGTTTGATTTAAATTGAGTTTTCTAACACTGGTACTAGAGCAGAGAGCAGTGAGATTTGCATGGATGAAATGGATTTTGCTGAACAGTAGTGCCATAAGGCAGTCAGAAATGAGCATGATGCCAACCATTGTGAAGGGCTCATTAGCTGTGTTTCAGTTTTATGACATCCTGTAAATGGCATCCCAAATAGCTTTTTCCTGGCTTTCTTGCAACCTGAAATCACTGTTTCTCTGTGTGGTAACTGTGCTCTTTTATAATTAGTCTAAACGAGTTTATTTAAAGTCCTTCACTATTTCTGAGAATTTGTGCAGTTTATTAGTAGAATACCAGTGCTGAAACCTAGGGTGTTTCCTGGGTATTTCTTGTCTTAAAGGTTATCAAGGCAGAGTTTACCAATATGAGGGAATTCTGTCTTTGGTTAACTATACGAAAAGTGGAAAGTGTTTTGTCATTTTTTGTACTTCAAGTGCTGAGTTGATGACTGACTGTGCAGACAGAGACTTGAGTTTCTAAAAAACAAATTACTTTATTGTTCATGTATGCATTTTGGGGGGACATGGTGCCACAATACATATTTGGGGGATCAGAGTAAAGCTTGCAGCTCTCTCCCCACCATGGGGGTCCTAGAGGGTGTGCTAAAGTCATCAGGTCTGGTGGCAAGCGCTCTTACCACTGAGCCATATATTAGACTTTTGTTTGTTAAGTAGCAATAATCCCGTTTTACTATCTTACAAAGTGTGTTTACCTTTCTGCCTTCATCATCTCAAACTTTTTATTGTATTTTTAGTCATTTAGTTTGTATGCATATGCATTGAGCATGGAGGTCAGAACTTAACCTGCAGTAGTCAGTTCTCTCCTTCCATCATGTCAGTCCCAGGGATTGGCACTTGGTGCCAAATATGTTGCCATCTTGCAGACCTGTAAGCTGTCAGTTTTAAATGGCGTCTGGGTACTATTGGTTTTTCTTTTCTATAACACCTGTCTGATACATCTCTCAGTAATCAATCCAACTACTGACACACGTAATAAAACAATCACAACAAAACATCACAGTTTCCCTTAAATTTTTAATTTCATTTTCTCTTTACTGGTTTCACCTGTAGTTTTTTATGCCAACAAAAGGTATAGTTAACTTGGCATAAATTATAGACAACTTGAAATTGAGTTTCAGTACTTGAAAAGAAACATTTTAAAAGTTTTCAAAGAAAACCTATTAGTAAATTTTAAAATAATTAACTTTAAAGAGGTGATTCATGTAGTTAACAAAATGCTATTTGAACTGATTTTCTTTGACAAAATATCATAACTAATATTAACACACTTATAAGTTTTTCCACTGATTTCCTTTTGCCAATAACCAAGAAAGCAGATGAAGCTCTTCTAGCTGTTTGGGAAGTTTTTTGTGCTCAAACAGAACATGTTTTAGATAAGTTTAAAGAATCAAACAGTAACTACAAAACATGGAGGAAAACCCAGCAACATGGTATTATAGAGCACTATTAATACTTTCAGAATTCCTGTTGCAAATTAATGATTATTGTTGTAGTGTGAAGGCATTTACTTCCTTTGGCACGTAAACCATGAAAATTTTACTCTCAAAAATAGGATTACTATATTTGATTGGATTTAACATACACTCCATGAGATAGAACTCATCCCTAATACGACTCAGTTTACCCAGAACCTGAGACTAGATAGGCTAGGGACCTAGGAGAGAACCAAATATTCTCCTAAAGCAACATTTCAATAAGATGAGTCTTAACAACATCCTGCTATACTCATGGATCAGTGCCTTGCTCAGGCATCATCAGAGAAGGTTTCTTCTGCAGGAGGTGGTAACAAATATAGAGACCCACAGCCAGACAATGTGCAGAGAGTGACAGACCTTGGAACACTCAGACTTAAATGGGATGTCTCCATCAAATCCCTCCCCTCAGGGCTCAGGGAACCACAAATAAGAGTAGACAGAAAAAATATAAGAGCCACAGGGAAGGAAGGGCACCAAGAAGACCTGAACATAGCCCCTGAAGCACATACGAATGTTGTAGAGACTGTGGCATCATGTACAGGGCCTGCAAGGATCTGCACCAAATGGGGTCCCAGCACTAAAAATGTCAGCACAAGCTTTATTTATTTATTTATTAATTATTATTATTATTATTATTATTATTATTATTTTCATTTAAAAAAGTCATCTCCATCAATGTATCTCCCATTCCCCCTCCCCTCCCCCTCTCAATCCCTCCCAGTCAGCCCTCAGCCTAGCCCCTCCCCATCTGCCCACCCTTCCCCCAAAAGGGCAAGAAGTCCTAAGGTGGGTTAGCTAAGTGTGGCACATCCACTCCAGGCAAGTCCGATTTCCTCATCCCAAAGTCAAGACTGGGTTAGGTGTTCCTCTGCAGGGAATGGGCTCCAAGGTGCCAGCCCACTCACAGGAACACAGTCTGATCCCACTCCTCAAGGCTCCACATACTGCCCATGCCAGTTGACAGTTACCCACCCCCTGATGACCCAGCTCTCCCTCCAGATGGATCTCCAGTGGCAATTCCTGATTCAGTGAACCCCACAGAGCTCCAGCCAGCCATCACCATGGGAACCTTCCTCATAATCCCTATCCCCTGCTCATACAGACTCTCCTCCCCTGCTCTCAGCTGGATTGAGCTCCCTAGTACTCAGCCATGGATCTCCACCTCCATCTCCATTCCCTGTTGGATGTAGGTTCTGTGATGACACCTGGGGTGTTTACTCATTTGATTATATGGGAAGTCTCATTTAGGCACCCCTTTCACCATTGTTTGGAGACTTGGCCAGGTACATTCTGCGAATTCCTGGACATTTCCCTAGCACCCAGTCTCTTTCCAACCCCATATTGGCTTCTTCTGTCAAGATATCCATCTCTTTCTATCTCCCTTTTTGCTTTCTCCCACTCAACCATCTCTTTCTTTCAAGATTTGTTCCCAACTCTTCTTGGTTGCAACCCATTATGATCCCATTTGCTAAGGTGATCTTTTCTATTTTCTCTTCTTGGGGGAATCTCTGGATGTCTCTCTTAAATTCCTTCTAATCCCAAACTGTTCAGGGGCTGTGGTTTGCAGCTTGGGTATTCTTTGCTTTTTGTCTAAAAACCACTTATGAATGAGTACATCCCATGTCTATTTTTCTGGGCTTATGATACCTTTCTCAGGAAGATATTCTCCAAGTCCATCCATTTGCCTGAAAATTTTAGGATGTCTTATTTTAATGCTGAGTACTACTCTGTTGTGTAGATATACCACAGTTTGTTAATACATTCTTCAGTTGAGGGGCATCTGGGTTGTTTCCAGGTTCTTTCTATTACGAGTAATACTGCTATTAACATAGTTGTGATAATGCTTTTGGGGTACTAATGTACATCCTTTGGCTATATGCCCAATAGTGGTATTGCTGGATCCTTGGGGAGATTCCAGTTTTCTGAGGAACCACCATGCTGCATTCCAGAGTGGCTGTACAAGTTTACACTCCCACCAACAATGGAGGAGTGTTCCTCTTGCTCTGCATCCTCTCCAGTATAGGCTGTCATCTGTGTTTTTGATCTTAGCCATTCTGACAGGTGTAATGTTGTATCTCAAAGTTGTTTTGATTTGCTTTTCTCAGATGGCTGAAGATGTTGAGCAATTTTTAAGTGCCTTTCAGCCATTTGCAATTCTTCTATTGAGAATTCCCTTTTTAGCTCTGAACCCTACTTTATAATTGGGTTATTTAAGTTTGGGGGCTTTAGTTGCTTGAGTTCTCTATATATTTTAGAGATCAGTCCTCTGTCGGATGTTGGGTTGGCAAAGATCTTTTCCCATTCTGTAGGCTGTCCTTGTGTCTTATTGACTGTGTCCTTTGCCTTACAGAAGCTTCCAGTTTCAGGAGGTCCCACTTACTGATTGTTGTTCTTAGTGCCTATGCTACTGGTGTTATATTTAGGAAGTGATCACCTGTGCCAATGTATTGGAGGGGATTTCTCACTTTCTTTTCTACCATTTCTAACCCAGAAGTTATCTCTAATTGAATACTTCTGGCAGATGAAAAATTAGTTTTTCTGCAGCAGAGTCTCAGTATGAATACAAACCACTCTTGAGGGCAAATGGGTACAAGATGAAGAATTCTACATTACTTTTTCTGCTTGAATAATTTTTTATATGCTGAAATCATAAAGAGGGGAAGGCTAGGCAGAAAAATAAATAAATAAAATTTCAAACATACCCGATCTGTGAATATTGGTAATGACAGTCCCTTTAACTTACTTTAAGTGGGCAGCATAAGCTTGATTTTTCGAGAAGAGTGAATAACTATTAATTATCCTAGAAATATTTCAGTCATAGAAATCATTAGCCCTAAAAGATTAATTTTTCTGTTTATTTCAGGGTGAAATTTACCTTAGATTTTCAAATTACTTTTACTTTGAAGGTTGAGTGTAAGTATAAATGATGGCAGATAACCTACATAAGCTAAATAGGTTTAAATTAAAAAAAAACTGGTCAAATTCTGAATGAGCAGATGCAAGCGATAATAGCTATGCCAGTATGTTGAGCTCCAAATTAAAAGTTTTAATTGTGCTTGGGACAATTACATTGACATTGAGAGAATTATCTTACACCTGGAAATGATGAGATTTCATATAAGGTCAGTGCAATGTCTATTACATCAAATCCCTCACAATTTGTCACTTTGGATATTCACGAACAAACCAGAAGATAAGATTATCCTGATAAACATTAATCTTTGAAGCTATAAAAAAAATGCATTTTCACTCTGTGGTAGTGGTACACACCCTTAATCCCAGCACTCTGAAGGCTGAGGGGGGCAGGCCAGGCCAGCCTGGTCTACAGAGCCAGTTTCAGAACAACCAGGGCGACACAGAGAAACCTTGTCATGAAAAACAAACAACCAACAAAGATCTATTTTCAATAAAAGAAAAATGAGAAAAAAATAAGATTAACACCCTTGTAAAGACAGGCTTCCATGACTAGTTGACATTAACCTTTACTGCCAACATGAGGGCACTTCAAGAAGTAGGTCATCTATGGGGCAGGCCTCTGCCACACACCAGATCTACTAACATTGCCTCAGACTTTACACATCCACACCTGAGAAAAATAAAGTTATATCATTTACAAATTAAATGCTCTAAGATTTTTATGTAATAGGCACATAAATGGACTAAGACAGACGTATTGTTTTTATTGCTTAATCATGTACTGCTCATATTTTCTAGGTTATTCTCACTAATACTACACTAACACACAATGTGCAAGTAGTATTTTGTGTGGGGATATAATAGATACATAGTTTGAGTTCTGAGTTAAGCAATAAATGGTATTGACCAGTCTATATGTTATGGCTGTTTATCTTGGTTTCTGATAGGACTGCTAACAGTGGGAGCAGAAACGGAACTGTCTCTGACACTTTTGCTTGATTTTAAGACCTTTTTCTTCCTACTGGGTAGCCTTGTCCAACCACAATTTGAAGGTTTGTGCCTAGTCTTATTGTAACTTGCTATGCCAGGTTGGTTGATATCCCTGGGAGGCCTGTTTTTTGTTTTTTTTTTTCTGATGGGAAGCAGAGGAGGAATGGATCTGGGGAAGAAGGGACATAGGAGGATGGGCTGGGAGGAGAGGAGGGAGGGGAAATTGTAGGTGAGATGAGATTTAATGTATGAGAATAATAATGAAAAAATATCATATCCTAAGAAAACACACAAATTAATGGTTTTAAAAATATATCTTCAAGAGGCAGAAGATGGCTTACCAGGTAAAGGCCCTTGTTGCTAAGCCTCATGAAATGAGATTCATCTGTGGATCTCACAAAGTAAAAGGAGAGAATCAATTCTTGGACATTGTCCTATGACTTCTACCTGTAAATTATGAGGTGTTATGTGTGCATACACATGCACACACATACACACACACTCATGCATGCACACAGGCACATGTCCACATACCAAATAGATGTAAATAAAATAAATACCTTATTCCCATCCCCAAATTTTTACACTTAAATTAACCATAATTTGTAGCTGTTCAAGAAAAGCAGAAGTTGCCAATCTACCTCATTTAACTGAGTACTGATATTTGATTTATGCTAAAAGGCATATGTTGTTTTTCTTTCCTCTTTTGAATCCTAGTTACCCTTGTTTCAAAGAGTTTGTTTTATACTTATTATATATTATATATTTCCTTTTTTAGACAGAAAATTCCTAAAACTAATACGTTAAATCAAAAGAACTTTTTCATGCTGAAAAATATGTCTAAATTTTCTATAAGTATCAGGCACTAATAAATTCTGGTCTATCTATAGAAAGAATTGATAATATACAATAAGGTGGATAAATCTGAAAGATATTTTACTCTATAAAAAAGCCATGATCAGAAGAATATATATTATATGGTTCTTTTAAAATACAAACTAGATGAACAATTTAAATTATTGTATCAGTAAACATTGTATTTTAGCTTTAAAAATAGTTTCTTATTCTATTTCATGTGTCTGGGTGGTTTTCTCAATTCATATTTGTGTACCACATTCCTGCAGAAGTCAAAAGAGGAAGTCTGATCCCCGGGAACAGCAGTTACAGACAGTGTGAGCTCCCAGCTCCTAGAATGTGGGTGCTGGGAACTTAACCCAGGTCCTCTGGAAGAACAGCTATTGCTCTTACCCCGAGAAACCTCTTCAAACCCCAAACAGCTATTTGGGGTTAAAGGCGAGTGGTTTCACATATATAATATATTACTATCCACAGTCTTTCAACTGTAAAGAACCCACAAGAAACTCATGTTCCTTTCTACCTATAAATGAATACTCATGAATTGCTTTCTTTTAAAATGATTTTTTTCAAGGTAGTTTGCTGTGTAACAGTCCTACATGTCCTGGAACTAGCTCTGTAGACCAGGCTGGCCTGGAATTAACATAGAACCACCTGTCTCCCAAGTGCTAGAGTTAATGATGTGCACCACCACCACCCAGCTGGACCGCTCATTCTTTATCCTCTCTGCAATGCAGACAAAACTGTTCTCGAGTAACAATCATTCTTTTCTCAGTTTCTGTGAAATCAACATCATAGAGTCCACATATGAGTGACATCATTTGGTATCTCTTTCTGTGCTTGGTTTATTTTACTTAATATTATGGCTTCAATTTCTCTCCATTTTGATACAAATGTTAAGGCATTATTTTTATCATTACTGTTCTACATTTCTTTATTCATTCACCCATTGATGAGTAACTGCTGGTGGGAATACAAATTGATATGGTGAATAATCCAGAGGACGTTTTAAGTAACTAAAAATTCTACCACAGAATTGACTTATCATATATCTCAAAAATATTGGGCATATATATAATGAAATTTATATCACCTTATCTCTCACACCAAGCTAGTTTGTGGAACTTTTGTATTACAACCCTAGAGAACTAGTTCAGAAGTAACTGGAAGCAATGTAAGTATATAATAAATAGATGATAATAAATGAAGATAAAATTAAGCAAAGAACTAAACTTTTATAAACAAGTTATTACTATAATGTTATCTGTATTTCTGATGTGAAAACTATTCAGAATACATAAGTGTGTGTGTGTGTGTGTGTGTGTGTGTGTGTGTGTGTGTTTCCATGTGTAATAAACAAAAGGGATATCAGTAGTAGATTTCTATAACCAGAAAATGGAAAAATCAGAGAAATCATGATTGAATTTCTTTTACAATTATTGGGTAGAGTTTTCTCTTCTTTTTTCCTTCCTTCTTCCTTCCTTTCCTTCTCTGTCTCTCCCTCTCTTTCTTTCTGAGGAGGGCATTGTTTCACTCTAGAGCACATGCTATACTCTTTTTATTTTATTAAAAATAGATTTTAAAGTTGTCCTTCATTGCTTACTTTAGCTAACTACTGTTTCAAGTAAAAATGCCTATTTAATATTTACTAAATTTAAGGTTTTTAAAACATTTTTCATAACTTTACATTTTAAAGTAACTATTATTGGGATACACCTATAATATCCTTCTTATCTATATGTTTATTCAAATGACAATATCTTATACTTGTTTTTACATGATTTTGTTCCTCAAATTACAAAATTTCACTGATTTTAACTGCAAAATGTATTCAAAATTTGCCGGTTTTCTGCATCTTCCTTTTTTCTCAATATACTTTGATATAACCAGAGATATGGTAGTACCTTCCTGATCATTCAATATTTTTGAAGTAAAATCTATTTACTATATATCACCCAAGACAATGCTTTACAAATAAGTTGTTGATAAAACCCAGAAAGAAACAGTAAGAAAATACATCTATAATTCTTATTTGCACTTTTTTTGAAAATCTTGTTTGCCATCCTATACTTAACTTGTCTGTATGTTTGTTTATTAGTTTATATTTTCTTTCTTCTGAAATAGACTTCCTAGAGGAAATAAAATGCAGTAAGTCATTTACCAGAGACCATTCATGGTTCCTGGCTGCTTTCAGCAAGTTAAGCCATTTTTTTTGGCTTGAGTTCTAAATTCCTATAGACAAAACTGACCATGATCCAGTGCTGATTATCTTCATCTTCCAGGGTACACCAGAAGCAAACTTTGTGAGCAACACTGAACTTCTTTCATTGCCTGAACTTATCTCCACACAGCATGATGTGGTTGGTGCACAGAAGAGAGGTGAAAGTGTCAGTCTGAAAATTTGAAATCACAGTTAGCTCTTTCTTTGTGTGTGTTTTTACTATTTCCAGTGACAGAATATTGCAACTTGGTGCTGATATTTCCTAGACAAATATAATTTCTCTGATTATGGAGACTATCTCTTCAGTTGCAAAAAGGCTGGATGATATAAACTAATGTCTGTCTTAGTCACTGGATGAGATAACTATAAGCAGAAGCAGTGCTATGTTACAGGACAAATTTTGATTTATGGGTATGGGTATCTTGGCACCAGTAGAGACGTACAGCTTTAGATATTTGTGCCTGGAATCATCTTTCATAGAACCACTTTGATTTTTAGGATAATAGTTTTAAGGTCTCTGTCTCAGTACAGGTTACTTCATAGGTCACACATGTCTGTAAACAGTGTATCAGTTAGATATTTTCCCACAGTAAGCCATGCTGGTCTCAGGGATGTAATATTTCTTTACATCTAGTCATGGCAGGCACTCCCATTGATCAGAGCTATGTCCAGGCTGGCTGCCCTTTCCTACGGTGATAAGTCAGAAAGTGAACCAATCTTTCAAAAGTAGAATCAGTATGATAGAATTTATGTTTGATGCCTCATTGATAATTATGTCAGAATCCTACACACACAGTTACCTAAGGAATCTTTGACTTTTACCTTTTGGTTCCCGAAGATACTCAAGACTTGACTCTTGTCTCAGGGCAGGTCAAAAGAAAGTACATACAGGGAGGGTATAAGCTTTAATCTTATGTGCCAAAGAAGACTTAGGTCAGTACTTTTCAAATAACATTCTATTCCTTCACTCTGCTTACCCGATGCTAAGTTTCAATGGTACCATATCTCAGTAGTGTCTTTCAACCAAGGAGACCAAAATGACTAGACTGAACAAAATGTTCACTTTAGATTTTGCTGCAAACCTATGGTGTTTACTGCACAGAAAAAAAAAAATTAAGCCTTGTGTTTACTCCCCCTTTTTAGAGTGATGATGGTCACATCCTGTGGTTGTTTGTAATGGGTTTTCTGAGCAGATTTTGAAAGAATCACTGTTACCAAAATTCTCTCATCTACAATCATATACCTGGGATCTTGAGAAGTAAATTGGTTATCAATTTTTGAATGATAGAAAAGTACCGAAATTCCTTTCTTTGGGTGTTTCAGATATTTTTCATAGTGGGAAATTCTTTTGAATACCTGACCTAAATGTCTAATGGTCTATAGGTTACAAATAAAATTTTCTACATGCCAGAGTAACTCGTAGTTGGCAGGAGGGGTAAAAGACAGAAATGTCCCGAGTATCCCAATTCTCAGGGTACCAGTGTTTCCTAGGTTTCCATAATTTTGTAGTATAAACAGAGCTCTTCTGATTTATAGTTGATAATTATAGGGTATAGATAGTAGACAAAAGATAAAATGCTTTCATTATGCTTAAAAATTAGTTTTCCATGTAGCACCTTATTCACTGATTTATGTGGTGGCCCAAGACCTAATATGCTTACCATTTTTAACCATTATTCAATGTTCCACCCTTCTTTCAGGTTTTGTTTGATTATAATTTCTATGGCTATAGCTCATAATTTGAAAAGTCCCATGAAAGTCAACAACTTTTAAATGTTCAGAGCATAGAATAAAATACAAACGATTCTGATAATATAGGCCTTGAAGCTATAGTTCTGTATATAAGCAATGAAACAACAGCAAAAATACCCAAGATAACACATAGGAAGGATTTAGGATACTCAAGACCATTAAGCCTTCACTTATTATCATAAGTTCTATGTTCCTGACATGGTATTATCTTAAAATAAAACCAATAACCAAATGGCCTTAGCCAATCTGCTATTGGTCAAGTAGCATATGGTTCCTGGTCAATATACAATCTCTGAATTTATACAGCACCAGATTTAAAAGTTACCAAAGTTGTGTGGTTTTGTGATTCACATTGAAGAGACCTCTTTATACAGAGCCATGACTTAATGACACACTGGAAAGGAGGCAGTATGACCTACAAGAAGAAAGGGCTAGTATCAATCTGGTTCTGGGTTGCTGGGATAAGTTAAAACATCAGAACATTGCATGGAATAGATTACAGATATACCAGATGTGGATTTAAGATGACTTTCTTATTACACTCCTCTTTATTTTATGTAAACTTAACTCATTTCCATCTATACTTTTCTGATTATTTTACTTTGAACATCTTTTAAAATAACTGCAAAGGTAAGTTCAAAAACATGGCTCTCTTAGGCTCCTAACCTCACTAGAGAAATGACAATGCTTTAGAAATGAAAACAACAATTTCTATCATGCATCATATTCACAATTTTAAATCAGCCAAAGATTAGAAAAACTAGATTCAAGGGAGAATATTTATTGAATGAGATAACAGTTCCATTCTCCCCACAGAAGAGAGAAACATCATCGCAGGCAGTTTGAGCATAGCCAGGCCCCTAACATGATACATGGTTTTTCTTCCCACAGTGCTATCTGAGAGACATCTTTTGCATTATCTCATTCTAAAGCTTCTTGATTGCAAGGAATGCTGTTTAGAAAAATCAACCAGAAAAAAGGATAATAATTAGCCCTACTTAATCATGTTGTCAATCACTGACTCTGTACTGTAGAAGGGTCTTTCCCCATAATTGTTTGCCACTTGGAGAGTTAAGTTTGGCTGATACATCAAACCACAGCTAAAAATGTGAGCACGTGAATTTAGATTGAGAATTGTCTTATTATCAGTCAGAAAAAAACTTGAACCTTTGTAAAATTATCTTTATCTTTCTATAACACCATTCCCTAAAGATTTAAATAAATAAGAATATTTAAAAAGTTACCAAGGTAGCTTTAAACATTTATATTTTGATATCCTAGACAAAAGCAGATTAATAGCCACAAGATAGTCTGCTTTACTAGGTCTCTGGTAGGACCAAGTAGTCTTTTTATAGAGAAAGAATCTTAGACAATTTTAATATAGCTTGTGAAAGGTAGCATATTAAGGAACTTGGACCTCATGAGGTATAATGTGTCTTAAAATATAAGGCATCAGATAAGAGAATTGCTCCTGGATAAGAAACCAGATAGGGTTCTACAATTACTGTGTTACATTGATTACTAGTAATCACATAAGTGCTGGGTGTAGCAATTTCATACACTTATTTTTCCTTTGGCCTCATCTGTTGATGAGTATGTATGTATCCTATTCTTGGACTTAAACCCAGCCACAAAACCTTCAGCCTACAATATGTCCTGATTGCTAGATATTCTGGGTTAATGTTGGAGCAGAACTTGTAAGAGTGGCTAACCCATTAGTGGTCCAACTTGAGGTCCACTCCATAAGAAAGTGCCCACTTGTGACTCTGCCTGGATTTCCCAGAACCAGAGGCAGGACAGCCCAGAGAGCCAGGATAGATCCAAATATAACTGACAAAAATGTCAGTCAAATACTTTCTCATGATATTATGCTATACTCATAGATGGGTTCTTAGTTCAGTTATTGTCTGAGGGGTATCATCTAGCAACCAATGAAAGCAGATACAGAGACCCAGAGTCACACTATTAGTGTAAATAATAATCATCAGCAACTGATAAAGAAGGATTATTATTTATTAAGGGGTTTAGAGGGAAACACTTATGAACATAAGAGACATTAAGCAGTCATGTAGGTTTTGGAAAGGCTATATTGGTGTATGCCACTTTACCAGGCAGGCCAGGTCCTCCATCCTGGAACACAAGAGAGAAGGGATAGCTGCATACCTCCACCCCAATCTTAAGCTACCCTCCAGCCCTGCCCCTAATAATGGTGCCCTAAAGTCATAGCTGATTCTCAGATCTGTGCTGGTCAAGAGGCCACACATCTAGGTAAAGGTGATAGTACCTGCTCTTCACTATACCAAACCGTAGCTGGACTCAGGGGAACTCCACAGAAGAGAAGAAGGTAGGACTGTAGGACACAGAGGAGACAGGTACACCCAAAAACATGGCCTATATAATCAATCAAGCAAGGCTCATAGGAGTTCACAGAGACTGAGCAATCAGGGAACCTTTAAGGTTCTGAGATAGATCCTCTGTATATATGCTATTGCTGTTTAGCTTGGTACTTGTGGGACTCCCAATAATGAGAGTGGAAAGTGTCTCTGATTCTTGTCTGTGCTTGGGACCTTTATCCTCCTAGTGGGTTGTCGTACCTTAGTGTACCTTGTTAGGCTATGTTCATTGGATATCTCTAGAAGGTCTGCTATTTTATTTTTGGAAGGAAAGCGAAAACATAAGGGAAGGGGGGAGCAACTGGGAGTTGTCGAGGGAGTGGAAACTGTGATTGGGATGTAATATATAAGAAAAGAATAACAATGAAAGTTTTTTTTAAAAAAAAAAACATATATAACTGCTTAAGTAATTTTTGAGTTCTCTAGTCCTCAATTGTGTAGGCTTGACTCTAACAGCTTTCAATTGAATGCAATTATAGTGGAAATACCTCTCCTCTTTTTAAGTGGGCTGGAGTCACTGATGATCCTTTCACTTACTAGCTCCTATATCTAACTTATTTCAATCTGTTAAGACTGGTAACAAACAGCATTACCCACACGGGGATTCAACAAATCAGCCATTGAAGTAGACTAGAAAACAAGTTCCTGAATTTGTACAACAGTATACTTCTGTATCAGTGAGAAACGAGAAACTGAGTGCTCACATACAAAAATGCCAGAATAACATAATTTAGAAAACAGCAAGCCCATGCTTCTCAGCTTTTCTCAAATTACAGACTGCTCACAACATGCTGGCTCTGGTGATATCGAAAAGTCAGGGGACAATTTCTCGCATGAGTAAAAACTCAGGAATCGTACCATCAATAGCACACAGTGCCTCTCTGTGTGCTGCTTCTTTGCAGTCAAAATAACACATTAAGGAAACTTAATCTTCAGTCTCACTGAACTTTGAATAAAGACTAATATTTGCAAGCTAGACTAGTTCAATAGGCATTGCCAACTTGGACTGTCAAATATTAAATTATTTAAATATCTCTATGTGGTTTCTTAATGGTAGATAGAATTACTTCATCCTTCCAATTTACAATGCCTGTTGGGGGAAACTAGGCAGCACAGCTCCCTGGAGACTGCTTTTAAAGAAGCACTGAATTGGCCACCTTGCTATGTTGTTAGTGGTGTTTTCATTTTCAGTCACGGTTTTCATCATCCACTGCCATTTGCAGACTCCTATGGTGGTTCTCAATTGACTCTCAAGTTGAATTCAATTTCTTGATCCTGGGTGGTAAGGTTCTCAACCTCTTCATTCACCTTTTATCTAAAAGTTTCTATTTTCTACTCTGTCCTGTTCACAGCTTCGTGGCATTATAAACCTAATTACTTCTGTGAGTTCTCCTCTCTGGGTTGCTTGTGAGCTTTCATATCTCTAAGAAAACACTCCCCAACAAATTTGCTATGCCAATTAATATTTTCTCTGTTTTTCTGAAGAAAAAATGCATTTAAAACATACTTGTAATTTTTTTCACTAATCAATAAAATACCACTTTGATTCTGGTGATCCTCACCCTCCACTGAATATTACAATTATTTGTGGAACAACAGAAGACTATTTCAGACCCACTCTATCGAATTACTTGGGCTGCAATCTAGGTTACAGTGCTTATTCATGCTCCCAAGATGATTCTAATGTAATGAAAAGGTTGGCAAGAACCTGCTGAAGTTGTTTCTCAAATGTTGATTTGCATGAATGTTAAAGATGCAGATCCTTGGGTGAGCACTTGGGATCTCTGATGTTGCCTTATTCTTGGTATATTTATAGTCTTAAAAAGCACAGGCATCTAAAAATGCATTTGAGCTCTTAGTGTTCTTAGCTGGAGAAATAATCTTCTTTCTTCTCTTAGCTTCTGTCTTTATGTTTAGTCATTAAAGTCTGCAATGGAATTTCATTACTATGGTGAAATTTATAAGTGGCCAGGTTAAAAATGATGACCTACTGTCTTTGTGTTACCTTAATTCTGGGGTAGAAACAGTACCATGCTTCCTTCTGTGTGAAGATGTGACATCTCTGCTCTTTTCCTTCAAATTCTCTGACTGGAATACTAGGTCAAATAGAAAGAAATGAGTCACTTTATTAGAAGTATCCTAAAGCTTAACACTGAAGTGATGGCTCATTAACTCAGTAATAATGCAGGTTTCCAGTAACCTTAATGAAAGTGGTTATGTAAAAATACTGGGTGTCTTAGGGTTATTGCTGTGATGAATCACCACAACCAAAAGCAACTTGGGGAGGAAGGGGTTTGTTTGGCTTACATATTACAGTCCATTGAGGGAAGCTAAGGCAGGAGCTCAAATGGATGGAACTTGGAGCCAGGAGCTTATAGAGAGATCATAAAGGATTGCTGCTTACTAGCTTGATCCTTATGGCTTTCTCAAGCTGCTTTCTTATAGAACCCAAAATCACCATCCCAGGGTGATGTTTATACGCTCACCCTCTTGAAAATATATTTTTCTTTTCCTGTTAGAGAAAACCCTTAACAAGAATATACCCTGGAGTTTACTTGTATCAAATCAAAATTTGCAGTGGTGGAGATAGAAGTCAGGGCATTGCACATCCACAAAGCAATTTACATTTCACCATACTTTTACTCATTCATCTATTGATGAACATTTAGGTTGTTTTCAAATTTAACCTCTATTAACAACATTGAAATATATAGGAAAGTCCCAATATTTTCTGGATTTCATTTCTTTTGAACAAATATCCAGAAGTGATGCTTCTTTCATGAATATTCTGCTTGTAATTCTTTTTGAGGAACTGCCCTATTATTTTCCATAGTGGATTCATCACTTTGCATTCCCACTAACTGTACAAAGTAATCCAATTTATCTATAACTTTCAAACTCTTACCATATTTTTTATTTTAGGGTTTCTTTGTTAATTGCTATCTTAAAAATATGCCAGGAATTTTTTTGTGATTTTGATTTGTTTTCCTATAACTGTTAAACCCTGGTATGTGTTCTTTGAGAAAAAAAAATACATTAAAATCCTTGAGTGGTGGCTGAGAAGTTGGCTCATTAAGTAAACCATTTATCACACAAGCATAAGGTCTTGAGTTCAGATCCCCTCAACCCACATGTTTTAAAAGCGGTTGTGCTTTCATGCCTGTTAACCTGTTGCCTAAGCAACAAAGGTAAGGACATTCCTGGGACTTGGTGGCAGATTCTTGAACTACAGGTTCAATGAGAGACTCTGACTCAAAAAAATAGTGAGATTAATAAAAGAAGACAACTAATTGTGACTTTTGCCTCCACGCATGTGCAGATCAGTATATACACACACACACACACATACCTTCTAATGTTTCTCAATGCTTTTATTTGTGTGTGTGTGTGTGTTTTCTCTGAATGTATACTTATTTGCTTATGGTTTCACGTACTCAGAGGGCAGTAGAGTGCAGGGTTGGAACCTCAGAGCTGGAGCTACAGGCATGTTTAAGACTCTGAGTTTTGCTACATGGAAACTAGGAAGGATGTGAACTCTGGTCCTTACTGCTGAAAAGCAAACATTCTTACCTAGCTCTTCAAACCCTTGCCCAAAATATTAGATTATTCCTTTTTTTTTTTTTTTTGCAGTTGGGTATAAGAGTTTCTTATGTATTTTGAAAATTAGCTCCTTTTTTGAATATGTTCAAAAATATTGTCTCATGTTTCTTAGCTTCCTTTTCTCATTCTGCATTTTTATTTTTAAGCTAGGGTTCAGAAATAGAGCTGAGAACTTCAGCACATTTTTTTTCCAGTTTGATCTTTTGCACTACAAAACAAGTGTTTCCTTGGCTGTGATTAACTTTGGATTTGTCATTGTTGCTTGTTTCAAATGCTGACCTATTTCTCTATTATGTTTTGTTGTCTATAATTTTGATGTCAAATCCATAAAATCATTACTAAGTACAATGTCATAACGATTTCCTCCTATTGAAATATTTTCCCAATTTCAAATGTTACCATTAAGCCACTTTTACATTTTCAGCTGAATATTAAGTATAGAATTTAGGGTTTTTTCACTTTGTAAAGTAATTGCTTCCATTTCCCTGACATATATGTCTGCATTAACTCTAGTGCTATGCTGTTTACTAGTACTAAAATCAAGAACTGTGATATCTAAACTTGTTGTTCATCTTCAGTATGGTTGGCTACTTACTGAAGTACGGTGTGAATATCACGTTAGTTCCCCCCACCTTTTAAAGGTGACATTAAGGTTATAAAAATGATCACATTGAATTTGTGGATTGTTTTTGGTATCTGAGCATGTGTAATGCATCACTTCTTCCTGTGCATGAAAGCAAAATGTCTTTTAAATTTTATTTAATTAAAAACTAAAATTTATATCATTTTTGTGTGAAAGTCCTTCCCCTTAGTTTACACTTCTTATTTTCCTGTTTTTGTTGTAGTCCATTTAAATGATAAGTACTTGAAAAACATTTTAGCATTGATGGCTTTATACTTCCTCAAACAGTAATATTGAAAAATAACTCATTTTCTGTTTTCTTCATAATATAAATTAGTAATGTCTACTCCATATGAGTGCTAGCCAAGATACCAGGCACGGTCCTCCTTCATCACTATGATTACTAATTGTTACAATAGGTTTCTGGTCCCAGGTGCCAGAGGTCCAGACCCACAGACCTGCAGCCCCAGACCCATTAGCCACCAGCTGCTGGTCAGGCCCCCAAAATGATTCAGATGTTTATATTAAGTCCATGCTGTTTGGCCTATGGCTCAGGCACATTGCTAGCTAGCTCTTTCATCTTAACTCAACCCATTTCCATTAATCTGTCTGCCACTAGGTCCGTGGCTCACCTGTGTTCCTCACATGCTTCTTCTTTGGCAGCTGGCTGGATCTGTCTGATCTGACTCTGCCCTCCTTCTCCTAACTATTCTGATTCCCCACCTACTTCTTCTACAGTGTTTGCCATGGCCAAAACAGTCCTTTATTTAAACACTGATACGCACAGCATATAGAAAGACATTCTCACATCAACTAATGGTATCACATCAGAACCCAAAAATAACTCTCTTTGTAACGTGTACCTGTCTATCAATGGGGTCGAAACCTATACTTTGATAGATGGAAATTTTTTATTGCAATTTAATTTTTTCTTTATTTTTTCAGAGGGGGTGATCTGTCTGTTTCTTTCTCTTGAGTAGAGGAGAATTTCTTTATCTACATTTACTTCTATGTTTCAACATCATTCATAGGCATCTTCATGCTAATATATCTCAGAAGAGTAATGAGGCAATGGCATCTTTGTATTTGGACAGATTCTGACCCTGACAATTAGATGCTGCTCTATAAATTTTATCATCTTCTTTGAGTTGTTCAATGAAAAAATATAAATGTAGCTTTCAGATTTGATCCCAATTTTTGTGCTATGAATCTTGCTGCTATCTTTTAAAAATTATGTTTTTAATTATTTTCCAACATTCACAGAATATAATTTGACAATGTTCTTTGCCCTCTCCCAAGTCCTTCTACGTTTTCCCTACTCCCTACCTCATCCAACTTTGTGTCCTTTCTATTTCACAAAAAAAAAAATTTCAAGAAGGAAAACAAGAAGATAAATAAATGAGTAAGTATAAAATAAAAACCAATACAAATCCATAACAATACAATAACAAGAAAAGAATCACACACACACACACACACACACACACACACACACACACACACACGGAATGTTTTTGTTGTTGTTGCTCAACTAATTCTGAGAATGATGAGTTAATCCAATGTACCTCTCCTGAAGAAAACTGAAAGCTGATTTTCTCTCCCTGAGCAGCTATCTTATACAACTAGCTGCTTATTGGTTAGGGATAGGACTTCATGCTCATTTTCCCTTTCTAGCTGAAATTGTGTTTGGCTTGCATGTGTGCAGTTCTTGTGCATACTCACCATCTCTGTGAGTGTCTATGTTCATCAGCCCAGTTGTGTCTAGAAGATGCTTTCCTTGGACTTATCTACCACCTTTAGTTCTTAAATTTTCTCACTTCCTCAGCTGAACCTTGAGGGGAGGGGGAAGGGTTTGATGGAAACATCATGTTCAGAGCTGAGTTCTTCAAAATGCCTTACTGTCTACACGTTATTGAGTTGTGAATCTCTGTGAAAATGACCATCTACTCCAAGAAGATGCTTCTCTGATGATGGTTGAGTGATATAGTCAGTGATCTGGGTCCCAACTGAGTGTCTCTTATTGCTTGCTATCTTAAATGTACAACTACAGTGCAGGATATATGTTCCTTTTGAGCTTTATACAACACACACACACATACACACACACACACACACACACACACACACACAAACATGCACGCACACACATTCCTTTATAAAGAAATCAATTACATGATGACACTGAGAAAAATCTGAAAAGCTATCAAATAAGTTATATGGAGTAGAAGCAAGATCTTTTAGGCCTCAGATTCTAGGAAGTCCAGGCCCGAACTGTACCCTCAGCCAATATGCTATGCTAGTTTGTGCATCTGTTCTAGATTATCTTTCATCTCTTTGCAATAATGGCTTCAATGATGTTGCTTTTCTTCCCGCTCTCTCATCTGGTTCTTCAGTCTTCATTTCACCAACATAGTTCATATCACATCAACAGTATTTAAAAAATGTGTTTTAAAGCAATTTTCATAGAAACATATGGTCTGTTTTTCTCTGGTTATTCAAATTTGTTTGAGTGAATTTTTTGAAAAGTTGCTGTAGTTATACTTCCTGCAGCATTAAGAAATAGAAAAGGTTTTTTCTTTCCTCTTTAACATCTTTAAGAGATTATTTTTCTTCTCTTGACTGAGATTTCCACCCACATAGGATTAACTAAAATCCTTTGTTAGGCACTTTCCTTACTACCTAGGAAACCATTGTATTCTCTCTCTTCCTAATTGGAAACTATCCATCTGGAAGTTTTGAAGCTTGAATATTTTAATGGTGAAAGCTTCTTTTTAGAGTGTAACTTTGCTGATATAGGCAATCAGTTATTTCAGGCGCAGACAATTTGCAAAGCAAGCAGTTGAAGTAGGTAGAATTCAACCTATGAAAGTGGTATCTTTATCTAATATCCAGATTATATTTAATGTATTTTAACTGCATAATCTAATTAAGGAAACATGCAATGTGTTGGGTTTTTTTTTTAAGTTTATAAGGAAGTTCTCAGAATGACCAAATGTCAAGGGTGGGACTAGGAATAACAAAATTAGGTGCCTTATTCAATTTAAGTTAATAAGGAACAAATAATACCCTCAATAACTGCCTGCAGACTTTATGTTAACCTTAAAGTTACTCAGATTTTGCTAAGTTTGTTTTAAAGCTACAAACTTGTATACATTGTGAGGGATTCATTGGAAGCTCTTGGTTATGTTAAAATGGCTCAAATAACTCCTTAAGATTCACTGGACTTTTGGGTGTCGATATGATGCATTAGAACACTAGTCATGGATCATGTTTGAAAGCCAGAAAATCCACATGTAAAGTGGTTTGGGATTTAGGGATATTTGTTCCTGTGATACTATTCATTATTCACAGATATTTATTGAGTACTTTTAAATATTATACCATAGGAACAGAATGACAGCAGAGAAGAAGAAAAACATCCCAAAACTGTCAAGAAAGGAACTATTTCTGCATTACAATAGATATTGAAAAATATGAGTTTCTTAAAATGTAGAGATTATAGGAATACATCCACTTGCAGATATATCAGAAACAAATGATTTATTTGTTCTTTTGTAAATAAAAGGCATGATACAGGCTGCATTTACAGAGGTTGCTGCCCAAATTTGTCACTGCTAGGGATACTGAACTGTAGTAGTGACGTTTCCAGCTCTTGTTATAACATATTTCAAGAACTACTTCAATATTAATGAGTTTTTTGAAAGACTACCATGCTTTATAAAATTTGTAACTTTCTTCATGAAAATATTTGTGATAATATAAAACGTGATTCTTTTTTATTTTGGAGACAGGATCTCTTTACATAGCCCTGGATGTGCTGGAATTCACTATATAGACCAGGCTGATTTCAAACTCACAGAGCTCTTCCCACCTCTCTGCTTCCTGAGTCCTTGATTAAAGGTGTGCATCAAGTGTTTTAGTTTTTAATTTGTAAAACATTTATTAATACTAATTCCAAGAAATTAGTATCTTTTTTCTTTTCTCTCCCTTTCTCCTTCCCTCCTTTTGTCTTTCTAGGTGGTGCTGAGCTTTCAACCAAGTGCCTTGTGTATGCTAAGAAGCAAATAGTGTACAACTATACTGCAGCATTCAAAGGATATATTTTTTAAAAGATAGTTAATATTTAGAATCTCATTTGTGCATTTAAGAATTCCCATGTACCAACATAGCAAAAGGCAAACGTTTCCATATAATATATTTTGATAACTAGTTTTTTGAGTTCTTTATATATTTTGAATATTAGCTCTATATCAAATGTTTTGTTAATCCTTTCCCATTCTTTTTTCTGAATGATTATATCCTTTTCAGTACATAAGCGTTATAATTTCATGAGGTCCCATTTATTAATTGTCTATCTTAGAGCCTCTGCTATCATTGTTCTGTTTAGGAAGTGTGTTCAAGGATATTCCCCCACGTTCTTTTCTGTGGGCTATTATGTATCTGGTTTCATGTTGAGATCTTTGATCCATTTGGAGTACAGTTTTGTGCAGAGTAGTACATGTGGGTATATTTGGATTCTTATACATGCAGCCATCCAGTTTGACCAGCACCATTTGTTGACGATGCTGTCTTTTTCCTACTGTTTATTTCTGGCTCCTCTATCAAAAAGCAGGTGTTGATAGGTGTGTAGATTTATGCTTGGGTCTTCAATTCAATTCCATTTATTAATGTGTATTATTTCCATATAACACTAAAGATTGACCTTCCATAATCTGTGAAGAATTGTGTTGGAATTTTGATGGGGGTTTTATGGAATCTGTGGATTGATTTTGGTAGGTTGGCCATTTTTGTTATATTAATACTATTGATCCATGAGCATGGGAGATATTTCTATGTTCTAACATCTTCAATTTTTTTTCTCCAGTGTCTTAAAATTTTCTATCATACAAGTGTTTCACTTATTTGCTTAGAGTTACTCTAAGACATGTCTTTCTCCCAGCTATGTATTTTCAATTACTCTGTCCTCCAGCTGAAATTTCTTTTCATCTCTGACATGCTTTAATCTCATGGTTTTATTTTAGTGAAATATTTTATTGTTGTTGTTTTTTAGCTTATAGGTTAAATTGTTGAGGTTTTCTGTGTGTTTTCCATTTCAGAGTTTAACAGAAGGAAATCTCAAAAGTTTAGTCAATTTCTGTTCTTCAGCAAGGCAGGTATAGAATCCGCTTTTCTAAGGTATAATCCTGGACAGAGTATTTGGGGCCTTTAATTTTCGATGGGTCCTAGTTGTCAATACGTTCTGACACATAGCCCTGCATTAGCTTTTCTAGCACAGTTTCAGTAGCTCAATCTATAAACATGGGGCTGAAAGTGGGGCTTGTGTGTCTCTATCCAGAACATTATGTTGGGCCTTGTGCTGGATTCATGCTTAAGGCCTGGTCATAATTCAGTCTTGCTCTACAATTAACAACCCCCTCCCCAATAAAGAATATTTCTGTGTATTGGGCTACTTGGAATTAGTGTAATCAGGCAATGTATCTTTCCTGCCTTTCTCAAATTTTTGTTTCATTCATTTATTTATTCATTATACTAAAAGCAAGTTCTACATTTTCTGACCTGATTTCCTTAGTACTTCTCACTTTGTTTTCTTTGTTCTTGTTCTTTCAATTCAGTCCTTGGATAGATATACAAATCAGTATATGTTTGGAGAGAACTTCAGAGGGTCTTACCAAGTGCCCTCATCATGTTCCAACCTTACACTTAAGAATGCAATTCTTGACAAAGCAGATAAAATATTAAAATACTGAAAATGGATTACTTTATCATGTAAAGGGTAATTAAATGTTATTGAAGTCTAACCTGTGAGCATGTTTTGTAATGATTTTAACCTTAGGTTACTTGAGAACAGCACAGATTAATCCACCTTCATATCAGTTTAGAGTGTAACAATGAATAACTAACAATACAAGAAATATTTATTAAGACCCATTGCTTTGAGATCATTTTCTAGATATTTAGAAACAGTATTGATTGATAGCTAGCTCTTGTCTCTCAGGAATGGTCTACAGGCAGTGAAGCATAAGAATATTTTAGTTTATGGTGTCAACTACTGCTTTAGCAGGAAATCTATAAATTTTAAATTACTGTCTTTTTATCAGAATAATATTTGTAGACAAATTAAAACTTGCATTTGTTTTAATTAGAGACTTATAATCATTAAAAGTATAATTTTATTCAATATTAAAGGAAATAAGTCAAAAATTTTATGATTAAAATCAATCCAGGGGTATAAAATCTTCATTGCTGTGAGCACTTTAAAACTCTTCTAAGTCCATTAGCTGCACCATAATGACCAAACTCCTTACATAGAAAGGAAGATAAATACACCTCAACAAAAGTTTGGCATGGACACCAAACATGCATTATTAATTGACAATATTTTTTTCAGTGATTTGATTACATTTTATGATATAACAAATTCAGTAAAAAGGAAATATAGAAGTGTTTCATTTGGTTCCTAAATGAAGGATAATGAAAGTCCTCAAATATCCTTTAAATAAAATAAATTGTTAAGTATGCAAATATTTCATCAACAAAAATAAATTTGTATTGAGGGAAAAGTATATTTGTTATCTATAATGATTGTTTATAGCTGATTTCATATGATCAAGTTTATTGTCCCTAGTCCACATAAAGCTATCCTTATAAGTTTAAAGACTAATTTATATAAGAATTTAAAAACAAAAAGATGTAAAAACTAATTTAATGTAAAAATGCTTATAATTTAACTGCCTGTAAGTTTCATAGACTGTTTAAGATATAGAGAAATGAGAACCTTCATCTCCTATAAGTGATAATTTTTATTGATTTAACTCCTTTGGAACTGTTTTTGGTATTACCTTCTCAGTCTAAAGATGCATATGATCTCTGTTGGAGAAATCAAAATTTAACTGTATAATTCTTATATACGATACATGTATGGTGCAAACCATGCCTGCTTAAAACAGCACACTGAATTACTACCCCCAAGAGATAAGAAAATAAAGTAAGAAGTGACAGGATCTGCTTTCAGTAAACAGAATGAAGCATTCCCTATATTAGTCTTCCCCAATATGGAAAAGAGAGAAAATTAGTCTAGACCTACCACTGTAAAACCTGTTGCTGCTGGGCAGATCTCATTGACTACTCTGACTAGGTCAATAGCTAAGGACTGTGCTAAGCCAGACAGCTGTCATTGGGAGTAGAATGAAGAGGCTGAGTAGAAAGTGACACAACTTTGTCTTTAAACTAAGAGACAGACCTATTGATGCAGCATGACCAAACATTTCTATATAATCTGAAGGTTTTGCAAATACACCAAAGCTTATAGACAAGAGGCTGTAAAACAATTTGAAAGATGAAACCCGAGATCTTTTGTAAAGTTTCCAGTTTCAGTCAGCATCAAGTTCAGGATTGGGCAAGTTAATACCCACTATCTTCATTTAACTGACTTCATAGTTCTGTCAACTATGAGCTTCAGATATAATCCAGCTTAATGCCATTCTTGGCCACCAAGGGACTACATTTATCTCAATTCTACCACCTTGGATAGAATAGTGTAGTTTTAAGAACACATTCACTTTTAATTGGAGTGTAGTAAGCAGAAGACGTTACCCAGAATTTAGTTCTGAGCTGATAAAACCTAACACTGGACTCCTACTCATAGATTTACATGGATAAGGTGCCACTCAGACAGATTCAGTGCAAGGGAAATATATACATTCCTGCTTCCTAGAATTCTTTCTAGTTAATGTCACCTGTGTCTAGTTAAAGCTGTTTTTAGGTCATAAGTTAACTTAAACAATAGGCAGCTGATAATAGTGTGCTCCTTAATGGATGTGGCTTTAAGGTGTCACATGACTAAGGGCCTGGTACATCAAGATGACTACACAGATACGAGAGAATTATTCAGTGCCAATAATTTTTAATGAGCCATGGAACCTATGCTGATCCCAGGAAAAAGGCTGACATTTGACTTTTTCTAGGTACTATTCTAGTTTCCCAGGTCTTTCTAAACAATGCACCAACAGCAAACAGTTATAAGTTTTGAACATATATGATCCCTTTCCAGTGATGATATAATAGAAGGAACTGTAGGTTCAGGTCAAATGAATTTCTGGAAAGAATGACTGGAGTAAAACCAGATTAGGAACTGAAATCAATGGTTCATTTGTCAACATCCACTAAGATTGACAACATGAGTTCAGTCCTAAAACCCATGTGGTGGAAGAAGGAAACTGACTCCCCGAAGTTGTGCTCTATTCCATATGCACTCCAACGCAGACATGAAATGAAAAGTGATGTGTGATCCTAAATAGTCTTAACAATAAAAATCCAGAGTCAGATACTAGGGTTGAAAGATCAGAAAAGCTGAGCAGCCAGCCACCTGAAACTTCTTACCTCTCTGAATCCTCAGACTAGATGTCTCCATTTGCCTTTTATTAGTCTCCACCTCCCTAGTGTTGGGCTTAAAGACTTTAGCTTCCTAGATACTGGGATTGAAGGCATGAACTCCCAAATGCTGGAATCAAAGTAGGAACCACTAACATCTAGGCTCTGTTTCCCTTTTTTAGATTCGTTAAATCTCCTGTAGCTAAGGGTGGCCTTGAACTCCTGATCTTCCTGCTTTCTCCTCCCAAGTACAGGGATTAAAGATGTGTGCCACCAGGGCCTGGTCTCTATGGTTAACTAGTAGCTAGCTCCTCCTCTGATCTCCAGGCAAGCTTTATTTGTCAGAACACAAACAAAATATCAAACAACAAAATAATTGATGTTACAAAGAAAGATCCTATCTTCACCATACATATTTGCAAGAAATGTTAAAGGATATGATTCTGAATGGAAGAAAATGATACTAACTGGTAAAAATAAAATATAGAAAGTCATAAAATTAATTGATTTTATAAGCATACAATGTTAAAATTGTATATAATTATAAGAATGGTGAGTAAGTCATCTATATACTTAATACGATAATGAAGACAAAATACTAAATGTACCAATATTTAAAATAATGGGCAATATTGAGTGTAGTTAAATGGGCCATCAAAACTTCAAAAGTGAGCATTGGAGTGCAGACATATACTTTTATGTATTTTGTCTGACTTCTGTTTCTATGAACATAGTAAGTTACTATTATTTAAAAAATAACCAGTAATCATCAAAAGATTTTGAATTGAGCTCATAACACAAATTAACAATCTAAACTCCTCCAACCAAATTAATAAGAAAAGAATCAAAATATCCTACTAAATTAATCCAGCAGATTATGAAGGTATATTTTAAGGCGTGGGGATGTACTATGACAGAATTCGAAATGAGTTACATGTAGCTATTATAAGAATTTAGCTCTCAATAGTGCACTAAATTCTCCAGAGAGAAGTTAATGAACCTGGCAGTAGGGGTGCACTCCTTTAATCCCAGCACTAGAGGGCAGATGTAGGCAGATGTCTGTGAGTTAGAAGCCAGCCTAGTCTACTACACATACTGTTACCCAGAAAAACTCTGTCTTGAAAAACAAAAACAACAAAAAGAGTTGATGTATAAAAAAAGAGACACTTAATGGGGAATTATTAGCAGGACATACAAATAAAACAGGTGTGACCGTATCAGTATCTTATTAAAGCAGATTTGAAGTCAAAAGCAGTACATGGCAATACAGAAAACTATCATCATAGCATTAAGGAAAGAAACCATACTGAGACTAAACATTGTTTACTTCCGTGTTTGTGAAGCTCCAAGTAATACCATACATACTATGTTAGAAATCAGAATGGTTAAGTGGGCATGAGGGCATTGTCCAACAAACTGGTAAAATTCTACATCTTGATCTTTGAAATAGTAATATGGATGTGTTTTATAAAAATGTGCCAAGATATTCCCTTAAGACATATATTTTCTGCACATATTTAATGTCTCTGTAAAGTGTTTAAAAATAAATGTGACTGGATTCTCACTGGGAAGACTATCACCCGTTTTTTCATAATTTCCAAAAGACCTGCTTAATGACTCTAACATATTGTTACAAATTCTCATTAGTTTTATTTTTCAAATAATGGAGGGATTATGCTAATCTTTTCGATTCCCTCAGTCTATTCATTTATAATTAATTGCTTGAGAAGGCATCAGGCAAGAGACAGAGAATTTATAGAGGTCCTCTACTTGCTTGTATCAGGAAAAATAAATTTTTGTTATAAACCTTACTGATTCTGTGACATTTAAAATGATACTTTCATGGGAACTTTGCTACCCCTCTTCTGCCCAGAGTAATTTACAGCAACCGTAGAAGTTTTGAAATTGGATTGGGGATGTTCTGTCCCACACCACATGCTTCTTGTAATAGAAGCTTTTGAATAGTGTAAGGACTTTCCTAATCCTGACAGCAATACCTAAAACAAAACAAAAAACCTGAAATTGATATATTATATTCCATTTATCAAACAAAATCAAGAGCTAGCCTTCCCCACAAAAATCAAGGTTAGGCCTGTCTCCAGGTATGCATTAGGCAATGAACATGAGTTCCTAGTAAAGGGAGGTCTCATGGTAAGCAAAGAACATACTCATTTGGGTGGAAAGACCTTGCCACCTCATGAGTAATATTAGTGCAACCTTCCATTACTAGTGCATGTTAGAGTATCTTCTGGATATTTTGCTAATCTTTTAGCTGCATTAAAGGCTTTTTTATATAAAATATGCCATTCTCTGAAGTGGCTCAAATATGATCTTCTTATGCTTTCCTCCTATTCCTTACAGACAACATCAAAGAAATTAAGCTTCAAATACCAATTTCTTCCATTTCTCTCTGCAAAGTTCATACAGGGGAGACACCAAAAAGCTAAAAATCTGATGATGTAGCAGAGGTCATTTGTGAATAAAGTGATGAGACTTTTATAAATGCAGAAATATTGTGGAAATTCTTTTTTCTTATACTGAATTACAGCTTGTAGAATAAAGAAAATGCATGCACAGATTATTATGACTTAGGCTGAAAGGGAAATTAATCCTGAGTACATTGAAACCATTCATTTAAATACTGTTATAGATTTAGTGGTACTAAATATCCAGATGAGATATATAGAGTCATATGCATTTGATTGATTATTTTTCCCTGTAAATTGGTTGTATCATTCTCATTGATTATATGGAGCCCAACAAAACACTGTGAACACTAGTGATATTCTATGTGTTTCCACTGAACTGAATGATTGCCAACAAAACGTTATACCCAGTACCATACATTTACCTGTCCTAAGGTGGTTTACTTTAAGCTGTATTCAATTATGTTCATTTTTAACCAAATATACCTTAAGATTATCCATTCTCTAGAATTTTATGTATATATTAAATTAAAATACTCCATTTTAACATAAAGTTTTATCCTCTACTATAGCTCCCATTATAATATGGAACTATGGAAAAACCATGATATGCAATGTTTATCCTGCTTTATTCCTAAGTTTTAATATTATTGGTTTGCTTATTTTTCCACACAGACACCCTCTGTAATTATCAAAACTACTGTTGAAAGTTTTCATAAGGAAGTGCCCGGTGTAAGACTTTGATGCCATCACTCAGGAGGCAGATACAGGTAGAAGAACTTTGAGGTAGAGTCCAGATTGGTCTACACAGTAAATCCCAAGACAGATATGGCTACAAAGTGAGAACCACTTAAAAACAAAGAAAATATGTTCCTATAATTTCTTTGAGTGACTATTTCATAATTATGAACAGCTAATACACTAGCACTATAAAAGAATTAAGCATGTACCTACATTTTAACTTTTTTGGGTGATGCAGCAATAATAAAATAGCACAAAATATAAAGTAACTATTAGTATACAATTTTGTTTTTCTCATTCTTATTTTTATTTAATTATTTTGAATTACTTGTAAATGATTATGGTATCTTCATTAATGAATGTTTCTTTTTTTTCTACTTGCTATATATACATACCCTTCTTATTTTTCTTTTGTTTTAATTTAATATCTAGAGCCTTTACTAGAATGTCATAATAAAAATTGTTATTTCCCACCTTGAAGGTAAAGTATATAAAAATTTTATGTTTCCATACTGTATTGCATTATATATATATGATAAATAAGCTTGTGAAGTTACCTTTAATAAAATTATACAAATAATATCTGTATTTTTTATTCAATGCTGTACTAATGCCTAGTGCTGAGGACCTATTGTGCTTTTTTAGTTATTTTAGTGCATTAATTATGCTGATAAGTTTTCTAACTTGCTATTGTGTGTACCTTTGCAACCTGGAGCTCCTACTTCATCATGTAATAGGTATCTCTATTATGAATATGTGTATGCATATGTGGGTAAACTCACCAGTGCACATAATTATGCTGATAAGTTTTCTAACTTGCTGTTGTGTGTACCTTTGCAACCTGGTGCTCCTACTTCATCATGTAATAGGTATCTCTGTATTATGAATATGTGTATGCATATATGGGTAAACTCACCAGTGCACATACAGAGGTCACAGGAAAACACTAGGCATCCTGATCTGCTGCTCTTCACTATTATCACTTGATACCAAGTTTCTCACTGAACTTAGTGCTAGGCTAGCATCCAGCAAGATCTACCAATTTTCCTGTCAGTGACCCCTCATAGACATTGAGGTTCCCAGGCCATATCACTAAACTGTATCCCACATCCCACTATATCCAGCATTGTAATGTGTGTGTACTTATAAGTTCTTGTGGTTTTAATTTTCATTGGCTAATGACTACTGACAGTATCTGTACATGTCTGACATTCATTTATATTTTTTTCTTAGGTTCTTACTCTTTTGTCCAATTTATTTCCACTGAGTTGTTTTTTTGTGTATGTATGTGCATATATACATAATTTACATAGGACATGGATTAGAATCATTTATCATTTATAAATGACAAAGAACCTTTTAGTAGTATCTTATTTTGATGAGGGCTTTAGCCAAATATTCAAAACCAAGGATAAAGAGAAGCTGCTTAGTTGATGAGCTTTTCTTTGGAAAATGATTTTCTGAAGTAAGTTATCATGGATATAAAATGAAGTGTTTGATTTAAGTATTTGCATTTTTGAACCAAAAATAAATAAACTTGTTACTGTTTGCCATGATTATCTTGAGCTTAGTAAGTACTTCAATACTTGTCAGAGTATTAGTACTAATTAAATGATTAAAGTCTAACCACAAAAACACAGCCTACAGAGTCAACTAAGCGAGGCTCACAGAGAATGAACAATCATAGAGTCTGTATGAGTATGACCTAGGTCCTCTGCATACATGCTGCAGTTTGGGGGTGTTTGTGGGACTTCTAACAGTGGGATTGGGGGTGTCTATTACTCTTTTCCTTGCTTTTGGGACCCTTTTCCTTCTGCTGGGTTTACTTGTCCATCCTTGATGTGAGGCTTTGTAGCCAGTCTTATTGCATCTTGTTATACTGTGTTCAATTGGCATCTGTGCTCTTCATTTGAAAAGAAATAGAGGGAAGGAGGGGGTAGATATGGTGGATATTGGAGGTGGGAAAGAGGAACTGGGAGAAGTGAGAGAAGGGGAAACTATAGTCGAGATGCAATATATGAGAGAAGAAACTTTTAAAATGAGTAAAGTCTAGAGAAATGTAATTTTCGTACTCTTATCAACTTATAAGGGTCCAAATACAATGTTAAGAAAATTGCACATAATTTGGGGAGAAATTAAAATGCTGGAAATATCAATGATGCACTATTAGACATGCATTTCAAACATTGTAAGAAGATTTGGACTTAAAATGTCTTCTAGGTAAAATGCTCCAGCAATCATCTCTAGCACAGTATACCAATTGGAACAGCTATTTATTCCTTAAGTTTCACAAAAGCCAAGAAGTCGGGTGAGAGATCATAGCTTCCAGTTGTTTTATATGAAACTAAAGAATTCATTGAAAAGGGTAAGAAGTATAGTTTGGGGATAGATACCTTTCACTAAAGGGAGTCAGATGATAGTCCAGAATTTTGACTTGAATCTCAGAACTAATCCTGTGATGGCGTTTACTAATGCCATGCTCTTGGTTCATTCAAATATCATAAGTTTGAGTCTCTAAATCAATTTTAGAGTTATGACCTAGACTAAGAATTTACTCCTTCCTCAATTTAAACCAGTAGATTACCTTGTAGCAGTATCACAGGTCCAGGACTGTGCTCCCAGGGCAGGCAGTTTCATATTTACATTACGACTAGTCAGAGCCTAATCCTCTAATTGAGGCTCACAGATGGAGACTTTAGACTATCTGCATGAAGAAGGAACTGGCAACTCAGTGGAATGGTTTGAGGTTTCAAACCATATCATAGCCAGTCATTGCATGTGTATAACCTAAAGCTTTATAGGTACTTATAGATGTGTAACTTAAGTACAACATAGAATCAGCTTGGAAAGCCAAAGCACTGTCTTTACTACTCCTACTATAACCTCAAGCAACATAGCAGGTAGTAAGACTTGAAGACAGAAAGAACAGTATGCATAAGTCTGAGTCTTGGGACTCAGGGACATTCTGGTGAGCCTTAACAATAAGTAGATCATAATGACTTTTGTTATAATGTCAATGCCCAGAGGGAAAACCTTTGGAACACTTCTCATGCCACATAGAAACTCCAGCTCAAAGAGACTGTATTTCTGTTGCTGATGACTACCAGCTCAGAGTTAACACTTCCCACATTGAACTGGTGCCCACATCAATTATCAATCAAGAAAATGTAGCACAGATTTGCTCAAAGGCCAATATGGCCAGTATATTCTCTCAACTGAGTTTCTCTTTTCTAAAATAAATCCAGCTTGTGTCATGATGACATGAAAGCTAGTACCTAACCTAAGGTAACAACTAATGCAACATAAACTGACCATAAAACAATTGGTAGCTGTGAAGTCTCAGATATAAAAGGCAAAATGACCATCATCATGAATGTCAATTAGCTTCATGAAACATGATAGCACAATTCAATACTCCAAGAAAATGAACATAAATGGAAGTCATGAAAAAATCAAATCCTTGAGATGAAAGGGATACAAAAATTTAAAATACAAAATAAAGCATTGTAAACATGAGAGATAAATGTTCAGAAAGAATCAGGAATCTCAGGCATGGTCTTCAGAAATATACAGTCAGACAAGTAAAATGAATGCACAGGAATGAAAAAAGCCTGAGGAAATATTAGGACACCATTAAATGTACAATTTGCGAATTACTTGAGATGAGAAGGGACTTTTGAATAACAAAGAGATTTAAAAAAATACTTCCAAAAGAAATAATAACAGAAAATTTCCAAAGTCTAGGAAAAGGATAAAGGCCAGCATCTATAAGCAATGAAATCTGAGAAAAGATATATTTATTTTTTCATAGTTATGTCCAAGCATAACAATAAGGAAAATATGTTGAAGCAGAAAAAGAAAAAAATGCATGTAAGGGTGCCGCAGTTCACTTTATTGCCACATTTTCACAGAAAACTTATAAGTTAGAAGATAGCCAGAAAGCTTTCTACCATCCTAATGTTAATAAAAGCCAACTGAGAATTATTCACCAAGAAAAGCTATACTTTAGTTATGAAAAGAGAGAAAAATATTCATAGAGAAATTGAAGCTGAGAAAATATATAACTATCAGACTGGTTCTTCACAAAAGGACAAAGAAAGGGGCTGGAGAGATGGATTAGCAGAGAAGTGCATTTACTGGCCTTGCAGAGAACCCAGGTTCAGCTTGCAGAAGTGACTCACAACCAATTTTAATTCCATCCTCAGGGCAATCACCACTTTCTTTTTGCACCTGAACTCTCGCAGACAGAGATACATGAATACATACTATGAAAAATTAGAATTTAGTAATCTTATAAAACAGAAATGTCAGGGGCTGGAGAGGTGGCTCAGTGGTTAAAAGCACTGACTGTTCTTCCAGAGGACCAAGGTTCAATTCCTTTCACCCATATCAGGTGTTTGTAACCAATGTAACTCTCTCTTCCAGCCTTTGTAGCTAGATAGCATACACCCATCCATGCACACATATGTGCATAAATAAAGACTTCAATTGAGTAAATCAGGAGCATGTTTAAGAAATGAAAGACAAAGTACGTTTTTGGCAAACTGCAAGAGAAGCTAACACGCAAAATTAAGAAGAAAACACCAAAAGTATTTTAAAAATTGCCAAGACTGATGATAAAAGCTTTCCTCCGCGTACTTCTAGAATGTCTATGGATTCAGATCTTACATTTAAAATTTCAATATATTTTGTCTTATATCTTGCATATTGTGTAAGGCAGGAATTAATATCCTGTTTTGCATGTAGATATGTAGTTTTGGCGACACTAATTTTTTAAGGGACTCTCCTGTCCCATCATGTATTCAAGACATTTTCAAAGATTAAGCGTGGTTTGACTGTGTCCCTCATTATTGTTTTCAACATATATGCAATATTTCTTAAATGTAAATACTTCTCAAGAACTCTAGTGACCTTGTGGCTATGAAATCCAAATGCTTCTTTATACCTCTGTTTGAATATTTTATAGGGATCATACATTACATGTGGAAGTTAAATTATTGACTTTTCAAGACTCCCTTCCTTTAATTAAGTCATGAGAAATCTTCTAATTTCCAAGGCCAACATCACCACCAGAATATTTTTTCTCTGTATTTAGTTTCTGGGTTCACTCTATCGTACCATCCTGTTGGTTCTACCTTCTTACTGTATTTGGAACATGAGAGTTTCACATAACATCCATAGTTAATACACTATAAGATATTATCTTTCCTGTTATTATTTTTTCCCCTCTTCTTCTATCCTAGTTTTCAAAGATGTGGTTTTAACCAACCAAGAAGAAATCCTTTTAAAGCATAAGCTACATAGTGATTGACTGTCTTCGGTTAATTTTCTCTATATTTCAAATACAGACTGAATCAGTATTTTCTGAATTATTAAAAAAAGTAACAAAAAAGAATAATGCAAGAGAAAAGCTCTGCTTTAATTAGTACCAGTCCTTAGAAATTTTACAATCCGACCAAATTAACAAGTCACTAGAAATAAAATATATATCATAAAATCTATTAATGAAAACCTTTGAAAATAATCTTGATTTCATATAAATAAATGAAGGTTAGAATTAAAAATGGTATAGCCACTTTCAAAGGGAAATACAAAAGAAAACATTATCTTATTGTACAAGACAATGATTGTGAACTTTAGTATTAGATGAAGTGAATTGAAAATTATTTCCACCAAAATCTATACATGAACATTTATAGCAGCTTTATTATGACAAAATGCACAAATTTTAAAGCAACCAAGAATCTTTTAAGAGGTGAATGGAAAATGGTGCATTTATACCCAGGAACATTATTCGCTAATGAAAAAGGAACTGAGCTATGAGACCATGTGCTAGCTAAAGAAGGGAGAAATATGGAATGTCTAAAATTTAAATTACAGGATATCCTGAAAAAAAGACAAAATTATAGACATGATAATAAAACTAGTGTTTACCAGAGGTTCCCACAGAGGGATCAGGGTTGAATACACTGAGTATAGAGGAAATTTAGGACATTGAGCTATTCTATATAATACTATAATGGTGGATATGTGGCATTTTACATTTGTAAAACTATGTAATGATAAGAGTGAGCTCTAGGACAAACTGCCTTAAAAAAACTCACCTTTTTTGGCTTATATAAATAGAAGAGATATATTATTTCCTAAATAAATACTTTTCAAATCTATATCTTTCCATGGCTTATATAATGAAGTTCAGCATCCTTATTCTAAAATAACTGCTTCTACTGCCTTTGTAGCCAAGGAAACGAAAGAAATGGGTTTACTCATTCTTATCCAATATTTGCTTCCTGCGGGTTAAACCTGAGTTAAATATTTAGAGGACTATTGATTACAACTTCTGAGTGTCATTAACTTTTTTTTTTTTTTGATAGCATCAGTTTCTTTGTAAAAATGTAGAGGAGGATATGTACTAGTAATTGCTGTCATTTGCAATCCCACTCCAAGGTCAAACCTGACATTCAACTTCTGTACAGTCTTACAGCTTATTCTACTAGCTCAGAAATGTTTGAGCTTCTATGGTGTTGCTGTATACGCCGCAGCTGACATGTAAGCTTAGTTGTCTGGGATTGTAAATTTATCCTTCCAATGCAGGATGCTAAGTCATCTGAAAATGCACACAAAGATACATTTATGTCCTCTGATCTAAGGTGTTTGCCACAAACAAACATATTATAGGGTAAACTCTTTTATGATAGTATTTGTCTGCTTATCCTAATAGTTATCATCATACTTTGTATATACTTATTTCTTTTGTTGTTCTGTTTTGTTTTGATGTTTTTGAGAATTTTTAAGCTTCATTTTACATACCAACTACATTTTGTCCTCCCATCCCTTGCCCATTTCCCCACTACAGCCTTCTCCCCAATCCACCTCCGACCCCTCTTCCAAAAGGGTAAGGCCTCCCATGGGACTCAGCAAAGCCAAGCCTGGTACATTCAATTGAGGCAGGATCAAGTGCCTCCCTCCTTCATCAAGGTGAGCAAAGCATCCTACCTAGGTAACGGCCTCCAAAATGCCAGTTCATGCACCAGGACTGATCCTGATCCCACCACTGGAGTCCCATCAACAGACTAAGCTACAGACATATTTCATGAATACAGAGGACTTAGTACATTTCCATTCACTCTCTACAGTTGTCAGTTATGAGTTAACATGAATTTGGTTCAGTCGTCTTTGTAAATTTCCCCATTATGTTGTTGACCCACTCCTTACTCATATAATCCGTTCCCCTTTCTTCAACTGGATGCCTGGAGCCTGGCCTGGTGATTGGCTATGGATCTTTGCATTTGCTTCCATCAGTTGCTGGATGAGGGCTCTATTATTTCAGTTAGGATATTCACCAATCTGAATATAGGAGATGGCTAGTCTCTTCACTATTACTTGGAGTCTTATTTGGGGTCATCCCTGTGGATTCCTGGGAATTTATCTAACATAAGGTTTCTCCCTATCCCCATAATGTCTTTTTATTCCCATGTGTTTCTTATTGGTAAGATTGCCATTTTTATTATATTGATGCTATCCTATCTATCCATGAGCATGAAAGATGTTGTATACCGCCTCATTACTGAAGGTGTTTATCAGCTGGAGGAGTTCTGTGGTTGGCTTTTTGGGGTCACTTATGTATACTATCATGATCATCTGCAAATAGTAAAAGTTTGACCTCTTCCTTTCCAAATTTTATCCCCTTGATCTCCTTTTGTTGTATTATTCCTCTAGCTGGAAATTCAAGTACTATATTGAATAGATATGGAGAGAGTGGACAGCCTTGTCTTGTTCTTGATTTCAGTGGAACTGCTTTGAATTTTTCTCCATTTAATTTGATGTTGGATGCTGGCTTGTTGCACATTGTCTTTATTATGTTTAGGTATGGTCCTTGTATTACTGTTCTCTCTAAGACCTTCATCATAAAGGGGTGTTGGATTTTTGTCAAAGGATTTTTCAGGATCTTATCAGTTGATCATGTGGGTTTTTTTCTTTCAGTTTGTTTATATAGTGGATGACATTGACAGGTTTTTGAATGTTGTACTATCCTTGCATCTCTGAGATGAAGACAACTTGATCATGTTGGATTTTTTGATGTGTTTGGATTCAGTTTGATAGTATTTTATTGAGTATTTTTGTATCAGTGTTTATGAGAGAGACTGGTCTGTAATTCTGTTTCTTTGTTGCATCTTCGTGTGGTTTGTGTATCAGGGTGACTGTAGCCTCATAAAAAGAGTTTGGCAATGTTCCATTTGTTTCTATACTTTGATGAGTACTGTTAATAGCTCTTCTTTGAAATTCTGGTAAAATTCTACCCTGGAACCATCTGGCTCTGGGCATTTTTGATTGGGAGACTTTTAATGACTGCTTCTATTTCCTTACAAGTTATAAATATATTTAAATTGTTTATCTGGTCTTCATTTAATTTTGGGATTAAAATTAAAAATCCGGAAAATTATCCGTTTCTTTTAGGTTTTCCAATTTTGTGGCGTACAGGTTTTTGAAGTATGACCTGATTATTATCTGGATTTCCCTCAGTGTCTATTTATGTCTCCTTTTTTGTGTCTGATTTTGGCAATTTTGATATTCCCTCTCTGTCTTTTGATTAGTTGGAATAAGCATTTGTCGGTTTTGTTGATTTTCTCAAAGAACCAACTCTTTATTTCATTGATTCACTGTATTGTTCTCTTTTCTATTTTGTTGACTTCAGCCCTCAATTTGATGATTTCCTGGCATCTGTTCCTTCTGGGTGAATTTGCTCTATGGCTTTTAGGTGTGCTGTTATGTCACTAGTGCACAATTTCTAACTTTAAGCCATGGTGATCTTATAAGATACAGGGCATTATTCTATTTTTTGCATCTGTTGAGATTTGCTTTGTGACTGAGTATGTTGTGGTCAGTTTTCTAGAAGGTTCTATGAGGTGCTGAGAAGCAGCTATATTCTTTTGTGTTTGGGTGAAATGTTCTTTAGATGTCTACTTGAGTTATAAAATCCCATAGGGGTCATGGGGTATGCCTCAGGACCTAGGGCCCAGAGAATGAGCTGTACAGCAAGTCACTTCTTGGTCCAATTGATTCTTGAAGTGTCTGCCTATATTTAACTCTTAAGAGAGACTTGATTATCAGTATACACAGAGAAATGGATTATCAGGAAATGAATCATCAAGAATTAGTAATGGAGCTGGATTCATACTTAGAAAAATAAGTGCACTTGCCATTTTAATTAAAGACTAAACAGTTTTAGAGGATTTTATTAGTTATTTTCTTTGCCTGGTAGTAAAATCCAGACTTTTATTTTCATTTATGAGGCAATAACCAAATTATATCTATAGAAGTCAACAAAACAAAAACGAACTGAAAGTTTAAAGAAAAGTTCATTGTTGGCTATGTGCTTATCAGCTAGCCATATCTTGTTAGAATAATGACCTGAATTTATTCATTGCTCATGGTTTATTTAATAATTTTACATCTTATACTTGAAATAACCATGATACTTACTTTTTATAATTATTTCTGAAGTAGTTATTTGCTGATGGACACAATTTTTTCTAGTTTTCCCCAGGGTCATTAATTCTATCCCAGTACAGACTAAAGGATAGTATTAAATACTTGATCCCAAACTCATAGTGACTATACCAAATTATCATGTATTGAAAAAAATGTAAGATGATTCTATAAATTCTCACACAAATTGATAATTTTGTAAAGTAACATTTTTAATTAGCTATATTTAATCATCCTACAATGTAGATATACTTAAAAATATCATACCATGCATAATACAGGCACAACATTTTATCTTTCAAATTCAAAAGAATAATTACCATATATCACTTCTCTCTTTCCTCACAACCATAAGGGCTTCTAATGTAACTTTTATACAAAATAAACTTCCTGTAATATAATACATAATTATTGATGCAGTAGTTCTCCAAGTAGCCAGAAACATTTTTCAACCTTAGCCTCAACAATTTTCAACCTATTTTCTTTTACTGAGGATACTGAAGTTACTATACTAGAACACTATTTTCCTCAGATAACCATGTGATGTTTTAAACAACTTTATATGGGCTCTGATATGTCACCCCATCTATCAGAGGATCTCTGAAATCACTGATGCTAAATAGAAAATAGATAATAGATAGGTGTAAGTATATGTCTTCAACATGGAGTACAGGTTTAGTAGAAAATCTTTGTTCAAAAAAGTATTATTCTTCAATAGTTGTGTTTATTCATTAGAGGATTTATTAAGAATAATTTCTGGCTAACAGATATACATGCTGTTTATGGAAATAAAACAGTGATGGAGTCTTGTGGCTCTGAATCAGTATGTTTTGAATTCGAAAACAACGATTTAAATTTAAGTTAGTTGCTAGTAATTAACCCAAGCTTCTTTATGTTTCCTCATATGATACTGTGATGAAACTCAGTGAGAAAGCTGTGCAGGTCAACATTTCTCAAGCACTTGTTCTGCACCCTCATTCCTTAGGGACCATTTCACATGGTAATTACTGCTGGGCTTGCTGCTATATGCTTGTAATCCTAGAACTCAGAAGAATCTTGAGTTGAGGTTAGTCTGGTCTGTATGGAAAGAGTGAAGCTGGCTTAAGCAGCACAAAGCAACTCTATCTAAAATTAAAAATATTAAAGACAAGGAGTAAAAAAAAAACAAAAAAATATTTTCTTTAAAAACAGATGATTATTAGATTTTAGATTCTGATCTAGTAGCTCTGGAATTGGACTTGTATTTCTAACAACTTGAATAATGGTGATGTTACTAGTCTGGGGAATCATACCTTGAGAAACAAAGGTACAGAGTCATAGTCTTTCTGTTGGCTGACAAAGTTTCCTTTAAAATTTTAAAATTTAAATCCAGATGTGGTATAATAGCTGTGAGACCAAGATACTCCTTCATCCCTGGCAGTGCCAGTAGGGCAATTTCATACTCTCCTGAACCTGTAAGAGATGTAATCCTTTTGTGAATTGTTAATTAACCAAATCTCTAGTGAGACTGAAAAGAGGGAAAGGAGAAACAAAGAAATGTGGTTTCTAAGTCTTTATCCCAGAAATAGTTTAGGCTTTTATGAGAGGAATATTTTTAGGTACACAACTAATCTCTTATTCTCTACATCTAATGTCAGTCTCTAAAATGGTTAGGTCAAACTTGATTGTTTAGCCTTAGGGAGTTAGGCTAAAAGGATAGAGAAATTATCTACAGGCATTTTCTCCAAATGTTTATGCTAATCATGCATATCCTTCCTTCATTTAAATGTAATTTCAAACTCAACTCTTTGCAAATAATTTTTAAGGAAAAATGTAATAGGAAAGAAAATCTCAAAACTTATCTCCTTTTTGTTGCCTACTGAATGTTTTAAAATGAAAAGATGTTTCCAAGAGCTAGTAAAGCTTGCTTTTAATTTAAACACACCAATAATAAATTTGTAAACACCATATCCACAATTGTAAACAAAGTACAATAAACTGTCATCTTCCCCCAGGAAACTCTCTGATAATGAAATATTTATGAATCTTGTGTTAGTACCAAGAACAGTGAACAGAACATGTAAGCATCTTATGTCCTTGCTCAATGATCAACTACATGGGTCCAGGTTAAACATCATTCATCTCATTCTTGAAATTTTTTGCTTCCCAGAAGGACTACATAAATTAAATCCTGCATTAGGAAACAGGCTATACAAAGTGGTTGAATAATTGCTGAATATAATAGCACATTATAACTTCAAGTGGCATGGGTAATATTCATATAGTTAGAAAAAAATATTAGTTCCACCCACAAAAAAAATCTGACCACGCTGAGAATGATAAGCCTGTAATCACAGCCTTTATGAGGCTATGACACAAGAGAAAATATCCTAAGAAATATATTACTTTAGCATTATTATAGGTTGCAAGTATTCAACTTTAAAGTGGTCATGAGACCTTTTCCAATATTGCATCTGGACTTATCCAATGTTGGTGACAGGGTGGATTACTGAAGCCATTGTAGGAACCAGTGGGATGCTAATGCTCTTCTGGACATAAGCCCTAAGAACAAGACATAGTCTACAATAGTGATATCTTTACAACAACATTCACATTCATTGCTACTCTAGTCATGATAGCCAGGAAAGGAAAACTGTTGGGAGCCGCTGGCCCCAGCCCCTCAAGATGGTGCCAATATCCGGTGCTGGCCAACCCTCCTGAGTCAGTAATCAAGACAAGGGCCTGAGTCAGTAATCAAGGCAAGGGCCTGAGTCAGTAATCAAGGCAAGGGCGCATGCCTTTGCTAATTTTCCGAGACTGGTCTCTCCGCCTCTCCCGTGACGTCATGTGGGATGATGAGCTGCAGCCTATAGAGAGGTGACACGTCCAAGGCGGAGGTCTTTGGCCTATATAAGGGCTGGGCTTTTCCTACCTCAGGGTCTCCATTTTCTGTAAGCTAATGCTCTCCCTCAAGGAGCATTAAAGCTTTTCTGCAGAAGGATCCTACGTGTGCCATGCCTTTTCTTGCGGGCGAGAAGTGGGCGCGGGACAGAAAACAGCATAGATGTCCATCAACTGATAATTATAAAATGAAAATGTGGTACATACACACATTTGGATTTTTTTCAACAAATAGTTATGATGATTCTTTTTGAATTTCATATCATGCACCGTGATCACACTCCTAGTCTTTCCATTTCCCCCACACTCCTCACACACCTTTCTGACTTCTCTCTGCCCCCTAAACAACACCTCCACCAGAAGCCATCAACTGTGGAAAACTAAACTTCAGTACCCATATCACACTTTTAAAGGGCTCTTTCTGATGTCTTCCTGTTCAGGCTATTACATTTGAGGGGATTTTTCGAAGTAGGGCTTGTCAGAGAAGAATTCTATATCCCTCATTCTCAACTGTGTGTCTGCAGTCATCTATGTCACTGCAAATGTAGCTTCTGTGCTCTTATAGTCAGTGTAAGCACAGGTCATGGGATACCTCATTGTTTTTTATGAAAGCATGTATCCAGCCATCACAATGACCTCAGGTGGCCTGCAGACCACTCAGATCATTATAGCACCCAGTAGCATCCCAAGGATATCAACATGGCTCTGGTAGCCATCTAGACCATGGACACTTGCATGGCCTTCAGTGTTGACATGAGACACAGACATCAACACAAACTCTGGCCATATGAGGACCACCAACCCACTCATGAACCTCAGTGGAAGCATGGAACACAGGCCTCAACATGGCCTCAGGTTACATTGGCCACTCACATCCATATGGTATTCTCAAAGCAATAAAGTATGAGGACATCACCAAGGCTTTAGTCAGTGGCATAGACTGAGTACATTCACATGGATCTCAGGCTTTATCAGAGCCTGGGGCAACAGTAGCCATCAACATGGACTCCAGTGGCAGTAAGAAATACAGTGGTCATTAGAAGAGGTCCATTCCAAAAAGTGGACTATTCACCATCTAGGGACATAATAATTGCACAGAGCCAGGTGATCCTGCAGGGCAGTATGTTCAGGGGCTGAGCATGCACCTGCATCTGTGTAAGCTCCAGGCTGCTGCACAATACCATGCCAACCTTACTAGGTGATGACAACCAGTCTGCCTCAGCCCTATCTCTCACTTGTCATTATCATGTTGTCTCCAGTTCTACCTCTCTCTACAGTGTGCATGTACCACTCTGTTTTTCTGTATTCCCCACCTCTCTATCACATAATTTTTTTCATGGTGGTGCCTGACACAGACACACACACACACACACACACACACACACACACACACACACACACACACAATGAGGCAAGGTGGCCTCCACATTTGGAATTGTATTCAACTGTAGTGAAAATTAAAATAATGCAACTAATAGGAAAAGAAATGAAACTGAAAAATATGTTGAATGAGGTAACTTATACATAGAAAGCAAAACACTGAATATTCTCGTTGAGATCCTTGCCTCTGTTAAATGTGTATAAAGATGGGAGTAAATATGGGTAAAGGTAAAAAACTAAAAAGGGACTGATATTATTGGAAAGAAAAGATTTAAGGTATGGTGTTCTTTTGGAAGACAGAAAAACAAAGTGGAAGGAGGAATAGTAGATATAATAGGGTACAGTAGAAAAGGGAGCCAAAGAGAAGGAGGATGAGAATGAGGGAAAAGGGATAGTAAACCAAAATTTACACATTTACACACACACACACACACACACACACACACACACACACACACACAAACACACACACACACACACACACATCCCATATGGAAATCTGTTACTTCATAAGCTCATTCAAAACAACAACAAAACAACTGGGGCAAATAACCTGTGACCTAGTCTCTCATGCCTATGGGATGGAATGTGGTGGCCCGGTATAGTCTGAAACCCATGCCAGGGGAGTAATCCTACCCCTGACATGGTCTGGGGCATCAGGAACCACAGGATGGATGACCCAGAGACCTAGGATAGAACCAAACATGACTGGAGAAAAAATATCAATGTAATTATGCCTAATTATATTCTTGTATATTCATAGATTGGTGCCTAGTCCAGTTTTCATCAGAGAGGCTTCATCCAGTGAATGGTAGAAACTTATGCAAAGACTCTCAGTCAAACATCAGGCAGAGATCATAGAATCCAAAGAGGAGGAGAAAGGGTTGTAGGAGCCGGAGGGATCAAGACCACAAGAAAACCTACATAATCAACTAACCTGGGCTCATAGGGGCTCACAGACACTGAACCAAAAACCAGGGAGTCTGCACAGACCAACCTAGACATTCTGCATATGTGACAGTTGTGTATCTTTGTCCTCCTATGGATCTCCTACAAGTGGTACCATGGCTGTCTCTGACTCTCACTGGCTTTTGGGACCCTATTCCTCATATTGGGTTGCCTTGCCTAGACTTAATATACAGAGATGTGCTTAGAGTTACTGTGGCTTGATATGCCGTATTTTGTTGATATCTATGGGAGACCTGCCTTTTCCTGAACAGATATGGAGGAGAAGTCGATTGAGGGAATGGGAACAAAGCAAGTGGGGGAAGGCATTGGGAGATGAGGAGAGAGGGAGGACTGGCCAAGATATAAAATAAATAAATTCATTTAAAAATACTTTTAATAAAAGAGAAGATATAGCTTTTTAATTGTCATTACTTTGAAGGTAAATGGATTACCAAGATGTGTATTTGTTTGTTTGTTTGTTTTTGTCAAAGACAGAGTATGTGGCTTAATGGTTAAGAAACAATGCAAACAAAACAAAAATAAGACCTTTGGTGCTTGCAAGGGTCTTACTTCGCATATAAAAAACTCACATATCAGACTGAAAGTGAGATGATAGGAAAAATATGTCACCCAGAAGTAGTCAAAATAATCAAGATTGGATGTATCACCTGATTTGGAATTTAGGTTAACAAATGTAAAAGGATACCAATAAGACTTTATCTAATGATAAAGGGGTCAACCCAGAAAGAAGAAAATATAATACTGAGTTTTGGGGTTCTTAAAATCTTTAAGGGAAATATTAATAGAAATGAAAAGAGATGGGTTGCAATATAATAAGTGCGGAACAATGTAATCATATGCTTTGAGACATGAATATAATTAGGCATAATTACATATTCAGAATCATCTAGATCATTGGTTCTCAACCTTCCTAATGCTGCGACCCTTTAAAACAGGTCTTTATGTTGTGGTGACTGCCACAACCATAAAATTATTTTTGTTGCTACTTCATAACTATAATTTTTCTATTGTTATAGGCCATAATGTAAATATCTGTGTTTTCTGATGGCTTTACGCAACCCCTATGAAGGGGTCATTCAACCCCCTAAAGAAGTCCTGACCCACAGGCTGAGATCCAAATATCTAGAGCAAAACAAAAAAAAATAAGGAAATAAAAAGGTTGAAGTAGACCACATCACTAGTTTTTGTTTGAATATGACATGTGCCCAAAGGTATTATTTTAGAAGGTGTTGGAAGCTCTGGGAGAAAATGTCTAGATAAAGAAAGTATATCATGGGGTTTGGATGAAAGTGGTGTATCTCTATCTTTAGGGGGTATCTTGACCCTGGTTCCTTCCTCATCTTTCCTGTTTTGTTTGCTTCCTATCCAAAATAAGGTGAATAATTTTGTTACACACCTCAAGTTCAAAGCAATGGATTCAGCTAACTAATGACTAAAATCTTTGAAATAAAAGGTGATTTTATTTACCAGTCTTTCCTCTATTACTTATTTCTGGTATGTATTATATCAACAAAGCTTGAACATGGGGCTGAATAAATGTGTATATAACACCCCATCAGAAAGCAGAATATATCATTTTCTAAAGGGCACTAGGACCATCCTCTACAATACTCAATTAAGCCAAATACATATTTAACAAATTAAGGAAGGTTGAAATAATATAAAGACTTTCTTCTTGCCCCCTTTTTATAGCTACAGTGGTAAGACACTAGAAAAAATCACTAAAATCAATTTTTTAAAGTTCCAAATGCATGAATGTTAAATACATACTTGAATGCACAACCGTAGAGAGAGAAAATTATTCAAAAAATTTCAAACTGTAGTATGAAGAAATTTATTACATGTAGCAAAAACAGGTTTAAGAGAGAAGTTTCATTGTGTTCTTCATATATAAAAACACAAAAGAATTAAATGGGGTATTTATTGGCCACTATCTGTAAAATTCATTAAATAAATATACAACCAAAACGTATGTTATAAAATTATAATGATAATATTACTAGAAGAAATTAATTCATGTATTCCATAGCATTGGTGTTGGTGGTTAATGTATGTTCTTGTATTTTTGGCCTTTAACAGTGGAGCCATCTCTCTAGATCAGTTGTTAAATTCTTCAAACAAAGACTGCATTAGTCACTTTCGTGAACATTTCTAGGAAACCCTTTTTTATTTTTTTAAATTATTTTAGTTTATGTTTATTCACATTGTGCTAGCATGAATGTCCACATACCACATTGGATCCCCTGGAGCTGTAGTCACAGATGGTTTTAAGTCATCATATGGGTGCTGGGAACTGAACCTTTGTCTTCTAGAAGACAGTCAGTGCTCCTAACCAGACCCATCTTTCCAACCCCCCCCCCAAATAAATTAAAAATAGAGCTAACCCTTGATTAAAAGTAACTTAGAGTGAAATTCTTGTTATATTTAATTTGAATATTTTGTATAGTATTTGTGTAAACATTTAATTTCATCTATGGGATTGAATTTCATTTGGTAAAAAAATCTTGCTCAGAGGCTACAGAGATGGCTCAGTGGTTTAGAGCACTTGTTCTTTCAGAGAACTCCTGGCAGCCACATAGTGACTTACAACCAATTGTTCACTACAGTTTCAAGGGATCCTACATCCTCTTCTGTTCTCGTGAGGCACACACAGGTGGTGTGCAGACATACATGCAAGCAAAACACTCATATACATAAAATATATTAATCTTTAAAAATAACTTTTAAAGCACTAGGTATGTGGCTCAGTCTGTAATAAGTTTCTTGTGCAAGCCCAAGGACCCACGTTTGGATCCCCAGTGCCTATAAAAGGTGGGTACCGTGGCATATACATGTAATCCTAGCACTGGGGGGCAGTAGAATACAGATAGATACCTAAGCTCATTGTACAGCCAGTGTAGCAGAGTCAGGTGTGTTTGTTGTTTAGTGAGATATCCTATATCAAAAATAAGATGAGATGTGCCTGCAGAGGACACCTCTTATTGACTTCTGAACTCCACATGCATGCATACATATGTGCACATGCATATAGAGATGTACTATATAAACAAACATAATATTGTTTCATTTTCAGTGCGTTTATCTTTGGATTACTTTTAGTTTCTTTCCCCCACCCCCCATTTACTTAACACTGCCATAAAGTGAACTCTTTAGATTATCACAGTTCAAATTACTCATCCCTTCCTCATATACAGTATAGTGAAGAAAAGTTCCAGAAAACAGATACACAGCTATATTTTATTTTCTGTGCTGTAAAAAGTTATCTCTAAAGATATTCACATGAATAATTGCAGAAATTTCTTTAACTCTGATCAAACCAGATTTTATTTTTGTAAAACTGTGTTTGTAGGAGAGTATAAAGAACTGGGGTAGCAATGAAGATCAAATTCTCAGTGTATCATTATGGTACTAATGAATTAAAAAGACCGTTATGTAGAAAACTCCATGGTTATTTAGTCATGCAAACTGGACTGACTTTAGATACTGTGCCCTATAAGTGTCCTGTTTGCAATAACCATGTTAAAGTAAGATTTTCAAGAAATTAGCATCCTAAAGTAATAGTTCTGTTATCATTTCCCTCTATTTAATCACCAAGACTCTTTGCTGACTTAACTCCTGCTTCCAATATTGAACAAACCTATTTGTGCTGCCATATAATACTGGTGTAGTTACTGACTTATTTATTTGATTTTATCTACATGTAGTTCATACTTCCTAAGAGTAATTACTGTTCCATCAAGAGCACATTATGAGCATCACATCAGTGTTTATTGATTAAGGCTATCCTGGATAATCCGAGAAGAAACATATAGTCTAATAATTCAAATACTATTTGTTGAGTGCACAGAGTTGTAGCTAGACATTAAGAACCAAACATAATAGAGATATATTTCCACCCTGTTATTGTGGTCTTTTTTGAGAGGCAGACTTAAAAAAGATGTGTCTTTAGTGTAACATAGTAACTGATGAATAAAGCCATGCTTAGGGCCATATAGGTATGCTAGAAATACTCAGAAATATGTTTTAGACAGATTCTTTTTGATAGATTCTGACAGAAAATAAGTATGTCATGTGTTCAAGAAATAGTCTTATTTTTACGTAAAATTTTCTGATTTTTTGGAAGAGAAACTTGTTCGGTATTTTTCAAGAGCCTCCTCTCCTAGCAATAAATATCTAACATTTTATCAAATAAAACTCAATTAATGATTTTATATCTGCTCCTTCTTTATGATACTCTTATCTCCTTCTTCAATATTAAGATAACAGATTCAGAAGATTGCCTCTGTGCTTACAAAGAATTGTTCATGGTTCTTTAGTTTTCTACTTCCTAAAAGCAATTGATAATTTACAAAATAATCTCAAGATTAAATATGATGACTGATAGTGTAAATTTAGTGAAGTGCATATTCAATATATGTACATGATTTAGTATAAAAAACTGGCTGAGGAACACCTAGCCCAGTATTAACTTGGGGATGAGGAAATTAGCTTTGCCTGGAGTGGATAGATGTTCCACGCTTACCTGACCCACCTTGGGACTTCTTACTCTTTTGGGGGAGAGGATGGGTGGATTAGAGAGGAGAGAGGCTGAAGGCTGACTGCAAGGGATTGGGAAGAGGGAAGGGAGGGGAGCAGGTGGATACATGGATAAAAATGACTTTCAAAATAAAATTAATTAATTATTTTTTAAAAAAGAAACTGGCTCATGTAGTTAATAGAGGCTACCGAATCTCAAAATCTGCAGTCAGAAAGCTCCAGCTGGGGTTGGGAAGCCTCAGAATCTAAAAAGCTAGTACTCTGATTATTGTCTGATTTTGTCAGAGTCAGAATCCAGAAAGAGCCAATTTTAAAATTTCAGTAAGAATGCCAAAAAAAATTCTCCCACCTCACTAAACAGTCTTTGGCATAAGATGAGTTTTCTCTTTTTCAAAAGGTCTACCTTTTTCAGACTGTTAAGGCCATAAATTGATCATATAAGGCCCAGCAATAATCTGGAGAACAATATGATTCATTTTTAAAATATTTGGCCACATATCTGAGTACCTTATATCCCTGTCAAGTTGGCACCAAATATAATTAATCATTATATCCACTGAGGAAATTCAGATAGCATTTCAATGGTATAGTCAACAAGTTCTGGAGCAAGGCCCATGAAGAAAGATAGTATTAATATTAGTTTTAATATGAATAGCAAATTGCCAGTTGTGTACATCGGCTATTTTAGGGCCAGATGCACTCCCAATCAAGTTTTCAACTAACTAAGGCACTAGCCAAAATTTTAACAGCCACCCAGCCAGAACCTATCACACAGCTACTCCACAGTGCTCATGCTGTAGGTATGTGAAACAAAATACATGCTTACTTTTAAGCTACTCAACTTTTAAAGAGAATAATCTGCTATGCATCTTCAACTAACAGGTGATGAAGTAGTAGGTCCAATGTCTCAGTACTTATGATGCTTGGTTAGATACGTTTCTAACATCAAAGGTCAAGGGCTTAATTTTTCAATGTGGAAAATTCTGTTCATATTTACCAATGTCTTACAAATAATAAGTATTCATGTCTATTTCATTTTCTTCATCACCAAGGAACTTCTATGTTTCTGTTCCTGATAAGCCTGAATCTTTTCTTAAAACATATAAGTATTTACCTTATCAACCTTTCTTCTGATGATTTCCTGGGAATTTGCTAAATTAGAAGTTTGTAGAAAAACAAATAATCCCCAGATGTTTCTAGTAGTCTTTGAGGAGGGGGTATATCAAGTGTTGTATTTTAGAAAATATGTTGGATATTTTGATTGACTCTTAACAAGTAACTTGTCAGACAAGGTGAGTATACCTGTAGTGCTAAAACATCTGAAGCTGAGGCAGGAGGATGACTGTGAATATGAGGCCACCCTTGAGACAGAGTGTGCAACTCATGCCAAAGTGTTTCCTCATTCCAATAATAAAAACAAAGGAAAAAAAACTAGATCAATACTATATCATGGAATCATTTCAATGCATAGCTGAAAGAATATGGACTCCTTGGTAGAGACTTGGCATAGACTGCTAGAGCTCAAATGCTAACCTTTCATTCCTAGTAATGGAATGCTGGGTTTAAACTAAGATGAGGCTCTACATCTAAGGTTAGGCCAATTGACTGTGAATAAAACTACATTACTTGAAATTAATTTGTACATGTTGAATTTATGATACATTATCTATGTATAAGCTTTGGATTTCTATTTTTGTTTAAATTCCTAAAAGTAACACTGGGGTTTTACTGAGAGACCACACTAAACATAAATAGCAAATAAATCTTCCCCAAGCTTAGTGATGTTCAATATTTAAGAGTTCCTTACAAGGTTTGGTTGTCTGAAAAAAAAATTGATCTTTCTTTGTCAGGGCATTGCTCTACTAAAAGCTATCTTTTGAAGGCCCACATTAACCCAATACAACAGAGTTTTCCTCAAATTTGTTGGCTCAAATAAAATTAGTTTGCTCTTTTACACAGAAATTCTTAAGCAAATGAATTACCAGAGTTACAAAGAGGGCATCCAGGACATAGGGATGTGAGGAAGCTTAGCCATCCTTAACCCTGATTTAAGGCCTCAGGAACAATAGTTACTACCAACAGACAACATAAGAGGAGAGCATCTGAGGCCAATTATCTAGCAAGTGCTTAGATAAGCTGTAACCTACACTCATCACTTACACTCTGTGTCCTTTAAAGTAAAAATTAAAAATAGGAAATCTGGAATGACTATTACTAAAATAAGGTAAATATGGCAATGGAACTTCCAGATACATAGACAAGTATAACTGTATGGTAAGAAATTTTAGCACTTCAACAGTAGCAATATTAAAAAGGGAACATTTGAAACCATATTGCACTAAATTTTTTGGTAGAAGAAAAATTACAGGTCTCTTTGGAACTTGAAAATCCAATGCCTAAGAAGGTGCTATTGAGTTGATTTATGGAGAAAGTTAGTACCAGATAACTTATATTGATGGTTTATAAGTAAAATTTATCTCTAGAGAATAGATCTGATTGTTATAAAATTCCATGCTCATTCTCATTTGTTAATAAAATAATTCAAGAACAGTTTTCTTATTTTCCTTATTGATTTTTATGAATTAACTCATGCAGCAAATACTTATTGGATATGTACATTTGAACCCATGGGTTATTTTATTTTTTGTAAAAATATTTTTTCTTAAAATTAATTTATTTTTTTGAGATTTTTAGAAAAGATTTCTTGCTATGTACACAGCATTTTTGCCTGTAGGCCAGAAAAGAGCGCCAGATGTCATTCTAGCTGGTTGTGAGGCACCATGTGTAGGTGACAATTCAACACAGGATCTCTGGAAGAGCAGCCAGTGCCCTTAACCTCTGAGCCATCTCTCCAGCCTCTTTTGAGTTTTTTTTTTTTAATGTTATACAATATTTGGAAGAAACCCTTGCATGTGGTTTCTTAGTCACTGAGAAGAGCATAACACACACACACCCAACCTCTTAGAAAATGTGATGATTGGCATAGAGAGTATGTGGAGCCTGGAGGGGTGGGATCAGACTGTGTTCCTGTGCATGAGCTGACACTTTGGAGCCCTTTCCCTGCAGAGGAACACCTAACCCAGTCTTGACTTTGGGATGAGGAAATCTGACTTGCCTGGAGTGGATGTGCCACTTTGGGACTTCTTGCTCTTTTGGGGAACAGGATGGGTGGATGTAAGGGTGAGGCTGAAAGCTAAACTGGGAGAGATTGGGATGAGGGAAGGGAGAGGGACCAGGGGGATACATGGATAAAAAAAAAGACCTATTTTATTAAAAAATAATAAAATTAATATACAAAAAATAAAGAGCTTTCATAAAAAATGAAAATGGACACTGAACAACACGGGATGCCTCTCAAACATGCAGCATTAAAAAGAACATGAAATAGACAGCTCTGTAGTACTTCTCAGAGTGAATATGATGTATATTGGTGACTTTGCTGATAAACCTCCAAGATTCTGCACTTAGTGACCTACTCATAGATGTTGATTATTCCCATTTGTCTGTCTGAGTGACAGTCTCTAGAATTAATTCATTCTCTCTTTAGTTCTTTAGTACCTGGCAGGACTGTTAACTACCTCCTGAGCTACACCACTTATCCTTGTACTGAAAGACAAATCATTTTATCACTGAAAATTTCAAATATACTCTAACAAAATAATAGAAGGATCATCATACATCAACGAAACAACTCCAACATTTATGAATATTAGACCAATTTTTCTTCACTGCTTTATTTACTTCTTTATTTATTAGTTTATCTGACACCTTCTAAAGCAAGTCATAGATCATTCTCCTCACGAATACCTTATTATAGTCTATATCTCTCATAATATAGACATCTGTGTGTATTATATTATCTGTGTGATTGCATCTAATATATTTGTCAATAGCTTCCTAAAAGTTCTTCATATTCAATTTGTTTTTTTATTTTTATGATTATTTCTAATCCACCTTTTTGATTACCCAAAGTAATAGGCTTAACTATGGCATTTTCACACATGATTTTTCCAGATCCTCCTCTTCATTTCTTCCTCACCCATGTTTTCCCTGCTTGTACCCTCCCTTCCCCAGTGGTTTCCTTTCCACCTTCATATCTATGTACTTTTTTACTTCCTTTAAGTGTAAAATATTATTTACCCTTGTAATGGTCCCCTTCCTATTTTCATGACTTCTATCTCTACATACATTCATATAAGTATGCATATATAAAACTTAAAATATAGAATTCACATTTTATATGTCAAAAAGAACATAGGGTATCTGTATTTCTGAGCCTGTGCTATAATTCCCAATTCCATCCATTTTCCTTCAGATTTTGTCAACTACAGACAACTAAAAAGTCTAAAATTACAAAAGTCCAAAACTACAAGTCTCTAAGTCTAGACTTCTGGCTGCCCAAAAGCAAAAAAGCTCATTATAAGGCATTAATGACTCTGGTCAAGCACTATCTGTTCACTTGATTAGAATATTTATTAACGATTATAAGTTTTGGTGTTAATTTTTATATACACACAAACATACCATGATTTCTTTCCCAGTCTTCAAGCTGCCTGCTCTCTGAGTTTCTTTTGTTGTGCAAGCCTTCTAACTTCAAGCAATCTTATTTGTTAGTTCCTGAATTTATTTTCCAGTTCTATTCCGAATATTCTAACTTCTGCCTACATCTTGAAAAGCTTTTTCCTCTTGAAACTTTAAACACTTCAAGCTCTAAATTAAGGGATTTCATTCGTTTGGTATTGCTTTTTGTGTGGGCTAAGAGATAGAGAAATACAGGTCTAAATTGTTTTCCTCGCAGATGAATAATCAGCTTTTCCCGCACTGTCTATTTAGACCTCGCTGTCTTTTTTTCCAATGTAGATTTTTGAAACTCTTGTAAGAATCCAGTGGATTTAGTCCTTTAGATTTATTTTTGGCTTTCTCCATTGCCATTCGTGTCTATTTTTCAGCCAGCATTCTGTTATCATTGTCACTATGGCTTGATAACATAACTTCAGGTCAAGAGATGTGATACTCCAGCAATATCCTTTAATGTCCAAGATTGCTTTGGCTATCGTTTTTGACATGATGTGTACTTTTTATTAAAAAGTTATAAAACATAAAACCAAAATACAAAAAATAATGGCACACTATTTGCTGAGAAATAAGTCAGAGAAAATATGCCATTAATAATAGTTCTAAAATATTAAGAATAAATTGAATTAAAGTGGTAAAAGACTTTATCAATGAAAACATTAAGACAGCCTTCCTCATCCCAAAGTCAAGAAGGCTGACTGGAAGGGATTGGGAGGAGGGGATGGAGGGGGAGCAGGAGGATACATAGATAGTGATGACATTTTTTAATAAAAATAATAAAATTTAAAATAGAAAACATTAAGACATCAAACATTAAATTGCAGAAGACACCTTTTTTTAGGAGAGGCCTTCTATGACACAAGATTAGTAGATTTAATATTATGAAAACAGTTATATTATCAAAAATAATCTACAGATTTAATTAAATTAACATAAAAATTCCAATGACGTTCTTCACAGACATAGAAAAAAATAAAACCTTTCAGATTCAAATGGAAATGGAAAAGACCATGAATATCTCAAGCATTTGTCTTTACAGTCTATGTAAATTCTTCTAAAGCCCACATGTTAAATGTAAGAATTCAATGTGTAGTATCTATTCCTTCTGTCCCTCACAGTGTTTTTGAGAGAAATATCTTACTCCTCTATGGCACTGACAAACATTTACTTGTATTTCTGGAACTTTCTTGAGTTAAGTTCTTGCTCAGTCATCTGGTTGTGGAAAAACTCATGTTTCATGGTTGGCATATACATAATGCTACTTCTTTGAAACAAAACACAGTTATAAAGTGTTTATTTAAAAAAAAGTAAGGAAATACTATTGCATAAAAGTTACATACATTTCCTTAGTGGATAATTACGTAGTTATAAACAAATGTATCTTTAAACAGGAGACACAGAGATATATTGATGGTTGGAGGAACAGGATGCTCAGGAATATATAGGTACAAAGAGATGAAGAAAAGGAGAAATATGACACAATATTAATATTTATTGCCTTGAGTAAATAGATAGATATTTTTGCAATATTTCTACAAATTAAAATTCTAAGTCAAAAGTATGGGAACATGACCATTTTACTAAAATTTTTGTGAGGATCAAATGAAAAAAATAATGTAAATCTCTTTAAACGTAATATGTCCAAGTAGCAGAAACCTCATTAATATGACCCATTGACTATATAATCCTAGGGAATTCACTCAACCTGTCTAGAGCCTCATCCTTATGAATGATTGGGGCTGTAGAGATGGTTCATGGTTGAGAACACTTGTTGCCCTTCTAGAGAACCCAAGTTCTATTCTCAGTATCAACATGTCAGCTAACAACTGTCTTTAATTCCAATTCCATAAAATGTATTACCCTTTTATGACTTTGCTTGGCAATAGGCATGCACATGGTTCACATACATACATTCAAATATGTGTATATATAAAATAATTTTTTTAATGCAATTGCAATCAGAAAACTGTCTTGTCAATGACCATAAGTATCAGCAAAAGAGGTCTGTAGATTTAATGTAACCACAAAGAAAGTCCCAGTGGGTTTTTTCCTAAGTAATGGAAAAATTATCCTAAAATTCACATGGAAACCTGGGAGCCCATGTAAGCTAACTATGTATAACTAAATGTATAACTGTATGTAACTAAATATAGGTATGAGGCATAGGACTTCGATATCCTAAAAGTACTTGTCTATTCTCTGGTATGTTTCGCTTTAATACAAGTGTTAAAGATACTTTTTGTAGAAACCCTCAGACAAGGATAAGTGTTAACTATATATCTTGTATTCCATACAACTATTGAAATATTTTGTAATAGCTATATTAAAAATGTAACACTACATTAAAAAGTTACTAATAGTAAATTAAAAATATTTAAAAATACAAACAAAAAATCAGATAATTGTGAAAGGTCCAAAGATACATATCAAGATAGGAAACTAGGCTATCTAATTTTATTTCTTGAATTGATGTTTGTACCACAAAAATGTTTTCAGGATAAACTCAAACAGGTTATATACTAAAAATCTAACTTATATCACTGTATATAGTGTTGGTCATTCAAGATATGCATATGTCTAATAAAGTCCTCCACTTTGATGCTGATCTTTCTTTTCTGTGGCTTAGTCATGGCTTCATTTCTCCTTATTTCTCTGAAAATATATACTTACATTTGTTCATTTATTTATCATTTTCCAAAAAGATACTCTAGTGATGAAAAATGGCATGTCAGTGTTTTAAATAGAGCACTTTCCTAACTTCTGTAAGGCTGGAATAGCATTATAACTTTCAGGCAACCTTACAACTACTATATAAAATCCTACCATCAACAGTAGAATCTGTGTGGAGAGAAGAGACCTAAGAGACCTGGTTTTAGAGGGAGAGTTTTTAAATTAGCAATGAGAGCCGATGTGTCCCTTCATATGTAGCTATTACGTGACAATTATCAGTGTTACTTGAGTCTAGTGTATGATTAGAATCTAGAATATTAACAAAATGACAAACTAGAAAAATAACTCACAGTTACAAAGAGGTTCAGATTATTTTCTAGATGGATGTGCTGTATTTTACAAATGTTCATTAACATAAGAAGAAATACAACTTCTTTATGTGAAGCAAAGAACACCATTTTAAAATACATATCCTGTTTTTGCATGTATGTGTGGCTCAGGTGTGATGTGGAGAAAGGCCAAGAACCTTTCTGTTAGGTGATATCTTTTAGTTCCTTGATGTAAAATAAAAGCAGTTTGGCTACAAATGAAGAGCATCATTGGTCACATAGGCTGGGGAATATCCCCACTGGTTGGTGTGTGTAGGGCATTTATGAATGTATGCATGCATGCATGTTTGTAGTAGGCACATGTGTATATATGAGTGTGCATCCACTTCAAGACCCAAAGTCTACATCTGTTGTCTTCTTCAATTACTCTTCATTTTATTTAGTTAAGGAGAGTCTCTCACTGTACCCAGAGTTCATGGATACTAGATACTTTACCTGGCCAGGTTGCCCTGGGAGATAGATACCCTATCTCTTCCTCTCAAATGCTAATATTACAGGGGTTACTTATACATGCCTGGCTTTTTACATTGGTTCTGAGATCTGAACTTATGAGCTTTACACTTGCAAGTACAGGCTTTTATTCACTAAACCATGTCATTAGCTTCTTGTATGTATACATTTTAGTTAATGAAGAATTTATCCATTGTATATGTTTTTTTTTTTTTTTAGAATTTGTAGATGTTGAAAATGAACTCAATTATCCTCATGGTCTTTAGGAGGAAAGTATTAGTATAATATAGAATGATATGTGCTCTGGTTCCATATTCTGTGGACTCAAAGTAAGGGTAATTGTGTTACACCATCTTGAATAGAAGAACCAACAGTGTCTACTATGAGAAGCATGTTTTTTCTTATTTAATTTCATAGGTATAAAAATGACCAAATGGGAAATTTGTGGACAAAGTGTCTCTTCCAAATCTAGTACTCTTCTGTATGGAAAATGAATATTCTAGAAACTAGATGGATTTAGATTGCAGTTGGGATTCTTTGACAGTGCATAAAGACAAACTATATCTACATCTGTTTATTTGCTTAATTCATTTTTGAGTGTAAAATGATGCAGCTTCTGAGCTTCTTTCCAAATAAGGGTTTTATTCACCTTTCATACAAATACTGAGCTCAAATTCCCATGACACATGCAGGAGACATTTCTTCATGAAAATATTCATCATGTTTTCTCATTCTGTGGCATGGAAATTAAAGTAAAACTGTTAGAGTAAAACAAATTTTCTATTAAAGATGAATTTACATTTTCATCACAGAAACATGGAACTGAAAGGGATAAAAATCTGCCTTTCAGAATTTATCTACATCATTGATAAGAATGAGAGCTATTTCTCTATCCAAAAGTGAAAAATATATCCCAGTGAGCTTGATGCTGCAATATTCATTTTCCTTATGAAAACAAATTTAAATTGCAATATAATAAGTTCCCTGATGTGCCCAAAGTATGGGAAAACTTTCTAAGTGAATGGAAAAACAGAGGTAAGACACAATCTGTACAATGATTTCTATTCCTGGTAGACATATGCATGATAATCTTCTGTAGTTTTACACTGTTTCTTAAATTTCCCTTATATAATACTTTCTGAACCTGATTCTAAATTTTGATAACAAATTGTAATAGATGCAATATTTCTGAAAATATCACATACTCTGTAGGGATGAATAACTCTCTGTAGGGATGAATATCCAAAATGACAGGTCTCACTTTTAAACATTTAACTATTTATTGTGTGTTTTCATTCATGGAGCTTAAAGGACCACTTGTGGGAGTCAGTTTTCTTCTTCTACCATGTGGGTTTTGGGAATTGAGCTCAGGTTCTCAGGCTTGGCACCAAGTGCCTTAAATCTCTGAGCCATTTCAATGGCCTGACAGATACACTTTTAAAGCTACTTTTTTAAAACAGTATTTTGAGTTAACAGGAAAATAAAGAGATATGAATGAATAAATATACCCTACCAACATACATGCATTGTTTATTTGCATCTACCAAGGGAATGCATTTTTTTTTAAACATTGAGGGAAACTAAATGATACAATGTAATCACCTCAAATCTATGGTTAATATTAAAGTTCACTATGGTGTTATACATTTTAATGGTTTGGACAAAGCAGAATAATGTGTGTCTATCATTAAATACGCACAGTGAATATTTTCTCTTCCCAGGGATGTGTGTTTTCTACATTTTAATCCGTCCCCACTCCAACCTCTGATCACTGTTGAGCTTTATCTCTGTAGTTTTGCCTTTTCTTCAATATTGATGGTGGGGATCGTATTGTACGCAGCCTTTTCAGTTTGGATTCTCTTCAAGTTTCGTTCTGTTGCTGTGATAAAAGCCACTCTGGCAAAAAGCAATTTAGGGAAAGAAAAGGGTTATTTCACCTTACAGGTTGCATCCATCATTGGGGAAATTCAAGTGAGGAACTTGAAGCAAAATCCATGGAGGAATGTTGCTTGCTGGCTTGCTCACAGACTTATGCATAGCTAGCTTTCTTATACAGCCCAGAATCATCTTCCTAGTGAATGGTGCCTCCCACCGTGAGCTAGGCTCTGCATATCAACTATCAATCAAGGCAATTCCCAACAGACATTCTTAGAGGCCATTCTGATCTGGACAATCCCCTCACTTAGAACCCCTTACCAGGTGAATCTAAGTTACTTCAACTTGATGGTTTAAGATAAGGTTCATTGCTTAAGGACACACACTTAAGGTTTCTTGGTGTCTTTCCCTGGCTTGGTAGCTCACTACTTGAGCATCAAATAATATTCAACTGTTTGAGTATGTGGCACTTTATTCAACCACTAGAGAGTTATTTGATTGTTTTTAACTTGAAGCATTATATATAAAGTTCCTGTAAGCATCTGTATGCAGTGACATGTGTACAAAACACTTTTAGATCTTTAGATCATTATCAAAGACTACGGCAACAGGATAGTTTAGTAAGAATATGTTTAGTTTTATAAGAAATCACCAAACAGTTGTGTCATTTTTTATTCCAAGTATAGCACTTGAGAAGACACATTGTTCCACATCCTTGGTAACTTTGGCATTGTCAAATGTTTCAGTTTTGGCTGCTCTTGGAGATATACAGTAGTAGTTCATTATTCTTTAAAGTTGTATTTACATGATGACATATAATATGGAGGAACCTTGTATATGTTTTGTCATTGTATATATGAAGAAATGATTGCCAAGGACTTTGGACCATTTTAAATTACCTTTGGTTTTTCATATTGTCACAAGTTCTTTTTATACTTAAGATAATACTTTATCACATATAATTTCATAAATATTTTCTCCAGCTTTATAATATCTGTTATTTTCCCATTGTCTTTTATATAACAAATATTCAAAATTTTAGTGAAGTCCAGATGATGAATAATTCATTCCACAAATGACTTTTGTATTGTATCAAAAATCATATTATAGTCTAAGGTTTCTTTTATGCTATCATTAATGAGTTTTATAGATTTAGAAATTTATCACTTGTGTCAGTTACTATTTTATTGAAGAGATTTCATGAACAAGGCAACACTTAAAATAAAGGACTTAGTTGGGAACTTGCTTACAGTTTTACTGAGTTATCCCACAATCATCATAGAAGGAAGCAAACAGGCATGGTGTTGGAATAGTAGATGAGAACTTTACGTCTTGATGTACAGGAAGCAGGCAGAGAGAGAGACAGACAGAGAGAAAGAAAGAGAATGACAGACAAACAGAGAGAGGGGGAGAGAGGAGAGAGAGTCAGAGAGACTGAGACTGTTTGGCATAGGCTTTTGAATCTTGAGTGCCCACTCACAGTGACATATCTTTTCTGACAAGGCTAGACCCACTAATCCTTTACAAACAGTTCTACTGCTTGGGGATTAAACCCTGATATATATGAGGATCTTTGACCATATTTATGTTGACCTACATTAGGAGTTTCTCTTTTGTCCACTGATCTAATTAGTCTTTCACCATTATTTCATTCCATATCACCATGATTTCATAGTAAACTGTGAAATTTAGTGTCAGTATTACAATTTGTCACTTATAAATATTTGGTTGTGATAATTTGGATCCTTTGTTTAGCCGTATAAAATTGGTGTAATTTTTAATGTCTATCTACAAAATTACTTGCTATAAAATTTAAAAGCTATAATATTTAATTTCTTTTACTTAACACACTATTGTAGCTAGAAGTTGTCCAGTGTCTCATGGCTGCTCACTCTGAAATAAACACACAGAAGCATATGTTAAAAAAATATTTTAGTCCATGGATTGGGCTTCTTGGTAGCTAACTCCTTTATCTTAACCTAAATCATTTCTATTAATCTATATATGTGTCTTATGGCTTTACCTGTGCTCCAGTACATTTGATCCCAGCAACTCCGAGAATCTGTCCCAACTATGACTTTCCTCTCCCTGTATCTCCTGGATTTCCTGCCTGGCTATGTACTGTCTTGTATTAGGTCAAAACATCTTTATTAATTAATGGTAGCAACACATATTCGCAGTGTATAGAAAGACTATCCTACAGTACATTATAGTTCTAAATATTTATGGGGTACAATATAACTATGCAAGCCATACAATTAGCTTTGCTATTTATCATTCATTTGTTTTTTTTTTTTATAAACTTAGAGTTGTTTTCTAAAAATATATATTAGATAATATTTTTATTATACCATAATGTAGAAGATTAGAACCTGTTCTTGTATTTTATATTTGTATTTTATATTTGTTATGCAAATCCCCTATATCTTCCCTATAACTATATCTCTGGTTTCTATTTACCACAGATACAATTAGTTTCTTTAAAATGGAGAGTATTTTTTGTGATTATACTATGTGATGTTTAATTTTCATTGTCAACCTAAATTCATTTAGAACCACATAAGGAGACAAACTAATGAGTATATCTGCAATGATATTTTGAGAGAATATTTAATGAGGTAACACCCACCCTACATGTAGGCGATACTAGCCCATTAGGCAAAGGCCCCAAACCAAACAAAAAGGGGGAAAAGGAAGCTACCTAAGCATAAACATTGATCTTCCTGTGCATCTTGGTTTTGTATGCAATATGATGACCTTTGTTATGCTCCTATTGTTACAGGTACAACTAGTGGGATGCACCCTCAGACTGAGTAAAAATACACTATTCCCTCCTTAAACTTCTTTTTTCCCTTGGATATTTTCTCATAGCAGCAAGAACATATATGAATCGAGGAGCTGGATCACTTGTTTGAGAAACTTGACCAGGTGGTTAAAAGGCCTTAAGAACTAGATTGTAGGAAATTAGAAGAATTTGAAGCTGTGGGATATGAAAGCTCTAAAATGAAGTAAGAGGGGCTTAAGAGAGTATTGTGGGAGTTTAAAAGGTGAGAATGAAGAAAAGTATAAAACATGGAGGCCTGGCTCATGAGGTTTTACAGGGGAGAGCAGTATTCTGGGAGCTACTCTAGAGAATATTCCATTTACCTCACAGCTGTATTCTGCCTATGTGTTGAAATTTTGTAAGGCCAACCTAAAACAGAATTGACTAAATTGTTTGACAGAGGACATTTCAAGATCAAGTAAAAAATAGGCTGTCATACAGATATTGCCTACTGTTTTTATTGAGGTTTGTAATATCTATTCAAAGTAGGAGATACTGAAGATGGGTGAATACAGAAGACTAAATCAGAAGCTGTCATCAGAACCTGGCAGCATTGTCCATACAATAATTCTTTTGCCAGTATAAGAATTATTGGGTCTTGGAGACATATACAAATGTTCTATAAAGCAATATGCCTAGGTAATACACTGTAGAATAGCATAGGCACTCAAAGGCTACTGTGTGAAACTCTCAAATTGTAACATAAACTGTAATGACGATGTGGGTGAAGCCAGTAATATAGAGCATTCACTGGGTCTTGCTGAATGAATGGAGTGGAGCCACCTCTGTTAAAAGGTTCTATGTTCTGCAAGTGGCATAACTAGATGGGCAATACTTCCCAATCTTGTTTTAGGTCAGATGATACCTTAAAAGCTCCAGATGACAGGCATAGAACTTTATATAATCTTTGCCTTGACAGGTATAGATCTTGACTAGAATGAATTTTTCTTATTTTTTCACCATTTCTATCTTTCTGAATTGGAACATTTACTCTGTGAGGTTGTATATTTATTTATCTATTTGTTTGTTTATCTTCATTTTATTTTTTATAAAAATTGTCTTTTTTATCCACGTATCCCCCTGCTTTCCTGCCCTTCCCTCCTCCTACTCCCTCCCAGTCAGCCTTCAGCCTCCCCCCTCCCCATACCCCCATCCCCTCCCCTAAAGGGGCAAGAAGTCCCAAGGTGGATCACCTAAGACAGGCAAATCCACTCCAGGCAAGGCCGATTTTTTCATCCCAATATCAAGACTGGATTAGGTGCTCCTCTGCAGAAAATGGGCTCCAAGGTGCCAGCCCACACAGGAACACAGTCTAATCTTACCCCTCGAAGCTCCACATACTGACACTGCATATTTAAAGCATGAAACTTGTGTTTGCTTTAGCTAAAGAAAATAATTATAGATTCAAAATATAAAGACAAAAAATTAAATTATGAAAATAAAGAATTAACTTCATAAAATTTGGTACTCTGAATATTAAAAGGATATTGACAAAATTTTATCTAAATGACCCAAATAAAAAAGAAGGAAATAAATATTTGACATCTCACAGTTAAAAAAAGTATCATCTTAAGTCTTAGAAAAGACTTCAGGGATTCTGAATAGAGTTAGAACTGTTAAGATTCTGAGAAAAATTAATTGTATTTTTATTTTAAGTTGGGTAAAGTCTTTTCAGGGAACAATGTGAAATATGATAGATTGATGTGACACATTCTACTCTCAAGTTGAGAAGGGATAAGCTTCTGGTCGTTATCTTCATTGTTAACATGGCTGGATTTAGAATCACTTAGGAGACAACTGGACAGATCTATGTTATTTCCAGGGCAGATTATGTGAGGGAAAACTAACCTAAAAATGGGTGGCATCATACAATAGCCTGGGGTCTCAGATAAAATTAAAAATGTACAAAGAGAAAGTATGATTGCAGCATTCATCCCTTTCTGTTCTTGACAATATAAATACTATAACCAGCCACCTACTCCTGCCACCATAACTGTCTTCATACAAAGGATTAAATCCTATCAATCCATGAATCAAATAAACTGTTTCTTCTTTAAGTTGCTTATGCCAGACATTTGTCACAGCAATAAGGTTAATACACTTAAAGTATATAGAACAGGTAGAAAAATCAAACTCCTCAATAATACTTAATATTCCTTTACAAAACCATGGAAGGCCTGCTTGTTTAATAGTCTTTTCTCATTTCATTTAAACTTTTGTAGTTTTTTCCATGTTGTGTGTTTGTGTATGTGTGTGTGTGTGTGTGTGTGTGTGTGTGTGTGTGTGTGTGTGTGTGTTTATGTGATCCTTCTTTAAAGATTTACTTTTACTTTCCACATAGTTTGCCTGCATGTTTGTAAGTGTACCATATGCATGTCTGGTGCTTACAGAGCTCAGGAGATGGCATCAGTTCTCCTTTCACCAGAATTACAGGTGGTTATGGGCCACATGTGGGTACTAGAAATGGAATCCAGCTCCTGCAAGTGTGCTGACATATTGTACATTTATTAAATATAGTATGGAATATCAGAGGAGAGGGCCACCCACAGACAAGCCCTGAAATTCAGGAAGTGGTGGCGCATGCCTTTAATCTCATCCCTGGGGAGGCAAAGATCCTTCTGAATCTTTGTGAGTTAAAGCCCAACAGAACCAGTCAGTTGTTACAATAAGGTTTCTGGCCCTGTCCAGCCAGAGGTCCAGACCCACAGACCTACAGACTCAGACCTCTTAGCCGCCCGCTGCTGCTTAGGTTCCCCAAATGACTCAGACACTTATATTAATGTCATGCTGTTTGGCATATGTCTCAGGCACATTGCTAGCTAGCTCCTTCATCTTAACTCAACCCATTCTCATTAATCTGTCTGCCACGTGGCCTGAGGCTCACCTGTGTTCTTTACATGCCTCTTTGTGGGAGGTTGTGTTGTTTCATTTTAAATAATTGTCCCAACCACTGGTTTAATAAAAAGAGCTGATTGGCCAAAGGCAGGCAGGAAGTGTAGGCAGGACTAACAGACTAAGAAAATCTCTGAGAGCAGAGTGCCAGACGGAGCACCAGAGAGAAGCCAGAGGAAGCCGAGGACAACTATGCTGCTCTAAAGAAGGTACCGAGCCGCATGGCTGAACAAGAGACATGGGTTAGATGAAGGGTAGGGAGCTAGCAAGTGATATGCCTGGGCCTGAAGCTGATCAGCCTAAAACTAATGAAAGCGTCTGTGTGTCTCTGTAGGACTGTGGGACTGTGGGACTACGGGTCTGTGGGCCTAGACCTTGAGGTTAGGCCCGAAAGTCAAGGCCAGAAACCTCGTACTACACCTCTTCTAGGGTGTCTGGCTTGATCTGTCTCTGACTCCCCCCTTCCCTTCCTACCTATTCTGATTCCCCTGCCTACTTCTTCTATCGTGCCTGTCATGGGCCAAACCTGCTCCTTTATTTAAAGATTGATATTCACAGCATAGAGAAAGACATTCCCACATCAGTCAGTGGTGGCACACACCTTTAATTCTACCTCTAGGAAAGTTCAACCAGGAAATAAAATAATTGGGTAGAGAGAGAAAAGGGTCCTAGGAGTTCAGCTCCCCTGCCACTTCCTTGGTCAGCAGAGGACAGAGAAAGTTGGAGTAGAGGATTAATAGAGGCCTCAAGAGTTGTCTGCATGAAAACTGGCTGTGGTTTGTCCCTCCCCAACCCTCTGATATTTCATCATTTTTCCTAATATCTGGCTTTGTTTTTTTTTTTAAAAAAAAAAAACTGAATTAGACAGTTTCTATTATTTTGCCTTTTCTTTCGTTATATAAATATTAAGAAGGATTTATTCCCAATAGTTAGTGTTCACAGCAGATTCCCTCACAATGATACTAACATGAATACAGTTTAAATTCATCAAAAGAATAATGAATACCTACATTATAGTATATTCATATAATAGAATACATCATAACAAAATGAGATTAATAATGTACTTTGACAAATACAGGAGCTTTTAGGTATAGTAAAATGCAACAAAATATAAAAATTAAAACAGATGTACGTTGCACAAATACATAAGACTCAGGGATAGATCTCTGAAGAAGTTGGAGATATTAGAGAGAATAAACACCAAAGTCAGATCTTACCCAGCTGTCTTCCAGATTCCCCAGCCTTGCTTCCCTTGGCTTGGCTTCCTCTCACTATATACCTGCCTTAAACTTTAAATACTCCCTTGGTAAATTAAAGTGTGGCCCACCACTCCCGGTTTGTGAGCCTGGAATTCCTTCTATAATCTAAAATGACCTCAACTCAGACTCAGTCACCACTCCCAGGATACTCCCCATGCTGTGAATCACTACTCTCTGATCCTCCTAGACTGACTGTGGTTAGAGCTCTGGAACTTTTGGAGCTTTTATTAACTCCCCACATAGACTGTGGGTAGATTCCCTCTGATATCTCTGAAACTTCTGATGCTTTTATTGAATCCCCACAGATGTATCTCATATTTGTTTTAGGTAAAATTTAGAAACACATAAAATTTTCATGCTGTATATGTGGTTTTATTACATAAGATTCAATATTACATCAAACTAATTACTGCTGGTAGAAGTAGAACAGTAAGAAGTAATGCTGTGGGAGAGAAGAAATGGGTAAGATAGGCAAAAAGTACTTATAAATCTTGATTTGGAGGGTGTGTGGAAGAATGCAAAAATAGTCAATTATTAAAATACATAATTAGAAGTGGAGTGTTTTACACACCTTGGTTATGTGTATACATATAAATATATATAGTTCGATTACCCAGGAGGCTGAAAACAATGTATCAACTGGCTCAGTGGCAAAAATGTTAATTTTGGAGAACCCTGGTTTGAGCACTTCAAAAGAAAGGCTGTTGTTTCCTCAGTGGCTCTGGGCTTTTATTATAATACCCAATAGAATTTGTGAAATAAGCAAGAGCAACAAGTGCATATAATTATTAAAACACATTTAAGAGTCATTAAAATATATTTTAAAATATAATATATAGTGCTTTATTTTCTACTTTAAGATAGAATGCACTATATTATAATAAATGAAAAGTCCAAATATTGAAGTCTGGCTATGAACCCCCTCTTACAAATTATTTATAATTACATTTCCTACATTATTCCCAAAAAAGTTGGTACCTTAATTTTAAGAGAAGAGATACTTCCAAAATGTACTCTCTACAGTATTTATGTTTTCTGATATGAGTCCTTGAAGATTTTCCTGGAGTATATTCCACTTTCAAGTAAGTATAGTCGAAAAAGAATTTATCAGCTGATCTTTTACTTCTGTATCATATATACCTTTTGTTTTCTCATCTTTAAGGTAGAAGTGCTATTGTGACATTCACAAAAATAAAATCAGTGCATGTGTATGGTAAACATTTTGTATATATATATATGTATATATATATACATATTATACAATCACTATAAATTTCTAATTTTAAGTGAGCTCCAGACTTTTAGTCAAATAATTTAAGAATTTATAGATCAGTGCTATAAAATATGTTTCTGTTGTAATATAAATGTTCTGTGTAGTCTATATGTTAGCCACAACCAATATATAATGAAAAGTTGAAATGTTGCCACTGCAACTAAATAACTGATTTTTAAATTATATTGAATTAATTTAAACCTCAGCAGACAATGTTACTATTAGGTACTGCAATGAACCAACACAATTCTAAGAAATGTCCTTGATTTTGTCATTTAATTAATGTGTCTAAGTAAATAACTCCAGAGTCACACTAAAAAAAAATAAAATAAAATTACTCTGAGCTTTAAAGAATTACTTGAAAACTTTCAGCCGTTGTCAGATGTATATTACTACTCCACATAAGGCTGTCATTGACCTTATAAACACAACTAACTAGGCCATTTGATCTTATTAAAGTCATAATATATTCTCCAAATTACGTCAATTCTCTATAAAAATGTAATACATGAGTAGTTTATTGCAAATCCAATATTAAGCATCTTTTAAAATTATCTTCCCCAAAGCTAAATATCTTAATGAACCAACTTTGGTCTAGTGAATATAAAATGACATTTTCAAAAATTGAAAAATGTTAAATAAGTTTTAGCTATAATGAGCTTTGAAAAGCCATTTGAATTGTTGCCCCACTTGCTCAGTGAGGCATTCTTTTAAATTAAAATTGATGAATGAGATTTAGTTTTCTTTATGGAGAACATTATAATAGGGGTAATATTTGAATATAATTGCCAATAAGGTGAATAGGTAATGAATAGAATATTAATTTTATTCTAGTGTTTTCCTTGAATATGTCTAAAATGAGTTAATTGTTCAATTCATGTCTAGTAATATTACTCGGACAATTGTGTTTAGAAGTATTAGAAAAAAATCTCTAGGTTACAGTTGTATCGTTATTATAATGCTATCTATTTATAATTCTATTCGACAAAAGTATAGGCAAAAGTAGTCACTATTTTATATAACATGAAATTATTTTGATTTGTGAGATTTGCATTTATAGTAAAATTTTGCTATCTATTGCTATCTATGTTATTCTCTGATGATGAGTTTTAAATTACTGATTCTTAATTTGCTGATAGCTTTGAAATTATAACACAGGTTATCAGTGAAAGAGGAAATTTACCTAATGTCTTTACTTTTGATAATATTTATAAAGAAATATGAAGATTACTTTCAGAACAATTTGTTACTTTCCTCATTATTAATGTACTAAATTATTATCCGATTCTTTTAAAAGTATGGTAGAAAATCATGGAGACTCAACAGACTTAAATTCTGTTTCCACAATAAATAGCATATATAAAAGAAACTGATTTAACAACTTATTTCAAACTTTAAAAACAATGACATAAGATATATAAAGAAGTTGCCAAGATGTTTAGTTGATCTGTGTGGCAACAATGTAGATTATGGTAACTCTGAAAGTGTGCCTAAACCCGTCATTTCTAATATTCTGAGCTTCTGATGAACATGAATATGTTATGAGAACAGCCCCTCTGGTTCTTATACTGAACATTTGTTTTATATCCACTCTAAATTTCTCATTATTGAGGATTTGTAATGTTACTTGTCAATATAACTTAGCCGTAATTAGCCAACTCTACTTTCTTCACATGTGTTTTTCTTCTCATACTTTTCAAGTGCTTCAATTATTGTTCCATCAAGGTTGATGCCTTATACTGGGTCATTGTTTCACCTCAATACAGTTTAACATTTTAACTTTTTTGCCCAGGATTAAATATGCCTCATGAAGCATTAGGCATTGTATCAATACCAGTTGGGCAATGCATTATTCAGTCCTCAGAGCTTACTTATGTTATTTTCTCTACCCATTTCTGGTAGAAAAAAATATCAAATTGATCAGCTTGTAAGTGCACTACATGGTATAATTACACAGTATTTATTAGAAGAATTCATTTTTGAATGACAAGGAGAATAAGACCAGAGAAGACATGGAGAACTGCCTGAATTTGGATTCTGTGGAGAGTAAAGAAAGGATGGATGGAAAACAGCAGAGATTTTAGTGTAGTTCCAAGAAAGCTTAACCCCAGTTATGGTAGTCTTAGAGCAAAGACTTGTCACTGGAGTGGGCTCTACTGCAGAATAATTGTTTTAGTATCACTTCTCTGATGGTTGGTTTCATCAGCCAAGATAGATAGGCTCCAGATGTTACTCAAACACAAATCTAGGATGATGATGTGAAAATGTTATAGATACTACTGTCATCTGACATCACAGAAACTTTTATTAATGAAAATAACCTCAATAATCTTGGTGGGTTTCATTTTATCAGTTAAAACAATTTAAGTTCAGAAACAAAGTTTATATAGGTAAAAGAAGGCCCACCTATAGACTAAAGGAACAACCAGAACCAGCCTTCCAGGCTTCCTTTTCTGCCAGCTTACTATGCTTGTTTTGAAATTGCCTTGCTAGCCTCCAGAATGTAAGCCAATTCCTTCTGAGTCTCTTTTTCCAGTGTAACATTTGTCCTAATTAGCCATCAACCAGGGACAAGTCCAGGGAGGTACACTGCATTGGTATAAATGCAGTGCAACCATAGCTTTGGCCAATGCTGGTGTCAGCCAACTACTCAATCTAGCAACATCTCTCACTTGAATGGACATTTGAGTATCCAGGCTTCATAGTTGCCACATGCATTTATATGAATTTTTAAGGAATGCTGAAGTCCTAAATTGTGGAATTACACATAAGACTTAGATTCTTTAAACTTCTGATAAAATTTAATTATCCTTTTCAGAATCATTGTTTTCACCCATTCTTTGACTATTGCGTTAGTATCACTCAATAGGATAATTTGCCTTTTTCTTTTGTTAGTTTATATCTCAGTTTGAAATGGCCCAGATAGGGATGTGAGTGGAAGCACCTCAGTTGGGAGGTAAGCAGAGACCACAACCACTAGCAAAATATAAAAGGGAAACACAGATTAAGGATTAAAAAATAAATAAGTAAAACAAAATAAAATAAATCAAAACAGGTAGACTTTAAATCTAGTTACTGAAGTGAATAAATGCAGCTCAAGCTAGTTGTAAAACTCTGGGACTTTAGAAAACAATGCCTCAGAGCTATTTTATGCAAACAAGTAAGGTAAGTGGAGACATTATCCACTAGCTACTGGCAGTCATCCCAAATGATGTTTACAGGTGTCTGGTGGGAGTTGGTGTCAGTGCCCTTGCATTATCTATTATGGCCTACATTCAGGCAAAGTAGCATCCAACAGACACAGAGAGCTCTCACAGTTACTGGCAACTGGAAGCTTTGTCATACAGAAATGTCACACGCCAAGTAGACGTGGATGGGATAGTACTAGCATCTGTTCCACAAGACCAACACATGACACAGAATAGATGCTAGAGTTTTTCAATTATTAAATTGCTATGAAATCTTGGAAGATAGGGTTGATTTTGTTTGTTTGTTTGTGAGTTTATTTGTGCTCCAAAATAGAATGGGCTGTAACTTTTACTCTTGGCCAATTTAGCTTTCACACTGAAGAAAGATGAAGATATGGTTTTCTTAGCTATGAACCTCCTATGGTATTCTAGTTTACAGTTACCCTTAAGTTTGCCTCACTTGAAGAAACTAGTACTTTGTCTTCCTAAGTTTGGAAATCTTTGGAGACTATAAAATGAAACTTATTATTTTATAATATCAATTATCAAAATAAGGTATAGTCTATGGACGATCCTAGTAAATTCATGCCATTTTAGGAGAATGCTGTAGAAAAAATGAAAAGCAAGCTTTTTCATTAATGTTTTCCAAGGTTTTTTCAAAGGAGAATAATGCCTACACATGTTACTGAATATTTTTAAAGCTATAGAGCTCTTTAAATGCACATTCATACTATCTTTTCATCATGCTGACAAATTTGGTAAACAAGTACTACTTAAGAGGATTTCATAAATACAGGCAACCAATTATATAAAGCATTAAACTACAAAAGAAATTCGACTGTTGTTAAAATTTAGAAAATAGATTCACATTGCCTGAGATGTCAAAAGCGATAGGAAAACTTTATAGCAATGAGCTACAATAATTCTTTTATCTGATTACTATACCAGTTTCCTTCTGTATGGCACAGAGACGTTCTTTGAAGAATCATCTTTACAATATCACAACTTACAGATATATTAGCAGAGTAAATAATGTGTTCATCAAGTAACTATTAATATGATTATTGGTATAAATTTATGGGATCTGCTTTTTAAATGTATAGAAATAATAATAGCACACCATAAATTGTATTCATGGTGAAATCAATAAATCAGATTGTTGTTGGTAGCAACAATAAACCATGCAGGAAGCAATGATGAGGACCATTCACTTCTTAAAAGAAAAATATCAGTAGGTTGATGTATAAAAGGTCCATTTTACATGCCAGACCCAAAAGACTTTCTATAGATCTATTAAAAAAGTGATTAGCATTTGAAGGCTATTGAAAGAAGGAAAGTCATATTTCTTCAGGGGTGTGGTCCTTCATATTTATCCAAATGGTCTAATGGATGGAGCAAAAATGCTGTTACTGATACATATATGCTCAGTGTAACTTGATTGACTCATTCATTAAACAAAATGGAGGAGAAGGCATGAAGTTGGGAAGGTAACTATTTTTTATGGGTGGTGATCCTGGAGGAGTTGGATAGGGTGATTGAGGAGTACATGTGATCAAAAATAAATACAACATATTATATACATATGTGTTTATTGACAGTGTTCATTGAAGGGATGAGAGTTGTAAAACACACATAACGTTTCTCAAGTTTGGGGCTTTGTAGCTCATACCATGTTGCTAAGAAATTGAATGGTTCAAATCAAATGAACTTTTGGTTTGTTAAAGTTTCTCATATACTTACAAAAAGAAACATTTTAATCTTGAAGAATAAATATGTAAGTTTATGTCATCCATTACAACTATGTCCACATGATATGCAGATTAAAAAGAACTTTATTTGGTTTTTCAAGACAGTTTCTCTGTGTAACAGTTTCAGATGTCCTGGAACTCTCTCTGTAGATCAGGCTGGCCTTGCTTGGTTAAGGTTGATGACTGTACCCAGATCCCTCTATTTCTTTCTGTTTCTGACCACACCTTTAATCTGTCAAAGTGTCCCTAAGGATTAAAACTTTAGCTAGGATGGCTGGAGGGCTCCACTCATCTCCTAGTCTAGCTTCATAGAATTTAGCTTTTTAACTAAGATACTAGTAGGACATACAGTTACCACTCTGGGGAATTTTAGGGTCCATATATCCACCAACTAAAGCACTTCCATCTGCTGCTTATTAACCCCATTTAAGTATTTTGCAGAAGGGCCTCTTAAAAGACTCACAAGTGTTTTGCCTCTGAAGCTGAATCAGGAAGTCTCTCTTTAAAAAGCCAAGCCTCTGCTTACCTCCAGCAAACAGAGGTGATCCAAGAAAACATAACCCCACTACAATAGCTAAGTAGGACTCTGTTGCTTCCCTCCTTTGGAAGTTTGCCTGGGGCCTTCAGGGACCTTGAAAGTTAGTCCTCCAGAGGGGTACATTTAGGTCAGCTCCAGCTCAGAGTTCTCTCTGAGTTCTGTTTATGAAATTCAAGGTGTCTTCAGCAATAGGGATTTACTTTCTCTTCACCTCTAGAGAACCACCTAAGAGCAGTAGCAACAAAGTGTATGTTTTAGGATTCTCTTGGATAGCACTGGCCAACAACTCAAGAGATTTTCTAGACTCAAAAGAAATGTCTTTAACTGTCTTTATAATGGAATATATATTGGTATATTAACAATATGTTAACAAATAAACATGAACATGAAAAAGAAATTGGGGGTGTAGATAGGTTGACAGGTGTCAGGAAGATTAAAGGTTGAGATGAGAGTAATCAGAATACAATATATATATATATATATATATATATATATATATATTTAATTGCCAAAAAGGTTTAATTTTTCAAAAACCTATGAAATTAGGTTATTATGAAATGATCAATGTTATGAAAGAGAACAGATAACATTTTGTGGTGTATGGATTTATATTCCTTAAAAGCCTTCCCTATTCAATTCACTAATATGCATAAAATACAATTTTTTAACACCCAAAGCATTGAATATCATTTATAATACACTAAAAGTATGTGGGACATTCTGTTAAGGGATTTACATATATTAACTTAGTTCATCCCCAGATCACTCACTGAACAGATGCTGTTATAATCCCCTCCTTACATATTTAGAAGCAAGGTAATAAGATAGTTTTTGGATACTGTAAAAATATAATAAAAATAAAGATTAACAAAATTAGTAAAAAGAAGTGTGCTCATCATTACCACATAGTACATTCTTACATATGGATTCTGTATTAAATATTCCATTGAATTATGACAAATTTGCAATGAAACAGATATTACTTACTTTTCCAGAAATTTACCAAAAAATATCAAGCAATGTAAAGTTTTTCATGTTCCACTAGCTAATTAATTTGTATTCAAAACTAGTATTGAAATGCTTATCCTTATAAGGCTTTCAAATCATGAAACATTATACTCAACAAATATAAAGAATGACAACAAATTGACAAACTCACTCTACAGTATTAATCATTTCTTTCTTGCCGTATTTTAAGTAGAAAGAGAATGAATGAAGTGTGTAAAAATAAAGGCAACTCATAAATTGTGACACCTTATTTTCTGTAATCATAAAATCCCACCTATTTGCCATTAATAATTAGTTATATTTTTCAGCCTAATACACATATTTAACAATTGTTTTTCAAAATGGAGCAAATTCTAATGTGTAGCATTTATTTTCTCAGATTTCTTTTTCTTTATGTATATGATTGTTTTGCCTGTATATATATACTGTAATATATTCATATACTTTAACATATTCACATACTGTATATGTGCCAAGTGCCACAGAGGTCACAAGAGAACGTCAGATAACCTAGAACTGGATTTACAGATGGTTGTGAAGCACCGTATGTGTTCTGGGAATCAAACTTAGGTCCTCTTAAGCACTGTTAACCACTGGGCCATCTTTTATCTTTTTAGCCCTGTTTTTCCAAATCATTTTAACATAGAAGGAATGTATTTATTTCTTCAAAATAAGTATTCTGATTATGTTTCATATTTTCTGTTACCAAATACCATTGTTGGTAGCCTTGAGCTTGGAATCAAGCCTCCAATCGTCTATTTCTTGGCCACAACTGACTTAACAATTGTACAATATAAACTTATTCAAATGAAAATAATTAATTGGTATCTGAGATATCAAAACTTCATTTCCATCTATACAGGAACAAGAGATGGATTTGCAAATCAAGTTTTTAAAATGATATTTAGTTCAAGGATGCCACATAAATATATACATGATTATGGCTTACCGTAAAAGTCTAAGCATATGAATTTATCAAGTAAAAGTGCATCCTTAAACAGGAGAAATGTGCTAATTCAATACAGAGAAAAATTATATTGCTTTGAGTTTTAATTTTCAATCTGTGTTCATAAGAGTCCAGCTCTTAAAAGAGTCAATAATTATTCAATAATTTTTATTATCTAGAATGGGAGGATACAACATGAAAAGTTTGAAGTTTGTCTATGAGATATGTCATTTTCAGATTGATTTTTAAGTCATCCATTCATCACCCTTTTCAACTTACGTTTCTGTGCTCTAATTAACAAAATTTTCCAAATCTCAAACTGTCTCCCTTTTTTAACATGTGACAGAATATCCTCTTTTGAGGGCAGGGCAGGGCAAGGCAGCCTTGGCATTTTGATTAGTACTCATAAGGGTCAGGAATTTATTTTCCCCTCCAAATTACTGTTAAAATAAAATAAAACATGATACATTATTGGTGCAATTCGTATTAATAACATAGTGAGCACTTAAGATTAAGTTGTAGAGACTTGTTGTACTTAACATTTGAAGTTTCAATTTTCCTTCAGAATCATGTAAGGAAAGTGTTTCTCAGAGGAGAAGTTTTCATATAGTTATGTCTTATTAAAAATGAAAGAAAGAAGCACTAGGAAAATTTAAACATTTAAAAAGAAATATTTAAAGTATGTAAAAATAAGTTTGTACACTTAATAAATGTATTAATAAATAGATACCATATGTATGCTTTGTTCCTTCTTAAGTATATATATGGCTTTGAGACTATTAAACTGTAATGGCTTGTAAACTTTTCCATCACTAGAAGCAAAGACTGACCAGTTATCCATCAGAGGATGAAGAGAGATATGCATTCTTGTCCTTCTTCCTTCTATTATATTCTGCACAAACTCCCCAATAGACTACCTTGAGCAAGAAGCTAATTACTTCACCAAATGACACCTGGTGAATAAAGTCTATGACTTTGATACCTGTGGTTTTGGAGGATCTAGGGTTGGGCACCAGTATTAAATCATTTCATGATGTGAGCAAACTAATTGGACCAACTCTTCAAGTTGTAGGCTAATGACCATCTGGTAGAACTGACAGTTATAAAGTACCTCACCAGACAGATCAGTTCAAAAAAAGGTTATTGGCATAAGAAATAGAAAATAGATAATTAAAGATGAGCTTTAATTTAGTTATGGAGGATATTTGATACAAATAAAAATCACAAAGCCAAATACTGCTCTAATATTATGTTTGATGCCTGAAAATAAGTAAAAATTAACAAGTTTGAATCTATTTTAATAGAATTTCGATTTGATTAAATATGTTGTAAACACAGGTCACTAGTAACTTAATGTCCTTATACCATATAAACTGAGGGCTGGCTGGGAGGGATAGGGAGGTGGAGGGAGGGGGAGCAGGGGATACACTGATGGACATGACTTTTTTTAATGAAAAAATTAAAATACAACAAAATTAAAAAATAAATGTATGTAAAAGATTAAAAAGAATTCAAGAATTCTCAGGTGATAAGGGCACAGGTATATTTGTGGGGAAACCTCTACTAGTTTCAGTTCTATAGAATTTAAAATTAATATTATAAATGTAATATTTTATTTCAATCAATTCTATTGGATGGAAAATATAGTGTTGCTATAGAAGCATGTTCTTTATGACTAACGGTCCTACTGAAAAGGAAAACTATTCTCCTTGAAGAACCTCAGGGCCCTCTGATATTCTGTGTGTGATATAGAACTTCAACATAAAAATTATCTGTTGTAGTGGGGTTTCTCAGTCCCGGGCAGCCAGAGATCCAGACCCACAGATCTGCCGCCCGAGACCACTTTGTAGCCCGCTCGCGGCCCAGACCCCCAGAAATGACTCAGACGCTTCTATTAACTTCATGCTGTTTGGTCTATGACTCAGGCACATTGCTAGCTAGCTCTTATATCTTAAATCAACCCATTTCTATTAATCTGTCAGCCACGTGGCCCATGGCTCACCTGTACTCCTACATGTTGCTCCTTGGGCGGCTTCAGCTCCATATCCCTCTGACTCCGCCTTGCTTCTCCTACCTATGCTTTGATTTCTCCTCCTACTTCTTCTATGGTGCCTGCCATGGCCCAAAACAGCTCCTTTATTTAAAGATTAAGATTCACAGAATACATAAATGCATTCCACCATCACTTCCCCCTTTCTGCCTAATCAAAAAGGAAGGTTTCAATTTTAACATAGCAAAATTACATATAACAAAACAGCTATCTATCAAGCAAGAATTACAGTTACAATATCTACTCTATTTGTATTTAGCAAAATTAAAGAAAATACTCTATAATCTACCTTATCTTTATGAATCTGTAGTTTCATATCCAATATATCTTTCAAATGACTAAGAAAAACTGTATCTATAACTATCAAATCTTCAACTACGTCAAAGACCACAGAAGGATATATTTACTCAAGTAAACCAGAAGTGCAAGTGGCTTCTAAATTCTAGAAAGGACAGAGATGACACCTATCTGCCTGGACAGTCACCTAAAGTTCTTTTATAAAGTTGGGGCATCCATCTTCAGCCTACAGGCCCAGAGTCTCTTTTCATTTCAGTGAAGCAGGAAATCTGCTCTGCCCATTCTGGCACAGTTCATCAGTTGCTTCTCCTTGAGTCCTGAAGAATGTCTGACAGTTTTCTCTGCAAAGCAGGAACCTGAATGACCATCTAGGCTTGTTCTGACAAAGTTCAGAGGTCACCTTCCTATGGAACCTGCATGTCCACTTCTAACAGCATACTGTCAAGCAGTTAATATAAGAACAGGTTTGTGTCCATTGGCTAACCAATGCCCCATTTTGGCACAGTTCATCAGTTGCTTCTTGAGTCCTGAAGAATGTCTGACAGTTTTCTCTGCAAAGCAGGAACCTGAATGACCATCTAGGCTTGTTCTGACAAAGTTCAGAGGTCACCTTTCTATGGAACCTGCATGTCCACTTCTAATGGCATACTGTCAAGCAGTCAATATAAGAACATGTTCTTCTCCAGTGGCTTACCATTGCCACAAAGAGAGTAGACTCTATATGGAGTTTCTTCGATGCCCATTTTTCTGTTGAAGTAAATTAGTGCTGCCAGGAGCAGACCTGTCTCACTGTCCAGAAAAGTCTAAGCTCTTAAAACATTTAAATGCCATATTCTGTAGGTCTTAGAAGTATTTGAAGATTAACTACCTAATTGAAATATATCTTTGTATACCTAAAAATCCTAACTAACCTAACTATAAGTTTGATTATCAAAGGTGACTATTAACCTTCATTCTTAATTATACACTACAATTTTAAGACAGTTACATGAACATCATACCTTAAACAAGAATAGAAAAACACATACAGCATAACAAAATTGACCTTAAATTTGTATCAATAAACCAAAATCTATACCAATGTAAAGCATTTTGAGATTAACAGCTGATTTCCTGATCTAAGTAAATTCAATAATCTAACCTTTTAAAAAATCATTCATATACCATATTCCCTTTTTCTTCTTAGAAAGAGATTGACTATGACCATTAACTATTTATAATGAAAACAAACATTTAGAAACAATATTTGGGGGATTTGAGCATAGTTATCCATTACTACTTCCTGCTGATTAAGGGGCGTTGAAAATCTCACGGATTGTTGAGACTGGATCATAATCTGCAGTCATGAAGCTGATCTGGTCATCTCTTCTCATCAGAGGTTTTCTTCAGGGGGTCTTGGTTGATGAAACCATATTTGCCCGGAAGCAATCCACAGGTTCTCATCTTATGTGGAAACAAAAGCAGAACTCTTCCGAAGCAATAAATCCTTAGACACAAATTTTGAAATCAAAATACCTTTAAAATATATATTCTTGTTTAACTTAGTAGCCTTTGCATTTGTAATCCATTGTCTTTCTGCAGTTAGCTCATTAACAGTTAAAAAATTAAAAGAAAACACAATAACAACCAAAATCCAGATTTTGTGTCTATTTTCCATCTTTACATGGCTTATTATACCTTTATTACTCTATTTCTCTTTTTAAAGACTTTATCCTCTTTCTTTTCTCTCTGAAGCCTATGTACCTTTTACATATATTGTAACCCATTTACAGGTTTTTCTTTTCATCTGAATCTGTTTTATTGTGAATCCTTAATCATCTTCTAACTAGAAGAGCTTTTTAAAATACTCTCACTCTCTTGCAACATAGTTTTTGTAGATGCCGCTGAGTCAGTAAGTTCTCTTAAAGGGACCTTGTCTGTTTGTGGCCAGCAAACAGAGCAGACCCCGGAAAATGCTGCTACTAAGAAACCATCTTTGTTTCTTTTTTGTTCAAAATAAACAGAAATCTAAAATCAATCACATGCTACTGAGTCTTCTGTGAGATTTCAGGAACCCCCTGATTGCAGCTGCAGCTTACACTGCCTGCCACCAGTCTGCCGGCGCCATTTTGAATGTGACCGTGCTGCCACACTTTCTTTGTACAAAGACCTGCTTCCTATACACAATTTGGAAGCTGCCTTTGCTCAGTTTCTGTGATCTAGAACTCTTTCTAATCTTTCTCAGGCTTTAAGTGGATAATTGACCCACGTTGGATGCGCCATCTGTTGTAGTGGGGTTTCTCGGTCCCCGGAAGCCAGAGATCCAGACCCACAGACCTGCCGCCTGAGACCACTTTGTAGCCTGCTCGCCACCCAGACCCCCAGAAATGACTCAGACGCTTCTATTAACTTCATGCTGTGCATGGGTGCATGCGCACATTCTATAATTCAGTGTTTCAGTTCACGAAATCATTGTCTTAAAATGATGCTGTTTCTCATGAGTATAAAACAAATAAAATTCATTTTTGAATATATTTTACTAACATATTCTCCAACTTTCTTTCGGAAATTATGAAATAAATACTTATTAAATATATAAATTAAAATACTACCATAAAACTCTTGATATAATAAGTTCTAATAAAAACATGTTTTTGAGATGAGATTCCACTATCACATTAAAGATGTAATATAATAATTTTTGAACTGAGCTATCTTTCTTGTGAGATTATCAAAATATGCAAAAATATATACAAAACACACACACACACAATCTCAAATAGTTATTTAGTGGATGAAACTCAGCTCCATTTGTATTTTGCAAAGGGGAATGTTATGTCAGTTCCTCGTGGGTCTGAAGTCTTAGTCCTTGATAAGGCTATGTATAAACAATATACATTTACTGAAGACTTCATTTGCTGGTTACATATTCACTCAAGGCTTCCATGGCTCCCCCAAATTAACGAAGAAGGAGGAATATGCCTTTTTCTCATATGTGTCTTTTACTTCTTACTACCACTATATAGAGGTGACCTAGAAGGAAAAAAATGGTGTTTGGACTGAACATCTGTAGGTTGTAAGAACATGGTTAAACACAGAGATTCATCCTGGTGGACATGACAGTGCTTGCTTATAATGTCTGCACTTGGGAGGCTAGGCAGGAGAATTGGGAGTTTAAGATCACCATGGCTGCATTGTATATTTAAGGCCAGCCCGCAGTACTTCCAACTCTGTCTAATGTAAATAAAGTGTCAAGTTGTAATCTTGCCTCTGCTGGTTTCTGTGTTCTTAGGTTCACTATGCTTTTGTCTTCCTCTGTGTACATTGAGATAATAATGGTACCATCTTTCTTGAAGCATTAAGATGATTAAATAGCATAATTCATATGAAGAATTTAATATTTCCTGGAATGAAATAAAGTCCAAAAAACTAATTATTTCTACTAAAATTAATTTTATGATTACTATTGAAGAGAGTATTAGATAAGTTCTGTCACATATTTGCTGGAAATATTTTCAGAAAATGTCTGCCTTTTCCTCTGAGCTATGCCTGTTAATTGGTAGCTAGCAAAAAATTTTCCTCCACAGTGAGTGTTTATTAAATGAAATATACTGAATTTAAAACAAACATGGCTTTGTTTGTGTCTGTCCCTAATAAAATTAATAACTATCTTGAGTCAGTTAAATATCTTACTTATAATAAAACATCAAATTTTAACATAAAATGTGTTGTTTTACAGAAAAAAAGTTATGACCTCATCTTTTGTACTTTGAACATAACATAGATATGATACAATAGAAAATGTGTAGCACATATATAACGTATACTATATAGGAATACATATACCAGGAGTTATTGGTATATGGAATACATATACCATCAGTTATTGTGACAATATACTGTAATATCTCAGAATCATGGCACAGGTGTTAAAAACTAACATGTTGGCTGGTTAAAATAAATGTTTTTGGTATGAGCACAGTATTTATCCCTTTATTGTCATGAGTGGATTTCTGGGCACCTTTATAATTTTTTATATTTCTTGAAAATTAAGCCAGGTAAAAAATTATTGCAAAGATGCATACCAAGTCAGACTTCAACTTTTTCTATTACATACAATATGTATAGAGTAACATTTTACACAGAAAGCAAAAAATGGACACATATGTAAAATACCCTATATGCAGTATATTTATGAAATTTATGTATAAAGAAAATCATTAATAACTCCAGACTAAAAAAATCAGCTCTTCATCAAAAGAAAACCATTTTCATTTATAACTTTTAAAGATGTCTTCAGAGTAGTACTTGTGAACAGATCATGTGTGTGCATGTGTTTCTGAGAGAGGAGAGAGCTTAAAACTCTTGCAGTGCATGAAAATGTCTATCTTGCCTTCCACGTGCTATGTATTGTCCACTAATGCTTGTGGGTTGATAAATTACTTAAAAAGTACAGATATGGACCAAAATCCCCCCTTTCCTTGGCAGTTCCTTACAGCAGCGTAATTATGCTTCTTCATTTCTACTGTATCTACAGTGGCACAAGGATATCCAGACCTCCATTCATTCCACCAGGCCAAAATACTTCACATATTCTCAGGCTTACTGCAGGCCATCTGCCAGTCATACTCACCATTCTACATGCCCCCAACAACTTCTCTTGCTCAGCTAAATACCACTTTCCAAACAATAGATCTTAGACTGTTGGCATTATGGGTTATAAATGTAGAAGTCTAATTTGGAAAATTGTGCCTGAATTTTATTTAAAAGATATGCATATTGAAAAATGAAGTCTTAATAAAAATGTAAATTATCTATGAAGACACCAATATAGCTTGTTCAAAAATATTTAAAAAATTATCCAAGCATAAAACTAACATAATAGTGATATAAAAATGAAGTGAAAGACTATTCTAGATAGCCTACATACTCAAGAGCTATGCTTATATATGCCTGTATGGTTATATTCATATTTATTTAAAAATGTGTTGCAATGGGGTTTCTTGGTCCTGGGTGGCCAGAGGTCCAGACCCACAGACCTGCAGCCCCAGACCCCTTAGCCGCCCGCCACTGCTCGGGCCCCAAAAATGACTCAGAGGCTTATTGTTGTTGTTGTTGTTGTTGTTGTTATTATTATTATTATTATTATTATTATTATTATTATTATTATGCTGTTTGGCCTATGGCTCAGGCACATTGCTAGCTAGATCTTTCATCTTAACTCAACCCATTTCCATTAATCTGTCTGCCACTGGCCCGTGGCTCACCTGTGCTCCTTACATGTTGCTCCTTTGGGCTTGGTCTGTCTTACTCCGCCCTGCTTCTCCTACCTATGCTCTGATTTTCCCTCCTACTTTTTCTATGGAGCCTGTCATGACCCAAAACAGCTCCTTTATTTAAAGATTGATATTCACAGCATACAGAAAGGCATTCCCACATCAATAATGATTTACTTTAAGGATATATCTAATCTCTAATTATGCATATTTTTATTAAAAATATATTTTTCATATAAAATAATAATATTATTATTAGTTTAATCTCCCCCCACTCTTTTCAGATCTTCCCCACCCACTCAAATCCACACCCTCCTGCATCTGCCTCCCAAGTGCTGGGACTAATGGTGTGTGGCACCTCTGCCTGGTCATTTCTACAGAATGCCTTATCTTCCTCCCCAACTTGTTTCACTTCTGTGTTCAACTCTGCATCATAATCCTAGAGTAAGAATTAAAGGTGTGAGCTACTACTGTTTGGTTGTTAGGCCTTGAACTCACAGAAATATAGAAATATCTCTGTCTCTGAGTTATGGGATTAAAGGCATAGTCACCACTTTGTCATCCCTGTGCTGGGATTAAAGGCAGGAGTTACCACTCTCTCACCCTCAATACTTGACTATGGGTAATTCTGTTCTCTGATACTCCAGGCTGATCTTATTAAATATAAAATATATCACTGTGAAGGGAATTATTTCTGACCTGCAGATAGATAGCTTCTTCTTGAATCCTCATATGGCAGGGGAAGGAGAGAGGGAAAGAGGGAGAAAGAGGAGAAGGAATATGAATATATTTTCTCTAGTGACTTTATTTTTTTTATGTTGGGGATATAATCCAGACTTATGGGGACTGGAGAGATGGCTCAGTGGTTAAGAGTATTGGATGCTCTTCCAGAGAACCTCGGTTAGATTCCAAGAACCTACATGATGGCTCAGAACTGTCTTTAACTCTAGTTCAGGAATCTGATTATCTTTTCTGGCCTCTCTGATTGTTGGTATGCATGTAGTACACAGATATACATGTAGGCAACACAGCCATATATAAAACATAAATAAGAGTCTATCCTACACACTCTACTCCAACATCTGCATATTTCCTTTCATAATTTCATAAGTGGTTTAGCATAATACCTAATGACTTCTAAATGCTGATCTTAATAATACAATTACTTGATCCTGTTCTCTGATATTCCAGGCTGATTTTATTAAATATAAAATATATTGCCACACAGCTTTATTCTTTTTTGATTTAAGATTAAAATTAACATATTCACTAGAGTATACAAAGACTGATCCTTATGGGAGCTGGAAAGATGGCACAGATGGTTCCAAACAAGGACATTACAGAGACTGCAGACCATTGAACATACCATACCCTGGTATACCCTCTAAAGAACACTCCACACCAGTACTTTGGCACCCCTCCCAGTGCATATTAAGGACATAGGGCCAGAAGTTCCCATTGCCCAAGGAATCCCTGCTCTGCCTCTTCTGGGCCACAGTGGATTGTTCCTAAGGATCAATCAATCAATCAAACTCTAGTTCCTAAGGATCTGGCTTCCTCTTCTAGTCATCTATTCAGGTACTACATGCACATTGTATAACATAAATACACACATACATGCATGCATGGATAGATACGTGCTGGCATTATTATTATACATAAGAATAAACATAAAATGTAAATACATTTTTAATTCACAGGAAGTTCTGTTAAAAATTGGAGATCCCAGTACCTCTCTCAAGCATGTAAAATCGGGATCCACATATCAATATAATTCATGATGACAGTTGAGTTGATGCAGTACTGTGGTGAAAGTCACTATCTTTGCACTCATTAGCCCCTAGCTAGTGTCTCTATTTCCTCTATGTTTTTCTCCAGTCTCATTTGCCAGAGTAAGTTTTATAATTAGCTAAATCAGTTCTTAATAGTCCCCTGCTTTAAATTCCCCTGTGTTTTGCAGTAGGCTTAGTGCAAAATTCAAATTACTTTAAAAGACTTACATATCCATTTAACTTTCTCTTTATGGTATCTCTGTTTTCTTCCTCGCTGTGAGCAGACTAGTCTTAGCTATATTTTCTTGTGTTACTCAGATATTCCAATTTCATTTTCCACATTTTCTTGTTCTTTCATCCCCTTCACATTATTCTCACTCTAGAGCCATAATATCTCTTTATAACAGGCTTATAGAGCATGACCTTCTTGGGAACTCTGTGCTTCCCTTTGTTTAACAAGATAATAAAGCCTTTATATGCATTGTCATGAGTACACTGACAAGATATTTTTGCAAGCCTAATTTAAAAGAGGGTATAGTTGAATAATAAATATAGCTTATAAACATCATAAAAAATACTATGAAATAAACCATAGTTATAGAGCTTTTAACTCTTTAGTCATTATACCTTTCTGCTGACAAAGGAAAATAAAGCCATATTATTAGGCCCAAATTAGCCCAGACATCTTCTTGTAAAACTTATGATTTTTTTTTTAGCCAATAAAAGAAACACATCTTTCTCAGGTAGAGAGAATGAGAATTTCTTATGGGATTTATCACATAATGGAGACTTATAAGAAGCTATGACAATAATTTCAGGAATGGTTGCGTTTAGTGTTGCATGGCAATGAGTAGCAAGGTGAGAGAGGACTTCAAACCTTCCGAGTACCTAACTTAAGTTATCAGACAGCTAAAAATTATATGTATTGATAGGTAACCATCTCACAGGGAAAGAAACTGCTTTAGAAGATGTACATAAGGAGTAGAAGCAAAGAATCTATTATAATGTAGAGCAAAATGCACTAAAATTGGCTAAATATGGTGACACTAGAAATATATTCTCTATGTTATCAGCCCAATTATATAAGCCTTGAAAGCAAAAGAACTGAGCACATAGCCTAGTTATAGAGTGCTTGCTTAGCTTTCAAGAGGGTCTACAAGTCAATTTCTGGCAAAAAAGTTATCTAGTATTAAATATGAATAATTTAGAGGTCACCCTCTATCTCATTTCTGTTCATATCTGAACTACATATTTTAAGCAAGCAGATCACCTTTTATTAGGATTTATTAGGATTTCTCTCAGTTTTCAAAAATCTAGTGTCATTTAGTTAAAGTCCCTATTCACCTCAAAAATCTCTAAATAGCATTTAACCTATAGAATGAAATAATATCTATGGTAGCTATCTATCTTTCTCTCTTCTTTCCCCTTCTGATTTTATTAGCAGATTAAAAATTGAAGTATTTGTCAAATATGGACAAATATAAAGTAAAAACTTCTAAAAAGGTCACAGGAAATAACAGTTTTGAGTATGCTATTAATAAAAACTAGCAGCACCTTTATAGTTCATTCTTAGAGTCACTGTACATGCTGGTAAGCATGTATAAATTTTTATCCATGAAGCATGTGCCCAGATAGTAATTTCAGGACCTGGGCATTCTTGGTCTAAAACAGTGGTTGTCAACTTTCCTAATATTTCTATCCTTTAATACAATTCTTTTTGTGTTGGGATGACCCCCACCCCAACATCTTTTTTTGTTGGTACTTCATAACTCTGTATATTGTTATGAATTGTAACATAAACATCTGATATTCAGGATATTTGATATGTGACCCATTCAATCCCCAAAGGGGTCACAACTCACAGTTTGAGAACTACTGGTCTAGAGGAAATTCTAAATGTCAGATCAGAGGCCTAGAGAGATTTCTACATGTGTTTTATATAATAATAGACCAGGCTATTCATTAGAATCGGGCCAATTATATAAATTTCAGCCATGGCTAATTCTAAAACAAAATCTTTCAAGATTCATACTTCAAGATTCATTATTATCAGTTCTGACTAGGTCATTTTGAAATTAGCATCTCTGAAGATGGCTCAATACCTAAGACCAAACATCCATAAATTTCTTACCTAAAATGACAAAGATTTGGAAGAAGAAGCCAATAAGGAGATGACCTGAGATAATTCTTAAATCCAACTAAAAGCACACACATAAGACCGAGTTGGGAGGCCCAGAATGGGAGAGAGGAAATATGAAGATGAAAGTGAAGGCCAGAAGATGCCAAAAGCCTCATTTTGAAAATGGAGAAAAGGACTGGCAATTATAGTGGACCCTGCCTATTAGCAACAAAGACAAACAGATTTTCTACCAGGGTCTCCAAAAGGAAAAAGACTTTTTGACATCTTGACTTTAATTTAGTGTATGAGATTTCAGAATCCTGACTTATTGGAAAATAATTCTATATTTTTTATGCTACTAAAATTTTGGTAATATTTTGCAATAATAATAAACTAATTCATATAGGAAACAGCACTGTAAATTATGACAGACAATACAGTTTTGAAGAAAATTATTTGTTTCAATGAATATCCTGATTCTTAAATACAGTCAATCAAATATTATAGTCTTTAATTTCACACAGTTTTCAATTTTTTTTCTGGATTGAAGAACAAAAATGTAACAAAATGTACTTAATAAATAAACATACAGAAGAGGTCTGTTATGCTCAATATATAATTCATATGTTTTTGTCTATACAAATTCAAATGAATTATAAAATTTGAGTTGTGAATTGCATGAGCCACATAGAGGGAATCACTGTCTCTATGTAGCTAATGGCTCAGCTCTGTTATTAAGCACAGATTACAGAATATCTCTATTGTACTGATCCCAGATGCTTCCTCATCATCACTCTCAGCCCAACACAAACATATCTCCCTCCATCCCTGGGGGAAAGGACAGAATACTCATTGCAGAATGTATTAAAAACTGCATTGAAATTGTTTTCTTTTTAAAAAGAAAAAAACAACTAGCAATCTTTTATAGCAAATTGACTCATAGTTAAATGATCACGGAAATACAGAACCTCTGTAGGTATAAATGAGTGAATAATGACTCCTGAAATTATATTATTAGACCTTAAACATGAGACCCATTCTAGTGTTTTCACAGAAAAGATTAGTGCTGAGATTATATGTAGGAGAATCTCATTAAAATGACTGAGAAATGTGCAGATTTAATACTCTGTGTAGGCAAAGTTCTCTGCAGCATAATAATATTGATATTAAGGAAGAGTATGCATTGAACTAATCCAGAAAACTTATTACCAGCTTTAGAGGAAATAAAGGAGGCATGAAAGTGCTTCAGGCTATCAGAAATGCTAGATGATGATAGAAATATTGAACACATGGCTCAAACTGATGACTACAACGTCTTGAGAAGAAAATAGAATTTCTCTCCATCCTTTGCCTCAGCAGAGTGTTATACTTCCTTTCCCTGAAGCCTGAAATAAATAAGATGGGTATATTTGCAACAGACAATCCAAAGATATAATTCAAAAGCATGCTAACACCTGTGCTGGGAAAACTTTCAATGTCTTCTACAGAAGCCATAAACATCCTCTTTCCTTGAAGACTCATCTCATCAAGCTGTGAAGGGGCAGAATACTTCAACTCAAAGGACACTACAGGATACTAAAGTAAATTATGTCTAATTTCCTAATTTCTAGACAGTATCTCACTCAAGTCGTCCAGGCTGGATTGGAACTCATTATTTAGCCTAGGCTGGAGCTGTAGTCATCTTTAGTGCAGATATTATAGATGTGAGCCACCACACCTGGCTAGGAACTACTTGTATTTTGTTGGTTCTGTGCTGTGCTAGAGATCAAACCCAGGACTGTTTACATGCTAGTCAAGTACTCTACCACTGAGCTGAAGGACTTATCCTCTCTTTTGTATTTAAATATTATTTTTAATTATCATAAATAAGATAATATATGTAATTTCCTTTGTATAGAAATAAATTACTGTTGCTAACAAGTAAATATATATTATTTGTTGACAAGAAGTATGTGGTAGGTTGGAGAGTTTAGAACAAATCTTTTTAGCTCATAGGCCCTGCATTACAGCAGTATATACTTCAGATCCTTTAAGAAGATGGCTATAATCCTCTCTAGTCAGGGAACCTTGTAGATTAGGCCTTTAACTCTTCAGGTTTCTTTTAAAGTTGAGTACAGAGCTTATATGAAAGTCGGCAGCTTAAGTTTCTTTACCTTGAAAAGCTAGTCAGAATTTACCTGAAAACTGTAGTGCTTTCAAAAAGCATTACAATTTCATTTACAATTACAAAAAGCATTACCAATACATTTCAAAAAATGACATTTTTGTTACAGATTTTTAAAAATTTACTATGCAGTGCAAATGTAACTCCATTTACCTTACACTAGTACCCTATACTATTAACATCTTATTTTAACACATAGGTTTTACAATTAGTTAAGCAAGACCTATAAACCACTATGTCACTGATGGTCCTACTCTGTGAAATTTGTACTTGTTGTCTAACGTCATGTTTACAGTCCAGGATACCAGATTTCATTTGATCATAATATAGTCTTACAATGTTCTTGGCTGTGGTTGTTTCTCAGTCACTCATGTTTTAGGTGACTTCATAGTTTAAAGATTATTAGCCAGGGATTTTAGAGAAATGTTTTTTTCTGGTGTGTTTCTCATGAGTAAATTGAGGTTGTGTATTTGAGGGAGATAGACCAATTAAAGAAAGGGTTCTTTCACATTTCACATGTTACTGTAGGGATATTTTCAAATACAATAAAAACAGTCAGAGATGTGAGAGTATCCTCCTCTTCCAGTCTTTGTTTGTTTGCTTCCAAATGGAGTTTTCTGTGTAACAGTCCTGGCTGTCCTAGAACTTGCTTTGAAGACCAGGATGGCTTTGAACTCATAGGGATTCTCTTGCCTCTGCTTCTCAAGTGCTGGGACTAACAGTGTGAGCCATGGCTTCTTCTAAAGCCATCTTTGATTCTGTTCTGTTTTTGTCCTTATAAACAGAAACCTTAAATGCACTATTTACAACTTTTTGCTTACATCTAGGTGCCTGTGAGACTTCAGGAACCAGCCATTTTACACCATAAGATGCACTCCAAAAGCCAACCATTTTGTAGCCCAAGCCCACATGCCTCACCAAGGTGTCTCTGTACCACGGCTCATATGAGAGACACAACTCTGAAGCTGTTTTTGGATTCAGTTTTATTCTCTAGACTGTTTTTAAGCATTCTATGGCTTTATGTGGGTATGTTTTACTCATGTTGGGCTGCCATTTGTAGTAAGAGGTTTCTGGCCTGGACTTTCAGACCTAGCCTCAAGGTTTAGACCCACAGACCCACAGTCTCACAGAGACACACAGACGCTTACATTAATTTTAGGCTGATCAGCCTAAGGCCCAGGCATATAACTTGCTAACTCTTTACCGTTAAACTAACCCATGACTCTTATCCTGTTCAGCCATGGGGCTTGGTACCTTTTCTCAGAGCAGCATAGTTGTCCTCTGCTTCATCTGGCTTCTCTCTGGCATTCGGCTCTGTTCTTCCTGTTCTCAGAGTTTTCTTAGTCTGTTATCCCCACCCACACTTCCTGTATGCCTTTGGCCAATTAGCACCTTTTATTAAACTCATAGACAGGACAATTTTTACAATGTACATCATAATTTTTACAACGTAACATCATAAATCCACTACATGTTATCACAAGTCATCATTGTTGTTGCAAAACTTGAACAATTGTTTGAAGCATTTTCAGGTTTCACTACTGGAACTCTACTCTTTTTTTTTTTTCAATTTCTATATGGTATTTTAAGGCATACACACTAGCCACACCTAGCTATAAAGTATGGAATTTTTGTTCCAAATACTTTGCAAAATTTGAGTGAATTTATTTGAAGTTTTTCAAAACAGAATCAACTGTCTGTCAGGTTTTTACTCATTCTCTTATAAAACTAGATAGCTAAGTATTATGCAATACTTTGGATTATAGCCTGACAATTGCTACAAGGAATAGTCATCAAAATGCATAAAATTCTACTATTTAATGAAACAATAATAAATATCCTACCTTTCTTCAACAAAAACAAAAGATCACACTTTTAGGTGTTATATGGTACAAAACCAATACAATGGTAATTAAAATAACAGCTTAGTTTGAATTTCAAAGAACAACAAAAAACCCACCCTAATTTGAAAAGGCAATCCCAAGTAGCAATTCCTAAGGGACAGGTTGATTGAAGCATCTCAGGTCAGTATAATTTTAGGAATAATTTTAGGTAAAGGGTGTTTATATCATCAAAATAAATTTCATCCCATATAACCAATACCTGGCCATAGAATCAGTGTGCCATAACATTGTACATCTTGACATTAACTTGAATATTCAGACTATACAGAAAAGTCATAAGGCTAATTTCTATTTTATACTTGGTTAGGAAACCTAAAAATCTGTACTGTGCAGCACCTAGGAAAAGATAAGGTTGTGAGGTTTTAAAATGGTTCAATAGAAGTATTCTATAAAGTGCTTGATATTATTTTATACTTACTGTATTTGCAAAATTAAAATACTTGTCCATATAAACTGCTGGTTAGGATACAACATAATATTTTATAACATATTTCTGGGAGTATCAATATTACTTATATGCTTGAGAATTTATTTCATATAGTTGAACATTTGTATTACCATGATCCTACTTTTAGTTGTAGGCATCTAGACAGATTTGGAAAAGTTCTTTCTTATGCTAATGGAGACATCTGAAGGACTGTCCAAAGAAATAAATTTACAATAGGAAAGCCTGAATAAATCTGAATGTCTAGGAGACATAAAATACATTTTTGATGGCCATGCCACCTGAAGGGTCATGTTAATCTGTGTGGCTTATGCTGCCACTTGGAGCCATGGTGTTGTCCAGGTCTTAGATAATAAGGCCCATATCTGCATCAATGGCCATACTGCAGGCAGGGCCTCTGTTGATATCTATGGCTCATCAGTACCAAAGGCCATGAAGGTGCCTAGGGTATGGGCTACTGTAACTTGACACGATATTGGTATCTGAGGGCAATGCTGCTACTGGAGCTATGATCTGAGTGGCCTGCACTATCATGCAAGACATAATGACATTCGGGCCTGAGCTACTGCCAAAGACCATGTCTATGTCTGTGGTTTTGTTGCAGCTGGAGTCTGTGTTTATGCCTGTCTCCCATGTTACCACAGGGGGCCAATGATGCCCTGCCCTTTGCTGGGCCCAAAAGATCTGCCCTGCCTTGCACTGGCAGATGCAGTGGGAGAGTTGGTCCTAATGACCCTGACACTGGGAGAGCTGGTCAGATCCCTCACCACAGGTGCAGGAGGGCTAAATCCAATTGCATGGATGCAGGAGAACTGACTTCTGCCCCTCACCTGAGGGGATGGGGGTGGTCCAGTGGAGGGCCAAACTGACCAACTCAGCTACCACCCAGATCCATATCCAGTGTTTTAATTTCAGCTACTCCAACATCTACCCCAATGATGACCTGCTGGAGCATATAAAAATACTGGTCCTGTGGAACCAGAAATATAGGATCTCCATGACTTGGGCATCAGCAGGATACTCTAGAGGAGTTTTTGGAGAGAATCTATTATTGATGGTAAAACAGAAGCCAGTGGCCTTGAAGCTAACCAACAACACATTACACAATGAACATTTACAAGTAAAACTGTTTTAACAAAATAGTATACTGCATGATACACAGATGCTCCCAAAACCACTGACACGAATAAAGAGGTGATGGAGAAACAGTAAACGTGGAGGAGAGAATTTGCTTTTAGTTATTTTTGTTAATTTCTCTTTTTTGGAGGATGCTTCAAGGGTAGATATGGTGGGGACTGGAAATGAGTGGAATTGGGGTGCATGATGTGAAATTCCCAAAGAATCAATAAAAAATTTGTTTAAAAGTACATTTTTGATGGCATACCAATATGGAATGTATAGCAATTAAAAGCAATGTTTTATAGCTGTACAAACCATATGAATGCAGCTTAAACCCCATACCATTAAAGAATTATAAAGCAAGTGCCATAGCTTTATAACTTAAGAATGGAAACACTACATATTCTCTTGTATTAGAATTATAGCATTTCATATTCATATAGATGCATACATGAGTATAGGTATTGACCATGAAGCTAGAAAAAGAACCATAAGAGGGGAAAAGAGATAGATGAAGAGGATGTAATCAAACACATGGCCTGAAAGGTGAAAAGAGGCTACAGAGGTCGAAGGAGCACCAGAGGATGTAAAGAGGCAATGAACAGGAAGAACAAATTATGACTAAATAAATCCATAATAAAACCTAATGCCTGCATACTAATTAAAATGATTCTCAGTAAGAATCATATGAAAAATATGAATGATTTTTATTTTTAAATTTTAAAATAAGTTTTTATTCTTTTCTTATATATCATATCCTGACTATAGTTTTCCCTTTCTTATTCCCCCTCCCCTAATCCATTCTTCTTCTGTTTCCCTCAAGAAAAGGACAAACTTCCCAGGAATATCAACCAAACATAGCAGAACTTGTTACAATAAGGCTAGGCAGCTCCCCTCATATATTAAAGCTGGGCAGGGCAACAGTAGGAAGAAAAGGGTTCCAAAAGCAAACAAAAGAGTCAGAGACAGTCACAGCTCCCACTGTTAGGAGTCCCACAAGAACACAAGGTACACAACTGTCACATATATGCAAAAGGCCTAGGTCAGGCCCATATAGGACCTTGATATTTAAACACAAAATTCAGCCTGTTACTTCCTCAATATTATGATTTTTGTCAGGGTGTATGTGAATCCATATATGTATGCCAGGGCAAGTACATTTGTATTTATTTGCATCTGTAGACCTGAGGTCAGTGTCTGAAGTTATCCACTACCATCTCTACTTTATTTTTTTTAGTCAGACCTCTGACTAAATATTGGGTATTCAGAAAGCCCCAGAGACACTCCTTTCTCCTGTTTCATAGCACTAGGATTACTAATTGTTATTCTGTATATCCATGCAGGTACCAATGTCAAATGACTAACTTTAAGCAACTAGCTATATTTTTAAAAATAAGTATAAATAAAATAGATATTACATTTCTATGATGCAAAAAGGAAAAGAACTTCTTACATAAAATTGTGAATCTCTATACTTAAGATCTATATCAACATTCTAAAACTATAAATAATGCTTTCTAGCCTTACAATTAAAAAATATCTTTTCAAAATCCTGGCAGCCAGTTTTGTGTTATTTTGTTTTTGTTCTGACAAATAAAGCTTGCCAGGAGATCAGAGAGTGGAGCTAGCCGATAGATGATCATAGAGTCCAGGAGGTGGGAGGCTCCTGCCTTTAATTCCAGGACATGGAAGGCTCACTCCTTTCATCTTGGCACTTGGGAGGTAGAGACAGGAACATAATGTGGATGAAGACAGCATTTAAACCCAATGCCCCTTTTTGTTTGAAGATTCAAAGAGGTAACAAGGCTCCAGTGGATTTTGCTTCTCTGATATTTAAGCTTTAACACTAATATATGACTCTGGGTTTTTATTAATAAGACTGTTTAGAATCTCACTTCATACGGCAGCCAACATGGTGCAAGAATTTCCACACAAAGCCTGAAAAAATGCTTTAAAAAGGATTCTAAACACATACCAAAAAAATGAGTCAAAACTTTCTTGATAACTGATTATTCTTTGGTAAGCTCTGTTTGCTATCAGCAAGCAGAAGTGAGGAGGTTCCTTTAAGTGATGGCTTCCTGACTCAGAACTAGCAGCAAAAACCACAAAACTGTTTTAAGAGGCCCTGCTACCAAACACTTAAATGGTGTTTATAAGTTGCACGCAGTGTGTTGCTCAATGGCAATGTGGACCCAGAAGCTTCCCAGTGTTGAGGTGAACATGGCTCTTTCCACTGCCTCTACCATGAAGCTTGGCTCTTAGGGAAGAAGGCAGGGTAGAGCTATCCACCAGGGCAGAGGTGGAGGTCCTATCCATGCTACTTTTCAGTTTAAAGCCTTATGTGGTCAAAAAAGACAGAGATAGGCAATAAAGACAGATTCAGACCAAAAACAACCCACCTCTAAATGGTTTACAGTATGTCTGGAAAATGTCTGTAGGCTTAGTAGACAGAAGAGAAAGCATAGAAACATGCCTAGATTTTAAAAAATGATTTTAAAATAATAGTAAAATCCTTAAAATTGGTAGACTAATAAAAATATGATATGTAGGTGGAGTTTTACTTAGAAGGCACCAGTCCAAATTTGATATTTATTAAAATATAAACCAACACTCACAATACAGGTAACAGCTTATAGCAGAGCCTGTACAGGGACTGGAGTCTGGAACAGTGGACGATGGATTCCAACGGGTCTCTCCAACAGTCAGGAACCAGGCAAAACAGGCTTTCCGGGGTCCCAGCAGCCCCTTATCAATGGGGTTGGCCACACCCCCTTCAGGGGCCCTGGACCCTGGGTAAGCATCCTAGGATCTTATCAGCTGACACATGAATCTCACCACAATGATAAACCAAATAAAGATGGGAAATACAGAGAGTCTGGACTCAATATATTTTATTGTGTTGTCTTTGGATTTTTTGACTGTTAATGAGGAAATGATAATGGCTGAGATATATTTGATTGTGAAAGTTATTAAATTAAACCAACCTATATATTTTAAAATTATCTTGACTTTAAAATTTAAGTCAAAACATATTTTACTTTGGGAAAGAGCTTCTGCTTTTATTTCCACAGGGAAAAAAAATGAGAGGCTGTGGATTGATTCTGGGCTCAGAAAAAACAAGTTTGATTGAGGATGACCCCCTAAAAAAACCTCCAAAGCTAGTGAATGGCCCAGTCAATCTAATGTTTCAGAGAACTTCTGTTGCACTTTCCTCTAAGTTCTATATTCAGAAAGGATTCAAGGATTCTGGCTGAGATTATCCCGCCTTAGAGAATTTTCTAGTCAAGATTTGACCATAATGCTGAATTTCCTCAGGGTTCCCCAAAGGTTACCAGTGCCTCTAGTCAATAAGAAGTAGTCTAGTGAGATATGCCCACATTCTTAAAAGACGTCTCATGAATGTTTATTAGCATTTAAGGGTGACTGGGTACAACTTGTTATTGATAATGGTCAAGAAAAAAGCTTAACAAAAGAAATTAGATTCAGGCATCTCGTTGTAAAAAGGAAAGGGGAGATATAGAAATATGGTAATGCAAGTTAGGATAGAAAGTGAATTAGGTACATGTAGTAGGAGGTTTCTGGTCTGGACTTTTGGGCCGAACCTCAAGGTTTAGGCCTGCAGACCCACAGATCTGCAGAGACACACAGATGCTTTCAATAGTTTTTAGGCTGATCGGCCTAAATCCAGGTATATAACTTGCTAACTCTTTACCCTCAATCTAACCCATTACTCTTATCTTGTTCAGCCATGCAGCTGGGTGCCTTTTCTTAGAGCAGCATAGGTCTCCTCTGCTTCTTCTGGCTTCTCTCTGGTATTCTGCTCTGTTCCTTCTGTTCCCTGAGTTTTCCTAGTCTGGTAGCCCCGCCCATACTTCCTGCCTGCCTTTGGCCAATCAGCGCTTTTTATTAAACCAGTGGGTGGGACAATTATTTACAATGTAACAACATAATCTCCCACAGGTACAACACTATAAACTTACCAAAATTGAATTGATAATGGAGTATTTTCTATGAATTTGTCAAATGCAAATGGATTAGACATTGTTAATATAATTCTTGCCTATAGTTATTGTACTTAGACAGAAAGGAAAATGTGTGATATTTTGTTTATGTTCTGACAAATAAAGTTTGCCTGGAGACCAGAGGGAAGAGATAGCCACTAGCTAACCAAGCCAGGCAGTGGCAGACTCAGTCCTTTGATCCCACTACTCAGGAGGTAGATACAGGACTATAAGGTGGGTGGTGACAGCATCTACACCCCCCTTTTGGTTTGAAGCTTCAGAGAGGTAAGAAGTCTCTAGTATCTGCTTCTCCTTTGATTCTCTGATCTTTCAGCTTTTTCTCCTGATATCTGACTTCAGGTTTTTATTAATAAGACTATTTAGAATCATACTTTCAGGCCAAGTCTTTGCTTGTTAAAGAAGATAGTATCCCAGTCTCTGTCTCTCATTTTGTTGTTTTTGCTGTTGGGTAGTAGCATCCTCAGATGAGAAGTTCATTTTCCTTTACATAAAGTAACTGACCAAAAGAGCCAGACACCTACCAAGAGAACGTGAGAACTGTGTGTGACATACATTTCCACCAAATTGTCTTAGTTGATTATTTCTTATGAGGACGTATACATAAAGTGAATTGTATATACCTGGTTATATAAAGATGTGAAATTTCTTTCTTTATAATCTCTTTAGTAGATTATCTGTGATACATATCATACTGTGGTTGAATGCTTGCTATGTAGTGGAACTATTTTCTTCTCATATGCCTTTGGTGAAGAACTCTTCTAGATTGGAGCAAATGTTTCACATTTAGGATGTGTATCTGTTACTCATTAGTATTGTCTTAGTTTAACATGTAAATATATGGAAACACTTAATATTCAATGATTTAATACATTTAAATATATTAACAAATAAATCAGACACTAGCTATGAGATATTGAAAACGAAATTAAGTTGTAATAGGCTTAATATATCAATTTCGCATATCATAGTTTAAAATTGTTTCTAGAGTGTTCTAGATTAGGACATTACCTTGGCCTTAATACCTCCCTTTATCATCTGGCAGGTCCCAGGGATGGGAGATATTTAACATGAATTGTCAGGAGTTCTACCCGCTGAGTGAATATGATCTGAACACAAATTGTGGCAGGGGGACCAACTGCACCCTTTCCTTGAGAAAATAACAAAATAACATCTACCTTTGTTCCCATAGCTCAGTTTATGATTTGGTACAGAAATAAATATCAAGAGTCAGATAAAACATTTCAAAAAGCACAGAATGATTTTGTAAATTATAAACTTAAATTCATATAAAAAACAATGTAAATAGTAATATTCAATAAAATGATCTGAATATCTACCTCACTGCTTCAAGACTAAATTCTTAATATAATAAAAATATGTATGTGTTAGTTATGATATAATTATGTGGACTCATTCCTAAGAGGTATAGTATACCAAGTAAAATGATTTTGAAATTACATAATTGGATAGTCAGTTTTATTTTTTAATTTACAGAGAAATCAATAGTTATGTTAACTTACATTTGCCATTGGGTTTCTAACAATGAAGAATAAATTTCCTTTATTATATGGTTTATAATAACAACTGGCACTAGGCAATAGATTCCTCTACTGCAGAAAAAGATTTCAGAGTCAAATATTCCTCATTGTCTACTCATTTTTAAAAGGACTCATTTTAAAAGTAACTACTATGTAATATTGGCCATGTTAGTGTTATGAATTTACAATCATTGAATATATAACTTATTTTTATGCTAAAATATTTACATGTACTTCTCATCTATAAGTGTTATACATTTAAACATTAATAACAAAAACATTTGCTGTAATTATCACTGGGCTTACTTTAGAGTAGATGAATCTAATATGTTCTGATCAAAAAAACAATTCTTGAGAAATTAAAAATTTCAATGAAAACAGTATCTTACATTTTTATGCTGACCTTCAGGAGGTGTGTCCAAATTCTCATGGATAACAGAATGCCTATGCTCAGATGTTAAACATGACTAACTTCTAGAAAATTTACTAAAATATAATACCTTTACTTCACCCCGAGCAATCAACATTGGATATTACATTTAAATGGTTAAAGTAGATTACAAATATAAGATAAATATGAAATTGTAACATATTTCTGACTTAACCCAAAACATTGTATTTGTGACAGGCATACTACACTTAACATTCTAGGTCAATGTGAATAATTAGCTAGCCTAGCTGAGAAACTGCGGTTGGGAGCTATTTGATAAATACTGTGTGATACATTGTATTCAGCTCAAAATAGTGATAACCATTTTTCTTATGCATTCAAATTAACTACACTTGGGCATAGAGAGATGATGCAGTGTTATTAGCACTTGCTGTTCTTGCAGAAAATCAGGATTCTTTTCCCAGAACACACATGGCAACTCAAAATCATCTCTAATTCCATTTTCATATCATCTGGCACTCTCTTCTGGAATTTGTGGGTAGTAGGCATTCACACTGTACACACACACATACACACACACACACACACACACACACACACACACACAAGACTTATTCACATGAAATCTAAATTTTAAAGTTATATTTTTGACCATTGGAAGCCATATTTAAAGTAGTCTACTGATCAATAAGTCTCTTATATTTTAAAAGGTAGTATAAATCTAGAAGGAAAGGTAAAACATACCTCTTGTTCATAATTCAAAGTACACTAGTATACATAACTAGGCACACCACCATGCAGTTAATTATAGCTACAATATACAATATTGGTTATTAATACTATAAATCCTATGCCCCCAAAGAATAATGATCCAGAAAAATGGTTGTATTTTTTCTTAAACAAGTGAACTAAATTAAAGAAAGAAATAGTTTTTCCTTGACATTTTATCTGTAAATTACTAATATTGCTTTACCAGGGAAATGTCTACATATTTCTCAACATTAAATAATATGAAAAAATTTATAAGGTATTATTTATTCATATTTATTTAATTTCCAAGATAAATGCTTTTTAGCTGAAACCTTTTACATTTCTATCTCTCTAAAGCAAATGTTGAAACAGATGTAAAACTGTTATCTCTCAGCTTTGGAAAAGCTCACTTAGTTACATAATGTATTTTCTTTCTAACACTTTCTTACATTCAAAAGCTATTTAATTCCTAAGAACATGACAAACTGTCTTTATTTTATTCTGTTTCCACAGTAACATAATGGGATTTCTTGGCCACCATAAGTCATAATAGTTGATAGTGTAATTTCTCAGTCTTTGCATCTGGAATTTGATCCCTTTAATACACTAACCAAAATAAATCATTCCTCTTATTGACACACAAATGCCATCAACAGGTCTACATTTGGGAGCTGCTTATACCTCGATAGCATTAGTGAGGCACAACTTCTGGGCATCACTAACTCCTCTGAGGTCTGAAACTCAAGTTATTCTCTCCTCAAGAGGAATGACAGCCTGAGGCAATGCTGTGGAACAAGAGAGGCATAATGGACAAATACCACCTCCTCCTTTCAACAAGCACTTAGTGCTCTAGGCCACAAATGTGTTCTAAGGTGAAGAAATTCATGGACTTTTTGCTGAATAGTAATTCAGGAAGTCATTTATGGTTTCATCCATTTAAATATATATATCTGATAAGCAGCTAAAATGACATCAACTTTTCTTACATTCCTAGGCTTCATTTATTGTCTCAACACTTTGAAAAGAGGATGGCTAGTCATCTTGAGGAAACTTTATAACAGAAAGGGAAATGAGGGGTTAGGGAAATAGTTTACTGACAAAAACAAAACACACCCGTTTTCCATATGAAAAACAAAAGAACTAACATTTACAATTATCTAGATATTTTCTTCAAAAGCCTAAGTAGAGATTTTAAATATGCAACAAGATGGTGCAGGATACTTGAAATTTTATCCTTATCTTACTTGTTTGTTTCATTTTTGTAGGTCAAAATTTATCTTGTAATACCTATGATATGTGTACCATAAAATGTCAATATTATAAAACAAGCAAACTGAAAAGCTACAGAGATTTTCTTTTCTGTGCTTTAAACGGAGAAAAGTAGAAGACTCGGGTGTTCTTTTAAGAGAAAGTGCCTTGTCTAGTCATCACTAGAGAAGCATCCTCCAGCAACAGATCGGAGCAGATGCAGACCCACAGCGAGATATTATGTGGAAAGAGAGTCTAAATTGGAGGTCTCCATTGCATTCCTCTAAGCTCAGGGAATCCCACAAAAAGTGTGGCGGGGGTGGGGGGTGTTGGAGTGAGAGGGTATGTAGGACACCAGGAGAACGCAGCCCACAGAATCAACTAAGGAAGTCATATTGGCTCACAGAAAATGATGCAGCAAGCATAGGACCTGCATGGGTCTGTGCTAGGTTCTCTGTGTACCATATTACGGCAATTAGCTTGGTTGTTTTGTGGGAATCCTAACAGTGGGAGCAGATGTATTTCTGACTACTCTGCCTGCTCTTGGGTCTCTTTTCCTCCTGTTGAGTTGCCTTTTCCTGCCCTGGTATAATTTCCTGCCCTGATTTTGCCTAGTCTTACTGTATTTTGTTTTGTTGGTTTTGGTTATTGTCTCTTGGGGGCCTGTTCTTTCCTGAAGTGAGATGGAAGGGGAGTGGAACTTGAGGAGAGGGGAGTTGGTGAAGAGCAGGAGTTGGGGGAGGGAAAACTGTGGTCTGGATGGATATATTGTGTGAGAAAATAATCTATTTTCAATAAAAATAAATAAAATAGAAAAGGTGGCTTCTTAAAACTTTTCTTACTGTAATAGTTTCAGATAAAATACACTCAGTCTCAAGGACTGAATCCCATTGAAATAAAATTACACACAATGCTGATGCTTTCACCTAACATGCTGATATTGATTGCGATTCGTGGTTGCTTTTATAAATGCAAGATATCCCACAGTATTCTCTGGCTTATTGTAGTCTTCTGTTGATATTTACTTTCTGGACTTATTATTTGGCCAGGTCGATAAATGATTAACTGCAGCTTATTTTCTTTTAGCTATGGCACCGGGTAGACTGTATTTCTCACTCTGTCTTCTCAGCAGTTGTGTGGATTATGGAGATGAGCTGTGGCTGGAGCAGAGAATGCATCATTTATATATGTCAGTTGGATGGCATCATGTGCTTGCTCCAGACTGTTTTTCAGAGTCTGTGAGATTTATGAGAATCATAAAGATTTTGCCCCCATAGATCGTATTTGTACAATGCACATTTCTCTGCTGGACTTCCTATTTCAGATAATCAGACAAAACAAGGAAGAAGTTGTTTTGGGGAAAAAAAATTACCCATCCTCTTTAAGTTTTGTTGTACCTTAAACCACTAATTACTCAGGACAATTTTTAAGTGAAAGAATTAAAGCAAAAAAAAAGAGACATATTTCATTTTTAACATGTTTTTTGAGGAATATTATACATATTTTTATGAATATATATTTAGATTCAAATTGCACACGCTAAATTGAGCTATAGTAAAAATACATCTCATCATACATCAATAGTTTTTCTAATGTTCTTTCAACTTGTGCATGCACATGCGTACATGTGTGTGTCTGTGTGTGTATAGCTATATCTACCTCTGCAAATTACAGTCATCTTTAGATATTGTATTAATGTGAACAGATTTTAGTAAGTAGATCTTTGGTGAGCACTCATATGACTGAAAGAAATTCACAGAATAGTAGCAATGCCAAGTGAAAGCTTTAATTCATAAAGCAACCACTGAGGAAGGAGGAGGTAGTACTGGATTTTTCCTCTTTCACTCCTCCAGCAAAGCAAAGACAAATAGAGCCCGATTTTTAACTTTAAAAATGGCACTAATTATCAAAGCAAAAAAATACATCATACTATATATAGATGATGAAATGTTCTATGTGATTATGTAAATAGAAAATATTTAATCATCTATTACAGTGTTTCTCAACCTGTGGGTCCTGATACTTTTTGGGGAAGAACAATCTTATCACAGGGGTCTCATGTCAGATATTCTGCATATCATATAGTTACATTATAATTTTTAACAGTGACAAAATTATAATTATGAAATAATAGTGAAATAATTTACGCTTGGGGAGTTCCCAATATAAAAACTGTATTAAAGGGTCACAGTATTATGAAGTAGTGGTCTAAGCACAAAAATAGATTTCATAAAGGATACAATGTCAAAGCTGCAGTAGTTTTTTAAGCATGTATTTCCATGTTAGGTGAGACTTTCTGTCATTAAGAAAAATGAATCAGAAAAACAATTAAAAATACAGTCAGGGAAGCATATAGAACCTGAGAATCAATGCAATTATGTTTCATTCCATTTGATATATCAACATTAAACTATATCTATATGCCAAACTCCCTAACACTTATAGCATATGCATGCACACAGATAGACACTAGGAAAGAAAAATTGGTTTTGAATGTGAAGCATTCATATGAATTGCTCTTTTATCATTCACTTTTATTGGTTCCATCTTGCAACATACTCATAAGCTAAAAAGAAATCTTTTTCTGATTTCCATCATTTAATTTTATCTTTACTGATTTTACTATTTTTCTTGTCCCAAACAATGAAATTAATAAAAATGCTATTTTCTTATATATTGCAAAATACACCTCATAAGCATACTTCAAAAGCTATCTGCTTGATAAGGAAATATAGTTATGAATGGTTTAGTTAGAATACTTTCAAATTTTAGAAAAAAAAACAAAATGAAGAACAAAATAAAAGTCTTGATATAAAGTACTTTGTTTTGGTGATCTATCTGTATTACCTAGTGGATTAGAACATCAAAAGTGGATTACAATGAGTGTTGGTTTCTTAAGAATGTCAAGATTTGCTTGAGTGTTCCTGTATTGTAATCAGTAAAAGCTCATATATTCACCAATTTATGGAATAGGGAATCTATGTGTTATACTAATAGAACATGAGAAAATACTTAAATTTAAATATTACATAGAGAATTTTCAAACTGCAAAATATAAGTTTTTTGACAATATCTCAGTTTTAAACAAGTAAAAATTGAGATTAAAGAGAAATGTGGTGACCTGGCTATTGCTCATTATCTTGGTCTAATAATATATCCTCTGAAACAATTTTGGCAAATTGCAAGTGCGACTATTTAGTAGATCTTAATATTTCAGTTTATGAGAAAACTTAGTACTACTTATCCTTTACCTATTTAAAATATTTCCTTATACACGTAATAGACTTCAACCTCAGAGGTTATATTATGTTATTTTATGAGGTATTTGATAGGCTTTTGCATATTCTGTTTTGCAAATTAAATCAGAAGGCTCGAGTTTGGTCTTTTCACATCATAGGATAATAGAATTGATCTATCCTCAGAAAAAAAATAGTCTTTCATTTAAATGTCTTCCTACTTTTGACAGGAAAGGAAGCTAGAGATGTGTGAGCTTTCACAGCTGGGATATTTTCTCATCACAAAATGCCAGAATATCTGCAAAGAAAACTCTTTTGTCAAAATCAATTTTATGTGAAGCTTGATTTAATAAGCAGTTTTTATGGGGCGTAGAAAATTCTGGCACTTTTCTTTGTTGCGGCCAAGCATTTAGATTAATCACTACACACCTACACTTCAGGACCAACTTCCTCTCTCTTAGAGTTGATTGCTGAAACTTGAGCAAATCTTCCCTCAAAGTTTTCCACAGCACAAAGTACATTTCTCTAAGAACACAATACATTGAACTTCCAATTCTGTAAGACAAAACAGATACTCTCATTAATAAGGGCTGGTGATTAAATATATTTTATGGCCTAATACTAACAAAAACAAATGTCATGCTAATATTGGCTTTGCACGATATCCACCACAAGCCCTTATTACCTCCTCAGTAGTCAAGGATCAATGATAATTTGCCATTAATCCCAAAAGATTGAACATGTATACAAAAGCTCTTTAGAGTCAGAGCAAATGGAAATCCAAAGAGCATGGCTGAATTTGAGACTTGTTGATACATCATGCTTTGTTTTAAAGTTCCTGCTATCATGTTACTTCTTCCGTCAACTTGGACTTTTTGGTTCTGTCACAGATACACTTGTTTTTTTCTTCTCTCTCCCTGGAACCAGAAAGCACCTTCATGATCTAGGAGGAGTTGTAAAGAGTATCATATTTTCTGTAGGGTTCACAAATTCATCCCTAGCCCATTTCAAAAAACTATTTTACAATAAATCTTGGGAGTAATTTTAATTTGTATATGTTATTATTTCAAAGTTGAAATATTACTTAGAAACCCAACAAAAATTATATTTGGACCTGAAAGCTATGTAACTTTCTGGCTATATGATGCCCTGCACAACGCTGATAAGATAAAGAAGGAAAAATAAACATGAAACAGATAAATGAAAGCATTTGAGTACATTCCTGCAATGATAATACAAAATTATTCCATTCACAGTCAAACTGAAATGCTAAAGCTGGGAGGTAAAGGTAAATGTTGAGACAAGTTTTGGGGATGAGTACATCTGTAGAAATAAAGCACCTAACCTAGCTTTTGCTTTCTGAAAATAACTAGAAGACCACCCTGAACTACTATGTATGCACATGTGTGTAAATATATATATTTGGGATTAAAAAAACAAAATTTTATACTCTTTTAAAAATTCATGAGGAATTTAAGGGAAATGATGGTGTTCTGCTTGATGAAGTTTCAACTGACTGCAAGGGAATGCTACATTACAGGTTATGCATTTATGCACAATTTGCTTGCATTTTAAATAAGAAAATTATTTTACAAATCTGTATGTTTGAATTAAAAACATATTTTGAAATAGCTCATACATCAAAAAAATAAGAAAGGCTACTAGGAAATATTTAGAAATAAAATTTCAAATGCCATTACATATCAAATTTCTAAGTATTTTAATATTACTTTATAGAATAGTGACACTTAAATGAAAATTAACAAGGCAATCATTCATATCATAGCCACCTAACATAATAATGTGGGAAATATAATTACTGGCATATATTGGAAGGTAATAAATAACAGAATTGAAATTAAATAGGCATAAGAATCATCAGGTTGTCTGAAAAGGATTAAGTGCTAGTTTCCTATTTGGGATAGTTACATATCTTGTTATACTCCCATTTTCTGGAAAGCTAAGTTTTAAATAAAGGACCCAAGTACAAGGACTCTGTATTTAGGAAAACCAAATTAAAAATAATGAAGACAGATTTAAAATTATAAAATTCCAATGGCTATTTATATAAAAGACATACTAGCATTTATGGAGTAATTCAGTCTTACACGATAAAGTGGTATCAGAGTACTCACACAATTATACTATACTAATAGTATATAAGGTTTAATTCTATGTATACAAAACATAAATTAATATTTAAATTCAAACTAAACTAAAAAAAATGTACAGAGATTTTTCAATGCAAAGTACAAACTGATTGCAGCGTATATCAGGGAAAAGGACAATAATCACAAGAAAAACAAAAATGGAGGTCTGGGCTAACAAAAATCTGAGCACATTAAATCCATGCTAATTAAGACAAAGATTTACTATTATAATACATTCTGATTAAAAGAATATGAGATATAAAATTTCAGAAGGGTCTATAACAATTGCTAATCTACATGGAAAAGCAAATTAGATCTATTCACGTCCTATTTTAAAAACGGAGTTGAATTAGAGGTTGTGACAAAAAAATAAAAAAATAGAAAATAACAAAAACAACTATTTTCAAACTCTGACTATGGAAAAACTTATCAATAAGATGCAAAATTTACAGCCATAGAATTGCTCCAAAAGAAAGCATCTGATTAACTCATGATTCTGTGGAAACAAATGAAAAATTTAATTTTTGTTTCCAGTACTGAGAAGTGAGAGAGAAAGACAGACAAATGGAGGAGGGAGTTGAGGAAAGGAGGGAGGGTGAGGGAGAGAGGGAGACACAGAGCACGAGACAGACAGACAGACAGACAGAACACAGAGGGGGAGGGGTCACAGAGAGTGACCAAGAAGAGAGGTAGGAGAAATGGAACAATTAACCCCAATTTATATGTCTGAAAAAGAATTGTCTATTCTTATATGTATATAAATATGTACTTGCAATCATTAAGAAAATCACCAAGATAAACTAAAATAACCATGAACAATGGAGAATAGTAGTTATCCAAGAAGAAAATTTAACAAATATTGAGACTAATGTGTGATTAAAACTTACTAGAAATAAGGTAAAGTGTGAGAAACCAAGTGCTAATAAAGATGACAAGTTAAGTATAATGAAAGAAAGTGGCAAACACTGGTGATTACTCAGTCACAAAAAAATGTGATACTATGAAGAAATTTTAATAGTACAAAAAGTACACAGCAATTTATTTCCTTGCTATCATGTGCCAAATGAAGAAACTCTTGTTCTTTGCTGTAGAAAGTTCACACAGTACAGCAATATACATCTATCTCCGTATATAGCCAAAGCCATGTGTGTGTGTGTGTGTGTGTGTGTGTGTCTATGAATATGTGTCCATACACACACATACCCAAACACACACAGAGCTAAATAACTTATCTTACTGTCACATCTGTTCACTACTTTCCTCCAGTTTTCTCTGTGCTTCTGGAAAGGAGAATAAGTTAGTTTAGACTTTATTAGTCAGCTGTTTGATTTCAAGTTATTCTTACTTTTTCTGATAGGTCTTAGAAACTGTTGAAGGGTAAAGTGAAAAACCTCTCAGCTCTCCTCAAGATCACTCAAAATTAGCTGCATTTTCTTTCCATAAAAAAACCACATTTCTTAAAAGATAGCATGTGACTTTATACCTTAGCTTTACTGTGTCAAAGTTTGGGTAATTGCTGTTTATTTTTCTCTCTTCAGATTTTTGATAGTGTAGGGTTCTTCACTGTTTTTACTCCTAGAGGATTTAGGGGTAAAAACATGTAATTTAAAAATACAGCTTTTAGTAGTCTCTTTTCAACTTAATAAATCTTGAGTTTGTCATCTATCTCTTGTGGGGATTCACACTAATACAAATTCAATCACAGAATTCTAATGAATTGGAAACACAATTTTGAATAGCACTTAAATGACTAGATGAAGTTACAGAATTAAAATGGAGTAGTAAATAGAAAAATTACAGTTGTATGAATCTCATAACTCATTACTAATTTAAAAATAAGCAATAATATCTAAATATTACTTAGAAAATGGCAGAAAACTATAAGTATGTATACTTATATACAGATATTTGGGTATGTATATTTTTGTCATAAAGCTGCAAATAGAAGACAAGAAATAAAAATAGTTTTTTGTTTGGATGAGTTTCAGACTCTTTCGACTTAATGGTAGCATTCTATTTCCAAATAAATGGTGGGTATATATTTTCTTTGAAAATATATACATGCAGGGTTTTTAGACATGGCTTAGTGGTTAAGAGCACTTGCTGAAGTTTTTTCTCATAGCACACATGTTTGGAAGCTTACAACCACCTGAAATTCCAGCATCAGAGGATCTTTAGGACCCTGTGGGTACTTGCACACACACACACACACACACACACACACACACACACACACACACACACACACACAAAGTGAATTATAAAATTAAATGATTCTCAAAAAGAAAATGTATGATGTGTCTCCTTTCATATAAATTGTATTATTATTTAAAAAGATAAACCATATTATTTTAATTTAAACTCTTGTTTAATTACTAATTCATTATTTTTGGCACATATAAAGAAACATTTCCTGTTTTACCTAATTGCTACTCATGGAAAAACAGAGTTTAGAAGTTTATGATAATTCAGATGTTATATCAATTATTTTCACTTTCAATTATATTCATGTGATTGTAAAATCTCATGAATATTCTTAAGTTGAAATTAATGCTATATTTACTTATCTTTTGTAGAATTTTAAAATAATATCTTAAGTTAAATAAGCCAGATAATACATGAATGAAATTATATTTATGTTCTCATTCTCATGTGGAAGCCATAAGATTGATTTTATGGAAGTAGACTAGAAGAGTGATCAACACAAATTAATAAGAGGTCACAGGAGTGGATAATTTCCTTGACCTCTTCTAGTCAAATAATTGAGAACAAAGGCTTACATTTAAGATGCAGCATTCTAACATTACATATATATTTTTCATCCTCGGTAAAATGTTAATTTTAATTATAAAATAGATGACAGTTATTTATGAGAATAGAAATTTATGTCATAAGACTGTTATCAAATGAAAACAATATCTATCACTATCATCCCAATTTAGTAAACAGAACAAATTTTATATAATATTTAACCTTAAAAAGTGTACAGGGCTGGATAGTGTACAAGGACGCCCTGAGAGTCCATTATGTAAAGCTGTGAATGTGAATCTTAAGTTTCAATGGGGACACCATGATGTTATAGGGCCATGGAATACAGGTGCATTTTTGGCTTAGAATTAATTTACAGTTGCTACTTCTGTAATTCTAAGCTCTGTTTTCTTATCACTAAAATAAATATTGAGATCACACAATCTTATAAACAAAGGAAAAACTCACAGATTCTCTCTTGTATGTAAAATCTAGCATATACATATATACACACATGCATATACATATATTTGTGTGTATATGTTATCAAATATACATGTGGGTACAGTGTAACATATATGAAAGGGAGCAAGAAGGCTAAATGTTATGGATGAAAAAGGACTGAATATAGACATCAGATGAGTTATTACTAGGCTTCAACTTTTGTATTTACTATTAAGAATATTTCATGAACATTCTTTTCTACATCTATATTTTAGTAAGCAAATCAGAATACTCTACCAGTAACAATATATTGTTATAATAATTTAAATACCGCTGGATTTGTGTAACTGAAAAATGATTGTTTGATGCTGAGAGTGTAGATTAGAGATAAAGTTCTTTATTATGTGGGAACACCCAGAATCACTCTACAGCACTGCTGAAGAAAACGAAGACAAAAGAGACAATGTTGTTTTTAGAAGGAATTTCTTTAAGGATAATACTCTTTCTTTTCTCCTAGTAGAATGAACCCTTACAGAGTAGCTGATAAAACTGTCTATTACAACATGATTTAATTAAATTAAAAGTTTAAGATACCATTATTATCTATTAAATGATACACATTCTCCAAACGTCTAAGAAAAGACTATGCTATACATTATTGTTTCTGAATGAGGAATAACTTTCTAAAACAACACTCAATAAGAACAACCTGGCTATGTAACACTTATTGGTTTCAGTATTTTTCACAGAGATATAGTAATTTCATCAATATTGTTAGGGCATAAATATCAGTAGATTAGAGCACAGAGCATAAAATAACTGATGCATATACACATAAATGTTTTCACCAGGAGTAACAAGAATACATAGTTTGCTAAATGTGTAGAGAAACTGAGACTGGCACCCTTGTATGACATTGGTAGAATGAAATATTATAAAATGATTATAGAAACTTTATGAAAGGTTCTAAAAATCTGAAAATAGGTTAATGGAATCATCATCTTTTATAAGCAAAAGGATAAGCAAATGTAGTATATTTAAACAGTGGATTCAATAAAAAAATACGATGCTATAATTAGGACACTGTTAAATCAAAGATGTCAGACATGTTTTCATTCATAAGTAAAATCATATAGAAAATGCCAAGACTAGGAGACAGAACAATTTACACTTGTGTCTGAGCACACTCATACACACATATAATGATATTGTTTTATGGAGGCAGAGTTCTAATATTTTACAGCATATAAAGTTAAATATAGCAAACAATAATGTTGTGTATATATCAAAATCTTTTTAAAAAATACCTTAAATGTACTAACCACAAGGAAATAGTAAAGTTTCAGGTAGACTGGAGAGAAGGCTAAGTTGGTAAAATTATTGCCTTGTAAACATGAGGACCTTAATTTAGTACCAAAAGCCCATGTAAAATAGTCTTCTATGGTGCTGCCATGTTTGTAGCCCAGTGTTGGGGAGGTACAGATGGTTGGACACTTGGGACTCACTGACTAGGCAGTTTCCAGGCCAATCAGAAACCTTGTTTGAAAAGTAAGGCAAGTTGTATGGTGTATTAGTAACTTTTGTGTTGCCATGATAAAACAAGGTAGAAAATTGACTTATAGAAGAATATAGTTTTGAGCTACAGTTTCATAGGGATAAGAGTCAATCATGATGGGGAGAAATAATAACAAGTAACAAGTAATAGGAAACTGAGAGATACTGTCATGAAGTAGAAAGAGCAAACAGGAAATAGGACGAGACCATATCTCAAAGCCTGTCCCCAATGATTTGCTTCTTCTAACAAGGCTGCACCTCCTAAGCCTCTCCAGATAGTGTCACCAACTGAAAACTAAATATTGAAATACAGCCTATTGGGGTAATTTCTCATTCATACCATCATAAGTGGCATTAGAGTTGTCCTCTAATCTCACAAACACATACCTTCATATATACACACACAAATAAATTTGATGTGTATACAAATTATCTTGAGTTTATTTCTATCTATAAATAAATTGAAACTTCAAACCGTACATTTTAATGAATATAAATAATACTATATTAGAGCTCAAATCAAACTTCTAGGCATAATATTAAAAAGGCTGTTTTGTGAGTTCAGTTTAGGAACCTGAAAATTTTGGACAATTTTTAAAATAGCTATCTACAAAATAAAATTTATTGAAAAAATATTTAAAGTCCTATTTTCTGTCAGGTGTGGTGGAGCAAGCCTTTAATCCCAACACTTAGAAGGCAGAGGCAGGAGGATCTTTGTGATCTTATGGCCAACTTGGTCTACAAAGTGAGTTTCATGTTAGCCAGAGCTACAGAGAAAACTTGCTTTGAAAAAAAATCTAGGCAACATTGCACAATCTATTCATGTGCTTAATATAAGACACTAAAATCTGTGCAATGTGTTTTTCTCCTGAAAAACAATATTTGTATATGTGAGTTCTAATTATCATTATTATCACAGTTAATATCACTAGTAATATTTTTGACACCACTGTAATTGCAATTGTCATTATATTTAAAAAGTACACATATGGGGTCTTATTCTGTTTGCATATCTAATTTTAAAATTCAGGAACATTTTTCTCAAATTTCAAGTTATGAAAACAAATGTCCAGAATATTAAACAGTGGGTCATGTAATCACATGGAATTCTAGTTTTGAAATAGAAATAGCCTTTGAGAACTGAGATCATAAAGTTCATCCATCAGTGTGAAATGTCATATACAACAGGGGTGGAATAAAATATAGTTCAAGACAATATTGCATCACTTTAATATCCCCACAAAAAGTGAATACACTTACATGTCCCATAAAACTTCAGGATGACTATATCTTATCACTTGTATAACCCTTCACAGTGAAGAAAATGTAGCTGCTACCAAATCGCATGAAATATATAAGCATATAGATTTATCCTTGTGGCAAACAGGTTTTGTAATTTAAACAATCCCTATTTCTGGGTTTGCACTATAATTATTTTCCTAATGTATCACTAAAAATAAATACCCAGATTTCTGTATCTCTTATCATAGTAAAAGAAGAAAGAAATGTAATTTCGAAATAGAAAAAAAATAATAGATATAAAACTAAAAACATTTCCAAATAAAACCATAGGATTAATTGTGCGTGGTTAACAACTAAAAATCCACCAAAAGAAACTGTTACAAAGAAGCTGAATGGTTTTAGTGCTTATTATGTAAAGTTATGTTAAATATTAGTGTAGTATGAATTTCTTATAGAAAAATATAAAGTGTTCTATAATGTATATACACATACACCTATATGTGTACACACACATGTATGCATATACACACATATCTCAGTAGCAGAAATTTTATGATCCCATTATACTTTTAAAAGTGACAAAAGACTTCTATTCATTGCATATTGGTCATTAGATGGCAAAATATATTTCATTTATTCAGACTTTAGAACAAAGTGGGATAACTTAACTCACGTTATACAGATAACCAGCAAAAATTATGTATTCATCAAAAACTAAAGATCAAACATGCCAGAATTTTAATGATGAATAAAACAGATTAGTTAAAAGAAGATTGTAAGAAATTCTTTCACATTGAATAGACACCTAAAATACAATTTAGAATTATCTAAGAATAACTATTGGTGTAAAAAAAGAATCACTGGGATCAAATTCCAACAAAAGGAAACACATAAAGAAAATTTTGCTTTTGCTTTTACAAGTCAATATATAAAGTTATGATTCATGTAGAAATTATGATCCATGAAATAATTCTTACCTAACAGGCTGACATCTGGGAAGGTACCTAATGCTTCACATACTTTGCTCTGTTAGCTGCCCTTACAGCCAGGTTAATTGATACCTATAAATTGTAGAAAGACATGTTTTTAATCAGTGAAAACACATAGGAACTAAAAGGCTCAACATTCTCACTCTCAAAGCAATTCCCAGATTTGTTTTTTCACTCACAACTTTTCAAATCACTCTTCCCTTATTAATAATTAACAATTTATATCTAAAAATGCTTAGCAAGACTAGAAAGATATGAACAAAACTACAGCAATATAATTAATATAATTAATAATAATATAGTATATGATTATATATTATATATTATTATATTACATTAATACATATTAATAATTAACTTTCTGTTCCCACTTGAGTTAGATAGGATTTGTGGATTCTGTTATGTACAATAAATCTATTTTGCTTTTGATTTGATTGTAGCACAGTCTTTGAAAACTGAGTTATTTCTTCTATCACCAACAATAGGATTCACATTCTTATAAACTTAACACTTGCCTAGTTTATGACATCCTCTTATTCTCCCTAATTCCAAGCATTTGTGTACTTCTATCAGCATAATATCATTATGTTTCAACTAACGAATGCAAAATTATATCCTGCCTATATTTTTGGGGGGGTGGGGAGTCCAAGTTAGAAAATTTGTACTAATTTTAAGATTTTATTTACATATGGCTGTTCTGAAATTGTATTATACTGTGCTTGTGGGCATTTGTATTGAGTAACTTCGGTTCTTTAAATTTGATTAGATTATTTTATAATCTATTTTTTTCATTTGTTTCCCTTTATAATCTTGAACATTTATATGTTATCAGTAAAAGTGCAGTAGAAAATAGTTTACTTAGCTGATTTAATATAAATTGAATCTGCAAACCATTACACAGTTTTTATAGTGATTTATTATTAAAATAAGGACTTACTACACATTGGCAAGTACAAGAAGAAATAAGGAAAAATAAAAACCTTGGAAATTACACGATATATAATAATAATGTTGAGAGCAACTGAGAAGAAATCAAAAAATGCCACAAATTCAAAGGGCATGGGTATCAGCAAATCAGATGCTTTTACTTACTTGTTTAATCACTCAGGAAAGACATGAGAAAATCAGCTTTAATAGAAAATACAATTCTTAGAAAAGTTATCAATTCTTTAATTTTTTTATTTACAAGTATTTTTGCATACCAACTACAGTTCCCCTTCCCTCCTCTCCTCCCACTCATCTCCAGCTGCCCCACACCCTCCCACAGAGAAAGCTGACATGAGCTACTGGTAGCTCACTTGTTGTATGAGGTTTCTGGCCCGGACTTTTGGGCCTGACCTCAAGGTTTAGGCCCACAGACCTGCAGAGACACACAGATGCTTACAATAGTTTTAGGCTGATTGGCCTAAGACCCAGGCATATAACTTGCTAACTCTTTACCCTTAATCTAACCCATGACTCTTATCCTGTTCAGTCATGCAGCTCAGTACCTTTTCTCACAGCAGCATAGTTGTCCTCTGCTTCTTCTGGCTTCACTCTGGCATTCTGCTCTGTTCTGCCCATTCCTAGAGTCTTCTTAGTCTGATAGCTCCGCCCACATTTCCTGTCTGCCTTTGGCCAATCAGCGCTTTTATTAAATTCATGGGCTGGGACAATTATTTACAGTGGAATAGCATAATCTGCCTACACTCACTGACTCTGGATTTTCAGCTGGGGAACCTACATGAGACTGAAACTAGGCCCTCTGAAAGGGGATAGCAGTTGTGTGGCTTGGGCAGTTTATGGGGCTTCTGGCAGTGGGGCCAGGATTTATCCCTATTGCATAAACTGGATTTTTGGAGCCCATTTCTTATAAAGGGATACCATGCTCAGCCTAGATACACGTGTAGGGGGTTGGTCTTGTGTTAACTTGATATGCCAGATTTTTTGATTCCCCATGGGGGACCTTATAATCTTTGAAGATATCAATTCTTTACATGTGGAATTTTGTTCAAGAAACAGTCATAAAATAAGCCTTAAAAATAAGCCTTTAGAAACTTGAGTACAGATATTTACAGAAGAGACCACAGTTATTTTTATTTATAGGAAATGGTATGTTTGTAAAAAATTATAGACAAAAATAGGCACTTTTAGAGAGAGGACAGGGGCAAGGTGTGCAGAAAGGTGGGAAAGGAAACAGTGGTCTGGATGTAAGATATGAGAAGGATAAATTTAAAAAAATAAAATGAAATACTTGCAAACGTGGAGAAATTATGATTCCTTTCGAAAAGTGTCTAGAGTTGGTTTCCATATGACTCTATTGACATGATTTTAGAATTTTATTTTTCCATTTCTATTCTCTCCTCTATCCTGATTTCCCACCCATCACTCCAATTTAACCACTCCTGCACCATTACTTCCATTTAAATCAGCATAACACTGTGTTCTATCTTCTTTTCTTTGAAACTACCCCCACCACCTCCAGTCATAGCCCTTTAGTAATTTGCATAACTGTATGAGTGTTGTAAATGAAACATGAAGAGTCAAAGCTAACATTGAGAAATGAGAGGAAGTGTCACATTTGTCTTCCTAGGTTATATGTTACCTCACTCAGGATGATTGTTTCCAGAACCATTCATGATAATGTCATTCATGATTTAAGTTTAACAGCTGAACAATATAAATTGTGTAAACATAGCACATTTTTGTTATCCAGTTGATAGACATTCTAGTCTATTTATATTTCCTAGGTAGTTTGAATACAGCAGTAATGAACATAGATGAGCAGGTATTTCTATATTGGATTATAGTGTCATTTTGTTATATACCATAGTATGCTACAGATAGATCCTATGATAGATATATTTCTAGCTTGTAGAAGAGCATCTACACTGATTTCAGTAAATAATAAAGTAATATCAGGAAAGATAAAAATTAAGAAAAATTATGCTATGTTCTTTTGTTTCTAATTTTTAAATCTAACATCAAGGTCTATTTTCAAACACATACTTTATTCTTTTCTACCATTTGGAGAGAAAACACATGACAATCATAAAACACTATGTTTTAAAAGACTTACAGTACTACATCACTTATCTTATTACTCAATACATAATTTTGTCCTTAAAGTCTTATTTAGCAACTTGGCAGAAATATAATGATATATTAATTTTAATCTATGTATTCAAAGTGTTTCTCAATTTTTCTTACCAATTCAAAGTGCAGTCATAAAATAATTAAAAGTTTGGGGAAGGGAAACCTCTTTGGCCAATGCACATGCAAGAAAAGCACACAGAGATATTGAATTTTATGTCTTCTTAAGGAAGTAATCTAAAAATGTAGGAGTTTTTGCAAAGGTTCTAGATACTGCTAAAGCAATAGTCTTTAAATAATTTTGAAGATACTCAGTGTTTTCCTACTACCAAATACAATCAAATTGGTCTTGAGTCATATAAAACAAATATTGAAAATTTCCAAGTAGTAGACATGTTATAGTATGTCAAATACTAATGCAACATGGTTATTTAATTGAAGAATCACAAGTAATGCTTTTTAGTGGTTTTTGAGATGTCAGAGACTCTCATATTGAATAAAACTGGAAATAGACTATCTTTGAGAGGAGTAAATAGTAGTATCTTGATTTGTGGGAAAGGGGTTCCAGCAAAGGAAGCCAGGGAATGCTGGGAAGATGGCAATAAACCTAGTTAGGAATTCTCTATGACAGACTCTGGAACACCTCTGTCTAAGAAAATTCTTAGCATTTACATTCTCTAATTATTCACCACCTTTTTTCATAAATAAGAGGCAGAATATAAATGAATGTACTAATTTGAAAACTATAAATAAAAATGGAAATTCAAAGATTGTAATAATATTGTAATAAAATTGATTATGACAGGAAGAAAATCAATAATATGTGCCAGAAAGTTATTATTTTATACTAACATCAAGTCCACAGACAACAAACAACATTTACATTTATAGACACACTTAGCTAAAGCAATGCTTATGTTTTGAGGGGTTTATCTAACCAGAGTGTGGCTTAGATGTGTGAAAATCATTCTAAAATTACTGAGCAATTTCAACCAAAGTCATTCATGCACTTCAAATCCTACAAGGTAACAGGCCACTTTTACCTTGTAGTAACCTACAGAAAAATGATCATATCTTTTCTCAAATATTAATAATTTATACTGTGCTTTAAAAGATTTACTTTAATTTTATATGTATATGTGTGTACATGCATATCTGTGTGTGTAATTGTTCTATATGTATAGGTTTTGGGAAAGAGAGAAATGCACATCAGTTCCCCTAGAGCTGAAATTATCAATGTTTTTGGGTTGTCCAACATAAGTGTTTCCTGATGACCAAATTCACAACATCTGAGAGTGTAGCACATGCTCTTAACTATGAATCCATCTCTCCAACCCCTGTCCTGTACTTTTAAAATAACAAGTTCTATATTTGTAGTACCAGGCATAGTTTCCCTCCTGCTGAGAAGACTTTAAGTACAATTGGGAGTTTTGGGTTAAAACCAAGGTATATATGTAATACTATACTCTTATGCTCACAGATAAGTAGAGTGTTCACCTCTCATCAAGGAAACTTCTCTTTGCCGCAAACAGAGATCAATACAGAAAACTGCAACCAATCAAAATGCAGAGTCCTTGATCCTAGTCACAGTAAATACAAATGTAAAAACAATCCTGCATCTAATGTTCAAGGATTATTACAGAAGGGAGGCAGAAAGAGTGTAAGAGTCAAAAAATCAGGGAGTTTAGTATGAGAGTGTCTCCTAGGAGTGCTAGAAGTGTCATCCCTGAAGTTTCACCAACGTGATTACCTAAATGCGAGCTGAACAAGGAAGGCAGCACTAGATATACCAAAGTGTGTGGGAAAAGTCCCCTAAGACCCTATAGGCAACTAAGGAATGCAGAGAGTGTGAGAAATAGTCTTCCCCAGGGAAGAGAACACCATTTGGTTATCCAAGGCCTAATGTTCAGCCCAGAAAACATATATACACATAACATCATACATACCTAGCAGGATATATTTATGAATATAGGTCTGCATGTATGAACACACACACACACACACACACACACACACACACACACACACAAACATACATACATACATACATGTAGGGGGATTCAGGTGTCACAGGTGTCAGCTGATAAGGTCCGAAGACGCCTATCCTGGGTCCCGGGCTCCGGAAGGGGGAGTGGCCAACCCTATCTTGGAACCCTATCTTCTTATTTTGGAAGGCCCTGTTTCCTGGTTCCAGACTGTTGGAGAGACCGGTTTGGCATCCATCACCATCCATCGTCCACCACGTGGATAATCCAGTCTATCAGCCATCTTCCTGAGCTGTATCGTGAGTGTTGGCATATATTTTAATAAATATTAAGTTTGGATTGGTGTATTTAAGAGAATTTCCGCCAGCATCTGGTGCCCCACATCGGGCTCCATTTGTAGTATGAGGTTTCTGGCCTGGACTTTCAGGTCTAGGCTGAGGGTTTAGGCTCTCAGACTCACAGACCCACAGAGACACACAGATGTATAAGATAGTTTTAGGCTGATCAGCCTAAGGCCCAGGCATTTAACTTGCTAACGCTGTGCCCTTAATCTGACCCATGACTCTTAACCTGTTCAGCCATGGGGCTCGGTACCTTTTCACACAGCAGCATGGTTGTCCTCTGCTTCTTCCGGCTTCTCTCTGGCATTCTGCTCTGTGATTCCTGTTCCCAGAGTTTTCTGTCTGGTAGCCCTACCCACACTTCCTGTCTGCCTTTGACCAATCAGTGCTTTTTTTTAAACCAGTGGGTGGGACAATTATTTACAATGGAACAACATAGTCTCCCTCACATACATACATACACACTCATATAACAATTATTGAAAATGATGCTATGAATTTGAAAGCTCAAGGGGGAAGTATATGGGAAGGTTTGGAAGGATGAAGGAATAGAAGGATGAAATGATGAATTACACGAAAATTTTATAAAAATCCTCCAAAACAACAACCAACAAAGAAACAAACAATAGCAACAAAACTCCACTAAATTAGTTTCCTTCAGGGAGGCAGTCCCGTATGCTACCCATGCATATGATCTTATACCCATATGTATACCAGCAGCACCAATTACACCACGTTTTTAAAGGTTTATTTAGTTTCAATTTACATGTATATGTGAGTTTGTGTATATGTACATGGAAGTACACAGATGATAGAAGTGGGTGCTTAACTCATTGGAAATGTAAATACAGGTGGTCGTGAACTACCTGACATGGATGCTGTGAACCCAACTCTGATCCTCTAAAAAAGCAGGAAGCACTCTAACCTTTGAGCTAACTCTACAGACCTATGAGATATTTAAGTCCCTGGAGATCATGATAAAAAATTATGTTAAACAGGAAACCATGCACTGATAAGTCCTCCTGTGCTTTGTCAAATGTGTCACTACAGAGGAAGAGAATTTCTGTGGAAGATTTGCCACCCATTTCTAGTCTATGCATGGTCATGACAGTCCCAAGCCTTTCTAAGGACCTACCTACTTAGTGTTCACAAGTAGTATCATTAGACATAGAACTTTTCATTTAATTATCTTTGTTCATTTCTTCTCATGCAGTACTTAGAAGACACACACTAAAGAACAATTGTCCATATAAAGTTTCAATTTAATGAGACATCCTGCATTTGTGTGGGTTGACCTAGTTGTAAAACCCAGAAGTGTCCACATAGATATCAAACCAAAAAATACAATCCCTACTGTGTGACATGAACACGAAATTAGAAGGAATGCTTATTAACTAATGTTCAAGTTTGTACTGGCAGTCATTCTTTTCCATTCCCAAGTCATGCAGATTCAATGCAGACTGTACTTCTTAGAACATATTCACTACATCAAAATCGAGTTGCAGTTACAGAATTCATTGTATTTATTCTCTCCTTTGCACACCATAAAATGGCTTAGAGTGGGCATTTTTCCCCTGATTTAGAAGGTAGCTATGGAGATTTCAAAACTCAATTAAGCTTGCCATAATTGACACAAGTATTAGTTGCCACAGGCAAAAATATAACCTAAATATGTCTGATTCATGTTTTTGTTATATATTAAAATGTTTCACATGGCAAGACAGAAAATAACAGAAGCTGAACCTGTTGTACTAGATATTTTAAAGAATTGCATATTTTACTGGAGGGAAAATAGGTAAGAGATTAAGAACATTTACAGTTTTGTAGTTCCACTGGCAGTAAAGCAATCAAAACCAAATAGCCTCTTCTGTTTCAATAGCAAATCAGATTGTATTGACAAAGCAATGTTTCCCCCAGCACTAGAAACTGCTGAGAGATATGGCAAAAATCAACAAAGATAAAAATGTATGCAAGGTTTTCTTTAGAAATTAAACAAGATTAAAACATCAAAAGCTTCAAAACAGCAGAAGATGAGAAATTCTATTATTTGGCAAACAGCAGAAAGCTTTTGATTATAAGAGAAAAACAAATAAGGCACTCAAAACAGTGAACACACCCAAATTATGTTGCTTATCAAATGAGACATATAGCCAAATCACTGTATATGCAATGCCTCCAATATTTAGGAGAAAATATGAGCTCTATTTTATAATAAAGTATGTCCTGGTATATGGACCACTGGTGGTATACTTAAAGGAAATATTAGTGAAACCCAAATGATAATTGTTTGCTAAATAGAGCATCAATAACTTCAGATTTATTATGCTATTAGACTATTCACATACATTTTGCTTAAAAGAGGGAACATTCCTAGAGATTAAAGGAGCTTTCAAAAAATACACTGCAACTACAAACAATATCCAAATGTGTATCTTTACAAGTAGACAATGTAGAGACTAGTTACTGTTAATAGTTGGATACCCAATGGCGTGTGTGTGCCCACAAATGTGTGTGCATATGTGTTTGTAAATTAAATGTTTTAAATAAATAAGCAGGAATCTCTTAAAGTAACTACTTACAACTAGTCAAAATGTTATCAGTTTCTTAGGATATTAATAAACAACTGCTTTTGCATTTTACTAGCTTCCTTTTACAAAGTGCAAGGCAACTCTATAACAACATCAGCCTTTAGTTTTAGTTGTGCTAATATCTTAATGAAAAATATCACAAATTTGAATGAAACCGTTAAACAAGTTCATGAAAAGGAACAAGCTGTAGTATTATGTCACAACTACAATATTATTAGCAATGTATAATTTATTATATAAGTGTAAGTAAGCAACCAGATGGCCTTTTTAAATGTATAATGCCCCTTTCCTTCCATTCTAAATGGGAGAAAACTCACAGCTGTTATTTCTATATTTATTTGCTATGTTAAATATTGATGTGCTAACAATTTTCTCAGGTTAATAGATATGTACAAAGCCTAACAAAATATTAAAAATAAAAAGAGTTCCACAATATTTTTATTTTCTCTTACATGTGAAATAATGTATTTCACCTTGATAATGAATTATTTACAAACTCTTCAAGATCTTCTTCTACCTGCTCCTTCTGTCTGGGTGAACTAATTTTATACCTCTCAATGAACCATTGTTTAATCTGCCTGAATCTCTACTCTTCCATACTAATGACTGGCCTATATGGATCATTAATAGGATATGCTGATAAAGACAAGAATTTAAATTAATAATTTGTATACTTGACTCCTATTAATATGCATCAAATTATATATATATATATATATATATATATATATATATATATATATATATGATCTGTCATTTTTAGCATTCTGTGACTTGGATGCTAAAATTTCAAATTATAAAGTAATATAAAAGTTTTCAAGATGAAATATAAATTGAAAATAGTATGCAATGCTTTCTTTTATACAAAAGGAAAGAAAAAGTCTAAGAATGTAATTACGGTTAAATAACAAACAACTCCACAGGTAGCCCAGGATTTAAAAGTGGCTCTAGACTTTCTGTTCATTTTCCTACTTTCTCTGTGTATGTCTTGACATTTGAACTTTAACCTTAGATACACACCATCTGTCAAATATTTTTGGGTAAGGAAGTTAACTTTTGGTAACTTAATTTATTTGATTAATTTACTTTGGTTTTGGTTTCAGTTTTCCATGGCTTATGCTTATATGGAATTCTCCTAATCGCTGTTTTTCAAAGGACGGCTTCCTCTTTCTCAAAATGCAGCAGTATCCAGGACATTATGTCATTTCAAAGTCAGAAAACATAGAGAAGCTTTTCATTTGATATCTTATTACTTTATTTAATTATATTTTATAATTTCTTAATTATGCAATAGTCTCACAACATCAAGATTAAATTTTATAGATTCTGATATCTAGTAGACATAATTACACAATAAGTAATAATAGATACCATTTCAAGATGAGAGATTTTAAGATTAATCTTATGTAGAGAGTCATGCCAAAGAAACAGCAATGCTAATCAGGTGTGGTCCCAATACCTTTATATCCCAAGGTATGGCTCATATTATTGAATCACTTTTCTAAAAACATAAAAAGGCATTAGTTATTTAAAAACATCAATATTTTATTTTTTTTCCTCCAAGCTAAAACATTTCTCCCAACACTGTGGCTCATAAAATCATGCTGATAAAGAGTGGACAGGTGTAGGCATATTACTCGGTTCACTTATTTCTAGTTAATTACATTTATGGCTCAAATACCAGGTGATAATAGAAAAGCATGATAAATAGCTCTCCAGTAAAATGCTTTGAATATTATAAAAAATGACTTGGTTTCTGCCATCCAACTGTCAGCATATTATTTATCCCACAATATGCTGTATTCAGAACAAGACATAGAAACTTCTTTTTCTTTATTAGAGGGTTGTATGATAATGCCTCAACTATTTAGGACATCATGATAAAATATCTGATAGTTTAAAATTTTGAAGACTTGAATTAATTTTTATTTGTTTAAGAAAATACTGCTAGGATTTGATTTCTATGGTCTCTTCACTGTTAGTGTGCTATAAGAACATACAAAATCTCTATTAGGCAAACTTTACCAACATTGACAAAAATGATTTTAAGCATTACTATTTGAGGCTAGTTTTACTTTTTGTAGATTTTTTTGAATTTCCATAATGGCCTTTATATAAGTGGTTAGTCATAGTATGCATAATTCTTCAAGAATTTAGAATGTCTTTTTTTAAAGAAAAAGTATAGCAATTTCTGAGAAGTTTGAAGGACAAAATACTGATTGTTCTGTTAGAGAAAACAATTCTCCTCTCCAACTCATATCCAAGTTTAAGTTCCCAGAGCATGCTAATATACTATGTTGTATAAATGAAGAATGGAAGTTTGAGATGTAAATACTAATCTTTAATATACCTTTACTGGTGTTATTCGGGTAGCCCTAGCATAGCATAATTGCAGGAATGCGTATAAATATAAAGGAGGCAGAAAAGGTGTCATAAAAGGGAAGTATGCAAATGTTAATAATTATTAGAGAAATGCAACATTACTGGCTTTCTGAATAAAGAAAAGAGATTATAACCCAAGAGATATAGATTACCTCTAAAACTCTAGATAAAAATTTAAAAAATATGTTCTCTAGATATTTCATAAGAAATATAGTTCTCCTTATATCTTAGTTTCAGCACACAGTCTTGTGTGGTGAGATTCAAGTGTCAGCTAATAAAGTCAAAAGACACTTATCTAGGGTCCAGAGCTCCTAAAGAAAATGTAGTCAGCCCCGTTCAAGAGGGGATGCTGAGATCTTAAACACCCTGTTTGTTTCTGCCTTCTTAAAAAACTAGATCAACATCCATCACTTAAACCTTCCAATCACTCAAATATATTCCTCAACTGTAGCCTGTTATCATGAGTGTTAATTTGTTTTCCAATAAATATTAATCTTATATTAATGTATTTTAAATAAAATTTACTGCCATATCTGGCACACAACGTGGGGCTGGGTTCCTACACCCCCCCCCCGTGGAATAGGGGGCTAGAAAGTTTATTCAAGCCCCAAACACTGCCAAAAAACAAAAGACTCCTACATATAGACTAAAACCTCTGCCCTCCTCATAACTCCTAATTGTCACTCCCATAGTCGTTTGGACATGCTCTCTCCCACGACAGGGTGGCTAGAAGATAAGTGCACCCAACTTCACATGTGCGGCCTCCCAGTGGCCTGACAGCCAAGGCCCAACAGCCAAGACTGCATGTAGCCCACCACACGAAGTTATAGGTCCCCGCCACTACTTTAAAGCCAGGTCTGTGCCTGGCTTTTGCAGCACTGAGCCGTGATCCCAGCGGCTGCTGCCTATACAAATGGGTACAGACTTTGATAATCTTATAAGATTTTGCCTTTCCTAAAGATCATATTCAGCTAGTGCGCCTGCTGAGACCTTTTAAGACCACAAAAAGCCTATAAGACAGCCACATACTACTGACAGTCTCTACATCCACCATATTACTAGCAAACAAAACATTAAATGCTATTGCGACGCCTCCTGACCAAACATCGTCATTACAACTAAATTAAAATAATGACTAAAAATTATTCTATTAATAACTTCAAGTCATACTTTTCCATAATGATTAAAAAATTCTCAAGTATCTTAAAGGCTTCAATACCCCAGTACTACTATATTTTATGTTGCAAAACATAATAAAAAAATAAAATCTGAAACTCAACAACTAACATCTAAAATATATAATATAAAAATTCAAACACTAAAATAACAAATGAAATTAATTCTCTAAAAATTAGTTACAACAAACTTTCAAATAAATCTTTCTCTTCAAACGTGAATAAAACTATACAAAATATAGACGTTACATAAATAATAAAAACAAAAATTCATTAACTACATTAATAATAAAACAGAAAATAATTAATTATGTTAATAATATAAATAAAAAATTACTAGTTCTATAAAGTCCTTAAAAAGACTACTTCATCAAAAAAATCAAACTCTAAAAAAAATCAAAAATATCCAAACTCCAAAAATAAAAGTCAATAATATCCAAATTGCAAAATCTCCAATCAACCTCTCTAAACCCAAACATAGTGATAAAAAGTATAAAACATTCCGTCTCACATCAAAAAAGCCACCTAATATAAGACAAAAAACAATTAAAATGTTTAAAGACCAATATTATCATAACTTCATTTTTAATCTTGTTTCTCTCTATATCTACACCTCCCAACCAACCTCTCTACATATAATTTTCTCCGAAAGTCATAAAAGATATAAATATCTTCTTCAAATATCAATAATACTTAAATTTTCCATCATAAACAACATTTTCTCCTATCAACTATCTACAAAACATTTAAAACTAAGGCTCCCACCCCAACGTTTCCTACTAATAAAACAAAAATAAAAAAATAGAAACAAAAAAACAAACAAAAAAAATAAAATTCAAAAACCTAATATACACCAATCAATAATTCAATAATTACTTCTAAAAAAAACTACCCAAAACAATTACAAAATAGCCCTCTATAATTACCCTTCATATCGCACCTCTAATAAAAATTCCAAATAAATGTACTCAATACTCTAAAAATAATTATATATATATATATAGTCAATCCATTAAAATCTAATCATTGTTTTAACTTTTGCAAGATCCCCCAAGAATGCCATCGCCCTTAAGTCAATAAAAAACAACCCTATAAAAAACTATGCCATCTTTCCCAATAAGTTTTGTCCTCTAAAAATTATATATAATTATTATTCTAATAAAGTAATTTTAAATTAAAATTAAATTTAAAACAAAACAATAATACAGCCTCAAAAATCTTTTTTAAAATAAATAAATAAAATAAATAAAGATAAATTATTCTACCTACCTCCAAACAATCTTTAGCCAAATATATAGGCTAAGCCCAAAACAATTTACACTAACATAAATATATATTAATGCAAATATAAAATCATTTTATATGTTTAATTAAAATAATCTATATATTAATACAAATTTATATCTAAAATTATTTTATATGTCCAAAATAACTTATACATTAATATAAAATTAAATCTATAACTACCATATAAAATTAAATCTATAACTACTATATTTTACATACACTTCTACCTCTGTTAAAATATTTACACATTATTGTCATGTCCACTATACAATTACTACCTCCATTTAGCTATACTAAACATAATATATAATTATACTAGTTATAATATATACACAAAATACTTTATATACATCTGTTTAAATAACATATATATAAATATCTAAAATACTATTACCATTTTACAAAATATATATACCTTTAACTAATGTTTAATAGTCATACTAAAAATCATAATTCAAAGATTATACACCCTTTTATAAATATACTAATTTTTGCAATACAAGTTTCAATCCTTAAAATAATAAAAACTACCGTCAACATTAATTAAATTGCCATGTCACAGTCATCCCAAATACAAATTAAAATACCATAAATAAACAAACATCTTCAACCATTTCTTAAACCCCAAAATATAACATTTAACATTTATTATTCAAAATTCAGCCATAAAAAACACGACTCCTAATGTCACTATTCCTTTCCAAAATAATGTTAAACATCAAAAACACTCCTTTCAAGTTTGTCGTTTTGACAAAAAAATAGCCAATTAAATAAAAACTGCCCTCACCTCAATTACTAACAATACACACACAATGTCCAATCTAAATAAACGAAATAACAAATAAAAACTAACAAAACCCGCCTAAACAAAATACAACAATCCTGCATGAGCGTCCCTGCCTCAAGAACAGCTGTAACCATAACCAACCAATCTATAGGGGTGACCCGGTTACAGCATGACCAGGAGTTCAGCATTTGTTTAACAAATGGTGAATGCATCCCATATGATACAATTGCTTCCTTTACTCTCTGTAATTCTAATATTTTTACTGGAGCCCAGCTAGCTTCTCTTTCATCTTTATCATCCTTCATTTTTTAAAGGTTACTGAGTATATTAATGTTGCCTGTTTTTGTCTAAGTTTAGATGACCTTGTTGAAATTGGTTCTTGATAATCCTCTGTTTGAATTTGAGCATCTTTGTGTTCTCTCTCAACAGGCTTTTTAAACACCTTTTTCTTTGTATTTACATTAGTCAACTTTTTCTGTGATATCAAACAATAAATATTCATAGTAAATAGTATGATAAACATTATGATATTTCCATCTATCTTATCTATGTTTTCCTTCACTGGTTTTAATATCAAATTGTCTAAGAGAGGTTACAGTATGACCAATCACCCTCTGTTGCTTTAAACAAATTCCCTCTTTAAAAAAAATTTTTTTGATTTACTTACCGGAGAAGCCAGAAGAAGCAGAGGACACCTATACACCTCTGAGAAAAGGTACTGAGCCCCATGGCTGAACAGGATAAGAGACATGGGTTACTTTAAGGGTAAAGGGTTACCAAGTGATATACCTGGGCCTTAGACCAATCAGCCTAAAATTAATGAAAGCATCTGTGCGGGTCTGCGGGCCTAAACCTGGAGGCTAGGCCCAAAAGTCCGGGCCAGAAACCACATCCCCTCCAAAATCCCTCCAAAAATGCTCTACTTCTAAAAAATCTATCAAATATTATAAACCTATAACCAAAATAATAAATACTCCAATGACACAAAAAACCCATAAATAATTATCCAAGTAACTATATCACTATCCTCTCCCAAATTTTAAAAACTACTATGCCCATATACTTCTAACTTTCAAATAATGTTTTCCTTCTCAAGTCTTAAAGAGTTAAAAAATAAATATTTAAAATTACTATCCTATCATCCCTTAACAAAAAACATTCAAATATTAAATGTTCACTATCCCAAATAAATAATTTTAAAATAATTTATACTCCTCATCATCTACCAATATTCTAAAAATATATAACATACCTTATATGTGTTAAATTTTAATTATAGTTTACACCTTTTCCTCCACCAAATATTACCTCATATTAATTCCTATTATATATAGTCTTAGTTTAAAACCTTCTTAATTAAACAAAAGATAATAAAATTCAAATGTCAATAAAATCAAAATTCCAAGCTCCAAAAAACAGTATAGCCAGCCCCGTTTAAAATAAAACTACTAAGATCTTAAACACCCTGTTTGTTCCTGCCTTCTTAAAAAACTAGATCAACATCCATCACTTAAACCTTCCAGTCACTCAAATATGTTCCTGCCTTCTTAAAAAACTAGATCAACATCCATCACTTAAACCTTCCAGTCACTCAAATATATTCCCAAACTATAGCCTATTATCATAAATATTAATTTATTTTCCAATAAGGCTTATTCTTATATTAATATATTTTAAACAAAATTTATTACCATAGTCTTGGTTAAGACTAATAACACCTTGATTTCAGTTCACTGATATCTGTGTCAGATTTACTACCTATTATAAAATATATTTTCATTTTAAAGCCAAGTTTGTTGTATCTATCACCATAGCAATAGAAAATAGAAATGTGTTCTTCTTTTTAAAAGATACCATTATTCTGCTTTCTGTTAGCTATTGAGTAATGTTTCTATGGAAATTCATTTTAAGGTTATGTGCAAAAATAATAGCTTTATGAGTGATAGCTGTTAAAACAGTCCGTTATTATTTGAAAGGTAAAGCATATTATATTTCATAGATTTTATAGAGACATTAGAGAATTCCACTTCTGTTTAGTATATAAAAATCATTAAGAAACAATTACTTCAATCAAAAAAATAAGAATGAGCTGAACAATTTATATATGCATAATTTGTGAACTTGAGAGCTGAGAATAGAAATATATGCAGATAGATCAAATTTCACAGAGATTGGGTTCAAGACAGGGTTTATTTTTGTAGTTCTGGCTGTCCCGATACTTGCTCCATAGATCAGGCTGGCCTAGAAATTAAAAGATCCGCCTGTTTCTGCCTTGTAGTGATGTGATTAAAGGCATATGCTGCAATGCCCAGCTGTTAATTTCTTATAAAAAGAAGGAAGGAACATGCTACCTTTTATCCTGATGAAGCTTTGGATGAAGAAAGTATCATTCACAGATGAAATAAAAGGAGAAATCTTTAAAATACTAGTTGTGGCTAGGATAAGGTGGTGTGTTAAAGTTCTGAGGAATGTGAGTCAGAATATGTGTAAACTTTTCTTACGAACTTTTAATGGATGCACAGAAGTAAAACACAGAAGTCTGGGAGTAAGGAAAGAGAATTGAGAATGATAATCCCTGGAAATGTGCAGATTTTTCCCAATATTCCCAGCTTAGCTGAGAGCAGAAGAAATCAGAAAATGTCCTCCAGGGCAAAAATAAATTTTCATTAGCTGAATTGAAGCTGACTTCCATAAGTACAGATTTCATTCAGAGAAAATTTCCTCATTAATGGGTTTGTAAATCTATGTTATTCCTCCATTAAACCATCAAGTATCTCAGAGGACTTTTATGACTTTATCTCTAATACAATACAGATTTCTGTCTCTAATATTCTTCTTACTGGAGAACAAAATATTCAAGGCAGTTAAATTTAATATTACACTTTGAGCAAAAAGGCTCTACAGGAGACACTTGAGATGCCATTCTTCTAATGGTATATAATAAAAACCTATTAATTTTGAAATAATGTCTTTATCATAAATTTTTTCTTTATTCTATTTATTTATTTTTGTATTTAAATTTTTTAGCATGCCCCCCACTCCTCCCCCTCCTTCCCCTCTTCCCAGTCCTCCTATAGCATCCACCCCATCCCCCAATCCATCCCTCAGAGAGGACAAGGAATCCCAGGGAGAGTCAGTTTGGTCTGACATATCCAGGTGAGGCAGAACAAAGCCCCTGCCCCCAGTATCAAGGGTGAGTGAATTTTCCTCTGTAGAGAATGGTCTCTGAGATGTCAGTTCATGCACCAGGAATAAACTGTGATCCTACTGCAAGAGGCTCCGCAAACTGCCCATGCCATTTTACTTTCATCTACATTCAGAGGGTCTTAGTTCCATTCCATGAGGGTTCTTCAGCTGTCAGGAAATTTTTTTCATAAATCTCTATATGGTATACTGTATTCAAAAGTGTTGAAATTCTGCTCTTATTATCTAAGTACTGGCCACACAACTACAACACAGTTTTTTTTTACTTTCACATATGTGAAAAAAGTTCTTGTTGTTTTTTTCTTTTTGTGACAGGGTTTCAGGCAGTACAAATTTGACTTTGAACCCACTATGTAACCAAAGATAGTCTTCAGTTTTGATCCTCCTACTTATACAGTGTGGGATTGATTACAAGAATGAGCAAACATTTTATGTAGTATTGGGGATAGAACATAAAACCTCATGAAAGCTAGATAGGCACTCTACCAACCCCATGTAAAAATGTTGAATACTATAGATAGTTTGTGTGTTCAATGATGAGGCTAAGTGAAAATATGAAAAAGTTCTCCAAGACAGTAAGTATAAATAGCAATAAACTATAGATAACAAGAAACCTAAAATAATTATAATAAAAGAACATTTGCACCTCAATGTTTGACATTAGCAGGATAGAAAATCTGCAAACACATTTATTTGTCAAAAGGAAAACATATTTTTGGTGTTAGTGAGATGAGACCAAATGTATACCAGCAAATGTCTTCACTGTAAGGTGTGACATATGCCATGGGGTATTGTTCAGTGGTCCATCACTAGGAAAGCATGTACAGAACCATGACTACCAGACTCAAGACATCAAATGAATAAAGATAAACATAGATATTTATCTGTTGCTCTGGATGATACTAAATTTGTAGTATCAGTGAGTAATGCATCCAGAATTACATAATAATATATAATCTGAAATGCCTTCTCAGAATCATAGAACTTGGAACTTTTCCAGAACATTGAAGTCATCAATTAAAAATAAAATGATGTATAATTTTTAACAAGAGACCATGAGTGAATAGAAAGTAGATAATTGAGAAAATTTGGGGACAACATTTATGACATTATGACAGAAAAAATACTGTTAGCTTCATTATTTGTTATTTGTATTATACAAGTAATTTAAGTATGTTTGAAAATGCTTCACAACTCAATTCATTTGCCCACTATTTTCTGTTATACCATCAATTTATGAAGTACCATTTTCACTTCTTAGTGAATATTATGGATAATTTTATTTTAATATCTAGCATATGATACATACAAAATTATATGCACTTAATATACAAAATAATGACAATGAATGAAAGTTTCATGAAATTATAACATGTAATATTCTGTTTCAACCTGCCTTTTGAAGCCACAAGATCATTCTCAGAGACATGCCTACTCCAACAATGTCATACCTCCAAATCTTTCCCAGTGGCATAACCTCTTCCAACAAGGCCATACCCTCAACTCATTCCCAGTGACACACTTCACCCCATAAGGCCATACCTCAATATTCTTTCCAAATAGTTCCACCAACCAGGGACCAAACATTCAAATGCATGAATCTTATGGGGCCATTCTCTTTCATACACTCAACAATCACTACTACTAAATTACACCATTACCTCTACCTCTCTCTTTCTCTTTCTCTCTCTCTCTCTCTCTCTCTCTCTCTCTCTCTCTCTCTCTCTCTCTCTCTCTCTCTCTCTCTCTCTCTCTCTCTCTCTCACACACACACACACACACACACACACACACATACACACACACACATACACACACACACACAAATACACACACATACACAGATGAATGCAGGTAGCATTAGAAAACACATTTATGTTTTTCTGTGGTGTTGATGTGACTTGAATTTAAATTTAAAAAACAAATGGACTAAAACAATTTATTATTCTGAATTTCATTGCGATTACATGTCTCCTTTTTGAGGGCTTTCAATATTCTTTATATTCCTTTTTTCTCACATATATTACATCTGAATTGCAACACACACACACACACACACACACACACACACACACACACACACACACACACACACACACATCCTCTTACCCTGAGGTGAACTTCTCTTATGTTTCCCTTCAGAAAAGGGCAGGCCTTCTCCCCATATGACATATCAAGTTTCAGTAAGACTAGTCACCTTCCCTCATAATAAGACTGGACAAGGCAACTCAATAAGAGAAAAATGGTTCCTAAAGTGAAAATTATCAGATAAATGTTGTAATTAGGTTTCTTGGTCCTGGGCATCCATAGGTCCAGACCCACAGACCTGCAGCCTCAGACCCCTTAGCTGCCCGCAGCTGATCAGACCCCCAGAAATGATTCAGACACTTATATTAAGTTCATGCTGTTTGGCCTATGGCCTAGGCACATTTGTAGCTTGCTCTTACATTTTAACCCCACCCATTTTCATTAATCTGTCTGCCACGTGGCCTGTGGATCACCTGTGTTTCTCACATGCTTCTTCTTGGGCATCCAGCTCGATCTGTCTCTGACTCTGCCCTTCCTTTCCTACCTATTATGATTCCCCGGCCTACTTTTTCTATGGTGTCTGTCATGGGCCAAAACAGCTCCTTTATTTAAAGATTGATATTCACAGCATACAGAAAGACATTCCCACATCAGATAAAGTTCCCACTTTCACTGTTAGGTGTCCCACAATAACACTAAGCTACACAGAGGTTTTAGATCAGACACATACAGGCTCCCTAATCATTGAGCTGATGTTAACTGTTAATTGATTAGGTAGGTTTTCTTATGATAACCTTGCACCCTTTGGCTCCTACACCCCACCTCCAATTCCACAGGATTTCTCAAGATATGTCTGTTTGGCTATGGGTCTCTTCAACTATTCCCATAAGTTGCTGGATGAAATCTCTCTGATGACAATTATCCTAAGCTCCTGTCTACAAGTATAACAGAGCTTCATTAGGAATTTTAAGGTCTTTTCCTTGTGCTTCAGCTGAGTTGCAATATCCAGGGCTTGCTGTAATAAAATAGCTGGGCTCTGGTGGTGCCATATTGCCATTTCTATTGTTGATTGTGTTCTTAACTCTGACCTCTATGCATCTGGGTTTGGGATAATTATAGCCTACGTGCTGATTTCTGAGTTTATCTTTGTTGGATGGGGGCTTTTACCCTTGATTTTTGTTTTGTCTTTGGTCTTCTGGCTTGAGTGGTCTGTGGTTCTAGTGACCAGTGAGTCCTCAGGTCCAGTAGGGTGCTTCTTCTGGAGTTTTGCTTGCTTCTGAGGTTCTGGGTTTCCAGGTACTAGCATGGCCTCATGTAGATCAGAGAGCTTCAGCAGAAGTTGTGGCCTGGGATATGGAGATGAGGGTAAAGGATGCTGTTGGGAAAAGCTGAGCAGCCTCAGGGCACCTGTTGGATATCTGTGGACAGGGTCTCATTAAAAGATTTTGAAAGCTTCTTTGTACCTCTTAATCTGTGTTGTGTCTTGCACAAGTGTATTTTATTCTGACAGAAATAGAAAAGTTTGTTTCAATTTGAGGGATGGTGTCTTCCATGTGTTTTAAACAGTTGAATGCAGTTAACTCTTTAAATATAATGTTCAGTTTTAATTGTTTGTTTTGTTATACGTTTTCTTGTATTCTCTTAAATTTATTCTCTTCTAGATGTTTTTTAGTTTTGTTTTCCTGCATTTAAAATATGTTTCTGACCTATATTCTAGTTATTTTTGTGTGTTTGCTCTAGTTCACTAATTTTTTGTTTAAACTCTTTTAATATGAAATTAAAAACAAGTACTAAATTTTAAATGTGATTTCTTTCTCTCAGTAATTCCATTATTTTTAATGCAGGCTATGTAATATTTATAGCGATATATTCCTTGATAGGTACTGTGCAGCACTAAGATTTCAGCCATATTTCAAAGCCCCTCTTAAACTATTTTAAACTATTTACAAAGATTCAAACCTTTATCTCAAGGATCCAAAATATCTGAGACTAAAGCTATAATATTTTAGACAATTTTCTTACACTTATTATTAAAGGAAAACCATAAAATAATTTTAAATCTGGTCCCATATTCAGGAAATCATTAGAAAGAAATGATTTTTCTTTCATTCAATTGCAGTTTGAATCTTGTAAAACTAAAGACCTACACTGTAAACCAAGTGTTCAAGTTGTGTTTTAATAGTTTTTAGTTTCTTTTCTGTGGCATAAGAATGAAAGCTTTGAAATGATAAAAGAAATCTTAGTAATGCTGTAAATAAATTTAACACAGGGCATATGCTTTCTGATGGAAATAACTAGCACAAACATTTTCTTTTTTTAATACCATATGCAGCCTGTGTTACAACTACTAATCTCTGCTGTTAGTTGTGACATTATCCACAACCAGTACATTTACAAATGTACATGATGACTGTTCCATTAAGGCTTCTAAAAATCAGGTAGAGTGCTAACACCTCATTTAAAGCATGAAATACAAACCAACAGAAGTAAAATGGTTTTATTTCTCATCTAAGTACATTAACCAGGATGCACACTACACTCTGCCACCCACTAGCAACACCACCTAATTGACAAAAATTCTGTGAGAAAAGTAAATACCTTTTATCTTATATAACTTACCATGTTTTCAACATCAGCAAACTTTAGCATCCTTATGGCCTAAGAATCATCAAGATATGTATATTTCGCCAAATAATAATCTAAAGTACAACTTACCAACCAATCACTTTAACAGAAACTGGGGGCTTGGGGACTGAAATTTATACATACATACATACATACATACATACATACATACATACATACATACATACATTACAGATGGTATAGATATGCACACATTTATATATGTATGTAAGATGTATATGTGTATGTATGTATAAATTGGAATCACCAAAAAACATGAGACAAAATCCCAACTAGACATCTCTCACCACCAAAGGAAACCTTCAGTGTCAACAATGAACTATATCTAATTGATTTGTTTGCTAAAGGGGCTACATGGAAACTCCCAAACAACCAAGACTATTGCTGAGGATGTTGTTTGCTCTTCACAAATATATGTTAAGGCGCTATTGTTGAATGTGTCACTTAAATAAGTCACAGAACATGGAGAAGTTGAACTGCAGCCTATGTAGAGCTTTCACCCCCTATTGACACTTCTCAGGTGCCCAAGAACCTGAGACTAGATAGAGAAAAATTAGAGGGAAACCAGATACTACTCTTCTGCTAAAGGAATACAGCAATACAAGAACGCTAATGACAATCTGCTATACCAATGGATTATTGTTTTGCTCAGCAATCATCAGAGAAGCTTCTTCGTGCAATAGATTGTAGCAAAAACAGAGACCCACAATGGGACAATATTCACAGAATAAGAAACTTCGGGATAGTTAGTCCTAAATGAGATGTCTCCATCAAATCCCTTCCCTTGGGGCTCAGGAAACCCTGTGAAAGAAAATGAGGAAAAAGTAAGAGCCAGAGGGAATGGAGGACACCAAGGAAACAAGGACTTCTAGACACAACAGGACTGATAGACACATCAGTTCACAGAGACTGTGGCAGCATAGACAAGGTCTGTGCACATGTAAGCCATCTAGGGTCCCAATGCTGAAAGAAAAAGTGGATACAAACCCACATCTCTAACACGGAAGCTTCCTCCAAGTAATAACGTCTTCCAAATGAAAAGTTGGTTTTCTCCCAAAAGAGCTTCACTGGGTACCCAAATCACGCAAGCCTCTTGCCAAACAGTAGATTTAGGTATACAAAACAAAATTTGGAGGATTCTTTGGGGAAGGATATAGCAAGTTTTTCCCCTTACAGATCTTCTTTTGCTTAAGTATCAGGTTTTATGATTTATATTTTTTATGGATTCTCTCTCTCTCTCTCTCTCTCTCTCTCTCTCTCTCTCTCTCTCTCTCTCTCTCTCTCTCTCTCTGTGTGTGTGTGTGTGTGTGTGTGTGTGTGTCAGTGTCTATATGTGTTTTCTTTGCTTGTTTATAGATTTTTTTCCTTTTGTCCTAATCTTCTATTGTTATTACTGTTGCTGCCTTTATTTTAAAAGCTTGTTTGTATTATATTGAGAGAGAGAGAGAGAGAGAGAGAGAGAGAGAGAGAGAGAGAGAGAGAGAGAGAGAGAGAGAGAGAGAGAGAGAGAGAGAATGTGTAATTTGGTGGGTGGGGATCTGGGAGGACCTGGGAGAGGGGAACTATAATCAAAATATATTTTAAGGGAAAAAACTATTTTCTATTAAAATTGAGCTTGAAATAACTGCTTATATATCTATTATAGTAAGTTTATTAATTTTTTGGAATGAAATGAGAAGGATGAGAAACATGTCACTATGACCTTGAAGCCACTATATTGTCCAAGCTAGTTTGTAATTCACTGCCATCTACCTACCTCAGCTTCCCAAGACAGGATTACAGATTTAAGCCAATAAATATTTTCTTTATTTTAAACACACCATTTCTTGTGCTGGGTAGCAAAGTGGGACTCTAAGATTGTATTATGGCTAAAGACCTATGTTCTAAAATGATATACACACTCCAAAAGTAGATTATAAATAATCGAAAGAAATGCTAACACCCTCCTAGTTTATTCACTAGTCCCCCAGAGACCCAAGAATGAGAGGGCCTCAAGATCATGTGATTAGAACGAGGTTTGACTGGAATTGTGACTAGGAAACAAGGATTTCAAGTCTTAAGTAAATAAATAAAGAATAAATGAATTTTCAGGCATATGATTTTTCTGAATCTAATTCAATAAGACATAGATTCTTATGTATACAATACTTATTTTCGTATGTGCATTTGTAAGCATGTGTATAAATATATGTGAGTAATATGTGTTTATACAAAATTAATCAAAGTTATATTATGGGCATGTTTTAAATTACAACTCAAGGAGCAGATATCAATTAACCCTTATTATGTGTTTATGGGGAATGCTTAAATTTCTACCAATTCTATTCCTATGAGCTTCAGTTTTTGTTAATCTTTTTCTTTCTAATTACTAATGTGTTTGAGAAAGGGAAAATATGTTTTGCTAATTAAAAGTTGTTATGAGGGCTGACAAAATGACTTTGCATTCTCAAACGTATATGTGCTTTAAAAAATGCCTAGCCAAGTACAGCTTAAATAGAATGTATTGAGATGTTAATTTCCACTACAACCAGATGTTTTAAAATAAGACATTAACATTTTATTATTTTAAAACACTTAAATAAGATATAATAGTTTGAACTGTTCATACAAAATGATTTTTTGAAAAATGATCTAGAGGTAATATGTAAAAGATTGAATTTCAATTTTGAGAGTTCTTTACATTTTGTATTTTATTAATTTGATTTGAATTTAATATAATATTATTTTTGCTTATTGTAAAATATACAAAAATATACACACAAACTAAAATGGCCACACTATTTGAACAAATTTTTATTCACCATCCCACATGTATTTATATTTTTAATCACTGAGTCACCTTTAAGTATATAATAATTCATAGGAATTTTAAACACAGCTAAAAGGGGGTTGAGAGACAACTTGCTGCTCTTTCAGAGGAGCCAAATTCAGTTTCTAGCACCCACCGACTGTGATGGTTCATAATGGCTAATTACTCCTGATCAAGTTGTTCCCTCATCTGGCCTTTGTGGGTATCTGAAAGCATGTGCTCATCTACTCCCAGGCATACCTTCATATGTAAACTTGAATGATAAATCTATTTTTAATTAATTGAGAACTTAATATATGCATAGAACAAGTTTACTCCCTTTCCCTCCCTTCCAACTTCTTCCATCCGAGCTATTCCCTTTCAATGTCATGTGTACTCACTTTACTTTCTAAACCCACAGAGTCCACTGAATGCTGTAAATATGAGCATGAGCGTGGGGCCATCCACTGAACATGGGTAGTCTCCCAGGGATCTCCTTTCTAAAGAAAACTTCTTTTTTTCCCAGAAATCATCAATTTCCAATAGCTTCTCAACTAGGGATGTGCACTTCCTGATCACTTCTCCACTCCATGCTGGAATTTTGTCAGCCTTGATCTTGTGTAGGTCTTAGGCATTAAATAACAACAATATGATTAAAATAAAATTATAATCCAATTGTCTAAGTTAGGGTTTTTATTGTTGTGAAGAGATACCATGACCAAAACAAACTGTTATAAAGGAAAACCTTTAATTGAGGTGATGGCTTGCAGTTACAGGTTTAGTCTGTTATCATCATAGTAGGGAGCATGACCGTGTGCAGGCAGACATGGTGCTGGATATATTTTGATCAGAAGACAATAGAAAGTGGACTAAAAGTCACATTAAGAGAATTTTGAGACAGAGAGACCTAAAAGCTCACCCCACAGTGATAACCTTTTTCCAAGGCCACACTACTTCAGTAAGACATATCTCCTAATGTGACATTCTCTATTAGCTTCCGGGGGTCAGTTACATTGAAACTACCACACCAATATAGTATCAGGTTAGAAAAGTACACTATAGATGAAAATGACATAAAATTAATGGAAACCTGATTCATGTCTGGGTTTGTTGGCATTATATGAACTACAAACCTATTGTTACATTTTTACTGGTATGTTTGTATTTGAAGATTTAAGATATTGCACTTTAATTGTACATGTACGGTCATAATCCTATTTAAGTTTTAATTATTTTAATGATCATTTTCTCTTATGTATGGAGTTTTTTGGCCCCAAAATGCATACATAACCATCTTTTGCCTGGACTCGGAGATAGGACCTTTAAGAAATTAGGAAATTAGTTAACTTTAGATGAGGTCATAAGTGTAGGATCCCAACCCAATAGGATTAGTGTCTTATAAAAGATACAGCAGTATTCTACCTTCCTCATATTCTCTCCAGGCATCCACTGAAGAAATTTCCAAGAAGGTAAGAAGAGAATCCTTACTATACACTGAACGTTCTGGAACATTTGTCTTTAAAAAGCCAGTCTCTGGTCCCAACGGAAAATAAAATTAAGACAACTGGTTTTAAGATGTTGCCTTATGGCTCCACGAATGAACTAAAAGAGTAGTGCTTTGATTATCAAACTCTCAGTGGATACTTACAATCATAAGTAACACCAAATGCTATGCTATGCTTTCCTCTGTTTAAATACCTATGGTCAACTAAATTTGTAAATTAGAGCAGGAAATTATTAATAATAAAAATATCAGACTTTTTTTACTAATATACTATTATAGAGTCATATAAATATGGTCTTTCTCAAAACATATCACATTCTAAAATGTTCTCATTCTTCTTATGATGACATACGATAATAAAGTTACTATATAATAGGGCAAAGCCAAGCATATAGGAAAATAAGCATTGTCACTAGAGCAGCAGTTTGGGAAACTAGAAAACTACTAGAAGGGTAATATATTTGATTTCATATGCTGGATAATGAAATTCATATTCTTGGCTAGATGTGGTGAGATTGTATGTAATTTTACAATATTAAAAAGATCAGCATGTAATTTTCAAGTTTAGCAATTATTTGTTTCTATTATTTTCTGTTATTCTGCTGAAAGTAAAATCATGGACAATAGGGGTCAGCCATACATTGTCTTTGGAAACCAAAATTTCATCCGAGTCAATAACATTCAGTCCATTCTCAGAGGTAAAATGCTGTGGTAATAATGGCTATGAGTCCTTTTATGCAAAATAGAGTTTTATGTGTTCTAACATGTTAACATGGAATGGATTTATATCAGGTAGAAAAATAGTATCAGTTTTTCTCCAAAATGTAAGCTTTATAGTATCATCTGAAAAAGTACTGAAATATCATTTTTTTTGTGTGTGTGTAACTTAATATTACTATTGATTGTACATATGGTATTTCTTCTTCATCCTTGAAATTAAAACTACCAAGGTGTGTGTGTGTGTGTGTGTGTGTGTGTGTGTATGTGTGTGTGTGTGTGTGTGTGTGTTTGTGTGTGTCTGTCTGTCTGTCTGTCTATCTGTCTATCTGTGTGCATGCATTCTCATGAGTGTGTCTATATGTATGTTTGCACATATTTGCGATTTTCAATTATTTCATCAGAATATTATATCAATATTCAGATTACATATTTCAGTCACTATGTTGTTATTAAGATTGTAAACATTGCTGTACTAAATCATTCATTATTGCTTGTACTCACCATTATCTTTTCTTTAGAAACAACTGTCAGTTCTGGTGGATTCTCTCATCTTACCATCTGTAATACTTCTTTCTTTCTGCTGCACTTTTCTGTTTTGTTTTTTTTTTTCAAGACATGGTTTTTTCTTTGTAGCTTTGGAGCCTGTCCTGGAACTCACTATGTAGACCAGGCCTGCCTCTGTCTCCAGAGTGCTGGGATCAAAGGCATGCACCACTACTGCCTCTGTACTTTGAAGAGTCTCTAAAATGTGCTTTATATATTTTACAACTGTGTAGTATATAGATTCAGAAGTCATCATGAAAGTTATTTTTCTTTTAAAGAAGTAAAGCCATTTGTGGAATTTTTTGGAGCTTTCTTCAGTTCTGTCCTCATCTGTCCCTGAATGTAATTTTATTTCATATTTATATTTCTGCTTTTGCTTATTTCTTTTTTCATATATTTAATATGTAATTGTCTCTCCATTTTCAGTCTTTGCCATCATTTTAGCTTATGAGTTGCCATTGTAATTAAGATGTAGCTGAGTTTGCTTGTTTGAAATACCAATCTGAGAATCTATATTTTAAATACACAAATTAGCTTATACATATTCAGAGTAATCACAGATATGTTAAGAGGTATTTTTGTCAACCTAATTTTTACTACTTTACATGATTTCTTATTGTCTCTCTCTGCTTCATTTTTGCCATTCATTAGTTTGTTCTAGTTTTATTTTTGTTCCATTTAGCTCCTGTTATGTTTCATACAGTTTCATATGAATGCCTCCAAGTTGCAGTGATTATCACATTTTATCTAATGAACTATTTCATTCTAAAAAGATGGTATACAAAATCCATTTCAACATACGTACAAAATCCAGTGCAACCAATGAAGTTCAGAAATAGAATGCTTCAGATAAAAGTTTTTTATATACTTTTCTCATGTAATAGTCTCCTCAGTTTTAACAAAGAAATGAGTCCTTTTGAACATTTATGTTTATCATCCTACTATTTTCTTGATAATTATCAGACTATAGGTATTAGTAGATTTTTCACTGTTGTAAAAATTCCCAAGATAAATAATTAAGAAAGAGGAAATATTTACATTGGCTTCTTCTTTCAGCAGCATAGGTGATTGAATTATTTCTTGGCCATGGTGAAACAGAATAACTTGCAAAGAGGATATATCACAGCAAAGTGGCCCTCTCTATCAAGTACAGGGAGACAGGGAAAATACAGCTTTTGGAACATTCTCCCAGTAACCAACTTCCTCTAGTTATATAGTTCCCCAACTCCTAAATCTTTTCACACCACCAGCAAGTGATTGGGTCTAATAATTTCACACCATCAACAAGTGAACTGGTCTTTAACACAAACACGTGTACACTTTCTGTTCACTAAGCACCATGAATGCAAATCTAAAAGGTCACAATGCTTTGCTATTTTAAACTTCATAAAAATTATATATGTGTATTTTTCCAGTTTTATTTTCAAAAATTTTAAGTCTTTCATATTGTCCCTTGTGATTGATACATCATGTTGGACACAAATTTATGAGCCTCCTCACATTCCCTCTACTGCTCACCTATTTCCAAATGTGCACACAGTCATTTGAACCACACCACCACATCACAGTAAATGGTAGCCACTAGTACAAAATTTGTTTCAATTCTTTGCTTACTTTTGTTTTACCTCTCCTCATCAAAACTTCCTTGGTTTACTGCCTCCCAAATAATGTTTGATCTCTTTCATAGTATTTTTGAATGTTTACTGTAGAGTTAGGCAAAGAATAATGTAACCCTGTCCATTTCACTTATCAGATTATATATCTATAAAACCGTACTTTAGGGATTACATGATGAAACTCTAGTATTTTAATGGCATTTAAGCTCCTCCGTCAACTTAGAATATTTTTATCCTAACATTATTGAGATATGGTTGGTGATTTAAGCTTGTATATATTTAAGTCAGAAAGTTTGATTACTTAATACATTCATTTTAAAGAAACATCAACCAATACCTTGCTCCAAAACCCTTCCATAATCCTGACTCCAAAAAGATATAACCAAACTCTTAGCATCACAAATATTTATTTTGTGATAACATGGTCCCTATGCAATTATCTGTGGATAGATTTTTTTCCACTCTTTTTTCTTATAGCAAAATCTCCATAAGTCTTTAAGGAGCAGCTCACAGTGTGGTGACTATTAATAGCACTGTTCTAACATTTCCCCTCATGTTCTTCCTGGTATCCACTAAATTTCTCAAATACATGAATCATTTCCTCCATGGTTCTTCTGCATATTTCAGATATTCATGCTCTTCCTAAAAAATGCAGATAAACAGTGAGGAAGAAGAATACATAAATTTCTTTGTATACTTTTGGTTGTTAGTTGGGTCAAGTCTTCAATCCCTATATTATTCTAAGCAAGACACCAGAATAGTGGAGGGTGGGGGCTAAATAAACTCTCCAGATTAGACACTGCAAGATTCTATGTAAGTAGGAAAAATTAGTGCTATTAATAGGCTTGTCCTGTCATACATTAAGAATATTAGTTCCTGATGTCTTGTCTTTTATTCATTAAAGTAGACCTACAGGTATCTATACCAGTAAAATTAAGCAGTCCTCTACTTGAGAATGCACTGTAAGAAAAAGTATAAAAAGACAAATCAAACTGACAACCATGAGCTTATGTAATCTAGGTTTAGTTTAAATACTATTACAGAAACATCTCATTGTCAGTTAATTCCATAATATAGCTCTGTCTTATATTATCACTACATTTACCAAGTGCAGTTTTAAAGATACAGATGTTAATTCACTGTATATGATGAGTATAAGAAAAAAGTAATATAAATATGGCTACTATAAAATAGTAATTGTTGCCTTAAACACATAAGAATATTTTCTGTGATTTTTACCACTCTTCTGAATATATTCCAAGTTTTATAGACAGAATAAAATGTATCTTTAAGATTGTTTACCTTTTGGATTATAATAAAATAAAATAGAGAAATAATCACTAAAGTTGTTATAAAGTATACGTAAGAGCCCAAATTAATATATAATGAGTATTTATTAACAGTTATAACCATTGAAAGCCATAAGTGTTTACCCTACTTTTTTACTTATGTTCTAGCTGGGTAAAAAAATGGTTATGAAAAAATGATTTTGTTGAACCCAAGTTGAAAAACGCAACATGTAAGATTAAGATATACTAAGACCTAGCTTTAAATAAGACTTTTAAGCTAATAATAAATTGCGACAGCATTAACCAAAAACTATTTTTGTTTGTAGGGTATCATTGCTCTGCCATTTCTATTATTTCTTCTTAATACATGATTACATATAATATCATATCAACCTATATATGTGTGTGTATATATACATATATATATAATTTGTATTGGATGAGGGACAAATTATAGAAAGTGACATATTATTGTAGCAGAAAAGTTAAATTGTCCATTGCAACAAGTGAGTTGCGCATATTATGATATAGCTTAAGATCTAGGCAAACAGATAATCAAACTAAGCATAACACTTAGAGAAAATGTAGTGTTCTAGATGCCACAACAACATTGTAATGTAAATAATATTAACAAATATTTGCCGGGTTTATTGTCTCTGTTTTATGGAAATGGAAACTGAGATTTATGGATGTCATTGTAAATGGACATGGGTCTTTTTGTTCCATACATCTGATTAACCTCTTGATCATGTCTCAAGTTACCACACAGAAGCTTATATTGATTAAAAATGTTCAGCACGTAGCTTAGGCTTATTACTAAGTAGCTCTGAAATTAACCCATAATTCTTATCCATGTTTAGCCACATGGCTTGGTATCTATTCTCAGTATGGAATTCTCATCATGCTTCCTCTACATCTGGCTGGTGACTCCTGAGACTGTCCTTAATATTCCCAGCATTCTCACTTTGGCATCCCTGACTATGCTTCCTACCTGGCTACTGACAAATAAGCATTTTATTAAACAAATTTGAATAACAAATCTTTACAGTGTATAAGAAGATTACTCCACAGTGTTTCCCCCTTTTGTCTAACTTTAACATAGTAAGATTATATACAACAAATATAGTTATCAAGTAAGAATTACAATAATACTAACCAATACATTTGCATATGGCAAAATTAGAGAAAATACTTTATTATATATCTCAGTTATTCTAAAGTTTTGTATCTAGTTTACTTTCTATTATAACTAACAAACACTATAATTATAACTAATTAGTCTTTAACTCCACCAAAGACTCCAGAATAATGTTATGTTACTTAATGACAAGGACATGACTGTGCCTGGATAGTCACCCAAATTTTCCCTGTAATGTTGGGGCTTCCAACTTTGGCCTACAGTCCTATAATATCTGTCAAACTTTCCCATGAAGCAGAAAATTTTGAAAAACTGCTATACATTGTCTTGGCAAAATTCAGTAGTTGCCTTTTTTAACTCCTGCTTGTCCAGTTTGGACAGTAACTGTAAGCAATTGAGGCAAGAGCAGTTTCTTTGACCACATGGCTAGCTTTTTCATAAAGAAAACAAACTCCATATTAAGTTCCCTTGATGACATCATCTGCTTTGAAGCAATTTGTGCTGCTCAGAGCAGATATGCCTCACTGTCAAAAAAAAGTCTAAATGCTCTCGAAAGAGTCTATGATGGTCTTTGAACTGTTTGAAGATTACTTATCTATCCGAAATATTTCTCTGTATGACCTTTAAAACACACCTAACATGATCATAAGTATACATTTATAGATTATTATTAATGTGTATTTATTACTTATATATTACATTTAAATTAATTGTATAAACACAATACCCCAAAAGAATAGAAATATATATGCAGAATAACAAAATTAATTTTAAATTGGTATCAATAAGCTGAAACCCATACTAATGTAAAATACATAAGATTAGTGGTTGTATTTTATATTAAAGTAGATTCAATACTCTACCCTTTTATCCTGTCATTTCTATATCCCCACTTTTCTTTTCAGAATAAGATCTTTGAATCTAATCTCTTTGTTTAGCTTTTTACCTGACAATAACAACTTATAATCGACATCCTTAAATTATGAAAAACATTCATGATTTATTTTGGGGGATGTAGTTATAGTTCTCTAGATTATATCCTGAAGATGGTGGTGCTGGTAATCTTTAGGGGATCTGAGGAAATTCAGGATTATGGCTAAATCCTGAATGGAATATTCGGTGAGGCTGGATCATCTTCCCCAGTAACCTTGAAGCTGTTCTGGATGTAGAATTCAGAGGAAACGGCAACAGAGGCACTCTGAATATTGGATCATCTGGACCATCTGTTCCCATCAGAGATTTTTCAGATCTTTCTTAATCAAACCTGATTTTTCTTAACCATGAATGAATCTGTGCCTCTCATTTCCTGTGGAAATAAATCAGATACTTTTCCCAAAGTAACATATCTTTTGACTTAAAGTTTGAAGTCAAGATATTTCAAAAATATATAGCTTTGTTTAATCTAGCAGCTTTCATAATCAAATGTCTCTGAGCAGTTATCCTTTGTTAATTAAAAAATAATAAAATTACAATAGCATACAGTATCGAGATTCTGTATATTTTCCATCTTTATGTGGCTTACTATATTTTTAATTACTCCTTTTTTAAAGAACTTTCCCTCCCTTTTTTCTTTTCTCTCCCAACCTAAGTAGTTTTAAACACACTGTAAACCTTTGAGAGATTCTTTTTGGTATAAACCAATCTTAACTGCTTCTCTTTATTTTGCTGAGCACATTAACCTTTAAACTGCTAATCTGCATGACAAGAAGGGTAGAGACAAGTGTTGGATTGGTCAGCTGACTCTGCCCCATTCTTTGGTTCCTTTAGAGACTAGTCTTGTGGTGGAGTGTTGTGGGAATGCCTTTCTATATGCTGTGAATAGCAACCTTTAAATAAAGGAGCTGTTTTGGCCCATGACAGGCACCATAGAAAAAGTAGGAGGAGGAATCAGAGTAGGTAGGAGGAGCAGGGCGGAGTCAGACAGACGGAGCAGAAGCCCAAAGGAGCAGCATGCAAGGAACACAGGTGAGCCACAGGCCATGTGGCAGACAGATTAATGAAAATGGGTTGAGTTAAGATGTAAAAGCTAGCTAGCAATGTGCCTAAGCCATAGGCCAAACAGCATAAAGTTAATATAAGTGTCTGAGTCATTTCTGGGGGCCTGAGCAGCCGTGGGCAGCTAAGGGGTCTGGGGCTGCAGGTCTGTGGGTCTGGATCTCTGGCCGCCCTGGACCAAGAAACTGCATTGTAACAGTGGAGTTATGTTTACTTCTAGCTCTTGAAACCATGTAGAGTGCCCCAATTCTGGGACAATTTTGGGTCCATACTGCTACTGAGTAGTATGTTATTTGCTGCTCATAAACTCCATTTAATTTTAGCAGGATGGCCTCTTAAGAGAGGCTTGTGGTTTTTGTTGCTAATATTGAACCAAGAAGTCATCTCCCATGCTCACTGCAAACAAATAGAACCTACTGGTGAAATGACGATTACCAAGAAGCTGTGCTTGCTTCTGTTCTTGTGTGTCTAGAATTCTTTTTAAGCTTTGTCAAGTTTTATGTGGGAATTTCAACACCATATGTAAATGGAGGCATATCTTTTTGTCCTATACACATGATTATACCTGGCAATAGCTTTTCAAATGACCACAAAGAGGTTCATATTAATTATAAATGCCTGACTGGGAGCTCAAACTAGCTCTAACACTTAACCCATAATTATGATCTATGTTTTGTAACATGGGTTGGTACCTTTTCTAAGTATGAAATTTTTGTCTTGCTTTTTCTACATCTGGCTGGCAACTCCTCCACCCTTCTCCTTCCCAGCATTCTGTTTGGCCACCCTGCCTATACTTCCTGCTTGGTTACTGGCCAATCAGCATTTTCTTAAACCAATTTGAGTGACAACTCTTTACAGTGTATAAAAGGATTTTTCTACAGCACATCATACTTATTGTTAAGGGGAACTCAAATTTAAATCCAGTTTTGTAACATTTAAATTATTTTTCTTTTTATTAGTAAGGATGTCAATTTTATATGGATTAGGTAACCAAATAGGATACCAAGAAAATTGACTAAAGACAAATAATTCTACAGTTTAGATCAAGTTTTCCTGGGAATTATTTGTCAACACTGAAATGAGTGTTTTAATGCTGAGCCATTTGTTATTTATTGAGAAAGACTAAATCATACAAATTTATTTTTGTTCAATATTTAAGTATTTGTTTTTTTGTTTGTTTTTATTTTGAATGAACTTTCATGTTTTGGGTTTTTTTGGCCCTTTGCCTCCATGCTTGATTGAGGATGAACTAACAAATATTATGGGCAGTGATTTAAGATATACAAAGTGATATTTTGATATACAAATGGTAGGATGATTGTCATATGCAAATTACATAGCCTACTACTTTGTTACCTGACATAGTTTTCTCCAATTTTTGTTGGTGAAGATGTAAGATTTTTGAAGCAACTTAAAAGGGCAAGAGGCAGTAAGAGACATGAATCTGACTTTAAAGAAACAAGACTGTGCTTATTAGTGCACACAGTTGATAGAAGAAGCCTCTTTCAAGCAGGAAGTTGAGAAGTATGCAAGGGAAAACATAACTGAGGACCTTAATAGGGTGAGTGGGGAACTGATGAATGAATAAACTGTTGCAGCATGTGGCCCATATTCCTTTCTGCAATCTCTTTTTCCTCAAGTTGCGGAGATAAGTTGTTGTGTCAAACTTTCCATTTCTATGATCAAGAAAATTCCAGAAAGATCAAACAAGGTTATCTGTAACATGTAGTATGAGGTTTCTGGCCCAGACTTTCAGGCCTAGCCTCAAGGTTTAGGCCTGCAGACCCACAGAGACACAGATCCGCAGAGACACACAGATGCTTACAATAATTTTAGGCTGATCGGCCTAAGGCCCAGGCATGTAACTTACTAACTCTTTACCCTTAAACTAACCCATGACTCTTATCCTGTTCAGCCATGGGGCTCGGTACCTTTTCTCAGAGCAGCATAGTTGTCCTGCTTCTTCTGGCTTCTCTCTGGTGTTCTGCTCTGTTCCTCCTGTTTCTAGAGTCTTCTTAGTCAGGTAGCTGCGCCCATACCTCCTATCTGCCTTTGGCCAAACAGTGCTTTTTATTGAACTCATAGGCAAGGCTAATTATTTACAATGGAAAAACATAATCTCCCTAAAGTAACATTGTATGAATATTGTTCTGTTTGAAGTACTCTATCAGCTTTTGCTTTTTATAAGAATGCTTTTATGTATGCTGTGAATATCAATCTTTAAATAAAGGAGCTGTTTGGGGCCATGACAGGCACCATAGAAAAAGTAGGAGGAGAAATCAGAGCATAGGTAGGGGAAGCAGGGCAGAGTCAGTGAGACCAAGCTGAAGCCCAAAGGAGCAACATGTAAGGAACACAGGTGAGCCACAGGCCACATGGCAGACAAATGAATAGAAATGGGTTGATTTAAGATGTAAGAGTTAACTAGCAATGTGCCTGAGCCATAGACCAAACAGCAGAAAGTTAATATAAGCGTCTGAGTCATTTCTGGGGGCCTGAGCAGCAGGAGGCTGGGCAGCTGAGGGGTCTGGCGAGGCAGATCTGTGGGTCCAGGCCCCTGGCTGCCTGAGACCAAGAAACCCTCATTGCTACAAATGCTTTTTATGAGACTGCTACAGATCTGTTTATCAATTTTAAAATAGTTTACGTGATCTGTTATAATATGGTTTCCTGGTCCCATTCGGCCAGAAGTCAAGACCCACAGATCTGCACTCTCAGACCCCTTAGCCTCCCACCACTGCTCAGGCCCCCAAAATGATTCAGATGCTTATATTAAGTTCATGCTGTTTGGACTATGGCTCAGGCACATCTCTAGCTAGCTATTTCATCTTAATTCAACTCATTTTCATTAGCCTGTCTGCCATGTGGCCTGTGGCTCACCTGTGTTCCTTACATGTTTTTTCTTTGGCAGCTGGCTGGATCTGTCTGATCTGACTCCGCCCTCCTCCTAACTATTCTGATTCCCCACCTACTTCTTCTACAGTGTTTGCCATGGCCAAAACAGTCCTTTATTTAAATATTGATACACACAGCATAAAGAAAGACATTCCCACATCAGTGATCTATCATTATTATTCTGTTATCTTCCTTAAACTCCATTCCTTTTCCTTTATGCTCTGTCCTAGGTCCAGAGTCAAAGAAGTATAGAAAAGAGGGAGTGAGCAAAGAAAAGTAAGGTATTCCTGTCTCTCATCTCTATTGGCCATAACTACTTTCCTTCATTCTCAGAACTCTAAAAGGTAATTTAACACTTGTTTAGTGTTGATGGCTACAGCATTCATGTGGCTCTTATCGAAACTACTGCATTTAGCCTTCGCAAACCTACGTTGCTAATCCGCATATATCTACAGTCCTTAAAAAATGATGTACATTATCCATTGTATGTTTTTCACTTAAAATCATTTCCTTTAGAGATGTCATGTATTTTCTATCTAAAATATAAGTGCCTACATGATTCAGGTTACATGTTTCTTTTAAATCAATATTTATATATCCGTCTCTGTGTGTGTACATGTATGTACATATATTTTCCTGTGTTCTTATGTGAGGAATTGAGAACAGAACACCCCTTTTTTACTCTCTACTTTTTTGAGACAAAGTCTCTCCTTGAACCCAGGACTCACAGTTTCTCAGGCTGTAAATCATAAAGCTTAAGGAATCCCCCCTTCTTTCTCTATTTCTTGGAGCTGAGTCTCTAGGTATACACATGATACCCAGCTTATTATGTGAGCATGGGTCTCTGAACCCAGTTCTGGTAATTGTGAATTTTATTAATTTCTTTACACTTGTATAATATATGTAAAAGAAGTGCAGAAAAAGGAACTAGAAAGTATCTCTTAAATAGTATGAGAATACTTAAAGTGTCCAGACAATAATAAATACTTAATATTACTCTTTTTTAAAAAAGTATTATTGAAGTACAAATATTTATCTATAAGCTCTCAGGACAGCCCTTGATATATATGTGTATATGATATATGATATATATATATATGTATATATATATATATATATAAACAAAACTTGTATTCAAAGAAATGAGGTGATGATTTCAGAATGGAAATCAATTATAACTTAAAATTGGAATCACTTAAATATGTCGCTAAAAGGTGTATGACTATCAAACCATTTTCAAGTTTACTTATGAATGTATTCAAGCCTGTTAACTTGCCTGCTGTTAACACAGAAAACCCAATCTTACTTCACTTTTATTCATTGCAGTAGTTGATGTATTCTAGACAAATAAGTAGAGTACAGGTTTTCTTTCTTACATTCAGGCCAAAAGTTCTAAGGAAATGAGAAAGGGATGCCCTTGAATACTATGGTCCATTATTATTTCTATGGGATGATATAATTTAAGACTAGCTTAAGTGTGGTCTATCATAAGCTGAGAAGTACATGGCTTCCCAACCACTCATATTTCTTATCTTTATTGACATATGTTAATATTTTGTATACAGTGAGGCCTTTCATCTCTTTGTTATAACAAGTTCAGTGATGAAATGGTTTAGGCTAATAACTAAAATTGTATATTAAGCTACCTGAGGGGAAAATACAATTAATACATTATGTAACAGTCATATCCAGTGCATAATACATAGGTAAACTTACAAGGCATGTAATTTAGGAAGGGGAAAATGTGGGATTTAAATAATGTTTCTTCACAGGTAAAATAGAATATGCTCCAAAAAAGCAGTAAAATGATAGATGATGTAGAGTAGAGATAAGTATTCATTAACCACAAGTCAATATCATCTTCTTTGTTTTGATCTTTTCTCCATATAAATTTATCAAATTATCTTAAGTCTATGATACAAATAGTTAATTGGTATCAAGCATGATTTACTATGTATTTAGGAGATTAAAAATGTTTCTTTTAACTTACCTGTATGTAATAAATAAGAATAATTTTCCTTGATCTTTACTAATCATTTCCTCTTATTAACTCCATAAGTATAACCTTAATCTCTCATTGAATTTAATATTCTTTTCTGTCTCTGTTACAGGCTTGACACAAGATGAATAAGAAATTTGATTTCTTTTTACACCCCCACCCATCTTTTCCATTTCCCCCTTTTTTTTTGTTTCTTGTCAGAAATGTGGTGAAGTACAATCTTAAGAAAAAATGCAAACGATTTGTATTTATCTGGGTATTGTAGTACCAAATCTGCCAAGATTGACTACTTTGGATTCTATTATGAAAGCATCAGAGTACTTGGTCTTTGGCTGGATTTATTTTAGATTTCTTTCATTATTCTATCCTTGGAGTTCTCTCAGGTGTGTTCAAAGCTTTCATGAGTCAGAGCCTTTGGTTTTTGTGATTTCTTTAACTTCTTACTTACTTTTAAATGCTGTGCCTCTTCAAAGCCTTACAGAAAACATTCTAAAGAGAGGAGAATATGGTCACTTTGCCACAGATACTAAGATATTACTGTTCACCTAAATGTATACATCCTATTCACCTCCAACTTATATACAAATAAAAATTAATATTAGAGTGTGTTCCATTATTAAAAATTTACATAATAGCAACACATGTAAAATGTACCAAAAATGATATTTAATTTTTAATATCCATGCATTGTTAACCACTGCAGATTTGAAGTATATACAAACATAGATTGTAAAAATATTTTCAAGTATAGTATATAAGCTCTTATTTTGCTTTTATATTTTACCAATTATATTTTGCATATGAGTTTTTTTAAATGTAGCACCAATGCCTAGTAACCCTTAATAGTAATCTAGGTTACATTTATAATCACTAGATACTGTCAAAGCTAAGTATAGCAATAGAGTATATGGCTGTAAATTTTGAAAGATGTGAAAGCAGATAAATAAATTTCTGTAAAAAGAATTTAATAGTCCTTTCAAAATCATAAAGAACCTACTGTAAAAATTGAGGTAAATTAAAAATGTTCATTTTCTTCTAAATCTATTATTATACTCTAAACGGTTTTCAAAATCAGGTGAATGCAATATAAAATACTAAATAGTCTATTTTATATAGTAATATGCTTTCAAGTTTCCAACAAAGGAGAAATAGTAAAGCTGGGAGAGTTTGTGCTTCTAACCAGCATGATTACTTTGCTCTGTCTGTAAATACTTTCATTTTTTGCTTTTTCTCTCTCTTAACAAACAATGGCAATTATAAATTTAAATACTCTGATATAATAAAGAACCTCTCTTTTCAATATGAATTTAATGGAACACCTAGATGGGCATATAACATCCATTTTGTCAGAGGTTCATTATGTGTTTTACTTATGTTTTAATAAGAATCACAAAGTTTTTAAATTTGAAAGAATTGCTAGAGAGTTTGCTGTTTTATTCCCTAAAGCACAGGATCTTTTAAAGTCTATTCCCTAGATGGGCATGGTCAGCATCACCATAATCTGGGATTTTAATTAGAAATATTCTTAGCCCTTCATCCCATTCTACTGTTTTGTTTTTATGTGGTTTGATAGCATCCCCTACATGTGTTATTATGTGAACACTATTGTATTAAGATATTTGAATCTTAACCCATTATAGGATTTATAATATAAAAAGTTGGAAGAGGTAGGAACTGTATCCCATAGAATCTATTTGCAAGAATTTTCCAAGCTTGCCCTATATGTGCATTTCAGATTAGATCATTAACTTGTTTCATGTATTCTGACAACCAATTTCTTAATATCAACTGGCTAAATTCAAGAATTCTGCCCTATTAGTTATAAAAACATACTACCAGCACATCAGTTTGTACAGCACTTTTAATTGGCAGCCTATAATATGGGTGGAAAAACACTGACTTTACTAGAATTGCTCCTATGAAACTAAAATCCGGATCTTCCCCTCATGCTTTATCTCACCGCCCAGATGCTACTAAATCATATAAACACTGATTTTTAATGTGAATTTTTCTCTGCTTTGATTCTGGGGAAAAGGTACTTTGTTTCTTTGTGTGTAGGTGTATGGATTAGCTGTTGCTATACTACAAACTACTGCTACTATCACTGAGAGGAAGTACTCTCCACTAGTTTTAAGTGTGCTTTCCAATTTAAAAACAAGCAGTGATGAAGCTGTTCTAGATGCAGGGCTCAGAGGAAACTGGAACAGAGGTGGTCTGAAATGTTGGATGATCTGAGCCATTTGTTCCCACCTTAGGTTTTTCAGTGAGTCTTCTTTAATCAAACCTTTTTTTCTATAACCTGGAATGAACCCGCAATCTCTCATTTTTTTGTGGAAATAAAAACAAAACCTCTTCTCTAAATAACATACTTTTGACTTCAATTTTGAAGTCAAGGCATTTGTAAAATATATAGCTGGAATTAATACAACAAAATTTATAATCAAATACATTTCAGCAGCTCTTGCTGCTTCCTTTGCAGAAAAAAAAAATAAAATCACAATAACATACAGTATCCAGACTTTCTGTATATTCCATCTTTCTGTGTCTTATTAATATTTATTTTTACTGTTTCGTTTTTAATGATTCTCTGCCTTGATGTGGGATGCCTTTCTGTACGCTTAGTAAAGGGACTGTTTTGTCCTATAGCCAGGGATCTTAGAAGCAGGCAGGAAACTGGAGCAAAGATTTAGGGGAAGGAGGGCGGAGCCAGGGATAGAAGCAATTCAGCTGCTGAGAAGACCAGATGTAAAAGTACAGGTAAGCCACCAGCCACGTGGAAAGACAAATTAATGCAAATGTGTTAAAAAGAGAGAGCTCACTAGCAATAAGCCAGAGCCATAGGCTGAATAGCATGTAATTAATAAAAGTATCTGAGTTGTTTATAAGGAGTTAAGCACTGGTGGGTAGGTCCGGACCACGTGCATAGCTAGACTGGGCCAGGAACCTCTTAAAACAAATAGTATTCCAATGTGGGGCACTTAAACCTGAAAAAAATCTTAAAGAGAGTTCTAGAACACAGAAGTGGAACCAAAAAGCAGCTTCTGAGTTGTGTCTCTCAAGTGCTCCATGGCACAGAGTCTGTGTGGCGGCGATTGGGCTTAGGTTATAAAATGGCGGGTTTGCTGCATGCAGCCTGAGCTGCAAAATGTGTCTCACAAAAGTCTCACTACAAGCACAAGCTGCATATGACAAAGTTACTGCTCTTACAGGCAAAAAGGAAACAGAATCAAAGACAGTTTCTTGGTAGTAGCATTTTCTGAGAAGGCTCTATTTATTTGCGGCACTAAGGCGCGGCTCCTTTAAGAGGCTTTCCTGACTCAGCAGCAAAAACTGTGTGGCTCTTTAAGAAGCTTGCTGCTTAAATAAAGTTCATGAGCAGCGGGCTGCGGTGCTCTACTTGGTGGTAATGTGGACCCTAAGATTCCCCAGAGTTGGGGCGGTAAATAGCTCCACAATATTTAATACTGCTTTGAGAATTAAAAAAGATGAGCATAGCTCTGGTACCTTCGCCATGTTAAAAAGCCGAGCAGGGTGGAGACAGCAGCCAAAGCAATGCTTTATTGTCTAACATTTAAATAGTTCTTTTGGTTAAAAAATGATTAAAGATGCACCGTAAAACATATTCAGATTTTAAAAACTCTAAATATGTCAATGTCTGTAAAAAAAGAATATATGTTGGCTGAGAGAGTAGAGAAAGTCCTTTTAAAAAGTCGTTATGTACGTAACCTATGGAAAACACCAAAAAGTCTAAATTATGTTTATTATTGTGTCTTTTAATTTGTAACTGTTCATGCAAAACTGCGAAAGAATTTGATTCTAAAAGCTGCTAAGTTAAACAAACATATTTTAAAGGTATCTTGACTTTAAAATTTAGGTCTAAAGATATTTTGCTTTAAAAAAGAAATTATGCTTTTGTTTCCACAAAAGATGAAACCATGGAGATTGCTTCCAGGCTAATATAGTGTAATCAAAAAAGATTCCCTTAAAAAAATTCTCTGGTGAGAAGAGATTTTCTAAATAGTATGCATGAAGCTTAATTCATTTCATTGTCATAATATTACGTTGGTGGCTTTCAGTTCTACTCGTTTTGGTTTAAACTATTATACTACTTTCACTTTAAATATAGGTGCTAGGGTGCTAGTATGCCTAAGGAAAGTGATCATGTTTTGAGTATAGTGGTGAAAGCATTAAACATATTCATTCCCATGAACATATTCAAACAGCATGTTAATTGCTATACACTTACTATTTTTAACATTAATGTAATGTAGCAAGCTTATACCTTTATACATGCTCTGGTGATGTTTCAAGTCTTCCCTGGAACTCTTCCAAACTAAGTAAAAAATAGTATAGAACAAAGGAAACAATTCTTCTGTACATTTTTATTCATCATAGCAAAATTATTTTGGCAGTTTCCCATCAGCATATGGAAACCATACATTTATACTGAAATTGAAATTAATGATTACAGAAAAGTAGTTACCAATTCATACCCCTTTATAACACTGGAGTGTAGAGAATAATTAAACCAGATGAGATCTACCATTGCAGAAACTATAATATAATAATAGAAATGCTGACTGGTTCAAAGAGTTTAAGAGAAATTAAAAGATTAGTGCTATTCCATTTTAACAAGACCCAGGAAACAAAACTAGTTTACCTCTCAGGAATGCCGTAATAATAGTAAGAAAGTAAGAAACATACACATTGTAAATAATGAAAGTTTACCTAATTTAAAATTTTAAAGTTAGTGTTTTACACCACATTTTAAATAGAATTTAAATTCCCTAAATGCCTACCTTTTACATTTACCATTTGTCATCAAAGTATCCATCAATCTCATTTCATTGGTAAGACTATTATGTTTTAGTCGTTGGTACAGATTACAAAGTTGTAGCATCTGTTTCCTAGAGTTTAGTACACATGTATCCTTACTGGTGGAAAAAAAAAGACATGAAACTTGCTTTCTTGTTTATTATCAAGATCCAGTCGTGGGATTATCTTTCCTATGAAGGAACAATCCTACTCTAATTGCCCACTCACAGTTTTTCTGTTCACTATTGTCTCTAACGAAGAAGTGCTGCCCTATCTTTTGAGGGCATCCAGTTTCACCTTATTCTATGCTACAATAAATTTTATTTTTTTATTTAAAAATAAATTTCTATACCTACCATTGCTCCACCTCCCCTCTCTTCCCAATCCTCCTCCAGCTTCCCATATTAAAATTTTCAAGTGGAAAAGTATCAAAGCAATCAATCGGACTAACTCATATTTCTCTGAATAGCATGATACTTTGTAGCAGGGGCAATATCTTCATATTTTGTTTGTGGTTTGGTCAAATTATGAAAATATATAAAATGTAAGTATTTATATATTACATATTTATATATAATGTAGTATTTCCCATTTTCTCCACTAACAGTTCTCTCAGTGTGATCCAAAGACTCTGTGAAAGTGGCTGAGAAACATTCATGGTACACAAGGTCATTTATATTTTCATAATAACATATTATGTACCTTTGTAGTCACTTGCAAGGATAATTACTGATGTTTTCCAGAGGCCACACAGATTGTGATATATCAGTCAGCTGAATGCAATACTAAATATGATAATCTAGTTAAAGTTTGGTATTCTGCAGATCTCACAAAACTGGCAAACTTTCACATTTTTTCTTGGAAAATATACATTTTATAATAATACATTATTAAAATGTAATGAATTTATTATTACCTTACAATTACTAATAATTAAATGCTTTTGAAATGTTTGTGTTAGTTTCTAAGACATGAATATAGACAAAATATATACCTATATGCCACATAGTATTTTGGAGTTCGCAGCATGAGTTTTTAGCATGAAGGACAATGTGTATGAGATTCATTCTATCATTATTTATGCACATTCTTTAAGTGGTTAGAATTATCTTTTTTCTTATTTGGTGTTAAACTTAAGACTGACTCCTCATATCTTTATATGGTTCTTTATATTTTTTCTATTTAATAACTTCTTATGTTTATATACATGGTTATATATGTATATATGAATGCCCATCTTATTATCTCACTTTGGTATTCTTTTTTTTCTGATTTTTATAACCATTTTCCAAAAATTTTTGGTAATTCACCAATGTATATAATGTATACTAAACACTTTCATTCCAACCGTCTTTCCTTTCCCCACTCCCCATATCTACTCCCAAGTCTCTACAAATCTGTTTCCCATTCAAGTCTATTAAATTTTTTGTATATGATATGATATTCATTTTTAAAAGAGTCACAACCTAGTTAGTACTCAGTCTAGATTTGATTTTAGTTCATTTAAAAACTAAAAAATTATTAAGCTTGCTTGTTTTTGTTATTTCATAGATGTTTAGCAGTCAGATAGACAGACCTAGTAGTTTTGCATTGAAAGTAAGGCATACAAACTTGTGGAATGGTTTTTATAGCAAATAATAAGCTTGCTCATGCCTCAAGGTTATTCCATTTAAACCCACTTTGAAAATGGCTTGTGGTAAAAAGCAATCAGAGAATTGGATTATTGACATTCTCAGCAGGAACTTAAAGAAGGATCCCAAGTCCTCAGAAGCTGCCTCTCCCAATACTCATTAGACAAGTGAAACCTGAGAACATATTACAGAACAAAAAACAGGCCTACCTCCAATGTCACAAAACATCCAAAGTTTCATTTATCCAACCCTCAAAGTGCAACAAGGAGTCTTCCTTTAAATATTCATCTTTCTCATTTTACCACCGCATGTACTATATTCATAATCAGTTACAGATAGTGCCAACAGACCATTTTCGTCAGCTTCAGATATTTTTATCCAATATGACATTTTATACCTCAACTTAATTGCCAAGTAACTCAGTCAAAACAGTATTAATCAAATTACCACTTTGTTCTTTTCCACCTGCCAAAGTTGGAATGCTGAACACACTGTTTCAAATATTGATAAAAACTACCTGGTATTTCTGTGTCCCAGTTGAAATCTGATTCCATTTTCTCTGCTTCTAATATTCCGAAATCAAACATTTGGCAGGCCTAGTGATATGCCTCCTTCAGATATTACTAAAAACCCATTCTCTTAATAGCGACCAGTACAACTGACTATAGTAAGACAACATCACTTGATATAACAATAACCCATTGCTGAGTTCTCATGTGTTCTGCTGCATTCTCCGATCGATCCTGCATTCTCCTCAATAATCCAGAAATTATGTATAGGTGGGGTAAAACTTGGATTTTGTGTCAGACATACTCTAAGTCTGCAATCATAATAGATACTATGTCTCATTTGTATTTGAAGAACATCCATGAAGGAGACTAAGGGGACTGAAATATAATTTAAGATCTTTAATTGGATGCTGAAAAAAAAAGCCATCATGAAACAACGCCACATCTATCTCAACTGGGTTTTATTTTTCTCTCCGTAACTATATAGAAAGTATGTTTCTCCATTTAAATAATTTTCATTTATTTTTAAAAATTATATTCTTCATATCTCATATGCCCGAAGCTTTCAAAATAATATAAGCAAATGTGACAGTACTTAGGGTAATCAGTAGACTAGACAGACATACAAGTAGTAATATACAAGTAGTAATAATCTCTACATAACAGAGAAAAGAGGCATCTGGAGAGATGGCTCAGGTGGTAATGTGTTTGCTATAAGGGCTCGATTTCAGATCCATATCACACAGAAACCTGAGCACAACAGTACACACCTGTAATCCCAGCACTGAGGGGGCAGAAGCATAGTCTATAGATCAGCTAGTCTGTTCAATCAGTCAACTCCAGGCTTAGTGATAGATCCTGTTTTTTATTTTAAAAAGGTAGAAGATACAAAGAGAGGCTTGCAATATTGACTTCTAGTTGCCATGTGCACGCGCGCGAACACACACACACACACACACACACACACACACCATATACAGACTCAAATGCTGATTAAAAATCCTTAGGATCTTTATAATATGTGCTTCTATCATTCTGACTTCTAACAGTTGTTTTAAAAAGTAAAAAAAAAAAGCATATTGTTAAATATTTTGGTATTGTTTTTGTTTTGTTTTAAAGAAAGCTTATTATTTATTAAAGGGTTCCACGGAGAGCACTCACTGATACAAGAGCGAATAAGCAGTTGCGCAGTTCCTGGACTGGTTCCACGAGGCTTCACTGAGCGGGTCAGGTCCTCCATCCAAGGGCACACGAGAGAGAGGCTTTGCGTAAGTGTGCCCTAATGTTAAAATGACTCCTCAGCCATGCCCCAAATACTTGTGCCTCAAGGCTATAGGTGATTGATCCCCAGATCTATACTGGCCAAGAGGCCATGCCTCTAGTTCAAGGTGAACTACTACAGGACACAGTGGTACATGCATGTACTCCAAGCACATGGTAATCTAAGACTGTAGAGTCATGAATTTCAGGCCAACCTCAGCCACACAGTGAATTCCAAACTAGCCTTAACTACATTGAGAAACCTTGTCTGAAAAAGAAGGAAAGAGAGAGGGAGAAGAAAAGGAAGGGAGGGGAAGAAAGGGGTCTTTTCCAACCTCAGTTTAAACTGAGAATCTTGGGGGGGCACCTTTCACAGATATTTTTCTTTATTATTTTTTATTAAATGTCACTTTTTTATCCATGTATCCCCCTGCTCCTCCTACCAATCCTTCCCAGTCAGCCTTCGACCTTGCCCCTCCCCATCTACCCATCTCCTCTCCCAAAAGGGCAAGAAGTCCCAAGGTGGGTCGGCTCAGCCCTGCACATCCACTCTAGGCACGTCCAATGGATTTTGAAAGTCCACAATGCCTATGTGTAAGAATTACATGCAAATAGAGAAAACTGGAGGATATGTACCAAATTGTAAATGTGGATCAAAATATTGGGAAAGTAAAAAAAAAAAAAAAGGAATATGGAAAGGGAAGGGAAGACAGAGAAGACAAACCAAGAAAAATGTGTAAACAGTTTATGTCACTGATGCCATGGATATCCACTCTGTGTGCACAGAAATGAATACAAGGCCTGTTTTGGAACTACACACCTTTAATGCTAGAGCAGTTGGATGGCAGAGGTAGGGGTGCTCTCTGGTCCAACCTAGCCTGGTTACAAGTAAGACTGTCTCAAAATATATAATAATAGTGAAGAGTGGTGATATTAGATATGTGTCTGCATTCAGGATTTGCCCAGGCATGCTTTCTTGCTCAAACATAAAGTGCAAAGCAAAGATTAACTTGCACAGTTTGGTCCTATCTTGATACCTATTACGCACAACAATATAACAAGTATGAAAATTGTGACAGGATTTAGCTAACTGAGAATTCTTCAGAGCCTGAGAATTCTTCAGAGCCTGGATGGGACAGTGGTCCTAGCCCTTATCTTGTTTCACTTGTAATAACCACTGTGAATTACTGTGTAAATTACAAAATAGCAGAGAAAAAATATTAAGAATCTAATCAGTGCTTGCTAGGGATGCAATTCTGCTGTGGCAGCCTTTGTGTCAGGGTCTGGGTTAGCTATAAGCCACAGACCCTGGAGAGGAAGGGATGCATAGTGTCTCTGGTGAGCTTTACTCTGCCACAGAAGGATTGCTATTTTGTAATAATAATTTAAAGTATTTTAAAAGAACTCTTCATATCTCTGTGTATTATCTTTGGAAAAATAAATGAACTAATCTTACCACAAAAATTAATTTTGTTAAGTCAGTCACATCCACTTCATCAACATACACAAGCTGTTTTCATATTTCATACTTTGACCTATTTGGATTATAGAAATACAAAATACTGAAAGGCCAAAGATCATTTGACTGTTCTACAATGATAAACTAAAATACCCCATGGTTTTTCCAGAATGAGATTCTCCAAAAGAAATCTCCATATAAATAGCTATAGAACATTGCCACAGGGGACAACACACCTTCACAAGCAACCAAATGCTAGACTAAAGGATGCATTAGATCGCATGGTAGCAGCAAGGCAGAGCCTGCCTGAATGCTTCATGTTTTCACCTCCCTGATTATTGACATCATCTTTCTACTTTATTGTACCAAAGAATTTGAGGTAAATGACATTATTTAAAGATAAAAACAATCTTTTAGGTTTCTTACAGAATTGTAAAAAAGTACCAAGAATCCCAGCACCTTTTTAAGGTCACAACAAGGATTCATCCTCACAGACCACCAAGAAATTTTGATGGTCTGGCACTGTTTCATGTTGTGGGTTTGAGAAAGTTTATAAAGTAGGCTCCACTTGTTATTAGTCTATTGATAAAAAACAAACACATTGTTTTTGCTTGTGGCTTCATAACAGCTGCCTGTTGGTTACATAGTCATAAAGAAGTACTTCATAATTTGGTATAATTTAAAAATGTATACAGAACTACTCTACTTTAGAAGGTGTGCCTACATGCCTGTGGGGAGTTGTGTTTGTGTGATGAATGTGATGTGTGACGCGTGTGTGTGGTATATTAGTGTGTATGATGTGGATCATTTTGTATGTGTGTATGTATGTATATTATATGTGAGTACATATGTGTGCTTTTTAGTGCATGTGCAGAGCCAGAGGTCAGAATCAGGTGTCTTCCCCAGTAGCTTCCCATCTCATTTTGGGGAACAGAATGGGAACACTGGAGCTCACCAATTGGCTAGACTAGCTTTGGGTCCTCCTGTTTCTACCTCCTGATAGGTACATGCTCCCTCACCAGACTTTTCACATGGGCCCTGGGAGTCAAAATCAACTCTGAGCATACTCAGCAAGCACTCTACCCATCAAGCCATCGCTTCAGAGACTAAAAAAATAGTTATTAAAATATAGTTTCTTCTGTTGGTAAATATGGATAATAGATTTTTTTAATCAAGCAAAAAATATTGGGCTTACTTTTACATGGAAGGAATTCATGGCCACCACTAAGCATCACCCTTCTGTAGGAGATATTAGTGAAAAGAAAAGAATGACCGGGATTATCGACCTTCTGCCATGAGACACCTCAAGGCATGACTTATTAGATGGTCTTGCTAGGGAAAGTGGACATATAGGGCGAGGCAATGTGAAAGGCAGAAGATCATCAGTCAACACAGCTCTGTGAATATAATTGACACCATGGTTCATGACACCATACAGCTGGCAGCTGAGCTGACTGTTCCCTGGAGTTACACTGTTAAATTTTAAAATATTCTACATTTATATATGTATCCCTGACATCATTTCTTTCAGTATCTCTATCCATGAATTGTTTTCTAGTATATGATGGAAATGATATTTAAAAGTATATCCACTGAAGCAAATGGGACCGCATGTAATGTTGGATTCTGCAGTTTGTCTTAATGTCTATGTTAACTTTGTAGAATGCAAAATAATGAAGCAGAATTCCATAAAACATAAAAACATTAGAATATATCTCATTGAAAATTTTGTGACAATTACAATGGAAACATGCAAAGGATATTTAATGAATGAAAGAAGTGGGATTTGGAGAATTTAGTTTATTGTGAATGAGTAAACTTCCAGTAAGCAGAATTTCTAAAAGCTTCTCCACTTTAACTTGCCTTAATGCTGGAACCTGTGAATAATGTGAAATATGTGTCATTCTCAGTTATGTTGTATGGGCAGAGCTTATTCTGTATTAAGGATACTATCTAGGATGGCCTCCTAGAAACTCTAGAACTTTTCCCAGTTGATGGCATAAAAGTTGAGATTCAAATAAGAAAAATGGGCTTGAAAGAAAGTACCAATGCCAATTTGAAAATGAAAGGGTATCAGCTAGTGAGATCACTCCATCTGGGTAAAGGCAATTGCCACACATACCTGTGGAGGGAAAATCCAGCTCCCCAAATTTTTCATTCTGATTTCTACTCATGTGCCATGGCTTATATGTATTGACATATGTGTAACCACATGCATACAAACAACAATAATAATAAATTAAGAATTGTTTTAAAGATAAAGGGATGACATGAAATAGAATTAGACCACTATTAGGAACTGAGAATGGTCTCTAGCAAGTAAACAGGGATCTCAGCCCTCTAACTATAAGGAACTCAATTCTGTCAACAGAAGTGAAAACAAACTTAGAAAAATAGCCTGAGCTCCAGAGGAGAAGACATCTGGCCAGTATTTTGGACTTGTAAAGCTCTAACTAGAGAAGCTACTGTTTTGTGACAGATTGCTGACCTATAGACATCTGATCTAAATTTGATGATTACTAAGTTTGATGTAGAAAGTATATTAGGAGACTTTATTTTAAAGAATCATGGTGTTTTTCAATGAATTCAGAACTCTTAATATGCTTTATACAAACACACAAAACTAATGCAATTATGTTTATTATGAGCCTGGAACTGTTAGACCCTCAGTATAGAGTAGGGAATAAAATATTGTCTCTCACCTGATACAGGTCAGAATGTCCTGAAAGATATAAAATAAAGGCAAGTTTGTTAAGTTCAATTTGTTAAAAGACTAAGTGCAAGGCACTAAGCAAATAGAAAAGGTCACACATTCAGAGACAAAGCAAGTGAAATTCAACAGAGTCCAGGTCAAGAAGAAATAATATGGGGAGTACTCTCGATTATGAATGCTATTCTAAGCACAATCGGAAGCTTCAGAATACTAAAATGCATGACAACATAAACTTCCACTTAACTTCTTCTATGCCACCTCTCTAGCTCCAGCATTTCATTTCTAACTATGGGTGAATGTTACTTTCTGGCTATACTATGCAGAGGCAATTGAACTCCCACTCTTAAGAAAGTATGTTTGGGGCGCTATGTGGAGGACAGAGGCTTTTATTTTTATGTTAATACTTTGGTTTGTGTTCCAGTCACATCACATGATAATCCAGGCTCTATCCTCTGATTACTGAAGTGTGTGGAATAATTGCAACAATTGATACTTTAATGAATGGACAAATAAATGTCCTTAATTATTGTTTCATTTTCCCCAGATCATTTATCATCACGAATCCATTTAAGCTATTAAAATCATCATTTATTTTTTCCAAGGCCCTAAAATAATTTTTGTAAAATTTGTTATAAGGTACATGAACTAATTTAGAATGAAAAGAAATTTAAAAGTGGGAGTATAATTTTGGCTCTATATTCTGTATCTCTTATCTCATATGTTTTATATATGGCAGGATTTATCTTTAATATAAATGTGAAGAATATTTCCGATGTTAACTAGTTTCAAAGTCATATTTCAAACCAAAAATAATGCATTTCAATTACAGTATCATAATATGGGCACTGTAAGGAACTATATAGGGCACTGTAGGAGTCTTTGGTCTCCTACAATACATGCTAAATATACACTTGTATTTCTTTCTTCATATTCATGCTTAGATTTAAAAACTCCCAGAATATATTCTCTCATATAGTCAAACAGATAAATAAAAAACTCTAGGAATATGTTCGTCTTTACAAATGAGTGGAAAATATTTCTTATGTGCAGTTATTTCCACAGTATGTAAATACACTAATGGCTGAGATATTTGCTTCTGCATTTAGCAGTTGACAAAGTGAGGTGTGCTTCTGCAATATGTTCAAGAGTTAACCCTCAAGCTTCTCCTAAAAATAGAAAGCCAAAATTACAAGTTTTATCAAGCTGTATAGATTGTTAATAGATTTTGAAAATTAAACAATGTTATGCAGATTTAAAAAAACTGCAATAAAATGTGACTACACAGAAATGGTGATAATTCTAATCATCTTCGTATCACATTTTCTCAATTAAATATTTAAATTGTTATCATACTTGCCACAAAATTGTTAAAGACTTCAAATAACTAGTGATGAAAAAGTCATCAGACAGTAACACAAGGAGCTAGTGACTGAATGCAAATATGGCACCACATAAAAATTCACAGGATGAAATATAATATCTAATAAATATGTATTATTCATCTTCAACATACTGTCTAAAATGCAGTATTTTTCTTTTCCCTCTGTTAAAACTTCCAAAGTTTGATGTAAGCTCCATATTTCCCCAATTTTATATTCATGTCTTAGATTCTCTGGTAGCTATGTAAGTTCAAATGAAACTACATCATACTCTTAGAATTAAAGCCACCTTCTTTATACTTTTTTTTACTGTTACACAAACTGAAATTTGGATGTAGTATTAACCAATCAGTACCACAAGAAAAGCAATTTTAACTAGTAGATATTATAACAAACAGGAAAGACTCTCAATGTATTTACAGAGGAGGTCTAGCTTGTCATGCTGGACATTTCACTTCTGGCCCATTTTAACATGAAAAAGAGCTAATAGCTGATTTTACTTCATGCAGTTAACATTATTATATTTCTGTTTAAAAGGTGAATGCTTTTATATTTATGGTTGAGAGGCAGGCCTTTAATAGCTGAGCTATCCCTCACCTTGGGACTTCTTGCCTTTTTGGGGAGAAGATGGGGTGATGGAGAAGGGAAAGGCTGAAGGCTGACTGGGAGGAACTGGGAAGAGGGAAGGGAAGGAGAGCAGGGGTATACATGGATAAAAAGAACATTTTTTTTTATAAAAAAATATAATAAAATGAAGAAAAAAAGAATGGTGTCTTAAAGGATCACAGTACTTATATTTATATTCTATTTAATTGGTGCAGAATAATGTGTTTACTGGAAGGTTTATTGGAATTTTTGTTTCACACAAGGGCAACAAATGGAACAATGATATTAAAAGTGTTTAATGTTGCACACGCAGGTGAAACGGTTGAGGGAAAGCAAGGCTGTTCATAAGTATCAGCAACATGGTTCTTTCTTACCTGACTTGTTCTAATAGGTCAGATTAAGCAGTAAGACCTGGTTCTTGTGAGCACTGGTTATAGTGATGAATTGGCAATGGGTATTTATCTTACCTTTGATGCAAAAGATAAGGAAGTTTCCTTTCTAATAGTCTATGGCAAGCTCATCAGGGATAAGAGACAGATGTGCTCTTGCTGTGAAATAAGAGACAGATGTGCTCTTGCTGTGAAATAAGAGACAGATGTGCTCTTGCTGTGAAAGTGAAAGGGCAACAAATGAGTAGCTCTTGACTTAGTCAAAACAGTTACCACATTTGAGAACAAATGTCAAGTGTATTCTACTCAATATCAAAGCTAAAATTTAGCTAAAACACAAATATGTATTTAATTTATCTTAGATTTGGAAAAACTTCAAAGCATCACAATTAAGTTGAAAGAAAAAATCCACACATTTTCTGGAGTTCATACTGAAAATGAAAATATTTTAGATAAAGCAAGTATTTATTAAGTTAACAGTAATTGCATAAAAAATTTATTTGTGGCATATATGAACAATATGTAAATAAAACCTCCTGAAGTTTTTTCTATGTTTTCTCAAAGAAGTATGTTTGCTCTGTGAGCAATTACTAAAATATTAGGCCTCCAAGTCAATTACTTGGGAAGCATCTGCCAGGTATTTGAGAGTTTCTGGAGGGACAGAAACTTCCAACTACAGTTGTGCTAGACTCTGGTCTGCTCACTTCTATATAGGGAGAGGTTATGAGCTGATAGGAGCTACCAAGTTATGTTATGAAGTCAAGGGGTACTGAATAGACCACATATGGGAAACTATTTTATAAGAAATAGTTTTATTCTTAACTGCTAAATAGTTATATAGATTGTTTATAGGCAACAATGAAACTTCTCTATTTATTTACATGGTGGAATGATTAAATCAAGAAATACATCAGTAAACATCTGTAGTTGGATATAAAATGGTTCTACAGATGTACTCTGAAGACTTAAACATATCTTCCTCCAAATTTCAAAAAACTTACCCATGCAATTTGTCACAATTTGTCCAGCTTTAATTAATTACAATATAGTTAGCATATACATATATTCTCAAATATGCTCAAGAATGAGCATTGTTTTTTTACTGTGGTCTTCCTGGTGTACCACTGTACTGCCTGTTTTAGAAATCTAAACAAAGCAACACATGAGGACATATGCATTTGTGTACATGAACAAAGAAACAAAACACATTATTAAAAGCTTTTAGCTACACTTAGTTGTGGATATAAGAATAGCTGTTTAGGGCCCACCTACCTTAAATACAAGCATAGTCACTTAAAATGTAGTTGCGAATCATGTTTTTAAATTACTGTCTTATGTCACATAGCAGAATGCTCATATTTTACAAATGATAAAATTAGGGTTTTGTAAGAGAATTGCTTGACAAAAATCTGTCAGTGAATCATTCAGTTTGAAAATTCATGTCTCCTGTTTCAAAACAGAAATAGTAGACCTCAAGTGATAGAATCAAGTGCAATGTGAACACACTATGGGAATTATGTCTATATGTTTACCATAGATTCTCCTCAGGGATCACATAATCGCAAATCATAAGGTTTAATTAATTACAATATAGTTAGCATACACATATATTCTCAAATATGCTCAAGTATGAGAATTGTTTTTTTTACTGTGGTCTTCCTGGTGTACCACTGAAAAACACTTGCAAAAGAATATAACTAGCTTGGCAAAGAGTACAGTTATGCAGTTAGACAAAGTTTATAATTTAAAATTAAAGTATTTTTATATTAACATCTTCATTATATAAAATAATGGATCTATTATGATGCTTTCGTGAAAGTACACATACATGCATGCATACATACAAACATGAACATATATTTATGCAAAGTACTTTATTCCATGGCAAATTTTCTGAGTACTGGCACCAAACTTTTTGGATACTATTTTTTCAGCAGAGGACCAAGACATTGTCACTGTCCCAAGTTTTTGATAACATATTTAATGTAGTTGAGTTTTTTGAGGTAAGACTTTGTTTCTGAATTCCTATTTTCCCTGTGTGTTCTCTTGCGAAGCTCTGAGTAGATATATAACAGTTTACTATTACTATAGTGCTCATATGAGAAGCCAGGGACTTTTTCAGACTCCCAGGTTTCACCATAAAGAGGATTACAATAGATTTATTGTACAGAAGAAGTGAGTTATGAAGTGTTTTCTGTTAGGTATCGTTTTAACACAGAATCTTTCTTGAAAATTTGGTGTTGGCGGAAAAGAACACTCTCGCTTGAATGAACAAATTATTTTTCTGAGCCCAGATTTTCCCATAAACTCAGTATTCCTTGAAGAGTTATCGATTTATTTTTTGGCTTATGAATCACTACTAAGACCAAAAGAATCAAAGAGAAAATTAAAAGTATATACTTCAAAGTGAGCAATGAGCTAAACCTTTTTTTTTTTTTTTTTAAGAACCTCTTTGATTGACCATGGCTGAAGTCCAGAAAAAACTCTGTAGCCATTGTTTAGATGTTACTTTGTACTAGTCAGATTCTTCTCTAAAAATAGCAATTATTAATAACAAGGTGAAATATGAACAAATACTGAAATCATACAGAGAAGTAACATTATATGGACTCAATAGGTTATACTTCTAAATATATACATATATATATATATATATACATATGATCATGCAATAAAAATTAATGGAAAGACATCTTTTTAAGGAGTCCAGGGAAGGGTATATAGGATGGGTTGGATGGAGGAAATGAAAAAAGTTATCTTCTAATTATATTATTATTACAAAAAATCTTAAAGCTGTATAAGCATGTGAACGCAATGTTGGAATTTACACTTAAACAAGTCTAAAACTGAATCATTTTCACAAATCTCAGTTGAGTTATAGTAATAGAACTCATTCTTGACATTGTTTTTCAAATCTACAAAATGGGGATAATGTTATTTTAGGAAGTTATAAAAATTAGAAATAGGTGATTCAGCACGTATTTTCTGCCATGCATGATGACCTGAATTCAATCCCCAGGACTCACCTAGTGGGAAAAAAAATAACTGACTGTTTGCATGGTGTCCTCTGACCTCCCACACACATTCTCTAGTACACATGCACCCATACACATAAAATAAATAAATATAATACTTTTAAATTATAAACATGTATAAAAGCATAGCCTACATTAAGCCCTTATAGGCATTTCTAGTATTATTGTTATGTGAGTGGTGAATAGCTATAAAATATGTAGTCTATTCAGAAAAGAAATTTAATGACAAGAAGTAAACTGTGATGTTTTCTTGAAAGAATTCAAATAATTTCAACAAACTTGGTGCCATCTCAGGAAACTCTTAAATGAAATAATTACTGCAAATCTTATAGCCTGACTTGAAACATACTTGGGTGGTTGTAGGGTAAGATTGTTTTTATGTATGTTTTACCACTTCTATAAAATTCAGTGTCCTAAATACCCCTGTTAAGAATATTTGTGCCCTCGTGACAATTGTGTTAAATGATATCATAGTTCTAGGAGCCAAAGAACATTCTATCCAGACATTGGAAATTACACAATCTTTTTGGCAACTCATGCAGCTTTCTATAAATTATATAATATAACATAACAACAACAAAAGAAGCATTAACAAATAAAAAAGCAAATCATTTATGGTATTTTATCAGACCACAATGCGGTAAAACTAGAGATCAATAGTAAAAGAAATTAGAGAACATACACAACCCAATGAACAATGACCAACACCTTATTGAATGATGAACTGGACATAGAAAAAAGAATGAGAGCTGAGAAGATGGCTTACTGAGTAAAGTGCTTGCTGCACAAACACAAGTAACTGAATTTGAGTTCCCTATTACTTATTTAAAAAACTAGGTATGATTACATCTGTAACCCAGCACTGGAGACCATAGAAAACAGTTGTCATCAGAGCTCTCTGGTTGGCCTGTGAGCTCTAGATTCAGGCAATGACCTTGTCTCAAAAAGTAATTAGAGGCCATGTGTGGTGTGGTGCATACCTTTAATGCCAGGATTTGGGAGGCAGAGACAGGCGAATCTCTGAGTCTGAGGCCACAGTGTGTTTACAAAGTAAGTTCTAGCACAGCCAGGGCTACAAAGAGAAAACCTTTTCTCCAAACACTTATAAACAATGAAAGTAATGTAGAAACTAATATAGGAAGACAGCTGATATTCTCTGGCCTCCGCTTGCACATGCACAGACAAGTACACTTGTAGACATACATGCATATGCATGTATCACACACAAACACAGACACATACACACATGAGAGAGAAGAAAGGAAAAGGGGAAGAGGTATGGGAGGGAGAGGAAGGGGGAATTAAAAAGCAAAAAGAAATCAAAGTGAATTTTAAGAAAATAGAATAAAATGAAAATGCAGCATACCAAAGTTTATAAGATAAATGAAAGCAGTGATAAGAGGGCAGCTGATAGCTATAAATGCTTTATTCACATTTTAGAAATTTCAAGTAAGAATGATCCATTGAGAATGAGAACAGGGAAAAAGGCAAATGTAACAAAAAGGAGACAATGTAATTAAAGTCAGAGCAGAGATAAATTAAATGGAATAAAAATCATACAATAAATCAACAAAACCAAGAGTTTTCTTTGAAAAAATAAACAGTAATGAGAAAAACCAAACCAAACTAACCAGAAGAAAGAATGTACATGTTGTCATAGTCATCATGATTTTATATGTACTCTACAAACTCTTTTAGGTCTGGAAATAGCTGTTTTTTTGGAGTTGCCCCATACATCTGGCCCTTTCAATCATTCTGGCTCCTATTCCATATAGATACCTGAGCCCTGAAGAGTGTACTGCGATAAAAATTTTCCATTTAGGGCTGAGTGATCAAATGGCTCTAACTCTCTGGATTCCAGTTTATGATCTCTGTGTTAGTGAAGCAGCTCCTGTTAGGAGAGTTGATCTTTATATATTACCATGAGTGAAGTAACTCAGACATAGAAAGACAACCTTTTGAATGATTTTTCTTATTTTTTTTCAAATTTATTCTTCTCTCCTATGTTATATCCTAACCTCTGTTGGCTCTCCTTCCTTTCCTACCAGCCCCCCCACTTCTTTTCTGTCCCACAGTCTATATGCCCTCCATTTCTTTTCAGAAAAGGACAGACCGCCAAGGGAATCAACTAAACTTGGCATAGCATGCTACAATAAGAATGTGCAACCCTTTCTCATATTAAAGCTGGACAAGTCAACCCAGCAGGGAGGAAAGGATCCCAGAAGTCAGCAAAAGAGTCAGAGGTAGCCTCCACTCCTACTATTAGGAGTCCCACAAGAAGACCTAGCTACATAACTATAATATATATGCATAATGCCTTAGATCAGACCCATGCAGGCTTCTTGATTATCTGTTAAGTCTCTGTGAGACCCTATACACCCAGGTTAGTTGATTCTGTATGTTTTCTCTTGGTGTCCTTGACCCCTCTGGCTCCTACAATTCTCCTCCCCCTCTTCAGCAAGATTCTCAAGCTCTGCCTAATGTTTGGCTGAGGTATTCTGAATCAGTTTCCATCAGTTGATAGATGAAGCCTCTCAATGACAATTATGCTAATCTGTTCTCTACAAATTGGAGCAGGATATCATTTCATTTAACTTTTTTGACAGTCATGTTTGTTTCCATCCTGTATCTCTGCAGTGTCAGGACCTCCTTCTTATGGCATGGATCTTAGTCTGGACTAGTCATTGGTTGGTTACTTCCTCAATTTCTGTGACACCTTTATCCCAACACATTCTGAAGTTAGAACAAATTACAGGTTCAAAGTATTGTAGCTGTGTTGTTGGTGCCCCTATCCCTCCACCCCACTGGAGGCCTTGCCAGGTTAGAGAAGATGGCCGGTTCAGGCTTCATGTCCCCCTTACTAGTCTTAGTTAGAGTCGTGGTGGCATGATTTTTCTTACATGTAGATACTAGCTTTTAAGCCTTAGATGGTGTGTTTAATTCAGAATATTTGACAGAGGTTATGTGACCAAGGGGCAGGAGGAGATCTTTAAAGGAATGGAAAACAGAAAAAAATGTTATTAGGGTGGCAAAGGGAAAATAATAAAAGAATTAAGTGGAATATCTGATATTATAGTCCTTTAAAAAGCCATATAGAAAACTACTACTTGAAAAGCTTCCTAAAACTTATACATATGTAAATGAAACTTAAATGAAGTTATCATAAATTGGAGGAAACAATGTCCCAATTAGATATCATATACTACCAAATAAACTCTCAGTACTAGGAAATGGGTTACATCATTTTTGAGTTGTTGCCCCATCCCCTCCCCCCCAAAAAATTACAGGCTTTTATCAATGTTATTGGTGACTCTCCACAACCTGTCAGTAAAACCCCATTGCAAAAGATACCATAAACATATCATTAGATATGAAGAATTTGAGGTGGTGCTCAGCTATAAAGTTCACTCTTACTGACTAGTGTTCATAGTGTTGATACTAAACATGCTATCTGAGGAGAAAAGTTATCTCCAAATTCACCTGGCTATGAATCTTGTGAAAATGTGAAATGTGTCAAAAGTATATTTCAATGAAAACCATAAACTACAGACTATGGAATGTAGTGCAGAGCAGGTGCCATCACCTTGACTTAGAGGTGTGATTTCTTGGCCAGCATAGCCTTGATAGTTGTACATGAATCTCAGTTCTATGCTGGCCGGGTCAAGGTGATGGCACCTGCTCTCCACTAGATTGGAAAGTACTATGGAACTCTTTTATGTAAATGTCAAGCTATATACATTAATAACAATAAGATTATATCAATAAAAATGAAAGTGTCATAACTTCATATTTGTATATTGCACATAGACATTTTCTTTTCAATAAATTTTCGGGCATTAAAATGGTATTTGTAAATGCTGACATTTTCAAATGGTATAGAAATGAAAATCAAGTTAGAACTAATCAGTGAATCTTCAGTTTAGTAAGAATACATATGTCTTAGTTTAGACAAATCCAATAATGAAATTTTTTGAAGATACTGTCTTACTATGTAATCTAAGTTGCCCTGGAGCTCGCTATGTTGACCAGGATGATGCTGAACATGCAGGAGTTTCTCTACCCCCTGAATTCTGGAATTATTGGCATGTGCTACTTCAGCTGGCAATTGTGACCAAACATTTTTTTCCATGGTATTTTGTCTTCATATGGTACTTTGATGTCTCTCTCAACAAAATATATGCTTTATATGCTGCTTGATACAGATATATTACAGGATGAATATCTAGAATATACAAAGAACTCAGAAAACTAAACGTAGTAAATAAAGCAACCAAATTAATAAATTATCTAATGAAATACCTATTTTTCAAAACCTGGCAAAACATTTTTATATAAAGCAAATAATGAATTTCATTTTTATTCAAAACAGGTGCTATAATGAGAACCCTTGATGATAAATTGCTAAATTTTTATAGTCTATTATAACATAATATTCATCTTTGATTGTGCTTTGGACTTAATCCTTCACACAAATTAACTTATCTATTAACATTTAATGAATATTTTCATTGGAACAACATACTCTGGAAAAGCATGTGCTTTACATACCCTTACTATGCATGTATTTCTCTCATTCTTTAAATATAGAATTCTTACCATATTTTTCTCATATTGTACTCCCTTCCTTAAAAATCCCAATCAGATTATTTTTTTCATTTTCAAGTGCTTGACATAACTTCCAGTTTGTATCTCAAGCCCAAATTTTTCTTCTAATATTCAGGTGTGTATTTCTACTTACTTGATATCTTAACCTGAATATTTATCAAAACATAAAATTGCTTTTAATTCAACATTTTCCTATTGCATTTAGAATTCTATTTCTATATTAAATGCATTTTCTTCATTCCAGCGTCTTGCAGAGATGCTGTAAGTCAGCAAGTTTTACCTTGAGGGAGGGAACAAGTAGAGTCTAGGACACAGACATTGGGAGCAAGGTTGAAAGCTACAAGCTCTGTTTATTTAAGAAGGGGCAAGCATTATATACCCTCCTCCCTCGCTGACTGGGGGAAGGTCTACTCTTTAGGCATTTGCTAATATGCTGTGGTCTTTTCTCATCAGGACTCTGCCTTTGTTGCCTAAGCCTTCAGACAGATCCAGTATGGTTCTTAAGATCTTACTAGCATGCTCCTCATACTAGCCTAGACCAGTTTAGACTAGCTGGCCCTCGGTCTGTGGAGGCCCTTAGGGCCTCTTTCCCCCACACCCACCACCCTCTGTGTTAACTAGACACTTAAGAGAATTCTAGATTTTAGTAAGTGATTTAAATGTGAATGAAGTTGCATATGCTGCAGATAAAAATAGATACTCTTGATGTGGTCCAGTGTACACCATTCTTATTTAAACTAATACATAATTCTTCCAAATGCTACTCAACATTTTGCCTCCAAATCTATTCAAATTACTCCATCTCAAATACCAACATGTTGAAATAATGTAAGAGTATCTAAATTCTAAATATTGTGTGCATTTGTGTATGTGTGTGTGAGAGCACATGGTGTGTTTACATACTACAAGTTTATTTCTACATTGTTGCCACAGTATTCCTTTCTTAAATAAATAAATAACTTATCAGATTGCTACTTTGCTTTAAAATCTTTAGGGTATTTTTATTAATTTTGTTTTTTGTTGTTAGTATTGAATTTCCCCATTCATTTTGCATTCAGACAAAGGGGGCCAAATAGCTGTTGATTGTACCAGGCTGATCCTTCTATCAGGCCTTTGCATAGGCAATTTCTTAAAAGAAAGAGTCCTCAAACTTCACTTTATTGTTTGAAATCTAGACAATATTCATCCTTTCTCTAATTTTAAATACTAATTTTCCAGAAAAGCCTCCCCAAACCTGTTGAATCACATTATCTCCTATGGTGCTATTTCCCTAAACACTTCTTCCTAACACCCAAAAATTTGTAGTGTGCATATAAATGTGTTTCTAATGGTTTGTATTTATTTTTTTCCTTGATAAAAACTAATTAGCTCCATGAGGTGATCTATCCACTTTTTACTTACATTGTTATATTAAGCATCTTGTCTATTATGTGGTCAAATTATATTACCAAACAATAACTTTAGATTGAAATGTGTGTCATGTATCATGTATAACAGAAAACATTAAAGTGGGAAGAAATTTTATGAGGTTAAATTTTTTAATATTCTTGGTTTCTTTTTCTTGGTTTTCTGAGACAGAGCTTCTCTGTGCAATAGTTCTGGTTGTCCTGAAAATCACTGTGCAGACCAGGTTGGCCTTGAACTCTGAAATTCCTCTGTTTCTGCTTCCTGGGTGCTGGGATTAAAAGTGTGCACCAATACCACCTGGCATGAGGTTGAATTATTTTATTTAAAATACATAAACTAAAATCATACCCTTGTTCTAGAAATATATAAATCTGACTTTGAGAATCCTATATGACTTGTTAAAAATATAATTAATTTTCTATCAGCTGCAGGGTTTCTAAAAGCACTAAGCTAAGAGCACATTTCCTGTGTTTCTTTCAAGTTTATGCTCATAATAGTTCTGTCATTGCCAGAAATCTCATAATAAATAACACAATTTCTTTCCTCATAGTGACCTTAATACTGGTTTAATAATTAGAAGTAATGTTTAGCAATTCTTTAATTATTAAAATAATATGTAACAACGTAAGTATTGAACAAAGCTGAGTGCAGTATATGTAACTAAATTTGCTTAGACAAAATAAATCTTTCCCACATCTTACAACCCTCTTTTTCACTTATCGTTTCCTGCTTTCTTAACTTTGGCAAAGTTCCAACAAATATAAATTAAGTCACTTTTAAAAAGCCTCCTAATATAACAAAGTTTATACCATAAACTAACTAAGGCAATGCAAATAATGTTTTATTGGATTGTTGCTGTGTCCTAACAGTTCCATCAGGGGAAGGGGTGACAAGACCTGGAGTCAATGACCCAGATCCTGGGAGTCAGTTGAAAAGCAAAGGACTAACTTATTTATCCAACAATGGGGAGAGCTTTGTATACCATCCTCCCAGCATCCTGACTGTGTCATGATCTGGTGATATTGCAAGGCTGTTCCTCATTGGCCGGGCACAATCAGGAGATTTGACAGCATCTGTTGGTAGGCAGATTCCAAGCCATCTGGATATCTGACAGAGCTTGTTGCTAGTCATATTCTGAGCAATGAGGGAATTGGACACTGGCTATTGCTAGGCCCTCAGGCAGACTCCAGGTTGGCTCAAAGGAAATACATTATGTGCATGCCTTGGCAACTGGTTTGAGCCAATTTTCTTGACCCTATGGGCCTGTCCTACTACATATCCACCCTTTTAATTTTATTACATGAGTGCTCAATGAGAGAGTTCTTTGCCCTGACCTTGGTGACTCTGCTTCAGAAGAGCACAGCAACTGGACTTTCTGTCTTAGCTTGGCTTGCCTAACAATCTCTTACCTGTCATTGACTAACAGCCCTTGAAGAACATCCATTCCTGTAGAGCTGCCCAGATGTAGAGGATTAGGCAGTAGCCTCTAAATTTCAGAAAGCTAGGCATGCAGAACCTCCTTTAGAGGGTTATGAGTTGAATAGCTAAGAGTCATTTAAACCTGAGGAGTCAAGTTAGCTGTTACCAGTTGCTGTTGGATGCTCTGTAGAAGAAAGTTAAAGAGGAGAAAGCTTAAAAACGCCACCCTGTCAATCAAAACATAAGTGAGAATCCAAGAGGAATCAAAATACCTTTTTATATTATGCTAAACTTTTTTTTATAGAAATAGATTCAAAGGCTATAACCTCTGCCCTTGTCTGATTTAATTGGAAAATTTCATATGCTAGCTGTAGTGAAAAATATAGAAACTTAGCTGACCATGGGCCCTTAATATATTGAGCTAGCTCCTGGAGTGCTAAACTAATGTTCCTCACCTCAAAAGGCATCATACAAAATGAGGAAAAGTAGGGTCCATAAGTTTTCAGCTCTTAGGGGTCAAGAGTAAGAGAGAGTATATATACATTATATACATTACCTATCCTGGGTTATTTCCTCCTTGGTGAAAGCATGCTGATCCATGGCAGGATGCACATGTCTTGCTGTGACCCATATTGGCTTAGTAGCACTCTGAGGAAAAAGCAAAAACATACCCTCTCCACAGGTCAGCATGCAATGAGAATGACTACTACTAGCATGAATGAGAAGTGGTCCTGGAAGAACTATCACTGCTGAACTTGTGAACAGAATGAACACTTTGTATCTGGCTCATCTGTGTAATGGAAACCCAAATGTCTGGTGAATTTGCCACTTGTCCTGCTCCAGGACAGTTACTATGAGATTAATCAACTTCACTAAAATCTAACGGCTTATTACATCTACTAAATTGAGATAGAAAACAAAAGTTTAAACTAGCTCCTTAAAGTTGTTTTACCTAGCACTTCTTCTAGAGTGTTCTGAAGACATAAAAGACACAAAATAGTATAAACTGTATGAGTTAAACAGTAGCAAAAACATTGTTGAATTTTATAAAAATAGTAACTGGAAATGCCTATTAAGAAGCAAATTCGACCACCTTTATATTTGCCCTTAGGTTAGATGCTAGTGCAGCCTGTCCTCCTCTAGCAACCAGTGGCCGGCTCCTGTTCCCAGGATCCTGTTGACATTGACATGGCCGTCTTCACTGTCACCATCCCTGCCCTGGCTCCACCTTAAGCCAAAACAATCTATCCTCCTTCCCAGGTCTGTGAGTTCGGCCTGTTGCCGCAATGTTCTATGGTGCTTGCTACTGCTTGAAGAGCAGGAGGAGGCACCAAGTGGTAGAGTGGAGAGCAGTGAAGAGGAGGAGGCCAGGCTCTGGATTGCTGCTGCCATCTTTTCTCTAAGCTCTGAGCCCAATCCTGGCCCTCTAGCACCTCTGCCATTACTGCCTCCACTGCCGCAACAACATAAAAAGGAAGAAAAGAAACTGCTGCTGAAAAAGAACACAATTTAACTCCTTTGGAAAAGTGGAGTAACAAAAAAAAGTAACTTGTCTCAAGAAAAAGAGGAAAGAGAAAATAAAGACAAGAAGAAAGATCTAAAGAGAGCAGAGCAAAAGGACAGAGATAAGCAAGTCATCAGTAAATATACAATGCGTCTGTAAAGAAAGAGCAACAGACAACATAAAAGAAGGAAAGAAATGGGGGTCCCATCGCCCATATGCCAAAGGGACCAACAGAACACCACACTGAGAATCCTCACCTAAGTACACCATCTTGGGGGCACTGGCACTGTCCAGCACTGAGAGCTAGGGGACAGAAATGATTAGAACCCTGTTCAGGGTGCCAGACATTGCTGAGTCCTAACAGTTCCCTCAGGTGAGGGAGTGAGAAGGAGCAGAGTCAATGACACAGACCCCAGGAGTCCGTTGAAAAGAACTAACTCATTTATTCAACAGTGGGGAGAGCATAATCAGGATATCTGACAGCATCTGTTGCTAGGCAAATTCTGAACAATGAGGAAAGTTGAACAGCTGCTGTGGCTAGGCTCTCAGGCCAACTCCAGGTTGGCTCATAAGGAAGTATATTATGTGCACTGAGAAATGGTTTGAGCCAGTTTCCTTGGCCTTATGGGTCTTTCCTACTACATTAGATGTTATGTGTCTTCAGTGAATAAATTATATTTTAAAAATATCCTTCCTATATACTTATTTTCTCCCTCCAGTGTCTCCAATGCTCAATTGAAAGCAGATATTTTAGTACAAAGAGTAGTGATCATTATGAGCCTCACTCTATAATCCAGTTAAAATTTTCTTTCTTAGGACTTATATAAACATATGGCAGTTGATAATTTAACCTGCCTTCTAAAGTAGCCAATGCATCCAGAGAGGCCAAGATTTAAATATCCCATTAAAAGTGAAAATAAAACAAACAGCAAATTCAAACATTTTGTTCATCAGATATTGACTGTTCTCAATAACATAATATACCAACAATATCTTTAAATTAATTAAACTTTTATCCTTGTTCTTTATGGGTTTTTTTTTTCTTTTACTATATACTAGAAATTGAAACCAGGGGTTCTTACATGGTAGGCACTTACTGTACTACTGAGTTATATCCCTCGCCTGTGAACTATTATCTTTGCTGGTTGGAGTCATTTACACTATTCTTGAGAAGTTTCTAATAAGACTTTATAGGTTATGAAAAAGCCTCTAGTGTTTGAAATGATTAACTCTTGTCTCTTTGGTCAATGGTCATTTACCATTTTCCCCCTTTAAATCTCTACAGTTTTCACTTCCTTAACCAAGGAAAATTTTCCCATTATCTAGTTACAACATATCATATTATAAGTAGTAATCTGTTGACTTTGATCATCAATTTTTTTCTCTTTCAACAGAATTAATGTCATTGTTCTTGAATTTTTTAAATATAACTTATATGTTACCTATAGAATATAAGTTTACTCTTTTGTTTTATCAAGTATCACTGTTATGATTTAATGACCTGAAGGAATATAATCTTATCTCTAGACTGCTTCATTCTCTCTATGCTTCCTGGCTACCATGAGGTGAGCAGCACTCACCATGCCTTTCAGTTTCTGTGTAATTACAGAGATACAATAGAACCACATATCAAAAACCTCAGAAAGTCTGAGCCAAAATAAACATTTTCTCATTTAACTTATTTATTTTTACTGTTTTCTCACAGTGACAAAGTTGATTAATACAAACCGTGACAAAAATGAATACTGTATACTATATTACAAATTACTATAACACATACTGAGACCAAACTAGGTTTTGGAAGGTTCAGAGGTATGCTAAAACTGAGTTATCACTAAAAGCCAGATGTCCTCATTCCAGTTGAGCATGCCTTGTAGTGTTCTTCCTTGTGTTATATTATCATTATTCTACTTGTGAAAATATTGTCAAATAAATGTTAACTTATCGCTTTTACATTTTAAGCTATTTTGATAGAGAAATGAATAGATGAGCTGTAAACTCTATTGATTTCCATTTAATATGCTGAATACATATAGGCATGCTCATTCATTTTTATAAAAGCTGACATTTGGGAGTAGAATAATGGCTGGCAAAAACTGGGGAGACTCAGAGACAAAGAGATGAATGCAGGCCAATTGGTGGACAATAAAATAATAATTTATGCTGTTCTAGTGTACAATATAGTGACCATCAACCAAAACTACACTGTATTTTAACAAGCTAGAATGAAAATATATTATCTACTACAAGTAATGTTTAGTTTATAGAGATAAATATATTTGTCTCAATTTAAACATTACTTAATACATGCATGTGCTGAACCCTTACCTAATATCCTATAAGTATATATAATTTCATGTTTTTCTATATCAACTTTAATTTTAAAAACATTCAAAAATATTAGTAAGAAGAGAATTAACAAAAATATACAAAATCTTCAAGCTAGTTTGAAAATTTACTGACAGACTAGGTAAAGGACATCCTAATTCATGTCATAAAATATGTCTATTTGTGTTGAAGAGAGTATTATTGTTCAGATACCAATGGCACTTAAATTGTTTCTATATTTAATGTCTTACCTGGTAGGAAGGTCCTGTTGTCATCAGATTGGGGATAGCTCACCATTTATATAACAGGTCATGGTAAATACTGAATGAGGACCGTGAATTCTCGCATTGTCATCCATGAAAGATATCCTGCAAAATTTCACTTTTGTTGTCTGTTGTGAAACATATCAGGAATAGCTATTAAATTTAGGCTTCTAATTTCGTAGTCAGAACTCTCAGTGAAATAAGATTCTGGATATGAAGCAGGTAAACTCTGCTCATGAGAGTGAAAATTTCAAACCACAGTGAAAAATTCAAAGAAAAGACAAGATTTCTGCAAAGCACCAACCTTTAGAACAATGTTTGACTCAGTCCCAGACTTCAGTCTGCGCATGCATAAGATCGGGAATGGATAACCCAATGAGTCCCCTATTTCTGTCTGCACATGCGTGGTTGTTTTTAAAGAACGTGTGTGGGTGTGACCGGAAATGAGTAACTCTAGCATCCGCTTTTCCTCAAGCGCCATTATTCTCCGGTGTGAGCATCAGGGGAGGAATTGTAGGAACATCTGTGTGTCAAGGTATCTTCTGAAACACTTTCCCCACAGATCAGAGGCTTTTTAGAGACCAGCTCCAAATTACCCTTTCCTACCCCTGCTGTTTAATTCGGGTGTCTGTGACTACTGCTGTTGTGCCCCGATGTTTCCACTTGGCATTCAGGGGTACAATGCGAATAGAAGGAGGCAGCCTCTTGAGGGAGAAACAGTACTACTGGTCAGGAGGAAAGTTAATATTTTAAAGTTGTAACTGAAATGACTATGTCTAAATTTCCCTTTCTCTCTCCTAAGTCAGTACAAGGGAACCAAGTGAGGCATCCTTTCATGTAGTAACGGTAGGGTCTACCAACAGAGATTATACAAATTATCTGATCCTCTGTTTTCCAGGACGATCTCTACCTTAACCTGTTTGCAGTACTATCTGTTACCCACTACAGTCACCATGCCCCGTGGCCAGAAAAGCAAACTCCGTGCCCGTGAGAAGCGCCGCCAGACCCGTGTTCAAAATGCACCAGAGGAAGAAGCCTCTTCTAGTCCTTTATGTGAGTGTCCATATCAGGATATTCCTGCTGAAGGTATTCCTACACCTCTCAACATGCTGCAGAAAGCTCAGTGTACCTTTTCACGTGAATATGCAAATACTGATGCTCAAAACCAAGATGAGAAAAGTTTTGATGACCCTGATGACATTGAGGCCTGGAGTAAAGATCCTGTTAACCAAAAAGTAGTGTTATTGGTGCAGTTCCTGATGGAGAAGTATCAAAAGAAGGAGGTTATTACAAAGGCAGATATGCTGAAGTGTGTTGTCAAAACATCAAAGAATCACTTTAGTGAGATCCTAAAGAGAGCCTCCGAGCACATGGAACTGGCCTTTGGTGTTGATCTGAAGGAAGTGGATCCTATCAGGCACTGCTATGCCCTTTTCAACAAACTAGAACATAACTTTGAAGGAATGAAGGGTGAAGAACATATGCCCAATACTGGCCTCTTAATGATGGTACTGGGTGTGATCTTCAGGAAAAATAACTGTGCCTCTGAAAAAGAGGTCTGGGAGGTGCTAAGTGTGATGGGTGTGTATCCTAACAAAAAGCACTTCATCTATGGAGAGCCTAGGAAAGTTATCACTGAAGATTTGGTAAGGCTAAAGTACTTGGAGTATCGAAAAGTACCCAACAGCAATCCTCCATCCTTTGAATTCTCATGGGGTGCCAGAGCCCAGGCTGAAATCAGCAAGATGAAAATCCTGGAATTCTGGGCCAAGATCCATGATACTACACCAGATGCCTTTGCAACCTTGTATGAAATTGCTGTGAAAGATGAGGAAGAAAGAGCCCAAGCCAGATCTGCAGCCAGGGCTCGTACTGCTGCTATGGCTAGTTCATATTCTAAAGCCATCAACAGCAGCTCCCACCATGCTAAGTAACAGCTAAGGCTATTTTCTCACTGTAAGGGTCTGTCAGCTCTCTAAATAGTGGTGGGCTAATATGGGATGATGGGAACATGCTTATATTTCTTTTTCTGTTTTATTTTAGTGACTTCCAGTTTTACATTTTTCCCTCTAAATTTTAGGTTATAATTTAAAGGTTGATGTCTGAGGAAGATTTTCTGTGTGGAAATTAAGGACAGTGAACATTTTAAGTAGTAGATGGGCAGCATATAGTAGATGGGCAGTATAGGAGACTATTGAATATCATCATTGTATTCCTCTGCTCTGTTTGTTACTTTGTTTCATTTTGCTTTTTTGTGTTCTATTTCAGATGTTTCCTTCAATAGGCTTCAATGCCTTTATATGTAAAGTTATTACTGAGTTTACTTATACATTTATTTCTCTTTAATAGTTTGAAGCTATTGTGAAGATAGAGGGTTACATTTATTTAGGAGTGTGGCCACTGGTGAGTTCCCCATGTTCCAGTGGATAAACCCACACCTATGCCAATGTGGGTAGCATTAACTGAACTTATTTTTTTTGGAAAAAAATGTATGTGAAGAAAGGGAGACATCTACATCAATTTGAATTTGCCAGCCTGTTCAATGTTAGTGTTTTGTTGGCTCATTGACTAAGATCTGCATCAAAATATAGTCAGTGTCAAGTTAAGTAACAATGAGAGCGCAAAATGGAAAAGAAAATAATGAGAGGATAAATACTTAGCTTTTGGGGTTTTCTCACTTTGTTGTATACAATTAATATGTATGTATTTTAATTTGTTGATTTTTAATAAAGAACATAAGTGTTAATAAAATATTTTAAACTGTAATTCATGCTCACCTGTTTATTCATTATCCGTAGTTAATTAGCATCTAGTCTTTGAAAGTCATTCTGTTAGAAATTGGGACGTGTATCTGCTGGGAGAAGGAAAATCAGTTTTCCCTAATAGAGTAACACTAGTATATCAACCACCCCTGTACAGTCCTTGTGTTCAGAGGTAGTTGAACAGTATATAGTGAATTCCACTGTTGTTGGTGGATTTGTTTGTTTGTTTTTTTGATGTGTGTGTGTGTGTGTGTGTGTGTGTGTGTGTGTGTGTGTGTGTGTGTGTGTGTGTGAATTTGGTTATTTTTGTTTCTTTTTGGTGGTTTTGTTTTTCCTGAGTATATGGGGAGGGCTGTTTTTGCATTGGGTTTTCGTCTTTTGAGAAAGAACTTAAAGTTGGGTGAGTAAGGAGGAAAAGAACTGGAAGAACTTGGGGGAATAATATGAACAAAATATATTTAAATTAAAAATTGTTTTAAATAATAAAAAATTATTTTAAGAAAAAAAAGTGTAAAAAGTAAGATACAAGATACCCAGCCTCTCTGCTTAGAATTTTCCAGTTAAGTAACAATAAAAGTATGAGGAAGAAAATGAAATGGCTTTTAAAAAAACCTAAGGTTTATTTAATTCATGTGACCTTATTCATGTGAGCAAGAGCAGCTCATTGCAGGAAGACATTTTCTGGAACACAAAGTTGTGTTCAGGAAGATTTCTTAATTCTTTCTATTTTCTGGTATTAAAGGGCTTAAATAAAATTAAATAATGTGTAAAAGAGAATTAAAAATGGGTAAAAAATAAGACAATACTGAAAAATTACTAATCTGAATATAATATATGGATATACAATAACAAGGTCATCTGTTAAAGAAATAGCAAAAATGGAAAGGTATTTCTTGTAATTATAGGCAAGAGGCAAACCTATTAAGTGCACATTCTTAAGATAAAAGATAATTAGCTATCAATAGCAAAAGAAAATACTCTCATTTGTCACACATGGTTATTCCTAAATTTACCTAGTAACTAGGGTTGTTTTCCATGTTTAATAATTGCTTTACAAAAAGGAATATAAGTCTGTATTTTAAAACTGTTTCAAAAAATGTTATTCAGGGTTTTTTGGAAGAAAAAAATACTTCAGATATAAATGTTTCTAAAGTAAATACTTGAAAGTGAAATGAAATATACACTTATCATCATAGCCACCTAAACAAGACCTGAACAAGGATGATGCCAATAAAAATGCTAATATGGAAGGCTGTAATTTTGGGCCTCAATTCTAGACATAGAATTATAGTCAATTATGGAAAACTGAGAGTTCTTTCCTAGGATCTGGGTTTATGAACAGTGTTGTTAAACACATCAATGATACATGCTTTGCAAGTAAAATAATCAGAGGTCCAGGGAAAATTTACTACACTTGGTCTCACGGGAGGGTACTTCCTGAGGCCTGCTTATGAACAGACTATGAATATTGACTGGTAATCCATATTAGCAGCAGAAAACATTCTAGACAATTCTTCCACTTCCCGTGTTAAGACTTATCCTGCAGTCTTGGTGCCATTGCTTATTTCTGGCAGGAAAAGACAGAAATTGGGTTGGGGCATAAAAATATAGGTCATGATAGTACACATACATAAATAAATGTGTGTTTCTGTTGTCCCGGAGGTCCATAATCATGCCAGTATTCTGACATTATTATGCTAGCATTCTGACAGTATTATGTCAGTGCCATTATCTACAATGTATTTTTCCTTCTGTTTTTATTCTAAAACCTGACATTTAATCCCTTTCTTTGGGTTTCATAGAAAATAATTCTATATTTTTATTTTCATTTTAAGGTGTTCCATATTTATGGCAAATCACTGAGAACTTTGGGATGAGCTATAATTTTTCTATAATCAAATTCCATAAAGAACATAGAAAACATCTATAGTAATTCTATAATCATTTCTGGTAAAGAAAATAAAATCAGTAACAGGACTTTCCATACATGTATTTTTTTAAAATTTTTAACCAAAGTAATTTTTATTTTTACTTTTAAAAACTCAAATACAATTACATAGTTTTTTTCCTTTCCCTCCTCTAACCCTCATCACAAACCCCCAACCTTGGTTTCTCTCACATTCTTACCCTCTAGTTCTTAATTGTTGTTAGGGGAGTGTGAGTGTGTGTGTGTGTGTGTGTGTGTGTGTGTGTGTGTGTGTGTGTGTGTGTGTGTGTGTGTTCATAATTTTTTTCCTATTTTTTCCATTTCTGAAGCTCATCATCTTTTTCCTTTGTAATACAGTTATCTCAAACATCATGACTCTTCCCTTTTATAACATGACATTAAGGTAGTTTCTATTTTGACATGTTATTGGAAAGTCACCTGTATGGTTTTAATGTTATATAGGCTAGAAATATATTATGTTGGAAATCTTAATCTACAAGGCTCTAAATGTATTTGTTTCTGTTTAATATTTATTTTGAATTGCCACTGATATATTAGTTTTCTTCATCAGATATAACTTTGGACCTGTTTTTGCTTACAGATCATAGAAAGGCCAGAGTGAGATGCTACTGTGGGTGGATGGGGGAGGTGTGAGGCTGAGGGCTGGCTGGGAGGGACGGGGAAAAGGAGGGGGAGAGGGAACAGGGGTATACATTGATGGAGATGACATTTTTTTAATGAAAAAATAAAAAATAAAGACTATCCAATACAACAGGAAGATAAATATCCATTATAACAGATGGTCATATAACAACACAGAAACACTGAGAACAAAATCCCTTGATGAAATAATTTCCCCAAAAGGTCATAATTCTCCAATAACAGAACCTAACAGTATTGAAGTAGTTAAAATTCAGACAAAGGCTATAAACTCTAATGGTAAAAATATGAATTATCTCAGGTAATATAAAAATTGGAGAACTCATTTCTCCTTTTATAGTACCTTTTTTTCTGTTCTCTACTAGAAGTTTGAAAAATTTAAAGGCAAGTTTAGATCTTTTGTATGACTTACCTTGTGTCTTGTGTGAAGGAATGTTATAGCTGCAAGCTTTACTCAGCTTTGATAGCTAGTTTTTCCTCTGTTACATTTTAGTAAAAAGGCTTATTCTTTATTTAGTATCCAGAAAGGACATTTTAAAACTATCAGGGGTTCATGTATAAGTAAACATGTTTTAGAATGTTTACCCTCTTCTAATGCCCTATTTGATTAGTTCTGCAACTATACCTACAAATCCTTGAATTCTATAGGCTTTTGTAGCTCTTAATATCTACTGGTATTCAACTTCACATATTTTTCCTCAAGAGCATAATGTCATTTTATGTATATTTAAAATGACATTAAATTTTAAAATCAGCTTGCCAACTTTCAGACATAAAGTCTATTATGTTTCCTTTGAAAAGATTGAGGATTATCATATATTACAGATTAAATTTCAGAAAAGTGAACCTGTTTATAGTATTAAATATTATTCCTTTGCTCAAACATATTTTGATATTTTATATACTTGTGTTTACATTAATTTTTCTAAGTAATTTTGGCCTATTTCAATATACTAATATTCATTTTCAGTTGACGTTAGTACACATAAGATATGTTTATATATTTTCTATTATATATAGCTATGTTATTATATAGTATAATTTATGTGCCTATCTCTTAAGTAACAGTAGTCTGCTATAGTAGTTTATAATTTATATTTTACATTCATCTTCATATTCTTTGTTGGTAAAATAGCAAAATGTTTTTATCTTATTTTTATAAGCATTAACTTTAAAAATATTTTTTGGCTTTTCATCTTTAGAAATATTCATATTCTAATATTTAGAAATATTCATGTACATTGTAATTGTTAATGATAGTAGCTGGCTTTTAGTATTTTAATCTCTATTTCTTCATTGCAATAGTTTTTAGAACTTCTTCAAAATGTTAAATAGATAAAGTGATAATGGGCAATTTTTTCTCTTTCCAAATTATAAGCTAAAGCATTCAAATTAAGTAGGACATGATTTCTGTTAATTTTGTGCATATTAGTTACTCTTGTTTTATCCTATGGTAGCCTATTCTTTCATCATGAATAAACATTGACTATATATGTATATGTATGTATGTATATATATATATATATATATATATAATATCATTCGATATCACTTTAGGTATGAAATTTTCTCATCTCCTGTGGCCATGAGACATGTTAGGCCCTGTCCTAATTGCATTTATTGGGTCCATTCTTCCTTTGCTTTCTTCTGTTATCAAGTATAAAACTTGATCAACAATTCATTACACAATGAACATTTTCAAGTGATACTGTTGGACAGGAGGGTATACTGTGTGATACACAGAAGCTCCCAATGCCATCAGAATGAACAAAGAGGTGATGGAGAAGTGGACAAAGAGAAGCAAAGTGTGTTTCCTTTACTTTTTAATTATTTAACTTGTTTTTATTTTGTTCTAGCCTTCCTTGAGGAGACACACTCCAGGGGTAAGGACTGGGAGATGGGTAGGATTAGGGTGCATGATTTGGAATTTCCAAAAGGCCAGTTAAAAGCAAAATAGAACAAGTTAAAAACAAAACAAAACAAAATGTTCTTAACATTCATTTTTTGTTTTGTTTTCTTGAGGCATGGTTTCTCTGTGTAGCCCTTGTCCTGGAACTTTCTTTATAGATCATCCACATGTCTCTACCTTCCATGTTCTGGGATTAAAGGTGTGTACCACCACTGCCCAGTATAATTTGAAATTTTTAATACTCTGTGCTCTCTAATATCTGTATGTTGGTACAATTCATCTAGTGGCTGACAACAATTGTATATTAGAGCCAAGAAGTGTTAAAAAATTTTTCACCATCTTTATTTAGCAAGCAGCCTCTCCTATATATTTGTAGTACCACCTTCTTCCTTATTGATCAATTATGTTTTCCCATGCAACTAAATGCAAATCCTAGTCTCAAGTAACAGTATCTTTTCTCTTTGTTCTTTTATCCTAGAGGTAACAGTTATGTATTAATATGTTTACTACCCATTATTGTCTTATTAAGTAAATACGTTCTTAAAATAAATTGCTTAGTTACATATGTGGAAGTCTGTGTAAAAAAAAAAGCTGTGAATTTACTGTGATCTATGAATGGAACAGAGTACAAATGTTCTTCCCAAAAGGTGTCCTTCTAAAAAAAAATTACACCGTCCAAGAAAAGTGGATGCTCTTGAAAACAAGGACATGCATGGAATTTTTTTGGCATGTTCTCTGTGGGAAAAGGCTCTTTTGAATGGCCAAAGATAATAAGACATAGCACCAGGTGTATTCCCTCTGCTGTACCTTGCATTAGCTTAAGCTAACTGTAAACATCACCTCGTGTATTGCTTGCTTTAGTAATAAAAATGAGAATTGTTCTGTTTGCACTGCTCTTGAGCTCAAATGCCTTGAGCCTCCTGGTTCCTCCACTCCAATCTTTAGCATTTCCTGCAACCCATGGAAAGTTAGCATTACTGGCTGGTGTGAGTCTATATACTTAGAGAGGATTTTGCTTCCCTGATAATCTTCACTTGACCAATATAATGGACTAATTAGATTAACCGTTTTTCTTATGTTAAATCTTTCAGTTCCAGAAATAAAATCATTTCTGCCACGTTTATATGTGTTTGAGTAAATAATCTTTTCCATATGCAGGCATATCACATATACTCAAAAGTTCTGAGTATAACACAGATACTTATCCAGCTTTAGAACATTTTGAATACTTCATGTAAAGATAGACAATGTGATGTTGCAAAAACAGCATAAGTGGTACCTTGAAGGATATTATAGCCTTTAACAGATTTATAACAAAAATGTTTGCCATATCCAAACAGTTTGATAGTTATGAAAACTGACAAATTACATCTAAGTAATTAGACAATATGAAATAATGATGTTTAAGTGTGGAAATGAATTAGATAATAAAGTCAACACATTTTCTAGGTAATATGAGTTATAACAGAAGCAGAAAATATGGTACTAGTTAAATAAAATTAATGCGTACTAGGACTGGAGAGATGGTTCAGCAGTTAAGAGTATTTGCTTCTCTTTCTGATGACTCATGTTAGGTTCTCAGTACAAACATTGTAGTTTACAGTCATCTGTAACTCTACTTACATGATACCCAACATTCTCTTTGGACCTCCAAAGGAACCAGTTATACAAAAAAGAAATATACATACATGTAGCAAAACACTTAAAAATAAGAATTTTAAAATAATAAATACATATCTGAAAAGGATTATTGATAACTATGAAAGAACTAAATATTTTTACCCTTAAATTATGTTAACAATAGTGAGCCATGGAAAGGTTATACCTATAGAATTATTTCTGGTAGCAGACAAAAATAAATTTTAGAATTACCATTTTTTCATCTCCCAGAAGACTAATAGAAGAGGCTGATGAAGGAAATTACAAGCTTTGTAATGAAAAGGAAATTACAAGCGTTCTGTGTTATGGTTTGGGTATAAAAAAGCCTCAAAGGATCATGTGTAAAAGACTTGTTCCCCTGTTGGTGGCACTGTTGAGATGTGATTTGGTGATGAGAGAAAGTAACACTCATTTCATGATAACTTCATAGTTTAATGGTTACTAGGAGGTAAGAACCGCTATGCATTTGAGGGCTATATCTTGTCTTTTGACTCTTCCTATTTCTCTCTTGCTCTAGTCCCTTTCCCAATATTATTTTTAAAGTAATCTTGCCACTAAACAAACTTTTGTCTGGCCAAGATTATTATAGCTACCTAGGAGTGTTAATGTTTGGTGCCAGGTATATAGAGCTCATGATTATTCTGTTGTCTATATTTAGGTATTTTTATAACAAAACAATTTTCTTAGAAACATCATATCATGTAAAAACCCAAGTGATTTAGAAAACAAGCAAAATATAAATAATTAAGTAGGCTCATAAAAATAGAAAAAAATCATTGAACAGTATAAAGTAAAACTTTAATAAAAATTCAAGGCATCCATCTACAAAATATTTCCAGACTAGCCACTTTAAAGCATTCATTATGCTAAATGGTGAAAGACAACCTAATCCTCATATTAGGTTAAGTCTTCCAAGCCCTATAAAAAGTGGAAATTATTTCTCATCTGTTACAGTTCAGTTCTCTTTGATACAAACACTAGGAAATGGTGCTCTCCAAAAGAACACCATCAAACACAGAGACAAATATCTTATTTCATAAAATATCAAAAATAGTGGTTAGTTATTAAATATGCTGAGCCCAAGGAATGCAAAGAAATGTTAGAACAAAAATATAGATGTGCATGTTAGTTTCCACTTGTAAACCCAGGACTGAAGAAATTGAAATGGAAAGAAAGCATTTGATCACACTCTAGAGAAAAAAATCTTAGTGTCAATTTATCACTAGCCATATTGTTAACTTTCAGCAAACTTATAGGAGATTTGAATATCCATATTAGAAAATCATCAACAAACATGTAAATGTGAACTGATAAAATGATACTTATGGAAAAACATATGAAAGCCATGCACAATGAAATAAATATGAAGAATGGACAGAGATAATAGTATCAATATAGTTCTATAATTAAAATATCAAAGTATTATCATTTGCATATAATATATATTTATTCATATAAAGCATCAGATACAAGAATATTCATGATATATTCATATATACATGATATATATATATATGATTTTTCATATGTATGATATTCAGACATATATAAATAGATACAAAATTCAAACTAGCATAGCCTAGAAAATAATTTTAGCCTATTCATAGCCACATACCAAGATTCCAAGTTGCTATGTAATGTGTATGTTTGTAGTGGGAGTACTCATACAAAGCCAAAAGGAATATGCACTTGAGCTTCATTTGGCCAGCATGTGTACTCTGGATGTGATAAATCTAGATGGAATTCAGGTGTTATGTGGGAACGGTAATCTAGAGTTTTCAAAGTTGAGAGCTGTAAACTGGTAGGCAACAAAATGTTACACACACCAGACAGCTTTCTTGCTGAGTACTAATAAGATGTATGGAAGAAATCTTAATACACTTACTGGAGTAAGACAAACTAACTCTAAGGTGACCATTGTCTTTCTAATGGTATGAGAAGTACACAATGCTTTGCATCTCAACCTAAAAGACCATGATAGGACACACCAAGAGACAAGTCAGGAGATTTCACCCACATTATCAGAAACATCATACCATTTGTACCAGCAGTTCTGTGGAAGGTGTCCAGAAAGAACTGCCTATAGATTCAGAGCAGTGAGTTGGTGAACTGGGCACATCATATAATTAGCTACTGAGGGCTTCTGTTGCACCCCAATGTTAACTACTATTAATAATAGATAATTGCTTTGTCTTTCAGTTAAGGAGTATAACATTAACTAGAACACATTACAGAAATTATACTATTTTGACTGTAGTAAATACCTAAAATGAACCTAAAACGAAACCTTAACCCAATACCAACTACCTTCATCAACAAGAACTCAAGACCACCTCCTCTCGTCTCTTTCAAACCTCACGGTTTTCATCTTCTCTCCAACGAGTGAAAGTAGAACCCCCCAAATTTAAACACTGAACACAGCACAACATCCAACCAAATCCTTCTTTAACAAACTGCTAAACATTGTGGCAAAGGTTACCTGCCTGCTCCTAAGAAGAGATACTGAAATTTACTAGTTAGAAATAAACTAATTAGAACATGGAAGAGAAAATATGCCATTTTTGACTGAAACAACATCTAAAGTGAACAAAAAATGAAAATTTCAAGATCCTTTAAAACTTTATACATAAATTTAGGAAAGTAAACCCAAGAGTCTACCTATGTTCAGGAGAAATTGTAAAGGTATCAATTCCAAAATCTGCAGATACAATTTATTATCAATTGTATATCAATCAAGATATTAATCAAGATCTAGCTGTTGCTTCCAATGCTCAAAACCAAACACACAAAAATTAAAGGAATAAATGAATAATATCTTGTAGATTAACAAAATAGGAGCCCTGAGGCACACTCAGGGTCTTTTAAATTGGTTCCTGTGTGAAGCTCTGGAGTGGAAACAACTGTGTAACCTTTAATATGCAAGAGATGGCAGGTTCAGGTAGAACAATTTCAAGTTCATCCTTGTTTCTTTTCCATTGTACCTTGCAGAAGAAATTCCTACTATGCCACTGATAGAGTGTGAAGTACTACATAGGAGGCCATAGGAAAAGGACAGGATAAACGTTTGGATTGATACAGTCAATATGTCCGGACATTCTAATAACAACCACCTGAAAGCTCATTAGTGCCTGATTTGGTGAACACAAAACAAGAATTCTATGTTATACTATTATTCTCACCTTCACAGAAATCAAAGGATGGACTAAAATGGAATAGGATAAATAAAATTGAATTGCATGTGACAAGGGTATGAATTCATCCCTTAAACATTTGGAAATGCTCATGATGTATGTGAAGGATCACTTAAGCTATAGTTTTCAGAATCCTCATTTTTTCTTCTTGCCACGACTTAAGAATAAAAAAAAATAGACAAGAATACTAGGCCCTGTCAGAAGTCCACATGATGATATGAGTTAAAAAACAGAGGAACCCCAAAATCATCCTCAATTCATCTGTGCCCCAGAAATTTCCAGAAGCTGTTAGCTCTTAGAGACCCAAAAAGTAGTGACCAAATGAAGTGTATATTTTAAGGGTTACAGGCTGGCCTCAAGTCCATAAGAAGGTGAACAAGTTCCTTTGAAAAGTTATGTTACAATAGTTGAGATTGAGGGTGCCGTCCCAAAAAGGTGATACCTGCAGAGTTGTAGCGACAATTTTTGATAAAGCTCCATGTAATTTCTTACTTAGAACTTACAGGGAAGAAAGATCACTGATTTGAGATCTTTAGCTTTACTTCAGAAGATGGATAAGGTTTTGATAAAATGATTAATCAACAATTATTACAAGTTATTTGGGAAGTTTTACAACAGAATCAAAACAGGACTGACAGTCCCATGGTTTCTGTTTCAAAGAACAGGTCTACTACATCCTGCATACTGAAGACCCTGGATTCAGCTTTACCTTCAGTACTGGTGTGGGCTCTGTTCAGCTGAATAAAACATCTTAAGTGCTGTCAGGTGAGTAGATATGTAACAGGATAAATCTGTCAGCAACCTTTACAATCCTCTGCAAACTGCTGTTTCAACTGCCCTAAGAAGATGGTCACATGGGAATAAGGTAAGGAGACCCAATGTTGTAATGATTTAGAGGCCCAACCACAAGATAAATTAGACCCCATAATCATCAGAACTGCTCCCTCTCACTTCCTTATCTGGGCTCTGGTGGCATATAAATTCATGGAAATTATGAAAGCATGCACAACCACTGTGCAAGTTCAATCTAGACTAAATTCTAACATGAAGAGGGAAGGTAAATATAAATTCCCAATCTTAGTAGAGGCTATAATGACAACAATAGCTACTTGGAGAGAGAGCATCAATTTTCTTTAAGAGTATTGGCTCTGGCAAATTTTTCATTCTCCACTGGAAGGACCCACATCTAGGAATACATGAGCAGCAAAATTGAACTTGATGAGTGGGAAAAAAGAGAGGACATGGAATTGTATAAGTAGAGAAGGAGAGTACATTTGGGAAGAGTTGAGAGAGGAGTAAAATAATGATCAAAACATACTATACTATATGAAATTTTCAGGAAATACTTTAAAAGGAAGCGAGATCTTTGGTCTGGGACCTATTGGCTCATTTTAATAGGGTAAAACCCACTGCAGGCAAAATAAGCACAATTTCTTTGAGTTGTCTGTCAACCCTCTTACTTGGAGTAAGAGAGAGGGCTAGCATGCTTCCAACTCTGGAGTTCTATTCAGAGAACCAGATAGGCGCACAGTAAAGGGTAAAGGGGGAGAAGTGTGAGACCTTGACTTCTACTTTTACTATCCTGAGTTGTTAAGGCCTTGCTTGGTCTGAGAGGTACAGCCTCCTGTCAGGTGTGTTGTCCACTGGTATCAATCAGATGCCTTAAAGGATAATATGAGTTATAAATTTGTCAAAGTGAAATCCACCCATGAATTCTCCAAACTATAATCCACCTGAAAGTAGGTCACACAGGCCGTTCCTCTGCTCTGAGCTCTAGAATCCTCAGACATAGTAGGCAGTTAGGCTCAGTGGCAACCAATTTCCCTTGCTCTTCTCTGGAATGGAATCCTATCTGGGAAAGTGGAGCGCTCAGAAAAAGGGAAAGCGCTATACCAATTACTAAGAAGTTATGAAAATTAAAGGATATTTTAAGCTTGGTGGAACAGAACTACACCCCTCTAAGGTGACCTGCTTGTGTTCAAGGGCAAGTTTAAAGACTGAGTTGTCTCTAATATCTGTCATTGGGAAACAAGGAAGTGAGATACTTATTCTGAGAAGCCTGCCATTATTTAAGGGGTAAGGCTCATAGTGAGATCACTGTATGTACTATACTCATTCCAACAGCAGGTATCCTCAAATATTTCCCTCTTTGCCTACACTAGTAATCTGTGTCTGCTCATGAATGAGTGGAAGGGGTGACATGATCTTTTTTAATTTTCTTCTGTGCAATACTAGGAGATACTTAAGTGTTAACATCAGAACAGCAGAGGAGTGTGTAGGTATACAAACTGTGCCAAAATTCCTTTAGCAAATGGGGATTAATATTAGTTCATACTCTTACCCCAAGCTGTCCCAAACCTGGTCATCATGCAGGCATGTAATTAGAATTGATTGGCTCCACAGATTTCTCAGGACAAAAGCTGCCCAGAACAATAGAAGCATGGTGAGTTCAAAGAAACTTGTTTAGGAAAACAGAAGAATGGATACCTTATTCAAGGACAGGTGCTCTCTAATATAGTGAAGGTATGGTACTCACATAGTGTCATTTTGCCCCTCCAGATTTCTGCTTTGCCAGGTCTCCTGTCTGTATCTTTGCTCTGCTGCTTCTGAGCCAAGTCACCATGCCTAGGGGCCAAAAGAGTAAGGGCCGCTCTCGTGCCAAACGTCAAAATGTTCGAGAGAAGAATCAAAATCTGCAAGATGCTGAGCCCACTACAAAGGAGGAAACAACATCTATTGGTCAAGGGGATCCTCGCAGATCCCCTGATACCTACATTCCCCAAAATGATCAGGTGGATGTAGCCTCTGTTTCTGATGATTCAAGTGTGTTCTCGACAGGTGCTGTAGGTGTTGAGGCATCTGATACAAATGATGAGTCTTCTGTTTTATCTGCTGAGAGACATTCAAGAACTTCCATGATAGCCTCCAACTTTTTCTCTGCACGCAGAGATCCTGTTAACAGGAATACAGGTTTATTGATGGAATTTATACTGGAGAAGTTTAAGAAGAAAGAGTCCTTTACAGAGAAAGATATGCTGGGAGTGATTCAGAGAAAACACAAAGAAAAATTCACTGAGATCATTGAAAGAACCTCTGTGCGCCTGGAGCTTGTTTTTGGCCTGGAACTGAAGAAAGTTTATTCTAATCCTCAGACATATATGCTTGTGGGCAAGCTGGGTCTTTCCACTGAGGGAAAACTTAGTAGTAATAGTGGATTGCCCAAGACAGGGCTCCTGATGACCCTCCTGGCTGTGATCTTCATGAACGGCAACAGTGCCACTGAGGAAGATGTCTGGGATTTCCTGAAGGTAGTGGGGATGTATCCTGGGCAGAATCATCCAATCTTTGGGGAACCTAGGAAGTTCATAACAAAAGATCTGGTGCAGGAAAAATACCTCCTGTACCGCCCGTTGGGTGGCACTGATCCCCCAACCTATATATTCCTGTGGGGTCCCAGAGCCTATGCTGAAACCACCAAGATGAAAGTCCTGGAGGTTGTAGCTAAGATTAATGGTGATGTTCCTTCTTCCTTCCCTAGTCTGTATGAGCAGGCTCTGACTGATGAGACTAATAGAGCAGCAAGGAGTTTTACAGCTGTGCCTGGCAATGCTGCTAATTCCAGTGCTCCTTCCAGTTAGAAACTCCACACCTGCTCCCACACCTAGTTGGGTTTGAAAGTTTTCTAGTCTGTTGAAGAATAGTCAGCCTTCTTTGTGGTAGAATGTATTGCTAGCTAGAAGTAACAGAGTTTGTATCTTATTGTCTTGCTATAAGGAGCAAATTTTAGATATTTTATTCTGTTATATTGCAAATGTTCTTTTAGCCAGTTAGTTGTCTCACAGTCTATGCTTCTTAACACTTTGACACAATTTTTGCTATTTGCCTAGTTTAAGATGAGTTTCATGATTTTAAACAACTTAGTATAACATAATTACTTTTTAATGCATCATAATGTAGGATGGTTTTTACAAAGTGATTTTTTATATAACTGTTTTGTCAATAAAGCATAAGAAAATGTTTGTCAAAATTTGATGTACATGTTTTCCTTTGCTTATTGTGTTAATTGAAATAAATTCAGAGTTAAGTTTCCTCAAAGTGTATGAGAAGTTGATTTATAATTCAAAACTCTCACTCTTTTTAATACTTTGTTTTTACATGAATAATAACTAAGCATCTGCTATAAATAGTATTTTCCCTTAATAGTACTAGAGATGGTACAAGAAAACTGGTCACTGAAAAAGATTAATAGCCTGACACCAAGTACATGTAAAGAAGACAGTGAGATATACTATATAAGCTACAAAGACCAAGACAAAAATATGAAAACAGTAGGGTGAGTTGTATGTGTGTGGATGTGTATGTGTGCGTGGGGGGGGGGTGTAAATGCCCATGGGTATGTGCAGCTATGTGCCTATGCACACATGAAGAATCCAGAGAAAGGTACTGAGTAGCTTACTTTATCATTTTATATTTTCTTATCTTGATACAGTCTCTCAGTGAAGCTGGATCCAAAATGATGGCCAGAAAGCTGTATGTATCATCCTGTCTCTATCTTTGTAGAACTGGGAGAACTGACTCATGTTTGACATGTATAAATTTTTACATGGACACCAAAATGCAGGATTTTGTGCATATACAGCAAGAATCCTTACCTGTTGAGCTACCACCTGAACCCTCTAAAATTTAATATGAATAGTATGTTGTGGTTTTATCAGGTAAAATACATTTGAATAACAGGAAGAGGAAAGCCTGGGCCTGCAAAGATCCTCTGGAATGAAATACTTGGCACTGTGTGTATAGGGAAAGAACACTGATTTTTAGGAAGTTAGTTCTCCTTGTTATCTCTTATTCTCATATATCGACTGAGTATCTGCTCTTTGGGAAGTGTTGTGCTAGTACTAGTGATGCTCAGAAAAAGATCAAACCTTATCCCATAGAATTTCGAGAGCAAGGAAATAAAATCTTATAAGGCAAATATTAGAATTCCCTATGGAAATTGCAGCAAAGTAAGAAGAATAAAATAGTTAGAGTAAAGTTCTTGAAGCAAGACACTTTAGATTTTGAAAACATAAGTCATTATAATGCAATAAAATTTTAAGTAAGCTATATGGTCAGTTATACGAGCGAATGAGACTGATGAGCATGCATATATATATACATATATATATCAGAATATATATATTATCAGAATATATTATATATATAGCAGAATACTGAAGAAAGATTACTAAATGGTAAACTTCTTTGTAAAAGAGGTTGTAAAATTAGGTATTCATTTACTATCTAGTGTTATGTGTTTAAATATCACATAATCCTAGTATAAAATTTTCTCTTTAACATACAGAGTAAATGGGTCATTAAAATATATGATTATGAAGAATATTGTAATCAGAGATGGTCCAAAAATATCTGTATGCAGGAAAATCTATTGTGTGAGATAGTATGAAAGTACCACATTGACTTAAATGGGATACATTTATTTATTTTCTCATAATTTTGGAAGCCAGAAGTCCAATATTAATATGTCAACAGATTTGATTTTCTGTGAGGCCTCTGTTATCAGCCTCAGTGTCATCGTCTTGCTGTCTATTCACAGGGCAGTCTCTATTTATGTGCACATCCTTGTTTTATCCTGCTGTGTCCCAACGTTTTCAAGTAACAGCATCCCAGTCCCATTGTATCAGTTACTATCTTAATCATTTAGTATTAATTTCAAAATCTCATCTCCAAATATGTCAAATTCTGGTGTACAGAGCAATATGAATATTTCAGAAAGGTAATAGAATAAACATAATGGGGCCTGTGGATTGTAGCCTAGTTATCCTTTACTTAACAGATATCTCGTTATAAGTGAGTACATATGTTTATCTTTCTGGTTCTTAGTTGTCCCGCTCAGAAAGGCTAAGTAACAAAGAGAGCTCTTCAGGGGACATGTTTCTGGGAAGGAGAAATAGAATAAATTTTGTGGGTGGCTTGGGAGTAGGTGTGGATGGGAATAGGAGAGGTCAGAATGGAGTGTGCGGAGTGACAACTGGAATTGTGGGCATGTAGGGCACAATATGGAAACCTAGTGTAATGAAAATTCCTGGAAGGCTCAGAAACCTAGAATAGAACAAAACACAAATGACAAAAAGTCAATGAAATGATTTCTAATGATATTCTGCTATACTCATAGATCAGTACCTAGCTCAATTGTCATTAGAGAGGCTTTATCCAGCAGCTGATGGGAGAAGATGCAGAGATCCACAACCAAACATTAGATGGAGCTCAGAAAACCCTGAAGAAGACATGGAGGAAGGACTGTAGGACTCAGAAGGGTCAAGGACACCAGGATAACATGGCCGAGAGAATCAACTAAACAGGTCTCATAGGGGATCTCAGAAACTAAAGTAGAACAGAGTCTGCATGAATCTGGGTTAGACCCTCTACATACATGTGATTGTTTAGCTTGGGATTTTTGTGAGACTCCTAACAATGGGAGTGGTAGTGTCTCTGACTCTTTTGCCTGATATTAGGAAACTTTTCCTTCTATTGGGCTGTCTTGTTTTGCCTTGATATGAGTGTTTGTGCCTTGCCTTATTGTATCTTGTTATGCCCTGTTCAGGTGAAATCCCTGGAAGGACTGCTCTTTTCTGAAGGTAAATGGAGGGGGAAGCATCTGGGGAAGAAGGGGGTTGAGGTGACTGGGATGAGTGGAAGGAAGTCTGTGATCAGAATATGTTGTATGAAAGAAGAATAAAAAATAAAAGGAAAAATTATAATTAGCAAGTGTTGCAATAAGGTTTTTTGGCTTTGGGCGGCCAGAGGTTTAGACTTGTACATCTGTCGCCTTAGATTTTTTAGTTGTTTGTAGTTGTTTGGGCCCCCAGAAATGATTTAGATGCTTATATTAACTTCATGCTGTTTGGCCTATGGCTCAGGCACATTGCTAGCTAGCTCTTATACCTTAACTCAATCCATTCTCATTAATTTGAAACAAGCAAGAATCAGAAATATTTTGCTTCCCCCATGTCCTAGAGTACTAAGCCCCCAACCAGGGAGGTAGGAAGTGCAGACACCATTGTGTTAATACAGTATTATGCTTTGCCCAGAACTGTACTGAGTGAATGAATATGCTTACCTATTAGAGTATCTTAAACATATTTTGGCTAAATTTAAGGGAAGATTTTTGTGTGGGATGAAATGAATGATAAAATAATGGAGATGGAAGGATAGGTGAGAGGTATTGAAAGATGTGATGCTCAACAAAACTCTAGGAGCTTTGAAGTGTAGCCAGTTGGAGAATAAGGCCAATAACCAAATGAAATTATATGTGTTGTTGCAGGAAAGACTCTAAAGTACAATTTTTGGTGTTATTTGAGCACATTTCATTTTCGTCCCACATCAGTCATAGAGGATGGTGGCATCATCCAGTAAACATTTATTACACTTGCCATCATTAACTTTTAAATATTTGTCAGATGTTTTATATATGACACATCTTCAATTATTATATAAAACTGGTTTGATTTAGTTGGGTTTCAATAACAGAATAGCATAGACTATGTACCTGGAACAACAACCAAACATTTTACTATTTTATATCCTAGACAACAGAATGCTGAAGATCAAATAGCTGACCAACTGGGTCACCCCTTCTATATACACTATTTCTTGCTTCATCCTCATATGGTGGATATTGGGACACAATATTTCTGGTCTTTTCACATGAGAGTCATAATATATCATTAAAATTTCTATCTTAATTATTATTATTTAATCTACATATAATTATTGCTGAGTGTAGTGCCACACATCTTTCATTCTAACACTCAGAAGACAGAGGCAGGTGGATCGTTTAAGGCCAGTGTGATCTATATAGTAAGTTCCAGGCCATCCAAGGATACATACACAGTGAGACCCTATTACAAAAGTAAAGAAACAAACAAAAGGCCCCAGTCCCTACTGCTATTACATTAGCAGTTATTTTTCAATCCTTGAGCTATGTGTGGTGCCCTGTAATGCAAGCTGTACATGAAGAAAGGCTGGAGGAATGCAAATTTAAGACAAACCTAAGCTACAAAATTAGTTCAATATCAACCTCAGAAATTTAACTAGACATTATCTAAAAAATTAAGAATTTTAAAGCAAAATGTGAGAGAAGTTTCTCAGTGATAGTGTGTTTGCCTGATTTTCACAAGTCCCTGGACATTGCACCCCTGAATCTCACATATACTCATATACAGAAAAATTAAATTACCACATATGACTTTTGAAAAAATATAAACACTGAGTCTGTAACAAAGTTTAGTAGTCTCAATTGTATGGTAAATATATAACACAATTGTTAAGGTTCAGGGCTGGAGAGATGGGTCAGCAGTTAAAGAGCACTGGCAGTTTTGTCCTGAAGACCAAGATTCTATTTTAGCAACCACAAGTTAGCTCACAACCTTCTGTAAGTCCTGTTCCAAGGGATCTGATGTCTTCTACTGAGCTATACCAGCACCACACACACACAGAAGAGGTACATACACATACAAACAAGCACTCACACATATACACAAAATACAAAATATATTTAAAATATTCTCATGATTCATAAGGTATTAAATGTTGGAGCAAGAACAGTCTGTTGATCTGAATCCATCTAAGAGGAGTGCTATTCCACTGTTCCCATAGTAAAGCTGACCTTTTAGGGTTTTATGCACTATTTTTCTTCACTACCTTTTATTGAACTTGATATAGTTCTTACTGACATTCCTGCATTTTAAAACCATTCTCTTATTTGTAGAAGTTTAGGGAAAGAATATCAAGGTGGTGGAATAGATCCGATAAGTGGCAGACCTGTGGCTACATACAAAAAAATGAAATGCAAAACATAACTATTTCATCTGCTTAAGAATCTTAAAATGAAGACGTTTTTGTAAATCCAAAAAAAAAAAATATGCTACATTGGCTTTTTCCATATATTTTTATTGAAACTTTTTCATACAGTATATTCTGATCTTGATCATTGTTTCCCTTTACCCAGCTCCACTCAGATCTTCCCCATTTACTTACCCAACTCCACACGCTTTCTCTCTCTCTAGAAAACAAACCAACAAAACACACAAATTTTTAAAAAGAAAAAACACAACACAACACACATGCACACATATACACAATAGCACAAAAGAGTAACCCAGATTGTTTAAAAACAAATTTTGTGCTCAAAATACAGGATTGGATCCAGTGCCAGATAAAAAGACTATGAATGTAAATGAAAGGTTTGACAAATGGAGAAAATGACAAGAATATGAATATATGTAAGTATCACTTTGACAGATTGGGATCTACAAACTCACATGGCTTAATCGATTTCCTGTACTAATCAAATACCCTGGAACCTTGAGTCTGTATGATAAAGGCAAGGAATGCATATTTTCTCTTAAAGTTTTTTTTTTTTTCCTATTCTAAGTCTTCTTCCCGATCTTCAGCTTTACCTTCTCCCAACATTCTGGAGACATCTTTGCTTTTCCGAGTATTTAAAGGAGGATACTACTCTAGAATATTTACAGATATTACATCTGCTGTAAAATTTCCAGAGATAGGAGCCATGGCAGAGGTCAGGATAATTACTGCCTTACGAAAACAAATTGTACAGAAACTTCCTTTCTCCATGCTTAACCTTTAAATGTAGCTTAAAGAGAATTCGTTCAGAGATAGTGACTTCTGGAAGGAGGATTTCAGAAAGCAAGACTCCTAGAAAGGTGGAGTTGCAGAGGTAACTGACTAAAAGCTTCAAGTATTAAATGTACACTCCTCTACGAGACTTAAAAACTACGCACTCCACGCCAGAGGGGGGCGCCAGAGAGGCGGACCTTCCCATCTGCCTCACTCGCCAGGGGGGCTCCAGAGAGGCGGACCTTCCGGTCTGCGTCACTTGACAGAGGGGGGCGCCAGAGAGGCGGACCTTCCCATCTGCCTCACTCGCCAGGGAGGGCTCCAGAGAGGTGGACCTTCCTTCCGGTCTGCCTCGCTCGACAGAGGGGGGCGCCAGAGAGGCGGACCTTCCCGTCTGCCTCGCTCGACAGAGGGGGGCGCCAGAGAGGCGGACCTTCCCGTCTGCCTCGCTCGACAGAGGGGGGCGCCAGAGAGGCGGACCTTCCCGTCTGCCTCGCTCGACAGAGGGGGGCGCCAGAGAGGCGGACTTTCCGGTCGGCCTCGCTCGACAGAGGGGGGCGCCAGAGAGGCGGACCTTCCCGTCTGCCTCGCTCGACAGAGGGGGGCGCCAGAGAGGCGGACCTTCCCGTCTGCCTCGCTCGACAGAGGGGGGCGCCAGAGAGGCGGACCTTCCGGTCGGCCTCGCTCGACAGAGGGGGGCGCCAGAGAGGCGGACTTTCCGGTCGGCCTCGCTCGACAGAGGGGGGCGCCAGAGAGGCGGACCTTCCCGTCTGCCTCGCTCGACAGAGGGGGGCGCCAGAGAGGCGGACCTTCCCGTCTGCCTTGCTCGCTCTAGCATCCTTTCCTTAGAGACAGCCGCATATTCCTTTTCAACAGTTCAAGGACTAGGAGGCGCAGAGGAGTGCTGTCCAAGGCTGCTGACAGGAGAAAACTAGGAAATAAACCTCTGTTTCTGTCATTAAAAGGTGAGGAGTTTCAATGAGTCTGAGAAACAACCATCTCAGAATCAAATTTGCCTGGCTCTTGACCCCATGCTCTTGGTGACAGTTTCCTGTTCTTTAGATTTCCCCTCACCAACAGCTGGGCCCAGTTGTTCTCAGTAACACCTCAAAGCCAAGGACCATCCCATCACTCCGCCCTGCCCATAGGCCCCGTGTTGCCAGGCTTGATTCCCCTCAGAATAAATCACTTCACTTCTAACCCAACAGACACCTTTCCTCCCTCTCACTGCCACCTCCTCCAGGTCCAGACAACTACCTGACACCACAGCCACCCCCCCCAACTCCCCAATTTTCCCTCAGTAGTGTGCTATTTTAAAAGACAGCCAAAGCTCAAAAACTACATCATTGTTATTGGTCTCTATACTAACCAAAGTGAATAACACTATTCTCACCTACTGGGGCCCTGATTTTATTTTCAGTCTTATCTCATCTCAAAAAAAAAAAAAAAAAAAAATGCAATGATGCTGGGCTGCTGGCTGTGAACCAAACCTTTAAACCCAGCACTCAGGAAGCAGAGGCAGATGAGTTCCTGGAAAGGCTCCACAGTTACACACAGAAAACCTGTCATGGAAAAAAAAAAAAAAAAGTCTCAAATCCCTCAGGAAATTGTGTCCCTCGCCCCAGCCTTTTAACAGCTTTGGCCCAAGTCAAAGGCACAACTCCATCTTAAAGAATAGAGTTTTTCCTATATTTTGGCCACTGATTAAGGGACCTATACTTAACTCAGTGACCAGGGTAACCACAATTTTTAATGTTGGGATTTTAAAAATAACATTATTTTCTACAATTATAATATTGTTCATTTCATCATTCCACACCGTTTCCCTTTCCTCTTTCCAAACCTATCCATGTACCTACCTTGCTCTCTTAATTTTTTCTTTAATTGGTGATGGTGGTGGTTGCAGTGGTGATGTCAATAGTAGTGTTCTTGGTGGTGGTGGTGGTGGTAGTGATGTATGTGTATGTGTTACTAAATACAAAATACAACCTGATCAGTCCATATAATGTTACATGCATGCATGTTTTCAGGTCTGACTGTAGTCCAAATATGACCTGGACAAGGAGGATACCAGTAGGCATGCTAATGTGGAAGGAGGAAAGCTCATGAGGCTTCCACCCTGAGAAGCATGAAAGTCAATAACCAACATTTTAATGTGTCTCTATGCAGTTTGTATATTAGCTGTCCCTCTCCTGCCCACATATGCCCTTAGACTCTGTCTCTGTTACTTTCAGAAAAAGACTCACATCACACCCCAGGAAGCTGGTTCATATTTGCAGTAGTGGAACACCAAAGAGAAAAGAAAAACCCTAATAATTTATATAAGGTCTGAGAAGAATGAGACAATTGAAATTTATGATCTTTTATGCCTTTAGGTGTTTAAAAATGGCAAGTCAATAAAAATGTAGAGCCACCTTTCAGTGGAGGAAAGAAGCCCTATACTAATAGTAGAAAATGATGAAAAACATAGGCAGAAATACTAAGACCTCACTTGGGGGTCTGTAAAGGCCAAACAGATGTCTCACACATATGTGCCCTCTGTTCCTGTTGAATTAGAGGCCTGAGGCTCTTGATTTGAGGGGCAATGATCCTCCCATATGTCAGCAAACAAGGCAATACCATGTTGTGTAGGGAATTAAGAGAAGAAGAATTCTGAGGGGATGGCCTATCCCAGTTCAATTGGGAGGTTTACAGCCTGCTCCTGCCATCAATCCTTGGAGGTACAAGTAGGACTATTGTGTTAATTATTGTCAGAACATTCTTAAGAGGAATGAGATTCTTAGGTGAATGGAAGATCTTTTAGTCAGATAAGTATTCCAAGTATGGTCAGAAATTAGATAAGAACCCCAAGGAGGAATTAGGTAATCTACCCTGGTATAAGCCTTGAGAACAGAAGGCAAGTACATTCCTAAAGCAGTGCTTTCATGGAAACATGCAAAGGCTAACATAGTTAAACAAAGGGTGAATCCTCCCTGATGAAAGTGCTCATATAATTTTATTCTCCCCTAGGCAGGTGCCTGCATCCCTAGCACCCTTCTAACATATTCTGTTCTTGTTTGTAGCCAGAATCATCATGCCTCGTGGTCAGAAGAGTAAGCTCCATGCCCGGGAGAAACGCTACCAGGCCCGGGGTGAGGCTCAGGCTTGTGGAGGTGCTCAGGAAGGAGCAGAGAAAACACCAGAGGTGGCAGAAGAGTCCTCTGCTGCTTCCCAGAGCCAGCCTGGGGCTGAGTCTTCCAACACTCCCAAGGCTCCTCAAAAATCAACACCATCTTCCTCAGCTACTCTGAGTATTTCTTCCTCTGAATCAGATGATATTTCCTGTGAGGAAAGTGGTACATTCAAAGAAAATGAATTCCCTTATGAGGGCAGGTCCTATACCATCAATCTGCATCAAGATCTGATAGCCAGAAAGGTGATGGTGCTCTTACAGTACCTTCTCCACAATTACAATTTGAAGCAGCTTACCACTAAGGAAGAAATGCTGAGGGTCATCACCAAGAAGTATGAAAATGATTTCCCTGAGATCCTCAGGAAAGCCTCTCAGAAGCTCGAGGATGCCTTTGCAGTGGAAGTGAGGGAAGTCAACTCCAGTGAGCCCTCCTACAACCTCATCAGCAAGCTGAAGCTCCCCAACAACGGGAGGATTCGTGCTGGCAAAGGCTTACCCAAGACTGGTTTTCTGATGAGTGTCTTGAGTATCATCTTCATTAGGGGCAATTGTGCCAGTGAAGAAGACATCTGGAAAATCCTGAAGAAGAAGCGAATCTATCCAGGGAAGAAGCACCGCATCTTTGGTGAGCCCCGGAAGCTCATGACCAAGTATTTGGTGAAGCTGAAGTACCTGGAGTACAGGCAGGTGGCCGACAGTGATCCTCCACGCTATGAGTTCCTGTGGGGTCCCCAAGCCCACGCTGAAATAAGCAAGATGAGCGTCTTGGAATATTTGGCCAAGATAAACAACACAACACCTAGTGCCATTGCTGAGCTTTACGAAGAGGCTTTGAGAGAACAAGCAGAAGCCGGAGATGAAGATAATTCTGAAGAAACTGACCAAACTAGTGAAGATTCTCCAGTAAAATTACCAGCAAATTCTACCATCCCTGTTGACATTTGAAGTTTTCCTGTCATACAGATAAGGACATAAATCATCAGAAAAGGAGATTTTTCTTGAAAATATGAAATAATCTTAGAGTTGGTAGGTCAGTACACTAGGAAAAACAGGAGATTAAAACATAGTTAAGCCTGGTTTCCTTTAATTGCTTTTGTTATATGGTTTGGTAAAGTTACATGCAATAAATGCAGTGAAATATTTTCCCTGGTTTGTACAAACTTAAATAAAAGTCAAATGTTTATGAATTAGACTTTGTGTTTGTTTACTGATACTGAATAAATCTATATTAAATATGTTATCCTTAGATGTCCATTGAAAGTTTTGGAAAGGTAATTTAATACTTCAGTCTCCAATTTTAGAAAATTTGAGTGAATTTCAGTTTTACCAGTAAGACTGAATTTCCCCTTTATGACTTAGAGTAAAAAAAGGAATAAGTGTGACGATGTTTCTTAGGAGAGCAAGCAACTTGAAATTCATTGAGCAAGGCATGTGGGAAAGTAAAACTCCTAAAGACGGAAAGAAGATGAAATTTGCATTCATTGGTCACACACTGGTCATGTGGGTTTTGGTTAACTTGACTTTAAAAGTAATGAATATATGCCATTTCCCTAAACCTTACAGTTTATGAGAAAATCCTATAAATCTATGCTAGCAGGTCAGAGAAAATGTACAATGGGGATTGGGGTGGAATGGAGGTCTATCTCTTTAAATGCAATTTAATTTTTACAATCTAGATGCTAAAAAGTGTAAGATCAAGGTCATAACTAACTGAGTTCCCAGTATTGCTATCTTTATTGAAAACTTGAAGGGAGGGGGAAAAGGCAGGGCAATAACGGATAAAAAAGGTAAAGACAAGAAAGGGAAAGGTATACGTGACTGAGTTGGTGGGCAAATAGAACTCAAATTTCCATTTGGGAGTACTGATAAGTAAAAAGTTTTCCTACCCCAATAAGCATCTACACCAACACAGCAATCCAGATCATATGAAATCAAAACAAATTAAGAAAAAAACCCATGTTTAATGGGTAAATCATTCCCAGATGATTTTCTGGCCCGCAGAGTGGAGATGGGGAAAAGAGACAGAAGCACAATTTGTCTTTTTTTCTGTGGTGTAGTTTAAATACCCTGTGGGAGTGGTCGTGAGCGCCTCTAGAGGAAGAACCATGTTTGGTGGGCTTTCTGAGGGGGCAGGGCCTGGGAAGAGAGAGAGGTGGGGCTTCCAACTAATATGACTCAGTAGCCCAGGGACTGTCTCCAGCTCCTCTGGACTAGCAGAACATATTTTGTTTTTGAGACCCTCCTATGAGCCCTCATCAACCAGAAGAGAGGGATGAACTCCTGAGAAAAAGGGACCATGCAGAAAATGTATGGATGGTTCTACTTAAATAATTGCTTCACCTTTCCAGAACCAGGCATTGTCTATCATTTCAGACACCCACCAGACCTTAGGTGACCCCAAAGCCTTGATCCATTTCTTAGAACTCCTCTTTTATCCCCCCCCCCCCATTTTTGAGCTCATATTTCACAGGTGAACTCCTGTTGCCATAGGTGTGCCAAGGCAAATTCACAGGGGGGCCCACAGATATGTTGGTTTCTACACCAGTTTCAAAGATAACAACTGGGAAAGGATTGAAGGATTGGCACATTGATTTCACTCACATGCCTACATATAAAAACTCTTACTTTCTAACTATGGTTGACACATTTACATACATCAGAGAAACAGTAGATGTGGTGGCCCAAGTACTTATGGAGCATATCATCCCTAGGTTTGGCCTGCCAGAAACTATACAAATGGACAATGGGCCAGTTTTTACTTCCAGGGTCATGGAGCTTGTGTTGGAAGCTCTCAACATCTCCTGGAAGCTCCACATTCCTTGTCACTCCCAGTTCTCAGGAAAGGTTTAGAGGGCCAGTAGACTCACCAAACAATAGCACACCAAGCTCTCCACTGAACTCAGGTTATCTTGGCCCTCCCTTATCCCCATTTTCCTTACCTGCCTCTGGGCAACTCCAAGCTCTCCTATCAGGCCTGAGCCCTTTTAAACTCCTTTATGGAAGGTCCTTCCTCCTCAATCACCACCTCCCAGCCTAAACTCCTCCACTGGTTAGTTACCTCCCCCTTCTGAGATCCATTCTCTGTTCACTTGCTGACAGCTATCTCCCTGCCACCACACCAACAGACTCAATAGACAGTACCCTACATTGCCTGTATTATGAAAGTTTCAAAAATGGGAGACAAAAGAAAAAAAAAAACTAGAGTATAATGAGAAGTCACTGGGGCATCAACCTAAGAAGAAATTGATACAGGTATTATAGGACCCTGTCTAGTTGTCTTAAGAGGGTTCAACAGAAAAATAGAGGCATCCAAAAATTAGAAATTAGCTCCCTCTCAATCTGTGACTACCTGTTTTGTAATGACATTCCACTCACATTCACACTCACTATGATGTCATCTTCTATGATGTCACATATTCACTAGCGTCAAATCAATGCTGTCGTATGTCCTGGACTTCCAGAACTACAAGCTAAATAAAGATCTTTTCTTAATATAGTACCTAATCTCTCAAATTAGGTATATCATTATACTAAAACAAATATTAATAAAATAGACATACTGTCTTATTTTTCTATTGCTGTGATAAAACATCATGACCAATACAACTTATAAAAGAAAGCATTTAATTGGGCTTGCAGGTTCTTAGGGTTAGAGTCCACCCTACATCTTGAGACAACAAGCATGAAGTAGGAAAGAGCTAACTGGGAATAATGTTGACTTTTGAAACCTGAAAGCCCTCCTCCAAGAAGGTCATATTTTCTAACACTTCCCAAACAGTTCTACCACTGGGGGCCAAGTATTCAAATATATAAGCCTGTATAGGGGACATTTTCATTCAAACACCATGCATGTTTACTTCCCATAAGAAAGATAAAACTAGATTGGACCTAGGACATAGCTTGAATTTCCACCTACATGTGAGAGGAAGATTACAAGTTCAAGGTCTTTCTTAGCTACAGTTTTTTCAAGGTCAGCATTGATAACTTAGTGACACTCTATGAAAATAAAAAAGTAGACAAAGGATTGAAGATATGGCATGTAAATCTACTTTAATCCGAAAAGGCTGTTAATCTCAAAATATTTTACATTAATATACATTTTAGCTTATTGGTACAAATTTAAGGTCAATTTAGTTATATTTTATATATATTTCTAGCCTTATTAAAATTATTGTTTATAAAACTCATTTAAAATTATAATAAAAAATACAGATTAATAGTCATCTATGATTACCAAACTTATAGTCATATTAGTTAAATTTTTAGGTATACAAAATATATTTCAATTAGATAAACAATCTTCAAATACTTCAAAGACCTACAAAATATAACATTTAAAATATTTTAAAAATTTAGATTTTGCTAAACAGTGAGATACGTCTGCTCCTCACAATATTAATCTGCTTAAAAAAGATAATTTTAAAACTCCATGAATAATTTACTTTCTTTAGAACAAAAGTTATCCATTAGACAAAAAAACTGCCTACCAATATAATATATAAACTAAACATACAAGACCCATAAAATAGTAACCTCTAAACTTCGACTAAATGCTCCTCCAGGTTCTTGCTGCCAGACATACTTAAACACACACACACATATACACACACACACACACACACACACACACACACACACACACACACACACACACAAACTGACAAACTTTGCCAAAATAGGCAAAACAGTCTTTCAGATTTCCTACTTCACTAAAGGATATGCCAAAGACTCTAGGCCTATAAACTAAAAATGGATGTTTAAACATTACAAAAAAACTTTGAGTTATTGTCCAGAAAGCCAGATGTCATCTCTGTCATTTTTAAATTTTAAAAGTTGCTTATGCTTCCTGTTTATGCAAATATTATATTCTTCTATAGTCTTTGATATAGTTAAAAGTTAAATACACCTTTCCTTAATTATAATAAAAGTAAATTAGATATAAAAATAAGATAATAAAATATTTTCTCTAATTTTACTAAATACAAGTAAACTAATGTTATAATTCTTGATTAACAATTATTTTGTTTTATATATAATTTTACTATGTTAAAACTAAAGCCTTCCTTTTTTTATTAGACAATAAAGGAAAAGTGATGTGAAATGTCTTTCTCTATGCTGTGAATGTCATTAGTTAATAAAGGGACTGTTTTGCCCTCTGTCACAGCATCTTAAAAGCAGGGGAGAAATCCAAGTATAGACACAAAATGAAAGAATATTGTGGTGGGATTCAGGTGTCAGCTGATAAGGTCAGAAGACATTTATCCAGGGTCCTGGGCTCCTGAAGGGGGAGTGGCCAACCCCATTTAAGACAAGCTGCTGGAATCTTGGGGGGCCTGCTTGTTCCTAACTGCTTGAGAGACTGGTTCGGCATCCGTCATGTGGATACTCCGATCTTTCAGGTGCCTATATAAGCTGTTACCTGTATCATGAGTGTTGGTTTATATTCCAATAAATATTAATCTTGGATTGGTATATTTTAAGAGAGATTTGCACCTTCATCTGGCATCCAACGTGGGGCAGTATACCTGCCTGCTTGGGGGGTTGGGGGCTCGGCTCGTCTGAAAGCAGTGGATAGGCAGATTATTCAGCTTTAGGAACCTGCACTCAGGTGTGTAGGCTGAAAGTCCCTACCTCATTCCCTCATATGGAGTTCCACCCCTCACTCTCCAGCTGGCCTGTAGAGCAACAGCTGCCCTGAGCCAGCAGAGCCTAAACTTGCCAGCTGTAGCTGAGACCATATCATGGCAGCTGCCTGGCTGATTCTGCCAGGCCCATTTTCTGGCATGCCCCCCTTGCAGGTGGCACTGAGCCAAGGGTTACCCCACTGCACCACAGCCGAGGCTGTGATCCCCGCCACTACTTTCAAGCAAGATCTGCACTGCCTTTTCTCATTGAGCGGAACTTCTGTACAGAGCTGCCTCCCCGGCTGCTTTCACTGCACACCACACAAGTGACTTCTGTGCACTTCTGCGCATGCACGGTTGTCACACTGAGTGTAAATTCCTCTGCGCACACTCAGAAAAAAAAACAAAATTCTGTGAACACCCATCCGCTGCAGGCACCTCTGGTGCAGCAAGTGACTTCTCCACAAGCGCAGCCACAAAAAAAAAATTCTATTTTGTGATTACCTTCCTGTCTTGATTTGTGAGATTTTGCTTTCTTAAGGATCATATTCTGCCTGCTGGGGCCCCTTAAGATCACATAGGGTCTTTAGGTAGCCTCGTGCTGCTGAGAGTCCCTGCATCTGCCGCCATATTGCTGGTGAACGGAGCACTGAACGTTACTGTGACACCTGCTGACCAAATGTTGTCATTGCAACTGAATTGAGGTAATGGCTGATAATTATTCTATATTAATGACTTCAGGTCATATTTTTCCATGGTGATTGAGAAATTCTCAAATGAATATCTTAAAGGCTTCAACGCCCCAGTCTTTTTTGGCTTGTTTCTCTATTTTATGTTTCAAATTGTGAGCATGATGAAAGGTGAAATCTGGAAATCAACAACTGATGTCTAGATTATGTGATATGGAAATTTCAAACACTAAAATAGTGGATAAGATTAATTTTCTGGAAGTCGGTTACAACAAGCTTTCTGATAAGGCTTCCTCTTTGTATATGGATGAAACTGCACAAGAAAAATATAGGCTTAACATAATTGACGAGAACAAGAAACTCGTTAATTATGTTAATGATGTGGATCAAAAAATTAATCATTCTATGAGGTTCTATGAGGTTGTTGGAAGGACTGCTTCATCAGGAAAATCAAACTATAGAAACACCAATGGTATCCAAACTTCAGGAATGGGAGGACCTTATTGCATTACTGAAAAAGGGTAGTAATGCATCTTATGCTCAGAACAGTTCAGGTCAACACCCAATGGGATATTATGGTACCGGAGATACTCTACCTAAGGTGGTAAATATGACAGGGCTACCCCTTTCTCTACCACTATTGTTCCCAGCTACTATTCAGACAAAGAAAGCATTTGGGGTTCCCTGGAATTTGTAGAGTATAGTTATGAGCCAATACATGTGAGAGATATCAAGGATTTTAAGGAAGAAATATCACTTTATGGTATACACACTACTTATGTAAAACAGCTGCTAAACCAATGGTCAACAAAAATCACCACATGATTGGATGCAGCTAACGGCTGCTGTCTTGGACCAAAGTCAAAATTTACGGTGGAGAACATGGTTTAGGGAGGAGGCCAAGACCTTAGAACAACAAGGAAAAATTAGGGGTTTCTTTGCTTCTCAGGACCAAATCCTTGGTGAAGGCATGTTTGCTGATGTGAAGGCTCAAACTACTTATAATGAACATACGTTACTGTTATGACGTACTGTTGTACTGAATGCTTGGGAAAAGATTTTGGACCATGGTCAGAAAATTCAGCCTTATACTAAGGTCAAACAAGGCTTAAAAGAACCTTATACTGACTTTTTACATAGGCTTACCAGGGCTGTACATAGAGCAGTATCAGATCCAGTAGTTATGAGGCAGTTAATACTTTCTCTGGCCTTTGATCCTGCCAATCTGGAATGTAAAAGAATGCTTATGCCTTTAAAGATCAGATCTGCACCAATAGAAGAATGGATTCAGTGGTGCAATCAATGCTGAATCTCTCCATTGTGCCGAAGACAATTGGGTAGGAAAGCCATAACTAATGTTAGGGTGAGGAATCAAGACATCATTTGCTTTAACTGTGGTAAACCAGGCCATATAAGACAGAATTGTACACAAGGTCCTTTTGGAAATAATACTTATTTTAGGTTTTATTCGGACAGAAGGCCATTGCCTTCTGGGTTATGTAGAAGGTGTGGCAAAGGACGACATTGGACCAATGAATGTAGATCTATGAGAGACAAAGAAGGCAACCCTCTGCCATCAGGAAACACCTCTTGGGGCTTCCCCCGGGAAGCCTCCAAAAATCAGACTTCAAAGTCAAGGAAGGTCAGAACATATCCAGTTACAGTGGAAGACCAGCATCCTCAGGAAAAGTAGGATATCCAATGCCTGATCTAGAAGATCATATGGCATTTGATAATAGAATAAATTCAAGAGAGAAATAGAAAGTTCCAAGAAAAATCACAAAATGAATATTTGGTAGACTTCAATAAATGAACAAAGACCAAAATTGAAAGTAGGGGTAGATAATATTTATATCCAGGTCTTAGATGGCACAGAGGCTGATGTCTTGATCACAACCTCACAATCATGGCATCCAAGATGGCCTTTACAGGCAGTGAATATACAATTTCTGGGTATTGGAACAATATTTCAAGTGAAACAGAGTGTAAAATGGCTCGAATGCATAGGACCAGAAGGTCAGAAAGGATGGTTGAAGCCATATATGGCTGACATAGTGGTGAATCTGTGGGGTCGTGACCTTCTACAGCAATGGAATACCCAGATTAAAATTCCTCCAGGTTCTGATATCAACTGGAGACTTAATTATATTTCTAAAAGTCATGTTTTAAGGTGCTATGAAGAAAAGTAGTGCAAAAGAACTGCCCAATACTCGCCTAACCTAAATGGATACTCACAGTGCTGCCTTTGAGATGGTTGACAGAAAAGCTTATCTGGGTTCAGCAATGGCCCTTAACAAAGGAGAAACTTCAAGCTTTGGAACAACTAGTACAGGAGCAATTGCAGCCTCAGCATATCTAAGAATCAACCAGTCTACGGAATTCTTCTGTATTTGTTGTCAAGAAGAAATCTGGAAAATGGAAAATAGTGATGGATCTAAGAGCAATTAATAAAGTAATTCAACCTATGGGCTCTTTACAATCTGGTATTCCTCTGCCTTCCCTGTTACCTGAGAGATGGCCTATTACAGTTATTGATTTAAAGGATTCTTTTTTTTTTTTTAACCATACCTTTACAGGAACAGGACAAAGAAAAATTTGCTTTCACAATGCCTACTCTTAATAATTCATGCCCAGTTAAGAGGTTCCAATGGAGGGTCCTGTGGGAGATTGTATTGTTTCATTGTAAATAATTGTCCCACCCACTGGTTTAATAAAAAGTGCTGATTGGCCAAAGGCAGGCAGGAAGTGTGGGCAGGGCTACCAGACTGAGAGAACTCTGAGAACAGGAAGCACAGAGCAGAATGCCAGAGAAAAGCCGGAAGAAGCAGAGGACAATCATGCTGCTGTGAGAAAAGGTACAGAGCCCCATGGCTGAACAGAATGAGTCATGGGTTAGATGAAAGGTAGAGAGCTAGCAAGAGATATGCCTGGGCCTTAGGTTGATCAGCTCTAAACTACTGTAAGCATCTGTGTGTCTCTGCAGGACTGCAGGACTGTGGTACTCCTAGACTGCAGGACTGAGGGTTTAAACCTTGAGGTTAGGCCGGAAAGTCTGGGCCAGAAACCTCCTACTACAAATGGCAGCCCAACATGGGGCAATGATGCCCTCATAAAGTCACAGAAAGCTTAAAAATGGTCTAGAGCCCAAAGCAGACTCTGAATTGTGTCTCCCACATGAGCCCTGGTACAGAGACGCCCTGGTGAGGCACATGGGCTTCAGCTACAATGGTGGGCGTTTGGATTGCAGCTTAAGTTGTGAAATGGCTGGTTCCTGAAGTCTCGCAGGAGTTTAGATGTAAGCAAAAGGTTGTAAATGATATTTAAGGTTTCTGTTCATAAGGATAAAAAGGGAACAGAATCAAAGATTTTCTAGTGGTGGTGTTTTCTTGGATCAACTCTGTTTGCTGGAGGCAAACTGAGGCTTGGTTTCTTTAAGAGAAGCTTCCTGATTCAGCCTTAGAGGCAAAATGCTTGAGTCTTTTAAGAGGCCATGATGCCTAATACTTAAATGGAGTTAATGAGCAGCAGATGGCAAAGCTTTACTTGGTAATTATATGGACCCTAAAATTACCAGAGTACCTGGGTTAAAAAGATAAATTCTGTGAAATTAGACTGGGAGCTGGGTGGAACCATCCACCCATCCTACCAACCTTGAATCCTGGCAGATTATAGATGTGTTCAAAATCAGAAAGAAATAGAAGAATCTGGGTGGAGTCCATCACCCTAGCCAAGCAAAGGTGTGGTCAGAGACAGTGGCAGATTAAAGGTGTGGTCAGAGACAGAAAAAGTTAAGAAGTAAATATACAGTAAAGACAGTTTTTTGTAAAATATCTAAGTGGTTTAGAGTGTGTTGAAAATATAGATACATAGGCTTAGAAAAAATAAGGTAGAGAAAGCCCTTAAAAAAGAAATAGAATTAAATAAATAAATAAATAAATAAATAAATAAATAAATAAATAAATAAATAAATAAGCAAGCCACGTAAAGTGGAAAATACAAAGAGTGTCTGGATACTGTATGTTATTGTTTTATCTTTAAGCTTCTTGACTAAAAATGACTTAATAAAAGCTGCTAAAAGACAGTTGATTATAAATGCTGATGGATTAATTAAGACTATATATTTTGTAAATGAGTTGACTTTAAAACTGAAATCCAAAGATATGCTACTTTGGAGAAGAGGTTTTCGTTTTATTTCCACAGAAAATGAGAGGCTGTGGATTTATTCCTGGATAAAGAGCATAAAGTTTGATAGAAGAAGACCCCCTGAAAAATCTCCAGTGGAAATGGATGGCCCAGATGATTCAGCATTTCAGAGCACCTCTGTTGAAGTTTTCTGAGCTCTGTATCCAGAACAATTTCAAGGAGACTGGCTGAGATGATGCAGCCTTAGAGACTACTCCACTAAAGACTTGTGCATAATCCCACATTTTTCATTGGATTCCCATTCAGCAGGAAGTATCCTAGAGAACGATACCCACATTCCCACAACATGGATTATGGATGTTCGTGTTTATTTTCAGTGTTGTTTACAAGTTGTAATAGATAAGCGGGGGAAAGAATATTAGATTTGGAGTTCTTTTTTTTTGAGAAAAGGGGATATGTGAGAGATTGTATTGTTTAATTGTAAATAATTGCCCCACTCACTGGTTTAATAAAAAGAGCTGATTGGCCAAAGGCAGGCAGGAAGTGTGGGCGGGGCTACCAGACTGAGAGAACTCTGAGAACAGGAAGCACAAAGCAGAATGCCAGAGAGAAGCTGGGAGAAGCAGAGGACAACCATGCTGCTGTGAGAAAAGGTGCAGAGCCCCATGGCTGAACAGGATGAGTCATGGGTTAGATGAAGGGTAGAGAGCTAGCAAGTGATATACCTGGGCCTTAGGCTGATCAGCTGTAAACTATTGTAAACATGTGTGTGTCTCTGTGGGACTGTGGGACTGCGGGACTGTGGGTTTAAACATTGAGGATAGGCCAGAAAGTCTGGGCCAGAAACCTACTACAGGGTCCTTCCCCAAGGGATGTTGAATAGTCACACCTTATGCCAATATTTTGTACAACAGCCACTAGAAGTGCTATGCAAACACTTTCCACAATCTATCATTTACCATTATATGGATGATATTTTGTTGGCAGACCCAAACCCAAATACATTAGTGTGGTGATAGGGTTTTTAGGTCCTGGGCAGGCAGAGGCCCAGACCCTGCCATGCCAGACCCCTCAGCTGCCCAGCCACCTGCTGCTCACGCCCCTAGAAATGACTCAGACACTTATATTAACTTCATGCTGTTTGGCCCATGGCTCAGGCACATTGCTAGCTAGCTCTTACATCTTAAATCAACCCATTTCTAATAATCTGTCTGCCACGTGGCCCATAGCTCACCTGTGTTCCTTACATGTTTCTTCTTGGGTGGCTTGCTTGATCTGCCTCTGACTCCACCATTTCTTTCCTACCTATTCTGATTCTTCCTCCTACTTCTTCTATGGTGCCTGTCATGGCCCAAAACAACTCCTTTATTTAAAGATTGAGACTCACAGCATACAGAAAGGCATTCCCACATCACTTCCCCCATTCTGTCTAATCAAAAAGGAAGGTTTCAATTTTAACATATCATACCATGGATGTTTACTCTGGAATGCAATGGGCAACTGCCCTGAGTTCTAAAAAGCTGATGCTGTACTTACTCACCTTTTGAAAGCCATGGCCATAATGGGAATTCCCACTCAGATTAAGAATGACAATACTCCAGCTTATGTTTCCCCCAAAATGGAGCTAATTTGTGGATATTATAATATAAAGCATATTACAAGAAGACCACACAATACTACAGGATAGGCAGTTGTAGAGTGATCTCACCACACTTTGGAAGAGATGCTTTATAAACAGAAGAGAGAAATGAGAAAACCCAGGGAGAGGTTGCATAGTGCCTTATTGACTTTGAATTTACATCAGCTGCTGAGGGACATTGAGTAATGGAGAAATCTTCTGAGATAAACAAACCTATCTACTTCAAGGATGTGTTGACTTCAGAATGGAAGCCAGGATATAGGGTAGGGGTTTAGCTTTTGTTTCAAAAGGAAAAGAAAAGATATGGGTACTGACAAAATTAATAAAGGTCTGCTTTGAAAGGAGTCCCTTCCTCAGGAGAAATCACTGCTCATCCCTGATACGGCAAATGGATACATGGTAAAGGAAACATATTTAAAAAGACCAGGGCAGGGTCTCAATTTTGTTTTTACAGGAAAATGGATACAACTGTCTTTAAGACATTGACTGGACATTGAATGATTAATCACCTGCAATGGAAGAGAGATCAATGATGAAGGAATGTAAACAACAGACTATGAGACCAACTGATACAAATATGCACTACTGGGTAATCTCTCAATTTTCACTGCTTTGAAACTTACATCTATAACTCTTCAAAAAAATTGTGGTCCTGATTTGACTATTAATGGGGCTGGATTTGGATTGGGAGCAAGTGGCTTTCTCCCTCTCTAAACCCAAGAATATTGGTAAAGAAAATGTGAGAGATTCTGTCTCATATCAGAAAAGCCACCTGTTGTGGGGCATAAGACAGTTAGAATGTTTAGGGACCAATATTACCGTGAATTCATCTTTAACCTTGTTTCTCTCTGTATCTACACCTTCCAACTATCCTCTCTGCATACAATCTTCTCCTGAAGTCATAAAGGATGTAAAATCTTCTTTGGGTATCAATAATGCTTAAGTTTTCCATTGTAAATAACATTTCCTCCTATCAGCTATCTACAAAGCATCTGGAACCGAGATAGGGCCCCCACTGCAACGATTCCTACTTGTGAAATGGGAATAAAAGGGAGAGAATGAGAGAGAGAGAAAGAGACAGACAGTCAGACAGAGGCAGAAATAGAGAAATCAAGAAGCTGGTGTGCACCAATCAATGATTCAATGATTCCTTTTAGAAAATAGACTATCAAAAACGATTACATGATAGCTCTCTATGATTCTATGATTATCATTCATGTCACATCTCTGATAAGAATTCCAGAGGGACTTACCCAGTATTCTGAGAATAGTTATAGATGTGTATAGTCAGTTCATCAGGATCTAATCATTGTTTTAGATTTTACAGGATCCCAGAGATGCCATCGCCCTTAAGTCAGCAGGAAGCAACCTTATGAAAGACTACAGCCCCTTTTCCCATAAATTTTGTCTTCTGAGGGTTGTGGGCAATTATTATTCTTATAGAATAGTTATAAGTTAAAATTGGGTTGAGGACAGAACAATAATATAGCCTCAGAGATCTCTTTTAAAGAAGAGAAAGGGGAATAGATAGGATAGATAAAGGTAGATGGTTCTACTTACCCATAAACAATTATTAGCCAAATATATAGAATGAGCCAAAGACAATTTACAATGGCATAGATATTTGTATATTGATACAAATGTGAATGTGAAACCATTTTATATATTTGATTGAGATAATTTGTATATTGGTACAAATTTAAATCTGAAATTGTTTTATATGTCCAAAGCAACTGGTACATTGACATAAAATTGAATCTGTAACTACTATATTTTACATAAGTTTCTACCTCTGTTTAGCATATTTGCATATCATTGTCATGTCCACTATACAATTGCTACCCCCATTTAACTATACTAGACATAATGTATGATTGCACTACTTATAATTATGCACAAGATGTTTTATATACCTCTGTTTGGATGATATATATGTATATACATGTCTAAAATACTGTTACCATTTTGCATATATATATATATATACATATATACATATATATATATGTATATCCACACACCCACACCTCTGGCTAGTGTTTGATAGTCATACTAAAAGTCATTGTTCAGAGATTGTACACCCCTTTATAGGTAACCTAATTTTACAGTACAGGTTTCAATCCTTAGGACGATAAAAACTGCAGTGAACATAAGTTGCCATGTCACAGTCATCTCAGATACAAGTTAGAATATCATAGATAGACAGGAGTCTTCATTTCATAGACCCAGAGAATATGGCATTTAACAGTTGTTATTCAGAATTCGGCCATGAGAGACGTGACGACTCCTGGTGTCTCTGTTCCTTTCCCGAGATGGTGTTGAGCATAGAGGACACTCCTTTGGAGTCTGTCCTTTTGGCAGAGAATGGCCACTTGGGTAAAGAACTGCCCTTACCTCAACTGCTGACAGTATACACATGATGTCCAAGCTAGATGAACAGGATGATGGATGGAGACTGACAAAACCTGCCTGGACAGGATAAGACAGCCCCTCCAAAAATTCCCTGCTTGTGAAAAAATCTGTCAGATACCATAGACCTGTAGTAAAATGATGAATGCTCCAATGGCAAAGAAAACCATAGGTAGCTGTGTCACTGTCCTCTCCCAAATCTTGGAAGCTACTACTTCCATGTGCTTCTGACTTTCAGGTGATATATTTTTCTTCTCAGGTCTTGAAGGGGTTGAAGAATAGGTATTTAAGGTTACTACCTATTATCCCTTAGCGAGGAACATTCAGGTGTTAGATTTTCAGTATCCCAGATGAACAGTTTTGAAATAATTTATACACCCTACCATCTACCAATATTCTAGAAATGTATGATGTACTTTGTATGTATTAGGTTTTGGTTGTAGTTTGTGCCTTATCCTCTCCTAGATATTTCCTCATAATAATTCCTATTGTATATAGTCTTAGTTTAGAACCTTCTTAGTTAGACAAAAGGGGGAGATGTGGTGGGATTCAGGTGCCAGCTGATAAGGTCAGAAGACATTTATCCAAGGTCCTGGGTTCCTGAAGGGGGAGTGGCCAGCCCCATTCAAGAGGGGTTGCTGGCATCTTGGGGGACCTGTTTGTTCCTGACTGCATTAGAGACTGGTTCAGTGTCCATCGTCCATCACATGGATAATCATCTCTCAGGTGACTATATAAGCAGTTACCTGTATCATGAGTATTGGTTTATATTCCAATATATATTCCTCTTGGATTGGTATATTTTAAGAGAGATTTGTGCCTTCGGAGTATAGAGTCAGGAGAGTAATGATCCAGTCGCCCAAGAGCCAAGATATAAAAAGCAGGTAAGTCACTGACCATGTGGCAAAATAGATAAATAAAAATAGGTTAAGATGTGAAAGCTAGCTAGCAATAAGGCTGAGCCATAGGCTAAACAGCATGTAATTAGTATAAGCATCTGAATCATTTTTGAGGAGCTAAGCAATGGTGGGCATATACAAGCCTTGGGACTAGGCCAGTGCAAAAACCTCCACAATATACAAAGTTCTGGAATTAGCGTTCAACACCTAAAAATTAGAAATGATCTTATATTACAAAGCTACCATTTTATTGTAGCCTTTAAAGTCACTATGAATTTCAATACAATCTGGGCTTCTTGGAAGCTGTCAGATGTGGAAGGATTTGTTTTCATAACAAATTTTAACTTTTGATGTTTTTCTTGACCACATTTTAGGTTATTGTTCAAGTTGAAAACATCCTTGTTTCTTAGATCACCTCCTAATAAAAAGCCCATGTTAACCTGAACTCCCCAGTTCTAGCTCTCCTGATTTTTGCGGTTTGGGGGATTTTACCCAAGGACACACATACCAAGCAAGCACTTTAAATTTTCAGGCAACCTCCTGAACACTTAGAAATAAACTTTCTTTTTCATTTCAAATTTTGAATTTTGTTTATTGCCGTAACAAGCAATTCCTTCATCTCTAGTGCACAGCTGCCATTTCTGCTGTTATGCATACTTAAACATTTTAATCACAAAAAATAATGGTGCCTAAATACTGGTAGCCAAAAAATTTCATGGGGTCTAAAATTCCTTTTCTGTTAGTCTCTCTCACTTTCAATAAACTTCTCTGCAAACTCAATCTACATGATCTTTGTCTGGCTTTACCCTCACCTTGTCAACACAGAAAGTCAAGTTTCATCTTAACTTTACCTCTCTGCAACTTGTGAACATCGAAACAAGCTGTGACAACACGTTCATGTTTATTCTCAATGCCTGAGGTGTCACACACTCTCATTACTTAATGTTTAATGTACTGAGATTCATATATAGTCATTTATACTGTATTTAGATGTTTGAGGCAGGCAGTTGAAGTTATTTCATATTGCTAATTCACATTTACAACCAAAATTATTATGAAATGCAAATGTTTCCAACTGGAATCCAATACACATTAAAGAGAAATTAGACTAATAACTCAAATGCAAACTGAGATATGCACACATATACATGAAAACGTAGATATGTGTTTATATATATGTGTGTGTGTGTGTGTGTGTGTGTGTGTGTGTGTGTGTGCATGATTTTTATAGACCAATTAACATGCCACTAAAAAATATAAACCAAGAAAAGAGACTATCAGTAATGTTCCTGCTCTATGGGTGAAAACTTAGCTGTGTATTCAATTTTTCTTCATATTATCATATTTTCAACACTGATGAAACACATGCATGTCCACTTTATGACAATAAAATACCACGTATACTCTATCTAACTCTACCTCTTATTTGCAGCTTGTGCCTTTAGAAGGTGATATGTGATGAATGGTATTAAGTTCCTTATAGAAGGAACCATTTGTTCCATAAGAGAACATTTAAAAATGGCCATCTATAAGCATGAAGTAGGTTCTAGTCACATACCAATTCTGGCATTTACTCAAGTTTACAATTCCCAGTATCTAGAGGTTTGATATCCTGGTGTTGTTCTGTGTCATGTATCTTTACTTGTAATCATTTCATTATAAAATTATCATTCATAAACTTTTAGGTAATGCTGCTGCTCGCTCTTACATAATTCCATATTATTTCATCTAAAGTAAATTATTCTCATGATATTTTCTGACACTTCTTTTACTTTAAAAAATTGCCTTTTCTCTTTTGCACATTTTATTTATAATTACACCACCATCTTTCCATCAAGATTGAAAACAGAAGAAGAGGAAAAAGGAGGAGGAGGAGGAGGTAGGGACTAAGGAATAGATACGACTCTAGGTCTTTCTTCCCCTAAAAGAAGACTCTTAGTGTGACAAAGATCAAAATCTCAAGCTGGAGTTTCTGCTAGGATAGCTAGGAATAACTAGGAAGTGTTCCAGCACCATGTGAAAAAGATTTTTACATTCCTACTAAAATCTGAGTTTCAGTCAGATTGTTCGCATTTGAGCATGTGTATTCAACTTTGTAATTAGTGGAGAGCTGCGCGCGCATGCACACACACACACACACACACACACACACACACACACACACTTCATCTACTACTACTTTGAAATCTTCCCTTCTTCACACATTTCCATCTTCCATCCTGATTCATTTTTGTTGCTTCATTTATTTGTTTCTCCCTTGCTCTTTTTTCTTAGATAATTTCTGAATATCTTAATTGGAGAGCTAAACTGGCTTCAGAGTACAAATTTATGAACCACCACAATTATTATATGCTTATTATTATGTATCATTTAAGCGTTAAGAGCTATGTTATAGGAATTTTTCCAAGTTACTTTATATTCTAAAATAATGTACTGAAGGAGTATTTATTTGGAAAATTAAATAATGCAGCCATACAAATGTTGGGCTCAAGATATAAAGCTGAATTTAAAACTTGTGTTCAAATCTTATCCTGTTTACACCTCTAATTTAGTTTTCTGTTAAAAAGTCTTTATGCTTATATATTTAGATTAACTTTGCCTATTTAAGTTAAATCTTAATCAACTAGACACAATAAATGTTTCAAGAGAAGAAATTTGTATCTTACAGGTTGACAAGTTGGCACACATAAAATCAAGGCTCCTGCTGATGTAGGATCTTAAGCTTATTTTCTAAGTTTGAGGATACCTTTCCTTCACTGCCACTCTCAGATGTCATGAGATAGAAAATAAGCTCTTGCATACATTTAATAGGATATTAATAATTTTCATGAAAACTCACCATTTAACTAAGACCTATAAACATTGAAAAATTATTCGTTAATATAACACAGAATTGGAACTCAAAGTGTGAGTTTGGAGAGAAGTAACCATTCTGTTAATAGCAACGTCCATTGAACATTTGGTATTGTGTCAAACATGATGTGATTTTTGAAGATTCTCTTCAGATGTAAGGAATATATTTTATGTGATAATCACTAAGGAATCCAATGGACTTTTCTTTCCAGTCAAGGTGTAAAAATTAAGGCAAAGGATTTATAAGCCAAGCTCATTTCAAATTCTGTTCTTCCCAAACAAATTCAATTGAGTTTAAATATAACTTATTTAACAATAAGTTATTCTTTTCTAATGAGCTTTGTTGTATTTATACAACAGACCAAACTATTTTCTGTTGTATAAGATAATACAAGAACCCCTTCTTCATCTGAAAGAAAGAAATATAGCTCAAGAAAAGTAGTGAAATTCATTTTTAAGACGGTACTACTATTACTTACATAGCTCTACGTCAAAAATTGTCATAACTGAATCATCTTTTAGTTTAACTGGTGCAGATCAAAAATAGCTAAAAATGAACTGACCAAAAAGGAATCACTCTACAACTGGATTTATGAACAAAAAATGCCAACCATCTATATAGGGATAGATAAGATAACCCTTTAAAGCCATGTTACAGTGGAATTAATCCTACAGAAAACAGAGCTCAAATTAAAAGTAACCAGAAAAATGTGTGAAACTATAAACAGCTAAACATGAATAGGAGCAAAATAACATCACTTATAACCCCCCACATATAAGTTTCAAAGAATGCCAATTGAATTACTGTTTTGCTACTTCCTTTGTTTTAATAATTAAAATTCATTTAAACTCCTGAAAATCAACTAACTTGCAAAAAAGCATTAACACTTTTACAGTCACACTGTATATACACACTGCAGCATCATACTGCAGCATCACACTGCAGCTCTGATACATAGTCTCCAAACAACTCATTCAAATTTTAGAAATACACTAAATGTGTTGTCAAACTTCTACAGATTTGAATACTATTGAGAATAGCCATACACACATGAGTTCCCCATATCAATATTCACATGTTCCAATTTCAAGATACTTAAGAGTCCAGTTGTGCTTTGCGCCTTAAAGATGATAATGCAAAACAGTCAGCAGCAATTACTGAACCAAAGTTTTTATTTCAGAGACACAAATGAATAGCTAACAAATTCAATCCAAATTCGAATATCTTATTTTAAGAATAAAAAGAGGAAGAAAAATATGTTAACATGTTATGAAAATATAGAATTTTTTGCAAGACAAAGATCATGTAGTAACAGTGAGAACCTTTAGAAGTATGTCTTTATAATGACACATAAACCATCCCACATATCTTCTAACACAAAATTTCATGAATGCAGAGTCCCTAAGAAGATTAGAGCTTTATAGTTTAAAGTAGGAAAATATTAAGGTTGTATACTCATTTATAAATGTAAAGGCAGGATTAAGTATGTTGAGTGACTTTACTTTGTGAAAGGTGGAAAAAAGATTATTTATGAACACTTTTATCTTCACCATTCTTTAACATCAATACCTCATCTTCCTTTAAAACTAAAAATAAAAAAGATAAACAATACAAAATACAAGTTGTAGGGGTATTGTGTTGTTTCATGGTAAATAATTGTCCCACCCACTGGTTTAATCAAAAGAGTTGATTGGCCAAAGGCAGGCAGGAAGTGCGGGAGGGGCTACCAGACTAAGAAAAACTCTGAGACCAGGAAGCACAGAACAGAATGCCAGAGAGAACCCAGAGGAGGCCGAGGACAACTATGCTGCTCTAAAGAAAGGTACCGAGCCACATGGCTGAACAAGAGACATGGGTTAGATGAAGGGTAGAGAGCTAGCAAGTGATATGCCTGGGCCTGAGGCTGATCAGCCAAAAACTAATGAAAGCATCTGTGTGTCTCTGTAGGACTGTGGGACTGTGGGACTGCGGGTCTTTGGGTCTGCAGGTCTGTGGGCCTAGACCTTGAGGTTAGGCCCGAAAGTCAGGGCCAGAAACCTCCTACTACAACAAGTAATCATTTTTTTAAATTGTAAACAAAGTGTTTTTCCATGTAAGCCATATACTGTATTGTCCTCTGAGAGGCAAGAAGCGAGTTTGTTAGGTCTTCATTATAGGAATCCTTCACATACTTACTTGAATGTTTTTAGTGAACCATAGGCCATGTTCTTTAATGCTTCCTTGGCCAAAATGTTTCCTAAACCTTTAGCAATCTGTCCTAATCAGGACCTGCACTATACATCTCTCCATACGGTCTTAGCCCTTGCATAGTAATAGTCCACACTCAGATATGTGTTCATGGTCAACTGCTGCTATAAAACTGACATAATGTGAATATCAAAAGTATGTAAACTGTTCAGTTTATACCCTTTGACTACAACATAACACTGATTCAACTTAGTGAGAGAATCCTATTCGGTGTATAGGTAGAACATGAAGGGAAAAAAATCAGCTGCTAAGGAGAAGAAAACTAGAGAGGAAGGGATAACAGTTATTTTTTTGCTCGTGACAATAATGGATACTCAATTAGCATCATGATTAATATGGCATAATGTTCCCTCTGAGGAAGTTGTGGCGTCCCCCAACATTCAAGAAATATTCAATACTAAGTCAAACTTATTTCCAGCTGTTAACCAGTAACACTTGATTATTTTGAACTTTTCACACTTTTCCCTGGTTTTGATGACCCCCCATATTTTTGTGGTGTAGTTTTTAAAAATATTTTTATTATTTTTTCATGCAATACAGTTTGATCATACTCTTTCCCCTCTCCTCAAACCACTCAAATTCTCCCTACTTCTTTACCCATCTAATCTCTATGTCTCTGTGTCCCTCAAAATTAATTTAGCATGGCTCCACTTAGGTGCTTGCTGGGCTCCAAGAGGCTGTGGCAACAAGAAACAGTATTTTCTTTATTTCTTTTAATTGTTTTTTTAAATATTTACTAGAGAGTATTTATACACATTCTAAACTAAGTGTATAAATTATTTACATCACCTAGTTCCAATGCATTGTGTTTTTCCGTTAGAATTTTGATATTTTCCAAAAGAAATGGAAATTTGTAGTAATTTTTGATGATGTAGAACCCAAAAGCATGGCAGCTGGGCAAGTGTAAGTGAAAACAAAAACTTCACAATAGTAAATTGTTTGTTCCTTAATTATTTTAGGGTTTTTTCTATTAATTGTTTCTTACTCTCTCTCTCTCTCTCTCTCTCTCTCTCTCTCTCTCTCTCTCTCTCTCTCTGTGTGTGTGTGTGTATGTGTGTGTGTGTGTGTGTGTGTGTGTGTGTCTGTGTTGTGTGTCCTCCTGGTATGGCAGGTGTGTGGAGGCCAGTCTTGGTAGCAAGTACCTCTGTCTGTTGAGCCATCTTGTTGGCATTTCTTTACTATTTCTTAAGCTAAAAGTACACACACACACTCTCCACAGATTTTCTCTGGCTTACTTAAGAATTTTGTGAATCAGATGGCCTTGCCTGGAGTGGATGTGCCACGCTGGGCTGGCCCACCTTGGGACTTCTTGCCCTTTTGGGGAAGGGGATGGAAGGATGGGGAGGAGTAAGGCTGAGGGCTGGCAAGGAGGGATTGGGAGGAGGAAGGGAGTGGGAACAGGGGATACATTGATGGAGATGACATTTTTAATGAAAATAAAATTTAAAAAGAAATAATTTAAAAGAATTTATGGATAGCTACATTGTAATATATTGAATGAACTGCTTACTTTCTCTGTCACTTAGGTCTTAGGCAAGAATTTAGTAACTGTTCTGGACAATAAACAACAATGAGAAAAAGACCAAGCCACTGACAACAGAATAGGTTTCTAGAGTCTGAAGGTTATATCTTTACAGGAAGATAGTGGCATTCTAAATTTCAACAAATTACAAGTGTAAAAGAGAAATGGGGGTGGCTTACGTAGTCTGACATGAACTGTCAAGTTTAAGTTACCTGAAGCTAGGCTGTTTGAGCATTTGAGGAACTTCAATTTATCTACAAAGGAGATTATATTTGAGTTAGATGGTGTGGCAAGCAAGATGAGTCTATGATAACTGTGAACAAGTAACTGTTTCACAGACAAGGGAGATTAAGAGCTGAAAAACTAAAGGCTATGATGGAAAATTTTCCTCAACATTTCCTTTAGTGCTATGAATCGGTCAGAGGCCAGCTCCTCTTGAAGCAGGAAAGCATGATGTCCTATTCTTTTTGCACAATGAACATAGTAAAATCTAGGTATTTCATACAATCATCTGAAAGATTAAGTATTTCAATGGTAGAGTGCTTATTTATCATGAGTAATATGTTGAATTATATTCTAAGCACTGTGAAAAAACTAAAACACAACGAAGCCAAAAAAAATTGATTTTTTCAATGTTATGGAACCAATAGTCTGATAGGAAAGAGATCTTGTACCATTTGTATAATAACAACTCTATTTTCTGTTAATTTCATAGACACTTACTGCTATTATAAGGTATTGATCAGGATATCTATTACTATTACAAAGACCAAAAGTTACCTATATATTCAAGAAATGCAATTCTTTTTTACAAAACAGGTAAATTTCAGTTTTCTTACTTTCCATGTAAAATTTAAACTTGAAAATTAGGTACTATAAGGAAGACAAATTTTCATGGTAAAGATATATGTGCTGAAGATATATTATTGGTTTACAAATAGCACACTGACAAATAGATTTTCTCTTCTTTTGTTCTTGGCATTAGTTTAACCAAGTCTTACTGTTACTGCTCTGCCTGAGGTAAATAGAGCACATGTTAATCTCTAATTGGTTGTGTGTTAAAAAAGATGACAGTGCATACAGTATAAAACAGTGTGAACAATATATGAAGTGGTAACTGTTATCAATAAATTTGACTTTTATAACTAAAAATGTCTGACTTTTCTATGATCCTTTTGCTAAAATATTAAACTAAAAATCCCCTCATAAAGGTAAAGATGTTGAGGCTGGAGAGATGGCTCATTAGTTAAGTGTTATGATTATGTAATAATACTTTTGTACACTGTGAAGATATGTTTTTGCCAAGGCACCTTCTGATTAGTCTAATCATTGAGTTAACTGGCCAATATCTAGGTGAAGCAGCTTGAGGTTGCTCAGAAGAAAAAGGGTGGTGTCTGAAGCAGGTGCAGAGAGCCAGAGGATGAAATGAACATGACATGTTGAAAGAAGTACACCCATAGAGTAGAAAATAGATTTAAAAAAATGGGTTAAGTTTGAACAGATAGTTAGTAGCAAGCATTAAGTTATCAGCCAATCATTTATAATTAATATTAAGTCTCTGTGTGGTTATTGGGGAATTGACTGAAAAGAAAAGTACAGTTAAAGAGCAGTTGTAGCTCTTGTACAGGACCAAGATTCAGTTCACACCACCCATATAGCAACTTATAACCATCTGTTGTTATTCTTGTTCCAGAGAATCTGATGCCCACTTCTGACCTTCAAGGGCAATGTATTCACATGGAGAACAAGCATACATGTAGGTAAAATATTCATACACATGCAATAAATAGATTTTTCTTAACAGTACTTTTTAACAAAATTAAATATATAAATTAAAACAAAATCATCACATTGAAGTTGGGCAGGACAAACCAACAACATGAATAGAGCCATAATAGATGGCACAAGATTCAGAGACTCACTAATTCACTAATTCAGGAGTCCCATAAAAGTGCAGAATTGAAAGCTATAATACGTATGCAGAGGACTTGGTGCAGACCTATGTGGTGGGATTCAGGTGTCAGCTGATAAGATTGGAAGATGCTTATCCAGGGTCCTGGGCTCCTGAAGGAGGAGTGGCCAACCTCATTAATATGGCAACAAGGCTGGCTGGGTCTAGTGATTAAGATTCTGTGCTCTCACTGTCGTGTATCAGCTGATACCTGAATCCCACCACAGACCTGGGTAGCTCCTGTGATTCTTGATTCAGTCTCTATGAATTATGACTTCATAATAGCCTTGATTGGGTGTTGTTCTCCTGGTATCCTCCATCCCATCTGTCTCATATCTCTATCTCCTCTTCCATGGAGTCTCCTGTGTGCTGAGGGAAGGGTTTTTAAGGAGACATCTTACTTGTTATGTGTTCCAAGCTCTCTCTCTCTCTCTCTCTCTCTCTCTCTCTCTCTCTCTCTCTCTCTCTCTCTCTCTCTCTCTCTCTCTCTCTCTCTCCAGAATTTCTGGATGTTGATCCCTGTATTGTATCCATCTGCTTCAGGAAAAAAATAACTTCTCTGGGGATGGCTGAATAAGGCAACAATCTATGAGTATAGCAGAATATCTTTAAGGGTCATTTTGCTGTTACTTTTTAAAGATAAGTAGTATTTGGTTTTGCTTATGTCTCTGGGCTATTTAGTATCTGAGTTTTGGTCACTCAGTCAGCACATATGGATTCCAATTCACAGAGTAGGCATTAAGTTAAGCAACATTGATTGGTTATTCTCTTAAGTTCTGTGCCATCATTGCCCTAGTATATTTTGAGGCAGTATACAATTGGAGATATAGGGTTTATGGTTTGATTGGTGTTTACATTTCTCTTTTGGTAGGCTGAAGATTACCTTCCCATATCAAATATAGTAGAACTTAGGGGTGAAGGTTTTATGTAGTCACCAGATCAACTTCTCTATGTTTATTGAGTTGTATGGGTGTTGTCCTCAATAGTGAGGCCACTGATGACACTTTGTAGAAAGTACCATATTTTCTTGGCAACAATCTGGGCTATTTGGATATTTATATGATACTACTTTGCCAACAACTCAATTGGACATAACCCACTCCTAGTACTAGAAGCTTCTTTGATGACAAGAGATGGCCAAGTGGGGGTCCATCTCTCTCATTATTTGTAGATAGGTGCACAATAACAATTTTCTTTTGCTCACTTTATAAACACTGACTGAATATTTGCTTTGGGAACAACAAAATATTAGTCCTGCAATGCTAAGATTTCTATAGCAGTTTTAGGAGACTTTGAGGTTTTCTGATAGCTCAGATCAATCATTTGAAAGATGTGACAAAGTAAATCTGTATAAAATGTAAATTTCCTGGGACTTATATTTCTTTGGAATCTGGAAGCTGTACATTTTAGTAGTGATAATGTTTGAGATTACTGAAGTTGCTGAGAGACAACTGTAGAGCAGTAAACTGGCACCAGAGAGCCTTAAATACTGCAACTTGAACCGAAGAACTAAAACAAGAATAAAAGAAGAATCTTAATTGTTATTAAACTCTGCCTACTCTGAAGCATAACTTTCTACTGGGAAATGTAAGGCATCTCTCCCATGTACTAGACTGGGTGCATTTGGTCACAGTTTATAAGTGATCTTTTTATATGTGTTATTTTTCATGAAACAGGAAAGATAATTGATTTGTTATTTCTGTCATGTGTGTGACCAAATACATGATGAGAAGCATTTTAATGGAGGAAATGTTTATTCTGGCTTTTGGTTTGAGAGCATCATTTCAACATGATGGGAAAGACTTGACAGTAGGTGAGGAAGACATGGTGGCAGAAGTGAGAGGCCAGCTCTTCACATTGCATGTGCACTCAGAAAAAAGAGAGCAACAAATACTCATGTTCAGTTTGCTTTATCCTTCTATATAGTCCAGAACCTTAGCCAGTGGGCTGGTGATGTCGTACTTAAAGTGAGTTGTCCCACCTCAATCTAATGCTTATAATTCCTTACATAAATGCCCATAGGTTTATTTTTCTCATTTTTCTAGATGATTCTAGACCCTATCTAGTGAACAGTCAGTTTTAATTATCACAATAGAATGGAATCATTGGGCATAATTACTTTTAGTCTATGAAATCATATCAAGGAACTGATTCACTGACTTAATAATTTTAGAACTAATTATTCAGAACTAACAATTATTGAAATTGTTTTTGTTGTTGTTTTTGCATGTACCCAAGCATACTCATTACAATAGAATTACCAAAGTGGTGTACTTTGAATATGAGATAGACGGCTTCTTCTTTCCCAAATCCATATACAAATGATACAGTGTTATAACTCGCAGTGTAGATGTTCATAATGTCAACACCCCTAGAACCTTTTTATCTGGCAGACATTTCATTAGATAATTAAACTGGAATTTTGAGCTGATGTTGTATTGGAATTGTCACTAATCCACTAACTAGAGTGTTTCCTTACTCTATCTGAAAAAGATAAAAGGATGGGTCCAGTAAGATCACTCAGTAGAAACGACAATTATCTCACAAGGCTGTGCACCTGACTTCAATTCTTGTGACCAACATGTTGAAAGAAAAGAAGTAACTCCCACAAACTGTCATCTGACTTCTACTGGCACACTGTAGAACACATGCCTAAACATACTTATCATGCACATGCATGTGTATACACACACACACACACACACACACACACACACACACACATCTCTAAACAATAATAATCAACAAAAATTTTAGAACAGGTTTTAAGAATTGTAATAGAAAAAAAGCAGAAAACATGCAAACAGAAAGTGGCTGATATTAGAGCTGAGTAAGTTAAAGATAAAAAGTATTTTTAAAAGTCACCAAAATATTATACTTCAAAGTAAAACAACAGTAACAAAATCTTTTCTCAACTAAGATGAAATTTCCCACTTGTAAATATGTCTTACAATATGTGACAAAAGGAATCCTTCACAGAGAAAGAAAAGTAAGTCAGAAACTCCAATTCATATAAAACAGAGTATTCAAATAAATCAAGTCAAAATGACACCTTTATTTTGTAATCTTAAGTAATCTTGTAGTTTATTCAAAATAATCATGCTAATGTATTCAGTGTCTATACCTTATAAAGAAGTAAAATGAAAGACACTAAGACAATAAAGGACAGGGAAATATTGAGCCTTCTATGCTGTATGATACTTGCAAAAACAAAATGTAGATTGGTATGTGATATTGGAATTTGATTAATAAATACATTTCAAACTGTGGAAAGCACTAAAAAAGCAGAAAGGAAGTATAATAGATATGATGAGAGGAGAGAGAAAAGAAATTGTAAGTGTTCGATCCACATAAAAATTTGTAAAATACAAAAACAAATTAGCAAAATATAAAAGTCATAAAAACAGTATATATTAAGCTAACTACCACAAAAGTAACTTAAAGGAGATGGCTGAGTGAGAGGAGCAAAGAGAGAGAAAGAAAAAGATGGATATCTCAATAGAGGAAGCCAGTATGGGGTTGGAAAGAGACTGAGTGCTAGGAAAATGTCCAGGAACTCTCAGGATGTCCCTGGCCAAGTCTCCAAACAATGGTGGAGAGGTGCCTAAATGGGACTTCCCCTATAATCAAATGAGTAAACACCCTAGGTGTCATCACAGAACCTACATCCATCAGGGAATGGAGGTGGAGGCAGATATCCATGGCTGAGTACTGGGTAGAGCTCCTGGTCCAGCTGAGAGCCAGGGAGGAGAGTCTGTATAAGCAGGGGGATAGGGTTTATGAGGGAGGTTCCCATGGTGATGGCTGGCTGGAACTCTGGGGAGCTCACTGAATCAAGAATAGCCACTAGAGATCTAGCAGGAAAAGGAGCTAGGCCCTCCAAGTGTAGGCAACTGTCAAGTGGCATGGGCAGTATGTGGAGCCTCGAAGGGTGGGATCAGACTGTGTTCCTGTGTGTGGGCTGGCACCCTGGAGCCCATTCCCTGCAGAGGAACACCTAACCTAGTCTTGAAATTGGACTTGCCTGCAGTGGATGTGCCACACTGAGCTGACCCACATTGGGACTTCTTGCCTTTTAGGGGGAGGGGAGTGGGTGGTTGGGGACTGGGGAGGCTGAAGGCTGGCTGGGAGGGATTGGGACGAAAGAAGGGAGAGGGAGCAGGGGGATACATGGATAAAAAGACTTTTTTATTAAAAAATAAATAATAAAATGAAGAAAAACAGAATGGTGGTTTCAATATACTGTCTAAAGTTTGCAGTAGTTAAAGAAGATTATACAAAAACATGTATGTTGTCTACTCTATATATTATATTTTATATATAACACACACCACACATATGCATATATACATATTATATAATATATACCCTACAATCTCATATATTTGAATCTTGATCCTCAGTTGGTGGAACTATTTGGGAAAGATTAGGAAATGTGGGGGTTTTTTTTTGGAAAAAATACATCACTAAAGATAGGCTTGAAATTTCAAAAGATCAATGCCACTTTCAGTGTGTTCTCTATTTTCTGTTTGTGTATAGGGATGTGTGCTCTCAGCTGTTGTCCCAATGCCATGTCTGCCTGACTGTTTCAAACCTGCCTGCCATGATAGTATTGGAGTATTTTTCCCCTAGAACTTTAATGGGGAAAATGGGCAAAAGGAACGCCTTAATTAGGAAAGGGTGAGTTAATCAAATACAGGAGAATGAGGAAAGAAGATAGAATAACACTAATGATATCTTAAATATTCATAACTTTTGATCCAAAATATGTATAATATATGTAAATTGGTTTATAAGCATACATGTATAGTTTCATTGAAATTTTCTTATTTGGGCTGACAATACTTCTCTCCCCATGAGTCATAGTCCATATAACAAAAACCCCAATACTAGGCATAGTTAGCCCTGTATTTAGTTGATAGTCAGAGATGTTCATGAGAAGAGACTCCAAAAATAGTACAGATTATTTGTTGGAACTTGTTGCAACTCTTGAGTGTTGGGACATGGTCTGGGAATGGAGTTGTGTGAGAATTCTCAGTGCTTGTGAGAATACTCCAAGAAAATAAGAGAAGATTCCTTTCACCTCAGGTTAAACAAGTCAAGAGTCTTGTGAACCCACTTTTCTCAAAATATAGAATTGTTCTCAGAATGTGTTTTCATGATCCTCCCAGGTGTAATGAATAAGAATGAGTTTAGTTTATATTATTCTTTATTGCTTGCAGTTGTTTTTCAATTAAATGTTTAATGTCTTCATGGAAAAAACACATTTTTCCACCTGAAGCTGGTCCTTGTGATTGTATACAGCTTGAATTCAACAGAACTTTATTCATGCATTTTTTTGTAACCTCCAGAATATAAATTCTCTGATGGTCTGAATAATGTTATCTGTAGCATGAGACTTTAGTCTGTTTTTAATCAGCTCCATTCTCCCAGGTCCTACCACCTCTAGAGCAATGACACCTAAGAAGAAATTGTTAGGTCCCTGTTGGTGAAGACAGCATGCACTTAGGACATGGGGTCTTGAGGCTCTGAACTTGATCTTCTCTGAAAACCTCCTCCCTGAGTTCTAGATTTCACCATACTAGAAGGCTTTTAAAGGAGGAAAGCAACCAACAGTCCTACCTAGCTAGGTCTATGAACCACATTAATGACCAGCATGGCACAATAATCCTAAGGATTTAGTAGTGGCATGTATACCTTGCAAGTAAACAAAAGCTTTCTAATTAGACCTAAGACCTGCTCAACAAATATACCCACTTTTGGAAACCTAGCTAACTACCCAGTGTTAGTGAATTCATGGATACTGGAGGAGAATCTACAACCACTACTTTACTAATCCAAAACAATATCTAACTACATTTTACATATTTGTTCCTGTACCCACAAATAAGTGTTAGCTCTCACTTCCCATCAAGGAAACTATTTTACAACAGAGACCATTACAGAAAACCACAACAAATCAAAGCACTGAACAGTGGAGCCCAGTAACAAAAAATACATCTCCAATACAACTAAGGCTCAGGGATCATTGTGGAAGAAAGTGGAGGAAACTTTAAGAGCCAGAGAAACAAAGATTATTTGAAGATTTATATTCTGGAAATGACAGATGATATATCCATAAAGTCTCACTATCACTGGTGCCTAAACATGACCTGAAAAAGGACAACAGGGATAGACATGCCAAAGTGTAAGGATAAAAGCCCGCAAGACTTCTCTCCTACACAAAGAACTATAGACCACTAAATAACGCTGAGGAAAAACATAAAAGAAAATCTTCCCCAGAAAAGTGAATAGCAATAGCAATCCAATAGCAAGTGGTCATCCATGAAAACATACACATACAACATTATTTAGACTGAGCATGTTGTATTTATTTATATATGAACATGTATATATGTGTGTATACACATATACATATACACAAACATATGAAGCAACAATTAAAAAATTGTATTTGAAATACGGAAAGTGGGAAGTGTATACATGGGGGAGTTGGAGAGAACAATGTACTTATAATATCAAAGAAGTTATACAAAAATCCCAAAAGACAATTAATTGATCACAGTACAGTTGAACAGAAAACTACTAACCACTATTATGAACAAAATGTATATTTAGAAGGTTTTGTTTCTTTGTTCTCCCAATCCTATTGGCTCACGAATAAAACAAGGAAGCAATGCCTTCTAGACATAAGTGATATATAAATGAATTTGGAGAATGCCATCACATATAGCGCTAAGCCAGATGAGGTTCCAGTGCTGAGAGAAGTAGACAGAAACCCTCAATCACTAACCTAGAAGCTATCTCCTACTGATAACTACTTGTAACAGGAAACTTATATTTCTCCAGTAGAGACTCACTGGATCTATAACTACACTTTGGGACAGACCCTATTCCCAGAAGTAGAATGCCAACAGGAAAAAAAAATCCTGTGTTGTTTTTGGAGGTGTTTTTTGTTTTGTTGGGTTTTGTTTCTCATGGTACTTTGCTCTTTGTCTGAGTTGCCCCCCACCAGACTTGCAGGATTTTTATGTTTTTTTGTCTTTATAGGATCTCTTTGTGTGAAAATGTGTGTGTGTGTATACGTGTGTTTGTGTGCATGTGTGTATGTGTGTGTTTATATTACTTTTATTTTGACTCTTTGTCTATTTATTTGTGTGTATGTCCTATTCTAATATGTTTATTGTTTTATTTTTACACATTTTTAAATAATTAATAATATTTCTTTTACATGCCTTCCACTTTATTGTTCTCCCTCCATCCCCCTCTAATCCTCTCCCACCCCTACCCCAAGCTCAGCCTTGATACAGGGAGAAAAGTATGGATCCTCCCTCAAATTTATATGTTAGCCTGTGATGAACATTCAAGGGAGATTTTTATTTTATTTTTAATTTATTACATTTTATTATTACTCTTTAGATGCTTGTTTATTTCCTAAGGAAATGTGGATTCAGATTGGAAGGGGGAGGGGGAAAGAATTTGGAAGAGTTAGGGAAAGGAAAACATAATCAGTACGAAAGCAATCTATTTTTGAAAATACAAATAAAAATCTGTGTCTGTAAAATATACTATGTAAAAATGTAAATACATGCTGTATATAATGTGTATGTATGACTTATATAGACACAAAAATTGATGACATATTGTCCTATTTCATACATGTCATAAAATTTAAAAATTATATACCATATCATATATTTAATATGAAAGTACAAGAATTCAAATATTAAATTATAAAAATGGTAAATTTAAAGGATTTCATATTATCTAAAATTTTACTAAAGAATACATAGGTGAAATAATAATTCTGGAAAAAATAAGATAGAAGCATTAAGAACTAAATGAAATAAAAGTTAAATGTTCATCAAAACATGAGCTCAGTGAAAGCAGGAAATTTATATCATAGAATATATATGAATATCTATATATCATATATATATGAATATATATGAATATATATATATATCATAGAATCTATATGTGTCGGAAAACATAGGATATCTAATGCAATCATTTAAGCTGGTCTTCCAAAATAAAATTGGGGAAAGAATAAATTAAACAGTAGTAAGACAATGTAAATTAAAACAGGATTAGGGAAACTTGAAACATGAATAGAAAATAATAAAATAAAAGAAGCTAGCATTTAATAAAATAAAATTAATAAATTTCCAGCCACGTTGAAAAGTCACAAATTTCTAGTACAAAATAAGCTGTCATTAATGATTACTTGTAAATAGTAAAATAAATGAACATCCCTATATGCAAATTTTAGTAATAGTGACTAACTGAACATGTTCATCGTAATACATTGAAATGAATATATGGATAAGAATAAAATCCTACACAACTACAGATTAAGTGATGGATGATTTGTAGTGTCCCATTTTTAGTGTCGATGTAATATTGCACGGCCTCCAGAAAAACAGCTTGATAGTAATTTATAAAATCAAGCATTTTTTATCATACTATCCAGTAATAAAACTCTACATTATTTGAAAGCTATGTCTATGTAAAACCTGCATAAAATTTTTTATAGCAGTTTTATTCATAATTATCAAATTATAGAATAAATATAGATGTTATTCAACAGATGAATGAATAAATGTTGAAACATCCATAAAATTGATTAATATTTAGTGATTAAAAGAAACAAGCTGCTAAGCTTTGCATATGGATAAATGAAAGTAGCCTATTTAAAAATAAAAACCTAAATGCTGGATGTTTCAAAAAGAATACTATTAAAGTCATTTAGAAAGACAAAGAGATCAAAGATATGGAGAGCTTGGTGAATAAGTTAACAAAGAAGAATTTTAGTATAGTGTATTTTTTAAGACAACATTCATATCCTACATTTTTCTTCTAAAATATTTTAGTTTTAGTTTATGTGTATGAGCATTATGCCTGCATGTATGTAAATATACTATGTGTTTACAGTGCCTGTATTACTGGGATCCAGTTGCTGATTGGCTCAGAGACCCATGTAATAAAAAAAAAAGGTCAATGAAATGATTCCTAATGATATACTGCTATACTCATAAATCAGTGCCTAGGCCAATTGTTATCAGAGGGGCATCATCTAGTAAACTATGGAAACAGATGCAGAGGCCCAGCCAAACACTAGGTGAAACCATGGGAAACTCACATAAGAGAAAAAGAAAGCATTTTAGGAGCCAGTGGGGTTGAAGACATCAGGAGAACTAGACCCACAGAATTAACTTAAATAGTATTCATAGGGTCTCACAACGACTGAAGTAACAATCAGGGAGCCTGCACAGGTCTGCACTAGGGCCTCTACATATATGTTATGATTGTGTAGCTTGCTGTTATTTTGGGATTTATAACAATAGGAGTGTCTCTGACTCTTTTGCCTGCACATGGGACTCTTTTCCTCTTATTGGGTTGCTTTGTTTAGCCTCGATGTCAGAGTTTGTACCTTATCTTAGGGCATTTGTTATGCAGTGTTCAGTGATATCATTAGGAGGCCTGATCTTTTCTAAATGGAAATGGAGGAGCAGTGCATCTGGGGGAAAGGGGAGGTGGTGATGGCTGGGAGAATCAGAAGTAGGAAGGGCTGTGCTTGGATGTATTGTATTAGAGAAGAATAAAGAAAAAGAAAAAACTTCATCTGAGATAGTCATTCAAAGAAAATTCAATTTTCCTGGATATTCTATGAATATTTGTAGTTATCTATTATATGTATGGGTATATCTCAAGTAACCCTTTTGTTTCTGCCAATGAATAAGTTATCTGTTCCTAGCAGTTAAATTTGTTCACTAATTGTTATCATCCCAACCAGTTTCCCTTCCCTTCTTTCCTCCTAGTCCCTCCCCCACTTCCTCTGTCTTCCAGATTCATTCCTCCTTCACTGAAATGTCTTTTCTTAATCATCTCTTTCTGCCCTAAAAATAATTTAGCATTGCCTAGAGGTTTTATTCATACAGACTTACAAAAATCCATTTATAAAATTTTTGTAATATTCAACATCAACCTCAATACCACTGTCTCTGCTGGGTAAACCAGAGACACAAAACAAACATTGGATTGAAACAAAACCTTTATATGGGGGAAGGTTATTTGATAGTCAATTTAAAATATTAGAAAAAATATCAAATTAAACAGAAGCAGTAAATAGAAAATAAATGTAAAATGCCTTAATTTTGTACAAGAGGAAACAAATGAAAACCAAGTTGTGGTGATATTTTGTGTATCCTCTGAAAAATAAAGCTTGACACAAAATCACAGGGCAGAGTTAGCCACAGTGTTAGACACAGGGGTCAGGGAGTGGTGACACACACCTTCAATTTTAGCACTCAGCGGGAAGAGGGAGAGATCTCTTTGGATCTCTGTGAGTTCAAAGCCAGTCTGGACTACAGAGATTAACCCAGTCCTAAAGAGAAACAGAGCCAGGCACTGGTGGCACACACTTTTAATCCCATGCCTCTGCTCCCAGTACTTGGAAAGCACACATACCTTTAATCGTAGCAATAGGTTAAGACAGGAAGTGATATGGCTGAGAAGAGAAGGAATGTAAGTCAGGAAGAGACAGGAATTTGACCCTTCCCTTTGCGATTAGGACTCAGCCATTCAGTCTGAGGATTCATGGAGATAGGATCCTCCCCTTTCCATATGAGCATTCAGTAATGGTGAGAAGTTTCTGTAGTGGTTTATCTCTCTGTTGCTCTGGTCTTTCAGTATTTGTCCCAATGTTTGGCTCTGGATTTTTATTATAAGATTAAATAGGATTCGTGAAACACCAGCTACTTAAAGACACATAAAAAAATAAATATTTTTCAATTGAAAATGGAAGAAAGATAAATAAAAGACACCAAGAAAGTAAAATGTACAAGTCCTACAAACAGAAGGGATTAAACATTAATAGGAAAATATGGATATTACCACCATGTCAAGATAGTAAATAAATTTCAAAGTATAGTGGTAATAGTTGACTGAAAGAATTTTAGGAAATACGCTCCAAAGGAGTTTTAGAATTAGAGAATCACCATAATATAACCCCTAAAAAACTACTAACACCATCAATACAGGTGATTTTTGCCAACATCAAAATGAAGGAGACAAGATAGTTCTTTCTAAGAAAATCCATAGAAATAACTGCACAGCATAACTACTGATCAAAACAAAAAACTTAGAATAAAATTCTTTACTAAAGATTTTTAGTGATTACTAACATGAAGTGAAGTGATCTCAAAATAGTAGAAAATCTTTATCAGAAATCTATATTACTCTACACTAGTATGGAAAATGTTTGAAGAACTAAAAATATGTACACCAAAGCACAAACAATTCAACTAATAAGAGGGCTATTGAATAATGAAATATGAATGGCCAATAAAAACATTTTAAAAGTTAAATATCTTTAGCCATGAGAAAAATCAAAATTAATTTACTTCATCTAAAACTTGTTTCAGAATGTTAGCAATAAATTCTGTTAAAAATATGAAGAAATGAGAAAACTGATATACTGTTGGTGGAGATGTAAACTAGTCTAACCAAAATGCAAATTAGAAAGGCAGTTTAACAGAACCTTAACACAGAGGTACTGTAATATACACCTATACAAATTCTACCCACATAAAAATGTGAGCTTATTAGAAAGCTATTTATTAAGTTCAACATAGCACTTTAATAATAACTAAATTATGCAATAAGTTTAGGTACTCATCACCAGAAAGAACAAGAATAGAAAGTATTCTATTCTGTTATGTGCATATATAAACAAGCATACCAATAAAGTTTTACTCAGATTTCAAGAACAAAACTATGTAATTTGCAGGAAACTGGATGCAACTAGATTATAATCATGTAAAGCAAAATTAGACAGGAACATTCGAAAGAAAAAATGTCATGTTTTCTCTCAGATAAAAATTTTACAACTACCTGAAAGGCTAATAAGGTTCCATAATTAAAAATAAAAAAAGCTATTAAGCCATGCAAAAAAATGTGAAAAATTAGCCCTCAAGAGAACTAGTTATTACTCACCAAAGAAGAAAATAGATTGTAGGCAGAGTTTCACTTAAAATGCACCAATCCAAGATTAATATTTATTAAACTATAAACCAACACTTACGATACAGGTAACAGCTTATATTGGCACCTGAACAGGGACTGGAGTATCCGAGTGATGGACAATGGATGCCAAACCAGTCTCTCCAGCAGTCAGGAACCAGGAAACAGACCTTGCCAGGGTCCCAGCAGCCCTTATGAATGGGGTTGGCCACTCCCCCTTCAGGAGCCCGGGACCCTGTATAAGCATCTTCGGATCTTATCAGTGACACCTGAATCCCACCACATCCCCCCCTTTTGTCTAACTAAGAAGGTTCTAAGCTAAGACTATATATAATAGGAATTATTATGAGGTAGTATCTAGGAGAGGATAAGGCACAAATTACAACCAAAACCTAACACATATAAAGTACATCATATATTTCTAGAATATTGGTAGATGGTAGAGTGTATAAATTACTTCAGAATGTTCATCTGAGAAAGTGAAAATCCAACACCCAAATGTTCCTTGCTAAGGGATAATAGGGTAGTGACATAAATACCTATTCTTCAACCCCTTCAAGACCTGAGAAGGAAAATGTATCACCTGAAAGTCAGAAGTACATGGAAGTAGTGGCTTCCAAAATTTGGGAGAAGACAGCAACACAGCTACTTGGACAGTCACCTCTGGTTTTGTGCACCGTTGGAGCATCCATCATATTGGCTACAGGCCTATGGTATCTGACAGATCTTTTCACAAGCTGGGCAATTTTGGAGGGACTGTCTTATCCTGTCCAGGTAGGTTTTATCAGTCTCCATCCGTCATCTTGTTCATCCAGGTTGGACATCATGTGTGTACTGTCAGCAGTCAAAGGTAAGGGCAGTTCTTTACCCAACTGGCCAAAGTCTTGGACAAATTAACTAGTTCATAGTTTTTTATACCAATAATGGGCCATATATAAGCAATATCCTGTAGTAGCTGTAGTAGCTTTTGAAAATCAGTAAAAGTCCTCAATTTATATCTATTCAATTTCACCTTTTGTGACCTAATTTTCTGTAAACATATTTTATATCCTAAATAATTGATATAATCTTCCCTCTGTACTTTCTCTGGGGCAATTTGTAGTCCCCAATCAGGCAATATTTTCTTTAGTTCTTCAAACAATGTTTCTAATGTTTTTGGGTTTGGGTCTGCCAACAAAATATCATCCATATAATGGTAAATGATAGATTGTGGGAAGCGCTTGCACAGTATTTCTAGTGGTTGTTGTACAAAATATTGACATAAGGTGGGACTATTCAACATTCCTTGGGGAAGGACCCTCCATTGGAACCTCTTAACTGGACATGAATTATTAAGAGTTGGCACTGTGAAAGCAAATTTTTCTTTGTCCTGTTCCTATAAAGGTATGGTAAAAAAAATCCTTCAAATCAATAACTGTAATAGGCCATCCCTTAGGTAACACACAAGGCAGAGGAATACCAGATTGTAAAGAGCCCATAGGTTGAATCATTTTTTTAATTGCTCTTAGATCCATCACCATCTTTCATTTTCCAGATTTCTTCTTGACAACAAAAACAGGAGAATTCCATGGACTGGTTGATTCTTTGATATGCTGAGCCTGTAACTGTTCTTGTACTAACTGTTCCAAAGCCTGAAGTTTTTCTCTTATCAAAGGCCATTGTTGAACCCAAATAGGCTTTTCTGTTAACCATCTAAAAGGCAGTGCTGTGAGTGTCCTTTTAGTTTCTGCAGTTATTGGGAAATTCTATTGTACAACCTGAACGACTGGTGAATTTTCTTCATAGCACCTTAAAGCATCACTTTTGGAAACATAATTAAGTCTGTGGTTGATATCAGAACCAGGAGGGATTTTAATCTGGGTATTCCATTGCAGTAGAAGGCCATGACCCCACAGATTCACCGCTATGTCAGCCATATATGGCTTCAACCATCCTTTCTGACCTTCTGGTCCTATGCATCTGGCCATCTTACACTCTGTTTCACCTGAGATATTGTTCCAACACCCAGAAGTTGGTTATCCACTGCCAGTAGAGGCCATCTTGGATGCCATGATTGTGGGGTTATGATTGAAACATCAGTCCCCGTGTGACTAAGCCCTGGATATAAATATTATCTACCCGTATTTTCAATTTTGGTCTTTGTTCATTTATTCAAGTCTGCCAAAATATTCGTTTTGTGATTTTCTTGGAACTTCCGATTTCTCTCTTGAATTTGTTCTATTATCCAATACCATATGATCGTCTAGATCAGGCATTGGATGCCCTACTCATCCTTTGAATGCTGGTCTTCCACTGTGACTGGATATGATCTTACCTTCCTCGAATTTGGAGTCTGATTTTTGGGGGCTTCCCAGGGGAAGCCCTGAAAGGCGTTTCCCGGTGGTAAAGGGTTGCCTTCTTTGTCCCTGGTAGATACTGCTCTATGTACACCCATGGTAAGCCTCTGTAGAAAGCCGGTATAAGGCTCTTTTAAGCATTGTTTGACTTTAGTATAAGGCTCAATTTTTTTGACCTGGGTCCAAAATCTTTTCCCAAGCATTCAGTGCAGTAGTACAGCATAGTGATAAAGTATACTCGTCATAAGTAGTTTGAGCCTTCACATCAGCAAACATGCCTTCACCAATGATTTGGTCCTGAGAAGCAAAGAAACCCCTGATTTTTCCTTGTTGTTCTAAGGTCCTGGCCTCCTCTGTAAACCAGCTTCTCCACTGCAAATTCTGACTTTGGTCCAAGACAGCAGCCATTAGCTGTATCCAATCAATTGGTAAGATCCAGTTTATTGCTGGCCATGAATTTAGAGGCTGCTTTACATAAGTAGAGTGTATACCATGTAATGATATTGCCTCCTTAAAATCCTTGATGTCTCTCATATGTACTGGCTAATAACTACAAACTTGAGGATCCCCTAAATGCTTTCTTTGTCTGAACAGTAGCCTGGAACAATAGTCGTGGGAAGGGGGTAGCCCTGTCATGTTTACCACCTTAGGTAGAGTATCTCCAGTACCATAATATCCCATCGGGGGTTGACCTGAACTGTTCTGAGCATAAGATGCATTACTATCCTTTTCCAGTACTGCAATATGGTCCTCCCATTCCTGGATTTTGAATACTACCTGTTCCCATTCCTGGATTTTGGATAATACCTGTTCCTATTCCTGGATTTTGGATACTACCTGTTTCCATTCCTGGATTTTGGATACTACTGGTTCCCATTTCTGGATATTGGATACTATTGGCTTCCACTCCTGGAGTTTAGATACTACTGACTTTCTAGAGTTTGATTTTCCTTTGAAGCAGTCCTTCCAAAGACCTCATCGAACCAGCAATTTTTCCATCCACATCATTAACATAATTTGTAGGAGTATTGTGTTGTTTCATGGTAAATAATTGTCCCACCCACTGGTTTAATAAAAAGCGCTGATTAGCCAAAGGCAGGCAGGAAGTGTGGGCGGGGCTACCAGACTAAGAAAATCTCTGAGAGCAGAATGCCAGAGAGAAGCCGAAAGAAGCAGAGGACAACTATGCTGCTCTAAAGAGTCAAGGAGCTGAGCGCCCACAGTGGCCCCTAGTGGAGAGCAGCCAGTTCAGATGGAAACAGAGGAGATGGAGGAGAGCTCTAATGGAATCTCGCTGGCAGTTAATTTCATCAAGGAAGAGGAGGAACTGTCTTCCCAGATGTCCAGCTTTAATGAAGCCATGACTCAGATCAGGGGGCTGGAGGAGAGGGCCACGGAGGAGCTCAGAGAGATCATACAGTAAGGACCAAGCTGGCTTGAGCTCTCAGAGATGACTGATCAGCCAGACTATGACTTGGAAACCTTTGTGAACAAGGCAGAATTGGTCCTGGCCCAGCAGACTAAGCACTTCTCAGCCCTGAGAGAGGTCATCAAGGCCCTGCGCCTAGCCATGCAGCTGGAAGAACAGACTAGCAAACAAATAAGCAGCAAGAAACAGCACCATTGAGGACTTCAAATAAAGCTGTTTGAGATCAGCCAGCCTCTTCCCCTCCCCAGCAAACTTTGGGCACCTTCTCCCTTTGGTTAGGACTGAGTTGGGTGGGTTTTGATAAGTGCCAGGTAAAGGGCATCAGGCCCAGGAAGCCAGGGGAGGGAAGTGTTCTCTTCCTCAGTTGCAGCAGGAAGAAGGACTTTTTATGACTATGCTAAAGTCCGGGCCAGAAACCTCATACTACAAATGGCAGCCCAACGTGTGGCAAATATACCCACAAAAAGCGCTGATTGGCCAAAGGCAGGCAGGAAGTGTGGGCTACCAGACTAAGAAAATCTCTGAGAACAGAATGCCAGAGAGAAGCCAGAAGAAGCAGAGGACAACTATGCTGCTCTAAGGAAAGGTACCGAGCCGAATGGCTGAACAGGAAGAATCATGGGTTAGATGAAGGGTAGAGAGTTAGCAAGTGATATGCCTGGGCCTGAGGCCAATCAGCCAAAAACTAGTGATAGCATCTGTGTGTCTCTGTGGGTCTATGGGTCTGCGGGTCTGTGGGTCTGCGGGCCTAGACCTTGAGGTTAGGCCGGAAAGTCCGGGCCAGAAACCTCATACTACAAATGGCAGCCCAACGTGGGTCAAATATACCCACATAAAGCCACAGAAAGCTTAAAAAACAGTCTAGAGCCCAAAGCAGCCTCTCCCACGTGAGCCGTGGTACAGAGACGACCTGGTGAGGCACATGGGCTTCAGCTACAATGGTGGGCTTTTGGATTGCAGCTTAAGGAGTAAAATGGTTGGTTCCTGAATTCTCATAGGACCCTCAATATAAGCAAAGGTTGTAAATGTATTGAAGGTTTCTGTTCATAAGGACAAAACGGGAACAGAATCAAAGATGGCTTTCTAGTGTCAGTGTTTTCTTGAATCAGCTCAGTTTGCCGGAGGCAAATTGAGGCTTGCCTTTTTTAAGAGAGGCTTCCTGATTCAGCCTTAGAGGCAAAACTCTTGCGAGTTTTTTAAGATGCCCTGCTGCCTAATACTTGAATGGAGTTAATGAGCAGCAGATGGCAAAGCTTTACTTAGTAATTATATGGACCCTAAATTCCCAGAGTACTTGGGTTAAAAAGATAAATTCTATGAAATTAGAGTGGGAGCTGGGTGGAGACATCCATCCACCCTACCAACCTTGAATCCTTAGCCAAGGACCTTAGCAGATTAAAGGTGTGTTCAGAAACAGAAAGAAATAAAAGAATCTGGGTGGAGTCAATCACCCTAGGCAAACAAAGGTGTGGTCAGAGACAGTGGCAGATTAAAGGTGTGGTCAGAGACAGAAAAAGTTAAGAAATAAATATACAATAAAGACAGTTTTTTTGTAAGAAAGCCTAAGTGGTTTAGAGTGTGTTGAAAATATAGATGCATAGGTTTAGACAAAGAAGAGAAAAGTTAGTGAAAGCCTTTAGAAAATAAATAGAAATAAATAAATAAAAAGCCACATAAAGATGGAAAATACAAGGAATGTCTGGATACTGTATATTGTCTTATCTTTAAGCTTCTTGGCTGAAAATGACTTAGTAAAAGCTGCTAAAAGACAGTTGATTATAAATGCTGTTGGATTAATTCAACCTATATACTTTGTAAATGAGTTTACTTTAAAATTGAAATGCAAAGATACGCTACTTTGGAGAAGAGGTTTTCCTTTTATTTTCACAGAGAATGAGAAACTGTGGATTTATTTCTGGATAAAGAACATAAAGTTTGATAGGGGAAGACCCCCTGAAAAATCTCCAATAGAAGTAGATGGACCAGATGATTCAGCATTTCAGAGCACCTCTGTTGAAGTTTCCAGAGCTCTGTATCCAGAACAATTTCGAGGAGACTGGCTGAGATGACCCAGCCTTAGAGACTACTCCACTAAAGACTTGTCCATAATCCTACATTTTTCTTTGGATTCCTATGGGATTGCCAGCGTCCCCACTCAGCAGGAAGTAGCCTAGAGAACAACGCCCACATTCCCACAACATAGATTATGGATGTTTGTGTTTATTTACAGTGTTGTTTATAAGTTGTTATAGATAAGGGGGGAAAGAATTTTAGATTTGGAGTTCTTTTTGTTTTAAAAGGAGAAAAGGGGATATGTAGGAGTATTGTGTTGTTTCATGGTAAATAATTGTCCCACCCACTGGTTTAATAAAAAGTGCTGATTGGCCAAAGGCAGGCAGGAAGTGTGGGCAGGGCTACCAGACTAAAAATCTCTGAGAACAGAATGCCAGATAGAACCCAGAAGAAGGAGAGGAAAACCATGCTGCTCTAAAGAAAGGTACCGAGCCGAATGGCTGAACAGGAAGAATAATGGGTTAGATGAAGGGTACAGAGTTAGCAAGTGATATGCCTGGGCCTGAGGCCAATCAGCCAAAAACTAGTGAAAGCATCTGTGTGTCTCTGTGGGTCTGTGGGTCTGCGGGCCTAGACCTTGAGGTTTGTTGGGAGCCGCTGGCCCCAGCCCCTCAAGATGGTGCCGATATCCGGTGCTGGCCAACCCGCCTGAGTCAGTAAACAAGGCAAGGGCGCATGCCTTTGGTAATTTTCTGAGACTGGTCTCTCCGCCTCTCCTGTGGCGTCATGTGGGGTGATGAGCTGCAGCCTATAGAGAGGTGACACGTCCAAGGCGGAGGTCTTTGGTCTATATAAGGATTGGGCTTTTCCTACCTCAGTCTCTCCATTTTCTGTAAGCTGATGCTCTCCCTCAAGATGCATTAAAGCTTTGCTGCAGAAGGATCCTACGTGTGTCGTGCCTTTTCTTGTGGGCGAGAAGTTGGCGCGGGACAGAGGTTAGGCCGGAAAGTCCGGGCCAGAAACCTCATACTACAATAATTAATGATTTTCTTGTTCTCATTATTAATGTAGTCAACAAGTTTCTTGTTTTCATCATTTACAAAGAGCCTATATTTTTCTTATATAGTGTTATCCATATCCCAAGAGGAAGCCTTATCTAAAATCTTGTTGTAACCAATTTACAGAGAATTAATCTTATCTGCCATTTTAGTGTTTGAAATTTCCATGTCACATAACCTGGACATAAATTGTATATTTTCATATTTCACCTCTTTAATCATTCTCATATTTTGAAACACAAAATAGAGAAAAAACCAAAAAATAGTAGGACTGGGTTATTGAAAGCTTCAAGATAGTCATTCGAAAATTTCTCAATCACCATGGAAAAATATCACCTGAAGTCATTAATGGAATAATTATCAGCCATTACCTCAATTCAGGTACAATGACAACGTTTGTTCAGCAGGTGTCACAGTAGCATTCAGTGCTCTGCTCACAATATGGCAGATGAAGAGACTCTCAGCAGCAGGAGGCTACCTACAGACCCTATGTGATCTTAAAGGGCACCAGCAGGCAGAATACAATCCTTAGAAAAAAACAAATTCTCACAAATTAAGACAGGATGTCAATCACAAAATAGAAGGGTTTTTGTTTCCTTTGTTCGCTTGCAGGTGCCCAGAGGAATTTACAGTTGCCTGGGTCATGATCAGTGACACTAGGGTTGGCTGGAGGGGGCAGAGCAACCACAATGCACAGGCAGGGAGAGTGGACCAGGAGCCATGTGCTTTATACTTGCCTGCTTGGCCTGGCTTGGGGGGGGGGGTGGTAATGGCACACACCAGCAAGGCAGGCGGGGAACCGTGTGCATGCAAGTGCTGTAAACTTGCCTGCTTGGGCCGGATGAGATGGGCAGGGTGACCACAGGCAGTGGCAGGGCAGGCAGGGAACTGCAGGGCAAGCGGGAGGGAACTTTAAGCCCATGCACTGGAGTGCAGGTTCCCAAAGCTGATCACTCTGCCTGTCCTCTGCTTTCTAACAGTGTTCAAAACACAAATGGACCCCATATGCCCTTGGGCACAGGCCCGATGTCATTGGCCGCCAGATGTAGGCAGAGTTTGACTTAAAATGCACCAATCCAAGATTAATATTTATTAAAATATAAACCAACACTCACGATACAGGTAACAGCTTATATTGGTGCCTGAACAGAGACTGGGGTATTCGAGTGATAGAGGATGGATGCCAGACTGGTTTCTCCAGCAGTCAAGAACCAGGAAACGGGCCTTTCCAGGGTCCCAGCAGCCCCTTATGAATGGGGTTGGCCACTCCCCATTCAGGAGCCCAGGACCCTGTATAAGCATCTTCAGATCTTATCAGCTGACACCTGAATCCCCACCACAATAGATCTATTGGCTTTACATTTTTATTACTTGGGCTATGAAGGTGCAAACAAAATTCATCCTGCTTTTCTCCATGATTGAAATCAATCATAGAACAATCAAAGGAATAAAGAAAATACTCTCTAAATCTGTGTAGAACTAGACTCTATGAATGAATGTACCCTAAAATGAAAGCATATCTGTATTCTTTTGATAGAAGTTGACATAATTGACTGGAAAGACCATTTTCAAATATCTTATTTCATAAGCAGCAGAACATATTTTTTTTTACTACTTTAGTGAAGGAATGTAAAATAGCAAGTGTACCTGCTATAATCAATGGAGTCACTAGGACAGCATAAATGTTTGAGTTGACTGATGAAGTGAGTCCAATGATAGTAATAGACTACTTGCAATCTGTTTAGTGGAAGAGACCCGATCAGTAATTTTTGTGATCTAAACAGAAAATATCTACAGGGATGAAACTTAAGTAGCAAATATAATCAAGACTAACATTTGCAAAGGGTAGAAGTTCACCCCTGAAAATTTTGAACATACCTTACATCAGCCAACAGAAGAAAAAAACATAGGTCTCTGGCTAAGGAGCTACCTCTATTACCCCTCAAAGAGTCTGCTAGGCCACGTTTTGAGGAAATGGATGGTTTCATATGAGAAATGTTTTATTTCCAGGCCTAGACAGCAGTATAGAGAACTGAAATGAGGACAGAAATAACTCATATTTAAAATTATATGGCACCCAAATCACCTGTACTTTTTGTACTATGATCTATATTTATCAACCATGCCAGATAGACATAGCTGGATGGATGTAGCAGTTTCAGGCACTTTTGAGCAAGGCATAGGAGTGGCTTTGAAGTTTAAGGACCCCTGTAGGGGTGTGGCCAGTTCCCTTTGAGTCATGGTTGCATGCTGCCTGTCTCTTTTATTTTGTTTTTGCATTCTCAGAAGAAAGGATTGTCACCACCATTGCATGGGATATTTTAACTCTCAAAGAATTGCCTTAAGGTTTGCTTTTGTATCAGTGAGTGTTTATACAACCCCCTTAATAAATATCAATATTTTATCTAATAAATTGCCAGTAAATAGTTTCTACAATAGATGAAGCATATCAGTACTTCAGCAGACTCAGTAATTAATGTCTTTAGTTTGAGGGTTGGCCACAAACCATGTAGAAGAGAAATGGTTAAGTACCTATAATAAAGATGAAAAACTTTCAATAGATTTAAGTGTGATTATACACATATGTAATCCCAGAATTCATGGAGCAGAGGTAGGATGATTGTCAGTTTAAATTTACCATAGGGTGGCTATCAAAGTAATGATTCAGAATAAATCTTCCTGAAAAGCTAATTAATATTATATGTAAGGAAACAAAATTGTACATGTGTTATACCAGCAATCCAGAGTGTTGAGAGTTCAGGCCAACCGTACCAAAAAAAAAAAAAAAAATAGCAAGCTTCAGGTCAGTATGAGCACATGACACGAGGGGGTGGATTGGTAGGAAAGGGATAGTGAGGTAGAAGGTGGTGTATAAAAGAGGAGAGGAGAAAGGAAAGAAGGGTAGAGTGGTATGTGGGGAGAGGAGGGAAGAGGAAGAGGAGAGGTGAGGAAAGGTGGGGTAGGGAGTTAAAAAATATATAAAGTTAGTTGAAATGGATAGAGATGAAGAAATGAGAGAAGTGAGGAGAGCTGGGTAAGGAAGATAAGGGGATAAAAACTAAGAGAGGTAGGTGAGGAAGGAAAGGAGAAACTGGAGGAAAGTAGAAGGGAAAAGGAAAGGAATTCTAGGGAGAGGTAGGGAGGGGAGGAAAAGGAAGGCAAAATTAGCAAGGAGATGAGAAAGGAGGGGAGAGTGGAGGAGAGGAGGACAGATTAGGCTAAAGGAGGGGAAGGAAATAGGTAGGAAAGGGGTGGGATTTTAGAGGAGGTGAAGAGAGAGGTTAAGAGGCATAGGATAGCAGGAAAGATGCTGGGAGGAGTGGGAAGGGGAGGAGAATCTAAGCTAAAATAGGAGAGAGGGTAGGGAATGTGGAAGCAGAGAAAAGGGAATGGAGAGGAGGGGAGTGGAGAGGGAGATGAAGACACTGAAAAAAAAGAGACCATAGGGCAGTGAGAGGAACCAGCAGGAGAAAAAAAAAACTAAAAGCAAAAGCAGTGAAGGGGAGGCAAGGCTAGTGGAAGTGGTGGGATATGGCTCAATAAGGATGAACCAGAATTAGATAGGAAAGGCAAATAGAAGACCAGGGAACCCTTCCCTCAGAACAACAACAACAAAAAACCAGCAGGACCAGTGGAGTTCTAATTAGAGGACCAGAAAACAGAATGGGAGGTCCTGGAAGTTTCATATTTCTTCACTTTCCAGTTCTATTCAGAGGTTCAAAGGAACAGAATGGAAGGGACTAGAAGTTGGTGATTATTTCACTTTCCAGTTCTGTTTCAGAGGTGGGAGGGAACAGAATAGGAGGGACAGAAGTTGAAGATTACTTCACTTCTGAGTTCTGTTCAGGGAAATAGAAACAGAATGGGAGGGAATGAAAAATGGAGATTACGTTACTCCCGAATTCTGTTCAAAGGACTACAAGAACAGAATGGGAGGGACCGGAAATTGGAGGTTACACCACTTCTGCATTCTCTCATAGGTCCACAGGGACAGAACGGGAGGGACCGGAAGTTGGAAATTACATCACTTCTGTGTTCTCCTCATAGGTCCACAAGCACAAAATGGGAGGGACCGGAAGTTGAAGATTACACCACTTCTGTGTTCTCCTCATAGGTCCACAGGGACAGAATGGGAGGGACCGGAAGTTGAAGATTACATCACTTCTGTGTCCTCCTCATAGGTCCACAGGCACAGAATGGGAAGGACCAGAAGTTGCAGATTACATCATTTCTGTGTTCTCTTCATAGGTCCACAGGGACAGAATGGGAGGGACCGGAAGTGGAAGATTACATCATTTCTGTGTTCTCCTCATAGGTCCACAGGGACAGAATGGGAGGGACCGGAAGTTGGAGTTTATACCACTTCTGTGTTCTCATAGGTCCACAGGGACAGAATGGGAGGGACCGGAAGTTGAAGATCACATCACTTCCGTGTTCTCTTCATAGGTCCACAGGGACAGAATGGGATGGACCGGAAGTTGGAGCTTACACCACTTCCGTGTTCTCTTCATAGGTCCACAGGGACAGAATGGGAGGGACTGGAAGTTGGAGCTTATACCACTTCTGTGTTTTCTTCATAGGTCCACAGGGACAGAATGGGAGGGACTGGAAGTTGGAGCTTATACCACTTCTGTGTTCTCCTCATAGGTCCACAGGCACAGAATGGGAGGGACCGGAAGTGGAAGATTACATCACTTCTGTGTTCTCTTCATAGGTCCACAGGGACAGAATGGGAGGGACCGGAATTTGGAGCTTATACCACTTCTGTGTTCTCTTCATAGGTCCACAGGGACAGAATGGGAGGGACCGGAAGTAGAAGATTACATCACTTCCGTGTTCTCTTCATAGGTCCACAGGGACAGAATGGGATGGACCGGAAGTTGGAGCTTACACCACTTCCGTGTTCTCTTCATAGGTCCACAGGGACAGAATGGGAGGGACTGGAAGTTGGAGCTTATACCACTTCTGTGTTTTCTTCATAGGTCCACAGGGACAGAATGGGAAGGACTGGAAGTTGGAGCTTATACCACTTCTGTGTTTTCTTCATAGGTCCACAGGGAAAGAATGGGAGGGACCGGAACTGGAAGATTACATCACTTCTGTGTTCTCCTCATAGGTCCACAGGGACAGAATGGGAGGGACCGGAAGTTGGAGCTTATACCACTTCTGTGTTTTCTTCATAGGTCCACAGGGACAGAATGGGAGGGACCGGAAGTGGAAGATTACATCACTTCTGTGTTCTCCTCATAGGTCCACAGGGACAGAATGGGAGGGACCGGAAGTAGAAGATTACATCACTTCTGTGTTGTCCTCATAGGTCCACAGGGACAGAATGGGAGGGACCGGAAGTTGGAGCTTATACCACTTCTGTGTTCTCTTCATAGGTCCACAGGGACAGAATGGGAGGGACCGGAAGTTGGAGCTTATACCACTTCTGTGTTCTCCTCATAGGTCCACAGGCACAGAATGGGAGGGACCGGAAGTTGGAGCTTATACCAATTCTGTGTTCTCCTCATAGGTCCACAGGCACAGAATGGGAGTGACCGGAAGTGGAAGATTACATCACTTCTGTGTTCTCTTCATAGGTCCACAGGGACAGAATGGGAGGGACCGGAAGTGGAAGATTACTCCACTTCCGTGTTCTCTTCATAGGTCCACAGGGACACAATGGGAGGGACCGGAAGTTGGAGCTTTTACCACTTCTGTGTTTTCTTCATAGGTCCACAGGGACAGAATGGGAGGGACCGGAAGTGGAAGATTACATCACTTCTGTGTTCTCCTCATAGGTCCACAGGGACAGAATGGGAGGGACCGGAAGTGGAAGATTACATCACTTCTGTGTTCTCCTCATAGGTCCACAGGGACAGAATGGGAGGGACCGGAAGTGGAAGATTACATCACTTCTGTGTTCTCTTCATAGGTCCACAGGGACAGAATGGGAGGGACCGGAAGTTGGAGCTTATACCACTTCTGTGTTTTCTTCATAGGTCCACAGGGACAGAATGGGAGGGACCAGAAGTAGAAGATTACATCACTTCTGTGTTCTCCTCATAGGTCCACAGGGACAGAATGGGAGGGACCGGAAGTTGGAGCTTACACCACTTCCGTGTTCTCTTCATAGGTCCACAGGGACAGAATGGGAGGGACCAGAAGTAGAAGATTACATCACTTCTGTGTTCTCCTCATAGGTCCACAGGGACAGAATGGGAGGGACCGGAAGTTGGAGCTTACACCACTTCCGTGTTCTCTTCATAGGTCCACAGGGACAGAATGGGAAGGACTGGAAGTTGGAGCTTATACCACTTCTGTGTTTTCTTCATAGGTCCACAGGGAAAGAATGGGAGGGACCGGAACTGGAAGATTACATCACTTCTGTGTTCTCCTCATAGGTCCACAGGGACAGAATGGGAGGGACCGGAAGTAGAAGATTACATCACTTCTGTGTTCTCCTCATAGGTCCACAGGGACAGAATGGGAGGGACCGGAAGTTGGAGCTTACACCACTTCCGTGTTCTCTTCATAGGTCCACAGGGACAGAATGGGAGGGACCGGAAGTTGGAGCTTATACCACTTCTGTGTTTTCTTCATAGGTCCACAGGGACAGAATGGGAGGGACCGGAAGTGGAAGATTACATCACTTCTGTGTTCTCCTCATAGGTCCACAGGCACAGAATGGGAGGGACCGGAAGTTGAAGATTAGATCATTTCCTGGCGGTGGTCCGTGGGAGAAGCGTGGTGGTGGTGTCCGGTGGCTCAGAGACAGATCCGAGGTATGACTCAGGGTTTTGGTGGGTAATCTGCTTTAAAATACTCACAACTTTAACTCTCCCACTCCTCGTTGTTCCTATGAGCACTTTACTCTGAAAAAAAAAAAAAAAAAAAAAAAAAAAACCCTTTCGGCTTGGGCCCCAGTTTGCTTCTTTAAGAGTTTTCAGAGGTAAACCCAGAATTTATCCACTTTTTACTCCTCCCATAGACCGAAAGCCTTGGCAGGAGGCCTTTGAACTTAGAAAACAGAATCAGAAATATCAAGCTTTAAGAGGCTATCGAGAGGCCAATATTTGAGATTCCACACTCCGTAGCTGGGGTGAGGTAGGCATACATACAACACAGATTCTGTGTGGTGGCCTAAATGGGTCCGCACAGGCCTCTGCCCCTTTATTGTGGCCTAAGTGGGTTTGTATGGGTACAGGTCTCCACCCTGGTATGGTGGCCTAACTGGGTCTGTCTTCAAAGGCTTCTGCCCATGTATGGTAGTCGAAGTGGGTCTGTCTGCACAGGCATCTGTTCCTGTATGGGGGTATAAATGGGTTTGTAAAGATACATGTCTCTGCTGTGTATTATAGCCTAAGCGTTTCTGTTTGCACAGGCCTCTGTCCCATATGATGGCCTAAGTGGGTCTGCACAGTCACAGGACTTTACCCCTGTACTTTGGCCTAAGTTGGTCCAGTCAGGACTAAAGAGTGAAGAACTCCTTCACTTTCCCCTAATAAAGTAAGGCAAGAGGAACTTTGTTGTAAAGGACCTTACCTCTTTGCCACAATAAGCTAGACATCATACCTAGGTCAGATAAAGTCAGAATTAAGACTTTAATCACCATGGAAACAACACTCCTTGTGACAGCAGAAGCTCTCAAGTATCTCTTTTTTTGCTAGTGCTGAGTCCTCATTGCCATCTGAATGACAAAGTGGGGAGAAAGACAGATTAAATTTTTTCACGAGTGATACTGAGGGAGTTTGGGATGTTAGCTTGAGAAGAGCAAAAGGAAATGAGCATACAGACTTTGCCAACAACAGATATGATGGATTGTGAATATAAAGTAAAGGAACTTTTGATTGCAAGGTACTCTAGTAAAAAGTCTGATCCACTCTTGGAACCCAGAAACTAGATTTTCATGTAGCAGTCCAATAAGTTTTAATTTTCTCCACATGTAGCAGTCTAATAAGTTTTAATTTTTCTCCACAGGGTTTTCAGAATAGAGATTGGTCCACGAGTACAGGAGACCTGGTATGTTCCTATAAAGTTGTTCTTCTGGAAAGCTGCAAAAGCAGATTTTTTGTTCAATCCAAGGTATTCTACCTGTTAGTATTTGGTGCTTACAGGTTGTCATTGTTATTACCCTTCCAGATTCCTGCCTTGTCAGCTCTCCTGCTTCATCATGCCTAGGGGTCAAAAGAGTAAGATCCGCTCCCGTGCAAAACGACAACAGGCACGCAATGAGCTCCAGGGTCTCTCTGCAGGTCATGATACTGCCGAGGAAGCAGCATCTCCTCCTGTTGACCAGAGTGATGGCTCCAGCATCCTTGATCCTAGTGTGCTACAGGGGGTAAAAACCCCTGGATCCATTAATGCAAGGGTGTCCTGCACAGGCTCTGGTGTAGGTGTTAGGAATACTGATGATCCTGCTGATAAGCAACGTTCAGGTGCTACTCAGGCAGTGACCTCCATTCAGCACACACTTAAAGATCCTATCATGCGGAAGGCCAGTGTGCTGATAGAATTCTTGCTAGATAAGTTTAAGATGAAGGAGGCAGTTACACGAAGTGAAATGCTGGCAGTAGTAAACAAGAAGTATAAGGAACAGTTCCCTGAGATCCTCCGTAGAACCTCTGCTCGTCTAGAGCTAGTCTTTGGTCTTGAGTTGAAGGAAATAGATCCCAGCACTCACTCATATTTGCTGGTGGGCAAACTGGGCCTTTCCACTGAGGGAAGTCTGAGTAGCAATTGGGGGTTGCCCAGGACCGGTCTCTTGATGTCCATCCTAGGTGTGATCTTCATGAAGGGCAATCGTGCCACTGAGCAAGAGGTCTGGCAATTTTTGAATGGAGTGGGGGTTTATGCTGGAAAGAAGCACTTAATTTTTGGGGAGCCTGAGGAGTTCATAAACAAAGATCTCGTGCAGGAGAATTACCTGGAGTACCGCCAGGTTCCTGGCAGCAATCCCCCAAGCTATGAGTTCCTGTGGGGTCCCAGAGCCCATGCTGAAACCACCAAGATGAAAGTCCTGGAAGTTTTAGCAAAGGTCAGTGGCACTGTCCCTAGTGCCTTCCCCAATCTCTACCAGTTGGCTCTTAGAGATCAGGCAGGGGGACCAAGAAAGAGAGCTCAGGGTAGAGCTGGCACTGTTGCCAAAGCCAGTGTTCATTCCAAGACTCTACCTCACAAATAGGTCAGTCTGTTCTATGGTTTCCACATGTCTGAAGAACAGTCAGCCTCCAATTTAGTAGAGTTTGTAGGATACCAAAAGCAAAATGTATACATTCTTGACCTTCTTTACATTAGTAAAATATAGATATTTTTGATACTTTGCAAATGTTTCTTTAATTAAGCAGTGATTTGTGCCCTGCTTATATCAGCTGCATAAAACAGTTATTGCCATTTGTCAGTTAGGACTCAAGAGTTTTGTTACTTTTTACTATAACATTAGCTAACATTGTACTGGAAAAGGGAATTTCATCGAATTGTGATGTCATACAATGGTGAAGTTAAAGTGACAAATTTTGTACTGTTATTTTTGAAATTTACACAATTGTAATTTGTTAGCTATATGCTTTTTTGTTAATGCTAAGTGAAATAAAGTTGTATTTGATGACTTTACTCAAATTTGTTAGAAAGTAAATTGTAAATCTCTATTACTTTATTTTCTTTAAGTATATATTTTTAAAAGAAATTATTTTCTTTTTAATACAGGATTTCTCTAAGTAGCCTTGGCTGTTCTGGAACTTACTCTGTAGACCAAGCTGGCTTCAAACTCAGAGATTTACCTGCCTCTGCCTCCCAAGTGATGGGATTAAAGGCATGCGGCATGTGTCGCCACTGCCTGGCTTATTTTCTTCAAATTTTAATTAAGCATTGGTTCTCTCGAAGTTCCCTTCTTTCCTTAAATGTCACAGGATCCAGTAAGAAAAACATGGTATATTCACTGACAATGAATTATAGGACTCTAGCAGAAGCAAGATATAAGAAAGGGGGTAAAATATAAGGGGCATATAGAAAGAAGATATAAGGAACAGGACATTTTCTTGAAAGATAAATATGTTAGTTTTCAATATATTAGAATAGATAATCCAAAAGGTGTAGTGAACCAGAATGCTGCTCAATGTTTATTGCTAGAATTTATCAGTTGTATAATATTTAATTTGCATATGGGGTAGTTCTCTGTTAGTAGAGTAATTAAAATTTGTGTTTTGAGTCAAGGGCTACCAGCATCAGTAAATGATTATCCAAATTATGCTTTTAAATATTTTTAATCATCAAAATATTGAGTCCTCTTTTAGAGTTTCGCAACTTATAATGCAAAATAATTGGCAAATGCAATTTTATATATGGGAAGTAATTTGAGTGAGGCCTGGATAAGCCTTTAGCAGTGGTAAGGACCAGATTCATGATGCTTATGAGAGCAGAGAAACTAGGTCTGATTAAGAAAACAAACCATACATGCTCTTTTGGAATTTGAGGGTGCCACAAAGAAATGTCCACCTGAGATAATGGACAGTCAGTTCAGTGCCTCAGTGAAGATGAATATAGTATCCAACCTTTATGTAACAATACTTAGAGATTTTATGAAGAAATATAGGTGATACTTTGTAGTCAGAAGTTTCTGGCCTGGCCTAGCCCTGAAGTCTGGAAACACAGTCACTTAGTCCCAAATAATCACACAAAGGCTTATGTAGTAGTGGGGTTTCTCGGTCCCGGGCGGCCAGAGGTCCGAGACCCACAGACATGCCGTGCCAGACCCCTCAGCTGCCCAGCCGCCCAGGTCCCCCAAAATGACTCATACGCTTATATTAACTTTATGCCGTTTGGCCTACGGCTCAGGCACATTGCTAGCTTGCTCTTACATCTTAAATCAACCCATTTCTATTAATCTGTCTGCCACGTGGCCCGTGGCTCACCTGTGTTTCTTACATGTTTCTTGGGCAGCTTCAGCTCATCTGCCTCTGACTCCGCCCTGCTTCTCCTACCTATGCTCTGATTTCTCCTCCTACTTCTTCTATGGTGCCTGTCATGGCCCAAAACAGCTCCTTTATTTAAAGATTGAGATTCACAGCATATATAAACGCATTCCCACATCAGGCTTATATAATTAAAAACTGTTTGGCATACAGCTTAAGCTCATAAACCAACTAGCTCTTTTAACTTAACCTATTTTCTAAGTCTATTGTATTGTCATGGGACTTAGTGGCTTTATGGCTTTATGTTTTATTACATCTTACTTTATGGACACTACATTGTAGCTTCTCCTTGACTCTGCTGTTCTTTGTCTTTATCTCTGTTTAGATTTTTGTTTCTCTTTAAGCTGTTAGGCTATAGGTGAAACCAGCTATTTTATTGCCAAATGGTAATAAAGTATATTTACAGTGTATAGAAAGACGTTTTTTATTATCTTTTGTTTAATCAAAAAGGAAGGTTTTAATTTTAATATAGTAAAATTACATAAAACAAAGCACTTATTAAATAAGGATTATAGTTATATTTAGTTTATTTATATTTAGCAAAATTAAAGAAAATATTTTATATATTTTGTGAGGATACAGTTTTATATTTACCTTTCATTATATTTAAGTAAAATTATGACTATTTAGTTTTTGATTCTATTAAAGACTACAGGAGGTTATATTACCTAAGTAAACAGGAAGTGTATTGTAAGCAACTTTAAAATTTTAGAAATGATAGACATCTGGCTGCCTAGACAATCATCCGTAATGTTGGGGCATCTATCTTTAACTTATAAGTTTAAAGTTTCTGGCATACCTTTCAGTAAAGCAGCAAATTTGAAGGATTTTGATGTGAGGTGCCTTTGTGTATGTTGTGAATACCATTGGGTAATAAAGGAATTGTTTTGGCCAATGGCAGAGCATCTTAGAAGAAGGTGGGAAATTGAAGCATGTATACAGGGGAAGGAGGGTGGTGTCAGGGGAGATATGATCCAATTGCCCAACAAGCAAGTATAATAGAGTACAGGTAAGCCATGGGCCATGTGGCAAGGCAGATTAATAGAAGTGGGTTGGGTTAAGATGCAGGAACTAGCTATCAATAAGCCTGAGCCATAGGCCAAACAGCATGTAATTAATATAAGCCTCTGTGTGTTTTTGTGGGACTGCAGTTCTGTAAGTTCCAACCTTGGGCCAGACAGGACAGAAATTTCTTGATACATACTGCTCTGTCAATTTTGGCAAGGTTTGTCAGTTGCTGTTTTTATGTATCTCATAGAATGTCAGTTTTTTCTGCAGAGCAGGAACTTGAAGGACTATCCTGTTTTAGAAAAGTTTAGTGGTTATGTTTTTTTATTAGTCTTGCATATGTAGTTTTTATAGTATATTGTGAAGTAGTTGTGACAAGAACAGTTTTTTTGTCCAGTGGCTAACTCTTGCCACAAAGAAAGTAAACTCTGTATGGCAGTTTTTTGATGCTCATTACTCTCTTAAAGTAGAATTATATTGTCAGGAGCAGACATGTTTTAGTGTCTAGAAAAGTTTTAAAAACATTTTAAATGTCATATTTTTCAGGTCTCTGAAATAGTTAAGGATTATCTAATTGAAATACATCTTTGTATATTTAAAAAAACTAACATGACTATAAGTTTGATTATTATAGATTATCATTAATTTATATTTTAGTTTTATATTATAATTTTAAAGGAATTATATAAACATAATATCTTAAGTAGAAACATAGTGTAAGAAAATTAACTTTAAATTTGTATTAATGAACTAAATTTTTAATGTAAAATATTTTGAGATTAACAGTTGTTTTTGCATCAAAGTAGATTATTTATTTTTATTATTTTATATCATCTCTTTTTCCCCTATAAGGAGATTGACTATGATTATTAACTATCATAAAAAGCATGAAGAATATTTTGGGAATTTAGGCATAGCTTTTTATACTAGCTTTTGCTGATTGGGGATGCTTACAATTTTATGGAGGTTTTAAGAAAATTTAGGATTATGGTTAAATCTTGGCTGTGGTGAGGCTGTATAATCTAACCCAGTTCTCTTGAGGGGGTCTTGTTCAATTAAACCATGTTAGCCTGGAAGCAATTTATATGCTCACATATTTTGTGGAAAGAAAAGCAGAAACTTTTTTTTTTTAAAAGCAACATATCCTTAGACCCAAATTTAAAGTCAAGATACTTTTAAAACATATATGTTGGCTTGGGTTAGCAGCCTTTATAATTAAATGTCTTTTCAGTTAGCTCATTAACAGTTAAAAATTAATTAAAACAATAATATACATAACCCAGACTCTGTGTTTTTATCTTTACATGACTTACATTTTTATTATTTTATTTTTAGGGCTTTTTACCCTTTTTTAAGTGCTGGCATATTTTTTATATACGTTGTAACCTATTTAGAGATTTATTTAAAAATTTGAATCTATTTTATTGCATATTTTTAGTCTTTTGACCATTAGAGTTTTTAAATTGCTAAACTGTGTGTGGCTAGGACCCTTGGCTGCTAGCTTCACCCTGCTTGGCTTTTCAACATGGTTAAGGTACCAATTAGTCACACTTAACTTTTCAATTTTAGGAAGTATTATTATATAGCATGGAGTTGTGTTTTTAAGCCCACAGCTCTGCTCCCAAACACACAAGCAGTGGCTGGGAGAAGCCTTTTGTATCTTGGACAGTGAGAGACATTGCAGAAATACGCCATACAGCTTAGCTCATGTTGGCTGGAGGTCAGTTACATCTCCCATGTATCTGAGGAGTCTCTCTGCTGGCATGAGATTGTGAGACTAGGAAGCCCAGTGTGGCTCTATTTCTGTGCATTCAGAATTTTTGTAAATCTCTTTTATTTCCTCATGTTGGGTGCCATTTGTATCCAGAAGTTTCTGGCCCATCCTAGCCTCTAGGTCTGGACTCATGGCTGCTTAGTCCCAAATAATCAGACAAAAGCTTATATTAATTATAAACTGCTTGGCTTATGACTCAGGCTCATTATAAACTAGATCCTGTAACTTAATATATTTTTATAAATCTATTGTATTGGCACATGGCTCTATGGCTTTACCTGTGTTTTATTACATTTTACTGATCCATAACTCTTATACTGCTTCTTTTTCTGGTGGAAGCTCACCTCAGCCCGCTGGTACCCACCAGTGGGCAATGAAAAAGCTTTGAAAACATTCTGAACACACAGAAATGGAGCCACACTGGGCTTCCTAGTCACATAGTCTCACGCCAGCAGCATCACAGAGACTCTGCAGCTGCCTGTCAGATGTAGCTGGCCACTAGCTGAAGTGAGATAAGCTGTATGCCAATTTCAGCAGTCTCTTTGATGAGCTGTGGTACTAACAGCCTTCACCCAGCCACTGCTTGCAGGCTTGGGAACAGAGATGTGGACTTAAAAATATAACTCCATACTACTTAATACTTCTTCACAGAATTGGGGGGAGGGCATGACTCATTGCTACCTGCACCATGTTGAAAAGCACCAAGAAGCAAGCAGCCAAAGCAATACTTCAGTCCTAGCTTCAGCAATTTAAATCACTCCTGATCAAAAAAATGATTAAAGATATCCAATAAAAGCATATTTAGATGAAGGAAACCTCTATAAACAGGTTAGTATGTGTGTAAAATTATATGTAGGCTTGGAAGGGAGAAAAAAGTGTATAGGCAGATACATAAAGAAATAAATAGTTTATCAAATTAAAGTTTTTAAAGAGACATATAAACCAGATAAAAAAGGAAAATACAAAATATTTTGTATTATGCATATTACTGTTATTTTTTTTAAAAAATTCTAACTGTTAATGAGCTAACTGCAAAAAGACATTGGATTGTAAAGACTCCTACCTTAAGCCAACATACATATTTTAAAGGTATCTTGACTTTGAAATTTCAGATTAAGGATATGTTGTTTTGGAAAAGAGGTTTTGCTTTTGTTTCCACAGATGATGTGAACCTATGGATTGCTTCCAGGCTAATATGGTTTGATCAAGGAAGAACCCACACACACACCTGAAAAATCTCTGATGGGACGAGATATCCCACATGATCCAATCTCCACATCAACTTTAAGGCTGCTGACTAAAATAATCCAGTCTAAGAGTTTCTCAAAGAGTATCAACACCTCCAATCAGCAGGAAGTGGGCTAGAAAACTTGGCTCATATTCCCAAAAAAATAGATTGTGGATGTTTAGGTTGTTTAAAAGGTTTGATTATTGGTCATAGTCCCTTTAAAAAGGGGGGTTATGATTATGATAGAATAAAAGGGTGTAATATTGAATCTGTATTTTAAAAGCAACTACTTGTCTTAAATACTTTAAGTTAGTATTGATTTTAGTTTATTGATACAAATTTAAGGTTAATTTTGTTATACATACTTCATATATATTTCTACTCATTTAAGGTATTAAGTTTATGTATTTCTTTTAAAATTGTAATATATAATTCCAAAATACAAATTAATACTTAATCATCTATGATAATCATACTTAAAGTAATGCTAGTTAAGTTTTTAGATATACAAAGATATATTTCAATTAGACAGGAATCTTTTAACACTTCAAAGACCCGCAGAATATGGCATTTAAAATGTTTTAAGAACTTAGACCTTTCTGGACAGTGAGACATAGCTGTTCCTGGCAGCATAAATTTATTGCAAGAGGACAGTGGGTGTTGAAGAAACTCCATACGGAATTTACTTTCTCAGTGGCAAAAGTTAGCCACTGGGCAAAAAATCGTTCTTGCTTCAACTGCTTGACATAGTATGCTTATAAACTGGAGAAGCAGGAAACATAATAAAATGGCCATTGACTTTGCCAGAACAAGTTAAGATAGTCCTTCAGGTTACTGCTTCACAGAGAAAACTTGTAGATGTTCTGTAGGACACAGGGAGAAGCAACTGACTAACCTTGCCAAAATAGGTGGAACAATCATTCAAATTTTCTGCTACACTAAAAAGCCTGCCAGAGACTCCAGGTCTGTAGGCTGAAGGTGGATTCCCCAACATTACAGAGGAACCTTGGGTGACTGTCCACGCATCCAGGTGTCTCTCTCATTTCTCAAATTTTGATAGTTGCTTACAAAGTACTTCCTGTTTACTCAGATAATATTAGATAGTATTATATCCTTCTGTGCTCTTTGATGGAGTTGAAGACTAGATATAGTTTTACTAAGTTATAATAAAAGGTAAATTAGATATAAAACTAGCTTAACAAAAATAGTATAGATGTTTAAATACTTTCTTTAATTTTGCTACATACAAATAGTCTTGATACTGTAATTCTTTCTTGATAACTTTTGCTATACGTAATTTAATATGCTGAAATTGAAACCATCTGTTTTGATTAGACTAGAAAAGGGGAAGTGATGTGGGATGTCTTTGTGTACCCTGTGGATATATTTTATTACCATTTGTTAATGAAGAAGCTGTCTTGGCCTATGGAAAGGCAGATTAGAGGCAGGTAGAAAATCTAAGCTGAAATAAAGGTGAAATAAGGCAGAGTCAAAGAGAAGCTGCAAGCTGCCTCCCAGAAAGCAAGAAATAATGGGACACAGGTAAAGCCATGAAACACATGGCAATATTGGTTAGTAGAAATGAATTATAAGAGCTAGTTGGTAATGAGCCTGAGCCATGGGCCAAACTGTTGGTAATTAATATAAGACTTTGTGTGATTATTTTATAAACTGTGAGACCATGGATGGAAGCGATTCCTTTGGACCACAGGCCCAAATTTATCACAAAACTGGCTCTCTCCATCCATATACCCAAAGAGTCTGGGATATTCTGGTGGGAGCCCTACCTCAAACCCCTCCCCTATAATGTTCTATACCCTGCCTCATCTCAGAAGGCCCACCAAATGGTGACTCCTCTAGAGATGCTCAAGACTACTCTCACATGGTATTTAAACTGCCCCTCAAAAAATAAACATGGTATTTCAGTCTCTCTTGTCTTCTCTCTGGGGGCCGCAGAATTATCCAGGAGCATTTTACCCATTAAACTTGGGCTTTTTCTTAATTGGGTCTGATTTGGATTAATATGTTGGTGGAAAGGCTTATTAGGGTTTTGAAACTTTCCATCTGGAGGTCCTACCAAAGGGCTGATTGCCCCCCCCCAGGCTCTGGTCCTTGTGGTGGGAAAACAAGCATTCTCCCCTACATCTGCTCTACACCAGACTAAGATTGGCTTTTGGCTGCATAAACTTTTCTTTCCAAGTCATTGCCTTAGAAGCCCAGAGCCTCTTCTGATTTTTAGGGTGTCCTTCCTGCCAAAGACATAGCCATGCCAGGCCTCCAACCCATTAGTGGGGCTAAGGCCTGCCTTTGACCCATGTGACCCCTTCAGAAGATGTTCTGTTCAAGGGAATATACCATATACTCCCTTCTTTTGTACTCAAAAGCCTAACACAATGAGTGCATTGTATTTGTCTTTAGGTCCTAATGTATTATGTCCAGGCATAAACTTGTAAAATGGACACTTGCAATTTAAAGCTACATTCCCCTATGCCCTTGGAGTGTCTTTTATGAAATCAGTTGAACTTGGTGCAGTCAGATACCATCTGTCCTGAATACTTGACTTCTCTGAGCACTAAGGTCTGACCACAAAAAACCAGTCAAGGTGGCCTCAGGAGGGAATTTTTGAATTTTCTATCCTCTGAAATCTTGAAAATTTTTGTTTTTTAGAGATAAGTAGAAATAGCTGCCTATGTCCACATTTTCTTTGGGGGGGGGGCGGTCTGCGTTCCTGCTTTCTCTATAGCAGCCAGTGCCTCACGGCATAGGTCTTGTCTAGGGTCAGGGCTCCTCCATATTTCTGCCTCTCTGGGAACGGGGACACTGAAAATTCTGCCCTAATCACCTTGCCAGAAATACTGGCCCCTTGCCCAGCCCTGTCTGCCCATCCCCTCCTACGCTGCCATGTGTTCTTTTAAGTGGCCAAAATTCCTCTTCACATTCCTCAAACTACCCCCCTGTTCTTCCTCCTTACCTACCTTCTGTCCTACCATTCCTCCCAATACCCCTCCCTATTCTTCAATTCCACAACCTACATTCAAGTCCCCTTCCACACACTGACCTAACCCCCCACCACTGAATCCTCCATAGTCCTCGGCCCTCTCCAAGAGGTAGCTAGAGCCAATGGAATTGTTTGAGTACTTGTTCCCTTCTCTCTTCAGGACCTCTCACAAATAGAAACATGATTTGGTTCCTCCTCTGCTAATCCTTCTGTTTATCTGTCCCAAACATACGGTCTGACTTGCCATGACCTCTGCGTCATCCAGGCCTCTACTTTGATTTTGGAGGATCGAGGTCTAGTTCAGGCAACAGCTAGTCAATATGCAGACCAGACTTAATCTAGTAGACAATACAGTCCCTATGGGTAAGGTGGCAGTGCCAGCTACAGAGTCCTACTGGTACTATCAGCCAGGTCAAAACAGCTGACAGAGGCAAGACTTCATGATCACTGCCTTCTCCACAGAAGGGAAATGGTCTAGGACAAAGTTGTTATTTTTGATAAACTCCAAGAGATTACTCAGGAAGCTGCTGAAAATTTGCCATTTTTCTAAATCAAATTCAAAAGAGCATGGTTCAATGTTCTTGCCTGGACCCAGCCCCCCCAGTGGGAGCCACAGTCCTGGCTACCCATTTCATTTCTTAGTCAGTGCAGGATATTAGAAAGAAATTAAAAAGGGATGAGGAGTTTCCCTAAACCCCCATACAGGAATTGGTGAAGATGAATTTTAAAGTTTTTATTGCATGAGAAGATGCAGCTGAATCATCCAGACAAGCAAGGCCTTGAAGTCCCTCTAGCTCCCTGAAGAAGTAGCCATAATTCACTGCTAGGGATACCAGTTCTCCAATATCTCAGTGGCCTTAGGCAATGTCAAGGCTAACTCAGTAGCCTGGGGACTGGCCTCCAGCTCCTCTCGATCAACAGAATAAATTGTGTGTTTGACACCCTCCTATCAGTCTATCACCCTGAATTCAACCAGAGGAGAAGGACAAACTCTTGAAAAACGGGGTCACACAGACAAAGGATGGATAGTCCTAATTAAATAACCACACTGCCCTTCCTCAGGACCAGGCATTGTCTAACATTTTAGACATCCACCAGATGTTACACATAGGCCCCAAAGCCTTGTTCTATTTCTTAGAGCCCTTATTTGAGCCTACCCATCTTCAAGCTTTCACAAGTTCAGTCCTGCCAGAGGACTCCTCAAGATATGTCAGCCTCTGGACCAGCTTTGAGTATACTAACAGGGCAAGGATTGGCAGGTTGATTTCACTCATGTGCCCACACATTAAAAACTCCATTACCACCTAACTATGATGGGCATTTTCACAGGAAAGATAAAAGCCTTCCGCACCTCCAGGGAAACAGCAGATGATTTGGCCCAAGTACTCCTGGACCACATCACCCCCGATTGGCCTGCCAGAAACCATACAAATGAAAAACAAGCCAGCTTTCGCTTCCAGAGTCATGAAACTCTCAGTACCTCACCCCCCCAACCCCAATCCTCAGGAAAGGTTGAGAGGGCCAGTAGACTCACCAAACAACAGCTCACCAAGCTCTCCACTGAACTCAGGTTATCCTGGCCCTCCCTTATCCCCATTGCTCTTACCTGCCCGAGACCACCCCATGCTGTCCTATAGGCCTGAGCCCTCTTGAGCTCCTTTATGGAAGGCCCTTCCTCCTCAACCACCACTTCCCAACCTAAACTCCACTGGCTAGGTCCCTCTCCCTTCTGAGGTCCCTTCTCTGGTCCCTTCTCCATTCACATAATAGCTGTCTTCCTGGCCCCACACCAACAGACCCAATTTCTGAGCCTGCCCCACCTTTCTCAGATGACAGAGTACTCCTCAAACAGCTAGCTCCTAAGTCTCTTAAGTCCTGATCGACAGGACCCTGCACTATCCCTTCAGCTGCCAAGCTCCTGTGACATCTGTGCTGGTATCTCTTCAGACTCACCCTGGCAACTGTTAAGGATACATGGTCTGTCAAGCAGCTGGGATCCTACACTCTCTGGTTTTCCAAGATGCCCCAATGAAGGGCCTGTTTTTCTGCCTCTTACATTCATATTTGTCTGTACAACTAAGGCAATTGTTAATAATATATTTTTACTAGTAAGGAGCCTTCTCTGCTTCCTCAAGAAACAGATGCTTGTGGTCTCCAGGATGGCTGTTAACTAGATGTTCTTCACCCACACCTCCTGCTGAATATGGTCCAAAGGTCCTGGACTCCCCCTCTAACACATCATCTCATGACAAAAGGAAGCAGTCAGACATGAATTGTCATCCATATACTCATAGAGTCTGGAATGTTCTGGTGATAGCTCTACCTGAGCCCCCTCCCCCATCTCTCACTCTCCAAACCCTGCCTCATTTCAGAAAACCCACCAAATGGTGACTCCTCCCCCCAGCAATGCTCAAGACCATTCCCATAGTGTATTTAAACTGCTTCCTAGAAAACAGATTCATGTTTTTTCTGTCTCTCTACTACCCTGTGTCTTTTTGGGTAGCTGGAAAATCATCCAAGAGCATTTTACTCATTGCATCTGGATTTTTTTTCTTGATTCAGTTTGATTTTGTTTTATTTGGATTACTGCGTGGGTGGAGAGGCTTATCAGGATACTGAAACTGTTTCACTCCTGAGATCCAATTTCTCTAGCCTCCAGCTTTACGGCTGTCTCCCCCAACACATCACAAAGCCATTCTACAACAACTGTTGTATAATATTTTGCTTGTTTTGTGACAAATAATGCAAATAATCAGAGAGTGGAGCTAGCCACAAATCAGCTATAGATGCCAGGTGGTGTTGGCACAAGCCTTTGATTTCAGCACTTGGGAGGCTTACACCTTTTAATCGAAGCATGTGGGAGTTAAAGATAAGAATTTTAGGCAGGTTGAGACAGGATGTTGCCCTCTCTTTAGGTCTGAGGATATGTAGAGATAAGAAGACTCTAGTGGCTGGTGCTCTGCTTTTATACCCCCCCGACCTCCCTCCTCACCTTCCACCCTACCCCCATCCCCCATATTTACTCCTGGTTTTTGTTGATGAAACTAATTAGGATCACTCTTTATCCAACCTTCCCTCAACTCATTCCAGTTCCCAGCATACCAGGTGAATAGGCCAGGAAAACAGACAACAGACATCATATTCTCAAAAACAAAACAAAACAAAACAAAATACAAAAACAAAAAACCAGAAACCAAAGAACAAAGCACCTGCCCAACATAGACAAATCCAGAAATCAGCACCCAGACCTTTAATCATCCCAAAATCAGATGACAAAATTCCAGCATAAAAGCACAATCAACAACAGTCAGGGCACTATGTCTTTAAGACAGCCTGCTAGCTTTCCAAAGGAGGGCCTGAGTATTTCAACATAGATGAAGCCCAGAAAAAAGAATGTAAAACTAACTATATGAAGATGATAGAGGTGTTTACATAGGACATGAATGAATTGCTTTTAAAAAAACAGGAAAACACAATTATAGAAAATGAGTAAATCCCTTATGTAAGGATAAAAAACAAAAACCCACAAACAATTGTAAAAAAGGAATGATACTGTTCAAAACCTGAAAAAAATAAAACCATAAAGAAAAAAACAAATTGGGTGAATTCTGGAAATGAAAAATATAGGAATCTGAACAGGAACTACAGAGGCAAGCTTCACAAACAATACAAGAGATGGAAGAAAGAATCTTGGGTGCTAAAGATATTATAGAAAAGTGGATATGTTGGTCAAAGAAAATATTAAATGAAAAAAAAAAACCTCCTGACACAAATAATCCAGGTAATCTGGGATGATATGAACAGAGCAAACATAAGAATAAATAGGAATAGAATTAAGAAAAGAAACTCAGGTCAAAGGCCCAGAAAATATTTTCAAAAAAAAAAATCACAGAAGAAGAGTTTCCTAACCTAAAGAAGTAGATACTTTTAAAGGTACAAGAGGCATACAGAACACCAAATAGATTATACCAGAAAAGAAAGTCCTCTCACCAAATAATAACCAAAACACTAAACATAGAGAACAAAGAAAGAATATTGAATGCTTCAAGAAAAAAGACCAATTAACATATAAGGACAGGCCTATTAGAATCACACCTGACCTCTCAATGGTAACTCTAAAAGCTAGAAGGTTCTAGTCAAGCTGGTGCCTACATGGAGGTCCTATCTTTACAGTCTAGTCTCTTTGATTCAGGAAGGTCCTTTGCAAGCCAGTGAAAGAGAAATATGGGCATCAACCTAGCCACAAACCTTTGACCTATAATTTACCCTGTCTGGTAGCTCAGAACATGTGAGAATAGCCAACAAATGTCTGACTTACTTAAGGCTCACAGCATGAGTTGGAACTCATACTTGACACTGCTTGTGTGACCAAGAGCCAGAGTCCAGATAGTATAGTGACTTGGGTAAAACCAAATACTATTGGTATGTTGAACGAATTCTAGTTGTAATAAAGGAAACCCAGAGCCAGATATCAGGGAAAGGCTGACATATCAGGAAGAGGAAACAGCACAGTCAAATCTCACTCAGATATCTTCCAACTTCCTTAGCCTCGCTCCCCATAGCTTCTACTGCCTCATCTGACTTACCATGCCTGCCTTAAATACCTTATTGGCCCAGTTGTTTCACATCCGGATTAAGATTAAATGCATGGGCTGCTACTATTTCTTAGTTAGCCTTGAACTCACAGAAACACAGAAAGATCTCTGTCTCTGGAGTTATGGGATTAAAGCCTGGCACCACCACTGCCTGGCACCACCACTGCCTGCCTGGGAGCCTGGAACTCTCTCTGTAAACCAAGCTGGCCTCAAACTCAGATCTGCTGGGATTAAAGGCATAGGTTACCATTCCTGGTCTTTCCCCCATGCTGGGATTAAAGGTGTGAGTTACCACTCTCGGATCCTCCTGGATTGACTGTGAATATATCTGTTCTCTGATATTCCAGGCTGGTCTTATTAAATATATAACATCACCACACTGGTCTTTTAAAAATTATTGATAAATATTACTCCTAAGGATACTCTGTTATACTTACAGATCAGTGACTTATCCAGTCAGCTTAAGAGATGCTTCCTCCAACAGCAGATGAGAACAAATGCAGAGACTAACACCCAGACATCACATAAAAAAAGAATCTAAATAGGATACCTCATCAAATCCCTTCCCTCAGAACTCAGGGAACTCCACAGAAGATGATACAGAAAGATTGTATGATCCAGAGGGTGTCAAGGACATCAGGAGAACAAGACCCACTAAGTCAGTTGGAAAATCTCATAAGAACTCACAGAAACTGAATTAGCAAGGACAGGTCTTCTGTGGGTCTGGATCAGGCCCTCTGCATATATATAACAATTATTTGCATGTTCACTATTCACGAAGTGAGTTTGGTAAGTATTACCTGGTAAAATTCAGTATAAACTGTATTTTTATGGAACTCCTTACTGTGAATATTAGTTTAAGATGTGTTACATTTATTAGGCTGTGGAATATTTGTTTAACTATATAGAGATATGTTGCATTCTTTTATTTTTATATTTTAAAAACTCTGTAAAGCTGTGGTAATGTGCCTATATAAAATGTCTAATAAAGAGCTGAATTTCCAATAGCTAGGCAAGAGACAGAAAAAGATGAGGTTGCCAGACAGAGAGAATAAATAAGAGGAGAAATTTAGGCTAACGAAGGGGGAACAAGAAAAGGAAAGGAGCCACACAGCCAGCCACATAGTAAAAAGTGAAGAAAGGCATATAGACTAGAGAAAGATAAAAGCCCAGAGGCAAAAAAGGTAGATGAGATAATTTAAGAAACATGGCTAAAATAAAACAAAATCAGGCCAGACTTTCATAAGTAAGATAAGTCTATGTGTATTGATTTGTCAGCTGCGTTGTGAGCTCCTTTTCCTGTAGTTGGTTGCTGTGGGCAACTTCAACATAATCGTTTTGCTTTATCTTATATTTTATTTGGACATGTTTGGTTGTTATCTCTTGAAAGTTTTTTTCTAATGAGACAGAAAGGAAGTGGATCCAGAGGGAAGAAAACATACGTGAGAGCAGCAAAGGGAGGAGAATTATAATCCAGATTTATTGTATGAAAAAAAATCTATTTTCAATAAAAGGAAAAATATCAACAAAGAAGACAGAATAAAGTTAGGATGCAGAAATGATGTGAGGGCATTATAAGGGGAGTTTGAGGGCCTAGTTGGGTGGATATGATTAAAAGACTTGCATACATACACAGGTTGGGAAGGTTTAGAGGTTTTTGAAGAGGCCATTGTGCTTACCTTGAGGAGCCAGGTAATCACACACCCACATCACTGTAAAGGCCATGAAATCTTTCCCTTGCCCTCAGCATTAGTAAATCAAAACGGGCATAGACAGAGACACTATCTAGACCTTTTCTACATCCTGATAAGTTTCAGGGTGGTTTTATTGTTACTATCAGCACATAGATCTAAGGGGGGCAGAACAAAGAGGGAGGAACATGTAGTAGAAGTATGTTGCCCTTTGCATGTAACTATGCCAAAAATATTGACATCTGTACTTCAAAAATCCAAGTGAGAATAAAGATTTCGTCTATTATCAAATATAGCTGTCATTCTTAAGACATTGGACACCATTTTCTAATCATTCACACAGTTTATATTGAATTTTACCAGGTAGTACTTACCAAACTTACCTGGTGAATAGTGAACATGCAGTTTTCTGCACTTTGCTGATTTATAGATAGAGGAGTTGTACTAGAGCTTCATTCATCTGACTACTGGGAATGTTCACTTTTTCCATACAAGGCTAAGCCTCCTGCTCCGAATTAATTTATTTTTCTTAGTGTTCCAAAATGGCTCTCAGCAATAAGAAGTTTGCCATTTCTTCATTTCTTTAGATAAAATTACAAGATATATACCTTGATTTTCTTAGCTTATTTGCGGAAAGTGGGAAAAATAAACCATAATAAATTAGACATCTCTTTCACTGTTTCTATGATTTAGGGCCCAGCCATGAACTTTGCATACCATAGAGTCTGTAGAATCTTTATGTTGTAATTAATAGAAAAGTGGTGAAGTGTTATGATATAACAAAATAAGGAATATAAAAATGTCATGAGGAATACAGAAATTTCCAAATAGAAGAGTTAAGTGTAGGTAACCTGAAGCTAAGCAGTTTGAAGCATTTGGGGACTTCAGTGTTTCTACAAAAGAGGTTATATCATATTAAAATCTGATGATATGTTAGACTATGAACATATAAATTAAGGAGATTATTTGGTTTGGAGTTAAGAAACTAAAATCTGAGCTGCAAAAATACTTAAAATTTACTTTGATATTATGAGTAAATCAGAGGACATCTCTACTTGGGGCAAGAATGTTAAGTTTTCTAATCTTCATACACAAGTGAGCATAGCTAGATAGATGTTTCTGAAAGAACAGTGACAATCTCTTACAAGAGATACCACAAAGCCATGATGGCTGTAGTCTGACCTAAGCTCAGAGGTTAGAACCTATTTCATTGATAGGGACATTTTAATAATAAAATTACCTTGGGTGCATTGTGGGGAACTCTAAGGGAGATCTTCATTTTGGTAGTGATCCAATGAATATAAAGGGTATTGGTTTGGGTCTACAGGTTTCTGAGTGGTAGGTTTTAGTAAACACTATAGTTTTTTCAGTTCATATAATTTTCCCCAACATTAATGAAATGACAGGCTCACATGTGAAAAATTTACTGTAGTTTTACTTATAACTCATTTATTTTTGTCCAAGGTGTTGCATATTTTTATATATACCGACATTTTTAAAAAGTCAAGGTTGCTGGTAGCATTGTCTAGTGTTATAAGAAATTAATGATGTCATTTAAAATCCCCCATATTTATTTTATTTTATGTTAATTAGTGTTTTGTCTGTATTTCTGAGAGTGCACCATATGCAAGCCTGATGGGCATAGAGGCCAAAAGTGCAGCATATCAAAGCATGGAACTTAGAAATGGTTAGAAGTATCTGTCTGTATGTTGAAAATAGAACCTGGATCCTCTGCAAGAGCAGTAGGTGCTCTTAACAGCTGAGCCATGTCTGCAATACATCTTAAGTTGTTTTTAAATATTATTCTAATAGTTTTACAAGGTAAGCTTTATTGGACTCATTTTGTTAATGAAGAACTCACAATTATTTACGTTCTTGGTGATGCTGAGTAATAGGGCAGGGACAAGACCCCTGATCTGAGTTCACCTAAAACCCATACTCTTTGATGATATAGAGCATAAATATTTCATACTGGTACTCCAACTTGAAGTTTTCCCCCTATGGTCTATCATTCACAATGCTTGAAGTTGCTATACACATTATCAGAGGAGAAAAAAATGCACTAATCTCATCCAGATACAGAGACCCACAACTGGATAATGTGCTGGGAGTAAGAAACATTGTGTCACTCATTTCTAACGTGATGTCTTTATCACACTCCTCATGTCAAGGCTTAGGTATCCATGAAGAAGTAGAGGAAGAACAATTTTAATAGCCGGAGATAGTCAGCAATGTCAAGGAACCATCATCTTTGAGACACAAAAGGGCAGATACACATAATAACTCTCAGAGACTATGACAACTTGCGTAAGACCTATAAAATCTAAAGGCAGACAAAATCCTAGCAAGTAAGATAGAAGCTGACCCCCAGACAAGAAGATATTAGTGATTGATATTTGCTGAAAGCAGGACAACCAGTTTTCTTCTTGGATTGACACTGCATATATAAATCATCCTCCAAGAGAGGCCCCATACTCAGTGGCCAACAGAAGTAAGACCCCATTTATCTGGTTTTGCTTTTAAAAGAGAAAAAGAGCATAAAGTTGACTGGGTTGGTAGGTAAGTATGGGACAAGTTGGAGGAGAGGAATATAATCAAATATATAAATTTCTCAATTAATAAATGAAAACATACAAATAGCTATATAGAAGAAAAATTCACTTAATTAGTTATGATGGCTTGGATGAGAATTGCCTCCATAAGCTCTTATACTTTGAATGCTTAGCCCACAGTTAGTGGAAGTGTTTGAGAATGATTAGGAATTGTGACCTTTTTGGAGATGTGTCACTGAAGCTTCAAAGTCTCTCTTTTTTGGCCTGATGTCTCTGGATAAGGAGGTAAAGCTCTCAGCTTCTGCTCTGGTTCATTCATCTCTGTTTCCTGCCAGGAGCATCATGGATTAATCCCATAAAACTAGAAGCAAGTGCCCAATAAAATATTTTTCTTAATAAGAGTTGCCTTGGTGATGAAGTCTATTAATAGCAATAGAATAGCAACTAAGACATCAATAAATACATTATATACCTTAAAATTAAATATAAAACAAACAAAAACAACAGTTTATTTTCTCCTTGCCAATAGCGGGGCTGAGATTCTGTATTCTTTCTTCTCAGTATTTAAAAATATATTTAAGGTCATATAAAAAGTGGTAGCAGCTTTGTTTGTTTTAGGCTGCTGTTAAAAATACAAGACTTGTTACATTTTTTAAGACAGGGTTTCTCTATACAGCTTTTGCTAGCCTAGAACTCACTGTGAAGGCTGGGACGTCCTTGAACTTATAAATATCCAATGTCTCTGTCTTCTAAGTGCTGAGGTTAATGACATACACTTCTGCAGAAGCCGTGGCACACAGTTAGTCCCAGCACTTGGGAAGCAGAGGCAAGAGAATCTCTGTGAGTTCAAAGCCAGCCTGGTCTTCAAAGCAAGTTCCAGGACAGCCAGGGCTGTTACACAGAAAACTCTGTCTCGCAAAAAACAAACAAACAAATACTGGAAGAGGTGGCTCTGTCCTCTGATATTCCAGACTGTTTTTAATTCAAATTAAATTTGAAACATAGCCCCACACACTCTGCATCAGACTCTGCACTTTATGTTAACTTTTAAAAAGAGGCTTATTTAGCTAATAATTTTCTAAATAGCCTGGTATCAGCAGTCTATTTACAGTATACTGACTTTATCACAATGTGACACAGCAGCACAAGAGAAAAAGATACCATATCAGTGGGGACCTGCCTTTGCTTTATGACAATTCAGTCTCACAAGAACTCATCCAATCAGCAGCTTGAATCAATTCCACAACATTTTACAATTTATGAAGGATTAGATGCCATAGCATATTATACTAGTCTCCAACTCTTAAAATCCAACCCCTAAACACAGACATATTAGGAACTAAGCTTTCAGTTTGTGTTTTTGAGTGTGCTTGGCACCATTCCACAAACCATGTCTCAGAGTAAATAAAAAGGAACAACAAGTGGACTAGTGCATTCATCTCTCTCTGCTTCCTGATGGTGAACACAGTGGACACAGACATCTAATGATCTTTCTATCATATGTTCCCTGCCATGATGGATGATACTCTCAAAATGTGAGCCAAAATAAGTGTTTTAGTTTGTTTTTGTCAAGTACTTTGACACAGCAATTAGAAACTAAAGTACAGTTTATTATGGTAGAGAATGCATGGCAATGAAAATATGACGTCTTTGGTCACATTTCATCCACAGTCATGAGGCATAGACATGAGTATTGATGCTCAGCTGGCTTCTTCCTTAACTAAAAATTTAATGTTAAGACCAAAGCTTATGTGATAGTGCCACTGATATCCAAGATGTGACTTCTCTATTCTCTATTAAACCTTTTTTTTTTTAAAAAAAATCCTTACAGACACATCTAAAAGTATGTCTCTTTAGTGATTCCAAATCAAGTTGGCAAGTTAAAAATACCACCACAAAGAATGTCTGATACTATTGCTAGAGACAGCTTGAACTTTAGAAACAGCACAGATCACTGAGTTGGAACTGCCCTGGATGAACCCTCCTTAAGGACTAGGTTTCATAGTTCCAGGAAGCACTTTGCAATATTCCAAAGAGGACAAGTAAGAAAGAGTCTTACCTAGCTACAATTTCCAAGAAATACATCAATGGTTCAATATCCTTAAAGGTACAATAGTGGCATGCATACCTTGGCAGAAAACAACAGCTCTTCAATTAGGCTTATGTCCTGCTCAGCAAGACGGAAAACATGTATAATACCAGAAACACAGCTAACTACTCAGTGCTGATGAAGCCACAGATATTGGAGGGGAAATATGCAACTTCCAGTTTAACTAAACAAGCACAATCAGTAACAACAATTTATAAACACTTGTCCATATAGCCACAGATAAGTTTAGCATTTACCTCTCATCACAGAAACTTCTCTTTGTAACAGATAAAAATCACACAAAGCCACAACCAATCAAAATGCAGAGTTGTACAGCCCAGTCCCAGTGGATACTTCTACATAACATTCATATATCCAAGGCTCAGGGAACACTGCTGAAGAGTGGATAGAAAGATTGTGAGTGCCATGGAAACAGACAGTTTGTTGTGTGTGTCTCCTAATAATATCAAATTATACACATCAATTCTCACCAACATGACAACCCAAATGTCACCTGAACAAAAATGAAAGCATGGATATGCCAAAGTTGACATGGAAAAGCCCACAAGACCTCAACCCTACATTAGGAAGTGTAGGCAATTAAACAAAATTGGAAGAAGGAGAAGAGGTCTTCTGCAAGGAAGACTATACCAATTGATTGTCCGGTGACAAACCATCAGTCCTGAAAATATAATAAAAGGAACTGAGAAGGTTCACTTAGGAATAGATATGTATATAAAGAGATCAAGGATGGGTATATATGTAGTGGGATTGTGTTCTTTTCCATTGTAAATAATTGTCCTGCCTATTAGTTTAATAAAAATGATGATTGGCTGAAGGTAGTCAGGAAGTGTTGGCGGGGATACCAGACTAAGAAAACTCTGGGAACAGGAAGAGCAGAGCAGAGATGCCAGAGAAGCCAGCAGATGCAGAGGAAAACTATGCTTCTCTGAGAAAAGGTACTGTACCAAGTCGCATGGCTGAATAAGATAAGAATCATGGACTAGTGTAGTATGAGGTTTCTGGCCTGGACTTTCCGGGGCCTAACCTCAAACTTTAGGTCCGCAGTCCGCAGTCCCGCAGACCCGCAGTCCTACAGAGACACACAGACACTTTCATTAGTTTTTGGCTGATCAGCCTCAGGCCCAGGCATATCATTTGCTAGCTCTCTACCCTTCATCTAACCCATGTTTCTTGTTCAGCCATGTGGCTCGGTACCTTTCTTTAGGGCTTCATGGTTGTCCTCTGCTTCCTGTGGCTTCTCTCTGGTGCTCTCTATGGCATTCTGCTCTCAGAGATTTTCTTAGTCTGGAAGTCCCACCTATATTTCCTGCCTGCCTTTGGCCAATCAGCTCTTTTTATTAAACCAGTGGTTGGGACAATTATTTAAAATGAAACAACACAACCTCCCACAGACTAGTTTAAGAATAAAGAGTTAGCAAGTTATATGCCTGGGCCCTAGGTCAATCAGTATAAAATTAATACAGACTTCTGTGTGATTATTTGGGACTTCTGGTCCAGACCTCAGGGCTATACACAGCTAAGCAGCTGGAGGTGGGTCCAGATCTTTAGGCTAGTCTGGGACAGAAACTTAATACTGCATATATGGGATATTTTGAAGGGAAGAAAGGAAAGGAAAAAAATAATATTATAATCTCAAAAAAAGATTTTAAAGCACAACAAGATCCTTCTACTTAAGAACTCACTTTGAGGCATAAAATTCAAATAATTCTGAAAAGTAACATTTAATTAAGTGGGAAAACAGAATCTTATTTGGCCAAGAATATACTTGCTTTTGTGATATAAAATTTATAAAGCACCATATTTTTTTTTAGCAGTTATCATGGTAGATTTGTTTGAGCCTTGCTCTTAAATACACAAATGACTGAGCTTACCTTATCTTCATTCATAGAAAAGGAGGAAAGAACAGCAAACAACTGGCTTTCGTAGGATTTATATTTTAAGACTTTTTACTAGGTACACATAAAGCAAGCAAATTTCACTCTGTTGGTTTATAATTTATGTTGACAGTAAATATGGAAAGGTGCTTTTAGTTTAGAAGTTGAGTCTTCCTTGTAGAAAATTTGATGTTTTTCCATATTACACAACACTCACTAAATGAGTAGGCTCTCAAAAATCATTAAATATTATAAAGATAGGATCTGTCATTCATAGGAATCATACCATATAAGGCTTTGCATTTATAATAAATTGTAATTGTTCATTTCCTTCTTCGTTTGATGGTGATGATTGTACCCAGAATATAGAATGAAGCAAGGGTGTATAACCACATCCTCAGTCTGCGAGCCTTCCTTTTGAAATAAACTTGTATGGTAAGGTATTTATATTTCAGATTTTGTCTCCCAAATCAGTAAACAATTTCTTTATCCAATTTACAGCTGCTATTTCTTCTTTGGCTGTAATTAAACATTGTAATTACTAAGTGATATATTATTACTAGTAGTACATATATTCTTATAGCCAAATAATTATAAAATATAATTTCTAAATGTATGTAGTTCTCAACCAGTTTATCAACTCTCCAAGCACTGAATAAAACGGGCATATCTTGAATAGTTTTATAAAACTGATTCTCAGGTTTTTTCAATACATAAAGATATTAACAATATGTTGGTATTTTTTAAATCTTGTGGTATTTTTTCAATCCTTTTTGCCATATATAATTCTCCAGTATGTAATTTTAAATCTTATATTGTCTGCACTGTCCTTTATACACTTGTGTTTTTACTGCCTACTAATCTTTAATATTTTCCTCTTTTTCCTACACACATGGAGTATGGTTCTAAAGATCATTTAAGTCTTTGCTTATCATTGTGATCAGCTGAGCTGTACTGGTTTGGTTTTGCAGTCCTGAAAATTGTCACATAGGCCTCCCATATTCCCATCTCCCACTCCCTCTTTTGCTCTCATTTTAAGACACAGTTTGAGTTGTTCAAGCTGACCTTAAAGTAACCCTGTAGTCCTGATGCAATTCATTTTGTAAGATTTGCAAGTAGTGTGGAATATAGCTTTGTGCCATCAAACCCTGGGAATCAGAGGAATTAAATTTTTTATTTTAATTAACAAATAACAATAATGTATACTTAAGTAGTACACTATGATGCTTTATGTGCATTTTTAATTTTCTCTATTGAACATTTTTTTCTGCTTCCTTGCATGGTTGGTAATTTGATTCAGTGGTATGCACTATGCATTTAGTCTTAATCATATTTATATTGAGTTCAGTGCACCAAGCTGGGGCAATGATAAGCCTTGTTTGTTTTCAGCCTCTCAGGAATCATTCTCTGTAACTACCTAATGCTCAGGACATTGAAATTTATCCTGTGCACATAAAAATAATTTTACTATGTTTTACATCATTTTCTTATTAACAATTTACAACCTTTATAATGAAATGCAAATGCTTTCAAACTCTAAGCAAAGCAAAAATGTTTTTTTATTTTCTCAGATTTCCATTTTTGCTCATATTATATAAGAATATTTTTCTCTTTATTTTATTGAAAATAAATTTCTTTCATACAATTTTTCTTAGAGTTTCTCTTTGCCCAACTCCTCCAAGTTCTTTCCCAGGACTCTTTCCATATGAATCTATATTCTTTCTCTCTCTACTTAAAAAACAAGCAGTCATCTAAGAAATAATAATAAAATAAAAATACCATAAAACAAATTTAAATAGAACAAAACAGCAGAAGAAAAAGATCGAAAGAAAAAGCAAGACACATATAGATACAGAGAAACATGTGTTAGCACACAGGAGAATTCCATTAAAAAAGTCAGAAGTCATGATTTATATGCAAAGAACCTGTAAGGTTAAAAAAAAGGGGGTGGAATTCCTTGACATACATTATATGTCAAAGAATCTCCAAAGATACCACTGTGCTTGTTTTGTGTTTCCCATCTACTGTTGGGCATGGGGCTTGTGCTTAAAAGTGGTTTGCATGCACAGTGAGACTTCTTTGAAGAAAACTAAGTTTTCATTTTAAAGTAGTTATCAATTGGCGATAGCCTCTGGGTTAGGGGAGGGTGCATATGTCTACTTCTCCTCTGAGAGCTGGGACACTATCTGGCACAAAACCATGGAGGACCCATGCATGCTGACTCAGTCTCTGTAAATTCATTTGTGCATCAATCCTGCTGTGTTTAGATTGCCTTGTTTACTTGGTGTCCCCTCTTGCTTTTACACTTTTTCAACCTTGTCATTCACAGATTTCCCTGAACTCTGAGGAGAGGGATTTGATGGAGACATGTCATTTAAGACTGAGAGTTTCAAGGCCCCCAATTATCTGTTCATTGTTCAGTTGTTGATCTCTGTAGATGTTACTTAGTGTGTGTGTGTGGGGCTTCTCTGATTATGACTGAACAAGGCAGTATTCTATAAATACAGTAGAATGTCTTTACTAGTCACTTCAATGCTATTTTCCTTTAGTATGGCAATATAGCTAATCTTCCCCTAAGTTCATGGCCTATCTGGTTTTAGGTTCTTGACCACCCAAGCAGTGTCATAGATGAGTTCCATCTTGTGTGTGGGGGGGCTTAAATCCAATCAGATATTAATTGGTTACCCCTGCAAGCTTTGTGCCATCATCATAGTAAGTATCACAGATCATAGGCAGGTCACCACTGTAGATCAAAAGGTTAGTGGCTGGGCTAAGCCAAGAAACATTCAAAAGATTAGAATAAAAACTACGAGACATACACAGGCTTATATCTGTGTACATATACACTTATATGTGGTGGTGATATGTTATATATTTAACAAAACCGGTCTGGAATACCAGAAAAGAGATCCATCCACATTCAATCCAGGAGAATCAAAGAATGGTAACTCACACTTTTAATCCCAGCACAGAGAAAGACTGGAAGTGTTGATCTATGCCTTTAATTCCAGCATATCTGAGTTTGAGGCCAGTTTGGTTTACAGATAGAGTTCCAGGCTCCCAGGCAGGCAGTGGTGGTGCCAGGCTTTAATGCCATAACTCCAGAGACAGAGATCTTTCTATGTTTCTGTGAATTCAAGGCTAACTAAGAAATAGTAGTAGCCCACACCTTTAATCTTAACCTGGATGTGAAACAACTGGGTGAAGAGGGTATTTAAGGCAGGTGTAGGAAGAAGACAGATTAGGCAGTAGAAAATATGGGGAGTGAGGCTGAGGAAGAGGGAAGACAGCTGGGTGAGATCTGACTGTGGTGTTTACTCTCCCTGATATTTCAGCCTTCCCCCAAAATATTGCTCTGAATTTCTTTTAATACAACCAGAATATCTACAAGCCTTATATGCATACATATATATGAATTTCTATAGTTCCATTAACAACTTACTAAAATAGTATAAACCAATAGAGGAAAATATCAAAAATATTCATGTTCCATGCATAAAATTTAATGCAGTGACTCAAAAATATTCTTTATATTTTCAATATGTCACAACACCAATGAAATATACATATGTAAAGCTCATGATCACAAAATATTATAAATATTCAAACTAAAATATTTGGAGGTATATATTTTGGAAGTTCATTTGGTTAATTAAAGAAAAACCTGTAATGAAATGATTACTGCCTGTAGAAAACACCCTGTTTATCCATGTGAGGACCCTAAAAAAGATGGTTGCCTATGAGCCAAGAAGTGGTCTCTTGTCAGAAAAAAAAATGTACCAGTGATGCAAGATTTTAATTATGTATCTCCAGAACTTATTTTTTTTTTGTTTAGAAGTCATTTGGTCTACAATGTTCTTTTATTCTAGCCCAAATAAACTAAAAAAGATTTTTACATACATGTCTATGTGTAAGTATGTACACATGTATGAAAATATGCATATATTAAGAAACTAGCTCATTCAACATGAAACTTGATAACTTCTTCATATTCAGGAACTGCCATTAAGCTGGAGATATAGGAGCATCAGTGAGACACTTCTAGAGCAAAAGCTGACAAACTCCAATTAGGATCACTTGATTATTTGGCTGTAATTTGAAGGGAAACAGAAGAAGGGCTAATGTCCCTGTAAAATTTGGGAAACTATTCTTTTATGGTCTCTTCAGGCTGAGGTCGATTCACATTAAGAAGCACAATGTACTTTACTTAGTCCTCTAAAGTTATTCTTTGCTAAAAATATTAAAAGATAGTATTAATTTATTTCATACAATATATTCTCATCATGGTTTCACCTCTCAAATCCTCCTAGATTTTCTACACCTCCCCACACCCAACTCCAAGCCTTCTCTCTCTCTCTCTTTTTAGAGAACAAATTGATAGACAAACAAAAAACACAAAATTGGAAACCATAATATACAAACAAAATACCAGTAACATCTAGAAAGTGGATAAACAAGGAAATTTGAAACAAAACATCTACAAAAATCCCAGAGATAATTTTTTTTACTGCTCATTTACTGATGAGCATGTGGCCCACCCTTATGTTCATTTAATATATACCTCATGAGATTCCATTGGATAAAACTGATTTTTCTTTGTAAGTGGATATTAATTTGAGATAGCTTAAGGATGGGAGTTCTTGTCCAGTTCCCCCTCTCAATACTGAGACCCTTCTAGTTTGAATCTGTTTTATGCTCACTGCCACAGTCTCTTTGAGTTCATCTATTTGTCAATCTACTGTGTCTTGAAGGCACTGTCTTCTTGATGTCATCCATCCTTTCTGGCTCTCACAAGCTTTCTGCCTCCTCTTCCTTATAGCACCTGAAGTTACTCTCATTCAAACATCCAGAATAAAGTTTAACTAAATATATAAACACACCATGACCCAGTCAAATTGGCATAAGTTAATAGCAAAAATAATTGCATGCTTTAGGAATTTTTTTAACATTGACTAAACAGTTTCCTAATTCTATTCAACATCTAGTTTTACATGAATTAAAAACCTCCATTGACAAATTGTGGATTAATTGAAACCAATATTTATACTATGTATACTGACACAACTTAAAAGACTATCTTGAAAAATGTTTTAGATTATATTTTAGGAGAAGAAATTATATTTATAGTTAAAGTGCATTTCCCCTGACATGTTTGGATTCCATATTTTAAAAACTTTATCCAAATAATACATCTTAGTCAATTTCAATAGTATAAAGACATTATTGAATCATGATGGCTCCGACAAAATGAATAGATTAATCTAATGTTTTTTTTTCAATATTAAATGTCATTATTAGGAAGTTAAAAAAAAAAACTAGGAAGTGAACCTTTATTGGAGTATTTTGTTTTTGTGGCTGTGGCCTGAAAAAAGATATCTTGTCCCTAGACACCACTCTCAATCTTTCTGTTTTCCCTGCTGTAGTGAAGGAAGTAGCTGCATTGTCCAGTATATTCTACTATTATTTCTCCCCATTAATGGAAGCAGATAACAATGGACTGAAATCATAAGCCTGAATGAATTATTATCAGATATTTTGAGAGTGATAAAACACCAACAAACAAAAGTCATAATAATGTTTATATTTTGTCCAGCACTCATTCATTCTTAATCAGGATGGGAAACTACACTATACTGAATGTCTTTACTCATACACTTAAGTCAGACTTTTTTCTTCTTTAAACCTTGATCTCTGACTACAACAACAACACAACAACAACCCACCACCACACACACAAACCCACTGGTTTGCCAAACTGATTTTCATGGAAACTTTTCTTTGATGTGTCTTTGGTTCATTATTTTGGGTGAATGGACATTTCTTTATATCTGAGCAGGAACATTAATGCAATAGATGGGAACATTTGCTTATAAAGATATGTGATTTATTTCATTATAGTGAAATATCTCGGACAGTGTCACTTGATCATATGAAAAATGTGGGATTCAGTTTACAAAATCTTTTGTTTTTGTAAACCCTGTATCATTTTGTCTACCAATGATCAATATATGAGTGATACAATGGCTCCAGATTCTCATAAATTATTGATTCTGTACTATATTTCCGTTTTGATTTTTAACAATATCATACAGTATGAAATGTTTTGTGATTATATTCACTCCAATTAGCACACTTTGTCACTGTCCCAGTCCTGCAAATTTCTTTCTTCTTCCAAACTGATTCTCCTTCTATATTCATGTCATATTTTTTCACAGGTTTTATGCAGTTAGAAAAAAACTACTGTGTGTTCCTGATTTCAGCAGCCATTCCATATCATGAATACAGGATTTTGAAACATTTCACCTTATTCTCTAGCTCTTAAAAGCTTCCTGCCCTGTATTCAGTGATGTCTATGAGCCTTATAGTAGGGATGATGCATATACCTCATTTAGGTCCAAGTACTCAATTGTCACTTATTCTTGGCATTTTGATCAATTATGAGTCTCTGCATTAACCATCACCTTCTGCAAAAAGGTTGAGAACAGCATTTGCCTGTGGGTATAAATGTAAGTATTTAGAAGGTAGTTTGATTACTTGTCCATTATCAGTAGTACAGCTTTCCCTGGGGACTGTGACTTCCCCAGTCATAGGCTTTAGATAAGATTTACAGCAGGGGATATTACTTTCTCCTTGAAGCAGACCTCAAATCCAATTGTAATGCATTTGGTTACTCCCAAAATATTTATGCCACTTTTACATCAGTGGACATATTTTGCCTAACAGGTTAGTATTGTAGTACACAGAGTCCAAAATTTGGTACGACTATGAATGACTTTTTTTTTTTTCTTAGCAGCCTGTATATAATCTTTTGGCTAGTCATTGAGGAGGAAGTTACTAGCCTGGTCCCAGCTTAATTTATCTATATAGCAAATCAAATTGTGTGGTACCTTCAGCAACTGAATCTTGCATTTTGGGGGGAGTTTCTGAGGAAACTTTAACCAACAACTTATAGGGAGGCATGCTACATCTGGGACTAGGAGTTTTTCTAATTAACCTACAGTCCTGGGGAGCAGCGTTATTCACCAATACAGGGTACTTCTATTCAAATACCCTTTAACACGCACATTTTAAAAATTAGATTACAAAATTCTTGATTAACACATAGTTTTTTCATATACCTTAAGTTTTGGTTTTACTGTGGAAGAAGAGAAGAACATGCCCTCAAGTTATGGTTACTTTTTAGCTGGTGAGAGAAGTGCCCTTGAATATTTCCTTAACAATGCTTGAATACAAAAACTTGAGAAAGTACATCTGATCATAGATTCTAAAGCAGAAAAGTGAAAGTAATTAAAGTACAATGACTCCATAGTTTACATGACTAAATACTTACAACTTATTTTTAAATAAGTGAAAATCATAAATGGTAAAGATCATTGTATGATGTTTAAAGAATGAAATAAAAGCAGAATAGTTAACATAACTTTTTATGAAACTCTTAGCCTTTCGTGAAAAAAATATAAATGTAAAACCGCTTTTGTATACATTTCTTAATTACTACTACATATATATTCTTCTGCATTTGTGTGTTAAACATGTACTTGCAGTAAATAATACAATGTTGACAATAACTTTAAAAGATCAGGGTTTGTATAAATTATCCAGCTCAGTTAATCATTATGGGATGTCTGTTAAGCTCTTCTAGCTAGTGTCACAGGGAGACAAACTCTGGCAAGTAAAGAAACAGATTAATATAGTTTCCCTCTAACAACCCATCATCCACCCTGAATATTTTGCCTTTTGCCACAAGTTTCCTATTCCACATCTAGACTGAGACCCTTACCCAGTCTAAGGTAAGAATAAAGTTGTTCAAAGGCTCAAGGAAAGTACAAAGCCTTTCATTAAAAAAGAAATGAACATTCACATGACAGAGGACTGAGCAGATCACAAACCTCAGAATCAAAGAAGGATGCTATCTTTGCCCCTGTGTTCAGCCCCAAAAGATATCAGGCATGTCCTTAGATATTACTGAAGCAGTACCAGGGCTTTGTCAATTTGGCCTCTGCAATCAAACTTCAATTTTCTAGTTGTCTCTCACGTGCTACTTCTGTAAGGACATGCTATTTTCCACACCTCCCAGCTCACCCCATCCACCATTCTTCAGACTCATGAAGGTGTCAACAGCTTAGTTTAAGAAGATTTGAGCATTACAGAAGCCCTACCACCCTACCTGGCAAGGAAATATTAAGAAATGGCCTTTCAGTCAAGAAAGAGAACTTTTATTTATACCATAGATTATTATTTTAATCACTGAAGTTAATTTTGAACCTATGTACCTATTTCTTCCCTAAAACATATGTAACCATAGTCCTTCAAACTATATTCAACATGGCAAAATGAATGCTTTCTATAAATTTAAAGATGTGAGGATTAAAACAACAACATGGAATAAATAAAATTGACACACAAAATTAGATTTTTGAACATTTTAAAACACTTGTAATGAAAGAATTAATTGATTACCAATTTTACACAAAATAGGGAATAAATTAGCAAACCTTGCCAAATTCTCTTGGAAAGCTTGGAGGAAAAGGAACAAGTTCTCATTCATTTAAGTCTCATTTTCCTTGACTAGTGCACCTACTCATTGGCTCACAACTATAGTAACTATAGTAACTTTATGAGTAACTATAGGTACTCATAAAGGAAGTACCTGTCATTATTGTAAAATGCCAAATATAACTACAGATTTAATAGATACAAAATTTAAATGCATTAAAATTTTTCATATCCTTAAAATTTAAACTTAAAAATTAAGCTATGTCTATGAACTTATAATTTCACGGTAAAGAAGCATCTGTGGTACTGAAAATATTTTATTGGCTCCACAAGAGGCACATAGGAGAATGATTTTTCTGTTTTAAGAATTAAGTAGACAGTCTCTCACCGATGTTGCTTTGCTTACAGTTTATATATCACATCTCAGTCTTTGGTAAGGGATAAATAAAATGACAATATGTGAGATACAGTTGTATTTGAATGAACTAATGAGTATTAACTATAAATAGAGAGTAGTATTGATAAATTGGACCAGTTGAAAAAAATAAAAAGTATTGCTTCTGTTTTATGTATTTTTGGAAAGATATAAGGTTAAAAATTCCTTCATGAAGATACCCATGCTGGAAATTATCAAAAAATTATATTCAAATTTACTCATCCAACAGAGAGCCTATGACATGTAAGAGTGGTCATTGAACTTGCCTTAAGGTATTTTGAAAAAAATATGATTTTCTGTTTTGGTTTCAGAATGCGGACACTCACCAATGATGGAAATAAGAGTGATGTTCAGACAAGTCGTCTGAAATCCTACTACCTACAAGGCAACTACACTATAGAAGACAGCTGATAATTTCTTAATGTGATGCAGACACAGTTTGAAATAATGAATATTATCGATAAAAACCCAAGAACTTCAGGACCAGAAATTTGGTAGTAGAAGAAAGCATATCAGAAAGTCTAACATGTGCTCAACAGTGAATGCATTGATTTTGAGTCACTGGGAAGATCAAGAGCTCATACTGACAGTACATAGAATAAAAGGACCAATGTTTTATATTAAAGCCTAAGACCTGTTTCTCTTTCTATCTCTGAATGAAAATCTCTTAATAAGAATATTAAAAGAGCCCAAGCTTTGGTTGAAACCAGCGTTGTTGCTATTGCTATGGTTATCCATATTTCAAGACCCTGTGAAACATACCTCACTGTTACTGAAGTTGTAAGATAGTTGTTTACATTCAGATTGCACACTATAGTCAACTTTACAAGTTATAGAAGACTAGTATTGAACACAAGGGAACAGAGTGCACTATCATTTTTATTATTGATTTGATGAACAACATGAATTTCCGCTTTTGCTCTTCTCTCTTCCTCTGTCCCTTCTTTCATTCTTTATTGCCTTCTTTCTTACGTTCATTTTTACTTCCCTTATTGTCATTCTCATTTATTTAAAGGTATTACTTTTATTTTAAATAGGTATATTGCATATGTGTCTGCATATATGTTTGGGTATGTGCACTTGAGTGTAGAGCCCATGGAGTCCAGATGAAAGTGTAGGTTCCCCCTGGAGCTAAAGTTACAATTATGAGCCACCTGAGGTGTGTACTGTGAATAAAATTCCAGTCTTTGGCAATAGTATTATGTTTCTTATTCTTTTAAAAGAATTTATATTTAATTTTTTTTCTTTTAAAAATGTCATCTTCATCAATGTATCCCCCTGCTTCCCCTCTGCTTCTCCTTCCCAATTCCTCTGAGCCAGCCCTCGGCCTCACCCTTCCCCATCCCAAGGTGGGCCAGCCCAGCAAGGCACATCCACTACAGGAAAGTCCTATCCACTCATCCCAAAGTCAGTGCTGGGTTAGGTGTTCCTCTGCAAGGAATGGGTTCCAAAGTGTTAACCCATGCACAGGAACACAGTCTGATCCCACCCCTTGTGATTCCATACACTCATGCCAGTCGAAAACTGCCCACCTCTGGAGGGCCGAACTCCCCCTCCAGATGGATCTCCAGTGGCAGTTCCTGATTCAGTGAGCTTTCCAGAGCTCCAGCCAGCCTTCACTATAGGAACTTTCCTCACACTCCCTATCCCCCTGCTCATATAGACTCTCCTCCCCGGCTCTCAGCTGGACCAGAAGCTCTGTCCAGTGCTTAGACATGGATCTCCACCTCTGCCTCCACCTCCATTCCCCGTTGGATGTAGGTTCTCTTAACCCTGAAGCAACTCTCCTGCCTCTTATCCTCATTTTTCATCTCGTTCATTCCTCAATGATATTTCCCCCTTAATGAAATACTTAAGTAACTTCAAAATGTAACTTTTGAGAATTATGACACTGATTATATACTTATTGCTATAGTGAATAGAATGCTAGTTTGAAAATAGAGAAATTTTCCTTCTTATTTTATAATCCAGCATAATATGATGTAAAGTTCGTCATTGGAAATATTAAATAATTGTGCATTAATAAAACTGATTGAGCTCAAGTAATGTAGGAAATAAGAGGAAAATCTTGCATTCTCTATATACTTGTTCTCTTTGAAAAAAATTTGTAAGGTTAAATATTATGCCTTCTCTTGCTTACTCAAAAATTTAAGAGAAACAAAAATCTTGAAAACGGCATATCTCTCCAGATTTTTTCCATTGTAGATGCTATTCCTATTCATAACTCAACACACATGACCTAGGTACTTTCAAAAGGCTGCACTTCCATGTTACTGTTTTATATTTCATAATGTAAGTTTAAAGGGGAAAAATAAGTCAATTGCAATGTTCACTGGCTATATTTTTTCCTCTAAGCATTAACCAATTGTTTTTTGAAAGGCACTATATGATTCTTAGTGAGGCTAGTATTTCTTATAGGAGCTATTGGAAAATTGGACTGCCATGGGAGCTCAGAGAAGTCATTTTAAAGAATTTTTCAGAAAGTGGAAGTATAAAAAGGAAAAATAAGTGCAGATTTCATGAGATATGTCTTTGTGGCCACTCCAGTATTCTCTGTATGTATTTATGATGGTTAATCATAGTTGTCAACCTGACATACCTCGTAAGATAAAACATCAATGGAAGAACTATCTCTACCAGATTCACCTGTGGGCAAGTCTAAGGGAGCATTTTCTTGATTGATAATTGATACGCTAGGCCCATGCCCACTGCGGGAGTTGCCACCTCTGGAAGATGGTCCTCAGTTATATAAGAAAGAAAGCCATGGTCGCAAGCAAGTAAGCATCATTCCTTCATGGTCTCTGCTTCAGTTTCTGCCTCTAGGAACCTTAAGTATGGGAGGGAATGTTAATTAGATTTGTAGGCAAATACTATGAAAAATTTGATGAGATGTTACTTTGATAATTGAGTATGGCAAATGTAAGATGAAATTTCTCTGATAATCCACATTATATAACAAATAGAGAGACGATCACCTAATTCTTGGTGCCTTGTTTCACATGTGGAAAAAGTTGCAATGTTTTTGAGTGGTTTGTGGAAAAGATGATGAGGCATGTTGTTAATTTCAGAATCCATTTATGAGTAAATCAGCCACAAAGGTTAGGGAGAGAGCTAAAACAGGGAAGTACTTGTTATAGAAGCATTAAGATCTGAGAAAAACAGCCAGAGTGTTCCATACTTCTTGTATTCTTATTGCTGGAGTGGCAGAGATGAGAGAGAAAGAGAGAGACAGGGAGAGAGAGATCTTAGAGCGATCTTGATTTATTCTACTATACTTTAACCAATAGGAAAAAAGGCCTGGCAACAAACACAATAAACATAGACATAGAGTTATTCTAGTTTTAATTCTAACATGCAAAGATTGGATCTTAACACCTGAATTTTCCTTATAATTAAAATATTTGACTAAGCTTAAAATCACCAATTGTCATAGATCATTCAGAGAATGGAGGATTCCAAAGCTTAAAGAAACATACAGAAACTTAAGGTTAAGATAATTACAGCCCATTAGAGCAGATACTAGGGATAGATGTCACAGGTGGAGACAGTATCATGATAAGAAACATTTAAACTATTTGAAAGACTGCTAGGTTCTCATTGTAGACTATTACATTGGAAGTTACAGAACCCAGTAGTATCAAGAATTAAGAGTATCCAATGCCTTTATGACTTTTATTTTAAGAATCTAACAGGTTGTTAAAATGTGAATTGACTATTAGATAAAGATGACTTTGGTTTCAAAATGAGAGAGAGAGGAAAATATCTCATATGGTTTATTTGCAGAGTAACCTATTTTTTTGAAAGAAAAACCTGCCTAAAGAAAGGCTGGCTATTAGAGTGTGTATGATACAAATTTCATTAGGAGCTAACAAATCTGGAAGAAAATACTCATGTTCAGACTTTTCTAGCTTTCTAAGCAGTGGAAACGAAATACCAAATTGTACTCCCTCTTGACTCTCTTCTTCATCTGAAGTGAAAAAAAAAAAAAACCAACTTGAAAAGTCCTTATGAAGTGGCCATACAACAGAGATTCACTAAAACATTGAGATCTAATCATAGGGTTATAGAATGCTTTTCCTCACCTTACAGCTTGCCACCACATCAAGAGGACCCCTATGTAATAACAGGATTAAAATGGACAGAACTGAACATCTCACAAAAAGTAGATTAAAAAAGACACAGCAGACAGGTTCAGTATCCAACATTTTCCACCATTTTAAACACAGCCTGACTCCTAGTTAGAAAAGCATAAAACTTCACACTAAGCACACAATTTATTTCCTTGTAACTAATACAGTTTATCAGGATTTTGCAAAATATCACAGATTGTATTAAATGAAAATAATCAGTTAAAAAAACCAGACCAAACATTAGTTGTATATTTAGACATAAAAATATTTTAGAGTTATCATCATCCAGTCTAACAATCAAAATATCTATAACTGTTATGTTAAGAACTATAATGGAAATGTGAAAAACAGACAATCATGGGTACATAATGAAGGCACAGAGATGAGATAAAAATCAAGCTAAATACCTAAAATGCTAAAAAAAAAATTATATCCACCAACATAAAATTCTACGTGAAGCAAAGGACTTTTTGATAGAAGGACACAGATAAATTGTAGTCAGGTATTGGGCCTTGAAAGGATTGTTGAAAATTCTTCTTTAGAAAGAATAAAAAAAGTAAACTAGAAATTCAGATCTTCATAGAGAAAGGAAATGTATCAAAGAATAAGTAGGGGTTTTAAAAGCTTTCATTTCATATTTGGAAGCGATCTAGCTGATAATTCACTAAAAATAAAAGCAGTAATAAATGTGGGAAATGTATGATGATGGTACTATGGGGAAAAAAAGAAAGAAATACTGAGAATACCTTGCTATACAAATGTTGTGAAAACTGTGAAATGGTAGAGCATTGACAGTAGACATAAATTCAGATTGAGAGCATGCACACATAGTAAAAGTAAACACTAACAAGTTGAATGCAGACATAAAATCCACATTATAATGATACAAGTGGGTTGTATTAATTTTTTGTATTAATTTGTTTAAAATATTGCACCATGTGAGTACATGAGTGCAGGCCAGAAGAGGGAATTAGATCCCCTGGAGCTGAGCCACTCAAATTATAAGTACTCTTAAAGGTATATATCTGAAGATTTAGTGGATAGAACGATAAAAGAATCAGTAAGAAATAGTTAAACAGAAAATTACCATTAACTGTCTGGACTTTTATAAAATATTTAACATGAAAAAATACCAAAATCACATCATCAAAGATAGACCACATTCTTTCCATTTCACAGACACTGTCAAATTTGAAGGATAGAAATCATATAAAGTATGCTATTCAGAAATTATTACTGTAGGTATAAGGTGCTTGAAGATTAATGAATACATTCTGAATAACTGATAGGCCAAACAAGGAGTCTAGAGAGAAGTGAAAAAAAAACCACTTTGAAGTAAATTGAATAAAAAAGAATATTTTTCTATTCAGTACATCAATTTTGTATGAAACCATACTTGTGACTGGACATCAAATATTTTAAGGCTCTATAGAATAATTAATAGAGTGTGTTTTAATAAGCACCACCATTCACTCACTAAAACGTGTGTCACAGTAATGGAACATGTCCATCTCAAGAGAAAAATTTATGTTAGGCATATGACAGATTACAGAGACCTTGAATATTTCACCCAGTTTGCCTGTACACCTAAAGCTTCTTTAGAAATAATCTAAAATTTAAAATTCCCATTCTCTTATCTATTTTTTGTAGATCCTATTTTCCAAGATAAACCATTACTATTTATGATTGGTCATGATTTTTTCTTTTATTTTTCTCGTGTAAAAGTCTCCCATTGCTTCAAAACAAAAGGGGAATCTATCACTAGTAGTTATATTTGTTATTGTTCTATCATTAATGAGTGGAACATAATACATCAAATTACCCCATGAAGTATACCCTCTGTTAAACAATTCTGTTTCTGTTCTTACAAAGTAAATTTTATACTTTCTAGTGTTTATGTGCATAAGCGAATTCACAGAATTTGTACAACATATTTATGTTCAAAATATGATACTGAATCATGTAAAGCATATTCAATTTTAAAAACATTTATATAGTACACATATAGTAGGTACTGTTGGAATAAATAGTCCAACAGGCACTCATAAAAAATATTCAACTTATTAATCATATTTACAGGCAAAATTAGTGGCTCAATCTCTGAATACCAGAAATTTGGTGGATGATATATGTGGATCTAGAACCCAAAGTTGTTCTGATGAATATGGATACTCCTAGATCGTACAGTGAGACCCTTTCTCCAAACTGAAAAATTAACAGCCAAAATGTATATGACAGAAAAAGGCTTTAACATATCCATATAACCCAATAAACTAAAAATAAACACTATATTAAACTTGAAGAAATAAGTGAAAAATTGATTAATTATCCAGTAATATAGAATATTAGTGAAAGCTGGTTCTTTAAAATTTTTAAGAGGTCAACTACAAATAAAAGAATCAAAAAAGCTGATATTAAGAAAGTAAAGTACACAAAAGAGGAAGATACAGAAGAGATGAAACACTAATACGGTAATAGTATAAATATTATCAACACATCAAGATAATGAATGACAAAAATCAAAGTTCAATTAATAAACCCAAAGTAAATTTAGAATTTGAGAAATAGCATCCTTTATTCCCTAAGAGGTGGACAGATACAATATCACAGAAAAGGAGAAAACAGATGTTATACATCTCAGGGAGGAAGTAAATAATGTCATGTATACAGTACAATTACCAACAATCAAAAAACTTTTAAACAAACACGATTTTCCTCAAAAAAAATGAGGATATCTTGAGAAAATTCTCAGATAATTAGGTTAATTATTCGATCCTCTGCACTGAAGCATATATTCTACAAATTTTATCATATATATGTATATGTATGCATAATGTCTATAAGTTTGAAAACAAAGTAAAATTACCAGTTTAAAAATTATGTCAATCAGTATAAAGTCCATAAAGAAACAGAAATCTTTAACTACACAGTAGAAACTCAAAATGTAGTCCATACCAAGGCACTATCAAAATATTGTAGATGTACTACCTTCAGGGCCAACTCCATCAACTGTAAAAAAAATGAAGGAATCATTGACCCATACATACCCTGAAAAATCATGAAAATAGACAGGAAATTACTTCACAAATTTTACAAGCTAGGGTTTCTTGGTGCAGAGGCTAGATAAAATAGTAAATCACAAAGACATATATTTTTAAAACTGAAAGAAAATACACAACAAATAGATGGGCAATATAATTGCAAATAGTTTTTTTTCTAATTTAGATTTTTTGTAACAGACAAAAAGAATATTAAAAGGGAAATGGAACTATTAGAAATGTGGAAGAAGATATGGGGAAGGTGATCCAGGGTATGAGAAGGAAGCACAGGCAAAGAATATGAAAAATACATTATATGCATGTATGAGCATGTAAGAAAGAAACCAAATACATTTTATAATTAATATATACCACTAAAATTAAAATAAATATGTTAACTGATGAACAAAATATTTAATTGTATATTTTAATTCAGAAAGTAGATGTACAAAAGCTCATTAGAGGAACAACAAAGCCTAGTTAAACAAAATAAAAAGCTTACTTAAATATTTAACACGCAATATAGTATCCAAATAGTTGCAATATACAATATACATACATAAAACCAAAAAGAAAGTCACAAGTTTTTTTTGAGGCAACTAAAAAATATTACAAATAGACCTAGAAAAATAAGTCACTAATAGAGATACACACAGTTTAATCCTTATGGAAGAATATATTATAAAGAACAATTAATCTTTGTAATAATAATTTGGATACAATTTAATTTGATAATATTCTTTCTCTTTCCATAACCCCTCCCAGATCCTCCAGATCCTCCTGATCCACCTACCTTCAGACTCTTTCCCCCTCTCTCAAAACATAGCAAAAATACAAGAATCAAAGTGTATAGGCTAAATGTATTATTTACTCTTCTATTGCTGTGAAGAAACACATGATCTTGTTACCAAGGTAACTCTTATAAAAGGGAGCATTTAATTGGTGGCTTGCTTACACTTTCAGAGGGATAATCCATTATTATCATGTCAGGAGGCATGGTGGCAAGCATGCAGGAAGGCATGGGGCTGAGAGCTTACACCCTGATTCACAGGCAAGCAAAATGAGAGAGATTATGTCTCAATGTGGCCTTTTGAAACCTCAAAGCCCATCTCCATTGACACACCTCCTCCAACAAGGCCACCTATTCCAACAAGGCCACACTTCTTAATTCTTCCCAAACAAATCTACTAACTAATGACTAAGTATTGAAGTCTATTAGCTTATGAGGGAATTCTCTTTCAAACCATCAAAACTAAAGAAAAAAATCAGTAAGACAGAAAATAAATAATAGATAAAAAAAAAATACATGGTAAGTAACTCCAAAGAAACAGCATCTTTCAGACACGACAGGACTGATACATTTATGCACTTTAAGAGACTGTGAAAGGACACATAAGACCTGCCCAGGTTCAAACCAGACTAAATCCCAGCACTGAGAAAGGAAACTGAAAAAAAAGTATCACCCCTAACCAAGAAGCCATTTTCAATTGGTACTGGTGGGAAAGGGGAAAACAGGTTTTTTGTTTTTTGGGGTTTTTTTTGTTTGTTTGTTTTTTTGTTTTTGTTTTTTTTTTTTCCTCCAGTGGAATGTTACCAGGTATATCAACTTCGCTTCAGGTCATGTCCCAAGCCCAGAACTAGGATAGCACAATTAATTTAAAATTCTTCACATGGATATTGTGTTACACATGGCCATGAGGATGTCAACCAAACTTAGCTTTATGTTCCCATAATTTAAATCAACAATGAAGTAATAAAGGAAATAAAGGAAAACAGTATTAACATGAGTACAAAATCCTTCACTTCTGTGTTCTAAGGTGGAATAACATCCTCAAGTGAGGGCCAAAGGGTAGAAAAGAACCTGTATGAGGACTTTGACTACAGAAGGATAATACCAGTAACAGTATATCCTCCCTTGTCAGTACTAGGTACTGTGAGTACTAGGATTTCTCCTGAATGACATGGTAGGTAAAAAATGCGCATTTATTTCCTCTTGAGATGTACTTATTAATAATATCAGAACAACAGTGGGAAGCAGGGATCTGGATCTTGTTTTAAAAAAAAAAAACTGTATGATAACCATTAAGGTAACCCAAAAAGCTACAGGGGGGGCCCTAATGAAGCCCTTGCTCTCACCTCCAAAATCCCAGAAAAGGAATGGCATGCACAGCCTAGGACGACAAAACTTGCCTTACAGGGATTTTTACAAAATAGACTGATCAGAACAGAAACTTGGTGCATTTCTAGAAAGGTATCCTAAAGGAAAGCAGCAGTGTTCTGTTTCAGATAGAGGTGATTTTTCTCCTCATGATGGTATCTTTCCTGCATGTTTTCATTCTTTTTGGTCCAGATTCCTGCCTTGTAGTTTCCCTGTCAACATTCTTATCTGCTGCTGTCCCTGAGTCCAGGTACCATGTTCAGGGCCCACAATAGTAAGGGATGTTTCTGGGCCAAACCTCAACAGGTATGTAGGGAAGGTCCAAATCTCCATAGTGCTTGATCAGCAGAGGAAGAAGCAAAGTTACCTCATTTGAGGCAAAGTGATTCTCTTAGGTCTCTGAATACTTGACATCCCAGGAGTCTCAGGAAGCTGTGTGCACTGTTTTCTTGAGTAAGTCCTGGGGACCCTAATGAAGGTAGGTGCTCAGAATTATGAGATAGGTTCCAAGGAAAAGGTTTAGGTTTCTCCAAGTTAGCAACCTATACTCAGCCTACACTAAGCTCACACTAGAAAGGACAGTCTCTTGGCAGAGTTGCTGCTAGAGAAATGGGAAAAGAAAGAGTGCTTTTGCAAGCTGATCAGTTAAATTTGGTAGACAGAAAGTACAAGAGCATTTTCCCTGAATTTTTCAAGAGAATCTTTGCCCTAATGGATCTAGATTTTGGCTTTGAGTTCACCAAAGTGAATTCTATCAATCACTTCCATACTTTTATGAGTAAGTTAGGTCTCCCCATTTAGGGAAGTCTTAGTGATAGTCATAGGTTGCCCAAAACAGGTAATTTAATGACCCTCTTGTGAGTTACATTATTGGAAGGAAAGTGCATAACTTGAGGAAGTGGTGTAGGGATTCCTGTATGTTGTAAAGATATATACTGGGAGCACTTACTTATTTTTTGGGGAAACCTGAAATTGCCAGGAACCCAGCGTGCTCCCCCAAGGTGAGAGTTCCTGTTCATTTCCAGAGCATATGCTAAAACTAGAAAGATAAAAGTTTTAGAAGTTTTAATTAAGGTTGGAGATAATCTCTATTATTTCCAGAGCGTATGAGGAGTCTCTGTGAGGTGAGACATAAAGAACAGGAAGGAAAGCTTCAATTTGCCAAACACTGTATCAAAGCAAGGGTTCATATCAGATATTGGCCTGAAGCTCTTTCTGGTAGGGATGTAGTTTTCAGTTTGGGTTTCTACATAAGGGAGAGTTTATGAGTAGGAGAGAACAAAGTATGTATCTTATTATCTTGTGAGATAAGAGCAAATTATATTCATCTTTAGTTCCCAAATATTTAATTGATTAAAGATTAATTTGTTTTATCATTTATGTCTCTTTACATTTTGTCTGATACATTCATTACTGTTTGTCAAATTTGGTTGTTTTTAAATAAGTTGGGAGATTTTAAAGTTTCTTTCAACTACATTATAAGATAACCTATCATTGCAAACGTGAATTTTATAGAAATGTGGTATCACACAATTGTGAAATGAAAGTACAGAGGTGTATTCACAAGTACCTTTTGCCTTTTGTTTATAATATCAACTGAAACAAACAACCTTTGGGGTGATTGCGTTACTCAAAATATACTAGGGAAGAGACTATAATACATTAAGCCTCTTGTTCATTGTGCTATCACTCCGTGTTGATCCAGATTTTGTCTTATTAAAAGTACATTTTAATCAGTTTTCCTAGAGTGTACTTGGCCAAATGCTAGTGGAAGGTTCACTATTTGGGTGAGGATAAAAGGAATATGAAGGAATAACTTGAAAGATAGAAAATACTTAGGAGGGAGGTGTGGTGGGATTCAGGTGTCAGCTGATAAGGTTCAAAGACGCCTAGCCAGGGTCCGGGGTTCGGAAGGGGGAGTGGCCAACCCTATTCTGGCTTGGTCTAGTGGTTAAGGTTCTGCACTCTCACCATCGTGATCTGGGTTCGATTCCCGGTCAGGGAACAAAAATAAAATAAAATAAAGATAAAAAGAGAGAGAAAGAACGGGCCTTCCCAAGATCCCAGCAGCCCCTTATGAATAGGGTTGACCACTCCCCCTTTCGGAGCCCGGGACCCTGGATAGGCATCTTCGGACCTTATCAGCTGAATCTCACCTGGATCTCACCACAGGGAGGCTGAGAGCATTTAACACAAAAATGATATTTTTCCACATTCAAGGATGAACAGTCTCACACCAAAATTAAACTTCATTAAATAATTGCTGAACACGAGTTTTAGTTTTTGACCACAATTTGTATGATTTTTGTTGTCCGATGGACAGAACAGTGTCAAATATATTCAAAAAAGAAAATTCTCTGGCAGTTGTTACTGTGAACTATGATCTTTTCCGTGAAAACTTCTCCATTTATGCAGTCTGACCTGCTACTAGACTGATCATTACTATATCTACTTTGTTCCCATGAATTAAAACATCCCAACTCTCTGGTGGTCATCTCCTTCATTTTGACTCTATATTCTCTTCCTATTCTAAGTTCTCTGTCTGAATCCACTCTCCTTCCCTTTTATTTATGCTTGGATTTCTGGCCTGCATATGATCTGCTTTGCCATAGGTCAAAACAGTTCCTTTATCCAATGGTAATTCACAGAATATAGAATGACATCCTACATCACTTGCTTTCTCCCCCTTATTTTTGACACTCTCCATTTATCTTATCTCTACTTTTTATTTTTAACACTTTTTAGTATATTATTTAGTTTATGTGTGTGTGTAGCTTGTAAATTATTTGTTTGTACACTTAACACTGTGTTTCAAGACAAATGTAAAATTTAGATTTCCATAAATATAATAAATTACAAATTTTACTTCTAATTTTGTAAGCCAGAACATGTCAATAACTCATTGTTTAACAGGTTTTTCTTGGTGATATTTGTGTTATTATTAATATGCCATAAATTTCATTTATAGGAACAGTACAGTCAAAAGGAAGATGATTATGAGATATATAGCCCACAAGTCCAATTAAAGAGAAATAAGCATATTAGGCATGGTGGCACATTCCTATTATCATAGTAAAGTTTCAGTAAAATGTAAATTTTCAAAGGTTAGCACATTTTGAAAATTGCAAGATCATCAGTATAGACAAAATTTAAATTAAGTTGTGTTATGGAAAGTTTGTGATGGAAGAATGGGGAAGAAAATCTAGTCTTAAATATGTATAATCTTTTGAAGTTCTCTATGTCACTATTTTTTGAGGACTCAGCTCCACTAGTTTTTAAAAGAGAACAACCTTAACTTCTGGGATATGAACTATTTCACTACTTACATTTAGTTTCACTACTCATATTTCAAGTAGGGAATGAAATTCCCAATATTACTGATGTAAGGGTGCTAGGGTTCGCAAATCACCATTTAAAAGACCATCACTCATGCCTGCAAAAGTAAGAGCATTTATTTCTCAAAAACAAATTCCAGCATGCAGGGGTCAGCCACACAGCAAAATGGCAGTGATACTCAGAGAAGCACACAGGTTTCTTTTACATACAACTGGGTGAATTCCAGGAATAGTTAAGTCGTCTCCAACAAATTTGGTTGACTAAGCAAGCAGCAATTAAATCTGATTATCTGTGGATCTTCGGACATGTCAAGGCAAATCTAAACAAATTCAGGCATGCCTAGGGGATGAGGTTGCAGGATATACCCTTTTCTGATTGGCCTGCAGCCATTACTAGCTCATAATCCAGTCTCTCCAAAGCCTACCATGGTGCTTCAAGCTATACATGGGACACCCCCAGCCATCTCAGAGCCAGGAACTAGTAGGTTACCTGGAGGAGTATGGTCCTGTCCCCACCAGAGAAAAAAGAAACAGCAACCTGGAAGGCCAGGGTGATGTGGGATGTCTTTCTTTATGCTGTTAATAAAGGAACTGTCTTGGCCTATGGAGGCATCATATAAGTAGGTGGGAAAATCAGAGTATGGAAAGGGGAAGAAGGACAGAGTCAAGAGAGACACCATCCAGCTGCTCAAGAATTAGCATATAAAAGTAACACAGGTAAGCCACAGGCCATGTGGCAAGACAGATTAATGAGAATGGGTTGAATAAAGATGCAGGAGTTAGCTAGCAATATGCCTGAGCCATAGGCCAAGCAGCATGAAATTAATATAAGTGTCTAAGTCATTTTGGGCGGGGGACTAAGCAGCAGCAGGCAGTTATGGACCATGGGGCTAGTCAGTCTGGGACTGTAGGGTGGTGGGACTAAGCCAGCCAGAAATTTCAAACTATGCCAGGGGCTCATACCAAAAGCCAGGCCAAGACAAGCAGGAGCAGCCATCTGTTACTCTGCATCACCAACCAGCCCTTTGAGGCTGCTGCCTCAAACTCTGCAGCTCTGGCCCAGTTACCCTCCATGGTAGGTCATGTGCCACAGCCATGTCCCAAAAGCAGGCAGAGAGGAGCCAGGTGGGAAAGGAGCTGGCCATATAGTAGTGGCCACAGGGCAGAAGCAGAGATACTGGCCTATTTTAGGGGAAAAGTTGTTAAGTATCTCTCTATTTGATCTTACCCATTCTGAAGTTGAATGCCATGGTCATTTTGATTTGTATTCATCTGATGGCTAAAGATGAGCACTTTCTTAAATGCCTTTAGACCATTTGAGATTCTTCTGTTCTGAATTCTATTTAGATCAGCAGCCCATTTTTAAATTGGATTGTTTGATATTTTGATATCTAGTTTCTTGAGTTTTTTAAAATATATATATTTTGGGGATCAGCCATCTGCCAGATGTTGGTCTGATGAAAATCTTTTGATCTTTTTGATGTGGGATGTCTTTCTGTATGCTGTGAGTATCATTGATTAATGAAGGGACTGGTTTGAACTATGACAATCAAGTTTAGACGCAGGCAGGAAATGCAAGCATAGATATAGGGGAAAGAGGGTGGAGACATGGAGATGTGATCTAGCTACCCAAGAAGCAAGATGTGAAGAAATAGGTAAGCCATGAGCTATGTGACAAGATATAGATTAATAGAAGTAGGTTAAGATATGAGAGCTAGCTAGCAATAAGCCTGAGCCATACACCAAACAGCATGTAATTAATATAATCATCTGAGTCATTATTTAGGGCTAAGCATCAGCAGGGCTGTGGGTAAGTTTGAAACTCAGGGATAGACCAGACTGGATAAGTTAGAAACTTCTTACTACATCTTTTCCCATTCTGGAAGCTGTAGTTTTGTCTTATTGACTGTGTCCTTTGTCTTACGGAAGCTTCTCAGTTTCAGGAGGTCCCATTTACTAATTGTTGCTTTTATTGTCTGTGCTATTGGTATTACATTTAGGAAGGCAGCCATCTCCTGTGCCAATGTCCTCCAGGCTACTTCCTACTTTCTCTTCGACCAGGTTCAGTATAAATGGACTTATGTTGAGGTCTTTGATCCACTTGAACTTGAGCTTTGTTCATGGCAATAGATATGGATGGCATTTTATTTGCATTCTTATACATGTTGACATTCAGTTATGCCAGCACCATTTTTTGAAGATGCTTTCTTTTTTCCACTAAATATTTTTGGCTTCTTTGTCAAAAATTAGGTGTTCATAGGTGTGTGGATTTGTTAGAGTCTTTAATTTGATCCCATTGATCCACTTGTTGGTTTTTATGCCAATATCAAGCTGTTTTTATTTCTATAGCTCCATAGTAGAGCTTGAAGCCAAGGGTAGCAATGCCTCCAGAAGTTCCATTATTGTACAGGAATATTTTGAAATTCCTGGGATTTTTTTTGTCTTTCCATATGAAGTTAAATATCGTCTTTTGAGGTCTGTGAAGAATTTCATTTGGATTTGATAAGGATTACAGTGGATCTGCAGATGGCTTTTGATAAGACTGCCATTTTTACTGTGTTGTTCCTACCTATCCAAGAGCATGGAAGATCATTCTATTTTCTGATATCTTCTTTATTTCTTCAGTGACTTAGTTCTTTTCATACATGACTTTCATTTGTTTGGTTAGATTTACCCCAGGATATTTGTTGTTGTTGTAAAGGGTGATGGTTCCCTGATTTCTTTCTCGGCCCATTTATCTTTTGTATATAGGAAGAATATTGGTTTTTTTTTTTTTGTTAATCTTTTATCATACTGAAACTATTTATCAGCTGTAGGAATTCCTTGGTAGAATTTTTGGGGTCGCTTATGTATACTATCATATCATCTGCAAATAGCAGAAGTTTGACCTCTTCCTTTCCAATCTGTATGCACTTGATCTCCTTTTGTTGTCTTATTGCTCTAGCTAGGACTTTAAACACTATATTGACTAGATAAGGGCAGAGTAGACAGCTTTGTCTTGTTCCTGATTTTAGTTGGATCACTTTGAGTTTCTTTCCATTTTGGTTTGATGTTGGCTATCAGCTTTCTGTATATTGCCTTTGTTATTTTTACATAAGTTCCTTGTATCTCTAATCTCTCCATGTCCTTTATCATGAAAAGATATTGGATTTTGTCAAAGGTTTTTCAGCATCTAATGAGATGACTATGTGGTTTTTCTACCTCAGGACTCAATGATACCACTCTTGGCCGTATATACACCCAAGGGATACTTAATTATATAACAAGGACACTTGCTAAACTATGTTCATAGCAGCATTATTAATAATAGCCAGAACCTAAAGATAATCTAGATGCCCTTCGACCAAACTATGGATAAAGAAAGCATGGTACATATATTCAGTGAAATAAAAAACAAACAAAAGCAATGACATAATGGAATTTACTGGCAAATGAACGGAACTAGAAAATATCCTGTGTAATATAACCTATACCCAGAAAGACAAACATGGTATGTACTCATTTATAAGTGGATACTAGATGAAAGCAAAAGATAACCAGACTACTACTCATAACTCTAGAGAAGCTAGCTAACAAATAGCACCCTAAGAGGGATGTAGGGTCACTCTAGGAAGGGTACATAGATGAGATTTCCTGAGTAAACTGGGGGATAGGGGTAGGGCAATAGAGGGGAGTGAATGGGGATGGGAACATAAGGTATCTGGATGTTTGATCTGGAACAGGGACAGAGTGGGAGAGCAATGAAAGAGATATCTTGATAGAGGAAGACATTACGGGATAAGGGGAAAACCTGGTGTTAGAGAACTTCTCAGGAACCCCCAAGGATGACCTCAGCTTAGACAACCAGCAGTAGTGGAGAGGGTGCCTGAGCTGGCCTACCCAGGTAATCAAACTGGAGAATACTCAAACTGTCATCATAGAGCCTTTATCCAGTAACTGAGCAGGGATTCACAGCCAAGTACCAGGCTGAACTCTGGAAGTCAAACAAAGGGAAAAAAAGAGTATCTAAGCAAGGAGGAGAGTTAACATCATGCTGGAGACATCTACAGAGACATCTGAACAAAGCTAGTGGGAACTCATGAACATTAGACCAACAACTATGAAGCTTGTATAGGACAGGCCTAGACCATTTTGCATAGGGAAACAGTTGTGTAGTATGGTCTGCATAAAGGGCCCCTGGCAGTGTGATACAAGATCTACCCTACCCATGGTGCCTGAGCTGGCTTTTTGGAGTCCATTAACTATGATTACCTTGTTCAGCCTTGAAGCTGGGTGGGGGGGATTTAAACTTGCCTCAACTGAATGTACCAGGCTTTGCTGACTCCCCATGGGAGGCCTTATTCTTTTGGAGGAAGGAATGGAGGGTGGGTCAGGGGGAAGCTTGGGGGTAGAGCTGGAGGAAGGATGAGTAGGATACCTATGCTATGTAAAATGAATAAAAAATTTCTTAAATAAAATGATAAATGCCACTCTATGGTTTCAAATGACTGCCATAATAAGTTATGGCTAATTTTTAATTGTTCAGTATTTTTCTGTGTAATTCTTATTAAATTAACTTTTTAAATGACAATTACAAAATAGTTTATTATTATCTGAACTGGCTGGTTTTTATGTCTACTTCACACAAGGTGTAGTCATTGGAGTTGAGGGAACCTTAAATGAGAAAATGCCTTCATAATACTGAGCTGTAAGTAGGCCTGTAAGGTAATTTTTAACTAGTTATTGGTGTGGGGGGGAAGCCTAAGGTGGGTGGTCCCATCCTTAGCTTGGTGGCCCTGGGTTCTAAATGAAAGCAGTCTGATCAATACATGAGAAGTGAGCCAGTAAACAGCAACCCTCCATGCCCTCTGGCTTTCTTCCTGTCCTGCTTTTCTGTCCTAAATTCCTTTGGTGATGAACATCAATGGTGAAGTATAAGACAAATAAACCCCTTCCTTTCCAAGTTGCATTTGATAATGTGTACCAGTCTTTTACTTTTGGACCACCAACCAGCTCTCAAAGAGACTTACACATTTTAACTCATTATTTGTTTTAAATGTTCCGCCTAATTTAAGCACATTTCTGGCTGGCTTCTTCTCTCCCCCCCCTTCACTGTTTCTCTACTTTTAGCTCTCTGAAGTTTGCCTGGCTTCTTGCCATAGGTATGTAACTCATTCTTTCCTACTTCTTTTCTTGTTCTTTGCCCCTTCTCATTTTGAGCTTAGATTTCTTCTGCTATCTATTCTCTCTGTCAGCTAGTCCCAACTGTCCTTTCTCCTGCCTAGCTATTGGCCATTTAGATTTTTAGATCAATCAGGTGCTTTAGGCAGGCAAAGTGAAACAGTTGCAAGGCATCTTTTCAAAATTAAATACATATCCTTACATCATTATTAATGCAGCATAAACAAAAATAACATGCCTACCTTTACACAATTAAAGCAACATTCTGCAGAATAATCAAATGTAACACATCTTGCCTAGTTAAAATAATACTGTACAACAGTTATACTATTTTATCACAGCTGCAGTAGCCTTAAGACATCTCATAACATCTTTTCAGGTTGAGTATTTTTATTAGTTTAGTTCTCTCTCTCTGTCTCTCTTTCTATCTCTGTTTATCTCTGTCTATCTCTGTCTCTGTCTCTGTCTCTGTCTCTCTGTCTCTCTCTCTCTCTCTCTCTCTCTCTGTGTGTGTGTGTGTGTGTGTGTGTGTGTGTGTGTGTGTGTGTGTGTGTATGTGTGTGTAGGCCAGAAGATAATCTTTAGGGCATTCCTCAGTCATAGTTTAATTTTCTGATTTTTATAAAAGCTACTTAGTAGTCTGGAAATTTACAAGTAGACTAAACTGGATTGCCAGCAGACCCTAGGATCTGCCTGTCTTTATTTCTCAAGAATGGACATTACAAGCATGTTCCACTACACATGTACCACCTTTAAGTTTAAACATGGTTTTAGGGAATGGAATTCAAGTCTGCATCCATTTTACCAAAGGGAATATCTTCTCATCCCATCACTGTCTTATTTCTAAGGACAAATAAGCATAATGTCTGAAAAGTCTCACATTGTATGTTTGTCTTGTTTTCCTTTTGTATAAGGAACACAGGTATGTCTTTTATAATCATTTTCAAGTATTGTTCTCTTTAAAATGAATTGTTTCCAATAAAATTTGTTTTCAACTGGTTCAATATCAGTAGTTGCTGCTTTTTAACAAGTTTTGAAACATACAAAAAGTATTCTGAAAAATTTTTGGAACTTACGTTTTTATGATTCAGAAGCATAGATGATGACAATGGAACAGAAATTTTAGCTATTATACGAGAGGGCAATTATCTCACTATAGGGAGAGAAAAAATTAGGCACATAAATAAAAATGTACTTAAATTTCAATTTGTCTTACTGTCTCTAATATTTTTTAGTATTAAAAACATTTCCAGATCTGTGTTTTCTGTACAAGAATATTTCTTCAATATCCCAGTTTTATCCCCAGCAATGTAGCAGAAAACCAGCGTTGGTCTCCCTTTTATTTTTGACACCACCCCCAACAGAATACAAAGATCTTCTCCCCAAACCTTCCTTATAACAAATCATCCAATTATCCTACCCTCTAACACTAGCACACATTTCCTCTGAATATACCAGCTGTGCAGTCCAGGGAATCAGATCTACAGTAAAATTTTCTACCAGGAACAAACACACACACACACACACACACACACACACACACACACACACACACACACACACACACACAGGGGAGAATGTTGGAAATGAAAATTTTTGGAATTCAGACAGGAGCCACAGAAGATTGATTCACCAAAAATTATAAGATATGGAAGGAAATTTCAGGTGTTGAAGATAAGATAAAAAATGGATACATCAGTCAAAAATGTTAAATCTAAACACTTTCTCACACAAAACATCCAGGAAATCTGGGAGACTAAGAACAAACTTAAGAATAATAGGAATAGAGGAAGGAAAAAATTTCCAGATCAAAAGACCAGAAGATATTCCAACAAAATCATAATTTATCTAACCCAAAGAAGAAGACGCCTATAAAGGTAGGTACATGAAGCTTACAGAATACTAAATAGAGTGGACCAGAAAATGTCCCCTTTGCACGTAATAATCAAAATGCTAAACTTACAAATAAAAGAAAGAAAGAATATGAAAAGCTGAAACAGAAAAAGTCCAAATAACGTATAAAGGCAGACTTACTAAAATTATACCTAACTTATTCTCGATGGAGACTCTAAAAGCCAGAAGGGCCTGGACAGATGTCTTGCAGACTCTAAGAGATCATGGATGCCAGCTCATATTACCACACCTGGCAAAACTTTAATCACCAGAGATGGAGAAAACAAAATATTTCATGACAAATTAAAATTTAAATAATACATATGCACAAGCCCAGATCTACAGAATTTACTACAGCAAAATCTCCAACCCAAGGAGTTTAATTACACCCACAAAAATACAGGCAATATATAACCTCACACCAGCAAAACCCAAAGAAAAGAAACACACACACACACACACAGTACAATTACCATCACCACCACCAACATAACAGAAATTAACAATCACTGGTCATTAATATTACTCAACATTAACGGACTAAATTCCCCAATAAAATGACATAGGCTAACAGAATATATCCAAAATCTTATCCATATACCTGCATACATTAAACACACCTTTCTGGGCTGCAGTTAATTCCAGTGCTTGGACGCCAGAGGTGGGCAGATCTCAGTGAGTTTGAGACCATCTGGTCTAAAGAGTAAGATCCAGGACAGCAAACACTTAGTTACACAGAGAAAACTTGTCACAAAAAAACAAAAAAAGGAAAAAAAAAAACACCTCAACCTCAAGGATAAACATTACCTCTGAGTAAGGGTTTGGTAAAAGATATACCAGACAAGTGGACCTAAGAAACAAGCTGGTGTAGCCATTTTAATATTTACCAAAATAAACTCCAAAGAAAAACTAATAAGAAAAGATGAGAAAGGAAACTATATACTCATCAAAGGAAAAGTCCACTAAGCATATATTCCAAGTCTTAACATCTATGCCCCAAAAACAAGGATTTACAGGTTTGTAAAAGAAACACCACTACAGCTTAAATCACATATTGACTCTCACACCGACATTGAGAAAATAGTACCCACTCTTAACTATTACACAGGTCATACAGACAAACACTAAATAGAGAAAGACTGGAGCTAACAGACACTATAAACCAAATGAACCTAACAGATATTTACAGAACATTTCACTCAAATACAAAATAATATGCCTCCTCAGTACCTGATAAAACTTTCTCCAAAATAGACTACATACTGGAACACAGAACAAATCTCAACAGATACATCAGTGTAGTATTAAGTTTCTGGCCTGTCTGGCCTGTGGTCCAGAAAAGTTTATAGCACTAAGTGTATACATTAAAAAGTTGTATCAATTTCATGTTAGAAACTTAATATCACACATAAAAGCTCTAGAACAAAAAAAGAAATCATACCAAAGAGGCATAGACAGCAAGAAATAATCAAACAGAGAAACAAAGAAAACAATACAAAAAAATAAATGAAGCCAAAAGTTATTTCTTTGGGAAAACCCATCAAAATCACATGCACTTATCTAAATCATCTAAAAGAGAGAAAAATTTCCAAATAAACAAAATGGAGGGACATAATAGCAGACATTGAGGAAATCCAGAGAATTTTAAGGACACACTTTAAAGACCTGTATGCAACAAAATTGGAAAATTTAAAAGGATTGGATGATTTTCTCAATAAATATATACATGTTACCAAAGTTAAATAATATCAGATAAGCAATCCAAGCAGACTTGTATCCCACAGTGAAACAGAAACAGCCATTAAATATATCCCAACCAAAAAACCCATGGTCATGTGGTTTTAGTTGAGATTTTTACTGGGCCATCAAAGAAGAGTTAACATTACTTAAATTATTTCACAAAATAGAAACAAAAGGAACAAAGAAGAGAGATTACAGACCAATTTATCTTATGAAGATATCTTGAAAAATACCCAGGCAAATACTTGCAAACTGAATCCAGAAATATATCAAGTGATCATTTGTCATGATCAAGTATGTTTCATCAGAGTGAATAATGAATCATTCAATATACAAAAATATCAATAAATGTGATCCACTACATAAATAAACTGAAAGAAAAAAATTATCATTTCATTAGATGCAAAAAGGCACTTGTAAAAAGCCAACATGCTTTCACAATAAAAGACCTGGAGAGATTAAGGATAATAGAGATTTATCTAAACACAATAAAGGCAGTTGATAGCAACCATGTAGCCAACATCAAATTAAATGAGGAGACACACAAAGTAATTCCACTAAAATCAGGAACATGAGAAGGATGTCCGCTCTCTTCATGCCTATTCAACATGGCATTTGAATACTTAGCTAGATCAATAAATAAACTAAAGTAGGTCAAGCAGATACAAATTTGAAAAAATAAGTTAAAGTATCCTTATTTTCATGTGGTAGTGTAATACACACAATTGAGCCTAAAAATTCCATAGAACTCCAATAACTGATACATGCTTTCATCAAAATACCTGGATACAAAATTAACTCATAAAAATCAGTAGGCCTCCTACATACAAATGACAAACAGACTGAAAAAGAAATCGAGGAATAACACCTTTAGCAATAGTTACAAGTCTTCAAGTCTTTGAAGACATAAATTTGAGAAAACATTAGAAGATGGAAAGATCTCCCATGCTCATGGATTGGAAGGATTAACAGAGTATAAAATGGCCATCTTACCAAAAACAATTGAGAGATTCAATGCAGTCCCCATCAAAAGTCCAACACAATTCTTCACAGATCTCAAAAGGACAATGTAGTATGTTTCTGGCCCGGACTTTTGGGCCTAGCCTCAAGGTTTAGACCCGCAGACCCACAGACCCACAGAGATACACAGATGCTTACAGTAGTTTTAGGCTGATCGGCCTAAGGCCCAGGCATATAACTTGCTAACTCTTTACCCTTAATCTAACCCATGATTCTTATCCTGTTCAGCCATGCGGCTCGGTACCTTTTCTCACAGCAGCATAGTTGTCTTCTGTTTCTTCTGGCTTCTCTCAGGCATTCTGTTCTGTTTTGCCTGTTCCTAGAGTCTTCTTAGTCTGGTAGCCCTGCCCACACTTCCTGTGCTCCTTTGGCCAATCAGCGCTTTTTGTTAAACCAGTGGGTGGGACAATTATTTACAATGGAACAACATCATCCCCCTATATATCCTCTTTTCTCTTTTTTAAAACAAAAAGAACTTCAAATCTAATATCCTTACCCCCCACTACTATCTATAACAACTTATAAACAACACCGTAAATAAACACAAACATCCATAATCCATGTTTTGGAAATGTGGGCGTTGTTCTCTAGGCTACTTCCTGCTGAATGAGGGTGCCGGCAATCTCATGGCAATCCAAAGAAAAATGTAGGATTATGCACAAGTCTTTAGTGGAGTAGCTATAAAGCTAGGTCATCTCAGCCAGTCTCCTTGAAATGGTTCTGGATACAGAGACCTGGAAACTTCAACAGAGGTGCTCTGAAATGCTGAATCATCTGGGCCATCCATTTCCATTGGAGATTTTTCAGGGGGTCTTCCTCTATCAAACTTCATGTTCTTTATCCAGAAATAAATCCACAGCCTCTCATTTTCTTTGAAAATAAAAAGAAAACTTCTTCTCCAAAGTAGCATATCTTTGGATTTCAATTTTAAAGTCAACTCATTTACAAAATATATAGGTTGAATTAATCCAACAGCATTTATAATTAACTGTTTTTTAGAATTTTTTAGTACTTCATTTTCAGTCAAGAAGCTTAAAGATAAGATAATAACATACAGTATCCAGACATTCTTTGTATTTTCCATCTTTGCATGGCTTATTTTATTTATGTATTTATGTATTTATTTATTTATTTACTTATTTATTTTACTCTATTTCTTTTTTAAGGGCTCTCTCTGCCTTTTCTTTTCTTTCTCTACATCTATGTATACATACTTTCAACACACTCTAAACCACTTAGACTTTTTTTAAAAAAAACTGTCTTTACTGTATATTTATTTCTTAACTTTTTCTGTCTCTGACCACACCTTTGCTTGGCTAGGGTGACTGACTCCACCAAGAGTCTCCCATTTCTTTCTTTTTCTGACTATACCTTTAATCTGCCTGTGACTAAGGATTAAAGGTTGGTAGGATGGCTGGCTGGCTCCACCCAACTTCTAGTCTAGCTTCATAGAATTTATCTTTTTAGCCCAGGTACTCTGGGGAATTTTTGGGCCCATATAATTACCAAATAAAGCTTTGCCATCTGCTGCTCATTAACTCCATTTAAGTATTAGGCAGCAGGACCTCTTAAAAAACTCACAATTAATCTGCATTCCATTTAATTTACTTAGTACCTTAAGCTACATCTTGGCAGATGCAATTCTATTCCTAGTGTTTCCAGTGCTTGGTCCAGACTTTGCATCTCTTCCTGCTCTGGTTATTTGAGAAGTGTCCATGTGTGATACAGAGGAGAGTACTAGTTCTTACCTGGAAGCTCTCAGCTGTAATGAGCTGGAGACCTACATAATGGGGCTAAATCTGGTACAGGATACTCAGTCCTGTGATCTCATTACTGTATGCCGAAATGCTGGTCATCCAGCTAATTTTTTTCTACAGTGCAAATAGATGTGGGTGGGTGGAGTAGAAATTCTCCAAGTGTTCCCACTTAAGAACACAGAGTCACATAGTGAACCAGAGCACTGGTTTATGTACCACTTACCTTTCATTCTAGTGGATATGTCAGGTAGCCTAAATCTTAGTATAGGTTTATTCATTTTACAGAATTTGAGGTATTTATGTTATCCTGAGCTCTTTCACAGATTTGTACTTTCAGTATGTGATCTTACCTAGAAAATTTCTACATCCATACATTACTTTTAAATAGTTTCACATACCTGCTGTGTTAACAGATAGCATTATTTGCCATTGTTGTAATATATATTCTGTCATTTTCTAACGATTCTGAAAATCTAACATTATTTGTTGTATCTAGACAATTGACTATAGAGTCCTAAAGCCATTTACCTATAATACTCTATTTTGTACATTTCCCATTAAACAGCAGAAAATCAGCTTTGCTGTTCATATATATTCTTTGAAATGAGTAAATTTTATAACTCTTATGCATTTAATTCTAATTTGTATGTGAACACACAACAAGCCCCACATTATCTAGTAGTACATTTCTTCTACACCTTTTATACACAGTATTCTGTAAAAAAAAAATTGCCATTTTCTTAATTTATTTTTATGATATTAATTGGTCCACTATTATCACTGTGTCTAATTAATCCCAGAAAAATGGTTCAACACACACACACCACACACACATGACTGCACAATAATAGATAAATTTAAAATATAAAAGGAAGGACTGAAAAGAAGAAGAATGAGCTTAAAATGTTGCTCAGTCTTAGAGTACTGGCCTTTGTTGTACAAGTACAATGCTTGGATTGAAAGTACGAGAGGAAGAATGAATGGAGGAATAGAAGGAAGGAGAGAGAAAGGGGCATCTTAACAAAACAAACTCAATGTATTTCTACCAAAATCAGTATTAAACAAAGCAATTCACTCTCTCCATTTCCGTTTAGTATATTGCTGAATTTTAGCTAAATCAATACAATAACAGAAAGAAACAAAAGGATAAAATTGAAAATGAAAAAAGTCAAAGTATTTTAGCCCCCGAAACTAATGTATTCAATATTATACCTATGTTCAAAAGTTCAGGGTCTCACATTATCACCTAGTCCTGCTCATCCTTCTTTAATGTTAATATTTTATGGACAGGAAATCTATGGAAACAAAACCTGATTAGTACAGAAAGGAAGTAATGATAAATGGCAGCTCATTGTCTCTGTTTAGGAGGATGCTTTATGTTGAGGATCCTCACCTTACATCTAGACTAGGGGGACCCATTCTTGATAAGAGATGTAGTTTGTCAAAGCTCAGAGAGGCCCTTTAATCAAAAGCAATGTAGTTCTGCATGAGATAAAAACCGAAGGGACCCCAAACCTCAGTATGTAAAACAGGTCCTATTTTTGTCCTCTTTCTCTGCACTGACGGATATCAGGCGGTTATTTTCCAGTTATGAGTGACTGAATAGTTCACAGAATATGGATGGTTAGAATATCAGACCGCTGCTTTCTATGAGAGAAAACCATTTTTCCAATATTCTCCCAGGCAATAACTAGCATGTATATTATTCTTTATTTCATAATGATCAACCCATCCATCATGAATGAACTCATAAAAATAACCTGAAGTAAGGAAAGTGGTTTATACTGTATACTCTATTTTTAAAAAATCAGCTAATATGGAATCTGACTGTCAACTTTCACCATAAAACCTGTCTAAAAACAATACAATAAAAATGTACTGTCTTATAAAAATTCTAAATAAGACAGAGAAATCAAAACAGAGAAATATAAAAAACACATAATTTAATTGTATCTGATTTTATACTTTTTCAATTAAATACTGAAAACTGCTTAACTAACATTTATGAACATACTAGGAATTGACTGCACACAAACTTTGGAAATCTTCGTTGGCAGAAGAAAGAAAAGAGGGGAAAATCCTCACTCATTTTAGTTTCATTTGCCTACTTAGTATAGCCATTTATAGTGATTGATCTAATATGTGGCTGTCTCCTATTTCTACAAAGTGCAAAAACCACCAGTAAAATTACAGGATATGTACAAAAATTCATATTGTCTGTAGTTTAAGTTTCTTAAAACTTTGAACTTTATACTTGAAAGTAGGTAGTTTTAGTAAAAGTACACATTTTAATGTTAAATATGAGGCTATAGCTATTAATTATGTTTCAGGATTCCAAAGTCAATCATGAAAAAGTGTATTTTCATTCAACAGCACTGAGTTTACATTACCCTACTTTCTTGTAAACATAGTGGAATGCAAACTTACTGCTGGGTGCAAAATAAAATGTGACTATGTACAAAAGGGAATTAGTTAGATAAACTATAGAAACCTATTATAAGGCTTGCCACTTAAAAAAATAAGACTAAAATTTCATAAGATGATTTTGATGAGTACATAAAATTTTAATATCAAGAAGACAAACATGTTTAAAAGTATCAACAAACAGGTTGAGGATGTAGTTTTATTTGTATATATACTGTATTTATCAGTATTCATGAGGCATTGGTATCAATCCCAAGTGCTACGTAAATTGGATATGTAACTCCAGCACTTGAGAAGTAGGGGCAGGAGTTTGAGCCTATCCTCATTTGCATTGTGAGGATAACCTGCTATATGACACCTTATCTTTCATCTCTGTCTCTGTCTCTCTGTTTCTCCCTCTCTTTCTCAACATACATGCATATATATGTATATTAATAAATATAAAGACTGAATTGATGGGGAATCTATTACTCATGGAGTTGATCACTGATCTTCACTGGAAATACATTTTTGTCACAGGATCTCATCTGTAGCCTTGGTTGTCTTGGGACTCACTATGTAGATTAAGCTGGCTTCAAACTCACAGAGATCTACCTGGTTCTCCATTTTTAGATTAAAGTTATGTATCACCATATTCTATACTGAATGCAAATATTTTGACACTACTATTCTATGTCCTTAAAATAAAACTGAAAATAGCAATGGTGTGAATAAATGCAATGGCAGATTGTCACAAAGATTTTCATCCTGATCACTCTCCTGTGATCAAACTCCATAAAAGGAAATTGCAATGCTAAGTAGGAGGAATGAGAATTCCTAAATATGTCATAGATGCATGGTGGCACAAAATGTCTCATCTTTGTGATGACCAGAATAATCATCAACTGATATTTGCTATTGGCAAATATCATCGAAGATAATCAAAGTTCTGTGATTGTCTGTGAAGTTCATGAACCCACACAGAAACCAGCAAGACTGAAAAAAAAAAAACAAAACACTTGACCAAGATCAAGGACATTGTTCTGTTTCTTTCTTCCTTTAAAAAAAAAAAAAAGAAAGAAAGTGTGCGCTCTCTCTCTTTCTCTCCCCCTCTCTGTCTTCCTCTCCCCTTTCCCCCTCTCCCTCTCCCCTTTCCCCCTCTCCCTCTCCCCTTTCCCCCTCTCCCTCACCCCCTCCCTCTTTCCCTCCATCCCTCTGTCTCTCTCCTTTTTCACTGAAGATAATTTTTTATATAATATATCTGATTATGCTTTACCCTCCCCAGACTCCTCTCAGGTCCTCTCTGCATCCCCTGCCATCCAAATCCACACCCTTTCTGTTTCTCCTTTGAAAACAAGCATGCATATAAAGAATAATAATAAAATAAATCAAGATAAAAAACATACAAACAAGAATAAGGTACAATAAATGAAAGAAAATAAGTCAAAGCAAAAGGCAAGAAATATCTAAACACAGGGATGATATGAAAATGTCTATATGTTGTACATATCAATCTTTAAATAAAAGACTGTTTTGGCCATGGCAGACACCATAAAAAATAAGTAAAAAAGTCAAAATAAATAAAAAAATTAAAGTCAAAAACAAATCAAACCAGCTGACCCCAAAAACATATAAAAAACACAAATAGACCATAAGCCACATAAAAAAACAGATAAAAATAAATTAAATTAAAATAAAATAACTAACTAACAATGTGCCTAAGCCATAGGCCAAACAACATAAAATTAATATAAACATCTAAGTCATTTTAAAAGCCTAAACAACAACAAAAAACTAAAAAGTCTAAAACAACAAGTCTATAAGTCTAAACCTCTAGCCGCCTGAGACCAAAAACCTTATTATAACAGGTGGTATTCCTGGGTGTTGTAACACAGGAACACACATAAAGTCCCAGAGAAATGAAACATAGAACCTCTGAAGATGTTATTGAGTACATTTTGTATTGGTCATCTACAACTCAGCATTGTACCAGCCATTAAGAGTGGTTTGCATCCAAAAGTAAGACCTGGTTGGAGAAAAATAATTTTTTCATTTGCAAGTGGTTATCAATCAGAAATAGCTTTTGTATTTGAGATGAAGGTTTATGTTCACTTTTACTCTTAATTTTGGTGTCCAATCTGGTAAAGACCCATTCAGGTCCTGTGTATGCTGTCATAGTCTCTGTAAGTTCATATGTGCATCACACCAGTAGTGTTTAGAGGGCCATCTTTTTTACTTCAGAGGAAACTTCTCTGTTGATGGCTGATCGTTGAGCATAGAAAAATATTGTTAAAAGTCTTTTTATGGCTATGTTTAGAATAGTAGTATTTAGCTTTTCCTTGGGACCCTGACCTATCTGGTCTCAGGTTTTTGCTACTAGAATTGAGGATTGACTCTGTGGTGAGGACTGACTCTGTATCATGGAGTGAATTGTGGGGATATGTTTCAAATTTAATAAAAATCAGTCTACAGCCAGTCTAGGAGAATTAGACAGTGGTAACTAGCACCTTTAGTCTCAGTCACAGGGAATATCCTGGGAGTGGTGACCTATGCCCTTAATACCAGCAAATCTGAGCTTGAGGCCATCTTAGTTTACAGAGGGAGTTCCAGGCTCCCAGGCAGGCAGTGGTGGTTTCATGCCTTTATTCTTAACCTGGATGGGAAACACTGTTAGTCCCAGTACTTGGGAATCAGAGACAAGGAAAAAAAAAACATGCCTTTTACTTTCTTCTTTCTTCAGTTCTTTTTTTTGTTTCAGGAAATTTAGAATGCATCTTTTAATAAATGGTTGGAAGAGACTTAGATGCATTTTTTATTGCTGTGAAAAAAACACCATGACCCAAGTAACTTGAGGAGGAAAAAGTTTATCTCATTTTAACAATTTTTATCTAAGTTCAAAGCCAGCCTGGTCTTCAAAGCAAGTTCTAGGACAGCCAGGACTGTTACACAGAAAACTCTGTCTGGAAAAAACCCAACAACAACAATAGAAAAAACCAAAAATTCAAAGACTGGAAGAGATGGCTCTGTTCTCTGATATTCCAGACTGGTTTTTATTAAATTTGAAACATATCCCCACAGTGAATCCCATCAGATATTGGTTGGTTAGTCCCACAGGTTTGTGCCACTATTGCACTAGAATATCTTGCAGGCAGGTCATCATTATAGATTCCCTGCAGTACTTGGCAACATTATTTATATTGCCTTCATACATGTATGTATTTTAAGAAGCATCTACTACACTAGGTTTACATATGATCTCTAAAATGACTCTTCAGTTTAGCTGGCCTTCCTTTGCCACCCTCTTCCCCCTCCCTATTTGATCCTCCTGTTCATGCCCCTCTGCTATCTTAATGGGATGAAGGAAAGTTCTCTAGCAAGAGCTGCAGCAGAGCTAAAGCTATCACTGTGGGTGACACATGTTCATGTAACATGCAAATAAATCTTTTACAGTGTCACTGAAGACTCTGGCAGATTGTGGACATTCTAATGTGTAGCAGTCACACTTAAAAATAGGGGAGTGTTAGCAATGATATTCAGAGGATAAAATATGTACTGCCTGTGTATTTTCGTTTCATAGAATAAATTGAAAATATTTCCTCCTTCAAACCATGCCTTTTACTTTCTTCTTTTTTCTTTCCTTTCTTCAATTCTTTTTTGTTTCAGGAAATTTAAAATGCACATTTTTAATAAATGGCTAGAAGAGACTTAGTTGCATTTTTATTGCTATGAAAAAACACCATGACCAATGTAACTTGAGGAGGAAAAGTTTATCTCATTTTAACAATTTTTATGTAATATTACATCATGGAAAGAAGTCAGGACAGGAATTTAAGGCAGGAACCTTGAGACAGGAATTGGAGTAGAGGTCATACCTGAACACTGTTTACTGGCTTGCTTCTTGTGGAATTTTGAATGATAATGGCCCCCATAGGCTCATATATTTGAATACTTGATCCCCAAATGGTATAACTGTTTAGAAAGAATTAAGTAGTGTGGCATTGTGAGAAGAGTTGTGTTACTAAAAATGGGCTTTGAGGTTTCTAAAGCTCATTCTATCCACAGTATCTCTCTTTCTACCTTACCTATCTATCTCTGCCTTGTGGTTTGTCTTAAGATGTAATCAATCCTTCAACTGCTGCTTTAGTACTATGCCTGCCTGCTGCCATGATCTCTGCTATGATGGTCAGGAATTCAGCTTCTGAAACTATAAGTGCAAATTTCTTCTATAAATTGTCTTGACTGTGGTGTCAAATCACAGTAATAAACAAGACACTAAGACACTTCCCAAGGCTTGATAAGCCTTATGCACCTCAGGGTTACCTGTTCAAAGGTGGCATGACCCAAAATAGGCTGGAGTCTCCAACATCAATCATTAATCAATTTTATTAATCTGAATTGGGTACTTGTGACCTAAATACATTCAAATGACTTCCAAGTTGGTTCTACTACATCAGGAGTTGGGATTTCAACAAGAGTTTGGGGATAATGAATTATTCTGTCAGTAGCAATGTTTGTTGGCTCATTTTTTTACTCTAACCATTGTGACATTTAAAAAAAATTCTTGATAACAGGAACAATTGAAAATGGGTCAGTGATTTTTCTACAGAAAGCATATTTGTTTCAAACATGCACTATATTCCACTAAAAGTGACAGAAGACAGAGACAGTGGAGCTCATATCCTGGTCAGTGCAGCCTATAGGCACAACTCTAATAATTAGATCTTGACATTTTATCTAAGATATGACAATCTTTACTCATTAAGATTCCATAGTCTTTCTGAGTATTGGAGGAGCACCCCTTTAATCCCAGCACCAAGGAGGTGGATCTCTATGAGTTTGAAGCCAGTATGTTTTACAGAGCTAGTCTCAGGATATCCAGAGTTACACAGAAATACTCTGTCTAAAAAGAACAGAAACAACATTCCAGAGACTTTAATCATAAGTGAAGCTGTCTTCCCTCATTGAAGAGACTTATTTTTTACAGGAAATAGGTAATATTACTATAGGCGAAGTTTTACTTAGAAGGCACCAGTCCAAGATTGATATTTATTAAAATATAAACCAATACTCACGGTATAGGTAACATCTTATAGCAGAGCCTGAATAGGGACTGGAGTCTGGAACGGTGGAAGATGGATTCCAACCAGTCTCTCCAGCAGCCAGGAACCAGGCAAAACAGGCTTTCTGGGGTCCCAGCAGCCTCTTATCAATGGGGTTGGCCACACACCCCTGTTGTAGTGGGTTTCGGGTCCCGTGCGCCAGAGATCCGGGACCCACAGACCCACCGCCCGGGACCGCTTATCCGCACCGCCGCCCAGGCCCCCAGAAATGACTCAGACGCTTCTATTAACTTCATGCTGTTTGGCCTATGGCTTGGGCACATTGTTAGCTAGCTCTTACATCTTAAATCAACCCATTTCTATTAATCTGTGGGCCACGTGGCCCCGGCCCGTGGCTCACCCGTGTTCCTTATATGTTGCTCCTTGGGCGGCTGGCTCGATCTGCCTAACTCCGCCCTGCTTCTCCTACCTAAGCTCTGATTTCTCCTCCCACTTTCTCTATGGTGTCTGCTATGGCTCAAAACAGCTCCTTTATTTAAAGATTGAGATTCACAGCATACATAAACGCATTCCCACATCACACCCCTCAGGGGCCAGGGACCCTGGGTAAGCATCCTTGGATCTTATCAGCTGACACCTGAATCCCACCACACATTACAAAAAGCCAAAATTGATCAAAACACGGAGAACAATTATGAAGCTTTCAGCTATAATAATATATCCACCTACAACAAATCCCAACCTTTAAGACTCTAGGAACAACACAGAAGAGAATGTGAAGAGATTTTTATGAGCCACAAGACAAGAGAAAGTATCTTCTATATATGGTAGGGATACTGCATTCATAAAATACCATCAACGTGGTTGCCTTAACATGACTTTTAAGGCTGTTGTGATGTATGGGTAATATGGTCTTCAAAATAAAGCTTGCTGGAAAAGAAGCTATTCATCGGAGCCCATGAGCCACATAGTTTAGCAAAGCCTAAGTGACCTTCCCAAAAGGAGATTATGAAACTACAGATCCTTCTTCCAAGCATAGAAGAGAAAGATGACATTGCACACCCTTTTGACTTTCTTCTTCATCTAAAAGAAAAAGCTTGAGAATTAATCAAGTGGCAAAAGCTCACTGAGACTCTGAAACCCAATAATAGGATTATACAATGCTTCCCCTTGCCTCAAACCTTTCTAAGAAAACGAGAGGTGTCCTCTTTAATAAGGGAACAGCACTACAGCAAGAACTACATTTTTTAAAAAAAGGAACATGAAACTAAGAACATCAGCACAATCTTTAGCCTCTATTACCTCTATATAGCTCACCATGAAGGAAAATTACTTCACACTAATTACCTAATTATTAATGCATTCATTATGTGCAATTCTGAATATAATCTAGCAAAGCATTATAGAATATAAGAAATATATTTTGAAGCAAGAAATTGAGCACTAATACCAATTCATATATAAAATAAGTTGGAATTATCAGAGCAGGAAGTAAAATACCTATGATTAATATGATAATGAGCATAATGGAAAAAGCAGATTAAAAAGTAAAATTAATGAGTAATGTAAGCAGAGATATGAAAGAATAAAGTAAAAGATACAGCATATTAAAAGGAAATAAACAAACATTTAGTCTACAGACAAAAAACAGAAACACTGAAAACAAATAAAACAAAGAAGTGAAGATTTTTATCAGTGTCCTTAGAAGAGATGCATAAGATGTCCTTTTGTGAAAAAGAAAATGATGTAAGCCAAAACTTCACATATTTAGTGTTCCAGAATAAATGAAGGCAAAATAAAAACTTTTTTTTTCTATTCTCTGTAGGTTTAGAAGACAATATTTAGTTCAAAATATGCTTATACCCCAAGAATAAGTAAAAGCATGAAAATATTAATTACTGGAGAGAAAAACATGAAACCTTAAATGCCAGTGGTGACATAAATATATGAACCAAGATTGAAAGATGACAGAAAAAAGATTAACTAGAGCAAAGCCAAGTGTATGTTGGCTACAAGAAATTTATCTTAAATATATTGATAAAGTATATTGAAAATAAGGGAATGTGAAAGAATACCATTCTAAAAACAGCATCAGTACTTTTATTTATCTCCAAAAAAGCAAATCAAAGATCAAGGAAATTTATCATAAACAAGGAGCACAATATAATGATATAGGGGTTATTATCCAATCACCTATAACAATTATTATTGTATTTATACTAAAAATTCAAATATTAGCTAAAATTAGTCAAGGTGAAGAATCCATTCTTATAGGTTAAACTGAATATTGCTATCAATTAATAAGATATGAATAATTATCATATATATAATTTTATATGTATAATATTTTATACAAAAAGTAAGTGGTACCTTTTCAAGCTCACAAGGAAAATATATATGCAAATACCACATTGTATCTTTTTTAACAAAATCAAATTTAAGGTAATAGAAATAATAAATATATAATCTAAGAGTATAACTGGAATTGAACTAGAAATTGTTAAACTATTTACAGAAAAACCCTAAATACTTAGTTAATAACATATTTCTAAAGAGTACATTGATCCAGAGTCTTCATAGAATATTTTTAAAAAATCATATTAAAGTACAAGAAATTGAAAATAAATTCATCAAAATATTTGAGTTACAATAAAAGTACTGATGGAAGAGAAATTTACAGCACTGGACACATATTAGAAACCATAAACTATCTAATCTGAGAATGCATACTTATCATTACCTCAGGAAATCAGAAAAAGACAAATATAAATTAATTTCCAAATAAAAATAAAAAAGCATTATATATTAAGTTAGCAGTGAATGAAATCCAAGAAATTAGTGGAAAAATAAATAAAATCAAAAGATAATGTTTTAATAAATGATAATTTTGAAAAATACTCTCGCACATTAAGAATGGAGAAAAAACTAGTCCATAATCCAAAAATCAAAATAGTCTGTCAATAGTGATTACATGTATTTGTCAGGGATGCTCCAGAGATTTGTAAAGGAATACAAGTTTTTGCCGTTGTCCTTAGTTACTCCCATAACTTAATGGTAAAAACTTGTTATTGAAAAAAACACACACTTCAGCTATAGGACATTACAAAGGCCATAATTTAAAAGAGAGCAAGGAGCTATATATAAGAAGATTTGGAAATAGGAAAGGGGAGAAAGATTTGAAGTAGCTATATTATAATCTCAAAAAATATAATAATAAAAATAGAAAATCTCTTATACTGATTAGAAATATCCTCCTGCTACTTTCAATGTGAGAAAAGGTGCTATGCAGGCTTCTGAGGGATAAAATACACCAACAGTCTAACAAGTCCTGGGCCCCACAGTGCTGTTGGATTATGATCTTATACATTATAAGTATTTGTCACTGTAAATATTGGTTTAATAAAATGCTGATTAGCAAGAAGCAAGACATACAGGAAGTATAAGCAGGGCACCCATACAAGGAGAACTCTGGAAAGAGGAAGAGGAGAGGAGATGCCAGGAAATCTCAGAGGAAACAAGATGAGAAGGCTGCCCTGAGCAAAGGTGCCAAGCCACATGGCTAAACATAGATAGAAACTATGGGTTAATTTAAGCATAAGAGTCAGAAAGTAATAAACTTGAGTCAGGTCAAACAGTTTATAATTAATATAAAATCTCTGTGCAATTATTTGTGACTAAAATGGCTTCATAACCAGCTGGGTAGGACAGAGAAACTTATGACTAAAAATGGCATTTCAAGTGATGAGCATACATCCACATAAAGCCCGAGAAAGCTTAACAAGAGTTCTAGAACACAAAAAAGGAGTAAAAAACAGCTTCCTAGTTGTGTTTCTCAAGTGGGCAGTGGTATAGAGTGTCATGCAGCTTGAACTACAACATGGTGCATTTCCAAAGTCTCACAGAAGCTTCAGTATAAGCACAGCATTTCTGTTTACACGGACAAAAAGGGAACAGAGTCAGAGACGGCTTCTTGATATCAGCATTTTCTCGGGAGAGTTCTGTATGCTGGTAGAAAGCAGAGGCAAGACTCCCTTTAAGAGAGGTTTCCTGACTCAGTAATAGCAGAAAAAGCTGAAAAACTTTTTTAAGATGCCCTGCAACCAAACACTTAAATGAGATTTATGAGCTGTGGGCAGCCATGCCTTAGCAGGTTAAATGTGTGGTCAGAAAAAAATAGAGATATATGGTAAAGACATTTTTAAGAGGAAAAAAAATCTCTAAGTGTTTTACAGTGTGTTTAAAAATATATGTAGGCTTGAGAGAGAAAAAGGAAAAGTTCAGTCCTAAAATAATAGAGTAAAAAAATAATAAGCCACATAAAGATAGAAATTACACAGAGAGTCTGGATACTGTATGTTATTGTCTTATCTTTGAGGTTTTTGACTACAGAGGAAGGTGCAGCAGCTACTAAAAGACATTTTATTATAAATGTTGCTGGGTTAATCCAAACTACATATTTTGTAAGTGTCTTGACTTCAAAGTTGATGTCAAAATATATGTTGCTCTGGAAAAGTGGTTTAGTTTTTATTTTCACAGAAAATGAGAGGCTTTGGATTTTTTCAAAATTAGGAAAATAAAGTTTGATTGAAAAAGACCATCTTAAAAACCTCAGATGCGAAAGGATAGCTCAGATGTTTAAGCATTTCAGAGTACCTCTGTTACAGTTTCCTCTGAGCTCTGCATCCAGAACAGCTTCAAGGAGACTGACTTAGCATCATAGAATACACTTTGGCCATAATTCCGATTTTTCTCAGGATCCCATAAGATTACCAGAGCTCCTAATCATCTAGAAAACTATGCCCACATTTCAAAAAAAAATGGATTGTAGATGTTTGTCTTTGTTTATAGTGTTGATTGCAAGTTGTTATAGATAATGGTAAGAGTAAAAAAGCTATACCATGAAAATTAGATTTGAGGTTTTTATAAAGGGGAGGATTGCTGTGGGATTATGCTCTTGTACACTGCAAATATTTGTCCCCATAAATATTGATTTAATAAAATGTTGATTGGCCATAAGCTAGGCAGGCAGGAAGTAAAGGAAGGGCAACCAGATAAGGAGAATTCTGAAAAGATGAAAAAGAGAGGAGAATCCATCAGACTCAGAGAAGCAAAACAATATTGCTGCCCTGAGCAAAGGTACCAAGCTACATGGCTAAACAAAGATGAGAACTATGGGTTAATGTAAGTGTAACAGTTAGCAATCGAAAGCCTGAGCCATAGACCAAACAGTTTATAATTAATACAAACCTTTGAGTTATTATTTGTGACTAAATGGCTGTGGGACCAACCAGACAGGACCGAGAAATTTAGAACCACACTACTTGCAGCAATATTAACTTGTCAGGAGAGATATATCTACTGGCACAATACTAAGGAGGTAAATAACCATGTTCTGAGTATATTTGATACCTGCTCCATAGGAAGGAATTTCATGTCTGGTAAAATAATCCTGGCCAAAAAGACATGGGTGTGGAGGTCTTAGGCCTAGGGTAGAACCTACTGCTATTATTTTGTAAACTGTCATGCTCTCAAAGTGCTTTCTAAATATTTATGCTTATGCCCACAGATGAGGCAATTTTCAATATTCTTCAGAGAAGGTTTCTGTAGTGTTATGTTTCTGGCCCAGACTTTACAGCCTAGCCTTGTGGCCTGGACTTCTGTCCTAGCCTGGTGGCCCAGACTTTCAGACCCACAGTCCCATAGTCCCACTGAAACACACAGACACTTATATTAATTGTATGCTGATTGACCTGGGACCAGGGTATAGGTATATAACTTACTAGCTCTTGCTTTTATCTGACACATGACTCTTATCTTGTTTAGCCACGAGGCTCAGTACCTTTTCTCAGAGCAGCATTTCAAATTCTTTCCTCTGCCTCTTATCCTCAGCACTTAGTCTAGTTGTGGGTCTCTGCACTGAATATTGCTCCCTGTAACAAATCCTTTCCTGGGATTATGTTGTTCCGTTGTAAACAATTGTACCACCCACTTTTTAATAAAAAACACTACCAGACTAAGAAAACTCTGGGAACAGGGAGAACAGAGCACAAATGTCACAGAGAAGCCACGGAGACACCATGATGAGATGTCAGCAGCTGCAGAGTTGAATTTCAAGTCTGTTTATGTTCAGTATTATGCTTATGAACTTGCATGAATTCAATACTTTACATATTAAGAATAAAAACAACTTTGAAATGATGGATGGAAATATGTTGTTGATTCCATTTAAAAGTTTAGGGTTTTTTTTTTAACTTCTTCACAGAACAGGGTATTTATTAACAGACTATTTGTCTATTTAGCAGAGTATTTATCTACTTAAGCATTCCTGAAATGTAACATGTCTTGACAAAGAGCACCCCCCATTCAAGATGCAGTTTAAGGTGTCTCTGTGGCACACACTGAGTTGATCTCAGGAGGGAGCTGGGGTGTGAGCCACAGGAACTCTGTGTCTTACAGCCATCCTTGGAAACTCTTTCTGAGGAGACTTGGAAGCTCACATCACATCATAGTTGTCACTTGTCTTTCCCTAGCCATAGTGGCATATTTTGCTTTTTGTTGCATGTCCCTGGGCTCAGAAGACATGAAGGTTGCACTCCAGAGAGACCCATCACTGAAGTTAACACCTTGACAACCCATGGAGATGTCAAGCTAGGGCCTACATAGAGACCTAACACCTACATTTCAGGGTGTTACATGCAGGAAAATACTCTGCATGGTCTCAAAGTAGAAACAACAAGCCAGCTACAAACCATTTATTTATAATGTTGTACTGCCTGCACTATATGCTAGGGCAATACAAAATACAAAGCTTGTGTGAGTAACCAACCAATTATCTGATTTGACTTAAGGCCCACTCCATGAGATGGAACCCACACCCAAAACTGTTTGGGTGACCAAGAACCAGAGACTAGATAGCCCTGAGACATAGGGTAAAACCAAATATTACTGGTATAAAAGAAGGATTAGAAAGTTACCAATAAAATGACTCCCAGTGATATTGTGCCATGCTCATATATGAGTGCCCTGTTCAGCTATCATTATAAAAGCTTCCTTCTGCAGCAGATGGGAACAAATATGAAGACTCACTGTCAGACATTATGCAGATAGTGAGATCTCAGAACACTCTGCCCTAAATGTGGTATTTCCATCAAATCTTTTCTCTCAGAGTTTGAAAAATACTGTGGAAGAGGGTTTTGAAAGAACATAAAAGCCAGAGGGGATGGAGGTTGGAGGACACCAAGAAAATAAAAACCTCTAAATCAACATGATCAAATCTTACATGAATTCACAGACACTGCAGCAGCACAACCAAGTCTGCATGGGTCTGCCCCAAGTCTTCTGCATATATAAAATATCTTCTCATTTATTATTTTTAAGAGATTCTTGAAAGTGTTGATGAGTGGTCTTTGGAATAGTTGGAGAGGAAACCATAATCACAATATATGAAGTGAGGAAAAAACTATTTTCAATAAAAGTAAAAATAAAAGTCACACCAGGAAGATAAACATGCTTAAAATATCAAGAAATAATAAATATGCCACACATGGAGTAATGATCATTGACATTCATTTGCTTTTGATAGAATACCAGCCTTAACATTGTCTTAGGCATTGAAGTAATAGCAGAAGTTTCTAGAGCTGTGTCTTGGTGTCCTGACGACTTTGCTCAGATTGTGTACAGTGAAACTGCCTCAGTGAGGAGGCAACCTGAGAAATCATAAATATGATGGAGATCTCAACATCAAAAAAAAGACACGGTAATACCAGAGCTCGTTAAGTAGAGAACATATTTTCTGTAAATTCTTGTATATTTCATGAGCTTTAAATGTAGCAAGACTTAAGTAAGTCTAGAAATTTTTGTTTGAGGTCAATGACAGGATGCTGCTGCTTTCTTTCTCTCAAATAAGAGGGTTAGGGAAAGACCTCAAGACAGAGCTGTACTCTGGCTAGATCTGTTGTCACCTATCCATTAGATTTCAAAGTTATATGCCTTTTATAGCCCCAGTAAATTTGATACAGGTTGTTCACATTCTTGCTGAATAGTGTAGTCAACTTGCAAAATAGAAGGGAGCAAGTTTTGGGCATAAAGGGATATAGTACAGTACCTGTCACCTCTATATCCTTCATTAAAGAATAACTTGATTTTTAGATTTCGAGCCAAGAAAGATACTTCGGTATACAACTCTCCATTTGAGCCCTGGGAAATGCTTATTCTGTTTGCTTAGTTGCAAGCATATGCTTTCTCCATCCTCTTTTCTTCGTCCTTCATTGTTTCCTTTCTTTTTCCTCAATTTAGCCAACTTATTTGTCAATATTATTACTTTTTAGTAGATATAATTATTTTTATATTTATAAATCACCTCAATAGTTGTACACTCATTATTATGTATTAAGAGGGAAATCGATGCAATTTTTAAAATAAATGGCTAAATGCTTATTGTTTTCTATTTTAAAGCAACATAGTGAACAGGTGTTTTATTGTAGATATAAGATAATCCAAAAATAATAATTTAAAGTTAAAATAGAGTAAAAATAATTTCTTTAAATTTTCAATTTGCCATTTAAAAATCCATAATTAAGTATTTAGATTTATCAGAATTATTCCCGAAATTGATTCTTAATAATTGGTACAGTGAAGGTTTTTAATGGAGAAATTGGTTTTTTTATGTTTTGGTAGACCGACAAATTTAAGATCAAGGTAGCAACACAAGTAGTATCTGTAGCAAACTTTCTTCACGGCTTGGAAACTGCCTTATTTCTGGGCCATCCTCACATACCAGGAAAGCAATGAAAAGCAACTTCTGTTTAGGGCATACAGCATAGTCAAGAAAGCACTATTACTGATATAAGCAATTTTAATAGACTTTATCAGTTCATATGATTAGGAGTTGGGATTGTATTGTTGAGGAAAAAAAATCTGTCCACAGTCACATTCATTTACTTCCCTGTTTATATTGGAAAATGTACTAATCTTGGTAATTCCAGGGTTACTTTTATAGGAACATTTTTGCAGATTAAAATGGGAGCTCAGTGTGATCATTTTTAGCTGTATATAATAAGGTGAATTATGCATGAGAAACTAAATGTGAGTGCCTCCGGCATGTATGTTTAGCTACTTGGAAGTTGTAGGTTCCCCTAGTTCTGCTGATACAAGTTTACCTCTGACATTGTTTAAGACAGGCTATAGAAGTGGTGAACTGTCATAGCCTCAAGTACTACATATCAGAGTCGGGAGGCTAAAGGAATGCAATAGTGCTCTTAACTGTTCTCCCTAAACTCCAGGTACTCCAGAGACAAAGTTTTATATATGGAGCAAAGAAAGATAATTTGGTCCTTCACTCTGCATTTCATCAGTTTAAACCATCTTTTCACATATTCAGCAGCTAACATGGGCTAACTTCCATCGATAAAGAAGAATAGGAGAGAGAATTAGTACCTGCATCTAATCAGATAGAGATAATAGTCGAAATTTCCTTTAATGTGTACTTTAATACATCATTTGTGTAATAGATTAAGATTTGAAAGCTTTATACTTTTATGTACTATGTGTCATACCCATGTACAGTTACTCCAAATATCCCTAGTAACCCACACATCTTCCTCTCAACCTTTTCTGCCATTAATAATCTCCTAAATTCAATTAGTGTTACTCATTTCAGGCTTTGAAATCTTATGGTGGAAATGACCAAGAGGATTTACCTATAGTAACCAGACAGACATCATGACATAACTCACAAAGTATTTCAAGTCAGCATTCTCAAAGATTAAGTACTTTATTTAGAAAGAATACCTAAAATCAATAGAAGGGAGATGGATGAGTATCTACCAGTAAGTAAGATAAGAAACTTCATGACATCCAGGTTTGATGGATCATTTCTGTAATCCCTAATATTCCAGATGCTAAGACAAGTAGCTTTGTAATTGAATGACTTTCAGGATTCCATATCTAGTTCCACGGTATATATTGAGGCTGTGTTTCAAAAATAAAAAAAAAAAAAGCACAGACAAAATTTATTCGTTATTAAAAATATGAACTATGCCAGGCACAGTAGTGAATGTCCATAATCTCAAAACTGGGAAAGCTGATGCAGAAGAGCCCCGAGATTGTGGCCAGCCTGGACTACAAAGCAAACTCCAGGCCAGACTGAGCTATACACAATTAGCTAAGCCCAAGGATTTAAAATGCTAGGCAAAGTGAAAGCAATGGTAACCAAATATAAAGATTCAGTGTACCTATCTCAGAAAATAGATTCCCTATGGTGAAATTATGGATGTAAGTCCTGGAATGAAAACTGTTGCAGCTCCTCCTCAAGACTGATGGAAATGAGATCTTTGGTTTGAAATCCACTTGTTAACGTCAGGTAGGAAGCATACTAGCCATGTACAAAGTCAATAAACACAGTTCCTGTGAGCTCTGGTCTAATTGCTCTGAACCAGAACAAAAGAGGATAGGAACATCCTTCTTATTCAGAGGACCGGAAGCACATGACGACTGGAGTGGGGGAGGGGAGAGGGAAGAGGAAGTACAGGATCCATCAGTCTTGACTTCCTCCTCACCAGCCGTTGGTCTGAGAAGTGGAGTCGTCTCTCGTGTCCTACAAGTACTGTGAGTGAAATCTGACAACTTGAAGCCTTTTGTAAATCCCCCAAGTTCACACCCCAATATTCCTTAAAAGAATAAATAAACCATGGCCACTTTAGGCCCTGCCCCTGCTCTGGTCTCAGAGCGCCCCCTACAAAGCAGTTAGGCCATGTTTCTCCCTCTCCTCAGGGAATGAAGGCCTCCGCAGGAGACTGGGGAACAATAAAGGGGAAAAACTATTGCTGGGTGAATATTGAGGCAGCTCATGAGAACTGGGGAGAATACATGCCCCAAGATTGAACAGGGGTTGTTGGGTTGCGGTGGCGGGGGGGGGGGGGGGGGGGGATGAGAGGAAGTGCAGAGCAGACAAACTTAATTATATCCTTTTGGGGGGGTCCTAATTAGTTCATGGGGGTCAAAAGGCTAGGTGAATCCATCATTTGTAGACAGGAGAATAAGGAAGTGGGCCTTTATGCAAAGTATCCAGTCGTTTTCCCAAAGGGGAGTCCTCCAGGAAAGCACCAGAGAGGAATTCATAAGAAGTCTCTAGTGTATGTTCAGTGACACGGTAAATGTGAAGCGTGCCTTTATTTCCTCCTGGCTGCCACTATAAGAAGTTTGTAGTGATGCCACCATACTAGCAGTACTACTTGAAACTCCGAAGACTGGGAAAAAGGACAGTTGAAAATCAAAACAGAGAGAAGTCCTGACACCTTATGAAAGTTGTTCTCAGTAAAATACCTCTCTTATAAGAGGAGGATCCAAACTAGACTGTAATACAATTGCCTAACAAATTCTGATCCTCTCCACAGAGTTCTCGGGAAGTGGATGCAACAATAGAACAGAACAGAACACAGTCTGAATCCAGAAAGGTACCACGGGCAAAGCAGCAGAGGGGGCCCTCCTTAAAGGGCAGTAAGTTGCTGTCTACCTAGTGATGTTTACATAGTGTCATTCTCTCTCCTCTCCCACCCCATATTCCTTACAGGACTCCTGCCTGCCTACTCGGAGCACGATGCCTAGGGGCAACAAGAGCAAGAGCCGCGCCAGGGCCAAAAGGCAGCAGGCCCGAGGAGAGAGCCAGACTCTCCAGGGCTCTAAGCCCACTGCAGAGGAGGAAGCAACATCCTCCCCTCTTGGGCAGGGAGATGCCCCCAGCTCCGCTGATGTCTGTGCTCCTCAAGGATCCCAGGGGGCTGTGTCCCAGGCCTCTCCTGTGTTAAATGTGTCCCAGTCAGGTTCTGATGTCAGTGCTCAGGGTTTTGCCTCAAGTCTTGATGTGAAGCTTTCAAATGCTTGTATTATAGCAGAAGCCATCGAGTCTGCACGCAGGGATCCTCTGACCAGGAAGGCCAGCAAGATAGTCAACTACCTGCTGGAGAAGTACCAGGCAGGTGAGCAACCTATGGAGGAAGATATGCTGAAGCTCATCAACAGGAAGTACGTGATGCACTTCCCCTGGATCCTGGAGAAAGCCACCTATCAACTGGAGGTGGTCTATGGCCTGGAGTTGAAGGTTGACAAACTTAAAACTCCCTCCTATGTTCTGGTTAGTAAGTTACCCATCCCTCCTGGGGCAAATCCGGGTGGCAAGAAACAGTTGCCAAAGACGGGTCTCATACTGACCCTCCTGGGTATGATCTTGATGAAGGGTAACCGGGCCAGTGAGGAAGAGGTCTGGAAATTCCTCCATATGCAGGGGATATATCCAGGGAGGAGGCACTTAATCTTTGGGGATCCCAGGAAGTTCATCACCAAAGAGCTGGTTGAGCAAAAGTACGTGGAGTATCGCCAGGTGCCTGGTAGTAGTCCCCCAAGCTATGAGTTCCTATGGGGTTCTAGGGCCCGCAAAGAAAGCATCAAGACCAAAGTCCAGGAACACTTAGATAAGATCAAAAGTGCCATGCCAAGTTTCTTCCCTCAACAGTACGAGGAGGCTCTGAGTAACCAGGCTGAGAGAGCAGCTAGGAGAAATGAGGCTTCTGGTCATCATGTGGCCAGAATTCGCTCCCATGCCCAATCTCGTAGCTCCTCCCACACTTAGCTGGCCCTTGGGTACAGCTGTGACTGTGCTGAAGAACAGCCAGTCTTCTGAGTAGTGGGGTGTTTATGGGTAGGAGGGACAGCACCAAGAGAGTATCTTCCTCTTCTGTTATGCATGGGAAAAGTCTAAATTTCTCTCTGTTTGTTACATTGTTAATATTCCTGTAGCTGGAGGTTAATTTGTCTCAGTTATGCTTCTTAACCTTACATATGCCACATTTATTGCTCTTTTGTCAAGTTTAAGTGTAAGATAATTGGGCCTTTAAATTTATTAGAAAATCTTCACAGATTTCTTCTCAGTAAGTGTAAGAAATCATAGCATGAGAAAGTTTTACACAAGGTGATGTGCTGCTTTTGGTGAAACAGAGTAAAGGGGTCAATTTATCCTTGTGTCTGTTGGTTTTGCCTTTGTTTATAATTTCAATGGAAACAAAGTTAGTTTTCTTTATGAGACTCTGTAAAAAAAATAAACTGTGATAAATTAAAGCTCATAACCAGCACTTTTGTCTTTTCATTATTTTCCCCAGTCATTCACTGGGCAGCATCTCTTTGGTAGCTCTTTCCCACCATCATTATTGTTGATGACAACCAAGATACACCCCCTGCCCACAGGGACTTAGAATTTTCCAGCAGCTACACAGATGGAGGAGGACAGAAAAAACCTAAGATCAGAAGGGCATGCAAAAGAAAGGATTAGCAAGAACAGAGCATTTCTGGTGTAATACAGGTACACTTTTCTAGTGGGGGTAATTTAGAACATTGGGGAATTTCGGTGCTGTCGACATTCTTTCATTTAATTCAAGTGATGTTGCATGATGGGTTGTAGGAGGCTACTGGAGTGATGATTAGGACCAGGCTCTCAGAAGGCCCTTTTGAGGTAGTGTGAGTTGATGGAGACCAGCTAGGGCATCACGGAATTTCAAGTTTAAGCTAGAACAGGAAACACATTATAATGTCCTTTTGAGTATTAATTGTGTCCGGATGAAATCCTGCCTGGCATAGAAGTGCTCAGACTCCGTGTGTTCATTCCAGTGCAGGTGAATACACTGCACAGGGCACACATTTAAGTGGAAGAGTTTTCTGAGAAAAAAAAAATGGATCATAATCCTTTAAGAACAAGTTCCAAGACGACAATTTCTGTAAGTCAGAATGGGTTCATAAAATTCTTTTTCATTAATATGTATTTAAGCTTGCTTTCTTAGACTGCAGTTTTTCAAACTCAGATTGAGGCCTTGATGTTTGAATGATGTTAGAAGTGGGAAAAGAGTCATGATTAATATCCAGAAAATAAAATGAATTTAACAAAGAAGAAAGAAAATGGATATGAATTCCACCAAGTTCTCAAAAGTCAAATAAATGTAACAAATATGACAAAAAGTTTTTAATTCCTAGCAATTAAGGAAATGCAAATCAAAACAACCGTAAGATTTCATTTTACTCAAGTAAGAATGTCAAAGTTCAGCAAATCAACCAACAACAAAATCTGGAAGATATGTGGGTAAAAGAGAAGTGTCCTTTACTATTGGTGAGATTACAAACTGTTCCAGCTATAGGTGGAGTTTTCCTTTCCTGACCACCTGCTCCCAAATAACCAACACAGATATTTAAGGTTATTTATAATTGTTTTCCCAATAGCTCAGTCTTATTGCTAACTAGCACTTATATTTTAAATTTACTCATTTAAACTAACATACCCTGTGGCCCATTTATTAGCTTGGCACATTCATATGCTGTTCCCTCTGCACCTGGCAGGTAACTCCTCTGACTCTGCTCAGCCTTATTACATCCTTCCCAGTTTGGCATTTTTTATCCTGTTCAGCTATTGGCCAGTCAGTATATTAAAGCAATCATAGCAACATATATTCACACAATCTACAGAAGTATTTTTTTTTTAGAATTTCCTTTTTGTCTATTTAAAAAAGATTTTAACTTTAACATAGTAAAATTATATACAACAAAAACACTTATCAAGTAAGAATTACAGTTACAATATGTAGGCTATTTGGATTTGGAAAAAATAGAGAAGATAATTTATTATTTATCTTATCTGATAAGTCTAAAATATTTATACCTAATTTTCTTTTTAACATAAGTAAGGAAAACTATAATTTTAACTATTTAGTCTTTAACTTCATCAAAGACCTTAGAAGGGTATATTATCTAATGATGGTCATCTGGCTGCGGACAGTCACCCAGTATTCCTCTGTAACACTGGGACACCTAACTCTGGCCTACAGGCCTAGAATATCTGACAGACTTTCCAATCTTGACAAAGTTTGTCTTTCATCTTTCTTCCCACTGGATGGTCCAGTTTGGACAGTAACTGTCAGCAATTAAGTCAAGGGCAGTTTCTTTGCCCACATGGGCAGTTTTTCCCATAAAGAAAACAAACTCCATGTAGAGATTTTTTAATTCCCATCATATTTTGTGAAGTAGACTGGTGCTTCCAGGTGCAGACACGTCTCATTGTCATGAAAAGCCTTAGATTATTAAACAAATAAAATACCATGTTCTGTAGGTCTTTGATGTGTTTGAAGACCATCTATGTAAATATATCTATGTATGGCATTGAAAACATACCTAAATTGACTATAATTTTGACTATTAAAATGACTATTAATCATATTTTTTCATTTTACATTTTAAATGAGCTGCATAAACATAATACCTTAAACATGACTAGAAACATACATTATAACAAAATTAACTTTAAATTTGTCTTAAACAAATTTTATACCAATACAAAGCATTTAAGATTAATATTTGGTTTTGGATTAGATTCATTAACTGCACTTGATCCCACTCTTTCTATATCCCCATTTCTTTTTAGAATGATATGCTTGAATCTAATTTCTTTTATTTACCTTTTATTTCTGACATTACTAATAAGAACTTGTAACCAATTCCCTTAAATGATAAAAAAAAAAAATAGCCACACCCATGTTCTGGAAATGTAGCCATAAATACTCTAGACTACTTCCTACTATTTGGGGAAAGCACTGGTAATCTTTGGACCCTGAGAAATTTTAGGATATTGGTTAAGTCTTGGCTGAAATAATTTGTCAGGCTGGATCATCTCAGGCAGCACCCTTGAAACTGTTCTGGATATAGAAATCAGGAAACTGTAACAGGCATTGTGAAATGTTGGATCATCTGGTTCACTGGCTTTCATTTGTCCCTTGTCCCCTTGTTCTGAAAATACATAAACCTTTAAAGGTAACATACATATTTGCGTCAGTATAAATATAGACTGTGCATTGTATACAAGTCAGCCAAAGATGATTTTTTTGTTATGTGTTTGAGCAATATACATCATAACATGTCTTATAGCTCTGTTAGGTTTGTTTTTATTTCTTTATGTCTTTAGTCAGATTTTAGGGGGTTTTCCTCAACCAAATCTGATTTTCTTTAACCTGGAATTAATTCATAGCCTCTCATTTCCTGTGGAGACAAAAATATAACCTCTCCCCTAATGTAATATGTTTTGACCTAGATTTTAAAGTCAAGATATTTTTACATATACAGGTTGGTTATTAGTCTAGCAGTTTTTCTAATCCAGTGTCTCTTATCAGTCAAAAAAATTATACAACACAATAATATACAGGATTCAGACTGTCTGTATTTCCCATCTTTACATGGTTCGTTATATTTTTAATTAATCTATTCCTTTTTTAGGGACTTTCCTACCTTTTTTCTTTTCTCTCTCAAGTGTATTTTAACTTACACTGTAATCTGTTTGGATGGTTTTTTGCTGCATGAACCTCTTTTCTGTGTATCTGTAACCTTTTGTCTCTGCATGATTGAAATCCCATGTTCACAATGTAACTTGCTAGAGATTGCACTGCAGTGTTTGACTGAGAGACACATCTCTGTACTGAAGCCTACATGTGGGACTGCAAGAACCCACCATGTGGCTTTCTTCATGGCCTACTAGCAGCTTCCCAGAGATACATCTCTCTAATGTGGCCAGCACAAAAGAGATGAGACTAGGAACTTGAGTGTAGCTGTTTCCATGTGTTTAGAATATTTTTAAAAAAAATTTTTTAGGTCTTATGTGGATCTACATGACATCATACTGGGTGCCATTTGTAGACTGAGCTACTTGTCTTCACTGCCTCTTCCCAAATAACTGATACAGAGACCTAAGATTTTAAGTGCTCAGGTAGTAGTTCAGGCTTATTACTAACTAGCTGTTACATTTTAAGTTAACCCATATTCTTATTTATACTCTGTATGTGGCAGTACCTTTATTAGCATGGCAAGTTTATGTCATGCTCCCTTTTTGTCTGTCTGGCAACTCCAGACTTCACCTTTCCTCATCCTATCATTCTTAGTTTGGCTTTCCTAGCTAACTTTATCTTGTTCAGCTATTGGCCAGTCAACTTGTTTATTAAACCAATCATAGTGGCATATTTACATAGTGTTCAGAAGGATTATTACAGAAGTTCAACCACTCTGGAAATCAGTATGGAGAATCATCTAAAGTTTAAAAATAAATCTACCAAGTGACCAAACTATAACTCTCTTTGGTATATGTGCAACGTATTAAATATCCCACCATATAGTTAATGACTCAGGGTTGTTCATTTCTGCTCTATTCGCAATGTCTAGGAAACTGTAACAAACTAAATGTTTTTTACCTGATACATGAACAATCAAAATGTGGTACATATACACCATGGAATACTATTGAGGTGTAAAAAAATGAAATAATAAACTTTTCAAGTAATTGGATTGAACCAGAAAAGATGATATTGAGTAAGATAATCCAGTTTCCAAAAGACAAATGTTTGATCTCCTCTCTTATACTGGAGCAACTAGAGAAACCAGGAAAATAAAAGGTTGTGGCAGGCTCTCTTAAGTGCCATCCCCCCAAATCATGACACAGGTTTATAATATTGGTTATGAATGCTCAGCTTTATCATATGCTTACCCACTAGATCTTATAGCTTAATTTAGCTTGTTTCTTTCCATCAGTGTTTTACCTTTCTTTCACTCTGTAAGTTCTATTTCCTTGCATCCTCAGTGTCTGTTAGCTGCCTTGCTGGTTAGCCTGTGGCATTTTCTTCTATTTCTCCCTTGTTCTTTTCTCTTGAGCCTATATTTCTCATATTACTTATTCTCTCTGTTTCCAAGCTTTACCTATCTCTTTACTGCCTTGATATTAGACATTAAGTTTTTTTTTATTAGACCAGTCAGGTTTCTCAGTCAGATAAGGTAAAACAGCAACACATCTTTGCTTGGTTAAAGTAATATTCTACACCAAAAGGTAAAATTTCTGGAGTGGAGGAATAATGATGAGGGGGATAGGAGGGTACAAACTAACTAATGGGGATCTGGAAAAATTGTGATGGAGTTTTATTTAGAGAGGACAGAAGGAGATAAATAAAAAAGAGGAGGTAGGATAAATAATATAAAGAATGTTGGACAAATTCTTAAGTGCCCCATGACGTGGCCTAGTGTAGCCGAGCCTGGAGAGGGTCATCAGGGTTAAATCAGCACTCAAGAGACAGTCAGTTCCATCATCCATGGAGATCAGCTGCTTCTGCTCCCTCAGCCTTTATTTAGCAAGCTTATATACCCCTTAAGTTCCCCTGCCCTGGGTTCCTGTACCTGTCAGTGTGTTCTCTGGCAAGGGGTGCAAGACTCCTCATCATAACAGGAAAACCACTGGTTGCAAAACAGGGTGTTGATGCAGAAGGTGCATCAACAAAGATCAGGGAAGTAAACAAAAGGGCACTGAACTTGCCCAGGCTTTTTTAGCCTGACACAGAGTATATGGGTCTGGGTATGCCAGCACCCAACATCTCACTCCCTTTTATTTAAAAAGAACAGAGGGACCCCTGCCTTAGATCATCTCCTAGCCCCCCTCACAGTACCCGTCATTGCGGGTGCCCTTATCCCATGCCTTAGGTGGATGTGAGGAGCAGAGAGGTTGCCCGTCATTAGGTATCCCTCTAAGACATAGATAGCCAAATCTGTGCATCGTTAGGTGGCCATAAGGCCAAAAGGGCTTGCTTAAAAGCCTGCTGACTGGAGCCAATCTGCCTTACCCAATGCCAGAACACCACCGACACGACCACAAGCCCTAATAGTCAAAGTACTACCAATGATACAGAGCCTGACCACGGAGATATCCATCCAGCAGCACTGGCAAGCGCATTCCAAAAATCAGAGGCAGCAATAGGGGCTACATGAGTTTGATTAATTTATGCAATCATATGAGCATTTTTCCAGTTAGAACATATAGTCTATTTATATTTAGCAAACTTAAAAGAAAATACTCTTTATCATCTACCTTATCTTTATGAAGTTTCATATCTAATATACCTTTAAAATGACTAAGAAAAACTACACCTATAACTATCTAATCATTAACTACATCAAAGACAACAGAAGAATATATTTACCTAAATAAACTGGAAGTGCATGCAACTTCCAAAATCCAAAAATGACAGAGATGACACCTATTTGCCTGGACAGTCACCCAAAGTTCCTTTATAAATTTGGGGCATCCATCTTCAGCCTACAGGCCCAGAGTCTCTTTTCATTTCAGTGAAGCAGGAAATATGCTCTGTCCATTCTGGTACAGTTCATCAGTTGCTTCTACTCGAGTCCTGAAGAATGTCTGGCAGTTTTCTCTGCAAAGCAGGAACCTGAATGACTATCTCGGCTTGTTCTGCCAAAGTTCAGAGGTCACTTTCTTATGGAACCTGCATGTCCAGTTTAAACAGCATACTGTCAAGCAGTCAATATAAGAACAGGTTCTTCACCAGTGGCTTACCATTGCCACAAAGAGAGTATACTCCATATGGAGTTTCTTCGATGCCCATTTTTCTCTTGAAGACGATTGATTGGTGCTGCCAGGAGCAGATCTGTCTCACTGTCTAGAAAAATCTAAGTTCTTAAAACATTTAAATGCCATATTCTGTAGGTCGTAGAGTGTTTGAATATTACCTATCTAATTGAATTATATCTTTGTATACCTAAAAATCTAACTAACATGCATTTTTTATTTATACATTACAAATTTAAATCAGTTATATAAACATCATATCCCAAACAAGAGTAGAAGAATACATACAACATAAGAGAATTGACCTTAAATTTGTATCAGTAAACCAAAGTCCATTCCAATGTAAAACATTTTGAGATTAACAGCTGATTTCCTGATCTAAGTAAATTCAATAATCTAAGTCTTAAAAATTATTCATATACCATATCCCCCTTTCTTCTTACAAAGAGATTAATTATGACCATTAACCATTTATAATGAAAACAAATATTTAGAAACAGTATTTTGGGAATTTGGGCGTAGTTTTCCATTACTACTTCCTGCTGATTAAGGGGGGTTGAAAATCTCATGGGTTCTTGAGACTGGATCATAGACTGCAGCCCTGTATCTAATATGGCCATCTCTTCTCATCAGTGATTATTTCTGGGGGTCTTGGTTGATGAAACCATATTTGCCTGGAAGCAATCCACAGGTTCTCATCCTCTGTGGAAACAAAAGCAGAACTCTTCCAAAGCAATAAATCCTTAGACACAAATTTCACAATCAAAATACCTTTAAAATATATATTCTTGTTTAACTTAGTAGCCTTTGCATTTGCAATCCATTGTCTTTCTGCAGTTATCTCATTAACAGTTGAAAAATTAAAATAAAACACAATAACAACCAAAATCCAGATTTTGTGTCTATTTTCCATCTTTACATGGCTTATTATATTTCTATTACTCTATTTATCTTTTTAAAGACTTTTTCTATTCTCTTTATTTTCTCTCTGAAGCCTATGTACCTTTTACACATATTGTAACCCATTTACAGGTTTTTCTTTTCATCTGAATCTGTTTTATTGTGAATCCTTAATCATCTTCTAACCACAAGAGCTTTTAAAATACTCATTCTTTCTTAAAGAACCACATAGATTTTGCAAAGATGAATGAGTAAGTTCTCTTAAAGGGACCCCGTCTGTTTGTGGCCAGCAAACAGAGCAGACCCAGGAAAATGCTGCTACTAAGTATCCCTCTTTGCTTTCTTTTTGTTAAAAATAAGCAGAAACCTTAAACCAATAACATGCTACTGAGTCTTCTGTGAGATTTCAGGAACTGGCTCGATTGCAGCTTACACTGCCTGCTGCCAGTCTGCCAGTCCACTGGCACCATTTTGAATGTGACCTGGACACCACGCTTTCTTTGTACAATGACCTGCTTCATATACACAATTTGGAAGATACTTTGACTCCACTTCTGTGCTAAAGCCCTTTTTAAACCTTTCTCAGGCTTTACATGAATATTTGCCCACCCATGGACACCATCTGTTACAATGTAGTTCCTCGGTCCCGGGCAGCCAGAGGCCCAGACTCACAGACCCTGCAGCCCCAGATCCCTTAGCTGCTCGCTGCTGCTTAGGCCCCCAGAAATGACTCCAGACGCTTATATTAATTTCATGCTATTTGGCCTATGGCTCAGGCACATTGCTATCTTGCTCTTTCATCTCCAAAATTCTCCCTGCTAATTGTAATAGCCGGGAAACAAAGTCAGCATAAGGCACAGAGGGTCCTTGTAAAACTTGTAAAGTCCTCTGTAATTCAGCCTTAACCTGTTCCCAATCAGGAATATTAAATCCTCCCCCTGTCAAGAACCAAGGACAAACGTCTCCAACTGTAGTAACAAAAGCAAGTGTGGTAGAAGACTTAATTGCAATTCTTTGTATGCATAACAGTTCCTTAAGTTTGGAAGCCAGCCGAACCTTGCAGAGTCCGGCCTAGTGTAGCCGAGCCTGGAGAAACCTCATTTCAGCATCCTCTCCCCTTTTAGGTGCTGTGGATATAGATGTAGCAGGTTCCTAAGAAAATGAATACTAAGGCCAACAACTTACTAGAGTTTATTACTTTTTTATGAACCTTCCCTTTATTAATTTGTTTTTACCACTTTAACTACTAGCTCCTATTTATTAATTAGGAACCATTTTGCAATGCTGAAAGAAGTCTTTTGAAAGCAGGAAGTCTACTTCAGTTAGGATAAGTGATTTAAAATTAGGCTCTGTTTCAGGTAAGTTACATACTTTGTAGCATTTTATGGTTTATTTTATTGTTTTATTTATCTTTAAAATGGAATGCAAAGTAATGGGGTTCATTATTGACTATTCATTCAAAATTTTGTTGATTCTAATGCTTCACTTTTCTTCCCTGTTTTAATGGCTCCTTTAAATATATACAAATAATAAATGAGTAATGTCCAATCCATTAACAATTGACAATTCAAAGAAAATATTTCATTAATTATTCTATTTTGTTGAGTCCAAAGGATTATAACTAATTCACTTTCCTTCTAACTTGTATTACTAACTAAAAACTGTTATTTGATGTCTCTTAAATTTATACTGTATACTTTTAGAAAAGTTTCTTTTCTAAAACTGTCACTAGAAAACTAAAACTATAACTATCTTATCTTCAACTACCTCAGAGACCCAAGAAGGAAATTATATTTAACCAAATAAACAGGAATTGCAAGCAACTTCCAAAATCTAGAAATGACAGAGGTGACACCTATCTGCCTAGACAGTCACCCAAAGTTCCTCTATAAAGTTGGGGCATCCAACTTCAGCATATAGGCCCAAAGTCTCTTCATTTCAGTGAAGCAGGAAATCTGCTCTGCCCGTTCTGGTATAGTTCATCACTTGCTTTTTCTTGTGTCCTGAAGAATATCTGATAGTTTTCTCTTCAAAGCAGGAACCTGAAGTACTATCTTACCTCGTTCTGTCAAAGTTCAGAAGTCACTTTGCTAGGGGACATACATGTCCAGTTTAAACAGCATACTGTCAAGCAGTCAATACAAGAATAGGTTCTTGTCCAGTGGATAACCATTGCCACAAAGAAAGTAGTCTCCATGTGGTATTTCTTCGATGCCTATTTTTCTCTTGAAGTAGACTGGTGCTGTCAGGAGCAGTCCTGTCTCACTGTCCAGAAAAGTCTAAGTTCTTAAAACATTTTAAATGCCTTTTTCTATGGATCTCTGAAGTATTTGAAGAGGACTTGTTCTTCTAAAATATATTTGTTTGATCTTAAAAACACATCTAATATGACTATGTTTGAATGTAATGTCTAACTACTAACTTGCATTACTTTATATTCTAATTAGTTGGTAATAAATACTTTCATGGACTACCAACTTGTATTACATTGTTAGATCAACTGAATAAGTATAATACCTTGAACAAGCATAGAGATATTTGTACATTAATATAATCAATCTCAAGATACACGATTTGTATACAATATACAAAAATCCAATCCAATGTAAAATATTTAATTCTAGGGAATCCTTTTAAAATAAGATTCAATAATCTATTCTTATATCCTATATATCTGCATTCCCTTGTTCTTTCTATTTTTTTAAACACAAATCTTGAATCTAATGGTTCTTCTTTAACTTTTTTCTAACCATAACCATTAACAATTTTTAACTAATTAAACTAAACAATGATAATCATCCATAACCCACTGAAGGACCAAAAACCACCTACCCCCACCTCTGGGGAATGTGGGCTCTGTGTTCTTAAATTTACTTCCTGCTGTCTGGGGGTGATGTATCTTTAGGTGATCCTGAAAATAAAAGTTTTGTTAATTGTCAAGTCCTGAAACAAGTAGCTGCATCATTTGTTGTCCAATCTCTGCATAACAGGAAAGTGCATGGCTTGTCTCAAGTCCTGGCTATAGTAGTCTGTGAAGCTGGTTAATCTCAGCAAGCTGCCTTGAAATTGTCCTGAGCAGTTTGAAGTCCAAATCTGATCTTTGGTTGGTGTTTGTCAGCCTAGTGGCTTGGTCAGAGTTGTAGCAGCTCCAGAAATTGGTTTATCTCATACAATACAAAGAAAATCCAATTAGTTTTCTTTAGAAATTCAATTCTTTTGCTTTGAGGATATTTGTTGTTAATATCTCCCAAAATATTACTTCAGGCTGTTTGCTAGGGTTCACTTTCTACCCATAATTGGTCAATTTCTTCATTAGTTAAAAGAACAACAATTTCTGCTGGGTCCATTCCTGTCAATTGATAAAGTCTTTATTTTCCTTTAAATATAAGTTCAAAAATCTTTTCCACATATGTCTTTATTTTCTTACTCAGTTTATGTGGAAGAAATATCTGTTCCAATATAACATTTTCCCTTTGCATTAAAATTTCTGTAGAAGAATGCTTAGAGGGCAATATAACTAGACTGCAATTAAGGTCTGGATCCACATGATCCACATGTTCCTCCTGTAATTTCTTTTCTACCAAAATCAATTCTTTCTCAGCTTCAGGTGACAATTCTTTTGAACTACTCAAGTCCTTGTCTCAATTTAACGTTTTGAACAAATTATCCAGCTAATCATTTTTAATTCCAATAGTGGGTTGTAAGTTGGCAATGTCTCCTAGTAGTCTTTGAAAATCATTAGGTGTCTTCAATCTATCTCTCCTGATTTGTAACTTTTGGGGTCTAATTTTGTGTTGGCCTATTTTGTAGACTAAATAATTGATGGAATACCCTCTTTGTCTTTTTTCTGGGGCAAATTGTAATTTCCAACAGGGAAAATTTTTTTCACTTCTTCAAAAATTTTTTCTAAGGTATTGATATTTGCATCAGCCAACAAGATGTCATTTATGTAATGATAAATTATAGATTGTGGGCATTTGGTACATATTTGTTCTACTGGCTTTTGTACAAAATACTGGCACAGAGAGGGGCTATTCAGCATTCCTTGAGGGAGGACTCTCCACTGGTATCTATTTACAGGCTGAGAATTATTATAAGTGGGCACTGTAAAGGTGAATATTTCTTTGCTTGTGCTTGTAAATGTACTGTAAATAAACAGTCTTTTAAATCAATAACTATAATAGGCCATTCTCTAGGTAACAGAGAAGGCAAAGGAATCTTAGACTGTAGAGACCCCATTGGCTAGATCACCTTGTTTATCACCCTTAAATCTGTTACCATTGTCTACTTTCCAGATTTCTTTTTAATAACAAATACAGGAGAATCCCAATGGTTGGTTGATTCTTCTATTATTCTTAATAAGGTCTCTTACCAATTTATCATCACTGTCATATGACTCTAGATTGTCTCAAGAATCCAATACTCTAAAGGTACTGACCTTGCTTTTAAAGGTCTAAGTATTTTTCTACATTGTGCATTAGCATTCTCAAAAGCCAGTGATTCCATTATTATTCACCTGGCTTTTGAGTCTGGTACCATTTTGTTTCCTGCTACAGTTAGTCTGTGTAAAAAGTCTGTAAAAGTTTCTTTTGGGCTCTGAATTACCTTTGTGAATGATTCAGTTTTCTCTTCTATTTTTTCAATCAGGTCCCAGGCATTTAAAGCTTCCATGTAACATAAATCCAGAGTATGTTCATTGTATAACCACTGCCTTTCAATATCAGAGTAATCTCCTTCTTCAAGCAGTTGGTCTTGGGAGACTTCTATGCATCTGGCCCTGCTTCTTTGTTCTATTGTTTTAGCCTCCTCCCTCCACCATGATTTCCATTGTATAAGTGGCCCTGCCTCTAACAAAGCTGTAACCATATTTAACCAATCTTTAGGGATGACCCGGTTACAGCATGACCAACTGTTCAACATTTGTTTTACAAATGGTGAATGCATCCTATATGTTACAATTGCTTCTTTTATTCCCCGTAATTCTAGCATTTCTGCTGGAGCCCAATTAGCTTCTCTATCATCTTTATCATTCTTAATTTTTTTAAAAAAGGTTACTGGATATATTAATGTTACCTGTTTTTGTCTAATTTTAGATGACCTTGCTGAAATTGATTCTTCATATTCCTCTGTTTGAATTTGAACATCTTTGTGTTCTCTCTCCAAGGGCTTTTTAAAGACCTTTTTCTTTGGATTTATATTAATCTACTTTTAAATGATAAAATAGAAATCAAATAAATATTCATAAAAACAGTATGATAGATATTATGACAGTCCCATCTACCTTATTTATGTATTCCTTCCCTGGTTTTAATACCAGATTGTCTAGCGAAAGATCACAGAAGGGCCAAGCACCCTCCATTGCTTTAACCAAATCCCTCTTTTTAAAAAATTTACTCACCAATTTGTTGTCTGTTGATGATTCAAATGATCATGAAGTGGGGCAGTTACCTAGTGTGATAGCAGCCCAAAGACGAGTCCAAAAGAAAAAAGGAAACAACCCACCAGGAGAAAGAGGCCACTGTCTGAAAAACTTACCCAGATGAGAGTGAAACAGAAACACATGTGGCCGGTCTGCCTAAGGCTGGAGCTTAACTTAGAATAGAAAGCCTAGCCAGTTGGTAATTACTCCTCTGGCCATGTGTTGGTCTGGCCAGCAAGCACTGTTTTTTGGATAGGGAGGGCAGGAATTCATGCCCCAAAGTTGGGTGCCAAGTGTTTCACAAATAAAGGAAACTCAGGTCCAAATCTCTGGGAAAGGTGGAGATATCAGAGAAGAAACACCACAGTCAGATCTCACCCAGCTGTCTTCTAGCTTCCTCAGCCTCAGTCCTCCTGGCTTCTTCTGCCTGCTCTGTCTTTCTATGCCTGCCTTAAATAATTTCTTTGCTCAGTTAAGCCATGGCACCACCTCTGCCTGCCTGGAGTCTGAAACTCCTTCTGTAAACTAAGATGACTTCAAACTCAGATTGGATGGATTAAGGGCAAAGGTCACCACTCCTCGGATATTTCCTGTGCTGGGATTAAAGGTGTGAGTTACCCCTGTCTGATCCTCCTAGACTGACTTGAGTACATCTCTCTGATATCTCCACTGTTTTTATTATATTTGAAAATATCCCCACACTTCTCTCTTTCTAAATGATGGCATTTTCTTTTTAAATACCTTAAATTAATTTTTAAAAATTTTCATACATATATACAATATCTTTTGATCATACACACCCATCATATCTTTCTACAACTTCTATGTATTGTTCCCACTGTGTTCATATGTTTGTGTTATTTTCTTTTTATAAATCATCTAGTGAGTCGAGACTTAGTGGTACTCAAACATTCAAGAATGTAAAACCATGTACTATAGGTTAGTCAATCTACCAGGATCCAGTCCCTTAAAGGAGAACAACTTTCCTTCCCCCCAGGAGCATAAATTACCAGTAGTTATGCTAAGAGGGGAGGCTCATGAGCCTCTCTCCCATTCATTCTGGAATATTGACTTCCTTGATCTTCTATGTGCTTTTTACAGGTAGCCATAGCTACGGTTATTTCATGTGGGCAATGACATATTTTGACAAGAGGATAGCATTTCATAGCACTCCTCCATGACTTCTGGTTCTTCTCATCATATTCCCACCTTCTGAATGATTATTTTTGATGGCAGAAGTATATGATAGACATGATTTATTTAGAGCCCAGAGTGTATGATATACATGCTACACAGAACAGACATTTGTTCTTCACATTTGCACAAACTGACAGTCTCTGCATTTATTGCTGTCCATAGGAAAAAGAAGCTTCTATAATGAGGACTGGAATTTATTTTAATCTATGGATATAGAGATATGCATTTTAAAAAGAGTTTGCTACCATATCAGTTTAGCAAAATAGTAGTAGAGATTAACCACTGGGATATATGAGGTAACTTCCCATAGGTTATTAGGTATACTTAACATATTTAAAGCATTTCCTCAGGTTGCTATTCTAATGAACCACTGAACATAGCATTTAGAAATGAAACATCCCAAGAATCAAATAAAATTTTTTGTTAAAATCTAGATTTTTCTTGATGATAAGGTATGATAAAGTAGAAGATTCAAAATTTATAATGAAAATAGATAAATTATGTCTAAAACATAAATATGTTTTAAATATTTAAATATATACATATGTCTAAAATGTAAGTATGTTTTCCCACATAAAGATGTAATGAGTATGAATAAATGATCAAACTTAAGAACATGAAGCATTAGAATAATTAAGGTAACAGCACAAGGAGCTTTCAGTCAGATAACAGAAGAAAAGTACTCAAACCTTGGAAAAAAATATAGGAATTAAGGCACAGAAATTATTAAAAACACCAAATAAACATGACTGATTATTGCAGTTAAACTGACATAATAACAGAACCAAGAATGGCTTACTGAAAGTTGAAAGAGAAAATCCATCTCAGTTCCAGAATGGAAATTATTAAACAAAAAAATGTTATCGGTTTGAAAGAAATAATGCATTTCAAGTCGTAAAAGAAAATAATTATTTATGAAATTCACCATTTTTAGCAATGTTATTATTCATAATAAAAAGGAATAAAGACTTCCCAAGAAAAATATTAAAATAAAAGTAATTCATGACTACCAATCCAGTAAGTGTTATAAAAGATAAGGAAGAGGAAGAGAAGTATAAACGTGAGTGCTCAAGAAAATCTGAATAAATTCTAATTAAACCTTATTGAACACTGTGTACCAAATGACAATTAGGAAACAACTAGTTGAATATTAATTCAATACAATATTAAAGAACATAGAGTACTTGAAAATAATAGAAGAAAAACAGGAAAAATCAGTAACACTCCACAGTATTGAATAATCATCCTGAGTATGAATGATCCAACAGGGATAACTGTGGGTTATCTGTTGTTTCAGCAACTATATAAAGATATGGATAGATAATGAAAGTATAGAAATTTACATACATACCAAATGAAATCTAAAACCATATAAGACTGTCTGGTAATGTGGACTTTAAGCCACATTTAAATATATACATGGAATTTCACTATATATTGAAAAGGGAAATTATTCAGAAAAAAATATATACAAATTTCAAATAAAGATGCACTGACTTCTGGTACATCCAAGTTCATGTAACACTCTTGAAAATATTTTACTAGCCTTGTAAATAATAACAACATTAATTGTCTTTAAAATAGTTCTGGAACATAAAGAAAAAGAATATTCTCAGATTCATTCTAGGAGATTGGTATTACCTTTTTCTTTTATATTATACTTTGTTTATTTAAAAGAATTTTTATATTTAAATATATTTTATTGGATCTTGTCCTCTTCTCCCTACCCTTCCAACTTTAAGTCTTTCTCAAAAAGCAAACAAAAACCAATACAAGTATCCAACCCTCAAAACCTAAATAAATAAATAAATAAATAAATAAATAAATAAATAAATACATCCAAACCACAAAAAAATACTGACCAAATAAAAGTACTCAAAAACCTGTGGAGTTCATTATATGTTGCTCAACTACTCCTAAACAGGAGGCCTCTTCTGAATGGGTAACATACCCAGAGTCACTCCATTGATTTTTCCATCTTGTAGTATGCATAAGTGACCGTTGTTAACTTTTTCTCTAATGGCTAGATTTCCATTAATTAATTCATCCAGTTATTCATTTGTTAAAATATAATAAAAATATACAATAATATAAAACAAAAGCTATCATACTGAAGTTGGACAGGGCAAACTAACAGACTGTAAAGGGCCAAAGAGAAGGCACAAAAAGCAGAGACTCGAACATTAGCACATTTAGGAACCCCATAAAAACATTAAATTAGAAGCAATATATATGCATATATATGTATATGTACACACACACTTGTGCAGAGGATCCATGCACCCCTGATTTTGTTGCTTCAGTGTAGATGAGTTCATAAAAGACTTGATCATGTTGATTTAGAGGTGTTTATTTTCTTGGTGCCCTTCATCCGCTCTGGTTTTTATGTTCTTTCAAAACTCTCTTCCACAGAATTTCTTAAACTCTTAGAGAAAAGATTTGATGGAAATATCATATTTATGGCAAAGTGTTCCAAGATCTCACACTCTCTTCATAATTTCTGACTGTGAGTCTCCCTATTTGTTCACTTCTGCTACAAAAGGAAGTTTCTCTAATGATAGCTGAACAGGCAGTGATATATGAATATAGCAAAATCTCATTAGGAGTCATTTTGTCAGTAACTTTTCCATTCTTCTTTTAGACCAGCAGTATTTAGTTTGACCCTAGGTCTCTGGTATATCTAATCTCTGATTCCAGGTCACCGAAATGTCTTTGTGTATAGGTTTCATTTCATGGAGTAGACCTTAATTCAAATCAGAAATAATTGGTTACTTCCAGAAGCTTTCTGCCACAATTTCCCTAGCATATCAGCCAGTACAGCATTGTAGATCAAAATATTTTGTGACTATGTTGGGGATCTCTTTGATTTACAACTCATTTAGATATAACCCAGTCCCAGTACTTCATTTGGTGGCATTAGTGGCAAGTAACGGCTAGTTAGGACTCTGTCTTCCCCATTATTTGATGATTTCATTTAGATCCTGCTTTACTAGGGCTAGAGGTCCAGGCCGGCATACCTGCAGTCCCAGACAGCTTAGCTGCCAGCCACTGCTTAGGCTCCAAAAATGACCCACATGCTTATATTAAGTTCATGCTGTTTGACCTGTGGTGCAGGCACATTGCTAACTAGTTCTTTCATCTTAACTCAATCCATTCTCATTAATCTGTCTGCTACATGGCCCATGGCTCATATGTGTTCCTTACATGTTTCTTCTTTGGCGGCTGAGTTGATTGGCCCTGATTCCACCCTCCTTCTCCTAACTATTCTGATTCCCTACCTACTTCTTCTACAGTGCCTGTCATGGCCAAAACAGTCCTTTATTTAAAGATTGATATGCACACCATACAGAAAGACATTCCCATATCATCTCCCTATTTCTATCTAATCAAAAAGGAAGGTTCCAATTTTAATATAACAAAATAGCTACCAAGCAAGATCTAGTCTATTTGTATTTAGCAAAATTAAAGAAAATACTCTATCATCTACCTTATCCTTGTGAATATAAAGTTTCATATCCAATATACCTTTTAATAACCAAGAAAAACTATACCCATCTAATCTTCAACTACATCGAAGACTACAGAAGGATATATTTACCCAAGTAAACAGGAAGTGCAAGCAGCTTCTAAAATCTAGAAATGACAGAGATGACACCTATCTGCCTGGACAGTCACCCAAAGTTCCTTTATAAAGTTGGGGCATCGATCAAAACAGCTGGAGATATCAGAGAGAGGAAACACCACAGTCAGATCTCACCCAGCTCTCTTCCAGCTTCCTCAGCCTCGCTCCTCCTGACTTCTGCCTGCTCTGTCTTTCTATGCCTACCTTAAATACTTTCTTTGCTCAGTTAAGGCATGGAACCATTACTGCCTGCCTAGGAGCCTCGAACTCCTTCTGTAAACTAAGATGACCTCAAACTCAGATTGGATTAAGGGTTTAGGTCACCACTCCTGGGATATTCCCTGTGCTAGGATTAAAGGTGTGAGTGCCCACTGTCTGATCCTCCTAGAATGACTGTGAATAGATCCCTCTGATATCTCCAGATGTTTTTATTATATTTGGAAATTTCCCCACAAGATCCTCTTTTCTTCCCCCCCATGTGTGTGTGCTAGAGAGAGAGAACCTACTTTAACTAGGTTTCAGTACTACCTTTTAAATGGCCCTTAATTTTAGCTGTCTCTCCCTTTATTTTCCCCTCAACCTCCACTCTTTTACCTCTTGCCACTTGAGCCTTCCATTCCAACCCCCAATCTATCCATTATTATCTATTCTACTTCCTTTTCCTTATGAGATCTATCCATACTTAGCAGTTTCTAATCCCACACCTATCCTATGTGCTTCTCCAATTATAGCTAGATTATCATTGACTTAGCAGCCTATATCCACATATAAGTAAATACATATGACATTTGTTGATCAAGGTCTGAGTTACCTCACGCTGGATTTTTCTAATTGCATCCATTTGCCCACAAATTTCATGATGCCATTTTTTAGTAGCCGAGTAATATTTTATTGCATAAATGTAGCACATTTTCTTTATCCATTTTTCTGTTGAGGGAAATCTAAGTTATTTCAGTTTCTGGCCCAAGTAAAACCAAAAGGAACGTGTTTGAGCAAGTGTCTTTGTGATAGAATGAAATTGTACTATGGGTATATGCCAAGAGTAGTATAGCATGGTCTTAATGTAGATTAAATCCCATCTTCTCGGGAACTGCCACACTGATTTACATAGTGGCTGTACAGGTTTGCACTCCACGGTAGGATTTTTTTCTTCTACAGTGCCTGCCATTTTACTTTTTAAATGAAATGTCCTATAACAAAACTTTTATATTTTTTTCATTTAAAAACTTTATAACAGGGTGATGGAGAGATGGCTCAGTGCTTAAAAGCACTTGCTCCTCATGGAGAGCACAAAGAATCAGATCCCAGCACTTATATGGTAGCTCACAAACATGTTTAACTACAATCTGAGGGAATCTGATGCCCTTTTCTGGATATACTGGGCACTGCAAGCACATAAAGCACATATGTATTTACAGGCAAAAACATTTATACAAATAAACTAAAAATTAATAAACATCAAAAATCTCTTCATAATGGTTAAGAAGACATTTTTTATTGAACTAGTTCTTTTTTGTACATAGTTATACACAGCAGTCAAAGTTTGCTATCCACTGTGTTTAGCTATGCAAATCAGTATCAGTGAGGGACTGAAAACTAATGCTGATATGATAAAATGGATTTTTTTAAGTTTTGTGTTTGGAGTCTGTCAATATATTTGTAATAATAATAAAGATGTTTACCTTTAAAAATTGTGTAATTTAATAGATCCAGCACATAATTATTACTGCTAGTTGTCAACTTGTCTGGGATCTCTCATTGTAAAAAGTAAGAGCAAAGACAGGTCATCTTTATATTGGGAGGTTTTTGCTCATAGCAGTTCTCTTGCACAACCTTGCTGCATTGAGACTGAAAGCCCTATTAACTCCTGCACAACTTTTGAGCTTTGACTGATAACATCCTTTACTGACACTCCCTCATGGTCTTAGCCTAAATTTGAGGTAGACTATGATTTCTATATTTGGCAACTTAACACAAACCCAGAGTAAAGTAAGAAAAGAAATAACAATTGAGAAAATGCCTCCAGTACACTGCCTGCCAGCAAATATATGGGGCATATTCTTGATTAATGCTTAAAATGTATGAGCCCAGGCCACTGTTCATGGTGCCTCCCTTGGACAGGTACTCCTGGGTTGTATGGTAAAGCAAGCTTAGCAAGCTAGTAAGCAGTGTTCCTCCATAGTCTCTGCTTTAGCCTTGTCTCTAGGTCCATACCCTCTTTCAATTCCTGCTTTGGTTTTTCTTAGTTAATGGATCATGATCAGGAAATGTAAACCAAACAAACCTTGTCCTCTCCAAGTTGTTTAGATCATAGTGTTTATCAAGGTAATATAAAGCATAGCTAAGGAAGTACTGTACCAAAAGTCATTCATCCATACAGATACAATGAACTATCACCAAATCAAAGCATTAATCTTTTCCTTTCTTTACTCTCCAAGTTTTATCTATGTATAAATCCTGCCTAGAAAAATTAACATTATACATGAATAAGGAGAATTAGATGGTATTGTGAGACTGTGGGCATTTAAAGATATATGTAATATTGAATAAATTATTGCAAGAGCATTTTTAACTTTTAAATCTATGTATATGTCTATATGTGCACACATATACACAGTTATATACAAACACAAAATTGTAAGAACCATCTAAAATTTATGTTAGTAAATTTTTATTCATATGTACATTCATATAACAGGAAGAGATCCAAGAAAAACTATGTGATAGTTATTATTCTGATTTCTTTTTAACTAATTAAATTTACTTTCTATACTAAACAATGATTACTCCTACTCTTCTCCTCCCATTCTTTTCCCCACCTCCGCTCGACCTGTCAAATCCACTCCTCCTCTGTTTCTGCTTAAAAACAGGGAGGCCTCACATGGCTTGTCAAGTTTCAATAGGACTAAGTTCCTCCCCTGTATTAAAGCTGGGCAAGACAATTCATAATGAGGAATATATTCCCAAGCACCAGCAAAACCCTGAGGACCAGTCCCTGCTCCCCTTGTTAGGAGTCCCACAAGTAGATCAAACTGCAAAGACGTCACATATATGCAGGGACTAGGTTGGTCCCATGCAGGCTCCCTGATTGTTGGTTCAGACTCTGTGCACTCCTATGGCCAGGTTACTTTTTTTCTGTGAGTTTTTTGTGATGTTCTTGACATCCTAGCTTGAACACTCCCTCCTCCCTGTCTTCAGTGGGATTCCTAGAGCTCAGCCCGATGTTTGACTGTGAGTCTCTGCATCTGTTTCCATCAGTTAGAATATGAAGCTCTTTGATGACAATTGGGTTAACTCACCAAATATGGTCGCAGGAGATGGCTAGTTCAGGCTAGTATATACCATTGTTAGAAGTCTTACCTGAGATCATCTTTGTAGATTTCTGGGAGTTTTTCTTACAGTGGGTTTCTATGTGACCCCAAAATTGTCACCTTCCAGTCTTCTTTTCAGTACTCTCCCCCTCAATCCACCCCCAACTGAATCCCTCACGCTCCCTTTTTGACCCTTCCCCAGTCCACCCATGAGATCTTGCCATTTTCCCTTCCTTGAGAGATTCATGCTTCTGCCCTTGGGCCCTCCTTGTTACCTAGCCTCTCTGGGTCTATGGGGTATAGCATAACATATCCTTTCACTTATTAGACAGTGCATATCATGATTGTCTTTTGTGGTCTTGTTTACCTCACTCAGAATAATCTTTTTTTGGTCCAGTCATTTGGTGTTCTCTAAGATTCTTGTAATTTCATAGGCATCTCCTTCTTTAAGTTATGAAAATTATCTTCTATGATACTGTTGAGTACATTTTTTGGGGAATTTGAGAAGAGATTCTTCTCCTTTTCCTATTCCTATTATTCTTAGATTTGGTCATTCATAGTGTCCTAGATTTCCTGAATGTGTATGTTAGGAATTTCTTACATTTAACATTTTTCAAACAATGAATCTATTTCCCCTGTTGTATCTTCAATATCTGAGATTGTTTCTTCCATCTCTTCTATTTGGTTGGTGAGTGATGCTTGCATCTATAGTTCTGGTTACACACCCAGATTTTTCATTTCTGCTATTACCTTGGTTTATGTTTTCTTTATTACTTTGATTTGCATTGTCAGGTCTTGAACCATTTATCTATTTTTTCCTTGGTATTTTTAAGGGGAATTGTTGATTTACTCTAAATTTTTGCTTGTCTTTTTCTCAATTTCTCAAAGAATTTTTTTTTCATTTCTCCTTTAAGGACCTCTGTTGTTCTCATCAGGTTATTTTTCAGGTCATTTTCTTGTGCTTCAGCTGTGTTGGAATACTAAGGTCTTGTAGGATAGCTGGCTTCTGGTGATGCCATATTACCATGCCTGTTATGGATTGTGGTTTTACACTGTTGTTTGGGCATCTGGGTTTGGGGTGATAATAGGTCTGGAAGTTGATTACTGCATTTATCTTTGTTGAGTGGCTGTTTTCTTTGTTTTTCTCTCTGGTATTCTGACCAAGGGTTCTGGTGACTGACATGTCTTCAGGTCTGGTGATGTATCTTGACTGCTGTTTTGGTGTCCTTGGGTCCCTAGATCCAGCCTGATTTCTGATAAAAGTTTCTGAGGCTATGAGTATTGGGGTGGGAGGGCATGGGATATGCCTTGGGGATCAGGGCCTAAGGATTGGGGTAGCTCACCTGGGTAGCAGGTCAGTTACCTGTTCTTCAGACTGGTGTGGACTGTACCAGGGACTCTGGAGTGTACTGGCATTGTGGAGAGGGCCGGAACTCAGTCAGGATGATGATATTCGAGGGGTTGAGCAGCAAAGGCAGTCTTGGGAAACAGAATTCATAGAATGGTGTCAGTATAGCTGACACTTACCTTCTTGTTGACTGGTGAGCTATTATTCTGTTTTCAATCTATTTTTTATATAATAATATTAAAACTTCTAGCACTTACCTCTAAAGTACTTGTAGGTATTTACTTCATGTATTATTCAGTGTTTAGCACCCCAAATATCAATATTTTTATGTTTTGATATATGTCTTTATGGTTCCTGAAAAAGACCTGAGGTCTTTTCTCATACTCCTAAAGTGAAATATTAGAAATTCTGTATTCCAAGCACCCCAAATATCAAGATTTTTATGTTTTGCTATATGTCTTTATGGTTCCTGAAACTATGACCTGAGGTCTTTTCTCATACTCCTAAAGTGAAATATTAGAAATTCTGTATTCCAAGACATGTTGGGTTAAAGCACAGTCAGAAGTATACAAACTTTGTTATATAATTTTGTTAGATTACACAATTAAAATAACCCTAATTTGAGGACTTGCTTTTCTCTTTACCACTTGTTTGTTTGGTCAAAAATTATTAAGTTATATATTTCTATGTTTATGTTGCACATCATATAACATCATATATATATATATATAAATATATATATATGTCTTGTAAAATGTTACACTATTGAAGCAAATTGACATAGTTTTTATTATGATAGTAGATATATGATAAAGGGGTAGATAAAATGTGCTTCACTAAGATTAAAACATTTTATTTGGAAGACATATGTTAAAAATGAGAAGTAAATTAAACATAAATATGAAGAACACAGAAAACTAAAGGAATAATGCCCAAATGAAAATAAAATACTTTAACATGACAATAATAAAAGATTATTTCAGCTTGAAAGTACATATACTACTTGAACATATATTTCATGAAATATTTCATTGCAGCTGGTCTTAGAAATGTTCAATAAGATTATCTACTAAAGAAATGCAAATGTGTTACAAAATGGTACTCTGCATATATAACAATGGCTGAGATAATAATTAGTAAAGGACAGAATGCTGATGTGGATTTGAAGCTCATGGTTCAGTCATAAAATGATAGTTGTAAGCAAATTGTTCTGGGATGTCTAGAAACTGACTTGCCAGTATAAAGCAAAATACACATTTTCCACATAATCAAACAGTTGTGCCCTTGGGGTTTCTTATAAAGAGAAAACAACTGCTTTGTAAAAATGTGCATGGTAACTTAATTTTCAATATTCCAGTAGAGCAGATGCTCCAATAATTCTCAATAAGTGGAAAAATGAAAAGATCTCAGATATCTTGATGAAATGGAATTTAAAATAAATTATTATCCATATAACCACCTGAATATATCTCAAAGTCATTATGCTGAGTGAAAAAGTCAACATAAAAGTCAAAAAATATAATGTTATAAAATTCTATAAACATAAAATTTGTAACATGGCAGAGTTTTAGTAATGGAGAGTTTAGGGAAGAAAGCTTTAACTTAAGTAAGTAGTAAGAGGAACTTTTCTATGGAAATAGTTCATTATCTTGACTGTAGTAATGCTTATATGAGTGTAGAAGTGATGCCTATTTAAACATCTCCTAGGATGGTTACCACTTATATTAGTCACCTTTTGCCTGTGACAAAATACCTTAAATCATATTTAAAATAATTCTGTTATTACTGCTCATGGTTTCTGAGTTTTCAGGTTATGTTAGCTGCCACCATTTCCATGAACCTCTGGTAAGGGAGAATGCCATGGAGGAGTAGGCATGATGCAGTGTAGAGAGCAGCACAGTAAATTACTTAATGACTTCATTTTCTTCCAGTATGAAATTTCTGTGGAAGAAAACCAATATAATGTTGAAATCTTGTGCATACCTGTAGACAATGAGAGCTTGACTAAAGTTCCAACTGGAAGGTAACCTTCACTACCTCAAAATGGGCACTTCAAAAATCACAGCTAATGAGGTGTATTCTGTGTGTTGTGAAGGTAAATGGATAATAAATAAAGCTTCATGTCAGTTAGTGGTTTCATAAGCTAGGCAGCTTCCAATCCTATACTAGTCAAGTTGAAAGAGAACTAATTGGTCGGACTGTTTCCACATGACTCCCTTTTACTTGTCTCCTAGTGAAGATTTTCAGTGTATTTCCAAGCCTTGATATACAGTTGTTTAGAGATATCACACAGGAAAACATCTAAAACCAGAAAGATTATCACTATATTCTTATCAACAGATAAGTGGCCCTTACTCAGTAAATAAACATAATACCTGGCCACAAAACAGCATTTTTTATTCTAGGCTAGAAATAAAAAGAACAAATGTTCATGCCAAACAAAGACTTTCCTTGCCTTTATAACTTTAGACCAAGAATATAGCATGCAATCAAATAACAATGTATACGATAAAATAGGTCAATTTATTGCTTTCTAATGTATTTGCCCTGGGTATAGCCTGTTAGGGATAAAATACATCTAAAAAAATGAGAAATATATGGATATTCTAAGTTACATTGGAAATAACCCCTAGGACAGTTAAGTCTCAAATATATACGTAAGCATTTTACAAAAATAAATATCTCTTATAGACAGAGATGCAGGGCCAAGGATGTAAATTGTAAAGAGAATGACTTATGCCAAATTAAACTAAGAACTTAAGAAAGAGGTGGAATTTTTTGTAAACAACAGACAGACGGATTTTGGTTCTTGATCCATTCAAGCAGCCTGTGTCTATTGATTGGGATATTGAGACCATTAGTATGTAAAGGTTTTATTAAAATTTGTATGCTAATTATGGTCATCATCCTGTCGACTTTTGACCTTGCTGTATTCTTAGTAGTACTTTGTATTTTAGTAATTATTGGTTTGCATTTTCCCAGTCTTTTTCTTATGCATATCCTTCTCTTCAGCCTGAAAAATTGTTTCCTGTATTTTATTTGGGTTTTGTTTCTTAGATATAATTTTTAAGGATGTTTGTGTCATAGAAAGTTTTTCTTTCTCATTCAAATATGACAGATAGTTTTGTTGATTTTATTAGTCCAGCTTAGCCATCATGATCTTCTAAGACTTGGATTGTGTTGTTTCAGACTTTTGAATTTTCAAAGTCTACATAGAGAACAGCTTATTCTAAATAGTTTGACTTTGTATATGATGAGCTTTTTCTTTATTAGCTTTTAGTATGCTTCTTTTGTTCTGTTTACTTGGTGTTTAAAATATGATATGCTTTGAGAATTTTCTTTCCTATTGTTGTCTGTTTAGTGTCCTAAGTGCTTATTGTATATGTAGGGGTATGTCTTTACTTAATTTGAGGAGGTTTTCTTCTACATTCTTGTTGAATATCTGGTTTATGCCATTAATTTAAGATTCTTTTCTCTCATCTGTATATATAACTCACCATATCCATACAATTTGGTCCTTTCATGATGCCCAATATTTCCTGCCTGTTTATTTCTTGTACATTAATTTATTTTCACATTCCTTCTTTATTGGTTCTAGATCTTCAACTTTGAATCCTGAATTCCATTTTCTGCTTAATCCATTCTACTTGTAAGGCTTTTCTCTGAGTTGTATACCTGAGATATCAGGTGTTTCAATTCCATATTTATTTCTACTTTAGTCTTCTCCAATACTCCTATCTTTTAAATAAATTTCAGTATCTTCTGGACTGTCTTTGTCATTTACATCAACCTTATACATGTGTTTTCTTGGGCATTACTCAGGCATTTATTCTGTTTAAAGCTTTTTCCTAAATTTCAATGAGCTGGGTTTTTTTTTTTTTGTATCTTCTTTAAGCAGTTTTAATTCTTTGGTAAAGTTTATGATTATTTCTTTACATCCTGTGTACTTGTGTTCATCTAGATGACTCATTGACAAATATGTCTACACAACTTTTATGTTTTTGAAAAGAGATACTGGCTTGCTTTTTCATATTGTTTGCCTTTTTGTAAAAAAATTCTTATGCAGGCTTCATATTGTTAGTTATTCATCTGATATTGACAAGGAACTTTTGATCAAAAGAGAATTTGTGGGAAAGTTGTACTTGAAGGCTAGAAATGGCTTAGGTGAAATGAAGTTATGCAGACAGAAGGGAGTGAGTTGGTGTGCAGTATGTTTGTTCTGGTCCAAGCCTTGGAGGTGATGATGAATCCAGTCTCCTAGATAGATTGGATATGGTGGTTTGGGTGCTGTGGGTTGGGAGACAGGAACATAAGTTCTTCAAGGAAGCCTCGAGATGGGCTGCACAAGAGTGGCTAGACAAGGCTAGTGTATTAGGTGAGATGTGGTTACTGAGCGAGATCTGTGCAGGCTGTGGAGGATGCATGGAGGGGAGGACTAAACAGACTCATTAGGCTGGACACTAGAGGATGTACAAAACAGGAGTGGGTGGAAAGGTTAGATTACTATGTCCAAAAGGAAGTTTTAAATTCCTTTAGAACAAGAACCTAAATAGAACTTGGCAAATTTTTGTTAGTGAATATAAAAATATTAAAAACAAGCAACCTAAACATACACCATGTGCCTATTTTGTGTATGTTGATGGTAACTTTTACGTGTCAGCATGACTAGAATGTAAAATGCCCAAATACATAATGAAATGTTACTATAGGTAATTCTGTGAAGTGTGATATTATCATTGGAATCAGTACACCGAGTAAAGCTAATCAGGAGAAAACTCCTTCCATGTAACTCCATTCCAAGGGGAAAATCAAAGGATGATTTTCATGCTTTCAAATAATACATCAGGTAGCCTTGAATCTTAATAATTACAGCTTCTGAGTCTCCAACTTAATGGCACTTTTTAACTATTGGGTTATAAAGTTATAATGAGTGAGGAAGATCTTTATTCATATAATTCATGTGTAGTCAGTCATATATATATTTATAATATGTATGGTAATATTTTTTCATGTATGTGTGAAAGCCTTAGTTCATTCATATTTTTAAAAACTGTGTGTGTCTATGAAGTTCAGAAGACAATTGGAGTTAGCAATCCTTTTATTCCAGAGATTAAACTCACATCACCAGGCTTTACCTACTAAGCAATGCTCCTGGTCTCCCAGATAATGTTTTAGACAAAAGAAAATTATTTTTAACAGTTCAGGACAGTGGAAAATGCAAACTTCAGTCATTGGTGTATGGTACCAATGTCTTTCCTGGCTCAAAGGTAAACAACATTAATGTTCTCCTAACTGTGATAGCATGCTTGTGATTATAATTCTAAACCTATCCCTTAGAGTTCTGCCTTCTTGAGCTAAGTGGTTTCTGTGGGCTCCACTTCCTAACCAGAGATACAGCCCTGTCCTAATTTGAACATTTGCAAGATTTCTAATTATAGAATTGGTACATAGGTATCATCAGTGTTGAAAAATGCTGAAAACCAAAACACCAAAATTAATAATCATATAAATATTCATATACAGGACAGGAAAAAATAGGACACATTTATGTTGCTCTATTTTGGTCTATGTGTTAATGTATATAAAAGAACATTTATATATGTGGGTAAATACACACAAAACATAATTTTTATATATGTGTCACACTGATTTTAACTTGATTTAATTTGAATTTGTTTCAAACATTTACAGTCTACCTCTAAATGTGGCTTATTGTAATGTAAAACATCCTTCCATTTGATTGCTTGCAGTAATAATGCCCAGAATTGCTATGGTTTATATTTGGCTGCCAACCAAAGTCTTACACACTAAGCTCAGTTAATAGTGTGGCTGTGTTGAAGGAGTAGAAACACTTCATAATACTGTCATAGGAATAGATCCGTTATCCTGTGACTCAACGTTAGGAAACTGGGTAGTTATAAAGTCACAACATCACTGGGTTCAATTTACACACTGTTGCTTTCCTTACTGTTTCTCTGCCATGTTGAGACCCAGCAGGAGAGGGGATATGCTATTACTAGCAGCAAGTTATTAGACCCTCTAGCCATTAGAATTGAGTCAAATAAAATTTAATTTATAAATTCTCAAGAATTGGTTATTACATTATAACATTTCAAAGGAGACTAAGCATCCCTTACTTTTATAGCTTATAGCACTGGCTTGATCTTTTTTCCCCTTAATATCATTCCACAGCAGTTGTTAAATTAATGTCTGAAGCTAAATAAGTAAGACAGGGAACAATTCATTAATTTATTATGGTTCAATTTGTCTCATAGTCTTGAATAAGCTAATGTAACTTCAGATAGGTCTCTTGATTGTAGCTAAAGAAATACAGATAATAAAGCACAAAGTTTAATGTCATTCACATTTTTGTTTTCTTGTTCATATTTATTTTGCTAAAGAATTTGTCCAAATCTCAATGGAAATCCATTGCCATTGATTCAAAATCATGATAAGCCATCACTTACTCTGTTGTGGGAAACTAAAAATTTTAATCAAAATTTCAAATCTCAACAATAACAATGTGATGTCAGTTATATACCAAATTCTGAAATGCATTAAATATATAACGTAACAATTAAAATAATACATCACCAGTATCCCTGTCAAATTAACTAGGGACCCAGAAAATTTCCTCTAAAATAAATAAAATCACAACAAAACAAATAGAAACAAAACAAAATATAAAGAAAGAACATCCAGATCATGATAAAGTAGAAATAATTGGAAAAGGGACAAAGCAAAAGAGTCAGGTGACACTAAAAGTTTGAGGTAGCACTGGATAGCTTTGAAATCTTAGATACACCACAAACCCATCATACAGAAACCCCAGGAAACATGATATTTTTATCATACCACTTGACAGATAAATTGTATGATTTATTTGGGCGTCTATATTGGCACACTTATAGTCATGCAAACCTTGAGTTGATTGATCCTGATCCTTCCTCTATAGTTGTGGTTTTCCTCTCCCTGGTCTTTAGCTATATTTTTCCTTTGTAGGACTACCTGCTTACAAAATGAAATTGACCTATTAATTTTTATAGTATGTGATTTTCCTGTTCTGTTTCTCCAGGTTCCTCTTAATTTGGTGGGTATAACACTGACTTTTCTTCAGTTATGATATTCTTTGGTTACTTTTTGAGCAACTTTATGTCATATTTCATTTTTACAAGCAGAAGTTCTTTACATTAATTCTGTGAAATCATTTTGGAGTATGAAGAATTACCCCAAGTGGGTTGTACAGTACAGAAAGATGTTCATCGCAGATATCCATTAGGAAAGAACTGGTAAAAGTTTGTTAAGTAATCCAGGTGTGGAAAATATTTAAGACCATATGTTACTTTTAACTTACCATGATACATGAAGTTTGAGAAGTGACCTTATGATGAAACACGGGCTGGTCATCTTTTGGTACAAAGCATCAGATAGCTTATGTGGAAGAACACATTTTGTTGTAAGCAATGGAGCATTTGATGGCATAGACATTTCTGCAAAGTCTGTGGTGTGAAAAATAATGTAGTTCAATAGAATGTAATAAAAATATTTTAAATGTTAGTTATTGTTTGTCCAGAATGTCACCAAATATATGTGTACCTCTTTGTTCATCTCTAAGATGAGCTATTGACCTTAATATTGGACCATTTAAAATAGTGAGGAGGTTGTATTTTGTATTTAGGAATACACACAACAACAAAAACAATAATTAAAGGAAAAAGCCATGAATTTGAGCAAGATGGGAAAGCTTGGAGGGAGACAAAGGAAAGGGGAACTGTTTTATAAGTATATAATAGTGTTTTTAAAAATCTGATAATTATAGATCCTTACTGAATCCCTTATTTCTTCATGGAATAGTTGATTTCTATCACTTCTTTGATTATACTCTTTTTTTTTCTTAGTAAGCATTTTCCATATGTGTATTTGTATTTCAGTTCAATTTCTATGGCATTCTCCAAAATATCTAATGTGATTTTCACTAGACACATGTAGCTACTGAATGCTGAATGAATTTTTGTATAATAAAGATAAAAAACACTATGCAGGGCATATGGACTCTGCTCTTCTTAGAGAAGTATGCCTCTTTTAAGAATTTTACTCTGAGCAGTAAGCTGTAGAAGTCCTTGTTCTTTTTGCTTTTCTTCTCCCAGGCCTCCCTGAAAATGTCACACTCCAGCCAGGATACTTAAGACAAGAATCATTCTGAGGGAAAATTCAATGAAGAAAATGTTTGTTCTAGTTACTGAGGAAACCATCAAAGAACGTGCTTTGAAATCAAATATTTCTTCAGCCAAAGACCACAAAGCACTAGTTTTCATCTCCTGACTTCTGAGTAAACAAATCCTTCAAGAAAATCCAGCCCAAGAGCTGGCTACCCTTCCTTCTATTAATGATGTGTCCTAGAAAACTCTTCAGGTCTACTGTCATTATCATAACTTGAATATGGTTGGCAAGAAAATCAAGGTTTATTTTGAAGGGTCTAGGAATAGAAAAATAAGAATATTGGGATAAAATTATAAGCTTAAGAGATGGAAGCTGACAGCCATCAGCTTTGCCAGCAAATAAGGATTAACCTTTAACTAGACCCTTCTTTGTTTTATGATGGGTAGCTCTATCAGCAACCCAATTGTTAGTGGTTTTTTTTTTTTATGACTCTGCTTTAATGTTAATTCCCCTGTCAACAGCCAGGGGTTAGTTTTTAACTATAACTCCCTTGCCCCTTATAGCCAATGACACCTGCTGTGGGCCAAAGTTAACTTTTAATAGTTGTTTCTATGTGACTCCCAGCATGAATCCCATGCCAGATGCTTAACTTTTTGCTATAAAAAGGAGTTGGTGACCCATCCTCAATTCCATAGTCTCAGAATCACGGACTCTGACTGTGGTCCCAATTAACTGGTGTTCTCTTTTTCCCCATGGTGATTTTTGGAATAATGTTTGCTTCTGGTTTCATAGACTTTGGTGATCTGACTCCCAGTTTTTGTGTGCCTTTGGACCTAACAACTTGAGAGTTCAGATACATCCCTATTCTAAACAAAAAATTATAACACATGGTTTGGGGTCAGAATGAATTTAGTTTTAAGAAATCCAAGATAGTCACCAAAGGACCCCAGCATCAAGAAAATTGAGAGAGTAAGAAAAGAGATAACAGAAATATAGTTGAATTTGTATTCCTCAGTTTCAGGAGTTGTACTCCTCAGCTCAAGAATACATGTTTACAGCCTGGATAAGAATTTCTATGAGAGCTATTCAGCCTGAGGATGTGAATCACTGTCCTCTTCCTGCTTTGGTCGAGGACTTTCGGCTACCAGCCTCCAGATCCAGGGGTTGTGTAGTCCACTGATTGCTTCTCCCTACAGATAGGGCAGTGTAGTGGAAATCAAGTGCATCACTTTGACATATAGGCAAGGCCTTTTGGCCATTGTAGGTATGGGATTCACCTATGACCTGCATGTTTACAACTCTCTCTGCTGCCCCTTTGCTTGAAAGGAAAACCCGTTCCATTCTGCTGAGTGGATCATCCCAACCTTCCCATCTATGCTTTCTATTGTAAATTGCTATTGACCCCTTTTACTAAATATTAAACTTTTAATCAATTGTCTATGATTAATAACTGACTATATTTGGTGCTCATCATGGGGCTTACTCCTCACTGCCATGAGACCTCCACTCCCAGCTCTGAGGTTGGCTGGGGCATGCCTGGCTTCCTCCCCTCATTAGCCACCCAGATTTCCTTCTCTCCTTCCTATGCTGAAAATCCATCCACACCCGGGATAGTTGCTGCCACCTTTGAACATCCCTGTCCCAGACCCAACTTCAGCCTTATTGCTGAGCTAAGCATCTATCACTCCCAACCAGTGCATGTACCAGGCTTACAGCCACTAAGTCTCTAGCAGTCCCACTCAGTAACCTGACCACCAGATCCTGTAGACACCAGATCTGAGGCTGCGTCACTTTTTCTGGGAAGAATTATAACCAGCCTAGCTCCCATGTTCAGCTCTACTCTGAGACCTGGGCCAGCCTTTCAGCCTTTCTGTTATCAGTGAATAGATCTCAGTGAACAAGGGAACACTGATTCTGCATTTGCCCCAAGAGTCTGAAACCCTTTCTACCAACACTTTGCCCCTGCACTTCCTGAACCCATTTCACAAAGCCTTCATGGACTGTGCTAGGATCTCATTGGCTTATTAATTTTTTTCTAACTTTCTAGGAATTGGTTTCATTATCCCACATAGAAGCCAATGGTTTAGAAACTGAGCCTGCTTGCCTTGACTAGTTGGTGCGTGGCCTGTGACATCTGTTGGCCAAACATCGTTATTACATCCAAGCTGAGATGAATAACATTTCTCTTCACAAATTAAGTCTTTGATGCCATGGCTGCTAATATAAACACTCAAGGATTTAGAACCTTTTCTTGATGCTACAATTGAGGAAATTTTTCATGATTTGTATAACATCCCTGGGAGCTACATACTTGGAATATTATTAATTGTTAGCTTCATTCTACATTTTATGTCTTTAAGAAATGGTCTAATAAAAATACTAAAAATGATATTAATTGAATTGATAAAAAATTGCAGACTAAAAGTAATAAATTACTGAGTTTCATATCATGGATTTTGCCAATGATAAACTAGAATGCAAAGTTAATTTTATGGAATAATGACAAACTTTTAGATAGAGCTTATTTCTTGAAAGCAAATATTAGGTCTATACTGGTACTTTCTGCAGATGATAGAAATTCTATGATGGAGAAGTCCAAATATGAAGAATCATATGTTAATGATAAAAATAAGAAACATATTAATTCCATGAAATCATTAGAAAACTTTGTTATTCAAGAGATTCAGGCCTTGGATAAAATGGTGGTTTATAAATTTTAACATCAGGAAGATCATTTTGCTTTATTGAAAAGAATTATAAAGCAGATCAACACAGAACAATTCAGAAAAAAATCAATATCTTATAGGATTATATATGATTTGCCAAAAGTTGTAAACATACAGTGTTTTCCTTTTCCCCCTGCTGTGATCTATCCTATTACTATTCAGGTAAAACAAACAAGTGACAAATATCCATGAGGGTTTGTATAATATAATTGGGAACCTACACATATTAGAGTTCTAAAAGACATCATGGAAGTTACTGTATGGATTGTATTCATTCCACCCATGTTAAACAATTGTTAAATTCCTGGTCTACAAAAAAATAGAGGGGTCTTTAATGATTGGATGCAGCTAACAGCTGCTATTTTAGATTATAACTAACATTATCAATGAAGAAATTGGCTGAGAGAAAAGGCTTAGCCCCTTGAACAACAAAGGAAGGTTAGATGTTTTAACATTTCTCAAGTGTGGGGGTTGGCCTGCAGCCCCCAGGATTTAGCACTATTTAATGGCCTATGGTGTTTACCGAAACTAGTTGATCCATTTCCATTATCGGAACAATGCCCAAGCAGGTGCTGCAATTAAAGAATCAGGAAGTTTATAAAGAACAAAGAAATTGACCGAGGCCAGTTGTTACTTGTAAGTTACAGAGGTTACTAAAGATTAAAAGGGCAACCCCGGTATACAAGGCTTTCCCTGAGCTCTAATAAATGGGATTCTTGTTTCAAGAGTGACCAGCATATCTGTGTCACTCAATCTCCAGGCCCTTTCTCAATGAGGCTCACTCAGGTCATACAGGCATCACACTCAAGATTATATTTTTGGTGAAAGTCAATTTGCTGAGGTAAAGATTTAGTCTACTTTTGATGAATATACATTATTGCCATATCATACTGCTACTTTGAAACCTTGGGAAAAGATTCTAGAACCAGGATAGTCAACTAAGTCATAAACTAAAGTCAAAAAAAGCTTAAAAGAACCTTACACTGACTTCCTATAGAGATTAAATAAGGCAGTACACAAAGTTGTATCAGATCCAGAAGTTTAAAAAAAACAACTCATTTAATATTTGGCTTTTGGTCATGCTAATTTAGAATGCAAAGATAAACTTACGCTTCTAAAGATCAGATCAGCACCCCTAGAGGAATAGAGCCAATATATAGTCAATGTTGAGTATCTTAATTATGATAATGAGTCTTGGGTTGGACAAGCCACTTCTAATGTCATGAAAAGAAATCAAGGTATCAAATGTTTTAATTGTGGTAAACCAGGCCATGTAAGAAGGAACTGTACACAGAACACTGCTAAAATTAATGTCTCTTTTATGAATGACCCAAACAGAAGGCCCCTACCTTCTGGATTATACAGAAGGTGTGTCAAGAACAGGCATTAGATCAACAACTGTAGATAAAAACTAGACAAACAAGACAACCCTTTACCATCGGGAAACACCTTCTGGGAAACAGGCCTTTCAATCACAAGTACAGAAGTCAAATGTAGTCCAACCATTTCCAGTCACAGTAGATGAAATTCCTTCCCAGGACAATTAAAAGATCTAGTGCCTAACATAAGAAAATAAACTGCACTGAGTGATAGAATAACTTTAAAGAAGGAATAAAAATTTCCAAGAAAAAATCATAAAATGAATATTGTGGCAGACTTCCATAAGTGAACAAAGGCCAAAATTAAAATAGACTCTACAATTATTTGAGGTTTGCTTGGTAGACACTGGAGCTTATGATTCAATCATAACACCACAATCATGACACCTGAAATGGCCTCTAAAGGAAGTAAATATTCAATTTCTAGGGATTGGAACCATATCTCAGGTTAAAAAAAAAAATGTGAGATGTCTTTAATGCATAGAGCCAGAAAGACAGAAAGGAAGGCTGAAGCTATGTGACTAATATAGCAGTGAATCTATGGAGTCTTTCAAGCTCAGACATAAACCATAGCCTAATAAATGTTTCCAAAATAATATTATAAGCTATTGTTAAAAAAATGGACACCAACCATTCAGGCTATATGTAAACAGCACAATAGCTGACAAACTCTTAGACATGCCAACAGCCCTAAACTTAAATTGGCTAACTGAAAACCAGTATGGGTTGAACAATAGCCTATGACTAAAGAGAAACTAGAGGCTTTAGAACAGCTTGTTCAGGGGCAGTTAAATGCTCAACATATTGAAGACTCTATCAGCCGTTGGAATTCTGTATTTGTTAATAAAAAGAAATCTGGAAAATGGAGAATGCTGTCAAATCTGAGAGCCATATATAAAGTAATATAGGCTATGAGCTCTAGATAGACTGGAATGCCTCTGCCTTCTCTGTTACCTAGAGAATGAGCTATCATGGTTATTGACTTGAAAGATTGTTTTTTCACTATACCTCTGCAAGGAGAGGACAGGGAAAAAGTTACCTTCACAATACCAACTTACAATAACTATCAGCGATTTAAAAGATATCAATGGAAATTTCTACTATAGGGAATGTTAAATAGCCCCACCCTGTGCCAGTATTTTGTGCAAAAAACATTGGAAATAGTTTGTGTACAATTTCCAAAATCTCTAAGTTACCTGACATGGTATTAGCTGATTCAAAGTCAGATACTTTAGGAAACATATTCCTAGAAGTAAAGAAAGTTTTAGCTCTCTGAGAATTACAATTTCACCTGAGAAGATATAAAGAGGATAGTCTATTAATTATCTAGGCTACAAAATAGAACTACAAAAAATTAGGCCACATAATGTACAACTCAGGGAGAAATTGATTGCAGACTCTTAATGACTTTCAGAAATTGCTAGGGAACATCACTAATTACTGAATATTATTGGGGTAGAAAAACATGAACTATTACATTTGGCTAGTCTCTTAGAAGGGGACTAGGACTTAAATAGTCCTAAAGAATTATCAGCTGAAGCTGAGAAAGAATTGGCTTACATGGGAAAGTAATTACACGGGGCATATGTGGATTGTGTGCACCTAGATCTTAACTAAATTCTGGTTATATTACCCTCTAGATTATCCCCAAAAGGTGTCCTGATGCATAGGGAAGATACTGTATTAAAAAATGGATATTTCTGCCACATAGGCTTAGTAAAAAATTAAAAGCATATGTGGAAAAGATTTCTGACTTAATTGACAAAAATGGATCCAGTAGAAATTGGAGTACCTTTAAGTAATAAGAAAATTTCCTATCTCTTTAAGATAATGAACATAGGCAAAGAGCTTGAAATATTGGGGGGGGGCAGAGATTAGGAATTGTTATCCCAAAAGGAATAGAATTCCTTTAAAAAAGACAAATTGGATCATTCCTCACATTTTATGACAAAAATCAATTTTGGAGTCCCTACATTGTATGTTGATGCAAATCAATCAGGAAAGACAGGATACAAACCAGGAGACTTAAATAAAATGTTTCAAAGCCCTTACAATTCTGTACAAAAGTCAGAATTGTATGCCATTCTTTTGGTTCTAATGGATTTTACAGGATCCTCCACATGGATACTGACTTTCAATATGCAGAAAGAGTTATTTTACATATTGAAACTGCTGACTTTATTCCTAATGAAACATAATTAACTTCATTATTTATACAGTTACAGGAATTATTAGAAATAGTGATCATATATAACACACCAGCTCCTACAAGTTTCTGCCAGGTCCTCTAGAACAATGTAATGATGAGATTGATCAGTTACTCTTAGAAAATATGCTGGAGGCTTCAGTACTTCATAGGAAATACCATGTTAATAGCAAAGAATTTTTTAAAAAAGGCTTTTCCATCACTTGGCATCAAGCTAAAGAAATTATAAAGAAATTTTCTGCTTGCTCCTTTTATATTCAGACACTATTCCCAGGGGGAAGCAATCCCAAAGGCATGCAAAGAAATTAAATTTGGCAGATGGATGTGTTTTACAGAATTTAGAAAATTAAATTATGTACACCATACAGTTCAGGATTTTAATGAGCAACTGCTCTGAGCTCTGAAATGGCTGATTCTTTAATTACACATTTTTTGGATGTCATGGCCATTATAGGAATACCTGTACAAATTAAGACTGACAGTGCTTTAGCATATGTTTCCCAAAAAATGAAACAGATTGTATAATGCCTTACTCACTTTGAATTTTCTCAATACTGATGAGAGAGGAACAACAGCTGTGGAGAGAGAGAAAAACCTTCTGAGATAAATTAACCTGTTTATTGCAATGATGTGTTGATCTGAGAATGGAAACCAGGATATGTGCTTGTTGAGGAATGGGCTTTGTTTCTGAAGGAGATTAAAAAAAAAAATAAGGGTTTATAAGTTGTTATAGTGGGGCCATTTGTAGTAAGAGGTTTCTGTTCCGTACTTTCGGGCCTATTCTCAAGGTTTAGGACCCACGGACCACAGACCCGTAGACCTACAGACCCCCAGACCCCCAGACACACACAGAGGCTTACTGTAGTTTTAGGCTGATCGACCCAAGGCCCAGGCATATCACTTGCTAACTCTGTACCCTTCATCTAACCCATGTCTCTTGTTCAGCCATGTGGCTGGGTACCTTTTCTTTAGAGCAGCATGGTTGTCCTCTGCTTCCTCCAGCTTCTCTCTGGTGGTCTGCCTGGTGTCTGCTGCTGCTTCCTGTTCTCAAGAGTTTTCTTAGTTTGGTAGCCCCACCCACATTTCCTGCCTGCCTTTGGCCAATCAGCACTTTTTATTAAACCAGTGGGTGGGACAATTATTTACCATGAAACAACACAGTACCCCTACATAAGGGTACCAACAAAATTAATAAAGGTTCAGTTTGAACAGGAGATACCTCTTGAAGAGGAGAAATAATGGCTCATTCACTGATATGATAATTTTATATGTAGTAAGGTAAACTCACTTAACAAAGGTTGGGGCAGTGGTTTGTTTTTACCCCTACAGAAATATAGGGATAACCATATTCAAGAAGTTAAAAAGACACTGGACACCTAGACCTTTAAATATGAAAGAAAATCAGTTCTTAAATGTTCACAAGTAAAGAAATAATCAGGCCTATTGGTACCAATATACTCTACAGGATAAATTCTCACTGCTTAACATCTATGTTGTTAAAATATTTTAAAAATATTGTTATCTCAATTTACATTCAAATTAATCTGGTCTTGGAGTTGAAATAAGTGGCTTTCTCCTTCCCTAAACCCAAGCATGTTGATTAAAGTAAAAACTTAAGAGATTCTGTCTCACATCACAAAAGCCAACTGGTGCAGGACAGAAGACAGCCAAAATATATAGAAACTATTGTTCTCGTAATTTTGTTTCTAATCCTATTTATCTCTGTACTTATTCTTGACCTTTTAATTTTTCTTTGTATATAATTCTCTCCAAATTTTAAATTTCTATGTTTAAATTTTACACAACAAACAACAAATTTTCCTAACAGCAATCTCTAAAGCATCCAGAAAGAAGATGGACTCCCATCACAACTATTCTACCTGGTTTGTTATGACATTTTTAAGCTGGTGTACACCACCCAATGACTGGTTCTGGGCACTGTCCTAAACAGTTGCAAGATGGCTTACTATGATTATCCATCACATTACACCTCTAACCAGAAGTTTGGATAGCTTTGCAAAGCACTCTAAGACTGGATAGAGATGTTATAGTCAGTCCATTGAGATTTAACCACTGTTTTAGTTTTTACAGGACCCCACAGAGATGCCAGACTGCAGGAAGAAATTCTAAGAAATATATACCCCCTCTCCTGATAAGCTTTGTCTTCTAAGAGTTATGAATAATTATTATTCTGCTAGTGTGGTGATAGGTTATACTTGGGTTGAATGTGGAACAATAAAATTAGATTCATAAATCCCTTATGTAGAAGAAAGAAAGGGAGTATATAGGATAGATATAGGTAGATTACTGTATCTACCTGTAAACAAATTTAGCCAAATATTAACCATAGACAATTTGTATTGGTATGGATTCTTGTATATTGATACAAATGTGAAATTATTATTATATATGTCTGTTTAAAATAATATTATATTGTTACAAATTTGAATCTGTATTTGTCATATTGTGCACATTCTTCTATCTCTCTAAGCATATTGTTGTCATTTACCTATGTTTAATTACATTTGTCATACTATATATATTCTACCTCTGTTTAAGATAATTTATATAATGATGAATGTTTAGGATACTATTGTCATCTTTAACTATATATTTCTACCTTGGATTGCCATACTTGAAATCATTGTCACAAAGCCATGCATATTTTTTATAGATTGTCTACCATTATAATATAAGCCTTAGTCATTAGACTGATAAGAATTGCAGGTCATAGTTACCTATATTTGTCATAGAATAGTTATGTTAATTAGTTCTTCCAGATATATAGCAGAATATGTCAGACGGATAGACAGTTTTCAAACACTTCACAGACTTAGAGAATATGGCATGTTTTGTTATTCAGAATTTGAGAGACATGATTACTCCTTCCTGGCAGCACTGTTTCTTTCCCAAGATGATATTGAGCATCAAAGACACTTCACATGGAGTTTGTCTTCCTTGGCAGATAATGGCCTATTGGGCAAAGAACTGCCCTTGCCTGGACTGCTGACAATAATCGACTGTCCAATCAGACAAAAGATAAAGACTGAAACCTGCCAAGATAGGAAAAGACAGTTTCTAAAAATGCCCTGATTCTAAAAAAATCTATCAGATATCTTAGGCCTATTGCCAAAAATTGTATGTGTGTTACTGTCTAGGCACCTGGCTATCATTGTCTTCTCTTACTAAATTTCAGAATTTGCTCAGTTGCACTTCCAGCTTACACAGGTAATATGTTTTCCTTCTCAGGTCTTTGATGGGGTTGGAGATTAGACAGTTACAGTTATGATCATTTCCTATGTCTACTAAAGAGAATTTAGGAACAAGATTCATATTTTTTAAGGTAGACAGCTTTGGAGTACTCTCTGTATCTTGCCACTCATCAGTATTCTGAACATTTAATATACGTTTGTGTTTGTTGTTCTTGTTAATTGTAGTTTGATTTTGTTTCTGTCATTGCACTTTTCCTCTCCTGGACATTATTTGATAAATAGGTTTAGAACTTTCTTATTAAGACAAAAAGTGGAGGTATAGTGGGAATCAAGTGGATCACCTTGACATAGCGGCATGGCCTTTTGGCCAGCATAGGTATGGGATTCACCTATGACTTTCAAGGCTGCAGCATTGAGGCATGGCTGGAGACAGCTTAAATATCGAGGTGAGGTGCAATTTGCAGCTCTCTCTGCTTCCCCTTAGCTTGGAAGAAAGACCCATTTAATTCTGATGAGTGGATGATCACAGCCTTCTCACCTATTCTTTCTATCATAAGTTGTTATTAAACCTTTTTAGTCAATTGTCTGTGATTAATAACAGGCTACCTGACAGGATGGGTTTGTTTGCAGTTTCACTCTGTTTTCCCAAAGGATAATTCCTCTCTTCTGGTTACCAACCTGTGTTTTCCTATCCCCAGGAGTATAAGATAATATGCTATATCCTGAATGTATTCAAAGCAATAAAATTTACAAAAGAAAAACTCTATGAGACTACAATATGCTACCCTCAAAATATGCTATCTTAGATGATGTCCAATCTGAAGGGAACAGCATAAGCAAAGAGAAACTTTCTGTGTTTCCTAATGGCTGAAAGAATGGGGCATCAAACTGCCTAAGCTCCTCCTCCTGATGGTGGTCGGACAAACAGTGAAGATTCTACAGCCAGATCAACACCCATCTTGTGGTGATTCTCCTTCAAGTATTAGAGAAGGGAGGGAAAAACCCTAAATCTATGAAGAAACAAGAAAAAAACTTATCTCAGCCCAATTTTATTATAACCAGTGCTAGACTAGCATCTGGCCCCGGATAATTTTATTTTAGCCATATTTAAGCACGGCACAATTTTGGAAAATGTATTCAGATAACAATTGATTCCATCTCAAGTGCACAACAATAGAAGACATGTTTATATTGAGATTCCTTACAACGACATCTAGCTTCTTTCACAAGAATTAGTACTGTTGACTCAGTGGTACTGCCCAAGATTTAGGGTTAAGAGAGTTTGACTGAGATAAACATAATGTCTGTGGGTGTGAAGATTGGCCTGGCCCTAAGATAAGATAGACATCATGTAGGCTGTTGTAAAATCACATGTGACCTCACTCATAAGAGTGATCTTTACAGTCTAAAAATCATGCTCAAGATTTGGGGAAAAGGTCTTTGAGAAGTTGAAACAGAAATTCTGGGAGATGCAGACAGAACCTCTCTCATCAGATGGCAAAATATGAGCAGGCTGTAAAACTACAACATTCCTAGCATTCAAGAAAGAGCAACTACACATCTCATTCCATTGGAAAGGTAAGCTGTATGTTTAACTTCCCAGGTTTCTCCAGTTCTTATCTGTGTTCATGAGATCTTTTTGTGGTCTACATCATCTATCTAATAACACTCTGCGAAATCCTAACATCTTTGGCATCTCCTGATGGTCTTTCACTGGAGTTGTTAAATGCCTAATGCTTAGCTATCTAGGAAATAATTTTATTTTAATGGGCATTTTTTGCTTTACTTTTTTCATAGATTAGTAAAGCAGAAAGTACCATATCCTGTCTTAACTTTCTTTTATTAAAATTGCATCATGATGCTTTTTGCTTTTAAATTGGTTAGTCTTTTTTTTAGTAAATATTATCATATAGCAACCCTAGATTTCTTAAAACTTACTGTATAGTAGACTACTGATTACTTCTAGTGATACTACTGAGTATTAGAATTATATTTCTGTACCACTGCCCAGCCAAAATTAATATATTATTGGTTGTAGTATAGCCTTAGTTGCTTATGCTATATATTCTATGGGTCTTGATAAGTATTTAAAATAGTATATATTTGAAATTACATAGTGTATTGCAATATTTTGCTTTTCAGATTGGCTTTTACCTAGCAATATTCATATAAAAAAATTAAACAAAATAGTTTGCCTCACAAGTGTTTGTTAAAGTATGCCAGTGTGGCAAAAACATTGTGAACAATTGTCAGTATCACTGTGCAAACGTTGCATTGTTCTAGGAGTTTCTATGTTTTTAGTTAAAATTTTCTCAAAACAATACATTCTCTAAAGATCAGACAATACCATGGTTTCTTTAGGAGTTTATCTTGGCTTATTAATATCTTTAAATTTTGTATCCATATGGTATGCCTAAAGTTATGTTTAAGGCATTTAATGTTTTTGTAAAGTAATTTGATTTCTGCAATTAAGTTCTTATTTGTTAGCAAAGGAAAAGAGAGAAAAAACTAATAATTTTATCAATGACTTTTATAATACACATATATGCACACATATTATGTCAAAGACTAGGTGGAGAAAAACATGAGTAATTGGCTTGAAGTACCCAATCACACCTGATTATCTTATTCTTATGCATGTTTTTAAAAAACTTTACTGGTTCTTGTTTTACATGTTTCCGTTTTCACTGTATTTTAGGTAAGGTTTGTGTTGGATGGCTTTCACCTTCAGTAATGTAAGCTTCAGATGGTGTATCATGTCTTTTTTTGCTTACTCCTCTGATTTACTCTGACATTCTTTGCCTTCAGCTGCTTCTTTGCACTTTCTGTGAATTTCTGATTGTTGCATTCATAATAAACATTTGAATGAATGGTACTTTTCATTTCTTCTCTGCTGTTCTCATAACTACTAACTTCAACTGATCAGTAAGCTCCCCCCCCCCATTTCCTTTCCTGTCCAAATAAAGAAAAGACTGGAATTGCTGAATGGCCTTCTCTAGATGAAGGACCACTGGGAACTAGATGTTGAATATCCCAAAATATTGTTTGTAGTCTCTTTTAATTTTTATATTTATAATTAAAAAATCATCATAGAGGTACTCTGAACCCCTGTCCTTTTAGGATAGATGGGGTTACCACCTGCCTTCTTTACCTGTGATATTGAAGGCTCCAATGAGCGTCTATATACTTGGCAGCCCATTTGCATTGCCTGAGTGGCCAGAATTTTATGCCAATGTTACTTGAGATTGTCTATCTTTGAGATAAGAATGCAGATTTAGTAAAACATGGAGCAATTTGTAATTGCTCAGAACCCTTGAATTGAGTTTTCTAGTGGATTTATGTGGCACACTATCAGGTGAGGAGGACACATAGCCCAGCTCCACATCCTGACTTTCAAAGTGTTAAAATCATCCTTGTTTAATTCATCTATTGCAAATAATGTCACCCTTCATTTTCCTGGCCAATTATCCAAGTGTCTCCATATCTGTTTTTCCCCCTTTATCTCTAATACTTCTTTCATACCTTGAGGTTGCAATGTAAGTATATAGCAATCTTATGTCTCTCTTTCACTTCAGATTTCGAATGAAAGCATTTTTTTGAACAATGCAAACACGGGCCATAGGACCCTCCATACTGAATCTAGATGGTAGATAACAGATGGTAATGGATTTTATCATCCCCCTAAACTTGGCACATAGAAATCTTATCCATCTTTCAAGATTAGGCACTACTTGACAATACTTTGTCCTCTTCATTTCCAAAGCTAGGGAGGAATCAGTTCTTTGTTACAATTTGGGCTTTGTTTGACAGATCATAAAAGATTCAGGAAAACACAACCCAGATGATATTTTGACAAGTTTTATGTAGTGTATTTCCATGTCAATAGTATTATTTAAATAATGTGACTCTGACTCATTGAGTTACAACTTTGTACTAAAAGAGAGTGCTGTTAGGTAATATCTAAGACAATAGAAAGCACTTAATTCAGACAAAGGAGTCAGAATTCCATTTTTTGTACTTAACTCAAGTATTCCTGACCAGAAAGAACAAACACTTTCAAATTTATCTTATTTATCTTATTTATCAGAGATCTTTTGCCTAACCTTTCATTCTAAAATTGTAAACAAAGCCCACTGAGTTCTATGTTGTTTCATATTCCTTGTCTCAGAGGGAAGTAACCTGTGCTTGTTTACCTGAGAGTTTCATTCAGTAACCCTTATCTTCTAGGACCAGCACTGTCTCCTTAGGTAGGATACCTCTATTCAAATTTAAAAAGCTAAGGAAACATCTCTTTATAAAAGATGAAGTCCAGAAATTATTGAAGAAAACCACCACCAATTATAATGAAGGGCTTGAATGCCAGTACCAATGAATACATCTACATTGTGGAAGAGGGAGCAGAAAGGTTGGAAGAGCAAGAACCGAGTTTGTTCTGAGATCCCACCTCCTAAGAATGTTAATGACTATATTCATAAAGTCTAATCAACATGGGTACCTAAACATGATCTCAAGAAGGACAACACCAATGGGTATACAAACATAGATGGAGGAAAGCTCAGAAGGCCTCAACCCAGAACAAAGAACAATAAGCAACTAAGAAATGCTGCGATTGGGAGAAATTGTGGTTGTGCTTGAAAACGTGTGACTATTAGTAAAATGATATGGACTAAGCAGGCTGCATTTATGTTTTAAGGAATATGTATATTAAATAATATGTATGTGTCTGTACATATATATGTATAGAACCACAGTTAAAGAGAAAAAGACCATTACTTGAGAAGAAAGTAAGGAGAGATATATGAGAGAGTTTAGAAGTATGAAATAGAAAGTAGGAATGTTGTAATTACATTATAATTTCAAAATATTTAATAGAGAGAAGAGGCAAGCAGTATCTGGGGGGGTTGAAGGTATGAAAAGCATAATTGTAATATATTGTATGAAAATAAACATCAAAAAGTAGAAGGCAATGACCTTATATGATTTTAAAAACTAATATAATCGTAATATTTTCAATAAAAATTTCTAAAAACAAAATCCCATGAGATAAAAATTAGAAATTAATTACTAGAAAATTTCGTTTTAACTTCTGATCTTTTAACACTGTTTCTTGTTTCATACTGTAATTAACTTAATTTTCAGTGAATTTTGGGTGGTAACGTATATTGTAGTAAGTGATTTTTGTTTTAGACCTAAAGTCAACCAAGTCATACATATACATATATGCATAAAACATTTAGTTCTTTTCTATATGTTTTGACTATGGATTTACTTTATACATTTATAGCACAAACACATAATTATTTGTTTTAAAAATGATCATTGACAGCTAAATGTGATTATACATTATCCTAGTACTTGGAAAGTTGAATTAAGATCACAAATTTCACATCAGGCTAGACTATGCAATAAGATTCTGTCTAAACATAACAAAAAAATTTAAAGATGAAAGTTATAAACTTAATCCACTTCATTAGTATTAATCTTTGATCCTTTAACAATGCCCACTAAAATACTTTGTTTACTATCACTTCTTTCTAAATACTGTATAAATTTTATTGTATTTATTTTACCTGATAGATACTTAGTAAATATTATTGAAATATCCATGAGCTTTAAATAAAATATTATGCTTTAGTTATTTTATGAACTAGTTGGTCTTCATGAGGCTTCTTCATATAACCCTTAGTTTTTGCCTAACCCACTTCTTCCTTCTTTCCCCATCCCCACCCCAATTCCCAGTTAAAACTTTAACTCAAATTCATCCAGTCCCCAGTAATTTAACATCACATGTGCTCTACTATCCCTTTTCATTATATTTTAATTTGGATAGTAAGATCATAGGTTCCCATGTAGCTTCTTCCTGTGCACATTCTTGTTGTAGTGGGGGTTTCTTGGTCCCGGGCGGCCAGAGGCCCAGACCCTGTCACACCAGACCCCTTATCCACCAGCTGCTGTTGTTTAAGCCCTTAGAAATGACTCAGACACTTATATTAACTTTATGCTGTTTGGCCTATGGCTCAGGCACATTGCTAGCTAGCTCTTACATCTTAAATCAACCCATTTCTATTAATCTGTCTGCCACGTGCCCCATGGCTCACCTGTATTCCTTATATGTTGTTCCTTGGGCAGGTTGCTCGATCTGTCTGACTCCGCCCTGTTTTTCTTACCTATGCTCTGATTTCTCCTCCTACTTCTTCTGTGGTGCCTGTCATGGCCCAAAACAGCTCCTTTATTTAAAGATTGAGATTCACAGCATACATAAACGCATTCCCACATCACATTCTTTTCATTAAACCTAAACCTATATCCTTATTTTATACATCCTTATCATTATCACTCCACTGTCTGCTCGAACCTCTCTCTACTGCATTCGTCCTCTCTACATTCATGCCACCTTAATCTACTCTCTCCCTAAACGAATCCCCCAATTCACTGGCATGTACAAGTTTCCTGCCTTCCACATTTACTCTAGAATATACAAATAAAACACAAGGTTTGAATTATGCATATGAGAAACAAACTTGTCCTCACTCAGTATTTTTTCAATTACTAACAATTTACTTAAAATTTAATTATTTTTATTCTTATTTACATCTAAGCAATATTTGATTGTAGATATGTTCCACAGTTTCATTATCGATTTGTCAGTTGATAAACATCTATGTTAATTGTATTATTTACTTATTGAGAATAAAACAGCAATGACAGTGGATATAGACTGTCTCTATAGGAGGATGTATAATCCTTTGTGTATATGCCCAAGAGTGGTATATTTGGGTTATATGGGTCTTTTTTTATAAACCTCCAGATTGATTACTAAATTTATATTTCCACAAACACTATATAAGAATTCCACTTTTACCATATCCACGTCAATATTTGTTGTCATTGTATTCCTGGTGATAGCCATTCTGAACAAAACAATATGGAATCTTAAAATAGTTTCAGTTTTCTTTTCCCTGCAAAGATAATACAGATATTGTTATTTGTCTCAGACTTCACACAGTGAGGTTTTAGGACACAGAAAAATCAATCTTGAAGTGATCAGGAAACTCTCTTCCTGCTGGCTAACTTTCATGACACCAGAAAGTGCTATGCAAGATGCTGAGGAGGAAAAGCAGTCAATAGTCTTCCCCGGAACTATACACTGCATGATATAATAATAACCTGACAGGAAAAATGTGTCTAGTGATATGTAGTAGCAAGTTTGTTCATGGTATCAACAAACCACTCTCATAATTGGCTTTCAAGCCTGCTCTGTATGTGGGAACTCATGTCTAGTACCGTAAACATGCTCAAAAAACATTGTAATCCCTAGGGGAGAATGTATTGATGTTACTTATGTAAAAGGTCATATTGTAAAACTCCCTTCTAAATATTTATGTTTAAAGCCATGGGAAAAAAGAAATTAAAAAAACTCCTTCAAAATGACTAGAGCAGACTGTATGCATGCTGTCATGGTCTTCATAGTCTCTGTGAGTTCATATGTATATAAATTCTGTTGTGTCCCAAACCAGAAAAAATACCAGCATGGAGAAAGGGAAGTAAACACAAAGTTCCATCCATAACTAAGAACTACTTACAATTTGTACTTGTTGGGAAGGAAGAAATCAGTTTTCTCCAATGGATTTTCACTGGCTATGTCAACCATACTCTACAGCAGACCCCATCCCTAAGAATAGCTGACCAATACAAACCAGATATCATGTTTCTTGTGTGTGCTTTTTGTTTTATTTTGTTTTTCTTTGGTACTTTTAGTACCAAAAGAGAGAAAGAGAGTGAGTGAGAGAGAGAGAGAGAGAGAGAGAGAGAGAGAGAGAGAGAGAATGAATATGCCCATGAAAGAGCATGAAGTTGGGTTACAAGATAGGGAAGGTCTAGAAACACTTGGGTGAGGGGAAAACATGATAAAAACACATTGCATGAAAACAAAAACCTTTTAAATAAATAAAAAAAACCTTTTTTAGAAAGTGACTAACTTCTTTTGTAGCTTCATTTCATTTATTAACAAGGAGAACACTGGTATGTTGGCTAAGTGTATTGCTCTTGTGGTACTCATGAACACAGTATTTGAGACTGGGCAATTTCTTAAGAAAGGAGAATTATTTTTCAGATTGGAGGTCTTAAAACTATAAGACAACGGGACTTATTTCTTTCAAGTAACCACATAATGCATTCTATTGCAGGAGAGGGAAAGGACTAAGCAAAAGTTATAAAGGAAGTAAAGAATAGATAGGCAGAAGAAAGAAGGGATAGTGAAAAAGAAATATGAAGGACAGAAGTGCATAGGATTAAGGAAGATATGGAAATAAAAAGGTAAAGAGAGACAGATTTGAGCAAGAACCCAAGAGAGTCTTCAAGGAGAATCAGAACATGGTGACACGGAAGATAAAAAGGACATAGTGGAAAGAAACATGGAAGTGAGTGGAGAGAAGTTAAACGGGAGAAAGGAAGTAGAACAGAGACAATAAGGTAATATATGGGGAGGGTGAACGAGAGAAGGATGAGAAATATGAAGAGGGTGAGAGAGAATGAGGCGATAGCTTAAACATGTTTCTTAATAAATTATTTTCATGTAAATTTACCCTTTACAACTCTTTTTTGTTTTAGCAGGCTCATCATAGTATCAAACAGCAGAGTGCTTGAGACTGGGTTATATCTTTTCTTTCAATTTTATTTGTTTGTTGAACATAGATCCATCTCTCACACAATATATCTTGATGGCAGTTTCTGTCACTCTTTTCCTTCCAGTCTCTACCCCCCTCCCCTGCCGCCAATTTTCTTTCCTCCAGATACACTTTCTTCACTTCCTTGGGGAGCTCACTGAATCAAGGATAGCCACTGGAGATCCATCTGGAAAAGGAGCTAGGCCCTCCAAGGTTAGGCAACTGTCGACTGGCATGGGCAGTATGTGGAGCCTCCTCGAGGGGTGGGATCAGACTGTGTTCCTGTTCATGGGCTGGCACCTTGGAGCCCATTCCCTGCAGAGAAACACCTAACCCAGTCTTGACTTTGGGATGAGGAAATCGTACTTGCCTGGAGTGGATGTGCCCCGCTGAGCTGACCCACCTTGGGACTTCTTGCTCTTTTGGGGGAGGGGATGGGGGAATAGGACTAGCAAGGCGAAGGCTGATTGAGAGGGATTGGGAGGGGGGAGGGGAGGGCAGGAGGATACATGGATAAAAGGACAATTTTTTATAAAAAAATATAATAAAAATAAAAAGAAAAGGCTTCCAAGAGATAAAACTACAAAATACAGCAAAATAACATATAATAAAATACTCAAAAAACAACTAGGGCATTTTTACAAAAATCACAGATATGAAGTGGCATCTAAAAGCAATGATTTCCTTCCCATATATAATAATATTAATGTACATGTTCAAGAAGAAAACTGTATTGCACTAAAAACTTTCACTGGAACAACCTAAAACAGTAACTTCCTACTAAAAACATGAAACTTAAATTATCACTATTTTTCTTAAATTAATAACTCAACACGAAATTATATCACGCAATGCCAGAGGCTTCTTCAACCCTCTATGATCTTACAACCTATTTTACCTTGGATTAACTCATATTTTTACAAAAGAAATATATCAAAGTTTCTTTGATATGTTTAATTTGGGAGTAAATCAAGTTACTACTATATATAACAGAATCATGAATTTTTTTTAAAAAAGGACTAGAAAAATTTGTAAGAACAAAACAGAAGAAATTTTCTGCTGCTAAAACAGAAGTATGCAAAAAATCTGAACAGATGAGGCTAGGACAGAAAAGCAAAACAAGTAGTTGCTTACATATTAAAAAGAAATACAAGCAAAAAATATTAAAAGTATATTTGGTCATTTGGCAATAAATATCTGCTACATTTTATTTATCTATCTACCTGCCTACACACACACACACACACACACACACACACACACACACACACACACACACACTATTTTGAAAGTACAAGGAGAACAGTTGCATATATTTGTGTGTGTGTAAAAGCCAGAGCACAAATTGATGAAGCTGGATGTTTTTGTTTGTTTGTTTTGTTTGTTTGTTTTGTTTGTTGTGGTTTTTTCCAACTCCTATGACATACAACCTAGGAATTAAATTTAAGTGATCAGGTTTAGTAACAAATGCCTTTACCCACAGAGTCACAATCCTGCCCCAGTCTCAAAATTTCTGCAACATCTTTATCCCAGCACATCTTGTAAGCAGGCCAGGTGTACCAGTCCTTTCACTGGAAGTCTTTCCTGGTTACATGAGAGGACCAGTTTAGGCTCTATATCCCTTACTGCTAGGAGTCTTAGCTATGGCCACCCTCTTAGATTCCTAGAAGTTTCTAATTCCAAAGATTATCTCAAGTTAGTTATTGTGTAACTATCAGCATTCTATTAACTTCTTAGAATTATTTATGCTATTAGGGGACTTTTATGAATACTTCTGAATTTTAGCATTACCTTTTTCCTGTTTCTGTCTTTGGAATTTAATTTGTGTGAGTGTGTGTGTACATACACACACATATATAAAACTTTGAAAATTTCATACATAACATATATGAAATGGATGTACTAAGATCCCCTACCATATTGCCCTCACAACTTCATGTCCTCTACTTATTTATAACCCACTAATTATAATTAATTTTACCATTACACACATGGACAATCTGCCAGAAAACATTCCCCCGAAGAAATTGACTCTCCCTCCCCTAGTATTCAATAGTCTTTTCTAACTAGCTCTTACTATATTTCTGTGCCCTGTTTTTTGGCATTACCTAAGCCTTATGAGGAGAGTATACAGTATCCATTGTATATAGGTTCAGCACTCCACCATCATTTGTTCTCTGCACTTTAGCCAGTTGTGAGTTTCTGTATTAACTGAGATCCAGTGCAAAAAGAAATTTTTCTGATGATGCCTGAGAGTTGCACTAGTTTGCACAGGGAGTTGGGGCAGCAGTGAAAATGAGCATCAGAATTCCAGCTTTTAGGGCCACTTACCTATCTGCTCTGGGAGGGTTTTCCTTAGATTTTTGATCTTGTAGATCATTTTTGCTTAAAAAATCCCATTTAATATTTATTATGCCAGTTCAAGAAAATAGTGTTCAGGGCACATTTTAATTTTCTAGTGTTTTCTTCAGCTTGAAGCTTCAGTGTTTTATAGCTTTCATCGGAAAAGATATCCCTTCTTTTACTTAGCTTTGTTCCATTTATTCTGGACTGTTTTGTTTTATTTAGTATTATTTGAGCCTATTGCAAAACAGGATATTTGACTGCTGTTTTTTCTCAGTGAGTTCATTTTTAATGCATAGGAACGATGCTGATCTTTCATGTGGATTTTGAATTCTGCTAATTGCTGAGTTAAGAGACGTGAACATCTTCTAGTAGAGTCCTGAATGTCTTGCTAGCATAAGAACAGACAATTTCATATCTCGGTTTTCTATTTGTATCCTTGTTATTTTTTTCTCTACTGCTGTGGTTAAACATGCAGATATGGTATTAAGAGTATCAAAATTAGGTATACTTGTCCTATTACTGATTTTGTAGAAAATAATTTAGTTTTCAACCAGTCAATATGATGCTGAGTATGATTTGCCATATTTAATCTTTATTTTATTTATGGATATTCATCTTATTTCCAATTTCTTCACAGATTTCAATATGAAGGAATGTTGTGTTTACTCAGAAGCCTTTGCTGATTTGTTAAAATGACTGTGACATTGTCTTTTGGTTTTATTTATTTCCTATAATATGGTAATTGATTTGTACACATTGAACAATCCAAGACTTTTGTGTCTGTGAGCATTAAGAATCCTTTCATTTCCTATAATCATGGTGATTATAGCTTCACAGAATGATTCTGTTTTCTTCTTTTTTGATTATATGGAATACTTTGAGGAGCAATAGCATTTTATTTGTTGTAAGTTTTTATCAATATTTCAATCACATAACTTGATAAAGATCTATTTAAAGTATTTGTAGCCTCTCAGTTCAATTTTCAACTTTTCACATGTACCTAGAAATGTTTCTATTTATTTTAGATTATGATATGAGTTGGATTATAAGTTTTAAAGTATTCCTAAAATGTATCTGGATTTTAGTGTTATTTGTTGTAATTTCTAACCTTGTCATCTTTAATTTTATTAATGTTCAGAATTTCTATCTTTTTATATGATTTCCTAATACTTTAATATTGCTTACCATTTAAGCTACCCAAATTTGCTATATATTATTTATTATATGTAATACAACTCTAATCTTTATCTACCCTTATGTTATTTTTTCATGTTTTCTGTGTCATCGAGATGCATCATTCCGTTCTTCTGGGCTTTTTTAGATGTTGGCCCTTCCTCATAGCTAAGAAATTCTTTCTTAAATATTCTTTAATTATATCCAACACATCCTGATAGGCTGTATTTTTATTTTCACCTTATTCTAAGAATTTTAATTTTTCTCCATGATTTTTTCAGTTATCCACTGGTTTTCAAAAAAAATATCAGTTTCGGGTTTGTATATTTTCTGTAGTTTGTCCATTAATTTATAGTTTCATTCCATTATGATCTGATATGATACAATGAACCATTTTATTCCTTTCTACTTGTGGTGAGTTGATTGATGATTTAACATTCTCTAAGAGAAAATTTCCTGTGTTCCTGAGAGGAATGTGTATTCTAAAACTGTTCACTGGAATCTGTTAAGTTCATTTCATCTATCATGTAATTAAATCTGATGCTTCCTTTTTGGAATGTTTATTTGGATCACCTATATATTTGTGAAAATTGGGTATTGACAACACCTTGTGATGCTTTTATTGGAATATCTATCTATCTATTTCTCTCTCTCTCTCTCTCTCTCTCTCTCTCTATATATATATATATATATATATATATGTGTGTGTGTGTGTGTGTGTGTGTGTGTGTGTGTGTGTGTATATATATATATATATCTTTATGATGAACAGTGCCGCTGTCATTAAATTACATGTACCAATATTCAGCTCATATGTATTTGAAATATTGCCTTATTGCTGGATAATTTTCTTTATTTGTATGTAGTGAGACTGTTTGTTTCTTCTGATTAAATTTGGCTTGAAATCAGTTTTGTCACATAGGAGTCTTGTTACTTACTTACTCATTTTCTTTATCTACTCCGGCTGCCCCGAGATTGGCTGTTCTGATCAGAGAATGCAACAATCCTGCTATCAGCAGTGGTTCTGTCACAAGGATCACATCATGAGGGGATTCTGTTCTCTCAAACATCAATGGTTTCAGTGCTACTAAGGGAAACTATCTAAATCTGAAAAACTCATGATTCAATGGTTTAGGTGGAAATCTGCTTGCTCAGAGAGACTGAACAGCAAGGAGCTAACCTTCTCCCTTTGCTGCCATCTTCTTCTATAAAGCCCATGGTTCTTTTCTCAACCTCCACTTAAAAAAAGCCTTGCTACAACTGCTTCATATGGTTCCTTTCTACCACTTCCTGTCAGCTACTTGCTGACTCAGCCTCCTGCTTGGAGGTTAATTTTACTTAAAGAAACACATCTTAAAGTTGTAAACAAAAGTAGTAGGAAAAATAAAACACACTTTAAGATAATATTCCACAACATAGTATGGCTAGTCTTTCTAGCTTTAAGAATCCATTTGCTTAGACTATTACTATTGCCACAATTTCAGTGTGTATCTTTCTTTCAGAGAACATAAATTTGCAAGTTTTTCTACCCAACGAGTCCATATCTTTGAATGGAATAATTATTATTTTTCTTGTTAAATCATTTTTTATTATTTTTTTCTGTTTTTCCTTTGGAGGGCACTACAAGGGTGAGGAGCAGATGCCAATGGGCCTGGGAGATGGGAAGGATTAGAGTGCAAGATGTGAAATTTCCAAAGAACCAATTGTAGTAGGGGGTTTCTGGCCCAGACTTTCGTGCCTAACCTCAAGGTTTAGGCCCGCAGACCCACAGACACACAGAGACACACAGATGCTTACAATAGTTTTAGGCTGATCAGCCTAAGGCCCAGGCATATAACTTGCTCACTCTTTACCCGTAAACTAACTCATGACTCTTATCCTGTTCAGCCATGGAGCTTGGTACCTTTTCTCAGAGCAGCATAGTTGTCCTCTGCTTCTTCTGGCTTCTCTCTGGCATCCTGTTCTGTTCTGCCTGTTTCTAGAGTTTTCTTAGTCTGATAGCCCCGCCCATACTTCCTGTCTGCCTTTGGCTGATCAGTGCTTTTTATTAAACCAGTGGGCAGTGGGCGTGACAATTATTTACAATGGAACATCATAATCCCCCTACAACCAATAACATCTTTCAAAATTGTAAAAAGAAAAAATAGGTAGTATTTTGTGTTGTTGGTTTAGAGGAAATTGTCTTAGTATGATGTAAAAGGCAGAGTCAACACAAGAAATAATAAAAAGGTTTTTTACACTGAAGGCTTTTATGGAAAAGAGAAATGCATCAATCGCTGTTGTTTTGTTGGTTTTGCCCCATATGGATACTGGGTTCCTTTCTTTATCCTGTATCACTGAGATCTGAAGGCTTATAGGACTAAAATATACTCTCTTCTCATTTATGTCTATTCTTCAAATAAGATTTATGCTTTGTGATAATACATGGTAGGATGGATTGCTTTCATTATTTTTATGAATGGCTTTCATTTGCCTCTTAATTCTAAATTCTGGATTCGCTGCAAATATTAAACTAAGTTGGCATTTATTTTCTTTACTTGCAATATAGCGTTCAGTGATCTTCAAGATTTTGTAGATTTGCTGAAAAATCTCATGATTTTTCATGGCTTCCCTCTTACAATTAATTTTTCACTTTTCTCTGGCAGCAATCAACATTCTTTCTTTTTTCTGTATGTAGCCTTAGAAGTTTAAATGTCATATGATAAAAGTTCCTGTCTTGTTATGTCTGTTTAGGTTTCTAAATGTCTCCTATATATCCGTGTTCCTTAACATTTATAGTATTTGAGAAAATTTCTTTTATTGTACAAAATATGTACAAAATACATAATATAAATTAGTCTTAATGTTGATGTGGTATTCATTAATTTGTTCTCTTCATTATATCTCAAGTGTCTTGTAAGCTCTGGTCACATGTTTTACCTTTTGTTAACTCTCAGTATAATAATTCTTCAATATTATCTTTAAAACTTTGATAGTCTTCTTCTGTTAATAGTAAAAGCCAGTAAGGTTTTCTGCAAACTTTTACTTCATGTACTCAGATTTACTTTCCATTATTTAAATCTCTACCTGTTCCTTTTGAAAATTATTCTTTAATTTATTTACCTGTTTATTTATATCTACTTTGAGGTCATATAGCATATTTAATAGTATATGTTTGCATTCTCTTTCTTGTTTTAAATAAACTTGAATATTTCTGAATTCAGTTTCTGAAGATGTATGGAGTTTTTAAGAAGCTATGCTTTTTCTCTCTTCCTATAGGTATGTGTGTGTGTGTGTGTGTGTGTGTGTGTGTGTGTGTGTGTGTGTGTGCAGAAAACAGAGGACAACCTGCAAGAGTTCCACCATGTGCATTCCACAGGTTAAACTATAACTATAAATGTATATGTCTCAAGTAGTCATATATGTTTTCTAAAATTCCATCAATAGAAGAAACAAAGTTTTTAATCCCTGAATGATGGTATGATTTACCATTTGCATGAAATAAATTTAAGAATTATAATGAAAATTAATTAATTATTAGTTTGAAGTGTAAAGTTGTCACATAATTTACCTCGGATTCCTCAGGAGATTGTCATACCCGAGGCAGGTATGAATGAATGGTTTGTAATTTTTTAATGTAGTGGCTTTATTTAGGCAGCAGATTTTGAAGGTTTAGTGCCAAAGCAGGTATTCTAACTTGCAATGGCACAGTTTTTAGGTCCCAGGCAGCCAGAGGTCTGAGACACACAGACCTGCCGCCCGAGACAGCTTAGCTGCCCAGCCGCTCAGGTCCCCAGAAATGACTCAGACGCTTATATTAACTTTATGCTGTTTGGCCTATGGCTCATGCACATTTCTAGCTATCTCTTACAACTTAAATCAACCCATTTCTATTGGTCTGTCTGCCATGTGGTCCGTGGCTCACCTGTGCTCCTTACATGTTGCTCCTTTGGGCTTCAGCTCAGTCTGCCTCTGACTCCGCCCTTCCTTTCCTACCTATTCTGATTCCTCCTCCTATTTCTTCTATGGTGCCTGTCACAGCCCAAAACAGCTCCTTTATTTAAAGATTGAGATTCACAGCATACATAATCACATTCCCACATCAGCTAGGTGTCAAGGTAAGATCATGGAAACGGAGTGGGGGGTGAATCCCTAGTGCAGGCACTTTTCTCAGAATGTGGTATTCAATCCACTGCAATCACTGTAGTGTGAGTCCAGGGTACATGCCAAGTGGGAAGGAGGGCACAAGCATGGCTTAATAAAACTACTTGCCTCTGGAATGACAGCTGGAGAACCTGTGTGAGACTGAACTTGGCCCTCTGAGTATGGATGAGAGTTGTGCAGGGCCTCTGGCAGTGGGACCAAGATTTATACCTAGTGCATGAGCTGGATTTTTGGAGCCCAGCCTTGTTATAGGGCAGGAGGGACTTGTTCCTGCCTCAATTTGGTATGCTATATTTTGTTGACTCCCCATGGGAGGCCTTACTCTCTCTGAGGAGTGGATTGTGGAGTGGTGAAGGGGGAAGCTGCGTGGTAAGAGGGAGGAGGGAAAGAAGTGGGAACTGTGGCTGATATGTAAAATGAAAAAATAAAAAACACTCACCTTCATGAACTGGAATCTGAGCTGGGAGCACTACCAAGATCCACTGGCAGTTAGGGTGGATCTGTAGTTCAATGCACCAAGGGCACAAGCCTCTGGGGCAAGTCTTAGCAACCCTGGGTCTGTGGGGTGGGGAGTGCATCTCCACCATAAAGGGACACAAGGCTGTATGTAACTAACTTTTTGCCTCTTCCTGTGGGCTGGTGATGAGGCAGGCCAGTGCATTAGCATCTGGGTGTGCCTAGCAGAACCAATAGGGACTGTTTGCTGGAGTGCAGCAATCTGATGAAACTTTTAACTTGAGTTGGTGGACACTAATGGTCTACCATGTTACTACATTGAAAAAGTTTCGAATCTATTAATCATGGAGTGTCCATTCAAATACAGAGATGGGCAAGAAATGGCTATCCCGGGGAATAGTGCCAGCCTGAGATAAGTTAATTTAGCCTATAAACCTATAAGATTCAAACTCCTTGAAATCACTGCAGTTCCCATTAGTCAATAACCTCTACAGGTACAGATTCTTACCAAGTAGTTTCTCCTTCATGCTTGACTCATGAGTCACTTGAGTGGGAAAATGTGTACATGGACAGAAGAAATATATTTTTGAGCAGCTATTCTCTGAAGAATTCTAATCTTGGGAATACATACTGGTAATATTTTATGAATATTTGAAATTTTAATGAGCTTCTCTGTGATATTAAACTCCGTCTCACATGTTTAGTCCATGGAATGGTATTTGTTTTACCTGTCGACTCTGCCCAGAGTTATTTCTTAAGAAAGATTAACAATTTCTGTAATTTATGATTTTTTCAAGAAATTAAATGTACCTTGAACATTTACAAAAAATAAGGAAATTAAATCAGTAATTCTGGTTGTTTTCTTACATTTCTACCTATATTCATGTATGTACATGTATAAAGTTTTATATTACTGGAAAAGGCTATATATATATGTGTATATATATATATATATATATATATATATATATATATATATATATATATATATATATATATATATATATATATATATATATATGAATATTGGCTTGAATTATCCGATCATTTCTGGTTACTATATTCTTATCTATAGTTTTTAAAGAATTTTTAAATTTTCTTTTCAATTATTTGTCCCATAAATTCTAACTGGTCTTAATAAAAACCTGGAGTCAGATATTGTGGTAAAGCTAAAAGATCATAGAAACAGAAGAACAAGCCACAGCCACTACTTACCACAACTGAATCCTCAAGCCAAAAGGGGTGTATCCTGTCTCCACAAATTTTCAGACTTAATAAGGGAAAAGGAAATGTCCTAACTCTGTTTCCAACTGCCTATATTCCTTTCTCTGCAAGTCACATCACTTCCTGTTTTCAACCTTTCTAGTGTTGGGATTAAAAGTGTGTGTGTGTTTCCCAAGTACTGGGAGTAGAGGCATGGGATCTCAAGGGTTGGGATTAACTGTGCGCCACCACTGCCTGAGCTCCATGGATAACTCTGTTGCTAGCTCTGACACACAATATATCACAATTATTACCATAATTCTCTGGGATGCCTTATACTGGGTTTTAGAGGATATAGGCAAGGCTGTCTGGTTTAGAGGATTCCTAGTTTTTCTTTGACCTTTATTGGTGTCTTAGAACCATAAGAGCCTTATTTCTTATCAGTACTTCACGTTTTACCACAGTAATTATTGTTTATAATATGTCTTAATAGATTGAAGATTATGATACTCAATATTGAAATACTTTTATCTGCAAGAAAAAGAATAAAAATATAAAGAAAAAAGTCTCTTGATTAAGTTGAGTTGGTGGTTGAAAGAATACTTGAGAGTGAATACAGAAATTATGTTAATAGATACGTTATTGAAAGGCAGAAAGCTTAGGACAGGTTTGATATAATAAAAAGAAGAAAGAAAACAATACAAAGGTATGCAGACCTTTGCTTTTGAGTACTATCAATTATTGGCCTATTGTAGATTTTACAGATTTCCCTTTTAAAGAGAAAAGGCAGAGCAGGCTGATATAGCAAACTTTTGATGTTTTCATTTGTTTATAATTTTATATTTATGTGATAATATTGCTATTGACTATTATTTAACTCATGTAATTAATACATTTGTTCAGCTTTGATTTCACTGTAGTGAAATTTCCCATCAGAATAAGATTCTCTTAATTTTCTGAGATTATTTTGATTGAAGCAAATTAAAATAAATTACTAAACAATGGTCTAGTTTAGGCTTGGAAAACTGTAAGTTTGTGAGCTCTAGACAAATTGAGATTAATACTATATGAAGTTGTACTCATGAGCTTGTGAAATTTATAATATATATTAATGCAGTTTGATAATCTAGAATTTCAAGTAATATTGAGATATTTATATTAAATACAAAGGATATGAAACACAAGTTAAGAATTATCAGGTATTTAATAAAGTACAATTATATAGTTATTTTATTTTCACATTTCGTGAAGACTCACTAGGATAGATCCTGGAGGAGGACATGAGAAACTCCTGAGTTCATCATCATGTGGTTGAATAAAGACCAGAAGGGACCTGTGTGTGATTTCATGTGTGAAGGATTCTCACTGAAGTCTAGATCCTGGCTTCAGTACAGGTAGATATGGTCAGACTAAGTGTGAAAAAAAAAATGTAGGGCCTAGGGAACCCTAAATGTCATCTTCATTACAGTTAGAGAGGCTAAACTAGGTCTGGACTCTAGAAGTGGGACATGAAGACTGTGTGGATGGGGGGATATCAGATGTACTCACCAGACTAGAACTCTGAATGAGGATGTGGAAAGTCTGAATAGTAAGTAGTGGTGATAGAGACAGGACAAAAAGAACCTGTGGGCGATTACAGGTATGGCTGGTTCTGGCAGAAAACTAAAGAATGGTTTCAAAGCCAGCAGGGATGGTTATATTGTACAAGGGAAAGAAATTGCCACTCCAGGAAAGCTTAAAGGCCTGATACTGTGCATATGGAAATGGGCAGACTATGACAGGAACTAGTTGTGGAATTCTGACAAGACCTGGGAGTTTTCAGAAAAGGCATGTTGAGGCACTCACCAGACCAGACCCAAGAGATGAAGATTAAAAGTCTGGGTCCCAAATGGGGTGGTTGAAGGCAACACTGAAACCACCCACGGGTGATTATAGGTAGGGTAGATCCTGGCCAAAGCCTGAGATTGGCTGTGTTGTGTGGAAGTTTCTGCTTCTGTAAGTAATCCTAAAAAATCTCATTGGTTCAGCAAGTTGAACTTATGTAGTATCCATTCTTAGTATGTCATGAGCTCTACACTTATGCTGAATAGATATGTACACTACATCTTCTCAGTAAAAGTCTGTCACACAGTATAATTGGTGCCTAAACACGGATGTGACAGAACCAAATATGAATTGGAGAGGAATGAGTGAATCTTCCTGGCTATGTGCAGCAAGGCATATAACTGAGACTGAGTAGCCTGAATGGGGGGAGGGGTACATCTGTGGAGTATATTCAGATATTGTTATCCTTTTCTGTGTTCTGTTTGTTAGTATGCTTTTGTGTTATGACAGCAGTTGCATGGTTCTTGCTATGGAAGTGAGACATGCAGCTAAGGCTGAGCCATCAGAATTATGAGTGTATATGGGAGAAATCCCAGGATTGCAGTCTTTATCTCTGTAATATGAATGGCTTCATCAGTGGGGTCTACCTCTTTAACACAGAGATGCCCTGAAAACAATTAAAGCTTTAGAGGAAAATTTGTAGTCTTTGAGATTAGTACACAAGGTTCAAAATTGTTGGCAAGCAGCAGCAGAGGTTGCCTGGCAAATGTTGTGCATAGTAAGAGATGTATCTGAGGCTAAGATGGAAGCCAAGCAGGGACTTTTTTGTGTAAAGGAGGAATTGGAGCAAGAAAGTTAGCCTCTGATTTAGCAAGCAAATTAGACAAATGAGAGGATAAGATAGAAGAAAAAAGATAAGGTAAGGTAAAAACAAGATGGCTTGCCTTTTCATCAGATGGGGGCCAGAAGAAAAAAGAGAGTACACATTGGATCCATGCATAAAAGTCCCCTAGCCAAGATCCAAGAATATTCAGAGAGTAGGGAGGAATACAACGTGATAAGAGCATTAAAAGATAATCACAAGTCTCACTTACAATACAAAAAACCGAAAAATACACCATCCAGGATGCATATGGGGCCATTAACAATGTTCCAGTGCTCTGCCTGCAAAGTACACTGGTGCAAGAATGGTGCAAAGCTTTTTAGAGCAACCAACAAAGATCTGATATGACTTCGGGTCCATTCCATGAGATGGAATCCATACCTCACCTTGCTTGTGCAGCGAAGAACCAGAGATCAAAAAGGCCAGAAACCTAGGGGAAAACCAAACACAACCATTCTGCTAAAGTAATGTAGCAATAAAATAATCCCTAATCATATTCTGCTATATTCAGAAAGGATTGCCTCCCTCAACCATCGTCAGAGAAGCCTCTTCCTAAAGCACATGGAAACAAGTACAAAAGACCCATAGCCAGGCAATGTGCAGAAAGTGAGAGACCAAGTCTTTCTCCTCAGGATCTAAAGAAATCTAAGAAAGACAAGGCAGAAAGAATATAAGAGCCCCTGGAGATGGAGGACACAAGGCCTTCTAAACACAGCATGGCCAAGGCACATATAAACTCATAGAATCTGTGACAGTGTGCACAGGGCCTGCATCAGATGGGATCCTAGAGCTGAGAGAAGTAGACAGGTATATCTACCCCTAACCCAGAACCAATATCCAATAGTTAACCACTTGCAAATGAAAATTTAGTTTTCTCCAACAGAGTGTGACTGGAGAAGCAAATAACTCTTAAGGGCAGACTGTATGCACAGCAATGGATTGCCACTGAAATACAAACTCAATGGTATCTTTGGGAGTTCTTTGTGTCATATTGAATCTAGGCGTGTGTGGGGGGTGTGGGGTGTGTGTGTGTGTGTGTGTGTGTGTGTGTGTGTGTGTGTGTGTGTGTGTGTGTCTGTGTCTTTGTGTGGGGGGGAGGGTGAGTGGATGGGTGAGTATGGGTGTGTGTCTGTGTCTGTGTGTGTGGGGGGGTGAGTGGGTGGGTGAGTATGGGTATATGTCTGTGTCTGTGTGTGGGGGGTGAGTGGGTGGGTGAGTATGGGTATATGTCTGTGTCTGTGTGGGGGGGTGGGTGTGAATGTGTGTCTGTGTCTGTAGGTCTGTGTGTGAGGATGTGTGGGTGAGTGTGGGTGTGTGTCTGTGTCTCTGTGTTTGTGTGTGTATGTATAGCTTCTAGTTTGTATTTATGGAATTTCTGTGTCCCTGTATACATAAGTGTTTTCTATGCTTTTTCTTTGTATCTTTTGCATGTGCTTCTTTTGTCCTATTATAATTTATTTGTTTTTGTTTTATTATTTTTATTTTATTATTGTTTCTTAGATAACTTTTCATTTTCTAAAAAAACAAAAAGAAAAGGTATGAATTTGGTAGGGAGGGGTGGTGGGGAGAAACTGGGAGGAGCTGGGGGAGGGAAAACCATAATCAAAATATTTATATCTGTTTTCAATAGAAGAAAAGGTAAATAATAAAAGTTTGAAAAAAGAAAACTATGTAGAAATTCATTTATGAGAAGAAGCTAATTTTACAGATATGCATTATATAAAGGACTATTTGATATTTTCATGACATTAGTATCATATAGAATAAGATTAATTTTCCATGTTCTGAACATACCAACAAAGAATCTAATAATAATTATTTAATTCCAAAACATTTTGTTCACTTTCAAATAGCCCCCTCTTTAGTTATGTGTGTGTGTGTGTGTGTGTGTGTGTGTGTGTGTGTGTGTGTTTATTTTCTGGACAAATTAGATTATTCTTGGACCTTGAAGATATACTCTTAAGGAAATTGGATTATATGAGACAGTTATTTTGAGAAATAAAATAATTTCTTATGTGTTATATTAGCTTGTGAAAAGCCACTTCCCATATTAAATGATGAATTGTATGTTTGGAAGAACTCCCTTTCTTTATTTTTCTTAGAATAAAATATTTTTTCTATCCCCAAAACATACAAGGAACTATTGTAATCAGAGAATATTCAGTGTGTGAGCTGCTGGAGCTGTGGAAGATTTTTAAGCAAGCAATAAGAGAGACTGTCACAGTATGACTTGTGAGATTGTGTGACATGGTAACAGATAGCATCAATATGACTACTATGGAGGCAGAAAAACTAAGTTATGTAACTACCCATGCCTCCTTAAGGCATAGGCTGCATAACCCGAGACAGTAAGAGGGAAATTAGCTTTAATGGACTGGCTTATCAAAACCATTATTAACACTATGTTTTCTCCATCTAAAGTCCAAGGCCATATAAATATTTGGGAATGAAAAATCATAGAAGTTGGACCAATGCTATTGATAAAACTCGGAATAAGAGAAACTGTGTTTCACGCCTGACTGACAGGGAAAGATAGACCTCTGTTCACAGAGGCATTAAAGTATAGGTTGATCTTAGTCTGATGTGGAGCTTTAACAAATTCACTGATACTTTGTTGGTGCTATATCTATTAAAAGTAGGAAAGGCTTTGACAGATCTCAGTGTGTTAAAAGCCAGCATGTAAAGAGAGTTGGTAAAATGAGAGGGCAACCTAGAGGAGAGGATAAAAAAGGAAAACATATATGTAGATATTAGTCATTAAATAAATGATAACCAAGCCATAAACTATAGACCAAGAAATTAGGTATTGAGGAAAGGACAGTGCTATGGAATAATCTTTTTGTACACTGTGAGTATGCATTCTCTTGTTGATTTAATAAAGAGCCAAATGGTCAAAGCTAAGCAGGACTCGCAGATTACTGTTGTTGTCAGCCTCAACTCATAACAACTAGTAAAGCAACATTTAATCTAAGGCTGCTGTGGTACCATTGCCCAATTCTTAATCATAGTTATACATCAAAAATTACCCCTCTAAGACTCTAGGGTCATTGTGGAAGAGGAGGTGGAAAGAATTTAAGAGCCAGAGGAAAGGGTGGAGTGTTGTACACATGTTTTCTGAAATTGAAACATCTCATCCTGCAGAGAAGCTACTTGAAACAGAAAGTAAAACAACTCAAAATAGCTTCAGGAAGTCCCTGAAACTGACAAGATTCTCTAGGTTCCTCCCTCCGTATAAAATAGTAAAGACAGCTGATAGTACTCTCAGACTAGCCAAACTGTGAAGAAGCTCTGAGTAGAGAACAGTGCCTGAAAATAATAAAAACCAGTCCAGCTGCCTTAAAGTGTTGTAGACCAACTTAGGCATGGGGAAAGGACACTCCCAATGTGTTGAGCTACCTGCAGGTTGTGCAGTGTGCTCCAGGCTTCTAGCTTTTGTGAATGGCCACTCAATTTGAAGTGGACATTAGTGATGCAGCTGCCTTTGAGCCATCTCGGGCCCTTTAAATAATCCTTCAGCCATATTCCTGTAAGTAACCCCAATAAAGTTCACCAAGTTGTACTTATGTGGTACCCATACTTTGATCTGTAATGGACAGATTACTGATCTTAGGTGAGTAAATGTATGTTGAATCTCCCCAGGAAGTCTCACTCAACAAGCAGCAAAGTGGGCAGAGGTGATCAGACCAGGCCAGGGCAAGGAAGTGGGATCCTGAGTAAGTTTATATGTGTGCTTTTTTGCATGAAGGGTGGCCAGAGCAGGCCAGGATACCTGTTGTTGAACCTAAGCTACATATGACAAATTTCAGAAAATCTGGATGTGGATCTCCAGGAGACTCACCAGGCTTGACCCTGGAGGAGTATATTGAGGGGTCTCGGTACTGAGGAAGTGCTTAGAGGTGCTGTAGAAAGAAGCTGTAGGTAATTTCAGGTATTTTAGGACTTGGTAGAAGTTTGGATATTAGTTTCACTGCAGGCAGAGTCACCAGTCTAGGCTGGGGCAGTAGATGTGGTCCAGGGTTAGATTTGGTAGATTGTGTCAAAGGCTTCATTTGGGAAGTCAAGTGTACTCACCAAACTATATTTTGGAGGATATATTAGTAAGTCTGGGTCCTAAAAGGCATGGTAGAAACAATAAAGAAGGTATCTTTGTAATGTAAGCCTAGAGATTTCTTCTATGTGGGCAGGAGTAGTCAGATTAGGTAGAGCAAGGGACATATAACTTTCTTAAATCCTAGACCATTGATCATTGTGGCTAGACCAGTTCAGAGCATAGGCTTTGTCACCCAGTTTGAATCTTATGGTTTGAAGAAAAAATAAGTGTTGATTCCTGAATAGTGCCACTCTGGCCCTTATGGCCCCTCCTCCTCCCCAAAGGACTAAAACCTTATGTTAAATAGGGGGGTTAAGAAAAACATGTTTTCCTGCCCTACAGTCTCCTTATCGCTGCCACCTGCTGAGTGCTAATCTTTGGGGGTTTTCCAAGACCTTGGGTGGGCCGGACAAGGGGGCGGGGTGTGAGAGAGTCAAGAAAGGAGGAGCTAAGTGGGGAAAGAGGAGAGAGAGAACCAGGACTAAGATGTAAGGTGTGTTAAATAAAGCTCGGGTCTCTCATTGTGATCCTGAATGATAGAACCTAACGACTCCAGAGTGCAGATTATTTAACCTCGACACCCCTCGCCTGGACAAGACTTGAACACCCCAAAACCAAACACGGTAAATAAGATCAAGGAGCACACCAAGATAGACATAAGGAAAGAACATGGGAAATCTGGGTACAAAGTAGAGTGTTTGCAGGTAAAGCAGGACCTAGAAGAATCTCATATGTTGGCTGAGGTGTTAGAGAGTGTGACTAGACAAGGAAGATTGGGGAAAAAGCATGGATGAGGAGATCAGGGGAACTCACCATGCTAGACCCTGAAGAGGATATTGTATAATCATGTAACAATTGGCACGTTTTCAATTGCTGCAGAAAGGAACCTGTATATGTTTTCAGGTCAGCAGGTGCTGGCAGAAGCTTGGAAGTTGGCTACAGTGTAGGAGAGAGTGATAAGATTAGGCTGAGGCAAGGGGTCTTGGACCATCAAAAAACCTAGAAATTGGTTTCTGTGTATGCAGGGATGGCCAGACTAGAACTGGTGAACCAGGATAGATCAGGCAGATTTCCAAAACGACATGGATGGGAAGATTGGTGAAATTCAGCTGGTTATATCCTGGAGGAGAACAAGAACAGTCAGGAAACTTGGTGGTAGCTGAGCATAAACGACCTGTTGCTGCTTGCAAGTAGAGCTGGTCCTATGAGAAACCTAGAGATTGGCTACATGTAAGGCAGATGAGGTGAGCATAGGCCAGTGCAAGGGGTGTGGAACCTTTGTGTAGCCTGCAGCACAGGCAGAGTTGGGTAAACTATTACAGGGAACTGATTGTGTGACCAGTGCTAGACCTGGCAGGTTTTAGAAAAGGAACGTAAAGGGACATTAGATAGACTCACTAGGCTAGAGCTGGGAAGAGTATCTGGAAACAGTGAGTACTAAGTGGAGTGGTTGATGCCTAGCAGAAAAGACTTGTGGTTTCAGTGAGGGCAGGTCCTGGTGTGTTGGGTGCTGGCATACCCAGACCCATATACTCTGTGCCAGGCTAAAAAAGCACCCCCAATGACAGGTACTGTGAGGGGGGCTAGGAGATGATCTAAGGCAGGGGTCCCTCTGTTCTTTTTAAATAAAAGGGAGTGAGATGTTGGGTGCTGGCATACCTAGACCCATATACTCTGTGTCAGGCTAAAAAAGCCTGGGCAAGTTCAGTGCCCTTTTGTTTACTTCCCTGATCTTTGTTGATACACCTTCTGCATCAACACCCTGTTTTGCAATCAGTGGTTTTCCTGTGTTGATGAGGAGTCTTGCACCCTTTGCCAGAGAACACACTGACAGGTACAGGAACCCAGGGCAGGGAAACTTAAGGGGTATATAAGCTTGCTAAATAAAGACTGAGGGAGCAGAAGCAGCTGATCTCCCTGGATGATGGAACTGACTGTCTCTTGAGTGCTGAATTAACCCTGATGACCCTCTCCAGGCTCGGCTACACTAGGCCAGACGCAGCACTGGTGGAAGCCCAGAGACTGACTGATATGCAGGTAGGGGCAGTCAGACAAAGCAGATACAAAGAATGTGGGACCTTGTGGAAGCCAGGAGAAGTTGGCTGTGGGTGTGCCAGTGTATCATAGTAAGCCAGGTCACTGCTATTATGACTCAAAATACATATGGCTGGTTGGGGGAAAGGAGTAGATGGAGCAGTCAGGTGTACTCACCAGGTTTTCCACTGGAAGATGTGGTATGCCTGGGTACTAAGTGGAGTGGGGGTTGTGAAAACAGCACAGAAGTTCTGGGACCTGGTGATGGTTGCTTGTAAGGTAGGTCCTAGCGGAAGTCAGGGCTTTGATGGCAGGGCAGGAGATAGTGGACAGACAAGTAGATTGGGCAAAAGCTGTGGATAATGATGTCTGGGATACTCATGAGCTAGGTTTGATCCTGGGGGATTATATGGGAAGTCTGAGTAGAGAGGAGGTGGTAGGAGGCTACACAGAAATAATCTACAAATAGTTTCGGGAATGGTGGGTCCTGGATGGAACCCAGAGTTTGGACACAATGAAAGCATGAGTGCCTAGGCCAGTGTGAAGGATGTGGAACCCTGAGGCGGCTTAGAGTTTGGCTAAGGTAGCCTAGAATTTGGCTGTGGTGTAGGCAAGAGTGGCCAGAATAGTCTGCCACACAAGTTGAGCATCTGGAAAGCATATGACAGGCATTGGAAAAGGCACGAATATGGAGATCATGTGATTAACTAAGCTAGATTTTGGAGGAAGACTTGGGAAGTCTGGGTAGTAAGTGCTGTAGTTGGAATCAGTGCAGAAAGGATCTAGGTAAGACACTGTCAAAAAAAAAAAAAAGCTAGAGGTTGGCTTTAGCACATGAAAGAATGGTCAGACTACAGTGGGGCAGGGGATGTGGCATCCTAGGGAAACCTAGAGGTTGGTTGCAGTGCAAGGCAGAGTGGCAAGACTCTCTCCAAACATTGCTTATAGGACCTAGGCTACATGTGACAGTTTATTGTAAGTGTATGGATGGGGAAGTCAGAAGAACTCACCACACTACACCCTTAAGAAGGATATGGTAAATATGAGTACACGGTAAGTTGGAAGGATTGATAGAAACAGGGTCAGTGAGTGGGTTCACATAGACAGAACCTGGAGGAAGCCTAGGGGTTATTGGGAGGGCAGGCAACTGTGGACAAACTAGGCAGAGTCAAGGAATGTGGGACCTTCTGGGAGCCTAAAATACAGATGGGAGGAGCTAGAGTAGTTTGGTGCACAGGTTGTGTGTCCCAAGCTGCACCTTGCAGATTGAGATAAACTGGAGTTCTAGGAGGTTCTCAGTGGGCTAGACCCTGGAAGAGGAGAGGTCATGTGGAGGCACAGGAAGTGGTGATGAGACTATGCCAGGGCAGGGGATGTGGGAACCTGGAGAAGCCCAGCGGTTGGTTGGAAGGCAGACAGGGATGGTAGCTAGGCTATGGCACTGATTCTAGGAAGAAGGTTAGATCTGTCAAGTTGTGAAAAGATGTGGATGGGGAAGTCAGGTGTACTCATCTAGCTAGATCCTGCAGGAAGGTGTAGGAATTCTTCACATTGATTATGGTGGTTGAGATGGAGCATAAGGGAACTGGAGATAGTTGTAAGCAGGGCAGATCCTTTCAGAAACTCAAGAGAGTAGATGTGCTCACACTATGTCAGAGAAAGAGGTGTGGGACCCTGGAAAAAGCTTTGAGATCAGCTGCTTTGTGTTGATGAATGGACAGCCTAGGCTGGAATGCTGCCTGCAGGGCTCATTCTATAACTGACTGGTTGTAGCAAAAGTGTGGATGAGAATGTCATCAGGAAAGATCCTGAAAGAATTTGTGGGATGGTAAAAGAGGGTATAGTAACTCTGGGTAAGGAGTAGGGTAATGAAGGGGGCACAGAATGGCCCTATAGGTGTTTGAAGATAGTGAAGGTTCTGGCTGGAGTCAAGATGTTGCCTGCTTGGCAGGCTGGTGAGACCAGTCTAGGCTATGGCAAAGGATGTGGGGAAGCCTAGATGCTTTTATGGTACATGTGGTGATGTTCAGGATAGGCCTGAGGATTGACTAGACCCTGAATATCTATTACTAGTTTAGGAAATGGCATTGATGGCAAAATGAGTTTTATTTACCAGGATACACCCTAGGGAAGGACTAGGTACAGTATGTGGTGTTGGAAGAGGGGTAGAAGGCATGGTAATTAGATGAAGTATGGGAACTTCATGGTGAAAGACTAGAGTCATTTTTGTCTTTAATGGATTATTTAATGACACCAGAAAGAATATTAAAACATATATTTTAGCTATACTAGTCATGAACTAGTTTCACTGTTTTTTAAATTTTTATTATTTGTTATGTAACATTATGCAGCTCTTTGTCCCTTAAGCCACCAATATTAAAAGTTTTTCTGTTCCTACTTTGAAAAGTCAATGTGGTATATATTTTGAAAAATGTTGCAGAATTATAGCAGCTAATTTCATTTCTCTATAAAATTAAGTTGCTAGAATGGAATCTGAGGAAATGTCATTTTTTCCAAAAGTAAGTTAGCTTGAAAAATCACCCTTACTTTCTCATTATAAACCTATCTATCCATGACTTAGCAAAATTTAACCTCAGTTCTATTCCTTAACTTTCCATTCTCCAAATTCAACTGCATTTTGGAATTTAAAATTTTACTGCTGTTCTACTAGGAAAAAAAAAGTTGTGTGACATCCTGCTTGGAACAATCATTTTTAAAGTGTCACTCTAATGTACCATATATTACTATGCTCCTTCTGACATTATAGTTCTCAAAGACAAAATCATAGCATTCTTAACAATGAGACCAACATTAAAGAAACACCTATTCTAATGCAATTTATCCTATTTAATATTGCAAAATTAGAGTCAGAACTTCTGAAGTATTATATCAATACAAAACTCATATTCATATACTATATACACATCAATAAACATATGAACAAATAAATAATAAACCCATACGAAGGAACTCTTTGAATAATATAATAAAATTAATATTTGGAAATAAGTAAAATAAAATAATCAGTGGATGCACAAAGTAAGGACAGGAGAGAGAATTACGGAGAGATCGTGTGTGGTGTAAACTAGAAAGCAAAGAAAATGTGCGTCCATGTGGAAAGAGATACCACCATAAAGCTGAGATGTCTCAATTGGAGACATATGGCAGGGGCTGTCTAATCCACTGAGAACAGAGGGTAGCCTTCAGAGGACCATGCAGTGAAGAACCATCCTGCAGGTCAGGGTTCAGTAATGTAAGGAAGTGCACACTAGAGAAGTCTCAGAGAGTGTTATAAAGAGCTACAGGGGACAGAAAACTTGTTCCTGCATCCTGTTCTCTTTTAGGTGCCATGTAGCAGGTTCCTAAGAAAATGAATCCTAAGGCCAACAACTTGATTTTCATTTTCTATTCCGTTTCTTTTTACAGACTTTTTTTTTTTTTTTTTTTTTTTTTTTTTTTTTTTTTTTTTTTTTTTTTTACTACTTTGACTTCTAGGGCATCTTTATTGGCTAAAATCATGTTGCAATAATGCTAAAAAATATTTTCAGAGACAAGGTCTGCCTCAACTGGGATGAGAAAAATTATGTGGGTTCTAGATATACAAAAAGCAGAGCTGTATGTAGTCTGGGCCATTTACCTATTAGCCTTTTAACCTGAGAAAATTTCAAGTTTAGAATCTGATAAAAGTTATACCCTATTGGAATACATACATTACATACAGATTACTGACAAAATGTCTGGGAAACAGTGTCTCACACCTTATAAATTGAACTTCCTATTTTGAACACAGATTAATGCTTCAACCACACAAAGAAAAAAAATTATCTAAGAGATGCTATACAAGCATGCTAAATCGGCCCATTTTTTCCCTAGTAAGTATATCTATGTAAATTTTGCCCCAGGGGAGCAGTGACTTGAGTGTTTGGTGGTCTTCTAAGGAGAATTTCTTGTCAAGACAAATTATTTCACCACTTCTACATTCCATTCCTTCCATTCTGTCTGTATTTGCATTCATGATTGTCATGACAAAATATAGTTTTCAATTAATGTTGGTCATTGATAAACAACATGATTTTATGTGGCTTGTTCCTTAACGAAATCTAATTTTCCAAGTTCAAAATAAAAGTGATCAAAGCAATGGCTTCTGTACATAATCTGGAGAGAATAACTGCTTTGAAACTGTTGTATACCACAGTGAAAGGAGAATTGTGGAAAATGTCCCTTACTTTCTAGGTGGAGCTATCTATCCCACTTATATACAATTTCCAATTGACAGTCATTGACACATGGGCGGGAAAGAGTTGCCCTGTGAATTTATGGTGACAGTCTACACCATAATATGATGGCATTGGAATGAAGACTTTGAAAATAGATTCCAATGATACTATGAGTGTGGCTCCCCATTTTGAGACTATTGCCTGTATAAGAAAACAAAGAATACAACTCTTTAGCTCAATTTTTCATCTTTTTCCCTCTTCCTCTTTCTCACCTTCCTCTGTCCCACTTCATCCCTTACACTTTTTCTCTTTTCTGTTTTTGTCCCTTTCTCCATGTTCCCCTCTCGAAACCTGGATATTACCCTTCTCAAGAACTGGACTGGATCTATATTGTTAACTTTGTCTTCTATTTCAAGAACTGTGATTATGAAATATTGTTCAAGTGATGCTCTCCATCTCTAGCATTTAATATAGTTAGCAATAGCAATTAACACAGTCTTAAACCATTTTGTCTCTCAATTCCAACACACTCTAAATTTAGGGAATTTACTTGCCACATCCAGAAGTCCAGTTTGTACATCTCCTAGAATAAAGGAAAATCCTCAACAACTAGGGAATTTCTGCTTCCAAAAATACTTCAACTGCTTTGCTCTTGGAATGTTCTGTGTGACTTTTCCTGGATAGAGATGAAAAAGGTCTACACATCTCCAACAGAACACCTACAATGAACTGAAATTGTTCCACCTGAGTCTAGATTAGTGGACCAATACATGTATGAAGGATACTTACAGAGGTATGAGTGAGAGGTTTGTTACAGCATCATAGATGACACAAGGGCAGAGGCATAACCAAAAAGACCACTCAAACCAGAGTAATGAGCGCTTGAATATGCGTGACAGAAGTTCTAAGCACTACTCCCTGGCTGGCAGTTTTGTTGTTTCCTCCAATAGTTACTGGTTATCTAACTTCAGGGAGGGAGTTATAAATCTTATTTTAGTTTTCTCACACATGTAAGCTTTGTTACTGAATTTTAAGGATCTTCCTCTTTCTTGAGAGAAATATTTCATTTTGGAAGAAAATTATATATATTTATACATATAAAATATATGTTATATGTGATAAATAAAATATAAAAGTCTCTATAATATTATCTCTGTATATATAAACATATTTTAAAATAATAGGATGCCAAAAATTTATAGAGGGGTAGGTTGCATGGGAATAACTAGAGTGAGAAAAGAGGACAGGAGAAATGATGTAATTATAATAAAAATGAATGTTTTCTGTTGAAAATGATAGTTGGGAGTATTTTTATATTTTCTTCACCAGGTGTGGGCAGCTAAACTTCTGCTGTGTTTCTAAGCTCAGCAATATTAATATAAAGAACTTTCTGGCCAAATGAAGCTTTGGTTTTCAGTACCACTAAATTTAGATCGCGTCCTTGGAGTTTTACACTGTATATTATGAGAAGCATGGTTTGAATGTGCTTTAATGAAAGAGAATTTGGCTCTATAAATCTTTTCTGACTGACAGAAAATTGTCGTCTTGGAACTTGTTCTTAAAGGATTATGATCCATTTTTTTTTTCTCAGAAAATTCTTCCACTTAAATGTGTGGCCTGTGCAGTGTATTAACCTGCACTGGAATGAACACACGGAGTCTGAGCACTTCTATGCCAGGCAGGATTTCATCCGGACACAATTAATACTCAAAAGGACATTATAATGTGTTTCCTGTTCTAGCTTAAACTTGAAATTCCGTGATGCCCTAGCTGGTCTCCATCAACTCACACTACCTCAAAAGGGCCTTCTGAGAGCCTGGTCCTAATCATCACTCCAGTAGCCTCCTACAACCCATCATGCAACATCACTTGAATTAAATGAAAGAATGTCGACAGCACCGACATTCTCCAATGTTCTAAATTACCCCCACTAGAAAAGTGTACCTGTATTACACCAGAAATGCTCTGTTCTTGCTAATCCTTTCTTTTGCATGCCCTTCTGATCTTAGGTTTTTTCTGTCCTCCTCCATCTGTGTAGCTGCTGGAAAATTCTAAGTCCCTGTGGGCAGGGGGTGTATCTTGGTTGTCATCAACAATAACGATGGTGGGAAAGAGCTACCAAAGAGATGCTGCCCAGTGAGTGACTGGGGAAAATGATGAAAAGACAAAAGTGCTGGTTATGAGCTTTAATTTATCACAGTTTATTTTTTTACAGAGTCTCATAAAGAAAACTAACTTTGTTTCCATTGAAATTATAAACAAAGGCAAAACCAACAGACACAAGGATAAATTGACCCCTTTACTCTGTTTCACCAAAAGCAGCACATCACCTTGTGTAAAACTTTCTCATGCTATGATTTCTTACACTTACTGAGAAGAAATCTGTGAAGATTTTCTAATAAATTTAAAGGCCCAATTATCTTACACTTAAACTTGACAAAAGAGCAATAAATGTGGCATATGTAAGGTTAAGAAGCATAACTGAGACAAATTAACCTCCAGCTACAGGAATATTAACAATGTAACAAACAGAGAGAAATTTAGACTTTTCCCAGCAAGATACTCTCTTGGTGCTGTCCCTCCTACCCATAAACACCCCACTACTCAGAAGACTGGCTGTTCTTCAGCACAGTCACAGCTGTACCCAAGGGCCAGCTAAGTGTGGGAGGAGCTACGAGATTGGGCATGGGAGCGAATTCTGGCCACATGATGACCAGAAGCCTCATTTCTCCTAGCTGCTCTCTCAGCCTGGTTACTCAGAGCCTCCTCGTACTGTTGAGGGAAGAAACTTGGCATGGCACTTTTGATCTTATCTAAGTGTTCCTGGACTTTGGTCTTGATGCTTTCTTTGCGGGCCCTAGAACCCCATAGGAACTCATAGCTTGGGGGACTACTACCAGGCACCTGGCGGTACTCCACGTACTTTTGCTCAACTAGCTCTTTGGTGATGAACTTCCTGGGATCCCCAAAGATTAAGTGCCTCCTCCCTGGATATATCCCCTGCATATGGAGGAATTTCCAGACCTCTTCCTCACTGGCCCGGTTACCCTTCATCAAGATCATACCCAGGAGGGTCAGTATGAGACCCGTCTTTGGCAACTGTTTCTTGCCACCCGGATTTGCCCCAGGAGGGATGGGTAACTTACTAACCAGAACATAGGAGGGAGTTTTAAGTTTGTCAACCTTCAACTCCAGGCCATAGACCACCTCCAGTTGATAGGTGGCTTTCTCCAGGATCCAGGGGAAGTGCATCACGTACTTCCTGTTGATGAGCTTCAGCATATCTTCCTCCATAGGTTGCTCACCTGCCTGGTACTTCTCCAGCAGGTAGTTGACTATCTTGCTGGCCTTCCTGGTCAGAGGATCCCTGCGTGCAGACTCGATGGCTTCTGCTATAATACAAGCATTTGAAAGCTTCACATCAAGACTTGAGGCAAAACCCTGAGCACTGACATCAGAACCTGACTGGGACACATTTAACACAGGAGAGGCCTGGGACACAGCCCCCTGGGATCCTTGAGGAGCACAGACATCAGCGGAGCTGGGGGCATCTCCCTGCCCAAGAGGGGAGGATGTTGCTTCCTCCTCTGCAGTGGGCTTAGAGCCCTGGAGAGTCTGGCTCTCTCCTCGGGCCTGCTGCCTTTTGGCCCTGGCGCGGCTCTTGCTCTTGTTGCCCCTAGGCATCGTGCTCCGAGTAGGCAGGCAGGAGTCCTGTAAGGAATATGGGGTGGGAGAGGAGAGAGAATGACACTATGTAAACATCACTAGGTAGACAGCAACTTACTGCCCTTTAAGGAGGGCCCCCTCTGCTGCTTTGCCCGTGGTACCTTTCTGGATTCAGACTGTGTTCTGTTCTGTTCTATTGTTGCATCCACTTCCCGAGAACTCTGTGGAGAGGATCAGAATTTGTTAGGCAATTGTATTACAGTCTAGTTTGGATCCTCCTCTTATAAGAGAGGTATTTTACTGAGAACAACTTTCATAAGGTGTCAGGACTTCTCTCTGTTTTGATTTTCAACTGTCCTTTTTCCCAGTCTTCGGAGTTTCAAGTAGTACTGCTAGTATGGTGGCATCACTACAAACTTCTTATAGTGGCAGCCAGGAGGAAATAAAGGCACGCTTCACATTTACCGTGTCACTGAACATACACTAGAGACTTCTTATGAATTCCTCTCTGGTGCTTTCCTGGAGGACTCCCCTTTGGGAAAAACGACTGGATACTTTGCATAAAGGCCCACTTCCTTATTCTCCTGTCTACAAATGATGGATTCACCTAGCCTTTTGACCCCCATGAACTAATTAGGACCCCCCCAAAAGGATATAATTAAGTTTGTCTGCTCTGCACTTCCTCTCATCCCCCCCCCCCCCCCCCCCGCCACCGCAACCCAACAACCCCTGTTCAATCTTGGGGCATGTATTCTCCCCAGTTCTCATGAGCTGCCTCAATATTCACCCAGCAATAGTTTTTCCCCTTTATTGTTCCCCAGTCTCCTGCGGAGGCCTTCATTCCCTGAGGAGAGGGAGAAACATGGCCTAACTGCTTTGTAGGGGGCGCTCTGAGACCAGAGCAGGGGCAGGGCCTAAAGTGGCCATGGTTTATTTATTCTTTTAAGGAATATTGGGGTGTGAACTTGGGGGATTTACAAAAGGCTTCAAGTTGTCAGATTTCACTCACAGTACTTGTAGGACACGAGAGACGACTCCACTTCTCAGACCAACGGCTGGTGAGGAGGAAGTCAAGACTGATGGATCCTGTACTTCCTCTTCCCTCTCCCCTCCCCCACTCCAGTCGTCATGTGCTTCCGGTCCTCTGAATAAGAAGGATGTTCCTATCCTCTTTTGTTCTGGTTCAGAGCAATTAGACCAGAGCTCACAGGAACTGTGTTTATTGACTTTGTACATGGCTAGTATGCTTCCTACCTGACGTTAACAAGTGGATTTCAAACCAAAGATCTCATTTCCATCAGTCTTGAGGAGGAGCTGCAACAGTTTTCATTCCAGGACTTACATCCATAATTTCACCATAGGGAATCTATTTTCTGAGATAGGTACACTGAATCTTTATATTTGGTTACCATTGCTTTCACTTTGCCTAGCATTTTAAATCCTTGGGCTTAGCTAATTGTGTATAGCTCAGTCTGGCCTGGAGTTTGCTTTGTAGTCCAGGCTGGCCACAATCTCGGGGCTCTTCTGCATCAGCTTTCCCAGTTTTGAGATTATGGACATTCACTACTGTGCCTGGCATAGTTCATATTTTTAATAACGAATAAATTTTGTCTGTGCTTTTTTTTTTTTATTTTTGAAACACAGCCTCAATATATACCGTGGAACTAGATATGGAATCCTGAAAGTCATTCAATTACAAAGCTACTTGTCTTAGCATCTGGAATATTAGGGATTACAGAAATGATCCATCAAACCTGGATGTCATGAAGTTTCTTATCTTACTTACTGGTAGATACTCATCCATCTCCCTTCTATTGATTTTAGGTATTCTTTCTAAATAAAGTACTTAATCTTTGAGAATGCTGACTTGAAATACTTTGTGAGTTATGTCATGATGTCTGTCTGGTTACTATAGGTAAATCCTCTTGGTCATTTCCACCATAAGATTTCAAAGCCTGAAATGAGTAACACTAATTGAATTTAGGAGATTATTAATGGCAGAAAAGGTTGAGAGGAAGATGTGTGGGTTACTAGGGATATTTGGAGTAACTGTACATGGGTATGACACATAGTACATAAAAGTATAAAGCTTTCAAATCTTAATCTATTACACAAATGATGTATTAAAGTACACATTAAAGGAAATTTCGACTATTATCTCTATCTGATTAGATGCAGGTACTAATTCTCTCTCCTATTCTTCTTTATCGATGGAAGTTAGCCCATGTTAGCTGCTGAATATGTGAAAAGATGGTTTAAACTGATGAAATGCAGAGTGAAGGACCAAATTATCTTTCTTTGCTCCATATATAAAACTTTGTCTCTGGAGTACCTGGAGTTTAGGGAGAACAGTTAAGAGCACTATTGCATTCCTTTAGCCTCCCGACTCTGATATGTAGTACTTGAGGCTATGACAGTTCACCACTTCTATAGCCTGTCTTAAACAATGTCAGAGGTAAACTTGTATCAGCAGAACTAGGGGAACCTACAACTTCCAAGTAGCTAAACATACATGCCGGAGGCACTCACATTTAGTTTCTCATGCATAATTCACCTTATTATATACAGCTAAAAATGATCACACTGAGCTCCCATTTTAATCTGCAAAAATGTTCCTATAAAAGTAACCCTGGAATTACCAAGATTAGTACATTTTCCAATATAAACAGGGAAGTAAATGAATGTGACTGTGGACAGATTTTTTTTCCTCAACAATACAATCCCAACTCCTAATCATATGAACTGATAAAGTCTATTAAAATTGCTTATATCAGTAATAGTGCTTTCTTGACTATGCTGTATGCCCTAAACAGAAGTTGCTTTTCATTGCTTTCCTGGTATGTGAGGATGGCCCAGAAATAAGGCAGTTTCCAAGCCGTGAAGAAAGTTTGCTACAGATACTACTTGTGTTGCTACCTTGATCTTAAATTTGTCGGTCTACCAAAACATAAAAAATCCAATTTCTCCATTAAAAACCTTCACTGTACCAATTATTAAGAATCAATTTCGGGAATAATTCTGATAAATCTAAATACTTAATTATGGATTTTTAAATGGCAAATTGAAAATTTAAAGAAATCATTTTTACTCTATTTTAACTTTAAATTATTATTTTTGGATTATCTTATATCTACAATAAAACACCTGTTCACTATGTGTGGCATATTTATTATTTCTTGATATTTTAAGGATGTTTATCTTCTTGGTGTGACTTTTATTTTTACTTTTATTGAAAATAGTTTTTTCCTCACTTCCTATATTGTGATTATGGTTTCCTCTCCAAACTTTCCAAAGACCCACTCATCAACACTTTCAAGAACTCTTAAAAATAATAAATGAGAAGATATTTTATATATGCAGAAGACTTGGGGCAGACCCATGCAGACTTGGTTGTGCTGCTGCAGTATCTGTGAATTCATGTAAGATTTGATCATGTTGATTTAGAGGTTTTTTTATTTTCTTGGTGTCCTCCAACCTCCATCCCTCTGGCTTTTATGTTCTTTCAAAACCCTCTTCCATAGTATTTTTCAAACTCTGAGAGAAAAGATTTGAGGGAAATACCACATTTAGGGCAGAGTGTTCTAAGATCTCACCCTCTGCATAATGTCTGACAGTGAGTCTTCATATTTGTTCCCATCTGCTGCAGAAGGAAGCTTTTTATAATGATAGCTGAACAGGGCACTCATATATGAGCATGGCACAATATCACTAGGAGTCATTTTATTGGTAACTTTCTAATCCTTCTTTTATACCAGTAACATTTGGTTTTACCCTATGTCTCAGGGCTATCTAGTCTCTGGTTCTTGGTCACCCAAACAGTTTTGGGTGTGGGTTCCATCTCATGGAGTGGGTCTTAAGTCAAATCAGATAATTGGCTGGTTACTCACACAAGCTTTGTATTTTGTATTGCCCTAGCATATAGTGCAGGCAGTACAACATTATAAATAAATGGTTTGTAGCTGGCTTGTTGTATCTACTTTGAGACCATGCAGAGTATTTTCCTGCATGTAACACCCTGAAATGTAGGGGTTAGTTCTCTATGTAGGCCCTAGCTTGACATCTCCATGGGTTGTCAAGGTGTTAACTTCAGTGATGGGGTCTCTCCGGAGTGCAACCTTCATGTCTTCTGAGCCCAGGGACATGCGACAAAAAGCAAAATATGCCACTATGGCTAGGGAAAGACAAGTGACAACTATGATGTGATGTGAGCTTCCAAGTCTCCTCAGAAAGAGTTTCCAAGAATGGGTGTAAGACACAGAGTTCCTGTGGCTCACACCCCAGCTCCCTCCTGAGATCAACTCAGTGTGTGCCACAGAGACACCTTAAACTGCATCTGGAATGGGGGGGTTCTCTCTGTCAAGACATGTTACATTTCAGGAATGCTTAAGTAGATAAATACTCTGCTAAATAGACAAATAGTCTGTTAATAAATACCCTGTTCTGTGAAGAAGTTAAAAAAAAAACCCTAAACTTTTAAATGGAATCAACAACATATTTCCATCCATCATTTCAAAGTTGTTTTTATTCTTAATATGTAAAGTATTGAATTCATGCAAGTTCATAAGCATAATACTGAACATAAACAGACTTGAAAATCAACTCTCAACAACTAATAGTCCTTTAAAAACTGTGTCTTCTTATGATGCATGTCTTAAAGAAACTTTGTATACAAGGAGCATGCCACAATATATTAAGAGCTATATATTGCAAACCTATAAAGAAGATAACATAGATTTAAAAAACCTAAAACCATTTCCATTTAAAAATATGCAGTGGTAAAATTGTCTATTTTTACTACTTTTATTGCGCATAGTACTCAAAATTTCAACTAGAGAAAAAAAGAAAAAAAAGAAAAACCCTAAGAAATGAAGTTGCTACCCCTTTCTTGTTCTTCACATAGTGAGATATTTGATGGAAGCAACTCTGTAGTGGGAGCCCTCAACATGAGAAATTCTTCCCATAAAGAAATACTGGTTGTAAAATTCTAAGGATACATTTTGACTTAACTTTTAATTCTTGCTAAGTATCATATATCTCATTTTCAGGAATCTTGATGGTTCCCTGCTTCCATAAATTCTCTAATCCATCCTTTCTGGAACATATCTGCACCATTTTCCTTTACTTCTGAAACACAAGTGAGCATCTCCCACAAGCTTGGTCAGCCACTTACTTTTTGGTGTGGTCATAAATCTTATGTCAATCTTTCTGGAGCAAATATATCAATAAGTTATGAATGATGCTTTAGCAGTTTATAGGGCTGACTATGACTGCCCAAGACCTGGGAATGATTTTCCTAAAGCGTCCATGTAATGTAGTGGTTACACAGGAAAAGGGCACACACATTGGCTCTATCTTTGATTATACAGAGGAGAAAGTCATTCCATAAAAATCCTTTATTTCCTAAGACATATAAAATGTATTCTTTAAATCTGATTAGAAAATTTTTTTTAAAAAAAAAAACAACAAAAAAACCCCAAAAAAACCCCCTCTTCTCATTTTAAGTAGCTGCATCTCCTTCTGTACTTGGTAATTTTAAGGTATGTTAACATAAAGCCTGCAAATGCTGGTCTTGAGGAATGCATGATCCTGGATAGATTACAAAGAAAGTAGACTTGTTTGTCAAATGTATAGAGACTCAGAAGTAAACATAGACATTTCAGTATCTGGATATGGCACTCATGTTGCATCATTTTGTGGCAAAACACACACACACACACACACACACACATACACACAACATACACACACACAGTGAGAGTGAGAGAAATAAAGAGAGAGGAGATACATACAAGGAAGAAGGATTACATGGGGAAAAAGAGGGAAAGGAGATAAAGAAAACTGAGAGGCTACAGGGAGAGATAAGGGACTAAAGGCATAAAAGGGAGAAGTAAAAACAAGGAAGGGTGACATGAAGAAAAGCATGATGTGTGAAGGGGAGAACACATGAGTGCATTTCTGTGTAAAACACACACACACACACACACACACATACACACACAAGAGGTACCTTGAAAACATTCCATGGTGTGCTCAAAGGTGCTACTGAAGGAAAAAGTTGGCAGGATAATTCTAATGTCTGAGAAACACCTGCTATTGTGTTTGTCGCATATAAACCTTAAAGCTCCATATGACAAAAGGAATTCTGTAGAAATATGAAGCCAAATGAAAACAAACAAAATACATGCAAAAATAACAAGTGAAAATTTATAAATGCAGCCATGGGACCTGAATTGGCAGAATATTTCAATACTATTATTCAGGCTGGGAGTGGTGGCATACACCTATAATTCCAGCACTCAGGAGACAGAGGCATTTGTGTTTATGGGTTCAAGGCCACCTTGGTATGCAGTGAGTTCCATGTCAGCCAGGGCTACAGACTGAAACCCTATCTAAAAACTGTTATTTCTATATCTTCTTTCCTGTTGTATTATTTCTTTTGAAAACTTCCTTCTTTAAATAATTAAAATGCATTTGCCGGGATAGCCAGTTTACTATCCACCTTGACCAGTTGAACTCATTTAATGTTCTAAAAACAAGTTTACAGGAAGCATTCACACATTTAGAAATATAACTTTGGATATTTTGCACTAATTATTTAAAAATTCACAGAGCCACAACGTGCTATAGTTTGTTCTTGTAAAATGAACTGTTAGGCCTCTGAGTAACAACTTTTTAAGACTTTAAACATTAATAAAATGACCCTGGCTAAATTTTCTCAGATTTGCATGTTTTTAGGAACAATTACTCAAACTTCCTAAGGAATGTACAATCTCTAAGAGCAGAGCCTCATATGTCCTGCATAGTTTTAAATGCTCCAACATTAATGACAGTAACACATCTTAGAGATGAACAAAGAAGGCAAAATATGGTGGATGGCATCATTTTTGGTAAGCAGGAATTCACATTTTTAATATTTAATATTTTGTATTATAGTACATCTTTTTATTCAGGACTTCATCCATCTTGCAAAAAACCCTATGTCATCAAATGTTCCATTACTCAGAACAAAAGTAGTATTCTTTCATTTATGCCACTTGATTCCTTGTAACCACTGAAGCCAAACGATGGCCATCCAGAGATTTAGTATACATTCATTCCCAAACTTCACTTATTGTGCTAAGTAAGAAACAAAACAGTCTATGTTTTTAAATGTTTCCTCTGCCTATATTATTTATCAAACTTCTGACAGCTCCGTCCTGGATGGGTGACTGTCCTGCACATTCTTCCACACAAGAATGATTCCAGGCTTCCTGAAAGTTTGATGTTAAGGGAGATACTTTGATTTATTTCTTTTGAGTTTTTCATTTAAATATTTACTGGACTTTAAAAGCTAAGTGTATAATTCATATAGATTACATACTTGCTGCACTGCTGTTTTACTAAATTTATCACTTACAATTTTGATATTCCATGTTGAGAATACATATCAGTGATAGAACAAATGCCTAATAGTTATGAGGTCCTATGGTATTTTTTACCCAATAATAGTGAAAAATAAGAAGTTTAATATTTCATTTACCGGAAACCTGTGGTCATTTTTAATCATCTGGAACTCAATAACAGGCAATATAACAAGGATATATGAGCATGGGTATGTGAACAAAACCTAAAGCAAAACAACTATGAGAATCTAAAAATAAAAGCAAATGATTGTAATCTTTTCACTGTTGTCTTTTATTTCCACTGTTGATGTACTTGACTGATATTTGTTTGGATTTTCTTAGTTAAGTCAATTGTGTAGGGAACATAAAATTATAATGATTAAACTCATGCTCACTACATGTTTCATTTTGGTCATAGCAGTTTCTCTGGACCAAGTATTAGAAAAATAATAATCAAAACAACAAAAATAAGATCAATCCAGGAATCAAGGCAACATAGAGGCAGACAATAGTGCTGGAGAAGGAACTGAGAGTTCTTACATCTTTACCAGCCAGTGGGAGTGACCAACTAATAACAGGTCTAATTTGAAGCCTAATCCACAAAAGGGAGCCTATGTTAGGCATTGCCTGGACAGCCAGCAACTGGAAGCTGGATGACCTAGAGGCCTAAGGTAGAACCAAACAGGATTAATAAAAATGTCAATAAAATGATTCCTAATGATATTCTGCTAAACTCATAGACTGTAGCCTAGCCCGATCATGATCAGAAAGGCTTCCTCTGGTAACTGATGGGAGAAGATGCCAAGACCTATAGCCAAACATTAGGCAGAGCTCAGGATTATAGGAACCAGAGGGATCAAGGAAGCCAGAAGAACATGCTCCACAGAATCAACTAAGCAGGGATCATGGGGGCTCACAGAGACTGAAGCTGTAATCATGGAGCCTGCATGGGTCTGCTCTAGTACTTGTGCACACATACTGTGGTTATTTAGCATGGTGTTTTGTGGAACTTCTAATAGTAAAAATGGAGGCTATCTCTGACTCTTTTACCTGCTCTTGGAATCCTTTCCTCCTAATTTGCTTTGTGCAGCCTTGATATGGGGCTTTGTGCCTAGTCTTATTATCACTTGTTATGCTTACTCTTTTCTGAAGAGAAATGCAGTGGGTCTGGAAGAGATCAGAGGTGCATGGCTGAACCAGGAGAAGTGGAGGGAGAGGAAGCTGTCTGTGATCAGAATGTATTGTATGAAAGAAGAATAAACAAAACTAAAAACAAACAGAAATATATGCACTTCTAAAGACAACTGTTAAAACTTACTGATACAAATAAGAAAAATGATTCACCCATAGAAATATATACTGTTTATTCATCAGAGAAAAAAGTTTGAAAATTGGTGCTGGGTATGTTTTTGTCAACATGATACACATCAGAATCATTTGCAATAAAGGAACCTAAATTGAGAAAATATTTCCATAAGATCACTGTTTTAGACAAGCATGCGGGGCACTTTTTCTGATGATTCTTTTGGAAATGCCCAGTCCCTTAGGGGTAGTGCTTTGCCTATGTAGGTGGTGCTGGAGTATAAAAGAAAAAATAAACAAGTAAGGCGGATCAAAGCAGTAAGCACGGTTCTTCCATGGCTCCTGCTTCTACACTTGTGCTTTGAGTTCCTGCCTTACTTCATTAGATGATGGACTATGATGTGGAAGCATAAGCCAAATAAACCCTTTCCTCACTAAACTGCTTTTGGTTATGGTGTTTTATAGTAGAAATATAAGGATAACTAAGAATGATATCACGTATCCTTAAATACTTTGCAGATATGTTTTCTTACATGTTGCTCCAGAGATGACAACCAAAGTCAGCCTACTGTTTCCCATGATTAAAATCAAGCATTGAAACAATTAAAATAATAAGTACAGTAGTAACAATAAAATCTGTCTTACCATAAGTAGATATTTAGATAATGTGAATATCTATGTTTATAAATATTAGAAACTATATATGAATATGACTAAAAAATTCAACAGTAAGGAAAAATAAGGGAAAACAAAACTTTTCATGTCTTAGATTTTGAATATTACCTCCTCCAAGTTACTTTAATGAACACCATAGCTGAACATTAGTCAGAATCCTCTTGGTTCACATTTATATCTACCATTCACATTATCAGTAACCTAGCAGTTCTGTAGCAACCCTTTGCTCCTCTGAGTTCAACACAATAAATTCCTCTACTACCATGAAGAAGGAGATAGGGGGCATTTCTCTCCCTACTCTATTATTTCTGTTCACAATTTGTTATATAAAACCAAATTATTTATAATGCGATATTCTAAGATTAATTTAATGGGTAGAGGACAGTAAGTTTGAATGGGACAGGCTTCTTGTTCAATGTCTGTCTGTTCCAAAAATCAACTTATTATTCTATGGACGTTTTTTGTCCATAGAATCAGGGATGATGAGGAAAATATTCCATATTTTTGTCATACAGTTTGAATATCTAGAAACTGCAATATGAGGTAAATGTTAAGATAACCTCTATGGGTTATAGTAAGATAGAAGGAAATCAGTGAGAAGCATAGTAAAGTTCCTCCAACAAGTTAGTTAGAATATAAGGAAAGATCAAGTCAGTATGTGATGCGATTGGAATTAAGTTTCATGTGAACTATGTGAGGCCATAGTATTGGTGAGCAGAAGCTATACAGAAGCAGTATAGAACGAAAATCCTGAATAGAAAACCCCACTGTAGGGGAAGCCCTAAAATTAAACTGCAGTATTATACAATGTGTGAACATTTGGTAAATTTGAGTCAGCAAATGGACTAAGTACAAGTTCTCATTTATATTTTAATTCTTAGTAGTTTCTCCTTAATATTAACAGTCATCTTCACCTGGAGGACCATGAACTCATCTTATTTATTCTTAAGCAATGGACCTTTCTATTCCACTAGCCTTTACAGTTACTAAAACAAGCAAGGCATCATTTCCTAGTAATTAAATGTTACTATGCATTGACCTATACATCCTGTCTCAAGTTAGACTTCGTTTATTTATTTTTATCAACCAACCTCTATTTGGACCTATGGTGGAGTTAGGGCGATGCTCACCATAGCTGGCAGCCACGGTGAAATAGTAGTTACCATTGATTTTTATCTACACCATATTTAGTCTTTGGCTGTCCCCCAAACATCTTCTTAACAAATAGAGTAAATCATTAAGATGTTTTTTATGAATTTTTTTAGGATCATATATATTCTAGAAATAATTGTCTATAAAAATAATGTATTCACTTATTACCTTGTTGTAAAAAGTACTAAAGATGAAATGGCTTAAATGTAGAAATTTATTTTCTCCCAGTTATGGGAACTAGAAGTTCAAAATAAAGCTGGCATAATTATGGACTTCTTATGAGATCCCTATCTTCATCTTTACTTTTCGTTGTCTCTTTCTATAGTGGTGCCTTTGTGTATGCTTATTCCTAGAGTCTTCTTATATGTACTAATATCTTCATATGTGGTTACCTCTGTTACCACTTTAGTGGTTTATTCTAAATTTTAATCTTAAAGCCCTCATCTCTCAATAGACTTGCCTCTGACTTAATGAGGGAGAAAGTTCAACATGATTACTTTTAGAGTGATAAAATTCAGTGCAAAATAGACAAAAATTGTTGGTAACTTTGTCTTATCTCAACGTTCTATAACACATCCAAAGTGGCTGTTCTATGTGCACTTTGAACTGGAGTCTTTGAAAAGTAAAAAGGTATTTTGATTATTTTAGCGTTATCTCAGACTATTTTTTGTTATTTATCTTTGATTCAAAAAATAAATTTCAAGACATGATGGTGATATTATCTAAGTAAAAATGTTATCACAAGTGACATCCATTAAACACAGAATATCTTCCAGTCATTATGACTAGGATTTTCTATAGGACATGTATTCAAATTATTTTATACTATTGGTTTGACATAATTAAACTTTTATAGAAGAATATCTTAGGTTACATGGCTTTAAACACAAATATTTTTGTTTTGATATTCTGATTTATTTTTGATATTCTGGAGGCTAGAATATATAATATCAAGGTGATAACAGAAGTGATATCTGGTGAAGTCTTCTTTTAAGACAAATGTCATTTTGGTATATCCTCACATGGTGACAATAGAAAAAGTAAAACTTTCCTGGTGTGTTCTTCTAAGGACACTATAAAAATTTATAACAGTCCCACCCACATGAATTCAACTAGCACAGTTATCTTCCAAATTTCCTATTTCCTCACATTGCCACATTCCAATTAATGTTTAACTTATGAACTAAACATGCTGGTGCAGACATGTAATTCAAGCTACATGGAAAGCTAAGTCAAGAAAATAATAAATTTGGACTACATAGTGAGTTGAAGATCAGCCTGAGAAACTTAGGAAGACCCCAAAACTAATACTGGAAAACATGTTCAAATTATATCACTTCTAAGCATATACCCCTAAGACTCTACTTCTAACTAAAGAGATATCTGCATATTCAGATTTACTGCTATTCTACTCACAATAACAAGAAAATAGAATCAGCTTGTATATCCATCAATAGATTGTGGCAGTAAATCTCACTTAAAATATACCAATATAAGATAAATATTTATTGATTAACATTAACACTCCCAATAACAGGCTACAACTTAGGAATACACTTGAACAATTGGATGGACGAACGATGGACGTTGATCCAGTCTCTCCAGAAGGCAGGAACAAATGGGGCTCCCCAAGATCCCAGCATCCCCTCTTGAATGGGGCTGGCCATTCTCCCTTCAGGAGCCCGGGATCCTGGATAAGTGTCTTCAGACCTTATCAGCTGACACCTGAATCCCACCACAATAGATGAATAGATAATAAAAAATACGATTATGATACCCAAAAGAATTTTATCAATCTTTAAAGAAAAATGAAATTACTTGAGTTGGAGAGTTAGCTCAGCAGTAAAGAATAGTTTTTGCTCTTACAAAGGACCTCCATTAGATTCCTGATATCCACATGGCAACACACAACCTTCTATAACTCCATTTCTAGAGGATCTAACACTCTCTTCTGACTTCCACAGGTTTCAAGCATGTGCATAGTGCAGACATTCATGCAGGAAAAATACTCATAAACACATAATAATAAAATAAATAAACATGATAATTTTAATTAAAAAGAAACCCAAAATTTGCAAGACAAGCATGAGACTAATAAACATGGTATAATACAACTCAGAAAAACAAATAGAGTATGTTCTCTCTAATGCGTGGATTTTAGCTTTTAATTATTAAATATGTGTATCTAGGGAATAAATGTGAATTTTTCCTGGGTTGAATTTTCAGTACCAAAAAGAAAAGGAAAAAGAACAAGAGTACAGAAGAAGAGCACATTTCCATATGTGATTTTTAAGGAAGACAAATGCTGGCAATGTCAATTGGATGATAAGTAAACCACAAACCATTAAATTCTCATTATTCATATTATAATGGTAGTGCTGGAATGAGGATATATTGCTAATCAGAAATCATCTAGGGCTATGTTATCCCTATAGTCACTTAACCACAGTTAAGCAGATATGCTGATCTTTGTTCATTTTCCTTTTTAATACTCCTAAGTGCATTTCAGCATTTCAGATGATTTATTAAATATTTTGCTGAAAGTATTGGGGTTGGATCCATAGTAGAAAAAAAGAACAGCAAAATAAATGATGGGAGTAAATAATGAGCAACACATTTTTAAACAAAATGAATACCCAACCTTATGATGTTTTGTTTCACCATAAAGGATGAAGGAGAAGCAGCAATGGAAATAAAATAAATATAATACAGTATTAAATTCTCAAAATAAGTTTAAACATAAAAAACAAAATAAAGTGAACAAATTTCTTTGAACACTTTATGTATACCTATATCCAGTCAAGGATCAGTGTGTGAAAACATATTTACATAAGAGTACAACTGGATGCAATTTGTCATATCTTTCAAAAATATATGCAGATCTGTATTCTAAACTCAGCCTGAATTTATTTCATAAACTATTTATTCAAATGCATTCTACTTGGTGAGAATTTAATTCAGTAATAATCCTACAAAAACCACTGTCACATTTGAAGCTGTGCTCTTTTTCACACTCACTAATCAAAATAATAGTAAAATACCTTGATTTTCATGAAAATAGTGCCTAACTAAATAACTTAACTCATCATTTTCCTGTAGTAATTAAGATGTAACAACCAAAGTTTAACAAAAACTGATAGTGTGTGATAAAGGGAAAAGATAAATATATATCCTGAATACTATTTCCTACACTAAGCCCACTGCTTTATTTTTCGGCTTCCCTATTTTCCAAGACTCTTGAGAAACAGACTTTTTCAAATATTAGCAAAGGTACGCAGGTATTTGCCATTTGTGAAGAAACTGTTCATTAAAAAAATAGGACCCATGATGGTAACCTGGATAACTACAGGGAACACCCAATCATAAAGGTTCATACAGACTTTCCATTATCTGTGCTTAGATCTGGAGGACCTATGTGCTTCATGTGAACTTCCCCAATGAGGATCTCAGACACACAAATGTTGAAGACTTACTAGCAAGAGCGACAGCAGAGTCAACCTAAAGCACAAAGTATCAAATATTCAGACTCCTATGAGACAGAGGGAGCCCGCTTACCCTACATCAGAGGAGGCACCAGAAGACTAGAATACACAGTGAGCCTCTATTCCTTTAGGTTACTTTCCTTGGTGACAGCGATCATTTCCTCCTCAGAGCTTCAAAAGCCAGTATGAGGCCAGAGGAGAGGAGGTCTGGAGCTTTGTCTGAAGCTATCTGTTACTTCAGCAGAAGCAAGTAATGGGTCCAAATTTCAGCCAGAGCCAAGGTGAGAAGGTGAATGAGACTGAGAAATGCCCAACATAGAGACCCCCTAAAATTGCATTTTTCTTTTTACCTGAAAAGAGCCATCTGTGTCCCTTTGGTGTAAGGCATGGATGACCATAGAAGAGAACATGCCTAGCACTCTACCACTCCACTGGGAATTACTTCTTAATCTCTGCCCACCAAAAAAAAAAAAAAAAAAAAAAAAAAAAAAAAAAAAAAAAAAGAGCCTCAAGTTCTCTACAAGCAAGCGGCAACCCCTGTTCTCATAGATTTACCTCAGAAGATCTCTTTGGACTGCAGTGCACCTTTCCTTCTACCTGCTAGTACCCATGTTCCAGTCACGGCCAATAGTGTCCTTAATCCATATCCTAATACCGCACAAGCTGTGTCCTTTTTCTGAGTGACTTTTTCCATTACTGCCAGCTTAGAAAATTGCCTCCTACACACACACACACACACACACACACACACACACACACACACACACACACACACACACACAACGGGGAGGACAAGAGGACAAGCAAGTCGCTGTTTTTTGCTGTCTTTGTCAATGTTGGAGGTTTAACCTCCCATTCCAGAAAACTCTCTGTTGAGTCTCAGTTCTGGGATTCCCCATAAAAGAGCCATTATCACCAGCCACATCCACGTCCTGTCCTCAGACTTTTTTTTCCTTGATTTATCTCGTTTTTAATTATGCATATCTCTGTGTGGGTATATACACCTGAGTGCAGTTGTTTGCAGAGGCCACAGAGGGTGCTCGGCACCCTCCAGGTCAAGTTACTGGCAATTGTGATCCATCCTCTTGGGTGCTGTGAATAAAATTTCAGTTTTCTATCAAAGCAGCATGGACTCTTGACCACCAAACCATCTCTCCAGCTTCATTTTTTCTCAGTCTTTAGATGTCCTAATAAGAACGGGCCAGTAGATCTCCACAATCTTTCACTTCTAAAGTCTCAGGAACGAGACATAAGGACAACTAGGAAGCAGAGGTAGGAAAAAAAATCCATGTTAACAGAAAATGGAAGAAAACTTACTGATTGGGATACCAGTATATGCATAGCTGAGAGTCTCGATTATGTGTGTTGAGTATTGAGTGTAGGCTTAAGGTAAAGTTGCTTCCATTAAGCAAAATGAGTAGCATGCTCTTTGGGAAATTAAAAGGCAGAATATTGAGTGAATTCTGAAGGAATTAACCATCCCAGGTAAGTTAGGAGGCTTGTGATATATCCTACTATTGTAGAAATATTCACTTGCAATATATTACATAAAGGATTAATATTTATTGGGGGTATATAAACACTCATGGCACAAATTGAACCTTAAGACAATTCTTTGAGAATTTAGTTGTCCTATGCTGGGCTGCTGATCCACTCCCTGAGAATGCAGAAACAAAACAGGGGCCCAGGTCAGGTCTCTATCGGTTCTGGCCACACCACATAGGGGTACTGAACTCAGGAGCTCTTCCCTAAGTAGCACCTGAATCCCACTACATCTCCCCCTTTTGTCTAACTAAAACAGTTCTAAACTAAGTATAAGACTATATACAATAGGAATCATCATAAGTTAATGAATGGAGGAGGGGATTGTAATAACATAATCAAAGTCAAACTACAGTTAACAAAGTATATCTTCAATGTCTAGAAATTGGTAAGTGGCAATGTACAGGGATTACTTCAAGGCTACTTATCTTGAATAATAAGAATCCAATACTTGAATGCTCTTAGCTAAGAGATGAGATAGTAGTGACGTTGGCTATCTAGTCTTCAACCCCATCTAGACTTAAGAAGGAAAATATAGTACCTTAAAGAGTAGCTTCCAAGATTTAGGAGAGGACCTTTTTAAATCATTCCTATATCACCTTACCATCAACCTTTAGTGTCCCATCAAATTTATTGGACTATTTATACATAGGGGTATAAGGAGCTCAATGCTGGTAGAGGGGTCTAAAATCAACATAGGGAAGAATATTAATTATAGCCAAAATCAATGTAAGGATGCAAGAGGACCTAAATAAGTACTCCATTAACGGCAGTCTGAATTGATTGGCTAGTTGTGACGGAAGAGACATTGTTTACTCCAGTTTCAAGAGGTGGTTCTAGATAGAGTTTTTTGTTTTGTTTTGTTTTGTTTTGCTTTTAATAGTGAACGTGGACTAAATCCACACTAAAAGGATTTTTGGGTACTCCAAGTTAAGGAACATTGTCTAAACAGAGACTAGAATTTCACGGAAATGGCAATTTCCGAGTAGAAAAGTTGACAGGCTCTAAACTCTTTAGCTGGTTATGTGAACTGAGACAAACTGAGAGGTTCCTAGGATCTCAATACAGGAGTCTTCCACTGCCACCCTTGCTCAGTAGCTCAGTACATTAGTAAGATAGAGAAATCCCTGGGTGAAAAGTGTTCCTCCATTCTTACTAAGGGAATAAGCTTTCTATCACAGTAGAATGTCTGATTACAAAAACCCTGTACTCATGGAAACCTACAGAGGCAGCCTTAGATAAAGTAAGGCTTTCTCTCTCTTATTAAAGTATTCATATTGTCTTCTTCTGTTTCTTACAGGTGCCTGCATCCCTAGCACCCTTCTAACATATTCTGTTCTTGTTTGTAGCCAGAATCATCATGCCTCGTGGTCAGAAGAGTAAGCTCCATGCCCGAGAGAAACGCTACCAGGCCCGAGGTGAGGCTCAGGCTTGTGGAAGTGCTCAGGAAGGAGCAGAGAAAACACCAGAGGTGGCAGAAGAATCCTCTGCTGCTTCCCAGAGCCAGCCTGGGGCTGAGTCTTCCAACACTCCCAAGGCTCCTCAAAAATCAACACTATCTTCCTCAGCTACTCTGAGTATTTCTTCCTCTGAATCAGATGATATTTCCTGTGAGGAAAGTGGTACATTCAAAGAAAATGAATTCCCTTATGAGGGCAGGTCCTATACCATCAATCTGCATCAAGATCTGATAGCCAGAAAGGTGATGGTGCTCTTACAGTACCTGCTCTACAATTACAATTTGAAGAAGCTTACTACTAAGGAATAAATGCTGAGGGTCATCACCAAGAAGTATGAAAATGATTTCCCTGAGATCCTCCGGAAAGCCTCTCAGAAGCTCGAGGATGCCTTTGCAGTGGAAGTGAGGGAAGTCAACTCTAGTGAGCCCTCCTACAACCTCATCAGCAAGCTGAAGCTCCCCAACAACGGGAGGATTCGTGCTGGCAAAGGATTACCCAAGACTGGTTTTCTGATGAGTGTCTTGAGTATCATCTTTATTAGGGGCAATTGTGCCAGTGAAGAAGACATCTGGAAAATCCTGAAGAAGAAGCGAATCTATCCAGGGAAGAAGCACCGCATCTTTGGTGAGCCCCGGAAGCTCATGACCAAGTATTTGGTGAAGCTGAAGTACCTGGAGTACAGGCAGGTGGCCGACAGTGATCCTCCACGCTATGAGTTCCTGTGGGGTCCCCAAGCCCACGCTGAAATAAGCAAGATGAGCGTCTTGGAATATTTGGCCAAGATAAACAACACAATACCTAGTGCCATTGCTGCGCTTTACGAAGAGGCTTTGAGCGAACAAGCAGAAGCCGGAGATGAAGATAATTCTGAAGAAACTGACCAAACTAGTGAAGTTTCTCCAGTAAAATTACCAGCAAATTTGACATTTGAAGTTTTCCTGTCGTTGAGAAAAAGTACCAAAAAGAATTTTCTTGATAACATAAAGTAATTTTACAGCTTGAAGGATTAAACAATGGTCAAGCCTTGTTTTATTTTTCTGCTTTTAATATGTGGTTTGGTAAAGTTACATGTAGTGAAATTTTATTCTTGGCTTATGAAAGAAAATTAAAAAGAGTAATTGTTTATGACTCAGAATTTGTTCTTCTTACCTGTTATTCACCAAATGTTCACTTAGCACACATTCTTTATAATTCACTGGTCAAACTGGGATGTTAAGATAAGCTGTTAGCTTCAGATTTTGGGATTTTTAAGTCTAAGTACTATGGATCAACTACCATGATGTTTAATTCCTTTAGTCAACATAGATTGAAAAAAAAGGAATATGTATGAGGATATTTCTCATGAAAGCTATTAAGTGGAAATACACTGAATAAAGAAAATGGGATGCTGGGGGAAGTTTAAGTAACATAAAATGTTATATAATTTTCATTGGTCACGTAAGTGGTGGACTAATTGTACTTGAAGAAATGGCCAGTACATACATAACCTCAGATGATGTGTTTCAGAGTCAAGGGGCAAAATCTTTTAAACCTGTGCTAGTTTCTATTTTTAAAAGGTTTGCAATTGATGGGAGATATGCATCACCTTATCTGATTCTTAATATTCTACTTCTCAGAGGCTAGAAAGTACAAGTTTAGGCTATTTAGCAGTCCAGTACCTGAGGAAATTATGCTTCCTGAGCTATCTAGAAGAGAAGGGGAGACGAATAAAAGGAAAAAAGAGACAGGAATTGAGAGAGAGGGGTGAGCATAGGAAAAGGGTAAAGGAAGGGGAAAAGGGGGACATGAGGGGAGAAGTGAAGGGAGGAAGGAGGAGATGAGAGGAGTGGAGAAGGGAGGGGAGGGGAGGGGAGGAGAGGGAAAGGAAGCAAAGGGAGGATATAGGGAAAAGGAGAGAGAGCAAAAGGGGTAAAGGGAGAGCTGTAAATATGGAGAGGGATGGAGGAAGAAAGAAATTGTACTATTTTATTATAGGGCCACAAATCTCCAAATGGAGGCCCACTCTCATAACATCATTAAGTCATAATTACTTCTGAAGTACAACATTATAATGTCACCATGTGTTTTTGAGGCAGGGTTGGTTTTTTTGTATTTGCTTTTGGAGTTTTGTGTTTTGTTTTGTTTTAGCTGTCCTCAAACTAGCTCCGTAGACTAGGCTGGCCTTGAACCCCACAGATCCACCTGCCTCTGCCTTCCAAGTGCTGGGATTAAGGGCATGTCCCACCGTCATCCAGTGATTTTTTAAATTATTTTTATTTTATGTGCATTGGTGTTTTGCTTCTATGAATGTCTGTGTGAAGGTGTCGGATCCTTCTGGAACTGGAGTCACAGTTGTGAGCTGCCATGTGAGTGCTAGGAGTTGAATCCTGGTCCTTTAGAAGAGAAGCCAGTTCTCTCAGCCATTCATCAATCTCTACTGCCCCTTGGTAATGTAAGGATTACATACATTCAATTGATAATGACAAACTACTTTCATAAGTAACTTTGAGATGGTGTATACATGGGGAACTCCATTTAGACAGGAAAGGCGAGGCGCCTTGGATTCCATTTTCACTGATTAGGGTACACTGTTTGCACAGCAGGTAGTCTATGTATATATTCTTCCCCAACCTTTCCTGAGAAATAGGAAAAATGATTTAAGATTAGTTGTAAAGAAGTTACTACATTGGATCTTTTTGCCTTGCCTCAGTAAAGGTAGATTCAATTGCATTAGAAGAGTATCTAGAAGAGTATTTTCATTGTGATTTAGCCAAGATTAACTGAAAAAATATTTTGTTATGGCTGCAATGAGTGTACATAAAAATGGGAAACTATGAGAATAACTTAGAGCAAGCATTATGAGTGTACAATTTGCCTGCCACAGTTGTCTATGTTACTAACTCTATATGGTTGTGGCCAAGAAAGGCTAGACTCTCTTCTCTAAAGTGAATCTAAGAGATATCATAGTTTTATTATAAGAATATATTCTCATTTAAGAAGGATAAGTTGGACTCCCCCTCAAGAAGTCAAATGAAGAACACTGAGTGAAGATTGATGGAACTGCACCTATTATGGTAAAAACAGATCACTGTTGAAATTCATGTTGAAATTTAATTCCCATATGATTTTTCAGGTGTGACTAGTGAAACCTTAAAGTATGATTAAAGGCATATTTGTTCATGAACAATTAGTTATTTCATTCATGCATATCTTAACAGTCGATCTCTGATGGGAACTACTTGTAGAGGCCCCATGTGAAATACAGTATCTCAGATTTATACTAAATTCATCAGAGATCCACTGTTATTGGTATGGCTCTTATTGGCACAACCACCACAACAGTGAAGGCATAGGTTTATATACCCATGCAGGCAGTCTTTCTCTGGCAAGGCAATTCGAGCCTTGAATTCTTCAGGGTCAAAAAGAGGGGTGATAAGATTTACACACAGGCAGTAACTATCAACTTTGGTTTATGACATAAAGGTGGGGTTGGCTAATCTAGATTCTTCTGGTGGGGATCAAGTAAGGATGAAGGCATTCTAACAGGAGAAAATCATGTGCATGTGCCTTAACTACAACACTACAATCCTATGTGTGGCTTAGACATAAGGTTAAAAGCTTATTGTTCAGGAAAAAAAAACACTGTGAGCAAAGTCAAGTCCTGTGCTATTTCTATAAGGTCTTCTAGCAGCCGCTCTTTTGATGGGACAAGCAAGTCTTCTCTGTTGCTAGGTGACCTTAGTAAACACCAGAGGAAAGCCTGAACCTTTTGTTCTGCTATAGCACTTTCCCTAGGAAGGAGTCTTTTCCTATTAAGGTTTAATTTTCACAAGAAACAGGATCTCTTACCTTTTAGCTGTTCGGGTCTTATGGTGTAGCACATCAGAATAAATGTTTGTTTTAATACCTGCAACTAGGAGTTTGTACATTATATTTTTCCTTATATCACCAACAATAAACCTTTAAGTTAGGATTCTGTGTCAATGAATCCAGGTGCAAGTATAGGGAGTTAAAAAGGCTTATGATTAATGCTGTAGCTCTGGATAGTTCTCTTATCAGTAGGGGTGGTGAATTTATAACATACCAGTGTAGCTGTTCTTGGATGTCTGAGAAATGTTTCAAATGAGTTACTTTGTTGGAGGGCTGACTATGCCCAGTTGTTTACTAGTAAAGGTAATTGCAGGGAAGGCAGACAGAGTCTGCTCTGGGCAAGGGAACAAATACCTGATTTATGAGAAAGCCAGGAAAACCTGGACTTATGCACTACAGACTCTACGAGACCACAGATACCAGCTCAGACTACTATGTCCAGAAAGATTTCAATAACATCAGATGGAGATATTACATAATAAAAGAAAATTTAAGGAATCTAAACTCCATCCCTACACCATGCACTAGAAGGAAAGCACCAACATAAGGAGGTTAATTACATCCCCAAAGACACAGGAAACAAATAACTCCAGAGCAGAGAAATGAAGGAGGGAAAGCATGCACACACACACACACACACACACACACACACACACACACACACACACACACACACACCACCACCACCACCACCACCACCACCACCACCACCACCACCACCACCACCACCATCACCACCACCACCACTACTAGTAACAAAATAACAGAAATTCAAAAAACCCACTGCATATTGATATTCCTCAAGACAATGGCCTTGATTCCTCAGTAAAAAGACACAAATTAACAGAGTGGATGAAAAAAAACATAATTTATCTTCTGATACAACAAAGAGTCACATCTTAACTTCAAAGATAGACATTACCTCAGTGTGAAGGATTTGAAAATGATATTTCAAGCAAATGGGCCTAATAAGCAAGCTGGTATAGCTATTTTAATATATATACCAAAATAAACCAAACTAAAACTATTCACAGGAGATAGGAAACGACATTTTATATTCATAAAACACAAAATCCACAAAGAAGACATTGGAATTCTTAGCATCTATGCCCCAAGCATAAGTGTACCCAAATTAATAAAAGAAACACTACTACAGCTTAATTCACATATTGGCCCTTATACTCTGATAGCTGAAGATATCAATACCCAACTGGACCAGTCATCCAGATAAAAGCCAATCATAGAAATGCAGGAGCTAACTAACATTATAAACCACATAGACCTAACAGATATTTGCAGTACATTTCACCCAAACATAAATGAAGATAGCTTCTCAGTACTTCATGGAAGCTTCTCTAAAACTAATCACATACTCTGACACAAAGCAAGTCTGAACAGATACTAAGAGAACTGGGGAGACAGACCAGAACCATGGCAGGTTTCTAATAGCCCCTGCCAGAGACAAGACCTTAATTTCAGTTTACTAGAACTGGCTGTATCTGGGAAAGCAATTCTCAAGAAGACCACAACTCAGGGACAACAAATCAGCAGGCACTCCACATCCTACTGCTAGCTCAGCAGGCAATACACAGCTTTATACTGACTCATCAGGTACCCATAGTCTTCTGCTAGCTAAAGATATCTCTCCCTACCCTGATTCTGGACAGTCTCTAACCATTGGAGCCTTCTGTCAATCATCCCGTAGACTAATTTATGCTCCACCAATCAGTCCCCAGCCTAATCCTTCCTCCCAGGAATTCCACTAACCCTACTTAGAAGAGTCTGTGAACTTTCATGGAGGGGTGTGGGGATGCAGCAAACACACCATTTTATAATTTAATCTCATATACCACTCAGTCTCTTTACCATGGGCCACTTCAGAGACACAATTCAGAAACTGCTTTGGGCTTTGTTTCTGTGCTCTAGACCATTTTTTATAAGCTTTCTATGGCTTTATATGGGTATATTTTACCCATGTTGGGAGCCATTTGTAGTAGGAGGTTTCTGGCCCAGACTTTCAGCCTAACCTCAAGGTTTAGACCCACAAACCCACAGTCCCACACAAATGCTTACATTAAATTTAGGCTGATCAGCCTAAGGCCCGGGCATAAAACTTGCTCTTTACCCTTAAACTAACCCATGACTCTTATCCTTTTCAGCCATGCAGCTCGGTACCTTTTCTCAGAGCAGAATAGTTATCCTCTGCTTCTTCTGGCTTCTCTCTGGCATTCTGCTCTATTCTTCCTGTTCCAGAGTTTTCTTAGTCTAGTAGCCCCGCCCACACTTCTTGCCTGCCTTTGGCCAGTCAGTGCTTTTTATTAAACTTATAGGCCTGACAATTATTTACAATGTAACATCATAAATCCACTACAGAGGGGGTCACCATTTGCCACCTCAACATATTGAAAATAATATATGCTCTTGTTAGTTGCATATGTGACTGGTGGTCTTTTACAGGGCTTCTCCTGGACCTTAATAATACAAGAAAATTTAAATAAACCCTACAATTTATCTGACTATCACAGATTAAAGCTAGTTATCAACAACAATAGAAAGCTTACAAACTCATGAAAACTGAATAACTCTCTACTGAATGACTACTGAGTCAATATGGACATTAGAAAAGAAATTAAACACTTTCAAAAAATGAATGCATAACATATTCAAAATTGTATAACACAATAAAGGCAGTTCTAAGAGGTAGATTCATGACACCAAATGTCTACATAAAAAATTAGAGAGATATCATACTAGTAACTTAACATCACACCTGAACACTCTAGAACAAAGTAAAAACATATTGTCCAAAAGAAATAGATGGGAAGAAAAACTGAAACTGGGGGCTGAAATCAATAAAATAGAAACAAAGAAATAAACACAATAAAAAATTAATGAAATAAATAATTGGTTCTTTGAAAGTAATACAATAGAAAAATCCTTATCTAAATGAAGTAATATACTACAAACTAGAAAAATTAGAAAGGAAAAGGGAGATATAACAAACACCAAAGAAATCCAGAGAATCATAAGGTCATATTATAAAAAACCTATACTTGACCTAATTGGAAAACCTAAGAGAAATGGATAAATTTCTTGATACATAGCACTTACCAAAGTTAAATTAAGATGGGATAAATGATATAAACTGACATGTAACTCCCACTGAAATAGAAAGTCATTAAAAGCCTTTAAAAATAAAATCAAATAAAGCTTAAAAGTAGATGGTTTTAAAGGTGATTTCTGAGATATTTTTAAAGAAGATTGCGGTAGATAGTTTGAATGTAATTGGCCCCCAAGACCTCATAGGGACTGGCACTATTGGGAAGTGTGGCTTTGTTGGAGTGTGTATGGCCTTGTTGGAGGAAGTGAAATATTGTGGGGGCAGGCTTTGAGGTCTCTTTTGCTCAAGCTTCCCCTAGTGTGATTGTCAGTCAACTTCCTGTTACCTGCAAGATATAGGACTCTCAGTTATTCCTACAACATCATATGTGCCTGCATGTTGCAGTGTTCCCAACTATGATCACAATGGACTGAACCTCTGAAACTGAAGTTGAGCCCCTCCAATCAAATGTTTCCTTTACCAGAGTTGCTGTGGTCATGGTGTCTATTCACAGCAATAAAAAAATCCTAACCAAGACAAATATTTAATGTTAATATTACTCAAATTATTTCATAAATAAAAGAGAAATATTTGTCTATTTTTGAAATGAGGTCACAGTTATACTGACACAAAAAATCAAATAAATCCCTAACAAAAAGAATTCCCTTATAAACCTAGACACAAAAATTCTCTATAAAATACAAACCAAATCAAAGAACACAATAATAAGATCATCCACCATGATCAAGTAGGCATCATCCCAGAGATTCAGAGAAGTTTCAACATTTGTAAACAATAAATGTAATCCATCATTTCTGTAAATATTTATGTAAATGTAATCCACAATTTTGTTGACCTGTATTATCTGTGGTAAATAGAATTGTCACCTTTAGATTTAGTTGGGATAAGACTTGATAACATAGAGCCAAAGTTCAACAGATTAAGTTTGTTTCTTTTCCTACCTTTCTTTTTCTTGTTTTATAGCCAATATTTCTGGGTTTAGTTTTTATTTCCCTTGTTTCTCACTTTTTTTCCAGGAATTTAATGATGTGTTTATTCAAAAACACAAAACAAATTATTTTTAGGCATGGACATTGATAGCAGTAAACAATTGTATATTGTTGATTGAAACCGATAACTTATTCAGTGGTTATTCAGTCTTTAGTCATTTTCTTCAGGTGATTTTTATGAGTTTACTGTCACAATTAAATGATAAGGTCAAAACAATATTTTAGTAGTTAAAACATGCCACTCCCTATGCTTCTTCTCATTCCACACATTGCTTCCACCCCAAGGACCTTCTCTTCCATAGGATTTTCTGTCACTATAGCTTCTGCTGTACTTATCAGTTAGGCTGCCCCAGCAGCATTCAGTAATGCAATTCTTCCAGACATTGTGGAGTCAATGACTCCCTTTTCTACCATGTGCACAAAATCTCTAAGGACAACATCATAACTCATTCCTGAGGAACTTTGCAGAATTTTCTCAGCTATCATAGATCTTGCATTCCTGGTAATAGTCACTACAGGAAATTTGGTGTTCTTTGAGTAATTTCTGTACCTAATTTCTGATCTTTATTAGCAGAATCAATGAATACAAGGCTGGTATTTACCAAAGCAGATAATCCTCTCCTAGAACAATTCATTCTTAAACAGCTGCTCTTTTAGAATTGAGTTTGTTTGTAACTGTCTTCTCTTTCACTTCAACATCACTCCAATGTTAAACACAGCTGCTTCATCTAAAGGTTTCTTATTTAACTTTTCCTTTTCATGTTAACTAGTTGTTAGTATACCTGCTCAGTGATTGCTTGAATATGTTTTCCAATTTTAATTTATTTTCGGAATCATGGCTTTATCTTTGTTGGTGCCAATGACCTCTCCTACTTTTGCTAAGTCATGAGCTTGAACTTCCTTAAGATTTCGATTCAACCTGTTTTCAACAAGTACAGCACTATCACTAGCAGTAGCCAAAACTTTCTGCTGGTTTTTCTTATTGTCCTCCAGCCCTGGATCTGTGACTCCTACAACCTGATGATTGACTTTTAGCCTTTTTAAAACCAGTGTACTTAGAGCTTCTCCATTAACAGCTTCAGCAGTTATGGCCAAGGGCTTCTACTGAGCACTGGCAATTTCAAAAGCAGGTACAATGGACTGAACACTAGAATTTTTCTTTTATCTAAAGAGCATAAACATCATTTTTTGACCTTTAGATGTGTTAATAGGATATAGGGAAACATATCTTCTATCAAACTTTATTCCTGCAATCATTTATAATTGATCATTAATGGATTTTTCCATACTTAACTCTGATGTCCTTTCTTCCACCCATTTTCATTGCATCAGAAATGCAGTGTATTTGTCTTTATTTACAGAACTCTTAGAAACCTCAGCAGTTTCTTCAGGGGTTGTCACAGGTTTAGAATGTTTTATAAGTTCAGCATAGCCAACATCACGATACTTCCCCCATTTCCACCAGGCTAGCACATTTGCTGGTCTTTTTAAAACTGTCCTTGGCAATTTAATATGACAGAACAATAACAATGGTGGTGCCACACAGAGCCTCTTCATTTATATTAGTGGCAACATCTTAGTTTAGTGTTCTGATTTTTATATTTATCTTTTAAACCAATTGATTTTGTAACAGTCACCCATATTTTTTTTTGTTTGTTTTTACCCTGGGGCTTTTTCAGTTCTGTTAAGTAATCACTATTCTTCTCTTTGGTCACACTGTAACAGCTACAACATTTGTTTACATGTCTGCACCTTGAAATACTAAGGCTCAGGTATCCATGCCAAATAAATTTGGCATTTGAGTAAGATGAGAATCTAGTATCCAGGGCACTATTCTTATGTGGCAAAATTTATTTGGTAATTGAAACATTTTTGAGGGGTGTGGGTGGGTGGTGGGAGTTCACACTTAAGAAGGAAAGGACATGGCTTCTTAAGAAGGGGGGTCATTTGTTGCTTTTTGATACAGTGTTTGCTATATAATCCATGTTGGCCTCTAATTCACAATTACCCTAACTCCATTTAGGTCTCTGGTACTGCAATAGAAAGAAATAAACAAGAAAAGAGAATGTAAGGAAGAATTTAAAAAAACAGACATATTTTGATGATAATTTCTTTCTTTTTTAAAACAATTTTTTTTTATTTGAGACAGAGCTTCTCCTTTCAGCCTTGCCTTGTCCTGACTCTTACTCTGAAGCCCAGACTTGCTTAAACTCACAGAGATGTGCCTGTTGCTGCCTACCCAGTGCTGGGAATAATGGCATGTGCTGGCTGATAATTTATTTCTTGTTTTTTCACCTAAATTTCATGTGTTCACTTTGTTTGTTTCTCATTGACATGCTGTTTGTTATGTAACCCAGGTTGGCTTCTATTCACAATTCACCTGCCTTTGTTTTTGGTGTTCTCATATTACAGACAATATTTCTTAGACTTAAAACTCCAATAATTCAAGAAAAATATTCAACTGCACACCTCAACAGAACTGTAAATCAAGCAGATGGAAGACTACCAGGATTTAACATAATGTTGACGAATTATTATCTTCTGATAGTAAGTCTGAAAATAAAAATGAATTATGCCTAGAACAATTATGACATTTGAGATAACAGTAAGAGATTAATCTTAAGAACAAGTAGTTAGCTGAAGGCACACTTGTATTGTACTGAAAGTATAGAAAGCCCAGTGAGAGAAACAATTAGAAAAAAAAACAAATTCTGAGAAAGTTATGAACATCAAAGTACTGGAACCATTTAAAATGCCAAACAGACATAACCAGAACAAAATTTATTCACATCATATTTCATTTAAACTGCCAAGATTGAAAAAAAGAATTTTGATAGCTGTCACAGTGACATGTAAATTCAGTTATGAAAGGAACTGATAGCTTTTGATTTCTAGATTTCTAGGCAGAAACTACAAAATCTTAGAGTGCTGTTCTTAAGTATTGAAAAATATAACTGCCAACTTGGTTTATTATTTCCTAAAAATTTAGCACTCTAAAATAAAATTAAAAATAATAGCCTTCCAAGATTAGTATAAACAAAGGTGATTCATGACCAGTAAGCCAATATTGCAGAAAACACTTAGAGGGACCTTACACATAGATGTATGAGAATGAATAAAGCACACAATCATGAGAGCTCAGGAAAACATAAACTTTTTTATGAAGATTAGAGAAGGTGAATTAAGAAATATCATTATTCAATAACTATCAAACTTATAATATAAGAATGAAAGAATGCTGTATATTTGAAGTCAATATGTTTTCCTCAGAAAACTGGGACTCAATCTACCACAAGACCCAACTATTCCACTGTTAATGTTCAATCATACCACATGGACACTTGCTTAGCTATGTTCATAGAAGCTTTATTTGTAACAGCCAGAATCTGGAAACAACCAATATGCCCCCCATCTGAAGAATGGATAAAGAAAATGTAAATTCACACAGTAGAGTATTACTCATCTATTAGAAACAATGACATTATGAAATTCAGAGGCAAATGGATGGAGCTTGAAAAGAACATCCTGAGTGAGGTAATCCAGAGTCAGAAAAACAAACATGGTATTCGCTCACTTACAAATGGATATATAGGGGTATTGTGTTGTTTCATGGTAAATAATTGTCCCACCCACTGGCTTAATAAAAAGTGCTGATTGGCCAAAAACAGGCAGGAAGTGTGGGTGGGGCTACCAGACTAAGAAAAACTCTGAGAGCAGAATGCCAAGCAAAACGCCAGACAGAATGCCAGAGAGAAGCCGAAAGAAGCAGAGGACAACTATGCTGCTCTAAGAAAAGGTACCCAGCCACATGGCCGAACAAGAGGCATGGGTTAAATGAAGGTACAGAGTTACCAAGTTATATGCCTGGGTCTTAGACCAATCAGCCAAAAACTATTGAAAGAATCTGTGTGTCTCTGTGGGACTGTGGGTCTGCGGGTCTGTGGGTCTGCAGGTCTTTGGGTCCATGGGCCTAGACCTTGAGGTTAGGCCCGAAAGTCAGGGCCAGAAACCTCATACTACATGGATATTAGCTCCTAAGTAAGTTCTGGCATCAGAGCCATACAATAGAAAGGAAAGACACACTTCTGATATCATTTCATGATTGCAGAACTTACTTAGTTACCAAGCAGGATACACCTACAGAGAAAGAGGAAACTATTTACCAATATTATTGATAATTATAAATGCAAATATACTTAATAAATTTATTGAAAATTGAATACAGCAATAGTTTACAAATAGCATACAAATTGACTTCACAAATTGACAGTATATGCAAATCTGTAAACATGTTACAGCACATGAGTAGTAGAAACAATTTTTAAAAAAGCCCTGACGAAATTAGGAATAGAATAAAGATGCCTAGACAAAAATAAAAGGCTAAATATGACAAATCAACAGCAAACATGCTGATTATGTGAAAACTGAAATCTTTTTCTCTAAAACTGGGAAGATGAGAACGGTGTTAAATCTAACTACCAGAGGTTGTAGGCAACTCTAAGGAAATAGCATCTTTCAGACACATCAAGACTAATGAACATATGAACTCTCAGAGATTGTGACAGCATGCATAGACCCTTCCCAAATTAAAGCTAGATAGCTTCCCAACAATGAGAGGAGGACATAGACACTGGACCCCCTAAACAAGAGGCCATTTGCAATTGATAACTCCTGGAAAAAGGAAAATCAGTTTTCTCCAATGGAGTGTCACTGGGTATATCAACAACATTCTAGGGCAAGTCCTATTCCCAGCCCAGTTTGTAGCTGATCAACAAAACAACAAAAATAAAAACAAAATGAACTCTGTCATGGGTTTTGTTTGGGTGAGGCTTTTTGTTTCATTTTGTTTTGGCATTTTTGTCATGCTATTGGTTTTATTTTTATATTTTTGTTTTTATTTTTGTTGTTTAAGAGAGATGAACAAAACATGAAGTTGGATAGGTGAAGGAGATCTGGGAGGAACTTGGGGAAGGAAAACATAATCAAAATATATTCTGTGAAAAAAAAATACGAAAATACTAAGGAAAATTGCAATAAAAGGCAAAGTATATGAAGAAACAAGGAAACGAATGATGATCTCAGGAAAAACTAGCTTGGGAAAAGAAATTTGTGCTTTGAAATTTTTTGAAAATAATGGATTTACCAAGAATGATTTTTAGAATTTTACCAAACAAGGTGGAACATATGTGTCCTGTATTTCAATAATTAGTCAAAACTGTGTATTTAATAGGGAACTTCATAGTAGTGCCTGTTAGCAATCATGGTAAGCCCTATGAACTACCAAAGCAAATTTCTCATCATTGAGCATAAAGTCTCTCAGAGAAAGTTAGAATAAAAATTACAATCTCCTAGGAATAGCAGATGGACAATCAAAAATATGGAAAATGTTAACTAGAGTCCAGTGCTTCAGAAGAAAAGGCTGCTTCGAACATTTATAGGACAATATACAGAATTCTGGAAACATATGATGTCAAGCTTACTGTAAATGAATATCATTTTTATTGTATTGCACAAATAAGAGCTTTACCGATATTCTTTCTTGATTGATTTTTTTCTTGGATTATAAAAATGAATTAAATATGTGTACCGTAGATTTATGCCTCTTAAATATACTCTTAAAAAGTAGTTCAAGACACAGTAGAACACAGCATCCAAATTTTATTTTTGTACAGAATCTCTCATATAGAGGCTTCCCTTCTAGAAAACAGCTTTCAGCAACACTGTCTCTATAGGCACTTCGGCAAGCATGAAGAAACATAAATAAAATAAACATTATGGTTAGTTGAAATTGAGAGGTGCACAAAACAGATAAGAAGACAAAAATTATCTGTTTATACATCTGTGCTTTGCACAGTTTGATGTATCTGGAGCCAGGACTCTGAAGAAATCACAAAAGATAACTAGAGAAGGTCTAATATTTAAGCAGAACATCTGTAATATTTCAGTTGTACTTCATAACCAAATGATGAAAGTATGCTAATAGAAATAAACTTACATGAGAAATCACAAGGGCATAAATAAAAATTTAGAAGCATAAACAGTGAATATGTACAGACAGGGGGGCATGAGTTGTATTATTGTTTTTTCGTTCCTTTCTTTAATTATTAAACTACATTTAATATACCAAAAACAAGTTCTTTCAAAAAAATTATTAGCACTTTTCTTTAACGTTCATGACTTCTTTGTTTGTATGTATACATCTATAAATATGTACATACCACATGCATGTAGTGTACATGGAGATCAGAAGTGGATGTCAGGTCCCCTAAGTGCCCTGTGATTAAAGTTACATGTAGTTGTGAGTTATCATGTAGGTGTTAAGAGTTGAACCACGGGCCTCTGGAAGAGTAGCCAATAAAATTAACCTCTGAACTATTTCTCTAGATCCACATTAGCTCGTTTTAAAACACAACTATACAGCACTACAATAAACGAACAAAAATCCTCACAACTTCACAAAACAGCACCATACCTTGAAGTGAACTGTAAAGTGAAATGTAGGGTGTTTGAGTGCTTTATTAAGATTTTAGTCATAAAATTGGCCTAGTCATGTTTCCCCAGATTTAAATTCTACTAAGAACTCAAAATTAGTCCCTTCTGTCAATCTCCACAACACTTTCCATGAACTCTTTGACCTTGTCTCTTACAATTATGCTACAAAGCAAACATTTTTTTTCTAGTATAAAAATAAATCAAAAGTCAATATTTGATATACTTGGAGGGCTGAGAATGTATGCCACTGGAAACACAGAAATTCATAGATGACAGCAAAGTTTGGAAAACAGTTAAAAATTAAATTACTATTAAATTAACTTTAATCATATTCTGTCAATTTGAAAGATATAAGCCATTAAAACATCAAATTGGGTAAACCCCTTAACAAGACTAGAACACTTAAGAAAAACAGTCATACCTATTCTATATAAGTTTAAATGATCAAATCTTAAGATCCATTACTCATTTTAGAGATCAAGGGAAAAGGTAACACAAGCTGAATAGTATTCATAAACAAAAATTGACATTTATCATTTCTAATTACTAGAGCCAAATACTTTCTTTTAGATCATACTGAACACGGCTTGGGTGATCTAGGTCAAAGCTAATATGATTGTTCTTTTAAAAAGGGTCAATAAAATGACTCCTAAGTATATTCTGCTAATACTCATAGATCAGTACATTGTTTAGCTATCATCAAAGAAGCTTCCTCCTGTAGCAAATGGGAACAAGCAAAGACACCCACAGTGAGATCTTGATGCATACATCACTAAATGGGGTGTCTCTATCAAATCCCTCTCTTCAGTGCTCAGGGAACCCCACATGAGAGGAGGAAGAAGTGGTGTAAGAGCTAGAGAGGAAAGAGGACACCAAAGAAACAAGGCCTTCTAAATCAATGGGATCAATGCACATAAAGAGTCACAGGGACTGAGGCAGTTTCATTAGACCCACAGGGTTCTGTACCAGATAGAATCCTAGGTCTAAAATAAATGGAAACATACCTGTATCATCTCCAGTTGATAATCACCTGCAAATGAAAATGTAGTTTCTTCCAAGGGAGTTTTACTGCTGAAATAAACTAGTTTTAAGGGTAAGTCACATACTCAGCAGTAAATGGCCGAAGAGAAAATTAACTCAATGGTATAATTGATACTTCTTGTCTTATGTCATAGATCTTTAAATTTATATGTGTGTCTATATACATATATACATATGTATGTATAATTTAAATTTTTAGTATTTAATATATATATTTATATGTATTTGCAGCTTCTCTTGAGCTATTTTCCTCCTGTTGTTTATTTGCTCAACTACTAATGTATTAGTTTTTGTTTTATCATATTTTATTCTATTATTTTATTTTATTTTATATTATCTTTTAGAAGCCTGTTTGTTTTCTTTTTTGTTTAACATTTATTACTTTAGTTGAACAACTTCTATACACAATGACTTGTTTTGCTGAATAGAAAAAGAATTCTAGGTCTCAAGGTTTTTAATCTAGTATTTTCTGGAAATCAATAAAATTATTCTTTAAAAACATCTGAAGACAGAAAAAAATAAGTTTAAAGCATCTCAAATGCACTGTGGGAAACTAGTCCAAGGCATGGCACAAATAAAAGAATTTGGTGATATGTGTGGCCTTTGTGAAATGTCAGTAACTTCCAGGTAATATACCAGGGATGAGTAACCCCAGATACTACCTAAAGGAAGACTGTAAACATTAAAGTCATACTGATAACTGATATTTCTTACCCCAGATATGAATTGACTGTCTTATTATTGATCTTTAAACACCCAGCCATCCTTGTTGTGTGACTAGAAGCTTCTTAAAAGTTGCATACTAACTTGATCATAACTTTTTTACCTTTTAAGTTCAGTTGGTTGGTATTAACTTGAACACCACATGGCACTCATTTCTAGTTTACAAACCCTAAGGGAAATAATCTGCCTCAAAGGCAACCTTACCATACCACCCTCAAATACGCCCCATCTCATCATTCAATGCTCCATCTCCACCAACTTCAAAATATACATATGTCAACACTTATTACTAGGCATCAAGCACATATCCCAGAGATCCAACAGAACACAAAAATGTCTTCCAGTTTTAGTTGGTTCTTCTGAAAATGGGTTCAATTTTAAAAATATGGGTTGTAGCTGACCTTTTTCTGTGCATTTTCACAAAGCAGGTTGGAAAGTTCTTCCTACACATTTCTAAGCAAATTCCAACTCTAAAAGTTTGTACTTATGAAACTCCTAATCAAGCAGCCACTTCAGTTAACTAGAAGTTGGCATAATCCCAATAAAGCTGTGGATTCTACCACATGCACCAAGCACATCTACAGGGCTAGTCCTAGGACTCCTTTTACAGGATTTTTACACACAAGATACCACATGGTGTAAACACCACACACTTAACCCCTCAGTAGGTGTCAAAAAGACAGGTTATCAGAAACGAGATACACCAGCACTTGTCATCTCCAAACATTATTGCACTTTAACCGCTAATTCCATAAAGCATTCATAAAAATCTGCACACTAGTTTTTACAGATGAATAACACCTTTAAGCAGATATGATGGTCCCAAATTGTTATTGGGCATGACTTTTACAAATATTACATGTATTAGTAGTCACTGTAGAGCTGCACAGTATTAAGCCTTCTCCAGACTGCACAGGGAGTACCACCAGTTGTGTGGTAGAACTTATGGCCCTTTCCAAGGCCATGGTTCTTGCAGGCCAGCAGATGGTCAGCCCACGCATCTCTCTGTGCTTGTGGACTGGTTTGGTGGTCCACTGGGTGCCAGGGTTTTGTCTGATAGCTTTATGGAATGGATCAATAAAGATGACTTCAAAAAATTATATGTGGAATCTTAGCCAACCCAGTAAGAATTCAGGACTCTCAGAACCCCACAATGGTTTCCATCTCTCTCCTCAGAAACAGACTGAAGACTTTGGGCAATCTTTAGCTGGTTAACACCATGATGCTTGCTGTAAGTTGCACCCTTAGGAAACAGGCATTTGCGGCCACCACAGCAGACACAAGTCCTGTATATGACATAACCTTGCTTGGCCTTGTATCCCAGCCTCTGTGCATTATCAAGCCCGGTGGGGCAGGGAGCTCTGTGCAGCACCGAGAACTGGTGCATTGCCAGCAATGGACCATCAGAAGAAAGTACATCATGTTCGACTTCTTCCTCCATAGCTCCTGGATGTATTTGTATGCACCCATCTTGGCTCACCTGATGGCTGTCACCAGAGGAAAGAAAGAAGCCTTTCTCTCTGCCTTTTTGTTTTCTAATGAGAGACAGAAAGGAGGTGGATCTGGTAGTGAGATAGAGGTAGAAGTAATAGAGAGAGGTGAAACTATAATAAGGATATATTATGTGAGAAAAAATTCAGTAAAATAAAAAAAAAGGAAATTGTTTGAAATGGGATAGTGTGTAAATGAGCCTAAGAAAATTATAAAGTTCCTTTGCTGAAAAAAATTAAAATGTTACTCTTAGTGACTTCTGTGATACAAACAGTTGTAAGTTGGAGGGTAAAAGGGAACACAGGAATAACTTTAAAGAAGACTTCATAAGGTGTGATTTAGGAAAGAAAAAAATAAGTGTAGGTACAACCAAATATGTCTACATGTACAGAAGCAAATATTCTTAAGTATATTCTACCTTTGTGTACTGACTGCACAGCAGATTTTCTTTAGTTAGGTTTTTATGGGTTTATACACAAAGTGTAACTTTTCCAGCGAGTATATTTAACAATCTCCTAAAGATTCACCATCAGGTAGATATGACTTAGATGGGGACATATTAATTTTGGAGATGGTTTAATATGGTTGGGATTGAAGGATCTATTTGGGTGGGATTAAACTATTTTGCACATGGTGTGGTTATGACATATAGGGCCTAGAAGGTGTTTTACTGGTGAACATAACTTATATACATTTGACCTAAATGTGGGGAAAAAAATCTAACATCAGTCTAAGAATCATATTATACAAAATTAACAACATCTGATAATTACATTAGACTATGTGTTAGTGGTGAGAAAACACTGTCTGATAATGCATGTACTCCAAGATGTCATTTCACTATTATCTTTGATATTCTGATTGAACTGAAGAAGAAAGTTGCCATGTTGTATATGGACTGTAGAAAGGTACATGTCAGATATTGTCATATTGAGTTTGTCTACTGGGCTACAGACAAGAAAAGGATCATCATTGTTTCAAAACACAAAATAAAATAAATTCTGAAAACAAATCATGTGGTCTAACAATTGCTTTTTAATCACTTCTAGTTTTAGTCTAGCATAGCATAGCTAGATGTTGCCATTCTAATAATCCTGAGAAGAGCTGAATAAACTGTAATTTAACATGCTTTCCTAGATGGTTCAAAAAGGTAAAGAAATACATTGGAAGAATTCACAGTTCTAAGTCCAGAAACAGAAGTAACTATTGGAGGCAGCATGAAAATCTAAACTATTAGGCAAATTGGTAGAGCCACACTACAGATTTTACAGAGTTAAAAATTCTGGTCGTATCCACTATACTATAAACATCCACAACTTTTGAGATTTAGCTCTTATTATCTTAAAAAACCTCTACAATATAGGCAGATGACTGGATAAATATGCTTTTGTATGACAAGCTGAGGGAGTAAGATATTTAATATGATACATTCACAGAGTAATCTATGCTTCAAATTAAAGCCTGCTTAAAGAAAATAAATGACATAGGATTTAATTAGAGTGGGCTCCTGAAGGGGGAGTGGCCAACCCCATTCATAAAAGGCTTTTGTTCCCTGACCGGGAATCGAACCCGGGCTGCGACAGTGAGAGTGCAGAATTTTAACCACTAGAAGGAGCCAGCCACCCCAAAGATGTGGGAATGCCTTTCTGTAGGCTGTGAATATCAATCTTTAAATAAAGGAGCTGTTTTGGCCCATGACAAGCACCATAGAGGAAGTAGGAGGGGAAATCAGAGCATAGGTAGGAGAAGCAGGGCAGAGTCATAGACAGACTGTGCCAGACGCCCAAGAAGAAGCATGAGACTTTAATCCTACACCAAGAATTATAGGCAACTAAGGAAGGCTGAGAGAGGGAGAAACAGTTTCCCTGAGGAGGTTTGCAGCAATTGGTTATTCAATATTAATTGTCATGAATTTGTGCTCCACATTTGGTGCCATGTATAGCTCAAATTTTAATTGGTTTTAATAATAAAAATCCAGAGTCAGATATTGGAGTAAATGATGGAAGTTCAGAGAGGCAAAAAAGCCAGTCACTAGAGAGAGCCCTTTTACCTCTACTGAATCCTCAGTTCTGTCTAAAAGGCTGAGATCTTGTCTCCTCCTGCCTTATATTCTTTTCTCTGGCAAGCCATGTCACTTCCTGTCTAAACATCCCTAGTACTAAGATTAAAGATATGTATGCCTTCCAAGTACTGGGATTGCAAGTGCTGAGATTAAAGGAAGGTGTGTGTCACCACGGTCTGGTCTCTATGGCTAACTAGTGGTTAGTTTTGTCCTCTGATATTCAAGCAAGCTTTATTTGTTAGAGAATAAGCAAAATGTCACCACAGATATCTTCATAAGAACTACACAAGATTGGCTTGTCAGTATCAGTAATAGGGAAGGGGATCATGATTTCCCATCTCTAAGAAGGAGCTTCTTGCAGTTAATGGCTGCTGGTGATGAGCAAGACATTTTCCTTCAGTAATATAGCCACTATTAATTTGGCCATGACACAGAAAATAATTACACATCTTTGCATAAGCAATTATCATAATTAAGATAAATGTGTTATAAAAACAAATAGAGGAGAGAAATTTTTAAAAACAATGATAGCAAAGGTATGGAAGGAAATAAGAGAAGGAATGATGTGTGCATAGGATGAAAACTTATTATATGTTTGCAAAAATGTTAAAGAATAAAATACATTTTAAAAATATAAACCAGTATATAAAAGCCAAGGTGTTCAAGAAGAAAATATTAATGATTAAATTCAACACAAAAGACTTATTGTAGTAATATGATCCACATAATTTCATAATGGCAAATGTACAAATATTTTATAAGACTATTTTCTTCTATTGAATACTTAAAGTAAATCATACTGTGAATTCCACTTAATAAAAATACATCAATATTAGCTCATTTATAGTAGCATACATAACACACTAATGCAAGATGTTACCATCAAGAGATACAAAAGCAAATTAGATGTGACATTTTGTGATAATTTTGTACAAATTTCTGAAAAATGTGAAAATTCTCTAAAATACTCTTTGTATAAAATATATCTCTGAATTATGTATTTAGAGTGGAATTTGCTTTACTGAATTATCCATAAACACATTTGGTAGGGTAATTTTTAAATGTATTCTCTTTTCAAAACTTTTATTTCTACAAAATAAAAAGCCATATGTCACTAATGGTTCAATTTTATCAAGTTTCTCTTTCATCATTAATAAGCAAAATATAACAAGTAACAAATACATGGATTATTATGAAATGTATAATCCTGCTGCAGTCACCAGTGTGTAAAATATATGAATATATAGGTCCATATTAAAACTGTTATAAACTCTAGCATAGAACATTAATAACAATATACTCATTTTTTTCTAATATCTAAACATCACTCAATAACTTCATTAAAGTTTTTATCACTGGCCAATATGGTACTTATAGGAGCATTTGTTCCATTTATAGCTTTGTATTATCCATGTACAACCAGCACTTAGGAAGCTGAGGTAATAGGAATGAAGCTGAAAGTCAATGTGGGAGAAAAAACAAGTTCCTGGGTGGCACAGACCATGTAGAGAAACTTTACTCACCCCCCCCCAAAAAAAAACAGAACTAAAACTCTAAAATGTTTATAAGAAAATATAATTTTATATCACCAAATTCAGGAAACTAAAGAATATCATACTAAACATAGAAAAGCTGCTGATAAAAATAATGAAGAAATGTGAAATCCAATGTCTACAAAATAGCACTAGTGAATGTTTCCCATGGATAGTTGTTATAACAGAGACTCATCAAATTATTAAGTATAAATAACTCAGAGTGTTCAAGTGTGAGGGGGACATTTATACTAAGCTTCCTCTACTTAAGGCTCAGGGAAATTTGTGAAAGATGGAACAGAAAGAGTGTAAGTGTTGGCAGATAGTGAGGGAGATGACTTCTGGACATGGCATGGCTATTGCACTTATCAACTTATCCCATCTCTGAAAACTGGCACAATGCCTACACAAAATAAATCCGGCCAAAATTTTAGTGCAGACGAGGAAGCGCCCATGAAATTCTGTCCCTAGTGAAGGAGCTATTTGCAAAAGGTGAATGTTGAGAAAAATTTGCTCTCCTTTCTGGATATGACTACTTGTTGGTCACTCATGTGCAGTGAATATCAACATACCTACACATGTATGAGCATCACTACCTGAGTTCAGATATTATTAATAACAATATATAAAAATGACATGACATTGGGAGTGAATTAGTTTAGGGAGCAGTATGGAAAATTGAAGAAAGGGCCTGTGTGTATGGATATGTGTTTATACATGTATGGAACTCTCAAAAAATAAAAATATTATTAAAATAATTATTTGTATAAATAAATATATAAGTATTTCCAGCTAAAAGTGAAAGAATCATAAAAAAGTTATCAGTAAACTAAAAAAACATGAATCTTGTTTGTATAAAGAATTTAATATCAATAATGAAATACTATATTTACATATTATCAATATGGAAAAATGACAAATGCAGGAAAATGAAGTCTTCCCAAATAATATTCACTAATAAACTGAAATTAATTTTAGAATCAAGAAATTAACAGACTATACTTCTTAAGATATAAAGTAATAAAAGTAATTGTTGATAACATTATAACAAAATCATGTGAAAATATTAAAAACTCCTTATCTATGTTTAATTATTTTATTTTTGAGATAACAAGCATAAAATCAGATTGCAATGACTGGCTGAACATGAGCTAAATAAGTGCTATACCAACAGACATGTCTAAGTGGACTAGGGAAAGCCCATGAGGCCCAATCTTCCCCATCTTAAGGAACTATAGGGAAATAAGGAACGCTAAGAGCAGGAGAAATAATCTTCTCCAAGGAAGAGCATGCTACTTGGCTATCCAATATCAAATGGGCATCCCTGAAAACATACATACAAACAACATTATACAGACTGAGAAGGCTGTACTTAGGATTTAGAAAAAATATATAGAGGGCCATGAATTTGAAAGAGAGCAAGGAAGGGATTATTGGAGAGTTTGTAGAGAGGAAAGGGAAAGGAAAATTATATAATCATAACCACTCAACCATTTTAGTGAGACAGTTTTCCTTTATTCAAAGACAAGATGACAATATGCTAGTAATTGTACTTGAGATAGCTTACTCACAGAGACAAAAATATATGCTACAAATTCAGTTGTATCTAATACAGAAATACACAAGAGAAAATAGCTTGTATTTGTTGTTTTGTACGTGTGTTGAATAAGAGCGTGAGTTCACATTAGAGAATAGTACACATTGGTAGTCATTGCTTTCTCAAGAGGTAAAAACAGATAGCTATAACCATGTACAAGAACAAATATAAATAAAAAGTATCTTTCAAAGTGTTTCAAAATAAATAAATAGCAGTAACTACTTAAAACATTTAATGGAATATACTCTTTTCAAAACATTCAAATATACAAAATATAAAACTGAATAAAAATATAAAAATTCTTATTAAAGCAGATATAAAAATCTACTTATATAACAGGAAAAAAATATGCTTATTTCACAAATCCTAATTTATAATTCAAACCCAGAACCAGATGTAAAAGATCAGAGAGACAGAGCTAAAAACCACTAGAGAAACTTCTAACCGCTACTGAATCTTCAGGCCCAAAGTAGAAGATCCAGTTTCCATGATTCCTCAGACTCAATACCTCGGAGTCCTTAGCCTAAAGTAGGAGGGAAGGCCAAATTCCTATCTCCTCCCTCTTTAAATTGTTTCCCTGCCCAGCCATACCAGTCACTGTCTCAGCCTTCCTACTGCTGGGATTAAAGGCCTGTGTGCATCCCAGGAATTGGGAGCAGAGGCATGAGATACCAAGTGCTGGAATTAAAGGTGTGTGCCACCACTGCCTGGTTCTGTTTCTTTTTTAGACTGCATTAATCTCATATAGTCTAGTCTAGCCTTGAACTCAGAAAGATCCAGAAAGATCTCTGCCTGTGCCTCCAGAGTGCTAGGATTAAAGGTGTGTGCCACCACAGCCTGACCTCTATTACTAACTCTGTGGCTGGCTCTGCCATCTGATCTTCAGGCAAGCTTTAGTAAATTGCAAACAATATATCACTACACATGTCTGCATCAGAGATGTATACTGCTCATTTGATACATATGAGAACATTGCAAATATGTAAACAATTCCTCATTTTCCACCCATTTATTGTTTTGCTTTATTGACTATAATGATGACATTCACATTTAAGAGGATTTTTCATGACTGAAATCAATCATTAAAATATCATGGAATAAATAAATAAAATATTAATAATTAAGAACAGTGCCATTAAATCTTTATAGAACTGGAACCTGAGTATGAATAGGCCGGAAACAGAAGCAGGTGTAAAGCCACCAGAAGCAAATGATAGAAATGACTACAAGAAAACTTTTCTGGAATTGAGTTGAAAGATTATGCTATTAAACACATAAAGGGTATTTAAAGGATTATTACTAGTTGTTAATTTATTTTCATTTTAATAAAATACACCAACAAGAATTAAGTAAAAATACAAAGTATTCTAACTACATCTGATATGAGTGGAAACTCAAGCATCAAAATTTGAACACACATGGTGCCAAATATAAGGATCCAAACATGGATGATAGGTCTAGAAGCACTCTCAATTTTACATTAGTGAGTACTACAGAAAACTATGTATAAAGAAAGAAATGATTCAATATCAGAAAAGGTACTTCCAGGCCCTTCTGGCAGTCAGTATAATAATGCCATATAAGGACAGAAGGACATCACACCTCAAATAACAAAGGACAACAGGTACCTATCTTCTCCTCATGTTGACTTACCTACAACAACCAGTTAAGGCATAAGTGTTACATGAAGCATATAGTACTTCATATCAACAGTCTTAAGGATTAGACTTTTAGTCTATGTGGTTGGCTCTAAGTACTTACTTAGTAATTTCAGTAGTGAAGTAGTTGAACACCTATATGTGATAAAGGTAACCTTAGATGTATAGTCTTGAAATATCAGCACTCAAGAAGCAGAGGTGGGTAGATAGTCAGTTTGAGATCACCCTGAATTATACAGCAAGTCTGAGCCTATATTGGACAACATAGCTAGAAGCTGCCTCAAAATAAAAATAAAAAATCCTAATATCTAATTATATGTGCAATAAGCAAATTGTGGTTGGTGCATTAGTGTTAACTCTGGACTCTAGAAGCTGAGAATGGATATCAGGATTTGCAGGCCAGCCTATGCTATATAGCCATTCCCAAATGGATATCAGGATTTGCAGGCCAGCCTATGCTATATAGCCATTCCCAGAAGTAAAGGAGAGAAAACTTTTCAATCACTCAGGCCTCTATCCCCGAAATAAAATTGATATCCTAGAGCCCTATCCGTAATTTATGGTAAGGTGATGGACCTGAACTTTAGGCTCAAATTCCTAAGTCTTTCTTCCCAGGCCTCTGATGGAAATGAGATCTTTAGTTCCTTACTGGTCTCATCCAAAATGTATTATAGCCCTTGAAAAAAATCAACAAAAACAGAATCTTTTTTTTTTCCTCTGAGAACTCTTTCTGCTTCTCCTTGAACAACAGAACTGAGCACCCTATTTCAAGAACAAAAAAAAAAGGGGGGGGGTGGGGAAGAGGGGAGCAAAAAGATGACTCTGACTCCTGCTTACTCAGCCTGCCAGGTCAAGGTCTTTGTTTGAGAGGTATGGTTTCTGATCAAGTAAGAGAGCCATTTAATTTTTGTCACATGCCTTGGGGATAATTTGAATTAAACTGGTGACAACCTCAAACCTCTGTGAATCCCTGCTAACTATAATTCATCCACCTGGGAAGGAGGTCGCACAGGCTCCACCCCTCCTCTTATCTCCAGAGTTCCGGAATGTGGTAGTTAGGAACAGACACCACTGGCTACTGGCCACTGTCTTTACCAACGTAGGTTATCTTAGGGAATGAAGTCTCATGTGGGAGACTGGTGGACTCAGGCAACAGAAGGGGGATTTTTCGAATTTGCTCTGTTACAGATGGGCTCATTGTTAAGGTTAGGGAGACTTGATGTTCCATAATTGGTTGGGAAGGGAGCAGACACTAGAACTCTGTATGATAGAATAAGTGGATCAGGGAAGCTCCCTCCACCCAAAATGACATACTACCTCCATTTCTTTCTGATAGAATAGGAGGATGGGACCTTTGTTGCTAGGGGCCTTGCCTGGTAAGGACTTTTCTCATTGTGGGAATCAGATTATTGATAACAGCAAGGGCTCTAGCATATCTTCTCTCATGGCAGCACTAGGAATCCTGATGTTCCTTGAATAAAGTGGTAGTAGTGAAAGGCTCTTCAAATTTTTCTTTTGTGCAACCATAGAAGCTTATAGAATGAACTTGGGGGTAACAGAGAAATGGGTATTCAGACTTTACCCAAGGATACATAGATGGTTGGGAATGTTTACCATGAGCATTTTGACTCTTATTCAGGGGTATCAGCCTGTTCTCTTACTCTAGGAATACCTAAACTGCTAAACTGGGCTTCATACAACAGTCTAATGAGCTACAAATTTTTTGCAGGGTTCTGAGGAATTAAGCTGACCAGAAGAACAGAAGTCCTGGCCAAACTAAACAAGAGAACAGGTACACAGTATGTTGCCCTCCAGGAAAACAGTGAAGGAGGCCTTCCTAAAAGCAAAGGTATTTTTCACTTTGTGGTGATATGGTGTTCACAGGTTGTCTTTCTTTCCCCCAGGTTCCTGCCTTGCCAGTTCTCCTGACTATACTCCTGACTGTTGTCTTTGACCCGTGCTCTCATGCCTAGGAGCCACAAGAATAAGGGCCGATCCCATGCCAAACATCATCATACATATAAGGAGAGCCCAAGTCTTCAGGGTGCTCAACCTACTGCAGTGAGAGAATCAGCATCTCCTCCTGATGGCCAAGCTAATTCTTCAAGCTTTGCTAATGCATGCACTCCTCTGGAAGCTGAATTTTCTGCCTCTCCTGATGCAGATGTGTCCTACACAGGCTCTGGTACTGAGGGTTCTGGTGTGTGTATGGTTGGGAGAAGTCCACATGCCTTTATAGAAGAAGCCTTCACTCAACCAATATATACAGATGTTCTTACCAGGAAGGTTACTATGCTGGTAGAGTTCCTGCTGGGGAAGTTTCAGAAGAGTGAGCAGTTTACAGATGCTGATATGCTGAAGGTAGTCAACAAGAAATACAAAACACAGTTTTCTGACATCCTCAGGAAATCTTCCTCCCGCATGGAAATACTCTTTGGAATGCAGTTGAAGAAAATCAATACCAATACTCAGTCCTATGCTGTTGTCAGCAAGCTAAGTCTGTCCACTGCTGAAATTCTAAGTCGCAAGAGGGGCTTGCCAAAGATGGGTCTCCTGATGACCATCCTGGGTCTGATATTCACAAATGGCAATCGTGCCACTGAGGAAGAGATCTGGCAATTCCTGAGTGTGTTAGGGGTATATGCAGGGAGGAAGCACTTGATCTTTGGAGAGCCTCGAAAGTTTATTACCAAAGATCTGGTTGAGCAAAATTATCTTGAGATTCAAAAGATCTCTGAGGGTGAATCCTCAAGATATGATTTTCTATGGGGTTCCCAGGCCCATGTAGAAACCAGCAAAATGAAAGTCCTAGAAGTATGGGCTAAGATCAATGACACCGATCCTTGCTCCTTCCCTGCTTCATATGCAGAAGCTCTTAAAGATGAAATGGAGAGAACAGATCAAGATTCTCCAGCCTTGGCTTGCACAGATGCCATGGCTAGGGTTCATCCCAAGTGCATGTCCTGTGACTCCTCTCACAAATAGCTGCAACCAAGTTTGAGCTTTTACTTCCTGCTTTTAAAGTAGTCAGCCTTCTATGTAGTAGAGAGTTTATGGGTCACAGGAATAAAGCATATGTTTTCTTTTTGTTTGCTATACAATGAATAAATGATATGTAGAGATTCTTTGGTGAATTGTAAATATTTCATTAATGGAAAAAATTAATTTATTTCACAATCTTTGTTTCCTGGTGCTATGCTTGACACATTTATTTCTGCATTTCAATTTTACAACCAGAGTTCTGCTACTTTAAAATCCAATTGAAAAATTTTCACCACTTTTTTTAGTATTGCATAAGGTAACAAGAAATCTTAAAGGTTATTTCCATGGAAATGTAATGTCACACATAGGTGAAATAAATATAATGATAAATTCTTAGTTGGCTGCATGGATTTTTCTGTTGTTTTTAGTGTCAATTGATACTAATTTGGATTTCATTACTCAATGTATAAACTAATAAATGACAATAAACTTCTTATTCACTCTTTGATTGCTTCATTATTTTCTCCAAAGCTTAGTTGAGCCTATGTTGTTTGGACCCCCAAGCCCAAAGTCATCATTCAAGAAGACTTTAGAGCCTTTTTATAGCTACAAATCAGAAGATTATGAGATATGACATGAAGATAACTAAAAAAAAAAACAACATGAAGAACTAAAGATTGCAAACACAAGACAAGTGTAAATTATTATGTGAATTAGATTGGAACATTAGAAATTTCCATTTTTAGTGTATAAAAATTTTAGTGATTCTGTGTAGTGGGCTAGGTGAAAATGTAAGAGTGATGATTAAGGCCCAAACCCTCGGGTAGCATATCTTCCAGAAGAAAGACTTATTCTTGAACAGAGAATACATCTCAAAACATTTAAACTATCAGAAGTATTTACTTGTGGTAAGAATGGAAGAAGCCCAAATAATTGTCCTAGTACAGGTAAATACCATGAAAAAACTACACACATGACATCATAGGATTCTCTGACAAATATTGGTAATACTACTCTGAGAAGAGGACCAAGAAATCACTGAATTGTCATTTTTGAATTTTTGGTATGGGCTACTAGATCAATATTCTATTTTAATAAAAGGAAATATTTTGTGTATAAATGTGTGTGTGTGTGTGTACACTCACACCTGCACTCTTGCGTAGAGACCAAAGAAGAACACTGAATGCTCTGCTCCATCACACTCCTTCTTAATTCCTTGAGACTAGCTTCCTCACTGAACCTGGAGTAGGCTGGTAGCCAGAAACCTCCGTGGATCCAGTTTCTGACTTTCCCTTCCAACAGATACGTGATTACAGGGGCATTTTATACACCAAGGTTTTTACATGAGTGTTGAGTGTTTGAACTCAGCTGCTCATGGTTGTATGGCAAGTGTTCTTCTGAATAGGCCATCTTCCCATTATCCAAGAGTAGATAATTTTTTTATTATTTAACTTATTTATTTTACATCCAGAGCATAGTACCCCTCCCCCATCATTTTATTCCATCTGTCCTTATCTACTTTTCCTCTGTTTCTGCTCAGAAAGAGCCAGGCCTTCTACTGCTATCAACAAAACATGGCATATCAGGTTGTAGTAAGACTAAGCACCTCCCTGTACTCAGGCTGGGCAAGGCAGTCCAGTATGAGAAGTAGGTTCCCAAGAGCCAGCCAAAGCATTAGGCTCCCATTATTAGGAGTCCCACAAGTAGACCAAGCTACACATGGTACACACACACACACACACACACACACACACACACACACACACACACACACACACACACACACACACAGGGCCTAGATCAGTTTCATGCAAGTTTCCTAGTTTAGTTCTTGGTACAGACACTGTTCCTGTGAAACTAGGTTAGTTGTTTTGTGGGTTTTCATGTGATGTCCTTGAACCTTCTGGCTCCTACAATCTTTCATTCCTCTCTTCATCAATTCCCCAAACTTGGCCAATATTTGGGTGTGGGTCCCAAGAGGATATCTTAAATAGGTTGTTTAGAATATAGTTTTTCATGCTTTAAGAGATGTGTCCATTTTGGGTGTGAATAAAGATGTGCTTTTATTATTATATTTTCTCTTTTTACTCTTTTGGTTCTTTGGGAGTCCCACCAACCAGATCCCAAATAAAAACACACAGAGGGTTATTCTTTCTTATAAATGTCTGGCCTTAGCTTGGCTTATTTCTAGGCAACTTAAATTATCCCATCTATCTTTTGCCTCTGAGCTTTTATCTTTCTCTATTTCTGTATCTCTCCTCTCTCTCTCTCTCTCTCTCTCTCTCTCTCTCTCTCTCTCTCTCTCTCTCTCTCTCTCTCTCTCTCTCTCTCTCTCTCTCCTTGGCTTGCTGTGTAGCTAGGTGGTTAGCCCCTGATACCCTCCTCCTTCTTTTCTCATTCTTCTTTTTCTCTTCCCAGGTTTCTACTATTTATTCTCTCTGCCTATCCTTTCCTGCCAAGTTATTGGCTATTTAGCCCTTTGTTAGACCAATCATGTGTTTTAGACAGGCAGAGTGACCCAGCTTCACAACATTAAACAAATGCAGCATAAAAGACAACTTTGCATCATTAAACAAATGTTCCACAGCATAAACAAATGTAACATCTTAGAATAATATTATACAGTAGTATACAAAAGTTTTTGACTTGAAACACTGAGGAGAAAGGTTAGATGACCTTAGATAACTTCCCTTTTTACTTTGGAATTTCAAGGATGTCCAGTGTCAGTCATTATTAAGTGACTCATGGTTCCTGGAATGTCTGCTATTAGCCAGGTTTTTTTTTTTTAAACTGATTAATATTGGAATATATATCAGCACAATGTTGTCTGAACATAAACTGTCCATATAGTCTTGGGTTCCCTGCAACTTGTACATTCTCTAATAGAGTTTTAAAATCTGTAAAAGAATGTGTTTTACAATCCCAGGTAAAAATTTTGACAATAACTGCTATTGACTAGACCTGACTTTTGCCATGCGACTTGCATCTGTTCATATCTAAATCCTACACGGCAAGCTTTATCAGGTTCACTCTGCTATAAAATAATTTACTACTTTCTGAATTTTGTGAGATTGGTACAGTTGGATTAACTACATTATCTGAATTTCTTTAAAGTCTGCATTGTTATACTCCTTCAAGCCTGAGGCAGACTTTGTGTCACTTATTCATTTTCTGCTTATTACTTCAAAATGTCTTTCTGTCAACAAATACAAGACTTCTAGCCGGAAATAATAAATTTTATACAATACATAATCCAAACAATAAGCAATGAAAATAGTTCCATAATTTTGAATTATGAATGTAACATTAAAAACATTAAGTTTGTGAGTTTGAGACCAACTTCAGCTATATAGTGAGTCTGAGGCCAGCCTATGGCCACACACTGTCTCAAAAGAAAGAATAGCTGCTTGACAATATCACTAGTGACAAAATCAGTGTGAGTAAAATTTAAAGATTAAGGACTGATAGATCATAAGACTCATCCCTTATCCTGTAGAAATCATACATATTTTCATAAAAGTTGTGTAAATACCTAGGCCTTACTGATTATCATGTATGCTTGACAATACCTGCCTTGAGATTTCTACTTTGTTTCTTTTTCTTACATATATTACATTGTTACTGAGACTCAGCCTATTCCCAGCAAGTTATTCAGAGGCTAAATGACTAAGAATTTGGAGTGAGATGGTATTTTCCTGGATGTTTGCTATGGAAAATATAAAACTAATAAGAACACTCACATAAATAAGAACCAAAGAGATAAATATATCATAGCAAAAGGAATCACAGAGAAAGTAGCGTAAGTCTTCTCTAAGATCTAGAAGATTAAGGCAGGACTGTGGGGACATTCCAAAAACTAGTAGTCTCAAGAGTACAGACCACAAAATAGAGCATTGTTTCAGTTAAATATTGCATTTTATTCCTCATAAATATAATTTAAAATGTGCTGGGAGCCACAGAAATACGAAATAGGAACATTGGGACCACAAGACTGACCCACCAGAGCCAAGGGGGAAAGCCAAGATCTCAAGGAGTATTGGTGCTAGTTGTTCTTGCAGGTGCTGACCTCTTCTTACAGAGGATTTCTGTGTGTGAAGTCAGCTCCCTCTATCTGTTATTTCCTTGGAATTTATGGACATATATATCCCCCTATCCCAGTTAGTAAACAGTCACACAGATAAAATCTTCCAGACCTTTATTCACCCTGTCCAAAGCACTGACTGTCCACTTTCCCTATGATTGCCTTTGCTAGGTAAACAGTAGTAAATCATTTAAAACTTCTCTCTGGCTTCCAAGGTCAACCATAGACAAGACTAACACCTCACAAAGTCACTTCTACTACTGATAAGAGAGCTATCCAGAGCTAGTTATCCCAAGAAAGCTTTCTAAGACCTTCAGGCTCCTGGATTCATTAACAAAAGATTCTATCTTGAAAGTTTAGGAATGCAAACTAAGCCTTCACTTAATCTCACCTAGAGAAAGTGCATTAGCAGATCAAAGAGCTGCTAGATCCCTTTCATTGTTTAGTCACCTAGCAACCCATCTCTAATTGCTTTGTCAGGGAACTGTTCTTTTTTGTCCTTTATAAGACCTATGCTGTCAAGGTTGCATTGCCTTGCCATGCCATCACGCAGTGCCATCACCATCTTATCATGTGTGATGAAGTTGCTATACCAATAAAGAGATATTGAAAAGTAATTGCTCTAAGTTTGATTCCTAAGAAGAGATTTCCCAAGCCTCTGGTGAAGAAGCACATCACCTAAAGCACTGAGAGAAAATCTATCTGGGGCTGGGCCTCAGAAAGTTTGCCTTAAAAATAAATAGTTTTATCTTCTAAAAGTTAAGTAGAACTGTAGAAATGAGAATTCCAAGAGTACAGAATAGTGCTCAATAAGGCAAGCTTGTTTAGTGGAAACTATACTACAGTTAGATGAAAGTAAGATCTAGTTAGTGCATTATACAGCAAGACAGGGTAAATATGGATAACGCTGTCATCTAAAAAATATGGAAAAAAGAGTACTGAATGTTTTCACATTGAACAAAGTACATGTGTTTCACTTAGATTTAAATAATCCAGTGTTTACAGAGACTGAAGTGTCCTATGATATTCTATAATTGTATTAAAGTGTGAAAATAGAAAAATCCTGTAACTCTCTCCCCCTCGACCCCTTCCTGAGGTCCCTGAAACTAGCCTAGGTTGACAGAGTTGATACAGCTTCATTGTATCACTAAATTAGTTTGTTCAGGGCTCAGATTCTCAAGCTTTGTTCACAGGATGTACTTCCCACACTGCCTGACTAGGACTGCATGCCAAGCAACCTGGTGAGACCACATTCTTCATTCCTGATGTAGCAACCTGGGTGGGACCACCCAGGAAAGCCCAACCTAGAGAACTGTTAATTGAAGCAGGCAAGAACTTTCTGAAGCTTGCACAATCCAGGAAATGAATGTCTTCAGGTTGTCCTATTGTTTCACAGGAAATACCTTGCCTGCCTGTCTGTCTGTCTGCCTGCATTCCTAAACTCTGCCCTAAGCTGACCTTTGGCCCTGCCCTGTTATGGCTCCCAGCCCGCCCATACCCACTCCCCTACCCAGAGTGCTGTATAATACCCACTCCCCTACCCAGAGTGCTGTATAAGAATTCTACCCCAAAAATATTCGGGCCTCTAGGCCTGAAGCCCACACATTATGTGTGTACTGGTATCTCATTCATATTCATTAAACTCTCTTTTTCTTCAAAGTTAACAGTGGTCATTAGCCGTGGTCTTGGGGTGTCTTGGGGCGCTCTAGGGGCACCCACCTATTACAAAAGCTCCTATTTTATGTATCAGCTAAGAGCAAAAAGTGAATTATAAAGTCCTGAGTAAGTACTGAGAGCACATTTTTAACCAGAAAAAAACCCCAAGTAGCCTGAAAGACTTATAAAAGTGCATACAGATGTGGGTCTATATAGAAATTCTTGAAAAATAAAATCATAAAATTCTCAGATAATGAATGAAATTAGAAAATGTTATACTGAACATGGTAACCCAGACTCAGCAAGACAAACATTGCATGCTATCTATCTGTTATTTATGAATACTAGCTCTTAATCTTCATTTTTAGAGTTTTAATTTATTATTATTTGTAATAATATTTTAGTTATTTTTATTTAATTTTTAATATAATATAATTTGATCACATTTTCTGTCACATCTGTGTCACCTAAGTTAGCTGTATGTCAGACAAGGGCCTGGAAATTAAGGAAGACACAAGAGTCACTGATCACTCTTAAATGAAAAATGTTGTTTATTGAAGCTCAGGCGAAGCCTTATATACCAAGGCTGTTTTTCTCACCTTGAGTAACATTAGCAGCTCACAGGCAACACTTGGCCAGGGTCATCTTCTTTGTTCTCTGCTAACTTTCTGATTCCCTAACTGCAGCACCTGCTTGGGCAGTGTTCTGATAATGGATCTACTGGTTCAGGTAAACACCACAGGCCATTAAATAGTGTTATTCCCTGAGGGATGCAGGCTGACCTCCACAATTTTCCTTTTCCTCAGTTCCTTCTATGCCCTCTCCACTTCCATACCCACCCAAATTTATGTTCTCTTTCTCTTCATCTCCTTCAAAAACATGGGGAAAAATCCCAAAGAAACACAAAATGTAGCACAAAAACAAAAAAAAATGAAAATCTAAATAAACAAAAAAGAAATTAATAGGACTGAAAATGCCAAAACAAATAAAAAATGAACAAAGTCTCCACAAAAATACCACTGAGTTCATTTTGTGTTGGCAGACTACTCCAAGTCTTGGACCTACCTGGGAATGTAGTTGATTAGACTGAAGAGCTAGAGCTCCCTCACTTTAGGTCAACCAGCCATGTTAAACAAACAGGTCACCTAAAGTTCAGAATCCCCCCACCCCCCAGTCCCTGGAACTTGTTATCCTTGGGAACATCTGGGCCCTGACCTAACTGCCTGACCTATGAATGTTAACTGCCTAACCATGGACTGTCCCTATCCAGAGGCCAGCCGATAAGAAATTAGATAACCCCAGTCCTAAACCTGAGGGGAGTTAAGCAACTGCCTAGAAACAATTCCCTAGACATAACACAATTGGCTGCAAGCATGCACCCTTAACCTCAAAATCACCCCAGGATGTCCACTCACCCTATAAAAAACGCCTGTGAACTTTCCCCCAGCAGCTCCTTCTGGCCTTGCTGTGAGTACATGTGGATGAGCTCCCTGCCTAGCTTGTATCGTGCACCTACAATAAACCTTGCTTTTGCAGTCTGAACATCTTGGTCTCCGGTGGTCTTTCTGGGGTCCCTGAGTCTGGGCAGAACATATACAATGACACTCAATTGGAGAAAACTGTTTTTCCCTTTGCCAGTAAGTATCCATTGCAGATAGCATCTTGGTTAGAGGTGGGATAGCTTCTCTACTTCTTTCTCTCAGTGTTTGACTCTGTCTGAACTGTTCAGGTCTTGTGGCTGCTGCTACAGTCTCTGTATATCAATTCTGTTGTGTCTAAAAGATACTTCCTGTCTGCCTTCCGCCAATCAGCATTTTTATTAAATCAGTAGCCAAGATACTTACAATGTAACATAATTCCACTACACACTATGCCATTAGGATTTGTGTTACTGCTATGTTCCTTTAGCAAATTAATTGTAACAGGTTTTGTGTAGGCCCATATAATACTTACTCTTGAGTTTTAGCTACTTTAACAGTATCAGGAATGGGTTCCACCTCATAGAGTGGGCCTTAGGCCCAATCAAAAATAAATGGTTGTTCCTATAACATTTGAGCTCCTCTTGCACCAGCATTTCTTGCAGACAGATCACTACTGTAGGTCCTAAGGTTTGTAGATGGGTGATATTGATGGTTATCTTTCTCCTCTGATAGCATTCAGTATACCTTCCGGTATCATGTAAAAGTATCTTCTACTATCAGGAATGTTAGTCAATAGAGATGAAGCTTTTAATTAGGCACCACCTGGATTTCTCCATGTTTCATGCTATAAATAAGTATTGTCTTTAGCAGTAGGGCCTTACTATATGTTGTGGAAAGTGAACACTGGTCTTGGTAATAGCTTATGGTGTTTGATGGACACCTTTTTGTCAAAGACTTAACAAAATGTAACCCATTTCTGGCACTGGATGTCTTATTTCATAGCATAAGGTGTCTAGTTGGAGCATTATCTCTTATTATTTGGTGACTCTATATTCCTTTCATATTATATACACATTTTATGAAATTTATACAATAATAGATTTTCATGTAGTTCTTAAAAATATTTTAGTTTTATTTTTTCTTTCCCATCTTTCTTCCATTTTCTTTCCCAATTTTTCCCCCATTTAATCCAAATATTTTATATTTCCCTTTGTTCTCCACAAGAACATATTCTATTTCCCCTTCCTTGGAAGATTCTCTCCTCCCTCTAGTCCTGTTCTATGTACCTAACTGCTATGGTTATTCAGGTTACAGAACACATACTTAAAACTTAAAAGATCACATCCATGTATAGAAGAAGACATGCAGTATTTGTTTTGGAAGTCTACATTGCCTCACTCAGGTTGATCATTTCTAGTATTCATTTTCCTATGAATTTAATAATTTCATTTTTAGCAGGTAAATAATATTCCATTCTATAAATATTCCACTTTTTCATTATCCATTAATTAGTTGATGCAATCTGGGGTGTTTCCAATATTTGGATATTATGAATACAACAGTAATGGGTATAGATAAGCAAGTGCTCTGTAGAAGGATACATAGACCTTTGAATATTATTCCAAGAGTGGCATAGATAGGGATTATGGTAGATCTATTCCTAGCTTGCTAAGGAGCAAGTACAATGATTTCTGAAGTGGATGTACAAGTTTACACTTCTACCAACAATGAATTTGTGTTTCCCTTTCTCTGTATCATTACTACCATGTGCTACCATATTTTATTAATGTGGGCTACTCTGATTGTGATAAGAACTCTCAAAGTGGTTTGATTTGCATTTCTTTGGTTGCTAAGGATGTCGAACATTTCTTTCAGTGTTTCCTAGTCATTTGTATTTCATCTTTTGAGAAATTTCTTCTTAGTTTTATATCTTATTTATTATGCTTTGAGTTCAGTTTTCTTAAAACTACTTAATATATTTTAGATACTAACCCTCAGTCTTAGGTATAACTAGCAAAGATATTTTCACACCCTGTAGGATGCTACTTTATTCAAATGATAGTGTTCTTTGCTCTATATAAGGTTTTCAGTTTTGTGACATTCCATTTAATGACTTTTGGTCTTAATTCCTGTGCTAGCAGTGTTCTGTTCAGAAAGATTTCCTATTCCAGTAAGCTGAAGACTATTCCATACATTCTCTCCTATCATATCAGATTCAGTGTACATATTTGGTTTTATGTTGAGGTCCTTGATTCATTTGGTGTTGATTTTAGGGCAGGGTGATAGTATGGATTTATTTGCATTCTTCTACATGCAGCCATCTGATTTGACCAGCACTAGTTGTTGAAATGTTTTGTTATTTGTTTTACAGTGTATATTTTTGGCTTCTTTGTCAACAAGAGAAACAACAGAAAGACTACAAATTAATGGAAACTGAACAACCGTCTACTGAATGACTAGTGGGTCAAGGCAGAAATAATAAAATGAAAGACTTCCTTGAACTGAATGAAAATAAATGTATAATATACTCAAACTTATGGGACACAATTAAAGTTATGCTAGGAAGAAAGTTCATAGTTCTAAATGCTTACATAAAAAGAACTAGAGAGATATCAAACCAGCATGCTAACAATACAACTAAAAGCTCAAGAATAAAAAGTGGTAAGAACACTCAAAAGGAATAGATGGCAGGAAATAAATAAACTGAGGGCAGAAATCAATAGCATAGAAACAAAGAGAACAATAAAAAGAATCAATGAAATGAAGATTTAATTCTTTGAAAAAAGCCAATAAGATAATAAAATCCTTATCTAAATTAGCTACAATGTGAGAAGAGAATGTCCAAATTAATAAAATCGGAAAAGAAAATGGATACATAGCTAAAGTCACTGAGGAAGTTCAAATAATTAACTCATACTTTAAAAACCTGTATTCCACAAAATAAGAAAATCTAAAGAAATGGATATTTTTCTCAATAAATACTACTAACCAAAGTTAAATTAAGATCTGATAAACAATTTAAATAGAGCTATAACTCCTAATACTATAGAAACAGTCTTTCAAAGTCTCCCAAACAAAAATCTCAGAGCAAGATGGTTTTAATGTAGAATTCTACCAGATTTTCAATGGATGAATAGTGACAATACTCCTCAAATTATTCCACAAAAAAGTAATAGAAGGAACACTGCCCAACTCATTTCATGAGGCCACAATTACCCTGATATCCAAACTACACAAAGACTCAAATGAGAAAGAGAATTACAAATAATTTCCCCAGATGAACATAGATGTAAGGATACTCAATAAAATACTTGCAACCCAAATCCAAGAACCTATAAAAAAAGATTCTGCACCATGATCAAGTAGGCTTCATCTCAGGGATGGTTCAACATATGAAAATTAGGTAATGACCTTCAGGAAGGCATTTGTTCAAGTCTTCTTTGGGGTCCTTGAACATAATTATTTTTCATTATTACTATTTTTAATTCCCTATCATGTGCATTAGTTAAATTGCATTTCTCAGGGCAATAGGTTACTAGTTTCTGGAGTCATATTGTCTTGATGTTCATGTTTCTGTTTTTTAACTGAGATCTATGCATCTGGAGTAATGAAATTTGAGATGAATTTTGGTGCAAATATCTGAACTTATATGTTGGGTGGCTATTATGTTCTTTCATTACTGTTGCCCACTCTGGATCCCAGGGAAAGTTGGTGGCTCTAGGTTCCCTGGTATAGAGTGCTTCCACAGGTCAGTGGGAGACACAAAAAACTGAGATGTTCTAGGAGGTAAATATGAAAGGGACTACCCTTTTTGCAAAAGGAAAGAGTCACATGGACGGCCAAGAATTACCAGGGACTGAAACTAGAAGCATAGTGGGAGCAGGTGATCCTGCAGGCAGCCTATAAAGAACTAAAAGTAAGGCATATTACATCTCAACCTAGAGTAGGCACTGGGTTATTTGGTAAAAAGTAGTATTGCAGAGTATTGGATGACACAAAGGAATTGAGATTGATTAAAGATTTGTGTGAAAGATATAAGCTTGATCACTACAAAAAGGCAGAGTCCTTAGAGAGTGGGAATAGGGTGTGAGGAGGGGCTGAAGACACAGGAATTAAAAGGCTAGGAGGACATTTCCTAGCTTATAATTTTTAGATCAGAGTATATAACTTTGAGTAAATATAGAAGTCAGGAAAGTGGGAGAGAAGAAGGAAATTTAGAGGAGTATTAGGATATAGATGTTTTGAATATATAAGAGACAAATTGGAGGCATGCTCTAACTTGGGAAAAGGAGGGTAATATAAAGGGAGACAGAGTAAGAAGAGATAAATATCAGGGGATATTTAAAAAGTCCATAAAGAAACATTAATTTTAAAGCTTGTATAATAATAATTATATATAATATTATATATGTATATATAATATATAGTTTAAATGAAGTGATGCCACATGGCATGACAATGTTCACTCCAAGTGCCATAGACTAACAAACCCCCCCCCCCCCCAGTTCCAAGCATAAGAAATCTTCCTTTGGTAACATGTCAGAAGAGTTGAACAGGCTCCCACGATAATATAGGCTACTGACATTTCACTTGGTTACCCCTAGAACTTGAAGGTGAGACCCTAATTTTGAGCACACAATATGTTTAAGCCACAGAACTTGGAGAAATTTAGTTAGTACTGATCTGGAAGTCTTCTCTTTGAAGGCTACCTTTCACAGTATCAGAATGTATTATACAAGCTGCAAAGGGATGAGAACAACCAATAGTCCTACCCAGCTATAAATCCTATGTCCTAATTTGCTTTACATTTATGTGATAAAACACCATGGCCTAAAGAAACTTGAAGGAGTAAATGACTTCTTTCTTCCTTCAATTCTTTTCTTTTTAAAGATGTTTAAGATCATACTTTATTATGTTTTACTAATTGTTGTTATTGTACATATATGTATATACATATAAAACCATTTAGTTCATATATTACCTGTATGTGTGTTTTTCAGGACTGTCCATTTGGTACCTCTCCTGCTCCCAGCCTTCCTCAGTTACCCATAGTTCTTTGTACAGAGTTGAAGTCTAATGGCTTTTGTCCATCCTGTTTGGTATTTTCATTGATGTTATCCTCTTTCAGCTCACGTTTGGGAAGCCATGTTATTTGTTATTGAGACATTTTGAGTACAGCTTCTGATATTAATAGGAGATACAACATTACAGCAAATGCGCTATTCCCCTGCTTCTTACAATCTCCCCCTTCCTCCACAACATTCGATGAACTTTAAATGTGAGTACATTGAGTCTATATCCATTGGGACTGGGCTTCACAGCTCTGCATTTTGGTTGGTGGTAGTTTTAATTAATGATCTCTATATGTAACAAAGAATAGTTTACTTGATGAGGGGCAAAAAATACACTTACAGGTGAATATAAAGACAAATGTTTATATATAGATTGTTGTTAGCGATTATGCTGGATTAGAATAATAATGGTTTTACATTATCCTCTAATAGTCATGACTTCATTAACACTGAGTTTTTAGCTAGGTTTCCAGTATCAGACATGCTCTCCCTCTTGTTGAGTAAATCTTAATTCCAATTAGCAAGATGTTAGTTTCTGCCAAGTTATGCATGTCACTACTTCCCACATAGGGTTATTGTGGCCATGCTGTTCACTGCTAATGGTTAATAGGCATGATACCTGAATAGGACTGTAAGTTGTCTCCCTCCTTTTGAAGCTTGAATGGCACCTCTGGAACCATGAAAACTAGTCCTCAGTGAGGGAGCTTTCAGATAACTTCAATGGGCTCTGTTTCTGAAGTGCCTGATGTCTTTGGCAATAGAACCTTATCTTCTGTCCCTGTGGTGTTACCAAGGGCAGTAGCAATAGATATTATGGTTTGTAAGTTTCTTGGACATCCTTCGCTAACAACTCAAAGGAGGGCTTCTTATGTCTGATACTGGGATTTTGTTAGTTGGTATTTGGATGACATTAGCAATATCAGCTCAGATGAAAAATGTTCTTTAAAATTAGGTATATATTTATACATGAAATTACATGCATTTTTCTGTAAATAGTTAATATGGTATGATACCCTGTGGTGTTTTCAGACATTGTTTTAAGATATTTCTTAGTCATTTTTTTCTTCTTTTGAGAACTCTCTATTCAGATCCTAGGCTCATTTTTCAAATGAGTCCTATTTTTTATTTTTTGCCTTTTGTTTTCTGAGTATTTGAATATTCTGGATAACAAACCTCTGTCAGATATATAACTAGCAAAGATTCTCTTTCTATGAGCTTCCTTGTGACTCAATTTTTTCTTTAGCTCTGCAGAAGCTTCTTTTGTCCATCTATCTCTGGCTACAATTTAGCCATTTAGCATTTAGTATAGAATTATCACAGCTCACAGAAAAACTAAAACATAGTCACCCACACTTCTGGATGATATTTAGCATAGGTACTATAAAGGATAGTAACAATGTTATAGAATTATGTTTAAGTTAACTTAATTCAGCAATGAGACATATTTCAAAAGTTAATTTTTCAGGTATTATTACAGAAACACTTGCTTTACTCTCAGGCAGGCAGTACCTCTTTGGATGAAAATATGTTCATTAATGTATTGAACAGTATTAATTATGCATCTGTGGTATACCAATGATTGTAACATCAATTGGAACAACAATATGAAAGGGTAGAAGCATTCCCATGAAGCCTAATGAGGAACACATTGTAAACAGAATAAAGTGGTTGAGTCACATTTTTTTTTAAAAAAATAATGAATTAAACAAATGTTAAAGCAGGTAACAAGAGAACAATGAAACTACAGGAATCTAAAGTATTGTCAAGTAATTGCTTTCATTTTACATTTGTTGTTATTTAAAGTGAAACCGGAAAATGAGAGAAGACTAGGCTACTAACCATCAAAGTAGTCAAGTGCAGAATCCACAGAGAAATCTCTGCTTGAAAACTGAAGACATCTGTGTGTGACAATATTTTTTTCAAATTAAAAAAAAAGAAGCTTCTTGGTTCATGAGGTCCCACTTGACAATAGTTGGCCTTAATTCTTGAGCAAATGTAGTCTTAGTTAGGAATCCCTTTTCTAAACCTATATTGTGTAGGATAATGCCTATATTTTCTTCTAGCAGCTTCAGTGTTTAAGGTCTCAGGTTTATGTCTGATTTATTTTGTGCTAAGTTTTGTACAAAGTGACAGGTACTAGTCTATTTTTCATTAATCTGCATCTAGACATCCAGTTTGCCTATATAATTTCTTATTGAAGAAGGTTGAAGGTGCTTTCTTTTCTTCCATGGCTGGCACTTTGTCAAATATTAAGTACCTGAAACTACATGTATTCTCATGTGGGTCTTTGATTTTGGTTGGTTTTACTACTCTATTTTTGACAATACCATATTGATTTTTTTTTTTTTTTTTTTTTTTTTTTTACTATGGCAATGTGGTCTGGAATACTAAGTCTTCCAGCATTGTTCTTTTATGTCAGGATTGTTTTGCCTACCTGGGGTCTTTTGTGATTCCAATGTGAATTTTAGGAATATTTTACTATTATATCAAGTATAGAATGGGGATTTTGTTTATGATTGCATTGAATTTGTAAATAGCTTTTGTTAGAATGGTCATTTTTACAATGTTAATTCTAACAAATTATAAGATGTCTTTCTATTTTCTAGTGAGTTTCTATTTCTTTACATGATTTAAAGTTCACCATAGAAGTCTTTTTTGTCTGGTAAGATTTATTCCTAGATATTTTATTTATTTTGAGGCTATCATGAAGTGTACTGTGTCCATGATCTATTTATTTGTATGTCTTTTGTTGGTATATACAGAAAAGCTTTTAGTTTGTGCATGTTGATTCTGTATCCTTTCACATTTCTGGTTTTAAAATAGTTTCTAGATGTTTTTATCATCATTTTTTTGGATCTATAATATACAATATGTTATCCACAAGTAGGGATAGTTGTAATTCTTTATTTATATTCCTTTAATTTCCCTCATTTGTTTTACTGCTCCAGCTCCTATGTGAAGCACAATATTGAAAAGAAGTGAGAACAGAGGAAAACCCTTTCTCATTCCTGACTTATGGGACTGAGTCAAGATTTTATCCACTTAGGATGATGTCTGTGGATATCTGACTATGGCTTTTAATATGTTGAGGCATTCACTTTCTAACCTTACATTTTCCTGGACTTCTTTTATGAAGATATGTTGAGTTTTGTTAAAGGCTTTTTGAAATCTATTGAGCTAATCATGTTATTTTGTTTTTTAAAGGTTATTTATGTAGTTTGTTACATGTATTGACTAATATACATTAAACCAACCCTGTATTTCAGGGATAGAGCCAACTTAGTTATGGTGCATACTTATTAATGCATGGCTGTATTGTATTATATTGGGAATTTTTGAGTTTATGTTCATTATGGATGTTGATTTGCATAATTTGCTTTTGTTGTTGATGTGTTTTTACCTGGTTTGGGTCTCCAATTGGATACTGGTTTCATAGAAGTTTGAAGGTGTTTCTCCTGTTTCTATTTTTGAATACTTTAAGTACTGGCTGTAGATCTCTAAATAGCTAATATAATTCTTCTGTGAATATATCTGCTCCTGGACTTTTTCTGATCAGTAAAACTTTTTATCACTATTCCAAATTCCTTCTTGTTATGTGTCTGTTTAGGTAGTTGACTTTTTGGGTTAATTGTTGTGGTTTGCCTCAATCTAGAAAAAAGAATTCATTTCTTTTAGATTTTCCACTTTAATGGAATGCATGATTAAAAATATTTTATGATATTCTGAAATGCTTTCATGTCTGTTTTAATGTTTCTCTGTTCCTGATTTTGTTAATCTGGGTCCTCTTTTTCTTTCTTTGGTTACTTTTCCTTAGTAGGCTGTTTCAGATTTGTCTTCTCAAAATAATAATAATAATAATAATAATAATAATAATAATATAATAATAACAGCACTAAGATTTTTTAATTCTTTGTATTGTTTGCTTTGTTTTTATTCCATTTATTTTTCTCTGATTGTGATTATTACTTGCCATCAGCTGAGTTTGGATGTGGTTTGTTTTGGTTTTTCTAGTGTTTATTTGTTCTCTTCCTGATATTCTAATGTAGACTGTTAGACTCTCCTTCATAGGACTGCTTCTAGTGTATCTCAGAAGTTTTGCTTTTTATTTGCATTTTGGTTTTTTTTCTTTTAGTAAAAATAGATTTTTTTGCTCATACATCATTGTAGTTTCTCTCCCTCTACTCCCAGACTCTCCCCCACCTCCCCTCCACTCTTGATCCATTTCCTTTTTGATATTCATTAGAAAAGAACAGGTTTCTAAGAAACAACAACCAAACATGACAAAATACAATATAATAAATTAAACAGAAACTATCATATCGAAGTTGGGTAAAGCACCCCAATCGGAGGAAAGGAGTCCCATGACCAGGCACAAAATTCAGAGACCTACTCATTCTCGCAGTCAGGAGTCCCATAAAAAAATGCCAAAGTTCAGAAGTCATCTTCCTATGGAATCTGCATGTCCAGTTTAAACAGCATACTGTCAAGCAGTCAGTATAAGAACAGGTTCTTCTCCAGTGGCTAACCATTACCACAAATAGAGTAGACTCCATATGGAGTTTCTTCAATGCTCATTTTTCTCTTGAAGAAGATTGGTGCTGCCAGGAGCATATCTGTCTCACTGTCCAGTAAAGTATAAGTTCTTAAAACATTTTAAATGACATTATGAAGGTCTTAGAAGTTTTTGAAAATTACCTATCTAATTGAAATATATCTTTGTATACCTAAAAATCTTGACTAACCTACCTATAAATTTGATTATCAAAGGTGACTATTAACCTGCATTTCTTAATTATACACTACAAATTTAAATCAGTTACATGAACATCATACCATAAACAAGAGTAGAAAAATACATTCAGCATAACAAAATTGACCTTAAATTTGTATCAGTAAACCAAAGTCCATACCAATGCAAAACATTTTGAGATTAACAGCTGATTTCCTGATCTAAGTAAATTCAATAATCTAAGTTTTTAAAAATTTTTCCTACACTATATCCCCCTTTTCTTCTCACAAAGAGATTAATTATGACCATTAATCGTTTATAATGAAAACAAACATTAAGGAACAATATTTTGGGAATTTGGGAGTAGTTTTCCATTACTACTTCCTGCTGATTAAGGGGCGTTGAAAATCTCACAGGTTCTTGAGACTGGATCATAGTCTGCAGCCCTGTAGCTGATATGGCCATCTCTTCTCATCAGAGATTTTTTTCAGGGGTTCTTGGTTAATGAAACCATATTTGCCTGGAAGCAATCCACAGGTTCTCATCTTCTGTGGAAGCAAAAGCAGAACTCTTCCAAAGCAATAAATCCTTAGACACAAATTTTAAAATCAAAATACCTTTAAAATATATATTTTTTGTTTAAATTAGTAGCCTTTGCATTTGCAAACCATTGCCTTTCTCCAGTTAGCTCATTAATAGTTAAAAACTAAAAGAAAACACAATAACAACAAAAACCCAGATTTTGTGTCTATTTTCCATCTTTATGTGGCTTATTATATTTTTATTACTCTATTTCTCTTTTTAAAGACTTAATCCTCTTTCTTTTCTCTCTGAAGCCTATGTGCCTTTTACACACATTGTAACCCATTTACAGGTTTTTCTTTTCATTTGAATCTGTTTTATTGTGAATCCTTAATCATCTTCTAACCATAAGAGCTTTTAAAATACTCACACTCTCTTAAAGAACCACATAGACTTTTCAAAGCTGAATCAGTAAGTTCTCTTAAAGGGACTGTGTCTGTTTGTGGCCAGCAAAAAGAGCAGACCCAGGAAAATGCTGCTACTAAGTATCCATCTTTGCTTCCTTTTTGTTCAAAATAAACAGAAACCTTAAACCAATAACATGCTATTGAGTGTTCTGTGCGATTTCAGGAACCGGTCTGGTTGTAGCCATGCTTTCTTTGTACAATGACCTGCTTCATATATACAATTTGGAAGCTTCTTTGGCTCAGTCTCTGTGCTAAAACCCTTTTAAAAAAACTTTCTCAGGCTTTAAGTGGATATTCGCCCATACAGGGACGCCATCTGTTACAATGTGGTTTCTCGGTCCCGGGCAGCCAGAGGCCCAGACACAGACCTATAGCCCCAGACCCCTTAGCTACCTGCTGCTGCTTAGGCCCCAGAAATGACTCAGACGCTTATATTAATTTCATGCTGTTTGGTCTATGGCTTTAGGCACATTGGTAGCTTGCTCTTACATCTCCAAAAATTCTCCCTGCTAATTGTAATAGCCGGGAAACAAAGTCAGCATAAGGCACAGGGGGTCCTTGTAAAACTTGTAAAGTCCTCTGTAATTCAGCCTTAACCTGTTCCCAATCAGGAATATTAAATCCTCCCCCTGTCAAGTACCAAGCACAAATGTCTCCAACTGTAGTAACAAAAGCGAGTGTGGTAGAAGACTTAATTGCAGTTCCTTGTATGCATAACAGTTCCTTAAGTTCGGAAGCCAGCCGAACCTTTGATTCTTATTTTCTATGGTACGTACCCTTTTATATCACAATTCTCCCCCTGTCTAATATACAGGTGAGCCCTGTCCGATTACCCCTTGTACCTGGATCTCGGTGGGACCTCCACTTGCCACATCCGGCCTAGTGTAGCCGAGCCTGGAGAGGGTTGTCAGGGTTAAATCAGCACTCAAGAGACAGTCAGTTCCATCATCCATGGAGATCAGCTGCTTCTGCTCCCTTAGCCTTTATTTAGCAAGCTTATATACCCCTTAAGTTCCCCTGCCCTGGGTTCCTGTACCTGTCAGTGTGTTCTCTGGCAAAGGGTGCAAGACTCCTCATCAACACAGGAAAACCACTGATTGCAAAACAGGGTGTTGATGCACACAAGGTGCATCAACAAAGATCAGGGAAGTAAACAAAAGGGCACTGACCTTACCCAGGCTTTTTTAGCCTGACACAGAGTATATGGGTCTGGGTATGCCAGCACCCAACAACATATTTTTTATGATGTCTTACATTTCCTCTTCTTTTCTTTCATGTGATTTTTAAAAAATGATGTTCCTTGCTTATTTGTTTTACATCTTGTGTTTCATTTCAGGATCCTGATATCCTGTCTTCTACTTGACTACTTGGTAAGGCTTTTCTTTGAATCTTCTACTTAAACTACTGGGCTTTTCAGTTATATTTTTATCTCAACTTGATTCTTCTTCATTGTTTTTATCTCCTGGTTGAATTGTATTCTCAAGTTTTGAGAACAGAATACAATAATCCTTTCCACCAGCATTATGTTTGTGTGTGTGGTTTTTTTGGTATTACTCAAGTGTTTAGTTTCTTTCAGCACATTTTTCTTGATTACATCCAGCTGTTTCTTTGTATTCTCTTTAAACTCCTTGTTTTCTTTGCTGATGTTTGCGATTGATTTTTTAAATTTTGTGTCCTGTCTGATAATTCCCATTGGTAAGTAGCTCTGCTGGACTGTTATGTTTTGGAGAGCTGATACATGCTTGATTTTTCATACTCTTGTTATTCCTAGTATGAAATCTGGACATATGGACTTATTTGTTAGTTCTGGGTTTGATATATATATAAAACATGTTGACAAAGAAGATGTGGAGATAGGTTGGATCTAGAGGTTGGAATGTCTTTTGTGGAATTAAATCAGGTATACAGAGGGGACTGGATGCACGTCCTATTCCAAGGTGGAGTGTGGGATTACATAGATCTGGGTGAAAAGGTTGGATATGATATGAGAGTCCTGTGGTTTCACAGATGGATTTGGAACATCCTGACTCAAGTCTAGAGTTTGTTTTTAGTGAGTATAGGGAAGGCCATACTAGGCTGGTAAAATGGTTGTTAGACCCAGGGTGAATCTGGTGGGTTAAGGAAAATGTATGGAGGAGGTTATGGGTATTCACCAGGCTTGATCCTTAGGGTGGACTAGTGAAGTCTGAGTATGGGATAGTGTAGATGAGATAATGTAAAGAGACCTGTGAGTCAATGCATAAGGGCTGGGTCCTGACAGAAGCATCCATGTTGGCTTCAGCATCAGAAGAGGTTGCCAGACTAAGCAAGGGCACTCATTGGGGGACCTGGACTAGAACTGGCAGGTTTAAGAAATATAAGAAACTCAGTTGTAGAAGGTTCTCACTGAGACAGACTCTGGAACCTTAAACGATTTTTTTTTTTTAAATTCAAAGTTTATAGTTTATTATGAAGGGAAAGTCTGAGAAGGAGCTCACTGAGGAAGAACCTGGAGGTAGGAACTGAAGTAGAAACCATGCTTACAGAGCTATTCTCCCTGGCTTTCTCAGCTTGATTTTTTAAAAAAAATACAACCTAGGACCACAGTGGTCTTGGAACCTATATATTTATCTGTTCATGAGATTTCCTTGCAGACATTGAAATCCATGCCTATTCTAGGCCTTGGAAAACCAAAGAGGCAAGGCCTGAGGAGAAGAACCTTTTATTACTCAGGAAGGGGATATCAAGATGCTTTAATTTTTATAAGGCATCAACCTTCAAGTGCTGGTAAGAAAGGAAGAGACAGCAAAGCCAAAACAGAGGGGAACCATCTACAGCTATATAAATACAAATGACAACAAAAATCATGGCCTTGTTTTAGTTTTATCCTTGAAGACTCAGTCCAGGGTTGTAAAGCTGAAAGCCCTAGTGACTATTTTTATGTATTCTTGAGTTGAGATTGTCTACATGTGAAAGCTTCTAAGCATCTTCCTCTTCTAACACATCCCAGGGATGTTTGTAATGTTAACTATAGAACAACAGTTAGAATGACTTTGTGCCCCTTGGTGATGTTTGAGGTGAAGACATCTGGAACCTAGCTAAGCTTAATTTAGGGAAAGCAGGTATCCAGTAGGTTTAAAGAGTAATTCTTTCACTGAAAAACTGTAAATAGTGTTTGTTAGAGCCACAGTAAGATTTTCTCCCTTTTACCTCCACCTTCTATGGAGTCTTCAGCTTTGTTTTCTTATTCATGTTCAAATCTGAGTATCAGCAAGTATAAAATGACTGCCAGGCTAGGATCACAGGAGAGCATAGGCCAGTGCGGAAATACAAGATAAATTGTCTTTTTCATCCTCTACTGTGCTTGTGGATATACTCAGAATGCTGTGCTAAGTAACATGACTGTGGGTTTTAAATGTAATATCCACAGTCATTACTTTGAAATAAATTGTATTTTAACTAATGTAATATTTTTAAGTGAACATGTAACATGGCTTTCATGAGAATGTTTTCATACATACATTATTTTTACTATTACTCTTTACTAATAATCCATGCTATACCATTTTCTCCTTTTGTTTGTCCATTTAACTCTCTGCAGCCCAGGAAGGTTTTGGCACTTGTGATCTTTCTACATCAGCCTTTTAACTATATCATATTGCAGCTCTTCATAACTGTACATTGTTCATGCTATACAAACTAGAAGTGAGGTATTTGATGGGAGTATCTATTAGCAAGAGGAAATAGAACCTAAGTATCAGGCAAATTCATTGGTTAGAGAAAGCCATTTACCATGCATTTTTTTTTATACAAAGAGCTCCAGATAACCCTCAGTTGTGTCTCCCCTCAGCCAGCATGGAGTATAGGGTGAGAATTCCTTCACTTTTTCCTCTAGGACCACAGGAACTAACGTGTTGGCTTATTTGTTGGAGGTAACAACTTCACAGTAGGAGAAGAAGGATTTAGCAAGACTTGACATGATGATTTCAAGTGAACTGAGACAATCCATATACTTCTATGTTCAGTCCTGCCATCACCTCAGTACAGCACAGATACTAAAGACAGGCTGCAACCTAGCACTTAATTAACCTTCCTTCCAAGAGAAAAACCAATTACAAGACTAGCCAGAAGCATTTTCAGGTCTCCTGAAAACCATCAAAAGTAGACTTCACTGTGAGAAGCAAAAGGGTTATTTTTATTCTGAATGTGCCCATGTTATCTCTTTCTTACTTAAATAGGTGTCTGCAAGTCCAGCAAAGTGTTCATTCACCTTGCTATCATCTCTAAATATGTTATCATGCCTCAAGGTCAAATGGGTAAGTGAACATCATGCCCATGGGAAATGCAATCACTGTTACCATGCTCAAAGTGATGTTCACATTTCTTTTTCCTTTCATAGCCTGAATGATACTGGATATTGTAGCATTCCCACATAGCTGAAAAAGGTTCAACCATCTAGAAATCCAGAAATACTGTGGTTACTAGTTGCTTTGGATCCAGGGATTGTGTCACTAATAAAAGCAACAGAGGGAAAAGCCTTTATGATACCTCAACTACCACTTATTATCTACACCAGGAAGTTCTATCCCAAATGGTGGCTGAGACATAGCAGTTTCTAATCTATAACTATAATATGAAGCAGCTCAGATCCAAGGAAGATGTATTGAAGATTATTTCCAAGAGGTATGAGAATTACCTTCCTGAGACCTTTAGAAAAGCCTTTGAGAAACGAGAGAAGTCAACTCCAATGAGCTCTCATACAACCTCATCAGCCATCTGAATCTCCCTGATAATGAAAGGATCAGTGCTGGTAAGAGTTTATCATAAACTGTTTTTTTAATGTGGATCCTCCATTTCATTTTATTAAGCACAACTAAGACAGTGAAGAACACATCTGGAAAATTGGGAAGAAGAAGCAAATCTGTCCTGTAAAGAAACACTTTATCTTTGGAGAGCCGTTGAAACTTTTGACACAAGATTTAGTGAGGCTTAAGTACTCAGAATATAGGCAGGTGACCAACAGTGATCCCTCACATTATTAGATCCCGTGGTGTCCCCCAAACCCATGTAGAAACCTCCAAGACAAAAGTCCTGTGACTTTTGGATAAAATCAACTAAATCACCCCAAGTAGTTTAACAGCCTTTATGAAGAAGCTCTGAAAGATGAGCAAGGCAGTGAGTGCCCAAATGAGATATGAAGCTAATCTTAGCACTACTGCTAAGGCTAGAGCTGCCATCAATATGTAAAAATCTCATTACCAGAATGGGAAAATAGTGCTGCAATAGGAGTCATTTTGAAAATACAAAACCACCCGTACTAAGTGGAATAGTATATAATAGAGAGAAAATTAAAATTAAAATGATTAAACCTTGCATTCTATATTTGTTTTCAGTCTCCAGTTTGGTCATAAGATAATTTTATAAAGGGAAAGCAAATAAATAACCATAAATTAATTTGTCTATATAGAATGATTTTCCTAAGACCATGGTCACTGAAAGTTTAGGGAAAAAAACATGGTAAAGTCACAAGCAAAGAAGCTGGTATTCTGTGGAGCTGCAATTCCACCATCATTATAGTACTCTTTCCTGTGATATCCCCATATATACTGCTTCTGCCCTTTGGAACCCAAGTAGATGGCCAGCTCTTCAGTTTGTCTTCTTTTTAGTGCTTCATGGTACTCACAGTGGAATAAACAGACTCCTTCATCTCCTACTGATTCCTGGTATTCATCTCCTTTATAAAAATATCTGATTTTAGGTTGTAAGAAATATTAGAAATATCTCTTACTTACTATCTTTCTCCTTATAATTTTTGTTTAGTTTTCCTTTTCATTGCTCAAATATCTACACTTATGAAGTCAATTGGGAAGTTTTGTAGCCCAGAACTGGTTAAGATGACATTGGTAATTTATGTTTCTTTTGGGGGTTTACACTGATTTAAGAATTGCATGAATTTTGTTTCTAAAGACTTTCATGTTACAAGAAATACTATAGGCCAGAAGAAGAGTAAAAATAACTGTTCAAATGGTCATATAGACCTTTTAGTCCAGTACAATGTCTGAAGGGCAAGTCTATTTAGAAAATTACATGTCCATCAGCAAGACTTAAGTTTATATTGTTATATCATGGAGCTAGAGATCTATGTATATAAGAAACCTATGGTGGAGTTCTATACATGCAAAAAGGAATGTACTAGAGAAATTATATATATATGTATATGTATATGTATATGTATATGTATATGTATACATTCCCAAAGACTAGATATTATTATGGTTATGTACAAAAGAAGAGGGAGAGTTCTATGTAGGACATTCATTAAGGCCCAAAGAAGATTTGGTTTATAAATAGATAACTCATATGTGACAAAATAAATAAACCATAATATGTAAATTTAGAGATAATTTTTCAAGTGAATATTGAAGAAAATCAAGAAATTAGTTTTTGATCCCTTTCTCAGCCTCAAACAGTATGTCCAGTTTAGAGACAAGCATTATGCAACCTATTTGCCTTGATACTTAACAAAACAAAACAAAAACATCAAAACCAAAAACAAGTCAAAAAAGCAAAATAGAAACAACAACAAAATATAAAGCCACACTAAATTCTAATTTTATTGCATTGATCATAATGGATCATGAGAGATCATAGGAAGCTTGAATTGAAACACTTGAAAACTCACCATGGAACCCAAGGTAAGACAATAGATTAGTGCCATGATCCTCAACTGTCCTAATGTTGTAACTATTTAGTACCTCATGTTTCAGTGATGCGCAACCATTAAATTATTGTCATCGCTACATCATAAGTGCAATTTTTCTACTGTTATGTAGCAGTATGTTTTTTTCCCTGGTGAAAGAGGTGTTTGATTCCCAAAGGGGTCTCTACACATAGGTTGAGAACTGCTGGATTAGAGGATGATTCTATGTGATTCTGGCAATGAGGGCACTCAAAAAAATAACTTTGTGATGAGTGCTAGAGAGGATGAGCTTACCAAGACTATGGACACAGGGACTGAAAAAACACGGAGAAGCAAAAAAGGTAGGCCTGGGAAAAGCAGAAAGTAGTTTATAACTAGTAACCAGCTTCCTGTGGTGAAGGAGAAAATGTTCCATGAACATATCAAACTTTCAGAGTGTGAGCATCTCTGGTATCAACACACTGGTAGTTCTGTTTACATGAGAAGCTTTGGGGGATTAAATTCAGCACTTCACATTGAAATGATACTTGCTCTTTTGTGGAAATCTTAGAATGGAGAATCCTATTCCCCCACTCCTCAAATCTGGGACAGTGAAAAGCAGTGGATATCTTGAGAAGGAGCCTAATATTTGAACTGAAGCTACTCTTAGGGTGATAGCACATAAAATAATCACAAATCAGGGAGCTTGAGCACAACCTACAATGCTATCAATACAAACGACAGTAACCTGCTGAGGTGGTTAAACATAACAGAATTTCAGATGTACAGGTCACTTTGGTTTGTGGTCAATTTAAGAGGAAAGACTACCTGTGTTGGATTTCGGGGCACAGAGCAGAGACAGAAAGCAGGAAATAGAACATAATCCCTCAATATGTGGTTTATTTGAAACCTTGAAGGGCAGGGACTTTCCCACAGGGAAAAAAAAGGTACCTGCAAAGGAAGAAGGCTCCCAGGGAACATTTATTGAGGTGGTGGGTGATCTTGAGAATAAAGAAGTTAATGTAGTTTCAGGTGCTATATGACAGTGTCAAGTAACTCCATCCTGAAGTGTTTGACCAGACAAAACTGTATTGTATTTAGAAATTGTCTTAAGGGAGTGAAAAGGTCCTGGGATGTCATATGGTAGAGTTTTTTCAAGGTTTATTCCAACATACCACAATTATTAAAAGATAGGGAATGGACTGGCGAGTATAGAGGATCCTGTAATAGATACTGAATTTTCTGCTGAACATGGACAGGGGTCTAGAGGTAAGGGAATTTTGAAGATATAGGTCCCATGGTAGGTAATGGTTGATATTGTTCTGTCATCAATAATTCTATTACCCTATGGGTAGTAATGGCTCATATCTTCTTTTGAATAAACTTTGTGAAACAGTATACTTTCCTTTTTTCCTACATAATGCATCCTGATTTTTATTTCCCCTCTTCTAATCCTCCAAATTCCTACCCTACTCTTCTCTCATCTGTTTCCACTCCTTTTCTGTCTCTTATTAGAAAAATAGCAGGTTTATTTTAGATAATAATAAGATAAAATAAAATAAAAATAAACAATTGGAATTAGATAAAACAAATAAAAAGAAGTTAAAGAACGCAAAAGAAGAAACAAAGACCCACTTTTTTGCACACTCAGAAATCCCATAAAAACTCTAAACTTGGAGACATAATATATATGGAAAATACCCGGTGAAGACTGTTGCAGGACCAGTGAATAATGGTGAGATAACATTTTAAATAGGATAAACAGGCTCCTCCCATGAGAAAAACATCTGTGGGATCTTCGGGAAATGCTCCTGTAGGCCCAAATATTTTTAAAAGAATTAAAATAGATATAAGGTTTGGATTTTGCTGATGGAGTGATGATAATTAAGGGGCATGATGGCTTTTTTTGTTTCCATGCAATCAACGCCATCTGACAAAAGATACTAGAGGCTGGCAAGAGGATTAAGTAGGAGAACTAGAGACCACCTTGCAACAGGTCAGCCTCCATTTTAACAGTAATGTTGATGGAAAGACAGATTGAGTGTGCCAAGAGGAACCTTGAGATGACATAAGGGCAAAGGGTCAAGATTTGATTGAACATAGCAGAGGGGCTTTCGAGCTACAAGGTGCATTGATAAACCAGATAGTAGTGGATGGCTTTTAGTACTATGACAGTAATCAATACAGGAGACCTAGAAGGAGCTTCTCTTAATCTCAGATGTTGTTGTTTGTAGATAGGAGACCCACTAGGAGGAAAAGGGCAACTGAGTATCCACTTAAAAGACTACAGATGTTACAGAACATTACTTAGGAGAAAATACAGGCAGATGGAGAAATACTGAATTTGTTCTGGTGTGTGCTTGATAGAAGTTTTCTAGAGCCACAACTCTATGAGCTGTTTGTGACTGAGTCCTAGCTGGTGACAGGTCACAGTATTAAAAAGAATTTTATTTGGCTATGGTGAAAGTCATAAAGGTCTCTTGCAGGTAGAGCTTTTTCAGGGCATCTCAGTCTTAGATTCTAAGAGGTATTTTGTGGATTGATTAACAAATGAAGCTGCTGTAGGGTGAGAGCCATTGGGAGAATTAAGTGCAACATTTTGTTCTGCTATGGAGGGAATTCTGGTTATTTTGATTGTGATGGGTTTATTAAGTAAAGATTGTAAAAAATAGAGCAAAAATAAGTGATAAGGAGAAAATAAGCAGGCAAAGAGAAGAGGTAGAATGAAAGTAAAGGAAAGCCCAAACATAGGATGAGGCTTGTGGTTGGAATTGTCTGTTTTCTGTGTCTTAGGGCCCTATCTCAGATCAGCTAGGATCTGTTGGTATGGAAACAGCATCATTCACAGAGAGTATAAATCCTGTCCTTGGAGTTGGTCCTGAAGGATATTAAGCTGAGAAGAAAATTTTAAAGGCTTTCTGAGAGCTAGTGAGACTGAGAGGTAAACATATGTAGAAAAGACATTGATCCACCTCTTTTAGTAATGAGTCTTGAAAACAAGACTGGAATGACAAGAAGGATAAGTTGGATGACTTGTGGCCTATTAGTCAGGAGGTGGTAACTGTACAACCTTGTGGGGAAGAGTAAGAGACAAAGTTAATGGAGAAAATGCCCCATAAAGATTACTATAAGATTTTGTTTAATAAGGGTAAATGAGATTGTATAACTGGCTGTACTTGTAACAGATTTCTGTAGAAAGAAAAGGTAATTAGCTGTTAGATCAGAAACTTTCATAAGTAAAAAGCACCTAGAAGCTATATAAAATAGGTATTTTAAATTTATAATATAACTAATACAGCAAAAGGCAACAAGCTTCACAATGAGTCATTTTTATTAGATTATATATCAAAGTTTCTAAGGACATTGCTTAGATATCCTGAATAATTGCCCAAAGCTATAAGTTTGATGGTAGAGTATCTATCTAGAAGCCTCATTTAATCAGGGTACATGGGTGGTTAGGGTATGAGCCCTGGCATTAGATTTTGCTTAGAGAATAATTGAAGACCAGAGTAAAGGACATGTTACCTTGAATTAGCATGCAGGTCCCATATCAGTCAGGCTTATATACAAAGTGTCCCTGTGCACAACATCCTCATATGTCAGTTTAGAAGATGTTGAGGGCAGAGTAATTACCCTTTGCCTCTCTGTTGTGTAGGAATTTAGGGTGTGGTAAAGACTAAAACTAATTAACACTGAACAAGAGAATCAATCCATCCTCCTGTCATGTGAGACATGAGGCGTGGTTCCTCTTTCCTATAAATAAAGAGTAGGATTTCATGGTCTGGCAACAACCAGACCTGATCAGGCTTACACAGGTGGGGACAGGAGTTAAAGACTTCCAGTGACCCTTATTTCCCCATTTCTGAGTGCCTTAAAGGATTTGATCATTTATAAGATGACTAACAATTAAAATTTATGTTTTATTGTCTTTAACATTTTTCAATAAATTAATAACTCTCATAAGGTTAGGATTTTATAATTTTATTCCTGTTAAGACTTAAGCCTTAAAAGTTAAAATTGTGACCTGAAATTATTTTAGTATCAAAGTAAACTTTAAACCATAGATAAAGTCCAATGAGAGAATGATAATCTTATTTTTCTGATCCATTTTTTTTTTGACACAGGGTTTCTCTGTATAATAGGCCTGGCTGTCCTGGAAGTCCCTCTGTAGACCAGGATGGCCTCAAATTCAAAGAGATTTACCTGCCTCTGCATCCAAAGTGCTGGAATTAAAGGGGTGTGCTACTTTTCTGATGTATGAAGTTTCTGACCTGTCTGTACCTGCCTAGCTCTCAGGTCTGGACCTGCCCACAGCCCTGCTGTCCCAAATAATCATACAAAAGCTTATATTATTTACTTGATATTCAACATATGGTTTAGGCTTATTACTAGCTAGCTCTTGAATTCTAACTCAATCCATTTCTATTAATCTATGTTTTGCAAGGTGGCATATGGCTTACCTGTACTCCATTACACATTGCTTTCTGGGTGGCTGGATTGTGTCTCCTCTGATTTAGCTCTTCTTCCCCTGTATCTATGCTTCAATTTCCCATCTGCTTCTAAGCTGCTTTGCCATAGGCCAAAAAAATTCCTTTATTATTCAATGGTATTCACAGCATACACAAAGTTTTTTTTTTATTCCTTTATACTGTACTTTTATAGCATATTATATGACCCATTTTCTCCAAATGGCTTAAGTTTAATAAAGTTATCAAAGGCATAGTGATTAGACATACATCTTTAAGTAAGTTCTTCTTGAGTTATATAATCTTAGGAGTCAGATTTTTTTCTTTGATCTTTACATTTTTTTCTTTCTCTACTTTCAACCCTATCTCCCCTCCTTCTCCCCACCTGATCCTTCCATTCATACCCCAACCTGCATCCAGTCTACACATAAAATCAATTCTATTTCCCACCTCCAAGGAAGATCTATGTGTCTCTCAAACCCTAGTCTCTATACTTAACCTTTCTGGTTCTGTTGATTATAGGTTGGTTATCGTTTACTTTAGGCTGCTACATAAAAGTGAGTACATACCATATGTGTCCTCAGTCTGTGTTACCTCACTGGGGTGATTTTTTTCTAGTTCAAGCCGGTTACCTGCAAATTTCATGTCACATTTTATAACAGCTGAACAATACCACATTGTGTAAATGTTCAAAGGTTTTTACTTATTTTTAAGTCAATTCTTCTGTTGTGGGATATCTAGGTTGTTTCCAATTTCTGGCTATTATGAATAGAGCAGCAATGAACACAACATTGAGCAAGTGTCCTTGCGATAGTATGAAGCATCTTTTTTTTTTTTTTTGTTCAGATGATAAATGCAATGCTGCAAAGGACTAGTCATGTTAGTCATGTCTGTCTTTTATTCTATTTTTAAGATTTGTGTATTTATTATGTATCCTGATGGTATATACATGCTAGAAGAGGACACCAGATCTCATTATTGATGGTTGTGAACCACCATGTGGTTGCTGGGAATTGAGCTCAAGATCTCTAGAAGAGAAGCCGGTGCTCTTAACCTCTGAGCCATCTCTCCAGCCCAGTATGAAGCATCTTTTAAGTTTATGATCAAAATAGCTGGGTCTTGAGGTCGATGGATTCCCAGTATTCAGAGGAAACAACATGCTGTATTGATTTCTGTAGTGGATGTGAAAAGTTTACACTCCCACCAGCAATGGATGGCTACACTTCTTTGTTCACATCCTAACCAGCATGAGTTGTCACTTGTGTTATTTATCATAGTTGTTTTGGTGGATATTAAATAATTAGAAATTTCAAAGTCCTTGGTCCATTTGGAGTTGAGTCTTATACTTGGTGGTAAGTATGAATCTATTTGTATACTTCTACATACAGACATCTTGTTTAACCAGCACCATTTACTGATGATGCTGTCTTTTATCCAGAGTGTATTTATGGCTTCTTTATAAAAAAAAATCAGGTTTCCATGGATTTATGAATTTCTGTCTGGGTCTTTAATTCTATTAATTTATGTGCCAGTTTTTAATGTCAATACTATGTGGTTTTTTATTACTACAGGTCTTCTAGTACAACTTGAATTGGAAATTATACTTCCAGCAGTTCTTTTGTTGTTCAGATTTTTTAGCTACTCTGTGTTCTTTGTCTTCCCATATGAAATTGAGAATTGTCCTTTCAATATCTGTAAAGAATTGTGTTGGATTTTGGAAAGGAATTGCATTGAATTTGTACATTGCTTTTGGTAGGATGGCCATTTTTACCATTAATCCTACCAATCCATGACCATAGGCCATCTTTGCATCTTTTGATATCTTCTTTAGTTTCTTTATTCAGAGATTTGAAGTTTTATCTTACAAGTCCTTTACTTGCTTGGTTAAAGTTACCCAAAGATATATTATTTATGGCTATTTGCGAAGGGCCTTGTTTCCTTCACATCTTTCTCAGCTGTTTGTCATTTGTATACAGAAGGGCTACTGATTATTTGAGTTAAGCTTACATCCTGCCACTTTGTGACAACTGTGTGTCAGATGTAGGAGTTCCCTGGTAGAATTTTAGGAGAACTGATATATACTATTACATCTGCCTGCGACTTTTTGGCTTTTAGAGTCTCCATTAAGAAGTCAAGTGTAATTCTAATAGGTCTGCCTTTATATGCTATTTGGTCTTTTTTTTTTCCCCTTGTAGCTTTTAATATCTTTTGGTCTTTTCTTTTAGTCTTTTTTTTATTATAAGCCTAGTGCACTTTCTTGTCCAATTTATTTGGTGTTCTGTGTGCTTCTTGTACCTTGATAGGCATGTACTTCTTTAGGCTGGAGAAATAATCTTCTAAGGTTTTGTTGAAAATATATTCTGGGTCTTTGAACTGATATTCTTCTTCTTCCTCTATCCCTATTATTCTTGTTTGGTCTTTTCATAGTGTTCCAGATTTCTTGGATGTTTTGTGTCAGGAGGCTTTTTTTGATTTAACATTTTCTTTGAAATTTCTTCTATTGTATCTTCAACTGTTGGGGTTCTTTCTTCTAACTCTTGTATTATGTTCATAAAGCTTGCCTCTGTACTTCCTGTTTGAATTCCTAAAATTTTCATTTTCAGAATTCCCTCACTTTGTGTTTTCTTCATTGATTTTATTTCCATTTTTAGGGACTGAACAGCTCAATTTATTTCCTTAGATTTTTTTATGTGTTTTCTGGAATTTCTTTACAGACTTTTACCATCTTCATATACTTAGTTTTAAGGTATTTTATGGTTTTTTGTCTATGTTATAATATTAAAGACTTGCTGTGGTAGGATAGTTGGGCTCCAGTGGAGACATATTGCCCTGACTGTTATTGCTTCTTTTTTTAATGCTGGTGTCTAGCATCTGAGCTTGGGATGATTATGGGTGGAGGCACTGATTTCTAAGTTTGTACTTGTTGTGTGGATGATCTCTTCCTCAACTTCTGTTTCTTCTCTGTATTTTCAGAGAGTGCCATGCCTGTATGCTGCTTTGTAGGATTATTTTTCTGAACCTGATAGATGTCTCACTGTTATGGGAGTTCCAGGTAAAATGTGTTTTGTGATATTGGAAACTGACACTTAGGAATGGGAATTGGGTCGAAGTCTGAGAGGGTCCACAAGAGAGAGGAGAGCAGAGCTTTCAACAAAGATTGGCCGATCTCCTCTCCTTAGAATGAAGAGAATCACTGAAGAGGGGTTAGCCAAGCTGGTTTCCCATGGCAGTAAGACTCGAAGTGAGTGGATCTAGAGGAATAGAAGGAGATGGGAAGATGTACAGACAGCCTACATGCTTTCTTGGGAGGAGTAGTCTGTAGGTTAGCAAGCAGTGCCTGCTAGAGTTGGAGATTGTGATACGGTAAGAAGCAGGGCACGGGAAGTTAGGAGGGGAATGTCTGTGGGATATACAGATATGGGCTGTGGGGGGACTGAAGACTGCCACAGTTTTGTGTTGCGGATCTATGATGAAACTTGGGTACTGATTCAAGGGGACAGAAGGAGAAGAGAGGGTCTGTAGGCAGCTTACCTGGTTTTCTGGAAGGAATGGCTTATGCGTTATTGGAGTTGTCAGAGCTTTGGACCTGCTGGAGTTGAGGGCTAGAATAAAGTGACAAGTTTGAGGAGGGATGTTAGAAGGGGGAAGATCTATGGGATCCATGGGAGTGTGGAACTGGGACAGGTAAGGCTTGCCAAGAGTGTTCTCTTGCATAGTTGGCTATTAGCTGTGTGTATGGGGGATTGGAAAGGACGAGGAAGTGATGAAGATCTTCAGTTAGTTTACGGTTCCCAGGCCTTCTTAAGCTAGTGTGTTCCCAGTGAATTCTTGCTGGTGTTGTAGGCTGGGAAATTAGGATGATTTGTGGGAAGAAGGTTGGAGGAGAAACTCTTTGTGAAGTGTTTGGGTACTGGGTTAGAGAGAAAAAGGAGACTGCAGCAGGCATGAGACTGGGAGGATTCAAATTTGTATTAATCATCAAATACATATAATCTTTAATTCCCAGCCTCCATAAACTTTGTGTAATTTACTCAGACCTTTTGTGACTTAGCTTTAAGCCTTTACAGTTTTTGCTTTCATCTGCTATTTTTCATTATTAGGACAAAATTCCACTTTTATCATATAAAGTTCATCCTTGTTCAAAATATATTAATCCTCTTTAACCTCAAATATAACCTTATACTTTATATCCATTTAAATATTTTTTCGAACCAACTTATTGTTTCTTTTGACTTTTCTAAACAAGACTCGAATTCAAATTACATATATGGCAAAGTATATCAAATAAAGATTACTGGTATGAAGATTTTTAACTATTAACTCATTTTGCTATAATTTTCAGCAAGATTTTTCTTTGCTTGAAATTTAAGTGTTTTTTAAAAAAAACATCCTCCTGCGCAGTATACAGATCCTAAAGAAAGAAAGCTTACCACTGACCAAGAGCTTCAAAAACAAACAATCCTGACACTGATTGGGGGAAGAACAAAGAAGGGGGAAATATTCAGAGAACTGGATATATGTGATTCCATTTGGTCATTTTAAATTTTATGTGTAAGGTTTCTTGAATAAAAAATTAAATACCATAAGATCTAATGATAACAAATAGATTTGCCATTTGTTGAAACAAATTTTTATAAGGAGGTTTAAAAAAATATGCGAGGCCTTTAATCAGTATATCTAACACCTTTCCCATTGCTGTGTAGGTGGACTCCCTCCTCATTTTTGTTTTTAACCTGTAATCCCAAAATACCTTGAAGTCTTATACGATTAGGGGCTAATTACATGCAACCAGCTGGGAAAAATGACTGGATACCTATCTATAGGTGTATATCTATACAGTCCTTACCTATCTCCTCTTATCTTGAGAGAATATTAACATGAACCAACTGGCTCTGATTATTTTAAGCAGGCACAACTGGATTTACTATTGAGATACTTTAGAAGATCTTTTTCCCTTAATTTAAAAACATGTGTGTGTGTGTGCTCGAGCACATACACACTAGTATACATGTGTGTAGATGCAGACAGACTACCCACAAAGTTTAACAGCTATTTTACCTCTTTTAAAGATATCAAGTTGCTAATAATACAAATGTCTGCAACTAAGAGGTCATTAAACAGAAAACTATGTAAGCCAAGCATTTAAAGTAATTTAGAAAATGTTGGGAACAAGTTGATTTTTCTTAGCTTGTCTGTACCTATACCTGAAAAGTAGAAAATAAAGATATGAATATCCAGAATTGATGGGAGTAGAAACAAAGACAGATCATAGGTATAAGGTAAAAGAGTTCCCCAAACAGAAAGACTCTGCTGTACTATTTCAGGGGAAGCAGGATTGGTGGCACAGGACCCAGTGTTGCTTCTATCTCATTTCTCTTCCAAGTCACACAGCCAGGGGTCTTTTCTCTGCAGAAAAAGTTGCCTTGCATATAAAAAAATTCCCATCCTATGGCCACTCTGAAGTAGGGTCCTGGACTCTCTGGCTGGTAAGGCTGCCAGGATGCCTGGAGTCACTTGGAGGGAGTGACGAAGTGGGAGGAACTCCTCCATTTTTGTACATATTTCAGTTCCTGATTTCCAGTTTGCACAGCCACAATTTGCCCTGTTCCACAGGCTATACAGCATGGAAACTTGCTTTGATTTAAGAGCCCATTTTCTGTTGGGTCAGGGAACCCTCTGAGAAAAGCAATTAGGTGGGCTACCCACTTAACTAAGATTGGTCTTTGGTCATGGTTGTAAGTAGCAGCTGAATGGCAGGGATGAGAGAAGTTAAAGAGGATCTATGGAGTAGGTCTTAAACCATTCTCCATTCTTAAGAAGTTATCCAAATAAAGATAGATATTAAATTTTGAAGTGTCAAAGTTGAGCCAGTGGTGGACATTGTCCAGTGTACATTGGGGCCAGATTTGGACAGAAAGTCAAACAATTTTGACTAGTATGAGGGCTCACAAATGGAGGTCTTTTAAATTGTCCTGCAAACAAGCTAATGGTTGCCACTGATAATTTGGAAACCATGTTGGATATAGGATCGATATAAGAACAAATGTCAAATACAGCCATAAGAGGCATCCCTTGAGAATCTGATGATAAAATGTTTTTGGAAAATAGGAGAGACATCCCAAGAATCATAATTTCCCAGGAGTCATGAACTCATGAGCCCAAGGGAAGTTCTTGGGTGTTTTGCTGAGTATCAAGACAACAACAAGGAGGGCTCCTGAAACCTTCAGGACCTAATAAGTTCATCTTCAAGTGAGATACCATGAGTTGCCTTGTCCTGATGTGTTATATGCTTTGCTTGGGTTTATTGAAAAAAACCTCCCATCTGTGAGTCAGCCTATGTCAGAATGAAACCGGGACTGAGAAGGGTGAAGTTTGAAAATGAGAGAAATAGGCTTCCTGAAAGAGATGGATGGGCCCACTAGAGAAAGTCAGAAATAACAACTAAACATTATAAAAATATGATAAGACAAAACAAAAGACAACATATTGAGACTGGACAATGCAACCCAACAGAAGGAAAAGCATCCCAAGGACAAGCTGAAGAAACAGAGACTCTTATTCACACACTCAGAAGTCCCATTAAAATACTAAGTTTAGAGCTATAGTATGCACTCAGAGGATTTGATGCAGGCCCATGTAGGTCCTGTGCTTGCTGCTTTAGTCTCATTGAATGTCTTGATTAATTGATTTAGACTTATTATTAATTTTGAAAGTTCAGTCAGCTTGGTTAATAGTTGAGACCAATAGCTGAGGCTTATTTATAACAAGCTTTTATAACTTTAACACATTTATATTAATTTACTTTCTGACTTTTGGCTTTATTAATTCATCTCTGTAGAGTTCATCCTGCTTGCTTTGTGCTTCTTGGCATCTCTGCCTTCTTCCCAGGATCCTCTCTGCCAAGATATTCTGCCTAGCTATTGAGTGTTTGAATTTATATTAAATCTATCAGAGTGACACATCTTCACAGTACACAAAAAGATTATTAGACATTTCCTTCTTTTTGCAAAAATAAAAAAGAAAGGTTTAACTCTAACACAGTAAATATATATTCAATAAGAACAATTATCAAGTAAGAATTACATTCACATTATCTAGTCCATTTGTATTTGGCATATTTGGAGAAAATACTTTATTATCTATCTTATTTTGATGAATTTAAATTTTTAGGCCTAAACCATTTTCATTATAACTTATATTACCATCTTAAAACTACCTTTTTGGACCTCAAAACATTTTTAAATAAAATATTTGAGCTTTTATGTCTCTCAACTTTAAAACTATATCTTTTATGTAAATTTCTTTTCTAAATTTTGTAAGAAGTAAAACTATAACTATCTAGTGTTGTTGCTTTTTTTTTTTTTTTTTTTTTTTTTACTCTTTGTACTCTTTATGTGTGCCAACCAGATCCCCAATCATGCCATGGAAGCTTAGTATTTCTTATAAATGTCAAGCCTTAGCTTCACTTATTTCCAGCCAGCTTTTCTTAACTACCATTTGTCTCAGGGATTTTTGATTTTTTTTTACTTATGTAATCTTCCTTTCAATCTTATTTCATGGCTGGCTGTGTGGCGAAATAGCTGCTCCATTCTTTTATCACTCCTTGACCTCTCCTTTTCTCCTATTTATTCTCTCTGCCTGGAAGCCCCTCCAATCTTTTCTCATGCCTAGCTATTGGTCATTTAGCTCTTTATTAGACCAATTAGGTGTTTTAGACAAAGTAACTCGACCTCACAAAGTTAAACAAATGCAACATAAAGAAATGTAACACATATTTCGCATCATTAAACAAATGTTACACAGCATAAATGAATGCAACACACCTTAAATTTTAATATTCTACAACATTTTTCCTTTGATCTAAATAAAAATTAAAGGTTTTAACTTTAATATAGCATAACTACATTCAACTTAACAGTTATCAACTAAGAATTGCATTTACAATATTCAGTCCATTTGTATTTAGCATTATCTATTCCCTCTATCCAAAGTTTTACACCTAATTTACTTTTTATCATAACTAAGGAAAACTACAACTCTAATTCTTTAGTCATTAAGTCCTTCAAAGACCCCCAGAAAGATGTAATGTTACCTAACAATAAAGGCATTTGCCTGCCTGTATAGCCACCCAAAGTTCCTCTGCACTGTTGAGGTATCCATCTTCAGCCTACAAACCTACAGTATCTTGCAGACTCTTCAGTGAAGCAGGAAATTTGAAAAACTTTTCTTATTGGTATTGGCAAAGTTTGTAAGTTTTTTTCCTCTGTGTCATGCAGAATGTCTGCAGACTCTTTCGTGAAGCTGCAATCTCTAAGAACTGAACTATCTTGCTTTTGTAATGTTCAGCAGTCACTTTCTTGTGAGTCCTGCATGTCCAGTCAGCACAGTACACTGTAACTAAAATAAAAACAGTTTCTTGCTCAAATTGTTAACCTTGCCACAATGAAAACCAACTCCATAAGGAATTTCTTCCATTGCTCATCATCTCTGAAGTAAATTGGTATTGTCAGGAGCAGATATGTCTCACTGTCATGAAATGTTCTAAACTAACAAAACATTTTTTAATGTGGTATTCTATGGGTCTCTGAAGTGTTTGAAGACAATTTTGTAACATGGATAGATTCTAGTTGTTATTAAATGAAACCTCAAAGCCAGATATTGGGGAAAAGGCTGGAATATCAGAGAGGAAACAGACCACAGTCAATTCTCGCCCAGCCAACTTCTCAGGGTAAAAGCTGTCTTCCCAAGTCTTTAGCCCTTGTGGCTTCTACAGAATCTCACACTATCTGCCTATGCCTCCTTAAATACCTTTTTTTTTTGTTCAGTTCCTTCAGTTCTTGGTTAAACCCTGCATCATAATCCTAGAGTTAGGATTAAAGATGTGAGCTACTACTGTTTGGTAGTTAGGCCTTGAACTCACAAGAAGCATGGAAAGATCTCTGTCTCTGGAGTTATGGGCTTAAAGGCTTAGATCACTACTGGGTCTTTCCCCTACTGGGATAAAGGCATGATTTACCACTCTCTGACCCTGCTGGATTGACTGTGGGTAGATCTGTTCTCTGATATTCCAGACTAGTTTTATTAAATATAAAACATATCACCACATAATTTATCTATCTAAAATATACTTGTTCAACCTTGAAAACTTACCTAATGTGACTACAAGTTTGATATTTATAGATTAACTATTAATCTAACTTCTAATTTATACATTGCACTTTTAGATGAGCTGCATAAGCACAATACCCAAACAAGACTAGAAACACATATATAGTGTAACAAAATTAATTTTTTTCAATATACCAAAATCTATGCCAATATAAAATATCAGAGATTAATAGTATTTTATCCTATATTTTTACATTCCCCTAAGTTATAAACATCTATAACACCCTAAAGAACTAAAGACCACACAGCCATGTCTTTTCTAAATGTGGGCATCATATTCTCCACATGGCTTCCTGCTCTCTATGGGTGAAGACATAGGGGTCCCTAAGGAAAATTTGAGATAATTGTCAAGTCCTGGGAAAACTAACAGTAACCTTTGATGATAGGTTTCATCTGTCAAGAGTCAGGAGGTTTCCCTTATTAAATCATGTTAACCTGGAAGGAATCCATGGCCTCTTATTTTCTGTGGAAACAAAAAGAAAAATCTGTTCTCCAAAGCGTTTTTAACTTCCATTGGACAAATATGTCTTTTGACTTTTAAAATTTATGATAGTCCTAAAGTATCTAGGTTGGTTGGTTCAGTTTTTCAGTCCTGTTAACAATCCCATTATCTCCTAGCAGATGTCTTCTACTTATCAGCATTAAAACTTTCAAAATAAACACAGTACTATATAGAATCTAGGATCCCTGTGTATTTCACATCTTATGTGGATTTTTTCTTTTATAGCATTTTACTGTCTCTTAAAAGAATTTACAGTTTTTGAACAATTAATCTCTTTTATTTCTTTTTATGACTATCCACACTGTTTTTTCTTTCTTAAGCCTACACACATTGTAAATAAAATACACTGGAACTTGTTTAGAAGTTTTCAATTTGGAAGTAATATTTTAGCTTTTATTTCACTGTGCACAAACTTTGCTAAACTACAGCTTGGTCCTCTGCACTAGTCTATTATCATGAAAGCTCCACTTGTTTTTGAGGTCCTGAAAGCTAAGCCTAAGCTTCACAGCCTGGTTGGAGGTATGTTTGACCAGAACTACATTCACCACCCAGTTATGGAATACTGGTGCTCTGTATGGTGGAAGGTGTTTTTACTTATTTTTGTTGTTTTTATTTAGCATGAAATATGCTTAAGTGCTCTATTGTACAGTAGGGTTTCTTAAAGGAGCTACATTTTTTCTTCACCTTTCTCAGGCTGTAGATGGATGGATATTTGAGACTCATATTGGTGTGTCAAGATATTATTGGTTATTTTTTTTACTCTTTAGGATCTTTACTCTTTTGTAGGCCTGCAACCCAGCTCCCAATCATAACAATAAGGCTTATTATTTCTCATAAATGTCAATCCTTAGCTTGACTTATTTCTAGCCAGTTTTTCATAAATTATGCCATGTACCCTTTTTTGATGGGACTTTTTTCTTTTATTACTTATGTAATCTTACTTTTATTCCATAGCTGGCAGTGTGGCTGGGTAGTTGGCCCCTTCTTTTCCCATTTCTTGATCTCCTTTTCATTTTCTTTTTATTTTATCATCCTTCCACCATCACCAATTCTTTCTCCTTTCTGTCTGGTGAATTTATTATCTCATTTCCATATTCCCTATCCTGCTTGCTCTAAATCTCTTAGTATCTTGGCCTTCTTCCCAGAATCTTTTCTGCCCAGAAATCTCACCTATCTATTTGACATAAGCATTTTATTAAACCATTCAGAGTGCTGTATCTTCAGAGTGTACAAAAGATGATTCCACAACACCCCAGTTAATAGAATTTTGTATTTATTTATTCAGTTTTATAGAGAAAAGGAAGTATGTATTTGTTAATATACACATACTTGGAGGCCATAGGAAGACATTGGCCATCTTGATTTACTATTCTTCATTTTATTCCCTTAAAACAGGGTCACTGAACCTGAATTTGGCTGGTGCCCAGAAAACCACAGCAATCCTCCTGTCTCTATTCCCACAGCTGACATTTCAGGAATATATGTTCTGTTTTCATGTAAGTGCTGGGAACAAACTAAAGCCTTCATGCTTGAATTCTTCTGAGCCATCTCAGTACCTGTCTTTATCTATATCCTTTATATTTATTACTTATTTTGTTTTTAACCTGCTCGTAATTTTAAGCATCTTTTCACCTAAATTTTATGTTAACTTATAATTTTGCTTGTTTGCTTGCTTCTTTTTCCTTCTTTCTAACATTATTTTTTTCCCTTTTCTCATGACATATTTTTTAGATAGCTTAAGTTTGATTCTAGTTTATAATCTTAATTTTGGTGCAAACTTTTGGTTATCGTCATGCACTCGTTCTTTATGCTTTTAAAAATTTTTAAATGTATATATATATATATATATATTTGACAGTTTTGCACATATATACAATATATTGTGATCGTAGTCACCTCTTATTATTCTATTTTAACCTTAAATACATTTTTACCTTTCTATTTCCCAGTAAGTTTTCCTATTACTTTCATGCCAACTGTTTTATTACTATTATTTTTATTACTGCTCCTTGTATGAATATATGTAGCAAGTTATTTATTTTATCATTGGCACCTCACAGTGACTACACTACTGAACAAATTTGAACCTCTTCTGCTAGCAACCATTACCTGTTAAAAGCTCCTCATAGAAGAGGGGGACCTTAAAAGCCTCTCCTCTTCCTATGATAGAATGTTGAAAGGCTCAGTTTAGTGTAGGACTCCTACTTACGTTTTGATGGATGCAATGGCCTTATCATGTCTATAAAATATTATTTCACCACACTGATCTTTGTTCTTTAATTTTCTTAGATTTAATATTTTGCTATTTTTAATTTCTTATATTTTCCCTCATTTCTATTTTGTTGTTTGCTGATTGACTACACTCATGTTTATTTTATTAATTTGTTAAGTAATTTTTTTATTTATTCCATATAATTTCTGTTGCCTTCTTTGCTCTGATGCTTGCTAGTATAGTTTTCCATTACTTTTCATTTTATTTTTTATGTCATTTGTTTTGACATTATTGTGATTACTTAGGTCATCTTTTTAGTACTGGAGATCAAGTATAGAATAGAGGACTATTAAATATAAAGAAACTTCTATATAAAAAAATAGAAGATGGGCATATATCTTTAAGCATACAAAAAAAAGCCTTAAGATCAAAGCAAAGCACACAAAACATGATTCTTACAATATAGTCCATAGGTTTTCTGTTACTGAATCAAATAATAGATAAGTAGATAAATTTCCAGGCAGAAAATCCCCAACACATAACATCAAATATGGCTGGCTATTAAACAGAGAATGAACATAAATATAGCAGATAATTGCCCATATTAAAGGAAGAAAAGAGTGTGAAAATAATTTATGAAAAAGTGATCATGATACTGAAACCTACAGATGATGTGGGAATGCCTTTCTATATGCTGTGAATATCAATCTTTAAATAAAGGAGCTGTTTTGGGCCATGACAGGCACCATAGAAGAAGTAGGAGGAGAAATCAGAGCATAGGTAGGAGAAGCAGGGCAGAGTCAGAGGCAGATGGAGCTGAAGCCCAAAGGAGCAACATGTAAGGAGCACAGGTGAACCACGGGCTACGTGGCAGACAGATTAATAGAAATGGGTTGATTTAAGATGTAAGAGCTAGCTAGCAATGTGCCTGAGCCATAGGCCAAACAGCATGGACTTAATATAAGCATCTGGGTCATTTTTGGGGCCTGAGCGGCAGCTGGGTAGCTAAGCGGTCTTGGGTGGCAGGTCTGTGGGTCTTGGACCTCTGGCTGCCTGGGACCGAGAAACCCCAATACTACATACAGAAATCTTAAAAAATAAAAGCTTGCATGCTTCAAGTTTTAAAAATCTGAAAATCTCACAACTCTAAATGAAAACAGAAGAAAGACTATTCTTGATTGAATCATGAAATAATGACAAGAAACTGCAAATATGATCTTTGAGACACCATTAAGTATTTAATCTCATTCCAGTTAATAGTTCTCAAACTACATTTGGACAAGAAATTAATTAAAATCAGTGGGGAAGACATAAAAATACAAAGTTGTATGTGTGTGTGTGTTCAGAAGAAATCTTTCATAAAAAGAAAGAAGGGGTAAGTGAAGTGAAATTGAAAACAACTAAAATTCATTGGTTTAAATGTATGAAACTGTCAAACATCAAAAAATTTTAAAAAATACATTTAGATAAAGGTACATAACGTTTATGCTAAAAGTATAACAGGAATAGTAAGTGAAATAATAGCTGAAAATTTCTCAAATCTTGGAAAACATCAAAGTATTGGAACTATTTAAAATGCCAGAGAAATAAGCAGAAAGAAAATTTATGTTATATTACAGTTAAACTGCCAAGAGTACAGAAAACAGAATGTTGATAGCTGTCAGAGAGATGTGACAATTCAATTATTAATGGAAGCCATTATGCTAACTTTGGATTTCTAGGCAGAGACTATAATTTTTAGAGCTCTTGGAATGATATATTTCAGATACAGAAAAAATAAATGCAAGCCTATTTTACTATTTTCAGCAAATTTAACATTCAGAATTAAAAGAGAAATAAAGTCCTTCCACTTCCAAGATAAGAATAGATTAAAACAATTCATGTCACTAACTCACATTATAAAATATTCTTAAAGTAATCCTATATAAGAAAAGAAAGAAAAATAAAATTGTGAACTCTTAGGACAATGTAATCTCACTGTAAGCAAAAGAAAGCATGAGTATTAGGGAAAATTCAAATATTATTAATTTAAAAATTTATGAACTTCTCAGGTGAATGATAGAAGAAAATATTATAATGTATCAAAACACACCAAAACAAAATAAATCAGTGCTTATAATTCAAAAATAAATCTGAATGTGAATAATTATAAACATTAAAATTACAAATCAAGATTGAAAGTAGTTGTGAGTGAATGAATGTAGTTTCAGCACTTGCGTGGTAGAGGCAGGAAGATCAGGAATTCCAGATTGTTATCAGATACTGTGTGAGCTCAATGGCAGATTGTGGTACATGAGTCTTTGTCTCAACACTTATCACATCAAAAAAGCATGAAAATGAGCAGAAAGAAAATCGTATGCAATTCTCTACCATTTTCAGAGGAACTCACCTTACCAGCAAAGACATTATATAGACTGAGAAGGAAAGAATGGAAAGTGGTATTACAAACAGATTCTGAAAACCTAGAACGACTAGTTGAATATCAGAAAAATTGGAATTCAAGAAAAATTTAGTGAAAATAAAGGTCACTATATAAAAGAAATAATTTACCAATAAATTTCAAGGATCATAAATATAAATATACTGAAAATTTATATATCTTATTTAATAAAAATAATATCATTTTACATAAAATTGTGTATAGACCACAGTATACAAGGTCACACAAATACTTGACTTTTGCCAATGGATAAAACTTCAAAATTTCTACAAAGAAACTTGTGAGTTCATCTAGTTAGTAGGTCAAATGGATGATACAAATCTGCCAAATACTGGCAGAATATATACACATTTCAGAAGCTCAGTAAAATTTCTCCAAATATTGCATACTTTAGAGATTAAATTTTATACAAAGAAATACCATATATCTTGACACCCAATAATTGCATGTCATCATAAAATAATAAAGCTAGAAAAGCAGTTACAAAAGTGATGAGCAAAACTATACAATTATACAAACACACTGATCAAAGTTTTGGCAGTTAGTCCTTAAAGAAATCATGAAAGATGATTCAACTCAAAATATTATTAGACCTTTAAAGACAAAAAAGGGAAAAAACCCTAATGTTCCTTATACAATTCCATTCAAAAGAAAGAGGTACTACTTCCTCCCTTGCATTCTCTTTCTTCCATTCTTTTAAGGTTTTGTAAATTTAATTTAATTATTTAAAATAATTTTAAATTTAAATTTAAATATATTTTGGTCAGATTCTTTTCCTCCTCCAGGTCCTTTCATATACTCTCTCCCTCCCTACCTATAAAACTTTTGAGTCTTTCTCAAAACCAAGCAAAAGCACAACACAGCAGCAACAAACCACCAAACCAAGAAAACAAACAAAATCATGTGCACAAAGGAACAAAACAAACAAACCCCCACTATATTGTAACCAAATAGAAGCACACACACACACACACACACACACACACACACACACACACACACACACACACACACACAAACACTTGCGTGGTTAGTTATATGTTGTTCAACTACTGAACATGAGGCCTGTCATGGAGTGCTTGACAGTTTCACTGTATTGTATAAAAACTAGCTTTTTCTCTCCCAGCAGATTTCAGTGACAGTTTTGTTTCTAATCTTTACCCTTGTTGGTACGTTTTCATTTATTATTTTATTTATTAATTCATTCATTGTAAAAAATAAAATAAAATAAGGTAGAACAAAATTCATCCCTTCTGAGTTGGACAAGACAAACTAACATAAGGAAAAGGGTCAAGAGAAAGCACAAGAATCAGGGACTCACTTTGTTTTGTTCACTCAGGAGTCCAATAAAAACTAACTAGACTAGACTAGAAGCCATAATATATATGCAGAGGATCTGTATAGACTTGTGCAGGATTTGTGTATTCTATCTCAGTCTCTGTGGGTTCATATGAGCTTTTTTTGTTTTAATTTAGAGGGCTCTGATTTCTTAGTGTTTTCTTAGTGATTTCTTCCCCTCTGACTCTTGCATTCTTTCTACCTTCTCTTCTGTGGGGTTTCCTGAGCTCTTAGGGGAAAGATTTGGTGGAGACATTTCACTTAGGGCTGACTTTTCCAAGGTTTCTCATTTTCTGAATAGTGTTTGGCTGTGAGCTCTGAGATTGTTCCTATTTCCTTCAGAAAGAGGAGTCTCTGATGATGGTTGAACAAGGCACTAATCTATGAGTAGTGCAGGATATCATAAATAGTCATAAAAGCAGTAAAATCTTGTTTTTTACACTAGGTCCTTGAGCTATTTAGTCTCATGTTATTGGTCACTCGAGCAGTGTTGAATACAGGTTTCATCTTGTGAAGTGAGTCTTAAGTCAAATCAGTTATTGGTTGGTTACTCTCACAAGCTTTGTGCCACTATTAGCCTAGCATACTTTCAGGTAGTACATCGTTGTAGACATAGGGCTTGGTACAGCATACATCCCTGTACCAAAGACACTGGATCATAGGGGTGAAGGATATATGTAGGCACTAGCTTGACATCTCAATGTTCAATATAGGTTTTGTCTTCAGCAATGAGTCCTTGCTGTCAGTCTGTAGCAAGCAACTTATAGTCTTAGAAATAGCCTGAGATGTTTGAGGTTCCCAGTCTCTGGCCAACAACTCAATTAGATGTAAGAGTCAATTTACAAACTCAATCTCTGAAATCAGAATTACACTTGCAGCAAACACTGAATGTTAACATAAGAAAAGAAAACCAATCACATATAGTTATAATAATCAGATGTTAAATTCATTGTAAAGAGTTTGATTTAGCTACAACAATACTTAAATTATGTACAGAAGTATTATGAAGTCAACATAATCAAGGCTATCTAACATCATACTGATTGGGAAAACCTTAAATCACTTTTTGCTAAAATCAGGAATGGAAACAGGATATTGAATCTTGTTGTTCTTCAACAAACTACTCAAAATATTGCCAGAGTAGTCATACAAAAAATGAAATAGCAAAGACAAATAGAAAATGCTGTTAAATATTCCTTATTTGCAAACTGTAAGTTCCTAAAGACCATAAATACTCCATTAGAATACTGGGAGACAAATAAAGAAATTCAGCAACATAAAAGGATATAGAAGTCATAACAAAACAAAACAAAACGCCCTTAGAAATCTTTTCTTTCTGTCTTCTATTGTGTTTTTTAAGCCTTGGTGGAGAATAGTTGAAATAAGTTTCCCATCTGTGGCTGAGAATTTACAGCTGCTTCTTTTTGGCACTTTAAACTCCAGTGAGTTTCTGCAACTAATGACTCACACTGCAATGAGAAAGTTTTCTGACTAAGGTATGAACAGCACAAATCTTTGAATATAAACATAAATATTTAGAAGACAGTTTGACAACATAATTATTTAGAAAAATAGCATCAACAAATTTTCCCCAATGGCCTATGACTTTCCTAGCCATGGATTTTGACCACATTTATAGTACTGTCATGAACTGCTTACTGTAGATCAGATCTCAAATCCAATCAAGAGAGCAATTTGTTAACACCATAAACAGTCTTGATACTACTCTTGTAATAATGGGCACAATCCAGAGGACTTCTGTTAAATATTGTTCTCTTGGCATGGCATGGCTGTTGTATACATAAAGCTATAACAGCTGTATTTGTCTATAGAAGACCTATATAAGATCAAGTCTATTAAGAATTCTAGCATGGAGTTGGGAAGTGACTCTCAGGGCTTTACCACAAGCTGAATATCTATTGGTAACTGATAGTTGCTGGGGAAAGACAATCATTTTCCTTTGAGGATGTGATGATAACTCTAGGTTCTTCATGCCTCAGTGGATACTCATGTACATACTTATGGACATTGCTAAGTGGACTCAATGAAATATTCAGCAAACAGATAGATAGATAGATAGATAGATAGATAGATAGATAGATAGATATAGATACATAGATAGATACATAGATACATAGATAGATACATAGATACATAGATACATAGATAAAAAGTAATTTTTAAAGGATAAAATCAGGATGTCTGCTGAGAGACAGTAACTTCTATATATGACTGAAAAATAACACCCATGGTTTCTTAAGATTATGATCATCTAAACAAGACCTACACAATGACAATACTAGTTAATGTAACATGGATGGAGAAATCTCACAAAGTTCTATCTCTAGATAAAGAGCTACAGGCAATTAATGGATGCTGAGAGAGAACAACAGTCTTCTCCAGGGATGTGTTCCCTGATAGATTATCCAATACCAAGAAGTCAGTGCTAAACACTTACAAAATTGAGGAAGCATAAATGGTTCAGTGTGTGTAGCACATATATATAAAACAGTAATAATTACAGAAGATAAGTCAAGAATTTGAGGGGACTTGGAGAAGACATGAGTAGAGTTAGAGGAGAAATGGAGGTCTGAAATTAAGTAATACAGTATCCTTACGAAATTATTTTTTTCTTTTATTTAAAATTTATTTTTTTATGTACCAACCACTGGCCCCCTCCTCCTTCCCCTCTTCCTAGTCACCCCCAGCTTCCACCCACACCCCCAACCACTCCTCAAAGAGGATAAGGACTATAATGGTGAGTCAATACAGTCTGGCATATCAAGTTGAGGCATGAATAAGCCCCTGTCCCCGATATCAAGGCTGAGAAATTTGTTCTCTGTTCAGAATAGGCTCCTGTAGTAAGAGGTTTCTGGCTCAGATTTTTGAGCCTAGCCTCAAGGTTGGGACCCCCGAAGACCCACAATCCCATTGTCCCACAGAGACACACAGACACTTACATTAATTTTAGGCTGATTGGCCTAAGGCCCAGGCATATAACTTGCTAACTCTTTACCCTTAAACTAACCCATGATTCTTATCCTATTCAGCCATGCGGCACGGTACCTTTTCTCAGAGCAGCATAGTTGTCCTCTGCTTCTTCTGGCTTCTCTCTGGCATTCTGCTCTGTTCTTCCTGTTCCCAGAGTTTTCTTAGTCTGGTAGCCCTGCCCACGCTTCTTGTCTGCCTTTGGCCAATCAGCGCTTTTTATTAAACTCATAGGCATGACAGTTATTTACAATGTAACATCATAAATCCACTACAGGCTCTAAGAAGCCAGTTCATACACTAGGGATAAATTCTTGTCCCACTGCCAGAGGCCCCACAAACATCTATCATATATAGTTCCACTAGTTCAGTCCTATGCAGCTTCCCCGGTTTTCAATCCAGAGTCAGTGAGATCTCAATAGCTCAGGTTATGTGTCTCTGTGGGTTTCCTCATCGTGATCTTGACCTTTTTGCTCATATAATCTCTCTTCCATCTCTTCAACTGGACTGGGAGCTTGATTCAGTGCTTAGCTCTGGATCTCTGAATCTGCTTCCATCAGTTTCTGGATGAAGGTTCTATTATGACAATTAAGGTGGTCATCAATCTGATTACAGGAAAAGGCCAGTTCAGGCACCCTCTCTATTGCTTAGAGTCACAGGTGTGGTCATGTTTGTGGATTCTTCAATATTTCCATAGAACCAGGTTTCTCCATAATCCCTAAAGGGTTTCCTCTATAACGATATCTATTTCATTGCTTTCCCTCTCTATCCCTCCCTCAAATCAATCATCCAGTTCCCTCATAGTCTCTTCCCACCTCTGCTTACCCCCTCTCCCCCTATCTATTCCTCCTTCCTAGGGGGATTCATTGATGTCTTTCTTAGGTTCTTCCTTGTTACCTAGCTGCTCTGGGATTGTGAATTATAGCCTGGTTATCCTTAGCTTTACATCTAAAATCCACTTGTCAGTGAGTATATACCATGTTTGTCTTTCTGGGTCTGAGTCACTCATGTTTTGTTTTTTCTTTTTCCCCCTTGTTCCATGAATTTGCCTGCAAATTTCAGCATATCATTTTTTTTTCCTGCTGAATAGTGCTTCATTGCGTAAATGTACCACTTTTTTTTTTTATCCATTCTTTGCTTGAGGGACATCTGGGTTGTTTCTAGGTTCTGGCTATTATGAATAATGCTGCTATGAACACAGTTGAGTGAATGTCCTTGTGGTAAGAATGTGAATTCTTTGGGTATATGCCCAAGACTGGTATTGCTGTATCATTAGGTAGACTGATGCCCAGTTTTCTGTGGAATCTCCATACTGATTTCCAAAGTGGCTGTACAAGTTTACACTCCCTCCAGCAGAGGCTGTCATCCGTGTTTTTGATCTTAGCCATTCTGACAAGTGTGTAAGATGTTATCCCAGAGTTGTTTTGATGTGCATTTCTCTGATGGGTAAGGATGTGGATCAATTCTTTAAGTGTCTTTCAGTCATTTGAGATTCTTCTATTGAGAATTCTCTTTTTATACGTGTACCACATTTTTTAATTTGATTTTTTTTTCCTATCTCTAGTTTCTTAAGTTTTTTATATATTTTGGACATCAGCCCTTAGGCAGATTTTGGGTTAGTGAAGACATTTTCCCATTCTGTAGACTGTTGTTCTGTCTTATTAACCATGTTCTTTGCCTTACAGAAGCATCTCAGTTTCAGAAGGTCCCATTTATTAATCATTTCTCTCAATGTCTGTGCTATTGGTGTTATATTTAGGAAGTGGACTCCTGTACCAATGCATTCCATGCTACTTCCTACCTTTTCTTCTGTCAGGTTCAGTGTAACTGGATTTATGTTGAAGTCTTTGAACCATTTACAGAGTGATAAATATGAAACTATTTGCATTCGTTTACGTGCCACCATCCAGTTATGCTACCACTATTTATTCAAGATGTTTTTTTGCTTTACATTATATATATATTTAAAGGGGACATGGAAGTTCATAAAGAAATATTATGGGGTTCCAGAAGGAAGTCGGAGGTGGAGGAGGTAGTGAGGGAGTGGCGATGATCAAGACAAACTGCATAAATCCATGACATTTTCAAACAATAAAAGAAAAAGATAAATTTTAAAAATCATTAGCTTTTTTTTACAGCTTTCTCATGAAAAATGATATGGAAAATAATACTTTAAAAATAATCTTCAGAAGAAGAAGACAAAAATCATATGAGTATAGCCTGAAAAAGAGAGGTAAGCATTCATCTTGAAAACTGCAAAACATCAAAGGCAGATATTGAGGAAAGCACTATCAGATAAAAAGATTCCCTGTAGTCCAATATTAACAAAATTTTTGTTATTGTGAAAGTGACTTTTCTACCAAAAGTAATCTAGAGATTAAATGCAATTTTATAAAATTCAAAGAAAACAGCACAAAACAGCAAAGCTGTGGTCAATAGGGATACAGCAAATTCTCCTAATAGTAAAAATAATCCTGAATAGAAAGTGAAACATTGGAAGAAAGCTAGTCTCCACTTTCAAATTATATATCACAACCACAGTTAGAAAACAGAATGTTATTGGCATGCAAAAGCAAGTATAGACCAGAAGAATGGAAAAGTGTAGAGGTCTCCAACATAAACACACTGTAGAAAAGATGGTTAGTTTGAGAAACAGTACTGGAAAAACTAGAAAACCATATGCTGAAAACATAAACCAGATTCCTATTAAGTATCTCTACCAGAAAAAAGAAAAAGGCTGTATAGAGATCCACAAACTTAATGTAAGATTATTTTGCAGCTATTAAAGGAATACATAGGTTAAATACTTTAAGTTGTTTGAATAAGCGATGATGTTTTGAAGGTGCTAATAGTTCAGAAAATAACAAGAACTGAAAACCAGTAGTGATTTAAACTGAAAAGGAAATAAATACTAAGAAGCTCACAGAATGTGATAAATCTTTGGATGTCATTTGTTTTACATTTGCATTAATGTACTAAGTAGACAAGAACTCAAAAACTGAACTTCAAGAACCAAACAACTTAATGAATAAACAATTTTGAATTAAAGAAATATAAATGACCAATAAATATAATAGTTTTAATAATATCTTCTGCCAACAGTAAAATGAAAACCAATCTATACTGAGATTTCATCTCACTCTAGTAAGAAACAAGACATCTGATATAGATATTTTGTGCAGAGAAATGAAAACATGTATTAATGGAGTTAATTTAAATTTGTTCAGTCACTGTGGGATAGACTATGTAGGATCCTAAGAAAACTACAAACAGAGCTACTATATAATTCACCTATACCACTTCTGGGAGTGTAGCCAAAGGAACTGAACTAAAGATGGCATACTTCAGGTAATCTGCATAGCCATGCTTATTTGTCTAACATTCTCAATTTAGAATCAACTCATGTTAACATTAAAGGATGATACAAACCCCTTTGTGTGTATGTGTGTGCATGTGTACAGATGAGTATAATTCAGTCATAATGCACAGTGGTTTTATATATTACATAGAAATAATGTACATTATTGAGTGTATATTATGCACTCAATAAGAGATCAGCAAGACTCAAAGTGATGAGTATCTAGAAATGAAAAGATGATGTGAAAGTAGAAGAGAAAGTCATAGAAAGAATCAGGTAATATGAAACTGAAGAGTAGCTCAATAGTGATTATCCTCAATATATCTTATAAAATTATATGAAAATGTCACAAATTTGTTTTTTTACACCACTGACACAATGTAACTGAGAAATCAAGGTCTTCGTTGTCTGCTATAGTTTTAGTATGTGTTTTCCAAAAGAGCTGACCTAGAGATGTACTTCCTAATTTATCAATCCTAATGGCATATGGGTAGGCCATGTTATGGAGTATTCATCAGAGAAGACTTCTCAGATATGGGTTTAAGTCAATAAAGTCTTTATTAGCCAGATGGCAACAATACTGGGTGTTTGTGATACCAGTGTGTCACTGAATCTTGTTCAGAATGAACTTTTAAACACAGAAACCATGTTCTGGGTTCACATACTTCAGATAAAAATAGCAGCCAGAACAGAACTACAGAAGCTAAAAAGCAAAATTAGTACATATTGAGACTTTCTCAGAACTATATGGACATAGATGAATGAGGCCTTTGTTTTAGCTTTTGCAGGTGGTGCTGTCTACATCTGTGTTTTAAAGTCTGAATGGTACTTCTATCATGAAGTCAGTTGGGCTAAAGTCTGGGGAGACCTGTTACAGGCCACAAGGGTTTAAATTCATGGATGTATGTCTGCTATTAAATTAGAGTGGTTTCAAGTAGGTCCATTATCTTAGGAGTGGGTTCCTTATACAGGACCAATTTATGCAATTTATCTTTTCTTTCTCTTCCCTTTTCTCCAATTTTCCTCTCCATGCCTTTCCCTTTCTGTTCCCACTCCATCTTTTAATTATCTTACCATTTTCTTCCTTCTCCCTCCTTTACGTATTCCTCCATTTTTCATTCCATCCTTTATCTCCTGTATAATTCCCTCTTCTCTCTAATGCTACTCTCTGATTTTATCTTACATCCTTTCCCCATTCTCTTTTATCTTTATTCCACTGTCTTCGCTCTGCTCTCCTTTCACTCATCTCACCTTCTACCTCCCAATCTATCATTACTCTCCCATTTATCTTTCCATTGGTCTTTTTCTCTCTTAACTCCCTCTCAGACCTCTCTTTTAAGTCCCCCTCTTTTCATCAATCACTCTGCTTCCCCTCTCTTCTCTCTTCTATTCTTCTATTTCCTCTTACTTCTCCTCCTTCTCTTCCCCCTTCTCTCTCACTCTCTCTCTGTCTCTCTCTCTCACCCTCCATGGGATATCTCCATGCGATAATGCAGCCTGAGAGACTCTATCTGAAATCAGTCTTGCCATCATGTATTTATTTATTTTTTTTCTAGGGGAGCTCTCCATGCCAGGAACTCAACAAAATTGTTTGTTAGACCCTAAGCATCCAAACATAAAATTCATCTTGCCTTTTAATTTTTTCCAGGTATAACAGAAATACTTTATTCCCAAATCTAGAAGACCATGGGATTACATACATCTTTTACTTTTTTTTCCTTTGAAGATAGGGTTGCATAATGATAGGGTTCCATATTTTGAAATAATTCACATCTCAAGAATGTCTTTCAACTCTTATGAAATAAAAGTGGAGGCTGTATGTTTATTGCTGTCATACATAGTCAGCACTCTGCAATGGACCCATTAGATAACTGAATCCCAGGGCCTCTCAGCAATTATAGGTTGTTGCATGAACTGATAATGAGCTCTAACATTTAAGACAGAAGATACCAGGCAAAGTTGACATAAATCTCAGTCACAAAAGTTTGGTAAGTGGACAGTTAAGGCTGTGAGCCAGGGTTCAGCCACCCAGCCATACAGCCAGCCATGGAGTAGGAAGTAAAGGAAGTCATAGAAAATAGAGAAAGGTAAAAGCTCAGAGACAAAAGGCAGGCAGAATAATTTTTAAAAGCTGGCTAGAAACAAGCCAAGCTAAGTCTAGGCATTCATAAGTAAGAATATTTCTCTGTGTTTTTATATGGGAACCGAGTGGCATGCCCCAAACAATAAAAACCAAGCAAACAAACAAAACAACAAACTACAGTACTTGCTCTCAAATTGGCCAAGAAGAATCAAATTTAGGACAGAATATCCTTGTTCTGGTGATATAATGGCATAAGGGCAAAGGAAATCCACAAACTACTATGTATTTGTGGGAGGTTTCATGATAACCTTGAGATTTATCATTGAATATATGTGCACCAATAGGTCAGTATATCAACATATTGAATATTTAAGGCCACGTTCGTATATTAAAGATGAAGTAGGGAAATTGATCAATCTAGGGTGATATTCACTAAGCTTAAATTTCTTAATTTTACACCCCAGGAATATCAAGTATAGGAACATTATTTCTTAACATATGAATGATACAGAAAGGGTTGTTCATTACAGTTTTTATGTCTTTGAAGCCTAGTATCATGGGTAGCAATGTTGAAAGTTGGAGCCTCGTAAGAAGTCGCTGGTGTCACTAGTCTCAGAAGGAATGATAAAATTCCTATGGAACATGGTTAGGTTTACTGACAACATTTTAAGAGATACTGACTGCTCCTCTAGTCTCTGTGTTTCTATCTTATGGTATATTGTTTTCATTATGTTGTTGTCTGTCATGATGTCCTATAATTGAACAAACCTCACTGGTGACAAGTCAATGCTGACATCATGTCCTTGAACTCCAAGCACCGACTGAACTACAAACTGTGTTTAGGAACTAATGTTGTATGAAAAGCAGAATTCTGCAAAAGAGAACAGATGGGTAAAACAGCCTCATTACCATTGGGTCCATGATAGATCAAAGCTCTTGCTTCATCCTTTTGCTCTTTTTACAGTCCACTTTCCTACCTCAGCAATAAGCACTGAAATGTTCTTGCATACTAAGAAGCAAACCTGACCCTCCCATATTTTTTCTCTGTGTTACCCATAAACTATTTGTGAAAAGAAAGAACTAAGGTTATTCTTTATGCACAGAGGCAAAATAAGCAAGCAAAACACACACACACACACACACACACACACACACACTCACTAACACACACACACACAACATCTAAGAAACAAATAAAAACAAAAACGAATGCTAAACAAACACAACTCCAAATTGAAATGAGTTAATTCGTTTCAACATGCAAAAAATAAATCAATTCTGCCAATAGGTGCACTACATTTAGGAATAAAGATTTTCTTTTATTTTCTTTATGGATATATTTTACTTATATAGATAAATGTGTATCTCTGTGTAGGTGTAACCATGTAAGTACACATGTTTGAGCAGGCTAAAGGCTTCAGATTTCCCTGGAACCTGGAACTGAACTTAATAGTGATTATGAGCCACCTGGTGTGGATGTTGGGGATCTAATTTTGATTCTCCACAGGCTCAGAATATGTTCTTAAATGTGAAAACATATCTCCAGTTCTATGAATAAATTGTTTCTTAGTCCTAAATTCTAGTGATACATGTAGACAGCTTAAACGATTTTATTCTAATATTTCTCCAAATAACATGTGTGGTTGTTTTAGAGAACTGTACTAATAGGCAAAACTGCTAGTTTCTCACACTGGAGAAACACACTGGGAGATACAGAAAAGTAAAAAAATTATAGAAGCATAACTGATGTGGGAATGTCTTTCTATATGCTGTGAATAAAGGACTGTTTGGCTATGGCCAGCACTGTAGAAAAAGTAGGTGGGGGAATTGGAGGATAGGTAGAAGGAGGAGGGCAGAGTGAGACAGAGAGATTGATCTAGTCACCCAAAGGAGCAACATGTAAGGAACACAGGTGAGCCACGGGCCATGTGGCAGGACAGATTAATGAGAATGGGTTGAGTTAAGATGAAGGAGCTAGCTAGCAACGTGCCTGAGCTATAGACCAAATAGCATGAAGTTAATAGAAGTGTCTGTGTGATTTTGGGGGAGGAGAGGAGGAAAGCGGATGTGGGCAGATCTAGACCATGGGGCTAGTTGGACTGTGATATGAGAAGTCATTTCTGGTGACAGTATCAATATAAAAACCTTTAAATAACTGGGAATGCTGAATCCTCATTGTATACTTGATTGATAGTTAAGAACTCCAGTGGTGTCTAGTCTAATAGCAGCCCTAAATGTGGTACACCTATGGAAAGAATGAATTCTTATTTGTCTGTTAGACAAAGTGGACCAATAACTTAAAAAAAACTGAGTTTTAACTTTTTTGTTACTATTGTTTATGAATTTTGTCCTCAAGAATTATACCAGGCTCCCAAAGTGTGGATTGAGCATTTCACAGAAATATCTATACACTTAAAGCTGAGGGAGAGGACACAGGCTCTAAGGATATAGGCAGAGTCATCTGTATTTCCATATGCAATATGTCTAAAAACTATTTAATAAATATTGCATGCATATGTGTATATGTGTATGCATACACACATATATGTATTCATAAATATAAATTGTTATTTTTATATAAATTTATTTTGTGTATGTTTTCAGTGCTGACCATTTGGTACTGAATAATCAGTTGGTGTGCTTTTCCATGTGGGAGACTATTTCTTCTACTGTCAGCATGCCTTAGCTACTGATAATTCTGTGTGGGATTCAGACCTCATGGACTTTCCCATGCCCACTATTGTTGTTGTTTTTGGTCAGCTCATATTTAAGCAGTCATATTGATAAGACTTTATGGGTGATGCCATCTCACAGCAACTCAATAATCCTGTGGTTCTTATAAACTTCCTGTCTCCTCTTTCAAAATGTTCCATAAACCTTAGGTGTGGAAGTGTTTTGTAAATCTATGTGAACCATGTTCCAGAACTCATTTAGATTGATTGTGGTTTTCTGTAGTGATCTTTGTTGTAAAGGGAAGATTCCTTGATGCAGGGTGAGGGCTACATTAAGAATATACAAATTTGAAAGAGAGCAAGGAGGTGTATATTGCAGAGTTTGGAGAGAGAAAAGAGAAAGGAATGGAGATAATTTAATTATATTACAATTTCAAAATAATATAATTAATAAAACATTTTATGAACCTGAAAAAAATCTACTTAACAGAGTTAAACTGACATGGGTTTTATTAGATCCTAAGAAAATTGGAGGAAGGAAAATACCAGTTTCCAGATCTTATAGCTTTGAAGCAAGTGAAGAGAAAACCCAAATTGCACAATCCTTTTGGCTTTCTTTTTCATCTAAAGGGTAAAAATATTCAGAAGTCCATATAAAGTAGTGAAGTAAAAGAGGCTCAATAACACATTGCAGCCTAATTATAAAATTATAGAATAGTTATTTTTACAATCATATCAAAGACGGCTCTTGGTTAATAATTGTGGATTACATTGGATAGAACTGTAACTCTCACAAAATGAAGATGGCTCAGTAAGTTTTAGCCCCTAAAATCCATGACTAGAGTAAAATAGCCTGAGTATTTCTCAGAAAACTTAAACCTTAACTCAATTAACATAGTTTAGTTTTTGCATTCTATTTGTATTTCTTTATTTCCTTTGGAGGTTTTCGTTTAGGAAGAGCATTTCTTCCTTCTCCCTTCTCTTTTCTTCCCCCAACCCCCCATTTCTGTTCTCCCGTTTATTTAATTTAACTGATGCATTTTAATAGTCACAGTAAAGAAAAAAAATATCACAATTGGAAGATAATAGCAAGAGTTAGAATTAAATGTCAAATACAAATGACATTTTGGAATTATCAGATGAGAATATTAAAATACCCATCACTGATATGCTAAGACCTGTGACATATAAAAAGATAGGGGAGAGAATCAGACTAAAACACGTAATATATTAAACACATGAGAAAGGGGGGGAGGGGAAGGGAGGGAGAGAGACACCTAGGTCCAGCAAAGTCATATTTTAAAGTGAAGTATACAAAGACTTCTCAAATGTATGAAACAGAGAAAATTTGACACAGGTACTTATTCAAAAACCATTAGTACTTCTTCTAAGAGCAGGAAAATGATATGTCTGAAATGCAGATTTCATAAAGACAAAATATGTAACAGAATAAATTAGGCAAAATGAAAACTTTCAATTTGTATTCTTGCACACATGTGAGTTCACATGCACACAATGTATATATACACACATAAATGTTTTATATATATATGTCTAATATATATATAATATATATATATTTGATAGGGTATATGTATTCCAGGAGAACAACTAACTAGACATGTAGAGTAAGACATGTAGACTAAGCAGAATTTGAAGCCATAACAGTTCACACATCTCAGTCTCATAAGTGGTGAAATTACATGTGGTAATCACACTTATCAGCTCATTTTATATCTTAAGTAGTCTAAAAGATTTCAGTTTATCATAATAAAAATGTCAGTATATTCATGGACTATACATTTCTACTAAATAAAATGTATGGCAGTAGTATTATAAAAGTAGGACTGATACACTGAGACTATTCTGACATTTTAAAATAACCGTGAAGTAAAACATTTTTTGATAAAGATATATTAATTTACTGTAAATAAATATTTCAAAATCTAGGATAGGGTAGGTGCTTGAATAATTTTAAAAATGAAATTAGTATACTAAGAGAAGAGATAAAATAAATCATACAGAATATTCAATTAATATGAAAAATCCATAAATGTATAAGATTTAAGAACAGCCAGTCAACGTGATAGCTACCATAGCAGATATCAAAAGAATTTTCATTTATAGTATAGACTTTAAAAGTCACCTAAATATACAAATTAAAATATGGAAATCTTTAGATTAAAAATATAAATTCTATATCATCTAACAGGAAACAACTAAGTAAATATGAAAATTAAGTATAAAGGGGTAGGGAGGAACACACCATTTTTACATAAATGAAAGGGAGCTAAGGTGGCCATATTTACATGGCAAATTAATAAGCACATAGTCAAACTTTAAAATGCCAAAAATTATTTTTTAGTATGTGAATTATATGTATCATAAATCAAAGTTATATTTTCAAACCCAAACAGAGCACAGAAACACAAAGATAGACCATGCTACATTTTATGTAATGGACTCTTTTGAAAATTTCTCACAACCTAGAATCATCTGAGAAGAGAGTCTCCAAAACGGATTGTCTACACTAAATTGTTCTGTGGACATGTCTGTGGATGATTATCTTAATTCATATGGGAAGATTCAGCCTTCTTTGTGAAGAAACATTCTCTAGGTAGGGGTCCTGAACTACCTAAGAGTGGAGAAATGAAACCGAGGACAAGTAGGGACTATGTATATGCATTTACTTCTTCCTGCTCTTGACCGTGGATGTGAAGTGACGAGGTATTTGAAGCTTCTGCCTTGATTTCCTACAGTGATGAACTGTGAGCTGAAGTGAACACCTTTCTCACATAAGTAGCTTCTTGTCAGTGTTTTATCATAGCAACAGAAGTTAAACGAAAATAATCAGCAAATTTAAATGAAATCTTATCAAATAGGTTTTAATTGCCTAATGGAGCTAAAATAGAAATTGCCAAAATATAGTATAATTAGAAAATCTCTAAATATTTTTAAATCTACCAGCATAATTCTCAAGAACGCAAAGAATGGAGTTTGAGAAGAATTAAAATAAACGTACTTTGAACTAAATCAAATGAAATGAAAGATTGTCATACCCTCATTTAGTAAAAGGAGTATTTAAAGGGAAACTTTCAGTATTTAATACATATATTAGAAGTCAAAGAATATTTAATATTGCCACCTCAATTTCTTTATAACTCAAGAAATTAGAAAATAACAAATTACTTTTAATGTTAAAATAAATGAAATAATACAAATTATAATAGAAATTAGTGAAATAACAATGATACAGTAAGTCTTTAAAGACAAATTCCATAATTTTAATATGATTAATTAAATTGATAAGCTCACAGGCACAGATGGAAAAAATAACACACAAATTCTTGATTTGAAAAATTGACCATGATTCTATGGGAATTAAATATATAAGAGAATATTATAAAGGCATACATGCCCACAAATTTGTTAACTTACAAGAAATGAACCCATTTCTTAAAAGACACACAGATGAATATGTGATGAGATAGAAATTTGAATAACCATATTTTTATGAAAGAAATTAAAACAGTAACAAGCTTTTAAACCTGAAAGCAACTACCCAAAGTAGTTCAATAATCAGTTCTACCAAATACTAGAAAGAAGCGATAATAGTTTTGCCTAATCAAATACAGAAAAGGATGCTTAATTTCATGTGCGATTGGGCATTACAGATTGTTGCAATGAAATTCCACTTAATATCTATAAAAATGCACAAATTTCGAAACACTGGCAGGATCAAATGCTAGAGATATTGTTGAACAATAGAACTCCCAGTTAATGGTCATAGGAACATGAAATGCTATACTGTTACAAAATTAAACATAACACTTAATCACTTCTCCTGGTGATTAGACTCTTTGACATTTATTCAAATGAGTTGAAAATTATAGCCCCACACAACCTACATACAAATAAACATAGCAGGTTTAATTTTAATTCTCAAAACATGAAATAAGTTAAGATAACCTTCAAAATAAAAATATTTTGAAAACTCAAAACTCAAGGCACAATTTAGAACATCCATAAAGAGAATAAATTTTAATGATAGAAATAATGATTTATTATGAAAGACATAATTAATTGAAAGTAGCCTATCTTCAAAGGGATATTTCCTTTATAATTTTAGTCACATACACTCCACAATAGGCAAAATTAACAAATCTATTAAAAATAAAATGTTTGAGAGATTGTGAGAAAAAATTCATGCACTGAGAACTTTTAGTGTAGTTAGTTTTATGATACTATAATTGTTGATGTTATTAATTTCTAAAAGCATTTAGAATGTAACAAGTAGAAAACTCTAATGTGAACTACATATATTACATTGTTAAAATAGTATATTAGCATGTTCTTACTATTTTTATGTCAACATGACACGAACTAATCACTAGAGACAGGGGAGCCTCAATAAAGAAAAAAATGTCTCCATTAGAGCCAGTTATAAGCAAGCCTATAGGTCATTTTCTTTACTAGTGATTGATATGAAAAGGCCCAGCCAATTGTGGGTGGATCCATGCCTGGGCTGGTGGTCCTGGGTTCTATAAGAAGGTGGGAACAAGTCAGTAAGCAGGACCCTTTCATGGTCTCTGCATCACTTCCTGCCTCCAGTTTCATGTCCTGTTTGAGTTCCTGCCCTGACTTTCTCCAAAAGCAATGTGGAAGTATCAGCCAAATAAACCTTTTCTTCTTCAACTTACTTTGACCATGGTATTTTGTTGCAATAGAAATTCTAACTAAGATAAACATTAGGTCCTTTTGTTGGAACACATTTATTATGCAAAATATGTAGGGATGAAGTGTGAAAGGTTGTAGGGTCTGATCATTTTTGCAATTATCCTATAAAGTTGAAATCATTCTTAAAAATAGCCTATCAAATAAAAGGTCCCCATTGAATTATCTTTTGAAGTACATTATATATTCCTGGACAACACATGAATAAATGTAGCTGTAAAATTATTTTTCTTGTATTTTTCCCTTGTGAAATATTTTTCATTGCTAAAAAGGAAAGCCATCTACCACTAGCAGTATAATATTTTCAAGTTTCTTCTATCATGAGTAAGTAAAATACAAAATATTAAAATACTCCATGGATGCTGAAAATTTACTAAAACAGTTCTCAGTCCTTTAAACTAATTTTAAACTCCTTCATATTTCTATGTTTAGAAACACAAATTAAATATAAAAATATGTGCGTATATGTTGAAAGTGTTACAGAGAATTTGAAATATATATTGAAGTTTGGAACCATTTCTGCACAACACATAAATTTCTTTTATTACTATTGTTATACAGATCCCAAATGATAGTGTCACAAATATTTATCTCAGTAAGTATGGTTCTTGTGAGGCTGATGCATAAGGATATTCAGTCCAAGGCCAATCTTATTCATGTGGTCACTTCTAGGACAGCCTGGAGATCAAAATATCATACTCTTTTTTTAAAAGTGTGTATGGGAAGAAATGTTTAGCATATCTGATCAATTAAGAAATTTGAGAGCAAATATACTAAACACAAGAATTGGACCGTGAAAGGATCACAAAGCCTCTAATTTACACAAAGATCTAGAGGCAACTAAGGAATGCTAAGAGTGGAAGAATTGTGTTCCCCAGATAAAAGCACACCGTATTCAATACCAAATGGAAAAGAAAGTTCTGAAAATACACATACAAGTAACATTAGACAAACTGAGCAGGTTGTACTTAGAACTATGTATGTGTGTGCATATAATAACAATAAATGAAAAAATGTGAACTTGAAAGAGTGCTATGAGTGGTATGGTGGGCAGGTCTGAACTGTGGAGCTAGCTGGCCAAAACCTCATTCTAGGGATGGCACCCAATATGGAGCAAACACCCACATAAAGCCAGAGAAAGCTTAGAAAGGGTTCAAGAGCACAGAAGCAAAAAGCAGCTTCTGAGTTGTGTCTTTCATGGGGACACAGGGCAGGTGTTCACATTTGAATTTCAAAATGACGGATCCACGGCAGGCAGCTGGAAAAGGCTGGTTCCCAAAGTCTCACAGAAGACTCCTATAAGCAACAAGCTGCATGTAATTGATTTAAGGTTTCTATTTATATTGAACAAAAAGGGAGCAGAGTCAAAGATGGCTTCTTAGTAGCAGCATTTTATTGGGACTTCTCTGTTTGCTGGTGGTGAGCAGACTCGGGCTCCTTTAGGAGCGGCTTCCTGACTCAGCATTGGCAGCAAAAACTGTATGGCTGTTTAGGAGACTCTGATGGCAAATACTTAAATAGAGTGCATGAGCAGCTGTGGCCGCAGTACTCTATTTGATCATAGTATGGACCCTAAGATTCCCCAGAGCTGAGATGGTAAAATGCTCCACAATATTTAAATACTGCTTCCCAGAACTTGGAAGGTAAGCATGGCTCTGGTGCCATGTTGAAAACTGCAGAGCAAGGCAGAGTCAGCAGGCAAAGCAATGCTGCGCAGTCTAGGATTTTAAAAGCTCTTCTGGTTAGAAAATGATTAAGGATATGCAATAAGACAGATTCAGATCGAGAAAAGCTTCTAAATGGGTTACAATGTTTGTGAAAAATAATATATAGGCTTAAGAGAAAACAAAGGATACAGAAATTCGTTTAAAAACAGAAATAGAGTAATAAACATAATAACCCACATAAAGATGGAAAATAGGCACAGAATCAGGATTATAGTTATTTGTGTTTTCTTTTAATTTTTAACTGTTAATGATCTAACTGCAGAAAGACACTTGATTGCAAAGGCTGCTAAGTTAAACAAACCTATATTTTAAAGGTATCTTGACTTTGAAATTTGCATCTAAGGATATGTTGCTTTGGAAGAGAGTTATCCTTTTGTATCCACAGAAGATGAGAACCTGTGGCTTATCTCCAGGCATGGTTACATCAACCAAGATCACCTGAAAATTCTGTGATAGGAAGAGATGGTCACATCAGCTTCAAGGCTAAGATGGTCCAGCCTCAGGACCCTCAAAAGATTGCCAGCTCCCTTAATCAGCAGGAAGTAGTAATAGAAAGCTGTGCTCAAATTCCCCAAATAATGTTTACAAATGTTTGTTTTTATTATAAATGGTTGATGATCAATAGTCAATCTCTTTCTAGGAAGAAAAAGGGGATATGGTATGTGAATGATTTTAAAAAGATTATTGAATTTACTTTAATCCAGAAACCATCTGTTAATCTCAAAATATTTTAAATTGGTATAGATTTTGGTTTATTGATACAAATTTTAAGGTTAATTTTGTTATGCTGTATGTATTTTCCTATTTTTGTTTAAGGTATGATGTTTATGTAACTCATTTGAAATTATAATGTATAATTAAGACCTACAGAATGTGGCATTTAAAATATTTTAAGAACTTATACCTTTATGGACAATGAGACACTTCTGCTCCTGGCAGCACCAATCTACTTCAACAGAATAATGAGCATCAAAGAAACTTCAAGTGGAATTTACTTTCTTTGTGTCAATTGTTAGCCACTGTACAAGCAGGTTCCATAGGAAAGTGACCTTTGAACTTTGGCAGAAAAAGCTAATATGGTCCTTCAGGTTCCTGCTTTACAGAGAAAACTGGCAGACGTTCTTCAGTATACAAGGAGAAGAGACTGATGTACTATGCCAGAGTAGACAGAGCAGTCATTCAAATTTCCTGCTTTACTGAACATTATGCCAGAGACTCTGGGCCTGTAGGCTGAAGACAGATGTCCAAAAGTTACAAAGGAACTTTGGGTGACTTTACAGGCATACAGGTGTCATTTCTATCATTTCTAGATTTTGGAAGTTGCTTGCATTTGCTGGTTACTTGAGTAATATTATATCCTGTAGTCTTTGATGTAGTTGAAGATTTGATAATTATAGATATAGGTTTTCTTAGTTATTTTTAAAAATATATTATATATGAAACTTTAGACTCACAAGGATAAGGTAGATGATAGAATATTTTCTTTAATTTTGTTAAATACAAATAGACTAGATATTGTAAAATTATGTGTAATTTTGTTATGTTGAAATTGAAACCTTCCTTTTTGATTAGACAGAAAAGGAGAAGTGATCTGGGAATGTCTTTCTGTATGCTATGAAATAAAGGAACTGTTTTGACATATGCCAGGCACTGTAGGCGGCAAATTAGAGCATAGGTAGGAAAAGGAGGGTGGAGTCAGACAGAGACTCCATCCAACCACTCAAGAATCAACATGTAAGGAACACAGGCGTGCTATGGGCCATGTGGCAGGACAGATTAATGGAAATTGGTTGAATTAAGATGAAAGAGCTAGCTAGCAATATGCCTGAGCCATAGGCCAAACAGCCTGAAATTAATACAAGCATCTGTGTGTATCTTTGGGACTTAGGGATTGCTAGTCCAGAGAAGCAGCTGTGGGCAGGTCCAAACTGTGGGGCTAGTTTGGGCCAGAAACCTAATGTTACATATGGGAGGGCTTGGAGGAAGAAAAAGAATGGGGAAATGTTTTAATTGTATTACAATCTCAAAATTAAAGAAAAATACATAAAACATAAATGCAGCAGGCCAAAATTATAAAGGTAAGTGGTTAGTGAGTTACAAACTAGTAGAGAAATATTTTAAGTCAGCTATTTGAACATTTTATGTAAAATTTACAAGAATAAAATAAATGATGCAGGGAAATGTACACAAGTATTCAACACAGGAAGAATTTACATTAATTAGGAAATATTTGAAGTATTATATCAAAACTATAAATGATGGCCATTACACAATTTCAGGCAATAAACTAAAAAAATGTAGCGTCAGAAAATTCTCACCTTCTTTTTACTAAGGCACTAATTGGCTAAGGTGATGTATCATATCACAATAAAGGAGACTTCCTACAAGAAGTGTATACTGAGTTACCTGGATAATTCAATGACTAATAATCAAGCAGAGAAATGAATATGAACTTGAAAAATATCCTAGACAAGACAAATTGAATGACACATTATGCTAAATGTGAACTAAGAGGTGACCGTTTTATGAAAATTCTTCCAAATTATACACAAGCATTAGAAGTTACTTGTGCATTTTAAGAGGTTGAAACAAATGAGCATATACTGATTTAAAAAAACTATTTTAGACAGCCTACTCACAGAGGCAGAATATTTTCCAAAAAAATATAGCACATATAATGCATCAGTGCATTAAATAAAATGGGTTGTGTCCAAGGCATAGAATTATGCTAACATATTAGAAAATACTGGTCATTGAGAATGTTTGCCATAAAATTGTTGAAAATATGTTTGTCCATGAGTAGTGGTAAAACTTTTTAGAGTATTGAAAATATCTGAAAACAAATTCATGCTAGAATGTTTAACAAACACTTATTAGAAGGCAGTTTTCATTTCAGAAATATATAATGAATGTATTATAAAAGTGAAACACTACACATATTCTCAATATACTCAGAATTAATTTATGTCTAACTTCAACTGAACCATTGCTAGTCAAAGAAAATGCACAATTAATGCTGAAATAGCAGAAGGATATAAAAGTAAAGATGTCAATATTATGAAAAAGGTAATATTTATAACAATACGATCTCCTAATTATTTAAATAAAAGAATCGATATGCCATCTAGTTCTTTACAGAATTGATTAAAAAAACATATATTGGAGAAAACAATCTCTTTAAAAACTGGTTCTGGAAACATGGATAGTCACTTATGGGATACTAAACTAGATACCTATTTCACACATTGCACAAAAATCAACTTCAAATAGGTCAATGGCCTTAAGGTAGGTAACACATTAAATCTTGTAATTGCCGGAAAAAAATCTTAGAGAAAATAATTCAACAAATAGGTATTGGAAACACATTTCTGGAAAAAATCTAAAAGCTGCAGAAATAAGAGCACGCATCAACAAAGGATTCTAGCAAAGGAAAACAGGCTGAAAAGAACATAGAATGGGAGAAAACATTGTCAGTTTATTTATATATCTGAAAGAACATTAATATGTAAAATATTAAGAAGTCAGAAAAAAGAGTTACCCTCTTCCTAGCTGGTCAGCCAGGCCAGCTAGGACAGCCCCCAGGTCTGGGCAACAGGGCATGAAATGGCTCCCCAACCCATCTCAGCTCCAGCTGCAGGCAAACAAGCAAAACCTCTGCCTGTAAGTCTGGCTATCCACCCTCTATCCCCACCTAACATTTTACCCCACAAGCCTTAGTCCATTTCCCAAAATCACCCATTCCTCCCAAACTCAATTGCTTCATGAGACACCGTAGAAAAAGTGAGTTACACTCCTTATAGCTGGCCGACCAGGCCAGTAAGGAAAGCCCCCAGATCTGTGCAATAAGGCATGAAACGACCCCACCCTAACCCATCTCAGCTCCAGCTGCAAGCAAGCTAGCAGGAAAATCTAGAAGGTCCTGAACAGATGTTATAAAGACACTAAGAGACCATGGATACTAGTCCAACTACTACACCCAGCAAAACTCTCAATCACCACAGAAAGATTAAACAAAACATTCCATGAAAAAATCTGATTTAAACAATATTATTCACAAATCCAGCCCTATAGAAGCAGTAGAAGGAAAAGTTGAACCCGATGAAGCTAGAAACCCCCATGAAGCCACAAGCAATAGATAATCTCACAGAAGCAAACCCTAAAGAAGGGAAACATGCACATACTATCATAAAAAATAACAAGAATTAACAATCACTGGTCATTAATATTCCTTAATATCCTTGGACTCAATTCACCTATAAAAGACAGGCTAACACAGTGGATATGAAAACAAAATCCATCCTTTTTCTGCATACAAAAAATACACCTCAACTTCAAAAGCAGACACTGAAAATACTTTCCAATCAAATGGACTCAAGAAAGAAGCTAGTGTAGCTTTCCTAATATCTAACAAAATAGACTTCAAATTAAATTCAATCAAAAGTGATCAGGAAGGACATTACTTATTCATCTCAGGAAAAATACATCAAGCCGAAATCTCAATCCTGAATATTTATGTCTCTAATACAAGGGCACCCACATATGTGTAAGAAACATTACTATCACTTAAACTTTATATCAAATCCCAAACATTAATAGTGGAAAATTTCAATACCCCACATTCATCAATGGATAGATCTTTCAGACAGAAAGTGAACAGAGAAATAAGGGAGCTAACAGATATTATGACTCAAATGGACTTAACAGAACATTTCACCCAAATGCCAAAGAATATACCCTTCTTCTCAGCATCCCATGTAACTTTCTCTAAAATTGACAGCAAGCTCTGTCATAAAACAATTATGAATAGATAGAAAAAATGGGAATAACCCCTTGTATCCTATCAGATCACCATGGACTAATGTTAGAATTCAACAAAAATACAAATCACAGAAAGCCTACAAACTCATGGAAACTAAACATCTCTCAATTGAATCATCTCTGGGTCGAGGAAGAAGTAAAGAAAGAAATTAGACTTCTTAGAGTTTAAGGAAAATGAATCCATAACTTAATCCAACTTATGGCACACAAAGAAAACAATGATAAGAGGAAAGTTCATAGCACTAGGTGCCTACCAAAAAAAGCTGGAGGATTCTCAAACAAGAGACTTAACAGAGATGAAAGCTCTACAACAAATAGAAGTAAACTCACCCAGAAAAAGTAAGTGGCAGGAAATAACCAAACTCAGAACTAAAATCAATAAAATTGAAACAAAGAGAACAATACATAGAATCAATGAAACAAAGTGTTCATTCTTTGAAAAAGTCAACAAGATTGGCAAACCCTTATTCAAACTAACTAAAAGACAGAGTGAGAATATGCAAATTAACAGAATCAGATATGAAAAGGGAGACACACACTAAAGAAATCCAGAGAATCACTCGGTCATACTTCAAAAATTTGTACTCGCCCAAACTGGAAAAGCAAAAGAAATGGGCAGCTTTCTGGAAAGGTATCACATACTAAAACTAAATAGCGGATAAAGGACCTAAATAGACCTGTAACCCCTAAGGAAATAGAAGCAGTTATTAAAAGTCCCCCAAGCAAAGAAGCCAGGGCCAGATGGCTTCAGTGCAGAATTCTACCAGAATTTCAAAGAGGAACTAATGTCAATACTCCTCAAATTGTTTCACACAATACAAAAGGAATAGTGCCAAAGTCTTTTTATGATGCTAACCAAACAACACTAAGATGTGAAAAAGAAAGAGAATTACAGATCAATCTCCCTTATGAATATTGATGCAAATGTATTCAATAAAATACCGACAAACTGAATTCAAGAACATATTAAAAAATCATCCACCATGATAAATTAGGCTTCATCACAGAAATGCAGGGATGGTTCAATATACAAAAAAACTGAATGCCATCCATCATATAAACAACCTGGAAGAAAAAAACCACATGATCATCTCATTAGATACTGAAAAAGCTTTGACAAAATTCAACACTCCTTCATGATAAATGTCCTAGGGATCAGGAACACAGGGAAAATATCTAAAAATAATAAAGGAAATTACAACAAGCCAACAGCCAACATCAAACTAAATGGAGATAAACTCAAAGCAATTCCACTAAAATCAGGAACAAGACAAGGCTGTCCTCTCCATATCTATTCAATATAGTTCTGGAAGTTTTAGCTAGAGCAATAAGACAACAAAAGAAGATGAGAAGATCAAGGACATACACATTCAAAGGAAGAATTCACAATATCATTATTTGTAGATGACATGATAGTATATGTAAGTGACCCCCAAAATTCTACAAGGAAACTTTTACAGATGATAAACACCTTCATCAAGGTAGCAGGATACAAGATCAATCCAAGATATCAGTAGCCTTCCTACATACCTATGACAAAAGAGTGGAAAAAGAAATCAGTGACACACCGTCCTTTACAATAGCTGCAAATAAGATCAAACATTTTGGGATAACTCTAGCCAAAGAAGTGAAAGACCTGTATGACAAGATCTTTAAGTCACTGAAGAAAGAAATTAAAGAAGATATCAGAAAATGGAAAGATCTCCCATGTTCTTGGATATATAGGATCAACATAATAAAAGTAACAACCTACAGATTCCATGAAATCCCCATGAAAATACTAACAGAATTCTTTACAGATCTCAAAAGAACAATACTCAACTTCATGTTAAAAAACAAAAATCCCAGGATTCCCCCCCAAATCTGTTTAATAACAGAATTTCAGGAGGCATCACTAACCCTGACTTTAAGCTATATTATAGAGCTACAGTAGTAAAAGCAGCTTGGTACTGGCATAAATACAGACTTGTGGATCAATGGAATTGAATTCAAGACTGTGGCATTAATCCACACACATATGAACTCCTGATTTTTGACAAATAGCCCAAAATATATAATGAAAAACAGATAACATATTCAACAAATGGTACTGGTATAACTGGATGGTAGTGTGTAGAAGAATGCGAATAGATGTATATCTATCACCCTGCACACAACTCAAATCCAAGTGGATCAAAGACCACAATATACACCCAGTTACACTCAATAGAAAAGAGATTTGGAAAAACTCTTGAATGCATTGGCACAGGAGTAGCACAGACACTGAAAACAATTAGTAAACAAAACCTCCTAAAACTGAGAATTTTCTGTAAGGCAAAGACACAGTCAATAAGATAAAATGGCAGTCTTAAGAATGGAAAAAAATTTTTCACCAGCCCTACATCTTACAGAGGATTGATCTCTAAAATATATAGAGAACTCAACAAACTAGAGGCCAAACCCCCAAATAAACCAATTTAAAATGGTATTCAGAGCTAAGTAAGGAATTCTCAACAGAAGAATTTCAAATGGAAGAAAGACACTTAAAGCATTGCTTAATGTCCTTAGCCATCAGAGAAATGCAAATCAAAACAGCTCTGAGATAGCATTTTACACCTGTCAAAGTAGCTAAGATCAAAAACACAGATGACAGCCTATGCTGGAGAGGATGTGAAGCAAGGGGAACTAACACTCCTCCATTGCTGGTTGGCATGTAAACTTGTATAGCCACGTTGGAATGCATTATGGTGTTTCCTCAGAAAACTGGGAATCAGTCTCCCCAATGATGCAGCAATGCCACTGTTGGGCATATACCCAAAGAATGCACATTCTTATCCCATGGGTATTAGCTCAATTATATTTATAACAACATTATTCGTAATAGCAAGGATCTGGAAACAACCTAGATACTTTTAAACTGAAGAATGTATTAAAAATAGTGGTACATTTATACAATGGAATACTACTCAGTTGTAGTAGGACGTTTCTGTCCCAGACTTTCAGGCTTAGCCTCAAGATTTAGGCCCTCAGACCCACAGACCCACAGAGTCATTCAGATGCTTACAATAGTTTTAGGCTGATTGGCCTAAAGCCCAGGCATATAACTTGCTAACTCTTTACCCTTAAACTAACCCATGTCTCTTATCTTGTTCACCCATGCGTCAGGGTACATTTTCTTAGAGCAGCATAGTTGTCCTCTGCTTCTTCTGGCTTCTCTCTGGCATTCTGCTCTGTTCTTCCAGTTCCCAGAGTTTTCCTAGTCTGGTAGTCCAACCCACACTTCCTGTCTGCCTTTGGCCAATCAGCACTTTTTATTAAACCAGTGGGTGGGACAATTATTTACAATGAAATACATAATACCCCATACACTCAGTAGTATAAAAAATGACATCCTGAAATTTTCAGGCAACTGGAAGTATCATCCTGAGTGAGGCAAAAAAGACCCAGAAAGACAGACATGGTATGTACTCACTCATACATGGATTTTAATCATAACGCAAAGAAAAACCAGGCTGCAATCCACAAATTCTGAGCAGCTAGATAATAGGAAGAATATAAGAGAGACATCCATGGATCCTCCTGGGAAGGGAAAATAGAGAAGATTTACTAAGTTAATTGGGATCATTTGAGGGGAACAACTAAGGGGAGGTGGGAAGAGATCATGAGAAAATGGGATAGTTGAGTGGGAGGAGCAACAAAGAGGGAGAACAAAGGAATATATATTTTGATAGAGGGAGCCATTGTGGGGTTAGAGAGAAACCTGGTGCTAGGGAAGCACACAAGAACCCACAAGATGTCCCCCGGCTAGGACTCCAAGCAATAGTGGAGAGAGTGCTAAACAGGACTTCCCCTATAATTAAATGAACGACCACCCTAATTGTCATTATAGAATCTTCATCCAGCAACTAATGAAGGCAGAAGCAGAAATCCACAAGTAAGGACTGTGTGGAGCTTCTGGTCCAGATGAAGAGAGGAAGGAGAGAACATATGATTAAAAGAATCAGGATTATGAGGAGGAGGCCCACAGAGATGGCTGACCTGAGGTGTTGGGAGCTCACTGATTCTTAAATAACTGCTGAGGAACCTTCATGGAAAGAAACTAAACCCTCTCAATGCAGATGACAGTTGAATGGTATTGGCAGTTTGTGGAGCCTCTTGCAATAAGACCAGAGTTTATTCCTGGTGCAAGAACTGGCTTCTTGGAGCTCATTCCCAACAAAGGAACACCTTATTCAGCCTTGATACTGGAGGGAGGGACTTGCATCTACCTGAACTGGATATGCCAGACAGAACTGACTCACCTTTGGATTCCTTGTCCTCCTTGAGGAATGGATGGGAGGGTAGGGGAGGATCCTGAGGGAGGAAAGGGAAGAGGGGAGGGGGGAGCAATGGAGGGTATGAGAAATTTTTTTTTTAAAAATTTACAGCAAAAGAAGTTAGAATAAGCATTCCCAAAGGGTAAAAAAATAAATCCCCTCAATAAAATAATAAAAAATAATGCAATAAATAAATAAATAAATAAATAAATAAATAAATAAATAAATAAATAAATAAATAAATAAATAAATGGCTAATTTGGATATACACTCAACAGAGATGTAAATGGCAAGAAAATGCCCTGTACTTTGTCATCAAGAAAATGCAGATCAATATTAAATTTTGAGATTATTTGATCCTAGATTAAACAACAAACATCATGCATTTCTGGTGATAATGCAAACCAATCTCATCACTATGGAAATCAGAATAGTATTTTCTGAAAATCTTTCTATAGAAATAGGATATATTTCAGATATACCAAAACTGGTTATATATACAACTCAATCAAAGCAAGCTTATAATAAAAAAAAAATCTTCTTAATTTTGTTTGTTGTTACAATGAGGTTTTCTGGTCCCATCCAGCCAGACGTCCAGACCTACAGGCCTGCAGTCCCAGTGTGCCTAGCTGCCCAGCACTGCTTAGGACCCTCAAATGACTCATACACTTCTATTAACTTCATGCTGTTTGGTCTATGGCTCAGGCACATTGCTAGCTAGCTCCTTCATCTGAAGTCAACCCATTCTCATTAATCTGTCCTGCCACGTGGCCTGTGGCTTACTTACGTTCCTTACATGTTTCTTCTTTGGGTGTCTGGCTTTGTCTATCTCAGACTCCACCCTCTTTCTCCTACCTATACTCTTTATTCCTCTGCCTACCTCTATAGTGTCTGCTATGATCAAAACAGTCCTTTACTTAAAGATTGATATTCACAGCATACAGAAAGACATTCCCACATCAGTTTTTCAATGTACTTTCCACATAAGATAGAGAAGCAACTTGTGTGCCCCTCAAAAAAGACATGGAAAGATCATAATAGTCTATGATGGACCTTTAAAAGAAAATTCACACAACTTTCCTAAAGAAGCGTAAAAATTTTAGATTCATACTTAGTACCATGTGAATAAATCTTGAAAGTAGCATGCCAAGAGATTTTATGCGATCATAAAACCCCACATATTGTGTGACTCTTTTTATGCATATATCCAGACTAGGCAAATATATAAAAGGTAGAGCAGAATACTGATTGCTTAAGAATAAAGTAGGGAAAAGTGCATGGCTGCTAATTATTAAACATTTTGTAAGGGAGTGGTTAAAGAGCTTAAAATTAATATTGGTATAAATATGTTTTTATGTTTTGCAAAATAATATATTTACTAAAAACTTAGTTGTATAATTTTCATATTTTAATAATAGAGCATAACTTTTATGTAAATAAATTTGTTAAAAATAAAAATCCTTATCTTTCTCAAATTTTAATAAATGTATTATGTTGCTTGATTCATCCATCAAGAAGATTATACAATATGAAGGAAATTATATCAATAAGTATCAACATGTGAACTAAAATTAATCAGACTCAAAATACAAGTAGAATATATTTTCTCTCATAGAGTACTGTGAAAACAACAAAGGAATTGAAAGGAGAAGAATACTGTGAAAAATCCAAGGAAAGTGCAAGATAAGAGAGGAATATGATGAAAATACATTATTCTCATGTATTAAAACACCAAAATAAAACATTATTTATACAACTATTTTTTTCTGCTAACTTTGAAATGAAAGTCTACTCACAAAAAGTAACTAGTTCCAAAAACAATTTGATAGCATAATTTAAAAAGCTTCTATACAAATTTTTCTGAAGGAATGTCAGAAGCTTAGTTTAAATAAAATAAGCAGCTAGTTTTAATACGTAATGAACAATGAAACTATTAACAAAACAATTATATCCAAAGTATACTTAATAGAAAGCCAAAAATAAAGGTACATATTTGGGAGATAACTATAAAAACTTACTGATAGACTATAAATTGAGTTGCCAATAGAAATATATACTTCATTATAAGAGAAAATATCATAAAAATATTAGCTTAAATTTTTTATTTTTAAAGTTATTATACGCGTATGAGTGGTTTTTCTGCATATGTGTCTGGAACCATGTGTGTGCATTGTCTGTAAAAGCCAGAGCTGAGCATCAGATCCCTTGGAACTGGAAAATTCAGATGGTTATGAAGAGACATGTGGGTGCTTGGAGTGGGTCAAACACAGGTCTTCTGGAAGAGCTCTTACCCAGTGAGCTCTCTCTTTCCAGCCACAGTTACTTAAAAATGAACTACTCATCTATAGCTTTACCCATTGCTGTGAAAATTAAAACCAAAGCCAGCCTATGGTTTCCCATGATTGAAATCTACCTGAAATAATGAGAGAAATAAAAACTTGGCTCTTTTTCTCTAATGTATAATATACAGGGTAGTGCATTTTAAAATAATATCTGAAACCAGTAGGAATTCACTGCTAAAAATTTTAAGGTATTCATATATCTGTCATCAGATGATTCAAACATAACAAATTATGGAGTTCCCTCCACACCTCAAATTATATAGTACTTCGAAGTCTATGGTACCTTCTCTGTGACTCAAAAGTTAGTACTAACTAGCAGATAAAGCATACCAGGACTGGAAAACAGTCTCAAGGATTAAAATCTTCAGTCTGAATGTCAAGGCTCAAAAAAGATGTAAGCAAAGTGGCTGGGCATGTTCAAATAATCAAGAATTAACTTAATTATAGCAAAGTGGTGCAGGCCTGTAACTCTAGCACTCAAGAAACAGGCAGTTGGACTGTTAATGCTAGACCATTCTAAGCTGCATAAGGTTTCCAGGGCAGCCTGAACTATGCATGATAACATATGGAAACACTGAGGCAGCAAAGTCACAAATGCTCATCGGTTGTGGGGCAATTTGGCATACATAGAGATAAAATAGTCAAGAATAAAAGAGTAGAGGAAAAGAAAGTATAGAGGTAATGGTTGAGAAAAGGATACAGGGAAGAGAAGAAGAAGAGAAAGAAAAGGAAAGGGCAAAGACCAAAGAGGAGAAAGGAGAATTAAGAGGAGGGTGTAAATAGCTGGCTAGGCTATTTTAGAGTACAGGAATGGGAGGTGCTGACAAATCACAGTTAATATTCAGGATTCCAAGTACAAAATAACAGGCGTCATAGCGCCCTTTCAATGCTTTATGGCTAAGTCATGAACAAGGAACCTAGGATCTGAATCGCTCCATTTTACTTTCTTCTCAGAATTATGGTGGGCATAATATTTTTGTTTGGAGACCTACTGGCTCATGTCAAGACATTCCAGGCCCAGGCAAAGTCAGTGTGAACTCATTTATTTGGGGACTTCATTCTCCCGGAACAAAAAAGTACAAGAACAGTTTTTCCTATGTGGTTATATAAGGCCCGGAAGCGGGGAGGGGGGGGCGGGAATGGGGACAGGGACACCACAGGGAGTCGGAAGTGGAGGGTCCTATATCCGGTTAATTGTCCAGCTGGGATAGGCCTTGATTAGCTTGACTTAGACGCCTCCTGTCAGGTAATAGAATCTCCCCTGGTGTCGCAGAGTGTTCCCGAGGGTGAATTTCCCGAGTTAAAATTATGACAACCAGAAGCCTGTTGTGAATCCCCTAAATCATAGCCGGCCGTGTCCATGACGAGGAAGCCAGCCACACAGGCCTGCTTCTGTTCTGGTTTCCAGAGTTCCGGACATGACAGTTAGTCCAAGATATCATTCACTTTTCGTCACATTTCTCAGAGAGTGACAGTCTCCTTAAGAGGTTGGGGGATTAAGGGACAAACGGGGAAATATAAGAGTTATGGGTTTATAAGGAGGGAGGCCAGTCATGAAAATTGGGAAGATTGACCCATGCTGTATGGAGGAGCGGATACGCAGGATTGTTCTCTTGTACGGTGGCTCAAGTGGATCAGGCAGGCCTAAAGACCCAGATATTACCTCACTTTACCCTTTTGAGAACACGGGGTTGGGAGAATTATGGAGTGTACTTTAAGGTGTTCACAATGAGGAGATCCGGGAAAGAAATTGGGGCTTCACAAAAGCATAGGAATATTTGTCTCTGCTGAGTGGCCTCAGACATTAGGGGTAAACTTGCCTTAATTTCTTCCTATGTATTACTATTGAAGATTTTAGTGGTAGGTTTAGAGAGGCAGAGGAAACTGGGGAAGCAGACTTAATTAAAAACGTACACGAGGATTCTGAAAGTAAACAAAGAGGATCCTGAAATTTATCCAATGAGGCTCTAGTGAAAACGCTTTTCTCTCACTAGGAAGATATAACCTTGGGTGCAATGCAGTGGCCTAACAGACTCTGATTTCCTCCACAGGTTTCTTAGGAAGTGGATTGACCGGGAGAAACAGCACTGTGAGTACCCAAAAAGATGTTCTGAGGAAAGCAGTAGAGGGGGCATTCGTTAATTAAAGTTTTTCACAACTCAGTAATGGTATGACACTCATAATATTATTCTGTTCCCTCCATATACCTGTCTTTTCAGCACTCCTGCTTGCTGCCCCTGAGACAACTCACCATGCCTAGGGGCAACAAGAGCAAGGGCCGCTCCCGGGCCAAAAGGCAGCAGACTCGGGGAGAGAGCCTGAATCTCCAGGGCACTAAGCCCACTGCAGAGGAGGAAGCAACATCCCCTTCTCTAGGCCAGGGAGATGCCCCCAGCTCCCCTGATGTCTGTACTCCTCAGGGGTCCCAGGAGGCTGCATCCCATGCCTCTTCTGAGTTAGATGTGCCCTGCTCAGTCTCTGATGTTGGTGCTGAGGGTTCTCTTGCAGGTGCTGATGAAAGAAGTGCTGTTGGTGCTGAGGGTTCCGTTGCTGATGCTGAGCATTCTGCTGCAGATGCTGATGAGAGAAGTGCCCGTGCCTATAAGATAGCTGCTGCCATTCAGAGTGCACGCAGAGATCCTTTGACCCGGAAGGCCAATGTATTGATTGAGTTCATGCTGGAGAAATTTAAGTTGAAAAAGCCTTTCACACAGGCAGATATGCTGAGGGTGGTTAGCAAGAAGTACAAGGTGCACTTCACTGAGATTCTGAGGAGAATCTCTGTGCGCTTGGAGTTGGTCTTTGGCCTTGAATTGAAAGAAATTGATCCCAGTTCTCAGTCCTATACGCTTGTGGGCAAGCTGGGTCTGTCCACTGAGGGAAGTCTGAGTAGTAGTAGTGGGCTGCCCAAGACAGGGCTCCTGATGACCCTCCTGGGTGTGATCTTCATGAAAGGGAACCGGGCCACTGAGGAGGATGTTTGGGATTTCCTCAAAGTAGTAGGAATATATCCTGGGAAGAATCATATAATTTTTGGGGAGCCCCGGGAGTTTATCACCAAAGATTTGGTGGAGGAAAATTATGTGATTTACCGCCAGGTTCTTGGCAGTAACCCCCCACGCTATGAGTTCAGATGGGGTCCCAGAGCCTATGCTGAAACCACCAAGATGAAAGTCCTGGAAGTTGTAGCTAAGATCAATAATACTTCCCCCAGTTTCTTTCCTAGTATGTATGAAGAGGCTATGCTTGATGAGGCTAATAGAGCAGCAAGGAGATTTACAGCTGTGCCTGGCAATGCTGTTGATCTCAGGGATATCAGGGATATCAGGGCTCATCGTAGGTGCATGGCTCACAGTTCCTCCCACATTTAGTTGGGATACAGTGTTCACTGTATTGAAGAGTAGTTAGTCTTCTAAGTAATGGAATGCATTTTGTGCTAGAAATAATAAAGTTTGTATCTTATTGTTCTGGAATACATGAGAAAAATATATGTATTTTCCTTTGCTATTTGGCAAATGTTCCTTTAATCAAGAATTAGCTTGCTTCATAATCTTCTTAACATTGTATCTGACATACTTATTGGTGCTTTTCATAATATTTAAGAGTAAGAGTTTGGTTATCTTTCAAACAAACTGGTAAATCTTTAAAATGTTATTGTGGTATTGTAACAGTAATTTTCCTGGAAATGTAGAATTCCTTGATGGTAAAACAGAAGTGACAAGACTAATTCGAAATGTTGTATTTTGCTTTTTCTTGTAATAGTAACTGAAATAAACTTGAATTTGATTACTAAAAATGTATTAGAAAATAAATTATACTTCTTGTGTTTTGGAGGGAGGAGATGGGTAGATGGGGAGAGAGAGGCTGAAGGCTGAGTGGGAGGGATTGGAAGGAGGGAAGGGAGAGGGAGCAGGGGATACATAGATAAAAATGACATTTTTAAAATAAAAAACAATAAAAGAAAAGAAAAAAGTAAAAAAAAAAATTATAATAAATACCACAGAAAGTTAAAAGGGTTCAAAGGCATCACAAGAAAATCCACAGAAACAACTAACCTGGTTTTTATGGAAACTCACAGTCTGAACCAGGGAGCCTGCATGGGACTGACCTGGTCCCTCTACGTATGTGTGACAATTGTGTAGCCTGGTCTACTTGTGGGACTGTTAACAATGGGAGCAGGGGTTGGCAGGGGCTGTCCCTAATACTTTAGCTGGCTTTTGGGAGCCTTTGTCTCATACTAGATTGCCTTGCCTAGCTTAAATAAAAGGGGAGGGGCTTATTCTTATAGCCACATGATATGCCAGGCTTTGCTGATACCCATGTAAGGCCTGCCCCTTTCTAAACAGAAACAGAGGAAGAGTGGATGTATGGGGCTGGGGTGTGGAGAGCCCGTGGGGAGAGGGAATAGGAATAAATGAGGGAAGGAAACCAAGGTCCAGATGTAAAATAAATCCCTCCAAACCCCTGTCTATCCCTGGCAGTCAAGAAAGCTATTTCTGGGATCAAGAGAGGTGGAGAACTATTCCTGTCCCTCATTGGCTGGAGAACATAGGAGAAGAGGCCCTGTATCCCTCCTGGGAAGTACACTAGAGCTGGCCCTGTTGGCAATGATACTGGTGAGCCTGAAGGCATGAGAGTAGGAGAGTTGACTCTGTTTCCTGTTGTCTACCATGTGGTGGCATGGGTAAAAGAAAGATGTACTTTACCCATATCTTTTGCTCCCTGTGTTCGGTGAGAGAGCTGGCCTCTGGGTCACTGGAATGGAAGAAAAAGCCTTGCCCCTCACCAGCAACAGCACACAGTAGAGCAGCAGAACAGCTGACCCTGCAGATACCCCTATTATTAGGGGCACAAGTGTACCAGCCCTGAAACAGGAGAGCTGTCCCTGATCACATACCTCCTATATGACTCATACAGCAATTGGGAGAGAGAGCACTGTATCTTGCCTGGGCAAAACAGTGGAGGTAGTCCTGGTGGTGTGAGTGAGCTTAATCTGAGGGCCAGGGCTTGAGATCAGAACAGGCTGCATTAGATGGGCAGGCTGAAGCAGTGCTGGAGAGCCTTAGAGGGTAGGGTGTGGGAGGTGACAATGAGGAGAAAGCTGGCAGGCTGACCAATACAGCTGACACCCAGGCCCAGGATTATAAGCTGTTAAAGTATGAGAAAAATATGTCCACTCTTTGGTTGAGGGGCATCTAGGTTGTTTCTATGTTCTGGCTATCACAAATAATGCTGCTATGAACCTGTTATCACAGAGCCTTCATTCAGTAACTGATGGAAGCAGATACAGAGATCCACCGCCAAGCACAAGTCTCAGCTTCAGGAGTCCAGGCTAAAAGAGATAAGATGAATTATATGAGTAGGGGGGCTGGTCAAGGTTATGACAGGGAAATGTACAGAGACAATTGAACCAAGCTATTGGGAAATCACAAACTTTAGACCAACAGCTGTGGAGACTGCATGGGACCAAACTGGGCCTTTTGCGTGCCAGAGTTAGTTGTGTAGCTTGGTCTGTTTAAGGGGCCCCTGGCAGTGGGATCAGGATTTATCGCTGGTGTATGAGCTGGATTTTTGGAGCATTACCTATGGTGGGACACCTTGCTTAGCTTTGATTAGGGGGAGGTGATCCTGCTTCAATTGAATGTACCAGGCTTTGATGACTCCCAAATGAGGCCTTCCAATTTTGCAGGAGAGGATAGGAGGGGAACTTTTGTTGGTTTGTAAAATGAATTTAAAACATTCTTAAATAAAAAAGATGGGAAGGAACCTACAGATGCAAAATTTGAGGATCTCCAGGACACAGAACAAAGAGTGAGAAGTTGGGTTGGGGGGATACCCCAGGGAGAGCCCATTGTAGACTGGGATGACAGAGGAAAGAGGTGCCTAAGGGGATTGATGACTCTTGGCACTCAACATTTACAAATGAAGATGAAAGGACTAAAGGGCAAAATGTGTGTGCTACTCTTTAGGCCACACTACAGCTTCCAAAAAGAAATTATGTTTTCCCTTTCTCTTCTTTCTTGTTCTACTTTGTATTACTTTGTTTGTTTTTTGTTTTTTCTTTTAATTTTTGTTTTGCTTTAGTGGGGAGGTGGGGGAATAGACAGGATCAGGAGGCATAATGTGAAAACCACAGAGGATCAGAAAAATTTTTTAAAATGAGTACAGAAGATTAAAAATAAAGTAAGTAAATAAAGTCAGTAAATAAAAAAAAAACTAATTGAGAAATGATACCTGTAGCTAAACTAAATTTTGGGAAAAATATTGAGGAATCTTTTAAAAATAATTTAAAAATATTCAACATCTCTAGCCATAGGCTAAATCTCAACCACTTTGAGATTTCATCTAATCCTAGTCAGATTGTCCAAGATTATTTTAGAAGAAATTCTGTTGAGAATATTGAAAAGTGAGGATACTCATTATTTTTCTAAAGTACAAACTGAAGCCACTATGCAAATCAGTGTAGAGGTCTACAAAATCAACTAGGAATAGATTACCATAAGATCCAGCTATACCAGTCTTGGGGATATGTATATTTAAAGGACTCTAAATTTTAATATAGAGATATATTATCATTCATGTTTATTGTTGCTCTAGTCAAAATTGTAAGAAAATTTAAAAGCCTAGATGTCTGTCAACTGATGAATGGAAGATAAAAATTATATATATATATATATATATGTATAATGAACTTGTATTTATTTATAAATAAGTAGAGCAATGAAATTAAGAACTAGGCAGGAGAACGTAAGCTTGGAATAAGAATTCTGAGTGAGGTAACCTAGACCCAAAATGGTAATCACTGTATGTTCTTTCTCTGATTGTGACCACTAGATTTAAATCTTAAGTATGTTTGTTTAATTTGAAGTCCAGAAACTAGTAAAGGACTATGTAGGAGATATCAGGAGAGGGGGATAGAACACAGATAGTATAAAAGGAAAAAGGGAATATGGAACTGGAAAGGCTAAATGGGGTGGGGATGAAAAGGCAGGGTAGAGGAGGGAATATGGAGAGGGATAACTAACACTAAAGACTTTTGAAAGAGCCATATGAAAACTTACTACGACAGAAACCATTGCATGAATAAAGAAAACTCAGGGCCAGATCTCTAAGAAAAGTGGAGATATTAGAGAGAATAAACACTACAGTCAGATCTCACCCAGCTGTCTTCCAGGTTCTTCAGTCTTGCTTCTCCTGGCTTCTTCTGCCTGCTCTGTCTTTCTATGCCGGCCTTAAACACTTTCTCTGCTCAGTTAACGTGTGGCCCCACCACTGCCTGCCTGGGAGCCTGCTACTCCTTCTGTAAACTAAGATGACCTCAAACTCAGATTGGATTAAGAACATAGGTCACCACTCCCAGGATATTCCCTGTGCTGTGATTAAAGGTGTGAGTAACCACTGTCTGATCCTCCTAGACTGACTGTGGGTAGATCTCTCTGATATCTCTGAATGTTTTTAATATGTTTGAAAATATCCCCACAAGAAACTTTTTCAAATACAGTTATATACATCTCTAAATCCAGTTTACTTGAAGTTACCAGTAAAAGAGGCACAGTGTCTTTTCCAACAGCAAATATAAAGTCTAGGGTCATGTATAGGGTATGTTAGCCAATGAGGTCATAAAGATCTTTGCAAACATAACATATTTCTGTGAGTATTCTTGGTTGTTCTCCGAACTTGATGGTGAGACCATGAAGACACCACATACTTAAATTATAGCACAAGAAGAAGTCAAGCTAGCAATGATTTGGAAGCTTCATCTCTATCAGCTAGATTTCAGAGAGCTGGAAGGTAATATGTATGCTACTGGGGGGGTGGGGAATAACAGTCTTTTCTGTCTCTAAATCCTGAGAGCTAAAATAAGGACTGGCCTGGCAACATATATCCACTGATTCAATAGTGGCATGAATGCAATGGGACTAAGCCACCACATTCATCTATATTTAAGGCTTAGTCCACAAAACTAAATTTATCTCAGTTTTCCCTAAACAGAACATGAACTGTTGACTGGGTAGGTGAAAGTCACAAGGGGAAAAAAAATCTATTCCTATTATATTTGTTACCTGTGAATAAGTGTATTTCTCAACATTCGTTAGAGAAGTTTCTTTTTACAGTAGAAGGCAATTAATACAGAAAAGCCACCTAACCAATATGCAGAAAATAAGAGGCTATAAGAAGAGCTTGTTTTTTAAAATTTGTTTTTAAAAGGTTTTTTTCCCATGTATTCCCCTGCTCACCCTCTCTTCCCTCCTCCTAATCCCTCACAGTCTGTCTTCAGCCTCCCTCCTCCCAGTCCCCTGATCCCCTCCCCCAAAATGGCAAGAAGTCCCAAGGTGGGTCAACTCAGCGTGGCACATCCATTCCAGGCCAGTCCAGTTTTCTCATCCCAAAGTCAAGACTGGGCTAGGTGTTTCTCTGAAGGGAATGGGCTCCACGGTGCCAGCCCACACACAGGAACACAGTCTGATAATACCCCTCAAAGCTCCACATACTGCCTATGCCAATCGACAGTTGCCTACGCTTAGAGGACCTAGCTCCTTTTCCAGATGGCTCTGCAGTGGCTGTTCTTGATTCAGTGAGCTCCCTAGAGCTCCATACATCCATCTCTGTGGGACTTCTTATAATCTCTATCCTCTTGCTCATACAGACTTTCCCCTATGTCTCTCCAGCTGGACCAGGAGCTTGTCCTGCTTGGTTTTAAATGAGATGTCTATTTCATATCCTTTTCTCTCAGTACTTAAGGATTGTAAGACCCAGAGGAAGTAGACATCTGCAGCAAAACAGTTTTGTAGGATGTGACAGAAATATTGCACACATGAATTCATACTGGCTGAGTGTGTATGCAGAAGATGTGTTGGTGATCAAGTCATCAAAAATCTCAACACAGACAGGAGGGGGCCTCATGAAACGCCACATCTAGCTGAAAAACAACTAAACATTGATGGCTTCTGGTAGAGTGTAAGTCAGTTTGTATTTGCAAAGCAGCCCCTAAGAGGCTACCCATGTCCCAGTAGATGACCCTACACCCATGCAAATTGATTGTTTCAGTGGTTGGAGTGGTGAGGGAGAGGATAAATGACATTGGGAAAGAAAAATGGTCTTAGAAATAAGGGTATAATTGCACAGCAGTAAATGGTGGGTGGATTTGATAAAACTCTGTCTTAACTAGGATTTCCAAAGCCATGAGGAAACATGATCTCCACAACTCAGAAATGGAAATATTTAATTAGGAATGGCTTACAGTTCAGAAGGTTAGTCTATAATCATCATGGTGGGAAGCATGGTAGTGGTCAGGCAGGCAGGCAGACATGATGCTGGAGAGGTAGCTGAGACTCCTACATCTGAATCTGCAGGTAGCAGAAAGAAAATGTGAGCCACTGGGTCTGGCTTGAATCTCTGAAACCTCAAAGTTTATTTACCCTAGTGGCACACTTCCTCCGACAAAGATGCAATAACTCCAACATGACCAATCCTCTTAATAATGCCACTCCTTATGAGCATATGAGGGCTGTTTTCATTCACCCTCCTACATTATACACATGCAAGTAATTCTAAAATATTGGAAAAATACTTTTACAATTAAAATAAAAATAATTATAAAAGGGTAATAGAAAGTTGTGATTTGATATGGGAGTCCTGAGGTAGAATTTGAGGAACAAAGGATATGAATACAATAAAGATATATTGTGTACATATACAAGTTTTTCATAGAATACATAAAAATAAGTTAATAGAGCCATATTCTATTCTATTAAAGAAATTATTTCATCGGGCTACTTAGAGTGTAGTTTGTCAAATGATAAGGGAGGGCTTGATACTGGAGTAATGATGAAAGGAATGAAGGAGAATAATTTGAACTCAAAGCACTAAGGGGAGAGGATTCTACTCTTTGTCCACAAGCAACATTGATTCATCTACACTCAAAGAAAAACAAAGGAATTAAATATCATTACCTAATTCATAACCACTAGTTTTATTGTATGACTAGCATTTTGCCTGCTATATGCTCTCAAATTTATTTTTTTAAATATTTGGCTATTAAAGTTTGTAAGGGAAGGTCATTACTATGTCGGGTAAAAATCATGTCAGTATTAACCGCTGTTACTTAAAGATTCAAATTTTGTATAAACTTGTCAGGTGATTTACATCCATGCTGAAATCATACATGTGTGGATTGATCAGAAATTTATTACCTTTATATATAAACAACTTAAAATTTTCTCAAGTTCCTAAAACTGTTACATGACAGAGAGTGGTACAGAGATGCATTTCTCGAAACCTGAAGCAAACCATGTATCACTCATACTCTGCTCAGTACATCAGAATGTATTTCTGGTGATAAATGCATGACTTCAAACTCAAAATACTGATTTGGAATAAGAGAGTCTAAAAAATGAGCAATAGAAATATTAAGTGTAAATAAAGAGAGAGACCAAGGCAAGAGAATTGTGTTAGAGGTTATTTAACACCAGTCTAGACTGTTAACAAGGCTCACCTTAAAAAGACAGAGAAACTGCTTTATATTACCATTGCCTACACAGTATCAGTAAACTTCAACAAAGTAGTAGCTTGAATATTGGAAGCTGCCACCTCTTCTCTGTACAAAATATGTGTAGTTGCATAGAAATTACATGAGAGGCTAAGTCTGGCTGGTGAAGAGAAGACATTGATTACAATGCCTTTTGTGTGACAACATAACTCCTGTGTTGGGACATTTTATTAATACTTCAGCTTTCCCATAATATTCCTCTCCAGATACTTCTGTTCTCTGCAAGGTATATAGAGTGACCAAGGTTGGAAGTGATATGGCATTTTTCTAGAAACTTTACAAAGAAGTTATAGGACTCTTATGAAGAGAAAGAAAGCAACAATGACATCTTAATAAAAGGAGTCATATTGATTCCATACAATGTTTGTTTCCAGTTCTAAAAGGGTAAAGCCAGGGTATTAGGCTATACCATTACTCAATGTCCAGGGTTATGAATGTCATAAAAACTGTGTTCTGCATGGGAGTGATTTTGTATCCCCACATATCCCCTTTTGTGTCAAATTTAAAAGAAAGAAGTTTATAGCTAACATAAGAAAAAGGATACAATATGTACAATACTTATAAACAATATATACAAATAATAAATGACTAATATCCAATCAATTAACAATTGACAATTCAAAGAAAATATTTCATTAATTATCCTATATTGATGAGACCAAAGGATTATACCTAATTCACTTTCTTTCTAACTTGTATTACAAACTAAAACCTATTATTTTTGATGTCTCTTAAACTTAAACACTTTAACTTCAAAGTTTCTTTTCTAAAACTGTCCCTAGAAAACTAACTATCTCTCTTAAACTATCTCAGAGACCAAAGAAGGAAATAATATTTACCCAAGTAAAATGGAAGTACAAGCAACTTTAAAAATCTAGAAATGACAGAGATGACACCTATCTGCCTGGACAACCACCCAAAGTTCCTTTATAAAGTTAGGCCATCCATCTTCAGGCTACAGTCACAGAGTCTCTTTTCATTTCAGTGAAGCAGGAAATCTGCTCTGCACATTCTTTTATAATTCATCAGTTGCTTCTCCTTGTGCCCTAAAGAATATCCGACATTTTTTTTTTCTGAAAATCAGGAACCTGAAGGACCATCTCAGCTTGTTCTGTCAAAGTTCAGAGATCACTTTCCTAGGGAACCTGTATGTCCAGTTTAAACAGCATACTATCAAACAGTCAATACAAGAACAGGTTCTTGTCCAATGGCTAACTGTTGCCACAGAGAAAGTAGACTCCATATGGAGTTTCTTCAATGCTCATTTTTTTCCTCTTAAAGTAGATTGGTGCTGCCAGGAGCAAACCCATCTGTCCAGAAATGTCTAAGTTCTTAAAATATTTTAAATGCCATATTCTATGGATCTCTGAAGTGTTTGTAGAAGACCTGTTCATCTAAAATATATTTGTTTGATCTTGAAAACATATCTATGACTATGTTTGAATGTAATGTCTAACTACTAACTTGAATTACTTTATATTCTAATTAGTTGGTAATAAAAACTTTCACAGACTAGCAACTTGTATTACATTATTGGATGAACTGAATAAGTATACTACCTTGAACAATCATAGAGATATTTGTACAGTAACACTATTAATCTCAATATACACAATTTGTAAACAATATACAAAAATCCAATCCAATGTAAAATATTTAAAGCTAGTAAATGAAACGAAGATTCAATAATCTGTCCTTATATCATATATATCTGTATCTCCTTTTTCTTTCTATTTTTTAACATAAATTTTGAATCTAATCATTCTTGTTTAACTTTTTTCTAACCATAACCATTAACAATTTTTAACTAATTAAACTAAACAATGACAATCATCCATAACCCACTGAAGGACCAAAAACCACCCACCCCACCTCTTGGGAATGTGGGCACAGTATTCTTAAATTAACTTCCTGTTGTCTTGGGGTGACTGCATCTTTTGGGGATCCTGAAAAGAAAAGTTTTGTTAAATGTCAAGTCCTGAAATAAGTAGGTGTATCATTTGTTGTCTAGTCTTTGCATAACAGGAAAAGTACATGGCTTGTCTCAAGTCCTGGCTATAGTAGGTCTGTGAAGCTGGTTCATCTCAGCAAGCTGCCTCGAAATTGTCCTGAGCAGTTTGTAGTCCAAATCTGATCTTTAGTTGGTGTTTATCAGCCTAGTAGTTCTGTCAGAGTTCATGTGAAATCATTGTTGTGGGGCCACATCTTCCTTTTGGATACTTCAAGTTTGCAATTAGACATTGCCCTGGAACACTGCAGAAAACTGATAAGAAACTAAAACTCAACACAATGTACAGGAAACTAAATATATAACCATTTATTCAGCATAGGATTAATAACAATAGAATAGTCCCTTATTTTTTTGTTATTCTTCTGTCCCATATCAGGTGGATCTTCTGATGTGATACAGAGATTTTGTATTTTCCTTTAACAAGTATGCTTCAGTTTAGAGAATGAGAGAGCCACACTCCAACTCTAAAGCCAGCTTTAAATTATAATTAAACTGGGACTTAAACTTACAAAAAAATTTGTAGAGGTTAAGCAATGAGATTTTACCCTATGAAGTACACTAGTACGAATAGTTATGATATTCTTTTGCTTGTAAATTTTCCTGGATAACCCCCCATTTGTTTTAAATGTCTAAATGTCCAAGGTCTTTTCACTTTTTGAAGATGAGTATTTTCAGTTTTCTGTAAAGACAAAACAGAAACTTGCCCCCACCCTTTGTTTTACGGGTGGATGAGCTATCAATTCTTAGTTTTATAAAGTTTTTCTGGTTCAATTCGAGTTTTTATTAATTTTGATGGTATCCATAACTTTTCCTCACCTGTGGAAATAAATGCAAAACCCCTTCCCCAATGTAGCACATACCCTGGCTTCCATTCAGAAGTTAATACATCTTTGAAGTAAGCAGGTTGATTTAGTTCAGCTGTTTTTTCTATAGTCCAATGCTTTTCAGCAGCTATTGTTCCTTTCTCATTAGCATTGAGAAAATTTAAAGTTAATAAAGCACTATGTAGTCTATCTCTGGGTGTCTTTGTTATTCCTTTCTGTTTATTTAGCATATCCTTAAGAGCTCGATTTGATCTCTCTATGACTACTTGCCCTGTAGGATTGTGTGGTATTCCTGTAATATGCTTTATATTATAATAAACAAAAAAATGTTTTATTTTACTAGAGACATATGCTGGAGCGTTGTCAGTCTTAATTTGTACAGGTATTTCCATGATTGCCATAATTTATAGCAAATGTGTGATTACAGAATCAGCCTTTTCTGAACTCAAAGCAGTTGCCCATTGAAATCCTGAAAATGTATCTATTATATGATGGGCATATCTTAATTTCCCAAATTCTGTAAATGAAATACATCCATCTGCCAAATTTCATTTATATGTATATGTAGTATGAGGTTTCTGGCCCAGACTTTCGGGCCTAACCTCAAAGTTTAGGTCCGCAGACCTGCAGACCCGCAGTCCCACAGTCCTACAGACACACACAGACGCTTTCATTAGTTTTTGGCTGATCAGCCTCAGGCCCAGGCATATCACTTGCTAGCTCTCTACCCTTCATCTAACCCATGTCTCTTGTTCAGCCATGCGGCTTGGTAACTTTCTTTAGAGCAGCATAGTTGTCCTCGGCTTCCTCTGGCTTCTCTCTGGTGCTCCTCTCTGGAATTCTCTCTGGTGTTCTGCTCTCAGACTTTTCCTAGTCTGGTAGCCCGCCCATACTTCCTGCCTGCCTTTGGCCAATCAGTGCTTTTTATTAAACCAGTGGGTGGCACAATTATTTACCATGAAACAGCACAATTCCCTACATGTATACCTTTAGGATTACTTCCTGCTGGCAATGGAGTTTGGCTATAGAAATTACAGGTGGAACACCTTTTTACAATTTCTTTGGCTTATTGCCAAGTGGTAGAGAAATCTTTTTTTAATACTTTGCTATTGACATGATGCTTTTTATGAAATTCTGAGGCCTCTAGTACATTTCCAATTAATAATTTGTCAATTTCATCATTACTTTGTGCTAAAGGATCTGGAAAACCCACATGAGATTGAATATGTGTTATATAGAAGGGATGATTTCTAGTCTTGATTATTTCTTGTAACTAAATAAATAATGAAGTTAATTCTGACTTATCATTAATAAAATCAGCCATTTCAATGTGTAGAATAACGCTTTCTGCATACTGAGAGTCAGTGACTATGTTAAGAGGTTTGGTAATTTCCATTAGTAACATCACGATAGCCTATAATTCTGACTTTTGAACAGAATTATAAGGGCTTTGAGCTACTTTACTTATATGTTCTGATTTGTAACCTACCTATCCTGATTTGTTTGCATCAGTATAAAATGTAGGGGCTCTGGAAATTGGTTTATCTCGTATAATATGAGGGAGAATCCAATTAGTTTTCTTTAGAAATTCAATTCTTTTGCTTTGAGGATATTTCTTGTTAATATCTCCCAAAAAATTACTACAGGGTCTTTGCCAAGGTTCACTTTCTATCCATAATTGGTCAATTTCTTCATTAGTTAAAGGTACAACAATTTCTGCTGGGTCCATTCCTGTCAATTGATGAAGTCTTAATTATCCTTTAAAAATAAGTTCAGAAATCTTTTCCACATATGTCTTTAATTTCTTACTCGGTTTATGTGGAAGAAATATCCATTCCAATATAACATTTTCCCTTTTCATTAAAATTCCTGTAGTAGAATGCTTAGAGGGTAAGATTACTAGAATGCAATTGAGGTCTGGATACACATGATCCACATGTGCCTCCTGTAATTTCTTTTCTAACAAAGCCAATTCTTTGTCAGCTTCAGGTGACAATTCTCTTGGACTATTTTCACTAAGTCTTTTTCACTATTTAAGGTTTTGTACAAATTATCTGGTTCATCATTTTTAATTCCAATAGTGGGTTGTAAGTTGGCAATGTTTCCTAGTAGTCTTTGAAAATCATTAAGTGTCTTCAATCTATCTCTCCTGATTACACCTCCTTTTGGGGTCTAAATTTTTGTTGGCCCATTTTATATCCTAAATAACTAATGGAATCCCCTCTTTGTATTTTTTCTGGGGCAATCTGTAATCCCCAAGCAGGAAAAATTTTTTTCACTTCTTCAAAAATGTTTTCTAAGGTATTGATATTTCAATCAGCCAACAAGATGTCATCCATGTAGTGATGAGTTATAGATTGTAGAGATTTGTTACATATTTGTTCTATTGACTTTTGTAAAAAAAATACTGTCACAGAGTAGGGCTATTCAGCATTCTTTGAGGGAGGACCCTCCACTGGTATCTCTTTACAGGCTGAGAATTATTATAAGTGGGCACTGTAAAAGCGAATTTTTCTTTGTCTTGTTCTTGTAAAGGTATTGTAAAAAAAAACAGTCTTTTAAATCAATAACTATAATAGGCCATTCTTTAGGTAACAGAGAAGGCAAAAGAATCTCAGACTGTAGAGAACCCATTGGCTGGATCACCTTGTTTATTGCCCTTAGGTCTGTTACCATTCTCCACTTTCCAAATTTCTTTTTAATAACAGATACAGGAGAATTCCAAGGGCTGGTTGATTCTTCTATATACTGATCATTTAACTGCTCTTGTACCAGCTGTTCTAAAGCCTGCAATTTCTCTTTTGTTAGAGGCCATTGATGAACCCATATAGGCTTCTCTGTTAGCCATTTTAGAGGTAGTGCTGTGGGTGTTGTTGAAAGATCAGCAGCTGTTTTTCTTTGTTTCTCTATAACCTAAATGGTCTGTGACTGTTTCTCAGAATGCCTTCTAATGTTTTTCCAGAATCATGGGCTAGTTTATGTGCTTGGAGTAATATTAATCTGTGTGTTCCACTGTTGTAGTAAATCTCTTCCCCATAAATTTATAGCAATATTAGCCACATATGGCTTTAATATTCCTCTATGTCCTTCTGGTCCTATACACTCAAGCCATCTTGCACTCTGTTTTACATGGGATATTAACCCAATACCCCAAAACTGAACATGTATATCCTGAAGGGGCCAACTTGGATGCCCTGACTCTGGTAAAATTATTGATATCTCCATGCCTGTGTTCACTAAGCCTTCAATAATAACATCATTTATTTGTACTTTTAATTGGCTTTTGTTCATTGATAGAAGCTTGCCAAAATATTTGCGTAAAAATTTCGCCTTATTTTTTTCTTTTTCTGTAGATTTTCTATCACTCTGTGTAGTATGTCTTTTTAAAATAGGTTTTAATTTTTTTAATTGTTCTGGGAAGGTGTTTCATCCTCAATGGCATGGTAAGACTGGATTGGATTTGATTTTGGGGTTTTTGAAAGCCCCTTGGGGTGTTTCTCAAGGGCAGAAAGTTATCTTATCTGTCCCTTGTTGATCTGTACTCATTCGTCCAGTCCAATGTCTTACTTTTCCACACTTTCTGCATACTCCAAAATGGAGGGGTGTTCTCTTGGGATTATTCTTATCAAAAGCACTGTTTCTGGGAACACCTTGTTTACAATCTCTTTTTATGTGACCTTGCCTTCCACAATTGTAACATTTAACATTTTATCTATTTCTTATACCTCTTGAAATAAGTTCTCCTACCTGCCGCGTCCGGCCTAGTATAGCTGAGCCTAAGGAGGGTCGTCAGGGTTAAATCAGCACTCAAGAGACAGTCAATTCCATCATCCAGGGAGATCAGCTGCTTCTGCTCTCTCAGCCTTTATTTAGCAAGCTTATATACCCCGTAAATTCCTCTGCCCTGGGTTCCTGTACCTGTCAGTGTGTTCTCTGGCAACGGGTGCAAGACTCCTCATCAACACAGGAAAACCACTGATTGCAAAACAGGGTGTTGATGCACCAGGTGCATCAACAAAGATCAGGGAAGTAAACAAAAGGGCACTGACCACCTTGCCCAGGTTTTTTTAGCCTGACACAGAGTATATGGGTCTGGGTATGCCAGCACCCAACATCTCACTCCCTTTTATTTAAAAAGAACAGAGGGACCCCTGTCTTAGGTCATCTCCTAGCCCCCCTCACAGTATCCATCATTGGGGGTGCCCTTATCCCCTGCCTTAGGTGGATGTGAGGAGTGGAGAGGTTGCCTGTCATTAGGTATCCCTGTAAGACATAGATAGCCAAATCTGTGCATCATTAGGTGGCCATAACGCCAAAAAGGCTTGCTTTTTCATCTTAACTCAACCCATTTCTATTAATATGTCTGCCACGTGGCCTGTGGCTTACCTGTGCTCCTTATATGATACTCCTTTGGGCTTCTGGCTCTGTCTGTCTCTGACTCTGCCCTGCTCCTCCTACCTATTCTGATTTCTCCTCCTACTTTTTCTATGATGCCTGTCATGGGCCAAAACAGCTCCTTTATTGCGTATTCACAGCATACAGAAAGACATTTTCACGTCACTTCCCCATTTCTGTGTAATAAAAAAAGGCTTCAATTTGAACAAAGCAAAATTACATATAACAAAACAGCTATCAAGCAAGAATTACAGATACAGCATATAGTCTATTTGTATTTAGCAAACATAAAGAAAATACTCTTATCATCTACCTTATCCTTATGAATCTAAAGTTTCATATATACCTTAAAATAACGAAGAAAAACTATACCTATGACTATCTAATCTTTAACTACATCAAAGACCACAGAAGGATATATTTACCCAAGTAAACTGGAAGTGCAAGCAACTTCCAAAATCCAGAAATGACAGAGATGACACCTATCTGCCTGGACAGTCACCCAAAGTTCCTTTATAAAGTTGGGGCATCCATCTTTAGCCTGCAGGCCCAGAGTCTCTTTTTATTTCAGTGAAGCAGGAAATCTGCTCTGCTCATTCTGGTATAGTTCATCAGTTACTTCTCCCAGAGTCCTGAAGAATGTCTAACACTTTTCTCTGCAAAGCAGGAACCTGAATGACCACCTCAGCTTGTTCTGCCAAAGTTCAGAGGTCACCTTCCTATGGAACCTGTATGTCCAGTTTAAACAGCATACTATCAAGCAATCAATATAAGAACAGGTTCTTGTCCAGTGGCTAACCATTGCCACTACCACGTCCGGTTTTGGGGTGTTTGAGTCTTGTCCAGGCGAGGGGCATCGAAGTTAAATAATCTGCACTCTGGAGTCCTTAGGTTCTATCATTCAGGATCACAATGAGAGACCTAAACTTTATTTAACACACCTTACATCATAGTCCTGCTTCTCTCTCTCCTGGTCCCCCACTTAGCTCCTCCTTTCTTGACTCTCTTACACCCCTCCCCCTTGTCCGGCCCACCCAAGGTCTTGGAAAACCCCAAAAGACTAGCACTCAGCAGGTGGCAGCGATAAGGAGACTGTAGGGCAGGAAAACATGTTTTTCTTAATCCCCCTATTTAACATAAGGTTTTAGTCCTTTGGTGAGGAGGAGGGGCCATAAGGGTCAGAATGGCACTATTCAGGAATCAACATGCCACAAAGAGAGTAGACTCCATATGGAGTTTCTTTGGTGCCCATTTTTCTCTTGAAATAAATCAGTGCTGCCAGGAGCATATCTGTCTCACTGTCCAGAAAAGTCTAAGTTCTTAAAATGCCATATTTTGTAGGTCTTAGAAGTGTTTGAAGATTACCTATCTAACTGAATTATATCTTTGTATACCTAAAAATCCTGACTAACCTACCTATAAGTTTGATTATCAAAGGTGACTATTAACCTGCATTTCTTAATTATACATTACAATTTTAGTTACATGAACGTCATACTGTAAACAAGAGTAGAAAAATACATTCAGCATAACAAATTTGACCTTAAATTTGTATCAGTAAACCAAAGTCCATGCCAATGTAAAACATTTTGAGATTAACAGCTGATTTCCTGATCTAAGTAAAATCAATAATGTAAGTTTTTAAAAATTATTCATATACCATATCCCCCTTTTCTTCTTACAAAGATTAATTATGACCATTAACCAGTTATAATGAAAATAAACATTTAGAAACAATATTTTGGGAATTTGGGTGTAGTTATCCATTACTACTTCCTGCTGATTAAGGCGTGTTGAAAATCTCATGGGTTCTTGAGATTGGATCATAGTCTGTAGCCCTGAAGCTGATACAGCCATCTCTTCCTATCAGAGGTTTCAGAGGTTTTTTTTTTTTTTTTTTTTTTTTTCCAGGGGGTCTTGGTTGATGAAACCATATTTGCCTGGAAACAATCCACAGGTTCTCATCCTCTGTGGAAACAAAAGCAGTACTCTTCCAAAGCAATAAATCCTTAGACACAAATTTCAAAATCAAAATACCTTTAAAATATATATTCTTGTTTAACTTAGTAGCCTTTGCATTTGCAATCCATTGTCTTTCTGCAGTTAGCTCATTAACAGTTAAAAAATTAAAAGAAAACACAATAACAACCAAAATCCAGATTTTGCGTCTATTTTCCATCTTTATGTGGCTTATTATATTTTTATTACTCTATTTCTCTTTTTAAAGACTTTCTCTATCCTCTTTCTTTTCTCTGTGAAGTCTATGTACCTTTTACACACATTGTAACCCATTTACAGGTTTTTATTTTCATCTGAATCTGTTTTATTGTGAATCTTTAATCATCTTCCAACCGTAAGAGCTTTTAAAATACTCTCTTAAAGAACCACATAGATTTTTCAAAGCTGAATCACTAAGTTCTCTTAAAGGGACTGTGTCTGTTTGTGGCCAGAAAACAGAGCAGACCCAGGAAAATGCTGCTACTAAGTTATCTGTCTTTGCTTCCTTTTTGTTCAAAATAAGCAGAAACCTTAAAACAGTAACATGCTACTAAGTCTTCTGTGAGACTTATGGAACTGGCTTAATTGCAGCTTACACTGCCTGTTGCCAGTCTGCTAGTCCACCGGCACCATTTTGAATGTGACCTGGACACCACGCTTTCTTTGTACAATGACTTGCTTTAGATACACAATTTGGAAGTTGCTCTGGCTCAATTTCTGTGAACTAGAACCCTTTTTAAACTTTCTCAGGCTTTAAGTGGATATTCACCCCACCTTGGGCACCATCTGTTACAATGTAGTTCCTCGGTCCCTGGCAGCCAGAGGCCCAGACTCACAGTCCCTGCAGCCCCAGATCCCTTAGCCGCCCGCTGTTCAGGCCCCCAGAAATGACTCAGATGCTTATATTATCTTCATCCTGTTTGGCCTATGGCTCAGGCACATTGCTAGCTTGCTCTTTCATCTCCCAAATTCTCCCTGCTAATTGTAATAGCCAGGAAACAAAGTCAGCATAAGGCTCAGAGGGTCCTTGTAAAACTTGTAAAGTCCTCTGTAATTCAGCCTTAACCTGTTCCCAATCAGGAATATTAAATCCTCCTCCTGTCAAGAACCAAGGACAAATGTCTCCAACTGTAGTAACAAAAGTGAGTGCAGTAGAAGACTTAATTGCAGTTCCTTGTATGCATAACAGTTCCTTAAGTTCGGAAGCCAGCCGAACCTTTGATTCTTATTTTCTATGGTACGTACCCTTTTATATCACAATTCTCCCCCTGTCTAATATACAGGTGAGCCCTGTCCAATTACCCCTTGTACCTGGATCTCAGTGGGACCTTCACTTGCCTCATCTGGCCTAGTGTAGCCGAGCCTAGAGAGGGTTGTCAGGGTTAAATCAGCACTCAAGAGACAGTCAGTTCCATCATCCATGGAGATCAGCTGCTTCTGCTCTCTCAGCCTTTATTTAGCAAGCTTAGATACCCCTTAAGTTTCCCTGCCCTGGGTTCCTGTACCTGTCAGTGTGTTCTCTGGCATCAGGTGCAAGACTCCTCATCAACACAGGAAAACCACTGATTGCAAAACAGGGTGTTGATGCATCAACCAAGATCAGGGAAGTAAACAGAAGGGCACTGACCTTGCCCAGGCTTTTTTAGCCTGACACAGAGTATATGGGTCTGGGTATGCCAGTACCCAACACCTACCCAGTTATCATCACTGTTGTAAGACTTTAGATTAGTTGCCTCATGAATCCAATTCGCCAAAGGTGCCAACCTTGCTTTTACATTGTGTATTAGAATTCTCAAAAGCCAGTGATTCAATTATTATTCACCTGGCTTCCGAGTCTGCTACCATTCTGTTTACTGCTACAGTTAATCTGTGAAAAAAGTCTGTAAAAGTTTCTTTTGGGCTTTGAATTACTTTTGTGAACGGTTCAGTTTTCTTTCCTATTTCTTCAACCTAGTCCCAGGCATTTAAACCTGCCATGCGACATAAATCCAGAGTATGTTCATTGTATAAACACTGCCTTTCAATATCAGCATAATCTCCACCCTCCTCTCCCCCCACAAGAAGTTGGTCTTGGGAGACTTCTATACCTCTAGCCCGGCTTTTTTGTTCTATTGTTTTAGCCTCCTCCCTCCACCATGATTTCCACTGTATATGAGGCCCTGCCTCTAGCACAGCTGTAACCATATCTATCCAATCTTTAGGGGTGACCCAGTTACAGCATGACAAGAAGTTCAACATTTGTTTTACAAATGGTAAATGCATCCCATATGTTACAATTGCTTCTTTTACTCTCCGTAATTTTAACATTTGTACTAGAGCCCAGCTAGCTTCTGTATCTTTATCATTCTTCATTTTTTAAAAGGTTACTTGGTATATTAATGTTGCCTGTTTTTTGTCTAATTTTAGATAGCCTTGTTGAAACTGGTTCTTCATATTTCTCTATTTAAATTTGAACATCTGACGTGGGAATGTCTTTCTGTATGCTGTGAATATCAATCTTTAAATAAAGGAGCTGTTTTGGCCCATGACAGGTACCATAGAAGAAGTAGGTGGGAAATCAGAAAGGTAGGAAAGAAAGGGCAGAGTCAGACACAGACTGAGACAGCCCCCAAAGAAATATGTAAGGAACACAGGTGAGCCACGGGCCATGTGGCAGATTAATGAAAATGGGTTGAGTTAAGATGTAAGAGCAAGCTAGCAATGTCCATGAGCCATAGGCTAAACAGTATGAACTTAATATAAGCATATGAGTTATTTTTGGGCTCTAAGCAGCAGAGGCAGCTAAGTAGTCTGGGGCTGCAGGTCTGTGGGTCTGGACTTCTGGAGCCCAGGGCCAGGAAACCATATTGTAACAAACATCTTTGTGTTTTCTCTTGGCAGGCTTTTTTAAAGATCTTTTTCTTTGGATTTATATTAATTGACTTTTTAAGTGATAACATAGAAATCAAACTAAAAATATTCATAGTAAACAGTATGATAAACATTATGATAGTTCCATCTACCTTATTTATGTTTTCCTTCACTGGTTTTAATACCAAATCTTCTAGCGAACGGTCACAGTAGAGAGTATCTTTCTGTGACTACCTCATTTTATTACTTCACTCATTTGTAAAATCAAAACATTAGATATTTTGAATAGAATGATAGTATATAGATGTCATGTGTGTATATGGGGTAACAGACCAGGCAAGACTAATTACTAGGAAGTAAATTACAATTAGAGAGGAATAAGTTCTAGTGTGTTCTTACTTGAAGGATAGTTAAAGTAGCAATGATTAACTGAAATTTGAATAAGCTGTAAGAAACTATTTTAAATCATTTCATCATAAATGAGGGTGCCTAATCATATTTCAACTTTAGATTTATGTATAGTCAAATATCTCATTACTCTCTTAATTTATACATTGTTTAATTTTGTGTAGGGTTAAAATTAAATTTAATAGTACATGTATAGCTGCTGTTTTCTTTCTGTGATAAAACAGTATAGTCAAAAGCAACGTAAGAAAGAGAGTTTAATTTGGCTTATGATTACAAAGTAATAAGAGTCTATCAGAAAGAGAGAGAGAGAGAGAGAGAGAGATGTATGACAGCAAGAATCAGACATGGTGACAAAAGCAGTAAGCCCAGAGATATCTCCATCAGTATGCTGAAAACAGAGAAGGAAAACTAGAAGTAGAGGTGAGATGAAAACATTCAAAGTCTGTCTCTAGTGATAAACCTTCTGTAGGAAAGGTGCACCTCTGCATCACTTACCAAAACAGAGCCACCAATCTGACTTCTCTTTTGTGGGAATATCAATAAATAAAAATATTGGTTTGACAGAGAGCCTACATTGGACTGACCTAGGCTTTCCACATGCATGTAACAGTTGTGTATCTTCATCTTCTTGTGGGACAACCTAACAAGGGGACACGGGTTGTCTCTAATGCTTTGGTTGGCTCTTGGGAACATATTCCTCATCCTGGACTGGACTGCCTCACAGTGTCTAAAAACAAGGGAGGTGCTTAGTCTTACTGCAACTTGATATGTTCTGCTTTTTTGATAGCCATGGTAGGTCTGCCCCTTTCTGAACAGGAACAGAGGAGGAGTATGCTGCAAGGAGGGCAGGGAAGAAATAGGCAGAGGGAATGGGAGGAATAGAGGAGGGGAAACTATAGTCGGAATATAAAATAACAATTAAATGAAAAATATTGGATTGAGAATTTCAGTCTTACATTAAAAAAAACCAAAATAAAAACATAAACAATCAAAAAGGGTATTGTGGGGATTTAATAACGTTTCAGAAGTTTTGGAAATATCAGAGGGAATCTACCCACAGTCTATGTGGGGGGTTAGTAAAAGCCCCAGAAGTCCCAGAGCTCTAACCACAGTCAGTCTAGGAAAATCAGAGAATGGTGATTCAAACCTTTAATCCCAGCACAGGGAGTATCCTGGGAGTGGTGACCTACACCCTTAATCCTAACTGAGTCAAGGTCACTTCAGATTATAGAAGGAATTCCAGGCTCCCAAGCAGGTGTGGTGGGGCCACGCCTTAATTACCGAAAGATCGGGATTCAAACACAGAGAAAACCATTCCAAGGGAATCCAGGCAGAGGAAGCTATAAGACAGCTGGGTAAGATCTGACTGTGGTGTTTATTCTCTCTAGTATCTCCAACTTCTTCAGAGATCTATCCCTGAGTCTCATTCATTTGTGTGACAGGGTATCTTCTTTCTTAATTGGGACAATAACAAAATGGCCATAATCTGAAGATCTACGAAGCACAGAGTTTAATCTTATATTCACTGAGATACTTTGGGTAAGGGTGTCAGGTTGTATTCTGGAAGAGGGGCTATAAGAAAATGAAGAATGTGACTAGAGAGCAAGACATTTAGTCATCAAAGAAATGATTAAGTCCCTGATAATCATAATGAAGATTCAAAGCAAGTCCATGGACAATTCATATTATGGTTAGAACTGATAGGATCACATATGCACTCTTTATAGTTTCACTACTACTATAAGTATCAGAATTCCTGAGCTTTAGTGACATGATGTGACAGAGTTTCTTCTATTGTGACACAAGGAGAGTTAGAACTTGGCCTAAGTGTCACTGTGGCCTAAGGCTTCAGTTAAGAATAGGTTCAGGTGAGTTTTATCGAGAGACAATTGAATATATCCTGACAATTGGGAGAATCATATACTTCATAACAGTGAGTGTTTCACAGAATCTATTACTTATTCTCAGGCTTTGGAGAGATAGAACATGAATGGTCAGTCAATGAATAAGCTCCTATTACACAGGCTTGGGGAACTAAGGGTAGTGCTTTCTTCACTATAAGAGCATAGATCACAGGATAGAGAGTGTTAAACAAAAATGAGGCTGACCCCATAGTAGACATGAAAGGAATTACTGAGGGAGCCACCTGTACTTGCTAAATAAATGGCATAACAAATAATCTATCCTTGCTTTAGGATTTTCTCTAGAACATTCAGAGCAGGATTATGAAGCTCTAACCCTAGCTACATATTACAACAAGGCTACTTATTACAGCAAGTGATATAAGGTGAGATCATTAAACTTCATGTGCAGCCACATTTAAAATGAGAGTGTAGGTAAACTCAAGGTTCATGTGCTCATGTAATGATGCTGAAAAAGTTCTGATCAACTCATATCCAGAAACACTAAGACAGAAAATCTCTCCTGGGATAATACTACAGAGTTCTGGTTGGGAGTGACATACTGAAAATCCCCTTTGCTTTCCTTGTCTTGGTACCTAAGGAGACTGGTCATGTAGACAACAAAAGAGCTAATGTTTCCCATGCTTTATCACTAGCAGATGTGTGAGGCACTGACTACAGCAGCAGGTTAATTTGTATCCTTTTTCATGTTTCTGAACACGTCAGGATGATGAGAAGAACAGAATACAATGGATTTCTTAATATCCACCACAGTGAACTACAAATGGCATTTTCCTTAAAGTTATGGTAGAATCTGCGTGCTGAAGGACTACCCATCCTATCTCTTATCTATCAGATACTCATCCCTTGTCCTTTACCTATACTCCTATCCACTCCCTCTGACTGCAGTCACTATGCCTAGAAGTCAAAAGAAGCATCGAAAACATATGAAGAATAAGAATGACAAACACCAGAAAAGCCATCATGAAAGAGATGATTCTCAGGATCACAAGGAAGCACTGAATGGTGCAACAGTGGAAGAAAAGCCTTCCTGTTCTTTATCCTCGGTGCCTGAAGAGATTCCAGAGAAGCCACCTGCTTCTGAATCAAATAGTGATACTATTGAGTGGCCTTCAAGTCTACCTTCACCTACCAGTATTTACAATGATGGTACAAGATCTGACGAGGATAAATACTGCCATGGTGATGAAAACTCACTATACTCAGAATATCAATCCTGCTATAATATGCCATGCAGAAATTGTCTAGACATATGTGTGACTTTTGTAGAGCAGTATTTACTCTACAAATTTAAAATGAAACAGCCCATTACTAGAGAAGATTTACTAAGTGTTATTAACCCAAATTACCAATACAGATATCAAGAGATATTTAATAGAGCTTTTGAGCGCATTGAAATTGTGTTTGCAGTTAATGTGATGGAAATTAACACGACAATTCATTTATATGACCTAGTCAGCAAGATAAAACTCCCTAACAAAGGAAGGGTTTATGCTGGCAAAGGTTTACCCAAAACTGGTCTGCTTATGACTCTACTCACTATGATTTTTATGAAGGGTAACTCTGTTGCTGAGGAAGAGGTCTGGAAATTTCTGAATATAATGCAAGTGTACCCAGGGAGGAAGCATTTCATCTATAGGGAGCCACGAAAGCTTATTACTCAAGATTTTGTCAAACTCAAATACCTGGATTACCAGCAGATACCTAATAGTGATCCTCCATGCTATGAATTTCTTTGGGGTCCAAAGGCTTACAATGAATTTACCAAGACGAAAGTCCTAGAATTTATGGCTGAAGGCAGTGACCTTGAACCTCATAACTTCTTGGTACAGTATGCAGAAGCTTTGAGAGAAGAAAATCAGAAGGTTAGAAATTGGAGCCAATACTGGCACCAATTCCAGGTCAAGACATTGACCATGCTCAGAGGTTCTGAAACCTAAGTAAATTATAAGACTTTGTCTTCAGACAAGAAAACACTACATCACAATTGACTTTTTAAAGCAAGAAAGAAAATCACAAGGAATAGGAGAATGAAATATCAAGGAATAAATAATGACCAATGAGGAACTTCGCTTATCTGTCTTAGTCTTTTGTTACATGATGTTAAGTGTATTATATATTGATAGGTTTATACTATTAAATATGTAGGAGGCATTAAGTCTTAAGAAATTAGGTGTTTTAGTCAATATGCTTCCTAAGGCAAGTATCAACTGTGTATCTGCTCTTTGGGATTATGAGAAGCAAATCTATTACTGACTGCAGAACTTTAAAATCCAGAAATTACAATCTTGGGAGAAAATGTTTAGATATATGTCTATAAATAGCCAAGAAGAAGGAAGAAATAGTGAGAAAAAAGTTAAATTTCTTTAGGCAAGGCAGTTTGAATTTTTGGAAATTTAAAGGCAATAAAACATTATATAATTTGGAATTATGCTACATAGTGGGCTATGTGAAGCTGTGGAACTAGCAGAGGCCAGATTTTTGGACTACGTATCTCAGTGTTGAGATAGAAAGCACAAAATGTTTGCAAGCATCATAGCAGACAAACACAGAAATGTGATGATTTTATAAAACACTATTGAGTGAGGACTCTGTAACAACTATTACTCCTTTTCTGGTGGTCAGATCTCCAAGATCTATCATATTTTTGTACCTTTGAGGATCCCTCTTCCAGATTGCTCCTATCTTGATGCATCCCTATATACTATAGAGATTGAGACAAAAGATTTTAATAGTGTGTTCTTAATGGGATAATAATTCCAATATATGTTTTTTCTACACAGATCTTTATTTGAGGGATCCTCACTTCCATACCTTCTTGGTGGATATATTATCATCACTGTCCTTTTGCATGACTTTGGCTGCTGTCATCTTACACTCCTCCTGAGTAATATGGACATGATCTTCACATGGAGCATACATGCCAGCTTCTATGCATACCCCTTGAAGCTTCTCGCATTAATTCAGAATTTTTTTTTCTCATGTTAATGCTCCTGGTCAAATTCATTTTCTGAGAATAGATTTTCAAAATGTTTAGTCAGCCTCTTTATTGGGAGTTTTTCTCTCTATCTTCCCAGGATAAAGCAGAGCAGATTTAAGGATAACAATCCTATGAGTAGCCATGTTAACCTTAATATTCTTAGTTGTCTCAAAGTCATCTAGTTAGTTGAACAATTCCAACATTGTGAAATTCACTTCACTGTTCCCTTCAGATCCTACTTCCAGCCTTGAGAAGTCAATAGAATCAGTTTTGTCCGTGAAGATGACAAACAGCTTTATCATTCTTACCTCTTCTCTCATAAATTTCTGTTCCAGTTTAGAGCTAGATATACAAATGAAGGTGCAGTCCATATGATGAGCCACAGTGTGAGCCAACAATGTCCTCCCAGTGCCCGAGGGTCCATATAGGAGCATTTGGCTGTGCAATGCCCAGTGCTTCAAATATTTCTAGGTGCTCCACAGGTAGTTCAATCACTTCTTTGATCTCTTAGATATACTTTTCCAGTCCACCAATCATCTCATAAATTGAGCTTGAAATCCTGTTTACCATCATTGGTGACACCAGAGGGTCCTTCTTATTAGATAGAATTTTATGAAGAATGTAGCTGTCATTCTTTAGAGCATCTCAGCAATTGGGTATCACATTAGTGATGTGAGTGTTCTTGTCCACGTGAACAATGTATTTTCCCTCAATATGGACCTTGAACAACACTTATTTTTCTTTTCATGGCCCACATTACTTCTCCAACATAGGTTCCCTATTCCTTAAGCAGCCAGAACTCCTCCAGCAATAGGCATACACTTTCATTTAGCTTTGTCCTCTGTGTCCAAAGTCTCCAGAGATTTTGACTCTTATCATTTACAATCAACTTTAGTTCTTCAATCTTGGACAGATAATACTGGCATAGTCCACTGTCTGCCTTCCTATCTTCCAGTTTCATCTTCTCTGGCTCATCAGGGCCATCTTCCCTCTTTGGCAGAGATCACTAGCATCCAAGTCACCCTTCACTGTTCTGTTGTTTAAGAGGAAGCAACCTGATGTTTTGTGCTTCTGAAGTGTTTTCCAATTATTTCTCCAGAAATCTCATAAATAGGGATGATCAACAGCTCCACATTTCTAGTTTTAGTGGAAAAATAATATATAATTTTTTAAATAGTAGGATTTTAAAACAACAGCTAACTTACTTATAAATGGTTTTTTAATTCTGAGAATTTGTTGGGATCCTACTGGATTAATCCTTTAAAAGAGAAAAAAAACTTAAGTCATTTAACATTATTTAATTTTTTAAGTTTAGTTTGTTTTATGAGTCAAGATCTTACTCTGTATCCCAAACCATGGATCCTCCTGACATTTGGGTGCTGATATGTAGGGACATATTGTGTGAGGTACCACTTGTTTATTCGGAATGATACAGGAAGTTCATCACCAAAAATCTGGTTCAGCCAAACTATCACAGGGTGCCTAGCAGTCATCCCCCAATCTATGAGCTCCAGTGAGGTTCTAGAACTCATGATAAAGCTCAGAATTAATACTGGGATTAGGGACTCAAACTTACTTCAAACTGCACATGCCAGACTGGACTGACCCACTTTGGGACTCCTTGCCCTTCTTGGGGGAATGGATGGTGTTGGGATGGGGGGAGGCTGAGGGAGGACTGGGAGGGACTGGGAGGAGAGAAGGGAGGGGGCAGTGGTAGATATGGAAAAAAATATTTTAAAATACAAAAATAGGAGGAAAGAAACCAAACCAAACAAACAATAATAACACAAGAGTTCTATTTAATAAAGTGAGGCCTAAAAAGTTACAACTTAAGATAAAACAAAGAAGAAAGTCATGGAAGTTTTATATATGATCAATGATATAATACCTAGTTCCATCTCTGTTACTGTTATATATAATGGGGCTCTGGGGAATATGTTTGATAGAGCAGGAAGGAGGATTGCAGCTAGGTCTGGCAATGTTGTTGGTACAAAAGTTCCTCTCACGTCTAATTGTACCCGTGGTTGAAATCCCTGTTTTGACCTTTCTTTTCTTTATTAAAAAAATATTTTAATTGTAAAAGTAAACAGTTGTACAAATAAATTATGTATCATTTTCTTTACATGTTTGTTGCTGTGAATCAAATATAAAAGTAGGAGAGTGAGCCACTTGTGGTTCTGCAATGTCAAAACTTGGAGGCAGAGGCAGGAAGATTTCTTTGAGTTCTAAGCCAGACCAGTCTGAGCTACAACATGAGGTCGAATACTAAAAAGTAAGAATTTGCTTTTAATTTTGTGAAGAGTATCAAGAATATTTTTTTCAAAAAAATCTTATATTCTAGAAACAGATAAGATATTTCAAGATGTCTCACTGGTTAGTGTATTTAGATGTTTCTTACCCAGCTTATCCAGGAGCTGTAGACCTGAGGTCTGAACCCACAGTCCCTCAGCTGGTTAGGCCCAAATTATACAAACAAAAGCTTATATTAATTATAAACTGTTCATCCTATGGCTCAGGCATATTACTGACTAGCTCTTATGCTTAAATTAACCCATGATTCTATTTTTATTTAGCCACTTGGCTTTGTAACTTTCTCAGTACAACATTCATCTTCCTCTGCATTTAGCTGGTATCTGTCACTGGGTTATTTTGTTTCCCAGAATTCTCCTAGTCTCTTTGCCCCACCTCTACTTCCTGTCTAGCTTCTGGACAGTCAGCATTTTATTAAACTAATATTACAAGGACAAATATTTACACTGCACAAAAGCATAGACTCACAACAAGTTAGTAGCAATTGCTAAGCCTCTGATGACCCAAGTTCAATCCCTAGAACACAGTAAAAGGAGAGGATAAATGCCTTAAAGTTGTCCTTTGATCTCTACAATAATTAAAATTATGAAAACAAAAGATGGCACTGAATACTATGAGATGCTCTAATTTCTGTGTCTAGAAATATCTATGTGACAAGGAATGTGGTGGGCCGAGGGACGGTCCATAATTAGTTTTGACAATGTGACACAAGCTTAGACACACTTGGGAAGAAGGTATTTCAACTGAGGAATTACCTTCATTAACTTAATCTGTGGGCCATGTTTGTGGGGCATTTTCTTGATTACAAATTAATGTAAGAAAGGCCTCTCCCCCCATAAACAGTGTTATAATTAAGTAGGTGGGCATAGGTTATATAATAAAGGTAGTTGAAGAGCCTGAAAACAAGCCAGTAAGTAGTATTCCATCTCTGGTTTAGCTTCTGCATACTGCCTTGATAAAAGGCTGTAATTTATAAATGGAAATAAACCTTCTCCTGTTCAAGTTGATCTTGACCATGGTGTTTATCACAGCAAAAGAAACTAAGAACAGACAGTTTAAAAGAAATTATTGTGCCAGTATTTGTGAATTACAAATGTAATCAAGATGCAGAGTCAAGAAGCAGAAATGGAAAGATCATGAGTTCAAGATCAAGATGAACTACATACTGAATTTTTCCTCAATAAACCATCAACATTTAGAAAGAAAGAAAGAAAGAAGGAAAGGAAGAAAGAAAGAAAGGAAGGAAGGAAGGGAGAAAGGAAGGAAGGAAGGAAGGAAGGAAGGAAGGAAGGAAGGAAGGAAAGGAAGGAAGAGATAATTAGGGATTTGAAGCCTAGATAACTTTAGTTCAGTGGAAGTTAAATGTAAACTTTCAAAGTAAGTCCATTTGGGAAATTGCAATTTTATTAGTGGGTGACTTTTAAACTTACCTATATCAAGACTGGGGAGATAGCTCACTGGAAAAAGTACATTGGGCACAAGTGTAAAAGCCATTCAGGCTAGGCAGTCACTTATAATTCCAACACTTAGGAGGGAGAAACAAAGCATGATTGGAGCAATCTAGCTATCTAGACTATCTGTAATTGACAGGTTTTGTGAGATTATGCATCAATAAATAATGTGGAAAATTCTAAATGCTTAAAGAATACACCTTAGATCAACCTGTACCTCCATCCCAGTGTCTCCACACAGCATGTGCACTCGTGCATACGAAAACATAGTTAATTAATTAGTTAATCAATATCATGGAATAATAGAGCTGTGATAATGAATAGTAATTTCAGCTTTTCAAAAGAATGGCAAGTTGAGTTTCCTACATTACTATTTCACAGACTCCTTCATTTTTCAGAGAAAAAGCCTTTTAATCTTTGATTCTAAAATGTTTCATATGCTTGTATTATCTCCACATATTTGAAACAGAAGCATGAAAGTCTCAAATACTGTTAACTTAAGGGAAATAATTCATAAATATCACTTTGTAAATAATAGAAATTTTGAAGTGAACACAATTACCATAGTTGCTTAGTTTTTTTAGTATTCTTTTAAATTGTGTCTAATTAACCTTTTCAAAACGGAAAAGAACTGCTTTCTCCAGTTTCTATTGTTTCTATTTTCTATAACATTTTTATTTTGGCCTTTTGAAACAAAGTCTAAATCTGTAAAATGGCCTGGAACTTGTTATTGAAACTGATTTCAGTCTAGCAACTTTTGAGTTTACTTTTTACATAGGAATATATATTGAGTCATTTATCCCTGAATGTTAATATGTCTAGGTAGGTAAGACTTTTTTGCATAGATACAGTTAGTTTACAATTGAATTATTCTGAAAACATAAAAAAATTAATAATAGCAATATTTTATATTGAATCCACAATTGCATAGTCTATACAAAGATGAACACATTATTTTCCTTAGGAATCTCTAATACAAACAAAATCTGATCAGGACTTTTTATATGAATAAAATAGTCTATAGACATTACTGCTTGAATGCATTGTAATTATTAGAAAATGAAATATTTAAAAGACTAGTTTTTAAATTTTTCTTTTTAATTTTTGGTATTATATAATTTATAATTTTTCCTTTCCTTTTCCTTAAGACAAACCTTTCCATATATCGTGTCTTGATCTTTTTCAAATTCATAACTTTTTCTTCCATTAACCATTGTTAAATGCGTATTATATATAATGAATATATATTTCTAAATATAATACACTCCAAGGCCAGATGCTACATATATATAGATATATATACATGTGTGTATATATACATTTTCAGGACAGATCATCTGGTGTTGAATTGGTGGGTACTTTGCTGGGGATTCTCTTTTTATTGAATTGTTACTTAATATACAGTGGCTTTATTTTAGTTTGATGTTTATTTTATTAGATGCAAGAAAAGCTATATCAACTTTTATTAACATGTGTATGATAGGTTGCTTTCTATACATTGATTCTCAGTCTGTGCATGTCTGTAAATATTGTTTTTGAATGTTTGATTTTTGTTTTTATGTTTTGTTTGAGGTACCAAATAAATATCTTTTGTTTTCAAATCTAGCCAGTCTGAGTGCTTAAAGGTGAGTTTAGGATGATTGCATTTGAGGCTATTATGCATAGTGGTTTGCAGTGGTCTAATATTTTATAATGTAGAAAATGTGATAAGGTGAAACTAAAGACATAGAAAATATAGTCAATGCTCTTACAGCAGAAAAGTTCTAAAACCTGGAGGAAAAACTGACATTCAGATGATAAAGTCATGTAAAGCCCTAAATAAAAATGATGAGAGTAGGAACTCTCTGTAATACATTATAGTTAAGATTCCAAAACTATGATAAATTAAATAATACTGAAATTTTTATGAGAAAATACTAATTATTGAACAAGTTAAACACTTTAGAATAAAATTAGACATTCTGTCACTAATCAAAAAGGCAATAAAATATAGAGTAAATATATAATCAACAAATACTGCTATATCTAGAAAGATTCTTTTAGAATTAAAGAGTGGCATAAGGATATTTAAAGAAAAAATTAAAATATCTTATTCTTAGGGATGTTAAATAATAAATTTCATTATAGGAACAGGTAACAACTGAGAGATAGGTTAAGTATATATCATACCCTAAGAAAAAACACCCCAAATCCTTAATACAAATAGAACAAATAACAATTCAATGGACTAGAAAAAGTGAGCAATAAAGTCAACAACAGAAGTTACTAAATATCATTTAATAATGCACTTACCTTACTACAGTGCCAACCAGGTTTACTCCATTCACCAACTAAGGGATGCACACTTCCTGACTGGATTCAGTTATTTATTGTATGCAAGAAACACAAGTCATTGATTAACAGACTGTCAAAAAATAAAAGTTGTTCTGTTAAATGAATGTAATTTCAAAATTTTATTGTAAGATATTAAGTATACCACTACTAAAAAAGACCTAATAATGATCTTACATTTAAAGTATATTTCTGAACAGAATTATGATTCTCAATTTCACAAAACAAATATCTACTGGCATAAGAGGTCTGATAAGTTCGGATATAATAACAGTGGGTAGTTCTAATATCCCACAATTATTTTTAGAAAGTTTATTTGAATCAAAAATCAAAAAAGAAAATATTATAGATTAAACTATACCCTAGAATAAATTTATATGAAGGTATTTACAAAATATTTCATTAATCAGATGTACAACAAAAATTCTCAGCAATGCATAAAGTCTAAAGACCAAAGCTTAAGTCCCAAGGCAAGTTTTAACAAATATAAAATACTCAAAATAAGTTATTGTATCTTATAATATTACTGTCATAAAACTAGAAACTAATAACAAAAGAAACTTGTGAAAAATAAATAAATACCGGTACTTACTTAAATGAATAATTGGATTTGGAAGAAATAAATGAGAGAAAAATTAAATGTATATGAAAGCAAAATTCACAACATCAAGGAATGCATTAATCAAGATTCTCTAGATAAATGGAACACACACATTTATATATATTTTACATGTTATGTATATATTATGTAATATATAGTACAGAATGTATGTATTTGTGTGTGAGTGTATGTGGTGCATATTTGTGTGTGAGTGTGTGTGTGTGTGTGTATTTGTGTGTGTGTCTGTCTGAGTAAGAGTACAAGAGGGAGAGAGTATGTCTACCACTGGGCAGTCCAAAAATCCAGTAGTTCCAGTAGTTAGGTCCATGAGGCTGGATTTCTCAGCTGCCTTTAGTATATGCTGGAATCCTGAAGAAGCACGTTGATAGGGAATGACAGATTTGATAGTGAGAGCAAGAGCAAGTAGGGAGAGAGAGAGAGAGAGAGAGAGAGAGAGAGAGAGAGAGAGAGAGAGAGAGAGAGAGAGAGAGAGAGAGAGAGAGAGAGAGAGATTCCTTCTTTAGTATAGGCTGACACTAGAAGTTGTGGCCCAGACTAAAGTTGAGTTTTCCTAACCTCAAAAGATCTAAATTAAAGTTGGATATTTCAACCTCAAAAAATGTTAAAGATTAGGGATGATCAATCAATGAAAAGAGACTAAACTAGTGGTGCATGAAATCAAATTAAATTGTGTGTGTGTGTGTGTGTGTGTGTGTGTGTGTGTGTGTGTGTGTGTGTGTGTGTGTGTGAAGCAATGCAATATTGCAATTCTGTCATCTGCATTATTCTTTATAAGATATTTTAGTTAAAAAAATTTTATTTTACATACCAACCACTGTTCCCCCTCTCCCTCCCTTGCTCCCAGTCCTCCTCCAGCCTTCCCTTACCCCATCCCACCATGTGTTCTACTGGGAAGGCAAAGAATCCCAGGGTTAGTCAATGCAATCTGGCATATCCAGTTAGGCAGGACCCAGCCCTTTTCCCTGTATCAAGGCTGAGCAAGGTGTTCCTCTGTGGGGAATGGGCTCTAAAAAGCCAGTTCATGCCCCGGGAATAGCAACTGATAGAAGCAGATGCTGAAATGTACAGCTACGCACTGGGCCAAGCTCACAATCAAAGAGAGGAAGAAGAGATTATGAGCAAGGGTTCAAGATCAGAGACTCTCTATCTGAGCTACTGGGAGCTCATTGACTCTGGATAAACAGCTGGGTAATCTTCCTGGGACCTAACTAAATCCTCTCTGAATGTGGATGATAGTCCTGTGGCTTGGGCACTTTGTGGGGCTTCTAGCAGTGGGATTAAATAAATCTTTAATGCTTGAGATGAAAATGGGATGTTGCAATGGATTTCAATTAAATCTAGAGAGTATCATCTTAGAAAGTAGATAAACTGAGTTAGGGCTAGAAATGTAATAAGCAAAACAGAAAGATATTCTGGTCTTTGATGGAGTTAAAAATCAGATAGTTATAATTATAATTTTCCTTAATTATAATAAAAGGTAAATTATATATGAAACTTTGGACTCACAAAGGTAAGGTAGGTAACAGAATATTTTCTTTAATTTTGCTTTCTGCTAAATACAAATAGACAAGATATTTTAACCGTAAATATTGCTTGATAGATGTTTTGTTATATATAATTTTCTATTTTTTCTTTAAAAAGTTTTTTCATATCGACCACTCCACCTCCATTTGCTCCTCCCAGTCCCTCCCAGTCCTCCCTCAGCCTCCCCTACCCCATCTCTCCATTTATTCCCCAAGAACAAGGAGTCCAAGGTGGGTCTAGTTAGGGTAGGTCTGAGTCCCTCATCCCAGTATTAAGGCTGGTTGTTTGGATAAGGGTTTGTCTATCCTGTTAACTTTCTCAAAGAAACAACTCTTTGATTCATTGATTCTTTGTATTGTTCTCTTTGTTTCAATTTAATTGATTTCAGCCCTGAGTTTGACTATTTCCTGCCTTCTCATTCTAGGTGAGTTTGCTTCTAATTGTTCTAAAGCCTTCAGCTGTGCTGTTGGGTCTCTTGTGTGAGATTTCATTAGGTTTTTCATATAGGCATCTAGTGCTATGAGTTTTCCTCTTAGCACTGCTTTCACTGTGTCTCATAACTCTGGCTATGTTGGGGATTCATTTTCATTAAGTTCTAGGAAGTCTTTGATTTCTTTATTTACTTCTTCCTTGACCCAAATGTCAAAAAACTTAAGAAAATATTCGAGAAATTAAAAATAAATTTTAATTTTTAATTTAATCTTTTTATTTTTATTTTTTTCAATCAGAAAACATATGTTAAGCAAACTATCATCTATCAATTTAGGAATGAAATACAAACTAGTAAATTAATTCCATGTCTTTTGCTATAAATGGTTTTAAAATGCCAAAGAAATTTCTTTTAATGGATGTCAGATAATTTTGTTCCTTTAAATTGCATTATTAAAACACAAAATTCATCTCATATACATTTTGTTTTACTGCTTTCAAAGCTTTTATTACTGTCATAGGAAGTGATGTTTAGGTACTAATTAGTCTCTAAATTGCTTAAATTGACACCTGTAATAGATTAAATACTAAATTAAGATATCAAAATCCACCAAGACATGAGAAATATGTATGTGATCTCCATTTTCAAAACTTGATCAGTGAAAAATAATGTAGTTAAAGTCATGAAAATGGCAATATTTTGGGTTACAAGGAATAACAGAAATGTATGAATTATTATACAGTTTCTAACATCTGGGAGCAGTGTTGACTATGTATTTTTACATTGGTTAAATTTCCGAATAGATTTTGGAGTTCAATTCATTTTAGAGTTTGCTTTAAAATGACCATTTTTATTCTAGTTCACATTCCCAATGGAGGGTTAAAGTCAGAATCCCTGTGTACATTTTCTGACTTTGTTTTTATGTGACTTAATTTTTCATTTTAGAGTGTCTTGAGTTTTTTAATCTATCACCACAGTCACCATCAATATTATGCTGGAGATATTTTTTCCTTTTCTTGTTGCTACTAAGAATTGAACCTAGGGACTGCGCATAAGCTAAGCAAGGACTTTGCTGCTGGGCTACATCCTAAGTTCCTATCTTCCCTATTATAATTTTTTTCTGAATACTAAATATTATGATTTAGCAAATATACTATAGTAATGGCTGAGTGATCATACTATGAATCCATCAAACCTATATTCATTTCCTTTTTGCTGAGAACATAGGAGAAAATAACTGTCAACCATCCATGCAACACTATTATGAACAAAGAAATGTAAGCAGAAGTTCAAAAGTGGTATTTGCCAAACACTCAAAACACATTTCAGTTTACTTTTGTATTTCATGGTAACAATGCATTCCCTTCAGTGAAGCACATTCTACATCTGTTTGGGTGCTGGCATACCCAGACCCATATACTCTGTGTCAGGCTAAAAAAGCCTGGGCAAGGTCAGTGCCCTTTTGTTTACTTCCCTGATCTTGGTTGATGCATCAACACCCTGTTTTGCAATCAGTGGTTTTCCTGTGTTGATGAGGAGTCTTGCACCTGATGCCAGAGAACACACTGACAGGTACAGGAACCCAGGGCAGGGGAACTTAAGGGGTATCTAAGCTTGCTAAATAAAGGCTGAGGGAGCAGAAGCAGCTGATCTCCATGGATGATGGAACTGTCTCTTGAGTGCTGATTTAACCCTGACGACCCTCTCCAGGCTCGGCTACACTAGGCCAGATGAGGCAAGTGAAGGTCCCACTGAGATCCAGGTACAAGGGGTAATCGGACAGGGCTCACCTGTATATTAGACAGGGGGAGAATTGTGATATAAAAGGGTACGTACCATAGAAAATAAGAATCAAAGGTTCGGCTGGCTTCCGAACTTAAGGAACTGTTATGCATACAAGGAATTGCAATTAAGTCTTGTACCACACTCGCTTTTGTTACTACAGTTGGAGACATTTGTCCTTGGTTCTTGACAGGGGGAGGATTTAGTATTCCTGATTGGGAACAGGTTAAGGCTGAATTACAGAGGACTTCACAAGCTTTACAAGGACCCTCTGAGCCTTATGCTGACTTTGTTTCCTGGCTATTACAATTAGCAGGGAGAATTTTAAGATGTGGAGCAAGCTAGCAATGTTCCTGAGCCATAGACCAAACAGCATGAAGTTAATATGAGCGTCTGAGTCATTTCTGGGGCCTGAACAGCAGTGGGCAGCTAAGGGGTCTGGGACTGCAGAGTCTGTGTGTCTGGGCCTCTGGCTGCTCAGGACTGAAAGAAACCACATTGTAACAGATGTCTTCCCTGGGTGGGTGAATATCAACTTAAGGCCTGAGAAAGTTTTAAAAGGGTTCTAGTTCACAAAAACTGAGCCAGAGCAGCTTCCAAATTGTGTATATGAAGCGGGTCATTGTACAAAGAAAGCATGGCATCTGGGTCACATTCAAAATGGCACTGGCAGACTGACTCCAGGCAGTGTAAGCTGCAATCAGGCCAGTTCCTGAAATCTCACAGAAGACTCAGTAGCATGTTATTGGTTTAAGGTTTCTGCTTATTTTGAACAAAAAGGAAACAAAGACAGATACTTAGTAGCAGCATTTTCCTGGGTCTGCTCTGTTTGCTGGCCAAAAACAGAACAGTAGCTTTATCTGCAAAAACTATGCAGCTCTTTAAGAGAGTGTATTTTAAAAGTTCTTCTGGTTGGAAGATGATTAAGGATTCACAATAAAACAGATCCAGATGTAAAGAAAAACCTTTAAATGAGTCACAATGTGTGTAAAAGGTACATAGGCTTCAGAGAGAAAAGAAAGGGAATTGAAAAAGTCTTTAAAAAGAGAAAGAGTAATAATATAATAAGCCACATAAAGATGGAAAATAGACACAAAATCTGGATTTTGGCTGTTATTGTGTTTTCTTTTAATTTTTTAACTGTTAATGAGCTAACTGCAGAACGACAATGGATTGCAAATGCAAAGGCTACTAAGTTAAACAAGAATATATATTTTAAAGGTATTTTGATTTTAAAATTTGTGTCTAAGGATTTATTGCTTTGGAAGAATTCTGCTTTTGTTTCCACATAAGATGAGAATCTGTGTGGATTGCTTTCAGGCAAATATGGTTTCATCAACCAAGACCCCCTGAAAAAACCTCTGATGGGAAGAGATGGCCATATCAGTTTAAGGCCTACAGATTATGATCCAGTCTCAAGAACCCATGAGATTTTCAACATCCCTTATTCAGCAGGAAGTAGTAATGGAAAACTACGCCAAATTTCCCAAAATACTGTTTCTAAATGTTTGTTTTCATTATAAATGGTTGATGGCCTAAGAAGAGAAAGGGGATATGGTATATAAATGATTTTTAAAAAAATATATTATTGAATTTACTTTAATCCAAAAATTAGCTGTTAATCTCAAAATGTTTTACATTGGCATGGACTTTGGTTTATTGATACAAATTTAAGGTCAGTTCTCTTTCTCATGCTGTATGTATTTTTCTACTCTGTTTAAGATACGATGTTTATGTAATGGATTTAAAATTGTAATGTATAATTAAGAAATGCATGTTAGTTAGATTTTTAGGTATACAAAGATGTAATTCAATTAGGTAATCTTCAAACACTTCTAAGACCTACAGAATATGACATTTAAAATATTTTAAGAACTTAGACTTTTCTGGATAGTGAGACAGATTTGTTCCTGGCAGCACCAATCTTCTTCAAGAGAAAAATGGGCATCAAAAAAACTCCATATGGCGTCTACTCTCTTTGTGGCAATTGTTAGCCACTGGAGAAGAACCTGTTCTTATATTGACTGCTTGACAATATGCTGTTAAAAGTGGACATGCAGGTTCCATAGGAAGGTGACCTCTGAACTTTGGCAGAACAAGCCGAGATGGTCATTCAGGTTCCTGCTTTGCAGAGAAAACTGTCAGACATTCTTCAGGACTCAAGGAAAATTGACTGATGAACTATACCAGAATTGGCAGAACAGATTTCCTGCTTCACTGAAATAAAAAGAGACTCTGGGCCTGTAGGCTGAAGATGGATGCCCCAACTTTATAAAGGAACTTTGGGTGATTGTCCAGGCAGATAGGTGTCATCTCTGTCCTTTCTAGATTTTAAAAGTCATTTGCACTTCTGGTTTACTTGGGTAAATATATCCTTCTGTGGTCTTTGATAAAGTTGAAGATTAGATAGTTATAGGTATAGTTTTTCTTAGTCATTTGAAAAGTATATTGAATATGAAACTTTAAATTCATAAAGATGAGATAGATGTTAGAGTATTTTCTTTAATTTTGCTAAATACAAATAGACCAGGTATTGCAACTGTAATTCTAGCTTGATAGCTATTATGTTATATGTAATTTTGCTATGTTAAAATTGAAGCCTTCTTTTTTTATTAGACAGAAAGGGGGAAGTGATGTGGGAATGCCTTTCTGTATGCTGTGAATAGCAATTTTAAAATAAAGGAGCTGTTTTGGCCCATGACGGGCACCATAGAAAAAGTAGGAGGAGGAATCAGAGTAGGTAAAAGGAGCAGGGCAGAGTCAGAGACAGACAGAGCCTGAAGCCCAAAAGAGCAACATATAAAGAGTACAGGTAAGCCACAGGCCATGTGGCAGACAGATTAATGGAAATGGGTTGAGTTAAGATGAAAAGGCAAGCCTTTTTGGCCTTAAGGCCACTTAACGATGGACAGATTTGGCTATCTATGTATGTCTTAGAGGGATACCTAATGATGGGCAACCTCTCCACTGCTCACATCCACCTAAGGCAGGGGTCCCTCTGTTCTTTTTAAATAAAAGGGAGTGAGATGTTGGGTGCTGGCATACCCAGACCCATATACTCTGTGTCAGGCTTAAAAAGCCTGAGTAAGGTCAGTGCCCTTTTATTTACTTCCCTGATCAACACCCTGTTTTGCAATCAGTGGTTTTCCTGTTATGATGAGGAGTCTTGCACCCGTTGCCAGAGAGCACACTGACAGGCACAGGAACCCAGGGCAGGGAAACTTAAGGGGCATATAAGCTTGCTAAATAAAGGCTGAAAGAGCAGAAGCAGCTGATCTCCCTGGATGATGGAACTGTCTCTTGAGTGCTAATTTAACCCTGACGACCCTCTCCAGGCTCGGCTACACTAGACTGGACGTGGCATACATCATTCTAGTTACTTGTTCATATGTAACTAGAACAACCTTGTAAAAACTATTTGCTTATTGTTGCTGACATTCAAATACATTTCCTTTCTTATTTTTAAAATTTTATTATTATTTATGATAGCTTGGCCTAGCTTAGGCTTGTTTTTGGCTTGCTCTTTTATCTTAAAACAATCTGTTTCTATTTTATCTACCTTTGACTTGGGGTGTTTTACAGTTCTTTCTTTCTGTATATTCCTTCTTTCACTGCTTATTGTAGCTGGCTGGTGAAAGCCTGGCTTTTGACCTTGGGTGTGCTCCTCTCTTCTGCCTAGTTCTCTTTCCTTTGTCTTCTTTTAGAGCCTAGATTTCTCCTCCTATTTATTCTCTCTCCCTGCCAGCCTGGCCTATCCTTTTTCTACCTAGCTATTTGATGCTCAGCTTCTTATTAGTAGACCAATAAGTGCCTTAGTTAGGTAAGGTAAAAAAAAGTGCAATCCATTTTTTTCATAATTAATCACACATCTTTACATTGTTAAACAAGTGCAGCACCACTAAATGCAACATACTCTTGCACATAACATGACACATAAACAAATGGAACACATCTTTGTTAAAATAATATTCCACAGTATTTTCTCCTTTTATCTAAAAAGAAAAAGGTTTCAACTTTAACATGGTAAAGATATATATAGCAAGAACAATTATTAATATCCACTTCATTTGCCTTTGGAAAATTTGGAGAAATCACTATATTATTTATTCTATCTTGGTGAGTCTAAAGCTTTGTACTTAATTTACCTTCTATCATAACTAAGGGAATCTATAACTATATCTATCTAGTCTTCAAGTTCATTGAAGACCCAAGAAGTATATAACATTACCTGAATAATCAGGAAGTGCAGTGCAAGCCACTTCCAAAAGTTATGGAAATGACAGACATCTGGCTGTCTGGAATTTACTCATGGTTACTATGTAACATTGGAGCATCCATTACCACCCAGAAGTTAATGTTTAATTTTAATGAGTATTCCAAATGAGCATAAATACTCTATTTTAGTAGTCTTTTAAATCATTTTCTGCTTTGTTTGGTTCTCATTATCCATTTTTTCCTTCCTCCCATATTAGCCTGAATTCAATCCCACTATTACTATCTGCTAGCTGACTAACATACCACAGTCTAATGCCTCACTTGTTCTGCATAAGTAGTCCTAAATGTCAGTGTACATAATGGAATTTATTTGTTACTTTTGGTATTTTATTGTGCCACATTATATTGGCATACCTGCATTTTGCTTTTTGCCCACTCAGTATTACCTCATTTAAATCACACAATTTAACTCCTGGCATAAGCCTTTAACCCTAGAACTTGGAAGGCAAAGTGGGGTATATCTCTATGAGTTCAATATCTGTTTCATGGTCAACAAAAATGAATTTCAGGACAGCCAGAATTATATAGTGAGAATCTTTCTAAAACAAAAATAAAAAACAAAAACCACAAATGTAACATAAACACAAAACCAAACTAAAAAAAAACAAAAACAAAACCACCACTCATTATGAAATAGTTCTCAGGCACTATTAATACATGCTTTTATTGCAAGCAGTGTGAGAGTTCATTGCTACAATGACTTTGAGTATCCTTTCACACACACACACACACACACACACACACACACATATATATACATATATATATATATACATATACATATACATATATATATATATATATTGGCCTTTTGTAAAACTCAGATATGTATTTACATTTTTGCATCATATGTATTGTTCATTTCAATTTGGTAGAATATTTCCTGTTTTATAGAACTTAAGTAGATCTTGTATTTCTTTTTTCTTATAGTCCAACATGTGTATTGACTTATGGTATATTTTGGCATATATCTTTCCTTTTATAGTCTTTTGGCTTCTACCATTATACAAATTTATTAATTTATTATCTATCATTGCTTCTACTGTATTATTATTCCATTTTTACATGAGATTTTTTTAAAATGTTTTGATGATTTTCATTTTATCATTTATTAAATATCTGAAATCCATGTTAATTTATTACAATGGAAGTATACGTACCAACTTTTTCCTGGTATACTATCATGTTTCCTTTATTTGGTAATATCCATATTCCCCCTACTAGTCATGTTGTCTGTTATGATCTTAGGTCATATTAGGCATATCTGTATTTGTTATTTGTTAACTTATCTATATTTGTCTTAATTATAAGACACATGTTCTAATGAATACCTAGTGTCTATCTTTATTTCATTAGAAAGATTTAAGTTTGTTGAAAAATGAAACAGAAGTTATCCATTTTGAGGTGCTGTTTGAAATACAGTGGAATATTATCTAATTTGAAAATTATTTTAGAAATTCCATACTGATTGCTATATATGCTGAATATGGAGAAATAAAATTGATAGAGATTCTTTCCATCAGACAGAGTAGACAAAATCTTAAGGATATTGATTTTTTTATTAGTACTATTATTTTGATATGAAGTTCAATCTCTTGATGTGCTTTAATGCACCCCTTATTTAATGTTTTCTTGTTGTAATTGTTTGCTTCCATGTTATGACTTTGATGTTACTATTCACAGGCTGATATTCCCTATAGAAGACATTATTTCATTTGTTTTCAATGTTGATGAATTTGCATAACATTTTTTGTACAAGTTGTAGGGAAGTTTGAGAAAGTGTATCATCAGTGATTCCAGTTATCTTGCTCACATGGGTTGACTAAAATCAGAATTTTCTTACGATGCTAAGTGCATGTGTCATTGAGCTCCCTGATTAATTTTTTTCTTTAAACTTTTTATTTAAAAGGTTGTTTTTTGATTTTTACATGCCAACCACAAGTCTTCCTCTTTCCCATCCTCCCACTCACTTCGCAGCTCACCCCCTTCTACACCCCCTCCACTCAATACTCAGAGAGAATAAGGGGACTTAATGCTTTTATTTGCTTAACGATTATGTTGTCAAATTGCTTTATACATATTGATGTTTATACATTTAGACAAAGGATACTTTCATCCTTGATAAAAAAAAAGCTTCTTTTGGCAATAAATGGCACTGTAATTACTCAGTACTCAAGGTACTGAAAATAAGTGGTTAACTGTTGTATCCTCGGTTATATTACATCTATAGTACCCCTCTGAGACTCCAGGAAAACCAAAGAAGTGTATTTAAAAAAAGACCATAAGAACTAAATAATGATACCAATGGCCATAAAACATCCTCTGGATATGGCATGGTGCTTATAATCATGGATTCACATCAACTGTAATTGCCTGCACTGGGTCTGCCCAAGACTGGACCTTTCAATATTTAGTGCTGGACAGGAAAGGGGCTCATCATGTACTACCAAGACTTCTCTGAGGAACTTTGTGGATGCTCATAGAAGGAAAACTGATTTTTCAGTAGTTTTGTATCCACTGATGAGACTCCCATGTGCTAGCAAAAAGCTCCACACCATGTTCGTGTAGATAAGCCTGGTTAAATGATGTGTTTAATGTAAACTTTGCAAAAGAAAATATCTTGTATATAAGGTTTATAAATTAAGTTGATACACATTGTATATATTTATCAATTGGCAATTTCTAAAAATAATTTTATGTGGGATATATTTCTGTATGCTGTGAATATCATTGGTTGATAAAGGGACTATTTGAGCCTATGGGAAGGGATCTTAGAAGCAGTCAGGAAATCAAAGTATAAAGGAGGAGGGTGGAGTCAAGAAAGATGTGATCCAGTTGTCTAAGGAGCAATATGTAAAAGAATTTGGGTAAGCCATGAGCTACTTGGCAAGACAGATTAATGGAAATAGGGTGAGTTAAGGTGAGAGAGCTAGCTAGCAATAACCCTGAGCCATAGGTCAAACAGCATGTAGTTAATATAAGCATGTGAGTCATTTTTCATGGGCAAAACATCTGCCAGTGGGTACAGACCGCAGGGCTAGGCCATGCCAGAAACTTATACAATAAAACAATAGAAAACCAAACTAAGCATTATAACAAAGAACAGATTATCTGTTCCATGAAAAATGTAATGTATCGTTTGTTGTTAATTTGATTTTCTCTGCGCTATTACACTAATTGGTGAGGAATCATCTTGACAGTATTGACTGTCCATTCTTAAGCACATTGTTACTATCCATTTACTTGTAAAAGTTTTTATTGAAATAATTATTTTCTTATTTTCATGAAGTCATCACATAACATTTCTCTAAATAATTTCTTAAAAGATTAATGCTTTTATAAATAGCACCAGGTGCATAGTTGATTTCAAATTTAATATAAAACTGGAAATGTTATTATTTATTTAGATATTTAGCACAGTAAATATTAGGAACATTTTATTGTTTGTTTTTGTGTTTTGTTTCTTTTATGTACATATTTAATATTTTATATTTTCTTTATTATCTCCATTGTTAAATACAAGATAACTTTTATTGTAATCATTTATATTACCATGTAAACCTGAATTCTATATACAAACTAAAATTCAGTGTAATGTCAAGGTGAAAGTGTAAATTAAAATGTTTTCTTTTCCATGTATACTACCATATATTGATTAAATAATAAAATCTTGATTAGATCATTTAAGCTTTACAGAAGTAATGACTAAGTTATAAATATGTGATGTTAAATTTCATGTGCAAAGAAGAGAATATTTTAGTGTTTTGTTTTCATCTTCTGTCCTGTCTCTATCTGTCCCTCTTTCTTTCATTTTCCCTCATTCTTCCTCCATTCTTTCTCTCCCTCCTTCCCTCTCTCCTTCCTTCCCTCCCTCTTTCTTTGAAAAAAGTGTGCTTTTACAATATAATGTCTATATAACAAATGTATTCACAAAAGTACTATGTGTTTGGCTTTTCACCTAAGCAGTTTTTTCCCAACCTAGGTATCTTTTTCACTGACATTCTTAGCCAGCTGTGGTTTCTGTTTGTTAAGCTTTGTTTCACACAGTTCTCCTACATTTTAGGTTGATTCCTAAATCTGAAATGGAAATATCAACTTCTGTTACTTTATGTTAACCCTCAAACAATTGTTAAAATTGTTGTATTTATGAAAAAACAAAATCAACATTTTACCATGAATACGTGAAACTACCAGGTGATTTTATCTGTGTCTTAAAATCACCTATGTTTAGTAAGTTTAGACGCGAATATCAATCCATCTCCTATCATGAAACTATTAAGGCTGACCAATTCTCATAATTATTGATGCATTGATATTATATTTCAGGAACCACTGATTTTGTGGTTGAGACTTGCTTTTGGAATTTGTACTAAATCTCAATCAAGAAATAATTTCTGAATGAAAATGTAATAAAAATAAATAAAATACTGTAATACTTTATCAGAAGGCATAAAAGCCTTTTATAGATAACCAGTAGTTTGGAAAGATTTATTTATTTTTATTTTATGTGTATGTGTGTCTTTTGTATGTGTGCTTTATGACCATGGAAGCCAGAAGAGGGTATTGAGTCCCTAAAACAGCAAAGGCATGTGATTGCTCAGGTCTTCAATAAGAACAGTGAGTACTCTTTAAATGCTGAGCCTCAAAGTGTTGAGAATAATTTTAATTTTTATTCCCATTTTGGTGTTCCAATATGTTAGAGCATATTAATTCAGAACTGCCTAGTTTCATAGTTCATAGACCTTAAAATAGTCCTTAAATTTACCAATGTTTATAAGCAACAGCTCACATTTTATATAATATACCACTACACACTAAATATCCCATTTTATTTTCTCTGATAAATTAATTTAAATACATAAACAGTTAATAATACTCCAGAATTTAAACAATTATGAGTTTACAGACAAAATAAAACTAAAGAACATACATTTAAGAACACCAATGAAAGAAAAATATAATCTAGATAAATTGAGACACAATAATGCAAAGAACACCAACTAGGACTTAGTATCACCTGTATTAGCAGGTCAGAGCATAAATACAGAAATATAAATGTCAGGACATATGTACCAAATATAAGTGATGCGAAACAGTGAGAACTCATTGCATACATTAATGTTATTTACGAACAAGTAAAAAAAAGTAGAAGCACTGGAGCACTGGAACAGAGGTGAATATATACAGCAAGGGAGAAAACCCCTTATAAGAAGAACTATAATTCTCTATAATGATCAGAAACGAAAGGTTTCATTACAGTTATATACAAGTAGAGTAAGAGAAATAGTTGTAAGTTAACATGAAGGACATTTTTTTCTGCATCAATGGCAAGAGTAAAATAAAATTGACAAAATACACTTTTCTAAGAGTAAAGGTTGGTAGAGTGCACATATTAGATGAAGAAGAAATGGGAAAATTTATACACTGAACTTATTAACTAATGTTCAATATCAATGTTCAATATTCAAAACAAGTAGAACATTTCTTTATTTTCTAATTCTATATTTAGATAAAACTTACTAAATGAAACTTAAATTTGTTAAAATTACAAAGTCAGTACATTAGAAAGCCAAGAGTCAATGATAAATAATTTTTATATACATTGTTCTATGTATTTCTCTCATATAATTTCTAAGAACTAAGACAAATACGTATATGTATAAAGGTAATATAGTGCATATAATATAACTTGCATAAAATGTACGTACATAGATATTTATATAATAAAGGCTGTATGCTACAGATATGAATATATGAATGCACCAGTTTTATGTTTCCAATCGTGTTTATGAAATTTGAGCAAATACTATATAGTATAAAATATTTCAATGAATATATAAAAAATACACTTCATATATAATACAAATGTAAATTAATAGCTGTAGTAGGATAGGCCCATAGGGTCAAGGAAATTGGCTCAAGCCACTTACACAGGCGTGCATATAACACTTTCTTATGAGCCATCCTGGCATCTTATTGAAGGCTTAGCAACAGCCACTGTCCAAAATTTCTGATTGTGCCCAGCAAATGAGTGACTGCTATGTAATGTCACCAGATCATGACACAGCCTAGGTACTGGGAGGAGGGTGTATAAGGGATTTCTCCATTGTTGAAAAAAAATGAGTTGGTGTTTTAAAACAGCAATGTTCTCAAAATAGTTACATTAAAGAAAAAAACTCAAATGAAATTTGGAATAATTCTTATGTTATTAACATAGATTATGTACATCCAATAAACTTTTGAAAAAAATTACTTAATATAGGCGAGTAATAACAAATCAATATTCTTAACAATTCAACTGATCTATTTATTTCATTTATTTATTTACTTACATTCTCATTCATTTATTTGAGTCATAGTCTTTTCTAGAGCCTAAACTGTCCCAGAAATCTACGGCTGAGACTACAGCTGCAGACCAGCACACCTGGATTATCTTCACAATTTAGCTTAAATTAAAATAATTACTTATGCTGAAATAAATAAGCAAAAATACTTTATATGGCCTGTATGTTATGTCACATAATCTTATCTATTTGTGATCATAGACAATTACTTACTCTACCAAAAATATGGCAAAAAATAGGAGTACTATAACTTCTATTAGTATATACTGCCTTAAGCATAATGATGGATTTCACTGACATTTCATTTATATATACTATATATGTAAATTATATTTACTTCCTTATGTCTTTCTCTTTTTGTATATTCTTCTAGTCCCTTTAATTTCTCCAAGTAGTCCCCATTTTATTTAATATCATACATTCATAACATATATACACATATACATAAGTATATACGATAAAAAAATATATGAAATATTTGTTTTTCTAAGTCTTGTTAGTTTGGTTATTATTTAATTAGAGGAAACCTCTAATTTCATCTACTTTTTGTAAATGACACCATTTCATTATTGTTTATGGTTGAATAAAGTTTAAATTTCTATACATACCATATTTTCTTTGTTTTTGAGTGTGTGTTGGGGGTGGGGATGGATGGTATACTTTTTCCTGTGAACATGTTTTTCCAGGCCCTATGTTGTTTTTCTCTATCATTCTCCCATAGTCAGAAGTTTCTCTGTCCTACTTAGCTCGCCTCAAGGTCCCGAAGCTATTTAGTCTCAAATAATCACACAATGGCTTATATTAATTATAAGCTGTTTTGTCTGTGGCTCAGGTATATTACTTGATAACCCTTAGTATTAAACTAATCTATTACTCTTATCCACGTTAAGCCATGTGGCTTGGTACCTTTTTCTTAGTGCATCATTCTCATCTCCTAACACAGTCTGGCTCCTATCCATGTCTCTCTTCCTCTTCCCAGAGTTCTCCTCATCTGATTGCCCCACCAATATTTCCTGCCTGACACCTGGCCAAACTGTGTTTTATTAAACCAGTATTTATAGGAACAAATATTTACAGTCTACAAGAGCCAAGAGCATAATATCACAGCATTTCCCCCATTTATCTTTAAAAACCTTGTTTAGCTTCTCCTCACCATGATCTTTAACAACTTGTAATCAACACTGTAAACAAAGACAAACATCTATAATTCCTCTTTTGGAGGAATGTGAATGTAGTTCTCTAGATTACTGTATGCTGATGGGTGGGGTCCTCTGTTAATCATATGGGGACCATGAGAAAATTAGGAATTATGGTCAAGTCCTAGCTGGAGTATTCTGTGAAGCTGGGTCATCTCAGCCAGTCTCCTTGAAGCTGTTCTGAATGCAAAGTTCAGAGGAAACTGCAACAGAGGTGCTCTGAAATGTAGGATGATCTAGGCCATCCATCCCCCTGAGATTTTTCAGAGTGTCTTCCTTGATCAAATCTTATTTTTTTAACCCAGAATGAATCCACAGCCTTTTCATTTTCTGTGGAAATAAAAATAAAACTTCTTCAAATTAATGTATCTTTTAACTTCAATTTTGAAGTCAAGGTATTTACAAAATATATAGATTGGACTAATCCAGCCACATTTATACTCAAATGTCCTTCAACAGCTCTTGCTACTTCCTTTCCTGCCAAAAATCTCAAAACCAAAAATAACATACAATATTCAGACTCCTTGTGTGTATTCATTCATTCTCTAAATGGCTTATTTTACTCTATTTCTTTTTTTTAATTAAAGATTTTATCTACCCTTTTCTATTCTCTCCCAAGCTTACTTATATTTTTAAATACAGTGTAAACCATTTAGAGCGGTTTTCTTTTTTTTTCTTTTCTTTCTTTCTTTTCTTTTTTTGGTCTGAATCTGTCTTTACTGGGTATTTCTATCTTTTTGTGACCACATCTTTAATATGCCTAGGTGTGAATATGATTAAAGCTTAGCTGTGGCCTCTTGCTCCTCCCAGTTTCTTGTTCTGTTAGAACTTAGCTTGATAACAGAGGTACTGGCAGGAACAAAATTTACCACCCCAGCTCAAGGAAATTTTAGGGTTCACACTGCCACCAAATAGAGCTCTGCCATCCACTGCTGCTCATAAACCGCATTTGAAAGTTTCACAACAGGGCCTCTTAAAAGAGCCCCAAGGGTTTTGCTGCTAAAGCTAAGTTAGAAAGCCTCTCTTAAAGCAGCCTCTGATAAAATGCTGCTACCAAGAAGCTGTGTTTGATTCTGTTCCCTTTTTGTCTATATGAACAAAAACCTTAAATTTGTCTTATGTAGCTTGTACTTGGTACATACGTACCAAGGTACCTATGAGACTGCTGGAACCTGCCATGTTGCAGCTCAAGCTGGCATGCCAATCTGTAGTATGCCCCACTTGAGAAGCACAACTCAGAAGCTGTTTTTGGCTCTGTTATAGTGTTCTAGAACTCATTTTAAGCTTTCTGTCTTGTGTTATAAGGCAAATACCTGTGGCTGGCTTCAGATGACAGAGGATGGCAACCCCATGCAGGCAGTAATTGGCAGTCATGGAAAGAGACACTTCTGGGCCCTTGTGGATAGACTTTATTATTGAGTAATAGAGGGCAGATATATAGATAGATAGACAGACAGACAGAAAGAGAGAGAGAGGAGATGGGGGAGAGAGAGGGGGGGTCAGAGACACACTCAAACTCTGGCAAGATGGGAAGAGAGAAGGACAGTGGCGGGGTTGAATGGGAGAAGCCTTAAATGGAGCTTGATATCAGAACCCTGGGTGGGCCAGGGTAAATGCCATTGGCCAAGGCTTCAGGAGCTGGAACAGAATCCTAACATTCCTCACTTCTTGGTTTTATAAAAATGTGAGTTTTTGATGGCAAGTTGGGGGATGATGAGAGTACAAAATTTTCTGTTACCTAAAATGCTTCCTGTAAATCTGGGACAAAGTCTGGGGTCAGGTCATGCCAGGTGGGAGCTATGAGTGAAGAGGCATTCAATTAGTTGCCATCTTGGAGATCTCAGGCATCTGTTCCTTGGAGGAGCTAAGAAGACATATTTCTAGAAGAAAAAGATTATTAACATTGGTCCTATGAACTAGGATAGTCATGAAAAGAGTGATAACTGTCAGAAAGAATTGAATAGAAAAGTGATCTCATTGTACAGAAGAGGCAAAGGTAAATAAAAGAGGCATAAGAGCAGATATACTTCATTGGGACATCTTGATAAAACCAGATTCCAGTTGCTGGGTAGAAGCTTGTTTGAGTCTGGAAAGGTCGGTCACATCTACTGTTTTTTGTTTGTTTGTTTGTTTGTTTGTTTGTTTTAAATTTTATTGTGTGGCAGGAGTGATGGGCCTATGCAGGAAACTGCAATTATCTGTAAAACAGCTGGAACAGATTTACATTTTAGTTTGTCATAGCAAAAATTATGTCTTTGTGTTAGAAGTTATGAACACTTTTTCAGAGCATGGTTTCAGCCTAATGAAACACATCTTTAAATCTGTAACCAAAAGAAATTTACTAAATGAAAGTAGTTCAGTGAGTGATTGAAGAAAGCATTAATACTCTCTCTAATGTTAAATTAAGGGAGCAAGGTGAACTGTGTGAACTGTGTCTATACTTAGTATTAGCTCTAAGAGAATGAGAACTGTGACTTTTATATAGAGATCTGAGAAGGCAAACAGCTGAAGCAAAGCCTAGTTGTCAAATGGCATCAGAGATTTGAGAAGGATAAATTATAGCTGAGTTTACAAGGGAAATTAACAGAGATTTTACCTTCTGGCTACCTAAGCATCTATGCCTCCATGGTTGTTGAGAGCAAAGGTCTCAGAGCAAGTCAGTCTTCGGTTTTTGGCTGCCAGACTGCCAGGCTTCGGAGATCTGATAATTTGCCCATGGCAACTCATGGGTAAAACAGCCTACCTTGTCTAGGCAAGAGTGAGAAAATGGATTCCCCATGATCCTTTTATCCACCATCTGAAGGGGACCATAGCAGCTGGTGACACAAGAGGCAGCTTTTTTAATGGTTAGTATGACCATCTTAGAGCAAGCTTTGGGGGGAAGGTTCTTCTTTATGCATTGATCTTCTTAGAGGATACAGGATGCTGTCTGATTCTGGCACGTCTATCATTAAAATCCTTAAACTTGAACATTTAAATGGCGTATTATGTACATCTCTGAGTCTTTTAGAACTATCTGTCTATTAGGTGTAAATGACTATTAAACCTGTGTTTTCTAACAGTCTTTAATATGTTAGGCAGTTTTACATTTGTGAATCTATTAATTGACAACTTTGCACCAAAGATGTTTTCTTTGACCTAGCATTTCAACATATTGTAGGCAGAGATCACAGGAAGACATATTTTTTTTTCTGTAACTTCTTCAAGCTGACATTGGGGTGTTGTAGTCAGGTCCCAATAAAGCTAAAAGGCTATGCAAAGGCAAAGGGAGGAATTAAGGCTATGGTCTGATCTTGCTGTCCAGAGAAGATCATGGGATGATCATGACTTTGGTGGATCTGCCAGCTGAGTGAACGTCTGTTGAGGCAAGTTCAAACTAAGAACCGAAGTCAGAATTTATGAACTGATTTGGAGAATTTAGGCACATAAATGCATGACACTTTCATTAACTATTTAAGAGAAATAAGAAAAACATCTCTATTGACAAGACTGGCATAGGACCTTTTTAAATTTTGGTAGTAATTTTTTAATAAATATAGATTAACCAATGATCTAACAAAGAATTGTTATAAGCAGTATGGCAAGCACATGCTCAGGAATATAAAAATTGTTTTTAAAAGGACTTAAAATCTCAAATGTCTTTTTGCAATGGTAAAATTTAACCACAATTAATTATAAAGTTTAGTTCCCACAGCGAGGTCAATGAAGGCATTGGGGTGTTGCTATAATATCTACACTATGTATAGACAGAATTATAAATACATACAGGCAGAATTTAAAAATTAGCATGCACACTAGAGTGAAAGAGCCTGCCAGAGTAGGAATTTAGCACTGACTACAATAGGCAGAGTATGAGGGAGGGCCCACCAGAAAGCAGCCCTGAGGGGGAATTAGATCTGCCAAATGTGATTTTCTATGCTCTTTGCCCTGAGCAAAAACGGAGTTTGACTGCTGATCCTTGCCCTGATCAAAGATGGGGTCCTGACCACTGTGATCACCCTCTTTTTTTGCATGATAAACAAATATACAATCAGAAGCATTTAAAATAAGTAACCAAGAGGCAGAGAAAACAGGCAAGAGCAGAGGATAGGGGAGGTGGCTTTGCAGCAGGCAGCATGGTCTTGGCACTCAGCCCTGGGTCTCCCAGAATGGGAGAGTGGGCCAGCTGGCAGGTAGTTCTCATGCTGCCCATGGCCTGTGCTGAGTTCAATAGCAGGGACCAGGCAGACAGGTGGAGATGTGAAGAAGTGAGTGAAAGTAAGAGCCCAAGCCTTTCATTGGGAAAGTGGTGTTTATCCCAGTTGGGTGCAGGACCAAATGGAATGAAAGCCTTTAGCTAGGTGCATAAGTGAGGTATGATTTGTTTTCTGTTACTTAGGCCAGTGGGGATGATCTGTAGCTTCAATCTGGGGCATTCCCCAGGTCAAGCAGGGATCTATGAAATGACCAAGCTATCGCACTCGCCTGTCCATCTGTCAGTGAAGAGGGTAGAGGTCAGTGGCAATGCTGGAAGTTCAAGAGAGGATTCTGGATCTGAAGGAAACCAAGACCCAAGTCATCCTGGGATGGCCAGCAGATGAAATGTGAATGGAAGCCCCCTCTTAGGTGTATTTTTCCCACGAATGAGGAAAGAGAGGGCTGGGGCTATGACCCTGAAAGACATGTGGTCTAGAGGTGGTAAGGTATTCTTGTTAGTGGGGAAATAGGCTGAGAGGAAAGCTTACTGGAATGAAGTTTCTTAGGGACTCCTAGGGAGCTGGTGGGCCTTTATAAAACTAGGAGAGTCCCTTGTCATCCCCAAATGTTGTGTTCTGATCATGCAAATACCTGTGGCTGATGTCCAGATGGTGGCCCCCATGCAGGCAACAAGTAGCAGCTGTGGAAAGAGACACTTATACTTGGTCCACATGGAGAGACTTTATTATAAACTAAGAAATGGAAGACTAGATAGATAAATGGATAGATAGATACATAGATGGATGGATGGATGGATGGATGGATGAATAAATAGATAGATAGACAGATAGATGGATAGATAGACAGAGAGACAGGCAAATAGACATATATATATAAGGGGATGGAGGAGGGAGAGAAAGAGGGGGTCAAATGTGCTCTCAACCTCTAGCAGGTGGGGAGAAAGAGAGGTAAGGGGAAGGGTCAAAGGTTGGAAGCCTTCATAAATGGAGCTTGACATCAGAACCCTGGACAGGCCAGGCTAAATGCCATTGGCCAGGGCTTCAGGGGCTGGGACAGAACCCTAATACTCAGGCTTTATGTGGATGTGCATGCCCCTTGTGACTAAGCAGCTTTGGGAGAGAGGTGGTAATTAACTTTAATCAAAATTATTCATCCCTGTGGAATGAAAGATGTGTTTCTTGATTGGTATATTTTTAAAGGAATGACTTCCAGGTTTGTAATAAAGACATTTATGGATCAGAACATAGATAAGAATCTCAGAAACTATCTCAAGAAAAAGGATTTTCTATTGCAAGTCTGTTGCAATGGGGTTTCTTGATCCTGGACAGCCAGAGGCCCAGACCCTGCCGCACCAGACTTCTTAGCCGCCCGCCGCCCGCCACTCAGGCCCCCAGAAATGGCTCAAATGCTTATATTAAGTTCATGCTCTTTGGCCTATGTCTCAGGCACATTGCTAGCTTGCTCTTACATCTTAAATCAACCCATTTCTATTAATCTGTCTGCCACGTGGCCCGTGGCTCACCTGTGTTCCTTACATGTTGCTCCTTGGGCGGCGTGCTCAGTCTGTCCCTGACTCCGCCCTGCTTCTCCTACCTATTCTGATTTCTTCTCCTACTTCTTCTATGGTGCTTGGCATGGCCCAAAACAGCTCCTTTATTTAAAGATTGATATTCACAGCATACAGAAAGGCATTCCCACATCACAAGTCTTCTAAATAAATGTTCTATATGATATAAGAACATGCCTATTAGAGGCTTATATCCAGAAAGAAATATGTTCAAGTCATTTAAAAGAGATTATTAATACAGATTTGATCACTCTAAGATCATTTGCTGTACAGATTAAAAGAAAAAGCATTGATATTTCATAGGATAAGAGTAAGTAGAGAGCATATCCTTTAGGTTTTTTTCTTAGGCATCAATTTGAATATTTAAAGCTTTTCTTTGACTCCAGATCCTTCTATATTCATCTTGCTCTGAGGCCTTAAATAATCATATGGATTATTATTTTTCAAAATCTGCTTTTGCAATTTCTGATTTAAAAACTACTTCATTAACAAAGGTAGAAGCACAAAAGAAAATTAGACATCTTTTTGGTTGTATTTTTTTTTTAGAAACTAACATTATAGTATGATCATTTATAAAGCTAAGGAAAAAATTTTCACACCTGCACAATTATATGGTTTTGTGAATATGGATCAAATTAATGTATCTGCCTTTGTTATCCATCTCTTAGTGTGCTGACAAGCACTAAAAATATTAGATTTTTCTGTCAGGTTTAAAACATATATTATAGGTCTTTTTAATGTCATATGAAACTTAGTAGCTTATTGATTCAATAAAATCACTTAAGCCAGACACTAGTTAGTTTTCTATTGTTACTTTTTTCTTTTCCTCTACCAGTAACTAAACTACATGTTCTTTCTCTTTTTCAATAATGTGGTACAATTTAGTTTAAGGCATGTAAACAGAAATAAAATTTGCTATTTTCCAAACTATTGAATCCAAATGCCCCTATTTTGCTTTTGGATGGTAGCACAAGAGTATATTAACCCAGAAAGCAACATTGTGAACATAGGTGAGCTAGAAGATGTGAAGCCCAAGTTTATGAATTACCATAGGAACAAGAATGACCTACAAATTGTAAAAAATAATTTTGTATATATTTCTAAAATAAGTTTCTATTATTTTAAAACAATTCACTTTTAGATTTATCAATTCAAGTAATATTACTTTAGTTAATGTAGAAACTGATCATTTGAAATGGTACCATTAAAAATTCCTTGTGATACATGTAGTGACTGTTTTTGGACACTATAAGGGCAGTTAAATCAATATTGTAGTGTGAGCTCCATCTGATGCAGTGAGAAAACATTTAGTGAGAATATCACTTGCAATATATTGAATGTCCATAATCGTGATAGATAACATTTAATGTTCATCTTTGCAATGTATTTTTAGGAGGTAAGTTGGGAAAACAATTGGCTGATATAGGGGCATTGTGTTGCTTCATTGTAAATAATTGTCCCATCCACTGGTTAATAAAAAGCACTGATTGGCCAAAGGCAGGCAGGAAGTGTGGGCAGTGCTACCAGACTAAAAAAACTCTTGAGAACAGGAAACACAGAGCAGAATGCTGGAGAGAAGCTGGAAGAAGCAGAGGACAACTATGCTGCTCTAAGCAAAGGTACCGAGCTGCATGGCTGAACAAGAGACATAGATGAAGGGTAGAGAGCTAGCAAGTGATATGCCTGGGCCTTAGACCGATCAGCCTAAAACTATCTTATGCATCTGTGTGTCTCTGTCTCTTCGAGTCTGCGGGTCTGTGGGTCTGTGGGTCTGGGGGCCTAAACCTAGAGGCAAGGCCCGAAAGTCTGGGCCAGAAGCCTCTTACTACAGGCTGACATAATAGCGGAAATTTAGCAACTATAGATATATTCAGTTCAAGAATTTAGAACCATAAAGGATTAGTAAAGCTTACATAGTCTAAGTGCCAATGAGTAGTAGGTAAGAATTTGACATACATTGAATGAAAACTCAGTAAGATTTCTCAGTTGACCAACATAATAACTTATTTTTGCAGGTAAGGTTAAATTATGTAACATTTCCACTGATTTCTTCAGGGAGAAAGAGAGTCAAATTGACATACATTAAGTTGATAAATAGAGACAGACACTGCTGTGTTATTAAAATTTTCACACCTACATTTTAAAAAGTACCTAAATAGAAATCCCATGTTTTATAACATTTGTAACAATGTATGTGGTATATTTACTCTTACCACAGCTAATCCTACGCCATCAACACAATGTCAACTGACATCCTAATTCTAAAAAATTCCAGTTGGTCCTCAGAAGCCAGTATTCTTGGTTACAGCACACTTCACAGGAATATATCTAATAAGTACATAATATTCTGTAAAACATGAGAACAGTTTCAATATACTTAAAGGCACTGAAATCATATCGTAAATTAGCCTTTTAAGTTTTGAGGAGGCATAGTTACATAACTAATAATATTTGTTCTCTTGAATAAGAGCCAAATAAACACAACAACGCTTTTAAAAATGTTCCAATAGCAAAAAAATCAAAAACAATCAATCCCCCACAGTCCTGATAGTTGGTTCTGGTAGAGAACATGGCATGGAAGGAACCTTTAAAAAGGCAGATGTAGAAGCAGTGTCTACTAAAAATATAAGGAATTTGTTATCAACAAAATGAAATAATCTGTAATAAAAGAGCAATAATAACTACTAAGGTATATAGAGACACATAATGCCTTCTTATGGTTATCATATTGCTATGTATGAATACTGCTGAGTCATCTCACTTTTTCTTACTCTAAATGGAAATGTTTTTCTAGGTATTCTATTCTAGTACCACCATTGTATACTGAGTATTTTTGGAGGTAAAGAGTTACATTGGTTTTCTATTTATACTATAAGCCCTTCACCAAATTTAGTCATCAAAGACAACATACATTTATTATCATATGTATTGCTCCTCAAATCCACAAAATAAAAAATAAAAACAGTATCTTACCATTTTAAAGGATAAATTATCAATATCAGCATTACCAAGACCAAGTAAAATTATTAGGCAGAGCTACATTATTTTGGGAGCCTTTATAGGAGAACATAGTCTCTTGCCCATTCCGTTATCAACTGTCCAAATTTCCTAGTCCTTTCTCCATTCTTTCAATTAAAAAAATTGAGATAATAGATTTAGTCATCATATTGCAGACTTGTTTTATCCATATTTCTTCTCTGACTTGGACTATTTATTCTAACTCATAATTCAGTTTTACTCCTAAGAGCCTTTATGATTACATTCAGTTTTATTTTAAAATCCTTGACTAGAAAACTTAATTCCATCTTCCACCTTTATTATCCTTCAGTACATAACTTTATTATTTATTTTCTATTGCTGTTATAAAATACTATGACAAAGATAACTTATAGGAGAAAGAATGGATTTAGGCTTATGGCTCCAGAAGATTAGAGTTCATAGTGGTAGGGCAAAGTCGTAGCAGCAGGATAAGGAAAGTGAGGGCTCACATCTTGTACTATAGGCATGCATTGAGTAGAATTATTAAACTTTTAAATATTGCCTCCAATGACACTTCTAACAACAAGGCGATATTCTCTAAGACTTCATAAACAGTGCCACCAGCTGGGGACAGAGTATTCAAATGCTGGAGAATGCATTTCTCATTCAAACCACCACTATAACCAAATATATTCCTATTTCTATGGCTTAGGAGTTAATATCTCTGGAGGAAAAAAATAGAAGTGTATTTGGGTTACATTTTCCATCTTACAGTGACAAGTTTGCTCTCCTGGTTAGTAGATCTCTAAATAAGAAGGAACTACATGCATAGGTACTGTGCATCTGGGTATGTCAGTCTTGGATTTAAGTACAATCACTGAATGAGGTTTGGAGTTTCTATTTTGGAAGCATGCTCTACATAGAATATTTGATGGTCATGTTAGTTAGATTAGCTCTCCACAAAACTATTTTTCCCTTAGGCATCAGCTAGAATACATTTCACAGTCATTGCCTTTAGGTATATCCACATTAATAAGGTCTTAAATGTGAGTAAAATTAAAATGTGTCCCAATTCTATCTCCAAAACTTCGTTCATCAACCTAAATACTTACTCTCTGAATTAAGGCAGTGGGACAAACAACACTGAAAAGGAAAGGGCCATAATCTAGAAGAGATATGAGTGCCTAAGTATTATTTAAATTTTTTTTAAGTTATTTCTGACCATTCTTAGGAGACATAATAACACAGCAAAATACTTGTTCACCAACTCTTACAATATTTCTGCCTCCTCTTCTGCAATGATCCTTGGCCCTTATATTTGTTGTTTCATCCTTTGAGATTGGCCTCCCCAATCCTGTGCTTTGATTGCTTTGACCGGTGTTGTTTCCTGTATTGGTCTTCAGTTTTTCAAACAGAACTTTCCTTTATATGGGGTGAGGAATATCCTTGACTCAGGGAATAAAGAAGAAATAATATATAAATGATACAATAGATAATTTTAAAAGGGGGCTAGAAAGGTGGCTCAGTTGGTAAGGGTGCTTACTACCTAGCCTGATCACCTAAATTTGATACCTAAGAACTCACATGGTGGTAAAAGAGAACCACCTTCATCCCAAGTTGTTTTCTGGCTTCCAACACATTTGATATCCCACAAAATGAATAAACATAATTTTAAAACTTTAAAACATTGTTCACAAATAGGAAACATACATTTTGAACTTCATATGAATAATGAACACTTTTATAAGAACACATTTTAAAACTTAAAACTATTAGTAATATCAGATCTGACATAGTTATTATGAGTATTAGAGCTCTTTTAATGTAATTACTTCAACTCTAAAAGAGTCTACTTCAATTGATAATGTAAATAATGCAAAGAAAATAAAACAAAATAACGCTATCCTTGTAAGTAAACTTTTAATAAAGTTTTTATTATTGAAATTATAAATATTGTGAACAAATAATAATGATTTGTACATAAATAAAACACAAACAGTAGTCAGTTTATTTGTTCATTAGAAATAATCATTATAGGAGAAAAGTCACCAGACAAAAATCTCAAACAGAACATGAAAGAAGCACTTGCTTTCCTTATGTACCATTTTACATCAGCTTTTGCTTCCCACTGGAAAATTCTTTAGTCAAAAATTTAAATTATCACTTAAGTATACTGAATTGACAGATGAATTATAACATTACTTACCGTATACCTCACCTCACTGTCTCAACACATAAAGAACCACTCAATTAATATAACCCAATAAATATTCATTGAACAGAAAAAAAAAACTTATTTCTTCAGAAAATTTCAAAGTAATTTCCCTTCTCATTATGGTCATATCTAATATAACTTATATTATTTCTAGAGCATCTCTCTGCATGTAATTATAGTGAATTAAATAAGTGAAGTATGCAAAATACCCCCAGTCTTTAATGTTTATTTCAACATCTTGAGTTTCAGCAAATTATATCTTAACTTAAATATTGGCAATGTCATTTTCTCCTTTTAAATATTTTTAAAGTATGACTTATTCAAATTATATAAGGGTTACATGTATTTTACATTTTGAATAAAAGAATTCAAAGTATGCATAACTGAAGAGGCATTAACATTTTTGATAATTTTGATTAGTTAATTTAGCCTCTTTAGAAATATATAAGTTGGGAGTTTCATTAAAGCAAAATAATCTGAAGAGAAATAAAATTCTCAATCAACAGGCTTGTCTAAGTTGCATAATGCCAAAAAAATGATTAAGCTGACTTTATACTTTGAATTTAGAGTGTGGAATATTCTACTATTGACTGGGACTAGTGCATGTTTTGGCATAATCTAGAGACAATTAAAGCTTGCTAAGCAAATAAAACTACAATCTTATTTTCAAATATATGTGAAAATGATTTGACAACTTCATTTGGAAATAAATTTTAATATTTGATGATAGTAACTCTTTAGAAAGACCTCTTATTTCTATTTAGATCTTGCATTTCTATTTGAAAATCTGATTTGCTCTTACTCTATTTCTAACAAAATTTGTAAACATGGATTTAAGTTCTCAAGTAACATCCCTTTGACCTAATTTTATCATGTTCTATTAATTTTTTTAGATATTAAATATTGATATTAGATCTATATTTTGGTTATTTTATGTATATTTATAATCTGCTGTTCATAAGATATTGCACTGAGTGCTTGATTCCACACTACCTTTAATATGAATTTTATCATAATAGAACATACAACCTATAACCATTTATATGTTTATAAGTGAATGAAAGCACTTTATTAATAGTGAGCACATTTCTTGCTATTTGTCAGTATTTATTTTTTTTCTTAGAATACAGTTTCTGTGAATGTAAGAATTATTCTTAAAAATATGATTATATTCTGAATAAATGGTTTAAATTTAAAGAAATATAGTATGTACACTGATGATGCCATATAACACTTAATATTTTAAAGTATCTTGTGTTTTATAATTTGGACAAATGTCATTTATCAATGTTCTTCTACTAGTATTTTACAAAATCAAATAACAGAGCAAATGAAATGTCAGTATGATGTTATTAACAAACAGTTCAACTTTGATTTAAATTAATCTCTGATTTATCATGCTACTAAATTTTAGTTATTAAGAGATAATTAAGGTTAAATACTAAGATACGAATAGCCTGTTTTGAAGCATTGGCAGCTTCACAGAAACCTTTACTCTATGGGGCATTTCTTTTAGTATTATAATGAAATTCTTGCCATATGTTCAAATTTTAAAAATTTAAAAATGCATTGAGCAAAAAAAGAACAGAAATTTTATTTGTTTTAGATACATTTTGACAACTTATATTCTAATTTTATAAATATAGAATTTTATATAAAATTATCTCTTATATATCGAATGACATAGCTAAATTTTTGCATATCTATATTATATATGTAAAACTTCAAGCATTTCTTTTAATGTAGATAAGAATTAATGAGAAACCATGAATAATTTCTTAGGTTAATTTATAACTTTTATTGAGTAAGTCAAAGCATTATAATTAAAACATATAGCCTAAGCTAGAAAGATATTTCAAAACTGCAGTACCAGCAATTGAATGATAGCCACAAGGATCAGTAACTGACAGCCAACTACAATTGAACAGCTCCAATTAATGAGATCTTATCTTAGAACTAATCAAAATAACAACAAAGAAGATATATATATATATATACACACACGTATACATATACACATATTATCCAAAATCACATTATCAAAAAGGAGCGCATTATTTCCATATATATATATATATATATATATATATATATATATATATATATATATATATATATATATATATATGGTTGAGTCACATGCATTTTAATAAAGTTGAGAAAGAACATGAAAGTTTAGGTAATACTTTATAGGGAAAATAACATGCATCAATTCCATATTCATCCTGATTTTATTTCATTGATCAAGTCTCAAAAAAGAGTCATTTCCCACACAATCTCTTAAAAAATCCAGTGAGTATATGGGCAACACAAATTGGACTTAGTATTTTTTTTCTTCTTATTTTTTTGGAAGGTTGCAAGAGCAGGACTTCCTAAGGACTGGGAAGACTGAGGAATGAATGCCATTGAGGTGCATTATTAAAATTCCCAAATTATCTATAAAAATACTGTGTTGGAAAAAAAGAATCCAAGTGTTAAGTGCTTGCTGTTAATTTTGCTGAACTTTTGTTCACAATGCCAAATAAAATATGTTAACCATGTTTACAAACTCCTTTTTAAAAATGCTTTAATTTCAGTAACCAATTAAGAGCCTTATCCCTTGGAGAATCCAGTTCTCTCTCTTCTCAGCAGTCATTATATGTTTATAATTCTTTTTATAGGTACTCTTCCCATGAGATTTTCTTCCTTCCACATTATCATGTCTACTGATGTTTTCATTGTTCAGTCCATGTTGGAGTAGAATTACTGAAAGAACATAATCAAAGTAAGATATCGATAGAATGATAATTTAATTATGGGTGTGTTAAATCATATATAATGCAACGGTAATATGGGAAATGTTTCTTTACATTAAGCTTATACTTATTTCCATCGGTTATTAATGAGACTGCTTTAACCCATTGCAAGGCAGCTTGGTGGCAGGCAGGAAATCTAAGAGCAGAAAAAATAAAAGGAGAGTAGAATCACATAGACGCTGTAACCAGTTGCCCAGAGAGCAAGATGTAATGGAACACAGATAAAGCCACTGAGCACATGATAATATATAGATAAATAGGAATGGATTAAGTTACAAGAGCTAGTTCATAATGAGCCTGGGATATAGGTCAAACATTGAGTAATTAATATAAACCTTTGTGTAATTATTTGGGACTAAGCAGCTGTGGGTGGGTCCAGACCTTGGGGCTAGGCAGGGCCAGAAAATTCTGACTAAAAATAGTGTTCTAAATTGGGGCATGAAAATTCCCATAATGCACTAAAAATCTTTTTTTTTTTTTTATTAAAAAAGAGTTCTAGAACAAGAAATGGAGCCAAAACCAGCTTCTAGTTGTTTCTCAAGTAGGCAGAAATATGGAGTAGCATGCAGGCTTGAGTTGCAGCATAGTACATTCCAGAATCCGCACAGGGAGAGGTGATGTGAGAATGTCTTTCTGTATGCTGTGAATATCAATCTGTAAAGAAAGGAGCTGTTTTGGCCCATGCCAGGCACCATAGAAAAAGTAAGAGTCTAATGCATACGTGAGTCAGGGGCTCATCAAAAGCTGCCCTGGTGCAATGAAGGTGAAGGGCCCCATCCAGGGACCCAAGGTGGGATCCCAAGGACTCTCCAGTCCACCAAGGGCACACCACCAGCCCGTCTGGCCCACCGCGCTGGGGAGGTGGAGCAAGAATGCACACATTGGGACCCAAAAGATGGTGAACTATGCCTGGGCAGGGCGAAGCCAGAGGAAACACTGGTGGAGGTCCATAGCAGTCCTGACATGCAAATCGGTCCTCCGACCTAGGTATAGGGGCTGCGGGTCTGTGGGTCTGGATCTCTGGCTGCCCAGGATCAGGAAACTTTATTGCTACAGACCCATAATTAAGAAAATATATGCATTATTCAACCTCATCTTCTTACATTCCTTTTATTGATTTAACTTGTTTTTGAAACATCTATTTAGCATTCTTGTATGCACATTCATGAAAGAAGTGTACATACATGTTAATTATCAGTTTCTTTAATATAACTTGTGTATGAGAGAAAGACAGTCAAAGAAGGAGAAAGCAAGCAAACAAATGCCACAGAGTATGGTGAAGTCAGAAGATACCTTTTGGAAGATAGTTTTTTTCCTAAGCACTATAGAATCCCACAAACTAACTCAGATCACCAGCCTTGTATGCAAGTGCTTAAACTCATTAAAACCTCTGGTTGGCCCATATAGGGTTAATTTAAAATTGTAAGTTTGGGTGGATAGGCTATAATTCCCTCTTAGACTGAAGAAGAAAATATTTTCCCCTTTTCCACTAAACTTTAGTATAGCACTTAATGTCTTCAAATATTTGAGGCCATTCTGTTATTTCTATATGTATAAGGCTTTAAATAAAATACAATATTACCCTAATGTTTTATAATGATAAAGGCTCTAAGTTTGTAGTCTATAATTTATGATATAATACATATTATTGTTTCTTGCCTAGGAAACTGAATGGATAAGAAATAGACATATCTGAACAGTTCTAGAAAACATTTAAGTATGGAAAAGATTATACATTTGCATTTTGTTTTTGAAAATTTTATACCTTTAAATGATATTTTCCTGTTAGCTTTTTAAATTTTTTTTTCTTGGCATAATTGTTGTCTTTACTTTTTTGAGAGAAGAACTGAGTTCAGTTTTTATCTTTTCCATTTTTAATTGTAAAAGTTTTTTTCCATGCTTGCCCTCCCTTCCTTCCTCCCAATCCCTCCCAGTCCTCCTGCAGCCTCCCCCACCCTATCCCCCAATCCCTTCCCCAAGGAGGGCAAGGAGTCCCAAGCTGGGTCAGTTCATTCTGGCATATCCAGTTGAGGTAGGTCCGAGTCCCTCATCCCAGTATTAAGACTGGGTTAGGTGTTCCTCTGTAAGGAAAGGGCTCTGAGATGTCAGTTCATGTACAAGGAAGATAGTCTGAACCTACCAAAGGTTCCACAGATCCACAAGTCTTGTTTTTATGCCAGTACCAGGCTGTTCTAATTACTGTAGCTTTATAGTGTAGCTTGAACTCAGGCATGGTGATGCCTCCTGAAGTTCTTTTACTGAGCAGGATTGTTTTGACAATGTAGATTGCTTTTGGTATGATGGTCATTTTTACTATGTCAATTCTGTCAAAGAGCATGGGAGATCCTTGAATTTTCTAATTTTCTTTCTTCAGTGACTTAAAGTTTTTGTCAAATAGGTCTGCTACTTCTTTGGTTAGAATTACACCAAGATATTTAATGCTGTTTGCAGCTATTATAAAGACTGATATTTCCCTCATTTCTTTTTGAGCCCCTTCATCCTTAGTGTATAGGAAGGCTGTTGATTTTTTTGAGTTAATCTTGTGCCCTGCTACATTGCTGAAGTTGATTATTAGCTGTAGAAGTTCCCTGGTAGAAGTTTGGGGGTCACTTAAATATATGATCATATCATCTGAAAATAGAGATACTTTAACTTCTTCCTTTCCAATTTGTATCTCCTTAATTTCCTTTTATTCTCTTACTGCTTTAGCTAAAACTTCGAGAACTATATTGAATATATAAGGAAAGAGAGGACAGCCTTGTCTTGTTCCTGATTTTAGTGGGATTGCTTTGAGTGTTTCTCCATTTAGTTTGATGTTTTTGTAGCCTTGCTGTATATTGCCTTTATTATATTTAGGTATTTTACCTGTATTCCTGATCTCTCCAGGACTTTTATCATTAAGGACTGTTGGATTTTGTCAAAGGCATTTTTAGCATCTAAGGAGATGATCATGTGGTTTTATTCTTTCAGGTTATTTATATGATGGATGACATTCATAAATTTTTGTGTGTTGAACCATCCTTGCATCTCTGGGATGAACCTTATTTGATCATGGTGGATGATTTTTTTTTTTTGATAAGTAGTTGAATTTGGGTTGTCAGATTTTTATTGAGTATTTTTGCATCAATGTTGATTAGGGAGATTGGTCTGTAATTCTCTTTCTTCGTTGAGTGGTTTGGGTATCAGGGACATTGTGGCCTCATATAAAGAGTTTGTATTCTGTCAGTTTCTACTGTATGGAACAGTTTGAGGAGTATTGGGATTAGTTCTTTGAATGTCTAGCAGAATTCTGCACTGAAACTATCTGGCCATGGGCTTTTTTTTAAACTTGAGAGATTTTTAATAACAGCTTCAATTTCGTTGAGGGTTATAGGTCTATTTAGGTCAGTTATCTGGTCTTGATTTAATTTTAGTCAGTGGTACCCGTCCTGAAAACTGTCCATTTCTTTTAGGTGTTCCATTTTAGTGGAGTATAGATTTTCAAAGTATGACCTGATAATTCTCTGGATTTCCTGGGTGTTTGTTTTTATGTTCTCCTTCTCATTTTTGATTCTGTTAATTTGGATATTCTCTCTCTGCCTTTCGGATAGTTTGGATAATGGATTAGCTATCTTGTTGACTTTTTCAAAGTGTCAACTCTTTGATTCATTTATTATTTGTATTGTTCTTTTTGTTTCAGTTTTATTGATTTCAGTCCCAAGCTTGATTATTTCCTACTGTTTACTCCTTCTAAATGGGTTTGCTTCTAATTGTTCTAAAGCTTTTATCTGTGCTGTTAAGTTGCTGTGTGAAATTTACCTAGGTTTTTCATTTAGGAATCTAGTGCTATGAGTTTCCTCTTAACACTTCTTTTATTTCATTATGTCCCAAAGTTTGGGTATGTTGTAGATTCATTTTCATCAAATTCTAGGAAGTCTTTGATTTCTTTCATAACTTCTTCCATGACCCAGAGGTGATTCAATTAAGAGAGGTTCAGTTCCCATGAATTTGTAGGCCCTCTGTGATTTTTGTTATTGTTGCATTCTAATTTTATATCATGGCCGTCTGATATGATAAATGAAGTTAGTCACATTTTTTTGTTATTTATTTATATTTGCTTTATGACCAAATATGTGGTTAATTTTAAAGAAAGTTTCACATGGAACTGAGAAATACGTATATTCTTTTGTGTTTAGGTGGAAGGTTCTCTATATGTATGTTAAATCCATTTGGGTCATAACATCTGTTAGATCCCTTATTTCTCTATTGAGTTTATTTCTGGTAGACCTGGCTAAGGGTGAAAGTGAGGCACTGAAGATTCTTACTTTTAATGTGTGGCATTTGATGTTAGGATTAAGCTTTAGTAATGTTTCTTTTATATATGTGCATGCCCTCGTGTTGGGGACATAAAATTTCAGGAATGAGATTTCATCTTGGTTGATTTTTCCTGAGATGAATGTGTGATGCCTGGTCTCTTTTGATTGGTTTTAGTTTTTAGTCTATTTTGTTAGATATTAGGATAGCTACACCAGCTTGTTTCTTAGGACCATTTTTCCAAGTGCTTTACTCTGAGCCTGTGTCTGTCTTTGACGTTGAGGTGTATTTCTTGTATGTAGCAGAAAGATAGATTCTGATTTTGTATCCATCATTTTGGAGTATGTCTTTTTATAGGTGAGTAGAGTCCATTAGTATTAAGGGATATTAATGACCAATGATTGTTATTTCCTGTTATTTTTGGTGATAGCCCATGTGTGTTTCTCTTCTTTGAGTGTTCCTTCTGTGTGATTATCGATCACTTGTGGTTTCATGAGTGTATTTGGTTTCCTTAGGTTCGAATTTTCCCTCTAGTACTTTCTGTAGGGTTGGATTTATGGATAGGTTTTATTTAAATCTGGTTTTGTAGTAAAATATCTTATTTACTCCATCTATGGTGATAGTTTTGCAGGGTAGTAGTCTGGGTTCACAGCCATGCTCTTTTAGTGTCTGTATAACATCTGACCAGGACCTTCTTGCTTTCATTTTTCCATTGAGTAATTTGGTGTTATTCTAATGGGTCTGCCTTTATAGGTAACTTGGCCTTTTTCCTTTGCAGCTCTTAGTATTTTTTGTTTCTTCTGTAGGTTTAGTGGCTTGATTATTATGTGGTGAACAGACATTTCTTTTTTTGAGGGGGTGGGTTCTAGTGTATTTGGTGTTCTGTAAGCTTCTTGTAAATTTATAGGCCTTTTCCTCTTTAGGTTGGGAAAGTTTTCTTCTATGATTTTGTTGAGTATATTTTCTGTGCTTTTGAGCTGGTATTTTTCCCCTTCTTAAATTCCAATTATTCTCAGGTTTGGTCTTTTCATGGTGTCCCAGATTTCCTGGATGCTTTGTGTTATGACTTTTTTGGTTTTAGTGTTTTCTTTGACTGATGTATCTATTTCCACTCTTGAATCTTCCACTCCAGAGATTATCTTTTTCATCTCTTTCATTCTGTTGGTTATGCTTGCATCTGTAGTTCCAATTTGGTTCTTCGGGTTTTCTTTTTTCTGCATTGCCTTGGTTTGTGCCTTCTTTATTGCTTCTATTTCAATTTTTAATAACTGGAATTTTTCCTTCATTTGTTTGTTTTCTTTATTTTCTTGCAGGGATTTGTTAATCTCCTCCAATTTTTTGTTTGTATTTTTTTTCTATTTCTTTAAGCAGTTTTTTATATCCTCTTTTCAGGTTTCTATTATCTTTGTAAGGTTGTTTTAAAGGCTGTTTCCTTCTACTTCTTCTTCATTGCCATGCTCAGGTCTTGATATTGTAGGATCACCAGACTTTTCTGGTGGTGCCTTGTTGCTCTTTATGTTATCATATGTATTCTTGCATTGACGTTTGCCCATTGCTTCCTCAATTCCCTTTTAATCAGCTTTTAGTAAGCTTTCAGTCAGTTTTGGGCCAGGAAGCTGAGGGTCTCCAGTTGTCTTTGGGATGTCTCTCTTCATCAGCTCTTTGTCAGCTCATTGTTGACTGTGGCAAAATTATTTTCAATATACATTATCTTTTAAAAATTTAATTTAGTTAAAATATAACTATATCATTTCCCCCCTCTCTTTTTTCCCTCCAGTCCCTCCTATGCTTTTCTCTATCACACTCTTAAGTTCATCACCTCTTTTCCTTTATTATTATCTCTATATAAACACAAACATATTAATAGAACTTCCTGAGTTCATTTAGTGTGGATGTGTGTATAAAGATTCAGGAATGACCACTTGGCATTAGAAAAACAATTACAGGTTTCATCCCTGATGAAGACTAATTATTCTCCTTTCAACACAAGATGTCAGTATTTGTTTTTCTAGGAGTGGAGCTTATGAGGCTTTCTCCTTTCACATTAATGTGCCTATGGGTATTGCCACTGTTCCACTCCTGTTTAACCAACCCTACTGCAGAATCATGGCTGAAGCATTTTTGTCATTTCTAGGGAATACTACCTCACAGCTGAGTTTATGGTTCTCTGCCTCTTACAATCTTTCTGCTCTATTTTTTTGCAAAGTTCCCTGATCTTTTCAGTGGGGCTGGTTTTAGAATAAATGTACTTTAACTATTTGCTTTTTGAATGTTATGTCAATATTAATAATCACCACACGAACATTCACTCTGAAATTTTAGAAAATATCCATTACTTCTGCTTATGCCAAGTTAAACTTTCAGCATAGCTTATGTTTGAGTAAATTCCAAAATTATACAATTATACATACTCTCTCTCTCTCTCTCTCTCTCTCCCCCCCCCCCCCACACACACACACACACATACACACACACACATACACACTCATAATACTATACGTTGTGAATCTTGAGAAAATTAGGGTGATCCTTAGGGGAAATATATATTAACTCTTAAGTTGTAACTCAGAGTTGTAACTATTTCTATTGTCTACATTTACCTATTTCCCTATAACTAATGGCTGTAAATTATTCTTATGTCAAACTATGATGTTAAGAGATATCTTCATATTTCAATTTCTTGCACTATAAAATTTATTTGCATCTCTAGACTACATTATGGAAAGCATAAGATTATTAGTATCTTCACATATTTTGCATTCTCTTTCTCTTAATTATGAACATCTGTGATCTAAAAATTTGCTTGACAAAGGATGTTAAATATTACTATTTTTAGCCACAATCAGAACTTTTCTGCTTAGCTTATAAATTTGTACAACACAAAACAAACTCACTTTAAATAAAATACTGTTCATAAATAATATTTATTGACTAATCTCTGTATCAGGAATATAATTCTTTAGTATCATATATTGACTATTATTTGAGTAAAAATTATATTACCCAAAGTTTTTGCTCATATAATATACAAACAAAACTACATATATATTTGTATTTATACATGCATAATATATGAAGTCTTGACTTTCATAAATCCTTAAAAGCACATTTTATTTTTAATGCTCTTAATATTTAAACTATGGATTACATTGTTGTAATTTGTTTTCCCTTTATTTTCTAATTGTTTTAATTTTTATTGAGAAAGAAAAAGGAAGTTTACACACCAAATATTTTTGTTTGCCTCTGGTCTAATATATCTTATACTTCCCTCTAGACCTTCAGATCTGCTTGTCACTCTTCCTGTTCCCATCAATGAAAATCATTCCTGTTCTGTTTTTCTCATATACTTTCATCATACCTTAAACTCATGCCAGAAAAATCTTTAATTTACATCTCAACTTTATCTCATCATTTTCATTGTCATAATTTTGTTCTAAAAGATCACTTTTTTCTTCTTAATTATACTGATTCTTCCCTTTGTCCTTCATAATAATGTATTTTTGTGCTACAACATAATTGTGCCCATTGTCTAGTCTTTTATGCTACTTAGAATTAAACTCAATATTTATTTTGGCTTTAATTTCCCCGACAACATTCCAATGGCATTGTTGCCTTATCTAGTACCTTCTTGTATGATCCTTACTCCAACTTCTGTGTAATAATTTACACTTCTAAAAGTTTGAATTTTGGCTGAATTAGTACTTGAAAAAATAAAGACAACAATAAAAATAAAAAATCCCACAAAGACTATAATTACCCCATATCCCTATCTAGTCATCTCACTTCATGATGTTTATAATAGCATCTCAAATAATTTTGTCTAACATTCCTAGGGCAGTACCTTGAAAGCTAGTATTCCACTAACCTATGTAGAAGCATCAATATATTTGAATAAGCATGGATATATGCACATAGACATGATACTGGAGTAAATGACAGATATATCCTGATCTGTAAAAAGAGAGACCAGACCTAGCATGGGTTTGAAAACTCTAAGCTCACCTCCAGTGATAGACTTCCTCTAAGAATGCCATACTTCCTAATCCTTACAATCCTTTCAAAGAATTCTAGTCCCTGGTGACCAAGCATTTGAATATAAGAGCCATTTTTATTTAAACGACCACATTCCAGACCCTGGAACCCAAAGTCTTGTAGCCATATCATAATTCAAAAGTGCATTTAGTCCAACTTGTAAAGGACCCATTGTCTATCACAGACTCAACATAAATTTAAGAGTCTATATTACAAAATCTCATATGATGCTCAAGGCAAGCTCTTAACTGTAACCCCTTGTAAAACCAAATTAAAAAGCAGATCATATACTTACAGCATATAGCTGTATAGAATATACATTATGCACCATACCAAAATGAAAGAAGGGGAGCATAGTGAGAAAATATTGACCATAACAAGAACAAACCCCTGCAGGAAAATCTCCAGATTGTGCATTTCCATGTCTGATGTCAATGTGCTTTTCAGATTTCCAACTCCTTTTAGCTTTGTTGAATGCAACGCATTTCTCTCTTCTCTCTCTCTCTCTCTCTCTCTCTCTCTCTCTCTCTCTCTCTCTCTCTCTCTCTCTCTCTCTCTCTCTCTCTCCCTAGCTGGGCATGTGTTAAAGAATGGTCAAAATCTGAATGCTTTGGGGGAGGCACTTGAGTGGCTGGCAACTTTATGGGAGGAGGAAACTGTAGTAGTCTCTGAGAATGCAGAACTGTGTAGTGGGACTATGTTCTGGTACATTGTGAATATCTGTCCCTCCTACTGGTTTAATAAAAAGCTGATTGGCTAGAAGGCAGACAGGAAATATGGACAGGGATACCAGACTAAGAAAACTCTGGGAACAGGAAAAACAGAGCAGAGATATCAAAGAGACGTCAGATGAGATGCCAACAGATGCAGAAGAAAGAAGTTGAAATGCTGCTCTGAGTAAAGGTTCCAAGCCATATGGCTAAACAGATTAATGGAAATAGATTGAATTAAGATGAAAGAGCTAGCTAGCAATATGTCTGAAGCATAAGTCAATCAGCATGAAATGAATATAAGCTTCTGTGTGTTTCTTTGGGGCTTTGGGACGGATGGTCCAGATCCTGGGGCTAGTCCAGGCCAAAAACTTATTACAGATCTGGGCTTTTTTCAAATCTTTTCCTTGTTAGAAGACCCCATGAGTGAATGGGTTTGGAGGAGGAAAGAGACAGAAATAGGCCTTCAAGATCATGTAGGGGTGAACTGGAGGTTCCATTTGAATAGAGGTATTCTTTTTTTTTTCCTAAAAAGGTCTTTGTCTACATGTTTTGAAATACTGTCAAAGTTTTAGGCCTGATGTGTATTATTAATGATGATTTTTAAATATGCTACTCTAATGTTCATCAGATGTTTTCTTAATTTTTTCTCTCTCTTTGTTTTATACCCATTTTGTGAGTGCAGCCTACAGAAAATTCCCAGAAAAGATGTTTTGAAAATAAACTACTAGATTATTACATGTCAGAAAATTTATTTGTTTTATGGTTAGGAAATTATAGAGTCTAAATATTTCTCTCAAAACATTTAAAGAATTGTGGTAAGGCATTCTACTATTCCATATTGCTTCCAAAAATGTATCATATCTTCTTTTTCTTCTCAACAAATTATTCATTGCAGTTTTGAATGCAGTTCACATTATGGAGCCTACCATGCATGCATGAAGTCAGTACCAAATAAAAATTAATAAATAAATATTCAAAAATCAATTCTTAGTAATATTTTGTGTAGAGGGCAAAAAGCTTGTGTACACAGATTAGCACTGGAGAAGCCAGGAAAGTTAAATATACAGCGTACTCTTTAAAAGAATGAGGTGCAAAATTACTCTTTTTTGAACCCTAGGAGTGATGTTGTTTTACAACCTGGTGATCCTTTGCTGTCTGATGAGACAGGCTCTTTTGGTATCTCCCAGAATTTATGCTTTTATTTATTCAAGATCTTTCTCATAAATCTTGAGCATTTTTAGACCATAAAACCCACTGTTATAAGTGCTGTCACTTGTGTTTACAACAGTCTAAGTGACGTCTATCTTATATTATGGCCAGGTCAATCTCAACACCCACATGCACCTCAGTCATTTTTCCTAGACCCCAAATCTTGGGCACTATCTCTGAGTCAACAATACCCATCCTTGTAAAAGAAGCAAGATGTACTTTGTAAGGAATCTCAATATAAACATGTCTTAAATTGTTATGTGCTTTGGGCTGAGTTGTCACATGAAGTTTTTTTCAAAAATTGTTCTTTTCTTAAATATGACTAAATCAAAATGATTTGGGTGGGCCAGACTCTAAAAGCTCTGGTCCAACACAGTTACAATAAAATAGGGCTGAGCTGAATTTGTTCTTGTCTCTTCATGGATTATTTTTGTTTGTTGTTTTTCACTACCCTACCCACTGTAAAACCTGAAAGAGAGAATCACCACAATTTTGGTCTTTGTGCCATGAAATTATGTTATGTGTACATGTTTAGTTCTCTCTCTCTCTTTTAAAACTATGTAGACATCAATAGGCATTTTGTTCTGAACATTGTGTTCCTGATAAAAGAAAAAAAAATAATCGTTTAACATCTTGGCTTTTATCTCTCTAGCAAAAATCATTGCTAGACATTGTAATACTTTTACAAATATTTATTTACTTCTGTTATTTGTAAACGTGCATGTTCATGTATGTCTGTGTATGGTTATGTACACATGTATCTAGTTTCTTGCAGGAGCCAGCACTAGGAACCAAAGAAGAGTCTTTTTGAAGGGCATTATGTGCTTTTAATTGCTGCTGAGCCATCTCTTCAGTATTGACATAACTCTAAAACAGGTACTTCATGTTTCATATTTTTCTCATATTTTTAAATCATTTTCTTTTGAGAGAGGTCATAGTGGTTTAATATTGGTTGTTAACTTCTTAGGAGCTACAATCAGGTAGCAGACAAATTTATAGGTATATTAGTGAGGAACTATCTAGATTAGGTGGGAAAACCCACAATGCATGATAGCAGTACCATTTACAGTGTGGCAACCTGGACTGAATAAAACAGGATATGACTAGTTGAGTGTAAGAATTCATTGTTTTCTGCTTCCTTACGGCAAATATGTTAACAGCTTCCAAACACTGCTACTTTCATGACTTCCCTGACTTGAAGAACTGTAGCCTCAAGCTATAAATGAAAATAAACAATTCTTATGCTGTTTTTATTATGCAAACTTTTATAGAAACAAGGCAAGTAAATAATATATAGAATCAAGGTTGTCTTTAAATGTATAGTCTTCTTATCTCAGATTTTTGAGCCATGAGATTACAACTGTACAAAAGTTCAATCTTTGAAATAAAAAAATTAGTCCATGTCTTTTGTTAATAACAACAAACAACAGCAAAAAGCCAAAACAATTATATATATTTATGAGCTGACCTTATTTAGGGAAATTATATTGAGCCTGAAGAAGAAAGAAAAAAAAAACAAGATATTATACATATCAGGCCCATGAAATTGTGGTAGCAGATCATGTAGTAGTAGCAAACTTCAGAATTAGTAGAAAAGACCACAGAAATGAGTGATGCCAGCTGAGGAGATGGTACAGTGGATAAAGTGCTAGGATTTGAAACTGTAGAAATAACACAAAGCCAAGCACTTTATCATGTATCTGTAATCCCAATGCTCCTAATGCAAGACATTAGGCAGAAAGAAGGTAACCTCCAGAAGCATATAGGTCAAATGGCTTGGCTTATGCAGTAACACATAGCAAGAGAGAGAGAGAGAGAGAGAGAGAGAGAGAGAGAGAGAGAGAGAGAGAGAGAGAGAGAGAGAGAGAGAGAGAGAGAGAGAGAGAGAGAGAGAGAGAGAGAGAGAGATGGTGTATCAAGGAACGAAGAAAGAAGCATCCCCACCTCGGATTTTCCTCTGACACATATACACATCATAATCCTTTCTACACACACACAAAAAAAGAAACAAATGATACCATGAAGAAATGATCAATGTGAAGTAAGAAATACGTTTTAAATGATTTAACATTATCCTATCTATTCATAATAACCTCAGAAACATGTATATATTCTTTTATATTTCAAGTAACAGATATTTGTAGTTGAGTTTGTTGTTGTAACACTTTAGGGACCTGTCATCCAGATCTCAAATAAGTACACTGAAAGTTCTCCTTACTTACTAATGCCTTGCTTTAGCTTGGCTTATTTCTAACTAGCTTTTAGTAACATAAGTTACCCAGTCTACATTTTGCCTCTGGGCTTTTAACTTTATTCTATATACCTTTCCTTTTCTCTTACTCCATGACTGGCTGTGTGGCTGTGAGGACAGCCCTTGACATCCCTCTGTACTCCCTTTCCCATTCCTTTCTCTTCTTTCTATTTCTTTGTTATTCTGTCTGCCTACCAGCCCTGATTATTACTCTCTCCTGCTATTGGATATTCATCTCTATAGACAAATTAGATGTTTTAGACAGGCAAATTAACACAGTTTCCTGGAGTTAAATAAGTGCAACATAAAATAATTCAGCACATCTTTGTATCATTAAACAAATATTACTCATCTTAAACAAATGTAACTCATCTTCAATTAATACTACACAACAGAAATTAAATAAAATATTTAAGTGATCAAGGAGGTTCAATTGTTAATAATTTTGGAATTCTGCAAGTTTTATTTTAGACTTCTTAAATGAGTATATTATAGAAGTCTTCATTTTTCTTTTTGGTAACATAATTTGAACTATGTTATAATAAATTAATGTGTTTGAGGGATGCAATTTTGTATGTTTTATAAAATGTACATCCTCTAAAACTATCACTGCCATTAGAAATATATGGCCATAGTGATCTCTCTTAAAATATACTTCTTGTCCTATTTCTAAGCTAATTTATGGCATTACTCTCTACCTTCAAGCTTTTTGGGAGTTAATATCAGTTAATATTACTAATCATTGATGTATTTTTATCAGTACTTCTTTATTTATATTTTCGAAACGTTTATATACCTATGACACTTTTTTAAATAAAGTTGAACATACTTTTATGATACAACTACACAATTCTGATTTTAGGCATTAAAATAAATCATATATATACACAAATATTTCTAATATTTTAAAAGCATGAATCTGCTAACAAATTAAATATCTGTTGCAATGAAGTTTCTTGATCCCAGGTGGCCAGAGGTCCGGACCCACAGGTCTGCAGCCTCAAATCCCCTAGCTGCCCGCTGCTGCTCAGGCCCCCAAAATGATTCAGATGCTTAATTAAGTTCATGCTCTTTGGCCTATTGTTCAGGCACATTGCTAGCTTGCTCTTACATCTTAACTCAATCCATTCTCATTAAACTGTCTGCCACGTGGCCCATGGCTCACCTGTGCTCCTTACATGCTTCTTCTTGGGCAGCTGGCTCAGTCTGTCCCCGAATCTACCCTTCCTTTCCTATCTATTCTGATTCCCCTGCCTACTTTTTCTATTGGGTCTGTCATGGACCAGAACAGGTCATTTATTTAAAGATTGACATTCACAGCATACAAAAAGACATTCCCACATCACCTCCCCCTTTCTTTCTAATCAAAAAGAAAGGTTGCAGCATCCCTTAATCAGCTTGAATGGAAAACTACACCCAAATTCTGAAAATATTGCTTATAAATGTTTGTTTTTATTATAAATGGTTAATGGTCATAGTTAATCTCTTCCTACGAAGAAAAAGGGGATATGGTATATGAATGATTTTTTTAAAAGTTATTGAATTTACTTAGATCAGGATATCAGCTGTTAATCTCATAATGTTTTACACTGATATGGAATTTGCTTTATTTATAAAAATAAAAATTTAAGGTCAATTCTCTTATGATGTATGTATTTTTCTACTCTTGTTTAAGATATGGGTTTTATGTAACTGATTTAAAATTGTAATGTATAATTAAGAAATGCATGTTAGTTAGATTTTTAGGTATACAAAGATATAATTCAATTAGATAGGTAATCTTCAAACACTTCTAAAACCTAAAGAATATGGCATTTAAAATGTTTTAAGAGTTTAGACTTTTCTGGACAGTGAGACAGGTCTCCTCCTGGGAGCACCAATTTACTTCAAGAGAAAAATGGGCATTGAAGAAACTCCATATGGAGATTAGTTTCTTTGTGGCATCGGTTAGCCACCGGACATGAACTTGTTCTTATATTGACTGCTTGATAATATGCTGTTTAAACTGGACATGCAGGTTCCATAGGAAGGTGACTTCTGAACTGTGGCAGAACAAGCCGAGATGGTCATTCAGGATCCTGCTTTATAGAAAAAAACTGTCAGACATTCTTCAGGACTCAAGGGGAAGTGACTGATAAATGGGTAGAGCAGATTTCCTACTTCACTGAAATGAAAAGAGACTCTGGGCCTGTAGGTTGAAGATGGATGCCCCAACTTTACAAAGGAACTTTATGCGACTGTCCAGGCATATAGGTGTCATCTCTGTCATTTCTAGATTTTGGAAGTTGCTTGCACTTCTGGTTTACTTGGGTAAATATATGCTTATGCGGTCTTTGATGTACTTGAAGATTAGATAGTTATAGATGATGTGGGAATGCCTTTCTGTATGCTCTGAATATCAGTCTTTAAATAAAGGAGCTGTTTTGGCCCATGACAGGCACCATAGAAAAAGTAAGAGGAAAAATCAGAGCATAGGTAGGAGGAGCAGGGTGGAGTCAGAGACAGACTGAGCCAGAAGCCCAAAGGAGAAACATGTAAGGAACACAGGTGAGCCACGGGCCACGTGGCAGACAGATTAATGAAAATGGGTTGAGTTAAGATGAAAAAGCTAGCTAGCAATGTGCCTAAGCCATAGACCAAACAGCATGAACTTAATAAAGGACTCTGAGTCATTTCTGGAGGCCTAAGCAGCAGTGGGCAGCTAAGGGGTCTGGCGTGGCAGGTCTGTGGGCTTGGACCTCTGGCCGCCTGGGGACCAAGAAACTACATTGTAACATATAGGTATAGTTTTTCTTAGTCATTTGAAAGGTATATTGATATGAAACTTTAGATTCATAAGGATCAGGTAGATGATAGAGTATTTTCTTTAATTTTGCTAAATACAAATAGACTAGGTATTATAACTGTAATTCTTGCTTGATAGCTTTTGTTATATGTAAATTTGCTATGTTAAAATTTAAACCTTCCTTTTTATTTGACAGAAAGGGGGAAGTGATGTGGGAATGCCTTTCTGTATGCTGTGAATATCAACCTTTAGATAAAGGAGCTGTTTTGGCCCATGACAAGCACCATAGAAAAAGTAGGAGGGGAAATCACAGCATAGGTAGGAGAAGCAAGGCAGACTGAGCCAGTGCCAAAGAAGAAACATGTGAGGAAATGGGTTGAATTAAGATGAGAGAGATAGCTAGCAATGTGCCTAAGCTGTAGGCCAAACAGCCTGAACTTAATATAAGTGTCTGAGTCATTTTGGAGGCCTAATCAGTGGCAAGTGGCTACGGGGTCTGAGGCTGCAGGTCTGTGGGTCTGGACCTCTGGCCACCCAGGACCAATAATCCTCATTGCTACAAATATCCTTGATCAGCTGCATACAGAGCAATGAACTATCACAAATGCAATGGGAATCTACCAAAAATAAATTGAATGAACAATGAATCCTTAATAGAAACCAATTTTAAAGCATTATGTTTATAAAATAAGTTCATTTTTGATGGTTCTATGTGTTTAAGTTCATAAATAGGTGGAAATAACCCATGTTCTTAACACTTAAAATATTCATTGAAATGAGAGTGGGAGGTGGTAGGACCAAAGCATGAGAATATATTTTCCTGATGCAAAAATCATCCTGATGGTGGAATTGTATATATTAAAATACTAAATTGTTTTTAGTGTTTTTGCCTACCACTGAACTGTAAATTTAAATTTGTGTAATTTAAACAAATCTGAAAGTTATTTTTATTATTTAAGGCAAAAACTGGCTAAGTAGACTATCATGAAATAACTGAGCAGACATATCCCATGGTCTAAGGTCCTGGACATACTAAAAATGAAAAAGAGGATAAGAGAAACTGAGAACTAGAGTTCATCTATCTTTCTTTCCTGACTAGACACTGTGTGACCTGTAGCGTCATGCTCCCAACTTGCAACCTAACTCTGACATAATTGACTTTATCCTCTATTAACCTTAAACTTTAGGCTCCCAAAAACATGTCTTTAAATTATTTCTTCAGATATTTGTAATAGTAATGAGAAAAGCAAGTATTGTAGGAGTCAGGTCAAATCTCAATGCAGTTTTCGTTTGCAATTCTGTTTTTTATGACCCAGGTAGTTTTTTTTTTTTTAATTTTTTCTTTGCCCATTTAAATTTTTCTTTCTCTTTTGCTATTGAAGTTATATTTTATATTTTTGTATAGGAAAATTTTGTAACTTGTATGGGTTACAAATTTCTTCATTCATTTGGTATATTAACATTTCATTTTCTTAATACTACCACTACGAAATTGTCTATGCTGTATTGTAATACTGAAGGCACCCTTTACATTTAATAGAAAAATTAAAGACTATATGAACATGACATTATTATTCTAGTATTGGTCAAGAGACTCATTAGGCAATTATTTTAATATGAATAATGAGGATAAAACAGTAGCCTAGAAAAAGTCCTTAACTATGTTAAAATGGTGTTTCTTAACCTGTGAGTTGTCAAGGTTTTCTAAATGTCAGACATTTATATCATGATTCATAACAATAAGAAAATCAAAGTTATGAAGTAACAAAAAGTAATTTTATGGTTGGTGTCACCACAACATCAAGAATAGTATTCAGGGTTCCAAGTATTAGAATAGTTGATAACCAGTGATTAGAAGAAAATGAGAGGGTAAAATTTACAGATAGCCTAGCTGCTTCTTTTGGCAGGTGTGGTCTGTTCAGTGATCTTTAACCTATGTATCTTGACACTTTCAGGGTCCCATGATGCTTCTTCAAGGGTCATATATCATATTTCTTTGATATCAGATAACTATATTAGTATTCATAATAATAGCAGAATTACCTATTTTCCCTTCTTAAGGGAGACTCTTGGAAGTCTCCTTTAGGTTTCTACTTGATATCTAGCTACTCAGTGGTTGTGGCCTGGTTATCCTTGCTTTAAGTCTAAAATCCACTTATGAGAGAAATATAGAGGCTGTCCTGAGTAAATTGGGACAATGTGGCAAGAGGGAGTAAGAGAAGATGGGAAGAGAACATGAGGGAATGATATGGTTGAGTTTGAGGAGGGGCAGACAGGGAGAACAGTGAGCTCCCAGTCCAGTAAAAGAGAGGGAGGAGGGATTATATGAGCAAAGGGGTCAAGATCTTAATGAGCAAACTCATAGAGACAGCTTATCTAAGCTACTATTGGGAGCTCATTAACTTTGAAAGCTGAAGAACCTGCACAGGAATGAACTAGGTCCTCTGAATGTGGATGACAGTTGAATGATGTGGGCAGTTAATGGGGCTTCTGGCAGTAGACCAGAATTTATTCCATTCTGAGTTCATGAACTGGCTCCTTGGAACCTATTCCCTACAGAAGAAACCTTACTGAGCCTTGATATGGAGGTAGGGACTTGGTCCTACTTCAAGTGGATAAGCAAGACTGTATTGACTTACCTTGGAGTCCTTACCCTCTCTCAGGAATGAATGGAGGGGTGGGATGGGGAGAAACTGGAAGATGACTGAGAAGAGGGGACGGAGGGGGATTAGTGGTGGGTATATTTAAAAAATTAAATAAAAAATATAAAAATAGTAGCAAAATTAGAGTTCTTAAGTGGCAATGAAAATAATTTTATGGTTGGGGGTCAACACAACATGAGAAACTGTATTAAAGAGTGATAACATTAAAGAAGTTGAGAAATGGTGTGTTCAAATAATTGTCAAAATACTTACCTCACTTAAAGCTAAGTATATGGATTCCAGAAGGCTGTACAATTTCAGAGAATGCAATGGAATTTAATATTTTTGACTTCAGTTTACAAGAGACATTTATATGTTATAATATATGAATTTCATATCATATACTAACATTATATATTAACATTGTAAATATATTTTTACATTTTAAATTTTGCCATTAATCAAGTAAAAATGGTAGCAATTTGACTCTTTATCATTTGCACTTTTACAATGTGATCATTTATTCAAGTTGAAAAAAATGTCCTTAAATTAACAACATGAACCCTTGTCAATTCATGAAAGTACATAGGTTTAAGGACTTGGCTTCTCATCACCTCTTGTCTGGAGGCTTCCATGAGTTTTTAGCCATGTGAATATACTATGTGTCTTAGGATTTTTGTTGCTGTGAAGAGATATGATGACAGTGAAAATTTTTATAAGGAAAACATTTAATTAGGAGGGAATACTTATCTTATCTGAGGTTCAGTCATTTGTCATCAAAGCAGAGGCATAGCAGTGGGAAGACAGATGTGGTGCTGAAGCTAAGAGTGCTACATCATGCAGGTAACAGGATGTTAACTAAGTGATATCCTGAGCATAGCAAACCTCAAAGCCTACACCCACAGCAACATACTTCCTCCAACAAGTCCATACCCACTCCAAGAAAGTCACACCTCCAAAGAGTGACAGTCACTATGAGATTATGGGAGGCAATTACATTCAAATACCACAATATGTGATATACAATATGTGTATCCATTAATGTAAACAAGGAAGAGAGAAGCAGAGAAACAGACATTGCCAAAATCAGTTAAAATTTATACCTCAATCTTGAATATAGCACTCTATCTTTTTATACTACCCAAGAGAAGTAAATGAATAGATCTGAAAAACTCAAAATAAAAAAAAGACAGTGATGATAGAAGAGTATGATTCATATAAATTGGAATCAACATTAAACATATCCTATCATTTCTCTTTTACTCAATATAATTTGGGCCTAAATTCTGGTTAATCTAAGACTAGTCATGGATATTCCCTATTTTGTATACATAACCCTAAGTTAATCAATTACATATAAGTAAGCCAGCATAGAGGGCTCTGAAATATCTCTTTTTATCTTAGTTATTATGTTAGGTAGTGGAAGATATTTATGACCATAAATAGGAGCTAGTCATTGTGGCAAATTTATCAGAAGGGCTTGATTTCTTAATGATAATGCTGAGTCATAGTTAACTTGTAATCTTTCTAATGTAAGACTTTGGTTATACAAAGATATTTCTAGTTCCAATGTGAGTCTGGTTCCTAGTCAGTGTGGAAGTTGAGGTTAAAGAGTTAAGCCAAAGGTAGACTTAAAATCAGCTCTCCCTGCATGATTGGATCAATGTCCAACTTAGACATTCCTTCAGGAAGTGCTGAAATGCACAGGTATTAGAACCATGGCTCAAGAAGTACTTAACAATTTTTTCAGGACCACCAATGTTGGGGAATAATTTATTATCTGTTACAGAATCAAGGCAAAATGCAAGTGAATTCATAATGAGAAACCATATATATGCAGTTTTCAATATGATGTATAGACAGTTTTTTATTTTTGATGAGTTTGAATCACATATGAATTAAAAGCAGATGTTGATCGTAGATGAGATCAGTACATTTGACAGTTAATTATATTTAATCATTGATTCCAGTGTTATTTCTCCTCTCACACAATCCATGTACCTCAGTGGTTCTCAACCTTTCAAATTCTGCTTCCTCATGTTGTAGTGACCTCCAATTATAAAATTATCTTCATTGCTACTTCATAACTATAATTTTGCCACTGTTATGAATCCTACTGTAAATATCTAATGTGCACTGTGAAAGGATCATTTGAATCCCCAAAGGTGTTGTAGCCCACAGGCTGAGAAACATTGTTGTACCTGAATCATCCAGGACTAGGTCCTGGATATTAAGGAGCCTATGATATCCCACTTCTATTGAATTCAACGTATCCACATAATTTAGAACTATACTGAGGTGCTCTATACACCATTTTATGAAGCAGCAAAATTATAGTGGGAATGGGACTTGGCCAAGTCATCAAGTGGGCAAACAAAGCTAACACCTCACTTAGAATTATGCTTTATATGTAGACCTCTATCATAAAAGATGGTAACTTCTATTATTGTTAACTTAGGCCAAATCTTACAACAAGTTATGACCAAAGAGAGATGTTAGATTCTGACTCCTATGTTTAAGGACCTATGTTAGTCTAGGAGCAGATAGGCCTACATAGTATCCATAGAAGGATAATCAAAAATGTTTTCTAATGCTTACAATGATAATTTAATAACTAATAACTCCAGAATCATTGAAATAAATTGGCTAGGTGAGTGAAAAATAAAAGACACCTCAGGAAAAGAGAAGAGTCAATCTTGCATGCTTCCACTATGCAAAGTCATGGACCTGTGTATGTGTAAGGGTGCCGTGGAATAATTCTTCTGTATACTGTGTATGTTAATGTGACTGATTGAATAAACAGACTTATTGGCCAGTAGCTGAACAGGAAAAAGTTATGCAGGAAAGCCAAACTGAGAATAATACAATAAAGAAGGGCAGAGTCAATGGAGTCAAAAGGAGATGAAAGAGAAACAAGATGGGAATGCTGTACTGAGAAAAGGTATTGAACCATTTGGCAAAGCATAAATAAGAAATATGGGTTGATTTACATGTAAGAGTTAGCTAGTGACAAGACCAAGCTATTGGAAAAGTATTTATAGTTAATATAAGCCTCAGACTGATTATTTAACAGCAGTTGCAGGACAGGAATTTGATGCCTAGAGTGGGGAATGGGAGAGTTAAAAAAAAAAAAAAAACCAACCAATTGGTGTTCCAAGGAATAAATCTCACTGATATTAAACACTGTAGAGCTCACAGACCAGTTAAGGAGAAGAAGGAGAAGGAGAAGGAGGAGGATAGGAAGGCCAGAGATATAGCTCTCTATCTTCCAATGGTAGAGAGCTTGCCCCTCAAATAAGCATATTTCAAGAAAAAAAAAAAACTTCAAAGCTTACATGAGGACCAAGTTCAATTTCTAGTACTAGAAGAAAAAACAAAAGAAATGGCTTATGTCATCATAAATTACAGAATAATGGATGAACTTTACTGAGTTTCTCTTTTGTATGAGGTATATCATATGTTAATAAATTTTTGTACATCAGAAATTTAAAGAATAACAAATTATTTCTATTTATAATGATGGTATCATAATGCATTTGGATCTGTTGCCCTTTTCCTGATTGTAACCACTATCCTGGATTTTTAAAGTGTACTTTGCTGTGCTTTTTCTGACTGTGATTTGTTTTATAAGATTAAGAAAATTATGGCTTGTGAAGGAGGGAGGGGAGGAGAAGAGAAGGAGAAAGGAGAATAAAAAGGGAGGAAGAGAAGGAGAGGGAGGGAGATTATGATTTTTTCTGTTGTTTCAACCATTCTATTTCATTATTTACATCTGAACACACCGTGATTGACAGAGTACCCCTCTGTTTGTATGGTTGGTTGGTTTGTTGAGACAAGATCTCCCCGAGATGAGTAGCACCATGGCAGACCTCAAACTAGCTGCATAGACCAGTCTTTCCTTGAACTCTAGAAATCTACCTACCTCTCCTTATAGAGTACTGAGATTAAAGATGTATGCCACCATGATTGGCCTGACACAGTATCTTTAAGGCATAAAAGCATCTTGATTGTGTGAAAAGTTGGACAAGATATTGACTTTTCCCTCTTCTGACTAGGAAATTATCTACACTTACCAGTTTCAAAAAACACCAAGAACACAGGTTAATAAGTGGAACATGTATATGCAAAGTAAAACTACTTTATCAGTTGCTCTTTGCCATGCTTTTGTCTGCACCAACTTAAGCAAAAGCATTTAAATTCTTTATTGCTTTGGGAAACTTTTGAGTTTTTCAAAATGGAATGAGTCTCTGCATATGATGTTCAAGAGAGTTTAGGGTGAGTTCTCATTCTGTTAATCAGAGTTGAAACCCAAACACCTGAATTTTCTAAGGAGCTCTACAGTGATCTCTGTGCTGCTTTGTTGAAGATCACATTTTGTTTAGAAAACATGTAGGCATTTAGTCTGTTGGAAATAGTTTTTCAAAAGAGAAAAAATAAGCTTATAGTTTTTCTCAGAAAATGATTTCAAAAATATGCTTAATTTTTTCCTCTTTCCTTTCAATTTTGGTTCCTTGGAGATAATCACAAACTTAAACATTACTTTAAAACACTGAAAACAAAATCTTACTGGTAGAACAATGTTTTGTTTCTCACATGTTTTAATTCTGTTTATTCAGGAAAAATCAATAATTGCTTTTTGGTATTGATTGTCTTGATACTGACTGATGAATAGATTTATCTTAAAGTAATAAGGCCAAGGGATCCTTTAATTCAGAAGAAGGATGGCAAAACTTTTTATTATTTTAAAAAAGATTCCCTTTGATGAGCTGATGTTTCATTATGTTCTTCCTTAGCTTTCTTGTGACTATTGATTTACATCAAAGCTTTTCTGACAATTCAGAATTTTCAGTCTGGTCTTTGGACTAAGTGGAAATGTCAGCTAGTTTGGTTTATATTAATCTTTACAAGGCATAGGGGATGACTTTTATTTAGCCTGAAAAGAGTTACAAATTAACCTTTGAGGAATGTCACTTTCATTTGAAATCCACAAATTAAACCATGTGGCCCATTTGAAACTTTTAATAAAAAAGCCACAAATGTTATTTGTTATATATGAATATTTACCAAAAGTGTTAGTTAATTAGTTAAAAATTAAAAAAAACTATTCTCAAATAGATTTATGTTCTGAAATTTAATATTGAGGTACTTTAAAAACATCTTAATTTTTGATTTAGTTAAACTACTAAAAGGTTCCTTAACCCTGAGACCTCTGATGACAAAAAATATAGTCTTATCCAGTAAATTTTACATATATACTCAACAACAAATATCTCTATTTTACATGTTATTAATATTGTGTTACTCTAAAGTACAAGAAAATATAAAAGTATGAAATCATATTAATATATATTGTATATAAAGATGAGTTTTATTCTAAGAGTAAATAGTCACTGGGGTGAGGATGTAACTTGGTAGTGGAGTACTTACCTAACCTCTTCGTAGGTCAGTGGCTTATTATGATTACAAACAAAACAAAACAAAATGAAAGGAGCCTTCTGTATTTCAAATGCATTCTCATTGTAGATCAATATATACATTTCTTAGAATTATATTGATGTCATTCCATTTATCAGTACAATGCATTTCTATGTGATTAAAAACTGGTTTTAGCTAATCGTTAGCTAAAACTTTTAAACCTTGAGTTTGTGGGGTATTTTAAATACTTAGAATAAATTTCTAGGATGCACATTTTAGTGGAGAAGTATTAAGAAATATGCAAAATGCAGAGAACAAAACATAAATTCTATATTACTATAATGTGTCCATAGTTTATCATATTAACTTCCAGTACATTAATGGTAATAAGGAAAATATTCATAAATTTCTATAATGCTTCAAATATTCAAAAATACATTATAATCAAGAATAAATCCACATACACAACATTTTAAAATCTATTTTTAATATTGTTTTATTTACTGTTTTAATGCTGTGAAGGGGCACCATGAGGCTGGCAATATATAAAATGAGGCATCTAATTGGAAGCTTACTTACAGTTTCAGATGGTGGAGCATCATGGCAGAAAGCACAGCAGCAGACAGGCAGGTATGTTGTTGGAGCAGTAGCTGACAATTTATCTCTGATGGACGTTACACTTGGAAAGAAAACCAGGGCACAGTTCACTAGGACTTTTGAAACCTAAAAGCCTACCTCCAGGGACACAACTCTCCACTAAGGTATACCTACTAATCATTCCTAAACTGTCTACCAAACTAGGAACCAAATATCAAATACAGCAAGCTATGGGGAGCCATTCTTATTCAAACCACCACCCCCATTTGTATAAGTTTATTATGGTTACTATGTTAAAGTACCAAAGTATATATGGCATTAAAAAATAAAAACTTAATTTCCTTTTTGTTAGGGTTAGGACTTTATGCCTATTTCCATTTCTCTTTACTAGGATTTTGGCATTACCTATGTTAATCACTCTATAGGGAAAGTTCATGCTCAGGAGTAGTTGGTCAACACAAGGTGGATACCATGTTTTTTGGTATGTTGTGTGTGTGTGTGTGTGTGTGTGTGTGTGTGTGTGTGTGTGTGCATGCATTTGCACACATATGTGCACTTATTTTGTGTTTGGTTAAAGAATTTATGTGGGTGAGAGATTTGGTAGAAGCTGCAGAAGAAGAAATAATATGATGGAAGTTTGAAAAAGATTTCAACATTAAAAAATTATCTGACTAAAATTCTATGACATTAACCATAAAAGTTAGTTTTCTGTAATTTTAAAGCTATGAGTCCAAGAACAAATGTTGACTGGGTTGATTATCTTGAAACTTTTCTCTTTGTCTTCTTCTTGATTTCACATGGTTTTTTAAATCAAGTTTTATCTGTTGAAATTTCTTTTTTTATACTAAGATAATAGGTATATAGATAAGACCCATGCTGATCATGTCAGTTCAGTTTAATTATTTTTAAAGTATTCTGTCTGTGACTATAGTCACATTCTGTATTACAGGAGATTATATCCTTCATGCATGAATTTGGAGAAAAATGAAGTTACTCATATAACATTATCTAGAATTGGTATCATTATTATATTTCTATATCACTAAAGAATATAGTCATGCAATAAATGTAAAAGGAAATCTTTAGCAATTATGCCAAATTGTACATTTGTGCTTTCTTCAATTCTATGATTATAAATGTCCATTTTCTTATATAAATTTGTCAATATTAAATAAATAATGAAAAAAGTAGCTATTGTTGGAGTTACCAAAATATATTTCCTCAGTATTCTCTGAAATAAACATTACTTCATGGATAAATCAGAAATTTTGTTTTGTTTTCTATAGCTTTGACACTACACACATAGGTGTGTAAACCTGACCTACCATTTAGGTTTTCCGTATTTTAAGTAATTAGTTAATTTATTGGTTGATTTTTATGTGTTTTCTTAAATAAATAGACACACTTCCATTATAACCTTTTTCTTTCCTTTTCATCTTTATCCTCCTTCCAATAAATCTTTTTTATTCACGCCACATAGATTCCATTGTACTAATTTCTTTACTCTTCCCTCCTCCTTTAAGACTCCTTAGGGACCTCTGTTTTCACTGTATAGACATTCATTTAACATATTTTAAAAGAAATGCATGTACATGAAAAGATAAGTATCATGTAGAGATACAATTGATGTAGCCTGGTTTCGCTTTGCTTTATGTCTATAATCTACTTATGAATGAATACATACCATATTTATCTTTCTGGATCAGTGTTACCTCACTAAAAATAATATTTTTTAGTTCCATCCACTTGCCTGAAAATTTAAGGATGTCATTTTTTTCTGGTGCTGAGTAGTACTCCGATGTAAAAATATACCACAATTTTTAAAAATTCATTTTTCTGTTGAGGGGTATCTAGGTTGTTTCCAGGTTCTGGCTATTATGAGTAGTTGGTATAGTGAGGTTTCTTGGTCGTGGGTGGCCAAAAGCCCAGACCCACAGACCCCTTAGTCGCCCGCCGCTGCTCAGGCCCCCAAAATGATTCAGACACTTATATTAACTTCATGCTGTTTGGCCTATGGCTCAGGCACATTGCTAGCTAGCTCTTACATCTTAAATAAACCCATTTCTATTAATCTGTCTGCCACGTGGCCCGTGGCTTACCTGTGTTCCTTACATGTTTCTTCTTGGGTGGCTGGCTCGGTCTGTCTCTGACTCCACCCTTCCTTTCCTACCTATTTTTATTCCTCTGCCTACTTTTCCTACGGTTCCTGTCAAGGGCCAAACCAGCTCCTTTATTTAAAGATTGATATTCACAGCATACAGAAAGGCATTCCCACATCAAGTAATGCTACTATGAACATAGTTGAGCAAATGTTCCTGTGGTAAGAATGTGCATCTCTTGGGTATATGCCCAAGAGTGATACTTCTGGATCATTAAGTAGACTGATGCTCAGTCTTCTGAGAAACTTCCATAATGATTTTCAAAGTGACAGTACAAGATCCACTCTCACAATTATCTATTGGGCATTGTTCATATAAATATTTTAATATGCCAAGATTACAAGAATAGAAAAACAAATTAGTCATTTTTAAAGATCACAAAAAATATCATAGAGAAATGAAAGCAAGAGGAGTGGACATGATAATAGAAGAATCTTATGTCAAGAGAATTCGTATCTACCTAGGCTGACTTAGTGGTTACACAAACTTATATGTGTAGTGAAACTGTGTAGGATAAAAACACACATAGCATTTTGTACTCTCAAAAATGAGGACAATCTGAAAATAATCAATGGTTATATCAAAGGTAATCCCTTGGTTGTGATTATTCACTATATTTTTATAAGATACCCTATTAATATAAGCAAGTGGAAAATAAGCGAGAGTGAAATTGTATAAAGAAAAGAGATAGGTCAGCCTTATTTCCTACAGCCACAAATATTTCTACAATTTAAACCATCTTAATTTTCAATTAAATGCAACATGAACACTATAATAAAAACTATAAAAAATTTTATAATGAAATTGTTCTTTGATCTATGATACCAGCACTTATTTCTGTAACAAAGCCAGATGAAAACAAGATATTAAAACTCAATACATAAATCACTGGATATGTCTCATGATTTTCTATATATTACTTCACAAAAATATGATGTTATCTCTATTAGATAAACTTTTTCCTATTTTAATTTATATTTAAATAGAAATATGCTTGAAGCTTTTCTACTATGCTATAGAGAAGTTGACAACTTGAAAAGCTAATTTACATCTTCAGGTTAATTTGCCCACAATAATAGCTGAACAAACTGTATAGTGAAGCTAAAAGAATATTTTTTAGGTGATATATGTGTGTGACATACATATGTATGACACAAACACATATATGTATATATGTATATGTCTTAAATATGTGCTATGTGAGGTAAATAAAATGATTTATCTCATTATCTGCTATAGATGTATTCAAAACTTTGCTATGAAAAATTCTTAAACTCAACATACAATTTTAAATTATAATTGAGTTTAAGGTAGTTGATTAATTGAAAACTGTTTCAAAATAAATGTCATCATTTTAAATAACAAATATTATACAATTATAGAATGTTTCACTTGGATAATTAAAAATTACTTTAAAAATTTAACATAATAATAGTAAGTTTATTCCAGGTGTCTGTGAGCTCCAAAACCATGGTATTTTGGACTTATTTATAGTACCAGGCATGCATGTCTTTGTAGATGGAAATTTTTCTCTGTCTTAACCTTGCCCCGACAGTCCTGCAGTTGCTTATAAAATAATCACTCTGAGGCTTGATATTAATTAAAAACTGTTTGGTCTATGGATCAGGCTTCTTGATAGCTAGTCTTATATCTTAAGTGAACTGATTTCTCTTAATCTATGTGTTGTCATGGGCCTTGTCGCTTTACCCATGTTTCATTACATATTGCTCCCAGGTGGCTTTAGCATCTCCACAGACTCTGTCCTCCTGTATCACTGCTTGGATTCCCCTTCTAGTTATATCTTTCTTACCATAGTCCAAAGAAGCTTCTTTATTAAGCGATGATAGCAACACATATTAACAGAATAATGAAGGGTCATCCCACAGCATTTTTTTTTCTGTGCAAATTGCCATAAATCTAATCAGAAGGGCTTAACTATGACATAATATTCACATCATTATTACATATCCATGGACATATTCTTCCATGATGGTCATTCTTGTAGTGCACAGGGTTCACAGGGAAGTTATATTATTGATGAATTTTTTTTTAAATCCAAGAGTCTATGTAGAAACTTCTGGCAGTCAAAAAACTGGATATCTAGGAGAAAACATCAGTAGCAATTTTATTTTCTGGGTATGGGTTATCTCATTCAGTTCTATCTATATATCTGCAATTTTCATTTCTCTTTGCAGCCAATAATATTTCACTGTGTGTATAGTACCATATTTTCATTATTAAATCACCAGCTTATGGGCATCTAAACTGTTTCCATGTCTGTTCCAGTTTGTATTTCTGCTGCTTTGATAAAATATTCTGATCATAAACAATCCAAGGAGAAAATTGTTTATTTCAGATTACAACTTCAGGTCAAAATCCATCATTGATAAAATTTAAAGCAGGTGCTCAAACCCGAACAAAAGCAGAAATTATGGAGTGATGCTGTATACTATGCTTGTCCACTGGCTGATGATTAGCTAATTCTTCTATACACTCCAAGCCCACCTCTCTAGGGATAGTGTCACTGACAATTGACTGGTTTCTTCTATATCAATCATCAATTAGGTCAATTTATAGGCATGGATACTAACCAATCTAATCAAAGTATTTCTTCAGCTGAAGCTCCCTTTTCCTAAGCGACTCTAGGTTATCTCAAGTTGACAGTAAAACCTAAACATGAAAGTACCCTAGTTTTGGGAACAAAGTATCTGTGAACATAATGTAAGTATATGTCTCTATAATCCAAAGAGTCATTTAGATACATGACCAAGGAGTGGTAAATATAGGTCATATGAAATCTCTGCTTCTACTTTTTGAGGATCTGCCACACTGATTTCCATAATGATTGCACCAATTTTCACTCTCACAAACAGTGCAAGAGAGGTCCCTGTTCCCTCATCCTCACCAGCATTTGTTGTTGTTTTTTAAAGTAATCTTACCCATTCTGACTGGTATTATTCTGCTAAATGGACATGCTATCAATCTGCCCTTTATGTCCATAGATTAGCTTTCAGACATTATGAGAAAATTTCTTTGGACAATAAATGTTAGTTAATGTAGTAACTCACAGCTTATCAAAGTGTAGGGAGTAAGTTTATTTTTGTGTGTCCATCTACAAATGAGGCAATTCTACTACTCTCCTCTACCAAGACTCAGAGACCATCATGGGAGTGATAATAGAAAGACTGTTAAATTCAAAGGTTAGGGAGAATCAGAGCAAGAGTGTCTTTGGATATTACGTGTCCTTTGAACTCATAAACTCACAGTTTCTGTGGCTGCCTGCATAAGACATGCACATGATCAATCCAATCAACATTCAAGTGTGGAGTAAGGAAAGATCCATAAATATCTGTTACTATTTGAGGAACTATGGTTGCCTGATGGTTGCTAGGGGAGGGAGGGTCTGACTTCTTTAAGGATATGGTCCTGGTAAGTTGAATCTATAATAGTGTATGGCCCTGCACCCATAAGTGTATATGCAGCACAAATTGGACTTGTTGAAGTGTTTTTAAGAAAAGGACAGGAAGTTGAAAATGTGTGTCAAGGATGGGTGTTAAGGTAGGAGGTGAATCTGGCAGGAATTGGGGCGGGAGTAAGGAACATTTATGTTCAAAGTATGTTACATGATTATTTTTATAAATTAATAAACATTTTAAAATACTCAAAGAAAAGGATGAATTAGGTATAAATGTGATGGCAAGTTATTATGAAAATTTATTCTTGTGTGACTTTTAAAATGTTTAGTTTCACTTTGGTTTGTTCATTTCTGTTAATTCTTAATGCATATTATCTAATATAAGCTGCACAGAATTCCCAAGTTGGCATTTCAAATAAGTGATGTTACCAGTCCAATATGTTTTTATTACTGTGAGAATGGTTATTTTTTTGCATTTCTTTTTTGTAACAAGGTAATTTTAAGAAGACATGGTAACTGACAATAAGATATAAAATTAGAGATAATCTCAAGGAAATGTAAAATAAAATTACAAAAATACACCAATATACACTTACCAGATTGACTAAATTTGAAAGGATCAGCAGTATCACATATTAGCTAAAATGCAGCATTCATACATTGTTGATTAGAGGTTAAAAATGGCAGGACCACTTTCCAATAACACATGGAAGTTTCTAACAAAACAATAATATCTGGATTATTAATTTAAATCATTTAATCAAATTAATTAAATCATTAATTTCTATATCATTTCCTGAAAGTAGAAACCATGCAAGCCATTTGAATGTAATAATACTAGGTTTCAAAAGTTATAACTTTAAGTTAACTGCTAAAAGAGAAGGGAAAACCTTCTAAAATGTTGTAAGATCAGCTTCTATAGAAATAATATAGCCTCAATGCTAAGAGTAAAATGTAGTAAAATGGAATCACCTAGATATTCTTAGATCAGCTGATCCGACCAAGGCATAATTCTGAAGAGAGAATGTGGCTTCTTAGGAAAATGGTCTACCTGCTGTTTTGAGTGAAAATGGAAACTCATTGAGCCTTTTGAGTGGAACTAGTGCTGAACCACAATAGTGATTGCTATGTGAAAATTTCTGACACATAGCTTATCCTGTGATGATAGCAGGGAGAGAGAGAGAAAGAGGAGAGACAGAGAGAGAAAGACAGAGAAAGAAAGAGAGACAGAGTCAGACAAATGGAAGACTTAACAGTAGATTCTCTTTATTACTGGGGCCCTTCTCTTTTCCTTCAGTAAACTTTATTAGGTATTTAACTAAAGCAACCTGATAAAAAAGAACCATGGTAGGCAGAGTATATTTACTGATGTACAAATTAGATAATATATGGAAGTTTGGGGACTAAGAATCACTAAATTAAAAACTTACTTTCTATTTAATTCAGTGCTTGGATTCATACTAGAGGAAAATCAACCTTATATTCTAGTAAATACTTCTATATTAACGTATGTTTGAAATTTAAATTGCAAAATAATTCAGTATGTTAATGGCCACATCCCAGGCAAAAAGAAGATGATATGACTGAAACCCAAGTTATGGTAATGAGAACAGGATAGAATATCTGGTCAGGTAAGGTAGGGACTCATAAGTCCAGCAGAAATGTTCTTGCTGAAAGGCAGAAATGTCAGAAGACATATATGATTCCTGATTCCTTGTTATCTCTTTCCTTTCCTAGAAATTGTACATGGTATGATCAAAATAGAGAGGAGGCAACCTGAACACTTCCTGGATGAACCAGCTCTACTTATCACTTGCCTATTCTTCTTTCTAATTTCTTCCAACAACTTTAGAAATAGAGGCAACTAACAGTTGCTAAAAGAAGGAGAATTAGCCTCTCTTAGGGATAAACCCCTTAACAGATTGCACAACACAAATTGGTCAGCCAGCCTTGAATCAATATACATACAAACAATAAAATCATACTCAGAAGATTGTAATCTTATATTTGTGCACAGTTTACACATATGTATGTAATAATTACAATCAAAGAAAACAGATAACAATTTGAGAGTTAGGGGACATGGGAGGGGCCCCTGGTGGGGATTTTCGAGGGATTGGATGGAGGAAAAGTAAGAAATAAGTGATGAAATTATATTTTATCTAAAATGTAAACAAATACAAAATAGCCCAAGACTAGAAGCTCCATAGTGTCCCATATCTAAAGACATACTCCTACAAACTAAGAACTTTCTTTTCCCTCTGCTTCCAAAGCCCCCACATATGAATTGATAACAAAAATGCTGAAAACTCACCCTCTGTGGTCACTGAATATTATATATGTGAATCAAGAACCAAGAAACCACTGATTTCATAGAAGTTTGATGTGACCCTGAGCGTCCATAGCCCTAACTCTGGAATTACAACCAACACGAGGCAAAAGAGAAAGTCTCTACTGAACTCAAAGACATTCTAAACTTTATATGTCAGTGGTTGGCAATTTAAAAGATCACTAAATGGAAAGAGGCTTAAGATTAAATCACATCTACATGTAAAAAAATCTCAATTTAAGAAAAGAAAAACAAGATTATATGAAAAAAATTTTAATTAAAGAGAATAAAGATAAAACTTATATTGGATTTATTGTCAGAAATCAGGCAAGCAAAAACAGGTTAGAATAAAATAATTAAATCATCAAAAAATAAAACCTACCAACCCAAAATTCTTCATCTGGTAAAATTATCCTTCCAAAATAAGGAAGTGATAGGAAGCCACAGGCCTCTTTCCCCCACCAGTCACAATTTTATATAATATACACAACCAGAATACCTTTTAAAGATCCAGAATCTGTTATGAAGTGATGGTGCCATAGGTGACCACAAGAGCAAGAATAGATAAGAGAAATTGCCTTCTACATTCCAATTAGTATGCGTATCTCAGCATTATCAGATAATGCCCATGCTCATGACATCTGTGAGGGCAAAGGACAGAGTGAAACCTGTTTTCAATATAGATTTTGGATGTCCACCAAGACACTATTTTTTTAGCTTCACCTCATTAAAGAGGATGGTTATGGAAACTGTGTAGTTTGGAACTGATGAATATTTTTTTAAATTACAGATGTTTTCACATTGTCAACATGGCTCATCACAGACATAGGATGTCCTAATCAGTATTCTTTTTGTAGAGAGGGAGAGGAGTGAGTATACAGAGTTCAGCATAATGCTTTTTAGGGTACTTTCTGGTACCTGTGTTACCTTGTGATTAGCCAGCATGTTTAGAAGTTTGTTGCTACTAAACAAAAAAAGAAAATAGAGTAAATTGATGTTGTTGAATAATAAGATATTCAGTTCTGCAGACATACATTACCAGGTGCAATGTGTAATAAGTTTATGAAAAAGAAATGGACAGGTCTTTTAAAAATAAATCAAAATATCTATTTGAAATGGTATGTGTTCTTGAACTAGCATTGAATGTAAAAATGATGTTGGTGGGTTTTTTTTTTTTCATTTTGTTTTTTGTATGAGTATTTTTTGTGCATGCTTCTCTGTGTGCCACATACATGCTTGATTACTACAGAGGCTAGAAGTGGGCATTAAATCCCCGAGGACAGAAGTTGTCAGCCAACATATATGTGCTGAATCCTTTGGAAGATCAACTAGATCTTCTTACCAATGAGTCATCTCACCAGTCTCTAGCATAGAAATTTTTTACCAAGAATCAAATAGATACTTGTAGCTGAAGAACATAGTAACAGAACTGGAAAAATGATTAGAAAATTTCCACAGCATATTTGATCAAATAGAAGAATCAGTGAACTTGAAGTATGTCATTTGTCGTCATCCAATAAAAAGTTAAAAAAATGGAAGAGGACTGAAGAAAGAAGACCCTTTATAGCAATATTTCAATTGTGAGGAAGAAAAATAATGCAAGGGATAAAATCTTTCTTAAAGGAATAATGGTCAAAACCCAGGAAAGCAGAGAAAATTCAGATTAAAGAAACCCCAGGGATTCTAAGTAGATGAAGAAAAAAGGAACTCATATTGACAGATGTTATGATGAAGGTGTTTATAGCCAAATACTTTTCTGATTTGATCGGAAAGGTACTGTGGATTTAACCCAGAGTTCTAAACATCTCAAGCATAGATTTGCCTTCAACTCATACTACTAGCTCATATCATTTCTGTCTTCAAAACAAATTATCATATATGAGGAAACGCTTTTATGATCATGAACAGAGTATGTTTTGGGGGTGGTTTACAAACTTTGTAAAGAAAACAGATTTTTATCTAGGTACATAAAAGTTAAGGAATCACTGAAGTAACATTTGTCTTAAAAGAAATTCTGAAGAACAAATTAGGACTAGGGCCCCCAAAGCCAGCACAAGAGAGAGTAACAGCCCCTGTTCCCACTGTTAGGAGTACCACAAGAAGACCAAGAACACAACTGTAACATGTATGCAGATGGCCTAGGTCAGCCACATGCAAGGTCCTTGGTCACTGATTCAATCTCTGTGAGCTCCTATGAGCCCTGGCTAGCTGATTGTGTGGTGTTTTTATGATGTCCTTGACCCATCTGGCTCCTACAGTCCTTCCTTCATATCTTCAGCTGGATTCCTAGTTACACATTAGAGCTCTGTCTAATGTTTGACTGTAGGTCTCTGCATTAATGATGATTCTCTTGTGACTATGGGGCTAGACACTAATCTATGAATAGAATAGAGTATTGTTAAAAATCACTTCATTGACATTTTCTTATCCAGTCATGTTTGGTTTTATCCTAAGTCTCTGTACTATTAAACCCTGGGTCCTGGAAGTGTCAGGGATTGACTGACCCTCATAGCATGGGTTTCAGACTGGTACAATCATTGGTTGGCCATTTCCACAATCTCAATCTCTGTGTCACTCTTACTCCAGCACATCCCATGGGCAAGATAGATTGTAGGTAAGGCTTTGTGCTTAGTTTTACTACAACCTGATGTGCCATGCTTTGTTGATATACATAGGAACTCTGTCCCTTTCTGAATAGAAACAGAGGAGGAGTGAACCATTTGGAGTGTCAAAGAGGGGAGATTGGGGAAGGGAATGTGAGGAGAAGAGGGAGGTAAAAGAAAGAAAAAAAGGAAGGAAGGAAAGAAAGGATGGAAGAAATGATAGAGAGAAAAGAAAAGAAATAGCTTACTACTAAATTGCAGAAAATATTTTCAAATGATTCTTCTAACAAGATATTGACAACATATAATTATATTTAATATAATTAATGTGGACATAGAGAAACTCCTCTACATTTCATACAACCATTAATGTGAAACAATATGAAGGCTCAAAACCTAACAAACAAAAAGAAGAAAAATATGAAATGATCCAGAAATACCTCTAAAGGAATTGAAACTATTATGTGAAATGCCATCTTTGCCTGCTTGTTTATTGGAACACTATTCATAATAACCAACATTTGCTGTCCACCAGTTGTGGTCAACTGATAAATAGAATATAGAGTGTATCCACAGTGGAATATTAGTTACTTATTAAAAAGAATCAAATTCTGCTATTTTGATAAAGAGAAGAAAGTTAAAAATACTATATTAAGTGAATTAAGTCAGAAACAAGGAGACAAATGCTAAGCTCTCATACTCATATATGGAAGTTAAAAAACTGAAATCAATGAAGCAGAGAATAGAATGTTTGCTAGAGCCTGGTCACAATACAGGAGTGGAGAGTCTGATAATACTTAGAAAACATAGAATAAAGCTAGCATAGTTGTATTAATTTCAGAAAAAAACACACTTCAAAGTAATAAACACTGCCACAGAGGGGCATTATACAGTGAAATAATAGAAGAAAAATCCCTCATGAGTACATATCATTACTTAATTGAAATTCATCCTCAACAAAGTATTAACATAATTTTCAACCACATACATTATTGAATTAAATAAGAAATCTGAATTTGTTATAGGCTTTATCTAATGCAACAATGTAATAAAGGGAAATTGAATCAGTATATATTTAGAAGAAATGATAAAATTTACATCACGTACACATACAATAATTACAATAAAATACTAAAAATGACAAAATTATTTTAAAATTTATTATACTATGTTTACAAGGTAAAAGCTAAATATAACATACATCTAATTACTTTTTTCTGTCAGCAGTGAAAGTTTGGAATTTAGAAATACAAAAATATCAAAAAATGAAATGCTTGGTATGAACCCAATAAATCATACAAAATCTATAGAAAAAAACTGATGAAAATGTGGCAGAAAATTCCAAAATCTAAATCAATAAAGAGAAATTCCATTGGTATAGGTAGGAAGACTTAATTTTGTTAGGATTTCAGATTTTCCCAACTCAATCTATGCCGGTTTATCCAGCAGATGAGGCTTGAGGAAGAACTGGTCCAGCTGGTCACTCCCTGGGGCAGAGCAGGATGGTAAGTGTCAACCAGACCTCCCCTATCTACCAGAGAGATACACACTGAACTGGGAGTCTTGTCAAAGCAGGATCTCTCTTTATTTATTTCAAGCAGGGACATACATAGATTTAAGTAAGGGGGAGGCAGCAGTTTCGGGTGAGGGAAGATGGATAAGAGTTTAGTGTCAATGAGATTATGTCACAACAGCATCTTTAGGTGGGCTATGCTGAGTCACTCATATTCGGAAATCATGGCCAAAGACAGGTCACTAAACTCAGCCAGGCTCAGGAAGTTACACCAGATCCGAGGACCATTGGTAAAGACCTAGCAAGAGGCCCAACAAATCTACTGATTGCATTCAATTCCCTTCAAAATGACAGCAAGTTATTTTGTAGTAATTAACAAAGCAATCCTAAAAGTGCATTATAGAGTGTAAAGACCCAGCTTAGCTAGTACAATCCTGAAAAAGAAGAAAGTCAAAGCACCACTATTACCTAGCTTCAATGTTTACTACAAAACTAATTTCTTATAGTAAGGTACAAGTAAAAGATTACATCAATATATTAGTAGAATAAAGTCTAATAATATACCTACAAAGGACAGTGAACTAGTTTTAACAGAGGATCATAGACAATTTAAAGGATAGTCTTTTTAACAAATGGGGCTGGACAATTAGACATCTATGAATCAATACTCTGACATACACCTTATAACTTCATGAAAGATAAGACAATAAGAATCATAGACTTAAATGGTAAACATAACCTACATAATATTTAGAATGTAGGATAAAAGAAAGTATTGATGACTTCTGTTTTGAGTATAATTTAGATAAATCAAAGGAGTGATTCACTAAAGGAATAAGTCTGATAAATTTAAAGACTATTTAATATTATCCATACTGCTTCTGTTCCCACCACCTTTCTTTGCTCTTAGCGTTATCATCAGATGCATGCTGAATATTCTTATCTCTTCTGTATCCTTTCTTTTCATTCATCTTCTTTTATTACTAACTGAATTATGGACATGTATTTCTACTTGTGTATCACCTCACTATCTAATGAGATGCTGAACACACCCATTGTTTTATTTTTGTTTTTTGTCTTTGTTCCAAAGTATCATTTCAATATGGCCAATTTGAAGTCTGGCATAGAGGTATACATCTTTAATCTCAGTACTTCAGAGGCAGAGGCAGAGGCAGGTGGAACTCTGTAAGTTTGAGAACAGCCTGGACTACATAGTGAGTTCCAGGACAGCCAAAGCAATGTAGAATCTGTATTGAGATAACAATAAAAACCAACAAAACAAGAGTTATCAATTTCATAAAATCCTGTAACAAGTACAATATGCAAAATCTCAAAAACATTCTTTCTTTAATCAGGAACTAGGCAAGTTTCTGACTTGTTCACTTATAATATCATAAACTGAGATTATTGACTAGTGATGAGAGAGGCGAGGAAGAAAACATGACTGGAAAGACAAACAATGTATTATTCTCAGAAGACAGACTTTTTGGAGAACCTTTAAGAATCTAACATTTATCAAAGATGCACTTTGCTAATAGTTAATACATAACACATTCATTATGACACCAAATATTCTAGCACTGATAAAAATCACCTGAGAGTAAAATACCTTTTGCATTGCATTCATAGCAAAAAATGAAGAAATTAGCAGAGCATGGTGAATTACATATACAATCGCAGCACTCATAAAAAGAAGCTGAGGCAAGGCCTCTGTGAAGTCAAGGGAAACCCCAGGACTGTTTAAACTACAGTATGAGAACTTGTTTCTAAATTAAAATAAAATAAAATTTTGTTAAAAGTTGTTTAAATAGACTTAATGAAAGAATGACTTGGCTCTGTATCGTTCCCACTAACCAGCAAGCAGATGAGACCAGCTGGCCAGCAGGACTACCACTACCCATTGAATTCTGTTCCCCTAAGACCTACTCTGCCAGTCAACTCAACCCTCTTCATTATTCTCCCTGCAGCCAGACTCTCATAACTCCAGCAGACTCCATAGGCCCATAAGTCTATGCTTGTTGTAGGCACACAAATCCCCATAAATCTCATCTGAGACACACTACTCACCTGAAAACCTGCTAGCCACCAGAACTCTTGGTCATTTAGGCAAGAATACAATAAAGACAATTGAAAATAAAGGGTAAAAACACCCATCCAACAAGGACAAATATAAGAATCAGCATCTAGATTTACAATCTTCACAAATCCAGATGCCTAAATGCCAGTGGGAGAAGATATTCAATAACAGAATGGACAACATGGCACCAACAGAACCCACTGATCTAATAACATCAGGACATTCCAATGAAGCCAGAGTACAAAAATTATCTTAAATATAACTTTATGGAGATGATGGAGACCCTTAAAGGGGAAATGGGAATCTCCATTAAAAAATTAAGGAAAGGACAAAAAATTGGAATAAATCAAAAAATTTGTTGAAGGATTCCAAGAAAGCTAAAAACAACAACAACAACAACAACAACAACAAAACAATATCAAACAGTTGGAGGAAACTGTTCAAGACCTGAGTATTAAAATAGAAGCAATAAAAAACACAAACTGAAGGAATTCTGGAACTTGAAAATCTAAGTAAGCAAACAGGTACTATAGAATTTCAAGAGTTGGAAGAGAAAAACCTCTCAGGTGTTGAAGATATGACAGAGGAGATATATTCATCATTTAAAAAATATTAAATCTGAAAGATTCCTAACACAAAACATCCAGGAAATCAAGCATATTATTAAGAGATAAAACCTAAGAATAATAGGAATAGAAAAAGGAGAATACTAGCTCAAAGGCATGGAAAATATATTCAACAAAATCATATAAGAAAACTTTCTCAACCTAAAGAAAGACATGCTTATAAAAGCACAAGAAGCTTATAGAGCATCAAATAGACTGAACCAAAACCAAAGCAAACAAACAGCAAAAGAACTCTAAAATTCTCCTCACCACATAATAATAAATGAATTAAACATATGGAACAAAGAAAGAATATTAAGAGCTACGAAGGAAAAGGACCAAGTAACACTTAAAAGATATAATATCAGAATTATACCTGACTTCTCAATGGAGATTCTAAAAGCTTAGGTGTCATTCCAGAGATGAAGATGGTAAACATATGAAGATCTGTCAATGTAATCCACCATATAAACAAACTGAAAAAAACCCCACATGATCATCTCATTTGATGCTAAAAAACCTCTGGCAAAGTAAATACTCATTCATGATAATAGTCTTGTATAGATTGGAAATACAAGGAATATACCTAAACATAACCAAAGTTGTAGACAGCAAGCTGGTAGCCAGCATCAAACTAAATGGAGAGAAATTTAAAGCAATTACATCAAAATCAGGAACAAGACAAGACTGTCCATTTTCTCCATATCTATTCAATATAGTACTAGGAGTTCTAGCTAGAACAATAAAACAACAAAAGGAGATCATGGAGATACAAATTAGAAAGGAAGAAGTATTACCATTTGCAGTTGGTACGATAATACATGTAACTGGCCCAAAAAATTCCACCAGGGAACACCTACAGCTGATAAATACCTATAGTGAAGTGGGTGGACACAAGATTAACTAAAATATAGAAGCACCCTGTATACAAACTATAAATGTGCTGAGAAAGAAATCAGAGAAACAACACCCTTCACAATAGCCACAAATAATAGAAAGTATCTTGGAGTAATTCTAACTAAGCAAGTGAAAGACCTGCATGAGAAGAACTTTAAAGCTTTGAATAAAGAAATTGGAGAAGATATCTATCAGAAGATGGGAAGAAACCTCATCTTCATGGATTAGTAGCATTAATGTACTATAATTGGGCATATTACCAAAAGCAATCTACAGATTCAAAGTAACAACACAATTCTTTACAGACATCAAAAGAACAATCCTTATCTTCATATGTAAAAAGAATAAACAGGATATTTAAAACAATCAGTATAATAAAGGAACATTTTAAGGTATCACCATCTCTGATTTCAAGCTCTATGGTACAGCTATATCAATAAAAACTTCATGGTATTGGCATAAAAACAGACAAGTGGAAGAATAGAATTGAATGGAAGATGTAGATATAAATTCACACATCTGTGAACACCTAATTTTTGACAAAGAAGCCAAAATTATGCAATAGAAAAAAGAAATCATCTTCAATGAACGGTGCTGGCATAACTGGATGTTGGCACATAGAAGAATTCAAATAGAGCCATATCTAAATTACCCTTCACAAAACTCAAGTGAAAGTAGATCAAAAACCTCAAAATCAAACCAACTACACTGAATCTGATAAAAGAGAAAGTGGGAAATAGCTTTGAATGTACTGGCACAGGAGACAACTTTCTGAATAGAACACCAGTTGTAAAGACACCGAGATAGACAGTTAATAAATGGGACTTTATAAAACTGAAATGTTTCTATAAGGCAAAGGACATTGTCAGTAAGACATAATAGCAGTCTACAGAATGGAAAAAGAATCTTCACCAACCCCACATCTGACAGAGGACTGATCTCTGAAATATATAAAGTTCTCAAGTAACTAGACATCAAAAAAAAAAAAAAAAACCAAAAAACAAAAAACAAAACTCAAATAAGACAATTAAAAATGTGGTACAGACCTAAATAAGAATTCTCAACAGAACAATTTCAAATGTTTGAAAGACACTTAAAGAATTATTCAACAGTCTTAGCCATCAGGAAAATGCAAATAATAAAGTCTCTTAAACCTGTCAGAATGGCAAAGATGAAAACATTAATGATATTTTACACTGGAGAGGATGTGGACCAAGGGGAAATACTTCTCCACTGCTGCTTGGAGTACAAACTTGTAAAACCATGTTGGAAATAAATATGGCAGTTTTTCAGAAACTTGGAAATCAATCTACTTCAAGACCCAGCTACCCCAATTTTGGCCATATACCCAAAAGATGTTCAATCATATATCTCAAGGACATTTGCTCAACTGTATTCAGAGCACTGTTATTCATAATAGCCAAAACCTGGAGACAACAAAGATGTCCCTCAACTGAGGAATAGATAATAAAAATGTTCTAAATGTTAAAAACAACGATATCAGAAAATTTGAAGTCAAGTGGATGGAACTAGAAAAAATCATCTTGAGTAATGTAACCAAGACTCAGAAAGACAAACATTGTATATACTCATTCACAAGTGAATATTATCTGTAAAACAAAGTATAACTATGCTACAGTCCACAGTCACAGAATGGCTAGATAACAAGAAGGTCTCAAAGAAGGACCCATGGATTTCCCTGGAAAGAGGAAATAGAAGAGAGCCTCTTGGTAAACTAGGGGTAGGTAGAAATGGGAACATGAGAGATAGGTTGGGGGCAGGCTAGGAGCAGAGTTAATGATAGAAATGTCTTGATGGGGAGACCTTTGGAGTCAGGTAAAAATCTGGTTCGAGGGAAACTCCTACAAATCTACAATAATGTCCTCAGCATGGCTCCTAGCAATAACAAGTAGCCTGAACTTGCCCTTTCCTATAATCATATTGTGAGTACCCTAATTGTCATAAGTAACTGTTGAAAGCAGATCCAGGAATCCGCAACCAAGCACTGGCTGAGATCTAGGAATACTGTTAAAGAGGGGGAGGAAGATTTGTGAGATCAAAGTGGGTCAAGGCCATCACAAGGGAATCCACACAGAAAACTAACCTGGTCTCATAGGAGCTTACAACATTAGATTGAGAGCTCTGGAGCACTTAGGGGAATGACCTAGGCCTTCTACATATATGAAACAGTTGTATAGCTTGGTCTACTTGAAAGAATCCTAACAGTGGGAGCAGGGTCTGTCCCTGACTCTTTGGCAGGCTTTGGGGAAGCTACTCCTCATATTAGGGTACCAACGTCTTAATATGAAAGGAGGAGCTTAGATCAACCTCAACTTGATATGCCATGCTGTTACAAAGTGGTTTCTTGGTCCTGGGCAGCCAGTGATCCAGACCCACAGACCTACAGCCCCAGACCCCTTAGCCGCCTGCTGCTGTTCAGGCCCCATAAATGACTCAGATGCTTATATTATCTTCATGCTGTTTGGCCCATGTCTCAGGCACATTATTAGCTTGCTCTTACATCTTAACCCATTCTCATTAATCTGTCTGCCACGTGGCCCGTGGCTCACCTGTGATCCTTACATGTTGCTCCTTTGGGCTTCAGGCCTGGTCTGTCTCTCCTTACATGTTGATCCTTTGGGCTTCTTGCTCCTTCTTTTTCTGACTCTGCCCTGCTCCTCCTACCTATTCTGATTCCTCCTCCTACTTTTTCTATGGTGCCTGTCATGGGCCAAAACAGCTCCTTTATTTAACGATTACTATTCACAGCATACAGAAAGGCATTCCCACATCACCACGCTTTGTTGCCACACATGGGAGGCCTGCCCCTTCCTGAATAGAAACAGAGGAGGAGTCAATGGGTCAAGGGCAGAAAGGAAAAGTGGGGATGAGGGAATAGGTGGGAGATGAAACTGCAGTTGGATTGTAAATAAATGAATAAATTTTAAAAAATACTCTAGTAGCTTTAACCACATGCAAGTTGCTAAAACTGGCATGTAAAGGCAAAAAACAGTAGTGGACAAAGAGGAGGATAAAGAGGGGAGTGAATGGATGAAGTAAAAGGATTTTCAAAGTGGTCAAACTATTTTTTAAGCTACTGGAATGCTGCATATGTAAAATTTGTCACTAATGTAAAAAATAAAGATTACAACTTAATGTAAACTGTTTAGTTTATATTAGTAACCACTTTTAGTATTAAGATGTTTGAGAACTCTTCTCTTTAGTGTCTGTTTGATTATCTATAAATCTAATATTGTTCCCTTATATGTTATTTTTAAAGCAAAATGAATGATCTGTATATTTACAATGATCTGATTCCTAAATTTTTCCTCCCCACTCTTATACAGAATTCTTTGAGCTTTACCTAACATTTAGCTGTGGGTTTCTGTGTCTGTTTCCATTAGTTGTTTTACTCATGACATCAGAAACTTGAAGCAACTTAGATGTCCCACATCAGAAGGATAGATGAAGAAAATACATACATTCAGAGACATTTTAATCTATATAATTTGTACTTCAATATAGGAAATATTTTTAAAATATTCATACAATTAAAATGCAGAAAATCACAATCTGCTGAGAGCAATATTGTTAAGTACAGAATTAAGTGTTAGACACATGGCCAAGAAAATTCAGGATAGTGAACCATAAGCCTCCATGTATGCATAGTCTGAATTCTGACTTATAGATCATTATTTAAGGTAATTAAAAAGACATAAACACAATTTTATGAGGCTATTCATCTAACATAAATCACAGATGAAAGACTTTAAAGATAACTTTTCAAATGCTTTTTATTGTTTTATCAACCCTTGCTTACATATCATTTTTTTTGAAAGGGAAGTCAGAAACATATAGCCTTTTGTTTCCAAATGTGCGATTCCAAGATAAGGTACAGTCAGTGTAGACAACCTCAGTATGGTGCCTCTTTTACTGGGCTATGGTTATGACTGCTTGCATAACCCTCTATATCTTCCTTCATTTTAATTAAAATCAAACTTAAAAGTGGTATTCAGTGTCAGTATGTGTAGTATTCATACCAAATAATTAGTTTTAGCAGAACATACAGATAAATTTTTATGAACAGAAGTAGAACTGGGAACTATGTGTAAACATCAGCAGTTCCAGAAAGTATCTTTCTTTCCAATTCTATCTAGGGACAGGACTTTAGGAAATTCCTATAATCATGATGCTGAGAGAACAACCAGATGCATGTGGGAGCTTATGTGCTCACACTTTTCATCTAGTCAGCCTGAATGAGTTATTTTGTTGTGACACGAATTTATCTCACAATAGTCCTACAAAGTTACAATACATAAGTATCAAAGTTCTTAAATATTTTGAACTACTTAATACACAGAAAAGAGGACATTGTTGACATATTTAAATAAAAAAGTCAACACTTTTAGCTATAACTAAGGTCATGCCAGTGTTTCTTTTGCAAAGCTTTATTTTCAGGTATTCATAATCCATCATAATAAACATTCTCTACATAATACTTGGCTCAAAATTGCATACGATGAAAATATTTAATTTTAATCTTAAAGAAGATTTGAATATTTTACAGAATGGACTAAAGTGTAGCTCTCTTTTGTTTAGCCTATTTGTTGGGTTGAAAAGAAAAGTACTGCTGCTATCATTTCCAGAGGTTAATATAAATTACAATGTATTGGGTTTTGTTTCATGTATATGATCAAGTGCCCTGTAGTTGTTTTCAAACTGTTAAAATACACATGTATATTTTCATGATTTGTCAACAATGCAAGGCTATAAATTTTAATAATTTAAATGAATGTACGCAGCAGTTATGCCTGATATAAAGAGTTAGAGGTGCTTACATCAGCATCTTCTGTGAAAAAACCATTTAAAAAGGGGAAATCAGTTTTCAAGTAACATTTTAACTTCAAGGAGTGATTCTTTGGTAGGCACTACTTTTTTTTTTTTTTTAAATAATTTATTCCCAGAATGGTCTAAATTCTCTGTAGTAGAAATGTTGAAGAAATTATGATAGTAAGCAAGATTTCAAGTCACTTTGCTATTTTTGAGATTTATTTTAATTTTTTAATTATGTGTATGTGAGCATGAATGTGTGTGCTTGAGAAGACCACTTTTCTCTTTCTTCACTCACCTGATATTTATTTAAATAACTCCTGTTATTTTCTTTTGTTCCTGCAGACATTATCACTTTTACTTCCATAAATCAGTATATAATTCATGATTCACAAATGCAAGAAAACATATAATAATTATCTATCTGGGTCTGAGTTTTGAGATTTATAAAATTGAAACCCTGCTTTTATGGCATGCAAATTAAACTATAATAATTATAATAATTAAAACATTTATATAGACTCAATAGATAAATGTGAACAACCCTTTTTTTTTTTAACTCTTTTCCAATAGTATATGGAGGGTTGAACAGTAGGGAGAGGAACGTATACAAGATATCTATGGGGTATGAAGTATCTGAGATAAAATTGTGGTAACACATTTTTTATGAGTCCTGTTATAAATTGACTGCTGATGAAAGAACCATGGAATCTTTTCACTTTTGAAATATTCTGATATAGTGAATTTTACGTTTCAAATCCATAAACATTCTCATAGTGTATAATGATATTTAATTCTTCACTCTTCTTCAACACTATTAGGATTTCTCTGTATGTCCAGGTGTGATAAGCAAAGTCTGTTCTATCTTGCTCTTTGACTTCTGGTTTTAACTGAAATCTGGCATCCTTTCTTTTCAACAGAACTTTTTCATAAATATAGCAAAAGAAAGTGACTTTCAGCTTGTACATTTCTTTACCTATAATAACTAAATCTAGATATGCCATTCTTTTATGTTCTGGAGACTCAAGTATCAGAATCTTTTACAGTAACTTGTTTGGCATTATCTCCTTCTCCCTTGGTATCTTTTTATTTAGATATCCCTTCCCTTCCACAAGTCTTACTGGAAGAATAAGCCCAGTATCAACTATCCTTTGCTATGTTGAAGTTTACTTAGGATGCCATACAAAATAATGTATTTCATTGTGGCATTTTAGTGTATGTGTCATCTTATTTTGTTCTTAATGTTCTCATCTAGAACTGCCTTTTGTTGCCTTCTGGGTGGTTTCTTTACTTCTCTCTCATAGTACCATGCATTAGTTTGAATTTATGTTGTATGAAAAGCACCATGTCCAAAAGAAACCTGGGGAGTAATGAGTTTATTCCATATTACATGTTATAAGGTATCACTTAAAGAAGTCAGGACAGGAAATCCATCAGAAAAGAATTATATTGCTTACCAAATTTTTGTTTATGAGAAGGATAATAACTGATTATACTTAACCAATAATATCTGAAATGCCATTTTAGCATGTAATCAATAAAGATTTTCATAAAAAGTTTATTTTATATAAGACTTCTAGTAGATTTTTGATAAGGATAACACATCTCATTTCACATTACTTACACCCCCAGTGCTCAAATACTACCTAGGGTAGTGGGTCTAATATCAGGCAGTGCATCTTCATGGATATCTCTAACAGATGAAATAAGTTATTTTCACAGTTTATGCAATGCAATTTGTAAAAGGCCAACTAAAATGAAAATCTGCTTGTGTATATAACAACATCACCTAAGCATGGAATTTGTTTCAGCAAAGAAAGTGGTAAGATGGGAATGAGATTCCATTTGACATCTGTTACTAAATCTTTTTTCACACAGACAGTTGAGTGTGTGGGAAATATGGGATTAGACATACTTATGATAATAATAGTTGTTGAAAACATTTAATGTAGATATTATTAATTTCTACAAAATATGAAAATAGTCATCAAATACCTATCTAATTTTTGATATTGCAGCATATAGTATCTTAAAATGTTTGGCTCACCAATAATATTCCTAAGTAAAACAATTTCATTTATCCTACACATGAAAGTTGTTAGACATAAACAGTATTTAAAAATGCATAAAAGTAATTTTGGAATTCCTGGGTATAAGGTACTTCTTTCTGATTAACAGGCAGAACTAAAAAAGGCAGGTCATTTTGCAAGAGATTATGCATTTTTACTGCTCACTGCAATAGGTAGGAAGTACAATGGCACATTTATACGTGTGTCTTAGTAACAAAATACAAAGGATAAGAAAATGAAGCAGGATACAGTAGCATGCTTTTGCTATGAATTAATTAATTCTAGGATTGACAATAGAATTATTTTTAATCATCTTGACTTTTGGGAGAATTAATTTAAGCATAAATATCTAGAAGCCAATGCTGAATTTTGACAGTATAATATTTATATAAACCAAAAGTCCAAGTAAAAACAGAACATGAGCATATTTGGTGTGTAATAAATATTTCTTTTGGTTCTGGGGAATAAAATCAAGGTGAACACTAAGAATTGTGTGGGCTAACTCAATTTCCAAGTTGAATATTAGGTAATAAATTCAGGTGAATGAATTGCTTCTTTTATAATATGTCTTTAGTAAGTCTAATCCTCACATAATTACTTAAATTAATACACCAACATTGGAATTTATTTTAATAATTATGCAGTGGCAGGACCCAAAAAAGAAATATCTACTGAGCATTTATTCATCTTAGATTTTAAAAATAAATCCAGGTTATTTAATTTTATGTTGCATATCATTTGAAATAGTGGAACAATCAGGAATTACTCTTTGAGTAATTTTTTACTGGAGACTCTGACATATCAGCTGGCATGCCTGTCATCTGGAGACTCAGCTCTCCAAAATGGCTCATTAACTGGGTTTACTTTTGGTGGCTTTGGGTGTTTAACTGTAGCCACCAATTGTAACATCTAAGTTGGTCCCTTTAGTGAAATGGACTTGTTTCTTAAAGGCAGCAGCATACTGAAATCTTTTGTAGTCTATTCCTCAAAGAAGTTGTGATATTGTATAAATGCAAGAAAAGGGGAAAAAGACTCCATATACAATGTAATTAGAAGGTATCACAGCTTCATACATAAAGGTATTGGAATGACTAGTTAGAAAGTGATCTAGAATGGGAATTAGAATCACTGTACTGCTCTAATTTGTACATAGAAAAACATTTGTCTGCTGAATGAAAAGAAACATTAGATAAACTAAAAATCCAATTAAATTAGTTTTAGTTGTTTTATTTCTAAGATTTTTTCACTCTACATCTATTATTCATATGTTTGTTTGACTTGATTCTGTGTGGATTTTCAGGAGAATTTACAAAATAAACCTTTAAATTCTTCAGAAACAACATCAAATCTTCCTTCCTTTCATTTCCTTCCGCCTCCCCACCTTCCTCCTCCATTTTTCCCCTCCTCATCTTCTCATTATTATTTTGATGATGTCAAGTATTACAATCACCTTCCAAATTCATGCCATTTTGATTTGTTTAACTGAAGATATCTGTGTGACCACAGAAGTTGGAACTATCCCTTGGAGTGAAGGGACTCATCAATAAATATGCAAATGAACACAATGACTGCTTTTTTTCCCAGAATCTATCAGTAGCCAATAGTTCATCAGTGAGTGATAGGGTCTAATGAGCATGTTCCCTATCCATGACTGATTGTTGACAGGCTCAGTCTAGTTCAGATCAAAATCAGATAATCACAACTGTGAGAATTCATGACTACAATTACAATGTTGTACTCAGAAAACAGAATTTTGAAGTTCTTCTATCTTTGAGCTCATTAGATTCTTTCTGTCTTCTGTTCCAAGGTGTTTCCTGAGCCATAGAGGGAGTGATATAGGTGCATTGTTAAGACTGAGCACTAACTGGTAAGTTATTATACGCATCCCGAGCAGCCACTAGTCTCTATAGTCACAATTATTTATTGCAAAAAAAATAGGCTTCTGTGATTAAAGCTGAGAGTAGCTGCTATGGCTAAGAAAATAGGTGTTTATAAAATAGTTTGGTGGAACCATCAATTTAGCTAACAACAATAATAATATCTGCCCTAGGGCTTATGACTTCACCAATCATATGTTTGTTTGTTTATTTTTAAACAGATTTACAATAAGTACTAGGCATACATTCTATTCTGTGAAGAGAAGGCCACAAGTCCATCTAATCTGGGAATTGCTTATTATCCCCATAAGTCATGCCATTATTGCACAAGCAGGCACTCTTTACCTGGTATGTCATAGAGTTCACAGCTGGGAAAGAGCATTAATACCTTTAATCCCTCAGAAGGCCACATAGTTCTCTCCAGCATGAAATGAAAGCTATGAAAGCTAGCTAGCTGGGAATAAGCTTGCAGATAAGTTCCAGTTTAATTCTTCTGTATCTTTCAACCAAAGTGTTGAAAGTGTCCCCCACTGAACTACATGCTCTTGCCATCTAGTTCTGGTATTAAATTAAGACAAATGGCAAGAGCTATTGGTATTTTGGAGTCTCTGAGTCCTTCTTAGCCAACAATTCATCTTACATGTAGCACTAATTTTTTAAAAGTAATTCACAGCATCTAGAAATAGCGTTATTCATCTGTGGAGGCTATCTCCCTTCAATCTTGTCTTTCTTAAAATTATACCTTTAGTTGGGTTATATGATAGTAGGTTTTCATTTGGATTTTTCATACACCCTCCATTCTGGTCCACCTTTTCCCTGCTAACTTTCTTTACCTGTTTTTCTATTTCCTCATCTGCTTAAACATTTCCACTCCCATTACTTTTATCCTTTACTTTAATCTTATGCTCCATGATTTCTCTCTTGAACTGTAGCCCGTACTGTTCTCTTTCTAGTTTCTTTGCTTGCATTCTATGTTAAACACATGTAATTAAAGATCTGTTAGTATCCACATATCAGAGAGAACATTGATCATTTGTCTTTCTGTGTCTGTTACCTCACTTAGAACAATTGTTTTAGTTTCATTCATTTGTCTGAGAATTTTATTTTTACTCAAATTTTAGTATATGATCTGCCAAAGCCACTAATCATTCTGTTCTGTACAAGCATACACCAAAGAAATATTTACAAAAACATTATTCATTAACTGACCTCAATAAGTTATATTTTATATTTATTTATATTAACTTCTTAGTATCTTGGTAGACCAAAGTAAAGTATTTTCATATAGTAAGAAGTTTTTAATAATTTAAGGTTTTTTTAGGTTACGATTTCTTAAAAACAGCAACACACAGAGTAATAGATTCACCATGCTGACTGTAGATTACAGAATGCAGATTTATTATTATTTACTACTTTTAGAACTATCCAGCCCAAACCTTGATTCTGGAGTTGGCAGTAGTGAGAATTCATAGATTGAAGGAAACCTATACACAAACTAAACTGACAGTTAATGTCAAGTAAAACACTCAACAGAAAAGCCGGTGATATCATGTAAAATTTGACGAACACTTATTTTTTTGTCATATCGCAAAGAGCAAGGGGACAAGGATTATGAGCAGTCCCACAGTGATGGCTGGCTGAAGCTCTAGGGAGCTCACTGAATCAAGAACAGCCACTGGAGATCCATCGGGAAAAGGAGCTAGGCCTTCCAAGGGTAGGCAACTGTTGATTGGCATGGGCAGTATGTGGAGGCTTGACGGGTGGAATCAGACTGTGTTCCTGTACATGGGCTGGCACCTTGGAGCCCATTCCCTGCAGAGGAACACCTAACCCAGTCTCAACTTTGGGATGAGAAAATTGGACTTGCCTGGAGTGGATGTGCCGTGCGCTGAGGTGACCCACCTTGGGACTTCTTGCTCTTTTGGGGAAGGGGATGGGGGATGGGGAGAGGCGAAGCTGAAGGCTGACTGGGAGGGATTGGGAGGAGGGAAGGGAGGGGGAGCAGAGGGATACATGGATAAAAATGACATTTTTGATACAAATAATAAAATAAAAAACAGCATTAGTTGTAGTTTTCTGTTTTTTTAGAAAATTTAAAACATAATTTCATCAAGCTGGCCTGGAACTCTTGGAGACCTGCCTGCATCTGCCACCAGATTCTACAATTAAAAGTGTGAACCACTACATGAGGCTACAGAATTAATGCTTTGAATCTTCCCTTATTTAAGAAAATAAACTTTAGTAAATTAGAAGAAGATATGTTAAGTTCAGAAAATCTTATTTTTTTGTACTAATTTTTAGTAATTTCCTTACAATCTCTGTGACATTAAGCTCTCACCTGAACCCATTTCACATTTAGCTAATATACATTAAATACAGGGGTTATTGAAGTCTGACATATAAAATATGCATATTTATGATGATTACTACATGTCAAAATAAGGTGCTTGTAAATTGCACAATTTCATATGGATATGCATTTTAGTTTGGGTAGAAAATCACTTTCCATAAATTCTATTCCATGGTGCAAGGTAAATGCCCTTTTTTGTGCATTCTTAATTGGTTCGGCCTCCTGTCAATAGGAATTAAAAAACAACTTTTACATTGTACGAAGTTCTAGATTATAAGTTATATTTGTTTCCTTTACCTTCCACAAATTTAGAAATCATTAATTCTGGATAAGAACAGGTGCCTCAAAGCAGTATTTTGTCTCCAGATGGAGTAGCTGCTCCTTGAGTAGCAACGCTCTCCTTTTTCTTTTTCCTGTTTGCTTCCCAATAGTTCCTCCAACTCCTATGAAATCTATGCAAAATCCTCTCTTTAATGGCAGCCATGAGAGAGGATACAATAAGCACATGAATAAAGGCCTTACCTTTGGAAGTACACCATAACAGATATATCTGGCAAAATCCTGCTAGGAAATTCTTTTATGTCTCAGAATATTGGACCAGGCTTGCAAACAGCTCCATGGTGAAGAATCCCAGTTGATCTTCTAGTCCCTCACAATATGGACAAATTCTGTTTTGTCATTTGTTTTCTCACAAAATTTAGTTTATAATTTGTCCTTGTGATTTCCAGTCCACGTTTGTACTATCTCACTTCAAGTCTGTGTTTCCTTATTGAGTGTTACTCCTCCCAACTTCATACACAATATCAGATACAAAATCAGGAACTTCATGAACACTCAGAGAAAACATACCTACAACAAAAAGATTCATTATTTTATATTATTCACTGTGGCTTTACTTGTTCAAACAAGTTTAGATTTCACATTATTTGTACACACTGGCCTTTAAGATGGTTCCTAACATTTCTGATTTTTTGTATTCTCTTCCCCACTTTCTGGATTTTCTTGTTTGTATTGGAAAGATTATTGCCACATTCTGAAAAATCCTATAGAATAGTTTACGTTTAGAAAAATGGAAGATTGTTGACAAGAGCCAGGTAGATGAATTTTATGCAGATTCTTTAGTAACTGAAGCTCCAGCCAGCATCATAAGTTACTCTGAACCAACTCTCTAATTCACTAATTCCAGAAACCATGATAAAAAAGCCATGACGGGTGGGATCAGACTGTGTTCCTGTTCATGGTCTGGCCCATTCCCTATAGAGGAACACCCAGCCCAGCATTGACTTTGGGATGAGTGAATCAGACTTGCCTGGAGTGGATGTGCTGTGCTGGGCTGGCCCACCTTGGGACTTCTTGCCCTTTTGGGGGAGGGGATGGGGGGATGGGGATGGGTGAGGCTGAAGGCTGGCTGGGAGGGATTGAGAGGGGGAGGGAAGGGGGAGCAAGGGATAGATTGATGGAGATGGCATGTTTTAATGAAAATAAAATTTTAAAAGAAAAGAATGCTTATTGACTAGGCTACTAAATGCTAAACTTGAGATTTGCTAAAGAAATATAAATCATAAACTAAATACTAAATTTAGGAGATTAATACTTAAATATAAATGACAAACTATCCAAGTGTATTTATGAGAGCTTATAATATCCCAGGCTGTTGACAAATATGTTACGTAACCAAAGTGACTTTGAGTTCCTTATCATTCAGCCTTCACTTTCCAAATGCTTGGATTACATGGTAGGCACTATGAAAAATAGACTTTTATGTTTTTAAAACATATTATCTTTAGAAATAATAAATGAAATCTAGTTGATAAAGATTGTTTTAAAATTATCATTTAAGTTAAGTGGTAGGTGAAGTAACACAAATTAAAATATAAAACAATCTACAAACAATATTCAGTTCAAAATACAAACCATTCAAATATCAGAATAATTGTGTTTTATTATACCATTTTTAACTATATAACATTACATAAACCATAATAATGAGTATTCTAATCGTTGCAACATAAGTATTTCCCTTTTGGATCTCTTAAAGTTTATTAGAACTCAAAATTCAGTGCAATTGCTTCTTATCCTTAAATGTATGCCTTTTTAGATTTAACGGAGCCCTAATAGTAACCAAAAAGAAGAGAGAAAGTAACTTAACCTATTACATCAAAGGATTAGTTTAAATGATATAAGAATACATTATGTTAAATTTATGATCATGTTATTAATTAACTTCCCCAGTAAATATTGAAAAATATAGCTCAAGGAAACATAGCTTCAGATATTTAAAATAAAATAAAGCCGGTCATGCTGTAGAAGGAAACTGTATTCCTTTGGATAGCTACACTAACTGAAACCCCTCTCTAATCTTAACACACATTTTGTCTACTATCTACCTAAATTGTATAGTATGTCTAAAGAGTTAAGATGTTTTAAGTATATATTAAGAATGGGCCAGCGCCTTGGCGCCCATTCCCTGTACAGGAACACCCAATTCAGCTTTGACTTTGTAATGAGTGAATCTGACTTGCCTGGCGTGGATGTGCCCTGCTGGACTGGCACACCTTGGGACTTCTTGCCCTTTTGGGGGAGCAGATGGGTCGATGGGGAGGGGTGAGGCTGAAGGCTGACTGGAAGGGAGTGGGAGGAGGAAGGGAGGAAGAGCAGGGGGATACATTTATGAATATGAATTTTTTAATGAAAATAAAATTGATTAAAAAAGAATATCACAAACAACATAGGAACATAAGGTCTCCTTTTAAAATTTTAAATATATATTTTTTATTTTAAAAGGATTTCTTCATATATACCCCTGTTCTCCTCCCTTCCATCCTCTCAATCCCTCCCAGTCCTCCATCAGCCTCCCCCCATCCCATCCCCCCATCCATTTCCCAAGTAGGGAAAGGAGTCCCAAGGTAGGTCAGTTCAGTCTGATGTTTCCACTTCAAGTAGGTCTGATTCCTTCCCCCAATATTAGGACTGGGTTAGGTGTTCCACTGTAGGAAATGGGCTTTGAGATATGAGTTCACGCATGCACAGGAACATAGTCTGATCCTATTCCATGAGGTTCCACATACTGCTCATGCCATTCAACAGTCACCTGCCTTTGGAGGTTTAGTTCCTTTTCCTTAAGATTCCCCAGTGGCTGTTTTTAATTTACTGAGCTCCCAAATGCTCCAGCCTGCCACCTCTGTTGGACTCTTCCTTATAATCTGGATCCCTTTGTTCCTATATACTCTCTCCCCTCTCTCTTTAGCTGGACCGGGAGCTGGACCTGGTGTTAGCTATGGATCTCTGCTTCTGCCTCTATTCATTGCTGGATGTAGGTTCTATAATGACCCTTATGGTGGTCATTTATTTGATTATAGGAGAAATCCTGTTTAGTCACCCCCTCCACTATTGGTTGGAGTCCTAGTCAGACATCTTGAGGGTTTCTTGACTTTCCTTAGCACCTGGCACCATTCCAACCCCACATTGGCTCCCTCTATCAAGATATCCATCTCTTTTTTCTCCCTCTTTGCTGCTTCTCTCTCTCAACCATCTCCTTCTCTCGTGATTTGTTCTCACCTCTTCTTGGTTGCAACCCATTATGATCCCAATTGCTCAGGAGATTTTCTCTTCCCAGGGGGATCCCTGGATGTCTCTCTTAAGTTTTTTTTGGTTCCAAGAATACCACAATTGGTCATATACCCAAAGGATGACACATTTTTACCCAAAAGGCATTAGCTCAACTGTGTTCATAGCAGCATTACTCGTAATAGCCAGAACCTGGAAACAAACTAGATGCCCCTCAGCTGAAGAATGGATTAACAAATTGTGGTACATTTACACAATGGAGTACTACTACTACTCAGAAAAAAAAGACATCCTAAAATTTGCAGGGAAATCGATGGATTTGGAGAGTATCCTCCTGAGTGAGGTAACATAGGCCCAGAAAGGTAGTCATGGGATGTACTTACTCATAAGTGGATTTTTGACTATAAAGTTTCTAATGAAAATTGCTACAGATGGCAGAAACATCTAGCAAAGCACTGAATATACATCTATACTAGTCTGTTTTCTGTTGTGACACTGACCTCAATGGAGAAAATACCTCCATCAAACTGACTTGCTGGCAAGTCTATGAGGGATTACTCTTGATTAATGATTGGTGTGGGAAAAAAAAACAATGCTGGTAAGTGGTCCTGGACTGTATAAGAAAACAGGCTGAGCAAACCACAGAGTACAAACCAGTCAGCAGTGTGTCCAGGTTCCTGCCTTGGTTTCCTCAGCAATGGACTGTAACTCATATGATAAAATAAGTCCTTTCCTTTCTCAGTTAGCTTTTGTCATTTTTTAAACCACAGAAACAGAAAAATGAACTCTTATAAGTAGCATCTGACAGAAGGTTATTGTACATAATATACAAAATAGTCTATTAAACAAATATTATGAAAACAAACAACTTAATTAAAATTGAAGCATGTAATTAATCATCTAGTTCTCAAAAGTATAAATAAAAATGCTTGAGAAATATTATTTTTAATGTTCAACTTTCTTATCCATCAGGAAAATTCAAATTAAAGTGACTGAGATTCCAACTTACCTGTTTCAAATGGATAAGTTTAAAAAAAAAAAGATTACAAATCCTGGCTTAGATATGGGGAAAGAAGAACACTTATTGAGCACTGATGGGAGTGAAAATTAATGTGCTCACTATGGCTATCAATGTGGAATCCCCAGAAAGCTAGAAATAAATCTATCATATGATCCAGTTACGCTACACCTGGGGCCATTCCCAAAGTACTCTGTATCTTACAGAGGTACATGGTAGAATATTTTATCTTAGTTTGAATAAATTTGAAGTTTCTGCACTTGCCATCAGAAATAGCTGCTATGGAGAATTTGGAAGAATGGGCACTATATTAAGCTTGTGCTAGTTGTAAAATTTCCTAAAAATTACTATATGCTATGTTGGCATGTTTATATACTGCTTTGGTTATTGATTTCCACTGCAAGGTTATATAACAAGAGCTTAGAAAACCAGTTTGAGAATAACATGTTTACAACATATAAGAAAATAGTGACAGTTCTGGCAGATGCCAATACAAAGCATGAGTAACATCGTAATTCTCTGAAGTACAAATTCTAGGATATCCTTATTTGTTGACTCTTTTCTCTATCTGTTCTAGTAAAAAATGACACATTCGAGAAGTATCAGACCATTTGTTTCAAATTACCTATCCTTGCTTAAAAATGTATCTTTAGTGTCTTCAAAAAACATTTATTATCTCACAGTTCCTGTGGAATGGAGACCCAGGTAAAACTTAGCTAAGTTTCAGAAATTTAAGGACTCTTACAAATCTGCAGAGTCAGCTAGAACTGTGACCATTCCAAAGCTTCAATAGGGAAAGATATTTTCAATCTCACTCACACGGATATTGTCAGGGATCAGCTTACCACTGCCAGTTGGCCATCAGTCTCCCTTAGTTAGTTCCCTGTTACTTGGGTTTCCTTATTAGGTAGTTCATGAAATGACATCTGCTTATAGAAAAAAAAACTAGTAAGAGAGAGCACAAATAAGACAGAAGGAAGAATTCTTTATAAACTAATTGTGAATTAATACCCTATCACATTTGCCTTGTTCAAATCAAGTTACTAGACACAGGAAAGGATAATAATTAAAGTAGCTACAAGGAACAGAACTTACTAGTATCCATCTGAGTTGTCTATCACATCTGCTTTTTGGTGTTATCAGTGACTCTTCACTTCTACGTAAAATGTTTGGATGTTATGTGTTCTAAAAAAATTATAAAAACCCATCTCTAAAATATTTTGATTTACTTTTATATCTGATCTGATCATCTTGCTGACACAACAGACCTTGTAATTACATGATAACTCAAAGCCAATAAATATAATGTTACTAAAGACAACAGAAGTTCATTTGCAATTTCTTTAATCAACAAACCTCCCTTCTCCACAGAGGTATATGTTGCTAGGCCACAGCAGTATGACAATTAGGCCAGTACTAATTTTTTTCACTGGTAAGGTAATATTTCTGAGAATATATCTTTGATATATAAATTGGTTTTTTTCTAATTTGGCTAGTGTAGACGGGCACTAATTATGAAACTATATTTTAGCATTTTTTGAGATGGTTCTTTTCATGTCCTTTGGTGGTTTCCTAAACTATTAGTATCCTAGGGAGTATTAATGGGATCCGTCTTCAAATCTTCTGAATTTTCTATCTCTGGCTAAAACTCCATCATTTTATTTTTTCTTAATTTTATGAACTCAATTGTGAAAACAACTTGCAAATAAATAAAAACATCAGATACCTTAATTAACCAGATTCATATAGTCTAGATTCTTAGTATGAGAGAGACCATCTATTTTTTTGAGATGATTTAACTTTGCTTAGTATTATATATTTGATTCTATCCATTTTCCTGAAAAATTTTAAACTTTCTTCTTCCTTAAAGGCAAGTTATATTCATAGATAGGGAAACAAAGATAAAGATGATATACATATAACAGTAGATATAGATATTTACAGTTAGATATATATGAATTTGTTATCCATTCATCTATAGATGGACAACTAGGTTGATTATGATTCCTTGCTATGTTGAAAAGCTGCAATAAGCAGAAGGTATGCAAATATATGGTAGAGTATGGAGGTTTTATGTATATGACAAGAAGTAAAATAGCTGGGTCATGTGGCAGTTGTATTTTTATTTTTTTGATAAACTTTCAAACTTATTTCTACAATGGATGTATCATTCACACTCCCACCAACAAAAATAAAACGACACACTTTTTCATGTTTTAAAACTACATGGTGCCTCAGTGTAGTTTTAATTTGCATTTTCCTAATTAATGGGATCATTAACACATTTTAAATCATGTTTTGACCATTTTTATTGTTTGATCATTTGTTAATTGGCATTTGTTTTATTCCCTTGGGATTTAGTTTTTATAATCTTTTGTAAACTTGGGGTATTAGGCTCTTGACTGAAGTGTGGCTGGCAATAATTTTCTCCCATTCTGTGGGTTATTTGTTTCTTCTCTTTATTGTTTCCTTTTTTGTACAGAGACATGTATTTTCATGTAGATTCATCTGTTGATACTGAATGTTAATCTCTTTTCTATCGATTTATTTTAAAAAGCCTTTGCCTATCTCAGTATTTTGAAGGGTATATTTTAAGGTACCTAAAAGTTTCGGAGTTTTAGGTTAAGGTTTAAGTTTCAGGTCTTTGATCCATTTTGTTTTCATTACTATACAATGTGATATATATATATATATATATGTATGTATAATATAATATATATTAATTGTATTATTCAACAGGTAGCAGTCCAGATTTTGTCAGAGAAAAAATGTTGAATGGGTTATAGTGATCTGAAGTATGTTTTTTCAGATGTTGTTAAAAATTGCTGTTTTCTGCTAGGCAGTGTTGTTGTATGCCTTTAGTCCCAGTACCCAAGAGGCAGAGGCAGACAGATCTCTGTGAGGTTGGAACCAGCCTGGTCTATAGGGCAATTTACAGGACAGACTCCAAAGCTATACATAGAAACCCTGTCTCAAATAACAACAACAACAACATGCTGTTTTATATCTGGATCCTATATTCTGTTCTTTTTGTCTACCTCTCTGTATTTATTCCATATCAGGCTGTCTTTATCACTACAACATAATTTTGTTACCTCCAACACTGTTCTTTTTGCTATTTTTTTTACTAAGAATGTCATTTTTATCTATGTATTCCCCTGTTCCCCCTCCCTTCCCTCCTCCAATCCCTCTCAGTTAGTCTTCAGCCTCACCCCTCCCCATCCAACCATACCCTCCCCTAAAAGAGCAAAAAGTCCCATGGTTGGCCAGCCAAGCACTGCACATCCACTCCAGGCAAGTCTGATTTCCTCATCCCAAAGTCAAGACTGGGCTGGGTTCCAAGATGCCAGCCCACACACAGAAACACAGTCTGAGCCTACCCCTCATGGCTCCACATACTGCTCATGCCAGTTGACAGTTGCCTACCTGAGGTGGGAATGTCTTTCTGTATGCTGTGAATATCAATCTTTAAATAATGGAGCTGTTTTGGCCCATGACAGGCACCATAGAAAAAGTAGGAGGAGAAATCAGAGCATAGGTAGGAGAATGAGGGTGGAATCAGAGAGACCAAGCCTGAAGCCCAAAGGAGCAACATGTAAGGAACACAGGTGAGCCACAGGCCACGTGGCAGACAGATTAATGAGAATGGGTTGAGTAAAGATGTAAGAGCTAGCTAGCAATGTGCCTGAGCCATAGGCCAAACAGCGTGAAGTTTATAAAAGCATCTGAATCATTTTGGGGGCCTGAGCAGCAGCGGGAGGCTAATGGGTCTGGTGCGGCAGGTCTGTGGGTCTGGGACTCTGGCTGCCCAGGACCTAGAAACCTCACTACAACACCTACCCTTCCTTTTCCTGATGGATCTGCAGAGGCTATTCTTGATTCAGTGAGCTCCCTAGATCTCCAGCCAGCCATCTTTGTGGGAATTTTTTTCCATAATCCCTATCTTCTTGCTCATACAGACTCTTCTCCCCTGCTCTCAGCTGGACTAGGAGCTCTGTCCAGTGCTCAGCCATGGATCTCTGCCTCCACCTCTATTCATTGTTGGATGTAGATTCTGTGATGACACCCAGGGTGTTTACTCATTTGATTATAGGGGGAGCCTGGTTTAGGCACCTCCTCCACTATTCTTAAACCTTCTTAGAAATTCTTAGAATTGCTTTGGCTATACACAGTCTCTTATGGTTTCATATGAATTATTGTATCAGTTTTCTAAACCTGAAAAATATGCAAAGGAATCTGATAGGTATTTTATTTATTCTACATACTGATTTTGTAGGACAGACAGACATTTCCACAGTATTAATATTATCTATCAAGAAACATGGAACATTTTTTTCTATCATCTAGTATCTTATATGAATTCCCTTTTTGTATCTTGAAGTTTTATTTGTAGAAGCCTTTCATTTCTTTAGTTAGAAATATTCATAAATACACTATTTGGGGGGATTATTTTAAATGGAATATTTTTAATTCTTTCATGAATGATATACCATTAGAATATAAATTAAGGCTGTTTTTTTGTATTGATTTTGTATAGTGAAGCTGTACTCTAAGTGTGTATTAGATCTAAACATTTTTTAGTAAACTCACTAGGGACTAAAGAATAATATCATATTCAAATAGAGATAGTTTGACTTCTTTTTTTCCTATTGGTATATCTTTTGTGTCTTTTTTATCTAAGTGCTTTAGGTAAGGCCTTGAGCACTATATTAAAGACAAGAGAGAATTGGAAGTTATCTCATTTCTAATTTTAAAAGTTGTATTCTCACTATTATTTAATTAATAATATTTGCTGTAGGATTGTTATATGCAGCTTTATTATTTTAAGGTATATTCCAACTATTTATTATGTCTACTGAACTTTTATCATGAGAATATGCTGAACTTTTTACATGCTTTTCAACATTTATTGAAATAATTATAGTTCTTGTCCTTAAATTTATACATACATACATACATATATATATTGCATTAGATTTATTGATTTACATGTATTGAACCAACCTTGACTTTCTAGGATGAAGAAATCACTTTGTCATCATGTATAATTATAATGTATTCCTGAATTCAGTTTGTAAGTATTTTGATTAGAATTTTTGGGCCTAGATTAATTAAAAAACAAACTGTCTTTACCTGGGTTTGGTATCAATATGATATTGGTGTCATAGAATGAACTTGGTAGTGCTTTTTCCCATTATGTTTTATGTAGCAAGTTAAGAAGAACTAGTGTGAGACCTTCCCTTAAAATTTCATTGTAATTTATAGTGGTGTTCTGAAATTCACTGGATTCGATTGTAATGACACACTTATGATCTCTAATTTTATTAATTTTCTTTCTTTTCTCTTTTTTATTTTAAATAGTGGTTGTATATCTTATTAACTCTTTGAATGAGTCAACTCTAGTTATTTTTTGTATTGTTTTTTAATCTCAATTCCATTAATTTATTATGCATTCTTTATTATTTTTAGCCATCTGTTTTGTTTATGTTTAGCTGCTTATTGCATTTAAAGAGTTTGAGATGCTTCATTTATTAACTCAGATTTTTTACTAGGAATATTTATTACTATGAATATTCTTTTTATGCAAGACAGTGGCTACATCCAAGTTGTTCTAATAGGATGTATATGTTTGGCAAGTTAGTTATCTCTAGGGCATTTTTGTAAGTTTCATCTCTGATTTCATGGATGACCCACTGTTCATTCAAAATGCGCCATTTTGTTTCCAAGTGTGTTGTGGTTTCTATAGCTTCTTATGTTGTCAGTTTTTAGTTTTATTCCACTATGGTCCTAATAGCAAACAAGAAGTCATCTCAATATTTTGTATTTGCTAAGCCTTGGCTTATAACTTGTACTGTTTACAGTTTTAGAGAAGGTTTCATGTTTTCTATTATGAAACACCAGGACCAAAACAAACTTGGCTAGGAATGAGTTTATTTCATTCACATTTCCATATAGCAGTTCATCATCAAAGCAATGGGTGCAGGAACTCAAGCCCAGCAGAAATCTGAAGGGAGAAATTGATGTAGAAACCATGAAGTAGTGCTACTTTCTGACTTGCTTCCTGTTCCTTATTTAGCTTAGATTTATTTCATTTTATTATTTTAAACTATCTTTTATATTTAGCTTAGTTTTGTAGTAGTAGCTTTTGGCCTAGCCTTGCCCGACTGTCCAGATGAATCTCTCCAGCCTATACCCTGGCCTAGCCTGAGATTCAGACCCACAGCCTCGCTTGGTACCAAATAATCACACAAAGGATTGTATTAATTACAGAATGTTTGGCCTATGGCTCAGGCTTATTGCTGTCTTGGTCTCACATCTTAACCCATTTCTATTAATCTTTCTTGCCATGTAGTTCATGGCTTCCATTACATACTGTTTCTTAGGGGGCTGGATTGCATCTCTTCTGACCCTGCCTCCTTCCCCTGTATCTATGCTTGGATTTCCTGTCTGCTTCTAAGCTACTATATCATAGGCCAAAACAATTACTTTGCTATCCAATGATAAGGTTTTAATTTTGACATAGTAAAATTACATACAGTAAACAAGAAATATCATTATAGTTTATGGTCTGTTTGTATTTAACCAAATTTAAGAAAATATTGTATCTTCTAACATATCCTTGTGAGTCTAAAGTTTCACATCTAACTTATCTTTCATTATAACTAAGGAAAACTATAGTTATAGTTATTTAATCTTCAACTATATCAAAGACCTCAGAAGGATATTATATTACCAGAGTAAACATGAAATGCAAGCAACTTCCAAAATCTAGAAATGACATCTAGCTGCCTGGACAGTCACCCAAAGTTCCTTTGTAATATTGGGGCATTCATCTTCAACCTATAGGCCTAGAGTCTCTGGTAGACATTTTATGAAGCAGAAAATTTGAAGGACTATTCCATCCATTTTGGCATAATTCATCACTCATTTCTCCAAGGTCATGTATAGAGCAAATACCCCCTACAAAGTTCCAAATTGATTTGAACTATATGAGGAAGCCTTGTCTAAGAAATCCTCAAAGAAAGCAAAGCAAAACAGCTAAAAGAGATGATTAAAACTGAAAATACAGACGGCATTCTTAGAAAAAGTTTTAAATCTAAAATCACATGTCATAGAAGTCACATATATCAAAATGACACAATAATGCTCAACTACTCTCTGATCATCCTTAGGTGAAACATATTATGCTGAAGCAAATGCATATGATGCTTTACCTCTTCTTGATATAAATAGATAGCAATACTGAGTAAAGCTTCTATTGTAAAGGCAACAAAATGAAACAAAGGTATACACAATATTGCAAAGTAAAAATTCATAAATACAATAGAAAATTCTAATAAATTGTAATTATAGAAATAAAATAAAATGCTGTTGTGATAGCATTTATGGAAATATGACATGACTAGAACTGAAAAACAAGTTATATTAAGGATAACAGGTTGAAAATTATTTTCTTTAAAATTAAAGCCACCAGCAACAAAATACAGATTCAATAAAATCAGCAAGTAGAAAATTCAGTAAGATCTGAAAAATGGTAGGATAAAGGAAGGATCAAACCAGAAAGTTTATATTTAATTTATGAAACTTATATAGAAGGAATTATAATGGGTATTCACTCCACCAATAATCTTGTGCTATCTGGCTTGAAAGAGTCAGTGCTAGTGAATGTGACCTTTTAAATGGGAGGGGAAAGGGGATCATGCTCTCTGGCTTGGACCTTGAAGGCTTCCTGACATGCAGTTCAGTGACCTGATCTGGAGCTTTATCCATCTTTCCCAGGGAGACAAAGAGGCAACAATGTGGCTTTATTTTATGTGCATGAGTGTATGATTCCCATTTTATTTTTAAAATAAATAGCTCTTCTTCCCATATATACATGGATTTCTTGAATTATTTGGTCCCAAAATAGAGCACAAGTGGGAGACAGGGGCTAGGTAGGACTGAAAAACTTCCATCTCTCTAAGACATGTAGAGGAGACAATAGCTAGAAATAAATTTTCCCAATCAGCATGAAAAACAAAACAAAAATAAACATGCTTCCAGAAACCAAAGGCAGAGACAGAAAGATTAATAAACACAATGGACCAGAGTAGAGAATATTAAATACCACACAACTACAAATTTTAGAAAATACTAGTATGTGAACATTAAAGGGAACATCATAAACTCTCTAACAAGAATGTTAAAATAAGCCCAAAACAGCTGAACATAGACACTGCAGAGACGTGTTGCTTATAATGACACAGTAAGCCCCAATGCTGACATTTGGAAATTAGAAGACAAAGTCTGTCTTTGAAATTATGAAAATATTACAGTTAGAATGATATAATTATTCAAATCAACAGTTAGCTTGGATGATCAAATGACATTACCTCTTCTGGAAACAATTTTATTCTCAAAACAATTCACCATTCTTAATTGTTGGAATAGTGAAACAACACATTAGTTACAAAATTAATATATTAAAATATTTATATTGCTTCCAAATGTGAAAATAAATATAAGTCAAGACTAAGAAACAGAAATAATTACCTTTGGAGGGATGAGGTGTAGGGGTTCAAAATATGTGGAATGAAAAACTCATTCATTTTTGTAAATCTTGTAGATGATATGCTTATTATAAAATGTATACAAATATATTTATAAAATAATTATCAAAGAATGAAATAGATGGAACAGATGTTGTTGACATCCTATGCTATATTCCTCAGGTCCACATGGACTCTATTGGAAGATGATTCCCAGATAGCTTGACAGCAACTTGCCTCAAGGGCCTGGAAAGTCTCACTTCTCTATTTGAAGATTTCCTTGCCAGTGAGTGCAAATGCTTGCTGCAAACTAGCTTGGTGTCAGCTCTCAAATGAAAGAAATTGTACTTGCTTAAATATTCTGCCCCCTTAATACTCTGTAGGGAGAGATGGGCCTCAGTAGATTGTTCCAACTGTCCATAATGATAATCTGCCAATTAAGATACTGTCAGTTTTCATCATTTCTTTCACTTTCTTATCTATGCTTCCTGGAACAGTATCTGAAATGGCATGTAACTATGGGGAAACTTAAAGTAAGATAAATGTTTAAGGGATGCCTTGGGTTTCACAGCTTAGCTCCAAGAGGTCAAAGAACAAAGTTACAACCTGTCTGCTCTTATATCTTAATTTTTAATTCACGCGATCTGGGAAAACAGTAAAATTGTCAACTTATTTTAAAAGCTCTGGAAAGGTTTGGTACATAGCAATAGTAACAGAACATACTAACTTTCATTACATAATTAATCAAAGCACCTATTACATATCTGTAATGTACCAAGAAAAACTGAAAAAATATTTGAATATCCCTTTTTATCAATATATTACTATTGAATTATAGATCAACTTGTATTCATAGCAGTTTTTTCACATAATTGTGCCAAGAAGGGGCATAGGAAACTAAGGAATTATACAAGCATTAGTAAGGTACACAGCTACTAAAAATACATGAGCTGACAACAATAAAAAATTAGTTACAAAGAAAATTGCATCAAATACAACACAAAAGTAAAAAATTATATCTTGCAGTATACCATGCATTTACTTATGTTTCTTGCAAATATGGAAATGCTGTCTTTTTTTCATCATGGTATCAAATATAATGTTCTAAAGGTATTCATTTGATAGGAGTATATGAACTTTTCAAATTATGTAAATACCAAACTGTATTAAAAATAATTATGTAGTTAAGGACATCTGCTGTAATAAATTCAAATAATGAATATTAACTTTAATAACAAACACTATATTCAAGAATTTATATTTCTCTTTCAACGTGGAAAAGACTGAAAATAGTTCATTTTAATTATTTTTATTTTTTAACCTTCAATCATTTAAGCATAAAATCATATCATGAACTATCAATCATTAGTAAAGTAAGGGCATAGTTTTTGCTAAAAATATTTCTGATGTCTTCGTAGTCAGTTCCTAGACTTGGGTCATAATATCATAGTGTTGAACGAATAAAGGACACTCAGAGCCAGATCTCAGGGAAAGGCTGAGATATCAGAGAGGAAACACCACAGTTAAATCTCACCCATCTGTCTTCCAACTTCCTCAGTTTCTCCTTGTGGCTTCTACTGTCTGCTCTGTCTTTCTATGCCTGCCTTAAATACTCTCTTCACCCAGTTGTTTCACTAAGATTAAAGGCATGGTACCACCACTGCCTGCCTGGGAACCTGGAACTAATTCCCTCTGTAAACTAAACTGGCCTCAAACTCAGATTTGCTGGGATTAACAGCATAGGTCACCACTCCTGGCTATTCCCTGTGCTGTGATTAAAGGTGTAAATGACCACTCTCTGAACCTCCTAGACTGAATGTGTATAGATCTCTCTGATACTTCAGATGGGCTTTTATTAAATATGAAACATATCCCCACACAATAGTTCTAATATGACAAACATTTTAAGATGTAGTCTAATTTGGCAATTAAGTATATAGATCATATTCTGTCTGCCTATTTTGGTGGTCAAGTATAGAATAGATTAAGTTCAGTGCCTCGTGTTGCATACCGTGTTAAATACACCTTTTTTATGCTGGGTATTAATGTTTACTGCTGCAATATATGATATACTTGCATTGTAGAATTTTATTGATTAAATTTGGCAAGTAAATAAAGTGAAACAATGTATGTCATAATATATAAAGGATGGTTTACTTTTAAATTAATTGTTTTATACAGATGTCTAGTTAACTGAGGGAGGTTTATATTCTTGTGTAATCCAGATCCTAGAAATTTCTTAGTAATTTCTTAGTGAGGTTTGAGAAATGCCTGTACCTGTGACCTTTCAAAGCACACAAGGAGCTAAATTTTCCCTGAAAAATATTCTCTAAAGGTAATTTTCCTTTTGCCTGTTGAAAGAAAGTACATACAACCCGATAGTAAAAGGAATTCCTGTCCTGGCACTTAGTACACTTGGTAATTGCATTATTTGGGTCAGAGTAGTTGGCCCATTTAAGCTTTAGAAACTTCTATTGAATATTTAAAATAATATTTCAGATTACTGCTGGAAGTAATAAATGAAATAAACATCCAGTGTTGACATATTTGTTTCTGCCTGCTGCCATCATCAAACTCAGTGCTTCATAGCCATGATCTGTTGTGGGATTCAGGTGTCAGCTGATAAGGTCAAAAGACACTTATACAGGGCACCGGGCCCCCTGAAGGGGGCGGGGACAAGCCCATTGAAAAGGGGCTGCTAGAACAGGAGACGCTCTCTTCCTGGTTCCTGGATGTTTGGGGATAGGATTGACTCCACCCACCGACTGTCCTCACCGTTCCAGACTCCAGTCCCTGTTCAGGTGCAACTGTAATCTGTTAACTGTACCGTGAGTTCTGATTTATATTTTAATAAATATTTATCTGGTACTGGTGCCTTCTAAGTAAACTCCGCCTACATCTGGCGCCCAACGTTTCCTAACCCCCCCTCCCGGGCTGGCAGACCCACGGGTCGGGCTTAGAACGCACTCAGGTCAGGTTTTGAGTGTGAGCAGGTCGAATTTAGCGCACAGAGGGTCCAGCCCCGAGCGGGTTTGGTCTTGAGCGGGTGACCTCCAAACGGCTTCTTCCGGTTGCTGAGGCTCCAACCCTGGCTGCTTGGTTTGGCCGGCGCCAGCGGTGACACCGCCCCTCGTCCAGCCGCGCGACCCGCCCCAACCTCGTGGGCCGCGCCACAAGTGCGCTCATCTTAACCGAGTTTAAACTGCAACTGCACGTGCGCCCTTCCCCCAACCTGGCTGGCGGGTTTTGACCCAGGAACTGCAGATTCAAGCCGCAGCTCCGCCCCTAGCCCCGGTAACCTGTGACAATTATAAATTACTTCTGTAGGTGAACAAAGGAAACTAAAACCATTCTATCTTGTAATTAACATCCTGTCTTGACTTGTGAGAATTTGTTTTTTCCAAAGATTCTATTCTGTCTGCTGAGACCCTTTAACACCTAGGATCTGTGAATAGCGTGCTGGGGGTCTCTGCATCCGCCATACAGCGGGGCACTAAACGTTATTGTGACATCCTCTGACCACACAGCATCATTGGACCTGGATTGAGGTAATGGCTGACAACTATTCTTTTGAGGAATTCGGTATATATTTTTCCACGATGGTTGACAAGTTTTTAAATGAATATCTTGAGGTATTCAATACCCCAGTTTTACTATTTTTTGGTCTGTTTCTCTATGTTGTGTTCCACAATAGAAGGGTGATGACTGAGGTCACGAATTTGAACCTTCAATTACCGTCCAAACTTGGTATTATAGAATTATCAAACGCTATGGTGTCAGATGAGGTTAAGCAGATACAGAACTTAAATCAGCAGCTGTTGTCCAAGGTATATGAATTATAGCTTTCAAACTCTGCTATGTCAAAAACGATGGGTACTCTAGAAATTGGTTACAACAAGCTTTCACATAACGATAACACTGTACAAGAACAATATAAACTCTACGTAACTGATGAAAACAAGAAACTTGTTGACCACATTAATAAAGTGGATGAGAAAATCATTAATTTTGTTAATGATGTAGATCTAAAAATTGCTAACTCGGTGAGGTCTTTGGAAGGATTACTTCATCAAGAAAGTCAAGCTCTGAGACAGGTAGTATCCAAAATCCAAGCATGGGAACCTGTAGTATCCAAAATCCAAGAATGGGAACCTGTAGTATCCAAATTCCAAGAATGGGAACCCATAATATCCAAAATCCAAGAATGGGAACCTATAGTATCCAAAATCCAAGAATGGGAACCTGTAGTATCCAAAATCCAAGAATGGGAACCTGTAGTATCCAAAATCCAAGAATGGGAACCTGTAGTATCCAAAATCCAAGAATGGGAACCTGTAGTATCCAAAATCCAAGAATGGGAACCTGTAGTATCCAAAATCCAAGAATGGGAACCTGTAGTATCCAAAATCCAAGAATGGGAACCTGTAGTATCCAAAATCCAAGAATGGGAACCTGTAGTATCCAAAATCCAAGAATGGGAACCCGTAATATCCAAAATACAAGAATGTGGAGACCATATTGCAACACTACAAAAAGGCAATGATACATCTTATGCTCAGAACAGTTCAGGTCAACCCCCAATGGGGTGTTATGGTATTGGAAATACTTTACATAAAGTTGTAAACATGACGGGGATATCCCCTTCACCACCACTATTGTTCCCAAAGATAGCACCAGGGGGTTCCTCAGAATATGTAGAGTATAGTTATGAGCCAGTACATATGAAAGACATCAAAGATTTTAAAGAGGCAATATCCATGTATGGTATTCACTCTACTTATGTAAAGCAGCTCCTAAATTCATGGTCTGCAAAAAACCAAATCCTCCTCCTTGATTGGATGCAGCTAACGGCTGCTGTCTTGGACCAAAGTCAAAACTTACAGTGGAGAAGCTGGTTTAGAGAGGAAGCCAGGACCTTAGAACACCAAGGAAGAATTAGGGGTTTCTTTGCTTCTCAGGACCAAATCCTTGGTGAAGGAATGTTTGCTGACGTGAAGACTCAAACTACTTATGATGAACATACTTTATTGCTATGCCGTATGGCTGCACTTAATGCATGGGAAAAGATTTTGTACCCAGGTCAAAAAATTGAGCATTATGCTAAGGTCAAACAAGGTTTAAAAGAGCCTTATACTGACTTTCTACAGAGGCTTACCATGGCTGTACATAGAGCAATATCAGATCCAGAAGCTAGAAAGCAAATAATACTTTCTCTGGCCTTTGATCATGCTAATCCAGAATGTAGAAGAATGCTTCTGCCTTTAAAAATCAGAGCCGCACCTATAGAAGAATGGATTCAATATACAATCAATGCTGAACCTTTCCATAACAATGAAGACAATTGGGTAGACCAAGCCGTTGCTAAAGTAAGGAAGAGGAACCAAGGAATCACTTGTTTCAACTGTGGTAGACAAGGCCATATAAGACGGAACTGTACACAAAGTACTCTTGGAAATGATGCCCGATCTAGGTTTACTTCGAACAGAAGGTCATTGCCTTCTGGATTATGCAGAAGATGTGGCAAGGGACGGCATTGGACCAATGAATGTAGATCTACCAGAGATAAAGAAGGCAACCCTCTGCCATCGGGACTCCAAATTCGAGGATGGTGAGATCATATCCGGTCATAGTAGAAGACCAGCATTCTCAGGACGAATAGAACACCCAATACCTGATCTTGAAAACCATACAGTATCAGATGATAACATAAATTCAAAAGAAGATTCAGAAACTCCAAAGAGAATTACGAAACGAATATTTTGGCAGACTTCGATAAATGAACAAAGACCAAAATTGGGGATACAGATAGATAATATTTATATCCAGGGTTTAGTCGACACGGGGGCTGATGTTTCGATCATAACCCCACAGTCATGGCATCCGAGATGGCCTTTACGGACAGTAGATATCCAATTTCTGGGTATTGGAACAACATCTCAGGTGAAACAGAGTGTGAGATGGCTTGAATGCATAGGACCAGAAGGTCAGAAAGGACGGTTGAAGCCATATATGGCTGATATAGCAGTGAATCTGTGGGGTCGCGACCTCCTAATGCAATGGAATACCCAGATTAAAATCCCTCCTGGTTCTGATGTCAGCCGGAGGCTCAACTATGTTTCCAAAAATGATGCTTTAAGGTACTATGAAAAAAATTCACCAGCCATTCAAGTTGTACAAAAGAATTGCCCTATATCCACAGATCTTAATAAGACACTCACAGCACTGCCTTTGAAATGGTTAACAGAAAAGCCTATTTGGGTTCAACAATGGCCTTTGACGAGAGAAAAACTTCAGGCTTTGGAACAGTTGGTACAGGAGCAGTTACAGGCTCAGCATATCGAAGAATCAACCAGTCCATCGAATTCTCCTGTTTTTGTTGTCAAGAAAAAATCTGGAAAATGGAGGACGGTGACAGATTTAAGAGCAATTAATAAGGTGATTCAACCTATGGGCTCCTTACAATCTGGTATTCCCCTGCCTTCTCTGCTACCTAAAGGATGGCCTATTACATTTATTGACTTGAAAGATTGTTTTTTTACCATACCTTTACAGGAACAGGACAAAGAAAAATTTGCTTTCACTGTGCCTACTCTTAATAATTCAGGGCCAGCTAAGAGGTACCAATAGAGAGTCCTTCCCCAAGGAATGTTATAGTCCCACCTTATGCCAATATTTTGTACAACAACCACTAGAAATACTGCGCAAGCGCTTCCCACAATCTATCATTTACCATTATATGGATGATATTTTGTTGGCAGACCCAAACCCACAGACATTAGAAACATTGTTTAAAGAACTACAAAAAGTATTGCCTAATTGGGGACTACAAATTGCTCCAGAAAAAGTACAGAGGGGAGATTCTATCAATTATTTACGATATAAGATAGGTTTACAAAAAATTAGGCCACAAAAGGTAAAATTAAATAGAGATAAATTGAAGACTCTTAACGATTTTCAAAAGCTACTAGGAGATATTGCTCATATACGGCCCATGATTGGTATAAAAAACTATGAACTAGTTAATTTATTCAAGACTTTAGAAGGTGACAAGGGTTTAAATAGTCCAAGAGAACTATCTGATGAGGCCGAGAAAGAATTAGAGTTGGTAGAAAGGAAACTTCAAGAAACACATGTGGATCGTGTGGATCCAGACCTAGAATGCATACTTGTTATTTTACCCTCAAGACAATCTCCAACAGGAATCTTAATGCAAAGAGAAAGCATCATATTAGAATGGATATTTCTGCCACATAGGCCAAGCAAAAAGATGAAGACATATATCGAAAAAATTGCTGATCTGATTTTTAAAGGTAAATTGAGACTCCGCCAATTGACTGGAAAGGACCCTGCAGAAATTGTTGTGCCTTTGACTAATGAAGAAATTGAACGATTATGGGCAGACAGTGAACCTTGGCAAAAGGCTTGCAGTGACTTTTTAGGAGAAATTAATAATAAATATCCCCAAAACAAGAGAATTCAATTTATAAAGGAAATTAATTGGATCTTTCCTCGTGTAGTACAGGATGAACCAATTTCTGGAGCCCCTATATTTTATACGGATGGAAACAATTTAGGGAAGGCTGGCTACAAGTCTGAAAACCTAACTAAAGTGGCTCAGAGCCCTTATAACTCTGTTCAAAAGTCAGAACTATATGCGATTATTATGGTGTTGTTGGATTTCACAGAGCCTCTTAACTTAATTACTGACTCTCAATACGCAGAAAGAGTTGTTTCACATATTGAAACTGCTGACTTCATTCACGATGATACAGACTTGACCTTACTATTCATACAACTACAAGATATCATCAGAGGTAGGATACATCCTATGTACATAACACATATCAGGGCACACACGGGCCTCCCAGGCCCTCTAGCGCAGGGTAATGAGGAAATAGATCGGTTGCTAATAGGCAGCGTGCTAAAGGCCACAGAATTTCATGAAAAACATCATGTTAACAGCAAAGGGCTGAAGAAGAGTTTTCCCATCACTTGGATTGAAGCAAAAGAAATAGTAAAAAAATGTAACACTTGCTCTTTCTATAACCAACCATCTTTACCTGCAGGAACTAATCCTAAGGGTACACACGGAAATGAGATATGGCAAATGGATGTGTTTCACTTTCCAGAATTCGGAAAGATGAAATATGTACATCATACTATTGATACCTATTCTGGAATGCAATGGGCGACTGCCCTGAGTTCTGAAAATGCTGATGCTGTACTTACTCACCTTTTGGAAGCCATGGCCATAATGGGAATTTCCACTCAGATTAAGACTGACAATGCTCGAGTTTACGTCTCCCGAAAAATGAAGATAATTTTTGGATACTATGATATAAAGCATATTACAGGGATACCACACAATCCTACATGACAGGCAGTTGTGGAGAGATCTCACCGCACATTAAAAGAGATGCTTTATAAACAAAAGAAAGAAATGAAAAAACCCAGAGAGAGGTTGCACAGTGCTTTATTGACTTTAAATTTTCTTAACGCTGATGAAAAGGGAACATCAGCTGCTGAGAGACATTGGGTAGTAGAGAAATCTTCTGAGTTAAATCAACCCATTTACTTCAAAGATGTGTTGACTTCCGAATGGAAGCCAGGGTATGTGCTTCGATGGGGTAGGGGTTTTGCTTTTGTTTCAACAGGGACAGAAAAGATATGGGTACCGACAAAACTAATAAAAGTCTGCTTCGAAAAGGAGTCTCTTCCTGAACAAGAAAAGTAACTGCTCATCCTTGACATGACAAACGGATGCATGGTAAGGAAAACGCACTTAACAAACCTGGGGCAGGGTCTCTCAGTTTTGTCTTTACAGGAAAATGGATACAACTATTTTTAAGGCATTGACTAAACATTGAATAATTACTCACCTGCAATAGAAGACAGACTGATGATTAAGGAATGTACAAGACTGACTACGAGACCAACTGATACACATATGCACTACTGGGTAATTTCTCAATTTTTACTGCTTTACATCTTGCATCTACACCTCAAAAAAAAGTGGTCATGATTTGACTATTAAATAAGGCTGGATTTGGATTGGGAACTTGTGGCTTTCTCCCTCTCTAAATCCAAGCATATTGGTAAAGAAATATGAAAAATTCTGTCTCATATCATAAAAGCCACCTGGTGTGAGACAGAAGGCAAAATATTTAGGGACCAATATATTGTGACTTCATCTTAAACCTTGTTCCTCCCTGTTTCTGTACCTCTCAAACATCTCATCCTGTCTGCTTACAGTCTCCTAAAGTCATAAAAGATAAATATCTTTTGAATATCGACAATGTTTAAGTTTTCCACTGTAAATAACATTTTCTTCTATCAGCCATCTACAAAGAACCAAGACGGGGCCTCCACCGCAACAACTCCTACTAATTAATCAAGAATAACACAAAAAAATATGAGAGAGGCAGGTAGACAGGCAGACAGACACACACACACACACACACACACACACACACACACACACACACACACACACACACACACACACACCATCAAGAATCTGGTGCGCACCAATCAATAATTGTTTTCAGATAATAGACAATTCAAAAACAGATACAAGATAGCTCCTTATGATTATCCTTCAGATCACACTGCTAATTAAGTTTCCAGATGGAGTTAACCACTATCCTAAGAATGGTTATAGATGTATGTGGTCAGTCCATTAAGAACTAACCATTGTTTTAGCTTTTACAGGATCCCAAAGAGATGCCATCGCCCTTAAGTCAGCAGGAAGCAACCTTATAAACGACTACACCCCCTTTCCCAATAAGTTTTATGCTCTAAAGGTTGTGGGTAAAACTGGGTAAAGGACAAAACTATAATATAACATCAGAGATCTTTTTTGAAGAAGAGAGGGGGAATAGATAGGATAGATAAAGGTAGACTGTTCTACCTACCTATACTCCATTCTAGCTGAATGTATGGGCTAAGCTAAAGACAATTTGCACTGTCATAGATATTTGTATATTGATACTAATGCGAAATCATTTTATACGTTTAATTGTGATAATTTGTACATTGGTACAAAGTTTAATCTGAGATTGCTTTATATAACCAAAGCAACTTGTACTTTGATATAAATCTGAATCTGTAACTATTATGTAAAACTGAATCTGAAATTGCTATATTTTATATATGCTTCTACCTTTGTTTAAAATATTTGCACATCATTGTCATGTATACTATGCAATTACTACCTTCATTTAACTATACTAGATATAATGTATGATTGCACTAGTTATGATATATGCACAAGATGTTTTATATACCTCTGTTTGGATGATATATATGTATTTACATGTCTAAAATGCTGTGGACACTTTACCTGGTAAAATACCCCTGGCTAATGTTCGATAGTTCTACTAAGGGTCATTGTTCAGGGATTGTACACCCCTTATATAGGTATTCTAATTTTTAGTACAGGGTTTATTCCTTAAGACGATAAGATCTGCAGTCAACACTATTTAAGGTATCATATCCCAGTCATATCAGATACAGGTTAGAATATCATAGATAGACAAGAATCTTCAACCATTTCATAGACCCAGAGAATATGGCATTTAACATTTAAAATTTGGCCACGAGAGACACGACGACTCCTGGTGTCACTGCTCCCTTCACGAGATGGTGTTGAGCATCGAAGATACTCCATTGGAGTTGGTCCTTTTGGCAAAAAATGGCCGGTTGAGTAAGGAACTGTCCTTACCTTGATTGCTGAAAGTACACACATGATGCCAAGCTGGATGAACAAGTTGATGGATGAGACTGACGAAACCTGCCTAGACAGGATAAGACAGTCCCTTCAAAATTGTTCTGCTTGTGAAAAGATCTGTCAGATAACATAGGCCTATAGCCAATCCGATAGATGCTCTAATGGTACACAAATCCAGAGGTGATTATCCAGGTAGCTGTGTTGCTGTCCTCTCCCAAATTTTGGAAGTAGCTGCTTCCATGTACTTCTGTCTTTCAGACAAATTCACCTTCCTTCTCAGGTCTTGAAGAGGTTGAAGAATAGATGTTTAAGGTTATCACCCTAGTATCCCTTAGATAAGAACACTCAGGTGTTAAATTTTCACTTTCCCAGATTAACCCTTTAAAATAATCTATACACCCTACTATCTACCAATATTCTAGAACTATTAGATGTACCTTATATAAGTTAGGCTTTGATTAGAAATTGTACTTTGACCTCTCCTAGATACTACCTCATAGTAATTCCTACTGTACATAGTCTTAGTTTAGAACCTTCTTAGTTAAAAAAAGGGGGAGATGTTGTGGGATTCAGGTGTCAGCTGATAAGGTCAAAAGACACTTATACAGGGCACCGGGCCCCCTGAAGGGGGCGGGGACAAGCCCATTGAAAAGGGGCTGCTAGAACACGAGACGCTCTCTTCCTGGTTCCTGGATGTTTGGGGATAGGATCGACTCCACCCACCGACTGTCCTCACCGTTCCAGACTCCAGTCCCTGTTCAGGTGCAACTGTAATCTGTTAACTGTACCGTGAGTTCTGATTTATATTTTAATAAATATTTATCTGGTACTGGTGCCTTCTAAGTAAACTCTGCCTACAATGATCATTCCTGAAAAATTGAAGGATAGAACCAACTAGATAAAGCATTAATTTTGTAACTGAATGGATGACAGAATGAGGCATAAAACTGAATGTGACTAATCTTTCATGTATGTGAACAGTGTGGACAGTGACACCCGTGTCAGGACTTTGGATTATGAAATTATACTATGTTTAAGTATTGTTCTTTATGTCTATAATCAATACTTAGTGAATATATGTAGTGACTATTTACAGTAGAATGTGAATATTTACCTTAATTTATATCCATGAAAACTGTAAGAAGTTGGTAAAGTTATTTCCCTTATGGTAAAGTGGATCTGTGGTCTGCATTAAAAAGGAGATATTTAGGAGCATGCTCACAAGAGTTACTAGAAGAGCCAGAATCTGAAATACAGAACTTTTTCCAGAATCTATGTTTGTATTCACAACCCAAGCTAATTAGCATTCCAGAAAATATTAGGTATTATCATGTTATAGTGAGAGGAGAAAAAAAATCTAGAAGTGCTATCCCATGGTAAAATCATATAATATATAGCAAAGCAAATTCAGAGGATGAGTTGTCAAAAGAAAATATCAACTTGAGAGAGAAAGTTTTGAGATATGTACTACCACAATAACTTCTAGAGAAATTCCTTTCTTGGAGTGGGGCTGGAAACCAGGTTTCTCTGTGTAGCCTTGGCTATCCTGAAACTTACTCTGTAGACCAGGCTGGACTTCAATTCAGAGAACTGCCTGCCTCTGCCTCCTTAATGCTGTGACTGAAGGTGTGAACTACCACCACCTGATTTAGAAGTTGCATTTTTAAAGGTGAAGACAGATAATTGGTTTGGGTGTGCTTATAACAGACATGAAGTCAAGAAGAAGAAAGAATAAAAAATTAATTTTCACAATTATTCTCTCTCCTTTTATCAGTTCTTATGACTCAGTTCAGTTTTAAGTACAGGAAATTAACTAGATGGAATCTAGACAGACAGATTGCATTAAAATTACTTTTCTTAATGTGAAGTAGATATTTCCTCAGCCCTATTCTGAGTCCCCAAGCTCAACAGACACAAAGAAAACCCCAAAGAATTTTGAGGAAAGTATAACAAAGCAAAAAGTAATATAGTCTCTAATGTTGGAAAATAGAGGTTCATTGTAGCTTAAAAATATTAGCAAGTATAAGTTCATGTATAATAATTAAATATGAATAGCACAAATGCAAATGATTTTAATTACTAATGTTTCTTACAACAAAATGTGCAATAATGTTGATAGTAACTAAATTCTAAGGTCTTGTTTGATACAACCATGACACATCTAACAAAACGTCTTTAAAAATATATGTATACTGATATCTTGCCCATATGCATGTATGTACACCATTTGCATGTACTTGTGGAGGTTATAAGAAGGTATTAGATTCCTAAAACCTAGAATTACAGCTACCCAAGTTTGATCCTTGAAAATGAGCCCCGTTCCTCTGAATAAACAGTAAGTGCTCTTAACTGCTAAGCCATGTTCAATGTACTTTTAAAGCCTTTTAAGGATATATAAATATACGTGTTGTTTGACAGCTTGATTGGATTTGGAATCACCTAGGACCCACATCTTTGAAACATCTGTGAGGGTAATTCCTGAGTGTCTTAATAGAAGACAGAAAACACAACCTGAATGTGGAGTGTGTTATCCTATGGGTTTGTTTACAGAATGAATAAAAATAAAGACAACAAAAAGACAAGCAAACTTACTGCCAAGATTCCCCGATCTCCACTAAACAGGCTCTATGTATATGCAGTGCTAAAAGCAGCCCCTGCCACCATGAATTTCTCATACCTTCCATGATGGACTTTATCTTCCTAAATTGTGACCTAAAATGACCCCATCATTCATTAAACTGCCATTTTCAGGTATTTTTCATCACAGAAAAAGGGAAAGTAGCTAATGCAGTTTATGAATTTTTCATCTAAAATTAGATCAGCAGGTTATCCCAGTCCATTGGTTAACCCTTTACTTTAAATTGAGGAGCAAAATGTCCTGGAGTCATATCAACTATAATTATTCCCTCTTTAAAAGTTAAGACCAATTTAATGTATTCATATAGGCTGAGGCAACAAAATTGAACATACTTATATGTCCTGTCATGTACTTTTAATTTCAACATTAAAAATAATAAATATATGAACTGGGAATGGTGGTGCATGCCTTTAATCTTAGTACTCATGAAGTAGACGGAGGAATAACTCTATTATTTTGAGGTCTACTTCAGGCCCTTCAAGTGAGATTTTCTCATAAAAGCAACAATAACAATAATAAGCCACTTAGTGTTTATATATATCTAACCCAAATGCAAACAACTCCTTAGTGACATGCAGTCCCAAATGAAGTAGGAGAAGTACTGTCGATCATAGACGATAGTGTAAAGTAATTAGCAGTCCTCTGTCTTCCTGGTTGGGGGACAAACACAGAATTCCCACATTTCTTTATGCTCATAGGTGCTAGCTGTTATTTTCTTTAGCTTAGTTATCAGCTTTCTACTGAAGGAAATAAAGAAATATCATTTGAGTTGCAGCGATACCATTCATTTTTTCCTATTTTAAATAACAACATATATTGAAAATAAATTAAGTTATATCATTTTGAATATGCTGACTCTGATTATTCAAATATAAATAGTTAGAAACCATCAAATCCACATTGAACCCTTTTTATTTTAGAGTAGGTACTGAAAATCTGAAGTTCACCATGTGTGTTCCTGCAAATTGAAACATTCCCTCCAGGAAGGAGGAAAAAGCTTATGAGTCTCAGGTGGTGAACCAAAGGTCATAAGTCTAAGATACAAAAAAATTGTAAGGACTCTCTCCAGCAATGTAAAAGGAGCAAACAATCGCTGATGTTGGGGAACTGTGATCAACATAATAGCAAAGAGAAAAATATTCTGATTGACTTTTGAGCTGTTTGCAAGCTGTGCAGAGAAAACTAGGGTGGTAGATCTGTAAGTCATTATCTGTGTTAATGTGAATGCAGCTGATTTCAAGACATCTCTGTTTATATTAAACAGCCTCTCATTCATATTCCTGTTAGTGTTGTGAATTCCCAAGAAAAGTCTATCATACACTACTATGTATGATCTGAGAGTCTGACTCTAGTAAGTTAATTTTCTCATGCAGAAATAAAAATTCTGAATAGTTAAAGTCCCTGCTCAACCCTCTGTTCTTTCTTCTCCTGCTCTCACATCCCTGAAGATCATGTGAACCATCCCAAATCAGAAATCAGGCATTGAAAATGAAGCATCAACTGGCATGAGACTTCTCATGTTATCTGTTCTTATTCTTTTGGGGAAGAGGATTATCTTTTAAATACTAACAAGGGAAGTGAAGACTTGCTGAATATGGAAGAGGACACACACACACACACACAGAGAGAGAGAGAGAGAGAGAGAGAGAGAGAGAGAGAGAGAGAGACAGAGAGAGACAGAGAGAGGGAGAGAGAGAGAGAGAGAGAGAGAGAGAGAGAGAGAGAGAGAGAGAGAGAGAGAACACTTTAAAAACAAACAAACAAACAAACAAAAAAACACTTTGTTTTCTTTAACTGCCCTTGGAGGAAATTCAAACTTACTAGATGAAAGTTTCTCTAATTATTTCTAAGGCAGCTTTATGTGTTCTTTCCTAGATAATGAAAAAAAATTAAATCACGAAATAAGATGACTAACTAAAAATATTCAATGATATTTATTGGTTAAAAAATAGGAACACATAGTAGGTACATTAATATTATACAAATGAATACAAATGTACAGACACTAAAAACAAACAGAAAATTTTCTTCAATTGTGGCATTCTACATAATTTGTCTTTTTGTATTTTTCATATTCTGACTTTTAAAGCAATTATCATATTTTGCACACTTCCAGGAAAAACAGATGCTTGAAATATTCAGTTTATTTCACCTTAAAGCAAAATAATATCAAATACACTGTAGAGAAGTATTTCCCCTATACATATTTCAATATTTGAGACTTAGAATGTATAGAAAAATATAGTTTTGATATGGTTTTTTGGTAACTGGCATGCAAGTTTCTATCAAAATAGAGAGGCTCTGATATTCAAATGACCATCTTCACTTTCTTATTTGAACTATGCAGAGGCAACTCTGTCAATCACTTTCTTGTCTGCAATGATTACTTTCATGGTGTTCTCCAAGGTACAGCATGTCATTTTATTTGACCTTCAGTTAACTAATTTATGCTGGTTTCTTTTGTAGTCCCCTAAGACAGGTTTTCCTTCCTTATACTGAGTCTAATAGAGGTACTCTTGTAGGTTTTCCTTTTTACTGTTTCTCAAAAATCCCATTAACAGAGCTTCCATTGTAATACTCATCTAATTATAACGTGTTCCTTGCTGAGCTCACAGGGCAAGCATTCTAATAAAATCACAGTCCCTTACCGAGAAGTAGAAAGAAATCCCTGTCATTCCCACTTCAGTAGTAAATTTTAATAAATTATGGTCTGCAAAATTTTAAATCCACTTGCTAAAGGCAAAGTGAAAGGGCGTGTCTACTACTAATTTGGAAATGAAAGTTAAATATATAATTATACTTCTTTAATGTTAAGAAGATTTATTGGTTTTTAAAGACAATTTTAGAATTGTGATATCTCAATAGCTGTACATTTTTAATTTACTTATCTGTATTCATTGGAGGATAAATATATATGAAGCCATAACATATTCATAATCCATCAACATTTCCTCCTATTCTCATTACTATTTTGATATAATATCTACACTTCTGGAAATTTTAAATATATAGTATTTCATTGTTTGTGATAGATGCTAATCTATATGGTGAATTCCCAAGTTTTATATATGAAACTGAAACTTGGGCCCTTTTGTCATCACCTTACCATTTCTTTATCTCCCATGCTTTTGCTAATGCTGCTTTCCCCTCTATTTCTGTAGGTCTGCCTTTTTCAGATCACATATATAGGTAAGGCTAGCGAGTATTTTTTTCCTGTGTCTGACAAATTTTGCTTAGCATATAGTCCTCTGTGTCCACTTATGCTGTTACAAATGAAAAGACATATTTCTTTTGAAAAGGTGAATAATATGGTATTTATAAACATACAAGTTTTATTTAATTCTTCCTCTGTCAATGGGCACTTATTTCCATGCCTTAGTTTTTCAAAACAAAGCTTCATTAAACATAATAGTGTAAATATCTTTAATCTCTAATATATAGAGAATCAGGATTGCTATATCAGATGGCAGTTCTATTTTTGTAAAGAAACTGTTCTCTACAATGACAGCACAAATTTATATATTTATCAGCAGTGTACTACTAGAGTTTCTTGTAGTAAATATCTTCCCAACCCCTTTCTTGAATGCTTCTTAAAGGTTTGGAGGTTTTACATTTATTATTTCTAAGTGTGTGTGTGTGTGTGTGTGTGTGTGTGTGTGTGTGTGTGTGTGTATGTTTCAGTAGGTACACACGAATATAGGCACCTATAAAAGATAGAGGTATCAGATCCACCTAAAACCTCTTGACATGGATATTTGGAACAGAATCAAAGCCTTCTCCAAGAGCAGCGTGTTTTATTAACACCTAAGCGCCTCTCTCTCTCTCTCTCTCTCCCTCCCTCCTCCCTCCTTCCCACTCTCTCTGGCTTATGTGAGTGCATGCTCGTGTGAGTATCCTGTATTTTATGCTTTTGATGGTAGACATTCTCCCATATATGACCTCCTATGTAATCGTGCTTTTAATTTGCATTACTAGTATTCTAGGGATGCTGAGCTCATTTTGATATTTAAGAAATTCATTTTGTTCATTGTCTTCTTTGCTGCACAGACCATTCTTCTTATTTCAATATAATCATGTTGTGTAACTTTTCCTAGTGGAATGTGAACAATGTTTATTCATAGGAGATACAAGACCAGTGGGTGACCAAAGACCCAATTCTACCCAGCCATACCTTAATAAACTAATGGATTTATCGGTGTTACAAGAGTATTGTACAGAATTACTTACAGAATAATGGGAAACTTAAAGGCTCTTTTCTAACCAAAAAATATTACCCTAGCTTGGGTGACAACTAATGAAAATTTAATCTGTGTAGTTTCCTACAGAAGTGGCAGGGAGCTTGACTGACTTGTAAGTCTGCTTTCCTAACATGTCTTATTGCTCAAACAACCATGGTAATGGTCTTGTGAATCTTGTGAATTTCTAAACTTCCTGAGCCTTGAAAGTTTTGTTAGCTTTCTGAATCTGTAACCATCCTGACAGGAATGAAGACATTCTAAAGAGACACATGCGCATTTCTCTTCTGCCAGAAAACAATTGACATGTAGCTACTACATTGAGCAAGTTTCTGCTTTTCACTACAACTTATTTTTTTAATTGGCCAATTGAGGATGTATGGCCTGATCTAGGTTGTTAGGGCATGTAAATAGCATTCAGCATAGAAGATTGTAGGTTTTACCTTAGTAAAGTTTTCTTAATATTTGAATAACTCCATGATTAAATTTTTATAAGGTCTCAGTCACAGGGAACCAAAACTTGTACAGGTGTCCTTTCATCATAGCTATGCTTTAGACTTTTGTTTTTTCCTTCATCTGTATTTCCTGTGATGATGAAATGAGTATGTCAAGCAGTAATATACAGTAAATAGGCACTGAAGGAGGCAGAGCATTAGGTTTTTGGCAGAGATTATAAATACTAGTTAATTATAGCACTTACAGACTCTACTATACATTTGAGGTCAAAATCCATTCTATATGATAGCTCATTAATAAATACCATTTTAATTATGAAACATTAACCTATATGTATTACTAGGTTAAGAAAGCTTAGTTATTAATATTTGTTGTCACAGATAGATATTATATCCATATTATTTTCTATGAATTCTGTCTGCTATGTTGATATGAAGATGCCATAATGAAAGCTACTATTTTGTATGCTGATTGAAAGTAAATTTTAAATTTAGAAAGTAAGGAAAGTGATGATAAAAGAAAATAAGAATGAAACAAAAGAAAAGTGATAAGTGATCAATAAGTAATAAAAATTAAATTTACTGTGCACAATGATGCTTATATTTTATAGCTATAAACATATAATTAAAGAAATCATTTATTATTAAAATAGATGAAAAGGACATTTATCTGACATTCAAATTTCTTACTTACATCATGCTTTTTTTCTATTAAATAAACTTCCAGATTATCAGTCCCTGAGAAAAGAGGGTTATCAGCAGGACAAAAACACATTAACATCTTCCTCCTTCCCCACCAGTGTTGGGGGTAGAACTAGCTTGACAACTTTCATGTTCATATAGGTCATACTTGTCCTCATTCCCTACCCCGAGATAGAGTGACCTTTGTCACATAGCTTAAGTCATATATTTCTTACTCCCTTATCTCTGTCATGTAGAATGGGTCATATATGAGCTAACCTGCTTTCTTAGAGTACAAAACCTCCTTCTCTCTCATGAACCTCTAAAAGTATCTAAGTTAATTTGCCTTGCAAGGCTGAATCTCTTTTTCAGACCCCTACCCCAAAATACCAAGGATGATTTGACTCAATACCTCTCTTTCAAAACTCTTTTCCTCTCCCTCCCTAAAAATATAACTTTTATCTCAGTGATTTGAATATGAAATAAATGAGAACAGAATTATATTAACAGTTGAATGACTCCTAGATATAGATTTTAGAACATATTTCAAGTGCTGTATGGTGGCTTATCATTGAACTATTTAATGAAAAATCATGTATGGTGGTGATATCAACTCAAAAATAAGCTTACAGACCCAGGAGTAGTTCAGCATAATGTAGCTCTGGGAAAATACCGAAAATACCTTTGTTCTGGAAATAAATAATGGTAATAATGGATATTAGTGATGGCACAAGTCATTTTAAATGCCCTCAAAATAGGATCAGATATTTGTTGCAGCAAATAGACATTTTAAAATAATAGTTAATTTCTAGATGGCTGGAAATAATCTATGTGTGTTAGGCACCAGTCTCAAATCCCATGCAATTTCTCTAGCTTTGGTATCCATTGAATTTTCTAGAAATTTATTTTCATAAAAGTTACAGTAATATTCCAATATACTAATATATTCTAATACATATTCATATACATATGAGTTGGATTCACTATTATCAAGTCATATGATAAGGAAACTATTTTTTGGTTCTACTGTAACAACCTTACTTTAGCAATACAAAAATGCTGTCAGAGAGATGTTATATTTCAGCTGCCAGTCTCCTCAATGTTGAATCTTTCATGTTCTTTATCAAAGGAATTAATGTACAGCATAAATTATTCTAATGCCAACTTTTAGAGTCAGAAAGACATGAAAATAGCTTCTCCTTTGAAACTTATTAAATGTGAATATTGACAATACTTTGAAGCTAAGCATCAATTTCATAATAAATAATTTTGAGATGACCTTAAACTTACAGCATTTTATAATAGTAAAATAATAACAAGTAGAAAGTGTTATTCAAGAACAACATAGTGAACCTTCCATGTTTACCATTATATTATTCTTACAATTGATTTATATTGAAAATTAATTGTTCACAAACAGAAAATTTTGGTGTTTTAAATTTTAATTCTTTTGTTGTGTTTTGTTATTGTTTCTGTTGTTTGAGACAAGATTTCGCTGTGTTGTATAGCTCTGGCTATTCTGAATCTCACTCTGTAGACCAGGCTGGCGTTTAACTCATAGAGATCCACCTGACTCTGCCTTCTCAGTTCTGAGATTAAAGTAGTAGGCCACCACTGACTGATCAAATTTTAATTCTTATGGAAGCAAAATATTTTAAGTTTCTAAATCCCATGTTCTGGAAATAAATTCTAGATGATAAACTCAAATGTATCCTGGGTTATATAGCATGATTCTACATCAAGGTGTAAAAGTGGATTTAAAAAAAAAAAAAGTGATTTACGGAAAAACTCCCTGAATTACCTGAAACTAGAAAAGTTTCAATATAAAATTTATTTTCAAATAGAGTAAGCAGCTTAGGAACCTCATTTTGTGATGAGAGACAGGTCTGATAGACCAGATGGAGCCACTTGGGTCAGGAACAAAAAAGCAAAAGAAATAGGACACAGCAAAATGTATGCAGTTTAGGCAGCTTGGCCATATTATTCTCTGATTGGCCATAATTGCAAGGTAGACCAAAGGAGTTCTATTGGCACAAAAATTGTCGTTGCTTGAGAATGAGTTTCATTCTTGTCACAAGAAGTGTATTGATTAAATTTATTGTTCCTATAATTCAATGTGTCTTCGGGAAACAAAGATTCAAAGATGATTGATAGAGAAAAAATGGGGGCTTTCAGAGCCATAGATGCTGAGGTACCCACTCAAGTTATGTAAAAGGAAAAAACAAAGTAACTAGATACCAGATCAGGAACAAGAACTCTATACTGAATAAAAGAGAACAAAGAGCATTTCCTGCTTCTGGTCAAGGACAAGAATAAGGAGTGTCTACTTTCAGCATCTTTGTCCTGATACTTTAGGACCATTTTCTATCTCCAGATTTCATAAAAAAGGTAAGGTGGAAAGGCAAGATGAGACATTTTCATTCAGATACTGAAGACTTCTAGCTCTCATTGGAAAAGGACAAGGGAAAAAACTGAATCATAATCTTTTTTTAGATGATATAATTGTGAATACTGAACATATAGTATTGATTTTTAACTTAGAGTCTTCCATCCAGAAAGTGGAGAATCAGTAGCTTTAGATAAACACACGTTACATGGTTATCATCTTTGGATGTAGAGCTAAGCAAGGACTTGATGTAAAATTTAATATAACAAAAAGACTGTTACAAAATGAAGGTGAAATCGAGACTCACATAGGATGAGAGGGGTAACTTTTCATTCTCTTAATCCATAAAACCTCTCAATACAATTTGTTTCTCTACTTTTCTAGAATTTTATGAAATATGCATTCCACCTATATTATTGTAAGAAAGGTAGAAAACAAAACCACGTGAAGTGCAGGATAAGGTTGTTATCTCTAAAGTTAAATTGATCAATGATCTATATCTTTCCTGGGAGGAGAATTCCCTTAACACCTGAGGAAGAAATTCTAAAATAATGCTGACTGAAGAGTGATATGAAGATGAAGAAAGTTAAGGGTACGTGAAAAGAGAAATCAGTCCCCTACCCTTGGATCTGTGTTACCTTTCCTACTGACAGAGATACAAGAAACCTCAACACAGCTGCTCATACTAAAATTGTCTACACAGATAATGTGTTTTCCTAAAGATATTTCAATTAAAGATGTTAAAAGAAGCAAATTATCTACATTTATTTAGGTCCAGGATAGTAGTAATCCTAATATTATAATTAGTTAATTATAATACTATAATATTTATCTTATATTATCACTACTGCTTCATTCCTAAATCTTATTACCTTATAAAACCATCTTGCAATTCAATTTAGAAAAAAAATTCTTAAGAAAACTAATAAGTCAACTCCCATTCTCTCCCTCTCCCTCTTGTGTGTTTGTACACAATTTTTTACACATACATTTGTAGGACAAAAGACAATTTCTGCTGCCTTTCACTACCACTCTCCATTTTATTTTTAGAGCTTCTTATTGAACCTGGAGTGCATTGATTTGGTTAGGCTACCTGAGTAATTGCTGGTAGGTATCTGCCTATTTCTACTCACCCAGTTCTGGGGCTATACATATGTGAACACCCAGATATTCATGCTTTCATGGCAGGCACTTTGCTGTCAGAACTATCTCCTTAGCTCCAATCTCAAATATTTTTTTTCTTAAATTTTAAACTTTGCTTAATCTTTAAATTTTTCTGTGAATGATATCATTTGAGTAATACAGAAAGCTACAAGATCTATTAGACTGTAAAGATACTTAATTATGACTCTTGAGAAGCAACACTCATATCTTGGAATTGTATACCATTCGTTTTCTATATTATTCCTTGTCTAAATGTTTAATGAATTCTTTATCATAAATTCATTCTACCTTCTCAAGGAGTCAATGGAAGAACCTCGTCAGGTAGCTGGTCACTACATTGAGCAGTGTATTATGACCACTTTTAGAAATACCATCCTCATGACTAAAAAAAATTACCTGAGCTCTAACAACCTGATAAAAATACCTTTTCATCCCTGTCAGTGCTATCAATCAATGCTGTTTCTCTTTTTGTCAACTCTGCTTTCTTCCTTATTAAGACATGACATGCTTAGGTCACAATTTTTATTTCTGTGATTGCTAGGAAATATTTCTTTCACATTCAGTATCATAGGCAAAGATACCATAGTTATATAATGCTTATAGTTATCCATCATCACATAGAGACTATATAGACCCATGTGAAGAGTCAGGACTCTATGTTGTTGTTGCAAGTTCCCATTTTATGTTAATAAATTAAATTTAAAGTAGCAATCATACTTTGATCAGCCTGGATTTTTTTCTCATTTATTCTTCTCTCATACATTACATTCAGACTATAGTTTTCCCTTCCCTACTCCTCTAAGCTCCCTGCTTCTCCCCCTGACCCCTAGATATACTATCTCCTCTGTTCCCTTTTCAGAAAAGACCAGGTTTCCCAGTGGTATCAACTGAGCATGTCATAACAAGTTACAGTAAGACTAGGTATAAATCCTTATATCAAGGCTGTATGAGGTAACCAAAAGGAGGAAAGGGGTCCCCAAAACACTCAAAAGAGTCAGAGACACTCCTCTTCTTCCACTTATATTTGAGTTCTTCCAGAAGTCTGAAAGCAGCTTCTGATCATAGAAAATATTCCACTGCTTTTGGATTCACAGGATGCTGACTTTTCTGGAAGAGGCAACTAGACTCCAATTCTGGATGCTGGATTAGATTATATCACAGAGATAATGAGAGCAAGTTCTGAGGAAATCAGCAGCAGAGTACAAGATCTCTTAAAATTCCTGCTGAGGAAAGTAGAGTTCCCTCTTTTGGGTTCTCAGACTTTTTGACAAAATAATGTAGAAACACACTCAGAAGAAAATTTCAAGACAACTTTATTGGATCTTAAAGAAAGACAATAAGGTAAAATGGAAAAACAATCTGCAACTAACTGAAATTGCATAATATTGAAACCAGAAAGGTTACTTAATGGTTTGCCCTTAGAAATTTTGATGGGTTTTCTTAGTTGTCAACTTGTCTGCATCTGGAGTTTACTAAAACCCCCAAATGGAGGGAACATCTTTGAGGGATTTCTTTTTTTCTTTTCTTTTCTCTTTTCTTTTCTTTTTTCTTCTCTTTCATTTTTTTTATTTTTGCTTCATTTGAAATAGAAAGGGTATCTAGTTCTACTCTGGATCTTGAGAAGTGAAGATACACACCTTTAATACAAATAATTTAAGCTGTAAAACTTCATCTCTAATCTGAAGCACACCTTCTCCTTGAAGTCTATAAAGACATGGAAATTGGAAGCAAGCTCTCTCTCTCTCTCTCTCTCTCTCTCTCTCTCTCTCTCTCTCTCTCTCTCTCTCTCTCTCCCTCTCTCTCTCCCTCCCTCCCCTCTCTCTCTCCCTCCCTCTCTCTCTCTCTCTCTCTCTCTCTCTCTCTCTCTCTCTCTCTCTCTCTCTCTCTCTCTCTCTCCCTCTCTCTGACTGCTTGCTCTTTCCTTGTTAGCAAGTCCACTACACTGGCATTGGAACCTACTAATTCTTCATGAGTCCAGCATCTATTGAAGACTAGCTGTGGATTTAGCATTGTATAATGAGCAACTACCTAATTCTTGGAACGTCTTTTCATATGAAGCCATTGTTTCTTTTGCTGAACCACAGACTTTAAGTCATTCAAGTAAATCCCTTTTCCATAACTAGAGAGAATGCTCACTTACTCTAGAGAACCCTAATATGAAACTGCTAAATAGCTTAGTTTTCTCTTTTGTTTAGTTTTGTTTTTACCTGTTTGTTTTTACTCCTTTTAATTAAAATATTTTTACTCACATATTATATCCTGATATGGTTTTCCCTCCATCTACCCCTCTTGGTTCCTCCTCACCTCTCCTCCCATCAAGATCTACCCCATTTTTGTTACTCATTAGAAGACAAATAGGCTTCTAAGAGTTAATAACAAAAATGCACAAGATAAAACAAAAACTAACACTTTGAATAGTAAAAATCACACAGAATTACTACCACTTTGAATAATAAAAAAAGAAGAAAAAGAACTCAAGAAAAGGCACAAGAAACAGACACACTCAGAAATCACATAAAAACACTAAACTACAAGTCTTACAAGGGCCTGTATGGCAAGAGAAAACATATATATATAAAATAAAAATTAAATAATGATATAAGACAAAATATAGTTTTAAAGTGCCCTGACAAGGTATTATGAGACAAAAAACCCCTAAAGATGCCATTGACTTCATTTTCTGTTGGTCATCTACTGGTGGGCCTACAGCCTACCCTTAAGAGTAGTTGTTTTCCCAGTGAGACTCCCATGAAGAAAACTAACTTTTCATTCTCAAATGCTTATCAATTAGAAATAGCTGCTGGGTTAAGGATGGTGTCATTTGTCCATGTCTCCTTTCAGCTCTTGTACACCATGTCATATAAACCCATACAGGCCCTATGCATGCTGCTACAGTTCCTATAAGTTCTTATGTGCATTGGTTATGTGGATTTATAGGGCTTTATTTTCTTTGTGTCTTTCATTCTCTTTTGCTCCTACAGTCTTTCCAACTCCTGTTGTTCAGGCTTTCCTGAGACCTAAGCTCTCACACTCTGCATAGTGTCGGGATATGGGCCTTGTGTTTGTTCCTAACTATTATAGGAGGAAGCTTCTCTGATGATGGCTGAGCAAGGTCATTCCCTCCATCAAATCAGAAATTGGTTGGTTACTTCAACAAGCTTTGTGCCACCATTGCACTAACATCTTTCAGGCAAGTCACCATTGTAGATTGAAGGATTTGTGGTGGGTTTGGTGTTCCAGTGTACCTTCCTGTACAAAGATGATATCACATAGGGGTAAAGGCTCTGTGTAGGCACCAGCTCAATTTTTCAATGTTGAATGATTTGTGTAGGTGTTATTTTCAGCAATATGACCTTGCCATCAGCTTGAAGAGAATTAACTTTTTCTTGACAACAGTCTCAGTTTTGGGGGGGATACCCTTATGTCAACCCTTTGGTGAATAACTCAATTGGACATAACCCACTCCCAGAACTAGAGGCTTCATTTTATGACAAAAGATATCTAATGGCACTCTGTGAGATGATGGAGGGAATACAGGGAGAAATAGGTAAAAATTAAGGATCATTTGAATGGTAACATGGAAATCTACTATAGTAAAAGCTTCGTAAATATGTTCATATATGGTGGCAATCTAAATGAAACTTCTTAATTTCCCTTTAATGTTAATACCTCTTTTCAAAAGTTGGAAAGAGAAAAACTTTTTAAAGAAAAAACATAAAGGACACAGAAAAGCTAAAAAAGAAAATAGTATAGAGAGGAAAATGCACCCACCATACACACACACACACACACACACACACACACACACACACACACACACACACACACACACACTACTCAATAAAATCAAGAAAGCATAGTTTGTGTTGTTCAGTTATTCCTCATTTCCATTGTGACATTCTTAGAAGTCTGTAATTCCAGATTATATTTCAAGGTTTCCTTTCCATTATTTCCACATATTTAATTGAAATATAATAAGCATGCTATCCCATATAAAATGTTGCTTACAGTAGAAACATACAAGATAGTTAAAATATCTCCAAAATTTTTTAAATTCTAATTTTACTATTGATTAAAAATTTATGCTTGAAGCTGGAGAGACTTCTCAGTTGCTAACAACAACTGCTGCTCTTTCAGAGAATCCAAGTTTGCTTCCCAACACTCAAATTTGGTGGTTTACAACTACTCAGAATTGTAGCTACACAGGATATGATGCAGTCTTCAGATTTCTCTTGACACCTGTACACACATTGCACATATACATAAGACACTCATGCACATACATAAATAAAAAATATTCTTTAAAAAGTCCATACTATCATATTGTTAGTCTCTTAGCATTTTATTTATATCAGCATATCAATTTTTAAACATGTGGTCCAAAATCAGCACCAACAAGAACTTGTAACAGATGCAAATTCTTAGGATGCTAGCCAGACTTTCCAATTCAAAATGTTTAGTAGGGAGGACAACAATGTGCTTGAACAGATCCTTTGCTTTAAAAGAACATACTGTTTTGGTCTCAAAACCTAACACTATCTGGCAATGAGAACAGATGGGTTCTTGTATAGAGTGAAAAAAAAATCTAGCTACTCAAATATCTCTCATCTCTGGCACAGAAAAACTGTTCTGTTTTATGTTTGGTACTAGAAGAAATATTTGATTACTATAATGCAAGATTTTGCTGACCAAATGATAGATAAGATGGTTTATAGATTTTATAAAACTGAAAAGAGAATAAAATGCTTCTGAGAGTAAAATTTAAGCAGTATGTTCGCACTATATTTATTGAAACCAGACATTTAATAGCAAATGTACTTTGCCGCTTGTAGAAGGTAGCTTTTTAAAAAGTTATCTGAGACAAGACTAATTCTGCCTGTGTTCTCTAACCCTTTTACATTTCCCTACTTTTTCCTTGGAATTCCAAATTTTTGAGAGGCCTTATCTACGGATAAATGATTTAGAGATCCGAATATCTAATGACCTTTGTAATATTCCTTTGTCATCTTCAGTTCCATGCAGCAGCTAACACAATGATGAACTTGCAGAAAAGTAATTTATCTGTTTGAAAGTAAAGAAATTAGCCACTGTGGGAGTAAGAAAAGGAGACTCTAACTCATGAATGAGAAAGACCTGTTCACTGTGGAACCTTATGTCCATTGTCTTTCTATACCTTCTTTACATCCTCATAAAAAAAACCTTACTGTCTATCAGAAAGTTCCTGAATAGAGATTTAACTTGACAGATCCTCTATATTCTCATTGTTAACTGCTCTTGAATCAACCTGATTCCTTTCTACTAATCTCTGTTTCTTAAATATTATTCTTTCAAGAGTGGGCAGAAGGGCTTTTATTACTTGTTTTAGTTCTGTTTAATGATGGATGGAAGTTGGCCTTATATTTTATATAAGTAATTATTATTAAAAATGTACTGTGATACCATGCTTAGAAATGCAACAATTAAGAGCTCAGTTTAACTTATTTTCATATTGTCCATTGTTTTAAGAGCTTTGCAAAAAAGCCAGTCTCTATAAATAAAATTTCTCTTTATATTTTAATTATTTGGATTCAGAGCATCTAATTTGTGACACCATTATTAATATTGCTAAAGGCAAAATAAAATGATTGAATCTACTAGGCTAATAAAAAGAACAGATAGCCTATCCAAAGTGGTTTTTATTTTCTATTTACAAGCAATAGTAATATTTAATTAACATGGGATAAACTGCAAAACTGGGTCAGATAAAGGGCTGTAAGACTCAAAATATTCAGATGACATCTCTAAGATACTGATTACCTCTGAACAATGCCTTTCCATAAGAATTAAAGTTCTAAATAGGAAACACTAAAATGATTTTCATTTGTCAGACCTCTTAGATATTAGACATGAAGCATGTAATTTTTTATTTACTCTTTTTTAAACCTTGCTTCGGGTAATGAAAAATCCCTGAAATTGGACTCTTTAATTAAAAAATGAAAAAGGGTACTAAAGTCAAGGCAGAATTTAAAGCACAGATCAATTGCTTAAGGAGTACTGTAGTGGAAATGTTTTTAAGAAGACAAGGTTATTTTGCAAGCCATGATCTCGAGAATTGTCACATAAATAAATTGGCTAAATTTTTTAAAAATTAATCATATGTAAAAGAAGTAGCCAAAAGATGCACGGAAGGGATATATGCTATTCTGCGCACCATGATTTCTTTTCTATGAGTAAAAATTTAAATGAATTGTAAAAGACAATGAGGCAGTAGAAAGATGGTTGACTATAAATCCCAGCCAATGTCCTAGATATGTCATTCTTCATGAAAGGCATGCTGTCTAATGTTGCATTTTCCATTAGCAAATGAGACAGCATGACACCAAATGCATGTGCTCTCCTGATTCATTTGCATGTCACCATTTATAACCTCTCACTTCCCTGTGGCATTGCAGCACCTGCCTACCAAATGGGCAATGTGTGGCAGTAAAAATTTTTGATAACACCATAGTAATTACATGACCCTTGAAGGGTATCTTTTCACATTTTAAAACTTGTGTTCTGTTTCTTGAATGTGAATCTAATACAATTTTGGCTTTGAACATGGTTTCTTTCCTGAGAGATCTGGTGGATATTGGTAAAATGAGGCCAAAAAGGAAGAAGTATTAATGAATAGATTGCTTCAAGTAGCTTAATGAACAAAAGTAATAAACTTCTCAAAATAAACAAGCAAAAAAAACATGTAGTCTTAGTAGTCACATAAAATAGTCTATAACTATTTTCTCAGTAAATTAATTTTTTAAATAAAAAGCATTGACTTAAAGGTGTAATACTATAATCAACAAAAAACAAAGTCAACACTGTATTTGTATGTAAATACATGTATATTTCATGCTCAAGTAAAAACACATTGTTACAGTTATTTGTGTATGCAAAAATAATCTTGATTTCATTTTTAGAAATTCAGAATTTCATCTAAAAAAGTAATATAGATGTACTAGAGATTAGCCTTGTGCACTTTTTGATGAATCTCTATGTATGATAACTTTTTTAAACATTTTAATTTTTATAAGTACTGTATTTTTGCATAATTCCAATTTTTCCTTTCTCCCTTTATCTTCTCACATACCACTCCATGACTCTTTTTTAAATACGTTGTAAGTAGAAGTTTCTGTCTTGATAGCCACTCCTAAATAACCAGTAGCCAGTACGCAAATTACCACACAGATGCTTATATTAATTCAAAATGTTTGGCTATTAGCTTAGGCTTATTAATAGCTAACTCTTACACTTTAAGTTAGCGCATAGTTTCCATTATGCTTTGTCACATGACTCGTGGCTGTTTACCTCATATTTTCACTTCCCTATTGCTAGGCAACTGGCTAGCATCTCCTTTCTCTGCCCTTCCTTTCACTAGGATTCTTTTAGTCTCATCTCATCACATATACTTCTTGTCTGGCTATTGGCCAATTAGTATTTTATTAAACCAATTCCAGTAACAAAACTTTACATATATGAGAACATCATCTCACAGCATTTACCCCTTTTTGCCTAATTAAAAAGGAAGGTTTGACCTTAACATAGTAAAGCTGCACACAACAAAAACAATTATTAAGTTTGAATAACAGTAACAATATATAATCAACTTGCATTTGGCAAAAAAGAGAAAATATTTATCTAACTTCTTTTGGTGAGTCTAAAGTTTTGTATCTAATTTAATTTCTTATAACTAAGTAAAAATATAATTATAACTATCTAGTCTTCAACTTCATCAAAGAACTCATAAGGATATAATATTATCTGAGAAAGTGCATTGAGGCAACTTCCAAACCTCTAGAAATGACTAAGACTTCTGTCTCCCTAGACAGTCACCCAAAGTTCTTCTGTAGTATTGAGGCATCTATGCTCAGTATATAGACCTAGAGTAACTGGCAGACAATTTAGTGAAGTAGGAAATTTAAAAGATCATTCTACCTATATTGGAAAAGTTTTTTAGTCACTTTACTTTGTGTCCTGCAGAATGTCTGGAGTTTCTTCTGTGAAGTAAGAACCTTAAGAACAACTTTTCCTGAAAAAAAAACCACCCTCTTTAACGTCAGTAATTCAATGGTATAAAATGAAAAGGTTCATGTGTTACATAGTAAGATTTTAGTTACCAAATGCAGAAGTATAAAGACCATAAGCATAATAATGTAAGAAATTACTATTAGAGACAAAGAAAAAACAGAAACATGAAAAATAAATAAAAGATAAAATAATAAAGGCAAAAATTGTAGAAAAAGCAGCTCTAGTTAAAGGTAGAATGAAAAAAGAAGGGGGTAAAAAATGCAATTAATCAACCTAAAATGATACCAGCACTTGACAGAACAAGGTAGAGAGAGTCCCTAGTTATAGCCCAAGGTTTTTGCTTTGTTTATTTTATTATTTTTCACATAAAATTATCTTTTTATCCATGTATCCCCCTGATCCTCCTCCCTTCCCTGCTCCCAATCCCTCCCAGTCAGCCTTCAGCCTCCTCTGATGTGGGAATGCCTTTCTGTATGCTGTGAATCTCAATCTTCTAATAAAGGAGCTGTTTTGGGCCATAACAGGCACCATAGAAGAAGTAGGAGAAGGAATCAGAATAGGTAGGAGAAGCAGGGCAGAGTCAGGCAGATCAAGCAAGGTGCCAAAGGCGCAACATGTAAGGAGCACAGGTGAGCCACAGGCCACATGGCAGACAGATTAATAGAAATGGGTTGATTTAAGATGTAAGAGCAAGTTAGCAATGTGCCTGAGCCATAGGCAAAACAGCATGAAGTTAATATAAACATCTGTGTCATTTCTGGAGACCTGAGCAGCTGGGCATCTGAGGGGTCTGGCATGGCAGGGTCTGGGTCTATGGCCGCCTGGGACCTAGAAACCCCCACTACTACAGATGGCGCATCCAACGTGGGGCGATTATCCACTTAATGCCTGAGAAAGTTTAAAAGGGTTTTAGCAGAAACTGAGCAAAGGCAGCTTCCAAATTGTGTATACGAAGATGAGGGTCTTTGTACAAAGAAAGCATGGCAGCTGGGTCACATTCAAAATGGCGCCGCTGGACTGGTGGCAGGCAGTGTAAGCTACAATCAGGTGAGTTCCTGAAATCTTACAGAAGACTCAGTAGCATGTGATTGATTTTAGATTTCTGTTTATTTTGAACAAAAAGTAAACAAAGACTGTTTCTTAGTAGCAGCATTTTCTTGGGTGTGCTCTGTTAGCTGGCCACAAACAGAGACAAGGACCCTTTAAAAGAACTTACTGATTCAGCTTCCTAGGCAAAAACTATGCAGCTCTTTAAGAGAGTATATTTTAAAAGCTCTTGTGGTTGGAAGATGATTAAGGATTCACAATAAAACAGATTCAGATGGGAAAAAAACCTGTAAACGGGTTACAGTGTGTGTAAAATCTATATAGGCTTCAGAGAGAAAAGAAAGAGGTTAGAAAAAGTCTTTAAAGAGAGAAATAGAGTAATAAAAATATAATAAGCCACGTAAAGATGGAAAATAGACACAAAATCTGGATTTTGGTTGTTATTTGTTTTCTTTTAATTTTTTAACTGTTAATGAGCTAACTGCAAAAATACAATGGATTGCAAATGCAAAGGCTACTAAGTTAAACAAGAATATATATTTTAAAGGTATTTTGATTTTGAAATTTATGTCTAAGGATTTATTGCTTTGGAAGAGTTCTGCTTTTGTTTCCACAGAATATGAGAACCTGTGGATTGCTTCCAAGCAAATATGGTTTCATCAACCAAGACCCCCTGAAAAAACCTGATGGGAAGAGATGGCCGTATCAGCTTCAGAGCTGCAGACTGATCCAGTCTCAACAACCATGAGGTTTTCAAAGCCCCTTAATCAGCAGGAAGTAGTAAAGGAAAACAATGCCCAAATTCCCCAAATATTGTTTCTAGATGTTTGTTTTCATTATAAATGGTTAATGTTATAGTCAATCTCTTTCTAAGAAGAAAAAGGGGATATGGTATATAAATGATTCTTTTTTAAAAATTAGATTATTGAATTTACTTAGAGCAGGAAATCAGCTGTTAATCTCAAAATGTTTTACATTGGTATAGATTTTAGTTTATTGGTACAAATTTAAGATCAATTCTCTTATGCTGTACGTATTTTTTACTCTTGTTTAAGATAGGATGTTTATGTAACTGATTTAGAATTGTAATGTATAATTAGGAAATGCATGTTAGATTTTTAGATATACCAAGATATATTTCAATTAGGTAGGTAATCTTCAAATACTTCTAAGACATACAGAATATGGCATTTAAAATATTTTAAAAACTTAGACTTTTCTGGACAGTGAGACAGATTTGTTCCTGGCAGCACCAATCTTCTTCAAGAGAAAAATGGGCATCGAAGAAACTCCATATGGAGTCTACTCTATTTGTGGTAATGGTTAGCCACTGGAGAAGAACCTGTTCTTATATTGACTGCTTGACACTATGCTGTTTAAACTAGACATGCAGGTTCCATAGGAAGATGACCTCTGAACTTTGGCAGAACAAACCGAGATGGTCATTCAGTTTCCTGCTTTACAGAGAAAACTCTCAGACATTCTTCAGGACTCAAGGCGAAGCCACGGATGAACTGTGCCAGAATGGGCAGAGCAGATTTCCTGCTTCACTGAAATGAAAAGAGACTCTGAGCCTGTAGGCTGAAGATGGATGCCCCGACTTCATAAAGGAACTTTGGGTGACTGTCCAGGCAGATAGGTGTCATCTCTGTCCTTTCTAGATTTTAGAAGTCACTTGCACTTCTGGTTTACTTGGGTAAATATATCCTTCTGTGGTCTTTGATGTAGTTGAAGATTAGATAGTTATAGGTACAGTTTTTCTTAGTCACTTAAAAGGTATATTGGACATGAAACTTTAAATTCATAAAGATAAGGTAGATGATAAGAGTATTTTCTTTAATTTTGCTAAATACAAATAGACTAGATATTGTAACTGAAATTCTTGCTTGATGACTATTTTGTTATATGTAATTTTGCTATGTTAAAATTGAAACCTTCCTTTTTGATTAGACAGAAAGGGGGAGTGGGAATGCCTTTCTGCATGCTGTAAATCTCAATCTTCAAATAAAGGAGCTGTTTTGGGCCATGACAGGCACCATAGAAGAAGTAGGAAGAGGAATCAGAATAGGTAGGAAAGGAAGGGTGGAGTCAGAGGCAGATCAAGCAAGCCGCCAAAGGAGCAACATGTAAGGAGCACAGGTGAGCCTTTGGCCACGTGGCAGACAGATTAATAGAAATTGGTTGATTTAAGATGTAAGAGCAAGTTAGCAATGTGCCTGAGCCATAGGCCAAACAGAATGAAGTTCATATAAGCGTCTGAGTTATTTCTGGGGACCTGAGTGGCTGGGCGGCTGAGGGGTCTGGCGCTGCAGGGTCTGGGTCTCTGGCCCCCCGGGACCTAGAAACCCCCACTACTACACTCCTCCTCCACCAAAAGGTCAAGAAGTTCCAAGGTAGGTCAGCTTAGCGTGGCACATACACTCCAGGCAAGTCTAATCCACTCATCCCAAAGTCCTGACTCAGTTAGGTGTTCCTCTGCAGGGAATGGGCTCCAAGGTGCCAGCCCACACACAGGAACACAGTCTGATCCCACCCCTCGAGGCTCCACATATTGGTCATGCCAGTCGACAGTCGCCTATCGTCTAATTTCTAATCTCTATCTTCACTTAACATATCTTTTCATGTGTGCTGACTTTCATTATCTGCTATGAGTTTGTTTCATTATTTTTTTACTCCAGATAATGTATCTTTCTGTTAGAGGATTAGTATAATAATTTTCCTCATATGTTTTTCATCTTCACAAAAGTATGTTCTGACATTTTTGTAATTTAGGAAACTTTTAAAAACAAATTTAAATGTTTCTTTGTGCTATTTTGCTAAATCCACTTCCACATCTATTTTTATGGACTAACTGGTCTGATTGCAGGTCACATTTTTCTGTTTCTTTTCCTGGCCTAGCCTACACTGTGTGCAAATATGTAAAGCTAATATTTAGTCACAGATTTCAACAGAGATCCATATTGATTTCTGGAGCTCTTTCCTTTATAAAGTCTTTATTTCCAAAATCCTGCTTCAGTAGGTCTGAACTTCGATCTCCTATTTTAGCACCTCATAAAGAAATCTTCATTTGTTCATTCAAGTTTTTTTTTACTTTAAAAATTACAAATATAGTAGTGCACATTATAATTTATGTATACAAATGACCAATGTTTAATCAAAGCCATTAGCATTTTCATTTCATCATTTTCAGGATGTTTTTAGATATTGATCCAATATTCATATATTTCTCTATCAGTTTTTTTTGAGACAGATTATCCCTGGTGTCTTGGAACTCACTATGTAGATCAGGTTGTATAGCATTTTAGCCTATATAATGTCTATGAACAGTGCTTTTAAGGGACTAGAGAATAAGATTTAGTGAGTAAAGGCATTTGACAAGCCTGATGATGTGAGTTTAATAATGAAATGTAATCATGTCTTTAAGAAATCTCAATTTACTGGAGTAGAAATTACTATAGCAAATGTTATTTCAATGTGGTTATTATAGGAAAGTGAAGACTTAAGAGGAAATGTTGTGTAATATATGTTTCAATTATAAATCTTGTCAAGGTCAAAAAACAAATTTTTTCGTACTAGATCACAGATACCAGACTTCAATGAAATATTGGGAGTCCCTAGGGTCCTGTAAAATGTAATAAAGCTTAGGTTCTTATTCATAATTTTGATTAGGTTGGTTTGTGGCATATATAGGGCTTTAGAGTTTTTTATTTTATTGTCATTTGTTTCAAATCATACTTCTGAAACACCAGAATCATGAGAAAACTTTACTCAGGTAATTTTAAAGATCTGTTCTGACAGTATTATGAAAATAATATTATAAGATCTGTTCTGACAGTATTATGAAAATAATATTATATTTAAAAAATATGAGCAGTTCTCATATGGGCTCACAGAGACTAAAGTAGCTAGCACTGACCTGTATGGGTCTGCACCAGGCCCTCTGCATAGACATTATGGCTGTTAACTTGGTGTTCTCATGGGACTCCTGACAACAGGAGCAGGTGTGTCTCCGATTCTTTTCCTGCTCTTGAGATTCCTTTCCTTCTAGTGGGTTTCCATATGCAGCATCAATATCAGACACTGGTGGGTTTCCATATGCAGCATCAATATCAGACATTTCACCCTGCATTACTGTATCTTGTTTTGTCTAGTCTTACTGTCATCTCTTGGAAAACTGCTTTTTTAAAAAAGGAAATGGAGGGGAAATGGATCTGGGGGATAAGGGAGGTGAGAAAAGCTAGGAGGAGCAGAGGGAGAGAAAACTGATTGGGATGTAAAAACATTAAAATTACATGTTTCCATTTTAAATAACAAACACTCATTCTTTCTTATATGTGGCTGCTGTACATTTTTCAGGATCCAATTTGATATGTAAGTGTTAATTTAGCTATATTGAAAGAATGCTCAAAATGTAGCCAAATTTGGAAATCGTCTTTTGCTTCAAGTGGAATAAACTCCCAGACCATAGCTAAACACACAAGAATAATGTGCAAATTGAAAATGTTAAATATGCTATGCTATTTGTTTACCTAGTAACTTATCCACTGCACAGTGAGCAAAAGTATTCCCCCTGAATGTAGTCTTTTCATAGCAAGTAGAAAATAATAATGTAGTCTTTGTAATAAGTAGAAAATATTACATGTAATTTCCATTGCCTTAATAATTTAGACATTTCCAGTTGATTTAGTTCTGCCACAACAGTTTTCAAACTTCTGCCATTTTTATTTTTCTCTTTCCATCACATATATTCACAATAGTAGCCGTCTGTATGATATCTTGACACTAAGTATTTCCACTGAGGCTTCTATTTGGCATTTGACATTGTCAGGTAGACATTATTAATTGTATTGTAATAATTATTTTCTGTGTCATCCTTTACACACATCCTGTAACTCTCAGCACATGTTATGCAGGAACTATAGTCTACATGTCTTTGGTAAACTTTCTAACCTTGAGCAGTTTTGATGCTCGAATGAAGCAATCACTGCCTAAAATCTGGAAGTTCTTTATTTCTCTTCAGGACTAAGAAATCATGTACTCAAGAATATTTGTACAAGAAAATAGAAAACAAAATATGAATTCCTTCTCTATGTCCTCTATCAAAACCTCATCTAGTTGCATATGTTTAGCTAGTTTTAGTAGATAACATATTCACTAAGTTTCAATGAATCATTTAGCAGATTTTTACTTATTTGATAAAAATACAGTATGATGTTTGCAGATCCTACCACGAGGCCACTTCTGTTCTCTAATCCTAGTACTTTCCCTGCCTCTTCAGACTCCAAGGAGAAAGGGGTAAGTAAGGAGGTGCCCATACCATGACTTGTAAAAGGCTAACTGCCCACAAATCCACTGGTGGTAAAGCACCCATGAAATGACTGGCTACAAAAGCACCTCAAAAGAGTGTGCACTCCCCTGGAGGGGTAAAGAAAACTCATCGTTAAAGGCCTGGGATTATGACACCCAGTGAAATCAGATGCTATCAGAAGTCCACTGAACTTATTCACAAACTTCCCTTCCAACATCTGCTGTGAAACTTCAAGACAGATCTGCACTTATAGAGTGCAGTTATCAGTACTTTGCAGGAGAAACGTGATACCTATTTATTTGGTTAATGTTTTTGAAGATACAAATATGTGTAACTACCTAAGCCAGATGTGTAACAATTATGCCCAGAGATAGCCAGATAGTACTCTGCAGACTAAGAGAACATGCTTAACAGTCCACTATGAGGGTAAGCATTGCATTCTAGAAAATACTTTTTCCTCTTCTGCCTCTTATCAGTAATTCCTAATGTTAGAGATTTTTTTCTCCATGGGGTCAATAGATACCTCAGTGGTATCTATTAAGTGGTATCTATTAAGATGTGGGAATGCCTTTCTGTATGCTTCGAATCCCAATCTTTAAATAAAGGAGCTGTTTTGGGCCATGACAGGCACCATAGAAGAAGTAGGAGGAGGAATCATAATAGGTAGGAAAGGAAGGGCAGAGTCAGAGACAGATCGAGCAAGCAAGCCGCCCAAGGAACAACATGTAAGGAACACAGGTGAGCCACGGGCCACGTGGCAGACAAATTAATAGAAATGGGTTGATTTAAGATGTAAGAGCAAGCTAACAATGTGCCTGAGCCATAGGCCAAACATCATGAAGTTAATTTAAGTGTTTGAGTCATTTCTGGGGGCCTGAGTGGCGGGCGGCTAACAGGTCTGGCACAGCAGCGTCCGGGTCTCTGGCCGCCCGAGATCAAGAAACCCCACTACTACAGGGTCAATAGATACCTCAGTATATGATTGTGAATGGAAAAATACAGGACAGAAATCAAGTATTGGCACAATTTTTCATTTTCATGTGTGTGTGATTTTTTAAAAAAAAATATAAATGAAATATGTAAAGCATTGATGCAAGCAAAATATTTAAGTGAACACATTTTAAATGTTCAAAGTTATAACAATTTTAAATAGACCTGTATATTTTTTCTTGACCAGCATTTGGATTTCTATAAAGAAAATTTCTTACTGATGCCAACTAAATTGTGTTTGTAGCATTTTTATCACACAGCACATTATATCCATTTACTATACTTTCCTGAGTCACCATACATGTAAGTACATGTTTTTAATGTTTTCTGTCTTCTGTGCTGTTATTGTAAGTTTGTTATTCAAATACATTAAGTTATATAAAAATATAATATGGCAAAAGGGTTTAATTTGGTAGCATTGTACCTCATTCCCAAAACTAAATTTAAATATCATTAAAATCAGAGAACAATTTAAATAAATATATTTTCTTAATTTTTTATATTTTGAAAAACAGACTTTGTCAAGGAACACTTCAATACCATTAAATAACAATGCATACTAAGTATTTTCTTATAATATTTGAAATTAAAAGTCAGTGTTTTGGTGGTAAGAAAGAATAGAAATGAAACATAAGTAAAATATATGTGATTTCATGTGGATTCATTTGAAACACATTTATTTTATACTGTTGAGTGTATCAGAGTAAAGAGCAATCAGTTCATTATTTCCAAAACTCATCAATTATGTAAAATGATGACAATATCAAGGCTATTACACACATGCACCCACACAGAGAGAGAGAGATAGATAGATAATAGATAGATAGGTAGATAGATAGATGATAGATAGATAGATAGATGATAGATAGATAGATAGATAGATAGATAGATAGATAGATAGATAGGTAGGTAGGTAGGTAGGTAGATAGATAGATAGATAGATAGATAGATAGATAGATAGATAGATAGATATGTAGGTAGGTAGGTAGACAGATAGAGATAGATAGATAGATAGATAGATAGATAGATAGATAGATAGATAGATAGGTAGGTAGATAAGAAGAGAGAAAGAGAGGAAGAGGGAGAGGAGTGAGAGAGAAAACCTTAATGTCAATGGCAGTACATTTTTCTTAATAGTTGTTTTATATTCTCCCCAGTTACAGTGTAAGATGCCTTTCAGTGTCTTTAAAAATACAAAACAAAAAATGACACATTTTTTCTCTCTGAATTATATTGTACATTCCAACTGTACTCTAAGTATCATAAAGACAAAGTGTAGGTCTATTTTGACAACTAGTATATTCAGCTCTGAGGGAATGAGAATAACTAGCATTGTTTGAACTGTAAAATGTTTAAAAGGGCCCCTTACTTGAGAATGAAAACATTCACTGCCCAAATTGGGCACCGTTCCTTTGGACCATAGGCTTAAGAATGGTCAGGCAATTTTTAATTTCCCTTAAACACTAAAATCTAATATGTCTTATTATATGCTCATTATATAGATATATACATGGAAATTATAATAGATATAATAATGATGTTATGGAAATACTAGGATATTTGATGTCACTGTTTCTTATCAGTAGAGCTTTATGGATAGAATTGACTGTCTTTATAGTGAGCTTTCACTCACTATATAATACAATATTAATAGATAATTGTAGTAGGTATAAGAAACATGGAAGTCATATCTATGACTAATCTGCTTTCTACATGTTCTCTACAGCATAAGCCAGTACCTTATGTATAATGGCCCTTAATTAACTGTATGTTGAAATCAAGTTTATATACTTTTTAATTATAGGGAGGAAATACTGTTGCCCAAACCTCTCATTTTGCCATTATAATTCCCTAGCAATCTAGCATACATCCACTCAACTAGATTTTTTTTCAATAGTGTACACACTTTCGAATCATGCCATTGTTTTAATGGTTGTATTTTTTCCCTTACACTTCTCTTAGAACTAAGTATGAACTCATCTTTTTCCTAAATGAGTTTGGATTCCTTTCTGTGGTATGACTACAACTTGTCCATGTCTGTATCCTGGTGTAGAATACTTAATTCACTGAATACTCAATTCCTAAATGACAAACCCTTGTATGTTGGAAACTGGAATCTTCCTCCTTTACATAATTTACTACTAGTAGTAGCATTCACTGCTTCTACCTTTGTATAACAGAGAAATCTCATTTTCTCTCTCTGAAGTATTACTTATATTTTGAACAAATGAAGTGTGCTAAAACAATGCTGGTGATATTTTTAGCATGTAACAAGGTTGATTACAAAATTTCTTTTCTAAGTTCTTTCTAGGGACTTTGTCCAGTGGGAGTGTTGAAATCCAGTGCAGTAAGAGACAATACAGTGCAATGCACAAAATAGAGGAATTACTTTTGGGTTATTTGTTTTTGGTGTTTTTTTTTTAGAATTTCTCTATTTTTATAAGCATACAAATGCAAAACTATAGAACAGATGTATTTATAATATTTTGATTAATTCTTATAAATCCCACAAATTGAAACAGTGTATTTTGATCATATCTATTCTTCAGTACCTCCCTCCAAGTCCCTCTAATAGTGCTGCCTATCCATTTACCTTTCAAATTATTGTTTTTTTATATATTGGTAACCCCATAAATCCATCTAGTGATACCTATATGTATATAGTATATGGTCATTCACTGAGACATGACCAACTTACTAGTGGCCGTCACCCTCAAAGAGAGTGACTTTTCTACTTCAGCAACCATCCACTGTCAATAGCTCCTCTACCAAGAATAATAACACGGGAACTCCACCATTAGTGTTGGAATTTTTAATGACTTGGTCTTGTACAGGTCTTGTGTGGGTAAACAAGGTTGCTGTGAGCTAATGTGTGCAACATCCATGTCTTGTCCAGAAGTCAACATTTTCACAGCTTTTATCCTTATCCTCTAGGTCTTACATTCTTTTCTCTCATTTTCTAGCAAAGTGTTCTTAACCTTGGATAGGAGCAGTTTAATTTAAAAAAAAAAAACCTTATCTACAGCAACACACTTTAGAACATATATTAAATACAACTCTCTACTGTACATAGTAATATTATGCCTTTGTTCTGTTTTATGTCTTATGAAAAGTTTTCCTGTCAGTATATATAGAAATACTTTGGCACTCATGAAAGACTGGCTTCGGGAACTCCCACAGACACCAAAATGCCTGCATGTGCAAGTACCATATACAAATTATGTTGTATTTGCATATTAGCTATGCACATTGTTTTGTGCATTTGTCTCTCTTATTAAAAATTGATTCTTCGATCATACAATACATTGTGACCACAGTTTTCCCTCCCTCCACTCCTTCTGGACACCCTCCATCTCCCTTTTGCCCCAGATCTACCCTTCTTCTATTTCCTTTCCAGAAAAGAGTAGGCCTTTAAAAGATAACAGTTAAAGTGGGATAATACTGAATGAAAGACTACATATGGAGGCTGAATGTGACAACACAATAGAAGGAAAAGAATCCCAAGAATAGGCAAAAGAATCAGGGATACACCAACCCCCACTGTTAGGACTCTTACAAGGAGACTAAGCTAACAGCCATAATATATAAGCAGAGGACCTTATGGAGACCAAGCAAGTCCCTTGCTTGCTGTTTCTGTTTGATCCCATAGGAGTTCTGTCTAGTTGATTCCATGGCCCATGTTCTCCTGGTGCACTCCATCCCCTCTGACTCCTACAGTCCTTCCTCCCCTTCTTCTGTGAGGTTCCCAAATCTACAATGGGAGGGACTTGGTGGAGACCTCAAATTTATACTTTCTTCATAATGTCTGTGAGACTCTGTATCCTTTCTTTTCTACTTATGATGACTGGATAAGGCACAAATCTATGATTATCACAGACTATTATTATGGATTTTATCATTGTTCTTTTTTTGGTCATGTTTGGTTCTACCCTAAGTCTCTGGGATATCCATTCTTAACTCTTCTTTAGCACAGTAGTATAGCTAGAGGTTACATCAGTCCACAACATTTTGAAATGACTGGAAAAACAGCATATAAAATTTTCCCCACACAAAATCGGTTATGTTTGCAGAGATACAAATGGTTAATATACTGAAGTGATTTTATACTTTACTACACTACAGTATACTACAACACATGCACACACACGCATACACACACACATGCATACACACATAATTTATCTCAATGAAGTTGTACAAATACTATGTTTCTACGTTTCAATTAGTATAGAATATAAAATTCTTTTCTTAGGACTATCAAGATGGTTCAGAGAGTAAAGACAAATGATGCCATGCCTCCTGACCTAGGAAAAACATGGTGGAATGGGAGTAGTGACTCCTAAAACTTGCATTCATGCTCATATATAAACAGACACACACAAAATAATGAATATGAAAAGAAAATGAGTAGCATGCTTTAAGTAAATTTTTTGATTAGACAAAATTCCATAAGAAAAGCGCTGGCCAAGTAGAATTGGATTAGGTTTCCAGGATTAGAATAGTTAATATAATAGAATAGTTAATATATCTTTATCAAACAATAGATTAAATTTGAATTATACAATCATCTAAATTCATTTGCATCAGTTTATTTCTATTTTCTTTGAAACTATTTTTAAAAGCTACTGATACATGTCCTGATTTACAAATATAATAACATGTGCATTACATAAAACTGCAAATATCATTCTATTTTTATAAAATTATTGCTATAAATTCTGTATGAAAAATAAGGCAGATACTAATTATCTTGTTTACAATCATCTAATTATTTGGCAGCACATGGATTAAGAAGTTCCCCCTGGAAATGTCACTCTAGACACAAAATAAACACCACAAGAAAGAAGAAAGAAGAGGAGGAAAAAAATGTAGCAGCTTTGCAGAAAAAGGATTTTTTTCTAATTTGATCATTCCATATGCTTAAACTTATCTTCAAAAATGAGCTACTACTTTAATTAATAACCCAAATCCAAAAGGGAAATTTACTGAGAGCCTCAACAATATCTTAATGATTTCAAGGAATAAATAATACAAGTTATCCTGCCGCCATTTACTAAATCTAACATTATTAATGCTGATATTGGGGAAGTGGAGTTTTCTTAAGAACATCACTATTCTTGCTAATAGCAATAAATATTTCATGTCACATAAGTACAAGTGGATAAAAGTAATTTAGTTTCATAGCACTTAGACTTTAAAGATATGTCAATGTTTATGGTCAACAGCTATTGCACACAGGCATTGAACCTACATTGTTTGGAATATGGTACATATACTATGTCAGTTAGAGATAGGAAACAAACATAAGAAGAGTGCTATTGTGTCTTATATAGCTAATTACTGAAGCTCTGAATTTATAAAACTTGATCCTTGTTATACAATAGCTAGTTCAATACAAATTAAAGTAATTGCCCTCCAGACCTCATTGTTTTCATCATTGATCCTATCATTATGGACACTAGTGAACTTGGAAATTACTCACAGGAAGACAGATGACAGAAGACCAAATACCATACCACCTGCTTGTTCCAAATAATAATAAAATTATTACTTTTATTTTATTAAAGTTCAGGTATGATTAAGTTCCCTGCTTTTTTCATTGCCTTATACAACTCATTCCCTTCTAAGTCTTTGTAACGATTATTCCAAATGTTGCCTCAATTGACTAAGTTAGTTTTTTTTAAAGTGTGATTTTCCCCAAAATAACAGAATTTTAAGCCTATATATTGTGCAAGTTAACACCCATTTCTTTAATTTGAGCCTACACTCCATGGTGGTGGACATAGCATTAGGAGTGGGTCAAGGCCATGACAGCGGAACGACAAGCTGCCTGATCATATTTTCCAGACCAGGAAACAGAAATATGAGGCAGCTTTTTTCTTTTTCACTTTTTATTTAGTCCAAGAATCCAGACCATGAGACTCAGTTAATCCTATCTGGAAGTGCTCTCACAATACAATTAGAGATACTTTTTCCCCTTTGGGGAGAGGGGATACGTAGATGGGGAGTGGAATGGCAGAAGGCTAACTGAGAGGGATTGGGAGGAGGGAAGGTAGGGAGAGCAGTGGGATACATAAATAAAAATGACATTTTTTAATAAAAATATAACAAAAGAAGAGATACGTCTCATTTGGTATGTTGTAATCAATCAAGTTGATAACTGAGTTTAACCATCAGAACACACAGAAATTTTAATATTATCTATTATTTTATCACAATGCAGAACATAAGGAGCAATTAAAAATATAACTCCATTGGAATTTTACATACTGTATCTCAAAAGAAGACTATATAGATAGTACTACTACCTCTTAATGACATGAATGATGCTCTTGACCCTATTACAAACCCATGTCCCCAAAGCTTTGCTTTTGATCAAAAATCACATGTTAGAAAGAACACTTTTGTTGTGTCCAGCGGAATTATTTTTTATCTTCTATGTATAACAATAAAAATGGAACCAAATGGAATATTCAGCAAAGTGATCAAAAATTGCACAAGATAAACCTTCTTTCTCCAAAGTAGCAATGAAAACAATGTCTTTGCAAGGACCTTTTGATCTTAATTACATTATAGCAAAGAAATCTTTGAATATGCTTGCACTGCTTACAATTGGACAATCTATTTGAAAAGTAGAATTGAACAAGATACGTATTACAATAAGTCAGAAGCAATTTTTTCTAACATAAAATGCAACATAGTTAGATCTCATTACTAGCTTCATCCTATTCTCAGTGAAACACAATTATAGAAATTGGGGGGGCATCTAAAATACAAAATTAAAATAATTAACATTTTTACAAATAAGGACACTTCATTAGTGTGGGTTCTGCTTCTTACTCCAGATTGTTGGTGCACTGGCCCACAAAGGTGCAGGGAGCAGAAGCAGGGAACAGAGTTTGAATAGCTGTGGGTATGATGGAAATAGCACTCTGGGAGATGACTTCTTTGGTGAATCATGGCCGCTTTATTCTAGTGTATAGGGAATATATAGGATTAGGAAGCCTGGGGACAAACCTAATTTGCATTTAGTGGCATGCTTATATTATAAGGCTTCATAAGTGACAGCTGAATCCTATAGCAAAGCTCCTAATCTTAGTTACCACATGTGCAGCAGAGGAAAGGCTTCTAGAAGGAAACTGTGGCAAGGGTCATGCTAAAAATAAGCCAGGCTTCCAGTCTTAGAGACAGCTTTCAGTTAAGGTCAGTCCTCCACTGTGCCCAGAGACATTCTCCATTCTCCAGATAAGGGAAGGCAGAGAGCAGGAAGTCTCACAGTGTGTGTGTGTGTGTGTGTGTGTGTGTGTGTGTGTGTGTGTGTGTGTGTGTGTGTGTGTGTGTGTGTGTGTGTGTGTAGTGGGGGGGGGAGGGGTGGTCTTCCATATTGTCAAGCTTAGAGAAATCTGCTAGGCTGTGGTAAACTTCAACTTCTGATAGCAGGACTTCCCAACACACTAGTATAATTGTGGCAGTACCATTATGTGACATGTGGTCCAATATTTCATTTACAAAACGAGTAGTACTGATCTCCTTCGTGAAGATAACTTGTGATTAACTTTAGTCTATAACAAATTACGTTAAAAGAATAGAATAGAAAAATGGGAATAGTAAAATTTAAAAATCTACTTTTAAGAAAATGATTACTGGATTATATAGTTGGCAACATTAGAAGACTCTGAAAGATTAAATATGATATAATTTGTTAGAGAAAGGGTATTTGATTCAATTACTTTTGTGAAAAACAAATAATAAACCATCTATATACACCAGAATTTCAAGTGTCAGTTGTATATAGACTTTGTATTTATAATAATAAAGTAATTTCATGATAAATATGTGGATTTTGAGAAATTTGCCATGGTTTCAAACTTAAATGAATATCTTTAAAGAATTTAGAAACAAAAATACTGCCTTGAGAGTAAGAATTTTTCTCATCTAAGCAAAATTAGTTTTCTAAATTTATTTGCAGTATGATACAGTCCAATTTGTGAAAATGAAGTTCTTTTTCCTTATGTGACAAAAATACATATATAACATCATCCAAAGTTTACAGATATTGTTCACCCTAAGTTATTTATTTATATCTTCCTACCCCTTCTTTGTTCACTTTTCAATTTTAGCACACAGAATACATCTTTGTGAATAGTATTACCTATGTTGTTTTGTGATGAACACTACAAAGCAAATCCTGGCATCTGGGCAAAAAATTGAAAGTTTGCTTAGAACAAATCTTGAGTTTACTCTTCCACCAGATGTTAGACCCATGATGAAACTGAAGGGTTGGAAACTGCTGCTTGACAGAAACAGTTGGCTGCAGAAAAGGCCAAAGAGGCAATTTTATAACCAGCGATGTTTTGAATTATTCACAAGGGAAAGCCTGTTTTTTGTTTGTTTTTTATTTTAGAGGCAAATAAGCTACTAAGCTGCTTAAGTGATTTAAAGTGACCAACAAAAATATGGACAGTAAAGATGCCAAATATTAAATAGTCAATGTACCCGGACATGTGGCACTTTGTTAAAGGGGGAAGACAGAGGAAGGTAATTTGTTTTAAGTTGTTCTTTTAAAAGGTTTTTTATCTTTGCCTTTTCTGTGTAGCAGTGTTGCTTTTGCCCAGTAGTTTATTAAATATGTGCTTCCTAAATATTGTCAAATGAGATTTCTAGTTTGTGAAACAAGTGTTAAACATCAGTGGTTAGGTCCTTTACATTTTGAATGTAATAATAGTTCAAATCCTTTGGGTGTGTTGGTAAAACATGCCTGTTTATACTGGTGACAGGAAATGTAAAACTAATGATTCTTAGACAAATTAGCTTTATAAAAACAATTGGATAAATTTCTGATGACTGAGAATGTCATACTATTTATAAATGAGCCTATGTCTATAAATATAGATCAAACACATGTCTATTTAAAACATTGATTAGAGAGCTTAATTGTTAAAATATTTGTGTAACATATAACTACACATTCATATACTGATGCATATAGAAAGTCTCCTTTTATATCTTCAACTAGAATGCACAAGCATGTAAACTTGTTATGTACAGTTATTCAAAATTATTTATTTTGCTCCTTTCTTATTTGTGAATAATGATTAATTTCAATTTTTTTCCAAAGTTCACTTTTAACAATGAATTGAATATTCTTACCCAGAAAAGACAAAATTAAGTTTTGATGACAATTGTGTTAGGATAGACTTGTGGGAATTCAGCCTAAAAGGAAATATGAAGCTTTGCAATCAAGTAGAGTGATAGAATGTCATTGTAATAGCAGTATTAATAATTTTACTGTTTTTTATGCAAAAGTTTTGTTTGTTTTGTTGTTGTTTTTTTTTTTTTACATACCAACTACTGTTCCTTCTCCCTTTCCTCTTCCCTGTTACACCACAACTTCCACCCACCCTACTCTCTACTCTCCACCCACTCCTCAAAGAGGGTAAAATCTTCCAGGGGAATCTGGCATAAAAGTTGAGGTAAGAGCAAGCCCCTGCCCCTGAATCAAGACTGAGCGAGGTATCCCTCTATAAGTAATGGCCAAAAAGCCAGTTTATGAATTACGGATAAGTTCTGGTCCCACTGCCATGGGCCCCACAAACTGCCCCTGCCATTCAACTGCCATTCACATTCAGAGCATCTAACTTCAGCCCCATGAATGTTTCCAAGCTGTCAATCCAGAGTCAGTGAGCTCTCAATGAGCACAAGGCTGCCTTTGGAAAACAATGGAGGGACATAGCAAGGTTTATGTACCCTTCTTTGCCTTCTCTGCCACACACCAGCATTTCTTTGCCTGGCTTTCTATCTCTTTTTTGACAAAGTCAAGGATGTTCAGTACCTCATACAAACTACCTGTCTCCTCATCTGTGTCCTCACACATTTCATAGTTCATACTGAAGGCGACAGTAATTGTCTTATTTGGAAGAGGGTTATGATCTTGTGGAGTTTTTTGTTCCCAATGTGATCTTTGCTTGTTGGTCACTTCTTTGTGTCCTTTTTATACATTTGATTTTCATTTGGGAAATTATGGGATCATTCTACTCTTTGGGAACCTGAGAAAAATAGCACAGGTTTTCCATTTTTTTTTTCTTTATATGAACTAGGGACTCCTGTTGGATATGTCTCTTATATCAGCTATCTCTTTAGGTTTCCTCATCATGATCTTTACTATTTTGCTCATATAATCCCTCCTCCCTCTCATAGACTGAACTGGAAGCTCAATCAAGTGCTCAGCTCTATGGATCTCTGCATCTGCTTCCAACAGTTGCTAGATGAAAGTTCTATAATGACAATTAGGGTGGTCATTCACTTGATTATAAGGAAAGTCCTATTTAGGCACCATTACACTATTGCTTGGAGTCTTAGCTGGGGTAATGTTTGTGGGTTCTTGGGTATTTCCTTAGCACCTGGTTTCTCCCTAACCACAAATGAATTTCTCTATCAAAGTATCTATTTTATTGTTCTCTCTCTCTGTTACGCTCTCAAGTCATCCATCCTATTTTCTCATGTCTGTTTCCACCTTCCCTTACCATTCTGCCATAAGCAGACACTAAGAGACCACACATGCTAGCCCAGACTACTATATCCAGCAGAACTCTGAATCATCATAGACATAGTAAACTAGATATTTCATGACAAATCTAAATTTAAACAATACCTATTCACAAATCCAGCCCTACAAAAAGCACTAAAAGGAAAACTCAAACCAAAGGAAGTTAGATGCACCCATGCAAGCATAAGCAATAAATAAACCCACAGTGTAAAATCTCAAAGAAAAGAACCCCCACACACACAACACAACCCAAAATATCAGGAATTAACAATCACTGATAGTTAAAATCCCTAAATATCAATGGACTCAATTCCCTATGAAAAGACACAGGATAACAGAATAGAAAAAAAATAGGATCCATCATTCTACTGCATACAAGAAATACATCTCAACTTCAAAAACAGACACTACTTCAGAATAAAGGGTTGGGACAAGACTTCCCAATCAAATGGACTTAAGTAAGCTGATGTAACTATCTTAATATTCAAAAATGTAAACTTCAAACTAAAATCAATTAAAGAATCCAGAAGGCCATTATATATTTATCTCAGGAAAAATCCATCAAGATAAAATATCAATCCTGAAAATTTGTGCCTCCAATACCCACATATGTAAAAGAAACAATACTAATGCTTAAACCACACATCAAGCTCCATAGTCAATAGTGAGAGACCTTAACACTCCAATTTTATTCTTAAACTAAGCCTTAAGAAAAAAGAGCTTTGAAAATTCTACCTAAATGTGTGTCTGCATGAAGCTGAGAATTAAAAGATAGTGAAACTGTGTAATTGATTACTATGGTCTAGTAAAAAAATCAGTCAACAGTCAATTAATTTCGGTTGTTGACCTGAGCTAATGATTAAAAATTAAGTTTATTGCTGAGGACTATTCCAATCAAAACAATATATGATGCTCCAACATTATCAATTTTATACAATAATTAAAGGTTTTTCCTGAATTTTTTTCCAGAAAGTTAGTCCACCCTTCTCACAGGAATAAGTAATAATGGCCATTATGGTCTTTCTAATTAAGGACAAACAAGTAGGTAGGTTAAGTCCTTTTGACATCGTCTTGGAAACCAAAGGAGTGAGAAAACGTGAAATGTTGTATACAGAAGTCTCTTTTATGCTCCCATCAAACTGAAAAAGGCCCCAGGGCATTCTACAATGGCACTTTTGTTACTTCTGTTTGTGGATAACTTTAGGTGGCTTTGTCAGAACTTTGAGTTTAGAGTCAGAAGAGGCAGCCAGGTTGAATAAGCTACATGTAAGCTTCTTATATCTTGCTCAATGTAAGAGGAATGTTTTGTATTATTGATTCCAACAGGACGCCCCTCTAGATGTGTTTCTTTCCACAGTACACTGGGGAATGAGGCATGACGTTTGGACATTATTTGGCTCAAGGTATTTCTCAAAGAAACTCTGAAAGAATATTGTACAAAATCTGTAGCATTTTCTCTTGACATTATTTGAATTGAGATATCTCAAAAATGCGATTCAAACCGTACCTCTATTTCTATAGTATATATCATCTTGGAGGTTATTGAATTTTTAACCAGCTAATTAATGTCATTTAGGTACCTGGGCTGAAATTACAAGTTATTCTTACTTGGTTATGTTCTTAGAGATTTATTCTAGCTTGTTTTCTATTGATGTGGTGAATACTGTGACCAAAAGTAACTTGAGGAGGAAGCAGTATACACAATCTTATAGCTCACAGTTCATAATGAAAGGAAGTCAAGAATAAACTAAAGGCAGGAACCTGGAGCCAAGAACTGAAACACAGGCTATTAAGAAATATTATTTATTGGCTTGCTTGTCATGAATAAATTAGCTTGCTTTCTTTTATCACACAGTGCCGCCTACCTAGGCATGGTTTTAGCCACAGTAGGCTATGCTTTTTTCACAATGGTCATCAATCAAGAAAAAGTTCTAAAGTCTTTCCTACAGGGCACTCTCATAGAGAAATTTTCTCATTTGAATTTCCTCTTCCTAGATGATTGTATCTTGTCAAGTTAACACCAAATATAACCAGGATACATTTTTTCATTTAATTAAATCTATCTTTAGTTTTTGTATTTTCAGAGGGTATTGGGATAGCTTGAATTTGGATCCCATTTTTCTAGAAATTATACTCTGTCTGGCACATATAGTCAGCATAAACTATTATTTGTTGTTGAAACCAGTTTAAATTAAATTCCTCTCATTTATAAGAATGAGTATTTTCCCTTTAAACATAAACTTGTTTGTTAAGACTGTTAGTTGTTTTTCTCCTTTGAATGTTATGTGTTGCCATCTGATAACATGAAAGTTAGTCTTCATAGAGAAAGGATTTGGGTCAGGTTAAGCTCAGGAACCTCTGTTACTACTTCTGAAGTACATGCTGTCTTTAGAAATAAGGACTTACTTTCTATTTCTGGGGATCAATAATCACAATAGCAATGAGTTCTAATGATTTGGGAGTTCATTAGACAATCCTGACCAATACCTAGAAAGGGAGCTCCTTTTGGTGGTGTTGTGGTTTTGGTTGGGTGGCCTTTGGCCCTTGGAGGGAGTATTGTCAGCCAAGATGAGAACATTTCACTCAAACTATATATGAATGTATATGTGTATTTAAATGTCTATGTGTATATGTATATACTGACTTAAGTGTGCTAAAGTTAATTTTAGTCAATAGTATGATTCCTTACAAGGATTTTTAGACATCCTTACTTTATTTTACCCTCCTCCTTCCTTCATTTTTATTTATCTTACTCTGCTCTCTCTAGTTACAGCTCACCCATTTTTCCCATTTCTTCCATCATATTCCCGCTATTTTGCTATTTCATTCTCTATTACTTCCCCTACATCAGAATCTTTTATATTGCTCGTTTGTGCAGTTACTCCAAAATATATACCCATATCTTAAGATCTGAGCTAAGAGACTTGTATTAGAGAGAACATGTGATGTTTGTCTTTCTGGCTCTGGATTACCTCACTCAGTATCATCTATTCTGCTTCCCTTCTTTTACCTTCAAAGCTCATGATTTCATTTTTCTTTACAGCTGAATAGCATTCACTAGTATTTATGAGGCACATTTTCATTACAATATGTTACAATATGGTTTTCTGGCACAGCTAACTCTATGGTTAGGTCCAGCCCACCTCAGCTTATCTGGACCATCAATCCCAAAGTCCCAATGAATCACACTGACACTTATATTAATTTCATGTTGTTTGGCCAATGACTCAGGCACATTGCTAGCCAGCTCTCTCATCTTAACTCAACCCATTCTCATTAATCTCTCTGCCACATGGCCCGTGGATCATCTGTGTTCCTTACATATTTCTTCTTTGGGTGTCTGGCTCTATCTGTCTGTGTCTCTACTCTCCTACTACCTATTCTGATTTCCCCTCCTACTTTTTGTACAGTGCCTGTTATGGGCCAAAAAAGTCCTTTATTTAAAGATTTATGTTCACAGCATACAGAAAAACATACCCACATCAATCTATTCAGCAGCTAAAGGACATTTAGGTTGTTTCCATTTCATATATATATATATATATATATATATATATATATATATATATATATATATATATATATATATATATGTGTGTGTGTGTGTGTGTGTGTGTGTGTGTGTGTGCATATATATATATTATATAATGCATTTCATTAATCACATTTTTTATTGGTAGTCAATGGTATTGATATATACATATCACTAAAACTACCAAACTAAAGAGGTCTTTAGAATTTTAATTAATAACCAAAGAAACTAAAAGCAACTATGAGACTTTTTAAAGGTGAATACATATTTTTAAGTGTCATAAATCCACTCACCACTAATCAACCACAAATAGAAATGAGGTATAAAACCACAAAATATAGAAGAAGCTTTAATGGTTTCTGAGTCAGTCCCAACAGGTTACATAGTATATGATTCTCTGTAACATGGCATTCTGTATAGATAATATCATCAGCATATTAAATCTTTGATTCACATTGGTTCAGAAGGGAGAAATGAGCCAAAGACCCAAGTCACAGGCTTTTAGGGCTGCCAAATTTCTTGGTAATCTAAGAAAAATCTAAGAAATGTATTAAACACTTGCTAATTCCAGTAGAAATTTACAGTGCACAGTGAACCTTCAGGTACACAAAGTTTCAAAATCACTTATGAAATCAAGACATCAAAGGAAACAAGGTATGCATGTTCTGACAAAAATAATTAGTAAAATTTTATGAATTGTGCTCTAAATATATAAAGAATCTTCCCTTGTTGGGAAGAGGCCATGGCTTGTTTGTTTAGAAAGAAATGGCATATAAGGTTAAAATCAAAAGGAACTTGGGCTGGGCATGTGGCCCAGTGGTTAAGAACACTGCTTGCTCTTTAAGAGGATATGTGTTCAGTTCACAGGACATACATGGCAGCTGACAAAAAAGATCTGATATCCTATTTTGACATTTATGGACACATGTTACACATGTGGTATAAGATATATATATATATATATATATATATATAATATTCTTATACATAAAAAATAAAATTGAAGAGAAAAGAAGAAATACACCAAAAAACAGTCTGAACATATTATCTAGTTGATATGTTATTTCCCATACAGGTACAAATTAAAGCACATGTATATTTACTACTGTTTTGTTTGTATGTATCAACAGCATTTATGCACATGTAGATGTATCTGTGTTTCACAAACTATTACTCTACTTCTTGGATTCATTTATTGAAATATTTGCCATGCACTGCCTCTGTACTCATTGACACCATGCTAGGCAATGGAAATACACAACAAAGATATAGCCTGTATAATCAGAGACCAGTGTGACTAAGTCATGAAAATAGCAGGTAAGGAGCTGAGTGGATGCACAATAATGCAGAAACAGTCATTTCTCATGGTCTAAGAAGGTGGTGTGCTCTTTAGTGTTTTGTCATCTGTAGCCTGAGTTTTTTGACCTGGCCTAGCCACCCATTGCTCCTTACTCCCAGTAATCACCCAGATGCTTCTATTACAAATTGTTTGCCTTATGACAGGCTCATTATCAGCTAGCCCTTACAACTCAACCCATTTCTATTAATCTGTCTAACCACATGGCTTGTGCCTTGCCAGTACTCAATTACACTTTGCTTCTTAAGCAACTGGATTGCTTTTCCCTGACCCCTTGTATATGAACCATAGGTTAGGCACACTTTTCTTCTGGTGGAGAGCCATTTATTTCTGTGACTGTAGAAAAATGTCCTCTTGTGACAAGAGCCAGGGGCTCAAGTGACAGGTTCCCAGAGGCCACATTGGACATTATCATCCTCTAGCTAGAACCAGTGTGTTTCTCTGTTCCATCAGGCTCCCGTACAGGCACACTCTGACCCTAAAGATGTAAGAGACATATACAACAGAAGTCCGTAGTTCATATAAAGAAAAAAAAAATGGAAATCCTGTGCTATTTTTCTCAGGTTCCCAAAGAGTAGAATGATCCCATAATTTCCCAAATGAAAATCAAATGTATAAAAAGGAAACAAAGAAGTGACCAACAAGCAAAGATCACATTGGGAACAAAAAACTCCACAAGATCATAACCCTCTTCCAAATAAGACAATTACTGTCGCCTTCAGTATGAACTATGAAATGTGTGAGGACACAGATGAGGAGACAGGTAGTTTGTATGAGGTACTGAACATCCTTGACTTTGTCAAAAAAGAGATAGAAAGCCAGGCAAAGAAATGCTGGTGTGTGGCAGAGAAGGCAAAGAAGGGTACATAAACCTTGCTATGCCCCTCCATTGTTTTCCAAAGGCAGCCTTGTGCTCATTACATTTTAAATAACTGAAAGTGAGAAGAAAGAAGATAATGAAATGCCTGCTCACTTTGACCAATTATCTGCTGGATGTGTTGTATTTTACATTCATGCAGTCGGGCATAGGGAGCAAAGGATTTGGAGATTCTGAGGTGCAGGGAACTTCACAAGAAGAGGAACCAAACTCTGTGTATATGGCTTCAAAGGAGACTCTGAGGAATGATGGCAGGTTTCATTCCTTTGTGGAGAGTGAGCACTGGAAACTCATTAACAATGACACCATCACAGCAAACACCTAGCAGTTGATGTGTTACCGGATCAGGTCTTTCAGATCAAGGTTGAGAGAAATAAGAGTCCTTCACGTCCAGTGGCAACTCAGACATCTGATTTTGAGGACAGAAGCTTCACTGTGTTAAAAAGTTACATTGTGAACTTGCACCCCACATTGAGAAAAGAACAGGAAAAACTTAAAATATACATCAAGGAAGAAAGTGAGAAAAGAAAGAAAACTTCTTTATTCAAAGTGCATATAGCAAACTTTAGGAAGCTGGCCTAAAACTGTACCCCATGTAAAGTCTTCAAACTTCTTTCACACCTTAGTGACTCAGTTGGGCTCATAGTTTGGAGCAACAGTGGAAACAAGGGTAGTACCACTTGCTTTATTTTTAACGAGCTCAACATTTTCACTTGTCAAAATGTAATAAATGACATTAGGGGAAGGCATAGAACCAAGTAAGTGGACAGACAGAATTAGTCAATGTGTAAAAGTAACATTTGGATATCAGGTGTTCTCAACAAAAGGGGACAGCTATTGTTTTGTTGAACCTTGGTTTGAGGTGTCGGATGTAAGCTTTGATTATTGTGCCCTGAAACTGAAGGCAAGTGGGCAGTGGACAGCACATTCCTACAGACTTTTGTAATGGAATACCTTCTGAATCACTTAGTTGGTTTATATACATGAATGGTTATCTAGATGGAAAATCTAAGGATTTTTTATGGTTATACTGTGATACCTGAAGATAAGCAAAGAAGAAAATGTGAGGACATTCAGGGAAGAGGAGCAATGGGCATCAGTGATCCTATGCAGAATATCTATCTACGTGACACCCAAAGTAGTTTCCAGAAAAAAGCAACAATCCATGAACTTATGAGGTTACTGGGATAACACTTTCTACAGGGTTCCTGGTAGCCATGCACACTGCTGGTTTCATTTGTAAGTATGCAAGTGGGGATTCTAGCATCACTGAATTTGGCTCTTCAATGAATAACATACTTGGTGATATTAAACAAAATCATAAAAGATTGTACAGTGAAATAATGTGCATTTACTAGATATTATGAATAGAGAAGCAATGAAATTGGCTGATCCAATATCTGTGGAGGTCAAGTACTTTGGGAGTTTGCCAATGAGTTGTAGAGGTAGGTCTTATAGTAGATTTATTTTTAGATTTTTGAGAATTTTGGGCATGGTAGTTACACAAGTCATGATTCTACCTATAGTGTGGGGTTTTACACTCCCAAACCTACATTTGTTGTCACTTGTTCCACTGATCTTTACCATTCCGTAAGATGAGGTAAAATAAAATCTCATAGTTGTTTTTAGTTTCATTTCTCTAATTATTAGTGATAAGTAACATTTTCTGAAGTATTTTTTTCATTAGATAATTCTTTTCAGGTCACAGAACCATTTTTGAATGACTTACTACTAAATGGTAGAACTAGAGATTGAATACACATATGTATAACTTGACATTATATTCATACACACATATTTGTTGCATATATTCAACTTTCAGTAACTATTTATTAATTTATATTAAATATATCCTGTGCAAGAATAGTCTTCAACACACATATTTTACACATTCAACAGTAGACTGAGCAGACAAAATTAACCAAATAAATATACACAACAAGATATTTAAAATAATAACAAATAGCATTTAAAGTTGATATTTTGAATTTCATTTTTGACAGGAATTTGATTAATACACTGAGATATGTGTGCTAATTTTCAATGTTTTTAAAAATTCATATTTGAATTATGCTGTGAGAAAAACATTGTATTCTAATCCTTTTTTTATTTTCTTATCTACATAAACTTTAAATATATCTACTGCAAACCAGTAAAATTTTAGCTATTTGAAAACCACTTAATTTATTCAAGATTTTAGTTCCCATATTTCTGAGAAGGAACACATTAATAAATGAGCACAAATTATAATTAGCTTAGACTAATTAAAGATTTATAAATATTTAAATTTCTTGACTGAAGCAAAATTTGATTTTAAAATCTAAGTTATGTTGGAAGCACACATATCATCGTAATCAAACTTCTTTCTAATAAACTTTTTAAAATATTAGTATATGACAGTTGTGACATTTCTTCATGTCATTTACATTAGAGAAAATTAAATATTTTAGATCAGTGATATGCAATAAGATGAAAGACATTCAAATTCTGGCTAGCATTGTCTTTTCTATCTTACAAATTACTTAGTACAAATTAGCTCTGAAGCTTCATGAAAACTTTTGCCAACATCAAAATAGGCAAGTTCCACGGGAAAAATCAAGGAGAGTCAACTAATAGAAGCCTTCAAACACTGACATACTAAATTATAGACTTAAGAAATGAAATTAAAATATGATTTAACATCTATAATCTTAAAAAATGAAAACTTGTTAGAGTCCAAGGGTCAATGTCAAAAACTTTGTAAATAAATATATAAACACATATATATTCTCATTCTCTCTTCTTATACATACATTTGTGTATATATATATATATATATACACACATATATATGTACACACGCGCACACACACACACACATATATACAATACATATATATATATATATATATATATAGAGAGAGAGAGAGAGAGAGAGAGAGAGAGAGAGAGAGATATGAAACAGATGGGGATTATTCTATCTCACATGGAGATGTATATTGTTGAAACTGAAGATATAATTCAATGGTTGAGAATTGAGAACTGGTGAGTTGAAAAGATAGCTCATTGGCTAAGAGCACTTTTTTTTTTTTTTAACAGAAAATGACGGTTCAGTTTCCACCTCACACATAATAGCATACAACCCTAATTAACTCCAGCTCCATGGGGATCTACTTCCCTCTCCCGCTATGCCAAGTACTGCAAGCGGTTATATACATAAATGCAGGAAAAATGCTCATAAACATAAAATGAAAAATAAATATATTTTAAAAAACAGAATTATATAATTTTTCTTCAGAGAAACTTTTATCAGAGACAACTTTGAAATTCACTGTCTCAGCAAATATTTATTGAAATCTATTAAATATAAATTCTGATCTTAAATGTCTTTAAGTTTGTTGGTAGAAAGTATAAAGCATAAACAGATGTATATTATTTTTAAATATATTATTTATTATACTAGGGAATATAAATGGATGGTATAATAAATAATTACAGGTGAAATCCAAAAGGACTAAAAAGTAATTATTTACTTTTTCAGAATTCTGTTTAGATAAACTAATGTAGTGATTCCAATAAGCAAAAGCAAGAGTTATACCAAAGAATGAATATGAATAATATACACAGTTCTCTAAATGTATAAGCCTGTATGTGTGTAGAAAATTTGTACAGGGATGACACAAAATATGCAGAAGATGGTGAGATTGCTAAGAGCAATCAAAGAGGGGTCACTAAAAGCTTTACCATGGAAACAATCCACATTACTTGTGTTTCAGAAATTTTAACCTGTCATGGTCCCTACATGCTGAATAATGAGTCACTTCAAATACCACAGATTGATGTAGCAGTAATTTTTAAAACAATTTCTATTGGGTAGGAATTGTAAAGCAGTTTCATTCAGTGGGCCTAACATAGATCCTCATGTGACTTAAGTCAGAATTTTGATTGGTGATGAGTTTTTCTGAAGTGAAATGGGAACTGGACTTCTCAGCTCATCCTCAGCATTTCCCTTCCACTATCCTGTAAAATCTCACTAACTCAAATGCCCCACATTACTATTATTATAAAGCTCTGCTTTCCCTTTCTCTCTTCTTATTGCTTAGACTCTCACATATGAATATATATTAATTCTCTATCAAACTCACTCTCTCATTCTTAAGGCAAATTAGGCAAATTTCAGCAATGATGAATTTACTTTTGTTTTGAAACCTCTGATTATTCCTACTTGTATGGAACCAAACGGTATTTATGCCATTTAGAATCACTCTCTTGAAAAATCACTGAAAAATATTCTCTATGCAGTCCTAGGTCATTATTCAGACTCACAACATGTTCAGGATTGTCTTCTGTCCTATATTAGGAGTGATTTTTTCTAAAACATATCATGGATGATCATGTTCATCATGATTTAAATGACTAAAGTTAGGTTAAACTGAAATACACACACGCATAGTCCTTTTGCTTTCTTTAAACTTGATTTTTCTTGAAAACTGCTGTTCAGTATTTAAGATAATTTGTATCTCTTCCTCTAGACAACCATGTTGAATTTTCTGAAGGAGAACTACTTACTTTTCTAACAAAGTTTACTGCTGTCATGTATTTACATTATATGGAAGTGGGGTTTTAAATAGTAAAGTGAAAATAATTTGTAAGTCATACTGCATATACTGGGAGTAAATGACCTTAGTGACTAAAATTTCTTGTCATGGGGAACGGTTGCTCTCAAAATCTGTAATTGGCTTTTATGCTCTTGATGCTTTCCTAGCATAGAGAATATGATAAAAATTCAGCAATATGCAATGGATTAACGAAAATATATCCAACTACAAATTGGTGAGAGTGGTGCTTATCTGATTTTAGCTTGCATTGTAATTACACACATTTGTAAACTTTAATTCTTAGAGCCTCACCATCAAAAAGTTGATTGCATTGATGTAGGATGTAGCTCAGTAGTTTAGATTTCTCACACATTCCTGAAGAGTAGAAACAAAAGTGGTCTGAAGACTGCAAATTGACAACCGGTAAGTAATAAGTCAAAGGAGTTCTCGGTACAAACTGTTCTTGCTTTTAGCCTGTAGCGCTCTCTTAGTTTGTTGTGCACACTGGTCTAGTCAACACTGGAACCAATCCTGACTTTTGAACCTCAGATCATTTTCAACACTTATTTGTCAACATTTTGTTAATATGAGAACTGGAATATAGAGTCAAGATTAGCTTATTTAATTAGAAAGTATGTTGGGAAGTTTGAATTTTTATCTGAAAATTATTGTTTGCCATGAAACAATGACCTAAATAATACGTAAAATAAAATCTACAATACCATATCCTATGTCTCAACAAATGAAGTGTTTTAACTAAATGAAGTATTGAGTATATGATATATAAAATCAAATAACGTTGGTAATGATGGATTTTCAAAAAGCTATTTTTAATTTTTAAACTGGGGTTTATTGGTGCAAATACACTGGTTTACTTAACAAGTTTTGTTGGTGAGTACTTGAACAAAAATACCTACCAGTGAATTTTTTGTAGATCTAGGAACATTTAGGTTATAAATAAACTATAGTGCTCTATAGTTCCCTTTATATACTTCTGCTTTCCCATAGCAACCACTTCCTGAAATTGTTAAATCGAAAATTCCAGAAGTAAAAGAAAAATATGAAATATATATGTATTCAGTGTTGAGAGGAAACTTTGTGCCATTCTGCCCTATTGTGCATAGATGTGAATCAGCCCTCTATATAGCACTTACAGATGATATCATTAGCTGCTAATAGACTTTTCTTATCACATTATCATAGTTCCAATATATTGTAGCTAGTATTTGTATATTAATCATTTCTTTTATATAATTTTTCTATGACTAACATATTAGTAAATAATTATCCAAGTGCCTGGAAAGTCTAGTCTGATATACAAGTTTGTTTTTTGTTTGTTTGTTTGTTTTTTTTTTTACTATTTTACTCAATGTATCCACTGTGAACTTTGAGTTATATTACTGCTAAGGACAGAGTATGCTATTTCTCACACATTGGGGTTAATTCTTTAATACGACAGACTATCCAGCTCTTTAGTGACAGAAACTTTACTTTCTTGATAAATATGTTAACTGTGACAGAAAGTGAAACACCTTTACTTTTCATTTCATTTCTCTTTCTAAATTCTATATTTTCAAACTCAGAGTAGATTTAAACTCACATCATGGGCTGATTCTCTTGTATATAATTAGAAGAAAAAATATACTCCAAATCATTTTACTATTTTATTGGAGAAATAATTAGATAAACTCAGCATATAAAACATAACCAATGCACAATTTTATGGACAATTCCCTACAAGTAATTCTGAGTTACAGCTCCAACTTTTTAATTAGACAGATGATGAGAAAAGAACATCACATTTTATAAAGTTTGATTCCTTTACATCACAAAGTGCCATATGATTTACTTTCTTTTGAAGCATTTGACAGTCTTTTATGCTATTCTGGACTAGTCTGTGTTTATTTTTGGTGTAAGAACACATTTAGAGTGAAATGACAAAAATGAAAATGATGTTCTTAATTCTTAAACTGTGTTTGTGGATTTCTAAACTTGGTTAGCTTTTTACAAAGTTAACTCTATTTACTAGTGAGAGCAAGTCATCAGACCAGTTAGATATATTATCTCCCTAGGCAACATCAGTAGAGAGTTTTCTATGGTCTCTATGTCATTTTTCAGAGATATTTTGTCTTGAACATGTGAATAGCACTAAGATGAAGAGCAGAAAATCAGATATATGCAGTTTTTCAGAAAGCAATCACTGTGATTTTCCCCAAAAAATGCACTGATAGACTGATGGTATAATAGATTGCATGAGATGGGGTGAAAGGCCAACTGAGCTGGACAAGCAGTATATGTATGTTTTGAATTTAGAAGGTCTGATTTAAAGTTTCTAAAATACTAGTCATATGGCATGTTCATTTTTCATGCTTTGCAAACTTTATGAAAGTCTACATTCCATTGTGGTTAGTGAGCATAGTGGTACGCCACAATTGGTTTGTCTTAACTATACATGAGGCATAATTTATACTAAATGTCATTATTATGCCTATGTTTAGTTCACTAACTTTTGCCCACATAATAATCCTATAAACGTGTTCCTAAAATATAAATATTTACTAGCATAGATTATACTATTTCTATTTTTATTTGTATTTAAATTAGTAAATACAACAGGGCTGGCTTATTTAAGAAAATGCAAAAATGGTAAGAAAGTACTAAGAGAAGATATAATTGTACATCCACTAATTATTTTAAATTCAATAGGATATTAGATAAAACAGGAAGTACTATTGGTTGACAGGGATTATGAAGAAAGGGAGATTTTCAATCTTAGAGGTGGACTTGGCCTTGTGACAAAGAGGTGGAAGAATGTTCAAAGAAGAAGGAATAGCATCAAGAAAGATCGAGAGAGGAAAACATGTCATGAAAGAGTTATTAGCAGTATCATTGTGACAAATTGAGTGGATTACATTGCATATGCCTCTAGTCCATTGCTTGAATGAATATTTTGGTGGAAAAAGTAAATTTAATGATTTAGATTTATTCTTTTTAAGTAGATACTTTAAAATTTGTAGGTAAAATGGCCAGTAATTTATTACTAAAAATACAAAACATGTTAAAATGGTAGAGAATTTTTATTTTATATATGGATATTTCAATAAATTTGAAACTGTGACAACATAGGGGAGACATTGGACATTTCTGTGGAAACAACAGAAGCCAGAGAGGTATAATTAAGGAACTGGAGAGAGATGAGGGCCTCCTGGATAGAATCTACCTCAGAGGAGGCATCAAGGGTAAGGGGATTCTAATGCAAGTGCGAGGACAGTAACTTTTGTTACAACTAAACTAGAAAAAAAGAAAGACAAGAACCAAGAGCAGGACGGCCTGGTTGAATAGAGGGCTCAGAGAAACCTGTCTAAAGTTTGATCAAGGAAAAATCTGTCAGTACAGTAAACTATCTCATTAATTCTTTAGTTAGCCTTGACAAATTTGAAATATTGAAGTAATCTGCTCATTTAAGCCATTTTTACTCACAAATCTAATAAAAGAGCTTGCAGCACTCCCAATAACAAATTTTGTCACTTTAAATGGACTGACATCTCCTTTCCATTTGATACTATTATAGAGGAAACAAGATGATGAATCATGAAGATGATGCTATTTTCTTGCTTTGCTAAGAAACTGCTAAATAAAGGCAGAGTGAAAGCAACCTTTTTCCAGCTGTCTCATTGCCTTTTTAAGCCTGTATTATAAGTTTCTACAAAGCAAATTGGAAAAGACCATAGAATGCTAAACTACTAGGACTCTTAAGAACTAAATGCAAAACTTTCATCAGATTCAAAGGACTTGGAGCCTCGAGATATGGGAGGTTGTAGAGGGACTCAGCAGGAATTATTGGAAGAAATTAGGACCATAATTACACAGAATGAAGCCTACAGCTGTGACCAAGGAAATTTGTTTTATCATGAATATTTCAGACTCAATCATGCTTTCTAAGGTCACATAAACTCAACAGGGAGACACGTATGGTTATTGCATATACTGATCTGGCATGTAATTAAATTTTTAAAACAGTATAAGGCTATCAGACTGCAAGTTCCTTGGGAACATACACCCTGACTTAGCCTGTGGGATCATTGAAGTCAATAGACACTGTCTTCTTTTATTAATGCCCATTCCCTCAGCATTATTGAAAATGACATAATTTCAGATTCACAGACATAGAAAATGGTATGAAATATACTAATTTTTGCCTTCAGTGAGTTTATGGTTTAGTTTGATAAAGGCAATAGAATATCCACAGTACAGTGTCATAATACATTATCTTAAGGACATGAAAAATAGAGAAAACTAAGGAGGAAAGATGGTGAGATTTGTATTGGAGGGATTTGTATTGGATAGTGGAAAATATAACAGGACAACAGAAGTGGAAAATTTTTATTGTGAATATTCTTCATTCATCCTAACCACAGTTTGCTCTCCACTCCTTCCAGGTCTCCCATGTCTCCCCTCTTCTTCAGATTTACTACCCTTCCATTTCCCTTCAGAAAAGAACAAGCCTCCAAGTGACTGCAGCCAAATATTATCCAGCTCCCAGGAAACTCATTTTAAAAGAAGATGAGAGTATGGGATGTAAGAGATTGTATGTAACCTGGTGAAATAAAGAAACAAAGCATGTTGGAGAAAAAGGGGGAAATGGGATCTTGGAAGAGAAACTACATTGATTCTGGGAAGATGAACAAGATTTTGAATTTCATTCTGAAATCCCTGGAGTACTATTAAATGGTTTTAATTGCATGAAGGTATAAATCTAATAGAGCAATTGTTTCAGTAATCACAATTTTCATATAATTGTGGTGGTTAGCTTAAACAAGGATAGAGAGAAAGGGAAAAGCCTAAAATTATTCATGAGTAAGACATATAAAGTTGAACATTATTTTATGTGGGAAATTAAATTTAAGGCATACTCAAAGGAGACGAAATTTCTGACTTTATTGGTTCATATTTTCTTTCCTTTTTATTTATTTGTTCTATTAAGAAATGTCATTTTTATCTGTTTCCCCGTGCTCCCCCTCCTTTCCCTCCTCCAATCCCTCTTAGTCAGCCTTCAGCCTTTCCATCCACTCATCCTCTCCCCTAAAGGTCAGGAAGTTCCACGGTGGAGCGGGTCAGCATGACACATCCACTCTAGGCAAGTCCGATTCTCTCATCCCAAAGTCAAGATTGGGCTAGGTGTTCCTCTGCAGGGAATGGGCTCCAAGATGCCAGCTCAGGCACAGGAACACAGTCTGATCCCACCTCTTAATGCTCCACATACAGCTCATACAACTTGACAGTTGCCTAACGTTGGAGGGCTCGGTTCCCTTTCCAGATGGATCTCTGGTGGCCATTCAGTGTGCACCCCTTGCCCTGAGCTCCAGGTGGCCATCACTGCAGGAACTCACCTCACAGTCCCTATCCATTTGCTCACACAGATACCGCTCCCCTGCTCCCAGCTGGATCAGGAGCTCTGCCCAGTGCTCAACCATGAATGTCTGCCTCCACCTCTATTCCCCTTGGATGTAGGTTCTGCCATGACACCCGGGTGGTCACCAGCCTAACCATAGAAGAAGTCCTGCTCAGGCAACCCCTCCACTAACGTCTGGAGACTTGGCCAGGGACATCTTGTGAGTTTTTGGAGGTTTCCCTAGCACCCATTCTCTTTCCAACCCCACATTGGCTTCCTCTATTGAGATATCCATCTCTATCTCTCTCTTTGCCCCTCTCACTCAACCATCTCCTTTCATGTTTTGTTCTCAACATTTCTAGGCTGCAACCCACTATGACCCCAATTTGCTAAGGTGATCTTCACTATTTTCTCTTCTTAGGAGAATCTATGGATGTCTCTTTTAAGTTCCTTCTAATACAAAGCTACTCAGGGGTTGTGGTTTGCAGTTTGAGTATTCTTTGCTTTTTGTCTAAAATCCACTTATGAGTGAGTACATCCCATGCATATCTTTCTTGGCCTGTGATACATCACTTGGGAGGATATTCTCCAAATCCAACCATTAGCCTGAAAGTTTAGGATGTGCAAGTTTACACTCCCACCAACAATGGAGGAGTGTTCCCCTTGCTCCACATCTTCTCCACCATTGGCTGTCATCTGTGGTTTTGATCTTAGCCATTCTGACAGGTGTAAGGTGGTATCTCAAAGTTGTTTTGATATGCATTTCTCTGATGGCTAAAGATGTTGAGCAATTTTAAAGGTGCCTTTCAGCCATTTGTAATTCTTCTGTTAAGAATTCCCTTTTAAGATCAGAATCCCATTTTTTAATTGGGTTATTTAGGTTTGGGGCTCTAGTTTTTTGATTTCCATATATATTTTAGAGATCAGTCCTCTGTCCAATGTAGAGTTGGTGAAGATCTTTTCCCATTCTGTAGGCTATTGTTTTGTCTTATTGACTGTGTCCTTTGCCTTACAGAAGCTTCCAGTTTCAGGAGGTCCCACTTATTGATTGTTGTTCTTAGTGCTGTGCTACTGGTGTTATATTTAGGAAGGGGTCACCTGTGCCAATGCATTCAAGGGTATTTCGCACTTTCTTTTCTATCAAATTCAGTGCAGCAGGGTTTATGTTTAGGTCTTTGATCCACTTAGATTTGAATTTTTTTTGCAGGGTAATAGGTTTAGATCTATTTGCATTCTTTTACTTACTACCATCCAGTTATGCCAACATCATTTGTTGAAGATACTACCTTTTTTCCATTGAATATTTTTGGTCTCTGTCAAAAATCAGGTGTTCATAGGTGTGTAGGTTAATGTTGGGGTCTTTGATTCTATCCAATTGATCCGCACATCTGTTTTTGTGTCAATACCATGCTGGTTTTTTACTGTAGCTCTATAACATAGTTTGAAGTCAGGGATGGTGATTCTTCCTGAAGTTATTTTATTGAGCAGGATTGTTTTGGCAATCCTGGGTTTCCTGAACATATGAAGTTGAGTATTGTTCTTCCAAAGTCTCTAAAAATTGTGTTGGGATTTTGATGGGGATTGCATTGAATCTGTAGATTGCTTTTGGTAAAATTGCCATTTTTACTATGTTGATCCTACCTTTCCAGGAGCATGGAAAATCTTTCCATTTTCTAATATCCACTTCAATTTCTTTCTTCAGTAACTTAAAGTTTTTGTCAAACAGGTCTGCTACTTCTTTGGTTAGAGTTACACCAAGATATCTAATGCTATTTGCAGCTATTATAAAGGGTGATGTTTCTCTTATTTATTTTTCAGCCCTTTTATCCTTAACATATATGAGGGCTGTTGATTATTTTTTAATTAATCTTGTATGCTGCAACCTTGCTGAAGATGTTTATCAGCTGTAGGAGTTCCCTGGTAGAATTCTGGGGTCACTTATATATACAATCATATTATCTGCAAATAGAGATAGTTTGGCTTCTTCCTTTCCAATTTTTATCCCCTTAAGTCCCCCTTTGTTCTCCTATTGCTTTTGCTAAAACTTTGAGAACTATATTGAATAGCTAACGGGAGAGAGGACAGCCTTGTCTTGTTCCTGATTTAGTGGGATTGCTTTGAGTTTTTCTCCATTTAGTTTAATTTTGGCTGTCAGCTTGCTCTGCCTTTATTATATTTAGGTATTACTCCTGTATTCCTGATCTCCTCAGGATTTTTATCATGAAGGAGTGTTGGATTTTGTCAAAGGCTTTTTCAGCATCTAATGAGATGATCATGTGTTTTTTTCTTTCAGTTTGTATGTATGATGGATGACATTCACAGTTTTTCATATGTTGAACCATCCCTGCATCTCTGGGATGAAGCCTACTTGATCATGGTGGATGATTTTTTTGATATGTTGTTGGATTTGATTTGCCAGAATTTTATTGAGTATTTTGTTAGGTCATGTGATATATTTATATAATACTTTTGTTAGTTTTATTCAGAACTTCTCTACTGATTTCCCTAACTGTTGTACTAGTTTACATCCTGGCAGGTGTGTATAAGAGTTTGCTTTTGTTCAAGCCTTCACCATTATTGACTACCATTATGAGTGGGGTAAAGTAGAATTGCAATAATATTTGAATTTCTTTAATAACCATTGATGTTGGACTTTTTCACACATTAAGTGACCATTTTGTACTTAGTTTGTTTTTTAACTTTCTTCTTATTTTTTGTCTTTCACGTCTCTCATCTTGATGTCACTCATTTTCTGTCTCTTTGTATCAGCCCTCTGTACTTGCAACCACAGCTAACAAATTAAACAAGATAAATTTAAGAGAAAAAACTCTCATGATGAGGACTGTGATATGACAGTGAATCACATGGTAAATGCTTTTATCTATATATGTTTGTGTGCAAGTGTTAATTGCAAAGAGTCGTTGTTCTGGTTCAAGGCCTCTGATTTCTGTTTTACTATAAATATTGAGTCCTTGTTGGAAAAACTATGGAACACTTCACAAATTTGTGTGCCATCCTTGTGTATGGGCTATGCTAATCTTCGCATCATTTCAAGTTTTATATATGTGGTGCTGAATTGAGAACCATAATTTGTGTTTTGAGAAATGCCTTTTCATTTCAGTCATTTGTTGGCTAGGCTACACTGACTGTCCTGGAACTAGTTTTGTAGACCAGGTTGGCCTCAAACTCACAGAGATCCACCTGCCTCTGCTTCCAGAGTACTGGGATTAAAAACCTGCACCACTACTGGGTGACTAGGATGTTTTAATGACCAAATGACAATGCATCACAGAGATACTAGCACATATAGATTCATTATAACATTATTCATGATAGAGTGGCCATAGAAAAATAAATCTAGGTGCCTATAGAGTGGCCATGGGAAAAAAGAATCTAGGCACCTATATGTATATGAATGGATATACATACATATATATAAACTTTTATCTATAAGAAAGGATTACAGGATATATGTTTCGGGAAAGTAGATATAATTGGTGATAATTAGATTAAAAGAATTTAGTCAATCTCAAAAGTACCAATATGACATTTTGTCTCATTTGGTCCTTATACTTTATATAGATATATAAAATAATTCATCTACATATGACTTGAAAATAAAAAAAATTGACAGGAAGAGCAAAGAGAAGTGATAACAGGTGAAAGGGGAAAGAAGGGGGCTATAGCGGGGTATGGTTTGAATATACTGAAAGTATACTATATATTTGGATAATAGTAAATATATACTTGGTATTATATACCAAAATTTTATGCAAAATTATTTGACATCTATCCAAGTCAGATTAGCAGAACAATTTAAAAATGAAAAGCAAGAATTTACTTTTAAAATTTACACTTTTAAACAAAATATTTTAGCGGGTTTATTCTCTTCTCTTGACTCCTTTCAGACCCTCCACTTTTGTGTCATATTAATTAAATATATGATACATTTGTTTGTGCTGTCGAATATTTGTTTAATGATGCAAAGATGTGTTGCATTCTGTTATGTGCATTTGTTTAACTCTATGAAGTTATGTTACTTTGCCTGTCTAAAACATCTGATTGGTCTAATAAAGAGCTAAAAAGTCAGTAGCTTTGCAGGAGGGGGAAATAGGCTGGGCTGGCAGGCAGAGAGAACAAAGAGTAGGAAAGAAGAGAAGTAGAAAAAAGAAAAGGGGGGAGAATGTCAGGAGACAGAAACGCAGCCACACGACCAATAATCAGTAAAAAATAAAGAAGTATACAATAGAGAAAGATAAAAGCTCATAGTCAAAGGTAGATGGGATATTTTAAGAAAAGCTGGCTAGAAACAAGCCAAGCTAAGGCTAGGCATTCATAAGGAGAAATAAGTCTCCATGTATTTATTTAGGAGCTGAGTGGCTGGCCCTCAAAAAGAGTAAAGATAAAACAAAGCTACCCTCCTCAATATTTATAAAGGCTCACATATTCACAATAACCATTAAAAGAGTAAAGATATCAACAGACACATTTTCAATGTAAAATAAAAGGGAAAATCTTTACAAAATAGAATTAAGTGTTGGAGAGGTATCCCAGTAGTTAAGAGCATGTGCTGATCTTTTAGAGGACCAGGGTTCTGTTCCCAGAACCCACATAGCTCAGTACTGTCTGTAACTCCAGCATCAAATACATTCTGGCTGACACAGAAACTATGTGCACAAAGTGCACATACATACATGAAGGCAACACACTCAACACACACACATACAATTAAATCCTTAAAAATATAAACCCAAGCATACATGGACAACAATCTAGAAGTGCAATAAATATAAATAAAATGGGACAAATATTTTAAAAGATAGATATGAGTATTTATGTAAGAAGTGGAGAAAATACTTAAGAACATAGTATTAAATTTGCAAGTATTAAATTCTGTAGAAATATTGTAGAACTTTTTTCAGCTTACCCTTTAAATATGAGGAGCAGTAATTAACCCTGGTATAAACCTCTTATTAATTTACTTTTTTAGTTTGTGTGTTTTTGTTTTGTTTTTTATGTAGGGCTTTGTCATATATCTCATGCTGGCCTTGAAGTCACTTTATAGCATAGGCTCACATTGATCAGGGTGATCCTCTTGTTTCATCCTGCTCAGTGCTCAGATGATGGGTCTTTAACAACACACTCAACTTTGTTTAAAATAAGCTATATTATATATCACGATCCCTCTTCCTATTGGACAAATTTTGCGTGAATGATAATACTGCTAGTTGAAGGACTAAACTTTGAATATTATGTCTTAGTATAATTAAGCACAATTCACTCTCTAAGCAAATATTTATGATGGTAGCCCTGCTATCAGTTGAAGACTAAAAATCGAAGGTTTGAAACTGAGTGAAACAAATACATATTAGTTGATACAATAAAATATTTCATATTATACAAAAATGTACACCAATTAGCTTTATCTGAAAGTATAAACTGTATAATTACAATAAATTATAAAAACACTTTAATGTTTTCAAGTAATTTTATCAAAGTAGAACAAGTAAGCAAGAGAAGTTGCAAAAGATCTGAGTTACTCAAAATGTATTTGCCAAACATTTAATCACATTAAACTTGCTTTATCAAACTGAAAACAGTGTTTATTAGTATCTTTAAAAATAAATTGTTTCAAACAAAAATAGAAACTATAAAAGGAATATATCTCTACATCTTTATATAAATACATATATATGAGTAAATCTTTAGAGAATAAAGATAATACCATAACACCTAACTGAAGATAATATATAAATGAAATTACTCTAAGTACTGCCTCAGTACAAAATAGGAAAATATAATTTACAAATATATATCTGTCTATCAATATATAAGATCAATTTGTAAAATAATAAAATTTCAATTAAAAGTCCTTTGATGTTACTGTAATGAAAATTGACAACAAAATAAAAATATTGGATGATATATACTGAAAACTATCTTCCCTATTAAAAATTAATTTGATTGTGTTGAGTCTTGCTAATTACTATGCCCACCCAACTTAACACTGAATCATTAATTAGACTGGATTGTCTATTTATTTAGATAGTGAACATTTGAAATGTCTTTTAGTCCCAGATTTAGAATGTACCCCAGGGCAAAGAAACAACAGAACTAGGCCACATGAACCAAGGTCAAATTTTTTCAGTATCATATACTAATCAGAAAAGATATTTCATGTCCTCTAAAACAGCACAACTGAGGGAACTAGGGATATTACGCTAAAAAGAGTTCATTATGAAAGAGAAGATGTACCAACAATAGCAATGGCCCTTTCCCCTAAAGAGAGAAATATCTACTTATCATTTCAACACCAAATTTTCCTCTGCCAAATAGTAAAGGTTTAAAATAATACAATTGTAAAACATAAAACACTCAGTGTAGACTAAGATATAGGTGAATGATCCTTAATTGTGTTATCAGAGTTCATTATAAACAAGATATTTAACATCTTCTTGAAATTAAATTTGGCAAAATGCTCTATACTCCTAAATATGATTCAGACACTTTTACACAGACATTTTACTTTTAAGATTTTATTTTACAGGAATAGCTAGGCAGATGTGCAAACTTTTAACTATAGGGATGTTGAAAGCTAGACCACTTAAAGCAAAGACAAACAAAATCAAGGAGTATGACCTAATAAAATTTTAAAATACTTATGAAACTTATATAATATATAATTCATGAAGAAAGAAACAAGCAGATATTTTAATTTTTCTTCCTGATGAAGTTTTTCTTTCTTCATGTTTCCAACTATTAAAGATTTTAAAAGCAGCAGATATAAAATACTGTTTTTCCTGTAACACGATATGATTTACAATCACTTTCATTGTGGCATATTCATTGAAACTGTTGCACACAGGAAGATGATGACATGAAAACCATTCTATACTATACATCAAATGTCCCTTTCAAAAACAAAACATCTAGGTATAGCAGCATACACCTTTAATTCCAGAAATTGGCATGCAAAGGCAAACAAACAGATATTTGTGAGTTCTGGGCAAGATTAATCTATATGCTAAGATCTTGTCTCAAACACATGCATACATACATACATACATACAAACATGTGTATATATACATATATATATAATAAAATTGTAGAAAAGAAATCACATAAGTATACTTATATAAAAATGTAAATTTTTATTTCTTTTTCTGATACAATAAATGAAAAAATGTTATAGGCAAATATATTCCTGTTATGAAGTGCTTTCAAAAATATTAAATGTATATTTATCTATATAACATGCCAGTATCGAAATTGAAATTTTAAATAAATACACATATATAGATGTAATTTTATAAAATATATTTTAAATTACATATTAGAATATATAGATAACATATAAATATGATAAACTTATAAAACAATATTATTTTATATTGATAAATTTATATATAGTACATTTTATAATTGTATGAATTACATATAATTTATTATAAATTGACTGGTACATTTATATTATAGAAAATATACAATAATTCTGTGAATTATATAAATATATTACATAAATATATATTTATAAATGGGCTTGATGGCATAGATTTACAATCTCAAATGATCAGGGGTTGATTTAGGACTAAGTAGAACTAATTAAAACCCGGAAAATATTGAAGGTTTATATGTGCAAAGTAGTGAGTTTCTGTCTTAAAATGAAAAATAAAAAGAGAACTGAAATTGTCATAGCCCTGTACTTTAGAACTTCTTTAGCAGGTGCTAGGTCTTAAGATTAATTCTTAATAGCACCCACAAAGCACATAAGTCAAAATCTTAACTCCAGATACAAATATTATCTAATGAATCAGTATTCTGACACTGCATATCATACTTACCATTCATATAAAACAAATGTACTTGAAAACTGAGCTTTATCTGGGTATGGTGGCACACACATACACTTTAATTCTAGGAAGCAGAGGCAAGGGAATCTCTCTTAGGTCAAGAGCAGTGTTCACTACAAAGCAAGTTCTAGAGTTTCCAAGGAAACCCTGACCTGAAAATTAAAAAAATAAAAATAAAAACAGAATAAAGGAAGCTGAACTTTTTGTTCTATAATTACATTTATCATATATTTCTTTACTTAATGTTTTGAATACATATTCAAATTTTATATTTAATTTTTATAAATAATTTATTATGTTATTTATATTAACACATTACAATTTTGAATAGGTAATTCAAAGATTAGTTTACTAGTTTTCCTTTGTTCTATAAAGCATGGTAATGCCAATTGTTCCATATCATCCTAATACAAACACTTTGTAATACTATCTTTATTCGTATCTCAAAGTTATAAAATAATCATAGTGATGATTTAAAACAACCAGAAATGTGAGATAACAAAGATTAAAGGGGAGAAAGAAACTAGTGAGTATATTCAAGTCAGTTGCCAATTTTAAAAGCATTGAAAGACTCAAAATTGAAGCAGAAAGCACAGATAAATGCTAAGGGATAAACAATAAGTCTGTATAAAAGGAAATTGAGGTTAAAGCTACAAAAGTGTGAATATTGCTTTGGCTGGAATGGTCTAAATATAGGTGGCTGAGGTCTGAATATTAGAGAATACAGCTTCAACAAATTCTAAACCTGAGGCTATGATGGTATCTCAGTGGGAGCCAATAAAATAGAATGGAAAAAAACAATGATTATTTCAACAAGTCATTTTAAAATGAGACACTTAAAAGCAAAAACAGTGTTAAAGTCCTTACATGTTTCACAATAATTGTGTCAATATAAATCTAAATTCAGAACAAAAACTGATATAAATTGTATAAGAGAAAAATTCAAGACTATGGGAGAAGCTCACAATGACTTTTCTTATGATATCAAAAACAAAATCGATGTAAAAAATGATTTCCTGGACTTCATTAAAATTCAAATTTTCTGATTTGCAAAAAAAACCAATAAAAAGATATTATGAAGAGAAGCTATAGATTTACTATGAGAAAATATTTTCAAAAGGCATCTTATACTGTACTCCTATTTGAGCTAGCCAAAAAATGAGTTTAAAACTGATTTTGAAATATTAACTAATACTTCACCAAGTAAGATATTCAGCTGAAATATCGTATCAGAAGATTTTACACATATCATTCTCAAAATTAGAATTAAAATTATAATAAGATCCTGTTACATACTTATTAAAATAGCTAAAATTTTGAACATCAACACCAAATGCTGACAAGGTGTAAAGAAAGCTTCCAATCATTGTTGATGGTAAGCATAGTAGTATAGGCACTTTTAAAGGCAATTTGATAGTTTCTCATGAAAATAAATATATTATTTTCAGTATTATCTAGCAACTAAATTATCTATCCACAAGAATTAAAAACTTAATGTCCACCAATACCCTGTTCTTAACAATTTATAGGTTTTTTTTAACATGGTAAAATTAGGAAGAAATTAAGATGTCATTCTCCAACTGCATAAATAAATGAGGTACATCTATGCAATGAAATATTAATCATTCCTAAAAACAAATGAGATAATAAACAATGAAAAGCAAAGAGGAAGCCTAAATGCTTATGCTGACTGAAAGAAGCCAGTATGAAAGAAGCAACATACTCTAGGAATTGGACCATGAGACATTTTGGCAAAACAATGAAGACAGTGAAAAGATCAATGGGTTTTAGTGAACTTGCAAGACAGTGAAACTTCTACATTCTTTCATGAGACTATAAATTCAGAATTTAAGATATTAAACAGCAAACCTCCTATCTGGTCAAATTGTCTTTGGTAATAAAGGCAATAGTTGTCCAGTGAAGGAAAACACTAAGAAATTCCTATGGATATCAATATCACACTTCAAAATTGCTAAAGTTAAGTTCTTTCTTCAAGATGGTTCATTTTCAATATGAAGTCCATTATGTCAGCTATCAATATTTTTTTCAAAATGAAAGCAAAAGCTACTATTCCACTACACTGTAAACTGACTTTTTCTAAGCAGATTCTGCTAGAATTATTTAGATTTTAATTCTAAGAGATAGGAGGAGGATTCTAGTGACAACAAGAAATGAGCAAACACAAAGTCCATAAACACTGTCCTTGCAATCTTTGTGCTATAGTCAGTAAAGAAAATCATCTCAACCCTAAAATTATTTCTCTGTATTATCATTACTATAAGAGTTAAAATAGTACTTACTTAACATCAAACATTTCCCATTTTATTGGTTGTTAATTTTAACCATACAAATGTTTTTAAGTTTTTGTGAATGTTTTCTCCTTCTTAGATGCTTACCTTTCTGAATATTTTTCATAGTTTGTTTCATTACATTTTAATACGAAGAAAGCACTAATTTAGCATAATTTGGAGTATGTTTTACCTAGGCTGCACAGTGCTTCCTAATATGCTGGGTTAGAGCCCAACCACTGAAAAATATTATATTAACATATTTTTGCAGGTGAAAAAACTGATCACTGGGGAAATGTAGGGAGCCAGCCGCACCGTAAAGATGGCGCTTGTATCCGGCCTATGACTAAGCGGTTTAAGGAAGCTCCTTAGTAAACAAGTCACTGCGCATGGTACCTTGTAATTTTCCAGCAAGAAGCCTGGCCCCCAGACAGATACATCATATCTGGTGAGGGTGTGCTGACCAATGGGAAAGGCCCACGTCAGGGATAAACAAGGTTGCCTATAAAAGCAGCTTGCCTGGGAGGCTTGGGTTCTTCCGTTCTTTGCCCTAGTGTGTGAAGCTTCAATAAATCTGCTGCAGAAGGATCCTGTTGTACTACGTCTTGTTTGCGGGCGAAGAAGGCGCGGGACAGGGAAAGTAACTCTCTAAAGTTGCCTACTTACTAGTAAACCAAGAACTAAATATAATTTCACATGACCCCAGAATAATACTTTTTCTATTAACAGTACACTTTTGGGCTAAACAAATACTATTTCACTATTATGTTTTGTGCATTGCTTTGCATTATGTGTATTTCATTTGGTACTGGAATGAAAATAAGATTTAAAGGATTAGCAATGCAAAAAATACAACTTTCACCTTAACATAAATAAGAGATAATTTGTTCTAGAGCTACTTCTTGAGTGACCATGGCCTGGCAACACATGTTTGGGTTCTACCAAATTTCATGTTTCAACATGAAAGAAATTCCATAAAGATTTATAGCTTTACAGAAGAAAGTCACAATTCAACAAGTTTAAAATACACTGGTGCATATATCAGAGAGTTGATTACAGCAAGATTAGGAAAGCTTGTCTATAGGCCTCAGATGCTCTCTGATGCATGTTTTTGCTTTTAAGTTGGTAGAAGTTAGTGGTCTGCTAAGTCAATAATTCTAAAATGGTTTTGTCTGTTAGTCACTGGCTAAAACAAGACCATGATAAATTAATTAGATGCCATTATAGCATTCTAAATTTTCCCTATCACTGCAATTCTAATCAGTCTGCCAGTTTTTGTAGTTTCTTTCAAGAAATTCTTATTGATAGGATCAGCATACACTATTTCAAATACATTTATGAGACATACATCGACCATTAACAATGGCATAAATAGATGTAGAAATCATTTATTTGTTAACTTTCTAATTGGTACACAAATATATTGTCCCTATAAAGGGAAAAGATATTTACTTGCTCTCTGGAGTATCTTTATCACTAATAACTGTATGACTTAAAGGATGATATAAAAACAGTATAGATTTTTTTCTTTTTAGACATTTTTTTGTTTAAAATGGTTTATTTGCATACCAACCATAGTTCCTCTTCCTGCCCCTACTCCCACTCATGTTTCCTCTTATCCATTTCTCAAAGAGGAAAGGGCCTCCTATTAGGAGTTAACAAAGTCTACCATATCAAGTTGAGGCAATAAAAAGACACACACACACACACACACACACACACACACACACACACACACACACACACCACAATCTGTATTAAGGCTGGACAAGGTGTCCCTCTATAGGGAATTGGTTTAAAAAGCCAGTTGTTTATGAACTTGAGGTAAATCCTGGTTCCACTGCCAGAGGCCAGACAGACTCCCCAAGCCATACAACTGTCATCCATATTCAGAGGGCTTAGTTTGGTCCCATGCATGTTTCCCAGATGTCAATCCAGAGTAAATGAGTTCCTTGTAGATCAGGTCAGCTATGTCTGTGAATTTCTCTGCTGTGGGACTATACTTTTGTACACTGCAAATATTTGTCACTCCTATCTGTTTAATAAGATACTGTTTGGTCAAGTATCTAAACAAAAAATAGAGGCAGGACAAGCAGACTAGGAGAATTCTGAGAAGCAGAAGAGCAGCAAAAGAAACTCTATCATACGCATAGAGAGCAAGATCAGAATGCTGCAATGAGAAGTACCAAGTCATGTGGCTAAACATAAAACAAATTATAGGATAGTTTAATAGTAAGAGCTAGCAAGTACTAAGACTTAGCCATTGACCAAACAGATTATACTTAATATAAGCCTTTGTGTGATTATTAGGATATAACTGGCTATGAGACCAGCCAGGAAGGACACAGAAACTTTTGAATACATTTCTCCATCATGATCTTGACCCCATTGCTCATATAATGCCTCTTCCTTCTCTTAGACTGGACTCTAGGACCTTAGCCCAGTGCTTAGCTGCGGATGTCTGCATCTGTTTTAACAGTTGCTGGATGAGGGTTTATGATAATGATAACAATTAGGATGGTTTTCAATTTGATTATAGTAAAGGGCAGTTCACTTACCCTCTTCACTATTTCTTGGAGTCTTTGCTGAGGTCATTGTGTAGATTCCTTGGAGTTTGTGTAGCACCAGGTTTCCCTGCACCCAAAAATGGCTTCCTCTGTCAAGATACGTATTTCGTTGTTCTTCTTCCCTGTTCCTCCCTCAACTCCATCTTCCATTCTCTCTTGTTCTCTTCCTACCTCCCCATCACCCCTCCATGCTCCCAGTTTACCGAGATCTTATCTATTTCCCCTTCCCAGGGAGAGCAATAATTGTCTCTCATCTTAAAATTTGCAGACAAATTGATGGAAATAGGAAAAAATCATCCTGAATGAGATAATCTGGACCCAGAAAGAAAGCATGATATGTACTCATAAGTGGATAATAGACATAAATCAAAGAATAACCAGTCAACAATCTACAACCCAGAGAAGCTAGTAACAAGGAGGACCATGAGAGTTATCCATGGATTACTTCTTTAATTTGTGCTTTAATCAACATATATATAACATTTAGAACTTTTCTGATTTTTCTGTTTTATATAAGCAATAATCTTAAAGTGTTCAAGATAGCTCATGATGCCATGAAAATACTTTTAAAATGATACCTGCTGTGCAAACAAAACCAAACTTTCCTTTGTCTCTTTTTCCTGCCCTATTTATATTTGCTGATTTCTACCTTGAAAATTTTAGAATGAAGATTAGTGTATGAGAGATTAACAAAGACATAACATTTACCATGGTACTGGTTCCTAAGCAATTGTAAAATATAAGCTCCCAACGAATATAGAATTGGAGCTTATAATAGGGCATAGAGAAGTTTTTATGACGCTAACTTTTATTCTGTCCAGGTGATGTATGGTGCTTTTTCTTATAGACTTAATCAGATACCATCTTGGATCCAGGGAAGCCTAACAACTAGAGCAGAACAGTACAATGCTATTCAAGTCTATGCTGATGGCAGTGTAGGTATTGACAGCTATTGTATCTAGATGAAATGAAATAAGAGAGGATTTATAGACACTTAACTCAAATTCCTTTTCCTGATGCAAGTGATCTTGGGATACGCTAGACTATACTTGAAATGGTAGATTAATTATAAGTCAGACTACATGATACAGAGTCCTTGAGGTCATCATCCATAATGGCTGAGTTCTAGGCAATAATGTAGCTGCGTTGGGGTTGCTCATTTTTCTGATTTATAAATATTCCAAATAAATTCATGGGTCTCAAAAATTGTACTTGGGTAAAATCATATTCATACCTGTCTTGGGGCCCACTGGGATGGTTAAAAGTGGTTGTGCTTCCACCAAGGAAGGATGATGCAACACTAGAGGCCTATTATAGATGGGTTGGATTAGCTGGACAAGCTGAAGAAGCATATGTTCCTTTGGTAACAGTTTTTTACAGAATAATAAGGATTCTTGCCCTGGGACCTTTGACAGTTAAGTGGGAACTATTTTCTTGAACTGTTCTGTTATCAAATAGCAGTGATTTTAGGAGAGTAAATGAATGTCTCTCCCAGATATACAACCAGAAAGGCATATGGGAGTTACTCTCAGGCTGTCAGGCCCTGATAACACAGATTGGAAGATTTTTTTCTAGTAATGTTTGGAGTCTTTGAAGCCTTCTTTCTGAAAAAAAAAAAAAAACCAATCAATCAATCAAACAAACAAACCAAAAAGCAATACAAACAAACAAACAAACAAAGAAACATTGTCAAGTGTCAGTATCAATAGTTAGAGAAGCTCCTTTTTTTTTCCAAGTTCTTGGTGGGCATCAGGGGTTCTTATGATCCTTAAGTTAAAATTAAAAGTAAATGGAGGCAAAACCATTAGCATTTAAGAGAAAAAATATTTTACTGTAGATTGGTGACCGTACACATGCACTATTAGGCTGTTAAAAACTTCATAAGAAGTGTAAAATGTTCTCCTACCTTGCTGAGCAGGAAAAGACCTGTAAACAGAAATGTCTGGTGAGTTTCAAGGTGACACATTGTTTTTCAATAATTTCTTTGATGTCCAAAAAATTCCTGCTTAGGTTAGTCACCAAAGCAATGTAATTCAAGTGTCATTTAATCACTTCATGTTTTGGGGTCAGATGTATCCAGTCATTATTTAAAGCAGTTGTCTGAAGCTTAAATGTTTTCAATTCTCAGAACAGATGACACAGCCATGTTAGCGGTGACATATTTTATATAGATATATAGATATACAGTATTTGTATATATGCCCATGAACTAGGGCTATTATCTGGTTAAGTTGCTGTCAGCATTTCCACTACAAACCCAGCTTTCAAGGGTCTGTAATTCAGATACTTTAACATTTGACTGAAACTGATATATAGAAATGATGAGTGTTAAGTAAAAATTAGTATAATTTTGTGAATGCACAAATACTTCTGGAAGACTCAGCTTTATCAATCAGATCATTTTTAGTGACAATTTCTGCAAATAAGTATATATTTTAGGTTTCAAAGCACATGACATCCATTTTTTTGGTCAATCAGTTGGTCATCAAATATTTCATGTGTACCATGTACCAGGTCATTTTGTAAGTGGTACAGATAGTCTTTAGATCATGACAACAGAGTGCTTTCTCTTCATACTGCTTACATATTTATAAAGGAAACAGAAAACCATGAAAATATGTATGCAGGTATATCTCCAACCAGTACGTAAATTTTAGGTGTGACTTGTTTCATAAAATATTCTCAATATTGCCAGAATTTATTGAGGAAAACATACTACCAATGATTAGTCATATTTAAGCATAAAAATCCATACTGAAGAGTCAAGAATGTAACTCAGTTGTAAAATGTTTTTCAGCCATGCTCATTTTCCTGGGCTCCATCTCTACCTCAACAAAACAAAATGAATATTCAGAATGAAACAGGAAATAAAAATAATTAAACTATAAAAGCTCTCAGGAACTGCAATATGAAAAACCCAGGCCCTAGGGAGAATCCTCAAAAACTGGTTCTGATGCCTTCTTTGGGTTTCTAGGCTCAGCTTTCAAAGCTAGAGTATTATTTTCCTCAACTTGAAAATTTAATTTCATGTAATGCCATTTTCAGCACAGATGACTGCTTGGCATACTTAAAGGAGAAAATAAGACCCTATTTTGTTAGATGGTAAAGCCATTATAATCAGCTAAAGGTCATTGACATGAGAGTGATGAATGATAAATGTGTGGCCTGCAAGTATTTTGTGTTAATGATAAAGATATAGAGGGAAGAAGAGAATCTTGGCAGAATTTAAATCTTCATTTTCATATGTATTAGATAAAGGTCTTAAAATAAACCAGTCTCTGTAAACCCTATTTTCTCTGCAAAATTCAACAAGAGTATTTTTTAAATATTTTCAGTTTAAAAGAGGCTATCACATCTAATTTAGCACTTGGTAGACAGCCAACATATGCTATTTTCATTCCTATCCATGTTTCTAAGTAGTCATGAAATTTGAGCATGTGTGGCAGAGAGATATGCATTGTATATAATCTACAAATATCTTTCCTTTTACAATCTTGTTGCTAGTAGTATCCAGTAACTATAGAGTGAATCTGTTAGAATTGTTCTCAGCACTCAATGATAATTTCCTGTAGTATAAAAGCTTCCAGGGAATAAGTCCATTTTCCTAAAAAATAGGAACAGACATCTTAGGGAATTATAGAATTATTTGTTATTGTGCATAATATACTGTAGGTAGAGTGCTCACAGTTCCTTTGTTCAAAGATCTCTCATTAGCTAGCCAATTATGTCGGTGATCTGTTAGCCTCCTTTATAGCCCAAATGGTCCCTGCTCTCCAATTCATATCAACCTTTAAGAACACCATATGTTCCAATTGCTTCCCTCTGTACTTAGTCCCTTTCCTACTATTATCCCCATCTGTGCAATTGCATGCTTTGGGGAATGGATACTTGACTTTCCTCTGGTTTTAAATCCAAGTTACTGCCTTGTTTATTTACATGTGCTCTCAATAAGTGCTTGCTTTGGGTACTTTTTTTTCATGTTTACTTGACTAAAATCCTTAGTTAAAATAATCTGTCTTTAAGAAAATGAGAAAAGTTTCATTGTTTATCTTACTTTGAGTTTGAAATTCTAAGCATATAACCATTTATGTCTCGATATGTAAAAGAAATACATCCTACTCTTGTTTATACACTGTTTCAGAATAGTTTTCATTCTGCATCACTACCCTTATCTTATTTTTAATTTATTTTTGCAATTTACCTTAGATAAAAAAAATCAAACATGTCATATAAAAGCTACATAACTGTTGGTGAGGTATTACCAAAATGTTGTCATTATGATGATGATTTCTGAAAGGTTATAATTAGTCCTGTGCATTGTGTTGATGTTTTCACTAATATCAACAATTTCGATACTTGCTTAAAAATGCTTTCGAGTGTTACTTCAATCTATAAAACATTTATATATTTTTACATACTCCCAAATAATTAAGAGGTATACTTTATAACAATATACTTAGCTAAACAATTATATTATTTTGAGATAACATTTTAATTTTCATTTGTTTTCTCTGAAGAATTCTATTAAAAGAACTATTGGTCATTGTTTTTCAACTGAGGAAGTCTCAATAGAACAATTTGTCCCTTTAACACCCTTCCTTTTAAAGAAGCTCATGATTTGGGGAGATGTGGTGGGATTCAGGTGTCAGCTGATAAGGTCCGAAGATGCCTATCCAGGGTCCCAGGTTCCCGAAGGGGGAGAGGCCAACCCTATTCATAAGGGGCTGCTGGCATCTTGGGGTCCAGTTCTCTCTCTCTTTCTCTCTTTCTTTTTGTTCCCTGACTGGTAATCGAACCAGGCCACGACGGTGAGAGTGCAGAATCTTAACCACTAGACCAAGCAAGATCCCAGCAGCCCCTAATGAATAGGGTTGGCCACTCCCCCTTCTGGAGCCCTGGACCTTGGATAGGTGTCTTAGGACCTTATCAGCTGACACCTGAATCCAACCACAGGAAATGCTATACGATTATCCTTATGTAGAAAATAGCCCATGGTAAGAATCAGTGGAAACAAATTGCGAAGTTATTGATTCAAGTTTCTTCTTATGCTAAGACAGAAGTTTTAGTATAGAGTTCAGGATCTATCATTTTGAATATGGAGGAAATAAGAAATGCACTCTAAAAATTGAACAAATGCTGGTCTACCGCATCTGTTCCTCTTCCAGGAAATATGTGAAGTTTATAAAATAATTATTTTAGCTCTATTTCCCAAACTGGAGCTTCACAGACATATCCCATGGAATATCAAATTAATACAAAGCTCAAGGTAAGAATTAGAAATATTCTATCAAAAATAGTGCCACTTCAAAACTATGAATTGAAGAATATAATCTAACTGTAGATAATTGTATTATTTCAAATTAAAACTTGAAGATATGTTATTGAATACAGTTAAAACATTTCTGATAAAACAAGTCTTCAACAGCATCACTTAGTGTAACTAGAAAGGACATTCCAGTATTTTCCTTAGAAAAGCTTATCCACAAGGTCTTCTCAATTCTAGTATGTTTAACCATAAGGAAATGTCTTAATATGTTTCTATGCATAATCACAGTGAAGGAAGTTTGAAAAACAAAAACAAGTTCAAATATGCTCTCTATCTGAATCATCACTTCTTCTACAAATGAAAAGGTGACAGTGGCCATGGCTCAGGAAAGAGAACATCAATTTTGACGTTTTTAATTTTATAAATTTTAATTAACACATCAGTACATGGTGATGGGACTAACTCATCATCTCTTTACTTATTAAGGTAGTGAGAAAGGGAGTAGTTGTTGCCTGAATAGCAGTAATTTTGAAATAGATTTTTAAAAGGTACTTAGGCTAAGTTGGAAGCTGAATACATAATTCAGGATACTAGTTCTGTTTTATAAAATACTTTGGTTTTCTAGCAAAATAAAATTACTTGGAGTACTCTAACATTATGCAAATAATCATCATTCATTAGAACTTCAGTCTATTAATGGTAATTTGAACTATGGCATAGTGAATAAGCTGAGTTTTCATGCTTTTAATGAAGACAGGTGAATTACTATGCAAGACTTCAGAATGATTGACTTATATAAGGAAAGAATGGGTATTAATATCTTATTGCCATTTTTTCAAAAACATAAACACATGCTAATTATATGAATCTGATCTACTAAAAATATTTGTTGACATTAATTTTCAAGACATTCATTTTATGAGTAAGTTAAAGATGTAATATTGAATTTCTAAATACTGAGTTTATTTTTTCTTTATAACTTTTTTAAATGTACCCACTACTGTTTCCCCTTTCCCGTTTTCTCAGTCATCCTCTATCTTCCCTTCCTCCCCCAACCCTATCCTGCCATGCATTCCTCAGAGAGGGTAAAAACTTTCATGGTGAGCCAGTACAATCTAGCATATCCAGTTGAGGTAGGAACAAGCCCCTCTCCCACTATCAAGTGTGAGCAAGGTGCTTCTCTGTAGGGAATAGGCTCCAAGTTCATGCACTTGAAATAAATTCTGATGCCCCTGCCAAAGGTCCTACAGACTGCCTACACTATTCAACTGTCATCCACGCTCAGAGGGCCTAGTTCAATCTCATTAAGGTTCAGTTCAGAGTCATTGGCTCAGCTGTCTCTGTGTGTTTCCTCATCATGATTGACCCCTTTGCTCATATAACCCCTGTTCCTTTTGTTCAACTGAGTCAGGAGCTCAACTTAGTGCTTAGCTGTGGATCTCTGCATCTGTTTCCAATAGCTGCTGGATGATGGTTCTATAACGACAATTAGTGTGGTCTTGAATTTGATTATAGTGGGTGCTCAGTTAGGCGCCCTTTCCACTATTTCTTGGAACCCTAGCTAGGAACATCTTGTGGGTTCTCAGGTGTTTCCTTAGCACCAGGTTTCTCTCTAACCCCACTACAGCTCCTTCTATCAAGATATCTATCTTGTTCTTCTTTATGCCCCTCATCAAAGGAACTCAGCCATCCCATTTCCTCATTTTCTCTTCCTACCTCCCCTGCACCCTCCCTCATATGGTCCCAATTTACTCAGAAAATCTTATGTATTTCCCTTTCCCAGGCGGATCTATGGATGTTTCTCTTAGGTTCCTCCTTGTTATCTAGCTATTCGGGGTTTGTGTATTGCAGTCTTGTTATCCTTTGCTTTATGTCTAAAATCCACACATGAATGAGTACATACCATGTTTGTCTTTCTGGGTCTGTGTTACCTTACACAAGATGATATTTTCTAGTTCCATCAATTTGTTTGCAAATTTTGCCAGTTGTGGTGGCCCATACTGGTAGGATTTGCTGAAGGAGGCAGAGTCAGGAAGAAACCTAATATTTATTATTATTCTTTTTTACATTATTCTTTATTACATTATTCTTTATTTCATTATTTCTTTTTTACATTTCACAATTTCATTTTTTCATGCCATCTATATAAAACTCACATTTACCAAAGTACTCAGAAATCAAAATGGATTCATAAGATTGGCTGTGATAATTGGCAATGGCAATACTTACAGTCTGTTGGACTGAATGATTATGTAAATAAACCTATAGCTAACCTAAAACATGAATTCTAATTTGTTTTTAATAAAAACTCAGAGCCAGATATTGGGGAAAAAGTTGGAATATCAGAGAGAGGTAACAGACCACAGTCAAATCTCAGCCAGCCAACTTCTCGGGGTAAAAGCTATCTTTAGGGGTTCTTACCCTGGTTCCTCATCACTTCTACAGAATACCACACCCTCTTGCCTATACCTCCTTAAATATCTCCTTCACCCAGTTGTTTCACTTCTGGATTCAACTCTACATCATAATTCTAGAGGTAAGATTAAAGGTGTGAGCTACTACTGTTTAGTAGTTAGGTCTTGAACTCACAGAAACACCGAAAAATCTCTGTCTCTGGATTTATGGGATTAAAGGCATAAATCACCACTCCTGGTCTTTTCCCTTGATGGGATTAAAGATGAGACCCAGGCTTAACTATGGGTGGATTTGGTCTCTGATATTGCAGACTGATTTTATTAAATATATAACTACATTAACCCACTGTCAGTATACACTTGCATGAACTAGAAATCGATAAAAACGTATTTCACAGATCTGACTTTCTATTTATTGTTCAGTTGGCTATAGAAAGAAATTTCTGAAGAACTTGTGTATTGCTTTCTCTTTCCTTTTCTTCCCCTTCCTGCCACTTTAAGGGGACCGATGCCTTAATGATACATTCTGCAAAAGTTTTAAGCAAAAACAAAACAAATAAATGGATGACTGAATAAACAACCAGGCACTTGAGAATCTGAGGAAAAATCTCCACAGAAAATGGCCATGTTTTCTGCATTAACAGACTGGCACATAGCTCCAAATCTCCTATAGAGGGAGCTGCTGTACTATCGAACAATAAAAGCCTGGCCTTTAGTTAGATGTCTACAATTTTAAACCTGTTTTACATTAACAGAGAAAGAAATTTTAAGGGGTTATCAACATGTAACTATGAAATATATTTTTCTCTCTTTTTACGATGCTACTGAACATGTCTAGGATTTTGTTTTTGTTTTGGAATAACATAGAGCAAATGTCAAGGCAATGCACTTAATGCGAAAAGGAAAATAAAGATATAAAAAACTTCATGTAAATGTTAAGTGACATAATTTCAGAGGAGTGAGAGACAAAGAACCCCTACTCATATCAATTCTCCTGTACTAACAGGAAAATAAATGATTTCAATATGAATTTTAATAATTTATATACTAAAACTTTTAGAAGTGTGCCTTTATAACAAATGATTGAATTCCCATGGAAAAGAAAGAGAAATATAAAAATATTTGCTGACTCTTACCTATATGATGAGTGGCACCAAGATATCACTTGGCAAGCTTAATTAAATTTTCACTGAAATTTCAGTGGCTTATTAACTCTTGGCTAAGAACTATAGTAATTATTTTTAACACTAAGGTACAAAATAGTTAACTGAAAAGAAAATAATTTAAAAGATATGACTGATATAACCATGATTGAGTGATCGATTGAATAAAAAAATTTAAAGATTTGAAACCATTGATGTGGGAATGCGTTTATGTATGCTGTGAATCTCAATCTTTAAATAAAGGAGCTGTTTTGGGCCATGGCAGGCACCATAGAAGAAGTAGGAGGAGAAATCAGAGCATAGGTAGGAGAAGCAGGGCAGAGTCAGAAGGAGATCCAGCCAGCTGCCCAAGAAGAAACATTTAAGGAACACAAGTGAGCCACGGGCCACGTGGCAGACAGATTAATAGAAATGGGTTGATTTAAGATGTAAGAGATAGCTAGCAATGTGCCTGAGCCATAGGCCAAACAGCATCAAGTTAATACGAGCATCTGAGTCATTTCTGGGGGCCTGACTGGTGGGCGGCTAAGCAGTCTCGGGTGGCAGGTCTGTGGGTCTCTGGGCCTCTGGCCGCCCGGGACCGAGAACCCCACTAGTACAGACAATAATTATAGTATCATAGGAATTAGTACCTAATAAGGGTATTTTAAAATCATAGATGTACTTAAGCAATATATAATATTTTATGTAAAATTAAATATTTATATAAAAAGTTATTTCTTAATGGTAATAGCTATAAAATATCTATGGAAATTGTTTTTCCCTAATTTTCCAAATTTTTATTTCTTGTTTGTATGCAACGAAAGTATTCAATTTGATGATCATAGTTTTAAAAAATGCAGCAAATCATTACAAAAATTATATATTTATATTGCTTATTACCTGGCTGATTTGTACAGACTATGACAAGACTATTTCAATGTTCCCCCTACATTTCACTGTACTTTTGTAGTCACTAACTTGAATGCCTGAATAAATCTCATGAATTATATAAATCATTAATTAGTTTCTAAATCTCTTTATCCATGCCGAAATACCCCTCAGTCTTTACCTTTCTAACATAGAAATTGACAGAGTGAAAAAGTTACTGTTTTTTAAACCTCAGCTAAAATTAATAATTACATCTTCTGAAATTTACTTAGTTGATCTAGGACAATACATTTGAAAGATTTTAGCAGTGACATAACATGAACCCTATAGAGAGTCTGAAAGAATATTCTATGTCCACAAAGAAAATTGAGTTCACAACAAACAACAATTTTTTACAGAAGTTAAAATTGATTTCCAAAACTGCAATGCTTACATTTTTAATGATAGGGATAGGATCTCCTAATTATTCCTCCAAAACTGGGAAATTTTAAGACTATTGTTTTAAGTTGGTAGGATAAGTGATTTCCCTCTAGAAGTATGTTTATACTATACTTCATCTTAAAAATTTCAAAGTCATTAGTATTTAAACTAACTTAATAAATTTGATATTCATTCAAGTTTATCTGAAACAAAACAAGAGTGTCATCTTTGTTTAACCCCAATTATTTATTTGAAAATTAATAATTTTAACTTCATGAGTATTCATTAAGCATTGTGGCTTGGCATTGTTATTCCTGGAACATAACATGTTTGTCCCACACTGTTGAGATTTAAGTACATATAAAATAAAAGAATTTGAATAGGTAGAGAAGAGTGATGTAAATCACAGGAATTTTTATTATGCCTGATGAAAATGATCACAGAAAAATCTACAATAGTAGTGACTATTAAAGTATGTCAATCATGTATGGATGGCACCAAAGTATGTCATACATGTACAGATGACACCCTTATTATGCCAATGAGAAATACACAGTATATATTCAGATAAAAATATTTTAGTCAATTTAAATACAAAACATTGGAGAGATATGAATCAAAACAAACAACTTGAGTATTTTTCTATTTTATTAAGCTACATAAAAGTATTATATATAAATACCATAATATGATTTTATAAATTAGAATCTAATAGAATAATTTCATTAGAATCCTTCAGAGGCCAGGTAAATATTTATATCCTCCCATCTCACTGATCGAGAGAAATGTCCAGATGGACAGAGATGTTCCATTTCTCAGTTTTCTGGAGCACATGCTTAGCATTTTATTTTCTTAAGGCAGTTTCACTATGTGGCTTTGGCAGACCTGTAGCTTGATCTGCAAACAAGTTTGACCTCGAACTGACAGAGATTCACTTGCCTCTGCCCTCTGAGTGCTGATTTTAAAGGTGTGGGCAACCAAACCTGTCTCATACTTATCACTTCAAGTTATTTAAAATACAGTAGTTTTGTAGTATATTAAGTATTCTTTTACAAATACTGACTGAAGACGTGGGTGACTGCGTGTTCTGAAAATTTTTAAGTATCCCATGGTGGGACTGAGAATTAACTCAGCAGCTAATATTTCCTGCTATTCTTACAGAGGACCCACATTTACTCCCCAGCACACACATCAGGCAGCTCAAAACCACCTGAAACTCAGCTCCAGGAGATTCAATATGCTATTCTAGCCTTCTTAAAAATAACATTCATGGTTACAAACCCACACTTAGGAACACACACAAGTATAATTAAAGATAAATATTTTGAAATGTTTTGTGGCTATACACTTTATCATGTATACAAATTAGCTTTTTCTTGAAAAGCCTTGCTTTAAGTAACAGTTGACAACCTAAATATTAGTGCATAAAATAACTTATTTCTATTTTTTGATGGGGACAGTATTTTCTGGAGTTAATGAATACATTAAAATTTTTTATACTCTAAAGTTTTCAAGTAATTTTAACATAAGCCTCTTGGAAATTTTAATGGCCAATGTGTAGGTGAATTTTCAGGAAGAAGATATAAATCTTCTTTTAAAGATACTAATATCCTTTTATATTTTTTACAAACTCCACAAGCATTTTTGAATTTACTTAATTAGGAGAACTATAGTGTTAAGAGTGAGGCTATGGAAAATGCTACAAAGAACAACACTTACTACTGAGGATCAAATGAGAAACTGGCAGCACTGTAATGTGTGCAATAATAGGATGGAAAACTAGAAAAGTCTTTGGGGCCTATGTATACCAATTTTTATGTGCAGTTGGCATTTAGGTCCAAGGTACAGTGGGAATGAAGCTCCAGTGCATTAAGTGATATTTTAGAAATGACTGCCTGTGGTCACATTTCAATTCTGTTTTAAGAATAGATTATATAGGATAATTTTGAATAAACCATTAGAAATATTTTCCTAAGTCCACCAGATTTAAACTTTTTCAACATTTTATCCAAAATGTGACTTATATAGTTTAGTATAGTGTAGGTAGTCACACAATGCAACTGACATTCTGGACTCCCAGATGAATTCTTCTCCATGGAATAATATTCTATGATTATTTTTTGCGTATATGTATACATTCTAATTTAGACTGCTGGCTTTAAACTAATTTTTCCTCTTTTTTATCTTGAATTTTGGAAAGACTAAGATGAACTTCAAAGGAGTTCTCCCAGGTGTATTTGCTTAAGAAGATTAAGTGGGTGCTCTGCTGATGCAGAGTAGCAGTAGGAAGAATTTAGAGCTTGAGAGGAAAGAAAGCAGAAGGAAAATAGTGTTTCTATTTGGAGAGAGTAGTTTTTCATCTGCATAGATTCTGAGAATGCATAAACTGTTAGCACTGAATTTCCTCTTATTCCTTTTATTTTACTTTATTGTCTTCTCCTGATGTATTCTTTTTCTCTTTTTTTGAGGGCAGTGCAAATTATTTAACCTGTCCTGTCTTGTGCATAAAATATAAAAGACTTGCCATCTCTACATCATCTCTTTCATAATTTCTTTTATGTATTTTTGAAGATATTATGTATTTATCTAGCTATTCTGTGAGCATAGCTGTTTAAGTATGCATCTGTGCATGAGTGCCAAGGCCAAAAGAGGTTGTCAGCTATATTTATATATCACTATTTACCTATTACATTGAGTCTTTGATCCTGAGGCTTACATTTCACTGGTATGGTGAAAGCTATCAAGTCAATCTTAACCATTTGGTACTTGGGTTAATTAATGCCCAGCTTGTTACACAGATGTTCAGTCTGAACTCTGATCCTCATGATTTTATTTCAAACACTCTTAAATATTGAGTCTCCTCTCCAGATCCCTCTTTATTCTTTTCTAATTTTAAAGTACATTAAAAATTGCTCTAAATATTTACTTGGTGCATGTGTGTGTGTGTGTGTATGTGCATATGTGTTTATGCATTTATATACATGTAGATACATGTGTGCTACAGGGCATGCGTGGCAGTCACAGAAGTTATAAATAAGTTCGTTTCTTCTACCATGTGGATTCCAGATATTAAAATGAATAATTTGGGCTTGGTGGCAAGAACCCTTACCTGCTAGGCCATCTTGCCGGCCCCAATTGTTTATTAAACCAAAAAATTTGTGTGTTTGAGATGCATTATTATGAGAGACTACTTCTATAATTACAGACACTAAAGGATTTTTTTTTTGATTAGAGTATCCACAGTTCCATCTCTAATTTTGTCATTAATTTCATTCTGGGTTTTAGTTCCATCTTTCTGCTGAGACTGTTCAATAAAAGTCACGTTGAAAACACCTAAGAATCATTTCTATACCCCCACTATCAAGCAATATTTGTAGTTCAGTTCTATTGGCTTTTATGACATAGCTTATCTGACATTCTATCTCATCCTTTTTGGTACAGATCCTATATCTTATTAACAAATTTCAAAGTTCTTATACTAGAGCTTCTCATTTTAATTGTGCACTTATAATTTGAAAGTTGCTTAGTTCTTTTTCTGCTGGCCCTTTAGTGAACTATTGAGTCTTTTAGCATCCTGTTTTCCTGCCTACTAACAATTATCCTACTATTTACTATACATCTTAACAGAGTTTGAGAATTCATGTTTGTTTATGTGTGTTTGTGTTTTAAGAAAACAACACTTTCATATTGTTGTACTCATTTACTATGGTTTATATATAGAAAATGAAAAGAGAACATTTCATAGAGTACAGCAATTATTTGGGATATGATGTGGGAATAAAATACCAAGGGGTGATTTGTTAAAAAGATATATCTCAATTCTTTCCTCTTTACTTCCCCAGAAGGTGTCCACAAAGCAGTCTGGGAAGTCCTCTTTCAAGTCTTATGAATCTCATGGTAGTTATTATCTTTACAAAGAGATCCTGTATCTACTTCTTTCAAGTTCAAACAATGAACAGTAGTCACTAGAATTCAATACATTTTTATAGTAAAGATTTGTATATAATTGACCACCCTAACATGTTGTGGCTTAAAATAGCAACATTTATTTTTCTCACAAATCAACAGTGTACATCAACAGTGTATGAAGGGTTTGGCAGGGACAATTTATTTCTTCTTCAGATAGCTTAAGTGAGGTCTTTGCAAAGGATAGAAACTGGAATCATGTAAATTATTATTCTTTCTCATACCAGATATTGACACACAGAAAAATCTAACCACTAAGTCCTGATGCAATGCAGCGCCATTGACTTTTCTCTTTATCACACATGTTCTTTCTGCAAAGTCTCTCCAGAACAATAGCTTGATGGGAGTTAGACTTCTTCAAGGTCTTTTCAGTTTCTAAGATGTGTGTCCTGAGAAAGGACACTTGACAGAAGAAGCAAAATCTTACTATTTGCACTTCTGAATTCACAAAATATCACTTCAAAATCTTCTTGTTGATGGAAGCACACACAAAACTTCTGTCATGTATTAGACTGAAGAGAAGGGGGAAAATATTCAATCTCTTGAAGGGAACCTAGAAAAATTCTAGGTATTTTGACAAAACAGTTTTCCATGTAGGCTTCCTGGTTGTTGGTTCAGTCTCTGTGAGCCCCTATGAGCCCAGGTTAGTTGGTTCAGTATTTTTTTTCTTTTGTTTTTTTTTTCTTTACTCTTCTTTATTCTTTCCTCTTTTGTAGGATTTACCAAATTCTGCCTAGTGTTTGGCTGTGGGTCTTTGTATTTGTTTCCACCAGTTGCTGAATGAAGTAGCTCCAATGATAACTGTGCTAGCACCAACCTATGAGTCTAGCAGAATATAATTAAGAATTAGTTCATTGAATTTTTCCATGGCCTATCCAGCATCTGGGTCCTGGCTCTCCAGGCAGTGTCAATAGTAGACTTCCTCTCAAGCTGTTCCTGTCTTTGGTTGGTCACTTCTACAATTTCGGTTCCACCTTTACCCCAGAACATCTTGTAGACAGGAAAAATTTTAGGTCAAAATTTTGTGACTAGCTAGTTGTCCCAGTCATTCCACTGGAAGTTTTGCGTGCTTACAGGAGATGTCCAGTTCCTGTATCCCCCATTACTAGGAACTTAATTAGGATCACCCTCATAGATTCATGGGAATTCCCATTGCATTAGATTCCTAACTTGTCCTGAAGATGTCTCCTTCCCTGTTCTAGTTATCCCTCACAGTATTTTCTCCTTCTCTTCTCCCCACTTGAGCTCTCCTGTTCCCATCCGCAGCCCCACATCCAGACCTCTCCTCCCATCCACCAGTTTTATCTATTAATGTCCTCCTTTACAGAGAGAGTCATATGATCCCCTCACTTGAGCCCTCCTTGTTACTTAGCGTCTCTGGATCTGTGGATTGTAGCATGCTGATTCTTTACTTTTCAGCTAATGCCCACTTATGAGTGAGTATATACCATGTTCGTTTGAGTCTGGGTTACCATATTCAGGATGATCTTTTCTAGATTCATCCATTTGCTATGCCTTCTACATATGTACAGTTGTGTAGCTTGAACTTCTTGTGAGACTCTCAAATAGTGGGAGCCACGGCAGTCTCTGACGTGTTGCCTACCTTTGGGACCCTTTATTCCTACCAGGTTACCTCTTCCAACTTCAATGGGAGAGGAGATGCCTAGTCTCACTGCAAATTAATACACCATTGCTAGTTAATATTCATGTCAGGTATGCCATTTTTCTGAAGAAAAACAGAGGAAGATGAATAGATGGAGGGGGACAGAGGAATTTGGGGTACTGGGAAAAGAGGAGAGAGAGGAAACTGTGGTCAGGATGTAAAAAACACAAAATATGCAAAACACAATTTCCCTTATATTTGTACATGAATATCAATTTCTCTTTGTCCTAAGGAAGTCACATATTTATTTGCTATAGTAAGCTAATGCTTATTACTTTATTACTTGACAATTTTACTTGAAAAATTGGCTAGATATTTATCTTTTTAGCGTCCGGAGAAATCCCACAAAATCCATGTATACAATCAGCAAAAGAATTTATTATCTCAAGAAAGATAACAGCATGTTGGGGTCATATATGCTACCCAAAGACAAAATGGTAATGCCCCCAAGAAAGGCTCACAAGCTCCTTTTAAGTATAGTTAAAGGGCACTTCCTAAGGTAGTTAGGACATTTTGTCTACAATTGTCTTAAGCAAGTGACAATCATATTAGTACATCCCTGATTGGCTAAGGCTAGCAGGAGTTGGCCAGGGCTATAGTATTTCATTTTTAGGAAGGCATGGACAAGTTCCAGGCTTTGTTTTTGTTTATTATCTCAGACTGGCTTAGGCCTGAGAATGTGCAATTGTCCTTGTTCCTGGTGACAAAAGCAGCAGTGATTAATTGCCCTTTGTTTATGGCTTTCTAGGAAACTGTCTATCCAGTTTTAAGAGGCAGGAACTAAGGATTAGTTCTTAATTGAGTTATTAGGACAGGCTGTCATGATCTTTGCCTGACTCTCTCAATTTCAATATTGTCTTTGTTAGGGATTCTATTATTCTGAAGAGACACCATGACCACAGCAGCTCTTATAAAGGATAAACATTTAATTGATGTTGTGTACATTTTCAGAGGTTCAGTCCATTTTCATTACAGAGTTATATGATGGCAGAGCAGTAGCTGAGAGTCCTCCATCTTGAGCCAAGGGCAGCCAGAAGTGGTCTGAGATGCTGGATGTGGCTTGAACATACATGAGATCTCGAATCCTACCTCCACAGTGACACACATCCTCCAACAGGACCTCACCTACTCCAACAATGCCACACCTCCTAGTAGTGCCACTCCTTCTAGTGATTATTTTCTTTCAAGTTACCACAGATGTACTCTAAAATATAAAATGTTCTTAGGACCTGGTAATAGTTAGAATTAAATGGCAACTTCCCAGAATCAAGAATATTACTTGAAAAATTGGCTTCTGGTAAGTTATCTGGGCTTTACCAATTGAGAGGGCATGGTTGTCTATATAGGATTCTATACTCGATAAATGGAGAAGACAAGCAGTGGCGTATATTCATTTCTCTGCTTTCTGACTGTTGATGCAATGTGGCCAGCTATTTCAAGATCCTATAGACCTGACCTGCCTACAATAGTAAACTATACATTGAAAGTGAGCCAGAAAATTTTTCTCCCTTAAGTTGATTTTGCCAGGATATTTTATAACAGCAATGGGAAAATAGACAAGTTGATTGAATCATCTGGAACAAGTGGGGTGATAATAGAGATATTATCATAGTTTGAAAGTTCCAATACTGCTGACCCTTTTAATCCTCCAAATGAATATATTCCATTTAAAATTTACCAAAGTAGCTAGACACTAAAAGCTCTCATCAAATATAAAGTGTAGGTTCTGGAAAATGCATTACTTTCATGTCATTTATACTTCATCTCTAATTTAAGCCTCAATTAGTTTTCCCATCCTAATTCAATCAATCCATTTCTCCTTCTCTACATTATAGTCTTCACTTAAATTCTAATTCCTTTTTATAATAGATGGCCTTTTAAAGAGTAAAATAACTTCAGTTATGAGACTCAAGGAGGAAAGGTTGAAGTTAAACACTTCAAATAACTCCATTTTAAGTGTGGAAGAACAAGAAATCAAGAGTGCTGTCATGAAAAGCTGAGGGAAAATAGCAGAGAATTTTCATTATAATTTAATGACCCTCTGAAGATTTCTGCATTAAACAGGGTTTATTGGTTGCTACTCTATACTATCAAAACAAGAAACTTAAAATAATGTCATTTTTTCATATGTAGTTTCTCAATGATCACTTTCAGAATGGCAGCGAAATATATGCCTTGAGTCCTTTCCCTCAAATGCTTGACTGCTTGCCTCAAAAAAATGTTGTAGGTGCCCTCTCCCTCTATCACACTGCATTTACACTTTTAATTCTCATAACTCACTGACTTATGCTAAAGTCATTTGGGCATGATTTTCCATAATAAACTCTATTTTAATTCTGAAAAAAATTATATTGCTATCCAATGGAACATTTTATTCTTCTCACACAATACATCACAATCTCATTTTCCCATCCTGCTACTGCTCCTAGAACAACTCTAAGCTCCCTTCTCCCACAATACATTCCTCCTCTATTTCCCTTCAGAAAAGAGCAGACTTCCCAGGGATACCAACAGAACATAACATAAAAAGTTACATTAAGACTAGACACAAACCTTCATATCAAAGCTGAATAAGCCAATCCAGTAGGAGATAAAGGGTCCTAATCTATGCCTACTGTCAAGCACCAAGTTGAGAAAATAAAAAAAAATATATATAAGAGGATATTTATTATTTTCCTAATTCAACCCATAAAAATACGTTGACATTTCCCAGTGTATTAGAAACAATATTTTGCCATTCTTTCCATCTCTGGCAGTCACTTCTCCTGAAGTAAGGATGGTATCAAACATTGTGAAACTGTGTCTTCCATTATGTACAGTCAATATAACAGAGACTCTGTATTTGCTACCCTCTGTACTAACTAAAGTTATAAACATATATTATTCTTCTAGGGAACATGTTAGTGAAGAGTTTTCTCAGAAGAATCATACTATCCTATGTGCAGCTCCCAACAGGAATAGTAGACCCTTAGGAGGTGAAATAAAATAAATGATACTTTGACTCTAATAACTTAATTTTAATATATATTAAAGTATATTGTATGATACTTTAAGTTTACTTTTAATAAACTTTTCATCCATTTATAAAATACCTTAACTTAATCTATTCATAAAAATAACTTAACTTCATATGCTCATCCACTGAAAGAATCAATATTGCGAAAAATAGTCATCCTACCAAAAGTGATCTACATACTCATTGGATTTTGAATAAAATTTCAGCATCATTCTTCACAGAAATGGGAAAAAAATCCTGAATAGCCAAAGCAACCTTGATCAAGAAGAACAGTGGTGGAGGTATTACCTAATGCCTATAGCACAGAAGCCCAAAGGTCATGAGTAAGGAGTCTTAATGCTTTTAGTTTGCATAATGATTATGTTGTCAAATTGTCTTCTACATATTTATCTTTGTAAATGTGTAAACAAGGGATACTTTCATCCTTAATTTAAAAAAAATTATTTTGAAAACAAATGGCACTGAACTCAGGATACTTAAAATAAGTGATTGACTATTGTATCCTCAGTTATACATCTATATCACCCCTCTGAGACTCTTAGGAAAATCACAGAAGAGGATTTAAAAAGACCATAAAAACTAAATGATGAGACCAATGGCCATAAAACATCTTCTGGATATGAGATGGTGCTTCCAATCATGGATTACCATCAGTTGAAATTGCCAGCACTGGGTCTGCCCAAGACTGGACCTTTCAATAGTTAGTGCTGAACAGGAAAGGGGCTCATCATGTACAACCAAGACTTCTCTGAGGAACTTTGCGGATGCTCGTAGAAGGAAAACTGGTGTTTTCAGTAGTTTTGCATCCACTGATGAGTCTCCCATGTGCTAGCCAAAAGCTCCACACCATGTTCATGTAGATGACCCTAGTTAAAAAATGTGTTTATACTTTTCAAAAGAAAATATCTTATACATAAAGCTTATAAATTAAGTTGATACAGTTTGTATATATTTATAAGTTGACAATTTTTCTAATAATTTAAAATTTGCTTAGTAATATAACTAAATCCATGGTGATCAAATTTCAACAAGCAAGTTGTATCTACTAATTCTTGATACACTAGTTTAAGTAGCCAAATTAATAATGAAAATCATAAAAAGTTTTGTTCAATGTGAACATATTGGAAAGGACAAAGAAATCCAGTGAACATCATGTGCCAAGTCTATCTTCCTCTTCTAGTTAATGAAATGAGTGTAAAATTTAAGTAGAAGGCCACAGTCACTTATATTTAAGCAGTCACTAATCAAGATAAGTTCTGTCCACCACTGAACCATCACTGTCTCTGTTGTTATGTGCTTTTTCCTATTCATTATCTTCTTTATTTAAAAGTTATTGTTTTCTTTTTCATTTTACATAACAATCATAGTTCCCCCTACCTCCCTCCTCTTCCTCACTCATCACCTCCTCCTACCCCACTCCTATCCTCTCTTCAGAGAGGGTAAGATCTCCCATGGAGAGTCAACAAAGTCTGGCATATCAAGTTGAAGCAGGACCAAGTCCATCTTCTTGTATCAAAGCTGAATAAGGTATCCCTCCATAGGGAATGGACTACACAAAGCTAGTTTATGCATTAGGAATATATCCTGATCCCAATACCAGAGGCCCCACAAACTGCTAAGCGACACACCTATTACCCACATTCATAGAGCCTAATTCAGTCCTATGCAGGTTCCCCACTGCCAATCTAGAGTCAGTGAGCCCCTACTATCTTGGGACAGCTGCCTCTGTGGGTTTCCTCATCATGATCTTTTCCCTTTTGCTCATATAATCCCCCCTCCCTCTCTGACTGGACTTTGGGAGCTGAGCACAATGATTGTCTGTGGATCTCTGCAACTACTTCCATCAGTTGCTTCATGAAGGTTCTATAATGAAAATTAAGGTAGTCATCAATCTGATTACAGGGGAAAGCTAGTTCAGGCTCCCTCTCCATTATTGCTTGGAGTCTTAGCTGGGGTCATCCTTGTGGATTTCTGGGATTTTCCCTAGTACCAGGTTTCTCCCTAATTCCATAATGGCAACCTCTATCAAGATCTCACTTTCCTTGCTCTCCCTCCCTATCCCTCCTCCAACTTGACCATCTTTTATCCTCATGTTATAGTCCTGCCTCTCCTCTTTGCTCCTATTTCCCCAAACTCCCAATTTATTCAGGAGAATTTATTTATTTCCCCTTCCCATGGGGATCCATGTGTGGCTCTCTTAAGGTCTTTATAATTACCTAGCTTCTCTGGAGTTGTGGTTTGTAGCCTGGTTATCCTTTGCTCTAAGTATAATATTCACCTATGGGTGAGTAAATACCATATTTGTCTTTCTGGTTCTAGGCTACCCCATTCAGGATGAATTTTTCTAATTACCTATTTGCCTACAAATTTCATGATGTCATTGTTTTTTACTGCTGAATAATACTCCATTATGTAAATATACCACATTTTTTACCCATTATTCAGTTGAGGGGCATCTAGGTTGTTTCCAGGTTCTGGCTATTACAAATAATGCTGTTATGAACATAGCTAAACAAACATCCTTGTATTATGAATGTGCATCCTCTAGGTTTCTGGCCCAGCCTAGCCCCGAGCTCCAGACAAGCAGTCCCAATATATCACACGAAGTCATATTAATTACATGCTGTTCAGCATATGGTTTGGGCTTATTGCTAGCTAGCAATCACATTTCAGCCCATTTCTATTCATCTGTCTTGCCACATGTCCAGTAGCTTACCTGTACTCTATTATACTTGCTCCTTGGGCAACTGGATTGCATCTCAGTCTGACTCTGCCCTCCTTCCGCTTTACATGCTCAGATTTCCTGCCTGTTTTTAAGATGCCTTGCCATAGGCCTAACAGTCCCTTTATTAAACACTGATATTCACAGCTTATAGAAAGACATCCCACATTACATCCTATTGATGGATCATGAGGTATATTGATTCTCAATTTTATGAGAAAATACCATGCTGATTTCCAAAGTAGCTGGACAAGTTTACATTCACACCAGCAATGGAGGAGTGTCCCCATTTCTCCACATTCTCTTCTGAATAACTGTCCTTAGTGTTTTTGATCTTGACCATTCTGACAGATGTAAGATGCTATCTCGAAGTTGTTTTTATTTGCATTTCCATGAAGGCTAAGAATGTTGAGCAATTCCTTTAGTATCTTTTGGCCATTTGAGATTCTTCTGTTGATAATTCTCTGTTCAGACCTGTACCCCATTTTCTAATTGGAGTATTTCGGTATTTTGATGTCTAGTTTCTTGAGTTTTTGATTTTTGTGGAGACCACCCTCATTCAGATATGCAGCTAGTGTAGGCTGTCCTTTAACCTTATTGACCATGTCCTTTTCCTTACAGAAGCTTCTCAGTTTCAAGATGTCCCATTTACTAATTGTTGCTCTCAGTGTCTCACTTATTTGTGGTATATTTAGGCAGTGGTCTTCTGTGCCAGTTGGTTTAAGGTTATTTCCCACTTTCTCTTCTATCAGGTACAGTGTAACAGAATTTATGTTGAGGCCTTTGATCCACTTGAACTTGAGTTTTGTGTAGGGTAATAGATGGGGATCTATTCACATTCTTCTACATTTTGACATCTAATTTTGCTAACACCAATTATTGAAGATTCTTTCTTTTTGTCCATTGTATATTGTTGGCTTCTTCTCAGTGGTATTCAGAGGTGTGTAGATTAATGTCAGGATCTTCAATTTGATTCCATTGCTCCACATGTCTGCTTTTATGCCAATACCAACCTTACTATAGCTGTGTAGTATAGCTTGAATTCAGGGATGGTGATGCCTCCAGAGGTTTCTTTATTGTACAGGATTGGTTTTGACTATGCTGTTTTTGTATTTTTCACATGAATTTGAGTATTTCTGTGTTTGTAGAGAAGTATTGCTTAAATCTGCTTTTTGTCATGAAATATCTTGTTTTCTGTACCGCTATTGATTAATGTATTGCTTGGTATAGTAATCTGAACTGGGACCCATGGTCCCTTTGTCTCTGTCCAGGACCTTCTAGCTTTCACAGAATCCACTGAGAAGCCATGTGTTACTCTGATGGGTCTACCTTTATAAGTTAATTGACTTTTTCCCTTTGTAGCACTTAAAATTCTTTCTTTCTTCTGTATGTTTTGTGTTTTGATTATTATGTGATAAGGGGACTTTTTTGGTCCACCTTATTTGGTTATTTAAAGCTGCTTGTTCTTTTATAGGTATTTCCTTCTTTAGGTTGGGGAAATTTTCTTCTATGATTTTTTAATATTCTTTTTTAATATTCTTCTTCTATGCCTATTATTCTTAGTTTTGGTCATTTCATGGTGTCCCAGACTTCCTGGATGTTCTGTGTTAGGAATTTATTGGATTTTCTTTGACTGATGGATCTATCATTTCTTCAGCGCTTGAAATTCTCTCTTCTATCTCTCGTACTCTGTTGGTGATGCTTATATCTGTGGTTCTTGTTGACATCCCAGTTTTTCTGATTCCAGAATGACCTCAGTTTATACATTCTCTATTGTTTCTATTTCAGTTTTCAAGTCTTGAACCATTACCTTCACATGCTTGATTGTCCATTTTTCTTGGCTTTCTTTGAGGGATTTACTGCTTTCTTCCAATTTTCTGTTTGTCTTTTGCTTGACTTCTTTAAGGGCATTTTAAAATTTCCCCCTTGAGATCCTCTATCATCTTCATAAAGAAATTTTAAGCTCATTCTGTTGTGTTTTAACTACATTGGAATGTTCAGGTTTTGCTGTTGGAGGATCATGTGTTCTGATGGCAGCGTATTTCTCTTTTGGTTGTTAAGTGTATTCTTACACAGACATTCACTCAACTTTTCTTCCACTGGTATGGCTTGTACCTGTCCTTCTTCTTCCAACTATTGTGGTTTGAACTTCTGTCTGTAGAGTCTTCTGTTTTTCCAACTGGTGTAGTTTACATGTGCACTTTATGTAGTCTTTTTGGATTTCTGGGGATTCTAATCCATTTTGTGGGAATGCCTTTCTGTATGCTGTGAATATCAGTCTTTAAATAAAGGAGCTGTTTTGGCCCATGACAGGCACCATAGAAAAAGTAGGAGGAGAAGTCAGAGCATAGGTAGGAGAAGCAGAACGGGGTCAGACAGACCAAGCCAGAAGCCCAAAGGAGCAACATGTAAGGAACACAGGTGAGCCATGGGCCACATGGCAGACAGATTAATAGAGATGGGTTGATTTAAGATGTAAGAGCTAACTAACAATGTGCCTGAGTCATAGGCCAAACAGCATGAAGTTAATATAAGCATCTGAGTCATTTCTGGGGGCCTGAGCAGCAGCGGTGGGTGGCTAAGGGGTCTGGCGCAGCAGGGTCTGGGCCTCTGGCCGCCCAGGACCAAGAAACCACAGTACTACACCATTTACTTGTCATTCATTTTGTTGTTGTTGTTGTTTTGAAAACCAGATGAATTCTCATGAAGCTCAGATATTTTTCATAGATTTATTGCTAGGTATCTTATATGTAGTAGTGTTAATGCAAAACTATATTTACAGACTATTTTAAGCTACTTTCCATTCATGCATTTTGTTTGTTGATGATACAAAAACAATTTCACAATGTCTCTTAATTCTAAATATTACATTCTTTTATTTTTGTGTTTATATGACTAATGCAGCAAATAAGACATAATCAATGCTTTTATTTTTTAATTTCAACCCATAATCTCTTAATTCTTATTTTATATGTGTACTACCAAGGCCTTCCTTAGGATTATGCAGATATGGTTGGCATCTCCTTAGTTCATTTCTAAGTAAATGGAGATGCTTCACTATGGGGTTAACCTTCAACATATCCCATCATTAGAGACAATGCCAAAAAAGTGTTAATTATATAATGCTTTGTGCTAAGTGTATCTACAACATTGGGGTACACACACCCTTTCTTAATAAATGGAACACAGCATTTATCTGACTCCAAGAAAGCTACCAAATTCACAGCAAGCTCTGATGATAATAAATACCAACTACAAGAACAGTCATTATTATCTTATAGAAAATGTAAAGAAAATCATGTCTTTGAATTAAAAGCTGGAGAAACTTCTCATAAATCTGATGTTGCAGTGTTCTTAAGTAAATACTTGTTCCCTTTCTCTGATGTGCATACTCAGTTATCTCAGTTTATAAAATTCATGCATACATTTTAAAGGATTTGACTGATATTAACAGTCTATTATCACTCTCCCATTTTGTTCATTTTTAAACATTTAATACACATCTGATGGTTACTACATCTTAGGTCCTCTGGAGGGCTGGAGTTAGCCATATATGGATTCTCCTCACTTCAGCAGTGTCTGTGTATTTTGAGTTATATTTATGTTAAAGTTTAGATGTGATTGATTTGAATAATGGGGGTATCATGAACCAAAGTATGGATTCAGAATCACAAGCATCACTGGGATGTTTGGTTCCCTTTGAGGACATTGCTAGACTAGAAAGTGTCAGATCCCTGCAAAGATCAACTACTATTTGCAATAATGTACATAGCAAAGTCATACAATTATAATTGACTTTAAAGTCACACATTCTTCTCTTTTCCATTGTTAGCTCCCTTGCAATGTTTTCAATTCAGTGATATTTTAAATATCTTTTGTAGAACACAATATATTATTTTAAATAGTAAGACAAAATTGAGAATGCACAATAATGCCTAATGAAGATTGTCTCATTTTAAAAGTTAGGATCTACTAACTGTAAACAAGGATCAGAAATAGAGTCATCAACATCATTTGTGATATGTATGGTTTTATAACTTCAGGCAACTTTCATTTCTAACATGTTATCTATAGTGGTCTTATTGCATTCAAATATTTGGTATAGGATCACCAATATAAATAATAAAAATAATTAGAAGTTCTTCTCCTAACCAGATAACTTTTTTCTCCATTTTCTTTTTCTTTTTTTCTTTACCAATTAGAAATTAAATCTTTTTGGTAACTCTTGATAATACTAAATTAAAAAAGAGAAGTGTGCTGTTATGTGGAGCTAAAATCCAGGAAGATTTATCTGTTTCATAAATGTGAGAAAACAAAATGGGAAAAATATCCTGGGAAGATTTAAAATGATATTTATGCATTAGATTATTCTGCAATGAGGTATCAGATAGATCCTATGGCAATGAGAAGTACTCCAGGTAAGGAAAGGTGGCCCATAGTATTATTGCAGGACTCAAGTGGAATGCCAAATTTTAGGTCAAAGTTGTTACCTTAAATCACACGTGCTTAAAGATTCCTCCCTAACGTGGTCCTACTGCAAGGTCACAGAACCTTTAAAAGGTGGAATGTAATAACAAATCTTCAGGTTCCTGATTATGTATCTCTAAAGCAGATTGCAAGGCTCCTAATGTAGTCTTTTTTCCTGTTTCACATTGTGATCAAAAGGTGAGTTTTGTTTTAGCACCCTTACCTCTGATACACTGATTTACAGTAGTTCCCAAATTAATGTAGAAAATCAACCCTATCATGGACTGAAACTTTCAAAACCATGACCCTAAGGTAAGAGTCATTTGTTTATTTATTTTTAAACAGATGGAGACTATGTATCCACAGATGGCCTGCAACTCACAAAAAATAAATAAATAAATAAATAAATAAATAAATAAATAAATAAATAAATAAATAAATAAACAAACAAACAAACAAACAAACAAGTTGGCTTCGAACTCACAGAGATCTGCCTGCCTCTCCCTGCAGAGTGCTGGGATTCAAGTTTTTTAACGCAATACATGGCAGAACAGTCTCTTTCTAAGTTGATTTTACCATGTATTTGTTATTTATCTACATGATATAAAGAAACATTTAATTGGACTGGTTTACAATTTCAGAATTTTAGTCCATTATCATCATGGTGTGACATGGTAGTGTACAGACAATCATGGTGTTGGAGAAAGAGCTGAAAATTCTATATCTTACCTCAAAATCAACAGGAAGTGGTCTGAGTCACTGGATAGGTCTTAAGTATAGGAAACCTCAAAACCTACCTCCCCAACGATATACTTTCTCCAGTAAGGTCACACCTAATAATGCCACTCTCTATGTGCTTATGTGGGCAATTACATTCAAACTACCACGTAACCTATCAGACTGACAACCAACATACTCTTTCATAGTTCTGGAAAAAAAATGTGCTTACAAATTTTCTACAAGCTAAAACAGTTTGTAATACTAACATGGATAAAGATCATGTCATTGGTAGATGTGACATATGCGTGAAATGAAACAATCTCTGTAAAGTTGTTTATTTAATGTATTGAGAAAGTAATACTATATTTTAGTTTTATTATAATTAATTATATTCTTAGAAAATAAAGTAATAAATGATACATTTATTAAATAATTAAATTAGCATATTTGACAAATGATATTAGTATACCACATATTTTTAGGAAATTAAGAATCTATGAATTTTATATATTTAAAACAATATGTTATCTATACTTTTAAAGTTCCAAATCTCCAAAGAGAAAATATGATCAAAATAGAAAGTGTAAATTGGTGCTTATCCGCCTGTACCACTATGCATTTGTAGAAAATTCTATAGTAGTTAACTGTGTTTCATACTGAATCCACAAGTGCCCAGAAAGTGATTCATGTGTCTCTTTTACAAAAAGGTGGCAGCAGTTATCACCTTACTATTATGCTCCAGCTGCCTGTATAGTTTCCTCTTTGTGCTAATGTTAAGAGATACCACAAGTTTGTCAGTTCCCCCAAAGTTACCACTGTAGCTCATCCCTGCCAAAAAGTGCCTTTGCACCACTGGTTCCTGCTGATCCTTTTATCATGCTGGCTGATGACAGGAATTAAGACTGATTAACATCTGAGTTGAGAATATTATTGCTTGTCCTTGGCAACAATTCGAACATGCTAATATCATTCTTCAGAAAACATTGCCACTCCATTTCTTGAGAAACAAAAGCTGCTGTAGTGATGTATTTATTTCTTGCTTTAATTAAATTTTAAGTTCTTTGTTTTTTTTTAGTTCTCTGCCATTCCACTGTGTTAGAAATTGTCAAGAGTTCAATGAAGTAGAAAAGAACAAAGTGTAAAAGCCATATTAACTCCTTCTTATATTCTTTGTCTGAAACTCATCACCCATGTGTCATTTCCCTACTTATTTCATTTTCTGTCCTAGGAAGCTAATCGCTAAGTCTGCATTTATAAGTTCTTTAGATTTACATAGATAGCAGTAAAATTAAGTGCTGCCTAAGTGTTAGTTTATTCACATATGACTAAATGCATTTCTAGTTCATTCGTACACTTAAACACACATGTGAAATAATAGTTTTCCCAAAAACGTATGTCACAGGCTGTTACATTCTGTTGCAGTGCTAGTTTATTACTCTTACTCATAACGTTTAGAACATTAGAATCTTGAAGTAAAACCCTAATAGAATTCACGCCGAATGCATCTCTAATGTAATAATACATACACCGTTACTTAAACTGTCTTTCAAAAGCAGTGAATGGTGGTTCGTGCTTTTAATTCCAGAACTTGATAGGAAGAGGCAGGCAGATCTCCGAGTTTGAAGGCAATCTGGTCTAAAGAAAGAGTTCCAGGAAAGCCAGGGCTACAAGATGCACCCCCCCCCCCAAAAAAAAACCCAAGAGCAAAATCACCCTATCTTTCAAAGACCCATTTATGCCTTTGAATGTTCCTTTAAAAATTACAGAAATCCATCAAACCATGTGAAATTTTTTTCTTGTAACTATGATGTATACAGACACACACACACACACACAGAGAGAGAGAGAGAGAGAGAGAGAGAGAGAGAGAGAGAGAGAGAGAGAGAGAGAGAGAGGGAGGGAGGGAGGGAGGGAGGGAGGGAGGGAGGGAGGGAGAGAGAGAGAGAGAGAGAGAGAGAGAGAGAGAGAGAGAGAGAGAGAGAGAGAGAGAAAATATAACTTAGAATGTTAAGGAAAAGCCAAATTGACTGTTGTCATTTCTTTAATTAAAATGATGCCATTTCCCTTTAAAACTCTTTAAAATTAGTTGATTTTCTGAGTAACTTTTTGTATGTTCACTTTATTATTTTTTTATAAAAAATGTCTTTTTTAATCTATGTATCCCCTTCTCCCCCTTTCCTGCCCCCTTTCAACCCCTCCCAGACAGCCCTAAGCCTCGATCCTCCCCCTTCCCCCTTCCCTTTCCCCAAAAGGGCAAGAAGTCCCAAGGTGGCCACCTCAGCATGGCACATCCACTCATCCCAAAGTCAAGGATGAGTTGAATAAATTAGTTCTTTTATTTTAATGAAAAAAATGAAATGCACAAAACAAGTAATGTTGAATTAGAACTTTGAAGCATACATTTTTAACTATCCTATAATATTTTGAATTAATGTAAATTTGACAAATAAAGGATGTATGTTTACTGTTCCATTTTAAATGGATCAGTAAACAGCATGGTAATGGAAGAAGTTATATCTTTCATGGAAGAAAGTCAGTAGTAGTTAAAAATGTACATTAGATAATTAATATGATTCTTTTTAAGAGATGGTCTTTATTTGTAAAGTGTGCTTAGATGCCAATGTGTAGGGATTTTTAATAAAGCACAATATAAACACCTCTCTCCCAAATTAAAGAAAAATTCAAAGCTCCATGAGATTTCAAAACAAAACTTTAGCATTAACTGTAGAGAAGAAAACAGATAGTGTCAAGTTTTCTAATAGAGAATAGGTATGTGTGTGTGTGTGTGTGTATAATAGCAGCTACTCCACAAGATAAAACCATTATTAAAACAATAATTATTCCATAGATGTCATATTTTCAATTAAAATTTTGTTTTTGTTTAATTTAGCTTTGAATGATATTTCACTCACATTCTTAATAGTGGTCTATTTTAATGTAGCAAATGGATTGTAACTAATGATGTCCATATACACATTATTTTATTTTAATTGATGAATTTAATGGAGAAAAATCAAAAGGTAATAAAATAGTAAAAACATTGGAATTAATGTGTTTCTTAATGATGCTTTCCACTTTCTTCTTTTAAACATCACCATATTATAGACTTCTCTTTGGAATAGAAGGTAGATGAATAGCCAATAAGTTTTTATCTAACATTATAGCATTTCTCCTTTGTCCATTGAGTTACTTTGGTGGTCTCCTATTTCTTTTCCAGGATTGGTTATATGCTTCATTGAATTAGGAACTTCTCATGTATAGAGCTTCTCTCTTTTACTTTAAACATGCATTAAAGCCAAATAGGTTCTGAATAGTCTGGCATCTACATGACAGTTATTATTTTCTCCTGTTATCTCAAGCCAATCAAAATGTCATCTTTGCATCAAGAGCTGAGTTTTGCCCAGAACTTATTACACCCCTCCTTGTAAGTTCAATAAAAGTTGAAAAAGCTATGAAATGACTTTTGACTGCTGAATCTCAGCCAGGAAAGTCAATTAATCTGATTATGGCCCATGGAAACTTACAAAGGTTGAGATAAATAAATTGGACTAGTTAATATAATGAACCTCTCAAGAGACAGTGATTGAAACAATTAGATTCTATTTTCTGTCTTTCAAGGCAACTGCTTTTATAACCTAATCACATATCCTACTGATGAGAATACTTTTTTGTATGGAAAAAATGAATGTTTCGAAGGGAAAAGGTCACATCCAGTTTAGAAAAATCATTTTGAAAGCGTGTCTCTGGCATTTGTTCTGGGAAATGATTTTCCAGTGTACACTGGGAACTGCCTTGTATTCTGTTTAACAACAATTTTCCATCCTTTATATAAGTGATTGAGAGGGATACATAATATAGATATAGCAGAAGTAGTAATTGTCTACCAGAAAGTTATTCCCTGACTCATGTGTGTGTATTTGTGTGTGTGTGTGTGTGTGTGTGCGCGCGCGCGCGCGCGTACACGTGCACACACCCATTTCTTTTCTTTTCTTATTTTTGAGTAGAGTTTCTCTATGTAGCTGTGGCTGTTTTAGAACTCACTCTTTAGACCAGGCTGGCCTGGAACTCATAGAGACCTACTTGCCTCTGCCTCCCCAGTTCAGGACTAAAGTTGTGTGCCACTACTGACAGGTTTTTATAACACCCATTTTACATTTTTACTGGAGCTGATAGGTGATATAAAAAAAAGATGTTTTCAATCTGCTACTGTTGTTGTAGATGCTATTTTTAGCTTATGATAAAAAGTCTGGTTCTGTTTGCCCAATATTCCATTCATTTTCATTTTCTCCTGACAGTCATCATAATGGACATGGGAACCTGTATAGTTTGTGGAGCTGCAAAAAACTTTTAATAATAAAATACATACTTTTTCTTTCAAATTGCCTCATAAAACATGTACTACTTTTTACATAGTCACTTTCCTAATACTTAAGAGTTAGATAGTACCTAGTTTTAGGTTATTTTGTTGTTGTATTTTATACTCATTTGAAGATAATAAGGACACTCCTAATAACTATAAAAACAATTATTTTAATAGGCTCATTCCTTTATTCTAAAACTGAGGAATTGTGAGAAAGAGCTAGGTAAATATCTCAGCAATAGAAAGAACTGCATTGATTGCAGTGCCACAGTTCCCCCATAAGAGAAACCATGGAAAGCTAAAAGTTCTAGCAGATTAGGAAAGATATAAAACCAACCTAAAGTTTTTCTTTTCCACGTAATGTTTGAATTATTACAAAAAAACAAAAAAAAACATGAAGTATTTGTTGTATTTGTGTAGTTCCAGCCACTGTGTTGAGGACCCAGACAAAGTGAAGATAACTGCTTTAGGAAAAAGGAGGAAGAAAAACTTTAATTATTAAAAGGAATACACTCAGTATGGCACCAGAAATATAGGTATCACCTTCAAGCTCCACCCTCAGTGATCGACCTCAGAATACCATGTTCCCCGACCCACAGTTTTTCCAATTTATCCAAACAGTGGGGGTAGCTGTAGATCAAATATTCTAACACATGAAACTGGAGCGACATTTCATACTCAAATAATGACACTATAGAATAAACAGAATCAATACAAAGTATTCTCTTAAATTCTTTCCCAAATCTTGATTCTTTGTTGAAAAATTGCACTGGTAACTAATCAAGTACCCATTTCTCATCTGGAAAAATGTTTAATATTCAAAAGTATAAGGTAAATAAATGTTTACTGTTTTGTGGAAACGTAAGATACTATTAATGCATTGTACATGGCATGGTTTTGATAAGAGGTTATTAGTAGAAAAAATGCCCAGTTGTACAAAGAAAACATAATTTTATTTTTTGAAAATACTGACCAATCCGCAATGAGACACATTTTTGACTTTCAAAGTAGGTGCAATAATCGAGGAAACATAGACTTAATTTATGCAATACCATTGTCAATTACTAGGAATGAGTTTTTATGTGTATACATTAACTATAACATATAATGATACAATAATAATTTCTGATATAATGACGTTTTACATAATACTTAAATAACTTTTATGCACACTGGTATCTATGTGAACTGCCAAAAAATTAAACAAAGCTTAGATTGCTTAGGCATTGTTTCCCAAATTTAAAGCTACCTAAATTTGTCAGGTAATTGAAAGCCATGTCAGTTTAGAAGTCATGTATTGCCATAAAATGCTGATCTCAAATGGATACTGTTGATTGTTTCTCCAGTTGCCTTTCCCTGATGGATAGGAAAAGGGAACCAATTGATTTTCTCTTGGCTTTGCTACTTGATAACGATTGAAAATAGGTGGGAAGCTAATGAAGTTACAGATGCTCTCAGCTTGTCATTCTAAGTACACACTGAAGGGACTGAACAGCTCAGAGGAACACATTTTGCATCTGTAATGGCTAGTCTCTTGAAAAGTATATAAACACTTGATTAGTTATGAGGCACCAATCGACCTTTCTTTACACTCATTGAGCATTAAAGAACATTAATTACAAACTTCTGAAAAGCATCTGTTTAGTATATGCCATCTTCTCATTATATCTCGGGAATTATGGTAATTGAGTCAAACAACATGTCCAGACACATCAATGTATCAGTCTAGCATGAGAAAAGAAAAAAGATGAAGAAAATAGAATTAAGAGACAATGATCTGATACATGTGTTCATAGAAGTTTGGTACTTAATAAAAAATACTGCTTCAAGCCATCAGTAGAAAAATATATATTTACTTAAATGGTGAGCCTATCTGATATTGCCTTGCATAAAATAAAATAAACTGATGTGGATCTCTATATTTTTTTACTATTCATAAAAGCAGAATTATTATTAAATATTTTTTAAAAACTTAAAGTGTCAAAAGGGAAGGAAAACTATTAGGATCTTGAACCAGGAAGAACTTCTTTTAAAAAGACAAACATTTTAAAACAAAGAAAATCAAATAAAATTTGATCACATTCAATCTGCTTTCTTATATGTAAAATGACAGCATTCATTCATAACTCAAATAAGAGATTATAGATTGTTTTCTAAATATTTACTTGATCTTTTGATAACTTACATGGAAATTCATTTTTGCCCGGCCAATATGTAAAATTTGAAATCTTTGTGTACCTATATTAGTTACAGTAGATGATAGATGTAACTCAATATAATTCCATAAACATATTACTGAGTTTAGAAAATGTATTTCATGAATAGTGACTGCAGTAACTATAGTAAAAAGATACAATACACAGAAAACCCTAATATTATTTCAATATGATCTATGTTACAACTTTATGTAGGAACACAATATTTCCTACAACTGTATACAAAATAATGATGTGAAACAGTCAACTAAATTTACAGCTTTACTTTAGCATTTAATTTAAAGGGAAGAGATATACAAAAATGGATAAATATAAAGTATACGTTGAAAGTGTAAAGGACAGAAAAATTAAATGAGTTTATTAGGAAAGCTCCCCTTGAGAGACAGAACTGATAGAATTAATGCTTTTAAACTGGGATTTATTAGATTGTCTTATACTATAACAATAGAGGTCTGTGAACTCATTAGCTGCTCATATCAGACTTGATGTCTCAAAAATATCAATCTGGTGCTGGAGGCCTGTAAAATCCCTGCATAGTCACTGTTCTTCAGTCCTTTTTGGAACACTAAAGTAGCTAGGTTCTGTGTCAGTGAACTACTCTTAGAGTAGTAATAGCACCAATAGAATAGATGTGTTCATCAGGAAAGATACAGGTGGGCAGTCCAAAGCAGCACTCTTTTCTCTAAGGCTTTCTTATATATGAGCTGAGTAAAGAAAGTGATGCTCATTACGATGAAGGGTCCCCCATCCTCAGCCAGTCCTTCCATTAAATACTTTCACAAATATGGCCAGCTGAGGACCATTTATTCTAGATTCAGACAACTTAACAATAAAGATTAACCATCACAATTAGGTTGTTTAAAAAAACGTCCTGTGTTCTGGAGAATGCTTCTAAAAAATGAAAAAAAAAGCCATAAAAATATCTAGAATCACATTCCAAGCATACAGTACAAGGCTCTGAATTAGGAATAGAATATATTCACAGACTCAGGGAAAAAGAGTGGGAAGCAATTCTGGCAAAAAGTCAAAGAAAAGTCATTATGTGTGCTTTTAACTTTTAGAGAATGAGTCTAGATTTTAATCAGAGGGAACTTGGATGCCATTATAGATGTTGAGATCAAGGAAAACATTATGTCACTCAATTACAGACTCATGTAGATGGCATTCTTTAAAAATAGACACTAGGTGGGGCAGGATGGGTTATCACAGAAGGAAGAGCATAAAGCCATTATACTTTGAAGTCTATAGGATTTGCTTACAGGGTAAGTGTGGGGTGTGAACTAAAGTGTCACAGATAGCATCAGAGTTATTTTTTTCCAGAACAATTAAGTATATACACTTAGTTAACTGAAGTAGTAAAAAGCATGAAAAGTAGGCTACAAGGTGACCAATGTCATATTAAGTTTGAAATATTAGGTTTATTATATAAATTTCAAGAAATGTTGATTGTATGTACTCATCTAAGAGTTACTGACAAAAAATAACAAGGTCAGGTTGCATAACAGCTGTACTAGTTGAGGCTGACGTCTCCATGGTCAGCTATTCTTCTTGTTAGTCTGTATGTGTAAAGCCATGGACTCTGGATCATGTATTGGTCGGAAGTAATTCTACTATAACAATATTAATTTCTACTTAGAAATTACACACACACACACACACACACACACACACACACACACACACACACACACACACACACACACACATGTCCTGGGCCTGGCTGAGAGAGAAAAATCACAAATTTCAGATCTATCTAGAGTTTATAACGAATTTCAAAGGAGTGTGGGTAACAAAGCAACAATCTTCATTAAAGTTAGAAAGGACTTCAAAAAGTAGTTCAGTGTAAGTCTTATTGCCTAGAATGTAAACCCAGTATTAAAAAACAGTTCACCATTTTTCTTTATAGCCACATATTAAAAGTTAATTTCATGTAGTTAGTATGTGTGTTTGTATATATATAACTGTGACTTAGAATTACTCTCTATATTGTACACTTTTAATTTTCTCTCCCCCCCCCCCCGAGATAGGGTATCACTGTGCAGGTTTGTGCGGCCTGAAACTTATTATGTTAACCAAGTTTGCCTGCAACTCACAGAGATCTTCCTGCCTCTGCATCTTCATTGGGAGTGACTGGATTAAAGGCGTGTGCCACCATGTCCTGCCTGTTCTGCACTTCTGCACTTCTGCACTTTTTTAGAATTTTCAATTTATTGGACACAGATTTTTTTCCTTCTATTCGTTTTGTTTAAAAAGTTGTTTTTTTTTTTTTTTTTTTTTTGGCCGTATATATTACTGCTGCACTTGCCTTCCCATCTCCCAATCCCTCCCAGTCCTCCTTCAGCCTCCCACACCTTATCCCACCCCTCATCCATTCCCCAAGTCTGACAAGGAGTCGCATGGTGGGTCAGTTCAGTCTGGCATATCCAGTTGAGGTAGGTCCGAGTCTCCTTCCTCCCCCCAGTATTAAGACTGGATTAGGTGTTCCTCTGTAGGGAATGGGCTCTGAGATGTCAGTTCATGCACCAGGAACATAGTCTGCTCCTACCGCAAGAGGCTCCACAAACTGCCCAACTGCCCACACCATTCGACCTTCGGAGGGTTTAGCTCCTTTCCATGAAAGTTCCTCAGTGATTACTTCAGAGTCAGTGAGCTCCCAATAGCTTGGGTCAGCTGAAACCACAATCCCTGTTACAGCTAGGTCACAGGAGGAATTTGAGACATCCAGGAATCTCCCTGGGAAGGATAAATAGAGAAATTCTCCTGAGTTAATTGGAATTATTTTGCACTTTTTATAAGATTTTTTTTTTTTATTTCACATAGGATTAAATACATGCCTCATGTATAAATTCGCCTCAAGCATGTAGTACCCAAGGAGGCCAGGAGAGGGCAAAAAGAGCTAGTGGAACTAGAGTTAAAGTTCACTGTGAGCAACCATGTGGTACCCGTTGCCTTGAAAGAACAAATTCTCTAAACTGCTGAGACGTGTCTCTAGCCCTGATTCTGTTCTTTTAATCAATTTCTATTTTTTATGACAGTTACAATACAGTTAATGGAGCTGAGTTCTAGCTCATTGTTCCTTCACTGCATTTGCTACTACAGCTCTTAGATTCTAGATGTAATAAATCTCTAGTTTTTCCTTATAGTTCTTTCAGTGATATTTTTGTTTGTTCCCTGATCATCATATTAACAATTAACTTCTAAGGGCCAATACGTTTGTCTCTTGTTTTCTGTTAGATCATGCTTAACACAATTCATAGCCCTTAGTTCTCTGTTGATTTACCTATATTTAAATAAAATGATGACATAAAATTGTCATTTTCTATAATACACCAGTATTTCATAAGTGAGTACATACTTACTGAATTTAGTTCTCTTAAATGAGATTGTTTAGTTCAATAAGCCTTAACTATGTATGGATGTATCAGGCACATTAAACATAAAAGTAGAAGCTCATGTAGGTAATTGATAATGTAGAATCAGTTCATAGAAAAAACATACCTGATTATGACATTTATTGTTTTACTGAATTAAACATTGTTTTTCTCATATGCTTCTAGAAATACATATTTTGTGATTTAGAAAAGGATGTCAATCTCAGATGTCCATCTTTTGAAAATATATTTTTTATTGTTTCTTAAGCCATATCTATTTGAGGCTCATGATTTTGATAGGAAATAATATTGTGTTTACTTGAAGTGGGTAAACAATGAATAAAGGAGAAATGTTTACACTACTTAAATAGCAGTTGACTAAAGAAAACTCAGAACGTTTAGAGCAGATATCACTCCTTCTAAACCGAATACAGAAAACAATAGCTACTAAATAATATTTCTCAGTCTGAATCAACTTTATCTAATTTATACTTTATGACATTTTTACTTTTCTTATTTAATAATATTTTGTTATCTCACATGTTTCTTCCATCTAATTTTTAACAGTACTAATTAAAACAATTTTCCTGGCAAACAAGCTGGATTTCTCACTACTCATAGAAGAGCTATATAGAGAAATACATACATACATATCCAGATATTTATTTTCAGTAGGCTTTCTAAAAGCTCAGAATATATCTAAACCCCATTTACTGAAGGATCCATGAGATTGTGCCCAATTCCATTGTATTACACTGTTGATCCACTTGCTAGTTTAAGATTGCATCAACACAGATAAGATTCTTACCCTACATAAAGCCCAGAAATAATGAGGTAGCATACTGTTTTACAAAACAAAGGTGAGGAACTTGCTAGTGAGATGTTAGGTGAACATTATCTTCTTTTTGCTGTGTCACCGAAAATTTGCACATGTATCTTGAAATGCTCTGGGAAAATGTTAGAGTCTCTCTAAAGACAATAGGAACCCCTCTAGCTGACCTGACCAGAGAATGCTTATAGAAAATAACATCTGTCATAGTATCTTCCGAACATGCGTAAGAATGCAGTACAATCTGAGTGTGGTATATATTGGGTAGGTACCTTTCAATGTTTTACTTCTTCCAAGTTAAATTTCTTTCACGTGATATAAAATTACCTCTGAGAAGTGAAGCAAAGAACATCTTCCCTGCCATTCTCTTTCACCAAATCAGTGGGGCACTGACATTGTCAACGTGTCACACTGCCATTTACTCTTTCTTCCATCATCCATCTTTAGAAGAGTGTTCTAGAATACTGTTACAACTCTATGCTGATTTTCAGAATTATGGATGTTTGAATCACTGTTGAACCTGCTCTGCACTCTGCATAGAGCCACAAGAGCCAACTCAGAAAGCCACAAAAAATACATGTTGAAAGCAATTGAAATTTGGATCTGAAGTTGACAAATAAATTGCAGTTTTATAAATGGATCTGAGGTCACTTCCAGATGTGGGTCACAAGTGGAGCACTGAGACTTGTTTTTTTTAAAAAAACATTTTGCAATACCCCGGTTGACCTGAATTTTAATTACATACTTACAATCAGCAACTGCTTCCTTTGTGCTGAGAGGTCATCTGCCTATTATTTTGTTTAGACTCTGGGTAAAGTGAATGACCTTCAACATTTATGTCATTGAATTATAATTAAATAAAGTAGTTAACTTTTAAAATTAGTAAAAATATAAATGCATTATCTTTAAGGAGCAAAGGCATATGAATTGGAAATTGAAAATGTCTATAGTCAACAAAATTAAAATGAGTAAAGTATACAGTATAAATACAAGGAGGTTACTTAATGTGAAAATACAATGCATAATATATATGTACACACACATATGTGTGCTTAGTAAATGGGATGAGGAAATTATGTTTATCTGTCTAAATACAGATGAAATATATATATATAATTTTTAAGTATTCAAATAATATGTGAAAAGTAATCTTTTTAGTAAAACTGAAACATGTTTTGAAAAAAAAGCTAATTTATTTAGTGTAGTTTGTCATTATACCTCAGAGTCTTAGTTTAATGATTACATTAATAGGAAATTGCCTTAAAGGCATAAGCAGAATTGCTCATATGCACAATACACCTTTAATAATAACACTAAAATCTTCAAAACACTATCAATATAACAGAAGAAAGCCAGTAATTTTCCATCTGTTTAATTATTATCAAAAGGCACTAATAACAAGTCATAAAAAATGAGATTTTGTAAGCTACATTTTTTTACCACACGTTTTCTATTAAAGAAGAAGCAAATTACCTATTCTATTAAAGGCCTAGTTTTTCATTTTAAAACAAAGATAATATTATTCATCTCCTATTGTTACTATGCAGATTACTGACTGTTTTTGAAATAGGACCTCTCTGTGTAGCACTTCTAGCTGTCCTGGAACTGGCTCTGTAGACCAGGATGGCTTCAAACTCAGAGAGATCTGCCTGCCTCTGACTTACAAATACTGTGAGTAGAGCATTAAATGTGCCCGGCAGATTAATGACATTTACTTATTACTTATATTCAGCAGAACCTGGCATTTGTTATATTGTGGCCATCATTATCATTGTGACACATGTAACAATATAATATAATGTTTGTGGCATAAAACATGTGCAGAACCTATGCTATAGATCAGTGATAGGACTATTTTGTGAAAATTTATAATATTCTTAGAAGAATAAAGCTAAGATAAAAATTAACCAACCACTATTTTTAAATTGTATCTGCTTATTATCTATTGATAAAATGTTTTAGATTCCCAAAATAACAATGTTATTTCCTTCATTGTCAGTATAAATATGATTTGCTAATGTACAAAAGAATTTCACAGAGTGAAGTCATGGAAATCCATGTTTGAACATATGCATTGCCACAAAATTGGTCAAAATGATCTATATTTAGGATTATTTAAAATAACAGAATAACCTGTGAGTGAGGCCACAAGGCTCCAATGGGCATTTTGAAACCTGTAGTACCAGAGAAAGTTCTGGTTACCCAGTGGGCCACAAAACAAGACAAAAGAACAAAATGAATTTGGAAGATGAATTTGTAAGGAAAGGGTGATTGGAAGGAGATAGGAGATGATGGGGTAAGGGCAACAGAGATGAACTTACATACATATGTGAAAGAATACATTTAATTAAAGTTTTAAACACAATGGAAGAATCTTCTGATTAAGAGAAGATTCAAAGGCACCGGATAGATTGTTCAGGGGTTAATACCCTATACTGTCTTTGCTGAGGATCTGAGTCTTATTCCAAGTCCTCATCTTAGACAGTCCATAACCACTCTAATTCCAAGTAATCTGATGCCTTCTAACCTTTGAGGGTATCCACAAAAAATACAAACACAACCAATAGTAATACATGCATACACATAATTGAAAATGAAAATAAATCTTAAGAAAGAGAAAGTTAATGAAACAAAGACTTGTATTATCTACAAAGATTATATATAGGTTTACAGTTCTGTGTATCCTCTTCATATTTTGGGAAATAAAATAAGAAACAAAACAAAACATATATCCAAACTTAAAATTCAAGGGAACTCGTGAAATAGAAGAGCGAATTTTCTGAAGGAAATTATGATTTTTAAAAAGTCTTGGAGGATGGACTCTCACTGGGATTCTTCCAGGACCTGTTGCTGTCCTGTGTCATGGAGTTACTGCAGCCCCAAGGTCTGAAAGACCAACCCTTACCCTGCCATGCTTCAGTAGATCACAGACTAGGTGGTTTCCAGAGTTGGCCTACACATAACCCTGGTTCTGGGCCTGGGTCGTTGTCAGATTAATCAGTCCACCATCTGTCCCTTGTCTTTGCCACCAGGGTGAGCCCTCCAGAACTGTGCCTGCTAATTCATCCTTTGCTAATAAACAAAGGATGTGCCCATTTCTCCAGCTTTCATATCCTCAGCGTCAGATCTCTCACATCTACACCTTCAGGGCCAGTTTTACTGTGTTGCCCAGGTAAGGTACAGAGGGTGCTCTCTTAAGTGATAGAGCTGGAGAGGGACAAGGACAGCTCTCGATTTTGTGACCTTAGGGATAGCATCTCCACCTGCCTCGGGCATTGATGGGGGCAGCATATGTCCCCTGTCTATGTTGCCATGTGACAGTTCTCCCACTTTGGGGCTGGCTTACCCACATCTCCAACGGAGTTGGCTCTATTGTGCTGCCCAGATGAGGTGCAGGGGCAGCTCTCTCAAATGTTGCTACTGGGGGGGGGGGGTGTCAAGGACAGCCCTTTTGTTCTTATGACCACCGGGCCAGCTCTTCCACCTGCTTCAGGTACTGATGCATGAGTTGGGGGCATACTGCCATGAGAGAACAGGGACTTCTAACCAGACCATTGATTTTTTTGCAATGAACACTTATATGCAAAAATGTATGGATAAATGGATTTCTGCCAAGCCTTTTCTTTTATCCCAACAGCCAGCTCCCAAATTTTGTCATGGAGACTTCTTATTATATAGGAATGCTCAACTTACCTTAGGCTCATTTCTGGCTATCGCTTCTAGCTCAAATTAACCTGTTTTTCTTTATCTACCATTTGCTTCAGGGTTTTTTTACCGTTTCTTTCTGTAGTCCTACATTTCCTACTGTCTCTATGTCTGGCTGGTAGGCAGCTGCCTGGCTTCTGGTTCTGGGCATGTCCCCCTCTTTCTCTTAGTTCTCTTCTCCTTATTTTCTCTTGAATCTAAATTTCTTCTTCAACTTATTCTCTCTGCCTGCCAGCCCCACTTATTCTCTTTCTGCCTAGCTATTGTCCCTTAAACTCTTTAGTAGACTAGTCAGGTGCCTGAGGCAGGCAAGGTGAAACAAATGCAGCACATCCTTACATAATTGAACAGTGTCCTTACATCATTAAACAATTATGGCATAAACAAATGTAACACACCGCTACACAAAACATCCTGCAATATAAACAAACATAATGCAACTTTGCCTATTAAAGTAAAATTCCACAACAGCGGTTTACTGCATGACTCGCTGTGTCACACTGTAGCTTCCATAATGAGATTTTCGCCTTCTTCTTCCCTCCTTCTTCACTTACATATTATTTGGGGTTTTTTTGTGGGGTGAGATGGGTTGGATCAGGAGACAGGATGTGAAAGACATAAATAATAAATCAAAAGAACATTTTTAAAAATGACATGTACAGCTCAGTCAATCTTGAAAAATGAGCCTCCAGTTATTTGTGTGGTGGGAGGTGGGCATTAAGTGATCATTTTTTTCTGATGATACTAAAACTAAGAAAAGTGGGAAATGTTGTAAAATCATGAGATGTCAGATTAAATGTACTTAGTATTCATAGCAGCATATCAGTCTCCAAAGCTGCCAGCTTACTCACTTCCAGCACTGGATTTTTCACTTTCAACACTGGATTTTTTCCTGTTCTCTCAGTCCATATTTTCACATACATACTTCTTCTCTAATTCCTATTTATTGACTCATAGTCTTAAACTATGCTTCTCTTTACTTTTCAAATATAACATGCACGCTTTTCACTTTTATCCACAAGTGGAATACTTACATCTCACCCCCTTCAATGTGGAAGATACAACAACATATTTAGGATTTCAGTTCTGGGACTTCTGGCCCGAGGACAAGTAGAACAGGATCAAGATAATTAACTATATTTCGAAAGCCCCATATCACTAATTTGGAGATAGGTTTATTGAGTTTATATGTAGTTTCACTAAGTTTTTCCTCCCAAAACATCAAAAATAAATTTACATTGACTATGAATCTACTTGTTTCTCTGATGCCATTTTTGTTTTCCTTCTCTGTACCCACTTAATTAGGAGAATGCTTTCCTTTTCCCTCTTTCAGATCACAAACTGTGAGCAAGTCAAGCCCATAGAAACACCAGGCTAGCATTGTGAGTTTACTAAATTAGTTCTTTCAGCTGAAAGATATTAATTATGGATGTATTTTAAAAATATTGATAAAATGGTAAAATTTACATTTGATCTTCTCAAATGTAATAAGAACTTTTACAATTCATTTCTGCTTAAATCTGATGTTTTCCTTGATTGGAAGTTGTGCTAAAAATATTCAAATGCTGCTTCTAACCTCTACCAAAATATCCATATTACTTTTTGAAGATTAGTATTAGTATTTAATCTACAGATGAGTTACTATGATTATGACTAAATTTGACTATTTAAAATTTATAACTTCTACTCTCCATGTACACATGAGCAAGTAGTACCAATTGCACTATCCAAGATACACTTATGAAATATTGAATCACAGGCTTCTCTTTTTCTCATAAATTACTTCAATTTAACACTAGCAGACACCTGAAATACTAAATTTCAACTAAAACTAAAATGTCATAGTTTTCTCTATAAATGATCATTTGCATACTGCATATTAAAAAGAGTATCCATAGTTTTAAAACTAGTATCATTTTGGAGTTTGTCCGCACTCATAATAAAATTCTGATCAGATATTAATTGGTAGTTTGTTGATACTTGAAAAAAAAATATATATATTAATGCTTCGATGCATGCATCAATTTATTTAAGTTGATGTTATAGCAATGTGAGTGTATAATGTCAGTATCTATCTATCTCAGTATTTCTTTCTCATGGTTCCTCCCTCTCTTGCCCTCTTTGACAAACACAACATATAAACACACAGGTGATAATAATAATATTAATAATAAGTAGGCAGATGAGATGACACCCATCTTTACTCCCAAAACTCAACTGACAGAAGCAGGAGGATCTATACAGAGAGTTATAGGTTAGTCAATACCACATAGTGAAACTCCGTCTCAAATAATAATAATAAATATAATAAAATATTTTTAAAATTTATAAAGTAAACAACTGTTCTGGATTGGATAAGACTCATAATTTTTCTGTGATATAACTTTCCACACTAATTATTGGTTCCAAATAATCTGGGATCAATTGTTGCCTTCAAATAATTTAATAACAGAAGAGAAATTAAAACAATCTTAAGCAAGCACCATGTTTTAGTTATCAGTAATCAATATGGATATGTTAAGTCTTTTTCTTTTACTTTGACCATCAAATACTTTGATCATGAAAAGTAATGGAAGAAAGACTATTTTGATTTAGGGTTCCATCTTGTTTGGAAAATTTGACAAGTAATGGTAGGCATGGAGATGGAGCAGGAAGCTTAAAGACCACATCTCAGTCTCCAGCAGGAAGAAAACTGAGTGAGGTAGAAGTAGATTAGGCTGCCTAATCTTAAAGCCTGTCTCCAGTGTCATTTCTTCCAGCAAGACTGAACCATGTAAATCTTCACAAACAGCACCATCAAAGAGATTAAAATGAGTTTTTCTTTCAAATTAAAATTTCTTTGTTTATTTTATTACTTTTTAATAAAAAGGTCTTTTTATTCATGCACCCCTGCTCCTCCTCCTTCCCCTCCTCCTAATCCCTCCCAGTCAGCCTTCAGTTTTGCCTCTCCCCATTTCCTAATCCCCTCCCCCAAAAGGGCAAGAAGTCCCAAGGTGGTTCAGCTCAGCATGGCACATCCACTCCAGGCAAGTCTGATTTCCTCATCCCAAAGTCAAGACTGGGTTAGGTGTTCCTCTGCAGGGAATGGACTGCCAGATGCCAGCCCATTCACAGGAACACAGTCTGATCACACCACTTGAGACTCCTCATACTGCTCATGCCAATAGACAGTTGCCTACCCTTGGAGGATCTAGCTCCTTTTCCAGATAGTTCCCCATGGCTGTTCTTGATTCAGTGAGCTCCCCAGAGCTCTAGCCAGCCATCACTGTGGGAATTTTCCTTATAATCCCTATCCCCTTGCTCATACAGACTCTCCTCCCCTGCTCTCAGCTGGACCAGGAGCTCTGCCCAGTGCTCAGCTATGGATCTCTGTCTTCACCTCTACTCATTGGTGAATGTAGGTTCTGTGATGACACTTAGGGTGGTTATTCATTTGATTATAGGGGAAGTCCTGCTCAGTCACCCCTTCCGTTATTGGTTGGAGACCTAGCCAGGGACATCCTGTGAGTTCTTGGAGGTTTCCCTAGCACCCAGTCTCTTTCCAACCTCACATTGGCTTCCTCTATCGAGATATCCATCTCTTTCTATCTCCCTCTTTGCTCCTCTCACTCAACCATCTCCTTCTTTCTAGATTTGCTCCCAAGTCTTTTTGGTTGCAACCTGTTATGATGCCAATTTGCTAAGGCGATCTTCTCTATTTTCTCTTCTTAGGGGAATCTCTGTATGTCTGTCTTAAAGTGTTTAAATTCCTGAATCTATGGCGATTATTTCTCACTCATACCACCACGTTGAGAAACAAATCTTTTAGCTTTAAGAATTGGTAATTATACTTTTTTTGCATGTGATTGTTGCATCAGTGATTTGTGCTAAATATCTTAACATTTCTTCTGTTCTTGAAAACACTTGCTTATGGCATTAATGCCAGCTACTCCTACTCACAAACCTTGGGGCCAATATTGCGTATGGGCCAGTAATAGCTAATATTGAGATTGGTGGGGATGGCAGAGACTATACCTGTTATAAATTGGCCTGGAATATTTATTTTTCTATGTTCATAAATTTTCTAAAAGTAATATCAGTGCACTTTCATATTGTCTAAGCCAATTCATTTCCCCACTTTCCAAGAATTTCATTATTCTGTAGTTTCTCAAGTGGTGATTTTGTTATTAATTGGTACACAATCTAGAATTATCCTCAATGAAAGCCTAAATAAAGGTAATATATAGATCAGATTTACCTGTGGACTTTTCTAGGAGTGATGGTATTGAATATTAATTGATAACAGTCAGTTAGTCTAGAACTGCATAAAAAGCTAGCTTAGTGATACAAAGAAGATTCAGGGATTAAGAGCACTGACTGCTCTTCCAGAGGACCTAGGTTGGATTTCTAGCATCCACATGGAAGCTAATAACCCCTTGTAACTTCAGACATATATATTTTTCCAAATAATAAATATAACAATATTTTTTATGTAAATGTATGAAAATATAAGTGAAAATTAACAAACATTGCATCTATTTGGAGCTGGAGAATTATTTCCGTGTTTAAGAACATTGGGTGTTTTTCCAGAGGACCTGGGTTTGGTTATCAGCACATACATGATACCTCACGACTCTCAGTAGCTTCAGTCCTAGGAGATGTGACACCTTTTTTTGTCCTCTTTGGGCACTAGCCATGTACCTGGTTCATAGGTATATATATATGTGCAGGCTAAACATTCACACACATAAATTTTAAAAACTGCATATATTTTAATCAACATTCTCTCAGAGAAATTTTGTATTCTGGCCTATGAAATTCAAATGACAGTTTCAATTTGCCATTGCAGTTTTGAGAACCTTATTCTGTGGCTCACTGATTTCTAGGAGGAATTAGTATTTGACTTATCTTCCAGGTTCCTAAGTACTAGGCATTTAATATAGATGTGACCAAAACTCAGGCTGTAAAGGTAATATTAATGCTTGCCTGGATAGTTCATGGATTATTTTCTCTTGTGTCAATCAATGATGTTTTGGTTCATTTCCTTTTTTGCTTCAGTTCTTATTATTTCTGATCATACCTTTCAGACTGGCAGACTGGACTGTGCTTTCTATAAATTTCGGAACTGGTCTCCTAAACAGTGATTTTTTATTTTGTAAAATAATGTAGATATAGTGCGATGGTATAGTATATTTAAGGCTCACAAAAAACTATGTTAAATTTTCAGCATTATTATCATTTTTATGTGCATTTTAAAACTTCCCTAATTTTCTGATTGTCATTTTAAAATAGAATTTATTTGGATATGCCTAATAGGGAACAGTTACAAGTCTTAAAATAATGCATGTTTATAAACCCATGTATGAATATATCAAGTCAGAGTACATTGAATTCAGTAGACAAATGAATAAGAGAGATAAATTTCTTATCTGTTATTATTTTCTTACTATGTCTTTCCTATTGGTATAAGGAACACATGTACTATAAATTGTAATTTATCATTCTAATAACATTTTGCTTTAGAAATCCCTCATTATATTGGACAATACATATCTTCTCTATTTATTAGTATCTATTTTAATTTATTTCCATGTATCTAATGACTGACTTTGCTTTAAAAAACATTTAAATTGTGAAGTAATGTGAAGTTATATTACTGTTAACTGATGAGATATATTCTAAATAATTAAAACAGATTTTAATTTTTGCTAGGTAAGTTAATCTTGTCATTTTAGGGACACCATATAACATAAAGAGATAATTCTGCTACTCTATGTTTTACTGGGGAACTATAAAATAATTCTGATGGATTTTTATAATAAAAATATGCAAAATTCTAATTTCATAAATGCCTTAAATTTAAATTTTCCAATTTAACATAATAAATCATATACACCTATATTTCATAAACCAAAACATTATGTTTCAAATTTATTTTTACAATTATATATGCCAAAGAAAGAAATCTTTGAGGACTAATTTTCTCTAAAATGTATACATATTGTGGAAGAAAACTGACAAATTTGTATGTGACCTGAAGATTTCTATGTGAAGATTATCTTCTGGCCCTCACAGAAAACATTGTTATGTAATCGAAACCAATACTGGTTCTGCCGTATTCCAGGACCTCCCTTCAGAATAGACTCAAATAAAAATGGTTCTGCTTCAAATTATTCTTGGGAAAAAGTAATAGGAGTGTTTAAAAGGAGATCTACTATGGGAAAGGCTTATGCAAAGGTTCATTATCAAGGAAAGATGAATGAAGGATAACATAAACTAAATCTCATGAAAAAGATTCATTATAATTATAATTCTTGAGAGTTGGCTTTTACATCATGGCTCATGATGGCCATGGTATTTATAGTCCCCAATACTCATTAGTTATTGGCTAAATATTTTCTGATAGGGAAGGCTGATAGAGGACATTAAATTCTTAGAAACACAAGTAAAATAGGTTCTAGAATGTTGAGGATGTTATAGCAGTCATTAAGGTCCAATCCTGTGCTTTCACAGCCCCAACAATACTGTACAATATGTCTTGATTATGCCAATCAAAGAGATAAATAAAAAGTAAAATAAGGAAAAAGATCTATACATTGTGACCACATTGGGAAGAAAGACAAGAAGATCCAGTGACTTCCAAGATCCATCTTTGGTATCATGACATGAGACTCAGATTTAAGTAGAGGGCCCAAAGTACACATACCTAAACAGTTTCCAGCAAAATATGTCCCTGCCCATAATTGTTTATACACCAGTAACTCCTTACAAGGAAGTCTGACAAGATTAGATTATTGTAACTCTATTATATTTATTTTATATTAATTTTGTGTATGAGTATCTATGTAATGCATGCCATATGTATGTCAGTGCCCTCATAAGACGCTGAAGACTGTTATAAGTGGTTGTTAGCAGCCTATGGGAGGATAAATTGACCTTGAGTCCTCTGGAAGCATAGGTGTTCTTAGTTGCTGAACCATCTCTATACCCATAACTATCATATTTATGTGAATGTGTTTCTATTATCATTTAAATATGACTATTATGCCATAACTGAGAAACAGAAAATTTACTCAGTGCTTCAAGGAATGTTGATTCTATCTGAAAAGGTATAATCTCGCTTTTCTTGTTTTCTGGTTTGATGCTCTCATTTAAGTGTTTGTAAATAATACAGATGTTCAAATACCCTTAATGAAGGACTGAAGACACGTGGGTGGTAGAAGACAAGTGAAAGTGACAGAAATAACTCATGTATCCTCAGTATTAGGGATTATGTAGAAATGATGATTTATGACTCAAGTTATAAGTATTCAAGGTAGAATATGGGTAGTCTTTACCAGACTTTCCTACAATAGGAAAGCATGAGTCATGATCACCATGTTTTTAATGCTATAGATTTTCAAAAGAGTTGATCAAACAAAAGCACATATGCATTCTCTTTGCTATTAATATTTTTATATGTATTGGCTTATAATTATATTTTATAAATTTTGAGGACTTTTTATATGGTTTTTTTTTGACTGAAGAGTATTTGCTGGTTTTCTTTCCTTCCTTGGTCTTACATTCCTCTCAGTGTTTGGTAAAAGAAAGGAAACCTCCAAGCTGTCAGTAAACATAGTTCCAAGTGGAAAAACAATAACAGAATATCAAACAAAGGGACAAATTGTGATAAGCATAATGGTTTGAGTAAAATGAATTACTCTAATTATTGTTAAACAAATCATTTTATAAATCAGGTTATGTCTATGTCACTGCTTCTCAAGAAATTAAAGGGGATTGTAATTAAGTTGTCATTTGATTTTGGATTACTGTGCTCTTGCATATAATATTGGAGAACCTCGAAAAATTGGATGGATAAAGCAAGAAAGACCATATTTGTTTTGTAAGGAAGTGAATGTCAGTAATCTACTCTTTTTTATTTTTAATTATTTTATTAAAGTTTTGCTTTATACATATTACTTTTATTGTGTATTTGATATCATGAAGACAACTCTATTCACATAATAAACATACATAATCTTTTATTACAAATAAATAATACTTTAAAATACACACATTTCCATTGGAATATGATAAGTCAATTAATGTATGAGTTATAAACAGAAAGTAGATCACATCAAGATACATTTCCTGGGATAAGTGAAAGTGGAATGATAACTAAAACAAAGAAGGAAAGATTCCTGGGAGGTAGGGGTGGGTTTAGCAGGTAAAACCACATGATGCTCTTGCAGAGTACTCCCAGCATTCATATTAGGTTCCTCACAGTTGTGTTTAATTCTAGTTTCTTGGACTTGACTCCTATGGCCTCCACAAGCATCTACTCTAAAGTACACTCACGCGCGCGCGCGCGCACATACACACACACACACACTTAAAAATACAAAAAATAAATCTATGAAAATATTTAAAAAGTAAAAGTTCTAAAGTTTCTGGCTGTTTCAAAAGTGTGTTCATAAAAAATATTACCATAAAATTAAAATGTATTATTTAGTAATGAAGTAATGGATAAATGTTACCACACTGCTTACCTTTAGAAATGATGTGATAAATAAAATAAGCTAGACACAAATGTCACATCCTGTTTCATACATATAGAAAAACCATATTTTAGAAATGTGTTTTTCATGAATTGTAGTCTAGGAGTAAATAGAGAGTGTCTGATGATATGGATGGATATTGATAGTGGGTAATGAAAGTGTTGTATATTTAGGTTTCAATGATTATATAATATTAAAATTAAACTTTCTAGAACTGTTGAATTAAGCATTTTAGTGGGTAAATTTATGACAGTAAATTACTTATTATCTAATTTCCTATCTGCATTAAGTCCCCAAATAAAATATTTGTAGTAAGTGTGTTTATAGAATACAATGAATATAAGTTAGAGATGTAGCATAATGAATGGTGAAGTACTCACATACCTTTTGAGGCAACTAGAATTTGTTTCCAAATGCCGTTAGTCTCTGAGCCATGTCTCTGACCATATACCTGTATTTTTTTTTACAGTAGAACTCAGAATATTATTTTTTCAAGGGATGCATAGCCTCAGTCCTCTCTTTTTTCCTTAAGAGTGTTTTATTGAAACTGTTTTACCTGTATCTTTGTTCTTTAGTTTATATTATCCCTATATGTTATATAATTTTTAGAACCATGTTTTACTTTTTAAATTTTTATTTCTTATATATTTATTTATTTTTTATATTTTATATCTTGGAAGCATTTTCCTCTATTCTCCTCCCATTCTCCCCTCCCCACCCACTTCAGTTCCCATTCTACAATCCACTCCTACTCTGCTTCTGTTTTGGAAAGGGTGAGTCTCCCATGGATAACAACAAAGTATGGCATATAGAGTTGCAGCAAGACCAAGCACCTCTCCATGTATTAAGGGTAGAGAAGGTGATAAAGTATAAGAAGCAGATTACATGATGAAAACTTGGGAAGAAGAGATTGGTTGAAAGAATTAAATCACTGAATGGCAAGTCCTTGAAGGGTGAGCCCCTGATCCCTTTCTGTCTGCTTCCTGCTTGAGCTTCTTTGCTGCACTATGACCTCCTTTCCTGACAATGTGACAAAAATAAATTTCTCTTTTCTTAAGTTGTTTCTGTGAGATCACAGAAATGTTTACTACTCTATAGTTGAAGGCACTAAACTATGGTCATTATTTATTGCTTAATATCAAACACACACACATACTTAGAAGCATGGAAAGCTTTATAAAATTACTAAATATTTGCCTTATGGTATTAATTTAGACAGTATAGGTGTCATTGTTTTTATTTACCAAAGGTTCTAAAATTTTGCATTCTGTTTTTTTCTCAAATACTCTATTTTATTTATATAATGAGTTTTTGTTCAGTTTAGTTTGAGTATCCATATTATGCACATTTCCTCTTAAGAAGTTATGGCATATTATTTATTTCAGAAAACAATTGTAATATACATTTAAACTTAATTATATTTTAACATTATTTTAGTACAAGCTAAAATTTATTTTTAAAATAAATTTCCTTTCTTCTTCTTGTTCTTACGTTTACTTGTGTAATGCTAGGTGTCACTATGTTGCTGAGACTGGCCTCAAATTTTTGATCTTCCTGTCTTTAGTCTCCAGAGTGCAAGGAATATGGTGGTTGTGCAACACTAACCAGAGTTTTTCTTGAAATTCTCAGGAATGATTTAAATATATTTTACTAGTAGAATTTACTCTTTTTTGTGTATTTTAGAATGTAGTAAACACAAAAATATGCAAAGATATATGTTAATTTTTGACTACTATGGAGAGACACAATGACTAAGAGAACTTATAAAAGAAAGCATTTAATTAGGATTTGCTTACAATTTCAGAGGGTTAATTTAGGACCATCCAGGCAAGGAGCATGACAGCAGGCAGGCAAGCATGGTGGTGAAGCAGTAACTAAAAACTTATATACTGATCTGCATGTTGGATATGTGGGGCCAGGGCTTGTCCTGGCTTGGGCTTTTGATATCTCAATGTCCATCACTAGTAACATATATCCTCCAACTAAGGCTTATTTCATAATCCTTTCTAAAGAATTCCATCAACTAGAGACCAAGAATTTAAAGACATCAACCTATGAGGCCCATTCTTACTCAAAACATTACAATATGATAGAATATAAATCTTTAGACATAAAGAGTTGTAAGAATTTTTGGCATGTAGTAGCCACATGGTAAACTCAACATGGTGCCGTGTGAGATAAGAATTCCTAGCATGTAGCAGCCATGTAGTAAACCCAGAATGGTGCTGAATGAACACACCATGTGTGGAGGGCATGCCCTTATGCATGGCTACATAAATCTGTGCCCATTCATTTTTTTTTAAGAGACAACGCTATGTCAAATTTTTTCTCTCTACTTGTACTCCCCCAGTAACTCTTCTAAATAAACTCTAGTGTGCACTGGTATTGTGTATCTGATCTCATGCCTGAAACCAACATTTTGATGCCATGACTCCAATAGACTCTCTCCTGGACCTAGGTGCACATAGATCAGGAGATCCTGATCTGAGGCTCACTGATCTTCCTTCTGCCAGCTATGATAACTAAGTTTTTCCCTTTTCAGTCAGTGTAAATATGAACTCTTGTCCCTGGAAAAGACTTTCTGATAGGAATCTAGTCTCACAGAGAATGACCCCCAGCCACAATCTTCACTAGTTATGGCTGTTCTTCTTGTCCGGCCTTCCCAATTGTTGGATCCTTCTCCCAGACTCTATCCCCAGGGCTCTGCCCTAATGCATACCCTAGATGCTATAGGGGGATTATGTTGTTACATTGCAAATAATTGCCCCACACACTGGTTTAATAAAAAGTGCTGATTGGCCAAGGGAAGACAGGAAGTATGGGTGGGGCTACCAGACTAAGAAGACTCTGGAAACAGGAAGAACAGAATAGAATGCCAGAGAGAAGCCAGAGGAAACACAGGACAACTATGCTGCTCTAAGAAAAGGTACCAAGCTCCATGGCTGAACAGGATAAGAGTCATGGGTTAGTTTAAGGGTAAAGAGTTAGCAAGTTATATGCCTGGGCCTTAGGCCAATCAAATTAATGTACACATCTGTGTGTCTCGGCGGGTCTGTGAGTCTGTGGGCCTAAACCTTGAGGCTAGGCCCGAAAGTCCGGGCCAGAAACCTCCTACTACAAGGTGCTGATGAGTTCCTATTGGTAGCTAGCACTGGACATCCACCCTGTGGTGACTGGCATGGTTTGTACATCTGCCCTAAGAACTAAAGAGTTTTTAGTGGTGGCTAGTGTTGGTTCTGGCTTTGTCTTAATGTCTATCCTAAGTGCTGACAGATGTCTAGTGATAACTACTGTGGTTTTTATGTTCACCCTCGTGTTAGCTGGCATTGTTTCAGGCTTTGTCCTAACACCTACCCTAACAACTGATGAGTTACTTAGCTGAAGCTAGCATTGTTCCCCGGGATCATTCATTGGCTGGGTGATGACTCGCATTTAGCAGTGGAATCCCTCCCCTCTGGGCCTCAATAATACAAAATTAGCCAGCATCCTCACCTCTATGATGCATTCCTTAGACTCAAGATGCTTAGCCTTTTTGCCTTACCATACTATCAAGCTTATCCGTTATTGCACAAAGAAATGGCCTAAATACCCTTTACATAATAACTCACAATAGCCTCCTAACAACTCACTGGACTCCGATATTTTACAGGAGCTAACTTTTGCAAGCATATGGGCAGATGGAAAGGGTTTCCCTATCTCTTTTCATATCTCGACCCTAAACCTTCTTTTCCAGCTTCCTGTTCTTGAAAAGAGTTTCCCTATCCCCTTTCATATCTCAACTCTAAATCTCTTCCAGCTTTCTGTTCTTCCACCATCTCTTTCTAGTCACACAATCAGATCCTTCTCTAGAACTCCCACCTTTAAAATCTCAATACTCACCTAGAACTCCTTTCCAGGAACTCCAAAGTTGGTGCCTACATTTACCCAGCCAGTCACTTACTCTCACACTCCTAAGGATCATAATCCAGTTTTCCCTCTGCAGGTAGTGGCTGGTGTAGATGAGAGAGTAAAAGTTTATACCCTGTTTACTATGTCAGAACTTTCTCAGATGGCAAAAAAATGGGATCTAGAACAAAGGTGAATTTGGGAACAGGCCAGAACTCATGCAGATGAGATTCATCAGACAATTGTAGCATACCCCAGCAGCCAAGGCTGTTTCAGATGTTGACCCCCATTACAATACACCAAGGTGGGTCTTAGTCAGAGACAAAATTATGGCCTGCTTATTGACAAGTCTACATAGAGCTGCTTTAAATCCTGTCAATTTTTTAAAAAAACACAGGAGATAATACAAGATAAATAAAAAATCTGTCCCAGTTTTTAAAATGCCTCACAGACCTAGCAGAGATCCATAAACTTTATTGTACAGCTAGAAACACTTAGAAGGAAGAAAGACAAAACAGCTACCAAAAGGTTTATTTAAAGTATAGACAAAGCCTAACTTGAGGTTATACATGTCCCAATTTCAAATCTTCTCTCTTTTCCTTCTTTCTTCTCTTCTCTTACTCTGACCTCTGGACCTCATTAATAGCAGAGTTATCTCAGTATATCATCTGAATTCTGTCACTTCCCAAGGTTCTCTTACTAACTCAGTGTTTTGTTTGAGCTCAAGAAAATCAAAATTTATCATCCTATGCCTTAAACTCACCAAGACTGCAGGCAATAAGCCACAAAACCCAGCACACTGACCTCCAAAAGATAGTGTTCTCATCTTCTGAGAAGATAGTTTGCCCCTAAGACAGTTTAAAGCAGACTTGAGTGATCATTTACCCTGTTCCAGACCAATCCATATAATCCTGTTCTCCACATAAACCCTGCTTTCTTTTTTATAATAAACATAAGGGTGAGATGTAAGGATTCCTGATACTTAGCAGCCATGTAGTAAACCCAACATGGTACTGACAGAGCATGCCAAATACTGAGGATAAATCTGTGCCTACCTGTTCTCTTAAAAAGAGACACCATGTGAAAGTCTCTCTCTTTTTCTCTTCCACTTCTCTGCCCTTGTACTTGCCTGAAAACCCTCCTAAATAAACTCTATTGTGACACTGGTAGTGTGTGTCTGATCTCATGGGTGAAACCAACAAAAGTCCCTTTGAGTAGTTCAAGATCTGTTTCATTCAAGACTGACATACACTAGGACATATATTTTCTTAAGCTCCTTGTCAAACTCAAATCTAAAATAAAATATAAAAATCCTGATGCAGTAGAAGTTACAAAAATCATGAAAGATGCATAGAGCCAGAACATATTCAGAACTATAGATGTAAAATTACTTTGTCTTCTTTTATATGGTGCATTTGTTGTATACCTCTGTTAAGGACATGCCATGAGCTCTATTTTCAACATACTTTAGCTCAATATCTTGAATATCAATTAGACCTCAGAAAAGGTAGACAATGTTGTAGTACTTTTGTCAATGTGATAAATGAAAAGAAAATAAAAAATTTAGTGAATTTATGAAGATGATTAGGTATATGAGACCAATTAATTGGCATTTATGAAGAGAGATGAGTTGAGTCCATGGATTTCTCAGTAGTGGAGAATAATATGTGTTGGTCTGGATGAATGGTACAAAATATGATACTGGAAGAATTGTTTATGGAAACAATGTACAACAGCCTTCTAGGACCATACACCAAGAAGTGATTGCCACTATCTTAATATCAAGGAGGGCTATCTGTTTCTCATTTGAAGATAAAATATTTTCTACGAGCCCATTGACATGTATATGTTTCTAAGCTTCTAGATGTGGGCTGGTACTTTAAATAAGATTTAATAAATATTTAAATATCATATTTAATTATAATATTAAATTATATGATAATTGATAATTTAATATGAATTAGATTATTTTATATAATTTATGTAATTTAATTATATAAAAAACTTAATATAATTATTAATTTACTCTCTTAATACTAAAAAGGGAACTTTTCAATATTACCTTGGAAGTAAGAATTGGGTATCAGTACTTAAAAATTATTCAGTTAGGACTCAGGAAGTGGCATGGAACCCACTAGATTACAGAGATGACCAAAAAGATGCTACAGCCAGCTTTGGGAACCCCTCAAAAGAAGGTCATTATCTCTCCTTAGGAAACATATTAAACACCTTATGGAGACACACACTAGTGGGAAAGACAAAGAACATAAAAATAAATGAACACATATTATCAACAACCTTATTAGGGTCCCAGAGATAAAATTAAGCATAGAAAGGAAACTGAGTGGAAATGCTTTTGAAATCATTAAGACATAATATACCTTATTTTCTGAACTAATGTCAACAGCAACATGAGTGAAACAGAAAAGTAAATAATACATTCCATATAATTACACCATTTAGAAAGAAAAGAAAATTAAACACATCCATTTATTTTCAGATTAAAAAATGTGTTAAAATATTAATTTTATTAAATATAAAGATCTGGGCTTGCAATTAGGATAGAAGGAAAATAAGAGAATAGGAGTCAGAATGCATTATAAATACATATATATGTACATATACCATAAAATGTATGTACATGCATATCATACAGATAATGTGAATTTGTTAAACAAAAATTTAACAAAAGACTTTAAAAACATGAAGATTTGACTTCTAAGATATTAACAAACTTGGTCTCTGGCAAGTTGACTCATCCATCAAGATCATTTGCTGCTCTTGCAATGGACTCAAGTTTGGTTCCTAGCACTCACACGGGAACTTAAAAAAAATATGTTATCTGTAATTACAGTTTCAGGGAATACAACACTTTTCTGCATTCTGTGAGCACCACATACACACATGTTATATATACAGGCATGGGAGCAAAACATTTATGCATATAAATAAAACTAAATATTTTTAAAGACATGATCATCATGGGTTTTAGCATATTTTATGCTGTCTATTCTCCCTGCCATATTTATCTGTTAATGGGTAATGACATTTTTTTCTATTGATTTACTTCAATGGAATCAATTTAGTTATCTGCATCACTTATATTAACTTTTTATACTTTTAAAGTATTACTGAAATCAATTGTTCTGTTTTTATTCTTCTATATGTTGCCCATACATTTCTAAATAAATATCTTCAATTATATAAAGAATAAATGGAGGTATACACTATTATATACTACTGGAGTTACAGCCTTTATGAGCATTTATGTGAGTGCTGGGAAATGAACTCCAATCCTCTGGAAGAACAGACTGTTCTTAACTACTAAATCCTCCCTCTAGACCCTGAAACAAATTTTTATGTCTGATTTGACATATATAGATTTTTTTCTTTATGAAGCACTCTCATCCAATGACAAACAAAAGGAATGTACAAACACTGACTTTTTTCATTTGTTTTTCTTATTTTGTTTTGTTTTGTGAGATAAATTCACATCTATCCCAATCTTGTCTCAAATTCACTATATCTCCAAGATTAGCCTTGAACTCCTGATTCTCCTGATTTCACTTAACACTCTTCTTATTCTTTAGTGTATGTGCATATGTGTGTTTCTGGAAAATCTTTCTTGTGTTATATAATAAATTAATGGCCTTTATTTGAAATATAAATGAAATGGAAAACATTCCATTCAATTTCAAACCATCACAGTTAAATCTATAATTATAATATATTAATTCAAATATATACTTGTTAATTTTTAGAGTTGCTAAAATATCAAACTTAAATAACATCCTATACTTATGTGGATCACAAAAAGTTCTAATTCTGAGGCCAAAGATATGGCTTAGCAGTTAATACTACTTGCTGCTCTTGTAAATGATTCCAGATTGGTTCTCAGTACCCATGTCTTAAGGCTGATAACTGTTACTCCAGAATCAGGGTACATAGTACCCTCTTCTTTGCTCTCTGGCATCCACATGCATGTACATTCATAAATATAAAAACAAAATAGTTCTTTAAAAGCCTCTAATTTATCACTGATTGGAATGCAAAATTGTAGCAAAACAGTTTGGTATTTCCTTATAGGTTGAACATGGTTTGATAATATGACTTTAAAAGTGATGATGTTTACTACTTGTTTAAACATCTATGTAAATACATGATCATTTACAGCAATTTTACTCATAACTTCCCCAAATGCAATGCAACACAGAATATACTAAGTAGGTGAGTGGATAAACAAACCATACTATACCTACGCAGTGGAACATTAAAAACTAAAAATGAACAATAAAGTCGTTAAACAAAACAATGGCCCCTAAAATGTACATTACTCAGGAAAGAAGCGAATCTGAAAGGCTTCATATTGAATGATTCTTATCATGATGAAAATAAGCACTATATAAAGATAGTGAAACTAGGTGACATCATGATCGTACACATGTATATTAGCAATATACATTTGTCAAAAGACATAGAACTATATAACACAAAATGAACCCTTAAAGCACACCATTGAATTTACCTACAAATTATGTATGAATGTTTGCTCATAAATTTTATCAAATGTACCATACTAATGCCAGGTATTAAAAGTTTGGGAAACCATGGGGGAGGGATTGGATGAAAAGTGTTAGTAAAAGCTACTTGTGCTTGAATTTACTCTACTTGAGAACAGTTAAATGACAACAATTAGATATATTTGAGCTATATTAAATAATCTCATATATATCACAATTTAATTAGTAAAATTAGCATATTAATTCCTATCTGCACACCATTAGAATTCACATTTTCCTTTAGAACTGAATTTCTGTTTTATCGCAAATATCTCTCTAACACCCCACTCCCTTCCCACAAACCCTTCTCCTTGATAATCACTTACCTTTCTACTTTGGTTCTGAGTTCAATATTTTTAGGTTCCATATACAGATGAGATTGTACCATATTTGCCTTGGCTTATTTCACTTAGTGTTATTTTTCTATCTGGGTTTTAATATTACTCTCAGTTTTATGGCAAAATAATATGTCATTATAGGTATATATACGTGAGTACAATGTGTATATGTATGAATACATACATAAAATGCATACTTACATGCAATGTATATGTATATACACAATGAAAATAACAGTATTTTCCTAATTAGCTTCAGTTGTCAACACAATTCAGAATTATTTGAGAAAGTGTCAATTTCATGATCATCTTGATCAGATTGTTTGGCCTATAGGCATGTCTATAGGACATTATCTTAAGTGTTAATTGATTCAGAAGAGCCCAGCCCAATGTGAGTGTTATCATCCTTGGGCAGGAAATCCTGAGGTGTATACTCACTTCATAGTTGAGTAAAAGATAGTAAAGCAAGCAGTAAACAGGGTTCCCACATAGTACCTTTTTCAAGTTTCTGTCTCCAAGTTCCTTCCTTGAGTTCTCACCTTGACCTTTTATAAGAATTTACTGTAACCTATAAAATGAATTAAAATCTTTCTTCCAAGTTGTTTTTGGTATTGTGTTTATCATAGCAACAGAAAGAAAACTTGAAGCAGTCCAGAATTTCCTTCTCCATGACCTGTTTCACTTCTTGACTATTGTAAATAATACTATATTTAATATAGAAGTGTTAATATCTTCAATATATGAACTATATTAAAATGTATTGTTTATTTTTTAAAGATTTCTGTACCTCAATATTGCTTTTTTTCTGCTGAAGTAATAAATTAGATCAGGCCAAATTAATAAAACCAGATTTAATCTAAGCAAAGCAACTGCTCGATGACTCTCTTGGAAAGAAAGCAGGAGAGAAATCACGTATCCATTCTCTAGGGGGCAGTTTAAATGCCTTGTAGATGTGGTCTTCAGTGTATCTGGGGAAAAAAGCAGACCTCTGGTGGGCTTTCCGAGGGGTGGAGTCTGGAATTGGAGTAATGAAGCCAGAACAGAGATTTCCACCATCCCAAGCTTTTTGAATGTATATAGGGCAGCAGTTCAAGTGTAGGTATTTCCTCTTATCAAGGGATGACGTGGAGAGGAGAATGTTGGTGGGCTCATGCTCAGCAGGAGGATTGGTTAAAGAAGGATTCCCTTAGCTGCCATGATTGAGACCTCAGGCATCTGTTTTGAGGAAGCAGAGAAGGCAAGTTGCTAGAAGAAAAAAAAAAATAGATTATTAATACCTGCCCTATCAATGGGCCTAGCCATAGGAAGAGTCAAGACTGCCAGAAAGAATGGAATAAAGGTGTGCTCATTTATCCTGGATATATGCCTGCCTGATTCTAGAGAGGTGGTACCAGCACTGATGTCCCAGGAGTTTGGGGAAATATGATGCTGAATGTAGGTGAAGTCAATCTGTCGGTACTTGCCTTGTTGCTGTCCTTGGAGCTGTGCAGGGGCTGACACATTTGGAGGCAACTTATGTGTTGGCCTTGGCATGGGAAGAGTAGTGAACCTATCAAATATGAACTCAAAATATGTGGGGTTAAAGAGAAGTTCTAGAGATTGGTATTAGTCTCCACCAAGCCTGATTTCTTGATACAGTAGCAGAACTCTTTCCCCCAGGAACCTGCAGGTGTCTGTAAAACAACTGGAAGAGATTTGCATCACAGCAGAAAGCCTCTAGGCAGTCCTAAAAACTGAGATCAATAAAATCCACAGAAATTTAAGAACTTCTGAAACTGTTTGTTGTCAGTGCTCTATCAGTTTATCTCAACCCTCAAAGTTTCGTCTAATTTTAATAAGAAACTCAACTAATAAACTAATGAGTTGCCAAGCTGGTTGTAGCCTCGGGAGACTGGGGGAGAGCTGTTAAACTAGCAAAGCTATCAGTATACTACTCATCAAATACCATCATATCTGAGAAGAATAAATAAACATTGAGCAGAAATGACCTCTTTTCAGAGCCTAGAGCAGCTATCTCAAATTTCTCTAAGTCCCAGAAGCAGTACCTGTCTTCAGCTTCAAAGCCCAGAAGAGACTTTCCTGTAGTGGTATGAATTCAAGAACTTACCTTGTCTTGACAAAGCAGGGAAACCAATTCCTCAGTGTCCTATTTCACTGTCTGGACAGGACCTTGACACAATTAAAGTGCTAAGTATTTATTTGTTCCTTGACAGACTTCAATACATTTAAAGTAGGTGGGAATTCTTCCATCTTCATTGGGATACAGCCAGGACTGGCATGTCTCTATTATGCCATATTCTCAAATTTTTAAAATGTTTGAGGATCAGGGATCATTATCTGTGAGGTATATGTCCTAACTAGACAAATCTTATTTAGGCTTAACTTTGTAAACACGTGTGTGTGTGTGTGTGTGTGTGTGTGTGTGTGTGTGTGTGTGTGTGTGTGTGTGTGTGCTTATTCTGAACATATAGTTTACCCAATTAACTATAGCTTAGTAATATTAGTAAAAGAAAGAAGATTAGAAGGAATATCTCAGTAATCATAGACTGTAAAAGGCAAAACCATGTTTTAACATTGTAAACAAATCTGGCTGTCTTCAAGATACATCTCTGAACATAAATGCACCAAGTTGCAGCTTTAATATGTCAGTGAATCAGAAGTGTTTTAAATACTATCCTTTATAAACTTTGTTTGTGAATACAGGAAAGTAATTATCATATAAAATATATTGGAGACCTAATATCTACTTGGTGGGGAAACTTCATGTGGTCACCTTTGATGTGGGAATGCCTTTCTGTATGCTGTGAATATCAATATTTAAATAAAGGAGCTGTTTTGGCCCATAACAGGCACCATAGAAAAAGTAGGTGGAGAAATCAGAGCATAGGTAGGAGAAGCAGAACAGAGTCAGACAGACCGAGCTGAAGCCCAAAGGAGCAACATGTAAGGAACACAGGTGAGCCATGGGCCACGTGGCAGACAGATTAATGAGAATGGGTTGAGTTAAGATGTAAGAGCTAGCTAGCAATGTGCCTGAGCCATAGACCAAACAGCATGAAGTTAATATAAGTGTTTGTGTCATTTCTGGGGGCCTGAGCAGTAGTGGGTGGCTAAGGGGTCTAGTGAGGCAAGTCTGTGGGTCTGGACCTCTGGCCGCCCGGGACCAAGAAACCTTATTGTAACACACCTTTATTTGAGATAGCATTAAAGTCATATGACTTCTCTCTTCTCTATCCTTAATCAAAACAATGATTGCCTTTATGGCTGACTGTACTTAATTAGGGTAGGAGCAAACCACATATTGTTTTCCAGAGAAGTTCCAATTTGGAGTTACAAGTTTTACAGATTTTAAACCATACTCAATTGCTTGTTATTTTTTTTCTTTCAATAAGATAGAATAGTATAAAATAACTTTTTCTGTCATTACATCAGATTCAGGGCCAGAAAATCCCAGAGGTGAAATCTGAGCCCAGACATTTGTTACTTAAGACACACAGAACATGTACACTCAGGCATCCAGGACCAGTCAGAAATACACATACTGTGTTCACAGTTCCATTCATATACACAAAGAAGATGGGAATTTTTAACAGGCAGACAAATAAGACTTTGTGAGGGAAACCATGTCAGATGGCCAGCTTAAAAAGTTTATTGTATAAGTAACATGTAAGAAGGCATAGCAAAGATGCTTCCTGGCCATAGTGGTTGAAGTAGTGGTGAGCAATTCAGTTCCTATTGTGCCAACCCACTTCAGGTGGCCCAACATTGTGAGCTAGGGACTGAGTACCTTATAAACAAGAGCCCATAGGAGAGGGCACAGTAGGGAGATGAAAAACAGGGTAGCAAAGCAGGCTGCCCAGTTGAACTAGCTGAAACAGCAAGGGGAAGATTTTGGAAAAAGATTCTTAGGAGAGGAAGGTTTAGCAGAGTTTATTAAAGAACAAGTTTGTTAAATAAGGAGAGGGGGAGTAGAATTTTAGCATGGTATGGAGGTGGGAGCTAGGCAGGCAAGAGGGACCCTCTGGGCTGTGGTGTGGTGTAGGCAGGGGCAGTGACAAGTGGAACGGAGTGAGCCATATGGAGAATTTAGGGTGGGAGAGCATTCAAGAACAGAGAGAAAGGATTCATTACAGGCCTAAGCAGCCAGCGGTGGGAGGGGCAAGAGCTACGTGGAGAATATACATTGTACAGTGGAACTTGCAGAAGCACAGAGTGTAAGGGGAGGAACAGGAGTGCCTAGCCCCACAAAAAATCCTGGGTGAATTTGGATGCATTTTGTTTGGATAAAGATGTTTGGGGATCTGGCTTAGATCCCTAGCTGACCATTTCACAGGTCGGTGCTGGGATCTGAAGTCTAAAGCAATGCTCTGGTTAAAAAAAAAAAAAAATTAAAAGTAGGGTGTGGAATGTGCCCTTGAACAGGACATCTTCTACTGAAGGATTCCTGGGGAACAGAGGAGTGTCTTTGCTCTGGTAATAGATTGGAGACCTGACATAGCCAACAACCACATCTTTGACAGGATGCCCTGGAAGTTGGAGGAGGCCCTGGGTCTCTAAGGCAAAGACTTGGAAAGGAAAATTTACTGGGTCAAAAGCAGATCTAGTCTGGCTCAGAGTAAGTATGAGGAGATGGGTATTTTCCCACAATAAGGCAGGGAGAGCCAAAGAGAGAAATGAGTCCCTCCTGGCCAATGTTCAAGCTCAAAGCTTCCTGTGCCCCGATACTGGGTTTCTTTTCCAATGCAATAAATCACCTCAGGCCAAATTAATAAGAGCAGGATTAATCTGAGCAAAGCAACTCCAAGGTGCATTTCATGGATGTGACTCTCATGGAAAGGGAGCAGGAGAGAAATCACATGACAAGCCGATGGACCAGGTCTTAAAAATCCTATAGGCATGGTCACGAGCATCTTGGAGGAGGAGCTGGCTGACCTTTGGCAGGCTGTGTAAGGAGCTATGTCTGGATTGGGAGGAGTAGAGCCAGAGATTTCTGATGATTGATTGACTGATTGATTGATTTTGTGGATATCTATTGGGCTAGAAATACCTGTATCATGGCATTTTGGAAGTCAGAGTACTTCCTTCCATTATTTGGGCCCTAGGGATATCACTTGGGTTGTAAGGATTGTAAGGCACCTTTACCACTAAGACTTGACATTGGCCCTGACAACATTTTGAAAATATATACTCCCAAAGTGAGTATTACTGATGAAACATCTACTTTGTAGATGCTGTGATGTTTTCTATATTGACTGTACTGATTTGCATTCCCATCAATAGTATATTGGTATATTCGGCCTTATTCTCCGTAGCTTTGCAATTATTTGCTATCTTGTCTTTACATGAAAGGCATTCTAACATGTCTAAGATTTATGGTGGCTTTGATTTACATTTATTTGATGATTACTGATGTTGAGTACCTTTTCATATGCTAGCTGCTCATTTGTATGTTTTTATTGGAATGATAGGTACTCTAGTTTGTGTCCACTTATAAATCACCTAATAAAATAACCTAGAAACAAATATGCATATACATGGTGCCCTAGTTTGCTTTTAGTTCCTCTGCTAAAACACCAAAATTAGCTTGTGGGAGGAAAGGTTTTATTTGGCTTACACATTTTTTGTTTTATATACATATTCATATGTATATGTATATATATATTTCTATATATGGTTATATATAATTTTTATTAAAAAATGTCATCTCCATCCATCAATGTATCCCCCTGCTCGACTCCCCCTCCCTTCACCCTTCCCAATCCCTCACAGCCAGCTCTCAGCCTCAACCCTCCCCATCCACTCATCCCCTCCCTCAAAAGGGCAAGAAGTCCCACTGTAGGCCAGTTTGGCACATCCACTCCAAGCACATCCGATTCTCTCATCCCAAAGTCAATGCTGGGCTGAGTGTTCCTCTATAGGGAATGGGCTCCAAGGTGCCAGCCCATGAACAGGAGCACAGTCTGATCTTACCCCTGGTGGCTCCACACACTCATGGCATACACATTTGATCCAACTGTTGAGATGATAAGTCAGGACAGGAACTTAAGCATGAACAGAGGCAGGAACCATGGGACAACATTGCTTACTGGCTTGCTTTTTATATCTTGTCCAGTCTGCTTTCTTATACACTTCAGGACCACCTACCCAGGGATGCCACTACACAGAGTAAACTGGGTCCTCCCATGTCTATCATTAATCAAGAAAATGCCCCATAGACAGATATACCCTTAATCCAATGTGGTGGAGGCAATCCCTCCGTCCAGTTCCCTCTTCCTAGGTGACTCTAGCATATATCAAGTTGACAAAGACTCACCAGCATATGTAATCAAATATTTTTTTTAGCAAAAGTGGCATACTCTAAAGTGTTTTAAATACAGACTACTGATAAAAGTATGTATATACATGCAAAAGTTATGCTGAGTCCCTATCTTTCACTATATAAAAATTATCAAATTTAATTAAATTTGAAAGTTCAAAACTGAGGAGAAAACCCCTCAGAAAATACAAAGAAAAATAAATTTAACATTGTGCTTAGCAATGTTCATTTGAATGTGAAAAGAAACGCAGAATCAATGAGTGTAAGTAAACAAATGTGGTTCATCAAAGTAAAATGCCTCTGCAGAGCAAAAAAAGTAGCTAGTATTTTACTAATTTCTAGAGTAGATAAGCACTACAACTAGGTCCCTTTCCTTTTTCCATTGACTGTTTTACAATTCACATTGTACTAGGCATTTTCCATGTCTGTACTTTTGCTTGGTTTAAACTACTAAGTAGGTTATAAGGATCATATCTCGTATATGATGCAAATACATTTCCACATATTTTCATGCATTTTATTCCATTAACCAACCTTCCTGTCTATTTGCAGAAAGTTGAATTTATATAATATTATAAAATGTTCTATTTCCCTCATCTCTGATCTCCTCCTTTCTTGCTTCACATCTCCTACAGAGGCAAAAAATTGAATCTAAGTGTCTGCTAGCACAGGAGTATAGTTTCCTCAGGAACTGGACTTGTTGCTCTGTTCATCTTGTACTCCCAGCCTGCAAACTCTGAAAATTAAATTTCCGTCAAGACCATGTCTTCAACAACCCCAGATCTGCACCCACTTTGCTAGAACAGCCTGCACAGAGTTTAGGGGAATTATCTGTCAACTTTGAGGCACAGTATCTGAAGACCTAATAGTAACTCACCATTTCTACAAGCATAATTATGCCACTACCAAGGATATGTGGAATTGACCTCCCATTTATGTATTGTTCTTTCACAAACTTTAAAAATACTTCCCACTCAGAATTTCCTCTTGATAATACTCATTAGAACCACCTTTTTCATTTCTTGCTCTATTTTAGGTTACCTTAAGGCATAAGTATCTACATCATCTTACTGAAATCACAAGTTTAGACATCCAAAAATTCTATGAGGAGGAATTGATAAATACTTGCAAATGAAAAATTAGTTTTCTCCAAGGGAGTCACACTGGGAAAGCAAAATACTATTAAGTGAAGGCTGCATGCCCAGCAACAGATGGGCAACAGAAAACAAACTGAATAGCATCTTTGGAGTTTCCCTGTCTCATAACATCATGTCAGGGATCTTCCTTTAAAAAAAATAAAGTTTTTAAATTTTATTTATACATATATTTCTAATCTTTTTACCCTCCAGATCCTGTGTATACACTATGACTTTCATATTAGTGCTTGTATGGGATTACTCAGTGTGCAAACAAGTATGTCTGGTTTTTGTGTCATCTCTAGGGACCTTTTTGTGCTGTTTCTTTTGTTTAGTTCTGATATAGAATTTTTTGCTTTATCATATTAAAATACAAGCTTGGTCATTTTATTCTTCTGTCATATATAACCTCTCAACCCGACTGCAGTTGCAGTTTCTCCACCCACTACTTCTCCCAGTCCTTCCCTGTCTCACCACTTTCCCTATACCCCAAATCTACTCTTCAAAGGGAGTGTATCTCCTTTCTCATTGTCTAATGAGAGACAGAATGGGAGTGAATCTGAATGGGAGAGGAGATGGGAGAAGTGGAGGGAGGGGAACTATAATTAGGATATGTTGTAAGAGTGAAGAATCTATTTTCAATAAAGAAAAAAATTCCATGAGAATCTGGGATTTTCATCTTAGCATCCCAATACTGATTCATGTCCTAACAAAGAACACACATTCATAGACTGTTCAGTGCATACCTAGAATTCTAATACATGGGATGGGAAGACACGAGTATAAGAAGTTCAAGTCCAGTAACAGGTACATAACAAGTTCAAGGCCAGTCTGGACTTCATGAGACCCTGTCAAAAAATAAAATAAGGGAACTGAAATGTTCAGTGAATGACAGTCATTAAATGAAATCTAATTTATAAACATTTAATTACTTCTACTTTTTTTTACAACATCCTAAAAGAAAGTTTTCAACCATTTAACATCACCGAACAGAACAAATGCATTACAGAAAACAAGTCCTACTCATGTTTTAAGTTCCTTTCACTGCATTAACCTGTTTCCTGTGAGCTTCTTCCATGTTTTCAAGAAAATCCTTACTATGTTGCTATATTTTTTTTCTGAAAAATAAAACATGTTCAAACTTGGGCAGGAGAGACAACCATGGACATATCATCATGGAAAATGCCCTCGATTTGGCAGCAGCGTTAGGGCTGACTTCCTGGTTACCCTGATTTTCCCCTTGATTCTCTTTTGAAGCCTCTTCATAAAACTCTGTCAAGTCACTAGGAGATATCTCATTGATCTTCGCCATGAACTTTAGGACAGCCATCTTGTTAGTTTCAGCATATGCTTTTGGACCCCACAGGAACTCATAGCGTGGAGGATCACTGTTTGCCACCTGCCTGTACTCCAGGTACTTCAGCTTCACTAAATCTTGAGTGATGAGCTTCCGGGGCTCTCCATAAATTAGGTGCTTCTTCCCAGGATACACACCCATAGATTTCAGCATTTTCCAGATATCTTCTTCAGGAATACAGTTGCCATTCATGAAGATGATTCCCAGAACAGTCATCAGGAAACCGGTTTTGGGTAAGCCCTGGCCAGCACGAACCCTACCATTGTTGGGGAGTTTCAGCTTGCTGATAAGATCATATACTCTTCTGCTTGATTCAACTTCTCTCAATTCAACTGCAAAGAAATCTTCAAGCCTCTCAGCAGTTTTCCTAAGAATCTCAGGAAAGTCATTAACTTCATCCTCATCAATAACCTGCATCATATCTTCCATTGTAGTAAGCTGTTTCATTTTGTAGTTCTCAAGGAGGATCTGCAACAGCACAAAGATCTTTCTGTCTAGAATATCTTGGTGGAGACTAATGGAGTGGTAATCCCCAAAAAGGTTTTCTACATCATCTAGATCATCAATAGAACTTTCATCTGATGTACTGAAAGAAAGGGCATCAGTAGTAGTGCTGAAAACTGATTCTTTCTCTGGTATCTCAGAGGCCTCACAGGATTCAGGAGAGGACTCTTCTGCTACATCTACTATTTCCTCTGCAGCTTCAGAAGCCTGAGCATCATTTCGAGCTCTGCGACGTCTCCCACGGGCATTTAGTTTACTCTTCTGACCTCGAGGCATGATGACTAAGGATAGCAGCAGGATTCTGGAGATTCAGGTACCTAATGGAGACAGAAGAAGGTGTTATGAGCAGCTTCACCAGAAGGAAGCCTCCTTGTGTTTAATTATTCCTCTATAGGTTTCTATAATAATATTGTTCTAGGAACAGAGAGGATCATAGTTATAATTATCTCAAAATCGGTGGAGATAAAGTGCATCTTAGGCTGTTGCTTAGGTAGTGACAAAACTTATCAGGTTATCATCCCTATGAGGATATTTAAAACTGGGATTAATGTATGTGGGACCCTTTCTGTCATAGGTTGCTTAGGTAAGGACTTATCTCCCTTTCAGAGTACTCACACATTCTTCCCAGAGTGGTTGATACACCTTCTTTCTGTTCACTAATAGCTGCACTCTCACAATGAATGGCTACACTCTTTTATGTTTAATACAAAGATCTGGGATTGGTGATTTAGTTGAAGAAGGAGGATTACAAGTTCAAAATATGTCTGGGCAACATATTTAGTTTAAGGTCATCTTGAGTAACTTAGTGATACTTTATTTGAAAATAAAATATGCAAAAAGAGGACACATGAGAGACATTCATGGGTAGAGTGCTTCTTAGATGTGCTACAAGCAAAGTCAGATGCAAAACAAAACAGCCAATGACTTCATAGATTTGGCAAGTACCCTTATCCTGAAAAGTTCCATCCTGAGCCTTCAAATATTGAAATCATTGATTGTTGTTCCACCCTACCCCTTTACACGTGAGCCTTTCATTTTCCTAGAAATACTTTCTTTCTGCTAGTACCTCATGAGACTGTCTAGGAGGAGAAAATTGCCATCTCCCTTTTTGCCCTTTGTTTAACAATAAGGCTGACTTTTGTGGTATAACATATACACAAGGTTCTTTAGATCCTAGATCTAAATATTCTGATATAGCAAAATTTATTTGAAAAAAAAGCTCAGAAAAGCCTAAGATGCACTTTCACAATATCACAACCATCATCCCACTTATTGGAGGCAATTTTTCACTTGTCCCATCACTCCTATTACTGTACGGACAAAGCAGCGTATGAATTGGTGCCCTGGGACCTTCCATGGGGTATTTACATTGATTATTTTTCTCATCTGGGATGGTTCTTACACTAAAGCCCTCTCATATCTCTGAGACTGTCATTGCCAAAATGAGATCATAGCCCTGCTTTGTGCACCTTAGAGCCGATGACAAGAATAGGGGGTGAGTCATCTGAGGCTTCTGGGATGGTCATTCTCTCCCAACTCATGAAGCAGTCCTCTTTTAATTCTGTACAAAATATGGCACTCCTTTTTGCTGAACCAAGTCCCCTGCCATTTTTCTCCTATGTACTAAGCTTGGGAATATCATCAAAAAGATGAATTATGTACATTCCAGTAATGTTTGGGCTTCTGAGAATCAAAACAAGGTCTTGCTTATTATGTCTAATTATATTTCTTCCCATTTCCAATTGTTCTGTTAGGCTTCTTTTGATGTACTAAATGGGGCTTGCCATTTCTATTTGCCTTCACCTTCCTGAGAATATAAAGCCAGCTATGGCATTCTTCTTAGGACTTAGGAAGACTGAGAACAAAGGGGAGTCAGTTTGGCAGTAGGGAAGTCTTCTGTGACAGGTGACAAGTGGAAGTGTGCTGCTCTCAGGTGTGTGCACGCATGTGTGTGTGTGCATGTGTGCACTTTTCTATGTGTGTGCGTGTGTGTGTGTCTGTGTGCATTTGTGTGCAAACATGTGTATGTCCATTTGTGTATGTCTGTGTATGCACCTATGTGGACGTACATGTGTGTGCATCTGAGTGTGTGCATGTGTGTCTGTTTGTGCCTGTGAAAGTGGTATGTGTGACTGTGTGTTTACATGTGTGTGTATGTGCATGGATCTGTGTGTGTGCATGTGTATATTCATGTGCTTGTGTGTGTGCATGTTTCTGTGTGTGTGTGTGCGTGTTCATGTGTGTGTGCATGTGTGGGTGCATGTGTGTGCATGAGTGTTTTTGCTTGTGAGTGTGTGTATATGTGTGTGCATGCTTGTGTATGAATGTGTGTATGTGTACATGTGATACTGTGTGCAGGGGTGTGTGCATATGTGTACATGTGTGCATGTGTGTGTGGGTGCATGACTGTGTGTGTGCATGCATGTTTATGTGTGCATGTATGCACATGGTGTTCATGTGTGTATATGTGTGTGTATGCCTGTGTGCTTGCCTGTGTGTGTGCCTCTGTGTTTATGCACATGTGTGTGCATGTGTGTGCACCTGCATGTATATTGCACACATGTGTGTGCATGTTTATGTGTGTGCATGTGAATGTGTACAAGCATGCTTGTGTATGTGTGTGTGAGTCTGTGTGTGTTATTGTGTGTGCACATGTGCACATTTGTATGTATGAGCATGTGTATGTGTGTGTGTGTACATGTGTGTGTGTTTATGTGTGTGCACATGTGTGTGTGCATGTATGTGTGAGTCTGTGCACGTGAGTGTGTGCTTCAGTGTGTACTTGTGTGTGTATATGCATGTGTGTATGCATGTGTCTGTGTGTGAGCTTGCTCAAGTGTGTGCATGTATGTGCACATGTGTATGTCTCTTTGTATGTGTGTGTGCTTGTGTGTGTGCATCTGTCTCTGCATGTGTACATGTGTGTGTATGTGTTTTGTGTGTTTGTGTGTATGTGTGTGTGCATTTGTGTGTGTATGTATGTGCTTGTATTTGGGGGGCTGTGTGTTGCACGAAAGAAAGAATGAGACTCTGAAGAAGTTGGAGATACTAGAGGGAATAAACACCACAGTCAAATCTTACCCCCCTGTCTTCTAGCTTCCTCAGCCTGGATTCCCTTGGAATGGCTTTTTCTGTGTTTGAATCCCCTCTAAAGTACTCTTTCGATAATTAAGGCATGGCCCCACCACACCTGCTTGGGAGCCTGGAATTCCTTCTATAATCTGAAGTGACCTTGACTCAGTTAGGATTAAGGGTGTAGGTCACCACTCCCAGGATACTCCCTCTGCTGGGATTAAAGGTTTGAATCACCACTCTGATTTTCCTAGACTGACTGTGGTTAGAGCTCTGGGACTTCTGGAGCTTTTACTAACCCCCCACATAGACTGTGCGTAGATTCCCTCTGATAGCTCCAAAACTTCTGAAACTTTTATTGAATCCCCCACAGGTGTGTCTTTGTGTGTGTGCATGTGTGTGTACATGTGAGTGTCTGTGTGTGTGTGTGTGTGTGTGTGTGTGCCTGTGTGTATAGCTAGGCAGAATTTTGGGGGCAGATAGAATGCTGGAAAATAATGGCAGCTTCCAGCAACACAAAGAGGAAGCAGGGCATATACAAAATGAGGTAAGGAGCCATCAGGTGGGTAGCAGCACTCAAATAAACAGAAATGCATTAATTTAAAAGAGCTAGTTAAAAACAAGTCTGTTATTGGCTGAGCCTTTATAATTAATAATAAGTCTGTATGTTTATTTGGGAGCTCGCTGTCGGACATGTCAGGTCAGCTCTCTGAAGAAAAATTCCACCTACATGGGAAACTGGGGTGGTAAAGTGGAGGGAGGAGAAATATGATGGAGAATAGAGGGAGAAGAGGTGGGAGGAGGGAAGGAAGAAGGGGTGAGGTAAGGGGAGAAGAAATAAGAAAACGTGAGATGGAAGGGTAAAGGGAAAAATACGGGAAGGGAAAGAGGTGAGAAGGGAAAGGAGGGAGCAACGGGAGCGAGCAGAGGAGGAGTGGGAATGGGTAAAAGGAGGGGGAAGAAAAGGAAATGGGGTGAATAGGGAAGGATAAGAGGAGGTAGAAGTAGGAAAGGATGAGGGAAGGGAAGAGCAGGGGTGACAAGGAAGGGAAAATGGGAAGCTTAGGGAAAGAGGGAAAGAGAGGAGGGGTAACGAGGAGGAGAAGAAGGATGGAATAGAGAAGAGATGGAGGAGGAAAGGGGGAAGGAAGAGGGCAGGAAGAATGGATAAAAAGGCAATCGGAGAACAATTGCAGCAGCGATGCATAGTGGGGGAAAGAGGCAAAGAGAGGGAAGCAGAGGATGGTATATCTGTAAGGAGATGGAGGGAGGAGGAGGTGGGGGTAAGTCAGATGATTAGGAGCTCTTCAGGGGTTACTTTATACAAAGAATAGTGACACCCCCATCTGGGAGGAGGACCACTTCTTAGATAAGCATACCATTTAGATTTGGAGGTAGGGTAGAGTTTGAGGGAACAAGGAAGTTTCCCATTTTCTCTCTTTTTTTTTAAGTTTTTTTTTTTTTAAGTTGTTTTTTTTTTTTTTTTTTTTTTTTTTTTTTTTTTTTTTTTTTTTTTTTTTTTTTTTTAAAAGAGGTTTTGCTGAGTATCAGCCCCGGCTGTCCTGGAACTTGCTCTGTAGACCAGGCTGGCCTCTAACGCACAGATATCTGCCTGCCTCTGCCTCCTGAGTGCTGGGATTAAAGGTGTGTTCACGACTGTTTAGCAGAGGGTTCTCTTTCTAAGGAGACTCAAGGGATATGGGGAAAGACTGAGGTCGGCATTCGCCATTTTGTAGACACCCAGGGTGGGTAGAGCTGCTTTCCTGGGGACGACAGACTGAGAGAGATGCGTCTTTAGAGGGGTTTCTCTTCTCTGGTGGGCATCACACTCATTCTTAGTCACCTACTCACCGTGAATCTGGAAGATTCTTGGCCTTGTTCCTTGTGTCTGCGACGGCAGCAGCCAGCCTTGGACAGAGCACTTTACAGTGAGCGTCCTCTCACCAGCATCCGAAGCAGTAAGTGGGAAATGAGAATCCTGTAGAGAGGCCCACGGGCAGCCCCACAACTCTGGCGCCTCCTCGGGCACGGGATGTGTTACTCACTCAAACCGGCAGAAGGCTTCATTGTGTACATTGTTGCATTTTAGGCCACACCCTCAGGCATTCCAGGTTACTGCAAGATTCTTCATCCCTCAGAGCCTTCTTCAGAGTGATGGGGTAACAGGGCCAACTAATAAAGCTGAGCATAGACTAGGAGTTGGATTTCTGAGTACATATATTAGAGAGAGAGAGAGAGAGAGAGAGAGAGAGAGAGAGAGAGAGAGAGAGAGAGAGAGAGAGAGAGAGAGAGAGAGAGAGAGAGACTATGCCACTCAGACAAAAACAGCCAGGAATCTTTTTTTTTTCTTTCTACTATGTGGGACCCATGAGGAATTTAAACTTATGTCCTTGGGTTTAGAAGCAAGCACCTTTACCCTCTGAACCATCTAGCCATCCCAGTTCTCAACTATTTAAAAACTTCAAGCAAAGAGCTGAAATATAAGGGTTTACAGATATCAATCAATGGAATACTTTGAATATTTTCATTGCACATGTAGACGTTCATGTTGTTATGACATATTGCCGTGTTGTTTTTGAAATTTTGTTTTTTCAAAGCTTTAATTTATTTTGGTTCTTATTGTTCTGGCAAAGGAATCCACCCAGCCCTTTGTGTAAATTTCTAAAAAAAAAAAAATCATTCATGATATACCTAGAAGTAGTGTGGTAAAAGGTCAACACAGTTTCAAAAGCCCAGAGTGACTAGGTGGTAGTTGAAACATGAGGATAGAGTTTGGACTCCCAGCACTCAAGAAAAAGACTGCACATATTAGAGCACACTGGAGAAGCAGAGATAGCAGGATCCCTGTGGATTTCTAGCTGAATCAGTGGGCTCTAGCATCTGAAAAAGACTAGGTTTTCTATCAAAAAGCGTGCAGTGCTTGAGGAAAACAGTTGATGTTTACCTTTGGCCTCAATATGCAAACACATGTTTGTATTCACAAATGCATGCACATATTAACAAACATATCATACATACAAGTCAGAAATGTCATCTGCACTCCGGGGGTAGTGGATCTGCAATGCCAAATCACATCATCAAAAATCTCCCTTCTTTCTTTAAATTGCTACGTAAGAATATGAGATTTTTTTACTATTTTATCAACCAGGTTTGGATTTTATGTTATTTTTCCATGAATGCTTATGTTCTTTTAAAACTCATATTTTGATATCTCTTTTCTTATGTGTGACTGTGTTAATGGATTCTTCTTAGTGAAAATGAGAACATTCAGAACGTTAAACAGTATTTTTCTTTTCCTTCATATTTTTTTAAAATGATACTCCTCTCTCTCTCTCTCTCTCTCTCTCTCTCTCTCTGTATGTGTGTGTGCCAGTACATGGTGACATGCCTATGCATGCTGAGGCTAGAAGACAACCTCAATAGAAATTGTCCAGGTTTCATCCACTTTTTGTGAAATAGTCTTACTTTGGCCTGGATCTCTCTTATTAACTCAGGCTGGATGGCCAGTGAGCCCTCAGAATCTTCCCATCTATACTTGGAACTGAGATTTACAAACATATGCTCCCTCAAACAAGACTTTTAAAAAAATACTGCTTCTAATGTATTCCTTGTGAATTTCATACATCATATTTTGATTTTATCCATTCCCTCCCCCAACTGCTCACAGATTTTTTTCCCCAACTGTTTATCCACCAACCACCACATTCCTCTTGGTAAAAATAACACAAAACAAAACAAAGTAACAAAATACCTAAAACAAAGGTATGGAGTCCAGTTGGTGTTGGTCAACCATTGCTGAGTCTGGACCTGCCTGGAATATGGAAGGTATCCAGGTGATACTTCATTAAGGAAAACTAACTTTTCCTCTTCTGGAAGCAACCAAATGTAATAGCTCCTTGAATATGGGTGGGACTTAATGCCAACCTCCTCTCTGTTATTCTGTGTTGTTGTCTAGGTTGATTGTGAACAGGTCTCATGCTTGACTTTACAATTTTTATGAGTTCATATGTACATTTTTTCCTGTTGTGTCTGTAAAAATCATGTTTTCTTGAAGTCATCTACCACCTCAGAATCATACAATCTTATTATTACACTGGCTTTTTAAAAAATGTGGGTTTGGAGACTCAAATTCAGGTTTTTATGTTTGAAAGAAAAGAACTTTACTGACTGAGCCATCTCCACAGGCCTTTTTGTATATTTAAGTGATGTATTAGAAACACAGTTTGGGGCTTTGGGGTTAGTACACACTGCTATGTGTAATGCTTCAGAGATGAATCAGGAGGATCACATTGTCAAGGCCAGCTCAGTCTACAACATTGATCTGGGTGTCGTAGTATAGAATGCACATATATAATTCAGAACTTGGAAGAAGAGGCAGAAGGCTCAGGAGGTACTACATAGAAAGTTTGATATCAGGCTGGCCTACATAAAACCCTGTATCAATAAATACAAAGTTAATTATTTAATATGTGAGAGATATTTATTTATTAAATATCATTTAAATGAGAATTGTCTGTCAAAATTGCTTTATAGCATATCTTTTACTTATTTTAAATTCACTTTTAATGTGACTTCTTTCTCTCCTTTTTCTTCCTTTCTACCTTTTTAGATTCTTCTTTATTTCCCTCCCCCTCCCCTCCCTCCCCTCCCTCCGTTCCTCCCTCCCTCCCTCCCTTCCTCCATATCTTTCTTTCTTTCTCTTTCTTCTGATTTTGAACTAACTAGTTATTACTCTGGGACTCACTTTGAACTTACGATTATCCTGCCTTCACCTCCTATGTAGCAGGAAAATAGACATCGTCCAATATGTATGGTCTATAGCATACTTTAAATAACTTTTTATAAATTGTTCTTTTAAACTTTTGTCATTTCTCACATTATTTCTTCTCTTCCCAAGAGAAGTTTGATACACATATTAAAAACATTTTCTAATAAATAACATTCATAATTTTAATTAATACTGCAATATAATGAATAGTTTTATAAAAGTAGTACCACAGTTTTGTACCACTGAGTATAGAATCCAAATATTTAGCATTCTAGAAATTTTCTGTAATACTAAATTATATATTTAATCCAAATTAATAATTTTATTAAGCCATTATGAAATTAAATATATGGACAAGATGAGAAAGTATATAATAACCAAATTTGATTTTGCATTCATATATACAGGAATATACATACACATATGAATTCATACATATATATGTATGAACATATAGCATCTAATTGGGGTTGTGCTTTCAGTTTCAGATTTTGTTAGTGTATGACTATAATGGCAGGGAACATGGTGCCAGGAAGGCAGGCATGTCACTGGATCAATGGTGAGAACTCACATCTGATTACTAAGTTGCAGGAATATAGAAAGACTAGGCCTGATGCGAACATTTGAAACCTCAAAGCTCACCATCAGTGACACCCCTCTTCCAAGAAAGTTGTACGTCAGAATTCTTCCTAAAAAGCCTACCAACTGGGAAAGGCACATTCAAATTTGTGAGCCTATGATTGCTATTCTCATTGAAATCTCCACAGCTACTGAAGTACAAAGAAACATAGGTGTTTTAGACTAAGATTTTTTATTGGTTGATCTTTTTTGCCTTAATAAAAACTAAAACAAAAAATTATAATGATAAGCACCAATGCATTTGAGAACATGCTACAGTGGAATTAAATTTTGCAAGATCTTATAAACTCTTTTTGACAGAAAAATTGTGGCTTATAAATGAAATTATGTACATCAGGTATTGTTAAACTGGACAGTTTTTAGTTTTATTACCTCCCAGCTTTTGCAAGCTTTTCCATTGTTTTCATCAAATTCAAGATGTACTTATTATTGAATTTGATTTTTAGACTTTTAAAATTGATTCCTTGTGACTTTCACATCATGTAAAAATTGATCCCACTTACCTCCCCATCCCTTCATATCTACCTTCTGCCCTTGTAACCTTCCGTCAAAATAATATAAAATTTAAAAGAAAAACAAAAAACTGCAAATAACAAAAACTAGAATCCCAAAAAATGAACAAACAAAAGTCTTAGTGTGGAAGCTGTAGTATGACACAGTGAGTTGTGCCATATACTCTTTAGATTAATCATATATCTTATAGGTATTTATTGCAATCATACATCTTATAGGTATTTATTGCAGTTACTTATCTGTCTCAAGGTCTCTCACTCTGCTACACCACTGGCAATGGGCTCTCACTTGGGATCTTGAATATTCTGTTGTTGTCCTGTATCATGGAGATCCTGCAGTTTTGAATCTGTAGGTCTATACCCTTCATGTGCTCAGTTCATAGATAAGGTGGATATTGAGATGGGCAAATTCTTAGCCCTGAGTCTGGGCCTAGGTGGTAGCTGAGCTTGTCAGTTTGCTGGCTTTACCTCATCATCACTACCTGGGCCAGCTCTCCAGCATTCTCCAAGCTAGCTTGACCAGTACCCCAAGAAGCAAAGAGCAGTGCCAATTCTTCTTCTCTCACACCCCCTGGGGTAGCTCACCTGCACTTAATACCACTAGGGCCAGCTTTACTATTTTGTCCAGGCAAGGTACAGGACTTGCTCTCCTGAGTGCTGTAGTTGGTGAGATGCTGGGACAGCTCTCCCACTGTGATCTCCCAAGGTCAGCTTTCTCACTGATGATATAGGTGACAAAAGGCAGGATGTTGGAGAGCATCTTTCCATCACTCATCCCACTACATGGACAGAATAGTCATCTCTCCTGATCTCATGCCTTCCAAGGCTGGCTAACTTGCATCCCTACTAACAGGGTCAGATCTAGTTTGCTGCCAGGTGAGGTGAAGGGTCTGCTCTCCCATGTGCTGGAGCCTGTGAAGGGCAGAGACAGCTCTCCTACCTGCCACAGGGAGGTGGGGGAGGGCATCTATCTCTCTTCACCAACCACTCCACCATATGGCAGATGAGAGGTGAGGTCAGATCTCTTATGAAGGACTGCAGGCCAGATCCCCTGCACCGCCATCAACAGAGTCATCTCTATTGTGATTTCCAGGTAATGTGCAAGGCCCAATTTCCTGAGTGCTACAACTGGTGATGGGCAGAATCAGCTCTCCCAATCTCCTGTCTCCAGGACCAACTTTTACATCTTCACTAGGTGGCAAGGGTTGAGGGGAGCATTTCTCCCTAATCCACACCACTACATGACAGATAGTGGAGTTTTCCCACTCTCAGTACTTCCTGCCAATGAGGTCAGCTTTACTGTGCTTCCCTGGTGAGGTGTGCAGGCCTACTCTCATGGAATGCTATAGTTGATGGATGTAAGGCCCTTTCTCCTTAGTGCTGTACCTAGTGAGGGACTTGGCTGACTCAGCGTAGCCCTAACCTCCTCACTGTCTTGGGTGGTAGCAGGAGTCACAGATAGTAACACAGACAGAGGCTGTGTCAGGAACAGGAACCTAAACATGATCTTTAGTATCAGTCCAAGTCACAATGACACTATGGTCCCAGGTAGTAGTAGTGCAGGCCTCTCAGGTTTATCTGGCTCCAGCAGTAGCAACACTAACATGGCCCTAAGAGGTGGTTGAAACCTCTTAGGCTCCATGTTAACCATGGCTCCAGCTGAGAGTGCAGATTGATCATATCATCATGAAACCAGAAGCTTCATCATCTTTGAATACCAACATGGCCTCAGGTAGTAGCCTAGATGGCAGCAGGTTCTTGGAGCATTGGCACAGACCCTCAATATAACTAGGCCATGTACTTGGGCATGCCCCATCCCCCTAGGGAGCAGCTTTTCCTGTATGACATCATGGCCCTGGTTGGTGGTGCCTGTCCCTGAGGCTGTATGGCCGCACAGCAGCATAGCCCTCAGACAGCAACTTTGTCAAAGGTAGCATTCCAGCCTCTGGGGCTCGTTGTATCCATTGTTGATAATGTGGACCATGACATCAATACAGACCCTGGTTGCAGTAAGATCATGGTCCCTGGCACCAGCATAGATCCATATGTCCTCATGGCCCTAGCTGGAATGGCAGGTCACACAGACTGGCTTGGCCCCAGTGACATCATGGCACCTGAACTTAAACATGTTCCCAGGTAGTATCTCTGCCCCCATTCTTGAACTTGATGGCAACAAGAGACACCAACATCAACACAGAGCCATGCAGCATCAGGATCATGAACCCAGACATATTCTCAGCTATAGTTCAGGTCTAAATATCACAGCACAGACCACCAAGATCTATATGACCTTGGCAGCAATATGACTCTCAAACACCTACATTGCCTCAGGTGTCTGCCCAGATTATGGGCTTCTGCACAGCCCTCAGTGTAAACACAAAGCCTGGATGCAGCAGGGACACAGACCCAGACAAAGCCCTCTGTAGCACTCCAGGCCCAATGTAACCATGGACCTGCACTAAGAAGTACAGACTTCTTAGAATGGCGTGATCCTTGGGGGGCACATACTTTGGACACCTATATGGTCACAGTTAGTAGTCCAGCCTCCAAATATCTTCAGGGACCTCTGTGTCCAATACATTTACTCACTGTAATGGTACCCAAGTACCCAGTGTCACAGGTACTGTGCAGGCTCATGGTTGATCTCCGTCCATCCAGGGCAAGGGCAAGTGTCTTGCGGTTATTATTAATTTTTCAAAACATTTTTTCTTAAGATAACTTGAAAGTCACATGTAGCTGAAAGGAACAATATAGAAAGTATTTCTAAACCTGTTACCTAGCTTCCTTCAAAGACAATATCTTGCAAAGCAATACCAGAAAATGTATTTTGATATAATAGATTAATTTTGTTAATTTTTCCAGTTTTATTTCAATGTACATTAGTTAAATACTGAACATAGAAATATATTATTTTGATTACAGAATCATAATTTAACAGTTTTGCTATGGAGATAATATGCTACATTATCCTATATTGTTTGTAAAACAGCATTTAATATATTAATAATATTAATGTGTTGCAGAAATGAAACCCTATACTGTGAACCTGTGACATGTTATTTCAAGTGGATGAAGAAAGTTATTTGCATTTGGGAGAAAGTGGTTTGTTTCTCAGGTGTTGATTTTAATATATTAGTATGCAGTCAATGCCATCAGCTTTCCAAATGAGATTTTGCTATCACATTATTCTAGTGAGACATTTATAATTAATGCTACAGGAAAATTATACTGGGATAATATTTAGTCAGCTATTGTCAATAGGAAACATGAGCATAATAGTTGATAGAAAAATACAACACAGGATCACTTTAGAATAAATAGTTTAAATGTTAATTTCCTTACAATTAAATTTTGTTGGATGAAGATCTATTTGGGTAGCATGCTCATCTTTGTTTAAACTCACTGTTTTATTGTGACATGACTATTCATTTATAAACTGTCAATTGTACTGTAAAATAAAGTCATTATTTAAAAGAAAAAACTAATTTCACTGTTTTAAAGTAATTCCTCAGGCTTTATTTCTCTAAATTATGCTTGGCTTGTTGTAATAAAGAAAAAACATTCCGTTTCGCCAAATGTAAATGTCATTCAAGGAGAATTCTCTATGTTCTCATTTCAATTAAATGAAAATGAGAAAATATAATAACTACAAAATGAGGAAAATGTGTGTATTTTTATTGATTATCATTTTATTAAAATGGAGTTATTTCTCATCAACTTCATTGATTGTCAATTCCCTTTTACTTGAGTGGTATTTCCCCCATGGAAGGGGGTAAATGAAAACCATGGCACAATACTGGGCGTAATTTGATTTTGTTTTTAGCAGCAGCTGACAAAGGTCAAGCAAAAATAACTATGAAACAAAGCAATATTTGCACAATAAAAATTTGGTGGGTTGAATAAGTTAAAGGAAAACAGAGAATCTCAGTACATAGAGGATTTATGGTGTTTTATTTATATGTGCATTTTCTAAACCTAATAAACTGATAACTTAACACTAGTTAAGTTTGAAGTAAAACAGTAGGGAAAAGATCAATCTTCAATCTTATTCATGTTCATTTTATTAAAAACAAATCCTGCTATAAAAAAGTAAGAAGTATATCTCTATATTCCACGAATAATGATCATTCATTTGAGCATAGCTTCTCTATTGAGAAATATGTCTAAACTGAACATTTTGGCCATGCTCACCATGCCACTATGGGATAGCATGGAGACTTCAGTGGGAAACATCTAGTAGGGGACCCAAACCCACCTAACCTGCCATCCTGACAGATACTCCATCCACTACGTAGTTCTGGCCCTGAATATTTTCATTTAAACTAACTACTAGATCATGGTTCCCAAACCCAGTCTTCCCATATTCCAACACCAAACTTCACAACTCAGCCTAGGAACCATGTGGCACCCTGAAACTGGGGTTCCAGATAAGACCAACTAAATCCAGCTTACCATATCACTTTCTATATTAGATGCTTTCCATTGCTATAGTAAAACACCATGGCCAAGGCAACTTACAAATTTGAGCTCACAGTTCCAGAGGATCAAGAGTACAAATTTGAGCTCACAGTTCCAGAGGATCAAGAGTCCATCACCAGCATGGTTGAGATGTGTTGCAACAGGCAGACATGTCAACTGTAACAGGCAGCTGAGAATTCAGATCTTAAGGCTAAAGCAGAAGGCATTCTTATTCTATGGAATAAGAATGGTAGAAGTCTTTGAACTCTAAAAAAACCTAATCCCATTGATTTGCTTCCTTCAGCAGTATCACATCTCTTAAACCTACCACATATCTCTCCCAACAGTACCACTTTCCATACCCTGGCCTCCAAAGGTTCATGGCCACATTCTAATGTAAAATGTATTTGGCCCAGCTTTAAAATTTTCTACACTCTTTCAGTGCCAATACTGTTCAAAATTCTAGTCTCAAGTCTTTTCTCAGCATGCAGACAATCTCTTAATAAAAATAAACAAAAAACAAGTTACAGATTTCTAACATTTAATAACACAAAATATACATTACCATTCCAAAATAGAGAAATGAGGACATAGTGAGGACATACTACACAAAAAATGAGACATAGATCCAATAGGCAAACACTAAATCCTGAGGTTCTAGTGTATAGGGGCTTTAAGCTTTTCCCTTATAGCTTTGCTGCCCACAATACACATCACTGCCTTGAGCTGTCTTTACTTTCTGTGTGAATCACTCCATATCAGATATACAATGTCTTTCGCAACTTCAACATCTTAGAGTCTCCAATGCAGTTTATGCATTATTTCCACAAATTAATGCAATCACACTTTGGGTTCTTTTACTCTCTAAGGACATTCATGCAGATACTCTTTTACCACACTCCCAGGATCAGCAGTTCTCTAAGAGCTAGGATGAACATTGAATGACTCCTTTACTCTTATATCCCTCATGACTCAAGAGCCAGCATCACATGGACTACACTACCAAGTTTGGCTGTCAGCATGAAATAGACCCTGGCACATTTGCAGCAGCTGTTTATCATCATGACAGAGAAGTGTAACAGCAGGCAGATATGGTGACTGGGACAACAAGCTAAGAGCTTACAATCAAAATCACATTAGGGAAACTTCTTGTTTCAGCCTATAGGAGGAAGAGAATGAACTGGAATTAGTGAAAGTCTTTGAACTCTCAAAGTCCACAAATAGTGTTTCAGTTACTTTTCTATTGCTGTGGGAAGACACCGTGTTCGAGGTGACTTATCAAGAAGCATTTAATTTGGGGAGTGCTTAAAATTCCAGAGTGTACATCCATAACCATATTTACAGAAGCGTGGCAAGAGGGAGGCATAGCACTGAATCAATAACTAAGGGATGACATCCTGATCCACAACTTGGAGGCAGAAAAAGAGACTGGCCTTAGAATGGGCTTTTGAAACTTTAAAGTCTATCCCTAGTAACACACCTCCTTAAACAAGTCAGTACATCTAATCCTTCCTAAAATAGTTCTACCAATTAGGGACCAATAATCCTAATATATGAGCCATTCCCATTCAAATAACCATACCTACTACTATGCTTCCAATGGACTGAAAGTCAAATAAGGATTCTCAGCCAGATCTCACTATCTGAGATTGTATATCATCTTATACTCACTGCTATGGAACACTGCCTACTCCCACTGTGACCTCAGCCCTTGTCACTGAATGATATCTGTAGAACCCAGTGAGCATTCACCAGTCTCAATAAAATCGGCAAAAAGAATTTTTAAAACATATACAAGGTTGACTCATAGATTAGAATACTGCACCTATGTTTTTAAGGTTTCTTCATAGGATAGGAAATTCTACCAATTTTTTAAAGATCCTTATCAAGGTTCAAGAACCATACATGATTCCAATCATATAGAATAAAAGAAAAGAAATTTGCTAAAACGCATAATAATTAAGACACTGAATGAACAAAACAAAGAAAGTATATTAAAATTTGCAATAGAGACAAACCAAGCCTTATATAAAATCAGACCTATTGGAATAGCACCGCACTTTGAAGTGGAGACCTCAAAAGCAAGAACAGCCTGGGTTGATGTTCTTCATTCTAAAAGACCATACAAGCCTAGACTATTATACAGTGCAAAATTATCATCCATAGTTAAAGATGAAATAATAATTTTTCATGATAGAAATAAATTTCAAGAATCTATGGACACTAATTTAGCTCCACATAGTATAACAGAAGAAATACTTTTGTCTGAAAAAATATTAAATATCCAAGGGGTAAGAAGGAATGAATAATGTCAGAACAGTTAAACAAAAAAAAGTCTATGTAAGTAATCCCAGAACAAAAAAATAGGTATTAATAAACATTTTTCAATAACTTTTAGCATTAAGTCTTTGTTCTCAAAAAAGACACATATTAAAAGGTTGGATTATAAAACAGAATTCACATTTTTGATGCTATCAAGAAGCACACTTCATTATCAAAAATAGATACCACCTTAGGAAAAAAGAAATTAGAAAAAAATGGAATTAAGAATCATGCAAGAATGGCTACTTTATTTTCAGTTTATTTTATACTATTGTAGACTTACTAATAACTATTATTAAATTGATAGAAAAAGCTGGCTTGTAATCTTTATGTATTACATACATAAATGAAAAGACATTAAGAAGTACTTCATATAAATTTCAATATAAGATTATTTCACAACTGAAAGTAAATATGTAAAAATTTTAAATAGAGGAAATATAGTTTGGAAGTGTCAAAAAACACAAATGAACATATTTAAGATAATTTAAATATAACTGGAGCAATGAAGTGCTTACTTAAAATCATCAAAAATTAATTTCAATTTATGTGTGTGTTTGCATGTATGTATGTTAACCATGTGGTTGCTTGGTGGCTGTAGAGACTATAAAGTGCCATCAGATCCTATGAAATTGGAATTACAAACAATTTTGAGCTGCCATGTGGATGCATGGAACCAAACCTGGGTCCTCTGCAAAAGCAATAAGTATTCTTAACCACTGAACCATCTTTTTGTGCTCCCATATAAAAATTTAATATTAGGTTATAAAAGGTTTTGGATGATGTGAAAATCTATAACGTCATCAGCAACAGCTTGAAGATTTTATGTTTTTATTTAGAGTATTTAAAAATAATGTGTGTTGTATGTGCACATATATGCACATGTATGGTGTGTTTTTGTCTTCCTGAGTCTCCTCCTTCTTCAAACTTTGTGCTCATTTGATTTAATATTACTTTGTATCAAACTTTTTACAAAGTCCACTATAATGTATAATTAATGTATAATGTATACATATTCAAATAAAATAACTAAACATTTTCAAGCAATTTATTTTGATTATGATTTTTTAAGTTTTTTTTTTTCTGAGGCAGGGTTTCTCTATATAACAGCCCTGGCTGTCCTAAACTCACTCTGTAGACCAGGTAGCCTCAAACTCCCTGAGATCTGCCTGCCTCTGCTTTCAGAGTGCTGGGATTATTTGTATCTGCCACCATCACCTAGCCCTGATCATGATTTTTATCATCACCCAAATTATTCCAGATCTGTTTAATTACTTTCCTACGTGTATATATTTTAGGAATCTTATATAATAATAGGCTTCCATATAATTCTTCAAGCGGCCTTTGTTATTAACCATCTCACCGTACTCTCTCCTTTTCCCTTCTCTCCAGTCCTCTTTCCTCTTTAATCCTCCTAATTTCTTCTTTATCTCTATGCAACATTCTATTTCATTTCTTCTTCCTTGGAAGATCCTTTATTCTCCTTTCAATCTTAGTACCAAATCTCTGTGGTTATTTGAACTTTAGAACACATACCTAAATTTTAAAAGGTAACATGCAAATATAAGTAGAACTGTTATATGTCTTTTTTAGTTCTGGACTATATCAAACAGTATGAATATTTTTGGCTCCAGCTATTTACTTGCAAACTGTTTTCATTATAGTTGAATAACATTCCACTGTGCAAATATGCCACACTTTATTTATTCATCCATCAGTTGATAAATATCTAAGCTGTTTCCAATTTTTGCCTCTGATAAATAAATCATCACTGAACACAGGTGAGTGAGTATCTCTGTTGTAGGATACCTTTGGGTATATGCCCACATGTGGTATAGCTAGATCTTGAGAAAAATCAATTTCCACCTTCACAAGGAACTGCCACACTGATTTTAATAGTTGCTCTAACAGTTTGTACTACCACCAGCAATAAATAAGTGTTCTCCCACTTTTTTGCAGCCTCACCAGCCTGTGCAGTCACGTTTTATTGATCTTGGACATTCTGACTAGGGTAAGATAAAATCTCAAGTTAGTTCTAATTTGCATTTCCTTGATGACTGAAAATATTGAATATTTCTGTATTTCTCAGCCATTTGTGTTTCATTTTTGGATAACTCTCTGTTTAGCTTTCTAGTTCATTTCTTAAATTGGATTGTTTACTTGATCATAAGAATTTTTGCTTTTTTAATTATATATTCTAGATACTTTTTATCTATAATAAATAACATATATAATATATATTTATATCATAAATGTTATATGTTATAAAATATAAGTATGATAATAATATATGATACTCACATACATTTGAAATTTCTGCACCTCTTGGATGAAGCTACCTTAGCAAGGTGGATGATGTTTTGGATGTGTTCTAGAATTTGGTTTTCAAATATTTTATTAAGAAGTTTTGCATAGGCTGGGTGCTAAGGAAACCTCCAAGAACCCACAAGATGTCTCTGGCTAGGAATCCAACCAATAGTGGAGGAGGTACCTAAACAGGACTTCCCCTATAATCAAATGAATAAACCACCCCAAGTGTCATTATGGAGCCTGTATCCAGCCACGAATAGATGCAGAAGCAAAGATCCACAGCTAAGCACCAGGTCGAGCTCCTAGATCAGCTAAAGAGAGAGAGGGGGGAGTGTATATGAGCAAAGGGATCCATATTATGAGGAGGAGCCCCACAGAGATTTCTGACTGGTGCTCTGGGGAGCTCACTGACTCAAGAACAACCACTGGGGAACTATCAGGAAAGGAACTAAACCCTCCAAAGGCCAATGACTGTTGAATGGCATGGACAGTATGTGGAACCTCATGAAATAGGAGCAGATCTTGTTCCTGTGCATGAACTAACATTCCTACAGAGGAACACCTAACCCAGTTCTAATATTGGGATGTGGGACTCGGTCCTGCCTCAAATGGATACTGCAGAGTGAACTGACCCACCTTGGGGAAAGGATGGGAGATGGAATTGGGGGCGGGGAGAATGAAGAATGACTGGGAGGAATTGGGAGGGGGAATGGAGGGCCAGCAGGGGGATACATGAAAAATAAAACGTTTTAATTAAAAAAGATAAAAAAAGTTTTGCATCTATGTTCGTAAGAAATATTAGTCTAAAATTTGGGGTGTGTATTTGAGTGGTTTGGTATTAGAGTAATTGTGGCTTTGTAAAAACATAGGAAATGTTCCTTCAGGATCTATTTTGAAGAATATTTCGAAAAGTATGGTGCTTCAGTAAATATTTGTTCTGTCAGAGACTAATTTTGTACTATTGATAGCACAACACTAAACAAAAACATAAATTTGCCCTTCCTGAAATTAGAAACTAATAGAAAATATGACCAATACATATCAAAACTACAGTAGTCACATCAAATAGGGAAGAGTGCTATGAAAGCATCCCCCCAATAAGATCCAACAGCTGAGAACATGTACTGATCCTGAGTTAAGCTTGCTAAGGAGACTGTTTGCATGTTCATAAAAGAAAGAAGTACACGTCACATGAGTTTCTGATTCTTTTTAAGGAAACAGGACCACTGTTCAGGTTAGGAGCAACAACAGAAACATCACTTTATTCCTTCCTTCACTCTAGGAGACATCTGAGATACTTTATGAGAAATAGTACCTTTAAAGAGTTGAGAAAGGGCATACTCCTCTTAAGATAGTTTAGTAATTTTAAAAGATTAAAAAAATTAGGATTCAATCACCCTGATATTTAGTTATTCTCCACAGTAGAATATTGACAAAGTTTAGAATTTGTAGATTCCTGTATGAAATTGAGTCAGCAAGGACACACCTTCAGCCAAAGACAGGAGGAGAAAAATAGCACAGAAAATATTGAAAAATACTTGACTTCAGATCATCACTGTTTCAGAAAGGCTAATTCCCCACATTGAATTCCTTAACTATGGATTGATATACAATGTCTATTTGACCATGATACTCTTAAGAAAATTAAGTGATTTTTTTTTAACATAGCCTATATCCAGAACCCATCTCTCTCATATTCCATCAAAGTCCTATTTGACTATCTGCCACATCTCCCTTACTATCCACTAGACTGACTACTTTAGCTTAATGAAAGTCAGGCTTTACAACAAAGCAATGAGGAAAGGAGGTCCAGCTCTCTGGTTATGAGACAAGATTAGCCAAGAATAAATGGGACACTTTTGCTACAAAACACTATAGTACACCTTTTCTACCTTTCTTTAATTCTTCTTCTATTTCCTTATGCAACTGCTTATTGAATATCTGTGATTTTGATGCATGAATCTAGAACTGGGAAATCACTTTATTTCCTTGAAAAATTAATACTCAAGAGGCGAAAGTAAATTCAGATAGCAAAGTATATGATGAAGTACATGTTCAATATGGGTATACAATCCCCCCCCAAAAAAATCCCAGTTACTTGAAATTATGAACAATTTATATGGCTCAATGTGATACTCTGTGGCCATAATCTTAGATCTCAGGAGATAGAGTTTGAAGGACCAAGACCTTGAGTTCAGCCTGTGTGGCTAAGTGAAGCCCTGTGTCAAAGAAGGAGAATGAAGAAGATGCTTTGCTTGTTTGGTTTTTCCTTTGTTTGTTTTTCTACATGGAAATAGTGAAAGAGTTAACTTCAGTGGGCACAGATAACTAAAGATTAAGCAAATAGTAGAGCATGCCACATCAATATTAAGGTTTCCACTTAATGGTGTGGTTTATTTGTCAGTGATGGATGACATGGCCAATTAAAAATATTGTACTTTTTAAGTGAAAACAAGTTGTCAAGGCTTTAGTAAGAAATGATGTATCAGTACTATGTCAAGTGGTAAATTACCATTACTCATAACCTAATACTATTCAAGAACATTAGCAGTCTTCTCAAATGCTCTGTGACAATTTCCCTCTTTACAATTAGCCCTCATTAATAGCCTGTTGCTTTGTCAAAAGAATTAAATGTCATAAACATAACTGAGAATAGCTGAGACACAGGTGCTTGATGTTTGGTTTGTCCAGAACAGTTTAATTGTAAATAAAGTGACTCAAATCTTTTTTTTTTTTTTTACATATTCTGCTCCATTAAATTAAGAAATATTTTAGGTTTGTCATTTTTTTCATTTATTATATGGAATACCAAAGTAATTGACAGCTTCAAACTGCAATAATAGATAATTTGATTTTTATTTCCTCTTTGTATTTTTTAATTTATTCTTTGAGAATTTTATATGATATATTCTATTATGTTCTTTTCCATTAACCAGCTCCTCTCAGATTCTCCAACCCCCATCTGTCCCCAAAACTTATTTACTTTTATTTCATGCATGTGAATGTTTTGCTTATATGCATATGAATCATGTGTATGCACTACCCATGGAGGCCAAGAGAGACAGTCGGATCTTTTGAAACTGTCTTTATAGGTGGTTGTGATCAGACATGTGTGGGAATTGAATGCAGATCCTGGGAAAGCAGTAAATTATCAGTTGAGTGTGACTTGACTTAAATGAGTGCAATGCCACAGAAGAGGGTGCTGGGACCCTGTGGAGCTGGAGTTATAGCAGTTTAGAGTCCCTCTATATAGACACTGGGAATCAAATTTCAGTCCTTTACAAGAACAGTGCTCTTAATTGATGAACCATTTCCCTGGGCCTGACTTCTTTCTCTTTTCTTGCTAAATAATACCCAACTGCATGTGTGTAACAAATTTTAATTTTCAATTACCCCATTAATGCTGTTTTTTTTTCTATTTTGAATGGTGCTCCTTCAAACATAAAAGTGCAGGTATCTCTTAGTTCCTGATCTATATTGTGTCAGATTAATGCCAGACAGGAGTTAGGTAGCTTTAAAAGACAGGTTTATTTTTAATCTTATAATAATGTTCATTTAGTCTTCCCCAAAGGCTGGACAACTTCATTCCTCCTTACTTTAGGTTCCTTTTTCATTATGTTGATAGTTAATTTGCCTGAACAGAAGCATTTTAGTTTGATATAGTCTCTCATTATTTTATTTTTGCTTTGGTTATTGATATTTTTGGTTTTCAAGTAGCCTAGGTACTGCCATAATCAGAGCTTATTTCTCTGTATTTCTTTCTAGAACATTCACAGATCGAGGTCATATGGTTAAATCTTCAATCTTAGCTTGTGTCTGTTTTAAGTCAAGGAACTACATTAATTCTTTTCTATGGGATTATCCACTTTCCCCCATATCATTTGTTGAATACATTGTCATTTTGTAATTGTATATTTTGGTTTGTTTTTGGTTGGTAAATGAGTTTACTTTTTATACTGCATTGTTCTGATTAGTATGACTTTTAATATATTTTGGAAGTAAGAATTTTGCTTCTCACTTCATTCATTCTCAACATTGCTTTAGTTTCTACTCAGATCTTTTGTGCTTCCATATAAGTGTTAGGGTGATTTAAATATATATTGAATATCCTAATTGTAATTTTAGTATAAATTTAAATAGAACTGTAGATTACTTTGGTAAATATTATGGTTTACCAATATTCATTATTCATATTACTACCAACACAATATATCTATTATTTGTGTCTTGCATAAATTTAAGTGAATGATAAGAAATCATCAATAAGCCTATGAAAATGATAATAAATCTCACTAATCACCCTAGAAGTAAAAGTAAAAATAACAATGTGTTATAATTTCAGACATGTTAGAATGGTTTCTAAAAAAGACAAAAGGTAAGACATTTTTGACAAAGACAAGTGAAAAAGGAACATGTTGACCGTTAGTATGACCATTATGAAAACATTATGGAGGTTATGTTTACAGTCATGTCCATGCTGAGGAAAAGTACGAGTATGGTTTTCAGGGTGCTTGGAATCCAACTAATACCTGTTGTTGAGATACATTGCATAGACAATTTCATCTTATATATCTTAACTGCACAACCTCAGCAGAAATATATGACAAGCACACTTAATGGTACTTTTAGCTCTAAAATATGCCTGAAGGAGCAAAATTGAAGATTTTGAGGGAAAAACTGACAAAAAATAAATAGCAAACAGTTTGGATATCAGAGAAGAATGAGCCTGAAGGCAAAGATAATAATTATAGAATATTATAACATGCCTACAGAATTTATGACTCTGTTTTATTTATTATCATGTTCATGTATTTTTATGTACAAATTGCTATATTCATTTTATGCTATTTTTGACTTTAGAAAAATAAACTTGTTCTTTTAGTTTGTTTGTTCAGTAATAAAACTTAATATTTTAAATAAGATGACCTTAATTTTAATTCTAATCCTAAAATACCTTGTCCTCTTTTTAAAAATACCCTAGCTTACTTTCTATTCAACTGATCAGTCTATTTGAATTTTAGATCACTGTTGGCTTATTATTAGGTTCTTTGAAGACATCTGGCACCTTTAAATGCAACCTCATTTCCCCATTTTTTAGTTTCCCTAATGAATTCCATTTCTTTGAACTGATTCCTTTGTTTTGATAACTTCATTCACCCTAAATACAAAAATACCATCTCTTATAATAATTTTATTAAAGACTACCAGTCAGTTGTTTGCTTAAAATGGATTCACATAACAAAACAATTCGTTTCTGTTTTTCTTTGGTAGAAGTTGAGCATCATGTGTATAACTGAATGAACATACAGAAATTAAAGTCTCATGTGTGTTCTCTCTTTTTAAGAACATTTTCTCAAGCTGACAAGTCTTCTACATCAGAGATAAGCAAATACTTTTCTGTACAGAAGCAGACCTATGGAATCTCTGAAGCTTTGGCTCAGCTCAACTATCTGATCATGAAAGTAGCCACGAATAATTTATAAAATAGCTTTGACTTTATTTCAATATAATATTATTCACAAAAGATACCAGACTAGATCTAGTTTATAGGTTATATGTTTATGTATTTTGTTTTGTTTCTCTCTCTCTCTCTCTCTCTCTCTCTCTCTCTCTCTCTCTCTGTGTGTGTGTGTGTGTGTGTGTGTGCGCGCGTGCAACTAGAGTCCAGACAAAGACCACAGTTTTCCTAAACATTGGCAACTTCTTTAGTCCCTTAAAACAGGACCTAAGCCTGAAAGTAGCCTGGAGGCATACAAGATTCAAGGTTGTACCTCTGCGAGATATCCCACAGAGTTGAGGATATGGGCATATATAACCACTACTAGCATCTTACATGGGATTCAGGGTTAGAATTCAGATATTCATGATTGTGCAGCAAGTATTCTTACCCATTGAACCATTTCCAAACAACCTATTTTGAAGACCCCATTTATATATCAGTTTTATAATATTAAATACTTGATATTTTTCTGTATAATTTTCAGTACTGAAATGAAAATTTGAATATTTACTAGTAATCACTTTTATAATATAAAACTGTAACTGGTATTATCTTCAATTTAGCAAACCAATACACAATAGATATGCAGAAGATAATGTCATCCCATTATTTAAAGAATATTATTTGATAGACGATGATGTAACTCTATGGCAGTGTTCCTCAACTTGTGAGTCATGACCCCTGAGATAGAAACATCTTTTCACAAGGTCAAGCATCAGATATCCTGTGTATCAGACATTTACATTAAGGTTCATAACAGCAAAATTACAACTATGAATTAGTAATAAAAATAATTTTATAGATGATAATTACTACAACATGAGGAATTGCAGTAAAGGGTCACAGCATTAGGAACGTTGAGAAACACTACTTTATAGATAACCAAAATGATAAATGTTGCTTCATACATTTAGGAGTTAACAGGAAAGAACTCAATTTGTTAGGAATTGTAAGGTTAATATCATATGATTAACTACATTTCTTTTCCTTTTTACCAAGTAAAGGACTAAGAAAGCCTCTGTACCACCAAAATTGGTGCCTCAAAAGTCTAAGGGTAGAGAGTCTATCTTTGTTAGAGATTGTCCATGAAGAAAATTCAGAAGTTTTTCTTAGGTAAATTGAATTAACAAAAAAGTTTAATAGGAAAAAAAGTGAGTCTCAGTGAATTTCAAAACAGAAAATACTACTGAACTTCACATGAATAGAAAAGTCATCAAATATTAAATATATTTTTCACATTTTATTTAAAGAGAATTTTCTTTTTCTGACAAAATAAGTGTTTTCATTGGTACTATTTCTCACTTTATACAACATCAAAATCTAAGGGAGACTAATTACCCTTAAATATACTTTATTTTATTAGAGTCTAGATCTACTTCATCCTTCATAAGAAAAAAAAAATTTGGTCATAGTAGGAGTTGAGATACAAAAAAATTACCATCAAATACAACAGCTCTTTGTGAAGTAATGGTATAGGGTAGGCTTTGCCATATCCTTTAACAACATCTAAATCTTAAAGTAACAACTCGAGGTTTCCATTTATTTACAACCCAAGTGTGTCCTCTTGACCACTATCTTTACTTTTTTTCTTTTTGAATTTATTTTATTAGATTTTTTATAAAAGATCTCTTTTTATCTATGTAGCTCCCTGCTCCCCCTCCCTCCCCTCCTCCCAATCCCTCCCAGTCAGCCTTCAGCCTCCCCCTCTCTATCTACCCATTTCCTCCTCCAAAAGGGCAAGAAATCCCAAGGTGGGTCAGCTCAGCATGGCACATCCACTCCAGGCAAGTCGAATTGCCTCATCCCAATATCAAGACCGGGTTAGGTGTTCCTCTGCAGGAAATGGGCTCCAAGGTGCCAGTTCATGAACAGAAACACAGTCTGATCCCACGCCTTGAAGCTCCACATACTCCCCATGTCAATAGACAGTTGCCTACATTTAGAGGGCCTATTTCCTTTTCCTGATGAATGCCCAGTAGGTGTCCTTGATTCAGTGAGTTCCCCAGAGCTCCAGCCAGCCATCACTGTGAGAATTTTCTGCATGATCCCTATCCCCCTGCTCATACAGACTCTCCTTCCCTGCTCTCAGCTGGACCAGGAGCTCTTCTCAGTGCTCAGCCATGGATCTCTGCCTCCACCTCTTTTCATTGTTAGATGTAGGTTCTGTGATGACACTTTGGGTGGCAATTCAATTGATTATAGGGGAAGTACTGTTTAGGCACCCTCCCCACTATTGGTTAGAGACCTAACCAGGGACATCCTGTGAGTTCTTGGATGTTTCCCTAGCACCCAGTCTTACAGAGAATTTTCTAACCATTCCTTTTTTTTTCTTTATCAGTTTCATTGTACTTTCGAAAAATTTCCCATATTTGAAAAGATTTTAATGTTTGTTCCATCATTCCTTTGGCATACAAACTTTTTTTTTGTCTTGTCACAATACTAACTCTTGATTTCACTTTAGCAGATCTTTCAACTTCCAGGATGCACTACAGCTACAAATGACTTTGCTTAACTCATAATCCTAACAGACACTCAGATTGCCTCATCCCAATATCAAGACCGGGTTAGGTGTTCCTCTGCAGGAAATGGGCTCCAAGGTGCCAGTTCATGAACAGGAGCACAGTCTGATCCCACGCCTTGAGGCTCCACATACTCCCCATGTCAATAGACAGTTGCCTACACTTAGAGGGCAATGAGTCTTTGAGTCAGTTCCTCTTCATTCAAAAGATAGGTTGTGAAAAGGGATAGAGTGAATGACCTGGTGTCAAAATATAAGCAATTTTACACTGCAACAGTGTTCTGACTGGGAACCAAGAGTAAGAAAGCACAGAGGACAGATTTGTCAGGTACTGCATGAGAAGTAGGATTTTCACAATTTGGGGAGTTGTTATTCTTGGAATTAGTAACAAAGCTTCTTTAATTGCATAGTTTATAAAAAGAAAGATTGGGGCATTAATAATAGATGTGGGCTAGTGTACTGGATAGATCCTCAAATTTTCCCAGAATAATCACAGACCTAGAAGGTGAGAGGGAGATTGTGGTTAAGAATTAATATTTATTTATGGGAGAAAATAATGGGTGGCTGGTAGGTGTCAACAAAGAGCATTGTTTGTTCTGAGAAAGTGGAATAATGATAGAGAGATTAAATGATATTGGAGAAAATGATCATTTTTGAACTGTGAAGAAATGAGCTGTTCACATTATAGAATTTTAAAAGGAAAAGTCTTATAGGCTGTGAGTTCAGTGTTCTCTAACTCTGTTATTTTTCTTGCCTTTACATAAATGGGTTGATGTGCTGAAAAGACTTTTCCACTCTGATACTCAAGCTCTAGTGAAATTATTAATTAAAAAGAAAAAGGGAAAAAAACCTACTATGTGTATTAAGAAGACCTAAAATCTTGACTTTTCATATTCACCTTCCACTTTCTAAAGTTCTCTTGTACAGTAGATGGTGACATTATTTTTTGTGCTTGCTCATTTTATTCTCCTACATTATTTAATAATCTTGGAGGAACACAGTAATTAGTCATGGGTACCTGTAAAAGTAATCCCATAAATGCATTTATAATAAGCTAGTTTTCCTTCACTAAAGAATAGTGAGGAAGTAGATATTTGTGTTAATTGAATTTGTGGCTGCAGATAGGAAAGTAGAGATTTATAGTCATAAATGATGGCCAAAGCATATTTTCCCCACTTTTTCAAATAAAAAGATCTAGATATTTAATAAAAAGGAAGTGAAAAATATACAACCCTCACCTAAAAATTGGCATAGGTTGAATGAAAAAGAGACATTTTGGAATTCAGAGATTTTTTTTTCTGGAAACTAAATAATGTACATTTGGAGCCACATTGATATTCTTCATTTTAGGGCTTGGGTATAGGATCTGGGCTAGATACTAAAGATTTTCATGTAAGTAATTTGAAATTAGAGTAGAATTCTTGATAGGATGACATATAAAGGTATCACTGTGTATCCTGCTAAAGAGAAGAATCAAGTTAGAATTCTTAGAAAGAAAAAGCAGAACATCGGAAATACACAAAAGGAGTGGTAGTCTGGATGTCTTAAAACTGTGGGAAAAAAGGAAGGCAATGCAGAGTTAAGAAAAGCTGTACTGGGCATGGTACGTCATACCTTTAATTTCAGCTTTCAGGAGATAGAGGTTGGTGAATCTCTTGAGGTTCGGACGAGCCGGAAAACAGCAAATACCAACTCAGCCAAAGCTATACAGAAATATCTGCCTCAGACAAAACAAAACAATAGCAGAGAGAGAGAGAGAGAGAGAGAGAGAGAGAGAGAGAGAGAGAGAGAGAGAGAGAGAGAGAGAGAGAGAGAGAGAGAGAGGAAGAGGAGGAAGAGGAGGAGGAAGAGGAAGAAAAGAAGAAGAAGAAGAAGAAGAAGAAGAAGAAGAAGAAGAAGAAGAAGAAGAAGAAGAAGAAGAAGAAGAAGAAGAAGAAGAAGAAGAAGAAGAAGAAGAAAAATACGTAAGGAAAAAACCTGTGACAAAATATGGCAACCTTCTACAGGAGAAACAGTAAGGAGACACTTCCAGCTGATACCCTGATGTATAGCAGGCCTGGAGTGGGTAATCAGTGCCTCCACCCCAGATACAAGGTTGCCTCAGGCAAACAATAGATCTCAGGTGGGGAAATTCATAGAGATAGCTAAGTGTGGCAGCATAACATTTGTCAGCAGAGAAGACTTACTGACTTAACCTGTGTGAATTACTAAAATTAGCAGAACTAACTACATAAGACAACTGAGGGTGTGAGGAAAAGCACATTTAACCCAGCCAAGAAGAAATACTGATTAATGTTATAAGAGTCTCTGCTTAATTTTCCTTCTTTTTTAAATTTTAAACCCTTGCTTTTTTATGTTCACTTCCTGATTCACACTTGTGTGCTGTGACTGTTCACTCTATACTTTTCGCTTGTGTTGCTTTTGAATAGGCCCTTTTGGGACTGTTCTTTTTTCTTCATCACCTATTTTATAATTTTGTCTCTATCAGTTCTCACACTTTCCTTCTCACTCATATTTTACTCTCTATTTTTTCCGTTAAAACTCTTACTTATTAGAGCCTTCAGCTCTATAAATACAATAAAGTACATTTTCCCTAAATTATCTAGTATCTTTGTAAGGAAAGCTTTTATGAAATAAAAAACAACAACAACAATCACAATGTGAAGGGATGGCTTATAGAATAGGAAAAATAACTTTGCTAAATGTACATCAGGAGTTTAATATGAGCATTGCAAAAGTTAAACAGAAAAATAAGTCTTGCAGGCTAACCGGCCCAGCTGCCACCCATGTCCAGAGCCATGGCTGAGGGTTGGCTCATCACAGCCTAGCCAGCAACAACCTAATTTATGGACTTATGGACCACATGAAAGGAACAAACCTTTAGATCCAGACCTATAGGATCTCTCCATGACACAAGGCAGTAGAGGGATGTCCAGGAGGAGTCCCTGTGGGAGCCCATTGTCAAAGGAAAGCAGCAAAAATCAGGGGCCTTGAACAAATACAATTATTCATGGAGGTGAACATTTACAAAGGAAAACATAAGGACTGAAGGGTAAACTCACCTGGCTATACTACAGCTTCCAAAAGGAGATTTTTCTCCTTGATTTTGTTTTGGGATTTTCTTCTAAATTTAGTTTCATTTTTGGGGAGAAGGGGGTTTGCAAGAGCAGAAGGTGGATTCCAGGGGACAATGAGATAAAAAGGATGGGGATGCATGATGTGAAATCAAGAAATTAGGAAAAGTTTTTTTTTTTTTTAAAGTCATCCAATTAGTAAATGAATTAAACATAGCTCTCAAAAGAAGAAGTACAAATGACAAATCAATGTTTTTGTTTTTTTTTTTAAATTTCAACTTTTTTTAGCCAATAGAAATTCGGATTGCTTTGAGATTTCATATTATGTCAGTCAGAATGGATAGTATCAAGTAAACAAATGACGGTTGCTACACAACATATGAAAAAGTAAAGAGGAAAAAGGTCACACATAGACCCTGTGACCCATTGGTTTCTCTAGCCTCGTGCAACCCAGGATGGCTATGAACATGGCCCAACAGAAAATCATAAACTTAGTTAAAACATTATGAGACACTTTGTAAATTAATTGTGTGGTTCTGTGACATGAACTTTGTAGATGGTAATGTTGTGTTGACATCTAGTTAGACATGCCTGCCACTGTCAGCAGGATATGTAACGTGTGCAGTAAAAATGGACATCAATTAGAACAACTATATGATACAGCTATATCACTCTTGGAATATATTGGAAGAATTAAAAAAATAAATAGAGCTCAGAGCTATTTATATAGTCATTTTCATTCATTTATTGCTGTACTATTCACAACAGCTACAAAATTTAGCCACCTTAGATGTGAATAAACAAAGAAATTTGGTTACATATATAAAAGGGGTTTTTATTCAGTTAAAGTAGAATGAATCAAAATTGATATTTTATTACATATGCAAAATGTGGAATGAAGTGAAGAGAAAACTTAGTGGAAATCTGTGTGACTTGAAAGTAGAAGGGGAACTCTATTATTTTGGGAAAGGGGATCAGCAAGAGATGAGGCAGGGTCTGTGGTGAAAGATGTGGGGGAAGGATGGATGTCAGTAAAGTATGGTAATATACATGTATGAAATGCAACAAAATTTCATAACTTGTATATTAATGACAGATAAATAAAAATTAAAAGTGAAAGGCCACTGCTTCATATAAGGGCCATGTTAGTACTTACTGTACATTTGTGAGCTTTGTGGTGTGAATTATTTTTACTTCTTAGCACCTGTCCCTTTTGGTGTGCACACATGCTGTGGTCTTTTAGGGCCATTTTTTCTATCATAACGAAGAAATATATGGCACTTTACACTCTCTTGGAGTAGCCAGTGCTCAAAGCAATACTGAAGTTTGACTTACACATCAAAGTCCTCCAGTGAGATAAAACTGAATTCCTATGAAACTTCACCTTACTTGGCTTTGTTCTGCCCCTTGTATGATCCTGTGTTCTCTCCTTAACATTTTTCTCTTATAAGTGATTATTTTGTAAACATTTTGATACTATTACTTATGAAGAGAACAAGTTTTAAAGTAATCCAGTCTTAGGGGGCATCCCAAGGAAAGAAAGAACATAAACATAAGCCAAGGTGTTGTTATGCCTATAAAGGATAGACTTAGAAAAAGAACAGCTAGCAACAAGTCTAATTTAGACATAAAAAGACAATACAGTCTATACATAATTTAATAAAATTCCAACCCAGGGAAATATATCCAGTGAAGTACTCAAGCAGTTTGGTGACTGAAAGAAACACAGCTATGTGGCATCTTTTCATGTTATACCATCAAGTCAAGTCAATCAAGCAATTCGATATTAGAAAATGTGTTTTTAAATTCTAGTGATTATAGCTTATAGTAAGTCTTAGGAAAGTAAATTGCTTGAAAATGATAGGAAGTTGAAGCAATAACTAAAGCTAAACTAACAGAACAGTTTTAACGCTGATAGCATTATCAGAACCAGAACAAGGTCAGCAATGAAGTACTAATTTTTAAATTTCTAAGACATGTCTTAATGTGACATGATTTCTTCTTACAAAAAAGACGATGTTTAGTTTCTTGTATTCTTGATGTATATATACTACTTCATAAACTTCTGCTTGTAGCCTCCTCTCTTGTTTTGTTTTTAATTCATTCCTAACTTACCTTTTTCTTATAAACACGTTCTCTGAGACTCATGGTTTATATCTTTCCTTGTATGATACTTTTTGAAATGATATTGCCACTAGTGTTATTTCATTTCTCTTTCATGGGCACACTCTTAATCATCATTTGTTGTGTTCTAAATATGAATGTTATTTACTACTGCCACCTGATAGAAAATAAAATTCCCCAGTTAACATAGTAATTCCTAATTCCTCCTTTTTACGTTTGAATATTTCTACTTGAGTTATTTATTCTATTTTATTTTTTTCAGCAGTGTTCCATTTCTTAGAGCAATTCTGGACCTCTCCATCTGCCACAATGTCATACAGATCCTTCTACAATTTACCTCCTTTCAAAGCTGTCCAAACTTCTGCAGGTACTGTTGTTTATAATTAAAACTGAGGTCATCAGGGAAATCCAAGCAGAGAAACAGAAGCAAAGAGTCTGGGATACTTGACTCAGCCACCCAAGAAATAAGATGTGAAAGCACGGGTAAGCCACTAGCCATGTATCAGTACATACATTAACAGAAATGGGCAAACTTAAAATGCAAGAGCTGGAAGTGATAGCCTGAGTCATAGACCAAATAGTTTGTAATTGATAGAAGCCTCTGTGTGTTTATTTGGGACCGAGAGGCTATTGGACACAGGAAAACTTCTGGCCACAACTGGATTCTTTCCTTCCATGTTCACTCTCCACTATTAGCAGGGTGATATTTAAAAATACCAATCTGACCTTGATATGTCTCCAATTCATACATTTGTATGTGACTTTTATGATATCCTCTGTGTTCTTTTAGCTGGTCCTCTTTTCCCCATCATCTTTTTTTTCAGTCCTGTATTCAGGTTATTATTGAACTGATTAGTTTTCTTTATGTCTGTTCAATTCTTCAAATGCTTTTGTTAATCACTATATCTAGCTTTCCCTCCTTTTTTAAAAGTTTTTCCTGAAGGAATGTGTAACCACTTATTTTGTGAAAAGCATGTTTATGATTCCACTGTTTGAGAGGCTTGAACAGGAGAGGAACAACTTCAAGTCCAGCCTGAGCTATCTAATAAGTCCATGCCATCTTGGGCTATATTGTGAGAAAATAAAAATGAGGGAAAAAAAAGACGCTTTCTGAAGTCTTTCATGGACATTGTGGATTGTATATGCCCTAGAGGCTTCTAGGGACCTGGAGACCATCCATCCTGGCCTCAGCCAGTTCAAACTAGTGATAACTGGAGCCTTAAAACATGTGTTCCTAAGACTTCCTCATAAGCCAAACCTGGAATACCCTGAGCCATTGACAAGGCCAGAGTCTGGACACAAGGTTACCTAGGCCATATCAGCAAATCAAAGCCCTTTCCTCTGGCTGGGCGGAAGGTCAGGGGAAAGGGTATTTAAATCTTTCCTCTTCCTCAATAAAATTGGCCTGGCTTGTTTCAGCTCATCTCTGGAGACTGTGTCATTATTTCTGTGCCTTCTTACCTCCTCCCCAAAGGGAAACAAGCAGGGCCCTAGGCATAGAGGAATTCCAACATCTGGCACTAAAGCAGACTTCTTCCAATAGAACACCACATGTCCAGTTAGCTCTGTTTCTCATTCTGTTTCTCTAGGTACTTCATTCACTTTCAAAATGATCATGTATAATATTGTACAAAAATGTTTTTCAATTTGTCTCTAAATTACACTTTCAGATCTTTTAGGGACAAGAAAGTACTCTGTCTTGTTTTTCCTTTGGTATAGTAAATCTATCTATGCAGAATAAATTAAAGAAAATACAAAGAATCATCCAATGAGGAATCCTTCTAAAGTTTAGTATCACAGGACTCATGAATTACACTATAAAGTATGATATCCAGCCCAACCACAGGATTCACACAGGATTCCTGTAAAGCATATTTGCCTTGACCAGAGATAGAGATTTCAAGATACAGGAAGTCTTCTGAGAATGATTGCTCTTTTGTCTTAGTACACATTGTGTCTATTCCTACAATATTGTGTATAGTGCATTACAATAACAGCAACTCAGTGTCTAAAATTAAAGATTAATTTAACTTAAGCTTTTGGAAGGTTAAACTGACCTGTATTGGACTCAACTATCTTTTTGAACTCCATAAAGTATCTCTTGTAAATTCCAAGTTATATAGGTCACTATACTAATCTTGGTTAGGTTCTTCCAAATTTTAAAATGCGGGCTTGATCTTAGAAGACAAGTTACCAAGGGTTATCTTAAGTGTTCATTTTTTTCCCATGGTAATATACTATTTTGTTTTCACTGTTTAAGGCTAAATGATATTACTTCACAAGAGTAACATTTTCCAAATATTTGTTTATTTGTAGGTGTATGTATATATGTATACATGTGCATGTGTGATACCTGAGGAGATAAGAAGAGGACATCAGATCACCTGAAACTTGAGTTATAGGCAGTTTTGAACTGTTTGGTGGGTACTGGGAGTCACACTTAGGTTCTCTGTAAGAACAACAAGTATTCTTATACTTTGAGTTATCTCTCCAATCCAGAATGGTTCTGTTTTGAATGTGTCAGCAATTTTAAGTCAAAGGGCTTTTATTGGGGGGAGGACTCTAGGGGCTTCAGAGCTGGGTTACAGTCCTGAGATTGGACTAAGCTAGGGCTAGGGGTACCTGCTATGAATTAATTAACTGCTTTGAATTCTAAGGATTTGAATTCATTGACTGCTTTGAATTCTCCTGTTTCAACATTTAGCAGTGGTCCTTTCCCTATATACCTGGAGATACTATCTGTCCCCTTCCCAGGAAGGGAAGGTTTGGAATGTCACGTATTTTCCCTTAGGTGCTTGCTATATCCTGTGTTGGAACATTCTGTGAATCAGTTGCTGCCTGACGGCCCTTCAGACATCCTGACTTCGTACTTTCGTGTCCCTTGAACCTACATCTCAGCAGTTCTGAGAATTCGAAACTCAGGCCAATTTGAAGCTGGGGTTAAGGGCTTGCTTAAAACGGAGGCACTTTGGTTCTTCAAACTGACAGGAATTTATCCTGAAATTTGCCTTTGCATTTGCTTTATAACTGGATTGAAGTGGAGAGCAGGCACTATCACAGTGACCTAGAGGCATGGCCTTTAGGCCTTAAAACCCCAGTATTAGGGGCATGATTGAAAGACAGCTTAATATTGGGGTGCACAGTCTCAGAAAACTCCTTGTTCCTGTTCTCTCTCATGCTTTTGAATGGATGACCTGACTCTCTGAGCTTCAGTCAGCATTCTAGACCAGTGCAGCTCTCCAAGATCTGCACAAATGTTTATTTTCTTGTATGAGTGATTTTTCCTCTCTTAACCCCTTAAATAAACATATTTTTCTTCATCAGTTTCTGACGATTTGTGTTAATATTTGGCATCCATGTGGCCTATGGGCATAACCCAGCCTTTTAAAAAGAGGACACAATGAAGCACTGGATACACTGTGGCTGAACATTTAGCTTAGTAAAACAAACATCTTTCTGTATGCTGTTCCACTTTGTGTTTTTCCTCATGCTTATCTGCAAGCAGACACTCTTGTGGTCTCATTGATTACTATATTGGTAGAGATGTTAATGATCTAAATCCAACAGATGCTTGGAAGTACAGTGCAAGTTAATTTATGCAACCAACAGAAATATAAAATTGTGGGTTGTTTGGCATACACACAGAGAACTCTTCCTATAATTAAAGATAATTACCAATGTTAACAGATCAAAAGCATCTCAGTGGGGGGAAGCTAAATATAAACTGCAAACAGACACCAGCAGGTACACTAAAGTTACAAGATACAGAATTTTGTTGTAAGAAGAAGCTAAGTCATTTTTATATTTTATTTTTTACCATTTTGTGTACACAGTGAATGTAACTAAATAAATCATTTTCTACACATAGTTTCTAGCAGGATAAGTTATTTTTCTTGGGTAAACAACACACATTCCCTGTAGTCAAAAGGAGAAAGAAAAAGTTGAGAGAAAAGAACCATAGTGCATGTTTATCAACTGAAAATAACTCTCGTCTGTGAATGTGTTCCCATTGGATTGCTTTACATAAGAGCCTAAGTTTTTTTAAACATATCTCAGAGTTATAGCAGAAAAAAAAATAAAATTCTGGCTAGAGTGCAGAAGAAAATTATTTTCCTCATTACTGTTTAATCTTCACTCTACTTTACTAAGGTTGTTTTAATAGATATTTTATGTTTTATCTCTATTTTTCAATTTTGTGAGTATATAGAACTCACTTGTAGTACAAGGTCTCTGTCCGGGACTTTCGGGCCTAAACCTCACAGACCAGCAGAGACACACAGATGCTTACAATAGATTTAGGCTGATCGGCCTAAGGCCAAAGCATATTGCTAGCTCTCTACCCTTAATCTAACCCGTGACTCTTACCCTGTTCAGCCATGCGGCTCGGTACCTTTTTTCAGAGCAGCATAGTTGTCCTCTGCTTCTTCTGCCTTCTCTCTGGCCTTCTGCTCTCTTCGTCTGTTCCGAGATTCCTCTTAGTCTGGTAGCCCCACCCATACTTCCTGTCTGCCTTTGACCAATCAGCGCTTTTTATTAAACTCATGGAGGGGGGACAATTATTTACTATGGAGCAACATAATCCCCCTACACTCACTACTTAGATAAAATGGTGTAAACTTAGACTTTTAGAAAATATTTATATATTTTTTATTTTAAATGTGTGAGTGCTCTGATGCATGTAGTGCCTGGGGAAGTCAAAAGAGAGTTTTGGCTGTCCTGAAATAGGAGTTACATAGAGTTGTGAACTTCTATGTGGATACTAAAAATCAAACCCAGATATTCTGCCAGAACTTAAGTACACATATAAGGGAAGAGATGCATTATATATGTTTTATTATGTATGTGTGTATGTGTGTGTGTGTGTGTGTGTGTGTGTGTTTGTGTGTGTGTGTGTGTGTGTGTGTGTGTGTGTGTGTGTGTATGTGTGTGTATGTGTGAACCCATGAAGACTAAGAGAGCAACAGATCCCCTGGAGTTGCAGTTACAAGTGCATGTGAGCTGCCCTATGTGGGTACTGGGAATTGTACTTTGCAAGAATAACAAATGCTGTTAACTGTTGAGCCATCTCTCTAGTCCCTATATATTTTATATAGAGTTTTAAGAATTAAACAAAAATCTCCCAATCACCTTCTTTTCCTCAAATTCTAAAACTTCTATTTAAAGAATACTTGAAGGATTAACAATATTCTCGATCCCTAGAGGCTTAAGGATATCCCTATTGATTTCCTCAAGTACTTTGAGGACTTTTACTATATAAATATTCTCTTTGATTTCTAATTGTTTTCCTTTAGCTGTAAGGCTATTCATACCTTCCATGGGATACTAGAATGCTTCTGTTTCTGTGAGTATGACTAATTTTCAGCACTTTATCTTATACATCTCTTGTACACAAGTCTTTTGAATAATAATTTTATCATAATATTAAAAACTTAAATTCTAAGTTAGAGCAGAGATCAGCAAACTGCAGCCTAAGATCAAGTAAGTTATTTTGTAAGTGATATTTTTGTGAGAGACATTCACAGCCATTCTCATATGTGTTCTTTCTCACATTAACTATACTTTTCTCAAGCCTAAGATATTTACTATCTGGATCTACATTGGAATATTCTGATAATCTCTGGTTGTAACTAATCAGCACCAGTCGCATTATCAGAATTTACTTAACTTGGAATAAAATACAGAAAATGAGTTCAAGTAGCATTTATTGCATAAAATGCCAACTTATTATGGTGGTGGAAGCAGGTTTTATGTGTCAAATTGACTATGATGTAGCCATTAGTTGCTCAACTGCCATCAGTACAGATGGTACTATAAGGATATTCTGCAGTAATTAAATACAGAATCAAAACACAAAAAATAAAATAGTTTATTATTTTATTTATTTTGCTTACTTAACTCCTAATAATGCACCAGCCAATTTTTATATTTTTTAATGTTTCAGTGACTGGTTGGATAGTGGATGACTCACATGTCTTGGTGACTCAAAAAATGTTAAAGCACATTTTAATAAAGACGTTTATCATTAAAACACATACAAATTTGCTTGGAAGAGGCTATTGGGGTAGTGGCATTATTATAATTTTTCTTAACCTGGTAAAATCAGAACTACATTAAAAGATTTTACTATTCTACCTACCTTAATCCTTATATAATACTTATTTTTCTTGAGTATTGTCAAAGACAACTTAATAGTAACTTAAAATTAATTTCCTCTTAAAAATCCATTATATTTACTCTAACAACTCTGTGACATTCAGAGATTTACTTTACTTTGTAGACAAAATTTACTGTCAAATTTATTAGTTCCATCAGATGTTTAGTTAGTAGAGGGCAAATCAAATCACATCAAAATAGAATACAAAACTCTTAATATCTTCCTGGTTTGTGTAATATTTTATTTTCTTTTATGTGAAAAGAAGACTGCCCTTTTGATTTTGCTTATCTGATAAACTTTCTGCTCTCGTTGAAAAAATACTGTTTTCTCAGTCTTTTACTTTACACTTAAGTCTCTGAACTTTTAGTGATATCAATATTTACAGACTAATTATGATATCGTTTTCATTTCTCAGAATCCAAAATATAACACTGCAAATATTGGTCTATAGTAGGAAAGAAAAATTCTATTTAGTAGTAGAAGTTATATTCTAAACAGAAAACCCATTCTTTAATTTTAAGGGAAAATACACTTGAAAGTATTCTTACAAAACCAAATAATATAGTTTAAAAAATTAGCAATAAAATGACTCCCAGGGGCATTCTTCTGTACTCATAGATCAGATTCTTATTCAGTTATCATTATTGAAGTTTACTCCTGATGGAAACAGATGCAGATACCCACAGCTAAACCTTGGAACACCCAGCTCTAAAGAGGATGGCTCCATGAAATCCCTTCTTGTGGAAGAGGAAGTTGAAGAGCTTAAGAGCCTGAGGGGTAGGAGGACAATAGGAGAACAAGGCCCTTATGTGAACATGAACAAAGGTCATATGAGCTAACAGAGACTGAAGTGACAAGCACAGGGCCTGCATGGGCCTGCACCAGGTCTTCTGCATGTTACAGTTTCCAGGGTTAGTGCCTTTATGGACTTCTTGAATGTGTAAATAAGTGGGTCTCTGATTCTTGTACTGTATCTTATGATTCTTTTTCCATCTCTTTGTTTTGTCAAATTCTGATGTGATAGTTTATTTTATTTTATTCTTCTTATTACACCATAAAGTATGTTTTTTTTTTTTTTCTAATGAGAGAAAAAGCAACAAAATAAAAAACTAAAAAGTTGATTTGGAGGAGTACAGGGAGGGAAAACCATAATCAAGATACATTATGTGATAGGAAATAATATCTATTCTCAATAAAAAGGAAAAAAATAAATGTAGAAGAATTAAGATAAAGTATAGTTATATTTTAAGAGGAAAATCCAATAAATTTAAAACTCACTTTATTATTCCTAACATCATGTGAAATATAACTGTCAAATTTACTAAGACCTTAGGTTGACTTCCAAAATAATTACCTAAGTAACTGGGTAGTAATTGTATAATATTCCTATATCTTTTCTTGTGCATGGAATAATTATACATTTTTGAAAGTAAGTTTGGTTTTTAGAGAAGAAATAAAGGCAAAGTTACTTTGAGAGTCTCCTAGTGACAGTTGGTACTGAAGATAGTTAATCTTGTCAACTTGACCATATTTATAGTCATTAGAGAAAAATAAATCTGAGTTTTTCCTTGAGGGCATTTCCAGGAAGATTTAACTAAGGTAGAGAGGTTCATCTTGCATGTGGCTTGTACCATCCCATAGAGTGGTGGTCTTGAGCTGAGTAAAAGGCAGAAATGGAGCTCAATACCCATATCACTCTTCTCTGCCTTATATTGTGACACACTCTAACCAGTTTCCTCAAGCTCTTGCTATTATGCCTTCCTTAGCAAAATAAAGTATTTTCGTCAAAATTATGAGCTCAAATAAAGCTTTTCTTAAAAAAGAAAACAATTATAATGTCAAAGGTGAAATTACATTGAAGGGCAGTGTCTTTTGTTATTATAGTAACTACAATGGATATTTTACTCAAAAAAGCGCATATTATCATAATATACATGTTAGGACATTAGCACAGTATTTTAACTATCTATTAAAATGGATCTTTGAGTTGATATACTGATTTTTTACTCGTTTGCTTTATATTTTAAAATTAAAATGCAATTGCATCATTTTCTTTTTTCTTCTTTCCAAATATACATTCCTGAATATAGAAATAAAGCCATTCAGTCCTTATAATTGTAGTGTTTATTTGTGCATATATATATGTATATATATATATATATATATATATATATATATATATATATATATAATTTCAGAGATGATCACTTGGAATTAGATAACCAGTAGTTTGTTTACTTTATTTTTCAAACTAATTTTCAAGTGTTGGGTTTAGTATAATATTATTTTTAACAGACCTATAACATCATAAGCATCTAAGATTAATGAAACAAGTATTAAAGGTATGTTTTCTCCATTTTTTTCTAGATATCTTTACCAAGTAATTCTCTTATTAGTTATCAATCTACTATACACCATAAGCCTTTGAGGAAGACAACAAATATTTCAAATAGTACATTACAATAAAATAGAAAGTTTACTTATCCCAAGTAAAAGGTGGTTCATGCAACTTCTCTCATTAGATCTAGAAATCAAAAGAATATAAAATTTTGGCACAGATTCACAGCAACTTTTAGTGTGCTTTTGCTTTATGGAAAAAACTATCACCCAGAAGTTTGTAACCAACCACTCACAATATCAAGAAATGAAGGTCTTTTTTAAATACACACCATTAAGCATAGAATACACCAAACATAAATTATCTTAGTTTATTTGTATTTAAATTTGGAAACTTTCAAAATACTAACAAGTAGATTAAATAACCCATAGAAAAAGTAATAAAGAAAATTACTTTCTATCTTAGCTTTATCATCAAAAGACATATTCTTTACTTTCTTATCAAAGTCTCCCAGTATTATAACTTTAAAATAAATGCATGTTTTAGGATTATTAAGCTCAAATATTTGTGCAATGCACTGTTGAAACTGAGATTTGTACGTATTTTTGTAATCAGAATTTACAGATATATGCATATACACACAAATATGTGTGTCATACATAGAATGCCAAAAGAAAAGCATTGAAGTGAGAAAATAATGTGGTCAAATACATTCAAATTTGTTTATGATGTTCAATTTCAAAAATGATTGTCATATGAAAATCATTGTTCATCTGACAAGGAATAGTAAATCATACCAAAACATGTATTTCTAAAGTTTTAACAGTATTGACTGTTTCATAACATAATTTTCATGATTGTTTTCTCATTTTTATTTTCAAGAATAGAAGCCAAATAGTAAGGAGAGATTATTAGAAAAAACACATAGTTTTGAAAGATAATGCAATAATCCATTTTTACAATTTTCATGTGTCCCACTTCACAGATCCTCTACATTCTAATGTGATAAAATCCATTCTGGATGTAATCATATAGTAGTAGGTTTACATTACCAAAATAGTTCTGGTACTTTAAAAGATGAGGACGGAAATGGAGGTCAGGGTACTTACTAGAGCATAATGCTACAAGAAATTCACTTGGTTTTTGTATCCCACTTGACTTTTTTGAGCAAATTATAAATATTTTCTCATACAATGAAGGTTCTACATATTTACAGAGTTCTGTGGACTGGTACATATTTTATGATTCTTCCCATCTAGATCAATTAGAAGTGAAAATTAAAAAGTATAATGTCAAAAGATGATATTTGCTTTTGATCCATTATTCAGTTTTTCTCTTGTATTCCTCAGTGCTAAGTGGTGAATCATCATCTGCTGGGCATATACTCAAAGGACACTCCATCCTAACAGCAGGACACTTGTTCAACTACGTCCAGAGCAGCTTTATTTGTAATAGCCAGAACTTGGAAACAACCTTGATGTTCTTCAACCAAAGAATAAAGAAAATGTGGTACATTTACAGAATGAAGTATTACTCAGCTGTTAAGAATGTAACATCTATAAGTTAATATTAGCTGTAAGGTAAAGGATAATTGTGCTACAATCCATAGACTCAAGGAGGCTAAGTAGGGCTCAAAAGGGGATTCATGCATCTTCTTGGGAAGGTGAAATAGAATAGTTTTCATGTGTGGATTAGGGGCTGCTGGGGGTGGAAACAGGCAGGATTAGGAGAGGGGGCATTCAAGAGAAAGACTACTAGGAGACAATAGGAATTGGGGACATTTTGAGGGTGAGGCAGAAACCTAAGCAATGGGAACTCACAGGAATCTAGGAGGGGGTCCTTAGTGAAGAAAACTAGTAATGAGGGATATGAAATGAAAATTGGCCATTTTCTGTATCCAGGAAATGCTTCCAGTGGAGGGATTTAGCTACCAGCCACAAAACCCATGACATACAATTGGTCCTACCTACAAGATGTGTTGGGATAAAGGTGGCACAGAAATCGTGGGAGTGACCAACTAATGATTGTTCCAAATTGAGAGCCATACCATGAGAGGAAGACTATCTCTAATGCTGCCAGAGGGCCAGGACCCTGAGGCTGGGTAGCCCAAATATCTAGGATAGAATCTAGAATGGCTGGAAAAGAATAAAAAAATAGTAATAAAAATATTCCTAATGATATTCTGCTATAATTATAAATTGGTGCTTAGTCCAGTTATCATCAGAGAGGCTTCACCCAGCAACTGATGGGAGCAGATACAGAGATCCACAGGAAAACATTAAGGGGATCTCAGGAATCCTGTAAAAGATGGGGAGGAACAGTTGTAGGAGCCAGAGGGGCCAAGAGCATCACAGGAATGGCCCGCAGAATCAGCTAACCTGAGCTTGCAGGGAATGAACAGACAATCGAGGAGTCTGTATGGGCATACATCCTCTGCATTATGTTATAATTGTGTAGCTTGGTGTTCCTGTGGGACTTGTAACAGTGGGGCCAGCCACAGTCTGTGACTCTTTTGCTTGTTTGGGGGACCTTTCTCCTTCTATTGGGTTGCCTTAACATGAGAGGATGTGTCTAGTTTTATTATAACTTGATAAGTAATCTTTGGTTATTATCCCTGGGAGGCCTGAACTTTTCCAAAGAACAAGGAGGAGGGGTGGATCAGGGGAGGGGAACTAGGAGGGCCAGGGGCTGGGAGAAGAGGAGGGATGAGGAACCATCAGTTAGGATGTAACATATGATATGAGAGAAGAAAGGAAGGGAAAGAAAGAAACAATGAAGGAAAGAAAGGAGGAAAGAAACCAGACAGCTATGAATAGCAAGCAGATTTTAAAGAGAGTAAATTTTAGTAGATGTCATTTTAAAACCTCTTTAAGAATTTTACCTGGAAGACTCCCTCACCATTGCCATTTCATACTTCAAGATAGGGCAGAAAAGGAACTAGCTTCTTAATGGGCTTGAAGAAAAGAAGTGTTTAAGGTGAAAAGTGGAGTGATTTGTAGAAATAACCAAATATGAGACATTTTATCAAATATTATAAAACTAGAAATTAAAATATATTTGTCTCACTTAAATTTATAAGAACTGGAAAGGTTTTGTCCTCCCCAATGAAAATATGTGTTTACTCAGAGGCCTCTGTTTTATAATGAGAATTTGATGCCCTGGACCAGTTTCAATTTTCTTCTTGGAGCAGACATCGTCTCCTGTCTTCCTTTATTTCTATTGTCCTAGTTCTTTTCAAGTTAGCCAGTTGAATGCGATTGTGAAATTGGACCCAAGCCAATGGGGAAAAGATTCAGTCACCACCTTTTGTTAGCATAAAAACCAAATGCAAAAATGCAATTATCTGGATATTCAAAGTATTAATAAAAGAAAACTTTGTCAGAGCTGAGCTTTATATCAGCTTTATTATAATGTAAATTATTCTTGTCTTGTTTCTTAAAATAAATGCATTTAATTATCATTTACCCACAATTTTCTTTAATCATAGCTAAAATTTTATAACTATTTCTTTTATAATAAATTATATACTTCTCATCTGATCCTACTTTTTGTATCTTTCAGTTGGAAATGAAGAATTTTGTCTTGCTTTCCATGATTTTAAAATAATCTGACTAAAGCTTATTTGTAATGAATGAAACAGTTCCATGCAATATGGGAATGACAGAATTTTTGATTTACTGTTCTTTTAACCATCAAATAACATTATTTTAATCTCTAGTCTCATAGCTCTAGTTATATTTAAAGTTCCATAAATTCAAAAGCCTTATAGCTTTATATATAAACATACAGATATTATATTATTGTTGATTTTGTTGGGAGTAAGATAGAACAAATTTTGTGAAATTGTAGATCATAATAGAAAACAATAAATATTGAATGATATACTTCATCTGCCTCCCTAAGTTATTGGCAACTGCTTAGTTTTGTATTTGAAAAGTTTATACTGACTATAAGAAATATACATTGTAGAAATGCTACCAATGAAATTTTGAGGCCCAAAGACTGTTCATCAGAGAGCAACAAATAAAAATAGATGTATGAGAACATTTTTATAGCTATTACAGGAAAATATTTTTTCATTCAATATAAAGTATAAAAAGAAAAATTACGGAGTCAATGTATATGCAGCATTTCTTGATGAACCATTGGATGATCCAAGACCATTTCCTGATAATAGTAATAGCCAAATAATAATTATATTCAATTGTGATGCTAGGTATTTTCCTCATTCATCCGAATAAGCATGTGTTTAAAATTGAGATTATTTGGAGGTAGAGATTTAGCTTAGGAGTTAAGAGCACTTGTTGCTCTTGCAGAGGACTTAAATTCAGTTTCCAACACCTATATAGTGGTTCACAACCAGTTGCATTGTATCTAATGCCCTCTTCTGGCCTTCATGGGTACTGCGAGCACATGGAATACACATTCCCATGAAACACTCATATACATACATTACAATTAAGAAGAGGTGGGAACAAATCATGACAGAAGGAGAGGGTTGAGTGAGAGGAGCAACAAAGAGGGATAATAAGAGAGACGGATATCTTGATAGAGGAAGCCAGTGTAGGGTTGGAAAAAGACTGGGTGCTAGGGAAACCTCCAAGAACTCACAGGATGCCCCTGGCTAGGTCTCCAAGCAATAGTGGAGAGGGTGCCTAAACAGGAATTCCAGTATAATAAAATAAATAACCACCCTAAGTGTCATCACAGAACCTACATTTAACAATGAAAAGAGGTGGAGGCAGAGATCCATGGCTGAGCACTGAGCAGAGCTCCTGGTCCAGCTGGGAACAGGAAAGGAGAGTCTGTAAGAGCAAGGGGATAGGGATCATGAAGAAAATTCCCACAATGATGGCTAGTAGGAGCTCTGGGGAGCTCACTGAATCCAGAACAACCACCGGGGAACCATCAGGAAAAGGAGCTGGGCCCTCCAAGGGTAGGCAACTGTCGATTGGCATGAGCAGTACAAGGAGCCTCGAGGGATCTGATCAGACTGTGTTCCTGTGTGTGGTCTGGCACCTTGGAGCCCATTCCTTGCAGAGGAACACCTAACCCAGAATTGACTTTGGGATGAGGAAATCGGACTTGCCTGGAGTGGATGTGCCACACTGAACTGACCTGCCTTGGGACTTCTTGCCCTTTTGGGGGAGGGGAGAAAGGATGGAGAAGGGTGAGGCTGAAGGCTGACTGGGAGAGATTGGGAGAGAGGAGGGGAGGAGGAGCAGGGGGCATATGGATAAAAAAGACATTTTTTAATAAAAATAAAATTAACATGAAACACTTGAATTAATGTTATTTTTAAGCGTAGAATATCACTCCTGTTATTAAACATACTTGGCAATTATCCATAACCACAGTTGATCTAAATAAAGAAAAGTGCAAAAATTAGTTCAAAATATACTAGACTGATTCTTGTTTTCTTTAATATTTATGTGTATAAAAATAATAAGTAGATGCAATATGAGATTTTATAATACTGTGTTCAAACATATTCTAGTTTTTTGCTTTGCCTTTAATTTGCAAAATGCTTTTCATTAAAAAACTCATTTTTTGAGTAAAGTTAAACATTTTAATAAAAGCGTTTTCTTGCATTGTCATCAACTCTGACGCTGAAAATATATAATGAAGAAATAAATTCTATGGCTGTGAAACAAGGGACTTAATTTAAATACATTTATTTTGCTCTGCTTTCACAAGGAAATGTTTTTGGTTAACAGATGGAGAAATGTCTGGAGGTCTCAATCTTATAACTACTCTAATAAACTTAACATAACGCTCTTATTACTGTAACATAAAGCAACCCTAATGCAAATGAGGATGCACAGTGACTATTCCTTAGCCCATTATAAAGTATTAATTCCATTATTGCAGCATGTGCTTCAAGACCTAGATGTCTCATCTACTCAAGTAACATAACAGGAGTGTATATGTGTTACCTCTGAATCGAAAATATATTTCACTTGTTAGAGCTGGTCATTTCTATGTACTTTCTAACTACCATTCTGTAAATAGATTAAAATTAGTTGCAATTTTCTTTCTTTAAAAAAGGTATATTTCCTTATGCCTTACTACTAGGAATAAAAGACCATATTAATTTAGTGGACATCAATAAAAGTAAAAATATAAAATACATTTATACCTAAAATTTATGTACCTTCAGTCTTCATTGCTATAAATCTATAAAACCTTTGGACATTCCATTTCAACATGGAAGATACACATATATAAATATTTCAAAAATATATTCACAGAATCAAAAATGTGATTTTGAACTTAAGTTTTTAAAAAATTTTCAGGTAAGAAAGGCTATAATATTGAAATAATGAAGTTTATTATTTGGCAATTAATCTGATATTGATATATATGAGCATGTATGAGAAAAATAGGTCATTTGAAATAAATTTGTTTTTACTCCAACAAGTATAAAGTAATAGAACTAAACAAATAGTAAAGTTTTCCTCAAATAGGCTGTACATCAAAATAGAAAATATTTTAAATGAATTTATTTATATATACATATATTATTGTGTATTATTTATAAGTAAGCATATACTTATATATGAACATATTTAGGTATATATATACATATGAATATACCCAAATATTAGTGAGAGTATTCCTTAAAGTACATTTCAGTTCTCCTTTGCTTATATATATAAAATAAGATGTATTTTCATAAAAATTGTGAAAAAAACAAACTAGGTTTATTTCATTTGTAATTTTATAAGAAAGAACATAGTGATAATGAAATACTTGGGTAATACTTCTGTCATCCTCATACTAATGTTAGAAGATATGCATGATTGAAATATTTTTGAGTCTGATAGACTTAATCATTCCTTTACTTTGGACTATGGAGTTCACAATTTGTATGCTTCAATTATTGATAGATAATTATATTCTTCTAGAGATATCATTAGATGTTAAATAGGTTAAGATTCTTCCTAGGCATAAAAAGAATGTACTCAGGGTTTGCTTCTTTTTTTTTTGTAAGTAAGTTTTTATACAATATATTCTAGTCACAGTTTCACTTCCATAATCTCCTCCCCAGATTATCCCCACATCCCCACCTATCCAAATCCATGCCTTCTTTCTTAAGAAAACAAACATTTAAATAAAAACAAAACAAACTAAAATAAATATAAAACAAACAAAAAATAAAAAGCATGTAATACACACACACACACACACACACACACACACACACACACACACACACACACACACACACACACCATAAAAACCAACATCAGAAACTATAACACTTAAGCAAAAGACAGGTAAGGTTTTTCAAAAAGCCTGAGTAAATCATTAGGAAACAAATAAAAATATACAAAGTATATCATTAATTGTAGTAGCAAGAGGCACTATCACCTTGACCTAGAAACGTGGCCTTTAGGACCCAAAGCCCCAGAATTCAGGCCATGCCCAGGCCAGTTTAAGAATGAGTACACTGTACATGTATGCCACAGCCTCTCTTCCTGTTCTCAGATTCTTGGATGGAGGATCTGAACCACTGAGCTTCTTTCTGCCTTATGGACCAGTTCAGTGTTCCAGGAACAACACAACTGTTTAATCTCTTGTATCATGAGTATTTCCCCCATAAACCCCTTAATATTAACCTTTTAAAAATCAGTTGCCAGAGATTATTACACAAACTATATCTGTTGCCCAAAAGGGCCTACCAGCCTGACCCTGTCCTTTCAAAAGGGAATGTGGTAGAAGGGAGTGAGCAGGGAAGTCAGCCAGGCAGTGAAGCTGGCTGCCTGTCCAGTTCCTAGGCCTCTGCTGCAATACCAGTCAGCCCTTTCTGAGGCTGACCTGAGTTGCAAAGCCTGCTTTCGTAGCAAGTTAAAGTGGCTTCTCTCAGTGTGTTGTTTCATTGGTTTGTAGTCATCTGCTCTGATTTTGTGAGAAATTACCTTGGTTAGACAATATATTCACAGAGGGCCAAACCTGAAAGCTTGAGTAGTGCATTCTGACTGGTTGATTTGACACTTACGACACCTGCTGGCCAAATATCACAATTACATCCAGAAATTATCTCATCGAAGCCATAAAAGACAGGTAATATAACCATTCAGGAATTAAAAAACTTTTTTTTCTTGCTACAATTAACTAAATTTTGTAAGATATGTATGACATTTCTCAGATGCGTATGTTTTTCAACTATGCCGGTAGTGTGTTCATTCATATCATATCCTTAAAAATGTTTTGATAACAATACTAATTATGAGACATTAATTGAAAAAATAGGGACTTTGAGGACTAATAATGATAAGTTGTTACAGACTTTGAAAAATACTGAAGGGAAATTAACTACTCAGATTCATGCCATAAAATCTGCCAATGATAAGTTGACATGCAAAATTAATTTCATGGAAACTGGTTATGATAAAATTAAGATGCAGAGTCTTTCTTGGAGGCAAAATGAACACCACATATGTACTTTTTACAGATGATAGGACATCAATGATGAAGAAATTTAAATCTGTAGGATCATATATTAGTGATGAAAATAAATTTATTAATTTCCTGGAATTATTAGAAAAATTTGTTGTTCAAGAAATTTAGGCTATGGAGAAATTGATGGTGTCTCAGTTTCATAAATTAGAGGATCATGCTTATTTAAATAATAAAAATGGCAAAGCACAGTCAACAAAGAATAGTACAGAAACAACATCACCTATATTCTATGAAGTTAGAGGTGATTTATCAAAAGTTATAAGCATATAGTGTTCTCCCTTTTCTCTTGCTATCATCTATTGTATTACTACTGAGAAAAGTCTAACAAGTGATAAATATTCAGAAAGATTTATAGACTATCAATGGTAACCTGTACATATGAGAGATTTTAAAAAAATCAAGGAAGCTATGGTATTTATTTCATGTTAAACAAATGTTAAATGGATAGACAACAAGAAATAGAGTGACTCCTAATAGTTGGAAACAGCTATCTTTAAAGGAAAAAACAAAATTTCCAAGAAAAATCATAAAATGAATATTCTAACAGACTTCTATAAATGAATAAAGACCAAAATTAAAAGTACAAATAAATAACATTATAATTGAATGCTTACTGAATGCTGGGGTAGACATGTCTATAATAACACCACAATCATGGCATCAGAATTAGCCTCTACAGGAAGTAAAGGTTCAATTTCTAAGGGTTTGAACCATATCTCAGGTAAAACAAAGCTTGAGATGTTGTGAATGCATAGGGCTAGAATGAGAGAAAGGAAGGCTGAGGCCACATGTGGCTAATGTAGCAGTGAATATATGAAGTCATGATCATTTACAGCAATGGAATACCCAGATTAAAATTCCTCCAATCTCAGACATGAACTATAGAACAATTTATATTTATGAACATAATATTATAAGATATTATAAAAACAGACACCAATCATTCAGGCTTTATAAGCATAGCACAACAGCTGTCAAACTCTCTGAGGTACTACCATTTCTATACTAAAAATGGTAACTGACAAACCAGTATGGGTTGAACAATGGCCTAAGAGAAACTAGAAGCTTTAAAACAGCTGGTTCAGAAGCAGGTAATGATCAAGAAATCAATTCCAGCCTGTGGAATTCTCTTGTATTTGTTATCAAAAAGAAACCTGGAAAATGGAGAATGCTGACAGATCTGAGAGCCATAAAATAATTTGGGCAATGGACTCTATTCAGCTTGGAATTCCCCTGCCTTCTCTGTTATCTGAAGAATTGCCTATTATAGATATTGAATTTAAGGTTGTTTCTCACTATACCACTGCAAGAACAGGACAGGAAAAATTTGTCTTCACTGTATCCCTTATAATAATTCTCAGCAAGTTAAGAGATACCAATAGAAGATTCTCCCATAGGGAATATTATATAGCTCTGCCCTGTGCCAATATATTATGTAAAACCCATTGGAAATAGTTCATACACAATTTTAAAAGTATGAAAGGCAACTTATTAGCAGATTCAAAATCAAATATTTTAGAAAATATGTTCCAAGAATTAAAGAAAATTTTGCCTCTCTAGGGTTTAAAAATTGCCCTTGAGAAGATCCAGGAGGATATTCTATTAATTACTAAGAATATAAAAATAGAGCTACAGAAATTAGACCACAAAAGGTACAACTCAGGAGAGATTTATTGCAGACTTTTAATGGTTTTCAGAAGTTGTTAGAGAACATTAATAATTTAATGTCCATTATTGAGGTAAAACAACATAAATTATTTATTGTGTTTGCTCCATATCCTAAAATGGAAAAAGGACTTAAATAATCCAAGAAATATATCAGCTGGAGCTGAGAAGGAATTAATTTACATGGAAATATAATTATAAGGGGCATATATAGTTTGTGTGAACTCAGAGCTTAACTGCATTTTGGTTACCCTCTAGACTATTCCCAACAGGTCCTCTGATACAGAGGAAAAATTATATTAGAATAAATATTTGTACCACGTAGGCCAAATAAAACATTAGAGACATATATGGAAAAGATTTAATCATGCCCACAAAAGTCATTGCAATGAATCATTGGTTTAGTTAAAGTCTTCTGGTATATCATCAATATTGGACCCTCACCAAAACTCCTCATGGGTATCCTGTTATTGCCCCAGTCATGGAAACGTTGTAGTTATCATTCTTCATGACTAGTTCTTTCCTGCTCTCTAGCAGGGCATATGTGGTGTAGATATTATGTGGGACAACTCAAAGCTCAGGATATGTATCTGGTGGTAGCTGAGCTGGTTGGTTCAGGCCACTCATACCAGCCCCTTCAAGTGAGGGCCAGAGTCATATATCCTAGGCTTTGGTAAGAGGTGAGACCATCTCTCTCAGCTATGGTGACACACTGTCTCTAGGCCAGTAAGGAGCTTAGTTGGCTCAGCACAGCCATTTATTTCAATATGCATAGTTCCTATAGTTCCCTGTGGTAACACAGGACATTGACACTATCACAGACCCTCAGCTACAGCAGAAACACAGACTCAAATGTGGCTCTTAGCAGCAGCCCTGTCCAGGGTGTCAACTGTACTCTGGTGGTAGATTAGGTCACCCAAATTAGTGTGGCCCTAGTGGCAGCAAGGTCATTAGACACCAATATGATCTCCAATGGCTATCCAGACCTTAGGCATCCACACAAGTCTTAGACCAGGAACCACAGATATAAACCCAGACCCTTGCTTCTGCTAGGCAATATACCTACCTAGACATGACCCACAGCAGCAGCCTGGGACCAGTCAACACAATATTCCTGTTTTACAGTTTAGGCCACCCACATTGGGATGGCCCCAGTGGCAACATGGCCCCTAGACACCAACATGGTCACAGGTTGTAGCTCAGACCTTAGGCATCCAATGGCATTTGGTGGTACTATGAGCCATGGCCATCAATCCAGAGCCTTCCTGTGGTCAGACCATGGACCTAGACATGGTACTTGGTAGCAGCCCAAGCTTAGATGTCACCATAGCCCAGGTGTCAGTGCAGGCCACTCAGATTGGTATGACTCCAATGACAGAGTAGTCTTTAGACATAAACATGGCTCCAGGTGGTGCTTAGATCCCTAGCATTAGTATGGCCCTTGATAGTATCAACAGCCACAGACATCAACACAGACCCTTGATGGTCCATGGATCCAGACATTGCCCTCTACAGCAGCGCTGACCCAGATGACACCATGACCCAAGGTGATAGGGCAGGCCATTCAGATGCTATATGGCCCCAGTAGTGGCGGCATGACCCTTTGGTACCAACATGGTCACAGGAAGCTGCCTAGACTCTAAGGCGCTCCTGATGCCTTTGGTGGCACCACAGGATGCAGACATCAACACAGACCCCATTTGTGTTAGAATCATGAACCTAGACATGATCCTCATCAGTAACCTGGGCTCAAATATCCTCTACAACCCAGGTAATATCATAGACCAATCAGATTGGTATGATTACAGCAACAGCATTGTCCTGACACCAACATGGCCCTAGGTGGTGGCCCAGATCTCTGGTATCAACATGGTCTTCAGTGGTATCAAAAGCCAGAGATATCAACACAAACCCTAGCTACAATAGGGCCATAGACACAGGCATTGATCTACTCTGCATCCTTGGCTTCGACATCACCATAGCTCTGGCTGGTAGCATAGGCCATCTAGATTAATATGGTAGTGGTGGCTACATGGTCTTCAACAACAACATGGACTCAGATGCCTGACCAGACTCCAATCATCTACGTGGTCTTCAGTGATTACTGAAGCTATGAGTGTTAACAGAGATTCTTGCTGTGGTATTATGCTCTTGTATACTGTAAATATTTGTCATTGTAAATATTGGTTTAATAAAATACTAATAGGGCAGAAATTAAGCAGACAGGAAGTATAGATGGGGCTACTGGGCAAGGAGATTCCTGGATGAGGAAGAACAAAATAGAACCAGCAGATACAGAGAATGCTACTCCGAGAAAAAATATCAAGCCACATGGCTAAACATAAATAGAATAATGGGTTGACTTAAGATGTAAATTTTAGCAAGTAATAAGCCTTAGCTGAAGGTCGAACATCTTGTAATTAATAAAAGCCTCTGTATGTTTATTAGGGACTAAGCAACTGTGGGAATGCAGGTGGAAGTGATTTATCTTGACCTTGGGACTAAATGGCTACGGGACAGGCTGAGTGGGATAGAGAAACCTCTGACTACATATTCTGTATGCTGGAAGGCCACAGAACAAGGCATAACTCTCTGTAGTAGATTGGGCCCAGATGAAATCATCTCCCCCAGTTATCTTAGGATCATTCAAATCAACATGGCACTGGGGGCAGCATAACCATCAGACAGCAAAATGGTGTCTGAGACTCTGGGAAGCTCTGTGCCCTGGTGGCAACATGGGTTATGGATATCAACACAAATCCCAGTTGTAGTATAGGACAATGGACTTAGACATGGCTGTGTAGGCCTGGATATCACCATGATCCTAGGTAGGAAGCAAGCCACTAACATTAGTCCATTCCTCATTGTCCCCACTTCTTCAGAATTGTGCATGAAGCATTCTGCCTCCTTTTCTCTCCCATTTCTCTGCCATATACATCATAATGGCACTCACCTGCCTGATGCTGCAAGGTGTTGAGTAGGCCTGTGGTTGCCTTCAGGCAAGCTAGCACATAAAGACCCAAGCTGCTCCATCAGTTTCTTTTGCCCACCTCAGATGCATGGCATCAGGTGGACCTGTGGATGCCTTTAGTCTCAGTTTCTTGGCCACTGGAAGAATGTTAGGCATGGTTTATCTTGTGGAGTGGATCTTAAATCCAGCCAAATGGTAGTTGGTTACTCCCACATTTTTGATATTATTGTATCAGTCTATCATGCAGGCACTTTGGCATTGAAGATTTAAGGGCTTGTAGTTCAGTTGGATTTTACCATTCTCCTCCACTAGCATAGAGAGAAACTTTCAGTACCATGTACACTATTTAGTAGTGATGAAGTCTCTAGTTAAGCACCAACATGTTCACTGAGATATACAGGTGTTGTCTTCAGAGTTAGTGCCTTAACCATCAGTTTTTGGAGTGCAACGAATAGTCTTGGAACTCACTTGAGTTCTTTAGGGGTGTCCTGGGACCCTGGGACAAGAAATCAAATGACAAATATGTCTGAGATTGTAGTAAAATTATATTGCTACATTGTAAATTATTGTCCCACCTACTGGTTTAATAAAAATACTGTTTGGCCAGAGGCAGACAGGAAGTGTTGGCAGGGTGACCAGACTAAAAAAAAAAAAACTGTAGGAACAGGAAGGACAGAGCAGAAATGCCACGGAGATGTCAGACAAGCCAGAAGATATAGAGGATGACTATGCTGCTCTGAGAAAAGGTACTGAGCTTCATGGCTAAACAGGATAAGAATCATGGATTCGTTTAAAGCAAGGGCTAGATAGTTATATGCCTGAGCCCCAGGTCAATCAGCATACAATTAATATAAGCCTCTGTTTATTTCAGTGAGACTATGGGACTGTGGGTCTGTGGTTCTGAGGCATGAGGCTAGGCAGAGAAGCCTGGGCCAGAAACCTCATACAACATAAGATTGTGCCCTGATTTTATAACAGAACATCAGAGGATGAATAATTTATAAAGGAAACAACTTTATTTGGACTCACAGCTTAACTCATGGGAAAGTCAAAGACAGCAATATCAGCCTATACCAAAAGGTTTATGCTTCTTTCTCACACTGTTTCTCTATGGATCCATCATTCATTGCTCACAACTATCTTGTAATAAAAACTGTATTATATTATGGAATGCCAATTTGTATTTCTATGGTTTAATTGGCTTTTGGAATCCATACAGGAACCTCAAAGGTACTTCATAGATGAGCAGGCTGTGAAATGCCTCACTCTTGTTTAATTTTAATTGAAAATGTTATTACATGAATATTTACTTCAATATACACTCTCACTTCCTTTTTTCACATACCACTATAATGTGTTACATCCCATAAATGTATTCATCTTTAAAATATATTTGTGTGTATTTTAAGATTCTCACGTGTTATAGTTTTCATATTTCTTTTTCTATAAGTCCAGATTCTTAAGTGCTATATTTCTCACATTTCTTCTATTTTCTATAAGTACATCTTAATGGTTCATCACAGATTTTATGTACAGCTAATTAACTGTTTTTCAATGTTCCATAGTATTTTTAATGGTTATTAAACTTTAAAATTAATATATTAGCACTCAGGTGTCACTTAACAATCGTATTTTCAGAAAATACCTTTTCTGGGTTCTCATTAGTTACTTCTAAAAAAATCATAAAATGATGTGAGGGTGTGGTTTTAGGCACATATTTCCACCCACATGCCTCAGTACCACACCACATTCCTGTACATTCTTCAAGTAGTTAGGCCTCAGATGTAGGTAGGCTTGGAGGCCAAAGGTATTCTCCTGTGCTGGCCCCTGAATGACACACAAATGACAATTCAAAATTCCTTTCATATTGACTATACCATGGGAGAAATAAAGGTCACAACTGATAAGCATTATGATGCCAAGACAATGAGATCTACAATGATCTTGAAGACTGGAGGTTGGACAGATACCAATTTCAATCATTAAACCTTTGGCATTTTAAAGTGAGATACTTCTGCTGAAGAAATTTCAGTATTATGGTCTTGATCCAAGACTACTAGTGTAATAATAAAGGCATCAACTGAGGTAGTTGATTATTTTGCTCTCACGGTATGGCAGAGTGGATCAGGAAACCAGACAAATGTTAAGTGTAAATGAAATCATTAGAAATAGAGCAATTGAGATCTTAAAAAGGTCAACTTGGAAACAACAAGCCAGTGCACCCCAATGATAAGCTAATAGGAGCCATAACTTTAGTGACACTTTCCCCACAGCCATGCATATTGCTGCTGTGGTGAAAGTTCACAATGCCCTATTACCAGGACTAAAAAAGCTGCATGTTGTGCTGCTCAGTGAAAAACCCAGAGTTCGCACAGGTCATAAAAATTGGGTGAACTCATATGCACAGAAAGCTATTCCACTTAGTCTTTGACAAGCATTCAGTGTTTACCTGTAACAAGTCCCATATGTGGTGGCAAGAATAAAAACTGCCACGGCAAGAATTTATGAACTCATAGCTGGAGACACTGCTCTTATGACTAGTTTATACCCCCAGGATTCACTAAACAGAAAAGACTACAAAAGTGGCAACACAAATATGTGGGTTAGGATGTGCTTCAAATATAATAAAAACAGCTTGAGATATCAGAGGACAGATCCACCTCTTCCTGTAGTAGAAGAGTTTCTTTGGTCACGGGCAGCCAGGGGCCTGGAACCACAGACCTGCTGCCCCAGACCCTTTAGCCACCCAGACGCTCAGGTCCCCAGAAATGACTCAGATGCTTATATTAACTTTATGCTGTTTGGCCTATGGCTCAGGCACATTGCTAGCTAGCTCTTACATCTTAACTCAACCCATTTCCATTAATCTGTCTGCCACGTGGCTCACCTGTGCTCCTTACATTTTGCTCCTTGGGCGGCTTGCTCGGATCTGCCTCTGACCCCGCCCTTCCTTTCCTACCTATTCTGATTCCTCCTCCTACTTCTTCTATGGTGCCTGTCATGGCCCAAAGCAGCTCCTTTATTTAAAGATTGAGATTCACAGCATACAGAAAGGCATTCCCACATCATCTTCCAGTCTTTGTTTTTTATTTGTTTTTATTCCAGACAGAGTTTTCTGTGTAACAGTACTGGATGCCCTGGAACTTGCTTTGAAGACCAGGATGGCTTTGAACTCACAGAGATTCTCTTGCCTCAGTTTCCCAAGTGCTGGGACTCACAGTGTGTGCCACGGCTTCTTCTGCCTGCTATGTCTTTCTATGCCTGTCTTAGTTAAGTCATGGAACTACCACTGCTTGCCTGGAAGCATGAAACTCCTTCTGTAAAGTAAGATGACCTCAAACTCAGATTTAATTGGACTAAGGGCGTAGGTCACCACTCCCAGATATTCTCCTTTGCGGGGATTAAAGGTGTGAGTAACCACTGTCTGATCGTCCTAGACTGACTGTGGGTAGATCCCTCTGATATCTCCAACTATTTTATTATATTTGAAATATATCCTCACATAAATAAGTATTTTTTTCTCACTGGTTTAAGTAAATTTGAGGCTCTGGCTACTTATGATGTTCTGTCAAGAGTTTTGTGTGGCCCGAAATACTTCTCCCTGCAGTCTGAAGATAGCAAATGATACTTGTTTTCTGCATTCTGCTCCTTGGTCAGGTCTGAGAAAGCTGATCTTGGCTAAAAATAAACTAGGGAGCAACATCATGTCATTGAGGTCAGCTCTATTCAATGTGAAGTGATGACTATGTTTGCCCCTCATGCCATGGGTTAGTGTTGTAAATAGCAATGGGCATTTTTATTTGAATGTTTTAATATCCATAATGATTAAGCATGTGTTATAGTCAGCAAAGCTAAAGGGGAATGCATTTTTTTAACAGAAAGCTGAATGAAAGAAATCCAATCCAACACAGAAAGGATCTTCAAGCTAACATACAAGTCTTTTAATGTGAACTCTTAAATCCTCATATAGGGTATGTCAAAACATCAAAGATTGCAAGGACCATACACACACACCAAAAAGGACTAATCTTAAAGGAAATGGCCTTGAAGTTGGAGGTCTCATGGCAGAGCAGTTTGAAGAGGGGATAAAATCTAAGGATGTGCTGATCCAAAGTGTTTTAAATAATTTTAGATTAAAATGAAAAATTTAAAAATGCAGTATTAAAATATAAATATGAAACCAGATCCAGAAAAGGAATGAAAACTGAGTCTGCATAGTGATTCTTCACTATTCCTTATGAATCCTTACAGAAGGTGGAAATCAAGTGTATTTAAACCTCAAATTACTTTCACATGAACATTGATCTTTCATTAGTTAATTAATTTCTCTAGAATTTGTTCTGTCCTTTACTAGCATAAATTGTCTTTGAACTATCTCATATAAATATTCCTTTTAAGTCTAGAATTCTAAATTTTTCTTAGCACTTTAAATAAAATGGTCAGAAAATAAAATTTTGTCTAATAGAACTTTGCATATGTTGCACAGAGGAATCAAAGTGTGCTACAACTCTGGCATTAATAATATTCTTTAGAGAAATATGTGTTAGATTTCAAGACATAATTAAACAGGAAACTGAGTTTCATTAACTATGCTTAACTGTCAAATGGTAGTATATAAGTAGAGATAATCTTAGAACAATACTTGTTAACATTTAATGCCCATAAAACCAAGAAACAATTATTTCTGAAAATAATTTATATGATCTTTACTACCTACACCTACAATATTGAGTGAGGTAAACTTAAATTTAAATCTCAATATTGTCACTTAAAATAATTTTATTTTGGATAAGTTCATAAATATTCAAGATTCTGCCATGTGAAGATAATAGAACCATTTTCTATAAGCAAAGGAAAATGAGATGCAATTATTTGTCATTGAATGATATACTGTGCATTGATGAAGGCCCAGGACTGTTACTTTCTTGTCTCATCCTTTCATCTTAGAATAATGTATGGCACTATTATTATTCTAACATTCCTAATATATGCATCCTGAAAAAAATGAGTCTTTTAGAAAAGCTTAATGTTTATTTTTCATGTACTTGCAAACAAGAATTTTAAAATGCAATAAATATGCCCACAAGATAAACAAGTATTCTTTGATACTCAAGTAAGTCCTATTTCTGCTCACTTCAAGGATACTGAACTTAATGATAAGCCATACTCAAACCTCATATGTGTTCTGCATCACCACTAAGAGCTGTGAATAAAGAGTGACATTCTTCATTAGTGCACTTGACTTTTATTGTGTGCCTAGTTTGAATCAGAGACCATACCACTCATGTTATAGAGCTTCTGTTCATTGCTATAATTGATGATGAATCACCTTAGTAATTAGTTATTTTCAGTTGGACATCTTGCAAGGCTGTGGAAAAGGCATATGACTTTCTCCCTAAAACACATACTTTGGAAGGTAATGAATGTCTGGTCATGTGCTGTTATTTTAAAGGTAACTATCATTGGTACACATAGCAAATTAAATGTATTGGCAAAATTGGGAACAAAAAATATAGAGGTAGTATATTCCTCTGTTTCCCCCATTCTTCTGGCCTAAACATAAATCTAGTAAACTCATTAAACTGATTTGTCTGGAGAGAGAGGGAAGGTGGGGTAGCATGTGGATACATATGCATATATAACCATAATTCAACATGGTATATATGAATATATAGTCATCTTATTCATAACTTATTATCATAAAGTTTTAGTTTCAGTAGACATGTGCTAGTTATTTTGTTATAAATTTTATGTCTGTTAGAAACTGGCAACAAATGCAGAGAAAACATACATAGTTTATTTTTCTGTCATTAATTGTTTACATCTGAGAAGTAATAGAATAGTTCTTTTATGGTTCATTTATTGTATTTCTATTGTTTCAAATGTCTGTTAGTTATCATAAACTTACCTAAATCTATCAGTTGATGGGTAATCTTTTTGCTCATTGATAATTTTCCCCCATGTAATCCTACTGAAAATTTTCTTTGGTTTATGATGCTGGGAAATGCTCTTGGGTAACTTATATTAAAGATTTTTTATTGTTTGAAAGACATTTTTAGGTTCACTTTACTCACATGCTTGATAATTATATTCTACAGCATTTTAAAATATCTTATTGTTTTTTATTGTGATTTCCAAGATATTTTGATTATAGATACATTCATTGTTTTAGAGAAACTTGTTATGACATTTTTAGAATCATCAGCTGTAGTAGTTGGGGGTTTCCTTGGTCCTGGGCAACCAGGGACCTGAACTCACAGACCTGCCGCCCCAGACCCCTTAGCCGCCCAGCCACTCAGGCCCCCAGAAATGACTCAGATGCTTATATTAACTTTATGCTGTTTGGCCTATGGCTCAGGCACATTGCTAGCTAGCTTACATCTTAACTCAACCCATTTCTATTAATCTGTCTGCCAAGTGGCCCGTGGCTCACCTGTGCTCCTTACATGTTGCTCCTTGGGAGCTTGCTCTGATCTGCCTGTGACTCCGCCCTTCTTCTCCTACCTATTCTGATTCCTCCTCATACTTCTTCTATGGTGCCTGTCATGGCCCAAAGCAGCTCCTTTATTTAAAGATTGAGACTCACAGCATACAGAAAGGCATTCCCACATCACTTCCCCCTTTCTGTCTAATCAAAAAGGAAGGTTTCAATTTTAACATAGCAAAATTACATAGAAAAAAATAGCTATCAAGCAAGAATTACAGTTACAATATCTAGTCTATTTGTATTTAGCAAAATTAAAGAAAATTCTCTATCATCTATCTTATCTTTATGAATCTAAAGTTTCATATCCAATATACCTTTCAAATGACTAAGAAAAACTGTACCTATAACTATCTAATCTTCAACTACATCAAAGACCACAGAAGGGTATATTTACCCAAGTAAACCGGAAATGCAAGCAACTTCTAAAATCTGGAAAGGACAGAGATGATACCTATCTGCCTGGACAGTCACCCAAAGTTCCTTTATAAAGTTGGGGCATCCATCTTCAGCCTACAGGCCCAGAGTCTCTTTTCATTTCAGTGAAGCAGGAAATCTGCTCTGCCCATTCTGGGGCACAGTTCATCAGTTGCTTCTCCTTGAGACCTGAAGAATGTCTGACAGTTTTCTCTGTAAAGCAGGATTCTGAATGACCATCTCAGCTTATTCTACCAAAGTTCAGAGGTCATCTTCCACGGAACCTGCATGTCCAGTTTAAACAGCATACTGTCAACCAGTCAATATAAGAATAGGTTCTTCTCCAGTGGCTAACTATTGTCACAAATAGACTACATATGGAGTTTCTTTGATGCCCATTTTTGTCTTGAAGAAGATTGGTGCTACCAAGAGCAGACCTGTCTCACTGTCTAGAAAAGTCTAAGTTCTTAAAACCTTTTAAATGCCATATTCTGTAGGTCTTAGAAGTATTTGAAGATTACCTACCTAATTGAAATATATTTTTGTATACCTAAAAATCCTAACTAACCTAACTATAAGTTTGATTATCAAAGGTGACTATTAACCTTCATTTCTTAATTATACATTATAATTTTAAATCAGTTACATGAACATCATACTTTAAACTAGAATATAAAAATATATACAGCATAACAATATTGACCTTAAATTTGTATCAATAAACCAAAATATGTACCAATGTAAAACATTTTGAGATTAACAACTGATTTCCTGATCTAATTAAATTCAATAATCTAACCTTTTAAAAAATCATTCATATACCATATCCCGTTTTTCTTCTTAGAAAGAGATTGATTATGACCATTAACCATTTATAATGAAAACAAACATTTAGAAACAATATTTTGGGAATTTGGGTGTAGTTATCCATTACTACTTCCTGCTGATTCAGGAGCGTTGAAAATCTCAAGGACTGTTAAGACTGGATCATATAATCTGCAGCCATGAAGCTGATCTGGCCATCTCTTTTCATCAGAGGTTTTTTTCAGGGGATCTTGGTTGATGAAACCATATTTTCCTGGAAGCAATCCACAGGTTCTCATCTTCTGTTGAAACAAAAGCAGAACTCTTCCAAAGCAATAAATCCTTAGACACAAATTTCAAAATCAAAATACCTTTAAAACATATATTCTTGTTTAACTTAGTACCCTTTGCATTTGCAATCCATTGTCTTTCTGTAGTTAGCTCATTAACAGTTAAAAAATTAAAAGAAAACACAATAACAACCAAAATCCAGATTTTGTGTCTATTTTCCATCTTTACATGGCTTATTATATTTTTATTACTCTATTTCTCTCTTTAAAGACTTTTTCTAACCTCTTTCTTTTCTCTCTGAAACCAATGTACCTTTTGCACACATTGTAACCTGTTTACAGGTTTTTCTTTTCATCTGAATCTGTTTTATTGTGAATCCTTAATCATCTTCTAACCATAAGCGCTTTTAAAATACACTCTCTAAAAGACCAGCATAGTTTTTTCAGATTATTCTGAATCACTAAGTTTTCTTAAAAGGACCACGTCTCTGTTCGTGGCCAGCAAACAGAGTATACCCAAGAAAGTGCTGCTACTAAGAAACTTTGTTTCCTTTTTGTTCAAAATAAACAGAAATCTAAAATCAATCACATGCTACTAAGTCTTCTGTGAGATTTCAGAAACCTGCCTGATTGCAGCTTACACTACCTGCCACCAGTCCGCTGGCACCATTTTGAATGTGACCTGGCCACCACTCTTTCTTTGTACAAAGACCTGCTTCATCTACACAATTTGGAAGCTGCCTTTGCTCAGTTTCTGCTAAAACCCTTTTTAAACTTTCTCAGGCATTAAGTGGATAATTGACCCACGTTGGATGCGCCATCTATGGTAGTGGGGTTTCTTTGGTCCTGGGTGGCCAGAGGCCCAGACCCACAGACCTGCAGCCTCAGACCCCTTAGCCACCCGCAACTGCTCAGGCCCCCAGAAATGACTCAGACGCTTATATTAACTTTATGGTGTTTGGCCTATGGCTCAGGCACATTTCTAGCTAGCTCTTACATCTTAACTCAACCCATTTCTATTAATCTGTTTGCCACGTGGTCTGTGGCCTGTGGCTCACCTATGCTCCTTACATGTTGTTCCTTGGGCAGCTTGCCCTGATCTGCCTGTGACTCCACCCTTCTTCTCCTACCTATTCTGATTCCTCCTCCTACTTCTTCTATGGTGTCTGTCATGGCCCAAAGCAGCTCCTTTATTTAAAGATTGAGATTCACAGCATACAGAAAGGCATTCCCACATCAATCAGCTTTCCTAAGATACTTAAAATTAACCTGCTTTTATGTATTATGCTGGACAATTCAAGGATTCTTTAAACATGGAATCTTATGTAAATAAACTTTTTGGAACTTTGTTGTGCTTATTTCCTTTTTTTTTTTTTTCCCAGCTAATAGGCCATCTTAAAACATGTTCTGGATTTCTTAATTATTTGCTCCATTATTGGAGACCTGTTCCTTTCCATCTTCCAATAACTCTATTTAGATTTTGGTATTCCTTATTATGTAGTATTTAAGGAAAGATCTTTAAAGAGAAAAATTATTACCATTCTTTTAAATAATGAGAATTTAATACAAAAGCACTAACTATACAGAGGACTTATGACAATGTAAATGAAATAGGAATAAGAAAACTCAACAGAGATAGTAGCTGCAGGAAATGGCCAGCACCCGTAGAAGTACAGGATCAAAAGTTGTGGTGAATCATACACATGCACCCAAAAGTAGAGGGAGGGAAAATTAGTCAAGATATATTGCATGAGAAAAGATCTATTTTCAATAAAAGTCTTAGGTCCTGCATCACAAAACACAGAGCAGATTATAAACAAAATAGGTACAGGTGCCCTGGATAGATGGCACAGCAGTGGAAGTGAATTTATTATTCCTGAAAGGTACCAAGGTTCTGTTCTCAGAATGCATAAGGTACCTCACACCTGACCATAACTCCAGTTCTATGATATCAAACACCATCTTTTAACTGGTAAAAGCAATGGCCATGCAACAATTCATGTGAATACATACAGGCAAACACTAACACACAGAAAGTAAGTAAAAAATAAAGCTTAAAAAAAGATTGGCTCTGGGGATCCTTGGGGCATTCTAGCCAGAGAAATAGGTAGATTAACTACAGATATTCACCTCCTGCTCCAAATTGGCTCCTTCAAATTCATTTCGCAGTCTCATCCTCAGCTCTGAAACAGAACACCTGCCTTATCAATACTCCCTTCCTCCCCTACCCCCATATCTAGTAGATATCACAGATCTTCTTCTCTTAATTTTCCTTTTCTTACTAATTTCTTTATCCCAGCCTGAAACTCCAACAATCACTCCTCTAAAGCCCACAAACTAGGGAATCAGGTAGGTTAACAGCAGCTCTTCACCTCTTCCTTGGATCCTAAACAAAATCACCAGTCTTATCTTGGTTCTTTAGAAGATAATATGTTTCAGCCTCTTTTCACTCTCTGCCTCCATTCTTATGGGACTAAGCAGACCCTGGTGGAACACCCTGCTCTCATCATCTGCCCATTCCCATTCCTAAATTTTAGTTGCCAGTACCCAGAATTACATTTTACCTATATTTTTCACTGGAGACTTGTATCAGGATCCCAGAACAATCTCCTACCAGGCAACGCACACGGTTCTTCAAAGAAAGAATGTACAGCAGAATGAATACAAAGCACAAAACACCCACTCAATAAGGAAGACCAGATACCAGTATCTACAACTACAATTTTCCCAAACCCAGATGCATAGATGTCAGCATAAGAACAGTAACAACTAGGACAATAAGTCTCCACTGGAGCCTAGTAATCTACCAGAGTAGTCACTGAGTAATGCAACATAGCTAAAGGTAAAACATAAGGCAAAGACATTAAGATAATATTTGTGAATATGACAGAGTTCCTTAAGATGAAATGGATAAATTCCTTAAAGAAATCTATGAAAACACAGTGGAAGGAATTGAACAATATAGTTCAATACCATAAAGTGGAAACAGAATAAAAAAAAGAAACATAAACTGAGGGAAATCTGGAAGTGAAAAATTTAAGAACTTGAATAAGAAGCTAAGAGGCAAGCCTCATCAACAAAATGTAAAAGATGGAAAAGAGAATCACAGGCAATGAAGACCAAATAGAAGAAATAGTTGCCCCAATCAAAGAAAATATCAAAACTAAATATATCCCAGTACAAAACATACAGGAAATCCAAGATTACCAGCACCCTCATTTAGCAGGAAGTAGCCTAGAGAACTATGTCCACATTCTCCCCAAAATAGATTATGGATGTTTGTCTTTGTTCACAGTGTTGGTTACAAGTTGTTATAGATAATGGTGAAAAAATATATAAAGAAAATTTAAAAAATAATAACAGGAATGGAGGAAAGACAAGAAACCAAGGCCAAAGGCACAGAATATATTTTTTAATAAAATTTGGAAAAAAAAATTTACCTAACCTAACAAGAAGATGCCTATCCTGGTACAAGAAACACACAGAATACCAAGTAGACAGGCCTGGAAAAATAAAGCTACCTCGTAATATAATAATAAAAACACTAAATATAGAGAACAGAAAAGAATATTAAAAACTGCAAGAAAAAAAGAGCACGTAACATAAAGACAGATCTATTAGAATTACAACTGACTTCTCAGAGAAGACTCTAAATTCCAGAAAGGCCTGAACAGATGTCCTGCAGACTATAAGAGAACACAGTTGGCAGCCCATATTAGTATGCCTAGAAAAACTTTTAATCACCATAAATGGAGAAAGCAAGATATTTCATGATAAAACCAAACACAAGAAATATTTATCTACAAACCTGCTGCAGAAAGCAGCAGAAGGAAAACTTCAACCTAAGGAGTTTAACCATACTCAAGAAAATACAATAAATAAATAATCCCAGATCTGGAAATCAAAAGAATGGAAATACACACAAACACACACACACACACCATCACGACCACCACCAAGAAAAAATTAACGGAATTCAACAATGTCCAACCTTAATGATCTCAGTTCACCAATAACACACAAAGTAATAAAGTATATGGAAAAACAAGATTGATCCATCTGTTGCATCCATCAAATTCACCTTCACATCAAGGATAAACATCACCTCATTGTAAATGATGGAAAGAGATATTCTGAGCAAATGGACCTAAGAAGAAAGCTGCTGTATCCATTTTAATATCTGACAAAATAGACTTCAAACCAAAATTAAACAGAAGAGATAGGGGAGGGCAATACATATGCATCAATGGATGAATCTACCAGGAAATTATTGCAATTCTTAACCTCTATGGACCAAACACATGGACACTCAAATTCAGAAAAGAAACATTTTTCACACCTCAAATCACAGTGATAGCGAGAGACTTTAGTACTTTAATACTTTTAGAAGAAACTAAAAATTGCCTTTTTAAAGATCTATGAAGAATTATGTTCAGATTTCTACAGAGATTACATTAATTCTCTATATTGTTTTGGGTACAGTAGTCATTTTTATAATATTGATTTTACTGATCAATGAGCAATTTTATTGATATCTTCTTCAATTTTTTTCTAATGAAATTTTCAAATAATTGGGGAGACAAATTCCCATCTGGCCATCATTGTTACAAAATATAACTTAGAGCTTACAGTACTGCAATTGACATGTCTACTACAAATGTTGCCCAGAGGAGTACCATGGCAATCCCCAAACTACTTAAGCTATTGCCAAGACTATAGTGGTTCTTCAGAAACTGATAATAAGACCTCATTGCTGCATAAAATACCAATACAATTTATTGAATTTTCAGTAGTTGAGCTGTTTCCTACATAGAGCTTTACCTTTATATTCTAGTGTCTTTGGTACAAGAATATGCTCAGCTCACTACCAAAACAATGTCAACACTAACTCTGCTACAAACCCTTTAATCTACAATGTGTCCACCTTGCAAGATATTCTAGGACAATGGTGACACAAAGCTTGTAAGATCAACCAATCCATATCTTATTTGACTTAATGCTCACTTCATGAGGTGAAACCCATACCAAACACTACTTGGGTGACGAAGAACCAAAGACTAGATAGCCCAGAAACATAGGGTAAAACTAAATACCAAATACTACTGATCCAAAAAAAAAAAAAGAAAGAAAAGAAAAAGTTGCAATAAAATCAGGAAACTATATAAGCTGGATATATTATATGAGAAAAAAATTGTTACATAAATTTTTAAAAATTAAAATTATGGTCTTGACCTGAGAAATAATAATTTTAGAGGTTTAATTTCTGAACATTGACTTTTTATATTCTTTTGGGCTTATGTGATTTTTTTGTCTTTCTAGATATCAAGATATTTTTCTTTCTTTCTCATGTATATTCAAGTTCTATTTGTCAATATTTTTTTGCTACTTTTGTCTTTCTTATCCTTGTATATTTTCTTCTTATTTGTCATATACTGCGTTAAGACTTTTTTTCCTGAGGATACTTGAACCTCTTCCCATAATTATACCTTTAAACTAACATTTGGAACGTATGGTAGGAACTGAGGAATGTAAATTTAAGTCAATCTGAAGCTTTATGTCAGAAACCATGAGGGAAGTGTGTTTTAGGTCTTTCCCTTTGCATTGGTATACTCCCCCAAATATTCTAGTTTTTCACTGGAATGATGACACTGACTTTAAGACAAGTAGTTAATGAGTTTTATCATTTGGCTATGTTTTGTGGTCCTTATTTATAACTGCAATACTCAAGGGAGGATTGTTGAGACTTTGAAAACAGCTTGGGATATATAGTAAAGTTTGTGTCAGCACAGATGATTGAGTAAGACCTGTTCAAAGCAAAACAAGAGAAAACAAGACTTCCACATATTAATTGCTCTAATCATTTAGATATCACCAATAATTTTTATATTTACTTTTTATATACCCTCAAGTTTTCAATATGTTCCCTTGGGTATTCATAATATGAAAGTATCTTTAAGAATTTATTATTATAATTATATTATTTGAGTGAGTGTTTCCTTTCCACCATCTATGCTAAATTGTCATCTTTGAGCTATTCATAATCAATATATACAAATATGTTTTAAAATGAGGTACTAATTATTCGGGGACAGAGAATTTAGTCTAGTGGAATCAGCACTCCAACATTTGCTTTTCAAACTTATATTACCTTGTTTTAATCAACATTACAAATGTTTATAGAACTTACATTACACATTTTAAGATAACAAAATACATAATACTTAATTTCATTATGTTTAAGTATGAATTAATTAAATGGGGTATATTTTTATTTTAAATTATTTAAGAATATCATACAACCTTCACAACAAAATTGCAAAACACCTAATTCTATGAAATTTATGCTTTAAATACTGTATTAAGAAAATCAAGCTGTAGATCATAATGACCTATACCTGTAAACCAAGACGTGAGGGTATTACATTTTAGTCTATGGCCAGCCTGAGATTAGAGTAAAGTTACCCCTCTCTCTATCTTTCTGTATTGAAAATTGATTCTTATTTCACCCTAACCACAGTTTTTCTTACCTCTATTCCTCTCAGATGCTTACCTTCCCTTTCTCCCATATTTACTTCTCCTCCATTTCCTCTTCAGAAAAGAGCAGGTCTCCAAGAGAGGACAGGTGTACAGGACAAAGCAAGACACAATGAGGCAAGACAAATACTTATATTGAGGATGAAAAAGGGAACTTAATAGTAGAAAAAGAGTCTCAAGAGTTGGCAGAAGAATTAGAAACACACACCCTTCTACTTTCAGAAGTCCAACAAAAATACAAAGCTAATGGCCATAACTTATATACATATCACATATAACATATATTTCTGTGAGACCATCTGAATTCTGCTTATTTGATTCAGTGGATCATGCTTTCCTGGTGTCCTCCATCCCCTCTGACTACTACAATTTTTCTTCTCCCACTTTTACAGGTTTACTAGATCTCCAAGGGGAGGGACCTGATGAACAGTTTCACTTTAGAATCTCTCTGCATATCTAGATATCAATAAAACAAATTAACCAAAAGAAAGTAATAAAACTGTGGTTACCTAACATTTAAATCATATTCTACTGTGAAAAAAAATATTTGAATTTTGAAGTGTACTTCAGGCAATTTTTGAATATCATACAGAATATAAAAACAAATAATTGAAATTATATCTGGATAGTAGTCATTTAACAAAATTACTACTTTAATGGTGTTGAAGTTGTAATTATACACTAATTTGAAAATGAATTTATATTATTTTGGTAAAGGATGAATGATTACTATGAAACAATATTATAATCTCAAAAATTTTTCTTGTACTTATTTTCAAATCAAATGATTTTCAGTTTATCAACACTCTAATATTAGAAAGCTGATTTGAGATAAGTTAGAGAGAAATATAATTGGAAAATACCAGTTATTATTTTTAAAGTATACATTTTTCTCTATGACAATTCTAATAAATTTAATTTCAGTTTAGCTTAATTCATAGATTGAATATTTTCCTTGAAAATAGTATTCAATATAATACCAAAGCCCAAAACACCATAACTAGATATATCTAAACTATGGTTATATAAAAGAATCAAAACATTATAGTATAACTAAAAGAAATAATACTCATTAAGTAGTCATTAACAATAAATATTTATAAAATTCACTAGATAAAATAAGATGTTTGGCTAGTAATTTATTAAATCCTCACAAAATACTGATATACATTATATTATTACCTACAACTATACTGTTAAGAAAACTAAAGCTTTTGGCATGTTCATATATTGATTAAAATGTATTCAGCTTGAAAATCAATGAAACAGTCTTGGTAGTCTGTTGTGTGACACTGTGATATGAGTCAATATACTAGACTGTTGTGTGTGTAAATAAATATAAATTTATGTACAAATAGGGAGATGTAAATGCATGCATATACAGTAGCACATACAATAATAGCTTGTACTAATGCCACTAACAATGTTATTAACTTGTAAATGTCATTTATAGTAAGTATAAAAATGAACTCACATACTGACAACAAAAACCCAACTAATGCACTGAAATGACATGTTTTTATTAATTTATGTAAATAAATATTAGTCCATGGTAACACATGCAATTTTTAAAGTTCATTCATCTGTTGAACATTTAGATTGATTGCCTATGTTGGCTATTGTGAATAGTGTCACGTACAGAAATAAAAATACTATGTAACTTAATTAACATGTAAAATATAAAACTGTCTAATAGATGTTGAGATTAAAGTAGCACCGTTAGATTAGAATGCACTCACTAAAGGGAAATTATAAAATTTTTAGGTAACAGAAAAGCTAATTACTTGTATTTGATCAAAAAATATTTATGTGAATTGAAAAATTACATGAAGTCTATAAAAAGTACAGTAATTGTGTATCAAAAATAAAATATCTGTGTATGGTGGACCAAATTTATAATGTCAGAATTTGGAGGATTATGTAGATCATGAGCTTATGCTTTGCCTGCTATCAAAAATAAACTCAAAATATTTTAGAAATGTTAATACTCATAGAAAAACTTTAATATTTATTTTCATTGTCTTACAAAAATAGAGAACTGTTTTAAGTTTTCATCATAGTTGGCATTATATATAAATATATGTATTTGTATTTATATATGAACAAAATTGTTTTAAAAAATAAGACATATTCAAGTGGTGACGGTGGTACATGCCTTTAATCCTAGTTGGAGGTCAGCCTGGTCTTCAGAGTGAGTTCCAGGCCAGCTAGAGATACACAGAAAATCCCTTTCTCAAGACCTACCTTGGGACTTCTTTTGGGGGAGGGGATGGATTGGTGGGGAAGGGAGAGGCTGAAGGCTGACTGGGAGGGGTTGGAGGAGGGAAAGGAGAGGGAGCAGGGGAATTCATGAATAAAAAGATAATTTTAAGAAAAGAATAAAAAATAATTTGCATAAAGATAAATGAAATGATTTTGTTTGCAAGAGAATGAGTGGAACTGGAGATCATAATGTTAAGTAAAGTAGACCAGACTCAAAACAGTAAAACAAAACAAAACAAAAAAACTAAAAAAGACATGTTCATATTGACACAGTGATCCTTGAGATAGCCTAAAATCTGCTGACTAGTGTTGATAATTTATTTCTTCTTCTTTCTTCTTCTTCTTCCTCTTCTTCTTAGTTTCTATTATCTAAATTATCTAAATACATACAAATGCATTCAGTCATTGTTTTGGAATGCTTTTTGTACACTGTGAAGATATGTTACTATGATTAGTTTAATAAAAAACCTAAATGGCCATTAGCTAAGCAAGATCTTCAGCCACAGAGAATTCTGTAAAGAAGAAAGGTGGAATCACCAGCCAGACAGAGAGAGGGGACAGGAAGTACAGGATGGAATAGAGGTAAAGCCATGTGGCAGAACATAGCTTAAAACCGATGGTTTAATTTATTAGAGCTAGCTGGGACAAGCCTATGCTATCAGTCGAGCTTTCATAATTAATAAGTCTCCATGTTATTATTAGTAAGCTGATGACCCCAACAAAAAGTCTGACTACAAGTTGTGGTGTTCTGCAAATAACAGTTTTAAACTATTTATTCCATTGTCTCAATAAGCAATTCTACATTGCTACATAACAAATTTATTGTTATTTTATTACTGACTATTGAACTCAGAACTTCATTCTCCATCACTTAATTCTAACATTCCTAGTCTTCATTTTACCTTTTTATTTTCAGTAAATGCCTCCTTAAGTTGACCAGACTGGTCTTGAACTCATTCTGTGGGTCAAGCTGGCATTAAATTTTCAACAGTCATCCTGTATCAATCCCACAAGCATCTGGTAATTAATTACAAACCTGGATTTGTGCCCACTATTTATTACTGATATTCTAGTTTCATTTCTGTTGCTATGATAAAAATTTCTTGACAGAAAAGAATTAAAGGAAGCAGTGGTTTGTTTGGATTACTAGTCTAGTTATAAAGGCATAGTACATCACTGCAAGGAACTCGATGCAAGAACTTAAAACATATCCACAATTAGGAGCATAAACTAAAGCATGGCTTCTTGCTTAGTTGCTTATATGCTTTTTTACTAGGATAATTTTTGTTTTACTCATGTACAGTTTATGAAGTGTCTACCCTATGAAATACTGCTGCTCATATTCAAGGTTTGTCTTCCCATCACAATGAACTCAATTAAGACAATTTAGAGATGCCTACAGTCCTACTCAATGTCGACAATTCCTCATTAAGACCCTCTTTCCAACTGTTTTTAGGCTATGTAAAATTGGCTATTAATTAATGACATTTCACTCATTGCCAATTTGACACACAAACATGTAATTGTAAAGCCATAACTTCTACACCTTGCCCTCAAATTCTTATGTTTACCTCATAATGTAAAATCTTAGACCAAATTTTAGAATTTCCCAGTCTTTAAAAATCCCAACACTTAAAAAGTCAAAAGTCTCTTAACAATGCCTACTTTAAAATAAAAATAAAACAAGACAGAAAACATTTGCACTCTTCAGCATTCTTGTTCCAAAAAGAAGAACCAGAGTATAAAAAACAATCACACCAAAGCAAACCCCAAATGCAGCAGTATAAATCCATATCTGATCAGTATCTGACATCTAGGACTTATAAGTGAGGAGATTATAAGTGATGCCATCTCCTGGACTCCAAGGGTTTCATCAATCTACCTCTTAAACTTGTTATCCATAGTACATGCAGCTTCCTTTTTAGATCCACTCCATTCTACACTGGCAGCATTCTTTGGTGCATGTGCCATGGTCATGACTATCCATTATTCTGTATTCTCCATTGTAACTCAAGTTTCATCTTTACTAATGACCTCCCAAGCCTATCAATGAGAACTGCAAGTATGCCATAAAAATCATTCTCCATGACTCATGCAATTTATATTTTTAATATCCTCAAATGCAGTACTACATGGATGACTCTCAGATCCACAAGTTCTGCTTAAGACTAATATTTAGCCTGGGCCCTTTGAATCACAGCTTTTATATGCTATGAGTGAGGAAAAACATTCTCATTGCCTCATGATGCACAGTATGTTTCAATTCTTTGATGCTAATTTCTTTGACAATCATAGCTAATTCTTCAAGACTCATACTTTTCAGTACACAGAGATTCTTATCTCAAAAGTGCCCTGTGATGTTTTGAATAAGGATTGTGCTCATAGGTTCACATGTTTGAGTGCTTGTTCCCCAGTTATTGGAAATGTTTTGATTACAAGATATCACCTTGTTTGAAATGTGTCACTAAGGGTGGACTTTGAGGTTTCAAAAGTCCATGCCAGGCCCCAGGTGTCCTCTCTCTCTCTCTCTCTCTCTCTCTCTCTCTCTCTCTCTCTCTCTCTCTCTCTCTCTCCTTATTTCCTTCCTATCAAGAAGTAGAGCTCTTAGCTACTGTTCTATCACTGTCTCTGTCTCCGTCTTGCTATGATAACACTCTGGAACTGTAAGTTCTAATTACCCAATTAAATTACTTTTATAAGAGTTTCCTTGGTCATGATGTCTATCAATAGCAATTAAACACTAACAAGGCAGTCCTTTATTGCAATATCTGATAAAGTCCTTGTTTCTTCTCTGAGCTATGATGTGGACCTCTGTTGTCCATGTTACTCTCATTATTTGTACCTTCCAATGCCCCAACAGAGAGGCTGTTAACATCTGTATATTCAATGACTTTTCAAGGCCAAAGTTCTAGAGCTTTCTCTGTCTCCCCTCTAAAAGCAATATGATCAGTTCTATCACACTAAGAATGCAACTTATGGTATAAACTTCTTTTGTAGTTTTATTTCTGTGGTTGTGGCAAAATACCTTACAAATAATCAGTTTGGGAAGAAAGTGTTTGCTTGGCTTGTGATTCCAGGAAATGGTTCATCATTGCAAGGATGCCAACATAGAAAATTAAATATCACATTTGTACCAAAAACACAGAATAAATGAATTGTTTACTTACTAGACTTATTTGCTTTTATACAGTTCAGGAGACTCTAGCCCATCAAAGAGTATTGCTCACATTCAATGTATATCTATCAAAATTAACTCAAGAATATCTTCCACAGACATTCCATTTTTCCTATTCAACATAGCCAGTACAACATTGAGGGTCTCTTACCAGATGATTTTATGCTGTTTCAATTGATAATTAAAGCTAACCATTATAACTGACATGTGTAATTCTATTTTGGGCCACTAGTCAGTGGCTCATCCTGGAGATTTCATATGCAGATACCAGTGGCATTCAGTTTTTCATCATGATCATCCTTTTTGGAGTTCACGATAAAGATATTCTTACTACTTGGGGAATATTTGTGAAGCTCTTCTAGTCCAGTACTAAAAATTTACTGTACTACTTCTTACTATTTTCTATTTTCCAAAGCAAGTGATCTAGCTATCTCCTAAATCAATAAGTAAAGAATTATACTTGTTCCTTATAGTTAGGGACCGTAGAAGGAATTCATATTAGCTTAATAATGTTATGATTTATAAACATTGAAAACCAGTAAATATGGATCAATTAAACCATAAATTATTTTATGTTTCTCTAAGTATTGATATTAATTATGGTATAATTTAGTTATGTAGTGGAAAATATTCATTCAATTATAAAGAGCTTGAGTGTTATATTGACTTAAGTTAAATTGTTACAATGTATAATTCATATTAAAAATTACTCCCTAGGTCCTCAAAAATATCCCACATGATTGATTGCCTTGGGGAATCTTTTATAAATGAAATAGCAGAAGTCATTTTTTTATCATAGGATAGCCGTGCCTATTTTTGAGCGCAAATAAAATCCACAACCATAATTACAATTGAGAATAAAAATGAGAAACTACTCCTAGAAATAGGAAGCAAATTTAAAAATTTTTTTTCTGAAACTTCCTGAGAGTTCAACATAATGACCAATTATAATCTTTGATGGAAGAGAAAGATCTTAATTGTACCTTTGAATTGGAGAGTGTTTTGTTGGAATACAATAAATTGTTTCTTTTTAGTATTGTAGGGGTATTGTGTTGTTTCATGGTAAATAATTGTCCCACCCACTGGTTTAATAAAAAGCGCTGATTGGCCAAAGGCAGGCAGGAAGTGTAGGCGGGGCTACAAGACTAAGAAAATCTCTGAGAGCAGAGTGCCAGAAGAGCACAGGAGAGAAGCCAGAGGAAGCTTAGGACAACTATGCTGCTCTAAAAAAAGATACTGAGCTGCATGGCTAAACAAGAGACATGGGTTAGATGAAGGGTAGAGAGCTAGCAAGTGATATGCCTGGGCCTGAGGCTGATCAGTCAAAAACTAATGAAAGCATCTGTGTGTCTCTGTAGGGCTGAGGGACTGTGGGACTTCGGGTCTGCGGGTCTGGGGGTCTGTGGTCCTAGACCTTGAGGTTAGGCCTGAAAGTCCGGGCCAGAAACCTCATACTACAAATGGCAGCCCAACGTGGGGTAATGATGCCCACAGAAAGCCACAGAATGCTTAAAAATGGTCTAGAGCCCAAAGCAGCCTCTGAATTGTGTCTCCCATGTGAGCCATGGTACAGAGACACCCTGGTGAAGCATGTGGGCTTGAGCTACAATGGCGGGCTTTTGGAGTGCAATTTAAGATGTAAAATGGCTGGTTCCTGAAGTCTCACAGGACCCTCAATATAAGCAAAAGGTTATAAATGATGTATTTCAGGTTTCTGTTCAAAAGGGCAAAAAAAAGGGAACAGAATCAAAGATGGCTTTCTAGTGTTGATGTTTTCATGGATCAGCTCTGTTTGCCTGAGGCAAACTGAGGCTTGGCTTTTTTAAGAAAAGCTTCCTGATTCAGCCATAGAGGCAAAACACTTATGAGTGTTTTAGTAGGCCCTGCTACCTAATACTTAAATGGAGTTAATGAGCAGCAGATGGCAAAACTTTACTTGATAATTATATAAACCCTAAAATTCCTCAGAGTACCTGGGTTAAAAAGATAAATTCTATGAAGTTAGACTAGGAGCTGCGTGGAGCCATCCACCCATCCTACCAACCTTAAATCCTGGCAGATTAAAGATAATCATAACTTTTTAAAATAGAAATATTTTGTAACAGAAAGAAATAGAAGAATCTGGGTGTAGTCAATCACCCTAGGCAAGCAAAGGTATGGTCAGAGACAGAAAAAGTTAAGAAATAAATATACAGTACAGACAGTATTTGTAAAAAATCTAAGTGGTTTAGAGTGTGTTGAAAATATATATACATAGGCTTAGAGAAAGAAGAGAAAGGGAAAGAAAGCCCTTAAAAAAAGAAATAGAGTAAAATACATAGATTAAAAATAAATAAAAAGTCAAGTAAAGATGGAAAATACAAAGAATATCTGGATACTGTATATTACTGTCTTATCTTTAAGCTTCTTGACTGAAAATGACTTAATAAAAGCTGCTAAAAGACAATTGATTATAATTGTTGTTGGCGTAATTCAACCTATATATTTTGTAAGTGAGTTTACTTTAAAATTGAAATGCAAAGATACGCTACTTTGGAGAAGAGGTTTTCCTTTTATTTTCACAGAAAATGAGAGGCTATGGATTTATTTCTGGATAAAGAACATAAAGTTTGATAGAGGAAGACCCCCTGAAAAATCTCCAATGGAAATGGATGGGCCAGATGATTCAGCATTTCAGAGCACCTCTGTTGAAGTTCCAGAGCTCTGAATCCAAAACAGTTTCAAGGAGACTGGCTGAGATGATTCAGCCTTAGAGACTACTCCACTAAAGACTTGTCCATAATCCTAAATTTTTCTTTGGATTCCCATGAGATTGTTGGCATCGCCATTCAGCAGGAAGTAGCCTAGAGAATAACACTCACATTCCCAAAACATGGATTATGGATGTTTGTGTTTATTTACAGTGTTGCTTATAAGCTGTTATAGATAAGGGAGGAAAAGAATTTTAGAATTGGAGTTCCTTTTGTTTTAAAGAGAAAAGAGGATATGTAGGGTTTATTGTGTTGTTTCATGGTAAATAATTGTCCCACCCACTGGTTTAATAAAAAGCGCTGATTGGCCAAAGGCAGGCAGGAAGTGTAGGTGGGGCTACCAGACTAAGAAAATCTCTGAGAGCAGAGTGCCAGAAGAGCACAGGAGAGAAGCCAGAGGAAGCTTAGGACAACTATGCTGCTCTAAAAAAAGATACCGAGCTGCATGGCTGAACAAGAGACATGGGTTAGATGAAGGGTAGAGAGCTAGCAAGTGATATGCCTGGGCCTGAGGCTGATCAGCCAAAAACTAATGAAAGCATCTGTGTGTCTCTGTAGGACTGTGAGACTGCGGGTCTGCGGGTCTGTGGGTCTGTGGGTCCTAGACCTTGAGGTTCAGCCTGAAAGTCCAGGCCAGAAACCTCATACTACACAGTATAGTTACAAAATATTTCTATTTTAAAAAGTTATGTTTAGTTCCTTAGAATATATCTTATTTTAGTCAGAAATGTTCTCTGTAGTCTAAAATTGGCTACTCTGAAATTTTATAATGCTATCTAGCTAATTACAAAAAAGTGTTGTTCATCAGTTATAATAAAGACTAAATGTCTTGCTCTGGGATGTTATCAAATAACTCTCAGTACATAACAATATTCAACTTTAAAATTTTTATGTTGTTGGAATAGAGATTATAATAATTGTATTTTATTATTTATTTTTCTTGTTTTAAAATATAAATCCAAAAACAGTTACCTTAGAAAATATCCCAATTTTAACTATACCTTTGCTATGTTACTTTTAACTTGGGTATCATTAAATCAATATGCACTCTCATGAATTAGTATGTAAAGAAATAGTTTGATAAGAAATAAATAAAGGTTGTTGAGACTCATGATATGGACCATCTAATTTAAAAATATTCAGGCATTTCCCTTAGGCTGGAAAAATTGAAACAAAAATATTTAAGATTGAGATCTATGATCTTACTCTTCCAACTCCCACTTCTCTCCTGCATAGAAAACAGATCTAAGTGATGGATTACTTCTACTTCTGCATGCTTACTTTATCATGTCAACATACTTCTGAAGTAGATTGCCTATTTCATATAAAAACATAAAGAAAGTTGGCTGGAGAATAAGGGCAATCAAGTGGTATATAAAATTGAAGAATCACAAAACTCTAAAAGGATGTTATCTCAAGTTTAAGATGTCATGTGAATGTAAATTTGGCATAGCCACTGTATTCATAAATTCACTGCAACTATATTTTTCTGCACAAGAGAAGTATAAGATTTGGTCCCTCAACATTTCATCATATCTCTTCCTAAGAGATTATCTGTAGCTAATGGTTGTAGGAGAAGAGATGCCACTTTTCCAGTAGTGTACCCACTGAGAAATTGTCGTCATTAATGCAAAGGACCCCTACCCATGTTTGGATCAAAATACCTAATTAAATTTAATAAAAAGAAGAATCATGAAAGTAAGATGGAGCCTGTAATAGGAAAGGAAGTGCTATAAAGGCAGAAAAATGACTACAGTTTGTAATATAAATATGTGAAACCGTCTACTAGTGGAAAAATTTATAACAAGCAAGTTTACCACAATTCAGTAGGATTTAGGAAAGTAACTTCTTCCATCATAAAATTCTTCTAAACGATTTTTAAATATAAAACATTTCAAGAACAGCTATTGGGGAACCATTGGGAAAAGGAGCTGGGCCCTCCAAGGGTAGGCAACTGTTGATTGGCATGAGCAGTATGTGGAGCCTCGAGGGGTGGGATCAGACTGTGTTCCTGTGCATGGGCTGACACCTTGGAGCCCATTCCCTGCAGAGGAACATCTAACCCAGTCTTGACTTTGGGATGAGGAAATCAGACTTGCCTGGAGTGGATGTGCCGTGCTGAGCTGACCCACCTTGGGACTTCTTGCCTTTTTGGGGAAGGAGGAAGCCAAAGGCTGACTGGGAGGGATTGGGAGGAAAGAAGGGAGGGGAAACGGGGATACATAGATAAAAGTGACAATTTTTGTAAATAATAAAGATGGATAACACTTCCCAAATATTCATCATCTTCTATAAATAATAAACTTAGAGAGTATTAGTTCACAAAAAACTATCCAGATCAGAAAAAAAAATCCTAATTTATTTCTCAGATAACATTTGATGTCCTGTTCAATAGTGAGAATGACCTCTGCTTGAGGAAGAACACTTCAAAACAAGATTGAAACTATCCTTCATTTAAAGGACCCCAAGAGTTTCTCTGTGACATCACCACCCTTAAAGTATTCTTTAAATCATTATCATAGCTGGTTATTTAATAAGATCTATTATTAGTGTGAATGTAATTTAATAATTAAACATTTTAGGTTCTTATAATATGTTATACCTGAAAGATGAACTATAGATGAGAGTGTTATCATGTCATATGAAACAAAGTCTCTACTTCAAGGGTCTAATTATAAAATAAGATAAAGGCGTGATAGGATTGAAAAATTTTCAGCCATATACATGGCAAGTGGGAAAAATAAAATATGAAAGTTCTTGAAAAAGAGAAGAATTTGCATCTGTGGAAAAGGAATATTAAAAAGGAGATGTTCAGCTTCATCAGTCCGTAGGTAGAGAGAGGAGTAAGTATGGCATGTTGTAGTCACTCCTAGGGAATGATTTAATATTACTTTGAGAATCATTCATGAAGGCAAGATGACATAGATGTCTAATGCTGTTGCCATTTCCCTGGGTTGTACATTGCTTATTTAACTCCCATAGTAGAAAGTGTCACCTTTTAATTCTCCTTTGTTCCACTTTGTACGATTCAGTATAATGACCTTAGTAGAGAACAGAAGTGAATTGGAATGGTGAAGGAACAAAAGAGAAGGGAAGTGTTTTAATTTTGTTATTAACTAATTAAAATTTAAAAAGTAGCAATTCTTTTTTCACAAAAATACATTTTGTATTCTTAGCTACTCTTTCAGATTGAGAAGAAAGGCATTGTTTTGTAGTTCTTTTCTCTGTTGCTTAGAAAGGTACTAGACACCCTCTCTACCCTTTTAACTAAGGAGGTTTCACAGATGGGACCAAACAGAGGAAATTATCAAATAATAAATTAGTAAGTAATAAAATATAGCATATTAGAATTATTTATAATCCAGATTTACTTTTTAATTATGCCATTTATACTATGAGCGAAAACTTAGAAATTTGAGACAAAATTATCCTTAAAATAAGTTTTGACATTTTGTGGCTTTGTCATAGACTATGGACACAATGAACCAAATCCCCTCCCCCTTCTCTCTCCATATATGATGTTCATAAAACAAATATGATTCTATAGTTTGTCGTTTTCTTTACTTTTTCCTTTAAACATTATAAAGTAGCAAGAAATATCATATAATTGCAATATTTCTCCCCTTTTCCTCTCTACAAACCCTTCCTTTGAACACTTTGAACATCCTTCTCTTTCAAATTCGTGACTACTTTTGTCACTAATTATTATATACATACATAAATGCATACATACATACATACATGCATATCTTCTCATTTTGTATAATGTTACTAGTATGTATGTTTTCAGGGCTGACATATACTTTTTATTTTCCTTTCCATTTCTCTCCTAGTGTTCTGAATGTTACTCTCTATGTCCCTGTCTTCTCCATTAATATTCATTCATAATACTAATTTAAGAAACTATTCAATATAAATTTCAAAATATACATGCTATATTTATCTGAAATAAAGTAAAATATCTGAGAAAAATTAAGCCAAAATTAATTAAAATGGGGAGGGAGAAGGGTAAAAATAACACTGTAAGACTATTTCTAAAAATATCTTTAAATCTCGAATATTTCCCCATAAAGGATAATGCATTTTAGACTCATTTCTTATCATATGACCAATAAAAGAAATAAACTAACAAGTACATGTATCAAGACTGGAGAGATGTATAAACAAGAGAACTCATTGCTCTTCTAGAGGACCTGTGTTTGAATTCCAGCACCAATATGTTGGTTTATAATTTCTGTAAATCCACTGCCAGGAGACCCTACACTATTGTCTAGTCTCTGTGTACACCAGGCACACAAGTGATGCACATTGCATATACTTAGGAAAAACATCCATATACATAAAATCAAATGAATGATATGCTAAATAATGTAAGTCATTCCTCATAAGAAATACAACTATTTCTGATTCAGACAAGAGAATGAAATTTGATTCAGACAAGAGACAGATATTTCAAAAGTACTCATAAAAAGAAAAGAAAATATAACCTATAATGCTGTCAGTAGTCTTATAATAATTGCAGTCCTTGGCATCACTGTGTATAAACACATGTGTTTATAGGACTATTTATTAAGTCCATAATATCATTAATGTTCAAATATTATAAATCTATGAAATAGTCAAATAAGTCATATTCATAATGATATATACTTTGTAATTATGCAAGTTATGATAATACAATATTAAATGAGTGAAACTTATAACAGGAGTAATAGATTACATTTTCTTTAAAAGTCTATAAATATATCAAATTTTTAATCTTGGTAGTAGTATAAAGTTTGATTCTTATATGTACATAGAAAAAGCATTAAAGATGCACATACACAGTTGTTAAGGTGGTAATCTATATGGGGAAAGAATGTGGGGCTTTTTTCTCTCTTTTTAAATTGAAAATAGATTCCTCTCTCATACACTACATCTCAACCACAGGTTTTCCTCCCTCTGTTTCTCATGCCCCTCCCCACTTCTCTTCTTCCTCAGATCAATTTCCTCTTTAGAAAAGAGCGGGCCTTCTCTACATGTTTTTAGCAAAATGAGATCATGTTGTACATGCTATATATAACTGGCTTTGTCAGCTTTGTTTCATTGCCAATAAATTTTTATCATCTAAAAATATACATGAAATATAACATGAATAATAATGAAAACTTTTAAATTTAAAAATTAAATTTTCTATTTTGGAAACAAGTTAAATTATATTATGTGAGAATATGTTGAGATTTCATATAATAAATACCACTATCATCATTATAATAAGAATAGGGGAGTATTTCCTAGCCTTTTTGCAATCTTATTCTCTGCATTATTATCTGCTTCCCCACAACTTCTGATTGTTTATGCTTTGATGTGTATCATCTCATTTAGAACTTGTCCCTGATATTTCTGCTTTGTCTCAACGCAAGTCCTGCTTTGGATTGCCTTCATGTTCTCTGGCATACACATTTTATATGTTAGCATACATTAATTTTTTTATTTTCCTATTATAGAGGGGAATATCTTTGATTTGTGTTTGTACTTTCCTGGAAAAATAATAGAAAATAATGATTAAGTGGATGAATATAAAAATAGAAAAGTACAGAATGTGTTTGCCATGTAGAGGCTTGCAAAGTCTATCAATTTCACAATTTGATGAATACTAAATAAACATAATTTAAATATTAAATGCAGAGATGAAGATATAAATATTCAACTTGGCAAGAATTTTTAAAGTATGGGGAAATATTAGCAAAATATTTATTCTAAAGTTACTTTAAAACATACTATTGGAAAAAACATGAATATAAAAATGTAATACAAAGACAAAAATAACTTAATTTTACTTCAAGAGGGCAGGTAAGTCTTTCTAAAAGAGTGTACCTACTGAAAAATATCAAAAACTATTTTCAAACAATGAAAAATGATAATACTAAAGTAAAGTCATGAGCCTTTTTATACATAATTATAACATAGTTGATGGGTCTCTAATTGGAGAATTTTCTCACATTAGTTTTTTGAACACATAAATCCTAATTTGGTATGTTAATTCTTAAAATGATGTATATTGTAGTGCTGTTAAAATATAAAAAAATTACTGCATCAAATTTTGTTTGTTAATAGTTCTTTCATATTTCATTTAGTAAAGAAGTAGTAATTGTGATATTTAGAGAAGGAAATACAGTATTCCAGGTTGTGACAGACTAGTTTGGCTTATTTGGACCTGATTGCATCAGTTATAAAAGTTATTGATTATGGCAGTAAATAGAAGTGTCTTACACTTCAAAAGTACAAAAACAACTTTGAGTAAGATAGCCGTCTACTTCTTAGAGACCATATTGATTAATCTCTGTCAACATCTATATATTTTGTCTTAAACTCTGCCAGTTTCCCTGGGCTGTTTGGCACCTGGTCATAAGCAGAGAGAACAACTGGTGAGATTTTGACATTGTCTTAAATTACAGTGACTTAGTTTGGAGCTGAAAGACTGTGTAGGAATATAAAAAGAGAAGGGATAAACATAAATGCCAGCAGACATGGAGAATATTAGACCCTTGTTTGAAGTAACATATTTTGATATTGCTATTTATAATGTAGGAAGTAAGTAAAAAACCTTCACAGAAAAGAAATTAGTTGCCTATTTATAGATTTCTATGTGTTGTTCATGAGATTTATCTCTGGGCAAATAAACAACGGGTAGGTATTATGCTTTGCTTCTAATTAAACTGACATTTAGTCTCACCTATGGAATGTGTTCTTCTCACCAATAAACAAAAAATCAGCTGCCGCAAAATAATGGAAGCAATTAATTACCTGATACTTATAGATACAAAATTATTATTGGAAACAAACTGTACTTCTCTTTTGTCATTCTCTACATTAACTTCTGGGAGCATGTGAAATGACTTTACATTCATGGACATGTTAGTCATGTTTGTCCAAGGATACACAGTCTTTCTTACAGTCTGGAAAGTTATTTAAGAAACATTCTTCTGGGTATCAGTGATAACATGAAACACCTCTGCTTCCAGTGTTCCTCTGAAAATTACTACAATGTCACAGACTTTATTTTCATCTTTTTCTTCAAATTTGCCAACAGCTAGGTGAAAAAAACTCAGCAATTATGTAAACCCAGTTAAAGAAGCATCTCCTTATTATGTTCATGGAGCCTTATTTGTGAAGACAATACATTTCGAAATATTGTGTACGAGCTTGGGCACAGGAAAGATGAATTACAAAGGCAACTGAGAAAAACATGGAGTACTGGAGGGAGTCCCAGGAAACAATGAAATAGTAAAATCATGGAAGACATTTTAAATGACCCCAGTATTTTTGCTTTTTCTAGATATCTGCAATGTTGATATGGTTTATTTCTGCCATGTGAATAGAAAAATGAAAAGAGATACTCTACTACCAATGCTGTAATCTTCATTATCATCTACAATGCTAACTGACAAAACATGGTCTAACATATACTCACAAACATTAGAAATTAAAGTATTTCTCTATTTCTGACTTATTCTTGGAAGAAGTGGTAGTATGAGTAGCAACAAAAGTTACATTTCCTTCAGATGCAAATAATAAAAATTTAATAAAATTAAAATAATATTTGTGCTGGAAAGATAGCTCTGTGGTTAAGGAAATATTTTGGTCTTGCAGGGGATAAAAGTTTCATTCCAAATATGCAAATCATACTCAGCTACACCTATAAGTCCAGCTTCAGATATATCATAGGCTTCTGGCCTCTGCATGTGCCAGCACTGCACTCGCACATATAGTGACCCACTGGAACAAAAGACCATTGTATATTACATACTATTTATTGCTAGCACTGATTACAGAAGTTATACCAGTTTCTGATTGAGTACTCAAAAGTATACAACGTAGGAAACTACTTGCTAAAATAAAAACAAACAAAAATAGTAGAAAAGACACCAGACAGAGATAGTTAAATGTAAAATGTGTCATTATCTTGTTGCAATTACTAGAAAGCTTTGTATCCTATACAGAGATAATAATATCCTCTCTTCTGTGTTTATTGCTGTGCCTAACTTCATGCCTATGCCCACATGTTATGTCTAAAAGAAAAGTTAGAAATAATGCTTAGATCACATAAAATCATATGTTATTGAGTCCTAAAATAGTCTCCCTGGTTATTGCCAATCTGAGATTGGTCTTTTCACTTTTCATTATCTCATCTCATCTCCAGGTGCCTTCTGATTAACCTCTTAGTTATTTTACTAAATACCTTCTCATTATTATGTTTTATCCCCTGTGCATTTCTAAATGAAGAGAATATTGCACAAAAGACTTTTTTTTCTTTTCTTTCTTTGTTTCTGATTTAGGGTTTCTTTATGTAAAATCTCTAGCTGTCCTGGAACGCACTTTGCAGACCTGGCTGCCTTCAAACTGACAGATCTGCCTGCTGCTGCCTTCTGAGTGCTGGGATTAAAGGTGTGCACCACCATGCCAGGGTCAGGAATTTTTGTTAATAAAAGACATTTAACTCAATGTTGAAAGAAACAAAACCCATTGCATCTATCCATCTTTAATTTTAATTCCGATGTTCAAATTTTCTCTAAAAATACTAAGAATGCGGGACCTAAATAGCAACAATAAAAGTGTGCTTAACTTTTCTAATATGTAAAACAGATATTAGTATCTATTTCACAAATTATTGTATTGTAATATGCATATAATATGTATACATGGATATACATATATATACATCACGAACCAAACATAGGAGCATTATTTAGTCAGAACCTGGAAACAACCTAGATGTCCTTCAACTGAAGAATGGATTAAAAAATTGTTGTACATTTACATAATGGAGTACTACTACTCAGCAGTAAAAAAAAATGACATCCTGAAATTTATTTGGGTTTTTGGTTTCTTGAGTTCTCTCTATACTTTAGAGATCAGTCTTCTGTCAGCTATTGGGCTGGTGAAGATCTTTTCCCATTATGTAGGCTGTCGTTTTGTCTTATTGACTGTGTCCTTTGCCTTATAGAAGCTTCTCAGTTCCAGGAGGTCCATTTATCAATTGTTATTCTTAATATCTGTGTTGCTAGTGTTATATTTAGGAAGGAGTCACCTGTGCAATGTGATGGAGGGTATTTCCCATGTTGTTTTCTATTAAGTTCAGTGTAACTTGGTTTATGTTGAGGTCTTTGATTTACTCGGACTGGAGTTTTGTGCGGGATGATAGATATAGACCTATTTTCAGTTTTCTACATACCATCATCCAGTAATGCCAATACCATTTTTTGAAGATGCTATCTTTTTTCCATTATCTATTTTTATCCTCTTTGTCAAAAATCAGTTGTATATATTTTTTCCCTCTGTCAAAAATCAGTTGTTTATAGATGTGTAGACTAATTTTAGAGTCTTCGATCAATTCCATTGATTCACGAGTCTGTTTTTATTCCAGGACCAACCTGTTTTTTTTTTTTTTTTTTTTTTTTTTTTTTTTTTTTTTTTTTTTTTTTTTTTACTGTAGCATTATAATATATCTTGAAGTCAGGGATGGTGATTGGTGATGCCTTCAGAAGTTATGTTATTGAGCAGGATTGTTTTGTTTTTGGCAATACTGGGTTTCCTGCTATTCCATATGAAGTTGGGCACTGTTCTTTCAGGTTCTATAAAAAAAATTGTGCTGGGATTTCGATGGTAATTTCATTGAATGTGTAGATTGCTTTTGTTAGGATTGTCATTTTCGGTATGTTGATCTTACCTATAAAAGAACATGAGACATGAGAGATCTTTCCTTTTTCTGATATCTTTAATGTCTTTCTTCAGTGACTTAAAATTTTTGTCAAACAGGTCTTCTAATTCTTTGGTAAGAGTTACATCAAGATATTTAATGCTATTTGCAGCTATTATAAAGGGTGATGTTTCCCTTTATTTTTAAGCCCTTATATCGTTAGTGTTTAGGAGGACTGTTGATTTTGATTTTTCTTTCCTTTTTTTTTTTTGGAGTTGATCTTGTATCTTGCTACCTAGCTGAACTGTGGGAGTTCCCTAGTAGAATTTTAGGGGATATTTATGTATATTATTCTATCATCCACAAATAATGTTAGTTTGAATTCTTTCCAATTGTATACCTTTGATCTTCTTTCGTTGTCTTATTGCTCTAGCTAAAACTTCAGGAAATATGCTGAATAGATATGGAGAGAATGAACAGCCTTGTCTTATTTCTGATTTTAGTGGAATTGCTTTGAGTTTCTCTCCATTTAGTTTGATGTTGGCTGTTGGCTTGTTGTAAATTGTTTTTATTATGCTTAAGTCTCCCTCTTTCAAGAAATATCAATTAGCATTATCTCCTCAGGTAAGGTGGGACATTTTGCACACCTTCTTCATCCATGTTGAGTTTTTTGTCTATCTTAGTTTTGTTTGGGTCTTATGGATGCTGTCTTGACAACTATAGTTTCATATATGCAAATGTTCTCCTATGTCTAAAAAAGATAGTTTTGTTCTTCTGTAATTGTCCACTTCTGCCTTTTACAGTCTTTCTGCTTTGTATTCCACAATGATCCCTGAACTTTGGGAAAAGTGGATATAATATAGATCTCCTACTTAGTGCTAAGAATTCTGTAGTCTTATATTTTCTGAACTTTAACCAGTTGTGGGTATCTGTGCTAATGAACACCTGGTACACAAGAAGTTTCTCTAGTAAGATTTATGTGACACACTGAGCAATGTCTATATATGTGTTCATTCATAAAAGTAGTAATATAAGGTTCTCCTCTAGGACCAAAGGTTCTTATATAAAAAAGCACCAATAGAGTAACCTTAAAAATGGAGGTGACAATTACCTCAAGTAGACACCACAGGCTAACACCAACAATAAGCCCAAATGCTGGAAGTTGATTAACTCTTTTAGATTTGTTGTCTGGTAAGGTCCTACAGATTTACTCCAAAACATTATAGGCTCTTGCTATTGTTCTTACTGTATACTTGCTCTCTATAAGTAGATAGTAAGACTCCACTACTGAAGAAATCACATACTTGAGTCATAGAACAGAGAGAAAACAACCCTGATACTCACCTAGAAGTTTTATCCTGGTTGGATAGTTTTGATGGTGTTGAAAGGTTCTATGCATGATACTTATTCATTTGTAAATTTTTGGAGCTACAATAATAACTACCCAGGCAAGTATACTGGTTCAGTAGAAGCACAATATTGCAAAGTAAACAACCACTTTTTAATTAGATTTAAGGCCTGCTCCATACCTAGAACTGTTGCTAGTGCCCACTTATGTTTTACTGGGCAAAATTAAAAACATAAAGAGGGTATGCTCTTAAGGGAAGCTCTAAGTAATAATCTATTTTATTTTCTATTTTACCTTTTTAGGTCTCCTTCAGTCTTCTTTTGTGGCTCCTTACTTGGTTATCAAATAAAACAAAACAGAATATTTTGGTTCTTCCCTTATCACTTCTCTCCCTTTGACTTCTGCATTCTTCTTAATACTTTTAAGAATTCTTTTGATGATATTGGATTAAATTGGAGAGTTTAAATTTCTCTTTAATTTTATGGTAAAATGATTAGCAATTCTATATCTGCCTGAAAATTTAATTTTTCTTGTCCATACAGCCACATCTTTAGAAATGAGTTGATGATTATTTTGTGGAACATTAATATACCTACCACATTTTTTTGTGTGTATGTATATAAAAATTACAACCTGATTCTAACAGTAATAGGAGCAATAGGAGCATCTGAGAAAATGCAAATAAATTCTAAGGTTGTTCTTAACTGATCAAATGAATAATCTATGAAACATGGAGGCATGTGATCCAAGTAAGAATCCACACTTGAAATTTCAAAATTTACTTCGGATTTTCTTTTTTTTTTATTTTATTCTTAAATTTTTTCTCCCTTCCCTCCTCCCAATCTCTCTGAGTCAGATTTCAGCCACCCCCTCCCCATCCCTGCATCCCCACCCCTAAAAGGGCAAGAAGTCCCAAGGTAGGCCAGCACAGCATGGCACATCCACTCCAGGCAAGTCTGATGTCCTCATCCCCAATTAAGACCTGGTTAGGTGTTCCTCTGCAGGGAATTGGCTCTAAGGTGCCTGCTCACACATAGGAACTTAGTCTGATCACAACCCTTGAGGCTCCTCATACTGTCCATGCCAATTGACAGTTGCCTATACTTGGAGGGCCTAGCTCTTTTTCCTGATTGTTCCCCAGAGGCTGTTCCTGATTCAGTGAGGTGCCCCATGTCCAGGTAGCCATCTCTGGGAATTTTATTAATAATTCCTATCTCCTTGCTCAGACTCTCTTCTCCTGTTCTCAGCTGGACCAGGAGCTCGGCCCAGTGCTCAGCCACGGACCTCTGCCTCCACCTCTATTCATTGTTGGATGTAGGTTCTGTGATGACACTTAGGGTGGCTATTCATTTGATTATAGGGGAAGTCCTGCTTAGGCACACTCTCCACTATTGGTTGGAGACCTGGTCAGGGACATCCTGTGAGTTCTTGGACATTTCCCTACTTTAATAACTAATACTGCTGACGAGGCACTAGAAAATGATTTAGAGAATTTTCATCCTTTCTGAAATTTTTACCAAGTTGATTTTTTAAAATCTCTTTAAAATTAGATTAACTTTTTTTTTTTCACTCAAGTGATCCTTTGCATTATTTGACTGACTACTTTGACTGACTCCTCAATGTTGATTAAGAGGAATAAGAAATGATCTTCTACCAGGATATGAACTCTATATTGGCACTAGTGGAGAAATGGCATGAAGAAAAACTGATTTTATATTTTAATTTATTTTCTAATAAAGTGGTCTGTTAAACCAACTAACAAATAGTCACAATATCATTTCTTAATGGGAACATTATGAACATCTAAGAGCTGTTATAGTCAAGGATAACAAATCAGCTTAGTAAGGTATTGACTAATGGTTTTATAATTTTCAAAGTGTATGCATTGTTCTAAGTTTTGTTAGGATTTTATACTAAATTGACAGGATTTCTTTTTTGTAAAAAGAAATACTTTCAGAACTTACTGATGACCTTCCAATTTCATTTTTCTGCTTAATTAAAACCATAGCAACAGTAGATGGTTGATTTCTCTTGTCCTATGTTAAGGTGATTTTTATCTTCCTGGACTAGTCATATTTCACATTAAAAAAGAAAAAAAAAACACTTTACTGAAAATATGCGAAAGACACAGTATCCCAAACCTTGAAACAATTTTGAACTACATTATTTTGCAACATGGTCTAAATGTAAGTGATTTTGTACACACACATGCACACACACACATACACAAATTGATTTTTTCAGTTTTTTTTATCAGTTTCCAGAATATGTCTTATCAAATTAAATTCAAATTTCTTTAATATGGCAATTTTTTTCCTGCTATACCATGAGAAGTTAAAATACTGTGTCTTATTAAATTCTCCAGTATGGCTCATGATCTAGTTTAACTACAAACCGAGCCAAAGAATATCTTATATAGATAGTATATCCATGTGTAAAAACTTCTCAGTTGTTTTAAGGCAGAGAAGGTATTTTACATAATTTAAAAACTCAACTCTAGGAACTACTTTAAAACGATTCTATATAACAAAAAGAGTAAAGTGATTAAAAAGGCAGTCTTTTTACATTCTAGATTGGGCCTCTGACCAGTGATTAAAGCTTCTGAGATCTGGATATACTCTGTGTCTAAGGAAAAAGAGTCTGTGGCTTTAAGACATTAGGCTTCTGAAAATTTCCTCTGGATACAGTAGAAAAATCCTTTTTCCATTGGAGACAATTAAAACGACCCTTTCTTCAGTAAAAAAAATCATATTGGACAAATAATATAACTGTGAAAATTCTAACTATATGGGTACATATGTATATGCAAATATATAAATGCATGCAATAACAATTGTTTTAAAAATAGGTGATAAATTTGAAGGAGAGCAGGGTAGATAGAGAATGGAGCTATTTTATAATTATAATAATCTCAATATTAAGCAAGAAATCTAAATAGTGACAATGTTAGCATCCTCTGTATAATATATGAAACTTAAGTTCTTTTTTCACAGAGAATACCTTGCAGTGTGTCATTCAAAGAAATAATTTTTCAGCCACATGCATATATATACATATATACATATATATGTATATCCCTCTATATATCTGGAATTAGTACTGGATTTAATGGAGGGGTCATATTAATTCTCCCAACAACACAAGTTCAGTTACATGTCCTCAGATAAGTCAAGTAAAGGAGCCATATAGTGAAAGTAGATAAATAGGAGTTTTGCTTGAGTCTGTTTTTAAAATTTCTAACTTGAAAGTAGGGCTTAAATAGGAAGCAAGAGATACATATAAATAAGCAGTCTGGCAGGGTGTTCCCTGTCTCAGCTCTGAGTGTCCCCTGCAAGGTCATCTGACAAACTAAATATTTCTTCTGAAGATGAATTCTTCTTTGGGTACAATCAGAGCTTCAGTCATTTCTCTTAGTAGGTAATTACTGCAGAAATGTTAACATCTTGAGGTCCATTCTTTCAGTAGTCTGATAGCCAAAAAATGTGCACAAGTATCTTTTAAGAATATTCCTACAAAGTTGGTTACAGAATAGAAGAAGTTTGATTCTTTGTTCTTTAAATTAATGGCACTCAGCAATCCAAGTTGACTAATGTGTGTCTTCCAACTTCAAATCATGATAATAAATCTTTTAATATTCTCTTTAAAGTTAGAGGAAAAGTAAAAACATCAGTAAATTTAAAGACAACAATACTTTTGAGGCTCTTATGTATCCCTGCTTTTCTTTTTTTCATTGTTGACAAATTTTCCCTGTCACTCTGAAAATCAGAAAGTAATATTAACTGACATTTTAAAGTTCTGAAAAGCAATGTTCTGTGTTTACAATACAAATAACTTCTTACCTATATTGAAAAATGTTAAATGCCTAGTGGAAATACATTAAAATATCTGGATTAAAATTTAAAACATAGATGGAAATATTACTTTTACTGTTTGAGATATGGGGTTTATTGACAATTTGCTTAAATCAGATGTGTAATTTCAACAATTAAAGTTTAGTTTCTATCTTTACTTTAAAATACTATTACACAGGGTTGAAGAGGTGGTTTAGTGGTTAAGAATGATTGGTGTTTTTCACAGCATCCAAATCAGATATTTCACAACAATTAAAACTATACTTCCAGGTGATTGACACCTTCTTCTGGAATTCTAGGGCACCTGTATAAAAGATCATACATACATGCAGATACACACAAACATAAAAGTTTCTTTTTAACTTAAAAAATGATTATAATCATTTTAAGTCAAGAAAACTTAATTAAAAATATAATCTGTTAAAAATATTTCTACTACATGGAGACAACAAAGTGATCAGATTTGTTTCCTTTTGTTTTACCAATTGTGTTTTAAAGTGAAGTATAAGCACTGAAAATATTTTTGAGAAGGTGGCTATGTTTTTATGTGAAGAAATATGATACATTAATTAAAAAAATGCCATGTTCTCTTACTTCAAAATCAGCATTGTAAGAAGATAGATTAATACAGACAGCAAGATCCTGTAATTTATGACTAATTTTTCTACCATTAGCTGACATACGCTGCAAGATATTAGGGAGATTGTAAGAATTCTACAAAATTAATTATTTCTTCAAATGTTGATATGTGTTTTTAATAGGCTGATTCTTAATTTGAATCTCACTTTCTATATTTGTTTAACTAATACAAATATTTTTGCTTTGCATCTGTCTTTTACTGGCAACAATTTCAGTTTATGACTGATTTTTGGCATATTTTTCCTCTCACGTGGCTTTTTAGATTATACTGCATTATTATTCAATGAATTCAAATAAAAGCACACAGTAATTAAATACTTCATTCTCCAAAGAAAATAAATTTTAATCTCTTTTTGAGACAGCAGAAATCATGGTGACCTCTGTGTGACTATTTTTAAAACACTTATTTTCTTCTAAACATTTAATATTCTCAGTATGTATAGTCACAGAGTTTCTTAATTATAATAAATTATTGACTTATTTCTATAAAAGTTTGCCTTTGAGACTTAGCTCATATATATCTATTATTTTGTATTTTCCAAACATTAACAAAATAGGGCGGGTGAGATGGCTCAGTGGGTAACAGTGCTTACTGCTACAGTTGATAACCTGAGTTAGATTCCATAAGTCACAGGGTGGAAGACAGGATCACACACATTCAGGCACACAGATAAGCATGCATGCACACCGTACACAAAAATATGTAGCTGGAATTTTTCCTGTGTCCTGCAGATTCTTGGTCCCAAATAAACACAAAATGGCTTAGATTAATTATAAACTGTTTGGTTTGTGGCTTGGGTTATTACTAGCAAGCTCTTAAATAACATATTTCTATTAATATATGTATAGCCACATGGCTGGAAGCTAACTGGTACTTTTGTAATCTCTTCCTTAGGTGGCTAGATTATGTATCCCAGACACTGGCCTTCTTGTCTTTCTGCTTCAATTTCCCACCTTGCTGTGGCCAAGCAGATTCTTTGTTAATCAATCGCAGAAACACATATACAGAAAGATCATCCCTCAGCACTTCCCTTTTTCTGTCTAATCAAAAAAGAAGGTTTTAATTTAACATAGTAAAATTACATAAAACACTTATCAAGCAAGAATTAACAGTTACAATATCTAGTCTATTTGTATCTAGCAAAATTAAAGAAAACATTATATCAACTGTTCTATTTTTGTGACTCTAAAGTTTTATATATAATTTACTTTTATTAATAATTCATGCAATCTATAACCATAACCATGTCATCTTCAACTCCATCAGAGACACCAGAAGGATATAATATTACCTGACTAGACAGAAAGTGTACTGTAATAAAATTCAAAAATTCTAGGAATGACAGAGACATATGGGTTCCTGGACAATCACCCAAAATTCATATGCAATGTTGGGGCATCTATCTTTGGCCTATAGGCCTAGAGTCTCTAGTAGACATTTTAGTGAAGCTGAAAATTTGAAGCACTGTCTTGCCTACTGGCAAAGTTTGTCAGTTGTTTTCTTCTGTGTCTTTCAAAACGTTTGGCTATTTCTTCAGTGAAACAGGAAACTGAAGGACCATATTACCTTGTTTTGGCAAAGTTTAGTTTTCATTTTCCCATGGTCCCTGCATGTCCAGTTTATATAATATACTGTCATTCAGTCAAGACAAGGTTTTTTTGTTTTGTTTTTCCCCCAGTGGCTAACTATTTCCACAAAGAAAGCAAACTCCATATTTCTTCAATTTCCATCATATTCTCTGAAGTATATTGGTGCTGCCAGGATCAGATATATTTCAATATCTAGAAAAGTCTAATTTCTTAAATCATTTTAAATGCCATATTCTGTAGGTCTTTGAAGTGTTTGAAGATTGCCTTTTAAATTAAAATATGTTTTTGTGTACATAGAAAACTAACATGACTATAATAAATTTGTCACAAATGACTAATTATAGTCTTTATTTTAATTATACACTACAATTTTAGATGAATTATATAAACAATATATCTTAAATAAAAGTAGAAATATTCAGATGGTATAAAAAATTGACCTTAAGTTTGTATTAACAGAACAAAATCCATACTATTGTAAAGTATTTTAAAATTAACATTTTTTGCTTATTAATGTAAATTCAATAATATATCTTTAAAAACATATTTTTTGAGGTGGAGAGATGGCTCAGAGGTTAACAGCACTGACTGTTCTTCCAGATGTCCTGAGTTCAATTTCCAGCAACCACATGGTGGTTCACAACCATCTACAATGGGATCTGGTGCCCTCTTCTGGCATAAAAGCAGAATACTGTATATATAATAAATAAGTGAAAAAAAAACTTTTCTACATCATATCCCATTTTTTTTCATTAGAAATCTATTGCATTTATAATCAACCACCATCAAATAAAAACAAGCATTCATAAATAATATTGGTGGAATTTGGGCATAGTTTTCTATAGTACATCCTGCTGATTGGGGGCACTGTTAATCTTATGGGGATCCTGAGAAAATTTAAGTTAATGGTCAAATCCTGGGCAGACCAGTTATAATCTTTGGTGATAGATTCCATCTGTCAAGGTTCAGGAGATCTCAGTTGATCAAATCTGATCCATCTTAACCCAGAATGAATTCATAGCCTCTTGCTTCCTGTGGAAACAAAAGTAGGGTCTCTTCCAAAGCAACTAGTCTTAGTCCCAAATTTGGAAGTCAAGATACCTGTAAATATATATGTTGTATTAACCTAGTAGTTCACACAATCAAATGTTTCTCTGTAGTTATCTCATTAACACTCAAAAACATTTTAAATAACCCACAATACTATACATAATCCAGACTCTGTGTACTTTTCACCTTTATGTGGTTTATTTCTTTTTATTATTTTATAACTATGTATCTTTTCTTATGACTGTCTAAACCTTCTCTTTTCTCTCTTAATTCTACATACATCTTAAAAACATACTGTACCCATTGTTTGTTCGTATTTTTAAATCTGAATCTGTTCTTACTGTGTACCTGTAATTATTTTCTGACCATTGATTTAAACTGAGGCATGGATAGGATGAAAAAAGACAGCCTGGATTATGAATTCATCCTTTTTAGCTTTCAACATGGTGGAGGTAAGTTCATTGCCAACTCTGGAAGCCATGTACCACCCTAGCAATGCAGGGAAGCAACTGGTCTGAGCTGTCATCAAGCAGCTTGCAGCACACTGTCCATAAACCTCATTCAAATGCTCCACCACAGGACCTCTCTAAAAGTCATCTGTGCTGCCAGAAGGAACCAGGAAGCTGTCTCTTAAAGGAGCTGTACATCTGTTAGCCTGCAGCAGCAGAGCTTATGTTTTTTAAAAAAAATGCAGTTACCAAAAAGTTGCACTCAACTTATTTTATGGGTTTAGAATCTTTTTTAAGCTTTTGTCAGGATGTTTGCAGAAATTCTGGCCCCATTTTGGGATGCCAGATGAAATCTAAAGTTTTCCTGTGTCCAACAGCTTCTTGGTCCCAAATAAACACCCAGAGGCTTATATTTTTTGCAAACTGTTTGGTCAATGGCTCAGTCTTACTAGCTAGGTCTTGCATCTTAAATTAATGAATTTTTATTAATCTGTGCAGAGCCATGTGGCTGGTGGCTTACTGGTACTTTCTCAGTCTGTTCCTTAGGTGTTTGGATTGTGTATACCAGACAATGCCCTTCTGCTCCTGTGTCTCTGCTTGGTTTTCCTGCCTGGATGTACACACCACCTTGTCATAGGTCAAACAGCTTATTAACCAATTGTAGAAACACATATTCATAGCAGACAGAAAGAACAATCCACAGCACAAATATATATATATATATATATATATATATATATATATATATATATATATATATATATATATATATATATATAAAGCATCAACACAGTAAGTCAGGAAGGCCATTAAGTATTACATATTTTTCCTACAGTGTCTATTATGTAAATTCTTTGAAGTAGTTGAAATATTGATTTGAACTTTTTGTTATTCTTTTTTTTATAAAAGAAAAGATGAATAACAACCATTAGCTGATTATTAATTTTTTTCATAAAACTTTCACTACAGGTATTAGGCTCAATGTATAGAACAATTTAGCAAATAGCATTTATATGTGATAGAACAAAGAAACACAAAAGAAGATGGTGTTCTCCCAGCCTAGTCCTAATTACATGTGTCATAGATTTTAATTCAAATCTGATGTATATTTAAATCAATTAGGCACAATCAGAGGGATGATAAAAATGAATTTTATAATAGAAACTAGGTTAAATGTTTTACTACCAGGAACTTGTAACCATTTTGTTTTGTTTATTTGTTTTAATTTTTTTCTTTTTAAGGATAGTGTAGTCAGAGAAACTGTCTGGCATCTTAGTGACTCTTAATAATACTGTGAAAGATAGATTTCTGTTTTGAAAGCTCTATAAGGATTAAGTAGTGTCCATAAGTAGATCATCTTTGTAAATCAGCTTTTCTATAAATTTGGCAATATGTTATTACATCTACCACATTCATTTTATTGTTAGCACTCTCCATGGCCACTTGCTTCTATTGTTTTCCTATTCAGTATGAGAAAGCTTAATTTCAAACACACACACGCACACATACACAAGTGTATGCATGCATGCATGCCAACCACATACAATGCACACCTGGAAAGTAAGACCATTATTAGACACTGCACATTTTCTGAGATATTTAGTGTGTAAACTCGGTTTTGTTTCAAATAATTATAATTTTTTCATAGACTACTTTTAACTTGAGGAAATTTTTTAACATACTCACACATGTATATATACATATGCACACACAAACACACTTTCACATTTGCATGGTTTTTGTTTTATTATTTCTCTCTACTTTTTAAAGACAGAATTTCTCTGTATAGTCCTGTCTGTTCTACAACTCCTTAAATAGACCAGGATGGTCTCAAACTTAAGAGATTTACCTGCTTCTGCCTCCAGACTTCTGGACTTAAAGGAATGCACCACTGTGTCCAGCCTATTCTTTTATTTTGAGAAAAATGTTTAGTTTCCACATTAGTAAGACTGTTTGGTACTTATTTTCCTGCTTAAAATATTTCACTTTACATAATGTCTTCCAGATTAATCTGTGTTGCTTCAAGAGATATAATTTCATTCATTTTAAAATCTGATTAGTATTTCATATTGGACATGTACTATTTTATCTATTCATTTGCCAGTGTATACCTATGTTAATCTTATTATCTTGACTTTTAGAAATAGTATGACAATAAACATGCAGGTACATATGACTCTTCATATGTATGTACATATGTCTGTACATATGCCCATATGTATATAAGCTGGCACAGTCATTCCAAAGACATGATTTTGGATATTAGTTTTAAATTCCATTCATCTATAATTCTGGATCCATCTGAGAGATTATTGCTTCATGTGGTAGTTTGAACCTCTGAACTGTAAGTCAGAACCAATTATATAATTTCTTATAAGAGTTGCAATGGTGATGGTATTTCTTCACAGTAATAGAAACTCCAGCTAAGACAGAAGTTGTTGCCAAGAACTGGGATATTTCTGTGATAGGACAGACCACACCTTTCTTTGGAGGAATGGGAACACACCTAGACTTTGGACTAGAAAAGAATTTGGAAGATAAATGTGGGCGGGACTTAATGTACTGTACTAGTAGGAACATGGAAGAAAGTGGTGTTATGAGTGATTTGAAGTGTAGAATCCAGCTCTAAAGTTTTCAGAGGAGATTATTTATGGTATATAAGTGATTTTAAAAATTAAGTTATTAAATTTACTTTTACCCAAAAGTCAACTATCTATCTCAAAATATTTTATAATAATATAAACTTGAATTTATTGATACAAATTTAAAGTCAATTTTATTATACTGTATATTTTTTTCTACTTTTGTTTAAAATATTATTTTTATATAATTCATTTTAAATTATAACATATAATTTAAAAATACAAATTAATAATCACTATAATAATCAAACTTATATTAAAATTTTAAATATACAAAAATATATTTTAATTAAAAAAATCTTCAAACACTTCTAAAACCTACAAAATATAACATTTAAAATATTTTAAAATCTTAAACTTTTCTAGACAATGAAACAATTCTACTCCTAACAACACCAATTTACTTCAAAAAATATAGACTTCAAAAATTCCATATAAAATTTATTTTCTTTATGACAATTATCCACTAGACAAAAACAATTCTTATGTTAACTACTTGACAATATACTTTTTAAACTAGAGATACAAATTCCATAAAAAAACCTCTAAACTTTGAAAAAAGCCAAAATAATCCTTCAAGTTCCTACTTTATATATAAAAAAAATCTATGAAACATTCTTCAAGCCTCAAAAAAACCTAATAAACTATTCCAAAATAAACAATACAGTCCTTCAAATTTCCTACTTCACTAAAAATTATGCTGGGGACTCTGGGCGTATGGACTAAAAATAAAGGCCTCAACTTTATAAAATAATCTTTAAATAACTTTCCAAACAAATAAATATCATCTCTGTCATTTCTAGATTTTAAAAGTTACTTAAAATTCCTTTTACTTGAATAAATACTATATTCTTCTATAGTCTTTAATATAATTAAAAATTAAATAATTATAAATATAACTTTTTGAATTATTTAAAAACTATTAAACATATAACTTTAAATTCACAAAATTAAATAAATAATAAATATTTTCTTTAATTTTACCTAATAAAAATAGACTAAAATATTATAGCTATAATTCTTACTTAATAACTATTGATTATATATAATTTTACTATATTAAAATTAAAACCTTTCTTTTAATTAGACAGAAATGGGGAGGGCATCTTTAAATAAAAAAAACTGTTTTAACCATGACAGACATCATAAAGATAAGCAAAATAAGTCAAAATATAAATATAAAATAAATAAAATCTAAAACCAAAACAAATCAAGTCAGATAATCCCCCCCCAAAAAAAAACATATAAAAATACAAATAAACCACAGGTTACATAACAAAACAAATTAATAAAAATAAATTAAATTAAAATTAAAAACCCAACTAACAATATGCCTAAGCCATAAGCCAAACAACATAAAATTAATATGTGTCAATATGTTTCTTTAAGACTTTAAAACTAATAATCCAAATAAACAACAAACAAGTCCAAATCGTAAAACTAGCGAAGCCAAAAACCAAATATAAAATTATTGGTATGTACCCTCTAGACTTAACTTGTGATAATTTGGTGGAGAATTTGACTACGTTTTGCCCTTGTATATAATAAAATCTGCTTGAGGATGAATTGAAAAAATATGCTTGAGGATAATTAAATACATCAACAGCTTTGCCAGAGAACATCTCATACAGCCTAGTACTGACTGTATTGCTTTGTTAATTAGGGCTGTTCTTATACAAATCTATAATTTACAAAAAAGCAAACAGCATAAAGAAAAATATAAAATGTTTAGTTTGAGGAGAAAAGGGCACAGGGGCATATAAAGGAAATAAATCCTGTGCTTCCGGATATAAATAGATTAAAGACAAGTCTGATTTTAAATGGAATAAAGAGAATGTGCTGTCAAGGCAAGACTTCACCCAGGTAAGCTTCCAACTTGTGACAAGAAACTAAATGTTAGAGCTAGTGCCTTTAATCCTAGCACTCCAGGGACAGAAGCAGAGGCAGAGGCAGAGGCAGAGGCAGAGGCAGAGGCAGAGGCAGAGGCAGAGGCAGAGGCAGAGGCAGAGGCAGAGGCAGAGGCAGAGGCAGAGGCAGAGGCAGAGGCAGGAAGATTTCAGAGTCCAATGCTAGCTTGGTCCTGGTCTACAAAGTGAGTTTAAAAACTGCCAAGCTTAGGCAATGAAGTAAACCATCAAAAGTAGAAAATTGTTAAAAGTGTATTTAAAGAGGAAGGAGGGACTTGCCTGTCTCCTAAAAGTGGCAAAACTTGGTAGTATAAGCCACATGGTTCTGGATTTATAGTCAGGTTTACAAGAAAGGGGTTATAGAATCTCTTTCCATGATTGAGAAAAGCTGGTGAGTCATGGTGTGTGGCAGGAGTTTGATCCTTGGAATGCACATGGTAGAAGCAGAATATTAAATCAGTTTTCCTCTGACCTCTAGTTGTTCACTGTGACATGGGTAGGCTCATACTTGTATATACATTCACAAAAAGTAATTTAAGAAATGTTTTAAAATTGAATATATCCATAGCATTTTATTCTGTTACCAATATTAATATAGCACATATTGCCTAAACTATTGGTTATAATAATACATGAGCATTCCTTTCCTCATGATATAACTACATTTTTTCAGAGCTAGTTCACAAAGATTGAATGCTGCAGAAGAATCCTGCAAATGTGAACATATTTATTATCATTATTAAACAAGTCAAAGTTCCTCTAAATTTTCATTGCAATTAAAATCTCAATCATGTTTACCACCTAATGTTTCACAGATAGACACATTTTCCAAGCAGAAATTCTATGTTAAATATGGTAATATTTTATTTGTGACACTATTTGTGGGGAGACATGAACATTTATTTATCTTAGGTAGGAAGCTGATGGCAGACCATCATATGCATATCAGCAAAGTCTAAGTTGGTATATCATTAAATTGTATTGGGGTTTCTTAAAGGACTATTGATGAAGGGTTACTTATAGTAGTATAAACAGTTTAAAGACAGCTGCATCACTAAAATCCTACCCCATCATTGGTTACAGGTCAGGAAATAGAAAAACCTGGAGCACACAGCACAATCTGAAGGTGGTTAAACAGACTAGAGACTTCTTTTTCAGATAGCTCACCTTTTATCTGTTTCTCCCAGGCAGCTTGGCTGGTTTGAGTATCTCAGCTTCTATTTGTTATTGCTTATATATGCTTGGGAATTAGGGGCCTACTGAACATGGTCATTTCAGGGACTTCCTAAAACTTTTGAGGTTTTTAATTCCTGAATTTATTGAGATTTCCTGCAGATGAGAATATTTTACCACCTTTATACTACCTTGTGTCTTAATGATCTGTAAATGGTGTTTCTCTGTTCTATTCCATTTTATAGCTGTTTCCAAATGATCATTCAATGGATTACATTAATTATAAAATTTTGGCCAGTAGCTCAGGCTTTATTACTAACTAGCTCTATGCTTTGCCACATGATTTGTGGATTGCTATCTAATAAGCTATGTGCCTTGCTTCTGTGGTGGCTATCTTGTGTTTCCTGACTTGGCTACTCTCTTACTCAGTTTGGTTGTCCTACCCATACTTCTTGCATGGCAGCAAACCAATCAGATTTATTATTAACAATGAGAACAGCATACATTCATAGCTTAAAGAAGGGTATTATACAGCATTTATTGCTTTCTCTATAATGAAAAAAGAATATTTTAACTTTAACATAGTAAAATTATATATAACAATAACAGATATCAAGTATCAATCACTTACAATACCTAGTCTATCTGTATTAGGCAAAAAATACTCTTATCATCTAACCTATCACTATGAATACAAAGTTTCATATCTAATTTTTCTTTTATCATACCTAAGGAAAATTATAATTATAAACATCTATTTTTCAACTCCATCAAATATTCTAGAAGGATATATTACCATAGTAAACAGAGAGTACATTGCAAGAAACTTCTAAAACTCTAGAAACAACAAACTTCTGGCTGCCTGGATGGTCACCCAAAGTTCTTTTGTAACTTTGGGGCATCCATTTTCAGCTAACAGGCTTAGAAGATATGGCAGAATTTTTAGTGAAGCAGGAAATTTGATGGACTATTCAATCTATACTGGCAAAGATTTTTTACTCTGTCCTGTAGAATGTCTGCACCTTCTTCTGTGAAGCAGAAAACCTGAAGAACCATACTGCCTTATTTTGGTAAAGTTTCATGGTCACCTGTTTGTCCTGCATGTTTAGTTTATACAGCATACTGTCAATGAGTTCAGGTAAGAGTAGTATCTTGCCCAGTGGCTAACTTTTGAAACAAAGTAAACTCCATATGCGGTATCTTTGATGTTCATAATCCTCTTTGAAGTAATTGATTTGGCCACACCCAGCTTCACCTTAAACCAAAGAAACTTGGGAAAGTCACCTCCCAGCCCAATCCCCAGGAAGCCACAACTCTAGGGACATCCCATGGGCCAAACCATACCCAAAGCACAGCCTATGTCATCACCCAACAATAACTGGATAACTAGAAACCCCCTCCTGGTCCACAACTAAGAGCCAAAAAAGAGAAAAAAGAGATAACTAAGAGCTAACTAAGAGCTGCCTAACAGCCCCCAGGCTCACAACTGATTAAGAGCAGACAGAGAGTAAACCAAGGAAGCAATGGGCAGACACCAGTACAAGAATACATATAAGAATATAAAGAACAACATGACACCCCCAGAAGAAGCTGACGGCTATACAACATCAAGATCTGAGCATAGCAATGAAGAGGAAACAGAAGGATACAACATGAAAAACAACTTTATGAAGATAATAGAAGCTTTAAAAGAAGATTTAAAAAATTCCCTTCAAGAAATAGAATACCCAAGCTGCAAACTGCAACCCCTGAATATCTTGGCATTAGAAGGAACTTAAGAAAGACATCCAGAGACTCTCCTAAGAAGAGAAAATAGAGAAGATCACCTTAGCAAATTGAGGTCATAACAAGTTCCAACCAAGAAGAGTTGGGAACAAATCTTGAAAGAAGGAGATGGTTGAGTGAGAGGAGCAAAGAGGGAGATGAAGGGAGATGAATATCTCGATAGAGGAAGCCAGTGTGGGGTTGGAAAGAAACTGGGTGCTAGGGAAATGTCCAGGAACTCACAGGATATCCATGGGCAAGTCTCCAAACAATGGTGGAGGGGGTGCCTCAATGGGACTTCCCATATAATCAAATGCGGAAACACCCTAGGTGTCATCGCAGAGCCTACATCCAACAGGGAATGGAGCTGGATGCAGAGATCTATGGCTGAGCACTGGGCAGAGCTCCTGGTCCAGCTGAGAGCAGGGTAGAAGAGTCTGTATGAGCTGGGGGATAGGGATTATGGGGAGGGTTCCCATGGTGATGGCTGGCTAGAGTTCTGGGGAGCTCACTGAATCGGGAATTGCCACTGGAGATCCATCTTGAGGGGGAGCTGGGTTCTCTGGGGGTGGGTGGCTTTGACTGGCATGAGCAGTGTGTGGCGTCACAAGGTGTGGGACCAGACTTCATTCCTGTTCATGGGCTGGCACCTTGGATTCCATTCCCTATAGAGGAACACCCATCCCAGCATTGATTTTGGGATGAGTCAATTGGACTTGCCTGCAGTGGATATTCTGTGCTGGGCTGTCTCACCTTGGGACTTCTTGCCTTTTTGGGGGAGGGGATAGGTGGATGGGGAAGGGCAAGGCTGAGAGCTGACTGGAGGGATTAGAAGGGGCAGGGGATACATTGATCGGGATGACATTTTTAAATGTATATATACCACTAAATAGCATTTTTTAAAACTACACAGCCATATTGATCACTCTTTACTTACAAAGAAAATTTAACTATATTTTTTCATTCCTATTAAACAGCATCAATATGGGTGGGAGTTATATAATTAATAGGCCTAGGTATAGAGATGCCATTTTGGGGGGAAAAGCACTTTCTCATAGTAGCTTATTACATTTGGTACATTTCAGAATTATTTAGTAAGCTGGAAGGAAAAATCTGTATCAGCAAATCACAAAGTGTTCTTCATATATTACTCTATTCTTACAGGGTCTGACTGATCTTGTGATGAGTTATGAATGAGTAAAATTTATAATAATAAGTGCTAATTGAAGGACCAGGCTAAAGCTATCATAGAATAATGACAAATAAAATTCTAGAGAGAGACTAACTGAATTAAGATTCCTCAGGGTGGCTATTAGTACTTTCTACTTCCAATCAATAAAACTGAAAGAAGTGAAAGAATCCAAAAATCCACCATATCAAAGTTAAGTTTACTTGAAGATGACAAATAAATACAAAATATAATGACTTGAACAAAAGACTATGTTACTCTTTCAAATAAGATTCCAGGCAGATATTTGAGACTATTCAGCAACTGGGGAAACCCTTTATTTTGTACTTCCTTTCTCGTAGTTGACTTTCTCATTGTGCCCCGATGACTGCTCTAACACCAACCATTGCCTTTCAGTTAAAAAAGTATTCCTCATTTAAATATTCATTCCAGGAGTCTGACATAAAAAGGAAGGAAACACAGAGAATAGCACATCTGAAGTATAAACCTTTGTGTGCCTAAAACATTGATGTTTCTTTCTTAATGATTCATTCCTTCTATATGCAACTCTTTTTTTCAAATCTGTACCCCTATGCTTTCAATCCTATGTGCCCAGCCTTCATCCTATTGACATCTGTCCTAAATCATATGATAATCACTGTTATTCTCATGTTTATTGCTGAAAAGAAAGATCATTTCTAAGATATCAAATAGAAAATAATAAACATTCACTCTGTTGTCCTACAACAGAAACATATGTATATAATTTTGTTTTATTTTTTAAATTCTGCAACATAATTTTTGTTCAAAATTGTAATTTTCCATTTTAAAGCCCTATAAGTTATTTTAATATTTCATTTAAAATTATTTTATTTAGTATTTTCTTATTGTTTGGCATAACTTTACATTTTACAAAATCCAATTTAATGATTCTATAAGATGGTATACATAACACTGTTGTAATTTATTTGGAAATATGTCCATAGTCTTCAATTAAATGTTGTTATTAAAATTGACTCTTGCTAATTATACTCAGTGATATTTCTCAACAAATTATGAATATCCACTACTATAAATTTCTACTAATAGAGTTAATTAGACAAAATATATAGTAGCTTAAATGGGATTTGATGATTGGTTTAAAAAATCTATTTTCCAGAAAATTTTAATAATTGTTTTTGCCAGCAGGGTAGGTCAATCAGTGTCTGATAAAAGAGTTTCAGCATCAATAGCATATAGGAAAGAATAATTACTAAAGTTTTAATTTGATATTTGACTACGAGTTTTTCATTCTTACTTTAATTGATATTTAATTACTAGTCCTTTTTTATGCACTTTTAAGTGTATCCTTCTGTGAATTACCTTTTAAAGCTTGTTTCCCTGCTCTTCAGTGAGCAAGTTATTTCTTTTGGATTTAAATGATAATAGTATGCTGTATTTTTCAGCAGTATTAACCAATAAAGTAGATCTCTTTATTGTTTTCCACTCTATAGACAAAGGTACAGATTTGATGAAGAAAATCCTATTTTTATTTTCAGTGCATGTTACTAAATAATAGACTTGGTTAGGCTACAGACATGTAAAATTTATGCCTTTTGGTGCCTAATAAAATTATGCTTCAAGAAATTTGTATTAATTTATAATTTCCAAATATGTTGAATTGTTTGAATTGTAATCAACTGAATCTTTATGTAATCCAATATAACTAATCATATAATAATACATAATTAACACTTAAGACCGCTGTGTTAGTTAGGGCTCCCATTGCTGTGAAGAGACACTATGATCACACTGCAACTCCTAAAAATGAAAACATTTATGGAGTGGCTTACAGGTTTAGAAGTTTAGTCCATTGACATCATGTTGGTACTGGTATTGTGCAGACAGACATTGTGCTGAAATTGAGAGTCATACATCTTGATTGACAAGAAACAGAAAGCAGCATGAGACACTGGGCATAGCTTGAGCATATATATGAGACCTCAACTCCTGCTTCCACAGTGAAACACTTCCTCCAAAAATAGCAAATGTACACTGTAAGGTCACAACTCCTAATATTACCACTCCTTTTGGGGACCATTTTTTTTTTTTATCACAATTGCTCATAATGAATTTGATACAATATAAATATTTTTCTTTTCTATATTTGGATGGAAGTCTTAAAACATGGCATTTTACTCTTGATTTAAATGCAGTCCTACTTAATGTCTCTGGGTTATGATCTTAGTAGAAATTTAGATGAATGTTTCAGAGATTTTAATTTACATAGCAATTTGCTGGTAATCCTTCAGTTGTTTCTGATTCCTGGATCTGCAGCAAAATCGGAGGTCTCAGATAGTAACTAGTTTTTGTTTGTTTGGTTTGTCTTTTTGTTTTTCTGGACAAAATTTGAGTAATAATGTTTTAAAGTTCTTTCAAAAATAGGACTCTAACATTTTTTCAAACTTAATATTATTTGTATAAATATTTTGTCTTTATATATAATATTTGTATATGTACCACATGCATGCCTGGTGCCAACAACAAGAAGAAGGTATCAGATTCCCAGGAATTGGGTTTACAGATTGTTTTAAATTGCTATTTGGTTGGGGAAACCAAACCATAGTCTTCTTCAAGAGCATCAAGTACTCTTATCCTTTGAGGCATCTCTCCAGCTCTTGTAACAAGTTTGCTTTTTGATTAATTGAAGTCATTCAATAATATAACAAAGGCCTTTAATTTCTTCATGGAAATTAGTTAATACAGGATTATAAAATTCATTAGTATTGTGTTTGAAATAACAGAGTAATTTTTTTTTTTCGTAAAAAATATATTAGTATTTGGGCTTAGTGGTATACTTCTAAATCCAACATTCTATAAGCTGATACAGGAAGACTGTAGTAAGGTCCAGGTTAGCTGTGTAGTGAAACTCAGGCCAGAATAGGCAATAATGTGACCTACTGCCTCAAAAATGCATCGATAAATTATTTTTATTTTGCATAAGCCTGTCTTGGGTAAAATTGATCAAGGTGAATATTCTGGCTAGACTTTATATAAAACAGTACTCTAGTAATGCTTATTTAAGAAGGCAGAGTAGGCAAGCAAATATCCTATAATTTTTTCTGCTGAACTTTATGAACACAGCATTGCTTAACCTCTTTCCAGATTAGGACCAGTCATATTATGACAAGATATCTTTACCAACAGTTTTCTGTTGGTTAATATGAGCCAACTCTTCCCAATGGACTACTTAGAAACTATAACCTTTGTTCCTCTCTAGTTATAGAGTACTCTGTTCTCTCTCTAACAAACATTAGGAGGGCACAGGAATGCCATTAAGTTATGTGAGCAATACTTAAGAACAACAGTGTTTTATTGCTGTAACCAAAGGAGCTATTAAAGTACTTATACCTTTATGAATCCTAGTCACATATATTTTTTGTTTTTAAAATTTTGAGTGGTAAATAACATTTGTGCATATTTAAAAGATAGAGTATGATATTTCTCAGCACATGTACAGTGATTGAATTGGGATATTATAAAGGACATGAATACACCACTATCACCACATCAAGTTATTTGGATTGCTTGAAAAAAGATGTAGCTAGCAACATCTGGCACATAAACAATTAGAATGATGATATAGTCAGATAACCCAGATTTAATCAAAACACAATTTGGAAGATAGCATCAATCCTTAAATGTTAGAAGCAAATTCAGTAGTTGTTTTGCTGTTATAAAAACTTTAACACAATAGGTTTTTATGTTTCGATGATTCCAGTTTAGTTTCCTCTTAATATAACAGCTTTATTAATATAACAATAGGAGACATTGGAGACTGGGGCTGGTACACAAATACCAAAAAAAAAAAAAAATCAAAAAAACAAAACTGGTACACAACTTTGACCTTCTGATAACAGTCTACATATGACTCGTTGGAATATATAGTTATAAAATATTCCATCTGAAATTTTAGTAATCACCATCTCAGTCACATTCTTTCTGGTAGAAGATTTTGTTTGAAAAAAATGAAGTGAAAGTGACTTTTGTGTTTTTCTGAGAATGTATATTCTTGTCCTCATTTACTACAGTGCTATATCATCAGTTTGGCATTCAGGCTAAATAGAATTCATTTTGAAATATAGGAGAGACAATAAAATATAGGTAGAGTGATATCAACATGCAAAAGACAATATCTATAAATTTGAAAAAAATATTATTTTCTATTGCATGGAATACCAATCTAGTAGACAATAAAAGGCAAAAATATACCTTAGTGAACCATTATAATGAAGGACAATACCTTTCATAGATTTGTTATTTCTTCTTAGTTTTCTTTAAATTATTTCTTATATGAATGTCTTCATTGTAAATAACTAAAACATGATTCCCATAGAAAATGAAAGCATAACTCCTTTCACAGGCTGAAGTCCTTTTAGCCATGCTATGTGATACCCCGATTATAAGTTAACTCCACCTATATCTAAAGTAACACAGAGACAGAAATAGTTAAAAAGTCAACCAGGAGGATTACTTATATGAAGAATTAACCTTAAAAGACTTTGTAGAGAAGTTGGAATAATATTTGACTTTACAAACATTTAGTTTTCTCAGAGCTAAAAGGTTACAGGTAGAACCATATAAGAAGAGGAAACTAAAGATAAAATTTTAATTGTGGCAAAGGTACTACTTTATTCTTTTGTCAGATGATTTTTAGTACAGTATTTGTCTTAAATACAAGCAAGAGGATCTTCTGGTTGATTTGTTGCAGGGATGCCTCACATGTGTGTGCAAACACTCATACATGATGATGTCATATCTTCTTGCTTATGTTTCCCTGATCTCACACTTGGTACTAGCATGGAAGAACTTATACAGCCTAAGCATCTTTTGTCAAACAACAGACCCCAGAGAAACCATTTCACAGATACTAGCTTTCAAACAAAAATGAATTCGTTGAATGTCATGAGATTGACTATTTGGATCACTTACATGCTAGAAAATGAAGACTGCTTGGTTGGGGAAGGATTTAAATGGCAGAAACATTTAAATTATAAAAAGGCAATTAATTACTGACTAGATTCATTTCCTCATCATGAGTACAAGTAAGTTTTACTCAGTAAAATATAATCTCCTGATAGCAATTCAAAATATCCCATTATTTCTGCCTTTAATACTTTGTCCTATTGTTCAATGCATACAGATAAGTTAGAGTGAGATTTTCCAAAATTTAGCATGCAGTAGATTGTAATTACTTGTAGCATTCATTACTCTTCAATTTTCATTTGTGTAGAATTAATGTCAATATACTTTACATTAGACACTCGAACTATAAAAACATAGCTACCCATAAAATGTTCACTGACCTTCGTAATTTTAAAAAGGTGATTTAGCTATTTTTTTGTTGTTTGAGAACTTCACACATGTAGATATACATTCTGCCCATATCCAACTCCATCTCTCTTCTCTCCAACATTGTCTCTATATATCCTCCTCCTGTATGCATTACCAACTTCATGCTTTTTAAAAAGTACCTAGTCCCCTTAGTGCTTCCTGTATGTGCGCTGATGCAAGATTATCTACTGGAATATATGTAGCCTTAATTTTTGCTTCCCTGAAGAAAACTAGCTCTCCCTCCCACATCAGCCACCAGCACCCATGATGGGACTTTTTCAGCTGGCTTAAGCTCATGTAGGTCTTTTGCACTCAGACAAAGGCTCATATGCATTTATAAATGCAATGACCCTGTCATGTTTAATTGCAGAAGTCCATTACCTCAGGTTCTTAAAACTTTCTGTCCTATCTTTTTCAATAATTCCTTAGCTTTGGAGGGAGAAATTGTGATACATATTTTCCATTTAAAGCTAAGCACAACAAAATGAATTTTTTCTAATGAGGATTCAGAGATTTACTGATCTGTTAGTATAAAGATAAGAATTTAGGGAACACATTTTTAATAAGTATTTAGTAAAATGATATTAGTTTCTCCCATGGGACCTATGGTTTAGTCAGCCATGTCTTGTTGGACCAGTTAACAGTAGCAGGAGTTATGTGTCCCTCTTTTCAAGTTGTGGTCATCGGGCTATATAGTATCCACTCAATATTAAATGATTCTTTTAAACTCTAGGTATATAATTCAGTGATAAGAAAATTTGCCTTATGCAGTAAGGAACTTAAGTTTGATCTCAAGCAGTGCAAAAGAGAAAATGTTAATTTGATATAAACTGTTTATAGTAATTTATAATGTATTTTACTGTTATTTAATTTTCCATGGTTCTTGACTGCAGTATTTTGGAAGAAAAATAGATAAAAGCAAATTGTATTTTTTACTCAATTTCTGTTTTGATGAATATATTTTTAAAGTATGTAAACTGAATACAATTACTTTTAAAATTTTCTTTTGTGTGATGTATTGAATGAGAATTGTCTAGTATAGTAGGGATGTACAAAATATACTTTTTTAAAATTATGAAAGTCAGTGAACATTTTATGGGTAGCTATGTTTTTATGGTTCTAGTATCTAATGTGTATGTTTGGTTCCAAGTTGGTGGCACTTTTTAGCTTAGGAGTTGTATGACCTTATTGAAGAAAATGTGTCATTGGAGTCAGGCTTTAAGACTTAAAAGCATTTCACTATTTCCAATGTGATCTCTCTGCTTCATACTTGCTATCAAAGATATGAGCTCTCAGCTGGATAGCTAACACAAATTTATTATCATTTTATCCAGTATGAATTATGTAAAATACTTTAAGGCATACTAAAAATATACTGATAAATGCATAAAATTCTCTATTACATAATTACAAGAAAAGGATGGTTCTTGAACTCCCTACCCATTATCTGAAGATTGAGACTTGTGTAAAATAGGCAATATCTCACTAATAAAATTTGCCCATTTAAACCTTACAAAGCATAACTTTGTAACTACTTTTCAATAAATTGAAATACTAAGAATAGAAATATAAATAAAATATTCTCTATTTTATTCATTTATCTGCATCCTTTAAACACTCAATTCATGACATATGGACTGCATCTATCTCCTTTTCCAAGCTCAGAATAAAAGAATTAGGAAAGATATGTTGAAGACATTACCTTTAAATAGCAATTCTTGGTTTAAAAACTATTTAAAGAATAAGAAATTGATCATGTAAAACGGAACTATACAATATTACATTTTATTTTATTAAAATGTACAATGCAGAATTTCATGGTAATATATGGGAAAGGAACATGGACAGAACTCTTTGATGAATGATTAGATGTTGTGGATGCCAATGTAAACTTAAAGGAAGGATAAAAGTTATTTAAGGGACAAATCTGCTATTATTCCTTGTCATGGGCTCAGTAAATTAATTATGGCTTAATATAAAGACATTAAAGGAAAACATATAGAAAAATTTCAGATCATTACCTGTAGAAAATATATAGCAATTATAGCAGAAATATAAATTAAGTTCTAGTCTCAAGTTGCCTTTGAAACTTCAAGCATATTTCTTGGAATCTTTGAGCACTCATTTGTTGCTTTGCTTTGAGGATAATAGGAAAACATGCTCAAATGGGTAAGTACAAGAATCTTTAGTATGGATATAAGTTCTCAGAATTCTGAGCAGTATGAATGGAATTTCTTTATTTCAACAGTTAGGTTAGCCATTGGACAAGAAAGTGTTCTTGTATTGAATGCTTGACTGTTTGTGGTATAAACTGAACATGTAGAACCCCCAGGAAAGTGACCTCTGGACTTTGTCAGAACAACCTGAGAAGGTCCTTCAGGTTCCTACTTCACAGAAATCTGCCAGATATTTTTCAGGACACAATGAGAAGTGACTGACAAACTATGTCATAATAGGCAGAGTAGTCCTTCAAATTTCCTGTTTCACTGAAAGTTACACCAAAGATTATGAACCTGTAGACTGGAGATGGATGCCCCAATGTTACAAAGGAACTTTGGGTGACTGTCCTAGTAGACAGGTGTCATCTCTGTCATTTATAGATTTTGGAAGTATCTTGCACTTCCTGTTTACTTGGGTAATATATCCTTCTTTGGTCTTTGATATATTTGAAGATTAGATAGTTATAGGTATAGTTTTTCTTTAGGTATCTTAAAAGGTATATTAGATATGAAACTTTAGACTCATAAGGATAAGGTAGATGATAGAATATCTTCTTTAATTTTGTTAAATACAAATAGACTAGATATTAGAATATCTTCTTTAATTCTGTTAAATACAAGTAGACTAGATATTCTAACTATAATTCTTGCTTGATAACTGTTTTGTTATATGTAATTTTGCTATGTTATAATTGAAACTTCCATTTTGATCAGACAGAAAAGGGGAAGTGATGTGGGAATGTCTTTCTGTATGTTGTGGAATAAAGGAACTGTTTTGGCCTATGGCTGGCACCAGAGAAGTAGGCAGAGAAATTGGAGCATAGTAGAAGAAGGGGGAAGTCAAGGGAGCTGTGATACAGCCTCCCAAGAATCAAGATGTAAAGAAATAATATGTAAGCCAAGGGCCACATGGCAGGACAGATTAATGGAAATGGGTTGAATTAAGATGGAAGCATTAGCTAGCAATATGCCTAAGCCATAGGCCTAAGAGCATGACTTTTTCTTTTTTCAAAAAAAAAAAAAAGACTGTTTGTGATGCTACAGGATGATTCAGAGCATTTGGCCTTAATTACTTTGATTGCCCAACAAGATTTCATATATGAATATTACATTGGAAAGTAAAGAGAGAAAAGTACAATGACAGGAAAACATACTATGTTTATTCACAGCATGAATGATCATTATGAACTATGATCATATAGTTTATGCTTAGATTTATAAAATTCATTGAAAGCATCTAGTTTTCAGTTTTTGATAAAAAGATTAGGACCCTTTTGAATAAAAAAATTCATTACATCTTAGGATTCTAAAAGCAAACAACTATGGCTACATGTAGGGCAAATTTAATAGCCTTGTAAAGAAGAATAAAATTATTTATAAAACCTTTCCTGCATTTCTGAAGGATAATGTTTAAAATTCATGAGACAGTGCAATATCTGTTCATACTCAGTTGACACAATCATTTAGTATTGTCTAAATCATCATAATACAATGTTAGTTAGACTAAAGAGAAAGTGGTGGAGTTCCAAAGATAAACAGAGAGAAATAAGAGGAATGGAGGAAAAAAAGTAAAGATTTTTGAAGTACATGTTCAAAGTATATCACTGTATAGTGTAGGTTCTAAATTAATAAATAGGCTATTTTTAGTTCTCAACACTTGGGAAGTTTCACTTTTTAGGTTGGAATAATTAAGATGGAAAGATCCATATCTACAGTTCTCTGTAGATCAAAGCAAACCCATAGAGTCAAAGTATCAAATGTGCTGAATAGGAAAATTCAGTAACCAAATACTGGGTTTTGATATATTATCACTAGATATGACTTGTAGACTCTATATGGGCTGTTTATTTTCATCTTGGCAGTTCATTTATTGAACATCACTGGCTGAAGTTATAAACTCTACTGCTGATATTTTAATACACTTTATGAACAACAGCTTTTCCAATGTATTCTCACATGCACAAAAGTAACAATTGTACAAATATACATTTTTAACACTGCACACATATCAGAAACTATACTAATTGTTTTATAAGAACAAGCAATTTTAGGCTTAAATAATTTAATAAAAACTTGACTAAATTTTTGTTATTAAATAATTTTGCATAGCTCTAATAATATCTAAAATCTATTGCTTTACAAGCTTGAATATGTGTTAAGGGGATAGAGAGATTGCTTAGTGGTTAATAACGCTTGTTCTTCTTGTGGAAGACCCAGGTTTGATCCCGAGCACATACATGATATCTTGCAACTATCTGTAACTCCAGTTACAGTACTCAATAGCCTTTTATGGCTTCTGTGGTCACTTCATGCTTGTAGTACATAGACCTACTTACAGACAAAACACTCATTCAAAAAATACAATTAGGTAGTATTTTAAAAGATTGTGTATCAAATATATTTTCTTAAAATTATGCAATATCAGTAGCAACAATGCTTAATTCCACTTGTCTAGTCAACTTTCTAACTTTGTATATGCATTATTCATAATAGCCAGAACCTGGAAACAACATAGATGTCCCTCAATTAAAGAATAGATTAAAAAATTATGGTACATTTACACAATGGGGTAGTACTTAGCAGGAAAAAGGATGACACCCTGAAATTTGCAGGCAAATAGATATATCTGGAAAGTATCTTCCTGAGTAAAGTAACATAGACTCAGAAAGACAGACATGGAATATACTCAATCATAAGTAGATTTTAGACATAAAGCACAGGATAACCAGGCTACAATCCATCCCCTAGAAGTTAGGTAACAGGAGAAAGTTAAGAGAGACATCCATTGATTCACCCTTGGAAGGGGAAATAGAGAAGGTCTCCTGAGAAAATTGCAATTATACTTGGGGGAGGGGGTTAAGGGAAGGTAAGAAAAGAACATGAGAGAATGGGATGGTAGTGGGGAACAACAGAGATGGAGAACAAAGAAGTGGGCATTCTGATAAAGGAGTCATTATTGGATTAGAGACAGATCTGGGACAGATCTGGGACAGATCTGGACCTCCTGAATGTAGAACCAGTGGAAAGGTTTGGGCAGTTTCTGAAGCCTCTTGCAATTGAATCTACTAGATATGACAGACTGAATTGATGCACCTTGGGATTCCTTGCCTTCTCTGGAGAGTGAATGAGGGGGAGGGGAGGATGGAGAGGCTGGGGAAGGACTGAAAGATGGGGCAGGAGAGAGAAATAAAGAAAAATAATATCAAAATAAAGATATATTAAAGAGAAAGAAAAATGAATACAGTCTTTAATAAGCAAGGATTAAAACTCTTACTAGAAATTGAAGGTAAAATTTGAGCTTAGATTTATAGTCACTAAAACTGTGAGAAATAAATTGTTATTATTTAAGACAAAAAAGAATAAGTGAGAATTGTGAGACTATCCTCAATTATAGCTTTTACTTGGTTCCTTACTTTCATATACCTAAAAGAGTAATCTCTTTGTTTCTACAAAACTACCAGCCAGCCCTCCAGAAACTATTCTGAACATAAGCATAAAAACTATTAGGGAGGACCTTAAGTCTTACCTCCAAAGTTTGTAATTTTTTTCTACACATCAGTACCTATTACAAACACAATAGTTCTAGTTAGTTTTCCGGTTTCAAGACCCCCACACTGTAAATTCTGGCATATTCTATTATTAAATCACTCATATACCTCTGTTAACTGCAAACATCCTTCTACTCTGCTTCCTATAATATGCCTCTTTTCATGACTGTTCATGGTCTGAGAGCACACACTTTATTAAGTGCCCTGCATCTCAAGACAATGTGATACTATTTCCTGCTCTTTCTTGAAACTATATTACTCAAGGGAAATCCCACTGATATAACTGCTGTTCTTCCTTGCATTATCACGTTAATTTAGGTCAAAAGTTAGGTATTGATTAAATATTATTATTTTGTGCATACCTTGGTAGTATAACTTAAGAAAGTCTTACACAAAAGTTTAATTTTAAAATATTATACAGAATAATCACTCCTTTAAATTAAAACATAAATAACCAAGTAATTTTCTGGACTGGGGCCACACAAGGCAAGTGTAGAAGCTCCATAAAGAAAGGTGACAGAGGAAGAATATACCTTTACTATTTTGGGCTGAAACTTCACATATTCTAAACACTCCTTCTAAGAAAAAAAGTGGATTGTGTTAGTAGATCAAAAAATGAAACTTTGTGATGAAATAACTTTTAAAAGAGAGCCAGTACTAGTTTATTGTTCCATCAGTTTCTTTTTCTTTTTATATAGTTCACTCCCACGTATTAGTCCCAAGTGCTGCCTAAAGAACTTAGAAGACTATTGTGCTTAACTTATAATGTATATCTCCACTGCCTGCGTAAAAATTAGTCTTTAAATCATAATTTCAAATAATAATTGTTTATACTTCTCTCTTAGAAATAAGAGTAGCTGTGTCTGAGGGTTAAAAAGGAAAGTATGAGATATTTCAGAGATCCAGCAGAGATGAAAAACCTACCTGTGGTACCATCATTTGATAAATCCAAGAAGTCCATTTAAGTACACTTATTGAATAAAAACTACTTAAAATTTCATAATTCATAGTTTATATTCTATGAGCAAGCTGCTATAAGAACGAACTCAATACAAATATTAACACATCTGGAGACAGGAAGTATTAATTGTGAAAATTTCTTCATCAGATTGGCTTATAACTAAGTCTATGGGGCTCAATAATTATTAATCAATTAATAGTTATTAATTAATTATTAACGAAAGGACTCAAATCACTGTAGCCAGTCGCACCTATGGGCATATAGGCCTATTCTAAAAGAAAGAAAGCTGAGAAAGCCATGGAGAGCAAGCCAGTAAGCAACACTCTTCAATGGCTTTTGCTTCAGTTCCTGCTTCCAGGTTCCTGCCTTGAGCTCCTTCCTTGAATTGCCTGGATGGTTGATTTCAAGATATAAGATGAAGTAAACCCTTTCTTCCCCAAGCTCCTTTAGGCCATGGTTTTTTATCACAGCAATAGAAGTCCTAACTAAGACAAAGACTCATTGTTAACTCATGAAAAGAATGAGAAAAAGCTTACTTTAGCTTCATGAAATAGGAACAGTTATCCAGGATGATTTACAGGAAATGCATTTTATTTCCAGAGGAAAAGCCAACCAAGCAAACTGAGCCAAACCGAATCAAAGCAAACAAACACATAACTACAAAACTTGAATTGGGCCAAAACATAATATAGAACTATACTTAAAAAAACGAGGAACAGGCTAATATTCTTTTGTTATTAAGTTTTAATAAAAAAAAATTCATGCATTCAAACAAAGTATTTACAAAGCAACTTTGATTCAAAAGTAATTAATTTAATGGCATAAAGTATAAAGTAACATTTGTAGTATTATCCTAATTAGTCTTAGTAAATTGAAACCCGGAGTTAGATATGTAGAGTGAAAGCTGAAAGATCAGAGAAGTAGAGCAGCCAGCCACTAGATATATCTTACTTACCTCAGCATCCTCAGACTGAATGGGTGCTAGAGACTTCTTACCTCTAAGAACTCTCTAAGCAAATAGTGGCCAAGATCCATCTCTACCCACCTTATATTCCTGTCTCCATATCTTGATTGTACTTAGACTAAAGGCACGAGCCTCTCAAGTACTAGGATTGGTGGTATGAGATCCCAAGTGCTAGAATCAAGAGAATAAGAACTCAAAACCCAAGATCAAAGGTGTGGGTCACCATTGCCTGGCTTTGTTTGTCTTTTAGACTGGTTCTTTTGTAGTAAGGTTTCTTGGTCCCAGGCGGCCAGAGGTCCAGACCCACAGACCCACCGATCCAGACCTCTTAGCTGCCTGCAGCTGCTCAGGCCCCCAAAATGACTCAGAGGCTTATATTAAGTTCATGCTGTTTGGCCTATGGGTTAGGTACGTTGCTAGCTTGTCTTAAATCTTAAATCAACCCATTCTCATTAATCTGCCTGCCACGTGGCAAGTGGCTCACCTGTATTCCTTATATGTTGCTCCTTTGGGCTTCAGGCTTGGTCTGTCTGACTCCACCCTGCTTCTCATACCTATGCTCTGATTTCTCTTCTTACTTTTTCTATGGTGCCTGTCATGGGCCAAAACAGCTCCTTTATTTAAAGATTGATATTCATAGCATACAGAAAGACATTCCCACATCATGATTCAATCTCCTGTAGCCCAGAGTGGATCAAATTCCTGGTTTTCCTGCATTGTCCTCTAAAAGTGTCTGCCACAACTGTCTGGCTTCTATGGTTAACTAGTGGCTAGTCCTGCCCTCTCATCCCAATCTCCAGGCAAGCTTTATTTGCCAGAACAAAACAAAATATCACTCAACAAAATCTACTAGGGATATTAGTATTTGTCGTGGAGGTGTCTGGATAGAAGGAAAAATTGCCAAAAAACAAAGCAGAAACATAAACAAAAGTTGACAAATAGAATTCTATCAAAATTATGAACTTTGAATAACAAAGAAAATAACCAACAGAGAAACAACCTACAAAATGGGTGAAATAATTTATTTAACAATTCATTTAACAATAAACTAATTCAGAGTATTAAAAACACAGTCATAAAATAAGTAAGCCAGTTGAAAATGGGCAAAAGGTCTGAATCAACATTTCAAATAAAGATTTTAAAACGTTCAACATATGAAAGTATTATATATTTAATGAGCCATTGTAGAAACAGTCGGTGAAAATAGTTGAGATTCCATACTGTCTTTTTAGAATGCTCCCTTTTTCAGTGCTAGAAACAAACCCAGGGTCCTAAGCAAATGCTCTACTACTGGGCTATACCCAGTTTATTGCCTAGAATATCTATTATAAACATTTGCCAAACAGAAAAGACCAAACTTTTTATAAAGATGTGGTAGAAAGTGAGGTATTTTTCAACATTGGTGATGGAAATGTAAAATTTATAAATTTTTAGAACAAAATTGAAATGTCGAATAAAAGTGAATATGAATCTTCTATATGATTGATCCATCATCCAGCAAAGATCCAGAGGAAAGTAGTTCAACTACTAAATATATACCAACATATCTGTGTTTGATGAAGAACTTTTCCCCACTATAAAATAAAATCAACTTTGATGAAAGTGAGCAGATAAAAATAGGGTATGTAAATATAAAAAGCATCGATTAATAACCATAAAGGACAGCTTGGCAAAATATAGTATTACATGTATTTAATTTCAGTAGTTTAAAGGCAGAGGTAAATAGGTCTTTGTAATTTTAAGGCATGCCTGTTCTATAACGCAAGTTCTAAACTAGTCAGTGATATATACTGACTGAGCCTATCTCAGAAAAAAACAAAAATCAGAGAAAGTAAGAAAAAAATAGAGAAGGAATTCATGCCACATCTTTACATATACCATTATTTTTTTAATTTTTTTAATAAAATAGATGGAATTAGAGTTTATTATGTTAAATAAAATATACTAAACACAGAAAATAAATAGTACAAGTTCTTTCTTATATGTGGAATCCAAAAACAAAGTTTATCCACATATAGAATAATGGTTAATAGAGCTTGGGAAGGATGTGTTTGCCAGTGGTAGGGGAGAAGGTGGATCAGAGGAGTAAGAGCAATATATATATTTTGTAAATATATATATATATATATATATATATATATATATATATATATATATATATATACACACAATATATATGTAAAAAAGAGGAGGAAAGTAATTTACTCCCAAGTAAAATTTAAAATTATTTTAAAGAAACATTAAAAATTAATTATTAAATATTTTGAAAGTATATTTTTTGGGAAAAATTAGCAAAAGCTATCAACACTGTGGGGTGTATTTTGTAGAAATTCTGAACTAAGGGGGAAAAAGTAAACAAATTTCATATGAAATTCTAAGACACAACTAATGGGATAAATTATCAACTTACATAGAAATACTGTCAAAAGACAGTCTAGATGATTATTTGTTATACTATAAAAAGAATAATGAGCTTAGCATTTTATATTGAAACAGTAAAAATTAAGATAGGTCCATAGACAACATTTTGAATTCTAAATAATTCTGCAATGTATTTGCAATGAGAGTTTTCCTAATGGAATATACATAAAGAAGTTTGAAAAATCCAACTGTTGGGGAGATACTGACTTGCAGAATAACAGTGGGAATTAAGGGTTCCTTATACCTTAGGCAATATGATAGTTAATAAGAATGATGTTATTATAGGTTAGGTTGAATGTTCGGAAAAGAAACATGTGCTCAGCTATGAAAAAAAGGGAGAAGGTTAAAAAGTAAGATAAAATGTGGAATGTGATTACTATGTATATATCTATTTTTTTTCTTTTAAGGCAATATCTTATTATGTAGGTCTGTCTGTCTTGGAACTCATTATGTAGACAAGGCTGACTTTGACTCACAGAAATACTACACTCTCAGCCTCAAAAGTGCTGTAATTAAAGGTATGGACAACCATGCCTAGGAAGTGTAAGTCTACTAAGGATATATTTATTTATGTGTGTGAATGCCAGCATTTGTACGTATAGGTGAACTACCTGACTGCAGGAACCTATAAAAGACAGAAGAGGGCATTGGATGCCTGAAAACAAGTAGTTGTTAGTTACCATATGGGTGCTGGTATCTTATACCAGGTCCTCTGCAAGAGCAGTAAGTGCTCTTAATTGTTGATCCATATGTATGGCCCCAGCACGTTAAACCTTAAATTTAAAAAAAAAAATAGTTTTATTTAAAGCCTGACATTCACAAAACAGAAAAATAAATATTTATAGCTAAAACTAAAATTATATCCTGGAACAATAAATAATAGTCAAATAAAAAAGCATTAAGAGGACTATTTCTAAGCATTATTAAGAACCTTAGGATTTATTAATGCATTTGTAACTAAAATAGGAATTCCAAGCTTCCCAAGTTGAAATGATATAACTGAGATGAAAACAAATATATTTGAACACATAAATGTATCAACCAAAATATCATTGACTATAAATTGGCTAAATTTACCTAGTATGTATACGCATATGTGAATTTACACACACACACACACACACACACACACACACACACACACACACACACACACAATTGGATTTGTTTTCCTATCAGCCAACAAAGAGACAAGATCAAAACAGATTCAGAAAACTCAAGAAATAAAAATGTAAGCAAAAGGAAGGTACAATTCATGAAATTTTCTACAAATTTTCAATTTTCTTTTGACCACATATAATACAAAAGAACCTAGATCTTGTATAGAGAAGTGTAATGTAACAGTGAAAAGCATCATGATCCACTTATCATTTTCAGAGGTAGCACTGTGTGTGTGTGTGTGTGTGTGTGTGTGTGTGTGTGTGTGTGTGTGTGTGTGTATGGATAGATGGATATACTTCTATTTGTAATATATTCCTACATACTGCTTCATTTTTTTCAATAGCATTCTAAAGCAAACCTTTTATAATGATCATAGGATCCATTCATACTCAGGATATCATTAATAATTGCAGCACTGTCACTGGGATATGTTTAGAAAAGAGACAACTAGAAATTACAAATATTGTATAGGATGAGAACATAATATTTAAGAAGCTCATTTTAAAAACATCATTGTGTAAATGGATTTTCCTTTCTGATAAGCCTTAAACTAACATCAAACACATCAGTAAAATGCTAGTATAGTTGAAAAACTTTTTCCCATTACTTTTAATTTCTAAATTATGGCATCTATCACCAATCCTTCATTAGAGCATCTTAGGGCTTAAGAATTATAAGAACCTCCTGCTATTGACCAGTTCATATTTAATTAACAATGCTCTTTAGTCAAATCTTCTAGTGATAAGACATTTTATTTGCAATATTATTATTGTTAGTACTTTCAAGTTTTAAAAATGTTTGTAGTGACTCTTTGTTCTTTAATATATCAGGCTGTTTTTCTCTTGTAAAATTCCTCATTATTGTTCTGATTTTTGCTGTACTCTGAGACTTTTTCTCTCCAGGTTTCAATTTTAACATTATCTCCCATGAGGTCTTTTTGTTTGCTTATTTTAACCATCAGCTCCTGTGCATCCAACCAAAATTAGTACTCTACAATAGAAAGTTCCCTGGGATTCACTAGTACCTTTCAGCAGATGGCACTGTTATTTCAGCAAAACAATTTGTCACCAGGGTAAAGTAATTATTCTTGTACGATTTTTTTCCAGAACAATAGGATGTCTGTGTGTATAAAATTAGCAATGACTTTTTCTGGAAGTGGAGAATGAAGTGAAGAATTTCCCCTGTGAAACTGAATACACTAAAAATCACAGAAATATTTAAAACATCACAAAATACCCAAGCGAAATAAAATGTTCAGTTGTCATTTCTTATATTCTTATTTCTGTAAAATGAAACTTAATATTCAAGCACTTTTAAGGAAATCTTCATAAATCCTGTTCATTTGCTGTCAGAGCAAAAAAAAGTCCTTTCTTGTTATCACTAAGTTCATAAGAACAGAAATTGGCTTTACATATTTTATATGCTTAAATATCTTTCACTTACCCAGGTTCTTTTGTAAGTGAATAACAGAAAACAGAGTTCTATTGGAGCTGGATGTTGGAGTAGAGTGTGTTCCTAAAATGATTTAACACGAAAACAATTACTTATTATCTGAACAAAATTATGCCTCTTTTGTCTTGGCTTTATTTACAAAATATAAGAGATGGTCCTGAAAATGTATTGTTATAGGGACAAGGGATAGTGTGCATAATTATTATTTATTAACTATCTAGCTCTACTAAATAAGGGAAGAGAAAAACAAAAGTTTCAAAAGAAAAACACTGAACTAAAGATATAGCTTAATAGTAAATAGTTGCCTAGTAAGCACAAGATACTAGGTTCACTTTGCAATACTTCAAAGCAAAGCAAAGAAAAACATATTCTATTTTCTAATAATAAAAGTGTTTTCTACACATACATTTAGTATCTGCCTTACCACCCTGCCGAACATCAATGATGTTTTATGGAGCCTCTTTCCTCTATGGCAGCTGAAATCACCTCCAAATAAATCTACACATGATTCCAATTCATTATCAAATTAAAAGAAGACTCTTAATGACTGTAGAGTTCAACTGTGTGTGTGTGTGTTTATCTCTCTCTTTTTCTATTTGTTGTATACTGGGCCATATGTGTCTATAACCTTCATCTGGTAAGTGAAAAATCAGTAATCTTGCTCTTTGGTGTGGAATTTCTATAAATGATGTATGTCAACCACTGAAGTCACTTTTATGTTTGTTTCATTTATAGAAATATGTAATTATCAGCATTAATTTAGAAATTCCAATGAATGCTAGAATAATAAGATGGGGGGTGTGGAGAATACTCTGAGAACACTTCCAGAGGATCTAAGTGATCTAAGGTTCAGTCCCAGGCACTCACATTTAATGACAAGCAACTGCCAGAACATCCAGCTACAGGAGATTCTTGTCTCTGGTTTCCATATGCTCTGCACTCCTATGCACAAACCCCATACACATACAAGAAATAAAAACTTAAAGAAAGGGATTATTCCAAACAAATAGTATTTTATGGGAAAAGTCATGGATGACAGCAATATCTGGCTACATGAAACTTTGACAAATTAATATATTAATTATGCTGTACACCCATTTAGGAGACTTTTGTGCAAAAAGAAAAATAAAATCAGTGAATAAAAAGTTATTCTCAAGCTGAAGATCAGACTTACATTTGTAATTCAATCCATTAAGGGAATATTTTTGTTAGTTTCAAATAGAAAAATTAAATACACATTCTATGGAACAAATTTTCATTGTGAAGTAAAGGTTCTAATATGTTGGCCTAGAACTCATATAACATCTCTGAAACTCTCCAAAGGGGTGTTTTGAGCTATAGTATTTTCATCAAAAGATATAATTGTTCCTTCTTCCTATCGTATTCACTGGCAAGATGCCAAAAACTTTTAGAAAAGATAACATTGTTAACAGAACTGAGATACATAGGAAAAGTTAACAAATTTCTATTAAGTCACCTGTTTAAAGTATAAGCTTGTAAAACAATGCCACATCTCCATGTTTAATTACAAAAAATGTAGATTTAAAACAATTTATTTAAAAATATATCTTAATTTATATATATGTATATAAGTTATATATGTCTTGAAACATCGGTGTGCCTGAAGCCCAAGGAAGTGAGAAGAGGGCATTGCCTTGACTAGAACCGGAGTTATGGACGATTGTGAGCTGCCATGTGGGTCCTCTGCAAAAACAAGTCTTGTTAAGAGTAAGCCCTCTCTCTAGCCCCAAACCTCCATATTGATAAGTGTTTAAGTTAGATGGATGTGTTTGAGGATTTCTGTTATAAAGACAAGATTATTTTCACTTGCTTTTTTTGTGTAAAATCTCTGGCATAACAAATGAAAATAAAGGATTTTGACCTTCTTTAAAAAAAGGATGACCCAGTTACATTAATTTAGAATGTGTCTTAATAGATGCAATTCAAACTGATTTTATGTAAGACAAGAAATTTCAATTATTAGGAACACTGTTGGTATTGTGTAATACTTGGTAAAATAGTGAAAAATTGTACTGAGAAGAACAGAAACATTTTGTAAGACAAAATTTTTGAGACCATTTACTTATCACCCTTAGCTATGTCTTAAAGCATACTACAATAATTTAAGCATATGTATATGTCTATTTTAGGCAGATGGCTCACCTGCTTAAAGCACTATTGCTCTTCTAAAGAACCCAGGTTTGATTTTCAGCACTCACACACTGAATCACTACTGTTTGTATGTACTACAGTTCCCATCATTTTGATGCCTTCTCACCTCTGTGGACTTCTGGATGCACATGACATACACACATACACTCAAACACACACACACACACACACACACACACACACACACACACACACACTAAATATTAATAGTAAAATTAATTTCAATTCATGTTTTTTTCTTCTGTGTTTCTTGCTTTTTGACATGGGAAACTAAACTAAACCAATTTACCAAAATAATTCATATGATAATTGTCAATGGCATCACATCCAATTTCAAATATACATTTATTTTTTAAGTTTTTTCAAATAATCCACAATAAAGCTACTTTTGATCATCAGACTCTGAAAAGGCATCTAAATTTTATTCTGACGTTGCTGGGTTAGGCCTGAACTCCTTCTGAGAAGTAGCTGCCAATCAAGTGAAGTTGTGTGGTGACTTGTCAATCTTTTTCCACAAGCAATTAGAAGAAAATGACCTATAGCATTTCCATTTGGACAGAAAGAATATATAGACCAATTTAAAAAGGTAAAAGGCTATCTTATCAAGGCATTGTTGACAGAGAAAGGTGTTCCTCTTGATGGGAGTTCAACCAGTAAATAATGTCCTAGAAGTAAAGAGCAGTAATTGTGCCTTGGGACTAAAAGGAAGTAGGGCAGACATGCTAAATACTAAACAAAGACTATATCAATTCTAATAAGAAATAGCTGAGCATTGTTGTGTGTGTTTATCTTCTCTTCAAGAATAACATTTTGATAATTGACTCCATCATTTAAATGATAGATATGACTCTGGTTATTTTTGTGTTATATTAAAATAAATTATTATTTTAAAGTGCAAACCTAGCCTTTTTATATTTTTTATGGCAAATACTTTTGTCCACTTAACCAATGTAAATGGAAGATTATATTACCAAGATTATAATATCCTAGTTGGGTAATGTACCTGGAAGTTTCTGGCCGAGACTTTCCCAAGGTTTAGACCCACTTGCAGCCACTTTTCCCCCCCGCCAAAAATGACTCAGATACTTGAGTTAATTCCATGCTGTTTGGCCTATGGCTCAGGCATACTGCTAGTTAGCTCTTTCATCTAAACTTATCCCATTTCCATTAAACTGTCTGCCACGTGGCCCATGGCTCACCTGTATTCCTTTACATGATGCTTCCATGAGCGACTAGATTCCCCTCACCCTCTTCCACCCTCCTTCTCCTATGTATGCTCTGAATCATCTGCCTACTTACAAGGCGCCCACTATAGGCCAAAACAAGCCCTTTATTTAAAGAATGATATTCACAGCATAAAGAAAGACATTCCCACATCAGTGTAATGTTGAGTTTTAGAAAAAGAGACAAATAATTGAGTTAGTTACTTTAAATATACTGAATATTAACTGAACATGTACAATCCTTTAAAATCTGTGGAGCTCTATGTTGGTCCTACATATCCAAGAGCATGGGAGCTATTTCTATTTTCTGTTATCTTCTTTAATTCTTTCATCAATGACTTAAAGTTTTTGTCATACTGGTCTTTCACTTCTTTGGCTAGATTACTCCAAGATATTTGATGTTATTTGCTGCTATTGTAAATGGTGATGTTTCCCTGATTTCTTTTTCAGCTCTTTTATCATTTGCATAGATTGGCACTATTGATTTTTTTTTTTAGTTAATCTTATATCCTGTCACATTTCTGAATATTTTTTATCAGCTGTAGGAGTTTTCTGGTAAAATTTTTGGGGTCATTTATGCATACTATTATATCACCTACAAATAGTAATACTTTGACTTCTTCCTCTTAAATTTGTATTCCGTTGATCTCCTTTTGTTCTCTTACTGCTCTAGCTAGAACTTTGAGTACCATGTTTAATAGACAATGGGGGAGTGAACAGCCTTGACTTATTCCTGATTTTATTGGGATTGCTTTGAGTTTCTCTCAATTTAATTTTATGTTGACTGTTTGCTTGCTGTATATTGCCTTTATGATGTTTAGGTATTCTTTGTATCCCTCATCTCTCCAAGACCTTTAAGAAGGACTGTTAGATGTTATCAAAGGTGTTTTAGCATTTAATGAGGTGATCATGTTCTTTGTTTTCTGATTGTTATATAGTGGATGACATTGACAGATTTTTGTATAATGAACCATCCCTGCACCTTTGTGTTGAAGCCTACTTGATAATGGTGGATGATATTTTGTATATGTTCTTGGATTCAGTTTGCCAGTATTTTATTGAGTATTTTTACATCAATGTTCAAGAGGGAGATTGGTCTTTAATTATCTTTATTCGTTGTGCCTTTTTGTGTGGCTTGGGTATCAGGGTGAATGTAACTTGATAAAATGAGTTTGGCAATATTCCTTCTGTTTCTATGGCATGGAACAATTTGAGGAGTATTGGTATCAGTTCTTGAAATCCTTGTAGAATTCTTGGTTGAAACCATCTGGCCATGGACTTTTTTTGGTTGGGAGACCTTTAATAACTGCTTTTATTTCAAAGCATGGCATTTACTCACTCATATTTAGATTTTAGACATAAAGCAAAAGTTAACCAGACTACAATTCACAACTCAACTCTTGAGCAGCTAGGTAATAAGGAGGAATCTAAGAGACATTCATGTATCCCCTTGGGAGGGGGAAATATTTAAAATATCCTTAGTATGTGGGACCATAGGGGAGAGGGGTAAGGGGAGGTTAGAGGAGAACTCGAGGGAATCGGATGATGGAGTTTGAGGAACTACAGAGAAGGAGAACAATGAAATGGTAGTTAACTTGATAGAGGGAACCATTGTGGGGTTAGAAAGATACCTTGTTCTAGGGAAATACCCCAAAACTCAAAAATTCACTTCATCTAAGACTCCAAGAAATATTGGAGAGGGTGCCTGAATTGGCTTTCCCTATGATCAAATTGACGACCACCTTAATTGTCCTTATAGAACTTTTATCCAGTAACTGTTGGCAACAGAAGCAGGGATCCATATCCAAGCACTGGGTTGAGCTCTCGGTTAAGCTGAAGAGAGGGAGATTATATTAGCAAAGGGGTCAAGATCACAATGAGGAACCCCACAGAGACAGTTGACTGGAGCTATTGGGCTCATCCACTCTGAAATGACAGTTCGTGAACCTACATCTGACTACGTCTACATCCCTCTGAATGCTTTTGGCACTTTGTGGGGCCTCTGATGATGAGACCAGAATTTATTTTTGGTTCATGACTGGCTTCTTGGTGCCCATTCCCTACAGAGGAACACCTTGCTCAGTCTTGGTACTAGGGGGAGGGACTTGACTCTACATCAACTGTATATGCTGGACCACATTTACTCACCCTGGGCACCCTTACCCTCTCAGAGGAATTAATGGGGTGTGGGGTTGGGGAAGCTGGGAGAGAGTTTGAAAGAGGAAAGGGAGGGGTAACAGTGATGGGTATGTTAAAATTTTGTTTTAATTAAAAAATATATTGAAAAGAAATTCAGCATTCTACAAAATAACAGTTTGCCTAACTGGAGTCTTGTAGTAAGTGGTTACTGGCCTGGACTTTGGGCCCTAGCCTCAAGGTTTAGACTTGCAGACCCACAGACCCACAGAGACACACAAATGCTTTCATTAATTTTAGGCTGATCGGCCTAAGACCTAGGCATATAACTTGCTAACTCTTTGCCCTTAAACTAACCCATGATTCTTATTCTGTTCAGTCACGGGGCTCAGTACCTTTTCTCAGAGCAGTATAGTTGTCCTCTGCATCTTCTGGCTTGTCTGATAACTCTGGAGTTTCTGTGGTATTTCTGCTCTGTTCTTCCTGTACCCAAAGTTTTCTCAGTCTGGTAGCCCGGACCACACTCCCTGTCTGCCTTTGGCCAATCAGCGCTTTTTATTAAACTCATAGGTGGGACAATTATTTACAATGTAACATCATAAATACACTACAGAGTCTTGCATATACTGTCAGCATCATGTGTTTCATGTTAGCCAAACTTCTTATTAAAATATTATAAAAATAATAATTACATTCAGATTATTATGACCCACTAGAAAATGTTATGAAATCATGCAAAGAAATATATTTGTGGTAGTTTTATATACCTCTTTTATTCAACATCAGCAAAGTGGTTGAAAATAAACAACCTACAATGTACAAAATGGTATCTCTCACATAAACCTGAAAGAGTTGTATTGCCATGAATGCAAACTATGTCTGAGGTTAAGACAACTTAACTTAGAGGTATATTTTTAGACTCAAAAGAGCTTTCTTTTGTTGTTGCTTATGTTTTCAGACATATTATCAGTTTATATCCTAGTGTGACCTAGAACTGATTACACAGCTCAGGCTAACCCAAAAATTATGATGATCTTCCTGTATCAGACTTTCACGTACTGGGGTTATTATTATGATAATATGATCATTTTCAAAACAAATTTCTTACATGATCACATTAGAAAAAGCACTTGTGATGTATTAAATATTCAAAATAATGTTTCTCTTTTTAAATTATCTTTCATTGATTTGTGTATTTCTTATTGTAGTGTCAGAAATTCGAACTTACTAATACTTTCATATTTTATGAACAAAATAGCTAGAATTCTTCCATGATTTTCCTCTTAAAATCACCCAATAATTCTGGACAAGAGCTTATGAGTGATAAACCAATGACTCTAGAACATTTTCAGTTTATTTTCTCTGGATAAGTGTTTTTCTTCTAGTTTCATTGAGGCACAGTCAAATGTGGACTGGAGAAAAATGAAAGGATCTTTATTTTTTTGCTATTCAAAGGTCAATTGCCTACATCTTTTCTCTTCTTTGTTATAGCACATTCTGAATGAACATTCTGAATGAACATGGGTTATAGTTTGGATATCCTGACAGTTATAAGGCTACTCTGAGGAATAATATTTGTAAAATACAGGTTTCTATTATTAATGTACTAATTACTTATTAATGTACCATTTATTTATGAATATTTTGCAAATTTAAACATTCTTCAAAGATCTATTCTTATGTAGCCCTTCAATAGCTTAGTTTGGTAGCATCTAATAGTGTGGCTACTGATCAAATTGACTGTAGATATGTACACAGTCAGGTCATGATGAAGAGGAAAGGAACATTTTGCAAGAGAGAAGGAGTAGAATTAACTGTAATCATGGAGGTATTTGCCTCAAACAAGAATGTCTTACATACCTCAAGTAGGCCAATGTAATTTTTCACTTTTTTAAATTGTGGCATAAGGGACAGGAGTCAAGGCTTAGTATATGTTATATGAGCATCTACCACTGAGCTGTGCTTTCAACCAAAATCAACTGCTTTAACATGAGAAAATAAAAACAATGTGTGAACATGTAATAGTGAAAAATAAGAGAGTAGAAGGGGGCTTGGGATATGATTTATCTGTGAAGCCTGCCATGTACAAAGCATTGGTGGGATCCATCTCCAGCAGCAAAAAGGAAAAAAAAAGTGATTCTGTTGATGAATTTTTAATTGATTTGCTGTAAATTTGACTCCTTAACTGTTTAAAGTGCAGGATATAAAAGTTGATGGTCTGCTTTTCATTTTTTTTCTATATCATCTTCATTCTCATGATCACTAAAGATTTTCTTTTACCACCTAATACAAAAAAAGACCACAAATTTTCTTAACTGTCGATACCCCACCTTTCTCTTTGTGTGTGTATTCCGTGTTCGTTTGTGTGTGTGCGTGTGTGTGTGTGTGTGTGTGTGTGTGTGTGTGTGTGCGTGCCTGCCTGCCTGCCTGTATGTATGTATGTCAGTCTCTTCCTCTTTCCTTCCTTTGAGACAGAAACTTACCATGGTCTCTATGCTATCATCAAAAGTTCATGGTCTTTTGGTCTTACTTCCTGAAAACTGTGGTTCACAATGTCAAACCTGATTTCCCTTTGGCTTTTTTTAAGAGCAGAAATCCTTAAAAGGTAAGGTGATTCTTACTGTTTTGTTTCATTCACATCTTTATTATTTAAAAATATCAAAACTAGAATTGGGGAGCATTTGCCATTTCAGAAGACAATCTAGAAACCTAGTGCAATGGAAACTCCCAAGAATCTATGAAGGCTACCTTAGCTAATACTCATATGAAGGTGGAATATGGAGTCTGAACCTTCTATCTCCTGTAATCATGAAAGGTAGAGAAATTTTGACACCAGTACAGTTACAAAATCTTAGAGCTATAATTACTCCAACTTGGAAGATATGCTGGATTGTAGGTGGTGAAGAAATGGTGAGGTGTCTACCAATATCTATCCCAGGTTGAGACCCATGCCAGGAGAGAGCCCATTTCTGACACTGCCTGGAGGGCCAGGACCCAGAAATTAAACAGCCCAGAGTCCTAGGATAGAAGGAAACATGACTAACAACAACAATAACAAAGTCAATGAAATGTATAACAATACTCTGCTATACTCACAGAGTGGTGCCTAGCCCAATTGTCATTAGAGAGGCCTCATCCAGCAACAGATGGAAACAGATGCAGAGACCCATAGTCAAACATTAGATGGAGTTCAGAGAACCCTGCTGAAGAGGTGGCAGAGAATTTTAGGAGAAAGTGGGTCAATGCCACCACAAGAAAACCCATAGAATCAACTAACCTGAGCTCATAGGGTCTCACAGAAACTAAACTAATAATCAGGGAGCCTGTATGGGACTGACCTAGGTTCTCAGCATATATGTTACAGTTGTATAGCTTGGTCTTCATGTGGGACTCCTCCAGCAAAATTAGGGGCTGTCTGACTCTTTTTTCTGTTTGCTCTAATCATTTTTCCTTATAGTGGTTTGCCTTCTTTTGCGTTCAATTTGATATGCCATATTTGGCTGATATACAAGGTAGGCCAGACCCCCTCTGAATAGAAACAGAGGAAGATCGGATGAGGGGCAGAAGGCAGGTACAAGGAAAAGGATTGGGAGGATAATGAGGAGGGGAATTAGGCTAGATTGTAAAATAACATAAAAAATCAAAAATAAAGAAAGCAACAACAAAACAAAACAAAAATAATGGGGCAGTAAAACCACAGTCCTTTAATCCCAGCACTTTGGAGGTAAAGGCAGGTTTAAGGCCAGACTGGTCTACAGAGCCTGTTCTAGGACAACTAGGGATACACAAAGAAACCATATTTCAACAATAAACTAATATAAAAGTTATAAAAACCTAATGACCTTGAGTAACAAAAAGAACTTCTATTTTCAGCTAGTTATCTAAAGTGAGAGAGCTCTTTTTTTAATGCCATTTAAATGGGATTAGTTTCCATATATGTTGTCAATTTGCTGTAGGAAATTAAGGCATTTTGCAACTAAGTTAAAAAAGAAAATACTATAATAGTCTTAATCAAAACAATAGGGATCCTCTTGATATCCCAGGCTGGACTTGAACTCATTATGGGGCCAAGGATGATCTTAGGGCATGATCTTGCTGCCTCTGTCTCCTATAGTAACATCATACTTCACTTCCAAGATTCTCTTCTGATCACTGTTGTAAGATACACTATAATATTGTAACTTCCTGTAGCCACTGTGTTTTACTACCACACAGAGACAGGTAGCTGAGAATGAAGGCAGCAAGAGGAAAACAGTCAAAACAACCAAAGTTCTGGTACCAAACCTGTACCCAAACTATGTGAGACAGATGCATACTTAGTTTTTTAAAATTAATTTATTTATGGGGACCTACACATGGGATGGTGTATGGTGTATGTATGGTAGTAAGAACCTCTACCAACTTACTGTCTTTTAAACTTAGGTCATTTCAGAATATCTCCCTACCATTTCCCCATGTTACACTTGCCATTTATTACTTACAAATTCACCCCTCTACTAAAAGCAAACATAAATCTTAATATGGAAACAAATTTAAATTAGGGCATCCAGAATTCGATAAGGGGAAAGAAAGTTAAAGTTGGAAGCAGCTAGCTAAATGCATGAATAGAGCCAAAAGAAGATTCAAGTATTTCAGGAGTTCAGTGAATGCCAATGTCTTGGTAAACAAGTAAAAAAAAAATGCTTGCGGATCAATAAAGAGCTACATCCTGGGAAGTAGGGAAAGTAGGGAAACTCTGTAAATGTACTAACCTTTAGTGAGAGTAAAGTAAGCTTTGACTTGATTGAATACACGCTGACATGAAGTAAGAACGTTTAAATTCTCAATGAAACAATTCAGATTTGAAGAAATATTGTCTCTGAATTAATTCACATACCATTTATGGTACACTAAATTTGTCAAACTACACAAGGGAACAAGGAATATGTAATTGTAGCAGAGTATGCATATTAATTTACTCCAAAGTACTATTTTTAATTGCAAAAATTTGTTGAGAGGAAACAAAACATTAACTGTGGCAATCTAGTTGCTAAAAATCATTAGTGAATAAAGATGATCTATTTTATATTTCTATGGGATTACATCCAGGACATATGCTTATATGTAAAAGGAATAGCTCAAGTACAAAGATAAAGGTAAGCATGGATTACATAGAAATACTGTCTTTAAAAAAACTCACCAAATTCTAGAACAAATATGCCTTACATATCTCTGTTCAATACAAAGCAAGAAAACAATCTTACATAATAAAAAAATTTACAAAGAACTTATATGAATGACAACAATCCCTGTTAGGGTGTATTGTTATATTTAGCAGCAAGAGTATACATATTCTGTATGGTTACAAAATAAATTTTAATAGAAGGAAACAATGAACTATCAAAAAGTATAAAAATAAAATAACCATTTTCTATCAGTTTCTGTTTTAAACACATAAAGAAAAAATCTTTAAAAATACTTTCAGTTCAATATTTTCCCTATAGTTATCCAATGACATGTGCTCTTAGGACCAGAAATAAAAATATCCAATCCACAAAAACAAGAGCTACAAATGTTACATATTTTATTAAAGAAGTTGTCTTAAAATTTTTTAGTATTATTTAATGATATTCTGTATTCTCTTATGTAATAATAAAACTAAATTTTTCTGGCATCATTGGTAACTGGTAATATTTTGGGACAAAAAAAAGACAGAAGTTTATGATGTTTATCACATTTTTCTGCGCTTATGAACCTGAATATAAAGATATAAAATATATCATTTGAAAATGCAGAATGAAATTATTATATATCACATTTTATAGCAATCTATATGAAAAAAGCTTTGGATGAAGACTAACCTGGCAGCATATGCATTCCCCTTTACATTATTATTCCTTCCTTTTCTCTTTTCTTCCTTTTTTCTTTGCTTTCTTCCTTCTCTCCATTCTTCCTTTTCTTATCACATTTATTTTTATGGTACTGGAAACTGAACCTTCACCTATGCTCAGATTGGGCAAATCCTCTGCCACTAAATTACATATAAAGGCGTTTTTCTATTTTTTTTTTCAGACTGGAACTTTGTTATACAGCAAAGCTGGCTTTGCACATACTCTATAGCACAGACAGACCTTAATTTATGATCCTCCCACCTTAGACTCCTAAGCAGCTAGAATTACATAACTGTATTACAAGACCTTTCTTGGGTTTTCAAAGTCAGTTTAATAGAAATGAGAGTCTTTGAAGAAATGGAATGTTCTAAGTATGTGTCAGGAAATATGTGTGGACTAGGACATTTTGTCAAACTGGAGAGTATGGAAGAGTTCAAAATTCACTAAGGCTCTAGGAAAGTGTCTCAGCAGCAACTATGAATCACATTAAACTAGTAAAGAACTACAAAATTTACATAAAAATTAAGATTATAGAGAATTTATACTTCAGAAGTACTTTCTATTCTGTCAAGATGTCTTAAATCATACTATGTGAAGGAAAATAAAGAAAGCTTAAAAATATCCTAGACTGTACTTCAAACTTCATCTGGTTACTAATAATATGAGACGCACATCTTCTTAATGTTCATAATCATTTATTTCTTTCTGCATTCAAACAGAAGGATTATGCAGAATTTTTAACTGGTGGAGATATTGGCATGATATTTTAAAAATGATAATGGTCATATTTATACTATGAATAGTCTACTTAATAATTTATTTTGTCCAATTTTTCAAGTGGAAAGAAAAAATATTTCTACATAATGTCAAACATTTACCCTAAACTGAATTGCCACCACTCCCATGAAAACCTGTGAAATAGCTCTGCACTCTCACAAAATAAATCATTTTATTTTTATATGGAAGATTCTTGAAAAGAAAATAATATTCATATTTCTCTTCTATGTGAGGTAACATTGCATATGCATTGTTATGATTTTATGCAGTGGGCAAATAAAATATATAGTTCTAGCACTATAAAAAAATCAAAGTAAAGCCTGCATCATCACACTCTGACAACTGGAAGCTCTGAAGCCTCCTGGTCCACAGCTGACTGAGAGGTGGTGGCACTCTGACTCTCAGAACAAGCTAAGACCTGGTCTCCAAACCCTGGCCCAGGGACACAGTTCCCAGCACATCAACCACACCCAGTTCTGCCCTAAGCAAAATAAAGTAGGGAGAGCCCACCAAGCTCAATCCCCGTTAAAGCACAGCTGGAAGGTTATCCCACAGACCAAGCCCTACCCAACCCACAATCATCTTCAACACACACCAACAGCTTGAGACCTATGAAGCCTCAAGGTCCACAGATGACTAAGAACCTACTAATAGCCAACTAAGAATGACCCCTGCAACAACTGGAGACACACAGCTCCTTGGCCTATAGCCAACTAAGAGTGGCCTCTGCAATTACTAGAGACACATAGCTCCTGGGGAGCCCACTGCTGACTAAGAGCCAACCAAGAACTAAAAGTGAACTGAGGAAGCAATAGGATAATGTCAGTGCAATACATATAACAATATAAAGAACAACAAGATACCACCAGAAAAAGCTGATGGTTCTACAACATCAATATCTGAGCATAACAATGAAGAGGAAACAACTTATGAAGCTAATAGAAGTTTTAAAACAGGACATAAAATAACTCCCTTAAATAAATATAAGAAAATACAAACAAAAAATGGAAAAAAATTTAAAAAAATTAAAGAAAACCAAGAAAAAGAAAGCAAACAGGTGAAAGAAGGTGCAAACTGAGACAAAGCTAGAAATAGAAAACCTGAAGAAATGAACCAAAATAACAGATGCAATTATAACCAACAGAATGCAAGAGACAGAAGAGAAAATCTCAGGATGGAAGATTTAATAGTGGAAATAGATAGGTAGGTTAAATAAAACACTAAAACTGAAAAAGTCATAACACAAAACATCCAGGAAAATAGGGTCACTATGAAAGTACTAAACCTGAGCATATTTAGAATCGAAGGAGAAGAATATCAGCTCAAAGGCACAGAAAATATATTCAACAAAATCATAGAAGAAAAATTTCCCAACCTAAAGAAGAAAATGCCTATAAAGATACAAGAAGCTTACAGAACACCAAATAGACTAGACCGTCTCAAAAATTCTGTTTGCCTCACAATAATCAAGCCACTAAACCTACAGAACAAATCAAAAATACTAGGAGCTGAAAAGGAAAATGGCCAAGTTACCTATAAAGGCAGACCCATCAGAATAACACCCATTCAATGGAAACAATGAAAGGAAGAAGGTCCTAGTCAGATGTTATATAGACACTAAAAGAGCATGCTACCAACCCAGACTACTATATCCAGCAAAACTACCAATCGCCAGAGATGGAGTAAACAAAATATTCTACAACCCCCCCCCATATTTAAACAATACCTATCTACAAATCCAGCCCTACAGAAAGCACTAGAGGGAAACCTCCATATATATACCTGATATATATATATATATATATATATATATATATATATATATATATATATATATATATATATAAAACTCCATTCAGGTATACTCATAAAACCACAATCGATAATCCCATGGAAGAAAAACCCAAAGAAAGGAAAGGAAAAAAAAAGCAAATTACTACCAAAATAACAGGAAATAGCAATCACTGGTCATTAATATCCCTTAATATCAATGAATTCAATTCATCTTTTAAAAGACACACTCTAACACAATGGATACAAAAATAGAAGCCATCCTTCTGCTGCACACAAGAAACACACCTCAACTTCAAAGACAGACACAGGCTCAGAGTAAAGGATTGAGAAAAGACTTTCCAATCAAATGGTCCTAAGAAACAAGCTGGTGTAGCCATCCTATTATCTATCAAAATAGACTTCAAACTAACATCAATCAAAAGAAACCAGAAAGGACATTACTTATTCATCTCAGGAAAAATCCACCAAGATGAATTCTCAGTTTTAAATATTTATGACCCAAACATAAGGGTGTTACACAAATAAAGAAAACTCAGAGCCAGATAACCAGGGAAAGGCTGCAATATCAGAGAGGAAACACCACAGTCAAATCTCACCCAGCTGTCTTCCAGCTTCCTCAGCCCAACTCCTTGTGGCTTCTTCTGCTTGCTCTGTCTTTCTATGCCTGCCTTAAATACCAAAAGAAGTAGCAGACCTGCTTGACATAAACTTTAAGTCACTGAAAAAAGAAATTGAAGAGAACATCAGAAAATGGAAGCATTCCCCATACTAGGCTCAACATGTAAAAATTGCAATTTTACCAAAAGCAACGTACAGATTCAATGCATATCTCATCAAAATCCCAACACATTTTTTATAGACCTTGAAAGAACAATACTCAACTTCGTATGAAATAACAGGAAACCCAAGATTGCCAAAAACAATCCTTCTCAATAAAAGAACTTCAGGAGGAATCACCATCCCTGACTTCAAAATATATTATAGAGTTACAGTAATAAAAACAGCATGATATTGGTATTAAAACAGATTTGTGAATCAATGGTTTCAAATTGAAGACCCTAACACTAAACACACCTATAAATATCTGTTTTTTGACAGAGGCCAACAATATTCAATGGAAAAAAGATAGTATCTTTAACAAATGTTGCTGGCATGACTGGATGGTAGTATGTAGAAGAATGCAAATAGATGCAAACCTATCATCCTGTAAAAAACTCAAATCCAAGTGGATCAAAGACCTTAACATAAACCCAGCTACACTGAAAAGTAAGTGGGAAATACCTTCCAACACATTGGCACAGGTAACAACTTCTTAAATATAACAACAATAGCATAGACACTAAGAACAATAGTCAATAAGTGGGACCTCCTGAAACTGAGAAGCTTCTGTAAGGCAAAGGACACAGTCAATAACACAAAATGTGAATGGGAAAAGATCATCACCAACCGTACAATTGACAGGGGACTGATCTCTAAAATATATAGAGAACTCAAGAAACTAGAGCCCCAAAACCTAAATAACCCAATTAAAAATCAGATTCAGAGATAAAAAGGGAATTATCAACAAAAGAACTACAAATGGTTAAAAAGAAATTAAAATTTTGGTCAACATCTTTAGCCATCACAGAAGTGCAAGTCAAAACCATTTTGAGTTACAATGGCTAAGATCAGAAACACGGATGACAGCCTATACTGTAGAGCATACAGAACAAGGGGAACACTCCTCCATTGCTGGTAGGAGTGTCAACTTGTACAGTCACTCTGGAATATAGTATGGGAGTTTCTCAGAAAACCAGGAATCAAGCTCCCCAAGGATCCAGCAATACCACTGTTGGGCATATACTCAAAGGATGCACATTCGAACTCCAAAGGCTCAACTATGTTCATAGCTATTATTTATAATAGCAAGAACCTGGAAACAACCTAGATGCTCCTCAACTGAAGAATGGATTAACAAACTGTGGTACATCTACACAATGAAGGACTACACAGCAGTAAAAAAAAGTGACATCCTACAGTTTGCAGGCAAATGGATGGATTTGGAGAATATCCTCCTGAGAGAGTTATCACAAGCCCAGAAATATAGGTGTGGAAAGTACTCACTCATTAAGTGGACTTTGGACAATAAATAAAGAACACCCAAGTTGCAAACTCAAACCCCTGAATATCTTGGGATCAGGAGGAACTTATGAGGAAAATTCCCACAGTGATTGCTGGCTAGAGCTCTGGGGAACTCACTGAATCTAGAACAGCCACTGGAGAAACTTAGAAAAAAAGTGCTAGGCCTCCAACGTTAGGCAACTGTCCATTGGCATGGGCAGTATGTGGAGCCTCAAGAGGTGGGAGCAGACTGTGTTCCTGTGCATAGGTTGGGACCTTGGAGCCCATTCCCTGCAGAAAAACATCTAACCCAGTCTTAATTTTGGGATAGGGAAATTGGACTTGCCTGGAGTGGATGCACCACAGTGAGCTAACCCACCTTGGGATTTCTTGCCCTTTTTTATGGAGGGGATGGTGGGGATGGGGAGAGGGGAGACTGAAGACTAACTGGGAGGGTTTGGGAGGAGGGAAGGGAGGGAAGAAGATGGATACATGTAAAGAAAAGATTTTTTATATAAATAAAAAAATAAATTAAAGAACACACTATCTCAAAAAAAATCAAGTACATTCTTTACTTCCGTGCAAGATTTAACTACATTGCCTCTCTGAAGTCAAAAATGTGTAGAAAGTAAGTCTGATGCAATAGTGACATACAAATTTATTTTGTGAAAGAACACCCTAAACAAGAATGTGATTAGAATACAAATTTTTATTCAAACGAAAATAGTGTCCAGATCTGATAGTTGGATGAGTTTTTATTCACAAAATAAAAAGTTCTTTCAATAACGATTTGGGTACTATGCTATAAAGAAGTACTTAAGACCTTAGCACTTTGGTTTATGAACCTTGCTATTGCTATTGTCTATATAGATGATATATTTTGTATATATTATATTGTGTTATTTGACACAACCAAATTTAAGAAATTGAAAATATCTAGATGACTTAATGAAATCATACAAGCCTGTTAAACTGGGCTCTGAAGGTCAGACTCAGAGTGGTATAGACACTAAGACAGTGACAAGAGATTTTTGGCTTTGAAGGTGGTAGGAACTGTACTAAAAGGGAATATATCCTCTAGGTCAGAATAAGTAATAGGAGTTCCTAGGAAGTCTGGGCCCTTCACCCAGAAAGAAGTATGTTTTTCTAGCCTGAGTACATGAAAAATATTTACTTTCATGGGAGAAGAGGCAGTAGACATCTGTGTTTTAAGCTCTAGACAATTCAAATTTAAGCCTTGACCTATACATCAATTTAAGCTAATGAAAGAGTAACGATTTATAAATGTAATCTTGTGTAAATTGGAAAACAAACATAGTGAGTACTATGTAAGGATAAAGTAATATTAAAGCCCCCAAAGGATGCAAATATCATGATAAAATGCTTATTTTGTAAACTTAATATATGCTAATAATTAAAAATAACTTTTGGGAAGAAAAAATATATCTTTCTGGGAATATAGTGCAGTACATTTTAAAATAAGTCACAAAGTTACAATCAAACATGTTTTCCATACATATAGTGCTAAGGAATGAATATTTGGCAAGGTAACACCCACAGCATTTCTAACTGTCCAGATAATACAATGATATTTCAGATTTGCTGAGGAATTCACATTCTGTCACATAGCTGTGGTCTCTAGTCTGTACTAATTGTGCCCTATGGTTTCCTCAGAATTAGAAGGTTTTAATTTACTTTCTTTGGTGATTTTATGCTTGTTGAAGTGGGTAGCTACTAACCAAGCTCAAAGAGTGAACCATTCCAATGACTGTGTTTTCAAAAAAGATTTAGGGAAACTTGAATTCTTCTGAGGCTTAAGGGTGATTTCTACAAGTAAGATATTTCTTTGGCTTTAGCTTCATTTTCCAAATGTCAAGTGTAAAGAACAGAACTTCAGTGCATTATATCTCTGTGAATATATCTAAGTTTCAGAGCAATGAATGGTAAAATTTTGTTTAAGGTATGTGCAGTTAGAAAAATTTTAGATAGAAAAACACTCTTTAAGCAGCTTTGTAAACTACCCATCAAACTAGGAAAATTGTGGAAGGACATAGAATATATTTATTTGTTTGTTTATTTGTGTGTATGTTTTATACACACTCATGGAAATTTGGAGTCAATTTTTTCATACCATATGACTCCTAAAAATGTAATTCAGGACATTATCAGTATTGGTGGCAAGAACCCTTACCTGTTGAGACATCTCACAGCACTATTATATTTTAAGAACAATTTATTTCCTGGTGCATGGAGTATCCCAATTCCTCTCTGGATTACAGGTATTCATGCATGGATGAAGAGTTTTCTTCCAAAGGTAAAAAGTACTTGTTAGTCATGCTGTATCGATATGGACACAAATAAATACACATTCATATTTTCCATTTCACTTTCTACTTTTAAGTGTGACCAAGGATTCTATTGTCCAGATATTTTTCTTTGCTACTCATGATTTAAAATCAAAATATGTTTAGAAAGTATTTATGGACCAAAATGTGAACATATTCTTCCATCAATTCCCTTTCCATCCCTCACTATTCAGCTTTATGTTTTATTATATATAGACACACATATTAAGTTATTAAGTGGAGGATACTCAGCTATCAATCAAATCACTAATTTTTATATTTATAATTTGTTCTAATGACAACAAATCACAAACCTTATTTTGCTTTTGAAATTTGACATTTATAAAACTTTTTAGATTTGAAGTTATGATATTTATTTCTCTTTATATATGTTTTGTCTGTGCCTAACTTTCTACCAAAGATATGTGGCTTATTATAAGACATGCTTATATGATGATAACACTAAGTTGTAACCTAAAAATACCTTAACAAATATATCCTTTAGCTTTAAAAATTATCCCTTAAATTCTTCTATCAGCATAGCCTCTAGCAAATCAACCTTAACTCAATTTCTTAATCTATAAAGTTGCTACCTTAAAGGCAATTTTATGGAATTAATAATATGGGAATCATTTCAAGTTTTACACATGAAAACCCTCCCCTAAATGTTGAGGCTTGGTTTAATTATACCATAAGGGACATTTGGGTGTATATTGTAAAGTGTACATATTTATAGCTCTTTTATTTTAATGCTGGCTATTTTAGCTGAAGAAGCTATTTTTAACACTGAGGTTGCTTTGTATTTTCTTGTTAATGTGTTTAAAGATATAAATAGTTTGCTATAGCAGTTAAATCCAAAGGTCAAAATGCTTCACACATAAAAGGAGTACATAAATTTTCAATTCTTTATAATCACACATTACATGCAAGTAGTTTCTTGCACCTTCTTAACCCATCAATGGAGAGATTGATTTAGTGCAGAGTATTACACAAATCAACTTGTTTGTAATAACTTCATGTGATCTTAAATCTTCCTTGATAAATTGTGTTTAGTAAATGGTGTTATACTCCTATTTTCAACTTTATTTCATTGTCCTTTATGATAAAAATGATATGCTAGCTCATTTTATATCTATTTCACACAAAGTGAATCTGGAAAGAAGGAATTTTAAGAAAATTCCTCTTTATTATTGGCCTGAATGCAAATCTGTAGTTCATTTACTTGATTAGAGATTGATGTGGGAGGGCCCAGCCCATGGTGGGCATTGCCACCTCTGGTTAGGTGATCCTGGGTGTATAAGAAAACAAACTTAGGAAGCCCAACAGTACAAAGATATCAAGCAGCATTTCTCCACAACTTCTGCTTCAGTTCCTCCCTCCAAGCTTTTACTTTTAACTCTTGTCCTGACTTCCCTCAATAATGGACTGGGATGTGGAAGTGTAAGCAAAATAAACCTTTACTTCCCAATTTGCTTTGGTCAGATTTAAAACCACAGAAACAGAAATCCTACCTGAAACATATGAAATTAATCATGTTTCTCACATAATTCCACATGCAAAATTAAATATTTTCAAAAAGAAATGTTAATACATTAGACATATTAAACATTTTAACATTTTAGTTCTGTTTTTATACAGAGCATGTCTATATACTCAGACAATTGGAAAACAAATCACACACAAACACACACACACACACACACACACACACACACACACTGATCTTTTAAAAAACAACTAAATTATTGTTTTTTATTTGTGTTACCATGTTGCCTGCATGTATATGCACCATGTGTGTGTTGTTGAGTCCTCATAGAAATTTAAAGAGGATGTTAGATCTCCTGAAATTTGAAAATATATGGGTGTGAGGACTAAACTCAAGTTCTTTTCAGTGGTAACAAGTGCTCTTAACCAATGAGACATCTCTCTGCTCTCAACATTTATAAAGCTAGTTCTATAAGAATGTTTTAATAACAATGTTGTATGATCACATAGACATAAAACTGTCCTCCTTTGTTTTTTTAAGAAGAATTTCAAGTAGGCACTGGTATCTGACCTAAAATTTGAAACACAATTTAGTTAGGTGCTAAGAAAAAGAGGTATTACATGGCAGCATTTAACCATGTTCCACTCAAATTTAGAGAAAAGTCAACCACTAACAAGAATGTGAAGAATTATATCCTACTAATCCATGTCTTCTGCTCCTGTCTTTATTTCTGGTGGCCAAGTCTAGCCATTCACATGGTTGGGTAGATTATAGTGTAACAATCATTAGTATTGTATCACCAGGGGTATTTTATTTCCCACATCCTACTTCATCATACAGACTACCTTATAAAATAAATTCTGAAATGGCATCTTCTTGGTCTCATTCATCCATGGTATTATGTGTGTCATCTCCAAAGTATAACTGTGAGGTAGGAAAAAAGTATTTTTCTATTTTTGCTTGTGAGCCTACTGTTTAATGGCTTAGTGATCTCTCTAGACTTAAAGAAGTATTTAAAAATATATTTACCTACCCTAAGAACACAAGTGAAAACAAAACCAATAGCTGGTGAAGTGATAAAGTGGGTATAGCTTTCTCTCTCCAACCTGACAATGTTATTTCAATGTACAAGTTATGGTGTGTAGGAGATTATTTTGCTACATTGTAAATAATTGTCCCACCCACTGGTTTAATAAAAAGCACTGATTGACCAAAGGCAGGCAGGAAGTGTGGGCGGGGCTACCAGACTAAGAAAACTCTGAGAACAGGAAACACAGAGCAGAATGCCAGAGAGAAGCCAGAAAAAGCAGAGGACAACTATGCTGCTCTAAGAAAAGGTACTGAGCCACATGGCTGAACAGGATAGGAGTCATGGGTTAGATGAAGGGTAGAGAGCTAGCAAGTGATATGCCTGGGCCTGAGGCTGATCAGCCTAAAACTATCGTATGCATCTGTGTCTCTGTGGGTCTGTGGGTCTGGGGGCCTAATCCTTGAGGTTAGGCCCAAAAGTCCAGGCCAGAAACCTCATACTACAATGGTGGAACGAGAAAACGAACTCTGACATATATTCTAACCTCTACATGTTACACAATATACTCACTTGCCCATAAGAGCAAATAAACATATACAGCCACTTATCTACATATTATGGATTATGTGCAGATGTAACATCTATTTGCATTGATTGTATTTATTATAACTATAAAGGAATAATCCTGAAAATGAAAAATCTGTATTCTGCGTATAGAAGACACTTTTAGTGAGAGCCTGGGTGCTGTATAGTATCAGAAAATAACTATAAATGATTCCCAAAGCCTTTCTCTTCAGACTACTTCATAATTATAGAATTTCTGTCTAAATTATGATTAACACTAAAAGGCTAAATATTACTAGATCTATACTACCTTGTTACAATTTACTAGGTAATTTTGTGATGCTGATAACAAATGGCTTGCTCAGTGTGTTTTGGATCAGTCACTTTAGCAAGCAGTATTAAGAAGATTTAATAATCAGATAATATTTTAAAAGAACATGTTTTAAATAAATATTTGTGTATTATGAAGAATAACACATACTTATTATTTTTATTTTATTTGATTGGCTGAGGCACTAATAATGGTAACCAGGAAAGTTTAACATCTAAAGATAATTCATAGCACTAAAACAGCATGGCTTATTAATCTATAGTTTATTGCAGGAAAAGCATTAAAGTCAGGTCATACATCACAGCTGAAGTCTAGTTTATCCTAAGGACAATTCTAAAGAAAAATGACTCTAGTACTCATTTTCTTATTTTAGTCATGACTATAACAAGAAGACTCTCAGCTAGTGCTTCTCATCTTCTGCTGTTGTCACAGGCCATTTTCTTGCTATCTAACTAGTTCTGATGTCAGAGCTCTCTGGAGGTGTTCATGTGGGCAAGTGTGGATAACTGTCTTTCTAAAAGAAATATAAACTATTAATCTTTATGTAATGAATAATTGATGCTGGCAAGTTGGTATATACAAATCCCAAGCTCCTATTGGACCTGTGCTTAAAGTCAACATATCTCACATATTTAATACTTTAACAATTCATAAGTATTGGAAAGGTACATTTCTTTTTTTAACAGAACAACTCCAGGCCATTTCAACTTTGCTAGAATTAACCTTCACATCACAGGTGACAAGACAAATTCAACAGTTGTAAAGAATATATCTAACAATAGCATTAATAACAATAACATCTAGCAATAACCTGCTAAGTGAGGTTATAATAAAAATTTCCAAATACAAATTACATTATTTTGAAGCACAAATCTGTTAGATATACAGAACTATATAATGTGAAATGTTAAATTTTACTCATGAGAAATATATATATTGGCTTTAGGACAACTTTACATGTTAGAGAAAATATTGAAGTTTATCTCATAGAAGTTTTCTTTTTATGAACGAGTTTGTTAATGATTAACACATGGGAAACTAAAAAAGAAATTTATAAATATTTTAGATACTGATAAGAAGTGGATCTGGGGGAGGGCAGAAGTGTGAAGAGGACTGTGGTACATGGAGAGAAACAAAATTGTGTTGAGGATGTATTGAAAACATAAAATAATTTAAGTATTTCTAATGAAATACAAAAAACAATGAGAAGAAAGTCATTGCATTATATTTGTGCAATATATTTTCAAAATGTCTAAATTAACAGAAAGCAATTTAATTCTCATGTATTCTAAATTCATTCCATTGTGATTTGTTTCTGTGGTAAAAACTAAATGAACAAAATATTGATTTTCATAGATAAAAGAAGAATTATTCTCATAATTTTTAATATTTTGTAATACTATACTATAATTTCACAACAAATTGTTTCATAAAAGATGCCTTGTGGAATGTGAATCCATATTAATAGATTTTTATTCTATTTTGTAAAGATCATCAATGTCTCTGAATATTTTGCTATGTTTTCCATACATATGATCTTTATTAATTACTGGAAATGTTTGCTTTTCTGTCACCTTATATATGAAAATATTTTCATGAATAACAGCACTGTTTCATCAGAAAAGTCTTCAAGTTTCAAGACAGAGTCACGATTTTTAAAACATTTGCAAAGTTTCCAAAATTTAGGCTTTTGCATGAAATCTCATTTTCCCATTAACTACAGATGCTGTTAGCTATTTTCTTGAACTGGCAGGATCCCTTTGATCATATTGAGAAAATGTCCTCCAAATACTCAAGACTGAGTAACTATTAACTATCTGGCAGTACTTCTTTTGAGTGAAAATAATACTTTTCCCCACACCCTCACAAAATAGCAGAACTCCAGTTTTCAAATAGCTGCATTAAATACTTTTCCTTGAGACAACCACTATACTTAACTATAAAGTGTGGTGCTTCATATTTACTTACCATTTCAACAAAGGCAATGCAAAAAATATTTAATCAAGATTTTTTTTTTTACTTTTCTTACTTTCCTCAGGACTCTATTAGTTAGGTAAAACTATCATGTTAGTGTGTGGGGGGTGTATGTGTGTGTGTGTGTTTGTGTCTGTGTGTGTGTATGTGTGTTTGTGTATGTGTGTCTGTGTATGTGTGTGTGTGTCTGTGTGTTAACCCAAAATGACAATGATAGAACAAAGTATGATTTCACCAAGTCCAACTTTGTGATACTAATTACTTAGATAGCACTTAAGTAAGGATTTAATTATAGAAGTCTGGTGATTTCCAAACAGCTCTATCACCTCACCTCAAAATTTCATCCTATCATAGATGATGACCTCATGGAAACAACTGTATTACATACTGATTTCAATAAGTACTTGGGATACTTGTATTCTTCCAAGGTCACTAGAAGCTGGAGGAGGGGTAGTAACTGGAACTGTTATATTGGTTAGCTTTGTTGCCATGGCTGTGGAACCAAATCAATGATAGCCTCTTCTTATTCTCAGAGGGAAATAAAAAGATCTCCACAACACTTCTTCCAAAACTGTTTTTAAGTTTTTATTTGGGGAGGAGGCTCAGAGGATGCTACAGTGCTATAAGGACTTTCATGTATTGTGATTTAGTCTAACAAAGCATACATGACAAAGAGCATAGACCAGCCAGATACTGCTTAAGGCCTGCTGTTAAGCTACAACACAGAGTGTTTCTTAAGTCTCTGTCACAGGGAGAGCTGGGAAGTGTGTCCTGATTTATTCAGGCTGTGGAATTTGGTCTAAAAATGAAAGCCTGTTCTCTCACATCTACTATTTCTCTGGCAATGTCCGTGCAGATATTAGCCCAGTGGAAAACACAATTTATATATAATTCAGCATTTAACAGGCTACCCAGAAAGGTGCTTTTGATTCTGAGGACCCTATTTTTGATACTACAGGCCAAAGTAGGAAAGCCTAAATCCTAATTCTGAAGACATACATAGAAGTTCTTTGTGGTATGCAATATTCTAGTTTTTTCCCTTTGAGTCATTGAAAATAGATCTTTTTCCCCCATGTATTATATTCTGATTATCACTTTCTCTCTCTCTTCTCCTCCAATTTCTTCCCTCTCATCCATACCCATGTGCTTTGTGTCTTGCATTAGAAAACAAATAGACCTCATTCTGAGGAATAATAATAAAATGAAATAAACAACAAAATAATATAATAAGATAAAAATCCTAATACATCACAATAAGACAAAGCAAACTGAAAGAAAAATCCAGAGAAGGCATAAGAAACAGAGACCCACTTATTTGTGTTCAATAATTTTCTAGTTTTAAAGTTAAACCAGTGAGTCACTCTTTGAGACCTTTCCCTCCAATTTTTTTTTATATCTGATTCACAAAGTGGTAAAATATAGAGAAATATTTTTCTGAATTAATGCTATGAAAATGCATTCTGTTGATTAACATGGCAAATAATGTTGTCCTTTCATAGATACACAAAGTGAAGAATGTAAGCCATTTAACATTTGCTGCATTTTGGCAAGATATTACAATATATAAATAATTCATAGTATTGATTGTCTTATAAATGGCTTTATCTTAATACTATAGATATATGAACTGTTTTGGTTTCTGGTAATATTTTAAATTTTAGAAACATATGAAAGCCTCTGAGTAGAAATCAAGCATCACTCTTAGGGGATCACCGAACATACAGAATTAACAATGTACCAGTCTAGAAAAGCATATATTAGAGAAGCAGCATGGATTTATACCTTTCTAGTGTCTCTCCTTTGTCCACCAAGTTATGCTACAGTTTGTAGACCTTACTCAGCTAAAGTCCTTTGTCTCTTTCCTGAACTAGAAATTTACTTCTATATTTTCCCTTTCTTTTCAAAGGAAAATATCTCCTAGTTCATTTTTCTTTAATCTTTGTTGTATCCAAAATCTTCAAAAACATCAAGTAATTATTTCAAGAACATCTCATATTGAGGTTTGGATTTATAAGATAAAACCTATGGTTGTGTATGTGTAAAGAAATCCCCAAAGATCTTGATATTTCTCAGGTCAGAATCACACTTTCAACAGTCTGTTCTAAACAAACTGCTTTTTTTTCTGATAAAGTAAAAAGACAATTGAGCGTCTGTATGCTGTGAAATACCTTTAGATAATAAAGCAACTGTTTTGGCCTAGGGCAAGCCAGCCTATAGGCAGACAGGAAATCTGAGTATAGTGAAGGAGAAGGAGGGTAGCATCAGACAGAGACTCTATGAGCTGCCACCAAGAGGAAGAGGTAAAGGAATTCAGGTAAGCCATTAACTATGTGGCATATATATATGGGTTAAGATGCAAGAGCTACTTGACAATATGTCTGAGTCATAGGCATGTAATTAATATAAGTGGTTGAGTCATTTTGGGGGATGCTAGGCAGCTGTGGGCCAGGCCTGGCCAGAAACTTCTTACTACAGACAATCTGGGTGTTTTATCATGCTAACAAAATCATGATCTCATTTCCTTCTGGTTTCAAGATCATTGGGACCTATAATAAAAGCATAAAACAGAAAATACACATACAAATATTTAAAAATGACAACCAATGATTAAATAAGATTGCATTACTTTGCAGAAGTAGGATTAGGTATTTGACATTCTCAGAAACACAGAAAGTTTAGAACTAGTCTGGCCTACATTGGATCTTGCCTAAAGACAAACAGTAAAAGGTAAAACTAGAAATAAGGAATTATACAATGATGACACTAAATTTACACTTTAAATTTAAAGTTCATAAATGTACTTTAGGAGTTTCTGTGTATGTGTGTGTGCGTGCATGTGTGTCAGAAGCTAAAGAAAAATAGTTCACTATGAATTATAAAACAAGCAATTGGAGGTGGTGCATGAAATGATTCGAGCTGGAAAACAAAATGGAAAATTGTCTATCTTTTGCCTTAAAAAATTAGAAAGAATAAAGTTAATCAGAATTACAGGAAAAAAATAAAGTGATAATATTTGCTAAATGTACAGATTATGTTAACTAATTTAAATTTCTCCCTGTCTTCTAGGAACACTCATATTTTCACCCAAATCACTGGTTGAAAAACAGTTAAATTGTTGTTGATAACTTTATGCTGTTGCATACTAGAGACAGGCTTGACATTATCTCTTCGGCTTCCTATCAGTGAAATACATAGTACTTTTAAGTGATAAACCATTTGCAGCAATGTGCTAGTCTTGAAGAAAATTAGTTTCTAAATATATCAAATGGTAGAAATAAAGATAATGAAGTTTTGAGGGGGGTGGGTGCAGGGGTCAAGGGAGGATCTGGTTGAGTCAGTTTTTCCAAAAGCTATTTAAATTTGAATTAAGTCTTTGGGGAGTATTACTGCTTATAGTCAAGTCCATTTGGTTTTACTTTATTTTTTTATAATGAAGCCCAGAATGGTTAAGTAAAAGCAACTTTCCAGTAGAAAATGCAATTCAAAAGGCCCTAGGCCAACTTGTAGAGGTTTTCTTCATAAGAAGAAAGTACAATTTCCCATAATTTAAGAAGATAATGGGTTTTTTTGATATTTCCTTTAACCTGTTTTGTTGTGCTTGTTGCTGTTGTCGTTTGTTCATTTATTTTTGGCATTTTAAGACAGAGTTTCTCTGTGTAGTCCTGGCTGTCCTGAAACGCACTCTGCAGACCAGGTTGGACTCAAACTCTTAGAGATCTACCTGCCTCTGTCTTCTGAGTGCTAGGATCAAAGATATGTGCCACCAATGCTGAGCTTTCATTTGACTTATTTTACTGATAAACTTGGCATAAGGTATATCACTTTAGATGTTTTTATTTAAAATATTTTTCATATATACCACTGCTCCCCTCTCTTCCCTCCTGGCAGTCCCTGTCAGCTCTCCCTCAGCCTCCTCCCAGCCCACTCTCCCATCTGTTCCCCAAGGAGAGTAAGGAGTACTAATGTGGGTCAATTTAATATAGTGTATCCAGTTGAGGTAGGTCCAAGTCACTCATTCCAGTATCAATGCTAGGTTATGTTTTCCTCTGCAGAGAATAGGCTCTGAGATGTCAGTTCATATACAAGGAACACAATCTGATCCTAATGCAAGATGCTCTGTAAATATCCCATGCCATTTGACAGTCTACATTGGGAAGGTTTAGTTCCTTTCCTTGAAGGTTTATCAGTGATTGTTTCTGAGTCAGTGAGCTCCCAATAGCTCAGGTCAGCCATCTCTGTGGGTCTCCTCATGATCCTGATCCTTTAGCTCATATATTCTTTCTCCTCTCTCTCTTCATCTGGACCAGGAGTTCGATCTGGTGCTTAGCTATGGATCTCTGCTTCTGCTTATATCCATTGCTGGATCAAGGATTTTAAGAGAGACATCTAGGAATTCCCCTGCAAAGGGGAAATAGAGACGATCTCCTAAGTAAACTGGGATCATGATGGGGAATGAATAAGGAGAGGTGAAAACAAATCACAAGAGAAGGAAATAGTTGAGTGAGAGGAGCAACAGAGAGGGAGAAAAAAAGAAATGGATATCTTGATAGAGGAAGCCACTGTGGGTTAGAAAGAAACTTGCTGCTAAGGAAACCTCCAAGAACTCCTAAGATGTTCCTGGCTAGGACTCCAAACAATAGTAGAGAGGGTGCCCAAACAGGACTTCCCCTATAATCAAATGAATGGCCACCCTGTCATTATAGGGTGTTTTTAAAACCCATATTTTGAACATTATGGTATGGTTTTAAACAGCATAGGATGAATGTTTGTCACTATGTTGCAAGTTGATAGAGTGAATCAAGCCTTTGCTTTACACTTGAGAATGTATGATTGAAGCTAAGAAATAATTTTCTACTTGGTTTAAGTAAAAAATCTCTACTAAATGTAATTCAGTCCCTAGTGCACTTTTGAAAATTTTCTAGCTCTCATAATTTATTTTACTTATATTATTTTTTTTTTTAGAATTTTGACACAAGGTCTGATTATGTAGCCCTGGGTGGCTTAGAACTTGTAATGTTTAGCAGATTGTCCTTGAACTCTTAAAGAATGGATTACCTCTGCCAAGATTATAGATGAGTGCCACCACATATAGCTTAGAGCTCATATTTTTATATAAAGATATTTTATTTGTGCATTTCCAGAATAGAGAAATTAATATACATAAATTCTCTCTTTATTGAGACTTCTCCATGAGAAGGTCAGCATATGACTTAGTGAAGAAGGCTGGCTGCTAATGCTTTTGCAAATAATCTTCCCATCTTGATCTCCTTTTCCTTTGAATATAAGAATTGAAATCCCAAGCACTACCACAGTGAAAATCACACCTAGACATTGTACACTGTATTTCAAACTTTACTCCTGTAATTTTATTTTTTGAGATTATAATAGTCACATCATTTTTTCATTCTCCCAATTCATCCCAAACCTTCCATATACCCTTCCATACTCTCTTCAAATGCGAGACTTCTCTTTTCATTAGTTACTGCTATATGCATCTATGTCTATACATATATTTTCTTGAATATAACCTGCTCAGTCTGTATAATGCCACCTTACATATGTTTTCATGATTCATCATTTGATTTTAGGAATAAATTGTTGTATTCTTCAATAATGAAGGCTATTTCTCATACCCAGGAATCCTTAGTTGTAATAGTTCTTTTTGTAAGGTTGCGACCTTGAATTCTTTTCGCCACACACTTTAGCAGTCTCTTTCTGTCATCCTTTTGCAGCTCATATTTAGGCACTCATATTGCCAACTCTTTATGTGTGTCATCTGGCTCTTAGAACCTTTCTGTTTACTCTTTTCAAATGAGCCCTGAGACCTAGGTGCAGAGTTGTTTTATGAATGGGAATGAGCTTCACAATTCTTCATTTTTATTGGTTATGATTTTCTGTAGTGGTCTCTGTCTGTTGCAGAGTGAAGTTTATATGATGAAAATTTATGCACTTATTAGTGCATAAAATACAAGTATTTAGAATGTAGTTAGGTATTATGCCTGTTACTAAAATGGTGGCTGTTGGTTCTCCTTCAAGATCCATGACATCAATAACGCTGTGTACTTGGATAGGTTTATAGTACCCCAGGGTATGTGTGTCACTACTGAATCTTGAGGGTTCTGTTGTAATTAATTTTTAGAGAATTAATTTTATTTGTTATTTTAGTGTTTGAAATTTTTATATTATACATTTTGTACATTAATTGATGATTTTTAGACTTTACTTTTTATCATGTTCACAATTTGAAACATAAAATAGAGAAACAAGTTGGAAAATAGTAGGACTGGGCATTGAAGCTCTTAAGATATTTATTTGAGAATTTTTTAATTATTATGGAAAAACATGACTTGAAGTTATTAATAGAATAATTATTAGCCATTATTTTAATTTAGGTTTAATGATGACATTTGGTTTGTAGGTGTCATAATAGCATTTAATGCTTTGTTTATTAGTAATATGGTGGATGTAGGGACTCTCAGTAGCATGAGGCTATTTATAGACTCTAAGTGGTCTTAAGGGGCCCCAGCAGGCAGAATATAATCTTTAGAAAAAGTAAAATCTTATAAATTAAGACAGGATGGCAATTATAAAATAGGTTTGTTTGTTTGTTTGTTTGTTTGTTTTTTTGTCGCAGGACTGCACTTGCACAAAAGTCACTCACTGGAGGCAGCAACTGTGCTTGTGCTTGTGTAGAAGTCATTTGTTGGCAGTGACTGCCCTTGTGCAGAAATTACTTGGTCGAGTCATGGTTCAGAGGCAGTTACTAGGAGCCTCTGCTCAGTGTCGAGTGTCAGGGTGACCCTCAGCTCTGTACTAGGTGGGTGTGCCGAGGAACAGGCCTGGCAGAATCAGCCAGGCAGATGTCACCATATGTGGCCTCAGCTGTAGCTGGTGACCCTGGGATCAGCTGGTGCTGGCAGCAGACTACTCCTTTTGACAGTTGGCTGGAAAGTGAGGGGTGGAGCTTATTATGAAGGAGCAACAGGCCAGTGAGGGAGGGAGCTTTTAGCCTATGCACTGGAGTATAGGTTTTTAAATTTGAACGTTTTGTCTGTTTTTTGTTTTTTAACAGTGTTTAAAACATAAATGGACTTTTTATGCCTGTGGGCACAGGCCCCAGTTGGGCGCCAGATGAAGGTAGAAGTCTTTTTTAAAATATATTAATCTAAGATTAATATTTATTGAAATATAAGTTAACATTTTTGATACAGGTAAGAGTTTATATAGATGCTTGTTAGACTGGATTATTTATGTGATGGTTGATGAATGTTGAACCGGTCTCTTTAGTAGTCAGGAATTAAGATTTAAGATCAGCAGGGCCTTAAGATTTTAGTAGCCTTTTTTTTAATGGGGTTGGTGCCACTCCCCTTTTAGGAGCCTGAGACTCTGGATAAGCTCTTTGTATTTTATCAGCTGACACTTGACTCTCACCACAGGGTTCTCTTGACATGCTTCTGATTGTGATTCATAGGTATCATACCTCTGTAGCCCTGTGTACAGTGTGCAGCTTCTCTTCTTTCCAGAAGGCACCGTGAAAGCTAGTCCTCATGGAGGAGGCTTTCAGTACAGTTTGAAGTCAGGAGCCTGTAAGCCCTATGTCTGAAGTACATGGTGTTTTAAGTGATTGGTATTTAATTTCCACCTCTGGGGCAAAGCCATGGACAATGGCAATAGGCTGTACATTTTTGAGACTTTTGGAAAATAATGACAAACAACTCAAAAGGGAGTTTCTCCTGCCTGATATTTCTCTCTCTCTCTTTCCTCTCTCACTTCCTTCCTTCATTTCTTCCTTCATGTCCTCCTTTTGCCTTCTTTATTTCTTCTTTCTAGGTGCAACTTCTACTAGATTAACCACACATCAGGGCAAACTCAGCACCCAAGGATAGTTGAGCACAACAAACTGTACTAGATGTACAGAGATCTTGATAGAAAGATAGATAGATAGATAGATAGATAGATAGATAGATAGATAGATAGAAAGAAAGAAAGAAAGAAAGAAAGAAAGATATAGAAAGAGTGTTATAAAATTGGCTCTGTAAGGTAGTAGGGTAGGTCTGTGAAGAGTTGGGTCTGGGAAGAGGAACATAATCACAATATATTGTATGGAATTCACAAATTTTATTTTCAAGCACTATTTTTTTAATTATAAAACTTCATAGGATTCTATATCAAGTCTATGAAATCCAACTTTAAGTTGTCATTTTTAATTGGATACCAGTTGAACTGAAGTAATCTAGATTACTAAATAATACTTGGAAAAACACAGAACCATGTAGTTTTGTGACTTACATAAAAACTGAAAATTCAAAATGTGTGAAAAATATCGCCCTAACCAAGGGGCATTTTAGTGAACTTACAGGCAAAATATGGACATGGCACACTGATGGGGAGTCACTCAGTTCATATTGTGGTCAAGAAGTAAAAGCCCAGAAGCTAAGATGATCTTTATGACATATAGAGAAAAAATATGAAGAGTCGCACAGAGAGGGATGATTGAAGCTCTGGAGAGCTCACTGAATCAAGAACATCCACTGGGGAGCCATCAGGAAGAGGAGCTAGACCCTCCAACAGTAGTTAACTGTCCATTGAGGTGACCAGTACATGGAGCCTCGAGGGGTGGGATCAGACTGTGTTCCTGTGCATGTGGTGGCACCTTGGAACCCATTCCCTGCAGAGGAACATGTAACCCAGTCTTGATTTTCAGATGAGGAAATTGGACTTGCCTGAAGTGGATGTGCCACTCTGAGCTGACCCACCTTGGAACTTCTTGCCCTTTGGGGGAGGGGGTGGGGAGGGGCAAGGCTGAAGGCTGACTGAGAGGGATTGTGAGTAGTGTAGGGAGGGGGAGGAGGGGGATACATGGAAAAAAATAACTTTCTTAAAAAATTGTTCAAGTGTATAATCTCAAGGATCTCTGAATATCAATTTCGTTGGGCAGCCATAACAAACTGAAACAATGAACTACATGGATTAGTGCCACAGAAGCCTGTCTTCTTAGGTTTTAGAGATGATAAAACCAAGCTCAAGGTATCAGGCACTCTGTTATTCTAAACGAACTCCTGTTTAACAAACAGCAGCAAAAAACATTCTTAATAAGAGACCCTTGAAACAATGATGCATATAATTTTGTCCATCTCAATTGATACTCTAAATGAACAAACAAATTTTTGCATATTCCTGAAGTATTTGTAACCAGCATTCAACACACTTAACAAATGGTTGCAAAAACTTGTCTTTATAGTAATCACCCAAACATGCTTTCAAAGTATGAAGCACTGAACAATCAGATTTCAGGAAATCTTAGTGAGACTTTTCATGAAGTTTTCAGAGCTTAAAGAAAACAGGCGAACTTCAAGGCTCTTACAATATATCAATTAATTAATTGACAATCTGTTCATTTAGTCATAAATGATTTACAAAGTACAAGTTGTGTATCAATTACTTTAAGCATGTCATGGGAAAATGAACATATCAAAGCCTTCTCAGTGAATATACAAGCAAATAGAAACCAACAAAAGTAAAGGGTAAAATTAGTAGGTTACAGAAATTATGGATTTCTTTGAAGCAGAGTGTTGTCAGTTGAAGGTCACTTTTGAAAATATTTTATTGATATACTTAAGATCTAATTAGTGGTAGATGAGGTTAGAATCATACTTGGAAATAGTCTCACATGTAATTAAGAGCTAAAATAACATGAAGTTGCAATAGCAAAGGTGGGATGTCAATGTTTTAAGGCTGGTTTCCTCCAGAACTTAATAAACATGCAGAAATGCAGAGAGAACACAAAGTGAGGAGAAATACAGACTGTGAGGATGCTAGAAAATGAATTGAAGTAATTATAAAAGACAGCATGACACAGTTGAACTGAAAGAAATATGTGGGATACAGTATTAAATACAGACTTTAGAGAGAGCAGGTGATTCTAAAACCTTGATTTTGGTTTTCAGTTCTTTTTTTCTTATGTAATATATCCTGATTATAGTTTTCCTTCCTGCCACTCCTCTCAGTTCCTTCCCACCTTCCCTGTACTCTAGATCCACTCCCGGTTTGTCACTCATTAGGAAAGAACAGGCTTAAGAGAAACACCAAACACAACAAAATAAGATACAATAAGATGAAGCTATAACTATCATATTGAAGTTGGATATAAAAACTCCACTGGAGAGAAAGATTTATAAGAGCAGGCACAAGAATCAGAGATACACTAGCTCTCATAGTCAGGGGTCCCATTAAATACTAAGCTAATATCTATAATACATATGTAGAGGAACCAGTGCAGATCTATGTGAGTTCTACGTTTTCTGCTTCAGTCTCTGTGAGCTCATTTGTTCTTTTCAAAGTTAGAGGGCCTTGTTCTTATGGTGTCTTTTCTCCCCTCTGGCTCTTAGAATTTTTCAGCTTCTCTGGGTTCTGAAAGGAAGGATTTGATGGAGACCTCCAATGTAGACTGTTTCTGCACAATGTCTGATTGTGGGTCTTTGCATCTATCCCTATTTGCTGCCTGAAAAAATCTTCACTGACTGAATAAGGCACTGATCTATAAGTAAAGCAGAATATCATTAAGGATAATTTTATTAACACTTTTATTTATTATTTATTTATTTATTTAATACTAGTTGCCTATGGTTTTACTGTAGGTCTGTGGGGGTATCTAGTATTTGATTCTTGATTACTTAAACAGTGTTGAGTATGGTTCTTCTTTGTGGAGTGGGCCTTAACTCAAATCAGACATTGGTTGGGTACTCCTGTATTCTGTGGTAGCATTGTCTTAGCATATTTTGCAGGCAAGACAGATTTTAGATCAAAGGTTTTGTCACTTTCAATAGCCTGCAGAGTAACTTTTTGCACAAAAGAAACTAGAATATAATGGTGAAGACTTCATGTAGCTACCAGCTCAACTTTTCCATGTTCAATTCAGTTGTTTGGATGTTGTTCTCAGTAATGTGGCTTCATTGTCACTTTGTGGAGAGACACCCTTTGTCTTAGCATAAGCCTCGGTTGTTTGGAAATTTCCATGGGATCTGCTTGGTCAACAACTCAATTGAATGGAGCCTAGTCACTCTACTAGAAGCCTTGCCTGGTTGTAAGAAATGGCCATTGAGACTCCTTATCTCATAGTACTAGGAGTCCTATTTAGGATCTCATAGATTTCACGAGGTTTCACTACACTAGCTTTTTATATACCACCCTCCAAATATCCCCCACATTCAGTGTTTTCTACCTAGACTCTACTCCTCTATCCTGTTACCTCTTCCATCTCTGTCTCTGCTGGCACCTAGTTCACCCATAAAATCTACTCTATTTTCCTTCCCAGGAAGATTATCTCTTCTTTCCTTGGACCACATCTCTTTACCCAACGTTTCTGTGTTTATGGACTGTAACTTGGTTGTCATTTACTTAAGGGTTAATATTCATTCATAAGAAAATATATGCCATAATTATCCTTCTAGGTTTGGAATAACGCTTCAGGGTAGTTTTTTTTTTCCTAGTTCCATCCATTTGCCTGAAAATTTCATGATGTCATTTTTTTAAAGCTAAGTAATACTCCACTGTTTAAATGTCCATTTTTTTTCTTATCCATTCTTTTAACAAGGGACACCTAGGCTGTTTATAGATTCTGGATATTACAAGTTACTATGAACACAGGGGAGAAATTGTTCTTTTTTGTAGGATGAAAAACCCTTATCACCCAGAAGTGATATAATTGGATCTTGAGGTGGACCAATTCCCATCTTCCTTAGGAAAAGCCACATTGATTTCCATAGTGGCTGCTCATGTTTGTACCTGTACCACCAGCACAGGATTGCTCCCCTTGTCCCACATCCTCCCCAGCATGAGCTGTCACTTTTGATATTGATCTTAGCCATGCTGATAATTGTAGTTTAGATTATTAACTTCCTTGATGGCTAAGGATGGTGAACATTTCTTTACTTCCATCTCAGCCACTTGGATTTAAATTTTATGCAGGGAGATAAACATGCATATATTCACATTCTTTTTGTTTTTTATTTAAAAAATATTTATTTATGTTAAAAAAGGATTTTCCCTGTATTCCCCTACTTGCCCTCCCTTGCCCTCTTCCCAATCCACCCCCCCTCCCCGCCTTCATTCAGCCTCCCTCCACTCCATCCCCTCCTCTCAAAGGGCAAGAAGTCCCAAGATAGGTCAGCTCAGCGTGGCACATTCAATCCAGGCAAGTCTGATTTCCTCATCCCAAAGTCAAGACTGTGTTAGGTGTTTTTCTGTAGAAAAATGGGCTCCAAGGTGCCAGACCATGCACAGGAACACAGTCTGATCCCACCCCTCGAGGCTCCATATACTTCCCACTCCCAAAGGACAGTTGCCTACCCTTTGAGGGCCTAGCTTCTTTTCCTGATGGTTCTCCAGTGGCTGTTCTTAATTCAGTGAGCCCCTCAGAGCTCCAGTCAATCCTCTCTGTGGGACTTCTCCTCATAATCCCTAAACTCTTGCTCATACAGACTCCCACCCCCTGCTGTCCACCTGGACCAGGAGGTTGACCCAGTGCTCAGCCATGGATCTCTGCCTCCTCCACCTACATTCATTGTTGGATGTAGGTTCTGTGATGACACTTAGGGTCATTATTCATTCAACTAACTACACGCAGATATTTATTTTGACCAGCACTATTTGATGAAGATGCTGTCTTTTCCCCATTGTGTACACACACACACACACACACACACACACACACATATATGTTTTTACAAAAAGTCAAGTACCTATAGGTGTGTGGATTTATGTCCGAGTGTTCAGTTTGAATCCATTGATCACAGTGTCAGGTTTTATGACAATATCATGTGGTTTTTATTACTATAGCTCTATATGTACCACTTAATATCTCTTTTCTTTTTTTATAGTTCAGGATTGTTTTAGCTACCTGGGATTTTTGTTTTTCCTTATGAATTTGAATATTGCTCTTTTGAGGTCTCTAAAGAACTGTGTTGGTATTTTGATGTGGATTTCATTGAATTTGTAGATTTTGATAGCAAGGCATTTTTTTTTTTTTACTGTTTATCCACTGATTCATGAGCATGAGAGATTGTTTCTATTTTCTTATATATTCTTCAATTTATTTCTTAAAAGACTTGAAGTACTTTATCAAATAAGTCTTTTACTTGCCTGGTTGTAGTTACCCAAAGATATCTTGTACTATTTGAGGCTTTTGTGAAAGGCATTCCCCCGTTTATTCCCTCAGTCCACGTTTCACTTCTCTATAGAAGGACGGCTGATTTTTGTTCTTTTTAACTAATCTTATATACAGCATCTTTGCTAAAAGTTTTTATCAGCTATAGGAGTCTCCTGGAAGAATTTTTAGGAGTATTTACTTATATTACCATTTCATCTACAAATATCAAAAGTTTGATTTCTTCCTTTCCAATTTATATTCTTTTCATCTCCTCCAGTTGTCTATTTGCTGTAGGTAAACTTCAGTTATTATACTGAATAGATATGGGAAGAGTATACAACCTTGCCTTGATTCTGATTTTAGTAGAATTGCTTTGAGCTTCTCTCCATTTTCTTTGATGATGCCAATTGGCTTGCTGTACATTACCTTTAATACGTTGTGGTCCCTTCTATCCATAATCACTCCAGGACTTTTATCATAAAAGAGTTTTGGATTTTTTCACAAGTATTTTGTGTATCTCATTAGATGATCATGTAATTTTTTCCCAGTTTGGTTATATGGTGAATTACATTTACTGATTTTTGTGTATTGAACGATCCCTGCAACTCTGGTATTAAGCAGTACTTTTTCATCCTGGATAATCTTTATGATGTGTTCTTGAATTCAGTTTGCAAGTATTTTAGAGTGTTTTTGCAACTGTGTTCATAAGATAAATTGGTTTATAATTCTCTTTCTTTGTTGATTCTATATGTGGTTAGGGTTCCAGGGTAACTGTAGCCTCACAAAATGAATTGAGAAATATTCCTTCTGTTTCTATTTAGTGCAATAATTTGAAGTGTATTGACACTAAATTTTCTTTGAAAGAGTATTAGCACTGACTTTTTTGAAAGCATTAAAACTATCTGGTCCTAGACTTCTTTGTTTGGAAAATTTTTGTTACAATAAGGCTTCTTGGCCCAGGCGGCCAGAGGTCCCAGGCCCATAGATCTGCAGTCCGTCCTGGACCCCTTAGCTGCCCGCCCCTGCTCAGGCCCCCAAAATGACTCAGACACTTATATTAATTTCATGCTGTTTGGCCTATGGCTCAGGCACCTTGCTAGCTAGCTCTTTCATCTTAACTCAACCCATTTCCATTAATCTGTCTGCCACGTGGCTCATGGCTCACCTGTGCTCCTACATGTTTCTTCTTGGGCAACTGGCTTGATCTGTCTCTGACTCCACCCTTCCTTTCCTCCCTATTCTGATTCCCCGGCCTACTTTTTCTATGATGCCTGTCATGGGCCAAAACAGCTCCTTTATTTAAAGATTGATTTTCACAGCATACAGAAAGTCATTCTCACATCAGATTTTAATGACTGCTTCCTTTTCAGTTGAAATTATAAGTTTATATAAAGTGTTTATGTGATCTTGCTATAACTTTGGTAAATGATATCTATGAAAAAAATTATCCATTTCTTTTCGACTTTCCAATTTTGTGGAGTACAGATTTGTAATATATGCCCTATGATTATCTGTATTTCCTTGGTGTCTCTTATGTCTGAATTTGTTAATTTGAATATTCTCTCTGTGTCTTTAAGTTAGTTTAAATTGGATTTTATAGTGGAAAGCAGGCATTATCATCTTGACTTAGGGGTGTGGCCTTTGGGCCTTAAGGCCCCTGTGTATGAGGCTTGGCAGAAGGCCAGTTTAAGATTGGGTGAATGATGTTTCTCTTCCTGTTTTCTTCTCTCCTGTCCTTGGAGGAAAGACCTGACTTGCTTCAACTGAGCAGACCAGTCCAGCTTTCCAGGAACTGCAAGTTCATTTAATCTCTGTGTAAGTGAGTATTTCCCTACAACCCCTTCAATAAATATTAACCTTGTTAAATCAGTTGCAAAAGATTATTTTTACTAACTATAGAGTTAGTCTGGCTTGTTCATTAAAAAAAAAAAACTCTTTGATACATCCATTCCTTGTTATATTCACTTTGTTTCTTTGTTATTGGTCTCAGCCCTCATAATAGTTCTTGCCATTTACTCCTCTGGAGTATGCTTGCTTCTTACTCTAGAGCTTTCAACTATGCTTTTTAATTGCTAGTGTGATCTCTCCAATACTTTTTTTTAATGTAAGGACTTAGGGTTATGAACACTCCTTTAGTACCACTTTCATTGTGTCCCATAAATTTGGATGTGCTCTTTATTATTTTTTATTGAATTCTAGAAAATCTTTATTTCTTTTGACCCATTTTATTTCTTTTTTCAAGTTTTCCGATTTTAAAAATTATTCTTATCACACATTAAATCTCAACTGCAATATTCCCTCCTGCTCACTCCCAGCCTCTCCTCAGATCCATGCTCTCCTCTTATTTTAGACAAGAACAGGGCTCCCAGGAACATCAGCCAAGTATTGAATAACAAAGTACCATAGACCAGACACATACCATCATATCAATGCTGGATAGTGCAATCTAGTATTAGGTATATGGTTCCACAAGTGGGCAAAACAGTCAGAGATAGGCCCTGCTTCCACTGTTAGGAAGAAAACCAAGCTACTCAGCCACAATATATATGCTGAATACCTAGATCTGGCCTCTACAGGCCCTCTAATCTCTGAAACCCTCATTGATTCCAAGTCAGTAGATTGGTCAGTTTTTGAAAAAGTTGCATGAGGTGCTGAGAATAAAAAGTATATTTTTTGTGTTTGGGTGAATTATTCTGTAAATATGTTAGGTCCATTTGATTTATAAGGTCTGTTAGCTCCAGTATTATCATTATTTTTTAGAGTTTTGACTGAATGAACTGTCCTTTGAGGAGAATGGGCTATTGAAGTCTCTCAATCTATGTTAGAGGGTAAATATGTGCTATAAGCTCTCGTAGTAGAATTTCTCTTACAGACTTGTCTGTCCTTGTGATGTCATCTTGGTAGATGTTTCCTTTGATGAGCATGCAGTTTCCTTCCCTAATATTTTGATTAGTTTTGGTTTGAAGTCTATTATGTTAGATATTAAAATGGCCCTACTAACTTGATTTTTAGGTTCATTTGCTTGATATATTTTTCCCAATCATTTACCCTGAGGTAGTGTCTATTTATTCTTGATGTTGGGATGTATTTCTTGTATGCATCAGGAAGAATGGATCTTCTTTTTGCATGTCATCTTAGTCTGTATCTTTTTATTAGAGATTTGAGACTGATGCTATTGAGAAATATCAATAAACAATAATTTTTTATTCCTATCGTTTTGTTGTTGGTGATGGTGGTGGTGTGTGTGTCCCACACTTCCCTTCTTTAGTTTTTGTTTGTGTGTGATTGTATAATTCCTGTATTTTCATAGATGTAGTTAACTTGATACTTTTGGAGTTTTCCTTCTAGAACTTTCTGTAGGACTGGATATATAAATAATTATTGTTTAAATTTGACTTCATCACAAAATATCTTATTTTTTCCATGTATAGTAAATAAACTTTTTGCTAAATATAGTAATCTGTGATCTATTGGAGTCTGATAGACATCTGTTTAGGGCCTTCTGGCTTTTACAGTATCTAAAGAAGAGTCCGGTATAACTCTAATAGGTATACATTTACATATTATTTGATCTGGTTTCTTGCAGCATGTAATATTCATCCTTTCTTCTATATATTTAGTATTTTGATTATTATTTGTAGAATAGGCTTTTCTTTTTACAGTCCATCCTATTTGGCACACTGCATGCTTCTTGTGCTTTTATAGACACTTGAAGCATACAGAATGCCAGAACACAAGAAACATATAGAATGCTTTAGGTAAGAAAATTTTCTTTTATAATTTCGTTGTAAATATTTTCTGGGCCTTTGATCTAGGATTTCTCGTCTTCTTCTATTCCAGTTATTCTTACATGTAGTCTTTTCATATTTTTCCACATTTCCTTGATGTTTTGTATCAGTAATTATTTTAGATTTAACTTTCTTGTGTGTGTGTGTCTATGTATCCATTTCTTCTATTGCATCTTCAATACCTGAGATTATTTTTCATCTTATATATTCTGTTAGTGAAGCATCCTTTTGTAGTTTTCTTTGAAATCCTATATTTTTCATTTCAAGAATTCCCCTCAGTTTGTGTTTTCTTGGATTTCTTTAATGGATTTATCCATTTCCTCTTTAAAGACTTCTATCATCCTTCCATAGTTGGTTTTAAGGACTTTTTCTTGTTCTTTGGCTATGTTGGAAGATTCAGGGCCTGCCATGATATGTTAGCTGGGCTCTAGCAGAGACATAACATTTAGTTATTATTGTGCTTCACACAGTCATATTAACATCTTTGGTTTAGGATGATTATAGGTCTAAGTAATGATTTCTGGGTTTGTTGATATTTAGTTAAAGAAAAAATTTAAGTTAAAAGAAAGCTAACATAAAACTCTAGTAAATAATATAAAATAATGCTATTGGTTAATATACCATTCTTTTAAAAAGATACTTGTTATTTTTGCTACACTTGTTAGGTTTTTCTCATTGTTGTTCCTTGTTTTCTGTTTCCTCTATAGATATTCTGAGAGTGTGGTTGCTACATGTTGCCTGATTTACTGTTTGACCAACTGGCTCAAAGGGAATGTCTACTGGTTTTGGAGGCTGAGATACAATGAGGAATGGATGGAGAACATTTAGGAGGGTACGGTCTGTGGAACCCACAGGAGATATGGTTAAAGGAAAAAAGAGGATGGAGCTGGTGATTTGTTGCAGTGCTAGGGATGAGACTGAAGTATTGAGATTAGGGGAAATGGAGATAATTGAAGGATTTTAGGCACCCTACCTTGTAGTACTGGGGTTCTCGGGTCCCAGGCATCCAGGGGCCTGGACCCACAGACCTGCTGCCCGAGACCCCTTAGCCACCCAGCCACCGCCCAGGCCCCCCAAAATAACTCAGACTTTTAACTTTATGCTGTTTGGCCTATGGCTCAGGCACATTACTAGCTAGCTCTTACATCTTAAATCAACCCATTTCTATTAATCTGTCTGCCACATGGCCCATGGCTCACCTGTGTTCCTTACATGTTGCTCCTGGGGCAGCTTGTTCAGGTCTGCCTGACTTCCGCCCTGCTTCTCCTACCTATGCTCTGATTTCTCCTACTACTTCTTCTATGGTGCCTGTCATGACCCAAAACAGCTCCTTTATTTAAAGATTGATATTCACAGAACACAGGAAGGCATTCCCACATCACTTCCCCCTTTCTGTCTAATCAAAAAGGAAGGTTTCAATTTTAACATAGCAAAATTACATAGAACAAAATAGCCATCAAGCAAGAATTACAGTTATAATATCTAGTCTATTTGTATTTAGCAAAATGAAAGAAAATACTCTTATCATCTAGCTTATCTTTATGAATCTAAAGTTTCATATCCAATATACCTTTTCAATGACGAAGAAAAACTGTACCTATATCTATCTAATCTTCAACTACATCAAAGACCACAGAAGGATATATTTACCCAAGTAAACCAGATGTGCAAGCAACTTCTAAAATCTAGGAAGGACAGCGATGACACCTATCTGCCTGGACAGTCACTCAAACTTCTTTTATAAAGTTGGGGCATCCATCTTCAGCCTACAGGCCCAGAGTCTCTTTTCATTTCAGGGAAGCAGAAAATCTGCTCTGCCCATTCTGGCACAGTTCATCTGTTGCTTCTCCTTGAGCCCTGAAGAATGTCTGACAGTTTTCTCTGTAAAGCAGGAACCTGAATGACCATCTCGGCTTATTCTGCCAAAGTTCAGAGGTCATCTTCCTATGGAACCTGTATGTCCAGTTTAAACAGCATACTGTCAAGCAGTCAATATAAGAACAGGTTCTTCTCTAGTGGATAAACATTGCCACAAAGAGAGTAGACTCCATATGGAGTTTCTTTGATGCCCATTTTTCTCTTGAAGAAGATTGGTGCTGCCAAGAGCAGACCTGTCTCACTGTCCAGAAAAGTCTAAGCTCTTAAAACATTTTAAATGCCATATTCTGTAGGTCTTAGAAGTATTTGAAGATTACTTACCTAATTGAAATATATTTTTGTATAACTAAAAATCCTAACTAACCTAACTTTAAGTTTGATTATCAAAGGTGATTATTAACCTTCATTTCTTAATTATACACTACAATTTTACAACAGTTACATGAACATCATACCTTAAGCTAGAATAGAAAAATACATACAGCATAATAAAATTGACCTTAAATTTGTATCAATAAGCCAAAATCCATACCAATGTAAAACATTTCAAGATTAACAGCTGATTTTCTGATCTAAGTAAATTCAATAATCTAATTTTTAAAAAATAATTCATATACCATATCCCCTTTTTCTTCTTAGAAAGAGAGTAACTATGACCATTAACCATTTACAATAAAAACAAACATTTAGAAACAATATTTGGGGAATTTGGGTGTTGTTTTCCATTACTACATCCTGCTGATTAAGGGGTGTTGAAAATCTCAAGGATTGTTGAGACTGGATCATGATCTTCAGCCCTGAAGCTGATAGGGCCATATCTTCCCATCAGAGGTTTTTTCAGGGGGTCTTGGTGGATGAAGCCATATTTGCGTGGAAACAATCCACAGGGTCTCATCTTCTGTGGAAACAAAAGCAGAACTCTTCCAAAGCAATAAATCCTTAGACACAAATTTCAAAATCAAAATACCTTTAAAATATATATTCTTGTTTAACTTAGTAGCCTTTGCATTTGCAATCCATTGTATTTCTGCAGTTAGCTCATTAACAGTTAAAAAATTAAAATAAAACACAATAACAACCAAAATCCAGATTTTGTGTCTATTTTCCATCTTTACTTGGCTTTTTATATTTTTATTACTCTATTTCTCTTTTTAAAGACTTTATCCTCTTTCTATTCTCTCTGAAACCTATGTACCTTTTACACATATTGTAACCCATTTACAGGTTTTTCTTTTTATCTGAATCTGTTTTACTGTGAATCCTTAATCATCTTCTAACTAGAAGAGCTTTTTAAAATACTCTCACTCTCTTCTTGCCACACAGTTTTTGTAGATACCGCAGAATCAGTAAGTTCTCTTAAGGGAACCACATCTGTTTGTGGCTAGCAAACAGAGCAGACCCCAGAAAATGCTGCTACAAAGAAACCGTCTTTGTTTCCTTTTTGTTCAAAATAAACAGAAATCTAAAATCAATCACATGCTACTGAGTCTACTGTGAGATTCAGGAACTGGCCTGATTGCAGTTTACACTGCCTGCCACCAGTCAGCCTGGCCATTTTGAATGTGACCCGGCCGCCATGCTTTCTTTGTACAATGACTCTCTTAGCATACACAATTTGGAAGCTGCCTTTGCTCAGTTCCTGCTAAAACCCTTTTGAAACTTTCTCAGGCATTAAGTGGATAATTGACCCACGTTGGATGCGCCATCTGTAGTGGGGTTCTCGGGTCCCGGGCGGCCAGGGGCCTGGACCCACAGACCTGCCGCCCGAGTCCCTTTAGCCACCCAGCCACCGCCCAGGCCCCCCAAAATGACTCAGACTCTTATATTAACTTTATGCTGTTTGGCCTATGGCTCAGGCTCATTGCTAGCTAGCTCTTACATCTTAAATCAACCCATTTCTATTAATCTGTCTGCCACGTGGCCCATGGCTCACCTGTGTTCCTTACATGTTTCTTCTTGGGTGGCTTACTTGATCTGCTCCTGACTCTGCCCTTCCTTTCCTACCTATTCTGATTCCTCCTACTACTTCTTCTATGGTGCCTGTCATGGCCCAAAACAGCTCCTTTATTTAAAGATTGAGATTCATAGCATACATAAACACATTCCCACATCACTACCTAATTTTCTGGCAGGCATGGCCTGTGTTTTTGTGTTGGTTTTTTGTTAGGGCACTGTTAGCTCCTCAAGAAAGTATTGTCAGCCCAGATGAGAAAATGTCGTTTAAACTATATATGTATATTTATATACAGACATGTATATTATACATTTTAGGTAAATAGTTAATTATATGATTCCTTATCACATAATTTTTATTGCCATTCATGAATTTATTTTCACAGCTATTTAATTTATTTCTTTTAAACTTACTTATGAATTAATCAATTATTTAAAATTTCCAAGCTTGACTACAGTTTTCTTTCCTTTTCTCCTCTCCTCCATGTTTCTCCCCCAAACACCCTATCCACTCCTTCCTTCCAATCAGAAAGGTCAAGACCTTCTATTTATATCATGGCATCTCCAGTTGTAGCAACTAGGCACCTTCTCTCCTATTAGGGCAACTTTGCAGGAGGTAAGGTTGTCAATTTTTCATGAGTAGCTCCAAAGCTCCTAGGAAGCACTAGTTGTATCCAAGACATTAAATATTTTTCCTCACTTGAACACCAATTAGGTTTCTTTTCATAAATCTTAAATGAATGTTAACTGTCAATGACAAATGTAAAATACATACTTCTCTAACACCTATCACTAAGATTTTAACTCCCTTTCCTTGAGTAGATGTACTAACTTCACCTGAATAAAACTCATCCTGGAGCCTGAAAATGGCTCCAAGATATTCTGTCAACATGAGCTAATTCTGTCTCCATCTATAATATTCCCAAACTGTTTGAAATACACTACTCTAGTAAAAAGAAGGAACAAAATAATAAAATTCAAATATTTTCGAAGCATTGTTTTCTTCGAACCTCCTTTGATAAGTGCATAGCTCAATCTGGTTGTAGAATCTAAACTTAGTTTTTAGAATCCATGACTATTTTCATTACTTTAATTTCAAAACTAGATGTGTTTCTGAATTTGTGACTTCTTTCTTTAAGATCCACTCCATGAAGACTATTGAATGAGGAAAAAAATCATAAATTAATAGATATCTTTGTGAAGTACTATGTTTCATAAGTTCAAGTCCACAATTCCATTTTTAGCTCTCATAGTCCTTTTCTAAGTGATAAAATATTTTCTTATCTTTAGTTGACCATATATGCGATGAGCAAGACTTCCAACATGTTCTCATATATTCATGTGCCTCAAAATGTTCTTGAATGTCAATATAACATCTTTCAGTAACTCCTTTTTTCTGGGTGTTAATTAATTGTCTCACTTTAAAAATTTTAAGACCGAGTTAAAGGAATTAAGAATATCCCCATAAAATAAGTCTTATTTCCTGTAAAATAAGTCTTGTTTTGATTAAAAGTTATATATATATACAAGTATAGATTACTTTTTTATAATATAACACAAAGAAATAATATTTTAGTATAATTTTAGGCCAATTCTTGATTTTAATTGATCAAACATATTTTATCAGGTAAGTAACAGTGAACCCTACATAACACATTTTTAGGTAACAAAGACAAAGGAGGAAATGAGTCTGTCATTATGCCATGAAATAAGTGCCATGCTCAGTACTATATTTATATACTTGAGTAGAAACTTCTTGTCTTTGACAAATAAATGTAAAGTTATTTTTGTTTGAAGAAAAACATAAGAGAAAAGGAAAGATACAAGAAATTTTAATAAATAATATGAAATAATGTTGGTTCAAATACCATTCTTTTTTAGTTATAGATATTATATCTTCTAACATATTACCTTCTCATGTAATTATTAATGTATATTTACATTGTAATAAATAAAATATGCAGAGGGCTTTTGATTTTTTAAATTAGAAATTTATATTTATAAATATGTGGACCTAACTGTTTCATATACTAATATTTTTAAGTATTACTCAGTAATATAATATTGTTGATATAACAGTGTTCACTGCTACAGTTAAACTTTTGTAAACTAAGATAAAGGCATTTAGATATAGGTGGTGCATTTTTCCTTTTCTTTTCTAGGATTTATTTTGAATATCCTTTACTAGATGCTGTTCTGATAGTAAACCTTAAAACATTGGAATACTTCTGAATTTAGATCAGTGACTGCTCATCTTTCCACTGTACATTTATTATGTCAATATTTGAATGCAATGTTTCAGCTGTAATATTGTCTATGTGCTACTTATCACTCAAAACATAATGATTTCAGTACTTCCCTGTGACTTCTAGGATTAAATTTTGAAGTCTACTTTGATATTCATTTCTCCAACTTATAATTCAAACATCATATTTCTAAAGTTAGGGCTCTAATTTTCTCCCATACCTGGGACTACTTTACTTTTTGCCTTCCTGTTTAATTATAACCATACTCTTACTTATTTCTTTCATCCAGTTTATGGACTGAATATGTGAATAACTCTATTTGATAACCCATATGCAAAATATTTTATTCTTATAATTACACTGCTGTTGTAAGCAGTTACAATTTTCAAATTACTTTAATCAGTAAATCAGTAGATTCTGATAAAGTAATCTAAAAGTTCCAGAAATAAAATGAATGCTTTGTAATTATTAATTCTTTGAGAGAATATGGTAAAACTTGAAAGCATTATCAGTAGCAACAGAAGACAAATAAGAATGACCGATTCAGTACTACACAGGTTCTTTACTAAATCTTCATTTAGTCATAAAATTGATTATTCCATAGATAGTTTTAATATTTATCATAAGGTCAGTAAAGAAATATCAGATGTATACCATAAAAAAGGAATATACCTCTATGAAACTTATATGGTATTATTATAAAACAAATTTTATTAAGAAAGTTTCCAAGAAGAAAACATGTAGTGAACATATTTTGTACTTATTCTGTGTCTACTATAGCTGAATATGAACCATGATGATAGTCCAAAAGAAGTACACTCCAAAACTAGATTGATATTGATATACTCATATAAAGGAAGTACATACAAGGGAGATATTATCTATGCAATTATAATGTTATTTTTATATTATTTCATAAAGCCATATGAAATATCTTATAGGATTTTTATATGCACTAGAATTTTTGGAGAAGTGAATGATAGAGATAAAAGAACATCATAAGTTTGTGAAATTGAGTCTGAATATTGATTAAATTCTACTTCCTTCTGATAATAAAAGTTTCTGGAAATTATTTTAACAAATAGGATTTTTATGTACAGAAACCTTGTGGCAAATTAGAAATATTTGTTTGGTTAGTCAATTTTTCTAGTTCAATGAGAGAAATCTATTTTTACTAAGTCCAGTAATAATCAATAAATTCTTGCTCAAACACAAGAAAAACATGTCAAGAATATGTCAGACTTTTATATATGCTGAGCATATTTTAAATTGCTCATTTCTTTATACAAATTCTGTGACATACTTACTATTAGTCTCACTCACAGTTTCACATATATCAAATTCAAACCTTAGAAAATTATATCAGGCATTCATTGAGTTGTTAGTTAAAAGAATAATAAGCCAATTTTTTGCTGTGTTCCTGCTAAGATCTAAAATCTTATAAATTGGGCAGGTTGCCCAGCAATTTCATTGTAAGAATTTTTCCCTACAATAAAAAAGAGGAGAAGATATATATTTTACTTCCTTTACAGTGAAGACTGGATGTTAATGTTAGTTTTTGACAAAAAGAGGAGAATCTTTGTATTTGCTTTGTCCTATGCTGCTAACACAATAGAAATACCATAGCAGTAAGGATTTGCTTCTGTGAGTGCGGTAACTTAATTATAGGCAATGTCATTTCTATTCTTTCTCTCTTTTCTATGAAATTGGTGCAAATTTCCACTTAACTTCTCAAGGATATTGATATTAATGAGTGACTGGGTTGAATAGGATTTGAAAGTTTAGAGGAGAGGCAATATGCAAGAATGAGTTGCAAATTGCTTTCCTTAGTACTTCATGCTCTTAGAGAAATTTAAAATTCTTTAACAAGGCAAAAAAAGCACTGGTAGAGCAGGGAACAGGAAAATGCTATGTCTCTACATAAGCAACAAAGAATAGGCCTGAAAATGAAAGTTGCCACTGTCTATGGAAATACATAATGACATTTTTGGAGATTTTAAGGTTAAGAAAACATTTCACTTCTACATTTGGGGAAACAAAGTTAGATCACTAACCTGCTAGTTTACTAGGTGTATCATTATGTTTGAAGGTGCTATTAAATCAATTGTGTCCATATCTATAGTAATAGAGAATGCTATTATTATACGTGTAGTTGTTTTAGAAACTCACAACTCAGAAAACTTGATTAGTATAGAAGTTATTTTGTCTCACTTATTTGCTTCTAATCATGTGTTTAATCTTCGCAGGCCTGCCTAGGCACTGGAGTATCTTACTGACGTACTAGGTATCTAAATCTATCTGAATATTGGTAAGCAATAGTTATAAATGACACATGCTTCCGTCTTAAGAATTTATTAAGTGATATTTTACATTGCAGCCTTTAATTAAATGTGTTTTTTAGTTGTCTCTGAAATTCAGATGTAAAATAAGTTTACAGTTCAAGTGCAGGTTTGAAAAGAACTCAACAAAGGTAAATTTTCTAAGTTTTTAAAATCACTAATGTAGCTATTATTGGTCAAGAAAATGACTTGTATATCTTAGATTTTGCAATTTTCACATACATTACATAACTCAAAGAAAAAAAAATTAAATTTAAAGATTTAAGGTAAATTGTTGTAATAAGGTTTCTGGGGTCCAGACCCACAGACCTGAACTCTCAGGCCCTTAGCTGCCAGACACTGCCTAGGCCCCCCATAATGACTCTGACACTTACATTAGCTTCATGTTGTTTAGCCTATGGCTTAGGCACGTTGCTAGCTAGTTCATTCATCTTTACTCAACCCATTTTCATTAATCTGTCCTGCTACAAGGCCTGTGGTTCACCTGTGTTCCTTACATGTGGCTCCTTTGGGCGCCTGGCTCTATCTGTCTTTGACTCCACCCTGAATTTGTCTTGACTCTGCCCTTCTTTTCCTACCTATTCTGATTCCCCACCTACTTCTTCTATGGTGCTTACCAAGGGTCAAAACAGCTCCTTTATTTAAAGATTAATATTCACAGCATACAGAAAGACATTTACATATTAGTAAATTACAGCTGATCACATGTAGAAATGCCACCTTAGGCTATTTCTGTAGCTTTTTACCAAAGTTCTTGTAATTATATAAGGATGCAAGTGAATGACAGATTGAGCAATTATGTGATTTCAGAATTGGGAATTGAGTGAAAGGCACTAGTCTATGGTATGTCTCAACTGATTTGACTATTCAATATACCTCTTAAAAGTAGGATGATACAGCATTAATACTTCTATAACTGCATTTTTTCTCTTAATAAATGTGCTTCAGTGTTCATTTATGTGTGGTATGAATCAAAGGACTTTCATTTTGCATGGCTCAAAATTATTTCATTAAATGTATGCATATTGTCATTACTTTTTTGATGGATTTTTTTCTTTTTTTGTTGTTAACCATTCTTCTGTGGATAAGTATTCCAACTACCTATTAATTCATTTGATCTCAGTACTTTGTTTTATATGACACACACACACACACACACACACACACACACACACACACACACACACACACCTAGAGTTTCTGATTAATACAATACTATTTTTGAACATTTTGAGCCTGGTATGCATCACATGCTTTTAACACCAGCACTTTGGAGGGAGACTCATGTAGATCTCTGTGATCTTGAAGCCAACCTGTTCTATGCAGTGAGATTTAGGACATTCAGAGCTATGTTGAGAAATTCATTGCTAAACAAACAAAATACATTTTGAAGAAGTCCAATACAGATTGCCAGAATGATTGCATCATTTTACATTTCTAGCAGCAATGAATAATTTTTCCAGTGCCTTCAACTTACCAAGAGTACTTGCTATATTACTTGATGTGGCCATTGAAATATTTAGACATTTTAGTAACATTACCCTGAGTATGCAGGAGAAGGAATCTGGGGTGAAGTTAAGATTGGGTCTCCTGATATACAGGCCTTGGAATCAGATTGAGCATACACTTTGACTCTACTAAATGCCCAGCTTTGTGTCCACAAATCTTACAAATTCTCAGTTTCTCAATCACTTTATAAGCCATTTCATTGTAATTTCTCACTCCCCATGTATGGGGATTTAACTAAAGCTGCAAAAGTTTCAGAGATATAAGAGGGATCTAACCACAGTCAGTCTAGGGGGATCAGAGAGTTGTGATTCACAACTTTAATCCCAGCACAGGGAGTATCCAGGGAGTGGTGACCTACACCCTTAATCCCAATTGAGATCAATGTCATCTTAGTTTACAAGTTCCAGGCTCTCAGGAAGGCAGTGGTGGGGCCACACCTTACCCGAGCAGAGAAAGTGTTTAAGGCAGATGTAGAAAGGCAGAGCAGGCAGAAGAATCCTGGAGGAGGGAGACTGAAGAAGCTGGAAGACAGGTGGGTAAGATCTGACTGTGGTGTTTACTCTCTCTATTACCTCTGACTTTCTCAGAGTTCTATCACTGAGTTTCATTTATTTGTGCAACACCCATGTCTCTCTCTTTCTATCTCTCTCCCTTCTCCCTCTCTGTCATGCATGCATATAGAAAAATCTTCATTAGCATACCTAGTATACCTTGAACATAGATATTTATAGAAACTTTGCCTATGAAAACCTGGAACTATCTAAATACGCTTATTGTAGGTGAAAGAATATGTTGCAAGCTGTAATGAGCCAGACAATGGAATTATATTCATTAATAAAAAAGAGACATGTCTGTTGTGCTACAAAAATGCATGAAGAATCTTTAAAATCATTTTTTTTCTAAGAGAAAGAATCTAATTTAGAAGTAACAATACTCAATGATTCCTATTGAAATACATCTTGAAAAGGGTGAACCTTAGCAACAAAAGAATAGATGTTGTCATGGAGTTTAAAGTCTAAAGAGAAAAAATCAATAGATACAATGGACTACTTCCCATATCCTCACGAAAATTCTGTCATTTTGGAAAATTTTAATAACACCACTAACCATAGTAAAAATGACATTTGTTGTTTTTTCATTGGACTTTAACTAGTAATTAGTAAGGTTCCATTTTTCCCCCATGTACTAGATGGATATTTGGATGTCTTCTTTTAGGAGAGGTATGTGTAAATATATTGCCCACTTTTTAATAAAGAGGGTTAAGTATTTTAACTGTGGAGCTTTTGACATAATTTCATCATGCTGAATAAAATTGGTGAAATTTCATGCATACAAAGTTACATATCACATTTGTTAATTTGGTTAATATTGAGTTTTCCATATATTTCTGGGCTGATTCCCACTGGACCATGTTAAATAGCATTTTAAATCTTGTCAAATGTGGTTTGTTGATGTTTTGGCTGAAGATAAGTCAAATGGTCATCATGAATATAGGCATATATATTTCCTTTCAATTTCGTTTTTCTTCTTTTATTCTTTGCTGTTCATGTACTTCCATTTGGTTTTGATATCATAGTAGATTGTGATGGCCTTATAGAATGAGTATAGAAGGGTTTATTTCCCCTCAATTTTTCTGAATAGTATATTTGAAAAGAAGTTGACATTAAGTTTCTCTTAAATATCTTGGACAATTTGTTCATTAAACCACCAAGTTTTCTAATTTTCTTTGATGAAAAATTTGTTATTAATGACTAGTGTTGCTTTTTATTTTGAGTATGTTTAAGTTTTTCTATTTATTAAAGGTTTAATTTTGGTGGTATATAACTGTTCTGGAATTAACTATTTCTTTTATGTTTTTACATTGTGGGCATATTGTTTATAATAGTAGTCTTTTATGAGATTTTGCAGATACTAAATATCAGTTAAATATCTCAATCTACATTTTAAAATGTTGAGTCTTCTCTCATGTTTTAATTTTTCTATATGTTTTATTTTTTATCTTAAACAATGTCAAATTTTTATCTTTTATTTTGGAGGTCAGGAGAGACAGGATGACATCAAGTTCTTGGAAGAATTTTTATTTTTGGAAACTCACTGGGAGAATCTGTGTTCTATATGTCTTTTTGTGGTGCCTTCATCATTAACTTTGAAAATGTCTTATTTCCCTGTTGTAGGCAGAGTTTTACTTACAAGGCACCAGTTCAAGATTAATATTTATTAAAATACAAACCAACATTTGCGATACAGGTAACAGCTTATAGTGGCACCTGAGCAGGGACTGGAGTGTCTGAGCGATGGACGATGGATTCCAAACAGGTCTCTCCAACAGCCAGGAACCAGTAAAACGGGCTCCCAGGGTCCATGCAGCCCCTTATCAATGGGGTTGGCCACTCCCCCTTCAGGGGACTGGGACCCTGGGAAAGCATCCTTGGATCTTATCAGCTGACACCTGAATCCTACCATATCTCCCCCTTTTGTCTAACTAAGAAGGTTCTAAACTAAGACTATATATAATAGGAATTTTATGAGGTAGTATCTAGGAGAGGATAAAGTATAAATTATAACCAAAACCTAACAAATATAAAGTATATCATATATTTCTAGAATATTGGTAGATGGTAGGGTGTATAAATTACTTCAAAAGGTTCATCTGGGAAAGTAAAAATCCAACACCTGAATGGTCCTTTCTAAGGGATAATAGGGTAGTAACCTTAAATACCCATTCTTCAACCCCTTCAAGACCTGAGAATGATGATGTATCATATGAAAGTCAGAAGTACATGGAAGTAGTGGCTTCCAAAATTTGGGAGAGGACAGCAACACAGCTACCTGGACAATCACCTCTGGTTTTGTGGGCCGTTGGAGCATCCATCATATTGGCTAAAGGCCTATGGTATCTGACAGATCTTTTCACAAGCAGGGTAATTTTGGAGGGACTGTCTTATCCTGTCCAGGCAGGTTTCGTCAGTCTCCTTCCATCAACTTGTTCATCCAGCTTGGACATCATGTGTGTACTGTCAGCAATCAAGGTAAGGGCAGTTCTTTACCCAACCGGCCATTCTCTGCCAAAAGTACAAACTCCAAAGGAGTATCCTCGATGCTCAACACTATCTTGGGAAAGGAGCAGTGACACCGGGAGTCGTCATGTCTCTTGTGGCTGATTTCCAAATGTTAAATGCCATATTCTCTGGGTTGGTTGAAGATTCTTGTCTATCTATGATATTCTAACCTGTATCTGAGATGACTATGATATAGTACCTTAAGTAATGTTGACTGCAGTTTTTATCATCTTAAGGATTAAACCCTGATGTGAGAATGCCTTTCTGTATGCTATAAATCTCAGTCTTTAAATAAAGGAGCTGTTTTGGGCCATGACAGGCACCATAGAAGAAGTAGGAGGAGAAATCAGAGCATAGGTAGGGTGGAGTCAGGCAGACTGAGCAAGCCGCCCAAGGAGCAACATGTAAGGAACACAGGTGAGCCATGGGCCATGTGGCAGACAGATTATTAGAAATGGGTTGATTTAAAATGTAAGAGCTAGCTAACAATGTGCCTGAGCTGTAGGCCAAACAGCATGAACTTAATATAAGCCCCTGAGTCATTTCTGGGGGCCTGAGCAGCAGCAGCAGGCAGCTAATGGGTCTGGCATGCAGGTCTGTGGGTCTGGGCCTCTGGACGCCCAGGACCAAGAAACCCCATTTCAACAAAACCCTGTACTAAAACTTAGAATACCTATATAAGGGGTGTACAATCTCTGAACAATGACTTTTAGTGTAACTATCAAACACTATCCAGGGGTATATATACCATGTAAAGTGGCCATAGCATTTTAGACATGTATATACATATATATCATCTAAAAAGAAGTATATAAAACATCTTGTGCATTTATCATAACTAGTGCAATAATACATTATATCTAGTATAGTTAAATGGAGGTAGTAATTGCATAGTGGACATGAAAATAATGTGCAAATATTTTAAACAGAGGTAGAAGCATATATAAAATATAGCAATTACAGATTCAATATTACATAACAGTTACAGATTCAGTTTTATATCCATGTACAAGTTGCTTTGGTTATATAAAGCAATTTCAGGTTAAACTTTGTACCAATGTATAAATTATCTCAATTAAACATATAAAATGATTTCACATTTGTATCAATATACAAACATCTATGCCAGTGCAAATTGTCTTTAGCTTAGCCTATATATTCAGATAAAAATTGTTAATAGGTAGGTAGAATAATCTAACTTTATCTATCCTATTTATTCCCCTTTCTCTTCTTCAAAAGAGATCCTTGAGGCTGTATTACTGTTCTGTCCTCAACCCAATTTTAACTTATAACTATTCTATCAGAATAATAATTACCCAAAACCCTCAGAGCAAAAAACTTATTGGGAAAGGGGGCGTAGTCTTTCATAAGGTTGCTTCCTGCTGACTTAAGGAAGAAGGCATCTCTTTGAGATCCTGTAAAAGCTAAAACAATGATTAGATACTAATGGACTGACTATACACATCTATAACCATTCTCAGAATGCTGGGAAACTCCATCTGGAATTCTAATTAGAAATGTGATCTGAAGGATAATCATAGAGAGCTATCTTGCAGCCGTATTTGAATAATCTATTTTCAAAAAATGATCATTGATTGGTGTGCACCAAGTTCTTGATTTTTCTATTTTTGCCTCTGTCTGTCTGTCTGTCTGTCTGTCTGTCTGTCTGTCTGTCTCTTTCTCTCTCTCTCTCATACTCTCCCTGTAGGCGGAGTTTACCCACAAGGACACCAATACCAGATAGATATTTATTAGAATATAAACCAACACTTACGGTACAGGCAACAGATTACAATAGCACCTGAACAGGGACCGGAGTCTGCAGACGGACGGACGACATGAGCCTCCCTCCAGCAGTCAGGAACCAGGAAGAGGAGCCTCTCAGCGTCCCAGCAGCCCCTTATCAATGGGGTTGGCCACACCCCCTCCAGGAGCCCAGGACCCTGGATAAGCTTCCCTGGACCCCACCAGCTGACACCCGAATCCCACAACATCTCCCTTTTATTCTTGTTTCACTAGTAGGAGTTGATGCGGTCTGGGCTAAGGGGTCTGGCATGGCAGGTTTGTGGGTCTGGGTCTCTGGCTGCCCAGGACCAAGAAACCTCACTACTATACCCTGTGCTTTTGCTCTGTATCCCACCTGCATTATAAGTGTATAAGAGTGCACGTAAATATGTTCATGTGCCTCTCTGTGCCTCTCTCTTTCTGTCTCTCTGCCTCTGTCTCTCTGTGTCTCTCTGTCTGTCTCTCTGTCTGTCTGTCTGTCTCTCTCTCTCTCTCTCTCTTTGTGTGTGTGTGTGTGTGTGTGTGTATTTCTATGACTGGCTATATAGAATTTGATAACCAATCAGGGTTCTTCCCTTGAAAAGATTAATTCTCCCTATCTCTGTAGTTGGTGATTGCCTGTAGCTCTTCATCTAGGGTGGACTTTGTGAAAATTTTCACATCTACATTAGGATGTCAACTCATGTTAGTAGAATTTGAAAGTCTTTTTTAGGCATCAATGTTTTGGTATTTCATGTGAGCAGCTTTCTTGTAATGACTACAAAGCAGTCTCACAGCTGACTTCTTGATCTTTTTGCCCTTACAATTTTCCCTCACCTTCTTCCTTGATGTTTCTCAAACTTTGGAGTTGTGTGGTGGATATAACAGTTGAAGCTAGGAACCACATTGTCAATCATTCTATATATTTTAGCTAGCTGTGTCTTTTTTATATTTGCATTCTTTTGTCCTTTTTTTCATTTTATTATTTTTATTTGTGTATCCTCCTGCTTCTACTCCTTTCCCTCCTCCCAATCCCTCCCAGTCACCCCTCAGCCTTCCCCGTCCCTATCCATCCATCCCCTCCCCCAAAAGGTCAAGAAGTCCCAAGGTGGATCAGCTCAGGGTGGCACATCTATTCTGGGCAAGTCTAATTCACTTATCCCAAAATCAAGGCTGGGCTGGATGTTCCTCTTCAGGGAATGGCTCCAAGGTGCCAGCCCATGCATAGGAATACTTATAGCCACTAAGTCCAAGTATCACTTCTCATCAAAGAAACTTTTCTGAGGTAGAAAGTATTATCTTTTTCTTAATCTACCTAAATGTTTACAGGTTTTACTTAAAACAAAGTAATTGATGGGGCTAAAGGGATTTCTTAGTGGTTAAGAGCTTTTGGATGATCTTACAAAGGATCTAGATTTTATTTCCAGAACCCACATGGTGGCTTATAGTAGCTCTTTACTCTGCTTTCAGGGTATCAAGTTCCCTCTGATAACATTTGTGGCATGAGTAGTGGAATGCAGGACACACACACACACACACACACACACACACACACACACACACACACACACATATCCATGTGAAACACTAATACACATAGAAGTAAATGATTTATTTAAAGTAAACCAATTGATAAGTTTTCATAAAATTTTTATTCATTTTGTTTCTGTGTAACTCATTTTCTCTTTCAACTTGTTTTTCAGGATCATGTTGTACATTTTCCAATCAGTTATATAATTTCCAAAGCACCCTTGTTAGTAATTAATAGTTTCTTTGTAGAAAGAAAAAAATTTTGATATAATTTCCACGCTAAATCTATTCTGCATCTATTTCACATATAAGTGACAATAATCTTCTGCTTGATTCATACTACTTAGAAGGGTTTCCTTTGATTTTTCTCGTTGAGTTATTGAGATTTCCCATTCCATCTTCATTTCATCTTGAGGTGTCTTCAATGTTTTTATCTGTTTATTAATTTTTTCTCAAGTTCTGAGTTTTCCTCATCATTTCCATCAGGTTTATGTTTGTTTTGTTGGACACCACTCATGCATTTATTCTCCATAAGCTCTTTCTCCTTAATTTCCTTCAGCTTATTTTTTTGTGTAATCTTTAAACTCCTTGGAGTCTTTGATGGCATTTATAATTATCCTTTTAAATCTGTACCTGGGTACTTGTAGGCAATTCTCATTGATAGCTTGATCTTTCATATTTGTATTCTTGCATTGTGATAGGGGCATGTGAATAATTTTGCTAGTTATAAGTTCAATATAAACACAGTAAGTTGGGGCCAAAGAAAGGATTTGTTGGCAGTATGTGCCTAAAAGTTGTAAATGGAATGAGTGGAATAAAGTCAAGCAGACAGAGAGGACTGGGCATTTATACAGGCTGTGCCCTCTGATCCATGCCTCAAATGTGGAAATAGATTTGAATGAGTAGAAAAGTCATACCTGGCATGATAGAGGCCTGTGGATTGGGGTATAGGTAGGAAGAGTCATGGAAAGGGCCTGTAAATTGCTTGAAATTAAATAGGTGTGGCAAGACTAGCCCAGGACACTGGAGTGTGACCTGGACTGGATCTGGTCGGCTGAAAGAAGGCATTGAAGGAGAGGGTAAAGGATACTCACCATGTTAGTCCCTGAAAAAGGGTCTAACATGTTTTAAACATTGATGCTATTCTGAGAAATATATTGAATTTTGATATTGTTTGTCTCTCTTTTCCTTATATATTTGATTATCTTTCTTTAGTCTACTTGCTGTTATTTCTTTAATCCTACCTTAACTGAAACAGAGAATTTTAAGTCTTTGTAAAGCCCTGGTTCTCAATGCTCTCATCTTTGGATGATAATGGTTATATTATAGTGATTCTCATTGTATAATTTTCTAACATGATATTTAGTTGCTTTTTAAACTGTATATATTAACAAAAAGGAAAATAGCTAACATTTGTTAAGTGCCTAATAAATACATAGGATATAAACAATCTCCAGAGAGAAACATTATTATTATATGTATATTGAAATGAGCTTTTTTAAAGTAGAGATTTATTTATATTTCTCAATGAGAACACTGGGAATTTCATTATGTGATAAAAATGTTGTCTGTTTTAATGTATATTCTTATTTAAAGATAGTTGTGAACCAGGTAAGTATTAATCCTTTAGTTATTGACTTACTGATCTGCACAGGAGGCTATTCTGTTATGCTTTCTGTGGAAAAGTAGGGGCAGGGCAGATAGGCAAAATTAGTTACAAGACTTAACACGATACTTAGAGAATATATATTTATCATTTTAATTAAGCTTCATAGTTTAAACAGTAGTTTTCAAGAGCCTAACAACAATAGAATATCAAAATGATGGGAAAAATCTTTATTAAACTGTTAACAAGAAATTGTAGTAAAACCTGTCATTTTCTTATATTCAGTATTCAAATCTTGACTTTTACATGATTGATTTATTTTAAGGTTAACTATTCCATACACAGCAGGTTGTCAATAAATAATCTTGATGGACAGATGGCTAAATGTTAGAATATTCTTTATCCACACACGTAAATAAACACCTGATGATTGATTATAGTCAAATATTCTTTAACATATATTTTGTATGTGTTTCAGAATTATTACTTGCTGTAGTTAATTCTAAATTTAATGTGATTTATAAATATAATTTAAAAATCTGATCTAGATTTAATTTTTGAATTTCTTAAACAAAACTGTTTAAATGTTTTAGCATCATACTACATGTTATTCAGAATTAACTAATCTATTTTTAAAACTCTCAAAGATTAAAATATCCCCTGTCTTTCTCTGTGTGTATATATGTATGTGCAATTGCCGTAGTAATTTGTAGAGGGCAACTCTAAACATCAATTTCTGCTTCTATCAATAAATAATTAGTTGATTCTATATGCATTTTTAATGAAGGAAGGTGATGTAAATTTCTGAAGTCAGGTTTTCTTAAAAGGTAAATGTATTGTGTTGATCATCCTTGGTATCATTTTGCGAAACATGTCAATCATTTTTTTTAGGCCCCTACTCTTTAAAACACTAGGAACCTATTAGCTTCTTATTATTAATATAATTCAAACATATGTAAATGTATTTGTTTAAATGATGCACCTCATTTCTTGCAGTATGCAGAATTCAGAATTCAGAGAAATTGTTTGTTAGAAATAACTCTATGATACTGCCTAAATTGCAGTTATCCAAATCTGAAAGGTACATGAGTAATTTGAAAAGTACACATATGCAGCCACAGAGCATGTAGTTACTTTCCCCATTACTACCATGCCACTACTTAACCAATGGGCATAACTTGACAAAGATCAATAGTGTAGTACACAGTTTTGTGGTGGGATTCAGGTGTCAGCTGATAATGTCCAAAGATGCTTATCCAGGGTCCCAGGCTCCTGAAGGGGGAGTGGCCAACCCCATTCATAAGGGGCTGCTGGGAACCTGACTGCTGGAGAGACCAGTTTGGCATCCATCATCCACCGCTCGGATAATCCAGTCTATCAGGTGCAAATATAAGCTGTTACCTGTATCCTGAGTGTTGGTTTATATTTTAATAAATATTAAACTTGGATTGGTGCATTTTAAGAGAAACTCCGCCTACACAATTTATGGTGCTTTGTAAGGACACTGATATTTTCTTTCCTATAGTAATTTGCACATAAATTTATGGCACCACATAAACTATCAAGAAACAAATTACTCAATTTATATCTAAGTTCTGCTTATATAGTAATGTTTTAAATAAGAATTATTGAATATTTATTTAGGTAACTTGTCACAAGTTCAGATATATTGCCTTTATTTTCATCACAATATTTTCTTTGAGGTAATAAAACAGTGCCTTGAAATTCCTCTTCATGACATCAACAAGTACTTCCAATTATGAATTGTTCTAAGAAAATAGCTTCTGAAAACACTTTAGAAGAGTATCAATAAAATAGATTTTAGTTGACAATAGCTAATATCTTCCTCTCTATCCTCCCACATTTAAAAAATAGATTCTAAAATGGGAAATGACAAGTGGCTTCTCTCATTACCCACAGGTTTTAAATGAAAGATTTTGGGAGGAAATCAAAGATCCTGTCACTGAAATATATAATTTATTTTTTAACATTTTATGTTAAAATTTTTGTTTGTGTGATTATAATTTAAAAGAATTATATCTACAATATACATTAATGTCTCTGTGTGTGTGTGTGTGTGTGTGTGTGTGTGTGTGTGTGTGTGTGCCCGTGGACATGGATGCATGTGCATGCACATTTCTGTGTACCCACAAAACATCTAAGGTCTGTTTCTCTGGTGACCATATCCATCACAATTTAGTAATTTAACAAGATTTAAATAAGGCTTTCTATCTTCTCACATGATATTTTAATTAAAACATAATTACATCGTTTCTCCCCTTTATACTCTCTAATCCTTCCTATGTTCCTTCTTGCCCTTCCTATGTGCTCCCTCATTCTCTCTCTTATTCATGGTCTTTTTTATTATTGTTGTTAAACATATGAGTGTATAAGTATATAATTACAACCTGCTGGGTTCAGTTATCTGTTACTTTTTAAGGATATTATTTCAAGATTGAATAGTCTCTATTATAAAACCAATTATGGGCTCATCCCTGGGGAAGACTTACTCTTCTCAAAGCAATCATTTGTTTTTCTAAGCTTTCACACATGAAAAGTTATATTTTCAGAAAACATAATTTTATAATTCTATTTTCTAAAAATGGCTAAGCTGTGCAAAACATTTATCTTATATCTGTTCACAAATCTATCACATACCAAAAATAATGCAAGCAAGAATTTAGCAATGTCTATACAGGTTTTTAATTTCTCTGTATACTATTGAGACTTTATGCTGTCCCAATACACACAATAGGGGTTATGGATAAACTATTATGAGATAGGCTACAATTCTATCAATGTCACATATAATATTTTTATTTTTAGATTTATTGATTATATATATTAATACTTTGCCCTCATGAGTATCTACAAATTATGTGTATGTCTGGTCTCCACAAATGTCAGAGTAGGTGTTGAACCTCTTGGAACTAAATTTATGGATGATTATGAACCATAAAGTATGTTCTGGGAACTGAACTTATGTCCTCTGAAAGAGAAACATGTACTCTTCAGCACTCTAGATCCAATGTCATTTTTTAATCTTTTATTCTTTTCTCCCACATTACATCTTAACTACAGTTTCCCCTCCCTTCACCTCTTCCTATTCCTTTCTCTCAGATCAACATCTCCTCTCCTCCCCTTTCCACGAGAAAAGAGTGGTCCTCACAGGGATATCCACTCAACATGGCCTAGGTACAGTAAGACTGAGTATAAAGTCTCATATTAAGGCTGAATAATGAAACCCAGTTGAAAGAAATGGGTCCCAAGCACAGGAAGAGTCAGGAACACTTCTACTTCAATTGTTGGGAATCTCACAAGAAAATTAAGCTACAAAACAATAAGATATATATACAGAGAACCTAGCTCAGACCCATATAGGGTCTACATTGGTAACCTAAGTCTCTGTGAGCTCCAATAAGCTCTGCTTAATAGATTTTGTGGCCCATATTTTTGGGGTGTCCTCACCTCCCCTGACTTCTACAGTTTTACTCCTCCTTTTCTCTGGGGACCCCCTGACTCCATCTGAAGTTTTTCTGTGGGTCTCTGCATCTGCTCCCATTAGTTGCTGGATGAAGCCTTTCTGATAAAAATTGCGCTAGGGACATATGTATGAGTATAGCAGAATATCATCAGAAATCATTTCATTGAACTTTTCTGCTAGTTTTATTTGGCTCTATCTTGGGTCTCTGAACTGTCCTGCCTGTGGTTTCTGGCTGTCCAGGCAGTATCAAGTATAGGCTCTCCATCACATTTATTCTTCAGTTAAAGGACATATTGAAATAGGATTATGTTTGGTACGTCATAAATAAGTGTTCCACCTACTGGTTTAATAAAAATGTTGATTGTCAAAAGGCAGACAGGAAGTGTGGGTGGGACTACTAGACTAAGAAAACTCTGGGGAACAGGAAGAGCAGAACAAAGATACCAGCAGACACAGAAGAAAGAAGACAATCATGTTACTCCGAGAAAAGGTATCAAGCCACATGGCCAAACAGATTAACGGAAACAGATTGAGTTAAAATGAAGGAGCTAGCCAATATGTCTGAGCCATAAGTCAATCAGCATAAAGTTAATATAAGCCTTTGTGTAATTATTTGGGGCTAAGCAGCAACATGGCTGATAGCATGTCCAAACTTCTGGGATAGGCCCAAAATTGTGGGCCAGAAGCATAATGTTACAACATATAGGGTATTTCCAGTTTCTGGCTATTATGAATAAAGGTGCAATGAACATGATTGAGCAAGTGTGTCCTTGTAATAACATGGAGAATCCTTTGGGTATATACCTGAGTATTGATGAATATCAATTCCAAATTTTCTGATAAACTGCGATACTGATTTCCAAAATGGCTGTACAAGTTTGCACCCCCACTAGCAATGGAGGAGTATTCCTCTTACTCTTTATCCTCGCCAGCATGAGCTATCACTTGTATTTTTTGTTTAAGCCATTTTGACAGGTGTAAGATGCGGTCTCAGAGTTGTTTTGATTTGCATTTCCCTAATGCTTAGGGATGTTAAATGTTTCTTTAAATGCTTCTCAGCCATTTGAGATTCCACTGTTGAGAATTTTCTGTTTAAATCTATACCTCATTTTTAAATTGAATTATTTGTGTTATTGATGTCTAGTTTCCTGAGTTGCTTAAATATTTTGGAGACTGACCCTCTGTCAGATGTAGAGTTGGTATAAATCTTTTCCCATTCTATGGGCTGAATTTTTGCCCCATTAAAAATGTACTTCACCTTAAAGAGGTTTTTAGTTTCATGAGACCCCACTTGTTAATTATGGATTTTAATGCCTGCACTATTGGTATTCTGTTTAGGAAGTTGTCATTTGTACCTATGCATTCAAGGCTATTCTTCACTTTCTCTTCTATTAGGTTCAGTATATTTGGTTTTATGTTGAGGTCTTTGATACATTTATAATTGAGGTAAGTGAAGTGTGATAGATATGAATCACTTTGCATTCTTCTATATGATGACATCCAGCTAAACCAGAATCATTTGTTGAAGTTGCAGTCTTTTGTCCATTGTGGGTTTCTGGACTCTTTATCAAAAATTAATTGTCCTCCATCTTTTCAAAATAATCCACAGATGCAACACAAATTATCATCAAAATTCCACTGCAATTTTCAAACAATAAAAGAAAAATATTGATCTTCATATGGAGAAACAAAATACCCAGAATAGCTAAAACAATCCTGTAGAATAAAAGACTATTCAGAAGTTTAACTAGCACTGATTTCAAACTGTACTACAGAACTATAGTTATTAAAAACTGCATTGTATTGGCACAATACAGACAGGTGAATCAATGGAATTGAATTGATGACTGATGTAATTTTAAAATGAAAATAGATATTTCCAGAAACACACTAGTTCAACAATTTCTTTTATGAAAACTGTGTAACAGTTTCTTTTATAGAAACCATGTTTATATTTTCCAGTTGTGCTACTTATTTGAGAACTTAATTTCCAAGACTATAATGGTTTGTGTTCATTTTCTTAATGACAATCATTAGGAAAAAATTAGCAAAAATAAGTAAAATCTTTGAAAAGTTATGGAATTTATGTCATATCACAAAATCAAAAGAACTTCTTAAAAAGATCATGGAAGATATGAAAATGAAGAATACTCTGGAGATCAAAAATAGTAGGGAATAATTTATAGTTTCTTTGATGACATTACTGAAATAAAATGCCTCCAGATTTTGTTAGTGTTATCTTTCAATCATGTTTGTGTGCATGTGGGAATCATAGTCTGACAAATTTGGTTGCAGTTGATTTTGCTTTTTCATAAATGTATTGTATGCATAAAATGGAGTAGATCTACAGTTGTACTAAGAATAAAATGATAAGTTCTCCAAATATACATTATCTGCAAGACACAAGTAGGATGCTTTCACGTTTATTCATTCATTAATTATTCATCCATAAAGTATTTATTTGGATTTTAAATGATTTTCTTGATTTTGTAAAATTTTCATTCTCTTAGTGGAGACTAATAATCAAAATAAACTTTATCTTAAAGCCATGATAAACACTATGAAATAGATTGAAATCAACCAAAGAACATAGTCTCTAGGTAAGAAAAGAATAGTTTAAAAATTCATTTGCAAACTTTGAGGTGAAATTTCAAGGACTTTGTGTTTAGAAGCCAGTAGGCTATGCTGAAACTGAGGAAAGCTTTAGCTGAAAACATAGTAAAACTCATTTTAATAAACAAACCAAAATAACAAAAATGTGTTCATTTACGCTTTGATCTCAATTACCAAAGTTATTCTTACCTCACTTCTGTGACCTCCGTATTTTACTTTGATTCTCTTACAGCCAAATTTGTTAAGTCCTGAGCCTTTCATTTCTATCATTTGTCTGTCAGTACCATAGTGTTTCTTTAATCCATGCTATCCAAGTTCATTATCTGAAGGAGCTTGTTTACTTACTTTCAGGCAGCATAGTGCTTATGTATTCTAATCTATGAAATAGCACAATAATTATTCAGCTTTCTTTCCCAGTCCAATACAAGCCATGCCAATAGGAGGCATCCTTGATTTCTATTTTGATTCATCTTTTATATTTACTGAATAACAAGATATTGCAACAAGTTTCATATTTATTGAACAACAAGATATTGCAACAAGTTTCATATGGAGTTATTTGTCCATTGTTATCTTTGCATCTTAATTGGAAGACATGTAAAGTTTTACATAATTTGAAGATTTCTTTAACATTTATTATGTAAAAAGAGAGATGGATAGAACAGGTGTTTCAAATTATCTAAAGACATACAAAAAGTAGGACATTATACAAGAAAAAGTATTGTTTTCCATTGGGTTATTAGAAATATAGCACATGTAAATATTACAAGCATGTAAGTGTATATAAATATTAGAAGAATGATAGCATTATTCATAACTTTTTGTAGTATTTCATAAATATATATTGGTTAGATCATCTATAAAAAACTAAATAAATACAATTTGGGAATTAACCATGAAAAGAAAATGGACAAAACAGATAATGTTTTAAGATTTTACTTAGTTATATCTTTAAAAACTTCTAAACAATATATTTTCACTCTAGTTTTTCCTATTTTTTAATTCCCTCTAGATCCTGGACCAACTACCTCCTCCCAACTTTATGTTCTTTCTCTTAAAAACAAAACAAAACCTAAAACACACATACACACAGACAAACATGGAATCTTTCTTGTGTTGGCCTGAGCCCTACCCTGGAGTGTAGTTAGTTGATATTCTTAGTGTCAATCCATTGAATAAGTCAGACATTCTTAAAAAAAAAAAAAAAAGTAAACAACTTGCAAAGCATAAGGTCCAGACATTTTCTAAACTCTCAACATATTTGTATCTGTGAACTTTGGAGTTAAAAAGTGTGATTGGGGGCTTAGGAGTACTTGTTGTTCTTCTTTCCAGATACCCTGAGTTCAATTTAAAACATACACATGGTGGCTCTTTAACTTGAATCCCACAGCCTCTGAGAATACCAAGGTCACCATGCATTCTCTTAGTACATAAATATAAAAACAAATCACTCATACTCATAAAATAAAAAAAGAACCATTTAATAAACAAAAATGCACTAGATATTACCTTCTAAACAAAAATCAGGACTAAGTTCGAATAAATAAGTAAGCATTTATAATTATCCATCATTAAAATCATAATATACACAACTTTTATTTTTGTTTAATCTGTTCTCTGAAATTATTTTTATTTTTCCAGATATTTGTAGATAGTTTGCCACTTTTTACTTACCATATAGATGATTCTTAAAATTTGGTATGCATCAATGAGAGAACAACATGTTGCACATAAATTAACATATTTGTAAGTAAAGGACATGGTAAATATGATAGTTTAAAAAATATTTTACACTTATCTATTTTGTGTTTGTATGTGTGTATGTGTGTTTATGCATGTATGTGTGTGTGTTTGTGTGTGTGTATGTGTGTGTGTTTGTGTGTGTGTATGTGTGTGCATGTGTGTGTGTGTGTGTGTGTGTGTGTGTGTGTGTGTATGACTTGGTAAGATTATATAGGTCAAAGAAAAATCCATGGAATTCATTTCTCTCCAAGTAGCACCTGTATCTGGAGCTTTATGGTAATTACCTTTATCTGAAATACCATCTTACCTACTTGTACTGTTAGAATGCTTTGATTTTCCATGTCAATGAACTTATGACTCTTTAAAAATAAAAATAATTCATTTCCTATGTTCACAAATAGTTTGACTTAATTTACAAATTTTTAGAAAAGGACATTGTGCCTTTATTGAACTACACTTTTAAAGTGGCAGGTATATTAGTTAATTCACTAAATAATCAATTGTCTTTACTTGTTTTTGAAGAATAGTATTTGACATTGCTAATGCAAAATGTAAGCATTTTCTCTCCTTTATAGTTATCTAAAATTTGTTTTATGTGGTAAAAGAGTCTGTCAGTTTAAAAAAATCTTAAAATGCTAGTTTGTTTTGAGCTGTATTTATCTTGAAAAAAAATGAAGGGTGCAAGAACAACAAAATGCTACTTTCTCTCCTTAGAAATACTACCTACTTTATGCCTTTGACAAGTCAACTGGTATGATCATTTACAGTTCCTAAAAGTCCATCATTAAATATGAGAAACCCTTGTTTTACCTTAGTATAGCCAGTAAGATATTATCCATTCTGGAAAGTAACATTAGCATTTAGAGAAAAAAATAGAATATTATGTGATTAAAAGTGTAGTATCTAATTTAATAAAGACAATAAAATCATGAAATGAGTCATTGACTCAATTTACTACATTTTACTTGTAGGATCTGGCATACCTTATCTTTTTAACTCTGTCTTGTTTCATTTTGAAGTCATTTGCTTTTTATTCTATTCAGCTTTTCCAAATTTTATAGCCTTAAGATAAATTTTAGATGTATAACAAATTGTCCGTTAAATAGTTGGCCTTGTCAAACTGATAGGCAGGGAAGGAAAAAAATTACTCAGTTCTAAAGGCCCATTTACTTATTAATGACAGCATAGGTTACTATATTTTTCTGAAAGAATTACTGCAGCCAAAGTAGAGAGCCTTCTAGAGTAAAAAAAAAAAAAAAAAAAAAAAGAAAAAAAAAAAAACAGGATGAAAAGTAGGTCTTTGAAATACCACTTCAGAAGACTTTCTATGACTTACATTACATTTGTTATTAGAAATTACTTTGAAATATATGACTTCTACTTTTAAAGAGCACGGAAAAAGGCAAAACAGCAGACTCAGTAAACATACTTCCTGTGATTATACATGGAACACTACTGGAAAATTCATTCTGTAATTTATTGCTTATGAGACTTGGGCAACATATTTCATTTTCCTTAAGCTTAGGTTTTCATATTATATATAGGGCCAAAAATTACTTTTTAGTAGACTTATTTCAAGGATGTCATAAAAGTAGTTTGAGTAGAAAACACAATTCATAGTGAGTTGACGTTAATAATGTTATCATTAATATTCATTATTTAAAATGACATAAACATCAGGTGAGGTTTGTCATTCAACGTTCCAAAGGCTATTGCATATAGTCCAAATTCAAAGATATCATTATTCTATTCTTTAGAAACACATAACTTTATAATTTTAACAAACTGACACCATACTTTCTTACTATATTTATATTTGTGCAATCAGTTACTTTTTGGTGCTGGGGATCAAACTGTGAACCTAAGATGCTTTGAGAAGATCCTCTTACTGAAAACCATGCCCTTAGCCTTCCACAATCATTTCTAGTTACTAGTTTTCAAATAAGGATTCTTCATTATATTTTTAACAGCATTTGACAGATAATGTAGTTCTTTGTTGAATTTGAGCCCCATCGTCACAATGAAACAACAAACAAAGCAATCAAATAAACCTAAGAAAGTATAGCAGGATGGACTGGATTTAGGAACAACCTTTTGCTCTCCTTTGGAAAACAAAATCCATTAACATATGACTGAATGAGTAGTCCTTTCTCTCTCTGTTTGTCTCTCTCTGTCTTTCTGTCTCTCTCTTTTATTCTCTTTGTCTCTCTTGTTTGCGTGTATGAGAGTATGTGTGTGTATATATATGTGTGTGTTATATAAGATAGTACCTCCTCATAAAGATTTAAACAATCCAAGTATACATGTTTTTGTAAATGGAAGCAACACATAGCATGTGCGTTCAATTCATTTAATAGAATGCTGCTATTCAGCAGTAAGAAGAAATGAAGACCATATGTAAAACTCAAAAACATTATAATAAAAAAGGATAAAACAATATAAGACAGTATAAGACTCCATTGATAGAAATTTTCCAGCAGAGAAATTTCACAAAAGGTAGTGGTTGCCTAATCTGTTGATGATAATAAGTAAAAATATAATAAATTAAAACAGTTGTGAACAAAATTATGGAGGTGTGGGTAGAAAGTTTGAAAAGTAGATGGTTGCCTCACTTGTAAGATTACTCAAAACATTAAATGGTTATAAATATATGAGAAACCAAGTTAGAAAAAAAAAACAATGGGAGTATTTACAATCCATTTGTACATATGTCATATAGTATGAAGTTTAATTAGTATTAACTAAGGGCTTGTCTTCAAATAATACCACTTATCTATCATCTTTACCCTCAAAATCAATATTTGAATAAAACAAAAATATTCACTCTTCAAAACTCTCTTTACATTTAATTAATCTCTTATATATTTTATATAAAATAACTGAGATACACAAAAATGACATTTACATTGTCTTTAAGAAAAGAATGCCAAGAATCTATAATAAAAAATTTTTTAATTATATGATTAGGACAAGAACAATATTTAAGAAAATTAATTCTTTCTTGATTACAAACACAGTAATATCGACAGTAGCTTCCATTCATGCATATATTGATGGCTCTTTTATTTCATTAGAATACATTGAATGCATGGATCTATCAATGAAAGTTTGTCATAATTATTATCTACCTTGGCATCAGTAGAAACATTTCTTGACCCTGAGGCTTCTGTCATTGTCTCTTTCCTTCCTTGAGTTTCATTGTAGTTAGCTGTTTCAGGATCAAATATTAAATCAGCAACCATATGCATGTGTGCATGCCTGTGTATTTTTATCTCTCAGCAATACTAATTTGAAATATCTCTTATAATACTATTCCTTGCAGTACAGTCAATTCAAAAGTTACTTAAGCTTAACAAGAGCTAACAATAGTAAAACTGCCAGGTTTGCAGGTGCTTCTCATTCCTTCTTATGCAGTATCCCACATTACTTTTCTGTTGGTTACTATGGTGTAGCATAATAATTTCCTTATATACTCCTCCTTTTAAAGGCTTTACCATCTTTAAAATCTGGAATCATAACATTTTAAGGAATACTATCATGTTGATGGAGATTTTGAGTGGACTAAAATTAGCATTGAAACGGTAGAAGAATTATGATAACACAGCCAATATTTTACTCAACAACTAAACAACTATGCACAGGAAGGGTCAGAAAAATGAAACAGATGACAAAACCTCAAGGTTTTTTTTAAGTACTTTTGAATTTTGCATCTCTGCCAGTCTATTTCTGCATCATGATCAAGCCCCCCAAATCTTGACATTTTAATATATCAGAAAGATTAATAACTTCTGATTCATGAGTTAAGAAAGCTGAATGTATTCTGAAGAACCAACAAATGAAGGATAAAAGTTCAATATTTCTGTCGCACACCATCAAAGAGTACAATCTTCTAGTATGATAATTTTGAATTCTTGATTCATCTATAGCTTAAAAATAGTAGATACTAGATTCTAGCTTAATTTTGTATGTATTATCTAAAATTCTGTCACAGAACTGCTGTCATTTAAGTACTTTCCTGAGATTTGAGAAGCCAGCTAAAAATGTTTGTTTCTTGACATCTAGCATATAGCCAACATTGAGTTGGTTTCATCTGCTTTAGGCCTGTGCTGTATAATGAATGTCAGTTGGTGACAGCTTAATTCTATTATGCTGATTATCTCAAACCTGAGTTTTATGGCAATGCAAGCTCACTCTCTCGTTTACTTTTATATGCCTGATAGAATATATAATTACATTTGGGGTTAGCTTAATCCATTGTCTACTTAATGAGCTGCATGACTATTAAACTCAAAATGGAAAATAATTCAGCATATTTTAACTTTTCTTCACTCTGCTGTGATTTTATTTTTACAGTGTCACTTAGTTTGATCTATTACCACCCTCTCCCTCATTGTGGCACATGCTCTGCATCAATTCATTTCCTAATCTCATGATTTGAAGTCAATGGCATTTGACCTGGAAATAAAATTTTTATGGTTATTAAACCACCAGAAGGGAACTGGTAATTTGAATTTCAATATTTGCATTATAATGCATACACAGGGAACATTTTGATAATGATTTACATTTGGATGAAGTACTTCCCCTATGAGATTGAACAGAAACTCTGAGATGGTTGACACAGATAACTTTTAATATCTAGAGAAAAAACTGATAAACTACTTTTATGTGAATTTACGGGTAAAACAATTGTATCAAAGAATAAATGCACACTATTTTGAGATGGTTGGCTTAATTTTTTCTGAATACCTATCTTTTATGTAATGTGAATCTAACAGGTAAAGGGAAGAACAGGCAGCTTCCAAGTTATAGAAACTAAACACAAAATGTTATCTAATGAATAAATAGAATATTACACATGATTCATATATCCACATACACAAAAAAAATACTTGGTTCCTGTTTTAGTTAAATTTGAGCTAATATTTTTGATAGGATAAAATATGTTTATATGAAATTACTCATAATGATGGAATATGTGGTAGGAAAACTCAAACAAAAAACAGTGTCTATTAAATGAAGAATCAAAATATCAATTTAAGGAAAAAATAAACTTATATATTTTTAAATTTAATCTATTTTTCATTTTATCTACCAAGCACAATTCTCCTCCATCTCGTGCTCCTGCTCCCCCACCTTCAGACCCCACCCTACCCACTCCTCAGAGAGGTTAAGGCTTCCCTTGGAGTGTCAATAAAGTCTGGCAGACCAAGACAAGGAAGGATCAAGCAGCATCAAGTTTAAGCAAGGCATCCATCTATAGGGAATGGACTCCACAGAACGCCAGTTCGTACACCAGGACTAAATCCTGGTCCCACTGCCAAGCCCCCTGCAAACAGATCAAGCTAAAAAACTACTGCTCACATTCAGAAGGCCTAGTTTGGTCTGATGCAGGTTCTCAAGCTTTCAATCCAGTGTCTCTGAGCTTGAACTAGTACGGGTCAGCAGTCTCTGTTGTTTTCCCCTTCATGATCTTCTTCCCTTGCTCATATAATTCCTTCTCCCCGGTGCTTAGCTGTGGATCTTTGCATTTGCTTTCATCAGTTACTGGATGAAGGTTCTTTTGTGAAAATTAGGGTGGTCATCAAAATCTGATTACAGGGGAAGAAGAACTCTAAAGGGGTACACCCATAGATCAACCTAGGAACGAGAAATAGATCTCTTTGGTAAACTGGGAGGGGTAGTAAAGAGGGAGTGGGGGATCGGAACATGAGGGATCAGGATGGCCAAGTTGGGGGAAAGACTGAAAGGGGGAACAATGAAAGAAATGTCTTAATAGAGGGAGTATTTATGGGATTAAGGAGAAACCTGTGCTGGGTAAATTCACAGGAACCCACAAGGATGACCCCAGATAAGACCCCTATAAACAGCAGAGCAGGTGCTTAAATGAACCTTATACTTAATACAGATTTTTTGTTGTTGTTTTTCCTCAATATAGACAAAAGGCAGTATTTTTTCTGTTTGATGTGTACTTAAGTTACCACATAAGAAGGGGAATGAAGGATATAAATAATATAAAAGTAACTGTCTTTGTTGATATATAAGATAATTATGCAGAAAATTCTAATAAATTCTTTAATGAATTATAAAAGAGTGCTTTTATAAATGTTAAAAACATCAATATGCAATCATAATTTGTACTTTCATATACTAGTGATAAAATGATCACTCTAATATAGACATATTTAAGAACTCATAAATTATTTAATGAAATATAGTCAATATTCATGCATATGTACCACAGAAACAATAAAACACTGAGTAAAAATTAATGGAGACTTGAGCAATTGCAAAGATATTATGATTGTGTCATTGAATGACTGAATTGTTACCAGCTCTTCCAATTTAAATATAGTTCTGAAACTTAAAAAAAGCAGGATATTTTTGTAGGTATTAACGTTTTATATTTAAATTATTAGGCTGCAGAGGACTCAGAATAAGTAAGAGGATATAACAAATATATACATAGAAATAATTTTACTACATAGCTTTAAGGCAATATAAAGTTACAGTAATGATGTCATAATGAAAGATAATATTTCAACAGCGTAAGGCAGTGAGTATTAAAAAAAGATTTATTTATAAATATATTTTCACCAGAAAAGCACAAGCTACATTTTAGTTCCCACTATACATTTGCTTAGGGGTCTTTGTGTAGAGTACAGCTTGAAAAGTGTATAAAATTTCAGTGTTGGAAATGCCCCAATTTACAAGGGATAAGTAAAATCAAATTTATGTTTAAGTGAATAGGAGATTCTAATAAAATATACATAGAAACAGAGAGGAAGACTAGTATCAAAGAGAACAGTAGAAGAAAGGGCTGTTGAAGATGGACAAAAATTGCAAAATTAAAAGTAGTGAAGTCTTCATTTTATTTGATATTGAGGATGTCATTGTACTCATGGAACACTAGTTATTTATTTAGAATGCATGAAAATTTGGAAAATGTTCAGAGACCCTGACACATTTGTCAAAGCCTGTGGGCAGTGCAAAGCCTGTGCATAATTCTGGATAGGATCCCAGGAGAATATGAGCTACCTGCTCTCCTTACTTTTGCTATACGAGCCACATTGCTTTAGTTTTACATTTTCAGTCATGGAAAACAGCTACTACAAAAGGAAAAAAAAAGTGATGCCTGATAAGTCTCCTCTGAGTGAACCTGAGGGAATGTTATTAAAAATATGCCCTGTACCTGATTTGGCCCCTAAAACTTTCAATGTTTCATGAATGCAGGCTTCTTAAGAGTAGGATATTGCCCCTCCAATACATACTGTAACTAGCCTGAAAGAGACACTGTAACTCATGAAGTTTTATAATACATATTTGCATAATCATTCTGGAATTAAGGTCTTTGCAAAATGCTAATAAATAGATGATACTGGGAGTTAATAGGAACAGTCTAGAGATAGGGAATAAAGTAAAATCATAGAAGCCCACAGTTCTGTCCTAGTTGTGCCAATACCCTAAGAAGTAAAGAGAGATGGACATGAGAACAAAAGATAAACAGTGGCAACTTTTAGGAGTAAGTTTCCAAGTTGTGTTGCCTATAGAATAAATAAAAAACCTGGTATCGCCTCTTAGGAGATACAGTGGTACATGTAGAATGAGTTGATGCAGCTCCCAGATGTAAATATTAACCACTAGAGATAAAACTGTTGCTCACTTTGCATGGTGCTGTAACTGCAAATACTGCCTCCTGGACACACTGTTCTACTTGTAATTAGAAACTTCCTAGTTAGAAAACTGCCTAGTTTAGAAAACTTCCTTTGTGGCTTGCAACACTGCTTATGCTTCTAACATTAGAACTTTAAATCAAATAAGTAATGGTTACCAGTGGTAAAGTTGGGGGACAGAAAGGGAGAGAAGTAAAGGAACAAGCTGGTAATTAATGTAAGAATTTTTAGAAACTTAATTTTGATTGTAAAATTACTTAAGCAAACTATTGAAATTGTATAAATAAAAATGGCCCATGCTATCCTGAACCACTTGTTTAAAATTGGTGGTCATACTTTCTTCATTGCACAGACTTTGAAAATCCATTCCAGGTCATTGGACCCATCTGAAGATAGGCTTCCAGCAAAGTGATATTTTGATTTCATCACCAATTTCGAGAATTCAACTTCACATAAATATGTAGTACAAAATGGTAAAAGTAGATGTGGAGTTACTTCAGAAGTTATTTAAAGCTCAAACAATGCTAATCAGTGTTCATTTAATGATTTTTTAATAAAATCCTAGTCGGCAACTCAAACAACAACGTTTAATGTGAAACACTCCAACAGAACACAATACAAAGACATACTACTTTCATACATACATACTGTAGAATAAGAATGGGAGAATAGTAAAAATCTTAACTTTCCATTATCAAAGTATTTGGTCTCTAGGTAAGCAGAAATCTTGAACATTGCAATCCACAATACACAAAAGTCTCAAATCTGAACAGAGATATTTCAGACAGTATTCCTTGGTATAGCATTGCTATGTATATATTACAAAATACATACATAAGTTTTCAGAACCAAGGCTGCAGTGAAGTTGTCTGGTACAACACAACCAATATTGCCAGAAACATAAAGGGTTAAAAGTAATAATATGTGTTTTTATCCTTTGTGTATATGAATATTTTGGATAGTCATAAATTTCTAAATAATATTTCTGGGCAACTATATTCTTAAAGTATGAATTTACAAGAAAATAAAGGGTAGGTTCTGTAATTTAAGGTACTAAACATCTTCTATTTCATCTTCCAAATTTGGATAGTTACAAAAATTTTACTTTTATATTTAACACTTATAGTAATTTTCTTCTTGAATATCCCCTTTTTACATGTACAGACACATATTTTTATATCTTTTTAACAAAATATAGCAATTACTTATTCTTATAAAACTTACTTGTTTTCATATATTACTAAATTGTGAATGCCATGTGCTTATGAAGGGCCCTCTTTACCTGCCTTAAACATGTTTTATTTAATAAATAGTCACATCAGTAATTGGTTGGACAGTAACTAATGCACATCCAGATTATAATGTTTTGTTATTTCTAAAACTGTAAAGATCATTAAATAAATATTTAACATTTTAAACCTTTTATTTAACTCTTTAAACCTTTCTGTGGTAGCCTGGCATCCTAATCTTTAGTATGAGTTCATAGCTTTGGTTTTTCTGAAGAGGTATTTCTCATTTTCACTTTAACTTCTACTCCATTGAAATTGAAATGGCATCCCTTTATTTATGTCTCAGGATTTATTTGTCTAATCATTCTCTTAACAACCACCACCACAACAAAAATATGATTTTTTGACTGGAGAAAGAGAAAAAAATATCAAAGTAGTTTAATTTATACTTTCCTGCTGACTAAGGATACTGAACATTTTAGAGACTATTTTCTAGCCATTTGTATTTCTTCTTTTGAAAACTCTCTGGTTCTGTGCCACAATTTTTAACTGAGTTCTTTGTTTCCTTGGTGCTCAAATATTTTAGTTATTTATGTATTCTATGCACAAGCAAACTGTCAGATGTAAAATGGGTAAACATTTTCCCCCTGTATAGGCTGCTTCTTCAGAGGAATGATAGTTTCCTTTGCTGTACAGATGTACTTTAGCTGAATGAGGTCCCATTGTTTGTTGGTCTTAAGTATTTTTATTTTCAGTACTTTTATTACTCTTAGATAATTTAAAAGGATATAAATATTTCTGAATACTTGAAGAACAGATGTTCAAATGGTCAATCAAGGAAAATGATTTTAAAAGGAAGCTTGCTAATTAATTCCATGAATAAATTATTTTTAAGATAGTTAATGGCAATTAAAATGGATGAAAAACCTTAACTGTAAATCTGAAATGTTGAACTTACTGTAGGAAAATATGTCATAGGAAAAACTTCTGAAAGCAACTGCAAAACACAGAAAATAGTACCAAGAATTTGCATAGCATTACAGCAAAGTGAATAAAGTTGAGATCTAGAATTAAGAAAGAATTTCAGAAATTAAACCAAAAAATAATACCAAAGAACAGAATAGCAAATTTACAAATGGGCTAATGAAGTAAATGGAAAATTCTTAGAAGAAACAAACCAAATGACTAATAAATATGTTTTAGACTGTGGACATTCTTAGTCATTAGGGACATAACAGTAAAATTACTTTGACATTTTATCTCACCATAGTCTGTCATCACCTACATGACAGCTGCTGCCTAAGATGTGGTAGAAAAACATTTATTAACTACTGCAAGGAGTATAAGTTGGAAACCAATTTGGACTCTCTGTTGGAAATGAATACAAAAATAAAATTACCATATAATATAGATGTACCAATATTTAGCATATATCCATAAGAATCTAGATCCAACCACATATATCTGTTTATTGTTGCCCTATACATCACACTAAAAAATGGAACAATTACATATGTCCATCAGTGGAGGATGGCAAAATAGTACATATAAACCATTGAATATTAATATTATAAAATATCAATATTATAAAAATTAAACACAAAATTTTCAGGTCCATGTTTGGTTATATCAATTATTAAGAAAAATCACCAAAATCAAGTATGAAAAATTCTACATGCTTTCTCTCATATGTAGAGTCTAGATTTTAGATTTTTTTTATATGTTGAATTTAAGTGAGGCCATGAAGTCTCCTTTAACAAAAAAAATAATAATTGGGAAAAATGTAAGCTACATCTGTGACGGCCAGAAAGTACTGATGCCACAAATCTTAAAGAAATGTCAACTTAAGAAATAGGCCATCCTGCAAGGTACAGCTATGCTACTCAGGTGTACTTAGCACTCTTAGAAACAATGTTTGGAGTCAGCAGATTTCAGAATTTTGATTAGTCCTCACTGACTGGTAAAATTCAAAAGTGAAACTTGTCTTTTTGCTTTCTTTGTAATGCACGGAAAATAAGCAAAGAGAATTAATAACTACTGTAACTATAATTTCTTTACTTCCTGTGAGAATAATGAGAATATGGAAAATACTATTCTAAAAATTTTACAAATGTAAATTCACACACACACACACACACACACACACACACACACACACACACACACACCTAAATGGAAATGCAGGAAAATAAGAAAATAAGCTAAGAAAATAATTTTGAATAAACACAAGTAAATGACAATGTATCAATACAAAAATAGAGTAAATAGTTATTTAGCTGTTGTGGTTACAGGTATGAAACCAAAATGGATATGTGAAGAATGACAGGTTAAAAAAAACAAAAAAAAAAAACAAGATATAATTTTAAAATGTTTATAAAGTTATTTGTTTTTCCCAGGGAGTATAATTAACATGTCAATAATTAAATGTCCAGGCCAGGATCCCCCCACTGCTTGCCTTCATATCCTGGCCCACAGCTCCAGCAGAGGGTCCCTGCTCTACCAGAGGCCACACTGGAATGTGGAACACCAGAGGTCATGATGATATTCGAAACCCCCAAGACCATACAAGTATCCAGGTCTCCAGAAGCACCCTGCTTTAAGAGAATGCATTCCAGTACCTGAAAACCCAGAGTCCATGTTAATTCCCAGAACCCCAGATCCTCAGAACCCCAAAGGGAATGCCAGCACCCAAAAATTCCAGAGGTTGTACAGGCTACCTAACCATAGAGAAACAATACCGTACTTAAGGACTCTCCAGCCACTAGAATTGCAGGCTTCTAAGGCCAGAAGAGCAGAGAGAAAACAGAAACAAAAATAAAAAATCTATCCAGAAAAGATATACTCAGAAATTGGTGCCTAGAACTATAATCACCCCAAACTCAGATGCCTAGAGACTGGCTTAAAAACACAATCAACAGGAGCCAGGATAATATGACAATACCAGAGCCCAGCTATCCTACTACAGCAAGCTGTGCATATTCCACTACAGCTAAAGTACAAGAAAACAAATTAAAAACCAATTTTATGAAGATTAGAGGGTTCTTAAAAGAGGAAATAAATAAGTCCCTTAAATAAATTCAGGATACACACATACTATAATAATAATAATAATAATAATAATAATAATAATAATAATGATGATGATGATGATGATGATGATGATGATGATGATGGAGGAAATGAATAAATTCCTAAAAGAAATTTAAAAACACAAACAATGGAAGTAAATTAAGAAATCCCTTAAAGAAATCCAAGAAAAAATGAAGTGGAGGAAATGAATAAAATTGTTTACGTCCTGAAAATGGAAATAGAAGCAGTAAAAAAAAAATATGCAAACTGAGGGTATTCTGAAGATGGAAAGTTTAGATGGTCTAACATAAACTACAAACACAATAATCACAAAAAGAATGCAAGAAATGGAGTATCTCATACATAGATGATACAATAGAATAAATAGATATATCAATCAAAGAAAATGTTAAATCTAAAAATATTTCTGACACAAACCATACAGGAAATTTGGGACACTTTGAAAAGACCAAACCTAGGAATAATAGAAATAGAAAAAGGAGCAAGTTCACAGAAGATACAGAAAATATTTTCAACAAAATTATAGAGAAAATTTTCCATAATATTAAGATAGGCATATCTATAAAGACACAAGGAATTTACAGAATACCAGATAGAGCCAGAAAAGAAAGTGCCCCAATCACATTATAGTCAAAACTCTAAATATTCAGAGCAAAAATACAATATTAAAAGCAATGAGGGAAAAATTCCGAGCAACATATAAAAGCATATCTACTAGAATTTTACCATATGTCTCAACTGTGGAATAATGTTCTTGTACACTATAAAAATTTTTCACTGATATTGGTTTAATAAGAATACAGACTGGCCAATAGTCAGGCAAAAAGTAGAGGCAGGGTTACCAGACTAGGATAACTCTGGGAAAGGGAAAAGCAGAGAAGCAGTCACAAGTCAGATATGGAGGAAACAAGATGATAATGCTGAGCTGAGAAAGAGTATTAAGCCATGTGGTTAAGCATAGATAAGAATTATGGGATAATTTATGTATAGGAGCTACATAGTAATATGCTTGAGCTACTGACCTAGCAGTTACTATAATATTAAGCCTTTGAGTCAATTATTTGGAAAGTATCTGCTGGGTATTTTGGAACTGTTGGCAGTACAGAAAGTTTTGACTCCAATTGACACTCCAATGTGGTACATGTACATCCACATAAAGCCTGACAAAGCTTAAAAAGGGTTCTAGAACACTGAAACAGATCTGAAAACAGCTTCCTAGTTGTGTTCCTCAAGTGGGTCATTTTAAAATGGGGCATGCAGGCTTGAACTGCAACATGGAAGGTTTCCAAAGTTTTACAGGAGTCTCAGTACAAGTGACAGCTGCATATGACTGATCGAAGGTTACTGCTCATACAATCAAAAAGGGAACAGAGTCAAGCATGTCTTCTTAGTAGCATCAAATCTCAGATGGTCTCTTTTCTGGGGCAAGAAGATGCAAAGCTCCTTTAAGAGAGGCTTCCTGACTCAGCATTAGCACCAAAACTGCTAGACTCTTTCAAGAAATCCTGCATCCAAACACTTAAATGAGGTTCATGAGCAGCAGTGGGTAATTGCGTTCTACTTGGTAGCAGTATGGACCCTAAAATTCCCCAGAGTTGTGGTGGCAAACCGGCCTTCTTCCAGTGCCTATGCCATGAAGCTAAGTTCTCAATGAAACAAGCTGCCATTGCCACAAGGTTTTAATCCTAGTCATACCAACTAAGCACTTTAAACACTCATGTGGTCAGAAAAACAGAGATATACAGGAAAGAGTTTCAAATGAAGTGTATAAAGGGTTTACAATGTGTTTAAAAATATATGTAGGCTTTTCAAGAGAAAAGCAAAAAAGATGTGCAAGCACGTAAAAAGAAATAGAGTAAAAATGAACCATATAAATATGGAAACCACACAGAGAGTCTAGATTATGTATGTTACTATGTTTGAGTTTCTTGACTGCAAAGGAAGGAGAAAGAGCTGCTAAGAGACATTTGGTTATAAATGCTCCTGGATTAACCTAACTTATTTATTTTGACAATATCTTGATTTCAAAATCTAAGTCAAAAAAATGTTACTTTGAGGAAGTGGTTTTCTTTTATTTCCACAGAAAATGAGAACCTGTGGATTCATTCCAAGTTAAAATAAGGTTTGATCAAAGAAAACTGAAAAATCTCTGATGAATATAGATGGCCAAAATGGTCCAATGTTCATCTCTGTTGTGGTTTCCTCTGAATTCTGCATCCAGAACAGCTTCAAGGACACTGGCTGAGAAGGCACAATATACCCAAATGTAAGGGGCAGAGAGAAAGAGGTGCATCTAGGAAAGTTCATAGCACAAGATGTCTGTGTAAATATATTTTTCTTGACTTTGGGATGAGTGGATCAGGCTTGCCTGGAGTGGATGTGCCACACTGGGCTGACCCACCTTAGAACTTCTTGCCCTTTTTGGGTAAGGAATGGGAGGATGGAAAGGGGGAGGCTGAAGGCTGACTGGGAGGGATTGGGAGGAGGGAAGGGAGGGGGAGGAGGTCGGATACATAGATAAAAAAAGACCTTCTTATAAAAAATGATAAAGAAAATAATTAAAAACAATTAAAGTTAATAAATCACTGAGTAATCTAAAAATAGATATTTGTGTGATCTCATACTAGCAACTTAACAGCACACCCAAAGGCTCTTGAACAAAAAGAAGCAAATACACCCAAGAATATACAGCAGGAAATATCAAACTCAGGGCTGAAATTAATAAAATAGGAACAAAGAGAACAATACACAGAATCAATGAAATAAATATTTGGTTTTATTTTAAAAAATCAATAAGATAAACAACCCCTATAAACTAACTAAAAGGCAGAGAGAAAATGCCCAAATTAACAAAATCGAAAACAAAAAGGGGGGCATAAAAACAGACAGCAAGGAAATCCAAAAAACCAATAGATCATACATGTGTTGTAAACCTGTACTACACAAAGAAAAATCTATTGAACATTTTAAATAGACCTATAGCCCCAAGAAAGTAGAAGCAATCATTAACACCCCCCACTACCAACACTCCCCCTCCAAAAAAAAAAAAAAAAAAAAACCCCGCCCTGGGCTAAGAGGTTCTAGTGCAGAATTCTACTAGACTTTCAAAGAAGAGCTGATGACAATATTCCTCAAAATTTTCCACAAAAGTTATTAACATTGTGGTGATATGTTTCATATTTAATAAAAAACAGTCTGAAGAGATCTACTCACAGTCAATCCAGGAATATCAGAGAGTGGTTAATTTATACCTTTAATCCCAGCACAGGGAAAAACTAGGAGTGGTAACCTAAGCATTTAGTGCCAGCAGATCTGAGTTTGAGGCCAGCTTAGTTTACATAGGGAGTTCCAGGCTCCCAGGCACGTAGTGGTAGTGTCATGCCTTTAATCTTAACCTGGACATGAAACAACTGGGTGAAGAGGCTATTTAAGGCAGGCATAAAAAGACAGATTAGGAATGAAGATGAGGAAGCTGGAAGATAGCTGGGTGAAATTTGACTGCGGTACTTCCTTTCTTTAATTTTTCACCCTTTCCCTGATATCTGGGTCTGAATTCATTAAAAGAATATTGATAAATTCATCTTATGAGGCCAGGGTTACACTGATATTCAAACCAAACGAAGACTCAACAAAGATAATTACAAAGCAATTTTCATCATGAATGTTGATGCAAAAATACTCAATAACATATTTACACATTGAATCCAAAAGCACATAAAAAAGACCATCAGCCATGATCAAGGTGCAGGGGTGGTTCAACATATGGAAATCTGTCAATGTCATCTATCATAAAAACAAACGGAAAGAAAAAGAAACTGATCATCTAGTTAGATGTTAAAAAGCTTTTGACAAAATCCAGCACCTCTTTATGATAAAAGTCTTAAAGAGATCAGGCATTCAAGGAATATTCATAAACATAATAAAGGCGATTTACAGCAAGCTGATATCCAGTACTAAATTAAGTGAAGAGAATCTCAAAGCAATTCCACTATATCAGGAACAAGGCAAGGCAGTTCACTGTCTGCACATCTATTCAATATAATATGTGGCATTCTAGATGGAGCAATAAAACAACAAAAGGACGTTAAGGTGATACAAATTGGGCAGGAATAAATCAAAATATCTCTATTTACAGATGATATGTTAGTATACATAAGAAATTCCAAAAATTCTACCAGAGAGCTCCTATAGCTCATAAATACTATAAATGAAATGGCTGGGTACAACATTAACTAAAAAAAAAAAAAAATCCAGCAGCCCTCTTTTATATTAATGATAAATTATCTGAGAAAGAAATAAGAAAAACAGTAACATTCATAATATCCACAAATAATATAAAATATATTTGGGGTAACTCTAATGAAATAAGTAAAAGACCTGTATGACAATAACTTTATGTCTATGGAGTAAGAAATTGAGGAAGATATCAGAGGAGAGAAAGATTTCCCATGCTCATAGATCAGTAGGATTAACATACTAAAAATGGCAGTCTTACCAAAAGCATTATACAGATTCGATATAATCAATCCCCATCAAAATTCCAACACAGTTCTTTACAATATTTGAAAGAACAATGCTCACCTGCATGTAGAGGAACCCCCCCCCACACACACACACTGCTGGTGTGAGAACTAACTTGTGTAACCACTTTGGAAATCAATATGGAGGTTACTCAAAAATTTGGTAATTGATCTACCTTAATACTCAGCTATATCTCTCCTGGGCATATACCCAAATGATGTTCCATTCTACCACAAGGACACTTGTTCAACTATGCTCTGAGTATTTTTATTGATAATAGCGTAAAACTAGAAGCAATATAGATGTTTCCTACTCAATGAATGCATCAAGAAAACGTGTTACATTTACATAGTGAAGTACATACAATTCAGCTCTTAAAAAGATGACTATGAAATTTGCAAGCAAATGGATAGAACTAGAAAAAGTAATCCTGAGTGAAGTAACCCAGACCAAGGCTGACAAATATGGTATGTACCCACTTATAAGTGCATATTAGCCTTAAAGTAAAGGATAATCATGCTGCAGTTCACAGATATGGAGAGACTATGTGTATTTTGGGGACTATGATTCCAGAGAAAGAATACATAATGGTAAGGGAGGGATAGTAGCAAGTGGCTAGAAGAAGAAGTCAAATATTGCATCTCTGTTCACACACAAGAAACAGAACAAACTGGAAGTAGGTGAGAAAATAAGCTATTAAAGTCTCCATCATTGACATTCTTCCTTTCTCAAAGCTCCACATACTAGAAGTTGGATAACTGCCTCAAGCAGTGTCACCAACTGGAGACCAAATATTCAAATACCCGAGTCTATTCGAATGTGATTCACAGTTTGGCAATAGCTGTGGGAGATTGTGTTGTTTCATTGTAAATAATTGTCCCACCCACTGGTTTAATAAAAAGCACTGATTGGCCAAAGGCAGGCAGGAAGTGTGGGTGGGGCTCCCAGACTAAGAAAACTCTTAAGAACAGGAAGCACAGAGCAGAACTCCAGAGAGAAGCCGAAAGAAGCAGAGGACAACTATGCTGCTCTAAAAAAAGGTACCCAGCTGCATGGCTGAACAAGAGACATGGGTTAGATGAAGGGTAGAGAGCTAGCAAGTGATATGCCTGGGCCTTAGGTTGATCAGCCTAAAACTATTGAAAGCATCTGTGTGTCTCTGTGGGACTGTGGGACTACGGGTATGCAGGTCTGTGGGCCCAAACCTTGAGGCAAGGCCCACAAGTCAAAGCCAGAAACCTCTTACTACAAATGGCAGCCCAACGTGGGTAAAATTACCCACACAAAGCCATAGAAAGATTAAAAAACAGTCTAGAGCACACGAACTGAAGCCCAAAGCAGCTTCCGAGTTGTGTCTCTGAAGTGGCCCATGGTAAAGAGACTGAGTGGTATATGGGAGTAAATTATAAAATGGTATGTTTGTTACATGCAACTTAAGGTGAAAAAGGCCAGTTCCTGAGTCTAAATGTAAGCAAAGAGCTCTATATGGTAGATTTAAAGCTTCTATTAATAAGGACAAAAAGGGAATAGAGTCAAAGATGGCTTCTTAGTGTCAATGTTTTATTGGATCAGCTCTGTTTGCTGGAGGTAAGCAGAGGCTTGGCTTTTTTAAGAGATTCATGATTCAGCCTTAGAGGCAAAACACTTGTCAGTTTTTTATTTGTGAGTCTTTTAAGAGGCCCTGCTGCCTAATACTTAAATGGAGTTAATGAGCAGCAGATGGCAAAGCTTTACTTGGTAATTATATGGACCCTAAAATTCTCCAGAGTACCTGGGTTAAAAAGATAAATTCTATGAAATTAAACTAGGAGTTGGGTGGAGCCATCCACCCATCCTACCAACCTTGAACCTTGGCAGATTAAAGGTGTGTTCAGAAATTGAAAGAAATAGAAGAATCCTTGGCAGATTAAAGGTGTGTTCAGAAACAGAAAGAAATAGAAGAATTTGGGTGGAGTCAATCACCCTAGGCAAGCAAAGGTGTGGTCAGAGACAGAAAAGGTTAAGAAATAAATATAGAGTAAAGACAGTTTTTGTTTTTTTTTTTTAAAGTCTAAGTGATTTAGAGTGTGTTAAAAATATATGTACATAGGCTTAGAGAAAGAAAAGATATAGAAAGCCTTTAAAAAAGAAATAAAGTAAAATAAATAAATAAATAATAAGCCACATAAAGATGGAAAATACAAAGAATGTCTGGATACTGTATATTATTGTCCTATCTTTAAGCTTCTTGACCGAAAATGACTTAGTAAAAGCTGCTAAAAGACAGTCGATTATAAATGCTGTTGGATTAATTCAACCTATATATCTTGTAAATGAATTGACTTTAAAACTGAAATCCAAAGATATGTTACTTTGGAGAAGAGGTTTTCCTTTTATTTTCACAGAAAATGAGAGGCTGTGGATTTATTTCTGGACAAAGAACATAAGTTTGATAGATGAAGACCACCTGAAATATCTCCAATGGAAATGGATGAACCAGATGATTCGACATTTCAGAACACTTCTGTTGAAGTTTCCCGAGCTCTGTATCAGAACAATTTCAAGGAGTCTGGCTGAGATGACCCAGCCTTACAGACTACTCCACTAAAGACTTGTGCATAATTCTACATTTTTCTTTGAGTTCCCATGAGATTGTCAGCACCCCCATTCAGCAGGAAGTAGCCTAGAAAATGATGCCCACATTCCCAAAACATGGATTATGGATGTTTGTGTTTATTTATAGTGTTGATTATAAGTTGTTATAGATAATGGAGGGGGAAACGAATATTAGATTTGGAGTTCTTTTTGTTTTAAAAAGAGAAAAGGGGATATGTGGGAGATTGAGTTGTTTCATTGTAAATAATTGTCCCACCCACTGGTTTAATAAAAAGCACTGATTGGCCAAAGGCAGGCAGGAAGTATGGGCATGGCTACCAGACTAAGAAAACTCTTGAGAACAGGAAGCACAGAGCAGAACACCAAAGAGAAGCCAGAAGAAGCAGAGGACAACCATGCTGCTCTAAAGAAAAGGTACCCAGCCGCATGGCTGAACAAGAATCACGGGTTAGATGAAGGCTAGAGAGCTAGCAAGTGATATGCCTGGGCCTTAGGTCGATCAGTCTAAAATTATTGAAAGCATCTGTGTGTCTCTGTGGGACTGTGGGACTGTGGGTCTGTGGGCCTAAACCTTGAGGCAAGGCCCAAAAGTCAAGGCCAGAAACCTCATACTACAAATAGCTTTTTTGTAATATAAGAGAAAGATAAATTTAATATACATGTGTGACTGATATTTAAATTTTTAGCATCATTTGGGAACAGAGCCTTTTTGTTTCTAATATAATGATACAATACAGTAATATTTTAGTTAAGTTGCATAATAAAATAATATATTAATAAAATAATATAGTAATTAAGCACTGATAAAGGAAGAATAAAAAAGAGTAGGGAGAAGTAAAAACAGAATGCAAAAATTTTCAAGAAACAGTTTGAAAGCCCAAATAGTCCATATTCTCCAAAGCTTTGGACAGGGCCACTGAGATGTCTACACATGTAAGGGAGTTGGCTGTTGTGAAATAATCATATCGCACAACATGAAAATAAGTGTTTACCAAAATACCTTCTGATTGGTTTAATAAACAGCTAAATGTCCAATCACTAGGCTGGAATATGTTAGACCAGAATTCCTGCCAGAAGGAAAAAAAAAGAGGAGGAGAAGAAACACAGGAAAGATACCAGATAACATGGAGAGGAAGCAGGAGTTGCAAGAAGGAAGAGAGGTAAAAGGCCAAGAGGCATAACGTAAATTAATGTAATGTGTTATATTTAAGGTACAAGAGCTAGTGGTCAAGATTGACCTAAGCTACAGGTCAATTTTTTATAATTAATAATGTGTCTGTGTCATGATTGGGAGCTGGTGGTCCAAGAAAGCCTTCTAAAGTTTGCTACTAAGTTTGTTAAAGTTTGTAACCTGACTTCCATGCCCACCTGTGGTGGGATTAAGGTGTCAGCCTATAAGGTCAGAAGATACTTCCGGGACCCTGGAGGGGGTGTGGCCAATCTGGAGGGGGTGTGGCCAACCCCATTGATAAGTGGCTGCTGGGACAGGAGGAGCTCTCTTCCTGGTTCCTGGCTGCTGGCTGCTGGACAGACAGAATCAGAATCCATCGTCCTTCCATGGCATGTCCATCGCTCGTCCATTGCTTGGATATGCCAGTCCTTGTTCAGGTGCCACTATAAGCTGTTACTAATATCGTGAGTGTTTATTTATATTCCAATAAATATTAATTTTGGACTGGCTCCTTGAAGGTAAAACTCCGTCTACACCCACCCACATGGTAGAATGAGAGAATGGGCTCTTTAGGTTATGTTCTGACCTTCATAAATGCATACATGTACTCACACATAATTATGAAAAAAAATCTAACTTCAAAGCCCCAAAATGTTGTTAAAATAAGCTTTGTATAAATTGCATAAATTGACAATTATATATAAAAATAGGATTATAGATAAAAATTTTAATCATGTAAAATTATTTAAAATAATAAATTTATAAATACGCCTTTAGGTACACAAAAGACACAAATACAGAAATATTACAGTATTAAGAATTATTTATGTTAAGTATTATACATGTTCTAATTGAATATATATTTTTAAATTAGTTTTCTAATCACCACAAACTATGTAATTTATAAACTTTAGTTTGGAGCATAGATTATTTGGATTCTGAATTACTGGCCTAACAATTCATTTGTGGCAACCATTTTTGTTGCCACTATATGATTATTGTTTAGATATATTTATTTATAAATATTTGTGTTATTCTTTTTAATTTAGATTATTTGTGATAGTGCTTTTAAAATTTATATTTTAAAGTAGTACTATTTTTGATAACTATTTTGTCTTTAAATGTTTCTTAATTAAATTAATACTGTGATTTCATTTGGTCTTCTGGAAAGTTAACACTGAAACTAATTCAACACTGCAAGATTCAAGAAGGGAAAAAAGTTTAACATTCAAAGTGTGTGTTTTGGAGAATGACAACATGATACATTTACGTATTACATCTGTTGTAGTAAATTTTCTTTCATTTTTTTAATGATGCACCCAAATGAACCTCAGCATTTAAGAATGCAGCACACTGGAACTAGTTGTAGGGAACAAATAATTAGCCTTTTGGATGTGTGTGTTCATTCATTTCACACAGCAATCTGTTCCTTCATCTCCTCCTCCTTCCTGTTTGGAAGGCAATTGTGTGTGTTACATGCACCATCTGCAGCCTCGGTGACAGGTGCAGGGTCAGTATTATCTTTCTAAGCATGGAGTTTAACTCAAACTGAAAAATATCACTGGGAACTTTAGGAGATTTTAAAACCAACCAAAAACTGACCTCCTATTCTTGGAAATATTTGTTAATTTACTTCTATAGACACAGAGACTCTTACATATGTACCTGATTTGGGACATTATCTATGAATAGTCCTATTTGAATACTTTGTTACATGTAGATTATACAAAACAGAAAATTATAATCTAGCTATGTGACAGAAGCTTATTTATATGGTTATTTTGACATTTTTTTTTGTCTATTTAGTCCTCTCTTGCTGAAAGCTCTTAGACAGGACAACATTTCTGTGAGTTTATCTAGAGGTATCTGAATGTGAGAAGATAGATTTGCAAGTCTCATGGCATCATGCAATGCTTAAGTATTAGCACCTGCCACATTATTCTATTAATGAAAATAGTATCTGTAAGTTAGTTTAGTTGCCTGAATATCATTATCATTATCAAATATTTTATCTCAAGAACATCCTAGGAGTCTCATACAACTTTCTAACCTGTAGTCTCAGCCTTACCTTTGTGTTTAAAATTCATTCTGACCTTTTAAAGTAGAACAAATTTTATTTTATCCAGATTCTTGTTTTCTCAAACTTCAAAAATCATAAGCATTTAGTATTTAACTAAAAAACCTAAAATGAGTTAATATCCATCAACAAAGAGAAGTTACTATAAGTTACATTAGAAATCTCACACAGAATAAAGTACTTATTCTTAAATATCTCTACTATATGAAGTTATAAAAGTTCTCTGGTAATATATACAGGAAAGAATTACTAGTCATTGCCTTTCACAAAGAGGTCTGGGTAAAATCAGTAACAGATACTTTTTAATTTTTTATTTAAAAAGTTTTTTTCTCATACCTTCCACTGCTCTCCCTCCCTCTCCTCCTCCCTCTCCTTTCTCAGCTTCCTTGCGACCCCTAACCCCATCCATTATCCAGGGAGGGCTAGGAATCCCAAGGTGAGACAGTTAGGTCTGGCATATCCAGTTGACCTTGGTCTGAGTCCCTCCCCCCAGTAAAGTGTTGAGTAAAGTGTTCTTCTGTAGGGAACAGGATCCAAGAAGCCAGTTCATGCACCAGTATATAATCTCTGGTCCTATTGCAAAAGGCTCCTCAAATTACCCACACCATTTGACTGTCATCTACATTCAGAGGGTTCAGTTCCTTTTCATGCAGGTACATCAGTGGTTATTTCAGGGTCAGTGAGCTCCCAATAGCTCAGGTCATCCATCTCTGTGGGTCTCTCATATACTCTCTCTTCAACTGGTGTAGGAGCTGGACCTGGTGCTTAGCTGTGAATCTCGGCTTCTGCCTTTGTCAGTTTTTGGATGAAGGTTGTATAATGACAATTAGGGTGGTCATTCATTTGATTATAGGGGAAGTCTTGTTTAGGCACCCTCTTCAATATGCTTGGAGTCCTAGTCAGGAACACCTTGTATGTTCTTGGAGGTTTTCCCAGCACCAGGTTTCTCTCTAACCCCTCAATGGCTCTTTCTATCAAGATATCTGTTTCTTTGTTCTCCTTCACTATTGCTTCCCCCACACAAGGATCTCATTATCTCATAATCTCTTCCCACCGCCAATAGGAAAGATCTCCTGAGTAAATTGGGATCATTTGGCTGAGCATGCAAATAGAAATGTTTTATTTAAAAATAATTAAATTTGCTCTTATATAATTCTCTACAAATTTTTAGTGCATACCAACAGTTCTCTGGCCCCATTTCCTTACCACTCATGCACCCACATAAATCTCTCACACACCAACACATTCTTGTCTGGTTTGTTTTTGTAACCCACTAAAACTAATCAGTGTTGTCCATGTGATTAGTGATTTGGAGATATCCTTGAGAGCCTTATGGGCTTCTAAGTAAGAAACTAAAGACAGTGATTCCCCTCTCAAAGGAACTCAGTAGCTACAAATTCCAAGGTAAAGAGCAAAGCCTGCCCTAAGAACCCCTCCAATTCATTAGCTGATAATTGGTATAGCTAGTCATGTGTAGGCCCTGTGTAGGAAACAACAGTTGCTTTGAGTTGATGATTACAACTTTTGTATGAGTCTAGAGAAAGGCATATTAGGGTACTTTACCCTTGAGACTTAGTGAGGGTGGCATAAAGGCATTGTTTGGGGTCAGGACCACAATTGTTGCTTATTCTCTGTACTAGTTTTGTTTTAGTTTTAATAATTATAAAAGTATGAGTATGGGTTTGTATATATTGACTGCAATACCTAAGAGAGCCAGAAGAGGACATCATAACCCCAGGAACTAAAGTTACAGCCACCTAAATGAGTTGTGCTGGAAATCAAACTCAGGTTCTATTTAAGAGCAATACATGCTCTGAACTGCTGGGTCATTTTTACAGCCCTCTCTGCACTTATTTTTGATGAATTTAAGTGTCATTTTAAAATGAACTTTTAAAGTAGTTTAAATTGGGAATATCTTTACATTTTAATTGGGGTGTGTTTTTTTTTTTTTTTAAAGATTTTCTGCTGTTCTACAAAGCATGGTCTCATTCTACAGGTATATATGTATCATTTTAAAGACATTTTAGAAGTATTCTTTTGCATCCTTGAAAATGTTCCAGGGGAAAATATTTTATTATCATTTCTCATTTTTTCAGGAATAAAAACAAAATAAATGCATAAATTTTCATACAATTGCAATCAGCTATTGCTAGGCAACTTTATTTTCAGAAATAAATAGTATATTACACTATAAATTTTTAACTAACAATTATCCTCAAAAATATTTCCAATAATAAAATAAATATTTCTTTATAAATAAAAGCATTTATTATTTCTAACTTGAAAATAAAATATAAATGAATGCATAATTATCTTATATTAGACCTCAAAGAACATTTTAAGATTCTTTTTCTTAAAATTTTATGTTCACATTACAACTATTTTTCCACAATTAGTATGATATGATATGATATGATGTCTTACAGAGTAAGATATCAAAAAAAACCATTATAGTAATCAACTTCCCACAGAGTTATTAGTTTGGACAACTATCCAATACTTAAGATACTTCATAAGAGTTTGGGAATCCAGATAAGAGGGCAGAGTGAGTGGAGTGAACATAATAATAAAACAACACCTTTTGGAAAAGACAGGAAGAGATCAAACTGCTTACATTGCTCCATAGACACCCTCTCCAGCAGACATAAGAGAATATAGATAGATTTCTAGATTCCTTTTGCTTAATAAAGGAGAAAGAAAGTATTATTTAGCTTTAGAACATATTTCCAGATCTACAATGGTGAAACATAGTATGATGCAAAGTCCTATGATCTCACAAAGGTCCAAAGTGCAAGAGCTACTACAAAGAGCTGTATGAACAGGAAATATCCTTTAGTGACTTACCAAAGTGTAGTGACGGGTGGAGGGCTGTGGGCAAGCTTGGACCACTGGCCAATTATAGTTAATATATAGACCAATTATAGTTAATGTGTTGTCATTGGGCCTTCCCCATGTCCACTCTGAACGTGCCAAATACAGAACTGATGTAAGTCTTAGTTCAGGTGTCTTCTAATTTTGAAATAACAGCACTGAATGCAGTCTAAAAGAACAAAATAAACAACATGTTCACATTTTCTTGAAGGACAGATACAAAGCTAAAATTCAAAGATTGAAATAAATAGTTCATCCATCAATATGCAGATGTTTTTATATGTCAATAAGCACCCAGAATTTACAGGGACCTCTCCAAAGAGGCAAAATTAGGCTACAGAAATTCGTCAAAAGTGAAGGTTATATGTAAGTTCTCAGGAAGAGAATGTGGTATATCTACTTAAAGAAACACAACAAGTTTCAAAAATATACAGGAAACAATTCAATATTTTATACCAGAGTATTTCAAGTTATTTAATAATAGACTTCCAATATAAAATTGACAAGACATTAAAGAAAGGAAAGAGCTAAAAGACAAATCTCCAAATGAAGAATACTGCTTCTAAAAAAGCAATTCTTCAAAAGTGTAGATAAAGGCATTCTCAGACAAATCAAACCTGAGAAAATTTCTCACATTGTCAAGAAGTAATAAAAAAGAAAAAAATATATACCTAAATCAGTAATAAGATACCATTGATAAACCAGAGGTTGCAACTTAGGCCTATTTTCCAAGTGCTTCAAGTGTAGTCAGGAAGATTTGGAGCTCCAGGTTATTCTCAGATCCAGAAATTAAGCAGGCATAAATGGGACTCTTTCTCTTAGTCTCTCCCAGTGACAAGCCCCATTATTGCAATGCAGAATGGTCAGTCCTGAAACCATATATTATAGCAGTGAGGTTGGCTACTCCCCCTTCAGGAGCCCGGGACCCTGGATAAGCATCTTTGGACCCTATTAGCTGACACCTGTATCCCATCACATTATATACTCAAACAACAAAATAAAATGAGCAGGTTGTACTTATATATTTATATGTCTGTGCACACATATGCATATGCAATAATAGTAATAATAATAATAATAGTAATAATAATAATAATAGTAATAATAATAATAATAATAATAATAATAATGAAGAAGCCATGAGCTTGAAGGATAAGGGATCAAGAGAAATTACCTGGGAGGCACTAGAGGAATGAAAGAAAGAAGGTAAAGTGATATAAATCCATTTTAATTAAAATATATTAAAAAAAATAAATCCACACAAAAAGTTTAAATGTTTATTATTGTAATGAGGATGAATAATTCATTTATTTTATAATATGAATATTAAACAACAAAATAAAATTTATTAAAAATAAATTAATATAAAAGCTAGAATTAAACAAAAATTTTAAATGTGAAAATAATTGGAGATGGGAGTTAAAATGAATAATTTTATTCATTTTTTTATTTCTTAAATTCATGATAAAAATTAAGTTGCAACAAATTAAAATGTCTCTAAAAATAAAATGTTTATTGAAAAACATCAATTTGAATCTTCTAAATTATACTTTACAGGAGATGAAATTCACCAATATTGGGTTCTTTATTTAATTATTTACTACATGAATTCTATCTTAACTATGAAAATCACAGTATGAAACATTTCCAGATAATCTTAAACAAAAGATGAATAATTTTAACTTAAAATTATGCTGAAATGGTTTCAAATGAAAAGTTCTATAAAATTCTAAGAATAATAGCAGTAAAAACACAGAGTAAGAAACACCCCAAAATTATTTTCTGTAAAGGCATCCACTTACAAATATATACCTTGCATACAAAGTCCTTGAGCAACTAACTTAAAAGTTTCCTGCAATATTCATGTTATAACTCCAATTCCTATCCACCTGTAAAGGTGATGCACAACCAAGCAAAAACTAAATTTCAGCTTTGGGGAACAAGAAAGAGGAGAATGGAATGAATCCAAAGATCCATCATTGATTGAGGGACACTTTCTATAGACAGAAGCTATTAGAATGTCCTAAGTAGTACTGTTCAACCAGGAAGTAAACATACAGATGCTAAAAGAAGATATATTTTCAGAAAATATTTGAGTAATTTCCAAAAATCTCTGGCCAATATTTTTGATGAATGAAATATTAGTATGAACCCACAGTGTTAGATGAAACAGGTATTGTGTTTTTTATATCCAAATTCCAACAAAAAATAACAACATATCTGAGAAACAGGGGAAAAGAAACAATTACATAAACATATTTCATGACTCTAGTCCCTACTTCTCTACGTGTGTGTGTATGTGCGTGTAATAATAAATAATTTTAAATGTTTTAATACTATTATTATTATTGCATCCCAATTATAGTTAACCCTTCCTCTCCTCCTAGTCTCTCCCTGCCACTTCCCCTCTGCCCTCCCATCTACTCCTTCATTTCTATTCAAAAAAGGACAGATCTCCCATGAATATTAAGCAAACTGGCATATCAAGTTGTAGTAATGCAAGACACTTCCTCTTATATTAAGGCTGGACAAAGAAATCCAGTATAAGGAATAGGGTCTCAAAAGCAAGCAAAAGAGTCAAAGATAGCCTCTGCTTTCACAGATAGGAGTAATATAAGATGACAAAGTTACACATATGTAATATAGATGCAGAGTGCCTGGGTAAGTCCTATGCAGGCTCCCTGATTTTCAGTTCAGTCTCATTGAGTCCTTATGAACTGAGGAGTTTAGTTGATTCTGCAGGTTTTGTTGTGGTATATTGAACGCCTTTGACTCCTAAAATCAATCTACCCCCTCTGCAACAGCATTCTCTGAGTTCTGCTTAATATTTGGCTATAGGTCTCTGAATCTGTTTTCATCAGTTCCTGTATGAAGTTGCTGTTGACAATTGGAATAGGCATCAATCTGAATATAGTAGGATATTATTAGGCTTCATTATAATGACAGGATTTTTGCCAGTCATATTTGGTTCAATTCTAGGTCTCTGAGATATCCAGTCTCTGGGTCCTGATCTTCCAACAATGATAAGTTTGATCTTCCTCTCATGGCCTGGGTCTTAGCTAGAATAGTCATTACTTGGTCACTTCCACAATTTCCATGTCACCTTTATCCTAGCACATCTTGCTATACAAATCATAGTTCGAAGCTTTTGAGGTTGGTTTGATGTCCAAGTCTCTCCATTAGAAGTGTTGCTTAGGTACAGGAGATGGCTATTTCAGGCTCGGTATGTATCCCATATTGAGTCTTAGCTAGGACCACCCACATAGATTCCTGGGTGTTTCCATTGTTCTAGATTTCTACTTCATCCTTAAGATGACCCTCATTTCTAGCTGTGTGTCCCAGTACTTTCTCCCTCCAACCCCCACATCTGTTTCCTCCTATTTCTGTCCTCACCCACCCTCAATCCACTTGCAAAATCTATTCTATTTCCCTTTTTCAGGAAGATCCATAGATCGCCCCTGTATATGTATATATTATGATAAATAATTTACTTATTTCAAAATGCACCCTAAGGAACAAGAAGGAATAAATACACAAGTAAATTTAATGATGGAAGGGATGAAAATGAAAATGAGAAAGTAACTAAGGCCATTATAAAATATTGTCACATAGAATCACACACACATTTTAGAAATCTCACAAGTAAAACAAGAGGGTATCTATGAAAAAAAATCATAGCCTGGTTTACACCAAATTTGAGTGTTTGAGTAAGACATAAACCTTTAGACAGACAAATTAAAGAATATCATCATTCTGGATAATGTGTTTAAAAGTTAATTAAAATAAGGTCAAACTTGAAGAAATCCAAAGAATTCCAACTTATCCATTGATAATTCAGTATTATAATCAAACTGAAATGTTTGAGAATTAATTAGAGAATCTTGTGATCACCATGTAGAAAGCAACTCAACACAAGCAAAGTTGCTGTTAGAAATTTTAAGTAAATTTCCAAACAGGGACCTCATATACTAGAACAGTACATATTAAATTTTCTGGAAGGAAAATAATAAAGACAATAGTGTAGAACATTATTAAGAAACACTAAACTTCAAAAATGAAGGTAAAATTAAAGCATTACACAAACACCATATAATAATTAAAATTTATGCCAAAGATTTCTATTTGTTTCTTTTTAATAACTTATTGCATATAACTTTTAACAGGGTCTTATTATGTATACAAGGCTGGTCAGAAACTCACAGAAATATGCAAGTTTCTGTTAGGGTTAAGGTGTATGTTGTGTTTATATTTTTACTTTGAAACTCTTTATTTAACATTTAAGTATTTTCATAATTTTGGTATCTACGTTTTGCTTCATATGTTAACTGCAGTTAATTTTGTTGCCTTTCTCTTAATGTAATTATACTTTATGTTGCTAATATATTCAAATTGAGGTCATATTTCATGGTAATGTTAGTCATCATGCCTGCTATTAGAACAAAGTCAAGAGAAATAAATCTTGCACAACTAATCAGAGTGAATTTAAAGAAAGGCAGAATATTTGGAATCTCAGAAGTGTGGAAGATTGTGTTATTTCATTGTAAATAATTATCCCACCCATTGGCTTAATAAAAAGCGCTGATTGGCCAAAGGCAGGCAGGAAGTGTGGGAGGGGATACCAGACTAAAAAATCTCTGAGAACAGAAAGCACAGAGCAGAACACCAGAGAAAATGCCAGAGAGAAGCTGGAAGAAGCAGAGTACAACCAGGCTGCTGTGAGAAAAGGTACCAAGCCCCATTGCTGAACAGGTTAAGAGTCATGGGTTAGATGAAGGATAGAGAGCTGCTAACAAGTTATATGCCTGAGCCTTAGGCCAATCAGCCTAAAACAAATTGTAAGCATCAGTATGTCTCTGTGGGTCTGTGGGTCTGCGGGCCTAAACCTAGAGGCTAGGCCCAAAAGTCTGGGCCAGAAACCTTGTACTACACAGAAGCATTGTAGTTCATTACTGTCCCTGACTTCAAGCTATGCTACAGAGCTACAGTAATAAAGAACAACCTGGGACTGGCATAAAAACAGACTTGTGGATCAATGGAAATGAATGGAAGACCCCGGCATTAACCCACACACCTATGAACAACTGATTTTTGACAAAGAGGCCAAAAGTATTCAATGGAAAAAAGATAGTATCAGCAAATGGTGTTGGCATAAAAATGGATGGTAATATCTAGAAGAATGCAACTAGAACCAAACCTATCACCCTGCATGAAACTCAAATCCAAGTGGATCAAAGAGCTCAACGTAAACCCAGCTACACTGAACTTGATAGAAAAGAAAGTAGGAAATACCCTTCAATGCATTGGCACAGGTGACCACTTCCAAAATATAACACCAGTAGCACAGACACTAAGAACAACAATCAATAAGTGGGACCTCCTGAAACTGAGAGGTTTATGTAAGGCAAAGGACACTGTAAATAAGACAAAATTACAGCCTACAGAATGGGAAAAGATCTTCACCAACCCTACATCAGACAGAGGACTGATCTCTAAAGTATATAGAGAAATTAAGAAACTAGATCCACCAAACCTAAATAACCCAACTAAAAAATGGGGTTGAGCTAGAAAAGGGAATTCTCAACAGAAGAATTAAAAATGGCTGAAAAACACTTTAAGAGATTGCTTAACATCTTTAGCCATCAGAGAAATGCAAATCAAAACAATTTTGAGATACCTCCTTACACCTGTCAGAATGGCTAAGATAAAAAAGACACAGATGATAGCCTATGTTGGAGAAGATCCAGAACAAGGGAAACACACCTCCATTGTTGGTGGGAGTGTAAATTTGTACAGCCACTCTGGAATGCAGTGTGGCTGTTCCTCAGAAAACTGGGAATCAATCTCCCCAATGATGCAGCAATACCATTATTGGGCATATACCCGAAGAATACACATTTGTACCCAAAGGCATTAGCTCTCAACTACATTCATAGCAGAATTATTCATAATAGCAAGAGCCTGGGAAAAGCCTAGATGGCCCTCAACTAAAGAATGATTACAAACTGTGGTACATGTATATAATGGAGTACACAATACTCAGCAGAAAAAAAAAATCACAGTCCTAAAATTTCAGTCAAATGGATGGATTTGAAGAATATCCTCCTGAGCAAGGTATCACAAGCCCAGAAAGATAAGCATGGGATGTGCTCACTCATAAGTGGATTTTAGACAAAAAGCAAAGAATACCCAGCCTGCAAACCACAACCCCTGAACATCTTGAGATCAGAAGGAACTTAAGGTAGACATCCAGGGATCCCCTAAGAAGAGAAAATAGAGAAGATCTTCTTAGCGAATTGGGGTCATAACGGGCTGCAACCAAGAAGAGTTGGGAACAAATCTTGAAAGAAGGAGATGGTTGAGTGAGAGGAGCAAAGAGGGAGATGGAGGGAGATGGATATCTCAATAGAGGAAGCCAGTGTGGGGTTAGAAAGAAACTGGGTTCTACCACCTATAGCTCAATTACCATTAAATAAAGTATGTCCTCTGACCAGTATTTCACCTTACATCAGTTATGTAGAAGTATCAATTTGCGGAGAAATATTTTTTAGGTTATAGTCCATTGGGCCTTATAGTCATAGAGTATGAGAGTATACAGAATACCTTATCAGTACCTGGTAGGTCTGCATTTATTATTTTAAACAATTTTGTAAAGGTTTTACATTCTTAGAAATTTTGTTCTACACTCATTTCCTACCCTGGTAATCTGTTATCATTCCATGTATTTTTGTTTGGGAGGCTGTTGATTTGTTTTAAGGCAATGAGAGAAGCAAAGCTTAATATTTTTTCTATTGTTTTTATTTATTTCTATAGAAGACAAATGCCTCCTATAAAACATCTAATAAAAACACATACAACTCTAGTGGATGTGCATTGTTTATTGTAGGTTACTGAAATCAATGCAATATTTTCTTTATCAGGTTGAATGTGGAGTAAGATTTGTGAGTAATAACAGTCACACCATTGAATATTTCTCTTTTCTTCATTGTAGGAAGAGACTGTTGTAGTGGGTTTGCCGGTTCTGTGCAGGCAGAGGTCCCAGACCCACAGACTTGCCGCCGGAACTGCTTAGCCGCCCGCCGCCCGGGTCTCCAGAAACGACTCAGACGCTTTTATTTATTTTATGCTGTTTGGCCTATGGCTCAGGCACATTGTTAGCTAGCTCTTATATCTTAAATCAACCCATTTCTATTAATCTGCGGGCCACGTGGCCCGCGTGGCTCACCCGTGTTCTTTACATGTCGGCGGCTTCAGCTCGGTCTGCCTCTAACTCCGCCCTGCTTCTCCTCCCCAAACTCCTCCCATTTCTTCTATGGTACCTGCCATGGCCCAAACCAGCTCCTTTATTTAAAGATATAGCACACACAAATGCATTCCCACATTTCCCCCTTTCTCTCTAATCAAAAAGGAAGGTTTTAATTTTACCATAGCAAAATTACATATAACAAAATAGCTATCAAGCAAGAATTATAGTTATAATATCTAGTCTATTTGTATTTAGTAAAATTAAAGAAAATATTCTATCATTTACCTTATCTTTATGAATCTAAAGTTTTATATCTAATATATCTTTTAAATGACTAAGAAAAACTGTACATATAACTATCTAATCTTCAACTACATCAAAGACCACAGAAGGATATAATATTTACCCAAGTAAACCAGAAGTGCAAATGACTTCTAAAATCTAGAAAGGACAGAGATGACACCTATCTGCCTGGACAGTCACCCAAAGTTCTTTTATAAAGTTGGGGCAACCATCTTCAGCCTATAGGCCTGGAGTCTCTTTTCATTTCAGTGAAGCAGGAAATCTGCTCTGCCCATTTTGGCACAGTTCATCCGTTGTTTTTCTTTGAGTCTTGAAGAATGTCTGACAGTTTTCTCTGTAAAGCAGGAACCCGAATGATGATCTTGGCTTGCTCTGCCAAAGTACAGGGGTCATCTTTCTATGGAACCTGCATGTCCAGTTTAAACAGCATACTGTCAAGCAGTCAATATAAAAACAGTTTCTTCTCCAGTGGCTCACCATCACCACAAATAGATGAGATTTTATATGGAGTTTCTTCAATGCCCACCTTCCTGTTGAAGTAAATTAGTGCTGCCAGGAACAAATCTGTCTCACTGTCCAGAAAAGTCTAAGCTCTTAAAACATCTTAAATGCCATATTCTGTAGGTCTTAGAAGTATTTGAAGATTATCTATTTAATTGAAATATATCTTTGTATACCTAAAAATCTTAACTAACCTAACTATAAGTTTGATTATCAAAAGTGACTATTAACCTTTATTTCTTAATTATACACTACAATTTTAAAACAGTTACATGAACATCATATCTTAAACAAGAATAGAAAAACACATACAGCATAATAAAATTGACTTTAAATTTGTATCAATAAACCAAAATCTATACCAATGTAAAGCAGTTTGAGATTAACAGCTGATTACCTGTAAATTCAATAATCTAATTTTTTTAAAAAAGCATTCACATACCATATCCCCCGTTTTTTCTTAGAAAGAGATTGACTATGACCATTAACCATTTATAATGAAAACAAACATTTAGAAACAATATTTGGGGAATTTGGGCGAAGTTATCCATTACTACTTCCTGTTGATTAAGGGGCGTTGAAAATCTCACGGATTATTGAGACTGGGTCATAATCTGTAGCTGTGAAGCTGATCTGGCCATCTTTTTTCATCAGAGGTTTTTTAGGGGGTATTGGTTGATGAAACCATATTTGCCTGGAAGCCATCTACAGGTTCTCATCTGTGGAAACAGAAACAGAACTTTTTCAAAGCAATAAATCCTTAGACATAAATTTCAAAATCAAAATACCTTTAAAATATACATTTTTGTTTAACTTAGTAGCCTTTGCAATCCATTGTCTTTTTGCAGTTAGCTCATTAACAGTTAAAAAATTAAAAGAAAACACAATAACAACCAAAATCTAGATTTTGTGTCTATTTTCCATCTTTAAGTGGCTTATTATAATTTTATTACTCTATTTCTCACTTTAAAAACTTTTTCTAACCTCTTTCTTTTTTCTCTGAAGCCTATGTACCTTTTACAAACATTGTAACCCGTTTACAGGTTTTCTTTTTATCTGAATCTGTTTTATTGTGAATCTTTATTCATCTTCTAACCTTAAGAGCTTTTAAAATACATTCTCTAAAAAGAAACACAGTTTTTGCAAATTAGGCTGAATCACTAAGTTTTCTTAAATGGACCATAAACAGAGCACACCTAAGAAAATGTTGCCACGAAGAAAATTTGTTTCTCTTTTGTTCAAAATAAGCAGAAATCTAAAATCAATCATATGTTATTTAGTCTTCTGTGAGACTGGTTGCAGCTGCAGCTCACACTGACTGCCGACAGCCCGGCGGCGCCATTTTGAATGTGACCCGGACCATGCTTTGTTTGTACAAAGACCCAATTTACATACACAATTTGGAAGCTGCCTTTGCTCAGTTTCTGTGATCTAGAACTCTTTTTAATCTTTCTCAGGCTCTAAGTGGATAATCGGCCCACGTTGGATGCGCCATCTGTTGTAGTGAGTTCGCCGGTTCTGTGCAGGCAGAGGTCCCAGACCCACAGACTTGCCGCCGGAACTGCTTAGCCGCCCGCCGCCCGGGTCTCCAGAAACGACTCAGACGCTTTTATTTATTTTATGCTGTTTGGCCTATGGCTCAGGCACATTGTTAGCTAGCTCTTATATCTTAAATCAACCCATTTCTATTAATCTGCGGGCCACAAGAGACTGCAACTTCATTACAAAAAATAGAATATGGCAAAGAAATAGGATGTCACTATCTTGCTTGTGTAGTCTGATAATGAAATAGTGTGTGTTTGTGTGTGTGTGTGTGTGTGTGTGTGCACGTGTTTGTTTTCATGTTTTTATGTAAGATATGGGGGAAGGAAGGAAAGGAAGGGAGGGATAAGGAGAGAGGGAGAGGGAGAGATTTATCTTTTCTTATTTTCTTCAAGAAATAAATTGTCATAATGTGGGGATATTTTTAAATATAATAAAAACAGAGATGTCAGAGGGATCTACCTAGTCAGTCTACGAGGATCAAACAGTGGTACCTCACATCTTTAATCCAAGCACAGGGAATATCCCGCAGTGGTGACCTATGCCCTTAATCCAATATGAGTTTGAAGTTATCTTAATTTACAGTCCCCCAGGCAGGCAGTGGTGGTACCATGCCTTAATTTAGCAAAGAAAGTATTTAAGGCAGGCATAGAAAGATAGAGTAGGTAGAAGAAACCGGGAGGAGCGAGGCTGAGAAAGCTAGAAGACAGCTGGGTGAGATCTGACTGTAGTGTTTCTTCTCTGATATCTCCTCCTTTCCCAGAGATTTGGCCCTGAGTTTCCTTTATTTGTACAATACCATAATGTGTCTATCAATGGAAGGGACCATGAAACAGAAAGCTGTACCTATTCCTTTGCCTGCAGTCAAAAAGTACTTGACAACATCAGTTCTTCATCCATTTGCAAATTAGTTCTATCAACAGCTAGAAAACTAATTCTTCCCTAGCTCTAAACATCTGATAAGAATTCTAGAACCCCTCTGGCCAATATCTTGATTATAATCTGGACAGAGGACTCTGTAAAATGGCCCAGATGCTTTCTGTATGAACATTGTAAAATAATGGATGTTTTAACACATCATATTTGTGATAATTTTTCATGGTACCGAAAAAATAATACAAAAGTATTCTGAGTCATTTCTACCATTTTGCAGGAAATAGTGTGCTTGTGGAGGGTAAGATGAGGTATAGTTTCATCTCTTTGAAATATGAAGTTAGTATAATTAAGAAAGTAGAACTATCATAGTTAAATAAATGTTATGAGCCATAAAATCTTTAGAATTCCCAAAAATATTTCAGAGCTGTTTTTAAACCATGGTCTATTCTAGGCTTTTATATATTATAAACATTTCTTATGATTTACTTTTCTGTATAATGGCACATAGAATGAATTAACTTCAGTATCATTCATACTAGTGTTATTCATGACATGTGGCAAATCTTGATTTTCATTGAAATTTACTGTCTTTAAAGTGAAACTAATTTAACATTCATGTATCAGTATGATATTATATATTCTTGATAGAATACAGCTATATCTTATCATGACTGATTACTTTGGTACTGTAGATATTTTTCTCATAAGTCTTCAATTTCCAGGATCATAATTTTTTACTGAAATTTTAAGTTTAAAACTAAATCTACAATGTATGGAGATAGGTTATTTTATGAAAATTAACAATAGCATATAGTTCACTTTTCTAGAGAGCCAATATTTCACAGGAAAATATGTTGATAGTTTTTTGCCTCATCAATATCCAACTACTACAGCACAGAACTGTATCAATTAGAACATAGCAAGATTAGCTGAGGGTTAGTCTCTTCCTTGCTACTGACATTCTATAGTGACATATTGATTTTACCAACTATATATCATTTCCTGCTATCTTGCTATTTAATTAACTCATTTAAAGTACTCATATGATAAACTATAAGGCACTGTAACAACATACACTTATTTTTTATTTTAAAGCCTTCAAGAGTTTTGAATGTTGATTCTTCACCTGTTAGTGCTCCATGGTACCAAAATACTTGTAGATATTATTTAAGTCTTAGAAGCTGAGTTTTTTTTAATTTTCTTTTTTACAATATAGTAATAAATTTACTGTGGCTATCAAGAAAATTATGAAAATAAGCAAAACATTTACATGATCAAAGAAACAATATAATTTCTTGTCAAAGAATTTGTCTTGCAATATATATGTAAATACATGTAAATACATTGTAATTTATTATGTAAAGGAAATATAAGTTTATAGATAAATGTGGATAAAGATGAAGGGATAAAGAATATATTAAGGAATGGAACCATAGGAAAGTATTCCATAAAAGAGGAACTAACTTATAAGGGTTATTGTTGAGGTATAGATGGTCTACAGTTTTTTCTTTGGCACAAAGCCTGACTCAGATGTGGTGGCTCAGACTGTAGAAAACTGTAGGCACAAGATAAAGCCTAGGAGAAATGTCTTCTAGAAGAAAACAAGTACAAAAAGGCAGGTAAATCAAGAAGGAAGAACTCAGGTAAGAGGGTCAAAGATACTGTTTGATCAAGCCTTGCTTACAGTGTCATCTCTAGTAGCTAGCTAACGACATATAAACAGCAATTGGGAAAATAGAAATTGTTCATTCTTGAAGTGAACCCAGATTTTGTATTTATGTAATGTTACCATCCACCCATCCCATATCTCTGTGATGTACAAGGCTGACCTGACCAGGTGTTCTGAATGTCACAATTCTGTGAGTTTATGTGTGTATCACTCCTGTTGTGCCTGACAGACAAAATTTTCCTGAAGTCATCTACCACATATAACTGAAATTTTTCCATTGTTACTTATATATATATATCACTGAGCCTGGAGAGGATGGCTTCATAAAGATATCCCAATTAGGACTTAGAGCTCTAAAGTTTCTTACATTTTGCGTATTGTTCAGTTCTAGTTCTCTTTGATAATTACTATAATTATTTGATACTGTAAAAATTACTTCTCAGATGAGTAGAGTGATGTATTGATCTATTTCCATATCAATTTGCCATAGTCATATGGTTGCTATTTTTAATTTATCAGAATAATAATTACAAGTTGATAAGTTTTCTTGTAGGCTCATGACCTATTTAGTCACATATTCTTGAACACTTTAGAAGTATCAGGTATGGGTTCCATATTATGAAGTGGGACTTAAACTGTTAGTTGCTTCTATATGATTTGTTCCATCATTACAAAATAAGACCTAGTCATAATTCCACAGTAATGTATACATTTTATTTTTTATGAAAGAGCCTAAAACATACATTGGATTAAAGGCAGCATATTTAACAACATGGACTTGATCAAATTGGTCAAATTGCATGGCTTCATGTAGAAGAATAAAAACATAGATACATTTGTCTCATCCATCACAAAACCCAATTACAAATGGATCAAAGACCTCAGCATAAGAGCAGATGCCCTGAATATGATTGAAAAGGAAGTTAGAAATAGGCTTGAACTTATTAGAACAGGAAATGACTTTTTCTACAGGACACTAATAGCACAGGCATTAAGACAATAAACTGGATCTCAAACTGAAAAGCTTCTGTACAGCAAAAGACACTGATTAAAACAAAGTAGAATCCTACAAAATGGGAAAAATTTAATCCAATTTTATATCTGTTAGAGAATTGATATATAAAATAAAAAAGGACTAAAAACAGAAAAATTTAATATCAAGAAAACAAACAATCCAATTAAAATAAAACATAAAACTAAACAGAAAGTCCTCAACGGATAAGATTCAAATGTCCAATAAACACATTGCCAAGTGTTCAACATCATACCTTAAGATAAGATTTCATTTATATTAGTCATAATGACCACAAACAAAACAAAGGATAGCATATGTCAAACACATAGAAAATTAAATACAGCATTTTCAACAATTGGTGATCAAGCTGGCTGGCCTCATGTAGAAGAATTGTAAGCATACACAGAAAGTTAAACACTTGTTCATAGCTAATGGGAATGCAAAATGGTACAACCACTATGCAAATCAGTGTACTAGTTATGCAAAAATTTGAAATTTTGGTTTATAATCAAAGGACTCTACATCTACAGAGATACTTGGTCATCCATGTTAATTGCTTATCTATTCATTATAGCCAGTAACTGAAAACAGCCTAGCTGTTCCTCAACTGATGAACGAATAATAAAAGTGGAATACATTTGTGTGATTTACTATTTTACTGATTAAAAAAAAGAAAATTATAAAATTTTCAGGTAAATAAATGGGGTAAGATCAATCATCCTAATTGAGATAACCCAGAACAAAGAAGGACTAGAATTGTTTATATTCAATTAGATGTGAATGTTAGCTTTTAAGCTTTTGATATGTGATCTCCAATTTGAATAATTGTATAGATTATGTACTTGGTAAAGGGATGACTTAGGTGAAAGTATCTCCCAAGGAAGAGAAAATAGAATATAGTGTTATAGGGAGACAAATGAAAAAATAAAATAGGAGGATTAAATGGGTAGGTGGTTTGGAGGGCAGGGTAAAAGAGGAAATATGGGAGGTATAACAAATATTAAAGACCTTTGAAAGCCATATAGAAAACTTCCATTGTAGGAGCTTTCTAAAGTATATTCATATATGAAAGGAATCTAAATAAAGGTATAATGGATAAGACAATGCTCTAACTAGCCATCCCATACCACGAGTATAAGTTCCACTGCTAAGACTGAGTTATAGCTTATTGAAGCATTGACCAAGGGGGTCATAGGGAACTCTCCCAAATAACACACTATTCTATTTCAAGGCTATTATTGGTTGCTCTCTAGAACCTGATAGTAAGGTCCTGTTGCTGAGAACAGCACTTAATTGTTTCATTTAACATGGAGAAGTAGAGCTGCTGATTAACTAGAAGCTTGACTCCTACTGAAAACACTCTGTGCATTATCTGAAGAGGAAGGTAATCAACAATAACACCCAGTTAAAAACTCTGCACTGTAGAACATTTTGTAGAAGATAAATTTTTGAAATCACCACATTACTTTGTTTTACATAATTATTACAAACTAATCTTTGGAGGTAGAAGGGTTATTTAACAGACAGACTGATCTCTTTAGCAATCAATAGATTTGCATATTAGCATAAATATTTGCATTAGCTAATAAATACACAGGTCAACATATATTAGAAATATCTTACTGACAAAACAAATGCAAACTTATTAGGATCATGCCAAGATGTTTTCTTAGTAGTATTTGTCAGTCATATCTTGTCATACTTAAACTTATTAAATATCAATCAGTATCTTGAATGATGAGAAGACCTATCTTAAATCACTTGTTTTGGGAGCTCATAGGTCTTTACGTTATTTCATTTGCCATCCCATTATAATATATTATGATTCTGTCAAGACAATGTCCTTTTTTTTTTTCCTGAAGGGAATCTAATTAAATTTACTTTCTTTGTTAGCCCTTTGGTGAAACAAACTTTTGGAAAATAGTACAATAGAAAAGCTACTGAATTTTTCTTGAGTTATAAGATAATTTTAAGAACCAAAGGGCATTTATGTTACACTTAATTAAAAATAGTTTACACTATTTTGAAACACAGAATTTGTTTGTATACTGCTTTAGTTTCTATTATGCTTGCTACAAATTTTCACAGAATTACTTTCTTAAAACAACACATATTTGTTAGTTAATTTAACAGTTCATACATGGTGTCAAAATTTCAAAATTGTTTTTTTGTTTGTTTTGAATTTAAAGTAATTTCTCTTCTAGGAACTCTAAGGAAAAAAATGTCCCTTTATATCCAACTTCACAATGTTTTCCTTGGCACGTATCTCCTTCCTTCACACATACACACATTTAACAGTTTAGCACTTATGGATTCTTCATTGCCTGAGACTTTTTTGTCTCCTTACTGAACTTTCTAGCAAGCCCTGTTATTACAGATAACATATTGTAATATTCCCACTTTAGAATTCTTTTTTTAGTCCTATTTTCTTTTATTGAACAAAGATTTTTCATGTATTCTGATTATAGCTTGCCCTCTACTATCTCTTTTTAGGCCATCCCCATCTCCCTTCCCATTCAAGCAAACATACTTCTGTATCTTAACAGGAAAAATAAAAGCAAGCTTCTAAATAATAATAATAATAATAATAATAATAATAATAATAATAATAATAATAATAATAGTAATAATAATAATAAACAAAATGAGATAAAACAAAAAGTTGCAAAAGGACAAAACAAGTGAGCAAATAGAAGAAAAAGAGGCAAGGCAAAAGCATAAGACAGTTACAGATGCAGAGATACAGGTTCATACACATAGGGATCCCATGGCAACACAAAACCAGAACTCATAATATAAATGCAAAAGTTCTATAAGATTGCAAAAACCCTAAGAAAACATTATGAGACAAAGAACCTCCAAAGATGTCATTGAATTAATTTTGTGTTGTGCTGAGCACAGGACCTGCCCTCAAGAATGTTTTGTATACCCAGTAAGAACACTTTGGAAGGAACTAATTTTTCAGTTGCAAGTGGCTATCACCTGGAAGTAGCTTCTGGGTTACAGATGGGCTAGTGCTGTTACTCAATCTGGGGCAAACCTTTGCAGACCCTGTGCATGGTGCCACAGTGAATGTGAGATTATGTGTGTGGTCATCTCATCTCAGTGTGTCTAAAAGGCCTTATTTCCTGCTATCATACACTCTGGCTTTTATAATCTTTCAGCCTTGTCATTTGCAAAATTGCCTGAGCTCTGATGGGGAGGATTTGGTGGTGTTATCTAATATATGACTGAGTGATCTGAGGTTTCTCATTCTCTTTTGTGGGTCTCTCTCTGTATTATTCCTATCTACAATAGGAGGGTGCTACTCTGATGATGGTTGAGCAAGGCACTGATCTGAATATAGCCGAATATCATTAGGAGTCGTTTTATGATTTTAAAATCATTTGTGGTTTCCCCCAAGGCACCTAGCCTATTTGTTCTCAGTTTCTTAATCACTCAAGCAGTATCAGGAATGGGTTCTATCACATGGAGTAAGCCTTAAATACAATCAGATATTGGTTGGTCAGTCCCCAAAAATCTGTGCCACTATTTCATGAGTGCATCCAGAGGCATATCATTATTGCAGATAAAAAAAAAAAAAGGAGTTTGTAGCTGGGTTGGTGTCTACCTTTCTCCTTGGTAATGTTCAGAGTACTTTCCATACTGAAAGTATGTGAACACTAGTCTAAAGTTTTGGGTAGGCACTAGCTTGATTCTCTATGTTCAGTGAATTGTGTAGGTGTTGTCTTTAGCAATAAGGCTTTACTGTCCATGGAGAGCAACTTAGCAGTATCCTGGCTTGGCTGAAGTTCCTGTCATAGTCTTTTGGAAAGTACCTCAATTAGATGTAACTTATTCCTAGCAATGGAAACATCATCTAGTCAGAAGAGATATGTAGCTGGGGTTCTATTTCCCCTCTTATTTTGCAATCTCATACATGTATATATTTTAGAAAGCTTCTACTGTGTTAGGTTTCCATAGAGTCACTCAAATGGCCCATAGTTTTAGCTATCTCTATACATATTTCCTTCATGCACTGCACTTCCTAATGTGTTATATTCTGGCAATTCTCTTTTACTATGTAAAGTACCACGCTCTCAGGCTCAGATAATTAGGGTTCTGTCCTCTTTGGGAGCCATTATTCTAGCTACCAAACATACTAACCTACAGAATGACAATCTTGCATAAAAACTTATGTTAGTTATAAGAATATATCTCTGTGACATATTTTCTTGTTGGACTGAATTAAGATTAGTATATATACCTGAATAGTTAAATAGTTTCTGAAGAAAAAATGTAATATTTTGTGTATTATATTGTAAAACTTTTATAATTATTCAACAACAGTAAAATTAGAGAACATAAAAGTAATTTAAATCAGCATTTTTGATACCAGTGTTTAAAAACTTTTTATTATTACATATTTTGATATACTTTTTTCAAGTAGTTTAGAAACTGGAAAGAATATCTTTCAAAACTCTTAAAAGGCACTTGTCAAATTACAGAAAATATTGAGCATTTTCCTCAAAATTTTGGCAATTTTTTGTAGTACATCATTAATTTATTTTGAGTATTTAGTATACTGTAACTTGTTTTTTTAATAACAATAGTATGGAGAAAAGTAATTTTCATTATAATCTGATGTCCATGTGTTTAAGATACAATTAAAATCAAATTTAGATACTATAAATAAATTTAATACTTACTTTGCATAGATGGATTTCATCTTCAGGCAGATTTATTTTCCATTATATACTGATGTCCCAGACTTCATTTGTTGTTGAATAAAATATATAGAAGTCCTGTATGCTTCCTCATAATTACACTGTACATGTTCTGACACCAGAGCTTTGTCAATATACTTGGAATAAAGGAATAAAGAGTGTTGGTGTCACAGACACTGTATGCTAACTTTGAGACAACTATAAATTAACCAAATAATATAATATATAGTACAATTTAATATCATGTAATCATAAGATCTTAATGAGTAACTGTTAAAATATAAATTCAAAATTACTCTCAATTTTGTATGTGTATCTATGCTAAGTATCTGAAATACAATCTAGCCAATGGTAGATGTTCAGTAGATATTAAAAAGCAAACCCACAGCAATCAATAATATTCGTTTTGATTGTTGCGTTTTTAAACATTCAATGTCTCAATTTTGACATGTACCTGACATTTTGTGTTGCTCCAACTCATAATACATGGTAATGATATCAAAGATGAATGGAAAAAAAAGTATACTGGAAATATAAAAGCTTTTTACCTTTCTTTTCTAAAAAGATAGAATTTTTAATTTTAAAAATCAGATTTGTATATTGAGTGTAACATTGAAGGCAAGATACAGATCTGTCTTTTTTGATATAAATTATAATCTATTAATTTCTAGGAAAATAATAAGCTTTCAATTGTGTTCCTAGTACCTAGAAAGTATTTAATAAATAATTATATAAGCAATTATAAATAAAAGTGTACTATTCAGTGTTATCTCCGAAATTAATACATAGAAAAAAACTAATCGATTTATTAAACAAAGAATAAATAAATATGTATAATAGTTAGGATTCCAGGACACCAGGCCTGGATCCAAAGCCTAGCCAACTTTATGGAGTTAATGAGGGCATAGATGCTAGGGAAGAACCTATTATTGCTGTTTTCTTAAAACAGTATAATAACTAACTGCATTAAAAAAATACTTACCCTTATACCCATAAATAAATGTAGTTCTCATTCTATTCAAAGAAGTTTCTTTCTGCAGTAGATGGTGACTGCTACAAAAACACACAACTAGTAAAACATATAGATAACAAGAGACTGTGAGGTGCACAGGCTCAGTTGATACATCTGTAACACAACCTTTACAACAAAGGCATAGGAAACATCACAGAAGAGGGGATGAAAGATTATAAGAGCCAGAGAACCATAAAGTCTACTGAAATATTGAATCTTCTAGATATAAAAGCAAAATTATGTCTATGAAATCTTAACAATATGGCTGAATATATAAGACCTGAACAATGACTGTACAAACTGACATGTCAACATGGGTGGGGAAAGTCACATAGGTCCTCATCCCAAAATGAAAAACTACAGGTAATTACGTGCTAATAGGAAAGTGGGAATTAATCTTCCCAAGAGAAAAAGCATGCTAAAGGTTTATTGCATGCCAAGTGATTGCCCCCTCCAAATAATATACATTCAAAGAACATTAAAAATTAGTAAATTATTTTAAAAAACACTGAATGAGTTCTACAAACAAGTCATGGATTTGGGAAAGGAAGCAAGTTGCTTGTGTGTGTGTGTGTGTGTGTGTCTGTGTGTGTGTGTGTGTATGTGTGTGTGTTTACATGATATGAGTGGTTGGTATACATGGATGGCAAATTAAAAATCCATATGGAAAGCATAATAAACACGCTATGATATTATCAAAGTCCTGAATTAAAAATAACAAAAATTATTGGAGCTACTAAACTACTGAATGATTATTGTAATTACTGAATTTGTATTAAAGTTTGCTTGGGTAAGAACATTTTCCTTGGGAATATATTTTGCAAACTGACAGGAAAGCAAGACCACACAATATTTTAATTACTGTGATATCTGATGTTTTGTAAAATACCTTCTAAGTGTTACAAAATAAACTCATGACTTGTTTAAATAAATATCATCTATTAGGGATTGTCACCAACAACTGGAATGTAATTCCAAGTGCCGTATTTGTAAAAGGCCTTGTCAACTTAAAATAATTCTTCACTCATGGTAGTAACTTATTTAATATTTTCAGATAAGAAAAATGAATAATGGATTAGAAATCATCATTTTCTAAAATCATAGTTGTATTATATTTAGATAAAAGCATACACACACACACTCACACACACACACACACACACACATGTTGTATTTCGGTTTCTCGGTCCCGGGCGTCCGGAGACTTAGACCCACAGACCCGCCGCCCGAGACCGCCTAGGAACCCACCGCCGCCCGGGTCCCCAAAAATAACTCAGAGGCTTATATTAAGTTTATGCTGTTTGGCCTATGGCTCAGGCACATTGCTAGCTAGCACTCATATCTTAAATCAACCCATTTCTATTAATCCGCGGGCCACGTGGCGGCCCGCAGCTCACCCGTGTTTACATGTTGCTCTCTCGGTGGCTTCCGCGCGGTCTGCCTCTGACTCCGCCCTGCTTCTCTACCTAAGCTCTGATTCTCCTCCCCCTATTTTACAGTACCTGCCATAGCCCAAACCAGCTCCTTTATTTAAAGATACAGTACGCACAAATGTATTCCCACATTTCCCCCTTTTTCTCTAATCAAAAAGGAAGGTTTCAATTTTAACATAGCAAAATTACATATAACAAAATAGCTATCAAGCAAGAATTATAGTTATAATATCTAGTCTATTTGTATTTAGCAAAATTAAAGAAAATACTCTATCATCTATCTTATCTTTATGAATCTAAAGTTTTATATCTAATATATCTTTTAAATGACTAAGAAAAACTGTACATATAACTATCTAATCTTCAACTACATCAAAGACCACAGAAGGATATAATATTTACCCAAGTAAACCAGAAGTGCAAACGACTTCTAAAATCTAGAAAGGACAGAGATGACACCTATCTGCCTGGACAGTCACTCAAAGTTCCTTTATAAAGTTGGGGCATTCATCTTCAGCCTACAGGCCCAAAGTCTCTTTTCATTTCAGTGAAGTAGGAAATCCGCTCTGCCCATTTTGGCACAGTTCATCCGTTGTTTTTCCTTGAGTCTTGAAGAATGTCTGACAGTTTTCTCTGTAAAGCAGGAACCCGAATGATGATCTTGGCTTGTTCTGCCAAAGTCCAGAGGTCATCTTTTTATGGAACCTGCATGTCCAGTTTAAACAGCATACTGTCAAGCAGTCAATATAAAAACAGTTTTTTCTCCAGTGGCTTACCATTACCACAAATAGATGAGACTCTATATGGAGTTTCTTCAATGCCCATTTTCCTGTTGAAGTAAATTAGTGCTGCCAGGTATAGACCTGTCTCACTGTCCAGAAAAGTCTAAGCTCTTAAAATATTTTAAATGCCATATTCTGTAGGTCTTAGAAGTATTTGAAGATTATCTATTTAATTGAAATATATCTTTGTATACTTAAAAATCTTAACTAACCTAACTATAAGTTTGATTATCAAAAGTGACTATTAACCTTTATTTCTTAATTATACACTACAATTTTAAAACAGTTACATGAACATCATACCTTAAACAAGAATAGAAAAACATATACAGCATAACAAAATTGACCTTAAATTTGTATCAATAAACCAAAATCTATATCAATGTAAAGCATTTTGAGATTAACAGCTGATTACCTGTAAATTTAATAATCTAATTTTTTAAAAAAGCATTTACATACCATATCCCCCGTTTTTTCTTAGAAAGAGATTGACTATGACCATTAACCATTTATAATGAAAACAAACATTTAGAAACAATATTTGGGGAATTTGGGCGAAGTTATTCATTACTACTTCCTGCTGATTAAGGGGCGTTGAAAATCTCACGGTTGTTGAGACTGGGTCATAATCTGCAGCTGTGAAGCTGATCTGGCCATCTCTTCTCATCAGAGGTTTTTTCAGGGGGTCTTGGTTGATGAAACCATATTTGCCTGGAAGCAATCCACAGGTTCTCATCTGTGGAAACAGAAACAGAACTCTTCCAAAGCAATAAATCCTCAGACACAAATTTCAAAATCAAAATACCTTTAAAATATACATTCTTGTTTAACTTAGTAGCCTTTGCAATCCATTGTCTCTTTGCAGTTAGCTCATTAACAGTTAAAAAATTAAAAGAAAACACAATAACAACCAAAATCCAGATTTTGTGTCTATTTTCCATCTTTATGTGGCTTATTATAATTTTATTACTCTATTTCTCACTTTAAAAACTTTTTCTAACCTCTTTATTTTCTCTCTAAAGCCTATGTACCTTTTACAAACATTGTAACCCGTTTACAGGTTTTCTTTTTATCTGAATCTGTTTTATTGTGAATCCTTAATCATCTTCTAACCTTAAGAGCTTTTAAAATACATTCTCCAAAAAGAAGCACAGTTTTTGCAAATTAGGCTGAATCACTAAGTTTTTTTTTTAAACGGACCGTGTATTTATTCGTGGCCAGTAAACAGAGCACACCCCGAAAAATATTGCTATTAAGAAACCGTCTTTGTTTCTTTTTTGTTCAAAATAGGCAGAAATCTAAAATCGATCACATGTTACTGAGTCTTTTGTGAGACTGGTTGTAGCTGCAGCTTACACTGACTGCCGACAGCCCGCCGGCGCCATTTTGAATGTGACCCGGACCATGCTTTCTTTGTACAAAGACCCGCTCCACACACACAATTTGGAAGCTGCCCTGGCTCAATTTCTGCGATCTAGAACTCTTTTTAATCTTTGTCAGGCTCTAAGTGGATAATCGGCCCACGTTGGATGCGCCATCTGTTGTAGTGCGGTTTCTCGGTCCCGGGCGTCCGGAGACTTAGACCCACAGACCCGCCGCCCGAGACCGCCTAGGAACCCACCGCCGCCCGGGTCCCCAGAAATAACTCAGAGGCTTATATTAAGTTTATGCTGTTTGGCCTATGGCTCAGGCACATTGCTAGCTAGCACTCATATCTTAAATCAACCCATTTCTATTAATCCGCGGGCCACGTGGCGGCCCGCAGCTCACCCGTGTTTACATGTTGCTCTCTCGGTGGCTTCCGCGCGGTCTGCCTCTGACTCCGCCCTGCTTCTCTACCTAAGCTCTGATTCTCCTCCCCCTATTTTACAGTACCTGCCATAGCCCAAACCAGCTCCTTTATTTAAAGATACAGTACGCACAAATGTATTCCCACACACACACACACACACACACACACACACTAAATAGATATATAGTAGGGTTAAAAGATCAAAGACATGTCCTATAAAAGAGGTCCCATGGGCCAACTTGTGAAGAACTGAAACTTCAAAAGGAGAATAATAATTATAATTATTTAGAACTTGTTTTATCTATGAAAATCCCTGGGTGCATAATGATACTTACAAATGGAGAAGTTAATTCAAAATGTACAAAAATTAACTGTAAATAGAAAAAGAGACCCTAACAGAATATACTTAATCCATTAGCAATCTAATTGGGATTTCATATTTTTTAGGAGTTGATAAGTATCTTTTTCATCAAAGAGTATCAAATTCAGTGTCTTGTACATGATAGGCAAATTCATGAAAATATATTAAAATGACATAATTATTTCTCCTGTTCTCTTTCTTGTTAATAAATTCTGTTTTAATAAATTTTATAAATTTATAGTGTGGATTGAGAATGTATACCTTTTTCAGCAATAGAGATTTAATGAAGGGCATAGTACATGATCTTCAGGTCACTATGTGCACTTTTGTTTCCTTTAACTTAGGGAGAGTTGCAAAAGTAGCATTGCAAAAAGTCACATAATTCTGCAGTGTTAGATAATGCAAAAATCAAAGGAATAATCAGCACATGCGTCCATATACAGTTATCTGTCCAATGAATATGTAAAACTTAATTGCAAAATAAACAACTAAATAAAACCCAGAAATATAATTTGGCAACACAGGCATCATGTATCTTTTACTTAAAGAATATCTGGCTAACCTAACTCCTTTTAGTAAATTGCTAGTAAGAATCATGAAATAACTTTTAAACTGTGTTAGAATATTACCAGAACAAACTTTAATTGCTATGTCCTGAAAAGTGGGAAGAAGCCAGAATCAAAATTCCTGCATGGGTTTGTAAAGTTCACTTTACTTAACAGTGAACTTTGACTCTAAGAATACAGGGTAATCCAGTGATTTTGGCTTTGATTTGCATCTATTTTAAAATGAAAAATAGAACATGTGAATTTTCCAGAATCCAGAATTTTGCTGGTTTGGTACAGATTTTTCATTGAGAATCTACAATTATTTCTGTAACTATGGGCTTATTTTTACATATATAGATTTATTTTTTAAATAGAATAATACTTTACCATTAATGATTTAAAATAATCTGAGCTATATACATAGTAATAACTTTCATTGTCATGATAATGATATGTATTGGATAGTAATGTTATGCATTTCTTTGAATGTTTGACATATTAAATTTGGATGTGGTTGTATTTTGTCATTACTGAGGCATCCCCTGGCAAGACCCCAGTGTTCACATATTTATAATGGACACAGATATAAACTATCCTCAGAAATGGTTTCACAAATACCATCTATCTTATTACACATGAGCAATCACTTTACTTACACTGTAGAAGCATATAAACTGTCATTGGTTGGCACATTACCTTGGATTGGATAGTGAGTGTTCATACCACCAGAGATTCTATGCAGAAGAAGCACATTAAAGGAGACCTGGAGAGTGCAGACTCATTCACAGGACAGATACCAACCACTCATGCTATTTCAGAATTTATTGTTCTGACTTCTGAGGTTTAGTATTCCATGTTTCTTATTTAGAAGCACAATATGGCAAGTAGAATGGACATGCATGTATTTTCTCCCACAGTTGTGATTATATGAGAACAAGATTAGATTATGCTGATGATCATGATCTATATTTAACTATTAAGTAATAGTGCATACTTACTTTTATTTCTTTTTAAAATATTTACTTAATTATCAGTGTCATTTATTTTATATACCCTCCACTGTTCCCAGAGTGCATACTTACAGTAACGGTTTTATTTGAGCAATAATATTTAAGTATGTAGTTGAAAAATAAATTCATTGACTTGTAACTACTGAATGTCAGAAATATACTAGTAATTAGTCTTCACAAATAAATTACTTTCTGGTTAGTAACCGTTACTTAAACAATTGTGTAAAGCAAATTTTATAATAAATTATTTCTAGCTAGGGGTGGTGGCACACATCTTTTATCCTAGCACTCAGGAGTGAGAGGCAAGCATATCTCTTTGAGTTTGGGACCAGCCTGTTCTTTAAAGATAAGTTTCAGAACATCCAGGGCTACTTCACAGAGAAACTCTGTCTCAAAACAAAATAAACAAACTAAACTAAACTAATTTAAAACAAAACAAAAAAAACAAGAAGAAATTATTATTATAAAGGCAGCCATCATAAATACTAAAATTCAATTAATAATCATTAAAGAAGGTTGGATTATACACAACACACATGCATGAAAGTAGATATATAATAGAATATATACACAATTATATAATGAAAAAGAGACATTTTTAAACTAATATTTATAATTTAAAATACCCTACCAAATATAATTATTTATTCATAAAATTATCAGCTGAAAGGTTGTAAAGAAGAAAAAAAAATAATCTAAATTGTGAGTTGCAGGGCTGCAAAAGAATGTTGAAGTAATAACCACAAATCAAAAAGACATGATTGAAACAAAGAATAGAGTTTTTAGATTGTGATTCTTTCAAGAACAAAGCATGAAATGTAAAAAATTAATAATAAGTTGTAGAACAGAATAAATGTTAATAGTCTAAGTGTAAAGTTATCACATAATTATTGAAATGAAAATTTTAATATACATAAAAGGGGAACATTTTCTCTTAAAATATACAAATAAAATTTTAAATGTAAAAGCGCATAGCAAACTATTTACATCATGAATATTTAACAATTTTTAGATGCTGGTAGAGAAAAGTGAGTGAGTCACAAGGTGGTAGTATATACGCAGACTTCAGCCTTCTACATACATTCAACTGACAAGTATATAAAGCTTTCCCATTATGAGGGAAGAGGTTTTCATCAACTTTTGCCAGAAAATTTTTTTTCAACCAAAAAGGATATATTTCAGGTGTATAACAAACAGATAATACAGCTTTGTTTTAAGTTTTACAAATAAAGTTAACTAACATAAACTGGGAGAACTAATTCATTGTATAATTAAGAAAAGAAATTGAGAAATATGTAGATAGAATATACCTTGTATTGAGAAATAAATCAAGTTAACTACAGAGAATTGCTATTTATTTTTTAAAAGACTGGGAACATGTACAAGTTATAAAAATTATTAACACTAAAATTATTATGAGTAAATGTTGATGATGATTAAAGATAAGTCAGAATACATAAGTTTAGTGAGATATCATGACACATATCTGTAACCCAGTAACTCATGTAACAGTGACACAGGATTTGTCACAAATTAATGGCCAACCTAGGCTACAGGAAAAAAAACACATCAAAAAACAAAAACCAAAGTTGAGGTGAAATTAAGTAGCTGTAAGGTAATTTTCTCAGAAACATTTCAGAAGATAGCAAGTAGATATCAAACATAAGTACATATTGCAAAGAAACTGGCTACAAAATCATAGTTCTAAAGATTGTTTTTGTTCAAATTTGCTCATATTTATCTTTTAGAACATTTCAAGCTCTACTATTCTATGTCTGCTTTTATTTTCCTGGTTACATAAATTAAAAGTAATAAGTACAGGAGAGATGGCCCAGTTGTTTAAAAGCAGTTTGTGGGGCCTCTGGCAGTGGAACCAGAATTTATTCTCGGTGCATGAACTGACTTCTTGGAGTCCATTCCCTACAGAGGAACATTTTACTCAGCCTTGATGCTTGGGGGTAGGCTTGTTCTTACTTCAGCTGGACATACCAAACTTCATTGTCTCACCCTGGGAGTCCTTGCCCATTTTGAGGAATGGATGGGGTTTGGTGCAGAAAGCTGGAGGATGACTGTGAAGAGGGAAGAAAGGGTGAATGGTGGATGGATATGTTAAAAAAATAAACAAATAAAAGTTGTTTTTTTTTTTAAGAATACTGTAGCTTTTGAAGAGGATCAGCAGCCACATAGTGGTTCATAATTTTCTGCAACAATGGTTTGAAGAAATCTCGTGTCCTCTTCTGGCCTCACTTCTATTGTATATACAAGGTTCACATATACACATGCATTATAAACACTGATACATGCAAAAATAAATTTATAAATATATTAATAACTTTAAACTTTTTAAAGAGTCCATATAATATGATGGAATTTGAAAAATTAACTTTTTTCATTTTTGTTAAATTAAGTTTTACTAATAAGTCTATTTAAATTTTACATTTATAGATATTTTGTAATTACTACCAGAAATAAATAATCTAACCCAAAGTAGACACAGAACTATATCCTTGTATTTCCAGCATTTGCGGGGGGGGGGGGGGGGATAAAGGTTGAGAAAACTTAAGGTTAAATAGCAATTTTTAGTTCAGCTTAGATTATCTAGTTTTAACCTACATTAAACAACAAATAAAAGCTACTCATTCAATAACAAGATTATGCATAGTTTGCTTATTAAATTTGTACCACATTCTTAGGGGTGATACAAAACTTTTTTTATGCTGTATTCACATAGATTAGACTTAATTGACTCTTATGAACAAGTAAGTAATTCTTTTCTGCAACCAAAAACCTTGCAATTAAGGAATCCCAATTAAAATCTCATTTCTGTAATTGAGCAGAGATGTAATCAAGCTTAAAGAGAAGAAAAGAACAAGATGCATGCAGTTTATTTATGGCAACTGACATAGTGATATTAAACTTCAATAATTTAAGACTTGCGTCTATATTTCCATAAAACACATACACTTCCCATTATTCTCTTCAAGAAAAATAGCCAAAGTCACCTTACCATTCAGATTCAATTAAAATTCAAAATATAAGTAGCATTTGGAAATATGCAAGTACATAAACAAATTTAATCTGCCAAGATTTGTGTTAGAAAAATATGTTTGCTATAGATGCACTAGATTAAGCTTAAATTACTTTATGATATCACTGTGCTAATGTATGTCACAAAGAAGAAGACATCAATAAAAAATAATGATATTGATAGTAACTATCTGCTGTGCATTTGATTAGCTGGAAATATGAGATTAGCATTGTCCCTATACAAGGATGACATGCAAATTTGTAAAAAGCTCCATGCTTTTTTTCTAATGAGAGACAGAAAGTAAATCTGGATAGAAAGGAAAGTGGGAAAGAACTAGAGGTAGAGGAAGGGAAAACCATAATCAAGATATATAATATCAAAAAATCCATTTTCAAAAAAGATAAAAAGAATAATAAATGGCATTTCATAATAGTAATTTCATAAAAATTGAGGGATATAAATTGTAAAGGTTACAACATGTTGTTACTATATTACATGAAGTTTTATTTCTTACACTGGGTAAAAGATACATTGATGTTGATAACTTCAATATATGATATATTATGTATAAAATTTCATAAATTTAAAAAGTACATTCCATGTTCCAGAGTCTACTTATCCAATAAAATATTTAGAAAATGTAACCATTTCAGAATATACTTACATTTTTTGAATTAAGAATTGCCTTATATCAAGCTATCCTTATACTTAGAAGTTAAATCAATAAACTTGTGTAGCACATAATTTATCTCTGTACATTTTATTTAAAATATCTGATCTTTTGTGTAGTATGGTGACCTAAGGATGGTGAATTAATTGTATTTCACATAATTGGTCAAATATCAGCTTGAAGATACTTAACATATCTATAGAGAGTAATTAACATATTAATAGAGTAATATATATATATTAATTTATTTCCTGTCATATATGATTTGCTTTAAAGCTTATAGTGGTAGATCAAAATACTTGCTTTGCAAAAATTGATTAATACAAAAAGCACTAGCATCTCATACTCAGTATGCTTTATGTGATTTCACAAAGTAGACCCTGTACTATATTGGGAAGATAATACCAAGATGTAAGAGATCCAAAGAATAATAGATTGAATTAATGAAAACAAGGAAGAAGAGTTTACCATCCATGGATATATTACTCTGGTATTATTATATAATTTAACATGTGTAGCCAAAGCTTCATTTCTTAAAGAGATATTTCTTTCTGCTTTATGAATAATAAAAAGGAATAATCCATATACCACTTTTGTTTAACATGATTAAATATTGACCTACTGCACATCAACTCTTCTGTTGAAGAGTTTTTTGGTGGTTTGTGAGCATCAGATCCTATGAGAATAGTGGCTGCCCCCATGGCAAAGTAGAGACAGGTTTCAATAAGTTTTCTTATAATGTACATTATATCCTCTGTGGCTTACATGCATCATTTAGTGCCTATCATTCTTTCTGGAGGGTCATTTGAACACCAAGCAGAAAACCATTGCTTAGTGCATGTGTGGAAGCACATGAACAACATGGCACAAGAAGTAATCAAAAGCTGGAGGTGTCTTGTTCTTGATTTATGACAAAGGGTGTTGGTGGAAGCAGTCCTGAATCAGGGTTCCTTACGCTGCTTGGGAGATATGTTTATAGCTATGCTGAATTATATTTGACTTCTACTTCTATATTTGAAAATTATGATAAGCTTTCTAAAGAAATACTGAAAATAAAACAATAGTAACAGAAAGTTCATAGCAAGAAATATCTGGGGTCATTAAACTTGAGACCCATTTACTGGCAACTTGTCTAGTCACTGGCAACCTGCTAGAGCTGTTAGAATTACCTTGGCATAAATCTTCAAGTTGAAACACTGAAGAGTAGGTTCATACTTTACAGTCTTATGACCTTCATGGGAGAAAAACTCAGATCTGTTTTCAAACTATTGGTTCGCACTCTCCATAATCAAACTCCTTGTTCAATGACCCTTGAACTCTGGATTTTTCTTTGCAATTTGAAATATGACCAAGATATTGTGGCATAATAAGTTATAACTCAAGGAGTAAGAAAATTTGCACAAATCCATATTTCAGTTGTAACTTTTAAGGTAATATTTTTAGATTAAAAGCTTCGTAAGTCATTAAGCCAGTTGATGTTCCCTAGTACAACATTTGAAAATACCCAATATATAAATGGGGAACATAGGGTACATGATGAATTAAATCTCTGTTATTTTTGCTCCTATAATGAATAAGGCTTGGAAATCACCAAAAAAAATGAAATCAAATCACTGAGATCTGAATTGTTAAGACCAAGAGTCATGAAACATGGTCATACAAACCAGCAAGCCAAGCACTTGGAAGGCTAAAGTGGGAGGATTTCTATATGTCTAGGATACACAGCAAGATACTATGTTAAAAATCAAACATAAATGTATACATAGAGAAGCTTTACTTACACATAAAACCTGTATAACAATATATATTATGTTGGAGGACATTTATAAATATATAAAATTAATAAACATTATAGAAATGAAGTATGAGTATGCTAAAAATGATAACAAATAAAATTTCAATATATCTTGAATTCACTGAGACAAATTATCCACACAAAGATTATTTGCTTATGAATCTTAAAATATTTTTTCATAAGTATTCTTGTGCAAGTTTATATATTTGTGTAATACACATATGTCAAATGATACAATAATTGCATGTTTTGTTTTTCAGTTAAGTTTCAGTAAAGACTAGGGTAAGAAAAGGCTTAAGAGAAGACCATCCAATATGCATAGATTTTTTTGAATATGTATTTGAAACATGATTAACTCAAATTTCTAGGTAGGCCATTCAATGAAAGTGTAGGTTAAGTATAAGAAAAAGAGGGAAAAACCAAATTTTAAGCCCTATCCAAAATGCATCAAATAGAAAAGTCTAAAATGGCATTTTACCAAACCTTTGATAGGCTTTTGATGCAGATTCAATCTTGAGAATGAATGTCTAGAATAACTGTTACTCATTAACTTTCTATTTTTCTTATAGGGAATACTTAGTAGACCGTTTCTCTGGGCATCTTCTTAATGGGTTATTGAGGAGATTTACCATTTGAAAGGGCAAGAAGTCCCAAGGTGGGCCAGCCCAGTGCAGCAATCCACTCCAGGCATGTCTGCTTCACTTATCCCAAAGTCAGTGCTGGGCTGGGTGTTCCTCTATAGGGAATGGGCTCCAAGGCGCTAGCCCATGAACAGAAACACAGTCTGATCTCAGCCCTCGTGGCTCCACATACTGCTCATGCCAGTCAAAAGTTTCCTACCTTTGGAGGGCCCAACTCCCCCTCATGATGGATCTCCAGTGGCAATTCTCAATTCAGTGAGCTCACCAGAGCTCCAGCCAGCCATCACCATGAGAACCTTCCTCATAATCTCTATCCCCCTACTCATACAGACTCTCCTCCCTTCTTTTTACATTTTAAACTATTCTCCTAACTTAACATTCAATTGAGTATGTATATGTCTACCTAGATCTCGTCTGTAATTGATCTCTTCTTTGCATGTTCTTTCTTTTTTTTCATAGGCATAGTACTGATGACAAAACTTGGTGTTCTTGTCAATATTTTTAATAAATGTCTTACATGAAAAATGAATATGCCTCTTGTGCAATGCTCATAATGAATATATTTCTTCTTTGTATAATTTATATATCTTAGAGAAAAATTAATAATCAATTTGTTTTTTAATGCACACATGTAATGAATATTTTCTATCATTTTGAAATTATTTATGCAAGCATAATTTTCAAGAGTTTTTAGACTGTTAATGCCACAAATTGGATCCATGAGTGCTGCCTATAGACCCAGCATATGAAAATCTGAAAGGGCTATAATTAAAATATGGAAAAATGCATTTAATCCAGGTGCAGCTGTACATTGAATTTGTCATTTATTATAAAAATGGAATTTGTTGAGAACAATAAAATATCTAGGAGCTATCATTGAATCTTAATTATCATAATCATCATGAATTCATCAACTCGCACTCATATTATTCTCCATATCGTGAGACATATAATTTGGCTTTGTAAATATGTAATGCTTTCTCTTGAGTAAGCTATAAAATGAGATGTTAAGGAAACATAAATCAGAGGATACAGATATAGCTGTTTATCCTTAGTTCTATATATATAGAAAACATTTTACAGGAAAGTACAAAAGGTTTTCCCCCTGTAAACAAATGTTCTATTTTTGATGCAGTATAAAAATATACTGCATGTTATATAATCTCCATATTTAAACCACAGAGGAGAGTAAATTAGTACACAAAATTGCAGTATGTTTTCTTTTTGGCATTTTATACATTTCAGTTTGCTATGTCTTAAAACATATTTTGTATATTAGCTTTCTTTTCATTTATTTTTTGTGTCTTTTACATCATGTGCCTCCATCCCATTCATGTTCCCATCCCTTCTTATCCACCCTTTGCCCACGCATGCAAACTCCTTAAAAATAAAACAAAATTTAGAAGAGAAAAAAATGAAAAGGAAGAAAAGATAGAAAAAAATGATATAGAGAGATACAAACACACACACACACACACACACACACAGAGAGAGAGAGAGAGAGAGAGAGAGAGAGAGAGAGAGAGAGAGAGAGAGAGATCTTGTGATGAAGCTATAGTGTGATATAACAGGTCACACAGTATATTCTTTAGTCCACTATCTTAACTTGTAAGTGGTCATTGAAAAGAGTCTTTGGTTGGCCTGAGACCTGTGTTTTTTGCTTTACTTTCATTCACTGTTGGGCCCTCATTAGAACTCCTTTTGAATATCCTGTTTTTGCCATGTCATGGAGATCTGGCAGCTTTGGGTGTGCAAGACCTGTCTCTTCATATGTTCTAGAAGATCATGTATTGGATGGATTTAGGAGTAGGACAACATATAACCCTGGTTCTGGACCTGGGTAGCCCACGAGCTACCACACCATCATCAGGCTAGTTTACACTCTGCAGCCAGGTGCAAGGTGTAGGACTGGTTCTTGTGCTTTCATCTCCTTAAGGCTGGCTTACCCACACCTATACCTCTAGGGCCAGATTTACTGTGTTCTCTAGGTGAGGTGCATGGATAGCTATCCCACTCTTATGATTGATCTCTCAGGACCAGTTCCCCAACTGTTGATGAGGGTTGTTGGGATAGGGCATCTCTCCCTTTCTCTTGCCACATATGGCAGATGGGGGGCAGGGCCAGATGTCTCACACAAAAGATCTTGGGGCAGCTCACTTTTGCCTTGTCAATAGGGTCAGTTCCACTCTTCTTTCCAGGTGAATTCAGAGGACCACTTTCCCAAGTGTTTCAGCTGGTAAGGAGAAAGGTCCATTCCCTTGTCTGCCACAAGTGAAAGAGGTGGCTGAGGGGACAAGGGGATTTCTTTCCTTTGCCCATGCCACTGCATGACAGATAAGTAGTGGGGCCATAAATACTACGTTCATGCCCTTAGGGCCAATTCACCTATGTCACCATGTCCCCAAACCCTTGTCTTCAAACCAACAAGCTTGGCTCTACTATGCTTTCCAGGCAGGACATGCTGTCTCCCAAGTGCTGCAGCTAGTGAGAGGCTGGAATAGCTCTCCCACTCTGATGATCCCAGGGTCTCTTTTCCCATCCACCACATGTGAGGGGGACACTTTCCCTAGCCCATGCTATGGTATGGTTGATGAAGGATGGGAAAGACAACACTCCTCCACTGTCACATCCTCAAAACCAGATAGACCACTTCACAGGGAACAATCAGCTTTACTGTGCACAAGTGAGGAGTGAGATCTGCTCTCCCAAGTGCTCCAGCCAGTGAAGGACAGAGCCAGTTTTCCCTAATGTTGCAGCTAGTGAGGAGCAGGAGCAACTCTGTCCAGCTATATTCTCTTGGTTGTATCAGGAGCTATGAATATCAACACGGACCACAGCTGCTGCAAAGCCATGGACCCAGACAAGGGCCTTGGCTACAGTGCATGTCTTGGTGACACAGTACTAGGGGCTGCCTCAGCCTAGTCCTCACAGCTCTCACCTCTTAGATGTGCCCCTATTCAAAGGACATGGACCATTCTGTCTCTTTCTCCAAAACCACGAAAGACATTTGTTTGCCTATCAAAATAGTGCCTGTAGTGCCCTTGTTTTCTCCTGGGTTTCTGTGACAGACTGCCCTGGGTATTGTGTGTGAATCTCTTTGTCCACCTTAGTAATATGGTGCTGAGCAAGGTACTGCTTTCTTCTCAACACTGGGATTTGCAATTTTTTTAAAAAAATCATTCTTATTATTAAGTGATCCTTGAAAGGTGTCAATAAAGTATACATTTTTAGGATTTTATGTGTATGGAATTCTGAAATAACATAAGGTTATTTGTGAGACTAATGAATATAGATTTTGTGATTTTCTATGGTATAAAAGACTCATATTCTCAGAATTCTTTCTACAAACTACAGAATGAGTAGTAAATCTCAATATTTCTGATACAGAATATTAGATGAGACAATTAAGTGAGAAATCCATGTCTGATGATACACATTTCATCACTGTTGGATTTAGTCTAATGCCTGGTATCTGTTAAGATTTTCTTTTACCTTTTCTCTTGTTAAAGAGACCCGAGGGTAACTCTTTCAAGGACACACAAGATGAGAGCAGTCAAGAGTACTAGTACAAGATACTTACAATATATCTGTGTATAATTATATCGACATTTAATTATTTTACAGATGCTACAGAGAACCATTTTTATCATCTCATGATGCTACATTATCCCGAAAAGGTTTTCAGGCCATTCTTAGTGATGGTAGTAGCCTTAGCTTAGTGAGCTGGAAATTGAGGTTCTTGCATTAGATCATCATTAAATGCTCCTCCACTTCTAAAACATCATGATTTCACTTGGATGGCAAGATTTCTCCCCAGAGCCTGTTACTCTGTGATGCTATATGGCAAGGGATATAAAACTAAGATATTTCAGTTGGTGTTAAAGATGAGAAATCTTTTAGTGGGCAATCAGACATTTTGACAAATTCTGTCCAATAACAGCGATGGTACAATACTGGATGATTAGAATTAAAGGTAAAACCCAACTATTTCTATGTCTTTCTAATAAATGTATATAGCATATTTTGAAGGCCAAAAGGGATTGACATAAAAATAGGAACATGCACAGTATGTTTGAGTGCAGTGCTGGGGGTGGGATGCAAAACACACAGGCTACAAATACATTAGAAAAGTACTAGTACACTGATTTTTACAATCTAACAGTAAAAATTATGAACTTGGTTAAAATGATCTTAGATGGATTTGGACTTTTTCTGCTTGTTCTGTGCCTCTCCTTGACAGCTTGGTGGTTTCCTTTGGTAGTTTGTACTTGTTTTGTTTGGGGGAGTTCCTTTTGTCATTTTCGTTGAATTTATTCTTTCACAGGTTCATAATCCAAAAAGTGCATTTGATTATTGTCACTGTGGCCCCCTTCAATTCTCCCACCCTGCTTGTTTCCTCTATATAAGTCCTTTTCTCTCATTCTTGCCTATTTACCCCTTAGAATAATTGAATTTAATCCTCTGTAGAAGAAAGGGTTTTGAACTATACATTGGATCCTGCTTGGTTCCTCAGAGGTTACACAACTGAAGAAAATGACTATCCCTTCCCAGGAATCTATCAATGGCCAATAATTCAACAGAGATGGGCAAGGTTCCTCGAGCCCTCTTTTGATCTATGATTGTTGATGAACCCAGTTTTATGTAAGGCAAATACCGATATCACAAGCTACTGTGAGTCCATAATGATATTGAATGCATCATAACAGAACATAGCATTTAAAAGTACTTCTTTCTACCCCTTGGCTCTTCTTTCAACTTCACTAGCATTTGATTCCATTTTCCTTCATGATGATAGTCATTCTACCTGAGATGAGATGAAATTTCAAAGTACTTAATTTCCATTAACCTGGTGGGTAAATATGTTGAGCGCTTTTAAAAATATTTATTGGCCACTTGTATTTCTTATTTTGAACTCTCTTTTTAGTTCCCTAGCAACATTGTGAGAAGATTGCTCATTTCCTTAATGTTTTGAGATTTTTAGTACTTCAACGTTCTGGATATTAATAGTCTGTAAGTTGTGCAATTTGCAAATATTTTCTCTTATTTGAAGGCTGTTTCTGTCATTCAGTTAACTAGGGTTTTTTTGGTGTAAAGAAACTTTATAATTTTATGAGATTCCGTTAGCTGATTATTCACCTTACTTTCTAATGTGCACTATAGCTATGACACAGATAACCATGTCAGGATTTTTATGATGAAATCACATTGGATTTTGTCAATGGCATTTTCTGTACCTATTAGGAGGATGATGTAATTATTGTCCTTGAATCCATTTATATTATCTGCTGTATTTATCAATCTGTACATGCTGAACATGCACATCTCAGCATTTCTTCAAAGAAGCCACTGTGATCATTTTGCATGAATGTACTTTAATTTTGTTTACGGGCATTTTCATATGGAGTTTTTTGAACATATATGTTCATTACAGATACTGGTCTGCAGAACTTTTCAGTTGTGTCTTTGTCTAATTTTGATATCAAACTAATACAAGGTTCATAAAATAAGTTTAAAGCACTCTTTCATTTTACATTTTACAGAATAATTTGAACAGTTAGTAGGATAATGCAATTTTGCTAGAAATCCACATGGGCCTGAACTTTTTACTAGGGAAACTTTGTCTAAATCAGTCTTCATTTGGATACATTAACCTAGACTTGGTAGATTTGAAAAGATACATTTTTGTTTTGTTTGATTTATGTTGATTGTGGATTCAAATTGGAAACTCCTTATTAAGAGTTATAGTGTTGATTGAATTTTTTAAATTATTTTGGCCATTTTTCATCTTTGGTTGAAGTGTTTTCAATGATCAGCAATACTAGATAATAGTGTGGTTGAGGTGTAATTTTATTTATTTATTTTTTTAGAAAGCAGAAGATAGGATCATAAATATGTGGGGTAGTGTAAATGTGTAAAAAATGGAGAAGGCAGTTGAGAGACTTTTGGCTAATGGTACATTGGAGAGGCTAAGGAAAAAGGATATACTATTAAATAACAGAGCTGTCCTATCTCTCAGGATGCTGAAGCACAGACATGCAATAAACTAGACCAGACTACATTCTTTAAAACAGGTAAGTGCTTCACATATGGAATCTCATATTCAGCCACACTTCTGCAAAGTCCTTCAGTTCTCTGTTTTTGAAGACTGACTTCATCCCCTTGTAGTGCTTACAAATTTCCTACTCACTACTTGCAATGTGTGTGAAGGTTCCTGTGTATTCTATGTTTCCTGCCAGGTTTTCAGCTCCCCTGTTGATCTGGTTTTGTTTAAAGGTTTTTGTTTTGTTTCACTGTTTTTATTTTTGTTTTGTTTTTCAGTTTAATGAAGTTCTGTTTGTCTAATTTTGACATGAAGACCTGTATCACTTGGTCTCCGAGTTTCCTGACAGTGTGGTTCAACAAGGCTCTTGGGCTGGTGATCTTCAAGGTAGAACTCTTTCTAATATGAATATGGCACCTGGCCCTACTCTGTCAGTTGCTGGTGCTGATACTCCATACCATGGGGAGAGAGTTTTTCTAGATTCTCCTTCTGTTGTTGCTGCTGCTACTGTGTGGATGATCTTTTTTTTTTTTTTTTTTAAAGATGTTTTAATTATATGTTGTTTTTCCGATCATTTTTATTAGTTTACCACAGATGATTTTGTATAAACTCTTGACTGTCTGTGCCTCAGTATCTTAGGTTTTTATTACTAAGGGACATTTAGTGGATTTTGTTCCCATTCACCAATGCTTAACTTTTTAAAATTTAGTAATTAGTTCTATCCCCATATATTATTTTAACTAAGTATTTTATGCTCTTCTGTTAAGACTTACCCTTCTAATTGTTTTCTTAGTTTCTTGAATCAGAAGTTCACCTTACTGTTTTCTAATCCCCACATGTTACTGTAACTTGTACACATTAATAGTATGTAATAACTGATGTTTCTTAGTTCTTTGCTTATTTTAATATTATATTATATGTCTGCCAGTTTTGTTCTTTTTATTCTTGACACAAATTATCTAATAATTGCTTCAGAATTATCCTTTTGGTGAGATGATTTCTGATGCCTTGAATAACCCAAATTATTTCTGTTTATACTTCTTGAGTGGTGGTGGTTTTACTATCTCATTAAGGTCTGAAGTTTAGTGTAAAAAATTATGTTTCTTTAGATCTTTAGTAACTTTATTACATTTTATCTTAACATCTTTTATTAATAGTAAGTAAATTTGAACCTTAGTATATGTATTCCTTAATATAAATAAATGCATTGTTTCTCTATTTAGAAGTATTTATTATTTTTATTATCTGTATAATTATCTCTATTCTTTACTTACTAAAAATATGTATTATAAAATTCAGTTGTTATTTTTTGCATATTGTCTATGGCTCATATCCTAAGCGGAAAGGAAAAGATCTTTCAATCTTAAACTGTATATATTTTCTCTGTTAACTTGGTACCTTTACCATCCATTACTCCTTTAGAATTTCCCTCTTGAAATACATATATTTTGATTCATAATTATATATATTGATATGATTTATATATTCATATTTTTTTCTTTAAGTTATATCTTCTAATTTTATAATATAAAACTTCTGATTTATGGTACAAAAACCATCCCACTATAATGCCTTAGGATCATACTTTTAGTATTTGAAGATTGTGTCCATATTTTTCCCATAACAAATTGTTCCTATTATCTTTTCTAACTGTACATTGTGAACTTCTATTGATCAGACACTTAATTGGGAATGTACTTTGAGGTTTGACCTGAAGGTATATTTTACTTATTCATTTTTAATATTGGCTTCTGTTAGATATTACATGTTCATTAAGAGTCTTATATAACTTTTATGTTACAAATTTGAGCTTCAGGGTATCTAATATATGCAAATTAGAATAATTTAACATTCCAAGTCTTGTTGTCATATACATGCTTCACATATTAAAGTCTAATTATTCAACCAAGGACCAGGTTGAAAAACATGAACAATATCTTTGAGTTCCTATGCATACTAGAACTTTAATTCCATCCCCTCCCCATCTAACTTCTACTGAAGTTAGCTAGACTTTTGCTAAGTTTTTCTTGCATGTCAGGTTTACTTTAACTCTGAATTCTACTGGTTAATCAAACCAGATAGTATTTTAGGGTTATTGTGCTATAATAATTTATCACTGTGTATCTTATTTGCTTTAAATTTTTCATCTGCAGTAGTATTTGCTCGGGTTGTTGCAAACTCTGTTCTACACGCATCTTTTTTTGACATTTAATCTAAAAATATCTAGTATGGCAGGTTTCTTTTGGGCCAGCAAGCTTCCAAATCTTGAAATGGAGACATTATTGGTTATGGAATGCTGGGTCTTAGCTTGGGCTCATTTCTTGATAACTCTTATAAATTTAACATATTCTCTTCATCTATACTTCGTTTCTGGGCTTTTTACCTTTGTTTCCTTCTGTGTGTCTTACTCTGTGTCTGGATGATGTTCATCTGGGTTGCCGCCCAGGATGTTCCTCCCTTTCTTTCTCATTCTCTCTCTTCTCTTCCCCAAAGCCTAGATTTCTTCTTATACTTATTATCTCTGCAACACACTTTTACATAGTTAAGGCAATATCATGCAACAATATAGGTATTTCACAACAGAAATTTCTTTAGGTAAATTTCATCCAGTACTATATCTGAAACATTCTTTTCTGCCTTCTAGCTTCTGGTATTACCAAAGCTTAGTTGTGCATCATAAAATTTATAACATTTACATTCTGGACTTAAATCCAGAGGAAAAGAAATATTTTTTTTTCAGGGAATAAAGCTGATACTCATCAAGTCTTTAAAGAAGGATGAAAACTTTTCCTTACTCATCAGTCTTTCATTTGTGTAACAGAACAATTTGACCTGGCTTGGGAAAAAGGAGATAATGTGCTGTTGGTATACTAAGAGTTGTTTTCTGCAAAGTGAGGCATGCTGAACCCTGAAAATTTTATGTTACTTTCCTTTTAATAACTAGACAGTTATTAATTTCATCACTAGAGACACAACTACTTAGACCCCAAACATGCCTGTTTCCATGTTTATTTAATCTGCTTTGATTTAGCTTTACTGCTCTCTCTTTTCTTTAGTCTCACCTTGGTTATCCTGGATCCTGTCCGTTAATCTCTAATTCACTGTAGTCATTTTTCTACCATCTTATGGTTAAAAATACAGTCTATTATGCATCAATTCCTCTATACTTTTTTCTGGCCTGGATTTCCCTACAAATATTTCACAAGCGTTTCACTTGCTATTTTTTCCCACAACATAACATAGTTAAGTAAAGAAAACATACTCTTAGTATGCCTTTTTTTTTTTTTAGTGTGAAAGCTACATAGTAATATAGTTGAGCTAGTAGATCAACATCTGTTTTCCTTGTGAGAATTTCAATGAACATACTTATGCAACATCTATATTCCTCTACATACATTATTGGATATACAAATTAAAGTCATTAAATGGTAATTAAATATCAGTCACTATCTTGTTGACAGTGCCTGATTGGTCAACGAAATGATTTAATTCTATATTTTATTTAATATTTGATGTGGGAATGTCTTTCTGTATGCTGTGAATATCAATTTGTAAATAAAGGAGGTGCTTTGACCCATGACAGGAACCATAGTTCTGATTTTGTTTCTGCAGAAGATGAGAACCTGTGGATTGCTTCTAGGCAAATATGGTTTCATCAACCAAGACCCCTGAAAAAAATTTCTGATGGGAAGAGATGGCCATATCAGCTTCAGGGCTACAGACTATGACCCAGTCTCAAGAACCGCGAGATTTTCAATGCCACATAATCATCAGGAAGTAGTAATGGAAAACTATGCCAAAATTCCCAAAATATTTTTCTAAATGTTTGTTTTTATTATAAATGATTAATGGTTATAGTTAATCTCTTTCTAAGAAGAAAAAGTGGATATGATATATAAATGATTTTTTAAAAAATTATTGAATTTACTTAGATCAGGAAATCAGCTGTTAATCTCAAAATGTTTCACATTGGTATGTATTTTCATTTATTGATACAAATTTAAGGTCAATTGTCTTATGCGGTATGTTTTTTTTTTACTTTTGTTGAAGATATGATGTTTATGTAACTAATTTAGAATTAGTTATATAATGTATAATTAAGAATTGCAGGTTAGATCTTTAGGTATACAAAGATATATTTCAATTAGGTAGGTAATCTTCAAATATTTCTAAGACCTACAGAAAATGGCATTTAAAAAATTTAAGATCTTAGACTTTTCTGGACAGTGAGACAGATCTGCTCCTGGCAGCACTAATTTACTTCAAGAGAAAAAATGGGCACTGAAGAAACTCCATATGGAGATTAGTTTCTTTGTGGCATCAGTTAGCCACTGGACATGAACCTGTTCTTATATTGACTGCTTGGCAGCATGCTATTTAAACTGGACATGCAGGTTCCATAGGAAAGTGACCTCTGAACTTTGGCAGAACAAGCCAAGAGGGTCCTTCAGGTTCCTGCTTTGCAGAGAAAACTGTCAGACATTCTTCAGGACTCGAGGAGAAGTAACTAATGAATGGGCGGAGCAGATTTCCAGCTTCATTGAAATGAAAAGAGACTCTGGGCCTGTAGGCTGAAGATGGATGTCCCAACTTTATAAAGGAAGTATAGGTGACTGTCCATGCAGATAGGTGTCATCTCTGTCATTTCTAAATTTTGGAAGTTGCTTGTACTTCCTGTTTACTTAGGTAAGTATATCCTTCTGCGGTCTTTGATGTAGTTGAAGAGTAGATAGTTATAGGTATAGGTTTTCTTAGTTATTTGAAAGGTATATTGGATATTAAACTTTAGATTCATAAAGATAAGATAGATAAGAGTATTTTCTTTAAGTTTGCTAAATACAAATAGACTAGATATAACTGTAATTCTTGCTTGATAGCTTTTTGTTATATGTAATTTTGCTATGTTAAAATTGAAATCTTCCTTTTTGATTAGACAGAAAGGGGGAGGTGATGTGGTAATGTCTTTCTGTATGCTGTGAGTCTCAATCTTTAAATAAAGGAGCTCTTTTGGCCCATGACAGGCACCATAGAAAAAGTAGGAGGAATCAGAACAGGTAGGAGAAGCAGGGTGGAGTCAGTCAGACAGAGCTGAAGCCCAAAGGAGCAACATGTAAGGAACACAGGTGACCACGTAGCAGACAGATTAACAGAAATGGGTTGATTTAAGTTGTAAGAGTTAGCTAGCAATGTGCCTGAGTCATAAGCCAAACACCATGAAGTTAATATAAGTGTCTGAGTCATTTCTGGGGGCCTGAGCAGCAGCGGTGGGCGGCTAAGGGGTCTGGTGCTGCAGGGTCTGGGTCTCTGGCCACCTGGGACCAAGAAACCTCACTGCAACAACTATTCATGCTTATGTGCTCAAAAACCTACATTTTATTTTTATATGTGTTTCATATACTTATGCCCATAATATCTTAAGTCTATATATTTTTATTTCTGTGATACTGATATATGCTTTACAAAGATTTATTTTGAAAAGCATGCATATAATTGACAAAAATAAATACATCTTACAAATTAACAGTTTAAATCATGAATATATTTAACTTAGTGCCTTCTTAAATATTTTAAAGAAAATACATGCAGGAATTATCTTTATAAAAAAATATTCTAATGCCCTATGAAATCATGCAAAATTTCCTAAATATCTTATTTTTGGGTGGAATAATAATATACCCCAATTTGAGTCATTTTGAGATATTAGAGAAAAATCTAAAATGATAAGACATAATTATTGAAGGAAAGTTAAGCATGCAATATGACTCTTCCTCTTAGAAGGAAGAGTCAAATATACAGGGAGCATTAGTTTCTACTTCAGGATCTGATTTGTATTCACATACATGTTTCTGCATTTTAAAGTTCAGATTTAAGAAGAAGAAATTATTATTTTAAGTTGCAACTGATGATTATAGAAAGCTCATGAGAATCAGAATGTTACTCTCACAATCCCATGAAGTCAATCAAAACTCAAGTCATTAAGCCCGTGACTTAACACTTCTCTCTCTTCATTAAGTGCGCTATTGCCCTGGGCAGATCTTGATTTCTGCTGAAGTTACTTATAAGACACTAACCTCCCCTAGTTAAATAAACCTTCTCAGGCTGTGTGCACAAATGAAGATCCAGGATTATGTTTTAATACTAGTTCCTTCTGTTTCATTGCTGTTCTATATTTAAAATCAATTTGTTGAAAAAAGCATTGATATCATTGCTTATTTGCTTGCTAGTTTTTAGAGGGACAATATCTTTCATAAGAAAATTCACCTCTCCTTATAAGGAAAAAAATCATGTGACTTCCATTAAATTAGTGATTCTCAAATGTGACTGCACTTTGGAACCACCTGGGGAGCTTTACAAAAGGACTGATGCCTAGGTTGCATCCCTGGAGATTCCAAGATAATTGGTTCTGAGTTCAGCCTCCTGGGCCTGGGATTTTTAAAAGCTCCCCAAGTGATTCTAGTGTGCAGCCATGGTTGAGAAACAATGCACTAATTAGTAGGATAATGATCAATTACCTAATCACTGACACCACCACAGAGATCAAACTATACCTATAATTGGGAATCTATATTTTCAAGACAATGAAAACATAATTTTTTATTGTAAAATTATATTCAACCTTCATTCCCTGGAAAGTCTAATGAATGTGGCAATGAATTATAATTAATATACTCAAAGGACAGTCATTCCTAAATCTTTATTTCCTTATATAAGCATAAAGTGAATAAAATTCTTCTAATCATTTTCTCAGTAAATATGGGTTAAGTGCTTAGAATATAGCTCACTCATTTTTTACTTGATCTTTCTATACCATTGTTTCTGTCCAATGTTTGTTAACTCTAAATGAAGAATGGACCAATTTATTAAAATATGGAATTTAAACACATGGCTCATCAAACTTGTTCCAAATTAGATATAGAAAGTAATTTACATTTATGCTATCAAAAGCATTATACTATTTGCCACATATAAAAATTAAACAAATAATAACATAGTATATATGAAGTATCAGCATAGAAATGAGTAGACCTGCAATAAGTAAGTACTCACTTCTTTTCAGTTTCTAATGAAGCTTCCTTAATGATAAAATGCAAAGAACTTGAATATGTAGCTAAAACTTCCTTTAAATTCTAAATTGCTAATTATGTTACAGACAGATGAAATTTACTAAATTACACATATGAAAATAATAGAAGTCTATAAAATACAAGTTGAGTTAATCAACAGAATTCATTCTTCCTATAGAAAAATTAATAAAAAATAGTGGTGTATACCTTCTAGAATTTTCATGTGTAAGTGCAAAACCTTTTAAATGATGAATACAAAACTAAGCAGGAATGTGTCTTATACATGATGAAATTTTTGCCTATTACTGACTTTCCTTATTAGCACCACAGAACCAGTCTATTCTTTTTATAACTTTCAATTATTCTCTACATTGTTTGAAATAAAATTTTCATTTAAAATAAATAAAGTTGCTTTGGCAAACTATAAAAATTTAATTCATAAAGAGTAAAACATTGCTGCAATGATAGGAATCATCTAGATGAGTAAGACGAATTTATGTTGCAAAAAAGTGAGTGACAGTTAGTGGACACATTCTGTCAGGAATTTTGAAGAAATGATTAATAACAGATTAACATTTTCATTTTTCTTTTAAAAACTATTTAAATAATATTTTATTTAGGAATTGAGAATTTTGTGCATGTATACTCTGTATTTTGATAATATCTATCCCTTCTATTTTCCCCTCCAACTCCCTCAAGGCCCCTACATGTTTCTTTCCCAACTTTATATCCTCTTCTACTTTTAAATCCCACTGAGTCCAATTAGCACTGCCCATAGTAAGAGAAGGTTTGAACACAAGCTAACTTAATTTTTCACAAGACAAAAATATTATGAATGAGGCAAAAGAGTGTATTTTGTAATTATGGAAAATATTAACAAGTTGATATGTAATTATTATAGTTTATCTGAAAAAAGAAATACAACTATTGTATTTTCCAAATGAAAGTCAATTGTGTTTTGTCATTTTCTTTTATGCAAACTGAAATATTAGAGGGTTTCCAGTGATATAAAATTTTGTAATTTCTTAAATTAATTTTATTTTATACGTATATGTGCTTGCCTATAGGTATGTATATGCACCATTTATGTTCAGTACCATGCAAACCAAAAGAGGCTGTCAGTTTCTTTGGACCTGGGATTAAGGCAAATGAGTGCTGTTTGATGTGGATGCTGGGAACTGATTTTAGGTCCTCTGCAAGAGTAAGAAGATTTAAAAGCCCTGATCCATCTCTCTAGCCTCTTTCAATTTATTTGCTACAACTTCATATTGTACAGTATTCTCTAGTCAGAAGTTTCTTTGTCCCTCCATGCTGATCCCACATCTGTTCAGTCCCAAAGAAACACACATAGGCTAATATTAATTACAAGCCATTTGGTCTATGGCTCAAGATCATTACTTGCTAACTCTTACTCTTAAACTAACCCATGATTCCTTATAGGTTTAGCCATGTTAGGTGTAAATGTGAAAAGCAAACAGGAGCAACTAAAAAGAAAAATATGTGGTCATTTACAATTAGCTCCGTGTAGTTATCAAGAACTGATTTTATGTGTCCTATATAACAACTATATTCTATATGAGATGACAATGTTGAAAATACAGATGCATGATTTTTCAAATCATTTTACTGGGAAAAAACTTAAGAATTGTATAACATATAATCTTTCTTAGAACACTTAACATTGTACCACTTTAATTGAACTCTGTAAATAATTTTCATTGATACAAGCTTCCTATATGCTGATTTCAACTGAAATGTATAGAATTGAAATTGTCACTATGCTTCTAAAGGTCAGTATATTTTAGAGGAGCCTTGTAAATTATAGTAGGATATGAGTAATATAGGTTAAAATCAATACAAATATTTAATTGTAAAATAATCACATGGAGTTATTGAAGACTTCATGGAAAACTGAAATTCATTTTGAGGCACACAAGACAAGACAGTGAAGCAGAAATCAGGCAGGGTTAAATTACAGGAGTATCTGAATCAGACATAATATGAAATGACAAGGGCAAGTGTTGAGACAAAGAGATAAGTGGGTATTGAGAGATAAAAACAGAAAGATAATTAGCCAGCAATCTATTCTTTAATGTAATGTATGTGTACTTATACTAATTGTGCTAGTAATTCAATATGAGAGCAACAAAAGAAGGTTTGTCTTTTTAAAATGAGAATATCTGAAATTTTTACCATTTATTTTTATTATTTTATTTATTATTGTATCTATTTTTTGAGTGTACAAGTGAATACAATACCCAAAATGTCAGAACAATGCTTCAGTTTGTGAGGTGCACAGCATGCATGCTAGAAACCAACTTGGGTCCTCTCCAAATTCAATATGAATTTGTATCTCCTGAGTCATCTCCCCAACCCCCATATGTTGATATTTGAGAGAATGTTCTGATGGTACTAAAGAAATGGGTATGGCACAGGCCAAAAAAAAAAAAAAAAAAAAAAAGAAAATGATACATGCCAAGGAGCTGCAAACATATCCCCCCAAAGTAGTATGTTGATATATATTAAGATAGAAGCAGAGAAGAACAGGCAAGGATTGTTTCTTCAAAAATATACTGAAATATTATCAAAATATGGGGATAGCTAAATATATCAGGCTTGCAGGTAGGAAACAGATTTTTTTAATCAAGTATAAACATAGTACTACAGTGTTACCACACATTCTGTCTACAATTATTTTTGAAAATGATAGACTGAGATGATTATGATCTTACATCTTGTTAGTTTGTATACATCTACCCCCAAGTACACCGTGTAATTCTGTTGATCACTGCACTTTAATGGGAGTTATTTCCAGTAACTTCTTTCTTACTAGTGTATTTGATATTCATTTGTGTAATATTTAACCATAGTTCATTGGATTCTATAGCTGTGTAGTATATTGAATAAATGCAGCTAAATTTATGTATAATCTGATATTACATTGTTTAGTTTTTGTGACACTGTGTGGTTTTGTGTGTGTGTGTGTGTGTGTGTGTGTGTGTGTGTGTGTGTGTGTGTGTGTGAAGAATGATAACTAAAACCACTAACTGGAAGAGATTTTAAGGAGTAAATTTAGTGTTATCACTTCCTTATTACTTTGGAAATATTTTTATCTTGTTTATTAAGAGGAATATTTTGAAAATTACTATGTTGAAAACAGAATGTAAACACAGGAGTAAATTAGACTTTGTTTTCACTTGGATAAATGAAAGTCTGAATAAAATCCATGATACAGGCACAGAAACAAGTTGCAAAACCAAATAGTGAGGTTAAGCTAGAAATACAGCAAGAAACTAAATAGTATAAAAAATCAATGCTTAAGAAAAACTTGTTACAAAAATATTGCTATGAATTTCCAGATGTTTGTGAATATCCCCCCATTTGGTTCCTATACTTGTTTGGACTTTGACAAATTCTAATTTAATCTTTAACTTTAATCTAGTGAAGCCAAGAAAATTAGAAACCAACTCACCATCTACACTGAAGTATGTTTTATATGCACATAAATTATTGCAGTAATATATAAGAGACTTCTAGCACTAGGGATACTAAGGCAAGGGAGTTGCAGGTTTGAAGCCAGCCTATACTTAGTAGAAAAATTTTATCTCCACAAACAAAACCAGAAACAAATTTAGGATTTCTTTTTCTCTTTTTGGATACCTCTTATTTATCTGCACAAAAGACACAAGCATACATATATATGTATATAAACAAAAGAAGAAGAGAATTAGCATTCCACATCTGTTTTCAAAGAATACTATGTCTTTTTGAGTAACATAATTCTGGTACTACTGGCAACCACATAGTATAGCCTCATTATCATTTAAATCTGGGAAAGTCCAACATGAAAAAGACAAGGCATCAACACAAGAATCAGTGACACAGTTATCTTGGTAAGGATCAACAAGATGAGTAAAATAAATTTAACATATTTACATGCCAGATATTCTATATTTCAATCCAAAAAGACAATGGTCACACATGCCCAGATGATCTAGTTAAATAGGGTGGTTTTTTTTTTTTATGTGCTATGAGGTTCTCTATAAATTCTAGGGATAGTTAATAAAAGATAACCGTATTATAATTTTACTCATTACATCAATAATCCTTTACAAAACTTCCAAACTTATCAAAAATTTTTACAGAGTTCCACCCTGTTTTGTTCCCGTGTTCTTGAAGGGCAGACCAGTAACACCAAATGGAATAGTTCCTGTCTCAAAGAATTGTCTTTAGGTTCAATCTGTATCATGAGTGTTCATTTGCCCCCTCAATAAATACTAAACGTTTACACAATATATTGCAAGTGAATGTTAATATGGTAACACATTTTTTTTTATTCAAGCATTTTACAGTTTTAATATATTTGGGAAACTTAAAACCTGAAAATCCTTTACTGTTTTTTGTTTTGTTTTTTGTTTTTGTTTTTTTTTTTTTATGGAGCTATTGTAATCTGTTTTACATTTTAGTGTGAGATTCATATAGTATCTGTTTGCATTTCAGTGTGTTCCTTACCAAAGCACAAAATTAGGAAACCAGTAATAGGCAGAAATGTTATAGAATTTAGTCAGCACTTCTAATTTTGTGATTTTTAAAAAGCTTTTTTTAATTTAAAATGTTTTCCCATTTCTATCACTGCTCCCCCTTCTTTCTTTCTCTCAGGCCCTTCCTGTCCTCCCTTAGCCCATCCCCCATCCATTCCCCAAGGAGGGCAAGGACCCAAGGTGGGTCAGTTCAGTCTGGCATATCCAGTTGAGGTAGGTCCGAGTCTCCTCCCTCCCCCCAGTATCAAGGCTGGGTTAGGTGTTCCTCTGTAGGGAATGGGCTCTGAGATGTCAGTTCATGCACCAGGAACATAGTCTGGTCCTACCGCAAGAGGATCCACAAACTGCCCACATCATTTGACAGTCATCTACATTTGTAAAGTTTAGTTCCTCAGCAAGTATTTCAGAGTCAGTGAGATCCCAATAGCTCAGTTCAGCCATATCTGTGGGTCTTTGACTCATGATCATGATCTCTTTGCTCTCTCTTCTCTCTCTTTAGCTGGACTAGGAGTTCAACCTGGTGCTTAGCTATGGATCTCTGCTTCTGCAACTATCCATTGCTGGATAAAGGTTATATATTAACACAATTAGGGTGGTCATTTGAAAATAGGAGAAGTCCTGTTTAGCACCCTCTCTACTATCACTTGGAGTCCTAGCCAGGGACATCTTGTGGGTTCGTGGAGGTTTCCTTAGCTCCAGGTTTCTTTCTAACCCCACAGTGGCTCCCTATTAAGATACCCACTTTTCTCTCCCTCTCTGTGCTCTTTTCACTCAACCATCTCCTCTCATGATTTTTTCCACTTACCCTTTATCACTTGATCTTTGCTATTTCCACTTTTCAGGGGGAATCCCTGGATGTCTCTCTTAAGTTCCTCCTGTTACCTAGCTTTTGGGGGTTGTTGTTTGGAACCTGAATATTTTATGCATTATCACTAAAATCCACTTGTGAGTGAATACATACCATGTCTATCTTTCTGGACCTGTGTTACCTCACTCAGAATGATACTCTCCAAATTCGTTCATTTGCCTGCAAATTTTAGGTTGTCATTCTTTTTTAATGCTGAGTGGTACTCCATTGTGTAAATATACCACAATTTGCTAATTCATTCTTTAGTTGAGGGACATCTAGGTTATTTCCTGATTCTGGCTATTATGAATAATGCTGCTATAAACATAGTTATATATATAAACATAGCTAATGCCCTTGGAGTATGATTGTGTATCTTTGGGTATATTCCAAAAAGTTGTATTGCTGGATCACTGGGGAGTTTGATTTCCAGGTTTTAGAGGAACTGCCATACTGATATCCAAGTGGTTATACAAGTTTATACTCCCACCACCAATGGAGGAGTATTCCCCTTTCTCCACATCCCCTCCAACATAGGCTGTCATCTGTGTATTTGATCTTAGCCATTATGATAGATGTAAGATAGTTTTAAAAGCTTGTGCTTTGTTTTCCTCAGATGTGAAATGAGCAGGCTAAAATTAAACCTTTTATTTTGTGACAATATTATTAAAGTAAAATAAAATATGCATTAAATTTGAGTTAACATGTGCATGATCTTGTCATAGACAATAATAATTAAATTCATACAAAAAATGATGAAATATGAATTCTTCATCAGGAAAGGCAGAGCTGTATAAAAATAATCATACCTGTTTTCCATGGTACCTCTAGGTGGTCAGCCATGTTAAGATGAAGCTGAATATTTCCTTAATAGCCATCAGCTGTCAGAAATTCACTGAAGTGGATGATGCATGCAGACTTTGTGCTTTTTATGAGAAGCACATGACCTAAGAGCTGCTGATACTCTGAGTGAAGGCATGTGTGGTTTAAATTAGTGGGAACGACAAACGAGGATTTCCCATGAAACAAGGTGCCTTGACTGAAAGTATAATGTGTCTATTGTTGACTAATGGACATTCTTATTACAAGATCAAGATCAAGGAGAATTAGAGAGAGGCAGTCCAAGTATGTTTGTGTGTGTATTGTAGATGACAATATGAGCATTCTTAATTAATTCTCTTATTGTAAGAGATAGATAGATAGACAGATAGATAGATAGATAGATAGATAGATAGATGATAGTGAGATAGATAGAGACAAAAAGGAGAGAGTACTGATATTACTGTGCTTTTGCAGTTAGAATCCAAAAGAGCTAACAAAATATAATTTTTGTTTTACTCTAAAGAAAATTATGTCTACTAAAACACCTAAGATTTGGTGTCTTGTTACTTCACATACCCTGAAACATATTGCTTGCTCTGAAGAAAATGCACTAGAAAAATAAGGAGGAGGCTGCAGAACATGCTAAGCATTTGGATAAGAGAATGAAGAAGGCAGAAGAAAAATGCCATGAACAGATTGCCAAAATTTGTAGGGAATATTTTGTAAATAACCTTCAGTTATTTTTGGTCCTTTTCCCTTTGTTAGCCTGAAGAAATTGATAATCATTACTACATGCTGAGACTTGGGAGTTCTTCATCACATCAGAGAGTTAGCTAGTAATTTTAGTATTGAATACTCTATGACTGACTCAATGTTCAATTATAATATATCATGTTATTCATGTAAATTTTCTATATTTTTAGTGAAGAATCATGAGAATATAAGCCATTACTGCCTAAAATGAAACATTACGGATATCTCATTATCATGATAGTATTAAAAATATTAATTTCTGCATGTGGGCCAGGCTAGATCCAAACTCATGAATCCCTCCCATCTACTTCCACAGTGCTAGGATTATAGTCATGTGACATCATGTCTAAATCCATAATGATATTTTGGGTATATGTCTCCTATTTTTCTGTACAGTTTTGATCAAGCAACTTGATAGCTTATCATGGACAAAATTAAGAAGGCATCTGACAAATATCCATTCCTCTACCTCCAGCTCTCTCCTAAATCCAGGATATTGACACAAGAAGGTAAGAGACCACAAAAAATTATGACTTTCTGCAAAGCTAGAAATAGTACAGTTCTGTTTTCTTACTTATTACTTATTCTTTTCCTGGTGCTTATTGATATGCCTGTAACTGGTATTCTAAGGGAATCTGTCTGTGGGATACATCATTATGGGATTCCCTGATGCACAGTTTTCTGGCTTCCTAATTTGTGGTTTCATTTTCAATTAATGTTAATAACTGCATGGAAATTTGTAAGAACTAATTCATGTCTTTTATTCCAACTACAATGCAAATGACTATGGAGAACAAATTTTGAAATCTTCATTATGCCTATATATACCAGCTCCCATATATACCCACCACAGCATTTCTGTAATTGGTCCTAAATCATGATGTTTCATGCCAGTTAGTTTCTTTGCCTCTATTACTCCAGCTTCAGTCTTGCTGTTTGATATCCCAGAATTGTCTCTACTGTGTTTCATCTTAATTCAGACACATTCACTTCCATTTATCTTATATAAGTGACCTGGGTTAGTTGGCTACAATCCTATCTTGAGCTTGTAACCAGGGTAATTTCAACAAAGGTTCCATAATGTTGTGTCTTTTATTGCTTATAAATCCTCCATTCTCCATCCAAATGCAAATCTAACTTCTGTCACAGAGATACTGTGAATTACTCTTGAAGTCACAATGATTGCTGGTAGACTTTTTAGAAAAGATAGCAAGACTGCTGAATCCCAATTATATAGCCTTGTGTTCACTTCCTGTCAAAACAGAAAACCAAGCTGACCCATTGTCTCTTTCACTCCATGAAATTATCCTTTTACTATTATAAGAGTGTATGTTCATTGACAAAATAGTCAATATATTGCATTTAGAGATATCAAAATGATTCATGCAAAACTGATGCCCTCTTTTTATACACATTCCATCTTTTCTTTTGCTATTTCCTTTGCTGTAGCTTCAAACTTAGAGAAAGAGCTTTTAGCATTCTTTGAATTTTATATGAACCTTCACAAAAACTTATAGAAAAACACATACTTGAGAACCTATATGAGGATACTCTACACATTAATTTTATGATAGCATGCTTGTGGAAGATTATGTTGTTACATTGTAAATAATTGTCCCACCCACTGGTTTAATAAAAAAAAAGCGCTGATTTGCCAAAGGCAGGCAGGAAGTGTGGATGGGGCTACCAGACTAAGAAAACTCTGAGAACAGGAAGCACAGAGTAGAATGCCAGAAAGAAGCCAGAAGAAGCAGAGGACAACTATGCTGCTCTGAGAAAAGGTACCGAGTCGCATGGCTGAACAGGATAAGAATCATGGGTTAGACTAAGAGTTAAAAGTTAGCAAAGTGATATTCCTGGGCCTTAGGCCAATCAGCCTAAGACTATTGTAAGCATCTGTGTGTCTCTGTGGGTCTAAACCTTAAGGTTAGGCTTGAAAGTCTGGGCAAGAAACCTCCTACTACAGATGGCGCCAAAAGTGGGGCAATTATACTCACTTAAAGCCAAAGAAAGTTTAAAAAAATGGTCTAGGGCCCAAAGCAGCCTCTGAATTGTGTCTCCCACGTGAGCCTTGGTACAGGGATGCCATGGTGAGGCACATGGGCTTGAGCTATAATGGCGGACTTTTAGAATGCAGCTTAAAGTGTAAAATGGCTGGTTACTGAAGTCTCACAGGACTCTCAATATAAGCAAAAAGTTATAAATGATGTATTTAAGGTTTCTGTTCATAAAGACAAAAAGGGAACAGAATCACAGATGGCTTTCTAGTGGTGATATTTTCTTGGATCAGCTCTGTTTGCCAGAGGCAAAATGAGGCTGGGCTTTAAGAGAAGCTTCCTGATTCAGTCTTAGAGGCAAAACACTTGTGAGTTTTTTATTCTTGTCTTTTAAGAGGCCCTGCTGCCTAATAATTAAATGGAGTTAATGATCAGCAGATGGCAAAGCTTGACTTGCTAATCATATGGACCATAAAATTCCCCAGAGTACTTGTGTTAAAAAGATAAATTCTATGTAATTAGAATAGGAGCTAGGTGGAGCCATTCATCCATCCTACCAACCTTGAACCTTGGCAGATTAAAGGTGTGTTCAGAAACAGAAAGAAATAGAAGAATCTGGGTGGAGTCAATCACCCTGCCAAGCAAAGGTGTAGTCAGAGACACAAAAAGTTAATAAATAAATATACAGTAAAGACAGTTTTTTTATAAAAAGTATAAGTGGCTTAGAGTGTGTTGAAAATATATATATATATATATATATATGTATATATATATATATATATATACACATAGGCTTAGAGAAAGAAAAGAAAAGGTAAAGAAAGCCCTTAAAAAAGAAATACAGTAAAGTAAATAAATAAATAAAAAATAAGCCACATAAGGATGGAAAATACAAAGAATGTCTGGATACTGTATATTATTGTCTTATCTTTAAGCTTCTTTACTGAAAATGACTTAGTAAAAGCTGCTAAAGGCAGTTGTTTATTAATGTTGTTGGATTAATTCAACCTATATTTTGTAAATGAATTTACTTTAAAATTGAAATCCAAAGATATGTTACTTTGGAGAAGAGGTTTCTTTTTATTTTCACAGAGAGTGAGAGGCTGTGGATTTATTTCTGGATAAAGAACATAAAGTTTGATAGAGGAAGACCCCCTGAGAAATCTCCAATGGAAATGGATGGACTAGATGATTCAGCATTTCAGAGCACCTCTGTTGAAGTTTCCCAAACTCTGTATCCAGAACAACTTCAAGGAGACTGGTTGAGATGACCCAGCCTTAGAGACTACTCCACTAAAGACTTGTACATAATCCTACATTTTTCTTTGGGTTCCTATGGGATTGCCAGCATCCCCATTCAGCAGGAAGTAGCCTAGAGAACAGCGCCCACATTCCCAAAACATGGATTATGGATGTTTATGTTTATTTGCAGTGTTGTTTATAAGTTGTTATAGATAATGGGGGGGAACGAATATTAGATTTGGAGTTCTTTTTGTTTTAAAAAGAGAAAAGGGGATATGTGGGAGATTATGTTGTTTCATTGTAAATAATTGTCCCACCCACGGTTTAATAAAAAAAAGCACTGATTGGCCAAAGGCAGGCAGGAAGTGTGGGTGAGGCTACCAGACTAAGAAAACTCTGAGAGCAGGAAGCACAGAGCAGAATGCTAGAAAGAAGCCAGAAGAAGCAGAGGACAACTATGCTGCTCTAAGAAAAGGTACTGAGTCATATGGCTGAACAGGATAAGAGTCATGGGTTAGACTAAGAGTAAAGAGTTAGAAAAGTGATATGCCTGGGCCTTAGGCTGATAAGCCTAAGACTATTTTAAGCATCTGTGTGTCTCTGTGGGTCTGTGGGTCTAAACCTTAGGGTTAGGCCTGATAGTCAGGGCAAGAAACCTCCTAATACACATGCTATCTTCAGAATTTCTTAAGAAAACAAAACAACAAAAACAGAAGCCACAAAAAAACTTCTCTCCAACAAAGAAAAGAATCTCCCACAAGAGTGAGTAAGAAGGATTCAGAAATTCCAAAGTCAAGGAGTAAAGTAAAATTGGGTTCAAAGACTCTTCTCTACAGGTTATAAGTTCACTAAGATCAGCTCATATTCAAGGAAATTGGCTTATGAATGGGAAAATAAACAGCAAAACAGCCTGTATATGCCTTTCAAAAATACACAAATCAGAAATCATGTACTTGTATTCTGTCTTCACTGCCACAACATTTTCCCATACACTTAAAGGAAAGCATTTAGGTAGTATTTAGAGGTTGAAGGTCAGTCTGATAGTTATCCAACTTGGCATTCACCTAATTAACTTTAGAGGAGGCCGTGTGTTTAAACAGAGATCTCTACAGTTCAGTTACATTTTTTGCTCTTTGATATTTTGCTTTGTTTTAATATATTTTCAAGGTAGTAAACAGATTAATGGGTTTCATTATGACACTCTCATACATGTCTTCTTTTAATTCATCCACTTCTCCCATTGCCATTCCAAATCCTACTACTCCATCCCTGTGGTTACCCTTCATCACTCCAACAGCTTTACTTCTGCTTTCATGTCATATGACTGCCTACAGTCTATAACTTTCCTAAAATCTATACTTCTTTGCATTTTTCTTTTTTTTCTTGGTTAAGTCTATGGTACTAACATATGGGATGGTATTGCCTCCATTCAGAATGCATCATCCTGTCTCATTTAAATAACTCTGTGATTGATGGCGGTGATTGATGGGGATGAGTTGTGGGAAGGAAGTGGGAGAAAGGAATGGAGAGGAAACGATGGTACATAAAAAAGATACTTCTTAAATAATAAAAAGGAAAAGAGGAAAGATGCACTCTAACCACTGGTTAATGGATGTGTGGCTTTGTACTATCTGATAAGTCAAGCATTCCAGTTTTTATCTTGAGGGGTATTCCTATGGATAATAAAGTGAAGACCATTATCTATTTTTAGCAAATATGTTTGTCCTATGGTTATCTACTTCATTGATGGTATCCTTTAAATAGAAACACTTGAATTTTGATGATGTCCAATAGATATGCTTTTGTCATTATGTACTTAATACTGTACATATGAAGACATTTCCTAACCAAAAGCCATATCTATAGGATTTGACATTATGTTCTTAGAGTTTTAATCATTTTAGATTGAACTTTAAGTCTATAATCCATTTTAAATTTGTCATCTGGTTGTCTCAAGATGAGATGTTAAAGACATATCAATGCTCTAAATAAATTTTATATCTAAAATATTAAAATAAATCAGAAAAAAACTACCTGGGTCAACCCAAAATTAGACTAATCAATTCTTCCTAATTTATGTCATTTATTTATAAGCAAATAAAAACTGGATACTCAATCACATTTCAAGAATTCCTATATTAATGCAACTTCAATAGAATTATTTGCTATTCAGCAATGGTTTTTTTGTTTTTGTTAAATGTGAAGAATGTCATATTATCATTGCAAATAAATGGCATAACCTGCAATGTGTCAATCAAAGGTTAAAAAAAAACAAGAACATAGCTGATTTAACAAACTAAGTTGGATTTTTGTGAGAAAAATTTGGGCTCAATACAGATGTATTACAGCAATTCTGGACAATAATCAAAAATGGAATAGAAAATGCAGAAAGAAAAATCATAAATACTATTTTAATATTTAGCAATAGATACAGTTAGTTTTTGATGGCAATATTTGCATATGTACAGAATATAATAAAAATATAAGTGATCTATGCTAGCATTGCTCACCTAATTTTAAAATATTTTTTAAAAAACTAAACATTTTGCCATTATGTACTTCGTATCATTATCATTTCCTTAATAAAGGAACACCATTTACAATGTGTATGAAAATAAATGGGTAACTGTGTTCATGTGTGGGTGTTAGGACTACCTAAAAGTATAAGTTATTCATTATCAGCTGATACTGCTTTTTTGTAACAACCCAAATAACTTGATGGCCCACATCACACTAATAGTTAGAAGAATTTAGTGAGTTATTAATGACTTGAAATAAAAAAGTTACTTAAAGTATAGCACAAATAAAAAGTGACTTTTTTTTTCTACCAGGTGTTACTTTCAAAAGTTATCAAATAATGGAAGGAGAGATGGTGCAGTAGTTAAAAGTACTTATTGTAGATGATCAGGGGTAAGCTCCAACATGGTAGCTGAAAAGTATCTGAAGCTCCTCTTTGAAGAAATCAAATCTACCCACAGTGCAGGTATGTGTATGCAAACAAAACAATCACACACATAAGATATATAAATCCATTAAAAAGTTATCCATGGTCATTAGTACATACTGTACTAGTAATAATTTCTAAAAGGACAATTATCAACATAATAATAAAATAGAAATTGCTTGAAAATTGAAATGCACTTAGTATAGCCATGTCTCTGAAGAATTCCAAATCATGTTTACAAATATGAAGAGTGTTAATATATTGAATTACATTTTACCCTTCTTCTACCTTAGGCAAGTTAACCAGGCATCTCACAGTCTTTTGTAGTTTGATGGTCAACAAGAATATCTCACAGCAGTGTTATGCTCTAAACCTATGCTGTGACCCTTTAATACAGTTCCTCATATTGTGATCCCCAACCATAAAATTGTTTCATTGATACTTTATAGCTGTACTTTTGCTACCGTTATGAATTGTAATATCATTATTTTATAAGTGACCACAAATGGATTGTGAGCCACAAGTTGAGAACCACAGTTCTAGCCTATATTTTCCGAGAATATAAGAAAAAATGTCTGAAAATGGCAATTTTCCATTGCCACTTACAGGTAAAGAGGCATAAGTAACACATTTCTTGGCAATAAAAATCATGAAGATTTAGATGAACGTGGGTTTTTATTTGTCCATTTTCTTGCTCTGTATTGTGCTTTGTCACATCAGTAATAGATAGCATGACCATGTTCTTTATTATCTAATGTAGGCATTAAAGAATGTTCTAAACAGGAGAGATGTCACGACCATAGCATAAACTGGGATAGTGTGGTCAAACTAGATCCCTGCTGCATGCTCTCCTATTTCATACACATTGTATTTTATAGCACTGGTCCATTGGTATATTTCTTATTCTCTCACATTTTATAAACTAATTGCGATATCCATGGACTTGAAAATAGTAACTAAGATACATGTAATTTGCCCTACTTGCTCAACTACAAAATTTCCTAGAAACATAAAACTTATACCACTTTCACCCTGTATTCATTTGCCCCAGAACTGCTGTTATATAGATAACCTCCTGTGATCCTTTACCCAGCATATTTATAAACCATTTTTAATATAGACTCTAAAGGGGGAAAAAACAGAGACAGGATAAAAGTAGAAGGAGAGGCTAAAAGAGAAATTGGGAATAAAAGCAGAACTGAACACCAAACTTTAATGTAATGGAATAAAGGGGAGATTTTTGTAAGTTATTTTAAAAGATTTATTTTTATTTTATTTTCAGGAGTGTTTTGGCATCATGTGTGCATATCTGTGCACTACATGCATGCAGTACCCACAGATTCCAGAAGACAGAAATCCCCTGGAGCTAGAATTACCTATGACTATGATCCATGAAATGAGTATGGGAAACTGAACATGGGTTCTCTCCAAAAGTAGAAACTAAGGAGCCATTTCTTCACTCACTGCAATAAAATTAGCTTGTAAGAAGTATGTCCAGTAGTAAATTTTGGTTTCTGGGTTTTGACAAGATTAATTTATTTTTGTTCTTTAGCTCAAAGTAGAAAATTTCTTATAACCTAAAACCTTAAGACAAAATTCAAAGGGTTGTCATACATTATTTTGGATGTTAGAGTGTGAAATACACTTAAAGAAACATTGTCAAATGTATCAACTGTAAAATATTATAGAATCAAATGTACCCCTGCTTCTTTATTTTTTCTATATTATTAGGAAGATATGATCACAAATAAAATGTATTATGAACACTATCAAAACTAGAAGAAAATGTTCCTATTTCTATTTGGTTATTCTAGTTAGTCCATTTTGTAGAACACAGGAAGATAACTGAAGGTGTTTTAATTTAAATGATCTGTAAACAGGCTTGTGAGAGATGGTTCACAAATACTGGCACTATATTCTCCTATATACATGTGCACTTTCTAAGGGATGTAGGGTACTCATTTCTACCTTAAATCCAGGCTGGTACCACCATGACCTTCTTAACAATTAGAATGTGATGGAACAGAAACACCAAACTCTAAGAGCTATCATTAAATGATTTTGGAGCTTCAATTTTCATGTTTTTTCATTGTGAGAAGTTATGCCTAGCCTGCTGCAGAGGAAAGTATGCTTGTGGTCTTCACTAAATGCACTAATAAGTAGGAATGAATGCAGCTGAACCTCTGGATAATTGGACCACATACATAACTTAAGCAATCATATAGAGTTTTAAAAAATCGAAAGTGAACTCTAACATAATGCAGAAGTATGAATAAGAAATCCATGACAATTGGGAAGAGTAGTTTGAATGTACTGTAATGTTATTCTCTCTAATGTTAGGGAAGAATATATTTCTTTCCTCTCAAAAATGAAATAACTTGCTCATTTTTCTCACATATATTCTTTTCAGTAATGTTCTTTAAAGTTATGTATATAATGTATCTTTTACTATGACTTCTCTTTAGTTCTTTCTTACTGAAATATCCTTCATTTTCTCATATATTAAAATATATTTTAGAACCACCATCACCTTAAGATATTATCATACATATTTTCTTCATAACTAAATAGTGTCAAAGGGTTTTCTGCACTCATAAATTTCGCTTTATTTCGTTTGTTTCATTTCACAGAAATCTAACTTCTGGGGCACTGCTAAAACTTAATGTATCAACAATGGCATCTTGCTATATCAAAATCCAACAGAGGAACTGGATAGATTGCTCAGTGGATGAGTGCATAGTACTCTTGTAGAAAAGACCTAGCTAAGTTCAGGACTCCTATATTAGGTGTCTTACAACCACCTTTAAATCCAGCTCCAGGAGATTTAACATATTTTTATGGCATATGAGATTACCTACATTCATGTTTATATAACCACACACAAATACAGACATGCTACATAATTAAAAAATAACATAAATACTTTTATCAATCAGATATTTTTGTGTTTTTGATGAAACATTCCTGTGTTTGTTTATATTATGCCTTTTTAAAACTATATGCTTTTGACTTTTCAACACTTGATAATGTTTGTGTTACTTGAAAAGAACTGTCCTGTCTCTAATGTCTTTTGATAGTTGTTTCTTAATTTATTCATTCATAGAACTATGGTTCCCTTTCAAAAATAAAACTGTCTTAAATCAAAAGTTTGACCTTGCTCTTCTTTTTTAAATAAAGTTTTATTAGACTGTTGCTATATCCATTTGTTCAAATACTACATTTGGATACTTTTCAGTCTATCTGTTGTCATACACACAGAGTTTATTGACTTTTAACCTTTTCATATATGTTTTAATTTTATTATATAAGTTCTTCTATCCACATACAATGAAATTCATATCCTTGTAGATAATCACTCCTACAAATCTTATCATCTAATCTAACATATTTTTATCCAGTATTTATCACTTCTCTTTTTATTTCTATTAAATTTTTTTTTCAGTAATATATCCTGATTATGGATTCCCCTTCTTCAATTACTTCAGCTTATACTTAGTTCCCATTCCATCCATGGCCATCTCATGTCTGTCTCTCAATGGAAAGTAAATGTAGTTCTATGTGATAATAATAAAATGAAGTATAATAAGATAAAACTAAAACATTGGAAGTAGGAAAAAAACAAAGAAAAGAGATCCATTTGTTCACACACTCAGGAATTCAATAAATGCTTTAACCTGAAATTTATAATTTATAAATGAAGAACTTAGAAGGTAAACAAAGTAAAAATATATAACTAAAATTAAAATTGATTTTAAAAGGAGGATCCCCAATTCAGAATTATGAGAGAAAAGATCTCCAAAGTTGTCATGGCTTCATTTTCTGTTTGTCATCAACTGCTTGGTTGGCAACCAACACTTAAGAGTGGGTAGCTCACCCAGTGAGACTCCATTGGAGAAAAATAAATTTTCATTTACAGATGGTTATTAATTGGAGATTACTTTGTTAGGCTAAGAGTTTTGAATCACATTTCTTTAAACTTTAGGAACAGAACTGGTGCTAATCCATGTTAGTGGGTCTTTTTTTGCTTTCAGGTTTAAATATTTTTACTTTGTTTATATATCTAGTGTTTTCTCTTTCAGACTCAATGTTCTGTATGCTTCTCGTACTTTGATGGACATCTATTTCTTTAGGGTAGGAAATTTTTCTTCTATGATCTATAATATTTTTTCCTTGCCTCTTTTCTTGACGTGTATTTCTTTGCCTTTATGTATTTCTAATATTCTTAGATTTGGTCTCTTCATAGTGTCCCAGGTGATTTTATTCAGAATTTGTTGTTTAGATTTAACATTTTCTTTGGTCAAAGACTATCCATTTCTTCTATCATGTCTTTAGTGCCTGAAATTCTTCTTCTATTTCTTGTATTACATTGGTAAGGTTGTCTTTAGGAATCCTATTCAAGCTCTTAAACTTTTCACTGCCAAATTTCCCTAAGTTTGTGTTCTTGCTGTTGATTTTATTTCTACTTGCAGATTTTTTACTATTTTTTAAATTTCTTTCTATAGATTGTGTTTTCAATGATTTATTTAAGGACTTTATTAATTTCCTCTTTAAGAACCTCTATTACATTCATAAAGGCTATTTTAATAATTTTGTCTCATGTTACAGCTATGTTAAAAAAAAACCTCAGGGCCTTCTGAGGTAGGGAAGCTGGGCTCTACTGGCCAATATTATTGTGTTTCTGCATTGGTTTCCAGGCATCTGGTTTTGTGAAGATTATATTATTATTCTAGGTGCTGATATCTGTCATATATTTGATGGGTGAGTGTTTTGATCCAAGATTTCTGCTGTGCTCTCTGATTCTTAGGAGAATGTTGTGGTTGTGTCCTGCTAGTTAAGAAGTTAATCTTAGATTCTTCCAAGTTGAACACTTGGGGGTTAAGGATAAAATGTGCTAACAGGTATTAGGAGCTAACACTTAGAATTGGAAATGGTCTAGGAAGGATAAACTGAGTGGATCCATGGAAGGGATGCATTCTGGATATTCCACTAGGATATGCTTACTCCCCCGGAACTGAGAGCGGAGAATGAGGAGAGGTCAGTATACCCAGTCTGCTGCAGATCTGGGGATGACAGTAGGAGGGTTGATATGTAGGAGAGGAAGGACGGTGAAGATCTGAAGCTTGTCTACCTTTTTCACTGGCCTACTTACTTCCTGGTACAGTATGACTGGTAGGTTCTTAGAGAAAATCATCATGACCTGCTGGAAAAGCAGGAAGAGACAAAGGGGAGGCTACAATGGGGATCTGCTATACAGATGGAGGTGAGAGTTAGATATTAAATTTGGAGGAGAGAAGTGAGGGTTAGTGTAGTACTAGGTTTCTGGCCCAGACTTTCCGGCCTAACCTCAAGGTTTAAGCCCACAGACCCACCATTCCACAGTCCCACAGAGACACACAGATGCTTTCAATAGTTTTAGGCTAATATACCTAAGGTCCAGGCATATAACTCGCTGACTCTTTACTTTTAAACTAACCCATGTCTCTTATCTTGTTCAGCCTTGTGGCTCGGTACCTTTTCTTAGAGCAGCATAGTTGTCTACTGCTTCTTCTGGCTTCTCTCTGGTGTTCTGCTCTATGCTTCCTGTTCTCAAGAGTTTTCTTAGTCTGGCAGCCCCACCCACACTTCCTGCCTGCCTTTGGCCAGTCAGTGCTTTTTATTAAACCAGTGGGTAGGACAATTATTTACAATGAAACAGCACAATATCCCACATATCCCCTTTTCTCTTCTTAAAACAAAAAGAACTCCAAATCTAATATTCGTTCCCCCCCCATTATCTATAACAACTTATAAACAACACTATAAATAAACACAAACATCCATAATCCATGTTTTGGGAATGTGGGCATCATTCTCTAGGCTACTTCCTGCTGAATGGGGGTTTTAGCAATCACATGGGAATCCAAAGGAAAATTTCGGATTATGGACAAGTCTTTAGTGGAGTAGTCTCTAAGGCTGGGTCATCTCAACCAGTCTCCTTGAAGTTGTTCTGGATACAGAGTTCAGGAAACTTCAACAGAAGTGCTCTGAAATGCTGAATCATCTAGTCCATCCATTTCCATTGGAGATTTTTCAGGGGGTCTTCCTCTATCAAACTTTATGTCCTTTTCCGGAAATAAATCCACAGCCTCTCATTTTCTGTGAAAATAAAAAGAAAACCTCTTCTCCAAAGTAGCATATCTTTGGATTTCAGTTTTAAAGTAAACCCATTTACAAAATAAATAGGTTGAATTAATCCAACAGCATTTATAATCGACTGTCTTTTAGCAGCTTTTACTAAGTCATTTTCAGTCAAGAAGCTTAAAGATAAGACAATAGTGTGGAGTATCCAGACATTCTTTGTATTTTCCATCTTTACGTGGCTTATTTTTTATTTATTTATTTTACTCTACTTCTTTTTTAAAGGCTTTCTCTACCTTTTCTTTCTCTAAGCTTGTGTATCTTTTTTAACACACTCTAAACCACTTAGACTTTTACAAAAAAAAAAAAAACCTGTCTTTACTGTATATTTATTTCTTAACTTTTTCTGTCTCTGACCACACCTTTGCTTGGCTAGGGTGATTGACTGCACCCAGATTCCTCTATTTCTTTCTGTTTCTGAACACACCTTGGCTCTTGGCTAAGGATTCAAGGTTGGAAGGGTGGATGGATGGCTCTACCCAGCTCCTACTCTAATTTCATAGAATTTATCTTTTTAACTCAGATACTCTGGGGAATTTTAGGGTCCATATAATTACCAAGTAAAGCTTTGCCATCTGCTGCTCATTAACTCCATTTAAGTACTAGCCAGCAGGGCCTCTTAAAAGACTCAGGAGTAAAAAAACTCACAAGTATTTTGCCTCTAAGGCTGAATCAGGAAGCTTCTCTTCAAAAAAGCCAAGCCTCAATTTGCCTTGAGCAAACAGAGCTGATCCAAGAAAACATTGACACTAAGAAACCATCTTTGACTTTATTCTCTTTTTGTCCTTATTAATAGAAACTTTAAATCTACCATATAGAGCTCTTTGCTTACATCTAGACTCAGGAACTGGCCTTGTTCACCTTAAATTGCATGTAGCAAACACACCATTTTATAATTTAATCCCATTTACCACAGGCCACTTCATAGCTACAAGTTGGAAGTTGCTTTGGGCTTTGTTTCTGTGTTCTAGACTGTTTTTTAAACTTTCTATGGTTTTATGTGGGTATATATCATGTATATGACCCACATTGGGCTGCCATTTGTAGTATGAGGTTTCTGGCCTGGACTTTCCGGCCTAACCTCAAGGTTTAGGCCCACAGACCCGCAGACCCGCAGTCCCACAGAGACACACAGATGCTTTCAATAGTTTTAGGCTGATTGACCTCAGGTCCAGGCATATAACTTGCTAACTCTTTACCCTCAATCTAACCCATGACTCTTATCTTGTTTAGCCTTGTGGCTTGGTACCTCTTCTTAGAGCAGCATAGTTGCCCTCTGCTTCTTCTGGCTTCTCTCTGGCATTCTGCTCTGTGCTTCTTGTTCTCAGAGTTTTCTTAGTCTGGCAGCCCTGCCCACACTTCCTTCTTGCCTTTGGCCAATCAGTGCTTTTTATTAAACCAGTGGGTGGGATAATTATTTACAATGAAACAACACATCCCACAGGTTAGTGCAGTCAGACTGCCTGCTTTCTTGGCTGGAGTTGCCTGTTGATTCCCAGGGAATGTCTCCTGGAATTGAGGACTAGGATAAAGTGAGCTGAGGAAATATTGGAGAAGATCTGTATGTTCCACTGGACATAGGGTCAGAGAGGGTGGCAAGTTTTCAGCAGGTGGTTGCCTAGAGAGATGGGAGTCTGAAAGGGAAATCAGATTTGGAGAAGAGAAAGGAAAGTCGACGAGCTGAACTTAGTCTACCTGTTTAGTATACAGTCAAAGGGAAAAAAATCCTCTTAGTGTCAAACAAGGAAAAGAAAATAATTCAACCTATCTTCTAGAAATTTTCTAATAATTATGTTACAATATTTATATTATTTCTATAATTCCAGTTTGCCCATTCATTTTGAATCTTTTATGCTTCTCTCATTCCTTACATCTAGACAGTGGTTTCAACTACCTCCACTCCTCTTAGTACCTCCCAATCTCCCCTCTCCCCCATTCCACACCTCCTCCATTTCTGTTCATAAAAGAACAGGCCTCCCAAGGATATCAACCAAACACTGAATAACAAGTTACATTAAGGCACAAACCTTCATATCAAGGCTGGATGAGACAATCCAGTAGGAGGAAAATGGCTCCAAAAGCAGACAAAAGCGTATAGAATCCCCCACCCAATTCCCACTATTAGGAGTCTAAAAGAACAAGCTACAAAGAGACTCATAACATATATAAAGAGAACCTAGCTCAGACCCAGGAAGGTTTTATGATTGTTAATTCAATCTCTGTGAGTCCATATGTGCTCTGCTTCCTTGACTCTGTGGGCTATGTACTCCTGGTCTCTAACCCTCTGGCTCCTACAATCTTTCCTCCTTCTTTTCCCTTGGGTTTCTCAAACTCTTCCTAATGCTTGACTGTGGGTCTCTGCATCTGCTCCCTTCAGTTGGTGAATGAAGTGTCTCTGATGACAACTGGGCTACATACTGACCTATGAGTATAGGAGAATATCATTAGGAATCATTTTATTAACTTTTCATTTTTTTCAAGTCATGTTTGGTTTTATCTTAGGTCTCTGAGATATCCAGCACTCATTCTCGGCTCTCTAGGAAATGGCAGACATGGAATCCCTCTTGTGGCATGGGTCTCAAGTTGAACCAGTCAATGATAGGCCACTCCTAGAAGTCCTGTACCACAGTTAACTCAGTACATCTCACAGGCAGAACAAATTGCCACTCAAGGATTTTGTGGCTAAGTTGGTGTTCCAGTCATACTAATGGAAGCCTTTCATGCTTATAAAAGATGGCTGGTTCAGTTCCATACCCCCTATTACTTGAACACTTTACTAATGTTACCCTTTACACATTCCTGGGAGTTCCTAAATCATATCCCAAATGCCTACTAAATCAGTGCTTTTATTGCTGTGAAGAAACATTATAAAGATGTAAAATCTTATAGACAAAAATATTTATTGGGGATTGCTTGCAGTTTTAGAATTTCAGTTCATTACGGTCATGGCAGGAAGCATGACAGTCAGGCAGACATGGTCCTAGACAAGGAGCTGAGATCTCCATAGGCAGCAGGAAGAGATTTCTATACTGGACATGGCTTGAACATCTGAAATCTTAAAGTTGACCTCCAGAGAAACATTTCTCTAGGAAAGCCACACATACTCCAAAATTCCACACTTCTTAACAGTGTTACTTCATATTGGGAAGCATTCAAACACATGAGTCTATCTATTGAGACTGTTCATATTCAAATCACCACACCACTCATTCCCAACCTGTTCTCCCAGTATTCTCTCCTTACATCACTCACTCACCTCCAAAATAATCCTTCCTAATACCATCTCTATTTACCCCCAGTCTATTCATGAAGTCTATTTTATTTTACCTTCCCAGGGAGATCCATGTATCCCCCTCTTGAGCCCTTCTTGTTACTTACCCTCTCCAGGACTGTGGATTATAACATAGTTATCCTTTATTTAACAGATAATATACACATATAAGTGAGTATGTGTAGTAGGACAGACCCATAGAGTCAAAGACATTGGCTCAAACCAATTGTTAAGACATGCACATAAGGATTTATGAGCCAACCTGGAGTCTGCCTTAGGACCTAGCAACAACTACTGTCAGAGGTCTTGATTGTACCCAATGAGGAGTGACAGCCATCATTTGATTGTGATATAGCCTGGGTGCTCAGAGGAAGGTATACAAGACTCTCCCCATTGCTGAATAAAGGAGTTAGCCCTTTGCTTTTCAACTGAATCTCAGAGTTTGTGTTGTTGACTCTGTGCCTTCTCACCCTCTCCCTTGAGGAAATCGTTATGACCCAGCAACAATTATGTACCATGTTTGCCTTTCAGAGTCTGAGATACCTCACTCAGGAGGATTTTTTCTACTATTATCCATTTGACAGCAAATTTCATGACATCATTTAAAAAATAAAAGATATGAGTAATACTCCATTGTGTAAATGTACCACATGCCCCCATTCTTTGTTTGAAGGACATCTAGGTGACTTCTAGTTTCTGGCTATTATGAATAAAGTTTCAATGAATATTGCTAAACTGGTCACCTTGTAATAGGATGGAGCATCCATTGGATATATGCCAAGAGTAATGTAGCTAAGTCTTGAGATCCATCTATTTCCAACTTTCTGAGTAACCACAATACTGATTTCCATAGTGGTTATTTAATTTTGTGTTCTCACTTGCAATAGAGGAGTATTCTAGCTCCACATTCTAACCAGCATGAGCTGTCACTTGTAGCTTTGATCTTAGCCAAAGGTCTAAGATCTGAAAGGTATAAAATGGAATCAGAGTCATTTTGATTTTTATTTCCCTGTTGGCTAAAGATGTTCATCATTTCTTTAAATGTTTCTCAGCCATTTGGAAATCCTCTGTTGAGAATTCTGTTTGGAGATATACATAATTTCTAATTATATTATTTGTTTTTCTGATATCTAGTTTCTAGTTTCTGGATATATATATATCGTGGGCTGCCTTTTGTACTACTGACAGTGTCCTTTGCCTTATAAAGGCTTCTCAGTTTAATGGGGTTCTATTTATTAATTGTAGATCTTAAGTGCTTGAGGTATTGGTGTTTTCTTCAGAAAGTTGTCTCCTGTGCCAATGCACTTGAGGCTATTCTTCACCTTATCTTCTGTTTAGTGTATCAGGTTTTATGCTGAGATATTTGTTCTAGTTGGACTTGAGTTTTATGTAAGGTGATAAATATAAATCTATTTATATCCTTCCACATGCAAACATCCAGTTTGACCAACACCATTTAATGAAAATGCTTTCTTTTGTCCCTTGTGTATTTCTGGCTTCTTACGTGTGTGGATTTATGTCTTGGTCTTTAATTTACTTCTATTGATAAATATGCCTGTTTTTATACCAATATTATGTGTTTTTATTACTAAAATTCTATACTACAACTTGAGATAAGATATGGTAATACTTCCATAAATTATTTTATTGTACAGGATTGTTTTATCTATCTTTTTATTTTGTTCTGATTTTTCATATAAATTTACTTATTTCAAGATCCATAAAGAATTGTGCTGGAATTTTGATGGGGATTGCATTGAATGTATAGATTGCTTTTAGTAGGATGTCCACTTTTTACTGTTAATCCTACCTATCCATGGTTATAGGAAATCTCTCTGTGTTCTGATATCTATATCAATTTCCTTCAAATTGTGAAGGTTTTACTATACAGGTATTTCACCTGCTTGCTTAGATTTACCAACAAGATATTTTATATTATTTGTGGCTATTTTGAGGGCTGTTGTTTCCTGGATTTCTTTTTCAGCTCATTTGTTGTTTGTATATAGGAGGGCTACTGTTTTTTGTTTGCTTGTTTATTTTTTGTTAATCTTGTATGCAGCACTTTGCTGAAGGTGTCTATCAGTTGTAGAATTTCCATGGTAGAATTTTTTGAGTTGATGATATATACTATCTTGTTATCTGCAAAAAGTCATGCTTCAATTTCTTCCTTTGCAAATTGCAGCCCCTTTTTCTCCATTGATTGTCATATGGCTTTGGTAGAACTTACAGTATTATTGAATAGATATGAAGAGAGTAGACATCCTTATTTTGTTCCTGATTTTACTTGAATTGTTTTGAGTTTCTCTACATTTAATTTAATGTTAGCTATACATGTAAATCTTATTTATTGTGTTTACACATGTTCATTGTATAGTCTCCTCAAGACTTTTATCATGAAGGTGTGTTTGATTTTGTCGAAGACTTTTTCAACATCTAAGTAGATAACTATATGTTTTTTTTTCTCTCAGTATGTTTATATCATAAATTAAATTGACATATTTTTGTATGTTGAATCATTTCTGTATCCTGGGATGAATCTCATTTCACCATGGTGGATAATCTTTTCAATGTGTTCTTGGGTTTGGTTTGTTAGTATTTTATTAAATATTTTTTCATGAAGAAATTTGGTCTATAATTTTCTTTTCTGAGTCTTTGTGTGGGTCTTTGGGTATCAGCATAACTGACATCATAAAATTAATTTTGCAGTGTTTTCTTTGTTTCTGTTTTGTAGAATAATTTGAAGAGTTTTAATATTACCGGTTTATTGAAAGTCTGATAATAACCTGTTGTAAAACAGTCTGACCCTGGGAGTTTTTTGGTTGGGAGACTTTTATTGACTACATATATTTCCTTAGGGGTTTTATATATCTATTTAAATTGTTATCTGATCTTGATTTAACTTTAGCCAGTGTTATCTATTGAGAAAATGTATCCATTTCTTTTTAATTTTTCTTTTTTTTTTTTTTTTTGGAGTTCAGGTCTTTGAAGTATGACATAATATTTCTTTGTATTTTTTGATGTCAGTTGTTACATCTCTTCCTTTCTGATTTTATTAATTTAGACATTCTATCACTGTCTTTTGGTTAGTTTGGATAAGGATTTGTCTATTTTGTTGAGTTTCTCAATGAACCAACTCTTTGTTTCATTGAGTCTTTGTCTTGTTTGTTTTTATCTTATTGGTTTCTTCCCTCAGTTTATTTACTGATATCCATTCTTCCTGAGTTTGCTTGCTTTCTTGTTCTAGAGCTTTAAAATGTGCTATTGAGTAGTTATCTTGCAATCTTTCTAATTTCTTCATGTAGGCATGTAGTACCATGACCTTTTCTCTTAGCACCAGTTTAATTATATCCCATAATTTTAAGTATATTGTACATGGAATTTCATTGAATTCTATCTTTAATTTCTTTAATTGTGTCTTAACCCATTAGTCTTTCACTAAAGAGTTTGTAGTCCTTCTGTTGTTTCTGTTGTTGTTGAAATCCAGCTTTAATCTATGGTGGTTTGACAGAATACAAGGGGTATTTCAATATTCTTCTGTGTATTGAGGTTTTCTATGTGAGTGAAAATGTGGTCAGTTTTGGAGGTAGTTTCCTAAGGTTTTGAAAAAGAGGGTATATTCTTTTGTGTTTGGATGAAATATTCTGTAGATATCTTTTAGAGCATTTGCTTTATAGTATCTTTCTGTTTTAGTATTTTCTGTTTAAATTTTGTCTGGATAAACTGCCCATTGGAGAGTGAAGAATTGAAGTCTTCCACTATCAAAGTGTGAGAATCAGTGTGTAATTTAATCTTCAGTAATATTTCTTTTACAAATGTGGGTGCCCCTTTTATATGGGCATAAATGTTTAAAATTCAGACATCTGAGGTAATGTTTATCTTTAATGCTGAGGTGAATTTTGGGCATGCAGTAGAAGAAATGATTTTGTTTTTCATTCATTCTGTTAGTTCATGTCCTGTTATTTTGGTGGTGGTGGTAGTATGTTGTATATGTGTGTGTGTGTGTGTGTGTGTGTGTGTGTGTGTGTATGTATGCTTTCCACGTTTTTTTGTGTGTGTGTGGTGAGATCATTTACTGTCTTTTAAATTTAATTTTATTTTTTTAACAAATTAACCTTCTTGTGTTGGAATTTTTTTTAATACCTCCTTCAGGGCTGGATTTGTGGATAGATGTTTAAATCTGTTTTGTCCTGAAATATTTTGCTGTTTTCTTTATCTATGTGGATTAGAATTTTTATTGGGTATAGTAGTCTAGGTTGGCATTTTTGGTAACTTGAAGTCTGTAAGACTTCTGTCCAGACTTCTCTGGCTTTTAGAGTCTCTGCTGAAAAATCATTTATAATTCTAAATATGTTTACCTTATATGCCAATTGGCCCTTTTTCCTTACAGCTTTTAATATGTTATCTTTGCTCTGTGTGTTTAGTGCTTTGACTAGTATGTTGGTGTAACAGATTTTCTTTTCTGGTACAATATACTTGGTGTTTTGTGTACTTCTTGTACAATTTTAGGCAGTTTTTAAAATATTAGGACAATTTTTTTATAATTTTATTAAATATATTTTCTGGATGAGATTCTTCTATTCATATTATTCTAGTTTTGTCTTCTCACTGTCTCACAGATTTTTAGATGTTTTGTATCAAGAATATTTTAGAATTAATATTTTCTTTGACTGATGAATCTATTTCTTCTATTGTATCTTCAATTCCTGATACTCTTCCTTCCCTCACTTGTATTCTGTTGGGGATGCTTGTGTCTGTAGTTACTGTTCACTCACCTAGATTTTACATTTCAAGAATTACTTCAATTTTTATTTTCTTTAATGCTTCTTTTTCCATTTTCTAATCTTGAACACTTTTATTTTACGTTGTTATTTTATTGGCAGTATTGGCTTTCTTTAAGGGCTTTACTTGTTTCCTCCAATTATTGTCTTTTCCTAGAATTCTTTAAAGGATTTATTTACTTCTTTAAGGGATTCTATAATCTTTGCAAAATTGGTGTTTTATGTCTTTTACTTGTACTTCAACTGTGTTGGAATATTCAGGGCTTGCTATAGTAAGATAGTTGGACTCTGGTAGTGACATATTAACCTGGATGTTGATGATTCTGTTCTTACCATGGCATTTATGCATCTGTGTTTGGGATAATTATAGGTCTAGGTTCTTATTTCTGGGTTTGTCTTTTTTGGATGCATGTTTTGTTCCTTGGTTTTTTTCCTCTCTGGTCTTCTTGTCTGGTTATCTGTTGTTAAGCAGTGAGTCTCCACACAACTTGGCACCTGTACTTCTGGTAGATCATGTGTCCCTCAGAGTTGGGTGCTTAAGTTCTTGCAATCAGCCTAGCCTCTCTTCAAGCAGAGAATTTCTGCCTGAGTTTGGGAAAATGAGGAGAGGAGAGGGATTGGGGTTGGGGACACAAAGAAAGTGAGGGAGTTTGTGGATGAGCAGTTTACCTGGATTTCTGGTGTGACCTTTGAGTAGAGATTACTATTCCACCTGAGTTGGAAGTTGGCCTATGATTAAGGGAGTGAAATGAAAATTGGCAATAGTGTCAGGGGCTCTGTGAGAGTAGAGGGAATGTATCTGAAGACCAGTGCCCTATTTAGAGTTCTGGAAATAGGCATGGCTTCTTTCCCATCATGGAGTCCCCACACAATTTGGAGACTGGGGTTCTGATGGATTATGTGATATCTGCCTGAGTTAATGGCTGGGAAGTAGTATTAGGAGGTGAGAAGGCATAGGATGGCAGAGGACTGGATCTATGGGAACAGAACCTAGGGAGTGTGAGATTTCAGAGGGCAGGAGACATACCTGTTCGTCTCATGCTTAAGTAGTTTATATCCCAAATATCATGTGTCTTTTCATTTAACCTAACTAAGTTATAAGAACATGTCTTATTATAATTACTTTTAGAGTTCTTCTCCATGAGTTTCTGATAGGGTTCATAACACACTTAGCATTTATATGTTACCATTAACCTTTATTTACAATTTAAGTCATGAAAAGTGACACAAAATTCTAGTATTAACTTTAGTTCAGTGGAGCATGATAGTCTACATTTTCCTTCTCATTTTTCCAACCTAATTCTTTACCCGATTTTTTCTTATATTGACTTGAAAATTGATAGTACAACTATTTATTCTCATATTAAGGGGCTATTTCCAAACATTATTTTCCAGGGGTCTTCTGTGTTAGTGAAAGGGAAAGGGATATAATTTGGCCACTAACTTTCCATATGAATATCATGTTAGTAGTTGGTGAGGTATTTTATGTTTCCATAACTCAGATTCAAATCAATATTTAGTATACAGATCACTCATATAACTTTTAAAATAAAAGGTATATTAAATGCATTATTTATTTATGCAAAAAACTTTACATAGACATAATAATATGAAAATATTATGCCATACTTCAAAATCTCTGCTCTACTATATGGAATTTGGCTAGAACATTTATTATCTATATCATGTAGATGAGTGGTGACCCTCACCTATAATCCCACCAGTTTTGATAATAAAGTGGTGACCCATGCTTTTAATCTCATCACTCAGGAGACAGAGATCTGATGAGGGAATGCGTTTATGTATGCTGTGAATCTCAATATTTAAATAAAGGAGCTGTTTTGGGCCATGACAGACACCATAGAAGAAGTAGGAGGAGGAATCAGAATAGGTAGGAAAGGAAGGGTGGAGTCAGAAGCAGATGGAGGAAGTCCCCCGAAGGAGCAACATGTAAGGAACACAGGTGAGCCATGGACCACGTGGCAGACAGGTTAATAGAAATGGGTTGATTAAGATGTAAGAGCTAGCTAGCAATGTGCCTGAGCCATAGGCCAAACAGCATAAAATTAATATAAGTGTCTGAATCATTTCTGGGGGCCTGAGTGGCAGGTGGCTAAAGGGTCTGGAGTGGCAGATCTGTGGGTCCAGGCTTCTGGCAGCCTGCCCGAGACGGTCTCGGGTGGCAGGTCTGTGGGTCTCGGACCTCTGGCCACCCGAGACTAAGAAACTCCACTACTACAGACTAAGAGGTCTGGCATGGTAGGGTATGGGTCTCCGGCCGCCCAGGACCCAGAAACCCCACTACAACAGAGATCTTTCTGGATTTCTGTGAGTTCAAGGCCTAATAGTCAAGTAGTAATAGCTCACACCTTTAATCCTAACTCTAGGATAATGATACAAAGTTGAACTGGAAGTGAAACAGCTGAGCAGGGGAGATATATAAGAGAGGAGAAAGCAGACATTCAGGCATTCTGTAGAGGTTACCAATCAGTCTGAGAACTTTTGAAGATGTCATTTACGTGTTTGGCCTGAGAAGTTGGCTGGGTGAGAACTGACTGGTTTATTTTCTCTCTCTGATAGTCTAGCTTTCCCCCCACATCTGATTCCAGGTTTTTATTGTATGTTAACTAGAATTCATACAATAGTTAAGTTTAGTGATAACATAAGCCATCTGAGTGAGCTTTTGTTTTATTTACTTTCCTGTGAGCATCTTTAATAAAAGGATATAGCATTCTATTGTCACGCTAAATAGTATAGGATATATAGATATTTTGGATAAAATGAATTGTAAACATGTATGAATAATTCTATTGTTTTCATCAGTGTTTCATCAGTTTAGTATTAATTTTATGAAATAGTGAACTTTGTTCAGCTTTTCATTATACTATTATAAATTTTAAAAATAAATTATGTCTCATTTTTTGAGAGCTGTGTATTTATTTTCAATAGAAAACAACTTTCTTAATCATATTGGCCATATTTATTACTATTGCAGATGCAATATGATAATGATTCTTCAGGCAGAATGACAGAGTATCAAATATTTCCTGAACATTAATCAATAATCCTCCACATAGGAAGTAAAATAAGTGTGTGTGTGTGTGTGTGTGTGTGTGTGTGTGTGTGTGTGTGGGTGTGTGGGTGGGTGGGTGCATGTGTGTGTGCACATGTATGCAATCTCTAACTCCAAATGCTTTCAGCTGTGGAGAGTTTTGATTTGAGTATATCTTATTGAGGTCATTTAAAATAGTGCACTTAGATTAATTTCCAAGGCCTTCTCCTGACTAGTTACGACAATCATCAGGAGTCCAATACAGAAAGTGATAACCTGGTGACAATATTAATATTTTCTGTCATGTGGAAATATATAGGGCTGTATACAATAGAACTCAGTAAGGAATGCAAGTCTTCTGTATTTATACAATAGTTCTAAGACATTTACAAACTTTTCATACTCTTGGGCACACAGTGTCTTCTTTTAATACTCTTTGAATTTCTTAATGTAGGAACTTTCCATAGTTTGTTTTTGTTTTTTCATGTTTTCTATTCAGTAATAAAAAAATTGGCAAAAAACACAACTCCATAGGTTATTAAGAACTCAAAGAATAAACCTGGAAGCTGGAAATAAAACATAAATTAGAAAGGAAGGCTACTCACTGGCTGTATTTCTATTCTTGATCTGGCATGATTACTTTAGAACTTTTAGACAGTCAATGATGCCACTTATTTCTGCCACATGAAAGAGTATTTGTTGCCAACAACTTTGATGTGAGTAAACAGCTTCTATCTTTTGCTTACATAACTTTTCTCATATTTGACAATTGCCTATTAATTTGTTTAAAAATTTACATTTCACAGCATATAATTATAGCTTTGAACTAATTTCAAGAACAACTTAGTTCAATAAAAGGCACAATCATCACAATCAGGGATAGTTTGTGATTATTCTATTAAACTAGGATGAAATGCAGGTTGGTAGTAACATTTTAGACTACATGATTTCTCCAACAATTTAACTCTGGGTCTAAAGATGATTTGTATTAATTCTACAATACACTGCATTTGTTTAATAAAATAATAAGTCTAAAAATATACAATGAAAGTTTCAGAGAAGCCAACAGACAATACACATCATAATATAAAAACCAGAGTATTTTTTATTGCAAAGTGAAAGAATACTATGCCTTAAAGCAAGAAAATTAGCTTTTATGGATAGGCATTTATCAGCTATTAGAACTGGGTTGGTAACATAATAAATAAGAATGTAAATGGTAAAAAGGAATAGGAATTTGAAAGTAGTGTGCCAATAGAAGGTGTTACAGTCAGTCAGTGAAGAGAAGGACTTGAACACCAAAAAATGATGAGGCAAAGATATTAAATTTCAAATTAGAAAAGTCAAAATCAAAACCCAGAATGTTAATTTCATATCTACTTACAATATAAAGATTTATACATACAAAAAGTACAGCATAGACCTACATGTGCATTGTAGTCATAAAACTCTGCATTTTGAAAAGTTTAGTATTTTCAGTGATTTATTGTCCAACTATTTGTTTTTTATTTAACATATTTTATTGTTTTTTTTGGTAATTTCACATAATTTGCTTCAATATCACTCATTTCACAGTCCTTCCATGTCTGCCTTCAACTATTGTAGCTCTCCCCCCAAAAGAAAATAAAAAAAGGAAAAAAATATTTTTTTCCTTTTCTATCATATTATTAAGTCTATAGCTGTGATGTGTCAAACAGTAAACCTATTTACCTAACAGCTTTACTTGTAAATGTTCATTGCAATGAGTTGTTGTCCTAATTCAAGGCCTCTGGCTATGTGTACACAATCAATACTGAATCCTCATTAAAATTTCTCTCAGATACCCTGTTCTTGATGCAAGGGTTATGGACCCAAGGACCAGTCCCTTCAGGTGCTCTATCAGGCCATAGGTTGGGTGGAAGTTAGGATGGGCTGTAATAAGAGGTTTCTGGCCCAGACTTTCAGGCCTAGCCTCAAAGTTTAGACCCACAGACCCACAGGCCCACAAAGACATAGATGCTTACAATAGTTTTCGGCTGATCAGCCTAAGGCCCAGGTATATAACTTGCTAACTCTTTACCCTTAAACTAACCTATGACTCTTATCTTGTTGAGCCATGTGGCTCGGTACCTTTTCTCAGAACAGCATAGTTGTCCTCTGCTTCTTCTGGCTTCTCTCTGGCATTATGCTCTGTTCTTCCTGTTCCCAGAGTTTTCTTAGTCTGGTAGCCCCACCCACACTTCCTGTCTGCCTTTGGCCAATAAGCACTTTTTATTAAACCACAGGGTGGGACAATTATTTACAATGGAACAACATTATCGTCCTACAATGGGCCAATTCAAAGCCCTGGATATGAGCCTGGGTGTTAGCTGAGTTAGTTAATCAGAGCTTCCATTAGCTACCCTCCTCAGGAGAGGTCAGGTCCAGCTCTCCCATACCCATGCCATTTGAGCCAGATCTTCCATATGCATAGTAAAGGATGGGTCAGCTCTCCTCTGTGTGTATCCATCTACCTAGTTGCAGCTGCCAGTAAAAATAGGCAGTTTTCTCAGGGCCATGGAAGGTTTGGGCAGGCTCTCCTGTCTGTATGACACTAGGTCCAGTTCTCCAAGGACGGAGTATAGCTGTCCTGCTGAGGCAGACATCAAATAGCCTGGACTAGTTCTATAGTGGCCAGGCTACCAGGGCCAGCTCTCTCATGGGTTCCAGTGGTAACGTGAGCCACAGACTATTAACATAGACATTGGTTATGGTAGGGCCACTGACTCAGATACAGTACTATCACCATGGCCTCAGGTGGCTGCACAGGTCACTCAGTTCAGTATGATCATAACAATAGCATGGCCCTCGGACATCATCATGGTGGTGGCCCAGACCACAAGCATTCATATGACCTTTGAAGGTAACATGTGCAATGGACATCAACACAGATCTCTTCAATAAGCCTACAAATGAGGACATGGCCCCAAGAGACAGCATAAGACACCAATATCAGCCTGTTCTTTACCACTGTTGCATTTTTCAATTCAGCTCCTCTCCACAGTATAGGAATCACTCCACTTCTCCTTTTTTATTTCTCAGTCACATACCTGTTTGCTGAAGTGGTACCCATCACAATTATGTTTGTAAGTTTTACAGCTATGATTTTTTATGGAAATCAACTTCTAGAACATATTTTTACATATTAAATATGAATATTGTTCCAGTTTATTTTCCCATTATTGAAAGTAGATTTTTTTATACAATATATCCTGATTACTTTCTTTCCCCTCTACTTCTCCAAGTTCATCTCCACCTCCCTTTCCATCTGGTTCTACTACTTTTCTCTGTATCTCATTAAAGAAAAACATGTTTAAAAGAAATAATGAAAAACAACAAAATAAAATATAAGATAAAGTATTACCTCAAAGTTGTGTTGTGGAATATTGCTTTAATTAAGCCAAGATGTGCTATATTTGTTTATATTGTATAATATTTCTTTAACTATGTAAAGTTGTATTATATTTGGTTATGCTGCATTTGCTTAATTATGTAAATTCATATTACTGTTTCACCTTGCTTGCATATGACACCTGATTGGTCTAATAAAAAGCTGAATAGTCAATAACTAGGCAGTGAGGGATAGATAGGTGGGGCTTGTGGACATAGAGAATAAATAAGATGTGAAATCTGGGTTTAATAATAGCACAGAGGAGAAGATGACAAGGGAGAAAGACAGGGAGACACCCAGGGATAGATAGCCAATCAGGGAGACATGACGTAAGCATGGAAGTAGGACATACAGAATTAAAAAGTTAAAAAGTCTGAGGCAAAACATAGATAAAGATAAATGGGTATTAACCATAAGTTATAAGAGCTATCAGGAAAGTCATAAGATGAGGCTGAGCATTTTTAACTAATAAGTCTTCATGTCATAATTTGGGAGCTGGTTGGTGGACCAAAAGAAAGCCTGTTAATAAGCCAGACAAAAAAGGTCAACCGAAAAATAAAATATCTCCAAGAAAAAGTATGAGAATAAGAGAACAGCTTATTCACACAATCAGGAGTCCCATAAAATATTAAACTTAAGGCTATAATATATGGTATAGACCTGTGCGAAGTTTGTTCATCATTCTTTGATCTTTTTGAATTCATATAAGCTTTGCTCAGTTGATTTAGAGGGCCTTGTTTTCTTGGTGTCCTCAATGCCCTCAGACTCTTAAACCATTCATTCTCTTCTGTAGGGTCCTCTGAGCTTGGAAGGGAGGGACTTGATGGAAACACCATATTTAGATCTTAATGTATGACTGTAAGGTCTCTGTATTTGTTCCTAGCTGCTGCAGAATGAAGCTTCTCTGATAATGGATGAATAAAGCACTGATCTATAAGTATTTATCCCAAATTATTCTACTCTGTTCTTCTCTTGGTCATTAAGCGTGATGCACTTGAAAACCTAAATACAAAAATAGGTATTAGTATATACAATGAGTTTGAGGCTCAATAAAAACTTCTATATGTAAAGGAAAGCTATTGTGAAACATGATGTGAAGATGAATATTTGAAACCAAACAAAATACTTTAGTGAAACTGATAGAAACAGATATGGAGACCCACAACCAAGCACTGGGCCAAGCTCATGGAATCCTATTGAAGAGAGGGAGGAAAGATTGTCTGAGCCAAGGAATCAAGGTCATCACAAAGGAACCTATAGAACCAACTAGCTTGCTCACATTGCTAGAATCTCACAGAGTCTGGACAAACTAAGGAGCATGCATTTGACTGATCTAGGCCCTCTACCTATGTGTGACAGTTGTGCAGATTGGTATACTCGTGGGACTCCTAGCAGTTGAACTAGAGGATGTCCCTGATGCTTTGGCTAGCTTTGGGGACATACTTAACATGCTAGGCTGCCTTGCCAAGCTGTGATACAAGGAGAGGATCTCAGTCCTACTTTAATTTGAGAAGACATTTTTTGTTGACACCGATGGGAGGCTTACCCCTTTCTGAATAGAAATAGGAATAATGGATTGTGTGGGGGACATCAGACAGGAGTTGAGGGAAGGAATGGAAGGAGAGGAGTGAGGGCAAATTACAGTCAGGATGGAAAATGAATGAACTTAAATAAATGAGAACATTTACTGAAATATAATCAGCAGAAATTTAGTCAGTTAAGAAGTAATAAGTTAAATTACCTAGAAAAAAATAGTGTTTACACATTATCCAAGGTGTTCAAAAATACAAAACTGGCATTACATGCCTTTAATTTTACCACTTTAGAGACAAAGGCAGGCAGATCTCTGTGAGTTATGTCTACATAGTGAGTTTTAAACCAATCATAGGTACTGAAAAAGAACAAACATCAAAATAAAAAAAGCTCAATAAAAATGAATAAATAAAAATTCATTGGTAGAGTATGAGACTGTTAATCTCAAGGCCATGGATTCATACCCCATATTGGGTTCCAATATTACAAAAATTTTAGTTCGTACATAATGAAAACCCAGAGCCAGACATTAGAGAAAAGCTGGAATATCAGAAAGAGGAAATAAAGCATGGTCAATTTTCACCCAGCCAAGTTCTTAGGCTCAGCAGGGTAAGTGCTATCTTCAGGGGTGCTCAGCCTGACTGCTCACTTCTACAGAATCCTCAAATTCTGCTTTCTCCTGCCTTATATATTTTTCCCTGACCAACTGTCTTACTTCCTGGTTTAACTCTGTATCATAATTCTAGAGTTAGGATTAAAGGTGTGAGCTACCACTGCTTAGCTTTTAGGTCTTCATCTCACAGAAATCCAGAAAGATCTTTGTCTCCTGAGTAATGTGTTTAAGGTGTGGGTCACCACTCTCTGACCTTCATGGCTTGACTGTGGGTAATTCTATCCTCTGATATTTCAGATTGATTTTTATTAAGTATGCAATATATCACTACAAAAGTTTGTGTTGTGAATATAGCTTACTGGTAGAGTACTTCCCTTGCTTGTATGAGACCCTAATTTCAATTCACAGCACTGAAAAAAATCAATCAACCAAACCCTTTGTGGCTAGAATCAGCAATTATATTCTTTTTATCATTATAATCTCTGTCGTCATTCCTAGTAGACACTGTAGTTGAACTTTCATTGAAATACAATCTTCCAATACATGTTACATATTCAAAAAGATTTTCTAAGGTTTACTGTTTATCCTATACCAATAAAATAATTATTTAGTTTTACTGGATGTATTTAAAATTCATGATGATCATGCATATGTCTAGAATCTATCTTGTGGTTGATGTAAATACTGAACATGTTTATTATTTAACCACATTTTGTTGTGTAATGTAGTTGATATTTGGTGTCCTGGCATTTTAAACATTTGAATAAAGACAAGTTTTAAATAGATAAAAGTGAAAATAGATCATAGTAGCTGAAATTGTTTCCCTGTTGGATAGCATTCATAGTGTTAGAATGTGTTATGGAAACTGCTAAGGGGAAAAAAAGATATCAATGGTTCTGCAAATATAGATTCTGCATGCTATAGCACCAACCTACCAGGCAAAATGAGCCCACTTGTGCAATAGTAGCATGACTATTATGGGGTGATTAACTGCTTTCACGTTTGGAGTTAAGGCTTGCTCCACAAGAGGCACAGTATGCTTTTTTACTATACTCCTTATCAAAAGCCCATGGTTGAGGAGATCATAGACTCTGGAGTAGAACCCAACGATGTTATTTTGCTAAATGATCATGGTGTAAAATTTCCTTCTAAATATTTGTGTTTATACCATAGACTTGGATTCTCACAGACTTGATCAGAAAAGTTTGTTTGGCACTGGGCAGCAATCTGTCCAAAGAGAGATGCATAATTGGCCAATGTGCTCAAAGTAAGTGACTGAAAGTTCAGCCCTACATGAGACATCCTTCTCACCTGCCTTCCAAAAATAATCAGGGAATATCATGGCGGAGGAGTTGTAGACAATGTAAGAGATACATGGTGGGTGGGGAGAAGTAATGTGACATGCAAACTTTTGAACTTATCTTGGCTATCATACTCATGAATTCACTGAACTATAGATCTCTCCACAAAGTTTGAACAAGATCAATTCAGCCAAAATCATGGCTTAAAGAAAGGAAGTGCCCTCCATACACCATCCCTTACTGAATGTTCATTGGTAGTTAATAGTTAATGGGAGAGGGAGAATTATTATTTTACACACAGCCCCTGGTAGATTTCTCATGATACAGTGAATAATCATACACGTACATTCACTCAGGCAGCACAAATTGGACTTAAAAAATAAGAAGACACCAAGTTGTGAGGTGGTCATGCTGAAAGTGAGTAGTAAAGAGTTGGAGGGTTTAAACAGGTGGTGGTAGATTTGATCATGTTTTGTTTTGTACATGTATGACATCCCCCCAAATAAAGAAAAATTAATATTAGAACACAAGAAAATAGATCATGGTATCTTTAATGAAATAAGTATTTGGGTATCTTTAATGAAATAAGTATTTGTAGAAACATATATTCATAAAATTGTTTTAAAAGCACACAATAAGTAAATCATTGATTAAAATTCTGACCACCCAGAGATCACTGATTTATATATTGCATATATGTTATATATATATATATACATATATATATATATATTGTACACAGGATTTATGGAGTAATTACTTTTTTTTTATAAAAGTACTTCAAACAAGTTTTGAAGAGAAAAAGTGATCATTGCCTGCTCTATATTCTGAGAAGCCTCTTTTTTCTCAGCCTGCACCCATGCTAACGGCATCTCTAACTGTGCTGCACTTACAAGATGCTACAGGAAACGGAAATCTACTCCCTCTACTTAAGCCAGAAGGATAACTAGGAAGCTTGCTGATTTAATTTTTGAGAAAGTTCTTAAGGCTTTGCCTCTATTTGCAAAAATGTCCTCAGGGACTGAGTGACTCACCAATCTCAGATATGCAATTGTAGGCATGCCTTGTTAACATACAGCAGCTTATCACAGCCTAAGGTCATAACTTCTGACTGTCTTATATTCCTGGATTGTTGAAAGTTTGGATGTCCTCTTTTCCTTTTAATTATGAAGTCCAAATTGGGAACATTTTGCTTTTAGGCACCCTTGAGTGTTCCAATATAGAACTTGACAAGAAATGATCTACCATTTAAAAATTATGTTACTAAAAGGGGCATTCATTTTAACCCAGTGCCCTAATTTCTAATTTACAAATAAATCTCTTTTGCATAAGAGTGAAGTGTATTGCTACATCAGAATCAAATTGAATAAAATGACATATGTTTTCGGGATGATATTTTAAACAGACAACTGGTAGAAATTCTCTTTTCTGCAGTTTTCATATTAAAAGGAATGCAGAAGAATAGCATGAACATAAAAATCAGAAAGGAATCTGAGAGAATATCCCTGTGAACAAAATGAGCAGCTTTCTTACTTGTTATTTAAAATATGTAATTAGTCTAAATGGGAAATTAAGCTTTAATATTAAATGAAAATTTATTTATCCATTTCTCCAAATTACAGAGGTGTATTTTAAACATATGAAACATATGTAGACCAAACCTTAAAAGAAATGTGAAATGATCAATATTATAAAAATATGTAAAAGTTTAATTTAATGTTTTCTGACAGATTTATTTAAACATACATTTCAAAAGCTCTGCTTTGTCTTTTAATAAAGGTATGCACAAATGCTGAAACAAAGTTTTTGTTCATATATATAATAACAAGATTACATGAATATTTTATGCTGAATGATACATTTACAAAAGTTACTTAATCCATTAAATTAAAACAATGTAGATTTACAAAAGAATCAAAAGTGCTGGGTTATTCTTATTTTTTTATCTGAAAAATAGTAATGTTTTACTAGAACAGATATTTGAAAAAAGGTTCAAATATGGAGAGTAATTTTCCAGTTCATCTGACGCTATACTTGATTTCCTTTATTCAAATCTTTCCAATCACTTAATAATGCTACCAATAGATGGGGAAAGTATGTGAAGCAAATGATTCAACTACTTAATAATTATTTACGATAATAATCCAACCTGGTTGCAAGTTCAAGCCAAAACTCTGATATTAGCTCCCAATTTTATTCCTTTCTAAAACTTAATTATTTACTCTCATACTGAAGAAAACAAAAGATATCTTGTTGGGTTCATTTGATTTTATTATTGTTATCTATGGGAATTCACTATATTTGCAAAAGAAGTCAATGCAACTTTCAGACATGGTTGAAAAATATGGTGTAACATATCTTCTTCACAATCCTTTGGCTCAAGTTATTGTGTTTATTCATTGTTAATTAACTACTTAAAAATGCTGGGCTTAAACCTGGAGTCTTGTACATATGAGAATTCTTATCATGGAAAATAGATGGAATGGAGAGCAGAAAAACAGATTCTCAAAGGTGTAAAATGGAAATGAAGATTCAAGAATAATATCTGGAGAGTAATGTTTGTCTTCTTAAATTAGTATTATTTGTTCAAAATGAGAATTTAGATAATATAATAACTGAAATTCAAACTAATCATCATACTGTCTTCAAACAATTTTATGTGCATCTACTTATAAAGTAATTATATATTTGTACTGACAATGACAATTAAAGATATTGACCTTTATTTATATGTAAAACAACTGTGTAAATTTTACTGAAATATTTTATAGACATAGGTTATGCATGTGCAAGTATATTTTTAAATAGATAAACTGCATGCTTTCTATTTGTTTATAAATAAATAAACTGAGAACCTTGTATTTTTAATGCATAAAAATTGATGATGATAATACAGAGAGCTTATAAAATTAGTCAGTCCCTCTTTGTGAAAAATATCATTTCAGAAGTTGACCTTTTGAATTCATTACCCTCATTACTAATTGGCTTAAGTATTGACTTGGATGACCTTTACTAACAACCTTAATTCAAATACTAAATTTAGCAGAATAATGTTCTTTAACAGAGTTGTTTTGAGGTTATTCAGTTTTTGTTGCAGAGTGTTCAAGAACCCCGCTGAAGTAATGATAATATTATAACAAATCACGAGGGATCCATTACTGAGCTTCAACAATTAGCAAATTAAAGTAGATTAGATTTTGTCTAAACTAAGGAACTTCTAACAGGGTCAATTATACCTCAAGTAGACATTGTCAATGTTTATAGATGGTTTTAGTCACCAAAAGTAGTGTGATTATGTGTGAAATATTTTAATTTTTTAATGAATAGATGCTGGAGGTGCTAGTGAATATCTTAGAATCATAGGTATCTATTTCAAGAAGTTATAAAATACAAACTATGTATGCCCATTGAAATATCTAAAATATACTTCTACAACATCCACTTTGAATTGCAAAATTACTCTTCTGAGAAATATAAATATTCCACAGACCATGGTTTGCTTTCCTTGATATTTTCTTTTGAAAATAATATATTCTATTAATCCTGGAGAGATGGTCCAATAGTTAAGAGTCTTTGATCCTATCACAAGTAATTGGAGTTCACTTCCAAGCACCCACATCATGCTACCCAAAATTTTCTATACCTCTGGTCCTCTGGTTATAGATCTGATACCCTCTTCTAGCCCCCTTGAGGACCTGCTCACTGATACACACACACACACACACACACACACACACACACACACACACACACACACATGCAAATAAGTAAAAATTGAATGTATATATGTAATTTCTCCCTCTCTCTCTCTCTCTCTCACACACACACACACATAACTGTATTATTATTATTAATCAAGAGGAAAAAATATCTCCTTTTCTTAAAGTAAGCCATTTATTTCAAAGATATACTAGTGCTTGTACTCTTTCATTCCTTAAAAAGACCAACCAATAGTTTGTTAAAAAAAAATTTGACTAGGCCAAAAACATTAGACCACAGAGATAAATCTACAGCAAAATGATTGAGTGAACAAACAAAATTGTTCTCTTGCAAAAAAAAAATCTCTAAAAACTCTTATTCAATGGGATAAAGATCTTGGTAACTAGTCAGAACATATTTGTCACTACTTCCTCAAAAAAAAAAAAATCAAATGCTTAGAAATCTGAAGAGTTTTGGCCTCATGTAGATTTAAAAAATATATGACTTTTGTGCATTTTCACTAGTGTTTTGCATTTCATAAGTAAAATATTTCATTTTATTTTCTTAATGTCTTTTGGCTTCTTGTATGTTATCAAATATTATTTACTAAATAATTGAGCATATTTTACAAGGTAGTAAAATATATTTTAAGTCACATAGAATTTAATATTAGATATTTAATGAATTCAAAAGTGACAAATTGGCTTATATAGGTGAAGGTTTCAAACAAGAAATCTGTAAAACCAAATATAGAAAAATTTATATTGAGTTCCACTGCTCTTTGAATTCAGTGGCTTCTCTTTGTTATGAGTAAACACATGCAATATTTGCCAGCACATAAGCATACTGTATTATATCTTGGAGTTAGCCAAGTCTAGTAGCATGGTAGACTTACATAGATTTTTAAGGTTGGGATCTAATTCCAGGTGCTGAAACATTTTAATAGTCTGAAGTAAACAATGCATGCAGGCAGACCTAAACAAGCTGCTATTTCCTGAGTATCTAAATATGTGATAATTTGTGAATGAATCACCATGCCCTCCACAGAATTTGGCAATTGGATCAGTGCTTCTGCATCTGGCATTGTACACAATTTGCATATTGTGAAAGTAGAGCACTCTGTAAGCTCTAAGCCCATCTCATTATGGTACAATGAGCTCATAGACATGTGCTTTCCATCTTTACTTCTAATTTCAGGGCCACCATAGTTAAACCTAAGGACGTACATACATACATACATACATACATACATACATACATGCATACATACATAGCTCATGGATAACTATTGGCTAAACTGTTCTTAGCTAAGTAAACTTAAGATTTTAAATTAAAAACACTTCAACTTACTTGCATGGAGAGGACAGGAAAAATTTTCAGTATCTGTTTTTTAGAAACTGAAAACTTGTGTAAGAATGCTTGAATTACTTTATACAAAAAAGTATTAGAAACAATTATAAAATTCAAAGTACCTTCATAATTTGCATCTCACTTACATAAAAGAGTCTGAAGATTCACACAAGGATGGGAGCCATTTGACAAAAATGTGTTTACACAATCTAAAAATAAAGACTCCCTTATTGTTTAAGAAAGTGGTTATCAATGTTCCTAATGCTGCTTTAATATAATTCATACTGCAGCAACACCAACCATAAAATTATTTTAGTTGCTATTTCATAACTTCAATTTTGCTATTGTTATGAAGCATAATGAAAGTATCTGATATGCAAGAAAACCTGTTGGATGACATCAAAGGGGTTGTGACATACGGGTGAGAAACACTGGTTTGAAATGAAGCTTGATTCCATTCTTATTTCAAACTAAGAACAAATCAGAATTTAGAAGTGTGTTTGTAAAAGTTTATTTATCATGCATATTTAAATTGGAGTCAATAGTAAAGTTTACACACTTAACATAATAACTGATATAAAATACCTAAGTTACAAAGTGACACAGAAATAGGAAAGACATGATAACCACATTTGTCCTTACTATTGAAGTTCCATGTGATATCTTTTTCTATGTGACAGCAACAATTTGTATAACAATGTTTGGAAAAAATAAAAGAGAATTTTGAATTTTTAACAATTAAAATTTAAAAATAGTTCAAAAAGCAAGAACATGGGCTCCAATACTGAGGTACTGCACAAATTTACATATTTCATAATACCCAATTTATACATGATAATTTTTTGAAATTAGAATTTGATCCTAACAGATTATTATGAATAAAGGATTTAATGTGCTAATTGACTATGAGTTAATTTTAGAATTTTCCATAGCATGGACAAAGGAAGTACAGTAAATGTAAGCCACACATACACACACATACACATCCACATACACACCCACATACACACACACACACACACACACATACACACACACAAATACACCAAACACACATGCATACAGAGAGATATCCGTGTTACTGGGTCCTAACAGTTTTCTTGGGATAGGAGGTAAGATGGCATAGACTCAGTGAACCAGACCCTGGGAGTCAGATGAAAAGGACTAACTCATTTATTCATCAATATGTAGAGCCTTGTATATCCTTCTCTCATCAACTAGGCTGGGTCAGGATCTGGTGATATTGCATGACTCTTCCTCATTGGCTAGATATGATCAGGAGATCTGACAGTGTAGTTTGAGGTTTCTGGCTCGGACTTTCCGGCCTAACCTCAAGGTTTAGGACCACAGACCTGTGGACCCACAGACCTGCAGACCCGCAGTCCCACGGTCCCACAGAGACACACAGAGGCTTACTATAGTTTTAGGCTGATCAGCCTCAGGCCCAGGCATATCACTTGCTAGCTCTCTACCCTTCATCTAACCCATGTCTCTTGTTCAGCCATGCGGCTCGGTACCTTTCTTTAGAGCAGCATAGTTGTCCTCTGCATCCTGCACCTTCTCTCTGGTGCTCTCTGTCTGGCATTCAGTTCTCAGAGATTTTCTTAGTCTGGTAGCCCCGCCTACACTTCCTGCCTGCCTTTGGCCAATCAACTCTTTTTATTAAACCAGTGGGTGGGACAATTATTTACCATGAAACAATACAATATCCCTGCATGACAGCATCTGTTTCTAGGCATATTCCCAACAGTAGGAAATTTGGGCTGTGCCTGTTGCTAGACAGATTCAGAAAAATCAGGAAAGTTGGACAGTGACTGTTGCTAGGCCCTCAGGCAGACTCCAGGTTTGCTCATAAGGAAGTACATTATATTCATGTCTTGGAAACTGGTTTGAGTCAACTTCCTCACCCCTATGGGGCTGTCCTACTACATATCTACCCTTTATATTTTATTATATGGGTTCTCAGTGGGAATCAGAGTACTTTGTTCTGACCTTGTTAACTTTGCCTTAGGAGGGCTCAGCAACTACATTCAGACTATAATACTTTGGGTTGCTTAAAAAGTTCTTACCCATCATTGACTACCAGTCTTCAAATAACATCCATTTTTGGAGGGAAGCCTGGGTAGAGAGGATTAGGCAGTAGCCTTCTGAATTTCAGAGAACTAGGCATGCATAAACTCCTGTGGAGGACTATGAGGAGGATGTTTAAGAGCCATTAAAACCTGAATCATTGCTTTACCACTGCCAGCTGCTGACAGATGTGCTGCAGAAGACTCATCCTTAAAAAGGAGAAAAATTCAAAGCACCACCCTGCCAATCAAAATACAAGTAAAAATCTAGGAAGAATCAAACAGCCTTCTTATATTATGCCAAAACTTTTCAAAGTCAAAGGTTATAACCACTGATGTTGTCTGATTAAATTGGAAAATTTAGTACATCAGCTGTAACGACTAAAGTAGAAACTTAGCTAACCATGGTTCCTTAATATATTTAGCTAGCTTCTGGAGTGCTAAACTAACAGTTCTTGCCTCAAAATGCTTTATAAAAATGAAAAGGTTGGGCCCACAAGTCTTCAGCTGTTAGGAAGGCAATGAGAGAAATAAAGGGTGTATATACATTACCCAGCCTGGGCTATTTCCATCTTGGTGGAAACATGTTGGTCCATGGTAGGGTTCATGTCTCTTGCTGTGACTCATATTGGCTTAGTGGCACTCTGAGGAAAGAATACAAGCATATCCTTTCCCAAGGGTCAGCATACAATGACAATGAGCACCGTGAAATTTGACACTGGAAGGGCTATATCTGCTTAACTGGTAAGGGAAATAAACCCTTTGAATCTGGCTCGTGTGTGATATGTGTAATCGAAACCCCAAATGTACACACTATAATTATGTTCTTATTCAGAGGTCAATGTGTTTTGAATATAAAAGTCTGGTGAATTTGCCACTTGTCCTTACTCTAGGAAAGTTACTATGCAACTCATTAACCTCACTAAAATCCAATAGCTACAACCAAACTTATTATATCTATTAAATTGAGGCAGAAATCAAAAGATTGAAGCAACTCCTTAAAGTTGTTTCAGGTAGAACTTCTTTCTATAGAGTTCTGAAGACATAAAGAATACTAAATAGTATAAACTGTATGAGCTAAACAGTAGCAAAAAGTGTAATTTTAAATCAAATATAAAAAAATATATAAATAGGCCTGAAAAGACCTATTAACAAGGAAACTCTCCCACCTTTATATTTTCTCTTAGGTTACACACCATAAGTTACTCATCTGTTACATAAAACAAATATTTTCCAAATAACTTTTGCCTATAATAATAGGATAACAGTATATCACTAGATGTTTGCACTAAGTTAACCTTTGAGCAAGAGCTCTTAGGGAAGAAAAGAAACCTTTTAGGTTCAGAAACTTATGTAAAATCAGTGTTGCCTTGTCCAAAATTTAATGATCACTATTGCTTTTTCCTACAGTCCAGAAATGATCAAAGGAAGAAGATAAAGCCATGCAAACTGGTGGTCTAAAGTCAGGGCATGCTAGTTGATTTAATTTTTAGATCCTGGTGGCTGTTAAAATTTTTAAAATAATTTTTGACCTTTAAAAGACATATCCAAACATTAAGTTATAAATGTAAGGGTGGTTTTCAAACACATTTGTTGTAAAGATTTTATATGTAATTATGGCTTATATAATAATTAATCCTATGTAGAGTCCAGGTTACAAGATACTGGTATCTAAAGTAGTAGATCCATTCTTGTCAACACCACCACCAGGGAGGATTACATGGAAATAATTTGAACCAGAAAATACTGCTCCATCTACTACTCCAAGAATTGGAAATATCTTCAGTTTTATATCCACAATATTCCTCCTCCAAATGTAGAAAATATAAAGATTATCACTAAAGCTACCTGAATCTTAGTTTCAACCACTCTTCCATATCTTAACACTTCTGAGATGTAAGTCAGCCTATAGAACATGAACATTCCAACAAAGAAATAGAAGAGCAACAAATCAGAAAGTAACAGCAACCAAAGTTACAAAGGTCATAACTAGTAAGCTAAGAATAGAAGCAGTATTAAGAAATATCTATTACCTATGGAACTGAAGTGACAAGAAAGGAAACAGATACTCTGATCTGGCCTTTCAAAAACTCTGTCAGTTAACAATCATGATGGAAAAAGAGCTGTCTTGTACCTTTTGTCAGCTCATTTTTGACCTTGTTTTCACAGTGTTCAATGCCACCGTAAACCCCAGAAAGGAGAATATGGCAAAGCTAATGAAGAAACTGGGCATCAAGCTTAACAGTAAGGAATAGGACAAGACAAGTCACTGTTCGAGCCCTGATGTGCCACTAACTGCCTTCTGGGGATGCCCTTCTACAAATGATCACCACCCCCACTTGTCATCTCCAGTCACTGCACAGAAGTACTGCTGTGTACTGCTTTATGAGGGTGCTTTACAAGTGGCAACAAAGGTCACTTCTATGTCTTTGGTAAAATATTCTCTGGGGTGGTGCCTACTAGATTCAAAGTCCAGATCATGGTCCCCAACTACATGCCTGGGAAGAAGGAGGAGAAAAAGAGCAGCATTTTTAATGGCCACTGGCTTTCCCATCTTCTTTGGGTCCATGAATAGCCCCACTGCCCAAAAGGCTGACAGGGCTCGTGGCCATGTTGACAGCCAGGCAAGTGTCTTATTCAGGGTTTGTGTTTCCTCCTGTTGCAATGGTCCTTTGGAAGACAACTGTCTATCCCCCCTGCTGTGTGTGCTTATGGGTGTAGGGGGTAAAGCTCAGGAATTGGCCCAGATCTACATCCTGTTTGTGCTCTGGGCCATGGCCTCACCAGATTGTGCATGTGTGTGTGCATGCATCTCTCTCTCTCTCTCTCTCTCTCTCTCTCTCTCTCTCTCTCTCTCTCTCTCTCTTTCTGTGTGTGTGTGTGTGTGTGTGTGTGTGAGAGAGAGAGAGGGGGGGGGAGGCACTGATAGGAGAAGTCCTCCTCTCTCCCCTTCTGCTGCCACTCTGGTCTGTCCCCATCTAGCAACAGGCCACTGGCCCCTGTTCCCATGATGCTGTTACTGTCTACATCACCTCCTTGACTGCCACCTTCCCCACCCTGGCTCAGTCTAGCTTCCTTCTGATCTCAGAGAAACCATCTGCTAATGCAATGCTTGATATTGCTGCTGCACAAAGTGCAGGCATAGGCAGCAAGGAGTGGAGTAGGGAGGGGTGAGGAGTCCAGGCTCTGGAGCACTGCTACCATCTTGTCTCTAAAATTAAAGCACAGTCCTGGTTTGTCAGCACATCCACCATTACCACCTCCACCATAACAACATAAAAAAAAAAAAGATGGAAGAAACTGCTGCTTAGAAAAAGGAAGACAATTCAACTTTTCTTGAAAAATGGAGTGAAAGGGTATCTTCTTAAAAAGGGGAGGGGAGGATAAACCAAGAAGAGAAAGGAAGAGATGAATAAAGCAGAGAAGGAAAAAACAAGCAAGCCGTTAGTGAATATAAAAAGTGCTGGTAAAGAAAGAACAACAGACAGCATAAAAGAATGAACAAAATGTTGATTCCAATGCTTCCCTGCCACAGGGAACAGGACACAGGCTTCTCACTGAAACATACTGTCTTGGGAGTGTTCTGCTTTACAGTGCCTAGGGAGAGGAGAGGGAAATGATCTGCTCAGGGTGTCAGATGTTTCTGGGTCCTATCAGTTCCCTCAAGGAAGGGGGCAAGGAAGTGAAGAGTCAACAACAGACCAGGGAGTCAGTTGAAAGAGAATAACTCATTTATTTAACAATGGGAGGAGCCTTATACTACCTCTTCCCAGCACCTAGGTGGTGCTACAATCTGGTGATATGGCATGGCTGTCCCACACTGGCTGGGCACAATCAGGAGATCTGACAGGATCTATTGCTAGGCTGATTTCCAGTGATCAGGAACTTTGGGCAGTGACTGTTGCTAGGTAGATTCTGAGAAATCAAGAATTTTAGACAGAGGCTGCTGCTAGGTCCTCAGACAGACCCCAGGTTTGATAGCAAGGAAGTACATTTTGTACATGCTTTGGCAAATGGTTTGAGCCAATTTCCTGGGCCCTATGAGCCTGTTCTACAATGATTCCTAATATACATGAGACGTCTAAAAGTGGGATTGGGTATATCGGTGATTCTGTTGCCTATTCTTGAGACTCATTGCCTCCAATTAGCTTGCTTTGTCTTGCCTCAATATTGTTTACCTTATCTTGTTGTATCTTGTTTTGTACTGTCTGACTACCGGTTTTTTTTTTTTTTTTTTTTTTTTGGAGACCTCTTTTTTGAAGGGAAAAGTAGTGTTGTGCCCAGAGAACGTCCCCCCAGAGAAATGCAAACAAAAGGTTTATTGAGTGCACAATACAAGACAGGCAGGAAACTTGTCCACATACTTGGTAAAATGAAGCTAGGAGTTCCAGAGTTGTATCTTTTATAGGCAAAAACCATAAACTGGAGTAAAAATGAGAAAACAAGAGTTAACTTGGCCTTTTGTCAGGGTGGGTCAGGATTAGGTTTCTATTGACTGGCCCCAGGGCAGGGTTGGAACATTCTGCAGCTAGGCTAGGGCCCTGGCCCAGATGTCCTTTTGGATAACATCTTTTGCAAGCTTCTCAGAACTTAAAGGAGATTTAGCCTGAGCTTTCCTTGACCTGTTTGGTTCTTCAGTAGGAGGGGTGAATCTGAGGCAGGAGGAAAGATAGGGAAACTGGGAGGAATAGAGGGAAGGGAAAATGTTAGCAGAATGTATTGTATAAGGGAAGAATCTATTGTCATGAAAAAACTGTTCACACAGACACACACATATGCATGCACACATACACAGAGAGAGAAAGAGAGAGAGACAGATACAGAAATGCAGAGAGAAATAGAGAAAAAGAAAACAATATAGATAAAGATACACACTGTACAAATATTTTTATCATATTATGGAAATAAAAAGAGAATGTTTTTGGCTAAGTAGCACATAACTAAAATTATATTGATGGAATTATTTTTAATTAAATTCATTAGGCTTTGTATATTATTTATAAAATTAAAATTGTAAATAGATTGTTCAAGTGCTTCCTTTTTAGCTTTCTTGTTTATTAGTAACTCTAGAAAGTCTAAGTGCAATATTTTCAAGTGAGAGTCATTGTGGAAATAAAATGAAAGTATATATTTACCATTCAATACACTTCATAGCATACAATATCAACTAACAACCTTCAGTATATGATTCAGGATGCCAAGCTAAAGTTTATAAAAACTTAGGTTAAATTATTATTAAATGTACTAGACCTCAAAATAAGGTAACCAATGATTCACCTTCTAGATATTGCATAAAAGACTTCATTAGTATGTTATGCTACCTCTCATATCTGTTTTCCTCTGTTTGAACTATATTGTCATAGAGGGTCTAGATGTGATATTTTAAAACTACTGTTTATAATTAATAGTTATAACAGACAAAGGTCATTTTTTTATAGTAGCAATAACCAGTGAAGGATTCATGTCAGGCCCATCATGAAGGCTAAAAAAGTGGATTGGTCAAAAAAAAAAAAAAAAAAAAAGGAATTGTCACGGTCTCACTAAAAAAAGGGAGCATATTTTTAAAAATTAAAATACAAATAACTAAAGTATGAATTTATTACTATAAAGATTATCATCCACATGTTTCAAATTTATTAAATAATTCTTTAATTTTTTCTTCAGTATTTTATATTCTATAATTTTTGGCTAGTATATCATTTTATACTTTGTTGCTTACAATTATTATTTAGATAACATTACTTTTATTTGACTAAATAAGTGATATCTTAAGTGGAAGCTCTGCATACTGACATTTTACAAATATATTCAAGGTTGTTTAAAAAATTCTGTGGGGATCAAGGCTAGGGTGAGTTGTACCTTAGGAAGTAATCAAGATGAAAAGAATACATTTATTCAAATGTACACTGTTAATAAATATTTAACTTAGAACTTTAATCATGGAATAAAAATGATCATTAATAATTAAAAAAGAAACCTAATTACTATATGACCAAGATATATTCAATATATACTCAAAGATCTTTTTAATCTTATTACAGAGATAATTGCAGATACATGCTCATTGCTACTTTATTTATAATAGCTAGAAATTGGAAATAGTTTATATGTCCATTAACTGGTGGATAATGTAAATGCAGTCCATATACACAATGGAATATTATTTAACAATAAAGAAAAATAATATTATAAAATTTGGTAAATAAATGGAACTTGAAAAATTATATTGTAAGATCAGTCAGGCTTCAAAAGATAAACATCACATATTCTCTTTTATATATATGCTAGATTCAATACTTGTGTTTCACATGTTTAATGTAAAATACAGGTGAGAGTCAGGAAAGTGGCAATGGGCCTGTATTTAGAAGTAAAGGCTAATTTATGGGTACAATCCATCATTATCTGTGTTAAATTTGTGATATGCTTCATGGAAAAGAATTCCAGTCTGATACTATAAGCATAGCAAATCCCCACATTTACATAGGACATTGGCCCTAGGTGAGAACTTATTGACACTTTTGTCAATGGTCATACCATCAAACCACTTTCTAGATATCTATGTTTCTGTCTATAGAAACACCATTTGTAGTTCAGAGGGTATAACACAAACACAAATAACTGCAAAATTCTGATGATATTGCCTGTGAATGCTTAGCCATAGATGAAATGTCTACAATAACCCTGGCACATCCACACACTTAAGGCAGGCTCAGGATATACTGAAGAATAGGGAAGAATATAAGAGCCAGAAGATGGAGTGATATAAAAGGTTGAACTCCAAAAAAGGCATGGTTATTGTATACCATGCACCCTTATCAGCTGTGCTTAGGAATACAAAAATCTTTGCAAGATCAAGAAAATTTAAAACACCAGAATGGAAGAGGAGAAGATACCAAAACTTCACCCCTATCTGAAAAGCTAGTGATATTAATATCTGCAGAGGGAAGGATACTCACTTTTCTTTGGGAAAATGACAGCCATTTATAGGGTTCCTAAGCCCCAGTGGTTGGTCTTACACACATGTACATACAGGTAAAAATGACTGTCTTCCATAAGTTATAATTAAAAGGATATGAAGTAGGGAAGGAGATGGGAGAAAGATTGGGTAAAAGGATCTTGAGGGAAAGAGTAGAAAATGAATAGAACCAAGTTACATTATATCCATATGTAATTTCTAAAGGGGTATTGTAGTGGGACTATGTTTTGGTACATTGTAAATAACTGTCCCACCTACTGGTTCAATAAAAATGCTGATTGGCAGAAGGCAGACAGAAAGTGTGGGCAGGGCTACCAGACTAAAAAAACTCTGGGAACAAGAAGAGCAGACCAGAGATGCTAGAGAGATTCCAGAGAGTCCATCCAAGAAGCCATCAGACACAGAAAAATCTATGCTGCTCTAAGAAAAGTATGGAGCAACATGGCTGAACAAGATAAGAACAACAGGTTAGCTTAAGAGTAAAGAGTTAGAAAGTTATATGCCTAGGCCCTAGGTCAATCAGCAAAAATAAATAAATAAATATAATCTTCAGTGTGTTACTTTGGGACTGTTGGTCCAGATTTTGGGGCTAGTCTGGGCCTGAAACTTATTACAAATGGTAGTCCAACATGAGTGCTATACACCCACATAAATCCTTAAGAAACTTATAAAGGTTTCTGGGGTAGATAAAAAAAAATGGAGTCAGAAAAAGTTTCCAAGCTGTGTCTGTCACATGAGCTGTGGTTTAGAGACACCCTGGCATAGTACGTGGATTTGAATAACAAAATGGCAGGCCTTTAGAATGCAGTTTAACCTGGAACAAAGCTTGTTCCTGAAGTGTCACAGAAGCCTCAACATAAGCAATAAGTTGAGTATGATGGATTTAAGCTTTCTGTGTATATAAATGAAAAGGAAACAGAGTCAAAGATGGCTTCTTAGTGACAGCATTTTCTTGGATTAGCTCTGTTTGCTAGAGGTAATCAAAGGAATTTATTTTTAAAGAGAGGCTTCCTGACTCAGTGTTAGTGGCAAAACACTTTTGAGTCTTTTAAGAGGCCCTGCTGCCAAATACTTAATTGGAGTTTATGAGCAGTATATGTCACTGCTCTTACTTGTTGATTATATGAACCTTAAAATTCCTCGGAGTGGTAATTTTGGTCCTACCAGTAACTCTGTTAAAAAACTAAATCCTATGAAGCTATTATAGGAGCTGGGTGGAGCCAGCTAGCCACCCTAGTGAATCCTTTAATCCTTAGCCTCACCTTGACAGATTAAAGGTGTGGTCAGAAACAGAAAGAAATAGAGAGAACTTGGTGGAGTCAGCCACCCTAGCCAAGCAAAGTTGTGGTCAGAAACAGAAAATGATATACAGTAAAGACAATTTTTTTTTTAAAAAAAAACCTCTAAATGGTTTAGAGTGTGTTAAAAAAATGTATGTAGGCTTGAGTGAGAAAAGAAAAAAAGAAAAAGAATAGAAAAAGTCCTCAAAAGGAAATAGAGTAAAAATACTACTAATAAGCCACATAAAGATGGAAAATACTAAGAGTGTCTGGATAATGTATGATATTATCTTGTCTTTAAATTTTTTGACTGAAAAATGAAGTAGTAAAAACTGCTAATAGACAGTTGATTATAAATTCGGTTGAATTTATTCAACATATATATTTTATAAATGAGTTAACTTTAAAATTGAAATCAGAAGATATGCTTCTTTGGAGAATTTTTCTTTTTATCTCCACAGAAAATGAGAGGCTGTAGATTTATTCCTGGTTAAAAAATTAAATAAAATTTGTTTGAGAGACATCCCTTGAAAAGTTTGCAATGGAAATGGATGGCCCAGATGATTCAGCAATTCAGAGCACCTCTGTTGCAATTTCCTCTGAGCTCTGCATCTAAAACAACTTCAAGGATACTGGCTGAGATGACACAGCCTTACAGACTAAGGACTTTGGGTCCCTGCTGCCAGTGCACCCATTCAACAAGAAGTAGCATAGAGAACTACAACCACATTTCCCAAAATGGATTATGGATGTTTGCCTTTACAGTGTTGTTTACAAGTTGTTATAAATAATGGTGAAAAAAAGATACAAAGGAAATTAGAGTTGGGATTCATGATTTAAAAAGAAAAAAGGGGGGATATATAGTGAGTCTGTTTTCTGTTCCATTGAAAATAATTGTCCCACATACTGGTTTAATAAAAATGGTGATTGACAGAAGTCAGATAGAAAGTGTGAGCAGGACTAAGAAAACTCTGGGAACAGGGAGAACAGAGAAAGGGATGCCAGAGAGATGCCAGAGGGTCCAGTAGAAAAGCCAGCCAACACAGAGAACAACTATGCTGCTCTGAGAAAAGTACCAAGCAGCATGGCTGGACAAGGTAAGAACAATGGGTTAGTTTAAGAGTAAAGAGTTAGCAAGTTATATGCCTGAGCCCTAGGTCAAACAGCATAAGATAAATATAAGTTTCGGTATGTTACTTTGAGACTGCTGGTCCTGGTTTTTGGGCTCGTCTGGGCAAGAAACTTCTTATTACACAATTATTGAATAATTTTTAAAAGTCTTCTTCCATGCTAACAGCCTTTTCAACAGATAGTTCAGTTGAAAAGCACTAACATTTAGTCTAGAAGTAACGTGGGTAATTTAATTTTCAACAATTCCACAGCACTTTTCCAATGAAATAATACATTTTTCTTGTCTTTTCTTTATTTCATTGAAACTCAAGAATTAGTAGCAGTGACTGTCTTTAAGAGTATTTATGTACATTTTCAACTGGAAGTACTAAAACTTTCCATAAGAAAAACCAAATGATAATAAATAAAGAATTTCACAAATTTTAAAATGTTTTCCATCGTTCTATAATCATTTTATGTGGTACTGGATAAAATGAGGACAAAAGGGAACATACAAACAAATAGGTAACATACTTTGAGCATATGTCTTCTCCTTTACTACATCTTCTGTTCCCCTTCTTGTTAATGCAATTTGTTCCCATAGGGAGTCTTATTTTCCCATGCACATCACATTTAAATAGTTAATTTTATGTATCTACACAAAATCTAAAAACCATAAATTAGAGAAAAAGTTATTTTCCTGATTTTTACTTAATTTACTTAATAAAACTATTTTCAGTTACGTATTTTTCCTGCAAATATCATGACACCATTTTCCCTATGATTGAAAATATTCATATACATATATAAAATCTTGGGGGCCCCCAACAGTGACTTCTTTAATGGTTGAGTATTTTATATGCCAACCAGTAGTGGTTAACTATTTCTTATTGTCAATCATCATTTTATGTTATTTGTTTCTTTAATTTGAGATATGTAAGAAACAAAAGACAAAATCCATGACTCAAGTGCACAAAAGAAAAAGAAAAGCAAAAATAATAAATTCAATAAAATCATAGTATGAAATGTCCAAAACCTAGAGAAAGATATTCATGAGGCAATTAGAATGCTAAGCAGACAATTCCAGAAAACAGCTTTTAGTGTATATTATAACTATTATATTAAACATTGAGAACAAGGAAAATAATGAAAGCTATAGGAGAGAAGCATCAAATCACACATAAAAGACAAGTCCATCAGTAATACAGAATGGTTTTCACCAGAAGCCCTAAAAGTTTGGAGCACATGGAATAATGTATTTCAAAGTTACAAAGGCAGTATCTGAAAATCCACATTGCTGTATATATTAAAATATCTGTCTTAATTAAAGAAGAAAGATATTTACATAAGAAAACTCAAAACAAAGAAATTAGTTACAACTAAAATCACATTATAGAAGACACTTGAAGGAATGCTTTAGATAGAAAACAGTACACATTTATGACATTACAGAAAATATTGAATCAAGCTAGAATAATAGTTAAGAAAATGAGGAATTGAGATTGAGAAGCACCAAAAACTGAACTCAACAAAAATAAGGCTAAATTCACATATTTCTAAAATAATTTTTAATAGTAAGTAGTAAATTTTATAATCAAAAGATACATCTCACTTTCAAGGAATGACATCAAAGACTGGAAGAAAGTATTTCAAAAAATTGAGCCAGAAAATTAGACACTGTGATTCTAATATTTGATAAACATATACTTCAAACTAAAATTAACCAAAAATAAAGGCATTTAATACTGACTATGCTGATTAAGAGAACACTCTATCAAATATATTCCAATTCTAAATACATAAACAATAAATATTGGTATGCCTACTTTCTTAAAAAAATACTACAGGTAAGAAGACACCGATTAGCCTTCCAAATCAATATTAATGGAAATTGTTAATATTCTACTCTTATATATACACAGGTCATCCTGGCGAAAAAAATAAACAGAGAAACAGACACATTAAATAACTTCATAGAGTAAGTGGTCATAACCGATATCTACAATACAAATATTGCAGGGTTTAGTATCTCCTCGGGCGCCCATGAGGCTCATTTTAAAGTAGTACACAAATTAAATCTGAATAAATATAGAAAAACAAATAATATTCTGTATTTCAAAAGTGTAGGAGAAATACTGACATCAACAGAAAGAGAAACCAAAGAACATACACAAATTAATGGAGATTGAATAAAAAGATATCAAGAAAAAATATTTAAATTTTTAGAATGCCAAAATCAGTGTTCTGTGCTGCAAACCATATTGAAAGATATTTTCACAACTATAAATTCCTGCACTAAAAATAAATCTGAGAGATCTCAAATAGTAAGCTAATGATGTACTTTAAGAACTTTAGAAATGGAATAACAAGTAAAATTCTAAGTCAGTAGGTGGAGAGAAATAATTAAGCTCATGACAGTATTTGATGAAACAAAACCAAAGAAATACAAAGACTCAGTGAGTCAAACAGTTTTCCATAGTTAGTATTTTACATTTGTGTGCTGCATTTGTCACAATTAATGAATTGATGTTGGTGCAATATTATTAATAGATTTCATACTATCTCCAAGATTCCTTTCCTATTACTAATGTTTTATGTGTCATGTTTGCATTTTTTTTCTTTTTATGTTACGTTCTAGGACACCATCTAGGGTACTATATACATATCCATGATGTGAGTCCCAGAATCAAATTCATATCCTCAGGATTAGAAACCTTTTTTAGCTGAGCCACTTCATGAACCCAACAGCTAATATTTTGGATAAATACCACTTAGTTGACTAGGTTTCCCTGACATATTTGATTACCTTAATTAACTTTTTTATACATGAAGAGTTATAATAGTTTTCCACTATTTCCATTTTAGGCTTGCAAGAGAAATGTCTTGTTTTAAAAACTTTTGACAACAGTGTACCATAGAAATAAACATAGTTGATGTCAAAACTATTATTTGATTTCCTGTTACGTAATATCTATTACATGGTTTGATAATTTATAGTAATGCCTCATGTAAGAATTCATTTTTTGGTATCTTTGACAGATTTAATTTCATAAAGAAGACCATCACAGAACAAGTAAGAAAATTCCCCAAACAAAGTTTACATCAGGGTATACTATATTTAAACATAAGACCTTTAAAACTAAGGAAAAAAAATCTCTAAATAATTCAGAAGAGAATATAAACATCTCATCTAATGAGTAGCAAGGATAAGATTTCTCAAATACTACAGAGGCAAAAGTGAGAGTAGAGTAAAATCTTAGTGTTAACAGTAAATATATCCATGTATACATACATAATAATATATATTTATATATACTTATACATATATAAATATCCTTAGAGTTTATATCATGCATACATTTTTTCCATGCATGTTTAGTATGTTTATCACGTGCATGTCTTGTCCCTGTGAAGGTGAGAAAGAACATCAGACCCCCTGGAACTGAAGTGATGACAGATTGTGCTGAGCTATCATGTATGTAGTGGGAATATAATCTGGGTCCTACATGAAAGCAGTTATTTTAGCTGTTGAACTGCCTTTCTTGTCCCATCCCTAGAATTTTATACTCTGGGATATTCCTCTTCAAAGTTTAAATAGGTGTGGAGTATTTCTGAGATACTAAAATAAACATAAGACATGTTAAAATAATTTCAAAGAAATGTTTAAAAATTTATTATGGGACTCACATTATGGATATATGTGGTACCCTAGATGGGATCCTGGAACAGAACTGAAAAGAAAAAAATGCTTTGTCTAAGAAAAGAAGTAGTGTAGATAAAAAAGTTTTATTCACCCCCCCCCCCCACACACACTCAGCAGTTTAATGAAGAAATAAAGAAAAAGCAAGTAGGTAGATGAAATGACTCAGGGTTGTTAGTTCTTAACACCTCTTAACACCAAGCATGGGAACCTGAGTTGATCCCCAGGACACAAAGACATGGAAAAAAGGGAACACATTCTTACAACTTAGCCTCAGACTTCTATGAAGTAAACACAAATACACAGACACACACAAATGCAACAAAAATAGGCAAGCATGTGCAATGCCATTTAGCTATGTCCTACATCCCTGTTTAATGTTTTTATTTTAAAACATGGTCTCATTAAGTTGCCTATGTGGTCACGAACTCACTCTGTAACCCAGGCAGTTCTTTAACTTTCAAATGCCCAGCCTCAGACTCCAAAATTGCTGGATTCCAATCCTATGCCACTGGGTATAACTTTATTTTTCTTTATTATTAATTGATCTAACCATTAACATTTTGTCCAAAACAGTACTATGAATAATATATTTGATACTTTTAACTAGTAAGTTCGTGAAACCAATGACAGGTATGATTAGAGAAATAAATAGGAAAATAAATTAGAAATATCTGGTTACTAAGGTATTGATACTACTTTCAAAGCATACTATATTATTTCAAAGAGAAGTCTAATACTTACAAATATGTATTGGAAATATAGACAACCCTTACAAACTGAATGTTCATAAACAAACCAGTCCTAATTTACAATGGAAATATATTTTGAATCAAGTGACTAGTTGACATACTAAGATGTTAGAGCATTAAAGCACAACATTTAAAAATAAACAGATAATATTGAATAAATATCAAATAGATGGTATCATATTTCTGAGTAAAATAATTATTTCCTTTAATGTTTAGCACACTATTTTAATGGCAGTCGTGATAATAGTTATATTAGAAGTAATCTTGCAAATTTTAAAATATCTTATGTGTTATAGCATAAAACAGGTAAGGGAATATATTAGAAACCATAACTTTCAATGTATTAAAAATAGATATTGATAAAATTATATTTCATGAAAAATCATGAAATCTTATATAAATGGTGTAATATGTACATGAATATGAAACCTTGAAATATATTTAAATAATTTTCAAAATGTCCACTAAAAGGACATAATAGGAATTATGTTCTAGTGGAATAAACTATAGAGAGTTCAATGAAAATGTGATTTGAGGTTTTTGGTGGTATATGAAGAAAGTCTCTCATATTTCATTGTTTCAATATTCAAGTAAAATAGATACTGGAGCCATATTAATAGGAAAAAGGGTAAAACTCATGAATTCAAATAGGCCAAATTACCAGAGAGTAAACAATCTTAACATTTTAAAGATTGAAATTATTTTATCACAATGACATAAATAAATTACAGTGTACTGTATACAGAAAGGAAGACATACAATTCAATAGAAAAACATTTAATAATAAAAGACATGAAAAATTGTAGAAGAATTGTTTTATAAAACTGAAAAAGATGTGGTAGACTTAGAAATACCACTTTATAGGACTGAAAAAAACACGAAAGAATACTAAAACTACAAGGTTAAAAATTCCAAGAAAGAGTATATTTGCCTAGGGTTAATGTAATTACTTTTCTAAATAATTGATAACTAAATATGAGTAAAAATAAAAATTCTATCCTGTGCGAGTAATCAAACCTAGTTTCTTAACCTGACTTATTATTCCTCTTGATGTGACCAAAAATGTGCTGTATATAAACTTCACTTGGAAAATAGTCTTTTCCAGAAAAATAGTCTGATTCACAAATATGACATCTCTACCTGTAATAATCACACTGAGAAAAAAGTCTCAGCATCCATGGACTGTTAACTAGATATAGTGTAGTATCTTCATAAATGAGAGTGTGTATTATGTTAGGTTGTATGGTAGGAGGAGAGGAGATGGTAATGATTAAATAAAAGACATGGGAAAGTTTTAAGAGATAATAAACATATTCACTTACTGTAATTACTACTTCAGGAGTACATAAATGTGAACAATATCAACATGTGTATAGTTTATTGCAAACTAATTTTATCTTTATGCCACTTTAAATGAAAAGCATGGGAGTAGATGAGGTTGTGTTGAAGTGACCATTTTTTAAAATGAGGCGAAATTAAAGGAATATTTAATCTGTATAAAACATGATACATCTTTAGATACATGTCCAGGCAGTGTTCTAGAGAATTTATTGTCCACATGCTAGTGATTTTTTTCAATAAATTAGACTTTATGGCAGTTCTACATACACGTGTCCCCATGAACACATGAACAATATACAAGATAAGTACTGTGTGATCATTATGCCTACAAAGAGTTTGATTTGTAGACAAACTACTTAAAGTTTGTTTACAGTTCTTTGGTCAAGAATAGTTGAATAGCAGTACCTGATTTTGATATAAAAAGGGAAGCAGAATCTTTCATATACCAGAATACAGAAAGATTACAAATTAGTGAAAGTTCCTGATGTCAATACACATAGTTACCTCTGAAGCTGAAATGAACAAGGATGAAATTGAAACACCATATTCTGGTTAAATTTGATATAATGGTCAGCCCTGTTTCATATCTTAAGTTGGAGGATCATATACATTTAAAATACATAAAATATTTCCTGTTCTATTTCATACAAAGATGTTTAAAAGAATCCTTTGAAATATATTAAGTTGACATATGACTCTGAATTTTGCATTATTTTATTTGAAAAACATTAATGGAAGTTCACTGAAGACTGTTTTGATTGTGAATCAAAAATTAACTTACAGGAATTAAAATCTAATGCCAGTCTCAAGAACTATTGAACATTAAAGTTTAAAGTCATCCAACAGTGTTGATAACCTGATGCTTTAATCTGAGATTGTTTTTCTCTGGTCTATGTATTGTTATCAGTTTTAAGGAAACTCTTTTGGTTGTTTGAATGAGAGGTTCTGCATAATCTTGACCTTTTGAATATTTGATACATGGTTGACTGTACTGTTTGGGGAGCTTAAGAAATATGACCTTGTTGGAGGAAGTATATGAGTTGAAGTGAGATTTGAGAGTTTAAAGATTCTAGTGATTTCCAGTTTGCTAGCTCCCTGCTTCCTGATATACTTCAAAACATAAATTCCCACATTTTTATTCAAGACACTATGCATTCACTCTGTCACCATACCATCTAACCCTCTTTAAACAAAACTTTAAACAAACTTTTTTTTTATATATAAGTTTCCTTGTTCATGGTATTTTATCACAGCAGTAGAAAAGTGATTAATACTGTAATGATTCATGGCACATAGCAGCCACATGGTAAACCCAACATGGGGCAGAGTAAAATAAAAATTCCTGGCATATAGCCCCCATGTAGTACACCCAACATGGTGCTGACATGGAGGGCATGCCCCTAAGAATGGCTACATATATCTGTGCCCACCTGCTCTCTTGAAAGGAGCAGCCCACCATGTGAAACTCTCTCTCTCTTCCCCCCTCTCTCTTTCTCTCTTGGCAGCTCCCCTGAATAAACTCTTGTGTGACATATGGTAGTTATGATAGTATCTGTGTCTATTTCTCATGTACAAAACTAACAAATACAGCTCATCTTTAAATGGTGATGAATAGAATTGCAATTTGCCTTTATATCTAAGATTATATATCCTCACATTAAGACATATTATATTATTCATATACTTTTGTGCAAGTGTGCATTTGAGTGTGTGTGGGTTTGTGTGTTAAATCTTGTGGCTATATATTTACCAATTCCTAGGAGAAGCAATGGAATTGTATGATGAGACACCCTGAACCATGTTGCAACCTATGGGTATGAGAATACATATCACATCATTTCTAAGTTCTTGGTTTATACTTGAATATATTTTCTGATGGAAAATTAGATTATACTATAGAAGAAGAAATAAATGGAGTAGTAGAGAAAGAGAAAAGGGAGATGCCAAAAAATCAGGAAGGACAGAAGTGGGAAAGGAAGAAAGGATGTGGAGACTCTGGTAGTGAAATCAGCAAGATATTACATAAAATAATGGAATTTGTACTCTATATTATGGCCTAAAGGTTGTTCCTATTTTGGAAAGTAACTAACATATTAAATTGTCATGACTTTCTTAAATATAAGGTGAAAGTCCTGTGTAGTATGAGGTTTCTGGCCCAGACTTTTGGGCCTATCCTCAGTGTTTAGACCCGCAGACCCGCAGACCCACAGACCCACAGAGTCATTCAGATGCTTACAATAGTTTTAGGCTGATTGACCTCAGGCCCAGGCATATAACTTGCTAGCTCTCTACCCTTCATCTAACCCATGATTCTTCCTCTTCAGCCATGTGGCACGGTACCTTTCTTTAGAGCAGCATGGTTGTCCTCTGCTTCTTCTGGCTTCTCTCTGGCTTCTCTCTGGCATTCTATTCTCAAGAGTTTTTTTAGTCTGGTAGCCCCACCCACACTTCCTGCCTGCCTTTGGCCAATCAGCGCTTTTTATTAAACCAGTGGGTGGGACAATTATTTACAATGAAGCAGCACAATCCCCTACAGTCCTGCATTGTAAAATTATCTGTAAAAATGCAGCACAATTGGTCAATCCATTCTTTAGCCAATGTAATCTTTCATTGATTTTTCCCTTTTAATTTAACTTTTTCATGCAGTACATTTTGATTATGTTTTCCCTCTCTTATAACTCCTTCCATGGCCCCCTTACCTCCATGCTCACCAGACCTTATGTTTTCTCACTCTTAATCATTTACAATGATATTTTTTGCTACTTAACCTCAAAGTAGTACTCTTCAAAATAAGAATAGTTTCTAAGGCCAGGTTGGCTAATTCAACCAATTGCTTTCTGTTACAGTAGTTCTGTACAAAATTACCCTTGTCACTTCCTTGTTATTATCATCAATGTTATGACAACTTTAAGCTGTTCATAGCTCATTAAATCTCTGCCCTGTATTTTCTGGCACGCAGGAGACTGTACAATGCAACATTTTCATCTTTCCACAAATAGATTATGTTGGTAGTGGTACCTTCTTCATTTACACACGTTATTCTGTCTTTTAAAATTGCTTCATTTAAATTGCTTTTTTTATTAATATAATTTAAACTCCAAATGTAACTATTATGACATATATAAATACCATTTCATTAATCTAATGTCAAAGAAATAGTAAAGCTTTAAATTTTTCCTTGAGGTTCTGTTGTTTTGAGAAAAATCAATACAGACAGAAAGATCTTAAATAAAAATGTTGATCTGTGATTGCTACAGATTATTTTTAGTAAAGTATTGGGTTCACTAATTTACCAATAGTTATTTGGGGAAACAATTCAATATTGAAAAAGCTTCTTATAATCTGATCCTCTATCACATGTTTTGAATATTGCCTTAATATACTGGCAAAGAGAAGAAGAACAGTTAAAAACAACAGATGTGAGCTGAGCTGTCATTTATTTGGTAATGATCCCTCGGCAATTCTCTAAGTTTGGTTAGTGGTATCAGAAAGGATTATCTTCATATTTTAATATCACAAATTAATAAATACAGACTTTCTCAGCACAATTTCATACTTTAAATTTGTACTTGTGAAGAAATGATTATTTTAGTATTTTTTAAAATCATAAGGATTAAAAACATCACTTGATAATTTTCTATGTATATACAGTATATTCTGATTATTCTCTCACCCCACCCCCTTTTATTTTCATCTTATTCCTATCAAATCCCCTATGTCATTCATCACCAGTCATTTTCCAAGATTCTTGACTTCTGGTTTTCTTTTAAACTAATATCTGTGTGTCTTCTAGGCTGTATGTCACACATACACCTCCGTTTCAATAATAGCTTGTCAGTCCAAATATTGAGCTTTAAAAAGCAAATGATTTCTACTATATTTGCCTTGTAGCCATTAACCCTTCCTCCTTCATATTTGCCTTGCTTGAAAAAATATTTTTATTTTTTTTAATTGAAAATTTTAGAAATGCTAAGTCCAAATATTAAAAGAAATGTTCAAAATTACTCAAATTTAAATTGCACTTAAGTCTAGTTGTACTCATTTTTAAATATCCAGAAAGACATCATTTTTTTCAGAAAGAAAAATACTTCTATTTTTCAGAAATGCCTGGAACAATATTTTGTAATAAAACACAACCAGAACAGGAATTGTGTTCTGTACACCAAGAGAAAATAGAAAAGTGGATCTGTTTAATTTTAAAATAATAAATGATGTTTAAAAAGTTAAATAAGCCTCTCATTTTATGTGGAATTAAAAAATAAAACCTCTTCTCCAAAGTAGCACATCTTTTGATTTCAGTTTTAAAGTCAACTTATTTACAAAATAGATAGGTTGGATTAAACCATCAGCATTTATAATCAAATGTCTTCTAGCAGCTTTGACTACTTCATGTTCAGTCAATAAATTTAAAGACAAGATAATAACATACAGTATCCAGACACTCTTTGTAATTTCCATCTTTACAGGGCTTATTTTTTTTATTCCATTTCTTCTTTAAGACATTTCTCTATCTTTTATCCTTTTTATTTTCTTTGTGAAACCTATGTATATTTTAAGCACTCTCTAAACCATTTAAAGGTTTTTTGCAGTCTGTCTCTACTGTATATCTCTTGCCTGTTTCTGTTTCTGATCACACCTTTAATTTGCCAAGGTGTGGCTAAGCATTACAGGTTTCACTAGGATGGACAGATGGCTCCACCCAGCTCCTAGTCTAGCTTCATAGAGTTTAGATTTCTAGCAGAGATACTGGTAGGATCTACAATTAACACTCTGGGGAATTTAGGGTCTATATAATCACCAAATAAAGGAATGCCATCTGTTGCTCATGAATTCCACTTAAATATTTGAAAGTGGGGCCTCTTAAAAGACTCACAAGTTTGTTTTTTTTTTTTTTTTGTCACTTATGCTGGGTCAGAAAGCCTCTCTTTAAAAAGTCATGCTCTCTGCTTGCTTCCAGAAAACAGAGCTTTCCCAAAAAAATGCTGCTGTTAAGAAGGAGTCTTTGACCTTTTTCTCTGTCTATATAAACAGAAAGCTTAAATCCATCATATTCAGCTTGCTGTTTACTTTGAGGCTCCTGTGAGACTTGAGGAACTGGTGTTGTTGCAGCTCAGGCTGCACTCTGAATGCCCACCATTTTGTAATTCAAACCCATATGCAACTCCGTGGTGGCTCTGAGCCATGGTTCATGTGAGAGACACAACTGAGAAGCTTCTTTTGGTTCTGATTTTGTGTTCTAGAACCCTTTCTAAGCTTTCTCTGACTTTATGTGGGTGTATATGACTCATATTGGTAGACCATTTATAATAATACATTTCTGACCTACAGTTTTGGGCCTAGCCCGAGGTTTCAGACCCATTCACAGCCCCAACGCCACTAGAACAAATAACTACACAAAAGCTTATATTAATTTTATGCTTATTGGCCTATGGCTCAGTCATATAACTTTCTAACTCTTACTTAAACTAACCCATGATTCTTACCTTGTTTAGCCATATAGTTTGGTACCTATTTCAGAGTAGCATGGTTGTCTTCTTTCCTCTTACTCTGATGGCATCTCTGGTGGTGTCTCTCCTGGAGTCTATCTACTGTCATCTCTCTGGCTTCTCTGCTCTTCTATTTCAGTTCCTAGAATTTTCTTAGTCTAGTAACCGCTCCCACACTTTCTGTCTGCCTTCTGCCAATTAGCATTTTTATTAAATCAGTAGGTGGGACAATTATTTACAATGTAACAGAACATAGTCCTATTATATTTTTTATTTTGTTGATTTTAGTCCTGAATTTTATATTTTCCATCTACATCTCTTGGGTGTGCTTTCTTCTTTATGTTTTAAAGCTTTCAGGTGTGCTGTTAATGAGATTTCTTTTTGAAGGTAATTAGTGAATATTCCTCTTACCAGTGCTTTCATTAAATTCCATAATGTTGGGTATTTTGTGCATCAGTTTCATTTAATTCTAAGAAAATTTTAATTTCTACATTTATTTTTATTTTACCTTGACCCAGTGTTAATTCAATAGATAGGTGTTCAGTTTCCACAAGATTGTAGTTTTTCTGCTGTTAAGATACAGCTTTAATTCATGGTGATAGATAAGATATAGCAGTTTATTTCAATTTTCTTGTATCTGTTGAGACTTGCTTTGTGATTAAGTATGTGGTCAATTTTGGAAAAACTTCTATAAGGTGCTGAGAAATAGATATATTGTTTTGTGTTTGGGTTGAACATTATGTAGATATGTTAGGTCCAATCAGTTTTTAATGTCTGTGAGTTCCAGTATTTTTATATTTTGTTTATTTCTGAATGGCCTGTTTGTTGGTGACAGGATATTGAAGTCCTCCACTATCAATGAATGTATAATGATAATGGTCAGTGTGTGATTTAAGCTTTAGTATTTTTTTTTAACAAATGTGAGTGGTGACCTTCTGTTTAGGACATAGACACTCAGTATTGAGACATCATCTTGGATATTTTTTCCTTTGATGAGTATAAGATGTCATTCAAGGACAGAAAAAAAAAACCAGAAAGAATATGAGAGACAACAGAAAACTTACAAACTTGGGGAAACAGACTAACTCACTACTAAAATAAAGTGGGTAAAAACAAAACTTAGCTAAGGTTAAAAAGAATTCTTTAGAATTTAATGAAAATAAAACCACAACATGTTCAAATTTATGAGACAAAATGAAGGTGGTCCTAAAGGTAAGTTCATAGCAGTAAGTGCCTACATTAAAAAAATGAGGATATCTCATGTTACTAACTTACCTGAAATCTGAAGACTAACAATGAAACACACAAAAAGTTGACTGTAAGAAATTTTAAAAATCAGAACTGAAACCAATGCAGTGAAAACAAATAAACATACAATACAATCAATGAAACAAAGAATGGTTCTCTGGAAAAAATCACAAATTCTTAAAATTAACTAAAGTTGGAGAAAGAAGATCCAAATTAACAAAATTAGAGATTGAAAGAGGAGAATAACAAAAGAAATAAGGAAAACAGAGAATCATAAGAACACAATTTAAAAACCTGTACGATGACAAATTTGAAAATCTAAAATAAATACATAATTTTCTCAAAAGGTATTCCTAAATTAAATTAAAATAAGATAAATAATTTCAACAGACATAGAACACATAAGGAAATAAAAGAAACCATTAAATCTCCTAACCAAAAAAGTCAGGTCCATCAAAAAGACCAACCACAATAAGTAGGTTTCATCGCAAAGATGCTGAAATGGTTCAATATATGTAAATCAATAAATATAATGCACCATGTAAGCAGACTGAAAGTCAAAAGTCACATGATCATCTCAATAGCTGCAGAAGAGGTCTCTGACAAAATTCAGCATAGCTTGTTATTAAAACAGTCCTGTAGAGACTGGAAATATAGCAGACATATTCAAAAAACATATAGATGATTTTTTCCAAGCCCACTGGCAACAACAACCTAAATGAAGACAAACATTAAGTTTTTCCACTAAAATCACAAAGAAGACAAGGTTGTTCATTCTCTCCATACCTATTTAATGTTGTGTGTGAAGTCTTTGATAGAGGAATAAGAAAATTGAAGAAGCTTGAGATTATACAAATAGGAAAAGTGTTTATATACATGAATGACCCTATAAATTACATCATGAAATCCCTAAAGTTGATAAAACACTTTCAGCAAAAGGATGCGGTATTAAACACAAAAATCAATAGTCTTCCTATATACAACTGACAAGAAATCTGGGAAATAAGAAATTTCAGAACTTAAAATAATACAAAATATCTCTGGGTAACTCCAACTAAGCAAGTGAAAGAGTTGTATAATAAAAATTTGTGAACAATTAAGAAATACAATGAAAGAAGATACCAGAAAATGGAAAGCTCTCCTTTTCTCATACATCAGTAGGAATATTATAGTAAAAATGCCAGAGTACCAAAAAAAAAAAAACCAACCTACTGATTCAATACAATACCCTAACACTATTCTTTAAAGAATTTGAAAAGACAACTTCTTTAGCTTCTTATGGAAACACACACAAAAAACAGGATAGTAGAAAAAATCCTGAGTAATAAAATAACTTACTTCTGAAAATATCACCATCCCCATTCTCAAATTGTACTACAAAGCTATAGTAATAAAAAATCAACGTATGATACAAAAACAGATGTACTGCTCATGATGAAAATAGAATTGAAGACCCTGAAAGAATGAAGTCCATACACCTATAGACTTGATAAAGAAGTCATATTATACACACTGGGAAAGAAGCAGCATCATCAAGAAATGGTGCTGGTCAAACTGGATGGCTACATGCAAAATAAGGCAAATGAATCCATACTTATTTGTCTTTACAAGACTCAATTCTAAATGGGTCAAATACCTTAACATTGATTCAAATAGAAAAATAAAGTGGAGGAATAGCATTGAATCTTTGGAATAGGAAAAGAGTTTCTGAAAAAAACATTGATAGCACAGGCTAACAATTAATAAATGGAATCACATGATACTGAAATACTTCTGCATGGCAAAGGATACCAGTATATAAAAAAATGGCAGGCTACAGAAAGAGAAAAGTTTGTTGTTAGCAATTAAACATCTACTATAGAGCTAATATTCAAAATATATAAAAAACCCACTGCCAAAAACCAAAAATTCCTGGATCATCAAAACCAAATAGGCCAATTAAAACTTGAGGTACAGATTTAGAGAATTTTCAAGAGGAAACTCAAAGGACTGTTAAGCATTTAAAGAAATGTTCAACAGCCTTAGTCATCAGGGAAATGCAAGTCTAAAGTACTTTGAAATTTCATCTTACACCTGTCAGAGTGGCTAAGATCATTAATACAAGTGACAGCTCATGATAGTGAGGATGTGTAGCAAGGGGAACACTCCTCTATTGCTGGTGGGAATGCAAACTTGTACAGCTACTTTTGAAGTCAGTGTGGTAGTTTCCAAAGACTATTGGAATATCTCTACTTCCAGATCCAGCTATACCACTCTTATATCACTCTTAAGAGTAGAACGATGGCTAACACAAAATGACCTCAGTTACATCTTTGGAATTTCTTTGTCTCATAATATTGTCTCAGAGCCTTTAAAATTATTCTTCCAGCTCTTTTGCCTACATATTAAGGCTTCTGGTTTTGAATACTGATGGGATTTCAATGTGTTTCAAAGAACCATCTCTCTATCTATATATTCTTTTTTTTAGCTCATTTTTTTGGGGGGGTTGGTTGCTTTCTCCTGTTGACTCATTTATATAGTTTAATCTTGTTATTTTTAGAAGCCCATTTTTTTCCAAAGGAAGGATATGAATTGTGTGTATGTGGATGGAAGGTAAATGGGGAAGGAACTGGGAGAAACTGGGGGAGAGGGACCATAATCAGAATATATGACAAAGATCTATTTTCAGTAAAAGAAAAAATTAAAAAAAAATCTGATTGATATTTTGTATCAAACTCTGTTGACTCCCTGAAAGCATCTTTGTTTCTCCTTAGGCCTTAGAGCAAACATAATACATTGTCCTTGAGACTGTACATAATTTAAAAGAAAATATTAAAAATATATTCACAGAAATTAATGTGGGTACTTTAATTTTCATATTCAAGTAAGTAGTCAATCTCAATTGTCTCACATGATAGAAATGCAATTCTAAAATATTTTAGGATAGGGACTAGAACAAGAGATATAAATTCCATATGAAAAAGTGAATTTTGTATTTCTGCATTTTACCTTACACATGGACTGAAGTTTGTGTAAATTATATGATTTTGATTTGTATGTATATGCACAAATAGTGTTCCATTTCAGTGGATTAATTTTTTGTTATTTCAATTACCTGTGTTCAGCTCTGTAATAGAAAATAAAATGAAATCCCACATGTAGCTAATAAATTTTAAGTTGGAAACCTTTGTCAGCATCATTTAAAATAATCTTGTACCACCTTGCTCCATCTAGCCCAGTATGTCAATCATCCTGGTGTGTAGAGTATGGTTGATATTAACTTTCATGTTCCTGATTATTAATGATATTTTGCATTTTCAAATTTCTATTAAAATTTCTGCATTTTTAAGAGATTCTTTTATCTTTATATTTTTTTAACATTATATTGATGCTTTGTGACATAATGTCTTCTGATCTCAGTCATTCTAATTCTGTCCATTGCTCCATATCTGCCCTCTGCCTTTGTAATTCTAAGCCTAAAAAATATAATAAAATGAAATAAAATTTAAAAATATCATTGTGTAAGCTATAATGTGACAAGGTGAGCCATGCAGTACACACCTTAGCTCATACATCTTTTCTTGCAAATGTTCATTGCAATCAGTCATGGCATCATTGCAATAATTTGATGCCTCTCGTTTCTACTACACTATTGATATAATGCCCTCACTGTGTCTCCTCTCGGATATTCTGTTCCTGTCCTTTTACATGAAGATCCTGTGGCTATGGATCTGCTTCACTTACTCCCATAGATCATAGATGGAGTGAATATTGGGGTTGGCCAACATAGCCCTGGGTATGGGCCTGAGTATTTGCTAGCTTGATCAGCCCACCAGCTCTCCCTCATCCTCACCAACTCTCCAGAATTGCCCCAGCTCACTCATCCAATGCAGCAGGTAACAAGGTGTGTGGTGTCTTCTTTTAAAAATTTAGTTGAGTCTTTTTTTCATGTTTTGATTCATCTATCTTTTTTGCTTCTAGGTTGTTTGAAAACTTTATTTTGCATAAAATACAACACATCAAAAATCAATATCATGTTGAGATGATCACTGACATGATTAGCTATGACTCACTTTTACCTCAAATACAAGGATAATTCAATGTATGCAAGCTAATAAATGAGATATAGCAATAGAATGAAGAACAAAAGTCATAGCTTTCAGTGGCTTCTAAGAAGAATTAGACAAAATAAGTAAGGTGTAGAAGAAATACACCTTAAGATTATAAATGCAATATATTGCAAGACCAATGCTAACTACATGCTTAGTTATTTTAAAATCAATAATAAAAATGAAAATCTACTACAGTAAATATATTTTACTTAATAATGAATGTTATCAGAACAGCAACAAGGAAGAGAAAAAAGGATAATGAGCATCTAAATCAACAAAAAATGAAATTGTTTTTGTTTACATGCTGTGTGAATTATAGAAAGATTTAAATAATGAAATTTTATTAAAACTAACAAATTCAGTCATGTTGTGGAATAAAGAATTACCTACTAGTCTGATATCATGATTAACACCTGTAACCACAGAAATTAATTGTTTAAGGCAGGATTAAAAATTTGAAGCAAACCCCAGCTACACATGCTGAATCGGGATATCTTAAAAGCCTTAGGGCTGAGATTATATATATTGTAATAGAACATTTGCCTAGCATGCTAAGATTCTGAACTCAAGCCCTAGCAACATTCACACACAGATAAAACAGCATACAGAAAAATATAACTTTTTTACATAAAAAACCAAAATATCTGAAAAAGAAATCAATATGATTTACAATAGTGATGAAATTTAAATAAAAAGTAAAAGACTTGAACATTGAAAATTTTATACTATTTCAGCAAAAATTGAAAAGAACAATGATAGAGGAAAGGATATTTTATGAATATAGACTGGTAAATTAATATTCTTAAAATTTCCATGAGGGCTAGTGGTTTAACTTAATGCTGGAATACTTGTCTACCAGTATAAGGCACTGAGTTCAATCAACAGAAATGAAATATAGAAATAGTTCCTTGAGATCTACACATGCAATTAATTTACCAGCAAAATCATGACATTTTTCAAAGAATTAAAAAAGCAATCTGCAAAAGACTCTGAATGGCCAAATAGTCAGTAATGAAATGTAAGTGGCATAAAAACAAACATTTAAATAAATTGACCAGAATAAATCCCAGAAATAAAATTTGCATTTATTATCAAGATGTCAAAAACAATGAGAAAATTTTTTTTTCCTCACGAATCCTGATGAGAAATGATCTCTGCAAGCAGAGAGGTGAAATTGCAAACTTATTTCAACTCGTATATAAAAATAAGGTCAAAAAAATTCTATGTAATACTTGAATATCTTTATCTATAGGAAGACAACTTGAAAAGTTTCTTGCTTTTAGTCTTGGTGATGGGTTTTGGAGTATGGCATGGAAAAGACAGACAATAAAAGCAAAAATAAACAAATGATATCACATCAAATTTAAAAGCCCTTTAACAAGTTATGAAACAATCAACAATGAAGAGACAACCAACAAAAAAATAGTAAACATTTTGTGTTTATTTCAGATACATCTGTTTTAATACTGATATTAAGTAATATTAACAGATAACATGGTAGGGAATCTCAATAAACCAAACAGTTTTGAGGTTTGAGGGAATATATATTCATAAAGCTTCAAGTCTTTTTCTTGTAAATTTTATTATCTATTGCCTAACAACTAGAATGGAGTGATTAATTTTATTTTCTATAATGCTTGTAGAAAATTTTAAAATTCATATATCAAAATACCTTTATAGATATAATGCCTGCATTTATGTCTGCCCATCTGCATTTTACTATGAACTATTTTCACAACCTAAAGGTAAACACTTTTGTATTCAATGTGTTATAGTTATGTATTTAATTCTAAATGCTTTACTTAACATGTACAGTAAACGGCCAAAAAATAAGTTTTTTTCTGTTGGCTCTTTTGACTTTTATAGCATTATTCTTTTAGCCCATAAATTATTTCAGTGATGGATGTTGTGGCAGAGTGTTTGATGAGATGGCTTGTGATTCATACTGTTGGAAAAGATGCTTTAAGTGCGACTTACTGATGCATTTGCTGATGATTAAGGATGTTTTACAAACTGTGTCTTGACTGTGGTGAAACCTACAGGCATTTCCTTTGTGGGAAGCAAATGACAATATCTCTAACAGTAAAAAGGCAAAGTGGTGCCTGTGTATCCCCAACAGTACAGCTTCATGGCTAGCCCTCATGAGTCATAAAAATGACACTCCAATTCAGAACATATAAATCTCAGCTTTCTCAGAGAAAGCAGAGAGGCCAAGATAGGAAGCACAGTGAAGCAATATAAAAACTGCTATTGGGCTCTGCAAAATTATATGTTATCTCAGCTGTTAATTACAGGTTTTGTGCCTTTTGTTTTAATTCCAGAGATGTGCAGAAGTACAACCCTTTATTATGCTCATCCAGTATCAATCTATGAACATCCCAATTACATGTTGTTTGTTTGTAGGAAGTCAGGTTGAACTAAGTAAAGAACATTTACTAGAAATGTGTCACTGGATATAAAATGAGATGCATGCCAAGAGCATGATGTCCATGGGCTCCATGGATGTTTTCCTTATTTTATGTCTTCATAACTGCCTTAATTATGTCATTAATGTGGGAAAGTTTTTGAATCAAGTTTAGAGTCTGGACCAACTATAAGTTTACATTTACAAAACTCCTACTATATAAGTGTTAAGATATAAAAAATAAGTCTAGAATTTCATTTTATTGGTTTAAATAGTACCCAGAAATGTTTTAAAGCATTTTAATTTCTAATGAGTATCAGAGGTCTAACTCATTAAATAACAAAATGAACAATTTCAAATACTGCTTCCTAAATGTGTGAAAATATTTTAGAGAGTCAAAGAGGAGAACACAGTTTCCAAACCATATGCTGAAGCATTAGCCTTTTAATGTGAAAATCTGTTGTGGGTTGAAATGTAAACCTCATTAGCAATAAAAATGTTTTGTCTAGTTATAAAAAATAAAAACTAATATTAACATATTTACTGATTTAAAGCATCAATGAAACTGGTTGTCAGGAAAATTAATGCAGTATTATTCAGTAACTAGATAAACTCAATAATTTTTCCAAGTTGTTTTAATGAATTTCACAGCACTTACATGTGTCAAAATAAATTTATATGTTTTCTGTAAATGTGTGTGTTTGTTGCATGAATATGAGTATAGAGGTGCAAATGGGCACTGGGAGTACATTTTAGGCTAAAGTCGGACAATGGTGCTTTGTGTTATTAAACTGTAAGCTCACTGACTTACCAAGGCCTGAAGCCCTATAAATTCATGGTATCCACCTCTCTCCATCTCTCCACTGCTGTCTTTACAGGCATGTGCAACCACACTGAACAGTTTTCAAAATTTTAGTTTATGTGAATATTTTGTCTGGGCATCACAAGAATGCCAATGCCTAGTGCCCCATGGATGCCAGAAAATGGTCACCGGATTGCCTAGTACTGTCATTATGTGGGTGCTAGAAATTAAACATGAGTTATGTAGAAGAGCACCCAGTACTCTTTACTAATGAGCTACCTCTCCAGCCCCTATGCCTATCTTTTTGCCTGCATGCTGGAGATTATAACTCAGATCCTTATTCTTGGACAGAAAGCATTTTTACAAACTGAGCCATTTTGCCACTTCAAAATCAAGTTCTTAAAAAAAATCTATAAAACTTTAATATCAATTTAACATAGCTTGTAACACTGGAATATTTATTATGTTCCCTTTTATTATGTTAATCCTAGTGTTATATACTTCAAATACTATATGCTATATATGTAGGTCTATTTGTAAGACTAGTTTTTTATATTTCAAAATTATTAACAAATGCCATTTTCTATTAATTTTATTTTATTTTTTGAGATTGTAATATACTTGTGATATTTATCTCTTTCCTATCCTCCATCCCTTCCCTCTCATGGTAAAAATATATTTCTGTAGGATATGGATTTTTAATATAAGCAGTTTAATATGTCACTCAAATTTCCTTTGTTTTATTTTTAACTATGTGCATGTGTGAGTATCAACATGTGAGTATGTGATCATGAGTGTGGATATCTGCAGAATCTAGAAGAGGGTGTCTGACTCACATGTAGCTGTAGGTGATAGAAACCAAACTCAGGTTTTCTATAAGAGCAGTATGTCCTCTTAATTACTGAGTCATCACTCTAGCCCTAGATCTCTTATCGCATTTACCTTGTAATAGGATCTTGCTCAATATTCTAGGCTGGCCTCAAACTCACAGCTTTTACTTCAGGTTCCAAATTTTGAGCATGCAGCTAGTGATAGCTTGTAAAACATATTTTTTTCCAAAATGCTAAAGTAATTATAAATAACATACAAATATTTTTGCTCAGAATAAATTTCTGATTTAGCCCATCCCTACCTCATTGTTCTAAGAATTTTTAATTACACAGCCATAACACTGCTTTCTTATATAAAATTTTTGATGCACACTATTGCTGCATTCATTGAATCATGATCTAAACCTTTCTGAAGATCCCATTCTCACCTTTGCTGAGTCCACATTATGAAAAGTTAGACAAGGCAGGCTATAGAGAAAGGCATAAAGTAACTTAAAGATGTAAATCCTGTGACAGATAAACTCTGACTTTCTCATTAAAGAAAACCCAATAGAATTCAGATTCCTTGACCAATGTGAAAATGACCTAATATAATCTAAGACAAGATAAATGGTTTTATTTTCACACGTAGTTACTTTGACTTTGGACATCATTTAAATAAACATTACTCAAGTATATTCTATAACATATTTATTCTGACAGATTCCTTTAAAGACAAGTCCTATGGCCAAAAGATAAATTTTAAAAATCTTGCTGCTTTATTCCTGAAGATTTATATAAAGACCAATTATTCATTTTGAACTGTCTGTCTTATACATATTTCAATCCTTTATATTTAATTTTCATGTGCATGTATGGTTTGGTTGTCCATATGTATTTATACCATATATATTCCTGGTTCCCTTGGGGGCCTGCAGAGGGCATCAAATCTCCTAGTAATATACTTAGAGACAGTTGTGAGTTGTCATGTGGTTCTGTTAATTGAGTCTGAGTCTTAAGGAAGAGGAAACAGGCTCTTAATCACAAAGCCACCCCTTTAGCTACTGAGATATATTTAAATTAATTTTTCTGTGTTTGCTATATGGTCATTAATATTCAGAACAACATCTGAATATATAATGGAAAATTCTATGTTACAGTACTGGTTTCCAGTGTTCATTCCAGTAGAGACTTCCGATTATTGTTTACCACATAGACCTCTTTGTCTGAAAATGGTTTTCACTGGTGTCACCAAAAATTTTGTTCACAGACTGCTGTTAGATTTTTTTTGAAGTATTGGGAGATACAAGTTCCCAAAACCCTCACTAATTTTTACAGAGATCTCCTGAGTTGCAGATTTGAAATGGAAAATTACTATTTTAGGAAGAAATTGAATGTTAAATGGATTCTTTTCATTTTGTCATTTTAAGTTTTTTATTCTTTAAAAATTATTACTACATTCTCAGCATGTTTTGCTAAGCTCCTAGAAACAGAAAGAATGTAAGTTATTATTTGGCTGAGAACCATTGGTAATGCCCCTGTTCCCAGGAGGTACCTGAATATGTACAATAAGAGTTCCAGGGTCATCATCATTAGGTAATTCATATTCTTGTGTCTCTGTCCTTAGAACCTGAACTGGCTTCAGGACCAAGACAGTAACTATCATATGCAAACCCCTTCAAATTATCAAGGCAACTTTTCTCTCTATTTTATTTAAATTTTTAACATACTCAACACTGTTCCCCTCCGTTTCCTCTTCCCAGTCATCCCCCTACTTCTCTACCCACATCCCCCATCCATTCCTCAGAGAGGGTAAGGACACCCAGGGTGAGTCAAAGCAGTCTGGCAAGTCCAGTTGAGATAGGACAAAGCCCTTCCCCCAGTATCAAGGCTGAACAAAGCATTCCTCTGTAGGCAATGGGCTCCAAGAAGCCAGTTAGTTTACTCACCAGGAATAAATTCTGGTCCTACTGCCAGAAGCCCTACAAAGTGCCCATGCCATTTAACTGTCATTCACATTTTGGAAGGTTTAGCTCAGTCCCATGTAGGTTTCTCAGATGTTATTTCAGAATTAATGAGCTCTCAATAGATTCAGCTATCTCTGTGTGTTTCCTCATCAGGATCTTGATCTCTTTGCTCATATGATCTCTCCTCACTCTCTTCAGATGGACTGGGATTTAGACTCAGTGCTTAACTATGGATCTCTGCATCTACTTGCAACAGGGGCTGGATGAAGATTCTATAATGACAATTAGAGTGGTTATCTATTTGATTAAAGGAGAAGGCCAGTTTACACACCCTCCACATTATTGCTTTGAGTTTTACTCAGGGTCATCTTTGTGGGTTCTTGGGTATTTCCCTAGCACCAGGTTTCTCTCTAACCCCACAAAGGCTCCCGCTATCAAAATGTCTATTTCCTTATTTTTTTTTTCCTCTGACATCCTCTCAACTCAATCATCTAATTCCCTTAGATTGTCTTCCAAACTCCTGTTACCTACTCCTTCCTATGGTCCCAATTTATTCAAAAGATCTTTTCCATTTCCCTTTCTCAGGGGCTCCATGGTTGTCTCTCTTAAGTTCCCCCTTGCTATCTAGCTGCTCATAGCTTGTGAATTGTAGCCTAGTTATCCTTTGATTTACAACTAAAATACACATATGAGTGAGTACATACCATGTTTATCTTTCTGGGTCTGTGTTACCTCATTCAGCATGATAGTTTCTAGATCCATCCATTTGTCAGAAAATTCAAAATGTTACTTTTTTAAACTACTGAGTAGTACTCTGTTGAGTAAGTGTACTACATTTTTTAAAAATATATTCTTCAGTTGAGGGGGATGTAGGTTGTTTCTAAGTTTTGGCTATTACAAATAGTGCTGCTATCAACATAGTTGAGCTAATGTCCTTGTGGTAAGAATATGCATCCTTTGAGTATATGCCCAAGAGTGGTATTGCTTGATAATTAGGTAGATTAATTTCCTGTTGTCTGAAAAACAACAATACTTATTTTCAAAGTCACTATATAAGTAATACATTTCCATGTGCAATGGAAGAGTGCTCCCCATACTTGACATCCCCTCCAACAAAGGGTGTATTCTGTTTTTCATCTTAGTCATTCTGCTAGGTTAAGATGGTATCTCATAGTTGTTTTGATTTGTATTTCCCTGATGGCTAGGGATGTTGAGCAATTGACTATTTGAAATTCTTCTGTTGGGAAATCTCTGTTTAGATATGTACTCCATTTTTAAATTGGATTATTTGGTATTTTGATGCCTAGTTTCTTGGGTTCTCAACACATTTTAAAGATCAGTTCTCTGTCAGATATAGGGTTGGTGATAATCTTTTCCTATTCTGTAGGCTGCCATTTTGTCTTATTGACTGTGTCCTTTGCCTTACAGAAGCTTCTCAGTTTCAGGAGGTCCCATTTATCAATTGTTGTTCTTAGTGTCTGTGCTAGTGGTATTATATTTAGGAAGTGGTCACCTGTGCCAATGCATTCAAGGCTATTTCACACTTTATTTTCTATCAGGTTTAGTGTAACTGAGGTTTTGTTGAGTTCTTTGTTTCACTTGGACTCTATTCATTGTACATTTTTATCATCTTTGTCAAAAATCAGATGTTCATAGATATATGAATTCATGTCAGGGTCTTCAATTCGATTCCATTGACCCACAAGTGTGTTTTATGACAGTACCAAGCTGTTTTTATTACTATAGCTTTGTAGTAGAGCTTGAAGTCAGGGATGGAGATGCCTCCTGAAGTTCTTTGTTAAAGAGAATTGTTGGCAGTCCTGAGGTTTATATTTATTTATCTGAAGTTGAGTATTATTGTTCAAAGGTCTGTGAAGCATTGTGTTTTGGGATTATGATGGGAATTGCATTGAATCTGTAGATTGCTTTGATTGCTTTGGGTAAGATGGCCAGTTTTACTATGCCAATCCTACCTATCTAAGAGCACAGGAGGTCTTTTCACTCTATGATATCTTCTTCAATTTCTTTCTTTAATGAAAAAGTTTGTGAAATACAGGACTTTCACTTCTTTTGCTAGAGTTACCCCAAGGTATTTAATGTTATTTGCAACTATTGTAAAGGTTAATATTTTCCTAATTTCATTTTCTACTATTTTAGCATTTTTATATAGGAGAACTTTTTTTTTAGTTAATCTTGCATGCTGCTACATTGCTGAAGGTGTTTATTAGCTATAAGAGTTCCCTGGTAGAAGTTTGTGGCTCGCTTATGTATACTATCATATCATCTGAAAATATCAATACTTTGACTCCTTTTCAAATTTGTATACCCTTGATTTCCTTCTTTTTAATTATTGCTCTAGCTAGAACTTTGAGTACTATATTGAATATATATGTGAAGAGTAGACAGCCTTGTATTGTTCCTGATTTTAGTTAATTGCTTTAACTTTCTCTCCATTTACTTTGATGTTGGCTGTTGATTTCCTGTATTTTATTTATTTATATTCCCTTTATTATATTTATGTGTGTTGCTTGTATTCCTGATCTCTCCAACACTTTTATCATGAAGAAGTGTTGGAATTTCTCAAAGGCAATTTCAGCTTCTAATAAGATAATTATGTGGTTCTTTCCTTTTATGTTGTTTATATGGTTGATGACATTGATAGATTTTTGTATGTTGAACCATCCCTGCATCTCTGGGGATCAAGTCTACTTGATTATGGTGGATGATTTCTTTATATGTTCTTGGATTCAGTTTGTCAGTATTTTATTGAGTATTTTTTCATCAATGTTCCTGAGGGAGATTAGTAAGTAAGTCTGTTTCTTTGCTGTATCTTTGTGTGGTTTGCATATCAAGGTGATCTGCAGTATTAAGTTTCTGGCCCTGACTTTTGGGTCTAGCCTCAACGTTTGGATCTACAGACCTGCAGACCTGAAGTCCCACAGGCCCACGGAGATACATGGATTCTTATATTAATTTTATGCTCATCAGCCTAAGACCCAGGCATATAACTTGCTAGCTCTTTCTTTTCATTGAACCCATGATTCTTATCTTGTTCAGCCATGTAGCTCAGTACCTTTTCTCAGAGCAGCATAGTTGTCCTCTGTATCTGCTGCCTTGTCTGGTATCTCTGTTCCATCTATTCATGGTGCCTGCCGGCTTCTCTGTGGCATTTCTGTTCTCTTCTTCTCTTCTTCTTGTTCACAGAGTTTTCTTTGTCTGGTAGCCGCACCCACACTTCCTATCTGCCCTAATACCAAAATGGCTTCTTCTGTCAAGATATCTATTTTGCTGTTCTCCTTCTCTGTCTATCCCCTAACTCTAAAATCCTTTATCCTCATGTTCTCTTCCCACTTTCCGTTACTGCCCCCATGCTCTCAATTTACTCAGAAGATTTTATATATTTCCCCTTCCCAGGGAGATCCATTGATATTACTCTTATGGTCCTCCTTGTTAACTAGTTTCTCTAGGGTTGTAGATTTTAGGCTGTTTATAGTTTGCTTTTTGTCTAATATCCAACTTTAAGAGAGCACATTCTATGTTTGTCATTGTGAGTCTGGGTTATCTAACTCAGGATGATTTTTTTTTCTAGTTCTATCATTGTATTTTTTAAACTGCTGCATAATACTCCATTGTGTAAATGTATCTTTTTTTTTTTTTTAATTCTCCAGTCAAGGGACTTCTAGGTTGTTTCCCTGTTCTACTTATTACAATTAATGCTGCTATTATTTATGTATATGCGTGCATGCATATAGGTAGTGAAAGAGTCAAGAAGTGGTAGATCCCTTTGAACTGGATTTAAAAGGGGTCATAAGCTGCTCAACATGGTTACTGAGAGGAAAACTCAAGTTCTATGCAAGACAGTATGTGTACTTAACTGTTGAGACAATCTCAAAGGAAACTCGCTGATATTCTCTGGCTCTTAGGGTCCAGATTTCCCAAAGGTTGAATTTGTCTGAATTTTTTCTCCCTTAAAATTAGCTTTCATGGAACCAGAAAGTATCATTCGAGTTTCAGAGGCTAGAGGGAATCAACAGTCCTACTTAGCTATAATGCCTATGAACCACTTCAATGACAAACCTGACAAAATAACCCTCAGGGTTCAGTAGTGGCACAAACACCTTGGTGAATACATTGATCAAAACCAACAGCTCTCTAATAGAACTTAAGACATGCTCAATAAAAGGGAGACCATACCTGACTCTAGAAACCTAGCTAAAAAATCAGTGCTACTTAAGAGGTTACTGGAGGAGAAGCTACAACCACTAATTTACTAAACCTGCATAGTCCCAAACAACAATCTACCACTTTATTAATATCTCAGACTCCACTGCTCAACTATATATAATTACTTGTATCTTTATTTATTTGAATAATTATTCCACTATTTATAATTTTACATTCAATAAAATAGTGTTACCAGCCAAACTAGTCATGCCAGTAACTCCATCACTCAAAAAATGAAGACAGAAGGATCATGAGTTTGAGGCCAATATGAACTACATAATCATACTGTCTCAAGCAAATTAGACAAACATGATATTTTTTCTTAAAACTTTTAAAATGCATTTAAGCTTTTTGAGTGTTTCTTTTATAAGATTACTTTTGTCTATACACCTGAAAATATGACATTTCTTTTTAACATTGTGAAAGAAAAAGTGGAAAACTCTCAATTGGAAAAGAAAGGAAAATTTTCTTCCCATTACGCACTTAGAAGACAATCACATTTAAAACATTTTAATGTTGATTCTCACATAAAAACACAGACAATTTAACTTTTTTATTAAAATCATACTCCACCATCCTAATGTTAAGATTTTCTATTATTGTTGCCTTGTCTTTAATATAATTTTCTCAATACTATTTTCTTTTATTAATTGTATCATCTGCAAAATGAAATTGGATACTGATCTCACCCATTTTCAATATTTTTTCTCCACTAGCATTTTAAAATTTTAGTTTGTGTTCCTATGTTTTGGTTGTGAGTGTGTGTGTGTGTGTGTGTGTGTGTGTGTGTGTGTGTGTGTGTGCATTTCAAAGGTCAATTTTAAGAAGCCAGTTCTTTCTACAATGGAATCTGGGGATCAGATTCAGGTCATTTGTACAACATGTGTTTTATACACTGGGCAATATTGCTGGCCCACAAGAACATTTATTATTTATGATATGACAATTTCTTACATTAGCACACTGTATTTACTTCATATCCTCCCTCTCCCCTCTTGAATTTCCCCCATGTCTTCCACTTCATATCCAATCACATTCATATTCTTTTCTAGAACTGTTACACACATAATAAACATGCATGTATGTGTGTATGTGTGTATGTTAATGAGTCTTTATATACATTGGTTTAGGGCTGATCACTTTGGCATGGGCAACCCATCAAGGAGTTTATCCATAAAGAAAACTGATTCTCTCTCAGGATCTGTTTATTGTAACTCTTTACCTAGGGTGGGGCCTTGTGCACCTCTCCCCTACATATGTTGGTATGTCAACTGCTATAATTTTGCATAGATCTTGTGCAGGCTACTTTATTGTTGAAAAATTCATGGGTGCACCATCCCTGATTGGTCCAGAAGACAATATTTCTCACTAATTGTTACAAAGTGGTTTCTTGGTCCTGGGCGGCCAGAGGCCCAGACCCACAGACCTGCCGCCCCAGACCCCTTAGCCGCCCACTGCTGCTCAGGCCCCCAGAAATGACTCAGACACTTATACTAACTTCATGCTGTTTGGCCTATGGCTTAGGCATATTTCTAGCTAGTTCTTACATTTTAACTCAACCCGTTTTCATTAATCTGTCTGCCACGTGGCCCTTGGCTCACCTGTGTTCCTTACATGCTTCTTTACATGCTTCTTCTTTGATGGCTGGCTTGGTCTGTCTGACTCTGCCCTGCTCCTCCTCCCTATTCTGATTCTCCACCTACTTTTTCTATGGTTCCTGTCATGGGGCAAAACAGCTCCTTTATTTAAAAATTGCTATTCACAGCATACAGAAAGGCATTCCCACATCAACCAATGTTCCCATCCTCTATCCTCTCTTCTTACACACACACACACACACACACACACACACACACACACACACACGTGGGACAAACAAACAGAGAGAGGGAGCATAAGAGGCAAGAAAGGGGTCTTACAGGAGAGGAGTATGATTTAAAAGTCATTTAAGAAATCTATAAATAAATTATATACAATATATACCACCTATTTTTATTAGATATAAAAGAATGAAAAGCAATCATCAAAAAGAGTACAGGTTTATAAAACATTGTAATATTCCTGATACTGTGAATCCCAGATTTTGCACTAGAATATGTACATAAACAGACATGTTTCATTCACAATATCTGTATTTAAGGAATTTAGTTATAAAACTGAATACTTAGACATCAAATTGGTAATTATAATGATAACCTCTATAGTTATTTTTACCATGGCCTATGGTACATAAATACTTTAAAAGTGCCTCCATTGTAGTGCAGGTTCCTTTTGAAACATTTAACAAAAGGAAACTTTTGTTCTTTAATTAATTGTAACAATCATTGTATACATCTAGTTTGTTTATTGAGGTTTTAGATATAAAAGTAATATGTAGTTGTTAAAATAAAATCATTCAAAAGTATTATTGTTTAGAAAATTAAGTATTTTGTTAGTTTCTCCATTAATGGAATTATCTTTTGTTTTTAATCTACACAGATTGCTCTTAAAGGCAAAATAAATATATTGAAATTATAAATGTACAATGCATATGCTATTAATACTTTTCAAAGTTCAACATTTTGAGACAGGCCTTGTTAAACGATCTGCAGGGATTCTTCATGTGACATGTAAGTTGATTTATTATTGTAAAATTTGGTTGACACCATTTTAAGGGTTATTTTAACACATTAGGCAATGTTAAATTAAAGTGAAACATTAGAAAAAAGTAAGGCTTGTGTTTGATAAATGAAACATGTTTTTCGTTTTTATACAGAAGAGAACAGAATATACGCTTTAGTGTGATTTACCAACACCCTTAATTGAGTTTTAAGCCTAGCATCTGCTCCTTGGATGACTATAGGCTTAGCACCCAGGGTGTGAAGAAACCAGCAGGAACTGACTAGCTTCTCTTTGTTCAGATGTCTATTTATCTCTTCAGGCCCAGTGCTCTCCTCCTTCTGCAAAAGACTGAAATTAAGTAATGCTGCCTGCACTCTCTAATTTTAGTCATAGCATTCTTCTCAGGATGGTGGGGTGGAGAGACTGTATTGTGACAAATATTTCACGCATTTTTCGACCTAAGGATAATAATTTCAGTGTCATTGATAATAGATATGGGAGGTTAGAAATGTCTCCATCTTAGCAGCTGTAAAATTGTTATCATAAAATAACATGATTTTAGGCATTTCATTTCATTGCTTTAGAAGTAAGAGGAGGAGTTATTTTGATTAGAAAAAAACAGAAAAGGATTCAGTGAACTTCTTTTCTGCTGGTAGTAGAAGTAAAGTTAAGACTATAGTTTTCAAGAGATACCTAATTTTACACTATCACTTATATTTCTGATTTGTCACTTGATGCTCAAAGATATTTTTGACGAGGAATTATTTTAATTTTTCAATGATTTCAACCTCAATTCCAAAATCTGAAATCTTCATATGTTTGAAATTACATTTCCAATTGATGCAGTCAGTCAGCATTATTTTTTAGGTCCCTCTTTATATAATTCTAATGTTTTGGTAGAGACTATTTATAGTTTTCTATTGATAGCTTATTTCAATTTGGTTTCAGTTACAGGTTAGTTATTGTTATGATTCATATATACTTACAATGTAGTGGTAATAATCAGCATTTAAACTGAGTGAATTATGAACATGTAACCACATAAACATAATAAAATAAATCTGAAGAGATGTGGGGAAAATACAGAACCTATTCTTACATGGAACTAAATATTTTATTTCTAAGTTAGATCAGTTATTCAATAAATGCAATATGTAGGGCATGCCAGGCTTTAAACTCACTGGTAATAATTGTTCATACTGCCTCCAAGACTCTAGAGTCCACAAAACAACATAAACATTTAGCTAAAAAAATCTCAGATGATCAATCAATGGCAATGGTCCTTGATACCAAGGTAATGTGATATGATAGAGGAATAGTACCATAATAGTTTAGGAATATGTCAAAGTCTTTCTGGAGGAAGAAATATTTCTAAAAGATGTTTATTTTATCATATATGTATGAGTGTTTGCTTGCAGTTATGGTTTTCATTATGTGTGTTTGATACAGATTTAATAAAATTAATCTGGAATACCAAAGTCAACCACAGAATCACTCCAGGTCAGGGAGGTGTGACCCACACATTTAATTGTAGCTTTAGGAATGTGGAAAGAGGAAGTTAAGAGACCTGGTCAGAGGGAGAGAAGAGAGTTTTTTAGTTTCTCAGAGACCTTACCTTCCCCTTTTCTCCTGAGGACTCAGAGGTATTCTTTTGGAAGATTCCTGGAGACAGGCCTAAGGAGTTGGCTGGGTGCCTGTGATTTGTTTCCAATATTCTCGTTTCTCCCCAATACATGGGACTCCAGGTTTTCATTATGTACTACTAACTGGAGTTCACCTGGGTGCAACTCCCAAATAGGCAATGAGAGGACAACAAATCCCCTAGATCTGATCTAAACAGATTTGTGAGCTGTTTGAAGGATGCTAGGAACCAAACCCAGATCTTCTGTAAGAGCAACTAGTACTCTCTTAACTGCTGAGCCGTTTCCGTCACCCAAAGAAGAGATATTATTGTTAAAATATAAAGGATAAAATGGTATTTGGTCTTGGGCAGAAAAAAGAAAGCCCAGGGACATGATATGCAAATAACACTAACCCAGCTCAAAAAGATTCTATGTAGAGATCTGCTTGGATAGTTTCTCTGTATCTGTTTATCTCTAATGGTAGGGAGCAATCTAACTGGTTGCATATCTGAGGCAAAATTTTGCTAAAAGTCATTAGCTACTACCTTCCAAACTACCTGCCAGTGAAAATAATTGAAGCAGATTGTCGTAGTGCAGAAACAAATTTGTATAGCTTCGTTCTAAAAATAAATATTCTAGAAATTTGTTGTTGAACACAAAAGTATAGTTAACAATATTGTTGTGTTGTGGAAAATTGTTAAATTGCTATGTACCATGAAAATGTTATAATGGATGTATATATAAAATATATGCACTTAAGTTATTTTTTTTAACTTCTGTTTGCTTTTAGGTCTTACTCAATAACCTTTGTAGAGGACATACTAAATTATGAGAGATGGTATGTTAGGCACTATTTTATCAGTGTTAGTATAAATTAAAATATTAAAAATTAGCTGAAGTGAAATTATTAATACAGTTTAAAATTGAAAACCTTAATAAAATACATGCATGCATTAATATAATTTTGAAAAATAAGAAGACAGGAATATAAATTATTTGCTTGAGAAACATGGCTAGCATTTAGACAAAATATTAATTGTATAGTTTTGGATTAATTTGCTATTTTTTAAAAAAATGTGATTTCTAAAAAAGAATCCATTTAAATTTGAGTAAAATAAACAGACATAGTTGGCATTTTATCATAAGCAAACAAAATTTATTATTCGGTGCAGCTAATTATTACAATGTGGAAATGCCATCTGTTCTACTTGAAAACTTTGTTTTGAAATTGACGAAGTATAAGTAACAATTGTATTAGGTATATCATTCCCAACTTGATTCTCTTTAAGAATATTTATGAGTTATTTTCATGATTGAGACATTATTCTGCCATTTTGCCAAGGGTTTCTTGCTTTACTTTTAATTTCTTTTTAAAAATCATTTTAAAACATATTTTTACAAAATATTTTATATTTAAAGATCATTTATATATAAACTTACTGTGGACACAATGGTTATTTCCTTGACCAAACACTTTAATTTTACATATTTGTTTTTAAAGGATATTAAATTGAAAGGTTTTTATTTTTTGAAAATTATTTTTTATTTATTTGACTATTTTTGTGCATGTATAGTTTTGTTGAAGACAATATTTCCTTGCTGTCATATAAAACCTCTGGCTTTTACTATTTTTGTGCCTCTTCTGCATATCTATGAGCCTTAAAGAGGAGTATGGTAAAGACATCACATTTAGGATTGAATCTTCCTAAGTTTCTCACTCATTATACATAGTCATCATTTCTTACATTTTGTACATTAAAATTTCCCAAGAATGTAGAAGAATATTTAGCCTATAGTAAAAACTTATTAAAATTTTTGATATCAATGAGTGAAGAGGAGGAAGGATTGAAAAAAATGAAGTTTACCAATTGTAGGCATTTTTATAAGCATTTTATTACACACAGTTTTAGTGAATCCTTACCAATCTTTATAGAAGAAAAAACTGTTTTTTAATAGAAAATAAAATTGATACTCAAATGGTGATTGCCATTAGAGAATGGGAACCATTAGATAATAGATCTAGCATTCAAGACATATTAAACAGCATGTGCAAACAATACCCCAGCAACAATATGAGACTGCTTATACTAGAAAAATGAACAGTTTCATTTGCATTTGGCAAGATACTTCCCATAACGGAGAAGCCTTGATTGAAGAAGCAGCAAAGATCTATCACTATGCAACGGCGATACCACAAATCTAATGAACACTAGAATTCATTTTGTGAAGGAGCTACTAGTATTGTGTACTACTAAGATTCCATGCTGACAGGTATAACATTTATGTCATCATGTTAAAGCAACTATTATTACCTTATGAATACTAAATAAGTTTCTATTGATGCAATATCATATAGAAACATAATAGCATTTAAAATTTAACATCTTAGAGTACTGTCAAATTAAAATAACAAAGGAAGGCCTAGATAGGGAACTCGGTGTTAGACAACCTGCTTAGTATATAGAAAGCCCTACATGTGATTCCTAACAATCAGGAGTGAATTTAAAAAAAAAAATCAAAGTGATGGTAACTTATTCTGGCTCATAGTTTCTGGATGCTCAAGGAGAAATTCATTTCCTTTTTCACTCAGATAATAGTAGAATTTAATTATTGAGAAAGTTTCCCTGTCTTATTGGATGTTATCTGAGAATCTTCTATTTCTAAACCTGTAATGAAACGTTTTATATTTCAAAAGTTGCAATCCCTAATCCCTCTGATTTTTCTCTCTCTCTTTTTTCCACTTTTAGGGAGTTATATGATTAAGCTTGATTTCCCCAAGATAATATTTTGTTTTTTAGTATCTTTAACATGATTTATATTTGAAAAGACCTTTTACCATGTAATTCAACATAGTCACAGATTTTTGACTATTGTGTTGTAGGCACCTGTAGAAATCCACTATTCTGTCATAGAGACCATACTGACATGTGGTTATGTTGGTATTTTAGTGAGTGTTTCAGTTTATTTTCTATTGACATGATAAAATGATTTAAAGAAAAGTGATTGACAGGGTGAAAAGAATTTATTTAGACTTACAATTTCAGGATACAGTCCTTCATATTAACAAAGTCACTGTGGCAGTAACTTGAGGAGGCTGATCACATTTGAAGCCACAGTAAAGAAGCAGATATCAATGAATAAATACACAGTAGTTTTTCTCTTGCCTTCCTCATTTTATATAACCTCATATCTCCTTCTCAGAGAATGTTCCTACGTACAATTAAGCTGACTTTACCAATGTCAATGAATTCTACCAAGATAAACCCCAATAGCTATTCTCCAAAGGGATTCTTCCTCTTAGGCTATTTCAGATTTTTTCAAGTTGACAATTAACACTAACCATCACAATGAGAATGAAGAGTTTTAATATTTTAATATAGTATTCAATCAAGATACAAGCTAATTTTTCACTAAAGAATTTGGTTATGTTTTACATAATGACTCAATCTATAAATAACTATTTTGTTAAAATATGACCTAACATAAAGAATTCATATAGTAGGATTACTTCATAAAAGCACTGCACTAACTTTTAATTCTTTTTTTCTCTTTTTTGAATGTCATGCTATTTTTTTTAGTTATGTCTAAACTCATTTCCCACTGACTGTAGACTTCAATCAAAATTTGAGATTGATTTTTTTTATAGGTACAGACTTTGAAAGGACATTCTTAGCAGTCACTGAGTAATTAGTATGGTTTTCCATGTAGAAAATAGAGCTAGACTTGTTCCCATTACCACATATCCGAAACTAGTTAGCTTCTGCACACACATCAGCTTGAGATTGGAAAAAACAAAAGAAACTATACAGAAAATTCAAAAAAAATTAACAATCATACCTTAGAATTTTCACATTTGCTCTAAAATTGATTATGACATGATATAAATGCTAATAAAATATATTCTGTTTGACTACCTACTTAAATTCCTTTTTTCATATTTATTTTTATTACATATTATTTAAAAGTTTATAACATACCCAGCATAGTTCTCCTTCCTGCCTCTACTTAAATTCTTATAAAAGAATGTTAAAATTGTTCTGATTTCTGACTGATATTCCCAAAGTGATAGGAATGGAGATAGAGTATCTAAATAGTCTATAGGGATACTATAAAAAATGTAAAAAGTACATCAGACAAGTCACTTCTTCATCTATTTATTATACATGCATAATGAATCACTTTAACAAGGAATTTTATAGGAAGAATTTCATAGGAGTAGGAAGTATTATTGAATTTTCCTCCATTCATCAGTCCAAGGAGGACCCACTCAATTATATTTGCTTCAATGAAAATACCCCGACAAAAGTAACTTAATGGAGAAAAGTTTATTCTGGCTCATAGTTAAAGATTCCAATACATTATGATGAAGAAATCAAGGTAACAAGACCTTGAAGGACCAAGTTTTATTGTACACAAACTCAGGAATTGAGAAGCACTGCTGCTCAATTCATACAGTCCAGCATAACCCCTGTTCAGAGATTTTGGTGGAGAAGTTTTCTCACAGTGATTAAACTACAAGTAAAATAATCCTCCACAAGAATGCATAGCATTCCACCTCCAAGAAGATGTTAGACACTGTCAAATTGATAATCTACAATAACCACTCCTAATAGGGATAGATATTCACCTTTACTGAGTTGCAATTTTTGGTAATCTTTCTCTTTAGCACTAATGGAACAAAACTCCAAAGAGTTTTGAACAAAGCTGATGTTTCCCTATGTTACTTAAAACACATGAAGATATTTGAAAAAGTATAAAGTCAAGAGTCATAAAAACTCTTGAAAAAGCCAACATTGAAAAAACATACATATACAAGTAACATTTTACAGCAGAGAAAGTTATATTTATGTACTTAGGAAAACACATACAAACACTTAAGAGACCACGAATTTGAGAGTGAGCAAGGGTGTGGTTAGTGGTAAGAAAGGGAAGGCATTCTCACCATATGTGAGTACGCCTTTGAATTATGAGCCAGAATAAACGCTTTCACCTTTGTGTGGTATTTTCACCAAAGCATCAGAGAAGTGATATAAACAAAGAGTCTCCTGGGGAACTCTAAAACTTGGAGTAAGGAATGAAGAGAAAAATCATAAATCTAATCTCAAAAAGTTATAAAAAACTCATGAATTTTACTATTAGAATAATAAAATAAATAAAATACACTACTAACACCAACAAAAAGATCGATTAAGTCTGGGTGTGGTGGCACATGTTTTCAATCCCAGTATCCAGGGAGCAGCAGAACATTGATCTCTGTGAGTTCCTCGCTAGCCTGGTCTTTGTATTAAGACCCAGTCTCAAAATAACAAATAGACAAAATTGTAATTGCTGCACATAATTTGGTATAGTAATTTTTAATTTTAAAATTTAATTAATTAATTTAATTAATATATGAATACTACATCTAAATCATTTGACCCTTTCCCCTTCTCTCCCCATACTACTATCTTCCCAAAATTCAATATTTAATACATTATATGTATATTAAACACGTATACCTTAGGTGTCCTATCTTCTGATTTCCCAGCTGTCTTTTCTCTCATTAGTTTCCTTTGAGAAACCTATGTAGTTTTATTGTTATATTAATGTCATATGTATAAGTTTTAAACAGTCATGTAGATGACTATATCCTTGGGACTAATCCTAAATTTTGTCATGGCTTAGCATGATAAGAGTCTCTAATTTTTATAGTCATTTCTCAGTCAAACAGCCAGGTAGATGTTCTGAATCCTGAAATGATACCACTTGAACACATTTCTAATTACCATTAGGTATGAGGTGCGCTCATGTGACCTTTTGCATTTCATTCAGTTATAAACAGTATTGCTACCTGGGAGAGACATAAAAATACTTTAAAATGTATATAAAAGGTGATAGATTTTTAAAAGCACCTAAATATTGAATAATGAAATAACTTAAGATGGGTAAATTTAAAATCTAAATTTATTTTCTTAATTTTAAAAAATTAGTTTGTTACATTGTATTTTTTCTCAGCCCAGGGCTGCCTTAGGCCCAGACCCACAGACCTGCAGTCCCAGACCTCTTAGCCACCTGCTTGCTCCTGCTCAGTCCCCCAGAAATGACTCAGACGCTTATATTAACCTCATGCTGTTTGGCCTATGGCTCAGGCACATTGCTGGCTAGCTCTTACATCTTAAATCAACCCATTTCTATTAATATGTCTGCCACATAGCCCGTGGCTCATCTGTGTTTCTTACATGCTTGCCTTTTCTTGGGCAGTTGGCTCTGTCTCTCTCTCCTTACATGTTGATCCTTTGGGCTTTGGGCTCCTTCTGTCTCTGACTCTGCCTCTGCTCCTCCTACCTATTTTGATTCTTTTTCTTATTTTTTCTATGGAGCCTGTCATGGGCCAAAACAGCTCCTTTACTTAAAGACTGCTATTCACAGCATACAGAAAGACATTCTCACATCACTTCCCCCTTTCTGTCTAATGAAAAAGGAAGGCTTCAATTTTAACAAAGCAAAATTACATATATAACAAAACAGTTATCAAGCAAGAATTATAGTTACAACATGTAGTCTATTTGTATTTAGCAAACCTAAAGAAAATACTCTTACCAACCTTATCCTTATGAATCTAAAGTTTCATATATACCTTAAAATAACCAAGAAAAACTATACCTATGGTTATCTAATCTTTAACTACATCAAAGACCACAGAAGGATATATTTATCTAAGTAAACCAGAAGTGCAAGCAACTTCCAAAATCCAGAAATGACAGAGATGACACCTATCTGCCTGGACAGTCACCCAAAGTTCCTTTATAAAGTTGGGTCATCCATCTTCAGCCTACAGGCCCAGAGTCTCTTTACATTTCAGTGAAGCAGGAAATCTGCTCTGCCCGTTCTGATATTGTTTATCAATCACTTTTCCTCAAGTCCTGAAGAATGTCTGACAATTTTCTCTTCAAAGCAGGAACCTGAATGACCATGTTGGCTTGTTCTGCCAAAGTTCAGAGGTCACCTTCCTATGGAACCTGTATGTCTAGTTTTAACAGCATATTGTCAAGCAGTCACTATAACAGGTTCATGTCCAGTTGTTAACTGATGCCACAAAGAAACTAATCTCCATATGGAGATTTTTCAATGCCCCCCTTTTTTTTTGAAGTAAATTGGTATTGCCAGGAGCAGATCTGTCTCACTGTCCAGAAAAGTCTAAGTTCTTAAAACATTTTAAATGCCATATTCTGTAGGTCTTAGAGGTATTTGAAGATTACCTATCTAATTGAAATATATCTTTGTATACCTAAAAATCTAACTAACATGCATTTTAACTATACATTACAATTTTAAATCAGTTACATAAACATCATATCTTAAGCAAGAGTAGAAAAATATATACAGCATAGGAGAATTGACCTTAAATTTGTATCACTAAACCAAAATCCATACCAATATAAAACATTTTGAGATTAACAGCTGAATTTTGGATTAAAGTAAATTCAATAATCTAATTTTTTAAAATCACTCATATAACATATCTCCTTTTTTTTAAGAAAGAGATTAACTATGACCATTAACTAGTTATAATGAAAACAAACATTTAGAAACAATATTTTGGAAATTTGGGCATAGTTTTCCATTACTATTTCTTGCTGATTAAGGAGCATTGAAAATCTCATGGGTTCTTGAGACTGGATCATAGTCAGCAGTTCTGAAGCTGATATGGCCATCTCTTCTCATCAGAGATTTTTTTCAGGGGTCTTGGTTGATGAAACCATATTTGCCTGGAAGCAATCCACAGGTTCTCATCTTCTGTGGAAACAAAAGCACAACTCTTCCAAAGCAATATATCCTTAGACACAAATTTCAAAATCAAGACACCTTTAAAATATATATTCTTATTTAACTTAGTAGCCTTTGCATTTGCAACCCATTGTCTTTCTGCAGTTAGCTCATTAACAGTTAAAAATTAAAAGAAAACACAATAACAACCAAAATCCAGATTCTGTGTCTATTTTATATCCTTATGTGGCTTATTATATTTTTATTACTCTATTTCTCTTTTAAAAGACTTTTCTATACTCTTTCCTTTTTCTCTGAAGCCTATGTACCCTTTGCACACATTGTAACCCATTTACAGGTTTTACTTTTCATCTGAATCTGTTTTATTGTGAATCCTTAATCATCTTCTAACCTTAAGAGCTTTTAAAATGTACTCTCTTAAAGAGCTGCACAGTGAATCAGTAAGTTCTCTTAAAGGGACCTTGTCTATTTGTTGCCAGCAAACAGAGCAGACCCAGGAAAATGCTGCTACTAAGTATCCGTATTTGTTTCCTTTTTGTTCAAAATAAGCAGAAACCTTAAACCAATAACATGTTACTGAGTCTTCTGTGAGATTTCAGGAACTGGCTTGATTGTAGCTTACAGTGCCTGCGCCATTTTAAATGTGACCTGGATGCCATGCTTTCTTTGTACAATGACCTGCTTCATACACACAATTTGGAAGATTTTTTTGGCTCAGTCTTTGGGCTAAAACCCTTTTTAAAACTTTTTCAGACATTATATGGATATTTGCCCACCTAGGGATGTCATGTGTTACAATGTGGTTTCTTCTAAGCCCCGGGCTGCCTTAGGCCCAGACCCACAGACCTGCAGCCCCAGACCTCTTAGCTGCCCGCTTGCACCTGCTCATGCCCCCAGAAATGACTCAGACGCTTATATTAAGTTTATGCTATTTGACCTATGGCTCAGGCACATTGCTAGCTTACTCTTATATCTTAAATCAACCCATTTCTATTAATCTGCCACATGGCCCGTGGCTCATCTGTGTTCCTTACATGTTTATCCTTTGGGCTTCAGCTTGTTCTGTCTCTGACTCCGCATCTGCTCCTCCTACCTATTTTGACTCTTTTTCTTATTTTTCTATGGTGCCTGTCATGGGTCAAAACAGCTCCTTTATTTAAAGATTGCTATTCACAGCATACAGAAAGGCATTCCCACATCAGGGATATGTCTAAATCAAGCTATTTATTGTATACATTCTCTTACTTTTTGTAGTGAAAACAAATGAAATCTACTTAGAGGCTTTCTGGTACACAGTTTATTATCTAATAAGTTCAAGCTTATTCTTTTCTTCCTGCTTAAGTGAAATTTCTTGACCTTTGGCCCTTATGTTACTTATATCCCCACATAACTGGGGCATCTCACACGTTGTCCGTGAATTTTTGAAATATAACTGTTACAGCTGGTGATAGTTCAGTAGGTAACTGGCACTTGCTCATCAGTTTTGCCAATGTTGAGTTTAATTTCCAGAATCTATATAAAAGTGGTAGAAGAGTGGTGACTCCATAAAGTTTTTCCCTGGCCTTTACATATACCTCATGACATAGACATACATACCCCCTCATATTCTTTATTTTTGTCTGTCTGTCTGTCTCTCATTTACACCCAAGTTATAAATTACAGAACAACTGTTAGGTATTTGTCTTCTTCATAGATATGATTATTCATGCTTTACTTATTTTTTTAAAGTAAACATCATCCCTGCGAGAGTAACTGTTGCTATATTTGGTCTTAGTTGTCACCTTGGTTGGACTAAGACATACCTAAGGTACTAAAATACAACTGATGAAACAAATTGGTATCTGGATGTTTATAGAGGGAAACAGTACATGGTACAGTGGCTGAAGTTGGGGGTGGGGTGTTATTTCAGCTTATAACTTGTGACTCAGATGAAAAAAAAGCAGGAAATAGACATGATTTTTTTTCTTATGTGTGAGAATATCTATTGCTGTGTCTCAATGATCCCCTAATGATGTCAGAAACTGCCTTATATAGCTTTTACTGGAGTCAACTGAAAAAAACAGTATTTTGTCACCAACTTGTTAGAATCCCTTTCTCATCTTCCATATCAATTATTTGTGTGTGTGTGTGTGTGTGTGTGTGTGTGTGTGTGTGTGTGTGTGTGTGTAATTTGTAGATATAGTTATTTTATTCCCTGAGCTGACTATTCTGCTGTTTAATTTATCATTGTTATTATAAGAATGTGCCATTATGCTAACACTTCTGTTGTTTCAATCACTATAGCCCCTTAGTACATTTAAATTAGTTTAAAAACTAATTTCCTTTGAAAACTGCTGAAGCTCAAACCTATGGCTTTGTAAATGGTTGGTAAGTACTTTACAACTAAGCTGCCTCCTCAGCCCAAATTAAGTAGTTCTACAGTTCTAGTTTCCTTTTTTAAAGCAAAATGGCTGTGTTTCTTTGGAATATTAGAAACTTTTCATTTCTATGTAAAATAAGAAAGGGTGACACATTTCCGAAAGTAGCTAAATACTGAATAATGACATAATTTAACAAGAGTGAATTGAAAATCTAATTTGTTTTTACTACGGAATATTACTCTCTTTCTGGATGATCCTATGTCCAGAGTACAGTGTTTTCAATATGGCTTAAGTGGGTCATTTTATCAAGAAGAGCAGTACTTAGTACACTGTGGTGTTTCATGAGTCTCTAGACATTATCTCCTTTGAGGGAAATTATTTTACAACATGGTGCCTTGTTATGACAACTGAACAGAGAATTGACATGGAATAGTACTTCTTAACTGATATGGGTGGCTGATAATATGAATATATGGGTTATATTATTTGTTTCTGTGTGTTTGTATGTGTGTATGTGCAAATAATGTGAAGTGATCTTTATATACAGTACATTTCTACTTCCAGTTCTCACAGAAACAATGTTCATCATAACATGGAGTAAATTCAATTGTGTATGTGACTGCTTACACCTTTAAGTAAGCTGTTTGTGCTTCTAAATTGTCAGTTTGCTTGTCTAACAATAAAATAACTATGGGCTTCCGAATTCTTATATTAAACAGCAAAGATTGGAAATGCTATTTTTTCTCATAGTACTGATAAAGTCAGAGAAATATATGAAAATTTTATTGTAATTCATTAAAATAAAAGTCAATAAAATTTTTGTCTAATTGAATGGTTGTAAGGCTGATGAGCTGGGAATAGTTTGTAGCTAAATAGTACTGAAAATGTACCAGAAAATACAAAACCTTCCCACAAGATTCTTTGAGACCTTTAAAAATTAATATATATATATATATGTAATGTGTGTGTGTATATATATGTATATATATTACATAATAAATTATTGATGTCACTTAAGACAAAATTGACTTTATTATTACCATTTAATTGCCCAATTGTGTGTTATTTTCAAGATTCTATGATCATACTAGTTCAATTGGCTACCTTTTTCTATCCCATGTAATTTCAGCTACTTTTACAATAATCTGGAAGCATGACTAAACTAGAATATTCAAGATGCTTCACTTGACACTTGACAAGGACAGAAGACAAGCAGATCTTAGAATATAAAGAAGATTGGGTCTCTTTCTCTTTCAATTAATTTCCAGAGATGTTCTACTGTTTCTAGTAGTGCAGTCAAATTTCCTACATGATACCTCAGAATTCTTAAGTGAACAAAAGCATAAAGTTTCTAAGTACCTTAAAAGTTTATGTCTACAATAGACACTGCATCCTCTCTACTCCATTGAATAAGTTTAGTGACAAAGGCAGTCTTTATTCATTGTGGGAACAAAGACATAAACTATAACAGAAAGAACCGTGATTTATTAGATGCTGTCTGAAACAACTTTTCTTGGATACTTGTCATAAAAGTTCATTAAAAGTTCAACTTCTCAGGCTAGTGAAATGGTCCACTAAGCTAAGGTACTTGCCACCAAAACTGATTATCTGAGTTATCATCCTAGAACAAACATTGTGGAATGAAAGAACCAGCTATTAAAAGCTGTCCTCTGGTCTACACATGTGTGCTATGGCAGATGTGCATCTTCCCTGACATACACATAAATAAATATACACATGTAGTATTTTTTTTGAAGAATTAGACTGCTACCACTACTTCTCTGAACTGATGAAATATAGGTAAATATTTTTTGAATCCAAAGCCTTAGTGCTTGAAGGATAAAAATAGTCATTCAAAGAGTCATGATATATAATTCTTCAATAAGAACAGTATAGAGCATGATATATATCTAGTATTTTTACAAGATTTTATATTAAAACCATAAAGTCATGAAACATACAGTTCTTGCTCAGCCACCATCAGAGAAGCTCCCTTCTGCAGCAAATAGGGACAAATACAGAGGCATACAGACAGAAAATGTGCAGAGAATGAGAGCTCTTAGAACACTCAGTCCTAAATTGGATGTGTCCATAAAATTCCCCCACCTCTGGGTTCAAGGAGTCCCATGGAAGAGTTCTGTGAGATAATGCTCTTGTACACTCTACAAGAGTTATTACTTGAATTGGTTTAATAAAACACTGAATGGCCAGTAGCCAGGAAGGTGGGGCTAGGAGAATTCTAGGAATGGGAAGGGCAGAGTCAGGACTTGCCAGCCAAATGCATAGGAAGAAAGATAAGAATGCTGTGCTGATAAAAAGGTATTAAGCTGTTTAGCTAACAGATAGAAATTATGGGTTAAAGTGTAAAAACTAGTTCTTCATCAAAACCATTCAGAAATTTCTCATTACTTACTGCTCATACATCTTAACTTTAAATCATTTACAGTTTCATCCCAAACTAGAGTTTCATCTCTGGTCATGTGAGTCTTTTTTGACTAACAAATTCATTTTAGTTACATATTTAAACATTTGGCTTTGCTAATCATTTATCCATTTGTAACACTTTCCCTCTCCATATATACCCCTGGCTTCTAAGCAAATTAAAATCCTGTATAATGTTACACAGAGTAATGTTCTACTTTTTAAAATGTCTTTGAGTGCTGACTCAGAGCTTTTGGTCACTAAATGACATGAATCTTCTTCAACACTGGTCACATGGTACATTAAAATAAAGCAGAGTCTGAACTGTTAAGAAAAGAACAAGTGGTAATGAAACCAAGCCCAGATTCAAAAAGTAATATCTCTGGGTTATGGAGCAGAAGACTCAGATTCAGTTTCCAGTCCCCACATTAGGCAACTAACAACCACCCTTGTAGCTACAATTACAGGAAATACAACACTTTCTTCTGGTCTCTACGGGTACCTATACACACATAGAGCAAATAAGCTTGTGTAGGCCCACATACATACACATAAATAAAATATAAGTATATAAATTTAAATCGGCTTTACCTTATTGAAAGATATTATATTTCATAAATTTTGTATTTTAAATATATAGGATCTTGAGTCTGGCTAATTACAATTGAGTATGATTTTTGTTATAAATTTGAATTTAAGTGCTTTTTAAATAGAAAAAAAAATCCTTTTGCTTTTTGTATTTTTCCTTTAGTTTTAAGGATTCACTTACATGATACTGTAATTTTCTGTGGGTCTATTTCCCCCATAATGCTATATGTTCACTTTTTATCTTTACTCTTTTATTAGTTTTTTTTGTTCCCTTAGGAACTTCACCTCTACTTTCATATAACACATGATTTTATGTATTTGCACAAAATCTTGGACCCTCAAATGAGGGAAATGTACATTTTTCTTTCTGATGCTGCTTTAAACTGCTAAATATAATTATGTCCATGCGTATTCACATTCCTGCAAACAATGTAACTTTATGATATTGACTCTCTCTCCCTCATTTTTCTTCATATATATGCATATATGTGTATATGTACATTTATAAATTTATAATTTTTATTTTTTATTATTTCTTTCTATTACTTTCTATTTTTATTGTTAGATTGATGGACACCTAGGAGGCTATTTTAATAGCTTATCTATTGTGAATAGTTGTTAAAATGTTTTCTTTAAAGTATACCTGTCTAATTATAACATCAATAAACAAAAGATAAGCAAAACATAATGTGTATAAGTTGTACATAGAAAAATATTAATAAAATAATTGGATTACAAAAATCTTACAATCCACAAATAATCCAAAAGATGAGTTTTGCTAAAAAGGACAAAGGGAGAGGAAGGTAATAAGAAAGGAGTTAATGCAAAATTGTCCTTCAAAATAAATTTATTGGGAGAAAGAGCCTTATAAGCACAGAAAACAATGATTTAGGACTTAAAGTAGGAAACATTAAAAGAGACACCTACTATGTACAGCACAATGGAATTCTTGAAATGAGAGGCAGATTATTCAGTGTCCAGCATATCAAATGAGATATAGCATCCAGGTCATTGACAAATCTAAAGGAGCCTTGAAAGGGACAGAAATAATTTGGCCTTCAAAGTTTAAGAACAAGAGGCTTTCTCATTCTTAGGGTTTTCAGGAGCATGAATTGACTTTGTACATAGTGATTTAGTATGGCCTAGACTCTTTACACACAAGACAGAGAGGTACTAATCAGAAGTGGGACTATCTTTCAAATTTGTCTTAGTCCTGGACAGCAGAGAAGAGGTTGAGCTTGTTTTCAGAGGCAAAAATGAAAGAGAATGTTTCTTAGCACATTGTTGCTATCAAAATTGATACAAGTTGCAGGGATGTGTGGCCTGTTTTGTCTATTAAGATGTCTTGATGTAGCAGGTTCTTGACCTAACAATGATCTATTATTTGCCTCATTCTTAGGAAGACTGAGTTTATTCCCAAAATTACCCTACACATTTGTCATATGAATTGTCACTTGAGATCATTTAGGTAACTGTAAAAAGTATTATTTTCTATATTCTCAGTATGAAAACCAATGGTGTCATTAAACCTAGTGAACTAAGCAATCAAAAATCATCAGATAAGGTAGATGAAGTATTGAAAATCAGGCTTGCTCATCTAGAAATTAAGAAGGTAATAGGAAACCAACAATATGTACTTTTATTATATTTTACTGTATACAGTGCAATTTGAGTTAGATTAAAAATAGAGGAGAATTGATGACACCAGAGGAAAATGTAGCTGATTTAGCTACATTTTATGCTAGAGAATTGAGTCCTATTAAATCTATGTAAAGCAAAAATGAGAGGTTCAACTCCCAGTCCTAACCACATTATACTGATGAAGATTAATATTAAAATTAACAACCACAGCTCGAGAATCAAACATCACAGATGCATTTTCTAAAAAAAGACACAAATATGAGGATAAAATAAACAACTGTTATTTTTGTACTTGAAAAAAAATGTCATGGTATTTGAGAAAATCTTGTCAGGTTTCTGCAGGCAAGGAATAATATTAGCAATAACAACCATAAATGGCTTCCTGGAAGCTAAATGTAGGCAAGTAGAAAAAGGCCACCAGACTGCAATTATCACCAAATTATGACAGGGCACATCAGGAGCAGTATTCACCTAAACCAGATGAAAATGAATTCAAATTGTCTCATAGAGACAAAAAACAGCAGGACAGCTAGGTTAGTTTGGCACCTTCTCAATTTTGTTTGTTTTTTCTGTCTTTATCTCTTTCTATAATTTCTAAAAGCAACTCTGGCAGTGTTAATTATATTCTTATGTTATCAATATGAGCCATAATAATATCTATAATTATTTCTAAATGTAATTTGTTATATTACCACATCCATAACTTTTGTGTTTGGTTTGCAATATACACAATGTAAAAATCTAATCAAAATATGAATAAACAAAAACTGGCACCTCCTAAAGTCAGATTAAATGCATATATTTAGAAGTGACTTAAGCCCAAGCTATGTCCTAAAATGAGTGGATAATATGAAGTTGTTGATGATGTAATTTCAAAATATTTCTGAAAAAATTTATAAAGGACATACAACTGGGTAATGAACCCTTCTTTGGTAGAATTTAATTATACAAATTTAAAAATTAAAGAAATCAAGTAGTATATTTATGTTTCAAGGCTCAGAAAATATCTTTGCTACAAATTTCATCCCAGGGCTGCTGATGTTCTGACATGGAGCTTCTGTATATTCCACATTCCTTACAACTTGTAATTTGTCAATTTAATTTTATGGTTTTATGGATACCTGTAAATGTGCTGAAGATAATGATCATAATTGAGTCATATTTTAAAAAACCAAGTGCCCTCATGCATTTTGCTTAATGTTAATGCATTTTAGAAGTGTAATATCAAGATTCACTATGCATTTTCTATTCTGACACTTTAGAATCCATGAAATATCAATTGTACTATTGAGCATATTTGATTAAAATTAAGAATGAGAGCTGTGTTACTATCATCAACACTAATTGACACTTTAAGGGATTCAGGCTAATAAATACATAAAGTACTTTCTATAATAAATCACACATTAATTTATCACTAGTATGATTGTTGGAATATATAAATATGAGAATTTATGTAAATAAAAATAGTATTTACATTGAGCTGTAGATGAAGATAAATATATTAAATATATTATTGCTAAAGTATATAATTTTAACTATTATCTTAAGCAGTTTCTAAATTTAATTACCAACAAGGTTGCCAAGGTTCCCTCTTTTTTGTTTTATTTAAGGTGGATTGAAAAAGGAAAATAGAAATGATGACAATTAATAGCAAGATAGTTATCCTTAGGATCATTGAGAATTAATTGTCTGTCATGGGCATTTTTGATTGCTATGTTAACTGCATTTCCTGACATAGGAGGCATTGAGAGGACTGTTGCTACATTGTTCAGCCTTTAGATGCAGAACACACTAAAATTATTTACATTTTTCTCCCGTAGAAAGAGGTAAATTGCCTCAAGAAAAAGATTGTGCTCCAAACACAAGATGAAAATTAACTATTGTCAGGTTGACAACAAGGTAAAGACAAAGGAACACTACAGGAACTAAATCCTGAATAATCTTCTAAATTGATCAGTGTGCTTATATTCCATTTAAAACCATTTATTTGAAAATGAATTGATATGTATATGCCTTGTTCAGTGCATATGCTAGTCAAATGAATTATACATTCATCATCACCCACAGTGGTCATTTTTCTATGAGGAAGATAGAGATATTTTAGCCCATCTCACCCATCGAAGTTTTGGTAAACAGTGCACTGTTATTGATAGTGTAAATTACATTTCTAGAATTTATTGAAAATAAATAGAAATTGGTGTCTAAAGGGGTGGCTCAGCAATTAAGAGCATTTGCTGCTTTTCCAGAGAACCTAAGTTTAAGTTTCAGCACCCAAATCTCCTGTAACTCCATTTCTAGAAAATCCATCATTCTTTTCTGGCTTCCAGTGGGCACCAGACCTATACATGGTACACATGCACAGGGGAAAACATTTATACAGATAAGAGAAAATAATTTTAATATATAAATAATAATTCAAAATTAGTATACTTTTTAATATTTTTATTGATCACTCCTCTCTTCCCATTAACTGATATCTTGTTCCCTGCATCTATGAATCTATAAATTATTTTAGATTTTACATCTAAGCAAGTATAATAATGTATTTGTCATTCTATGCCTAGACATTTTCAATAATTACACTATATTTCCACTTGTGATGTCACATGTGGAAGAACTTTATTCATTAAATAGTTATATAAGATACATAAAGTTACTCTATCTAAATATACGTATTTATGAATATACATATATATACTTGCATCTTCATTTTAGTTGAGATAATTTCTTGACTACTATAAATAATGCTTCAATAAGCATGGATACACAATTATCTTTATTTTTTTGAAATACTGATTTTATTTCATCTAGACTCATACAAAGTTTTGGATTGTTGTAGTTCACATTGTAATTTTAGATTTAATATTTGAGGAAACTCCAGTGTTGTCTATACATGTTCTACCAAACCTATTTGCATAGCCTCCAATGTTGAACTAGAATTTGTTTTTCTCCATACTTCCACAGTACCTGTTATCTCTTCTCTTTTTGATAACAATTATCCTAACAGGTGTCAATAAGGTGACATCTTACTATGATGTCAATTTACAATTCCCTGACTATTAATGATTCTGGCCTTCCTACACATATTAGTTGGCCAGTTCTAGTACCTGTTTTAGAAATATCTATTCAAGGCCTTGAAACCTTTTAAAACTTAGTTGTTTTGGTTAATTTGCTACTGAATTTTCAAGTTTCTCTTATGTTTTAGTTATTAACTTTTTGCAGATGTATGATTCAAAATGTTGCCTCCTATTCAATAGATTGTCTTTCTCTTTTGTTGATCATTTCCTTTGTTGTGCAAAAGCTTCTAAGTGTGCTATAGCCTAGTAATTATTTTTGCTTATTAAGTTACTTTTAAATAAAAATATTTTCCACAGACATGTTTTAACTTTCAATAAGAATAAAATATTACAAAATAATATAACATTGGAACCTCAAACATTCATTCAACATTTTAGTGCTTTTTCTATTCTTTACGGTATTTAATTCTTCCTTTTAAATTATCTGTTTTGAATTCTATTTTCGCTTGATTTGTCTCCTAATAATCAAGATAATAATTGTCTTATTTTAATTCAGTGTTTACTAGATACCTCACAGTATTACACATTAGAAATAAAGTATATGTTTAAAAGAAGTGACATTTAACAGAAAATTTAATGAAGTAAATTGATGATTATGTTGGCATTATCTGTGAGATATAAACATCTTAAATGCAAAACTGATAAGAAAATAATTCGTTTTTAATTTTATTTTGAAGCAACCTTTAACACACAAAAATTTGAGAAAGTAGAAAACTTTGATGAGATTGTAGGTCAATAGTAAAGTGTTCACCCAGCATATATGAGGCTCTGTGTTCAATCCCTGTCATCGCAAACATATTCCCTCCCCACACAGAGAATAATAAGAGGAATGTAGCAGTGTTAGTGTTCTTATCTATCATGTGTGAGTTCCATGGTTCCATTCCCAGAAACACACATATCAAATTGATTATTGTAACCATATGAGTATTGATTGCACATTGGTTCTATTTACTTTTTTATAATATATATATGAATATATATATATGAATAATGTTAGACTTTGAAAGGGGTCAAGATCATGGTGAGAATACCCACAGCTGATCTCAACTATTGGGAGCCCATGAACTTTGAAATGACAGCTGGGAAACCAGCATGGGAGTGAACTAGGCCCCCTGAGTGTGGATGACAGTTGAATGGCATGGGTAGTTTATGAGGCCTCTGGCAGTGGGACAAGAATTTATACCTAGTGCATGAACTGGCTTCTTGGAGCCCATTCCCCAAAGAGCCACACCTTGCTCAGTCTTCATATTGGAGGAAGGGATTTGATCCTATCTCAACTACATTAACTCACTCTTGGAGGCCTACCCTCTCTGAGGAATGGATAGGGGAATGAGGTGGGGGGAAGATGGGGAATGGTTGGGAAGAGGGAGGTGAGAACAATGGTGGGTATGTTAAAAAGAACATTTAAATTAATTTATATATATATGGAAAATACAGCTATTACTTAAGAAAGTACAATCTTTCCATAAAAACTTTAATATAATGTTCATATTTTCATGTTTTCAATTTTTCCAACATTTCTCTCAAACCATATTATTTTTCCTTCAAACAGAATCCTATCCAGGATCACAAATAAAATCTAACTGCCATATGTCTTCAGTGAATTGATCTGTAACAATTCCTCCATGTAGTTTTTAGGAATGCATGATGTGTTCATTTCAATGAGAAGGGTCTCCATAGGCTTAAATATTTGCATATGTGTTCTCCAGTTGATAGCAGTTAGGAAATGTTTAAGAGGTACATATGGCTTTACTGGAGGAAATATGTCACAGAAGACAAGTTTGGAGAGTAAAACAGCCTCATCCTATTTCTAGTTTGCTCTCTATGTTTCATACTTGTCATTGAGGATGTGAGTTTCCTCCTCCAGCTGCCAGGACTGCTACTTGCTGCCATGGCTTCCAAGCATGGTATACTTTTAATCCTCTGAAACCATAAGGGCAAATAAATTCTTACTTCTATAAATTGTCTTGGTCATGGTGTTTTATCATAGTAACAGATAGGTAATAAATATACATACTATTCATTTATAAGGAATTTCTTTATTGGAGTTATTCTTGCATTAATCCTTGATTAAATTAGGTTAAATACTTCTAGTCAGAATCCAAGAGACATGTTTTATAGGGTACCTAACTGCAAGAATGTAGTGTTCGTTTCACACCTTTTTAACGTTGTTACTTTCAGTTACTACAGATGTGCTTGGCACAAATTTCATAGCAATCACGACCTAGATCTTACTTAAATGTGTGTTCTACACCACACAATCATTTGACCTGGCTATTTATTAGGAACAAAGCCCAGTCTTAAAGTTGCAGAATTTTCTTGTCAAATTCTGTACAACCCATCTTCTGTTTAATTCTGTTTCCAAATCTTAGTTTTACCTCAGTGTTTCTCTAGCTGCAGAGAGCAAAAACAAATGTTGCACTTAAAGTCCCACTCAATAACCTGGCTATTAGAATTCCCTGTCTGGAACCCCACTTCCTTTGCATGGCCGTTTTCTCCAATATGAAATATTCTCTTCAGGAGGAGAAAAAAGACTCAAGAACAAGACAAATGGTCACACGTTGAAGAGCAGAAACCTAGAAGATTCTTAAGGTTCCCTCACTGGCAATAAAGAAAGGAATAAATGACTGCTGTGGTGGGAGACTCTGAGCAGCCTAACTACAGAGAAATGGTACTTGAACTGTTAAACTGCCTGTAACTTCTTTAGAGATCTCAATGGATTCCGTTCTCAGGAGACATCACCTGGGAAGGGTTTTTTCATGATACATCTACTTTTAGTCATCCCTAACGATACTTTATAAACAATCCCCCAGCCATATTTCACTTGAAAATCCCAATAAAAATATACTTTCTCACCATGTTGCACACTAGTGTAATTATTACATTGGCTTGTTGTAGATTCCCTTTATGGAGTGAAAGTGTGTCTCATGTTCTCAAGAAATGTCTGACACATAATGGCCCCTCCCCACACACATGGATACTCTTTTTCAGTGTGGAACTAATGAAGCCTAAGTTAATGTGTATTATTGACATAAGTATGACCTTACCAAGGACCCCTTGGGGAAGTTAAAGTTTTCTTCCATTCAAGGTACAGATGATTTAACAACAGTTAGCCATTCGCTATCACCAGTATATGCAGAACTATTTACTACAACTTCCTCCCCTAGGACTATACCAACCTGAGATTGCTTACCTATAGAGAACAATTCCCTATTAATTAACTCACCTCTTCCTCATTGGGACTGTACATAATAAATGTCCGGAGTTCCTATGTTCCTGCTGATGTGTCTCCATCAGATGTCAGGGCCCACATGTTTCCAATGTTTCTGGACTTGGGTTTATTATTTCTTCATCCCTCTGTTGACCTAGTCAGGCTAATCCTAAAGTTTTGTAGTTTACAGCAATGATGGACTTGTACTGAGATTGAACCACAAAAGCACTGCTCATGTAATTCAATATTTAAATTACCCAAGGATAGTATTCGTTGTTGTTAGTCTATTTCTCAGAGCAACTGATGTCTTAAAAGTAATATACCACTTGTATGCATTCATTTTAATAACATTCAGACTTTAGGGCTCCTTCCTGCACATTCTACATTATATTAGCATTTGTATCCTACAATAAAGCTTTATCATTTAACATTATAGTAATAATACTTACATTAATATTTGACACTTTTTTCTCTTAGAAGGACGCCATTATTTCTTTTTAAATTATTTTTTAAAATTCTTTGAGAACTTCGTATACAAATAAAATTTATTTTGAGCATATCTACCCTTCTCTAAGCCCCTCCCCCATGTCTGCCTCCTTCTAACCTCATATCTTCTTTATTTATTTATATGTAAATTAGTAAATCCAATTATTCTTGCCTAAGAGTGTAGTGTTGGCTACTGGAGCATAGGCAACCTACCAGGGGTCATATCCTTGAAGAAAACTAAGGAATCTTTGGACAGCATACAATCAACAATTGAGAAAAGGGCTGTTTCTTTAGTTTCATTCCCAATTACTAGCTTTGCCACATTTAAAGTAAGCTCCCTATGGAGATTCTTTGATATTCATCATTCTTTTGTTAGGTAGACTGGTGCTGCCAGGAGAAGACCTGTCTCATTGTCATGAAAAGACATACTATTAAAACATTTTAAATGTCATATTCTTTAGATCTCTTGAGTATTTGATGACCACATTTATTATAAAATACACAAAGCTAAAGAAAGCTTATTTATGTCTACATATAAACCTTTACTACAAGTTTGATGTTAACTTAATTATCCTAAACAGTTTGTAATAGTAGCTTTCAAGGACTGGAACCATACATTACAATTTTAAATGTGCATGGTTACAATCCCTTACAGTACGCTGTAAAATAATAAATTTAAATTTGTATCACTATACAAAAATGCATACCAATGTAAAATATCTGAGATTAGTAGTTGCTTTTTAGTCTGAAAATAGACTCAATAATGAACACTTTTGTCCTATCATTCCTATACCACTTCTTTTTCTTTTCAAAAAGAGGTCCCTGATTCTAACCTCTTTTCTTAGTTTCCTACCTGACTATGACCAATAATGACTTGCATCTAATTCCCTCAGAACACTGATAAACATATATAACCTTCCACATGACCAAACCCACTATACCTCTTATTGAGACTGGGGATCTTGTTCTTAAAATCATTTCCTGTTCTTTGGTACAATAACATTTTATGGGACCCTGAGAAAATAATAATGGTCAAGTCCTGGGAGAGCCAGCTGTACCATTTGTTATCCAGTCTCTATGTGGATAACAAAGAAACTCAGAAAGTTCAGAGTTTATCTGAAGTCCTCATTAAATTAGTCCATAGAACTAAACCATCTTATCTAGCACTTTGAAATTGTTCTAGACGCAGAGCTTTGAGGAAAATAGAACAGAGAATTCTGAAAGGCTATGTCATCTTGTCTATTATCCTTGTCTTCACTGGTGTCTGTTTCTTTTGTTCTGACAACTCATATAACACATGTAAGGAGTGTGCTAAGTGCTTTGAAGTTGTCTTGAACAGTTTTTAGTCTGAAGCTAATCTTCATGTGGTATTTTGCAAATTAGTGGTGTTACCACAATCCAGATCAATTCATTGTTGCTGGGCCCCATTACCTTCTTGGGGGCCTCAATGGTCATTGCCAGAAATGTTCCTAGTTTGATGTGGGAATGTCTTTCTATGTGCTATGAATATCATTCTTTAAATAAAGGAGCTGTTTTGGTCCATGACAGGCACCATAGAAAAAGTAGGAAGAGAAATCACAACATAGGTAAGAGAAGCAGGGAGGAGTCAGACTGAGCCAGAAGCCCAAAGAAGAAACATGCCAGGAACACAGGTGAGCCTACGGGCCACATGGCAGACAGATTAGTGGAAATGGGTTGAGTTAAGATGTAAAAGCTATCTAGCAATGTGCCTGAGCCATAGGCCAAACAGCATGAACTTAATATAAGCGTTTGAGTCATTTTGTGGGCCTGATCAGCTGCAGGTGGCTAAGGGGTCTGGGGCTGCAGGTCTGTGGGTCTGGACCTTTGGCCACCTGGGACCAAGAAAACCCATTGCAACACTAGTTTCCTGAAGAAAACTTAAACATTTTAAATGTTATATGTAGTAAATCTTCAAGAGGTTAAAGGACCAGAAACTGTTAAGTACATCCAGAATACACAAACATAATTCATAGTTAACCTGCTTCACATTCAAACCCAAAAGTATGTGGAAGAAATTAGATGAAGCTTTTTCTAGAATTTATTGGTGTTCTCTGTAATCATTAATATTATGACAGAAAGATAATATATGTGTATATATATGTATTCATATATGTTTATTTACATATGTTTATTTATTTTCTTTTGTTCCATTCCAGGTGTGATGTAGAAATACAAAATGTATTTTTGTATACTGTGAATATTAATCTTTAAATAAAGCAGATGTTTTGGCCATGGCAGGCACCATAGAAAAAGTAGGAGGAGAAATCAGAACAGAGGTAGGAGAATCAGGGCGAAGTCAGTCAGACCAAGCCAGAAGCCCAAAGGAGCAACATTTAAGGAACACAGGTGAGCCATGGGCCATGTGGCAGATTAATGAGAATGGGTTGAGTTAAGATGTAAGAGCAAGCTAGCAATGTGCTTAAGCAATAGGCCAAACAGCATGAAGTTAATATAAGTGTCTGAATAATTTCTGGAGGCCTAAGCAGCAGTGGGTGGCCAAGGGGTCTGGGGCTGACTGCAGGTCTGTGGGTCTGGAACTCTGGCCACCTGGGACCAAGAAACCTTACTGTAACAGATGGCACCCAACGTGGGTAGAATATCCACTTAAAGCCAGAGAAAGATTAGAAAGAGTTCAAGATCACTGATACTGAGCAAAAGCAGCTTCCAAATTGTGTATCTGAAGAGGGTCATTGTATAGATAGCGTGGTGTCTGGGCCACATTCAAAATGACACCGGCAAACTGGTGGCAGGCAGTATAAGATGCAACCAGGCTGTAGCATGTGATTGATTTTAGATTTCTGTTTATTTTGAATAAAAAGGAAACAAAGACGGTTTCTTAGTAGAAGCCTTTTCCTTGGTCTGCTCTGTTTGCTGGCGGTGAACAGAGATGCATTCCCTTTAGGAGAACTTACTGATTCAGCTTTATCTGCAAAAACTGTGTGGCTCTTTAAGGGAGCACAAGTATTTTAAAATCTCTTCTGGTTAGAAATGATTAAAGATTCACAATAACACAGATTCAGATTAAAAAATCTCTGTAAATGGGTTACAATGTGTGTAAAAGGTACATTGGCTTCAGTAAGAAAAGAAAATAGGTAGAGAAAGTCTTTCAAAAGAGAAATAGAGTAATAAAAATATAATAAGCCATGTGAAAATGGAAAATAGACACAAAATCTGGATTTTGGTTATTATTGTGGGTAGGGGATTGTGTTGTTCCATTGTAAATAATTGTCTCACCCACTGGTTTAATAAAAAGCACTGATTGGCAAAAGGCAGACAGGAAGTTTGGGTGGGGCTACCAGACTAGGAGAACTCTGGGAACTGGAAGAACAGAGCAGAAGGCCAGAGAGAAGCCAGAAGAATCAGAGGACAATTATGCTGCTCTAAGAAAAGGTACCCAGCTGCATGGCTGAACAGGATAAGAGTTATGGGTTAGTTTAAGGGTAAAGAGTTAGCAAGTTATATGCCTGGGCCTTAAGCTGATCAGCCTAAAATTGTTGAAAGCATCTTTGTGTCTCTGTGTGTCTAAACCTTGAGGTTAGGCCTGAAAATGTGGGCCAGAAACCTCTTCCTAAAATTGTGTGTTATTTTAATCTTTTAACTGTTAATGAGCTAACTGCAGAAAGACAGTGGATCTTAAACAAGAATATATATGTTAAAGGTATTTTGATTTTGAAATTTATATCTAAGGATTTACTGCTTTGGAAGAGTTCTGCTTTTGTTTCCACAGAAGATGAGAGCCTGTGGATTGCTTCCAGGCAAATATGGTTTCACCAACCAAGACCACTGAAAAAAATTCTCTGATGGGAAAAGATGGCCATATCAGCTTCAGGGCTGCAGAATATGATCCAGTCTCAAGAACCTATGAGATTTTCAATGCCCCTTAATCAGCAAGAAATAGTAATGGAAGACTATGCCCAAATTCCCAAAATATTGTTTATAAGTGTTTGTTTTCATTATAAATGGCTAATAGTCATAGTTAATCTCTTTATAAGAATAAAAGGGAGATATAGTATATGAGTGATTTTTAAAAATTAGATTACTGAATTTACTTTGATCAGATATTGGTTTATTGATTCAAATTTAAGGTCAATTCTCTTAAGATGTATATATTTTTTCTACTCTTGTTTAAGATGTGATGTTTATGTAACTAATTTAAAATTGTAATGTATAGTTAAGAAGTGCATGTTAGTTAGATTTTTAGGTATACAAAGATATAATTCAATTAGATAATCTTCAAATGCTTCTAAGACCTACAGAATATGACATTTAAATTTTTATGGGAACTTACTTTTCTGGACAGTGAGACGGGTCTGGTCCTGGCAGCACCAATTTACTTCAGGGGAAAGATGAGCATCAAAGAAACTCCATATGAAGATTAATTTCTTTGTGACATCGGTCGGCCATTGGACATGAACCTGTTCTTGTGTTGACTTCTTGACAATGTGCTGTTTGAACTGGACATGCAGTTTCCATAGGAGGGTGACCTTTGAAACTTTGGCAAACCAGGCTGAGATGGTTATTCAGGTTCCTGCTTTGCAGAGAGGACTGTCAGACATTCTTCAGGACTCAAGGAGAAGTGACTGATGAATGGGCAGAGCAGATTTCCTGCTTCACTGAAATGAAAAGAGACTCTGGGCCTGTAGGCTGAAGATGGATGCCCCAACTTTATAAGGGAACTTTGGGTGACTGTCCAGGCAGATAGGTGTCATCTCTGTCATTTCTAGATTTTAGAAGTTGCTTGCACATCTGGTTTACTTGGGTAAATATATCCTTCTGTGGTCTTTGACACAGTTGAAGATTAGATAGTTATAGGTATAGTTTTCTTAGCTATTTTAAGGTGTATTAGATATGAAACTTTAGATTCCTAAGGATCAGGTAGTTGATAGAGGATTTTCTTTAATTTTGTTAAATACAAATAGACTAGATATTGTAACTGTTATTCTTTCTTGATGGCTATTTTGTTATATGTAGTTTTGCTATGTTAAAATTGAAACCTTTCTGATTAGACAGAAAGGGGGAGGTGATGTGGGAATGTCTTTATGCTGTGAATATCAATTTTTAAATAAAGGAGCTGTTTTGGTCTATGACAGGCAACATAGAAAAAGTAGGAGAAATCTGAGCAAAGGTAGAAGGAGCAGGGCAGAGTCAGACAGACCAAGCTTGAAGCCCAAAGGAGCAACATTTAAGGAACACGGGTGAGCCATGGGCCACGTGGCAGACAGATTAATGAAAATGGGTTGAGTTAAGATGTAAGAGCTAGCTAGCAATGTGCTTAAGCCATAGGCCAAACAGCATGAAGTTAATGTAAGTGTCTGAATTATTTCTGGGGGCCTAAGCAGCAGCAGGCATCTAAGGGGTTTGGGGCTGACTGCATATCTGTGGGTCTGGACCTCTGGCCACCTGGGAATAAGAAACCTCACTGTAACACAGGTGGTCCTTCTGACATAAGAGAAGGATTTTGGATTTTTCTTTAACAGGTATGCATGGGTTTAGAAAAGAAGAGAGTAATACTTTAACTCCAAAGCCATCTTTAGTTTTCAAATGAATTGAGGCTATGAAATGACTATTTTTCTTTTATGATTTTACAAAGCACCAAAAGCAAGCATTTGGAAATATTTATGAAGTTTTATATTGTTAGAGGTGTAGCCTATATTATTAGGCCAATTGACTCTTTTTCTTAGAATATATTCTTTTGATGATTTATACTTCTTTAGATGTCTCATTTATCCAATTATCTTTATATTCCTTAGTTAGATTGTTTGGTTCTCCTGGAAAGACCAAAATAAAATCCTGCCTCAATCCTAATTTAGGGGAGTTTGTTTTTTGGAAGGTTATATCTTTGTTAAGGGAAAATGTTTTTTGGGTAACAAAGTAGTATCTTTTGATAGTTTTTTTTCATATCTGAGTAAATGAAAGACTTTTGTTTGTTTTATAAGCTAGTTTGGGTTGAATGACAAAGCTATTAGATGAGATATCACATTTCCTAATCAAGATGTTTGAATCCAATCTTTATCAATCTTGGTAGTATCTTTGGCTTTTATTCTCTTGTTAAAACGGAAAGCAAAACCTTTTCTCCAACCTAACTCATATCCTGGCTTTAATTCTGATGTTAACTCATCTTTAAAATGTACAGGCTGGTTTCTGTTTATCAGCATATTGTTTAATATATGTTGGTTCTTTCTATAACAGCTTATCCTGTAGGGTTGTAATATGCTTTGTAATATATAATATGCTTGTAATATGCTTTATGCTGTAATATGCAAACATGTTTAACTTTTAATATAGATATATGTTGGAGCATTGTCAGTATTTATTTATACAAGTCTTTCCATGATGGCATAACTTCTACCAAATTAGATGCAACTGAAGTTCAAAGTACCCCATAAAAGAACACACTGTCAAATCATATTAATCAAGAATTTCCCACAGAACCCAGGTGTGTTGTGGGATTATACTATTGTACATTGTAAATATTGGTCACTCATTGATTTAATAAAATGCTGATTGGCCAGAAGGCAGACAAGAAGAGTGTTTGGGGATACCAGACAGGAAACTCTGGGAAAAGGAAAAGCAGAGTAGAGATGCAAAGGAAAGAAGACAAACTTGTTGCTCTGAGGAAAGGTACTAAGCCACTTGGCTAATCATGGACTGGTTTAAGAGTAAGAGGCAGCAAGTAATATGTCTGTGCCATAGGCCAAATAATTTGTAATTAATATAAGCCATTGTGTGGTTATTTGGGACTGTGGGTCCAGAGCTCAGAGGTAGGCTGGCCCAGAAACTATTACTACACTGCCAGAACTTAATGAGAGGGCTGTTATGCATTTTGGCTTCTCAGTCTAATCCTATATTCCCCCTTTCTTTCATTGGTATACTAGAGTTGAGCTTGCAGGTAGTGTTTTGAGGTTTCAACTCACCCTTAATGCTTTTTCTTCTCAAGGAAACCAGCCAACAGCTACCATCTGAAGTTACTTACTTTTTGAATGCCTAAAAATGGTTACTGAAAATCAATAACCCCAGTGTATCACTTTTCCCTTTAATTCTTGAATTTTGTCCCAAAATACTTCACAGGTATTTTATTATCTTATAGAAGTAAAGTAACAGAAAAAATATCTGAAATAATAATTTTAAAGAAAATATAAAATCAATACTTATGTTTTTATTCTTAGAAACTATTTTATAACCATTCTCAGCATTTTAACAATAAATTATTCCTTTTCATTAACATTTTCCCTTTATTTTACATACTGACCACAGTTAATTTCCTTTAATCCGTTTTCTCCCACTGCCTTCCATCTATGTCCCTCCCCATACCCCAACTACTCCATCATCTCTATTCAGAAAGAAGCAGGCCTCCCATGTGCTTGAACATAGTACAGTAGTACATCAAGTATAAGTAGGCTCAAGCTAATTCCCCTGTATAAAGGCTGGGTATATTAATCCAGCATAGGGAACTTGTTCAGATAAGCCAGGGACAAGCTATAATTTTGCTGATAGGAACCCAAATGGACAAACTTCACAACTGTCACACACAAGCAGAAAGCCTAGTTTGTTCCCATCCAGGCTCACTTACTGTTTGTTGAGAGTCCATGAACTTCCACAAACTCAGGTAAGCTGTCTTTATATTTTCCTTCATCATGACCTTGACTGCCTGGCTTATACAATCCTTTCTCCCTTTCTTCTGGAGGACTCCCAGAGCTTGGCTTAATGCTAGGCCCAGTGCTTGGCTTTGGGTCTCTGCTTTAGCTTTGGATCTCTGCATCTGCTTCCATTAGGTATTAGATAAAGGCTCTGTGATGACAATTAGGATAATCACCAGTCTGACTACAACAGATGTACCCTCTCCACTATTGCTAGGGATCTTAACTATTGTCATCTTTGTATATTTCTGGGATTTTTCCTGGCACCAGGTTCTCCTTAGTCCTCCATCCCAATCCCATAGTTCTTTCTGCATCCAATCTGCCAGACCATTTGCATAAAGTTTCTATATTCCCATATTCCCCACTCCACCCCAACTTTACCCAGATCTCTTCTATTTCTCTCTTTGTTATCTAGCCTCTTTGGGGCTGTGGAATCTAGGTTGGTTATTATGCAATCATAATATCTACTTATGAGTGAGTACATACTATGTTTGTCTTTCTGCATCTGGATTACATGTCTCAGAATTCTTTTTTCTACTTCCATCTATTTGCCTAAAATTTTCATGAGGTCATTTTTTTTATTGATGAGTAGTATTCCTTTGTGGAAATGTACCTACCACATCACTGGTCATCAATATGCCTTAACATCAATGGACTCAATTCACATATAAAAAGATACATGATAACAGAATAAATATGAAAATAAGATCTATCCTTCTGTATTCAGAAAACATACTTCAATTTCAAAGACAGGCATTACCTCAGAGTAAAGGGTTGGGAAAATATTTTCCAATCAAATGGACCTAAGAAGCATGCTATTGCAATAACATTCACTTGCAATATACCATATAAATTATTAATATTTAGTGAGGGGTATATGGACACTCTCAATACAAACTGAACCTGAAGATAATTTTTGAAGAGAGGAACTAACCCATGTTGGCTGCTGATCCATTCCCCAGAATGCAGGAATGACACAAGGGCTAGATCTCAGCATCCTGTGTCTCCCAATCAATTCTGGCCATGCCCCATGAGGTCCTGATTCTCAGGAGCTACTAAGGCTCCCTAAATAACACCTGAACCCAACTACATATCCCCCTTTTGTCTAACTAAGAACAGTCTAAACTGAGTATAAAACTATATACAATAGGAATAATTATAAGGTAATGTTTGGGGGAGAGAAAAGCAATAACATAAGCAAGGCCAAACTACAACTAACAAATAACAAATATAAGTTATATCCTAAATGTCTAGAATATTGGTAAGTGGCAATGTACATGGATTACTTCAAAAGCTTCTTATCTTGAATAATAAGAATTCAATACCTGAATGTTCCTTGCTAAGAAATGAGATTGTAGTAACCTTAACTGTCTAGTCTTCAATCCCATCAAAACCTGAGAGGAAAAATATATTACCTGAAAGTTGGAAGCACAAGAGAGTAGCTTCTAAGATTTAGGAGAGGAGAGTGACAGTCAGCTACCTAGACAGTTACCCATGGCTTTTCTACACAGTTGGAGCATCTACCATTTTGTCTACATGCCTATGGTATCTGACAAATATTTTCAGAAGCAGAGCATTTTTGGAAAAACTGTCTTATCCTGTCTAGACAGGTTTCATCAGTCTCTATCCTTTATCTTGCTCATGGGGATTGGAAAACATGCTTACCAATAGCAGTTGAGGCAAGGGTAGTTCTTTGCCCAACAGACCATTGTCCCTCAAGGAAGACAAACTCCTAGTGGAGTGTCTTAATGTCCAACACCATCTTGGGAAAAGAAGAGTGATACCAGGGGTTGTTGTGTCTCTCATGGCCAAATTCTGAATAAAAAATCAGTAGATGCCATATTCTCCAGGTCTATGAAGTGAAGACTCCTGTCTATCTGATACATACTAGCATGTGTCTGGGAAACCTAAACAACATGACTATTACATAGCTAACCTAATTAATGGTGATCTGCGATTCCTATCATCCTAAAGACTGAAACCTACCTTGTAAAAGTAGGCTATCTATAAAATAGGTATACAGTTTTTGAATGATGACTTCAAGTATGCTGATCATATAAACCTTAACCAAAGGTATAGTATTGTGCAAAATCACATCCATAACCTAAATATGTATCATTACATAAAATGTCTAAACAGAGGTATACAAAATATCTTATGCTTATATTATGACATATTAGTCATATATAATTGACATATATAACAATTGATATGACATATATAATATATTAATATATTTAATTGTATATTATGACTAGTATTATTGAACAGAGGTATAAATTGCATAGTAGGGTTGACAATAATATGCTTAATATGCATTAATGTGCAAAATATTTTAAGCAAATGTAGAAGCATGTGCAAAATACGGCAATAACAGATTCAAATTTGTATCAATATACAAATTACCTTAGACATATAAATCAATTTCAGATTTAAATTTGTATCAATATACAAATTATTTCAATCAAACATAAAATAATTTCACATTTGTATCACTATATAAGCATCTATACCATTGTAAATTGTCTTTGGATCATATTTGGCCAATGATTGTTTATAGGTAGATTCATAATCTACCTATGTCTGTCCTATCTATTCCCCTTTCTCTTCTTTAAAAGGGAATCTATATTATCATTCTACTCTCAACACAAATGTAACTTATAACTATCCTGTCAAATTGATAATTATCCATAACCCTCAGAGGACAAAACTTATTGGGATAGGGACAGAGTTTTTCATATGGTTGCTTCCTGCTGACTTGTGGGCAGTGGCTTCTTTGTGGGATCCTGTAAAAGCTAAGACAGTGGTTAAGACTTAATGGACTGACTATAAACATCTACAACCATTCTCAGAGTATTAGGTAAGTCCATCTGGATTTCTTGACAAGGATATGACATGGAGGATAGCCATAGAAAGCTATCTTGCAACTATCCTAAATAGTCCAGATTTCAAAAGAAATCATTGAGTGGTGTATACCAGTTTTATCTGTTTGTTGTTTAACTGACTAGGTAGAATTGTTCGGGTGGGGGCCTCATCTTCTTTTGGGATGCTTTGGAGATTGCCAGTAGGAGAAATTGTTATTTACATTGGAAAACATAAACATCATTAATATCTAATGAATAATTTTCATCTTTAAGAGAAAATTGTATGCAGGGAAGATATGAAGGTTAAGAAAGAGGAAATACACAGAGAAATAGGATTAAAGATAAAATTACAACAATATTCATCCCCATGTATTTTGGCTGTCTTCTGCCCCACACCAAGTGGCTTTTCTGATATGAGACAGAGTCTTTCATATTTTCCTTTACCAATGTGCTTAGGTTTAGAGAAAAATAAAGCCAATTACTCCAATTCCAAAGCCAGCTTTATAATCAAATCAAGACCATATTTTTAAAAGAAATATAGATGTAAAGCAGTGAGAACTGAGAATTTAACCAGTAGTACATATTGGTGCAAATTGGCCTTATATTCCTTTGCATGTAATCCTTTCATAATTGATCACCTTCCACCTTTAGGCACCTAAGCATTGTTGTGTTGGGTTTCTGGCCCAGACTTTACAGCCTAGCCTTGATGTTCAGACCCACAGACCCTCAGACCTACAGACCCACGGAGACACAGATGCTTACATTAATTTTACAGTGATTGACCTGGGGCCTCTTGCTCTTAAACTAACCCATAATTCTTATGCTGTAAAGCCACGCAGGTTGGTACCTTTTCTCAGAGCAGCATAGTTGTCCTCTGCATCTTCTGGCTTCTCTGGAGTCTCTGTGGCATCTCTGCTCTACTCTTCCTGCTCCCAAAGTTTCCTTAGTCTGGTAGCTCTGCCCACAATTTCTGTCTGCCTTCAGCCAATCAGCATTTTTATTAAACTAGCAAGCAGGACAATTATTTACAATGTAACATAATCCCACTACAAAACATTCAGCATCTTTTTAATTTATTGAAAATGGTTGTATTTGTACTTTTATAAAAACAAAAAAATGAAACCCTTCCTCAGCCTTGTTAAGTGATTTTCCTTATCATGTATCCAATTGTCATATCAGTGGATATCCATTACTTCTCTTCAGAAGGTGCTTCCTTTTCAAATTGGATCTTTATCAGTTTCATCAGCATCCATATTTTATCTCAGCCTGTGGAAACAAAAGCAGAACCCCTTCCCCACTGAAGCACATATCCTGGCTTCCATTCTGAAGTCAGTACATCCTTGAAGTAGACAGATTGGTTTAACTCAGAAGTTTATTCTATTACCCAATGTCTCTTTGCAGCTGTTGTTCCTTTCTCATCAGCATAAAGAAAATTCAAGGTCACTAAAGCATTATGCAGTTACTCCCTTGTTTTTTATTTTTCTTTTATGTTTATGAAGCATTTCTTTTAAGGTTCAATGGGATCTCTCCACAACTGCTTGTCCTGTAAGACTGTGCAGTGTCCTAGTAATGTGCTTTATATCTGGGAAACATATGCTGGAGCATTGTCAGGCTTAATTTGAACAGGATTCTCATTATGGCCAGGAATTCCAAAAGGTGTATAATTACAGCATTCCTGGGTGTCAATAGTATGATGTATATATTTCATCTTTCTAAATTCTGAAAAGTGAAACATCCATCTGCAAGGTTTCATTTCTCTCCATACGTTTAGGTAGGTAAAGATGATTGGTTGTAGAAGGAGCAAGTAGGACATTCTATAGAATATCTTTGTCCTGATACCAAGAGATAGAAAATATATTTTTTATTTCTTTGCTATAAATATGATGTCTCTTATGAAATTCTGAGGCCTCCAGTATGTTTACTCTTAATAACCAATCAATATCATCATTACCTTGTGCTAGAGGACCTGACAGACCCATGTGGGATCTGACATGTGTTATGTATATAAGATGAATTCTATTTCTAATGATATCATGTAGTTGTATAAACAGTAAGATTAATTCTGTATCATCAGGGAGAAAATCAGAAGTTTGTAGTATTATGTTTCTGCCCCAGACTTTCTGGCCTCTCCTGGTGGCCCTGACTTTCAGACCCACAGTCCCATAGTCTCACTGAAACACACAGATGCTTGCATTAATTTTATGCTGAGGTCCAGGCATATAACTGGCTAGCTCTTGCTCTTAAACTAACCCAGGACTCTTGTTTAGCCATGAGGCTTGATACCTTTTCTCAGAGCAGCATTTTAACATCTTTCCTCTGTAGCTTCTGGCATCTCATCGTTGTGGTGTCTATGTGGTTTCTCTGTGACATTTCTGTTCTGTTCTTCCTGTTCTCAGAATTTTCTTAGTCTGGTAGCCCCACTCACCCTTTCTGTCTTCCTTCAGCCAATCAGTATCTTTTATTAAACTAGTAGGTGGGACAATTATTTACAATGTAACAATACATAATCCCACTATAGCAATTTTAATGTAAAACGACTCTTTCTGCATACTGAGTCAGTTATTATATAAGAGGTTCTGTAAATTCCATTAGTACCATAATATTAGTGTGAAATTCTGACTTCTAAATGGAATTATAAGGGCTTTGAGCCACTTTACCTATCTTTCCTGATTTTTATCCAGTTTTCCCTGATTTGTCTGCATCAGTGTAAAATGTAGGAGCTCCAGAAATTGGTTTATCCTGCATCATACAAGAGAAGATCCAGTTAGTTTCCTTTATAAACTGTTTTTTTTTTTTTTTTGGCTACAGGGATAATTGTGATTAATCTCTCCCAAAAAATTACTACAGGCCTTTCCCAAGGTATACTGTCTGCCCATAATTGATCCATTTCATTATTAGTTAAAGGTATAAAAATTTCTTCTGGGTCCTTTCCTACTAACTGACAAAGTCTTAATTTTGGTTTATGAATCAAATCAGAAATCTTTCCACAAGTTTTCCACTTTTTATTCAGCCTATGTGGCAGAAATGTCCACTCTAATATAATATTTTTTCCTTGCATTATAATTCAGGTAAGAAAATGCTTAGAGGGTAAAATAACCTGAATGCAATTTGAGGTTTGTATCCATGTTATTCACGTGTGCTTTTTGTACTTGCTTTTCCACTAAAGCTAGTTCTCTCTCAGCTTCATCAGAAAATTCCCTGGGACTGTTTAGGTTTTTACCATCCTCTAATGTTTTGAATAAATTAACTAGTTCATATCTTTCAATACCATTAATGGATTGTATATGAGAAATATCTCCTAGCAGTTTTGGGAAATTGTTAAGGGTACTCAGTCTATCTCTCCTGAGTTGCACCATTTGGTGTATAATTTTCTTTAGGCCTATTTTATATCCTAAATAATTAATAGAACTTCCTCTTCATGTTTTTGAGGCACAATTTTTAGTCCCCAACAAGGCAAAATTTTCTTAATTTCTTCAAATATTCTTCCTAATATATCTTCTTTTGGGTATGCCAACAAGATATCATCCATATAATGGTAAGTGACAGATTGTGGGAATTGTTTCACATCTAATGGCTGTTTTACAAAATATTGGCATAAGGTAAGACTATTCAACATTCCTTGTGGGAATACCCTCCATTGATACCTCTTTACTGGACATGAATTATTAAACGTGGGCACTGTAAAGGCAATTTTTTTCTTTGTTCTGTTCTTGTAGAAATATGGTAAAGTAAGAGTCCTTCAAACCAATAACTGTAATAGTTCATACCTTAGTTAACAGGGAAGGCAAAGGAATACCAGATTGTAAAGAACCCATTGGTTGAATAAACATATTTATTGCTCTTAAATCTTTCATTATTCTCCACTTTCCAGATTTTTTTTTGACAACAAGTAGAGAAGAATTCCATGGACTGGCAGATTCTTCAATATGCTGAGCATGTAATTGCACCTGTACCAGCTGATATAGAATCTTCAGCTTCTCCTTTGTTAAGAGCCATTGTTGAACTCAAATTTGCTTTTCTGTCAACCATTTTAAGGTGTCTTTATGGTTTCAGGAGCTATTAAATTATGCTTTTGCACACATTGAATGGCTGGTGACTTTTTTATAATACTTAAAATATTGCTTTCAGAAACATAATTGAATCTTTGGTTTATAACTAAGCCTGGAGGAATTTTAATGTGCATATTCAATTGTTGTAGAAAGTCTGGACCCCATATATTCACTGCCTTGTTATCTCCATATGGCTTCAACCTTCCACTCTGTCTTTCAGGTCTTATGCATTCAAGCCATCTCACACTATGTTTCACCTGAGTCATTGTTCTAATACCTAGAAATTGAATATCCACCTCTTTTAGAAGTCATCTTTGATGCCATCATTATGGAGTTATGATCAAAATGTCAGCTCCCATGTCAACTAAGCCTTGTATATAAAAATTATGTATTCGTATTTTCAAATTTGGTCTTTGTTCATTTATGAAAGTTTGACAGAATATTTGTTTTGTGGTGTGTGAAAACTATAGTTCCTCCTTTAAATTTGTTCTATTATCCAATGCTGTGTTGTTCTCTACATTAGGCATTGGATTTTCTACTTGTCCTGAGGAGGCTGTTCCTCCACTGTGACTGGATATGAGTGAACCCACTTGGCTTTGAGAACTGAATTTTGAGGACTTCCTGATGAAGCCCTAAGAGGTGTTTACCAATGGTAAGGGGTTGCCTTGTTTCTCTTGTAGACCTTCACTCATTAGCCCAATGTCAACCTTTGATACATCTTCTGCATAACCCAGAAGGTAGGGACTTTCTATTTGAATCATTCCTAAGTGTATAGGGGGATTATGTTGTTCCACTGTAAGTAATTGTCCCCACCTATGAGTTTAATAAAAAACACTGATTGTCCAAAGACAGACAGGAAGTGTAGACGTGCCTATCAGACTAAGAAGACTCTAGGAACAGGCAGAATGCAGCAGAATTCCAGAGAGAAGCCAGAAGAAGCAGAGGACAACTATGCTGTTCTGATAAAAGTTACCAAGTCACATGGCTGAACAGGATAAGAATCATAGGTTAGATTAAGGGTAAAGAGTTAGCAAGTTATATGCCTTGGCCTTAGGCTTTTCAGCCTAAAACTATTATAAACATCTGTGTGTCTCTGTGGGTCTGTGGGTCTGCAGGCCTAAACCTTGAGGCTAGGCCCAAAAGTCTGGACCAGAAACCTCCTACTACATAAAAGGGACATTATTACTATGAATGCCTTGCATACAGTTCTTTCTTATGTAGCCTGGTTTACCACAATTAATGCAATTGATACCTTGATTCCTCATCTTAGCATTGGCAAAGGCTTGACTTACCCAATTCTCTTCATTGCAATGGAGTGATTCAGCATTGATTGTATACTGAATCCATTCCTCTATGGATACAAATCTGGTCTTTAGTGGCATAAGCATTTCCTTACATTGCATATTTGTATGGTCAAGGGCCAAAATAACTATTAATTGCTTCCTAACTTCTGGATCTGATGCAGCTCTATGTACAACCTTGGTCAATCTCTGCAGAAAGTCAGTATAAGATTCTTTTAAGCCTTGACTAACTTTGGTATATGACTCAATTTTTTTGTCCTGTGTCTAAAATCTTTTCCCAAGAATTCAATACAGCAGTATGTCACAGCAGCAGTATATGGTTCATCATACGTAGTTTGAAGCTTCACATTAGCAAATGAACTTTCACCAAGTTTTTGGTCTTGAGAAATTCCAAAGCCCCTGATTTTCTCCTGAATCTCTATGGCCCTAGCCTCTTCCATAAGTCAATTTCTCAATTGTAAATGTTGGCTCTAGTCCAATAAGGCAGCTATTAATTGCATTCAATCATTAAGAGTTATTCTATTTTTTTGTTGACCATGCATTTATAATTTATTTTACATAAGTAGAGTGGATTCCTTGGAGTAATATGTCTTCCTTGATGCCCTTTATATCTTTCATATGGATTGGTTCATAGCTGTACTCCACAAACTCTATAAGCTTGCCATATGTATTCTTCTTCTGAATCATAACTGGGAATAATACTGTAGGAGAAGGGGGTATCCCTTTCATGTCCAGTACTTTAGATAGAACCCCTTCATTGCCATAATATTTCATAACATTAACATAAAGTCTACACATTTCTTGTACAGACTTAATATTTATGTCTGAGGAGGAAGTTCTATCTGAAAGTTTGTGGTAACCAATTTCCAGAAAATTAACTTTGCCTGCCAGTTTATCAGTTGTAGTTTCTATATTACACACTTTAGATAGCAATTATTTACTCCTAGACTTCAAATCATCTATCAATTGCTCATTCTTTGACTTCAAATCATCAGGCTAATTAAAGTCTCATATTTTGAATGTGTATCAGGACATTTTTTGAAATATAAAATACAGAATCAAGCCAAAAAGTAACAGGACCAAGGTACTGCAGCCTTCTAAGACATTCTTATGCAAAAAATTCTCTATTATTATAACAGTAAAAAAAAAAAGGTTTTCAAATTCTTGAGAAGTTGTATTATCTACCAATGTGAAAAAAAATTATATAGTTATACAATTACCTCAGACCAGATTAATGGCCAAGTTTGGCCAGAAGATGTTGCAGTTGTACTCAATGTCTCACTTTCAGGTGCACAGTAGTTCCAGGTGGGTTCCTGGAAGGAAGCTGAATTCCCCAGCCTGCAAACCACACCAAATAACCTTGCAAAACACAATTTTCACAAAATCAGAGCAATATTGCATGAACCTGTGTTAAAAGGTGGTGATATCAAACATTTAACAGAAGGACCCATGGGGATGTATGTGTGGGAATTGCCAAGCACAAGACAGAGCACAGTGGTTGGGAGGGGTCAAAATGGCAGAGGTGCAGGAGTTTTGGATTGGTGGGCAAGTTACCATGGGGAGCTGTATCTACCAGCAGGCAAATCACCTTATGGAGGCAGAGAGCAGAAAACTCAGTCAAAACTGCAGAAGCTGCAGGGTGGTTTTTTTTTTGTTTGTTTTTGTTTTTGTTTTTAAATGGAACACCATGAATTTTATGTGACAGTGTAGGGTACACCTACTATATCTGGGGCCTGACCTAGCTTTTCCTGTCCAGGGGCTAGCTTAGATAGCTAAACCCATGTGGACACCATATATCGCAACAATATTCACTTACAATATTTGCATAAAAGATTAATATTTATTGAGAGGTATATGGACTCTCACAATACAATTTGAACTTTAAGACGATCTTTGGGAGAGAAACTGTCTCACAATGACTGCTGATATGCTCCCTAGAATGCAGGAACAAAACAGAGTCTGAGCATGGTGTTTCCTAGGTTCCAATCCAATCTAGCCATGCCCCATAGGGGTCTTGAACTCAGGAGTTATGTATCTGTGCTTTCCTAAGTAATGCCTGAATCTCACTACAAGCACGGATCAAATGAAATATAAATGGAAGTAATGTAATTAATAAGCAAGAATTCATAATTGGGGATGGAGAGATAACTCAGCACTTAAGAGCATGTACTGTTCTCACAAGGCACAGATCAGTTTTCACTCCTTATATGACAATTCACATCTGCCTGTAACTCTAGTTCCAGGGAAACCTGACATCATCTTCTTAACCTCTGTGAGTATTGCAACCAAGGGGACTAATTCACACACCCAAAATAATAATCTTTAAAAATTTTAATCTAAAAAAGAGTTGTCAATTGAATTTCAACATAAAGTAGCTCTATACTACTTGAATTGGAATAGTAATTCCCAAGGATCATGATAAAATTCAAGGAAAATTATCTTCTAGAGTCATAACAATGAAACATGTATGCTTAACTGTTGCTCTTAATCATCAATACACAATCTTATTCCAGTACTTAACATCTAGTCTCAAATGATAATTTTTTGAATGTTTCATTTTATTTGAAAATTTATTCTTATCATCTACCTAAGTTTGAACCGACTTTATGTGGATATCAACTTATTGCTTTCTAGTTTCTCAATATTCACCTTTATTTTTGCAGTCATTCTGTGAGGTTATAACCTAGTTGAATATCAGGAAAAGTGAAAAAAATAGATTTATCTTGAAAGTTATTTTTTTCTTAATAGCATAACAATATAGTTCCAGTGCCCTTTATTATTTAATTAAATCTGACTTTTCCCCCATGAGTACTGTGATATAATAATTGCAAAAAATTTCCCCTATTCTTCATGTCTTCCTTATCTATCACCTTAGCCATGTAACTTGAACACAAGCTTTCACTCCAATTTTGGAGTTAGCTATATAATTTGTTCAGGTCAGTAAAATGAGCATAATTTTAATAGAAATAATATGTTTTGAAGATGTATGTCTAAAGTGCTTTTCTCACTTCTGCATCTGTCACTGGAATATTCTAAGCTTGCTAGTGGACAAGAGACTTGCTATTTTGTTTGTTTCAGCTATAAGCAGCTGAAACTTACCTGATCCACAAAATGGATGTGAGTTAAGCCAAGAAGACCAAACTCACTTTTCTGATGACCCTAAATACACAAGTCATAAAGTTAATACTTGTGAATGATTTTTATGTCATTTAATTAAAAGAGATAATAGACAAGGTTTGTCATCATTTCCTTTGGAGTTTTTATAATGATACTAAATTTGATCATATTTGTTTCATCAGTAAAGAAAATAATATGGTTTTATTTTCAGAATTACCCTTCTTTAATTTCTAGGCCATACACACTTTGACACTTTTCTAATTCTTATAATTCAGTGATATAAAAGATTTTTAGGAGCTTTACTAACTATGTAGACAGTTTTTCCTTTCTCTGGGTTACGGACCACATCTGCGGCACAGGATTCATGAAAATTTTACAAGACTGCACACTGGAATAAAAAAATCTACATACTCAACATAGATGTCATGATTGTTATTTCTTTGAGTGAAATACTAGTTTCATGTATGTATGAAATCTCTGTGAGTATAGTTTAATTTCATTCAATATTTCTTCACAGTCCATTTCTTTAAGTGGATTTAGAATAAATACAGTTTTCATCTTTTGAGTAAGGGAGCTAATACAACTATTCTTTCCAAATAAATCTAAAAGTATTTAAGTATTATTTTAATTGAGATTAACAGCTGCTATTTTCATACCTCTTTCACATGAGGCATAAGTTAGGTAGACTAACACTCTTTCTGTTAGATTGAAGCCTTTTCATATATTGAATTAATAAATTATTATGTATTGTGTTTAAACCAATACTTTCATTTTGAGACTTCTACTTATAATGCTATATTTGATGGACTCGTACTCATTCTAGTAAACAAATATAAATGCTGCCATTTATCCAGAAAATATTATTCTTTCAGTAAAAATGGCATTTACCTTGAACCTTTAGTCATTGAAGGACTTCTTACTAATTTTTCTTCATTAAAAAGAAATTCAAAAGAAGTTAGTTTTCTATGAATTTTATTTCATAATTTCAGTGCAAATATTACATGGTTTTATTTAAGTACCATAATTATTTACAGATCAATGACTATACGTTAATGATTCACATATAGCAACATGTCTTATTAAGGTCAAGTTTCATCCTATAATCTCTGGACATAGTGTGTAAATATAAGTAGAACCCACATGTTTGTGATTGATATGATGATGCTAATAATGGTGGCAATGACAAAAGGATGCTATAATTTAATTAAAATGCATTTTTATTCATTTTAAAACATTTTTTATGTTGGAGACATATTAAGCCAATGATTTATACAATTAAGACTTGATATTTTATAATGTATGAAATAAATTTTGTAGAAGTTCTTAAATATAGAGAACAGCAAACTAATTGGAGGGCAGTAATGCTAGTCATACAAAGAAACCCTAATGACTATTTGTAATAAAGAAAATGTGTTTAACATTGCCGCCTCTTCAAAGTTAAGGTCAATATGCTTTATTCCTGGATTTGATGTGTAGTGTGAAAAAGAAGGAAAGAATTATTTCATATTTTTTCCTTAAAACAATCAGTAGGATGGGGGTGCCATATACTCAGATAACAAATACTGTAAATTAGATACGCCAGTGATAAATCAAAGTTTTCATTTAATGCCTATTAAATTATCAAGTGATTTTAGAAAAGCAATTGCAGTTTATGGAGACACTCAAGGCAGAATGAAAAAGTGGTCACTGGCACAAATAAAATTATTTGAGGATAGATGAGCTCACATGTAGAGTAGATGCATGTAGGGAAGATAAGAAGTCAGCAGGCTTAGCTTTAAAAGACTCCAAAGTTGAAAGACAGGAAAATTTTAAGAGAAAGTTTCAAAGGGACCAATAAAAAAAAATCTAAGTGTTCTGAGTTGCTAAGATGAATTTAAGAATGTTTCAAGGGTCAAAAGTAACATATGCTTTGGAGAAGATAAAAACTAACAATTACTTGGTTGGGAAAATGATAGAAAAGATCAATTTTCAAGAAATGGTTGTGGTATATTATGTGGAATTAAAATCTGTTGGAATGTAGTGGCAGTTTTGTGCGTTAACTTGACTAAGTCATGAGTGTCCATGTATTTGATTTAGTATTGTTTCTGTGAATATTTGAGTAGATATTTTAATATATTTATATATGTTCATATAGTTTCTTCTCCTTCTGTACCTCTCAATTTTTCACTCGCTCTGACTTCAAGCTAGAATATGATGGCTCATTTACCATTGAACTAGGACTCAGATGATATCTGACTCCATGATTCTCAGGCTTTCAGTCTTTACAACTCTATATCAATGACTCTCTTGATCTTTGGACAGCTAATGCTCCATTCACAAATGGAAGTTATATATTTAAAATGCTTAAATGACTCATGTAAATATATTTTGGAAATATATCAATATTATGTATGTGTAACTGAAAATAGATAGGAAATGCCATGTATTTTAGCTATGAATGTACATTGGTAAGTAATATATTAATATTATATATGGCACATATTTTATATATCCAAGTAAATATGTGTGTGGGGATTCAATAAAAGCTTCAGAAGTTTCAGAGATAACAGAGGGAATCTACCCACAGTCTATGTGGGAGTGTAATAAAAGCTCCAGATGTTCTGGAGATCTAACCACAGTCAGTCTAGGAGAATCACAGAGTGATGATTTCCACCTTTAATCCCAGCACAGAGAGTATCCTGGAAGTGGTGACCTACGCCCTTAATCCCAACTGAGTGGAGGTCATTTTAGATTACAGAAGGAATTCCAGGCTCTCAAGCAGACAGTGGTGGAGCCATGCCTAACTTACCAAGAGAGTATTTAAGGCTTAAGACAGGCATAGAGGAGGAAGCCAAGGGAAGCCAGGCTCAGGAGAATGGAAGACAGCTGGATAAGATCTGACTGTGGTGTTTATTCTCTCTAATATTTCCAACTTTCTCAGAGATCTATCCCTGAGTCTCATTTATTGGTGCAACCTATGTATATCTATATACATATACACATCTATTTATTCCTCAGTGATATCAGTATTTTTGAGTGTGAAGTATATAAAGAATTTCAGAATAAAAAAGTAAAATGTCTTAAAACATGCGGAGGAAGAGAGGAACAAAGATCAAGTAAGATGTGAAGATGAAATAGAATCTAGAAGGAATTTAGATGATAAACCTCTCATTACTGAGAAAACAAGAGTTTATGAATGTTCTGAAACAATTCAAGCCCTTGTAAGTTGGGTGGGGCATTAAAGAGAGGAAAGTACATGATAAACACTTCTTTGTCCATGTAAATATTTATTCTCAATTTAGACCTCAAAATTTACATTTTCAGAATCAAGAGTATAAAATTATACTGGAAGCAACTTAAGTCTGTGTATATGCCCTGTGTACTGCTGATTTTATTCACGTCATCCTCTACCAATATGACTCCAATTCCAAATTAACATACAAAAAGATTCAGAAGATTTATTTTGTTCCACTTTTACCTTCTACTATATTATACTTTTAGAAAACTATCAGCCTAAAGACTTTCAGAATAAATGTTTTCACATTTAATTCTATTAGAAATATATTTTAATATAAAATTCTTAATACCTTCAAATTTAATACACCTTCAAATTGCCTAGAATTAGATAATATGAAAATAAGTTTGTTATATTTTATCTATCCATAAAAATATATTAATTTTGAATTCTCAATAGAATTAGAATATATAAAATAAAACTACAGTCATAGAAATTATTGAGACTATAAAAAATCTGTTTCAGGCCAAGTGTGGTGGTGTATACCTTTAATTCTAGCACTAGAGAAGCCAGATTTCTCTAAGTTCGAGGTCATACATAGGGTCTACATAGGGAGTTCCAGGCCAGTAAGAGATACATAAATCTTGTCTCAATAAAATCATTCACATTTCAAAGGAAACAGCAGATAGAAACAAACTGTTTTACACATTCAATATCAGAAATATGACACAATCTCATAATACGCTAGTGTACAATGTGATTCCATTCATGATCATGTTGTTCATAAAATCCCAAACATATACAGATATATCAAACATGGTATAGAAGGCAAAATTTTAGGAGTATTGATGTGCATGTGTGTGTGTGTGTGTGTGTGTGTGTGTGTGTGTGTGTGTGTATGTGTGTGCAATAAGATACAATTGAGAAAAAGAGAATAGGCCATATGTTGTGATGCATGTCAATAATCCAAGTGATGAAGAAGCTGAGAAATGAGAGAGGGATTAGTAGGATGCTGGTGTAATATGTTTTATATCTTTTCCTCCAGAAATTTGGAGGTTAAAGAGAAAAAAGATATGGAGAAAAAGGTAAAGAGGAAATTTGGAGGAAAAAGATGGAGAGAGATAAATAGAGAGATAGAGGAAAAGGTATTTAAAAATAAAACATTTAAAGAGCATTTGGTTGTATTTCTATACACTCTTATATGACATAACTTTAAATAAAATTATTTAATGATTATAAATATTTTAAATTCATGCACTGTAAATATTTTTATATGAAGGTGACTAGAGCTGAAATGGAGAAAATTAATTCTTTAATGTATAAGCTTGTACTAGTCACACTTATTGATCCTTGGGTCATTAAATTCTAAAATAATAACAAAAATATTCTGAAAATGTATGTGTAAAATATATTATAAAATATAAAGTGCTACCTAGTTAATACTATTTATTTCTGCTTTCATTGGATGTCAATATATCCCAGTTATAATTAAAAATCAATATTCAATAAAAATAAATATTATTAAATACATCTAAAGAGGAGATAATTGAGACTCGGTGAAAACTAATTTGTGTTCATCAAAAGAATAAATATTTAAGATTCTGAAATTACATATATGGCAATTCTGCCTGTGTGTGTGTTTGTGCACATTTAAGAAAGCAACAAGAGAACACAAGGTCCCTTAAGACTAGAATTACAAATAGTTGTGCCAAAGTGTGGGTGCTGGTAATAGAACCTGTGCCCTTCAGAAGAACAGCCAGAATATTTATACATTGAGATATCTCTTCAACCCCAAATTATCCATATTCTGACATTTTCTGACTGCAAAGATTACTTTTTTGGTGAAACATTTTTGTATCTTAGGAATTAATTTTGCAGATGAGAAAGTTGTGTACCTCATAGGTTATTCTTATATTCTAGATCTGGAAAATTAGTAATTGCACAACATATCATTTTTATTTGGTAAATTCCTAAATCTCAACTTCTAAGATAAATTATCTATATTAAAAATTTGTCAGATACCTTGACTTAGGTCTTGAGGGAAAACCTCTCTTGACTATAGAGCTGTGCATTTCACTATGATGATTTTGATGTTTTGTAGTCTTAATGATGTGTGTGTAGCATTCTGCTAGTAACTCAAGTGGCTGACTATCATACTAATGCTTCTGTCCCCTGTTTTCCTACCTAGCAGTTAGGATAGAAAAGAATGATCTGTTACAACATTATTTCTCCCTGGATTCTATCGCTATGCCACCTGATCTTAATATTCTGCTTCAGATAATACATTAAGAGAGTTCTTCTGCCACACAGATTATGATCCCTAACAACCAGACAGATGCTTGGAAAGTCAGCTAGTATTAATATTCTACTTAGGCTCTTAGAGCGTGCCTCTGCAGTAAATATGAGTGAAGTGATGGCACAGCCATAACTAATGCCTAAGCCACCATACCATTCAAAGATAAAAAAAAAAAATTCACTGATGCCTCCTTTGATATATTAAGGCACTCTAACTTATATCAGCAAGTAATGGGGGAGACAGAGCCTCTACTGGACACTTCTTGTCACCACATAAATATCCGAGTGTGCATATAATTGAATTATTGGTCAAAGGGATCTTTAAGAACCATTAAATAACCTAGGTTTTTCAAGGCTATTGGTGGCTCTCCACAAACTGACTATAATGCCCACTTGCTGAAGATAATACCTATAGAGCTCTTTGAATATGGAGAATTCAGGCTGGTGCCTCCATAGAGCCTTCACCCATACTGACTCATGTTTAGAGTACTGGATGATACTCTGCACACTACCATAAGTTAAATACCAACCATACCAACCAGGTAAAAACCTTTTATTTATAAGATTTAATTGCCTGCAAGATAAGCTGGTACAATAGTGGCACATAGTTTCTGGGAGTAACCAACCAAAATCTAATTTCAGTTAAACTCCACACCATAGGATGAAACCCATACCCACGGCTGCTTCGTTGGCTAAGAAACTAGATGGGATAGGCTAAGGACCTGAAAGAAAATCAAATTCTACTGTTTTGAAAAAAAAAACCCATAGCAATAAAATTATTCATAAAGATATTCTGCTATATTCATAGATCAATGACTTTGTTAGCCATCATAGAAGCTTCACTGTAGGATGTATAGGCCCTAGAGGCTTCTAAGGACCTGTGGCCTCAGACAGTTCAAATTGGTTATAACTGGTGTGTAGGCGGAGTTTTACTTACAAGGCACCAGTGCAAAATTAATATTTATTAGAATATAAATCAACACTCACGATATTAGTAACAGTTTATAGTGGCACCTGAACAAGGATTGGCGTATCCAAGCGATAGACGAGCTACGGGTGATGGAAGGAGGATGGATTCTGATCCTGTCTCTCTAACAGCCAGCAGCCAGGAACCAGGAAGCCACTCCTCCTGTCCCAGCAGCCACTTATCAATGGGGTTGGCCACACCCCCTCCAGATTGGCCACACCCCCTCTAGGAGCCCAGGACCCTGGATAAGTGTCTTTGGACCTTATCGGCTGACACCTTAATCCTGCCACACTGGTGCCCAAAAATATGTGCTCCTATCACTTCCTCAGAGTCATGAAGGCCCCTTTAATGTATACCTTTTCATACCTTAACCTGGCATTTCCCTGGGACTTTGGCAATAGAGGCAGAGTTCTGATGTAATAGGACTAGTTAGAGATGACCATCCCACAGCCACAACTGACAGCAAAGCAAAGCACTCCCATCTGGCTGGGAGGAGGGTATATAAAGGCTTGTCCTTCAATAAATTGAGCTTATTTCTTTCAACTATTTCACATAATCTGAGATGTTGATTCTGCATCTTCTTGTCCCTCCCTTAAAGGGAAACTACAAGGGACCAACACATAAGCAACACCAACACTTCACCTACCTCCTTCAGCCGACTGGGACAGATAACAGAGATTCACAGACAGACAATATGCAGAGTGTGAGAATCCTTGAACATTCAACCTTAAATGGGAGGACTCCATCAAATCTCTCCCCTCAGGGCTCAAGGAAACCTCTGGAAAAGGAGAGATAAGGAGGATAAGACCCTGAGTTAATGAAGGATACTAAGGAATCAAGGCTTTCTATACAAAACAGGGCTGGCACACACATGAACTTACAGGGGCTACGACACCATTTAAAAGTGCCTACAAGGGAAACTCACTGGAAAAACAAACCACTCTTAAGGGTAAGCCACGTTGGCAGCAATTTCTTTGTCTTATAATATTAAGACCGGGCTATTATTTTTAATCTTTGTATATGCAGTATAGCTTCTAGCTCTAGGTTTTTAGAGGACTTCTATGCATGTGAATGTGTGTGCTTCTGTGTCTGCTTGCACTCTAGTGCTTTTCCTTTGACTTTTTCTTTAGTTGTTTTGTCCTGTTCTGTTTTGTTTGGTTTTGATTTATGTTACTACATTCTATTTTACTGTTTATCCTTAAATGATTGATTTTTTTTTCTAAGAAGAGAAAGAAGAGGTATGGATCAGAATGGTAGGTTGAAAGGAGCTAAGAGGAGTTGGGGGAGGGGAAACAGTAATGAGAATATATTCTGTAAATATATATATTTTTAATAAAATCAGTATGTTTGTTTTAATGTTATTTTATATTATTCAGTTAATTCAATATAAATTCTTATGGGTACATAGTTTTAGGATTATTGTGTGTGTTTTACGAATTTTGACATCTATTCCTATGGATTTTTGACATATGATTTTCAATTTTATAAACTAGCATATTGTTTCATCATCTTTGCTTACTTTGATAGATACAACCTTATAATTCAGCTCATTTAAGTTACATATGCCATTTTGCTTCATAAACTTTCTTGCAAGTCTTACACATCTAATTTTCAAGAAACTAATTACTTTCTTTTTAATAAGATGATTTTTATTCTGAATCAAATACAATGTATGTGTATGTATATGCCTTTGGGCCTCAGAGGTGTTGGGTAAATTTATTGGTATTGTGAGATTGCTGATATAATTCAAATGAAGATACTCTGAGAAACTGATATGTGCTCTTAATCACCTAGCTCTCTCTAGCACAAAATTGAATTTTTAAAGGTGATTTTATTTTTAAATGTGTGTGTGTCTGTGGTAGAGTTTAGGTGTTAACTGACAAGGTTGGAAGGCATGTCTCTGGAGTTCTGGGAGCTTGCACAGGGTGTGGCCAGCCCCTTGAAAAGTGTTTCTGGGATCTTGAGTGGCCTGTTTGGTTTCTGCATTCTTGGAAATCAGATCAGCATCCATAGCTGGACAACTCCAACTGCAAGAATCACCTAAGGTTTAATTTGTATCTGCAAGTGTTAAAATACTCTCTAATAAATATTAATCCTGTATATAGTATATTACAAGTGATAATTACTGTAATATGTATGTGCATGTTTGTTTGTGAGTGTGTGTGTGTGTGTACATGAATGCAGGTGCTCCAAAGTCACTGCATTAGATTTCTGTATTTAGAGTTATGAATAGCTGTGAACTTACCTGTGTATGCTGGGGCTCATGTTTGAGCCATCATCTCTCAAGCCCATTGTCAGAACACAGTCCAAGAATGTAGTGTTGGGAGAATTCTGAGTGCTTGTGAGAGAAAATGATAAGAGTCTTGTGACCTCATTTTCTTCAAAATTCCATTCAAAATGTAGAATTGTTCTTGGTATGTGTTTTCATACTCCTGGCTATAACATATAGGAGTAGTTTATTTTGGCTGCTGTTATCATATATCTTCATGAGAAAACAGGTTGGTTTGCTTGTTTGTGGCACATGCCCCTAGCTCTTGTGGGTAGTACTTACCTTTTTAACGCTCAGAATTGATTGTAAATTACCTGATGCTCTGACTAAAATCTGGCTATTGCATGAGACTTTAGCATGACTCATTTTTAGTACCCACTCTTCCATGTGCATTCCACCAATTAGGGTGGTAAAGAGCCCATCATATTACTTCATTGATATCTTCTAATGAAAAATTTAATCTGTTTATATAATTGTGGTGGTTTGAATGAAAATGACTTCAACAGTTTCATTTATCTGAATACATTTGGTCCCCAATTTATGCGGACTATTTGAAAGGGATAACGAAGGGGTGGTTCTGTTGGAGGAGGTAAGTCTTTGAAGATACAAAGACTCCTGCAATTCCCAATATTCTTTCTTTTTACTTCATGATTGTAGATCAAGATATGAGCTATCAGAAGTTTCTTCATTCCAGTATGATGGACTCTAAGCCTCTGAAACTGTAAACCAAATAAAATACTTTCTTCTATAGGTCACATTTATCATGATGGTGTATCAGAACAACTGAATAGGAACTAAGACAATTATTCACTGTTAAAGGTGTATATAGAGATCGCTATATTTTAAATTGTCAAATTATTTTGCACATTTATGTTTTCCATGAATTTTATTACTCTACTATAAATTAAACTGTTAGGGTATAATATCCATATTTAATTCTATATTTGACTTAAAAAGCAGTTTGGTCCATACTTCAATCTTTATATTTTATAAAGTAATTTTTTAATTAAAATATATGTGACTGTTTTTCTGCAAATTTGAAAGACATGGATATTAATGAATATTACTTTAAATGAAAAAAATAATTATAACAAAATGATTTGAGTATCTTTTATTCATCATTCATTTATGATTTTCTAGTCATTTCATTAAACTTTATGTTTGAATAATCCCAGATTTTATGATATTTTACAAGACTTTTAAATTTTTCTTTAGGTGTTTATATGTATGGAGGTACATGCACTGGCAAGAAGAGGGTGCCAGCTTCCATGAATCTGAAGTTATAAGTGTTGGTGGGTGCTAAGAATCAAAATCAGTTTTTGAAAGGATGTTATGCATCCTTTTTCATTACTGAGTTATCCTTGCTGCCTCATGACATGTTTAGATTTAATCACGTCCCTTTCCATTAAAGAAAAATTTTGTCAAACTTCTTCCTTATTATTTTATTTACTCCTTGTTTGTGTATGTCCTTTAGTGATCATTTCATGAAGAATTATTAAAAGTTAACTCTGCTATTTTTGTTTAAATACAGCTTTTAAAAATTTGTCTCCACTCTTTTTCTCTTGTCTTTGCTTATCTTTTATAATATTTCAGATAAATACAAGTTTTGAAATAGTTATTTTTGTAGAATAAATGATTACATTATTGTTTTACTTAAGATAAAATATAAGCATATTTTTATAGTTTTTTTGTAATATCAAATAACATATACATATATTAGAATCTTTTATAATAATTTCAGTAATTTAATGGCCTAAACTGTCACTTTTGTTTTTAAGTGGTTGTTGAAACTATTTTAAAGCTTTATATAAAAGTTAATAAAATTGCATTTTGCTTCCCACAAGTTTATTTTTATAATTTGTCAAAAAAATTACCAGTGAATCTATCTGCACTGGTAAATGTAATATAATGTCTGAAAAGTGTAAAGGCTATGCTGTATATTCATACAAATCTCAAAAATCTCATTGTTAGATTAATTTTTTCAGAACAACATATGGGTTTTCATTGGGGCTAATACTTGTTTTCTATGAAGAAAGTATTACGTATATCATTATTTATATTGACAGTCATGAATATGTTAACATCTCTATACATTATTGCTTAATTAAAAAATTTCCAGAACTCTTATAAGAAATATTTGTGCTACAAATACTATTTTTGAAGGCATATACATTTCAATGGATTTATAATATATGGCACTATCCTGGATTGATTTCAAACACACTGGGATTACCTGACCAACACAGAAAAAAATGCAGAAACCCAGATATTCCATGTTCTAAGTATATACATGATAGTAGAAATTCTGTAAAAATTTCAATAATATATAAAAAGATTTTCTCCTTGTTTCTGTGAACCATAAACTAGTAACTGAAAAATTGTAGTTTTTCTATATTTATAGATTCGAGTTATCTAGGGAATAGTTCTGTCTTAAGTCCAGAAAATATGTGGGTCACTGGAATATATATGTAACTCCCAAATTAGAAGATATGCATTAAAATTTTCACAATGAAAACAAAATGTTCTGATGTGTCTTTCAAATTTATCTTGCTGTGTTCAATTTTCTGAATGATTCATTGAAATTTATTTTGAAAGTTCAATTTTCTAGATGCCACAGGAAAATTTATTCTGAAATATAAGCATATATGCTTATATGTGTGTTCATGTATTACACAAATGACATTTTATGGTACAATTCAGAGATCAACAAACTGTAATGCATCACTTCAGCATCTGTTGCTAGATATAAAGTATAATAATAGGAGCACTGCTACATTAATTTATTTACATCTACTATGTAACTGGTTTTTTCTTTCACCACCAGGGTAAACTAGTTATGACAGACCATGTGTGCAGTAAAGGCTACCTGGCCCTTTAAGAAAGAGTTTCTAGATGCATTAAATATTTTGTTCTTAAAGAGATTGTGTATTTACATAATCAATAAGATGCCATGTACCTTGTTTCTATAAGTAATTCCCATTCCTAAGCAGTTTTAGAGAATATAATATAATATAGCGAGGTCAATACTCTTTTTCATCCTCATAAGCATTCTTTTATAAGGATCACATAGCTAAGTTAATAAGACTTTGAGTGAGTTGTTGTAATAGGCAAGATGGAATTTGACTTGATCTTTGTATTCAATAAAGATCCAGTTATAATTTATATTGAGAGACAGATTTTAGATATATAAAGATATATATCAACAGCTTATTGAACCTGATGAAGACTTAGTTATTGATTAGTAGAGTCCACTTGACACTCAAGAACCATTGGGAATTTAGAAATAAAGGGTCCAAATATAACTTCAGTAGGAATGAGAGAGTCCAGTTGGCATAATATTGATTTATTATAAAATATTTTTTTATAATTTTCACATTTGAAAATGATTCAATTACACAAAAATCTCTTAAAATATATTATGATGGTCTTTCATAATTTTATGGTAAAGCAAATGCTTTTGTTTTTATATGTTTGGAATTATTTTACTTAAACAAGTCTTCATGACAATAAATAACCATAGTTATTCCTAAAGAGAATCAAGTATATTATCAAAACTGAAAGTAATAAATAGATGTGAAAAGTATAATTAACTGCACAGCTCAATGTTATTTGATATTGGTAAATCTAACTTGTGTAGTTTCTAGCTTTAGTCAAAATTCATATAGTATATGCAGGCATGGTGGGGCATACCTTTAATACCAGCAATCTGGAGGCAGAGGCAGGCCAATCTCTGTGAGTTTGAGGATATCATAATCTACGTAGTGAATTCCAGGAATTTCAGAGCTGCATAATAGAGAAAACTTGTCTCAAAAAAAACAAAAAGCTTCATATAGCATAATCAGTTTATACAATGAACAATCTAAATTCAATCTAAATGACAATAATGAGAAAAATCAGAATTAACCAAAGATACATATTTGTCATTAATGGCATGGAGAGACATACAGAGGTATAATGCAGGGATTAGACTGATCAGATAAACGATTTCAGGTAGCATTATATTTGCCTTTCGTGTAAATGAGGGATAGAGATCTTACTTGGTTAGTTACTAACTTTTCAACTCAATTTGGATTTTACGTTCTATTAAAGATATTAAGCTCACTAGTGTTGTTAGGATGTAAGAGACATTTGTTACTTAAAATGAACTAAATAGCTCACATGTGAAGTATCATCAAAAAAGTAGAGGGGAAGATCATCAAGAATTTGAGATAAATCTGGATTGAATAGTGCATTCCAGGTCAGTGAAGGTTATAGAATGAGACAATAGATTAAAATGAGAGAGGGGAGAGAGAGAGAGAGAGAGAGAGAGAGAGAGAGAGAGAGAGAGAGAGAGAGAGAGAGAGAGAGAGAGAGAGAGAGAGAGAGAGAGAGAGAGAGAGAAAGAAAGAAAGAAAGAAAGAAAGAAAGAAAGAAAGAAAGAAAGAAAGAAAGAAAGAAAGAAAGGTTAGTTGTTTTCCAAGTTTTAAAGGTGATCCCATTATGAACACAGAGTGGTTAACTACTAAATAGACCAAACTGATGCAACCCTTTCTCAGCGGGTAAAGGCAACTTGACGACTTCTTATGTAAGTATAGCTATTAGGAAATACACATATACATATGTGTGTGTATTCATTCTTAGATAATTGTTGTTTATGCATATTATATCATCCCTCAAATTATTCCTAATGCTATTCTACATCCCTGATATGGGACAGAAGAATAATTAAAAACAAGGATATTGTTACTAATCCTATGCTGTATAAATGTTTATATTAAAATTTATAAGATTATATACATATATTGTAAAGATTTTGTCATGATATAGATGTTCATATAACATAATAATTAATTCTAAAAAAAAGGCTTTATCTGGCTTCCTGAAAATTGGGTTGAATTTTAGTCTCTACTAGTTTTTTGCAGTGAACCATGACAATGTATAATTGCAAACTCTGAAGTATCTAAAGGAAGATAGAACCCCACAACAATATTTTCAAATGGACTATGGCAAAGCAACGAAGCTGACAAACCCTAATCAAAGATAAAATTTGGACTACAAACTCCTCACAATGCTAAGGTGGCTAGCTGAGATGAACCAGGTTCACAGACTGCTCTAGCCAGGACTTGAGACAAACCGTGCACTTTCCTGTTATGCAGAGACTAGACAACAAATGATACAGCTCTTATTTCAGGACTTGACAATTAAATTTTTTCTTTTCAAGATTCCCTAAAGATCCTGTTATTCCCAGACAGCAGGAAATTAATTTAAGAACATAATGCCCACATTCCTAAGAAGTTAGGTGGGTGATAATTTTGTCATTCAATGGGTTATGGATGATTGCCATTGTTTATGTTAATTAGTTAAAAATTGTTATTGGTTATGGTTAGGAAAAAAGATCAAAATAGATTATATTCAGGAGATATAGACATGATAGGCTATAAGAGTAGATTATTGAATCTACTTTTAAAAAGTAATTACTAGTTTTAAATATTTTACATTGGATTGATATTTTTGTACATTGTATACAAAATGTGTATATTGATACAAAGTTGGAATTAATTTTGTTATTATACATATATTTCTATACTTGCTCAAAATACTGTATCTATACAGTTCTTCTAATGATGTAATACAAACTGCTAGTCCTTGAAAGCTATTACCAACAAATTACAATATAAAGCATGCAAGTTAGTAGACATTGCAATCAAACCTATAATCATATTACATATGTTTTCAAGGTCAAACAAATATATTTTACATATTCTGGTCTTCAATCACTTCAGATATCTATAAAATATATCACTTAAGTTATTTTAATAACATAGGTTCTTATTTTTTTATGACAATGAGAAATCTGCTCTTTACAGCACCAATATACTTAAGAGAACATATTTGGGCATCAAAGAACTTTCATAGGGAGTTAATTTTCTTTGTGGCAAAAGTTAGCCACTGGCCAAGAATATGCTCTTGCCTCTACAGCTGAAAGCATGATATTCAAAATGGACAAACAGGAGACACACACACATAAAAAACTTCTGAACCTTGCCAGGACAAGGTAGGAAGGTCTTTGAGAATACCCTTCTTCACAGAGAAGTCTGTCAGATATGCTAGGCCTGTAACCCAAAGACAGATGCTTCACAATGAAGAAGAATCTTGGATGACTGTTTATGAAGCCAGCTGTTTCGTTTTTTTAGATTTTTGTAAGTTGCTCACTTGCATGTCGTTTATTTAGTTAATATTATTTCATTCTTGTGCCTCTGAGAGAGTTGAAGATGAAATAGTTATAGTTTTCTAGTGACAGTTTTAGAAAAGAAACTCACTGGGAGGTTAAAGTGTATAAGTTTGAGAAATATCAAAAGATAGTTTTCAGTTAGTAATACAAGTTAGATAGAACGTGAAATAGGTACAATCTTTTGGACTCAACAAAGTAGAATATAAATAATGGAACATTTTCTTTGAATTTGTCAAATGTTAATGGACTGGACAATACTCATATAATTATTGTTTCTATATGTTATGTGCAATTATTGTACCTATTCTATATAGTTAGTCTTATTTTATTTATAATCTTATTTTTATTTTTTGACACACAGGTGGTATATATTGATATATTGTAATATGAAATATTTGGATTTATCTTTTAATGGTTGTATATCCATGACCTTCTTATTTTTTTGTTAGAGTTGGCAACCCTTGTTCAAATCTGTGATCTCTCAGCTTTATTATTCATGATTGTTCATACCCATTTTAGCCTCCTGAAAATCTGAGATTCTGGATGGTTGTTATTCTCATTTCTTCCTGAAAAATACAACTTTGTGAGAAATTATAGCCTAAATAAAACTGCCAATCTGTATTCTTAATTTACATTGGAATCCTTAACTCAAATTTCTTTTCAACTTTGGCTTGTCCACTTATGAAGCCTCCAGAACCTTCCCATATGACCCTTTCCACAACTAGTGTCAAAGGTCATTTGGAAATGCTCAAAGGATTAAAAATCTCTAAAGATGTTTAAATTATCTTTCTTAAAAAACAAAAAATATTACATTAAAATATGTCACATAATTACTTTCTTTTATAAAGATTTTACTTTATTATTTTTAAAGATTTATTTTATTTAAGAACTCTATGTGTGTGTATGTGTGTACAATTACACTTGAGTCCTATGCAAGAGAAGTATTAATTCTTAATCTCTAAATATATCTTCAACTTTATATTTTTTCTGATGAGTGTTTATCATATTTGTATATACAACTTGATTTTGTTAGCCTACTCTTCTTTGTCACTTAATCGTCATGTAATACTTTGTGTTTTGTCTTTTTAACTATTTCTCTAACCAATATTCTTTGGACTCACTTGGCATTGCAGGACATGAAGGTCATTGATCTTTTCTGTCTTCATTCCATCCTTTTTTCCTTTCTTCCCTTTTGGTCTTCCCCTTTTATTTTAAATATATTATTTTTTCCTCAACAATATATCCTGATTATATTGTGTCCTCCATCTACACCACCCATTTCCTCCCTACCCCACTGGATCTACTTCTTTTCTGTCTCTCAGTAGAAAAGAACAGACTTCTAAGAACTAACAAATATTGAAGTTAGACATAGTAATAAAACAGGAGAGAAATCCTAAGAGCAGGCACAAGAGTCTGAGACTGACTGATCTTCACAGCCAGGAATCCCATAAAGATACTAAGCTAATAGCTAAGATATATATGCTGTGCTTGCTCCATGAACCCATATGTAATTTATTGATTCTGAGGACCTTATTTGCCTGGTTCCTTCAACCCTTCATACTCTTAAAATATTTCTGCATCCTTTTCCTTGGGATTTCCTGATCTCTGAGGAGAGGGATTTGATAGAAATTTCTCATTTAGATTCACTTTCTGTATAATGTCTGGCTGTGGGTCTTTCCATTTCTCCCTATCTTTTGGCATACAGAAATATTCAATAATGACTAGATAAGGTACTGATCTATGAGAATAGCAAAATAGCATAAGGAGTTATTTTATTGATATTTTTCACAGTAGTTATCTTTGTTTTATTATAGGTCTCAGGACTCTCTAGTTTCTGGCTCTTGGATACTCAAGCAGTATCAGATATGGGCTCCTTTCCATGGAGGGTGCCTCATATCAAGTCACACACTGTTTGGCTACTCCCACAAGCTCTGTGCCACCATTGTCCTAGCATATTTTGTATGCAGGACAGAATGTAGGTCAAAGTTTTTGTGGCTGAGTTGTTGTCCACATTTCTCTTTTTGTCACTTGCCAAGTACCTTCTTACATTAAAGAAACTAGAACATAGGAGTGAAGGATCCATGTAGGCATCATCTTGATGTTCAATGAGCTACATATTTTATTCTTGGGAATGGGACCCCTTTTCAGTTTATGGAGAACAACGCTTTGCTTTAGCAATACCCTAAGTTGTATGGAGATTTTCATGTAACCCTCTCGGACTATACATCGACTGAATGCAATCCAGTCCTACTACTGGACCCTTTCCTGGTGAAAAGAGATGGTTAGTGGAGGAGCTGTGGTCTTTTATTACTAGGAGTCTTCATTAGGATCATTTGGAACACCCTCATATATTCCAGTAAGTTTCCACTGTGCCAAGTTTCTATAACACTTACCAAATTTTTACTGTACTTCCCTGAACTCTCTCTCCACCTCACCCTCAACTTGATGCCTAGATCTTGTTCCCACCACAATATTCCTGTTAAATCTATTCTATTTCTTCCTCCCATGGCTCCTCCCTAGAATGCTTATTTTTTCCTAACTTCTCTGGGCCTATGGATTGTAGATTGGTTATCATTTATTAAAGGTGATGCCAACTTATAAGTGAATGTATACCATGTTTATCTTTGTGGGTCTGAGTTACCTCACTTAAAATAATTTTTTTTCTAGTTCCATCACTTGCCTGCAAGTTTTCTAATATTATTTTCAACAACTGGGTACTTGATACTTTCAAAAAATAAAAGGAATTCCGAGACTATGAACTAATAATTTTGAAAGTATTTTGTTGTATTATATGTAAAAAATGTTTTAAGCTATGACAGTTATAGAGAAATTATAAATGCTAAAATATAAATGCTATACAAAAGTTTGAGCCAACATAACCCATGCTTTTCATTCAATAATGCATGTTTTCTTCTGCTTGCTTACTTTAAATTTATATTATTTTATACAGATGGGGTTTTAATCCTGTGTTTTCTGTGTATGGGTGTCTTCCCTGCATATATGACTGTGCATCATATGCATGCCATGTCCGCAGTGACAGGAAGAGGGCATGAAAGCCCCTGGAACTGAGTGAAGGATATTTTGAACCACCATGTAGATGCTAGGCATCAAACCCTTGTCATTTAGGTGAACAGCCTGTATTCTTGACAACTGAGCTATCTCTCTATCACCAAACAAAAATAATGTGATTTTACATGGAGATATGTTGTATCTACCACCATTGCATTACTTTATAACAGCAATGATACTCAAGCCACAAATACAGGAAATTTTGTTTTTCTTGTGATTTTACTATAGACTGCATAAAATAGGTGAAAAATTGTATATTATTCTATGAAGGTATAACATAATCAATACCATATACATTAGGAGTCATGGTATATGGACTATGTACTGAGACACAATATACAACATAAAATATGTCTAAATATCAGAGGCCATGTTATTCCAAAAAATAAATATTTGCAGCCTATTTGTAGTTCACAGAAGAGACTCTCATAATCGGAAAGAGGCAAATGATAACAATATATACAACTTGCCTGTCTGCCAAGCGAACACATGAGTGGAAAGCTTGAAAAGTTAATGACTTCCCTTGTATAATCAAACTTATTCCAGAAAATAACCTGTTCACTTCCTTTAAGCTTATAAAAATAAGCATTTACTGCCCATGCTCTCTACTGCAAAACTCTGTTATCACTTTTATTAGCAAGAGATAATATTATTCTACAGTTGTTCAGTGATATTTTCCTGCTTGCTCTTCTACAAATTGAATTTCATGTATTCTCTTCTGCCCACATATTTATTTATAATCATCTATAGCATTGCTCTTTCCAGGAGAGTTTTATATCACATTCTAAACTGCTATAATCTGCCAATTTAATTAAAGTCATATTTATCTTCTACTTATGACCAGCAATATATTTAATATACCCAAGAATCATTTTATGGTGCTTCAAGGGACTGCCACTCATCTATCATTTTCCACATTTATATATATATCTTTGTTTTTAATCTATTTTATTATGTTCTTATCAAAACTTACTTGATAGTTTTATTTATATACTTGTACTATTATATCAAACACCTTATTGAAGCTTAGACATTTATTGTCTATAACCTTTCCTTCACAGGTTAATTTTATTATCTGTCAAAAATATCTCTTAACTTTGCTCAGTATGATTTACTGCTAATGATCTCAATGTGCTGTGTTTATTTTACATGTTTTCATTATTATTTAAATGTCTGGAGAATTTTTAATGGTCAGTGTTATTGCTGAATAAGCCACATTTTTTGCTTGAAGAAAGGATAAGTGCATCTGGAAACGTTAATTCTTTTAAGTAAAGGTTGACATATATCTGGTTGAAATATTCATCATAGTAGATTTAATCTCTCTCTCTCTCTCTCTCTCTCTCTCTCTCTCTCTCTCTCTCTCTCTCTCTGTGTGTGTGTGTGTGTGTGTGTGTGTGTGTGTGTGCATGTAGACTTTTGTATTTTCTCATAGTTATATAATTTTATGATTGGATAAGACCATAATAAGAATAATGGCACTAATTTTTCTTTTTCTTGTTTTTCACCTCCATATGTTATTTAAAAATAAACAGTAGCTCAAATATTTACAGGACACAGTAAATACATTTTTATGTGTACTCATAATTGAACAATGGCATTAAGTGGCTTTCTTATCCATGAACATGTAAAATAATTCTAAATCTAACAGCTACTTATTATTTCCTGAGAGTCTATTGTTCTATTGAGAGAAAGAGTGCTTATGGTATGACTCTGTCATATAATATTAGAAAACAAATTCTTAACATTTGGAATTCTGTGTCTCCTTGTCATAATCATACATTATATACACATATGCATTATCATTTATTTTTTATAATTATTTAGTGTGTGTTTTGTGCAATGAGAGACATGGAGAAATCAGAGGACAACTTTTAGTCATCTATTCTTTCCTTCCACCACTTAGGTCCAGGGTATTGAGCTCAAGTCATCAGACTTGGCAGCAACTGCCTTTATCCAATGAACAATCTTTGCTTTCCTGCACACTATCATTTAAGAAAAGATTTCTTTTAGCTTATGCCTGTAACTTGTTTATTCAAATGACTCATAAATTACATTACTCCTTAACACTGTTTGTTCCCATTTTATGGATCCACTTAGAATCAATTCATAAAATATTAAATGCTTGTCCCAGATTCTCTGTTGATGTATTTTTTTTTCAGAAAGAAGAGAGAGACACTAGGAAAGGAAATGTTTCTTTCCAGTTTCGCTCTATAACTGGAGCAGACCTGAGTGCATGGAACAGACTTTCTAATCCTGCTGGAGATATCATAGAAGGAGGATGACCATCATCTCTAGTCACCAAGTCTTCTACTGGAAGTGAAGTTGTTCCATAGAATCTGGAAATACAAAGTTATATGATTACTACTCTATTTTAACTTTAATAAGTAGGCTTTATGTAGACCAAGATTAAGAAAGTATTGGTGAAAGCTGTCTTCTGACAACTAAGCTTACACTGATCTAAGTCATGCTTGAGTCACATAGCTTCAAGGATATGCAGAGTCTCAGAAGTACAGGTAGCAGTTTACAAGAGCTCATGCCACAGGTAGCAGTTCTGTAACTTAAAACTTGTTTGTTGCAATATGGAGCACCAGTAATTTCTGCCTAAGTGCCAAGTAAATCTGGGTCCCTATATGCAAGCACTGCCCTGGTTATAGCTGTGCTGCATGAGGTTGAGGTGGATAGGTGATTAATGATAGTCCCCTGGCCTCCCAGGGTATTGCTAAGCTAAATGTAGCCTGTAGTTTCAGAAGGAGGCCAGGCGTTCCCTAAACCTATTCAAAGAAGAGAACTGATCCTGCCAAATTCAAATCTGTCCTAACTGAGCAAGCTTAAGTCTTTATCTGTCTGATCCTATCTCTGATATGGGGGAGTGGGTCTTTTGTGAGTCTGTGTATAGTATCTTTAGTTTCTTTGGGTGTGATGTTTTAGCCAGACAGACCATATGCTGGGCTTCATGGCATCTTACCAAGTGGATAGACACTTACGCTCCCTCTGCAACTTCTCTGCCCTACAAGTTCACTTTCTTTCTTTTTACTTCTTTTATACCAGGAGCAAGTAGGCATTGGTCAGCACCAGGTTTTTAAATTTATTTTTTATTAAAAATGTCATTTTTATCTATGTATTCCCCTGCTCTCTTCTCTTTCCTCCTCCTGATCAATCCCAGTCAGCCCCTCCACGTCCAACCGTCCCCTCCCCCACAAGGGCAAGAAGTCCCAAGGTGGGTCAGTTCAGAGTGGCACATCCACTCCAGGCAAGTCCGATTTCCTCACCCCAAAGTCAATGCTGGGCTGGGTGTTCCTCTGCAGGGAATGGGCTCCAAGGTGACAGTCCATGAGCAGAAACAAGTCTAAGACCTGGATTTAATTCTTTTCTCTCTCTTCCTTGGAGTACTTAAAGTTAGGACACGAGTGACATGAGATATCTTTCGATCCTGGCTTTTGCAGTGAAACATTTAATTTGATATACTAAATCCAAGTGCTAAGAGTTACTTAACTTTTGTTAAGGTGGTTTGTGTCTAGAAGGAAAATATTTGAAAGAATTTGCTCACTTTCAGAAACAATTTCTTAGAATTTTTTGACTCATGTTATTTGAAGTAAGTGACCACTAATTATTGAAATAAACAAGTATTCTAAATCATGTTTTTAGTGTTCAAGATAATTAAAATCTGGGGTATTCCCAGGTTAAGTCTATATAAGGGTGAACAGAATAAGAAATGCCTAATGTCTATGGTTCTTAAATGGAAAGAAGAGTTTCAAGATAGCTTAGTGAGTAAAAGCACATATGACCAAACCTGAGTTTCTTCTTCCAAACCTACATGCTGGAAGGAGATAAATGAGTCCTGTCAGTCAGTGATTTTCAACCTCTGTGTTGTAATCCTTTGGGGTTGCATATCAGATATCCAGCACATCAGATCATGATTCATAACAGTAGCAAAAATAGCATTACAAAGTGGCAACAAAATAAATTTAATATTAGGCATCATCACAACATGAGTATCTGTGTTAATGAGGTCACAGTGTTAGGAAGGTTGAGGAGCACTGCTATAAGTTGTTTTCTGACTTCAACACCCACACCATGATATCACTGCTCATATACATACATACACATAAAGAAATAAAATTCAAAAATAAAAGAAAATGCGTAAGTTTATTCTGTACTTTATTTTCTTCAATTGCAAATAAAAGTTAAAGAAGTCATGCTTGTATACGTCTATAATTCTCACATTCAAAAAGCAGAGGTTAGAATTGTGGCATGTTTGACACTAGCCAGATCTCTTTCAGGTTAAAACTGTCTCAAAGCAAATATATAAATAAATAGATAAATAGAAAATGAGGTTTAATCACACAAATTCTAAATGCACTGCCAATGATATTCCTTAACATGTTTCAAGATTTAAAGGTATCATTTGTTATGAATAGAATGTAGATTACTGGCAAAAGATGACAGAATTAAATGTGCTCACAATTTTCCTTAGGTCCTTTCTCTCTGGAATAAATTCAGTTGTCCTGTAACTTACAATTTCACTCAAAAACTTATTTTGGTAAAATCACCAGGAACAATACCTTTCTAAATCCAGAGAGCAATTCTGAATCCTCACATGCTTTGTCCTTTATACAACACCTGAAATTCCTACAAACACTCTATTATTGGGTTCCATAGCACCAAATCTGTTGGCTTTCCTTCTACTCTAAGCAGACAAAATATTTCTTCAAGAATAAAGAAACTGAGCATAAACCTATACTATGATACCACAAAATAAACTCAAAAATCATGAGTCACATTATTTTATGTAAATATGTGTAATATTTGAAATCATTAACAATTCTTGTTATGAGATATAAGCAATAAGAGTAAAAAATTAATATTGTATTGGTTAATTTTCTGTTCCTATGATAAAATACCATGACCAAAATCAGCTTAAAGAAAAAAAAAATGCTTCCATTTTCAGAAGGAGAGTGAGTCTATAATGCCAGAACAGAATATTGGCAGGAGCAAAAAGCTTAGAAATCACATCCTCAACCACAGACCCTAAGCAAAGAGAATGAACTGGAAGTAGGGCAAAACTAAGATCTCTAAGTCTCCCGCAGAGAAGTACTTTATCCAGCAAGGCTCACATCTTAAAAATTCCATGGTCCCCAAATCAATGCCGCTAATCAAGGACCAAGTAAGAACATACGCGCGTGCACACACACACACACACACACACACACACACACACACACACACACACACACACACACACGGATTTTCGGGAGGGAATGTTTCTAATTCAAACCACCATATTTATTTTCCACTCAGATTAAATGAATATTGTTAACATTCTTTTCATTTATTTTCAAGAATCATTATAACTAACATAATCATTGTTGCAAAATAACTGAAAAGATACTTATATTCTTGTTGTATTTTCCTTCCATTCATTTATACCTGTTAGGGTTTATAATTGTTCATATTAATTACTGAAACACTGAATTACATGTAAGAACTTATTTTCAGTAGAATTATTCTTACTACATAATCTTTATATTATCTTTCTTTTTAAAAATCACTTATTTTACTGTTATATTCAAGAGAAGAGAAATGGCAAACAAAAATGTATTGATGCTCAGAAAAAAACTAAATACTAGTGTTTCAAATGATATATTCATCATATAAATCTATGTTAAGCATATCCTCATTAGTATTATTTGTATATTTATATAAAATTAAATTACTCTTAACTAGAATTTAAATGCATTATATAAACACTATATTGTCTCACTTTTAAAAAAACAAACACAAGTATATGAAATAGTGTTTTATAAGTTTCCTAGTTTTATCAAATAGCCCAAAGACAAAAATAAGATATCGAATTGCAAATATATTCCTTTTGACATTCAAACTTTATTTCCTAATCAAATGTGCATAATTGTTTCAACTATCCAATAATTGTCCTTGATACAAATTTAGTTTTGCATGTATAAATATAACTATTAAAATTGTGTGTGTTTTAAACAATATCCATGAGTCTCTCTCTCTCTCTCTCTCTCTCTCTCTCTCTCTCTCTCTCTCTCTCTCCCCCAGTCTATACCTATCTGAAGTTAACTATTGTAGTTTACCACTAACTTTTTTCTCCTTTATATACTCAATGTTTCCTCCTTTTGTTCCTTCTTCCTATTTTTTTTGGGGGGGGGTTCAATACAGGGTTTCTCTGTGTAGATTTGGCTGCTATTCAGCACACTGTGCAGAACAAGCTGTTCTCAAACTCACAGAAATCTATTTGCCTCATCCTACAAAAGTGCTGAGATTAAAGGTGTTTGCCACTACTTCCTGGCTTTTCTTCTTTCTTAATGCCTGATTGCGATTCTCTAGTCCTTCTACTTGCCTACTATGACAAAATACCAATATAATGTTTCAATACAACAAAATGAATCAAGATTTCTAAAAACTATGCAAACTTGGGCAGATTACATTCCTTCAGTTTTTTCCCCTCACATAACTAATAGTGAGCTAAAATATAAATCATTCTATTTATTAACTATTAAAAATAAATAAATGCCTTATAAAAAACTATTTTCTTTAAAAATTGTTTTTCTCTTATTGAATACCACTTTGTATATCAGTCATATTTCAGTACAAGCTCCATCTATGCCAATGAGTAGTTGGCTAACATAATGAACTGCATATTGTTTGTAGATTTTTGTTTTGTTTTGACATTTTTGATATTATTTGTCACACTTATTTGTTTTTATTTTATTTTTGTGTCTTGTGGGTTTTATTTATTTTCTGTTTTAAGAGAGAGAAAATGAATGCATAAAGTTAGGTGTCTAGGGAGGGGAAATCTGGGAGAAGTGGGTTGGGATAGAGAACATGATCAAGATATATAAAAAATATTTATCTTTCCTGAATCTTGGTCCAGTAGATGTTCTTAAACTGGAAGAGTGGTTGCCTAGATTGCAGAAAACCCTGCATTTTATTCCCAGTAATGTATAAACCAAGCATGGTCATGGATATTTGTAATCTCAACACTCAGGAACTGGAAGTGCAAAGATTGGAAGTTCAAAGTTTTAATCAGTTATAATATGTGGTTGAGGCCCAGATGGGCTACGTGAGTCCCTGTCTCAGAAGAAAAATGTGGTGATATATTGTATATTCAGAAAAAAATAGTCTGGAATATCATAGGGCAGAGCCACCTACAGAGTAAATTCATGTATGTCAGGGAGTGATGACCTATGCTTTTAATGCTAGCACTTGGGAAGGAGAGATCCTCTGAATTTCTGAGAGTTCAAAGCCAAATAGATACAGGCAGTGGTGGCACACACATTTAATTCTAGCACTAGAAAAATTGGACCAGGAAATGAGATATGTGGGCAGAGAAAGGAAGATCAGGCCAGGGTAGGCAGGGGATCTTCCTTTCACCTATGTTCCCTTACCACTGAGGACTCAGAAACATTTAATCTGAGGTTTTTTTTTTTTTTTTGAGAAAGAATCTACCTTTTTTGGCCTGAGGAGCTGGCTAGTTGAGAACTGTTCATGACTTGTTTGTCTCTCAGATATTCCAGCTTTTCACCAATATTTTCTCTGAGTTATTGTGAATAATTTGTACATTAGAAAATTAACAACTATTGTTGACTTGTCATTAACCGCCCATCAATCAGAAGAAGCTGAAGCAACCAATTCAGTGATCATTTACCACTTCTTATAAAAGTCTCTGTATTTCCAATTTTGAGCATAATCACTTTTAGGTATGTCTTGGTGTATACTCAGTAAATAAACAATCAATAATTAAGTACAGACACCTAGTAAAATGCCTACTGTTCATATTCACTATACATAAGTACTCACGTTTTTATTCAAGAACAAAATTTTAACAGTTTTTATGTGTTTCATTATATCAAGTGTTAGGATATAGTAGTGAAAAAAACTACAAGGTAGTTTGTATAAGGAATGAACATTCTAGTAGTAGTGACATATATTGACAAATATGTAGGACAGGTGATATAGTAAGAATTTACAGTGAATTTGACACAAAAAGACCTCTCTGAAAAAAATTTTTTACTCTGAGCAGAAAAAAAGAATTCATACATGCCTTATGATTTCTATTGCTATGAAGAGACACCATAATCACAACTACCCAAATAAAGGAAAAACATTTAAATGGAGCTTGCTTACATTTCAGAGGTTTGGTCCATGATTGCCATGGCAGGAATCATGATGGCATGCAAACAGGGCTGGAGAGGTAGCTGAAAGTTCTACATATGAGTTAGCAGCATCAGGAAGAAAGAAAGCCATTGATCCTGGCTTGGGCATTCAAAAACTGAAAGCTCATCCTTAGTGACATACTTAATGCAAAAAAGTAACCCTTATTCCAACATGACCACTCCTACTCTGATAAGGCCACACTTTCTAATGTCACTTCTTAGGCATTTAAAAATATGGCCTTGTGGAAGCCAATCTTTTGAAAACCACCAAAATATATATAAATATTTGAGAGAAAAATGATTTTTTATTAGAGAAAAATTTTAAAAATCAACACCTCTATTGAAAAAAACATTTGTGTCATCAAAAGCAGCAGGACTAAAGCAGATGGACTGGCGATGTATATAAAAATTATGAGGCAAAATACAAAAAGAAACTCAGTCACACAGGATTTTGAGAGTCTTTGTGTAATCTTTGAATTTAACTCTGACCATTATAAGCAGTTATTGTAATTTAAGCACATTCACATTTTCACTGGATAAAATGATCAGCCATTAATAAAGATGCTACTCTATTCTATCATTTGACTATGAGAAGTAATGCAGAGACTCACAACTGGACAATGTGCAGAAAGTGAAAGAACTTGTAATACTCAGTCTGAAATCAAATCTCTTCCCACAGAGCTCAGGGACTCTGCAAAAGATTAGACAGAAAGATGATAAGAGTCTGTAGGGATGTAAGACACCAAGGAAACAATAACACAACAGAACATATACACATATGAACTCACAGAGACTATGATAGCATGCAGAGGAGCTACATAGGTTTAAACCAGATGAGGTCCCAGTGCTGATATTGGGAAGAAGATACAACCTCCCATCCCCAAATAAAAAACTTTGCAATTGGCAACCACTCACAAGAAAAAAGTTAAGTTTCTCCAAGAAATTCTCAGTACAAATTAATATACAAATTAAACTTAAAATTATGAACCATTGCCAGCTATAGACGGCCAAAACTGAACTAACAAATATATTTTTTTTGAAATTTTGTTTTGTTTTTGACTTCTATTTTTTTATTTAGTTTTTTTTTAACATTGTCTTTTGCATGTATATTATGGCTTCTGATCTTGGCTTTTAAGGTGTATGTGTGTGTGTGTGTGTGTGTATGTGTGTGTGTGTGTGTGTTTCTCATGATCTTAGTTTCTGTTTTGTTAGTTTCTTCCTTTTGTTTTATTTTTGTGGTGATATATTGTTTATGGTCTAACAAATAAAGTTTACTTAAAGATCAGAGATCAGAACCAGCCACAGAGTATCCACAGAGGTCAGGTCAGGCAGTGATGGCACACACTTTTAATCTGACCACTGGGTGGAGGGGTTGCACAGAGGCAGATGGATCTCTATGAGTTCAAGACCTCCCTTGGCTACATCAGAGAAACAGACCCAATAGGTAATGGCCCAGTCTTTTCTGATCCTAGCACTTGGAAATCACAGACCTTTAATCCCAGAACTAGGAAGGTAGAAACAGGAAGTGATATGGTTAGGCAGAAAAAGGAAGAAGGCAGAAGGAGAGAAGTTAGAAGCATTCATTATGAGTATTAGTGGAAACAGGAACTACCTCTTTCTGCTAAGGAATTGGTAAGGTGAGAAGTGGATGTGGCTTGCTCTGATATTTCAGCATTTGTACCTAAATTTGCCTCTGGGGTTTTATTATAAGACCAATTGGGATTTTGTAACAAAACTACATTTTAAAGACAAAACTACATGCTGTTATCTCTCTCTGCCACTGCAGAGGAAGATTTTTCAAAAGCAAGCAGTTTAACAGAAGCAAAGGTAAGTAGTTAAGAGAGGTTTCTCACAAGCAGTTGAACAGAAGCCAAGATAAGTTATCTGGGGCATATTGACCTTGGCTTCCTATATCGTTGTTGGGCAATTTTCCACAGGGCTTTCTATCAAGGAGATCAAACTCTAATAAAACCTAAAATGGCCTTATCAGAGATAAAAGATGGAGAAGCCACTCTCTCTTGTTCTGTTGCACAAAGAAAGGCATAATAGATAACATTTTCCATAAAGTCACAGAAGATAATTTTTCAAAAATAGAGAGACACCCATCTAGGTACAGGAGATTTGCATAACACAAAATAGACAATACCGTAAAAGAAATATTCTGTATCATATTATAGTTAAAATATTAAATACATATAATTAAGAAAGGATATTGAAAGCTACAAAAGTTATAGGGTTCAAGTCGCATACAAAGGCTTATCAGAATAATTCTCAATAGAAACTTCAAAAAATATTAAATCTTGGAGCAATGTACTTCCTGTTAATTTTCTTTCAGGAAATAAATGTCATGAAGAAACATAAAACTTTCTACTTCATAATGTTTTCAAGTCCTAATAATGTGTTCTCCAGTATAATCACATGGTACAAGCCAGATCTTTCCTTAAGGAAACTAACCTGTACATAGCCTTCTATAACATATAATTTTAATTGTCTTTGGCAAAATAAATGTCCCTTACTTTGATCAATTAATGATAATGGTTTAATAATTATCATCTTAGCTGACATTTACCTTAAAATGGTGATTTGCAGTAGAGAAAAGGTGATTCTGAAGTCCTTTCTTCTTAGCAAAACAACAGTAATTTGTTATAAAGAAATGGTTTTCCTGTCTGAAAACAAAATTACATTCGTGCTTGCAATGCTTTTAACAACTATATAGAAACACATTATTGATTTAGGTTATTTTTAAAGTATTATGCAAGTCTAATAAGGTATTAATAGCATAATGGTTTTCTTCTGTTTTAGTTCAATAATTTGCTTTAGCAAATTCAGATTTAGCTAGAAATATTGATCTATTACCTATATAGTCAAGTACCCAAAATTGGAGGAGAAATAGCATGGTAAATGTCAGTAATTATGCAACTGGTGATAGTGGTGGTGGTGGTGGTGGTGTGTGTGTGCACACTCACATGTTTGTATTTCCAATAACATTTTTGAATTATAAAACTAATATAAAATACTTAAGCAAACCCAATGCCTATAATCACAGAACAAAGGACTAAGAGACAGGAAGTTTGAAGTTATCTTCCACTACATGGTGAACTTGGTGCCAGTCTGTATGCATAATTCTCTGTCTCAAAACACCAGGGATGTAAAAGAAAAAATAAAATCTGAGTAAGTAATCTTTTCCATTTATTTAAGAGCTCATTCATAAAAATTAGGAAGTCAGGTCAATGAATAATAGATGTAAATCAATGTTTACTTGAATGACCTAAACTATGTCCATTTACAAATATGTCAAATCCTAATAGTTTTTCAAGTAAACTTTTAATTAAGAACAGTTTAAAGTTTTTAGAAAATTATAAAGATTGTACTGATTTTGCACATATCCTATAATAACTTTCTACTATTAACATTTTGTACTACTATATATTAATAGCAAAAAAGTTTCAGCATTTGAACCATTGTTCTCCATGTACTCATCTAATTATCAGTTAAGCTAAACAAAACTTTGTACACATGACTCTAAAGTTTTCCTGTTACCATATTCTCATCTCCATACATATCCCACTGTAATTATTGGTTTGTAATTTTGTTGAGCAGTGGGGAAGAATCTGCCTCCCAACAACAATCATTTATTTACTTATTTACTTAACGACTCAATTTCAGTAAACATAGGTAACAGTATCAAAATTGTTAATCTAATAACCCATATGTCAACTAGAGTAAAATGTGTATGCTTAAATTTCTGTCCTATCTGCCACCTGACACAGAGACTTACTTTTTTTTCCATTTTTTTATTTAAAAGGTTTTTTTTCCCATATCCACCACTGCTTCCCCTCTCTTCCCTCCTCCCATTTCCTCCCAGTCCTCCCTAAACCTCTCCCCACCCCATCTCTCTATCCATTCCCCTAAAGAGTTTGAGGAGTCCCAAGGTGGGTGAGTTTGGTCCGGCATATCCAGTGGAAGTAAGTTCAAGTCCTTCATCCCAGTATTAAGACTGGGTTATGGGTTCCTCTGCAGTGAATGGGCTCTGAGATATAAGTTCATGTGCCAGGAAGATAGTCTGATCCTACTTCAATAAGCTTCACAAACTGTCCATGCCATTTGACAGTCGTGTGCCTTTGAAGAGTGTAGTTCCTTTCCTCAGTGATTATTTCAGAGTCAGTGAGCTCTCTATAGCTCAGGTGAGCTGTCTCTGTGGGTCTCCTCCTGCTTATAAATGTTGGCCAGTAACTCAGGCTTATTACTAACTAGTTCTTACAAATTAAGTTATCCCATTTCTATTAATCAATGTGTTACAGTGTGGCTTGTGGCCTTACCTATTCTCTAGCATCTCTTGTTTGCTTTGTGTCTCCTGGTAACTCTAAAATCTTCCCTTCCTCTTCCCAATATTCTCAATTTGGCTCTCTTACATAATTTTATCTTGTTCAGCTATTGACCAGTCAACTTATGTATTAATCAAATCTGAGTGACAAATCTTCACAGTGTACAAAACCATTATTTCACAACAAAAATGTTTATATATTATAACATTGCTTTTAGTTTTGTAGACTTAACTCATTCCCAAAGTTATCAGTTGTCACAATTCATACCAAATTCAAGGATTTAATTCAGTTCAAATGACTTTTTCAAAGCAAGGTGCATAACAAGGACTGAAGATATAGCTCAAAGATACAGTGCTTCCATAGCATTTATAAGGACCTGAATTCCATTCCCAGCACCAAAAAGCTGTACACATAAAATTTGTCTTTATTGGGCTAGAGGTAAGCTTTTGTAGTCAAGTGTACTTGCTAACTTTACAAAAGATCTGGTTTGTTTCCCAGTACCCTCATGGTGGCTCACAGCAATATGCAACTCCTGTATATTTGCTAACTTTACAAAAGATCTGGTTTGTTTCCCAGCACCCTCATGGTGTCTCACAGCAATATGCAACTCCTATTCCAGAGGATCCTATAGTCACACCCATGTACATATAAACTCAGGAAAACAAACATGTTTATGTACATAAAATAAAATAAATATAGAAACATGTTATTATTTCTTGCTTCCTATTCTAAATGTGGATGGAATCATGAGTCTGATGCCTTGTCATACTTTCTGATGTTAAAACTTGACATATTTTTTGTTAGTCTAGATAGAATTTTATTATTTTTTTAAAAAAACTAATTTGTAGTTTCGTAGATTTTTCTATTATTCTCTACTGTGCTAGAGCTGAGAGTTCTACAGCTTGACTCACTGGCAACAAGAATTTTACTGACTCACTGGGCAGTATCCTGAGCATAAGAAATTTCAAAGCCCACCCCCACAGTAACACACTTCCTCCAACAAGGCCACACCTCCTAATAGTGCCTCACCTTTTGGGACCTGTTGCAATGGTGTTTCTTGGTCCTGGGCAGCCAGAGGCCCAGACCCTGTCACGCCAGACCCCTTAGCCACCAGCTGCTACTGCTCATGCCCTTAGAAATGACTCAGATGCTTATATTAACTTAATGCTGTTTGGTCTATGGCTCAGGCACATTGCTAGCATGCTCTTACATCTTAAATCAACCCATTTCTATTAAACTGTCTGCCACATGGCCCGTGGCTCACCTGTGTTCCTTACATGTTGCTCCTTTGGGCTTCAGGATTGGTCTGTCCCTGACTTCACCCTTCCTTTCCTACCTATTCTGATTTTTCTGCCTACTTTTTCTACAGTGCCTGTCAAGGGCCAAAACAGCTCCTTTATTTAAAGATTGAGATTTACAGCATAAAGAAAGGCATTCCCACATCACTTCCCCCTTTATGTCTAATCAAAAAGAAAGGTTTCAATTTTAACATAGCAAAATTACATATAACAAAATAGCCATCAAGCAAGAATTACAGTTATATCTAATCTATTTGTATTTAGCAAAATTAAAGAAAATATTCTTGTCATCTACCTTATCCTTATGAATCTCTGATGAGAAGAGATGGCAGTATCAACTTCAGGGCTACAGACTAAGATGATCCAGTCTTAAGAACCCGTGAGATTTTCGACACCCCATAATCAGCAAGAAGTAGTAATGGAAAACTATGCCCAAATTCCCAAAAATATTGCTTATAAATGTTTGTTTTCATTATAAACGGTTAGTGGTCACAGTTAATCTCTTTCTAAGAAGAAAAAGGGGATATGGTATATGAATGATTTTTTAAAAATTAGATTATTAAATTTACTTAGATCAGAAAATCAGCTGTTAATCTTGAAATGTTTTACATTGGTATGGATTTTGTTTTATTGATACAAGCTTAAGGTCAATTCTCTTATGCTCTATGTATTTTTCTACTCTTGTTTAAGATATAATGTTTATGTAATTGATTTAAAATTGTAATGTACAATTAAGAAATGCATGTTAGTTAGATTTTTAGGTATACAAAGATATATTTCAATTATATAGCTAATCTTCAAACACTTCTAAGACCTACAGAATATGGCATTTAAAATATTTTAAGAACTTAGATTTTTCTGGACAATGAGACAGATTTGATCCTGGCAGCACCAATCTTCAAGAGAAAAATGGGCATCAAAGAAACTCCATATGGAGTCTACTCTATTTGTGGCAATAGTTAGCCACTAGACAAGAACCATAGAAAAGGTCGGAAGAGAAATCAGAGCATAGGTAGGAGAAGTGGGGCAGAGTCAGACAGTCCGAGCTGAAGCCCAAAGGAACAACTTGTAAGGAACATAGGTAAGCCACGGGCCATGTGGCAGACAGATTAATAGAAATGGGTTGATTTAAGATGTAAGAGAAAGCTAGCAATGTGTCTGAGCCATAGAACAAACAGCATAAAATTAATATAAGAGTCTGAGTCATTTCTGAGGGCCTGAGCAGCAGTGGCAGGTGGCTAAGGGTCTGACGCAGCAGGGTCTGGGCCTCTAGCCTCCTGGGACCAAGAAACCCCATTACAACAGGAGTCATTTTCTATCAAACTACCATACCACTGGCTTCCACAATTAAAAAGCTAAGAATATCATCTGATAGCATCTTGGGCCAGTAAAAAAATCTTCCTCCATCTTTTGTAATGATCTATCTGATGTACTGACAAATGTATTTTAATCTTGCATTGATTTATAATTTTCTTTGTTCTGTAACTATAAAACACCATGAAGAAACTGCTTTTGCACTGTAACATGAAACTCAGGTTAATGTAAAACTATGTTCATAGGCCATGTACACCCAAAATGGCTCCACAAAAAAAAAAAAACTATATCTTATTCCTTGAAGATGAGAAATGTGACAGATTTGTTGTGTTTTTGTTTTAAATTTTCAGTTATATTGTTGGGAGTGGTATATCTGCATCACATATGAATACTGTTTTTGGTGCTTGTTCAGAAAACTCTACACTGGTTTTTATAGTAGATGTTATAATTTGTAACCCCACAACAGGGTATAAGTTTTTTTTTTTTTTTAACCTCGCACTCATCCTCACCAGCATTTGTTCTTGTTTCTTTTTGTTTGTTTTTTGTTTTTTATTTTTTGTTTGTTTGTTTGTTTTTAGATAATCATTCTGCTTGCATTAAGATGAAGCTCCATCCTTTAAGGATAAAGATGATAAGAACTCCTAATACATGTACTAACCATTCATGTTTCCTTTGAAAACTTCCCATTGTTGACCCAATTTTGAATTTTGTTAAGTTTCAAAATCAGGACAAAATCTTCCACACCTAGGAGTAGTCATGTTCTTTCTTTCCCTTTTTATTTCCTGTGGGAGACTGTTGTTTCATTGTATATAATTGTCCCATCCACTAGTTTAATAAAAAGCGCTGATTGGCCAAAGGCAGACAGGAAGTGTGGGTGGGGCTAATAGACTAGGAGAACTCTGGGAACTAGAAGAACAGAGCAAAAGGCCAGAGAGAAGCCAGAAGAAGCAGAGGACAACTATGCTGCTCTGATAAAAGGTACAGAGCCGCATGGCTGAACAGGATAAGAGACATGGGTTAGTTTAAGGGTAAAGAGTTAGCAAGTTATATGCCTGGGCCTGAGGCCGATCAGCCTAAAACTATCATATGCATCTGTGTGTCTCTGTGGGACTGTGGGACTGAAGGACTGCCGGTCTGTGGGTCCTAAACTTTGAGGCAAGGCCCGGAAGTCAAGGCCAGAAACTTCCTACTACAAATGGCAGCCCAACATGGGTCATTCAATTGATATATACCCACATAAAGCCATAGAAAGCTTTTAAAATGGTCTAGAGCCCAAAGCAGCTTCTGAGTTGTGTCTCTCATGAAAGCCATATTAGATATGCCCTGGTGAGGCTTGTGGCCTGGGCTACAAAATGGCGGGCTTTAGGAGTGCAGCTTAAGGTGAAAAATGGCTGGTTCCTGAAGTCTCACAGGACTCTAAGCAAAAAGTTGTAAATGATGAATTTAAGGTTTATGTTGATAAAGACAAAATGAGAACAGAGTCAAAGATGGCTTCTTAGTGGTGATATTATCTTGGATTAGCTCTGTTTGCTGGAGACAAGCATAGGCTTGACTTTTTGAAGAGAAGCTTCCTGATTCAGCCATAGAGGCAAAACACTTGTGAGTTTTTAAGAGGCCCTGCTGCCTAATACTTAAATGGAGTTAATGAGCAGCAGATGGCAATGCTTGACTTGCTAATCATATGGACCCTAAAATTCCCCTGATTACCTGGGTTAAAAAGATAACTACTATGAAATTAGACTAAGAGCTGGGTGGAGCCATCAACCCATCCTACCAACATTGAACCTTGACAGATTAAAGGTGTGTTCAGAAATTGAAAGAAATAGAAGAATCCTTGGCAGATTAAAGGCGTGTTCAGAAACAGAAATAAATAAAAGGATCTGGGTGGAGTCAATCACCCTAGCCAAGCAAAGGTATGGTCAGAGACAAAAAGTTAAGAAATAAACATATAGTAAAGACAGATTTTTTTTAAAAAATCTAAATGGTTTGGTGTGTGTTGAAAATATAGATACATAGGCTTAGAGAAAGAAAAGAAAAGGTAGAGAAAGCTTTTAAAAAAGAAATAGAGTAAAATTAAAAATATAAGCCATGTAAAGATGGAAAATATAAAGAATGTCTGGATACTGTAAGTTATTGTCTTATCTTTAAGCTTTTTGACTGAAAATGACTTAGTAAAAGCTGCTAAAAGACAGTTGATTGTAAATGCTGTTGGATTAAATCAACCTACATATTTTGTAAATGAGTTGACTTTAAAATTGAAATCCAAAGATATGCTACTTTGGAGAAGAGGTTTTCCTTTATTTTCACATGAAATGAGAGGCTGTGAATTTATTACTGGATAAAGAACATAAAGTTTGATAGAGAAAGACCCCCTGAAAGATCTCCAATGGAAATGGATGGACCAGATGATTCAGCATTTCAGAGCATCTCTGTTGAAGTTTCCCGAGCTCTGTATCCAGAACAATTTCAAGGAGACTGGCTGAGATGACCCATCCTTACAGACTATTCCACTAAAGACTTGTACATAATCCTACATTGTTCTTTGGATTCCCATGAGATTGTCAACATCCCCATTTAGCAGGAATTAGCCAAGAGAACAATGCCCACATTCCCAAAACATGTATTATGGATGTTTGTGTTTATTTACAGTGTTGTTTATAAGTTGTCATAGATAAGGGGGGGAAAGAATATTAGCTTTGGAGTTCTTTTTATTTTAAGAAGAGAAAAGGGGATATGTGGGAGATTATGTTGTTACATTGTAAATAATTGTCCTACCCACTGGTTTAATAAAATGCGCTGATTGACCAAAGGCAGTCTGGAAGTATGGGCGGGGCTACCAGATTAAGAAAACTCTGAGAAAAAGAAGCACAGTTCAGAAGGCCAGAGAGAAGCCAGAAGAAGCAGAGGACAACTATGATGCTCTAAGAAAATGTGCCCAGCCACATGGCTGAACAAGATAAGAGTCATGAGTTAGATTAAGGGTAAAGAATTAGCAAGTTATATGCCTGGGCCTCAGGTCAATCAGCCTAAAAGTATTGAAAGCATCTGTTTGTCTCTGTGGGTCTGTGGGTCTGTAGGCCTAAACCTTGAGTTTAGGCTCAAAAGTCCAGGACAGAAACCACCTACTACAAATTTTTTTTCCATTCAGTAATTTTTTAGTTCTTGATGAATTCTATATATATTAGTTCCTTGTCATTTGAAAGCCTGACAAGTTTTCTGTTATATAACTTGCAGATTTGATCTTCTAGTTAATCTCTTTAAAATAAACTTTTTTTGGACAAAATTTTATTTGTGAATCTTTATTATTATAATCTTTCTTCCATATTCTATGATTTAACATCTAGTGTAGTTAATTTTTTCTTTATTGGGTTTGTAGAGGGCTGCTCATTAAATTGTGTTTATTCTGCTTAGCTATTTGAATCTGGGTTTGATGAGACATTAATTTTGAAATATTCTCTCATAGAATTTCATAAATTTATTTTATTTGTTTATTTTTCTACAACCAATATTACAATTAATGTATTTTATTTCTTTTGAAACAGTCCCATACTATTTGAATATTCTTTTCTGCTTCCTTCCTCTCAGTCTTTTTGCTTTTCATATTTCAGTTTATTTATATTCAAGTTCAGTGACTTTGCTTGATCATGTCCAGTCTACATTTGAGTGAAAGAAAGTCTTTTTCTCTATGCTAGTGTGTTTTGATTTCTCACTGTTCCTTTGATTTTATGTTAACATTAATATTGTACTCTGTGTATACTACTCATCTTTTCATGACATAAACTTTCCCATTTTCTACTTTAAAGTTTTAAAAGTTTTTTTATTATTACTCCTATGTCAGTGTCATATATAAGCCTCATTCTAAGCACCATCCTATCTTTTCAGACTCTATTTTATATTTGTTGAGACCCAGGCATGATATATTAGGTAAAAGAAAATGACATAAATATACCATTGAGTAAATGTCATATATAAGTAATAGGAACTGTCAAAAGTACAGTTCAGCACAACTATAAAAGGAAATATGTCAGATACTGAAAAGATATTTTCTCAATGCTTGGGAGACAAGTAGACAAGCATCTTCATATTTTATTGTGTACCATTTCTTTCTTTTAATTCTATTTTACACAATATGTTGGGCAAATTTGTGATTGAATACAGCCATTTATAAAACTGACCATCTTATCAGTGGGTTAAGTAGAGATAAAAGACTTCTACTGCTTACCTACCATAAGCAAATATTTCTTAACTCTATTAAATCTTTTTGGTAGATAATGCTCAAGTTAGTTCAAGCTCAACAGAAAATAATTTTGCCTCCTGAAGAAAAAACTCAACAGTCTAAGCAGAAGAAAATTTTATTTTGTCTTAATTAAGTAGTCACAATAAAGTTTAACAGTCTTGTTATTTCAAATACTAGTCACCATATGCAGCAAAGGTCTAGAACAAATAAAAACTGGTTGAATGTTTATCTTCTCTTGTCAAGCTCAGGATATTAGACAATAGATTTAGGAAATAAGTTACCTACCTATATAGCAACATTGAGACCCAAAACTAGGGAAGTACAAGGCCTTGAGTGGTAGATGTAAAATGAACTGCAATATGGAAATAGAGTCATTTACAAGAAAGCTCATAGCAGACGGATGTAGAACAATGGTACAGTTAGAATTTGCTTCTTTAATGGATGAACAATATCTGGGGAGATGGGTGCAACAAATAAGAACATATTTAAATTGAAAACTCAGGCAATTGTTCACACATCTATATACATTTTGCAGTTCAAAACAGATTTAAAGGTGAAGGCTACAGATATGATCTTCCAGAGGATCTGGGTGAAATTCTTAGCACCCATGTAGAAGCTCAAAATGAACTATATTTCTATTTCCAGGGAATCTGACACATTTTCTGGCCTCCACAAGTACTGAGCATGCATGTGGTATATAGATATACATGTAGACAAAATACACATACTTGATAAGACTGAGGCAATCACTCCCTGAAAGAAAAATCATGCAAGAAAGTGTCTAAAAACCTTCCATCTTATTTCAAATTCTATTAAAATATGACTAGACATGTAAAATAAAAAGAGAAAATAAGTGAAAGGTATGGTTAGAATACATTACAAAGGATATTTTGAAAACAAAGACTTCAGAGTAACTACAATTACTGTTATCACTCAAAGTTGTGGAAAAGATTAAGGAAAATTATATACAAACAAATGTCTAATACTCAGGAATTTTCTGTGCTATTAGACATTGCTAGGAAAACACTTCAACCTTTAATCAACAACTACAGAGCTTTTATGTAGTACAGAATACTAATCTCAAAAATAATTATCTAAAATTGATAACTAGAACAATTATAGCTTTAGTCATGTGAATTCTCCTATTAATATCTCTTCCTATGAATGTACCTTGGGTGTTTTGATTGAGTAAAGTTCAGACCTAATTATCAGTATAGTATGATATATAAAGAATATGTTCTGCAAATCACATCTAATTTCAATTGTCATAGATCACTTCTATTCATTAATTTTTCAAGAAATTTGCTCACTTATGTGCATGAGTTAGCTACCACTTAAGAATTAAAATACTAGACACTGAGGAGAACTAACTGTTAGATCTCATTGTTAAGCATTTTTAGCTTAACCTTTGTTCAATATTTCTTATGAATTATAAATATAGAATAGTTCAAACTGGGAAAATAGAACGTTACAAGTGGTAAAATACACCAAGTATTATAGACAACATATGTTCTGAGACTTTACAGACAAAGTTATTATATAAGAAATTTTCATAATTACCATCATCATCAAAAAGCACTTAAGGGCCCACCTGCACCTGGAATGTTTTAGAAATTCAATAAAATAAATTAGATGATATGCTGCATTCTGTATAAAATATATTTATGTGTTTTCTAAAATATAGTTATAATTTAAATTTAAAATGTTGGGAAATGAAGTAATATTATCTTGGTTTATAAAGTAGCATATAATCATTACATAGACTCACAGACCTTTGAAGTTTCAGCAATAACACAGGAGTGTAATAGAAGTTTGAACACAAATACAAAAATAGTAATTTAATGAGGTGTATTGTGGAATAAAGATTTTTATACAATCCACTTAAGCTGTGATTCCCAATACCTTTTCATAGGGCACTCAATTTTAGAGGGTGTGAGAAAAACCATAATTTGATATTACTTTTTTTCTTTTTAAAGTAGATACATAATCACTTCATATTTAGTATATTTTCATGTAGTATCCTTACTAACTTATTCATTACTAATTTATGCATAAACTTCTTCATATTTCAAATGCTTGTTTAACATCTGTAAATTTATCAGTAAATTGTGAGTTTAGGAAAATGGGAATAATACAGCATGAAGCATTCCAAGTTTCTGCAACCATAGATATGGTATAACTTTTCATGAAATAAATGAATACATTAATATTGGCATGAAAAGTTACACTGAGGCTCAAAACTACAAACTCATAAAAGTAACAGGAGAACCATTTTTCAGTAATGGAAAAGGCATAGACATAAATTACAAGGAATAAAATTACTAATTGAAAGATTCATGTTTATAAAAAATAGTGTTCAGACAGAAAACTGAAAGTAAAGAGGAACTTTATTCAACATTCAAGGGAAAAGCTAGAGCTTAGGAAATAATTCTGGAATAAAATATAGAAGGCAATAAAACTTAAAGACTTTAAATTTGATTGGAAGTTTGTAGGCGGAGTTTACTTAGAAGGCACCAGTACCAGATAAATATTTATTAAAATATAAATCAGAACTCACGGTATAGTTAACAGATTACAGTTGCACCTGAACAGGGACTGGAGTCTGGAACGGTGAGGACAGTCGGGTGGAGTCGATCCTATCCCCAAATATCCAGGAACCAGGAAGAGACCATCTTGTGTTCCAGCAGCCCCTTTTCAATGGGCTTGTCCCTGCCCCCTTCAGGGGGCCCGGTGCCCTGTATAAGTGTCTTTTGACCTTATCAGCTGACACCTGAATTCCCACAACATCTCCCCCTTTTTTCTAACTAAGAAGGTTATAAACTAAGACTATGTACAGTAGGAATTACTATGAGGTAGTATCTAGGAGAGGTCAAAGTACAATTTCTAATCAAAGCCTAACTTATATAATGTACATCTAATAGTTCTAGTATATTGGTAGATAGTAGGGTGTATAGATTATTTTAAAGGGTTAATCTGGGAAAGTGAAAATTTAACACCTGAGTGTTCTTATCTAAGGGATACTAGGGTGATAACCTTAAACATCTATTCTTCAACCTCTTCAAGACCTGAGAAGGAAGGTGAATTGCCTGAAAGACAGAAGTACCTGGAAGTAGTTACTTCCAAAATTTGGGAGAGGACAGCAACACAGATACCTGGACAATCACCTCTGGATTTGTGCACCGTTAGAGCATCTATCGGATTGGCTATAGGCCTATGGTATCTGACAGATCTTTTCACAAGCAGAACAATTTTGAAGGGACTGTCTTATCCTGTCTAGGCAGGTTTCGTCAGTCTCCATCCATCAACTTGTTCATCCAGCTTGACATCATGTGTGTACTGTCAGCAATCAAGGTAAGGACAGTTCCTTACTCAACTGGCCATTTTTTGCCAAAAGGACCAACTCCAATGGAGTATCTTCAATGCTCAACACCATCTCGTGAAGGGAGCAGTGACACCAGGAGTCGTTGTGTCTCTCGTGGCCGAATTTTAAATGTTAAATGCCATATTCTCTGGGTCTATGAAATGGTTGAAGATTCTAACCTGTATCTGATATGACTGGGATATGATACCTTAAATAGTGTTGACTGCAAATCTTATCGTCTTAAGGAATAAACCCTGTACTAAAATTAGAATACCTATATAAGGGGTGTACAATCCCTGAACAACGACCCTTAGTAGAACTATCGAACATTAGCCAGGGGTATTTTACCAGGTAAAGTGTCCACAGCATTTTAGACATGTAAATACATATATATCATCTAAACAGAGGTATATAAAACATCTTTTGCATATATCATAACTAGTGCAATCATACATTATATCTAGTATAGTTAAATGAAGGTAGTAATTTCATAGTATACATGACAATGATGTGAAAATACTTTAAACAAAGGTAGAAGCATACATAAAATATAGCAATTTCAGATTCAGTTTTACATAATAGTTACAGATTCAGATTTATATCGAAGTACAAGTTGCTTTGGTTATATAAAGCAATCTCAGATTAAACTTTGTACCAATGTACAAATTATCACAATTAAACGTATAAAATGATTTCGCATTAGTATCAATATACAGATATCTATGACAGTGCAAATTGTCTTTAGCTTAGCCCATACATTCAGGTAGAATGGAGTATAGGTAGGTAGAACAGTCTACCTTTATCTATCCTATCTATTCCCCCTCTCTTCTTCAAAAAAGATCTCTGATGTTATATTATAGTTTTGTCCTTTATCCAGTTTTACCCACAACCTTTAGAGCATAAAACTTATTGGGAAAGGGGGCGTAGTCATTTATAAGGTTGCTTCCTGCTGACTTAAGGGCGATGGCATCTCTTTGGGATCCTGTAAAAGCTAAAACAATGGTTAGTTCTTAATGAACTGACCACATACATCTATAACCATTCTTAGGATAGTGGTTAACTCCATCTGGAAGCTTAATTAGCAGTGTGATCTGAAGGATAATCATAAGGAGCTATCCTGTATCTGTTTTTGAATTGTCTATTATCTGAAAACAATTATTGATTGGTGCGCACCAGGTTCTTGATGGTTTGTGTGTGTCTGTCTGTCTGCCTGTCCACCTGCCTCTCTCATATTTTTTGTGTTATTCTTGATTAATTAGTAGGAGTTGTTGCGGTGGAGGCCCCGTCTTGGTTCTTTGTAGATGGCTGATAGAAGAAAATGTTATTTACAGTGGAAAACTTAAGCATTGTCGATATTCAAAAGATATTTATATCTTTTGTGACTTTAGGAGACTGTAAGCAGACAGGATGAGATGTTTGAGAGGTACAGAAACAGAGAGAAACAAGGTTTAAGATGAAGTCACAATAATATTGGTCCCTAAATATTTTGCCTTCTGTCTCACACCAGGTGGCTTTTATGATATGAGACAGAATTTTTCATATTTCTTTACCAATATGCTTGGGTTTAGAGAGGGAGAAAGCCACAAGTTCCCAATCCAAATCCAGCCTTATTAATAGTTAAATCAGGACCACTTTTTTTTTTTTTTTTTTTTTTACCAGATAAATATTTGGTCGCGCGGCTGGACGAGGGGCGGTGTCACCGCTGGCGCCGGCCAAACCAAGCAGCCAGGGTTGGAGCCTCAGCAACCAGAGGAAGCCCGTTTGGAGGTCACCCGCTCAAGACCAAACCCGCACGGGGCTGGACCCTCTGTGCTCTAAATTCGACCTGCTCACACTCAAAACCTGACCTGAGTGCGTTCTAAGCCTGACCCGTGGGTCTGCCAGCCCGGGAGGGGTGGTTAGGAAACGTTGGGTGCCAGATGTAGGCGGAGTTTACTTAGAAGGCACCAGTACCAGATAAATATTTATTAAAATATAAATCAGAACTCACGGTACAGTTAACAGATTACAGTTGCACCTGAACAGGGACTGGAGTCTGGAACGGTGAGGACAGTCGGGTGGAGTCGATCCTATCCACAAACATCCAGGAACCAGGAAGAGACCATCTTGTGTTCCAGCAGCCCCTTTTCAATGGGCTTGTCCCTGCCCCCTTCAGGGGGCCCGGTGCCCTGTATAAGTGTCTTTTGACCTTATCAGCTGACACTTGAATCCCACAACAGAAGTTCAGTAAAAAGAAATCTTTGGAAGCACACTTGGTGGTTAACACCTTTCACTTGGGAAACAGGAAGACTGATCTCTGTGAGCTGAAGGCCACCTTGATCTATATAGTGAATCAAGGCCACCCAGTGCTATATAGTAAGACTCTGACTCAACAAAAAGAAGTCTTAAGAGAATTTAGGAGTACTAGGATCTGATTTTTACAGTGTAAAAATTTTAGTTTTATATCTCAATACATGTAAATATATAATACCAAATTTATAAAAATTGTTAGTTCTTAAAATTAATACACCTTAGTAACAAATGGATGAAATGTAGAATATTGCCAACATTATGGGAAACCACAACAACACTTGACAGTAGCTACAATTGTCAACACAGTTTGGATCTGCTCTGTCTGTTTTGGATTACTTTTGTTTTTGTTTTTGAGATTTAGTCTTTCTATGTAACCTAGCCTAGTATCAATCTTGTGATTATCTTTTCCCCATTTCCAGATTTCTAAGGGTACAAGAATATAATGTAACATCAGGCTTCCTTTTAGACTTTGTTAAATGAAATACTGTAGTTTTTATTTAACAATTTTCCTTTGCTAAAATTATATCTGTAACATCAAATGACCTTTTAAATTCTAATATGTTCACAACTTATATTTCTGCCATGTATCAATTCATGTATAAAAATTCACTAAAGATATATTAAGCATAAAGTAGATATAAATATTCTTAGACATATTCACAGATAAACAGCTTAATTTGCCTTGAATATAAAATCTTACTTACATCAGAGGTAAGCAGATGCCCATAATTCTTAGGAAATACCATCAAGAAGTTTTTAAAAATAAATTGCCAATCTGTTACACAAGTAGGAAATGTGTATTTTAGACACTCTACACTCTAGCATTATGTAATACTGAAAATTTCAGAAAATATTCTTCTTTAAATGTCATGATTTTAATATATGACTTTTCTTAATTTAATATATTTAACATTTTTAAATGCTTATTTTTAAGCTCATACCTTATTGAACTTTCAAAAATGGAAATACTATCAAAGTCATCAGTACAATCAAGTCAGATGGCACTTTTGTGAAGCTAAGATTCCCTGCTGCATTCAACTGGCATTCTGAGAACTTGAATAAAGCTGAGTTAAGAAACAGCTGACTCATTTATTGGTGGAGGAAATTTTAAGATAAGAGAGCATTCAGTCTATGGTATGGTTGTTGCTCACTACTCTTTTCAACCTCTATACTGACAGAAAGAAGGGAATATGTTGTGGAAGAGATTTTAAAAATGTATATTCTTTGGGAGAAAAAATAGGGAGTTTGAAGCTATAAAGAAGAACTAACTCTACTGAGAAAGTATTTGTAATTGTCAAAAACTAAACACGCTTAAAGAAAACTAACAAAATAAAATGAAAAACAAAAACAAGTCATATGTTTTGAACATGTAATGTCATGTAAAGTAAACATTTCCAAAAATAATAAATGGATAAGTAACCAGCTACGATGGAGCCAAAGAATATCAAAGCCTTGCCAGGCAAACACTCAATCCTGCAGCAGTGTATGTGGCCTTGAGCTTATGTTGAAATCATAGAGCTCCAGAGGGCATGGAACTCCTGTTTCTTAACTTTGTCAATTGTAAGTCTTTTTATTGTGTTATCTTCACTCCATACTTATTACCTTCCACAGTATACAAGCTTCTCATGACCATAGCATTTTCAACATCGTAGGATGTTAACACTCACCTTCATATCATTACATAGTAGACCTTCAGTGTTTCCATCTAAGTATTTTAACACTATGATAAGGTATCTGGAATCCTGGGGCCCTTTGAACATCAATCTTGAATCTTTTATTTTTACAAAACTAGTTCCATATGACTGCTGCTACGAAGTTCTGATAAAGTTCAGAATGGAGTCCAGTTTCTTGCAAGGAAAGCCATGAGTTGTTATTCATTTCAATGAAGAAGGAAATCTGCTCTGCACATTCTGGTATAGGTCATCAGTCACTTCTCCTTGTGTCCTGAAGAATATCTGACAGTTTTCTCTGAAAAGCAGGAACCTGAAGGACCATCTCAGCTTGTTCTGTCAAAGTTCAGTGGTCACTTTCCTAGGGAACCTGCATGTCCAGTTTAAAGAGCATACTGCCAAACAGTCAATACAAGAACAGGTTGTTGTCTAGTGACTAACAGTTGCCACAAAGAAAGCAGACTCCATATGGAGTTTCTTCAATGCCAATTTTTCTCTTGAAGTAGATTGGTGGTTCCAGGAACAGACCCGTCTCACTGTCCAGAAAAGTCTAAGTTCTTAAAATATTTTAAATGCCATATTCTATGGATCTCTGAAGTGTTTGAAGAGGACCTGTTCATGTAAAATATATTTGTTTGATGTTGAAAACATATCTAATATGACTATGTTTAAATGTAATATCTAACTGCTGACTTGCATTACTTTATATTCTAATCAGTTGGTAATAAAAACTTTCATGGACTAGCAACTTGTATTACATTGTTAGATGAACTGAATAAGTATACTACCGTGAACAAGGACATATATATTTGTACAGTAACAAAATTAATCTCAATATACACAATTTGTATACAATATACAAAAATCCAATCCAATGTAAAATATTTAAAGCTAGTAAATACTTTTAAAACAAGATTCAATAATCTACGCTTATATCCTATATATATATCTGTATCACCTTTTTCTTTCTGCTTTTTTAATACAAATCTTGAATTTAATTGTTCTTGTTAAACTTTTTTTCTAACCATAACTATTAACAATTTTGAATGAATTAACCTAAACAATGAAAATCATCCATAACTCACTGCACAACCAAAAACCACCCACCTCACCTCTTGGGAATGTGGGTGCAGTGTTCTTAAATTTACTTCCTGCTAGCTGGGGGTGACGGCATCCTTTGGGGAACCTGAAAAGAAAAATTTTGTTAAATGTCAAATCCTGAAATACGTAGCTGTGTCATTTGTTGTCCAGTTTCTGCATAACAGGAAAGTGCATGGTTTGTCTCAAGTCCTGGCTATAGTAGTCTGTGAAGCTGATTCATCTCAGTGAGCTGCCTCAAAATTGTCCTGAGCAGTTTGTAATCCAAATCTGATCTTTGGTTGGTGTTTGTCAGCCTAGTGGCATTGTCAGAGTCCATGTGAAATCATCACTGTGGAGCCCCATCTTCCTTTTGGATACTTCAAGTTCACGATTAGGCATTGACCTGTACCACTGCAGAAAACTGATAAGAGACTAAAACCCAACACAATGTATGGGAAACTAAATATATAACTATTTATTCAGCATAGGATTAGTAACAATAGAATAGTCGCTTATTTTTTGTTATTCTTCTTTCTCATATCTGGTGGCTCTTCTGATATGATACAGAAATTTTGTATTTTCCTTTAAAAAGTATGCTTTAATTTAGAGAAGGAGAGAGCTACACTCCAACTCTAAAGCCAGCTTTGTTATAATTAAACTGGGACTTCAAATTACAAAAAAACATTGTAGAGGTCAAGCAATGAGATTTTACCCTATGAAGTATACTGGTACCAATAGTTATGATATTCTTTTGCTTGTAAAATTTTCTGGATAGCCTCATTTTTGCTTTAGATGTCTCAAAGTCCAAGGTCTTTTTACTTCTTGAAGATGGGTATTTGCAGTTTTCTGTAAAGACAAAAACAAAAACAAAAACCTGTTCCAAGCCTTTGTTTTTTCTTACAACTTAAATAATTGTAATATGGGTGGATTAGCTATCAGTTCTTAGTTTCATGAAGTTTCTCTGCTTCAAATTGAGTCTTTATTAATTTTGATGGTATCCATAACTTTTCTTCACCTGTGGAAACAAAAAGCAAAACCCCTTCTCCAATGTAGCACATACCATGGCTTCCTTTCAGAGGTTAGTATATCTTTGAAGTAAACAGGCAGATTTAGTTCAGCTGTTTTTTCTATAGTCCAATGCCTTTCAGCAGCTGTTATTCCTTTCTCATTAGCATTGAGAAAATTCAAAGTTAATAAAGCACTATGCAGTCTATCTCTGGGGGTCTTTGTTATTCCTTTATGTTTATTTAGCATATCCTTTAGAGTTCAATTTGATCTATGACTGCTTGCCCTGTAGGATTATGTGGTAGGCCTGTAATATGCTTTATATTATAATAAGCAAAAAATTGTTTCATTTTACTAGAAATATATGCCAGAGCATTGTCAGACTTAATACAGGTATTCCCATGATGGCCCTAACATCCAGCAAATGTGTGATTACAGAATCAGCCTTTTCTGAACTCAAAGCAGTTTCCCGTTGAAATCCTGAAAATGTATCTATTGTATGATGGACATATCTTAATTTCCAAAATTCTGTAAAATAAAATACATTCATCTGTTAGATTTTATTTCTATGTACACCTTTAGGATTACTTCCTGCTGGTAATGGAGTTTGGTTATAGAAAGAAAAGGTGGGACACCTTTTTACAATTTCTTTGGCTTGTTGCCAAGTGATAGATAAATCTTTATTTAATCCTTTGCTATTGATGTGATGCTTTTTATGAAATTTTGAGGCCTCTAATATGTTTCCTATTAATAATTTATCAATTTCATCATTAACTTGTGCTAAAGGACCTGGCAGACCCGTATGGGATCAAATGTGTGTTATATAGAAGGGATGATTTCTAGTCCTGATTATTTCTTGTAACTGAATAAGTAGTGAACTTAATTCTGATTCATTATTAATAAAATCAGCAATTTCAATGTGTAGAACAACTCTTTCTGCGAACTGAGAGTCAGTGACTATGTTAAGAGGTTTGTTAAAATCCATTAATACCATTGCGATAGCATATAATTCTGACTTTTGAACAGAATTATAAGGGCTGTGAGTCACTTTACTTATATGTTCTGATTTGTAACCAGCCTTTCCTGATTTGTTTGTATCAGTATAAAATGTAGGGGCTTCATAAATTGGTTTAGCTCATACAATATGAGGAAGAATTAGTTTTCTTTAGAAATTCAGTTCTTTTGCTTTGAGGATATTTGTTGTTAATATCTCCCAAAAAATTACTGCAGGCTCTTTGCCAAGGTTCACTTTCTACTCATAATTGGACGATTTCTTCATTAGCTAAAGGTACAATAATTTCTGCTGGGTCCATTCCTGTCAATTGACAAAGTCTTAATTTTCTCTTAAAAATAATTTCAGAAATCTTTTCCACTTATGTCTTTAACTTATTACTCGGTTTATGTGGAAAAAATATCCATTCCAATAAAACATTTTCCCTTTGCATTAAAATTCCTGTAGAAGAATGCTTAGAGGGCAAATAACTAGAATGCAATTAAGGTCTGGATCCACACGATGCACATGTAAATCCTGAAATTTCTTTTCCACCAAAGCCAATTCTTTCTCAGCTTAAGATGACTATTCTCTCAGACTATTTAAGTCCTTGTCACCATTTAAGGTCTTGAATAAATTATCCAGTTTATGATTCTTAATTCCAATAGTTTATCATAAATTGGCAATATCTCCTAGTAGTTTTTGAAAATCATTAAGTGTCTTCAATCTATCTCTCCTGATTTGTAACTTTTAGGGTCTAAATTTTTGTTGGCCTATTTTGTAACCTAAATTATTTGTGGAATACCATCTTTGTATTTTTTCTGGGGCAATTTGTAATCACCAAGCAGGCAAAATTCTTTTCACATCTTCAAAATTTTTTTCTGAGGTATAGATATTTGAATTGGCCATCAAGATGTCATCCATGTAATGATAAATTATAGATTGTGGGAATTTGTTACATATTTGTTCTACTGGCTTTTGTACAAAATACTGGCACAGAGTGGGGCTATTCAGCATTCCTTGAGGAGGACCCTACACTGGTATCTCTTTACAGGCTGAGAATTATTATAAGTGGGTAGTATAAAGGCAAATTTTTCTTTGTTTTGTTCTTGTAAAGAAACAGTCTTTTGAATCAATAACTATAATAGGCCATCCTTTAGGTAACAGAGAAGGCAAAGGAATCCCAGACTCTAGAGAGCCCATTGGCTCAATCACCTTGTTTATCATCCTTAGGTCTGTTACCATTCTTCATTTTCCCGATTTTTTTTAATAACAAATACAGGAAATTTCCAAGGGCTGGTTGATTCTTCTATATGCTGAGCATTTAACTGTTCCTGTACCAGCTGCTCTAAGGCCTGCAATTTCCCTTTTTTAAGAGACCATTGATAAACCCATATAGGCTTCTCTGTTAGCCATTTTAGAGGTAGTGCCATGGGTGTTTTTGAAAGATCAGCAGCTGTTTTGCCTTGTTTCTCAATAAGCTGAATGGTCTGTGATTGTTTCTCATAATACTTTCTAATGTTTTTTTCAGAACCATGTGCTAGTTTATGACTTATTTCTGTGTTTAGAGGAATATTAGTCTATGTGCTCCATTGTTGTAATAAATCTTGTCCCCATAAATTTATAGCAATGTCAGCCACATGTTGCTTTGATATTCCTTTCTATCTTTCTGGTCCTATACACTCATGCAATCTCTCACTCTGTTTTAACAGGGATATCAACCCAATACCCAAAAACTGAACATTTACCCACTGAAGGAGCCAACTTGGATGCCATGACTCTGGTGAAATTATTGATACATCTGCCCCTGTGTCCAATAAGCCTTCGATAATAACATCATTTATTTGTACTTTTAATTTTGGACTTTGTTCACTGATAGAAGCTTGCCAACATATTTGCTTTTTAATTTTTTCCTTTTTTCAGTTGATTTTATTTATCATTTCATGTAGTATGTCTTTTTAAAATAGGTTTTACTTTTTTAAATTGTTCTGGGAAAATGTTTCCTCCATGATGGCAGGGTAAGATTGGATTTGATTTTCTATGGGGGCTTTTGAAAGCCCCCTTGGGCCATTTCCCAAGGGCAGAATGTTACATTGTCTGTCAATTTGATCTGCATTCATTAGTCCAATATCTTCCTTTTCCACACTTTTAGCATACTCCAGAAGAGAGGGGCATTCTCTTGGGATTATTCCTAACAATAGCACTGTTTCTGGGAATGCCTGTTTACAACCTTGCCTTCCACAATTGTAACATTTAACATTTTGACTTTTTCTTATACCTTTAGAAATAAGCTCTCCTACCCAGTTATCATCACTGTCATAAGACTTTAGATTAATTGTCTCACAAATCCAATCCTCCAAACATGCTGACCTTGATTTATAGGTCTAAGTATTTTTCTACAGTGTGCATTAGCATTCTCAAAAGCCAGTGATTCAATTATTGTATGCCTGGCTTCTGAGTCGGTACCATTCTATTTATGACTGCAGTTAATCTGTGCAAAAAGTCTATAAAAGTTTCTTTGGGGCTTTGAATTCCTTTCGTCAATGATTCAGATTTTTTTTTCCTATTTCTTCAATCTGGTCCCAGGTATTTAAAGCTGCCATGAGACATAAATCCAGAGTATGTTCACTGTATAAACATTGCCTTTCAATATCAGCATAATCTCCCCCTCCCCAAGAAGTTGGGAGATTTCTATGCCTCTATCCTGGCTTCTTTGTTCTATTGTTTTAGCCTCCTCCCTCCACCATAATTTCCATTGTATAATTGGTTCTGCCTCTAGCACAGCTATAACCATATCTAACCAATCATTAGGGGTGACCCAGTTACAGCATGACCAGGAGTTCAACATTTGTTTTAAAATGGTGAATGCACCCCCTATGTTACAATTGCTTCTTTTACTCTCCATAATTCCAGCATTTGTACTGGAGCCCAGATAGCTTCTGTATCATCTTTATCATTCTTCATTTATTTTAAGGTTACTGGGTATACTAATGTTGTCTGTTTTTGTCTAATTTTAGATGACATTGCTGAAATTGGTTCTTCATATTCCTCTGTTAGAATTTGAACATCTTTGTGTTCTCTCTCAACAGGTTTTTTAAAGACCTTTTCCTTTGAATTTATACTAATTGATTTTTTGAGTGAAAAAATAGAAATCAAACAAAAAATATTCATAATTAACAGTATGGTATTCATTGTGATAGTCCCATGTACCTTATTTATGTTCTCCTTCACTGGTTTTAATACCAAATCATCTAGCAAAAGATCACAGAAGGACCAAGCACCCTCTATTGCTTTAAACAAATATCCTCTTTTTAAAAAATTGATTTACTCACCAATTATTGTCTGTTGATGACTCAATTGATTGTGAAGTGCGGCAACTACCTAGTGTGATAGCAGGCCAAGGAGGAGTACAAAAAGAAAAAAAGAAACAACCCACCAAGAGAAAGATGCCACTGTCTGAACAACTTACCCAGATTAGAGTGAAACAGAAACATGTATGGCTGATCTGCCTAAGACTGGAGGCTAACTCAGAACTGAAAGCCTAGCCAGGCAGTAGTTACTCCCCTGGCCAAATGTTGCTCTGGCTGGCAAGCACTGTGTTTTGGGTAGGGAGGGGAAGAATTTGTGCCCCAAAGTTGGACACCAAGTGTTGCACTAATAAAGGAAACTCAGGGCCAGATATCTAGGAAAAGTGGAGATATTAGAGAAAATAAACACCACAGTCAGATTTCACCCAGCTGTCTTCCAGCTTCCTCAGCCTAGCTCCTCCTGGCTTCTTCTGTCTGCTCTGTCTTTCTATGTCTGCCTTAAATACTTTCTCTTTTCAGTTAAGATATGGCACCACCACTGCCTACCTGGGAGCCTGGAACTCCTTCTGTAAACTAATATGACCTCAATCTCAGATTGGATTAAGGGTGTAGGTCACCACTCCCAGGATATTCCCTGTGCTTGGATTAAAGGTGTGAGTTGCCATTGTCTGATCCTCCTAGACTGACTGTGGGTAGATCCCTATGATATCTCTGAATGCTTTTAGTATGTTTGAAAATATCTCCTGATCCCACTAAACTTACCTGACAGCATAGGAGAGATTTTTCTAGCTCAAGTTTTGAAAATATTTCTATATTCCCCTTACAAACCTGTTTCAAAAGACTACAAACCACATGATTATATTTTTTATTAATGGTCATATATATTAAATAATCCTCTAATTCCAATAATTTTCCATAATAGTTACTGTTCTAATTGATGAAAATATCAGCTTAAAGAAAAGAGGTATATTTTGGACCACAGTTTGAGAATACAGGTTATCATGGAGAGAAAGCTCAGGACAGTAATGGGCTAAAGCAGCTAGTCATATAACATCTATAGTCAAGAAACGGACTTATTAATACAAGTGTTCAGTTTACTTCTTTCATTTGATTCAGTCCATTACTCTTGCCCATGGACTAGTATCACAAATGATTGTGATGTGTCTTTTTCACAGAAATGAGTATAGTAAGTAATATATAATCATCATACTTAATACTAAATATCTAATTTACATATAATGCCTGTCCTGGCTATAGGTACTATTGCTATGATGAAACATCATGACCAAAGCTAAGTTGGGGATATAAGGGCTTATTTGACTTATACTTCAACAACATAGTCCATCATTTAAGAAAACTAGGGCACGAACTCAAACAGGGCAAGATCCTTGAGGTAGGAGCTGATACAGAGGACATGGACAGGTAGAATCAACATGATAAAAATAGAAATTCTACTAAAAATAATCTAAAGATTCAATGCAATCTCCATCAAAATCCTAACACAATTCTTCACAGACCTCAAAAGAACAATACTCAACTTCATATGGAAAAACAAAACAAAACAAAAAACAGGATAGCTAAAACAAACCTGCTCAATAAAGGAACTTCTGAAGCCTCACCATTTCTGACACCACTGATAGAAGAGAAAGTAGGAAGTAACTTTGAGTTCATTGGCAGTAAGCTTTGTAAGCCACTTGAGTACAAGCCAAGTTTTTAATACAAAATACAATGCTTCACAAAATTATCCTACCTAAAGACTTGGTTTATTTTTCTACATGTATGATGGTGATCTTAATGATATTGACAAATAATGGGGGAGACAGAGCCTCAACTGGACAAATTCGTCACCAAATGAATTTTGATGTAATGTAACTGGATTACATATAATTGAGTTGTTGGCTGAAGGAGTCCCATGAGGACCGACAAAAATTCAAGGCTATTCCCAAGACTATTGGTGGCTCTCCACAAACTCATTGAAGAAGTTGAGGCAGTTCCTACTTAGAGCTTTTACCCTTAATGATTAGTGTCCATGGCACTGGACAGTACTCTGCACACTATAAAAGGAGAAAGGTAAAGCCAGCTATAAATGTGTCAATCTACAATGGTGACCTTTATGTAAAATGTGTAAGTGCAGTAGTGACACTGAGATTATTGGAGAGTTATAAGTAACCAATATCTGGTTTGAGTTAAATCCTATTCTATGAGATAGAACCAACTGTGACACTCCTCAGGAGGCCAAGCACCTAAAACTAGACAAGACTTTGGGAAAACCAAATATTACTGTTCTACTAAAGGAACATAACAATAAAATGACTCTTAATAACATTATTCTAAGCTCATAGATCAGTTCCTTGCTTAACTATCATAAGAGAAACTTCCTCTTTTAGTAGATGGGAATAAATACAGACAACCACAGCTTGACAATGTATAGAGAATGAGAGACCTTGGAACACTCTGTTATAAATGAATATTTATCAGTGCCCTCCCATAAAAATCTCAGGTGTCCATTTAGAAAAGGTGACAGAAAAACTATAAGAGCCAGAGAGGATGGAGAACATCAAAGAAACTAAGCCTTCTAAATAGCAGTACTGATGATGCACATAAGAATTGACAAAAAAACTGGCAACATGAACAGATCTCACTTCTCTATGTACCTTTAACAGTATTTCCAGCAGGTAAAGATGGTTGGTTACAAAAGGAACAAGTAGGATAATTTTGTAGAATTTTCTTGGCCTGATGTCAAGTAATGAGAAAGTTCTTTCCTTGTGCCAGAGAGCCAAGCAGGTCTGTGTGGGATCTGATATTTGTTGTATATAAAGGATGAATTCTATTTCTAATGATATCCTGTAGTTGTATAAACAATGAGGTTAATTCTGTATCATTAGGAATGAAAACAGCAGTTTCAACATGTAAAACAACTCTTTCCCCATACTGAGAGTCAGTTATACATTAAGAGGTTCTGTAAAGTCAATTAATACCATAATAATAGCATTTAGTTATGACTTCTGAACTGAATTACAAGGGCTTTGAGCCACTTTACTTAAATTTCTTGATTTGTTACCAGCTTTTCCTGATTTGTTTGCATCACTATAAAATGTAGGAGCTTCAGAAATAGGTTTATCCTGTACCACACAAGGGAGAATCCAATTAATTTCCTTTATAAATTGAATTATTTTGCTTTGGGGATATGTTATTAATCTCTCCCATAAAATTACTAGAGGCTTTGTGCCAAGGTTCACTGTCTGCCCATAAGCAATCAATTTCTTCAATTAGTTAAAGGTACAAAAATTTCTGCTAGATCCTTTCCTGTCAGCTAACAAAGTCTTAACTTTACTTTAAAAATCAAATCAGAAATCTTTTCCACAAACATTTTCAACTATTTACTTGGCCTATGTGGTAGAAATATCCATTGCAATATAATATTTTCTCTTTGCATTATAACTTCTGTAGGAAAATGCTTAGAGGGTAAAATAACAAGAATGCATTAGAGGTCTGGACCCACAAAATTCACATATGCTTCTTGTAATTTCTTTTCCACTAAAGATAATTCTCTTTGAGCTTCATCAGAAAATTCTCTGTGACTATTTAAGTCCTTATGACCATCTAAGGTTTTGAATAAATTAATTAGTTTATGTTTTCTTATATCGATAATGGACCATATATAACAAATATCTCTAGCAAGTTTTGGAAATTATCAAGAGTCCTCAATCTATCTCTCCTGCATTGCACCTTTTGGAATCTAATTTTCTGTAGGCCTATTTTATATCCTAAGTAATTAATAGAGTCTCCTCTTTGTATTTTTAGGGGCAATTTGTAGCCCCAAATCATGCAGAATTTTCTTCATTTCTTCAAACATTTTGCCTAGTATATCTATGTTTGGGTCGGCCAACAAGCTATCACCCATATAATGATAAATGAAAGATTGTCGGAATTGTTTGTGCATCAGTTCTAATGGTTATTGTATAAAATATTTGCATAAGGTGGGACCATTCAATATTCCTTGTGTAAGGACCCTTCATTGGTATTTCTTTACCAGATATGAATTATTAAATGTAGGCACTATAAAGGCAAATTTTTATTTTTACTGTTTTTCTAGAGGAATTGTAAAGTAAGAGTCATTAAAATCAGTAACTAAAATAGGCCATCCCTTAGGTAACAGGGAAAGCAAGGAAATACCAGATTGTAAAGAGTTCATTGGTTGAATCACCTTACTTATTGGTCTTGCTCTTATATCTGTCACCATCCTCCATTTTTCAGATTTCTTTTTTACAACAAATACAGGAGAATTCAATTTGCTGGTAGATTCTTCAATATTCTGATTGGGTAACTATTCCTGTACCAGCTATTCTAAAGCCTTCAGTTTCTCCTTTTCTGTTAACCATTTTAAAGGTAGTGGTATGAGTGTCTTTATAGTTTCAACAGCTCCCAAGAATGTAAGAACAAAACAGGGATGAAAGTTGGTGTTCCCTGGGTCCCAGTGGATTCTGGCCACATCCTGTATTCTCAGGAGATACTAAGGCTCCATAAATAATGCCTGAATCCCCCTACTAAAGAAAAAATTATTTTGATTCTCAAAACAATAGGGTAATTCCATCAATTCGATTATTTGAGGGTTAGAGCTAATTCAATTTCCTGAGAGTTGTCATAGAACAGCCCTAGGCATTCTTTCATTGTAGGGAAACCTTCATGAAAAAAAAAAAAAAAAACATCTTGAAGCATATTTCTTTTTTGAGATTCTCTGCACTTAGATTTTAATTTTAGCTTGAGTTTTGTAGAAAATATACCATTTTCAAACTATACCATAGTATTAAACAGATGAAACCATGTATGCAGCCAAAAGAATTGTCACAGTGTCACGAGTTCATTTTTTTTTTTTTATCTTCCAGCAAAGGAAAAAGTGTGTCACATGTTATTTTCAATTCAAATGCCATAAAACTTTGGTAAAAGATCATTCTACCAAAAGTTAAAGCCAAATGCATACTATATTATGGACTAGAAACGTAGAAGTAAAATGTGATTTCCTATGATAATGAAAAACATATATCTTAGAATCAAGATAACTATTTTATAGTCATACTTGTTAAAAAAGCAGTCTTTATTGAGCAGGATTGTATGGATGAATATGTATGTCCAGGAGTGAGTAAGTTTATAGAAAAAAATCAGTATAATTTTAATATGTATTTTAATATACACATATTTAATTTTATTTCCATATTTTATACATATATACTGAATTAGAGAGTATGACACACATATGTTTATATTTTATCACTCTCAATAAAATATTGATTATATACAAGGAAGCATTAAATTGATTAAATATGAGAAAAATTAGATTATTTGGAATTGATAAAATTAATTATATATTACAAAGGTAGATCAGGGATTGAGAATAGTAGATGCCCTTTCAAATGACCTAGGTTCAGTATCCAGCACCCACATAGTAGCTAACAATCATCAAATTCTGAGGGTTCTAATCATTTTCTTTTCTGGTGTCTAAAGCACTGCACACATATGGTACATAGACATACATGCAGGAAAAACATTCATACACATAAAATAAGAATAAAATAATACAAACCTCTAATATGTAACTCAGTGACAGACTTCTTACACAGTATGTATGAGACACTTGGTTCAATTCCTAGTCCCACAGAAAAAGATTTTCTAGTTAAACATCTTAGTTTCGTTTTATTCTTATTAAATGCTTAGTTAACAATGGATTCATTTAAAAATGTTATGGATTATAATACAGAAGTACTGTCCAAGCTTCTGTGGAAGAATTGAAATAATATGCTTAAATAGTTTGGGAATTCTTATATATATATCCATTTAATTGATAAATAAACAAATGAACTTCTGCTTGAGGTATATTTTTACTTCTGATAACAGAAGATTTGAAGACCATCAGTATTTGTTTTGATATACAGAGTTTTAAAGTAGTGATTAAGTTATTTTGATATACATTATGTCATATATGTACATACACATATATGAGCTTGTAACCATATTAATAAACATCTTATTATAAAGACAGTTTAGCCATCTTTAATTTCTTTTAGTTCACATAGCTAATGTATGGAGAGAATTTCAGAATGATCATTATACCTTTCCCACATCATTTGTGGTTTTACAATTATGATTATATTTGACAAGAAAAACATTTTATTAGTATAAAATTTACTTATATACATTGGCTGCTCGAATTTCAGAATTATTCTGTAAAAACATTGTAATTTTGCTGCTGTGTTCATATTTTCAAATGAATTATTCACTATTTTGCTTTCTGAAAACAGAATTCTGCATTTATTTTGTTGAAATCTCAAAATAAATTCATTTGTATTTATTAATATTTTACAGACACCTTCATTAAACTAACTTTTTACCATTATATGTAAACACCTTAGTATAAAAGTTAAATGACTGTATGATATTCAACACTCCTTAAAATCAAATTTTGAAAAACTATCTGCTATTTAAATAAATAATAGATTATTTTATGCATTCGATAAACATTTAAACAGAAATGTGAAAGATTCTGAAACCAATTTATAGGAAAATTAAGATCAGAAGCAATTACTTTAAACCACTAATGCAAAATATTTTTCTATCCATAACTTAAGTCTCAAAGAGATATTTATTTTTAAAAATATTTTATATGAAGTTTTTTTTTTAACTAACCACAATTTCCCTTCTCTCACCTCCTACCACTCACCCACCAAGCTCTCCACACACCCAGTATTCACTCCTCAAAGAGGTTATGGCCTCCCATGGGAAGTCAACCAAGTCTAGGATATCAAATTGAGGCATAAACAATCTTCTCTCTCCTGTATCAAGGTTGAACAAGGTATCCCTCTATAGAGAATGGGATCCATAAAAAAAATAGTTCATATATTCTGGATGAATCCTGGTCCCATTGCCAGAGGTCCCACCAATTTCACAATACATATAATTGTTATACACATTATGAGGGCCTATATCAGTCCCATGCAGGTTCCCCAGCTGTCAGCCAGAGTAAGCGAGCTCCCAGTAGTGCATTTCAGCTTCCTCTGTGGGTTTCCCCATCATGATCTTGACACACCTTAGCTCATATAATTCCTTCTCCTTTATTTGACTGGACTTGGAAATCAGCCCAGTTCTTAGCTTTGAATCTCTGCATCTGCTCTCATCAGGACCCTGAAGGTCCTCCTTGTTACCTAACTTCTCTGTGGTTGAGGATTGTTAGTAGGTTATCCTTTCTTTATCTCTAATATTCATTTATGAGTAAGTACATGCTGTATATGCGTTTCTGGGTCTGAGTTATCTCACAAAGGATTATCTTTATCTAGTTCCATTTATTTTTCCTGCAAATTTCAAGATGCTTTTTTACTGTTGCATAATACTCCACTGCATAAACATATGACATCATTTTTTTTATCCATTCTTTGATGGAGTGGCATCCAGGTTGTTTCCAGGTTCTGGATATTACAAATAATGATGCTAAGAACATAATTGAGCACATGTCCTTGTAGTATGAATGTGTATCCTTTGGATATATCCCCAAGAGTGATATTGCTGGATAATGAGGTAGAGTGATTCAGTTTTCTAATAAATCACCATACTGATTCTCAAACTGGCTGTACATGTTTGCACTCCAACCAGCAATAGAAGAATGTACCCCCTGCTCCATAGCCCCTCCAGTATAGGTGGAGTGTTTTTTATCTTAGCTGTTCTCTCTTGTGTAAGATGGACTCTCAGAGTTGTTTTGATTTGCATTCCATTGATAACTGAGGATGTTGTTCAGTTCTTTTAAGTGTCTTTCAGCCATTTGAGATTCATCTGTTGATAATTCTTTGGTTAGATCTGTACTCCATTTTTAACTGGATTATTTAGATTTTTGATATCTAATTCTTGGGTTCTTTATATATTTTTATTTAAAATGTCATTTTTATGTATGTATCTTCTGCTCCCCCTCTCTTCCCTCTTTTCAATCCTTCCTTGTTAGCCTGCAGCCTTACCCCTCTCCATCCACCCATTCTCTTCCCCAAAAGGGCAAGAAGACCCAAGGTTGAGTTCGCTATATGTTATATAGATCATCCCTTTGTCAGATATAGTATTGTTGAAGATATTTTCCCATTGTGTAGGCTGTTGTTATGTCTTATTGACCATGTCCTTTACCTTACATAAGTTTCTCAGTTTAAGGAATTCCCACTTATCACTTGTTACTCTCAAATGTCTGTGCTACTGGTGCTATATTTAAGAATTGGTTTCCTGTGCAAATGTGTTCAAAGCTATTTAATGCTTTCTTTTCTATTGTTTTCAGTGTAACTGGACTTATGTAGAGGTATTTGATGCATTTGGACTTGATTTTGTGCAGGGTAATAGATATCGATCTATTTCATTATTCTACATGTCACCTTTCAGGTACATTAGCACTATTTGTTAAAGATGCTTTCTTTTTGTTTTGGTTTCTTTATCAAGAATAAGGTGTTTATAGATGTGTTAATTAATATCAGTGTCTTCAGTTAAGTTCCACTGATGCAGATGTCTGTTTTTATGCCAATATCAAGCTATTTTTTATTAGTATAGCTCTATAGAGTAGAGCTTAAAGTCAGGGACACTGATGCCTCCAGAAGTTCCGTTATTGTACAGAATTGTTTTGGCAATCCTGGGTTGTTTGTTTTTCCATATTAAAATGAATGTTGTTTTTCAAGGCCTATGAAGAATTGCATTGGGATTTTGATCGGGATTGCATTAATTTCATAGATTGCTTTTGGTAAAATTGTTATTTTTACTGTGTTGATTCTACTTATCTAAGAGCATGAGGGATCATTCCATTTTCTGTTATCTTCTTCAATTTCTTCCTGCAATGACTTAAAATTATTCTCATATAGATCTTTAATATTTTTGGTTAAAGTTACCCCAACATATTTTGTTATTTGTGGTTTTTATAAAGAGTGATATTTTGCTGCTTTCTTTTTCACCGTTTATCATTTGTATATAGAGGCTATTGATTTCTTTTCAGTTTTTCTTGTATCCTGCCTTATTGCTGAAGGTGTTTATCAGCTGTAAGAGTTTGATGATAGATTTTTGGGGATCACTTACATATAATACCATATTTAAGTTACGAGAGCTTTTCCTCTACAAATATTAATATTATTTCTTTATTCTGTGTGCTTAGAGGTTTAATTATAGTGTGGCAGGGGACTATTTTAGGGTGTCTAATCTATTTGGTATTCTGAAAGCTTCTTGACATTTTCTTCTTTATGTTAGAAATATTTTCTTTTATGATCTTGTTGGTTATATTTTCTGTGTCTTTGAGCTGTCATTCTCCTTCCAATTCCTATTATTCTTGGGTTTGTTTGGTCTTTTCATTATGTCCCAGATATCCTTCCAATTTTGTGTTATAACTTTTGGGGCTTTAGTGTTTTCTTCCATTCATGAGTCTATTTCCTCTATCTTAAATTTCATGCCAGAAATTCTCTCTTCCATCTCTTACATTCTGTTGGTTATGCTTGTGTCTTTAGTTCCTGCTTATTTACTCAAATTTTCCATTTCCAGCCTTCCTTCAGTTTATTGGACAAATTCTATTTGGTATATGATAAAAACCTGGAGTTAGATATTTGGGGAAGTATGGAATATCAGAGAGATAGCAAAACAAGCCACAGCCACTTCTCACCTGCCAAATCTTCAGACCTGCTTCCACAAAATCTTCTGGTTCCAAACCTGTCTCTCCATATCTCACCAAAGAATTGTCTGGGAAGGTTAAAAATCCTCTCTTCTCGCCCTCATCACAGCTATCTTAACTTCCTCTTTCAACATTATTAAAGCTAAAATAAAGGTGTGGGTCACCATTCCCTGACCTTCACAGCTTTGCTTTGTGGTTGACTCTCTGATATTCTCAAATAATTTTACTGAATCAGTTTGTATCGTCTTTATTGCTCCTATTTTAACTTTAAAGTCATGAGCTGTTTTCCTTCACATATTTTATCACCTTTTCTTAGTTTTCTTGGATTTCTTTAAGGGATTTATTGGATCATTATACTTTTTGTCTTTTCTTTAATTTCTTTAAAATATTAAATTTTCTTTTAAAGGCCTCTATCTTCTTCATAAAGTTATTTCTAAGGTTGTTTTCTTCTGCTTCTTCTATACTGTGATGTTTGGGTCTTGCTGTTTTAGAATCACTAGTTTCTGGTGGTATGATATTGTTTTTTGTTGTTGAATGTATTCTTGTACCATTCACTACCCATTTCTTCCTGCAATTGGTGCAATTTGTGTCTGTTTCTCAGGGAGCAGTTTTTGGTTCACTCTACTCTGTCTGTGTCTCAGGGAGCCTCTCTTAATCCAGTCTGAGCTTTGAACCCAATCAGAGTTGGCAGACTGAGTCTCAAGGAGCCTCTGAGACTGCATAGTGATGGGTAGGTTTGGGCAAGGGAGTGGGACTTGCAGATTGGAGGGTCCCACTAAAGGTGGTATTAGTGGGTATGCCTATAACTGGGGCAGCAATAGATGCTAATGGGTGGTCAAGGATTGTGCCCCCAGGCTGCAAGGATATATTTAAAATAAAATACTTCAAATGACTTGAATTTTACTTGCTTAGTTTCTACCTGACTTAAACAGGAAGATTATCATCAAACTCTCCATGGAATATAGGCTTCCAAATATTTTCAAGAAGCATAAAGCACATTCTACCATCTCATATAGGTACCATATGAGCAGGTTAACTAAATAAAGGGGCATGAACATAAATATGTAGGTTGGTCATGGTAATGCAGCCTATAATCTCAGATTTCAAAAGGCTGAGGAAATAACTATGAGAGTATGATAGTCTGTGTCACATGGCAAGACCTTGTTTCCAAACCAAAACAAATAAAGTGGATAGTGAAGAGAAGAAGAGTAAATAAAACTACATTATTTTGAAACAATGATTACATGAAAATTAATAAAATAATATGCAATTCTTAGATGAACTATTTACAGTAACAAATTGATAAGATAATCCATCATTTGTCTATTAGGTATATTCGGTTTATGTTCATATTTTTTAAAGAAATAATTTAAAAATTCCTGTTAAAATGTTAATAATTTAAATTATAACATTAAGTTATAAAATTTTGACTATTTTCTATGGAGATAGATTTGATAATAGCATGGAATGGTTGAGTTCATTTATTAAGGATATTTCCAAAAATATGTATTATTACATACAGAGTAATTGACCTTTGAAAAAGACAATTAAATTTGAAAATCCTTAAAATATTTATGTTCTCCCCTATGGAAATAAGATTATGTCTGTAGAGGTTATTACTTGCCGAAAAGTAAGGAATAATGTAGAAAATGCAAGCATGGACTTGAGCAATGGCTCCAAAACTAAGGAAGGCACTGGATGCTCTTGCCGTGGTTTAGTTCTAGGCACACATATAATGAATCACAACAAACTGTTACTCCAATTCCAGGAAAATTCATCTTCTGGCCACCAAAACTACCAAGGACACATGTGGTACACAGACACACATGTAGACAAAATACATAAAACACATATACTTTCAAAATAATTATTTAGATACACACACATATGCAAAGGATAAGACTAGAAAGAAATAATCAATATAAGTAAGATACAAAAACAATACCCATGAGTAAAACAGGCAGCTATTTATTCAACAAGTTCAAGTCTGTTTAGGTTAGGGCACTGTTGTAACTAAAACAAATCATTTCTCAACTTTCTCTAGCATTTTGTTATGCCATCTTGTTTAAGAACATCATGTCAGAACACTCCAATTGGCAAATCTATATTATAGCTCACCTAATGGCTTCTTCAAAGAAAACAGAGGAATTGTTGAACAAAATAGCTTTTGCAATGGAAAACAATAATCTCTGCCTATTATGATATTTACTCACTTAGGAACTTTGACATACACTCAAAAATAAAATAAAATAAGATAAAAAATAAAGGCAGTCACATGTGTGCTATGTACAAAAACAATAAAAATCTTTCCTTTTTAAGTTCCCTAATATGTACATTCATTTTTTATGCTAGTGTTAAAAAACAATGGGCTATATTTACTCACTTTGAGTGGAAGCAAATTGTAATATTTAAGTGATGCCTCAGTGGGTGATTCTCCTGCAGGCTTACAGTAAGTAGAAAGAAAATCCACAAGAAACAATAGTGGAACTCAGATGAGCCTGATTTTATTGTAACTGGTGCTCTACTGGGACTTGTAGAGTCTGGTGTAGATTATTTTACTTTATTTATATTTAAAAACAACACAATTTTTGAAAAAAATAAGTATTCAGATAATAATTAACTGAGTCATAATTGCACAAAAATTTAAGACACATTTACAATAAGAATCCTTTCAAAGTACATCTGACTTATTTCACAAGAATGGGTACTGTTGACTCAGAGATAGTGCCCAAGATTTAGGGTCTAGGGAGTTTAACTGAGGTAAACGTAATGTCCATGGGTGTGAAGATTGGTCCAGCCCTAAGATAATATAGAAATCACTTAGGCTGTTGTAAAGCACAAGGGACTTCACTCATAAACTTGCAATTATGGTTGAAAACAATAATCAAGATTTAGAGGAAAGGTCTTGGATAAGGTAAAACATAAATTCTGGGAATTAAAGCAGAGGCTGTCTCATCAAATAGAAAAGGGTAATCAGGTTGTAAAACAGCATCATTCCTATATACATCATGACACTGCAGAAGTAATCTGTGTGGTTCAAGAATCTAGTTACTGCCCAGTCCCATGAGGCTGGGTGTCTCAGATGGTCTTCAGTATATGCTGCAATCTAGAAAAAGTAGCTTCCAATTCCAGTGAAGGAATGAATGTGTTGACAAGGTTAGGGCAAGCAGGTGAAGAAAAATTCCATCCTTCCATTGTCCAGCAGTGTCAGTAGCTTTTTCAGAGAAGCAGCAGGTGACAACTGAAGTCCAAGGTGTCAACCCAGCACTAGCAAACTCTAATAGGTTGATCTCATTTAGACAAGGCCCTGAGACCACAGATCCTGGAATGTCTTTTGCTTCTGCTATGCCTTTTATTATTTGCTGCTGCTATTTTTCTTTGGTATCTGGCATAAAATAAATATGTGTGTGGAGATCCCTACTGCCTGTAGTGTAGTATATTTATCTTTTGGAAATATCCTGTACTACAGGTTATTTTTGTTTGTGGAATGTTATGACGATGATTCCTTCCTAAACTGTACTGTCTAAGTGTTAATAATAATGTTAGTTTAAGTAGAGTTTTGATGATTAAAACTATAAACCGGTAAGTTTTACTCTGATGCAATGCATGAGTTTCTATTGAGGAGCCATATAGACTGTGGCTTAAGTGAAGGATTTAATCTCTTTAAAGATTTAAACTCTTTTTTTTTTTTTTTTTAAAAAAAATGAGTCTTAGTTAGCCCAATTAGCTTAAACTCTTTTAACTTTAATGTTTTGAGATATGTTCACAGGTTTTGAAGTGCATCACAGCTGGGAAAAAGTTTTGAAAATAACTTAGATTAAGATGTTTTTTGTTCAAAGAACTTTGAGGTGAAAAACCCAAGAAAATAATCTAATATTGTAGAAAAACACATAGTTGAATGCAGAACTCTTTAAGGTCAGGTAACAAGACAAAGCAGCTCAATTATTATGAGCTTTCTTTTCAGGGTTGGTTGAGGACCAAAGGTGATGATTAATTCTTTATATCAGTTTTTTTTTTTTGCCCTCAATCTGCTGATATAAAAAAAAATACAAAACCTTTTGATAAGTGGGATGTGTCCTAAAGAGTTAAAGAAAAGATGACTGATACTTTTTATGTATCATTTTTACATTTTCATTGCTTTAAGTTTCCTTATAAGATTACATTTCAAGAAAAGTGATAAAGCTTGTCCTGTGTAACTTCAAAACTCTAGCCTGCCAGTAAAAGAGCTAACTGAGAAAAGTATCTTGCTTGCCTACACAATTAATCTATAACAAGTTGCTCGGGTATAAATGTATGTGGGTTCTTGGGATAATTTGGTTTTTTTTATCTGTAATACATAAAATATTTAATCTTGTAAAGGACATAAAAAGCATGCTGTTTATACAGTTAGTTTTGTATTAAAGGTGAGAAAAACAGCCACAGTATATAAGATAAGGCTTCCCCTGAGCTTCAATAAATGGCATTTTTGGTTCAAGACTGACTGGTGTTTCTTGTATCTTTCTTAATCCTCAGGCTCTTGTCTAACATGTAGTTCATTATGGTGGTACAGAAATCACAGGTGGAGGCCCCCAGAAAGATTGGGCCACAGATGGAAGCCCCCAGCAAGATCAGGTCACAGATGGAGGTACCACAGGCAGAGGCCCCCAGGATTTCCTGAGAGATCATCCTCAGAATGCTGGCAAGCAGGTAGGAAATTAACAGAAGTTGGGTGAATTGAAAAATCGCCAGACTTAGGTCAGGAAATAGGTATTTTCTGAGAGACCACCCTTGGAAGCATAGGAGGAGGATGAATTGAAATATGGGAACTGCAAAGTCCCAACAGATTTTAACTGAACAATTGACAGTTCAATCACCAGACCCTTGCCTGAATTAGGTTAGGAACTTGGGATTTTCTAAGAGACTACCCTTGGAAATAGTAGGAGGGTGAACGTTAGCTGCAAAGTCCAAGCAGATTTTAACTGAACTATTGACAGAACTATCAATGAAACAGCAAATAAAACAAAAAATTGCTCATAAATTTGTTAAGATTATAGAGACTATTAGTCCTTGGTTCCTGTGAGCTGGCACACTTAGCATTCAAGATTGGAAACATGTAAAAATTGATTTGTGAGAAGCTTTTTACCTCCAGGGACCAGAGGACTTCCCCATTGTTACCCTTTTTGCTTTGGCAGCTTGTAAAAGATATCTTTCATAGTACTAATGTAAAAGTGAAACAACAATTGGCCAAGGCTGGGAGGGTTTTTGACGAGATTCAGGAACAAGAGTCTCAGGGTTCTCTGAATAACTTTGCTTGGAATTCAAGTACATGATTTTGTTGTATTAAGTTTCTGGTCCAGACTTTCCAGCCTAGCCTCAAGATTCAGATCCATAAACTCATATACCCTCAGATCTGCAGACCCACAGAGACACAAAGACACACATACGCTTACATTAATTTTATGCTGATTGGCCTAGGGCCCAGGCATATAACTTGCTAACATTTCACTCTGAAACTAACTCATGATTCTTATCCTGTTCAATCATGAGGCTCAGTACATTTTTTTTTAGAACAGTATAGTTTTCCTCTGCATCTTCTGGATTCTCTGGCATCTCTGTTCTGTTTTTCCTGTTCCCAGAGTTTTCCCAGTCTGGTAGCTCCACCCCTACTTCCTATCTGCCTTCAGCCAATCACCATTTTATTAAACTAGTAGGGGGGCAATTATTTACAATGTAACATAATCATAATTATTATTTTTTTTTTGTGGTAACAGTGCTACTAACGTGTCTAGCAATTTGAATTGTTCTAGTCAATTCTGTTTTCTGACTGGCTGCTGGAATAATGAGATATTCATGTAATTGGTTTGATCAGTTCATCCTGGTTAGTCCTAAGAGAAATTGCCATAGCTATTGTTACTGCCATTGAGACTTCCTCTGTGGGGCAGCAGTGGCAAGGATTGCCCTTAGTCAATCTATAGACACTGCAGCCACATTAGATTTATTGTCAGGAAGAATAGCCAATGCTTTAGAGACACAGAGTATGAATGAGCATATTATACAAGGTATTTTGCAGCTTAATTTGCAGAAACTAAATACTTTTTTGAAAGGATCCTGTAATGAATTCTGCTTTTGCTAATTATATGAAGCACCTGTCTGGAGAGATGCCACTCAGTGATGTTAATCAATTAGTTACAAGTATATATCAGGGCATAGGGATGATTAAGAAGTTGGCAGGATCAATTTCATTGGCAGCTTTAATGTTGGAAGGAGTATTACTTCTCATCATGTTCCTAGAAGACATCTGGCAACAAACTCAGGTCAACATGGCCATCAAAAATGTGCTTTGTGCTATTGCCCATGACTCAGCATCAAGTGAGGTGTGGATTAACATGCTAAAAACTGGCTAGTGAGCCAATGATGGGTAAGGTATGGGGGAGGATTGTAATAAATCTAAGACAGGAGGTTCTGCCCTATGCTGCAGAATTCTCTGGTGATAGGTAAGATACAATCTGATGTACATGATACCTAACACAGGCCTAGTCTGTATGTCCTTTTTGTATAAAAGAAAGGGGGACCTTTGGAGGTTGGTGTGCAGCCCCCAGGGCTTAGCACTATTTAATGGCCTGCAGTGTTTACCAGGACTAACTAGTAGATCTGTTCCATTATTGGAACATTGCCCAAGCAGGTGTTGTGATTAGGGAATCAGGAAGTTAGCAGAGAATAAAGAAGTTGACCCAGACCAGGTATTGCAAATGGGCTGTTAAGGTTACTCAAGGTGAGAAAAACAATCTCAGTATATACGGTTTCCCCTGAGCTTCAATAAATGACATTCTTGGTTCAAGAGTGTCCTGTGTCTCTTGTGTCTTTCTTAATCTCCAGGCCCTTGCCTGGAGTGGCACAGGCATCACAGGTGGAGGCCCCCAGCAAGATCAGGCCACATTGTGCCTTCCATGTCTGGACTATAATTTATTATAGATATAGTCAGGTTGAGAACAAAAAATACACATCACATATAGTGATTATTTTTATCAGAATTTTATAAGAGCACCACTATTACATATTGTATGAACTCTATTTTATATTATTAATAAAAACCCAGAACCAAATATTGGGGAAATGTTAAAAGATCAGAGAAGCAAAGAAATAAGCCACATCTACTTCTCACCCATTCAGCTCCTCAAATTGTATAGATCCTGTCTCTAACAATCCTCAGACTGAATTCCTTTGAGTCCTCAGACAAAAGGGAGCCCAGGAAAAGGGAAGAACTTCTGTCTTCTCTTTATCTGCCCAGTTATCTAACTTCCTCCTTCTACTTTCCTATTACTATGAGTAAATGTGTGTGATACTACAGCCTGGATTTTTGGCCTTGAACTAACAGAGATCTCAAGGATCACTGCTTCCTGAGTGCTAGAATTAAAAATGTGGGACACCACTCCCTGAACTCATGGCTTGGCTCTGTCCTCTGATTTTCAGACAAGTATTATTAAATATATTATTACAGTTACACATCTTACTGATAGCAGCAGTAAAAGAAATAAATAATGGCTTAAAATATTTTTCTACATATAGCACAGTAAATTTAGCAGTAAACATCGATAATACATTTCTAGATTGCAAGACTCTACAGTGTCTTTTTGTATTTTGTTTGAGATAGAGTCTCACCATATATTCTTGTTTGACTGTAATTCAAGACAATGACCAGGATGGCCTCAAACTCATAGAGATATACCTGCCTCTGCTTCTAAGAGCTATCATTAAAGGTTTTTATTACCACACCTGACTTACAATGTCTTTCTTTACCTATTATATGTAGCCACTTTATTACAGTTACTTTCTGAGATGATTTACAATTTGCCTAAGCATTTTTATTTGTGAGTAGCCTGAACCTTCAGTGATTTTTTTATTCATTAAACTGCAGTGGTGTGTTATTATCAATTGTCTGCAGATAAGTAACTCCAGTGAATAATTTCAGTTTTACAAGTAATATTTTCTGTCTTTCTTATACAAGGCAACTTTCTTTTGCTCATAATAATTCACATTAATGATTTCAATTGACATTGTACCTTTTCTCTCTTCTCCATTGTTTTTCTTTCTTTTCCTCATTTATCTATTATATTAACAAAATAAAATTGCATGTATCAATCACTTATAATTCAAGAGTAATTTTATATTCCATAGTGAAACCACATATTTTAGGATTCTCAGTTGAATGATTAGATATGTAAAGATTCAAAGTAGAATAGTAGCTAGGTCTAACCACAAAAATTTCCATCTTCATTATCTCTAATTTATTACTTATCTCATAAATGTGTCTAGGAACTATCAATACTTTTTATTATGTACATACTTAGTGCAAAAAAATCTGTTTTATAGATTATCCTGTATGGTGATGAAATCTTCAGTCCTTTTGAGTCTGATCATCTAGTTGAATTCTCTATTACCTTAGTGTATGTGTAAAATACTATTCTGATGTACTTTAAGCTATATTTTTTTGCTTTTATTTTTCTATTTATTTATGCACTTATGTATGTATGTATTCATTTATCTTGTGATGGGGTCATTTTACATAACCCAACTGACCAGGATCTTGCTATGTAGAGCAGGTTAGCCTTGAACTCATAGAGATAAAAATCCTCTCCTTATTGAAAACTGAATATAAACATATGCACTGTCACACCCATAAAGCTCTGGGTCATGTTTTTTTATGAAAAGATGAGATACTAAATGCTAGCCCAGTGAATAGATTTTACCATTTGTTAATATTTGTCAAGGCCATATCTATTAAATATTACATGAGCAATGAACTTCTGATGTAGTGTCAGTTAATGATGCAAAGTCATCTATAATTAACCTTTAAATAAGGCATTGAATTCACTGAGTATAGAAAATTTCCCAACAATGATATGTGGTGATGTATCCCTATAATCCTACCATCGGACTATCAGAGGCAAGACAATTGTAAATTTTTCAGTCTAGACTAAAGAGTGAGGCACTTTCTCAAAATTTCAACATAATAAACTCTCTCTTGAACAATAAGAACATGTTCAGGGGAGTTAGCAATATAATAGAAATGAGTATGCTAAGTTGTTTAGTTCACTCTGCATATAATTCTAGATATTTTATTGCTCCTGAGCACATCTGATGGCATGGTTAATTTTGCTTGATCTTAAACAGTTTACTCTGAGCAGATAAAATTACATGATGATCTGATATTCCATTGACAGTCATATAAAAACCATGAATGTTTCATAGAGTAAGGTCTCATTTTCTTATGATTATGTGTATCCATCTCATGAATCATGACAATTGCATGAAATTTCTAGGACATCTTATGTTTGGATTATAAAGCCTTGTTAAATACTCTACATACCTAACATTTATTTAAGTGATATTGAGTCAATATTAGACACATTGTCCAAATGAAATGTTTACTATTTATGTATCCTGAATTGGCTGCTAAGCATTTTCTGGAATTATATAACTGTCTTTTGAATATATTCAACCTAGATTGATTAATAGCCCAAAATACTGTTGAAGTCAAAATCAAAGACAGTTTCTTAATTTGCTTCTAAATATTAGCAGTTAGAAGGTACTTACTGTATTGTAAAAAAAACATTTTACTTTATTTCTAAAAATTCCATGTTTAAGAATATTTAAGATGTGTTTTCACTGAGTTTCTGTGTATGTGCCTCTCTCACTTTGGATACCATAGGAGAACAAGCTTTCTTGTAACCTTGGATTATATTGATATGATCATGTAACTGTTCAGATTCAGTTTGGGTTTAGAATTCATGGTTATTAGCAAGGTGAATATTTTGTGATGTAGGATGTTTTTATGCTGTGTATAAAGGGCCGTTTTGATGCATGACAGGCATGGTAGAAGTAGGTGGGGAAATCAGAACATAGATAGGGGAAGTAGGGCAGAGTCAGGGGAGACATGATCCCATCACCCATAGAGCAAGACATAAGGAAATAGGTAAGCCATGGGCTAGGCCATGTAGCAGGGCAGATTAGTGGAAATGAGACAAATTAAGATGAAAGAGCAAACTATTGATGTGCTGGAGACACAGGGCAAACAGAGTGAAATTAATATAAGCATCTGAGTCATTTTGGGGTCCTAAGCAGTGGCAGGTGGCTAGACACTCTGAGGCCACAGGTCTGTGGGTCTGGACCTCTGGCCAGATTGGGCCAGAAGCTTTATTCCACAATCCTATTCAGACAATTAATGTTAAACAGCATACATTTGTTTTCTCAGCTCATTGCCAATGATGTCTGTTCATTTTTAGGTAGATAGTTGTGATTTTGTGAAGAACGGCATATATTGATCCTTGCAAGACAATCCTATGTGGAACAATCTCTTCTTCAGTGCGTTTATGGTAACCTATAGTTATTGTTTGAAAAATATCCATTTATTTTGTGTTATAGTATAAGTTCTTAAATAGAAATAAAACAGCTGTCTGAATTCCTATTTTTCAATTCTTCAAACTAGTTTTTGTACTTTTCCAAATATGTTGGATTCCTTTTCATTTATTGTTGAATTACAAGGAAATGATTTTTGACATACACTCTTTTGCATGCAATAAAATTGCAATAATCTTCAAGTCAGAAAGCCTCAGCAGGAATTGCCAGTTTCTAAAAACATCTATAAACCATACAATCAGATAGCAATGAAAGTAGATTACCGTGGTTGTACCATATTGTGTATTGGAAAATAACTCAAAATGACATTGGACCTTTACAAGGTTCACTTTTGACTTTAAAAGTGAGTTTTTCCTCAATCCATACAAGGTAATATTAGCTCAGAGTCAGTTCACAGAAGGATATTAAATGACCTAAAATTTCATTTCACAAGTTTATATTTATCCCAGTTAAGGTCATAGTTCTTACATTAGAATACTAGGAAATGCTGACAAAATGTATTTCATGGTATCATAGGAGCCACCATTTCTACCTTGTAGTCTCAAGACTTCAGTTCATCAGAAACAGGCCTAATGAAAATTAATGTATCACATTTGCAAAGCAACAACATGAGAATAAAACTACATATACGACAAGAAAACATAAGGTGATAGTTTAGAGAAGAAAAGGAGATCAGGAGGATAAAGAAGGGCAGTGGGAGAAAATGAATAAGAATAAAGTATAATGATATATGTATGGAAATTTCACAAGAAATATTTATATGTTGTATGTTAACAAAAATAATTTAAAAAGGAACTAATGTAAAAGTGATTTATTAAGGACCCATTATAAAAAAGCTCCTAAAGAAATGGAGGCATTTTAAATGGGGGAAATAAATAACTGCACACGTGCACATTTGGGATAATGTCAGTTTACTGCAGAATATATTTTTTGGATTGTAAATTATATCTTTAAACTGTCACTGGAGATGAATAAACACGTTTTATATTTTTCCTACTAAGCATTATTAACATACTTCCAATCCTCTGCTTGCATGATTAGCACAGTTTCACTAGCACAAAGTTAGTTCTCAAGAGAAAAATGAGAAGGAAAGTATGCTATACAGTCATTGTTATTCACACGTATAATCCATAAATTTGATATTCTGAAGCTGGAGCAGATACCCTAGTCTGAGTATATGGCCTACATGTGGTATTAAATGATTTCTTGGACTGACTTAAGCTATAGAAAGGGAGCACGGAGTAGAAACCAAAAACTTACAAGTAATTTCTGCAGAAGTATAAGATGGGATCTGGGGTATTACGAACAGCTATAAAAAAGTTCCATGAAAGCTACTAATTTATCTCTTAATTCAAGGTTCATCAGATTATTGAGAAAAGTTGCAGTAACTGAAATTTAGAGTATATTGTTACTGATTCAAGTTGAGGTTCTAAATTTAGACAAATAAAACAGGACTTTAATGATCAAGCTGTATTAGAATTCTCTGAAGAACAGAACTGGAAAAGTTACTGGACTTTAAAAGGGAATTTATTAGATTTGATTATAGGATGCAGTCCAGGTCATTCAGCAATAGCTCTTTCTCACACTGGATAAGCTGAATGAAAGAAAATGGAACTGAAGTATCTCCTACTCCCCCTAAAAGAACATATTTTTTCAACCTGATAAAGAAGTCTACCCCAAGTTAAACTTTACATTATCAAATAGCCACGAGTTCCAATCAACCGCCTATTCTCAGAAGAAAAAAAACCACAGAAATACTTTGCCTAAATTTCTACTCCTATTTTCCCTAAAACCTTGGGTTCTCCATTCTCAAGACAAGGCCTTCACTTCCCCAAAAAGATTACTTGTTCTTCATAGTGACAAAATACTATTTGTTTCTATTGAGGCCAATTTCTGTCACTTTCATTTTCTGTGGCTTCATTTTCTATCCAAAACTGATACTCTAGTTCAGCCCGTGAGGCTGAATGCCTCAGCATCCCCAATCTGGAGCTGTATGCCAGAAAGATTCCTGGAGAACAGATAATCTTTGGTGAATGTTGGAATCTTAAGAGGTAGGTTCTAACACCCCTGAAGTAACCTCTACAAGAGGATAAATGAATTTGCCAATGATAATGAGGGAAAAAAAGACAAAGTATAAATCCTAGATCCATGTCCTTTTACATTAGCTGCCAACAGAGGGTGTGTGGCCCATAGTTTAGTCTTCTTGCTTGAAATTATACGAATGAGAAAATCCTCACAGGAATGGCCATACTTGGGGTTTAGTTATTCCAAATATAGTACAGTTGACAACTGTACATGATTTATGCAACTAATTTGCTTATTGAGATCCTATTACTAAATACTGTTAAAGAAAACTTTAGACTGATTATATTAACTTGATATTTTTTATATAAATATGCTCCTTTACTCATGGTTTGGGCTCATTTTTATAGAATTCTGAAGAAATATGTCATTTTATAAATATTAAGGCTGTTTCAATTTCAAAACTCTGCACTAATAATTCAAAACTAGATATACATTCACAAAAACAGTTTTAAAGGTTAATGTATCTGTTTCATAAATTAATTCTAAATCAATATTGTCTTATAATTTGGGCCTCTTGATATAATGTAAGTAGAACACACATAATAAAAATATTAAAACATTCTGATAACATTAAGTATTCAAATTCATGACAACTATCACATCACCATCTCATATTTATTTATTGAAATAATGAGGGGATTGAGGTTTCCATGTAGTGACTATGTCTTACCTGCCAGAGAATTATGAACATGTCTTTTTACCCAGAGCCTTTTCCAATTTCAATCACATCACTTCATAAGGCAATGACTGATTTATTTAAATATCCATTTTCCCACAGCCACAATATTCATCAGAATTGGGGTCAATTTGTTTGCAAATTATTAGATGACTTTACATAACTGTTAAGACATACTGAAAAGTCTGATTTTCAAGCTTATATAAATATTTGTCTTCTCTCCTTTCCCTCTCTGTTGGATAGCTTTATGTAAACTAAACACAAGCAGAGACTGAGAGGTGGAAACTTCAATTAAATGTTTCCAAATTTAATACCTTTATGGAACTCCTGAATGTGTAAATGACTGGGTCTCTGATACTTGTGCCTTGTCTTAAGGTGGTTTTTCTTCTGCTAGTTTGCCTTGTTCAACTTCAATGTGATAGCTATGTTTCATTTTGTTATCAAAAAACAAATAGGAAAAATAAATAAATAAATATCTCCATAAAATTGGGCTGCAGGCAGGCCTGGTGTACATTTTCTTTATTGGTGATTTCTAATAGGACAGGCCAACAGGGGCAAGGAAATTAGCATAAACCAGTTGCCACAACATGTACATAATGTACTCCCTTATGAGCCAACTTGGAGTGTGATAGAGGGCCTAACAATAGCCACTGTCCAACTTCCTGATTTCTCAGTATCTGCCTAGTGACAGGCCCTTCCCAGAGCTCCTGAATGCTTGCCATTTGCCTAGCAAAAGACACTGTCAGATCTCCTGATGGTGCCCTGTCAATGAGGGAGAGCTATGCAATATCAACAGATTGTAACACAACTTGGGTGCTTGGAGGAAGGTATATAAGGCTCTCCCCATTTTTGAATAAACAAGTTAGTCATTTTCAACGGACTCCTGAGGTCTGTGTTGTGATTCCATGCTTTCTCACCACCTCCCCCAAGGTAACTGTTAATATCCAGCAACAGTGAATGATGGGAGAGAGTCAAGCACACTATAGGTGGTACCATCTTTAGTCTGGTAGTTTTGGGTTCTATAAGAAAACAGGCTGAGTGAGTAATGTAAAACAAACCAGTAAATGTAGGATAATGTTTCTAGCCTGGAATTTTAGGCCTGGCCTTAAAGTTTAGGCTCGCAGACCCACAGACCTGCAGAGACACACAGATGCTTACAATAGTTTTAGGCTGATCAGCCTAAGGTCCAGGCATATCACTTGCTAACTCTTTACCCTTAATCTAACCCATGACTCTTATCCTGTTCAGCCATGTAGCTCGGTACCTTTTCTCAGAGCAACATAGTTGTCCTCTGCATCTTCTTCCTTCTCTCTGACATTCTGCTCTGTTGTGCCTATTCCTAGAGTCTTTTTAGTCTAGTAGCCCCACCCACACTTCCTGTCTGCCTTTGGCCAATCAGTGCTTTTTATTAAACATATAGGAGGGAACAATTATTTACACTGGAACAACATAATCCCTGTACATATCCCCCATTTCTCTTATTAAAACAAAAATAACTCCAAACCTAATATTCTTTCCCCTCCCTTATCTATAACAACTTATAAACAACACTGTAAATAAACATGGACATCCATAATCCATGTTTTGGGAATGTGGGAATCGTTCTCTAAGGAACTTCCTGCTGAATGAGGATGCTTGCAATCCCATAGGAATCCAAAGAAAAATATAGGATTATGCACAAGTCTTTAGTGGAGTAGTCTGTAAGGCTGGATCATCTCAGCCTGTCTCCTTGAAATTGTTCTGGATATCTGGAAACTTCAATAGAGTTGCTCTGAAATACTGAATCATCTGGTCCATCCATTTCCATTGGATAATTTTCAGGGGGTCTTCCTCTACCAAACTTTATGTTATTTTTCCAGGAATAAATCCACAGCCTCTCATTTTCTGTGGGAATAAAAAGAAAGCCTCTTCTCCAAAGTAGCATATCTTTGCATTTCAATTTTAAAGTAAACTCATTTACAAAATATATAGGTTGAATTACTCCAACAGCATTTATACTCAACTGTCTTTTAGCAGCTTTTACTATTTCATTTTCAGTCAAGAAGCTTAAAGATAAGACAATAATATACAGTATCCAGACATTCTTTGTATTTTCCATCTTTATGTGGCTTATTTTTTATTTATTTTACTCTATTTCTTTTTTAAGGGTTTTCTCTACCTTTTCTTTTTTTTCTCTAAACCTATGTATATATATTTCAACATACTCTAAACCACTTAGATTCAAATAAAACCTGTCTTTACTGTATATTTATTTCTTAACTTTTTCTGTCTCTGACCACACCTTTGCTTGGCTAGGGTGATTGACTCCACCCAGATTCTTCTACTTATTTCTGTTTCTGAACATACCTTTAATCTGCCAAGGTCCTTAGCTAAGGATTAAAGGTTGGTAGGACAGATGGATGGCTTTACCTGGCTCCCAGTCTAATTTCATAGAATTTATCTTTTTAGCCCAAGTACCCTGGAAATTTTAGGGTCCATATAATTACCAAGTAAGGCTTTGCTGACTGCTGCTCATTAACTCCATTTAAGTATTAGGCAGCAGGGCCTCTTCAAAGACTCACAAGGGTTTTGCCTCTAAGGCTGAATCAGGATGTTTCTCTTAAAAAATCCAAGCCTCTGCTTTCCTCCAGCAAACAGTGCTGATCCAAGAAAACATCGACACTAAGAAGCCAACATTGATTCTTATCCCTTTATGTCCTTATGAATATAAACCTTAAATACATCATTTACAACCTTTTTGCTTATATTGATGTTCCTGTAAGACTTGAGGAACAAGCCATTTTCCACCTTAAGCTGCACTTCAAAAGCCTGCCATTGTAGCCTAAGCCTACATGCCTCACCAAGGCGTCTCTGTACCACAGCTCACATGAGAGACAGATCTCAGAAGCTGCTTTGGGCTCTAGACCATTTTTAAGCTTTCTATGGCTTTATGTGGGTATATTTTACGCACATTGGGCTACCATTTGTAGTAGGTGGTTTCTGGTCTGGACTTTTGGGCCTACCCTCAAGGTTTAGGCCTGTAAACCCACAGACCCACAGACCCACAGAGACACACAGATGCTTACAATAGTTTTAGGCTGATCGCCCTAAGGCCCAGGCATATCACTTGCTAACTCTTTACCCTTAATCTAACCCATGACTCTTATCCTGTTGAGCCATGCAGCAGCTCAGTACCTTTTCTCAGAATAGCATAGTTGTCCTCTGCATCTTCTGGCTTCTCTCTGGCATTCTGTTCTGTTCTGCCTGTTCCTAGAGTCTGCTTAGTCTGGTAGCCCCACCCACCCTTCCTGTCTGCCTTTGGCCAATCAGCACTTTTTATTAAACTAGAGGGTGGGACAATTATTTGCAATGGAACAACATACTCCCCCTACAAGTATACATCACATATCCATGGTCTCCGAATCAGTTCCTGCCTTCAGGTTCTTCCCCGACTTGGGTTCCTGTCCTAACTTCCTTCACTGTGAACAATTATATTGATGTGTAAGTCAAATAAAGGCCTTCTTTCTCATGTTGCTTTGATCATAGTGTTTCATTATATTAATGATAACTAAGACAGCTTTCTAGAAGAGCAGGAAAGACAATATCTACGTACACTGGATATTGCGTTACCTAGATTATTATAGTTATCTATCTCAAAACATCACCAACTTTGTAGGATGAATGTATAAAACAATTAAGGATCTGGATCTCTGATGACATCACTGAGCAATTTAAACTCATAACTCAATACTCTCCATTATGTTTTTGCTCTACAATGTTTGAGATCATACATGCATTTATATTCTAATCTAATGTGAGTCAGAGATTTTCTTACTGTATATGAAAGCATTTACCTGATAGACTATTGGATCCCATAAGCTGAGATAGATCTTTATTCTCAGTAATTACCTCATTATGACCATGGAAATGCTTTTCCCTATTCCTTAATTACTCAGTCAGGGAAAAAGAAAGTATGAAATCTGTTATACAACAGTTTAACTGTTCTTATTTCTATTTTGTAACTACTTTCATTTATTATTTTTGATATTTTATTCTTCTCTTTACTTTAGAACTTCTGAATTGATAATTTATTAATGTATTGTTTAGTTAGTTCAGAATTGAATAAGCAGATAGACAGTAGATAACATATTCCCTATAATTATGCATACTTTAATCAAGTTTTAATTTATGTTAATTTGTCAAATATAATTTTTTGCCAAGCATTCAAATTTTACATTATGTCTTATTCTGTACATATAAAATAATTCAAAAGTTAAGCCTCTTTTGTATTTGCAACATAGATTTTTTTGGGGAAAATAGTCATTGAATGTCTCAAGATAATGGTGTAATTCATCTCCTGGTTCTATTGCTTACTATTAAGTATGAGCAAGAGCCTCTTTGAAAACCTTGACTCAATATTTGACATGATAAGTTTATATTAGTTAATACTGGAAATGAATAAGTACATATTAGAAGTTGAATTTAAAGAAAAATAATTGTATTTTAAAACTAATGTGATGTTATTCATTAAGTTAGATATTTTAGTTAATTAGTAAATATCAAACAATGCTATCAAGATTGTGTTACACAGTGGCTGGAGAAGTTGCTTATTGATTAAGAGCTTGTACTGCCTTTGTAGAGACACAAGTTTGGTTTTTGTACCCATATGACTTAGTTTATAATTACCTATAAGTCCGTCTCTACAGAATTCACCACCCTATTCTCCATAGGCCTCATTTGTCACCTGAAATCACATGCATATTCCCACATACAATGTATACACATGTTCACAGACACACATATATGCATCATTGAAAATAAAATAAATATTTTAAAGGGTCTATTATTATTTTTCATAGAAAACCATAGAGATTTCTCAAGTCAAAGAAAGTATGTGAACAAGATATTGGATATGAGATTTGAGATATAGCTCAGTGGTAATGAACAAAGGCTGCTCTTCCAGAAGACCTGAGTTCAGTTCCCAGAACCAATATAATAGCTCAGAAATGAACAAAACTCTGTTTATAAAGGACTGAACACATCCTTCTGGCCTCTACAAACCTGCATGTTTGTAGTATGCAAATATGCATGGAAGCAAAAGGTACCCATATACAAAATAATAAAAAGTAAATATATTGGATATTGGATATGTATATTACTATTTTGTTGATTTTGTTTTTCTGAGATAAGAGTATCATAATGTTGTCTTGGCTAGCTTGGAATTCACTTTGTAGATCAGGCTGTACTTGAACTCACAAGATTTGTTTGTCTGTTTATTGAGATCTATGGTGTGTACCACCATATTCAGTGCATATTTCTTTGATAAAACACTTGAGACCATTACCATTAAATGAAGAATTTATTTCCTAATCATGAAAGAATAAGAGAAAAAATTGTAATTATAAAACTTTAAAATAAAATTATATTTGATTACCTCAACTTATTATAAATATTTTTATCAATAGAAATTTTGAAAATTAAAATTATCATGATATATCAGATATTGGTAGTATATATGCTGAAAGCTATAGAAATATGTACTAGAAATTCAGTTTTCATTACAAGGTGACCCATTTGAACCAAGAGCTCTGGTAGAGGTAAACCAAAATGCAAGATGTTTTGGCACTATTGCCTTTGCATTAGCTGTTCTCTTGTGTGCAATTGTAGCCTTCCGATCTGTTTCTACCTTGGGATTCATTACCCAAGAACTTCTAGCACTGTGATTGATTATTTTATGGCCACATATATCTTTAAGTGGTCAGCAAGATGACTTTTCATTTAACTATATAACTCTGATATATGGAATATATACTAGGACATGCTTCACAGCCAGATCTATTGTCCCACAAGACTGTAAAGTCTTAAAGCCTGCTTTATTTCTCTTACTCAGACTACCACAAATTGTGCATGTTTAGCTCATTTTTACCTAAGAATAAGTTCAAAACTGTAAATAAAACATAAGTTTCAAACTTTACAGTTATGCACAAGGTCAGAGTTGTAGGTGTCTACCAAGATTAGTAACACAAAGTACCCTAAGAAACGCATGCCAATTATTCACTTACAGTCTGTTGACAACTATGTCTAAAAGTTCGTTTATCTGTGCACTGTGCACTCTCAAAATCTGGTCAGTATTACTCCTGTGGCCTTGGAGCCTTGTGTTGCCATGGTAAATGTCTCTGCCTTAATACTTCATCCTTGCTTTCACATTGGTTTGTTAATTAGATTATTATCTAGCCATACTTTGGAATGTGGTGTTACACACAAATTCCCCCTTTTCTCTTATCACATTCCCCTAATTGATTCAAGGTCTCTCTTTCTTTTATTTGTCCCTTTTCCTTGAGTTTACTGAGGTTTTTTTTTTTTTTTAATGTCACTACTTTCTTGAACCATAAACAAAGCCTACAGTCACTGCCTGCTGTAAACTCTTATCTGCTTTTATAATCCTGAAAGAACTCAATCCTTGTGGCCTTGCTTTAGCCAGAGAATTTCTGATTGCATATAATGACTAATACTGGTGAAACTCTGGGCAGAAGACTATAGGACAAGACAGAACAAGGTAGAGCAAAGAGATAATAGCCGAAAGAAGTCATTTGCTGCAAAGATGATAAAGAATTAGTGTGAGTAGATTCATTTAAAAATTCAAGATAGGAGATTTTCTGCACTGATAGAAAAGTTTTCCTCAAATTCTGAGAGATATACTTTGGGACTGGACCCCAAAGGCTTTTGTTAACAAGTGTGAGAACCATGTTCTCATCCATTAACTTAATCAGGACACAGTCTTGATATTTCTATGCAACTACAGGTAATACCTTCTGTGCTATTCTCCTTTTCTAGGGCATTGTTTCTTTCTTAAGCCATAATATTAGTTTTACCATTAGGAATCTATAAATATGACAAGACAGCATGACTCTGTTTATGGTTCAATCTTCTGTCCTGAACTTTTCCCAAAATAATTTTATAATCTGATCCATTTCACTGATACTATCAGATTGATTGCTGTGACCAGTTCTGAGCTTAGTCAAAGGCTATAGAGGTTTTTAGTGCTGCATTCAATCATTTACGAATTCTGATTTTAGCCACCTAAAGAAAGCAGATACCAGGGAATGGCTTATGATTGTCCCTCTCCTTTTCCACAGCTAATTTAGAGGGCTAATGTTTACAGGCTACTTTTATTACTCTTCATCAATTTTATTCTCTATTTTCCCTACTGTTTATAAAACACACCAGTAAGTTAGTAAATTTTAAATTATGCTTAGTCTTTTTTTCTATAAACATATAGAAAGTTTTAAATATTTGAAGACTGTAATCTTTCAAAAGTATCATATTATCATGAAAATGAACAGGTATCAAACACCCTATTTAGGGAGACCAATTTAGTAAATTTGTCAATTCTGTTGAGGTAGGTATCATGTGTGTTTTACAGATGCTGATTCTTTTTATCTTTGTATAAAACATGACAGAAATAAGGGGTTAATAACTATTTTTAATGGGGTATAAATAAATATGAGTACATAAACCTGAATAACACTTGGCTGTTGCCACTGTGTGATCTGTTAGGCTTAGTATGAAAATTATTTCAAGTTTCTAATTATTTCCTAGGAGTAGTAAAAGCTGTTTCTTCTGGTTCATTACTGCATTTCAGGGCTCTTAATTTGATTTCTGTCATATCAAGGAACCATCAATACCCTTGCCCAAATCCAAAGAATAGACTTGGATACAAGGAATACATCAGAAATGAGACTTACTGATGGACTTGAAAGAAAGGGTATGCGGTTAGTAACCACAGCAGGCTGGTTACAAAAAACAATTTCTACCCTATCACATAAATCTCTCCATTTCTTCTTTATTGATTGAGTATTGTCACCTTTGGAGCACAATATCATTTTTATATGCCCAAGTTTCATTATTTTCTTACAGAGTAACCTTTCTTCCCTCTCTCTTTCATGTTTATATCTTGCAACTTCTCCCTCTCCCAATATTCTCCTTTTAGGGAACCTCCAGATATCTAGACTTAGGCAATAGGCTGTTTATCATTATTCACCCTAATATAAACTTGAGTGGGGTTAAGGGGTGTCCAGGAGACCTAGAGAAGCAGTCATCATTCTTCGAATAATCTGTAATTTTGTAATCTGCAAGATTTTGCTTTTAAAAAGAAATTTCCCATTGAAAGTGACCAATGTATTTTATTTCTGCATCAAGTATGTTTTATAGGACTGGATAACAATAGGCCTAAATTGGGTATTGATAAAACTGAATCACTATATATCTCTTAGTGACTAAATATTGACTCTGCGCTTGTTCTTAGCTCTATCTCCTTTCTCTTTTTTCTCTTCCTTGTTCCCTGTCCATAGGAGTTGATTGATAAATACTAAATTTGATTAAATGAAATATAAAAGAATTTAATACATGCTACTATTTGAAAGCAGAGACATATCTTTTATTACACGAGACATTTATACACATAGCATGTTGTCAAATTTTAAGGGTATGGCTGTTTATTATTTAATTTCTAATTGGCCATTGTTTTGATTCTACTATGTTTTATTCTATTACTCCATATTTAGGGAAGTTAAAATACTCTTGAATACAATATCAATTATAGGTTTGTCATCTATTATCCTAAGTGTCATCTATTCATCACAGACAAAACATTTAAAGAAGTAACTGTTGATAAAAAGATAAAGAAAAAAAGGTACAAACTTTCATTAAGTGTAGTAAAAGTAGAATATACAAGCATTGGAATCAGTTTTCTCTGCCTCTAAATCTTATAATTTACTACTATTCAGAGCTTGACTAAGAAACTATTTAACTGCTTACTTTTCTTTAAAAAAGTAAATTAGATAATATAGATGATGATACCTGATTCATATATACATTATACAGGATGAAAGGGAGCAACATATTTTAAATGACTAGCATATGAATGCTACTTTTAAGAAAAAGTTCTATTAATGTATATTATTTTCTCACAGGGGATAATAAATTTGCTCACAAGGGATAATAAATTTGTTTCAGAGGCTCTAAACCCCTCTGGCCTTTGTGCATACCCTTATACATGTGCATACAAGTATACAGAAACACACACACACACGGACATACATACACAGAGAAACAAAAATAAATTCCCAAGTCATTGTAAAGTCCCAGGACTATCAAACAAATTAAGATAAGAATGTTACACATATGTCTACACATGTACTAAAAAGTAAAAGTTTATGGTATTGTTTAGTTAGAGTTTCTATTGCTATGAAGAGAAACTATGACCATGAAAACTTTTATAGAGGAAAAAATTTAATTTGATAAGAGGCACTTATAATTTCAGAGGTTTCGTTCATTAGTTTTATGGCAAAACAAGATATCGAGCAGGTAGCTGTGGTGCTGCAAAAGGAGCTGAAAATTCTACATCTTGATCCACAGAATGTAGGGGTATTGTGTTGTTTCATGGTAAATAATTGTCCCACCCACTGGTTTAATAAAAGCACTGATGGGCCAAAGGCAGGCAGGAAGTGTGGGTGTGGCTACCAGACTAAAAACTCTGAGAACAGGAAGCACAGAGAGAACACCAGAGAGAAGCCAGAAGAAGCAGAGGACAACTATGCTGCTCTAAGAAAAGGTACCCAGCAGCATGGCTGAACAAGAGACATGGGTTAGATGAAGGGTACAGAGTTAGCAAGTTATATGCCTATGCCTTAGACCGATCAGCCTAAAACTATCTTATGCATCTGTGTGTCTCTGTCTCTGCGAGTCTGTGAGTCTGTGGGTCTGTGGGTCTGTGGGTCTGGGGGCCTAAACCTTGAGGTTAGGCCCAAAAGTCCAGGCGAGAAACCTCATACTACAAATGGGAGCCCAACTTGGGGCAAAAATGCCCACATAAAGACATAGAAAGCTTAAAACAATGGTCTAGAGCACAGAAACTGAAGACAGCCAAAGCAGCTTGCGAGTTGTGTCTCTGAAGTGTCCTGCAGTAAAAAGACTGAGTGGTATATGGGATTAAATTATAAAATTCTGTGTTTGTTACATGCAACTTAAGGTGAACAAGGCTAGTTCCTGAGCCTAGATGTAAGCAAAGAGCTCTATATGGTGGATTTAAGGTTTCTATTAATAAGGACAAAAAGAGAATAGAGTCAAAGATGGCTTCTTAGTGTCGGTGTTTTCTTGGATCAGCTCTGTTTGCTGGAGGCAAACTGAGGCTTAGCTTTAAGAGAAGCTTCCTGATTCAGCCTTAGAGGCAAAATACTTGTGAGTTTTTTTAAGAGGCCCTGCTGCCTAATACTTAAATGGAGTTAATGAGCAGCAGATGGCAAAGCTTTACTTGGTAATTATATGGACCCTAAAATTCCCAGAGTACCTGGGCTAAAAAGTAAATTCTATGAAATTAGACTAGGAGCTGGATGGAGCCATCCACCCATCCTACAAACCTTGAATCCTGGAGATTAAAGGTGTGTTCAGAAATTGAAAGAAATAAAAGAATCCTTGACAGATTAAAGGTGTGTTCAGAAACAGAAATAAGTAGGAGAATCTTGGTGGAGTCAGTCACCCTAGCCAAGCAAAGATGTGGTCAGAGACAGAAAAAGTTAAGAAATAAATATGCAGTAAAACCAGTTTTTTAAAAAAAGTCTAAGTTGTTTAGAATGTGTTGAAAATACATATACATAGACTTAGAGAAAGAAAAGAAAAGGTAGGAAAAACCTTTAAAAAAAGAAATAGAGTGAAATAAATAAATAAATAAATAAGCCATGTAAAAATGGAAAATACAAAGAATGTCTAGATACTGTATGTTATTGTCTTATCTTTAAGCTTCTTGACTGAAAATGACTTAGTAAAAGCTGCTAAAAGACAGTTGAGTATAAATGCTGTTGGAGTAATTCAACCTATATATTTTGTAAATGAGTTTACTTTAAAATTGAAATGCGAAGATACCCTACTTTGGAGAAGAGGTTTTCCTTTTATTTTCACAGAAAATGAGAGGCTGTGGATTTATTCCTGGATAAAGAACATAAAGTTTGATAGAGGAAGACCCCTTGAACTATCTCCAATGGAAATGGATGAAACAGATGATTCGACATTTCAGAGTACTTCTGTTGAAGTTTCCCGAGCTCTGTATCTAGAACAACTTCAAGGAGATTGGCTGAGATGACCCAGCCTTAGTGACTACTCCACTAAAGACTTGTCTATAATCCTAAATTTTAATTTGGATTCCCTTGAGATTGCCAACTCCCCATTCAGCAGGAAGTAGCCTAGAGAACAACACCCTGTTTCCCACAACATAGATTATGGATGTTGTGTTTATTTACAGTGTTGTTTATAAGTTGTTATAGATAAGGGGGGAAAGAATATTAGATTTGGAGTTCTTTTTGTTTTAAAAGGAGAAAAGGGGATATGTAGGGGTATTGTGTTGTTTCATGGTAAATAATTGTCCCACCCACTGGTTTAACAAAAAGCGCTGATGGGCCAAAGGCAGGCAGGAAGTATGGGCAGGGCTACCAGAGTAAAAACTCTGAGAACAGGAAGCACAGAGCAGAATGTCAGAGAGAAGCCGGAAGAAGCAGAGGACAACTATACTGCTCTAAAGAAAGGTACCCAGCCGCATGGCTGAACAGGATGAGTCATGGGTTAGATGAAGGGTAGAAAGCTAGCAAGTGATATGCCTGGGTCTTAGACCAATCAGCCTAAAATTATCACATGCATCTGTGTGTCTCCAACAGAAGAACAGGAAACAACTGTGTAACACACTACCCATGGCTTTAGCATAGAAGATCTCAAAGCCAGCCTCCAGAGTGACACACTTTCTCCAACAAAGCTACACCTACCCAACAAGGCCAAACCTCCTAATAGTTCCACTCCCTTTGGGGGCCATTATCTTTCAAATCACCACAAATATATTTTGATAGATACAAATAAAATCTCAACTTTTACTACAAAATTGTTCTCAAACTTTCTTATGTTGTACTCTTAATATAGTTCATGCTGTGGTGAACCCAATCAAAAATTATTTTATTGCTAATTAATGATTAGAATATGGTCACTGCTATAAATTGTAATATAAATATCTGATATGTAGGTATCTGTTATATGTTTTCCCAAATGTGACACAACCTACAAACTGAGAATTGCTGCTTTAAAATGATGTGAATTTATATTAAATGTCTTTTTTAATTGATGACATTAAAGAGATTAGTAGTAATTCTTAGTTCTTTCAGTAATAAAGCACCATGACTAAGGCAGTTTAGGCAAAAGCAAGAGATTTTTCATTGGAGAGTAGATTTTTGGTTCCAGAAGAAGAGCCTATAATCATTGGGACATCATGGCAAGCAGTAATTAACCAGAGCAGAAAGCTGAACAATCACATTTTCATTCATGTTCAGAAATCAGAGAATGAACTGACAACAGCATGAGGCTGTAAGTTTTAAAACCTCCCTATAATGGTTTAAACAAAAATGTCATTCATAGGCTCATAGATTTGAATGATTAATCACCAGGGAATGCGAATGTAAGGAATAGCAGGTGTGACCTTGCTGGATGAAGTGTGCCACAGCAGGAGGTAGTCACCCATGCCAATCCCAACATATCTCTCTTGGCCAGGATCAGAATATAGCTCTCAACTACTTCTCTAGTACCCTTTTTGGTTGTGTGTATCCATGCTTACTGCCATGAAGATAATGTACTACACCTCTGAAGCTGTAAAAAAATAATCCCTCAATTAACTGTTTTCTTTTGTAATAACTGATGTGGTCATGGTGTATCTTCACAGCAATAGAATACTAAGACATTCCCCCAATGACATACTTCTTCAAGCCAGGCTATAAATCCTAAAGGGTTCTGTAACTTCCCAAAACAGAACCACCAGCTAGATACCATATATTCAAATATATAAGCCTAGCTGGGCATTACTAACTAAAACTCTTATAGTATTTTCACTTAAAAGTTATTTTGAGTATTGATAATAATTTGAAAATGAGGGTATCCATAGATAATGATTACTGAAAAAAATGAAGAAAGTAAATTTCTCTACACATATTTTATTAATGCACTACTAAACGTAGTATAGAACCCAAAACCCATTAGTTTATAAACCAAAATATCTAACAAAATGGAGAAATGGAACATTGTAATTTTAAAAAGCTCATGTCTATTTTAAATGTATATAGTTATTTTTATTGTTCTATAAATTGGGATGTTGTAATTGGCCAGCATTTTTATTTTAACTCTCTGGACAATTTTTAACACTATTTTATTATGGTCATCTGAAAATTGTAATGTTTTAGTCCACTTTGAGTATACAAAAATTAAATATGACATTGCAAGTGTACCTTGTTTCATGTATCTAAATTTATAGTTTAAAATCAGCTCTGAAATGTAAACATTAAGGTTGAATTCTTGGTTTCTTATATAATTTCAATTTGTTTTTAAGCTATTGTTTATATATTATGAGCTAGTTTTTGTTTTTGTTTTTATTTTGTTTTGTTTTTTGCACACATTTCTTCTGGTAACACTCAAATGATGGATCCTAGACAGTATTTTCTGACAAAGAGGTTGCAACTACATTATTTAAAGAGGTGAAAAATGGTTTTCCAATGTATCCTAGGCTGACTTTGAGCTTGAGATCATCCTGCCTCTGCCTCACATATACTAGGATCATAGGCTTATAACAACACAGCAGGCTAACAGTACTCTTGATCTCGTTATTCCTGCTAAATGCATGTGTGTTCTTTCAAAATGAATGAATCAACTCTACAGAGATCTATAAAGTTTTTCTTCAGGGTATAAGAAACTTGCCAATGCCTAATTTTATAGCTCTAGATAGAGTTTAAAGATAACCAAGAAAAATGTAAAGACTCTGGATTCATTTATTTACCACAGGAGGAAAGTTGCTGCAAAAATTCACAGAAGCCATGCCTCTGCTCATCAGCATCAACTCAGCATGAGTCTTGTAAGACTCACTTTTATACTATTGTAGTAGTACAGAGTAAAATTTTCAGAAATTCACAGGAGAGCTATCAGAGTAAGGGAGAAGAAATATATTATCAGAAATATTTTTTCAAAACTTCCAAGGCTATGTTAAAGCTTTCCACTTTTGTATGGGTGAGAATTCATAAACATTAGCCTAACTAGAGATGTCATAGATCTATTTTAGAATAGAGATCATAAGTATAAGGTAATGGAAATATAATGGGTCAATTATGTTACCTAAAAAATCTTTAAAATAAAACTATGGCTAGGCAAAAGAGAGCAGTATGAGAAATAACATGTAATCATATGGAGCATTTTAGTAAAATTTCATTTAAATTCTACATTACAAATGAGCTCATTAAAATAAGGACATGAAGTTGAGAGGGAAGAAGGGTAGAGAATACTAGTGAAAGTTGGAGGGAAACATACAAACGCGGCTATAAACAAAATTTTTAGATGAATATAGTAAATCTTCTAAGAATAAATAAAAATACTATTTAAAAAATTTGTTGTTTAAAAATACTGTATTCATCTACTCACTCAAAGGGTAGATACAGTAGGAAACAAAGAAGGGAGATATTGTTCTTCATTCATGTACAATACTTTTATTTATTATTACTTATAAATTTAAAAAAACATCAAAAATAAACTGGGCAAGCCTGTCATTGGCCCTATAGGTCTAACAGTTTCATTTGTCTGGATATAAAAAAAAAACACTCTTAATAATTTTTTGCTTGTTACAATGGGTTTTCTGGCCCATGGTTTGGACCTGCCTGCCACTCTTATCTACACCAGCAATACCAAAGTCCCAAAGAAACACATAGATGCTTATATTAACTTTATGCTATTTGGCCTATGGCTCAGGCACATTGTGAGATAGGTCCTGTATCTTAACTCAGCCATTTTCATTTATTTGTCTGCCATGTGGTCTATGGCTCACCTGTGTTTCTTACGTGTTGCTTCTTTAGGTATCTTGATCAATCTGTCTCTGATTACACCCTCCTTCTCATACCTATGCTCCTGTCTCTGTCAATGGTGTTCATCAAATGTCAAAATAGCTCCTTTATTTAAAGATTAAAGATTGTATTTACAGCATACAGAAAGACATTTCCATATCAGTTGCTATTCATCAAAGCTACAATTCTCTAATATGATGTTCAAAGATTTAGAACTTTGTTCCTTCCATGAAATGCTAAATCTCCATTTTCTAATTTTATCCCATGTATGTATAGTATTTGGTTCTTAATTGTATTCATGCAATATGTGCTTTACACTAAGAATGGAATTAAACTGTTAATGTATCCAAAGAATCATGCCATTTAATATTTTTGTCACTCTGCCATCTATAGATCACAGAAAATAAACACATAGAAAAGAAAAATAAGACCTAATAAATTATTATAGATATTTTGTATATATAGTATTTTATTAGCTTTGCACACATTAGACATCTGACATTTGATCTTAACTATTTATTAGACCCAAGAATCAATATTTTTTGCTGTATTAAATGATGTTTAACCAGTCCTTGAAGGAATCACATTTTACAAGCTGCTTCTTGAAGTTATGTACTATCATTAGGGTGAGCACAATTCTGAACACTTTGGGTTTTGTGTGTTCATAAATTATGTCTCATACCTGAAATTTCAACAATTTTTGATTCAGTTCTTTTTAATTCTTATCTCATAAAATATATCCTAGCCACAGTTCCACAGATTCTCCTTTCTCTACTACTCCTACTCCTCTCCACTAACCCGGCCCCAAAATGTACTTATTCTCTATTTCCCTTCAGAAAATAATAGGCCTCCAAGGAATATCAAATGAATACAGCACACATAATGAGATACAATAAAATTAGGCACAAATTCTCATATCAGGCCTGGGTGAGGCAACCCAATAGAAAGAAAAGTGTATCAATATCAAACAAAACAAGCAGAGAAACCCCCCTTCCCACTGTTAGGAGTCTCATAAAACACCAGGATACCAAGCTATATATATATATATATATATATATATATATATATATATATATATATATATATATATATATGCAGAGCCCCTAGCACAGACCTATACAGGCTCTGTGAGGCCCTAATAGTCTTGTTCATTTGATTCTGTGGGTTGTATTCTTCTAGTTTCCTTGATCCCTTTGGCTCTTACAATTTTCCCCCCATCTTCTGCTGGGTTCCTTAAGCTATAGGTAAAGGGACATACCCTATTTGGGCTCTTTTACTACCTGATATTTTACTGTGAGTCTCCGTATCTGCTCCCATCAGCCGCCATTGGAAGCCTCTCTGGTGATGTTTGGGCTAGGCACCAATCTCTGAACATAATAGAATGTCATTAAAAATCATTTTATTGTTTATCTATATCAGGTTTATGGGATATCTAGCCTCTGGTTCCTTGTCATCCAGGCAGTGTTGAGCATGGGGGATATCTAGCCTCTGGTTCCTTGTCATCCAGGCAGTGTTGAGCATGGGGGATATCTAGCCTCTGGTTCCTTGTCATCCAGGCAGTGTTGAGCATGGACTCCCTCTCCTCATATGTGCTTCAATTAGACCAGTCATTTGTTGGCCACTCCCACAAGTTCTGCACCTCCAGTGCCACAGAACTTCTTGCAGGTAGATAAAGGGTATAAAGTTTTGTTGCTGGATTGGCAAACCAGTCCCATCACTGGTTGTTTCCTTCTTACACAAGATGACCAGTTAAGGCTCTGTGTCCTCCATTACTACAAGTCCTTCCTAGGGTTAACCTTGAAGAATTCTGGGAGTTTGTACTGTACTGTTTCCACATCATTCCACATATGACTCCCACTTTCAGCCATCTGTCCCATACTGTCTCCCTCCATTCTAACCCCCATATAATCCCTCCTGCTTCCATTTCCACCCACATCCAGTCTACCCACAAAATTTATTCTCTTTTTCTTTCACAGGGAGCTGCATGTTTCCCCCTTAGATGCCTCTGGGATTTTAGGATGATTATTTCCTTAACAGTTAATATTCCACTACTAATATTTGTAATTTTTGTCTTTCTGGGTCTGATTTTTATCTGGTTCCTTTCATTTTTTTCTCAAAATTTTGTGATGTCATCTTTAAAAACTTAGTAATACTCCATTGTGTAAATGACCCACATTTTCTTTATCTATTCTTAGGTTGAGGAACATCTAAGTTGCTTTATAGTTTCTCTTAAGACTAAGCTTCTATGGACATAGTAAAGCAAGTGCCCTTGTGGTGAAATGATGTACCATTTGTGTATATGCCCAAGTGGTATTGTTGGGTCTTGACTAGATTGATTCTCAATTTTTTGAGGAACTACCATATTGATTTCCAAAGTTGCAGTAAAAATTTGCATTCCCACAAGCAATGGAGGCATTTGCTCATTGTCCCACATGCTCTCCAATATCAACTGTCATTTATGGGTTTGATCTTAGCCATTCTGACAGGTATAAAATGAACTATCAATATCATAGGTATTTTGATTTGCATTTCCCTGATATCTAAGGATGTTGAATATTTATCCTTTTTCTCAGCATTTTGAGATTGTCCTATTAATAATTCTCTGTTCAGATCTGCAACTCATTTTTAAATTGAATTATTTTATTTGCTTATGTCTAATTTTTTTTAATTTTTGAATATATTTTGGATTTTAACCCTCTATAAGATATAAAGCTAGTAAAAATCTTTTCCCATTCTTTAGGCTGTCATTTTGCCTTACTGACAATTTTGTTTGCCTTTCAGGAAACATTTGACTTCTTATTAGTATAAATTTTATGTCTATATAGTTTTCTATTATCATCAATAAGGAAAGTTTAGGTGAAGCTAAACAGAAAAAAGATCATGAGACAATGTATCCTAGGCCTTGAATTTCTGGAAATCTGGCATTTCTCTCCTTTTAGTCCCAAATGTGCTGGGATTGGAGGCATGAGCCATCTTTCCTGTCTCCCATGAATATTAGTCAACAAAATTCAGCCAACAAGAATCTGTGTGAGTTTAATCCAATGCCTTATGAAAGAAGAATACTTTGTACTTTGGAAACTTTAGAATATGCAAAATAACTGATCATCTCTATCATACTGCTTATGTATCCAGAAGTTATGTGTCCACATAACTCTCCACTTGCATGCCCACAGATATAGAGCAGGAGATCCAAGACTGTAGTCATAAGCATATAGAGTTCTGACCAAACAGAACTATTTAATAACCACTCTTGTGTGCCCAGCAGCCATGTTTTTTGAAAGTAATTTCCTATGAATCAGTAGCTCCTTTTTAAGGGATTCTATCAGCAAGTAAGGCTGACAACTAATGAATAAAACCTTTTAAAATTAAAAGAAATACTTATATATAGCAAAGAAAACAATTATCATGTAGATAAGCAACTCACAGAAAAGGAGCAAACTTATTCCCAGCTTATACATTGAGAAATGATTAATACCTATAATAACACATAAAACAAAAAACACTGATTAAAAATTAAAGAACCAGGACTGGAGAGTTTGTTCAGTGGTTACAAACAATTATTACTCTTGGAGAAGTCCAAGAGTCTCCAATTCTCAATATCCACAGGGCATCTAACAGCCACTGTAGCTCTAGTTCTAAGGGGATGCCTTCCTTTGACCTCTGATGGCAGCAGGCATGGTGCTCTCTTCTTACATTTGTGAGCATCAGTCACTATACAAGGAATGTACACATATGAAGTTAAAGTACATATACACATAAAATAATATAAACAAATAAATCTTTAAAAACCTGAAAACAAAGGACCCAGTGAAAGAATGGGTTAAAGAACTTAAACAGAATATTTTCAAAGAAATGCAAATGTCCAATAAGTGTTTTTAGAGTCTTCAACAGCCTTTGCCATCACAGAAATGAAAAATAAAATTAATTTAAAATTTCAAAAAAAGTTACAAAAGCCATCTTTGTCAGGAGAAGTTTTCTTTTATTTACAGTTCATCATTAGGAATCCAGGACATGAATTCAGGCAGGAGAAAATGCAGGGATGATGGAAAGAACAGTGTTTAATGTATTTCTCTCCCTGGATTGTTCAGCTAGCTTTTTTTGTACAAACAATGTTCACCTGCCCAGAGAAATATGGCTTGCAAGGGGTTGAACCCTCCTACATTAATTAGCAATTAAGAAAATGCCCCTCATACATGCCCAGACACAATTCTGATAGACAAAATTTCTCAGTTGAGGTTCCCTCTTCCCAGGTGTGCCAACTTGACAACTAAAGCTAAGTATTAGGAGTGAACTAGCCTGCTAGTGTTTTTATTTTGGCCTTTAGATAGCCTGAGAAGGTAAAAAATTGATCTTTTAATTGCAATGGAAAATTGTAACCAGACAGTCTAAAAAAAATGAACTACACAATAGAAAAACTATTTCTATTGTGGAGTTTTATTGTTCTCTGTAATTTTAAGTTCCAATTCAGTGAATTGATTTCACATGGTTTTGGTATCTTGTAAATAGAAAGTCCATCTATTACTAATTGCTATAGATATTATATTCTCCTGATTTTCTAATTCACTTTCCAACTATAGATTTTTGCATGTTTTTCATTTTGTGTTTAAGAAAATAATGATATAAATCTGTTATTTATTTTTTATTTCTCAGTACCTCCATGGGATACTGCGTTTCTTTTGGCTGTCTAGAAACTCAGTCCTTGTCATTCTCTCTTTTGATTGTGTCTATATGCATTTCTCCGAATTTCTCACCATTTACAATCAGTGTCTGTAGGAACCACAGAGCTAACAAGGCTTCTGGAATATTTTAAATCCTAAGCCTCATGGTCCCTAAAGCAATCCATGTACAAAGGGCAATGAATTAAGTGGCTGGAAACTCCCATTTGTTTGAAGTGCTCTCCAGGGAGTCAGTTACATTACAGCTTGGAAATGAGATTTGGCAGGTAGTTGCTGAGCAACAAGGCCTGGTATCAGCTATGGATGAGAGAACACTTCCACAAAAACTTTTTTAAATGCTTCCTTGCAGTTTAAAGTATATTTATCATAAAATCAGATTCTAATTTCAAAAATCCTAACAGTTCAATTATAACACACTGCCTTTACAAGTCACATACTTATATTTGGATAAATATCTTCTTAAAGAATTGTTTTTATTTTTAATTATGTTTATGAGATTTGTTTGTGTGTGGTTTATGTGTCTAGAAGTATATGTGTCTGTAGAGATCACATACAGCTGAAGCTATTGGCAATTTTGAGCCACCTTATACAGATGCTGGAAACTAATTTCAGACCCTCTGCAACAATGGTATACACTCCTAAACACTGAGCTATCTCACAATTCCCTTAAGTACTCTTTTGCTTATGTATTCATTCCTTATCCAAAGTATTTGAGTACTGAATGTTGAAATCAGATGTGGGATAACAACATGAGAATATAGGTTTGGAGCCCAATATGAATTGAATCATTTGAATTTTATAGAAGTATGTATTGAAAACAAAATCAATTTACTTTTCATAGTGCCACAAAAAGTTTTAGATTTCTTAAATATCACGAAGTCTTTTAAATCAATAACTGTATAAGAATGGTTCTAGATTACAAGTACTAAAACTGGTATAAACCTCAGTATTCTGTCAAATTTTTGGTGAAGTTTTTCTAAACTTCTGGTATTCAAGTACCTTAATGAGATCAGTAGAATAACCCTCCATAAAAGGACTAAAAGGCAATTATTTGAGCTCACTGTATTTTATTTCCTAAGATACTGAAATTTTTGTTTCTTCAGTAATGCTTTAATATGAAAATAAACCTGGCTAGACCTTATATTCTTACAAAATTTCTAAATTTAAAATTTCTCATAAATTTGAATAACATTTACATGATCAATAACAAAGTAATAGACAACTTAAAAACAAACCTATTAACAAATAATAGACAACTACCTTGCTTTTCTTAAGCAAAATCAAAACAAAACCCACAAAGTTTGAGCTCCCAGACTCTCCTATGATATAAGAACAGTTGTTAACATGATTTGAGGGAAAATAAGATAGAATAAACTTTATATCCCAAAAATCAATCTATTAAGGATACTGCTGATACTACTACTCTAAATGCCATTGTCATTCCCTATGCACACCTTTACCTTATACAGGGGAAATTTGGAGGATTACAAGCTATACAACTATGATGATATAGCACTGAACACTACTGAACTACTGTATTTGGGGTAGAGCTTCTTAGATAGGGAGATATACATTGTTTACCACCACAAGTTTTAATAATAATTTTGCTCCTAACTTGTGGGGATATGTCTCATATTTAATAAAAACTAGTCTGAAATATGAGAGGGATCTACCCACAGTCAATGCAGGATGATCAGAGAGTAGTGATTTACATCTTTAATCCCAGCACAGGGAATATCTGGGAGTTGTGACCTATGCCTGACTGGGAGTGGTGACCTACGGCCTTAACCACAGCAGATCCGAGTTTGAGGTCATTTTAGTTTACAGAGGGAGTTCCAGGCTCACAGGTAGGCAGTGGTGGTACCATACCTTTAATCATAACCTGAATGTGAAACAACTTGGTGAAGAGGGTATTTAAGACAACCATAGAAAGACAGATGAGGCAGTAGAAGAAACAAGGAGTGAGGCTGAGGAAACTGGAAGACAGCTGGGTGAGATTTGACTGTGGTCTTCCCATCTTTGATATTTCAGCCTTTCCCTGATTATCTGGCTCTGAGTTTCCTTTATTTGTACAATACTTTGTGTCCAACATTTGGGCACAAATTCCCCTTCCCCCAAAACAAGGTGCTTCACAGCCTGAGCAACACTGGGCCAGAGGAATAATTACCAGCTGGCTAGGAAGCTTTTTATTCTGAGTTAGCATCCAGTCTTAGGCAGACCAGTCACACATGTTTTTGTTTCACTCTCATCTGGGTTTTTTTTAGACAGTGGCCTCTTTCTCCTGGTGGGTTGTGGGTTGTATTTTTTTTTTCTTTTTGGACTCCTCCTTAGGTGGCTATCACACTAGGTAGTTTCCCCACTTCACAGTCCTTTGAATCATTCCTGACAGGATGAGGAAATTGGATTTTTTTAAAAAGAGGAATGTTTAAGGCAATTGAGGGTGTTTGATCTTTCTGTAATCTTTCTATAGATGTTTTGATATTGGAGCCAGTAAAAGATAAATAAAGCACATGTGATTATCATCATAATGTATATCATACTATTTAATATGAATATCTTTTGTTTGATTTCTGTTTTATCATTTAAAAAATCAATTAATGTAAATTCCAAGAAAAATGTCTTAGAGAAGCATGAAAACTGATAACACAAAAATGTTCAAAATCAGAGGAATATAAAAACTAATTTCAGCAAGGTCATCTAAAATTACACAAAATAGCCAACATTAATATATCCTGTAACCTTTAAAAAAATTACACAATGATAAAGATGATAGAGAAACTAGTTGAGCTCGATTACCAATGCTAGAATTAAGGAGAGTAAAAGAAACAATTGTGACATATGGGATGCACTCACCATTTATAAAATAAATGATAAATAGCCAGTCATCATGTAACTGGATCAGCCCTAAAGATTGGTTAGCTATGGTAACTGCTGTTCTAGAGGCTGGGCCACTTTTACAGTGGAAACCATGGTGGAAGGAGATTAATACAATAGAACAAAGAAGCAGAACCAGTAAAGGTGGAAATCTATCTTAAAATACACAAATCCAAGATTAATATTTATTGGCATATAAACCAACACTCACGATACAGGTAACAGCTTATATAGGTGCCTGATAGACTAGATTATCCACACAATAGACAATGGATGCTGAACCAGTCTCTCCAGCAGTCAGGAACCAAAAATGGGCTCCCCTAGATACCAGCAGCCCCTCTTAAATGGGGCTGGCCACTCCCCCTTCAAGAACCCAGGATCCTGGCTAAGTGTCTTCTGACCTTATCAGCTGATACCTGAATCCCACCAAAAACCAGAGGCACAGAAGTCTCACAGCACCAACTTCTTAGGGAAGGAGATTATGCTGATATTGAAAGGCAATCCTTATACAATGAGCATACTCTGGGTTTATGCTGCACAGCATCTTTAAATGCCTGTGATAAGATTGAAGAAATAGGAAAGAATACTGAATAGTTCATGAACATAATTCAAAACTCAAAAGAATCTTTTACGGACTTTTTGCACAGATTAACTGCAGCAGTAAACAGAATGGTACTAGACTTAGAAGCCAGGCATATAATAATTGAATCACTGTTTTTGAGAATGCCAATGCATGATGTACAAAAATACTTAAACTGTTAAAAACAAGGTCTGCACTGTTGGAAGATTGAATTATTAAGACAATTAATCTAGAGTCTTATGACAGTGATGATAACTGAGTAGGAGAGCTTATTTCTAGAGGTATAAGAAAAAGCCAAAATGTTAAATGTTACAATTGTGGAAGGCAAGGTCACTTAAAAAGAGATTGTAAACTAGGCATTCCCAGAAACAGTACTTTTGATAGGAATAATCCCAAGAGAATGTCCCTCCCTTCTAGAGTATTCAGAATGTATAGAGAAGGGAGACATTGGATGAATGACTGCAGGATAACAAGGGGTAGATAAGGTAACTTTTCTGACTTTAGAAAACTTCCCAAGGGGGCTTTCAAAAGCCCCCATATCAAATACAGTCCAATCTTACTCTGCCATTGTGAATGAAACAACTTCCCAGAAAAATTAGAGAAATTAAAACCTATTTTTAAAATACATACAGTACTGAATGATAGAAAAACTATAGAAAAAGAAAAAAAATCAGGAAAAATTATAAAGCAAATATATTAGCAAGCTTATATCAACAAAGGCCAAAGTTAAAAGTACAAATAAATGATGTTATTATTGAAAGTTTATTGGACACAAGGGCATATATATCAACAATGTCACAAAAGTCATGTCATCCAAGTTGGCCCCTTCAGGAGGTAAATGTTCAGTTTTTAGGAATTGAGTAGTTATCCCAGGTAAAACAGTGTGCAATATGGCTTGAATATATAGGACAAGAAGGATAGAGAGGAATATTAAAGCCATATGTGACTAACATTGCTATAAATTTATGGGGATAAGATTTACTACAACAATGGAAAGCACAGCTTAATATTCCTCAAAATATAGAAATAAACCATAAACTAGCATGTGTTTCTGGAAAAAAAATAGAAGGTATTATAAGAAACAGTCACAGGCCATTCAGACTATACAGAAACAAGGCACATCAGCTGCTGATCTTTCAAAAATACCTACAGTTAACAGAGAAGCCTGTATTACTTCATCAATTTCCTTTAACAAAAGAGTAATTGAAGGCCTTAGAACAGCTGGCAGCTGTAAAGGAGTAGTTAAATGCTAAGCATATAGAAGAATCAACCAGCCCTTGGAATTCTACTGTATTTGTTATTAAAAAGAAATCTGGAAAGTGGAGAATGATTAACAGACCTAAGGGCAATAAACAAGGTGATCCAACCAATGGGCCCTCTACAGCCTGGGATTCCTTTGCCTTCTCTATTATCTAAAAAATGGCCTATCATAGTTATTTATTTAAAAGAATGTTTCTTTACAATACCTTTACAAGAACAAGACAAAGGAAAAAAAAATCACCTTTACTGTGCCCAATTATAATAATTCTCAGCCTGTAAAGAGATACCAGTGGAAGGTCCTCCCTCAAGGAATGCTGTATAACCCTACTCTGTGCCAGTATTATGTACAAAAACAAGTAGAACAAATATGTAACAAATTCCCACAATCTATAATTTATCATTACATGGATGATATCTTCTTGACCAATTCAAATATTGATACTTTAGAAAAAATGTTTGAAGAAGTGAAAAAACTTTTGCTTGATTAGGGATTGCATATCACCCCAGAAAAAGTACAAAGAGGGGATTCCATTAATTATTTATGTTACAAAATAGGCCAACAAAAGTTTAGATCTCAAAAGTTACAAATTAGCAGAGACAGAATGAATACACTTAATGATTTTCAAAGATTACTAGGAGACATTGCCAATTTATGACCACTATTGGAATTAAAAATAATGAACTAGATAATTTGTTCAAGACCTTAAATGGTGACAAGGGCTTAAATAGTCTGAGAGAATTGTCACCTGAAGCTGAGAAATAATTGGCTTTGGTGGAAAACAAATTACAGCATGCACATGTGGATCATGTGGATCCAGACCTTAATTACATTCTAGTTATCTTACCCTCTAAGCATTCTCCTACAGAAATTTTAATGCAAATGAAAAATGTTATATTGGAATAGATATCTCTCCCACATAAACCAAGTAAGAAATTAAAGACATATGTGGAAAAGATTTCTGAGCTCATTTTAAAAGGAAAGTTAAAACTTCGTCGATTGACAGGAATAGATGCAGCAAAAATTGTTGTATCTTTAACTAATGAAGAAATTGACCAATTATGGGTAGAAAGTGAACCCTGGCAAAGAACCTGCAGTGATTTTTAGAGAGATATTAACAGTTCTCAAAAGCAAAAAAAAATTCCCCACCCCCCCAAAAAAACCTAATTGGATTCTTCCTCATACAAGATAAACCAATTTCTGGAGCCCCTATATTTTATACAGATGCAAACAAATCATAGAAGGCAGGGTACAAATCAGAACATATAAGTAAAGTGGCCCAAAGCTTTTATAAGTCTGTTTAAAAGTCAGAATTATATGCTATCGTGATGTTATTAATGGATTTTACACAACATCTTAATGTAGTCACTGACTCTCAGTATGCAGAAAGAGTTATTTTACACAACGAAACTGCTGCTTTTATTAATGATGAATCAGAATTAACTTCATTGTTTATTCTTTTACAAGAAATAATCAGGACTAGAAATCATTACTTCTATATAATACACATTTGATCTCCTATGTGTTTGCCAGGTCCTTTATCAAAAAGTAATGATGAAATTGATAAATTATTAATTGCAAGTGTACTATAGGTCTCAGAGTTTGAAACAAAAGCATATTATCAATAGCAAAGGAATAAAAAAAAAGATTTTTCTATTACTTGGTAACATGCCAAAGAAATTTTAAAATGGTGCCCCACCTGTTCCTTCTATAACCAAATTTCATTACCAGCATGAAGTAATATTAAAAGTATACATAGAAATGAAATCTGGCAGATGGATGTATTTCATTTTACAAAATTTGGAAAATTAAGTTGTGTACATCATATAATACATATTTCTTCAGTATTTCAATGAACAACTGCTTTGAGTTTGGAAAAGGCTGATTCTGAAATCATACATTTGCTAGAAGTTATGACAAATATGGTAATATCTGTACAAATTATTACTGGCAATGATCCAACATACATCTCTAGTAAAATGAAGCAGGTTTTTGCTTATTATAATATAAAATATATTACAGGTGTACCACATAATACTATAGGACAAGTAGTCATAGAAAGTCCAAATAAAACTATAAAGGATATGCTAAATAAACAGAATGTGTTAACAATGATGCCAGAAATAGATGACATAGTGCTTTATTAACTCTGAATTTTATCAATGCTAATGAGATAGGAACAACTGTGGAAAAGCATTTGATTATAGAAACATCTTCTGAGATAAATCAGCCTGACTACTTAAAAAAATGTGTTGACTTCAGAATTAAAACCAGGACATGTGCTACATTGTAGCAGACTTTGGATTTTGTTTACACAGATAAGGAAAATCTTATCGTACAATTAATAAGGACTCATTTCAAAAATGGGAAGCTTCTTGATAAGAAGAAATGATGTCTCATCTACCAATGTGACAGTCTTTAATTTGTAAAAAAAAAAAAAAACAAAATCATCAATCAAGGGTCAGGGAAGGGTTCTAATTTCATGTTTACAGAAAGCTAAAATTGACATATTCAAGAAGTCAAATGACTGTGGACATCTAGACATCTAAAGCATAAGGAAAGAACATCCAGAAAAAAATTTACAAGCAAAATAAATTGGACTTATTGGTACCAATATTCTCTACAGGTAAAATAGAACTGTCTAACATCTGTATCTTTTTACTATAAGAAAAGTTGAAGTCCCCATTCAATTGAAATTTAAAGCTGCTTTGGAATTGGAGTTTGCCTCTCTCCTTCTCTAAACCCAAGCATGCTTTTAAAAGAAAAAGCACTAACTATCAGAGGATCCATATGATATGAGACAGAAGTAAAACAAAATTATGGGATTATTCTATTACTGCTAACCTCATGATATTTTGGTTTTAGACTATTCAATATTTATTCCTTTATATATATATACTTTATATAAAATTTATAAGAATTATATATATGTTTAAACATTTTGTCATATTAACATTCATATAGAATATTAAATATAAGACTAATATATAAATATTAACCATTTTATCTTAATACTAGTGATATAAAGTACTAACTAATTGTAGAAAAAGCTTTTTCTAGCTTCCTTTACATTGTTTTGGGTATGAGTTTCTTATCAGTTTTCTGCAGTGAACCATGAAGATACATATCTGTGATGTTTAAAGTCTACAAAAGGAATATGGAGCCCCACAATGAAGAAGGGACTGGCAAACCTGCCAAGACAAGGAAGGGAGGTCTTTAAGAATATTTTGCTTCATAGATAAATCTTTTAGATACCCTGGCCTGTAGGCTGAAGACGGATGCCCCAAATCTTCAGTGGAAACTTGGGTGACTTTTCAGGCAACCAACTGTATCTGTCATTTTTCATATTTTTGGAAGTTGTTTGCTGTTTATACTTCCTATTTAGTTATTTATTATTTTTCTCATGTATCTCGGGGAGTTGAAGATGATATTGTTACATTTAAAGATTTTCTAATTTCAGTTTTAGAAAAAAAAATACTAAGATGTGTAAAGTGTGTATGTTTGCCAGACATCAAAATAGTTTTCAGTTGGTAATGCATGTTAGATAGAAAGTGAATTAGGTACAATCTTTAGATTGACCAAAATAAGATCAATAATTTTTTTCTTTGAATTTGTCAATTGTTAGTGGGCTGGACATTGTTGATGTAATTATTGCTTGTATACATTGTATATAGTTATTGGACCTATTTTATATAGTTTTTCTTATATTATCTATATCCATCTTTTTGACTTTTAACATAAAAATGTGGTGATATATTACATATTTAATTAAAATAGTCTGAACTATCAGAGGTCAGAGCCACCCACAGAGCCAAGCCATGAAGGCCAGGAAGTAGTTACCCACAATTTTAGTTCCATCACTGGAAAAGCAGAAATATGTCTGAATCTCTGTGAGTTCAAAGCCAAATAGAGCAAGGTGGTTGTAGCACACACTTTTAATCCTAGCTCTAGAAAAGTTGAACCAGAAAGTAAGATAACTGGGAGAGGGAGAGAATGAGAAGTTCAGTTTCCTCTGATGTTTCCCTTGTCAGGTAAGGGTGGAAAGGCTGAAGTCAGAGGACTTTTAAATAAAGGCCTAAAGAGTTGACTAGGAAATAATTGGCTATGGCTTTTTTCCCTCATCTCTCTGATCTTTCAGCTTTTCTCTGGGTTTTTATTATAATCCCAAATAGAATTTATGAAATATCATGTATCTTAGATACTTAAACATAAAACAAAAAAATCATCTTTAGTTGACTTGTGTATAGTTCATAGTCCATACCTGTGTTAAGATGTGCATTTTACCTTTAAAAGTTTGTGTTTTCAGAGCCAGGGGACAAAATACTAATGAAAACAGATTGTCTAGTTGATATAACTTTTCAGAGTGCTCCTGATGTGGAATTCCTAAGCATTATACATTCAGAACAGCTTCAATGCTACTGGATGAGTTCATCCAGCCTCTCAGACTACTCCAGCTAAGATTTCAGATAAGTCTTGTACTTTACCACTAAACTGAGACTATACAACAAATGATGCAGGTATATCTCTCAGGCCTTGAAAATTCCAGTGCCACTATGAAGTAGTCTAGAGAGCACAATATTTACATTCCTAAAATTTAGAATTGATTTTTTTAATATTCATTATTATTTAGGGAGGTTGGTAACAAGTTGTTATTATAATAGATAGGAAAAATGCTGAATAAAAAGATTAGATTCAAGGATCTCATTCTTAAAAGAAAAAAGGGGAATATGAAAATATTGGGATAAATGGATAGATTTATAATTCTACTTTTCAGCTAAAAATCTACCTGTTTTAAATATTTTATATTGATTTGAATTATTATATATGATATGAATTATAGTTATACTGAATGTATATTTCTACTCTTGTTTGAAGTATTGTGTTTATGGAGCTCATTTAAAAATAAAATGTATAACTAAAAACACAGGTTAGTCATTAATCATCAATAAATAAACTTGTAATCATACTTGGGTTGCTTTCAAAGTTAAAAAGATACATTTTAAATAGATGTTCTTCAAACACTTTAAAAATCCACAGAATATGGCATTTAAGATGTTTTAAAAACAAAAGGCTTTTTATGAGAATGAGATATGTCTGATACTGACAGCAACATTCTATTTAAAAAAAATGATGATGGGCGTTGAATACAGTCCATATGGAGTTTACTTTCATTATGACAAAGCTATCCATTTGGGAAAGAAACTAATCTTGCCTTGACTTCTGGCAGTATGGTGTACAAACTGTACAACTCTTTTCATCAGAGATTTTTTTAGGGTGTCTTATTTAAACAAACCTTATTTTCTTTAACATGGAATGGACCTACAGCCTCTCATTTTCTGTTAAAAATAAAAATACAATGTCTTTTCCAAAGTAGCATATGTAGGGGTATTGTGTTGTTTCAAGGTAAATAATTGTCCCATCCATTGGTTTAATAAAAAAGCTCTGATGGGCCAAAGGCAGGCAGGAATTATGGGTGGGGCTACCAGAGTAAAAACTCTGAGAACAGGAAGCACAGAGCAGAATGTCAGAGAGAAGCCGGAAGAAGCAGAGGACAACTATACTGCTCTAAAGAAAGGTACCAAACCACATGGCTGAACAGGAAAAATCATGAGTTAGATGAAAGGTAGAGAGCTAGCAAGTGATATGCCTGAGCCTTAGGCCGATCAGCCTAAAACTATAGTAAGTCTCTGTGTGTCTCTGTGGGACTGTGGGACTGTGGGACTGTGGGTCTGTGGGTCTGCTGGTCAGTGGGTCCAAAACCTTGAGGTTAGGCCCAAAAGTAAGGGCCAGAAACCGCCTACTACAAGCATATCTTTTTATTTCAATTTTAAAGTCAAGACACTTACAAAATATATAGGTTGGATTAATCCAACAGCATTTATAATCAAATGTTTCTTAGCGTCTCTTGGTTCTTCCTCAGAAGTCAAACAATTCAAAGACACAACAGCATAACATACACTATTCAGAATTTGTGTATTTTCCATCTTCATGTGGCTTATTGTTGTTATTCTATTTAATTTTTAAGACTTTTCTCTTTTCTATCCAAAGTCTATGTATATTTGTAAATATACTGTAAACTGTTTTGTGAAAGATAAAAAGATGTAAAGAAGTACAGATAAGCCACAGGCCATGTGGCAAGCCATAGATTAATAGAAATGAGTCAAGTTGTATAAGCTAGAAAGTAATGAGCCTAAGTCATAAGCCAATTTGTAATTAATATAAGCCTATGTGTAATTATTTTATGTGACAGTGGGACCACAGGTGGGAAGATTCTTCCAGATTGCAGACCCAGATGGGTCAGAAACTTATACTGCATATTTAGAGAAAAAGGGGGAGGTGTTGTGAAATAATCTGTTTTGTACCCTGTGAATATATGTCACTCTAATTGACTTAATAAAGTGCTAAACAGTCAACAGCTAGGCAGGATTTGGAGGGAAGCGAGAATGCTGGAAAGAATGGCAGAGTTGCCAAGGTATGTAGAAAAAGCAAGAAATATAGGAGATAAGGTAACAAAATACAAACCAAGTGGCAGCACATAAATTAATATAAATGAGGTAATTAAGTTAAAATAGCTAGTTAGGAACAAGCCTAAGCTATCAGCTAAGTTTTTATAATGTATGAGAAGTCTCCATGTGGTTATTTGGAAAGTGGTAGGTGGGACAGTGAAAGACTGACTACATAATTCACATTATGATTTTCCAAAAGAGGAATAGATATACTTTTATAATATATTCTGTATCTTCCTATTGCCATATGATAAGTCAGTAGTTTTCTATATAAAATTAAGAATGTTCTATCAAATATGAAATGGTAAGCTCTCCTTTTGTTATTATTTAAGATTTTAAAATTTATTTGTGTGTGTGTGTGTGTGTGTGTGTGTGTGTGTGTGTGTATGCGTGCGTGCAGTTGCCAGTGAAGAGAAGAAGACACAATTTGATCCCCTGGAGATAGAGTTGCACACCATTTTAATCAGCTCAACATGAATGCTAGGCACTGAACTTTGGTTCTCTAAAAGTAGCAGACAATCATTATCATTGAGACATTTCTCTCGTCCAAAGTTCTGTTTTTTAAGCATTATTTTATATAATGTGCAAGTGAGTCCTAAAATGAACTTGATTCTTCTACAGTCATGAGTCTCTGACACATTTTGGCAATAATATTTTTGTTTGTATATGTGCATGTATCCTGACAGTCTTTTCAGATTCTTAAGGCAGAAATACTTGGTTTCCACTGACCATGGTAACTCTGGATTGAAAATAATCTATACCAATTCTCAGAAAACATATAAACCTAAGCCCCTACCAGCCAGTAAATTTGGTTCTTGGAGATTAAAATAGCTCCACAGTTGAATGAAGCATATCATCCCAATTTCCATTAAGTTTCTAGATTTTGGTTGTTATGAACCAAAGTAACTCTGGGACCAAGCAAATTCTGCTGCTACTCCTGACTCTTGGACAGCATGATTGCTGCTAGTCCAATTATTTCTTAAGTCAGGTGTGGCATTATACTACTCATTCCCCAACTCTTAAGCAAACTTCTCTTTAATTGCTACTGCTTAATCTCTCAGATGTATCTTACATAACTGGTATGAATTGAATGCCTATCCTTAAAGCAAATGAAAACAAACAGATAATAAGAAAGACAGGTGACTCAGCCTTATACAAATAAGACCAAACAATATAAGTTGAATGTTAGAAAACTTGATTAAATTGACTAGTATTGACCATGGCCCTAAGGATAACTCTATTGCCTTTTTTGAGTGTGTTAAGGAGGCCATGTAACAGTATATTCTAACTGATTGCTCTTCCTTATAAGGCAATATCCTTTTCTCCTAGACAAATATTTTCTCAATTCACTCTTGACATCAGAAAGTAATTTAAAAATTGTTATTGAGAATGAACCACAAGAATTGAAGAACCCCCAGATAAGGGTCCAGAATGTTTCCCCTGGAATGAGGAAACACTTAGCTCAATAGCACAGCATTCATTAGAGAATGAAGTCTCAGGAAAATCTTAAAATTGCATAGGACCATAAGTTTTAGTCTTCATAGGAGAACCTCTTACTTCATTGATTCCTCATATTCCAGATAACTGGCATCTTGCTCTTGTCGGGTAGTAAACATCAATGATACTCTGTAACCAATTGCCACTCTGTTAATCTTAAGTGTGAAAGGCTGAAATTGCAGGTAGGACTATCATAGCTATTATAATCATATTGAAAGACTAAGGCTTTCCCTAAATGTAAATAATACTTTCTCTAGACTGAAGCCTGGTTGGGACTTTAACTATTAATCAGAAAATTTCTTCGTTATGAGTTTTTAACTCCAAGGCAGTCATACCATAACAGCAAAATTATGCTCATTATATTATTCTTAAGTTATCTCTAAAAATCTATTAAATTTAATAATATACCTTTATTTTCCAGATCAGTCTGTAAATAAATCTCTGAAAATAAGATAGCATGTCTATCTCTCTTGGAAACTTAAAATTCCCACAAATGACAGGATTGTATATTTCTTATAATTTTAGTAATTATTCTATCAGTTACTTAACCTTATTTAACTTGAATATTAACTTATTTAACTGCTTTTTAAATTTTATATCATCACAAATACAGTTGATATACTCTTATATGACCCTGTGATAATCTCATTTAATTTTTATAAATTCCCATGATTGTTTTACAAGGCCTGAAAATTAACAATAGTGGCAACACCCAATAGTTGACAAAACATTTCAGATAAGAGTAACCATATCAACTTTAATAGTCAATTCTTAAATGACCATATAGATTGAATTTCTGATGAAAAATGCTAGGTACCTAGGCAGATATGAGCAGACTAAAAGTTCATCATTTTTTATCCTGGTAACAATTGTCAGGAAGAGAAAGAATCACAATTGCCCCCGTTATGGTTTGAATAAGGATGGCACCCATAGGTTCATTTATTTGAATGCTTAATTATTAGAGAGTGGCAATACAGGAGAGACATTAGGAGTTGTGACTTTGCTGGAGTAAGTGTGGATTTTTTTAGAGGAAGTGACAAATAGGGGTAGGTTCATGCCAAGCCTAGATTCTCAGTCTCTTCCTGCTGTCTGGGGATCTAGATGTAAAAATCTCAGATACTTTCCTAGCACCATTTTTGTCTATGTGCCAGCATGATCCCCTCCATGAGGATAATAGACTAAGCCTCTGAAAGTATAAGTAAGTCACAAATAAATGTTTTTCTTTATAAGAGTTGATGTGATCATGGTGTCTATTTACAAAAATAAAGCATTAACTAAGACAACTCCTTAAAATAAGATATCCCATTAGAATTTGAAAATGTCATACTTAATATCACAAGAAAGAAGATGGAGATAGGAGGGGTTTATTAAAAGCACTTAGTGGAAAGCTATTTTCTCTTGATGTTGTATTGTTTTGCTTTGATTCTGAGATAGAGTCTTGCTATGTAGCTCTGGTTAGATTAAAAACTCACTACAGTGTACAGGAGGCTGGCCTCCAACTCATAGAGATTTACCTGCCTATGCCTCCCTAGTTCTGGAATTTAAGGCACATGATACAAAAACCAGATTTTCTTAATTTTAAAAATTTACTTTGTTAGTTATTTTGGGTCAAAAGAGTAGGATGTGAGTTAGAACTTTGGCCCTGAGTGAAACTGACATTCTACACTGCCCAAAAGAGTTATAATTTGGAAAGGTGTTTTGCTGCTCCTTTCCTTACAAACTGGTCCAAATGGGCTGACAAGCAGCTTGAGAGAAAATCCACCCTCAAAAGAGTCATGTCTTTCAGAAACTTGGGAAGACAAAATATATCTGAAAAGATAGTGAAAAGATTAGAGAGATAATTATCTTTTTAATATGATATATAATTTATATTTGAGAAGCCACTGCTCCAATTTGGTTACTTACAGACTCTCACCAATAAGTATGTCTTCTTTCTGAAACTTTTTTTCTTTATTTTTCTGTATTCAATTTTTGGATTCCAGACAGAATCCTAAGCTTCTTTGTCCTAATGTTTTGAGTATTCTCACTACTCTATGAACATCTTAATCTACAGCATGCAGTTTCTCAGAGACTTATAGTGCTAATTTTGCCCGCTTTCACGAACTATATCTCAAAAGACATAAATGTTATCCATTTCTTTCCTCTTATAAACTGACAAAATCTCTTGTTTTCTTGTCTTGTTATTTTTCCATTTTTCAAATAATAATAATATCCTTAGGTTGTCTTTTGACTCCATTTTCAAATTCTTTTATCTATTAGATGAAGAACCTGCAAAAAAGAACCCCATGTTACCTGGAAACAATGTGGCCATTATACAATTTAGTTTCATAATTTATAAGATTTTTAATGTAAACTAGCAGGACAAATTATAGTTTGTAAATTATACCAACCTTTGTGTCTTCATAGTCTTTAAAAATAAATTAATTTTATAGAATATGTAGTCATCCATAGTCATATGATATTAAAATTTGCCTGTCTGCTTCTTTCTCTTTCATTCTATTGTTTGCTCTCTCCTCTCTTAATGAATCTGTTGATATCATTATCTATATAACCTCAAAACCCTAAGATCAGTGATTTTTCTTTAAAACTACAAATTAATACTATCTGAGCTTGAATACACAAAGTTAAATTTAGTAGAAATTTCATTTCTATTTGCCCCTTTTTTTTTACTTTATTCCCTTTAGGTTATAGTTTCTATTTGTAATCTAATTGTCAACTACTATATTTTCTGTTTAGAAACAGATCAAGTGCTGTTTGTCATCTTTAAAAATTCTTTTCAAAGTGTCTCACCCAAATCTTCTATTTGCCCACAAATATAAGCAATGTCCTCAATATGTTTTTATATTTAAATGAATTGGTTTTATATTAATCTAAGATTTGTTAACATTTAATAACAGAAAGCTGTCATTGTTCTATATGGCTACCACCTAAACTCTAGAGAGTCACACTTTGTTTATAGCACAACAGGCTGATAATAAAAATCATTGCAATTATTTTTTAAATGCTTCCCAAAATCAGGCTCTCTTATGAAAAAATATGGGTTATATAAGTGGCTCAGATATGTGACATTATTTAGTTACAGAGGGGTTCATTTTTTTAAACATTGCAGCAATGAATCTTAAAATAACTATTATTCAATCCACTTTGCCAGCTTTGGAAGACTAAGCAGATGTCAGATATTCTAAAATACCTGACTTTAGGTGATCTTGGAATGTTACTGTGAAGGAAGCATTTTCAGATCTGTTATAGAAAAGGATGTCAGTAAACTGTGTACTTATGTAATGATGGCACCAGATCTCAGAGGGTCTTATTTGAAAGCACAATTGTTGGGTCAAGAAATAATACCATTTTATAGCTAAAGGGAAATTTAGAGAAATTTAGAGGGTTAGGGTTAGGGTTAGGGTTACTTTCAGTAGATAAGAAATCAAAATGATTCAGATTTACTAGAAAGAATACATCTAATTAAATACATACCACAGGAAGACCCGTATGCTTGAAATTTTTGGGCACTCTTCTTCTCCTTCTCTCCTCTCCCTTTCCCTCTGGAAACACCTGAATACAAACTATAATCTTCATTTAAAGAATTCCGAGGAAACACACACAGATAAAGTAGAGACCATATCAATCATGAGAGTAAACAATGACCAATTTTACCACTGCACAGGAAAAACATTCAAGGATTGATACTGGACAATGTCCAAAAGTTATTATTATGCCAACCTACATTTTTACATTTTTCATTAGAAATTATACTGCATCTTAAAGTCTCTAAAACATGTTGAATCCTGAGAAAGCATTTGTATTGCCTGGAAATTGACATATTGGATGAACTCTTGAAAGAAGGAATAATGAAATGGTATGTCCTTAACTATTCAGTAATTTATATGCCATCTCACTTCAAAACCAGAGATAAAGTTCAGGCATTTCCCTGACTTGTAACTAAACACCTGCAGCTTCAGTTCTTGGATATATAAGCTATTGATTATGAAAGAAGGGCCTATCTTCAATGATCTTCAAGCTGGCAAATACCTAACTACTTATTAATTCAGTAAATTGACCTTACTGTATATCTCCTCACTCCTATTGTATAGTTACTTCTTTAAAATAGAAAGCATCTTGACTACATATTTCCATAGAAACTGCATGGATTGTCATATCTAGACAACCTAAATTTGAAAATTGCCAAAGCTAAACTTGTCACTAATACACATTGTATTTTCTATAATAAAATTATTCTTTGTCTTTGTTTGTGTTTGACTCACACATTTTAACCAATTTTCCACATTTAATCTTGAAAAAAATCCTGCTTGTGTATATTGGGTATTAGATTACAGTCTTCTAATTCAAATACACTATCTCTTTCTCTAAGCATTTTCATCAGTGACCTAATCCATAGCAATAGTCTTTAATAATCCGCATCCCACTAAAAATGGTGTATTTGCAACATACACCCAGAATGAAGCTTTATATATAAAGTTTAATGGTGTCACATTTCTGATTCTCCAGATGTTTCATAGTTTTACTTCAAGTCGATTCCAAAATTTATTGTGATTTTTATGCCTTACCAAAATGTGGTTCATTATGTCTCTTATCTCATATCTCATTACTCTTATTAATTATATGACATTAAATAAACTGAATATAGATGTAGACTATAGATTGTGAGAGCAGAGCAATTTAGTGTGGTTGTATTGCTACACATTATGCAACTGTAGGAACTTTAAACAACTAAGTCAGTGCTTATAGTGATGTACATAGTTCAACCTGTGTAGTGTTAGATACAAATCAAGGGGAAGGTAAAAACAAAAAGAAACAAATTGATAAAATATGACATTCAGTGATGAGTATTAAAATAAAATAAAAATATGGATAGGAGGAGACATAAGTTAGGCAACAGAATTGTAAATAAGGTGGTCCTGAAAGTTCTCCATTCAAAAACTGATACATAAAAACTGAAGAGTGTGAGAGAATGTGCCTTTTAGGAAGTCTATATGAGAAGAAAATAGCCTTTACATATTCTCAAAGAGAAGAAAGAGTCAGAACAGTGAGATAAGTCAGCAAAGAGGATAATTTCAGAAAATGAGGTAACAAAGATAGATGCCATTATAGAAGGCCCTGTAAGATGTATTTCTTTTTCAGTAAGAAGATAGTTAACAAAGGTAACACAAAATCCAACTTTAATTTAAAATTACCCCCTGGCTTAGCCATATTCATTGCTGCTGTATTTATAATAGCCTGAAACTGGAAACAAACTACATGTCTCTCAATATAAGATTGGATAAAGAAAATGTGGCATATTTATACAATGTACTATTACTGTTAAAAAATGATACTGTAAAATTTACAGGAAAGTGGATGGAACTAGAAAAAAATATTCTGAGTGAGGTAATCAAGACCCATAAAGACAAATATGGTATTTATCACTTCTATGTATTGTGATCTATTTTACTGCTGTCATCTTGACTGTATTTGGAATGAATTACAATCCAGAAATGAAAGGCACATTTGTGATCCAACGCTTGAGGCAGGAGGACAACATGCCTTTGATCCAGAGTTTGAGGCTACATTAATTCAGATCCTGAGGTTGGAAGGCATACCTTTAATTTTAGCCACACCTTTTGCTGGAAGTCTATATAAGAGCAATGGACAAAGGACGAGTTTATTTTTCACCTGCTTTCTTTAGCCTTGTCAGCACATCCATTTCTTCACTGGCATCGGAGGCCAATTCTTTGGGATTACAGCATATATTAAAGACCAGCTGAGATATTCAGCCTTGTGGGACTGAGAAACTACTAGAAGTTTTCTGAAATATACATATCTGAAAGTAATATAATGAAATTGCCAAATAATAAAGAAGTCAGATCCCCAGCTGGACATCTCTTGTCACCAAAGGAAGTTTCTAGTACAAGGAACGACTTACATCTAATTGATTCATTGGCTATAGAAACACCATAGGAACCTCCAAACAACTTAGGCTATTGCCAAGAGTGTATGTTGCTCTCCACAGCAACTTAATGGGAAATCCCCATTGCTGTAGACAACACCTACAGAGAACTCACTGACTACAGAGAAGTCAAGCGGATTCTTATACAGAGCCTTCACCTTTGGTACAATCAGCCCTAAACAATAAAGTTTCTCTCAAATACCTCTTCTCATGACTTCAGAAACACCAAAGAAAATGAACAGAAAAGAGTGGAAAATCCAGAGGGGATGTGGAACACCAATAATATAAGGACCTCTAAATCAATATAATCAATGCATATATGAACTCACAGAGCCTGAGGCATCATTCAAAAGACCTGCACAGGTCTGCATCATATGGTATACAAGAGCAGAAAGGAGAATTAGACACATGCTCCCACCTCTAACACAAAAGCAATTTCCATTTGATAACTATTAGCAAATATAAATTTAGTTTTCTCTTAGGGAGTCTCACTGGGAGAACAAATTATTAAAATTCTCTCATATATTGCATCACTACTGAAATTTTCCCTCTCTTCTCTTAACCAGCTTTTCACCCATCAATTCCTCTTCCTTTCCATTTAGCACCCACAAGGATATCAACCAAATATGACATATCAAGTTTAAATAAGTCTAGGTACTTCCCCTTGTAGTAAGGCTGGACAAGGTAATCCAGTAAGAGGAAAAGAGTCCAAGAGCAGGAAAGAGTCAGGGACAGTCCCTGATGCACACTGTAAGGAATCCCTCAAGAAAACTAATCTCCACAAATCATAGTGTGTGTGTGTGTGTGTGTGTGTGTGTGTGTGTGTGTGTGTGTGTGTGTGTTTGTGCACATGCATGTGTGTGTGCATGTGTGTAGAGGGACTAGGTTGATCCAAGCAGGCTCCCTGGTTGTTGTTTCAGGCTCTGTGAGTTCCTATGAGCCTGGGAAGGTTATTTGTTTCTATGGATTTTCTTGTGGTTCCTATGTATCTTAAAATTCTTTTTTCCCCATCTTCTGCAGGATTCTCTAAGCTCTGCTTAATGTTTGACTATGGAACGCTGCATCTGCTTCTATCAGCTGCTGGATGAAGCCTCTCTGGTGATGACTGGACAAGGCATAAAATCTATGAGTATAGCAAAATATCATTTGGAATTATTTCATTGGATTTATGTTGTTGTTTTCATTTTGTTTTTGACAAACCACTCTTCCACTCTTAAGGTAGGCTACATCCTCTGCATTAGATTCCAAAAACAACATAACATGAATTCAATGGAATCTTTGGAGGTTCATTGTCTAATAATGTTATCTCTGGACTTTCTTAAATTTATTATTATTTTTAATTTTTATTTATATATTATTTTCTTCTCTCTTTTTACTCTACAAATCTTTTACATATATATTATATATTACTGTTTAGTGGTTTATGGGCTTAGTGTGTGTAGTAGAAGTGGGTCTCTGTTTATGCCTTCTGTTGAGCTCTTTCTATTTATTTTGCTCAATTATTTTGCTTTATATTTTATATTATATTATTTTATATTATTACATTATGTTATTATATCCCCTTAGAAGTCTGTTTATTTTCTAATGGGAGACAGAAAGCTAGTGGATCTGGATGGGAGAGAAGGTGGGGAGAAAATGGAAAGTGTAGGGTGAGAGGAAACTCTAATTGGTCTATATTATATAAGAAAATACATTTTAAATGAAATAAAAATGAGCTTAAAAGTCTCCTGGATGGATCAATAAATAAAATAAAACAAGTAAGTGAGGTGGTAGATGTCAGTGAACAAAGTCACTATTATGGTTTATAGAAACTAGAGTAGTATCCATCAAGTGCACTGAAATGTTATCAACTTGATTGTTATAGATTTACATTTTACCATAAATGTAGGCTAAACAACAAATTCAGTTGATATGTATATTGTATTTTTTACTGACACATAAAAGCATAAAGCTGAACCTATTAATAGCGATGCATATGAGTGTGTGTATATATAGTTAGTATAACATTTATATATAATAATTTTTAAACTAGGACAAATACACTGATTGCTTCAAACGATGATCAAATTTTTTTATTTTAATTTAGTTATTTGCTTTTGATATAGTCTCTCTATGTAGCCCTAGCTATTTTGGAACTCACTGTGTAGACCATGTTGGTCCTGAATTCATTGAGATGCATCTACCTCTATCTCCCAAGTGCTGAAATTAGACATGAACCACCACAGTCAGTTTGATCACTAGTTTATAATAAAGACCATTTAAAAAATCTATTTGCTATTATTATTGTATATATGTAGGTGTATATGTGAACATGGGAATGTGTGATATTCTTCTGTATGTGACGGTATGTGTAGAGTGTATATTAAAGTCAGCGAACAACTTTGTGGAATTAACTCACATATCAAGACTTGCATGTCAAGTACATTTATCTGGTGTGCTATATCTTTGTAATTATGAAGAAAACTGATAAAAATCCCTTCTATCTTTCTGAAATACACACTGTATTATGTTTTATACTCATTGTACTATGAATTAGTACAACAGAACTTGTTTTTATCTAACAAACTTTCTAGTCACTGATTAATTTTTCACCATCCTTCTCCAGATCTAACTCTGCCAATAGTATTGTGATTACTATACTACTCGCATGGTCTATACTTTCAACTTTAAAAAAAAATTAAAGTTTTTATGTGTGATCATGCTGTGTTTCTGTCCCTGATTTTCTTTGACTTATTTTTTATATTTTTTGCCTTTTCTTCCTTCTTTATTTCTTCCTTCTTTATTTCTTCCTTCCTTCCTTTCTTTCTTTCTTTCCTTCTTTCTTTTTCTTTATTCTTTTTTTGTATTTTAGTTTTGAGACAGGGTTTCCTCTGTGTAATAGTCCTGCCTGTCCTGGAACTTACTTTATAACTTGAAAGACTGAGCTGGCATTGAATTCACAGATATCTGTCTGCCTGTATCTCCCAAATGCTGCTATTAAAGGTGTGTCCCACCACTCCTAAGTTCACATATTTATCTTAATATGATAATCTCCACATCAGTCTATGCTGATTGAAACAATGACAGCATATTCTTCCTCCCAACTTTTTGGAATAATAGAATACTGTGATGTATTTTCAATTATCAGCTAATGGACACTTAAACTATTTCTAATTCTTACTCACTGTGTCCAATGCTTTGATGAACTGGAAGTAGTCTTTTTCAACGTATTAATTTTTGTTTCCTTCAGATATAAACACAGAAATGTGATATATATCTGTGATATGTAGCTCAGCCTGGCCTAGAGCTTGCTATATAGACCAGGTTGTCCTCAATCTCATAGAAATCTGCCTACCCCTACTTCCCAAGTGCTCATATTACTATTGTTAGCTGATTTTATATTAGCCATTAATGCTGTGGTGAAGTGGTACTTCATTGTGTTAGTTATATTTCTTTGAAATTTATTAACCCCAAAATATTTTATGTATTGACAGATTTTTGGTTTGGCTTTATTCCAGTAGTGAAATAATCGTGATTCTAGTCTCTCCTATATTATGTATTTTTGCAAACAAAGTTCACTGAGGTACTATTACATTCTATAGACTATTTTTATTATAGGTGAAAATGTTTTCTATATTTCATCTTTGAAAGTATGATTATGCGATGTCTTGGTGTAATATATATTTGTCTAGTGTTTACTTTCTTCTACTTGAATATTTGTACTTTCTAATATGGGGAAGGTTTGTCTTATTATTTTTAAACAAGCTTCTACCATTTTGACATGTTCATATTCTTCTTTAAGCTAATAGTCTAAGGGTTTTCTATTTCTGCAAAGAGACACCATGACCCCAACAACCCTTATAAAGAAAAAAATTAATTGAGGAGGCTCAATTACAGTTTCAGAACTTCAGTTCATTAGCATCATGATGAGAAGCATAATAGTGTGCAGGCATATGTGGTGCTGGAGCTGAGAGTGTTACATCTTGCAATCAACAGGAACTTGACTGTTACACTGAGGGAAAGAAACTTGAACAAAAGAGACCTCAAAGCCTGCCTCCACAGTGACACACCAACTCCAACAAGGCCACACTTCCTAATAGTGCCACTCCCAAAGACCCATTTCCTTTCAAACCATCACACTGATTAATTTAAATGTTTCCTGGTTCATTAACAGCTAGCTCTTGAACTTCATGTCTATAGAAAGAGAACCCTGGTGGATGCTAGCTATCAACTAAGTTGTAAGAGTTTTGTAAATTTTCAGCAAATTATCATGTTAACACAAGTATAATACCAGTATTCAGGAACCTGAGGGAGGAAGATTGCAACTGTGCTCACATATCATCATCATCCTGTCCAGAAAAAAGTACATCTATTTGAATCATTCCTAAGAGTATAGGGAGATTATGTTGTTCCATTGTAAGTAATTGTCCCTGCTTATAAGTTTAATAAAAAGCGCTGATTGTCCAAAGGCATACAGGAAGTGTGGGCGGGACTACCAGACTAAGAAGACTCTAAGAGCAGGCAGAACAGAGCAGAATGCCAGAGAGAAGCCATAAGAGGCAGAGGACAACTATGCTGCTCTAAGAAAAGGTACTGAGCTGCATGGCTGAACAGGATAACAGTCATGGACTAGATTAAAGGTAAAGAGTTATCAAGTTATATGCCTGGGCCTTAGACAGATCAGCCTAAACTACTGTAAGCATCTGTGTGTCTCTGTGGGCCTATGGGTCTACAGGCCTAACCCTTGAAAGGACCTGCTACTATTCACATTTGTCCTGATAGAGGTCCTTAAAGTCTTTTGTAATTACATATATCATTTATTACAATGTTGTTGATTTTAAGCTACCTCATTATCATACATATAGTTCAACCTTCAATGCAGAATTATCAACATCTTTTGTTTTCCACATTTTAGATTTTTCTATGTCAATAAAAATTGTGATAATATATTCACGTAAAATTTTAAAGTAAATAAGAAGACTGGAGGCTAATTAACAATATGCTTCTACTAACCATTAGAGATAATCTATTTAAGATTTTCTTACAGCAGGGATGTTGCAAATTAATCTGACTTAACACTTTTATTGTTGTGAATGCCTTTTAATAATCTAAACTGTTAATATACAAAGCAAAAAGATATAAACTCATCATCAGACTCAATATATTTAAAATAATAACTATACATCTATCAAAAAAGAAAATATAATAAACAAGGTAATGTGGACTAATAATAATCATGTAGGACAAGTTATATAATATTAAAATTAACATGTAAAAAAGGATTCCTTGATAATATCAAAACTAAGAGAAAACCTGAAATATAAGAAAAAACTGTTCATGTAAATCAAATTTACATTAAATGAATAAAATTGTTTGCAAAGGAAATACTACAAAAATAAAAAAGAACTATTTAAAGAAATGTATGGTATTTTATAAAGTATACAGTGTACTTTAAAGAGATTCTTGTACATCTAATATAAGAAAAAAATGAAAGTTGTATTTTCAAATATAAAATATGGAAAATGGAAGAAAGTAATTAATATAAGATTACAATATAAAACTTGAAATACTGTTCATAATACCTTAATAAAACAAACCTAGAAAAAAAGTAAAATATATATATATATATATATATATGTAATGGAGCTGGGTGAATGGCTTAGCATTTAAGAATGATTGCAACCTAGAAGAGTTAGGAACAAATCATGAAGAAAAGACATGGTTGAGTGAGAGGAGCAGCAAAGAAGGAGGAAAAAAGAGATGAATATCTTGTTAAAGGAAGCCAATGTGGGGTTGGAAAGAGAACGGGTACTATGGAAACCTCCAAGAGTTCACAGGATGTCCCTGACTAGGTATCTAACCAATAGTGTAAGGGGTGCCTAAACAGGACTTCCCTTATAATCAAACGAATAACAACCCTAAGTGTCACCACAGAACTTACATCCAACAATGAATAGAGATCCATGTCTGAGTACTGGGCCAAGCTCCTGGTCCAGCTGAGAGCAAGGGAGGAGAGTCTGTATGAGCAAGGGATAGGGATTATGAGGAAAATTCAGACAGTGATGGCTAGCTGGAGCTCTGGGGAGCTCACTAAATCAAGAATAGTCACTGGGGGAGCCATCAGAAAAAGGAGCTAGGCCCTCCAATGGTAAACAACTGTCCATTGCCATGAGCAGTGTGTGGAGTCTAGAGGAGTGGGATCAGACTATGTTTCTGTGCTTGGGCTGGCACCTAACAGAGGAGGGCCTAACCCAGTCTCAATTTTAGAATGAGGAAATCTGACCTGCCTGGAATAGATCAGGCATGCAGAGCTGACCCACTTTGGAACTTCTTGTCCTTTTGGGATAGGGATGGGGGATGGGGATGGGGGAGGCTGAAGGCTGACTGGGAGGGATTGGAAGGAGAAAAGGAAGGGGAATCATGAGAATACATGAATAAAAAGACATAAAACAAAGGAAAAAAGAAATTCCAAGATAAAACCCATACACACCCCTTCTCTCTATTTACTTTAAATATTCCTTTGTTAATTTTCAGATGAAAGTATAACACTCTGAGATTTTTTTTTTGCAGTCATCCAAGGACATTATAATATTTCTTCTGCCCAAAGTCTAATAATTACTAATGGTTATACTTATCAAAAACTAATTTCAACTGTGCCAGTTTTACTATTTCCTTCTTGTATTAATGTTTAGATTATAGGCTTTTAAGAGCAAATATTTGGATGACTAAAATCTATCTGGTAAAATCGTTTAGTATATTAACTTATCTATTAAGGATATTTAAATTATACTCGGTTTGATTAGTATTATTAGCTCCTGATACGCCACTTTATAGAAATTACTTCTCTATACCATAAAGGAAATGATATAAAATCCACTGTATATTTTCCAATTTTAAGAATTCTTAAGAAACTTGAACCATAGAAGTTTACATTCATTATTGCAAATAGAAAAGCCTGCACCCAAATTAAACAAATATTTGTTGGTTTTAAGAAATTTTATTATTTACATGTAAGATGCTATATATCATAATCACATTACATATGAATATTTTCTTAATATTTCATGATCATTACTGTATTCATCTTTAAAATACAAGGGAGTCCTATATACACTAAGTAACTTATGCAAGGAAACAAGTAATAAATAATAGAGAGCATTAAGCCAGAATTACCTTCTTCCCCAAAATACAGCCACAAACCAACACACTCAGAATTAAGTTAAAGTAAAATATATCACATCTAAGTTTTTTTATGTAAATCTAGAAATTGAAAAGCAGGTTCAGTATTATGCCAAGTCCAGACAGATATTAAGTGAGGGGCTAAGGTGAAAACAGTTAGCTAGTCTTGTATCTGCCAGCCTATATTCTAGTAGACAGAGACTAGTGCTCATGTTAATGCAGAGGCTTAAGTTGCTGTAGATCTCTAAACTAATACAAGTATATTTTTATAGTTCTTTGATGTAAAACAGCAAAGCTCACTTCTCAGATACTGATAAATATACAAAAACAAGCTAGCAATATTCCTTCAAATTCAGAAAATAATCAAGGCAATTTAAAATTATTTATATATATACACATATATGAATTAAAATAAAACAGTGTGTATATTGAAATTAAATAGTTTTGTTTCTGAGGGATGACAGTATATTATTTTAAATACATCCTTTTGTTATTGTGTCAGAGAATGTATCTTCATTTTTCTCATTAGCTCTCTGTTTCCTATGGTAGAAACTCATTATCTATTTATAGGTATTCATAAAGGAATTCAAGTTACTTCCTACACATACCTGTTCTGATATAGCCAAAAACCATTTGGTGACATTATCAACTTATTAAAGTGAGAGAATTTACAGAAAAAAACACATGCAATGTAGAATAAATATAAAAGTGTTAACCATTTAAATGAAAAAAATCCATCTGGATGATTTCTCTTTGAAAAAAAATGAGTGATATATTAAATTCCCTCCATAAAACATGTCATGATCAATCTCAGAATAGATAGAAAAGCTGATTTAATTAAAACCAATATTGATTGAGCACACATAGGTTTAAGTTGACAAAAATGTATTAGAGAATAAAAGATAATTATGGAACAAATGCTTATCTTCTAAAAAGAATGGAATAGCAAGACTAGAGTTGCAGAAAAAACTGTGTGCCAAGGAAATTAAATATATAGTTAATAATTTCTAAATTATGCCTTTGAAATAAACTCCATTTGATTAAGAAGGAGTCAAAAGGTTTATTAGTATAAGACTATTTGGAGTTTAAAGAAACTGTCCAAATATTTAGCCTATTACTTATTATCATTATATATTTGTCATCATTTTTTTTGACCTGTAAATCTTTTATGTGTATTGATGATTGTTTTCTGTATACTGTGTACTACATATGCACAGTATCCACAGAGGGCAGAGGAGGGACTCAGATCCCCTGGACTGGAAGTTAACAGATAGTTTTGAGCCACTATATGTGCTGGGACTAGAACCCAGCTCCTTTGAAGCAGCAGCCAGCACTCTTAACTGCTGAGTCATGCTTGTGACATGAAATTAAAAAGTATAATTAATAGTATTAGAAGTCAGGTATCAAATATTAATAGAGGATTATTTAAAAGCTTAGTAATCTTTCTAGTTAATCAAAAGTAAAATATCTGATGAATACTATTATTTTGAAATTATAAGGTAATAATATCACATATAACATATTATTTGGTTACATATAAAACAGTAACAATTTCAACATTCTGATAAAGTACCCAAAGACTACTTTGCAGAGTTTTATAAATTTTTACAATTGATGGTCTAAGAGTGGAATTTCTTCTCAGCATTCTAGATATTTAGATATCTGTATGATCAACAATATACCCCATATCTTTTATCATCATTTCTAAGATACCTTTAAACTTTTTACACTAGGGAATTATGGAACACCTGAGGCAGTTTATCCATCAAAAGACTATTAAAGGAAAAATCAGTTAGTTTCCTGGAAATTTTATAACATATTCAATTAATAACTTTAGAAAAACATAGTGTTTAAGAGTTATTTCTTATTTTTGTGTGCGTGTCTGTGCCTCTGTACGTATGTACTGTCCTGTCAGTGCAGGGGAATAGCAACCTAGCCTTGTTGATTCTTGTTGGCTCTGTTATCACTCCTAGTCCCTCCCCCGTTTTATGAAGGAATTGCTGTTTTAAACAACTACTTTGAGGTTCAGAACTCTGCCTCATGTAGATGGACTCAAGACCGTATATATCTCAAGTTACTGGCAGAGGTCTCTACCTCATAGACCAGGAACAGCAAGCCACCTTAGAATATGCCCATCTCTGCAATTAAACCCATTATATTAATACCACCTCCTCAATCTATTTGCTTCCAGCTGATGATACATGGTGGCTTGTTTAGATGCTTTAACTACTTTTATATATACCTCCCTTATTCAGTCAGATCCAAAGTTCTGCATTATGGTCTAAATTGTACCCTGCCTTATTTACTATACACAGGAACGATTTGCTGGCTTGTGGAATGAATCACCTGACCTTCTTCCCCGTTCTCATAGGGAACCTATCTGTACCATCACCTTGGCAGTTTTGCTTGCCTTAGGGATTACAGGCGCTGGGACAGGAGTTGCTTCTTTGGTCCTTACTAACCATCATTACTCTGAGCTTCACTCCACCATTGATGAGGATATTCGGAATTTAAAAAAGGGTATCTCCGCTTTAGAGAATTCCCTGGTATCCCTCTCTGAAGCAGTCTTACAGAACAGATGAGGTCTAGACCTACTTTTTTTTTTTTTACAAGGAGGACTTTGTGCTGCCCTTAAGGAAGAGTGTTGATTTTATACAGACAATACAGGAATTGTGAGGGATAGCATAACCAAGGTTTTAGAGACCCTAGAGAAAAGGTTTAAAACCTAGATGATGGGCTATCTACAGGGACGGTGTTGCAACCCAAACCTGCCCCTGGTAGGTGTAGACACCCTTTCAAAGAGGTACAGTTGGAACTGCAAAGAAAGGACCAAGTGTTCTGTGTTTGGGTCTCTCAAGAAGCATGCCCAAGAGCATGGAGTTTTGGTATGCAACAAGCCTATCCCTTGTAAAACATGCCAGCTGGCCCTGATGGTACAGGTTGCGATAAGCCTCAGCCTGAGAAGCATGAATCATCTTCTGTAGCATCCTTATAAGTTAAGAAAAGGGCTTGGGACCTCTGCTTCCCCTCTAGGTTTAATGTCCTCAAGTTTGCTTGAGTTTTGCCCATCTTTTAGTTTAAATAAAGGAAGGAATATGTCAGAAGCCAGTTCACTAGCCAAGAGTCAACTAAAGAATTCCCTTCTTAGTCATTCTTCAGATAGGACAGTGTTCTTTAGATTAAGATAGTCCTGGAAAACTCACAAGGGAACACACTGACCATTCACTCATAATGGCCTAACACACTATCCTTGGCTCACAGTCTCGCCCCCTCACTAAGTCCCCTCACTAGCCTTCCCTTCTCCCTGCAACCTATAGCCCTGCAAAAGCATATATAAATAGCCTGGAAATAATAAAGACAGACCACTCGAACAGAGACATGTCCTGTGGTCCTTCTTCTGTGGCTTCCCATATCATACTCTCCCTACAGGTGACAGGGACTCTGTTGAAGTCCCATGGGTTGGAACACATACTATATTTATACATATTTCCATGTAGGTCAGTAGAGGAGGATGCTTTCTCTGGTTCTAGAGTTACTGGCAGTTTAAGCTGTCCAACATTTGTGCTGGGAATCAAATTTGGATCCTCAGGAATAATTACATGCTCTTAACCACTGACTATCTTTCATCAACCTGGCCAAATTCATTTCCTGAATATATTAGCATCCTATGCCATCAATGATGTATTCTTATGAAACAGATGGTTCATCTTTGATAAAAAATTATTGAGGAGTACACATCTATATTTAAACAAATTTTACCACTTACCATCTTGCTTCATTTGACAATCTGTTCTTCTCAATTTTAAGATTCCTATCACCTATAAACTGAGAACATCAAAAGTCTACTGTTATGTCAAGAATGTGTGTTCAAGCATCAGTGTTGCATTTTCAAAGCAGAAACAAATTCCCTACAATAACTTGCCATGATAATGGATGAAAAGGAAAAGTGATAAAGTTAGGATAACTTAATTAATGGAGTAAAATATGAATTCTTCACATTTATTTGGCCACAATACTTAGTAGTTGAAAGGTTTTCAACAATATATTAAATTTTTTAAATGATGCTTTTGTTTTGTGAAAGACAAAATATAACATTTTAATAACTATTTTAAAGCTGTTTTGCCCCATTAATATAATAAAAAAGACAAAAGTTTTTCTATTTGTTTTATATTTCTCATAATTATAACATTTTTATGTAAGGAAATATAAAGAAAGATGGGCTACTAGATTCCTATAATTATCTGATTAACATTGACTTATCAATTATTCATTAATCCTAATTTGTAAAAATAATTTTTTCCAAAACAAAATTTATTTCAGAATATCTGTAGCAAGAAAGGTAAATTAATAATATTGGTTTAAGTCACTAAACATTGACTCCATGTCCTGAGCAAGGCATAAGTGAGTAGCCATTGTTAAACTGAATCAAAACAAAACACTGTCACTCACCCATAATGTGTGTTAAATTAAAGGAGAGATGACTTTTTTAAAATAAGTATTTTGAGTATCTTAATTTATCAAAATTTCTTTGCATAAATAAAAAGAGGTATTTAAGATTGTTCTTATGTTCCATTACAAACCACCTGAATGTATATAACAATTAAGCAGAGTGGGTAGTTTGTGGAGTCACTTGCACCCAGACTAGTTTATTCCTAGTACATGAACTAGCTTCTTGGAAAGTTCTTAAAAATAAACTAATCATATATATTTTGTTGAATACTTTTTTAGTAAATACTGAACCAACAACATAGCCCAAATAATGCAATCTCTAGGACCTAGGCACTGGTTCACAACATGTGCCCATCCACCCCTACTCATTGCTGCCCCAGTAGCATGGATGGCAACAGGGAAGACTCCTCCAGGCAGGTATCCCAAGAAAAAACATCCCCCATTGGACCTTGCAATCTACAGTCCCACTCCCTGCCACAAACAACCCACTACCTTGCAATCTCAGGGACTCCCTGCAACACAGAGCCAGGCAGCTCCTATTGGACCAACAGGTGAGCCCTAAAGTTCAGTTTCTAGGACCTAGGTACTGGGATGCAACCCATACTCCTCTATCCCCACCCTTGCTGCCCCAATTGCAGCCCAGCAGGGAAGACTCCTGCAGGCAGGCCTCCAAACCAACACCCTCATTGGACCCTGCAATCTATAAGTCCTCTCCCAAACCCACCAATTCCCCTACAAAATTAACAGCTCCTTGAGACACATAATCACCAGCCTCTATTATACCAAGAGCTCTAACTAGAACAAGAACTCTGATTGGATCAAGAGAAGTTCTCTGAGTCATATAACTCACCAGTTCTGATTGGACAAAGAGCACCAATTAGACCAAGAGTAGCTCCCTGAGATACAAACACAACCAGAGCAGATTAAACTAAGAACAGCACCTTGAGATACAGTCAATACTGCAAAAATATCTAAAACAATATAAAAAACTGTATAGTACCAACAAAACCTCACAGTTCTACAATAGGAATACCTGTTGATTCCAATGTAAGAGAAGAAGAAAATGACCCAAAATTTTTATGAGGATAATAGAGGCCCTTAAAGAAGAAATGAAATTTTTTTCTTAAAGAAATTGAAGAAAAGACAAACAAAAATTATAAGAAATAAACAAATCCCTCAATGAAAGCCAAGAAAAAAGCAATCAAATGGTAAAAGAAACAGTTGATGACTTGAAAATTGAAATAGAAGAAATAAAAAAGACCGAAATTAAGAGAATGCTGAAAATGAAAATTCTGAGTAAATGAACAGGAACTACAGATGCAAGCATAGCCAACAAAATACAAGAGATGAAAGAGACAATCTCTAGTGTGGAAGATACAATAGAGAAAATAGATTCACCAGTCAATGAAAACACTTAAGTCACAAAACCATAACATAAAATGTCCAAAATATCTGGGACATCATGAAAAGACCAAATTTAAGAATAATAGTAATAGAAGAAGGAAAATATCAGCTCAAAGTCACAGAACATATATTCAACAAAATCGTAGAAGAAAACACTCCCAATATAAAGAAGAAAATGTCCATAAAAATAAAAAAGCTTACAGAACACCAAAATAGTCTAGTTCCCCCAAATAAGTCCCACTGCCATATAATAATCATGCTACTAAACATACAGCAAAAAGAAAGAATATTAAGAGCTACAAATGAAAAAGGCCTATTAACTTATAAAGGCATGCCAAGCAGAATTACACATAGTCAGTGAAGACTATGAAAGACAGAAGGTCCTGTACAAACATTATGGTGACATTAAGAGAACACAGATGCCAGACAAGACTTCTTTACACAAGAAAATTCTCAATCACCATAAACAGAGTAAACCAAATATTTCATGACAAAATCAGATTTAAACAATACCTACCCACAGATCCAACCCTATAGAAAGCAATAGAAAAGAACTTCAACTTAAGGATGTTAGATACACCCACAAACCCACAAACAACAGGTAAGCCAATAGCAGAAAATCCTAAAGAATGGAAACACACACAAACACACACACACACACACACACACACACACACACACACACACACACACACACACACACATTACCACCAAAATATAACAGGAATGAACAATTACTGGTCATTACTATCACATAAAAACAATGGACTCAATTTATAAAATGACACAGGCTGAAAGAATGAATACAAAAACAAAATCCATCCTTTTGCTGCACACAAGAAACACATCTCAACTTCAAGGACCAACACTACCTCAGAGTAAAGAAGTGGGAAAAACTTTTCAGCCAAATGGATTTATAAAGCAAGCTTGTATAGCTAGCTACCCTAATATCTAACAAAACAGACTTAAAACTAAAAATCAATCAAAAGAAATCAGGAAGGTCATTATATATGCATTATAGGAAAAATACATCAGGATGAAGTCTCAATTCTGAACATTTATGCCCCAATTATAAAGGCGGCCACATATGTAGAAGAAATATTACTAAAACTTAAAGCAAACATTAAAACACATACACTAATAGTGGGGAACTTCAACAACTGACTCTCACCAATGGACATGTCTGCCAGAAAGAAATTTAACAAAGAAATAAAAGAATTATCAGATCTTATGACTCAAATGGACTTAAATATATGCAGAATGTTTCACTCAAACACAAAAGAATATACCTCCTCAGAACCCCATGTACCCTCCTCTAAATGTGATCTCATAGTTAGTCATAATATAAATATGAATAGATGTAAAAAAATGGAATAACTCATTGTATTCTATTGGATCACCATGTCCTAAATTCAGAGTTCAACAAACTACAAAAAGCCTAAAAACTCATGGAAACTGAACAACTCTCAATTAAACCATCTGTGGATTAAGAAAGAAAGAAAGAAAGAAGGAAAGAAAGAAAGAAAGAAAGAAAGAAAGAAAGAAAGAAAGAAAGAAAGAAAGAAAGGAAGGAAGGAAGGAAGGAAGGAAGGAAGGAAGGAAGGAAGGAAGAAAGAGAAAGAGAGAGAAAGAAAGAGAAAAAAGAGAAAGAAAGAGAGAGAAAGAAATTAGTTACTTCTTAGAATTTAAGGAAAATCAATCTACAACTTACAATGTGTGGGACAAAATTAAAAGAGTAAAGTGGAAAGTTTATAGCACCAAGTGCCTACATAAAGAATTTGGAGAAATCTCATGCAGGTGATTTAACATTGCACCTGAAATCTATAGAACAAAAAGAAACAAATTCAACTAGAAGTGGATGGCAGGAAATAATCAAAATCATGGCTGAAATAAATAAAATGTAAAGAAAGAGAACAATGCAAAGAATCAATGAAAGAAAGAGTTGTTTCTTTGAGAAAATCATCAAGATAGACACAACTTTATCCAAAATAACCAAGTAGCAGAGAAAAAAAATACGGAAATGAACAAAATCATAAAGAAAATGGGGACATAAAACAGATACAAAGGAAATCCCAAGAATAATTGGCTCATATTTTGAGTACCTGTACTCCACTAAATTGGAAAACCTAAAGGAAATGGGCAACTTTATAGACAGTTACTGCTTACCCAAATTAAATCAAGATTGGATAAACAACTTAAATAGACCTAAGGAAATAGGTCTATTTAAAGAAATAGAAGCAGTTATTTACAGTCTCCCCTCTCCCCTCAAAAAGCCCAGGGACAGATGGTTTCAGCACAGAATTCTACCAAAATTTCAATGAAGAGCTGATACCAATACTCCTCAAATTGTTGCACACAATATAAACAGAAGGAACATTGCCAAACTTTTTAATGAAGCTACAGTCACTCTTATACACAAACCACACAAGGCCACAGCAAAATAAAAAGAGAATTAAAGACCAATCTCCCTGGTGAACATTGTTGTAAAAGTACTCAATATGATATTGGCAAAGAAAATCCAAAAACACATCAAAAATCATTCATCATGATCAAGTAGGCTTCATTACAGAGTTGCATGGATAATTCAACATATGAAAAACTGTCAATGCCATCCAGCATATAAACAAACTGAAACAAATACATGATCATCTCAAGCCTTTGACAGAATCCAACCCCTTTACCCTTTATCATAAAGGTCTTGGAGATATCAGGGATAAAATGAACATACTTTAATATAATAAAAGCAATGTACTACAGGTTGAAAACCGTCAAACTAAGTGGAGGAAAAAACTCAAAGCAATCTCACTAAAACAAGGAACAAGACAAGGCTGTCCACTCTACCCATATCTATTCAATATATTGCACAGAGTTCTAGCTAGATAAAAAGACAACAAAAGAAAACAAGGGGATAAAAAATTAAATAGGAAGAAGTTAAACTTTTGCTCTTTGCAAATGATATGATATTATACATAAGTGACCTCACTAATTCTACCATGGAACTCCTCTAACTGAAAAACAACTTTGGCAATGTGGCAAGATACAAGATTAACTAAAAATATCAATATTCCTCCTAATTACAAATGATAAATGGGTTAAAATGAAGTCAAAGAAACATCACTCTTTAAAACTGCCACAAATAATATATCTTGGGGTAACTTTAACCAAAAAATTGAAAGGCCTGTATGATAAGAACCTTAAATCACTGAAGGAAGAAACTAAAGAAGATATCAGAAAGTGGAAATACATTCTATGGTCTTTGATAGCTAGAACCATTATAGGAAAAATTACAATATTACCAAAAGTAATCTACAGATTCAATGACATTCCCATCAAAATACCAATACAATTCTTTACATAACTTCAAAGATCAATATCTAATATAACACGGGGAAAAAACCAGGTTTACCAAAACAATCCTAAATAATATAGGAACTTCTGGAAGCATCATCCACAACTTCAAGTTCTGTTACAAAGTTATAGTCATAAAAATATTTTGTTATTGGCATAAAAACAGACAAATGAATCAATTAAATGGAATTGAAAAGTCTCCCAAACCCACCAATGTAGTACGAGGTTTCTGGCCTGGACTTTCTGGCCTAACCTCAAGGTCTAGGCCCACAGACCCACAGACCTGCAATCCCACAGAGACACACAGAAGCTTCCAATAGTTTTAGGCTGATCAGCCTCAGGCCCAGGCATATCATTTGCTAGCTCTCTACCCTTATTCTAACCCATGTCTCTTGTTCAGCCATGTGGCTCGGTACCTTTTCTTAAGGCAGCATAGTTGTCCTCTGCTTCCTGTGGCTTCTCTCTGGTGCTCTGTCTGGCACTCTGCTCTCAGAGATTTTTTCTAGTCTGGTAGTCCCGCCTATACTTCCTGCCTGCCTTTGGCCAATCAGCTCTTTTTATTAAACCAGTGGGTGGGACAATTATTTAAAATGAAACAACACAACCTCCCACACACCAACTCCCCTACTCATTTTAATCTCTGATAAGTATGTCACTGAAAACATATATTATATATAATATACTGACCCATTCTTTTATAAAAGAAGGTTATTATTTCTATTTTTATGATAATGATATATTAAAAATATTCAAATGTTTCCTTGATTTTCTGTCTTTTGATTCTTTTAAATTTATCTAGTAATATAGTTAAATATTTTTGTTGTTTATAAGACAGGGACTTACAATATAGCCGAAATCTGTCCTAGAATTCAGTATAGAGCTCAGGTTGTTCTCAAATTGGTGGCAATCTTTGGTCTCAGCCACTTGAATTCTGGGATTACATACATGAATTATCATATCCACCTGGATAATCTCAATTTATTATCATTATTATTGTGTTATTATATTAACTATTAAAGATTGATCCAAGGGCCTTGTACAGGCAAAGTAAGGAATCATCATGGATCCTTATAACCCTTTTCTTTCTTTTATTTCCATTTCCTGCTTATATTTGCATTGTACTTACTTTGAAGTCTATATAGGTCTTGAATTTACTCTGACTCAAAAGTTGCTGGGATTACAAATCTATATAATCCCTCCTGGTTTTTACTTAATCCTAAAGTGTTAACATCTTGTAATTACAGATGACTGCCAATTAATTACTTTAAGTGCTGTGTAATCAGATGATTCTGATTCATCCATGGTCCAGACCTTCAGTCTGACACCTGCTTAGTCTCAAATAATTACACAAAGGCTTATATTAAAACACAAACTGTTTGGTCTGTGTTCAGGCTCATTACCAATTAGTTCTTACAACTTAGCTCAACCCATTATTATTAATCTACATATTACCACATAGCTCCATGTCTTTACCTAAATTCTATTAAATCTTGCCTTCTTGTCAGCAGTTCCCAGAATTAGTTTGACTATGCCCTTCTTCTTTTTATCTATGCTTAGATTTATCACCTGACTCCAAACTGCCTTGCCATAAGCCAAAACAACCTTTTATTAATCAATGGTAATTCACTGTATACAGAATGACATTTCATATCATTTCCCCTTTTCTGTCTAATCAAAAAGGAAGATTTCAATTTCAACACAGCAAAATTACATATAGCAAATCAGCTATCATGTAAGAATTATAGTTACAATATCTATTTTATTTAACAAAACTTAAGAAAATATTCTATCATCTACTTTATCCTTGTAATTCCAAATTTTATGAATCTAATGTTTTATATTTAATTTACCTTTTATTATAATTAAGGGCAACTATACTTATAATTATCTTATCTTTTAACTCCATAAGAGACCATAGAATATAATAGTACAGGAAGTACATTACAAGAAACCTACAAATTCTAGAAATGACAGAGATATTTCTGGACAGTAACTTAAACGTTTTTTTGTTGGTGGTGGTAGTGGGTTTTTTTTGTGTTGGGGCATCTATATTCAGCCTTCAGGCCTATAGTATCTTGCAGAATTTATAGTAAGGCAGAAAATTTGAAGGAACATTTCACTTGTTTTAGTAAGATTTGTCAGTTACTTCTCCTTGTGACCTGTAGAATATCTGGGAGTTTGCTCTGCAAAGAAGAAACCTGAAGGATCATTTCAGCTTGTTCTGGCAAAATTCCAGAGGCCACTATTCTATGGATCCTGCATTTCTATTGTATATAGCATACTGTAAAACAGACAAATCAAGAACAGTCTCTTGTCCAGTGGCCAAACTTTGCTACAAAGAAAGTAAACCCTATATAGAGCTTCTTTGATGACAACCATCCTCTTGAAGTAGAGTGGTGCTCCCAGAAGTAGACATGTCTCAACATCCAGAAAAGTCTAAGTTCTTAAAACGTTTTAAATGCCATATTCTGCAGGTCTTTAAAGTGTTTGAAGATTACCAATCTAACTGAAATATATCTTTTTATATCTTAAAAAACCTAGTTTACATAAATAAAAGTTGATTATCATAGATAACTATTCATCTGCATTTCTTAATTATATATTACAAGTTTAAATGTGATGCATAAACATAATACCTTAAACAAAAGTAGAAATGTACATATAGTATAACAAAATTGTCTTCATATTTGTATCCATAAACCAAAATCCATACCTATGTATTTTGAGATTAACAATTGCTTTTTCAATAATATCTTTTATATCGTTTATATCATACCCCCTTTTTACTCTATAAACATATTGACTATGACAACCATTATATGGTAAAAACAAACACTTATAGATAATATTTTGGGAATTTAGGTGTAACTTTCCATACTGCCTTCTCATTATTGGGGCCACTGGCAAGCTTATGGCATCCTGAAAAACTTCATGGTTAAATCTTGGCTGTAGTAGTCTATGAGGCTATGCAATCTCAACCATTTGCTTTCAGGGGGTCTTGGTTGATCAAACCATATTATCCTGGATGCAAACCACAGGTTCTCATCTTCTGTGGAAACAAAAGCAGAACCTCTTTCCAAAGCAACATATCCTTTGATCAAAATTTCAAAGTAAAGAAACAGCATTTATAATCAAATGTCTTTCTGTAGTTAGCTCAAGATCATTAACAGTTTAAAACTGAAAATAAAACACAATAATATACATAATCCAGACTCTTTATATTTTACATTTTATGTGGCTTATTATATTTTTATTACTCTATTTTTATTTTATAAGGACTTTCTCTACTCTTTATTTTCTCTTATAATCATATATATATATCATTATATATAATCATATATACCTATACTATAGCCCATTTAGAAGTTTTCTCCATCTGAATCTCTTGTAATGTGTACGTTTAATAATTTTTTAATCAGGAGAGTTTTAAATTGCTAAACTATGTGATTAGAACATTTTTATGGCTCCATCTTGCTCAGCTTCTACATAGGGGAAGTATCAATTGAGTCATGCCTATCTTCCTAATACTGGGAAGCAGTATTAAGTATTGTTTAGCTATGTGTTTTTAAAACTCATGGCTATGTTCCCATCCTGTTTGCAGTAGCTGAGAAAAGCCTTTTAGTACCCCATTCCATGAAACAGAATGCCGAAATTGGCCAAGCTTCAAAGCTCATAGCATCTGGAGGCTAGTTATATCACAAAGGCAGCTTCTGGGAGTCTCTGAGCTGCTGCATGAAATTGTGAGGCAAGGATTTCCAGTGTGACTCCATTGCTGTGCATTCATAACCTTTAAAAAAACATTTTTATTGCCCTATGTTGTGTACCATTTGTCATCAGAAGTTTCTGATCCATCTGCACAGAGGTTTGGACCTGCAGTTTCACGGCCACTTAGTCCCAAATAATTACACAGAGACTTATATTAATTACAAACTGCTTGATCTTTGGTTCAGACTCATTACCTAATAGTTCTTACAATTTAATTCAACCCATTATTATTAATATATGTATTGCCACGTGATTCCTTGTTTTTACCTTTTTCCTACTATATCTTGTTTTCTCATTGGCAGCCTGTAGTGTCTTTTTGACTATGCCCTTTTTCTTTATCAGTGCTTGAATTTTCTGACTGCCTCTAAGCTGTCCCACCATAAGCCTAAACATCCTCTTTTATTAATCAATAATAAAGCATTTTCAAAGCATACAGAAAGATATCTCACATCAGTGCTGCCTTATATTATCCTAGAAGCCTATGAGAGTTTTTTATTTCTCGATTTCTTTCTTTTCAAAAATATTTAATTACTTTTATTTTATGTATATGGATGTTTTGCATGCATATAAGCCTGATTGTGTACCACATGCCTGTAAAGCCAGTGGAGGCCTAAATTAAGTACAAGACCCCTGGAAACTGAAGTTCCCAGGATTTTTATTCTATAAGTGAGTGTTAGAAATTGAACCTTGAAGTAGGCCTTGACTTATCAATTTCTTGCTAAAATCTTTCTAAGATTTTTTTTAACATAATAATCTGGTTAGTGTTTTTTTATGCAATTACTAAATTAATGGCCAATTTTTATGTGGGTATATGTATAACATTTGACATTTAACTCCTTTTACACAATATATATCTTTGTGTTTTAACATGAATGTTCTTCATATATTTTAAATGCCTATTATTCATCTCTCTTTTGCATTATAAGAAATAAGTCCCATTTACACTATAAGAAATAAGTCATATTATTTGGTTTTTGTGATATTAGTTATTTTCTAAATATCTGAAATTGTCATTGGACATGTTAATATATGTCAATAACCCCACCTTTCTGAGAAACAGAGGCAAAAGGATTGTCATGAGTTTGTTTATCATGAGTTTGTTTGTCTAGGCTATACAATGAGTACCAGGAAAGGCAAGGCAAGAAATATTTGCAATATTCTGAGTTGTTTTTTTCTCTAAAATATGTATTTGCATGCCATTTTCCTTGGACAAAATAGAAATTATAATATTAGTGTTATTATGTTTCTCAGGCTCCAAGGAACTCTGAGTCATTTACGTATTATGTATTACCATTATTAGGAGAAGGGCATATTGGGCTCTCCCCATTGTTAAATAAATGAGTTAGTCCTTTTCAACTGACTCCCAGGGTCTGTTTCATTGACTCTGTGCCCTCTCCCCCCCTTCTGCAAAGGAACTGTTAGGACCCAGCAGCATCTGGTGCTCTGAACAGGATTCTGATTGATCCCTTCTCCATGTTCTTTGTGCTGGACAATGCCAGTGTCCCCCACACACTTGTACTTCGGTGAGAAGGTTTCTCAGTGTGGTGTTTCTTTGGTCCCTTCTGCAGGTGAACTTTGAGACCCTATTTCTTTTCTTCTTTTATGTTATCTGTGATCTTTCTTCTTTGCAATCACTTTTCATATTCACTGATGTCTTACTTTATTTGTCTTCTCTGCTTTTTTCAGCTCTTCCTTCTTTTTTCTTTTCTTTCTCTTGAGAAGAGCTATATTTTTTCACTCCAGTTTTCAAAAAAAGTTAAATTGTCTTTCTTTTCTCAGCAGCAGCTTCTTTTTTCTTTTTGTGTTGTGATAGCAGTGGAGGTGGTAACAGCAGAAATGCTCGTGTGCCAAGTTTGGGCTTGATGCTTAGATACAAGAAGGCAGTGGTTCGGTGCTCCAGAGCTTGGCCTCTTATTCCTCCTAACTACTCTCTACCACATCTCTTGTTGCTTTCTCCTACACTTTGTGCACCAGTATCAGTGAATGTCATCCCACAGGCCACCAAAGCAGGCAGCCTCAGGCAGGGAAGGCAACACCACTGGACCACTGCATTACATCCCTCCACCATGCCACACATGACACAGGACCACACTTCTAGTGAGCCATTGTTAGAGGGAGAAAGGTCATAGCAGCTTATGGGGGAGAGAGGAAGGCTTCCCTCTAATCTTCCACACACATGCACATATGCACACACACATATACACACATGCATATATGCATACACACATATACATGCACAAAAATACAACCAGACCAGGCCAGAGCCCAGGACACACATAGGGTGTAGCTATGGGCAAGCATGCACAGCCTGAGGAAACCAGAGTACACAGAGAATGAAAATACAGGCCAATTCCCAAAAGTCATCTCACCACCACCACCCAGGGAGCACACATGCAATGGATGTGTCAACAACTTGGCTTCCCAAGGGCTGGCACAGGAGGAAGAACCCCTGGGTAAGACAATTGCAACCAACGGACATAGCCACAAACCCTGTCAACCTCTTGGGCAGTGGGGCCACATATGGACCTGGAGAGGAGTGGAAAGCCAACAGCCATGGCAGATCCTGATGGTTTTCTCCTCCTTCTTCCCAAGCATGTGATTGGGGTCCAGGATCCAGACCTTGAATCTGGTTGGTGCCACCCAGAAGAATACTCTACCAAAGGCATAAATAAAAGCAACCTTTGTTGGAGGTAGCCCTTGTAAAGCAGCACACAGAAGCACTTCTGTATAGTGATTGGACTGTACAGTTACTTCTGTGCACTAAGTCAGCCAGCAGCAGATGGGGCTTTGAACAGTGGCTTGCTCTCCTTAACTTCAAGCCTGATGTTCAGCTTCTCGATCAACTTGGCTGCCTCCTCATTTCTGGAGTTCATGATAGCATTGAACACCTTGAAGAAGGGGTTCAGAATGAGCTGGTAAAGGTGTGGCTAATGTTAGTCCCATCAGGGCTCTTTGTTGACTTACTGAATTTGCCATTGGCCAGATCAAAAACCAGTATCCTTCCATGTAGCTTCAGTTCCACACGTTATGGATGCTTCTTGATCCTGCTTCTACACTAGCTTAGTATTTATGACCACTGGAACTGTGGTTGCTGTTCTCAACAAAACCTGATTTGTTGTTTTTCTGCTCCTTTGTTGGGATGTTCTTGTTTTGCTGATATCACTGACAGATTTACATATCAGGGCTGTTGATATTGGTAGAGTGTGTGTACCTGAGATTCAGGTAGCTTCAGTGATCATCTTTATATTGTTTAAATTTGGAGGAACAACAATGTGGGACTATACAATACCTATTAGCATGCTTTGATTTTAGACCAGTAGTTCACATGGTATATATAACACTTGTTTTTGTTCATTTATGAACCAAAGGAAAAAATAATAGTGATCATTACAATTTTGGACCATTCAACACTATTTTTATGATAAATTTCTTAACCTAAAAGAAGGCTTCATCTCTTCCCTGAGAGTTCTTGTTCAAAGGTTAGCAGTGCAAACATCAAGTAATAGGCTGCCTATTACTGCCCTATCATTAGGTAGAAGGTATTTGGCAAATCTTTGTTTTATGTGATATATGAGGAACATAGCATCTAACCTCAGGGAAAGTATAAAATTAATAAAAGTGACTTGTTAATAGGCCATTTCAGGCTACTATTTTTATAGAATTCAACAGTATTTTTACTATGATTTAGCTTATGCAGTTTATATATTTTTTATTCTTTATGTCTTCACAACACTCTAGAAATGAGTTCTATCTGAAACAACTTTAAAGAGCTACATTAAACTTTGTTTTTTTGTCTCGATTTAGTATATATAATAAGCTTTTTGTATCTGATGGATTTTAGCAAAGATGATTAGTCTTACAGTAACTGTCCTGGAGCAGGACAAGTGTCAAATTCACTAGAATTTTATATTCAGGAGTACATTGTCCTCAATCTTAAACATAAGGGTATAATTTTAGTATGTACATTCAGGTTTCAATTATACATCTCACACATGAGCCAGATGCAAAGTGTTCATTCTGCTCAGCAGTTCAGCAGCAGTAGTTCTTCTAGTGCCAGTCCTCATTTGTGCCAGTCTCCTGAGGGCAAATACAGTGCCCTCAAGACCAAACATGGCCATAAATACTGGGGCACAGTTCTACCAGTTGGAAGACAAAAATCCTTCCACTGACAGCCACAAGTCCCCCTGCTAACACATGGGAGAGGATATGCTTCTGTTTTTCCTGAGTGTCACTATGCCAATATGGATCCCAACAACAGATGTACCCCCAGCCACAGATCAGCATGCTTTCACTATTGTGTAAATATCCAAGGACTGATAATTTATATGCTCCCCTTTCTTACTCTCATCGTCTTGTATAATCTAAAGACATGTACCTTTGATTTTCCACATTTTGTATGATATTTTGAGGTAAAGAATATTAGTTTAGGACATTGGGAGCTAGCTAGATAAATATAATAAAGGCCTGTGGTCAGCTAATTTTCTATATTATTCATTATAGCTAACACACAAATTTTTCCAATTGAATTATAAGAAGAGCTATAGCTTTAGACTCTTTATTTTTGAAAAGTTTTGGCATAATATAAAAAGGCTGTTTGATATTTCCTGGATCCTCACCTGTGTTCTGATTAGTGGATTGGTGCTTTTAATCATTCTCTTTAAGTGCTTCTTCCTTCAGCACATCCTACAGCAGCAGGCAATGGCTAAGGTTTTAATGGCTCTTAGAAATCCTGCTCATAGTCGTCCACAGGAGGTTACACATGCCTGGTTCTCTGAAATTCAAAAGGCTACTGCCTAATCCTTTACATCTGTACAGCTCTTCAGAAATGAATGTTCTCTGAGGACTGGTAGTCAATGACAGGTAAGAACTTGTTATGCAAGCTAACTTAATACAGGCAGAGTCCAGTTGCTGAAACCTCCTGAGTCAGGGTCAGCAAGGTCAGGGTGAAGAAGTCTGACACCCCCTGAGTGTCCATTTAATAAAATAGAAAGTTTGGATAAGTAGTAGACATTCCCATAAGCCCATGGAAATTGCCTCAAACCAGTTACCAAGGCATGCACATAATGTACTTCCTTATGAGCCAACCTGGAATCTGCTTGAGGGCCTAGCAACAGCCACTATCTAACATTCCTGATTGCTTGGAATCTGCCTAGCAGCAGATACTGCCAAGAGTTCCTGCATGTTTGTATTCTGCCTAGGAACAGATGCTATGAGATCTCCTTAAAATGCCCAGCTGATGAAGAGTAGCCATGCAATATCATCAAATTGTGACAAAGCCTGGTTGATGGAAGAAGGGTATGTAAGACTTTCCTCATTGTTGAATAAATAACTTAGTACTTTTCAACTGACTCCAGGGTCTATGTCATTGATTCTGCTCCTTTCCATCTCCTCCTCCAAGGGAACTCTTAGGACCCACCACTAGCCCTGGATATCATGGAACTCACTATGTAGAACAGGCTGAACACAAACTCACAGAGATCTTCCTGCTTCTATCTCCAAAGTTTTGGTATTGAAGGCCCAAAAAACTGCATTCTGGTTATTGTTGCATTTTAGTGTAAGGAATAAAAGATTAGTAAGCACTGGTAAAAATCATCTCATGTCTCATAAGTCTTCTTGCTAATGATATTTTTACACTTCTCACATTTTATTGGAATATATTCTCACTATGTAGAGTTGACTTTCAAAAGGCAATTTATTTCAAGTATATCATATGAGCCTCACTTAGTAACTTAATCTTATTTCAGGCTGTAATTTATAGTACCCAACTTCATACTACTCACTAAGGAATAATTGATTTGTATAATGAAAATATAGCAATATTTATTATTAAAAATAATATATTAAAAATAAGTGGACTGTGTTTATGCTGCTAACAAACAGATCTACTACTTTAGAATAATTGTTTCTTTGAAATTTTTAAACTCAGAATTTTTCAGAAAGAATTTACAAAATTTTAAGTAGAATATCTACTTATTACTAACTGAAAAATTTATTCTTTCCAAATTGTTAAAGTTTCATTGTTCATGTTTTCTTTATAATAATTAACAGTTTGGTTGAACTGCATGTAGATGTAAACAAATGCAAACAGCAGAATTTTTCAACTGAACAAAACATTCTGGGTTTAAAATAAATCCTTTACAATATTTTGTTGCACATAATTATAATACTTCGTATAGTTTTATATTCAAAACAGAAAAATGTTAATTATGTAGAAAATTTCTAAAAACTGGTTTTGATGAACACTTTTAAAAGTGATGTAAATTTTTGATATATCTGTACAAAAAGGTAAAACTATCAAATATGTAAGCCACCATTCAATTACTTGCTTAATTGAGTCTATGTATAGAACATTATCTCTGTTTTGGATCTACATATTCATAAGTCAAATTTGCTTAACAGTCTTAATTTTATTTTTGAAATATTCTAATGGATCACAGACTGATGATTGTAGAACAAATGAGTTATGAAATATGTCCACAAACATTTTTCAGTTACAAGAATCAAACATACATGTAAAGATAGAGAACAATGATGACTCACTGTAGAGGGAGCTATCATAGAGCAAATCAAACTGGAGAAGGAGAAAAAAGACAAAGAAAAAATGAAAGGAATCAATAAAGCTCACATTTAACAGCCAGGAATGTTTGAAAATATTAGAGCCGTGATTTTTTTTATTTTATTTTTTTTTATTAAAAATGTCTTTTTTTATCCATAACTTCCTCCCCCTCTCTTTTCTCCTCCTAATCCCTCCCAGTCAGCTCTCAGCCTCCCTTCTCCCCATCTCCTCATCCCCTCCCTCAAAAGGGCAATAAATTCCAAAGTGGTTTACTGCATCAGTAAAATTATGATAGTCTTAGAGCAGAAATACATTGATTTAAATAAAATAGAATACATAAGAGTGAGATTTACTGAAAATTGGCTGAAAAGTATGGTTGAATCAGAAAAAAGTGAATGTCATATGTTCACCTACGAAATACAGACTATGTGTCAATAAAGGACTAGATATTGATAGTCTTTAAGTATTAGAGTAAACTGCTTACTATTTTATGATTAAGACTGATTGGATGGTGATTACCCCAAAGTTACTTAATCATTTTAGACAGAGAATATCACAGAGTAGTTTGTTCAATGTAACCATAAATAACTATTTAAATTTAAAATAAAATAAAAATTAAATCTCTATTGAATCAATTAATTTTCAAGTACTCAATAGTTCTCTATTGGCTAGTATATTGACTAACTAAGACATACACTATTTCCATCATTTCAGAACATGTATTGGAGATGGATCACCATGGTCTAGAGCAATAGTTCTCAACGTTTTTAGTGTTCTTACGCTTTAACATAGTTCCTCTTTTTGGGGTGACTCCCATCAATAAAATTATTTTTGATGTGATTTTATAACACATAGGAATAATAATGTAAATATATTTGGAAGTAGTAGATTGCAAATTGAGTTTTGGACATTTGGTTAAGAACCACTTTTCCAGAGTTCTGTATCTATTTTTTAATTAGTACCTATAATTAATACCTTTAATATCTATAACAATGATAGATATTAAAGGTGAAAAGTAGACTTATAAACTCTCTCACATAGGCTTTACCAAAATTCTAAGATGAATGAAATGGGAAGCTTCTAAAGCAGTTGCAAAATAAAAGCAGGCAAAGTTACAGAATAAAAAGAATAAGTTAAAACAAGCAAACAAAAATCTCAAAATAAGCACCATTAATATGTTGACAAAGTGAGAGAAATAAAACAAAATAAAATATAGAAAAAGTAATGGAAAATTAATAGAAAAATGAGAAAGACACAATAAATATGAGAATAAAAATTATATAAAGGATATAATTACAATTTACATCAAATTTCATAGTGTTAAACAAAACTGGAGATTTGCCATAATTGTAAAATGACTCAAAATATCATTACTTTAAAAAACAGTTGATAGCTTAATTAATATATTTTATTGTTTGTATTAGTTGAAATAAAATTCTCATAATTTTGAAAATACATTCATAAGCTTGGGTGTCTCCATTTCTATAATACTCTTTACTAATATTAATGTATACAGAATTAGCAAAAAAATCATTACACTTAAGTCAAGACAATTTTTATTATTTTTTGTTTATTCAAACTGATTTTTAAATGCTTACCTCTATGGTTTATATGAAGTTTTTCTCATTATGAAAAATATTCGGCAAAAATATACTTTTTATCCTTTTTAGGCAGAGGCATACAGACACTTTAACATTTAAAAGGTGTCCCATGTATTTCCAAACCTTTCTAAATTTGCATAATACATATTTTAAATATGCTGGTCATCAGTTTGTTTAGTTTCCTTTACAACAGCACAGACTTGCCTTAAAATTCCATTAAGAAATGTCCCTAGAGGGCAGTTGTCCTTGGTTCATTATATTGAAGATATGCTGACAGGCTTGAATGATATAGGCATAAGGACATCCAAACAATAAGTAAGAAAAATGTTATAATATAATTTATATATTCATTTGAAAATATATAGAAAATGTAGCTAAAATGTTTATTATGCAGTGACTCATTTATTACTAAGCAGAATACACTAAACTAAATCATATTTTATTACTTTATTATAAGTATTGCTTACAATTATAATTACTTATATTATAATTATAATTATAATTACTTATATTATAAGTATGCACTTCAAATGCTTAAGTTAAGGAAACATTTGTATTATTATTTAATGTGTGAAAAACTAAGTCATCTTAAAGTATTTTTTGTACTAATGCATGGACACAAACATATACACAAATATAAAAACACCTAGATCTACATATACTCATATATATTTATATGAACCCTCCCATTTTTTTCAGATTCTTAATACAAATGGACCTTGTAACTACTGATTCCTCATTTCTAGGTTCTGCATCTCTAGATTCAATCTATTAGAGTTAAAAGTATTTGAAAAACAAACAAACACATTATTCTGTACTGGATATACATTGTCTCTTCCTTTTTTCTATTTTTACTTATTTTATGTTTTTAAATATTTTACTCTTTATTTATATGTATGTTCATGTGTGCGAATGTGTGCACACATATATGTAGGTGTTCTCAGAATCCAGATGAGGATGTTCTATTACCTGGAACTAGAGTTAAGAATGGTTGTGAGGTGCCATGTGGACACTGAGAAACAAATTGTGATGCTCTGAAAAAACAAGAAGCTCTCTTAACTATTAAGGCACCTCTATTACTTTCTAGTTAGCATACAAATGATTTTAATTGTAGTGTTTTTTATACAAACTTTGTGATCTCCCTCCCTACTTCTTTTTCTAATTCCCCTGCCTCAATTACTTTTAACATTTTATATACAATATCCCTCATTCCACTTTCAAGTCAAATTCGATATCATATGTTATCCTACCTACCCAAGTTTCTTAAAATACTTTTTGTAGAGTATCATTTTAACTATGTAAACATGTTAAATTTGCTTTTGTAGAATGTGACTTTATCTGTGATACTGTGCATTACATTTGTTTATGCTGCATTTGTTTCATGATGTGAGAATGTGTGTTTAATTATGTAAAGATGTGCTGCATTTGTTTCACCTTGCCTTTCAAAGGCACCTAGTTGGTCTAACACAGAGCCAAAAAGTCAATAGCTAGGCACAGAAAATATAGGTGGCTGACAGGCATAGAAAATAACTACCAGAAAAATTCTAGAAGTATAAGAGAAGAAGAGAAAAGAGAATAACGTGACAGAGAACACACCTTGCACAAGAAGCCATGCAAGTGGCAGCAAGACAGACACAAAAAGTAGTGAAAGTAAGACATAAAGAAATAAAAGTAAAAATTCTCAAGGCAAAAGATAGATAAAAAGAAACAGGTTAATTTAAATTAAAGGAGCTAGCCAGAAACAAGCCAAGCTAGACCAACCATTTGTAACAAGATGTCTTCATGTCATAATTTTGGAGCTGTTTGGTGGCCTACAAGAAGAAACTTGATATATCTGTTTCCATTTTTAAAACCAATATCCACATTCACACCCACATACATGAGATTTAAATGCTAAGATATACAAACAAAACATAACATGAAGTATTTTTCTTTTAAAGTATAGACTATGTCACATAACATAGCTTCAAGATACATCTGTTTTTATGATTATTTTATTTTCATTGTCTTTAATTTTAACATATTTTTTAAAAAATTATTTTTTAATATATTTGGATGAGTCTATGTGAATGTTTGTACACATGAATGCAATACACATTGTGGTCAGAAGAGGATATCAGATCCCCTGGAGTTGGAATAAGTGATTGTGAATAACTTCATGTGGGTGCTGAGAATTAAAATCTGGCCTTTTGAAAGAACACCATATGCTTTTAACTAACTGATGAGCTATTTCTTAAGACTCCTTTACAATTTTCAATTTGAGTTGGAACCTGGGTCTTGCTCATGTTTGGCAAATATTCACCAATAGGCTAACATGTCAGCCCCTTTTCATTTGTTTTGAGACAGGTTCTTATTACGTAACCCATCCTGGCATTAAATTTGATATATTCCAGAGTTGGCCTCCTAATTAGCTAAGCCTACAGGCTGTATTAGCTATTTTTCTGTTGTTTAGTGCTTTGAATAAAAAAAGGCCATTACATAGTTTTGTACATATTAATACTCTGATTCTGAGGTGGTAATGATACTTGAGGAGTTTAAAGTGGTATAATCATGCTGGATAAAGAATAACAATTGGGGCCTGCACTGAGTATTAAAAATCTTCCTGATACTTTCAGTTTGAACTCTCTGCTTCATGCTTAGAATTTAAGATCTGAGCTCTCATTTTCCCATTCCTGGTGTCATGCATTCATTCCCCCATCATGGACTCTTTTATCTCTGAAACTTTCTAAACCCTAACAAACTCTTCTTTAAATTATCTCTTGCTTTATCACAACAAAAAAGGAGCTAATATATTTGCTGTGAAAAAATAGAGTGTATTTTGGCTTGTAGTTCCAGGAAAATAAGGGTCCATCATGATATGGAAAGCATATTTGAGAAACCTATTTTTAAATACAACCATATAATCAACTGCTTGATAGCCCCATTATTCCTATCCTTTTTCTGCTTTGATTGAATCTGATTTATAGTCTTTGAACACATAATGATTTTGTCTATTTCTTGTCTTAGTAGGGTGCAAGTCATGTCTGAGAGCAGAGGTATGTTTCCTAGTAATTCATATACTGTATATAAATCAATATATAACAGTAGAAGTTTAGTATTTTGCTAAATGGATCATATATAGTCTACAATAAAAGAATCATAGTTTGTTTGATTCTTTCCCATTAAAGCCACTGAGTTGACCAACCCAAGTAAATAATGGAAGTTCTTATGCATCTTATATGTTTCATAGTTAGAAATCTAATGAAATAGAAGATAATTACAGGTTGTATCCCTCCCAAAAGATGAAATACTGTGGAAGCCTAACTTTTGTTAGATAGTCAAGAGCTGTGTTGTTTTTCCATAACTCTCTAGCAATATTTTAAATTCTTGTATTTTGCTCTCACTGATGTAAGTACTTGACAGACAATGAACCTGATAAGATTCTTCTTACTTGACAGGACCACAAGGACTATATATGACTTTTTTAAAAAATAGATTCCACAAGGGGATTCATGGGCTATTTTGGTAGAACCACTTGAGTTTGATTTTATTGCCTGTGCCTCTTGGGTATCCATGTTTTCAATGGCCCTAGATATAACTGTACTCTAGGAAGACTTATTTTTCCTAACATCCAAAGATTAGGAATGGTAAGTGGTCTCCACCCTGGCTCTCTAGGTGTCTGTGCATTTTCCCTTTGTTTCCTTCACTATAGTCTCATTTATGGTGCTCACTTAAATCTAGTTAAATCTTTAAATTGCTTTCTACTATACGAGGAAATTCTAAGTAATGTCTATATGATCAGAAACAAAAAATATTCTTCAGTTTGTGATGAAAGTACAAAGGTTTACTGAAACAAAACTAATTAAAAGAAAAATTGTATTTTGTTAAATTCAGGTAGACCATACACAGAATGTATTTTTGTAGTTGAGATATACCTGTGTGTGGTAGTTTGAATACTTGATTCCCAAGAGCTTAAAAGGAGTGGCATATTAGGAGGTGTGTGTTTTTGAAGTAGGTGTGGTCTTGTTGGAGGAAGTGTGTCACTTTTGTGGTGGTCTTTGAGGTATCCTTTCTCAAGATTCTCTCAGTATCTAGTTTACTTCCCGTTGCCTGAGGATCAAGATTTAGGACTCTCAACTCCTTCTCCCCATGTCTTTCTGCAACCTGCCATATCCTACATGATGATAATGGACTAAATCTTCAAACTGAAAACCACCTCATTAAATGTTTTCCTTTATAAGAGTTGCTGGGGCCATGGTATCTCTTTACAGCAACAGAAACTGTAAGGCATTGTATGAAAAAAGTCAGTTTAACCACCTGAAGTTATTCTACATATAATGGGAGGATAACATAGTAAGTTTTTATTGATTTTAAATAATCTGACTATTAAAAAAATTTCACTTGAAAATATGTGAAAAGAATCAACATATAGTTCTTCTGATTTCAGTGGATATGTCATTGTCATTCATTTTTATAAAGAGTAATAATTGCTATAAATTGAAAAGGTTCTTAGTACATACTACTTGTATGTCTTGCAAGAAAAAAATTTTGAGTGTATCTGGGAGATTAGTGGAATAGAGGAATTATTATAATTCTTAGGTAAATTAAAAATGTTTGTCAGATACTTGTTGTTTTCTCTCCATCAAAACAACAACCTGCAAAAGAAAGTAAACATCGATTTCAAGCCATTTAACTTCAGTTGCTCTCCTTAATGCTAATAATCAAATAAAATTTAATCAAGTATGCCACTTAAACTTGAAAGTAAGTTTGTTTATTTTTGCTTTGCTGTTTTACAAATACTTAAAACAAGAGTAATGGAGCTTTTCATTTCTGCTCTGTGTTTCAAACAGAGCAAGGTTAAACTCATGACTAGATTAGTAGTAACTCAAAGCTCAGTGAAGCTAAAACTTGAAAAAGTAGCACATTTTTATTTGTCTTCATCTCCAGTATTCTTACAGTTGAGTCTATTCATTTAATCACAAAATTGCTACTGAGCAAATATTCCAATCACCATTAGGAATTCAGAAACAGCAAATGATCCAAGAGAGCTCTGCAAAATTTAAAAGTGAATGTTTTTCATGCAGAGACAAATTTATCAAACATAAGAAAGCAAGGAAAATAGGCATTTTTGAAGATTCTGCTATTATGCTGATTTAATGAATCATCAATGAGGTGTTGTTGTATTTAAAAATCTGAAAAAGAAAAGGATTATAATAATATGAGCATATTTATAACATGATTTCAGGAAAATACAGAGGAGGTGAAGATTATGCAGGACACATTTCAATACCTTAACCTTTCATCATAGGGAAAATTTTCTCAAATTAATCACTGTTGACATATTATACCAGATAATTCTTTGTTGCATGGGTATTACTGCTTATCAAACAATGCTAAAGAGCTTCTTGAACTGTGCCTTCTAGTAACCAACGGAGTCTTGCTTCTAATTTAAGATAATCAATATTTTCTCAGTCATTTAAAATATTTTCTGGGGCACAAAATACCCCCAGTTAATAAACATTGTCCTGGAAAATATAAAAGCAATAGACAAATACATTTTATTTAATTGCATGGTCACTATATGCATGGCCTGCAAAATGAAGCATAAATTCTCTTTATCCTTTTTGTCTCAGCACATAACAGTTTGAACTTAGGTCAGATGGGAAGAACTTTATGAAAGATGGCTTTCTGGTCTTGAGATGATCCTTATTCAGAGTTCAGCAAAGGCTACAGCAGTGTATTTGGCTTGACCCCTTTAATGTATACTCATTTATACAGCCTTACATACTTTTGTAAGTCATGTAATTCATGTTAGAAAATGTTCCAAATAGAGTCAGAACTCTTCAAGACTATTCAACCTCATCAGCTCCTATTATTCTTAAAAGCACATACAAAATCAGAAATAATAAGCCAAATACTTAAGTGAAGTTAACGAATCAGCTTGCCTCCATCTTAGAAAACCATCTTATAGTAAAGATAAACTTGACTCATTCGTGTTTATGATTAAAACTATTTCTCAAGGATTGGGCAGTGCCCTACCTGTACCCTTTATTACAAATTTTTCTGTACGGCATATTCCAGGAAATGGCAACCATGTATTTATTTCAAAAATTATGTCTTGAAACTCTTCCTTTGTTTCTAAGTTTATTATAACCACATCTTGTTTGACTACCTTGTTATGTCCACCTTGTTATGTTCTGCTTCTTTAACCCTGCCTATTTTGTATGCCAAATCCCATACTTATAAAAATCTTACCCTGAGCTAAAAGTCTCATAGTTCCTATGTCTAAGTCTGACCCATTATACCTTGCCTTAGGGTGAGGCTGCCTGTGTACACAAATAAAAACATTGCTTTAATTACTTGATTTAATTAATTAATTTGGTCATGAAGATTTCAGTTTGTGGTCTTTCTTCTTTCATTTTTAGGATTCTTATAGTCTGATGACTATTCTAAATAATAAATAATTTTAAATACTAAAACCTGTGCCCTAGGTCACATAATTTTAAAGAAGACATTGCCCTATTTATGCTTGCACACTCATATTTATAGATTTCATTCTCTGCAGTTTTCCCAGTGAATGGACCATGGTCTTGAATTCTTAAACGCTCTTTACACTACATTACAACTTGTTTTACATCTTCACAGCTTTATACACTGGCCTAGCAGGGGCTCTCTGGAGGGACTCTGACCCTCTCAGATATTTCCACATGCCTTCTCTTGCCATGAACCAAGATTCATGATTGCTCAATCTCATCCTCCCCATGCTTGCAAAACCAGTACAACATGAACTACACTGCTCACTCTTGCTGTCAGTGCATGATGGAGAATGGTTCCATTGGACCGTAGTTGTATCAGGTCTGCTAAACCTGAGTAATAATTCCCAGGTCCTCCACCTTCTAATTTTTAAAACAAAACAAAATAAAATTTTCAAGAAGTTTCATTACTGTTGACTGATGAAACATGGGCCCTGGAGTGTGATTAATATATCCACTATCACATCATTGGAAAAGAAAAAACTTATTTTCCCTGTCTTGGTAGCTATTGATTAAAAATAATTCTTCATTTACTGGTCGTATTTTTTGAACTAATTTCTTTCTCCATGACAGGATTTTGTCTAACTTCCTGCAAGTGTTGTACATGCTATCCCAGTCTCTGCAAGTTCATATCTACATCTGTCCTGTTGTGTTGGAATTCTTTGTATCGTGTTGTATTTCTTTGAAGTCATCATCCACCTCTAGCTCTTACACGCTTTTCCATATTTCTTTCATATAAATTCCTGAGCCTTAAAAAGATAGGTATGACATAGTTAAATCATTTAGGCCTGAGCATTTCAAAACCTCTTATTCTCTACTTAAGGATTCATTCATCTCTCTAGTACCACCAATCTATTATTTAAAATTGCTATTGGGACCAGTAAAATAGGTAAAATGGTAATGGCACTTGCCCCCAAGACTAATAATCTAAGTAACACACACACACACACACACACACACACACACACACACACACACACACTCACACACACCAACTTAGTAAATTAACTAAAGTTTTAAATTATCAACAAAGTTGTTAGCTTTAAAGTTGCTCTCTAAAGGTTTTATATTTTCTATTTAAAAAAAAATATTTTCTTTATTTACATTTTATGTATGAGTATTCTGCACAGATACCTGCATGTTAAAAGAGGAGATCAGATCCTAGTATGGATGGTTGTATGCAAACATGTAGTTGATTGGAATTGAACTCAGGACCTTTGGAGAAGCAGCCAGTACTCTTAAATATTACACTTTCTTTCCATCCTCATGATGTATTAAATTTTAAAATGCGCTATATCACAAAAGATTTACTTTTTAATGATGATGTTTTCTGGTTGCTTTCTAGCAGTCATTTATACAAATTAGATAGTATTTGCCTGTATGCCTCAGAAATTGCAAATATCATCTGTTCATTTCTATAAAAATATGTTCATGGATGCTATCACCAAAAAGAAACCTTAACCTTCGGTGAAACAAAAATTGTCAAAAAGCATTGCTTCTTCCATGTTCTTCAGTAAATAATAAGCTACACACTAAAGCTTAAATTGTAGGGCAGAAATTCTTATATAATTTAGTCCAATTTATTCAGAGGTTATTAGTTTATTAGGAGCAAGCATAAATTTAATGAAAGTGAGAAATTACCTAAAGAAATGTCAATCAAAACACTTAAAGGAGAACATGGGAATTGAAAAATATCTATATTAATGAAAATCCACTAGCTTTGCGGAATTAATGTTTACAGAAAAACAAGCTTTTACTTCTTGTGAAAAGTGGCATCTACCTCTTACTTTCTTTGTGACTATGTCTTTGAATTATCTAGAAATTTTCTAGTGGAAATGTCAGCTTCTTACTCATTATTAAGTAATTTATTGAGATACACATTGTCTTAGAAGCTAGTGGTACAAATATGACTGAGAATCACATTCTGTCTTAAGAAATGTATAGCACACAAACATACAAAATCTAGATGCCCTTTCTTTTACATCTTCATAGGGCTGGCTTTAGCCTCCTATTTTATAAACTATTTAATTCTGAAATTCAGGACTATTTTTTTGTAGAGAGCTGCCGAGCTGCACCTTAAGGATGGCACTGGCTGAAGCCTTCTACCTTCCCGATGGTGAGCCCTCTCTGAGATAAACAATCCCTTATTTGGCTAAGGCTAAGCTCATAGCTTGCTTCCGCGCACCGGGATCTATTGGCATGGCCCACATGGCGCCCCGTGATTGGCAGTCCAGAAGGTATTTAGCTGGGAGTGGGTTTTCCCCAGCAGAAGAAGCTCTGTTCAAGGTTCCTGGATAAACTGCTGAAAGAAGAGCCTGGTGTCACGTCATCCTTGTTGGCGAGGTTGCATGCAACAAGTGGTGGCCCGTACAGGGAGAACGTGTTTTCACCATAAGGCCAATAAAGGCCCAGAACTTTCAGTGGTCAGGGGGTCCTCCAGAGAGTCCCCAGGTAAAGTTGGGGATCCGCGACAAAAGCGGGAAGAGTCCTCAGGTAAATTCGGGATCCGCGACAAAAGCAGGGGGGAAAAACAATTTGCTCTTCTCGGTAGATAAAGAGAGAATGGGATAAGACTCACTGAGCGAGTTCAAAAGTGAAAGAGAAAAAGATTTTGCTATGGGCGCTTCTCCTTCGCACCCATTTTTTTTGGCTCTACAGGAGCTACTTCATTCAAAACGTTTAAAATTAGAAAAGAAAACCCTAGAAAGGTTCCTAGAGGAGTGTGACATTGTTGCCCCATGGTTCCCTGTAACCGGGAGCCTTACAGTCCCCTCATGGGAGAACTTAGGGAGAGACATAGATTTTGCTTATGAACAAGGAGTGAGACCCATTTGGAAACTGATCCGAAGCTGCCTCGAGGACCAACGCTATAGTGAGGTGGTGGAGAGTGGACAGGCAGCCTTAGAGCAGCTGCAAGCAGTTAGAACTTATGGCATCATGGCCTCTTTTACTGTAGCTCAGGTGGAAGCTCTGAACAGGCATTGTATGACACCTGGTGACTGGAGTGGCTTGGCTCGAGCATGCCTGAGCCCTTGGCCATGCTTGTTGGTGGGCTACATGGAATTGGCCAATTTTCATGGAGTTCTTCTCAGACTTGGGGACAATGGGAAAGGAGGGGCCTGGATATAGGAGTAACAGCCTCTACAAATCCAGGGTGTGAAAATCAAGGTACTGTGCCTCTGATGAATATTACTTATAAGCCCACTCCTGTGTGTGTTTATCCTCCTTTTGTGTTTGTTGCAAGTAACTAGTATACAGTATGAGAATTTTACCCATGCTGCAAATTCATCTAAACAGTTGTCAAGTTATCTTTTAGGTAATTGGACAAGACAGTTCGAAAAATTGATGGAAGATCTCTGGGTGGCCATCGTGACTGTCAACTCGACCCGGATAGATGCTGTTGCCATGGATCATCTGAAAGAGTGAGCGGGACTAGTAGCTATGGCTGGCCTGATGGCACTGGTCTCCCAGGTCTGCCGGTGGTGCCTCTGCCACATTAGGACCAGACAGCGCCTGGGTGCGGCCATGATTGCCCAAGCCTTTGTAGCCATAGAGACTGGACAGTACCCCTATGTTTGGTTAGCTGCCTTAAAACAGTAATATTTTTTGCAGGTTGCGAGGCTAATGCACTGCAGTTGAGCACCTCAGCTATGTTTAGGAGGGCTCAAGGAGAGCATGTCTGCTTGCATGTGGGTTTCTCACCCTAATGTCCCACCTCTGTGAAAAAAGGGTGTCAAACGAGTCCCATAATCCCTAGGGGGACGCCCCAAAAGGAGTCTTGGGATAATGTTCCTTGCACAACAGAGAATAGACCTCTGTGCTCACCTGCTAATTCCTTTATAAAAACAAAAAGGGGGAACTGTAGAGAGCTACGTGGCCACACCTTAAAGATGGCGCTGGCTTCTGCCTTCCACCTTCCAGATGGTGAGCACTCTCTGAGATAAACAACCCCTTATTTGGCTAAGGCTAAGCTCATGGCTTCCTTCCGCGCACCTGGATCTATTGGCATGGCCCACGTGGCGCCCTGTGATTGGCAGTCCAGAAGGTATTTAGCTGGGAGTGTGTCTTCCCCAGCAGAAGAAGTTCTGTTCAAGGTTCCTGAATAAACTGCTGAAAGAAAAGCCTGGTGTCATGTCGTCCTTGCTGGCAAGGTTGCGCGTGACATTTTTTATCTATCATTTTTTACATTACAACTTAAGATACATTGTTTTCATTGAAGATTTATTTTTTTTGAGAGAGTCATTTAATGTACTTGAATGCCCTAGGAAGAAAGTGTAAATATACCTGTTTGAGAAAAGGCAGATAATAAATGCAACAATGAATTGGATGAGTCCATAGACTTATAAGCAGAATATTAATACATTTCTATTTTAATTTTCAATAATTATCTGTAGTATAGTATAGGAAATGTTTGTTTCATCACTGTGATATTAGAGGAGATCAATGTGACACAGTAAAAATGAATGTGTCTTATTAATTCAAAAGTGGCAAAGGGAGACTTCACAACAACAGTATCTAAAGGATGGAAAAACATTGATGAAAGACTACTAGTTAAAAGGAAGAATTCATAGGCATTTTAAAGATGTGGTAACAATCTGATGTTAAGACAAGATACCAAAGATGACTTAGAATTTCTGCCTTTATCTGCTATGCATAGTATTATCTCATATGTGTTTGTTTAGGCTACCAGTATTAAAAAGCATATATTAGTGCATTTTACAATACTTGGCATTGGAACTTCAAAACTGGGGTAAAAAGGTGCTTGGATACCCAAGAAGCCTGCCTCTTTTGTTAGCCCCACTTTCTTGTCTTCATGTGGCTTTTCTTCTGTGCAAACTGAAGTGGAAGGCAGGGAAATCACTTTTATTTCTTCTTTTTATAAGAACACAAATTCTGTTAAATTAAAACACCAATCTTGGTAGGACCTTTAACATTAATTACTTCTTTAAAGTCTTATTCCCAATTATATTCACATTTATGATTAGGACTTAAAAGCAACAGGAAGGGTGGACAACAATTTAAATGACAACTTAAAAAGTATAGACAGTTTTTTGCATGAATAAAAAGTAAGTTAAACTATGGGAAGGTGCATGGAAATAGGAGTGAGAGAAAAGATATATTATGTGGCATGAAAACAATCACATACATATATCAAAATAGCGTAACAAAACCCATTATTTCAATAACCTAAGTAATATGTACTAATTTAGAAAAATCCCAATGAAGCATAGGAGTTACAAATATCTTCTTTAGGTATGAGATTGTGGGGAAACACAGCAAGCTTGCCTGATGAAACCATAGTTAGCCTGTTACATCTGATTCCCAACATGCCCCCCTCTTCCCTTTCCCTTTTTGGCTGTTTCTCTAGTTAGGGAGACATCTTTCCACTAGAACGATCTTCAATATGAGTTTATTTTAACTTTTACATATTTTTACACAGGTTCTGATTATGTAGCCACTGGCTGGCCTGGGACTTGCTTTATAGGACACATTGTGTTGAACTCAAAGTGATCCATCTGACTGGGCCTTCTAACTGCTGGGATTAATGGTATGCACTACTATACTTGGCTCTTTCAGTTTCATCTTGGGGGGGGATTAAAATAAATTATTTTAATTTTATAGTTCAGGTTTACTTATTTTGTTTTCTCACTTATACACACACAACAGTTACTAATGAAAATAATAGGTTAAAATTGAGATAGAAAAAGCTTTATGAATAAATGAAATAAATCTTATTTGTATTAAGGTTGTAACAACTATAATTATGTTGGCTGATACAACTTTTATTAATTTTTATAATTCTGTACATGCCATTTGATCTTGCGTGCAACCTCGGCAGCAAAGATGACACAACACCAGGCTCTTCTTTCAGCAGTTTATTCAGGAACCTTGAACAGAGCTTCTGCTTCTGGGGAAAACCCACTCCCAGCTAAATATCTTTTGGACTGCCAATCACGGGGTGCCATGTGGGCCATGCCAATAGATCCAGGTGCGCGGAAGCAAGCCATACCTGGAAGCAAGCCACGAGCTTAGCCTTATCCAAATAAGGAGTTGTTTATCTCAGAGAGCGCTTACCATCTGGAAGGTGGAAGGCGGAAGCCAGCACCATCTTTAAGGTGCAGCCATGCAGCTTTCTACAATTTGACAATTAAAGAGATAGATAATGTAGGCAAAACCTTGTGAAATTAAAATTTAGGAAGGAAAATAAGCATACTAGAGACAAAGGGGGTTTGCTCAAGTTCATTATAAAGGTGAGAACCTGAAATGATAAATTCAGATTGAGAAGAAAATGAGAGGTAAGAGGTACACATCATTTTCCCCCAAGTAGTTTAGGTCTAAATAAAATCAAAGAAGAAAAGAGGTGGAAGGAGGCTCCAATCAAGGCTGATATGAACTTAAAACTCCAAATAGTAGTAGTTTTAAAATGTTTTGCCAGGAATTTGAGTGGTCCACAGGCTTTTGTTTCTTCAATATTTTCTTTATTTTTATTTTTTTATACATGTGCTTTGCTGGTATGTATTTAAATATATCTAGTGTATTTAGCATCCACAGATATCAGAAGAGGGCTTTGGATCCTATGGAACTGGAGTTAGATATCTGTTAATCAAAATGTACAGAACCCACCTATGTTTTCTATAAAATCAATCAGTGATCTTCACTTGATGAGCCATTACTCTAGTCATAGTTCACAGGATTTCTAAATATGCTCAGAACACTCTTTTCTAGCTAAGGTTGTAGATATGTTTATGGGTTATTGGAGTCAAGTTTGACCTACATTTTCATGTAAATCTTTGAGAATACACTACTGAGAGTTTTATGGTCAGCAAACCCAAGACATAAGGAAAACTAGTACCAATGTTTTCACTTCTATGTTATCTAAAAGAGTGGTATCAGAAATTCTGCAGATGAAGGCAGTACAGGAGATGATAATAAAAGTATAGAAGATTTAGAAATGTTGTTCAACAATATTTGTATAAAGAGAATTCCAAATATTCAATAATAAAAGAGTAAATGTCACAAAGTACAAATAAGTAATCTAATATTTCTCATTTGGCCAGATTGGTTTATGCAACACAAATTGAACTAGAGGTAGGGTTCATGCAAACATGCTTCCAGGTATTCCTGCTTTGAAAATGTTGCCAATGCAACTAACATAACTTCTTCAAATCAGGATGAGCCAAAGAGTTGAACTGAATTGCTGAAAGAAAGTAAAATATCAGACTTAATAGAGTCACTATTTTCAATTTGAACAAAAATAAAGACTTCTGTAATAAGCAGTAAAACCAACATCAATAAATCCATTTGACATTTGAATGACACTCATTTTGATCTGCTTACTTTATGTAGCAATAGTAAAGTTGGAAAAGTAATTATCTTCACATAAGCCTTACCAATTAAGGCTGCAGGAGTATAATTCTCAAAACCAAAATGCTCTGAAAATTAACAGAAAAGAGGAAAGATATTGAGCAGTTAAACTTAATGTGTCCACTAGAGTACATGGTTAACTCAGCTTACAGAAAACCGAAGTGCTGAAATTGAATTTTCAAAGTGAGTAATTAACTGAAAGGCCAGTTTGCAAGAGCTTGCATAGCCAAATTATAAGATGTCATAAAGCCAATGACCAAACAGAAAGACATTACATTAATATTCAATGTTAGTGTTAGAAGTTGAAAAATATTTTCTGAATATTAAATACATTCCAAGAGATAATTTGAACATAATATAAAAATAGCAACTATATTTGCCTATCTTTCTTTTCAAACAATATTTTATGTTTTAAAAAATATTTTATGTTTTAAATATATTGTTCTTAATTAAAGAGTTTCATTTAAAATATTTTATAAATATATCTTTACATACACACACACAAACTTATAAGTATATATGGGGAGAAAGAGAAATTTCAGAGACTAAACAGCTTTTAGAAAAATATCCTTAATATGCAGTTCATTTATTTTATGTGAATGTGTGTGTATGTGTGTACTTGCACGCATTGCAGAATATACTCAGACCCTTGCATGTTTACTTTGGCAATACATATATTATCAGCTTTCTGACAGAGATAAAAAACAAAAACAAAGCAAAAACAAAATAAAACAAAATACCTGTCCTTAATATGAGTTCAATAATTTTATATACTGTGGGAATATACCCACAGTCATGTGTGTTTATTTTAGCAATATATGTAGTTAATTTTAGAGCTTTACTATGTCTTGTTATCAGTTTATTTATTCAATTGGACTTTTATTTTAGTAAAGTAGTAAAAAACATTGAGCTGTTAATGTCAGTCAGTAGTAGAGTACTTACCTAGCACATGCAAAGATGTGTTTGACACCTAGCATAGACAACAATAATTATAAAGTAACAGTATACACATTTAATGTACTTTTTGTTCAAATTTGTGTTTCTTATATTTTAAAACACATAAAAGAGTCTAATTTCAAGTGAAAATTATCCAAAGAGATGACCTATATGAACACAAAATGAGAAAGTTTTTAATTTTCTGGCATTTCTGAATCTAGAAATTAATATTATTTTAGCAGTCTATGTTTTTTCAGTATACATGTATAAATTCTCATATAATTGCTTTTTAAATGGAATCACTCAATGTTCATTTGGTGGCTCTGGGTATGGGTCTCAAATCAGCGATGTAGGTATTACCTATTTTCTACTTAAATATTCTGGAAGTATAATAGCTGTCAAGACATCTATATTTTCCAAAGCCCTCCAAGTGGTCACAATGCATACTAGCCTTTAAGATCCACCAAAATTTAATAGTGAGTAGTGCTCTTACCAGGCAGTTTTATGTGAAAGAAACATTTTTTTTTGACCACTGAAGGCTCCAAATAAGCTAGCATGACTTCAGAAGTTGTCACTTATGCAGTGTCTTCCAGCTGTGTGACATATGTGGTCCTTTAAAAAATGCTTAATAACAGTAATCACCTCTGACATCTTATGTCAGAGTTTCATTCATGGTTCACTCTGTGGATATAGAGAATTTACTGTCATGTTTCTTTTGACAGGAGAAACCACTCTACACCTCTCTACTTTGTCTCTGTATCTAAATAAAGAAAAAATGATCTATACATTAAATGCTAACTCTTAAAACAGACTATCCTTTATTACTATAGCTTTATTGAATCTCTCATATGAGCCCATATGTAAAAATATCATAAAGTACCCTACTTGTGTCTGTGGATTGTTTTAAAGAGCTGAGGATCTATCAGGTATGTTTTTACCTTTTGGAGTCTTGGCTGAATTTTCATGTCTTACAACATGCATCATTATTCAGAGATAATTTTGAACAACAGTGCCTATAATCATATATCACTAACTAAAGGTATTATGGAGGTACATTGTCTTTTTCTGAGAGGAAGGAGGATGAGCTGAAATAACTATCACAGATTAGAAGCTATATACTTTTGTGGCTTGAGGTTCCCTATCAAGATTAATCTAGGCATAAATTCAGTAAAATGGCACTTACATTTTTCTTAAATACTCAAGCTCATGTTGCTTATGCTATAGGATGTGGAGTCTCAGATCTGTTGCATCTTCAGTGTGAGACTTTAGAAGTTATTTTTTCTTATCATTTTTTCACACATGGAATGCATAGTTTAATAAATTTTCATGAATTAAAGATGAAAGGAGAAGAAAAATGTAAATTTTTAACATACTACCTCACATTGATCTTAGACAGTTCTCACTGTTATTTACAATAAGCAATTTCAGATTCATGCCAAAGTGTTCAAAGTTCAAAAGATAGACTGAAACACTGATTCTCAATGTGGCATTTTCCAGAACTATCAGTGAAATTGTTTTTAATGTTTGTGGAAATTCGAACCCGGATTTTCAATTAATTGCCTACTAACTCAGAAACATAAAAATCTATTATGAAAAGATTATTATGTGTCAAGCAGATATTTTTTATGGGTCTAGTATATTTGGTGTTCTGTAAGCTTCTTGCCTCTTTATATAGGCATTTCCTTCTTTAGGTTGACAGAAATTTTAAGCCACTGAAAAAAAGAAATTGAAGAGGATATCAGAAAATGAAAAGATCACCCATGTTCCTGGATAGTAGGATTAACATAGTAAAAATGGCAATTTTATCAAAATCAATCTGTACTATGAAGCTTCTGGCCTGGACTTTCAGGCCTAGCCCCAAGGTTTAGGCCCCGCAGACCCACAGAGACACACAGATGATTCCAATAATTTTCGGCTGATCGGCCTAAGGCCCAGGCATATAACTTTCTAACACTTTACCCTTAATCTAACCCATGACTCTTATCCTGTTCAGCCATGCAGCTTGGTAAGTTTTCTCAGAGCAGCATAGTTGTCCTCTGTTTCCTCTGGCTTCTCTCTGACATTTCTGCTCTGTTCTGCCTGTTCCTAGAGTCTTCTTAGTCTGGTAGCCCTGCCCACACTTCCTGTCTGCCTTTGTCCAATCAGCGCTTTTTTATTAAACCAGTGGGTAGGACAATTATTTACAATGGAACAACATAGTCCCCCTACTTTAATCTATAGATTCAATGTAATTTGCATCAAATTCCCAATGCTATTTTTTACAGACTTTAAAAGAACAATACTCAACTTCACATGGAATAAAAAGAGACCCAGGAATCCCAAAACAGCCCTGCTCAATAAAAGAAATTCAGTAGGAATCACAACCCCTGACTTCAAGTTATACTATAGAGCCATAATATTAAAAACAGCCTGGCACTGGCACAAAAACATACTTGTGGATCAATGGAATCGAATCTAACTCCCCAACATTAACCCACACACCTATGAATACATAATTTTTGACAAAGAGACCAAAAATATTCAATGGAGAAAAGATAATATCTTCAACAAATGGTGTTGGCATAACTAGATGGTAGTATGTAGAAGAATGCAAATAGATCTAAACCTATCACCCTACACAAAACTCAAATCCAAGTGGATCAAAGACCTCAACATAAACCCAGCTATACTGAACTTGATAGAAAGTGGAAAATACCTTCTAATGCATTGGCACAGGGGACTCCTTCCTAAATATAACACCAGTATCACAGACACTAAAAGCAACAATCAATAATTGGGATGTTCTGAAATGGAGGAGCTTCTGTAAGGCAAAGGACACAGTCAATATCACAAAATTACAACCTATAGAATGGGGAAAGATCTTCACCTATTCTACATCAGACAGTGGACTGATCTCTAAAATGTATAGAGAACTCAAGAAACTAGAGCCCCCAAACCTGAATAACCCAATTAAAAACTGCGGTTCAGAGCTAAAAAGGGAATTCTCACCAAAAGAACTACAAATGGCTTAAAAGCACTTAAAAATTGTTCAACACCTTTAGCCATCAGAGAAATGCAAATCAAAACAATTTTGAGATACCACCTTACATCTGGAGGATGCAGAGCAAGGGGAATACTGCTCCATTGTTGGTGGGAGTGTAAACTTGTACAGCTGCTTTGGAAAGCAGTATGCTGGTTCCTCAGAAAACTGGGAATCAATCTCCCTAAGGATTCAGCAATATAATTTTTGGGGATATACCCAAAGGATTCACATTTGTACTCCAAAGACATTAGCTCAACTATGTTCATAGCAGCATTATTTGTAATAGCAAGAACCTGAAAACAACATAGATGCCCCTCAACTGAAGAATGGATTAACAAACTGTGGTACATCTACAAAATGGAATACTACTCAGCAGTAAAAAAAAATGACATCCTCAAATTTTAATGTGAATGGATGGACTTTGAGAATATTCTCCTGAGAGAAGCATCACAAGCCCACAAAGACAGACATGAGATGTACTCACTCATAAGTGTATTTTAGACAAAAAGCAAAGAATACCCAAGCTGCAAATCACAACTCCAGAACAGCTTGGGATTAGAAGGAACTTAAGAAAGAAATCCAGAGATTTCCTTAAGATGAGTGTCTGGAGTCAGTTCACTAGCCAAGAGTCAACTAAAGAATTTTCTTCTTGTCATTTTTTAGATAAGACACTATTCTTTAGATCAAGACAGTCTTGGAAAAGCCAAAAGAGAACACACTGACCATTGACTCATAATGGCCTAACACACTAACCTTGGCTCACAGTCTCATCCCCTCACTAGCCCTCCTTTCTCCCTGCACCTGCAAAAGCATATTTAAGCAGCCTGGAAATAATAAAGACAGACTGCTTGATCAGATTCCAAGATCTGTGGTCCTTCTGCGTCATCCCCTATCATTCTCTCTCTACAGGTGACAGGGACCTGTTAAATTCCATGGGTCAGGACACATGAGAAAATAGAGAAGATAACCTTAGCAAAATGGGGTCATAACATGTTGCAACCAAGAAAAGTTGGGAACAAATCTTGAAAGTAGGAGATGGTTGAGTGAGAGGAGCAAAGAGGGAGATATAAAGTAATGGATATCTCGATAGAGGAAGCCAATATGGGGTTGAAAAGAGACTGGTGCTAAGGAGAGGACTCGCAGGATGTCCCTGGTCAAGTCTCCAAACAATGGTGGAGGAGGGGCCTGAATGGGACTTCCCCTATAATCAAATGAGTAAACGCCCTAGGTTTACATCACAGAACCTACATCCAACAGGCAATGGAGGTGGAGGTGGAGATCCATGGCTAAGCACTGGGCAGAGCTCCTGGTCCATCTGAGAGCAGGAGAGGAGACTCTGTATGAGTATGGGGATAGGTATTATGAGGAAGGTTCCCATGATGATGACTGGCTGTAGCTCTGTGGAGCTCACGAAATTGGGAATTGCCACAGAGATCCATCAGGAGGGGGAGCTGGGCCCTCCCAGTTTGGGCAGCTTTTGACTGGCATGAGTGTGTGGAGCCATGAGGGGTGGGATCAGACTGTATTTCTGTTCATGGGCTGGCACCTTGGAGCCCATTACCTATAGAGAAACACCCAGCCCAGCATTGACTTTGGGATGAATGAGTTGGATATGCTTGCAGTAGATGTGCCTCATTGGGCTGGCCCACCTTGGGACTTCTCACCCTTTTGGGGGATGGGATGAGTAGATGGGCAGGGGAGGGGCCGAGGGCTGTCTGGGAGGAATTGTGAGGAGGTAGAGAGGGGGAGCAGGGGGATACATTGATGGAGATGAAATTTCTTAATGAAAGTAAAATAAAATAAAAATTTTAAAATGAGGGGGGAAAATGAAAAGAAGTATTAAGCTAAAAGTTTTCATGGTTATTTCTAGTCTCAAGTCAAATGGGATTCTCAATGGCATGTTCCAATTGGTTGTCCCTGATCAGCATCATCTTTGAATGTGTTAGCAATGTAAATTCTTAGTCTCATTGTTCATACTAATTTGAGCCTGTCCAGCTTGCTGGTCTAAATGTGAGAAGTTTCCCATGGAACCCAGTGCTTCCAACAATGAGAATGATAATCATTTTGGGGGAACTGCTTTGATTATCTTTTTAAAACAAAATTAAAGTTATTTTTTTCCCTCTGATTCTGGATATCAGTGGGATAACAGGTATTTCCAAGGTACTTGAGCAAGTCTAATGTTCAGTAGAAGTGTTTCCTCTGCCTAGTCTGTCCATCCTTATCAAATGGGAATAGAAGTTTTAGCAATCCCAAATTTGTTACCTCACCTTCATCAGTTTCCTCTAGAGAAAATGATTTATTGGTTTAGCTCATAAATTCAGAAACTTGGTTTGTAAGGATAAGTGATCAAGGAAGTTTCCTGTAGTAAAACTTATGCCAAATGTTTTCCCCTAAACAATATTTTTTTTGTGACCCAGCTTGTGGAATATGTTCTGAACAACAACAAATATAACAAAATGTACCCAAGCAATCAATGAATCATTTGGGAAGAATTTTTGTTGGCATATGCCTCTCTTTGTTACTATAATATCCATTTGCTATCTATACCTACTCAATACTTTTAGGGGTCCTCATAGATATATTCTTCTCTCATCTTTTGATGGGAAAAGATGACAAAACATTTGAAAGAAAATCACATGTAAATTGCAAAATACCCCCTTTTCATTCTGAGTTATGCATAAGTATTCTATTAGGCCTGCTATGTTTTTCATGAAATGTTAGCATATGTATAAATGGGACCAATATTTTCAAATTCAAGTCTTCATAGAAAAATATTATTATACTGATTTTTTTCTAATTAATCTGAGTAAATTCTGGTAGATAAATTCATATATAGTTCATTACAAATTTAGAAAATATTTAATATAACTCTTCAGGTGAATAGGTATAAATATAGTATTTTAGCACAATACATAAAACAGATAATTATTAAGAATTTTTAATATTTTGTAGTACTAATTTAGAAACTATAGTGTGTTTTTACTTATAATTTAAAAACATACAAGATGTATTTCATATATATTAAAATAAAAATTTAGAAACTGCTACACGAAGAATTCCAATTAAGTAGACTAGGAATGTTTAAAGGCTGCACTCTTCTGAGATTCAAGATCGGCCATAGATCCACCCTTGCAAGTAGCATGCAATCACTCCGAATACTGGTTTTGATTATTGTGTCTTTATATAGTTGATGTTGGGTAGCACTAGAAATTTTCTGAACACAATATGATTTATTATGAAGGTCAGTTTTAAATAGATAGTTCAGTCTGTACAAATATGACACCTAGATTGTCTGGAGTGTAACTGAGGTAAAATAAGTCATGTTGATGCTATGCTTATATGATCAAAATGTATGCTTACTGGATTACACTTTTTTCATGGAGTCATATGTTCTAATTCATATTTTAGATTTTGTAATACCTTGTAATCAAGTTAATATGAATTGAAATGATCTAAGACTATGTATTCAACCATATATCCTACTTTACACTCAGTTTGTTTAAGTTTACCCTATCTATAAGAGAAACATGTCTATCCTAATTCTCCTTCACAGTGAGATTCATGCATCTGTCCCTTGAACTCAACTTGGTAAGAGAAGGATGGAGGGAGAAAGTACTGGGAGAGACACCTAAAATCTGGGACATATCTGGGATGAACTAGAAAGGAAGAACAATGGAAGCTCTTAGGAATCTATGAGGGTATCTCTTAGCAACAGGTGATAAGAAACCTGAACTTGTAACCAAGCAAGACTTTCAGTAAAGGTACTAGGACATCAATTCAGTCACAAACACTTTGACCTATAATTTTCCCTGCCTACAAGATGTGATAGGATAAAGATGGCACAGAAATCATGGGAATGACCAAGTATTGATTGGTCCAGCCTGAGACTCATACCACGATAAATAGCCCACCCTTAACACTGCCTGGAGTGTTAGAACCCAGAGGCTAGTCCACAGACCTAGGATAGAATAAAACATCATTATATATATAATGTTATATATATATATATATATATATACATATATATATAAAATGCCAATAAACTATTTCTAATAATATTATGCTATATTCATAGATTATTGTGTAGCCAATTTGTCAATTGATCAAAATAGATACGGAGATCCATAGCCAAACTTTAGGAGAAACTTGGGGAACCCTGCAGTATTTTGGGGGAAAGGATTGTAGAAACCAGTAGGGTTCAAGCACATCACAAGAATACCCACAGAATTAAGTACCTTAGGCCTATAGGAACTCACAGAAACTGTACTGATGACCAGGGAGCCTTCACAGGATTCACTTAGACCCTCTACATATATGCTACAATTGTGAGACTCCTAACAGTGAGATCAGGGATTTTCTCTGAGTCTGGTACCTGATTTTGTGACTTATTTCTCCCATGGGATTGTCCCACCCAGCATAGTCTCACTTCAACTTTATATATCATGACTGGTTGATATCTATGGAAAACTTACGCTTTTCTGAAGAGGATATTTTGGAAAAGTGAATATGAGGAAGAAAGGTATGGGATTTGGAAGGAGAAGACTGAGGTGAAACAAAAATACAAAAAGTCTTAAAATAAAAGATAGAAACATATAATCAACTTTGGGGGTTTGAATGGGAATGCCTCTGAAAGGCTCGTTTGTCTGGATATTTGATTCTCAGTTTCTGAAACTCAGTTCATTAACCTACTTGGAAAAAATTGGGATGTGTAGTCTTGTTGGAAGAGATGTGCCACTAAGATTGAGCTTTGAGGTTTCAAATGATTCACATAATCCCCAGTGTTCCTTCCTGTTTCCAGGTTGTATAAGAAGACCTGAGCTCTTAGACACCGCTTTAGCACCATGCCTTCTTGCCTGTTTCCATGCATCCTGAAATGATGGTCATGGTCTCCAAACCTCTGAAACTATAATCCTCAAATAATTGCTTTTTGTATAAGTTTCTTTGATCATTATGTCTTATTATAGAAATAGAAAAGTAACTATGACAACTTTACTATGCTTCTGATTTCCCATATAGCCAGCCTTTATAACCCAAGCTAAAATCATAGCTTTAATCTTAACTGTGTATTTGTCTTTACGCTGACCCCAAATAATATATGTGTATATGAATGTGCTGTGGTAATCATTTGCTGAAAGCTGCCAATAGCTTAAAGGGATACTTAAACAAACCAAGTATCCAAGATAAATGTAAGTAATATATGGATACAGGTTGATAACATTTGTCTGTAGTTTTATGTAGCACATAGACCAGTAACTACAAACTAGAGAGAAGCAAAAAACATTGTATTGTACAAATTATTCACTGGCTATTGATTCTATAAATTATTAATGTTTATTAAGAGGTTTATATAAACACTGATACAAAATTGAACCTTAAGATAATTCTTAGAGAGCTGAACAGTCCCACACAGTGATGATAACAATCCTCTCTTCAAGAATGCAGGAACAAACAGGGAGGGAAGGCAGCATGGAACCGGGTCCTCAATGGGGGCTGGCTATACTCCATTCAGGGTCCTTGAGACCCCAAAGCTATGATTCTAGGTCTCCCACAACAAAGCTTGAATCCCACCACATCTACCTTTGTCTAACTAAGAACGTTCTAAACCTAAGTATAAGACTATCTACAATAGAAATAAATATAAGATAATGTTCAGGAGAGGGAAAGGCAAATAACATAAAAAGGTCAAACTACAACTAATAAACAACAAACGTACGATCTTAAATGTCTAGAATATTGGTAAGTGGCAATATACAGAGATTACTTCAAAAATGTTTATCTTAAATAACATGAATAATATAACCTTATGCTCTTAGCTAAGATATGAGATGGTAGTAACCTTAGCAGCTATCTAATCTTCAACCCCATCAAAGACCTGAGAAAGAAAATATATTATCCAAATAAGCTGGAAGCACATGAGAGTAGCTTCTAAAATTAAGGAAAGGACAGCAACTGTCAGTTACCTGGGCAGTCACCCACAGCCTTTCTGCAAAGCTGGAGCATGTACCATATTTTGGCTACAGGCCTAGGATATCTCTTCAGGAGTAGGGTATTTTGAGAAACCATCTTATTCTGTCTTGTCAGCTTTTATCAGTCTCTATTCTTCATCATGCTCTTCCAGATTGGTCAGCATTATTACTGTTAGTAGCTAAGGAAAGGGCAGTTCTTTGAACAAAAGGTCACTATCCACCAAGGAAGACAAAGTCCTTGTGGAGTGTCCTTGATGCCCAACATTATTTAGGGAAAGGAACTGTAATTCTAGGAGCCATTGTGTCTTTCACAGCCAAATTCTGAACAACAAAACATTAAATGTCATATTCTCTAGGTCTATGAAATGGTTGAAAATTCCCGTTTATCTGGTATAGCTCAGTAGAGCATGAGACTCTTAATCTCAGGGTCCTGGCTTTGGGCCCCATGTAGGGCACCAGATATTGTAGGAATTATTCACTGGCAATTTATTATATAAAGGATTAATATTTATTAAGGGGTTTATATAAATACTCACAGATACAAAATTGAACTTTAGGCTATTTCTTGGAGAGTTGAACTGCCCCATGTAGTGACAATGTCAGTCCAATCTCTGAGAATGCAGGAAAATACAGGGAGGGCATGCAGCATGCAACCAGGACCTCAGTGGAGGCTAGCCATGCTCCATCCAGGTTTTTGAGACTCCAAAACTATGCCTCTAGGTCTCCCTCTATAACACCTGAATCCCACCACAATACAAAGTAGTGGGGGGATAGAGAATTCAAATTTAGAGTTTCCAATGGTCAAATGATTCCCTTTGCTTACATCTTAATGAAGCATTGACACATTTTCATGACTCCTCTGGGGTTTCTTTAATGTACAATTTGATGCAGTCACATATTCTTATTCGAAGAATCAGCCAAGTTAAACAATAATTCTGAAAAAAAATATTGAAAGTTTTATTCTTGATTTTTTTTCAAGACTGCTAATGTTACCTTTCCATGGGTTTATCACAGTATGTGTACTTTTACTGTACTATATTGCATTCATCAATATAAGAGCTTTATACATTTCTGTAGAAGCTTTTTTATGACATCCAGTGGTAATACATACTGGTAATACTATCTCTCATGAAAACTACATAGGATTATGGGTTTCTGATCAACTAGTTTCTGATCAACTAGGCCTACATAACCACTTCCAAGCAATCATGAACTATAAAACAATACTTTTTCAAGAATAAATTCCTCATTGCACCCCCTATATACATACCACAAACAGAAATAAATGAGCTGTAACAATAAAACTCAGATAATTACTTTATATTCTGAAAGGAATCTACTATGAAAGTCTTGAGTTTATTATTGTCCTTTTAGAAAATGTCATTTTACAATAAAGTACAAAATTTTAGTCTCTGTGCAAAAAGCATTCTAGCTTTAGGTAAAAAACAAAACAACCACATTTGCAAGAGATATTTCTTATATATTAAATTGTGGATAGAAGTTTTAAAAGTATAGAATTTATAACATCCAGGAAGATAACAGATATTATCAACCAGTTAAGCCTTGAGTTGGGGAACCTTACATTTTTCTTTTTAAAACAATTTTAGACAGGGTGTCTGAACAACAATGCAGTAGTATCTGCAAGTTACCACAGCTTGATGTAAATTTCCAGCTGTAGTAGGACAGGCCACTAGGGCCAGGGAAATTGGCTCAAACCAGTTTCTAAGGCATACAACCATTATACTCCCTTATGATCAAACCTGGATTCTGCCCGAGGGCCTAGCAACAGCTTCTCATAATCTGCCTAGCAACTAGGCCTCTCTATCCATTGTCATACTTTCCATCCTGATGATAATGAACTTACCCTCTGTAATATAATCAAACTCCAATTAAATGTTTTCTTTTAAAAGAGTGTACTTCTCCATGGTATGTCTTCACAGCAATAGAAGAGTAACTAAGAAATACACATATAAAAATATCACAAAATAATAAAATGTAATTATTACAGATGGAATATTTATGAATATAGCTAAAACAATGACTAAAATCCAGAATTTGTTAATGTTAATGCGAATATTTCATTTATCTAAGTTGAAAATATATGTTTAATATTACTCATCATGTTTATGTGTGTTTAACAAAATTCACAAGTAATCTCATGAATTCTAATTTGGCAGGTTTGAGCTTCTAAAAGTGTACAGTCTTCCAAATTCAGGAGAATTCAACCAGTACCCAGTGGGACAAACTCGAGGCTCTTAAAATTTCTTTCTGTGAAAAAATATATTTTGTATAACTAAGGCTATAGTCATATTAGATAATTTATATTGTCAACTAGACATGTGGTATATTTAGTTTGTCTGAATAGATCTCAGGACTAAATTATGTCAGTTCAACTTTCAAATGATTTAGAGAGTCAGGAGCTACAGTCATTCATGTGGTCACAAAGAAATTTTAAATGAGCTCACCTGTATATGTTATCATCTATCTGTTCTGCTTCAATTAAGCTCATTGCCTCTCACTCCATGGGAAAAGGATAAATGGAAATTTTGGGCTCTTCTGCTTTGCCTTTCCTCTCTCAGAATTCTCCTAGTCTGGTTGCACCACCTCTACTTCCTGCCTGCCTTTTGGCCAATCAGCATTTTAATAAGTAAATACAAGCGAAAAATATTTACAACATTATCCCATAAGAAAGAATATGTACTATCTCATATTACTTGTTTTTATGAGGTCTTCTATATGTTTTTCCCCATTACTGAATTCCAGATATGTTCTGTCCACATGATGTACTGTAAGGGTCACTCTAACAACTTTTTAAGAATTATATTGAAAACTGCTAATTAATCTTTGAGCCTTTGACTGAGATGATAATTCTCTAAAATAGAATTTATAGTTAAAGATTTATCATTCCCATCTAGCTTAATGGTCCAGACCAATAGCTCCTAAGCCACTTATAAAATAATTATCTTGGAAGTTAATACTATAGTAAATGTTGGACCAGTAGTTCTGGCTTATTATTTAAGTATCTCTTTGTCTTTAATTATTCCTTAATTCTATTTATTCTTAACCATTTGGATTGTTACTTTCTCTCAATTTAGCATTGTCATCTTTCTTCCTCTCCATTTACTGGCATCTTCTGCTTTGCCTTCTCCTAGTCTTGTTGCATCACCTCAACTTCTTGCCTGCCTTTTGGCCAATCAGCATTTTGATAATAAATACAAGTGAAAAATATTTACAACATTATCCCATAAGAATGAATATGTACTATCTCATATTACTTGTTTTAACTTACTAAAATAACCATATAATTACTAATTGCCCATAGAAAATTTGTCATATTGTACCTATAGAGTCATCTTGCATACTCAAATACTCATGTTTTCATGCCCATCTCTGTGTCAAAGTATAATAGTTTTGTTTCCTATCAAGGTTAAGGCAAGAAATTTACTTACTAAAGGACAGAATGGAAGAGATATTGCAACTATAGAAAAGACAGTTTATTCCCAAGTTCTTTTTCATAATTTTATGTATTAAAGAAGCCAATAATGAAACCAGGTGGTGATGGAATATGCATTTTAATTCAAATATTAAAAAGCAGGTTCCAGTAGACCTCTTAGTTGAGGTCAATCTGGACTATGAGTGATTTTCAGGACAGCCAGAGATATTACACAGAGAAACCTAGTCTCAAAAAACAAAAATAAATAAAAATGAAAGGAAATAAATGTAAGAATATGAGCAAAATTAGGATTAGAAAATTTTTATTAAACTGTGTTCATTGACAATTTCACACATAATAACATTTGTCCTACCATCTCTTACCTCCTAACTATTTTTGTCAACACCCTTGATTGCTCCCAACAAGTCCCTTTCCCAATTTGTTTTGTGACCTCTTAAACTTAACCAATGCTACCTTCATGACAATGGCTATAAAACTATCCAATGAAGTCTTGTTGGGTTACTAATAGGTATTCAAATGAAGAAAATGACTATCCCTGCCACAGTGTGTATCTATAGTTAATGGATAAGCAGAAAGAGAGAAGAGACATATGTACTGTTCTTCAGTTCATGACTGACTACTGTTAATAGATATGTACAGGTGTAATATATGTAACTGCAGCTGTTGGAATTTATGATTAAAATGACTGTGCCATTATCAGAAAATACAGAATCATTTTCTCCATTATAAGACTTTTACATTCTTTATATCCCCTCTTCCACAGTGTTCCCTGAGCCTTAATGAGATGCTATAAATATATTGTTTAGAATTGGGAACACAGCAATAACTTATTGTCAACATTTTAGGAAACCATTAATCACTGCATTCACTGCAAATATTATCTAATCAATCCAGCTTAAATATAAAAATCTAAAATGCCAAATCTAAAAAAGAAAAAGTAAGGCACTTGTAATTCTGAGCCTGAATTAGTACACTCCATATCAGATTTTCCGGTTCTGTGCATTTTCCTATAAATTTAATTTAGCAAGTAATGAATTGTTAAAGATTCAAAACCTTTGAGTTTAATATATTATGGAATCTGATATCAACAAATACATCAGATGGTCTTTTACCTCAGTTTGGTTGGGGTGGAAAGCTAGTAATTAAAATTACTGGCTGCTCTTCTAGAGAACAAAGCTTATATTTCTAGTACCTACATGATGGATAAAAAAAAAAAAATCGTAGCTTCAGTTCCAGGTGATCTTTCACCCTCCTCTGGCATTCTTGGGTACTTCATGAACATGGTATTCAGATATACATGAAAAAAACTAACAAGGCACATTAAGATAAAACAAATCTTACAAAAAATCTAAAATAATTTAGTTGATAAGGCTTCAGCAGAAAACATTACCAATTATGAACATCTGGAATATAATAAGCAAATAAAGCCTGCATTATAAATGTGTAAAGTGTTCAGAATAATTGTAATACAGAAAAAATTGAAATGCCCATATCTTCCATCTATAAGTGAGCTGACTGAAACCAATGTGATAAAATTGGATTTCCCAAATGACTATTGTAATCCACTTACTGATTCAATTGCCAACAAAGCTCACTGTGTAAAATCTGAATGTTTCCTAATAACCAAAAAACAAACACAGAACTATAAAAATGCGGTTACAGGATCATTGTTAACTTCTAACACTACTTTCTGAAAGTAGTTTTGTTAATTACAAATACTTCACCATGATTATTATCAGGGTTTTTACACTTAACTCTTCTTTTTTACTTCCTGCTTTCTACTTTTTTATTTTTCAATTGGAAGATGATCAAAATATATGATACTTAATAAAATTAATTCTTTCTAATCAATTTTTAAAAATCTTATATTCATACTTAACATATTGTCTTCTTGGTATTAATTATAAAATTCAGTAAAAGTCACTGTTACCAAGTAAACACTGGTTCTTTCTTAAAATGCTGAAATATTTTTACAAACTGCTGTTGTACTAATGTGTTTCCACCAATTTTATCAAAAAATTAAAATTAAATTCTTAGTTTCTTTAGAGATAGATGTTTGCAACTTAAAATAAATGTTTTGTATGTTTGGGCTATGTAATCATTTTATTAATTTAATGGCCATATTAATGTATATTAGTATATATGCATTTGAATAAATCTTCATTTGAAATTTTACTTCCCTTTGAATGATTTCCTTTGAAACATAATTGTTTGAATTGATTTAAGTTCTGAAAGGTTGAGCAAAATGGTAGCTTAGTATTGTCCTTTGATGATCTCTTCTAACAGACAAGTTGAGTAGTATCTATCCATGCATCAAACTAACTTTACAGAAGCTAAGGAAGCCAGATGAAAGACCAGCACTTGAATTTAATGTAACAAAGTAAAAGATACTTTGAAAAATGTGAGATTAAAACGTTATCTTTATCATGTAGGCATCACTTGGCAGAAGCCAAAAGCTTTAATACACAGGCCACAGTTTGTCACTTCAAAAACAGCAGACTTAGAAACAGGTGGAAAAGATTATAGTTTTGTTCTACATACTTCCCAATATTGGAATGGAGCTGAAAGCAACCCCTTCTCCAAGATTGTGCAAGTCTACTGGCTAGGCTGTAAAATTCAGACATAATCAAGTCTAGTGTTTTGTGTATTCCTTATAATTTTGATTTCCATGTGAGCTGCATTTGAGTAGAAAGGTCAAAGATGCAGAAGTCATATTCTTATATGACTGAGGTTACAATTTGCATGTGTTGAGCATTCATTGCTACTGGAAGGTTTTGTTATGAACATTTTAATGCATATATATGTTAATTGTATACACATGCACACACACACACACACACACACACACACACACACACACACACACATATATATATATACTGCTTTAAGCCCAAGATGATTTATAGTATCTGGGGCAAGAAATGTTAATGCTAATTACTAATTTTGTAGTATTTAGGGATGATTTTATGCACCTCCTCAACAGAGAAGACTCGGATACAAAATTTCATGAGAACTACCTTTCAGACAACCTGATTTACTTGAATTAAGAGAACACCATGAATATCACAGTTGTCAATGCATACAATCTAACTAAAACAAAGATGTTAATTAATGTCAAAGAGAGGTGTAGTTTACTTTTGGGAGGCTCCTTCTACTGCCTGTAGATGAAGATGTAGGACCCTCAGCTGCTTCTTCGGCACCATGTCTGCCTAAACACCACACTGGTCTGCAATGAAAATAATAGACTAAACTTCTAAAACTGCAAGCTACCCAATATACGTTTTCTAAATTCTTACTGCCTGTAAGAATTGTCATGGTCATGGTTTTTCTTTACAGCAATAGAAACCCTAACTAAGATACCCTGACTACTATTAAATCAAATCTGTAAGAATCTATGTGCTTGGGATTCACAGGGAACACACTATTTTGGAAACTTTGAGGAGATGAAAGTTTTAAATACTATCCCTGTAATGCCACAGGAAGAGGATAAGTGAGAGCATGTCTGTATTTGCCAGGAACCCTCCCTCTGTACCTTCCTTCTCTCTTTATTGATTCTATTTTGTTTCCATTTCTTGTAATAAATTGTAATTTTGAGAATAATATTTTTTTCAGTGTGGTTACACACTTGTATAAATACATCTATCCTAAGAGTGCTCTCAAAATTCCCCAGAATACTGAGAAATAAGCAATGTCTGAATATGGAATGCTTGGGAATAACCCAAGCATTACTTAAAATCCCCAGATGATCATATTAAATCTATGACAAACTATATGAACATATTAACTCCAGACTTAAACTTGTCATAGTACTTTAGAAGAATAAAGTAATTTCTACAGGGAGGATAGTAGCAGAGAATCAACAGTCTGGAATATGACAAAACTACAGATTTAGAAAAGATTTTTCCACTAATGGAATTTATACATCAAGGAAGCCAATGTCAATCATTCGGTTGAGTAGTTGAACATGGCACTTTTTTTCATCTGCTTGGTTTATGGAGCCCCAGTGGAGATGAGAATAGAATTAACTTCACTTAAAGCTCCTAAACTGAGATCTCAGGAAGTCTAACTCCCTATAGGAATAATGAATTACAATTTCTTTACACACTGCCACATCTAACCACTATCAATTTTATGATAACGCTTACTTTACTGCCTTATCACTCAAGGCACTTTGCTTGATTTATCCAATCATAGGCTCCAGGGAAGTGAAGTCAGGATCATTTCATTGTTTCGTGCAATAAAAATCCAAATGCTTTTGCAGAAGTAAACAAGCATTTGATCTTTTCTGCATCAACAAATCCATGTTTGTGGTATGTGTCAAAGAGAAAATTCAATGATCATTCTTCAGAGTATGTGAATGAAATGTTCTGTATATTCTAAATATTCACTCACTGTATGTGTGTGTGTGTCTTAATTCTGACCCCTTATACATTAATTACTATTTGTATTAATCTATGTCTGTTGTCCTAACTATAATGTGAAATAATACTATTTATCCCTGTGGCACTTCAATTCTGGTTAAGTACTTAAGAGTCAGACAATAAGATAATCATTCAATAAATGCCAATTACCTTTATTATCTGCAAATACTCATCCTATTATTAGTGGCATATTGAATTATTTTGAACTTTAATATTAACTATCCCAGCTATGTCTCATTTTCAATGTCAACTTTTCCTACTAGGCAAATACTTACATGACTCAATTCTCAATTCCAAGATTTTGCTTTTTTCTCTTCACTGCTCTCTCTCTCTCTCTCTCTCTCTCTCTCTCTCTCTCTCTCTCTCTCAACATAGAAGTACAAGTATGTGTAAATGGTTGTGTTCATATCTACAATCAGTGATAAGCTTCTCATATCTGTCACAATTAATTTTGGAGTCACAGGTTTGTTCAGAAGCATGTCAGCATTGTTACATGAGTTCTGGGAACTAAACTCTGGTCCTCATGCTTGCATAGACAACGACTCTAAAACGCTGCATTCTGTTCCACATGCTACACAGCAAGCACTCTTAACTGATGAGCCATCTCTCTCTCTTCCCTTCAGTCAATTCAGAAAACAATTCTGATTTATTCCTATGTTTTCATTTGGCAATTAAAATACCTTTAACTCCCAAAATGCAATTCCTTGTTGTAGGCTTTTCTTATAAATGTAGCATTTTGACACTGAGTGATAGTCCTGCCATTTTTATTTATTAGGAAAGCAGGTATTTCAAAATGTAAAGGGCCAATTTGATGTTTTATTTAAGTCAAATCTTTGTCTCTATTTTCTTATACTCTCTATCATTCCTGTGATTTGTAGTCAGGAAGTCACTCCATTTTGCAATCCAAACTCTAGGGGTCATCTTTAACTTTTTTCTCCCACCTATTATATCCATCATATTATTATATATTGTGTGATTCCCAGATATTTGATGTACTAATATCTGAACTGAGGAAAAAAATAGTTATGAGTATCAAATACAAACCTTCACAGACATGAAATGTTAAAACATTAAACTTCAGAAAGCTGATGGTATATGAAAATTGTTCTTTAAAATTCTTATGCTTCAGGCTTTTGTACAGAATTTATGTGCATTTCTGGGCAAAACTTATAATTAATTTCTATAGGAAGTAGGATTTATCAAAAAATACTTTACTATTGAAATACAATGAGATTCCATTTGCTAAGAGCTAATGTGGTTCGTACAAAGTGGTCATGACAATATTTTGCTGCGTTGTTAGCCTATATTTTACTATGTTGTTAGCCACTTCTTATAATTTCTAAATTATTGAATTGACTTCATTTACATTTTTAATGTTTTTCAAAATTAATAAATAAAAATTTTATTTCGATGATTCAGTGAATAATGCTGATAATTCATAAAATTGAGTTTATATGCAAGTATGTGTACTTCCTAAAAAATAAATAACATTAGTAATCTCATTCAAAAAACCAAATTATATAAATAAATTAAATTCCGTAATCTTAAATTAGCATGGTCTTTTCGAAAACATACTGATTCATACTTTTGGTGGGAGAAATAAATGAACTCTTAGCACAAATTTATTTTTTAAATTCTATGCTCTTATGATTATTGAATTTCTTACTGGAGCTATTTAAAATATTTCACATCTCTATTTTCATTTTAATAATCTTGAAGGCAATGAATGTATATCTTAATAGTTTATTTTAATAAACATAAAGTTAAAAATTTATATATTATATCTTCCTTTCAAAAAGTATTAAAAATATTCATGCAATTGTTTAAGAAAATGAAATAATAATTTCACATTAAACATTGTAGTGCGAAGGTGGAAATGTCATAATTGATGAATCTTTCTGATCCTGGGTTAAGAAAACATTAATAGACCTTTATAAATCTGTTTGTTTCAAATAATAAATCCTAGATTCCCAATTAACTCTGAATACCCCAGTAAACACTGACAGGAGGCTTGTTGAGGATAGCAGTACTAGCAGCACTATAAGTTATTAATAACTAAAACAAAAAATGAAAAGAAGACGTGAAGTTGAGAAAAAAAACATGGTAGGACACATGGAGCAATTGGAGGTGGGTGGGTAGTTGTGGGTATATATGATTAATATACATGATACAATTTAATAGCCAAAATTCTAGATATTCTTCCATCTAGCATTCATTGTCTTTTTAGAATTATCTCCACTCTTTTATTTTTGCTGGAACAGAATAAATGAGGAAAACAATTTACACATATCCCCTGAGCATGTACCGTCTTCACATCTCAGTGGTTTTCTTCCTACTCTTCAAATGATACCATCTTACCAGTCCCACAAGTAAACTATCTGTCAAAGTGTAGTTTAGAAACCACAAGTTCATACCAGAATGACATATATATCATTATTTTTCCCTACTTCTGATGCCAATTTTTTCTACAAATATCTCTTGAAATATGTATGACATATTATAACAAAGAAAGTATTTTCTAACTAAAATGATCATCAAGTGCATGGGAAAAATAAGTAAATTAACCAAAGTTTTGAAATTAAGATTTCTAGGTACCTTGGATAACAGTTGAAAAAAATCACATTTTGTAATATACAGTAAGCTAAGAAAAAAGGGAGATTAAATCAAGAAATAAATTATAGTGATTACATATGCACATTTAAAGCATGTATAAATATTTAGTATATGTTTTAGTATTTATAAAATAAAATTGAATATATAATTCCTTATAGGAAAATGTATATATTAACATTGATGTGAAGGCAATTTAAATGACATAAAGACCTATTATAAAACATAAGCATGAATAATTATTTGTCTCATTTTAGTTTTCTTAATCAAAATCCAAAAAGAAAACTAATACAAAAATCTGAATGTATCAAAGTAAATTCTATACCATAGTAAACTTTGTCTCTTAGGCAGTTGCATCATATGGTGGTTTGAATAAGACTGGGCTTCAAAAATGTATTTATTTGAATGATTAGTCACCAAGGAGTCGAATTTTTTGGAAATATTAGAAGGAATATGAAGGGTAGCCTTGTTGGAGGAAGGTTGCTGAAGTTTTAAAAGCCCACATCAGCCAAGTCTCTCTTTCTCTTTTTTTCTCTCTCTCCCTGTAGATCAGGATGGAGTTCTTATAGAATTCTCTGGCATGATGGATGCCTGTCTGCTTCCTGCCGTGAAGATCATGAACTAACACTGAAAATGTAAGCAAGCCCCCGTCAATGACTATATATATATATATATGAGTTTCCTTGGTCATGGTGTTTCTTCACAGAAATTGAATATGGAATAAGACCCACTGGACAAATTACAAATAGAGGAACTTAATCTGTAGAGCAAAAATAATCATGATACAATCTATTGAGAAAGAACCTTTGAGAAAATATACTAAAGATTAAAACACATTTTCATGGAACATATTCAATTCAGGGAATGTGAGGAATTTTTATATGATAGTAAAAATAATGGTTATGTATGAATTAAGAAAGGCTCATTGTTAGAAATAGTAAAAATAAGAGAAAGATAAAGGAAGCTAAACATGTCCAAGGGAGGAGACATTGATTATTCAATGTGGGATAATTAGTTTCAGTCATCTCTGTTTTGAAGCACTGTGTATGTTTTTATATTTTTTAGGTTGATGAGAAAATAATTACACTCATTTTGACATTAAAGTTAGCTGAGATTTTAGAAATTTAATTATTTATTATTTATTATTATTTATTTAATTATTCACTCAAGAACTCATTAAGCTTTAATCCAAGCAAAGTTTGTGTCCTTTAAATTGTGATTCCATTATCACACATCTACAAAAATGCAACACAAAACAAGTTTATAAAATAAAATGGAAACACGAATAAAAATTTTAAATATTGTACAAACATTTATAATTGAATTTTCTAATGGATCCAAAACAAACAGAAAATATTCAATTCCCAGCAGGCATTTCTTTCATGGAAATGAGCCAAATCAAATCAGATGAACCATATGTCACAGTGGGAATATTATTTTCATTTATTGATCTATTTGAGGAGTGTTGTGTGGTGTGTACATGTATGTGCTGAGAACCTAATTATAGATTGAATGTCAGTGACTCAACAAATTCCCTTTTCTAAATGAAAAAAAGTATGCATTACTCAGGGAAAATTCACATTGAATAATAGTAAAGCACATTTTGCTAAAATACTGTTTCTCATTCTACATTTTAACAAGAGCTCATATGTGAAATTCTGTGCATTAAATGGTAAAGTGAGGATACAATCTTGTAGTCACTGGTTAGCAACAATTTAGGGTCAAGGTCCATGAAATAATTGCTAACTATTAGAGATAGGTAAAATTTAGAAAAGACAAAATGTAACATTGTTGAAGCTTATAAAAGATTATTCATTTTTGTATACACGTGCAATATCTATTTGGTAGAATACATGAGAATATAGATGCCCATAGGGACAATAAGGGGGTGACAGATGGCCTCAGGCTATGTTACAGGTAGTGGTGAGTCACCCTACATAGGTTGAGAACATTGTCAATAGTCTCTATTATAATCTGAATAAGATATTCTCAGTGAATATGGAAGATTATTCACTATACAAAGGTCTCTATGTGTGTGTGGGGGGGTGTCTGCATGGGAAATTATTCATGTGAGTATACTTGCTCACAAAGGCCACAAGACAGATCCTTGGGGCTGGAGTTTCAGAAAGTTATGAGCCACTGTAAATGGTACTGGAAACACTGTCAATAATCTGCGGTTTTTTGTTGCTTTTTTTGGGGGGGAAAAGATTTGCAGTGTCTTTTGAAAATGATTTACTCTTTTTCTAAACACACAGCTATTATGTATAAGGATGTTTGTGTTGGGCCATGTGCATGTGAATGCAAGTTTCCTCACAGGCCACAAGTGGGTAACTGATTTCCTAGTACTAGATTTTCTGGAAATTGTAAGCCACCCTACAAATGTTTTAGGAACATTGTCAGTATTCTGTGTTATAATATATATCTGAGTAACATTCACAATGAATGAGGAAAATTATATACTGGGTGCTTTAATACATATGGTATGTGGATGGTGTAGTGGGTATATGCATGTGATGGCAGTGACCCATAGAAGCCACAAGATGAAGACAGGTCACCCTGGAGATGGACTTTTAGGTGCTTAGGAGGTACCCTATATGTGCACTAAAAACATCAGTATTCTGTGTTAATATTATGAAAGTTTAATTAATCTTTGTGCACAAAAGTATCTGCTTGTGTGTCTGTGTGTCTATGTGCCTATATACATGTGAATGTAGTTGCTTCCAGTAGTTACAAGATTACAAAAGATCACCTGGAGCTGTAATTTTAGTCAGTTGTGTGATATAACCCATACAGATTCTAGGAACATTGTTAATATTGTGTGTTAGAATATATATGAAAAAAAATCTCAGTAAACATACCCATTAGTTACTTTTCTATGATAAAACACCATGACATAAACAATGTATAAAAGAGTTTATTTTGTTTTATGGTTCCAGGAAGATAAAAGTTCTTCATGACAGGGGAGACATGGCTGTGGGAATAGGAAGCAAAAAGCTCACATCTTCATTGCAAGTGTGAAGCAGAGAGCAATCTGGAAGTTGCAAGGCTATTCTCTCTCAATGTCCATGCCCAGTCACATTCTTCTCCAGCAAGGCTGAGCCATCTAAGCTTACCTGAATACTACTAACTGGGGACCAAATATTCAAATACCTGTAACTTATGGGAGTCATTCTTTCCTGATAATCGAAGCAATTTATTGTAATTGTCTGTAAAATAATAATAATAATAATAATAATAATAATAATAATAATAATAATAAATACATACCTCCAATATATAATACAAAGAATATATATTACCATTCAAAAAATAGATGGAGTAGCATGATAAAGTATTGGATGTAAACAAGACCAGATCCCAGAAGGGCAAGCTAAATCCTGCTACTTCAAAGTGTCAAAGGGTTTAGATAGTTTTGCCCCTCCTGTCTGCAACATACATCTCTCTTTGGCTGGTTTCATTCCCTATGTGCAGATCTCCTTGGTAGTTATCACATGACTCAGGCATTTTCAACATTTTGTCTCCACCACAATCTATGCTTCATATCTGTAGCCTTTTACAATGGCCTCTTATGGACTCTTGTCCTCTGTGGGTATTCGTGCAGAGACTCCCTTGCTGTATGTTGCTTGACTCTCTGAAACTGTGGAGGAAGAATCCATGGCCTTTTACTCTTGTATCCTTCTTGCCTCAAAAACAGAATCTTGTAGATGGCACTAACAAATTCTGCTGCCAGCTTAGGATAGAGCAAACAAAAGCCGCTGTTTTAAAACTGGGTGGAGTCAATCACCCTAGCCAAGCAAAGGTGTGGTCAGAGACAGAAAAAGTTAAGAAATAAATATACAGTAAAGACAGTAAAGACAGTTTCTTTAAAAAAAAGTCTAAGTGGTTTAGAGTATGTTGAAAGTATATGTACATAGGCTTAGAGAAAGAAAAGAAAAGGTAGAGAAAGCTCTTAAAAAAGAAATAGAGTAAAATAAATAAATAAATAAATAAATAAATAAATAATAAGCTATGTAAAGATGGAAAATACAAAGAATGTCTGGATACTGTATATTATTGTCTTATCTTTAAGCTTCTTGACTGAAAATGACGTAGTAAAAGCTTCTAAAAGACAGTTGATTATAAATGCTGTTAGAATAATTCAACCTATATATTTTGTAAATGAGTTGACATTAAAATTGAAATGCAAAGATATGCTACTTTCAAGAAGAGGTTTTCTTTTTATTTTCACAGAAAAATGAGAAGCTATGGATTTATTCTTGGATAAAGAACATAAAGTTTGATAGAGGAAGACCCCCCTGAAAAATCTCCAATAGAAATAGATGGACCAGATGATTCAGCATTTCAGAAGTTTCCAGGTCTCTGTATCCAGAACAATTTCAAAGAGACTGACTGTGATGACCCAGCCTTACAGATTATTCCACTAAAGATTTGTGCATAATCCTACATTTTTCTTTAGATTCCTATGGGATTGCCATTGCCCCCATTCAACAAGAAGCAGCCTAGAGAACAATACCCATATTCCCGAAACATAGATTATGGATGTTTGTGTTTATATACAGTGTTGTTTATAAGTTTTTATAGATAAGGGGGGAAAAGAATATTAGATTTGAAGTTCTTTTTGTTTTAAAAGAGAAAAGGGGATATGTAGGAGATTGTGTTGTTTCATTGTAAATAATTGTTCCACCCACTGGTTTAATAAAAAGCGCTGATTGGCCAAAGGCAGGCAGGAAATGTGGGCGAGGCTACCAGACTAAAAGAACTCTGAGAACAGGAAGCACAGAGCAGAACGCCAGAGAGAAGCTGGAAGAAGCATAGGACAACTATGCTGCTCTAAGTAAAGGTACTGAGCTGCATGGCTGAACAGGAAGAGTTGTGGGTTAGATGAAGGGTTAGCTAGCAAGTGATATACCTGGGCCTTAGGCCAATCACCCAAAAACTATTGAAAGCATCTGTGTGTCTCTGTGTGACTGTGAGTCTGCGGGTCTGCGTGTCTGGGGGCCTAGACCTTGAGATTAGGCCTGAAAGTCTGGGCCAGAAACCTCATACTACAGTATGTTACTTGACTCTCTGAAACTGTGGAGAAAGAATTCATGGCCTTTTTCTCTTGTATCCTTCTTGCCTCAAAAACAGAATCTTGTGGATGACACTAGCAAATTCTGCTGCCAGCTTGGGATAGAGCAAACAAAAGCACAGGCTTTTGTTTATAGGTGCTTTAAAAGGGCATAAAGTTCTTTAGGTTTATTTTTTTCACATTTTAGCAGTTTAGCAGGGTGGAGTCTGTCACTGAAGGTACACTTCCCTTTTTTACAAAACAAAACAGGAACTCAGTCCTTAATCTTAAGACTTTTCATACAAACATTAGCTGCAATATTAAGTGTAGAGGTGCTTTTATTCTCTTTAAGTTATGTATGTTTTATTTCTTTTTTACCAAATTGCTCTTTTTAATTGTAGACACTTATAACAGTTATCAATTATAAATATACCTCATATTCAATATTTGTGCTGCCTTGAAATTACTTCTGCTATATAATTTAATCCTTTAGTTTTTTTTAATCTTTGAGATAGGGTCTCACTTTGTAGTAATATCTGGGCTTGAGCTTCTTATCTAGATCAGGCTGCACTGAATTCAGAGTTTTGCTTGCCTCTATCTCTTGAGTGTCAAAGCGGCCATTGCCAAAATGTCATAGAAATGGCCTCTACCCCAGCTGCAAAAATATTCCTCTCAGAAACCTATTGATTTGAGCCTCCATGTTACGTTGCCATCACTCCAGCTTCTACTAGAATAGTCCCTTAAACTTACAACATTCAATTGTTTTTCTAATTCAAAGTTCCAAAGTCATCCACATTTCTCTCCCAAACCACATGGTCATGGGCTTCAAATCATAAATTCATTCCCTGGTACTTCTATAGTAGTCACTTTTATGTTGTTGTGATAAAAATATCATGTCAAAGGCAAGTCAAGACTTTATTTTTGCTAAAGGTTACAGTGGGTTAAAGTCCATAATAGTGACAACAGTAGAGAAGCAAGTGGCAGACATACAAAAAGAAGTAGAAAGTTGAAAGTCCACATCCTGAACCTCAAAAATTAAATAGATAACAAAATGGATGTATACAAGGCTTCTTTTTTCCAAAGACCAATCCCAGTTATATACTTCCTCCAGCAAGGTCATACTACCTAAACCTCTCAAACACTGTTGTCAACTGGGGACTAAGTATAAACAATGCTCCTAACTTTGGAGAACACATCTCATTCAAACCACCAAAATATTAAAAATTACTTAAAATTACTTAATTTATTTACTCTCTCTCTCACACACAGACACACAGACACACACGCACACGCACACGCACACGCACACACACACACATTTGCTTCTGTGGGAAGAACTAGCATGGGAGCATTGAACTAGCATTGTTCACAGAGGCCACAAGAAGGCAAAGGATCCTCTGAAACTGTAGTTTCTAGAAGTTGTGAGCAACCCTATATGGATGCTGGGAACACTTCCAACATTGTGTTATCTATATGAAAATAATTATGAATTAATATGTAAAGTGATGTATTCTTTTAAAATACATTTATCATGTGTATGCATGTAATTTGTCTATTATGGCAAATATATAAGTATAGATGCTATTAAAGGCCACAAGAGAGTCACATAGCCCATAGAGCTGGAGTTTCAGGTAGTCACATTTCAATCTTTGTGAGTGCTCACAACATTGAGAATATCATGTGTTAGTATTTACATAAAAATATATTCCCAATGAATATTAGAAGTGATTTTCTAATTTCAAAAAGACTATATTTATTATGTATATGAATATGTATTTATGTCAGGACGTGTTTCGGAGTACAATAACAATCAGTGGCTAAAAGAGAGTGACACATTCCCCCTGTAACTGGAGTTTTAGGCAGTTGTGAGTTACTCTATATAGAAAGTGGGAACACTGTCAACATTGTGTTTTTATCTACATGATAAGAATTTTCAATTAAAATAAAAAATGATTACTTATTATTATGTGTATTCATGTATGTCTCTTAAGGGGAAATGGGCTCATAATTGTGGTTTCCCACAGAAGCAACATGAGGGTGACAGATACTCTAGAGTTGTAGTTTCAGGATGTTGTGAGACACCCTATATGTATTATGGGAATATTTTCACAAAGAAATTAAGGTAAAATAGTGACAAACTTTCCCAATTAGTTTGGAATGGGATGCATTTATACAAACTAGTTCACAAAAGTTTATTGACTGGTGATTGGTGTTAGTAAAATGAATAAAATAATACTCCAAAGCTCATTCTCCCACAGAAACATACATTCAAACAATTATCCACAATAAAATAACCTTCACAGGAGTTAAGGGTGAAAATTGAGAAATTGTACCATTTTAGTAGAGCACAAAAACAAGCAAATAGGCATCCAAAGCAAATAGGAGAGCTCATTTAAAATCACTAGCACATATCTAAGAAGAAGGGGGAAATGAGCACAGGACTTTGGACTTTACATCAAACACTGTCATTCAACAGCTGCAAGATCTTAGTATACTTTCTGTTGCCATGATACAATACTAACTAAAAGCAGCGTATGGGAATGAACCCATCTATTTCATCTTACAGTTTACAGTCTATCAACAAGTAAAGCAAAGGCAGAAACCTGGAGAAAGGAACTGAAACAAAGACCATAAAGAAATGCTGCTTACCAATTTTCCTCCTTCGGTTTGGCAAAGCTACCTTTGTTATATAACCTTGACTCATTTTCATAGGGAAAAATGACACTCACCACAGTGGGTCCAATCCTCCATTAATTATTGATTAAGAAAATATTTCACAGACAGGCCCAGAGGCCAGTATTATGGAGGGAAGGGAATTATTAAGTTAAGGGTCCCTCTAATCAGGTAATTTTAATTTGTTTTAATTTGATAAAGAATAACTAGTAAACTCAGTAAAATCCTTGGGCTAATGTTGGTAGTATACATAGAAAATGTTCACCATAGCTTTATATCACTGGAGATTTCTGAATTGATGATTTTTTCCCCTGTACCAAATGCTCCTACAAAGATTAACTAAATCTATCTCCTTCTTGATGTGTGTGTGTGTGTGTGTGTGTGTGTGTGTGTGTGTGTGTGTGTGTGTAAAAGTGAGAGTATGAGAGAGAGAAAAAGAAACAGTCAGAGGACAGACAGACCTCTTTTAGTCTTTTTTTTTTCCAAGACAGAGTTTTCTGTGTAACAGTCCTGGCTGTTCTGGAACTTGCTTGAAGATCAGGCTGGCTTTGAACTCACAGAGATTCTCTTGTCTCTGCTTCCAAAGTGCTGGAACTAACTGTGAGCCACAGTTTCTTCTGGCTCTGCCTTCTTCAGCAAATCCTACCAGCATGTGCCACCAGAAACCTTACTGCTACAGATGGAATCCCAACATGGGCAGAATATCTACTTAAAGCCTGAGTACACTTAAAAAAGGGTTTTAGCACAGAAACTGAGCCAAAGCAGCTTCCAAATTGTGTATCTGAAGCAGGTCATTGTACAGATAGTGTGGTGTCCAGTCCACATTCAAAATGGTGCCAGCAGACTGGCAGCAGACAGTGTAAGCTGCAACCAGGCCGGTTCCTGAATTCTCACAGAAGACTCAGTAGAATGTTATTGATTTAAGGTTTCTGTTTGAGTAAAAAGGAAACAAAAACGGTTTCTTAGTAACAGCATTTTCTTGGGTCTGCTCTGTTTGCTGCAGCGAATAGAGACACGGTCCCTTTAAGAGAACTTACTGATTCAGGTTTATGTGCAAAACCTATGTGACTCTTTAAGAGAATGTGAATATTGTAAAAGTTCTTCTGGTTGGAAGATGATTAAGGATTCACAATAAAACAGATTCAGGTGAAAAAAAGCCTGTAAATGGGATAAAATGTGTGTAAAAGGTACATAGGCTTCAGAGAGAAAAGAAAGAAGGTAGAGAAAGTCTTTAAGCCACGTAAAGATGGAAAATAGACACAAAATCTGGATTTAGTTATTGTGTTTTATTTTAATTTTTTAACTATTAATGATCTAACTATAGAAAGACAATGTATTGCAAAGGATGCTAAGTTAAACAAGAATATATATTTTAAATGTATTTTGATTTTGAAATTTGTGTCTAAGGATTTATTGCTTTAGAAGAATTCAGCTTTTGTTTTCACAGAAGATGAGAACCTGTGGATTGCTTCTAGGCAAATATGCTTTCATCAACCAAGACCCCCTGAAAAAAAATCTCTGATGGAAAGAGATGGCCATAACAGCTTCAGGGCTGCAGAATATGATCTAGTCTCAAGAACCATGAGATTTTCAATGCCCCATAATCAGCTAATCAGCAGGAAGTAGTAATGGAAAACTATGCCCAAATTTCCAAAATATTGTTTATAAATGATTGTCTTCATTATTAATGGTTAATGCTCATATATAATCTCTTTCTAAGAAGAAAAGGGGGTAATGGTATATGAATGATTTTTAAAAAATTAGATTATTGAATTTACTTAGATTAGGAAAACAGCTGTTAATCTCAAAATGTTTTACATTGGTATGGATTTGAGTTTATTGTTACAAATTTAAGGTCAATTCTCTTATGCTGTATGGCTGTATGTATTTTTCTACTCTTATTTAAGATATGATGTTTATGTAACTGATTTAAAATTATAATGTATAATTAAGAAATGCAGGTTAGATTTTTAGGTATACAAAGATATAATTCAATTATATAGGTAATCTTCAAAGACTTCTAAGACCTACAGAATATGGCATTTAAAATGTCTTAAATTTAGACTTTTCTGGCCAGTGAGACAGGTCTGCTCCAGGCAGCACTAATTTACTTCAACAAAAAAATGGGCATCGAAGATACTCCATATGGAGTCTACTCTCTTTGTGGCAAGGGCTAGCTACTAGCAAGAACCTGTTCTTATATTGACTGCTCAACAGTATGCTGTTTAAACTGGACATGCAGGTTCTATAGGAAGGTGACCTCTGAACTTTGGCAAAACAAGCCAAGATGGTCATTCAGGTTCCTGTTTTGCAGAGAAAACTGTCAGACATTCTTCAGGGCTCAGGGAGAAGCAACAGATGAATGGGCAGAGTGGATTTCCTGCTTCACTGAAATGAAAAGAGACTCTGGGCCTGCAGGCTGAAGATGGATGCCCCAAATTTATAAAGGAACTTTGGGTGACTGTCCAGGCAGATAGGTGCCATCTTTGTCGTTTCTAGATTTTGAAAGTTGCTTGCACTTCTGGTTTACTTGGGTAAATATATCCTTCTGTGGTCTTTGATGTAGTTGAAGATTAGATAGTAATAGATATAGTTTTTCTTAGTTATTTGAAAGGTATATTGGATATGAAACTTTAGATTCATAAGGATAAGGTAAATGATAGAGTATTTTATTTCATTTTTCTAAATATAAATAGAGTAGATATTATAACTGTAATTCTTGCTTGATAGCTGTTTTGTTACATGCAAATTTGCTATGCTAAAATTGAAACCTTCCTTTTTGATTAGACAGAAAGGGGGAGGTGATGTGGGAATGTCTTTCTGTATGCTGTGAATATCAATGTTTAAATAAAGGAGCTGTTTTTGTCCGTGACAGGAACCATAGAAAAAGTAGTAGAAGAAATCACAACATAGGTAGGAGAAGCAGGGTGGAGTCAGAGACAGACCAAGCCAGCCGCCCAAGAAGAAGCATATAAGGAACACAAGTGAGCCATGGGCCACGGGGCAGACAGTTTAATGAAAATGGGTTGAGTTAAGATGTAAGAGCTAGCTAGCAATGTGCCTAAGCCATAGACCAAACAGCATGAACTTAATATAAGTGTCTGAGTCATTTCTGGGGGGCCTGATCAGCTGCAGGTGACTAAGGGGTATGGGGCTGCAGGTCTGTGGGTCTGGACCTCTGGCCACCCCGGACCAAGAAACTGCATTGCAACGTGAGTGACGTGTGTGTGTGTGTGTCTGTCTGTCTGTCTTTCTGTCTGTCTGTGTGTGGTGTGAGTGTGTGTGTATATAAGCCTACCTCCTTTTCCAGCAATATGCAATAAAACCTTCTTTCTGTCCAACTGCATATAATAAACATACTGAGTGTTAGTCCCTAAGAGCCATGCCCTCTGAACTCTGATGTCAAGCCATCCCCTTCCCTAAGCTTTGACAACATGCCCTTTTAAAAAGAAGGTTCCACATGTGTCTGCCTTTCTCTGTGTGCACCTTTGTCCTCTTCTAGGAGCTCTCATTTTTCTCCCTTCCTCTTTCTTCCTTCTTCCCTTCCATTTTGTTTTTTTTTTTTTTTTTTTTGCTTTCTCTGCCATTATAACTATAACCCCTCTATAAATAATAATCATAGGCAATAAAGCACTTTTCCACATAGAAATAGCCATTAAGAGTCTCTTGATATCCACTGCTGCCTTCTGCCATGTTGTGTCTTCCCTGCTCTCATCTTGCATTCATAGAAATGCTGCCAAATGATTGGGTATATGTGAAACATGCTAATATATGCTCGAAAACCTAACAATGAGCAGTTTCTCCCTCATAGAGACCAGTTCACCCAGTTGCAGCTATTCTGTATATCTGTGTTTGTCTTTCCTTCAGTCCTAACCCACTCCAGTTAGGTCCATTCTTATGTTCCAGAAAGTGCAAGCCTAGCATAACTGCCTTAGTTACCACATTGGCACTTGTAGAAATAAAATACAGGCTAGCTCCTTAAACATTAATGTCTTGTCATGACCTGTTTAGAGGTAGCCCCTATTACTTTTGGCTTTTGATATACTCAGAATCCAAGGCTTCCAATATCTGACAGACATTTCATGGGGCTCTATGATGAAATTGGGGCAGGTTTTTACCTCTCAAATCTTGACCTCAAGGGGGATAGGGATTATGAGGAAGGTTCCCACGGTGGTGGCTGGCTGTGGGCCCTGGGGGGTGGGTGGCTTTCAACTGCCATGACTGTGTGGAGCCATGAGGGGTGGGATCAGACTGTGTTCCTGTTCATGGACTGGCACCTTGGAGCCCATTACCTATAGAGGAACACCTAACCCAATATTGACTTTGGGATGAGTGAATAGGATATACATGGAGTACATGGAGTGGATGAGCCCTGCTGGGCTGGCCCACCTTGGGGCTTCTCACCCTTTTGGGGGAGGGGATGGGTGGATTGGGAGGGATGAGGCTGAGTGCTGTCTGGGAGGGATTGAGGGGGGAGGGGAAGCAGCGGGATACATTGATGGAGATGATATTTTTAAATGAAATTTAAAAGTATGTATAATAAAAAATAAAAATAGAATGGAAGAAATCATTTGTCCTTGGTTTAGTGTGCTAGTAAGGGTTTCTATTGCTGTGATGAAACACTAAAAAGCAAGTTGGGGAGGAAAATGATTATTTAGCTTATACTTCTACATTACTGTTAATCACTGAACATTTTCTGCATAAAGTATTTAATATTACTTAATATATATGCAAACTGCTGACATTGTAAATTCACAATTGAGTATATTTGCATAAGTTTATGTTTCACAAAAGGGGCTAGGTGGTTAAAATAAGCCTGGAATAACAGAGGACAGAGCCATTTCTCCAGTCTTTTTTTTTTTTTTAAGTGAAATTTTCTGTGCCACAGTCCTGGCTGTCAGGTGTAGTGGGTTTATGATGTTATATTGTAAATAATTGTCCCGCCTATAAGTTTAATATAAAGCACTGATTGGCTGAAGGCAGAGAGGAAGTGTGGGTGGAGCTACCAGACTAAGAAAACTCTGGAACAGGAACAACAGAGCAGAATGACAGAGGGAAGCAGAGGACAACTATGCTGCTCTGAGAAAAGATACTGAGCCACATGGCTGAACAGGATAAGAGTCATGGGTTAGTTTAAGGGTAAAGAGTTAGCAAGTTATATGCCTGGGCTTTAGGCCAATCAGCATAAAATTAATGTTAGCATCTGTGTGTCTCTCTGGGACTGTGGGACTGTGGCTCTGTGGGTCCAAACCTTGAGGATAGACCTAAAAGTCTGGGCCAGAAACCTCTTACTACAGTCTGGGAACTTGCTTTGTAGAGAAGGCTGATCTCAAACTCACTGAGAGCCTCCTGCTTCTGCCTCTCATGGCTAATGGCATGTGCCACCTCTGCCTAGTTTGTTGCTTCTACACCATCCGCCTATACCTGCCTTAAATAATTTCTCAGATCCTCAGTCTGGCTGGTTACTTCTACAGAATGCCTGAATCTCTGCCTCCTTCTGCCTTAAATATCTTCTCTGCCCAGTTGTTTCACTTCCGGGTTCAACTCCATATCATAATCCTAGAGTTAGGATTAAAGGTATGAGCTACTATTGTTTGGTTGTTAGGCCTTGAACTCACAGAAACACAGAAAGACCTCTGTCTCTTGAATTATGGGATTAAAGGTGTACATCACCATTTGGTCATTTCCCTGCTGGAATTAAAGAGTGAACTACCACTTTGCCATCCTTGTGCTGGGATTAAAGGCATGAGTTACCACTCTCTGACCCTCAGGGCTTGACTGTGGTTGATTCTGTTCTCTAATATTCCCTGCTGATTTTATTAAATATAAAATCTATCACTACATATCCCGTTTGTGTCAAAGATAAAAAGGTTATAACTAACATAAGGCAAACCATATGTATACAATATATATAAACAGTAATTACATGAGTAATTTCCAATCATTAACAATTGACAAATTCAAAGAAAATATTCCATTGTTTATCTTATTATTATATATCTTGTAGAAAGAAAAATAAACATTTGCAAATATCCTCAGTTGTGAATTTGCAGTGTCACCAGTTTGCATATGTATTAAGTAATATTAAACACTTTATGTGGAAAATTTCCAGTGAAAATAATTTTACTATATAAATTCATTTTCCTAGACAACAGAATATTTTCTTGGAAATATCCCTATATAAAGAATATTTATTGCTATTTCTTATAGGCTTTCTTTTTTTACAGCAATCTGTAAATACAAAAATAAACAATGATGATACAACTTTTCTAGAATATTACTGAATTTTCTGAATATATTTAATTCACAGTACACCAATCATAGGAGTAATATCAGGAGATCTGAAGGATGTTAGTTAAGGAATACTTAGACCTCTTTAATACTCTGCATAATTTAAGAGTGTTCTGTCCTAAATGATAATTTTTATATTGTTTATTAAAATAAGAATAATCTTTCTTTAGTAAAACTATGAATTCAGTTATATTATGATATTCATTTTTAGATTTATTTGTCTTGCAGTACTCGAGGTTGAACCCTGGGCCTTCCATGTGTTAAGCAAGCATGCCCCTGAGCTGCAGCCTCAAACCTGGAATTCAGTGAGCTATACCTGAAGAATTCTTAAGCAAGGAAATCTATGCAATATTTCTAGGAATGTTTCAACTACAGAGGAAACACTAAACTTAAATATGTGTGGTACTATTGCATGGGCTGTGTACATGGACTAAATAAAACGAAGAAAGGGACTGAAACAACCCTATCTCAATTTGCTTCTTGACTGATTACATGTTGAGAACAACCATCCCTTAAGCCATGATGTCAACCCCTCCATTGTGGAACAAACCCACAGTCTGAGAAAAAAAAATTAAGCTGTCATCCTTTAGTTGCTTTTATGAGGTGTTTTGTCACCATAACAAAAAAGTAACAAATTTAATATATTATATATTTAGGTTCATAAATTTATACTGATCAGCAAAAAAGTATGATATCACATTGCCATAAAAGCCCATAAAATATATAATTTAAAAAATAATTGAAAGAATTCCATCGAAATTGAGTTCCAAATAGAACACTATTATCTAAACTTGCTGTAAAACTGTAGACAATTTCAGGTGTTAACTGGTATGCATGTGTTTTTAATTGTGTGTGAATGTTTATAATACATATAAACTTATAAGTAGAGATGTGCAAAGGTTATGATAAGGCAGTTAAAAGAAAGATAAAAATGTGCCTAATATTTCTTGTCTGTAACTATAGTACTCAGGAATCTGAGACAGGAGAACGGCCACAAATTAAAATCTAATTTAAGATATACAATGAATATGAGTACAGTATGAGTTATATAATAACATTCAGTCTCAAGAAACCACAGAACATCTCAACAACAAAAAGTGATAATTAAAAATTAAAAGTACAAACATATTTATTGTATTAGAATTTTGAATGTTTGATCATTACTTTTTTAGTGTTATAAAGTTAAATAATAGTGACAGTAAAGATATACATGAAAAAGTCAATTTAAATATTCTTAGCAAATGTTGAAACAAAAAATATTGGAGCCTGTCTTTTTAATTGGCAAGCAAGTTTAAACTCCTAAGACTTTTGAACCAGTAATTTTTTGGTTGATAAATTATCTCACAGTCTTATTAGGCATTTATGAAAAACACACACACGTATATGTATGTATATATACACATATGACAAAAGATTCTCTGAAGCTGGAGTCATAGAGATTATTTGTTATTGATGACTAGTGCTTGAAAATAAATGTTGGTTCTCTGCTGAGCCATCTCTCTAGACCTCTTATTATTTTTAGGGAATAAAGGTAGGTATTAAAAATTGTTATTTAAAGTATCAAATGTGTATTATGTTTAATGAACTATTTTTTCTCTCCAAAGAGATGGCTCAGTGGAGAAAGTACCTGGCATACAAGCAAACATGAGGCCCTAATTTATAATATCCAGCAGTCACATACAAAGTAATAAACAAGTCATGCCTGTAACTTAAATTCAGAAAAGTGGAGTGGGGAGTGGAGACAGGAGGATTCCTGGAACCCACTGTATATCCTCCTTTGCTGAATTGATGAGGTTTGGATTCAGTTAGAGTCTCTGTATCAAAAATCAAGTTGTAAAGGATAGACATGCAATGTTGACATCTGGCCTCTATGTGCATAAACACCTGCATATAAATATAAGTATATCCACATGAACAAATATGCATATAATTCAGAAATAATACATATCACAAGTATATCACATATATTTGTACAATATATGCATACATACATATATGTAAACTCATAAACACAATTGATTCTGGTAGTATGAGGTTTCTGGCCCATCCAACCCAGACCCACAGACCTGCAGTCCCAGATCAGCTAGCCCCATGGTCACAGCAAATTGATTTTTTGTTAAGAATGATTAATTTAGCATATAAAATATTACAACTTATATTCAAGTTACTTATAATAATAGTTGAAAAGCCTTAATATTTAATAAATATAAAGGTGAGAAATATGAAAAAAGGAACTGTATTTTGATTCATTTCTGAACTGAAATAAAAACATACTTGAACAAAATATGATTTTATGTCTTTAGGGGAAGGATTTACCAATAAGGTTAATTTAGAACACACTCATAAATATAACATATTATTTAATTTCAAAATTTTTAGTTCAGTGAGAAAAAGTTTAAGGCTTTAATGGATTGAATTATATTGTCATGATTTTTAATTTAAAGATAAACATAGTTACAAAGTTCCTCATAAAGTACTATAAAATTTACTGGAGTCTTTATTTGGGCAAAGGCAGGCCCATTGACCATATAAATATGCAATAACTGTTTACGCATTAGTACCTCTGTTTATTAATATATATAGTTGAAATCAACCATCACAGAGTTACCAAAATCTATTTATAGTAATATAAACTAAAGATTAGCACACAAGTTTCCTTAACCAATTATAGTTTATTTAATCATTAAAGCACATAGGACCACAGCAAGACATCTCTTTTTTTCCCCAAAGAAATAAAAATACATGATGAAAAGTAAAGTTAAGTTGAAGCCTTCAGTTCTTTTTCTACCAGTTTGTGTGATTTTGGGTTACTATTGTTCGCTTCAACAGTAGAAATATATACAAGCAATGTGCTTATTTTCTTTCTAGTATAATAGAGCAAGATTAAAGAATTTATGTAACCTAAATCCATAAACATGTTCAACAACATGTTTTTATAAATGCAAAGTAGATTTCTGTTTCTACCCATGAAATTATTCTGATTACTATGGTTGTCTTGCATGGAATTTACTGTGGAACTATTATGTTTTACTATTCCTTATTCATTGTATGAGATGTACATGATAAAATCTTATTTAGGTTTATATACTAAAAATCTAAATTGATATTAAGATATTTGACACATTCACCTTGTTAAGGTTATGTTATTTAGACTAACAAAGTGTCAAAATGAAAAAGGTGTGTGCTAAACTAGGCATGATGGTGCATTCCTTAAATCTCAGCTAAGGTTTTTTTTTTTTTTTTTTTTTTTAAATTTGTAGGCATAGTTAAATTTTTACTGTTGACTTTATTTAGGGATGAATGAATAAACAGTATCTAAGCTGTGGTTTCGCTGAGCATATAGTACTAAATTGAGGAAAAGTTGCAAATATAGTCAAAATGAATGAAAGCCATGGTAGTAAGTAATAATACTCTTTCAGAACAAATGTATAAAACTGGAACTCATGTGTGGGGACAAAAAAAAAAAAAAAAGAAAAACGAAAGAAATAACACCACAAAGTCTTTTGTTGATTTGCAAAATTTTTGCTTGATCCAATAATCATGTATTTTTGATTAAAAAGAAAGATGGTTTCAAAATACTTTCAAAGTTCACTGGCAAACAAAACAACACAATAACTTGGAAAGTGAAGCTGAAAAATACTGTCAGTTATTAATAAAAGAACCTTGAGTTTTTGACAGTCTTGTATATCCAACTGTCAACTTGACATAGCTACTCAGATGTATAATTGACATCTCACATACAACAAATTAAATACTGAAATCCCTCGCAAAAAGAATCTTCACTTACTTTCCTTGTCATTTCAATTAGCAAGTCCATCCTTCTCAGGTCTAAATTATTATACTCATTTATCCTTGATGCCTCAATTTGTGTCACACACCCACGTACCATTAGTTTGAAAATCTTTACATATTGGATTCTGTGATAAAAAGCCCAGAATTTCCCAAAGGCTGAAGAATTTACCACCACCCTCTCCAGCCCAATTCCTAAAGTGGTGCTAATAGACAACCATAGCCATCTTCAATAAATGCCTCAGATGAAGGCGTTAGGGTGTCTAACGTCATTATTGCTAACCAGTTGAAGAGAATAAATACCTGCTTCTATATTGTCAACTTTAAGTCACTTGGTGATACAAGTATTCCTCCTTCAGAACTCCTTATTCAATAGTATGAGGCCTTTGTTACTAAACATTGCAGTTCAGTTTATCTTTTGTCAATTTTTTGTTTCATTCCCTTCCTTACAAATGGTATTGATGGTGAGACCACTTATTCAGGACATTTTTGGCCTAATAACTTTCATATTAGAATCAGAACCTCCTCTTTGACAAATAAGGAATGGTCAGGAAAAGCAAATAATAAATTGAAATCTTCAGTTGCTCAACCAGCATAGAAACAGTTGCCATTAAGGTATATAAATCCACATATATTTTGAAACAAGATAATTGTCTTAGTCATTGTTTTTTGTTGCTGTGAGGAGACACAACAACAAAGGTAACTTATTTCAGAGTTGCATCCTAATCTTTAGACAGGGAGAGGAAGTGTGGGGACATAATCATTGGGCCTAGTGTCTGCTTTTGAAATCTCAAACCAACTTCCAGTGATATACTTCCTCCAAGAATGCCACATGCCTAATCCTCATAATCCTCTCATCAAAGAGTTCCATTCCCTGGTGACTAAACATTCAAATAAATAGTCTATGAGTTTCATTTTATTTAAATCACTACATTCTACTCCATAGCCAACATAGGCTTGTAGCCACAGCATAATGCAAAATTTAATTCACTCCAACTTCAAAAGTACTCATAGTCTACAGTCTCAACACTATTTAAAAATCCAAAGTTCAAAATCTTTTCTGAGAGTCCTGGCAATCTTTTAAATGTAATCCCCTATAATATCACTGTCAAAAAGCACATTATATATAAGCTTCCAAAATATGATGGCATATAATGTATATTACCATTCAAAAATTTAAAATAAGGCTACATAATTAGGAAATAATGGACTTAAGCAAGACTGAAAACAAGCTGGTCAAACTTCAAAGTGCATCTCCATGTCTGATGTCAAAGTGCTATTCAGATATCCAACTCCATTCTGATTTGTTGACTGTAATACGCTTCTTTTTCTTGAGCTGATTTTACAACCATTTGGCAGCTCTTCTTGGTAGTATCCTAGAGATCTGATGTATCCAATATCTTGAGGTCTCTAATGAAAACCAGGTTTCACAGGTCAATATTATGAAATCTCTGGCCTCTATAAAATGACAGTCCTGACATATGCAGCTTTCCTTGGCTGTGGAAAGGGATTTCACAGCCCCTTTTTCTGGTATCCATGACTCCAAAGCAAGAACCTCATGGTTACATCTGCCAAATTCTTCTGTTTACTGGGGCTGAAACTTGGCCCTTCAATTGCATTTGCATTAAATTTCTGGTTTTGATGGTTTTCTTCACTGCTTAAGCTTTTTAAAAATGTTTTTTTTCACATATTCTGAGCTTAGCAAGGAAGGGTCTTGACCTTAGATCACAACTCATTTTAACTTAATTTAGTATCAGGTTTTTCTTTAAATTTACTGTATATCTCCCTTAGCACTGGACTTAGCTACACTACACTTTCTGGTTCTCCCTTTTCTTCTAAAACTGTATAGAAGAATAGTCTTTAGGCTACTTAGTAATATTCTTCCTCTCAGAAACCTCTTGAGCTGGGCATTCATAATATATAATTCTCTCAGCACCACTATCTTCCATCCTTTTACTGATTTGGCCCATTAAGCCTCCCTTAAAATGATTTTCTAGTTCAAAGTCTCAAAGTCTTCTACATTCCTCCAACAAACAGCATAGTCCCAGGGAAGTAGACATGCATTCAGCAGTTTCCCTGGCCCAAATGACACTGTGCCCCCAGGAGCAACATGACCTTCAGATACCCTATTGGCCACAGAATGCAATCTAGATCTTGCACATCCAAGTAGGAGAACAACTGCTTTTAAAAAAAAATCTAAGATTTCCTTGTCTCCATTAAAATGTAACACAGAGTTTTACTTTTCAGAAAATGCCAAGATATATGTGTGATTTTCTTTCTTGTTTAATAATGATAATCCGGAGATTTCACAATGATTTGGAAATTTGTTTTTAATTCTTTCTTTTTTTTCTTTCTTTCTTTGAATTTATGTGGGTGTATGCCACGTGTGCAAGGGTGCCCACAGAGGCCAGAATAGGGTGTTGAATCCTCTGAAAATGAAGTTGCTGTCTGTGGTGTGCTGCCCAGTGAGTGCTAGGAAACAAAATCTGGTCCTCTGGAAGAAGGAGTGCCTTGAAAGATGATTCATCTCTCAAACTTTGCATTTCCAATTTTTCCTTGTTCAGCTTTTTCCTTTTCACCATAGACCTTTGTAAAAGTGGCCACTAATGTGCCCACCATGTGGCAAAGTTACTACTAGGATATCCTAAAATCTCTTCTGCCAGTTTCATTAATCCCAGACTCTTCAATAGCCTCAAGTACATTTTTCAGAAGGGGCAACAGCAGCTACATTATTTGCAAAAATATCACACAAATGTTTTCTAAGCCACTTAGTAATATTCTTCTCCTCTGAAACCTCTTGAGCTGTTCAAATAATCCTCAATATTGCCATCCTTATTTCTACTATGATGATTCATTAAGCTCAAATTAAAGCATTGAATTATATTTGAGTCCAAAGGTTTCTATATTTTTTCCAACAAGCAGCATGGGAAGGCCTATCACAGCAATACCCTAATATCTAGTGCCAACTAGAAGAGAGAATAACCAAATTAACTTTCATTTTAAAAAAATTACCTGAGGGTTTTTCTTAGTTTCACAAGTTTAGTCGCCTTATCATCATGGTGGGAAGCATGGGTGTAGGCATGGCAAGCATGGTGCTAGAGAAATAGTTGATCCATAAACCGAAAGAGGTGGGAGAAAATGAGAGAGGGGGTGGGAGGGAAAAGAGCCAGAATAAAGGAAGAGTTATGGGACTGGCTTGGCATGGGATTTTAAACATCAAAGCTCATCCCTAGTAACATGAATCCTCTGACAAAGCCATATCTCCTAATCCCTATAATCTTTTCAGATAGTAATTATGAATTAAAATATATGAACTTATGGGGTACGTTATTATTCAAACCTTGTAATGTGGAAATTGTTAGAACATACATATTATGTCTTCTGGTTTGGAGTATTTTATGGGATTCCTATGGGTGAAAATATATGTCTTTGTGTCTATATGCATGTCTTATGTTTTTCCTTTGGCTCTTTATCTTGGTTTGTTGTTTTATCATATCGAATTTGGTTTTGTTTTAGCTTATCTTTTTATTAATATTTCATAGATTTTATTTTGCTTTCTAATGAGAATTAGAAAAGGTGTGAACCTAGATGAGATGGAAGTTGAGTAAGAACTGGGAAAATGGATAGGAGAAATCAGAATCAGAATGTATAGTATAAAGAATTATTTTCAACAAAAGAACTTTTATCAAAGTGGGATGAAGTGGTATTATTGTGTAAATGAATGTCATACATTTAACAAAAATGAGAGGAATTGTTATCATAAAGATGAATACCATAGATGATATTACATAAAATTAACATCTGGGAAAAGGTCAAAAACGTTTATAACAATTAATAATTATATCTTAAACATTTCAAAAAAATCAAAGCCTCTATGTAGCTTACAAAAAAGTTTTATTCTCATGCAGCTAGGCAGTACTTAGGCCAATGAGTAACTCCTGAACATAAGAATTCAAAGAGAGGTGAAATTCCCTCTAGAAGGATAAGTATTAAATGCTATTGTGACTGGACAAACTGTAGTATATCTAAATATCAAAATAATATTAAGAAGAAAAAAAGAACAGAGTCTCAGCCATAAAATATCACACATAACATTTCAAATTGTCATGATACCTTTAAAACATTATCCCTACTTATATAAGGTAGATGCATGGCTGTTTGAGGATCAGGATTCTGAGCTGGGGTTGGCTACAAATGGGAACACATAGTCTTTGAAATGAGGATGTCCAATGGGAGTAAATTTCTAGATAACTGGGTTAGGTAAATATATTAATAACTATAGAAACTTATTAAAAATCATTGAGCATAGTATAATGGGTGATTTCAATGATAAGTAAATGACATGTTGAGAAATTTAAAATGGTACCCCACAAAGCATATGTATTTTTCTATTGGAGGGAAAGAAGAATATAAGAGATTGAATGCTCATACTGTATGTCACTTTCTCCCTACTTTGTATTAATTGTCTGTCTTTACTTTGCATTTCATATATTAATTAAAAAGTACTAACTGTCAATAATTAATGTAGTTTCAACTTATCCTATTCAACTGGGACACAAAAAAATAAGAATATACATAAGAGATATTTATAGACTGATATAGGAGGCAGTCAAGAAAGCAAACAAGAATAGAATGGTTCTATTGCTTGGTGTTCTTATACACAAGAACAAAAGAAAATTCTGGGAGGGAGGTTTTACAATATATATCATATAGTGTACATGTGTACATAGGTATTAACCAAACTGCAAATTCAAGTTTATTAAAAATTACATAATAATAAAATTATTCTGATCTTTTAAGTGAAAACCTTTATAGATTATTTAGCAAATATTTTTTTAAATTTTCTTAGGACTATATCATATAGGAAAATAACTTCAGATTAAGTCATTAGATTTGAGAAATTCTAAGCAAACTCATTGTGGACATGCTATTATCTGGGGAAGTGCTATGGCATAACATTATGCCATATTGCTCTTAATGGTGATCAACATATTGCTATGCAAATTGAAAGTGGAAACAATATTGTATGATTAAATTACATAAAGTGCATGTTATATATTAAAATCTAAAGCAATTCTTTCTAGCTTGCACATAAACAAGATTTATTGTAAACATATTGAATTTCTTATGCTTAATCATTCTGCTGTGATTGATAGACAAAGTGCTATGAGCAGTTATTCATTATACCAAATACAAACCAGAAAACAAAAAGATAAAAAAACAACAGAAGACTCTTAAGAAAATAATTTATTGTAGTTAATTGGCAAATAAAATAGTAAACAGCTCAATTAAAGTAACCATTGAAACAAACATTGTGCAATCCACAACTCCATGTACATTAGTGAATAACTCAGTTAAATATTATTTATATGCAATCCCATCTCTCTGATGGTCATTTCTACTTAACAGACGAGTATTCATGGCACATCTATTTTCTTTATCTGCCTTATGATTTTTCCCAACACATACACTATAAATGCTACACAAATTAACAATTAATAGTTAGGCAAGCACATATATTCTTTGTGCATCATTCAAGTAGTTGAAGGTCATAATAGTAACAGTAAAAAGCATTTGAGATTTATTTATGAGCAAAATTATAACAATTCAAATAGAATTATTATCAATTATTATCAATTTTCTTACCTATCTCCGATTTTGATTTTTTTAGTACCTCTGTCAATAATGATGCAATTGCTTAGTATGATTAACTTAATCTGCGATAAAAATGCACCTATATTTTTGCTAAGTTTCTGAAATTCAAGTAGTTTTCCTTTTACATACCTGAACATTCAACACAATTCACTTTTTATTCTCTGTTCATAAGAATGTACCTGGGAATTCATTTCTGTAGTTATGTTCTTCTAACTCCTATGTTTTCCATCTTTTCTGTTTTGTTTTGTTTTTTTTTTCAAAAATGGGATCTTGTAAAAATCAAGACATATGTTCTTAAGAATCAGTGTGCTTCCACTCATTTTTCTTTCAACAAGTATTTGGATAACAAGTAATGAAGAGGGTTTTATTTTTTCTCTAGGGGGAGCATCCTCCTTAGTGTAAGAATAGTGACTTACAGATTACTAACTAGGATGATATGTATGTAAATAACATTTTTATAGTATTGTGAGGTAAATATAAAGATGGATATTAACTTCTCTAATTTCAATTATTCCTCCTGACTTTCACCATACATTGCAAAATATTTTGGCATGCAAGTTTAAGGATAGGAGAAAGAAGACATTGTATCTTTTTTTTGTTTGGTTTGATCTGAAAATAAAGTGGGTGCCAAGAGCATTATGTTTTCTCTTTCACTGTAATGGCTTCGTATTTACTTTTCCCTTCTATTTGTACTCACTAGAAAACTTTTTTCCCTGAACTACATAGTACTTTAAAAGTAGAGTAGAATAATGTGAGCATGGCATTCACTTCATAGTTTATACCAACTCTCATTTTTCTATCATATCTATGGTACCTACATTTCCCCAATGGATCCGAGTAATCTATTCTAATGATATCCATGTCAGTACTATCAGGTTTTAGTCTATGCTTAAATTGTACAACAGAATTGATAGTGAAATTAGATTATAAAAGAAAGTTCTGCTACCTTTCTTAAATGTGTTTATACAGAGAAAACACATACTTGGTTTAGATCACACTCATAGAAGTCAAATGAGAGACCCATGTGACTTCTGCCTATAGGCAAAGGAACATGATTGATATTAGATCTATTTTAAACATAACTACAGCCTAGACTAACTTTATGTTTTTAACCTCTCAGAAATCTCCATTCAGAAACACAAACATAAGCTTCTTCTTGCATGAGGAGTGACAAAGATATTCTATTATTTTTCTTTTTTTCATTTAAAAGATTTCAAGGTTTCCATTTGCATGACAGTAATGTTTTAACCTTTCCTTTGGAATTATCCTGAATGAAAGCTAAAACTAGAAAAAAAAACATTTATTCACCCTATACCATTATCTATTCAATAGTAACAAAACAGCAGAGTCAAACAACAGTATGGACTGTTCATTTGTTTAGCTGGTTGTTGGCTGAGTACTTAAGTATTTGACTAGGGTAGTTTGTCCATACAGGGTAATCTGTTTGTCAATTAATTTAGGCTGGCTTTTGGCTGGGTAGCTAGGCTGGGTAGGCTCTAGCCAATTTCTTTTATCATGAGTCACAGGAACAATTAAATAATATTGTGATTTAAATTGCCTGATTTTAGAGTAATGTTGATATGAAACAATGGATAATAAATACAATATTATAACTAGAACATTCACTTATAAACACATAAATGGTTTTGATACTATAATCTTGTGTGTTTTTTGAAAATTAATAATAGCTATTGCCAGATGCTAATGTATCGATAGTGTGCACTTTGTTTTTACTCCAGTACAATTCAGAGTCAGTGGTTCTGCCAGGTGACTTTCATTCCATTACATGTAAATTGTGGACCCAGTCTTCTTTTGTAAGAAGCCCCACTAATTAAATTGATTCACATAAGCTATATTTGAGCAAGAGGTAATAAGTGGACAGAATCCTGATATAGCCTTAAACTATGTTGCATAATAAATAGCACACAACTTCTCTCATAGTATTCATTTGTAAAATTTTAAATGCACCACCTTAACCAAAGCATAAAGGAATCTTGTTGGGGAAAAGTCTTTGTGTCCAGAAACAGGATATATTGCTTTAAGTGGATGGTATTGTGTAGAGCAAGAGTAGTACATATCACTAAGATGTAGATATATTCAAAGAGAAATTATGAACCATTAATCATTAGATGTGTAAGGTTATGGCTTATTGACAAACTCAAGATACTTTTTACAGCTTTGTTCTTTTATCTCAATATATTTTTAAAAACCATCTTGAATATATTCCAAAGCTAGAGCATAATTATTCTAGAAGTTTGGAGAAAAGAGGAGTAAGGAGAAAGAGGAGGGACTTGAGACTGAATACTGTTAAAATACATGAAACAATTTAAAGAAATTATCTTTATAATACTCACCAGTATGGGCAATATACGTGAGATTAATAATAGGGTATCATTTACATTTTTGCTGCTTATTAAACAGCTAGAAGCAGTCAGAACTATACCACAGTAAACATGCATTACTCATTTGTTTGCTTAGCACATTTTGACTAAGCATTTATGCATTATTTGGCAAAGCTCTGAATGCTGCATCATGTCTAATGATTCCATTAGACAAACCCATGTCTGAATGCTGAATCATGTCTAATGATTCCATTAGACAAACCCAACTAAAAGGGATACTATAAATATATCATAATAAATGGTCACAGGCAGAGATGAGTATCAACACAATAACATTCACATTCACATGTGTGTCTCATGTGCATCACATGTAGTTATTAAGTTTTTGTTATTAATATGAAATATTGAAGTATTTACCAAATTTATAATTTAGTGGGCAATGCAAATAATATTTTAGTAGTTTCCACACAATATATTATACTTTACTTGTATTAGGAATTCTATGGTACTTAGAAAAATAAGAAAACAAAATTTGTAAGCAAAGATGCATAACTTTGGGGAGTTGCTTTTTCTTTCTCACATTTTTGTTCCAGGACCAAAGTCAGGCTATTATGCTTGGTGACCTTTACTTCCTGGGCCATACTGCTGGCCATTTTTATTTTTATCTTCATTTTACTTTTATTTGACATATTCAAATATGTAAGATAATTAAATTTAACTCTACTGGTTTATAGGAGAAAAATTTAAAGATCTTAAAGAGTAAACAGAATAAAGAAATCAGAATGTACTATAGAATAGTTACAAAACTGATGATCCTATTATGTGTAATTTCTACTCTATTAATAATGAATTAGAAAAACATAGGTTCTTATCTTTAAGATCATATAATTCTCTTGCATAAATTCAAGTTTGATTCCCAGCACCCATGTTGGGTGGCTCACCTGTAACTACAGATTCTAGGGGTCTGACATCCTCTGCTAGTGCCTGTATTCATATGCAAATACCAATGCATGGACAAATACATATAAGTTTTAGAAAATAAAAGTCTCTAATAAATAGGATTTGGTTTCTATATTTCCAGTCATTTCATACATACATATATATCTCATACAATTGATCATATATAATTATGTTATTTTTTATAAAATATAAATATTTATTAGTATATATGAGTGGATTTCATTACTTTATTAATTCATAGTGCAATTATAATTTATGGTGTAGTATACTCATTCTTAGGTTTCCACAAGGGATTAGTCATAGGACTACTAAACTATTATAGAATGTTCATGGTATTTGAATGTAGTTATGTACTTTTTGCTATGTATTTTCTACTTGGTAAAGGATCCAGAAGAGATTTTCTTGTGTATATTCATCTTCAAATCACATAGTTAATAATATGAAACACAAAAATAAATACATAGGTATAAGAATAAAGATAGAATTATGACTAACAGTGTTAAAGAAAACATCTAAAAGCATTCTATTGTAAGTTATAAATAAGTAAAAGGTATGTATAATTAGTACTAGTGATTATTATTATTTTCTGAAGATAACGGCCAAAGAAATTTGACAAGAGAAATGAACTACATTTATAGAAAATATTTTCCAATAGGACAGTATATAACATCTTTATTTCAACAAAGGATGCTAGAAGAAAATTAACAGCTAGGAGGAATTGGTTTAAATGGTATTCAGACAAATTCTAAAGAAAAGAAAATAATTTTACATATATAAGTTATACAATTTAACTCAAGATCACTTTCTTCTGGAAATCATGTGAGTAAATCAGAAAATAGAAAGTCCTTTGCATGTTGATAGTAATTGCAGAATGTCAGTGGATAAGAAATTATCTGATGAATTTGCTTATGTGTAAAATAATACAAAAACAACTTTATGAATATCTTGGCTTATTTGAGAAAGTCTAGGAAAAATTACTTGGAAATTAAGCAAATGAATAAGTTTTATGATGTAATCATAATATGAGATAATATTGGCACAGGAACTTGCTCTGAAAGACCACAGGGATGAAAGACTTGTTTGTAATTGATAGAGATCATAATGAAATCAAATGATGTGTTCTTTCCAAAAATACTTTATTAGTTATCATACTGTAAGGAAAACTTACATTAATATCCTACTTAATTCAGATATGGTAGCACTGAGATATACTTGCATGATAGTTAATGTTTATGCTTCTTTGCAATTATTGATAGGTCTTGATCTAATTAACAGTATGACCATTAAGGAATTTGGAATAAAAATTCCAGTATCTCAGCCAAGTTCCTAGTTTTCAGAGATGTTCTCTTTCTGAAAGACTGAAAATGTGCATTATGTCCACTTATATAGATTTATCCAAACATTATTTATTGTTAGTGAATATGTGATTATCTGGTGGCTGAATTTGAATATTATGGCAATTTTCTGGTGAAACAAAACTAGTGCCTATGCAGATAATAACAGAGCATTGTATTACTTTGTTTTCTATTGCTATGATAAATAATTTGACCAAAATAGATTTAAAGAGGAAAGAGTATATTTGGCTTATATGTCCCCATCACAGTCTACCATTGAGGAAAATTGAAGTAGGAACTTGGAGGCAGAAATTGAAGCAGAATCCATGGAGGGGTGCTACTTACTGGCTTGTTCCCAGTGGCTTGTCTAGCTTCATTTTTAATACAATTTAGTAAAACACACATTGGGCAGGCCCTACCAAATCATTAAACAATAAAATATTCCCACAAATTTGCCTACAGGCAATTTGGTAAAAGCAATTTTTTTTTTCAATTGAGGTTCCTCTTCTCAGATGATTCTAGCTTGTGTAAAATTGACCAAAACAAATAAAAAACCTGACCAGCACCATCATGGGTCTTTATCTGTTTTTAACCATCTCAGGTTACATTTACATTTCTATTTAAAATATGCATAAAGTTTTTTACTCCAGTTTTTAATCAATTACTTGGCTGAATTCCTGCTTTGTTCTCTTATACTTTCAGGCATGCCTGTGTTCTAGCTCAATAAACCCAATGCATTCTTTCTTAAAGATCTACTTCTTCTGTATATATGCAAGAAAAGGTAATTAGTCTTAAATAATCAGAGGTTTTTGTTGTTAGTTATTGTTTTTAGATAAAAATTCCTGTGTAGCAGGATCCCCTAGACAATGTATCTGAGGATGTTCTTGATCTGATCCTCCTACCTCCATCTTTTGGTTGCTGAACATAGCAAATAACAACCCTTCCAGTGCATGTGGTGTTAGTGGTTGAATCCTAGGCTTTGTGCATCATAGGTAAGCATTCAACCAACTTAACTACATCCTCAACTACAAGGATTATTCTGGTTAAACTAGAGTTATCTTTATTCTTAGTTGCTCCCTTTAAGGAGGGAGCTATCAATGTCCAAAAAATTTGTTTTTGTTTCCACTTTATACATTGAAATATATGAATATATTGATTCAAATATAGAAAAAAAATGATACCACTAGTCAAACATTAATGAACAGAAGAAAATACAATATTTGTTTTAGATTTTTGTTTAAAATTTATATTTTACAGAATTTTCAAGCTAAAGATTCCTTTTCTCTAGCTGAAATTAGCACCATCTATGCTGTGTGTATCAAATATAAAGCAAGAGTGATGGCTGTGTCAAAGAACCAAAATATATACATATAAAACATTCAATGACTTTAATTATATTCATTTAAAAGTATTTATTTTGAAGGGTAACAGCACATTCATCAATTCATATTATCTTCTTCAAAGGTTGTCATAGGTTTGATCATATAATGCCTCAGTCATGTTTCAGAGTTTTTATGCATATTAGATTTATCCATTATTTTAACTTATCAGTAGAATAATAGGATTGAAATTGATGGTACATTCTATCTTCTTTAAAGAAATGAGGCAAAGGTCTAAAGGTCAGTGATTTATTTTCTGTGGGTTAGACTTTATTGTAACCTTGTTGTTCACCAGTAAGTTATAGTTCAAATAAGTGTCCAATATTGTGGACCAAACCAGCAAAATACTAGTGACTTGAGAAATATGGAGTACACAAACACTGAGTAAATACTTAAAGATTTATGTGTACATGTGTTTATATTTCCCCTCCAAACTTATAGTGTAAAGATAAAAACTGCAACATCTGGCAATTGTATCACCAAAACTTCTACCAAAGATATTTGTCACAATCCAGAATCATCTTGATGAAGATCAATCACTATTATTCCCATTTTATAGAAGATATTATTTAATTTTACATGTATGTATGTGTATTTCTCTGTGTGTGTGTGAGAGAGACAGAGACAGAGAAACAGAAAGACAGAGAGAGACAGAGGTATATGTCCATGCAGATCTGTGAAAGTGCACACAGTAGTTAGTGTATGATCATATAGAAGCTAGAGGATGATATTTTTACCTTAATTACTCTTCATCTTAGATTTTGGAAACATATTATCACTGAACCTAGAGTTTCCTTGTTGATTAGATTGACTGAGCAGTTATGTTTTGGGATTACACATTTCTCCATGCTCCTCTCTCAATATTGGGGTAAGTAGTAACTTCCACACAAGGCTCTTATATGGACTCAAGAAATCAAAACTAACGTCTTTATGCTTGCATGGCAATGTACTTACATACTGAAAAATCTCTCCAGTCTCCATTTCTTTTAAAGAATTTAACAATGTTTCCTTATTAATTTTTAAAGTATATAAGCTGCTGTTGAGTTTTTAAGAAATTGCCTTTGGAGTATTACTCTTAAAATGCTTTTCAGTAGCCCTTGGGCCATGTAATATATGATTTCCTGACAGTGGTGGTGCCCTCCAGAGGTCTAATGGACTGTATAAAATTACCACATGCCTTCAAAGAGATCAGTGTTTTGAACTGTCTAAATCTGCACATTATTGGGAGAGACCAGTCAGATTGTAGGTACAAGGTAACTGTAGATCACTAGATGTAAGGCTTTGTTCATCAGTTGTTCCCAGTAACATAAAGCCTTATACTGTAAAGTAATAGAATTGAGATGATAATTGTCTGTTTGAAGTAATATACTATCTACAGAGTGACAACAATGTTCTATTCATAGCGAGTTCCTGTGTAAAGTTTGTATCCTTGAGTTTTGGGACTAAAAATTCTACTAAACAATGTTAAGGCCATACATAAGAAAATCTGTAACCAACCAAGAAAACCAACATATTGTATAATAGCTGGTCTATTATCTGTCAATCAGACTTGTAAGTTTTCCAACTACTCTTTCTAGTAAAACTCCAAGGAACTACATAATCCCTGTAGCAAATGATCAAGTATTAACTAATAACTGAAAGTTTAAACATTTATTTAAGTTTATAACTGAAGGATAAACAAACAAGGCCAAAATGCACATCTAATTGATAGCTAAGGGTATTCTTTGATACACCCTATTTATAGCTTGCCAATGCCAATTGAGGGCTACACTTAACAACATTCTTTGATTCTACTAGTTAACCTAAGTTTGAATTACTAGAATTTTAATTAAAGACAAAAGCATTTGAGTGACTGAAGGCACAAATCTCTTTTAAATTATACAAATACAGGATTAATATTTATTGGAATATAAACCAACACTCACCATACAGATAACAGCTTATATAGTCACCTGAGAGATCGGATCATTCACGTGATTGACGATGGATGCTGAACCAGTCTCTGCAGCATGCAGGAATAAAATGGGGACCCCAAAATCCCAGCAGCCCTCTTGAATGAGGCTGGCCACTCCCCCTTCAGGAGCCCAGGACCCTGGATAAGTGTCTTCAGACATTATCAGCTGACACCTGAATCCCACCACATCTCCCCTTTTGTCTAACTAAGAAGGTTCTAAACTAAGACTATGTGCAATAGGAATTATTATGAGGTAGTATCCAGGAGAGGATAAGGCACAAAATACAACCAAAAACTAACACATACAAAGTACATCACACATTTCTAGAATATTGTTAGATGGTAGGGTGTATAAATTACTTTAAAACTGTTCATCTGAGAAAGTGAAAATCCAACACCTGAATGTTCCTCACTAAAGGATAATAGCTAGTAACCTTAAATACCTATTCTTCCACCCCTTCAAGATCTGAGAAGAAGAATATATCACCTGAAAGTTAGAAGCACATGGGAGTAGTAGCTTCCAAAATTTGGGAGAGGACAGTGACACAGCTTCCTGGACAATCACCTATGGTTTTCTGCATATCCATCATTTTGGCTACAGGCCTATGGTATCTGACAGATCTTTTAACAAGCAGGACATTTTTGGAGGGAATATCTTAGCCTGTACAGGAAGGTTTCATCATTCTCCATCCGACATCTTGTTCATCCAGCTTGGACATCATGAGTGTACTGTCAGCAATCTAAGTAAGGGCAATTCTTTACCCAACTGGCCATTCTCTGCCAAAAGGGCAAACTCCAAAGGAGTGTCCTTGATGCTCAGCACCATCTTGGGAAAGGAACAGTGACACCAGGAGTCATTGTGTCTCTCACGGCCAAATTCTGAATAACAGATGTTAAATGCCATATTCTCTGGGTCTATGAAATGGTTGAAGATTCCTGTCTATCTATGCTATTCTAACCTGTATCTGAGATGATTGTGACATGGCAACTGAAGTAATGTTGACTGCAGTTTTTATCATCCTAAGGATTGAAACCTGTATTGTAAAATTAGATTACCTATAATGGAGTGTAAAAACTCTGAGCAGTGACTTTTTGTATGACTGTCAAACATTAGCCAGAGGTATTTATACCATGCAAAATGGTAACAGTATTTTAGACATGTATATACATATATTTCATCCAAACAGAGGTATATAAAACATCTTGTGCATATATCATAACTAGTACAATCATAAATTATGTCTAGTATAGTTAAATGGAGATAGCAATTGTATAGTGGACATGACAATAATGTGCAAGTATTTTAAACAGAGGTAGAAGCATATGTAAAATATAACAGCTACAGGTTCATTTTTACATAACATTTAAAGATTCAATTTTATATTAATGTACAAGTTTCTTTGAACATATAAAACAATTTCAGATTTAACTTTGTACCAATGTACAAATTGTCTCAATCAAACATATAAAATAATTTCAAATTCACATTTGTGTCAATAAGTAGAACAATCTACCTTTATCTAACCTATCTATTCCCCCTTTCTCTTCTTTAAAAGAGATTCCTGAGGCTATATTAGTGTTCTGTCCTCAACCAAACTTTTGCTTATAACTATTCTATCAGAATAATAATTACCCACAACCCTAAGAGGACAAAACTTATTGAAAAAGGGGGCGTAGTTTTTCATAAGGTTGCTTCTTTCTGACTTAAGGGCGATGGCATCTCTTTGGGATCCTGTAAAAGCTAAAACAATGGTTAGATCCTAATGGACTGACTATACACATCTATAACCATTCTCAGAGTACTGGGTAAATCCATCTGGAATTCTTATTAGAAATGTGACGACATGAAGGATAATCATAGATAGCTATCTTGCAACCATTTTTGAATGATCTATTTTCTAAAAGCAATCATTGAATCATTGATTGGTTACACCAGGTTCTTCATTTCTCTATTTCTGTCTCTCTCTGTCTGTCTGTCTCTCATACTCTCCTTTTTATTCCTGTATCACCATTAGGAGTCATTGCAGTGGGGGCACAATCTCAGATCCAGATGCTTTGCAGATAGCTGATAGAAGGAAATGTTGTTTACAATGGAAAAATTAAGCATTATTGATACCCAAAGAGGATATTTACATCCTTTATGACTTCAGGAGAAGATTGTATGCAGACAGGATGGTTGGAAGGTGCAGATACAGAGAGAAACAAGGTGAAAGATGAAGTCACAATAATATTGGTCCCTAAACATTCTAACTGTCTTCTGTCCCACACCATATGGCTTTTCTGATATGAGACAGAATTTCTCCCATTTTCTTTACCAATATGCTTCGGTTTATAGAGAAAGAAAGCCACTTACTCCCACTCCAAATCCAGCCCTATTTACAATCAAAGCAGGACCACAATTTTTTTTGAAGAGTTATAGATGTATGATGCAAAGGAGTGAGAATTGAGAGATTACCCAGTAGTGCATATTTGCATCAATTGGTCTCATAGTCTGCTGTTTATATTCCTTCATCATTGATCTATCTTCCATTGCAGGTGATTAATCATTCATGTCCAGTCAATGTCTTAAAGACAGTTGTATCCATTTTCCCATAAAGACAAAATTGAGACCCTGCCCCAGTCTTGTTAAATGTGTTTTCCTTACCATGTATCCATTTGTCATATCAGTGATGAGCAATTACTTCTCCTCCTTAGGAAGGGACTCCTTTTTGAAGCGGACCTTTATTAATTTTGTCTGTACCCATCTTTTATTTTTCTGTTGAAATAAAAGTAAAGCCCCTAACCCATCGAAGCACATATCCCACCTTTCATTCTGAAGTTAACTCATCCTTGAAGTAGATGGGTTGGTTTATCTTGGAATATTTCTCCATTACCCAATGTTTCTCAGCAGCTAATGTTTCCTTTTAGTCAGCATTAAGAAAATTCAAAGTCAATAAGACACTATGCAACCTCTCCCTGGGTTTTCTCATTTCTCTTTTCTGTTTATAAAGCATCTTTTTCAAAGTGTGGTGAGATCTCTCTACAACAGCCTGTCCTGTAGGATTGTGTGGTATCTCTGTAATATACTTTATATTATAATATCCACAATTCAGCTTCCTTTTTTTGGAAATTTAAGATAGAGCATTGTCAGTCTTAATCTGAGCAGGAATTCCCATTATGGCCATGGCTTTCAAAAGGTAAGTACAGCATCAGCTTTTTCAGAGCATTCCAGAGTAAGTATCCATGGTATGATATATATATTTCATCTTTCTGAATTCTGGAAAGTAAAACACAACCATTTGCCAGATCTCATTTCTCTGTGTAACCTTAGGATTACTTCCTGCATGTAAAGATGGTTGGTTATAGAAAGAGCAAGTGTTACAATTCCTTAGTATTTCTTTTGCCTGATGCCAAGTAGTGGAAAAACTCTTCCTCAGTCCTTTACTATTAAAGTGATGTTCTCATGAAATTCTGTGGCCTCTAGCACATTTCCTATTAGCAACTTATCAATTTCATCATTACCTTGCACTAGAGGGCCTGGGAGACCCATGTGTGCCCTGATATGTGTTATGTACATAGGATGTATCCTATCTCTGATGATATCCTGTAGTTGTGCGAACAGTAAGGTCAAATCTGTATCATCAGGAATGAAGTCAGCAGTTTCAATATGTAAAACAACTCCTTCTGCATATTGAGAGTCAGTTATTACATTGAGAGGCTCTGTAAAATCCAACAACACCATAATAATTTCATATAATGACTTCTGAACAGAGTTATAAGGGCTCTGAGCCACTTTAATTAAATTTTCCTATTTGTAACCAGCCTTTCCTAAGTTGTTCACATCAGTATAAAATGTAGGATCTCCAGAAATGGGTTCATCTGTACCACATGAGGAAAGATCCAAGTAGTTTCCTTTATAAATTGAATTTTCCTACTTCAAGGAAATTTATTATTAATCTCTCATAAAAAAAAAATCACTACAAGCCTTTTGCCAAGGTTCACTGTCTGCCCATAATTGATCAATGGTCCAATGTCGTCCTTTGCCATACCTTCTGAGTAACCTAGAAGGCAATGGCCTTCTTTTTGAATCAAACCTAATGCAGGTATAATTTACCAAATTACCTTGTGTATAATTCAGTCTTATATGGCCTGGTTTACCATAGTTAAATCAAGTTACGCCTTGGTTCCTCAACCTAATATTAGCAGTGGCTTGGCCTACCCAATTATCTCTGTCACAATGGAGAGATTCAGCATTGATTGCATACTGAATCCATTCCTCTATTGGTGCAGATCTGATCTTTAAAGGCATAAGCATTCTTTTACATTCCAGATTAGCATGATCAAAGGCCAGAGAAAGTATTAACTGCCTCCTAACTTCTGGACCTGATACTGCTCTATGTTCAGCCTTGGTAAACCTCTGTAGAAGGTCAGTATAAGTTTCTTTTAAGCCTTGTTTGACCTTAGCATAAGGCTCAATTTTCTGACCAGGGTCCAAAATCTTTTCCCAAGCCTTCAGTGCAGCAGTACAGCAAAGCAATAATGTATGCTCATTATAAGTAGTCTGAGTTTTCACATCAGCAAACATATCTTCACCAAGGATTTGGTCCTGAGAAGCAAAAAAAAAAAAAAAAAAACTAATTTTTCCTTGTTGTTCTAAGGCCTTAGCGTCCTCCCTAAACTAGATTTTCCTCTGTAAATTTTTACTTTGGTCCAACATGGTGGCCATTAGCTGCATAAAATTATGTGGAAAAATTATATTTTTTGTTGACCATTGATTTAACAACTGTTTTACATAAGTAGAGTGTATACCATGAAGTGATTTTGCCTCCTTAAAAACCTTAATATCTCTCATATGTATTGGCTCATAACTATACTCAAAAATTTCAGGAACCCCCCCCCCAAATGCTTTCTTTGACTGAACAGTAGCTGGGAATAATAGTGGTGGGGAAAGGGGGGTAGCCCTGTCATGTTTACCACCTTAGGTAGAGTATCTCCAGTAGTATAATATCCCATCGGGGGTTGACCTGAACTGTTCTGAGCATAAGATGCATTACTACCCTTTTCCAGTACTGCAATACAGTTCTCACATTCCTGGATTTTGGATACTACAGGCTCCCATTCCTGAAGTTTGGATACTACTGATTTTTCTAGAGCTTGATTTTCCTGATGAAACAGTCTTTCCAAGGATCTCATAGAACGAGCAATTTTTCAATCAACATGATTAACATAATTAATGATTTTCTTGTCCTCGTCATTAATGCAGTTAACAAGTTTCTTGTTTTCATCTTTTACATAGAGCCTATAATTTTCTTGTACAGTTTTATCTATATCTGAAAAGGAAGCCTTATCTGAAAACTTGTTGTAACCAATTTCCAGAGAATTAACCTCATCTGCCATTTTAGTGTTTGAAATTTCCATATCACATACTCTAGATATCAATTGTTGATTTCCATTTCACCTCTTTCATTATGCTTTAAAACATAAAATATAGAAACAAACTTAAAACTAGTAGAACTAGGGCACTGAAGCCTTCAAGATATGTATTTGAGAATTTCTTAATCACCATGGAAAAATATGACCTGAAGTCATTAATATAATAATTATCAGCTATTACCTCAATTCAGTTGCAATGATGACCTTTAGTCAGCAGATGTCTCAGTAGTGTTCAATACTCTTTTCACCAGCAATATGGTGGATGCAGGGACTCTCAGCAGCACGAGGCTACCCACATGCCCTAAAAAGTCCTAACAGGCACATACAGGCTGAATATGATGAACCTTAGGAAAGGCAGAATCTCACAAGATTAAGACAGGATGGTTAAGACAGGGTTCAGCACCCACCTTGGTGTCTGTGGAGGTGCAGGCACAGTGCTTAGAAGTTTGTTGACAGTTTCCACTGTGACACAGCAGAGCAAATTCTAAGCCTCCACTGGTGTAGTCCATTCCAGCAAGACTGGACCATTTAAGGACCTGTGGCATGCTACATCTGTTGATGGTCCTGGCTCAGCACTGTGGACTAGGCGGCCATGCTGGGGTATGGGATTAGAGAATCAGTGTGGGAGGGAAGGGGAGCTGGTGTGTCACCTTGGGCTGTAGCCTGCACAGGACCCTGGAGCCCCTGAGAGAGCAAGCAGTGAGCAGGATCAGTGGGAAAGGAGGGGGAGCCAGGAAGTCAGAGATAGCTACCGTGGTAAGCAGTCCGGAATCTTTAGCTTAGCTGGTGTGGATCCAGAGTCTACCTCCCAAAGCTGAACACTCTGTCTGTCCTCTGCTTTCTGACAGTGTTTAAAACACAAATGGACCCCCAGCCCCCTATATCGGTGGGCACAGCCCAGCCCCACGTTGGGCCACCAGATGGAAGTACAAATCTCTTTTAAATTATACCAATCCAAGATTAATATTTATTGGAATATAAATCAACACTCATGATACAGGTAACAGCTTATATAGGTATCTGAGAGATAGGATTATCCATGTGATGGACGGTGGATGCCAAACCAGTCTCTCCAGCAGGCAGGAACAAATGGGGGCCTCAAGATCCCAGCAGCCCTTCTTGAATGTGGCTGGCCACTCCCCCTTCAGGATCCTGGGACCCTGGATAAGTGTCTTCTGACATTATCAGCTGACACATGAATCCCACCACTAGTGACATTTCTTGACTTTTGTGCTGAAGAAACCTCTAAGTTCTTCTTAGTTGGTCCTTTTTGATGGTTGCTATTTTCAGTCTGTTCAAACACAAGGTTTACAGGACCTGAATATCCATGCCTTCTCATAGGCATAGTATGCAAAATATCTTGATCTACTATCAGTAGTTATAACATCCCGTATGCTACAGGATTATTATGTTAAATAAAGTTGTTTGAAATATCCATTATATTCTTTTAGGGCCTATTTATGGAAAGTTATTGTATTGTGAAAAGTGCATTTTAAATCTATCCATCAAAACAAGTTGTCTTTTAGAATTAAAAGAAAAAAATACCTGGCCACAAGAATATACCTCACTTGTATTTAGATTTGTTTTTTAGATCATCAATACTTTTTCTCAATACATTAGAATTGGTAGGATCTTTGTTATGTTAGAAATGATTGTCATTGAGAAAAATTAAATCATTAGAACCAATCTACCACCTACATGGAAAATCTTATTATTATAATTTTTCAATAAAAAACCTACTTGTGGTAAAATTTCAATTAGAATTTATAATAAAACAAAATCATTTCAAATTCATTAATATAGTGATGAAATATGGATTGCATATAGTTCCATTTTCACTCCTAGCATATAATGATAAAAATATATTTAGGATTTAACAGGTCTTTTGAAATGTTAATTGATATTTGAAAACTGAATACTTGGAGCTAGAGAGATGGCTCTGAAGTTGAGAGCAGTTACTGCTCTTGCATAGGACACAAGTTTGATATCTAGCACCCATATTAGATAGTTAATATACACATTTAACTCTTACTTCATGCAAACTGAAGTTTCCAGCCTCCCTGTGTACCCAAACTTATGTTACCATATGTGCCAACAGAAACACACACATACACATTACCAAAAATAAAATCTTAAAAAAAAACCCAAAAGTCGGTAAATTTTTGCCTTTTTCTCTGAATGTGTCTCTATAATGATCTGGATTATTTATGAAGTAAATATTCATATACATCTCTCACCACCCCCAAATTAGTACACAAGTAGGACAAATAACATATACATCATAACTAAAACATGTGAAGATCAAAATTAATGTACTGATAACATGTATCTACTCCAAACAATGTGATTTGATTCTTTGTAGGCTAGAATCTTGGAAACTGACACAGAATGGTGTTGGGTAAATTTAGTAGAATATTTTTCTAAAGACCCCAGTGAGCATATTCAGCTTTGCAGGTCCAAGGCTGATTGTCATTTAGGGCTTCTTTACTAATCTCACAAAAATAAAAACTTCATATCAGGTGAAAACTACAAGGCTTGCCAAAATGAGTGAGTGTCTGAAGTCTAGAAGCAAAAGTAGTTCTCACCTAAGACTCAGAGGTACATTGCTTTCAGAAGTGACAGCTAACAGCAGAACTTACATACCCAAATAATAGCTAACATTATAACAAAAAAATGAAACGTTGATGGAATAGCAAGCAATCAGACCTTATATATGCTGTGAGTAGGCATATAAATGGTATAAAACATTTATACCATTTAAGCAAATGCTCTGGAAACTTCTGATAAAATTAACAATGCCTCAGTAATACATATTTATTTAAGAGAAATGAATATATCTATTCATTAAGACAAAATTGTAAAAAGCCCAAGTGGAATTTTTTTTAAATAAAGAATCCTTTGAGTTGTCATGCGACAATTATAATAAATAAATGGCTAACAAACCCAAAACCATAGATATATGAATGTACCTTCAAGTATGTGTGCCTTATGAAAGAGGTCTTATTAAAAACTAGTCCACAATCTTTAGCACATTCTATTCCATGTGCCATTACATAGAATAATACATACTATACTAGTGAATGTGAGAAATTTTACAGTAGCTAAAATAATTTATTAATAATAATGTTAAGATCTTGCTTGCTCTTTGAAAAGATTTTTTTCAAGGAAAGATTATACTGGAACTTATTAGGTGAATATATATTCTGTGTCATTTTAAAAAAGATTGGGTCACACAAGTTCACACAGATATAAAAACGGAACACATGAATATGTAAGATAATTTTCATTGCTTTTTATGTAACCTTAATATTAAAAGAGAAACTATGATTTTACTTCTGATACACTTAAATAAAAGTGTACTCATTTCTGAAAATCCATTTGAGGGGCATAAAAAACAATTTAGATTAATGGACAGTCAATGTATAGATGGAGAAGTGTATGGTAAAAATTTCATAGTAGAATCTAAGACCTAATGATTTGGAAGGTTAATTGAAGGAGGAGGACCCAGTGGCAAGCCACACAGCTACCCAGTCATCCAGCTACACAGTCAGCCATGGAATAATAGTGAAAGCAAGATTTCAGGAGTAAGAAAAAGAAAAAGCACAGAGGAAAGGTAGAAGGGATAATTTAAGTTAAAAAAAGTTGGCTAGAAACAGTCAAGGCTAAGTGTGGCAGGATTAAGGTGTCAGCCAATAAGGTCAGAAGACGCTTCCTGGACCCTGGCGGGGTGTGGCCAACCTGGAGGAGGTGTGGCCAACCCCATTGATAAGTGGCTGCTGGGACACGAGGACGCTCTCTTCCTGGTTCCTGGCTGCTGGCTGCTAGAGGGACAGTATCGGAATCCATCCTCCTTCCATCAAGCATCCATCACTCGTCCATCACTTGGATACACCAGTCCTTGTTCAGGTGCCACTATAAGCTGTTACTAATATTGTGAGTGTTAATTTATATTCTAATAAATATTAATTTTGGACTGGCGCCTTGAAAGTAAAACTCCATCTACAGCTAAAGCCCTGCATTTATAATTAAACTTAAGCCTCTGCACATCTTGAATAACCTTCATGGAGGAGGGAGTGGCTTGGACTTGACTCAACTAAACTAAATGTACCAGGCTTTCCTGACTCCCCATGGGAGGCTTTAACTTCTCATTTGTAGTAGCTGGAAGAGATTTATTTGATTTTTTTTCCATTTAAAAAAATTTCCCATCCTATTCCTCTTTTCAATCCTTCTGTGTATCCCTCCCTGTTCCCTCTAAAACTTATGGCCTTTGTTTATAGTGGAAGAAGGAATAGAATATTACAGACATGGTACAAGCACACTGTAGAGAAGACAATTTGAGGTGATGCTTCAGGTTTTACTCATGTCAAAGAAAGACTTGATAGCTAGACTTGACAGAGGAAAGATGCAAGCTGATTATTAAGATATAGTTGGAACATAGAAGCCATTATATGGAAAACAAAAACACACACACTCACTTTTGTCAACTTGAGAAAGTTTTCCTTGAATTATTTCCTCATTAATTATAATAAACACAACTTGTGATCAACTGTGTATGTTTCAGTTTATCTTAAAGTGAGTTTTTTAAAGATAAAATATAGAAGATTTCAACAGTTGAAAATGATCCTCCAGTCTCCTACCTTGATAAATGTCTTGATCACTTATGTATGCTTTTTTACTGATGTTATTGCTGAATATTGCATATTCTTTATAACTTTCACAATATGTTAGCATTTAAAAACAGTTAACATATTTGTAAATCCAAGATTGATTAGTTTTAAATGATAGAGTCTAAACTCTTTCAGCATAATGTATAATATTAGAGGAAAAAATCACGACATTTCCCACCAAAGAGTAGGATGGATAGGACTTTCTAGTCAAGTAGGGTTTGTGTAGACAGAGTGAAAATATTTTGGGTACAATTTAATTAAAAAAAAAAACCTCCCAAGTGTCTTGTTCATTTGTATTAGCTCATTGATGAGATTAGGACAGAAAGATTTTCCCACTTAACATTACCACAAGAGACACATGTGGTATTTAGAATACAATAAAATAAATAGTGAAAATTACTAGTAAACTAATCTTGGGAATTTCAGGTAAGTCCAACTTTCTCTTCCCAAAATCAAGACTGGGTTAGGTGTTCCTCTGCAGAGAATGGGCTACAAGGTGTCATCCCACACACAGGAACACAGTCTGATCCCACCCCTCAAGGTTCCACACACTGCTCATGCCAGTTGACAGTTGCCTACCCCCAGAGGGCCTAGTTCCTTTTCCTGTTGGATCTACAGTTGCTGTTCTTGGACTGAATGGAGCGATGGGGAGGAGGGAATGGAGGGGGAACAGGGTGATACAAGGGTAAAAAATACATTTTTTATTAAAAAAAGTAATAATAAAATGAAAAAATAAAGTCAGAGGACATCTTGTAGGGAGGGATTGCTTCTGTCCTTCCATCATGTGTGTACTAGTGAATTGAACTCAAATCAATAGGCTTCATAGTACTGTCAAGTGATACTGATATAAGAGCCATCTCCCTGATCTAAGGTACACAATCTTTAAGTATATACCTCCATAGATCATCCATTTTCAATAGAGTTTTATGTATTCTAGACTGGCCTTGAATCTTTGATTCTCCTGCTTCTTCCTCAAGTTCTGAGACTATAGGTGTATACTACCATGCTGAGACTATAGTGCACACTGCCATGCTGGGACTATAAGTACACCATATCATGCTGGGACTATATGTGTACACCAAAAATACAAAAAAGAAGAAGAAAAAGGAACTTTGGCAAGTACAAACAAATCTCTGCTCTTGGTTGCAAAATTTGTCTGGTCAAAATTAACTTGAACTTAGGACATTCAACATGTCAAGGCAAGATAACTTAAGTTATGATTTAACTGTTGTACATTTTAGTTTTGGTTAATTTTAGGAGAAATCTTAAAAAACAGGCCTAGGGGTTATGTATTTTCTCTGCTCATAACTCTTCAAGTTTACATTGTCTTTTTGCTTTGTCCTTTAATTTATTTATTTTTTTGAGAAAGGGTCATTTTATGCCCTGATACTCTTTATTTATCTTGGCTGGCCTAGAACCTGCTATGTAGACCAAGCTAGCCTTGCACTCACAGAGATCTTCTTGCTTATATTTGAGCTTAAAGAATGCATCACCACACATAGGTTAAAATGTATAAATAAAATTTGCTAAATGATGAGAATCTCAGCTTACAAAACTTTTGTAATAAGCATGCTGAATATGTATGCATTTTCTTCAGGCACATCCTATTGAAAAATATAAGTGCTATGTTACTGTAATTCCATTATATCTATATTTTTTCATCCTTTTTTATTTGTGTCTTTTGAGCCAGAGTCTCACACTATAGCCTAGGCTAGTATAGAATTCACAATATAACCTAGGATTGAAACAAATACAACTGCTTCAGTAAGTCTGTGATTTATTAATTTTAATATGTAAAATTTGACTTGTTTTCTACTTTGTGAACATCAAACACTTCTGATATGTTCATCTGATTAATGCAGGCTCTTATTTACTGATGGAGTTGTAAGAATATCAGATGTTCTACCTCAAAATTTTCCTTTTGATGTAAACTTATTTTGAACTTATAAATTAAGTCACCAAATACAAGAAAATTACTGCCTACCATCATTTGCCTTGGAACAGAACATTAATTTTTTTTTTCCTGAAAAGGATTACAGACTTAATACAGATACAGAGATAGTACCAGAGGAATCTAAAGGCAGTCCTTACTTCATTTCAATCCATAGTTTGCTGAGGTTGGAATTCTATAACTGTTTATTAATTCTGTCATTTCTCTTAAAATGTATTAGTTATTTTTGACAATGGAGACAAAATTCTTACTTTTGATTTTTTTAATTGTCTTTGAGTCTACTGACATGTAGTATGAGGTTTCTGTCCTGTCTGGCCTGGGCCCATGGCCTGGACCCAGTCCTGCAGTCTTGCAGTCCTGCAGCAACACACAGATGCTTACATTTATTTTATGTTGATGGGCCTAGGGCCCAGGCATATTTTGATAACTCTTTACTTTTAAACTAACCTATGATTCTTATCCTGTTCAGCCATGCAGCTCGGTACATTTTCTCAGAGCAGCATAGTTGTCCTCTGTATCTGCTGGCTTCTCTGGCATCTCTGCTCTGCTCTTACAGTTCCCAGAGTTTTCTTCATCTGCTAGCCACACCTACATTCTTGTCTACCTTCAGCCAGTCAGAGTTTTTACTAAGCCAGTATGCACAACAATTATTTACAGTGGAACAAAACACAATAAACACAATACCACTACACTGACATGCTGAAGAAACCTAATTCTCAATAGCTACTAAAGCTTCCTTAATGCCTAAATCCCACTACAACTGGTCATCAGGAATTGAAACAAAGCAGCAGTTGCATAATTTAGTAATAGCTAAGTAAGCAGTTAATATCATCTTGTTAAATGGGTATTTATTTTCTCTGTAAATACTTCAATAGGGAAGCGAAAGTACAGAAGCATAACAGCCTTGACATTCAATTATCTTAAATAAAACAATAACAAAATATAACAATACACAGTAAAACACAATTCCCAAAACTTAAATCTTATTGACTTTAAATAGTCATGACTACCATTCTTTATATTATCAGTAGCCAAGTAGTAGAGATTTTATTCCTGAGGGAATATCTTGAAGTTGATAGGGATTGTTTCAGTTGCCATGATGAATAGTACTTTTATTCAGTGCATTGTGATGGGCCATTTATATGCATAAGAATACTCTGAACAGAAATATGCCATAACAAAAAACTGTGTGTCTCCACATTTTTGTTGTATGGAGTAAAATAAATCCTATTTTACTGATCTCACTGCTTTCTGATACCTAAATTATTTTATAGGAACAGTTGGAGGAATTAATATACTTGTGCATGAGTAGGACCTAAGATATCAACCACATAGACTATTTGTTTTCACTTAGAAACTGTATAGCTTGGAATTGCAGGTTCTGTAAATTCATACTTCATTTAAAACTGTATAAATCATACTCAATTTCAAATTGTCAAGAACTTTTGATCATATACATTTGTGAAAAATTTCATAAAGACAGGATTTGATAGATAAATGTACACTTTGTTTTACTTAATCTGTGATATATGACAAAGTTAGGCAGATTTTTCTCAAATAACTCAAATGATGGTTTATCTATAGAAAACATTTCAAAAGTAGCAATATTTGAGTTCAGACATATGAACCAGAGAATAAAAGGTAGTCCTTATTGAACTTATCTCATAACAGCTAAAGAATTTTAATCCAGTTTTTATCAGCCAAGTATAAAACTTATATACAACATAGTACAACAGTAGATCTAGCAATTAACTACTAACATACTTATAATGTCATAAGATAACCCAAAGAATTGTTTAGAATATTTTTCTCTTATATTTCCATAAACATTAACCACAATAACTCAGTAGTAATCTCAGCAAAGGAAGAAAAATAGTAAAAACTGAGAAAAGATGTGATGTCAAAATATACATGGCTACAAACAAATTTTAGTAGAAAACCTAGTATTAGGATCAGGTAGATATAGTTAGAGATAAAAGACACTGGTATTGTAGTAAAAGCAGTTAGCTGTATCCAGTGCAACATCCTAATCTAAAAAGAAGACACACCATAAACTTTAATGGAGTCATTTGGTGATTGCACATTCTGTCTCTCTAAAACATTAAGTGCATCATATCTGTCCTCATTAAATTTAATGGAAGAAACTACAAAGTCTGTGGTGTAAACATGGATGAATGTTTATATATAACAGAAAGAGCATCTGTAGGTAGAAAATCTTGTTAACTATTACAATATAATTTTATAATAAATAGAAAAAATATCATTTGATTTATAATGCCATCTTTAAAAATTAATAAACATAAACAATCACTTTAATGTACATATGTACATAAAAAATCATAGGCTCAATAAAGAATTGTGAATTGGACTATGAGACTTTGTGTAAGCTACATTTTGTCATATATTAGATTATTTACCACTTTAAAGGTCAGTTCTCCCCAAATTGATCTGCAAATCAATTAATTATATTTACAATAGAAGTCTCAGTATTTTTTTCTAAAACATAAAAATTAACCTGTAGTAAGACAGGGCCATAGAGTACAGGAAATTGACTTGTAAGGGCCCCCCCCTTTTTCCTCTCTTTTGCTTGCTCTAGCAAATTTTTCTTACCCAAGAAATAGAGTTAACAGCAGCACGTTGCAAGTAAACCTCCCTAAGACATATTAACAAGACAGTAAAGATTAACTCCGCTGATAAAGAAAAGACGGCAGTTAAGATGCTTGGGATAAAGAAAAAAAGAATGTAGTCAGGTAACTTTCACAATATATGTCAACAGGGCAGAGGGGGAAGGGAGGGGAGCACGAGATAAGACAAAGGAATGTAGTCAAGTAACTTTCACAATATATGTCAACAGGGCAGAGGGGGAAGGGAGGGGAGCACGAGATAAGACAAAGGAATGTAGTCAAGTAACTTTCACAATATATGTCAACAGGGCAGAGGGGGAAGGGAGGGGAGCACGAGATAAGACAAAGGAATGTGGTCAGGTAACTTTCACAGGGCAGAGGGGGGGAAGGGAGGGGAAGCAGTTACTTAGCTATGTGATCAGGCCCAGCCTGATCAGGAAAAGAATTCCAAAAAGAAGATAAAGAACAAAAGAACAAACAGCAGGCCTGGGGGCGGGTGATAACCAGGTTGTTTGGTCAGGCCGGATGGCAACCTGGGGGCCCTCACCCCTCACCCCTCAACGGGCGATTTCATTCAAACCAGCCAATGGAAACTTTGTAACTTTGCCTTTGCCTCTGTACGCACGTGTTTTTTCCTAAACCCTATAAAAAGGCCCCGAACAAAGGGCTACGCGCGCAAGCCTTCCCAAGAGACTTGGCCCGCAGATTTCTGTGTCCAATAAACCTCGTGCTGTTTGCATCTGATCTGTGACTCGGTCCTTCTTGGGTCCTGGGGGGTCTCATCCTGAGGAAAGGTCCGTTTCGGGGGTCCCCAGCCCCCGGGGATCTTTCATCTGGAGGCCCCAGCGAGATCGGAGACCCCCATGCCCAGGGACCACCGACTCACTGACAGGAGGTAAGCTGGCCAGCGCTTTGTTTGTTGTCTGTGGCTGTGTCTGGTGTCTGAATTTGTTTTCTGAGAATCTGGGTTGTCTGTGGCTGTGTCTGTAAATCTGCGCACGCGTTTGGTTTGGTTTGGGGTACGGTCGGATCCATTTGTATTTGGCGGGGATCAGAAGGAGCCGACGGGCTCAGAACTTCTCCCCCGCAGCCCTGGAAGACGTTCCAGAGGCATTGGTAGTCCCGCCGGGCGGGACATTTAAACCCCGATGCAGCGGGGCATATAGAGCTCGCTTTTGGGGAGGCCCCTTTGGAGCTCAGTCCGTATCAGAGGGGCACGTGGTCTTGATTGAAAAAGGAGAATCCAGACCCCCGAGTTCCCCATCTGAGTTTTTGCTTTCGGTTTTACGCCGAAGTCGCGCAGCGCAATTGTTTGTCCTGTGTCTAAGTCTAGTCTTTGTATCTGTACTACTAACCCTTCTCGGTTTTGAAACCATGGGACAGACGGTAACCACCCCCTTAAGTCTGACCCTAAGCCATTGGAACGATGTCCGGGACTGGGCCAACAACCAGTCAGTAGAAGTCAAGAAGAAGAAATGGGTCACCTTCTGTTCCTCCGAATGGCCCACCTTTAATGTAGGGTGGCCCCGTGATGGCACCTTTAACCTTGACATTATTTCTCAGGTAGAAGCCAAAGTTTTCAGCCTTGGACCCCATGGACACCCGGATCAAGTGCCCTACATCGTCACCTGGAGGGCTTTGGCCTCAGACCCCCCACCTTGGATCCAGCCCTTTGTTCCTCTTCCTAAACCCCGCTCTTTCCCAATCACCCCTAGTCCCTCCGCCCCGTTTCCCCCAGGAGAGCAATTGTCCCATCCCCACCCCACTCCTACTTCCTCTTCTCTTTACCCTGCCCTCACCCTGCTCCAGGACAAGTCCCCAAAACCCCCCAAGCCTGCTCCCGTTTTGCCTCCAGACGCAGGGTCCCCTCTTATCGACCTGTTAACAGAGGAGCCTCCTCCATACCCGGAGGCGGCAGTAAAAGAGCAAGAGCCTGTTCCTCCAGTGTCGCCCATTGCGGGGCGACTCAGGGATCGGCGCGAACAGCCACCGAGTCAAGCTTCCCAGGCCTTCCCTCTGAGGGAGGGTCCTAATGGCCGGCCACAGTACTGGCCATTCACCGCTTCTGACCTTTACAACTGGAAGCAGCATAACCCCCCCTTCTCTAAGGACCCCGTTGCCTTGACTAACTTGATTGAATCTATTCTAGTCACCCATCAACCCACATGGGATGATTGTCAACAGCTGTTGCAGACTCTGCTAACCTCGGAGGAGAAGCAGAGAGTCCTCCTAGAAGCCCGAAAGAACGTACCGGGCGATGATGGGCGGCCAACCCAGCTGCCCAACGAGATTGATGCAGCTTTTCCCCTGACCCACCCCAATTGGGATTTTGCCACACCTGCAGGTAAGGAGCACCTCCGTCTCTATCGCCAGTTGCTCATAGCGGGTCTCCGGGCTGCCGCGAGACGGCCCACTAATTTGGCTCAGGTTAAGCAAGTGATACAGGGAAAGGAAGAAACACCTTCTGCTTTCCTAGAGAGACTTAAAGAGGCTTATAGGATGTACACCCCTTATGACCCTGATGATGAAGGACAAGTAACTAGTGTATCAATGTCCTTCATCTGGCAGTCTAGCCCAGACATCAGGAGCAAGTTACAGAGATTAGAAGGGCTACAGGGATATACACTTTCAGATTTATTAAAAGAAGCAGAAAAGGTGTTCAATAAGAGAGAAACTCCAGAAGAGAAAGAAGAGAGAATGTGGCTAAGAATGAAAGAGGCACAGGACGAGAGAGACAAGAAGCGGAGCAGGGAATTGACTAAGGTGTTGGCCACTGTAGTTACTCAGGGACAGAACAGAGAGGGAGTCAGATTTAGAGAACGGGAGCGAAAAGGGGCCAGACTGGACAAAGACCAGTGTGCTTATTGCAAGGAAAGAGGACACTGGGCACGAGAGTGCCCCAAGAATCCCAGAGGTCCCCCGAGACCTAAACCACTGACTTCCCTACTGACGTTAGAAGACTAGGGGCGTCAGGGCCAGGAGCACCCCCTGAGCCCAGGATAACCTTAAACGTCGGGGGGCAGCCGGTCACCTTCCTAGTGGACACCGGGGCCCAGCATTCAGTCCTAACCCAGACTCTAGGACCACTCAGCAACCGGACTGCCTGGGTGCAAGGAGCAACTGGAGGAAAGAATTATCGATGGACCACGGAACGCAAGGTCCAGCTGGCTACCGGTAAGGTGACTCATTCGTTCTTACATGTGCCAGATTGCCCCTACCCATTACTGGGAAGGGATCTCCTGACCAAGTTGAAGGCCCAGATCCACTTTGACTCGAAAGGGGCGACGGTAATAGGCCCCAACGGAGGACCCTTACAGGTCCTAACCCTTCATTTAGAAGAAGAATATAGACTATATGAGCCTGAGCTATCCCCAGAGGTCCAAATTGATATCTGGCTAAGAGAATTCCCAACGGCCTGGGCAGAGACTGGGGGCATGGGAATGGCTCGTCGGCAACCCCCCCTTCTAATTCAACTCAAGACAACAGCCACCCCTGTGTCGATAAAGCAGTACCCCATGTCTCATGAAGCCCACCAAGGCATAAGGCCCCATATTAAGAGACTTCTTGATCAAGGGATCCTAACTCCCTGCCGGTCTCCTTGGAATACACCTCTCTTGCCAGTAAAGAAACCAGGAACCGGAGACTACCGGCCGGTGCAAGATCTAAGAGAAGTTAACAAAAGAGTTGAGGACATACATCCCACCGTGCCCAATCCATATAATCTACTGAGCACTCTGCCACCTTCTCATGAATGGTATACGGTGTTAGATTTGAAAGATGCCTTTTTCTGTTTAAGACTACACCCAGAGAGTCAACCACTCTTTGCCTTTGAATGGAGGGACCCAGATTTTGGACTCTCGGGACAGCTAACTTGGACCCGGCTTCCCCAGGGCTTCAAGAACAGTCCTACTCTGTTTGACGAAGCGCTGCACAGAGACTTAGCTGATTTCCGAGTGCAGCATCCCTCCCTGGTACTTCTTCAATATGTTGACGATCTCCTCCTGGCTGCTAGCACCGAGGAAGACTGCCTGAGTGGTACCAAAGCTCTCTTGCAGACTCTGGGACAGCTAGGATACCGGGCCTCAGCCAAAAAGGCCCAGATATGCCAAAAACAAGTCACCTACTTGGGATATCAGCTGAGAGAAGGACAGAGATGGCTTACCGAGGCACGAAAGCAGGCTATCCTCCACATTCCTGCACCTACTACTCCGCGCCAGCTAAGGGAATTTTTGGGAACTGCTGGATTCTGCCGCCTATGGATCCCTGGGTTTGCAGAGATGGCAGCCCCCTTATACCCCCTCACTAAGCAAGGGGCTCGGTTCCACTGGGGCAAGGAACAGCAACAGGCCTTTTCCAACATCAAAAAGGCTTTACTAGAATCCCCAGCTCTGGGACTCCCAGACGTGACTAAGGCCTTCGAGCTGTTCATAGATGAAAAACAGGGCTATGCCAAGGGAGTGTTAACCCAAAGGCTAGGGCCTTGGAAGCGCCCGGTGGCCTATCTGTCAAAAAAATTAGACCCGGTGGCTGCCGGTTGGCCACCCTGTCTGCGGATGGTGGCAGCCATCGCCATCCTAGTCAAAGATGCGGGCAAGTTAACTTTGGGTCAACCACTGACCATTCTGGCCCCCCACGCGGTTGAGGCCTTGGTCAAGCAGCCCCCAGACAGGTGGCTCTCCAATGCTCGCATGACCCATTATCAGGCCATGCTTCTGGACACTGACCGTGTACAGTTCGGGCCTGTGGTGGCCCTCAACCCTGCCACCCTACTCCCCCTGCCCGGGGCAGTGGAAACTCATGACTGTCTCCAGATCCTGGCTGAAGTCCATGGCACCCGAGAAGATCTGACAGACCAGCCCCTCATGGATGCGGACTACACCTGGTATACAGATGGCAGTAGTTTCCTGCACAACGGAGAGCGGAGAGCAGGAGCTGCGGTGACTAGTGAGACAGAGGTAATCTGGTCCGAGGCGCTATCCCCTGGGACGTCAGCTCAACGGGCAGAACTCATCGCCCTGACTCAGGCCCTACAAATGGCAGAAGGTAAGAAGCTAAACGTTTATACTGACAGCCGCTATGCCTTTGCTACGGCCCACGTACATGGTGAAATTTATCGGAGGAGAGGGCTCCTCACCTCCGATGGAAAAGAAATTAAAAATAAGACTGAAATACTGGCTCTACTCAAAGCCCTATTCCTGCCCAGAAGACTGGGCATCATGCACTGCCCGGGCCACCAAAAAGATAATAGCCCGGTGGCAAGAGGGAACCAGCTGGCTGATCAAGCTGCCAGGGAAGCAGCCCTGAGGGGGAGGGAGACTGGGCCCATCCTCACCCTGGACGCACGGCCCCCACAAGGGAAAGAACCTATAAAATACAGCTCTGAGGACCAAGAGCTACTAAAGAAAATGGGGGCTGTATGGGATCCAGAAAAGGGGGCATGGATCGCGGACAAAAAAATTGTTATGCCCACTTCATATACTCACCACATAGTTCAGCTTTTGCACTCTCTGACCCATCTGAGCAAAAAGAAAATAAAAACCCTTCTAGATACTGAAAATCGGTCTTATATATTATTAAACCAAGACAAAGTGCTGCAACAAGTAGTTGAAAAATGCCCAGCCTGTGCACAGGTAAATACAAAGAAGACCTATGCTGCCTCCGGAGCGCGCGTTCGAGGACACCGCCCTGGTGTACATTGGGAAGTCGACTTCACGGAAGTAAAACCTGGACTCTATGGCTACAGGTATTTGTTAGTTTTTGTGGACACTTTTTCAGGATGGGTGGAAGCCTTCCCCACCAAGCACGAGACCTCAAGCGTGGTAACTAAAAAGTTACTCGAGGAGATCTTCCCCAGGTATGGGATGCCCCAGATGCTGGGCACTGATAATGGTCCAGCCTTCGTCTCCCAGGTAAGTCAGAAAGTGGCCAAGTTACTGGGGATTGATTGGAAACTACATTGTGCATATAGACCCCAGAGCTCAGGACAGGTAGAAAGGATGAATAGAACAATCAAAGAAACTTTAACCAAATTAACGCTTGCAGCTGGCTCTAGGGACTGGGTCCTCCTCCTGCCCCTGGCCCTGTATAGGGCCAGGAACACCCCTGGGCCCCTAGGTTTGACCCCCTTTGAAATACTTTATGGGGCACCACCTCCTATTGTAAACTTCTTTGATCCTAATATTTCCTCTTTTGCTGACCGCGCTACCCTACAAGCCCACCTCCAGGCACTTCAGATTGTCCAAAAAGAGGTCTGGAGACCATTGGCTACAGCTTACCGAGAGCAGCTAAGAAATCCAACCGTGCCGCACCAGTTCCAGATTGGCGACTCCGTCTGGGTCCGCAGACATCAGACTAGAAGCCTCGAGCCCCGGTGGAAGGGACCCTACACCGTTCTCCTGACTACCCCGACAGCGCTAAAAGTCGACGGCATCGCAGCTTGGATCCACGCCTCCCACGTAAAACCGGCTTATCCAGAACCAGACGGCCCGGCAGAACCCAACTTCAAGAAATGGGAAGTCCAACGCACTCAAAATCCACTAAAGATAAGACTGGCGCGGTCCTAAGACTGACTATTCTTGCTCTGACTGTATTAAGTTCCCAAGGGTCCCCCCACCAGATAAAACGACTCTCTTGGCAGATCCTGTCACAGACAGGAGAGGTAGTCTGGGAAACCTCCCAGCAACATATCCCCAACGCCTGGTGGCCCTCCCTCACCCCTGATTTTTGCCAACTAGCAGCGGGGCTTGATACCTGGGACATTCCAGATAAGAGCCACGATGCCCTAAATGTTAGCAACTTAGCTTGCCCAAAAATCCACCACTTGGGGTGTGCTTGTCCCAGTGTTCGCTGTGAATTAGCCAGTCATGATTTCTATGTTTGTCCCAAAGACGGGAGGAGTCGAGCACAGGCCCATAGGTGTGGAGGATATCAAGAATATTTTTGTGCCGCATGGGGTTGTGAAACCACTGGAGATGCCTATTGGAACCCTTCCTCATCATGGGACCTTATAACAGTTAAGCGCGGGTTCAAAAAAACATGGCAACACCAGGGTGGGGTCTTTCGCTCTGTTTGCCCTGCCAGGGACACCGGAGGGCCTATGGCAGCTGGATTATCGTTACCGCTAAACATAAGCTTTACTGAACAGGGGAAAAAGTTTTCAGACTGGAGTTCTGGTCGCACTTGGGGTCTGCGGTGGCATCTTAGTGGTACAGATAGGGGAGTTACTTTCGAAATTAAATTAAAAATTCAAGACCCATTTACCCTCCCGGTGGGCCCTAACACAATACTCTCCGACCAGAGGGCGCCCAGCCCTCCCCAGTCGAGAGTCCCCAGACCGGCAGTTAGCGGTATTCCAGTCCCTACAACTCCCACAGCTATGCAAACCAGTGAGGCCCCAAAAATACCCGGGACAGGAGATAGGCTCATTAATCTAGTTAAAGGAGCCTACCAAGCTCTTAACCTCTCCAGCCCTGAGAGGGCGAGCAATTGCTGGCTATGTCTTAACCCCAACCCTCCATACTATGAGGGCATAGCCCTTTCTGCTAATTATACTAACTCTACCACTCCCAGCACTGCGTGTCTCGCCCAAGGTCATAGCCTAACTCTCTCACAGGTCTCAGGATCAGGACTATGCGTAGGCACTCCTCCTCAACATGTTCAAAGAACCCTTTGCAAGTCGACCCATAAAATATGGGCCAGCTCCTCTTATTTGATCCCCCCTAATGGGACTTATTGGGCGTGTAACACAGGTCTAACTCCTTGTGTGTTTGCTGCAGTCTTAAATCCAGCTACTGACTATTGTGTGCTAGTACAACTATGGCCTCGGATAACCTACCACACAGATGAATTGATCCTAGGTTACCATGAATGGAGTGATCTTCACCGGAAAAAACGTGAGCCCACCACCCTAATCACCCTAGCTATGCTGTTGGGAGCGGGGGGTATTGCAGCCGGAGTCGGTACTGGAGCAACTGCCCTGATCCGAACAGATCAATACTTGCTTTTACATAATGCTATGAATGAAGACCTTAGGGCCCTAGAACAATCCGTACGAGCCCTTAAAGAGTCCCTATCCTCTCTATCAGAGGTGGTGCTACAAAACAGGAGAGGCCTAGATTTACTATTTCTTAAAGAGGGTGGCCTTTGTGCCGCTCTTAAAGAGGAATGCTGCTTCTTTTCTGACAAAACCGGATTAGTAACAGAAACCCTAGACAAACTAAAAGAAAGACTAGACAAGCGTAAAAGGGACTTTGAATCCCAACAGTTTTGGTATGAAAGAATCTGGAACCGTTCACCCTGGTTTACTACTTTGATATCCTCTTTAATAAGACCCTTAATACTATTGATATTAGTTCTGACTCTCGGGCCTTGGATCATTAACAGGTTGACCCAATTTATAAAAGACAGACTGTCACTTGTTCAAGCCATGGTATTAACCCAACAATACCATGCCCTAGAACAGCGAGATAATAGTTCCCCATAGAGTAAAAGGTTTTACTCGGGCTAAAAGAAAATGGGGGAATGTAAGGGCCCCCCCCTTTTTCCTCTCTTTTGCTTGCTCTAGCAAATTTTTCTTACCCAAGAAATAGAGTTAACAGCAGCACGTTGCAAGTAAACCTCCCTAAGACATATTAACAAGACAGTAAAGATTAACTCCGCTGATAAAGAAAAGATGGCAGTTAAGATGCTTGGGATAAAGAAAAAAAGAATGTAGTCAGGTAACTTTCACAATATATGTCAACAGGGCAGAGGGGGAAGGGAGGGGAGCACGAGATAAGACAAAGGAATGTAGTCAAGTAACTTTCACAATATATGTCAACAGGGCAGAGGGGGAAGGGAGGGGAGCACGAGATAAGACAAAGGAATGTAGTCAAGTAACTTTCACAATATATGTCAACAGGGCAGAGGGGGAAGGGAGGGGAGCACGAGATAAGACAAAGGAATGTGGTCAGGTAACTTTCACAGGGCAGAGGGGGGGAAGGGAGGGGAAGCAGTTACTTAGCTATGTGATCAGGCCCAGCCTGATCAGGAAAAGAATTCCAAAAAGAAGATAAAGAACAAAAGAACAAACAGCAGGCCTGGGGGCGGGTGATAACCAGGTTGTTTGGTCAGGCCGGATGGCAACCTGGGGGCCCTCACCCCTCACCCCTCAACGGGCGATTTCATTCAAACCAGCCAATGGAAACTTTGTAACTTTGCCTTTGCCTCTGTACGCACGTGTTTTTTCCTAAACCCTATAAAAAGGCCCCGAACAAAGGGCTACGCGCGCAAGCCTTCCCAAGAGACTTGGCCCGCAGATTTCTGTGTCCAATAAACCTCGTGCTGTTTGCATCTGATCTGTGACTCGGTCCTTCTTGGGTCCTGGGGGGTCTCATCCTGAGGAAAGGTCCGTTTCGGGGGTCCCCAGCCCCCGGGGATCTTTCAGACTCAAACCAATTGCCAAGGCATGCACATAATGCACATAATTTTGCTTATGAGCCAACTTGGAGTCTGCCTGAGGCCCTAGCAACAGCTGCTGTCAGAGGTCCTGATTGATAGGTGCCCAGGCAATGAAGGACAGCCAGGCACTATCACCAGATTGTGACAAAGCCTGGTTTCTGGGAGGAGGGTATCTTATAGATTCTCCCCATTGTTAGATAAAGAAGTTAGTCTTTTGTTTTTCAACAGACTCCTGGGGCCTCTGCACTTGCCTCTGTGTCTTCTCATTCTGAGGGAACCATTAGGACCCAGAAACATTAACCAATTTACTCTAATATTTACTTGAAAGAAAATACAAATCACCTTCAAATTAGGTCAATTAATTTTACAGATAATAAGACTTGGTATAAAACTAAAATACTTATGTGCTGTAATGAGGTTTCTCGGTCCCAAATGGCCAGAGGTCCGGACCCACAGACCTGCAGCCCCAGACCCCGTTAGTAGCCCGCAGCTGATCAGGCCCCCAGAAATGACTCAGATGCTTATATTAAGTTCATGCTGTTTGGCCTATGGCTCAGGCACATTGCTAGTTGGCTCTTTCATCTTAACCCATTCTCATTAATCTGTCTGCCACGTGGCCAGGGGCTCACCTGTATTCCTTACAGCATCCTCTTTGGGCTTCTGGCTCTGTCTGTCTCTGACTCCACCCTTCTTCTCCTACCGATGTTATGATTTCCCCTCCTACTTTTTCTATGGTGGCTGTCATGGGCCAAAACAGCTCCTTTATTTAAAGATTGATATAAAAAGCATACAGAAAGACAGTCCCACATCACTTACGCTAGTGTGATAGTTAATATAATCATTTTGACACAATCTAGATTCACTTGGAAAAGGAGTTCCAGTGAAGGACCTCCCAAGTTAGGTTGGTCAGTAATCATGTCTATGGAAGATAATCTTTATTATACTAATTGAAATGGGAAGACACACCCACTATAGGTAGCAGATTCTGAGTTGTATGATAATGTAGAAGACAATATGAGCACTAATAAACATGTGCTAATTCACTGCCATCTGCTTTTGATTGTGGATTTAATGGGACTCAATATTTCAAGTTCTTGCCATATAGACTTTTCTATAATGATGTAAGGTAATCTGAAATTGTGAGTCAAATAAATCCTTTCTACCTTAACTCTTGTTTTGAAGTATATTCTCTAAGGGAAAAGGGATAAAATTAAGATAGGCATCATAAATTTTGTGAATGAATGCAGTGACAAATTTTTATATTTATTAAATGTAAGATCACAATGAAGATGAGCAAACTACTACTTCGTGTGCCATGAAGAAAGATTCTCTGAAATAGAGAATTCTTTTCAAGAAAGCAGAAGATATATTTTAATGGATGCTCTTTACCACTCTTCTTAAGAAAGTATTGTGACAAAAGCACCACAGTATGTTAGTAGAAATTATATTCATTTGTTTTTTCACAATATTCTAATATACAATAAGATAAATAAATACAAAGTGCTATACAAACAATAACTCAAATATGTAACAATGCATAAAATACTTTTAAATGATGGATACCATTAAATGCATGTCAAATTTCAAAATAAAAAATATTGTGTATGCTATTCTCTGTAATGATCATTGTTAACTTTGTTATGGAGATAGTTATAGAGGCTTAAAGTATAACATGCAAGTGGGATAATATTTTATTTAAATTTGGATTTATACTAACAATGGTATCAAAATTTAAGTGACTTTGTGACAATTCAATAACATTTATTTCCAAGGTTTATGACAGTTCTTAAAAGATTTTTAAGTTAAATTTAAAAACAAATTTTAAAAGACTTTTATTGGTATACAGTGAAAATGTATATAAAAATGAATAAAATATAAATAAAATGAATAAATTCATGGAAATGCTCAAAAATTCTTATTACTCTCCATTGAGGGTTACAGGAGTACAAATTCATCACTCTTAATCCAATGTCACAATGCATTATGGTAAAAATAAATCATATACTACGAGATGGAAACTTTTGCTGGACCTTACAGGCAATGTGAATAATATTCAATAATATTTAAGACTTAAGACTTGATATCCTACCAGGTACACAGCCTTTTCTTTATCCTATTTTTAAAAGAACAATGTAACAACAAACTTTATGTCCTTGGACTTCTCATGTAATTAGTTTTTACAGCCTAAGCTAATGCATAGCTCTGATCTTAAGTTATGTGTTCTTCTATACCTCTACTTCATGAGTAATACATGTGTTCATGAATGTCATGATAATCATTTGGTGAAAAATGCAAATATAGGTAGAAAATAACCTTCTAAAATGAATATCCACATAAATGTTGGAAGCAATTCACAGATACTGCTTAATAAGCAATGATGTGTCTGCAATATTGTCTGTTATCTGGGTCAATTGGAGTCAGCTGGAGTCAGTAACTTCATTCCCTGTAAAACTCTGTTGAAGATTTTTGTAAACTACCCTACACTCTACGCCCATACAAAGTTTTCTGTGTTGTTTAATAAAACAATCTCTCTCTCTCTCTCTCTCTCTCTCTCTCTCTCTCTCTCTCTCTCTCTCTCTCTCTCTCTCTCTCTCTCTCTCTCTCACACACACACACACACACACACACACACACACATACTGGGGGAGAGGCAGGCACAGTCTCCAACTCATAAAACATAAAACAAATAAACAGAAGACAAAGGAAGACATAGAGTGAAGTACAGAATTCAAATCTGGACTTAAGTTAAATGACACCCAAAGTAAATGCTTTGATTTGTTTCTTTAATGTGAGAATGATAGTTTACTACTAATGGATTCAAACAAACACAATTTAAGTTTATACAAGATTCCAATATGAACATGACTATGTCAGGGCAACCAAATAATCGGTGAGAGATGTCCTTACTTGTAAAATAAACTTGTAATTAAATTATTAGCAAATAACAGTATTTAAGATTGTAGTTTTATTTCTACTTTACCATATGAAATTAACTGTGCCAACATAACCAAATGATAGATAAGAGATATCCTTAATTGTAAAACAAATGGATAGCAAAGATAGTGTTTAAGATTGTAGTTTTGCATCTTAAATAAAGTTTCTTTTGTAAAGACACACCATGATCATGGCAAATCTTACAAAGGAAAAACACATAATTGGGGTAGCTTACAGTTTCAGAGGTTTAGTCAGTTATCATCATGATGGAGACATAGTGCTGAAAAGAGAACTGAGTGGACTACATCCTGACCTACAGGCAACAGAAAGTGATCAGAGACACTGGTGTAGCTTGAGCATACATGAGAACTCATATCCCAACTTCACAGTGACACATTTCTTCCAACAGGATCATCTATACTCCAACAATGCCATACTGAATGGTGCTACATCCATGAGTTTATGGAGGTCAATTACATTAAAACTACCACAATAACTAATTAAGTAATGAAAATAATCAAATAATTGGTTAATACAACTTCATTGGAAGGTTATATCTCTAAGAAAAGCTAAAATGCACAAATATATAACGTGGGCTCAATACTAAGAGAACAAAGTAAGTGATTAATCTTATGACACTCATATATTAAGGGCCCTTTTTATTGGTAAGTAGGTTGCTCCTACTATAATAATATTCCCTGTTAAGGAATAGTTTCTTAATATAATAAAATTTATAGTGGTAACAGGTATTTAGAGAAAATAAGAGTGTATAGGATGAAAATTAAAAGTATATCATAAAAAATAAACAACAGATCTAGAATATGTTTTAGAATAAACATTTTCTAGAATAAATTACCTAATTTATTTAATAAATTCATAAAAAAGTAAAAGACAATAGATTTTGTTACAGAACAAAAGAGACAAAGTCTCAATAAGCATTTATAATCTTGTTAGAGTCCTAACTTTGTACTTAATAATACATAACAAATAACAATAATACTTAACAAAAATCAATTGAGATGGTCAAAGAATGTAGAATATAGACTGGGTAACAGTTGATTTTAAGGAATATTATTAATTATACTAGGTATAGTTACAATATCATGGTTGTGATATTTAGAATTCCCCGTTAACTATGCTTGTCAGCTGAAAATTTTACAGTTTAAATGATGTCATCCTTTTGCTTTTCTTTAAAGTTTTGAGAAAAAGTGTCTCTGTATATATAAATATATATGAAATCATACATATGTATTCCATAAATGTCATCAATCAACTAGTTAATAGAACAACACCAAATTTATCTCAGCAAAAGAGAACACAATTTTGATGGAATAGGGAGATGTCTGAGGCACAAGACACAGAGATAAATAAGATTGGGCAGTAATTCAGGACCAGTGAATACACTAAGACAGCATGAGTCTTCATTGAAAACATCCATAAGAAGAAACACTGAATATGGTAATATTGAGATAACCATATGTTGTAAGATTTAGGTAAATATTTGGTAGCACAAGAGCATTTCTGAAAAATACTGAATAGGTTCCAAAGAAATTGAAAAAGAAAGAGACTCAGTTCTCACTAGAACAGTAAAAAATGAATTGATGAGATGGATAAAAAAATAGGTATCAGATTCTTAAAAATTTAAAAGATCTGTAGATTATAATTTTAGGTAGTTTTTGAACAGTTAATATTAACAGATATTTAATAAAATGTATTACATATTATAGCATTTAACTCTTATAAAAAAATCCATTTCATGAGAGTTATGCTAGCAATTGTTAGTTGCCTTTAGAAAGATTTCAGGCTTCAGTTAATTTTCCAAGGGCAGTGAACTTAAAATAAGTGAATAAAATTTTCATATAACCTCTAAAACCTTGCTAATACATCATTTCAATAAACTAGTTTACTTTCATAAAATTCAATGTAGTTTTCTCCATAACATTTTACTTTCCTTTTGTAAGACATAGAACCTGCATACTTCAATGAAATCTGGAGTTGCTGAATGTGTCCAATATGATTTTGAAAGAATATCTGATGTCTAGGCCCTTCTAAAGAAAAAAAAAGTAACCCTGGATAAATGTTTATGGTTAAAAGCTGAAGTTGAAGAGATATATTGCAGTTGAATTTCTATTAAAGTCTTGATACTGCTGAATCATGTACTCACTTGTACTTAGAAGCACATGGTCATTGTCAATATTAGGGCTTGCTTTGATTTTAGAAACACAAGCAATATGCTTATTTACTGAAATAATCTCATATAAATGCATATACTATTATTAGTAACAAATACTTTTGGAGTACTCCCCATCTATAAGTTAGTTTCAATTGCAATGGAAATTTTTTATAGTATAGAGAAAGCATTATCTTGTTTTCTTTTTTGTTCAGTTGTATGTGAAGCTTCTATACATTCTGTATTTGTGCATATATATTTTGCCTATCGGAAACTGAAAAATATGATTTTCCCCTAGTTTAATGTATATTTTATTTGGAACAGTCCATAATCATGATTCTTTTACAATAAAATGGTAATTTTTTAATAAGATGGTTTAAAGATCTGACATGGTAGGATGTCATTTTAATGCCAGCACTGGGGAGGATCTTGGTGAGTGTAAGGCCAGCCTGATCTATGTAGTGAGTTCCAAGGTTAGCTAATAAACAGTGAGATCTTTTCATCATCATCATCATCATCATCATCATCATCATCATCATCATCATCATAATGTGGATTAAAAGAATATTCAACCAAGTATTACATTGTAGTTTTCAGTATGTCTTGATTTTGGAGAAAGTGCAAAGGAATAAGAAATATTTCCACAATGATATTGTCAGCTGTAAAATACCATTTTTATTATGTAAAAAAAATGAATAAACTTGCTTGTTTTCCTAAGGGCACTTAAATTGCAAACATTTCTCAAACCAGATTGAAGTTAGACAATTTACAATTTATATTTTTTAATTGTATTGATAAAAAACACATATTTATTTTATGTGAAAGTTATATACACAAATAGGCATAAATAATTTACACTTTTAGCTTTTAAACTACTTGAATATACAATTTTAGGGTGCTTTTCTTTTTTAAAATTTTATTTTCGTTAAAATGTCATCTCCATCAGTGTATAGCCCTGCTCCCCTTCCCTCCCTCCCCCCCAATCCCTCCCAGCCACCCTCAGCCTTACTCCCTCCCCAACCAGCCATCCCCTCCCCCAAAAGGGCAAGAAGTCCCAAGCTGGGACAGCCAGCATGGCACATCCACTCCAGCCATGTACAATTCAAAAATACTATAATGTGTAAATAGAATGTTAGAAACTCTATTTTTATTTGTATCACACTAAAAATCAAATATTTGCTTTTGTCTATTCGATACCAGTTACCTGACATTTAAATGTATATTTTGCCTCCAAAATGCGATTGTGGGGATTTAATAAGGGGAAAAAAAAAGATATATAGAACTTGGTACTTCACCTCCTGCAGAGTAAGCAAATTACAATGACACTATTTAGAAAATGCAAAAGCAACCAAGCCACTATTTTATTATGAATGTGTGTGTCTGTGGGTGGGAGCTGGTGGGGTGGCTTGAGACAATTCAATTGTCCAAACAAGGGAAAGACACCAATGACCTGATGCTATTTTATTCCAGCATGTAGGTATACTGAAAGACAAAATAGCATATTCCAATTAAGTTAAAAATAGATCAAATAAACACCTAAAGCTACATGGCATCTGGAGAATGAAGGCACAAAGGAATGCAATTGAATATATTTCTTTAATTCTGTAAAACTATTTTAAAGTGGTAAATATAGTCTCTTTTTGTTTGAGGATATAAACTGAAAACCTGAAATAAAGTATTGCCTCTTACATTTTTTTTTATAATGTAGCATTTGTGAATAGTACTTTTCTCAAGTTTTTAAGAAAATCAGCTAGAAGTTATACATTCCATAAGAGGGAATAAACATTTATTTACTGTTAGTTCCATAGCTTCCCAAATAAGTAGGTAATAAATATAACTTTCTTATCAAATAGAGGACTTAGTGCATTTTTACCTCCAAAATTTACCATATATTAAATAGAAAAATGTCACAAATATGATTATAGGAATCAAACTCAATAAAATCCTTAAATTTCAGATTAAATTGTATCCACATATATGTAATCACCCGTGATTGTCATATCATAAGACAGAAAGTGAAGAGATAATTTAGCCTGAATAACTTTTAAAAGTGAATAAGAGTTTACTTGTTGAAAATGATACATCAGAGCATCAAACATATATGATTTATGAGATATTGGAAGAAAGACTACTGTGCTAATTTGGGTGGGTTCAAAAGAATAAATTGGATGCAAACTATCATCCTAAATACCTCAGTTTTATCTGTACTTACATTTTGGATTTTTATACTTAAGAACAATGTACCAATATATTGGCTTTAATGTAAGCACAGGTGTTTTGGAGATATTAGACTGTAATTTATGTTGGTAAAATTATAATTAATATGATCTAATGCTTGGGCCATTGCTGATTTTACATGTTAAAAGACAACACAAATAAATAAGATGTAGTGATTCAATGGGTAAAAAGCCTGTATGTAGCACATAAATAAGTGGTTTATATGCTTTTGTCTTTTCTTGGTGCGTGGAAAACAGGAAAATCATGTATGTGTGGTATACACATAAGTGATATACAGTGTTGACTTAATGCTTTTCTTACTAATGAATGTACAAATCAAAAGTGATCTGGCCCTTGAAGTAAAATATAAATAATTTTGTCTCTTGAAACCATAAAATGTATTATGTACTTATTAATCCTATATATAAAAAGTTCACAGTTAATTCTTATATTTGTTTTTCTTTTGTGGGACAGAGTTTGCACCTGTCCTTATAAACATCATATGATGCTATTCCTATTCCAGTAAACATCATGGGCATGCTTACAAACCTGGATTTCCAGATCCATATGGTTTTATATTTTGAAAATATAACATGTTTAAATTTTTTTCTTAAATAGGTACACACATTAAAAAAGATAGTCTATTAAAATTATTTTGTAAGTTAAAAAATATTTACCTCAAATTTTGGTATTTTGAAATCATAAAGCTGGTCCAAAATATAATAAAAAGGAATAAAATGACAATGTTTAAGACACCAATGATGTGGGAATATCTTTCTGTATGCTGTGAATCTCAATCTTTAAATAAAGGAACAGCTTTGGCCCATGACAGGCACCATAGAAAAAGTAGGTGGGGAATCAGAATAGGTAGGAAAGGAAGGGCGGAGTCAGAGACAGATCACCCAGCTGCCCAAGAAGAAGCATGTAAGGAACACAGGTGATCCATGGACCACGTTGCAGGATAGATTAGTGAAAATGGGTTAAGATGTAAGAGCTAGCTAGCAATGTGATGGAGCCATAGGCCAAACAGCATGAATTTAATATAAGTGTCTGAGTCGTTTCTGGGGGCCTGAGCAGTGGTACAGGCGGCTGAGGGTCTGGGGCAGTAGGTCTGTGGGTCTGGACCTCTGGCCACTCGGGGCAAAGAAACCATATTGCAACAGATGGATTGTTACATACCAAAATAAATATGATTGCACCTTCTTTTGCAATTCAACCTCAATGTATAATATACTGTGTTTTATACACTGTAAATAAATTTACTTTATTCTAAGACTCTCCTGCGAATATCTTCTTTTATGAATTTAAAATTGGAGAATGTCTCTAGAAGTTTTCTGGAAAGCTAGAATCAAAGAAGAAACATTTAGAGATTATGGATCAAGGTGATGAAGCAAGAGGAGTAGTAAGCATGCAGTTTAAGAAACCTCATACTAAAAATGAAAACGTTATTTTTTTGTTTTATTAAATCATCCATCACTACTTAGAACACAAATCAAGAGACTCAGGGAACAGAGACTATATCAAGCTAGGGGAAACATGCTCTGATAGGTTTCTGGAAATTGTTGTTAAGTGCCTGGATTCAAAATTTTGTTAGGGGAATTTGCCAGTAGGCAGTCGGCAGAAAGATAGGCAAGCAGGCAGCCTGCCCATGTAATCAGCAATGTCCACTGGAGGGCAGCCAGTGGATGTTCTGGCAGGAAAATGGTGTTAAGGAAATCTGTTGACTGGCAATCAATGCAATTACTAAAAAGTCAGTGTGCTCAGTGTGATGGAAACTTGGCTTAAGATAGCATCAAGGTAGTTAAGGGGACCAAATACTAAGATGGCAGATCAGAAACAAGAGACAGGATTGATCTAGTGAATTAATGTAAGTAATAAAGAAAAGTTATTTCCCATTAATCAAATCAAGAAATATGGAGCAGAGTTTGCATTAATGGTGACTTACCATCAGTAGACAAAACTGTCTACTGTGACACTAATAAAATCTCTAAGAAAAAAAGAGTACATTTCAGAGGATATTCGTCTAAGACTTAATTTGAAAATTATGAAGCTCGGAAACAGAAATTCTGATGAAAGACCAAGAAGCAAAATTACTTATAATGGTCATTTGTAAAATGAAGATGGAATATAATTACTCATATTATATACAAATATATATATTGAAAATGTGATATTATATATATATATATATGGAATATTCCTACTGAATTTCCTAATTTTTTATAAATGATTATAAAATTTTTTTATTACTCAGCATATTCACAATCTTCACTGAGACCTCTGTTCTTCAAGATCAAATCTCCCAGTCTCATTCTCAGCTCTGCAAGACAGCACCTGCTGCAGTCTTCCCTACACCCGTCATCATCTCTAGTGGATTTCACAGATCTTCCCCCTCCTAACCTTCCTCCTACCACTGTTACTTTATTCCTAGCACCCAACTTTTCAGCAGGCACTCCCTGTGACCCACAGGCCTTTGTAGTCAGAAGTTTCTGACCCACCAGAAATTCTCTAATACCTTGCAGCCACTTCTGAAAAAATTGACTCAGAGGCTCAATATTATACTAACTGCTGGGCCAGTAGCTCAAGCATATTACTAACTAGCTCTTACTCTTAAATTAACTCATAATTCTTGTCTATGTTTAGCCACATGGCTTGGTACCTTTCCTCAGTCCAGCATTCTAGGTAGGCTGATTACAGAACTTCACTTTCCATTTGTTCATTCAGTTCCAGCTCCCAAGTGTAACATTCTATATCAGACCTTAAAGAGTGGCCTTTCTTCAATCTCTGTCCCCACTTAAAGGGTACAAAAGTAGCATATCATGGTTGGACACTCCTCTTTCCTTCATCTTGTGAGCTACCTCAGACCACCAGCCTATCTTTATACCTAAGTGACAATTTCCAATACCAAGAAAGACATTGGCTCTAGAATCCCCAGTGGCTGCAATTATCACATACAAAGCAAATTTCCTAACTGGAAACACACAGCTACCACACTCTTCTAAAAATCAGAAAGGAAAGAGAAACAAAAAAAAGAAAGAAAGAAAAAGAAAAATCCACCCACCTAACAGATAAAACCACATATTGGCAACACTTATAACTATGTTCTCTCTCTACTTAATACTTAGGTACCAGCATAAAAACACACTAAGTAACAGCTAGGAAAATATGTTTTCATTAGAATCCAGCAACCCCACTACTGCTAGCTCTAAATATTCCAACACAGAAGAAACAAAATTAAAAAAAAAAATCTTTGAGGATCTTTCTATTAAGGAAACAGTACCTTTAAAGAAAAGAAGGAAAACAGAAAAACTGTGGAAGAAAATGAATAACATTTTTAAAGAAACCCAAAGGAAAGTAAACAGTAGCTGGAAATGAATAAAACTGTTCAATACCTAAAGATAAATGTAGAATAAATAAAGAAAACCCAAATTCTGGGACTAAAATATTTAGGAATCAAACAGGAACTCCAGATGCAAGGTTCATCAGCAAAATGGAAGACTCTCAGTCAATGACGATATGATAGAAAAGATGAGTGTATCAGTCAAAGAAAATGATAAATCTAAAAATCTCCTGAAACAATTGATCCAGGAATCTGAAAAACTATGAAAAGATAAAATCTAAGCATAATAGAAATAAAGGAGAGAAAAAACTCGAATATCTATAAAATATTTTCAACAAAACCACATAAGAAAAAATTTCCAAACCTAAAGGAAGTGATGCCTATAAAAGTATAAGAAGCATATAGACTGGATTAGAAAGAAAATTCACTTGGCATATACTATTCAAAACACTACATGTACAGAACAAAGAAATACTATTAAAAGCTACAAGGGAAAAATAAAACAAGTAATTTGTATGAAGGCAGAACTATTACAATTAAACCTGACTCTCAATGGAGGCTATAAAGACAGAATTTCCTGGAATAATGTGCTACAACCTCTAAGAACTAACAGATTCCATTCCATAATATTAGACTCCAAAAATTTTTCAACCACCATAGATGGAGAAATTAGGAAATTTTATGATAAGGTCAATTTTAAACAATATCTATCTACAAATCCACCCCTACATAATATGCTAGAAAACACATGAAAACACAATAAATAAATAATCTCAGAACAACATAATCCAAAAAAGAGAAATGCACACATCAGAGAGAGATATTGTTCTGTGACTATAACCAAAATAATAACAACCATTCGTCAATGAGATCTCTCGACATCAAATTTCCTAATACAAGATACATTCTAGCATAATGGGTTTGAAAACAGGATACATCCTTCTAATTAATGCATTGAAGAAACACACCTCAACATAAAAGGTTGGAAGTAATATTCATTGCAAATATACTTAAGAAATATCTGACAAAATATACTGCTAACCAAAATGAATTATAAGAAATACAAACTCAACAAAGGAAAATTTTACCAAGAGGACATTGTGATTCTTAATATTTATGCACTAAACACAAGGGAAAATTATTCATAAAAGAAATGCAATTACATCTCTTAAATCGCATATTGACCCTCACACAGTAAGAGTGGGGGAGACATCAATACCCAACTGTCAGCAATATACTAAACAGAAAAAGTAAACATAGAAATGTTGTAGCTAAAAGATGCTATGAATCTATTAGACCTAACATATTTAGAACATTTCACCCAAACACAAATGAATATAGCTTCTCTTCATCTCATGGATCTTCTTCTAAAATTGACCATATATATACTTGGACACAAAATAAGTCCCAACTGATATAAGAAAATTGAAATCAAGCCCTGCATTCTATCAGACCACCATTGATTAGAGCTGGATATCTATATCAACAGAAACCACAGAAACTGAGCAACCCTCTACTTAATGAAAAATAGGTCAAGACATACGAAGAGGTGGAAAGAGTTTTAAGAGGTAGATAGGGTAGAGCGAATCAGGAGAACAGTGGCCTCTAAATAAACAGAGAAAAGCTCATACAAATTCACAGAGGATGAGGTAACAATCACAGGTCCTGTACCTGCAACAGATTCTCTGTGTATATATTATGACTTTCAGTTTAGTGTTTGTATGGGATTCTTGAGTGTCAAACAATTCAGTCTCTGATTCTTGTGCCTTCTTTTGAGTTCTTTTCATTATTTTGGTTTGCCTTGTCCAATTTACATATATATTTAATCTCATTTTCTTAATTATTATCTCTGAAAAGCCTGTTTTTTCAAATGACAGAGAGAAAGGGAATGAGTCCAGTTATGAGGATAAGTGAGGAGGATCTGTGAGGAGTAAAGGACAAAGAAACTTATAAAAATGAAGAAAAGTAGCCTTGTAGGGCCTTGGAAAGCCACACCAAATGGCAAAACTCATGTGAAAAATTTATTGGGTAAAGGAGAGGAAAGGGATGCAGAGTGAACCTCTAGAGATGCATTGCCAATGGGAGAAGAGGAAGGGAGGAAGAAAAGAAACAAGGAAAAAGAGGGAAGGAGTGCAGATACAGCCTACTGAAGGAGAGAGAGATAGATTGGGGAAGGGTTTACCTTTAATAAGGGGATGTAGCATCATCCCATAGAGATTACACATCCAGGAACTACATGTGTACATATCATGTAATGATGTAGGACATGGGCTGTCTAGATATTTTACTGAATACTAACAATTACATCCTTTCAGGTTCTCAAAAAGTGAACCAGGTAATGTCTAAATGTTAAAAGAAACTGTTTTATCAGAATACTTTGTGTGACAAAAGACTATTTTCAGTAAAACATAAAAAAATCTTTTCTCATAAATTTACAAGTTAAATAAATTCTTTCAATTTGAAATTTTCTATTTAGTTTAAATTAAATTTCTTTCCATTCTATATCAAAAAACTTATTCATGTACATGGTGTAGTGGTCAAAATTTTGATAAAATTGGCAATGCTGTTTTTTGCTCCAGGAGTTTGTTAATTTAAATAATTAGAAAATATGCCACAAGATATAAATATTTTAGTTATTTTTCTTTATTTAATTTAATAGTTTTTTGAATATTTTAGTATAGGCTAAGAACTTTGTTTATTTGAAAAAAGATATCATTAAGAGTTATTACTATATCCCCATTAAACAAATGAAGAGTGATTTGTCTTAGGTGATTTAACAACTAGGAAACACCAAATGTGTAATTTTTTGCACATTTTTCTAGCACTTATGTCTGTGTCCTATATTTCTTAACTGTCATTAAAATTGCTTTTAAGGGACTTAAAAGAAATCTCAGTGGTTAAGAATAATTGCTGTTATAGAGCCAATCTTGTTGGTGAAGGAGTGGTTTGGCCAACATGGAAGTTGTGAGGATAAGTGAACTGTCCCCAGCACTCATCTGCCATGTAGCAGCATAAGCTGGAGAGAGATGCCTTCTCCAACACTCAACCTATCTCCACACCACCAACCCATCAATGCCTGGTGCAGGTGGGAGAGCTGGCTCTGCCTCTCATCAGCTATACCACACCTGAGAAACACAGTAGAAATTGTTCTAACGGTGTAGGTGTCAGAGTATGGACACTGAAGGTGCGAAAGCTGAAGAACCTGTTATTCCAGATGAAGTTGAGTATTGTTCTTTCAAGGTCTGTGCAGAATTGTGTTGAAATTTTGATAGGGATTGCATTGACTCTGTATATTGCTTTTGGTAAAATTGCCATCTTTACCATGTTGTTCCTACCTATCAGGGAACATGGGAGATCTTTCCATTTTTTGTTATCTTCTTCAATTTTTTTCTTCAGTTAATTAAAGTTCTTTTCATACATGTCTGTCACTTATTTAGTTAGAGTTTCCCCGAGATAGTGAATACTATTTGCAGCTATTATAAAAGGTGGTATTCTCCTGATTTCTTTTTCAGCCTTTTATCATTTGTGTATAGGAGGGCTATTATTTTTTTGCATTTATCTTGTACCCTCATACATTGCTAAAGGTGTTTATCAGCTGTAGGAGTTCCCTGGTAGAGTCTTGAGGTCACTTATGTATACTATCATATCATCTGCAAATAGAGATAGTCTGACTTCTTCCTTTCCAATGTGTATCCTCTTAATCTCCTTTTGTTCTCTTATTGCTCTTTAGCTAAAACTTCTAGAAATATATTGGATAGATATGGAGAAAGAAGACAGCCTTGTCTTGTTCCTGATTTGGGTATAATTGCTTTGAGTTTTTCTCCAGTTAGTTTGATGTTGGCTGTGAGCTTGCTGTATATTGCCTTTATTATGTTTAGGTGCTTCCCCTGTATCCTTGTTCTCTCCAGAACCTTTACCATGAAGGAATATTGTATTTTTTCAAGGCTTTTTCAGAATCTAATGAATGATCATGTGGGTTTATTTTCTTTCAGGTTGTTTATATGATGGGTGACATTGACAGTTTTTTGTATGTTGAACCATCCTTGCATCTCTGGGATAAAGCCTGTTTGATCATAGTAAAAGATTTCTTGATATGTTCTTTGATTTAGTTTGCCAGTACTTTATTGAGTATTTTTGCATAAATGTTCATAAGGGAGATTTCTTAGTTGCATCTTTGTGTGGCTTGGTTATCAAGGTGTCTGTAGCCTCATATAAAGTTTGACAATGCTCCTTCTGTTTCAACAGTGTAGAATAATTTTCTTTGCCCTTCCTGGGGAATAGATGGGGGGGGGGTGATGTGGAGAGGAGGCTGAGAGAGGACTTGGAGGAGGGGTGGTAACAGTGGTGGGTATAGGATATTAAAAATATATATTAAAAAAGGAAAAAATGAAGAACTGACCCCACCTCTTTCTTATCATAGCAATGGGCTAACTAGCCAGGGCAATGGAAGAATGAAAGAGAGCTGGCAATCTTAGCAACCCTGTAACTACCCAGACTCAGAACAAGGATTATGATTTGACCCACCCCAACATCTGCCCATCTGTAATCTGTTGGAACACATGAAAGGATGTGTTCTGCTGACCCAAATATTCAGAATTTCCACTGCACTAGAAAACAACCAGATATTCAAGATGAGTCCTAGTGAGGGTCCAGCATTGATAGTGTAGCAGAAACCAGAGGACCCATTCAATGACTCTTTGCAAAGACCATTTGCAAGTAAAGATACATTGATAGAGGTGTTTGCTGCATGACTTGATGTGTCACACTATAGTTTCCATAATAAGATTTTTCTCTTTTTTTTTCTTTTTTTAAATTTTATTTTATCTTTGGAGAGTGTTACAAGGGCAGAGGTTAGATACAAAGGAATGGGAAAATGAATGGGATTAAGATGTATGGTGTGAAAGACACAAAAATAATTTAAGGAATGCTAAGAAAGAATACTTGCTGCTTTTCCAGAGGACTCAAGTTTTGTTGTCAGTGTGTACAGTGGTAGCATACAACGGCCTGTGAGTTCAGCTTCAGGGCAAATTATAACTTTTTCTGTCCTCTATGGCACCTGTACACATATGGCATACCTTCAGATACATGCACAGACAAAAAGAAATAAGTAATTTATAATTCATTTTAAAAAAATCGAATAGAAAATTTGCATGTATAGTGTACCACATGATGTTTTGATATATGGTCTTGTGGTTTGAATCTAAAATGACACAGAGACATATTACAAATATTCAATACATAGCTGGCAGCAGTATTTTAGGTGGTTTGGATGGTAGGGTCTAGCTACCTACAGGAGTAGGTACCTAGGCATAGGCCTTTGAAGCATCCTTTCTCTTGTGTTCTTTCCTCCCACCTTGTTTTATGATCCACCATAACATGGTATGAAACACATTACCACAATGAATTAAGTTGCCTTAATAGGCCTACCTTGCCATAATGTACTAAACTATATATGCAAACAGGCCTTTCATGTATTATTTATGACTGTCACTCTGGTCAATCCATCAAATTTAAGCTTGCATATTTCAGTTACTGATGATTATTAAGAGGCATCTTAAAACTAATTTGTGAGAGGTTTCATGAGCTTATGGAGGAATAGAAGTGAAACTGTTACTCCATTTTCTTTTACCTCATTTCTTTTTAACTGAGTTGTATGAATTTAAAACACCAGTGGCATATAGGTACATATACGGCACTTTTAGGTTGCTTTAGGTGCTATGGTATTGTCATGATTTTACAAATTATTTTACTTCTTAGTGACTCTCACATATATGTTATATATTAATTCATACAAGAACTCTCAAATGCGTATAGTCATATTTTTGGTGAAATATAAGAATAAGAAATACAATAAATTATAGTTTATTCTACATAAACCATTAATTTTGTAACTTTTATCTATTGAGCCTGGCATATTTCACTTAGTATAATGTTTTTTTTTAATTTTCATTTAAATATAAAATTACAGGAGAAACCATACAGTATGAGGAATATAATAGCATTTTCTACTGATAGATTTTTCTAAGAGTAGATTTTAGTAATTATCATTCACAAAAACGAAAAATGATGACAGATAATTTTCTTAAATGATGTCATTATTATGTACATCTAATGTTATCTTGTATACCTCAAACACTTACAGTAATTTTTTAAATGCCCAATGGGCCATCTGGCTAGCAAACTATATTTTATGCAGAATATTAAACCTATTTTTTTTAGTTTCCGATGAAAAAATAAAACAGGAGGAAAAGATCCCATAAGCAGGCAAGGCAAACCAAAGCCCCAAGCTAAACAACCACAGCATGCATGTGGAGGATCTAGTATAGACCAATACAGGGTTCATGATTGTTACTTCATTCTCTGTCACCCCTTTGGACCCTGCTTAGTTGACTCTATGGGTCATGTTCTCCTTGTGTCCTCCACTCCTCTGGCACCAACAATTCTTTTTTTCCCTTCTTCTGCAGGGTTTCCTGAGCTCTGCCTAATGTTGGCTGTGGGTCTTTGAATTTGTTCCCATCAGTTGCTGGATGAAGCCTCTCTGACGACAATTTGGTATAGGCACCAATCTTTGGAGTATGGCATTCCCTGTAGTGGAACACCTAACCCAAAATATCATTAGGAATCTTATTATTCTCTCTCTCTCTCTCTCTCTCTCTCTCTCTCTCTCTCTCTCTCTCTCTCTCTCTCTCTCTCTCTCTCTCCCTTCCTTCCTCCCTCCCTCCCTCCCTCCCTTCCTCCAGCCTTTCTTCCCTCCCTCCCTCCTTCCCTTCCTTTCTTTCTTTCTCTTCCTTCCAAACTTCTTATCTTTCTTCTCTTTCTTTCTTTTTTTCCTTCTTCCCTCTTTTTTTGAGGATGTTTGTTTTTACTCTAGTTCTTTAAGCCACCAAACTTCTAGTTTCTGCCCATCCAGGTAGTGTTGAGGATAGGTTTTCTCCTCTTGCTTAGACCTCAAATTAAACTTGTCATTGGTTGTCCACTCCTTCAAGTTCAAAGTCACCATTGCCTCAGTGCTTCTTTCAGGCAGGACATATTATAGGCCATAGATTTTGTGCGTAGGTTGGTGTCCCAGTCCCAGTTCCAGTATGAGAAGCGTAATTTGATTATTGAAGATGGCTATGTCAGGCTTATTACTAAGAGCTTTCCATATCCTCCATTATTGGGAGTCCTTCTTAGTGTTACCCATATAGTTTTCAGAAAGTTTACAATGTATTAGGTTTCTACATTGCTCTATAAATCACCACATTTCTGGTTGTCAGTTTTTCCTAACAGTTGAGTAACATTCAATAATGTAAGTGTACCACACTTTCTTTATTCATTCTCTGATTAACTTATATCTGAATTGTTTTCAATATTTGGCTATTGTGAATACAACTGTTATTAATATAGTTGAGAAACTCTCCTTGTGATATCATGGGGTTAGCCTCTGAGTATATGTCCAAAAGTTGTGTAGCTGAATCTTGAGGTAGATCAGTTCAGTTTTCTGAGAAACTGTCATATTTACTTCTATGGTGGCTGTAAAAGTTTTCACTACTATCAGCCCTGGAGGGGTATTCTCTTTGCATCACATTCTTTCCAGCATGAGCTGTCATTCATATTATTTACTTTAGCCATTCTGACACGTATGTAAGATGAAATCTCAAAGTAGTTTTGATTTGCATTTTCCTAATGGCTAAAGATGTTAAACATTTGTTTCTCTGCCATTTGAAGTACTCTAATGAGAATTCTCTGTTTAGGTCTGTGCCCCATTTAAAACTGGATTGGATTGCTTCGTGTTTTTTTTTGTTTTTTTTTTTTTTTAATGATTATTTTATTTAATTCTTTATAGACCTTAACTATTTGCCCTCTATGGGATATAGAGTTAATGAAAATCATTTCCTGTTCTGTAGGTTGTCATTTTGTCCTTTTGACTGTGTTCTTTGCCTTACAGAAGCTTTCCAGTTTTATGAAGTCCAATATTAATTGCCAATCTTAAAAACCATATTTTAAGTCTTTAAAAGTATTACTGTCAATATAATTGAGTTTATTTGAAATACATTCAGATATTTTAGATAAATTTGTAAAACTTAGCTTTGATCTTCATTGTATTCTCCTAAGTGTGGCAAGATCAGGCATTATTTTACAAGATCTAGAGATGTCACTTTGAGGTCTTAAAGTCTCCTATATGGAGTGACAGCCCCTTCAAAGACCAGTTACACACTGCTGCCCCTTCCTATTTTTTCCGTGAATTCACAGAAAAAAAATGATAATTTGTTAAATTATATACTGATAATCATGTAAATGTACTAGTAAAAGAAAATGTATTTGCATTTTTTGAAATATTACTCAGTAAACATTTGAACTCTCCAAAAAAAATCCCTAATGTTCAAATTTATATCAGTGAGTGTTTTATAAAAACTCCTTAATAAATATTAATATTTTACATAGTTAATTGTCAATAAAAAATTCTACTATTGAATAATGCCTAAAGTTTCATCTAATGATTTTAATCTGTCGATTCACTTTCAAAAATCTTCAAAGAAATAAATTGAAAAATTAAATTGTATATGTTTTCTCATTCATCACCTTATCAATACTGTACAAAACAATGGGAATTCAGCCAAGAGATTCTTGCCACCCAAAGACCAGACATTCTGTAAATTGAGTCAGCCCAGGAATTAATTATGTGAGCATAGGATGTTTGTTTGACATATAATTGGAAAATTAAAAATTACTTTATAATATAATAAATTATCTTTGCCATATTGAGATGTTACACAAATACTTTTAAAAGAGAAAATGAAAGTGAATTAAATAAAACTATTCTCTAAATATATTTAGATTTTAACTTTCAAGTATGCAGTAAATTTATAAGCTTAATTAACTTTGGAGACTGGAGAGTGTCTCTGTGGTCAAAAGCACTTGGGGCTCTTGAGTAGGACCCAGATTCAATGGCCAGCACCCACATTGTGTCTTAAAATATAATCTGTAATTCTAGTTACAGTTTATCAAACAGCCTCTTTCAGCCTCTGCTGGTATCACAAACACATATATATGTGTGTGTGTGTGTGTGTGTGTGTGTGTGTGTGTGTGTGTGTGTATGCTTTACAGAATTTATAGATGTAAAATACTCACACACATAAAATATTAAAATGACTTTATATGACCATCCTCCCTTTTACCTTCCATTTAATAGTGGCAACTAGGTAGAATATACAGCCTTCACAGGATTTACCTTGTTGGTTTCCTTATCTTACAGATCTTGCACAACTACTTTTGCAAATCTTAAAAGTTGTCTCACACTTTTGTTTATTATTGCAATTATTCATGATGGTTAATTTTGTTATTAGTTATTCTGCCATGTGATATAAAGCACTACAACTGTTGTTCTTAATATTTCTTTAGAGCATTCAGGTGCACCTTCAAATTAAATAATTTTTCATTTAAAATCTATGTGTTTCAAAGGAGACATTCCATAAATTCAGCATAAAAGTTTAACTCATAATCTGTGCAAAGTACATCTGAATCAATTCATATTATCTTTAATAACATACATGTTTGTCTTCTTTTTGAACCTAAACTATTCCTTAGACTAAAATGATCTTACTTTATTTTTACTTAATAAACAAGTAACTTGGTTAATTTTTATCAGGGTATTTATCAAAAATTAGGAATATGTATATATATACATATATGTACATATATACATATATATGTGTGTATATATGTATATATATATTAGAATTAAAACTGAACAACTCCAAAATAATTATTACACAAAAGTTAATGCTAAATAATTTCTTTCAATAAACATAGGCATGAGTATATATACTTTCTAAAGTGGTTGTTAACAATCATAGCACAAAGTAAATTTTATCTCCTATTTTATTTTTAATATATATTATATATGTAATATATATATAAATGAAACCATGAAGTAAAATTTATTTTTGATCTATGACTCACTTAGTAGCTCAAAGATCATAAGCTAGCAAAATTTAGTACAAAGCCCTTCCCCCCAAAAATGTATGCTTTACTTATACTCATATATTTTAAGACAGTATTTGTCAATAGATTGTAATCTGATACCTTTAATATCCTACACTGACTAATATTATTTAGAATACTAATACGATAGTTAACACTGAGTATATTATTGTCACTATTTCCTTTGTCTCCGTAAGTTTCAAAAAGTACTATATAAGGGGGTTACAGTATAAAGAAAAAATTTTTAAATAAATCAAAACCCACTATGGTATTAGAAATGATCATTCAATTTTTCTGAATAGTCTTCCTTTAAACTACTTCTGTATCTGTCAGTTATAGTAAATATTTAAAAGTTAATAAGGAATATTTGAACCTACTCAAGAAGGTGTATAAATCATGTCATTATATATTTATAAATAATTATAAAATTAAATAAAATGTATATAATATTAATAGAAAAATATAAACAAAACAAAATGATGTGTAATCAGTAATTACTACTACTGGCTGCAAGTATAATTTGATGTAAATATAAAAGAACTCCAGCAATTCATTAATGATATAAAATGCTGACTAGAATTTAGACATTCATATATCAAGCAAAACCACTAATATAAAAGGCCCTAACTTACTACAAGATGTACATTGTATTATCAAAACACTCTCTCATTCTTTCTATTACCATGCAAGAACATGAGCTGCTTAAAAACTTAAAATTATGAAAATAAGTTTTATTTGAAAGAATTTATCATAAAACAACAGTATATACATCATTCAGAACATTCTAATAGATTTGTCTTTTTTCCTGTCATCATTAAAAATCAAATTTTTATCTTTAATAGTATGCTGTTTTGAACAAAAATGGCACACATAGACCCATATATAGTAGTATGATGAGAAGGTATGGCCTTGTTTGTGTAGGAGGAAGAGTATCACTGGGGGCAGGCTTTCCATTCTCAGATACTCAAGAATGGTTTGTGTCACAATCTCTTCCTGCTGCCTGAAGATCCAGACACTGTGCAATAATTTCTCTGTACATTGTGTATATATCATAATGATTGGTTTAATAAGCAAGTTAATTGGCCAATAGCTGAACAAAGTAAAGTTAGGCAGGAAATTCAAACTGAGTATGATGGAAAGAGGAAGGGCAGAGTCAGAGGAGTTGCCAGTTAAATGACAGACTGCTGCTGAGGAATTAGGACATGTTGAGCATGAGATAATAAGCCATGAGCCACATAGCAAGGCATAGGTAAGAAATATGTGTTCATTTAAATATAAGATTTAGGCAGTTATTAAATACATAAGATGTAACAACATATCTCCTTTTGTGTCAGAAATAAAATGTTTATAACTAACATAAGAAAAACCACTTAAAATAGGTACAAAAATTATATACAAAATATACAAACAATAATTACATGAATAATGTGAAGTCCATTAATAATTGAAAAATTAAAAGAAAATATTCCATTATTTATCCTATCTTGGTGAGTTCAAAGGATTATACTTAGGTCACTTTCTAACTTGAATTACTAACTGAAAGCTATTTTAGATGTCTCTCAAACTTATACATTTTAACTTCTAAGTGACTTTGTTTTCTAAAACTGTCATTAGAAAACTATAACTATCTCATCTTCAACTCCCTCAGAGACCCAAGAAGAAAATAATATCAACTAATTAAACAGCATGAGCAAGCAAGCAACTTCCAAAAGTTTAGAAAATGAAACAGCTGGTTGCCTGGAGAGTCATCCAAGTTTCTTCTGTATCATTGAAGCATCAATTTTTGGCCTACAGGCCTAGCATGTCTGACAGACTTCTCTGTTGAGCAGGATACTCTCAAAGACCTTCCTGCCTTGTCTTGGCAAGATTTGACAATTCTTTTGTGCGGGGATCTCCTGTTTGTCCATTTTGAATATCATACTGTCAGCAGTCAAGGCAAGAGTAATTTTTGGCCCAGTGGCTAACTTTTGTCACAAATAAAGTCAACATATGGAAGAGTTTCTTTAAAGTCCATAAACTTCACTGAAGTAGATTGGTGCTGCCAGGAGCAGATGTTCCATTGTCATAAAAATGACAAGAACCTATGTTATTGAAATATCTTAAATATTCTATGGATCTCTGAAGTGTTTGAGGAAGACATGTTCATCTAACATATATCTGAACTTGAAAACATATTTAAAATTACTGTAAGTTTGACTGGAATGTACAGTAAGAAAATTAATCTCAACTTTTTATCAATATAATTTGTATACAATATTCAAAAAACCCAATCCAGTATGAAAAATTTAAAGCTAGTGATTGCTTTTTATAGGGAGATTCAATAATATACCTTTATATCTATATCCTATTATATCTGTATCCCTTTTTATTTCCTTTTTTAAACAAGAACTCAACCTAATCTCTCATTTAGCTTTTTTCTAGCCATAACCAATGACAATTTTTAAACAATTAACTTGAACAATGACAATCATCCATAATCCATTGAAAGACCAAAAACCACCCACCCTACCTCTTAAGAATGTGGATACCATGTTCTTAAATTTACTTCCTGCTATTTGGGAGAAACGGCACCTTTAGGGATTACCCCCCCCCAAATTGTTAATTATCAAGTCCTGAAATAAGTAGCTGTATCATTTGTTGTCCAGTCTCTGCATAACAGGAAAGTGCATGGCTTGTCTCAGGTCCTGGCTATAGTAGTCTGTGAAGCTGGTTCATCTCAGATAACTACCTCAAATTGTCTTGAGCAGTTTGTAATCCAAATCTGATCTTTGGTTCATGTTTGTCAGCCTAGAAACTTTGTCATGGTACATGCGAAATCATCATTGTGTGGCCCCATCTTCTTTTTGGATGCTTCAAGTTTGAAATTAGGCATTGACATGGATTACTGCAGAAAACTGATAAGATATGAAAAGTCAAGACCATGTATAGGAACCTAAATGAAGCCTTTTTCTATAATTAATTAGTATTATATATAAATATCAATATCATGACAAAAAGTTTAATATATATAAACACATATATATACATAATCTTATAGATTATAATATAAGTATATATTCAGCATAGGATTAGTAACAATAGAATAGTCCCTTATTTTTTTGTTATTCTGCTGTCCCATATCAGGTGGATCTTCTGATATGATGCAGAGATTTTGCCTTTTTTTTAGTGAGTATGCTTGGATTTAGAGGAGAGAGCCACACTCCAATTCTAAGGCCAGCTTCAAATTATAATTAAACTGGGACTTCAGCTTCTCTTATAAATAAAGATATATAGAGGTTACGAAATGACTTTTTTTTCCAGTAGAGTATGCTGGTAGCAGTAAGTCGAATACTCTTTTGTTTGTAAATTTTTTACTGGAAAACTTCCTTCTGCTATAGATGTCTAGATGTCCAAGGTCTTTTAAATTCTTGAAGATGGATATTTCTAGTTTTCTGTAAAGACAAAAGGAAAAACCTGCCCCAACCATTTGTTTTTATTACAACTTAAAGAATTGTAATATGGGTGGATGAGCCATCCATTTTTATTTTCATTCTCTGGTTCAAATCAAATCTTTATTAATTTTAATGGTATGCATAGATTTTCTTTATTTATGGAAACAAAAGCAAAACTCATTCCCCAACGTAGAACTTATCCCATTAGTCCCAGAACTTTGGAGGCAGAGGCAGGAGGATCTCTGTGAGTTTGTGGTCAGCCTCGTCTACAAAACAAGTCCCAGGACAGCTAAGACTCTTACATATTTAAAACCCTATATCAAAACAAAATAAAACAAAACAATAAATAAATAAATAGAGGCTGGAAGAGATGACTCTGTCCTCTGATATTCCAGGTTGATTTTTATTAAATACATAACATTTTGCCATATGTAGTAACAAGTCTTCACTGTAACTGAACATTTGTAATTTATAGTGTCTGAATGAGTTATGAGGGAAGCTGTTGTCAGTTATTTGGGAGCAGGCAGTTGGGACAGAAAACTTCTGCCTCTATCCACATGTAGAACTCACAGCTCCTTATTTCGTACCATGTCTGCCTGCAGGTTGCCATGCTCCCTGCCATGATGGTAATGGACTAAATTTCTGAAACTGTAAGCTAGTCCCAGGTAATGTTTTTCTTTATAAGAGTTGTTTTGGTCATGGTATCTCTTAACAGAAACCCTAACTAGGATAAGTAGTGCTTAAATAAAGGGATATCTGATAACAGCAAAGTAAATCATATACTAGCACTGAAATATACTAATGATGAAGAACTTAAACTAAATAATTTGGACATTTCTACAAATAGAAAGTTCTAATTCATAGCAAAAAACTACAAGTTGGGGGATAGAGAGATTGCTCAGTAGTTATGAGCACTTGTCCTTCATTCAGAGGATCTGAGTTGGGATCAAATATCCAAGCTTGTCAGGTTAAAATGAACTGTAACTCTAGATGTCTGCATGATCTTGTCACATACCTGGTCAACTGCATACATATTGCAAACAGCTTAAATCTACATCTGCTTAAGACACATCAAATTTATATTTAGTGTTAGAATATAATTCCGTACTAATTCTTACATCAAATCACCAAGTGAGACATTTTAAAAGCACCACTTTTCTCAATAACAAAATATAAAAGATGTTTTTATTTAAAAAATGGAAGGAAAATTTATTGGAACAAAAACATAATGTATGTTTAGAGGAAATTGTTGGCTTTTATATCTGGTATACTAAATCATTTCTTTATTCACTCAGATAAAAGTATGATATTCTACATTAATAAATCTAGCAATTTCTTCAAAATATACTTAATGTAAGTAAATAAAATGCTTATTTCCTGATACTATTATTCTATTAGAAAAACATGTTGGAACCTTTTCATTAGGTGAATAAATGCCTCTTTATTTAGAAACAAAAGAAGTCACATAAGGATAAATATCCTATGAGTTCATTATGTAATTACATTTTTAGAGTTTCTTATTATTATATTTCTTATTTTACTTGATCCATTTCAATTTTACAGGCATTGCATTATTTTTTTCTTCATTCTTTTATTAAGAGATTAGAATAATTTCAGCACTGCTATATGAAAATGATAAAGACAACAGTAAAGTTATTATAATTGCAATCCTGGTTTGCAAACTAACACTATCAATGAGAATGAGTATATCCTCTCATTCTTTGATTAGATGATGAGGAAACAGATTTAGTTTGGGATGTTAGGCACTAGAGAGATAAAATTGGCCCATACTGTAACACTGGGAAACTCTGGAAGCAACAATGCATGACTAATCTTTACTCAAAAATCACCAGTCAGCTTATAGCCATTAAGAGTATATTAACCAAATGCTACAGGTCAATGACAATGACCGCCATGGAAAGGAGAAACTTAGAGATTGATACTCATTAAGCACATTATGGGTATTGAAATCAGGCTACTCTGTTAACAAATAGCTTCTAAACTATTGACAAATAAATAGGGATTACAGGTCGATACAATGTCATGAAAAAGTCAGAAATAATTAAATTTCATAGAGAAAGCAGTATATTAAGAAGACAAATTCCAAAGATGTCCAAAGGAGGCATTCTTCTATACCATTGCATCAGGAGGAAATATATGATAGGAATGAAGGCAAGCAAGAGTGCACTTAATTCCTGCGTTCCTGGTATGACCCCCAGCAATAGAAACATAGTAAAGACCTGATAGGGAAACATTCCTTTTCTTACCTTGTTTTTCTTGTTCAGGTTAAAACATAAAATTCTTCATTGTAGTAGTGTTATGGCAGGTGACTGTTTCTTTTCAACAGGACTTTAAAGGCAAAAATATGCCTCGTGCTCACCATGGAAACTTGAAGCAAAGGCAAAGTAACTGGTGCAGAAACAAAAAAGAAGTGAGGTCCACAGTGTGCACCTAAGATCTCAAAAGCTGTTAAACCACAGAACTGTTTCAGAGAGAGACATGATCTTCAATGCGCAAAAAAGGGTTCTTTTGTCGGCTACCTAGGACAGAGGTCTAAAATAATTTCAAAAAATTAGGTGGTATGGAACAAGCCTATTTCCCTTTGAAGAAAGAAATTTGATATCCAAATTTGCAGTATTATTGCCGTTAATGCCATGAAAGTAGAGCACTACTTTATCATTAAAATTACTGGAAAACTGTCATTTCCTTCTATGTGGGCATCAGAGGAAATCTTTAAAAAAAGCCTCTTGTAACAAGTCCCACACCACGGTTCTCATACCAGGGTATGGATATTCTAGGACAACACTGCTTCTGTCTGAGAGTAATTTGGAACTGAAGTTCATGCTGTAAAGAAACTACCAATTCTCATGTGTATAATTTTTACAAAACATTTCAAAACTTAAACCAGCATCATCACAGAGTAGAGATGGGAAAAGATTTTTCAGAAATGAATACAAAGGCACATGTGAGGTATATTTTTGAGGAAGACATGTGCAGCCTTCTGTGTGAGGTATATAGAATAAACCAACAGGCACACTGGTCATGTTTCTGAGACTACCAAGTAGATGACCAGATGCAAATTCAATAACAAAAAATAAACCTTATTTTGGTTTGTAAAACCATGATAAAATAAACATGCTCTAATAGATAGTTTTATTATTTGTAATTTGTGATAGTCTTACTCTATTTATTTGTTTGTTTATTTATTTATTTATTTATTTATTTATTTATTTGTAGTTTGTTTATGGTCACCACTTAGGAAACATTAATTACTACCTAAAAGTACAAAAGACAACATCTGTGTAACATTCTTTCATCTATATCATATGCCCTACTCTGTAAGGAACAAAAGAATACTAAAACATATCAAAGAGTTATTCAGAGTACTTTTCAGTAAAGAAAAGCAGAGAAGTGACTCCTTGTAACAATAAGAGGAATTTTCTCTCCACATGCAAAAGCAAGACTATCTTCTCCAATAGCTCACCTGGGTGAGGCTGCCTTCTAAATCTTGAGCTTACTGCCCACCTGTGTCTGTAACCTTGACCAGCACAGGCACAGCCTTTCAAACTCAGCTGCCTATGCCCTGTCCTAAAAAAGAGTTCTCTGCTTCTCTAATAATCCCCCTCCCTTGATTGTTGAGGCCACATCAATCCTCCACTTAACATTCTCCATGGACAAAAGTCTGTCAGCTGACCCAACTTTTATCAATGGTACACCTGTGATAATCCATCACCACAGAAGCAGAAACACTGTGCAGCAACTAGGGCTTGTATTAAATAGAACACACGCACAAGCAAGCTGCCTCAGCACTGTTAATAAGCATGAGGCTGCCATGTCCTTTTCTCTTAAGTGTGGATCTTAAGTGTGTAAAGGACTAACAGAGGTCAGGTCCCACCTGTACTCATGTACTCACATAAAAGAAAACCTTAGATACAGCTATGCCTACCTAATAAGGCTAAAAGTCAGTGTTCTTCATTGCCATGAAGAGGGGAAGTTACTAGATTAATCTTTAGGCAGAAAAGTCCGAATGTAGGAAATAGTATAATTATAATTCTCAGAGTGAAACTTGTGTGTTCTATATCAGATTCCATTTCCATGGCCTACAGGGGTAGGAAAGCTTGCCAGGTCCTCTGAGTCTACACTAAAACCAAGGTAACAGGTGATATTTTTCAAGGTTGCAAAGCATTTATCACCTCTTGTTCCCAGTAGAGCAAGTTGGTTTTTTTTGTTTGTTTGTTTTGTTTTGTTTTTTAAAGAAACCTTAAGCAATACTGTCTACATCCATGGGTTTTCATGGATTAAGGGAGTAACTGCCCTCTAAATCATGTAGATATCATCTAAGTGTTCTTGCACCTGTGACAGGTATAGGCACAGTACAAAATTACCTGACTTTTCAGACAGAAGAATATCAGGAAAATCTGGAGGTGTCCCTAAGAGTACAACATGGATAAAAAGGGTTGCAGTTCTTTTGGAGGCCTCTTGATATCCTGTCTTTAGTTATCCTCTATATTCTCAGTACATAGAGGTCTGGGATTGTGAGGAGGTAAGGGAGGGGGAACAGGGGTATACATGTATTAAAAAACATTTTTAATTAAAAAGTAATAAATGAAGAAAAAATGTAAGATTCTGGGGAAAAAAGATACAATATGAGAAGAAATGTCCTACATGAAATACAAACAAGTCTTAAAATCTGGTTTGAATATACATTTGGAGAACATATGTAGGAATGGTTCAGAAGGTTATATCTACCTCTTATTTTGTGACCCCGAATAAATGAGAAAATATTCCAAAAAAGAAAAGAAAAGAAAATATGGACAATAGAACAGACAACAAAAGCAATGAGACTAAGACAGTGTTTCTGAAAGGCCTAGTTTTTCCCTTCAAAGTGATGGTCAATTTCACCTTGTATATTTTACATTTTTATCTGTGTTAGCATGTCAGCTTAGCAAACATTTGAGAATCTTAGACAATTTTACCAAATATACATATAGATATATGCATCTATAACAATAAAAAGATAAACATAAATTTGAAGGATAGTGAAGTGGGGAGGCTCATATGGAAGTGTGTAAAATGGAAGGGAGAAATGTTGTATTATAATCTCAAAATATGCAGCTAAATGATGGAACTACATAAGATCATATTAAGTGATGTACACCAGACCCAGAAATACACACAATACCTGCTATGTGTAACTGGTGGCTCCTAGCTCCAAGTCTTCAGATGTGAGTACATAGACTGGAGCAACTACAAAACAAGGGAAGCAAAATAGGGTTGCTGCCAGAAATCAACATTTGGGGAATACTAGTAATATGATTAGTAAAATCATAAATGGGACATTTTATAAGAAGATGGTGTGGGTAAATAGAGGAGGGAGAATGGCAATGCAGGAATATCCAGGTACAAGTGATGTAATAGGGAAAGTGGGAAAAAAGATGCTCTTTAGAGAGCAGCAAATACAGAAGAAGGAAAAGGAGTAAAAAATAATAAGATTTCTTAAAAAGGAGAAAAATATTAACTATTTTCCTTAAAAACTATAGTTCACATTCTCTCTCATAGAGATTCAAGAAGCTTTTCTCATCTGTGCTGACAATTATCTCTCTGAGAGCCAAAGAGTAATAACCAAAGCCCAAGTCCAGACATAAGAAGCCCTCTTTTGGGTTTTTGGCCAGGTCTGTACAGGAAACTCTCAAAACACACAGTATATTATTATTGTCCTTATTTGTCAGAGGTGGGATCAGGCTAAGAATATGTAAATAACATTCAACACTAATACAACAAATAAACCGTCAAATACATATACAAATTAACTGACCTAAAAATTTCTCAAAATAAGAATTTAAAAGGGATAAAGAGGAAAAAAAGTCTGGTATACATAGTCATAAATAAAATACATAATTATATTGAAATTGTCAGCCTGAGTAGTATGGTGTATCATAAAGAAAATAGCCAGCAAGGCTATTGACATATTATGGAATATCAAACCAGTGTTCATTTTTTTGGAAGGTGGTAAAATATTTAATACACCAGAGAAATAAGTGTGGGCAATTCCAAAATAAGTTAGAAATATATAACCCTGCTGCAATACTTAGGTATATATCCAAAAAGTCAAAATCAGCCTACATAGAGATACACACATATCTGTGTTTTTCCAAGCACTACTTTCTATAGCCACACTATTGAAGAAGCCAGATGGCTGTCAGCAGGTTAACATATTTTTTTAAAGTTACATATGCTAGGGAGTATTTTTCAGAGAAAATATAGTTTACTTGTTGTGAAAGGTTGTCATATTAACTAAAATAAACCAGAGTGAGAATTTTAAAATATTTATGTTTTCTCTCATATGTATAAACTAAGTTTTAAATAAGAAGAAATAAAAGGACTAATGGGGAGAAGAAAACAGTTAAACAGTCAATTTCCTAAAAAAACAAGAAAAGCACCCCCCCCAAATGAGCAAACAAACAACAACAACAACAATAACAAAACAACATCCATTAAATATTTAAAGGTTCAATGGCATAGCAATTCTACTTCTGGATACTTATGCCAGAAAAGTGAATACTTTGATTCACAAGGAAACTTGAACAAAAATTTTCATAGCTGACTTACATTTATTAACCAATAGACAAACACCCACCAAACCTCAAAACTAAAAGCCTATAAAAAATGCATTTATAAACTAAATCACCATAACATGAATAAAAAAAAATACCTTTTCAAACTAATTCTAAACTTAACTTCCAATAGTATTAGATCTGATATGCTGCAGTTCCAGAAGACAGAACTCATCCAGAGCCTCCAAACAGATACACACACACACACACACACACACACACACACACACACACACACACACACACACACACACACAACATATTGTGTCATATAATACTCCATGAACAAATGAGATTTTTAAAACACTTTCCTGTTCAACATACTATAATCTATTATTTTTTTAAAAAAAATGAAACAAAGGATGAAAATCTTGTCTCCATTAAAAGAACAAATGTAAATACAAAGAACCATCCCTCAACATCCAGCATTAAAAACCTATGCCAAATTACATATCTAGTAATGCAACATTGCCCTAAGAACAGGAGCGAGACAGACATGTCTACAATTAGCCTTTCTTTATTTGACTAAAACAGGGAGAAAAAACAAGCCATAATGATAGAAAGGAAGAGATTAACTTGCCATTGTCATAGGTTTTGTTTATTTTGTCAGATGAATAAAAGTAAATTATCAGTGACATATTAGAGCAACATTTAGCAAGAGTGTTGGATTACATAGAGTTCAATATGTAAGCATATTTTTAGGATAGTAACAACTCTCAGTACAATTTTATCTAATTCAGGAATAATACCATAAAACATCTATGAAATTTTCAAAATTTAAGTTCTTTTCTTTAAAAATGCTACTCAGAAAATTTAAAATGAGAATTATTCTTTATTATTATTATTATGACAATAGAGGATTTTTAATCCTACATATTAGTTTGAATTTTAAATTTAATCCTGTTGAACTAACAAAGATCCCTCTCAGAGACAGTGTTCATTCTTATGACATCTATGTAACAGTGAGGTTTCTGGCTCCATCTGGCCAGAGGTCCGTACCCACAGATGTGCAATCCCAGGCACGTAGCTGCCCGCTGTCACACAGGCCACCCCCAAATGACTCAAACACTTATATTAACTTCATGCTGTTTGGCCTATGGCTCAGGCACATTGCTAGCTTGTTCTTTCATCTTAACTCAACCCATTTCCATTAATCTGTCTGCCACATGGACTGTGGCTCATCTGTGTTCCTTTATAGGTTGTTTCCCGAGTGTCTGGCTAGATCTCTCTGTCACTCTGCCCTCCTTCTACCTATGCTCTGATCCTTACCTACTCTTACGGAGCCTGCCAAAGGCCAAAACAGTTCCTTTATTTAAAGAATGATATTCACAGCTTACAGAAATATATTCTTACATCACATCTATTATCCCTTTACCCGACTAATTAGAAGTCAACTTTGTATAAATCATTCTGAAATAAATTACATAATTTTTCTAGAAAATTATCCTTTATTTTTCTTACTTTTTCTTTAAAATTCTGTTCTAATTTTGGCTTTGGGTATAAAAAACATCTTACTTAATAATATATTGAGAAACATTTCTACAAAAAATTATTATTAAGAACCTGTCATGTGAAGTTTGCTTTTCTTCTCTAATTATAAATGACATATTTGCTCAGTAATATTTCAAAAACTGAAAATAAAGCTTTAACTACATTTATATGGCTATCTGTGCATAATTTAACAAATTATTATTTTTCAAACTATAAAAATGTACCTCTGAATTCAGGAAAATAAGCAATTTACTTTATTAAGTTAACAATATAACAGATCTAGGGTCTTCAACTAAAATACTTGTTTTGAAAAATGTCTGTATCATATAAAGACATACTTGAAAAAAAGTAACTATTTTGCTCCATTTAAAAATTTTGCATTTTAAAGTTCTTTTAATCTTACAAATATATTGTCCTATTATTTAATTTTAATTAAGTATTGATTTGTGCTGCTAATTAATATGTTTGGTATATCATGAATGCTTCTAATTAACATATTTTCTAGAGTATCTGATTTCAGAGAGTAAAAGAGATCATATTTTATTTATTATGAGCTTATAAATTTATGAAACCACTACTTTCATTTGTGTTCTATTACATCTAAGTGAATTAATTTTTACAAATTATTTCCATAATATGTCTCTCAAAGCAGAACATTATATATAATATAAAAGCTCCAATATAAATATTAAATATTCTGGTATATGTAAAACACTTTATTATTATTGAGCAGAATTTTTATTGAACATTAGCTCCATTCCAAAGACTATAATGAATAATGTTGATATTTTGCTTGTGAATATGCTAAACTTGGTGCTCATAATTATATATATGTATATAAAATATAATAGATTTCATATGTATTGTGAAACAAAGAAAAATATATAAAACATATGATTGATAAAATCCTTAAGACACTTTAGCTATATAAACCTATGAAAAACTTGGGAAAAAATAAAAATTAATACAATTTGATTACATTTTGGAATTAAAACACTTTAATATGGTAAAGGATGATTTTTCACCATCAAAGGCAGATACAAATTCCAATATAATATAATCATTCAGTTATGATTTTAAAAAGTAAAATAATTTAATCCATATGTTTTATGATAACATGTCAATCATCTTTTATCTGTGATCATAAAATATATTATAATAATGCTGACTATGACAAGTAGACTCCAACAATATAGGTAGGTCCTTGCCAGTAAAATAATAACAAGTATTGGGAAGAACAAAATTAAACTGATCGTATTCAAAGATAGAACTAAATATTTGCTGAGAAGAAATCCATAGATAATATATTTGAAATAAATTTAAATAAATAACATACCCATTTAAAATTAAACAAAAATTTCTTTCTAATAGGTCACTGCACTAAATATTTTAATATAAAGCATGAAAAATATTCTTACAGATATTATGTTAGTGAGTTGTCTTTATGTGACCAGCTATAAACCAAGAGGATCTATAATTGATTATTTTTTGTCACTTTTTGGATGTCATGGTAAGAACCTTCTGGCTGGATGTGACATAAATATCACAATATATTTGAATACTAGTATGACAAAGCTAAAAATTAATTTAAACATTTTATTTTTAGCTCCTTTACTTCTAGCTCCTAAGTTAAGATCAACTTGAAAATTTGTCAATAGTAAATTGTTTCCTGTACTAAACTTTGCACATATTCATATTATTTATTCTCTTAAGTTCTCAATATTTGATATCTTCAGTAATGATTTAAAAATAGTTATTGTGTGTAAGAGTTTATTGCATTTCTCATATTAACAGTGTACCAGACATTACATTACATAATGCATCCATTTTACCTCATATAATTTCAAGAATCTGCTCATACTATCTTAGGACAATTGCCATATAGTAGTATAAGTGATAAAATATCATTTAATTTGAATCATGTAATACCATTTAAGCCCACTTCATAGTCCTTACAAAATCTTTAACATAATTTAATATTTTATTAGCGATATTAGTAACTACTTGAATACTAGTATTGTTTATATTAAAAATAATATTTGCACAGACTCATTACTTTTAATCCTGTTCTAAATGCTTCCCAATAATTAATCTTTATATATAAAGAATATGAAACATTTTCTCTAATTATCATTATCCAAAATATGTAATAATCACTATTTAATTAAAGTATATACACAATATTTTTGCATTAAAGAAAGAGAAGATAAGTTTAATCTATTAAAAAGGTACATCTAGAAGTAAAGTAAACAAGTAATTCTGATGACAGACACCAAAGCAATTATTAAGCATACTATAAATAATGGATGCTACTAGTCTAATTTCCAAGGCTAAATAATAAATAACAGAGTTATCACTCTAATGTACTCATTATCCACTTGTTTCCTTTTCCTTAACTGACAAGTATACCTCTATTATATTATTTTTACTTTATTCATTCTGGAATGAATGTATCTTTTAATTGTAATACATTAAAGAGTCAATAACAGTAAAACTCCATTTTTGAGCAAATTGCTGCTTTAATATATGCATAGTAATACAGCTACACTCCTATAGTCATAAGAGTAAAAGCAAAAAATATTTTAATAGCATTTATTAATGTGTTTATATCATTAAATTACATCCTAAAAATTTATATCTGACTACCATGCTAGAGAAAGAAAAAATACTTTAAACCTAGAAAACTTTAGTTAAATATGTATTTTGAAAGAAAAACTCTAGGACACAGACATTTCAAGAGTCTGGATCTCAGCCGTGTATTAATACCTTAACTTTCTACTCCTTTTACTCTGTATTACTAAATCAAAAAAAAAAAAAAAAACACCCAAAACCAGAAATAAATGTTATAAAGAGAATGATGAAGACTGTCACCATGGCATTTTAGGATTTTTGACACTTTCAGACAGCACAAGAGATAGAAATCAAATCACAGGTTTATCATCACACAGAGATTCTGGAAATAAAGCTATTTGTAGGCACAGCATTCCTGGTATGCTGTGCCCTTTGTGTTGACATGAGCTAGAAAAAAAAAAAAAAAAAAAAAACTTTTCATAAACTCTTAAATCCTGCTTCAAAGACACTCAATGACTTACTGTGGTAAAATGAGGTATCAACTCTCAGCTTTTAAGCAAACAAAATATATTCCCAAATGAAAACAAAGTAATAAAAAATTCAATTATTTTTAAAACATTTCATATGGAAAAACCAAGAGCACAATAACAAGATATGAATTTTAAAGAGGGACTAATAGGTTAACTCATTTATAGACTGTTGGTAAGAAAATTCTTTAACTTAGCTATTATATTTATCAATCTAGGAGTTAAAGTTAAATATAAAACTTATCATTGATTAGAAGGGTAAAGTTAAAAGTATTATTAATCACATTGAGGAATGAATTCTTTGCAAAGTAACTTCATCTCATAGGTCTGGTTTGTTATAATACAACAAAATCCAGAAAACTTTTAATTGTCCAAGAGAAACGTAAGTTATTAATTGTCACATTCCACCTCTTCTTTACATTTTATAAAATGTCACCAAAACAAAGAAACAACATCAAAAATATTTATTTTTACATATGACCTTCCTATGTATTTCACAGTTTGTAAGTAATTAAAAGAATAAAGTAGGACAGGGAAAATACAACAAATAATTCTGATAAAGGTAATATAATCTTTATATTAGTTTCATATGATGCCAATTTTACATATAAATTAATATATATGTAGATGCATCTATTTGTACTTATACTGTTTTTAAATCAAGAATACTTCAGTATAATTACTAAAAGTGTTTGAGTGTAACCAAGCTAAAGAGCATAATGTAGGCATGGTATTGCATGCCTGTAAAACCATTACCAGGAGTCTGAAGCAGGAAGATTGCAGAAAATTCATTTTTAACCTAGACTTCATAGGACAAATAAGTTTAAAACCAGAGAAATCACAAAACACAAATTTAAAACTAATGTACCAATAAATTGAAGTTCAATTAGTATAATTATAGGTACACATAAATCAAAGAAAAATTCAGAAGAACGACATTTTAAAATAATTACAAGAACCATATAAGCATGCATCAGGTACCTGAATGTATCTTTTTTTTTATACTGACAATCTATCCAATTTGGAGAAACAAAATCTATGTATGGGAAGAAAAATACTATAGCAAAATTGCTGTTTAAACATTCAATATTCATGACTGCATATTTTATTGAACATTTATTAAAGATTATGCCATTGTCATTATTTGATTACATAACTAATGAAAATACATGTACATATGAATTCTTGCTAGTTTTATTTACATAGTATTATCTTTTATAGAATTGTCTATAAAGTACAGTATATTTAACTATAAAATTATTGTATAATATTTAAAATATATATATTACAAAGAATATTGTAACTCCTTTAAATATAATAAAGAAACAATAATTATAAACTTTTAGGTACTGTTCAAAAGCTATCACTTTATTTATATTGGGCAATAAATACAATTTAGTTTTTCATTCAATTCAATATTAGTATTAGGTCAACAATTTCGAAAACCTAATCTGTTTTGTTTAAAAATATGCTGCATTTATTTTACTATATTTGTTATGAGAATTTAAAATGTTTTTAAATAAAAGCATCTCTTTGCTTTTCATTCTTTCTTTTTTATATTGCTAATCTAATGAATTCCACTTCCATTTAATTAAATGCCTCTGCACTGTCCTATCCTAAAGTGTTTCATATACAACTCAACCTGAAAGACAGATATTTCCTCAAAATGTTTCCAATCAAATGGTCCTAAGAAACGAGCTGGTGTAGGTATCCTAATAGCTAACAGAACAGAATTCAAACTAAAATTAATTAAAAGAGATGGTGAAGGACATTCTATCTTCACCATAGTAAAAACCCATCAGATAAAGTCTCAATTCTAAACATTTATGCATCAAATATAAGGGTACCTACATTTGTGAAGAAACTTTACTAAAGCTTAAATCACAACTCAAAGATCACATATTAATAATGAGAGATTTCAGTAACCCCAGCCCAGACACTGGACATGTCTGCCAGACAGAAACTTAACAGAGAAATGGGGAACCGATGTTATGAGTCAAATGGATCTAACAGATATCTATAGCACATTTCATTCAAACACAAACAAATATACTTCTTCAGCACCACTTGGAAACTCCAAAAATGTCCATATACTTGATAACAGCAAATCTCAAATGATAACAAAAAATTAGAATACCTCAAGGTATCTTATTGGATCACCATGGCTTAAATTTAGAATTCAATAACAAAAATTACAGAAACCCTAAAAATTCATGGACATTGTACAAGGCTCAACTGAATCATCACTGGGTCAAGTAATAGAGAAAAGAAACTAAAGACTTTCTAGAATCAATGAAAATTATGCAAAGTATACCCAAACTTATGGGATAACATAGAGCAGTGCAAAGAGGGAAGTTACAAACCACTGAAATCTCACAGTAATAACTTAATAGAAAACCTGAAAATTCTAGAACAGAAAGAAGCAAACTCACCCAAGAGGAATAGATTATAGCAAATAATTAAATCAAGACCTAAAATCAATAAATAGAAACAAAAACAACAATAAAAAGAATCAATGAACAATGATGGTTCTTTTAGAAAATCAACAACATAAACAAATCCTTATTGAAACTAACCAAAAGGCAAAGAGAGAATATCCAAATTTACAAAACCAGAAATGAAAAGTAGAACATAATAAAAGAAACTGAGGAAATCCAGAGAATCATCAGTTCATGCTCCAAAAACTTGTACTCCATATAATTGGAAACTCTTTAAAAAGTAGACAATTTTCTATATAGGTACCATAAAAAATTAAATCAATATAAAAAAATTTAAACTGATCTATAATCCCTAAGGAAATAGAAGTAGTTATCAAAAATCTCACAATTACAAAAACCCCAGGGCTAGATCATTTCAGCACAGAATTCTTCCAGAATTCCAAAGAAGATATAATATCAAGACTCTTCACATTGTTCTGAACAATAAAAACAAAAGAAACATTGCCAAATTCTTTTTATTAGGCTACAGTTAAACTGATGCCCAAACCACACAAAGATGCAACTAAGAAAGAGTATTACAGACCAATCAATTGTATGAACATTGATGCAAAATTACTCACTGGAAATAAAACTGGAAAATTAAATATAAGAAAAAAATTTTTAAAATCATCCACTATGATCAAGTAAGCTTTATCCCAGAGATGCAGGGATGTTTAACATGTAGAAATATGTTAATGTAATGCATCATAAAAACAAACTAAATGAAAAAAACACATTATCATCTCATATTTTGAAAAATACCTTTAACAGTATCTAACACCTTTTCATAATAAAGGTCTTGGAGATATAAGTGATACAAGAAACGTACCTAAACATATTGAAGGCAATATACAGCAACAGACAAACAACCTAAAACTAAATGGAGAAAAACAAAAGGCAATCCTACTAAAATAAGGAACAAGACAGGATTGTTAACTCTCCCTGTATCTATGTAATATAGTACTTGAAGTTCTAGCTAGAACAATGAGACAATAAAAGATCAAGAGGATAAATATGAGAATGAAAGATGTCAAACTTTTGCTGTTTCCAGATGGTAGTATACGTAAGTGATCCCAAAATTCTATCAGGGAATTCCTATAGCTGTAAACACCTTCAGCAATCTGGCAAAAATATATATTTTAAAGGTATTTTGACTTTGAAATTTGTGTCTAAGAATATATTGCTTTTTGCATTAAGAAAGTCTATTTAGGTCTATTTAGCTGTTTGCATACAGCATTTTGCAAGCACAAATTTAAACTCCAATCAGTGTCACACAAAGCCAATAACTCAGACATGTGGAAGATCTTTTGAAATATTTTTTTAAAGTAAAAGTTAATTTCAAGTATTAATATCAAGAAATATATCTAAAACCTGCAATATCTAAAATGACTCATGTTCAGTTATTTGATTTATATTAAATGTTAAGGATTTTTAATTGCAATTATACATATATACTTATTGTATATATCACATATATTTTAAGATAATATGTTTATATGGCCTATGTCAACATGTAATTGGAATAATCAAATTATTTCACCAACAAATATAAGAAATTATGTGAGTCAACTTTCATCAGTTTTATTCATAGTTACTGAATTGACTATACACTAATTTAAATTTTTCAAAAATTAGAACATTTTTATAATTTTATATTTTATATCATATGTATTCTTCATTAAAGCTATAAAAATATGGTTTATAGTAAAGCATTTCAGTGCTTTATGTAAATATTACTGTAAGTAATATTTTAACTGAAGTTAAAATGGGTGTTACTTTATTATTATTTAGCAAGGCACCTATTTTACAGTATTTTATGATATTCAACACTGGTAACAGACTAACAATTACAGCCTCTAATACTGATGCTTGGTTTATGAATATATTAGTTTACTTTAATACATTATGCTGGGGATCAGCCTCAGCATAGATTGTGAATCCTCGAACCTTGAAATATCTGCAAGGAGAAGAATGATTTGAAGATATGGGTATTGATGAAAACTGACAGATCTGAAAGTCAGTCAGGAGATTTCTTTCTCAAAAGTCTGTCTGACAGTCAGAGACCCACTCTTTTATTTAGCATAAAATGAAACAGTATTACATTCCTGTAGTTTTAATGTTTTACAGGTAAAGTTTTTCTCATTAAATCAAAAAGACATAACATTCTTAAAAATCAGCAGAGAGATTTTCTGTATCCCCATCCCTGTGCCCTGGGAATAATGCCAAGGCACATACTAAAGTTAATGTTTATGTTACTGCTGAGGTTATCACCTCAGAGGCCATTACTTGCTGTTTCACAGAAAGATCAGAAACAGAATTTATTGGTCAATGTGCCAGACAGACAGGCTGACAGAAGCAGCCTTCTAACCCATTTTCTTCGTTTTTTCAAGCTCTCTTTAGCAAAATTATGCCATTTTGAGTTTGACCTCCATTTTTCCTATTTGAATAATAGAGCCTCAGTATTGAAGGGTTAAATAATTCTCCAAGGAAGTGTCCACCATTTAGCAAAAATGTTTTGCTTATATAAAACTTTATCTCATCTATATGTTACTCCATCCTCATCCTTTAACCCAGGGAATTCCAATAAACTCCTGTAGGTACATTGGACTTTTTATAATAAAGTCAATTTTTCAGGGGTTTCTGTTTATTATTCATCATAACTATGTTCAATTTTGTGGGACCTAAAATATCCTTCCAAATATTATAATTGCATATTCTACAAACAATAGAATATCAATACAATCTTCTCAGAATTGCACTGCTTTCTTCTGATTTAGGTACTTTCTCAGCACATACATCAATTCAGGTCAGTAGTCACATTTCTCTTAATCAATTGTACAACAGAATTCAACTTTAAGGATGTCACTGAGGTGGAAGAAAAAAGGAACTCAAAAAATAGGTAGATCAATTAGATAGCCATGGCCAACATCAAATGAATTGTTAACAAGAACATATGAATCTGCCAAAACTGATGTCCTCAGGACATATGAGTTGTTACAGTCTGGTCTGCTGAGGACAAAGTTATCCAGAACCCCAGGGGTTTCTCCAGGATGTTCTTTCTACAACATCTCAGGGACCTCCATTGGAGTTTCTGGAGGATCTTCATGAGGGTTATCAAATGCCACCTGTGGCAAAATTATATCAACATATTTATAACAATGTACTTTAAAAGGAAAAAGAATCTCTCATATTGTTCCATTTTTATTTGCCCTTGATGTTAATGCTAATCAAATAATTGTCCTGTCATTTAAATAAATGTCTGCCCTTTGTCCTGCAATTCAGTGCTGGCCATCAACGTAACAACTATGCCGGTTCTCCAATGATCTTCCCTCATAGAAAATTATTCTTGATGTGAAGAATTTAAATATTATTACCAAACATTATCTTAATCACCACATCTATATATTTAAACTCTTTATTTCTGTAAAATATTATTTTCAATTATATTCTACTATTTAAAATTTTATTATATATTCACATTCAAATTTCTCATTAAATTATATATTTACATGAATTGCATTACATGTATTAATGTTTACTTGAGATACATATGCAATTTAATAAGTATAAAATATTTTTTAAATGAAATTTATTTTGCATACCATTTCATTGAGCTACACTGAGAATAATTTTTTTGCTGAAAGCTTATCAATTAATTCTAATCAAGGCATTATTTATCTCTGCTGTTACTTTTCTCAAAACCTCAACATTAACAGTTTGCTTCATAAACAAAAATTAACATGAAGCTAGGGATCCTTGGTAAGGCTAAGCAAATATTTCTCAGGTGAAAGAAGTTTTATTTTAAATAATGCCAAGAAAAGTAACTCACTATGCTTGTGTGATTGGAGTCATAAATAGAAGGTTTTTAACATGTCTAAATTGGTAACTGCATAACAAGCAATAATTTAGTTCCATAAGTACTAGAGATTTTGATATTTGGAAAGTTCTTTCAGAATCTATTAAATACAAATTTAAGTGTATTATAAAATATTAAATGTCAGCATTAAAAGAAAACCATAAAATAATTCTAATATTATGCTAGTATTGTAGATTGAACCAAGATCAGCTCCTTGAGAAATAGATAAATTATGTACTGATTGGAAGAAGGGATGGGTAGACACTAGTGCAAAAATACATTCAACAGCATAAAAAAAAAAACAATATGGTATAACTAGAACCTAGTGGTTCAACAACAGCAAAAGCTGAACATCCCAAAATAGAAGAAGCAAAGGAAAATGATCTTACAATATCTTTATAAAGATGATAAAAGAGGAAAATAAAAAAGAAATTAAAAATCCCTTAAGGAAATAGAGGAAAACACAAATAAAAAAAAAAACAGAATAAATCAATAATCCCCCTCAAAAAAAATCCTTAAAGAAAGTCAAGAGAAAGCAATCAAACAGGTGAAAGAAACAGTTCAAGACTTAAAAATTGAAATACAAGCAATAAAGAAGACACAAAGCAAAGGTATCCTGGAAATGGAAATCTGACTAAACATTCAAGAACTACAAATACAATCATAACTAACATAATGCAATAGATGGAAGAAAGAATCTCTGCAGTGGAAGATACAATAGAGAAAATAGTCACAGAAAATACTAAAAATCATAACACAAAAACTCGAGGAGACCTGATCCAAACCAAATAATAGAAGTAGAATAGTAGAAAAATGCCAGTTCAAGGGCACAGAAAATATATTGAACAAAATCATAAAAAATACCTTTCCCAAACTAACAAAAGAATTGTCTATGAAGATAGAAGAATCTGACAAAACACTAAATAGACTAAACCATCCCAAAAATGTGTACACAATACATAAAAACCAAATCACTAAACATACAAAGTAAAATGAAAGATTTTAAGAGCTGCAAAGGTAAAACACCAAATAACTTTTAAAGGCAGAGTCTTCAGAAAAACATCTTATTTCTCAATGAAGAATATCAAATTCAGAAACGTCCTGGATAGAAGTTATGCAGACACTAAGTGACCACAGATGCCAGCTCAGACTATTATACCCAGTAAAACTGTCAGTTACTATAGACAGAGTAAAAAAGATATTCCATGACAGAATAAACAATACCTCTCAACAAATATAGCCCTACAGAAAGCACTAGAAGGAAAGAAGCCAGAAGCAATAGATAATCCCACAGAATGAAACCCCAAAGAATGAAAACACATACACTACCACCAAAATTAATAAGAATTATCAATCACTTCTCATTAATATTCTTTAATATCAGTGGACTCAATTCACCTATAAAAAGACATGGGCTAACACAATGGATATGAAATCCATCATTCTGCTGCATACAAGAAACACACCTCAACTTCAAAGACAGACACAGGCTTAGAGTAAATGGTTGGGAAAAGACTTTCCAATCAAATGGTCCTAAGAAACAAGATGGTGTAGTTATCCTAACATATAACAAACTAGACTTCAAACTAAAATCAATCAAAATAGAAAAAAATCAAAATCAAAATAGAACAGGACAGACATTACTTATTTATCTCAGAAAAGTCCATCAAGAGAAAGTCTTAATCCTGAACAATAATACCCCCAATACAGAGGCATCCACACATGTAAAAAAAATTACTAAAACTTAATCCTCATATCAAATCCAACACACTAATAGTAGGAAAATTCAATGCCCTACTCTTACCAATAAATAGGTCTACCAGACAGAAACACAACAGATACTATGATGCAAATGGTTTTAATAGATATTTACAGAACATTCCTCCCAATATCAAAGAATATAACTTCTTCTAAGCACCCCATAGAACTTTCTCTAAAGTTGACCATAAACTCTCCAATAAAGCAAATATGAATAGATACAAAAAGGTGAGAATAACCCCTTGTATCTTATCAGACAACCATGAAATAATGCTAGGGTTCAACAACACAAACCACAAAAAATCCTATAAACTCTTAGAAACTAACATCCCTCAATTGAACTATCTCTGGGACAAGAGAGAGCTAAAGAAATAAATTAAAGGCACCATAGAATTCAATGAAAATGAATCCACAGCATACCAAAAATTTATTAGATGCAAGAAAAGCAGTGATAAGAGGAAAGATCATAACATTAGGTGCCTACATTAAAAATTTGATGAAATCTCACACAAGAGTCTTAACAACACAACTGAAAGCTCTAGAACAAATAGAAGCAAAGTCACTTAAAAGGAGTAGAGGAAAGGAAATAATCAAACTCAGGGCAGTAAAATTAACAATGAAAAAAATACAAAGAATTGATAAAATGAGTAGGTTCTTTGAGAAAGTTGAAAAGATAGACAAACCCTTATCAAATTAACCAAGAGAGAGAGAGAAAATATCAAAATTAACAAAACCAAAAATGAAAATAGGGTCATAAACACAGACACTCAGGGCATCCAGAGAATCATTAGGACTACTTCAAAAACAAGTACTCCACAAAATTGGAAAATCCAAAAGAAATGGACAGATTTCTGGACAGGTTCTAAGAAAGATAAAAAAAGCATTAAAAGCCTCCAACCAAAAAAAAAAAAAAAATCCCAGAGTTAGATAGTTCGGTGAAGAATTCTACCAGAATATCAAAGACAAACAAATTCCAATAAAATACTGGGAAACCAAATCAAGAACGTATAAAATAATTCACCATGATCAAGTAGGCTTTATCCCAAAGATGTAAGAATGGTTTGATGTATAAAAAGCAAGTAGAATAATGAATTAATGCTGTATGTATCTTATAAGCTTTACAGACAACATATGTATTAATATCTATGTCAATTTGTAATTATCTGAATGACCAGATTATTATACTAATATATTTATTACAGTAATTGTATCACCTTGCTATTTTTCCTCTTATGTTGCATATTACTCCATCCGTTTCTAAAGACTTAAATAATTATCAAAATAATCTGTGTATAAAAAGAAAGGAGATATATTACAATGGTTTTGATCTGCATTTTAAAATTCTATAAATGTCATATGAGCAGTTATTCAGAAATATTGTTGATATTTTTGAAGTAGTTCTAAATTAATTTCAAGAACTATTTTAAAAGTCTGCTATAGAAATCAATAGCATAATTATTGTATAACATGTACCAGGCTTGTGAATATGTCTTATTTATTTTGTAAAGCTTTATATAATTGGAGAAAATATTTTTGTATATGAAGATAGAATATATTTAAAACGGTTTATAATTTGATTCTCAAAATATATAGACATTTTATTATTTTTATTGATGTCATACATAAAAATAGTAATGAATAGAGAAGTTTTAAAATATTGCATAAAAGCAGTTAGATTCCAAAAATATATAATAAAACTTAAATATGATAGAATGCATAATTTGATTCCCATCTTATCAATTGATTTACATTATATGATAATTGCAATATAATTCTTATATATATTATATAAACTTGGATGATAAAATATTTTTAATGCCTGATTATAGAACTATTTGAATGTAATAATTATTTCATTAAAATGTATTTAAATGTTTGTGTTTCAACTCATTAATTTTTATTTTATTGGCTATAAAATATTCAATATATCTTTTAACTATTGTGTTTTTTCCCATTACTGTATCTTATATTTTATATACGCTAGCAAAATATTGTATACTATACAGTATATACTAAAAAATTACAGTGTATTTTATACATTACTGTAAATAAAAAATATGTAAAACAGATATATCCTTATTTTTGTTTATCAATGTATCTATTTTGCAGAGTTTTTAATATACTTAAAATTAGCATTGGATAAATTAAGGCAAACAATTTTGATGCTTTCTTTATGAAGCCATTAATTTATTTTAATAAAGTCAACATGGATTTTTAAAAATGTACTTTAATGAGCAAAATAACTTGTCTATTTTTTACTCATTGCTATTGGGAAAAAAAATGGTCTATCATTTAAACAAATACATAATCTTTGACTTTCTCAACATGCCAGGTACCAATCTCATAAACTAGTGCTCACCAAAAGCTATTCAGCCATATATTTTATGGTCAACATTTTTAACACTAATGTCAAATTAATACTAAAACAACTTTAATACCTCATTATTTACATATTGAAAATATGTAATTTTATTTTCAATGGTATTTTTATTTCAATTTTTGATTATATATTCCTACTGAAAATCATTAATTATATATTTATAGAAGTTATATTACATTGATTGTTAATTGTGTTTATTTGGCATATGTTGTATATATATATATAATTTCTTCACTTAACAATTTTTAACCAATTTATTCTTTACACTGTTTAATTTAATTTTAGTAATTTTTTTGTATAGAAAAAACTACTCTGGAGGGTTCACTGAATCAAGAATAACCACTGGAGTTCCATCGGAAAAGGAGGTACGCCCTCCCAGGATAGGTAACTGTTGACAGGCATGAGCAGTGTGTGGAACCTCAAGGCCTGGGATTAGATTGTGTTCCTATGCATGGGCTGACACCTTGAAACCCATTCCCTGCAGAGAAACACCTAACCCAGTCTTGATATTGGGATGAGGAATAGGACTTGCCTGGAGTGGACGTGTCATGATGAGCTGACCCGCCTTGGGACTTCTTGCTCTTTTGGGGAAGGGGATGGGTGGATGGGGGAGGCTGAAGGCTGACTGGGAGGGATTGGGAGGAGGGAATGGAGGAGGAGCAAGGGGATACATAGATAAAAATAACATTTTTATTAAAAAAATAAAAGAAAAGAAAGAAAAAGTTAATTAAATTTTCACACATTCTAATCTCTGACTAACAGAAAAACAAGAAATAATTATTTTTCTCATTGTAATCCTGTATTGACTACAAGTATTTTATACTATAACTAAGTAACAAGAAAAATATTTTGGTATATTGATTTATCTCCAATTAACTCTTTTATTCAAAGCCTGCTGTTTAGCTATTACTTTATTTAAAGCTAATATTTCCATGATCAATTAAGCTATTAAATTTCAAATGATATTTTAGTACATGTTATATTTGACTTTTAAAAATTTAAATTAAGATACACACCAGTTCTAAAGATATTAGGATATACCACAAGAGCTGGAATACAAATGTATAAAGCAAATATAGCATAGCATATATGACCAGGAATGTGAAGAGTTCTGTAGTCACTAAATATCTACCTGGTTTGGAAAGATTATCTCTATAAATGTTGTGAGAATATTGTTTTTAACAGCTGTTTTAACTATTTGAATATAGTACTTTACAAACAATAAGTTATTGTTAACATTAAAGTTTTATCAGTGTCATTTAAAGGCAATTATAAAGGAATAGAGATGAAAAATTTGAAATATTAATTAAAAGTTTAAAATTTATTCTTAAACTATTTTTGCTAAAATTTGTTACAATATATAAAATAGTCCATATTGTATTGTTTGATTTATAATAAATATTATGTTCTAATTTTACATTTATATTTATTATATATCATATAAACTTTTAATTAACATATTATATGACCACATTACTGTCATTATTTAAATCCTCAAACTACTTCAATTTAATTGTTTATATAAATGCTCATAATCTCTTATTTTATTTATATTATATTGTTTGTTATTTAGGAATAGTATATATTACTTCACATCATATTTCACCATTAGGCTATTGTTTATAAATATAGTATTATATTAATGGTTATAGCCCAAGTCTGTACATAATACAGCATGTAATAAAACATTATTGCATTATACAAAATCATTACTGCAAGTGATACTTTTTGTAATTTAAACAGGCATGAATCCGTTATTACATAGTAAGTGTTCTGTCTTATAATTTTTCATCCAAACCTTAGTTTTAAATCCACAATTTTATAGTCCAATTCTGACATTTTTCTTATTAGTGTTGCATACCTTTAAACACATTAAATCTGTGATGATATATTTTATATTTAATAAAATCAGTCTGTAATACCAGAGAACAAAAGTACCCATAGTCAAGCATTGAGAATCAGAGAGTGGTAACTCATGCCTTTAATCCCAGCATGGAAATGACTGAGTGGTGACCTACACCTTTAATCTTGTAAATCAAGAGGCAGAGATCTGTCTGTGCTTCTGTGAGTTCAAGGCCTAACAACCAAACAATAGTAGTTCACATCTTTAATCCTAACTCTAGGATTATGATGCAGAGTTTAACCTGGAAGTGAAAAAACTGGATGAAGAAGATATTTAAGTCAGGAGTAGGTAGACGTTGTGGTACTCTGTAGAAGTGACTAGCCAGGCTGAGATCTCTTGAAGATAGCTTTTACCCTAAGAAGTTGACTGGGTAAGAATTAACTGTAGTCTATTTCCTCTCTGATATTTCAGCTTTTCATGAATATCTGGCTTTGAGTTTTCATTAAATACCAACTAGAATTTGTGTTTCATAAATCTATGTAGCTTCAATGGAAAAATAATTTTGTATGCATTGATGTTTTTATACTTATTGTTATGCTAAAAAAAATTAGTTTCCCTTTTGTTTAGACAAATTCCTCCTTGTTTTTGCTCCTCTACAATAATTAAGGTTAAACCCATGCATGACGTTCAGTATGCTGGTACAGTCTCCGATTTAGTATGTTCATATTACAGAATTAAGGAGACCTATAGCTACATGCATGTGCATATGTGTGAGATCACCATCACTCACAACACTGAACAATAGATAAGTCCAATCAAAATAATTGATGAAGTTTCACCAATAATTTTTTTGGCAATTCTGTAAGGCATGGAACCCAGGTCTTGCATTTACAAGTTAAGTACACTAACAGAAAGTCACATTAAAAGATAACAAGCAGGAAAATGTAATAGATATTTATTTAAATACTATAAATTGATCCTCACTTTTTATTTGGTAGTATAGTACTGTGGATAAAACCAAGCACTTTTATGCATTCCCAAAAAGCATTACAGCTTTTAACCATATATGCCTATCAGATGCAAGCAATTACCTCATCACTTAGTAAATATTCACCTAATATTTTAAATGTCATATTAATTATTTATTTATGATGATGTGAGATATCATGAACATGAGTGCACTATGTCCTAACTGAAAATGATCACAAAAGATACATTACCATGCCAGGAAAACTTGTAAACTTGTAAAATAGAGGCTATCTCCTCAGAATCCATTAGTGACCTTGCAGGGTATCTCATTGATGGAAGGAAATTTAAGCCAACAGGCAAATTTTAATCTAACAAAAGTTTCTTTCCAAAGTGGGCATGAATTGAAATTTATAAAGCCAGACAATCTTGGGAACTTGTAGCCAGATAATCTGTACTTTTTCTTTTCTCCCAGAAGTTCTGCATTGTCCCTGAAAGTTTTTCTGGGAAGTGAGAATGTCTGGATTCCAGATGAGCATGTGCACCTAAAGGCCAAGAAGGCAATGCTGTGCACTTTTTATGTCACAGTTGCTGGAATTTCAAGGAAAGAATATAAAAAGCATCTTACCAGCTGTAATCTATCAATTTCAAGGAAACGATTGAACTTAGTTTAGGAACTAGGTATTGGATGTCCAAATATTCCATTTCATGAAATCACTATTAACAAAGAATATGTGGACATGTTTTCAAATTGCAACAGATAAAGGATAATTTTAATATTAAATGTGTATCTGTACCTAGTACTTTATTGGAAATTAATAAACAGTACTGAGAAATACATAAGGTATCATAATGGCATAGTCTATCTGATTAGAATATTCAATATTTAAAGTGATATTTTCCCATTGGTTCTCATAATATGCGTGTTACAAGTCAATTTCTATTATTTCTAAAATTTTGTACATGTGGTATGGGTATTTGCTTTATTTTGTGCAAATTAATCTTTTTTCTCTCAATATCTTGTTTTGTATACTTTCATAAGAATTTATCTTAAGCTAAAATATAATAGTTCTCATATATTAAAATAGATATAATATTTTTACTAAAAGTTTTTTCACCAAAACTAAACTGAAAATAACTCGGGCATAACTGAGTTATAATAGAAATAAAATAGGCTTTTCATGTACAGGCAATTTCATGTATCAACCAAGGAAAACTAGATCAAGTAGTATGAGTAGTATGTGTCTTGTTTGAGACATACTTTTGTTATATAGCACTGAAAGATGTGGAATATATGGTGATGCATCTTCCTCTTTCACACTGGTGAACATAAAGAAAAGAACATAAAGGTGGTAGAAGAAAGTATTTGGGAAGGGATTCTTGGAATATGGGCAGAGATTAAGGTAGAACATTAGTATACACATCATACATGTACGAAAATGTATATACATACAAAATGTATATATATATATATTTATATACAAACTGAACAAAAATATTCTAATAAATAAGTTCTAAAAGTAATAAAAGAGAAAGAATAAGAGCATAGCAATATTTAGTAAAGAAAAACTATTTGATATATCAAATACACTTAGTCAATAATCACTGGAAAGAAGAAAGAAAAAAATTAAATAGTCACCAAAATTCTATAGCTTACTACATTTATTTCTGTTAGGGATATAAAATAAAAATAACACAGAAAAACTTGAAATGTTGCTGGACAAAGAATATATGTTTTTTATACCTAAAGTTTTACATGTCCAAAAAATGATGCTTGGTGGGAATTTAAAACTTCTAGGACTAGAAATGAAACAACATTTCCTAACCACATGATCATAGGTTACAATCACAAAGACAAAATTTTCAAAGCAGGAATTTGCATAGCATAGTAAGCTGCAGTCATAAGGAAGTCATGAAAGTTAGTTCACAGTACTGAGTCTCTGTCCATAGAACCCATCTCATGTAGTAATTTGTATGAGGTCATTTGTAACTAAGAATAAGTTAGCATAGATTTAAATAGCTACAGAAAAACTCTAAAGAAGAAATGTAAACTGAATGACTTTAGAAAAAAAAAGGTGGGGCATAGTTGTCAACACCATTAATCCTACCTAACACTTGGGAAGCAGGTGTAGGTAGATATCTGAGTTTGATGCCAGCCAAGTCTTGTATGCTATAGTTTGGTAGCTACTGCTACATAACGAATTAAAAATACGGAATCATCTATCATATCCTCAAAACCTATTTGTCCATTGTACATTAAGATATATGTCAATACTGCTCTTTTATCATGTAAATGATATTTGGTATATTATTTTGAACTAGTACAACTTTAAATAGAGAACAGTAAAAAATAATGACCTAAATTTGTACAACTTTAGTAAATTATTTCCATTTGTATAATATATTAATATTAACAATGACTAGAGTAACTTCAAATAGAGAAAAATATTAAGATATATTTAAAATAAAGCCATATGTGGAACTGACAATTACATTGAATTTCAAAATGGTCATCCCTGCTAAGAAATACAATGAAATAAATAAGACATTAAATACATTATTCAGAGGTATCACCAACTCCAGAAGCAGACATTTCATAAGATTGGCTATTAGATGTCTTTAAAACCCAATTTTGTTAACTTTTGTCTCAGTTTTTCCCACCTCTCTAACAAAAACAAGGTAATTTAAAGAGCAAGAATATAAATAAGAAAAACTAGTACTTTAAGAAGTTGGCATTATTTTGAAGAACTTTCACTAGCACAGAGGACACAAATTAGGTTAAAGATTCATGTCACACAAAAGATCTGTAAAACAACCTAAAAATTGACATTCATTTTCAAGAGACTATGTCTTTATATGGCCTCAGTATAATAAAGAGAATAAATTCAATAGTTAATCAAGGGTCATGGAAGAGGTATCTGTTACATTATTCTAATTGTTCTGAGCATTTCACAAATAGAGTGCTATCTCAAAGCATGTTTTTAAATTCAGCTACACAGAATTCATTAGTATCATGTCTAATTCAATGGAATTAAAGAAACTATGGGACCATCAAAGGATAGACATATGAATGATGTAGCATTACATGTCTGAAATCCCAGTATTTAGAACACTGAGGCAGGAGCATCTCTTCAACTTCAAGTATACCCTAGACTAAATAACAGCACACTGACTTCAAAAGAAACAGATAAGTATAGGGAGTTTAACAAAACCTTCGTATCAATGATGGAAAGGCATTCTTAAATTTTCATATTTTGTATAATTTACCAAAAATTTTAAAAGCACAAATAAAAAATCAAATCAGGGGAGACTCCACAGCCTTTGGTCCATAACCAACTAAGAGGTAAGTGCCACCCCAAATCCCAGGCCAAGTAGTGACTGTCAGTTTCTAAAACCTAGTCAGGGCATAGTCTCCGGTACCTAAACCGCTCCAAGCTCATCCCTAAACCAAAGCCAGGTGTGAGAGGACCCCAAAATAGAATTCCCAGAAAAAACAGAGCTGGAGGGACATCTCATAGCCAAAACCCACACCAATCACAAACTGTGTCATCACACACTGTCAGTTATAGACCATGCATCCTCCTGGTACACAGCTAACTAAGGAAGACCACCTCAGTAACTAGAGACACACAGCCCTTGGACCCACAACTGACTAAAAGCCTATTAAGAGTTGACTAAGAGTGAACCAAAGAAGCAATGGGCAGACAACAGTCCAAGAATATATATAACAGTATAAAGAACAACAAGGTACCACCAGAAGAAGCTGGTGGATCTACAACATTAAGATATGAGCATGAGAATAAAAAGAAAACAAAAAAGCAACTTAAAACAACTTTGTGAGGACAGTAGAAGACTTAAAAGAGAAGATAAAAATTCCATTAAATAAATAAAACACACAAAAAATTGAATGTGATTAAGAAATCCCAGAAAGAAAATAAGAAAATCAAGAAAACATAAACAGGTCAAAGAAATATTCTAGAAATTAAAAATTGAAATACAACCCATAAAGTATTGAACAAACCAAAACAATGCTAGAAATAGAAAAATCTGAAAAAGATCAACTGAAATTACAGAGGCAAGCATAACCACAAACTGCAAGAGATGGAAGAAAGCCTCTCTAGAGTGGAAAGTTCAATAACAAAAATAGATACGTCAGTCAAAGAAAACACTAAAACCAAGAAAGTCATAAGACAAAATGTCCAGGAAATTTTGAACACCATGAAAAGACCAAACCTGAGAATAATCAGAATCAAAGGAGAGGAATACCAAATCAAAGGTATAGGAAATATGCTCAACAGAATCATAGAATAAAACTTTCCCAACTAAAGAATGAAATGCCTATAAAGATACAAGAAGCTCACAGAACACCAAATATATTAGGCCCTCCTAAAAATCTGCTCTCCAAATAATAATAAATCCATTAAACCTATAGAATAAAGAAAGAATACTAAGAGCGGCAAAGGAAAAAGGCCAAACTAACTATAAAAGCAGATCCACCAGAATAACACCTGACTATACAGTGGAAACAATGAAAGCAAAACTATCAACCGCCATCGAAGTAGTAAACATATATTTCATGACAAAATCAGATTTAAAAAATACCAATCCACAAATCCAGCGATACAGCAAGAACTAGAGGGAAAATTCCAACCTAAGGAAAACAGATACACCCATGAAACCACAAGCAATTGATAATCACACAGAAGAAAAACTCGAAGTAAAATACACACATATTACCACTAAAAATAGCAGGAAATAATATTAATTGGCCCTTAACATCAATAAACCCAATTCACCTATAAAGATACACACCCTAACACAATGGATACAAAAAGAAAAGCTGTCTCCCTGTTGCATACAAAAAACACACCACAACTTCAAAGGAAGACACAGGCTCAGAATAAAGGGTAGAGAAAAGACTTTCAAAGCAAATGGTCCTAAGAAACAAGCAGGTGTAGACTTCAAACCAAAATCAATCAAAAGAGACCAGGATGGATATTACTTATTATCTCAGAAAAAAAAATCCACCATGATGAAGCCTCAGTCCTGAATATTTATGCCCCCAACACAAGGGCACCTACACGTATAAAAGAAACACTACTAAAGCTTAAACCTTACATAAAACGACACACACTAATAGTGGGAGACTCCAGTACCCCACTTTTGCCTTTGGGTAGGTCAACCAGACAGAAACTCAACAGAGAAATAAGGGGTCTAACAGATATTATGACCCAAATGAACTTAATAGATATATACAGAACCTTCTACCCCAAATTATAGAACATACATATTTCTCATCAGCCCATGGGACATTCTCTAAAACTGACCACATAGTCATTCATAAAGCAAATATCAATAGATACAAAAAAATGGGAAAACTCCTTGTATCATATCAGACCTCCATGGTTTAAAGCTAGAGTTTAAAAATCACAAAAATCACAAAAAGTCTACAAACTTATGGGAACTGACCATCTGTCAATTGACCCACCTTTGGATCAAGGAAGAAATTAAGAAAAAAATCAAAAACTTTCTAAAATTTAATGGAAATTAATCCACAACATAGCCGATCTTATGGGACACAATGAAAGCAGTGCTAAGAGGAAAACCCATAGCACTAGATGTCTATGTGAAAAACCTAGAAAATCACACAAAGGAGAACTAACAGCCCAGCTGAAGGCTTTAGAACAATTAGAAGCAAACTCACCTAGAAGGAATAGATATAATCAAACTTAGGGTGGAGATCAATACAATAGAAACAAAGAATCAGTAAATCACAGAGTTGGTTCTTTGAGAAAGTCAACAATATAGATAAACCCTTATGTAAACTAACCAAAAGGCAGAAATAGTATATCCAAATGAACTAAATCAGAAATGAAAAGGGGGACATAACAACAGACACACAGAAAATCCAGAGAATTGTCAGATCACACTTTGACAATCTTTGCTCCACTAAAACAGAAAAATCTAAAAGAAATGGACAGCTTTCTGGATAGGTACCACTTACCAAAATTAAATCAAGATCAGATTAAAGACCTAAATTTTCAACTTTTAAAGAATGTTAAAACAGTTAAAACAAAGGGCCAGAAAAACAGAGAAGAAAACCAAAGCCATATATGGCTAATACAGCAATGAATCTATGATGATTTTGTTTGTTACAGACATAGCTCTCTGAGTAGAACAAAATTATAGGCAGACCTTAGAACAGCTGGTATAAGAGCATATAATACTCAGCGCATTGAGGAATATAATATTCCTTGGAATTCTCCAGTATTCATTATTAAAAAGAAATCTGAAAATGGAAAATGGTAAAAGATCTAAGAGCTACTAATAAGGTGATTCAGTCAATAGGCCCTTTATAGCCTAGAATGCCTCTGCATTCTCTATTGTCTAAAGGGTGGTCTATTATAGTTATTGATTTAAAAGATTGTTTCTTCACTATACTTTTACAAGGAAAGGATGGATTATAATTTGCCTTCACAGTGGCTACTTGTAATAATTCTCATCCTGTTAAGTCATATCAATGGAAGGCTCTCCCACAAGGGATGTTAAAGAGCCCCATCCTGTACTCTTTTTTTGCATGACAACCATTGGAAATGATTTGTGTACAATTTCCTCAATATATAATTTAATATTATGTTAACAATATTCTACTAGCTGATTTAAATATAGATACTTTAGAGAAAATGTTTCAAGATAGAAAGCTTTGTCTTGTGGGAATTACAAATTGCTTGTGAAAATTACAAAGAGAGATTTCTATTAATTACTTAGACTATAAAATAAGTTTACCAAAAATTCAACTGAAAATGGTATAAATCAGGAGAAATTAATTGTGGACTATTAAAGATGCTGAGAGATTTTTGGGAGACATTAGCTGACTATGGCCCACAAGTGCATTTAAAAAAATCAAGAACTGAGTTGATGTGGGATGTCTTTCTGTATGCTGTGAATATCATTGGTAATTAAAGGAACTCTTTTGGACTATGGTAGGGAAGCAGATGGGAAATCTGAGCATAGATAAAGGGGAAAGAGGGCAGAGTCAAGGCTGATATGATCCAGTCATCCCCGAAGCAGGATGTAAAGAATAGGTAAGCCACGGGCCATGTGGCAAGACAGATTAATGGAAATGGGTTGAGTTAAGATGAAAGAGCTAGCTAGAAATATTCCTGAGCCTTAGGCCAAGGAGAAAGTAATTAATATAAGCCTTTGTGTGATGTGATTATTTGGTTCAAAGCAGTAGTGGGACTGCGAGTTGGTCCAAACCATTTCTATACTGATTAAATTGTTTCAAACCTTAAAAGGTGAAATTAAATATTCCAAGAGAACTATCAGTTGAAGCTGAGGGAGAATTTTCTTTTGTAGAAAATAAAGTACAGGATGAATATGTGGGTCATTTGGATCCAGAGTTAGATTGCATTCTGGTTATTTTACTTTCTATGCAATCTCCCCGTAGGAATTTTAATTTTAATTCAGAGAGAAATAATATATTAGAATGGATATTTTTATAACACAAACATAGTAAGAAATTAAAGACATATGTAGACAATGTTTATGACTTGAGTATAAAAGTAAAATTGATATTTTGTTAATAATCAGGAATAAAACAGAAGAAATTGTAGTATCTTTTACTTATGCTGAACTTTCCTCTTTATGAGCTGAAAATGAACAATGGCAAAAAGCTAGCAGTATTTTTGAGAAGAGATTAACAATAAGAATGCTAAAATCAAGAGGCTTGAATTAATAAAATAAAATGATGTTGTTTATCACAGTGTATAAGAAACACCAATACATAGAGCCCCTGTATTCTACACTGATAGAAATAAATAAGAAAAGGCTGATTATAAATCAGGAAATTTAAGTAAAGTTGCCTAAGCCCTTATGATTCTTTCCAAAATTTAGAATTATATGCTATTCTCATGACCTCTTAATGTAGTTACTGACTCTCACTATGCAAAAGGATTTGCTTTACACACTGGAACCATTGAACTTATTCCAAATGATTCAGAATGAACTTTGTTATTTATATAATTATAGGAACCAGTCAAGAATATGAATCATTTCATACATATATAAAACATAGCATATCCCATACCAGTCTTATAGGTTCTTTAGCATAATATAATGGAGAAATTAATCAGTTATTAGTAGTAAATGTGATGGATGCACATGTCAATAGCAAGGGTTTGAAAAAAGTTTTCCATCACTTGGCAACAAGTCAAGGAAATTATTGAAACATATTCTACTTTTTCCTTGTGTAACAAAGCTCCACTACATGTGGGAAGTAACAAAAAGGGTACTCAGTGAAATAAAATTTGTCAAATTGAAATTTTTTATTTTTCAGAATTCAGGAAATTGAAATATGTACACCATACCATAAATATTCAGAATTGCAAAAGACTTTGAGTGCAGAAAAGGCTGATTTTGTAATGACACATTTGTTAGAAGTTACAGCCATCATGAGTTCATCTGCATATATTAAGACTGACAATGCTCCAATGTATATATCTAGTAAAATTAAACAGTTTTTACATATTACAACTGAAGTCACAAGTATAACACAGAATCCTGCAAAGCAGTTATAGGTCTAATTAAACTCCAAAAGGTATGTTTCATAAACAGAAAGTAGTAATAAAAACACCCAGAGATAAATTGTATAATTCTGGATTAGCTTTAAATTTTCTAAAAGCTAATGATAAAGGAACAACAGCTGTGAACTGACATTGACAGGAGAAAAACCTTAATTAAATCAGCCTATATATTTTAAAGTTGTGTTAACCAGAAAATGGAAACCAAGATGCATATTATGTTTAAAAAGATGTTTTGCTTTTGTTTTCACAAGAGAAGTTAAGGATACTGTCAAAATTGATAAAGATTTTATTTGAAAAAGAGAGACATTTGAGGGAACAGTTTAAAAACCAGTGTGACCATTCAATCTAAACCAACACATAAGATTAAGAAATGCTTTTCATTTGATCAGATATTACTTACCAAAAGGAAACTCCCAGAACTTATGGTTGGAGTAAGGCTTTGTTTTTGCTTCCCAGGAGAATGAAGGCATCCAGGTAAAGAATCTGAAGCCCACTGAATTAATAAAACATTTGAAGAAAAAGGATAAATAATCCAGAGATAATGTCCCAAGAAAAAGAATAAACTTGACTATTGGTATATCACATTAACAACAGAATAAAATTTTATAAATTTTCCCAAATGTTTGGTTCTGCTATTTTCTACAGACACTCAATACAAATGTTCTTTTTTTGTAGTCTCAGTTCAATTAAATTTAAAGATGGTTTTGGAGTTGTAGTGTGGCTCTCTCTGTCTCTAAACACAAGTATGTTTATTTAAACAAAAGTCACAAATCTTTTATCCCTCAAATATATTTTGACTCTTTAAAACTTTACTTTACATATAGTACTACATTAAAATTTAAAGTTTCTGTTTTGATATTAATGCTGTTTAAGTTTCTCTAAAATGAATGATAAACTTTCCTAACAGTAGTCTCTAAAATCTCTAAGAGATGATGGGGCCCCACACCAATGATTTCACCGGGAATATGGTATTACCACTAAGCATAAAAACACCATCTGTCAGTTGACATTGGACTACAAACTGTTCAGGACAATTTCAAGGTGGCTAACTGAGATGGTCCAGCCTTATAGACTACTAGCCAGGACTTTAGATAAGCTCTGCACTTACCCTTTACATAGAAACTGAATAAGAAGTAATACAGATAGCTCTCTCAGAACTTGACAATTGTTAAATTTTTTCAGTTTCACCTAAAAATGCTCTTGATACCCCCAACAGCAAGAAGTAATTTTAAAAATATGACACTAGTATTTCCAAGAGGGGGTGGGTGTTTGGATTTTGGTCATTGAGTAGGTTAGGAATAGTTGTTATTATTTAGAGGGGTTGGTTACAAGTTGTTATTGACAATGATCAGGAATAAAGCTGAACAAGGATATTAGATTCAGGGATCTTATCCTAAAATGGAGGTTATAAAAATAGCATTAAAGGATAGACTATTGATTATACTGTTAAAACAAACAAAAAAAACTACTACTTTTAAATATTTACATTGGCTTAGATTTTTCTATATTAATACAAATTTAAGGTTATTTTTGTTATACTCTATATATGTTATAAAAATGAAACAATGAAAAGGTGGATTATTGAATTGACTTTTATAAATAAAAAACAACTATTCATTTTGAATATTTTACATTGATGTGGATTTTGTATATTGATACAAATTTAAGTTTATTTTGGTTAGAACATACTGTACATTCATTTCTACACTTATTCAAGGTATTGTACCTATATAGCTCACTAACAATGTAATGTAAATTTCTAGTTCTTGAAGTTATTATTACTAACTATTTAAATAATAAAGAAATGTAGGTTAGCAGTTATTTACCTATTATACACACCTGTAGTCATGTTCAGTATGTTTTCAAAGTCAAAGGCATATTTCAGATATGCAAGTGTTCTTCAAAGATTGGAGATCTACAAAATATAACATTTAAGATGTTTTAATAACATAATATTTTGTTTATTTTGGTTTTTATATGACACTGTGACATGTCAGTTCATGGATGCACTCATCTAGTTCAGAGAAGATTATGAGCATCAAAGAAATTCCATATAGAGTTTACTTTCTTTATGGCAAAAGTTATCCAATGGGCAAGAAAATGTTCTTGCCACAACAGCAGTATGCTGTCCGAATTGGACAAGCAGGACACAAAATTTACTGTTGAACCTTGGAAAGACAAGGCAGAACAATGCCTCAAAAATCCCCGTTCACATAAATGTCTGTCATATACTGTAGGCCTGTAGGCCTATGATGAATGCTTCAAAGTTGCAGAAGAACCTTGGATGACTGTTTAAAAAAACAGCTGTTCTGTCATTTCTTAATTTTGGAAGATGTTTGATCTGCACTTTCTCTTTACTCAGGTATTATTATAACCTTCTCAGGTCTTTGATAGAGTTGAAGACTAGCTAGTTATACTTTTCCTTGTTACCATATCCAAAAAAACACTCATAGAAAAAGTGTGAAGTGTATTGAGAGACAGGAAAAGATAGTTTTGAGTTGGTAATGCAAATCATAATAGAAAGTGAATTAAGTATAACACTTTGGACTCACCAAAAACAGAACAGATAGCAGAGTATTTACTTTGAATTTGTCAATTTCTGTATACTAGATGTTAATGTTTTTATTACCTGTAAATGTTAGTATATAGTTATTGTACTTATTGTACATACTTTCTCTATGTTTGTTAAATCATTTGCTTTTTATTTAGACAAAAATGGGGAACTGGTGTATAATATTTTGGTTTTGTTTCTCACAAATAAAGCTTGCCTGGAGATCAGAGGGTCGCGTTATCCACTAGTTAACCCATAGAGGCCAGATAGTTGTGGCACATAACATAAATTCTAGCACTTTGGAGGGAGAAACAGGAATATAAGGCAGGTGGAGACAGGATCTTGAGCCTTTTAGTCAGAGGATCCAGAGAGGTAAAATGTCATTGATGGCTGCTCTTTTGATTCTTTATCTTTCAGGTTATTACACCAATATCTGCCTCCTGGTTTTTATTGATAAGACTAATTAGGTTCAAGCTTCACCATTCTGCTCTTTTCCTAGAGCCTCTATTATTGTTCCCCAAGGAATTTCTCACCATGCATCATTCTTTTCAACATGTTTCAGCATACACACTTTTCATTTGTTTAGGAATTTGGTCAGTAATCACACCCAGTAAAGGCTTATGTGTCAGAAATTGAACAACAAATTTTAAAATAAATGTTATAAATTTTGTTAAAGAATGATATGGTTCAGATGATAAAAGTACTTTCTGGAAAGCATGATGTGCTGATTTGAAAAAAAAATGGCCCCATAAAGAATGGAAATATTAGGAAGTGTGACCTTGTTGGAGAAAATATATCACTGTGTGGTGGGCCCTGAGGTCTCCGATGTTCAAGCTATACACAGTGTGGCACTGTGTTGTCTTCTCGTTGCCTTTGGATTAAGATGTATAACTCTCAGTTCCTTCTTCAACACTATGAAGATATTGGACTGAACTTCTGAATGGCAAGCTAGCTCCAATTAAATGTTTCTTTTTAAATATTTGCCTTTATGGCTGGGCAGTGGTGGTACATGCCTTTAATCTCAGCACTCAGAAGGCAGAGGCAGGTGGATCACTGTGATTTTGAAGCAAGACTGGTATACAAAGTAACTTAAAGGACAGCAGAACTGTTACATAGAGAAACCCTGTCTTGAAAAACAAAACAAAGAGTTACTTTGGTAGTGGTGTTTTTTCACCACAATAGAAACTAAGTCACTTAACCTCTGTTTTAGTCTTGAGGCCTCTACAGAGATAGTTACCCCAGACAGGAAGAAGCAATTTTAAGAAAAACTGTGCTCTCTCTCCCAATAGGTTTTGTTTTCTCAGGGTTATAGATAATTGTCATTCTATTAGGTGGTTGTAAGTTATATTAGGGTTGATGGTGGAACAATAAAGTTAGACTCAGAGATCTTTTTTTTAAAAATAGGCAAATAGGAGAGATATAGGTAGATTAATTTATGTGCCTGTAAGCAAATTTAGATAAATATTTGCCATAGACAATTTACACAGGTAGAAATTCTTATATATTGATACAAATGTGAAATTATTTGTTATGTCTGCTTAAGAGAATTTGTATATTGATACTAATTCAAATCTATATTTGTCATATTGTGTATATGCTTCTATCTCTGTCCAAAATATTTTGTTCATTAATACACATTAAGGATATTGTTGTCATTTTCACTATACAATTTCTACCTCTGCTTGATTTATTTGTCATATATATAGTCATTTTCACTAAAGATTTCTACTGCTTATGATGTATAATTGTTACACTAGGTCATACTAGAAGTCATTTCCCCTGTACTGTACATTTGTTTACAAATTTCTATTTTTATAATTTAATCCTCAGTCTTTAAGTCATCTAGATTGATAAGAATTACAGCTTATAGATACCCATGTTTGTCAAATTATATTCATGTTAATTAGGTTTACTAGATATTTAATAATATATATCATATGGGTAGAAAATCTTCACTTTATAGTCCTTGAGAATATAAAATTTAAATGTTTTATTATTCAGAATTTGGCTGACATGAAGCACAATTGCTCCTGGCAGACCATTTCTTTTCTTGAGATAATGTTGAGCATCAAAGACACTCCACATGGAGTTTGTCTTCTCTGGCAGATAATGGATAGTTGGGCAAAGAACTGCTTTTGCCTTAGCTGCTGACAGTAAGCATGCTGTCCAATCTGGCAAAGATAAGTGACTGCTGAATACTACTAAGACAGACTAAAACAGTTTCTCAAAATACCCTGTTTCAGGAAAATACATGCCAGATATTTGAGTTCTTTTTTCAAGAAATTGGATGTCCCAATACTGCAGAAGATTTTGTGTGACTGTCCTGGCACACAGCTTTCACTGTCTTCTCTTGCTAAATTTCAGAAGTAGCTTGCTTATACTTTCTTCTCACTCAGGTAATATATTTTTCTTTTCAGGTCTTTGAGGAGGTTGAAATCTATGCAGTTACAATTAGAATCATCTCATATCTTTGCTAAAAGTATTTAGGTACTAGATTTACATTATTCAAGTTACTTTGAGCTTTGAGGTTCTTTCTGTATTCTTCCACTGACCAATATCCTGGACTTTTAATATATAATGTTGTTTAATCTTATTAAAATTCAATTTAATTAAATGTTATAACACTTGATGGTTTTCTTGTTGTTTGTATTTTCACTTTGTTTATGTTATTTTCCCTTTCGCCCTCCTGGTTATGACTTGGTAATTGTTTCTATTATATAAAGTTTTATACATAGGTTTAGAAATTTCTTGATTATACAAAAAGGGGTGATGTAGTAGAGAGCAGGTACTATCAACTTGAACTAGAGGCATGGTCTCTTGGCCAACATAGATCTAGGTATCACCTATGTACTTGTGGAACCAGTATTAGGGGCACAGTTAAAGGACAGCTTAAGATCAGGCTACACATGCATCCTCACCCTTTCTTCTTGTCTTTTATGCTCTTGGATGGAGAACCTGACCTGCAGAGTGAAACCTCATGGACTAGCCCATATCTTTTCAGGAACTGTATGACCACAAAATCCCTTTTAAATCACTGATTATCTCCTCTGAACTCCTTAATAAACAATAATCCTTCTTTACTAGTTGTCAATGATTATTACTTATGTTAATGGAGAATAAAAATCTATAAGCAGATTTTATAAACCTTGGGAATAGTTATGCTCTATAACTTATTTAAACTTTGGTTCAAGTTTTCTTAATAAATTTGGAAATCAAGAAAAAAAATCTCCTACAATATTAATTAAAACACAAAAACTATACTTTTAGTAATTTTATAAATGAATAAAACATATTTAGATTATACTCACCTTCTACTTCCCTCCTTCAACTTCTCAATGAGATAATGTGGGAAAAGGTGGGAAGGGAACTAGAAGTAACACTACACTAAGCACCCTTATAAAAGCTATATTAAAATTACTATTTTGTAACCTTCTTATAATATATATAAAAATTTTTCAGTATCACTTTATTTCAGCTGCCGTAGCAAAATAGAATACACTACAGTATTTGCACACAAATATGTTATTATTTTATATCATGCTATTTTAATTCAATTCCAAATATATAAATTGCTTTATGATTTAATCAGAAAAATGTATTTTATTTTTGAAGTAGTTTGTTTACTATTTAAATATTTAAAAATCTTTCAAATTACTTTCATATATTTCTTTAAAATATTTTTATTGAAAATAATTTTCATACAATATCTTCTGAATAAAAATCTTATTTGGGGTTATCAGAACTTTATTGAGATATTTATTGATAATATAGAAAAAGGTTATAAAAATGTCTAACCAAAATATGATGAAAGAAACAAAACTTTTATGTGATACTATTAGATTAATAAATAAGTATATATACATGTAACCATGTGTGTTGGCTAGGTTTATGTCAACACAAGTTAGAGCTATTGAAAAGAAGGAAACCTCAACTGAGAAAATGCCTCCATATTATTCAAATGTAGGGCATTTTTGATTGGGACTTCCCAGCCTTCAGTGGTTGGTGTTATCCCTGGCCTGATGGTCCTGGGTTCTAAAAGAAAGCACACTGTCTATGCTCAGGGGATATTGAGTAAGGAAAACTCTCCTACATTGTTGGTGGGAGTGTACAACCACTTGGAAAATTTATGGTGCTTCCTCAGAAAACTGGGAATAAATCTACCCAATGATCCTGCAATATCACTCTTGGATATAACCAAAGCATGCACATTATTACACCAAAGACATTTACTCAACTATGTTTATAGCAGCATTATTTGTAATAGCTAGAACCTGGAAACAACCTAGATGTTCTTTAACTGAAGAATGAATTTTAAAAAGATGGTGTACATTTACACAATTGAGTATTACTCAAAAAATTATATCGTGAAATTTGCAGCAAATGGATGAATCTTGACAGTATCATCATGAGTAAGGTAACACAGACCCAGAAAGACAGACATGGTAGGTACTCACTCAAAGGTGGATTTTATACACAAAGCAAAGGGTAATCAGAATACAATCCACAAACCCTGAGCAGCTAGGTAATAGGAGGATGTAAGAGAGAGAGCCATAGATCTCCCAGGGAAGGGGGAGGGGGGATAGAGATCTCCTGATTGAATTCAGGCCGTGCAGGTGAAGGAGCAAAGAGGAGGTGGGAAGAAAACATGAGAGAATGGAGTGATTGAGTGGGGGCAAGCAACAGAGAGGAAGAACAAAAAAATAAGTATCTTGATAGAGGAAGTCATTGTGGGGTTAGAGAGAAACCTGTGCTAAGTCAACACCGAAGAAGCCACAAGATGTCCCTGGTTAAAACTCCAAGTGCTAGTGGAGAGGATGCCTAAACTGGCCTTCCTTAATAATCAAAGTAATGACCAGCCTAACTGCTATTCTAAAACCTTCATTCAGCAACAAATGGTTGCAAATGCAGATATCTATACCTAAGTGCCAGACTGAGCTGCTTTCTGGTTAGCTGAAGAGAGAGAGAGGAGAGACTTTATAAGCAAAGGAATAAGAATCACAAGGAGGAGACCCACAGAGTCAGATAACTTGAACTATTCGGAGCCCATGGACTGAGATGGCAGCTGAGGAATCATTATGAAATGGAACTAACTTTCCAAATATAAATAACAGTCGAATGGCACAGCTTGTGAAGCCTCTTGCTGTTGAACCAGAGTTTATTCCTGGTACTTGAACTGGCTTCACAGAGCCCATTCCCTGCAGAGGAACACCTTACTTGCCTTGATACTGGAGAGAGGACTCAGTCAGATCTCAACTGCATAGACCGAAAATTGATTTACCGTGGGAGTCCTTTCCTTTTCTGGGGAACGGATGGGAGGTGGGGGAAGGCTGAGGAGGACTGAGAGGAGGGAGGGAAAGGGGAATAGTGGCGGGTACGGAAAAAATAAATATAGCGTTAATAAAATAGTTTTAAAACATGTAAATTATTTAAAATAATTTTTTAATAATTTCTGTTTCTGAAATAAGCATGAAGCATTTTAAAGTCAGATAAATCTATTGTGACAAGAATACACATACAATAGATTCTCACAATTTACATTTCTAAGCAGTTTTATTATGTGGTAACAATTTAGAGTCTTGTTATAAATTAATGAAACACTACAGTATTTATACACATATGTATAACATGTCAACATAAAAAAGTAACTGGGAATTATTACTGTATTGTTTTCCTACAGAAAGCAACATATTTTGTATTTTTCACACATAATATATCATATGAGAAAAGTACCATTTGGGGATGGAGTTGAAACACATATAGAATAATAGAATACAAATTTCAGTATATTGCATACTTTGGTGTATTCTGAATCTGATTAAAATATAAATGCAATTCTAGTCTTCACTAAATAATATTTTTAAAGCATTTTAATTCTTATATAAATAGCTTAAAAAAGAATGTGAGCATAGTCAGCATGACAAAATATAAAATGTTCAATACACTAGACTATTTCTGTTAATGTATCAGTCTGAATATTTTTTGATATTTATTTTTCATAAGCAATGTCTTTGGTTTCAGCACTATATTTCTGAGATTATTTATTTGAGTTCTCACAGTTGTTTTTTCTTAGAAATAATATTAATTTTTGAAGTATAAAAGTATATATATCTTTCTACATCCATTTATTACTACTGAAACCAGTACTTGAACTCTTCAAAGTTTATGAAATGCAATAAATGATTATATAAACAGAAAATTTCTGTGAATATAGTTCTACAAATTTTAACTCATTATCAACAATTTCTCTAGATGGTGCTAGATCAGAAACTGAGAAATTAGATGTTTTTTTTTCCAAAGTGATAATGTAGTAATTTCATACACTCTTAACTCTGATGCCAACTCATTTTTCTTAAGTACCTATAAGAATATGCTTAACAGGGCATTGTTTGAGCTCTTTGTAGTAATATATTTATATATACATATATGTACATATGTATATAGTTACATATTATATATATTCTTACATAATATATGTGTGTGTATATATATATATATAAATTCTATGCAGTCTCTTAAAGATCAGGCAGTCAATATGAGCTATGTTGATGCAATGACATTTTAAGAAATAGAAACAACTATGTAGGAATAGACTTCTTTTTCAAAATATTCCAAAAATATTCAAAATATTGGATATGAAATTAATATTAATAAATAATGATATGTTTCTATAAGCATAAAAATTGTGCTGCTGATACAGGAATTTCAAACCAGTCTGTGGCTCATGAGATAAATTGTATGTCTGTGTGTCGATAATACAAGAGCTAAAAAGAAAGAAGAGGAAAAGAGAAGAAGGGAGAAGAGGTTAGGGGAGAAGAGAGGTAAATGAACCAAATATTTACACAAAATACAAACAATATTGCTACAAAACTGATATGATTTACATCAAAACTCTTCAGGAATTTAAAATCATTTTTCACACAGAAAAATGTGCTGAATTTTAATACTTAAAAACAGATTTAAAAGAATAGAAATAAACCTGTAAATCATTCCAAAGAAATCTGAATGAACCTAAAATGTAAAGGTTTCATTCTATTTACCGTAAGGAGAAAACTAAGATGTGATTGGAAAAAGGACTTTTGAAAAGTAAAACCTGTGCTGATTTATTCTATTCTTTAGTGGAAAGTTGGGACAAGATTCAAATGAATACTATGTTGTCCAAACAAATGTGAATGTCCTAATGACTAGTTACTCCATCTAAGCTATGAGTGATAAGATAAAAATTGGTATCTAGGTATGGTGATACTCATCTGTAATATAAGGACTAAGGATATAGAAGCAAGAAGATCAATATGAGGACAGGTTTGCCCATAAAAGTAGTTCTAGGCTATCCAGGGTTAAAGTGAGACCTTGACTCAAGAAATTAGAGAAATAGATATTTTAGCAAGAAAAAAAAATATTGTGGAAATTGGTTTCGAAGAAGGAATTAAATTAAGGCAATAAAAGCAATCCATCATAGACCAACCTCATAAAGGTAATACTCAATTGAGATTCCTCTTGGGTGACTCTAGAATATGTCAAAGTTCTCGTTAGTTTTCTATTGCTGTGAAAAGACAAGTGACAAGGCAGCTTATTTAGAAAAAAAAAAAAGAACATTTAATTGAGGACTTTCTACAATTTTGGAGAATTAGTTCATGAAAATTATGACCAGAAGCATCACAGCAAGGCAAGCATGTCACCTGAGAAGTAGCTGAAAACTTACATCTGGCTCTCAGGCAAGAAGTGGAAGAGAGTGGGGCTGGGCCTGGTATTGACTTTTGAAACCTCAAAGCCCACTCCCAGTGATATACCTCTTCAAGCAGAGCAGCAACTCCTAATCCTTCCAAGCAATACACCAACTGGGAACCAAATATACAAACATAAAAGCCTCTGGGATTAGTCTTTCACTCAAACTACCACAGTCAAACTGACAATTACTGCTAAATAGCACAACAGGATGAAGCCTATTGCCTCACTGACTTTGGCAGCAAGCATCTTTATGTGATTAGTCATCTCACTGGTCACAGAACAGGCATTGAACAAAGATGCAAAATCCTACATTATCAAACTTCTCATAAATCATTCTCCATTTTATAGTCAATTCTTATTTAATCTTATAACGTTACTGTTATTTCTTTTTTCTTTTTTGGTAGTTTGATTACTGGTGACCATAGGCTCATATCTGAATGCTTAGGTAGTGGCATTAGGAGCAGTGGCCTTGTTAGAACAGATGTGGCTTTTTTGGAAGAAATGTGTCACTGGGGTAGGTTTTGGGATTTCAAATGCTGAAGCCAGATCCAGTGATTTTCTCTTGTTGCTGCCTCCCTATCCAGACATAGACTTCTTAGCTACAGCTCCAATACTATGTCTGCTTCCTTGCTGCCATGCCTCCTACCATGATGATGATCTGTAATATAGAACCAATTAAATGTTTTCATTTATAAAAGTTGCCATGCTCATGGTATCTGTTCACAGCAATATAACTTTAACTATGATACTATCCATTGATTAAAAATAATGTTTTTTGCTTTTATATACTTGTGTACTATATAGACTTCACATTACATTTTATTATATTTTGCTGTATTGTAGAATATCACTTTTTAAGATATGGAACATTTTTTATGCTATGGACCAATTGTTTAATGTTGCAAAGGTATGATGCATTCTTTTATGTTGCATTTGTTTAAATCTGTTGAGGCTGTATTACTTTGCTTTTCTAAAACACATAAATTGTTTAATAAAAAAAGCTGAATGGCCAATAGCAAGGCACAAGAAAGGATAGGTAGGGCAGAGAAAATAAGTAGAAGGAGAACACTGAGAGAAGGAAGGATCAAGAGAAAAAAGTGAGGATGCTGCTAGGGGTAAGCCACCAAGCAAGCAACAAACTAAGATTCAAAGTAATATGTGCAGAATTAAGAAAAAGAAAAAGCCCAGAGGAAAAGGGTCAACTAAATAATTTAAGTTAAGAAGAGCTGAGTAGAAATAAGCCAAGCTATGACTGAACATTTATAAGGAATAATAAGTTTACATATGAATTTATTTAGGAATTGGGTGCCAGACACTCACAAAAGCAAGGAGTTAATAAAAAAAAATCTATTACATTGTATAATTTGAAGAAGCACTTTTAAATAATTATAAAATTATACACTTTTGGTAGTATATTAATCAATTTTGTCCTATTAGTCTAACACAAATAAGTCCATAGACAACATTTTTATCCCTTAATGAATTGTATCCATTGGCATAAAATATATGTCAAAATTTGAATTTAAATTACATAAAAATATGGTTCATAAATATAGAGTAAAAACTTATACAGCACTAACTTCCCATATTTTAAGGAGAACACATGGCAAATGTTTAACTCAATGTTCAGATAAACTAGCAGAGAAAAGGCAGCAAATCCAAAGGAAAATCAAGATGATACTTCTGTAATCAGTTTCCTTTCACTCATTATTATTATTTAACTACAATGTAATTACATTCTGCTTTCCTCATTCCTCCCTTCAGCTCTCACCATCCCTCCCTTGTCTCTCAAATTCATAAACATTTATCAGTTTTATGAAGTCACACTGAAATACACACTTTAAATTAAGACAGAGCTATTGAATATCTTACTTAAAAAACTAACTTCTAAGGTTTTTGCAATACCTTTGCAGTGGTTCTCAACCTGTGTGTCATAACCTCTGGAGACCATTGGAAAACACAGGCATTTACATTATGATTAATAATATTGGCAAAATTATACATATGAGAATATGAGACAAAAGTGAAATAATTTTATGGGTGAAGGTCAGCACATGTGGAACTATATTAAAGGGTCACAGCATTAGGAAGATGTTGAGAAACCACTGTCTTAAAGAAACCACATACCACAATAAATACAATATTAAAATTAACATACATCTTTACAGAATTTAGACAACAACAAATAACAAATAAAAGTACAATTCTTTAATGAAATAAATAATGTGGGGATAACATTTTAGAACACTCTCCATTATGAAACAGAAAATCATGCTATTATCTATTTAAATTATTTCTACCTGTTATTTCCAGTAATAGCAATGAAAAATAAATTTACTATGTCTAAGCACAAAATATATTTGGATAATGTTCAATAAGTAGAAGAATAAAATTCAGAATTTCTAACTTTAAAGAAATTGTATGTGGTGGGGAGAGGCTGAAGTAGGACTGAGAGGACTGGATGGAGAAATGGAGGGGAATAATGGTGGATATGGGGGGGAAAGCTTTTTTTAAAAAGAAATTGCATAAATGTCTTTCACTGGATAAGTAAAAATCTTGACATAATTTTCAGTAATGAAAAATCTAAATGTTTTATTTTCACTTACTATTTTATAGGACATTAAAAAATCATGTTATTTATGTTGATTTTCATAATGTTGAAAGAATACTTACAAGGAACATCATAACAGACCTGTTTGATGGTTGCTCTTCTGTTTAAATTTCTTCATCAATGTGATCCTATCTACTATACATCTTCCTGAAATTTCTCAAAGTGTATAGTATGCATTTTTAAAAATGTTTTCTAGAGTTAGAATAAACATATAATGAATAGAGAACAAGAAGACTTGAACAAAGTGTTGATTTCTCTGGTCAGTACTTTGAAAGCAGACACATCTAATCAATTTTGTGTTGTGGAAATGTAATACGACAAAATATTTTATAGGAACTAAGGCTTGAATAAGTTACCTCTTCTTTGTTGTCACTCTCATTACAGCCTAACTTTCCTATTATCTTCCTCACTGAAATTTTATTTTAGGGCCGAATTTATGATTAATAAAAATTAATATGATGCATATTCCTACTCACATTCTTCATGATTAATTTTAAAGCTTTTTTCTGATGTCATGGTCATAATGGAGCCCATCTAAGTGCTACAATTTATACCAAGTTGATGCCTGTGGCTTGTGTTACAATAAAGATGTCTGTGGTTAGTTCTGCCCACCTGAAGCTATGTTGATATTTGTGGTGTATGTCACTAAAACCAGAAGCCAAGTGGCTGTATGTGGACTGTGCTGCATCAGGATGCTGAATGGGGTCCATGTTCTTGCTTATGGAAAAGGCATTTATGACTGTGAACTCACAATTGAGAAAAAGGGGCATTAAAGGCTTCTGAAACAACACCCCACCAAAAAAAGTAACAGCCTAGACAGGAAGCCATGGAAGTGAACTCTTAAAATTGTGATAAGGATGAAAAAGTGTAGTTCTCCACAATAAATGGCAACTGACAGGGGAGGGGGTAGGGAAGGATTTTCTTTTCATTAAGGGTTTAACCATGCTCAATTGGACTTGTTTTTATTTTTCATCTTTTGGGGGGAAGCCACTAGGGTGGGGGAAGTGGACCTGGAAGGAATGTGACATAAGAGTGATCATGGTAAATTATGTAAAATTTCCAAATAACCAACAAAATTTTCTGTTAAAAGAAGTGTTTATGCAAGAGAGTTGTGGCACACAACTTTAATTCCAGCACTCAGGAGGCAGATGCAGACAGATCTGTGGTGTGGGAATGCCTTTCTATATGTGGTGAATATCAATCTTTAAATAGAGGATCTGCTTTGACCCTTGACAAACACTATAGCCATAGGCATGAACATAGGTAGGAGAGGGAGTGGGGAGTTAGACACAGATTGAGCCAATCACCCAAAGAAGCAACATGCAAGGAACACAGGTGAGTCATAGGCTACATGGCAGAGAGATTAATGAAAATGGGTTAAGATGAAAGAGTTAGAAAGCAGTGTGCCTAAGCCATAGCCAAACAGCATGAAGTTAAAATAAGCATCTTTGTGTTTCTTTGGGATTTTGTGATTGCTAGTCCAAATAAGTAGTGGCAGGTGGGTCCAAACTATGGGGCTATTCTGGGCCCAAAAATTAATGATACAGATCATTTTAGTTTGAGGCCATGATGGTCTATAAAGTGAATTCTGGGACAGCCAGAGATATTATACAGAGAAGCCTTGTCTAAAAAACTGTATATTTATTTGGACTTGAGTGATGGCAAATATCTGCTGACATAAATTCAATTCCTAATTCCCACATGTTGGAATGAGATGGCCAATTTGAATAAATTATCTTCTGATGTTTACATGACACTGTGCAATCTGTACAATACACACACATACACATACACTAAAAATGTAATTTTTAATTAAAAAATATAAGGTTATTTTTGAGAAATTTTGTATGTCTACATACTTAGTCCATCCTTATACGTTAACTGTTATTGAATCATTATAAGTTGATATGCAAGAAAACCACAGTACCTTCAAATTTGCTTTTGAGTTTTTCTGTCTTCCATAGTAGGGAAAACATTTTGCAATTACTTTCAGATAATAATGTAGCAGTCTACCTATTACATATGCCAAGCCTTCACAGTCATCTACAAATTTCAAGGTAACAAACTATACAATATAATTATAAAAATTATTGCAACAAATTCTCAATGTTTTAAATAAATCTACTATTTTCTGTAATGTAATGTGTAGCCATCAGGTTGGAAATGTCTAAAAGATAATATGTCTAAATCTTTTGCAAAATGAATTGTTTAATACAGTGAACACCACAGATGAAACACTGAAGTGCTCTATTAGTCTATCTTCATTCTGTTTCAAGTAGGAAATATGTAGAAGAAAACAGACATTCTCTCTTCCAATCTGTTCCTTCACCCCTTCCCCTTTCTCTCCTCCATTTATTTTCTGAAAATTCTTTCTAAAGGGCAGATTTAGAGTACAGACATGTTGAACTGGCACACTCTGGATTGTGAATTGTTTGCATTAGCTTGTTCTCTAATGGGGTAATTTTAAGGATTATTGAGAAATTAATCTACATGTGGAATTGCTTCTATGTTCCTTTGCTATTCTCAGACCAGATCCCATCTGTCTTGGACCAACTTCTCATTAATATGATTTCTTGATATTTTCTATTACTTTTGACCTCATATCACCACAATTGTATAAAACATACTCAAAAACCTTATTCCGTAGACTGAGTTACAGATTGCTCTTATTTTGACGTTTCTCTATGGATAATTTCCTACTATTAAAAAAAATCAAACGGTAATCAAGCATTAGGATACTGTGCCTCCAAAACTTCAGATAATGCATTTCAAAATCCCCAGTTCCTTTCCTTAAATAAAATCTCTCTTACTAAGCCAGCAATGAAAAGTACCATGCCATTCCACTCCCACTCTAAGAGGAAAGTATAATTGTGAGATCAAAGTAAGTACCAGAATATTTCTGCCCACATCTCAAAACAAAACAGTTTTATTTAACTTCAATTTTAACCCTGATTATAGTCTCAGGTGTGGGCTGTGTCATGAAGTATTTTCTTCTTTACATAATTTCTTTAAATAATCTATATAAACAGACAACCACTTCCAAATTTGGGACCTTAATGAAAACAAAAGTAAAAGACTGATTATAAGTAGCTATTATGCCTGTTGCTAGGCAAGCAATCAGAAATGTTGGACAGTGGTTATTGCTAGGCTCTCAGGCTGACTCTGGACTGACTCATGGGGAAGTACCTTGTGTGCATGCTTTGACAACCACTGTGAATCATTTCCTTGGTCATATGGGAGTGTCCTACTACAACAAAAATACAAGCCCTTCTTTCAGAGGATCCTAGACTATAACAATCAACACTCTTATACATATTTTAATATTGCAGTATAATAGAAGAAAAGAACAGCCCTTTCCATTCACCACTATATATTTTAAGCTTTTATATCTTTTTGTATAAATACAAAATGACACATCATTGTTTTAAATTATATTTTAATTAAACCAGCATTTTAGTAACATAGGTAATATAAAATTTACTGTAAGCTATAACATTAGTTCACCATTATTTTTCTTTCATATTTTTATAAACCAATGATGCAAAATTCAATATTATGAGTGGAAATCAAGATGTCAATAAGGCTATACACCCTGCACATATTTAAAGGGAGAATGTCTTTTGTGTTTTCTAACTCCTGGTAACTTCAAACATCAATCTTCAAGGCTAATATTTTGAATTTCCCTATGTGCCATATTCACATTATATACTATTTAGTGTATATCTCAAACATCCACTGCCTTTATCCTTTATTTTTATGCATGTGGTCTTCCCACTAACATGAGATATTCTTCTCATGTAATATCCTGTTGATACTGCAGAGGCATTTTCATTTCACAAAATATCCATAGATTTCAAGAACTAGAATATGGATATATTTGAGAGGTGTAACTCTTTCAGTCTGCCACTGAAAGGAGTTATTTTAAAACATTGCTTAATGGACAACTTTAGGGATTTAATATGGAGTTATGGCTCTGAATAACTAAATATAATGATTTATTTGAGGAACAATGAAACCTCCCTATTTAATCTGTTTATATAATGCATTGTCATGCTACCATATTAAATAAGTAGATAATGTATATTAATACCTATTTCACATATTTAAAGTATCATGGTCTTCTTTGTAACAGTATAATTTAATTTCTTATGTGTACAAATGATTTGGCCTACTTGTAGGTCTGTCATGTGTGCACAGTACTCTCAGAGGTCAAAAGACTGCAATAGATCCTCTGAAAATGGAGTTGCAGATATAAACCATGTGACTACTAAAAAGAGAACCTGGGGCCTTTACAAGAGCTTTTAACTCTTTAGGCATTTCATGAGGCTTCAGATTATTGTAATTTTATAAATTAGTACTTCAAAATTGAGTTGCAGTAAATTATCTGAACTCCAATAAAAGGAAAGTACTGTAATAGTGAGTAAAATTTAGCTGATCTGAATCTAAATCCCATAAAAACACTTTCTACAAATGTCTAAAATAAGAATGAAGATTTATAAGACAAACATAAAGCAAATATTAAAATGTATTTCTTGAAATTATGTATTTCTATGCATTGTACAGTATGATTTTTGCATAATATGCATTATATATTTATTCTATCTCCACTTTATTAATTAACATTACTAAAAACATTCAATTAAAGTATAAGCCTCATTTCTGACAAAAAATAGAACTAAATTTCTACATAATATTTTATTTTAGAAACATAATTAAGCTTCTTTTGGATATTTTATAATGTACAGATATATACCAAAATACTATAAGTTTTCCACTGCCAATGTGGTAGATTAAATCACTCATTGTATTTGTGTTTGCTAGAAATATAATCATATTATTGAGTAGCTTACCAGTCTTTTCCAATCATTTAAATAGATATGAAGGTTGCCTTAGTTACCTTGCAGATGAAAATCAGTTTTCTCTAAATAGTTTACACATAATAGCTTAGTCACTTTGGTACAGAAGAAAATAATGTACTTTAAGTTTGGTTTGCTTCTAGTTTAGAAACAAAAAACCTTGCTGTAAAAACAGATTAACATGTCAGTAGTATTAAAACAGCCATCACATGTAGTATTATAGAGAGGCAATAGATATAAAACTACTTGCATTATTTTTCAAGGGAATAATATATTGATTAAATTTAGTTATGTAAGATGGATTGCCATAACTTGACCACAATTCAAAAGTAGACTAGATCAAAAATTTGCAAAAGAACAAATAGAAAACAAACATGAAATAATTCAACAGGATAGAAATGGAAATTATCTAATGCACAACTATGATCCACTTCAGAAGTATAAGATATCTGACTTCAAGGTTTATAGAGTTACATATAAATTCTATTTCAAGTTATCACTTTTAAGTAAGATAAATTCTAGCCACCCATGTATATTGTAAATTTTTCTCTTTCCATAGTTTTGTTTCAGTTGTGTTCCAAAGGGCACAGTACATCCAGTTATACTTTGCCAAAAGAACTGAATTCAATAAATTCTAACTTCTTTAATTTGAGTCAATTTGATATACAATGTGAAATTCATAATTTGAGAATAGTTTCAGTGGTATGAGTGGTTATAACTAGCTTTATCCATCATTCTTATATATAATAATACTGTTACTATTGTTATGCCTAAAGTTTTAAAAAGTTGTTCTCTGAGTGCTAAACATATTGTTGGCATTTTAAGTGAAGTTTTTAAATTTTAGATCAAGATGGACAAGTTGTGGCTAGTGGAAAAAATAAGTGAAGCTGTATAAAAATATTATGGAATTATTCACATAAGCAGCAAGTGTCAGAGCTCACATTATTGTACAGGGATTTCTCCATGAATGTGAAGTTTGATATTCTCTATTATACTATTCACCACTTTCTGATATTATAAGAAAGTCTTTGTGGTATTAAATTTACTGGAAGGCTTTGTATTTAGAGCCAAATTTTTATGAAGTCAGAATATTTCTTTAAAAATCATTTTGTTTGTCTTTTGGTGAAAAAGGAATCATTTAGAACTGTTTGTTTCAATAGAGCCATTTAGAACTGTTTTAAATTACAAATAACATATTTATGTCATGTTTTAAAATTAATGTTTATAGATAGAAATAATTTTCAAAATTCTATGTTTTAAAAGTATTTTTTAATTATTCTTTCTATTTTGGAGGAAGTAATATAATCACACACTTCAACCATTTTCATTTCCTCTTACTGGAAAAAACACAAGGAAGGTAAATATTACTTTTGTTCTCCTACAGTCTATTTTTATTAAAGATTAAAAACTAAAAGGAAATAATATAATAGAGAAATTTACTGCATAATTTTAAATCACTGATCCACTGAGGAATTGTTTCTGCTTCCACCACAGAAAAAGTGTAAATATATATTTCTCAAAAGAAAGTTTCTCTTTAGAGACAGGAGAGAGAAAGGGAGAGAGAGAGAGAGAGAGAGAGAGAGAGAGAGAGAGAGAGAGAGAGAGAGAGAGAGAGAGAGAGTTAGTTAAAATTTATTGCTGTGAAGAGGCACTATGACCAAAGGAACTTATTGAAGTAAAACTTTATTGGGGACTTTCACTTAGTGTCAGAAGATTATTCCAGGATCACCACGATAGAAGCATGGCAGAGCACAGGCAGATATGGTGTTAGAACAGTAGCTGAAAGATTCATACTGATTTCCAGGCAGGAGGCAAAATGAAACTTGACCCAGGAGCTTGAAAAACCAAAGCCCGCTTCTAGTTGCACACCTCCTCCAATAGGCCACACCTTCTAATTATTCCCAAATAATTCCATCAATTAGGGATCCAATATTTAAATATTTGAGCCTCTGAAGGACATTCTCACTCAATTTGCACTATAGATTTTTATAACTCTTGTCATAATGGTCTAGGAGAAAAATGTGACATGTTTTCCTAACAACTTTTTGACAGTCAGTCACAATAGTAACAATGTGCATAATACCATTACATGAGAAAGGTGTAAACATGCAGATTCTCTGCTGTGTTGGATCCTTTCCAAATGAGTGTAAGTAAGCCCCACAAGGTCTTGACCACAGATTAATTTGTTTCCTATTTGATGGAATTATTGTTTGTTTATTAAAGTATATATTCTGTATTAGTCACGGTTCTCTGGAGTAACAGAACTTATAGAGTAACTTATCTCTATATATCAGAAGGGGGATTTATTAAAATAATTTATAAGCTGCAGTCCAGCAAATTTAATAATGGCTGCTGTGAATAGAAGTCTAAAAATCCAGTAACCATTCAGTCCACAAGGCTGGATGTCTCAGCTTTTTTCCATATACACAAGAAATAGCATTACTCGCAAGGCAAGGACAAGCAGGGAAAGAGCAAAACTTCCTTCCTTCATGTCCTTAAATATGATTCCAGAAGAATGTGTGTTCTAAGTTAATGTAATTAATGTAGGGGATTGTGTTGGTAAATAATTGTCCCACCCACTGGTTTAATAAAAAGCACTGATTGGCCAAAGGCAGGCAGGAAGTGTGGGTGGGGCTACCAGACTAAGAAAACTCTTGAGAACAGGAAGCACAGAGCACAATGCCAGAGAGAACACCAGAGAGAAGCCAGAAGAAGCAGACAACTATGCTGCTCTAAGAAAAGGTACCAAGCTGCATGGCTGAACAAGAGACATGGGTTAGATGAAGGGTACAGAGTTAGCAAGCTATATGCCTGGGCCTGAGGCCTATCAGCCTAAAACTATAGTAAGCCTCTGCATGTCTCTGTGGGACTGTGGGACTGCAGGTTGTGGGTCCTAAATCTTGAGGCAAGGCATAAAAGTCCAGGCCAGAAACCTCGTACTACAGTGTGCCTTCCTGCATCAAAATCTGGATTAAAGATGTGTTATCTACTCACTTTAAATTAAGTCAAATTAGCTCAATTTAAGTAATTCCAGGTGTGGATGACAATCAACAAGAGCCATCACAATGTGCTTCAGGCAGCTGAATGGCAGAGTAGGGTTAGCCAAAGGTATTGGATCCTGGATATTTCTATCACAAGACAGCTGTGCAACATAAAACTGCATGATTTAATACTTCTTTTACTGTTTTGCTATTGTCTTGTTTCAGTGTGATAGTGGCTGGCCACATCCCCACTACTTCCCTTCTGGGATGGAAATGTATACACATAGTTAATGTATAACTCAGGCACATTTTTAGCTAGCTTTTACATCTTAACTGTACCCATTATAATTAATTTATCTGCCACATGGCTCGTGGCTCACCTGTGTTCCTTACATGTTGCTCTTTTGGGCTTTGGGCTCAGTCTGACTGACTCTTCCCTGCTTCTTCTACCTATGCTGTGATTTCCCCTCTTACCTTTTCTATGGTACCTACCATGTTCAAAATGTCCTTTATTTAAAGATTGACATTCACAGCATACCTCTCCATTTCTATCTAATCAAAAAGGAAGGTTTAAATTTTGACATAGCAAAATTACATATACCAAAACTGCTATCCAGCAAGAATTACAGTTACAATATTTAGTCTATTTGTATTTAACAAAATTAAAGAAAATATTCTATCATCTACCTTATCCTTGTAAATCTAAAGTTTCATATCTAATACACCTTTTAAAATAACTAAGAAAGCTATACCTATAACTATCTAATCTTCAACTACATCAAAGGCCACAGAAGGATATAATATTACATGAATAAACAGAAAGTACAAGCAACTTCTAAAATCTAGAAATGACAGAGATGACATCTATCTGCTTGGACAGACACACAAAGTTCCTTTATAATGTTGGGGCATCCAGCTTCAGCCTACAGGCCCAGAGTCTCTGGCATACCTTTCAGTGAAGCAGGAAATCAGAAAGACTGCACTGCTCATCCTGGTATAGTTCATCATTTTCTTCTCCTTGTGTCCTGAAGAATGTCTGAAAGTTTTATCTTCAAAGCAGGAACCTGAAGGACCATCTTGGTTTGTTCTGCCAAAATTCAGAGGTCACTTTCTTGTGGAACCTGTATGTCCAGTTTAAACAGCATGCGGTCAAGAAGTCAATATAAGAACAGGTTCTTGTCTAGTGGCTAACTAATACCACAAAGAAAGTAAACCCTATAAACCCTATATGGATGTTTTTCAATGCCTATTTTTCTCTTGATGTAGACTGGTGCTGCCATGGGCAGACCTGTCTCACTGTCCAGAAAAGTCTAAGTTCTTAAAAATATTTTAAATGCCATACTATATAGCTCTTAAAAGTGAAGATGACCTATCTAACCAAAATGTATGTCTGTATACCTAAAAATATAACTAACATGCATTTCTTAATCAAACATTACAATTTTAAATCAGTTCCATAAACATCATACCTTAAACAAGAGTAGAAAAATACATACAGCATAACAAAATTGACCTTAAATTTTCATCAATAAACCAAAATGAAATTCCATACCAAATAAAATATTTTGAGACTAACAGCTAATTTTTTGATTAAAGTAAATTCAATAATCTAAATTTTAAAAAATAATCACTCATATACCATATCCCCCTTTTCTTCTTAGAAAGAGATTAACTATGACCATTAACCATTCATAATGAAACAAACATTTATAAACATTATTTTTGGAATTTGGGCATAGTTTTCCATCACTACTTCCTGCTGATTAAGGAGTGCTGGTAATTTTACAGGTTCTTGAGACTGGATCATTTTATTCTGTAGCCCTAAAGGTGATATTACATGTCTTTCCATTAGAGAATTTTTAGGTAGTCTTGGTTGGTGAAACCATATTTGCCTGGTGTAGGTGAAGTTTACTTAGAAGGCTGGTGCAGGATAGATATTTATTAAAATATAAACCAACACTCACGGTACAGGTAACAGTTTATAGTAGCAGCTGAAGAGGGACTGGAGTCTGGAACGGTGGACGAGCGATGGACTGACCATGGATTCCGATCCTGTCTCTCCAACAGCCAGGAACCAGGAAGAGACTCCTCATGTCCCAGAAGCCCCTTATCAATGGGGTTGGCCACACCCCCTCCAGGAGCTTGGGACCCTGGATAAGCATCTTAAGACCTTATCAGCTGACACCTGAATCCCACTACATCTCCCTCTTTCTGTCTAATCTCACCCCTTTTGTCTAACTAAGAAGGTTCTAAACTAAGACTATGTACAATAGGAATTATTATGAGGTAGTAACCTTAAATACCTATTCTTTAACCCCTTCAAGACCTGAGAAGGAAGATGTATCACTTGAAAGTCAGAAGTACATGGAAGTAGTGGCTTCCAAAATTTGGGAGAGGACAGCAACACAGCTACCTGGACAATCACCTCTGGTTTTGTGCACAGTTGGAGTATCTATCATATTGGCTATAGGCCTATGGTATCGGACAGATCTTTTCACAAGCAGGGAAATTTTGGAGGGACTGTTATCCTGTTCAGGCAGGTTTCATCAGTCTCCATCCATCAACTTGTTCATCCAGCTTGACACCATGTGTATACTGTCAGCAATCAAGGTAAGGACAGTTACTTACTCAACCGGCCATTCTCTGCCAAAAGGACAAACTCCAATGGAGTATCCTCGATGCTCATTACCATCTTGGGAAAGGAGCAGCAAAACCAGGAGTAGTCGTGTCTCTCATGGCCGAATTTCAAATGTTAAATGCCATATTCTCTGGGTCTATGAAATGGTTGAAGATTCCTGTTTATCTATGATATTCTAACCTGTATCTGATATGATTGGGATATGATACCTTAAGTAATGTTGACTGCAGTTCTTACCGTTTTAAGGAATAAACCCTGTACTAAAAATTAGAATACCTATATAAGGGGTGTACAATCCCTGAACAATGACCTTTAGTATGACTATCAAACATTAGCCAGGGGTATATTACCATGTAAAGTGGCCACAGTATTTTAGACATGTAAATACATATATATCATCTAAACAGAGGTATATAAAACATCTTGTGCATGTATCATAACTAGTGCAATCATACATTATATCTAGTATAGTTAAATGAAGGTAGTAATTGCATAGTATACATGACAATGATGTGCAAATATTTTAAACAGAGGTTGAAGCATACATAAAATATAGCAATTTCAGATTCAGTTTTACATAATAGTTACAGATTCAGATTTATATCGAAGTACAAGTTGCTTTGGTTATATAAAGCAATCTCAGATTAAACTTTGTACCAATGTACAAATTATCACAATTAAACATATAAAATGATTTCACATTTGTATCAATATACAAATATCTATGCCAGTGCAAATTGTCTTTAGCTTAGTACATATATATATATAATCTAATTTTTTTAAAAAATCATTTATATACCATATCTCCTTTTTCTTCTTAGAAAGAGAGTAACTATGACCATTAACCATTTATAATGAAAACAAACATCTAGAAACAATATTTGGGGAACTTGGGTGTTGTTTTTCATTACTACTTCCTGCTGATTAAGGGCATTGAAAATCTCTCAGTTTTTGAGGCTGGATCAGTCTGCAGCTCTGAAGCTGATATGGCCATCTCTTCCCATCAGGTTTTTTCAGGGGGTCTTGGTTGATGAAACCATATTTGCCTGGAAGCAATCTACAGGTTCTCATCTTCTGTGGAAACAAAAGCAGAACTCTTCCAAAGCAATAAATCCTTAGACACAAATTTCAAAATTAAAATACCTTTAAAATATATATTCTTTTTTAACTTAGTAGCCTTTGCTTTTGCAATCCATTGTCTTTCTGCAGTTAGCTCATTAACAGTTAAAAAATTAAAAGAAAACACAATAACAACCAAAATCCAGATTTTGTGTCTATTTTCTATCTTTACGTGACTTATTATATTTTTATTACTCTATTTCTCTTTTTAAAGACTTTATCTTCTTTTTATTCTCTTTGAAGCCTATGTACCTTTTACACATTATTGTAACTCATTTACAGGTTTTTCTTTTCATCTGAATATGTTTTATTGTAAATCCTTAATCATCTTCCAACCGTAAGAGCTTTTAAAATACACTCTCTAAAAGAGCAGCATAGTTTTTGCAGATTAGGCTGAATCACTAAGTTCTCTTAAAGGGACTGTCTCTGTTCATGGCCAGTGAACAGAGCAGAAAATGCTAAGAAACTGTCTTTGTTTCCTTTTTGTTCAAAATAAACAGAAACTTTAAATCAATCACATGCTACTGAGTCTTCTGTAAGACTTCAGGAACCCGCCTGGTTGCAGCTTACCCTTTATCAATGGGGTTGGCCACATCCCCTCCAGGAGCTTGGGACCCTGGATAAGCATCTTAGGACCTTACCAGCTGACACCTGAATCCCACTACATCCTGGAATCAATCTCATCGTCTGTGGAAACAAAAGAACTCTTCCAAAGCAATATATCATTAGACACAAATTTCAAAGTCAAGATACCTTTAAATTATATATTTTTGTTTAACTTAGCAGCCTTTGCAATCAATTGTCTTTCTTCAGTTAGCTCATTAATGTTAAAAATAAAAGAAAACACAATAACTATAACAACAAAAATAACACCAAAGTTTAATGGTACAGTGAAGAAATTGCTGAAAAGGAAACTTTAATTGTTCAAGTGGTTAGTGACTTTAAAGTCAGACTTCTCTGTAATGGAGAGGGAACCCTCAGAGCATGACCATAAACAGACAGAGCAATAGTTCCATCTAAAGGAAGAGGGCAGAAGGAGTTTGTTGATCCTAGAAAGCAACCACATAAACATGCTGTTGCTAATGAAGATTTAATAGGAGCAATGTTTATCCCAAGTTGGGATTTGATCTTGGAAAGAATCATCTTTCTGTTCCTTGCTTTAGAAGCACTGATGAGATCATGAATTCTCCTAAAAGAGCTATGGGATCAGGCAAAGGGGGGCAGAAAAGTCTCTGTAAAAGGGGACGAAAGACTATGGCATGAAGTTAGGAAAGTGAAATCTGGACTGTGCTGGAGATATCAGAGCTCTTTAATGTCTGACAAAGAATAGTGTGGAGGAAATAGAAACAGCTGGAGAAAGATGTTGTAGTCAGCAAGTCTAGAAGGATGGGAACATTAAAATCATTAACACAGGTCATTGGGGCTATTATATAATAATTTTTTATGCCATTGAATGTTACAAATATGTGATTTGTTCTTTCTGTTTTTTATTTCTGGGGTTGGAATTGAATAAACTGTCTTCAGCATCAAAAATATCTTTAGACTTTGAACTTTTGGATAGTTCTGAGACTGTAAAAGACTATAGGGATTTTTGAAGTAGTATTATATACATTTTCATTGTTGTGTAGCAGTTTTATCTGATATTTAACATTCCTTCCTGAATTACAGAAGATACACTGTTCTAAATAGCTTGAAACTGACCACATTCTATTACTTCCCCACAAATGCCAACAGTAAACAACAAAACTTGCTGAGGGTTACTTGAGACAAAGTTGCAAAGAAAACAATGAGACCAGAACAGTTCCTGAAGAAGCAGAAACCAGCCCAGCATCCTGGAAGATATTTAGATCAATTAAGTCACATGGAAAAGACACTATCTAAACTGTTGAGTTGCCTAGAGGCTATTCATTGTGTTTCAGGTTTCAGCTTTTTTGAGCTGTCACCTGATGTGGGAATGTCTTTCTGTATGCTGTGAATAACAATCTTTAAATAAAGGAGCTGTTTTGGCCCATGACAGGCACCATAGGAAAAGTAGGAGGAAGCATCAGAGTAGGTAGGAGGAGCAGGGCGGAGTCAGAGACAGAAGGAGCCAGAAGCCCAAAGGAGCAACATGTAAGGAACACAGGTAAGCCATGGGCCATGTGGCAGGAAAGATTAATAGAAATGGGTTGAGTTAAGATGTAAGAGCAAGCTATCAATGTGCCTGAGCCATAGGCCAGACAGCATGAACTTAATATAAGCCTCTGAGTCATTTCTGGTGCCTGATCAGCTGCGGGCAGCTAAGGGGTCTGGGGCTGCAGGTCTGTGGGTCTGGACATCTGGCTGCCCAGGACCAAAGAAAACACATTGTAACAGTCACCCACCCTGGGATTGTGTTTGATAATATAGCTGTCTTTATAGGGAATACCTCACTCATACTCCTGTATGGATCAATACTAAAACTCATTAGCAGACCAAGTTGGACTTTTGTGGTATCCAATCTTTGATCTGTGATAGGTTCCCTATCTGAGGTGAGTGGAAATTTGTGTTTATTATATTCTGGAAAAACATTGCCACACAATATACTGGCACCTGAACAGAAAACAGAGATATCAAAGCATCAAAGATAATTTGGGGAGACACTGGTATGTGGGCCTAGCAATGGGTAGCAAGACATAGAAATTAATGTGAGCATCCTGAGGCAGGAGCATCTGTGAAAGAACTTTTGATATAAGTTTGCTTTCTTGTATTGTGTGTGTTAGTGGGCCTTTGTGCTAAGACACTTGTTAAGTGATTCTTGCTATAGAAAGGAAGGCATACAACTAGTGCTGAGTCATCATAATTAAGAATATCTGTGGTTGGAATTCTAAAATGACAGGCTTTATCTGTATGGTATAGGATGAATGGAATGCCAGCTTAGTAAATGGTGTTTAACATATGAATATGGAGATAACTTGCAAACAGTTAAAAATTTAGAGGAAATTTTATAGTCTTTAATACAAAACAGCTAAGATTGTCCACAGTGAGATAAGATGCCTACTAGTCTGTTGTGTGTATTAACAAATTCATTTGAAGCTGTAATAATGGCCACTAGAGGTTTCAGCCAATCAGCCCCCAGCTTAATCCTTTCTTCACCCACAAGTTCCAGAATTGTGGGAGATATGTTGTTACATTGTAAATAATTGCCCCACCCACTGGTTTAATAAAAGCACTGATTGGCCAAAGGCAGGCAGGAAGTGTGGGTGGGGCTACCAGACTAAGAAAACTCTAAAAACAGGAAGCACAGAGCAGAATGCCAGAGAGAAGCCGGAAGAAGCAGAGGACAAGCATGCTGCTGTAAGAAAAGATACTGAGCCACATGGCTGAACAGGATAAGAGTCATGGGTTAGATTAAGGGTAAAGAGTTAGCAAGTTATAAGCCTGGGCCTTAGGTCCGTCAGCCTAAAACTATCGCATGCATCTGTGTGTTTCTGCTGGTCTGTGGGTCTGTGGGTCTAAACCTTGAGGCTAGGCCTAAAAGTCCGGGCCAGAAACCTCCTACTACACAGAATAATCCCTTCACTCTGAATTTCCCCTAATTTGGCTTACAAAGAGCATGTGACCTTCTCTGGAGGTTGCATTTTGCTACCCCAACATGTTGACAATTTTTTTAAAATAAAGGCTCTTACTGATTGCATACGTGACTGGTGGTCTTTTGGGTGACATCTTATGGATCAATCAATAGGGAATATCCCTCATATCTGACTTTTAATAAAAGATAGAAAAATCTGTAATTCAACATACAGATAGAAGTATTAAACATGGTCCAATGAAAGAAACTAGGATAATCAGGACAATTTCAGTACTTGAACTGCTAGAATTCTTGATAACATTTTAAAAGTAGCAGAAGAGCCAGCCACAGTGAGGCTTGTAAGACTGTGAGACCTGGGAGATGATGATATCAGTCTAATTTCAGTAGAGGTTAAAAAAAAAATTCAAGTAATGTAATATTCCATTGCTCCTTAAGGCAAAGGCTGCATAACCTGAATCATTATGAGGGAAGAAAGTTCCTAATGGACAGGCAGATATCTATCAATAACACTTGGTTTTCTTTGTGTTGAAGCTTTAAAACAAAGGTTTCCACAATGGAAGTGTTACAGCTCTGAGAGGAACAAATTTCTAGTGCATGTGTTGTAAGTCTAAGGGGAGAGTTTTTCTCTATGGAAGTGTTATAACTCTGAAGAAAAAGGCACCCTGGCAGTTGGAATTCTAGGAATAAGACAAAGTCACATTGCATACCAAACCTCACACAGGATCAGGAGGCAGGCTTTATTTAGTGTTTCTTTAGGGTGGATATTTCCATGATGTAGATTTTCAGAATGAGGATTGGTGGAATTGCAATGCAAGCTTAGGCAATGGTAGGACTTTAAGCTCAGAGACTGAGGAGTTTGGAGTCTAAGATACTGGCGGGGTTTTGAGCTCAGAGATTGGTGGATTTTGGAGAGTTTTTAAACATAAAAGTTAGCTTAGAACTTTTACCTTTTAATCTGCATCTTAGATTTCCCTCAAATATCAGGGGATGGAAAACTATAGAGGAGCAACAGGTGCTACTGTAGTAACTAGGAATAAAAGTTGACTCCCCATGGAAGGCCATATCCTCTGGTGAGTTGGGGGAGGAGAGAAAAGGGGAACTGTGGTTTGTATATTTAAAAAAAAAACCTTTTGAAAAAGTCAATAAAAAGGACATCAAAAGAATAGTTGTATTTGTACTAGGCCAGAACAAACTGTGGAAGGCTTTTAAGCCTTACTGGCAGTTAACAGAAGACATGTATGATAGAAAAATATAGGTGAAGATGATCAATTCTGTCCCAGAAATGGGCTGATTTTTACCCAGGATAAGCAGTGTGTGGTGATTTGAAAGAAAATGACCCATAAAGGGAATGGCATTGTCAGGAAGTTATGGCTTTGTTGAATAGATGTGGTCTTTTGGAAGATGTGTGTCCCAGGGGTAGCAGACTTTGAGGTCTCTTTTGCTCCAGCATTGCATAATCTTGCAGCCACCTTCTTTTTTCATGCAAGAGGGAGGAATCTCATCTACTTCTCTAGCACCATGTCAGCCTACATGCTGCCATGCTCCCTTGTAATGATGATGATGAATCTTTGAAACTGTAAATGAACCACCCCAATTAAAAGTTGTCTGTATAAGTATTATAGTAGTCATGGTGTCTCTTATAGTAATAGAAACCTTAATTAAGACAGAGGGTGTATATCTGTATAATTAATGGTTATGTTAGGGCTGGAGATCATTGGCTCAGACAAGGTATCTCCAACAAGTTGAGTATGGTAAATGGGGAGACAAATGCTAATGTGACCACCCAGGGCTTTTCTGACTCAGGACATTAGTCATTGCAGTGGAGAAAAGCAGTGATATATTGCCTCTGGTCATGGTACAGCCAAAGAAATTAAGTCAAGCCCACTGAGATAATAAGGAATAGAGAATTGTAGAAAAATTCCATGGAAGAGCTTCAGGATATTAAGATATAATGGCTTGTTGTAGTGCGGTTTCTCGGTCCCGGGCGTCCGGAGACTTAGACCCACAGACCCGCCGCCCGAGACCGCCTAGGAACCCACCGCCGCCCGGGTCCCCAAAAATAACTCAGAGGCTTATATTAAGTTCATGCTGTTTGGCCTATGGCTCAGGCACATTGCTAGCTAGCACTCATATCTTAAATCAACCCATTTCTATTAATCCGCGGGCCACGTGGCGGCCCGCTGCTCACCCGTGTTTACATGTTGCTCTCTCGGTGGCTTCCGCGCGGTCTGCTGACTCCACCCTGCTTCTCTACCTAAGCTCTGATTCTCCTCCCACTATTCTACGTACCTGCCATGGTCCAAACCAGCTCCTTTATTTAAAGATACAGTATGCACAAATATATTCCCACAATGGCTCAAAGAGGATAACAGAGAATTATAGGGATGTGATTCAATTGGTGCCTCCCATCATCCATGTTTTGTACTCAATATCAGGTGGCTTGGATCACCTGATATTTGCTAGAGCAAATGACAAAATATATTCAGAGTGAGTCACCAAAGCCATCTTCATAACCACACAATTTGTTATGGGATGGCATTGCAGGTTATTTCCTTGTCCTAGAAATCTTCTGGGAAAGGTATTGTTATATAAATAAAATGATGCTGACTTCCAAGTGTCATATTTGGAAAGTAAACAATGAAAGAAAACCAGGTGTTATGGTACTTTCATTTACCATAAACTCTTACTGAGTGAATTCAAAGGATAAATGGTGTTTTAAATAGTTGCAAAGGAGTTTAAATCAAAATATGCCTTACATAGGTTTAAAAGGATACCCCTAAGGACATAAGGTTATTGAATGAAAGAAACAGTGTCAAGAGCAAACTAATTCCCAACAACTCATTGACCAGATAAACCCTGAGACCCTATAAATCATAAAAGTTATTTGTACTGCTGTTTTTTGAATGTCAGAACTAGACTATAAGACTGTATTACTGAAGATCATGCTTTAACAATAGGCCACGGAGAAATTAAGTGGGTACTTAACTTGAAAGCTCTATTCTACTGGCTGACTTCTATAATACCATAGTTCTATGCAGGCTTCTGTTAGAGAACTGTCACCAAAATTGGTGGAGAACTGTCACCAATGTTCCTGTTCAGCTATGGACTGTGCATGCTAAAATACTGACATACCAGGCAGGGTGTGTCTGTTGGGGCAATGGTAGATGAGTCATAATGGGTAAGACCAACAGCCTTCTGATTGGATTTAACATTTGCTCTAGAAAATGGTGTTCAGATTGATGTAAGAGTGTACAGTGATTATGGATTGGGCAGTCTCTGGACTGTGGGTTCAAGGTTGTATTAGAAAGCAAACTGAGCAAGACACAGAGAACAATCCAGTTATCTATACCAAGCTATAATCTCTGCATTAGTTTCTGCTTCCAGGTTCCATGGTTGTCTTCTTTCCTTTGTATCTTCTGGTGTCTCCTATGGTATTTCTCTTGTGTCTCTGCTCTATTCTTCCTGTTCCCAGAGTTTTCTTAGTGTGGTAGCCCCACTCAAACTTCCTGTCTGCCTTCTGGCCAATCAGCTTTTTATTAAGCTAATAGGAGGGAAAAGATACCAGAATATAATCCCACTACATTACCCTTTTCTTTTCTTTTTAAATCAAGAAACCTAAATATAATTTCTTTTGAATAGTTGTTTCATCATTATCTATAACAACTTGTAACTAACGCTGTAAACAAGAACAAACATCCATAATCCATGTTTTGGGAATGTGGGCGTTGTTCTCTAGGTTACTTCCTGCTGAATGGGAGTGCTGGCAATCCCATGGGAACCCAAAGAAATATTTAGGATTATGTACAAGTCTCTATTGAAGTAGTCTGTAAGGTTGGGACATCTCAGCTAGTCTCCTTGAAGTTGTTTTGGATGCAGAGCTAAGAGGAAACTGCAAGAGAGGTACTCTGGAATGATACATCATCTAGGCCATCTGTTTCCACTGGAGACTTTTCAGGGAGTATTCCTTGATCAAACTTTACTTTCTTTAATGAGAAATAATCCAAACTCCTCATTTTCTGTGGAAATAAAAAGAAAACTTTTTTTTCGAAAGTAGCATATCTTTTGACTTAATTTTAAACTCAACTTATTTACAAAATATATGGGTTGGATTTATCTGGCAGCATTTATAATCAGATGGCTTTTAGAAGCTTTTATTACTTCATGTTCAGTCTATAATTTTAAGACAAGACAATAACATACAGTATCCAGATATTCTTTATAATTTCCATCTTTACATGGCTTAGTAGTAGTGTTAGTAGCAGTAGTAGTAAGAGTAGTAGTAATTATTCTATTTCTTTTTAAGGACTTTTTCTACCATTTTTTCTCTTTTATATTTCAAGCATATATATATATGTTTAACCATGTGGCTTGATACCTTCTCTCAGAGGAGCATGTTTGTCTTCTTTCCTCTGTGCCTGCTGGTTCTACTCTGGTGTCTCTCTCTGGAATCTCTCTGGTTTCTCTTCTCTGTGTTCTTCCTGTTCCCAGAGTTTCCTTAGTCTGGTAGCCCTGCTCACACTTCCCGTGTGCCATCTGGCCAATCACCGTTTTATTAAACCAGTAGGAGGGACAAGGTGACACTAGATAACCTCACTACATTTTTCTCCTTAGACACAATTATTATGTCCTTACAGAGGAAGAGTAGATCTGTAGAACTCTATGTTAATGATGAGAATAAGAAACTTACTAATTCTACGTAATCATTAAAAAGATTGGCTATTCAAGAGGTGCAGAACCTGGAGAAATTGGTAGTTTCTAAATTTCAACAATGGGAAGATCATGTTACTGCAATTGAGAAGGATATTAAGACACAATCAGCACATAACAGTTCAGAATAACCAGCACTGATATTTTATAGAGATGCATATGGTTTGCCTAAAGTTGTAAACATGAAGAGTATTCCTATATAATGTCCTATAATCTTTCTCCAGTTACCATTCAGAAAAAGCATGCATATAATGTATTCCAGAATTTGTAGAATATAATTATGAACACACACACATATACATATATGAGGGTTATAAATCATATTGAGGAAGCTATTTTCCTCCTCAAAATTCATTCCACATATGCAAAACATATTAAATGCATGGTCTACAAAATATAGAATTATATCTAATGATTGGATGCAATTAACAGTGGCTCTACAAGACTACAGCCAACATTTACAATGAAGAAATTGGCTGAGAGGAGGAGCAAAGATGATTGAATAACAAAGAAAAATAAGAGCTTTTAACATCTCTCAAGATAAAATCATTGGTGAGGGTCAGTTTGCTGATGTAAAAGTTCAGGGTACTTTTGATGAACATACATTACTGCAAATCCTATTGCTACTTTGAATGCCTGAGAAAAGATTCTAGACCCAGAACAGAAAATTGAGCTGTATACTAAATTCAGGCAATGTTTAATAAACATTATATACTGACTTTCTGCAGAGAATAAACAAGATAATATATAAAGCAATATCAGAGCCAGAAGTTAGAAAAAAAGTAATTCTCTTTTCAGCTTTTTACCATGATAATTTGAAATGTAAAACAATACTTATGATGCTAAAGGTCAGACCAACACCCCTAGAAGAATGGGTTCAGTACACAATCAGTGCTAAGTCTCTCAATTATAATGGAGAGAATTGAGTAGATCAAGCCACTTCTAATATTAGAGTGAAGAATCAAGTTATCAAATGTTTTAATTGTAAATTGGGTCACATAGGAAAGAATTGTATGCAGAACATTCCTAGAACTAATGTCCCTTGTTGTGGGATGTCTTTCTGTATGCTGTAAATGTCATTAGATGTTTTAGCATCTGGTTCAGGCATATTAGACGCAATGGAAATCTGAGCATAAAGGGTAAAGAGGGCAGAATCAGACAGAGAAGCAAGCCAGCTACCAAGAGGGCAAGATGTAAAAGAAGGGTAAGACATGGACCACATGGCAAGATAAATTAATGGAAATTGGTTAAATTAAGATGCAAGAGATAGCTTGTAGACGGAGTTTTACTTTCAAGGCGCCAGTCCAAAATTAATATTTATTAGAATATGAATTAACACTCACGATATTAGTAACAGCTTATAGTGGCACCTGAACAAGGACTATAGTATCCAAGCGATGGACAAGCGATGGATGCGAGATGGAAGGACAATGGATTCTGATTCTGTCTCTCCAACAGCCAGCAGCCAGGAACCAGGAAGAGAGAGTCCTCAGGAAAAGAGAGTCCTCATGTCCCAGCAGCCACTTATCAATGGGGTTGGCCACACCACCTCCAGGTTGGAGACACCCCCTCCAGGGTCCCGAGCTCCTGGATAGCGTCTTCTGACCTTATCGGCTGATACCTTAATCCCGCCACATCTCCCCCTTTTGTCTAATTAAGAAGGTTCTAAACTAAGACTATGTACAATAGGAATTATTATGAGTTAGTAACCGTAAATACCTATTCTTCAACCTCTTCAAGACCTGAGAAGGAAGATATATCACTTGAAAGTCAGAAGTACATGGAAGTACTGGCTTCCAAAATTTGGGAGAGGACAGCAACACAGCTACCTGGACAATCACCTCTGGTTTTGTGCGCAGTTGGAGCATCTATCATATTGGCTACAGGCCTATGGTATCTGACAGATCTTCTCATGGCAGCCCAACGTGTGGCAAATATGCCCACATAAAGTCATAGAAAGCTTAAAAATGGTCTAGAGCCAAAAGCAGCCTCTGAATTATGTCTCCCACATGAGCCGTAGTACAGAGACACCCTGGTGAGGCCTGTCATCTTGAGCTACAATGGCAGGCTTTTGGAGTGCAGCTTGAGGTATAAAATGGCTCATTCCTGAAGTCTCACAGAAGCCTAGATGTAAGCAAAAGGTTGTAAATGATTTATTTAAGGTTTCTGTTCATAAGGACAAAAAGGGAAAAGAATCAAAGATGTCTTTCTAGTGGCAGTGTTTTCTTGGATCAGCTCTGTTTGCCGGAAGCAAACTGTGGCTTGGTTTTAAGAGAAGCTTCCTGATTCAGCATTAGAAGCAAAACACTTGTAAGTTTTTAAAGAGGCCCTGCTATCTAACACTTAAATGGAGTTAATGAGTAGCAGATGGCAAAGCTTTACTTGATAATTATATGGACCCTAAAATTCCCAGACTACCTGGGTTAAAAAGATAAATTCTATAAAATTAAACTAGGAGCCATCCACCCATCATACCAGCCTTTAATCCTGGCAGTTTAAAGGTGTGTTCAGAAACAGAAGAAATAGAAGGATCTGGGTAGTCAATCATCCTAGCCAAGCAAAGGTATGGTCAGAGACAGTCAGAGATAGTGGCAGATTAAAGGTGTGATCAGAAACAGAAAAAGTTAAGAAATAAATATACAGTAAAGACAGTTTGTTTTTTTTTTTAAAAAAAAAAAGTCTAAGTGGTAAAGAGTGTTTTGAAAATATATATACATAGGTGTAAAGAAAGAAAAAAGAGGTAGAGAAAGCCCTTAAAGAAATAGAATAAATAAATAAATAAATAAATAAATAAATAAATAAATAAATAAATAAATAATAAGCCACATAAAGAGAAAATACAAAGTGTCTGGATACTGTATGTTATTGTCTTATCTTTAAGCTTCTTGACTGAAAATGACTTAGTAAAAGCTGCTAAAAGACAGCTGATTATAAATGTTGTTGAAGTAATTCAACCTATATATTTTGTAAATGAGTTTACTTTAAAATTGAAATGCAAAGATACGCTACTTTGGAGAAGAGGTTTTCCTTTTATTTTCACAGGATTTTTTCCTGGATAAAGAACATAAAGTTTGATAGAGGAAGACCCCCTGAAAAATCTCCAATGGAAATGGATGAAACAGATGATTCAGCATTTCAGAGCACCTCTGTTGAAGTTCCAGAGCTCTGAATCCAAAACAATTTCAAGGAGACTGGCTGAGATGACCCAGCCTTACAGACTATTCCACTAAAGAACTCTACATAACCCTACATTTTTCTTTGGATTCCCATGAGATTGTTGGAGCCCCATTCAGCAGGAAGTAGCCTAGAGAACAATGCCCACATTCTCAAAACATGGATTATGGATGTTTGTGTTTATTTACAGTGTTGTTTATAGGTTGTTACAGATTAGGGGGGAAAAGAATATTAGATTTGGAGTTCTTTTTGTTTTAAGAAGAGAAAAGGGGATATGTGGGAGGTTGTGTTGTTTCATTTTAAATAATTGTCCCAACCACTGGTTTAATAAAAAGAGCTGATTGGCCAAAGGCAGGCAGGAAGTGTAGGTGGGACTACCAGACTAAGAAAATCTCTGAGAGCAGAATGCCAGACAGAGCACCAGAGAGAAGCTGCAGGATGCAGAGGACAACCATGCAGTTTTAAAGAAAGGTACCGAGCCGCATGGCTGAACAAGAGACATGGGTTAGATGAAGGGTAGAGAGCTAGCAAGTTATATGCCTGGGCCTGAGGCTGATCAGCCAAAAACTATTGGAAGCATCTGTGTGTCTCTGTGGGACTGTGGGACTGTGGGTCTGTGGGCCTAGACCTTGAGGTTAGGCCGGAAAGTCCGGGCCAGAAACCTCTTACTACAATAGCTATCAATATGCCTGATCCATAGGCCAAGCAACATGAAATAAATATGAGTTTGTTTGTTTCTTGGGAATGAGGGTCTATGGGCCTGGACCATGGGCTGAACAGGCCAGAAACCTCTTATTACAGTCCTTCCTAGGGATGACCCAAAAAGAAGGTCCCTACCTTATGAATCATCAGAAAATGTAGCAAAGACTGACATTGGATAAATGTGTATAGATCTACAAGGAATAAACAAGACAACCCTATATTGTTGGAAAATGCCTCTTGGGGCTTTTCATGGTAAGCCCTCAAAACACAGGTCTCAAAATCAAAGATGGGTCAATCATATCAAGCCACAGTGTTGGTATAGCTTTCTGAGGACAATTAGAAAATCCAGTGTCAAGAATCATATTGCATTGGAAAATATAACAACTTTAAATGATAAATCAAAATTCCAAGAAAAACCACAAAACACATATTCTGGCAGACTTTCATAAATTACCAAAGAAGAAAATGAAAAATACAAATGGGTAATATTTTTATCCAAGGATTACTGGACATAGGCATGGATGTTTCAATCATAACATCACAATCATGCCATCTTAAGTGGCCTGTAAAGGAAGTAGGTATTCTATTTCTAGGGAATGGAACTAAGTATAAAATTAAACAAAGTATAAGATAAAACAAAGTATAAGATGGCTTGAATGCATAGGACCAAAAGAAGAGTAAATGAAGCTGTAGCCATACATGGCTAATATAGTAGTAAATCTATGGTGTCATGACTCTCTCAAACAATCAAATATCCAGATTAAAGTCCCTCTAAGCTTAGATATGAACTATAGACCCAATTATGTTTCTGATAATAATACTTGAATGTACTATAAAAAAACCAGTCACTAGCTATTCAGGTTGTACAAAATCAAAGAACACCTACTGACACTGTAAAACACTCACAGCGCTACTTTTGAAATGGTTGACAGAGAAGACTACATAACTTCAACAATAGCTTCTATCAAAAGGGAAAGTGCAGGACTTAAAACAGCTGGTACAGGAGAAGTTAAATGCTCAGCATATTGAAGAATCAACCAGCCCTTGGAATTCTCCTGTATTTGTTGTCAAAAAGGAAATCTAGAAAATTGAGAATGGTGTGAGATCTAAGAACAATAAATAAGGTGATTCAGCCTATCTGATTTATACATTCTGAAATTCCTTTGTCTTTCTTGTTTCCTAAGGGATGGCTTCTTATAGTCATTGGCTTAAAAGACTGTTTCTGTACCATACTCCTGCAAGAACAGAACAAGGAAAAAATTGCCTTTACATTTCCCACTTATAATAATTCTCAGCCTATAATAAGATATTGATAACTATCCCACAAGGAATGTTAAATAGTCCTACCTTGTGCCAATATTTTGTACAACAGCCATTAGAAGCGATATGCAAACATTTCCCTATTATTTACCATTATATAACTGACATTTTGTTGAAGAAGTAAAGAAAATTTTGCCTTAATGAGGATAACGAATTGCTCCTAAAAAATAAAAAGAGGATATTCTATTAATTATTTGAGATATAAAATAGGTCTGCAAAAAACTAAATCCCAAAACATGTAAATTAGAAGAGGTAGATTTTGAACTCTTAATGATCTACAAAGGCTGCTAGGAGATATTTCTCATATATAGTCCATTATTGGGATAAAATCATGAACTAGTTAATTTATTCAAAACTTTAGATTGTGATAAGGACTTAAATAGTCCAAGAATATTTTCTGAGGAATTTGAGACAGGATTGTCTTTTGCAGAGTAAATTATGAGATGCACACATGAATCATGTAGACCCATACCTTGATTGCATTCTGATTATTTCAGGCTCTAAGAATTCTTTACAGGAGGTATGATGCTAAGGGGAAATATTATGTTAGAATGGATATTTGTGCCACATAGACCAAGTAAAAAATTAAAAACATACATGGAAAATATTTCTGATTTGATTTTCAAAGGAAAATTAAGACTTTGTCAGTAGACAGAAAAGGACTCAGCAGAAATTGTTGTACCTTTAACTAATGAACAAATTGATTATGGGCAGACAGTGAACCTTGGCAAAAGGCCTGCTGCAGCAAGAGTTTTCTGGCTCACACTTTCAGGCCTACGTCAAGGTTTGGACCCACTACCCACAGTCCCACAGTCCCACAGAGACACACATTACTTTTAGGCTGATCAGGCATATAACTTGCTAACTCTTTACCCTTAAACTAACCCATGACTCTTATCATGTGCAGCCATGTGACTTGGTACCTTTTCTCAAAGCAGCATAGTTGTCCTCTGTTTCTTCTGGCTTCTTTGGGCATTCTGCGCTGTTCTTTCTGTTTTCAGAGTTTTCTTTGTCTGGTAGTGCTGCCCACATTTCCTGTCTGCCTTTGGCCAATCAGAGCTTTTCATTAAACTTGTAGGCAGGACAATTATTTATAATATTATGTCATAAATACCCTGCAGCCTGCAGTAGTTCTTTAGGGAGAGATAATAACAGATATCCCCAAAGCAGGAAAATTCAGTTTATAAAGAAATCTAAGCAGATTACAAATGAGAAAATTTAAGTAAAGTGTCTCAAAACCCTTATAATTCTATTCAGAAGTCTGAATTATAGACTACTATCACAATATTAATGAATTTTACAAAATCTTTTAACTTAGTAATTGACTCTCAGTATGCAGAAAGAGTTGTTTTACATACTGAAACTGCTGATTTAATTCTTGATAATACAGAACTAACTTCATCATTTATATATCAGTTCCCACACAGGTCTGTAAGGTCCTCTAGCACAAGGTAATGTTGAAATTGATCAGTTATTAATAGGAAACACACTGGAGGCCTCAGAATTTTATAAGAAACACCATGTTAATAGCACAGAATTATAAAAAAGAGCTTTTTCAATACTTGGCAGAAGGCCAAGGAAAATGTACTGTCCTACTTGCTCCTTCAATAACCAATTGCCATTGATGGCTGGAAGCAACCATAAACATTGATTTGAGAAATGAGATTTGGCAGGTGGATGTGTTTCATTTTGCAAAATATGGAAAGATAAAATATGTATACCATATGATTGACTTTTACTTAGAAATTCAATGGGCAGCTGTCCTGAGTTCTGAAAGGGCAAAATCTGTAATTATACAACTTTTGTAAGTTATGGCTATTATGAGAATACATATACAAATTAAGGCTGATAATGCTCTGCCATATGTTTCCCAAAGGATAAAGCAGATTTTTGGATTTATAATATAAAGCATAATACAGGTATACCACACAATCCCACAAAACAAGCAGTTGTGGAAAGATCTAATCATGCCTTGAAAGAGATGCTTCATCAACAGAAAGGAGAACAACAACAACAACCAAAAAAAAAAAAAAAAAAACAAAGCTATACTGCCCAATGCCTTACTAACCTTCAATTTTCTTAATGCTGATGAGGAAGGAACAGCAGCTGCAGAGCGACATTAAACAACAGAAAAACCTCCTGACATAAACCAACCTCTCTATTTCAAGGATTTGCTGACTTCAAAACAGAAGCCTGGATATGTGTTTCACTGGGAAATGCGGTTTGCTTTTGTTTCCACAAGACAAAATAAACTATGGGTACCAATGAAATTAATAAAAGGGGATATCTCTTGAAGAGAAGTCATGGTTCATCCACTGATATAACAATTTGATACATGGTAAGGAAAACTCACTTGAAAAACTCACTTAAGAAGGGTTGGGGTAGGGTTTCATTTTTTGCTTACAGAAAGATAGACATAACCGTCTTCAAGAAGTTAAAAAGTCATTGGACATTTAGATGTCTAAGGCTAAAAGGCTGTCAATTCTGAAACAATTACAAGCAAAGGAATATAAGTCCTGTTGGTACCAATATGTAATACACGGTAAATTACATCTATATCTTTTTAGAAAATGTAGTTCTGATTTAATTACAAATAAGTCTGGCTTTGGAATTGGAGTAAATGGTTTTCCCCTTCTCTAAGCCCAAGAAGGTTGGTAAAGGAAAACTTAAAAAGATTCTATCTCATATCAGAAAACTCAACTGGTATGGGACAAGAGACAACCGAGATAAATAGGAACTATGGTTACTGTAATTTTATTTCTAATTCTATTTCTCTCTTTACTTATTCCTTCTTGACTTTTAAAACCTTCTTTGCATACAATTCTCTCCTATAAACTTATATTCTCCATTTGATATTAGGAATGTTTAAGCTTTCCACGCTAAATAACAAATTCTACTACCAGCAATCTCCAAAGCATCTAGAAAGAAGAAGGGGCCCCACCAAAACAATTCTACCTGGTCTATGATATTAAAAATATATGGTGTACACTACTCAATAAGTTCTTTTGAAACACAGACTGTTCAGGACAGTTGCAAGATAGCTTACTATGATTCTTCATCATATCATATCTCTAACAAAATTTCCAAATGGTCCTACCCAGTACTGTGAGACTGGTTATAAACGTTTATAGTCAGTTCATTAAAACCTAACCATTGTCTTAGTTTTTATAGGACCCTATAGAGATACCACTGCCTAAAAATCAGTAGGAAGCAACTCTATGAAAAACTACACCCCTCTCTCAATTAGTTTTGTCCTTTCAGAGTTACAGATAATTATAATTCTGCTAGTGTGGTTATAAGTTATATTTGGTTTTAGGTTGGAACAATAATATAGACTCAGAAATCACTTTTAACAAAGAAAAAATGGGAGTAGATAAGACAGATACAGATAGATTATTATATCCAAACATGAGCCATAGACAATTTTCACCAGTATATATTCTTGTATAATGATACAAACATGAATTATTTTCTATGTCTATGGTAATTTGTATACTGATACAAAGTTGAATCTGTTATTGAAATATTTTGCTTGTGTTCCTACCTCTGTTTAAAATATTGTGCATAATAATACATATTAAGCATATTTTTGTCATTTTACTATGCAATTTATACTTCTGTTTAATAATATTAGTATATGTGTGTGTGTGTGTGTGTGTGTGTGTGTGTGTGTGTGTGTGTGTGTGTCTTTGTGTGTAGCAGTACGGTTTCTGGCCCCGGGTAGTCAGAGATCCAGACCCACAGACCTGAAGCCCCAGACCCCTTAGCTACCCGCTGCTGCTTAAGCCCCCAAAATTATTTAGACACTTTTATTAACTTCATGTTGTTTGGTCTATGGCTTGGGCACACTGCTAGCTAGCTCTTATATCTTAAATCAACCCATTTCTATTAATCTTTCCTGCCATGTGGCCCATGGCTCACCTGTGTTCCTTACATGTTGCTCCTTTGGGCTTCTGGTTCTGTCTGTCTCTGACTCCACCTTGCTTTTTCTACCTATGCTGTGATTTCCCCTCCTACTTTTTATATGGTGCCTGTCATGGGCCAAAACAGCTCCTTTATTTAAAGATTGATATTCACAGCATACAGAAAGACATTCCCAGATCATCTCCCACTTTCTGTCTAATCAAAAAGGAAGGTTTCAATCTTAACATAGCAAAATTACATAAAACAAAATATCCATCAAGCAAGAAATACAGTTACAGTGTCTAGTCTATTTGTATTTAGCAAAATTTAAAAAAAATACTCTATCATCTACCTTATCCTTATGAATCTAAAGTTTCATATCCAATATCCCTTTCAAATGATTAAGAAAAACTATACCTATTACTATCTAATCTTCAACTATATCAAAGACCACAGAAGGATATATTTATTCAAGTAAACTGGAAGTGCAAGTAACTTCCAAAATCTAGAAATGACAGAAATGACAGCTATCTGCCTGAACAGTCACCAAAAGTTCCTTTATAAAGTTGGGGCATCCATCTTTAGCCACAGGCCCAGAGTCTTTTCTCATTTCAGTGAATTAGGAAATCTGCTCTGCCCATTCATCAGTCACTTCTCCTCGAGTCCTGAATTCATGTAAAGCATGAACCTGAATGACCATCTTGGCTTGTTCTGCCAAAGTTCAGAGGTCACCTTCCTATGGAACCTGCAGGTCCATGTTTAAACGGAATATTGTCAAGCACTCAATATAAGAACAGGTTCATGTCCAGTGGCTAACTGATGCCACAAAGAAGCTAATCTTCATATGGAGTTTCTTCAATGCCTATTTTTCTCTTGAAGTATACTGACGCTGCTAGGAGCAGACCTGTCTTACTGTCCAGACAAGTCTAAGTTCTTAAAACATTTTAAATGCCATATTCTGTAGGTCTTAGAAGTCTTTGAAGATTACCTATATTATTGAATTATACCTTTGTATACCTAAAAATCTAACATGCATTTCTAATTATACATTACTATTTTAAATCAGTTACATAAACATCATATTTTAAACAAGAGTAGAAAAATACATACAGAATAAGAGAATTGACTTAAATTTGTATCAATAAACCAAAATCCATACCAATGTAAAACATTTTGAGATAAACAGCTGATTTCCTGGTCTAAGAAAATTCAATAATCAAATTTTTAAAAAATCATTCATATACCATATTCCCTTTTTCTTATTAGAAAGAGATTAACTATGACCATTAACCATTTATAATGAAACTAAATATTTATAAACAATATTTTGCAAATTTGGGCATAGTTTTCCATTACTACTTCCTGCTGATTATGGGGCATTGAAAATCTCACGGGTTCTTGAGGCTGGATCATAGTCTGCAGCTCTGGAGCTGATATGGCCATTTCTTCCCATCAGAGATTTTTTTCTGGGGGTCTTGGTTGATGAAACCGTATTTGCCTCAATGCAATCTACAGGTTCTCATCTTCTGTGGAAACAAAAGCAGAACTCTTCCAAAGCAATAAATTCTTACACACAAATTTCAAAATCAAAATACATTGAAAATATGTATTCTTGTTTAACTTAGCCTTTGCAATCCATTGTTGTTCTACAATTAGCTCATTAATAGTTAAAAAATTAAAAGATAGCACAATAATAACCCAAATCCAGATTTTATGTTTATTTTCCATCTTTACGTGGCTTATTATATTTTTATTACTCTATTTCTATTTTTAAAGACTTTTTCTACCTTCTTTCTGTTCTCTCTGAAGCCTATGTACATTTTACACACATTGTAACCCATTTACAGGTTTTTCTTTTCATTTGAATCTGTTTTATTGTGAATCCTTAATCATCTTCTAACCATAAGAGCTTTTAAAATTCTCTCACTCTCTTATAGAGTCACATAGTTTTTGCAGATAAAGCTAAATCAGTAAGTTCTCTTAAAGGGACTGTGTCTCTGCTCCTCGCCAGCAAACCGAGCAGACCCAAGAAAATGCTGCTCCTAAGAATCGTCTTTGTTTCCTTTTTGTTCAAAATAAATAGAACTCTAAAACCAATCACATGCTACTGTGTCTTATATGAGACTTCAGGAACAGGCCTACTTGCAGCTTACACTGCCTGCCACCAGTCTGCTGGCACCATCTTGATTGTGGCCCGGATGGCACGCTTTCTCCGTACAATGACCTGCTTCAGATACACAATTTGGATGCTTCTTTGCCTCAGTTTCTATGCTAAAACCCTTTTAAAATTTCTCAGGCTTTAAGTGGATATTTGACCCATGTTGGATCCACCCTATACCATGGCCAAGTTTGTTCATAACTTTGCGGAGAAGACCCTGGCACTAGTAACCACTGCCATTACTTACTTAAAGCCTCGAGTGATCAAATTTTGGCAATACACCAAGGTTGAGCTGGTTCCCCCAACTCCTACTGAAATCCCTGCAGCTATTCAGAGAGCAAAAAGAATGATCCAAAGTGCTAAAACTGGTACCTTCAAACATCTTACAGTTAAGGAAACTATGCTGAATGGTTTGGTGGCAACTGAGGTGTGGATGTGGTTTTATATCAACAAGCCCAGGGTAGGGTCTCAATTTTGTCTTTACAGGAAAATGGATACAACTGTTTTAAAGACAATGAGTGGACATTGAATGATTAATCACCTGCAGTGGAAGAGAGATCAATGATGAAGGAATGTAAACAACGGACTATAAGACCAACTGGATATAAATATCTTCCTTGGATATCAACAATATTTAAGTTTTCCATTGTAAATGATATTTCCTCCTATCAGCTATCTAAAAAGAATCTGGAACTGAGATGGGGCCCCTACCACAACAACTCCTACTAGTGAAACAGGAATAAAAGTGAGAGTATGAGAGAGAGAGAAAAAGAAAGAAAGAGGCAGACAGACACAGAGGCAGAAATAAAGAAATCAAGAACCTGGTTCTCACCAAACAATGATTGCTTTTAGAAAATAGAGTATTCAAAAGTAGTTGTAAGATAGCTCTCTATGATTATCCTTCAGGTCACATTTCTAATAAGAATTCCAGATGGAGTTAACCAGTATTCTGAGAATGTTTATATATGTGTATAGTCAGTCCATTAGGATCTAACCATTGCTCTAGCGTTTACAGGATCCCAAAGAGATGCCTTCGCCCTTAAGTCAGCAGGAAGCAATCTTATGAAAACTACACCACCTTTCCCAGTAAGTTTTGTGCTCTGAGGGTTGTGGGTGATTATTATTTTGATAGAATAGTTATAAGTTAAAATTGGGTTGAGGACAGAACAATAATATAGCCTTAAGAATCTCTTTTGAAGAAGAGAAAGGGGAATAGATAGGATAGATAAAGGTAGATTGTTCTACCTACCTATAAACAATTTCAGCCGAATATATGGGCTAAGCTAAAGAAAATTTGCAATGGCATAGATATTTGTATATTGATACAAATGTGAAATCATTTTATATGTTTAATCGAGATAATTTGTACATTGGTACAAAGTTTAATCTGAGATTGCTTTATATGACCAAAGCAACTTGTACTTCGATATAAATCTGAATCTGTAACTATTATGTAAAACTGAATCTGAAATTGCGATATTTTATGTATGCTTCAACCTCTGTTTAAAATATTTGCACATCATTGTCATGTATACTATGCAATTACTACCTCCATTTAACTATACTAGATACAATGTATGATTGCACTAGTTATGATATATGCACAAGATGTTTTATGTACCTCTGTTTGGATTATATATATATATATGTCTAAAATATTGTGACCACTTTACATGGTATATATACCCCTGGATAATGTTTGATAGTCATACTAAAAGTCATTGTTCAGAGATTATACACCCCTTATATAGGTAATCTAATTTTATAGTACAGGGCTTAATCCTTAAGACGTTAAAAACTGCAGTCAACATTACTTAAGGTGCCATGTCACAATCATCTCAGATACAGATTAGAATATCATAGACAGACAGGAATTTTAAACCATTTTGTAGAACCAGAGAATATGACATTTAACATTTGGAATTCAGCCACGAGAGACACAATGACTCCTGGTATCACTGCTCCTTTCCCAAGATGGTGTTGAGCATCAAGAACACTCCTTTGGAGTTTGTCCTTTTTGCAGAGAATGGCCAGTTGGGTAAAGAACTGCCCTTACCTTGATTGCTGACAGTACGCACATGATGTCCAAGCTGGATGAACAAGTTGATGGATGGAGACTGACGAAACCTACCTGGACAGGATAAGACAGTCCCTCCAAAATTTCCCTGCTTGTGAAAAGATCTGTCAGATACCATATGCCTGTAGCCAATATGATGGATGCTCCAAAGGCGCACAAAGCCATAGGTGATTGTCCAGGTAGCTATGTTGCTTTCCTCTCCCAAATTTTGGAACCCACTACTTCCATGTACTTCTGACTTTCAGGTGATAAAGTTTCCTCCTCAGGTCTTGAAGGGGTTAAAGAATAGGTATTTAAGGTTACTACCCTATTATCTCTTAGCAAGGAGCATTCAGGTGTTGGATTTTCACTTTCCCAGATGAACCTTTTGAAGTAATTTATACACCCTACCATCTACCAATATTCTAGAAATATATGATGTACTTTATATGTTAGGTTTTGGTTGTAACTTGTGCCTTATCCTCTCCTAGATAATACCTCATCATAATTCCTATTGTATATAGTCTTGGTTTAGAACCTCCTTAGTTAGACAAAAGGGGGAGATGTGGTGGGATTCAGATGTCAGCTGATAAGATCCGAGGATGCTTATCTAGGGTCCTGGGCTCCTGAAGGGAGAGTGGCCAACTCCATTGATAAGGGGCTGCTGGGACCCTGTAAAGGCCTGTTTCCTGGTTCCTGATTGCTGGAGAGACCAGTTTGGCATCCATCGTCCATTGCTTGGATACTCCAGTCCCTATTCAGGCGTCAATATAAGCTGTTACATGTATTGTGAATGTTGGTTTATATTTTAATAAATATTAATCTTGGATTGGTGCATTTTAAGAGAAGATCCACCTACATATATGTGTGTGTGTGCATTTATATTTTTTCTAATCTTATTTAATTATTTAGGATATTTTCTATAACTTTGTTTAGATATTTTGTATAATGATATATATTTAGGATACTGTTCTCATTTTGCACTATGTATTTACTTTTGTTTAGTATTTATATAATTGTCATACTTGAAGCCATTTCCCAAAATATGTATATCCATTTATAGATTATTTTTTACAATGTAAGCTTCAGTATTTAAGATGATGAGAATTACTTAGGATTGCGGTGTACTAGTCATGCTGTTTAGATTTCTCAGATGTATAGTAGAATATGTCAGATTGACAAGAATCTTCAAATACTTCATAGACCTAGAGAATGTGGCATTTAATGTTTTATTATTCTGAATTTGGCTATGTGAGACATGATTGCTCCTGGCAGTACAGATCCTTTTCTGAGATGGTGTTTGGCATCTAAGACACTCCACAAGGATTTTGTCTTCCTTGGTGGATAATGACCTGTTGGGCAAAGAGCTGCCTTTACTTCAACTGCTAACAGTAAGCATGCTCTCCAATATGGATGAGCATGACAAAAGATATTTTGATGGCTGCCAAAACATGGTAAATTTTGTTTCTCAAAATACTTTGCTTCTAAAGAAATATGTCAGATTTCCTAGGCCTGTAGCCAAAAAAGTAGATGTTCCAACCTTACAGGAAAGCTTTAGGTGACCATTCAGGTAGCTGACTGACTCTGTGTCCACAAAATTTTGGAAGTTACTTGCTCTTACTTCCAGCTTATTCAGGTCATATATTTTTCTTCTCAGGTCTTTGATGTAGTTGAAGACTAGATAGTTAAGATTATGACCATCTCATATTTTAGCTAAGAATATTTAGGTACTAGATTCACATTATCAAAGATAAATAGCTTTGAAATAATCTGTATATTGCCACTTACCAATATTCTGATCATTTAGAATATACTTTATGCTTGTTGTTTGTTAGTGGTAGTTTGACCTTTTTTAGGTTATTTGCCTTTTCTCTCTCCTGGAGATATTAACTTTTAATTGTTTCTATTATATATAGTTTTATATTTAGTTTTAGAACTTTCTTAGTTAGACAAAAGTGGAAGATGTGGTAAGATCAGGCACTATTTACCTTGACCTAGAGGTGTGACTTTAAGTCCTGAGGAAACATGGTCGGGCCAGTCAAAAGCCCTATGCATGCTGTTCTCCCTTCCTGTTTGTTCCTTTATGTTCTTGCGTGGACTAGTTCAACGCTCTAGGAATTGCCCTAAGGTTTAATCTTCATATCTGTGAGTGTTTTATATAAACACTGAACAAATATTAATCCTTTTATATAATCAGTTGCTAGTGAATAATTTCTACAGTACCTTCAGGAAGTCCTTGAACTGACCAGAGTGACTAAACCTTCCCCAGACAAGACAAACAGCAAAGACAACTCTGACAACAGGTATGCTACCTAGAAAAAAAAATAAGACAGCCAAGGTGCCTGAAAGAGGTTATATCGATGAGTCAGAGGTTATAATTGACACTCTCCAACCTATTATATTGCCTTCAGGCTGAACATTGTGCTCCTTGCCAGCAACTTTGTTAGCTGTCCCCTCTTCTGAGGTGGACTTAGGTGATACAGCTGTTTTTGAGCTATTTCTGCTCTTATAAGTAAGACTGATGTGAGAATGTCTTTCTGTGTGCTGTGAATTTCTGGGGGCCTTAATCAGTGGCAGGTGGCTAAGGGGTCTGGGGCTGCAGGTACTGTGGGTCTGGACCTCTGGTTTTCTGGGGCCAAGAAGCCTCATTGCAACATAAGACCTCACCCATATGTATGTAACCTCAATAAAACTCATTGGTCTATCAAGTTAAACTCTGTTAATAGCTGTACTTTTGTCTGAAATGTGTTCCCTATCTGAGATGCAGACATGTATAATGCATTTCTCCAGAAAAAATTTCGTCACAACAGCATCATAATATAGCTAAAGTCCTGTGGGAAACTGATGGCAAAATATGCTGTTTTAAATATTCCACCATTAGCACAGGTATTTGAACAGTTACAGATTCTCTTTACTTCTAATGTTCTCTCTCTCTCTTCTCTCTCTCTCTCTCTCACATACACACACACACACACACACACACATATCTATGTGTGTGTATACATATATCCTATAAATTATCTATATCTATCTCTCTCTCCTTCTTGAATACAGAGGAAGATGTGATTACAAGATATAAGTTTTGTTATTATGGTTATGCTTTCCCCACCATTTATGGATTCTTATTTCTATAATCATAAGCCACAAGTAACTATTTCTTCCATAAGTTTATTTATTGAATTTTATGTTATATATGTATATATGGGTATTTTACCTATATGTATGTCTGAGTACCACATGAATAAAGTGCCAATGGAGGCCAAAAGAATATGTGTCTCATGAAACTGGACTTTTATACATGTTTCTCAGCTGCTATGTGATTCTAGAAATCAAATCCAGTCTTATGGAAGAGCAAGAAATACTTGAATTTCTTATCTTATCCATATCTCTAGCCTCCATAAATTAATTTTAGTCATGTGTTTTATAAATACAAAAGCTACTAATACATTTTTTTTAATTTCATGATATGAGAACTCACAATTAAGAGGATACCTGAGTCTCAGAAGACACTCTGTCCTTATACTTTTGAGCAATGTTGAAACCATTAAAAATGACTATGAACTGTTTTATAGTTAGACTTAATACATTTTGTTAACCTTTTATATCTATTATTTGTAGTTTTCACATCATGTGTCTTGATCCCATTCATCTCATCATTTCCTATCCACCTTTTGCCCTTGAAACTCTCCTCATAAAATAAAATTTAAGATAAAAGTAAAAAAGGAGAAAGACAGAAAAATAAAAATATCATAATGAAAACTGTAGTGTGACACAGAGCATCACACAGTATACTCTTTAGCCCATATCATTGGTCGTGTTTAAGGTCTCTGGTTTCTGCTACATTATCAATATCTCATCCTAATTGGGACTTCTCTTGGATATTCATTGTTACCCTATGATTCAAAGATCCTGCACCTTTGGACATGCCATATTTGCATCTTCATGTGATCCATTATATCATAGATAGGATGGGTGTTAGGATATTAGGGTAGACCAACTCATAGCTCTGGTTCTGTGCCTAGGTGGTTACAGGGTTGGTCATCCTGTCAGTGATGCCCTTGAGAGTTCAGCCTATGTAGTAAGAAACAAGTGATGGGAGCTATTCTTTTATTCTTAGGCACTCCTCACCCACACCTACACCACCAGGGCCACATTTAATATGTAACCTAAGCTATATGCAGGGGCCACTTTCCTGAATACTGGAGCTAGAGAGGGGGGTTAGCAGCTTTACAACTCTCATGACTTAAGGTCAGCTTTCCCAACTGTCACAGATGATGATGGAAAGGAGCATCTCTCCCTCACTCACACCACCATGTGGCAGAAGAGGGGTGGAATCAGTTCTTCCTTGCTCAAGTTCATGGCAGGAATGGTTGATATGAGATCCTATCAAAAATATTAGCTTAACTGTGCTTCCTAAGTAGGGCCTGCTTTCTTGAGTGCTGCAGCTAATAAGGGGGACAGTTAGCTTCTTTGCCTGCAGCAGAAGATGAGCCACAAGGGTGAAGGTGCTGGTATATTTTCCTTACTCATGCTACTTCATGACAGATAGACAGCTGGGGCCATTTCTCCCAGGTTCATGCCATTGGGGCCAGCTAAATTTCATCTCTACTGTGTTCTTAAGGAGAATTTCAGGTCCTGCTCTTTCAAGCCAATAAGAGACAGGACCAGTTCTCCCTAATTTTATAGCTAATTAGTGACAGAGCAAACTCTGTGCAGCCTTATTCCCTTGGCCTTTGATGGTATGAGAAGCCAGATCATAAACACAGATCAGAGCTGTAGGATGGCCACTGAATCATGCATGGGCCTTTGCAGCACAGATCCAGAAATCATCTTTGTTCTGGGTGGCAAGCAATTCACCTACCTCTGCACATTCCTCATGGTCTTTACCTCTTCATATCAGCTTTACAGCACAGTACAGTAAAACGTCCCCCTCTCTCTCCCACACCACACCATATAGTTGTTCACCACAATAGTTCCTAACTATCTACCCATGTTTTCTTCTCTGTGCCCAAAGAAGGCTGCTCTGTGTCTCCTCCTGCTCAGTCTTAATGGAGATGGGCAGGATCTGTTTTCTCCTCCATGCCTGGGGCAGGCTGTCCTGGGCATACATGTGGCTTATACTAAATATGCTTCGCAATATAAAATGACCATGAGATTTTCGGGATTATGTATTGATGGTTATGACTTAAAAGTTATATGTTGGGTCTTAAGTAGGCAAGAGGGTTACTTAGTGATAATTAATATATAACAGAATCTATACTTAAAAAATTTCTTGGCATATTTATGGACAGTTTAAAGAATGGAATAATTTGAATATGAAAGACATACCTTTAACATGTATGATGCTATACCTTGGACTGATGTCTTTGTGTATGCTGTGAATAGCATTTGATAATAAAGGACTTGTTCTGGCCTAAGGCAGAGTAGCTTAGAAGCAGGCAGAAAACCCAAGCCTAGATATAGGGAAAGGAAGGTAGAGACAAGAAAGACATGATCCTCCCCCCCCAAGAAGCAAAATGTAATGGAATACAGTCAAGCCATGAACCATATGGCAAGACAGATGAATAGAAATGGGTTTAGTTAAGATGAAAGAGCTAGATAGCAATAAGACTGAGCCATAGGTCAAACATCATGTAATTAATATAAGACTTTGTGCGATTATTTGGGACCAAGTGGGTCCCCAAACCTCTAAACCTCAGGCTAGGCCAGGCTATAGGTATGAGGGATTCATTTAGACTGTGGGAATAGGCTGAGCCAGAAACTTCTTATAACACTTATACCCTACACTAATAAAAAGGAAAACTGGGGTAAGCATCAGAAATGATCTAGTTGCTTATGGACTGTGGATGCATTGTGACATGCTGCTCTATATTCCTTTGAACATTGAATAGTCTACCCCTATGCCCTTCCCACCATTGAATAGTCTATTCCTATGCCCCTCCCACAAATTGAATAGTCTACACCTATAACCTTCACACCACTGAATAGTCGACTCCCTATGCCCTCCCATCATTGTATAGTCTACCCCTATGCCCTTTCCACCATTGAATAGTCTATTCTTATGCCCCTCCCACAAATTGAATAGTCTATACCTATGACCTTTGCACTATTGAATAGACTACTACTATGCCTTCCCACCACTGAATAGTGTATTCCTATACCCCCCAAATTGAATAGACTACCCCTTTTCACCTTCGCAACATTGAATAAACTACTCCTATGCCCTTCCACCATTGAATAGTTTATTTCTATGCCCCTCCCACAGATTGAATAGTCTATTCTTTTGCCCTTCTCACAAGGATGGGATGTATTCCTTCACACTGTAAGTCGAAAGTATAATTTCTTATTATGTTGTTTTTGTTAGTTACTTTGTTTAAGCAACCAGAAAGAAATAATAGTATACATGTTCTACTCTGGGAAAAAGGACACAATTTTATTAAGGAAGAAATAACTTTAACAATCCAGATATTTCATGCAACCTCTTTTATTCCTCAGAGGACTTATAGAATACACATGAGGGATATTGTTGTATTGATACTGATACTTGAAATTTATCATCTAAAAAGAAGTAGATTAACAGCTCATTTGGATCCATATCAATATTTTATTCAGGAATATATCCACTTAATTGCACTAAATGTTGTTTCCATCTTATTACACACAGTGCTGAAGTTCTGATGAATCTTCATAGACATTTTGAAAAGTCATTTTATTTTTAATTTAATGTTGACCTTTTCTTCTTATGGAAATAATGTCGTTGCTAGACCACCTTTTGAAAGTAGGCTATGCAATAAAACTTCAGTAGTTTGCAGTATAAACACCTGAGTAAATATCATATTATTTATCAAACTGGTTCCTCCTCCCAAATTGTCCTGTCAAATAAGTTGTTCTTGAGAAGAAATTATCATTCAGGGGCTAGTATTTTATACTATGCATATATATTATGGTATTTTTATATAAAATTGAGACACTTTATTTATCATACTTGCTACTTATTTTACCATATATAAAAGTCCATAATAGAAAGATTTTTAGATTTTCCAGTTTGTGACATTTATAGAATTTGATTTGAATCGAAATTTGAGGCCCTCATCTGATTTTATGAACCAAGTTTAGGTCTCTTGGGGGAAGGAGCTTCTTCTACTTCATCATTGGCATGATGATTACCATTGTCACTATCATCATCATCTGTGTAGTCAACTAAAGAAACCCTTCTGTGAGAGCGTGTCCTACTCATCCTACTATTGGAAGCATCAAGTTTATATAAGTAACAGCCAGTTGCTTTAGATGATTTTATTTTTGGCCATTCTACTTGATTTTCACTTGTTTCTTTAATTTTTAAAAGCTTGTTATTACAATTCGGAAAGTCCTGTCCCATTGATGGAATAGTTTCAGTATTTTCTCTGGAACACAATTCACCATTGACTTTTATCTCCACTGCTTTCATATATCCGAAGTATATTTGATGGTATATTATATTATGTAAATTGCTTTTTGCTTGATTTTCTCTTTCCTTTTCTTCTTCAAATTTAATCTTTAACTTTTTGAAAGTCTGAACATACTCAATTGATTCAAAAGCTGTAGAATAATTTTGCACAATGTTTGCAATAAGAGACTTGATGTTTTTCTCTTGTATAAATTCAAATAGCTCAATAATAGCTGAGTTTAACATGTTATATCTTTGTCCATTATGCAGAAAAGCATTTATGACAGGTTCAAAAAGATTTTTCCCTGTTATATAAAGATTATAAACTTCATTGTTAAGGCCAATTATCTGTCTCATAAGCCTGAGAGCACACAAAATGAGGAAAGTGTGCTTTGAATTCATCAGCACCAGGACTCTGCTGAGCAAATTGTTACTCAAAATATAATTTCTAATGTATGTTTTGTGGTGGTTTACACAAAAGCTGAGTAATTCTAAAACTACTCCAAGCAACTGTGCATTTTTGTAATCATCAGGACAGATGTTGGCCCTGTTGTCATCACTGTCATTTTGCCTTGTGATAGACAAAATTGGTTCTGCCAAGTTATTCATGCAGCGTGTATAGAAAAAATTCATAAATTCAATCCTTTCACAACCATTATTTGTCCCATATATGTTTTGTGGACCAAGTATGGCACGAAGAATTGCTGTCAAACTTAAAACACATGATGATTCAGGATCAGAGCTGCAGATTATTTCTTTGACCATTATGTTGATAAGAAGGTCATCATCATTTTCAATGATGTGAGCTTCTTTCACTGCATACACTCTGACTATTTGTGGATTATATTCTACTAGATAAGTAAATATTTCTAGAGTATTTAATTTTATTTGGTGGTGTTTCATACATAGTGAAACTTTCAAAGCACTCATGATTCCTAGTTTTATCACTGTTTTTAATAATGTATCTTTCTTTTGAGCCCTTAAGGTCTTAGCAAATGCACAGAATTCCCTCACAAAACATAATAGTTCACACCGTCTCTCATTGGCTACAGTGTTATCTTTTAACTGAGCAAAAATTTCAAGTAAAGACATTTCATCTTGTTGCAGCATGGTAACTATTTTAATTTTGTTGGAAAAAATAAAAGCTGTAAGGTAAGAAAGACGATTTTCTTGAGATTTGGATGGTATAGGTGATAAAATGTCAAATATATATTGCATTCTGTAGGTCTGGTGTATTTTTTGCCTAAGTTTGTAGTGCGTTATTGGCACTATTTCCTTGAATTTTGCATTGTCAATTAAAAATTTCCTATGCTGCAATGGTTGACTTAAGGCAGGGTTATATTCTAGGCATCCTATCACATCCATGATACATTCATCAGAAAACATGATCTTGAACAAACGGGAACTGTTAAGAAAGATGATTCCTTTAATAATGATATATAAATAATACAAGCCTTCCATGATTTTCTGATCTTCTAAAGTGTGGAAAAACTGTAGCAATTTTTTAATGTAATGTTTATTTTGTAGGAGCAGAACCAGTCGTTCTTTGTGGTTTGGAGATTCACCACCAAAATTAAATATATTTGCAATGGTTTCAAGTGTATTTAGTCCAAAAGTTGATACCTCATATGGATTCTGGACATGGGACAGACCTTGAAAACAATTCAAATAATTTATAGGTTCTAGTGTGATTTGTGCATTTGGATCTTTGCCCTGATTTTGACAGATATCTTTCCAGATATCTTGACAAATATGAGGGTCTGAAAAATGGATGGCCATAGTATGGTTATTAGCTTCCATCACAATAATTAAATCCTTTTGTTGTTTCTTATATGGAATATCAGGATGTATTAGGGTCTCTAATATCAGTGAATCATTTGATTCCGAGTGAACAAGAAGGCAAATGCCCTGGATCTGTTCAATGTTCTTGGTTGAAATTTGTCCTGAGCATATAAATTCCCATTGCTCATCTTCTTTCATCACATAGACTTTTACACTATGAAGTATGCTGTCCATGTGGATTTGTGATCTTGCCTCCCTAGGCCACATCTTTGCATAGACCTTAGAGTACTCTGCCCATGGTAGCTATGTTGGCCAGGACTGTTGTCAAGATCACAATTCTGAAAAATAATAAGAAAAAAAAGATTAGTGGGAGTTAAAGGAATGGAGGCTAAGAGAGGACCCAACGTCATTAGAGTTACCAGTGAGATTGGCGCTGATACTTCTCAGTCATCCACTACTGAACTATTCCAAACAAACCTCTTTGCTTGGCACTCAAGTCTCTACGCCTGTCTTAATTCTGTTCAGAATCTTGTGACTCATCCAAGATTCTTTCTTAAAACAATGTGCTGATGTAACACATTGTTAAAGGGACCTGCTCCCTTTACCTTAAAAATAGAAGTCTATAAAATACTCTTTTCGATTTTGTTTCTTAAAAGTATTTTTACTTATCATGTGTGGGGCTTAGGGACTTAAGCAAAAGAAAATTTATTTTTCAATAATATGCCTATCTACACTTCATAATATAATAATATATGTCAATAAACGACTAGGGTTGATAAGGAAAAAGGTTATAACATTTACAGAGAAAATGCCTTCTCCAGAATAATAAAAGTGTGTTCAATTTTCTCTACAATGTCTGCTATATATCTATCATATTTCTAAATATTAAAGGAAGATCTTGTTCTGAAAAGAAATACGTCAGTCTTGTAGATCCATTCTGGTCAGTCAGCCTGAAGCTTCACCTTTCAATTCAGTGAATAAAACATGTCAAATGTTTTCCTTTTTCTCATCATTCACATTGTTATCAAGAAGAAGAGGGTCAAAGAGAAAGTGAGTGAAAATTTGCAGAGATTGAAAATTGATGCTTTTAAATTGTTTTTTCTTCTTTATTTTAGTTTTAGGGAGCTATTGGTCTTTGAATGTGCTATGGCCATTTCTGTAGATCTTGGGCATGTGAAGGATTGATTATAAAACTAAACTATATCACTATCCTATCTCTAATTCTAAAGATGAACAAAATAATAATATACTCAAAACTGTGACAATTTCATTGTTTACTTGTTATGAAGAAAGGTATTAACATAATAGATCAAGGATCATACTTGAATGATTATTACACTTAAATAGCATGACAAGAACTTTACATTTTGCTTAATTATCATATTAGCAATATAGTTTTATTAATATAAGAATCCCTTTTGTGTCAGTGAACAGACAAAAAGGTCAAATAAATTGTCAGAACTCACATATTTAATAAAACTTCTTTTTATTCCAAATTGATTAACTATGGAATTGAACTGCTATTGCCTTCTTTTCTTGGGTTTCATTACACTCTATTTCACATTCCTCCCATCTCTATAATTTGCAATCAACATAAAATAATCAAGACAAGATGAAAGTCATACATTTCCTCCTTTAGAACCACATCTGTGTATAAACAACAGAAAAATAGAAGGTTGGATATGGCAACTCAGTTAAATATAATTTTAATAGTGTCTAAGCTGATTTTTGATGTGAGAGCAACTTTTGCAGTTTTCCTATTCAAGAAATATTTCTCCCAAATATTAACCCTGTAATTTCAAGGAAAAAATAGACAAAGGACCATATTGAGCCTATTTGAACTTGAAAAGACTTATTTGTAGTAATCACTTCATTTTTCATGACACTGGCAATGTATGACAGTTAAGTAGGGCACAAAAAGATTTCTATATGCTTCTCTTGAAACATGAAATTCAACAGACTATACTCTAAACTATTCATCAGCTTGAGCAATGCAGATGTTGAGTGTAAATGATAACCACTTATGAAAAATTAAATTTTAGAATATTAGAAGTTTAAAAAATATGAATTGTGTAAATATAGCCAGTGGTGACTATCTTGAGAACTGTTATGTTAGAACTATAAAAATGAAATTCATGCTATCTATCAAAATTTTGTCACTTCTGTGCTTACATAAAGTATCCTTCACAATAATTATACTATGATTAATTCTCTGAATATGCTCTCTGGCACCATATTATGAAAAGCAACTAGCACAAATCCATGAATTCTCAGTTTTATCCATGGGAATTTGCTTCAAGTTGAGAATGAATACTGGTAATCAAAAAGAATTAAATATCAAGACAAATTCTGTGATTTTCTTTTCATGCCTGGTACCATAAATGAGAATATTTGAAATCCCCAAGTTGCATTTAACTTAAACTTCTGCACATTACTTGTAAAATAGTAAGTGACATTTATTTTCAAGCTCTCTCCTCCTAGAAAATAGTTAAGAAAATTTGCTACTTTAGCTACACATTTCAGTTCGCCTACAGCACTTTGACTGCAACTGCTTTTTAAAACCTTATACTTTTTATCTCACCAGGTTTTACATCTTTATGCACATCTCTATCTTCTTTTTATGTTTCTCCAGTTCATGGCCTTGTTGCCTTATTCGGGTCCATCTGACTTTCTGATCTGCTGTTCACCTTCACCAGAATTCCATGACATTACATATTTTAAAAAACATGGTATTTCCCAGTTTGATTGAAATTTCAACCCTTCAAAAAATACTTCTCATATGATGTAAGACAGTATCTCCTTCCCTTTAATACTACTCTACTTTCCTATGCCTACAGAGAAATTTTAATTTTTAAGTGTTTCAGCAAATAAATATAAGCACATATATATAAATATATGGATACATATTTATATAATACATCTAAAACATATTATATAACCTATATATGATGTATATATATTCATATGATATATTTTTATTAATGTATGTATAATTGCATCCTTCTGAGATCATATGTATGCATGTTTAGTTTGACTACTTTGAATTTGAAAAGGGGCTTCCCTAACTGATTCTTCCTCTCTCTGACTGATTCTTCCTCTCTCTGCAATTAAATTCATAGCTCTTCAGCTATGGGTAGAGCCTTATGAAATTTTTCCAATTCTACATTGACATGTCAGCTAGTGGCTCCATTGTTAAGGTCTTGTTTAGAGAAACATATTTTTTATATTTTATTGTTATAGCTTCCCTGTAATAAATAGAAAAAACTACCTCACATCATATATTATGGTTCCATGTTTTTTAGAGGCTTTGTATTAGCTCTTCTGAAATATCCTCTAGTCCTTAGATGTGTTGCAGATATATGAGTTGGGGCTGGGCTTTCCATGGTCAGTCGTTCAATACATTTTAACCAGTTCTCTGTAGCATCCTGTGATCTTACCAGCTACATTATTGCACCAGACATGAATTTTTCTCCTATTTATTAGGCCTTATTGCTGATAGGATTTACAGTGAAGTAGGACTGTTGATTGTCTGTGCACTTTTTGAGATGTAATTGTTCTCCTGCTGCCCCCTAAACCCCCCAAAGTTAAAAAAGGATTCTGCCTAGCATTATTCTCCTCTATATGAGTTTACTCAAAGACAATTGACATTCATTCATAAGATGGTAGAAATGTGCATAAATTAAACTGCAAACTCACTCATTATCTTGTGAATGTTACATTATAAAAAACATAAAATTTTCTTATTAAATTAATTATATTTAATTAAAATATATTATGTTAGTATCTGGATTTACTAACCAGTCCTATTTTCCCAAGTTCTTCTCTAAAATTTTTAAGTCTTGAGCAATAAATGCCTAACTTGTAGAAATCTCACCCAAGTGACTTAACAGACCACCTGAGAGCTCTAAAACAAAAAGAAGCAAACTCACTCAGAAGGAGTAGATGGCAGGAAATAATCAAACTCGGGGCCGAAATAAATAAAATCAAAATCCCAATACAATTCTTCGCTGACATTGAAAGAACAATACTCAACTTCATCTAGAAGAACAAACAAATAAAACCAGAGATAAATGAAACTATTCTGTACAATAAAATAAAGGAAATTTTGGAGGAATCACCATTCCCTGACTTAAAGCCCTATAAAGAGCAACAGTAATAAAAATAGCTTGGTATTGGTATAAAAACAGACACATGGATCAAAGGAATTGAATTGAAGACCCTGACAACTCTAAACAACTGAATTAGACAAAGAAGCCAAAATTATACAATGAAAAAAAAAAGGAAAGCATCTTTAACAAATGGTGCTGGCATAACTGGATGGTAGCATGTAAAAGAATACAAATAGATACATATCTATCAAACTGCACAAAACTCAAGTCCAAGTGGATCAAAGGCCACAAGATGAATCCAGTAACACTGAACCTGATAGAAAAGAAAATAGAAAATTACCTTGAAAGCATTGACATAAGGCATTACTTTCTAAATATGACACCAGTAGCACAGACAGCGAAAGAAAAAATTAACAAATGGGACTTCCTGAAACTGTGAAGCTTTGTAAAGTAAAGTACATGGTCAATAAGACAAAACAACAGCCTACAGAATTGTAAAAGATCTGTACCAACCCTACATCTTAAAAGGTGCTGATCTCTAGAATATATAAATAATTCAAGAAACCAGACATTAAAATACCAAGTAATTCAATTTAAAACATGGAGTACAGATCTAAACAAAGAATTCTCCATAGAAGTTTCTCAAATGGCCAAAAGACACTTAAAGAATTGCTCAACATCTTTAGCCATCAGAGAAATGCAAATCAAAAAGACTCTGAAATACCATCTTACACCTGTCACAGTGGCTAAGATCAAAACCACTAATGACAGCCTATGCTGGAAAGGAGAAAAAATCCTGAATACTAGTGGGAATGTAAATTTTTACCACCAATTTGAAAATCAGTGTGGTGGTTTCTCAGTCTATTTCATTGATCCAACAATACCACTATTGGACGTATACCCAAAAGATGCACATTCATACCACAAAGATATTTGCTCAATTGTGTTCATGGCAGCATTATTTGTAATAGCCAGAACCTGGAAACAACCTAGATGTCCCACAATCAGAGAATGGATTTAAAAATGTGGTACATTTGTAGTAAAATAATAATATCTTGAAATTTGCCTGTGAATTGACAGAACTAGACAAAAACATCCTAAGTGAGATAACACAGAGTCAGAAAGACAATCAAGGTATTTACTCACTCTTAAGTGGATTTTAGGTATAAAGCAAAGGATAACCAGGCTACATTTCAGAGCCCCATTGCAACCAGTTAACAAGGAGGACTCTAAAAGAGACATCCAGGAATACCGCTGGGGAGGAAAAATAGATAAAATTTCCTGTGGAAATTGAAAGCATGGGGGAAGGGTAAATGTAGTTGGGAAGAGAATAGGAGGGAATGAGGGAATGGAATGGTTGAGTTGGAGGAGGGACAGGGAGGGAGAACAACAAAATAGATAACTTGATTTTGAGAGCCATTTTAGGGGTTAGGAAGAAACCTGGTGTGCAGAAATTCCCAGGAATCCACAAGGATGACCCCAGGAATGACTCCAAACAATAGTTGAGAGGGTACCTGAACTGGCCTTCCAATATAAACAAATTGATGACTACCCTGATTGTCATCATGAAACCTTCATCCAGCAAGTGATGGAAGCAGTTACAGAAATCCTCAGCTTCGCACTGGGCTGAGTATCCAGTACATTGGAAAAGAGAGAAAAGGGATTCTATGAGCAAACTGATCATGAACATGATGGGAAACCTGCAGAGACAGCCCCCTTGAGCTACTGGGAGTTCACTGACTCTGAACTGAGAGCTGGGGAACCTGCATGTAACTGAACTAGGCCCTCTGAATGTGGATTACAGGTCAGTGGTTTGGACAGTTGGTGGGGCCTCTGGTACTGGGACCAGGAATCATACCTCATACATGAACTGGCTTTTGGGGAGCCAACTACCTACAGAGCGATGCCTTACCCAACCTTGATACGATACAGGGAGGAGGGATTTCATCCTGATTCAACATGACATACCAAATTTTGTTGACTCCTCATGGGAAGATTTACTCTTTCTGAGGAATGGATGGGGCATCAGATGGAATGAATCTGGGGGATGAGTAGAAGGACTGGGGGAAGGGGGTGAAGGGAAGCTGGGAGATAAGTGGGAGGACTGGAGGGAGGGGGAGATATGGTTGGTATGTAAAATGAAGAAAAAACTTTCAAACTAAAAATTTAAAAATATGTTAATGTCTGGTTTTACTACCAAGTCTTATTTTCCCAAGTTCTTCCCTAAAAATTTTCAAGTCTGTTATATGAGAATAACGAAGTTAGAAAAACCTATGCTAATTTATATTGTAAGCAAATATTGTCACCTTAGATTTCAAGCTGGTTAGTTTAATAATTGTACATGGTACAGTATACCTTATCTTCACTTTATATGGGTCCTAAAGCCAGTTTAGATATGTAAATTATATGTCTTCACATACATTTGTACTCCTTACCCCATTTTTCTCTGCCTAATGAAAAACACAGGATAATAAAATAGTAAGTGAATCTAGTTGTTAATTTCTCTGGTAAATAATTTATCCTCAAAATAGGAAAAGCTGTAGAAACTTCTTCTTTGTTCACAATACTGGCTGAGCTAAAGTTCAACAGAAACACTACTTTTACAGCTAAATAATCACTGAACTTACAATCAGCAATGAGTTTCTCTTTTTACTTTTTATAACATTTTTTTCTGCATGTGTTTTTCTTTCTCTATTTTCTAATTGACTCAGAAATTGCTTTTGTGGACATGGGCAATGTAGCCATTTAACTCTTTTATCAAGAAGGTTATTATCTGAAATAATTACATATGAGAGCCTGACACTCATTTGTATAGCCAAAGCTAATGTAGGAGGAGAATTCTTTTAATTTTTATTCACATGAGTTTATCAGAAATGATTTTAGTCCATAGCTAGAACTGAATTTTCTGAATAAGTATTACTATTCTTAGCAGGTATTCTTTTTAATTTAAATTCAAAGACAACCAAATATAGAAATGTAACAATGTTTATGGAGAATATTTTTATATCATTTTATTTGCATCAAGGGGATGTTTAAGTGTCTTTTCTTTTGAGAGAAATTTCTATTTTTTTTTCCCAATGACCAAGTAAGAGAATGAGATCTCATATAGACTTAGGTTGAAAACTAAAGAGTCAATTTTCTCATGCCAAACACATCTGACTTCACTATTACAGTTATTATTTCTCCTGTAACTGATAATTAATCTGACTTTCTGTTGCACCTTATCTTTAATTATCCCTTAATTTTCTGAAATTTCTGAAAGAAAAATATCATTTTAATATATAAAGGGATCCTCTATTATTCTAAATTTTACATACCTAATTATAAAATCTTTCTGATATTGGTATGTATGTTGCCCTTGGCAATTTCAGCTTGTATTTTCACTTTAATTGAACAATGAAAATACAAGGCTAAGAATATTCTTCTCTTTTGCCATATTTTAGAAGTTGCTCTAGGCACATACTTACGGAATCCCTGGCCATTTATTAAGAATAAGAAGAAAAGAAAAGAAAACTGATAAGGTGTATTTATCCCCTAGGGTTCTAATATTCAACCTCAATTGAAGTCCCCAGCGTATTTTAACACCTAGGACTTCTGACTATAAATCTGTCCCTTGGGTCTTTTCAGTTATTTCAGGGAAGTGTTGGTTGCTTCTAGTACAAGAAGCAATTATCCTCCTCATGTGGAAAGAGCTCAAGAAAAGACAGGAAGAAACCTAGTTAGGCATGGAAGATACTGAAAAGAAATTTTACAAAGAAATGAAAATAAAAGGGCACATTTATAAATTGACATGGCATATAATCACTCTATTTCATAATTAAGACCGTTGTAATGGCACACAGGTACAGTCATTTATATCAATATTTGCTTCCATATTTATACTCAGTCACATATACATACATTTATAGATCCAAATGTCTGCCTTTATCTGAATGTGTAATTGAAAGGAAGGAGGTTTTATGTTAAAAGGCTCAGACATGAAAAATAGATATCTCAACTCAAAATCCAAGTTTGCCAGGTATTAGTCATGTGATATAACCAAAATAACTAGTATGTTTGGGTCTCAATACCAACATCATTTAAATAAAATAATTTTATACTTCATTTCCTTGTTATAAGATTAAAACACATGCACAATGGACCTAGTAAAACCATATAAACATATTGGTTTATTATTAAATCTATCATAAACAAAATTCATTCCTTTTAAAGGAAAATAAATAAGATCAAGAAAACTAAATATTTTGGTCTTTGTTGTTTCAAGTAGCTAAATATCATGTGTATCCTGATTGAAGTTTTATGTGCCTTTGAATGTTTTAAAAACCCAAGGATTAGACAAGAAACATAGAGTTCTACCTCCTTAAGTCTCAACCCCCATCACTAGATGAGGTGAAGGCAGCAAAAAAGAATCACAAATAATAGGCTCTTGTGGCTGGCTCATTCCTGAGATGTTTTAGCAATGTGATTTGACTCAGTGGACTCTAGAAGTGGGATTCTGATTTTCCTGTAATGTATAGTAGGCATTCTCTTCAACAGTTTTTGGTGCTCTAGGTACTCTTGGCATTTCTGACTACTGTTGATTTTAATTAGAATCTGTGTGATTTTGATTTCTCTTGCAGGGGGCCTCAGAGAAGAATCAATCTGCATATATTCAGTAATTTCATGTGTTTCAACTGGTATGAAAGAATAAATTGCTAAGGATCGTGACACATCATTTTGAGGTTAAATACTCAACATGAGTTGGGAAATTTCATATAGTGGTGCTTTGATCTTTAAGGTGATGTTTCCAAAACTAGGCATAATTTTATTACTGATTACCTCACTTTCCGATTGTTAAAAATGATGGTGAATTCAGGAGGTAATCATGAGTTTCCAGTCTTAGTTGAGAATCTGTTGACAGTTGATGTTGGAGTAGGGTCACTTTTGTTTCAGAGTATGGTCCTAGATAAACTTACAGTGTTCTAGTGAATGGCTCCATACCAGATCTGGGGTGAAGTTATGAAAAATGATGACTGTAAGTTTGGGGCTGGGTGGTAGTTCTGATAGGAATTAGGAGATAGATTAGGGTGTGGATATAATGAAAATGTATTGTATGCATGTATGAAATCTCAAATAATTAAATATTATATTATAAAATAAACAAAATAATAAATAAAATACAAAGTGGTTAATTTCAGTCTGCATAAATTTGTTAGTGAAATCCTCAAAGAATTAAAATATATTATAAAAATAAAATAACAAAAAAGTTTAGTCTACATACATTAGTGAAGATGTATGTGTATTTGTTATAAAAGTATTTACGGACACCTGAATTTAAAATATAATCTTTTCTCTTGAAAGCTACAAGACTTGTAAACTGAGCATTTATCTTAAACTCAGAGCACTGTATTGTCTTAGATGTTAGAGTTTTACTGTGTAACATGGCAGACAACCTGAATGGCTAAAATTAAGGTGTGATGAAGTAATACCTATTATTTTAATATACAATCCAGCAAATATTACTGATGCCTTTCTCTTCTTTTGCTATTTAATAAAAAATAATACATCTTATAATTATAACGTTATAAATATTTTACACGAACAGAAGAGAACAAAGAAATGGATATCTTGATAGAGGGAGCCATTGTGGGCCTAGAGGAGAAACCTGGTGCTGAGGAAACACCCAAGTTTTGGTTTTGAATGTGAGATCAGATATATACTACCAGTGCCACACTAGAGTTTATTCAGGAGAGGGTCTAGCAGGTAGGAGGAAGAGAAGCAGAAGAGAAAAGAGGAGATCTTTTATATGGTGTTTCCTTATAAGAGAGCAGGTGGGCATGGTTTATGTAGCCACGCCTAGTGGTGTGCCCTCTGTATGTGGCCTGTTCTGCAAGCACCATGTTGGGTTAACCAGGTGGCTGCTACATGCCAGGAATACTTACACCAAGAACTCACACAATGACCCCATCTAGAAAGTCAACCAATAGTGGAGAATTTATAAGATTAAAAAAACAAAAATAGAAAAAAACATTTTCACCTAGTTTTTTTCCATTTAAATTATGAAAATAAGTAAAATGGGTTCCATGCTGATCTAACAACATAAATTGTAGTTAATATCTAAACAAATATCACCATTTTCTGATAATTCAATATTTAAAACTGGAGTTGATATTTATGAAAGTTAAGTAATAACATTTAAAGTTTTGGTTGAGCGTGTTCTAAGTGCCTACTGTGAACTAAAAAAGTGGTTGGTGACACAGAGGTGAGTACTAAAATAAATATTCCCTTCATTGCCTCTTGAAAATTCAGTCTTGAAATGAAAAGAATTAAGCACCTACAATGTTAACACCTCAAAACAAACCTAAGTATATCAAAGAAGTTGTCTATGATTAAGCTATACATTAAAGTATAAAGTTATAGATGTGTATGGGAGAGAGGTGGCAAGGGAACACAGAAAGAAAGGAATAGAGTAAGAAAGAAAAGGAGAGACTAGATTAGGAAATTTCTATAACTAAGTATACTTGAAAAGATGAATGTTTCAGATTTTTTCTTGCTTCAGAACTATGTGGAGAATGAGAACAAGTCTGGGCTCTTAATAAAGATTCTGCAAATATCTTTGCAATGCATGGCTGTGATCTGAACTGCAATGTCAGCAGAGAGGATAAAAAGATAAATTCAAGAGATATTTAAGGATTTTAATTAGCATAGCTTCCTGGTTGATTAGAATAATGGTGAGCTGTGGAAATGGAGGCACAATAAAAATAATTACCAACTTGGGATATGTTGATGGCTTTCAATTATAAAGAGGGGAGGTTTAGGGCAGAAAAAATTAATTTAGTTTAGACAAATTGAGGTTCTGGCACTTATAAGTCAGTTAGAATTTCGTAACAACAGGGTTATGCTATGATACCATGACTAATTTTTTTGATTTTATTTGTATGGGAATAACACAATGATTCTCTTTAGAAAGCAGAAAGGATCTTTAGCAATAATGAACTGAATGTTTTTATGTCATAATATATTTCCTACAGAATATCTCACGGTAACTCTCAATGCTGAAGAGAAATTTCAGTGCCCAGTAGTGAAGAAGCACAACTAAACTCTTGGGGTAGTCCTACCATTGGTGACAGTGTAATGTTTTGCATGACTGCTTGTTTTCTATTTTCAGGTTGTCATTCTGTAATTACTGACAAACCACCAGTATAAAAACAAATAATGTTTTCATAGTTGATGAATGAGAAATTTGAAAATTAGTTTTTTTTCTTCTATCCACAAAGCTATTGCTTGGAAAAAATTGGAAATATCCTATATAAAATCTGCTTTTTCCTCATCATTTAAAAGTCAAATTTCAGAAAATAATAGTAAACAAAATAGAAGCAAATTGGAGTAGAAATAACCATGATCTCAATCCTATATATCTGTCCATCAATCCATCCATTGACCTGCCCATCTACTTGTCTGTCTCTCTGTCTAATTTTACTGACCTAATGCTCCTCTTTAACTTTACTCTAGAATTGTTAAAATCACATTTTTCTACCATAAATTATTGTTATTATATTTTAAAGTATGAAGTTTATAGACAAGGAAAACACATACCATCTAATAACTGATGTTAAATAAAATAATAATTCAAAGATGACAAATTCTAAAAAAGTGTTTCACATCTTAAACTTCAAGTTTCCTACTTCACTAAATATTTCAGCAATTTCTAGAACTAAAACTATTATAATATGGTTTATTTAGTCATCAATACATTTTATATACTTCTGAATTAACTTATTTCATTTAATTTAAAGTGACTAAGAAATCTTTGGGTTGTCCTGATTCCATTTTGTGTCTACTTAGCCATTTCTTGGCTCTCTATTCTCCACAGTAATGCCTGTATTTACAACATATTTAATATTTCAATGTCTCTATGATTTGCATATATATTAACCAAAATAATTAATGTTTAAATATCTGAATAAGATACACATAAAAATAATTGTCATATAGAAACTGAAAGAGCTATATTCTATAAACAGATGTTGCATGATTATTCTGAGCTTCATTTAACATTAACATATTTTTTAGTTTTACTTTTATTAACAATGTATGACTAAGCTGTATTACCAACAGATTTACACATTAGCACACACATGGTCACCAAAAATTTTTAAAGGTTTCTTACACATTAAATTTGCTTAATCACTGTGGTGGTCTGTATCATTCTCATGTGGATTATTGCAAATTCACTCTCATTTAAATTATTTAATTAATGTAAATTTTCATTTGGTTTTGCCTTGGCTTTCTCTTACTGTGGGTATTGTCAATTTTAGATTTGATACACAAGAAGGTATTTTCTTTCTAGTTATACAAATAGTCTTTGACACTTTTAATTCTATATCTCCATGGTAAAGCAATTTTTATACAATAAATTATCTACAACCACCCATTTTTAGAAGTAACATCTTCAATTATGTGGAAATTAACAGAATTAGTATCATTTTGAAAATTTAAACTTCTTTTATTTGTTTTTTTTTTTGTATACACGTGCTATGTAGTAGACTTCTGAATTGGCATCTCTTTTGTTTAATTACTGAGATAAAAAGTTAGTATTTATTAGAAATATTTGATTTTTTTAAGGTTGAAGTAGTATCTGCAGGCATCAATAGGCTTATCAACTATAAAATTTAGATTTGATTTTTCTTTCTTTTTGTGAAAAAAGCATAATTCATAAGATGAGTTGTAAGAAGCTCCTTAAAAGTAAAACATATCATTACACTTATAAATAAGATTTGCCAACCATATTGTCATAATTCATTCATATTTATTTTATTATAAAATGTTAAGCAAAGTTCTCTATTTTAAAATGTGTTTATATAAATGTCAGAAAATATAAAAAGTTGTTAATAGAGCAAAAATAACTTGTAATTTTAGATTGTATTCTTAACTTTTGACTTTCCACAAAAGGGAAATTCTATGTTTATAAATTAGGACTGAAAGCACTAGTTATTGAATTACTATTTATTTGTAATAATATAAAGGACTAATACATACTGAAGATAATTTTTGGAGATAGGAACTCTCTCAGGCTGGGCTGTTGGTCTGCTCTCTGAGAACGCAGGAACAAAACAGGGCAGAACTCGGTGTCCTTTGGGTTTCAATTGATTTTGGACAAGCCCTGTAGGGGGTTCTGAACTCAGGAGCTATGCATCTTGGTTTTCCTAAGTAATGCCTGAATCTCACTACAATTTACTAGGTAAAATATAACTACCAATACACAATTATAATTTTTCAAAAATTTTACTGTTTTTGCAGGTTCTTTTGGGAATTGAATCCATTTCTTATGTTTGTCAAGCAAGCATCCTGTGACTAATCCATATTCTCAATCCATTTATAAATTTTTGCTGTTTAATTCTTGTCAGAGCAGTCTTTTGCAATGGTTTTCAATAAACTTGCATCTAGGTCATTGTGTGTTATCCTTTATTTCTGTATGTGCTAAATGCAGTGTTTAACGAATATAATATGGCAAAATATGCATGAATCTCACCCATCTTTACTCTTCCTCCCTTCTTATCTGCCTCCTTATTCCAATTTTTTCCTTTCCTGCATGCTCTAAATAATAAACATACCATAGAGAGAACCAAGAAACTGATATTAATGTCTGTCCAATGCATAGCAACAAGTGAGAAAATAAGTTGGGCAGATACTTCAACAAGCTGCATCTTGACTCCTATATTCTTGGCACCATTAGTGCAGTAGTCTTGAAATAGATCCAAAGTAAAGCTTTGATATGAAGTCACAATGCTGGCTGATACTGTGACTATACTCTAGTGGTACCTAAACCAGAGCTCATATGTAACCTACACCCAAATTCCTGACTCATTGATAATGTGCACTAATAAGTGTATGTAATTTTAAGACACTAAATTTAGAGGTAATTTTCTGGTAGAAATAGGTAGCTGATAGAATTATAAGTACAAAAATAAACCAAATTTTTTCATCGAGCTTGGTAGTGATATTGTTTTCTGATTATAAGAAATTCAATGCTTTAGCCTGCATATGAGATGAAGAATCTATACAAAGCTCTGTATATTTTCAACAAATCCATAATCTCCAAATATGTTGATTGTCTAGAAAAGAAACCAGATTGTCTTGCTTACATCGTTTAAAAATTGTTTAAATATGATAACAATTAATTTGTGTTTAAAATATCTCAAATTTTCAGGGTTTTGTTGAAGTTAGAATATTTCCCCTGTGGTGGTTTGAATAAGAATGAACTACAAATGCTCATATACTTAATTGGTTAGTTATCAGAGAATGAAACTATTTGAAATGATTATGAGGATTAGGAGGTACAGTTTTTTAGTGTATGCATAGACCAAACCAGACTATGACTCAATTTCCCTTCTTTCTCGCTTTCTCTCTCTCCATCTCTTACTCTTCCTCCTCCCCCTCTTTCTTTCCTTATTAAGATATACTGCCCAGCTACTGTTCTTGCACACTACATGCTACTATGCTCCCTGCTATATTTAAAATGGACAAAACATCTGAAACTGAAAGTGAACAACGCATCATTGATGTGGGAATGTCTTTCTGTATGCTGTAAATATCAATCTTTAAATAAAGGAGCTGTTTTGGCCCATGACAGGCACCATAGAAGAAGTAGGTGGGGAATCAGAATAGGTAGGAAATGAAGGGCGGAGTTAGACAGACTGAGCCAGCTGCCCAAGAAGAAGCATGTAAGGAACACAGGTGAGCCACGGGCCACGTGGCAGGAAAGATTAATAGAAATGGGTTGATTTAACTTGTAAGAGCTAGCTAGCAATGCGCCTGAGCCATAGGCCAAACAGCATGAACTTAATATAAGTGTCTGAATCATTTCAGAGGGCCTCAGCAGTGGTGGGTGGCAGGTCAGTGGGTCAGAAACCTCATTGTAATACATCATTTTTTTTTCTTTTAAGCATTATCTCAGTAATAGTGTCTATACATAGCAATAGAACAGTAACTAAGTCACCCTCCTATCCCAATCTTCTATACAACTCCTCCACCATAACATTTTCTCATTTTTAAACTTCATTTCCTTTTCTTTATTGCTGGGCATGTATATATGCTTGCATGCATGAGTGTATGTATTGCTGTATATTCCTAAATATATAAACACAACCTGTTGAGCACGTAAAATGTTACTTGTACACATATATTTTCAGGGAAACCCATTTGTTATTAGATAACCATTTGGTGTGCTCTTCCATAGGGAATAATTCATCTTGCATCATCTGAATTCCTTACTTTCTTATAGTTCTTTGTAAGAACCAGAGTAATAGGAAGTATGCTATGAATTGTATCTACTATAAGTATTTCAGAAGCTATACACACATTTCCACTATTTTTACATTTGTCTACATATGTATCTGCATATATACATTTGTCATAGTCCACAATGTAAAAGTCAGAAGATAACTTGTAGAAGTTGATTATCTCATTATATCTTGGGAATTTTTGCAATGAAACTCTGGTTGTCAAGCTTGGTGGCAAGTACTTTTATCTGCTGAGATACCTTGCCATTCAAAATTAAGTTACTTTAAAGTATAGTCATTCAAGAAAATTATTGAGGGCCGTAAGAGGCATAAGTGATATAGTACTAAATACATATTTGGTTACTTTTTTAATGAATGAAGCATGAATTTTAGTTGTTATTAAGTAAAAACTCAAAGCCAGATATTGGGAAAAAGACTGGATTATCAGAGAGGAAACAGACAGTAGTCATTCTTACCCAGACAACTTCTCAGGGTGAAAGCTGTCTTTCAGAGTCGTCAACCTGGCTTGTTGCTTCTACAGAATACCACACTGTCTGCCTCCTTAAATATCTTCTTCCCCCAGGTTTTTCACTTACAGGTTCAAATTTGCACCATAATTCTAGAGTTAAAGGTATGTGCTACTACTGTTTGGTAATAAGACCGTGAACTCACAGAAACACAGACAGATTTGTCTGTGCAATTATGGGATTAAAGGTGTAGGTCACCCCTCAGTCTTCCTGGTGCTGGGATTAAAGGCTGGAGTTACCACTCTGACACTCCTGACTTGATTATGGGTGGATCTGGTCTCTGATATTCCACACTGATTTTATTGAATATAAAATATATCACCACAAATGAACGTAGATTTTAATAAGAAGACATCTCCAAGATTAAAGAATATTTGAGAATATACAATTAGTATTTTCCCCCTGTTTATTTTGTTTTATATAACAATGTAGGAGACTGAAAATAACTTCATGTAAGATATTTTTGTCATATGTCTCTTTTCTGAACATGGACAAAAGAAGGAATTGTCAAAGGCAAAAAGAAATCAATATATTTTTCTTATATCTGATTCTAGTGGATCTATTTGTAGTGGTTCTGTTTCGTGGCCCTAGTTTGAAGTGGGCAGCTTCTACCTCTGTGATTCAAGGATTTGTTTGGTTACTCTTATTCCTTACATCTGGTAAAACTTGCTTTTAGAGACCTATGTTCAGCCCTGATAATGGTGTTAATTTCATACTGTTTGCAATCCATGAGTATCTGTCTCTTCTGTTTATTCATTTAGCTTATCTAAACATATTATAACTTGCTTACTCAATTGGATCCACACTGCTACATTGAGGCACTTAAGGTGATTAGGCTGAAATGTATTTGGGAGGCTTTTCATTAAGGTTTTATTTTTGAGCTGCAGTTTGAAATATAAATATTTTAAGGTGAAATGGAGGAGAATATACCAGGAAGAATATGACTTGTGATTTTAAATTTTTAAGGTGTTATTGAATATTGGAAATAAATCTGCAGACTAGAAGAAATAACGTATTAAGTAGTGAATATTTCTCATTAAACTCATTTTAAGGATTTTTATTTTGGTCTCAAAAGCAATGGGAAATTTTTCCAGGAGCTTTGCCAAAGTGCTTTTGAGCAATGCATTCAGAATTGTACACACACACACACACACACACACACACACACACACACACATATATATATATATATATATATATATATATATATATATAGAGAGAGAGAGAGAGAGAGAGAGAGAGAGAGTCATTATAGTCATATTTTAAAGATATTTTATTTACATGTATGTGTATATGCCACATGCTTGTGCCTGGGTACGTTGAAGCTGGAGTTATAGCTGATTGTGAGCCACCCAATATGGGTGCTGGAATCTGAGCTCAGGTACCCTAGAAGAACAGCAAGTGCTTCTATCCCCCAAGAATTATTTTTTGCCTTCTATGTATGTATTTCTTTGAAACATAACTTTTAAAAGCCCACCTTAGGACTTCTTTCCCTTTGAGGGGAGGAAACGGGGTAATGGGGTGGGGCAAGGCTGAGGGCTGCCTGGGAGGGATTAGGAAGGGGATGGAAGGGCGAGCAGGGGGATACATTGATGTAGTTGATTTTTTTAATGAAAATAATATATATGTATATATATAATGTGTATCTAAACATTTAAAATGTGGAGAAAAATAAAGAGGGACATATGAATATAGTATGACAAGCTTATTGATGATGGTTATTGAAATATTGAATAATATCCTCAAGTTACCAAAGGGCACAGTCATTCTCTGGTCAAATGGATAAATTAGATAACACAAATGAACATTCTTGGGAAAAATGAACAATTACATCATTGTTGATGTAGAATAACCTAGAGAAAAAATGAATTGGATTTGGAACATAAAAAGTTAATGGACTTTAAACATCTTTGAAAAATAACAAAATGTCTAATTTTTGACCTAAATATGTTGGAGATATCATTAACATTCAACTTAATTGAAATTATTTCTTTCCTTCAGTTGAATTGTTGACAAAAAAGAAACTAATCTTTACAAACAATAGATGTGTGATTAATGTAATTCTTATGAACTATCATAAACATTTTCTTAGTAAGAAAGAATCCTAATAAACCATTAAATTTGTTAATGTTCCATTATCAATGCTGGGCAATGATTCAACAGTTAAGAACACCTACTGATATTGTAGACGATCTGAGTTTATTTAACAGAACCCACAGCTCTTAGGACAGCTCTTAACTGCTTGTAATATCAGTTCATGGCATCTGTCATTCCCTGCACTCATAAACATCCAAAAAGTAAATCTTTTAAACAATTTATTTTGCAAAGAACTTTGTATTGCATAAATAGGTATTACACATTTAAATGTTTCTATTTCTTCCACATTTCTCATATGTTAATGTTTAATAATTTAGAATTTCACATTATATTATGGTCTTCTAAATGACAACTTTCTTCCTTCTAGAGTAAGACTGCAAATTATATGGAAAACTGAATACATTTTATAAGCACAATTTTTTATTTTAGTTTTTGATAGAGATATTTCTACATGTAAATTAAGCTAGAGTGGAGAATATGAGCACCAAATAAATTCTCTATTTCAGAGGTCAAGCAATATATCAAATATTAATTTTAAACTTCAGTCTTAAAAAGATATAATCAGTTAAGTTTCATAATAAAGTGTTAATTGCCTTGTAGTAGTTTGAATAAAAAATGTCACCTATAGGTTTGGTAATTTAACACTTGGTCTTCAGGTGCTGGTATTCATTAGAGAGTTGAAATGGCTTTACTAGAGCAAATACATCACTGCACCACATTCAGCTCACGCTCTGCTTTGTGTTCATTGTTGGAGATGTCATTTTCAGCGTCCAATTCATGCTATCATGCCTATTGAAGGCTACCATTTGGCCTTTTCCCTTCAAAGCTATTAGTATTTTTACTTTGTAATTTTTCTGAGGAATAGCTATACAGTATTCCAGTGTGACTTTACAAGTTTACACTTCCACCAATAATGGAATAGTGTTCCCCTTGTTCTGCATCTTCCCCAGCATAGGCTGCCATCTATGAATATGAACTTGGCCACTTTGACAGGTGTAAGGTGGTATCACAAAGTTGTTTTGATTCGCATTTCTCTGATAGTTAAAGATACTGAACAATTTTTAAGTGCCTTTAAGCCATTTGTAATTCTTCTTTAGAATTCCCTTTTTAGCTCTGAAACCCATTTTTAATTGGGTGATTCAGATTTGGGGGCTCTAGTTTTTTGATTCTCTATATATTTTCAGGATCAGTCCTCTGTCAAATGTAGGGTTGGTGACGATCTTTTCCCATTCTGTAGGCTGTCGTTTTGTCTGATTGACTCTGTCCTTTGTCTTACAGAAGCCTCTCAGTTTCAGGAGATCCCATTTATTGATTGTTGTTCTTAGTGTCTGTGCTACTGGTGTTATATTTAGGAAGTGGTCTCCTGTGCCAATGCATTAGAGGTTAGTTCCACCTTTCTTTCTACCAAGCTCAGTGTAGCTGGGTTTATGTTGAGGTCTTTGATCCACTTGGATTTGAGTTTTGTGCAGGTGATAGGTTTGGATCTATTTGCATTCTTGTGCATATTACCATCCAGTTATGCCAACTTATTTGTTGAAGATAGTATCATTTTTCCATTGAATATTTTGCCTTTTTTTCCCAAAAATCAGGTGTTCATAGGTGTGTGGGTTAATGTTGGGGTCTTCAGTTTGATTCCATTGATCCACAAGTCTCTTTTTGTGGCAGTACCAGGCTCTTTTTTTAACTATGGCTCTATATTATAGCTTGAAGTCAGTGATAGTTATTCTGTCTGAGGTTCTTTTATTGAGTGGAATTTTTTTTGGCAATCCTGTGTTTCCTGCTATTCTATGTGAAGTTGAATATTCTCTCAAGGTCTGTAAAAAATGTGTTAGGATTTTGATGGAGATTTCATTGAATCTGTATATTGCTTTTGGTAAAATTGCCTTTTTTACTATGTTGATTCTACCTATCCAGGTGCATTGGATGTCTTTCTATTTTCTGATATTTTCTTCAATTTCTTTCTTCAATGACTTAAAGTTTTTGTCAAACAGGTCTGCTACTTCTTTGGTTAGGTTACACCAAGATATTTAATGCTATCTACAGTTATTAGAAATAAGAAAGATATGTTTCCCTTATTTCTTTTTCAGCTCTTTTACCCTTAGTGTATAGGACGGTTATTGATTTTTTTTAATTAATCTAGTAGCCTGCTACATTGCTATAGATGTTTATCAGCTGTAGGAGTACTCCGGTAGAATTTTGGGGTTCACTTATGTATACAATTATATCATCTGCAAATAGGGATAGTTTGACTTCTTCCTTTCCAATTTCTATCCCCTTAATCTCTTTTTGTTCTCTTATTGCTTTTGTTAAAACCTTTAGAACTATATTGAATAGATAAGGAGAGAGAGGACAGCCTTGTCATATTACCAATTTTCATGGGATTGCTTTGAGTGTTTCTCTATTTAGTTTGATGTTGGCTGTTACCTTGCTATATATTGCCTTTATTATATTTGGGTATTTCCCCTGTATTCCTGATCTCTCCATGACTTTTATTATGAAGGAGTGTTGGATTTCATTAAGGACTTTTCAGCATCTAATGAGATGATCATGTGGGTTTTTTTTTCTTTCTGTTTGTTTATATTATGGATGACATTCACAGTTTTATGTAGGTTAAACTATCCCTGCATCTCTGGGATGAAGCCTACTTGATCACGGTGGATGGTTTGACTGTGAGTGATTCTGGTCTCTGATATTCCAGGCTGATTGGGTTAAATATAATATATATTACCACACAGAATGCTTACACTTGTATGGGTGACAGCTCCAAATCTTTTACTCTTTTAAAAAAGAATCTAATGATTCATTTATGTTACACCCTGACTGCAGTTTCTCCTTCCTTCTGTCCTCCTAGCCCCTCTCTCCACTTTCCATATGCATACTCATCTATTTGTCTTCCATTTCAATTCAGAAAAGGGCAGGCCTCCCAAGGATATCAACAAAATATTTAAGCTGTTTTACTTTTATTTTCTTTCTCTTTTCCTAACTTGAGGCAAGGTTTCTCTGTGTATCCCTGGTTGGTTTGAAGCTCACACTATTTGAGACCAGGATGGTCTCAAACTTAGAGGTCTTCCTGCCTCAGTAAGCCAAATGCTGGAATTAAAGTTATGCCCTACCACTGTGGGAAACATTTTACTCTTATCAATACAAACTTGAGAGAGCATACAATCAAAGAATCCAGTTTATATTCCTGACAAACAATAATTATATGACATGTATTGTTGGTTTAAGCTATTTACTTTCAGGATTTTTGTAAAAACAATGAGTAACATATTTTTATGTGTTTAAAATGCTGTTATAGTACTCTTCTCTGGCTAAGTCTCTGTACTAGAGAGAAATCTGAATTTAGAGCATTTATCAAATAACCTAGACAAAGGTTTTAAGTACCCTTGTCAATCCAGAAGGAAATAGCAGCTGGTTGACTCTTTCTTTAGTCAGTCCAGCAATAGTTGAACAGAACACTGAAAAGATCATTTATTGCTGAGGACAAAGAAAAAAAAATCATGTCATCACAGATTTATAAACCAGTGAAAAACTTACATTCTCACTTCGAATCTTTTTCAAGAATGAGAAAATGTCCATGTTAAGATATTTACAGAGTGAAAATTGAAAGTTTCACACAACTCTCAACTCTTAATCAACTTTGTATACTTTGTGGTATGTGAGAAGATACATGTAGGGATTTTTCTCTGAGATGAAAAAATTGAAAACACTTTACTAGTATTTTCAAATACTAAAGGTGATGTAAAAAAAATAGAGTACCATAAACTTAACAGATTAGAATAAGCATAGATTATCCTTTTATAACTTTGGAAGACAGAAGTTCAAAATCAAAATGTTTACAAAGCTACATTCTCATGGAAAGCATGTAAAATGATTCTTCAATTTCTTTTATGGTGGTCCTAAGTCCCTTTTGACATGGGAAAGTATAACATCAAGCATTTGGCTCCTATTCATATGATTGTCCTTTTAATCAGGTTATTTGCTTAAATCTAATGATGTGGCATTATAAATTTTAGATAATTTTTAATTATAGTTTCCAAATTCTTTCTCTCAGAATATTAAAACTCTTTTTTAAGTATACAGTTTCCAAATATTCTTTCTCTCAGGTTGTATCCTTATTGTTTCTTTTGCTGTATAGGGAAGGCTTTTAATTCATATTAGGCCTTTCTCTTTTTCTTTTTGTTGACACTGTTTTTAAGATTATATCCAAAAATCCATTGCCCTGATGAATATTATTGAACCCATCTCTTTATCTTCTAGTATTTTATTAGTTTAAAGTATCACTTTTAAATACATATTGAGTTTATTTTTCTATCTGGTAATTAATAATGATCTAATTCGTATGTCTAGATATGGATGTCCAAATCCACAATTCCATTTGGTGAAAACAATATCATTTTCCTAGTTTGTATTCTCATCACCATTATTGAAAATTAGTTGGATTGGTGCAGAGAGGTGACTCAGTGGTTAGAATTATTTGTTCTTCTTCATAAGATCGCTGATCTCTTCTCAGCATCTGTGTGGCAACTCATAACCACCTGCAACTCAAGTTCCCAGGAGAGGGAATCTGACAGCCTCTACTGGCCTTAGAAGAAACTTTTACATATGTGCTGCACTAACAAACATAGAGCAAAACACTCATATATATATGTATACATATATATATGTATACATATATACATATATATATATAATAAAGGAAATAAATTTTTAAGATGAAAAAATCAATACCACTTTCCTAGACCACCATAATTCCTTACTACATTCTAAGTTGTACCTAACTCACTGCCTCTTATCAAAGAAGCTACTCTATAAAGAAAATGAAATTATAACAATAAACTACAACTGGACACAATGTAGATGACAACAGATCAGAGGGAGCCAAGTCTCAAAGGCTACATCTGTATCAAGTTTCTGCACCTATTATTGCTTAGGGAACATCACAGAAGATGAATCAGAATTATTATAAAAATCTCGATTACCAGAAAGCTTTCTGTGCAATAGACTAGATTAATGGCAATATCAGTGAATATGTTAACATGAAAGGAGAGAAATTTTGCAGAGTCCCAACACAAAACAAAGAACTAAAGGCAAATAGCAACTATTAACATCTTCTCTGAAAGAAGGTACACTTGCACACATAGATGCACTGTCTGAGTTAGATTTCTATTGCTGTGATAATATACCATGACTAAATGCAACTTGAGAAGGAAATTTTTATTTGGGTTATGCTTCAGCATTGCTGTTTATCACTGAATGAATTCAGGATAGGAACTCCAACATGGTAGAATGCCAGAGGCAAGAGCTGATAAAAAGGTCATGGAGAGGAGCTACTTACTGGCTTGCTGCTATGGCTTGTTCAGTTCACCCTCTTATAGAACCCAATATCAGCAGCCCAGTGATGACACCACACCATGGGCTTTTCCTTACTCTCCTTATCAAAAATGAGAAAATGCCTTACATTTGGTTCTCATGGAGACATGTCCTCCACTAAGGCTCCTTGCTCCAATGACTCTAACTTATATCAAGTTGACACACAAAACCAGCCAGTACAGCTGACCCCTTGTCAATTTTACATGCAAACACATCACCATTAAAACACAATCCTTATTTTCTTATTAATCCCCAAGATCTTAAATAACTTTAAGTCCCACAGTCTTTACAACTGTAAACATATTACAATTTCATTTTTTAATAAAACATCCAATGTCTTTTAAAATTCAAAGCCTTTCAAAATTCAGTCTCTGAACTATAAACTGAAGTAAAACATGCTCTTACTTCAAATGGGAAAAACCAGGGCATAGTCTCAATCAAATCAAAGAAAAATTCCACCTGTCCAGTGTCTGGGATCCACTCACAATCTTCTGAACTCCTCCAAAGGACTTTGGTCACTTCAGTTCTATTTTCTGCAGTACACAGATCTCATTTTCTAAGGTCTGCCTGTCTCTACCCTACTGCTGCCACTGTAATTTTTCCATAATACTAGCATCTCCAAAATGCTGTGGTCTTCTGCTGAAACTGGGCTTCACTTTCACCAATAGCCTCTCATAAGTTCTCTTCGTGGTATGAAGCCTCAACTTCTTTGCATGACCTGAACTTCAGTCCTGGGTCTTCAACTGCCATTGTAGCTGTACCTTTGCCACTGGCCTCTCTTGGTCTCTCACAATAAGAAGCCTAAACTGTTCTCCATGACTCCTTTATTGTAGTGGATTTATGGTGTTACATTGTAAATAATTGTTCTGCTTATTAGTTTAATAAAAAGCGCTGATTGGCTAAAGGCAGACAGGAAGTGTGGGCGGGGCTACCAGGCTAAGAAAAATCTGAGAAAAGGAAGAACAGGGCAGAAATGTCACAGAGATGGCTCAGAGTTGCCAGACAAGCCAGAAGATACAGAGGATAACTATGCTGCTCTGAGAAAAGATATTTCTCGGAGACCCTGGTAATTATACCCTTGCAAATCCACTCAACAACCCTCACACAAGTTATATGCCTGGGCTCCAGGTCAATCAGCATACAATTAATGTAAGCATCTATGTGTCTCTGTGGGACTGTGGGACTACGAGTCTGTGGATCCAAACCTGAGGCTAGGCCCAAAAGTTCTGGCCAAAAACCTCTTACTACACTTTATACTGTCAAAATCAGGGCAACTCTTACACGTTACCTTGTCTGCCTGCTAGCACAAAGTACATACTTAGTGACTTCTTGAATTTCTCTGTACTGTCAGGAAACCCTTCCCAGAATATTTCACCAGTAATGCTGGTATCTTCTTAATCACAACTAATATTTTTGCTCCATCCAACTAGTCTCAATTGTAGTAAAAAAATTATAGCCTAGTCTAGCCCTGAGATTAGGAACAGTAGTCCTAAATAATCACACAAAGTCTTATATTAATTACATGCTATTCTGCCTATGGCTCAGGAATATTACTAGCTAACTCTTACTCTTAAACTAACACGTGATTAGCCACATGGCTTAGTACTTTGTCTCAAAGCAGTATTTTTATCCAGTTTCTTCTGTGTCTTCCTGGCATCTTTGCTCTATTCTTTCTCTTTCCAAAGTTTTCTTAGTCTGGTAGCTCCACCCATACTTTCTGTCTTCCTTCTGGTCAATCAGCATTTTATTAAACCAATAGGAGAGACAAATATTTACAGTGCACAAGAGCATAAACCCATAATTATGGTCATAATGTTTCAGTAATGTCAAGGTTTCGGTTTGGTTGGCAGCTTTGGTATTTTGGTAATCATGAGTGATTTCTTCAGCCCCATTTAACCAGAACTACAGGATCTTAATTCAAAATAAATGGCCCTAATAGAGTCTTTAAGCTTCCTTCTGGAACTTTACAAGCCAAGCCTTTATCCTCTTCACACTACTCTTAACATCCTTATCTTTCAAACTACTAAAGAACATCCCACTGAACTTTTAACATTCAAACTTCTAGTCCAAATTCCAAAGTCGTACTACAATTTATTCCAAAATATAGTTAGGTCTGTTAGAGCAATACCCCACTACACCAGTACTTTTGTCTTGATTAGAGTTCAAATTGTTGTTTTGAAACCCCTTTTCTCCCCAAATTGCTCTTTGGTCATGGGGTTTGCATTACTGTTCATCAATGAGAGAAGTCAGGAAAGAAACTCAAACAGAGCAGAAACTCAGAGGCAGGAGCTGATGCATAGACAATGGAAGAGAACTGCTTACTGACTTGCTTCTCATAGCTTTCTCAGTCTACCTTTTATAGAACCTAGGACCAGGATCTCAGGGATGACACCATCCATGATGGGCTAGATCATCCCTTCTGATCAATAAATGAAAAAAATGCCTTACATCTGGATCTCATGAAGGCATTTCCTCAATTGAGTGTCCTGCTTCTGATGACATTAGCTTGTGTCAAATTGACACAAAAAAACAGCCACTACACACACACACACACACACACACACACACACACACACACACACACACTGAAAATCAATTAGCTATAAACCTTGGTTCTGTGTTTGTTTATATTATTGGTGAGTGTATGGTAATATTTTTTGTGCTCTAACAAAGCTTTCCTGAAGATCCTAGGGGAGGTATAGCCACTAGTTAACCATAGAAACCAGGGACACACCTGTAATACTAACACTTGGAAGGAGGAACAGGAGTTCAAGGCCACCCTGTGCTATTCCAGATCTATCCAGTTTAAAGGAAAAACAGAGGCAGGTAGTGGAGGCTCTTGCTTTCATTCCCAGCACTTGGAATCTCATGCCTTTGATCCCAGTACTTGGGAGGCACATGCCTTTAATACCAACCATATGAAGGTGGAGACAGGAAAGTAATATAAGGCAAGGGGAGACAGGAGCAGTCTTTTCCCTCCAGGATTTAGCAGAGGTAAGAAATCTCCCTAGTAGCTGGCTCCTTTACTTCTATACTCTTTCAGCATTTACCACTATATCTGACTCTGAGTTTTTATTAATGAGAACAATTAGAATTCATTGTACATCTAGCATTCAACTTTTGAGGCACTAACTCACAAAAATCTGATTGACTATTGCTTTACAGCCACCAGCACAAGCCAGTGCCGCACACAGTTGGAGTCACTACCACAGTAGCCAAGGTTTTCTTTCTTTTCCTCAAGCAATTGAGTAAGTTCAGATTTTTCTGTTGCAGCTGTTTGCAGCAAACTATATAGGCATTTAGACAAAAAAAAAATCAAAAAAACAGAAGTTAGCCACTTTCACACATTCTCCTGTGCAGATGGCTGGCTGTTTTATTCGTCTCTCCTGTTGGGTTTTGAGCTTTCTTTGGATTCCTCAGGCTGCTGCCACACTAAGTAGCTGTCTTGAAAACTGCTAGGGCTTCTACTTTTCTATGCAGAGCAGTTATCCTCACATCTTCACTATCATCTGAATCATCATCATTGGTAGATATGGTGAGACATTTGGGAATTCTTCAAGGAAGAAATTAGTTAAAAGAGAGGTTTTTCCCACATTAAAAAATGAGAAAAACTATTACAATGGAGGGAGTTAAGTCCCTGTATGATAATATGGTGGATGATTTTAAAAATCGGGCAATTAAATAAGAGGATAATTAATTTTGATGGGATGTATGTCAATCATAAGCATTATTTGTTTGATTATTTTGTTTTATAACTTAAAAAGTTGGTTAGCATGAGTGCCAAGATACAAGTTTCAGAAAAACTTATTAAAATAAGTCACACAGACCCAGAAGAGAAATTTTAAGAGAACCAATCTCAAGATTGCAATATAAGGTTAGAGAGGAAGAGGCTAAGGTTTTCAAACAATCAATCTTAATTTATCCAATAGCCTAACCAAATGATAGTATCCCCCAAGCAATGTAAGAGTTGAATGGATTCCTGTGAAAATGTTAGATTTAAGGACATTAAAGAAAAAGACAGTTTCATATAGCATGCATTCACCTTTTGTAAAAGGGATGTTAAACTTGTGGTGGACTTGTAATAGAATTATCCCTCAAGACTGCAGAGATTTAGGTACAGCAGTCTTGAAGCCAGATTCTCAATTAAAGTGGAGGTCCTGGTAGAAAGACAAGGGCAGGAATATTGAACAATAAAGTGTGGTTAGAGGTATATCCTAAGATCAACTTGTTGGTGTGGGATATTATTCTAATATAACAAGGTAATCTCTATATGATGACTACACCCTGGCTCTATGATGTCCAGTAGTTATAAATGCTTAGGACAGAATTAAAGTAATAAGAAAGAAAATTGAGTCATTCACTAAAGCTATTCAGAGCTCCAAAGAAGCCTTAACTGATTACTTACAAAGATTGACTTCAGGAGTAAATAGTAATTTTAGAATAATAATTGAATCTCTAGCTTTTGAAAATGCCAATACATAATGCAAAAAGGTAATTAGGCTGTTGAAGTCAATATCAACACCCTTAGAGGAATGGATCTGAGATATAATTAATATTGAATTTTATAACTATGATGATACTTGAATAGGAGAGATGATTTCTAGAGGTTTAAAGAAAAACTGAAAATGTCAAATGCTTCAATTACAGTAAAAAGGGTTACCTAAAAGGGGATTGTAAATCAGGTATTCTTAGAAACAATGCTTTTTGTAAGAATAATACCAACAGAATGCCCCTCTTTTCTGTTGGCAGTAGGTATGGGAATGGCAGGCATTGGACCAATAATGTAGATCAACAAAAAACAGAAAAGCTAATCCTTTGCCATCAAGAAAGCCCCCTGAGTTAAATACATTCAGTTGTTTTCTATTGTTATAGAGGAAACACCTTCCACACCAATTAAAGAACCTAATGCATATTTTAAGAAACCATACTACTCTGGATGAAAAAATGGATATAGAAGAAAGAAAGAAAAATCAGGAGAAACTATAAAGTGAATATTTTGGCAAACTTCTATAAATGAATAAAGACCAAAATTAAATAAATATGTTGCCATTGAAGGTCTTGTAAACACAAGTACATATAACATTAATTGTACCAGAAATTTGGGGTCCAAATTGGACCCTTTGAGAAGAATATGTTCAGCTTTTAGAGAGTAGAGCATTATCTTATATAAAATAGAGTGTGAGAGGATCTAATTTATAGGGCCAGAAGGACAGAGAGGAAAATTAAAGTAGTATATGTCTAACATTTCAATGAATTTAAGGTAACATCATTTGTTGCAGCAATGGCAGTCCAAGATCAACATTCCTCTAATCTCAGAAACAAACCAGAAATTAACATATGTTTTTGAGAAAAGTATCAGAAGATATTATAGAGAACAGTCATAAGTCCTTCAGGTTGTCCCAGAATAGGGAAAACAGTGACTGATTTTTTCAAAGGCACACATATAGACTTTTCAGTTAACCATTTTAATGACAAGTCTATATGGGTTGAGCAATGGCCTTTAATATCAGAAAAAGAGAAAGTATGGGCCTTTTTATAGCTGGCACAGACACAGCTAAATGCTCAGAATTTTGAAGAATCCATCAGCCTTTGAATTTTTTTCTGTATTTGTTACTTAAAAAAAATTGGAAAATGAAGAATGGTAAGAGACCCAAGAGCTATTAACAAGCTATTTTGGCCAATGGTGTCTCTACAATCTGTAATTCCTTTGCCTTCACTGTTACTTACATAAAGAATGGCCTTTTACAATTATTTATTTAAACGATTGCTTCTTCACCATACCTTTACAAAAAAAAAAAAAAGACAAAATTTGCCTTTACATTACCTACTTTTAATAATTCTCAGCCTGTTAAGATATATCAATGGAAGTATCTCCCACAGGGAATGTTTTATAGCTCCACCCTATGCCAATATTTTATATGACAGCTATTGTAAATGATATATAAGCAATATCAGCAATCTATAAGTTTACCATTACATGGATGGTATCCTACTAGCTGATTCCAATGTAGATATTTTAGAAAGAATGTTTGAAGAAATAAAGAAAAAAATTTGCCTAGTGGGGGATTACAAACTGCTCCTCCAAAAATACAAAGAGGAGATTCTATTAATTACTTGGGATATAAAATAGGTTTATAAGAAATCTGACTCCAACAAATACAAACAAGGAGAGATAAATTATGGACTACTAATGACATTCAAATATAACTAAAAAACATTTTGAATCTATGGTCCAATATTGGGGTAAAAAAAAAACATGAACTGAGTAATAAATCATAAGCTGAGTAATTTATTTCAAACCATAAATGGTGACAAGGTTTCAAGTCATCCAAGAGAATTATCAGATGAAACTGAGAGAAAATTGTCTTTGATAGAAAAGGAATTACAAGAGTCACATGTGTATCATTTGGATACAGAGCTTGGTTACATTCTTGTTATTTTATCTTCCACACCTTCTCCTACAAGAATATTTGTATAGAGAGAGAATATTGTCTTAGAATGAATATTTTGCTATATAAACAAAGTAAAAAAATTAAAAACTTATGTGGAAAACATTTTTGAATTGATTCTGAAAGGAGAATTTAGACTTCTTCAAATAGTAGGAATAAACCCAGGATAAATTGTAGTGCCTTTTACTAATGGTAAAATTGATAATTTATGGGCAGAAAGTGAACCTTAGCAGAAAGCTTGCAATGATTTTGGGGGAGGAGTGATTAGCAACAAACATCCCCAAAGTGGGGAATTACATTTATAAAAAGAATTAACTTAATTCTTCCTCAGATTGTATGAGGAACATCAATTTCTGGAGGACTTACATTTTAAAGTAATGCAATCAAATCAGGAAAGGCAGGTTATAAATAAAGCTATTTAAGTAATGTGGTTCAAACTCTTAGGAATATGTCCAAAATCAAAATTTTACACAATCCTGGTGGTATTAAAGGATTTTACAGAACTTCTTAACATAGTTACTGACTCTTAGTATACAGAAAGAGGTTGTTTTTCACATTGAAACTACTGAACTTATTTCTGATGAGTCAGAATTAATTTCATTATTTATTCAGTTTCAAATAATAATCAGGAATAGGACTCATCGCTTATATATAACACAGATCCAATCTGAAACAGGCCCTCTAGCAGAAGGTAATGATGAAACTGAACAACTGTTGATGGAAAATGTGCTAGATGCCTAAGAGTTTCAAAAAGTACCAAGTAAAATTAAGGAATTGAAAAGGAAATGAACCAAGGAAATATTAAGGAAATATCCTACTTGCTTTTTATACAACCAAACTTTACTACTGGCAGGTAGTAATCCAAAAGTTAAACAAAGGAATGAAACTTGGCTGAAGAATGTTTTTCACATTGTAGATTATACTATAGATATATACTCAGTACTACAAACTGCTCATGACAAATTCATGTTGGCTATATAAGATCATCCAGCCTCACTGACAATAAATGATACAGATACCTCTCCTAGGACTTGAAAAATTAACCCATATTTTTCTTTTGAAAACATTCCATCACCCCCAGACAGCAGGAAGTAAATTTAGGAAGACAATATCCACATTTACAAGAAGTGGGTTGGGCTGATTTTGGTTGTGTGATGGGTTATGAATATTTTTCATTATTTAAGTCTGTTGGTTACCTGTTATGATTGGTCATAATCAGGGAAAAAGTTGAACAAAAAAGATACATCCAATTATTTTTAAAAGAGAAATATTGGCTATAAAAATGATATAATAAAATGGTAGATTATTGAATCTACTCTAAAAAGAAAAAAGAGGGATTTAGATATTATAGGATGAAAAGGTAGCTCATTGTATGTATTTTGAAAGTAAAAAAGAGATATAAACATAGAATAAAAAGGTAGACAGTGTATCTACTTGTAGACCAAAAAAAGCAACTATTTATTTTAAATATTTTATAGTGATATGAATATTTGTATATTTATACAAATTTGAGATTATTTTTTGTTAGAATATACTGTACATACATTTCTACTCTTGTTCATGTTACTATACTTATACAGTTTTAGTCCTTAAAAGTTATCATTACCAACTATTTAGGATAATAAAGTGATATAGGTTAGTAGTTTGTCATCTGTTACAATTAAACTTGTTGTCATCTAGGTATATTTACAAGGTCAAAAATATATTTTAGGTACACAGGTGGTCTTTCAATACTTAAGAGATCTACAAAATATGGAATTTAAGATATTATGATACTATAGGTTATTTTTTATGGCAATGTGTCAGGTCTGCTCCTAGCAATACCAATCTACTTCAGATAAATTTATAGGCATCAAATAAACTCCATATGGAGTCTATATTTGTGCAAAATTCAACTGCTGGGCTAGAAAGTGTCCTTGTCTTGACTGCTGACAGTATCCTGTTCAAATTGGACAAGCAGGACATAAAAGACAATGACTTCTAATTTTGCCAATGCAAGGTAGGGTAGCCTTTCAGAATGTCTTACATCACAGAAAAGTCTATCAGATATGCTATGCCTGTAGGCTAAAGATGGATGCCCCAATGTTACAGAGGAAACTTGCCTGACTGTTCAGGTAGCCATCTGCTACTGTCATTTCTCACATTTTTTAGAAATTGCCTGCTTGTACTTCCTGATCACTTAGGAAAAATTTTTTTCTCAGATGCCTGATGGATATTAAAAATAATTTTGATAAGACAAAGTAGGATAAATGTAAATTAGGTAAATCTTTTAGATTCACCAAGATATGATAATGTTGTATTTTCTCTGAATTTGTTAAATGTTAATGGACTAGACATTGTTGTTGTAATTATTGCCTGTATACATTGAATATCATTATAGCATTTAATGTATATATTTTTTCTTATAACCATTTTATTTTATACACAAATGGAAAATGTGATGATATAATAATTGTGCTCTAACAAATAAAGGTTGTCTAGATATCAGGGAAGAGCTAGGTACTAGATAACCATAGAGACCAGATAGTAGTGGCATGCACCTTTAATTTCAGCACTTGGAAGAAGGAAACCAGAAGATCATAAATTTAAGGCCACCCTGGGCTACATGAGATTGAACTCAGTCTAAAAGAGAAAACAAGACAGGAGGTAGAGGCTCAACATTAATCCCAGAACTTGGGATCTCATATCTTTGATCACAATACTTTAGAAGCTCACAACTTTAATTCCAGCACTAGGGAGGTGAAAATACAAAGTGTTATGAATGGGTGGAGAGAGTAATATAAAGCAAAAGAATACAGGAGCTTCCCCCTTTTGTAGCTGAAGAGTTAGTGAGGTAAGAAGTGGCTATGGCTTGCTCCTCTGTCTTTCTGATCTTTCAGCATTTACTTCTATATCTGACTCCATATTTTCATTATTAAGACAAATTAGAATTAGCACTACACATATTCTAGTTTTTATGTTGGTACTGTGATGTTTTTGTTATTACAATCTAGAGCATATTTTGAAATTAGGAATTGTGACACCTATAATTATAATCTTATTTTGGAGCATAACTGTGCCAATTCAGTATATACTATTTCCTTTAAAATATTATGATATTTTTTCTATTTGTATAGAGAATGTCCTTGGTATTTTGATATTTGAATTTTGATAAGTATTGTATTAAAATAGTATACTACCTCATCTTTTACAGAAATATTAACTTTTATTACCAACAGGGATCTTCCCTTTTTCCCTTACTTGCATGTTACAGAAATAAGGGTCAGCCCCTGACTTAGAATTTATTATTAATTTGTAAGAATTTAAATGATGCTGCTATTGGTTTAAATATAACTCTTTTAACTCTTAGTTTAGGTATTGATGTAAATCTGGAACATGAGAATATTTCTCAACCAATTTGAAAAACAATGTTCCTTTAATGGAGACTATAATGTGACATCATATATTCACATAAGAAAACATTTTAAAACTTAAAGAAAAAAAAAACAACTGGAGTTTTCTTCTGTATTGAAATTCGCATCAATGGGATTCCAGTAAAGAGTCACTGATTGCTTCATATTCTTTGTGAACACAGATATAATCATGCTACTAAAAGCAAGAATGAAGGAAATCACTATAAGCTCCACTCTTGGTTCTTAGGCTTACAACAAAATGGTAAGTATTATAAAAGAGAGAACCATGAAGCCTTGACTTTAATTATAGTTTTTTGAACATCAAAAGGAGAATTTATACAAAATGATAAATCTCAAGGCAAGTTTCTATATGGACCATGGATGTATTGACAATTTATGGAATTGATAATAATGTTGATTAAAAAGATCCTTTCAGTTAGTATAGGCTGAGGAAATTACAGTTTAAAAATAAATAATACAATTTACATTTTTTCATGTTTAAGTTCCTAGACAAATGCTGCTAAATTAAACATATTTATTATAATTTAATCAAAAAGTACAAATTCTATGTGTCCTACATTGCCCTACTATAGTAGTGTCTGTCATAGGCCTCCTGGGTCTGAAGATTTTGACTTGTTAATGAAGTCATAAAAGAACTAGGCTAAGTCTTTAGTTAAAACTGTTTGTTCCAGGATGCATCAGGCTTTTCCAAAGTAACTCTTTCATGTTTTTCCCATTCCTGACTTAAAACTAAAGTCTTTTTGTCATGCTTAATTAAAATATGGATCGAATTAATAATTTTGTAACCAGAGTAGCATGTGGTATGTAATTTCAAATTTATCATCAAGCCTTCACTGAGGAGGCAGATTGTTCTTTATAGTATGTGATTATCTCTTGTATAGCTTTAAAAGTACAGTATAGAAAAACCACAATTAGGCATAAACATTTCTCAGAATCATATTTATAATAAAAGTAAGGAAGGTTCAACCATGCTTAGGAAATCTCGGTCTTCAAAAACTCTCTGTCTCTCTGTCTCTGTGTGTGTGTATGTGTGTGTGTATGTGTCTGTATGTGTGTGTAAATTTATATATGTATGATAAATTAAGAATACACATATTATCCAAATTCATTTAACATGAGAATGATTTTTCTGCATTGTGTTTATTATCCTATAGGTCTTATGTAAACTTTAAGCATAAAAGTTATGAATTATTCCTACACATTGCCTTACAGATTCAAGAATAATTACTATCAAATAAATCTTATGTTTAAAATTGGCATCCATTTGCTAATCTTTTGTTGGTCTGTTGATAATTTACTTGAAGATATGTGGGTGAGGGTTAAATATTTTATATTAGCAAATTCTGTAAATATGATAACACATTCTGAGTGTTTTAAAGGAAAAACAAACAGCTAAATTAATATGAACTCTCATTTCAAGTTGACTTTCTAGAGTATCCTGACAAACAAGAGTTATGTATTACCAAAGGGAAAAGATTCAGATTTTTAAATAAGAAACTCATGATCTTTTAACAGAGAAGCAAAGTACATATGTATAAGAGCTAGTCTTTAACATCCCTATAAATTTTGTCCATGTGTTTAGAGTATTGACTTACACAGTTTTAAAATGTCAGCTACTAGTCATTTTACATTAAAAATAAAGTTTGCACAAATAAAATCTTAAATTCCATATTACTGATATCTTGTGAAAAGAAATGTATATAATTTAACCACTTTATATAATTCCAAGGCAGTTTTCTTTTTGCAAAGGATAGTTGATTTAATCCCCACATTCTTATAATAAACAAAATTCTCTCTTATAAACAGATTGAAATATTTCCCATGTTCATTTAAACAGGCATTTGTATTTTCAAGTATAAGTGCAACAGAACAGTGGCTAGGTATGAAGTCTTTGGTTTCACAAATATTTTTCGTTAAACTAAGTAAAATATAAAAAGAGAACTATCTAAAGAATTAGATGAAAGATGAACTACAAATTCTTTAAAGGTAATATCTTGAACTAAGAATGGTGACATAGGCCTATAATCCCAGAACTTGGGAGACTAAAGAAGAATTATGAATGCAAGGCTAGCCAGGGTTTCATAATGAAAATCTTGTTTTAAAAATAAAAAGAAATGTCATAGATACTTCTCAGTGGCCATAAGTACCTGCTCCAAACCTGATGACTTGGGTTTGACTCTTCTGGACCTACATGTCAGAAGAATAGACACCACTTCTTTGGCTTGTCCTCTGACCTCCATGCACATCCCATGGGACCACATACCCACATAGATGCACATACACAAATAAAGAATATCAAAAAAATTAAATAAGTTAAATAGATGATAAAAATCATAGCAATAAAATGGTTCCTTATCCTTCTAAACAAAGAAAAAAATTGAGGAGCAACTCAGGCAATTATTTGGTAAACTTGGAATAATCCATTTATAAATTTTGTTTCTTAACTTATTTATTCAAATTGTAAAAATGTTGGTGGCATTGTTTGTATAAAGTTTATTCAGATAAATAATTTAGGCATTTCCTATAAAATATAATGTTTCAACTGTGAAGGTGTGCATACAAGTTTAAGAAAAACACAACTCAGTATATAGATTTTTGTATGATAGTGTTTCAATCATTTACTATAACTGGAATATTAAAAGTGTGAGTCAATATTTTAACTATAGAATCTATCAAAATAAATCCTTGTATAAACAAGATAAAAGATATGTTACAAATGTTTAGATAAAATTTCTTTTTAAAATAACAAAATATTAATATTTTTATATTTCACATGTTTTACTATATATGCTTAGAAATTAAATATAGAATAATAAACACAATAATTAAACCCAATATCTCAAGCAACTTTACCATATTTTTCTTCTTGAAGGAAGATCTGTTTAATATAGTCAATATTTTTTAAAAAGAAAATTCTTATTTTTTAAAAACAGAGTTGAAATTAGGATTGATTTGAGAAGCATATCAAAGATGTGAAACATAAATATTCAATGCTAATGTGTAATATTTAGTAGATTTTTATTTAGATGTATATCGAGATACTTTTTAAATGTTTTAAGGATTGTTGATGTAATCAATGGTATATACAAAACTAAGACGTTCCTATAAAGTACAGTTAATGTGTTTTCCAAGGTTCATAAATGCTTGAAATAATATGAAATAGCTCACTCATCTTTTTATTTTTATTTTGTTGAAATAAGTTATCTGCCACATTTTAAGTAGAATGAATCCAAATAATAATAAGGCAGAGAGACCCATTTCTTTTCTTACAAAAGTGTACTTATTGCAGACAACAAAATTTTGTCTTTTAAAAAATGAAGATAATGTTTGATAATGAGAAATTCTGTCACTATTAGAACATAACTATTTTAATCTACTTTGAGGAGTGAATTATCAAAAACTTTGAATAAACAGTCTTCCCAGGAATCAAGGGGAAAATATGGATTTATTGTAATAGGATATTCTCTAAGTAGAAAAATAGAATTTCTGCCTAGTATGCATATTTTGAACAACACATAAGTTTTATGCGGAAATACAGGCTATTAAACTCCTTGGATGAAGAAAATGTTTATTTCCGTATTAATGCTTTTACAATGTACCTTAACAATTGACAATGTAATTGGCATGTAAATTCAAATGTGTCATGAAAATATAAAAACAATAATCTCAGTAATATTCAACTCATCAATCTATACCTATTCCCATTAGTTTATTTTTAAAATGTTAAATGTTAACAAGATATATTTCCTTATGTCTTTCCATTGTTTTTACCATTTTGTGGTACAGAATTAGCATATCCATATTTCCTCCTTATTTCCAAGTGTTAAAAAATATGGCATCAGAAATTTTTCCAGAAATGTATTTTAAATGTGTGTAGATATATAAAACAAAACAAAAAACCTCAAAAGTGATTGGTAAGAAATTGTTATATATACTTTCAATATTTTAAAACTTTCTCAAAAGTTATTGGTAAGAAATTGTTATATATACTTTCAATATTTTAAAATTTTTGTTACAGTTATCTATGTATATATGTATGTATTTGTGTACACGACATGTGTAAAGGCCAATTTGTAGCTTTCAAGTGTCAATTCTCTCCCTCTACTCTATGAATCTCATGGATTAAAGTTGACTCTCCAGACTTGGTGGCAAATGTTTTACTGTCTAATCCATCCTGGCAGAATTGTGCTTTTCATTTCAACACAAAAGGAAAAATAATTTATATTTCTTGAACATCTTTAGAACTTTTAAACTTGTTCATTCTGTGGTGTTTTTCATGATGTCTAAGGCTAAGTTTTAATTTCCAAAAGACTTTTCAACAGGAGATGAAGTAACACTTAAAATGTTGTCCATAGGGGCTGAAGTTAAAAGCACTTGCTAGTCTTGTAGAGATTACTGATGAATTTTAAGGAAATACATCCTGGTCCACTGTTAGATCACAAAGTAGGCCCCAAAATGGCAGTACTGGTGACAATGTCCATATTCTACAGGCCCAGCCAACCCAGGTAAGATTCTTATTGTGTAAATAGAAATATTAATACTATATAAAGAGAAACCTAAATTCAACATTTCTCAGAAACCTTGTAGTGTGGGTTTCTTTTTATAAGGAAAGCCTCTATTTCCTTCCTTCTCCTCTGACAATCAACTGAAAGGTGCAAAGTACATCTACTTCTTCATTAACTCAAACAGCCTACATCAGCTCAAAGATTACCATCCTCCTTAGTACCATTACAATCGGTTAGATTTCCCACCAAGGTGCTGCTCTCCATAACTGTGAAACAGCCTGACATTTTCTCAATTGTTTACTACCTTCAGCGTTATTTACTAACAACCTTGTTACAGTTTCATAAATTAAGTTGCCTTCCTGTGGCTGATGTGGGCACTGCATCTATGTAGTACACATACAGCTGCATCTCTCAAAGAAAACAATTTTTAAATTACAAAGGAATGTGTGTATGTTTGTGTGTGTGTGTGTGTGTGTGTGTGTGTGTGTGTGTGTGTGTGTGTGAGTGAGAGAGAGAGAGAGAGAGAGAGAGAGAGAGAGAGAGAGAGAGAGAGAGAGAGAGATCGATCCTGGAATAGAGTGTTTCATTACGGTTAAAGGTATTTTGTGCATAAATACGTCATTAAAGCATTGATCTACAAATTCAAAATTATTGGCTTGAAATAATACAAAATGAAAAACTTTGACATACATCTGTGTATACTTTTCAATGTTCCAAAAAACTCTAACAATAAAATGTCAGTGTTATGTGCACCTATTTTGAAGTTAAAATATATGACTAAATTTGTAAGAAATGAAAGACAGGAAACATTGATATCAAATTCTGACATTCAATATTTACACTTACAGCTATAACAAAAGATTGAAAAATTAGAAAGAAACCTAATGAATTTTTTGAAAAAGTGAAGTTATATGGCTATTGCTATATGTAAAATGGTCAGAAGTGATATTTCTGGGCCCTATTGTAGTTATGCCTGTAATATTTTGAGAAGTCTTCATACCTTTTCTCAATAGTAACAGTTATATTCTACAGTAGTTTAATTTTCTTCATACTTTTCAATACTCAGCCCTGTGTCCTTGGTAATAACTACCCTACAAGCTGTGAGATGTCTTGTTGTGGTTTTGTTTTATAATTTAATGGTGGTCAGTTAATGAGATTGACATCACATGGCTGCTAACTACCTGTAAATATCGTCTTCTTTAAAATGTCTATGTCTTTCATTAATTTCTAAATCTGGCTGTCTAATTTTCTGCTATAGTATGTTTCTATTTCTCATGGATTTTCAATATTTACCATATATCAGAAATTGTTTTAAAATATTTTCTCCCATTCTTGATGATGCCTTTTTAAAATCTAAACATTGTTGTGGGATTCAGGTGTCAGCTGATAAGGTCCAAAGAAGCTTATCCAGGGTCCCGGGCTCCTGGAGGGGGTGTGGCCAACCCCATTGATAAGGGGCTGCTGGGACGCTGGGAGGCTCTCTTCCTGGTTCCTGGCTGCTGGAGGGAGGATCCCATCGTCCGTCCGTCTGCAGACTCCAGTTCCTGTTCAGGTGCTACTGTAATCTGTTGCCTGTACCGTGAGTGTTGGTTTATATTCTAATAAATATCTATCTGGTATTGGTGTCCTTGTGGGTAAACTCCGCCTACATCTGGCGCCCAACGTCCCGGGCTGGCGGACCCGCGGGTCGGGCTTAGAACGCACTCAGGTCAGGTTCCCACCCCCCCACGTTTATTCTGCTGTGCGCGGTCGGTAACTCCGCCCATCAACCAGCCGCACGGCTGCGGCCCCGATCAGCCGCGGCTGCTCAGTTCATTTTAACCGAGTTTGAACTGCTTCTGCACGCGCGCCCCTCCCCCAACCTGGCTGGCTGGGTTTGACCCAAAAACTGCAGATTAAAGCGGCTGTCTTGACTTGTGAGAATTTACTTTTCCCAAGGATTCTATTCTGCGCGCTGAGACCCTTTAACACCTAGGATCTCTGAATAGCGTGCTGAGTGTCTCCGCATCCGCCATATAGCAGGGCACTAAACGTTATTGTGACATCTTCTGACCACACAGCATCATTGCACCTGGATTGAGGTAATGGCTGACAACTATTCTTTTGAGGAATTCGGTATATATTTTTCCACGATGGTTGACAAGTTTTTAAATGAGTATCTTGAGGTATTCAATACCCCAGTTTTACTATTTTTTGGTCTGTTTCTGTATGTTGTGTTCCACAATAGAAGGGTGATGACTGAGGTCACGAATTCAAACCTTCAATTACAGTCCAAACTTGGTATTATAGAATTATCAAACGCTATGGTGTCAGATGACGTTAAGCAGATGCAGAACTTAAATCGGCAGCTGTTGTCCAACGTATGTGAATTACAACTCTCAAACTCTGCTATGTCAAAAACGATAGATACTCTACAAATTGATTACAACAAGCTTTCTCATTATGACAGCACTATACGAGAACAATATAAACTCTACGTAACTGATGAGAACAAGAAACTTGTTGACCACATTAATAAAGTGGACGAGAAAATCATTAATTATGTTAATGATGTAGTTCTCAAAATTGCTAACTCGGCGAGGTCTTTAGAAGGATTACTTCATCAAGAAAGTCAAACTTTGAGACAGATGGTATCCGAAATACAAGAATTTGTACCTGCAATGTCCAAATTCCAGGAATGGGAATGCGTAGTGTCCAAAATCCAAGAATGGGAACCCATTATATCCAAAATGAAAGAATGTGGGGACCATATTGCAACACTACAAAAGGGCAATGATACATCTTATGCTCAGAACAGTTCAGGTCAACCCCCAATGGGGTGTTATGGTACTGGAAACACTTTACATAAAGTTGTAAACATCACCTGGATACCCCCTTCACCACCACTATTGTTCCCAGCTACTATTCAGACAAAGATGGCACCAGGGGGTTCCTCAGAATATGTAGAGTATAGTTATGAGCCAGTACATATGAAAGACATCAAAGATTTTAAAGAGGCAATATCCATGTATGGTATTCACTCTACTTATGTAAAGCAGCTCCTGAATTCATGGTCTGCAAAAAACCGAATCCTCCCCATCGATTGGATGCAGCTAACGGCTGCTGTCTTGGACCAAAGTCAAAACTTACAGTGGAGAAGCTGGTTTAGAGAGGAAGCCAGGACCTTAGAACACCAAGGAAGAATTAGGGGTTTCTCTGCTTCTCAGGACCAAATCCTTGGTGAAGGAATGTTTGCTGACGTGAAGACTCAAACTACTTATGACGAACATACTTTATTGCTATGCCGTACGGCCGCACTTAATGCATGGGAAAAGATTTTAGACCCAGGTCAAAAAGTTGAGCATTATGCTAAGGTCAAACAAGGTTTGAAAGAGCCTTATACTGACTTTCTACACAGGCTTACCATGGCTGTAAATAGAGCAATATCAGATCCAGAAGCTAGAAAGCAAATAATACTTTCTCTGGCCTTTGATCATGCTAATCCGGAATATAGAAGAATGCTTCTGCCTTTAAAAATCAGAGCCGCACCTCTAGAAGAATGGATTCAATATACAATCAATGCTGAACCTCTCCATAGTAATGAAGACAATTGGGTAGACCAAGCCATTGATAAGGTAAGGAAGAGGAACCAAGGAATCACTTGTTTCAACTGTGGTAGACAAGGCCATATAAGACGAAACTGTACACAAAGTACTCTTGGAAACGATGCCCGATCTAGGTTTAATTCGAACAGAAGGCCATTGCCTTCTGGATTATGCAGAAGATATGGCAAGGGACGGCATTGGACCAATGAATGTAGATCTACCAGAGATAAAGAAGGCAACCCTCTGCCATCGGGAAACGCCTTTCGGGGCTTCCCCCGGGAAGCCCCCCAAAATCAGACTCCAAATTCGAGGATGGTGAGATCATATCCGGTCGTAGTAGAAGACCAACATTCTCAAGATGAATAGAACACCCAATACCTGATCTTGAAAAACATACAATATCAGATGATAACATAAATTCAAAAGAAGATTCAGAAACTCCAAAGAAAATTATGAAACGAATATTTTGGCAGACTTCGATAAATGAACAAAGACCAAAATTGGGGATACGGATAGACAATATTTATATCCAGGGTTTAGTCGACACGGGGGCTGATGTTTCGATCATAACCCCATGGTCCTGGCATCCGAGATGGCCTTTACAGACAGTAGATATCCAATTTCTGGGTATTGGAACAATATCTCAGGTGAAACAGAGTGTGAGGTGGCTTGAATGCATAGGACCAGAAGGTCAGAAAGGACGGTTGAAGCCATATATGGCTGATATAGCAGTGAATCTGTGGGGTTGCGACCTCCTAATGCAATGGAATACCCAGATTAAAATTCCTCCTGGTTATGATGTCAGCCGGAGGCTCAACTATGTTTCCAAAAATGAAAAAAATTCACCAGCCATTCAAGTTGTACAAAAGAATTGCCCTCTTAATAAGACACTCACAGCACTGCCTTTGAAATGGTTAACGGAAAAGCCTATTTGGGTTCAACAATGGCCTTTGACAAAAGAAAAACTTCAGGCTTTGGAACAGTTGGTACAGGAGCAGTTACAGGCTCAGCATATTGAAGAATCAACCAGTCCGTGGAATTCTCCTGTTTTTGTTGTCAAGAAGAAATCTGGAAAATGGAGGATGGTGACAGATTTAAGAGCAATTAATAAGGTGATTCAACCTATGGGCTCCTTACAATCTGGTATTCCCCTGCCTTCTCTGCTACCTAAAGGATGGCCTATTACAGTTATTGACTTGAAAGATTGTTTTTTTACCATACCTTTACAAGAACAAGACAAAGAGAAATTTGCTTTTACAGTGCCTACTCTTAATAATTCAGGGCCAGCTAAGAGGTACCAATGGAGAGTCCTGCCCCAAGGAATGTTAAATAGTCCCACCTTATGCCAATATTTTGTACAACAACCACTAGAAATACTGCGCAAGCGCTTCCCACAATCTATCATTTACCATTATATGGATGATATTTTGTTGGCAGACCCAAACCCACAGACATTAGAAACATTGTTTGAAGAACTACAGAAAGTATTGCCTAATTGGAGACTGCAAATTGCTCCAGAAAAAGTACAGAGGGGAGATTCTATCAATTATTTAGGATATAAGATAGGTTTACAAAAAATTAGGCCACAAAAAGTAAAATTAAATAGAGATAAATTGAAGACTCTTAACGATTTTCAAAAGCTACTAGGAGATATTGCTCATATACGGCCCATGATTGGTATAAAAAACGATGAACTAGTTAATTTATTCAAGACTTTAGAAGGTGACAAGGGTTTAAATAGTCCAAGAAAACTATCTGATGAGGCCGAGAAAGAATTAGAGTTGGTAGAAAGAAAACTTCAAGAAACACATGTGGATCGTGTGGATCCAGACCTGGAATGCATACTTGTTATTTTACCCTCAAGACAATCTCCAACAGGAATCTTAATGCAAAGAGAAAGCATCATATTAGAATGGATATTTCTGCCACATAGGCCAAGCAAAAAGATGAAGACATATATCGAAAAAATTGCTGATCTGATTTTTAAAGGTAAATTGAGACTCCGCCAATTGACTGGAAAGGACCCTGCAGAAATTGTTGTGCCTTTGACTAATGAAGAAATTGATCTATTATGGGCAGACAGTGAACCTTGGCAAAAGGCTTGCAGTGACTTTTTAGGAGAAATTAATAATAAATATCCCCAAAACAAGAGAATTCAATTTATAAAGGAAACTAATTGGATCTTTCCTCGTGTAGTACAGGATGAACCAATTTCTGGAGCCCCTATATTTTATACAGATGCAAACAATTTAGGGAAGGCTGGATACAAGTCTGAAAACCTAACTAAAGTGGCTCAGAGCCCTTATAACTCTGTTCAAAAGTCAGAACTATATGCGATTATTATGGTGTTGTTGGATTTCACAGAGCCTCTTAACTTAATTACTGACTCTCAATACGCAGAAAGAGGTGTTTCACATATTGAAACTGCTGACTTCATTCACGATGATACAGACTTGACCTTACTATTCATACAACTACAAGATATCATCAGAGGTAGGATACATCCTATGTACATAACACATATCAGGGCACACACGGGCCTCCCAGGCCCTCTAGCGCAGGGTAATGAGGAAATAGATCGGTTGCTAATAGGAAGCGTGCTAAAGGCCACAGAATTTCATGAAAAACATCATGTTAACAGCAAAGGGCTGAAGAAGAGTTTTCCCATCACTTGGATTGAAGCAAAGGAAATAGTAAAAAAATGTGACACTTGCTCTTTCTATAACCAACCATCTTTACCTGCAGGAACTAATCCTAAAGGTACACACGGAAATGAGATATGGCAAATGGATGTGTTTCACTTTCCAGAATTCGGAAAGATGAAATATGTACATCATACTATTGACACCTATTCTGGAATGCAATCGGCAACTGCCCTGAGTTCTGAAAATGCTGATGCTGTACTTACTCACCTTTTGGAAGCCATGGCCATAATGGGAATTCCCACTCAGATTAAGACTGACAATGCCCCAGCTTACGTCTCCCGAAAAATGAAGATAATTTTTGCATACTATGATATAAAGCATATTACAGGGATACCACACAATCCTACAGGACAGGCAGTCGTGGAGAGATCTCACCGCACATTAAAAGAGATGCTTTATAAACAAAAGAAAGAAATGAAAAAACCCAGAGAGAGGTTGCATAGTGCCTTATTGACTTTAAATTTTCTTAACGCTGATGAAAAGGGAACTTCAGCTGCTGAGAGACATTGGGTAGTAGAGAAATCTTCTAAGTTAAATCAACCCATTTACTTCAAAGATGTGTTGACTCCCGAATGGAAGCCAGGGTATGTGCTTCGATGGGGTAGGGGTTTTGCTCTTGTTTCAACAGGGACAGAAAAGATATGGGTACCGACAAAACTAATAAAAGCCCGCTTCGAAAATGAGTCTCTTCCTGAACAAGAAAAGTAACTGCTCATCCTTGACATGACAAACGGATGCGTGGTAAGGAAAACACACTTAACAAACCTGGGGAAGGGTCTCTCAGTTTTGTCTTTACAGGAAACTGGATACAACTATTTTTACAGCATTGACTAAACATTGAATAATTACTCACCTGCAATAGAAGACAGATTGATGATTAAGGAATGTACAAGACGGACTACGAGACCAACTGATACACACATGCAATACTGGGTAATTTCTCAATTTTTACTGTTTTACATCTTGCATCTACACCTCAAAAAAAAATGGTCCTGATTTGACTATTTATAAGGCTGGATTTGGATTGGGAACTTGTGGCTTTCTCCCTCTCTAAACCCAAGCATATTGGTAAAGGAATATGAAAAATTCTGTCTCACATCATAAAAGCCACCTGGTGTGAGACAGAAGGCAAAATATTTAGGGACCAATATTACTGTGACTTCATCTTAAACCTTGTTCCTCCCTGTTTCTGTACCTCTCAAACATCTCATTCTGTCTGCTTCCAGTCTCCTAAAGTCATGAAAGATATAAATATCTTTTGAATATCGACAATGCTTAAGTTTTCCACTGTAAATAACATTTCCTCCTATCAGCTATCTACAAAGAATCTGGAACCGAGATGGGGCCTCCACCGGAACAACTCCTGCTAATAAAACAAAAATAAAAGAGTATGAGAGAGAGAGAATAAGAGACAGATAGACAGACAGCAGAGACAAAAATAAAAAAATCAAGAACCTGGTGCGCACCAATCAATAATTGCTTTCAAAAAATAGGTTATTCAAAAACAGCTGCAAGATAGCTCCTTATGATTATCCTTCAGATCACACTGCTAATTAAGTTTCCAGATGGAGTTAACCACTATCCTAAAAATGGTTCTAGATGTATGTGGTCAGTCCATTAAGAACTAACCATTATTTTAGCTTTTACAGGATCCCAAAGAGATGCCATCGCCCTTAAGTCAGCAGGAAGCAACCTTATAAACGACTACGCCCCCTTTCCCAATAAGTTTTATGCTCCAAAGGTTGTGGGTAAAACTGGGTAAAAGACAAAACTATAATATAGCATCAGAGATCTTTTTTTGAAGAAGAGAGGGGGAATAGATAGGATAGATAAAGGTAGACTGTTCTACCTACCTATACTTCATTTTAGCTGAATGTATGGGCTAAGCTAAAGACAATTTGCACTGTCATAGATATCTGTATATTGATACTAATGCAAAATCATTTTATATGTTTAATTGTGATAATTTGTACATTGGTACAAAGTTTAATCTGAGATTGTTTTATGTAACCAAAGCAACTTGTACTTCGATATAAATCTGAATCTGTAACTATTATGTAAAGCTGAATCTGAAATTGCTATATTTTATGTATGCTTCTACCTTTGTTTAAAATATTTGCACATCATTGTCATGTATACTATGCAATTACTACCTTCATTTAACTATACTAGATATAATGTATGATTGCACTAGTTATGATATATGCACAAGATGTTTTATATACCTCTGTTTGGATGATATATATGTATTTACATGTCTAAAATGCTGTGGACACTTTACCTGGTAAAATACCCCTGTCTAATGTTCGATAGTTCTACTAAGGGTCATTGTTCAGAGATTGTACACCCCTTATATAGGTATTCTAATTTTTAGTACAGGGTTTATTCCTTAAGACGATAAGATCTGCAGTCAACACTATTTAAGGTATCATATCCCAGTCATGTCAGATACAGGTTAGAATATCATAGATAGACAAGAATCTTCAACCGTTTCATAGACCCAGAGAATATGGCATTTAACATTTAAAATTCGGCCACGAGAGACACGACGACTCCTGGTGTCACTGCTCCCTTCACGAGATGGTGTTGAGCATCAAAGATACTCCATTGGAGTTGGTCCTTTTGGCAAAAAATGGCCGGTTGAGTAAGGAACTGTCCTTACCTTGATTGCTGACAGTACACACATGATGTCAAGCTGGATGAACAAGTTGATAGATGGAGACTGACGAAACCTGCCTAGACAGGATAAGACAGTCCCTTCAAAATTGTTCTGCTTGTGAAAAGATCTGTCAGATACCATAGGCCTATAGTCAATCCGATAGATGCTCTAACGGTGCACAAATCCAGAGGTGATTGTCCAGGTAGCTGTGTTGCTGTCCTCTCCCAAATTTTGGAAGTAACTACTTCCATATACTTCTGTCTTTCAGACAAATTCACCTTCCTTCTCAGGTCTTGAAGAGGTTGAAGAATAGATGTTTAAGGTTTTCACCCTAGTATCCCTTAGATAAAAACACTCAGGTGTTAGATTCTCACTTTCCCAGATTAACCCTTTAAAATAATCTATACACCCTACTATCTACCAATATTCTAGAACTATTAGATGTACCTTATATAAGTTAGGCTTTGATTAGCAATTGTACTTTGACCTCTCCTAGATACTACCTCATAATAATTCCTACTGTACATAGTCTTAGTTTAGAACCTTCTTAGTTAGAAAAAGGGGGGAGATGTTGTGGGATTCAGGTGTCAGCTGATAAGGTCCAAAGATGCTTATCCAGGGTCCCGGGCTCCTGGAGGGGGTGTGGCCAACCCCATTGATAAGGGGCTGCTGGGACGCTGGGAGGCTCTCTTCCTGGTTCCTGGCTGCTGGAGGGAGGATCCCATCGTCCGTCCGTCTGCAGACTCCGGTTCCTGTTCAGGTGCTACTGTAATCTGTTGCCTGTACCGTGAGTGTTGGTTTATATTCTAATAAATATCTATCTGGTATTGGTGTCCTTGTGGGTAAACTCTGCCTACAAACCATTTTTTCTTTTCTTTTTTTAAATTTTCATTAAAGAGATGTCATCTCCATCAATGTATCCCCCTCCCTCCCCTTCTCCCAGTCTCTCCCAGTCAGCCCTCAGTCTGGCTCCTCCTCATCCATCCATCCCTCCCCTAAAAAGGCAAGTCACTCGGAAGTTGAAAGAGATTACACTGAGTCCATGGATTGCTTTGGGTAAATTATAAATTAATTTTCTGCTTATATGATGAAATAGAATAACCAGAAGAAACATATGAGGCAGTGTTTTCAGAGTGATAGTCCATAATGGACATCAGGTAGCCAGAGTAGGAATCTGAGACATTGCGTCTTCAATTCCAAACATGAAGTAGAGAATGAACTGTAAATGGGAGTAGGCTATCAGAGCTCAAAGTATTTCCTCCAGTAAGGATGTATTTCTTTAAGGTAACATAACATACTCCCAAAAGAAACATTAGTATGGTACCAAGTTTTCAAAATCCCAAATCTATGGGGGAATATATCACATTTAAACCTCAACAGGTAGTGCACATATTTTAACAATATTACATTTTAATTTTGCTTTAAATTTTATTACATTTACATTTCCATGTGTGTACATTTGTGCAAGTCAGAGGACACTTTAGGTGTTGGTTCTGTGCATAAGTTTTACATCTCTTGGGATTTCTATATTTATTTTTATTTTCTTCTATCCTTTCTTTGTTTCTTTATTGTTTTTATAACCTTTTAAAATGACTTATTTTTGTTTTGATTATTCTTTCTCATGCTTCATATTGCTTATTAAACCCATCTGGAAAATATTTTTATTATTTATTTATTTACTGGTTGTATTTTTATTGTATTTTGCAACTTTTATGAATTATCATTTCATGTATATTTCCTTAAGCTCTTTTAGCAAACTTATGTTGATTTTTTTGGAATCATTTGTTGAATGACTTTTGTATCTCAATTTCTTGCTAGTATGTGTGTGTACATGCACATGTGTGTGTGTGTGTGTGTGTGTGCATGTATGTGTGCGTGTGCATATACGTGTGTGTATGTGTGTGTGTGTGTGTGTTTTGACAGAGAAAATTCACTCATTCCTTTCTGTAGTCTAAATAAATTTGTGTAGTATCTTTAGAACTGGAAAAAAATGCTACCATGTATCCCAGTCCCAATTGGCTTCAAACAGAGACAAACTTTCACTGTCAGGCTAGTTATGAAATACCAGGGTTTCTCTTCAGTATTCTGTGATGCAAATAATCCCTCAACTTGCACATGATGTTGCTAATTAGTAGCATTTTGGGTGTTTTTGTGAGCCTGTAATATTTGCTCACTCATAACTTCTCAGAAGTGGGATCATGCTCTTCAGACATTTCTTGCTTTCCTTCTTTTCTTTCTTTCTTTTTGCTACCTAGAAATATGGCCATCAAGAGTATTCAGGGCCCCTTTGATGATACAAATAGGAGTAGATATAATTTAGACCTTTGGGAAGACTCTTTTACTAAAGCCTCAAAGTTTGTATGCAGAGTTTCTTTCCTCCTTATTGTAGAACAACTGAGATGTAATGAAACCTGGTTTCTGTACTGTGTGCATTTAGGAACAGCAATATACTTGGTTTGCTTGTTTGTTGTTTTGATTTGATTTTTATTATTTTTAGTATCCTCCAACCATTCGGGATATGCCAAGGTGTGTCCATATCCTAAAAAAAATACCAAACAAACAAAAAAAACAAAAAACAAACAAAAAAACCCTTACATTTTCAATGATCCCCTAAAAGCCAGATTATAGAGTATATGTTCCACTAGTGTCTTTATTCCTGACATAAAGGCTTCCAAGTTATAACTGCCTTACTCTACTATATCACAGGTCCTCTAGAACAGCAGCAGAATTCTCAGGTGTTTATATTCTTAATTTCCCTTATACATGGAAAATGTATTCTGGCCTTATCTATGCTCAATGAAAGATAGATAGAATACCTGAACCATAAAATGATTCTCTGAAAAGTGAGAACATTGAATACATTCTTATCCTTCCATTTGCAAAGATAAGCTATATGCTAGGAGCTTATCCTGGTGCTGTGCTCAGGAGAGACATTAGAATATTTTGTCTATACACTATGACTGTCCAAGAGATACTCTATCAGTTTTGACTTAGCTTGCATAATTTAGGCTGAAGAATCTCTTCCTTGGTCTCTATATTTCTCATAAAGGGACATAGTCTGTTGTGCTTGTGGCTCCATGTTAGAGAAAGGGAGGATATTTAGCATTCTCTATGACCATATTCATGGCATTTATCCTTGTAATAACATTTGAATGGCATTAAAATTTTTGACATCATTTCATGAAACAAAGGTATACGTTTTAGATTTTTTAAAACATACATTTAAAACACAGAACAATAATGAAATAGTTATAGACATGTTTATTCTTTCCTTTTTTTCCAAGCCTTAGCTCTTCTGAGATTTGCTATATAGACCAAGCTGGCTTTGACTAGAGATCTGCCTGCCTCTGCCTCCCAAATGCTGTGGCTAACATATTTATTCTTTAATAATAAAGAAACTGATGTCAACCATGTTATCCTGTCGCACGAATGAATGAGACTCTGGGATAGATCTCTGAAGAAGTTGGAGATACTAGAGGGAATAAACACCACAGTCAGATCTTACCCAGCTGTCTTCCAGCTTCTTCAGCCTCGATTCCCTTGGAATGGCTTCCGTTTGTGTTTCTATCCTGTCTTAAGTACCCTTTGGTAAATTAAGGTGTGGCCCTACCACTGCCTGCTTGGGAGCCTGGAATTCCTTCTATAATCTGAAGTGACCTTGACTCAGTTGGGATTAAGGGCATAGGTCACTCCCAGGATACTCCCTGTGCTAGGATTAAAGGTTTGAATCACCACTCTGATTTTCCTAGACTGACTATGGTTAGAGCTCTGGGACTTCTGGAGCTTTTACTAACCACCCACATAGACTGTGGGTAGATTCCCTCTGTTATCTCCAAAACTTCTGAAACTTTTATTGAATCCCCACATTATCTGTTTTATATTTTATAATTTTATGTTTGAATATATGTATACGCACAAGCTGTAGTTCTCTTCTTATTCAGAGCATATAATTTCCAGGTTAGCTCCATGCTTTAGTTTTAACCTCAAAAAATTATCTTTTCATTTTATCACAAAAATTCACATTGCCACACCACCCCCCAAAATGATCCCTAAGAACAGACATTGCTCTCCAATACTCTCTCCCTCTCTCCTATCTTCCCACCCACATGATTCCTCCCAATTCTGTTACCACAACTCTTCAGACCACTTGTAAAATCCATTATATTCCTTCATCCCATGGAGATTCATGCATTTTCCCTAGACTCTCCCTCTTTATGTAACTTCTCTGGGTATACAAAGTGTAGTTTGGTTATCATTTACTTAATTACTAATATCTCATTATAAGTGAATACACACTATATTTGTCTTTCTGGACCTCATGTGGAATGATTTTTTTTCTAGTTCTTTCCAATTGCCTGTCAATTCCATATGCCATTTTTAAAAGCTGGGTAAATGCATCTTTGCTTTATCTGTTTGTAGGGTCATGGAAATCTAAGTTGGTTCCAGTTTCTAGCTGTTATAAATAAAGCTGTTATAAACATTATTAAGCAAGCATCCTTGGGAAAAGATGGAACTTCTTTTAGGTATCTGGGTCTTGAGGTAGATTCATTCCCAATTTTCTAAAGAATCAACATATTAATTTCCAAATTGACTGTACAAACGTGCACTCACATCAACTACAGTGGAGTGTTCCCTTTGCTCCATGTCATCTTCAGTATGTACTGTCACTTGTGTTGTTGATCTTAGTCATTCTGACAGGTGGAAGATGAACAGGTGTAATCTCAAAGTAGTTTTTGCAATTTCCTGGTGGATAAAACTGGTCAATGTCTTTTTTTTTTCTCTGCCATTTTAGATTCTTCGATTGAGAATTCTCTCTTTACATCTGGACTTCATTTTTAATTGCAGAATTTAGTTTTTTGATATCTATTTTCTTACATTCTTTATATATTTTGGATATTGGTCATCTAGCAAATGTGGAGTTTGTAAAAATATTTCCCATTCTGTAGGTTTCCATTTTATCCTATTGATGGTGACAGAATCTTACAGAAGATTTTCAGTTTATTTGTTAATTGTTTTTAGTGCTTGTGTTATTTTTGTTCAGTCCAGAAAGTCTTCTCCTGTGCCAATGCATTTGAGGTGATTCTCCACTATCTCTTCTAGTCTATCAGGTTTAGTGTATCTTTTATGTTAAGGTCTTTGATCCACTTGGACTTGAGTTTTATGCAGGGTAATAGATATGGATCTATTTGCATTATTCTTTTTAGCTCTGAACACCATTTTTTATTGTGTCATTTAAGTTTTGAGGCTCCAGTTTCTTGAGTTCTCTATATATTTTAGAGATAAGACCTCTGTCCAATGTAGGGTTGGTGAAGATCTTTTCCCATTCTGTATGCTGTCTTGTCTTATTGACTGTGTCCTTTGCCTTTGCTTCTCAGTTTCAGTAGGTCCCATTTACTAATTGTTGTTCTTAATGTCTGTGCTACTGGTGTTATACTTGGGAAGTGGTCATCTGTGCCAATGTGTTCAAAGCTATTTCCCACTTTCTTTTCTATCAAGTTCAGTGTATCTGGGTTTATGTTGAGGTCTTTGATTCACTTGGATTTGAGCTTTGTGCAGGGTTATAGGTTTGGATCTATTCACATTCTTCTGCATATTACCATCCAGTTATGCCAACACCATTTGTTGAAGATGGTTTTTTGTACATAGTGTATTTCTGGCTTCATTATCAAGAATTATATGTCCATATGTGTTTGGATTTATCTCTGGATCATCAATGGTATTCTATCAATCAACATGTTTATTTTAACAGGAAGCAATATAACAAGAATAGTGATACCTCTAGCAGTTCTTTTATTGTTAAGGATTGTTTTATTTATCCTGACTTATTTATTCTTCCATATGAAGTTGGAAGTTATTCATTTATGAACTGTAAAGAATTGTGTTGGAATTTTTTTTTGTAATTGCATTGAACATGTAGAGTATTTTTGGTACTTAACCATTTTTAGTATGAGGCATAGAAGATATTTCTATCTTCTGATATCTCATATAATTTATTTCTTTAAATTGTTGAAAGTTTTGTCAATCAAGTCCTTCAATTTCTGGGTTGGAGTCATCCTATTATATTTTATATTATTTGAGGCTATTGCAAAAGATGTTGTTACCCTGATTTCTTTATCAGGCTTACTTTTATATTGGAATACTACTGAAAATTGTGGGTTAACATGTATCTAGTAATAGATAAAATTGTTTATCAGCTGTAAGACTTTCTTGGTGGACTCTTTATGATCACTTTTATATACTATGATATCATCTACCTGTGGTGATGTTTTTTATGCTCTAACACATAGAGCTTGCCTGAAGATCACAGGGCATAGCTAGTCAGAGTTAGTCATAGAGGCCAGGCAGTGGTGGAACAAACCTTTAATCTTAGGATTTGGGAAGCAAAGACAGACTGATCTCTGTGAGTTCAAAGTCAGCCTAGGCTATAAGATTAATCAAGTCTAAAGGAAAAAGATAGCCAGGCAATGGTAGCATACACCCTTGATCCCAGCACTTGGGATCCCATACCTCTGTTGCCAGTACATGGGACCACACATGCCTTTAATCCCAGCACTAGGAATGTTTACACAGAAAGTGATATGACTGGGCAGAGAAAGGAATATAAGACAGGAAGAGACAGGAGTTCAGACCGTCTCCCCCACCCCTTCCAGCTGAAGAGTCAGAGCATTTAGTTTGACTTGGAGACAGAACCTATTCCTTTATGCCTGAGGATTCAGCAGTGGTGAGAAGTTTCTCTAGTGGCTTGTTCCTCTGTGTCTCTGATATTTAAGAATTTACCACAATATCTGACTCCAGGTTTTTAATACAAGACCAATTAGGATTCATGCAATGTTAACTGCCATATCCAACTCTGATATAATAGATTTTGACTCATCTTATTATATCTTATTTTACCATGTAAAAAAAGTTCCAGGAATATGTCTATCTACTTCCATTTATCAAAAATTTCTAGGTTATTATTCTAAATTATAGCAAGTAAGATGATGTATAAAAATTAAAACTTTTTAAAATGTATTGTGGTCCAGAAAAAATTAAAGATTATTCAAAAATAACTCAGAAATCTGTGTTTATTTTTATAGTTCAAACTATTAAACCATGTAAAGTCATGTGGGTAATATATCTAAGTACATAAGTTTTGCATCTTTACATAATATTACTAGAAGAATGCATTTTGACCTATCTGATATCCACCTGTCAGCTCTGCCATGATATTCTTTACTGGAATAGATATTTCATAAGAAAATATAAAAATAACAGACCATTTTCTAGTTTGTATGCACATTTGCATATCTATGCAAATTTTGAATCTCCATATGGTTGAAATATATAGTGTCCATAAAATCACAGAACATTTAAATCACATTAGTTATGGAAATCATAAATAAAAATTAACACAAATACATGTAAATCTGTAAAATATAATTATATACAATAAAGCATTAATGTAATTACACAAAGTATTACAATATATAACTATTAGAGTTATTTTAGATCTATATATCTGTCCATGGACTCACATATATACCTACATAGAGAAATGCCCTATTGTTAAATTTCATAAATGCTTCTATCTAGAATTTGTTCTCAAGTACCTGATATTTTATTTTATTTCATTTAGTTGATATCCATTTACAATGACAGCCAACAAATAGATTATCTTAATAAATCTACATAAACAACAATGAAATAAGCAGCAGACCTATGACTCGTGCTTTAAAGTATTAGTCTATTTGTGTATTCAATGACCTTATTAATGAACAGTATAGAAGAATATAGTTTTTCCCTGTATTTGCATTGAACCATATAAAAACAATGTTTAATAATCTTTAAAAAAGATAAAATTGGCATTACCTGCTATAGTTTTTACATAAACAATATGAACAGTGGGGATAAAGAGCTCTTATATGATACAGTTATTATCCTAGCTAATTCTCACAAAAGCTTATAATCATATGGTAAATTTACAGATGAAGAAAATCAAACATAAGGAAAGTAACCAAACAGTGAGGATAAAGACACAAGAACTGAATGGACTCAGGCTGTTTCACTGGAGAGCTTATGCCTTTAAGGCTTAAAGAAAGTTGTTATAAAAGAACCTTTAAAGGAATATAAATATATTCATTAATTAACATATTTGTATCTTCCCTTCTATCTATTATTTGCCTTGTGAGTTAGATGCCTCTTTCCTGCCTAAATGTGCATATAAGCGTACGTGCTAGCAGTTAATCAAAAGACTGATGATTTGTTTAAGGAATATTGAAACAGATAAAGTTCCTGAAATAAACACAGTTTTTCGAATGTGGAGTCTATAATAATCAAAATAATAAAATTTCCCCAACAAACATGTTTAATGAATTTAGTGGAATTGTTAAATTGTTATGGTTCAAAGGAGCACTTTTTCCTTCTGATTAAATGACAAAAAGTAAAAATTACAGGAAGTAATTTTTGTAATCAGTACATTGGTTCAGAAATATTTAAAACTTTTCTCATCCTAGTCACTTAAGAGTATTCTTTTTTTGCTCTTGTGTTAGTGTACTTTTCTCATAATTATTTTCTGATAGTACTAAACATCACTATATTTAGATTTCTGCAAACATTCATCTTAATATATATCATGTCAAGGATTCTTTCTACACTTATTATTTTATACATGTATACATACATACATATATATATATACAAATGTACATATGTGTGTATGTGTACAGGTGTACATTTTTATGTGTTTATCTGTGTGTATAAATTTAATATTTATAACTTATATGACATTGATATGAATATAAAGTATGCTGTTGCAGGGGGGGTTTCTCGGTCCCAGTTGACCAGAGGCCCAGACCCACAGACCTGCCACCCCAGACCCCTTAACCACCCACTGTTCAGGCCCCCAGAAATGATTTAGATGCTTATATTAAGTTCATGCTATTTGGTTTATGGCTCAGGCACATTGCTAGCTAGCTCTCACATCTTAAATAAACCCATTTCTATTAATCTGTCTGCCACTTGGCCCGTGGCTCACCTGTGTTCCTTACATGTTGCTCCTTCGGGGGACTTCCTCCATCTGCTTCTGACTCCACCCTTCCTTTCCTACCTATTCTGATTCCTCCTCCTACTTCTTCTATGGTGCCTGCCATGGCCCAAAACAGCTCCTTTATTTAAAGATTGAGATTCACAGCATACAGAAAGGCATTCTCACATCAGTATGCAGCTTTTTGTCTTAGCAATAATAAATTATCACCCTACTAAATAATATTATTGCTTATGCTGAAGGAACTAACACTTTCACATAACTGTACTCTTTTCCCATTTTATAAACTAAGGTGCTTTATTGCTATTAACTGAGTGCTTGCATCTAACTTATCTTGAGTATTGCTCCCCAGTATCCTTGTATCTAAGAAAAGGTGGTAATCAGGGTTCTACAAATGAATTTATTAGTAAAAGAAAGTGCTGTAATCACCAGTGCTGCTTATTAAGTGCATACCATAACCAAATGAGTTGGTCTATGGTAGGGCCACTTTCCTAACCTGTGAACACAAGTCAATTGTTTCAAAATGGCAGGCTACTTTGAAAAAATCAAATTTTTTGGAGGACACATTTCCATCTCCTTTTGAAAGCAATCATGAAAGTACAAGCATTGTGCCTTTGTCATCCTGGATTCCTATTCAGGGACAGTAAGCCAACCACCTATGAGAACTTATATTTATTATAGTATAATCATTATCATCTGTAATTGTATTCAATTTCTCCAGGAAGTACAGTATTCCTATAACAGAACTCCTGAAATTGACTAAATACAAGGCAGTGTAAGACTAAAAGATTATATCAGAAAAGTAAAAGAAAGATGTATTTCTTATTATCTAGTGGCAAAATATCCAGTAAGATCTCAATTACAAAAGCAAGAATTAGAATAGATATTTAAAAGAATACATAATTCCATTTGGAGGATGGTTAAGTTCCTTTCCATGAAGGTTCCTCAACTGTCATTTCATAGTTAGTGGCTTCCAATAGCTTGGGACAGCCATCTCTGTGGGTCTCCTCATCATAATCTAATCCCTTTCCTCATATATTCTCTTCTCTCTTCAGCTGGACCTGGAGCTCAACCTGGTGCTTAGCTATCAATCTCTGCTTCTTCCTCCATATTTTGCTGGTTGTGGATCCTCTTGCAGAAGGACCAGAGTTTATTCCTGATGTATGAACTGGATTTATGGAGCCCATTCCCTAGAGAGAAACACCTTACTCAGCCTTGATACTGGAGGAAAGACCTCAGTCCTACCTCAACTGGATATGTGAGACCTAACTGACTCACCTTGGGATTGGGAAATAGATGGGAGGTTGGGGTGGGGGTTGGAAGATTAAAGGAGGACTGGGAGGAGGAGAGTGAGGGAAGAGAGGGGGAGAACTGGTAGATATGGATATTGATGAAATTGCTAGAAATGCATACTGAACATAGGTACACATATTTTCTAGTAAAAACCAATAAGTTAAGACACAAAGACTTCCCAGCAATGATCACACCTTAAATTATATAATGGTTTATAAATGTTATGTTTTAATGAAAGGAATAAGAACTACTTAGATGAATGAATGAGGACCAGAATGAAAAAAGACTGTGATTCACTGAGAATATTGTACTGTGACACAGAGTAAAGGCTATATTAGAGAATCACTATGAACATCTCAGCAGGGTACAGAAATCAATCTTAAGTGGTTCAAAGCAGCTAAATATTAGATAATTAGAGAATCAAAGTAAATAATGAAACAATGAATTATATTCCTTAGGGAAGAGCATTCATCCATCTATCTTTTGAAATTAATGATTAAATATTAAATATGTAAATTAAAACATAAGAGCTGTCTTTATAAATATAGGATATGGTGGAAGCATGCCAGTTTTTGGAAGCTATTTAGTGATACAGGAACTGAATTCTTGCAGGAAACAAGGGCAGGACTGTTGTAGGTCATGAGTTAATTATATAGAAAGTGACTACTCAAGGAAAGGAACTAAACCCTCTAAAGGTAGATGACTGTTGATTGGCATGGACAGTATGTGGAACCTCATACAGTAGGATCAGAGTATATTCCTGTGCATGAACTGGCATCTTAGAGTCCATTCCTTACAGAGGAACACCTAATCCAACGTTAATATTGGGATGAGGGACTCGGGCCTATCTCAACTGGATATATCAGACTGAACTGACCCACCTTGGGACTCCTTGCTCTCCTTGGGGAGTGGATGGGGGAATGGGGGGGGGGGTGAGGGAGAATTAGAAGGGACTGGAAAGAGGGAAGGGAAGGGGAGCAGTAGTAGATATGTAATAAAACATTTTTAAATTTAAAAAATAGAAAAAAGTGACTCAATAGCAGATACAAAGAGTGTTCAACAGTTAAGAGTATGTTCTACTCTTTTAGAGCACCTGCAGTTTCCAGCACTAACTTTTAAGGAACTCATCCAGTATAGCTCCAGCTTTATGATATATGATGTCCTTTCCTGGTCTTTGCACACACTGTACTCACATTCAATACCCACAACCAGACATATATAAGCAAATGTTTAAAAAATGAATTTTTAAACAATAAAGGCAGTATTTCAATAAATAAGTACAGCTACATAATAAATAGAACTATTTGGGCAATGGTTTGAGGGTGACTATGGCATGTATATATCTTTTGTTTGGATGAGTAATCACAATAAATTTTGGTAACTCAGCCTGCAATGTACTAAAAAAAAATGACCAAATCTAATAAAAAACTATTTCAATATCCTCTGCCAAAAGTCTTATAGCCAACTACTAAACTGGGGAACATAGCACCATTCTCTTCTTCTACTCTCCATGGTCACTTGCTTTTTTCTCATTAAAATATTACCTTCACTAACTTCTTGTCCTCATTTTCTTTTTAATTCTGGGAGACAAAGAACTTGGAAAACATGGGTTCTGGGTGGCTTTTATGTTCCTGATTGTCAGGCAGTCTAACTCACTAAGAAAGACTCTATGGCTCTCAAAAAAAAAAAAATCCTTACACCAATAGTAAAAGTTGTGTCATTCAAAGATTACTAGTGAAAGTTAAAATTCATGGTTGAAATCTTTATGAGAAAAGTTTATTTACACACTTTCTTTACTAAACTTTCAGCCAAGTATGATTGTGCACACCTGTGATACTATTACTCAGAAAACGGAGATCAGAGAAACAGGAGTCCAAGGCCAGCTTCAACTATGTATCAGGTTCTAGGCAAACCTTGGTTCAATTCTGTCTCAATAAATCAAAACCAAAGACAAAATTTCCAAAATGTAATGATAAATTTTCTCACTAGCGGATAAAGTATAGATCATATGACTTTTGCAATCATATACCATGAAGGACTTCAACTGAGAAATATTCTGTAAAGTTAGTTACACTTTTAAAAATCTCAATATGCTCAAAATAAAATATGAATAAAAATCTCCCTCCATAAAGACTAATGAAACATAGGTCTTTTCATTTAAACAGTAATACTAATTTTTCCCCAAGAGTGAGATTTTCTTCCATTGATAGACATAGGAACTGATAGAATTTAAACAAATGGTGTTTTTTTGTTGTTGTTGTTGGTGGTGGTGGTGGGTTTTTTTGTTTTTTGGGGTTTTTTTTGTTTTTTGTTTGTTTTGTTTTTGTTTGTTTGTTTGTTTTGTTTTGTGTTTTTTTGGAAAACCACTTCTTTTTTATTATACTTCAGGCAGGGCATGGTCAGCCTGGGTCCCCTCCAGGGGCTGAACAGCAAATTTTGCAGGACCAAGGATATGATCTCTCCAGGATAACTCAATCCCAGAGGACACCAGATGGGTGGAACAGAAGTCCTGAGGAGTCTTTAAATAGGGGAGCAGGGCGAAGAGGGAGAGGTGGGCTGCACTCTAACACACCATGTACTCCTTTTGCTTATTGAGCTAAACCTGGTAGAAGGAGAAGCCTCCAAGGAGGAGGCAGAGGCCCCTGGGATCAAACAGTTGTAGCTGACTTGCTAGTACAGGCTGTATATTCTCTGAGGGCCATTCTCAAAAGCTTTCTCCATGAAGGGTGTGAACACTGAAAAAGATGCCAACCATTATCAACATAATCACACCCTAGGAACTGAGGGTGATGACACAGGTGGCCAGTGTAGGCCCCCAGCACAGGAATGACACCATGGAGGAGGGAAAGAGAGACTGTTGGAGACCCAACAAGGCACAGAAGCAGTGGGAACCCTGGAGTTTCCATGACCAGGGTTCCATTGCATCCATATTTATAATTTTATTGCATTTATGTAAATTATTATTCTTAATTTTAGTATCTAAATCTAGTATTTAGAAACGTCACTACACCTTATTTTAAAATGGGGATTTATAGAGAAGGCCTCCATAACCTTATATGCTTAAACATTTGGACTCCAGTTTGTGGAATTGTTTGGGAAGGATTAGGAGATGTGACATTTTTAGAAGAGGTGAAAAGATGTGCCACTCAGTGTTTTCTTGGAGGTTTCAAAAACCTGCACAAGATACAGTCTCTCTCTCTCTCTCTCTCTCTCTCTCTCTCTCTCTCTCTCTCTCTCTCTAAATATATATGTATGTATGTATGTATGTATGTATGTATGTATGTGCACACACACACACACACACACACACACACACACACACACACACACACACACACACACACATCTGTTCCCTGCATGTGATTCAGCTGTAAGCTCCTTTCCACTATGCTACCCATAATGGTAATCATGGAGTTATTCTGTGAAACTGTAATCCATAATAAAGTCTTTTTTTCTGTAAATTGCTTTGGTCATGGTGTCTCTTCACAACAGTAGAGAAGTATAAATGTATAAATAAACACAGGTTGAAAATAACAAACTCAATTTCTCTTTTTGCCATGATGCAGATAATTGAACCCAAGGCTTAATTCATATTAGATTATAAACGTTCTAACACTGAGCTACATTTGTTGTCCAATTATTTAATATGTGGGCTATGTTGATAAAGTATTTGGGGGATGTTACATATGTCTTTGTCCAGAATTTATAATTATGTGACATAAAAAATCTAGGTTCAACATTTTCACTTCTTGTTATTTTCTTACTATTATTTTATATTTGTCATTGCTCAAAAAATGATCTTTTGAAATTGCCCATTACATAAATTTTATAATACTAAACATGAAAATAGGCATATGCAGTTGATTCTGGAGACATTGTTTTGTTTGCATGTATCAGATATATTTAATCTATATATTCCCCAACTAATACCATCTTGCTCATTTGCTGGCTATAATACTTCATAGAAATTCAGGTGTCCTAAATCTAAATTTATGTTTCAAGGCAGTATTTTTTGTTTTCTTCAATCTGTTAACCAGTTTTTTACTAGATATCTACTAGTTCAGTCTCACATTGATAACTTATACTAAAATTATTGCAAAGTATAACTACTATATTTCTTTGGAAAACTAGTTGCTGCTTCTAAGTACCTACATTTGTTTACTACATCAGATACCTAATAAAGACACTCTATTATTTCTACCCAAATTGTTTCTACCAAATTATATATATGCATTTGCTTATATTATAAACTAATATGCAGATTCATCCTAGTGTGAAAATAGAAAAATCCTGTAACTCTGTCCCCCTCGACCCCTTCCTGAGGTCCCTGAAACTAGCCAAGATTGACAGAGTTTCGGCTTCATTGTATCACTAAATTGTATCACCTTTGGCCCCGCCCTGTTATTGCGCTGAGCCCACCCATACCCCCTCCCCTACCCAAAGTGCTGTATAAGAATTCTACCCCAAAAGTGTTCGGGGCTCTAGGCTTCTATACAGTGCCTGGAGCCCACACATATGTGTGTACCGGTATTCATATTCATTAAACTCTCTTTTTCTTTAAAGTTAACAGTGGTCATTAGCAGTGGTCTTGGGGTGTCTTGGGGTGCTCTAGGGGCGCCCGCCTATTACAGTAGGAAACTTGAAAACTTTTTCCACACCATTATCATAATTATGGTACTTAAACCCAGAGTGTTATGACTTCACACAGAAATTCTCTGGCATGAGCCAAGGAACTCCGAGATAATATGTACATTTTGGTTTCAATGTTTAATATATGCTTATGTGTGCTCATACACAAACATATATGTTCACACACAGAGAAATTCTGATTATTTGAACATAATGTATCATTCCTTTCATTTTAAACAAATGTATATGTAGAGTGTATATTCAGTTATGCATGTGTGAGGGTCCTGTTAGTACAGATGAACATGTGTTAAAGCACATGTGGAAAGGCAGGTGGACCACCTTGGTTGTCTCACTTTCAACTTTATTTGAGACAGGATCTCTTTTTTGTTCACTTCGGGATATGTCAGACTATCTGGCCTGCATGCTTTGTAATTCTCCTATCTCTACTTCTCATCTTGCCACAGATAAAATGTGATTCCAAATGCTTGGTAGTACATACAGCTTTAATGTAAGTGAGTTCTGGGTATCTAAATTGTAGTCCTTTTGTTTGAACAGTATATAATTTAACTAATATATCACTTCCACTAATTTCCATGCTACTTTTCTGCCTAAAATTCTTCATAAGCCATTTGATAGTTTTTAGAAACTTCCATATCATTTGAAATAGTTTCAAAATTTTTGCAAATTGGCCTCTGTTTATCCAAAAGTGATTTTTCATTTCTGTACTAATTCTACTTTCCTTAGTATAATAAATTATGATATTGTGTGTGTGTGTGTGTGTGTGTGTGTGTGTGTGTGTGTGTGTGTGTGTGTGTATAAACATATATGGGTGAATGTATACTTGTGGAGGCTACAGGACACTTTGTGTGTAATCTTTAGGAACATTGTTTACCTTCCATGAAACTGTATCTCATTAGCCTGGAGCTGACCGTACTGGCTAAATTGACAAGCAGCACCCTCAGAAACCCTTTTGTCTCTGCTTTCACAGAAGTGGTATTACAAGATAGTGGCACCACAGGGGAACAATTTTATATAACTTGTAGGAATTAGACTCAGGTCCTTATGTTTGCAAAGTCAACATTTTATTGGTTTATCTATATCTTCAGCCCCAACAGAATCATAATTGAAACTTATTTATTGAAAATCAACTTTAGGAACAGTTTTATGCTAGGGGAACATAGTTCCCATACTATAATATCATATTCCACAGAAGATGTCATTCTGCAAAAAAAACATAATTTTACTCAGCCTTCAAATTGACACTAATTTAATATACTATCTAGTGAAAAATCAAATCAATTAAATAACTAGTCACCTAATGAATTAACAAATCTTTTAAACTGTTCACATTCTCTAATAGAAATCCTGGCTAGCAGTGTGTTTAAAGTAAGCTGTGTTTCTCATACTAATGTTTTATAAAGATTATTTACATTTTAAAGCAAGGGTTAAAATTATCACAAACCTTCTTATGGATATAAGAGGTTTTCAATATATACTCTTGAGATTACCTTTATGCATAGGTCACATTATTTTATTTTGTTATATTTTTAGAAAAAAAAAACGTGTAGGAGACCTTATGATTTTCTTTCTTATGTAAGTACTTGGAAATGAAGCAAACTTTTTCCTTTTGTTTAATAAGTGGATATTGAGATTACTGGTGTTTGCTGTACCACTTCTCTTTTGGTTATTTTCAGGTATGGAAAATACCATGACCAAAAGTGACGTTTAAAAGAAAGATTTCATTTTGCTTTGTAGTTTTACAGGAATAACATACCATTGCAGCAGGAAGGCATTACAGCATGTGGCGGGCACACTAGCAGGAAGATAAGAGATCATATATTCAACCATAAACATGTAGAGAGAGAGAGGAAAAGACAAAGAAAGAGATAGAGAGAAAGCACAAGAAAGAATTGGAAGTAGGAGAGATCTATAAAAGTTCTATTCCCTCCTATAATGTTGTATTTCTTCCAGCAAAGAACTCCCCATAAAAACCCCCAAACAGCAACACAAACTGGAGACCAAGTGTTCAACTACATGAAGACAAATAAATATATCATAGCAACCTTTTCCTTTTCCCCAATTCAACATCCCACATGATTTTTCTTTTTGTTTTTTTTTAAGCTAAGGGACTCTTTTCATTCATTGTTTTACACACAAACACACACACACACACACACACACACACACACACACACACATACACACACACCAAATCTCATAAAGATTGTACAGTTCAATAGCTTGTTAATTTTATTTTTATTATTTATCTTATTTATACTTTATTTACATATGCTTCTCATTATTTAAATGCCTTTTATATCTTTCTCTATACTCTCACTAAGGAAAAACACTATACGGAATGCATTTTTTCCATTATACTGTTTACTTTTATTAAAGATTAAAAGATTAAGCAGAAAAAATATCATATAGAAATTTACTCTATAATATAATTTTAAATAGCTGCTCCATTAAGTAATCATATCTACTTCCACCACAATGAAAGAGGAAATATTTATTTCCTCAAAACAGAGGCTCTGCTTATATCTGAATTTTTATTGCTGTGAAGACACAGCATTACCAAAGGAACTTACTGATATAAGCATTTATTGAGGACTTTCATTTAGTTTCAGAGGACTATTCCTGGACCATCACAATGGGATCATGGCAGCGCAAGGTGTTGGAACACTAGTGAAAAGTTTGTATCAAGATATGCAGGCAAGAGGCAGACAAAGTAAGACTGGATCCATGGCTGAGAAAAGTTAAAACTTACCTTAGTGACACACCTCCTCCAATAGGACACACCTTCTAATTACTCCTAAATAGTTCCATCAACTAGGGATCAAACATTTATATATTTGATCCTATAGAGATCATTTTCATACAAACCACACTATAGAGTTGTATAATGAATGACGCTTGCCATGGTAGTCTAGACAGGAGGAAAACATTACATGTTTTTGTAACAAACAACTTTTTGACATTCAATCACAATGTGCACAATCCCATTACAACATTTAACTAATAGTGGGAGAGGTGTAAACATTCAGATTCTCTGCTGTGTTGGATCCTTTCCAAATGTATATTACAGTAAGCCCTGCAAGGTCTTGACCATGGGTTAATTTATATATAATAATTCATATCTGATGAAGTTATTGTTTGTTTATTAAGAGTATATACTCTGTATTAGTTAGGGTTCTCCAGAATAACAGAACTTATAGAGTAAATATCTCTATATATCAGAAAGGGGATTTATTAGAACGATTTACTGGCTGCAGTCCAGCTAATCCAACAATGGCTGCTGTGAATGGAAGACAAAAATCCAGTAACCATTCAGTCCACAAGGCTGGGTGTCTCAGCTTTTTTCTTTCAGTAAACACAAGGAATAGCCTTACTAGCAAGGCAGGACAAGCAGGAAAAGAGCAAAACTTCTTTCCTTCATGTCCTTAAATATACTTCCAGGAGAATGTGTGGTCCAGATTAAAGGTGTGTCTTTCTGCAACAAAATCTGGATTAAATACATGTGTGCATCTACTCACTTCAAAGTAAGCAGAAATCCCTCAATGTATGCCCTTCAATTTTGGAATTTAAGTAATTCCAGGTGTGGATAACAATCAACAAGAGCCATCACAATGTGCTTCAGGCAGCTGAATGGCAGAGTAGGGTTAGCCAAAGGTATTGGATCCTGGATGTTTCTATCACAGGACAGCTGTGCAACATGAAACTGCATGATTTAATACTTCTTTTACTGTTTTCCTGTTGTCTTGTTTCAGTGTGATACTGGCTGGCCACATCCCCATTTCTTCTCTTCTGGGATGGAAATATATGCTCAGTGTTAATTTATGATAGAAGAATGTGATTTGGTATGTTTAAATGAGAAATGTACTTTATAAACTCATGCATTTGAACACTTGATTCCCAGTTAATTTCAGTGTTTGGGAAGGTTATTGTGCCTTTAAGAAGTATACTTTGATTCGTATGTAACTGGGGGAAGAATTTTAGAGTTACAGCCTCTCTCTACTTCCTGAATTTTGATTAAGATGTGACAAATCAGTTGTCTGCTCCAGCCACCTACTGTTATCCCCCATTATGGTAAGCCCACAAAATGAAGCTCTTTTGTAGATAAGTTACATGTAGTTATAATATTTTGTCACAGCAATAAATGTAATTAATACAGATGTTTTTACTAGGAGCTATGAGGTTGTAGTTGTAAAAAACCTAAAATTTTGTTTGGAGGAATGGGGAAGACATCAGACTAGAAAGTATGTTAATGCATTAAAGAACTTAATGTTCCTTTCTAGTTAGAAATCTGAAGGATATGAGTACTAAGAGTAGTGTGGATATGGTTGTTTGAATGATAATGCCTCAATTAGACTTGTAACTTTTAATGCTTGGTACCCAGGTTTTCAGTTGGGGAAAATTTAGGCATTGGTTGTGGCATTTTTGGAGGATCTGTGTTACTGGGAGTGGATTTCGAACTTTCAAAAGCCTATGTCTAAGCCATTTCCAGTTATCTCTCCCCTCATGTATCAGATGTTAGCTTTCTCAGATCCTCCTTCAGTGTCAGGCTTACACTTTGCTGCCATGTTTCCCAACATGCTGTTAATGTACTCCACTATCCTTGATGTTAATTAAGGCAATAAAGATGTAACAAACAGTCAGCTGTCAAGATCTAACTCATGAGGTTCAGAGAGAAAATCCAACTCCTGTGACATTTTGTCATAGCATCAGTCTTTACTGTCTATATCCTAATGAGTTATGTGAGTGTGAAACAAAATGATTTTATTTTTATTGTAGGAAATTTCAAGACAGCATAATGTGGAGTCTGAGAATGATTATTGCTGAGTACTCCTGTGCAGGTCCTGAGTAAGTAAGTAATGTGGAAATAAATGCAAAGCATATAATATAGAGAGACAAAAAGAACACCAAAGTTTAATGGTACAGTGAACAAATTGCTGAAAAGGAAACTTTAATTGTTCAAGTGGTTAGTGACTTTAAAGTCAGACTTCTCTGTAATGGAGAGGGAACCCTCAGAGCATGACCAGAAACAGACACAGCAATAGTTCCATCTAAAGGAAGAGGGCAGAAGAAGTTTGCTGATCCTAGAAATCAACCACATATACATGCTGCTGCTTATGAAGATTTAATGGGAACGATGATTGTCCTAAGTTGGAATTTGAGCTTGGAAAATATCATCCACCTGGTCCTTGCTTTTGAGGCATGAAAAATGAAAGATGGAAGAGATCATGAATTCTTCTCGAGAAAGATATGGGATCAGGCAAAGGGTGGTAGAAGTGTCTGTGAAAAAAAAAGAAGAAAGGCCAAACATCATGAGCTAGCAAAGTGAATCTAGACTGTTCTGGAGATCTCAGAGCTCTTTGTCATGCAGGGAATAGAAACAGCTGGAGAAGGATGTTGTAGGCAGCAAGTCTAGAAGGACTGGGGAATCAAAATCTTTGACACAAGACACTGAGGCACATGATTTGGTACCCATTCTACAGGGTTTGGTCTTGCATTGGTCCAGTATTTCTCTACTGTGTCCCCATTTATTCCTCTATTTTATAATGATAATAAACTTTCTATGCCATTGCAGGTTAAAACTATGTGATTTGCTCTTTTTTTCTTTCTTTTTTACTGGGGTGACAATAGACCGAGGTCTCAAGAAATCTCTGGATTTCAAACTCCTGCATAGTGTTGAGACTGTGAAAGACTATAGGGATTTTTGGAATAGTATTATATACATTTTGCATTGTTGTGTAATACTTTTCTCTGATACTGGAACATTACATCCTGTAAGAAAGAGCTTTACTACAGAAGATAAACTGCTCTAAATAACTTAAAACTGACCAACCAGATTCATTAGGCCCCTCCCTCCAAGAGTAAACAACAAAAGCTTCTGAGAGTAACTCTCAGACAAGCCAAGCTGCCAGGAGAACTCTGGGACCAGAGTTTTAGTTGGAAGAAGCAGAAACAGCCTAGCTGCCTAAAAGAGGTTTAGACCAACTGAGTCACATGGAAAAGACACTCTCCAAACTGCAGAGCTTCCTGCAGGCTGTCTAGTGTGTTCCGTGTTTCAGTTTTTGTGAGCTGTTCCACATCATGGGGTTGTCTTTGATAATGTAGCTGTCTTTAAGTCATTGATGCTCCTATAAGGAATACCTATGCATACTCCTGTAAGGAACCTCTATAAAACTCATTGTACTATAAAACTCAAGTTGGACTTTGTTGGTGTCTGTATTTTGGCCTGTCATAGGTTCTTTGATGTGGGAATGCCTTTCTGTTTGCTGTGAATAGCAATCTTGAAGTAAAGGAGCTGTTTTGGCCCATGACAGGCACCATAGAAAAAGTAGGAGGAGGCATCAGAGTACGTAGAAGGAGCAGGGCAGAGTCAGAGACAGACTGAGTCCGGAAGCCCAAAGAAGCAACATGTAAGGAATATAGGTAAGCCATGGGCAACGTGGCAAGAAAGATTAATAGAAATTGGTTGATTTAAGATGTAAGAGCAAGCTAGCAATGTGCCTGAGCCATAGGCCAAACAACATGAAGTTAATATAAATGTCTGAGTCATTTCTGGGGCCTGAGCAGCTGCGGGGGGGATAAGAGGTCTGGGACTGCAATGTCTGTGAGTCTGGGCCTCTGGCCGCCTGGGACAAAGAAAACACTTTGTAACAGATGGCGCCCAACTGGAAACTACTACATTGTACACAAAAAACATGGCGTCCAGGTCACATTCAAAATGATGCCAGCAGACTGGCAGCAGGCAGTGTAAGCTGCAGTCAAACCAATTCCTGAAGTCTCACAGAAGACTCAGTAGCATGTTATTTGTTTAAGGTTTCTGTTTATTTTGAACAAAAAGGAAACAAAGATGGATACTTTGTAGCAGCATTTTCTTGCGTCTGCTCTGTTTGCTGGCCACAGACGCCGTCCCTTTAAGAGAACTTACTGATTCACTATGCAGCTCTTTAAGAGAGTGTATTTTAAAAGCTCTTATGGTTAGAAGATGATTAAAGATTCACAATAAAACAGATTCAGATGAAAAGAAAAACCTGTAAACGGGTTACAATGTGTGTAAAAGGTACATAGGCTTCAGAAAAAAAAAAGAAGATAGAAAAAGTCTTTAAAAAAAGAAATAGAAAATAAAAATATAATAATCCATGTAAAGATAGAAAATAGACACAAAATCTAGATTTTCATTGTTATTGTGTATTCTTTTAATTTTTTAACTGTTAATGAGCTAACTGCAGAAAGACAATATATTGCAAATGCAAAGGCTACTAAGTTAAACAAGAATGTGGATTTTAAAAGTGTCTTGATTTTAAAATTTGTGTCTAAGGATTTATTGCTTTGGAAGAGTACTTCTAATTTTGTTTCCACAGAAGATGAGAACCTGTGGATTGTTTCCAGGCAAATATGGTTTCATCAACTGAGACCCCCTGAAAAAAATCTCTGATGAAAAGAGATGGCCATATCAGCTTCAAGGCTACAGACTATGATCCAGTTTCAAGAACCTATGAGATTTTCAATGCCCCTTAATCAACAGAAAGTAGTAATAGAAAACTACTCCCAAATTCCTAAAATATTGTTTATAAATGTTTGTTTTCATTATAAATTGTTAATGGTCATAATTAATCTCTTTGTAAGAAGGAAAGGGGGATATGGTATATGAATAATTTTTAAAAAATTAGATTATTGGATTTACTTAGATCAGGAATTCAGCTGTTAATCTCAAAATGTTTTGCATTGGTATGGACTTTGGTTTATTGATCCAAAGTTAAGGTCAATTTTGTTATGCTGAATGCATTTTTCTACTCTTGTTTATGGTGTGATGTTCATGTAACTTATTTAAAATTGTAATGTATAATTAAGAAATGCAGGTTAATAGTCACCTTTGATAATCAAACTTATAGTTAGGTTAGTCAGGAATTTTAGGTATACAAAGATATATTTCAATTAGATAGGTAATCTTCAAAGATTTCTAAGACCTACAGAATATGGCATTTAAAATATTTTAAGAACTTAGACTTTTCTGGACAGTGAGACAGATTTGCTCCTGGCAGCATCAATCAAGAGAAAAATGGGCATCGAAGAAACTCCATGTGGAGTCTACTCTCTCTGTGGCAATGGTTAGCCACTGGACAAGATTGCTTGACAGTATGCTGTTTAAACTGGGCATGCAGGTTCCATAGGAAGGTGACCTGTGAACTTTGGCAGAACAAGCCAAGACGGTCATTCAGGTTCCTGCTTTTCAGAGAAAACTGTCAGACATTCTTCAAGACTCGAGGAAAAGTGACTGATGAACTATACCAGAATGGGCAGAGCAGATTTCCTGCTTCACTGAAATAAAAAGAGACTCTGGGCCTGAAGGCTGAAGATGGATGCCCCAACTTTATAAAGGAACTTTGGATGACTGTCCAGGGAGATAGGTGTCATCTCTGTCATTTTTAGATATTGGAAGTTGCATGCACTTCCGGTTTACTTAGGTCAGTATATCCTTCTGTGATCTTTGATGTAGTTAAAGATTAGATAGTCATAGCTATAGTTTTTCTTGGTTATTTTAAGGTACATATGAAACTTTAGATTCATAAAGATAAAGTTGATAAGATTATTTTTTTAGGTTTGCTAAATACAAATAGACTATATGTTATAACTGTAATTCTTGCTTGATAGCTGTTTTGTTATATGTAATTTTGTCTTGTTAAAATTGAAGCCTTCCTTTTTTATTAGATAGAAAGTGAGAAGTGATGTGGGAATGCCTTTCTGTATGCTGTGAATAGCAATCTTGAAGTAAAGGAGCTGTTTTGGCCCATGACAGGCACCATAGAAAAAGTAGGAAAAGGAATCAGAGTAGGTAGGAGGAGCAGGGTGGAGTCAGAGACAGACTGAGTCCGGAAGCCCAAAGAAGCAACATGTAAGGAATACAGATAAGCCATGGGCAACGTGGCAAGAAAGATGAATAGAAATGGGTTGATTTAAGATGTAAGAGCAAGCTAGCAATGTGCCTGAGCCATAGGCCAAACAACATGAAGTTAATATAAATGTCTGAGTCATTTCTGGGGCCTGAGCAGCTGCCGGGGGGCTAAGAGGTCTGGGACTGCAGTGTCTATGAGTCTGGGCCTCTGGCCGCCTGAGACAAAGAAAACACATTGTAACAGTTCTTTATATGGGGTAAGTGGGAAGGCATTTTTAATATCTTCAGGAAATGTTTTGTAACACATCATAACTGGTACATGAACAAGGAAACAGAAGAATAAAATAAAAGTTGGGGAGGCACTAGTATGTGGTCCTATGGTTGGTTGGTCCTATAGTTAGCAAGGTATGAAACTAAGCCTGAAGTAGCAGCGTCTATAGAGAAACTTCTGATACCATTTTGCTATCTTGTTTGGTATATGTTAGTGTGCCTTTGTGATATAGTTATGTGACTTTTGCTGTAGAAAAGAAGTCATGCAACTAATGCTGATCCATCAGAATTAAGAATATCTGTGGTAGGAATCCCAGGATGGCAGTCCTCATATGTATGGTATGGAATGGATAAAATGCCTGCTTGATGAATGGTGTCTACTACATGCATGTGGAGATACCCTGAAAACAGTTAAAAATTTAGAGTAAATTTTGTAGTCTTTAGTACACAACAGTTAAGATTGTTTACAGTGAGATAAGTTGCCTACTAGTCTGTTGAATCTAAAGCTGCAATAGTGACCAAGCAGGAAATTATTTGTTTAACTGAGCAATTGCAACAAGAAAGGGAGATGAGTCTACCATACTCATGTTTTCATATAATTTTGTAAGTAAATTAGCAAAAGAAGAGGTTGAGAAAGAGCTGGTAAATTAGAGGGGCAGGGGCCAGACCAAAGCCATTATAGGCTCTCCTACTCACCCTGACAGAAACCAAACCTTAGTTTTATTTACTGGAACAGGCTGGAGTTGAGCAAGCAACTCTCAGGAAAACCACAACTCAGGGGCAACTAAACAATAAGGGCCCCATAGCCTTCTGCTAGCTCAGCAAGACCCTTACCAGCCTTCTGTTAGTTAAAAATATCTTTTTTACCCTGCTGTTCAGAAGTCTCTAACAACTAGAGCCTCCCACTAATCAATTCTCAGACTAACTCTTCCTTTACCAATCATTCCCAGACTAATCCTTCCTCTCTGAAATTCCCTAATTCTGCTTAAAAGGAGCTTGTGACCTTCTCTACCTTCTCTGGAGGTCATATTTTGCACCCCAACATGTTGGCAATTTTTTAATAAATGCTCTTGCTGTTTGCATAAGTTACAGGTGGTTTTTGGGGGGACTTCTTGTGGGCGTTAACAGTAAAACCAATAAAACATATGCCTTAGGTCAATCTTTAGTAGTAGAGAGAAAATATGTAATCCATCTTACAGACTTGGACATTAAACATATTCTAATGCAAGAAACTAGGGGCAATCAGGACATATTCAGCACTTTACTTGCTAGAACTGCCAAAGACATTAAACAAGCAATGGAAGATCCATCACAGCAAAGCTTGTGAGTCTATGGGACCTGAGAGCTAATGGAATCAATCTAACATCAGTAAAGTTAGAAAACCTTAGTAATGCTTCTCATGTCTCCTTAAGGCAAAGGCTGTATGACCAGAGGCATTATGAGGAAAATGAGTTCTTAATGGACTGGCAGATCAAAGCCATCAGAAACATTTGGTTACCTTTGTGTTACAGCTTTAGGAGGAAAGGTTTCCCCAATGGCACTGTTATAGCTCTGAGTGGAACAGTTTTTCAGTGCCTGTGATGTAACTCTGAGGGGAAAGGTTTTTCCCTATACAAGTGTTACAGCTCTGAAGGGAAAGGCATCTTGGCAGTTGGAATCCTAGGAATAACAAAAAAGACACATTGCACACAAAACCTCACACCAGAGCAGGAGGAAGGCTTTATAGGGCTCCTAGGGGGTGGAGTTTTCTACAGTGAGATTTACAGGATGGGAATTGGTGGGATTTTAAAACAAGCCCAGGGATTGGTGCGGATTCAACCTCAGGAATTGGGTTTTTGGGGGGCTAAGATATTAGTGAGTTTTTTACCTAAAAGACTGGTAGGTTTGGGAGAGTTTTTAAATGCACAAATGGGCTCAGAAATTTTTCCTTTCAATCTCTATCTGAAATGACCACAAATATCAGGGGCTGGAGGACTATAGAGGAGTAATAAGTGTTACTGTGGTAATTAGGAATAAAAGAAATTATATTTGAAATTCAGTTCACTGGCCAAGAACAAACTATGTCCATAGAAGTTTTAAAAAAAATAGTAGAGTGAAAGAATCCAGCAAGATCCTCAAGGCTGGTAAGGAACTCTAACAACTTTTTTGAGCTCTCTGGTGGAGAAAGAGCTTAACAAAATCATGAAAGCTTTGGCAGATCTCAATGACTTATTCCTTCAGGTAAAGAACAATCTAGAAAAGATAAGAAGGCAAAGTAGAGTCTGTCTATGTTTCTAAAATGATCTGGCAAAATTTTTTTACAAACCAAAGGTTTTAAAGGAATAGGTAATAGTAAAATTGTGTGTATAGGACCTATTGGAAGGCTTTAAAGCCTGAGTTGTCATGAAGACAACCATGACAGAAAACTACAGATGAAGATGATAAAGTCTATCCCAGAGATGGGTAGTTATCCACCTAGGCTAATGAGTGTGTGCTGGTTTGAAAGAAAATGGCCCACAGAAAGAATGGTACTGTCAGGAGGTGTGGACATGTTGAATAGGCATGGTCTGTTTGAAGAAGTGGGTCCCTGTGGTAGCAGGCTTTGAAGTCTCTTTTGTAATAGGAGGTTTCTGGGCTGGCCCAGTCCTGCATCAGATCCACCTGCAGCCGCTTTCCCCCCCAAAATGACCCAGATGCTTAAATTAAATACATACTGTTTGGCCTATTGCTCAGGCATATTGCTAGCTAGCTCTTGCATATTAACTCAACCCATTTACATTAATCTGTTTTGCCATGTGGCCCATGACTCATCTGTGTAATTTTACATGTTGATTCTTGGGCAGCTGGATGGTGTCTCCTTTGACTGTCCCCTCCTTCCCCTATCTATGCTGTGATTTCTCTGCCTACTTCTAAGATGCCTGCCATAGGCCAAGAGACTTCCTTTATTAACAGCGTACAGAAAGACATCCCACATCACTCTTTTGCCCCAGGTTTTGCTTAATTTTTCAGTCAACTTCCTATTTCCTGAAAGATGTAGGACTCTCAACTACTATGACAGCACCATGTCTGCCTGGACACTGCCATGTTTTCTGTGATGATGATAAGGTATTAAATCTCTGAAACTTTAAGGAAAGCGCCACAATTAACAATTTTATATAAAGACTTGAGGTGGCCATGGTGTCTCTTCACATGAAAGGAAACCCTAAGTAAGACAGAGGTGTATTTCAATATAGCAAAGGTTATGTTAGGCTGGAAACGGTTTGTTCAAACAAAGTCTCTCCAAATAACCAGGTATGGTAAAAGAGTTACTGTGCCAACTCGGAGCTTCTCTGATTCAGGTGACCAGAGGGTACAATAGGAAATAACATGAATATATTGACTCTGGCCATGGGTAGGGCTGAACAAATTAAGTCAAGCCCACTGGGTTCATCAGAAATAGAGAAAAGTACAGATATTCCATGAAAGAGCTCCAGAATATGGAAATATAACAGTTCATATAGAATTACAGAGAATCATGGGAATATAATTAAATCAGTGCCTACCATCCTTGCTTTATACCCAACCTTGATCTGTGAAGGAATAAATTAATACAAATGGATAAAACCTTTCCATGCTGTATTAGACCTGTTTATGTTTGACTTTAGTATCTTCTTTATCATGAACTTCTGGGATTGCCTGATATTTGCTCAGAATATATGACAATAGATTTCAGAGTACCTAACCAAGGTTACCTTCGTAACCATGAAATTTGTTATGGGATGGTGTCTCAGTTTGTTGCCTTGTCCTGCCAATCCTCTGGAAAAGATATTGTTATATAGATGACATAATTCTAGCCTTGGAGCACTTTGCATGTTTGGAAAGCAAACATTCAGACAAAAACAGGTGCCATGGTACTTCCGTCTACCTGAAAATCCCACTAGAGCTGTGTTAATTCAAGGGAAATATAATTTTTCAAAAAGTTGCTAATGTGGTTAATTCAAAATGTTCCCTATGAAGTTTGAAAAGAATATCCCAGAGGCCATAATATTATTGCATTAAAAATCAGTGCCAAGAATAGGCTATTTCCCATTGAATTGTTGACCAGGAAAGTCCCTGAGACCCCACAGACCATAAAGGCTACTATTACTGCTGTTGGTTGAATGTCAGAACTAGACTATAAGATCATATTGCTGAAGACCAGGCTTTAATTATAGGCCATGGAGAAATTAAATTGGCATTTAACTTGAAAGCTCTAGTCTACTGGTTGACTTCCATAGCACCATAGTGCTATGCAGGCTTCCGGTAGAGAACTGCACAGCTTTGGACCGTGCATACTAAAATACTGACATACCAGGCAATGTGTCTGCTGGAGCAATTGTAGATGAACTATCATGGGTATGACCAACAGCCTTCTGATTGGATTTAACATTTGCTCTAGAAAGGGCTGTTCAGTTTGATGTGGGAGAACACAGTCCATTGTCATTTGGAAATTCTCTGGACTCTTAGTACTCAGTTGTATTAGAAAGCCAACTGAGAAAGACATAGAGAACAACCCAGCAAGCTACACTATGCTATAACATCTCTGCATTAGTTTCTGCCTCCAGGTTCCTTTCCTGTGTAAGTTTCTGCCCTGACTTCCTTTAAGGATGCACTATGATGTGTAAGAGTGCACTAAAACACTTTCTTCACCAACTTGATTTTTGTCTTAATGTTTCATTATAGCCATATAACAATAAGACAGCAATTTACTGTTGTGTCATTGTGACCTAATTCTTAGTCATACGTGAACATCTACAACAATCCCTTCCAAGGCTCAGAGATCATTGTAAAAAGGGGAGAAGAAAAATGTAAGAACAAGAGAAAGGGGTGGAGTTTTGTGTATCAGTTTCCTCTGAGATTTAAAGGGCTTAAAGACAGGAGGTAAACGACTCTAAACCAATTCAGGAAGTCCATGAAAATGATCATATTGACTAAACCTCTTTATTCCAAGTTTAAAAAATAAGAAACTAAGAGTCACCCGCGGACAAGACAACAAAGACGACTCTGACACCAGGTCTGTTGCCTGGAAGAAGAAGAAAACAGTCAAGCTGCCTGGAAGAGGTAAAAATAAATTGAGTCACATGGAAAGCATACTCTTCAACCTGTTACATTACCTTTCAGGTTCCCAGCTCTGTTAGCTGTCCCTCCTTCTAAATAAGACTTTGGTGATGCAATTATGTAGCTGTTATTAATTTCTGCTCCTGTAGGACCTCATTCATATTCCTCTATGTAACCCCAATAAAACTCATTGATCCAACAAGTTACCCTTTGGTAATTTTTGTGCTTTGGTCTGGCATGTGTTCCCTATCTGAGGTGACCAGACATAAATATTGCATTTCTGTATGTAAAATTTAGTCATACAACAGCATCATGATATCACTATAGTCCTTGGGAGATCAACAGTAAAATATGCTGTTTTAAATCAAAAATATCACATCATTATCACAGGTATTTGAACAGTTGCCCCATGGTTGGTGGCACTGTTTGGGAAAGTTGTGAAATCTTTAGAAGGTGAAGCCTTGCTAAAGGAAGTATATCGCTTATCACTGATGATTGGCTTTGAAAGTTTATTGATTCTCCTTACTTCTTTCTGATTTTTGAATGTAGATAATGATGTGATATCCAGCTTTATGTTCTAGCCATCTGCCATTATTCCTCCACCACCATTTATTGATTTTTCCTTCTGGAACCATAAGCCAAAAAGAACTATCCCTTCCATGAGTTGATTTATAATATATATTGTTTATATTTTATATGTATGAGTTTTTTTTACTGTGATGTGTACCTGTGTATTACTAGCACAGACAACTGAGCTTTTATACATGTTTCTCAGCTCCCATGTCCAGTCTTATGGAAGAACAACCAGTGCTTCAAATCCTTAGCCATCTCTATAGCATCCATAAGTTAAATTTTAGTCTTGTTTTATCACCACAAAAGTTTCTAATATATTTTTTCATTTTATGATTTGAGAGCTCACAGTTAAGAGACTATTTGAGTCTCAGAAGAGATTCTGTCCTTACACTTTGAGCAATCTTGAAGCCATTAAAGACTATGGAGTGTTTTATAGTTAGATTTGATATATATTGTTAACTTTTAATTTATTCTTTGTGGCTTCCACATGATGTATCTTGAATCCATTCATCTCCCCCATCCTTTCATATATACTGTCTGCCCTTGAAACTTCACACAATAAAACAAAATAAAATTTAAGAGAAAAGAAATAAGAAAAAAATCTTATAATGGAAGTTGTAGTGTTACACAGAGAGTCACACAGTATACACTTTAGGCCATACCATTGGTTTTGTTTGAGGCTTCTGGTTTATGCTACATTATCAATACTTTTCCCTCATTGGTACTCCTTTTAGCTATCCTGTTGTTGTCCTGTGTTGTAGAGATCCTGCACCTTTGGATATGCAGGAATGGCACTTTCTTGTGCTCCAGTAGTTCATAGATTGATTGGATCTGGGGATAGGCCAACTCACAGCCTTTGTTTTGGGTCTTTGTGGTTGAATAGTTGGTCACCTTGTGAATGTTGCCCTGGCTAGTTCAGCCTATGACTAAATGAACAAGTTATGTGGTTTGTTTTCCTATTCTCAGGCACTCAAGTTCACGCAAACCTTCACCACCAGGGCCTCATCTACCATGTATCTAGGTGTATGGGGCCATTCCTCTGACAACTGCAGCTAGAGAGAGGGCAGGCCATCCCTCCTGCTCTCATGACCTCAGAGCCAGCTTTCTCAACTGTCAGGGTGGTAAGGATTGGATTGTGAGATATTTTTCAATATAATAAAAACATTTCAGAGATATCAGAGGGATCTACCCACAGTCAGTCTAGGAAGATCAGACAGTGGTTAACTCACACCTTTAATCCCAGCACAGGGAATATCCTGGGAGTGGTGACCCTTAATCAAAACTGAGTTCGAGGTCATCTTAGTTTACATAAGGAGTTCCAGGCTCCCAGGCAGGCAGTGGTGGGGCCATGCCTTAACTGAGTATTTAAGGCAGGCTTAGAAAGACAGAGGGCCGGAAGAAGTCAGGAGAAGCCAAGCTGAGGAAGCTGGAAGACAGTTGGGTAAGATCTGACTGTGATGTTTATTCTCTATAATATCTCCAACTCTCCCAGAGATCAGGCCCTGAGTTTTCTTTATTTGTGTTAACAAATAACCTTGGTCCTGGGTTGCAAGCAAGTCACCCACCTCAACATGTTCCTCAATGTCTTCACCTCTTCATATCTGCCTTATTGCATAGGACATTAGTAAGTCTATCTCTCTTTCCCATACCACAGCATATATTTGCTCACCATAATAGTATTCAACTGCCTGCCTACATTTTCTCCTTTGTGCCCAGAGCAGGCCACCCTGGGTCTCCTCCTGTTCAGTCTTAATGTGGCTTGGGAGGATTGTGTTTTCACACCAGTGCCCTGGGCAGTCACGCATGTTGGTTAGACTGTATATATTTTGCTGTATAAAATGACCATGATTTTTTGGATATTATATAGAAGGTTATAACTTAAAATTTACTGCTTGTATTTTAAGTGGACAAAGGGTGATATTTAATGTATAACAGAACCTATACTTAAAAGACAAACTTCTTGATGTATTTATGAGGCAGTTTAAAGACTAGAGTAATCTGAATACGAAAGACACATCTTGAATGTGTCTGACACTGTATCTTGGGCTGATATCCTACACTAAATAAAAAGGAAAACTGAGGTAAACATCAGAATTATCTAGTGGCTTGTTGACAGTGGGTACAATGTGACATGATCCTTTAGATTCCTCTCACCATTGACTAGTCCACTCCTGTGCCCTTCTTCTAAGATTGAATGTACTTTCTCACACTATAAGACAAAAGTAAAATTTTTCTATTATGTTATTTTGTTACTTTATTTCAGCAACCAGAAAGAAATATATCTTCTTGGAAAAATGACAAAGCTTTATTAATGAAGGAACAAATAACTTTAACAATCCAGATATTTGATCCATCCCATTTTATTCCCTGGAGGAACAAGAGAATGCACTAATACAGAATAGAATTGTATGGATACTAACCCTTGTATTTATCATCTAAAGAAATAGATTAACAACTCATTTAGGATCAAGCTTAACATTTTATTCATAAACATGTGCACTTAATTGTGCTGAATGTTGTTTCTCTCTTATTATTTACAATGCTGAAGTTCCAATAAATCTTCGCAAAAACTCACTATTTTACTTTATTATTGAATTTTTTCTATGCATACAAAAGATTCTTTCAAAAAAGTTCAATTTATGGAAAAAATACCATTGCTCAACTCTTTTAGAAAATGAGCTCTGCAATAAAACTTTTGTAGTGGTTTGTAATGTAAAGACCTGAATGTAAATTGAATTGCTTTCAAAATATTTCCTTCTCCCAAACCATGCTCTCAAAATAAGATGTATTAAGGGGATGCTTGTTTTATATTATGCATCTATTTTATGTGTTATTTTATTTGAATCAAAGTTGAAGGTCTATGAACCAAGATTGGGTCTTTTGTGGGGCGGTTCTTCTTCTTCTTCTTCTTCTTCTTCTTCTTCTTCTTCTTCTTCTTCTTCTTCTTCTTCTTCTTCTTCTCCTCCTCCTCCTCCTCCTCCTCCTCCTCCTCCTCCTCCTCCTTCTTCTCCTTCTTCTCCTTCTTCTTCTTCTTCTTCTTCTTCTTCTTCTTCTTGTTCTTCGTCTCCTTCGTCTCCTTCTCCTTCGTCTTCTCCTTCTTCTCCTTCTTCTCCATCTTCTTCATCTTCTTCTTCTCCTTCTTCATCTTCATCATCATCATCATCATCATCATTATCCCCATGATGATCATCATTGTCGCTATCATCATCATCTGAGTAGTCAACTAAAGAAACCCTAGTACTACAGAGTACCCTACTCATTCTACTATCAGAAGCATCAGTATGATATGAAGAACAGTCAAATGCTTCCGATGATTTTATTCCTGGCCATTCTAGTTCATTTTCACTTGTCTCTGTAATTTTCATAAGCATTTCATTACAATTTGGAAAGTCCTGTCCCATTGGTGGAATAGTTTCAGTATTTTCTCTGGAACACATTTCATCATTGACATTTACCTCCACAGCATCCATATGGCTGAAGCATATACTCTGGTATATTATATTATGTAAATTACTTCTTACTTGACTTTCTCTTTCCTTCTCTTCTTCAAATTTAATCTTCAACCCTTTAAATGTCTGAACATACTCAATTGATTCAAAAGCTGTAGAATAATTTTCCACAATGTTTGCAATAAGAGACTTGATATTTTCCTCTTTTATAAATTCAAATAGCTCAATAATAGCTGAGTTTAACATGTTATATCTTTGTCCATTATGCAGAAAAGCATTTACGACAGGTTCAAAAAGATTATTCTGCATTATGTAAAGGTTATAAATTTCATCATTAAGGCCAATTATCTGTCTCATAAGCCTGAGAGCACACAAAATCAGAAATGTGTGTTTTGAACTCATCAGCACCAGGACTTTGCTGAGCAAATTGTTACTCAAAATATAATTTCTAATGTATGTTTTGTGGTTGTTTACACAAAAGCTGAGTAATTCTAAGACTACTCCAAGCAACTGTGCATTTTTGTAATCATCAGGACAGATACTGGCCCTGTCGTCACCACTATCATTTTGCCCTGTGATAGACAAAATTGGTGCTGCCAAGTTTTTTATGCAGTGCGTATAGAAGAAATTAATAAATTTCCTTCTTTTACATCCATTAGCTGTTACATACATGTTTTCTGGATCAAGAAGAGCACAGAGACCTTCTGTCAAACTTAAAACCTGTGAAGAATCAGGATCGGGGTCACAGATTATTTGTTTGATAATTATATTGATGAGAAGGTCATCATCATTTTCAGTGTCCTGAGTTTCTTCCATTGCATACACTCTGACTATTTGTGGACTATATTCTACTAGATAAGTAAATATTTCTAGAGCAGGTATTTTTATGTTGTAGTCTTGCATATGTATTGAAACTTTCAGAGCACTCATGATTCCTAGCTTTATCACTGTTTTCAATAATGTATCTTTTTCTTGAGCCATCAAGGTCTTAGCAAATTCACAGAATTCCCTGACAAAAAGTATCAATTCACGCCGTCTCTCATCCCCTACAGTGTTATCTTTTAACTGAGAAAAAACTTCAAGCAAAAACATTTCATCTTCCTGCAACATGGTAACTATTTCAATTTTGTTGGAAAAAATAAAAGTTGTAAGATAAGAAAGATAATCTTCTTGAAATTTGGATGTTACAGGTAATAGAATATCAAAAATATATTGTATTCTATATGTCTGGTGTATTTTTTGCTTAAGTCTGTAGTTTGTTATTGGCATAATTTCCTTGAATTTTGCATTTTCAGTCAAGAATTTCCTGTGTGGATATGGTTGATTCAAAGAAGGGTCATACTCTAGACACCCTATCACATCCATGATACATTCATCAGAAAGCATGATTTTAAGCAAGTTGGCATTGTTGAGAAAGAAGATTCCTTTAATAATAATATATAAAACATGTAAGCCTTCCATGTTATTCTGGTCTTCAAATGTGTGGAACAGCTCCATCAATTTTTTAATGTAATCTGTATTTTCCAAGAGCAGAGCTAGCTTTTCCTTGTGGCTTGTTGATTCATCATTAACTTTAAGTATATCTGCAATGGCCTCAAGTGTAGTAACTTCACATGCTGGTACCTCACACAGATTCTGGATGTGGGCCAAATCTTGAAAACCACATACATTATGTGTAGGCTCTTCTGTGGTTTGTGCATTTGGATCTTTACCTTGAACTTGGCAGATATCTTCCCAGATATCTTGACATCCATTAGGGTCTGAGAAATATATTGCCATAGTATTATTATTAGCTTCAGTCCAAATAATTAAATCCCTTTGTTGTTTCTTATAGGGCATATCAGGATGTATTATGGCCTCTAATATCAGTGAGCCATCTGCTTCTGAGTGAACAAGCAGGCACACGCCCTGGAGCCGTTCAATGTATTTCGTTGAAATTTGTCCTGAGCCTATATGTTCCCATTGCTCATTTTCCTTCATGACATAGACTTTTACACTATGAAGCAGGTCATCCATGGGGATTTCTGACTTTGACTTTATATGCCACATAGTTGTACAGATCTTGGCTTAGAGTACTCTCTTCAATGTCATCAAAGTCACAATTCTGAAAAATCAAAAGAAAGCATATTAGGAGGTATTAAAATAATAGCATAGGATAATAGATGTCCCAATGGCATTAGAATTACCAGGGAGGAAATTCTTGATGCTTTTCAATTCATTACTACCGTACTATCTTCAACAATCCCCTCTCCTCAGCACTTGACTCTCTGAGACTGCCTTAGTTCTGGCCAGAATCTTGTGATTCACCCAAGAGTCTTCCTAAGAAGAATGTATTTATGTTGCATACTTTAAAAGGGAACTGTTTCTCCTACCTTAACAGTGGAAGTCAAAAAACACACTTTGGATTTTGATTCTCAGAAATATTTTTACTCAACTGAAGTGTGGGGCATAGGTGCTTAAGAGAAAGAAAATTTAATTAGCAATGTTTTGGCCAAGTCTACACTCTATACTAGATGTCAATGAAAGGCTAGGGCTAATAAGAGGCAAGAATACATCATCTATAGACAAAATGCTTTCCTCAGAATTATAAAGGTATGGTTGATTTTCTCTACAAGATGTTCTTTAAGTCTATCACATTTCTACATATTAAGTGAAGGCTTTGTTCTAAAAAGGCATATGTCAGCCATGTAACTCCCTCTGGTCAATCTGAAGTTTCACCTTTCAATACAGTGGATGAAACAATTCCTCTAATGTTTTCCTTTGCCTCAACATGCACATTGCTATTGAGAAGAACTGGGTCAAAGGGGAATCAAAGGGGAAATGAGTGGAAATTTGCTCTGATTGAGAACTGACACTTGCAAATTATTTTGTTTATATTTTAATTTTGAGAATATATTGGTCCTTTTCCATATTATGGACAGTTATTTGTGTCTTGGACATGCCAAGGAATGATTAAAACTATACCATATAATCATGATGGTAAAGATTATAAGAATGCCCTTACAGCTGCTAAAACTTCAGTGAGTACTTCTTATTAAGAAAGGTTTTAATGTAACATATCAAATATCATACTTAAATGATTGCTACATTTAAAACAACATGACAAACACTTTACCTTTTAGTTTAATTTTCACAATAATCTAACAATACAGTTGTATTAAAAATAAGAATCCCTATAGGGCTAGGAAACAGACAAAAATATCAACAATTGTCAGAATTCACATATTTAATAAATCAAGGTATTCTAATTTGTGTATGTCTTTGTAATTCCAAGTTTGGGTAATAGTGGAATTGTCTCTTATTGCTTTCTTTTCTTGGGTTTCATTACACTCTACTTCACTTTTCTCCAATCTCTATAATTTTTAATCACAGTAAAATAATCAAGACATGATGAAAGTCACACATTTCTTCCTTTAGATGCACATCTGTGTATAAACAACAGAAAAATAGAAGGTTGGGTATGACAACTTTGTTAAATATAATTTTAATAGTGTCTAAGTTGATTTTTGATGTGACAGCAACTTCTGCCATTTTCTTTTTAAAGAAATATTTCTCCCAAATATAGTCCTGTAATTTTGAGAGAAAAAATTATAAGTGACCACACTGAGCCTATTTGAACTTGAAAAGGCTCTTTGTAGTAATCACTTCATTTTTAATGACAATGGCAATATGTGACAATTAAGTAGGGCACAGAAAGATTTCTATATGCTTCTCTTGAAACATGACATTTAACAGACTATACTCTAGAATACTCATCAGGAATGTACAGCTTGTGCTATGTTGCCCTTAGCAATTTCAGCTTGTATTTTCACTTCAATTTCACAATGAAAGTATGGGGATAAGAATGTGCATCTCTTTTGCAATATTTTTGAACTTGCTCTGAGTACATACTTACAGAATCCCTTGCCATTTATTAAAAATAATCAAGAAAGGAAAGCAAAGAAAATTTATAAGGAGTATCCATCCCCAAGGGCTCTAATATTCATCCTCAACTGTTGCCCCAAATGTATTTTAACACCTCTAGCTTCTAGCTATAAATCTGTCCCCTGGGTTTTTTTTTTTTTTTTTTAGTTATTTCAAGGAAATGTTGGTTGCTCATGGTACAAGAAGCATTTACCCTCCTTCAGCAAATATCTCAAGAAAAGACAAGAAGAAACAAACCATTTTTGTGGTGCAAGGGACAAGAAGAAGAAAGTTTGCTAAGACATGTAAATAAAAGATCACCATCCAGGCTAGTGCGCAGGTCTAAGCATCAGAACACAAGCAGTGCCCCCAACCGTATCATAGCTCCAGCTGCAGGTAAGCAACCAGAAACCCAGTGTGAAAGCCTGACTACAACTACCCCTGACCCTCCCCCACATTGGATCCTCTAGCCTATAAGCACCACTCTGATCTTCAAACCTCACCCCAAACTCAGCAACTTTCTGAGACACAGAATCTGGAGAGCCCCATTTCATGAGGTGGGTTTCTCTCCTCCCACTTTTCTAGGCAGGCCAGGCTCCAAGGTGTGAGCAATCGGCCACAAACTGTGCCCCCAAATTAATCACAGCTCCAGAACCCCCCTGCACACAAGCTTGATTATCACCACTTTTCATTAGACCTTCTAGTCTATAAGCCCCACTCCACTGCATAAACCTGATGTGGGAATGCCTTTCTGTATGCTGTGAATCTCAGTCTTTAAATAAAGAAGCTGTTTTGGGCCATCACAGGCACCATAGAAAAAGTAGGAGGAGCAATCAGAGCATAGGTAGGAGAAGCAGGGTGGAGTCAGGCAGATCGAGCAAGCCACCCAAGGAGCAACATGTAAGGAACACAGGTGAGCCACGGGCCACGTGGCAGACAGTTTAATAGAAATGAGTTTAGTTAAGATGTAAGAGCAAGCTAGCAATGTGCCTAAGTCATAGGCTAAACAACATAAAGTTAATATAAGTGACTGAGTAATTTCTGGGGGCCTGAGCAGCAGCAGAGGGCAGCTAATGGTTCTGGCAAGCAGGTCTGTGGGTCTGGGCCTCTGGCCCCCCGGGACCAAGAAACCCCATTGCAACATAAACCCATCTATCCCCTGGAGATCTCAACTGCTCCCTGAGACAGACTCCACTTGCTCCAATTTCTCCAAGAGCTCCAATTGCACCAAGAGCACCTACTGGACCAGGAACAGTTCCCTGAAACACAGACAACATTTGTGCCAATTGGAAGAGAAGTGTAGATGCCAATGCAAAAATACATTCAACAACATAATGTTGAAAAGATACCACTAGAACCTAGTGGTCCTTCAACAGCAAGGTCTCAACATTCCAATACAGAAGATGCAGAGGAATATGACCTTATAAATAACTTTAGGAAGATCATAGAAGCCTTTAAAGAGTAAAATAAAGAGGAAATGAAAAACTCCCTTAAAGAAATAGAGGAAAAGACAAACAAAAATTTACAGGAAATCAATCAATCCCTTAAAGGAAACAAAGAAAATCAAGAAAAAGCGATCAAACAGGTGATGGCAACAGTTTATGACTTAAAAACTGCAATAAAAGCAACAAAGAAGATACAAACCAAGAGAATGCTGGAATGAAAAAAGAAAATCTGAGTAAAATAACAGAAACTACAGATGCAAGCACAACTAACAAAATGCAAGAAATGAAAGGGAGAATCTCTGGCATTGAAGATTCCGTAAAAGAAATAGACTAATCAGTCAAAACACTAAAGGCTAAAAAAGTCATAACATAAACTGTCCAGGAAATCTGGGACTCCATGAAAAGACCAAACCTAAGAAAAATAGGAATAGAAGAAGAATACCAGCTCAAAGGTAGAGAATTTTTATTCAATAAAATCATAGAAGTAACCTTTTCCAATCTAAAAACGAAAATTCTTATGAAGATAGAAGAAGCTTACAGAACAAAAAATAGACTAGACCTCTAAAAAAGTCCAAAAATCTGGGTGCAACTGTGGGGTTAGAAAGAAATATGGTGCTAAGGAAACCTCCAAGAATACACAAGATGTTTCTGGCTAGGACTCCAAGCAATATTAGAGAGGGTGCCTAAAAAGGACTTCCCTTATAATCAAATGAATGACTACACTAATTGTCATTATCCAGCAATGGATAAGGCAGAAGCAGTGATCCATAGCTGAGCACCAGGATGAGCTCCCAATCCAGCTGAAAAGAAGGAGAAGAAAGAATATATTAACAAGGGTATTAGGATCATGAGAAGACCCACAGAGATGACTGATCTGAGCTATAGAGAGCTCACTGAATCTGAAATAATTGCTGAGGAATCTTCAGGAAAGGGACTAAACCCTCCAAAGGTAGATGACAGTCAAACAGCATGGGCAGTTTGTGAAGCCATTTGTTGTTACATGAACTGACATCTCAGAGCCCATCCCCTACAGAGGGACACCTAGCTCAGCCTTGATACTGTGGTAAGGAACTTGGACCTAATTCAACTGAATATACCAGACAAAACTAACTGATCTTGGGATACTTAGCCCTCCTAGGGGAACGAATGGTGGGATGGGGTGGGGAGGCTAAGGGAGGACTGGGAGACACTTGGAGCAGGGAAGGGAGGGGAAGCAGTGGTATATATGAAAAAACTTTTAAAATAAATATAAAAATATATCATCTTCCATGATCAATTAGGCTTCTTCCCAGATATGCAGGAATGATTTAACATAAGAAAATTTGGAGATGTTATCTACAATATAAACAACATGAAAGAAAAGAATCACATGATCATCTCATTTCATGCACAACAAAGCCTTTTTTCACAACCAAAATCCCTTCATAATAAAGATCTTCAAGAGATTAGGTATACAAGGAACATCCTTAAAGTAAAAAATGCAATATACAGCAGGCCAATGGTAAATATCAAAAGGAAAGAAACTCAAAGTGATCCCTACTAAAATCAGAAGAAAACACTTCCCCTCCCTCAATATCTATTTAATATAGCTCTCACATTCTAGCAATAAGAAAACAAAGAGATCAAGTGGTTAAAACTGAAAACAAAGAAGTTAAACTTTTGCTATTTGCAGATGATATGATAGTATACATAAGTGAACCTCAAAATTCTATCAGGAAACTCTTACAGCTGATAAAAAACTTTTAGTAATGTGGCAGGATACAAGATTATACATGCATAGATACACACACACACACGGACACACAGACACACAAACACATTATATATATGTGTGTGTGTGTGTATATATATATATAGATATGAGAAGGCTTTATATATATGTTATATATATATGTTATATATATATATATATATATATATATATATGTATATAACAACAGCAGCACAGAAACTGAGAGCAACAATTAATAAATGGGACTTCCTGAAATCAAAATGCTTCCACAAGGCAAAGGACATGGTCAATAAAACAAAACAGCTTACAAAATGGGAAAAGATATCTACATCTGACCAAAGTTTGATATCTAAAATATATAAATAAACGAGATCAAAACACCAAATAATCCAACTAAAAATGAGGATACAGAGCTAAATAGAATATTCTCAACAGATAAATTGCAAATGGTCAAAAGACACTTAAAGAAGTGCTCAACATCCTTAGCCATCACAGAAATAAATGCAAGTCAAAACAACTGAGATATCATCTCACACCTGTCAGAATGGCTGAAATAAAAATCACAGATGACAGCCTACACTAGAGGATATGTGGAGCAAGGGGAACACTCCTCCATTCCTGATGGAAATGTAAACTTGTACAGCCACTTTTTAAATCAGTATGGCAGTTTCTCAGATAACTGGGATTCAATATACCTAATGAGCTAGCAATATCACTCTTGGGCATATAACCAAAGGATGCACAAGGACATTTGCTCAACTATTTATAGTTGCATTATTTGTAAAAACCAGAAATGAAAATAATCTAGTTTTCACTCAAATGAAAAATGGATTTTAAAACAATATGGTACAATTTACACAATGGAGTACTATTTAGCAGTTAAAAATGTTACATCTCGAAATTCCCAGGCAAATGAACGGAGCTAGAAAAAAATCATCCTGAGTGAGGCAAACATAGAATAACAAACAGGGTATGTACTCACTCATAAGTGGATGCTAGATATAAATTAAGTGATAACCAGTCTGAAATCCACAAACCCTGAGCAACAATGTAAAAAAATCAAAGAGACTCATCCTCAAGGGGGAATAGAGAAGATCTCCATAGTAAATTATGACATATGGGGAAGGGGATAAGGCGGCATGGGAAGAAAACATAAAGGAATGAGATGTTTGAGTTGGGGGAGTGCTGTAGGACTATGCTCTCGTACTTTGTAAATATTTGTCATCCCCATTGGTCTAATAAAACATTAATTGGTCAAGTAGCTAGACAGGAAGTAGAAGTGTGGCAATCAGACTAGAAGAATTCTGTTAAGCAGAAGAGCAGACTCAGAAGAAACAAGATCAGAATACTACACTGAAGCAAAGGTACCAAGTCATGTAGCTAAACATAAATAGAATCATAGGTTAATTTCAGAGTAAGAGTTAGCAAGTAATAAACCTAAGCCATTGGCAAAACAGCTTTAATTAATATAAGCCCCTGAGTGATTATTTGGGACTAAGAGGCTCTAGGTTCAGAGCTCTGGGCTAGACCTGTCCAGAAAATCCCATCTATATATGTCATTTCAATATGTGATGACATACAAACTAGTCATTTATATGAATATTTGCATATATATTTATTTTTAGTCACATATACATACATTTCTAGATCCATATTTTTACAGTTCTCTGAATATGCGATTGAAAGGAAAGAGGTTTGGTGGTAAAGGGTTCAAACATGAAGGTAAGTAGATATCTCAACCTGAAATCCAAGTTCTGCTAAGCATTAATCATGTGACATGGTCAAAATACCTAGTATATGATACTAGGTCTTAATACAAATTTAATTTCAGTAAAATCATTTTTCCTTCATTGCCTTGTTATAAGTACCTCATGAAATGGGGTCAATGAACCTCATGAAATCATTTAAACATATTCGTTCATTTTAAAATCTTTTATCTTCTCTTACAGGATGGCCGTAAGGAAGAATCAGTCTATGTAGATCTAGTCATTTTATGTGTTTCAAGTTTAGTGAAAGATTAAATGGCTAAGGATTGTGACACATCATTTAGGGGTTAAATATTCATTCAACACTGAGTTGGAAAGTTTCATAACCCACTGCTTTGATCTTTAAGAAGTTTCTGCAATTATAATTTCTTTACTTATTAACTTATTTTTTAATATGAAAAAGTGCTGATGTATTCAGGAGGTACTTTTAGCTAAGGACATGTTGACAGTTGATCATGTTGGGGGCTCTCACTTTTCTTTAAGGGTAGGGTCCCAAGCAAATCATCAGTATTCTATTGGATGGTGCCATATCCATTCTGGGATAGAGTTATAAAAACTGATGACTGAGACTGGAATAATAGATCTGAGATGATTTAGTGGATGGATTAGGGCATGGATATAATAAACAGCATTGCATGCATGTATGTAATTCTTAAATAATTAGAATTACTATATTACAAAAATAAAATAGTAAATAAAAGGCAAAAGTGTACAATTTACATCAACAGAACTTTATTAGTAAAGAAATAAGAATTTTTGTTATAAAATATTTATTTATAAATATTTGGATTTGGCAGAATATAAGCTTTTCTCTTAAAATCTACTTGACTTGGAAGCTGAGCATTCAATTTATACTCAGAAGAATGTGAAGTTTTAACCTTGATTTTAGATTTTCAGTGGGTCTCCTGGCAGTCTACCTGGTGGCCTAAACTTTAGCCGCTTTCTGCTTCAGTTCTCATTGTGGTGTGTTGAAATAATATGTATTCTTTTAATAAGCAATTAGCCAAATATTAGTTGATGACCTGTTCTTCATTTGCTATTTAACCAAAAAAATAAAGTTAAAATATGTTGCATCTGAATTTTGCCATTTATATTTTGAAAATACCAGAAAATGGATTCCATGCTGATCTAACAACAGAAGTTGTTGATAATATTTAAACAAATATCATATTGCTGATAATTCAATATTTAAAGCTGGAATTTATATTTATGAAAGTTAATTAAGACTATTTCACGTATTGGGTGAACATTTTCTAAGTGCCTAGTATGCACTAGGAAATTTGTTGGCAGCACAGAGTTGAATAGTATAATAAATATTCCCTTTATTTCCTTTAGAAAATTGTCTTGAAATGAAAAGGATTAAGGAGCTATAATGTAAGCACCTCATAACACAACCTAACTACATCAAAGCAGTTTTCTGATTAAGCTATATGCTAAGGTATAGTTGGGGCTATGGATGTGTGTGGGACAGAGGGTGGCAATGGGACACAGAAAGAAAAAATACAGCTAGAAAGAAAAAAAGGGGAACATACTAGATTAGAAAATTTATATAACTAAATATACTTGAAAGGATGAGTGTTTTGGCGTCCTCCTTGTTTTAGAAATGTGTGGAGAATGAGAACAAGTCTGGGCTCTTAATAAAGATTCTGCAAATATCTTATCAATGCATGGCTGTGATATGAACTGCAATGTCAGCAGAGAGGATAAGAAGATAAATTCAAGAGATATTTAAGGATTTTTATTAACATAGATTCCTGATTGATTAGAATAATGGAGAGCCAAGCAAGTAGAGACACAATAATAATTATCAACTTGGGAGAGACTGATGTCTTTCAATTATAATAGAGGGCAGGTTTTTGGCAGTAAAGATTAATTCAGTTTGGACAAATTGAGGTTCTGGCACTTATAAGTCAGTTAGAATTTCGTAACAACAGGGTTATGCTATGATACCATGACTAATTTTTTTATTTTATTTGTATGGGAATAACACAATGATTCTCTTTAGAAAGCAGAAAGGAGCTTTAGCAATAATGAACTGAATGTTTTTATGTCATAATATATTTCCTACAGAATATCTCACGGTAACTCTCAATGCTGAAGAGAAATTTCAGTGCCCAGTAGTGAAGAAGCACAACTAAACTCTTGGGGTAGTCCTACCATTGGTGACAGTGTAATGTTTTGCATTACTGCTTGTTTTCTATTTTCAGGTTGTCATTCTGTAATTACTGACAAACCACCAGTATAAAAACAAATAATGTTTTCATAGTTGATGAATGAGAAATTTGAAAATTGTTGCCCTCCTTTTTCCTTCTACTACCCATGGAGTTATTGCTTGGGGAAAAAATGGAAATATCTCATATGAAATCTATGTTCTTTTATCATCTTTCGGAAATAAAATTCCTGAAAATAGTAGTAAACAAAAGATAGATAGAAGTAAGTATAAGAAAGAAAATAATTTTGATTTCAATTCTATCTACCTATGTATCTGTCATCTGTGGGGATTTAATAAAAGCTCCAGAAGTTTTGGAGATATCAGAGGGTTCTAATCACAGTCAGTCTAGGAGGATCAGAGAGTGGTGATTTATACATTTAATCCCAGCACTGGAAGTATCCTGGGAGTGATGACCTAAACCCTTAATCCCAACTGAGTTAAGGTCACTTCAGATTATAGAAGGAATTCTAGGCTCCCAAGCAGGCAGTGGTGGGGCCACGCCTTAATTTACCAAAAGAGTATTTCAGGCTTAAGGCAGACAGAGTTAAAGGAAGCCAAGGGAAGCCAGGCTGAGGAAGCTGGAAGACAGCTGGATAAGATCTGACTGTGGTGTTTACTCTCCCTAATATCTCCAGTTTTCTCAGAGATCTATCCCTGAGTCTCATTTATTCGTTCAACAATTGGTGTCCAACTTTGGGGCACAAATTTCTACCCTCCCAACCCAAAAAACTGCACTTGCTGGCCAGAACAACACTTGGCTGGAGGAGTAATTACTGGCGGCTAGGCTTTCTGTTCTGGGTTAGCCTCTAGCCTTAGGCAGGCCAGCCACAAGTGTTTCCATTTCACTCTCATCTGGGTATGTCTTTCAGACAGTGACCTCTTTCTCCTGTTGGGTTGTTTCTTTTTCCTTTTTGGACTCCTTCTTGGGTTGCTATCACACTAGGTAGCTGCCCCACTTCACAATCAATTGAATCATCAACAGACAACAATCAGTAATTAAATCAATTTTTTTTATAAAAGGGAATATGTTTAAAGCAATGGAGGGTGATTGGTCATAATGTAACATTTCCTTAGATGATTTGATATTAAAACCAGTGAAGGAAAGCATAAATGAGGTAGATGGAAATATCATAATGTTTATCATACTGTTTACTATGAATATTTTTGTTTAATTTCTTTGTTATCACTTAAAAAGTCAACTAATCTAAATCCAAAGAAAAAAGTCTTTAAAAAGCCTGTCGAGAGAGAATATAAAGACGCTCAAATTTAAACAGAGGAATAAGAAGAACCAATTTCAGCAAGATCATCTAAAATTACACAAAAACAGGCAACATTAATATACTCAACAACCTTTAAAAAAATGAAGGATGATAGAGATGATAGAGAAGCTAGCTAGGCTCCAGTACAAATGTTAGAATCACAGAGAGTAAAGGAAACAATTGTAACATAGGGGATGCATTCACCATTTGTCAAACAAATGCTGAACTCCTGGTCATGCTGTAACCGGGTCACCCCTAAAGATTGGTTAGATATCGTTACAGCAGTTCTTGAGGCAGGGACACTCATGCAATGGAAGTCATGATGGAGGGAGGAGGCTAAAACAATAGAACAAAGAAACAGGGCCAGAGGCATAGAAGTCTCCCAATACTAACTTCTTGGGGAAGGAGATTATGCTGATATTGACAGGCAGTCATTATACAGTGACCATCTTTTGGATTTATGTTTCATGGCAGCTTTAAATGCCTGGGACCGGATTGAAGAAATAGGGGGAAAAAGTGAAACATTTACAAAAGTAATTCAAAGTCCCAAAGAAACTTTTTACATACTTTTTGCACAGATTAACTGCAGCGGTAAACAGAATGGTACCAGACTCAGAAGCCACGCGAATAATCATCGAATCACTGGCTTTTGAAAATGCCAATGCACAATGTAGAAAAATACTTAGACCTTTAAAAGCAAGGTCAGCACCTTTGGAAGACCGGATTCATGAGACATAATATAGAGTCTTATGACAGTGATGATAACTGGGTAGGAGTGCTTATTTCAAGAGGTACAAGAAAAAATCAAAATGTTAAATGTTACAATTGTGGAAGGCAAGGTCACATAAAATGAGATTGTAAACAAGGCTTTCCCAGAAACAGTACTTTTTATAGGAATAATCCCAAGAGAACACCTCTTACTTCTGGAGTATGCAGAAAAGGAAGACATTGGACAAATGAATGCAGATTAACAAGGGACAGACAAGGTAACTTGCTGTCCTTGGATAACTCCACAAGCCCCCATATCAAATCCAGTGCAGTCTTACCCTGCCATTGGGGAGGAAACATCTTCTTAGAACAATTAAAAAGATTAAAACCTATTTTAAAAAGACACACTAAGTGGAATGATAGAAAATTTACAGAAAAAGAAAAAATTCAGGAAAAAGTATAAAGCAAATATTCTGGCAAGCTTCTATCAATGAACAAAGGCCAAAATTAAAAGTACAAATAAATCATGTTATTATTGAAGGCTTACTGGACACAGGGGTGGATATATCAATAATTTCACCAGAGTCATGGCATCCAAGTTCACCCCTTCAGGAGGTAAATGTTCAGTTTTTGGCTATTGGGTCGATATCCCAGGTAAAACACAGTGCAAGATGTCTTGAGTGTATAGGACCAGAAGGACAGAGAGGAATATTAAAACCATATGTGGCTGACACTGCTATAAATTTATGGGGACGAGATTTACTACAACAGCAGAACACACAGATTACTATTTCTCCAAATACAGAAATAAGCCATAAACTAGCACATGGTTCTGGAAGAAACAGAATATATTATGAGAAACATTCAAGGACTAATCAGGTTATAAAGAAAAAAGGCAAAACAGCTGCTGATCTTTCAAAAACACCCACAGCACCACCTCTGAAATGGCTAATAGAGAAGCCTATATGGGTTCATTAAAGGCCTCTAACAAAAGAGAAATTGCAGGCTTTAGAGCAGCTGGTACAGGAGCAGTTAAATGCTCAGCATATAGAAGAATCAACCAGCCCTTGGAATTCTCCTGTATTTCTTATTAAGAAGAAATCTGGAAAGTGTAGAATGGTAACAGACATAAGGCCGATAAACAAGGTGATCCAGCCAATGGGCTCTCTAAAATCTGGGATTCCTTTGCCTTCTCTGTTACCTAAAGAATGGCCTATCATAGTTACTGATTTAAAAGACCGTTTTTTTTTTTTTTTTGTTTTTTTTTTTTTTTTTTACAATACCTTTACAAGAACAAGACAAAGAAAAATTTGCCTTTATAGTACCCACTTATAATAATTCTCAACCTGTAAAGAGATTCCAGTGGAGGGTCCTTCCTCAAGGAATGCTGAGTAGCCCTACTCTATGCCAGTATTTTGTGTGAAAGCTAATAGAACAAGTATGTAATAAATTCCCACAATCTATAATTTATCAATACATGGACAACATCATCTTGGCCAATTCAAATATTGATACCTTAGAAAAAAATTGAAGAAGTGAAAAGAATTTTGCCTGCTTGGAGATTACAGATTGCCCCAGAAAAAATACAAAGAAGGGAATCCATTAATTATTTAGGCTATAAAATAGGCCAACAAAAAATTAGTCCGCAAAAGGTGTACAAATCAAGAGAGATAGTTTGAAGGCACTTTATGATTTTCAAAGACTACTAGGAGACATTGTCAACTTATGACCCACTATTGGAATTAAAAATGATGAACTAGATAATTTGTTCAAAACCTTAAATGGTGACAAGAACTTAAATGGTCCAAGAGAATTGTCACCTGAAGCTGAGAAAGAATTGGCTTTGGTGGAAAAGAAATTACAGTAGGCACATGTGGATCATGTGGATCCAGACCTTAATTGCATTCTAGTTATCTTGCCCTCTAAGCATTCTCCTACAGGAATTTTTAATGCAAAGGGACAATGTTATATTGGAATGGATATTTTTTCCACATAAACCCAGTAAGAAGTTAAAGACATATGTGGAAAAGATTTCTGAACTTATCTTTAAAGGAAAATTAAGACTTCATCAATTGACAGGAATGGACCCAGCAAAAAGTGTTGTACCTTTAAATAATGAAGAAATTGACCAATTATGGGTAGAAAGTGAACCCTGGAAAAGAGCCTGCAGTAATTTTTTTGAGATATTAACAACAAATATCCTCAAAGCAAAATAATTGAATTTCTAAAGAAAACTAACTGGATTCTCCCTCATATTGTGTTAAACCAATTTCTAGATTCCCTAATCTTTATACTAATGCAAACAAATCAGGAAAGGCTGGTTACAAATCAGAACATATAAGTAAAGTAGCTCAAAGCCCTTATAATTCTGTTCAAAAGTCAGAATTATATGCTATCGTGATGATATTAATGGACTTTACTGAACCTCTTAACATAGTCACTGACTCTCAGTATGCAGAAAGAGTTGTTCTACACATTGAAACAGCTGATTTCATTAATGATGAATCAGAATTAACTTCATTATTTATTCCTTTGCAAGAAATAATCAGGACTAGAAATCATCCCTTCTATATAACACAAATTTGATCCCATACGGGTCTGACAGGTCCTTTAGCACAAGTTAATGATGAAATTGATAAATTATTAATAGGAAACATATTAAAGGCCTCAGAATTTCATAAAAAGCATCACATCAATAGCAAAGGATTTAAAAAAGATTTCTCTATCACTTGGCAACAAGCCAAAGAAATTGTAAAAAGATGTCCCACCTGTTCTTTCTATAACCAAATTCTATTGCCAGCAGGAAGTAATCCTAAAGGTGTACATAGAAATGAAATCTGGCAGATGAATGTATTTCATTTTACAGAATTTGGGAAATTAAGATATGTCCATCATACAATAGATAAGTTTTCAGGATTTCAATGCACAACTGCATTGAGTTCAGAAAAGGCTGATTCTGTAATCACACATTTGCTAGAAGTTATGGTCATCATGAGAATACCTGTACAAATTAAGACTGTCAATGCTCCGGCATATGTCTCTACTAAAATGAAACAATTTTTGCTTATTATAATATAAAGTATATTACAGGAATACCACACAATCCTACAGGGCAGGCCATCATAGAGATTAAATTGAACTCTAAAGGATATTCTAAATAAACAGAAAGGAATAACAAAGACCCCTAGAGATAGACTACATAATGCTTTATTGACTTTATATTTTCTCAATGCTAATGAGAAAGGAACAACAGTTGCTGAAAGGCATTGGACTATAGAAAAAACAGCTGAACTAAGTCAGCCTGTTTACTTCAAAGATGTACAAACCTCTGATTGGAAGCCAGGGTATGTGCTACGTTGGGGAAGGGGTTTTGCTTTTTTTTTTCCATAGGTGAATAAAAGTTATGGATACCTTCAAAATTAATATAGACTCGATTTGAACCAGAGAAACTTCACAAAACTAAGAATTAATAGCTCATCCACCCATATTACAATTGTTTAAGTTGTAAGGGTGGGGGCAGGTTTCTGTTTTTGTCTTTACTGGAAACTGGAAATACCCATCTTCAAGAAGTGAAAAGACCTTGGACATCTAGATATCTAAAGCAAAAGGGAGGCTATCCAGGAAAATTTGTAAGCAAAAGAATATCATAACTATTGGTACCAGTATACTTCATAGGGTAAACTCTCATTGTTTAACCTCTACATTTTCTTAAGTTGAAGTCTCAGTTTAATTATAGTTTAAAGCCGGCTTTAGAGTTTGACTGTGGCTCTCTCCTTCTCTAAACTCAAGCATACTTGTATTAGGAAAATAAAATATCTCTGTATCATATCAGAAGAGCTACCTGATATGGGACAGAATAACAAAAATAAGGGACTATTCTATTGTTACTAATCCTAAGCTGAATACATCATTATATATTTAGTTTCCTGTACATTTTGTTTGGTTTCAGTCTCTTATCAGTTTTTCTGCAGTGATCCATGTCAATGCCTAATTGCGAACTTGAAGTATCCAAAAGGAAGATGGGGCCCCACAAGGATGATTTCACATGAACTCTGACAAAACCACTAGGCTTATAAACACCAACCAAAGATAAGATTTGGACTACAAACTACTCAGGACAATTTCAAGGCAGCTCGCTGAGATGAACCAGCTTCATAGACTACTATAGCCAGGACTTGAGACAAGCCATGCACTTTCCTGTTATGCAGAGACTGGACAACAAATGACACAGCTACTTATTTCAGTACTTGACATTTAACAAAACTTTTCTTTTCAGGATCCCCAAAAGATGCCATCACCCCCAGTCAGCAGGAAGTAAATTTAAGAACACGACACCCACATTCCCAAGTTGTTCAATGGGTTATGGATGATTGTCATTGTTTAGGTTAATTAATTAAAACTTGTTAATAGTTATGGTTAGAAAAATGTTAAACAAGAACTATTAGATTCAAGATTTGTGTTTAAAGAAATAGAAAGAAAAAGGGGATACAGATATAGGATATAAGGATAGATTATTGAATCTTCCTTTTAAAGGATTTACTAGCTTTAAATATTTTACATTGCATTAGTTTTCGTATACCATATACAGATTATGTATATTGAGATTAATTGTGTTACTCTACTAATATCTCTATGCTTGTTCAAGGTAGTGTACTTATTCAGTTCATCTAACATTGTAATACAAGTTGCTAGTCCATGAAAATTTTTATTACCAATTAATTAGAATATACAGGAATGCAAGTTAGTAGTTAGACATTACATGCAAAGTCATGTTAGATATGTTTTCAAGATCAAACAAATATATTTTAGATGAACAGGTCTTCATCAAACACTTCAGAGATCCATAGAATATGGCATTCAAAATATTTTTAGAACTTAAGACTTTTCTGGACAGTGAGACAGGTCTGCTCCTGGCAGCCCCAATCTACTTCAAGAGAAAAAAGGGCATTGAAGAAACTCCATATGGAATCTACTTTCCTTGTGGCAACAGTTAACCATTAGACAAGAACCTGTCCCTGTAGTGACTGCTTGACTGTATGCTGTTTAAACTAGACATGCAGGTTCCCTAGGAAAGTGACCTCTGATCTTTGACAGAACAAGCTGAGATGGTCCTTCAGGTTCCTGCTTTTCAGAGAAAACTGTCAGATATGGCCCGTGGACGATGTGAGGCCGGCAGCAGCCTCTGGCACACTGGTCCTGGGTCTTCCCAGAGTCAGTTTGCTTGGGAATGAAGCCCAAAGTGGGTGGTAAACTCCATCTGAGGCTAAATACCGGCACAAGACTGATAGCCAACAAGTACCATATGGGAAAGTTTAAAAGAACTTTGAAGAGAGAGTTCAATCTTCAGGACACAAAGGAGAAGTGACTGATCTACACCAAAATGGGCAGAGCAGATTTCCTGCTCCACTGAAATGAAAAGAGATTCTGGGCCTGTAGGCTGAAGATGGGTGCCCCAACTTTATAAAGGAACTTTGGGTGACTGTCCAGGCAGATAGGTGTCATCTCTGTCATTTCTAGTTTTTGGAAGTTGCTTGCAATTCCTGGTTATTTGGGTAAATATTAATTTCTTCTTTGGTCTCTGAGGTAGTTGAAAATGAGATAGTTATAGTTAGTTTTCTAATGACAGTTTTAGAAAAGAAACTTTGAAGTTAAAGTTTATAAGTTTAAGAGACATCAAAATAATAGCTTTTAGTTAGAAAGGAAATGAATTAGGTATAATCCTTTGGACTCAACAAAATGGGATAATTAACAAAATATTTTCTTTGAACTGTCAATTGTTAATGGACTGGACATTACTCATTTATTGTTTGTATATATTGTATATAATTATTTTTCCTATCGTATATGTTTTTTCTTATGTTAGCTATCACCTTCTTTTTTTTAAATTTGACACAAAAGGGGATATGTGGGTATTTAATAAAAGCTCCAGAAGTTTCGGAGATATAGGAGGGATCTAACCACAGTCAATCTAGGAGGATCAGAGAGTGGTGATTCATACCTTTAATCCCAGAACAGACAGTATCCTGGGGGTGGTGACCTACACCCTTAATCCCAACTGAGTTCCAAGTCATTTTAGATTCCAGATGGAATTCCAGGCTCCCAAGCAGGCAGTGGTGGGGCCATGCCTTAACTTACCAAAAGAGTATTTAAGGAAGGCATAGAAAGACAAAGAGGAGGAAACCAAGAGAAGTCAGGCTGAGGAAGCTGGAAGACAGATGGGTAAGATCTGACTGTGGTGTTTATTATTAAGATCTCCAACTTTCTTAAATATCTATCCCTGAGTCTCACTGATTTGTGCAACAGTCATCTATCTATTTGTCTGTATGTCTTTCCATATATCCATCTGTCCTTCCATCTGTCCATCCATCTAACCATCCATCCATCCATCTACTCATCATATGTCTAGTTGTCTGCCTGTATATGGATAATGGTTTTTTTAATCACCTATAGTATACAGTATACAGTAGAGTTATTCTCATGCTGTATGACATACTGAACTAAAAGATCTCATTCTCTGCACTCAGAAATCAAGAGTTATATGAAATAATGCTCTTGTACACTTTAAAGACTTGCTACTCATATTGATTTAATAAAACTCTGATTTGACAGAAGCAAGACATGAAGCATAGGTTGGGAAAGAAGACTAGAAGCATTCTGGGAAAAGGAAAGGCAGAACACAGACACCAACCAGGTGCAGAGGTAACAAGATGAGATTGCTGCAATGAGAAAAGTTACTAAGCCATGTGGCTAAACATAATTAAGAACTATTTGTTACTTTAAGCATAAGAACTAGTTAATAATAATATTAAACTATTGATACAGTAGTTTCTATAATATCAAGCCTTTGAGATAATTATTTCATAGGTGTCTTCAGGACTTTCCAGGTAAGATAGAGAAGCCTCCAATTATAGAGTTTTAAAATTGATTTCTAGACTTATAGCTGGCTGCAAACAAAGGTTATTTAAAATCATTTATTACCTCTAAACTTTACAACATAAAGGCATATTTCATTCACATTTCATAGTGCACATAGTTTTACCAAACATAATGAATGTCAGGAAAATATAATTCTAACAGGCAATTCCAAATATTAATATATTTAGCAGAATGTGTTAATGGCATCTACACTGCCTGTGCCAACACTTCTCAGTAATTAAATTTTTCTTTGATTACAGGGAAATTTGATCTACATAAAATGAATTTTGCCTTTGGACATTATAAAATACAGCCCTTCTCTTTTTTGAAAGAATGGTTTCAGAATGTGACAAATATCTGAGCATGAACTTTGTTCTTTGCTATATCTTTAAACCATTTAGACTGACAGTTGCCAGAATGTGACTGGAAAAAGAAAATATTTAAGAAAAGGAGTCCAGTTCCAATAGAAGCAAAACGAGAATTAAATCTAGATTCAGAGGCAGTCATTACAACAGAATTGTGCCTTTGACTTTGGCCTCTAAACTGAAATATCTCTGCACTGCTCCTTATGAACTTGAGCTACTAGAGAAATCAAGCTGAAGCTAAATTCATAAAGAAACTGTCTTTTTTGAGCATCTTCATTCTGTCCATCTGACACATACTTCCTGGAATATACCATTTAACACTTGGTTATTGAATGCTACACTCATTATGTTCATGTTTTCCCTGTATCTTCTGTCAGCAGCGGAGTAACAGACATACAGTTCTATATTGCCAATCTTGGCAACTTGAGAAGTTCTCTTAATTGTTTCGGTGAACTCGAAACAAGGAAAATCAAGATTTATGACTTGGAAAAAGTGAAGAATTTCAGCCTTTCTGTGTTTTATCCACAGTTAGCAATTTAATTTAAAATAGTTTAGTCCTTGAACACTGAGACTGTGGGGAGGAGGGGAATCAAGAAGAGAATAAGACGTACTCAGATTTGGGGAACAGAATTGCAGTAAGACATATCTGTATGTAGATATACACTCCTCAAGTCACAATCATAACTATTTGTCTTAGCATTAGCTATATACACAACTTTGGCAGTTTTCAAGTTACATCTCAAAATATAAGTAAGGGACTGGAGAGATAGCTAAGTAGTTAAGAGTAGCTGTTTCCCTGGTAAAGAATTTGATTTTAGCTCCCAGTACCTATATCAGGTAGCTCAAATTGTCTGTAATTTCAGTTCCACGAAAATTTTATGGCTTCTTTAGGCCTCCATGAACACCTACATGCACATGGTGCACATTTATACAAGCAGGTATACACACATATGCCTATAACAAAAATCTGGGTCTGGAGAGATGGCTCAGAGATTAATATCATTTGCTGCTCTTGCAGAAAATTTGGGTTTGGCTCCCAACATCCATACAATAGCTTACCACCATCTGTAGCTCCAGTTCTTGACTCCTTCTACCTTCCACAGGCACTGAATGCATACAGTACAGATACATGCTTGTAGGCATACTATATATACATAAAATAAATTAAATCTAGAAAGAACAAATGTTGTGAAAACATTTAATTTTTTTCTATCTCTTTTCATAAATTTAAAAAGCAAGGTGGATGCAGGGATGCCATGAATAGATGTGGATGTTGCCTTGCCAAGAGACACATGAGCGACTTTATTAGCTGGACTGAAGTCTCTATCTGGCCTTGAAGCCTGTTTCTCTCACCTGTTGTAACTTCTATGTTCTACATTTTATCATGCTGTGATAGTTGCTTTAGGCTATCACAAAGGTTAATTGTGGTAATTCATCAGTATCCCTCTACTTGCAGTTGCTTTCATTTCATTCTTTAAAAAAATCTCTCTTTTTGGACACAGGATTAATCATCTGTAGTACTAGGTCTATCACTGTTACTATTTCCTTTCCTAATTGCTATTGCACTCATCTGTGAGATACTATAACTGCCAGTGACACTAACTATACACCTCTCCTCTATTCTAATTCCCTGTTTGCCTGCCTTCTTCCTAATGACTTCTTTTCTACCTCAGGTCTTCTATACTCTGGGTTAGAAAGAATATTATTTTCAAAAATTTATTTTCTGTCATTTATAAACTATGTATTTAACAAACATTTACTGAATACCAATTTTATAACATTCAGTGCAATTTCTAGGGATTTAAAAACTGATTTTATGTGGTCTTTATTTAATGCTACCATTGTATCTTTGGAGTTCCAGATCAAAGAATCTAAAGCTGTAATGTAAATATCCTGACAGGCATGCAAGTATTTTATAGGAACATTCATGTCTCTTCCTTTATTTATTAGACAACTGAAACAAGGAATTCCAGTAAATTGGAATTTCTCCTAAGAATCTCATAATGGGAAAAGGAAAAAAAAATGAGGCATGGTACCAGTCAGAAGATTGTTTGTATCCTAGGAAGAGATTTCACACAGTTCTGACAATTTGTCAGGTGACCTTGAAGGAGAGACTGGAACCTAAATAATGATGGAATGGACCACTTATTGACTGGTACTGATGAATTATGACCATCTATGGCTCTATTTTTATACCTACTCCTCATATCAAGATCTTGAAAGATGAACCAGTTGATCAGATGTTGGCCACTGGACTTAGCTGTCTTTCTTCACAATATAGACACATTTAATCAATCTGTTTTCTGCTTTATAGTATTCCTTATTTCTTTAAATCATATATTAGGGTTGTGTGGACAACCATGGCTTACTAGCCTGTCAGGGAAAGGCTTTTGCCCAGTTATAACCATGTGTCTTCTAACTATACCCCACTAACCTAAACCCAACATCTCTGAGATGTTGAATGCTATAAATAAGGGTAACATAAATGTATTTCACCCTATTATTAATTTATTTTTTATTGTAGAAATATTTAAAGGATTTATGTGTAAATTATATAGGAAATTATACTGAGTTGTAAGACAGCTATAATCATTGTGCCTCCAACATCAATTGTATTGAATTAAAAATGCTTGGTTTTCTAGCAAAAGTTTAAAAATCTTCAATAAAACATTGAGATGAAGTGGAAGAGGAGGATGAGAAAGGGATGATAATGATAGATACTAGATAATATCTGGGGACTACGAGGAACAAAGCTACACTTACTCATTTTTAATGACAATAATTAAACAGCAGTCCAGTGTGTATACAAGTTAAAATCTTGCATTATGTATAATTAAATTCTATGAAATGAAGCTGAAAACAGGACTTGGGATGTGTAACTCTAACTAAAAGCTTGGATTTATTTATTTATTTTAGGTTTACCAGACAGGGTTTCTGTGTTGTGTTGACTTTTCTGGAACTCCTTCTGTGGACCAGACTGTCCGTGAACTCAGAGATCACATGTTTCTGCCTCCTGAAGTCTAGGAATAAAGATGTATGCCACCATTACTGGTTCTTGGTGTTAAAGACTTATTTCTTTAATTTTATATGCACTTTGTGATCTTAAGTATATGTATTTGTAGCATGTGCGTGTGACTGTCTAAAGAGGTAAGAAAAGAATATCATATACTTTGGATCTGGAATTACAGGTGGTTGTAAACCAGTGGATATAGGTGCAGGGAACAGAATCTGGTTCCTCTGGAAAAGCAGAGTGCTCTTAACCATAATATATCTCTCTAGGAGATAAACTTGTTTTTATAAAATGGATTATGATTCCATAGTGACCTAACACTGGGATAACCTTGAATGTCTGCACTAAGGGAAATATACCCAATGAGCAGTGGTTCTGATGTTGTACCTTATCAACTCACTTGAAACAAAAAACAAATATGTGATTTGAGATATTGTAGAATCATGGCAACTTTGAATGACTTGGTATTATTCACAGTCCCAAAAATGGAAATAACATTGAAATAAGGGAATACATATATCTGATATAGAGACATATAGATTGGCATGAGAGCAAGCACAAAAGGAGTATGTTATTTTGTGTGGCTAACTGAGGACATTTACTATAACTTAATACACTCAGATGTTCACATGCATGACAACTGACAAAATCGGCACATGCCAGTCAGATTCCAACATTGGCCATTTCAAACATATTTAGGTCTGTGAAACAAGTAGACACATAGGCTGAAACTAAGGTGTGACTTAATAACCCTCAGCTGACTATTGCTGACAAACATCAAACTTGACAGTTTAAGATATTAGCATTGATCTCTTAATAAGTAAGATATTAGATAACTTGATTTTTTTTCTCTCAGCCCCATAATCATCATTCAGTAACTATTCTGTTTTGATGGACAGACTTATTTTATTCCTTTTACAGGGAACCCAATGTTATGGTTTCTTGATAAAGTTTGCCTTAGTCCCATTAGAAATATTTTTGGATTTTTTTGTTTGTTTTAGTTTTCAGATTCCAGTTGTTTTGTCATTGGTGAGAAATATGTTTGAAAATATACAGTGGAAATCTTTCACAGGTCTAGCCCTGTGCAATGACCACTTTCATGTAGGTCCTGGCAACACTAGGGTCATGTTTCAGATCTTCAACCCTGACACACTACTTCTATTTACACATTACTAACTGATTTGGCTTGTCTGACCCCCAACCCCAAATGCCAGCTTTCATAACCAGGGCTAAGTACTTCCCACCAAGAAGAATAAAAACAGAATTTTCTTCTGGTGAGCTGGAAAGTCCATGACTTTTTACTAGCCACCAAAGAGATATTCTCTTACAGTTTTTCCCCAGTTGTATGCTACCATAAAGAGGTTTTGACATTTTATATTCACTCCTTTCACAGGCTCTCCTAGTTAGTTTTAACTGTTAAACTTGCAAAGCCTAGAGTCACCTGAAAAGGCAATCTCTCTCAGCTGTTGCATTTTCCAGATAAGACTTGCCTCTGGCCACCCTTGGGAAGTTTGTTTGGGGTGGTATATGATAGCTAGTTAAGCACGATTCTGCAAACAAGCTAGAAAGCAGCACTCACTCATGGCTTCTGATTCAAGACTGTACTTGAACTCTTGCCTTGAATTCTCTAAATGACGGGCTACATCCTGAAGCTGAAATGAACACTTTCCTCCCCTAAATTGATATTAGAATGTTTGATCACAGCATCATAAATTAATCTTGTCAATTTAGTTTTTTCTCTTGGACTCAGTACTTCCTACAAAACTTAAAAGTAAAACTGAAATATATATGTATATACAAATATATGTATATATATGTATAGTGTATATATACCTGCTGATACATATATATAGCATAAATATACATATATATTAATGTACAATATTTAATAATCTCTTTTAGCTTTATATTAATAGTATCAAATGGTAGACTTGTAAAGCTAATATTTCATTATTAATGAAAAAGTATGAAGATAAAGATATGAATGTCTGGCTTCAAAGTATGATACAAAACTTATGGATTATTTCCATATTATTTATGTCATTCATACAGAAAAGCTGAGAATGCCAGGCTCTGTGATTTGATAAACTTCCCTTTCCTTGTTATAAAATTTTACTTAGAGAGAGAATTCTAAGTGAAGCATCATAGGATCATGATAAAGAACAGAAGACTAGAAGTGTACCCAAATAAATTTATAAACAATTAAACATTCTAGGCTGTTGCTGGGTCCTAACAATTCCCTCAGGATGCGGGAGAGGGCAAGAAGTTGCTAAGTCAAGGACATAAACCCCAGGGAGTTAGTTGAAAAGAACTAATTCATTTAACAATGGGCAGAACCTTATTATATACCATCCTCCCAGCACCCAGGCTGTGTCACAGTCTGGTGATAGTGCAAAACATGTCTTTCACTGGCTGGGTACAATCAGGAGATCTGACAGTATCTGTTACTAGGTAGTTTCCCAACAGTCAGGAACTCTGAGCAGCCCCTATTGATAGGCAAATTCTGAGCAATCAGGAATGTTGGACAGCTGCTGTTTCTAGACCCTCAGTCTGACTCCAGGTTGGCTCACAAAGAAGTACATTATGTGCATGCCTTGACAACTAGTTTGATCCAATTTCCTTGGCCCTATGTGCCTGTCCTACTGCACTAGGTAGCTGATATTTATCAGACATTTGGATGCTAATGTAACCAGTAAGATCACATCAGCTCCAGAAGCAGCTGTTGGATGCATGCTTTAGATAGGTCATCTATGATTTCCCCCTGACAAATGTATGCTTTAAAGAAAGCATGTAGCAAAGAGTTAGATAAGAATAGTGAGAACCTAAACACTCATTTTAACTTCATCTCATCTCCAAGAATACTTACTCCACTTCAATTATACCTAAATATACAAATGCTGTTATTTTCCCCCTTGGTTAATAGCTTTAAAATATTTTCAAGTATCCAAATCAGCAGTATAGAAAAATACAAAAATAGGTTCAACAATCTGTAAGTATTCCTGAGGTATTCATATGATTTGAAAAGATTTTTAGGTATTAAATTGAAAGGTGTCAAAAATAACAAAAGACATTAAAAACTCAAATGTTAATCTTTATAGTCCAAGGCATCTATCAACTTGAATGTTCAAAATATTAGATATTTTTGCCATGTTATATTGTTTCCAGGATCTGATTAAATAACCTTCAATGTAATACTTCCCAGCATCACAGAAAATAAAATGTGAAAATTCAAACGTTAACTTCTCTTTTATTTTATTTATTAAAAATTCTTTCCAAAGGTTGATTTATACTAACCATGGCATTTTAATAGTCCAGAAGAATATCTAACTAAATGAAAAGAATATAATGCAAGCATTACTACTACAAGGATATGTCTGAATTTGAGAAAAATACTATTAGATTTATTGTGCCATGTTGGATTCTCTGAAGGCAATTTCTGTTAGGGTTTGAAAAGCAAGGTGTTTATTAGGGCAGAGAGATAACTTGAATTGTGATTTAGGGAGCTTTGGAGTAATGGCTTTCCTAGTGTCTCATGAAGGGCTGTAATGTCTGTTTTTGTTCTCCTGTTTTGCTCAGTGAGGCATACTGAGTCTACTCAAAAGAATGTAACCTCTGATGAGACAGTTTTATGTAGCTGATTGAGACCCTGCAGATTTGAGTAATATGTCCTTCCTTTAAAGTAGATTTGGATGTCACATCTTGGTCTCTGTCAGAATCACATTTTATGTCACACAGACATTTTTTTTTCTCATTTAGGGAAAGATGTAGAAAATTCCAATGACTCTGGGGAATCTTAGAAGGTCAATAAGGCAAGCAATAGTTCCAGTGTTATATTTAGATATTCAACCACAGTTGATAGGCTGCCCTCTCTTCTAATTTCACTTTAAATAACCTTATCATTTGCTGATATATAAATTGAATTTTTAACCCTTAGTTCATTGAGTATCTGCCCCCTCTTTCTTTATCAAACTGGAGTGGCCAGACTTGGCTCTTTACAGTTATATTTGGGCAAGGGGATAAGATTAAGCAATGAAGTGCACACCCTGGATTTCACAGCATTGCTTCTTATGAGATAAGTGAGCTTCTCTTGTCAAAAGTTATGTTTTCTTGCTTGTGTGACAATATAGCTTTTAGTTCAATGGGAATTATTTCATGTTAGTGGGGAATCTGTTCCCTTTTCGAACAAAAGGATACCTATTCATGCATAGTTCAGAGTTACAGAAGCAGAGAAAGCAGAAGCTAATAGCATGTCAGTAAGGATGTGACAAGTGTATGGAAACTGCTGATTACATTTATTAGTCCCCAAGTTGTCTGCATACTAGCAAGAAAACTACGTATGAAATCATTAATTTGGATCATTTACAACACCTCAAAGCTTGTGAGCTTATGCCTGAACTGTACCTTCGGCAAACTGTTCCAATACTATATGGGAATAAAATATTCCTGATTATAAAACACATTATATGACTGAGGTGCTATGATATGTTCTATGATAATCATATGAGCATTGATGATCAATTATCCAATCTCATGCCTCCTTTATTCTGAATATATATCTCTTGTCTGCAAATACATTTTGTGTAATCACCATTTTCAGCACTATGTAAATCCTTTGACAGAGGTATTGGCTGAAGTCTTTTATGCAGTAAAGACAAAGTAGTATTTGTTATGAAAATGAAGCAACTGCCTGAGTAGAAGGAGCCTAGTGTGGCCCACTAGCCACCAAGCAATAAGCTGTAGGTTTTAAAGGACAAGAATATGTTAAGGCTAATAACAGCTATTACCTTCAGTAACATGGTCAATAGGAGTTCACATTTTTACCTAAAGGTAGAATAGCCTTTTCTGACACTGTGGCTGCATTGTTAATGTAGCTAGTCTTCCATGACTAAATAATTGATAACAGGGACTTATTAACCTAAAGTAGCCAAGTACTTTTCTACTTAGTGTTCATAAAGGGTGATATCTGATATGTGTTAACAAAAGATTTAATAAGGCACACTTTATAACACACCTTTGTTTCCATTTATTTGTCTATATGTCAAAATTTTACTTTTTCCTAATCCCTTTATCCTTCTCCCTCTGGGCAACTGACCATTTACTAGATTCTCTCTATAATATCTTTCTCAGAAAAAAAAAGTTTCACCATAAACACATTAAAACTCTCATTAAACTGTAATGTTGCACAAGAAATACCATTATAATGATAGAACAAATGAACTCTGATTAAATGGAGAAATACTGCGACTATCTATTATCACTTAAGCATGGTGTGCTTTTTTATTCTTTATGAAAGAGCTACAGATGGACTTCCTTAAGCTCTACCTATTAAGAATAATCTTTACAATTATCTGTCAAAAATGTAGAAGGCTATAATTCATCAGCCATCCATTTTTATTTATATCCACATATTAAAGCAATCTATGTGTAAATAAATTTTGAGTCACCTTCTTTTCTTAAACTAGTAATATAGAATTTCCCATGTATTCACTCACAGAAGTGAGATTAGGAAGTGAGTAACCTTATTGAACAATGATAATTTGCATGGCTGTCTGAAGAGCCTTTTCAAGGCATCTTGTTTGTATTGATTAACACATTAGTGCCATATTATATTGGAATTTTGTTGGATAAACCAAGCCTTAAGGTTTAGTGATTTTTCACATATCTTAACTCATGATGAAATAGTCTAATTACTTGGTTAATTAGTATCCTATGAACAATAACTATATTTGAATAAGAATCCAGGAGAACACTAGATGTTATTTTCAAGAAATCTGTACTTGTAGATGACACACCCATGCTTCCAAACCCAGAGACATAATATGGTTATCCCCTTATTAGAGTACTTTCCCATTCTCAATACTTCCACTGTGATAATGGAAATACCCAGTAAAACTCATGGACTAACTAGGAGAGCCTTAAGCACAACAGCAGAGGAATTATTGCTATCTCCTTCAATGTCTGGGTACTCTTTAAAGAAGTTATTGTTTCATGTAATAAATTATCTGGGTGAGAAAAGAATCCAAAAAGAGTCGAATATGTGGCTTTTTGAACCTGAAAAAATTAAGTTTTAAATTATAGGAGATTTCCAAGCATGAGAATAAAGGACATTTAAGAATGTAATTGGCTCTGAACCTTTGTACAGCTTACTTCTATTTCTGGAATTTGTGCATTCCCTAGGAGTCTGCATATTAGCATTTGTACTTATTACCGAAGAGGTCAGCTGTTTTTCACACCTTCATATTCATTTATCTATTATTGTCCCTTATCTTTTTGATCTTCTGTAGGCCCTAAATTGTATTTAGCTTGAATAATCCAAATTCAATTATTTTTTGAAATGAGAAACCTTGACTGTGGTCTCAAGACATGGTGAGTTTCAACTTTTTACAGTTTTAGTGAGATACTTATCACATGCCATATAAAATACCATTTTAAAAGTCTGCATTCAATGTAAGTTTGCTACATGTTGCTGAGTCCTAATAGTTCCCTCGGGGGAGGAGGTGAGAAGACATGGTGTCAGTGATACAAACCCGGGTAGTCAGTTGAAAAGCAAAGGACTAACTCATTTATTCAACAATGGGAAGAGCCTTATATACTCTTCCTAACACTCAGGTTGTGTCATGATCTGGTGATATTGCAAGGCTCTCCCTAATTGGCTGGACATGAGATCTGGTTGCCCATTTTACTAGCCAGATTCCTAACAGTCAGGAACTCTGCCTGTTGCTAAGTCCTCAGGCTGACTCCAGGTTGGCTCATAAGGAAGTACATTATGTAAATACCTTGACAACTGGTTTGAGCCAATTTCCTTCACCCTATGGACCTCTCTTACTACAACTACATCATCTACATTTACTTTTGATTTCTTTGAAAAATATATACATCAATTGCTGACATCTTTATTCTCTTTATTAATAAACTTAATTAATATTGTAGCTTCAGATTTGCTCATTGTGGGTGTTATCAGTGGAATAATCAAATAATTTTGTGACTTTTTCATTTAGTATTTTCTCAAGTTTTACCAATACTTTATTATTTTATTCTGTAGCCATTTTCAGTTCTATTAACATAGGATATTTTATTTTTCTATTCATTGGATTTATGGGCCATTTTCAATAGACAATTAATTATTTTTATGTCATCTTCAGATATTATGAAGAATACTTTCTATGTATGTTTTTATCTAGAAATATTTTTACTTGCTAAATATATTAATCCAGAAGTGGAATTATAGACAATATGGAACTCTAGATATGTTTTATCCTGAAAATATCTCTTAACACCCAAAGACTGATAATTTGATGGACATTGCAAGTAAGTTTACAATATGACATAATTTAAGACTATGTACTTAAATAGCCTGAGTAGAAAATAGAATATCAGATTAGTTAATCCTTTAAGAGAACAATGAAACCAATCTTATGTCTTAGATTTTTTTCCTGCAATCTTGTTTTATAAACTAAACCAAATACATATATTTAATCTTAAATTACATTGTCCTTCATGCCCCTGACTCAGAATAATGTATCAGAATAGTAAGTAACTAATTTTTGGAGAACAGCAAACAGGTTTAAAGCAACCTTATACAACAAATACCTACAAGAATGTTTCAAACAACATGGGCTGTAACTTGCTAACACCTATTTGCAATGATATTTGTTATTTATCAGAGTCAGTAGAGTAACGTTTTCCCTTAGGAAATTCTGTTAAAGATTTCTGTAAATAATTCTTCATTTCTCATGTTGTCTGGCTAATTTTATGTCAACTTGACATAAACTAGAGTCATCTGAGAAGGGACTTCAACTGAGAAAATATGTACATAACAAGAGACTGTGGGGCATTTTCTTAATTAGTAATACTGAAGTAACACTACTAGGCTGTGGTACTGGGTAATATAAGAAAGCAGGTCAATGGATCATGAGAAGCAAGCCAGTAAGCAGCACTCCTTCATGGCCTATGTATCAGTTTCTTCCTCCAGGTTACTGCCTTCAACTCCTGCCCTGACTTCATTGAATAGTGGAGTCTTACTTGGAAAGCATAAGATGAAATAAACCATTTCTTCCCCAAATTAATATTGGTCATGGTGTTTATGCAGAGCTAGAGAAACCCTAAGACACCTACTATATTTTCTATTTTGTTTAGTAACTATAAAACAAAGACTTTTGTTAGTCACACACACACACACACACACACACACACAGAAAACAGGTACTAAGAACTGGCACAGACACAGACAAAAGAGGAAGGCACATGAAGAAAAGTGGAGAATTCAAATTTGGTCTCACTCTTAGTTGAAGTAATCCAAGAGGAAGTTTCTTTTTCCCCCCTTAATGCAATACCCATGAAGTTTAGTAACCCCTGAGGTTATCTTTAATTCATTAACTGATGCACAAAGCTACCATGGCTAGAATTTTAAAGAACTGTTTTCTTACAAGATCGCGTCATTTTAGATTTTACATTTTTCTCAACAGAGAAGGAGGTGAACAATATTTTTCAAATACCCTTAAGCATTTGTTATTGACTTTCTTTTTAATTTGAACCATTCTATTGGCTTCAAAATTATATTTTATTGTGGTTTTAGTAACCTGATTAGTTACAGTATTATACTTTCATGTAACAAATTATACTTTATTTGGTAGTTTCCTGATGAGTATACCAAATACAGTACACTGTGCTTGCTAAGATATTTTTCTGGTACATATTATTAATCATTGTTAGTGATTTTTTTTTTAACAATTTAGTAGTCACCTTTCACCTGGAGTTCCCCAACTCCTCCTTGCTATATAAATGTTCCAAAACACCATAGTACTTCCTGTTTTCTAAGATTACTCCAGGTACCAAAGGCTCCTGATTAGTTTTTCAGAAGTAGATGTGAGACAGATTTGATGTTTAAGGAAGTTATTAAAATCAGCATGCAATAACAAAAACAGAGGGTGAAGTCAAGCTAAAAAAAAAGAAAAAAGAAAAAAAAAAAACAGGCCTAGTGATCTTATCTAAATGTTGATGGTTCTTTAGAGCAACAGCTACTTATCACTTTGAATTTAGGCAGAAAGTGGTGGGTGGCTATGCTTTGCTCAGTGTAGACATCAGAGTTAGTTTGGCTTCAGAAGAGGGTTACTTTATTATAAAGCTACACTCTGCATCTGATATAAAACTATGAAGAGCTGAACAGATATGCCCATTCTACTTTGCATCTCAAAATGAGATACTAGAACTTTACTTCAAGGCAAGCATAGTGTCACACACAGCACTGTCATTTGAACATTTGCTATACTTCTACACAGTATAGAGGTCTTTTCATGGTTCAGTTTATTACAGTTTATGATCCTGATACATAGTCTCCAAATCTTCACTAATTAAAACAATAAAATAACAATGTCTACAAAGTATTGATATATAACATGTAGTTAATTTCTATTCAGTTATTTACTAATATCTAGTTATATTTCCTGCCTATTTAGCATTCTGTAGAAATAATAACACAACACAGTTTTTTTCATAATGAAATGTAATATCTCACAGCCCAAGAAGTTTACCTAGCCTTGAATTTAAAAAAGAAAAAGAAAAGTATCTGACCTGCTGATTTAAATTTGTAACTCTTGGTTAATTAGATATTGTTTAAATGATTTTTTCTCATTTGAAAACACTTTCAGGTAATTAAATACTGGCATGTATCAAATTTTATACAAAACATAAGGTAATTTTGTTCCCAGAGTTCACTAGCCTTGAGAGAGAAGCATAGATATATTTTTCACATTTTGGGAGCTATTTCTGTAATTTGACCTTCATATATTTGGCTGTGACCCTTTAGATAATCTATTCCTATATTGCAAACGCACTGTTCTTTTTAGTCTTGGATATTTTCTCTTTGATATGGAGTTATCTAAAATAAAATGTAATACAATATACACATTGAAGCATCAGAATCAACTTAGGCAATTGTTCTACAGGGAAAGAAATTTGGTATAAAAGGGAAACCAGAGCAGAATTCTTAAATTAAGTGGCAGGAATACTGTTCACTTTCTATTAATATAAAATAGTTTAAAAATATGCTTATAGAGATGAATATAAAAAACAAATTGTTTTGATACATATTAATATGTTTTATGCACTGACTTTCTCATAAATATGCATTTGATTTTCTTCACAAGGAAACCTGAACCTACATGCTGTCTCAAAACCATCAACAACACTAATTCCAGGGATTGTGATTTTCTGGCCTCTTTTGGCACTGCATACGCACACTATAATTCATATAATTAAAATATTAATAATGAAATATTAAAAGTAAAATTTTAGTTTAATTTCCTCTATTTCTGTGAGGTATGAGATGGAGATTTGAAGTGAAATTGCACTTAATATGCAAGTAGTTTTGATAAAAAGGTCATTGTCTCAATTAGTTATCCCATATCAATGGTCATCCATAGAAACATATGTAAGTAACATTATAGAGACAGAGCAGTTTACTAATGTATTTAATACATAAAACACACACGTATATAATACAGGCAAGCAGCTAGGAACCGCTAATAAAAATAAGAGATTATAATTTTGAAAGAGTACAAGTAGGGGTAAATGGAATGATTTGAAGTGAGGAGAAAAAAGGCGAAATGATATAATTTTAAAAGTAAAATAAACATAAAACATAAAATAAACCACAATATCATCTAGACATACCACTATTAGGTATCTATCTACTCAAAAGAGTAGAAATCAGCATATCACACAGATAAAGGCACATCCATCTTTATTGCAATACTCTTCATAGTAGCAAATTTATGGTATCAACTAATATGTCCATCAGTACATGAATAGATAAAGAATATGTGGTGTGGAAACATAGTCTATGTTAAAAGAAGTAGATAAAACAGAAAATCAACACACCAAGTAAAAATTAAATAGACTAAAAAAAAAAAAAAAACAAGTGTCACATGTTTTCTGTCATGTGTGATTTTTATATTTTTAAAAACACAGGGTAGAGGAAGCAGCACACTGGTGGGAGATAGGTTACTTTTGAGTGTCCTACAACTTTTTAAATTCATTTATTGTAGTGGGATTGTGTTCTATTCCATTGTAAATAATTGTCCTGCCTACTGGTTAATAAAAACACTGATTGGCCGAAGATAGACAGGAAGTATGGTAGGGCTATCGGACTAAGCATAATGGGTTGAGTTAAGATGAAAGAGCTAGCAAGTAATACGCCTGGACCATAGGTCAATCAGCATAAAATTAATATAAGCCTTTGTGTGATTATTTGGGCTAAGTGATAGAGGGCCTGGGAGGAGGTCCACACCTCTGGGTTAGGCCCTAAAGTCCAGGCCAGAAACTTATTACTACAATTTATTAGTGATAAAAGTTCTTAATAGTTTATGAAGAGATGTTTTTCCATTATAGTGCTATTTGATAAGTGTAGTTTTACATATTTTTATTTAATTTAATCATTTACTTTCTCTGAATATGACTTAAAATACTAATCTGAAATGAAATAGAAATAATGGGTATTATTAATTACCTAACCATAGATTTTAGAGGAAAAATTTGAGTTAATTCCTTTTAATTATTACCATTGTGGTCTTTACATAAGACCCTTATTATACTGAAATAATTTCCCTTTGTAATGTGATGAGAGTTTGGGTTTGTTTCCTCTTAGCATATACTGAAATATTTACTGTGTTATATTTTATAAATTCTAAGCAATATGCCCAGCATTCATAAAAATCATTTAGTAGCTAAAATGGCTTTTATTTAATTTAGTAACTGTAGTATTGCATTTTAATTTGTATTACTTCCTGTCCATTTTAAGTTAGAATCTTCTGTTAATTAATCCAGGTACAAGTAAGTATAGAGAGTTAAAGGCTTAGGATTAGTGGTATTAACTCTGGATAGTTCTCTTATCTATAAGGGTGGTGAACTTCGGACATACCAGTGAGTCATCTATCTGGAGCTGTCCTTGGATGTCTGACAAATGTTTCAAATAAAATACTTTGTCTGAGGGCTGACTCTGTCCATTACTCTGTTTACTAGTAAAGATAATTACAGGAAGGGCAGACATTGAGTCTGCTCTGAAAAAAGGAACAAAGACCCAATTTGTGAGAAAAGAGATCTTGTCTGTGTGATTATTTTAACACACAGCTAAGAGAAGTGATGTCCATATGCCCCCAGGTTTATGGAGAAAATTGTGCCCAATAAATGATTAACGCTGCTAAAAGTTTTGAGAAATGAATTTCAAGAAAAGAAAAGAAAAAAAAAATGGGAAATGTATAATTGTAAGTTTTCCTGGCAAATAGAAGCCACGTGGTAAACCAAACATATCTCTGGGTAAGATAAGAATTCCTGGAATGTACTGGCCACATGGTAAACCCAACATGGTGCCCACAAAACACATGCATGCAGAGGGCATCATCCTAGGTGTGGCTTTGTAAATCTGTGCCATCATGCTCTCTTAAAAGGAGAAGCCCTATGAAAGTCTCTCTTTCTCTCTTCTGCTTCTTTCCCTCATAACATCCCCCCCCCCAACATGCCTGAATAACCTCTAGTGTGGCATCTGGTAGTGTGTGTTTAATATCACATGAGAAACCAACATTTTGGTGGCGTGGCTTGAATAGGTTCTCTCCTGGACTTAGGTGCACATAGGCCAGGAGATGCTGATCCGGGCCTCACTACCAGACCACCTTCCTTCTGCCCTGCCACAGTTTGTTTGAACACCACTGGCCTCGATTGGTAAATCTTTCCCTTTCCAGTTGGCATAAATGTGGACTATTATCTTTGGAAAAGAAGGTTGATAGACCGGCTTTCTGGTAGGACTCTAGTCTTGTGGCAGACCACCTCCAGCCATGAACATCACTGGTCATGGGTGTTTCTTTTCACCTGACACTCATTTATGGCCTTCCCTGCTATTGAAGCCCAGCTCAGATCCTTAATCTGTTCCTAGACACTGTACCCAGGGCTCTGTCCAAATGCCTACTATAGGTGCTGTCAAGTGCCTATTGGTAACTTGTGTTGGGTGCCCACTCTAGGTGCTGATGAGAGCCTATTGTGGCTACTGTTGGGTTTTTACACCTGCCCCTAAGAACTAAAGAGTTTTTAGGGGTGGCAAGCATAAGTTCAGGTTTTGCCCTGACACCTATCCTGAGTACTGATGAGTGTTTAGTGGTAGCTAGCGTGGTTTTTATGCCCACTCTTGTGGTGACTAGCATTATTTTGGCCTTTACCCTGATACCTACTGCTAAGAGCTGACAAGTATACTTAGAGATAGCTAGTGTTACCCCACAGGACCACTCCTTGGCTGGGTGATGACCCAGATTTAGTGATGGAATCCCTCATCTCTGAGCCTCAATAACAAAAAAGTGAGTCAGCAAAAATTGTTTCTCCATCCTCATCTCTAGTATGTGTTCTTGAAACTCTAAAACTACTTAGCCTTTTGCCTTACCTAGATACCACCAAGCTTATCTGTTTATTGCACAAAGAAGTGGCCTAAGTACCTCTTAGATCATAACTCAAAATGGCCACCTAATGGCTTGCTGGACCCCGATATTTTATGGTAGCTAAATTTGCAAGCGTATGAGCAGATGGAAAGAGTTCCCCTATCTCTTTTCATATCTCATCTCTAAACTTTCTCTTCTGGCTTTGTGTTCTGTTCTTCTGCCATCTGTTTCTAGCCACACAGGATCCTTCTCTGGAACCTTCAACTTTCAAATCTCAACACTCACCTGAAATTCCTCCAACCTTTTCCTTTCTGAAAACTCCAAACCTGGAGCCTACATTTACCCCACTGGTTATTCATTCTTGTGCTCCTAAGAATCCTGATCCAGTTCTCCCTCTGCAAGAAGTAGCTGACACAGATAATAGTCCATACCCTCTTTCTTCTATTGAAACTTTCTCAGGTGGCAAAAAATTTGAGCTTTTGAGTGAAGGTGAGTTTAAAAACAGGGCAAAACTCATGCAGATAAAGTTCATCAGACAAAAGCAGCACAAACCCAGAGTTGAGGCTGTCCTATATGTAGACCCTCCACTAAAATTACAATACACCCAGGTGGTTCTTAGCAAGAGGCAATATTGTGACTTATTTACTGGAAAGTCTAAAAAGATGTTTTTCCATGATAGTGCTATTTGATAATAAGTGTGCTTTTACATTATTTTTCTGATTTACATTTTATTTTATTTGTTTACTTGCTATGAATATGACTTCAAATACTAACTTGAAATGAAATAAAAATAATGGATATTATTAATTGCCTAACCTTAGAATTTAGAGAAAAATTTGAAAAAAAAAAAACCAAGAGCCATTTTTAGAGCTGATAACAGGTAAAACAGACTGTTCCCCCACCCCACCATCAGAATCAAGAAAACACCAAAAGCCATTTTAACCTTATCAATGGGTAAACAAAAAGTAAGACATTTTTAACCTCTTCCCATCCCCAGACTTAGCAGAGATCCATAAACTTTATTGTACAGCTAGATTCCCCTGGAAGAAGGAAACACAAAACAGCTACCATAAGGTTTGTTTATAGTACAGACAAAGCCTAACTTAAGGTTATACATGCCCCAATTTCAAACCTTCTTTCTCTCCCTCTTTTCCCTTTTCTCTCAACCTCACCTCCGGATCCCATAATAGCAGAGGACCCTTACTATATGTGTCACTTCCCAAGGTTCTTTCACTAACTCAGTTTTTTTCCAAACTCCAAAAAATCAAAATTCATTGTCCCATGCCTTAAACTCACCCAGACTGCAGGCATGAGCCACAAAACCCAGCAGATTGACTGCCCAAAGATACAGCTCTCATCTTCTGAAAAGACAAACTTCACCATTAAGACAGCTTGAAGCAGCCTTAAGAGATCTGTGGACACTGTTCTGGTCCAATCCATTTTCCCCTGCTCCCCACCTACATAAACCTGGCTTCATTTTATAATAAACTTAAGGGTGAGATGTAAGGATTCCTGGCACGTAGCAGCCACATGGAAACCCAACATGGAGTAGGGTGAGATAAGAAGTCCTGGCATGTAGCCCCCATGTGGTAAACCCAACATAGCACTGGCAGAACACGTAATGTATGGAGAGCACACCCCCAGGCGTTGCTATGTAAATCTGTGCTCACCCACTCTCTTAAAAGAAGCCCCTAAGTGAAAGTCTGTCTGTCTCTCTCTTTCTCTTCTGCTTCTCTTCCTCATACCCACTCAACAACTCCACTGAATAAACTCTAGTATGGCATCTGGTAGTGTGTGTCTGATCTCATGTGCAAAACCAACAGTATATATGATATTCATTTAATTTTTGTAAATTTCAAACATAAGTACTCTATTTACATTATTTCTCCTTCAACCCTTCCTATGTACCACCACCTACTTCCTCTCAAATCAATAGTGCCTATTCTTTAATAATTATTGTTACATATATATGCACATAAATCTGTATTATTGAAGTCACTTTAATGTTGTTCATATCATTGTATGTGTTTGCAAGACTAACTACTTGAAACCTAACAACAATTTAAGGGCCTCACATATGGAGAAGACTGACTCTTCCTCTCTGAGTAGCTATTAATTAGTTATAACATCTCTTGGTATGAATCCTTGTGAGATTTCCTTTGTCCACACAGACATGTCAATTGCTGTCCCTTTTCAAATCATATTTAGAAACAAAAAACATTGTTGAGATTCCCTGGGTGTAGATTGTCTGCCATTTTTAGAAGCTACTACTTGACAAGAGATGTTCAGGTCCTCTGGCTCTAGCCTTCCTAATGCCCCCTCTTCAGTAATGGTCCCAAGCAGCATGTGCAGAGATTGTGTTGTTGGGAGTTTTAATCAAGAATGGGTGTTAAAATTTGCCAAATGTACCAAATGTTTGTTCTGCATTTATTTTAATGGCCATGTCTTGTATGCATGTATGTATGTATGTATGTGTGTGTGTGTATATATATATGTTTGCTATTATGTTCTATCACATTGATTCATATCTATTAAAACATTCTCATGTCCAGAGAGAATTTCTACTTGGTTGGGGTGTAAATATGAATTTTTAATGTGCTATTGAAATAAATTGGCTTGCATTTCATTAAGGATTTTTACTTTAATGATCATGAATATGGATCTGTAGTTTTATTTTCTTTTTCCATATTTCCTTGTCTTTTGTATCTGGCTATACTGACCTGATAGAATGGGTTTTGGAATGAAGCCTTTTTTCTGTTTTATTAGGAGGTGAATCATTTTAAATAAATTAGCTAATTGTTTTTTTTAAAGTTTAATTTAAAAGAAAACATCTTGCTTGTGTCTTTCCCTGTTCTGTAATATTTGATTAGTTAACACATTTCTTAATTTATTGGGTTTCTTTTACTTCTTAATTCAAACTTAGTAGGTTGAATGCTTTTAGAAGTTAAAACAAATTTACAAGTTATCAAATTATTGACACATACATTTTATGGCATTTAATTCTTCTTTTTTCTTTATATATTTTTGGTTGTATTTATTAATGACTATGCATATGTGTATCTGTATTTTGTAAGTATCTGACAGAGTGTTCCATGTGTATTTCAGAAAGCATCTTGTGAAGTCAATTCTCTCTTTCTACCATGTGGACTCCAGTATTTAATTTAGGTATGGAGTTTGACACTCAAGTGTCTTTACCTAGTGAGTCACATGTATGGCCCCTATTCTTTCCATTTTTAAAGTAAAAATTAAAATTTCTCCTCTTTAATTTCTTATTTTATTTGATTCTTCTCTGATTTGTCCTGAAGTAGTCTCAGGAACCATCATCACTGTGGGTTGGCCAATTTTCTTTAGAGTTTTCAGAAACATACTTTAGTTGTATTTAACTTTTTGTAATATTACATGTACTTTAATTATTTTGTTCATTCTCCAAATATTGCACTTATTATGATTTTTAATATTTCTTGTTATGTAAAGTATGGTTATTCATCTTTCTCTTTTTTCTTTTTCTTTTTTATTTTATCTCTCTTTTCATGAAAAATAGATTATTCTCTCATACAATACATCAGGACCACTGTTTTCTTTCTGTGCCTTGCAAAGTAATTTCCCATGCCAAAGAGACTAGAACATAAGGGTGATGGCTCCATGCAGGTACCAGATCCAATAAATTCAATGAGCAGTGTGGGGCCCTGCTCTTAGTTTTTAGAGAGTGATCCTTTGTCCTGTCCTTGGTTGTTTAGGGATCTCCACATTATCAACCAACAACTCAACTGTCCCACCCCTGGAAGTTTTTTCTAGCTACTTAAGGATGGCCAGTTCAGACAACATATTCCCCATCTCTAGGAGTCTTCACTGGGATTATCTTCATAGATTCCAGGAACTTTCCATTGCATAGATTTCTATCATCCCTCAAATGCATCCTCCAGTTCCAGCTGTCTCTCCCTGAACTGTCTGTCCCTTCCCACTCCAAGTGATCCTTTTCACACCTGTCCACATCCTCCCTCAGTCCAGCCTCAAAGTCTCTTCTATTTCCCCTTCCCGTGTGTAACATCCTAGAGCCCTCCTCTCTACCTAAAGCTCTCTCATCCTGTGGTCTCTAGCTTGATTATCATTTACTTAACAGCTTATATTGACTTATGAATGAATGAAGGTAGATATTTGTCATTATAATTTCCCTTTTGAATGCTGCTTTTTTTTTACTGAATTCTATGGTTTTTTAATATACTATGTCTTCATTTTCCTTTATATTGCAATACTTTTAAGTTTCCTTTAGGTTTCATATTAGACATTATGGCTATTCAATAATATGTTGTTTAGCCCACATGCTTTTGTATTTCTGTTTTTTATAACAGTTAAGTTTTTCTAGATTTCTTTTATTGTTGTCAGAAAAGACATGTAGAATGACTTGTTCTTCTGATATGTGTTAAGACTTACATTGTGACCTAACAAGTGATATATAGTGAGTATTCCTTGGCACTTTAGAAAATTTTGGAGATGTGAAGTTAACATGTCATTTCTACAATGTTATCCCAGTCAACATTTTTAAAATAAATTTTCCTTCCTGTTTGTTTTGTTTCTTATATCACATTATTATCATATTGCTGTCAATCCCTGTTATTAGATGTGCCATGTTTAGTTATATATTTAAGTGCTCTGATATAAAGTATATATTTACAGTTGTCCTTATTGTTGAATTTAATTTTTTATCTTCATATCTTATCCTTTCTTTTCTTTGTATGTAATGTTTTGTTTCAATCTATTTTGTGTGATATAAGAATGACTACTCCTGCATACATCTTTATTTATAGCCCAAAACTTTCTTTGAAATTAAAATTTATAGTAAAACTAAGAGCAGAAGACTCTAAGAAGTAATCTTGATGCTTCTTGGAGATAAAGACATTTTTCCATACAATTCTTTTCTTTAATAAGTCAAGCTTCAATGAGTTATAAAATCTGATCTACCTCTGCCATGATGAGTTTAGAGTTACTAAGTCTCAGACCACGAGGTGAATTATTCTTGACTTTAAATAATTTTTTTAAAGTGAATAACCTAAGATAGTATACTATCATTTTAGAGTATTTGTACTATATACCTATTATTTTCAAATAACACAGAATTTCAGATTTGACTCAGGCTGACAAGATAGCTCAATAGGTGACCCAACTCCCTGAAATTGTCCTGTGACCTCCACACCTGTGTCATGACATATAACTGTCCCTAATACACATATCTGCAAAATAAATACCAAAAACTTTAAAAAAGTCCTTAAACTCGATTATGACAGATAGAAACTAGGTTTTATACTGAAATGTTTCTTGACATTTTAATATAGTTAAGAAGTATATAAAGCTAGTATCAATCCACACAAACTAGTTTGTACTAGTTCCTAAATTTCTATCACTAGACCTTAAGCATTTGAAGCTAAAATACATGGATGTTAAATTTTAACATCTTATTTAACTAATTTTGTTTTCTGGACACAAATTTTATATTTTATCTATGAAGTCAGTGTCAATTACTAACCACTGTGTTATTAATTTGAATAAGGGCTTTGGTTGTAGCTCAGCTAGTACAATGTGTGTCTAGCTTTTAAAAAGTTCTAGGTTAGATTGGAAGTACCTCACAAAGTTCATGTGGTAGTACAGGCCTGTAATTGCGAGAAGAGGGATAGTTTTCAACTCTGGTGAATATAATATCATGCTTATAATAGAAGTAAGCCTTTTCAAGCCTATGTAAAATAAAACTGCATGACTTAAAGTTTAAATAGATATTGACACGTGAATAAAGAATTTGGAAGACAAGGTTTTAAAAATGACAAAACTTGCTACTATACTTATTTCATTTCTTAAAACATAAATTATCTTAGGTAAGTTATTTAGAGCCTCAAAGCTTCACATATATGAAACATATAAGAAAAGTTTCATTATCATCTCAGTCATTATGTTAGGGCAAACATTCAACCATTATATGCCATTGATAATTTTTTTTTTTACAATTTATCCTAAAATAAATAAGGCGCTTCATATGCACACAATTAAATAACAGAGTTGCTGCCATTCCTTTCACAAATCTGTATTTTCAGAAATTCTTCTCGCTACACCTTCAGAGACTTGTTAATGAAAGCAAAAACGCTTATTTCTTTCTTTATCTATAATTTATTTAGATTTTGCTAGTTCATCTTTCTAGATAATGATTCACAAATATTCAATAAGGTATAAACTTGGAGAGAAAAAAAAGGTGGGCAAGAAAACATACATACTTATTACTTAAAACCAGAAAAAAGATTTAAATTGGAGCTATATCAAGCAAAAAGTTGTGAAGTGGTGACTACTTTAGCACGTTGGAAGGGAAGAGTGACTACTGATTACTGCAGACCATATTATTCAAGTTTTACTTTCAAATATGTGTTTGTGATTGAAAAACAGGTTCATTTTACTTAAAATATGGCATACAAATGTTTTATGTTAACTCAAAAACTGAATGGAATCCCTGAATCCATCAAAAGTAGCCAAAATGAATATTTCATATAGAAAAAAATAAGTGTGTGTCTTCAATGGTCCATTGTGGCAGTTCTCCCAAGGTATCAGTCTATAGATATTTATACATATTGTACTATTTTTAAAAATTACTTATTTCACGTCTACTATTTGCCCAAACAGACTATGAAGAATCTCAGAAGTCAAATGGAATAAAAGTACAATATTCTTCTTTTACTATGCTATCCATTCTATTTTCCCCTTAACTTTATAGTGATTACATAATATCACACTAATTTTGCATAGCTAATAGACAATGAAAATTATTTCAAAATAAGGTTTAAGATAAGTTATTTTTTTTCTAACTGCAGTTTTAAATGGACCAACTGCCTAAATTTCTTCTGAAGCTAGCCTCTCATATACTTGAAGCTTAGATAGTTTCACTTATTGTGGCTCAACAGTCTGAACTGCTTTACTTTCCTTCAAGGGAAGTAATTTGCTATCTTCAAATCTTTCCATATGATCATATCCAGATATTTCTAGATTATCCAGTATATTTTTACAAATGGAAGGATTTAAACATTATATCTTGAAAGGTTCTTAGGAATAAAAAGCAGACAATTTGCCATGCCCTTCATCTAAGGCCATCTTACAAAATAACTAGAATAATATCTTTTATTTTGATATCTAGTAGTTAATTCCATACCCATGCTCACACAGATGTCTCTGGTTAAGCCAAGTAGGCTACAAAGCTAAACAAAGACACAGATGGGGAAAAATACTTAAATGTTAATAATCTATAGTAGTAAACTATGTACATCTAAGAATTGTCAAAGAACAAATTTAATAAAGTTTCATTTTTTAAAAAAAGAAACCCATTTACCTAATATAAAAATACGTGCAAATATATTAAAGGTGAAGGGTGATCCAGCAGAACCAAGTTCTCCTAGTGACTCAAGACAATACAACAAACATCTGAGTTCAGGCATCTTGGATCAACTAGATCAGCCCACCCAACAGCTCTGTAGAGAAGCTTAGATTTTAGCATACAGGGTGCACATCTGGTAAGACTGTTGATTCCTTTTCTCTATGGAAAAAAATCCATCTTATTTTATGCTAGATTTTCTACATCATGAAATTATAGCATCAAGTATCATCAACAATTTGGATTCATCATATTGTTTAGATTGACAAAGAGAAGTAGTGATAGTAGCCTATATTGTCTGAAGGGACCTCAAGAGCCTCCTTGAATAACAGTTTGGTATTACTTTTCTATTATTGTGATAAAATACCATGACCTGTTGCTGAATCCTAGCAGTTCCCTTGAGAGAGGGGGTGAGAAGATGGAAAGTCAATAACACAGACCCTGGGAGTCAGGTGAAAAGCAATGGACTGACTCATTTATTCAACAATGGGGAAAGCCTTATATACCCCACTCCTATCACCCAGGTCTACAACAGCACCTGTTGCTAGGCCCTCAAGCAGATTCCAGGTTAGCCCATAAGGAAATGCATTATGTGCATGCTTTTTTAACTGGTTTGAGCCAATTTTTTTGACCCTATGGGACTGCCCTACTACAGTGACAAAGGCAACTTATACAAGGAATAACTACTATGATTCCAGAGAGCTAAGTATACATCATGGTGGAGACACATGACAACAAGCAGCAAGCATGTGACTATAGAAAAAAAAATTCAGAATTCACACCTTTTACCATAACCCCAAAGCAGAAAGAGTGAACTAGGAATAATGAAAGTCTTTAAAGATTCAAAACCTTCCTCTAGTTACATACTTCAAAACCACATTGTCTAACATATTCAGATAATACGATTTTGGGAAACAAGTACTCAACTTTCTGAACCTATGTGGAACATTAATATCCATAGTATGAAAAACTCCTAGTATCTCAACAGTAGGAGACTCATTTAATAACCTACAAGGTTGCTAATTTTTAACTAGTTATGAAACCTAACTATCCTTGAGTACTCAGGTAATTGTGGCTATAATTACTGGGGATACTATAGGGTTTAATTGTTATATTGGGAAGAAATTATAAGTATTTCTGTATACACATACACTTCTAAAATTCAGGAATATCATACATAGGTCATTTGGGCACACTAAGAAATATCAAAATCCTTTTATGGAAGTTCATGCAATTTTCTTCCTGGCATGCTGAGCTTCCATTTAAAAAATATCACTACGACAAACTACACAATATATGTTGGGATACATTTCTTTCTTACCATAATATAAAAAGAATACTATTTCATCCTGTTCTTAACAAAAAAGTAAGTGTCTGTTCCTGTATCTTTTTAAAATTTTATTTCATTTGTATTGGTGTTCTGCCTGCATGTATGGCTGTATGAAGGCATCAGATCCCACGTAACTAGAGTTACAGACAGTTGTGACCTGCCATGTGGTTGCTGAGAATTGAACCCAGGTTCTCTGACAGAGGACTCCTATGCTCTTATCCACTAAGCCATCTCTCCTGCCCCTTGTCCTGCATCTTTACATATATTTTTCTTATAAAAATAAGGCTGTTGGGCCTGGGGAAACAGCTCAGGGGTTAAGAGCACCTGCTACTTACTCTTGCAGAGGCCCCCAATCCAATTCCCAGGACTCATCTCAGGCAGCTCACCTTCAGGGAATCTAACACCTTCTTCTGGACTCTGTGAGTACTGTCACAGAATTACTCACACATGAATACACTGGTATATTAATAATTTAGAAATAATTAATAAATAATTTGTAGTAGCATATAGGACTCATTAAATGCATGTAAGAAGAAACATGTCAATATATTATATTCTTTATGCAATTGTATAAAATACAAGCATCCTTAGCCCATTTACATATAACTTTATGAAATTTATTTGATGTTTGCTTACTTACAGCATTTATGTTGACTGTATTTTATTAAAATATTTGAAAGTCCTTTAGGACTTATAAACTAAATAGAAGAGGTTAGTCATTGCAGTTATTTCTCTAATCAATGAATAGGAGTCAATTCTCTTATAATGATCTTCCATTGGATTAATTGATGTGGGAATGTTTTTCAGTATACTGTGAATAGCAATCTTTAAATAAAGGAGCTGTTTTGGTCCATGACAGGCACCATAGAAAAAGTAGGAGGAAGAATCAAAATAGGTAGGAGGAGCAGGGCAGAGTCAGAGACAGATTAAGCCAGAAGCCCAAAGGGGCAACATGTAAGGAGAGACAGACTGAACCAGATGCCCAAGAAGAAGCAAGCATGTAAGGAACACAGGTGAGCCACGGGCCACGTGGCAAAATAGATTAATGAAAATGGGTTGAGTTAAGATAAAAGAGCTAGCTAGCAATGTGCCTGAGCCATAGGCCAAACAGCATGAAGTTAATAAAAGTGTCTGAGTCATTTCTGGGGACCTGAGCAGTTGCGGTTGGCTAAGGGGTCTGGGGTTACAGGTCTGTGGGTCTGGACCTCTGGCCACACAGGGCCAAAACACCACATTGTAACAATTAATCTTTCCCATTATTGATACATTACGACTAGGGACTATTTCCTGTATTCCACTTATCTAAAGTCAAGAACTAAGAAGTTTTGGTTCTTATTAATTCAACTATTTGAAAAAAATAGTCTAAATTACATCAGTATAGCCACAATGCATATTCATCATCAGACAATATAAACATAAGAGTATTTTAACTTCTGTTCTAAAATTGAGATTGATATTTTAACCAATTTTACTTCATTTAATATATACAAAAAAATAAAACAGATTTATAAGTATCCACTTACACATACACTAGAAAAGGACTATTTGTTGTGAATTTCTCATTGTTTCAGTCAACTTTATTATAATAGTCTCTGGTTACCCAGGAATATTTCTGTAAGACTCAGGGTGACCAGATTATGCCAACTCAGACTATCAAGCCATAGATACAGTGAATAATTCAACTTATTTGTTTGTAAATAGAATTAAACATGTGTCTTTTATGTGTAGGAAAGAATATGCAGGGCCCAGGGATTTGTCACCCATAAATATTCATTAAAAGCAGTTAAAGTGAATCATTGATGCCAGATAACAGAAGATGGTTAAAAATCAGTCTGTGGACTTCAGTTAGTCAAACTATTTATATTTTCAATAACTCAAAACTGAATTAGAAAATAAGAACAGTGCTCTAAAAATTTTATATTGGAACAGATGCTGTTTTTCAGAAATCAAGAATGGCTGAAGGATTCCTTGACAGTGAGAGTTCTTTGAGATAATATGCTAAAAACGTATTTATTTTTATGTGTGTCTTGAAGGGTGAATATGTTGGTATAAAGAAACATGTAAGTTAAAGAAAAATATATGATAATCCACAAATTTCATCATATTAAATATCAACAATACAAGTGGACATCTAGATGAAGCAGAAGGTCCATGATTTAAGGAAGGCTGGCCTATCTCTAAGGCCCTTTGCTTCTCTGTTGTTTTTTTTTTTTTCATTGCATAAAACTTGTAACTTAAGTCTACTTGCTTTTAGTTAGATGCTTCTTTCTAGTATAATATTTGTTTTTGTTTGTTTTCACATTTTTCTTCTATCAGGTGACAATGATCAAAATGAAGATAATTTTGACAATATGTGATATGGATTCACTGGGCTATACTTTTGTTGTTTTTAATAACCTCTGAGAAAAGTGATTCCTAGCCATCTTATTTAGGAATAACTTCCAGAAAAAAAAAAATCTGTAGTTGTGTTCAGACTGATATAGTGCTAAGGAAAAGAACATGAAAGGCAGAAGTCTTTCTGTGATCTAAAATGCTCTAAGGAGTTTAGCATTGAAGGACTGTAAATGGATACAGAGAAAAACGATTCTAAATGCATGAATTCAGGAAACAATCTTTGGGAAATTCTTCTATTGATCATCTTTTTAGATTATAATGGAAAGATTCAAATTTTCTGAAGCTGAAATCCATTCCATTAAGAAATGATATTGATAAAGATTTATAAGCCTTTATGGATGTACTATGATTTTTACTGTTTAAGAATAGGCACGAATAGAAGTGTTTATCTGAATTCTTGTTCACTGATATATGGGGACAAACCTGTACCACAACTTCAAGAGTTCATTGTTGAAATTTTGCATACATTATGCATCAACCCACTGAATGTGCCTTAATGTATACATTCTTCTGAAACAACAAAGTAGCATCATTTTTGTAAAAGACATTCTTGGAAATCTTACTGAAAATACATACTGATTACTGAATTTCCTGAATGCCTATGGGAACAAACAAGTTAAAATCAAATGTTAATCACATGTGTACACTTCTCAAAATAGGATGAACACATGAGTGACAATACTTGAAAATTTTTCATGAATACATGGAAGTATAGGTTGTAAGAATAATTTGATTACAGATTGATTCAATACAATGTAGCAATAACTTAAAATTCAATTGAATTGCTCATCTATGACTTATTCCTTCACATCTGTGAAACACATTTATCAAAGCTCTTCTATTTCCATTACAAAGTCCAGGTACTAAATACTATAAGGTATAGAAAAATTAGAGATAGAAGGCCATATATTCAACTCAATGTAGATCATACTAGCTTTTCAGAATTTAAAACAAATTATGAAACTGCTTTTGACTCATAATTTTTTGCCTATAGTGTAGAAACAACACTTTTCATATTCATCTGTTGGTGTGAGAGTGTGGTTCATGACACGTAGCTGTGCATGCCAATATAAAAGTTTAAAAAGAAAAAGTTTATCAACAGCATATTCCATTTAGTTCCTGAATTATTTTTCAAAATTATAATCTGAATTTATTTTTCCTCATATTTTTAAATCCATGGCTTTTATTTAATATTAAAAAATTAAGAGTTGGAGATATTGCTCAGAGGTTAAAAACATTTGTTGCTATTGCAAGTACCTGAGATCAATTCTAAGAACATGGTGGTTCACAACCATCTGTAACTCCAGTTCCAATAGAACTGGTTTCCTATTGTAAAACTCTAATTCCAATTGGATTCTAAAAGTGAATATAATGCTTTTTTCATGATGTCTCAGCCACAAAGCATGCATGTGGTAAACCTGCATACATGCAAGCAAAATAATCATATATATAAAATAAAATAAATAAATCTAAACCAATACAATTTGCCTCAATCACTCAGTGCAAAAATGTCAAAAGGAAAGAAACAAGAACCTTTACAAATAATACAGCATTGATAATGAGTTTTTGTGAAATTCTTCCTAAGATTTCCTAACAACAATTTAAGTTTATTATCACTGATATTATATGAAAATAACATAGTTTACTATAAAAATATAGTAATCATTTTATGTAAGACTTTAGTCAAGTCATCTGTTATTTCTTAAGTATAGAAATTATACAGAAAGCTATAAAAGTGATAACTGACATTCTGATTTATATGTATATTACTAGAAGTAATGCTCTGCAAATGTCTCTCACCCAGTAGAATTTCTTCAAGCAATGTATCATGATCCAGGTCTAGAAACTCAGTATTTTTTCCTGTTTCTGTGACATCAGATTTAGATACGTTGGTCCATATAATAAAATTCCCAGGATGTTTTAGTATAAACCTGAACAGTGACCTGCTAATTTATCATGAGAAAGCAGCTGTCAACCTGACTAGAGAATCAGTTCAACCAGACCAGCAAATTCTTTTCCTGAGGAAAATATCAAAAGACAGTCAACTATAATTAGAGAAGTCTAGTGAGAAAGTCAGTTGGATGACTCAAATGTAATAGTCCCATGCCTATATGCCTCTTTGCTATGGCAACTCCTATTAGGATCTGTGAACATTCCATAAATCATTGTTAAATTAAAGAAAAATTGACTCAGAGTTGTTACTGACAGAAAGACTAGATGTTAAGAGTCTGTTGGGTTTGTGAAGTATAGGCTTGAAAATGTAGAGACAGAATTCTGACTTATAAATGTTAGTACCATTGCAGGTTAAAAAGTAGTAACAGATTAAAATGGAAGATTCATATACTAATACTGAAGATAAATTTTGGAAATTTGAGGGAGGATAATTAGTAATATCATAAATGGGAAATTAATGATTTGATTCAAATAGGGTGTATGAAAGAATTCACTCAGAAGATTATAAACAAATATTCTATGTGTAAATGAACTTAGATAAAGAAGGTAGAGCAATTAGAGTTTATTAAAATCCATCAGTAACAAAAGTCTCCTAAACTTGGGTTTATCATGGGCAAATGATTGTGAGTTGTGTTTTTATAGTAGGAGAAATACTTCTATCAGTATGTCCACCTAATTAATACTTATAATCTAGGGAGAGAAAAGTATTTAGTGAAACCAGCATAAATTAAATTAATATATGAATCCAATCCTGTTGGAACAATGCATTTGTAATTTTTAGTGTACATTTGACTATTATAGTAAATTTTCTGGGTGTTTCTAAGGCAATGGTTCCAGAGAAGATTAGTACTTGAGTTAGTTGACTGAGTGGGAAACTGCTGCCACAATGTGAACAAGATTCAAAGGGTCAAAGATGCCAAACAAAAGAGGATGTGGAAAAACATCTCTTCTCCCCACCCAAAACTCCTCACACAGAGCTGGGATAGTCTTCTCCTGGTTGTTACTGTCAAAACTCAAGGCTCTCTGGTCTTTGTACTCTAGTACCTCTCTTACCAGGTTTACAGGTTTGGAGCTTGAGACTTAGTGTTATATTGTTGAATTTACTTGTTCGAATCTATCTATCTATCTATCTATCTATCTATCTATCTATCTATCTATCTATCTATCTACCTACCTAATAACTAGATATCAACTATCTATCTACTTACCTACCTATCTTTCTATCTATCATCTATCTATATATCTATTTTTAACACATTAGTAAATTTATACTTTTCTGGGAACGAGAGACTTTATGAGAAGTGATAAAACAACTATATTTGTTTGTGGGGATTTAATAAAGTTTCAGAAGTTTTGGAGATATCAGAGGGAATAAACACCACAGTCAAATCTTACCCAGCTGTCTTCTAGCTTCCTCAGCCTCGATTCCCTTGGAATGGCCTTTTCTGTGTTTGAATCCCCTCTAAAGTATTCTTTCATAATTAAGGTGTGGCCCCACCACTGCCTGCTTGGGAGCCTGGAATTCCTTCTATAATCTGAAGTGACCTTGACTCAGTTAGGATTAAGGGTGTAGGTCACCACTCCCAGGATACTCCCTGTGCTGGGATTAAAGGTTTGAATCACCACTCTGATTTTCCTAGACTGACTGTGGTTAGAGCTCTGGGACTTCTGGAGCTTTTACTAACCCCCCACATAGACTGTGGGTAGATTCCATCTGATATCTCCAAAACTTCTGAAACTTTTATTGAATTCCTACATCTGTTTAGATAGCTGAACTATGAACTCCAAGGGTTAAAGTTACATTTTACTTAGGATATTTTATCTTCTGATTCCTCAGAATTTAAGTCAATCTAGCAAAAATGACAGAATCATTTCATCAATACTGAAATATCAGTCTTTGTTTCTTTCTGTCTTTCCTTTTCTGGTTGTGTGTGTGTGTGTGTGTGTGTGTGTGTGTGTGTGTGTGTGTGTGTGTGTGTGTGTGTGTGTGTGTTTCTATGCAAAGCACTCATCGATTCACATATTACTTTGGTAATTTGGTTGAAATAATGCTCAACTTCATATGTAATAACAGGAAACTCAGCATTGCCAAAACAATCCTGCTCAATAAAAGAACTTCTGGAGGCATCCCCATCTCTGACTGACTTCAAGCAATACTATAAAGACAGTAATAAAAACAGCCCAGCACTGACATTAAAACATAAAAATAGACTTGTGGATAAATGGAACTGAATTGAAGACACCAACATTAACTCACACACCTATGAACACCTGATTTTTTGACAAAGAGGCCACAAATATTCAATGGAAAAGAGATAGTATCTTCAACAAATGATGATGGCATAACTGGATGGTAGTATGTAGAAGAATGCAAATAGATGCAAACCTATCACCCTGCACAAAGATCAAACCCAAGTGAATCTAAGACCTCAACATAAACCCAGTTAAACTTAACTTGACAGAAAAGAAAGTGGAAAATACCCTCCAATGCATTGGCACAGGTGACCAATTCCTAAATATAACACCAGTAGCACAGACACTAAAAATAACAATCAGTAAGTAGGACCTCCTGAGACTAAGGAGCTTCTGCAAGGCAAAGGACAGAGTCAATAAGACAAAACTACAGCCTACAGAATGGGAAAAGACCTTCACCAACCCTACATTGGATTTCAAAAATATATAGAGCACTAAAAATCTAAAGCCCCAAAACCTAAGCAACCAGTCAAAAAATGAGGTTCAGATACCTAAAAAGGAATTCTCAGCAGAAGAATTACAAATAGATGAAAGGCACTTAAAAATGCTCAACATCTTTAGATACCAGAGAAATGCAAATCAAAACAACTTTGAAATACTACCTTATACCTGTCAGAATGGCTAAGATAAAAACATAGATGAGAACCTATGCTGGAGAAGATGCAGGGCAGGGGAAACACTCCTCCATTGCTGATAGGAGTGTAAACTTGTACAGCCACTCTGGAATTCAGCATGGCAGTTCCTTAGAAAACTGGGAATCAATCTCCCCAATGATCCAGCAGTACCACTATGGGGCATATACCGAAAGGATGCACATTCATAACCCAAAGGCATTAGCTCACCCATGTTTATGGCAGCATTATTCATAATAGCAAGAACCTGGAAACAGCCTAGGTGCCCCTCAATTGAAGAATGATTAGCAAATTGTGATACATCTACACAATGGAGTACTTACTCAGCAGTAAAAAAAAAAAATCATCACATCCTAAAATTTGCAGGCAAATGGATGGATTTGAATATCCTCCTGGGTATCACAAGCCCAGATAGAGAGGCATGGGATGTACTCATCATAAGTGGATTTAGACATAAGCAAAGAATACTTAAGCTGAAAACCACAACCCCTAAGCAGCTAGAGATCAGAAACAACTTGAGAGACATCCAGACATTCCCCTAAGAAGAAAAAATAAGAGAAGATCACCTTAGCAAATTGGGATCATAAAGGGTTGTAACCAAGAATGGGTAGGAACAAATTATCAGATAAGGAGAATTGTTGAATGAGAGGAACAAAGAAGGAGATAAAAAGAGATAGATATCTCAATAGAGAAAGCCAATGTGCGGTTGGAAAGAATCAGGGCACTAGAGAAGCCTCCAAAACCTCACAGGATATCTCTGGCTAGATCTCTAACCAATAGTGGAAGGGGTGCCTAAATAGTACTTCCCCTATAATCAAATGAATAACCACCCTAGGTGTCATCACAGAACCTACATCTAATGGGGAATGGAGGTGGAGGCAGAGATCCATGGATGAGCACTGGACAGAGCATGTGGTCCAGCTGAGAGTGCAGGAGGAGAGTCTGTATGTAGTAAGAGGTTTCTGTCCTGGACTTTCGAGCCTAGCCTCAAGGTTTAGACCCGCAGACTCACAGACACACTAGCACTTACATTAATTTTAGGCTGATCGGCATAAGGCCAAGAAATACAACTTGCTAACTCTTTACCCTTAAACTAACCCATGATTCTTATCCTGTTGAGCCTGGGGCACAGTGTCTTTTCTTAGAGCAGTATAGTTGTCCTCTACATCTTCTGGTTTATCTGGCAACTCTGGAGTCTCTGTGGCATTTCTGCTCTGTTCTTCCTCTTCCTAGAGTTTTCTTAGTCTGGTAGCCCCACCCACACTTCCTGTCTGCCCTTGGCCAATTAGCACTTTTTATTAAACTCATAAGCGGGACAATTATTTACAACATAACATCATAAATCCACTACATATCTCCTTTTTTTCTTTTAAAACAAGAACTTTAAATCTATTTTTTTGTAAAATTGTTCTATTATTTATAATAACTTGTAACTAACACTGTAAACAAACATAAACATTTATAATCTATGTTTTGGGGATGTGGGCATTGTTTCTAGGGCTTTTTTGTTGTTGTTGTTGTTTAATGATGGTGCTGACAATTTTATGGGAATCAAAAAAAATTTAGGATTATGTATAAGTGTTTTGTGTTAAGAGGTTTCTGTCCTGGACTTTTGGTCCTAGCCTCAAGGTTTAGTCCCTCAGACCCACAGACCCACAGAGACACACAGATGCTTACATTAAATTTAGGCTGATTAGCCTAAGGCTAAGGCATATAACTTCCTATCTCTTTACCCTTAAACTAACCCATGACTCTTATCCTGTTCAGCCATGAGGCTCGGTACCTTTTCTCAGAGCAGTATAGTTGTCCTCTGCATCTTCTGGTTCATCTGGCAACTCTGGAGTCTTTGTGGCATTTCTGCTTTGTTCTTCCTGTTCTTAGAGTTTTCTTAGTCTGGTAGCCCTGCCAATACTTCCTGTCTGCCTTTGGCCAATCAGCACTTTTTATTAAACTCACAGGCGGGACAATTATTTACAATATAACATCATAAATCCACTACATCTGTTTGAGCAAGGAGATAAGGATTATGAGGAGAAGTCCCACAGGAGAAGTCCCACAGAGATTGCTCACTGGAGCTCTGGGGAGCTCACTGAATCAAGAACAGCCACTGGGGAACCATCAAGAAAAGTAGCTAGGTCCTTCAATGGTATGGAACTGCTGATTGAAATGGGCAGTATGTGAAGCCAATCTTGTCCCCAGCACTCTAGCAGGCCTAATAGCAGGTGCCCCTCCTCCCTGTCAACTCAGTTAACTGGAGACTCTACGTCTTATTACACACTCAGGTACTCATGGTCCTCTAAGCCCTTTTATCCATTTATTTCTTTCAAGATATACTCTGTATTCTATTCCTGCCTACTTGGAGTAATTTTTTCTCAGACACCTCTGATGTAGACTAGATACCCCCAGTTCTTTCCCTCAGTCTCTATAAGCCTTCTTTCTCATAGGTCATTTATGTTCCTTTTTGACAACCACTGGCATACAGAAGTACTTTCTACATGCAAACACACAGGCACTACGTTTTGTAAAGAAAGCAAGAGAAACCAAAGAATGAAAGGCATATGAAACAAAGAAAATACCAGCTATCAACATCTATAATTACCTCAGTCATCACAAGTCCAATGCTTAGGCACCTGCCCAAAAAGACAAATATGAATAACTAAGACAGCATGACTCATCAGGAACCAAGTGATCCTATTACATTAGATCCTTAGTAATGCAATATAGCTGACGAACAAGACTAAGACTTCAAAATAGTAACTATAAATATGTCCAAGAACCTTAAAAAGGACATGAATAAATCCATTAATGAAGTCTGTGAAACACAAAGTTCATAAAAAAATACAAAGAAACAGTTTAATGCAACAATGAAAATACTTCAAGACATTAAAGTACAAATAAGATCACTAAAGAAAACACAGCTAAAGAACTAGAAATGAAAAATTTAGGAGGCTAAGTAAAAACCTCAGGGACAAGCCTCAGACACAGAATATAAGAGAGGAGAGCACCTCAAGGATTGGAGACAAGATGGACAAAATGGATACCTCAGCCTAAGAAAATGTTAAATATTAAAAAAAAATACCAAGGCACAAAACAGCCAGAAAATATGGGACACGATGAAAGTAACAAATCTACAAATAATAGGTATCAAGGAAGGAGAAGAAATCCAGATCAATGACACAGAAAATATTTTTAACAAAATCACACCTAATTTTCCTAATCTAAGGAAAGAGGTGCCTATGAATGTACAAGAAACATACAGAACACAAAATAAACTAAATCAGAAGACAAAGTAACCTTGACATATATAAATAAAAACACTAAACACAGAGAACAAAGAAAGGATAATTAAAAGATGTGAGAGGAAAATACCAGGTAACATATAAAGGTAGTTCTATTAGACTAACACACATGACTTCTCAAAGACTTAAAAGCCAGAAGGGTCTAAACAGATGTTCTACCAGCTCTCAGAGTCCAAAGACACCAGCTCAGACTACTATATTCAGAAAAACTGTCAATCACAATCAACAGAAAAAGAATAACACCCCAAGTCACAAACACATTTAGGCAATACCTATCTACCACTCCAACTCTATAGGAAGTAACAGAAGGAAGACTTTACTCTAAGAGATTAACCACACCCCCAAAGAACAAGGAATAAATAATTACAGACCAGTAAATAAAAATGGGTGGAGAGAAACCCACATCATACTAGCAAATGTCATAAATAACAGTTTCAATAAACAATGCTTATTGAAAACTTGCAACAGTCTCAAATCCCCCAATAAAATGAAACATACTAACAGACTGGCTGAGAAAGTAAGATCAACCATCTTTCTTCATCATTCAAGAAATATATCTTACCATCAAAGATAGATAACACCTTAGGGTAAAAAGCCAGAAAATGATATTTAAAGCAAATGTACTTACTAGATTAGTATAGCCATTTCAATATATTACAGAATAGAACTCAAACCAAAATTAATTAAAAGAGATAGATATCGCGTATTCATTAAAGGAAAGATCCACATAGATGAAATTATAATTCTTATCATCCATGCACCAAACAAAATGCCAACCAAGTTCATAAAAATATTAAATCAGTTAAAATCACATATTCCCTCTTACACAGTGATATTAGGTGACTTCAATGCCAGTCTCACAAATAGACAGATCTTCCAGATAAAACTAAACAGAAAAATGTTAGAGTTAAAAAACCTCATAAATCAAATGGACTTAACAGATATTTTAAAAATAGTTCACACAAACACAACATTATAGTTTTTTCTCAGTATCTCATGAACTTAAAGTCTCAATAGATACAAGAAAATTGAAATACAACCCTATGTCCTGTCTGATCACCATAAGTTAGAGCAGGATATTAACAACAACAGAAAATTTATGTAACTGAACAAATTCACTACTGGACAAAAATAAATATATTCATACAAAAATTAAGAAAATAAGAACTTTTTTAATAATTGAATGAAAATGAAAACTCAACATACCTAAACATATTGGACACAATTATGTTGGTTCTAATAGGCAAGATCAGAGAACTAAATGCATAAACAAAAATGGTGAGAGCTCTTAATAATTTAGCAACACACTTGAAAGCTCTTTTACACAAAAACCAACTCTCAAAGAGTAAAAAGCAATAAATAATTGAGCTCCTTGATGAAATAAATAAAATATAAATGTGAAAAGGGAAAAACTGCAGAGAGAAAAGATTCAAACTAATAAAATTAGAGATATAAATATAGACATCACAAGATATACCAATGAAATTCAGAAAGTTTTAAGGATGACATTCAAAATCTACACTTCCCCAAACAGGAAAGCCTAAAAGATTATTAAGTTAGATAAGTAGCATACTCAGATTTATAACCCCTCATGAAATAGAAGCAATAATTAAAAATCTCCCAAATCCCACCTTTAGTATGTGCAGGACCTAATAGAATCATGGCAGATTTCTACTAGACTTTCAAAGAAGAATTGACACTAATACTACTCAAATTATTCTGCAAAATAGAAGCAGAAGGAACACTGACTTATTTTTAATGAGGCTATAATTACCCTGATATCTAAACTATAAAAATACCCAACAAATAAAGGAATTACAGACCAATTTCCCTTTTGAACAGATGAAAAATCTTACAATATAATACTTAGAAACTGAATCCAAGAAAATAAAAATATCCACCATAATTTAGAAGGTTTTATCCCAGAGATACAGGCATGTTATTGAATATACATAAAATAATAAATGTAATCTATCACACAAACTGAAAGTAACCACACAATTACCTTGTTAGATGTAGAATAGAGTTTTGACTATATCTAAATACCCCTTCATGATAAAAGTTCTAGATAGATTAATGATGTGATGTCAGAGAGAAACACAGCAAGCTGTCACTGAGATAGCAAAATGTAAAAAAAAAAAAAAAGTACAAGCAAAAGGGGAGCAGAGTCCAAGATGACTTCTTAGTAGTAGATTTTTCTTGGGTCGCTTCTGTCTGTTGTTGGAGACCAGGCAGGACTCCTTTAAGAGATGTTTTCTGATTCAGCTTTTGTGGCAAAAACTATGTGGCTCTTCTAAGAGGCCCTGCTGTCTAATACTTAAATGGAGTTCACGAGAAGTGGGTGGTGGTCCTCTACTTGGTGCCAGAGAAGATCCTAAAATTCCCCAGAGTTGGGATGGTAAAATTGCTTCCTGACAATAACTCTTCAATGAAGTTAAACTCCTACTAAACTCTTACAAACCAAGGAGGTAGGTGGGGCTTGGTATAGTCAACTGCCATAGCCCAGTCTTTAATCCTAGCTACACCTTGGAAGATTAAATGTTTGGTCAGAAATAGAAAAAGATAAGAGATTAAAGATGATCAGCACCTAAGAAATTCCATATGGAATTTACTTTCTCTGTGGCAAAAGTTAGCCACTGGGCAAGTGATTGTTCTTGCCTCCACTACCTGAAGTATGCTGTATAAACTGGACATACAGGACACATAAGAATGTGACTTCTGACCTTTGGTAGAAAAGCTGAGATGGTCCTTCAAGTTCCTGCTTCACAGAGAAAACTTCCAGATATTCTGCAGAACACAGGGACAAGAGAGTCTGATGACCTATGCCAAAATAAGTGAATTAGTCAGTCCTTCAAATGTTCTGCTTCGAAAACATCTGCCAGATACTTTACGCCTATAGGCTGAAAACAGATGCCCCAATGTTACAAAGACAGTAAATTTTGGGTTACTATCTAGGTAGACAGATATCATCTCTAGATTTTGGAACTTTCTTGGGCTTCCTGTTTATTCAGGTATTATTATATCTGTTGTTAATACATGCAAGGAACAAACAACACTATATATGAACGATGATGCTTGAATTTATTTAAGAAAGTTTCTGAGCAGGTACAGGGAAGAAGAGAGAGTAACCACCTCATGGCATTTCCCTTATGAGAAAGCAGGTTGACACAGGTTTACAGAGACATGCCTAAAGTATGAATATGAATGAAAGGGGAGTGCCCAGGTAGTGTGCAGAAGGTTATGTGGCTCTGCCTAGTTATGCATATGGATGAGAGGGGAATGACCTCTGTACATGGCATGTTCTGACAGTGTCATGTCAGATTAGTCAGGTTATCACATTTATTGAGTAGTTACCATGTGCCATAAATTTTTACAACCCACCCTTATGTTTATTATAAAAGTCGGGTTTTCATAGCGGCCAGAGGTACATGGATTGATGGGAAACAGGGGTGGCAGTAAAGACACACCCTCCTCTGAGCTCTGACATCAAGCCCCATTTGAAGCAAGATTCCATTTCTGAATCTTTCTCTGTCTCTCTGTCTCTGTCTTTGTCTCTATCTCTCTCTTACCTTTGTTTCTCTTGGGAGCTCCGCTCTTCTCTCTCTCCCCTTCCTCCATCTCTGTTATCATAACTGCTGTCATGTTTCTGTTAATCATAACCATATCTATATAACAATAAAGCCCTTTTCTATATAAAAAACAGTGTTAAATATCTCCTTCTATCTGCTGCTGCCTTCTGCTGCCTTCCCATGTGCATCCATAAAAATCTACTGCCAAATAACTAGGTAAATGTGAACCATACTAAAATCCACACAAATTCCTAACAATACCCTTCTATGATCTTTGATGCAGTTGAAGATTAATTATAATTATAGTTTTCTTTAGTTATAATAAAAGGTAAATTACCTGTCAAACTTTTAACCAACAAAGATAAAGTAGATGATAGAATATTTTCTTTAACTTTGCTAAATACAAATTGACTAGACATTATAACTGTAATTCTTGCTTGATAGCTGTTTTCTTATATGTAATTTTGCTATGTTAAATTGAAACCTTCATTTTTGATTAGACAAAAAAGGGGAAGTGATGTGGGATGTCTTTTGTATTGTGTGAATATTATTAGTTAATAAAGAGACTGTTTTGGCCTATGGCAACAAAGCTTCTAGTCAGGTGGGAAATCCAAGCATAAATAAAGAGGAAGGAAGGTAAAGTCAGAGAGAAATGTGATCCAGTAACCAAAGAAGAAAGATGTAGTGGAATACAGTTAAGGCATGAGCCACGTGGCAAGACACAGATGAATAGAAATGGGTTAAATTGTAAGAGCTAGCATGCAATATGTCTGAACCATAGGTAAAAGAGCATGTAATTAATATAAGTTTTTGTGTGATTATTTTGGACTGTGGTCCAGAATTCAGGGCTAGGCTGGGCCAGAAAGTTCATACTACAGACATATATCATCATAACAAAGTTAATTTATAGCTTTCCCACAGTCAACACCAACCTAAATAGAGAGAAACTAAAGACTAAAATCAAGGACAATACAAGGCTGTCCACTCTCTCCATATCTATTTAAATTTTTGATAGAGCAATAAGAAAACTAAGCAAAAGTATGATACAAACAGGAAAGAAAAAAGTTAAAGTATTTTTATTTGCAGATGATATAACTGCATACACAAAAGAACCTACATAATCCACCAGGAAATTTCTATAGTAGATATTACAAATTCTATATATCAGGGGGATGCAAAATAAAGCCACAAAATTTGGTAGCTTGCCATGTACAAACTGTAATCAGAGAAAGAAGCAAGGAAAATAATACTTTTCAAAATGCCTCAAAAATTAAGATAACTCCTATTAAACAAGTGAAAGACTTATATAATAAAAACTTTGTGACATTTAGGAGAGATCATATATTAGAAAGACCTCCCATGCTCATGGATCAGTTGGATTATTATAATGAAAATGACCATTTTATCAAAAGCAATCTACAGATTCAACACAGACCTCATCAAAATTCATACACAATTCTTCATGAGCTTTCCCCCTTCCATTATAGCATGTCTATCTGTGTCATGCCTGTTCAGACCATGTGTGTAGCCATATGTGTGAAAATTGTGGCTATAGCATCTCTAACACTTCTAGGAGAGATGGTTTCACAGAAACTACCCTCTTTTCCTGGCTTTTATAGTCACTCCACTCATTCTTGAACCTTAGGTGCCAGAGTTCCATTGTAAATATATCAGTTGGGACTAGGCTCCACAATTATGCATAAAGGTTTTCATCTGCAGCAAATAGACATTTCCTTGATGTGGGGTAAGGAATGCACTTATCTGTGAGCATAAGGATAACTATTTACAATGTAATTAGGGATTAGGCTGACTTAGTAAAGTGGTGGTTATAGGTTCTCCTTCAAGATCATTATCCCAGGGCAGTTAGACAGGTTTCCAGTACCACGCATAATTTCCTTCATGTTGAGTGGATCTTATATCCAGTTAGAGAACTGTTGGTTACCACCAAGGTAATCACTACTGTTACTATAGAGCCATGCTGGTCATTGTTGTGGTTCATAGGCATCATAATTAGGTAGCATTATTAACTGCTTCCTTCCCTTGGAAGCTTTCATCACACATACCTTCAGGTACCAGGAAAGCTAGTCCACTGAGAGTAGGCTTTCAAGTCAGATCTACGTTGTGTCCTCTGAGCTCTCTTCAACTTCTTATTAATTTCTTGGAATCTTAAGCACTGGGGACTTAGTTTCCACTTCTGGAATCAACCTAGGTCAATAACAAGAGTTTAATGTTGGGGAATTTTCTTGGACATATTATTAGGAATTTTGTTAGATTGTATCTAGCACTTGGGGGTAAGTATTGTTAATCTAGAGAATAGTATCTCATTTAAACTATATATGTAAATGTATACCTAGACTTAAGTCTATCATAAGTATTTTAGATAAATAACTAATAGTATGGTTTCTTATGACATTTTCAGATATCCTTATTTTAACCTCTTCTCTCTGATTCTAAATGTATTTATTTGACATAAAAATCCTTTCATCATTTCATATATGCTTAATATTAAAATGTGTTTACTGCTGATTTAATACTTTAGTACTTTGAGCTGCTCCAATAAATGATGCTTTCATTTTTCTATACGCCTTACTATGAGCTATCTCTCAGAGCTATCTATCTGAACACTTTATCTAACTCACAAAACACATCTACAATTCCCCCACTCCTTCTCTGTTCTAATTTTATTCATCAAGCAGGGGCAAGGTCATAGAACAAGTGACACTTTCATATACTTCTGGCACAAGTTTAATTTTAGGCAAACATGTGGGGATTTTATTAGGCAGTTTCCACTAAAGCTGATCAAATGTACACCTGTGATCCAGCTGCTCTCTCCATACATATGCTTGGACAGTAGCTCCTCGAGGAGAACTTTTCTGACATGCCACATCACCATCACAGTCTGACTACCTCTGTTAAATCCTTAAACATTATAGTAGTTCTTGAAAATTGTATTCATCCATATTTTTCACAAAGATGTGAGGATTACTAATTCAATGAATGATTTTTCATCCATTTTCTAATACTGTTTACAGGACTGAAAAAAACACTTTAGATATTTGGTTACTAATTAAAATTACTTCAATCATTAGAAACTTGGGGAACTGATTTAACTCAATTTAACTTTAATATGACCACAGTTTATCCTTTAGTTGTTCTTTTCTGTACATAATATCCAAACTTGTCATTAAAACTCATTGTATTTGGGACTGATGAGGTGGATGTTGTACATGCCCACAGACCTGACTTCGGCATACTAGTACCCACACCTAAAGCCATGTACAAAGGCACATACCTGTAATTCCAGTCCTTGAGGGTTGGGGGAAGAGGGAAGAGGCAGGTAAATCCCTGAAGCTGATTGGCTAGACAGTCTAATTGAATCAACGAAATTCCAGTTCAGCAATAGACCTTGTCTCAAAAAAAACAACAACAACAACAACAACAAAAGAACAAAATAAAACTAACCAACCAACCAATCAACAACAAAACAAGGTAGAGCACTAGCAAGGAAAGTTATCTAACACTGATTTCTTGCCTACACATGCATGTTCACAAATACGCACGTGCACATACATGCCAATAAGCACATCCTGTACACACACACACACACACACACACACACACACACACACACACAGAAAGAGAGACAAAGAGAGAGGAGAGTTCCTTAAATTTTAGAGAGTATCTTTTCTATTCTCATTATCTTACATCCTAAAAATTTGTATTTTCAAATTCATAATTTCAAAACAATGCTGATATTACAGACATAAAGTATGTACTTATTATTTTTCAATAAGATTTAAATTAAGTTTTAAAAATATCTTCTAAAGTAAAAAAGCCAAATGCAGCACATTAACAAAATACTTACAAAGGACATTAATTATAATCATTCTTCCATATCCTTATTATATTGAAATACAGTTACAGTAAAAAAAGAATTAGTGTTTAGTTCTCAATTTGTTTGAAAATTGTCAATAAAAGAACTATATAATAAGATATTTTACTATTTTATTATAGAGAGCATATAAGAGGCTAAAAACAAGGAATTACAAGGTAGCCAAAAGAGGAGGATATTTGTGTTATAAAGAAAGAATTAATAGAATCATTAAATGTCTTTTAACATACTTTTAATCCTAAACATTTAGCATTGGTAAAATTTTCTTTTATACTTCCATTGATTTCATTTCCAATTAGAATAAAAATTGATATAAAGGAAATATAAATTTTTAAAATATTTTAATTTTAACAAATTATATAATAAAAAACATGCTTCAGAAATGTGAAATTGAAAGAAGATATTTAGGAGCTAGTTAGTGGGAAGACAAAATAATTCCTCAGAGTGGCTTTGATCTACTTTTTCTATTCTTATCAAAATTACAGAGCAAAGTAAAAATTACATTGAAATTCTTATCCCCCAAGTGATATGAAGTGAAAGGGGAGGAATGCTCTTAAAAATGAGGATCTTTACTTTTATCTAGCATAATTTGGGGGTCATTGTAATACAACTAGTTTAGAAAGTACAATGTATTCAGAAATAATCTGAATAATATAAACTGCTGGCCTTACTGAAATGATCACATTGAATAGGTAAGAGATTTTAAGAAATAATATTTAAACCCCAAAGAACAAGACATACATCAAATAATATAAATGATGATTTGTGGAAATTGATAGGAATCTACAAGGAAAGGTAATTAGCACAATCTTTTCTTCTTGAGTCTTCTACAAAACTGGAACATGTTATTCCTATATATATATAAAGTGGAGATCATTACAGTAAAATAGCATATATGAGTGACTATGTAACAAAGTATAATAAATTAGGTCTGTATTTTGAGTATATAAATATAAATTCCTGGAATTTTTATTTTATTTCATTTTCTACATTGCAGTCCTGAATGTTAGGCAAGCTACTAGGGAATATTCATGCAGCAGGTTTTCCTGTAACAGTTCTGTATAGACTTTTCAACTCTAACTCTGTTTTATCTCTTTCCATGGAAAGGAGCTATACATTTTATAGGCAACATGAATAGAAAGTGAATTTAGCTTACATAAAAAACACACATTAAAGTAGATCTCAAAGAGAAACAAAAATATCTAGAAAATTCCCTATGAAGTAGCTATTAAGAATGTTTGAGACTTCAAGGGGTTTTTAGGAGTTTCCTATGCTTTGTATCATGATTTTATTTTATTCATATGGATTTGGAAGACATTTTGTGCAGTTCTTGCATGGCCTCAAGTCCTGAATAGAATAGTGACAGGATGAAGACAAGATAGACAAACGGACACAGAGGAAAACTTGGATTGGGTGTACTGGGATTGCTGATGGAGAAAATAGTACTCCAGAAGCTCACCACATTTATTATATGTAGTTGAAGAACAAGGTGTGGTAAAAATTAATGAGGCGGAGTTTATGGTATACAGATGTATTAAAGCAACAAGTTTAGTGAATATCAGTAGGAGCAGTCTCTGTAGCAGAGCAGTTTTGGGGCCATGACACCTAGAAGGAGAGTGCTATGGTGGAGAAGCTCTGAACATATTGTCAATACTCACACTCTATACCACAGGAAGTCTGCCACTCTCCAGATACTGAGGCTATGAGGTCCTTGACAAGGCACACATTCATTCAGAACTTCACTCAAGAGCCTTTTCTACTCCCAAAAGCATCTGCGTGATCTAATGAAGAAAAGAGATGATTTATGTGTTAGAAATAGCACTTGATTACAGGAAAGGAGGCATGAGGCAATAGCAATGTCTTATGAACCATTTCATGACCTGTCAGTGCCCTCCTTCTGTGGAAATGCCTTTCTATATGCTGTGAATCTCAATCTTTAAATAAATGAGCTATTTTCACCCTTGATAGGCACCATAAAAAAAGTAGGCAAAGGAATCAGAATAGGTAAGAAAGGAAAGGCAGAGTCAGGGACAGATCAAGCAAGCCGCCCAAGGAGCAACATGTAAGGAACACAGGTGAGCCACGGGCCACATGGCAGACAGATTAATAGAAATGGGTTAAGATGTAAGAGCTAGCTAACAATGTCCCTGATCCAAAGGCCAAACAACAGAAAGTTAATATAAGTGTCTGATTCATTTATGGAGGTCTGAGCAGCAGCGGTGGGCGGCTAAGGGGTCTGGTGCAGCAGGGTCTGGGCCTCTGGCCGCCCTGGACCAAGAAACCCCACTACAACATTCTTCTGAATGCATTATAAACTCTTTTTTCTTTGTTTCATTTCATTCACAGAAAAAGATCCAAGGTAATGATGTAATGTGAAGGTCTCTTAAGGTATTCCTTAGGCAATGAATTAATGTATCTTTGACCAGGATTTTAAGGCAATAAATTTTTAAAAGAAGTATAGATGTCAACAGATGTATAAAATATGCTTAAAATCTTTAAAAATGATAGAAGTTCTGACAAAAAGTACAATGTGTTATAGAATACTAAAACGTGTTCCTTTTGTTTATGCTGTGGAACATTTGTCTAATGATGTAAACTTGTATTGCTTTTGTTTATGTTGCATTTGTTTAACTGTGTGATGATGTGTTACTGTGCCTGTCTAAAATACCTGATGGTCTAATAAAGGGCTCGAAGGCCAATAGTGAGGCAGGAGAAAGGATGGGAGGGGCTGGCAGGCAGAGAGAACATCTAGGAGGAGCAAGAAGAGAGAGAGATCAAGCAGCATGAGATGAAGAGGACAATGCTAGAGCCAGCACAAAGCCATCCATCCAGCCAAGGAGTGAAAGTAAGAGTTACAGACCTAAGAGAAAGGTAAAATCCCAGAGGCAAAAGGTAGATGGCATAATTTAAAGATAAGGTGGTAAGAAACAAGCCAAGCTAAGCCTTGGCATTCATAAGTAATCATAAGTAATAATAAGTTTTTCTCTGATTTATATGTGAGTTGAGTGATGGTGTACTGGGATTGCTGATGGAGAAAATAGTACTCCAGAAGCTCATCACATTTATTATATATAAAGAGCAAATAGAATAAAGAATCAAAGAGAAAAGGGCCCTCAAAGGAGCCAGAAGAGAAAAAAATAAAAAACAGCTGGCCACATTTTAGCATTCCAATGTGGGACTAGAGTAAAAGAAAATACAACAACAATGATATTCCACTGTTACTTGTAAAAATTTGGTAGTGAGGATGTCAAAGAAAAAGAACACTTGTATTCTGCTTGTGGGAATGTAAGTTAGTGTGTACAATTTGTAATCATCATGAGATTCCATAAAAGGAGAAACCAGTCACTCTAAGACAACTAATCATACTAAATATAGAAAGGAGTGCTCTTGCTAGAGAGTATACAGAAAACTTAGCTATTTTGGTAATTTATGTATTAGTTAATTGGATGTTTTTTTGTTTTCTTCATCTTTTTATATTTATGCTTTTCATATTTGAATACTCAAAGGGGCTTCTCTTCATTGGCTGCACAACTGAAAATGTTAAAAAGTGGATGTAGTTTTAAGAAAATGTCCACAGAAATGATATGTAATATTAAAAAGTTATCTGGCACCAAATTAGCTGTCACCATAAAAACTGTTTTGTGGACACATACACTATAAGTTTTAAAGAGTTGAAAATGATTAAGTAATGAAAATGTTTTCAAAATTTCAAAAGCAAATGTAGTAAGGAGTTTGGTCCACAACACTGAATGTCTCAGCTGGTCTTCAGTGTACATTGGAATCCTGAAGTAGGCTCTAGTGTCAGTGCAAGAATGGACTTCCAAACAAAAGTGAGAGCAAGCAGGCATAAGGAAAAAACTTCCTTATTATTCCATGTGCTTTATATGGACTGTTAGTAGAAGGTATGTCCAAGATTAAAGGCAGATCTTCCTGTCAGGACTTGGTCCAGAAATGGATTCATGAAAGGAAAATTCTGAGTGCTTATAAGAAAACTTCAAGAAGACAAGAGAAGAGCCTTGTGACATCAGTTTCTTCAAAACACAGAACTGTTCTTGGAATGTGTTTTTGTGCTCCTCTGAGGTGCAGCAGATAGGAGTGAGTTTGCTTCATTTTACTCATTTGTTTCTGTTGTTATTCAATTATGTCTCAATGGAAAAACATGTTATTGACACATGTGGCTTGTTCTTGTGATTCTATATAGCTTGAACTCATGATTACCTTGATCATGTGACCCTTTGTAACCCTTACAATTATATATAAATTGTTTGAGGCTCTAAATATGTAGGCTATTGCACGAAACTGTCCTCTGCTTCATTTATTGGCTCCATTCCCCCCAGGTCCCATGGTCCCTGGAGCTACGTCATCTTCCCACCTCAAAAGACTTGGAATAACGATGGGTCTTCCTATTTCAAATTATTTAACTAAGAAAACTCCCTCACAAATCCCACATATTTGACTTTCAGTTAATTCCATATATTAACTGTTGACAAACAAGATTGACTAACAAGAATAGCCACTGCAGACCAGAAGCAGGTTTTGGGTTCCTTGGAGCTTGAGTCACAGACAGCTTTGAGCCACCAGATGTGGTTACTGTAAATGAAACTTAGACCTGCTGGCATAAGAGCAATGCTCTTAATCTCCAAGCCATTTCTCCAGCCCAAGGTCATAAGTTCTTAAAAGTAAATCACAGTGCCAGGTGTAGAATACATTCCTATATATTGTCAGCCAGTGTGTCCTTAGAGGCTTCCAAAATAACACAAGCAATTGTCATTAATCTTGGATAGCCACTAGAACTGGAAAGCAGGAACCTGGGGCTGGAAACTACACAAACCTTAGTTGCAAGGTATGGAGAAATCACATAGCACATGGGCTGGAAATACTCTCCTTGCTGGCTAGAACTTTGGAGGGTGCTAGGCAGGTAAATGTGATAGACAAATCAAAAGCTATTTTTTAAAACTGGTTTAGCATTTTCTTGTGTTTATTGGTAGAACCACTTGTAGATTCAGCCATTGGCTGAGCCCTGCTTTTTCTTTCTTTTTCTTTTATTAAGAAAATGTCATTTTTAGCTATGTATCCCCCAGCTCCCCCTCCTTTTCCTCCTCCCAATCTCTCTTTGGCCTCACCCCTCCCCATCCACCTGTCCCCCCACCCCTCCCCGCAAAAGGGCAAGAAGTCCCAAGGTAGGTCAGCTCAGCGCTGCACATCCACCCGAGGCAAGTCTGATCCACCCATCTCAAAGTCAAGGCTGGGAAAATTGTTTCTCTACAGGGAATGGGCTATGAACACTGCATTATAAAATACCAACATGCCAGGCAAGACATAACACTCATAAAACATGTATGTGTGAGAGAAAGGGATAACCAAGTATTTTCTGATTGGAAAAAATCTTTTATGTACATTCTTTCATTACTTTATCTGTATCAGGAATTCATTGTACACTGTTTTATTTTGTGTAACATTTGTATTAAGCATCATTTTAACTGAAGCTAAGTACAATAAATGTCAACTTTTCCACCATTGATTTTAAGACAATAGTTTAAAGATGGAGGAATTTCACACAGGATAACTGGATTTTATAAGACTCATAATAGCATTGCTTATGACAAAACAATAATGTTTTAGTGTTAATGAATCACTAAAGTCAATAAAATGGCAATATAGTACTGTCATGCATTTATTAAAATGTACTGTAGCACCTGCTGAATAGTAAGCTACATGTGGGCATCATTATACTTAAATATTACATTAGGTTTTATTTCCATTGCAAACAAAGCTATGTAAAATACTAGAGTATAAATTTCTACAATTTTCAAAGGCAAAATGAGAACTAGAATTAGTCCATTTTGATGAGCTCTCATGTGTACATAAAATATTTGAAAGAGATTTCAATATCAACATATAAGTATACATTGATAGTATATTACTAAAAGTCAATGTATAAAATATTATTTTAATTGATATAATTTATAAAATTGCTATAATGAATAAAATTGTAATTTATCATTATAGTTTCATAATTTATTATTCCTTTCAGTTTTATTTAGTATGAACCATCTCAACAAAATTCATGTATACACAATTTTGTAAATGATGTTAATTTTATTTTTTTCTGTAAATTTTAGCATGTGTTTAAGTTACTCAAAACCTATAAAAGTAATATCTATTTATACAGGCAAACACACATACACACACTGAGAGACACACATACACATGCCTAAGGAGTAAGTATATTCTTGAGTTAGACCAGATTACTGTTATCTGATATACTGTTACTACTTTTATACTGTTACTGTATAGGTTTTTAACCAAATAAGATAATTATTTATTGGACACTTCTAACAAATATATCTGGTAATATTTGAGATTTCTATTTATGTCCTTAAAGAAAGCAATTGTGCACCAAAGCAATGTATAGGTAGTACAGATGACAGGGTTTTATTTCTTTATTTGATTTGGTTTGACATGTGTTATTTAGAATTTCATAAATATTTGATACGTATTATGCTATATCTACATAGAATATCACTATATCACATCATATTATATATAATAAATTATATGTTTTATTTATCTCATGTAGAAAATATTACATATATAATATATTGTGTTGATATGTTACATATATCATATACAATATATTCTGTTATATAATCTCATAAATCTACTAAAATATTGCCTATCTACTAAAAGATAACGTTTCTCTCAGAAGAAAGGATGTGTTTTAGTTGTAGACACTAATTTAAGTCCCATAGCAGCTGAAAAGATGTATCAGTGGTTAAGAGCAATTGCTCTTGAAAATAACTCAGACTTGGTTCCTTGTATCTGAATGGTGGCTTATAATTGTCTGTATCTCAAATTCCAATGGAGCTGATGTCATTTAGGCCCCCATGGGCACTGAAAATACATGTGTGCTCATTTACATGCAAGCAAAACATATATAAAAAGAAAAATCAAGAAACTATTTTAAAGGTTTTAGATTGCCTATTTAAAACAGAGTTGTTTCAAATTTATTGACTCAGGCTTTGGGAACATATATAATATATAATGCCTATAATCGTAGCACTAGGGAAATAGTATCAGGAGAAACACACATTCAAAGTCAACCAGGGCAATATAAAGATTTGAAAGTCACACAACGGAATGATTTTTTTGGTTTGGAAATTCATTTTAAAATTCTTACCCAATTTTTATCAGTTACCCTTTACAGGTTCTAAGCTTAGTGCCCATTTAGTTGACAGCAAATCCTACTTATTATTCCATCTACAGTCCAAAATTAAATATTTGTATTTTCTTTATGTATATTCAGCCCTGGAGCCTGCACACAGGCCCCTCTGCATACAGGAGACAGTTGTGTAGCTTGGTCTGTTTAAGGATCTCCTGGCAGTGAGATCAGGATGTATCTCTGGCTCATGACCCTGATTTTTGGAGCCCATTACCTATGGAGGGACACCTTGTATAGCTTGATATGGGGAGGGCACTTGGACCTGCCTCAATTGAATGTACCAAGCTTGATGACTCCCCAAAGAAGGCCTTATCCTTTCTGAGGGGGGAAGGGGGAGAAGGGATGAGGGAGATCTTTGGTTGGTATATAAAGTTAATTTAAATGAACTTTAAAAGTTCATTAAAAAAATTATAGAAAGGAAGATAGAAGTCAATACAAGACGGGAAATGGTCAAGAGAAATTAGTATCCCTTAACTCTTTCAAAATTATATTAACTTACATACCATCTGAATATGCGAGAGCTTAGAGGTAGTAAGAAGATAACTAAAACCTAGATCTGTAATGTTGGTAGGAAAACAAAGCTATTCTTGTTAAATTACCGTATCAATTAGAGATCTTGATACAGTTACTAATATACATACAATTGATTTGCTTAAGCAACTAAATTGTTTAATGGACAAAAAGCATGGTTGCCATGAAAAGTTTACCAAGCAGCTTTCTACATTTACTAGTCATAAGATTTAATTATGACAAAATGTTCAAAGTACTATTTGAAAAGTAACTCACAAGAAACCAAATATAAAGTAATAATACTTTCAATATCTTCTACAAAAATTAATTCATGGCAAATTTTATGAGATTCATTTTTTAAAATTATTTTACTTTATTTTATTTTTATGTGTATTGGCATTTTGTCTTCCTGTATGTCTGTGTGACAATGTCAGAAACCATGGAACTGGAATTATAGATAATAGTGAGTTACCATGTGGGTACTGGGAACTGAACCCAGGTCCTCTGGGAGAGCAGTCAGTGCTCCTAAGCACTGGACCATCTCTCTAGCCCCAAATTTTATGAGATTCTTATAGTCAACTTTTGTTTTGACTGTCAATAAGATTTTATTCTTATTCTTTATTTACACTGTTTGTTTTTATTTTATTTATGTATATGTGTATTTTGCCTATATGATTGTGCAACATGTGAATGCAATGCCAGTGGGGGGCAGAAGAAGGAGTCAGGTCCCTTGGAACCGGAGATGCTACCAGCTATGAACTATCATATGGATACTGGGAATCAAAACCAGGTCCTCTGGAGTAGCAGCCAATGCTCTTAACCACTGATACACATCATCAACACCAGTTTATTATTTTTATTATTAAATATTTTCTGTTTTTAGTGCTAAGACTTATTCCATACTAAGCAAGAACATTACATTTGAGGTATATCTATCTCTAACCTTATTTTTTAACCTTTATTTTTATTTTCAATTTTTGTGTGACTATGTATGCCATGTGTGTTCAGGTATCCATTAAGGGTAGTGTAGTGGATTTATGATGTTACATTATAAATAAATGTCCCGCCTATGAGTTTAATAAAAAGTACTGATTGGCTAAAGGCAAAAAGGAAGTGTGGGTGGGGCTACCAGACTAAGAAAACTCTGGGAACAGGAAGAACAGAGCAGAATGCAAGAAAGAAGCCAGAAGAAGCAGAGAACAACTATGTTGCTCTGAGAAAAGGTACTGAGCCGCATGGCTAAACAGGATAAGAGTCATGGATTAGTTTAAGGGTAAAGAGTTAGGAAGTTATATGCCTGGGCCTTAGGCTGATCAGCCTAAAATTAATGTAAGCGTCTATGTGTCTCTGTGGGACTATGGGACTTAAGGTCTGGTCTTCAAGTCCCAACCTTGAGGCTAGGCCTGAAAGTCCAGCCAGAAACCTCTTACTACAGGGCAGAATAATTAAATTCTCAGCTATCACTTAAGCCCTTCCAAAAAAGTTTAACTGTCATTACAAATGGAAATATTCTAAGATTTGAATATATACGAATGTATACATGTTATTGTCTGCACAATAATTACTTACAAAAGGAATATGATTTCTCTTTTTAGCTAATACATTCTCCAATTGGCTTTAGCAAGGTACTTTTAAAACACTGTCATGGGAAGAAGTGATTATTTCAAGTAAACTTTTGAAGAAATTTAGAATTAAAATTCATATGAGTATATTTCTATGATATTTATGTACTGCAGAAGATAAATATCTTAATTTTTTCTTTCTGCGTGGGTACATGTTACAATGAGTCTTAAATGAAATACTATTTTATTTTTTGACAATGTTGGGGATTGACCACAGAACATTGTACATCCTACACAAATACTTTATCAATTAAACTACATTACCTACACAACATAAATTTTGACTTATTTACATTGCCAAAATTTTGTTCTGATTTATATTAGAAGTATAAGAATAAAAAAGAAATAATGGCTTATTTATATACACAAATGTCAAATCTTCAATTGTGGTTAATTCCAAACTCTGAATTACTGATGAATTTTCTTTGAAAATTTACTAGGTTGCTATATTGTTTTACATATCAGTTTGCTTTAGTAATGCTACATAAAATGTGACAGATTAAAATTAGGCTAAGTTTAAAAAATAGTAAAAATATTACAAGAATATATATAAAGTTATATTTATAAGGTATTGCAGTGTATGGCTTGCTTTTATTGAAGAAAAAGAAACTATGAAAAGAAAAAAAGCTACAGAAATGTTTTACTTAAGGTTTCTTTTTTTTTCTCCTCTCATTTACATACTAAAGAAACAAACTGACTCTCAATGAGAATGAGTCATGTTCTGCTTTAGACTGATGAACAATACAACTCTTTTTGCAGTACACAATCATGTTGTGGAATTCAATTCTGCAATATATCAGTTTGGTATATAGTTTAGCAAAATCTAAGAAAGCATTAAATATTACTATGAATAAGAATAACATTTACAGTCATGTTAAGTGTATCCCAAAGTCCTTTTCTATGACTATTTTATATACATACATACATACACACACACATACACACACATACACACACACAAACACACACACACACACACACACACACACACACACACACACACACACACACATACATATATATATATATATATATATATATATATATATATATCATGCAATGTGACATTTATGTGGTTCTTTGACAAAGCTTGATTTTAAGGGTAACCAACTTGAATAAAAATGTCCTTGTCTTCAAAATAGAAATTAAATGTTGATAGAAATTATACATCATATAATTAATATCTATTATATTTCTAAAATGTATAACTAAAATTTAAATATTTCCTAAAGAGAAATAAATAAATGGAAAAGTTTTCTGATTGTAGGAATTTTAATATGTGGAAATTAATGAAACACAACAAAATACTCTTCCAGATTTTAGAACAATTAATTCTAGGCAAAATGTTCAAACATACTTTATAACCTAATTTTGTGACATATGACATATGTAATTAGTTCTAGCCTATAAATTTTGATGCTTGGACTTTCCAATACTTAAAATTGCTTTTCCTCGCTCACAAATATTTATACTAATGATAAAAATATTTGTAAAGTATAAATTTAACATCAAAATCCCTATGAAAATATTTTATTATTTGAAATTATTACCATGAAAAGACAAAATGTGAAAATACTATGCAACAATGGATAAAAAAACTGTCTTCAACAATATAGACATTTCTGAAATATAACATAAAAGTAAAAGAATTGAAATTTAACTATTGATTCAATATCAACTAAATATATAAATATTGACATTCTTCACAAAAATAAATTTCAAAACCTAAAATTCATATGGAATCATCAAACATCTTGATAGCCACAGTGCCCATGAAGCATAATAAAGTGGAAGCAATCAGAACATGTTAGGACAAAACTATACCAACTAAGACACAAAGCTTTTGGCATAAAATTGACACAGACATGGACACATAACTTATTTGTCATTTATTTTAGGCTTACCCTCTTTTATCACTTGTAAGGTTCTGTGTAAGAATATATATGAAGGTCTATATGCTGTGTGCTCTCATAACTTGGTTAAAATTCAGTATAAATGAAAGTAGTATTATGTAGTGACTATATAACAAAATATCAGTAACAACATTGCCAAATTAAGCAATTCTTTCTCTCTCATTCTGTCTCCCCGTACTTTTGTCTGTCTGTCTGCTGTCTGTCTGTCTGTCTGTCTGTCTCTCTCTCTCTCTCTCTCTCTCTCTCTCTCTCTCTCTCTCTCTCTCTCCCTCCCCTCTGTGTGTGTATATGTCTGTGTGTGTCCATGTCCATGCAGGGGAGTCTGTAATAGAGAGGCTGAAGTCTCAATTCTTTTTCAGTTACTCTCTACCTTATTTTTGTAACAGGGTTTCTGAACCGAGACAACACTTACACACTGATCAATCTCACCAAATGGTACTATTCTCTTTCTTTTAAACATACGAAAACAGAAAATATTGTCTTAAACTCCGTGTATTATATGACTAAAATCACAAAATAGCAAAGGTGGTAAAAATTTTATTGTCCTGTGTGGATTAAGTTAGCAATGTCTAAATGTGTACTAAAACAAAATTAATAAATCCCATTAAAATTCAATCCTGTCTTAAATTAAAAAACAACTAGTTGTGCTAATTCAACTACATTTTCATATAACTAATAAATGAGTGAATCAAAAAGTAATTATATACATAGTGTAAACAAGTGGAAATATTTTTACAAAAATTGATAATGAAAATATAGTAGTTAAAATAATTGTAGTTATTAGTTAATAAGCCATTTTGTCTCAATAAATTCAAAAATATCATTAAAATAAAAGGCAATCTATAATTGTATCCTAAGAATATTAAAATAATTTAAACAAAGTACAGTGTTAAATTTATTTTGCAGTTACATTTTTATTTCTTGATTTTTTTTTGTTTTTGAGACATAGTCTTTCTATAAAGCCCAGGTTAGTCTTGCTCTCAGTATGTACTCATGATTGTCCTTAGATTTCTATACCTCCTTTACCTCCACCTTAAGAATGCTGAAATTGCAGAGATACAACAACATTGTATCTTGTCCTATGCTATTTCTAATAGTAAAATTGCAAGTCAGAAAAACTTTCATGTAATCTAAGAAGGATTTATTTTTATTGATTTTGGGGCTCTGGACTACCAATATTTTATTTTATTAGAAGAATTATATATAATAATTTATATTATTTTTAATGTATTTTATTATTTTTCAATTTTTCCTATAAATTCTTTAACTCTTTTGCTGAAGAACTTTCCTGCTTAGTTTTGAAATGTGGATGACAACTTTCAAACCATTTTACACTTTATTTTTGGCTTACAAAACAGCTTAGGAATTTAAAGTGCCAAGGGACTATATTTAAAAAGCATCATTCTAGTTATTCACATATTCACCTTAAGATGCCTCTTGTTCCACCAAAGTGAATTATTCATAGCTTACATTATGAAGTTCAGAATGATATGAAATCACACAAAATACCTTTCGAGACTTTAATTCAAGCAGAGGGACTGTAGTCATATACCATTTAGTGGAGATTTCATCAAAAAATTCAGATATCTAAAAGCAGAAATCATAAAGCTAGATCTGATATCAGTCCTACAACATGTAAAAAACCATCATTCTGAAGTACAGTGTGCTGTAACAAAATAATTCAGCTTCACAATATTGTGTGTGCTACTATCTCATGATGTTTTAGAAGGTTAGACAGTTTTAAAAGCTATAGAAATTCAAAAGGACTTTATTTTCAATGTTTGAGGTATCTATTGTCATGTATGGAGATGTACGCTGAAATTTTCTTCATACTATGATACTTAAAATAATTAAGAAGCATTTTCTTTAGTTCTATATAATTTTAAAGTATACTATTCAGTTACAAATTGTCAGCCTTACATGATCTAGAACTACCTAAGTGACGGGCCTCTGATCATGACAGTAGAAGTAGACTTTTCTTGAACTTTTCCAAAGAGGAAAGTATAATACCTTCATAATATTGACTATGAAGATAGTGAGTTCTTAGTGCAGAAAAAATATAGCCTTGATTTTAATTATCAGTCTACATTTAGAAATGATTTTCCATGCATAGAAATGTTACACAGATTAGTACACTGATGTGCCAACCAAGGGTAAAGTTTCTGAAATATCAACTATTGGAATGGGATATTTCTAGCTTTTATGCCATGTTCATATTCTGACCTGCCATGCTCACTTACTCCAACCTAAGAAAATTTTCACTGTCTCCTTAAGTCAGAAATATATTGTTGAAAAGCACAGAGAACACATCATATAGTTCAATTCATTAAATCCATTCTTTTCATTCCTAAAACTCTGGGAAATAAATGAATGACTGGATGAGTGAAGACTATAGGATGGAATCTTAGAAACACAAGAAAAAATATTTTTTTAAAATCTGTCTCTAACTTGTATGACAAGTAGAGAATACTTATCATTCAACAATTTTCATATGAATATTATAATAAAGTACTAAAGAAAGTCAAGGTCTCACCTTCCTAGTAATAACGATTATTAACTCTAGCATGAGACAATGAAGATGATAAACAGACAAAAATCATTATGACTGTAAAATACAAAGATAATCATAGATTATATACAAAAGTACAGAGGTATTGTTTTCTTTGAAAATATAACGAGGGTGAATATTTAGAAGTGGATATTTTAGTATTTTAGAACATATTGTGAAGCATTATGATACACAGATTAAATTTTAAACTTCTTTTTCAACTTGTATATAAAATCTAGAAACATAAATAGGGCATTGAGTAACATTTTGATGTACTTATATACTGAGTAATATTTAAAAGTAGAAAAGTATACTTGCTGCTGGTTCCTAACAGTTCCCTCAGGGGAGGGGGATGAGAAGGCTTGGAGTCAATGACACTGACCCCAGGAGTCAGTTGAAAAGTAAAGGACTCAACTCATTTATTCAACAATCAGGAGAACCTTATATACCATCCTCTAAGCACCCTGGCTTATGTCACAGTCAGGTGATATGGCATGGCTGCCCCTCATTGGCTGGGCATGATCAGGAGATCTGACAACATCTGTTGCTAGGCAGATTTCCAACTGTCAGGAACTCTAGGCAGTTCCTGTTGCTAGGCAGATTCTTAGCAATCAGTAATGTTGACAGTTGCTGTTGCCAGGTCCTCAGTCAGACTCCAGGTTGGCTCATAAGGAAGTAAATTATTATATGCATGCCTTGGCAACTGCTTTGAGCCAATTTCCTTGACCCTATGGGTCTGTCCTACTATTCACACTCATCTTTTTTTTCAAGATTTGTGTGAGGAAATATCCAAATTAATGTTTAGTCCTCTGGAACTAGGATTATCGATTTTTGTGATTCACCATGTGGATGCTAAAATTTGAACCCAGGTCTTCTGAAAAAGCAGCCAGTGATCTCAAACACTGAGCATTCTCTCAGTCTTCCTTTTACATAAACCCTTAGAAATATATATTTCATTAATTCCTATTGTCACCAGACTGACAGTAATCCACCAGAATTTTTGCTCCTAGTCAACTGTATATAAAAAAATTATATAAGTCAGATTATATGGAGTCAGAGGCTACTATTTGGGTTTGCCCTTTCACACAGCTGTCATCTAGAATTTAGATATAATGCATAAAAGCTCATTGAACATATAAATATTATAATCACTGAAACCAAGCTTATTATTCACTTGTAACATCCTATTTTTGCAAAAAAAAAAATGCTTTAGATTGTTATATTTCACTTAATAAAAGAAAAAGGCAATAAAATGCAATGGCTGTTGCTTAAATAACAGTAAGGTTTTTGGTCTGAGATGAGAATGTTTTGACTAAACTGCAGAAGCCTTTGTGACACTGAAATATAATTACTGCTTGTATGTGTGTGTATCTGTGTGTGTCTGTGTATGTTATTCCTCTGTGATTTTGAAACTGAATTCTTCAGACTTCAACATCTTAGAAACAGATTCTTTTTAAAGTAAAGTATGGTATAGTGAATCTGGAATACGTGGATTAAATTCATACTTGAACAATTATCAATATAGTGAAGATGTTGCCATAACCTACTCATATTAGTCTTTGTGATGAGATATTTGCCACAGGGTTTAGGAAAGTGCTCTAATGGTCATAACCTTTAGAATAAATCTCATAATTATGAACTATTGAATAATCTTATACTAATGGTGAGACTAATTACAAATTAAAAGCAAATGTTTTGGGAATAATGGTACTTTGAAGAATACTCAAAGCATTGCTAAATATTATAAGGAGAATATGATTTATCTGTCACAATCTCTTGAAGATGTACTCATAAGGGGCTGGAGTTAGCTCTGTCCTATGTATGTATTTATTTATTATATGTATATGTGGTGTGTTTGCACTTTGGTCCAAAATAGAGTGTTGGATCCCCTGGAAATTGGAAACATGAAGAGCGGTGGGCCAAGTTAAATAAGTGGTGGTAACCACACATGATTCCGTTGAAAAAGCAAGAATCTCTCTTAACTACTGAGCCACAATCTCTCCTGTCCGTATAATATTTTTTCTTTATTTAGTAGGAAAAAATTGATGGTCCCAGAGCAAATTAATTTGGGACATATTCCAATGGATGAATAAAAGAGGACATGTAATTGATATAGATAACATCACTGAAGAGATCAAATTGTCTTTTTGAAGAGATACACAAACATTAATTGTCCTAAAATTTTCAGAGTCATGTGCATTGCGTGTGGAAAGTGGTCTCTACATAATTCACTGATAAGAAGTGTGCACTATTTTCAATTTCCAGTAATGTATTTTCAGAATTTAAATGTTTTATGTAAATTTCATTTTAAATTTGTTAAGTTATTTTCTATATGAATATATCATACACATGTTGATTTTTTATAAGCTACTCTTATTTATCAAACAGTAGCATAGATATTAAATTTAACCTTGTTCCATAATCAGTCAAAATAGAACCTTATACTTCTTTTCTTGCCTTTTAAAATCTACAAATATTTCAGACTGAAGAGACTTTTAGCAGCAGGAAGTCACACTTAAATGTATGGCATTTGCTATTATAAAATCTAGAAGGCAGACTTAAAAGAAATAAGCACCTAATAAACACAAGCTAAAAATCAACACAACTGATAATATTTATAAATTATAACAAAATGCTCCTTAACTCATCTTGCTACTTGATGAAATAAAGAGGGTGAATTAAACAGCTTTGGCTATAAAACATCTATGTTTGAGTTTTAAGTCATAATAACAAACCAGTTATTCTAAAAGCACAGTATTGTAGAGTGTATATTACAAGAGGATATAGGAAATAAAATGAAGCATGAGAAATTTTCAGGTAATGTTTTCATGAATTCATTCCTATGTGAAATTATTCAATTTCACCTAAAATTCATTCTTCTAATTTTCTAGAATGGTATTCCCATGGTCTCAGTGCTTAACAGTATTTTTTCAAAGTGTGTACTAACCCAGTCTGAATTTCTTGAACAAGACCTATGGTTACTTAACAGAGAAAAATTTCTTCTCTTCCTGTGTTTTACATGATTTTCACTTTAAACTCTAAGCTACCCTGACAGAGGCAGCATGCAGCACCCTTGCTCTATGTCAGACACATGGTTTTTTGTTTTGTTTTGTTTTGTTTTTGCTTTTTTGGAAGTTAGTAGAAGTTATCTCCTACACTTATTTTCACAGGTGTTAATAATTTTCATTATTATAAAGATTTTAATTTTCTTTTTCTTTTGAAACCACATTTTAGCATTTCCTTCACATCATTATTTTAAAGTAATTTTTCCACATATTTTTCTTTCTTTAATGCTTTCTTTTTAGGTTTGTTGCTATTTTTACTCATTTTGTGTTAAGTACCACTTAAATTCAACCAACTCTACCAAAATAATGCATTGTGAAATTAAGCATAATTTGGGTACCCCAAACTTGAAGTTATAATAACATGAAGAGCAATTTAACTATCAGAGTAATGTAATTAATAAATTAATCCATGATATATATATATATATATATATATAATAGCATGAAGAGCAATTTAACTATCAGAGTAATGTAATTAATAAATTAATCCATGATATATATATATATATAATAGCATGAAGAGCAATTTAACTATCAGAGTAATGTAATTAATAAATTAATCCATTATATATATATATATATATTGTGAGTTATAATTACTTCACTTAAAACTACATTTTTTCCACTAAGTAAATATATAAATGTAAAATTTTCTTTTCTTAAAATAAAAACCTATAGTATATATTTCAAGTAGTTCTAATTTGATTTATTTAGATTTAAATTAAAATATTTTATTTTGACCCTAAAACTAATACCTCAGAAGAAAACTTATCTTATTGCTTCTTATTTATTTAAGCATAAGAATGAGGAATTTAGAAGGGAATTTTACTAAAATGCTTCATATAAATTTTATCAAAAATATCACAGAAACACTGATATTATGTTGTAATAGAGTACAAGTTTCAACATTATTTCTGACAAATAATATAGTTTGTTGTACATTATTTGATATAATAATTTGGTTGAATATCTTCTGAATGCACATAGTTGTGGAGAACTAAAGACATTTTAAGCACACATGTATATATAAATGGATATTGGGTTTTCTCCTAAAATTCAAAGAACATCAGGATATGAGAAACTAGGCATAGAGAATCTAAAAGCATGCAGACAACTCTTTCCCTTGCTAGTGTTTTTGCTTCCCTATCTGATTCATTGATACTATCTAGAAAATCTTTTTTTCTCTCAGACAGTTTACAAATAACATAGAAGAAGGCTCTTTTAAAGATTTATGAGTCCCTCTATCCCAGCCTTCACAGTGCTGCATGGCAATTTCACTTTCCTAAGAGAGAGAATCTGATTAACTAAGCTCAGACCAGTGTCCCAACTGGTCTAATCAATAGTGCACAGAATGACACTGTGCATTGTTCCTATGGTTTCTGCCACCCACATGACTAGATACAGGGAAGGGGAATGTTTTATTGAGGAAATGGGTTTCTTTAAACTGAACAGACATCCCTAAAGTTATAACCATATCTTTATTGTTATTGTTGTTAATCAGAAGGAACAATGATACTGAAGATTTGACATTTATTGACCTCCTGCCATGTGCGAGGAACTATGGCCAAATGCATCCATCCATTACTAAACATTTTCATCTCTAGAGCTTTACCTGTATTTTATAGATGAAGAAACTATAAATTCCTAGAGGCCAAATGTTTTTGAAAGGCTTTCAAAATATTGTAAATGCATATGTTCATTTGCAATACATATATAACCAATTTATGAGATGCAGATTTCTTTAGTGGATGAAAGTAAAATAAAATGAAGCTAAAGCAGAGGATATAAAATGATACCCCAGAGACATTTGACTTTCCATATCTTTTAATGTTTTGCTAGGGAGGAAAAGTTGTCAGAGAGACTTGTGGAGTTCACAGTGTCCTTCTAATGGTAGTTTTATATTGTTCAAATATCTGGTGAATAGGAAATATTATGCTGATTATGATAACATGTCATCAAATTATTCAGACACAGCTGATGTGAAGTAAAACTACATGAATTCCTGTGTGTTTGGTGAAAATTTGGCTGATGTAAAAGGGAGTTTGCTTTCAAATGCTCAATATTCTATCAATAGAATTTCCATGCTATGGTCACTGCCAAATATTTCTTGACTTGAGCATCAAAGCTTAATATGTATGTCTGAGGTTTTCAGAAAAATTTATAATGATAATGATCCAAAGTTCTATTGTTTAATGCATTTTTTCTAGTCTACTATATTGAAATAATGTAAAAATTCAGGAACCTTATGTAGGCGGAGTTTTACTTACAAGGCACCAGTCCAAGATTAATATTTATTAAAATATAAACCAGCACTCACGGTACAGGTAACAGTTTATAGTGGAGCCTGAACAGGGACTGGAGTCTGGAACAATGGATGATGGATTCCAAACCGGTCTCTCCATCAGCCAGGAACCAGGCCAAACAACTTTCCAGGGTCCCAGCAGCCCCTTATCAATGGGATTGGCCACGCCCCCTTTAGGGGCCCGGGACCCTGGGTAATCATCCTCAGATCTTATCAGCTGACACCTGAATCCCACTATAACCTTACATCTAAGCTTTAATTATGTTGTCTGATAGAAGAACATCTTATTTTACCATCATTTCAATTGTGATTCTATCAGCAAAATGCTTGGTTATTTTGGATTACAAAATTTGATTATTGTTACGTACTTAATAGTTGATTTTATACTTTGCCACAATAAATCTTGCTCATTAAGCTTGCAATATTGTTGAGCCATAGCTATTAAACTGATTGGATAGATAGCACAGATGTGAAATTCCAGAAGTGACTAAATTCTTGTTTCCCATTGAAAAGTATTAATTAAAAGCTTCCTGGATTCATAATACTATGGGAGTATTCTGGTATTGTAAATTGGAAGAAAAATCAAACAATAAGTTGTGTGTTCTTTATATATTTTGTGGGATTTTTGTTTTATTTTACATAGAGTAGTGATAAGTATGTTCATATAGTGTATGTTTAATAAAACTAGTAGGGAATATCAGAGGACAGAGCCACTTCATTTTTTGTTTTTATTTTTGTTTGTTTTGTTTTGGAGACAGGGTTTTCTGTTGAATAGTCTTAGCTTTCCTGTAACTTGCTTTGTTGACCAGGCTGGCCTCAAAGTCACAGAGACCCTCCTGCCTCTGCCTCTCAAGTGCTAGGACTAATAGTGTGGACCACTATTCCTTGGCTGTTAGGCCTTGAACTCACAGAGATTGAGACAGATATGTTTCCCCAGATTAAAGGCATGAGTCACCATTCCTTGACTTATATGGTTTGGTTGCGGGTAATTCTGTCATCTGATATTTCAGACAAATTTTATTAAATAAATGATACATCTCCATGGCTAAGGCAAGAGTAATGCTTTTGCCTCAAGACTACTGAAAGGATGGTGGTCTCCATTGCATTTTGTGTAAATTCATCATCAATACAGTGCCTGCTGAAAGTGAATGGAATAAAGCAGTAACATAGATTATAACTAGACCTAATATCATTGTTATAATATGGATAGAATATCTGATATATTAGCTGATGCTACTTATTTGGAAAATGTGTTGTTTTATATTTAATGGAGCAGAGAGAGGAAGGTAGTACCACCTGTAACTCCTGAAAGAGACCAAAGGCTCCACTAACAGATTTCACTTGGTGCTATACTAACTCTTCTATTCTCTATCGCAATAAGTTTTGAAGATCTCTGGAAAACCACAGACCATCATATTAATCCAGGAAGTCCATGTTATCTGATCAAGCAGAGTGATTACATCTAAGACATTGGTAAGACATGTCCACTCTCACAAAAATGTGAGATAGATTCATTGAGAAGCTATCTTTAAATAAGTTTCTTTTTATAATTATAATTATTTAATCACCCTAATCCTTGTGTGTGTGTGTGTGCGTGTGCGTGTGCGTGTGCGTGTAGATACATGTTTACCACAGCACTAGTTGGAGGCCAGAGGACAACTTTCAGGAATTGATTTTCTCCTTCTATCATATGTGTTGTGACAATTAAACTCAGGTCATTGACCTTGACAAAAAGCACCTTTAACAGCTGAGCCATGTCACTGACCCTCTAAATGATAGGTTAAAACTTAATTTTATTACATTTATTATTTATTCTTTGTGTATAAGTCTTCTTGTATCTGGGATAATAACATACTCTGGGAATGTGTAGATTCAGAGGGATAACTTTGGAGAGTGTTTCAATAACAAAACAAACATGTGGGAGCTCAAGTCATGATATTTGGCAGCAAGTGCCTTAACCAGATAAATCATCTCACTGGCCCCACTAAATTATTTTTCTGTACCCTGTAAAAGAATATAGTCCCTACAATCAAATACTAATAATTATATGCTGGGCTTCATATCATGACAAATGGAGAATATAGTTCAGTGATTTTTCGCAGATTCTACAGGAAAGATGTTCCACGCGTAAGGGCATGATTTTCAGTTGCATTCTAAATGATTCATTAAGGTTCTCAGAGCAATATTGTAGTCTTAAACAATGTAAAAGTATAGTGCAATCAGCCCATCTTCTAGAGCCTTATGTTTTAGTGGAATCTATGAGATAACAGATATTGCCAGTAAGGAAAGATATATGAATGAGAAGAAAGTTGTGGTCTTCCAGATTTAAAAAAAAATGTTGTTAGTCTAAAAACAGAAAACAAATGCTAGAAATGAATGGACAAATAAATATCTAGTACACTGATATTGGAATCATTGTAGTGCTTTTGGAAGATTTCTGATCTTTGATTATGTTACAGTTAAAAAGTCAAAATAACATTACTTAAGGTAGGCTCTTGAAAATTTCAGACATATTTGAATACAACTAGTCAATGCAGTTTTTTAAGCATTTAAGGTTTATATCAATATAACTGTAAATGTTTGTTTTATTCTATTTGCAAGTTTGAAGGCCTGCATGTGTGCATGTGCACCACAGAAATGTGCTTAGAGATCAAGCAGGCCAAGAAGACAAAATTCTAAAAAAATACAAACTTTTAAAAAGTTAATTTATTCATTCATTTTACCTCCCAACTACAGCCTCCCTTCCCTCCTCTCTTCCCACTCCCTCCTCCCTCCCTTCTGCACCCTCCCCTCCATAGTATCTCAAGAAAGGGAAGATCTTTCACGCTCTTCAGCAAAGCATAAACTATTAAGCTGCTACAAGACTAAGCACTGTTTTCAGTAGAACCAGTTTATTCTTGGTGCATGAACTGGCTTCTGGCAGGCCATTCCCTACAGAGGAACACCTTTCTTAGTCTTGACACTGTGGGAAGGACTTGGACATGCCTCAACTGGATATACCAGACTGAACTGGCTCACCTTGGGTTTCCTAGCCCTCTCTGGGGAATGGATGGGGGAGTGGGTGTGTTTGGCTGAGGGAGAACTGGGAAGGAAGGGGTGGAGCAGTAGTGGGTATGGGGGAAAAATTAAAAATAAAGGTAAACAATGTTACCAAGCCTTATGTAGCTTCATTTAAGCCACTACTAAACAAATTTTAAATAATAAAAATAGCTCTAGCACCTCTATATTCAGAGTGGGCTAGGCAATCCAGTATGAGAAATAGGTTTCCAAGATCCAATCAAAGTGCCAGAGGCAGCCCCTGATCCCATTGCCAGTAGTCCAACAATTGGACTTTGTAAAACTCCCCTCGCCAGTCATCTCTCTTAGCCCTGTCCCTCTCGATCACTCTCCCAAACTGACCCTTCAGCACCCCACACACACACACACACATACCTGCCCCCAGTCCGACCAGGAGATCTTCCTCTAACAGTAAGATACATGTGTCCCCCTTGTGCCCTCCTTGTTATTTAGCCTCTGAGTCTGTAGATTGTAGCACAGATTTCCTTTACTTTATAGCTAAACTCCACTTGTAAGTATACCATGTTTGTCTTTCTTGATTTGGGCTACCTCACTCAGGATAAATTTTTCTAATTCCATCTATTTGCCTTCAAATTTCCTGATGACATTGCTTTTAACAGTTGAGTAATACTCCATTGTGAAAATGTACCACATTTTCTTTACCCGTTTTTCAGTTAAGGGGCATCCAGGTTGTTTCCTAGTTCTGGCTATTACAAATAAAAGTGCTATGAGCATAGTTGAGTAAGTATCCTTGTAGTATGATTGAGTATCCTTTAGATATATGCCCAAGAATAGCATAGCTGGATCTTGAGGTGGATTGATTGCTACTTTCCTGAGGAACTGCCACGTTGATTTCCAAAGTGACTCTACAACTTTGCACTTCCACCAGTAATGGAAGAGAGTTCCCCATTCTCTACATACTCTGTCTGTGATCTTAGCAATTCTGACAGGAATGGAATCTCAGATAGGTTTTGATTTGCATTTCCCTGATGGCTATGGATGATGAACATTTCTTTAAGTGAAAAACAAAACGTTTTTCATTATAACTTTTGAAGTTTTTCTGGTTGACTTTGAACAATATTACTGATGTATACATCAGAGAAGAATATTAAAATAATTAGTTCCTAGTCAGCTTCATTTTTATATTCAAAGATCTACAATGTCATGTTTATCAACATCAAAAATAAATAATAAACTAAGAAAACTATCAGAATTTCATTTTTTAATCCCTCATGTCCAGCAATTATTATTTCTATATTTTGCTAAAAAGAAATTCAATTATATGTGAAAATTGCATTAAAATTCATGTTATAATACTTTACAAAAATAAAGACTGCCAGTATTTCCTTCACATAGGAGTAAAACGCTTAATGCTTGTTTTATAAAATATGTATTAAAATTTTATGATGTATTGGAAATTGTCATGGAAGATTTTGGTACTGATTATATTATTACTGCTACATCTGGTATTTTTGTATTATAAAATTTTCTGGGGGGATTTCTTTTTGCTCTCAAGTGCTGCCAAATAGTTTTCAGGATAGCTTTTACAACAGTGAATCATACTTTAACAAGAGTATGGCTTTTTTGCTCAAAGCTTGAATTTTTAGCCATATGATAGTAAATCTAAAAATTCATTAATAATCCCAAAGTTAGAAATATCATCTAAACAAAAATTACGATAATTAATTCTAAACACAATAATAGGAGTAGCAGAATACTTTGAATACTGTTGAAGTAGCTATGGCTCAGATAAGTGCAAGAAAGTGGAATTCAATTTAAATTAATAAAAATGATATTGAATTTTGTTTATCTATGCCATATAAAAGAAATATAGACTTGATTTCTGTTATACCTAAATACAAATTTTAAACAATTTCATTAGTTATTTTTGATCACAGCCTCTAACTCTTACTACTGCTTTTTATTAATGCTGATTGTTTATTAAGAAAGATTATACAGCTGTTAACTGTAGCCTCGTGGTTTGTGATTTTCATGTCCTCATGAAGCAGATGATCTCTGTTCATACATTTGGAGAAATTTATATTCATGAAAATTTACTGGTTATGCTTGATGTGGCAGTAATAGTTCACCCTACTATTTTTGCTTAAGAAGTAGAGGAAGAAAATATCTTAACAGAATTAATTATGGAAATAATTTTCTTTATAAATAAATATTAGAACAAGAAAATATACTGAACAAAGGGGAAATGTTACAAAAATAATTTTGATGGGGAAAATACAAATACTATTAATAATAAATACCTAGAAGGGAATAAAAGTATAATTCTGAAATTCTGGACAGGTAAGGATTAAAAAAACAAAAAATTTTTGATAGTACAATTATGAATATACCATTTCCTGTGAAATGATTCCTCAAGCTACACTGAGCAAATGTCAAGAGTATTGTGAATCTAAACTCATTTTTCATTTTAATACCAAAAGGGTAGCTTATATAGTCCGAACAAACTCATCAAAGTTATAGGACACTACCAGAACTGGGAGCTCCTCTGTACCTTTGTAACACAATTAATTTTCCTCTGACCAATATGAAAAATAAGTGCTTATGTAGAGGTTTGGTAGGAAGGTTCATCTTGTGTACTCCATTCTGGCTTGTACAGATCTATGACATATATTCACCATGGGATTTGCAGAGTACAGAGACATGTATATGGTCCATTATTTCTCTGTCTGTAATATTTTTCTAAATAAACTTTGTTTTGTAGTTATATGGTATTTTGTCTCATATGGTTTGTAGATTTTCTTTTGTGAAGTTTTACAAGCTATAAACTGAATCACATGATCTAACATTTTCACTAAAGCAATCAATGGAATTCCCTTGTTTGATTTTTCAGAATGATAATATTGCAGAAAATGAATATATGTCAAAAATATTCCATTTCAAAATATTTTGTTGGTAATGCTTCTTTTTATAGGTTTTACTTTTTTGGCAAATCATTACTAAAAGTTTCACATTCCCAAAATATTCAGTTGTCAGCCACCTAGTGAATCATCTGCACATTTTAAGTGATAGTTTATTAAATATTTTCCAAAGGAGACTTTTTAAGGAATACTGTTTTTTTCAAAATTTTAACAGTAAAGGAATAACCACATTTATGGGACAGTAGAATTTTTAAATTATGTTTATAGATGCCTAAAAGGAAATTTCTATTTCAACAATGTAAAATATAATTTGACACAGTATTTTACAATGTAACAATTTTAGTACACAATCCTTGTCATTTATAAATCCTACAGATTAACACTGTTTAATAAAGTATATTCGTTAGAAACACACTTCTATTCCACATTGGATTCAGGTACTTAAAAAGTAGAAAGTGAAACAACCTTGGATTGAAAAGTTAATACAACATGCAAAGTAAATTTTCAGATTAAATTAAAAACAAACTTAAAATACATAAATAATAACTCCTGAATACAGAAATTTTATTTTTTAATGTGAGCACACTAAGTATTTGGCGTCACTATGTAATTTTTATACATACTTTGTTACTGACCTTCCCCTTTCTTATCTGCCTGTTCCACATACTGATGGTCATTGATCCTTCACTATCTTGTCTGCCTGATTCCCTTACTGATGATCATTTTCCTCCATCAAATACCACCTATAAGATTTCATATCACATTACAGAGACATTTACTTTCAGTTTGTTATGTTGAAATCATAATTATGATTTTTAATGTACAAGAAAACAAACACAAAGAATAAAATAGCACAAAGAAATACAGTGCATAGGAGTAACAGTCTCAGGACAGTTTTTTTTTCATTTTTTAGATCATGATTTCTTTTAATATGAGGTAAAGAAATATATCTTGGACTCAGGTTACTTGTGAAATTATGAACAGATTATTTGATGTTCATAAAGTACATTGTAACATAACTAGAAAAATGAAAATAATTATAAAACATTCCTTGATACTTCAGATGCACTAGTCACAAAGAAATATAAACTCTTTTTCATGATTCAATATAAACACAAATCCAAGTGTGCATATCCCAATAGTAGGGATCTTGGTGCACAGATGGATCTTTTGTACTAATTAGAAAAGACATTGCTTACTCCCAGCATACACAGTTCTTTCCCAAGAAGCAAATGACATTTAGAAGAGCTTGGAACTGATTTCAATCCCCACTTGCTTTCTTGGCTTGTTGTCTATTTGAAGTGAGGAAATGGAACATGTGTTTCAAGCCTAACATTCATAATTCTGCTAATACTAATGAAAAATTGAGAGGCAAATTAATAGTGATAATTTTCACAGCTTTATAGATCACCAACTAAAAGGAATAATTCTTTAGGGAAAAGTTAAGTTTTGTTAGTAACAAAGATTAACCAAAATTGTATTTTTCATATTAAGTGTTGAGAAAATGAAAAATACCTATTTTCTACTTAATCCTGCTGTGTTTGGGCTGAATATTACATATAAAAATATAAGTAGATATAGATTTAATATGTATAGCACAAAATTATTTATGACCTTAAAATTCTGATACACTTGTCTCAGGCTTTTAAGTTCCATGATTAGAGATATAAGTCACTATACTAGTTATACAGTGGTTGTGAACACAGTTTCATGTCTGGTAGCTAAGCACAGTTACAACTTAGCTACATCCTCAATTCCAGATAAATTTTAAGCACAGTTGGTTAACTATTAGTTCCAAGTCTAAAGAAGAAACAGAACTGTAAGCAAAAAAGAAAAGACTGGAGTAGACTATGTAGTACTGAACTGAAGTGGGAAAAACATTAATACAAGCTTTAGTACATAAATATGGACAGATTTATGTAGATGTGGGCATATGTCTAAGAATTATGAGTATAAAAATAGATGTGAACATGAATATAGGGAGGCAGCTACAGATACACACTGATAAAAATGTAGCTGGAATAAAATTTAAGTAAAGTATAAGCTAATAAATGGAATTTGGGCTTCTCAAAGAAATGGTAAACTAAACTGTCAATGAGTGAGTGTTCAAGATAAGTTAGGAAAACTTTTTTTTTAAATGCTAGAAAGGATGTAGTCCAAAATGAGAGACAAAGAGATATCTTACCAATGTATAAAGAAATCTAAAGTGGTGTTCCCTAATTAAAATTTGGATAATTTGTGCAGGATGATTAGTAACAAAAACGGCCAGATATGGGCTTGGTGGTAGTGGATTTTAATTCCAGCGCTCAAGAGACAGAAGCAGGAGGATCACTCAATTAGAGGACAGCCTGCTCTACATAGTGAGTTCCAGGACATCCAGAGTTATGCATAGAGAATCCCTATATCTAAAACCGAAACAACAAAATATCTAGATATGATATGCTGAAGAAAGTAAAGCCCTTTAAGTCTTTAATGCCATAAATTGTAATAAGTCAGAAATAATATAAAACAATCATAAAGAATAACAAATTAATGCTATATGAATGTTACCATAGCCATAATACTTAATGGAAGAACCTAGACCTTTTCTGTAGATTGTTTCATTCAAGTCATATGAAAAACATGTACAAATAAAACCATGTTTGAGAATCTGTGCTTATGAGATAAAACCATGAAGAATAGGGGAAAGAATGCCATCAAATAGAGGATATCTGTTTGGTACAAGTGTAGTAACTATGACAGAAGCTGAGGGAGATAAATAGAGTTTGACTTTGTTTTGTTATTTATTTCTGAAAAGATAATGGTACTTTAATTAAAATTGTTTTCAGGGCTTAAGATAGAATCCAGGACCTTGAACATCTAGCCAAAAGCTCTAGCACTAAGCCAAAGTCTCTAAGAAGTATGAGAAAGCATTGTGCTATATGCCCTGCTTTGTATATTCACCTCAACTTACCATAAAACCTTAAGTGAAGTGAAAAATACTTGACTAAACATAATTCTATATCTGTAACTGGTCTAGTATTAGGGGACATGTTTACTTGGTACAAGAAGATTATAGATGTACTTACTGATGACAAAAGATAGACCTGACAAGTTGCTAAAATATGAGCTGTGAACTAGAATCCTTTTTCTCATAGTAGAGTATAGATTTCACACCACTCATTTGAGGAAACTATAAATGGGTACCTCTGTGACAACAGAGATACAAAAATGGCTAGATTCTTTTGCATTACCCTTTAGAGACAGAAAGACATGAGAATGACAGAATAAATATTTTAGTGATGTTTGGTATGTATTAGACTGTTTTTAATAGCAAAATATATCCATGGCCCAAGCTCTGAGAAAATAACAATGCAGATTTAAAACACTTATGGACCATAAAGGATTGTTTTCTTTTCTACCAACTTTGTACAAGGGCTGTCAATTAGATGATGATTTAATACTTAAAAGTCCAACAAGAAAGTTGCTTCCCAAAACAAAGGAAGAAAACCTTTAGCCCTATTATGAATATTCATTAAGAATTTACTGAAGATGTTTTCTATGCACAATCTTTTTAGTTATCTCATTTAATATTTATGATCAAGTGATGAAATTGAAATACTTTTCTAAACCTCGGAGGTGAGGATATTGAAATTCAAGAATATAAGTATCTTTTTCTACATGTACGCAAAGTGAAAGAAATGTTCATAATTTAGATACTAGGCCTTCTGACTGTAAAGCCATTTGCTTCTGTGTCTGCATGTTGTCTTTAAATACTGTGCTATCAGTGGATGTCAGTCACAGTAAAGTCAGGAAAATGGAAAACATGTCAACTCAATGGGGAGAGAATTTTATATAACAAGCTAGTGAGAAACTCTCAGAAAAGCTCTCCAAAAAAAAAACAAGGTAAAAAGAGATAACTGTGAGGTTATCAAATTCAAGATTTTACTCCTATTACTGGAACTGGAGGGGAAAGGGGGAGCTGATGTAGAACCCAGGGTGCTAATCTCCTTCACAAGAGCTGAAAACTTAAAAGAGAAGCTGCTTGAGAGAGTACCTACATATCCTGGGAGGGAAGAAAGGGATCTGGTACCACCAAGGCATGTCCATTCTCCTGGGACACTATTTAGACTTTGTGGACCCTGCACCAGTGTCAATGAATATGAATAAATGTTATTCCTGATATAATGACGTGAGAATACATACTCTAGGTATTACTTCCCTGATAACTGGATCGAAAGGAAGGAAAATTAGTAGAAGTCTAGCAATTTCAGTTTGCAGGAGAAATTACCTGGTGGTCTGTAACACAGCAGATAAGGAAAGATGGAATTGAGATCAATGAGACAAAGGAAACTTAATAAAAGCCTACCTCAAGAAGTCTAAATAAGTAGCAATACCCTAAAATGAGTAGAAAACAAGCCAAAAATTAAGAGGCAAAGAAAGATGCCTGCTATGATACAAGACAGGCAGAAAGTAGAAGAATGTAGAGATAAGTCTAAAAATAAAGCTACAGCTTAGCATTGCCTGTTAATGCTCATAAGGGACAAAATTTGAATGATAATTCCAGTTGTTTTTTCTAATGTCTGAATAGAGCTTTCAGAAATCAATTCTTTTGTTATATAAAGTAGCAGCAGCTTATAATTAGAGGGGGTAACACGTATTTTAAACAAAAGAATTGATTTCTAATTCTAGATAGTGAAAAAATAGTACCAAGGAAGTCAAGACCAAAAAGGGAATACAGAAATACAAATTGAAAGGAAATAGAAAAAATACAGGACTAATATTTCGTTATACTATATAAGTAATGCAAAATTTGTGTAATTTTCAGAAGATTGTAGAATCTAGAAATAATTATACAGAGATGTCTGTCAAAATGTTAAAATACTATGTTCCTTCCTCAAAAGTCCCTAGTTAGGACTATTGATTGGATTTTCTGTCATAGAGGCATAATTCTCTTTTCTTTTTAAACACTTTACTCAGATAGGATTGACACACAAAACCATTCATGTAGGGGCATCAGGATAGCTCAGCCTACAAAAGTACTTGCTTTGAAAGCCTGAAGACTTTAGTTCAATTCACAGGATCCAAGGTGGAAGCAGATAACTGGCTTTAAATGGTTGTCTTCTGATCTGTACCAGGGAATGCAGACACACAAACATATGCATGTACACCAATAAAACTTAAGTTTTTAAAGAGCACACATACAAAAATTATATTATGTGTTGATTGTTTACTTTTGCAAACACATATAGGAGACCATCACCATACAAAATATGTATTCAATATTCTCAACGTGTTTTCTATTACTATTTTGTGTTTGCTTATATTAATTTTTCTTCTGGGAACAGATATCAAAAAATGCTTCATGGTTCTTATTAAATTTTGAAGTAGAGAGTAATGTTCAGTATAAGCACTAAATTGACCTGCATAACTTAGAATAATCGAAATTTTAAATCTACTGAATGCCTCAAAATCCTGGAAATTGTTACAATATACTCTTTCTGTGGATCTATTACAGATAGCATGTATGAGTAGACTATCCCCTTGAAAATGAAATATTTCACTTATCATAGTTTCCTCCATATTCAGACATATAGTTAAAAATGTCACAATTTCCTTTATTTAACTCTGTAAATGTTTTTATTATATAGAGAGACCAATTTCTATACTCATCTGTCAACCAATATGAGTTGATTTATTTACTACTGTGAATAAAGCTTTACCAATGTAGAAGTGGAAATATCCTTTTGAGATCCTCATTTCATGTCTTAAATTATGTATACAGAGAATGATTCTTAGATAATGTGGTAGTTCTAATTTTTAAGTTTTTCAATAGCACCATACTGGTTTCTACAATACTAATGCCTGTTTACTTTTTGAATGTACTTTATTTCCCCATATTCTCGTTTTACTACATTATCAAGTATGTTTCAAATTTTTTTTTCCATTCTGCAAGTTGCCTTTTATTCCTGTTGACTATATATGTATGGAACCTTTGTGACTTGATGCACTACTGATTGTCTATTTTTTGTTGTTGTTGCTTATGCTTCTGGGGTAACATTCATGAAATTTTCACCAAAACAAATACTAAGAAATTTTACTAGAACTTTTTCTTTCTAGGAGTTTACATTTTAAATCTATTTACATTTAAATATTTCATTATTTTAATTATTTTTGTGCAGGATATAATGTAAGCTGAGATTCAAATAATAGGGAATGCAATTCTAAAGATCTAGCTGATGTGGGAATGCCTTTCTGAATGCTGTGAATATCAATCTTGAAATAAAGGAGCTGTTTTGGCCCATGACAGGCACCATAGAAAAAGTAGGAGGAAGAATCAGAATAGGTAGGAGGAGCAGGGCAGAGTCAGAGACAGAAGGAGCCAGAAGCCCAAAGGAGCAACATGTAAGGAACACAGGTAAGCCACAGGCCACGTGGCAGGAAAGATTAATAGAAATGGGCTGATTTAAGATGTAAGAGCAAGCTAGCAATGTGCCTGAGCCATGGGCCAAACAGCATGAAGTTAATAAAAGCATCTGAGTCATTTCTGGGGCCTGATCAGCAGCAGCCAGCTAAGGGGTCTGGCGCAGGAGGTCTGTGGGTCTGGACCTCTGGCTACACGGGACTAAGAAACCACATTGTAACAGATGGTGTCCCTGTGTGGGGTGAATATCCACTTAAAGCCTGAGAAAGTTTTAAAAAGGGTTTTAGCACAGAGACTGAGCCAAAGTAACTTCTAAATTGTGTATATGAAGCAGGTCATTGTAAAAAGAAAGCATCACATTCAAACTGTCCCAGGCCTACTGGTGGCAGGCAGTGTAAGCTCCAACCAGGCCGGTTCCTGAAATCTCACAGAAGACTCAGTAGCATGTTATTGGTTTGAGGCTTCTGTTTATTTTGACCAAAAAGGAAACAAAGACAGATACTTCGTAGCAGTATTTTCTTGGGTCTGCTCTGTTTGCTGGCCACAAACATATGCAAACGCTTTATCTGCAAAAACTATGCAGCTCTTTAAGAGAGTGTATTTTAAAAGCTCTTATGGTTGGAAGACAGTTAAGGATTCACAATAAAACAGATTCAGATGAAAAGAAAAACCTGTTAACGGGTTACAATGTGTGTAAAAGGTACATAGGCTTCAGAGAGAAAAGAGGATAGAGAAAGTCTTTAAAAAGAGAAATAGAGTAATAAAAATAGAAAAGCCACGTAAAGATGGAAAATAAACACAAAATCTGGATTTTGTTTGTTATTGTGTTTTCTTTTAATTTTTTAACTGTTAATGAGCTAACTGCAGAAAGACAATGGATTGAAATTGCAAAGGCTACTAAGTTAAACAAGAATATATATTTTAAAGGTATTTTGATTTTGAAATTTGTGTCTAGGATTTATTGCTTTGGAAGAGTTTTGCTTTTGTTTCCACAGAGGATGAGAACCTGTGGATTGTTTCCAGGCAAATATGGTTTCATCAACCAAGACCCCCTGCAATAATCACTGATGAGAAGAGATGGCCATATCAGATACATGGCTATAGACTATGATCCAGTCTCAAGAACCCGTGAGATTTTCAACCCCCCTTAATCAGCAGGAAGTAGTAATGGAAAACTGCATCCAAATTCCCAAAATATTGCTTGTTTGTTTTCATTATAACTAGTTAATGTTCATAATTAATCTCTTTGTAAGAAGAAAAAAGGGATATGGTATATGAATATTTTTTTAAAAAAAATTCAGTTATTGAATTTACTTAGATCAGGAAATCAGCTCTTAATCTTAAAATATTTCACATTGGCATGGACTTTGGTCTACTGATACAAATTTAAGGTTAATTTTGTAATGCGGAATGTATTTTTCTACTCTTGTTTAAGATATGATGTTTGTATAACTGATTTAAAATTATAATATATAATTAAGAAATGCATGTTAGTTAGATTTTTAGGTATACAAAGATATAATTCAATTAGATAGGTAATCTTGAAACACTTCTAAGACCTACAGAATATGGCATTTAAAATGTTTTAAGAACATAGCCTTTTCTCAACAGTGACACAGGTCTGCTCCTGGCAGCATCAATTTACTTCAGGAAAAAAAATATGGGCATCAAAGAAACGCCATATGGAGATTAGTTTCTTTGTGGAATTGGTTAGCCACTGGACATGAACCTGTTCTTATATTGACTGCTTGACAGTATGCTGTTAAAACCGGACATGCAGTTTCCATAGGAGGGTGACCTCTGAACTTTGGCAGAACAAGCCAAGATGGTCATTCAGGTTCCTGCTTTGAAGAGAAAACTGTCAGACATTCTTCAGGACTTGAGAAGTGACTGATAATCTATACCAGAATGGGCAGAGCAGATTTCCTGATTCAATGAAATGAAAAGAAACTCTGAGCCTGTAGGCTGAAGATGGATGCCCCAACTTTACAAAAGAACTTTGGGTGACTGTCCAGGCAGATAGGTGTTATCTCTGTTATTTCTAGATTTTGGAAGTCGCTTGCACTTCTGGTTTACTTGGATAAATATATCCTTCTGTAGTCTTTGATGTAGTTAAAGATTAGATAGTTATAGGTTACAGTTTTTCTTAGCCATTTGAAAGGTATATTGAAGGTATATATGAAACTTTAGATTCATAAGGATAAGGTTGATAGTATTTTCTTTAAGTTTTCTAAATACAAATAGACTAGATATTATAACTCTAATTCTTGCTTGATAGCTGTTTTGCTATATATAATTTTGTTTTGTTAAAATTGAAACCTTTCTTTTTGATTAGACAGAAAGGGGGAGGTGATGTGGGAATGCCTTTCTGTATGCTGTGAATATCAATCTTTAAATAAAGGATCTGTTTTGGCCCATGACAGGTACCATAGAAAAAGTAGGTGGGGGAATCAGAATAGGTAGGAAAGGAAGGGCGGAGTCAGGGACAGACTGAGCCAGCCACCTAAGAAGCACATAAGGAACACAGGTGAGCCAAGGGCCATGGGGCAGACAGATTAATGAGAATGGGTTAGTTAAGATGTAAGAACAAACTAGCAATGTGCCTGAGCCATAGGCCAAACAGCATGAAGTTAATATAAACATCTGAGTTATTTCTGGGGACCTGATCAGCTGCATGCAGCTAAGGGGTCTGGCGCTATAGGTTTGTGGGTCTGGACATCTGGCCACTGGGGAACAAGGAAACCTCACTGTTACATACAAACATTATGGGAGGGCTTGAGAAATGGCTTAGAGATTAAGAGCACTGACTGCTATTCCAGAGGTCTTGAGTTCAATTCCACATGGTAGCCCACAGTCCTCTGTAATGAATAAATCTTTAAAAGAAACATTATTGGAATAATTAACCACTACTTGATTAGATTTAAGGTCTGATGGAACTCCTGGATAATCAAGAGTCTGAGACGATGCAACTATGGAACCACTAAACAATAATGCTCTTCTAAAGGAATTTAACAATAAAATGCCGCCTAACAATGCTACTAGGAATATTCCTAGATCAATGTCTTGCTCATCTCCCATCAGAGAAACTCCTAATATAGGAGATGGGAACAAATACAGAGACCCATAACTGGACAGTATGTAGACAATGAGAGACCTTGGAGCACCTAGACCTAAATGTAATGTCTCCATTAAGCCATTACCCGACACCAGCAATAAGACTCTGAAAGAGGAAGTGGTAAGATTACAAGAACCAACTAAGATGAGAAACACCAAGGAAATAAGAGCTTCCAGGCACAACAGGATTGACACACATAGGAACACACAGAGACTAGGTGGCATGCACAGGACTTGCATAGGTCAGGTTAGATTCCAGCACTTAAAGGGGAAGTAGATGAAAGCCCCCACCCCTAACACAGAAGATATCTACAATTGAAAACCACTTACAATGGAAAAATTACTTTCTCTAATAGTTTCACAGGATGTTCAAATCACATTGAAGACGACCTCCATGCCCAGAAGTACATAGTTTACACAATGAAAGCTCAATGCTATTTTTGGAGAGTTTTTTTTTTTTTTTTTTTTTTAATCTCATAGTGCTTTGTTTGGGAATTTTTCAGGTTTTATTTTATAGTTCTTTTGCTTATAAATTGCAGATTTTTATTTGTTTTTATTGGATTTCTATGTGTGGAAATATGTGTATCTCCGCATCTATATTTGTTTCTAGTGCTTTTTCTGTATCTGTTTCATGTTTGTTTGATGCTCTGAAATGAATATTTATATCTTCCACAAATATCACATGCTAAAATTTAGTCTATAAAATGTTAGCATTTGAAGGTAAACAACAAGACCATAAACTGGACCTTTATGTTTTCTATTATAAGAAGACAGAGTGAACCAGGAAGCCTAGCTCTCATGAGGTACAAACCTAGTATAACTTTGATCTTGAATTTACCAATTATGAGAACTATGGGCAATGCATTTCTCAAGTTTATAAGGTGCAGAGTCTACATGGTAGCTTGGTATATCTGCTCAAACAGACTAAATACTTCTTCATTCTTGGAGATTCACCTGTTCGCTGTTGTTATCTGTTCTTGTCATAAAAAGAGAAAGACTATTTTGAAGATAATGCAATTCAAAGAAAAATCAGTAAATTTTAGGGTTTTTCTCTTGTTGAAGATATGACATGGAACTTTTTTAATGTAAATTTTAAGCTTGGATTTTGAAAACAGAAAACTGATTTCTCCTTGCTATTTTTTTTTCTATGATTCTAAACTGAGAAGGGCATTCAAGGATAATAATTATTAAATTTTGATAATAATATTTCTATCATGTAAATGCTAGTGGGCAATGTTGGCCATTATAGTAAGGAAACTATATTGCCCTCTATGAAAACAAAGAGGGGAGACAGTGACAGGATTTACAGTCAGCAAAAAGTAGTTTGAAAAGTTTGAAGAATTGTTGAGAAATGGGTTAATCCAAAGCTTTCTCAAAATCCCTGTTGAAAGAATAACAGGAACCTAGTTCTGTATCTTTTCCCAGAAACATATTGACAAGACCACTCTCTTTCTATGGACCAGGTGTTCAAAGGAACTAAAGTTTTGGCTCCTGAAAGCTTGGCTTTTCCCCCTAAGGAGATTGGAGTTATTAGTCTCAAGGCCCGTATTTATTCAGTCCAAAATGCTCTTGAAATACAGTGTTCCCTTGATGCAACATTGCTGGATTAGTGTCCTACTGACTTTGTCCCATTATAGGATTGTTTCTTATGACTTTGTCCTTCTTCCCCATTGGAAATATTACATAATATGCAATAATTATTAATAAACTTTGTTGGTATACGATATAGTCTCTCAGATAAAGACTCTCAAATCCCAAACTTCCTCATTCTCTCCTCTTTATCTTCTGATCTCCTGATCCCCTCTCTTAAGACTCTGTGTAGGTAAAAGAACAATTATGTTTATTCATGTTAATGTTGAAAAATAGATATAGCTTGTGTAGCAGTTTTCTCCAGGGTTTGAAACATTCCATCCTTCAGAGTAGCTTATTAAACCAGAGGGTAAAAATCTCAAAATAGCTTCAGGAAGTCCCTGAAACTGACTAGATTCACTAGGCTCCACCTTACCAACAGTAAACAGGTCAAGGTATAAAGAAGAGCCTCAGACAAGCCAAGCTTTAAAATGGACCAGGTGCAAGGAAGAAGCAGAAACTAGCTGTGCTGCCTGAAGACCAACAGAGACACTTGAAACAGGCTCTTTGAAACATTTAAGCTGCCTTCATGCTAGACAGTATGCTCAGATTTCAATATTTTCCCAAAGTGTTACCTGTGCTGTGGTATGCTATACTCAGCTGTCTTGAGCCATTTTTACAACTGTAAGCATTCACCTATAATTCTTTAAGTAACCACAATAAAACTCATTGGTTCACACAAAATAATAATAACAAACAGATATTTTACTTTTCCTTTTATGACTTTGATTATATTGAAATTCTTAAGTAGATATGACAAAGTCATAAGGAAAACAAACATCTGAACAAACCATTAAGGAAAGGAGACTGAATCAACAATCAATTGGTTCCTAACAGAGAAAAGTATATGGCTACAGATTTTCCTACTAATTTCTGCCAACTATTTGAGGAAGGATTAAATACAATTTGTCACAAATATTTCAAAATCTGAAGTCTGGGGCTTCTTATTGCTGGAGTTATAGCTCAAATTCTAACACTTGTCTAACCAGGGTCTAGCTTCAGCACTACAAAGGACATTTCCAAATTTATGCAATGTAGCCAAAATTAAAGCTGAGAATCAAAAATTTTAGATTAATACCTCTGATAACGATAGAGTAAAATAATCCTCAGATTTATTAGAAAACAGAAATAGTCCACTGAAAAGACAGCACACTGTGATCAACTAGGATTCTTCTGGCTTAATCCCCATAGGACTGACAGAGTACCATAGACTGGGTAAAACATATTTTTTTCAGGGAGTGGGAGAGGAAACATCACATTTCTTTAAGGGTGCTATTCCTCATAGATTGTTTGGGATTAAGGGAACCAACCCTGTATACAAGAGTATATGGACCACACAAATAGGACTCAGTCAGTTTGAAAAATGAGAATAGGAGGGTCTGTGGGCAGAGAGTGGGTGTGGATCAGGGAGGAGTCAGAGGAGGGTTAAGTGAAATCTATCAAAACACATTGTATTATATTTTCAAATAATTACATTTCTTAATTTTTAAAAATATTAAAGTATTGTTAACACTTGAAGCAGTGAATTTTATTATATTTTCATGTGTTGCTTATTTTGATCATTCCCCAACCCCACCCCTCTTTTCCTATGTTCTGTCCTGCTGATCTTCATCTTCCAACCAAAATCCCTATTAGATTTCCATATCACACATGTTCTTTTGTGATGTGAAAATCTTTTGCCATTTTCCTTTTCCCTTAAGATGATATTTTGATACATATATATTATTTAATATCTAGAAAGACTATTTAAATGAAATTTTCATTATTTCTGTGGCAAAGCATTTGTTATGTTACGGGAAAATGAAAAAGTACATCAAGATAAGTACAACATAATCCTGCTCATATGTAAAAGCTGAACAAACTGAACTTCTGGAAGCAGAGTAGAATCATGATTGCCAAAGCTGTTGTTAAAAAAGATTTAGCACAATTTATTATGCTGCAATTATAGAAGAGGAATATTTTTTGGAGTTCTAATGCACAGGAGGGTCTAATGTCAAATAATCATATACTGTATTTTTCATTTCTCTTGTCTGAATGTTATGATATTTTCTAATATCTTTGAGTACAATTTGGTTCTTATTGTAGTTGCTTAAGTGAAACATATTATTTATGGAAGTTTTCTTTTGTGGCATGTTTCTCCCTCCCTCCCTCCCTCCCTCCCTCCCTCCCTCCCTCCCTCCCTCCTTCTCTCTCTCATTTCTATTTGAAGATAGTGGTATAATGCAAACTCGAATTGACCAACATGCCAAGAATGTGAGGAACTGGGAACTGAACTTTAGTTCTCAGAAATAGCAACAAGCTTTCATAACTACTGAGTCATCTCTCCAGCAGCACAAATTTCTCCTTTTGCTCTTGTGGCAGGAGGAGGGGGAGAGTTGAATCATTAACTTATTGTCATGATGTAACCAGTGTTAAGACAATTTTATTTTAATTCCCAGTTAATTTTATCTTTAGTTTGACTGATTTGGGGGGGGGGGTGTTTAACTGCCATACGTGTGTTAATTTCCAAAATTCTTCTTTTATTTGATAATTTCACTGCTATTAGTAGAAAACATACTGTCCTTCTATGCTCTTCCCTTAATCTCTTATCTTCTATGTTTCAATCTTTCCCTTTTTTTTGAAACAGAGTTTCTCTGTTTAATACTCCTGGCTGTTTTGGAACTCACTTTAAAACACTGTTCAGTGTTTCACAAGTTTACACTTTGCCTAATGTATGATTTGACCTGGAAAACAATGTGTGTGTTCTTACAAAAATTATGTATAATTCTATTGCATATATAATTTTGAATGGACTTCTGTATATATGTCTGCTATGTACATCTGTTTGCTAGTGTTATTCTGTTATTTGCTATTTTTTGAAGCACTTTATTATGTTGCAGTCTATCTTTCTATTTAGCCCTATTTTTACTTGCTTTATATATTTAGATCCAGCAACCTTAGTTACACATGGTTTTGTAGTTGCTAGATATAAATGATGACTAATATCTTTATTATTATACGATGTTTTCTTTATTCCATAGGATTCTCTTAATTAATGCACTCAGATTCTTAACATCTTTTGACTAAAGTTGTTACTTTATTTATATTCAACAAATCATTAAACCATTTACAAATAAATATTATTATTAATAGTTAACTTATAATTCTGTCAGTGGTCTCATCATTACTTAGTGTATGGGAAATCTTTCTATTGGTACATTTTGATTATCTTTTATTTTTAACCATAGTTTCATTTTATCATTACAAAACCATAACAGATTATTTAAATGTATAACTACATAAATTTACTTGTGCTTATAAGTTTTATAATTTTACATTACCTGCTTTCATATATGAGACTCCAAACTTCTGATGTCATGGTTTGATTTCTTTTTATAGTTTGTATACCTTAACAGCTCATTTGAAGAATTATTAATTTTTATTTTTGACTATTCTTACTAAGGAAATAAGTTATTTTGCACACCTGCCTTACAATATGTGGATTTCAAATATGACTGTGTTCTTCCTCTCATCAGTGAGTTTAGTGCTTTTACATGTTTCCAAGTGGTAATGAGAGGCCTTATCTTTAATCCTACAAATCTTCCTCCAGCAGTTCTTGTAAAAACAGATCTAATAGAAATGAAATATCTCAGCTTTTGTTTGAGAGTCTTCATCTAATTTTTATCTACTAAGGGAAGTTTTACTGGTGCAGTGTTTTTTGATTAGAAACTTTTCTTCTTTGATACTTTGAAAATTTCACAGTACTTTTTTTGTGTCTCTTTCTTGGCCCATAACAATGAGCTTTTGCAAACTTATTACCAGCTCATATGTTGTCTACTTCCAAATGACCATTCTCATCATTTTCCCATTTTGAAATCAGATTTTTGAAAAAAGATTTTTATTTTTCTTATTTATATGTATGTCATCTGTGTGTGAACTCAATACTTGTGAAGGCCAGAAATGGGTATTGAAGACTATGTAGTTGGAGTCACAAGAGATTGTGAGCAACCGGACTTGGATCCTGAGAACCTAATCTGTGTTCTCTGCAAGAACAAAAGCTCTTTGCCGTCTTTCCAGTGCCAAATTACTACTACTCAAATAATATAAAATTCCTCTTCCTTTTTTCTATCATTCTGTCTGAATTCCTTAATACGTCAGGCCTTGTGCTGGAACAGAGGCAAATTTTGTACTCATCTTCATCTCCTTGATGGAGCACAGGATACCTCTTTCTACCATGTGTTTATTCGTGTTTGAAGAGGGCTGATACAAATAATGTATAACTAACTGTCTTTTTATCCTATTTTGTGTCTCTTTCCTGTTCTCTACATTGTCATCTCTTCTTAGTTTTCAATGCTTTATGAAATAGTTCTTAAAATTGACTATTATATTAAGATAAAAGTATTGGAAAGTAAGCATCTGCCATCTTGTTGATGGCACACTGCAATATGATCCTTTTGAAACAGAATTCAAATCATACCTTTCCAATACTTAAATAAAAAGTCTGATGGATAATTATTTTTTTCAAGTAAGTCAAAAATTACCAAAACTTTAAAGGCTGCATATGTTATGTGTCCTCATTTCTATGGTTTTTATTTTTAATGCCTCGCTCTGCCTGAAAAACATTGCCTATTTTTCAATAACACAGAAATCATTAGTGTTTTTTGTACTAGTTGATTTTTCTTCTCACAATATCCTTCTTCACAGCTGTCTTATCCTCCTCCTTTGAATCTGGCTATATAATCATTTTTATCACAAGCACTCTGCTCCATCCCCTCAGAATATCCAAAATCTGCTGATATTAATGTTCTTAGACATATTTCATTTGGTTCGGAACTCACTTTGTAACCTAGTCAGATCCTCCCTCAGCCTGCTGAGGGGAGATTACAGGATTATTTGGCCACACCTGGATAATTTTTATTTCATATAACAATATCAGCTTTAACTTTACCAAATGATTTATGTGTGAATAGGTTTATATATCTCTTTTTTGGTTCATTATAGTCTTTTAATAAACCCAGAACCCTGTGCATGATAGGCAAACAATGAACCAATGAGCTATATTTATTTTGTAGCTTTTTACTGTTCTTTAAAAACATTACAGTTAAAAAATTCATTGTGTGTGTGTGTGTGTGTGTGTGTGTGTGTGTGAGAGAGAGAGAGAGAGAGAGAGAGAGAGAGAGAGAGAGAGAGAGAGAGCAAGTGTTTTCCACAGTGCTTACGTAAAAATCAAGATAAATTACAGGAACTTGTTTTTTCCTTTCACTGTGAGGATCTCAGGGATAGAACTTGAGTTGTCAAGTATAATGACTTTGTCCTTAATCATCTATACTGAGCAATACTGTTCAATATTCTTTTATTTATTCTTAAAAGGCTTATTTGTGTGTGTGTGTGTGTGTGTGTGTGTGTGTGTGTGTGTGTGTGTGTGTGTGTGTGTGTTTACATGTTGGTTACTGAGAAAGACAGAAAAGGGTAAAAAAATTTCCTAGAGCTGGAGTTACAGGTGGTTGTGAAACACCTAATAAGGCTACTGGGTCCTCTAAAAGAACAGTGTTCTTAAACACTAAACCATGTTCTCAGCCCCTAATTTAATTTTTGAGACAAGGTCTTGCTAAATTCTCCAGGAAAGCATTAAATTCACTTTATAGCCTATATAGTACTTAAATGTACCATCCTCCTAACTCAGCCTCCCAAGTAACTAGGACTACCTAGTGCACAAGGCCTAGTCCAGATAGTTTAGCTCTCAATGTCTACAACAAATAGAAAAATCAACCCCAAGAAGTTAACACATTTAGATGTTTCATTCTCTGATCAACCCCCAAATCCTTCATGGATATATACATATCAAATAAATGCTAAATGTATTAACCAATTCTTATTAATCAAGACCTTACTATGTGATTAATGCAGTGATTTTATTGCATATGTACATGTAGAATGTTTAATGCATTGATTTTGTGAGTACATTTATTATATAATTAATATAACCTAGAAATTGTCAAGTTGTAATTTCTTTTAAAGTGAAATAATAGAACTTTCCTTTAGTAAATATTAATCTTTTTCCAAGTTTGTTAATAGTGCTATAAAATCCCAGATGTTTTCAATTGGATCAAAATAATTATATTACAGAAAATTATAATTTTCTTTACGCCCGAGCACTTCTCTCTAAAAATTTAAGATTTACAACATTTCATTAAGATGCATGTTGTATTTAATTTTCAACAAAAAATTTCTTCAAGACAATTCCCAGTTAAAGTAGTTGAATCTCTATTCTTGGGGAATTGGTGTGTGTCACTGTAGCTCAGAATACCCTAATCTTTGCATGGTGTACCTGTTTCCTAAGCCTATTTTTTTTTATCACAATCTATATTCTTTCCTAGTTGCTTATATTGACTTCAAACCCCCAAGGCAGACATAGTACTCTCTGAACACTTGACCACAACTGACAGCTGTGGGAAGAGAACTTGCTGTTTTTAGAGTCTCTGCTTAAGTGTGTATTTCTCCACTTCATCCCTCCTTCCTTTAAAGAATTATTTTGCTGACAAATTTTAACTTTGAGCCAATAATAAACTTGGAATTTTCTTTTCTGGCACTTGCTTCCAAGCTAGTTATTTCTGATTGTGTAGTCATGGAAATTATGTTTTAGCCTTAAAATTATTCTATACTTATCAATCTTAAAATTAGCCCATTCCCTAGCTATTTTTGAAGGTCACTTTCTACTCTTGTCTTATGGAGAAGGTTCTCAATGACCTTGATGAAGTCATTTTTTAAAAAAGTTATTAGGTCTATGATATTCCATCCTTATATACCTATACAAATATAAACCCTTGGTGACATGGTTATGCTTAGTTCATTTTTTTTTTTATTTTCAAAAGAATTTAGCAACGTTTTCTCCATTTTTTTTTTTACTAGTGCAAGCCTACACTTGTTTCTCATTATTGCTTATTGGTTTAAAGCCCTAAACTATAACCAGTAAACCCAATGCTGGTATCTTCATAAATGTCCTTGACCAATGACAGAATAGATTACTTGCGTGTAGTCTGAAATATGCCCAACTCTATATAACAGTACTTAAACCACTCAATCTCTCTGAAATGTCCCTTACCAACTTTTGCCAGCATCAAACCTATCTATATACAGATTGAATTTCCACATATCTTCTCTGACAAGTTGTCTCTGATGCCTCTGGTTGGCTCTATAGCCTTGTGGTTAAGGAATCATCAGACTTTGAAATCAGATTTCTCTGGTTGGTTGTTTCTGTCTCTTAGTAGATATGTAACTGCAGCAAGGTTATTTACCATGTGGGTACATCCAGTTCCTCTTCTGTAATTAAAACAATGACATCTATGTCATAGTACTCTAATAGAGATAATATATTAATATTTAGAAAGAACATAAAACAAACACTCTACATTCCAGTTCTTATTAATGGTATAATAAAAATTCTGATATTGCTAGTTTGGGTTCTGTTATTCAAATTTATTCTGTGGAACATATTGCAATCCTCCATGTTCAGATCCTAGCAGCAGATAACAAAAAGGATTAGAGAAAACATATTTATTTGGGGAAAATATTTATCAGGGAATGTAGGATGGGGCCAGATCTATTTAATTTTAGCCCTGATGAGGAAGAAGGCAGAAATGAAGGCCATAAGGCTTATGTAAAAAAATATCTTTAAGTAAAGTATAAGTTAAAGAAAGTTTCATTAAGGCTAATGAAGGATCTTTGATTCAAAATTGTTCTTTAGAAAACTCCTGTATTTGCACAAATGAGTGGGCTTTCATACCCTGCTGCTCACTGTCTTTGGCTAGAAGGATCCTCTAGAAAGTGCAGTTGATAAATGCTGAAGTTAGCAGCTTGTTCCTCAATTATGCTTTCCACAGAAGACCTAAGAACAACATTTTCCCAGCTGCTATGCTCCCCCCTCATTTTGATGATTTTGAGGAGATCATAACTACTAAAGTAAATGATTTACATGAATCAAGCCCACAACTTTGTGTATCTCGGAGACTGATACTTCACAATTATTTTAACCTTCATGGCCAGGTGGATTTGCCCTTTTTCTGATTATGCTGGCAATGAGCTTTATAAATCTTGAAATATGAGAATCTATGTCCCATGGAACTGGCATTCTAGTGAAGGTTATAGACATGTCGGCAATGAAATATAATAGAAGGTGAAAGAAATGTGTGTTTAGTAAGGGTATAAGCAATGGGTTGTGCAGGAGCAAGGAAGAATGCAAGATTTTAGTATTGGTATTTCACAAGGGGCTTTACATAGGAATAGCTAGTTGAGAATAGCCAATTCATTTGCATGTATTATTTGAAAATATACCCAAAATTTGTGCTACTAGAATCAGCAACAGGACTTGTTAAAATATTATTACTGAGTTCAAAAACAACAAAAAAATTTCTGAATTAGTAGGTGTTTGTCATGGAGCCCAGGTGCTTACCCTGTATCAAGTTTTGTAGTGCTATAGGAGTTGCTGTTGTGAGTAGCAGTACTGAAGAAAGTAAGTATAACAAGAGGAGTTTAGTTGTTTAAGAATATGAATTGATGGATCCATTGCCCCCATAGCTCTCTTTAATTAATATGAAGCATATTATCAAAGGTTCACTATTGAAAGAAGAAGTGTTTTGGTATTAAGGTGTTTTAGATACAATCTGAGACTCAGCGTCATTTGGTTGTGGAGGTTATTGTTATTTGATTTCAGGATTTATCACTTCCCGTAATCAAAGCTCCTGATATTCAAGGAGTTCTGAATACAATTGGAGATTCTTAGCCTCATTTGGTTGTGGAAGTTATTGTTATTCAATTTCTGGATTTATCACTTCCCATAACCAAAGCCCCTGACATTCGTCAGTTTCCAACTGTGTATTTTTTTTTATATGTCCCACAAGGTTAAATAAATAAAAGCATTCATTTAGTATATAAATTTGGTGATCTGGTTTCTTGGTCTTATCAACATGCATTTAAAATATATCAATATATCCACTATTTAACATATATCCATTATCAATGCTCCATACATTTACGTTGTTATAAAGTATTGACTATATACACATTTCATACTATATGATGTACTCTTAGGTAAAGCCATTTTCATCAACTTCAAGTTTTGATACTGTCACATTATTATTATTATTATTATTATTATTGTTGTTGTTGTTGTTGTTGTTGTAAATAACTGATTTAGAATGTCAGAGTCTTGTACCAAGTATATGTTTAAAATTATAGGAAGTGGCTAAATTATTTCCCAAGCAAGTGTAATAGTTTACATTTCCTTAGTGTTGAATAAGAGTCCTAATTACTCCACATATAGTGGTGCACTTTGTAGTTTCATCATTTAGGAAGATGAGATAGGATGACTCCATGATGTTATCACACTGAGCTACACAGTGAATTCCAGACCAGCCTAAGCCAGTCTCAACACAAAACAGAGAAAATGACTTGTAAATACTTCACGGTTTTTTCTTCACTTCATATTGTCATTTTTCAGGCTGTGAAGATGGCAAAAAAAAATTCCTTGAAACAGCCCAGGAAGCAGGCCAAGGAGGTAGACAAGGAAAATAAGGCTTTCAAGCAGAAACAAAAGGAGGAGCTAAATAAAAGCCAAGGCCTAGGGAAGGGACCCCTGGCCACAGGTGGAATTAAGAAATCTGGCAAAAAGTAAGCAGTTCCTCATTTCTGAGATAATGGTGACCCTCTTCTATTCCTATTTAAATATCTGGATTCCCTGCCATAACATCTTTGCCACATACAGCTAGGATGAAATGTTATTCTGAAGCCTGTTAAACATCTAGATTCCCTACTGTAACATCTTTGCCACCTATAGTTAGAATGGAGTGATACCCTGGATCCTGTTGTACAGTATAATAAACTATTGTTAAAAATAAATAATAAAATGTGTATTGAAAGGAACTAAAAAATAAAAATGTCACCCATCTAAATTAAATTTGCCACACACACACACACACACACACACACACACACACACACACACACACACGCACACACATACACACACACAACCCAGGAATCTAATAAATCTTGGTGATCTAGTTTGTTTTTAAAACAGTCATTCAAGTGAGTATATAGTCATATTTCATTGTTGTTTAAATTTGAATTTAATGACTAATGATGCTGTTGTCAGGTCATGTGCATTTCTTCCTTCAATGAATATTCATTTGGAAATTTTGCTTTAGAGTTCTAGGATATATAACGTTAAAAATGTGGTCTTAAATAATATTATTGTTTTCATTCATTTATAGTAGAAAATAGTGCAATTTACAACCTTCTGGCTCATTCACTACTTCTAGAAGAATCTATCTATATTTTAAAAATAAGCATGAAAATGTTACTTTTATTATAACAGCTATATACTAGAAACATCTGAAGTACAATAAACATTACTCATAGTTAGAACTTTGGAAATTTCAAACTCCTTTGCACAGCTCCAGATTTCTGTCTGATATCATTGTTTTTCTACTTGAAAGACTTCCTTTAAACTTTCATGTCCAGTGAATGTGAATTCATTTACTTAAGTTACTCCTTCTTCTGGCTGCTTGCAAGATTTATATTTTATCAATCATTTGATTAGGATATCTTTGATGACTCTTGATTCACCCATCCTTTGGAATTTGAATGTTGCTTTTGAATATATCTAGGTAAAATACCATCATCAAGATCAACTAATACTCTTCAAATCAGTCTGCTTGATATCAAAGGTAATGTAGTGCATTGAAATTTGGTTATTAGGAACACTGGTTACCTCTGGAATCATATAAAGCCAAGACATTTTCCACCTATTTTGTGTTAGTTCTCTTTGCTTTCATGTAATTTTCTTATATATATGTTGATGATTAAGACTCTGATGATGGTTTAGAAACAAGAAAGCTTCTACAAAGTCTCATAACTTTCAATCATCTTTCTCCTCAATCATTCTTCTAAACTATAAGTACTTTACTATATTTTTATTTTTCAAAATTTCCTATGAATAAGGAAACATTATGGAAGAGAGGACAAAAAGATGGTAGGATACGAGATCTCAAGAACTCTGTTATGAAATGTCCTCTCCTAGAAATGACTGCATAAACGAGACTGGGATGGCAGCAATGTCAATGGACATCTTAAGATAGATGGTGCAAATTTTCCAGCGTCTTAACTCTTAGACAATGAAGTAAAGGCACCAGCTGAGTGCAGTAGGAAGAATTAGCTTTCCCAAAAGATGAGTTTCCTTATTGATTATACAATGAAAAACACATGGGCAAAATCAGACTCAGAAGATTCTACATGTATAAATTAATTGCATACACATATGTGCATATGTATATATACACATATATAGTGTGTGTATGTGTATCAAATAAAATAAAAGGTTATATCAACTTGAGTGGTGGGAGCAATTCAAAGGAGGGTAATAGAGAGGAGCTGGAGGGAAGAATATAAGGGGGAAATAATGTAATTCTAGTGCAATTAAAATATTTGAAAATATTTCCCCTCTCCCTTTCTTTCTTTCAACTCCTCCTGTGATCCTCTATCCCATCTGAAATTCTTGGATTCTTATTATTTAAGTATTATAATTCCATGTTGTGATTATATATTATATAGTATATAATGTATTATTTTAATATATGTATTTACATATATAGAGACACAAAGTCTGTCTCTCAGCAGGCATCCTAGGCCTCTGGTTTTTATAATCGTAAGCATTATGTTGTAGTTTTATCAAGTGGGGCATTTGAACAAATAGCTGTGGTTTTCTGTAATGGTTTCTACTCCAGAATACTGATGGGATGTCAAGAGAGTTTTTCTATCTTGTTTTTGGTCTGAAAACTCTCTAGCTACTATGTTGGGCATTGACATCACTGTTATGAGATCATTGCTCTGCACTAGCTGCTATCTAATACCAGAAAATTTTTGTTTCCTTTTTTTTTCAGTTGTAATTTTTTAAGACATAAAAGTTAATCCAGACATTAATTAACTGGAAGTTTGTATTTTACATCATATTCTTCATTATAATACAGCAATAAAATAAATTTTGCTAGGTTGGAATTAGCATTAATTAATGTATGGAAGGGCAAGAAGTGCAGTGCTCATGTATGACTTTCTCAATAAAGCAACAAAAATAAATAAATACTTCTTTTAAAATACTAAGGGTGAATCCTAGGTTGTTGTTGATGCTGGGCAAATCTTCTCCCATCAACAACAATATTATTGTTATTTTCTAAGGCATTATTTTTACTTAAAATGAGAAAAATTAGTTAACATGTCTCAGTAACTTACATATATTGTATACCTTGATTTTCTTATTTCTATTTTGAGATGATCGCTCTTTTAAGATGGCTTGACACACAAATAGAGAATGTAATCTCAAAGACTAAATTTAATAACTGAAGTTCCTAAATAATAAAATATGTTCTTCATCATTTCAGTATTATTTGTTGAATATACTGCTGGAGCCACTGACACAGTCCACTGAGTACTCACAGTTGTGACTAACACAGTTGAAGTTCTTGAGTTACTATAACTTTAGGAACTATAATTTCATGACAAAGGGGTGTGATTAGAATCAAAATCAGAAACACAGATTATGTCATTTTGTCAATTCCAAGAAGATAAAAGTACTACATTATTCCATCATTCAGTAGGGAAAAGAATAGAATATGCCATTGTATGCAAGATGAGAACGCAACACACTTCTATTATTTCAGAACACAGTAATTCAAAGGAAAAAGCAGATCTGAAATTTTGGAAATAAAGTCAAGAATTGAGGACCAAAGTGTTATCTGATTAAAAATTAAATAGAAAATAAACATATAAAATATCAAACATTTTATAGATCTTAAGATGAATTTGATTATCTGAATTGATCAAAATTACTCTGAATTGGCAATAATAGTTTATATATATCCCTAATGTTAGAAACATAAGAAATTTAACAGATACAAAACAAGTATGTTTGGTTGCAATTTTTTTTCTAGATAGCCATAATAAGAAACATATTAGGGCATAGGAGAGGAATTATAGATACTTATGACAAAAACTCACAGCCTATGTTTGGTCTCAAAGGCTAATAATGTGGAAGGTGAGATTTGACATGTGTGCTATCCTCTGATCTCCATATGTATGTTGTGGTGTGTACTCACATTCTGTCCCTATATACAGGGTAAAATAAATATAATACTTAAAAAAATCTTCAAACAGAAAATATTTATTAAAAAATATTTATGAGAAACAGATCACTAAGAATAATATTTTGATTTCAAATAGTTATTTCTCTGACTTTAAGAACAGTAATAATGAAAACACATTTAGAATATAGTTGTAAGAATAACTGAATTTTTTGCTTCACTGTTAGTTCATTCTCTATAAAACTTCTGACAAGTTATGAAAGAAAATCCAGGATAAACGGAATAAAATAAAATCAGCAACAAAATGTATCATTTTGATTCATATATTTCTACTTTAGGGAAATGGTTTGTTATAATAAAAATATTTTAAAAGACATTACATGGGGAATAGCAATAATTTAAGAATACAATTATATATTTAAGTAGAAAGAGCATGACATTTGATGTAATCTTTTATTTTTCTCATCAAATCAAGTTCTAAATATTTATAAAAGAGGATTTGTGGAGCATCTTCTAGTAAATTTACAATGATACACACACACACATACACACACACACATTCCTCAATATTCAAAGAAAATAAGAAGAACATCTTAGGTAAAATTTCTGAAGAATAAGAACAATCTGTTGACTTACTTGTTTATGAAGCAAAGTAACTATGTAATATTCAAATAATTTGGCCACATTTCAAAATTGTTTCCAAAAAGTTATTTATACTCCTGTTATGTTACATATATATGTAACATGATTTAACTTTAAAATAGTCTGGAAGTAAAATGTAAAAGGCTTATATTTCTTTCAGTAGCTGAAATGCACTAATTTTCAAATATCCATTTGTTCTTAGTAAATGTATAGATCATGTCTTTTGAGATACATCTGTCACATAGTTAATGAATACAAAAATACCAAGACAATGAATCTACCTCCCAAACATTTAAAGAATAAAAGTATATCAAATAATACATAAATTCATCCCAAAAAATCTGTATAACTATTTAAGGTATTTATTTCAAAGGAGCTCTAGGATTTTCTCACATTTATAATCCTAGTATATTACAAAACAGTCATGGCAAACATATATATATATATGTATATATATATATATTTATGATTACATATTTTTCTCAAAAAAGAACTCTTTTTGTAGGCTGTATGGAGTAGTTCCAATATTGAGAGTGCTTTATGCACACCTGAAAGAAATTGAATGTGGAAGACAGAGGACAAACTCAGAAGTCATTCTTCAGGTACCAAGAAACAGAATTTTTGCTTTTGTTTGTTTGATTTTAGGCAAGGTCCCTCACTAGACTGGAACTCTCTGACTTGACTAGGATGGCTTACTAGTGAGCTATAGAGATCTACCTGTTTCTGCCTCTTCAGTACTAGGATTACAAGTGTATACCATCACTACCAGGTTTTAATTTTTAACATAAATCTATAAATTAAACTCATCCCCACTCAAGTTTGCAAATAAAGGACTTAAAAAATCAAGCTATTTATCTATCACCTTACTTATTTTAAAAATAATCAGTTTATATTCCATCCTTAGAAATAAGTATTGCTTCCTTACAAAAAATTATTGCTCTCATTCTTCACCAAACACACATATTTTTTGGAACATATAGAGACTAGTACAAAGATCGACAACTGGTCAGCATATAGGGAATAATTGACTGTGGGATTCCTAACCTGTGGGGTGTCAAAAACAGAGCCCCAACTGACTAGCAAGAGATCTACTCAGGTGCAAAATTTTGAGCCTACAGAGTCTTTAACAGAGTTAAATAGCAGAAAAGGGAGACCCAGAACACTGACGAAAGAGGATTTTTTAGGAGCTAGACAAAGAAAGGGGTAGGCTTGGAGAATTCCAAGACTGCTCAGCTATAGACCTGGGATTGGCTCAAGGGCCTTGGGGAAATTTCAAGACTGCCTAGCTACAGACCTTGAATTGGCCCAAACTCTGGTTAATGGTATCTGGGCTGAGCTCATTGGCTTTCTTGGGTTTAGGGAATTGCAACACTGTGGTTCATCAGGGGGGCAACTGGAACTACCTGCCTGTTTCTGATTGGTCCCTCCCTGTGGAGTGATGTGTTCATGAATTTTGATTGGCCCTTCCCTGTGGGGTGCATGGCTCTCTATCACTAGAGCAAAAAGGTCAGGGGCAGACTGCTCTGGCCTTTTCACTGTGGCACCAATTCTGCTGGGTCCTGAATCTCTCAAACTGATACATCCACAGTTCAATTCTTATCCCTAAAGCACAGGAAAAATCATATATCATGGGGAGGAGTGACTGGAACCCTAAAGGACTATAAATTATCCTGTTAGATAATGTCCCCAAGATATAACAGGGAAAATCTACCTATGAAGTGTTAAGAATATCATTGTCTAAACAAGACCAGAATAATGATGGCACCAATTACTAAGCAAACATGGACAGGGAAAATATCACTTGGTCCCAATCCTAGATGTTAGGTCACTGGTGCTGAGACAACTCAATCACTTTCCTTCAGAGATGAACTATCTAATATGCTATCCACTCCCATGACACATATGTATATACATATGAATAATAAAGGATATGTCATAAATTTGAGATGAACTGGGAGATATAGGAGGAATTGGAGGGTGAATGGAAGGACAAGAGTGGTGTAGCTGTAATGCTTATGTATGACATTCACAATAAAACAACAACAAAAAAGCAAATACTTCTTTTAAAGTACTAAGGATACTAAGTATTGGCTTTAGATCCTTGTCAATGCTGAGCAAACATTCTCCCATGAGCAACAATTCTAGCCCGTTTTCAATTAGTATTTTGGCTTACTTAATTTTGCAAGTGAATGTTCATAATATGTGTATTATAACATACTTACTTTTGATTCCTCCAGAATGATAGCTCTCTAACTATAATCCCTAAGAAATTCAGCTTTTATATACTTATTTCTACAACTGATTTTCTCACTTATACTATAAACACTTATGCCACTATTAAGCAAAATAAGGAGAGTAAGAAATGTAGGAACTAGGAACATCAAGACATCACAAGAAAAAAGTCCACATAATTAACCAACCAAGGTTCATAGGGGCTCACAGAGATTCAACCAACAGCCAAAGAACCTGTATGGGTCTGACATAGGCCCTCTGCATATATGTTATGGTTGTGTACCTGGTGTTCCTGTGGAACTCCTAATGGTGGGAGTGAGGCTATTTCTGAATCTTTTGCCTACTTTTGGGACTCTTTTCCTCTTACTAGATTGCCCTTCCCAGCCTTAATATGAGGGAATGTGCCTAGTTTTATTATGACATGACATGATATGTTTGGTTGATATCCCTGGGAGCTCTGTTGTTTTCTGAAGGGAAAGGATAAGGAGTGAGGAGAAACTTTGGTCTGGGTACAATATATGAAAGAAGAATAAATTAAAATTAAAATAAATCAATTATTGGCCAGGTAATCTTAAAGGCACCAACTAAGTAACACAGATAGATAGATAGATAGATAGATAGATAGATAGATAGATAGATAGATAGATAGATAGATAGACAGACAGATAGATATAGATAGATGGATATAGATAGATAGATAGTTAGAGATAGATAGATATAGATCTTTATGTATGTGTTTACATGATAATTTAACTTTAGTTTTTAAGACTTTATTTAAAGATTTTATTTTAACTTAGAAATCTACAAATTTTAAGCTACCCATTTTAATGTGTCGCCAAGATTCTTTCCTTGATTTTGAGGTTTTCAAGTTCCATAGTAATATGACCAACTACACATTCCAGTTCTATTTGTTTTCAAGCAAATAAAAATACAAACAGACACAAAAGCTTGTCTAAAAGATTTATATGATATTATATTTTTCTGTTTGTAACAGTTGAATTTCATCTTCATATTTTAGCAATGCATATAGTCATCAAATGTCAGCAAAAGAATTGGATATCATAGATGAGATTTGAGGAAAAATGCTTAAGTGTGATAAGAAATCAACTCAGCTGATAATGATATATGTTTATATATAATTATATAACCATGCACTTTCAGGATTTTGAGAAAGTAACTCTTAACATAGTGTATTTTGTGGTAAAATTGATAACTGTGAAATATTCAGTATTGTCTCTGTCTTTTTTATTTTTCCCTTTGTATATACTAACTGAAGTAGCTAAGTGATACTTGAACATTTCCTGGGTAGAAATCAACAAGAGTCAATTATCCCCTGACAAGACACCCACACATATGAAGGTAGTGTTCTATAATGTAATACTCTATGAAGAGTTCACCTGACTTATTTACTGAATTTGGGTAAGGGTTAACTTACAGCAACATGAGTCATCCTTCAAAAGCCATATCACTAAAATATCATCCAGCATAGATGGGTCTCTATTAAATAAACCTTCTTATACTCATTGCATACTCTAGTTTCTCAGGAAACCATATGATCACATATAATCCCAGCAAGATAACATAAAGTTGATATGGTAAAACAGATGAAGTGGTTAAAATCCTAGGGGATGGTCCAATGACCCTACCCTCTTCCTATGAGAGAAGCTTAACAGTAAATATTCTAATATGCTGATGATGATACTTATGACTATGCATATATATACATATATATGATTATGCATAAGAGTATAGCATCTTTTGTTAAGTCTCAATTTGGTTAAGTTATATGTAATGACTAGGGTGGTAGTTCAGTGGTAGACCTCATTCACTAGCACTCATAAGGTCATAAGTTCAGTCCTCACCTCATTCCTACCCACACAATCATACACATACACACACATATATATTATTTTAATGGGCTGGAGATATGGAGAGATAGTTTAACAGTTAAGATCACTTGCTGCTCTTGAAAAGGACCTTCATGTGGGCTCCAGCACCTACATGGTGATTCACAATCATTTGCAACTCCAGTTACAGAGCATCTGATACCCTTTACTAGTCTCTCTGGACATCAGAAATGCATTTGGTATACTCACATACATTTAATCAAACATACGCATAAAATTATATATAGTTATTCCTATTACTAAATTTCAAAACTGAAACTGGAACTATGCTAGATATAGTACTGTCTCCTATAGAGCTCTATTCATATTGTATAGTAGGAGTGATGTATAGGTGACTGGATTGTTTTTGAGTTTCTATTGTGAGCTGGTCCCAGTAATCTTCCTTTTCTTCTAAATCACACTGTATAAAACACTGTGCCTGATACAAAATAGATGTTTGGATTTCTGGAAGAAATATTAACTAATTCAAATAGTAAATTACTGATTTGTATTTGGTTTAAAAAGGGAAAAGTTTATTTATGTCTCTATTTTCAATTTTGGTACCCTGCTAAATGTAAATCCTTAAATTTTTCTATAGCTTACTGTTGTCAACTTTCATTATAATTATAAGATTTTTCTGGTTTTGGTTAGTATTTGTACATCACTTATTTAAAAACTTTTTCTTTGCTTACTTTTGCATTGATTTTTTTTGTTTCTTTCTTAATATCCATGGAAACTCAAGTGCTAATATTTAACACTGACTAGCAGTAAGAGGTATTTAGTAAATATAAATTGTACTAAAACAGTTGAATTTAAAAAAAGAACCTTACAAAATAAATTCATAAATTTTGTGTATAATAAAAATACATACAATATCAATGTTTTAATGTTCATATTAGTTAATATTTATTCTGTGGATGAACTGAAGTGAATTTTAACATGCATAACTCTTAGAAATAGTTTATTAATTGTTTATTTAATAAAATGTTGCATATTCACTCTCTTACTGGGTAACTATATGTCTAGCCCATACTAATATTTACATGCATGTGTTTTTGTAGATATGAATAAGATTTTAGTCAGAAAATCCACAAAAATATGCAGAGATATATACCTACATGCACATAATCATAGATTTTCCTACGAAATGTTTTACTATTTCTCAGCTTTTACAAATTCCTAAATATTTGTTATTATTCCTGAGAGTTTATGATTCTATAACTTGAAATTTGATATTAATAGACAATATAGCTCTTTTACTGATTATAAAGGATTATAATGCCATGTAACTAAAGTTATTAATTGCAATCCACAATTTCATTCTACGCACATTACAGAATGTTTTGTTTCTTTCTGCAGCCTTTGAATTTGGGTGTAAACATGTGCAGCTTTTACTCAATGAATTGCTGGCTAAAGTGACATGTTTCACTGTGGGGCCTGTACATTTAATTGCTGATATGTGACCCTCTGGGACTGTTTATCCACTGACATGACAAGTAAAGAAACACTTAACAATCTCAAGTCTCTATCCACCAATTTTTGTGAAAAACTACAATGGACACAACTCACTATCCTAAGGACATTTGGTTTATACAACAATAAAATATTTATTACTTCAAACTAAAGTCATAAAACACAAAACTTTAATATAATTCATCAGCAATAAAACCAGAACAGAGACTAATCAGATCTAGTACCATAAAACACGAAGCTTATTTTTGTTAATATACAAATTTTATGTTTAAAATAATTTTCTGTGGTTAGAATATTTCCTAATTAGGTTAAAATTACTAAATATTAAAGACATGATTTTTCACATATTCATAAAACAGTTTCATAGAGAGAGAAAGTTGTAGCAAATTGAAGGTTATCTCTATAGAAATCAGACAGTATTAGAACATCAAAAGAAAAGAATCACAAATGTTTAGTCAGTTGGAGGGCACAGCAGAAACATTCTAGCATATTAGGGATCTTCTCACTGTGTCGCAAAATACTGAGACTCAATCTAAAGTTTTAAAACTTTATTACAGAAAAAAGTCACCAATCATGGAGCAACATGAATTACTTAACAGTTATGAGTTATTTTTATTATCATTTTCTTAATAAACATTTATCCTGTTCAAGAAAATATATCGTTTACTTTTATCATTAATTCATCTTGATTTGTAGATATACTACAGTTGGTAGTGCACTGCCCTAGCCTTGAAGATACCCGGTATTTTTGCACCACATAAACAAGACATGGCGTGGCCTTTGACTGAATCCCAGTACTTTAGAGATAGAGGAAGAATAATCAGAAGTACTAGGTTTCCCAGCTACTCAAATCCCTCTCTCTTTTCCTGCCCCTCTCTTCCTGTCTCCCTCTATCTCTCTCTCTGTCCATATATATATATATATATATATATATATATATATATATATGAATTCAAGACAGCATTAATGTGAACTCAAAACAAAATGTTATTTATGTATGAAGTTCCAGTATACACACTACACGTTTTCTCTCCTACTTTCTATTTTTATATATAATGTCTGTTTGTCCATAGAATTATAGCTCCTATACCTAGATCACTCCATTATCACCTATAATTGTGATTTGGAGGCATAATAAGGATTAACAGTCAGAGTCTTATAAATACTAATCACTCTCTGTACCACTGAACTATATACTCTGGTCCTAACTGATGATTTTCAAATTCCCAGGGAAAATAAATCAAATTCTCCAAATGAAAAATAATTCATTAAAATCTTCTAACATTTTTAAACTGCTTACTTAAAAATTCTGTTGTGATGATTAGAAAGTTAAAATAATAGGACAGTTTAAGTTCTAATAGATACTGTAAAGCACTTTTTTTTGAGAGGTTGATTGAAATCAAATCTTGAGGTCAATATAATAAGAATTATTAAATGGCTTTAACTTCCAGAGTAACAGTCATCTTTATGCAAGTTATCGGTATTTGATTGATTCCAAATGTTTGTGAACATTTATATTTTCAAACATCTTTGAAAGACAAACCATAGACATAAAAAAATTCTTGCTCATTTGCATATTAATAATACCTCAGTGAATCACCAGGACTGGCAGCAATGCTGCTTGCATATTAATATACAGTCAACAGCTGAACTGAAGGGCAAAGCAATATATAGCAACTAAGTGCAATTTTCCAGTAAAAGTCTCAATTTAACTTAAAGGTAGGCAGATTTTTAAACCATTTTTTTTTCATTTACAATGATAAGACTGTCCCATGTTGCTTAAGACAATATATATCAGAAGTGTTTCATAGATATCTCTTACTTAGATATTAGCCAGATATTATCATGCAGATATACTTTCTACTTCACTATAAATTACTTCAGTCACTTTGTTAAATACCTATAAAAGCTGCACATTAGGAGGACCCTCAAGTTGTACACTGCATTAAGCTTAAAGGCATCTAGTTTTACATGCCTTTAAAAATTTCAAATTCGTGGGCTATTAAAAAGTCATACAGTTTAAAAACTTCTGCATTAAATTTTCCTTTATATTTCCCCTTTAATTTCTTAGAAAGCCTCCTAAGCCACATAAAACAAACAAACAAACCAAACATTCTTGTGACTCCATAACCATTTCTGGCTTCACTATTGGTCAGCCCTAAAAACTGAAGCTTTGGGACAGAATTTTTGCAGTTTTTTCTAGGTGATCCAGATTATTTTTGGAAGAAGAACATGTATTAGGATGATAGATGCTTGTGTGTGTGCGTATGGCCTATAAACACCACCATTTCTAAGATTTATTGATCATATACTGTCCTACCTGGTTTCAAAGATCTGCTGTCTAATTAGTGATGATATTAGGTCAACATCAGCCATAACATTCAGTAATTATTATAATAATGATAAAATATAGAAAAAGATTAGCTGTGTTAATAACTATTATTTTTAAGTCATTTAATTCTTAGAATCTACTTATAGGTGAGACAAAATGTGGATAATGTTTTTAGCAGGAAAGAGCCACAGTTCAACTATTGATTTAAATTTCTATTTATATGCCTTTTATAAAGATTATTCTTTATAATAGGAAAGAATCTTTTCTTTGACAACAAATACCACATAGAAACATGAGTGATTCAATTTTATTAAAATTTCATGTCAAAGAGATGTACTTTTGCAGATTAAAATACTATTAACTAAAATCCAAAGTGCCTACAATAACAGAGGATATTAGTGGACAATACGAGTTGGACCAGTAGCAATAGAAGTATAAACAGATACCTAATTAGTGTGTGTTACTATTGTCTTCTCACTAATCCATTTCAGTACATTTCTAGAATATTTCTACTTTCTTTTTTTCAAACACTTCCTATTGTGATGTTTTGTCTGACAGTGATTATTTTGTAAATCTGAAGAATTCAAATGAATGCAAAAACTATGTTTTTACTGCATAGCCCTGTGGTTTGGTTAATAGTACACAATGTTTAAAAATATTTGAGAAGATACAAGATGCAAAAAGGTTAAAATGATTATGGGTATTAACATCAAAAAGTTGAGTCAATATCTTCATCTTTAGAGTTAAACATACACTGATTTTTATTTAGGGAAGAAGTATTCACAGAGCTTTAAATATTAAAATATTGAAATGGATGCTGAATGTAGGTATGTAAAAATAGTACATAGAATTTGACTTACATAGTTATGTTTTCTAGATATTTATATTCATATTTGATCCACTTAACATCATTACAACATTCTTGAATTTCATTAAAAATGGACAGAAAAAGGTTGAAAGCTAAGAACATGTCTGAATGTGGTTGTTCTGTGCAGGTAAGAATGTGATATGCATTGAGAATTCAATAATTATTTCTAAGAAATGAAGTGTCTATCATCAACTACTATTGAGAGCCAAGAGGCCATGATTTATAGAGAAGTGACATAGTTCCTTGTCTAAAACCAGAAACCTGTCAGACCCAGTGATGGCCTGGGGCCAGGACCTTGGAAAATCTTTTGACTTTATCCTAAGAACTCAACTCATCATAACTTAACGGGTTATGGTAAACATTCCTAAGGCTGTTGTGCGCTTGGTTTGTGATATTCTTGAAATGTGCTGTTGCTTTTTTGCAACATTGCTTGATAAACTTTTTGTTGACTTCATCCCATTGTGTGATGGCTTTGTGCTGATTTTGTCCCATATCCACCTCCTGAATAACAGTATCTATTAATTCTCAATAAACTTGTTTGGCATAAGCCATTATCTTATAATATAGACTGCCTAATATGAGTTTTCTTTTTTATCTTCTCATTATTGCAATGAATCTCACTTGCAATATACCAAATACAGGATTAATATTTATTGGAGAGTAATTTAACACTTAACCGTCACAGTTACAAGTTATACCTTAGGATGATTCTTGAGCGAAAGGATGATCCATCTGATGGATGTTGATCCAATCTCTCAAGAAAGCAGGAACAGAGCAGGCCACTCAAGATCCCAACAGCCACTTTTGAACTGGACTGACCACACTCCCTTCTGGCTCCCAGGACTCTGGATACATACCTCCCAACCTTCTCAGCTAACACCTGAATCCCACCACATCTCCCCCTTTTCCCCCTTTTGTCTAAGAAGGTTCCAATCTAAGACTCTATACAGTAGGTATATTATATTACCTATATTATAGGGTAATATCTGGGAGAGGAAAAGGCTCAAATTACAACTAAAACCCAACACATATAAAGTACATCATAGATTTATAGAATATTGGTAGATGGTGGGATGTATAAAATACTTCAAAACTGTTCATCTGGAATAGTGAAAATCCAATACCTTAATGTTCCTTGCTAAGGAATGATAGGATAGCCAATCTGGAAAGTGAAGGATGGTAATGGATCTGAGGGCGATTTATAAAGTGATTTAACCTATGGTCTCTTTATAATCTGGTGTTTCCCTGCCTTCCCTGTTACCTAAGGGATGGCCTATTACAGTTATTGATTTGAAGGACTGTTTTGTTTTGTTTTGTTTTATCATACCATTACAAGAACAGGACAAAGAAAAATTTGCTTTTGCATTGCCTACTCTTAATAATTCATGTCCAGTTAAGGGGTACCAAGGGAGGGTCCTTCCCCAAGGAATGTTGAATAGTCCCACCAGAGTCGCAACATCTCATCTCTTGGTTATCCTTTTAAAGAGCCTATCAAGGAAGAACAACATACTTGACCCGGTCAAACTACAATCAATACAATTAGATTCTGATAGATGGGGATCATATTAGTTTCATGACCCTATTCAAATTCTTTTGCACTAAAATCTTCAGCTTAATGAAGGAGTAAATTAAAACATTTATTTATAAACAAGTATCCCCAACTTTCTTTAACTGATAACTTAATCAGCATGGCTCCCTCCCACCAAATGAAGCAGAGCTTGCAGGCCCTTTCCCTCATATATTCTGAGAATTTTCTCTTCTGTCTTTTTATATCTTCAGTGATAATTAAAAATATACTTAAGAGACACACATTTTCATTTATCAATTTCAAATTCATTCATGGTTATGGTAAGAGGAAAAAATCCTGCCACAGACAACTGGGGGTGACTGTCAGTCACGGGAATTAGGATATTTAATTTATCTTTCCCCTAATTTTGAAGACTTTCAGAGAATCCAGAGTGTATAATTTTAATTAAAATACTAAATGAATTGAAGTTTTTATGCATTCAGTACTCAAGAAGGATGATACTGCATTTCAGTCTTTATCTCTCTTACACTTTAAATCTCAACGAAAAATCTATATACCAACCTGGGAAAAGGAATCACTATTTAAGATAGACACTAAGCTACTAGACTTGTAAATTCACACACACACACACACACACACACACACACACACACACACACACACACACACACACACGCATGCATGCACATGTATGGGCAATGGCAGGGGCACGGGCACAGAGTAGGTTTACATTCAAGGCATAGTCATGCCGAGCCAGCATAAGAGAATCTGAGACATATCCCTCAGCATGTCCCTATGGATGTGACTGGTCCTCTTGTAGAATGTTTCTAAGTTCAGGGCTTGATGACCTGGTCCATTCTTGGACATGGAGATGCTCCCATGTTTGCTGGGGAGGTCCACATGATAAAAGACTGTGTCACTCTGCATAATACCCAGGAAGTCCAGGCTATAGTTGACTGAGCACCATAGTTTATTATCAGCTGCTCATAGAACACAGATAGGCAACTATCCCTGGTTACCTCCATCCACTGTGCATACAACACCCTAACCTCCTAATCTGCAAAACAGCCTTGGCAGCAGAGGTCAAAGCCTGTGATGGTGACCTTGTGAGTCATGGAGTGCACTGAGGCCTGGCTGTCATTCAACATTAGCAGAAATCTGGATTTGGGGAACAGGCATGTCAGGTAGATGGAGGACTTGAGTGTGAAGCAGTCCTTGTTACACTGCACACATGCTGGCTTGGCAATCACCTCTAGGATGAAAGCCTGCATGGTGTTGTCCAGCACCTCAACCATCCCACCTTCCCTGTCCAGCAACAGCTTCCCTGAGGCAGACTTTGACCAGGCCTACTTCATGGCCAGTACACTATGGATGATACAATCTCCTCCTAGTAAAGCACCTGAGGATACATGGCATACATGAGGGTGGTACTGCTGCAAGGCATTCCACCCATATGAGCGACATTCCCTTGCCATAGCAGTACTCTACCTGGTTGGCACCAAGTAGCACCAATTCCTCCTGCTGTGCTGTGTCTACATCCTATGTGGGCTCCTCAGTTCCCCATCCCGTAGCACCACCTGCAGTGTGTGCACAGATGTACACACACACACACACACACACACACACACACACACACACACACACACACTTTATAGACCAGATATGCCCACCTCTGCATTCCATTCCAAGTGCTGGAATTAAAGGTGTGCTCCCCTGAGATAAAAATCTTAAAAGTAGTTTTAATTTTTATTTCCTTAGTAGCTAAAGATGTTGAACATTTAAAAAATTTTGGTCCATGTTGTTGAACTTGTTTAGGAAGAATTAAGAGTTGTGATGAGATGTGTTTGACAAGTGTCAAAAGACACATATCATTCATTTCCTGTGTGTTTTCTGCTTCCTGTTAGTGTATCTGGATCTTAGCTTCTGCTCCAGCATCATGCCTGCCTGCTTGCCTGCCTGCCTGCTATGTTCCTCAACACAAAGGTGAAACATTTCTCTCCTTCTGAAACTGTAAGATCCAAATAAACCCTTCCTTCTATAATTTGCTTGGTAGTGGCATTTTATAACAGGCCTCAAATACAAACAGAAAGTGGCTAATTATATCATATATCCACTTGCCACTATTGAAATACTTGGCACATATTGCCTGAAGGAGAATATTCTATATATAGTGTCCATTGTTTGGTAAAATAATTGGAATCTTACTCCCAGTCCTGCTAACATCCTGTATAGTATCCCCTGATACTACGAAAACTATTCAGATGGAAAAAAGTTTTGTTTGGATTTGAGGCTTATTCCACAGAAGGGAATTTCATGCTTGATACTGTAATTATAGTCAAAAAGCTCATGGACTTGGAGGTCACAATCCTTACAGTAGAATCTGATACTTTTCTATTCTTAGTCATACTGCCAAATTGCCTTCTAATTTTTGTGTTTCTATCATAGAACTGCCCTACTTCCTCTCAATCTTGTTCTGAGATGCTTCTGTTTGTAGTGGACATTAGCCAATAGAGAGATGCATAGTTGGTCAAAATGCTGAGGATAAGAGACTGATTACTTTAAATGGGACCTCTATATTAATCCTATCACCACAATGGATCTGAAGACACTGTAGAAAGGTGGGCAGAAAGAATGCAAATCCAGGATGAGAGAGATGACTAGCCTTTAAAGAGTACTTAGTTTTCCTACAGAGGAACCTGATTTGGTTCCCAACACTGACATAGCTTACAACCATCCATAACTCCATGTCTAACACTGACATAGTTTACAATTATCCATAACTCCTTGTCTATAGATTCAAATGCCTTCTTCTGATCTCTGTGGCCATGTAGCATTCACATTATGCACATATATCCACGTATGAAAAAACAGTCATACACACATTCCCTTAAGAACACCTAACACAGTCTCAATTTTGGGATGAGGAAATTGGACTTTCCTGGAGTGGATGTGCCATGCTGAGCTGACCCAGCTTGGGACTTCTTGCCCTTTTGTGGGAGGGGATGGGTGGATGGGGAGGGGCGAGGCTGAAGGCTGACTGGGAGGGATTGGGAAGAGGGAAGGGAGGGGGAGCAGAGGGATACATAGATAAAATGATATTTTTATAAAATTAATAATTAAATGAACACATAAAAAGACAATCTTTAACCAAAAAATGTAATAATTGAAGGGTTGTATAGTAGTTTGTGGAATGCTTCTTCTGAGAATGACATGGCTACTGAAATCATGAACAAAAAGCATCTGTGATTATATTCACAAAACCAACATAATACCACGCCAGCCAAAATTGTGGAAAAGATGGAGTAGGTATTGTTCAGGCTCTACCATTATTGCATGTTTCCTGTGCTCCAGTGGATAGTCACACACATCCATCCCTATCTGCTTAGTACTAGTTGTATTTAATGGCTTATCAAAAAACAAAACAAAACAGGACTTGAAGTTAGGAGGGGCAGATTGTGGGAATAAAGGGAGAAGTTAGAGGGGAGAGATTTGTGTAGATAAGATCATCTTTCATTGTAAGAAGTTTTGAAACATAGAAAACTTTAATAAAAGAAGCCTCCATGAAAAATTTTATGTTATCCTATTAGCTATAATAACATGAAATAAAATATAAAATTTATTTTTTGAGAATTTCTTATATTCAATAATTCCCTAACTCTTTTTAAACATCCTCCTCAACAAATTATCCTCCCAACTTCATGTCCTTTTTTTTAACCCCATACTTATTTCTTCTAGAAAGATTGACATTATATTTGAATACATTCTGGTTGCTATGAAGACACCTGTTACTTTAAAAAGCACTGTAAGATGAAGCTACTTAACATTGTAAGTAAATAAATCATTTTAGTAAAGAATTATTTTAAATCGTATCTATTCAGGTACCAATATCATAATTTTGCTTGCATGAAAAATGTTTTACATTGTAAAGATTTGGAAAAGAGCATACTGAGTGAGGTAACCCAGATCCAGTTAGACAAAAGTCACATGTTATTTCTTATTGGAGACCTCTAGCTCCAAATCTTCAGATTGCCTGGATAACTGCAGGAACCTGGAAAATACCAGGTTTATTAGTGCAGGTACTTTTACTACAAGCATTGTTGGTTAGCTATTGTACTGTGAAAAAAATATTCCATGCATGACTTCATAAAATTATAAACTTAATTGACAGAATCTTACCCTTCCATATTACCAATAAAACATGCTTTTTAAACCATACCTCTCAAGTGTGGAATGTTCCTTCTTTAGGCTTTAGGTAGACACAATGTAGGTAATGCCCGAAGTTGTCTCAACCACAGATGAGAGACTAAGTCTTTAAATTCCTGAAACCAGATTAAAATCCATCAGTGATTAAGACTATGCCTGGGATATCCAAACAAGCGGGCACTTTTGGATCTCTTTGGTCAGGCAAAGAAGCAATGAGGCTAGAGTGCAGATTTCATATAGACACTGGCTAGTAAAAATTAAATCTCATTGTAAAGCCATATACATACAAACAGCAATAAACATAAGCATAGCTTAGAAAAAGCTCAAGTTTGACATTTATTACTTCTTACACAGTAATTATTTAGGGGATTACTCTAAATCACCTACACTGTTTCTAAATTAAGAACAGAAATCATATGATTCTGATCATTATTTCTGTCTTTTTTAGTTTTGTTTGTTTGTCGGTGGATTTTGCTTTTAAATGCTGATTATTTTACCCTTTCAAAATAAAAACATATCACATGCCTTCAATGGTCGAAAATATAATAATTTTATTTACACAACCATTGATCTATAAGTCTATTCAGTGCATGGGAAAATTTTGATACTTTATTTCTTGAGTTTTATTTGTGTATTTATTCATTCATCCAGCAAAGCTGGGGGAAAAAAGGAGATTTATTCAATGTAAGTGCATTGGGGAAATGGACAAAGAGATCCAATTAACCTGCCAAGTCAGTCTTTTGGCAAGTGTAGTGAGATTAAAATTAAAAAGATGGTCAGGGATATGCAAATCTAAGCAGTATTTCAGTCAAGGTGTAGTGCTGCCCAACTTAGACACATCATTGTCTAAGGTGTTCTGACAAGTCCTCAAAACCCTGTGAAATCTCTTTCCAGCAGACAAGTTCCCCTCTGGGTGGGGGAAATTTCCATTTATTCCAGGTCTCCTTTGCTTTGAAAGAGATATCTCCTGTTAGCCTCAGGCATTAAATACTTATGTCCTCTTGGTGGCTGTTTAAGGATGTTTAGGAGGTTTCAAAGTCTCTTGTTATTCCTCTTCCAGCCTCCTGCTGCCATGTCTTTGCTCTGTCAGCATGTTCTTTCAATCCTTTGGATTTCTATACTCAAACACTTTGTTTTATAAGTTGCTTTGGTCAGTGTGTGTGTGTGTGTGTGTGTGTGTGTGTGTGTGTGTGTGTGTTTGGAGGATATGGAACTTTGGAATAGAAAAGCAATTTTACACTGTAAGAAGCATACTCATCCTAGTAAGATTCTGTAACAGTAGTGCTGAGAGTTATGTGGACTATGGAGGCCCAGCTCCAAAGATTTTAGAGGGATTCAATATTAGCAACTGAGCAGGAGACTGTTCTTATGATGTGTTAGCAAAAAAAAATGTGGATGCCTTCTGGCTAGGTCTTATGAAAGTGTGTGAAGCTAAATATAAAAGTAATGGACTATTTTTTTGACAGAGAAAATTTCAATACAGCCTAATGACTATATAATATGGTTATTAGTAATCACACTTACACAGGTCAACAACGAAAAAGAACAACTGGCCAAAAATATGAGATTGTTTGTTAAAGGAAAAGTACACTAACAAACTAATTATTAGGACCAACATTTGTGCTGGGAAGGAGGTTGTAATTGCTAAGGAGATTAGCACCATTAAAAGGAATCCAAATCTGCATTAGGATAATGGTAAAGATACCCTCAAGGCAATACTACACTAAGGCTAAGTCTCCAGTTTGTAAGAGGAAAAGACCTAAGGAATTAACAAAGCAGCTGCAAATTTTTCAAGCCTGCTAGGGTTCATCTGAAGCAGGCAGCACATCTCACTGACATTCACATGGTTCTGGGTTTTAGTGTAATAGAGGAAACAGAAGAAAATTAGGGAATGGAATCTTCCTCCAATGAGAAATAAACCCAAGATGGTTGGTTCATCAGCAACATTGTCTTCTAAATTTGTTTAGAAATAAGGGGAAATTGTTGGAAGAACTCAGATAATGTCTTGTAGAGCATGGTAGCTCTTGCCTATTATCCTAGAACTTTGGAGAGTAAGATAGGTTGATCATACATAAGCCCTGTCTCAATCAAACAAGATAGTTCTGCTTATCCACTCTCTTGCAAAAGTAACTAAAAGCCACAAATTGTGAAAAATAGCTTGTATGAACAGCTACCTTGCACTGTTCTTAATTTTGTCCAGTTTATCGTATTGTTTCAAACACATTTGTAGTCTATCTCAAGATTGAGGTGTTGAAACAGAAAATGGGAATTATAAGTGGCCTAGAAAATGGTTTTATTGTTATTGTTTGTGCTCCTTAAATTTTTTTTCAATATATTCTCCTCTTTCTAAATAAATTGTTCTACTCTGGACTATGATAAAAACATACAAATACATACAAAGTATAATGTAGTAAGTTACTGATTATGTGTGTGTGCTCAAGTGTGTGTGTATGTGTGTGTGTGTGTGTGTGTGTGTATGTGTGTGTGTGTGTGTGTGTGTGTGCTCACATCCATCTGGAATAGTTAAAGTGTTAGATTTGGAGCTAGTTTGAGAGAGGTCAGGGATTAATTAACTGAACTACCCACTGGGATTTCGCCCACGTCTGTTACTTCTGCTTTTGCACATGTACCACTCTGTTAAAGTAATATCTTCTTGTTAAGTGGCTGGTTCTTCAGATACTTTGAAGTTAATACTATTTTAATGATTTGACCAGTACTAGTAAGGTCTGTCTTCTCTTTCATAGTACCAGCAAATCAGACGAAATTTTTATATAGCCCAGTTTTGGTCTACAGTTTATATCAGACACATTATAGAGGGACGGAATAAAGTTTTCAGAAGGAGGTCATGGCACACACTTTAATTCCAGCTTTCAGAATGCAAAGGAAGGCAAATCTCTGAGTTCAAGGCCAGCCTGGAATATAGAGTGAGGTCCATGGCAGTCAGGGATATACAGAGAAACCCTTTCTGGAAAAACAAAGCAGAAAATGTTCTCTGATGGCTTAATGTGGGTCACAATATTAATTCCAATTTTAGAAGATTTTGGTATATCACAAATATCACTTAGCAAAATACAATCCAGTTGGTCATGTCTGTCACAATGGATGAACTACATTAGATGGTTTCTTTCTAGTACATCACCAAAACATTAACTGCTAATGAAAAAAAAAATACTTGTTAGGGATAAAGAGATGGAACAGCAATTGTTATTCCAGAAGACTAGGGTTCAATTCCCAGCACCCACATGATGGCTCACAATCATCTGGAACTCTAGTTTTAGGATATCCAATAACCTCTTCTGACTTCCATGGCAATTGCAAGCATGCTGTACAAAGATATATAGGCAAAACACCGAAACGCATAAAGTAAAAATAATTTAAAATGGTTTTCTAATTATAAAAATCAAATAAATCTTCCAGGTACTTAAGTTTTAGTTTTTACATTGGAATCCTATTTTGCTTTAATTTTATTTTTTAAATGTTGTGTGTGTGTGTGTGTGTGTGTGTGTGTGTGTGTGTGTGTGTGTGTGCGCGTGCGCGCGCGTAGATGTTTATGGACATCAGAAGACAAGTTTTGTGGAGTGGTTCTCTCTACCTTGTTTTTGAGTCAGGGCCTATCTGTTACATCTTTTCTGAGCTGCATAAGAGAAATTACAGGCTGATTTTCTGTTTCCACAATATAATCCAAGACTGTAGGAATGGTAGAGTTTAGATTACAGATGTGAGTCTCTACATCCATCTTTTTTCTTACATGGATTCCAGGACTGAAATAACATCATAAGAGTTTCATGGCACTTGATTTTACTTGATTAACCATCTTACCTCTAACCAGAATTTCTTCTCTTGTGATTCTCACTTATTAAATCCTTAAGCAACATCACACATAATTTTAGTTAGAACGTTGGATGACGTTTATTCTCTGCTGATGTGGGAATGTCCTTCGATATGTTATAAATAAAAGACTATTTTGGCCATGGCAGACACCGTAGAGGTAGGCAAAAAAATAAAAACATAAATACAAAAAAAAAAATAGTCAAACACAAATCAAACCAAATGCCCCAAAAACATATAAAAAACACAAATAAGCTACAGTCCACATGACAATATAAAGTAATAAAAATCACTTAGATTAAAATAAAAAACTAATAATATATCTACATCATAGGCCAAACAATATAGAATTAATATAAACATCTAAGTCATTTTTAAGGGCCTAAACAGTGGCAGGTGACTAGGCACTGTAAGATGACAAGTCTATAAGTCTAAACTTCCAACAAAACGCCAAAAAACTCAATATAACAGATGGCATCCCTGGGTGGACCATACACCCACATAAAGCCTTTAAAAACTTTAAAAAACATTCTAAAACCAAAACAAAGCCAAAAATAACTTCCAAATTATGTTTTAAAAATAAGTCATTATACATAAATAGTGTGACATCCAAGTCAAAAACAAAATGACAACAAACTAGTTAAAAACAACATAAACTACAACCAGGCCAGTTCCCAAAATCTCACAAAAAAACTCAATAATTAATTTAAGGTTTCTGTTTATATTAAAGAAAACAAAAACAGTCTCTTAAAAATAACATTTCTTGAGTCTGTTCTGTTCGTTGGTGGCAAACAGAGACACAGCCCTTTTAAAAAAATTTTCTAACTCAACTTTATCTACACGAACTATATAACTCTTTAAAAAAAAACTAACATTTTAAAAGCTCTTCTAATTAAAAAATAATTAAAAATTCACAATAAAACAAATTCAAATTAAAAAGATCTATAGACATACTACAATATATTATAAAATATACATAAACTTCAAAATAAAAAATCTTTAAAAAATAAAATAATAAAAATATAAAAAGCCACATAAAAATAAAAAATAAGCACAGTCTAAATTATAATTATTACGTTTTCTTTAATTTTTTATCTAGTAATTAACTACAAAAGACAATAAATTACAAAGACTACTAAATTAAACTAAAATATATATTTAAAAAATATCTTAACTTTAAAATTTAAGTCTAAAAATATATTACTTAAAAATTTCTACTTTTATTTCCACAAAAAGTAAAAACCTATAAATTATTTCCAGACAAATATCAATTCACCAACCAAAACAACCTAAAAGTTCTCTAATAAAAAAGTCACATCAACTTCAAGACTACAAACTAAAATAATCCAATTTCAAAAACCTATAAAATTACCTATGTCCCTTAATCAACAAAAAGTAACAATAAAAACTACACCCAAATTTACAAAATATTACTTATTTTTATTATAAATACTTAATAGTTATAATTAATCTCTTTCTAAAAAGGGGATATGATGCATAAATATTTTTAATTAAATTATTAAATTTACCTTAATCAAAAAATAACTGTTAATCACAAAATATTTTACATTATAAGCTTTAATTTAGTAATAAAATTTAAAGTCAATTTTATACTATATATATTTTTCTACTCTTAAAATGTTTATATAACTAATGTAAAATTATATAATTAAAAAATACAAGTTGTTAATCACCTTTAATATCCAAACTTATAGTCATGTTAGTTAAATTTCTTAAATATACAAAGATACATTTCAATTAAATAAATAATCTTCAAACACTTCTAAGATCTACAAAACATTTAAATATTTTAAAAGCTTAAACTTTTTTAAATAATAAGACAAATCTACTAACAACACCAATATACTTAAAGAAAATCATCAAAAAAAACTCCATATAAAATTTACTTTCTTTGTGGCAATGGTTAGGCACTATACAAAACCTATTCTTATATTAACTACTTAACAATATACTGTTTATACTAGACATACAAGTTCCATAAAAAAAGTAACCTCTAAACTTTAACAAAAGAAGCTGAAACAATTCAAGTTCCTACTTTACAAAAAAACTACTAGACATTATTCAAAACACACAAAAAACAACCAATAAACTATACTAAAATAAACAAAACAGTCCTTCAAATTTTTTACTTCACTAAAGTTAAAAAAAAAAAAAAAAAAAAACACCTCTAGGCCTATACACTAAAAAATAAATTTCCCAACTTTATAAAGAAAAAGAAACCTTTAAATGATTGTCCAAACAATAAATGTCTGTCATTTATAAATTTTAAAGGTTACTTACAATTCCTATTTACTTAAATAAATATCTTTCTAAATTCTTTAGTATAGTTAAAAATTAAATAATTATTAATAAAATTTTTCTTAATTATTTAAAAATATATTAAATATAAAACTTTAAATTCACAAAAATAAATAAAATATTTTCTTTAATTTTAGTAAGTACAAATAAACTAAATTTATATTTAAACTATAACTATAATTCTTATTTAATTACGTAATTATGTAATTTTACTATGCTGAAATTAAAATCCTTTTTAATCAGACAAAAACAAAAAATAAATTAAAATAAAGCCTAACAATATACCTTAGCCACAAACAAAACAACATAAAATTAATATAAATGTCTAAGTCATTTTTAAAGACCTAAACAACAACAGACAACTAATTACTCTAAAACAAGTCTGTAAGTCTAAATCTCTAACAATAAGTCAAAAACCTCAATATAACACTCTAGTACTTCAAGTCTTTATCTCAAAGAGGAACTACATGTAATATACTTCCCCACACCAAGAGAAAGAAAGAGTGAGATTTCTAAATATTATGGTGAACATATTTGTCAGTATCTATCATCTAGTAAGTATTCCTCCAAATTTAGGTGAGAATCTTCTTTCAATGATATCAACCAAGAGGAAGAAAAATTTAGAGACACAAAAGTCCTAAGCCTTAAAATGACAATAGGTGTTAGTTAATATTATCAATGTGACAAGATCTGCAATCATAAGTTTCGTAAATGGTTATGAAACATTGCCTAACTTAGGCTAGCCTCTGGTCATGTCTGTGAAAGAGTTTTTAGATTTGTTTTAATTTAGGTGACAATTAGGGTGGTCATAAATCTGATTATAGGGAAGGGCAGTTCAGATACCCTCTCCACTATTGCTTAGTCTTAGTTGAGGTTATCCTTGTGAATTCCTTGGAATTTTGACCTGAGTTAGTGGAAGCTCAGGGACTATGGAATCTGGGGAACCTTCATGAGACCAAACTGGACACCCTCTAAGGTGTATTATTATTTATACATGTACTTGTTAATTTATAAATATGCAGGAGTAAAATTGTTAAACATGGAGAAAAAATAGTGTCACCTATGCTACTAGTCCCCCTATTTCCTTTTTTTTTCCAAACCATTCTTATCCCAGAATAATAATTAATAATTTAATTATCTATGATATTGGCAAATAGATATGACATTATGTAAGAAAAAGAGAGATAAACAGTAAAGAAAATAGGAAAGTTCTTTCTTGACAGTTCTTAACCTACTATAGCTACTTGTTTCAGAGCCCATGTTTCAGTTCTACAGTCTCTGTTTATTTTATATTGGCATAAGTAGCTAGGAACTGCCTCTAACTCCAGTCCTAAGGAACCTCATATCATCTTTGGCATTCTAGTATCTTTGTGTGCCAACACACACATCTTTCACCCCCCCCACACACACACAAACCTTAAGAATAAAGAAACAAATATTTTATTTTAAAATGCATGTGTAGTAATCAGGGGGTTTGTGTCAACCCTTACAATGTATGTAGTTTATATATATTGAGAAGGACAGAAATAAGATTGCTTTTTCTGAATATTCCGTGTGTCTTTTTTTCTTCTAAGTACAGTTATTTTTTTATTTAAGGTCAAATGCTACAAGCTTGAAATTTAAGACCTTGATCAGAACATGGTATGCATTTTAGTAAATGTAACATTTAGATTTCGAAAACAAAAATGTAGACTATTCAAAATGTCTTATAAAATTCATCTTTAGTACCACAACAAATTTATCATTTATTTGCTGAAGAAGATAGCATTCCCTTTGTGACACTCGAGTTATTTGCCTGGGTATCCACACCCTAGTTCAACATAGTCTGATGGTAATAGATAGTGTAAGGCAACATTCAGGCTAAAGTACTTGAAAGAATTTGTGTTTTAAAATGTTTTTAGAAGCCTAACAAGTAATCATGCATAGACGTTAATGGCAGTTGGTGGTTGTTAGGCGAATAAGAATCATTCATTTTGAGAATATGGCCACCGGTATGTTTCTTATGCTCCAGGAGACAGCTCCATGGCCATGAACTAGTTGTAATTTGTGGATTTTCAGAAGTGAGAGAAGAAGGGGTAGGGAATGGGGGAATTGGGCAAAAGAATATTTTGGCAGGAAAGTGTTGAAATGTAGGAGTTAGACCTGATCATATTTCATTTTATTCCTGTATAAAATTTTTATGAAAAGAAAATGTTGTAAAAATTAGAAATAATTATTTAAATCACAGAATGAAAACATGTCATATTTTGTTTAAGACTGATCATTTTACTTATAGTAAATCATTTGATATAATATTTTCAATGTACTAAGTAGAAAATTGGCTGAAGCATTGTTTTCTAATTGACCAATGAAAACTGACATTTTATTATGTGAAATACTTAAAATGATGTTGACTTAGTATAGAAAGTAGTCAAATTTTTGGAGGAATATGAATGTCTCACAAGTGGGGCTTTGGGGATGACTCAGTGGGTAAAGTACCCTATCTGTAATTATGAGCATGAGAGCTTGGATATTTAGAATCCATATAAAAAGTTGGGCATGTTGGCAAGCACCTCAAATCCCAGCACTGAGAAACAGAGATGAAGGATGATCATGGCTTATATACCAACCAGTCTAGCTGACCAGTGATTCAGTGAGATCCTGCTGTAAAACAAAGGGGTGCTATATAATACTGGAAAACACCATCTGTCAGAAATATACACTCAGACACAAACACAGGCACACACACACACATGCAATCACACACACACACACACACACACACACACACACACACACACACACACAGATACACACACACTTTTATAGCCCCCCACAAGATTATACATAAGGAATGTAATATAACTCATACATATTCACTATCAAAGCCAGAGTCTTTAACAGTTCTGTGAGGAAGATGGAGGTGATGAAAGCACACAAGGAACTATAGACTGCTTTATAGAATGTGAGCCAGTAACAATGGTAGGATCATATGCTATTTAACTGTCTTTTTATCTTCAAGACACAGTTAATCATCAAAATCAGAAACAACGTGTATACATGTATCACAATGGGTAGAAGATAATGCATGTTAATGTGCTGTCAAAAAGTACCTGGATTTGAAAAGATCTCTGGCTATGTTTAATTAATCATAGACTAGATTAAATCGAATTATTTGAATAGTTGATTGCAGAAAAAAACAAAACAAAACTTTAAACCTGTTTTAAGCCACTTCAAGAGACAAAAGTCTATCAATGGTTTTGAAGAGAGGCAGTTCCTGGGGTCAGAGTAATCAGTTGTCACTACAAATGACTACTCTATCCTTGTAGACTTGTAAAAATGAATTATAGTGATTGACTCAAGTCACTTGGTGATAAGACAAGGAATCCAAATATTTTCAATATAATTGTAAAAGGTACCGATTAACACTAATTTTAAAGGTACAAATGTCACCACATTTTTGGAATGGAAATATAAAATGCTGAAATGTCTAGTTTCTATGAAATTCTGTATGATATAGCCCAAAAGCATAGAAAGGTGTTTTTGTACAAGTATATGTATCAACAAATGAATGACTATTCACAAAATAAGAGGATCTTAGCATTGGTACTCTGTTAGGACCAAAAATTCAAAGTAGAAGTTTCCCTGCCAAAATACTGAATCAAATATCTCTATGGGCAGCAGAGACTAGAAGCACTATGAGTGAATCAAAGCAAGGAAGACTGGCAATGGTTATCACATCACTATTTGACTCTTCAATTTTGTTAACATAAAAATTTTATGAGGGTTGGTGATGAAAACTAGATTTCCACATCTTTAATGAGGCAATGACTCCCAAACACTGTTGCTACTGATTTAGACATCTTTACCTTAGCAGAGAATATCAGCTCTTTTCATTCAATCCTTATCTATGGATTTTGTGAACAAAGTTTTCTCCATTTTAACACATTGAGTCAACTTATTAGTTTCAAATTAATTTGCTTCTTTTGCCAGCTCCTATAACACATTTTTCTTAAGTTCCTACCTAAACAAGCTACTGCCAATTTTCTCTGTGAAAAACAAAGAGAAGAAAAGGGCTTACAATGTGCAGAAAATTTTTAATGAGATTGGGGAAACATAATTGTAAATACACATATGCTTCTAGTTAGTTTTACCTGTTGCTGTATATAGAATTGTAATGTTCAGTTCAGTATATATGAATGAACTTAAAATAGTCTAGATGTTGAGGATGAAACATTAATAAACCAAAGTCAGACTCATATCTGAGAAAAGTGTTATAACATTTTGTCTTAATTTTGGTATAGAATAGAGAGAAAAGCTATTTTCTACAAGCCATGGAAAAGCAGACATTGTGGTCATTGAACTTTTGTGATCTATATTTTGGAAGAAAGATTTGTTGTTCTAGCTCTGCTCTATCTGTGCTGTTAGGGATTAAATCTAGGCCCTTGTAAAATAGGAGAGTACTTAAGAACTAAGATACAACTCCAGGTCATGGTAAATGATTTAATTTAAAAGTACAAACAAATAAAGTATGGTAATGTTTAATATGATCATTGAAAATAAAGAGAAACATTATCAATGGAAGTTTGGGGTGGGAAGAGACATAATGTGGGGTATGAAGAGACTTCTATTGAAATTAATTTCATTCACCATAGCCATATTTCATATGAGATCACTAGCTACAAAATCAGAAAACCTAGTATGTTAAGAGTATAATACTGTGAGGGATGTGGATAATAGAATGGATAACAGATCATTCAGGTCCTTATGATACCACAATAATGATTAGCATTTTTGTCCTAAAATGTTAAACTTGAATATTTTTCAGAAGATAGTTGATGTTTTAGATGAATTCTCTGAAAAATGATAAAGCAAGATTTTTAGGAACGTATGGACAGAGGTTGGCAAACTAGTTGGGAGGTACAATGATCAAACAAATGATAATAATGTAGATATAGAAATATTAGAATCCAGAATTATTTTTGAGTAAAGCTTATAAAGCAATAATATGTAAAGCAAGAATTTAAGGAAAAATATATCTATATACCATGCCAGTCATGCTTAGTGTCATAAATAATATAAAATAGTATTAAAATTAGCATGATCATGAATGTGTGTGACAAACACAAATAGAATATTATGTAAAAATTTCTATGTTTTTGCACCACATTATAGTAAAACATATAAAAACCATTCCTAATTTTGGGGCATCCTACTCCTCAGGTATTGGCATTCTCTTTCAAAAGTTTCTCTATACTTGTGCAATTTATTTATCATGTTCTATACTTTTCATCCATGAAATATAGTTCATAGTCCACAGTTCCTTTCTGAAACTGAGATGTATCAAAATTAAAACATATAAATAGTTGACTATTTGACTCTGCAATCAACATTACATTGATTTTATTTTGTAATTAATAAGACCCAGAACATCTGATAATTATGTGCAGGCGTAGCATGGCAGAATAAAACTATGTGACATTTGGAGGTTTTAATTCTGAAGTGAGTTTTTTTTTCTAAAACTTATTCAAAATATTTTAAGGTCGATATGAGAATAGGAATTTCTCAAAAATTTAAAGAAGAGAAAGATATTGGAAAGTGTATAAATTAGAAAGCAAACATTAAATATGAATTTAAGATGGCTATTTCCTTCTGTATTGAATCTAGTTGAGACTGAAAAAAACCTTTATTTAAAGAGTAAATGTGCCACATTTGTCAATAATTATTATTAATTAATTTACAAAATGGGAAAATATTGTTGGTTAGTATAGATATGGATAATAAATTTCCACATGACAAAAGATTATTAGTCATAGTGATTCAAGTTCATGATGTTGGCTAAAACAAGTCCTTTTATATGTCCTTGAAAGTGACAAGTGTTTTCCCATAGTCATTTATTAAAGAAGGCTATACTTGTCTAGATAAAAAAACCTCTTGTTCAGTTTTATGTAGTTTGTAGTGACTCTTTGTCTTTCTGACATATTTAATGCTTCCTGTTAGAACCATGAGCTCTCTTAGAGTCATAAAATATTGAATAGGGGGTACTGAGTTAGGTCACTACTCCATTTTAATAAACCTTTAAAACTTAATTTAGTCTTTTAGACTTCACAGAATCTAGCAGCTATTATAATCAAACCCATCCATAATTTACTTATAACATGTATGAGTTCATATAAAGATTATAAACACATAAGTAACCTTGAAATTAAAGTCTTCTAAAAGAACTAATGACTAAACTTTGATTCCTAAATAAAACTTAGTCTTCTAGTTTTTGATGCTTTCTAACTCAATTAAATTTTTTACACTCACTGGCAAACATTCTTTTCATTACATAAACTAAATGGTAGATAATAGACTTTGCCCATGATCATTGTTGAGAATTACAAATACCTTCAAACACTGGAAGCACTATTTGAACCTGTTTTCAGTCATGGAATTCCAGAGTAGTAATGCAAGGGATATGAGTAAAGATGTGACACCTGGGATTTCCATAACATTCAACAAGTTACTGGAGTTACTACCCATCCATGAATAGTTTTAGTTTCGCCATGAGAATTGTTTCTGTATACCTTTAATGCTATATTTGTTTACTTCCATCATCATTTAAATGAAACAATGAAGCTTTTCCATTAAGGAAATTCCTACAGGTATCCTGTGGTTCTTTACATACATGTACTGTCAAATATCTTCAAATTATTTTCACCACAATCCAAGGTCCACAGCACTTTCCCTTTCAAATACCAATACTAATGAATAAATTATTTATCCCCAAGCTACTGAAACTGATTAACTTACAAATGGAAGAGATTTTGCACCATCTTTTAAAATAATGTGGTTATTCCCAGGGTGACTGTGAAGCAATGTGTAAATAGAGGGGGATTATAAAAGCCCAGTTTCTTTGAATGATATAAGGATACCTGGAAAACATTTTGTTTTCTTTAGAATTCACCAGGGAGTCAAACTGAAGTAATATACACTGAAGGGTTTTCACTTGAGATTGATTTCTTCTATGGTTTAATTTTTACAAGATTCTCCCAGGACCACTTCTTGAAAATATTGAACACATATCCTGACCTCAAACTTTATGTCTAACTTAAGGGACATCTATAATAGAGAAGTCACTATCCTGTGGAAATATTGCTCCCTAATGACAACACTAAGAATATAAATTCTTCACATTTATCAGGTGAACTTTTATTCATTATCTGCTATGTAATAGGTACTCAGAGAGACATAAAGAGGCACTGCATTATGTCTTCCTGAACATCCACATGATGCCTTGAACCAAACAAGGGACAGCAAATGTGACCATAGGTAGTACTGTGTATCTAGGCCACTGGGAAACAAAATAGAAGATACATTTGGAAGATAAACGTGGTTCAAAAAGTTCAGCATTAGAGCGATGGACACTGATCAATTGACCAAAGTGATACAAGTCAGATCTTACTTTTCTCAATATCTCATACCATTGGAAAGATAGTCAACACATGGTTACAGTCTTGAGTTACTTGTTCTCAGTAAAAAACAGTATGCAGAATTGTAGCAGGACAGGCTCCTAGGGTCAAGGAATTTGGCTCAAAGTGGTTTCCAAGAGATGCACATAATGTACTTCCTTGTGAACCAATCTGGAGTCTTACTGAGGGTCCAGCAACAATCACTGTCCAACATTCCTGATTGCTTGGAATCTGCCTAGCACCAGGAACTGTCAGATATCCTGATCACTCAGAATCTGCCTAACAACAGGAGCTATCCCATCTCCTGATTTTGGCCCAGTCAATGATATACAGCCACACAACATCACCAGGCAGTGACACAGCCTAGTGCTGGGAATTAGGTGTACAGTGTTCTCGCCATTGTTGAATAAATGACTTAGTCTTTTCCAACTGACTCCCTGGGTCTATGTTAGGGCCTGTGTTGTTGACTTAATGAATTCTTGACCCCTCCCCTGGGGGAACTCTTAGGACTCAGCAATACAGAATGACAAAAGGGGGTGACATATTCAGGTGGACAGTAACGAGAAAGATTGAAACTAGTCCAGAGACTGATAGGAAATAAATGTCCCCTAATAAAGTTTAAAGCCAGAAATAATAAATTGAGGAGAATCAGCATAATTAGTTCTATGTTAGGTAAAATTATGAATCATTTATGCATGCTGAAATTATCAAAAATATATTTCATATGATGTCACATCATGTAATATTTTATATGATAGAACATGATTAATTTTATCTACCATATATATGAGACCCAAATGAGACCCAAATCTAACTCTCTATCCATACAAATATGAATTATTACATTTGTATTACTTACTTTATTGTAACAGTCTAATGATATAAAGTTCATATTACAGATGAGTTTTTATATTTTATTAACTTTATTGTGATGTATTAGTATTATATAGCTCACTCACAAATGAAATTGCTGACTGAGGCTGGAGAGAGGCCTCAGTGATTTAAAGTACTGACTGCTTATCCACAGATCCCAGGATCTAATTCCCATACCCATACAGGGGCTCACAGCCACCTGTAACTTAGGTTTCAGGGGATCATATGTCCTCTTCTGGAATTCACAGGCACAAGGCACAAAGTGGTAAAGTAACATGCAATCAAGTATATAAGCAAATATTTTTTTAAAAAAACCCATATCACTGATTATCTACAGACCTGCCACTTAATTGCAAATATTGCAAAGTTCATCCATTAATCTTGTTTTCAAAAATGGAAAGCAACAACTAGACTGTTCCTTAATCTTTTCTTTTTCAAAACTGATTCATGTTTGCTTTAATATTCTGCTTTTTCTTTTTCATTTAAAACTTTGAATTGTTTTTTACACTTTCCATTAGATACAAATATATGCAAGCAAAAATACTCAAATAATAAAAATTTATTTTTATGGAATGCTTTTCATAAATGTCTTCTGAAATCATTGTAGTTGAACAACATTAAAATTGAATGTAATATCATCTCATTAACATTGTTAATTTCTGTTATACACTGAAGCATTCCCAGAGAGAATTAGGATATTGTGTAAAATCCTTAAGTTTCAAAAGTGATCCTTCATAAGTAAATGAAGAATTGTTTTTGCTTTCTGAAGCAAAATTTGAAAGAACATGAAAATATTCTTTGTGGGAATATTTCAAAAACTTTAAAAATGTGAGTTTTCTCCAAATCATTTTTTTTCTTAAGAAAAGCAAAATACATGGGGCTTGTCACAAAAAGAGAATGCCAAGAGTTTAATAATAATTTAGGGTGAAGAATTTATAATTTTGAGATCACAAGATTATCTCTTAAGATAATTTTATTCAGTGATTTTAAATAGCCACATATACATATGCATTAAGAAACAATTATACACATGATTAATATAAATTATTTAGTATAGTTATTCTATGAATTAACCACATTGTTTTGGAGCAAAGTATGTCTATATCATTGAAGGGTGAGTATAGTCAAGTAAACAAAATGAATGAAAAAAGTACAAAAATATATTAATAACAACAAAATAGGATAGTGAAAAAAATTCTGCACTGGAATTATTCTTTAATAAGAAATCAAGATTCACCATTAGATAATATTGGAAATTTCCTAAGAATAAAATGTGAATGATTATGGATATCTATAAAACTATAATTGCACTTAAAATTAAGAAATCAACTTTTCATATCAAGTTATACAGCTTTGGTTCCTTAGTTAAAATTCTTAAGACTATAATGCTCATTCAGTTCTCTATTTCAATAAAAGAAAATAAGAAACTGAATTATACACCAAAGAATTTTTCAAATAACTGATGGGAGAAATCTGCTGATATTAAAAGTTTAAATATAGTTTCTATAGTTTGTCTCAACTCCTAAAATAGAAAAAAGAGTGTAAAGTATTTATGTTTTCTAGCTGTGATTTTTTTTTGTGTGGAGAGGAGTGAATAAGACATTTTTAAAGGTATTGTAAGAGACGTTAGTCATACATGAATAACTGTTTTTCCAAATAAAAAGAATGAATGATGAAGTTCAGAATAGTTTCTTTTGGCATTTCCATAAATAGCAAAGCATCTAAAACTATAAGGAAACATGTGACCTTATTCTCTCTTCATTTTTGTAATCAAGAAATACAGACACAGAAATTATTTTTTCTTAGCAAGTCATTGCCAAATATAGGAAGAGAGATTTCTGATCTTGATTTATAAACTATATATGTGCCTCAATTAATTAATTAAATATTCTGTTTATGGATTTATTTGAATTACTTTCTATTTGTATAAAATAAGTAGCAATACTTAATTTAAAAGCACAACGATGTGCTTTAAGGAAGGAAGTATCTTCACAACCATATATATTAATTACCACCCAGTAGATTCTTTGGTTGTATTGAGATTATTGCCTAAATATTTATCATTTAAACACACAGTTTAATAATAACAACAGCAAATAATAATCTAGAAAACTGAGTATAGTGGTTCACCTCTTTAATCCCATCACTTGGGAGGCAGAGACAGGAGAATCTGAGTTTGAGGCCAGCCTGGTTTACATAGTAAATTCTAAGACAGCTAAAGCTACCTGGTACTGAAAAACAAAAGAAACATAAAAAAACCAAATATCTATCTAGAATAATTTTGATGTATTATAACTATAGAAAAGTATATGACAGAAAATATTGAAGTACTAATAGAATGTAATTAATCCTGCTTAAAAATGTAATTTTACATGTTCTCAATGAAAATATTACCTATGTATATTTTATTAATAATCATATGGCTACCACTTTTTGTTATATTTTTATAAAATCCTAGAGTAAATATTTTTCTTGAAGCAACAAAAAATATTTTTCCAAAATTATGTCTTTATTTTTTAATTTGCAGCTACGTTTATGCTTTTTTATTTGAAAATTATTTTCATACAACAGTTTTCCCTTCATAATTTCCTTCCCACCTCCCTGCTCAGCCAATTGCATGCCTTTTTCTCTTTCTCATCAGAAAACAGACAAATAAACAAGCCAGAATTTACAACAAAGAGAAAACAGAAAAAGCAGAAAGAAACAGGTAGATAGACAAAGACACACACACCAAACCCATCAAAATCCCAAATCATAAACTATAATATACAGGCAGAAGACCAGTAAGATTTCTTTTAAAAGCTCAAATGAAACATACGAGTCAAAATATCTATAAAAATAACATTGAGTTCATTTTGTGTTGGCCATCTACTGCTGTGCATAGTATCTAATCTTAAGAAAATTCATTTTATTAGCTATCATCTCTACTTTGCATAATCTAAGTGGGAAAACAGTTCTACAAAAGGTGAAATAATTTTATTTTTTCTCTCTTTGATGTTTTCATCTCGCAGTGAACATTAGAGTAGCATCATAATTACCAAATGTCATGAGTAAATTCATTGCTTTACCAAGATTCTAAATTGTAACTTCCACTGGGTGTTGAAAGTAAATGAAATCTGTATGTAAAAGATACATCTGAATCCTTATGTTCAATGGCACACTATTTTTGACTGTTGCTCAGTTAAAAATTAAATATTTTGCACCATTTGGTCATTTGCACCATTATAATTGGACTGGAGATCCTTAAATCAAACACAGAAAAACAAGTACTACATAATCTCTTATATGGAGTCTGAAAAAGTTCATCTCACAAATATTAGGATAGTGGTTATCAGTTGTTATGGATAGAATGTGAGGATAGAAAAAACTTGGTCAATTGAGTTCTGAGTTCTAAATAAGAGAATATATTTCTGATATACTATTACAGATAAAGATAGTTATGGAAAAAAACCAAAAACAGACAATTCTTAAGTTGTCACAAAGTATTTTAAGTGTTTTCATCATAAAATGAAACTTGATGTACAAGATAGGTTAAATATATTACCCTTACCTAAAAACTACATGATTGTATTATGCTTAGACACATACATGAAAAGCTGATTCTAACCAGAAAACCCTATCCCTATAATGAACTGCAGTGTATGTGATAGATTTCTAATTGCCCAAGATGTAGAAAATAAGCAATGTTTATGGGCCCAGCCATAAAAAACTTACTTATACCATCCTCTCTAAGTCTCAGGGAATTTTAGAAAAGAGGGACAAGAAGTTTGTGAAAGCCAGCAGGTAGTGTGGAAAGCTATGAAATATAGTGCTTCAGTTTTACCACAACTATTGCAACTATTAATTCATAAGAAATATATTAACCTAAACTGGGCTTAGGGAAGACCAATTTTATCAACAATAAGTAAAAGAAGTGGAATGGGTTCTCTGGATCCCACTTTACCTCTATTGGTTATTCATAGATTCTTGGAGAAAGTGAATCTCCTTCTTTACTTCTGGGTCCTCTGATGAACCCAACAAGTTCTAACAAATAGCTTTAAACAGATAGGCCCGCAGACATTCCTAGTTAATCTCAATGAAGCACAAAACAAAAATGAGTAGACAATAAGAGGAAAGAAAGCTTTGTAAGGAAGAAGGGGTTGACAAGAGTAGTAGGGAGGTAGATATTTAAAGTGAATGCACTGTATATAGATGAAGAAATATCTAAAAAATGTATTCAAAAATAAATCTCGAGTTTAGAAAATCAAATATGCCATTGGTATGTACTGTTTTGCTTCTTGCAGTTTTTGTTTTTTATTTGTTTTGTTTTAGGAAGTCCTTTTCAATTAAATTTTTGAACAGGATTTCTCTGTGTAGCTCTGGCTAACATAATAAAATGTCAGGTTGTTACAATGGCTTTTTGTATGTTAATTTTTCCTGTTTATCTCTGTTTGCTCATTGTTTCTATTCCACCATTCATTATCTGTCACACAGCTTACTACCACTCTTGAATTCACACATAGTATTCCATCTGCTTTCAACAACTCTCATTCAACTGAATTGACACGAAACCCCCTCCTACTTTACTAATATCCTGAAGTCACTAATAGTTTGAAGTTTTTATCAACTGAGATGGAAATAAGAAATTGAGAACACACCTGTTAATATTTCCATGTGTCATCAAATACTACCAAAATAAGCATTTCTGAAATGAAGGACAAAATTGCATTTTCCCGTGCATAGCAATTTTTCTGTATTTCTCTGCACATTTACCTAAATATTCTTTAGATATGTGCACATTTATCATTTTATCAAAATGACATTTAATATATTAAAGAAAAAAGCTAACAAAATATCACATTTCAGATCCAAATATAATGGCAATTCACCAACTATACAGATTTAACAAGGTTATAGCTCTTCATATAGTATCTGATTTTGTTCCATAAATAATTTTTATGTGAAATAGATCTGTTACCATATTTTTTTCTTTACTTATTTCTGGAAACTTGTCTTAATAGAAATGCAGGTGTTAATTTTAGAACATTTATTGAGCAAATTTAAGTACATGTCAGGATGAAGGAATAAATACAAAATCTTTAGGAATAACGAATTTTAAATTATATGAGATTATTAAATGTATGTAAAAAGTTTGTACTATTAATTGTTGTGAGTGAATAGTGTAGTTGCATGTAATAAGAACATTATAAAAATAATCAACAATTTAATGTTCACTGAAACATCTTTTTCTGATTTTTTGATCTTTGTTATAAAGTTATTATTGCTAATATACTGGTCAAAGAAATAATTTAATAATTTGTACATAACAATATTTGGGTAAAGATTGAATTCACAATGATTGGTAAACTATGATTAAGTAGTGCCTAGTGAAGAGACTGTTACTTAGACTCTTATATTAAAGACACAGAATGAATATTAGCAGAAATAAGGTTATCCCAATTAAGGGAATTTGAATTTGATGTTGGAAATATTAATTCCATTATGAAGTACTTTATTGTAAATCTTGTATTTATGTGGAAAGTGGCTTTTCTTGTTTTATTTATTTAAGATGGAAATAGGAGAGGCTTTATTGTGTATTTAATAAAGTTTGCCTGATAATCAGAGGACAGAGTCAAGCCACAGATTTAGTTTTGAAAGTTAGGGAGTAGTGAACCACACTTTTAATCCCAGCAATGGGTAGGCAGAAAGCTAAACAGAGCCATATGGTAGTGGCACATACTTATAATCCCAGCACTTGGGATCCCATGCCTATGCCCCCAGAACTTGGGGAACACATATGCTTTTAATTGCATTTAATTCTAGCACTAGGAAAGTTGAACCAGGAAGTGAGATAGCTGGGTAGAGAAAGATTAGGTTGAAGAAGGCAGGGGTTCAGCCCTTTGCCTGTGTCCCCCTTCACTTTTTGCTGAGGACTCAGAGGCATTCAATCTGAGGGTTTGTCCAGTGTTTGCTATGTGAGAAGTGGCTGTTCTTCTGTTTTTCCCCAATATCCAGATCTGGGTTTTTATAATACCAAGTAGAATTCATACTATATTTGGCACCCAGACAGGGGCATGAACCCTGAAAACTAAGCAGAGATTCTAATGAAAAAAGAAAACTTGTAACAGATTATAGTGTGTTAAAAAATATTTGTAAACTTACAAAAGAAAAGAAAAAGGATAAAGAAAGTTCTTAAAAATAAAGTTTAAAAAAGCCATCTTAAAAGGAAATAATATAGACTCTGGATACTGTATGTTATTTAGTTGTCTTTAAGTCTTTTGACTGCAAGGAAGAAAGAAGAGCTGCTCAGAGACATTTGATTATAAATGCTACTGGATAAATCCAATCTATATATTTTGAAAATGCTCTGACTTCAAGTCAAAAGATATGTTACTTTTGTGAAGAACTTTTGTTTTTATTTCCACAGAAAATGAAAGTCTGAAGATTCATTCTGGGTTAAAGAAAATGAGGTCTGATTGAAGAATACCCCCTGAAAAATCTCTGATGATAATGCATGGTCCAGATGATCCAACATTTCAGAGCACCTCTGTTGTAATTTCCTCAGAGTTCTGCATCCTGAACAGCTTCAAGGCTGCTAGCTGAGATGATCCAGCCTCACAGACTATTCCACCCAGGACTTTTCCACAATTCTAAATTATTTTGGGTCCCCATAAAATTACCAGTGCCCCCAATCAGCAGGAAGTTGTCTAGATAACTAACTATGCCCACATTCCAAAAAAAGAATAGATTATGGATGTTTATCTTTATTTAGAGTATTGGCAACAAGTTGATTTGGAAAATGGTCAGGCTAAACAAAGGAGATTAGATTTAGCGTTCTTGTTGTGAAAAGAAAACTAAATGCTGTGGGATAATATCTTATATACCATAAAGATTTGTCACTGATATTGGTTTAGTAAAACACTCATTGGTAAGTTGCCAGGCAGGAAGTATATACTGGACAACCAGGGTAGGAGATTCTGGGGAAGAGGAAAGGCAGAGAGCCCTATGTCAGTTAGACATAGAGGAAAGAAGCTGAGAATGCTTCACTGAGAAAGGTACCAAGCCATGTAGCTAAACATAGATAAGAGCTGTAGGTTAATATAAATGTAAGAACTAGTTAGTAATATTCTTGAGCTTCTAGACTAGCAGTTACTATAATTAAACCTCTGAGTCAATTATTTAGAAAGCAGCTGCTGGGTATTTGAGAATTTCTGGTAGGAAAGAAACTTCTGACTACAGGGTATCATGTAATTAGACTGGCATCAAACTCACTATGTAACTGAGGATAACTTAGAACTACTGATTCTCCAATCTCTACTTCCAAAGAACTAGTATTACAGGCATGTGCCAACATACTCAGCATATAGTTATAGATTTGACTTAGCTGAAGATGTTTGTAAGCAGCTAGAAAATGTTAAGGGTACTGACTTAGAATTTCAGTCAGGGATTAAAGTACATGTATAGTTTAAGAAGTGACTGTTACTTTTCACATACATTCCTTACAGTATTCCTGTCCTCTCTTTGTTTATATAAAGATGGCAATGATTACTCTAAACTTATTTGTCACTATAATTATTATATTCATTATTCTGCTATGAGATCATAGATACTAAAATTTAAACATTAACTTAATATGTATGTCAAAGATGAAATATAATCTAAAATGGACTCACCTCAAAATTTTCTTCTTTGATACATATTTATTGTATTTGCTATTTTTAAATAGTAATAGTTTAGTCTGTCATGTTTGTAATCCTATCATTCAAGGTCAGACAAAAGACTGCCTTAAGACAGGCCAGAATGGGTGACATTGTGAATAAATAAGTGAATGAACAAATATTACAATAATTTATTTTAAATCCACATACATTAATTTATGTTATGAGAAAATAATTTAAAAAATATAAGCATGAAAAATCATGATCAAAAAGTGATTAATTTGCTTTTTCTCTTAAATGTTAACTCTTTTAAACAAAAGGCCTCCAGATGATTAAGCCTCACTTTTGTCAAGTGCAATAGCACATTCTTCTAAGAAACTATCAGTATGGGTTTGACTCTTGAATCTCTCTTTAAATAGACTCCATAGGGAAGCTTAGACAAAGAGTACAATAGCAGAGAAGACATTTAGAGTCAGTTAGAAAGCTTTGAGTCTTTTAAAAGCAGTAACTTTTTTTAGTGTAGAATTAATAATATCCCCAAAAGGAAATTTTCACAACTAAATCTGACATTGCCACTTGATCAGGTCAGATGAGGTTGAGGAGGGCAATACTGCATGTGCTATGAGAAGTTGAAAATATTTTCTTTAAAAAATGTATATACTATCCCTTAACCTGACCTATCCCCTGAGACTTGAGTAAAAGCTGAGTGGCAATTATTCTAAGGTAAAAGTTTCTAGCAAATAGACTGAGGTCTCAGTTTTGTACTCATGTGATTGACAGTAAGAATGCCTAGAAATAACTTAATGATGATGAAAATATGAAGTAGCTAGGTTAGACAAATTTGACTTTATCAACTTTTAGTATTTGTACTTTGTGTTATTTTCCAATAAAACAGTCTCCCGCAAAATCTCAATGTCATAGGTCTTTCTGTTTGTCTGTCTGTCTCTCTCCTTTTCTGTCTCTCTCATGCACACATACATACCTGAGATAAATGTGTTTACACTTCCTGATACATTTGGATATGGAAAAATTAAAATATTTTTCTATTGTTTAATACAATTATGTGCATATAATGTAGACTTTTAAGTTAGTGTTCATAGTGTACATCTAGATTCATGATAACATTGACAGTTGTGAATTGGATTTTGTTTTTCAGGATCCCTAAAGCACAATCTATATAAAACGTACACAAATTAGATAAAATATACAACTAGCTTATCAGTGAATCTGTTTCAAATTTTCTGTATTAAACACAGTCAAATGTTGTCTACATAGTTTAGTATTTAATTATATAATGAAAATATGATTACAATAACACACTCTGTTAAGCAATGAGGAAGCAAGTATACTGAGGTTTATTCACTCATTTGCCAGTACTAGAAATGAGACCCCATGCCTTACACATGCTTTGCTAAAGCTCTACATCCATCTCTAGCCCATGAATACTAATTTTAAGACAAATAAATAAAAAGTAATCCTAGCACTGTGGATACAGAGGCAGTCAGATTTCTGAATTTGAGGCCAATATGCCATATAGAGTGAGTTCCAGAACAGCAAAAATATACAAAGAAACCCTGTCCTGAAAAATCAAAGAAATAAAATGAAAACAGGAAAAGAATAAGAGAAATTACATAATAAGCATAAAATTAGAAACTCTAGCAATCCCAAATTCTTTTTCAGTTGACTATTATTAATGCTAGAAAATAAGTCAAGATAAAAATTGGAGATGTATATATAGTTAATGATTATAGATGAATCCACATCAGTATCCATTGAACTTAATCTCCCATATATCAACGATTATACAATAAAAACAAATAGAATTTATTCCAAAAGTAAAGATTTGGCTTACCATCTAATATTAAAATTATTTAATAGACCATAATGACAATTCAGAAAAAAATAGCTAACTCATATTATAATTTTTTTTCCAGGTCCTTTGCTCATTCTCCAACCAAAAACTTGATTTACAATTAGTCTTAGGTGAATCCTCTGCTGTAATTGAAAGAACCCTCAGATGAAGCTGCAGTAAACAGGAAATTTAACTAATTTAATTAGTAAGTATAATATTTAACTTTTTTCTGCAGATCCCAATATATTTTTGTTGATTTAGTTGCCATATTTGGATGTTACTTCTCCATACACAATCATGAAATTCTAATAAAAAAATTTACATACAGAATAACTTGTTTCTCTACAGTGGATGTATTTACTAAGGAGTAGAACAAAAGTTCAGGGCTTAACAATATGGATTCAGCAAAACACGTTTTAAGAAATTTATCTTTGACAGTTACTACTGTGTAACACCTTTTGATGTGGGAATGCCTTACTGTATGCTGTGACTCTCAATCTTTAAATAAAAGAGCTGTTTTGGGCCATGACAGGCACCATAGAAGAGGTAGGAGGAGGAATCAGAATAGGTAGGAAAGGAAGGGCAGAGTCAGAGGCAGATCGAGCAAGCTGCCCAAAGAAGAAACATGTAAGGAACGCAGGTGAGCCTACGGGCCACGTGGCAGGACATATTAATGGAAATGGGTTGATTTAAGATGTAAGAGCTAGCTAGCAATGTGCCTGAACAATGTGCCTGAACATAGGCCAAACTGCATGAAGTTAATATAAGCGTCTGAGCCATTTCTGGGGACCTAAGCGGCTGGGCGGCTAAGCGGTCTCAGGCAGCAGGTCTGTGGGTCTCGGACCTCTGGGTGCCCAGGACCCAGAACCCCCACTACTACAGGTGGCACATCCAACGTGGGGCGATTATCCACTTAACGCCTGAGAAAGTTAAAAAAGGGTTTTAGCAGAAACTGAGCAAAGACAGCTTCCAAATTGTGTATATGAAGCAGGTCTTTGTACAAAGAAAGCGTGGCGGCTGGGTCACATTCAGAATAGCACCGGCAGACTGGCGGCAGGCAGTGTAAACTGCAATCAGGCGGTTTCCTGAAATCTGACAGAAGACTCAATAGCATGTGATTGATATAAAGTTTCTCTTTATTTTGAACAAAAAGGAAACAAAGACAGTTTCTTAGTAGCAACATTTTCTTTAGCCTGCTATGTTTGCTGGCCAGGAATAGACTTCGTGATTCAGCCTAATCTGCAAAAACTATGCTGCTCTTTTAGAGAGTGTATTTTAAAAGCTCTTATGGTTAGAAGATGATTAAGGATCCACAATAAAACAGATTCAGATGAAAAGAAAAACCTGTAAACGGGTTACAATGTGTGTAAAAGGTACATGGGCTTCAGAGAAAAAAGAAAGAGGTTAAAAAAAAGTCTTTAAAGAGAAAAATAGAGTAATAAAAATATAATAAGCCACGTAAAAATAAAAAAATAGACACAAAATCTAGATTTTGGTTGTTATTGTGTTTTCTTGTAATTTTTTAACTGTTAATGAGCTAACTGCAGAAAGACAATGGATTACAAATGCAAAGGCTACTAAGTTAAACAAGAATATATGTTTTAAAAGTATTTTGATTTTAAAATTTGTATCTAAAGATTTATTGCTTTAGAAGAGTTCTGCTTTTGTTTCCACAGAAGATGAGAACCTGTGGATTGCTTCCAGGCAAATACGGTTTCATCAACCAAGACCCCCTGAAAAAAACCTCTGATAAAAAGAGATGGCCAGATCAGCTTCATGGCTACAGATTATAATCCAGTCTCAACAATCCTTGAGATTTTCAACACCCCTTAATCAGCAAGAAGTAGTAATGGATAACTATGCCCACATTCCCCAAATATTGTTTCTAAATATTTGTTTTCATTATAAATGATTGATGGTCTAAGAAGAAAAAGGGGATATGGTATATGAATAATTTTTAAAAAATTAGATTATTAAATTTACTTAGATCAAAAAATCAGCTGTTAATCTCAAAATGTTTTACATTGATATAGATTTTGGTTTATTGATACAAATTTTAGGTCAATTCTCTTATGCTGTATGTATTTTTCTACTCTTGTTTAAGATAAGTTGTTTATATAACTGATTTCAAATTATAAGGTATAATTAAAAATGCATACATGTTAGATTTTCAAATATACAAAGATATATTTCAATTAAGTAATCAATCTTCAAATACTTCTAAGACCTACAAAATATGACATTTAAAATGTTTTAAGAGCTTAGACTTTTCTAGACAGTGAGACAGGTCTGCTCCTGACAGCACTAATTTACTTCAACAGAAAAATGGGCATCGAAGAAATTCCATATAGAGTCTACTCTCTTTGTGGCAATGGTTAGCCAGGAGCAAGAACCTGTTCTTATATTGACTGCTTGACAGTATGCTGTTTAAACTAGACATGCAATTTCCATAAAAAGATGACCTCTGAACTTTGGCAGAACAAGCCAAGATGGTCATTCAGGTTCCTGCTTTACAAAGAAAACTGTCAGACATTCTTCAGGACTCAAGGAAAAGCAACTGATAAACTGTGCCAAAATGGGCAGAGCAGATTTCCTGCTTCACTGAAATGGAAAGAGACTCTGGGCCTGTAGGCTGAAGATGGATGCCCCAACTTTATAAAGAAACTTTGGGTGACTGTCCAGGCAGATAAGTGTCATCTCTGTCCTTTCTAGATTTTAGAAGTCACTTGCACTTCTACTTTACTTGGATAAATATATCCTTCTGTGGTCTTTGATATAGTTAAAGATTAGATAGTTACAGGTACAGTTTTCTTAGTCATTTATAAGGTATATTAGATATAAAACTTTAGATTCATAAAGATAAGATAGATAAGAGTATTTTTAAGTTTACTAAATGTTATAACTGTACTTCTTGCTTGATGGCTATTTTGTTATATATAATTTTACTATGTTAAAATTAAAACCTTCCTTTTTGATTAGACAGAAAGGGGGAAGTGATGTGGAAATGCCTTACTGTATGCTGTGAATCTCAATCCTTAAATAAAAGAGCTGTTTTGGGCCATGACAGGCACCATAGAAGAAGTAGGAGGAGGAATCAGAATAGGTAGAAAAGGAAGGGGAGGAGTCAGAGGCAGATAGAGGAAGCCACCCAAGAAGAAACATGTAAGGAGCACAGGTGAGCCACGGGCCATGTGGCAGACAGATTAATAGAAATGGGTTGATTTAAGATGTAAGAGCTAGCTAGCAATGTGCCTGAGCCATAGGCCAAACAGCATGAAGTTAATATAAGCGTCTGAGCCATTTCTGGGGGTCTGAGCGGCGGGCGGCTGGTGGCTAAGCAGTCTCCAGCAGCAGGTCTGTGGGTCTGGCCGCCCGGGACCCGAGAACCCTCCTACTACAACCTTTTATAAACAAGAAATTATAATGAAGCTGTCCATAATTTAAAGAAGTTATTTTGCAAATAGTTGCATATGGAGAAGCAATAATTTCTGATTTAAAGTTGATACACTTCAGCGTTCTGGTGCTAGATAAATAATGGTTGAAGAATGAAAGAAGACTGGAAAAAATAATAGTTAACTTGTTAGATACGTGCAATATCAAATATGTTTAAAAACTAGATTCAAATAATTTGAAATAGTGGTAACAAATGAAAAAATATACAAGGGTTAAAAATTGGCCAGTTAAATAGTAATTGTGTATATTTTTGATGACCATAATAGACGTCTGTATAAAATAATTGAAAGAAACAGATATGAGAGTAATTCAATGAACAAAGTAGAGTAAATAAAGTATTATTTTACGAGAAATAACACAATATTTGTTGACAGGAATAATCTAAAAGGAAAAAGTGACAATACACAACATGAGCTAGCAACTATATTCTCTACAGGTCAAAATAATAGTTTAGATTCTGTGTGCCTTATCACTTATGGTTATGAGTAGTGAAAGTTTACTCTCTATTAGATGGATGGATTTGTCTTGCCTTCAATGTTTTTGTGACCTGTAATATAAGCTAAATTAGATTAACGGGAAATTTTTGAGTAGAGAATCCTTGGTCAGATCCTATATATAAAAATATAGATTATAACTCTAAAACTAAAACAAAATACAAAGCTAAAAAACATGGATCCTAGCGTAAGTATGCCATAAGTATAAAATATTTTATTTCTACATTTTTTTACCCAATTATGAAATAATGACCAACTTGATATTAGTGATCCTGTGCAGATCCTGAAGATATCTTCTGCCTGTCTATAGTCCTGCTAACACTAATACAATTATTTCATTCTATTAAAAAAAAAAAGGCAAGAAAACACTGGTCTCATTTAATGGGTTTTTGCATAATCCTAATTCTGCTTCCTATTCTTCGAATGTCAAAAAAGAAAGAAATTAGGATAAGAAGTAAAGTGGTTAGAATTCTTTTACTCCTTTATTATATCAAACTAGGCTCTACCTGTATGCTAATTCATTCTTTTTTCCTTGAGTCATAGTAAGAAAGCAAAGAAATTTGCTTGAAATTTCTTTCCAAGCCATTTGTTTCTAACTTCAAAGAACATTTTCCTATATATGCTTAGCTTAGTAGAAAGATGTTTGTTCCCATTGTATAAAATGACTAAATTTTGACATCAGAGCAATTTAGAAAGCATTTTATTTTGGTGAAGGTATGCTTTGTGGCAGCTAACATTGCATTAACAGAAGGTAATGCAAACTATAGGGATTGCAAAAGTAATAGCAGGGAGGGTACAGATATTTAAGAAACTCATGTTTTCTGAGGAACTGAATATTGACAAGTGCTTTCCAGCTTGCCCATTTTCTCTATTTATCTGAATTTTGAAGTAATTGTGAATGTCAGAGTCCTAGACTCTACTGGGTTTGAGACCATATTACTTCTGTCTTCTGAGTAAGAAGCCTGAAGGTACATTATAAAATGAGTTTAAAGTAGGAACAGCATAAATGGATTTAAAAATTTTAAAAGCAACTGTATCAGAGTTCAGATGGAATACTCTGAAAATAGCATCTTACCTGACTGCTGGGAACTTGAAGTGCTTTTACTACAGCATTAATTTTTATCCATCCACATGGCATGATGCTACATAACTCTTATACAAAATAAGATACCAAATTTCAGGAGAAAGTGGAGTAAAAAGTGACTTATGTTAAGCTTATTCATAAAGTAGACACAGTTTGGACTATACTAAAATGTCAGGGAATTTTAAAGATGATAAAAAACAGTTTCAAGATCCAGACCCACAAATAAAAAGACTCAGTGTCTAAGATCACAAAACATTTCTCCAAGTTGTGTGCCAGTATTTGTGGAAAGTTTAGACCAGTAAAAATAATATGCCAATTACATTTAAAAATGTGAAGATGACTTACTGATAAAGAATAAAGTGATAAAACAAGAGAATTTATGCTATCTAATGCTAATTACAAACATTTCATTCTACAGAATGAATAGAAATCATTTTACTTTTCTGTTTCAGAGGTTATAGTACGTTACTGAACACTTTTGAGTAATATCTTACATAATTGAAATACCAGTGACCAAGTTACCCTAGCTTCATTAAGAATATCATGATGTACTCCATAAATTTCTACTGTTCCAATTTTAGCTGAATAAGAAATTACAATTGAACATGTTCTAAAATAATGATTTTATCCTGTTAGATACACGGTTTGAAAGGTCCATTAACTCATGTTTTTTAGACTTGGTGGGGAAATCACTAGATGCTGTTGGCACAGATGAGTGTCATTACTAGCAAATTATGCATGGCAACAACAATTTCCTAAAAGACCTATGATTTCTTCATGGGTAAAAGCTTTAGTGTAACTTCAATGACTAAGTCATTAATAGAGAATGATTCAGACACAGGGATAATCCAACTGAATAGTAAAACTATTAAATAATACTGTAGCTAGTACAAGTTCTTAAAAATTATTGTCAAACACACAAACAAAATTTTTGAAAAAAGTGGAGACACTGATCTGAAAAAAAAATCCAATGAAAATTTTCCTTATATGTTTCTAGTGTCCTCATATTTATAAACTTATCAAATTTTAAAGAATTTAGTATACCTCAAGCTCTATATTATTGACTTTCCAAGTCTTATCATCTTTTGTGAAAGTCATTCAGTTTTCCAAATAGACTGAGACCAAATGTAATTGGGGGAAGGGGCGGGCAGGGGCTATGGAATTTATGAATTTGAACTATTCTATTCTGATTTATTTATTCTGCATATAATTAAATTAAATGGAAAAAGTATATTCCATTCCTTAAAGCACTTTAAAAATATTTATGTTGTTTGTTGTTAATTGATTGAGGTACCAGTGAGATAGTTCAATAGTAAAAATGCATGCAATTCAGTCCTGATTACCTGAGTTCCAGTCATGGAATTCATGTAAAAAGCTGATATAATGGTACTTATCCTCAATTTTATTATTCCTGCTGTTAGATGGGTGTTTGGAAACAGAGTAACCATCCCAAAGCTCCCAGACTCCTTATCCTGGAGTAACCACCAACGCAGAAATAAAAAGAGAAAACGTGCCTCAAAAACAATAATAAGACAGGAACAGACTCTTCGATATTGTCCATTGACCTCTACATGGCTGTCTTGATAAATGGGTACACACACGCACACACACACACACACACACACACACACTGAGAGAGAAATGTATATTTTGTCAGATAATTATAATACAATGACTACATTTGACTTATAATTACAATTTCAATTCTACTACTTTTCATTTTGATATCACAATTTATTTCTCCTTCTCCATTAGAAAATGCCCATTTTCTCATAGAAGTAATGTAATAAGGTGATGTTCTCTATCCTTTGAGGAATAACTAACATATTCTCTAACTAACATAAACATAACTGTTATGTTTAGATGTGGTATGTTCCTGCAATTATATGCATTTGTGTATATCCCAACTAACATGACATAGATCTCTTAAGTAAATCCGCAATGTTCCTGGGTATTGTTGTCTTATTTTTGACCACAAGCAATTACTTTCTGTCACCAGTCATTTCTCTTATCCAGAATTCCATATGAATAAAATCAAATACTCTACAGTCTTTTCTGTTTCACTTTTAAATTTAGAATCATATTTTTGAGACCCATTCATGCTATTGTGTTTGTCAATGTTTCATTCCTTTTTAATTATTTCTGATAAAGGGTCAACTGTATGGCTAGACCATCTCTTACTCATCACATGTTGTACTTTTTCTTTTAATTTAAAATAAACATAAATAATGCAACTTTAAAAAGGTTTCAATAATGTTTTATATAACGAGATTCTGACCAAACATAATCTTTGGCATGTCTTAAAATGTTCTGATTATCAACTGAACTATTGGGCTGAATAAAGGTGTTGTCTTGAATAATGTAGATGGTCATCATTCAATTATTTAAAGGCCTGCATAGAACCAACAGGTTCCTGAGAATGAGATGTACTATGGTTTTATTTACTGTTTTGAAGAGGACTTCTCTGGAATTCATTCAGTTCATTCTAGGACTGAAATATCTGCTATTCTTTCACACTTCTGTCTCTTCCAAGACAAATGTATTAAACTGTTAGATCTGTTTTGCAAGCCATTCACTTCAATTTAAAACTGCATTAGTGGTTCTTCTATACTTTCAATTATCTATTTATATGTCTGGGTACTTTTGAGCCTCATTAATCTCAAGAGTCTAGTTTACATGTGCATATAAAAACTAACACAAGCATACACATACATATAAGCACATTCATTACTTTTGTTTATCTGGAGAATTATGACTAGCAGAAAGTATGTGAACTTATGTTAAATTCTCTTAGGTAGATATCTGGAAGTGCGGAGTCAAAATTTATTAGTACTGTAAAATGTCTTCAGGAAATGTAGCTACTTATGTATCATATTATATTGTTTTGAAATTTCACACATGTATACAGTGTATCATGAACATATTTACCTCACACTGACCCTTCCAATTCCCCCCTAGAAACAATCACACCCCCTTCCAAACAAATGTCTTAATTTTGAAATTTTTGTGTATGTATGTATGTATCTATTATGTATTTATAAACACATTGAATTCAGTTTGTACCTCCTACATGCACATGGACATATGAGGTTCATCCATTGGGGCATGAGAAACTTATCAAGGGTCACAGTCCTAAAGCAAAGTGATTAACCTTCCCCAGCAAATATCAACTGCCAAGAATTTCTCTGCTGGAAGGTTGGTGGCTCTGGAGCCAATCTAAGAATGTCAATAGACATGAACTTGCACAGTCCTTGTGCAGACAGCCACAGCTGCTATGAGTTCATGTTCTTAATAGCCATGTCATGTCCAGAGGACGTCATTTCTCAGTACTTCTCTCCTATTCCATCCTCTTTTATATTCATTCTGACTTAAATTACATTTTAATCTCTATTATTGAGAGCAACTTTGAACAAAATTGCAGATATCTTGTCATACAAAGTTTTGTGTTAAAGAAAAGACATAATATAAAAAATTAATGAAATAGATATAGAAATAATTTAAGATTTTCTACAGATTTTTTTGCTCATTTTAACTGTGTCCTTAATATGAAGTTACATTTTTGATTTTCTGAATAACAGGCTTTTTGCAAATCACATGATTTGCAAATGTTTTCTATCACTTTATACCTAGCAAGTTCATTTTTAGCCGTGTCTATTTAAAAAAAAAAAATAAGTGCCTAGTTTGTGCTTTTAACTTTTTTGTAGTCCACAGTTAGTCCAGAGGGACAGATGACACCAAGGAAACATTGGTTTCCAAACAAAATAGGACTGACTGACATGGAAACTCACAGAGACTGAGGCATCATGAATTGGTCCTGCACAGGTCCAAGTCAGATAAGATCACAGTGCTGAGAGGTGAAAGTAGACATGAGACCTCATCCCTAACTGAGAAGCTATCTCCAACTGAAACAGATTTGCAAAGGAAAAATTAGTTTCCCCTGATGGAGTCTCACTGAGTATATAATCCATACTTAATGGCAAGCTCATGATCAGTAGCAGATGGTCAAAACAAAATGAATTCAATGGTGATTTGGAAATGCTTTTGTCTTAGATTTGCTTTGTTTGGGCATTTTTATTCTTACTGGTCTTTTGCTTGTATACTATGGTTTTTCAGTTTGTTCTTTTATGGTGTGTGTGTGTGTGTGTGTGTGTGTGTGTGTGTGTGTGTGTGTTGTTGTTGTTGTTGTTGTTGTTATGTGGTGAAGTATGTGTTTCTCATCTTTTTATTTTTACTTTTATTTGTGTTTATTTCCTAAGGAGGGAAAGTAGACATGGTATTGATCAAGTGGGGAGGTGGAGAGGATCTTGGAGGAGATGAGAGAGAGGAAACTGATAAGAATACATTGTATTTATATTTTTTAAATTTAAAGATTTAGCGAAAATCATTACACCTCATAGGAAAAGAAAAAAGTAACTGGACACAAAATAAAATAAGGATCATTCAAAATCACTAAAATTATTAATCAAAATCCAGGAGAGCCCCATACCGAGGAGTAGGTAACCAATGAAAAATGGACCCCATGTTGTTTTGTTTTTAATGAACTTTTGTTTCGCATTTTTGTTTTATTGGGCTTTTGTTTTACTTTTGTTGTTTTCTTTTTTTTTTTTTCAAGAGAGAGCAAATATGAAGTTGAGTGAGGTAAGAAAGAGTCTGAAAGAGCTGGGGGAGAGAAGAAATGTGATAAAAAATATATTGTATGACAAAATTAAATAGGAATAAAAATACAACGTGGGAATAAATCTCAGTGCTTAAGAGTACATGCTAGTCTTCCATATATCTGAATTTAGTTCCCAACAACCAAGTCTGGCAGCTTACAACTATCTATAACTCCAATTTCAGGGGATCCACTACTCCCTTTTAACCTTCACTCATACACATACACACACACACACACACACACACACACACACTGACACACAAAATTAAATGAAGCAATGATACCGTTTTGCTAAAGGAATGCAACAACAAAGACTCCTAACAATATTCTGCTATATTCATAGATTCTTACTTAGCAATCATGAGAGCAGCTTTTTTCTTTTAGTAGATAGGAGAAAATACAGAGACTAGACAATGTTCAGAGAGTGAGGGACTCTGAAACACTCAGTCCTAAACTGGATATTTTAATCAAATCCCTCAGGGCTCATAAATCTTTGGATGAGGAGGCAGAAAGATTGTAAGAGCCAATGAGAAGGGAGGACATCAAGGAAACAAGGGCCTCTAGGCATAATAGAACTGACATACATAAGAACTCAGGGTCCCAGCTCTGACACAAGATGTGGACACAAGCCCTCATTCCTAACCCAGAAGCTGTCTTTAAATGATGAGCACTTAAAGAAGAATATTTGGCTTTCTCCATCAGAGTCTCACTCAGTATACAAAACACAAAGGGAAGTTCCTATGCTCAACAGTAGATGGCCAACACAAAGCCAACTCAATAGTATTTTGGAAGTCTTTGTATCATGATTGTTATCTGTTTTTGTTTTTAACCATATGGGTGATTTTTTTATATATATTACTGATTCTATGTTTGTTCTTTTATGAGACTTCTATGTGTGCCTGTGTATGTGTGTGTGTGTGTGTGTGTGTGTGTGTGTGTGTGTGTGTGTGTGTTTAATTTATATGTGCTGCTTGTGCTTTTTCTTTAGGCTTTTTTTATTGTGCATTTTTTTGTATTATATTAGTTTTTGCTTTATCATATTAAATTTTTTCTTGGGATTTTTGTTTGCTTTCTAAAGGAGGGGAGAAATGGTTTGGATTTGAGTGGGTTGGGATCTAGGAGTTGAGGAAGGGGAAATGGTAATCAAATTATACTGTATGAACAAAATCTATTCTCAATATAATAAATAAGTTTAGAAATGAAATATCACATAAAGTTCAGAATTAATTAAACTCTGGAAAATAGTATCGTGATTAAGAGTGATTTTTACTCTTCCAAAGGACCCAGAAGTACCTCTGTCAGGCAACTCTGAATGGCATGAGCTCCAGGGGATCTGTCATCTTCTTTCATCCACAAGCACCACCTCCAATATACAAGGCACGCATACACAGGAACACACACACACACACACACACACACACACACACACACACACACACATATCCTTTGAAAGGTAATATTTAAAAATCTTTGAATAAAACTGACTGAAGAAGGATCCCACTTTATAGCCATGAATAGTTTCAGACTCTTAATCAGACTCTGTTTCAGCCTGCTGGGTGGTAGGATTTCAGATATGTACTACTATTCTTCTTTAAATTACTTTTGAAGTGGCTTTTTAAAACCTACTCCCTATGGAGAGATGCTGTACTTAGCCTTGATACCGGAATATGAGGTTTGGTCCTGCCTCAACTTGGTATGCCAGCCTGTGTTGACTACTCAAGGGAGGCTTTGCCCCCTTTGATGGGGATGAAGGGATGTGGGAGTAGTGGGAGAAGGGGAGTGAGGGGGAACAATGGATGCTTTGTTAAAGTAAAATCCTTACATAAATAAAAATATTTAAACACCAAAAAAGTAGGTTTTAATTGGACAGGTGGAGGGCACTTAGTGGAAGGAAAATAAGCTCTAGATTCATCTCAGTATGCACTAGGGTAAATATAAACTGCTTTAGACCTTCTTTTTAAATGTTTATGGATGTTTTGTCTATATTTATGTATGGTACATACAGAGACCAGAAGACAGTGTCAGGTCCCTCCTGAAACTGAGTTACAGCTGATTGTGAGCCATAGTGTGCACTCTGGGAAACAAACCCAAGTCCTCTGCAAAATCAGCCATACTCTTAAGTGCTGAACCATTTCCCTAGCTACAGAAGCTTTAGCACTGGGAGGCTCACTGAATCCAGAATAGCCACTAGAGATCCATCAGGAAAAGGAGCTGGGCCCTCCAAGGGTAGGCAACTGTCCATTGGCATGAGCAGTATGTGGAGCCTCCAGGGGTGGGATCAGACTGTGTTCCTGTGCATGGGCTGGTACCTTGGAGCCCATTCCCTGCAGAGGAACACCTAACCTAGTCTTGACTTAGCAATAAGGAAGTCAGACTTGCCTAGGGTCGATGTGCCACACTGAGCTGACCCATTTGGGACTTCTTTCCCTTTTGGAGGAGGGTATGGGTGGATGGTGAATGTGGAGGCTGAAGGCTGACTGGGAGGGATTGGAAGGAGGAAAGGCAAGGGGAGCAGGGGGATACATTGATAAAAAAAATATTTTTTTATAAAAAATAATAAAATGGAAAAAAGAAGCTGCTTTAACCGTTTAAAAGAACAAAATTGCCCACATTTCACAAGTAAACATGAGTGATTAAAAAAAAATTAGCTAGGAAGTATTTTCTCATAAAGTAAAAGTTCAGAAACCTCAATTAGATGAACAATGTATGGTTCTAATTTTTTAAATCAAGTCAAATCATAAGCAAAGTCAAAAGACTAATGAGAGCCAGTAAAACATTTTTTTAGTTTGTAATACAGGCAATGCATTACTCTTAATTAATGAAAAGACAAGTATCAAAGTTAAGAATCACTGCCACTGGATTCTAGGGACAGAAGTCAGTAAGGAGCAGCAGAGAAGTATGATGAATGAGCACTGCTCAATAGAAAAAGCAAGTCACTCTGGCGTACTGTGGCACAGTAGTATGCCAATAACATTGATAATATACAAAAAGCTGAAAAGAAAGAATTTTGAAAGTTTTCACTATGAATAAGTGGTAAATATTTAAGGAGATAGGCTTATCCTTATATAGACATTATGTTCACTTTTATGTGTATGTTAAAATTATTATAATGAGAGTTAACATAGAAGACTTATTCAAATCAAGAATAATAAGAATAACAATGCAATAGAATACTAGGGAATGGATATTAAATGACAATTCTTTAAAAACACAGAAGCAAATGCTATTTTAAAATAGGAAATAGCTAGAGGTGGTAACAAACACCTATAATTCCAGATACTTGGTATTCTGAGGCACTTTAAAGCCCACCTGGGATCCAGACTGGATTGAAGAGAAGCCTGAACAACTTAGTGGGACACAGATTCAAAATAAATTTTAAGACTGTCTGGGGATATATATTATTTTTGGAATGCTGGCCTAGTATTCTTGACTCCATGGGTTCATCCCCTGACACTGAATAATTAAATAATATAACAAGAAATGATTTTCAGAATTTTCATTTACAATTTTAATGAGGATAGGTCCATTTTAAGCTTGTAGTGAGAGGTGTGGATGGAAGTGAGAGGGAGATAAGGAAGGTGAGAATAATCAGAATTAAATATACGCATGAAATTGTCAAAGAATAAACTCAATAAAAAACACACACAAGTATGCTATAGAGATTTGTCTTAGGCAGGGTTACTGTTGCTGTGATAAAATACATGATCAAAAGCATCCTGGAGAAGAAAGGGAATATTTGTTTTATACTTCCACATCACTGTTTGTTATCAAAAGAAGTCAGGATGGCAACCTAAACAGGGCAAGAATCTGAAGTCAGGAGCTGATGCAGAGGTCATGAGGGGCACTGCTTGCTGTCTTGCTTTTCATAATTTCCTTAGCCTATTTTCTTGTAGGATTCAGGACAACCAGCTCAGGGATGGTACTAACCAGAGTGGATTTTGCTCTCTCCCATTAATCACTATTTAAGAAAATGCCTTAAAGCCAGATTTTATGGAGACATTTTATCAGTTTAGGCTTGAAAAACAAATGCTAGTTGGTATTTAACAAAAACTCAGAGTCAGATATTGGGGGAAAGCTTGAATATCAGAGAGAGGAAACAGATCACAGTCAATTCTCACCCAGCCAACTTCTCAGGGTAAAAGCTATCTTCAAGAGTCCTCAGCCTGGCTTGCCACTTCTACAGAATCCTTCAATGTCTGCCTATGCCTGCCTTTAATATCTTCTTCACCAAGTTTTTCACTTCTGGGTTCAACTCTGCATCATAATCCGAGAGTTAGGATTAAAAGTGTGAGCTATACTGTTTGGTAGTTAGGCTTTGAACTTACAGAAACAGAAAGACCTCTGTCTCCTGAGGTATGAGATTAAAAGTGTAGGTCACTACTCGGTCGTTCCCATGCTGGGATTAAAGTTGTGAGTTACCACCCTCTGATCCTCAATGCTTGACTGTGGGTGATTCTGTCTTCTGATATCCCAGGCTGATTTTATTAAATATAAAATATATCACCACAGAGCCTCCCTATTCTCTGATGACTGGTTTATGTCAAGCTAACATAATTCTAGCTAGTACACAATTACTTTTCATATTTACAAGACAAATATTTAATAAAATATTATTGGAGAATGTTATAAGATTTCTATTCCCTGGGGAATATATCATGGCAGCTTAGGTGGGCAAGACCTTGTCTTACAAATCCCAGGTCACCTCCAGGAACATGGAGGCAGAAAATGAAGCAGATATCATGAAGGGGTGTTGCTTACCAGCTTGCTGATCTCATGGCTTTCTAAGCCTGATTTCTTACAAAATATAGGACCACCTGCTCAAGAGTGGTATTGCCAACAGGGAGCTGAGCCAACTAATACCAATCATTAATTTTTAAAATTCTCCAATGTTTTCCTCACTATCCAGTCAGGTGGGTACATATTCTCATTTGAGGTTCCCTCATTTCAAAAAAAAATTATCTATTTTAAGTCAAGTTGACAAAAGCTAACCAGGAGATTAAGATATTAAAAAATAAAGCATTTTCATACATTGCTAGTAAGAATAAACAGTCATGAAATTTTAATGAAGGAAAAAAATGACTTTATGTGCCCTCATACATGTGCAATTGCCTTTTGATCCCATTTCCTTGCTTTGATAGAAATGTACAAGCATTCTGAATGATATATGAGCCAGGATATTCATCAAGGCAAGTAATAATAAACAACCAAAACCAAACCACTTGAATGTCAAGAGGAAATTGATTAACTCAGGCTAAATCTATCCAATGGAATGCTAGGCATTTTTATGGAAAATATGGCCTTTATGTGCCAAGAGAAAGTGATTTCTAATAACACTTTAAAACAAAATGAGAAGGCAATATTACGTATACTACATTTTTTTGTAAGAAATGATCCTAAACGTAGTGAATGTATTTTTTAGTTTGTGTGTAGTTGCATAAATTTGGAAGGATAAAAAATATATAATACAATTTTTCATCAAAACATTGTAGAGCATAGTGGATAGGAGTGTGTAAATATGATTTTAAATTAACTATAATACCTATTCAAGAAGCTAATACCAAAACCTATGACATATTCCTCCATTTTATGTTTGAAATGTTATTTAAGTAGTAATTTAAATTTATTTAACATGTTATGATGACTACCTGTACAGTAAAAGAAAGGTTTTTGTATCTATTTGAAACAGAATTATTATATATCTTCCAAATATAAGAATTTAATTTTAATATTTCTACTTATGTTTTTAAGGAATAATATTGTTTACTTTCTGTATTATTAGAAATTATGGCAAATTACTCGGAAATTGAGTTTGAATCATTTTTGGAGTGTGAAATTGTTTAATTTTCTGCTATAAAAAAGATGTAAAAACACTCTTTTTACTCTAGCAGTAATTATAATATAATTGAGTAAATCGGATGTTTTCTAATTTTGCTGGAATTTACTAAACTCACAAGAGAAGGCAAAAGAAAAATAAATGAGATGGGACCTCATTGTGCAGCCTATGCCTGGCCTGGAACTCTTTGCATAGGTGAAGCTGGCCAATAATTCACAGAGATTATTTACGTATGCATTCTAATTGCTGGCATTATAGGTGTGTGTCACCAGATAAACAAAAAAGCAGCTACTAAATATTCATTTTGTCAATTCATGTTTAGGCACAAAAGATAATTTTCACTTTTATAGAAATGATTCTCAAAATAACTGAACCATATTCACATTTATTGACAACTTGATAGACTGATGTCTGATTTTTAGTTTAATGTAGTCAGTCTACTTTCATCTTCTAGATGTATTTTAAATTCATCTATGTAAACTTTAAAATAGGACACAAATTGGAGCTGAACAGATTTCTCAGCACTTAATACCTCTTACTCTTTCAGAAGATTGAGATTTTGTTTTCAGTACCAACATGGCAGCTGAAAATCACCTCTAACTCCAGCTTAGGGATTCCACATTTTTATTACCTTGGCAGGCACCAGCAAGAACATGGTACACAAACTGACTCAAGGGTTCAACCATACACACACAAAACTCAAATATTAAAAATAAACAGAATGAGAGGTAAACAAATAATATTGCCTAAATGACTTCCCTCTAAGCATGCAAATTCTGGTTTCTGAGAAAAATATACAATAATGTGTATATTTAAGCATGTTTTATTCTAACTACTAAGGGAAAGAAACTAATAGTATCATTACATGTTTCATATTAAAGATTGAATTTTAATCAGTGCTTATAATTATATACTTATAAATATATACTTATAAATTGATTTTTAGTAGAGACTTTAAAGTTTAATTAACTTAATATTTTACAAATGCTATGAAATACTTAACTGAAATCAATATACAGAGACAGTCATGTTGTGGCTTCTTATTTTTTCTGTAGTAAATTACTACAAACTTATTGGTTTAAAATAGTCAAATGCATCTTATATTTAAACTTAGAGAGCCAAACACAAATGACTGAGAAACACTTAAAGAAATGTTCAATGTCCTTTGTTGTCAGAAAAATGCAAATCAAAACTACTTTCAGATTTCATCTTATTCCAGTAAAATAAAACAAATGACAGCTCATGCTGGGGAAGATGTGGTACAGGGGAACACTCTTCCATTGCTGATGGGAACGTAAACTTATACAAACACTATTGTTCCTCCAGAAACTGGGAATAGATCTATCTAAAAACCTATCTACACTATTGTTGAGAAAATACCCCATGACGATACATCCTCCTACACAGACTATAGGGAGATTAGGTTGTTCCATTATAAATAATTGTCCCCACCTATGAGTTTAATAAAAAGTGTTGATTGGCCAAAGGAAGACAGGAAGTGTGGGTGGGGCTACCAGACTAAGAAGACTCTAGGAACTGGAAGAACAGAGCAGAATGCCAGAAAGAAGCCAAAATAACCAGAGGACAACTATGCTGCTCTGAGAAAAGGTAGTGAGCCGCATGGCTGAACAGGATAAGAGTCATGTATTAGATTAAGGGTAAAGAGTTAGCAAGTGATATGCCTGGGCCTTAGGCCAATCAGCCTAAAACTATTGTAAGCAACTGTGTGTCTCTGCGGGTCTGTGGGTCAGTGGGTTAAAACCTTAAGGCTAGGCCCGAAAGTCCGGGCCAGAAATCTCATACTACAACAGACCCTTGCTCAACCATATTTATAGCTGTTCTATTCGTAATAGTCAGAAATTGGAATCAACCAAGATGCCAATCCACAGATGAAAGAATAAAGATAATATTGTAATTAGCATAATGGCATATTACATATCTAGAAAATAAATTAAAAAAACTAAAAAAAAAAAAACTAGAACCATGGCATCCACAGTTAAATGGATGGAGCTAGCTAAAAATAATCATTCTGAATGAGATAATTAACCCAATCACCAAATGACAAATATGCTATATGCATTTGGTTAAATGTAGATTTTGGCTGTTAAGTTTTATATTATAATCCACATAATGACAGAGGTTAGGTATAGAGTAAAGGACTGGAGCACACAATAATAGTAGAAAAGTTTTAACCAAAAACTATCCGACTGGATTTAAAGCCCATTACATGAGATGGAACCCAAGCCTAATACTTCCTAGATGCCAAAAAAAACCATGATCCTACATAGGACTTTTACTTAGGGGAAACCAAATTCTACTCTACTCTTCTGTTAAACTTTAGTTTAGGGAGGGGAGTAGTTCTCAACCTGTGGGTCATTTGGCTGTAAGTTTTGTTTTACTCATGGATAAGTGTTTTGTTGAAACATCATCTGAGAAGCTTCCTCATGCAGTAGATAGGAACAAATATAGACAACCACAACCAGGCAATAGGTGAAGTGACAGACCTTAGAACATTCAGTCTGAAATGGAATGTCTCCATCAAATGCCTCCCCTCAGCTCAGAGAACTCTGCAGAAAAGAAGGCAGAAAGACTGTATGAGCTCATGACAATGTAAGACAAGGAATCTGTGTTTTCTAGACAAAACAGGACTGATGTGCATATAAGTTCATAGAGAGTATAGTACCATGTACAGTGCCTACACAGGTGTAAGCCAAACAGGGAAGTGCTGAGAGAGAAAGTGAGCAACCTAGGAACTGTCTCCTATTGATAACTGCCTACAGAAAGGAATCAGTTTTCTTCAATGAGGAGTCACTTGGTATACAAACCACACTTAAATGCATGTTCTGTAATAGATGGTCAACATAAAATAAACTTGGAGATATTTTTGGAGCTTTGTTTGTTTTTGTCTCCTAATGCTTTGCGTAGGTCTTTTTGCTATTTTTCTTTTTTCCTCCTACAGTACTTTTGCTTACATATTATGGTTTCCAATTTTATGGGATTTTGGTGTGTGTGTGTATGTGTGTGTGTGTTTTTGCATCTATTTATTTCTGTGTCTATATGTCTTTTTTATGTTCATTTGTTCTATTCATTTTTTGTTTTGCTTTTATTTTATCTTATTTTCTTCTTTTTTAGATACTATTTGGTTTTCTAATGAGACAGAGAGCAAGGAAGGGTATAGGTTTGCGTGGATGTGGAGGTAGGAAAGATTTTGATGCTTAAAGAAGTTCGAGGAGGGGAAATCATAATTAGAATGTATTGTATAAAAATCTGTTTTCAGTAAAAAAAGAAAAGAAAATTAACTAGAATGATGTCTCTAGTGGAGGCTATAAGACTATTATAAGGTAGTTTCTTGCCTTACCATTTACAGATTCAATCATCCTTTTACCTCTTTACAGAATCATATTTCTCTGACTCTGTATTTTCCACTTTCTTTGCATGTAATGTGTAAAATGTTTATTACATCAAGCCTATCTAGATGACTCAAGGATAATCTTCTGTAAAGAACTTTATGGTATCTGTAACATTAATTCTCCTATTGAGTTATACTATGTTCTTATTTTCCAGAGTTTATGCCATGCACTCTCTTGTCTGCGCAACACACACACACACACATACACACTCACTCACTCATAATGGAATAAATTATAATAAAACTTTAAAATAATAAATGGTTCATAATAAGTACAGCTGTACTGAACATCTTTGAGAACGAAATCTTGAACCCATGTGACCTAGATACAGAGCAACAGAATGAAAACACTTAAATAAAAATTTATTGTTTACAATATATAATTTTGTCTAATTTCATGCATTAAAATAGAAAAAATTCTTTTTAAAAACTTTAAAAATATATCTCTAGAGGTGCTTTTTTTCTGTTTTAGTATTACAGCTTTATTTTGCCTATTAACATGAATTTTGAGCACATACACCCTTAGAAGTGATGTTATTGTTCATTCACATTATAAAAATATCTAATGAATGTGTGAATATTTAATATTCTATGTTGACTGTGAGATTAGTTGAATGGACACTATTCAGTGAAAGATAAATAAAAATATGCCTTAAAAAGTTTGTCTTTTCCTAAGTGTCACGACCTGTAACTCACCACATTGTACAACAAAAGCTGAAACTTTTAAGGAAGTAGTTTGTTTGTTTGTTTGTTTGTTTTGATCTAATAAAAGTAGCTATAGTTAAGAGGCAAAGAGTTGCATTTATCCTTTATGACAGGTAGTAGTCATTCCTTTTTTGAGATATTGATACATTTTGGCATAATTAAAAGCAAACCAAATAGAGCAATTATAATGAAATGACAGCTATTTTCTATCTATACAGAGACATCTCTTTTTAATTGCAAAAGAATTTGCATCCCCTAGGGATGGAACAATTAAGCCTGTAGAGTACAGTGAAAATAAAATATAAAAACACTGTGCTAAATAGACAAGTACTTGATAAAATAACCACCATAACCAGATGGAAAAGTGTGCAGCAATAAAAGACATGAAAACTAAGTCCTTTTTAGTGTTTAAAGTATTCTTTCCTTTCTTTGGGGGATACTCTCTTAAAAACATGAAACAACATTGTTTTGTTACATTTTTAACTCGTTTTAATGTGCTCAAAATACAGTCCACATGTTTTCTTTATTTCTAATCACTTGATGTCTATATAATGAATTGTGAATTATTAAAATTCATCTTTGCAGTTATTCATTAACTCTAACTGCAGCTTGTGACGTAAAAGGATGATAATAGGACATTCTCTCAGGATTTGGAACTAGTAATTTTCATGCATTTTCTTTTTAAAATGTTTTCTTTATTCTCTGGAATTTCATTAATGTATGCAATGAAATATGATGAGGTGTACCTCTCATTTTCCCTTACATTTCTCTCTATATGACCTCTCAGTATACCTGCTTCAAACTCATGTCTTTTTTTTTTTTTTTTAACAATCAGGTAAATCCACTTAGTGTTCTACATATTTGATAGGTAAGGGAACACTCACTGGAGAATATTAATCTTATAAATGCTCACATATTCAATAAAGAGTTATTCCCTTTCCTAAGCAATTATCAGTTGCCAATGGCTTCTGAATAAGTGGAAGGTTCAGGAGAATATTCTCCGTCTATACTAGAATTTTGGCAGGATTGATTTTGTGCAGGTCTTGTGAAGTTAACCACACTTGCTGTGACTTCATGAGTGCAAATCATTTTCATGTTCAGAATATAATATTTCACAATATTCACCTCTCACGCTTTCTACTTTCAAGTATGGGTGTATTTAAATAGTTACTTCAGAAAAATTCCTTCACAAAGCTGTAAAGATAATTGTTTCCACATTCTAGATGGAATCTATGAGTATACTAAACTGAATCTGAATACAAAATTTCATCCACTGTGCTGCAGCCAAATTAATCCCAATTGGTTGGAGTTAAGTTTCACTTACTAATAGAATGGTAAATATAGGCAAGCAAACATCTAAGGATTCTTATTAAATATTTAAAGCACTAAGACATTAAAAATAAAATCTAAAGCATCAAAAGTACTAGAAACAAACAATAAAATATTAAAGTAGTGAAAACAAATATTAAAATATAGTGTGATCATGGCTTAATTAAATAAGAATGTTATATAACTTTAAAACCTAAAATGCCGAGAGGCTCAGTTCCCACATGCAACAGAAACCTGTAATATTCAAAATGAACACAGAAACTACCCCTTCAAATTTCACTTAACCTCTCCTTTCTATGAAACATGATCATCCACTATAGATAGATGATAAACATAATTTTGTCACCTTTTCCTCAGAGGCCCTTTTCTAATACTCATATAATGCTATTTTAGTTCATCAAAATTGATTTAATCACATACAGTTTTTATGTACTTCTCTGTGTTCTCACTGTCATTAAATACATGATTAAACCATCATTTACCTGCACTACTACTCTGATAACTATTTAGCTAGTTTTTTATTTTGCTTTCTACAAATTTTTACTTGGTTTCAAAAGCTATTTAAAAGAAATTAATCAAAAGTACTCTCTGAGGTGAATAAGGAAATACCTTAGTGGATAGGAGTTCCTGATATGCAAGCATGATGACCTGAATTTGGACCCCAGGATCTATGTAAATCATATGCCTACATTTTGCCTCTAATTCCTGTGTAGTAGAAGGCACAGATAAGAGAATCACTGGGGCTTACTGATTTACTGATCACCATTCATGCTTCAGGTTTAGTAATGGATCCTGCATCAAAGAAGTAAGTTGTAGGATGAAGAAAGGACACTGGATACCCTGCTCTGATTTTGGTGTGCACAAGAGTATGAGGACACCCCCCTTATACAGCACACACACACACACACACACACACACACACACACACACACACACACACACACACATCCACACAAAGTTTCAAATTGATGCTAGAATATGTATATTGTATATATAAGCACACTTGCATAGCATGAATAAGCCTCTGGGTTCAAGCCCTACACTAAAAGAATAAAAACTTCTATTAAAAGCCCAATAGTAGTACTTCCTTTAAAATAACTTACTCTTGAATTCAGGATAACAGGCACAAAACTTCACCTTGATTATAAATGCATCTTTATTTCAGTCTTTCCACATAGAATGTGATAAATTGTTCATATATAATTAGTTTCTGAACATCTACCCTTGCATTTCTGCAACTTATTTTCTGCCCTGAAAGTGCAATTTGTAACATACCAATGTGATCAGGTAATTTCTTACCTGAATTATTTATGTGTCATCTATTACTTAAATGTAGCTTTTCAATATTCATTTTAATTGTCAAAGTATGTTTGGGAAAACTGTGGTGGAAGTCTCTAAACCATATTAATTAGTAAATCTCAGAACCAAAATTATTTTTCTGATAACCTCAAAATGTTATTTCTTTTACATATATACTCTCACAATTTTTCAGTCAAAATTTCCATCCACTGCATAACTTATTATGTATAAAGAGACTGCATGAAGAAACAAATATGAGAATCCAAACATCTCTTATTAAGCCATATTAAAACACAAAATGGTCAAAAATAATGCAGCTTTCTTCATAAAATGTATTTTTTATGATACATTAAATATCTTTAATAAAATATATACCATATATGGTAAAAAAAGAGATGAGTTTATTATTCTAAATACAGTAATAGTTAACATTTTTAGCTTTTATTTATAATATGTCAAATATTACTAAAAATCCATGTAAACTGTTACTTAGGATTTTCAATAATTTTTGAGTATAATGATGTCTTGAGTTGGAAATCTTTGATAGCGTGTTCAATAAATAATATTCAATTATGAATTTTTTTGTCCCAAGGAGTATGCATGTACTCTTTGCTCTATATACACCACAACTTTCTTTATTCTACCATCTGTCCTGTGTTCACCTTTTCATTTTACCTATTTCCCACCTTATTGGATCCTATCCAGAAAAGGAACTGAAACAAGATGAAGATGATTCAGGAACACTGAAGTGTACACAAGGGCCCAATAGAAAATTCAGATTTGGTGGTTGTTTGCTGTACTGTTTAATTCCTTCATTGTTATATGTTATATGCAAATATATTTTCTGAAAATTATCATACACACTATCACTGACACAAGTGATGATTAATAATATTTTCTGTCAACCAGTTTTAACAAGATCCTCAGTTAATAATTCAAATATTATAATTTGATTACAAGCACATTTGTTTTAAAATCTTTACCTCTTTTAATTCCAAATGACAGTCTGATCTTCTTGACCTTTGAAAACTTGGAATATTGATTTCTAAAATATAAAAAAAGGGTTCAAATGTAAGTTTAGTAACACTTTATGAAAAATTCATACTAATCTCAGTATGCACTTCACATCTTAATTGTTTGATTTACAAGTACACCTCATTTACATGAAAAAAGAGTAGATTTGCCTATTACAAGAGAAATGTAATATTATCTTTCAGAAATGACTGTCTCTTGGAAGGTGAAACACGTTGAAATGAATGAATTACTCATTTTGTTGATATTTTCAGAATAAGCTGGCATATTTTAGTATTATAATAATCCCATAGAACATATATAATCCCATAGAACATATACTCGTAACACCCAACTCCATAACTCTAATATTTTCAACTAGAAAAATAATTTAAACTTTATTTGAATCTAGTGATTTGCTTACTACATTCCCATACTCAAGAACTCTGCCAAATATTTAAGAATTATTCACAACTTGCCTAGTTTATGATTATCCATCTGGGTTTTTCTCCTTCTCTTTTATGACCCCAACACAAGCATCACAGCAGAATGAGGAAAATGAATGTGATAGGCTTATTTTCTGGTCTCATATCCATGAGATCACGAAAAGGTTGCCCAATATCTGAGGTGTTTAACACCTTGTTCTGCCCTACACCATAATATCACTAGCCTATATAATTCAACATATAATTGCCTTAAACTCATCAAATCTTAAAATTTCCTCTTTAAATTTTATTTCTAATCTGATTTTTATTAACTACACAATCCCCACTATACTTTATATTTTACATGAAATAGCTAGTGAAATTATTTTAAAATAACAAGAAACATAATTTATTACGCTGCTCAAAATATTCTAAAATTTCCCATAACACTTAGAATAAAGTAAAATTTAAAGTTCTGATGATACTCAAAATAGATTGCTTAATTGCCTATGGCTTCTTCTCATCTTAATGGCTATACCAATGGTCACCTCAAATGTGTATGTCTATGATTTCCCAATCTGACTACATTTAATTCTTTATTGTGGCATTTTTGAAGTCTAGAAACATATTATTATTTAACTGCTACAGAGAATTCATGTTCAGTCCATCCTACTGTAAATCTCAACATAAATAAATGTCTATTTCTCTTAATAGTCACCTGTCTATTTAAACATCATATCAATTCTATTCTATGCATTGACTTTTGTCTCTATTCTTCATGGTATGGACAATCTCCCCACATTTTTTGCCTGTGTGTTACACATATGAATGAGAACCGTGTTAATGAATAATTGCTCTTTTTATTTTTTGTTAATTTTTAGATTTATTTTGTGTGCTTGAGTGTATTGTCTTAGTGTATGTATGTTCAAGGAGAGTGTCTGTCTTGTTGGCTGCAGCCAGAAGAGGCTGTTGGAACCCTTGGAACTGGAGTTTGTTTCGGAGTATTTAGATCATACTCTGACACTCCTGACACTCTTAGTAAAGTTTACTTTGAATCAGAGGGTGCAGCTAACTACTAGCTGACCAAAAGTAGCTATAGAGATTTTGGAGGGCCGAGTACACAGGAAATAGTAGGGTGAGGCTTAGAAAGATTCTAAGCCCCTTTTGGATTGAGCAGAGAGAAAGAATGGGAGAAAGTGAGAGAGAGAGGGAGAGAGAGAGAGAGAGAGAGAGAGAGAGAGAGAGAGAGAGAGAGAGAGAGTCAGTCACTGATAGCTTCATTGCTGCTTCTCTGATCATTCAGATTCATATATTACAGACTAGCCTTGAACTTGCTATACAGTGAAGACTGCCCTTGAAATCCTGAGATTCCTGCTTCTAACTCCCAAGTACTAGGATTACAGGTGTGAGCCACTATCCCAAGTTGATGTAATCAATTTTAGATCATTCATTCTAACTTCTATACATTATTTTTTCAAGGAATATATGTTAATTTATTTACCACATTATTCATGAAGTTCTTCTGTTAGATATCAAGCAATTATGCTATTCTTAAAAAGTTGCTATGGAGATTCTTTCATGTACTTTTCCATTATCGTTAGCTTTAGAACATTTTTCTTTAAAAAGACTTTATACTATGATATTTCATCAATTTTTCATTATGTTAGAATTACTTTCAGGCATTCTCATTTTTCTTATTCTGTTATTTTTCTGCCAGAAATTACTATAACACTTAGAAGTAGCAGCTGGAGAGATGGTTAGTGTAAAGTCTTTGCCTTACAAGCACAAAGAAAAACCTATGTTTAGATCCTTAGAACCCAGATAAAAAAATGGAAATGGCAGTAGGCATTTGTGGGCCCATTGCTGAAGAGTAGAGCCAGGTATGCACACACATTCAAGCACATTCAAATGCACATGAGCACTCACACATGCATATACAACATCACTCTACACACACACACACACACACACACACACACACACACACACACACACACACACAAAATATATATAGCCTTACCATTCTAGTGGCAATTAGTTCAAATGTGAAGGAAACTAATATGTTATCAATTAATTATTTTTGTGCAGTTAATCTCTTTTCCTATAACTCTCCATAAAATACTCCTATACATTTTGAAGGCTATAGAAAATATTATGTTAGTTCTGTAATATCAAGGTTTTCTTATATAAAATTAGGTTGATACTTCATAAGTTTTTTAGTTGAATGGGTTCTTAAAATATATGCATAGAGTTTCTGATGGTAAAAGAAAGATGAAACAATTCTAACTTAAATGGTAAATAAATTATTTATGTTCATGTCCACTTTAAATTCATCAGTTGATTTTAACACTGATTATATAGAGAGGACTAAATTCTACTCACTAAGAATTTTGAAAGAACTACAGAACACTTGAGTTAATCTTGAATTTCAGATAAACAATGAAAATATCTATAGAAAATTATGTCTAATAAAGAATCTAAGGTCTGCTCAAACTAAAAAGGGCTCGTTTGAAAATCAATTAACTATACTGTTATTTTCTGCTACAAATTAACTATACTGTTATTTTCTGCTATACCCTATATGGTCTTTGCCAGATAAATGTTTTCAACGTTTTCTCAAAATTTTTGAATTGCATTTTATATTTTACAAACCCACCAGCTATGGAGTTCTTAGTTGACTTTCAATTGCTCTTGATTTTTTCATTTAATACTGAACATTTACAAGAAATCACTGAGAAATTTATGAAACATTTTGCTTACAGAGGATCACTTTTCACTAATAATTCACTACTAAGTCTATTTTTAAAAGTGCACCAAGTTGCAATATTCAAAAGAATTTTGTGACTAAAAGATGGTACAGCCTGTAAACGTACTTGCAGCCAATCCTGACAATAAGAGAATAATTCCCTAAACTCACACAAGAATTGAACTCCCTCAAGTTGTCTTCCTACCTAACATACTGACCTTGACCTTTAACTTCCCACAAATGAGTTTATTAAAACAAAAAAAAAGATGGGGTGCTGGAGAGATGGCTTGGTGGTTATGCGATCCAGCTGCTCTTCCAGAGAATTATTATTCAGTTCCCATACTCTACAGGCTGGCTCATACCTGTCTGCAACTCCAGTTCCAGAGGATCTGACACTCGGACATAGAAATACATGTAGGCAAAATATCAACACACATAAAGAAAAACAATAAATAATTTCTAAAAAGTCAGGTGTTGGAGGCACAGACTTTTAATGCCATGTAACCCCAACACTCAAGAGGCCTAGGCAGGCCGACTCTCAAAAGGCCGAGGCAGGCAGATATCTTTTAGTTTGAGGCCAGCTGGTCTACAGAGCAAGCTCCAGGGCGGCCGGAACTGTTTCACACAGAAAACCTTCCTTGAAATCCCACTTCCCAAAAAAAGACAAAAGAAAGAGTAAGCAGTACCTGGAGAAGCCTCATCTCTTCTGAAACAGGGCTCTTAAACTTCAAGAAAGTAAAGAAACAAAAACGAACTGCCTTAAGATATCAAGATAGGTCCGACATGCTTTGAAGCTTTCTGAACCTCACCAGCTACCGTAATACATATCTATTACGTCAGCAAGCTGTTTCCGGGGCGGAGAGCTCCATTTTGTTGGCCTCTCATTTTACCGGTCTCATTTTACCTTAGACCTTGCTTGCGGCTTCTGGCTTCTTCGGTCAGTCGGTTTGCTCCCTCAAGTTTGTTGTGGTTGGCTGTGTACCTGAAAGCCTTCCTGAAGTCCTAGTGGCTAGTGATTTCGGCAGTTCACACCCACTAGAGCAAATATCTTTCGAAATGTCGTCCAACAAGCGCAACTCCAACGGCACCCAGGACTCGGCAAACAAAAGCCTGCTCGGCTGCTTGGGTAAGACTGCCGGTGCCCTTGCGGACACAGAGACTGTTTCTGATACCGAAACCGAGGGTCGAGGAATTAGTCCGACACCAAGCAGCAATGTTACCGACACCGGGAATAACAGCGATTCCAGCCCTCCAGGCACTGACCTGGAAAGTTCTGGAAACGACACTGGAGATATCAGTGTTTCCAGCCTACCAGGTACTGACTTGGAAAATTCTGGAAACGACACTGGAGATAACAGCGTTTCCAGCCCTCCAGGCACTGACCTCGAAAGTTCTGGAAATGACACCGGAGATATCAGCGTTTCCAGCCCTCCAGGCACTGACCTCGAAAGTTCTGGAAATGACACCGGAGATATCAGCGTTTCCAGCCCGCCAGGTACTGACTTGGAAAATTCTGGAAATGACACTGGAGATAACAGCGTTTCCAGCCCTCCAGGCACTGACCTCGAAAGTTCTGGAAATGACACCGGAGATATCAGCGTTTCCAGCCCGCCAGGTACTGACTTGGAAAATTCTGGAAATGACACTGGAGATATCAGCGTTTCCAGCCCGCCAGGTACTGACTTGGAAAATTCTGGAAATGATACCGGAGATATCAGCGTTTCCAGCCCTCCAGGCACTGACTTGGAAAATTCTGGAAATGATACCGGAGATATCAGCGTTTCCAGCCCTCCAGGCACTGACCTTGAAAATTCTGGAAATGATCCCGGGGATAACAGCGTTTCCAGCCCTCCAGATACTGAGCTTGAAAATTCTGGAAACAGTTATCAGGGCTACAAAGGTTTTGAAAGTGATGATGATCACAGTGAAGGTGATAATTCTAGTCATCCCGGCTTGGAGGACTCTGACGATTTAATCAGCAGTGTGGATAATGTGTCTAGTCACCGAGAGTTGGAAGAAGGTGAGGTTGTGGAAGAGGGTATGGGAAGCCTATGTTGCCACCATGAGCTGGAGGCCGGTGAGGTTGTAGATGAGCAGGGAGAGCAAAGCCTGTTGCTCCACCATGAGCTGGAGGCTGGTGAGGTTGTAGATGAGCAGGGAGAGCAAAGCCTGTTGCTCCACCATGAGTTGGAGGCTGGTGAGGTTGTAGATGAGCAGGGAGCGCAAAGCCTTTTGCGCCACCATGAATTGGAGACCAGCGACCTTGAGGATGAGCAGGATATAGGGTCTGAAACTAGGGAATTGCCCAGTGAGGATAGCAGAGAGCAATGTGATACTGACGAAGATAGTTCACTAGATCAATGGATGGCATTTGGGACATCTCCTCTCCCAAAACCTCGATGGAATGTCCTTAATGCCCTTCGTGATAGGCAGCTCGGTTCAAGTGCCCGCTTTGTATATGAGGCCTGTGGGGCAAGAGTATTTGTGCAGCGTTTTTCGCTACAATATATTTTTAAAGGCCATACTGGATGTGTCAACACTGTACATTTTAACCAACATGGCACCCTGCTGGTGAGTGGCAGTGATGACCTAAAAGTGATAATGTGGGACTGGCTTCATCAGCGACCAGTACTGAACTTTAGTAGTGGCCACAAAAATAATATCTTACAGGCCAAATTCCTTCCCAATAGTAACGATGCAGTGTTGGCCATATGTGGTCGTGATGGGCAGGTACGAATTGCACAGCTGTCTTCTATGCCAGGTACCCAGATGACTAAGCGTATGGTGAAGCATGGGGGACCGTCTCATAAATTGGCTTTGGAGCCAGACTCCCCTTTTAGGTTCTTAACTTCAGGTGAAGATGCATTTGTTTACAGTATTGACCTCAGACAAGCCAACCCAGCTTCAAAGGTGGTGGTAACCAAAGAAGATGATAAGAAAGTGGGGCTGTATACAGTCTTTGTAAATCCTTCCAATTTATACCAGTTTGCCGTAGGTGGGCAAGATCAGTTTGTGAGAATTTATGACCAAAGGAAAATTGATGAGAATGTCAACAATGGAGTTTTCAAAAAATTCTGCCCTCATCACCTTGTAAGCTCTGATTATCCAGCATACATAACCTCTCTGATGTATAGTCATGATGGCACAGAGCTCCTGGCTAGTTACAATGATGAAGATATTTATATCTTCAACTCTTCTGATAGTGATGGAGCTCAGTATACTAAGAAATATAAAGGGCACAGAAATAATGCCACAGTGAAAGGTGTAAATTTCTATGGCCCCAGAAGTGAATTTGTGATGAGTGGAAGTGATTGTGGGCACATCTTCATCTGGGAAAAATCGTCCTGTCAGATTGTTCAATTCTTGGAGGCAGATGAAGGAGGAACAGTAAACTGTATTGATCCCCATCCTTACCTACCTGTGTTGGCATCCAGTGGCCTAGACCACGAGGTCAAGATCTGGGCACCCATAGCTGAATCTTCCACTAAGCTAACTGGGTTAAAGAATGTGGTTAAAATTAATAAGATGAAACGAGATAGTTTTAGTTTGCACCACACTTCCCTGTTTGACAACCATATGCTTTGGTTCCTCATGAGTCACCTGACGCAGACAACTTACCGACCCAGTTTGAGAGGTATTAGAATTACGATCGGAGGAGCAGATTTCAGTGACTCTTCCAACACCTCTGAGGAGGAAGAAAACCAAGAAGATCCACATTGCCAGACATCCTAAGTGAAGTCATGATGAACCACCTAAAGCTGGATACCACGTTAGTACATGGGACTTTAAAAATATCACCTTGAGTAGTAAGGTTTTTTTTTCCTTCTCATTGGAATTAGAATGTTTTATAAGAGTATTTCTGTTTCCCCTCCACTGTTTTTTACCCATTCCTATTACCTGGTTTTGTTACTCCTTTATATTACATGATTATAGAAGTATAATAGGCTTCCTTTGTTTTCTTACAGTTAACTAAGGAATTGCCTGAATTTGGTAAAAATTAGTGGTTTAGTAATGGTTGGATTTTAGAAAATATTCAGTAATTTAATTCTGAATAATAAAATTTCTGTTTAAATTTTTGTTGTAAAGTTTGAGCTCTAAAGTAAAGTAAAAAACAAACCATGATTTTGTTTTATTCTTTTGTTTTTGTTTTTTACTGTGGACCCTTGGTCATGCACACACCACATTCCTCTTTGTATTTTTTTTCCACAATAAAAAGGGAAAGAAGATAAGACTATTTTGTTCCTAATCAGATAAAGAATTATATAACATTGGTTTATTCTTATTTTCTGAACCCACATTAATAATATGGAATTATTGAAGCACACTAAAACTGGAATGAAATTATATTTAATCACTAAGTTGTTTAATGGATGATTTCAATGTTTTTAAATGTCCTTGTTGAAAAATAGGTTTACCTTCCAAAAAGTCCTCCTGGGTTAATCTTCTCTAAGTTGCTCACCAAGTTTAATGTTGAAAGTATAACAACTACAAGAACAGTTTATTTTTTATAAGAAATTTGATGTAAAACTATTAGGAAGATGTTTTTAGTAGCTGGAGATATGGGACAGTGGCCTAAGATTGTTTTTCCAATGGACTCAGGTATGAGTGAGTCCCATCACACACATGGTGACTCACAACTGGTTCTAACTCCAATTCCAGAGGATAAAAGATCCTCTTCTGACTTTTGAGGGCACTAGGTATGCATATAGTGCACACAATCAAAAAAAATTTAAGAATTGTAAATGCTTTTAGACTTCCTTGCAGTCTTTAAAAGAGGTTAAACTGCTTTTAAATTATTTTCAGTTTAATTGAATATAAATTTGGAATAATGAGTGACCAATTCTGCTTAATACTTTTATTTTTATTTTGTATGCGTTATTAGAATAAGGAAATGCTGAAAATCAACATCCTCTAAATTTCAGTTAGTTACAACATCCTTCTTTGCAGGCAGTTGTCTAAATGAAGGATGTCGTTGAGTATCCTGACAATGGCTATCCTTCTATAATATTTACTGAAATGGGTATTATGGGTCCTCCCATGGGAACATGTAGACATTTCATAACAAGATAGACTTTGGAATGGAAGTTATCTTGATCAAAGTTCACTATTCACTGAGATTCAGAGTTAGGGATAATAAGTTCCCGGGGACCTAGAAGTCTGAAGAAGCCCTCACATGTTGGTTCTCAAGAAAGGGTTATCACAAAAGAAACTTGCCTCCAGGAATAAGTGCATCTGAGCTTTGCACTATGGTTTAAAATAAGGCATCAAGTTTGGGAAGATGTCTCAGTAGGTAAAGCTCTGGCAGTGCAAGCATGAAGACTGGAGTTCACATATTTAGAACCTATATAAAAGCTAGATGGACTTGAAAGGTTGCCTCTGTGATCCCGAGAGTGAGAGGCAAGAGACCAAATCTTTGGAGCAAGCTCACTATCCAGACTACTGCAAACAGTAATCCCTGGGTTTAGCAAGAGAGTCTGTGTCACCATATAAAATGGAGTGCTGTTGAAGTTGACTAATAACTTTGGTCCTTCATATGCAAGTGTCTTCAAGTGCATTCACATACACATATATGTAAAGATGAATGAAAGAACATAAAGAAAAGAGTTATTAAGTAGGACTCAGGTTGAAACATCCTTTAAAAATGAAAGGTAGTATTTATGCTAGCAATATTACATATCTGGTGACTGTCAAAATGATAAAAACACAACTAATTAGCTCTTTTCCTACTTGCTTCATGTAAAAACATCTCTCTAAAAAATTTTTACTCTGTTAAAATCTTTCCAGCTTTCCTGAATTGATTTAGGATTATTTTGTCATGATAGGCATTTGGCAGGAGGATTTCAAAGATAAAATAGTGGTTTTAAAAAAATATTTTAAGAAAGTAAGCAGATAATCCAGGCACTGTGGCACGTGCTTCATGCACATGGTTAATCATATGTGGGCTTACTCTTATTTCTGTTTGGTATTATTTTTGCCCACAAAAAACCTCCAGATCTCTTGCATATTTCCTTTTCTATTCTTGAGCTTTATGAAAAGGAGTGCCTTCTTCTGTAGGACACTTGGAACATCCCATATTGATCAGCACAAGTTCCTTCTTCAATCTTCTGGATAATTCTCATGGATCCCCCATCAATATTTGCTCCCAAAATTTTACACCTGTTGCGTTTTATATAATGTTTTGTTGACTTCAGTTTCTAATATCTGAAACAAAAAAAGTAAAAAATGTATTGACTTATTATTGTTTGAGGGGCCTCTGGCAGTGGGTTCAGGATCTATCTCTGGTGTATGAGCTGCCTATTTGGAGCTCAGTACCTATGGTAGAATGCCTTACACAGCCTTGATAATGGAGGGAGGGACTTGGTCGTGCCTCAACTGAATGTGCCAGGCTTTGCTGACTCAACATATGAGCCCTTATATTTTCAGAAAAGAAAAATGACTTCTAAGCAAAGGCCTAGAGAGATGACTCAAACCTCTAGAACACTTGTTGCTTCTGAAGAAGGTCTGGGATTAAGTCCTAGCAGCCACATGGTAGTTCACAAACATCCATAACTCCAGTTCTAGGGAATCTGATACTTTATTTCGCCCTTTTGGGGCATGTACATACATGTGGTGAGCATACATTGCATATAATGTGGGTAAGACATTATTTATTACATAATAAAAATACATTTTTTGTGCTTAGCCAGCTTCTACAACTATGTAAGGCTTAAAAACAATTTGAAATACATCGTTAAACATTCTCACCCACAATGTTTTTGTTATTCTGATAGAACCTGAGCTGTATGACCTCTCCTCCCTTACAGACTTGTGGGGTATGCTTCCTAAGTTAGTAGGATTTGCATAATTTCCATTTGGGGCCACTAATTGGCTGTAAAAATGAAGTTTAAATAAGTATATGAATATGTATACATAATGTGTCAGATGAATAGAGATATAATGTGTAATATGTATCTAGTCACACTTATTGCTTATCAATAGAGGAAAGTAATAGTAAAATAATAGTAAATAGTAAATAATAGTAAAAGCAACATGACACAACCCTGTTACTCCTTCATGTGTAAAAGCAGAAGAATACAGAATTCAGTGCTTTATAGTATGGACTATATACTGAGATCAAGGGAAGGCTGGGTATACAGCAAGCCTCTGGTGCAAACCAAAAAAAATGTACAGTTAGGATTATATAGATTATATAAAATGGACTAGGGAGATGATAAAAGAGCACTTGGATTTGCAAGCATGAAAACTGGGATTCAAGCCAGGGGTGGAGGTACATGGCTTTAATCCTAGCACATGGGTGGCAGACACAGGTGGATCTCTGTGAGCTTGAGGCAGCTTCGTCTGTAGAGGGAGTTCTATGTCAGACAGCCAGAGCTACACGAAGAAATTCTGTCTCAAAAAAAAAAAAAAATCTGTAATTCAAACCTCCAGCACCCAGCTGGGCAAGGGTACATATGACTGCAGCCACTGCATTAGAAGTAGACACAGCTTTGGGAGGCAGCTCCCTGCAGCTTGTTAGCCAGCTGCAGCAAGCTTCAGATTCAGTGAGAGAGCCTATATCAAGGGAATAAAGTGGGGAATAGAGGAAGACGGCTCGTGCCCTCTGACCTCCACATGTGAACATACCTATGAATCACACATACAACTAAATAATATACTATTTATAAATTTGTATAGGTAATAGAGTAGTTATTAGAAATCTTATGTGATTTTTATTTTTGCACAATCTGATCCAGTTAGTATACAGAAAAGTCATACACGCACTAGACTTATGTCTTCTGTGAGACAGTGGGAGAAACTAATTCAATTTAATAATCAAATGAAATTCCACAGCTACCATAATTTTTCAGTACATTATTTTGATTCCAATTTGAAATATTTATAGGGCAGTTCCTTGGAGGTTCTCATGACCTTTATAAAATAGTACAATAGTCCCCAAATTATGCACAGAACTTAGTTGCCTAAAGCTGTAACAGATGCCAAACTATACTTGTAAAAACGCCATCTGCAGGCAGCATCTCCTTAAAAGGACAGGTATGGGAGGGCTAGAGATTTCAAAAAATACATAGGCCAAAAAAGAGCAGACCAAGAATATTTGCAGAGGTCTACTAATCCAACAGTGATAATGTTAATTCGATTACACTATGAGTAAAAAGCATGATGCAGAGAAGTCACAGTCCTGTGTTCACTTCTTAGAACATTCTATCTGCTATCTTAAATTGCCTAAACTTTAGTTTCAAAAGTAAATTGAGACTTTTTATATCCCGATAGAGCATTTATTAACTATGAATATGTATTTCCTGAATCATGAAAATTTAAAGATGAATAGGTCAAATTCACAAGAAGACCAACACACAACATGTTTTTGTATTTTAGTAGCAAACTTACAGGAACAACACAGAAGACAGACAACATAAAAACATGTACTTGCATGTATGATGTCTCAGGAAACTAGTGAATGGATGAAATGTATGTACTGTATAAAAAGGGTACAAACACCATCTAGTTACCACTAAAAGCTGAAAATGCTGGCATTGTCCAGAAAATTATGACAGGACCATTTGTAGTTCTTATAAAGCTGAACTGTTAGGATGTGTTCACTGAAACATTTTGTTTGCATTAATGCTTCACATCTAACATTTAAATTAAAAAAAATCACACACATGAAAATGAAAAAAAAATCTGCCAATATCTGATTTCTGTCCTCTATATTTCCACTCACAATCATATACTGAGGTACCTTTTGATCCCATGGAGAAAACAAATCTCTAACATTCAGAGTTACTGATAACAGGCAGAAAAGCCAAAAATATTTCTAAGAATGCAATTTGTTCCCTCATAGTGAATTCTTCAGTACGTTCTCTGTGTCTGCAAAGTACTACCTGGATATATTTTGGCATAATTGTTAGACATTTGATTTGGATAGCTCATAGGTTGTTATCTTCAAAAAAGCTAACCATTAACTCTCACTTGCCTCCTTCAGAGCACCAGTAACTGCACTCTGGAAGTACAGATCTGTTTAGAAGTCTCACACCAGATTTTGAAAGGGGAACTTGTGAATGAAAAGTTCAGTGGAGTTATGTAAAAGCCATGGTATGGGTACCCCATTACTTAATTACTTTCCTCTTTTCCTTAGGGTGGAGCTTAGAGAAGCAGATGAAGCACTCTCTTTAGAAAGTGGCAGTGACTCCATGGTGGCAGCTACAAGCATTTCTCTCTCTTTCTCTCTCTCTCTCTCTCTCTCTCTCTCTCTCTCTCTCTCTCTCTCTCTCTCTCCCTCATGTTATTTGTTTAGGGATAATATTGGTGCAGGATGGCGGGCACAATGCATATGCCTAATGACACAGAGGCCAGAAGAGGGCATTAGATTCCCTGGGCCTGAAGGTACAGATGGTTATGAGCTGTTTTTGGGTACTAGGAATCAAACCCAGATTCTCTGGAAGAATAACCATTGCTTACTTGCTGACCTATCTCTCCAGCCCCCCAGCATAATATTCTTAAATGCTGTTTTAAGGAAAGTGAAGGTTCTTCAAATGTTTTCATTGGAAGATAGTTTAAAAGAGCTTTGCCATGCTGTTTGATTCAAAATGCAATTTGGATTATAGTTTTACTTTTTCTTGGTGTTTTCTTTTCTTTTCTTTTCTTTTCTTTTTTTTTTTTTTTTTGAGACAGGGTTTCTCCATGTAACAGTGCTAGCTCTCCTGGCATCTACTTTGTAGACTAGGCTCGCCTCAAACTCAAAGAGATCTGCCTGCTTCCAAAGCGCTGGAATTAAAGATATATACCACCATGCCAGGTATTTACACTGTATTTTAAATTATTTCTCTGAGTCCTTAGCACTCTGTTTATCTCTTGTGCTATTCTGTAAACATTCATCCCCATAAATATCCTGTCCTACATGTAAGCAAACATAATTTCTCATTTGTTCTTCACAGAAAACTCATTTAAAAGGGGGAAAAAAACATAAGTTCATAGAATTTAAATAGACTCTCTAAATTAATAAGTTAAGGGGCTCAAATAATATTAAATTCACATCAAATAAATTTAAATCTAAAATGATATTTAAATGGGCTGGGGCAGTGGCTCAGCAGTTATGCTCACTGGCTCCTCTTCCAGGGAACATGGATTCAATTCCCAGCACCCACATGACAGCTCTCAACTGAAGGCAAAAAATTTTTTAAAATATATTAATCTAAGATTAATATTTATTAAAACATAAGCCAACATTTATGATACAGGTAACAATTTATATAGGCGCCTAATAGACTGGATTATTTATGTGATGGACCATGGATGCCGAACCAGTCTCTCTACCAGTCAGAAACTAGGAAACGGGACCTCTCAAGGTCTCAGTAGTCTTTTATGAATGGGTTTGGCCACTCCCTTTAGGAGCCCGGGACCCTGGGTAAGCGTCTTTGGACCTTATCAGCTGACACTTGAATCTCACCACATATCTTTTTTTGTCTAACTAAGGTTTTAAACTAAGAATATATATAAAAGGAATTATTATGAGGTAGTATGTAGGAGAGGATAAGGCACAAATTATAACCAAAACCTAACACATATAAAGTATATCATATTTTTAGAATATTGGTAGATGGTAGGGTGTATAAATTATTTTAAAAAAATGTTTATCTGGGAAAGTGAAAATCTACTATCTGAATGTTTTTTGCTAAGGGATAATATGCTAGTAACTTTAAATATTTATTTTTTAACTCTTTTAAGACTTGAGAAGGAAAATGTATCACTTGAAAGTCAGAAGCACATGGAAGTGGTAGATTTTAAAATTTGGGAGAGGACAGCAACACAGTTATTTGGACAATTATTTATGTTTTTTGTGCCATTAGAGCATTTATTATATTGGCTATGGTCTTATGGTATTTGACAGTGTTTTTATAAGTAGAGTAATTTTGGAGGGACTGCCTTATCTAGGCAGGTTTTGTTAGTCTCTATCTGTTATTTTGTTTTAACTAGTTTGGACATTATGTGTGTATTGTCAGCAATCAAGGTAAGGGCAGTTTTTTTTACCTAACTAGCCATTGTTTTGCCAAAAGGACAAACTTTAAAGTAGTGTCTTTGATGTTTAACAACATCTCAGGAAAGGAGTTGTGACACTAGGAGTCATCGCGTCTCTCCCAGCTGAATTTTAAATAATAAGTGTTAAATGTCATATTTTTGGGGTCCTGAAATGGTTGAAGACTCTAGTCTATTTATGATATTTATAAATGTTTTTCTTGTTTGTTTGTTTGAACAGTAGCCACAACAATAGTGGTGAGGAAGGGGATAGCCCCATCATGTTTATTATTTTAGGTAGAGTGTCTTTAGTATTATAATATTTTATCGTGGATGGACTTGAATTGTTTTGAGCATAAGATGTATTATTGGTTTTTTTTTTTTTAGTATTGTAATATGGTCTTTTTATTTTTGAAGTTTGGATATTAATTGGTTTTTATTTTTGGATTTTGGATATTACAGGCTTTTATTTTTGGAGTTTAGATATTATTGATATTTTTAGAGTTTTATTTTTTTGATAAAGTGTTTTTTTTAAGGACCTTATAGAATTAGTAATTTTTTTATTTATATTATTAACATAATGATTTTTTTGTCTTTGTTATTAATGTAGTTAATAAGTTTTTTGTTTTTATTATTTATATAAAGTCTATTTTTTTTGTAAAGTGTTATTCATATCTTAAGAGGAAGCCTTATTTGAAAGCTTGTTGTAATTATCTTTTAGAGAATTAATTATGTCATTTTACTATTTGAAATTTTTATATTATATATTTTGGACATCAATTGTTGATTTTTAGATTTTATTTTTTTGTTATGTTCATATTTTGAAACATAAAATATAGAAACAAGTTGAAAAATAGTAGGACTGGGGTATTGAAGTCTTTAAGATATTTATTTGAAAAATTTTTTATTATGGAAAAATATGACTTGAAGTCATTAATAGAATAATTATTGGCTTTTATTTTAATTTAAGTGTAATGTCGACGTTTGGTCTGTAGGTGTTATAGTAGGGTTTAATGTTTTGTTTATTAGCAATATGGCAGATGTAGGGACTTTAAGTAGCATGAAGCTACTTATAGACTTTATGTGGTCTTAAGGGGCCCTAGCAGGCAGAATATACTTTTCAGAAAAAATCTTATAAATTAAGAGGGATGGCAATTAGAAGGTTTTTGGTGGCATCTGTGGTGGACACGTGGGGTTTTTTTGTTTGTTTTGGTTTTTGCATGTGTGCAGAGGAATTTACACTTGCCTGTGTTGGCAGCTTAGTTGCAGGCAGTTACAGCGCTTGCAAAGGAGTCATTTGCTGGTTTGCAGGGAGACCTTGCTCAGGTTTGCACACCAGCAGTGGTAGTTGGTGGTCCGTGGCTGCCGGGCGGGGCAAGATAGAGCTCGCACTTAGACTGTGCGCCAAGGTGACTCAGTCATAGCTCAAAGTACAAAAGTTGTGATTAGAGGCAGCGGCTATGATCCCCTACCCTGTGTCGAGAAAAAGCGGCACAGAGGGGCGACCCTCGGCTCAGCTGCAGTGGGCAGGGGACTATCTGTTGCTCAACCAGCTGGCTGGAGAATGGAGGTGGAGGCCAGTATGAAGGAACAACAGGCCAGTGATGGAGGGAGCTTTCAGCCCATCCAGAGTGTATGGTTTTAAAGTTGAACACTATGCCTGTCTTCTAGTTTTTCACAGTGTTTAAAACACAAATGGACCCTCTACATTTGTGGGCAGAGGCCCCATGTTGGGCGCCAGATGAAGGCGGATTTTTTAAATATATTAATCTAAGTTTAATATTTATTAAAATATATAAGCCAACATTTACGATATAGGTAACAGTTTATGTAGGGGCCTGATAGACTGGATTATTTATGTGATGGACAATGGATGCCAAACCAGTCTCTCCAGCAGTCAGGAACTAGGAAACGGGGCCTCTCACAATCTCAGTAGTCTTTTATGAATGGGGTTGGCCACTCTCCCTTTAGGAGCCCAAGACCCTGGATAAGTGTCTTCGGACCTTATCAGCTGACACTTGAATCTCATCACACTCAACCATCCATAACTCCAGACACAGAGGATCTGATGCAAGCTTCTGGCCTCTGGATGCACTGCACTTATGTGTTGCATAGGCATATGCATCAGGTAAAATACTCAAACACACAAAATAATATTTAAAAAATTATTTTGAAGTAATTAAAAGCTTTTAATTGCCCAAATATTCTAAGGAAAATATTTAGCTCTTGTACCATGATAATACTGGTAATTTACCGTAGCAGTGTATATCACAATGATATTATTTTAAAGTATAAGCCAACCCAGAACAAAAGAAGCAAGCTAAAGTACTTGCTTACTTTAAAGGCATGGGAATCTAAATTGACACTAGAACTCACATGAAAACTTGATGTTTTGGTGTGTACTTCTAATCATAGTGCTCAGAAGGCAAAGAAATGAGGATTTCTGGCCACACAGTCTAGCTTACTCTGTTTGCCACCAATTCCAGTGAAATACCCCTTGTCAATAAGGAATTATATTCATTTGATCTCTACCATCCAGGAATTCATACACATGCACATGTGTATACAAGCATGCACATTAAAACATACTAAAATAGTAACCTCAATTAAGTGAATATAAATATGTTTTCAGGGAGAAAATAAAGTCTAATAGTGTCATCTTTAAAAGTCAATTGAAGTTAATGAGGAAAATTTGCATATATTACATTTAAAAAACTATATAGATATTGGAATTTTATATTTAACCATAAAAGCATGATAATTCATAAAGTTTGTCATTCCAGAAATTATCTGAGTGTGACTTTCCACTCATCACAGCCCCTATTACTGGAGAAATGGTTACTTTTTAGCTTTTATATTATTTATAGGATAGTTTTACTTTTTCTTGAACTCCATATCATATAACATTGTAGTTTATCTTATGTTTTGCTAAACTTTGTTACTATTAGGCAGACAGTATGAGGCCTACTTTAGGAAAACTTAGAATGGAATTTCTTATCATCTTTTCCAATTTAATTTTATGTGTTTGCAAGAGTTAATGCCAAATCATGTCATTGTACTTCAAGAGGAAACTTGCAGAGGAATATATTTTTTTCTGGTTGCAATTCAGTAACAAATTAAGTAACCAAGGTATGGTGGGTAGGATGTTATTCCCAGAATTTAAGAAACAGAGATAAGAGGCCTCAGAAGTTCAAGGCTATACTTGGCTACTCAGATGGTTTGAATGAATAACATTCTTCATAGGCTTGAGTATTTGAGGATTTGGTCCCCAGTTGGTGGTACAGTTCGGACAACTTTAGAAGATGCCACCTCGATGATGTAAGTGAATCACTGGGGATGGGCTTTAAGAGTTTGTTCCCTTATCCTACTTCCAATGGTTCCCCTTGCTTATGCTTGTGGTTGGAGATGCAATCTCTTGGATTCCTGTTCTATTGCTATCTGTTGCCATGACTTTCTGCCATTTACAGGCACTCCCTCTGGAGTAAGCCATATGACCAATTTATTTTGTAAGCTGCCTTCTGTCATATTTTATCACAGAAACAGAAAAGTTATTAATACAGCCACATAATGAGCATGAGGGGAGCCTAGGCTACAAGAAACACTGAAGAATAAAAGAGGGATAGAAAGATGGCTCAGTGGACAAAAGATACTGTTTAGCCTGATGACTTACCAAACCCAGAAAACTAACAAAGATGAAAGGAGAAAACAGACTCCAATAAGTTGTTTTCTGACCTCCACACATGTATTAGGTCACATGCACACATGCACAACCCTGATGTGGAAATGCCTTTCTGTATGCTGTGAATAGCAATCTTTAAATAAAGGAGCTATTTTGGCCCATGACAGGCACCATAGAAGAAGTAGGAGGAGAAATCAGAGCATAGGTAGAAGAAGTAGGGTGGAGTTAGACAGACTGAGCCAGCTGCCCAAGAAGAAGCATGTAAGGAACACAGGTGAGCCATGGGCCACGTGGCAGGAAAGATTAATAGAAATGGTTTGATTTAACTTGTAAGAGCTAGCTAGCAATGCGCCTGAGCCATAGGCCAAACAGCATGAGGTTAATATAAGTATCTGAGTCATTTTGGGGGCCTGGGCAGCTGCGGGCAGCTAAGGGGTCTGGGGCAACAGGTCTGTGGGTCTGGGCCTCTGGCCGCCCAGGACTAAGAAAACACATTCAAACACAACCCCCACGTGTGCATCATGCACAGGTATATGTATAATAATAAATAAAAATTTAAAAACAAATTGGTAGCAACATGTATATATGCTGTGGTTTACATTGTGTTATGTTTCATGTAGTAAAAATAGGGCAATGCTTAAGTCTGGTAGTATATTTCTGTTCTCACATGTTGACCATTATTTGTGATGAAAATGTTTACAATAGTTAAAAAACAGTGTTAAGAAGCTTTTAGATGAAATTATATAATTATCTAGTAGGTCCATTTGATATAGACTATTTGGAAATAACTTGTTATTGTTCAAGCCCAAATGATACTCAAAACACTTAAAGTTCAACAAACTGAGATAATGTATCTTCCTTTTGTATACAGCTATATAAGAGTCTCTCTGTCTATAATCAAATTGGACGAAGAAATTTGTTAAGATATGCCCAATATTAGGTTTCACCAGCTCCATATTAATTCTAGGACATAATCTTATGCTTATTTTATTTTCCTGGAGTCTACAACTATGTGGTCTGATGTTGTTAGGATAGTATTAAGATGGGTATACCCTTGTCAATTTAAGCTGATTTAATAAACTGTATTACACTATAACATCACTGTCATGGACACCCTTACAATCTTTGGAATTTATCAAACCTTGTCAAATTGTGTGATATAAGCCCAAACTCCATCTCCTCCAACTGAAATACACATGTCTGCATGTTACTAGAGATTTTTTAAATTCCATTTTATATGTATTGTAGAAATTAGATCTTTGAGAAACTGAACACTACTCTCAGAGTTGGAAGACTGATTTATTAGTCTGTCAGGCCCAAGTGAGCTCTGGATATGAGAGGCTGGACCCCAATACACTTTCTAGTAACATTTATAAGATGCTAAGCATAATTTTTAAAACCTTTTCTGTTATATATGAAGTATAATTTTAGCCTACATAATCAAGTGCTCTAGGTAAAAGGGCCAACCAAAGAAACACACTTTGACCCTGAAGCTGGAGCCAGTGAAAGAAACACTCTTTGTCCCTAAAACCAGAGCCAAATCTGCCCCTGCGCAACTAAGCAGGAAACCAACCAAACCCTGATTAGGAAAACCAACCAATTCTTGAACACAAAGTGTAGCTAATCTATGCCTGTCTGAACTCAAGGGGATTGAAATCTGACGAACTCTCACCCTGAAAATATTCTCCCTGAATAAACTTTGCCCTTAAGAAGCCCTTTATAAATCCTGTACCTGTTTAGTTTAGGGGAGATACTCTCCTAGATTTTTTCCTTTCCAAATATCTCTTGAGTGAGGTTTGAAAGAGATGTTTGACCAGAACAGCAAAGGGCAGAACAGAACTGTAACATTTTCACTAAGGAAACCTTCCAGTAGTGGAGCAGAATTGTTACACACTCCAGGGGGTGTGGAGGTGGGGGTGGAGCACTGAGGTCCAGGATCTGAGCAGAACTGTAACAAGGTCACTGAGGAACAACAGCCACCCCCACCCCCTGTCAGATAATTGTTAAATAGGACAAACCTTTCCATTTTCCTGAGAGCAGGGCTATAAACTGTTGCACTTACAGTGACTTCGTGGTACTCCTTGGTTCTCAACTGCCAGGATCCCTTTCCTTCAGAGCTGCAGTTCTTCTATAGCAAGCATGTTTACAGAAGTGGAGCTAATAATGTTAGAATAGTATTTTGCAAGTGTCTATTTCTCAAGAAAAAGGGAGGTCATTTTTAAAATATGTTTCAAGAGATAAGCAGATTACAGAAGCAGAACAAACTCATAATATTGTTTTAGAAAAAGCGCAGCAAAATATTAACTCATTTTTACATCCTCATAATAGGTACAACCTTAACAATAACTATGATATCCAAGTATGGAATACTTTGGAAACCAAGTCTGAAATTCAACTGTGTCACACCTGATTCTCACAGACATCCAGCCAACACGAACTCAGGAGTAGGTCAAGTGTACTTCAGGCCCACTTTAAGTCTATAAATAATGTGGATGAAGCTCATATCTTTCTCACCAGCATACAGGTCTCAAGCTTGTTCCACAGCTGTCTAACCTGATATAATTCATTTTTTTGTAAATTTTATTTTTTAACATATTTTATTTTGTTTTTTGTTAAGTCCCATACTCCCTACTGCTCCCTCTCCCACCTGTTCTCCCAGTTCTCCCCCCAGCATCTCCCTTCCCCCTTGCCCTTTCACTCCCCAGGGAAGGCAAGGAATCTCTAGGTGAGTCAATTCAGTTTTGCATATTCAGTTGAGGAGGAGCTGAGTCCCTCCCCCAAGTATCAAGGCTGAAAAGGGTGTTTTCTCACTAGGCATGGGCTTCAAGGAATCAGTTCATGGACCCAGGATAGACTCTGGTCTGATTATGAGAAGCTCCTTTCCACTGCCATCTACATTTAGGGGATCCAGATCCATTCCATGAAGGTTCATCAGGCAATCTAACAGTGATCTCTCTCTGATAAAAATGAGACTTTCATTTCCCCAGCATCCATCAACTTGCAATTGTTCTCCAGTTATGGATGGAGCTTTGAGAGCCGCCCTCATTTATGCTAGAAATTTTACCTGGTTTAATCTTGATCTTGGGAAACTTCTATGAGTTCATGTATCTGAGTTTCTTTTTATTTGTTTTTTAGGTAGAGTCATTCTATATAGTCCTGGCTGGCATTAGAACTTGCTGTGTAAGTCAAGCTGACCTTTTACTCACAGAACTCTACTTGCCTCTGCCTAACAGCAATCAGAATTCTTTGCTAAGGATTAATTTTTAATATTTCTAATTATGTGTATATATCTGTGTGGGGATATGTGCATGTATGTGCAGATTCCAGAGGAGGTCAATAGTGTTAGGTGCCCTGTAACTGGAGTTTCAGAAAGTTGTGAGCTATTGATCCTGGATATTGGAAACTGACCTTCTGTCCTCTATATATTATATATTCTTAAGCATTGAATCATCTGTGAGGCTCCTGTTAGAATGTCTTATGCAAACGAAATTAAGTGTCAGATGGAGACTCACCTTAAGGCTCAAGTGGGAAATTGGCTGCTTTAGAATTACTCATGTTCCTATTGTTAGATCTTTAAAGTCCTTACCAGCTATTAGTTATTGAACAAAATTTCCCTTCAAGCTTTCCACTCTATAGTGCAGTTTACAATATAGCAACTTAATTCCCTCAGAAGAAACAAATTAATAAAAGGCAAAAATGGATGCCAAAACTTTGTGTAACCTTGTCTGCCATGTTCTGTGCACTGAAAATGAGTCAGTAAATCAGTTTCAAAAGTACAAATGCCATGAGAAGGGCTTCATTTAGATCTGTATTAGAGGTTTCTCACTACAGAATAGAATGTTTTGATGTCCCTGAGAAATTAGATTGCTGTGGGTACAAGAGCCTACCAACCAAGTCTGACTACCTGAGTTCTATTGCTACAACCTATGTGGTGAATGGAAAAATTCACTCCCACAAGTTGTTCCTTTGACCTCCACACATGCACCAAGGTATGTGTTTGTTAGATTTCTGAGGTAGCATAAAGAGATGGAAGGTGGAAAGTCTGATCTTCAACAGATGGGGCTGTTTATTAGTGCACAAAGGGAGGGGTAGCCTCTCTTCCATTGGAAATTTAAGTGTCTACCAAATGAAAAAGGTGGTTGTGACCTTTTAAAAGGTTTATCTGTGGAGTTTGAGAATGAGGAAAAAGCTCCAGCCATGCCCCAATATTTCCTTCCCACTGAAGTTTTTTTGTTTTGTTTTGTTTTGTTTTGTTTTGTTTTTTTTCCCAGAGAGAGATAGGCTGTCTCCACAGGCATTACTTTCTGTGCTGACAAAGCTGAACAAAGTTGTGTTACATTGTGTTTTCTCGGCACCAGGTGGCCAGAGGCCCAGACCCTGCAGCCCCAGACCCCTTAGCCACCAGCTGCTGTTCAGGCCCCCAGAAATGACTCAGACGCTTATATTAACTTCATGCTGTTTGGCCTATGGCTCAGGCACATTGCTAGCTTGCTCTTATATCTTAAATCATCCCATTTCTATTAATCTTTCCTGCCACGTGGCCAGTGGCTTACCTGGGTTCCTTACATGTTGCTCCTTTGGGCTTCTGGCTCAATCTGCTCTGACTCTGCCCTTCCTTTCCTACCTATTCTGATTGCCCCTCCTACTTTTTCTATGGTGCCTATCATGGACCAAAATAGCTCCTTTATTTAAAGACTGATATTCACAGCATACAGAAAGACATTCCCATATCAAAGTTGTTTTCCTGTCATAGGAATCCTGTGTTACCACCAATGCACTCTATCATTCCAACCCTTAAAAGTCATAGAATAAGGTGTGTAGTATTAAAAAAAAATTAGTGGAGTTTGTAGGTGTGAAAAGAAGTGGGAAAGAGAGGTATTGTTTTTTTCTTAGCTGCTTCAAGCTGAGGAGGCATGCTGTAGGAGGGGTTAGTTCTAAGTCCATCGAAAAGAGAGTTCTTATGTCCTGTACTAGGAGAAGTTTTAACTTGATTAGCTTCAATGCACCATGCAATTGTCATCTTGTATATCTAGCAAAATGTTTGAAAGATAATGGTTAGAGGCTTGTAAACATGATTTATTTACAGAGTAAAACAGATTCCACACAAAGTTGGAGGGATGCAGAGGAACAGAAGTTTGGGAGAGAGAGTAAGCCAGTAGGAAGAAGTGGATAAAGAGTTGATTCAGGTTTACAGTGACTAATTTCTCTGCGAGGAGTATTGCACCAAAGTGAACTACTAGAAACAACAGAGGGCTACAGGGCATCAAAGAAAGAGAATAGGAAAAGATGAGGACTAATGTATAAAAAAAATTATCTGGCCTGGGGTAAAAAGATGAAGGTCCTTTGTAGCCAGGAGTTCATACAACATGAAAAAATGTCATTTTGAAGATGTGACAGAAACAAATGGAGCTGTTGTAGGGTGAGCGCCATTGGGAGAGCTTACATGGAACATCTTGTTTGGGTGTAGGGGGAAGTTCAGCAAGTAAAACACTTAAAAGACAGAGTGAAAACATAAAGGAATAACAAGAAGGAAAGAAGTGACCAAGAGGTAGATACAGAATTGGAGGGAACCAAAAGCCTATACATGGGAGGCATATGGTTGAACTTTTATCTGTTTCCTGTGTCTTTGGGGTTCATCTCAAACAAATTAGGATTTTTTGATGTGGAAGCAGCATTGTTTGAGGAGAAGGGCACAAATCTCATCCTTAAGCAGTAGTCGGGTTTAGTATTTAAAAATTTTGGTACATCACAGTAGCAAAGGAATTAAGTTGGTCCTGAAGGTTGTTAATCTAATCTGAAATTCTCTAAGTGTTCTTTATTTTGGGGGGAGGGGGGTAATTGGTACAAGAAAGGCTTCCATATAGCTTAGCTGTGTGTCCTGAAAACAATACCTAGAGTGGTATAGGAATGATTTTAAAAGATAGATTATTGAATTTACTTTAATCTAAAAATCATCTGTTAATCTCAAAATATTTTACATTAGTATAGATTTTGGCTTACTAATACAAATTTAGGGTCAATTTTGTTATACTATATGTATATTTCTATTCTTGTTTAATATATTATGTTTATGAAATTCCTTTAAAATTATACTGTATAATTAAAAATACTGATTAATAGTCATCTATGATAATCAAATTTATAGTCATGTTAATTTTTTAATATACAAAGATATATTTCAATTAAATAATCTTTAAACACTTCAGAGACCTATAAAATATGACATGTAAAATGCTTTAAGAACTTAAACTTTTCTAGACAGTAAAACAGGTCTGCTCCTGGCAGCACCAATCTATTTCAAAAAAATAATGGACATTAAAAGAATTCCATATAAAATTTACTTTTTTTATGACAACAGTTAACCACTAGACAAAAAAAAGCTATTCTTATATTAACTACTTAACAATATACTATATAAACTAGACATACAAGATCCATAAAATATTAACCTCTAATCTTTAACAAAACAAGCCAAAATTGTCCTTAAAGTTCCTATTTTACAAAAAAAAAAAAAAAAAAACCTGCCAGACATCCTTCAAGACACAAAATAACCCAACTAACTAAACTATGCCAAAATTGACAAAACAGCTCTTCACATTTCCTATTTCACTAAAAGATATGCCAAAGATTCTAGGCCTATAGGCCAAAGATAAATAACCCAACATTACAAAAAAAAACTTTAACCGACTCTTCTGGCAGCCAAGTGTCACTTCTAGATTTTGAAAGTTGTTTGTACTTCCTGTTTACTCAAATAACGTTATATCCTTCTATAGTCTTTAGTATAGTTAAAAATTAAATAACTATAAATATAATTTGTCTTAATTATTTTAAAATATATTAAAAATTTTTAAACTCACAAAATAAAATAAATAAAAGTTTAATTTATTAAATATAAATAAGCTAAGTATAACTATAATTTTTACTTAATAACTGTTTTACATATATAATTTTACTATATTAAAATCTTCCTTTTTTAATTGGATTAAAAAAAACGTAGTGTGGAATGTCTTTCTGTATGCTTTAAATATCATTCTTTAATAGAATGTTTTGGGCAATGGCAGGCATATTAAAAATAGGTAAAAAATAAAAACATAAATAAAAATAAAACAAGAAATGTGTTGGTTGCCCCATGATCCATTAGCCCTCTTTCAGAGGTCTTCTGAAATATTTTCAAGGGTTTGGGTAAACAATTTTTCTTCAGTTGCATCACGCTGACAAAATGGGTGATGTAGAATAGGCAGCAATTAGAATGCCTCAAATAAGGATCCATTCAAGGGGCCACAATAAAGCATAGCAGATAGCCAAGGTCCAGAACACAAGTCAGGAGGTAATAACTGTCCAACCTAGTGGGGAATATTAAGAGACAAAGTTATTGCAAGTTTTGTTAAGTAAGGTTAAAGGCAATTGTACCACTGGTAGGTGGATATGGTAATTGTAATTAGCTGTTTGTGACATAAGAGTCCTACATAAGGGAAAAGCTTCTGGAAGCTTTGTGAAACAAGTCAGCTAAATTAAAAAACCAATTGACAGTTTAAAAGAGAAATAGTAACCTAATTAGACATTTTAAAAATAAGATTGTCTAGCAAAGTTTCCAAAGGCACTGCTTGGATATTCTGAATAATTACCCCAAACTGTGAGATTTATGACAGAGTATCTGCCTGTGTCCTTTAATTTGAGTGCATGAATGGTTAGGGTATGAACCCTTGAATTAGCTTTTATTAAGAGGAAAAAATGAAAGCCATGGGAAAAAGGCATGATGATCAGTTGAAAAGATATGCCGGTCCCATACCCATTGGGTGGTATATGTCAGTGTGGGATAACTTGAGAAAAGAGTAATTTCTGTCTGCCTTTCTTTTGTTTTAGACAATTAAGATGTAAATACAGACTCTAAGGTCCACCAGTGGGAAAGAGAATCTATATCCTTGTCATAAGAGACATAAGAAGTAGTTAATTTTCTCTATAGAAAAACGGGAGGTTTTTCTGGTTTAGCCTACACAGCTAGAGTTGATCAGACCTATACAGTCAGAGACAGAAGCTGTAGACTTTTATGCACCTCTATCCTGTAATGACGCTAGTGAACAATTTCCTCTGTTGGGAATGGGTACTATCTGAAGCCTATACATTCTACCATACAAGTGTATTGTAATTTAACCCATTTTATTCAAGCCTCTAATCTCTAAATTCTGATTGGTGAAAAGTGTAACTATAACTTAGCAATAAAATGGGGATTTGTGTGCTTACATACTTGCTTCAACTGACATTCTGACATTCAGGGTTGCAGTTCAGCTCCAGTGTATTTTCTGTTGTCTTGATCCATCAGTTCCCTTCCCTTCCCCCTCTTTTGTACTGTCCTGCATTAAACCTTGCCATGCAATAACCTCTTGTGTCTGCTTACACTGGTTTCAACCTCAGATCACAACAGTAGACTTCTTCAAACTCAGTACCCTCCAGGAGGCCAGAGACCACGGATCCAATGGGAAAGTCCTAGAGCTTTCATTCAAGAGAGCCTTACCCAGTCCAATGGAAAGTTCCTGAAATTTTCAACTGAGCAAACCTCATGGGATGTGGAAAGCTTCCTAAACATTCATCAAGAAGTCTCAAGATAAGACACACAGAGACCCTGAGTCTTACCCGGGGCACCTCCAACATAGATCCCAAGAGTTACCTACCTAGTCCTGAAATTTTGGCTGTTTTTGATGTTTGGTTTGGTTGGATGAAGAATTGGCTTCTTGTCTGAAAGACAGTCAGCAGAAATGACATTCTTCTTTTCAGCATAATGTATGATGATTGCTGACTTATTTTGTCTAAATTAACTATTGAATAAATTATTGGAATATGTAAATGTAACCTTTTATTTTTCTTAACTTTTTTTTTACTATTCCTTCTAATACTACAACTTTGAGATAATTTTTTTCCAAAATTAAAGTGACTTAATATCTTTTAGAACAGTGGTTCTCAACCTTCCTAATGGTGTAACTCTTTAATTCTCATGCCAGGTTAGCATGCAACTATAAAATTATTTTTCTTGCTACTTCATAACTGCAATTGTTATGAATCACAATATAGATATCTGGTGTTCAGAATGTCTGATACGTGGCCCCTGGGGAAGTGTTATTCAACTTACAAAATAGTCATGACACACTTTTTGAGAACTACTCATTTTAGATTTTAAAATTCACTGGTTAAAAAATGATAATCTCTTACTTGATAGAAAAACCATGTGTTTAGAGACCATTTAGTTTTGATATGCTAAAGGAAAATCTAGATTTAATGTCTTTGAAGTAACTAAATCAGGACCTTCAATCATTGATATTTATTCAGTTCTTAATCTTAATTTCTCAATTGATTATAATACTATGGTCATTATTCCAGACTAAAATATGAGAATAGTAACTCAATTATGCTATTATATCTGAAAAATATTGCTCAGCAAAGTTTTACTGAAAGAAAATTTTATTTAACTAATTTTACCGTATATAAAACTATTATATATATATATATATATATATATATATATATATATATATATATATATTCCTAGATACACAGAAAGCTGAAGCAGGAGGAATGAAAATTCAGTGAGATCAAAGCATAATTGAACAGCTTAGAACATGTCTCAGCATAGAAATTTGTGAAAAGATGGCTTTGAATATAGCTCAGTGATAAAATACTTGTCTAGAAAACATAAGATAGTAGGTTAGATTTCCAGTACTGAAGATGGGGAGGAAGATATGAAGAAAGAAAAACACAAAGAGAAAAATAACTCAAATTTTTTTGCAATAGTCCCTCTGATATAGTTATGGAGAGTTGTAAGCTTTTTATATAATTAATGAGAATTGGATTTCAGATTGTTAGCTCTTATACTTTAAATGTTTTCCTAGCCTAGGAAAATTTCTATGGCTAGTCATTCCAGTAATGAACATGTAACATACAGGATATGATTTTTCTCTTTCCTTAATTATTGATCTAGTATATACATAAACCATCCTCTGTCAGATACAAAAAAATATAAGACTTTGTGATAGTTTTTCATAAAACACGACAAGAAGTTATCAAAAGTTAACTATAGAAGCCAGAGGCTTCATATATCAGTTAAGCCTTATGAAAATGGGCTGTTCTCACCTTCATTCACTGACTGTATATGTTGCATGAGATGACAGTGAAGCAAATTTTGACATTACTACTATACTTTAGTCTAAAAAATGTGTCATAGGATAAATAATAAACAAAGGATTAATATTTTTGTGAGCCTATGCATGTATTTCAGCTTTAACTCTGGTGAATAAATTAAGACAGCATTTGTTTCTTCCTGTATTAGTCTCTAACCAAACATGAAAATTATGTGTTGAAACTTTCTAACAATATAATCTCACTCTTCAGTGTCTGCCTTTTATTTTTATACAAGCCAAAATTTATTGATTCACCTTTTTTTAATTAGTGAAAATGATCCATATCATAAAATGAGAATAATAAACATAGATTTCTGTTCTCTTTCAGACATTACCACCTATAAAAAAAAAATACTCTCTCTAAGAGTTTATTCAGAGAGAAACTTCTGTCCCATATACCCAGCAGCTGCTTCCCAAATTACCACAAAGAGGCTTATATTAATTATAAATGCTCAGATTGTAGCTGAGGCCTATTCTTAAGCAGCTCTTACACTTAAATTAACTCATAATTCTTATCTATGTTTAGCCACATGGCTTGGTACCTTTTCTTAGTACCAGCATTCTCATCTTTCTTCTTTTGAGTCTTGCTGGCAACTCCTGACACCACCCTTCTTCCCTGGCCAATCAGGATTTTATTAAACAAATTTTAGTGTTTAAATCTTTATAGTATACAAAAGGATTAATCTACAGCATTGCCTCTTTTAGTCTAATTAAAAAGGAAGGTCTTAACTTTAACATGGTAAGATTATATGCAAGAAACAGAGTTATCAAGTAAAAATTACAGTTACAATATTCAATGTATTTGTATTTGACAAAATCAGAGAAAACATGTAATTATTCATGTATATGGAGTTTCTTTGATGGCCATCATGTAATTATCCATGTATATGGAGTTTCTTTGATGACCATCATGTAATTATCCGTGTATATGGAGTTTCTTTGATGGCCATCATCCTCTGTAGTAAGAGTTCCTGGCCTGAACTAGCCTCAAGATACACAGCAGCAGTCCTGAATAATCATACAAAGGCTTCTATTAGTTATATACTGTTTGGCCTATGACTCAGGCATATTTTTGCTATCTTACAATTTAACCCATCTTTATCCATCTATGTCTTGTCAAGTGGCTCATGGTTTACAAAGATATACTCCATTACATCTTGCTTCTTGGCTGGATTGTATCTCTCCATAACTCTACTCTTCTTCCCCTTTCTCTATGCTTGGATTTCCTGCTTGACTGTAAACTGGCATGAACAGTTTCTGTATTATCCAGTTATAATTCACTGCGTACTGAAAGGCATCCCATATCATTTCCCCCTTTCTGTCTAATCAAAAAGATGGTTTCAATTTAAACATAGCAAATTTACATGTAATAAACCAGATATCAAGCAAAAATTATATTTACAGTATCTAGTTTATTTGTCTCTATCAAAATTAAAGAAAATCTTTTATCATCTACCTTAACCTTGTGAGTCTAAAGTTTCATATCTAATTTACCTTTTACTGTAACTAAGAGAAAACTGTAATTATAACTAATCTTCAACTACATCAAAAACTATAAAAGGAGTAAAAAGAAAGTAAGGAAAAAGAAAGTGCAAACAACACTCAAAATCTAGAAATGACAGAGATGGCATCTGGCTGTCTGTACAGCCACCCACACAAAATTCCTTTGTAACTTTGGAGCATCCATTCAGCATACAAGCCTAGATTTTCTGGCAGAAATTTTTCTGAAGCAGGAAATTTGAAGGACTGTTCCATCCATTCTGGCATAGTTCCTCAGTCACTTTTCCCTGTGTCTGGAAGAATGTCTAGCAGTTTTCTCTGAAAAGTAAGAACTTGAAGGACCATTTCAGCTTGTTCTGCCAAAGTTCAGAGGATACTTTCCTATGGGTCCTGCATGTACAGTTTATACATCATACTGTCAGGCAGTTGATGCAAGAACAATTTCTTGTCCAGTGACTAATTTTTGTCACAAGTAAACTTCACATGGAGTTTCTTCTATGACCATCATCTTCTTGAAGTAGATTCACGCTGCCAGGAGCAGATATGGCTCACTGTTCAGAAAAGTTCTTTAAACATTTTAAATATGATATTCTGTAGGTCTTTGAAGTATTTAAAGTTTACCTATATAATTGAAATATATCTTTTGATAGCTAAAAACCTAACATGACTATAGTTTTATTATAGATGATTATTAATCTGTGTCTCAATTATACATTACAATTATAAATGAATTCCAAAATATATTCAATAATCTATCTTTGTAAGTTGTTTAAATGTCATACTCCCTTTTTCCCTTAGAAAGAGTTTGACTATGACCATTAACCATTTATAATGAAAACAAACATTTATAAATAATATTTTGGAAATTTGGGCATAGCTTTCCACAAACTACTTCCTGTTATTTGGAGGCACTGGCAATCTTTTTGGGATCCTGAGGCTTCATCTTAGTTGGCAGCCTTGAAGCTGATTTGGCCTTCTCTTCCCAATAGAGATTTTTTCATGGGGTTTTCCTTGATCAAACTTTATTTGTTTTAATCTGGAATAAATCCACCATCTTACTTTTTCTGTGGAAATACGAACAAAACTTCTAAAGTAGCATGTCTTTTGATTTAAAATTTAAAGTCAAGTCATTTACAAAATATATAGGGTGAACTAATCCAACAGCTTTTATAATTAAACGTTTCTTAGCAGCTCTTGCTCCTTCTTTTGCAGTCAAAAAACTCAAAGACAAGACAATAACATATAGTATCCAGACACTCTGTGTATATTTCATTTTTTGTGACTTAAATATATTTATTTTACTTTATTTTTTAAACAGTCTTGTCTATCCTTTTTCCTCTTTTTTTCTCTTCCAATCCAGACTTTGTCTATCCTTTTCCCTTTTTCTTTTCTCTTCCAAGCTGACATATATTTTTTAAAATACTTTAAACAATTTGGAGGGGTTTTTGGATGTTTTATTTTAATCTGTCTTTACTGTAAATCTCTTATCTTTTTCTGTTGTGACCACACCTTTAATCTGCCAAGGTGTGGTTAGGATTAAAGGCTCACAGCTATGGCAGGTAAATCCTCCCAGCTTCACCCAGCTTCTTGGTGTATGAGAACTTACCTTCAAAGCAGAGGTACTGGCAGGTACCATGTTTACTATCCCAACTCTGGGGAATTTTAGGGTCCACACTGCCAGCAAGTACAGCACCACCACCAAATGCTCATGAACTCCATTTAAGTATTTGGCAACAGGACCTGTTTAAAGAGCCACACGGTTTTTGCCACTAAATCTGAGTTAGGAAGTATCTTTTAAAGGAGCAACACCTCTGGTTGTTGCTAGCAAAGAGAGCCTTTCAGAAAATGCTGCTATCAAGAATCAGTCCTTGACTCAGTTCTCTTTTTGCTTGTTAGAACAGAAACCTTAAATACATCATATACAGATCCTGCTTATACCAAGGCTCTTGTGAGACTTCAGGAATCAGCCTTGGTGCAGCTTAAGATGCACTCTGAAAGCCTAACATTTTGTATCTTAAGTGCCTACAACATGCCATGGCATTCTGTACCAAGGCCCACTTGAGAGACACAACTTGGAAGCTGCTTTTGACTCTGATTCTGTGTTCAAGAAACCTTTTTATGTTTTCTCAGTCTTTTTGTGAGTATATGTGCCCAAGGTTGGAATGCCATTTGGAGTATGAAGTTTCTGGCCTGGACTAGCCTTGTGATCCAGACCATCAGTCCCAAATAGACCACTCACAGCTGCTTAGCCACAAATAATCATACAAAGTCTTATATTAATTACAAATTGTTTGGCCTATGGCTCAAGCATATTTCTTGATAGCTCTTGCAACTTAACCCATTTCTATTCATCTATTTATTACTATGTGGCTTGTGGCTTACCTGTACTCCATTATATCTTGCTTCTCGGGCAGCCGGATCTCATCTCCCTGAGACCCTATATTTCTTCCCCTTTATCTATGCTTGGATTTCCTGCCTGACTATAAGCTAGCCTGTCATAGGCTAAAGCAGTTCCTTTATCATCCAATGATAATTCACAGCACACAGAAAGTCATCCCACTTCAATTCTCTTTTAAGTAATTAGTGCAGCCAGGAACTGATATATCTCACTACTGAGAAGATTTTGATTGCTGTATTTGTAGGTCTTTGAAGTATGTGAAAATTACCTATCTATGTGAAATATATCTTAGTGACTTTGAAAACCTAACTAACATGGCATATACATTTGCTATTATACATGACTTTTAATGTATATTTCTTAATTATATATTACATTTTAAAATGAGCTATATAAAAATAATATCCTAAACAAGAGTAGAAACATATACACAGTATAGTGAAATTCACTTTACATTTCTATCAATGAACCAAAATTTATATTAATGTAAAACACGTAAGTTAATAGTTTTTTAATTAAAATATATTCAATAATCTATACTTTCCCACCATCACTTCTATATCACATCCTTCTTTCTTCTTTTAGAAAGAGATCTGAATTTAGCTACTTTGTTGAGTTGTTTTAACTAATAACAATTTGAAACCAACCCTCCTTAAATGAAAACAAACATTGACAACCAATATTTTAGTAATATGGGCATAGTTTTCTAGACTATTTCCTGCTCATTGGGTGCACTGGTAATCTTTGGAAGACCCTGAGAAAATTCAGGATTATGGTTAAGTCCTTATTGGAGTATTCTTTGAGGCTGGATAGTTTCAGTCAATATTGTTCAAGATGTTCAGGATGCAGAATTCTGAAGAGATCTAACAGGCATTTTGATATGTTGGATCATCTGGGCCATTCTTTTTCATTGTTGTCTGGTCCCCTTGCTCAGAAAGTAAACTTTCTAAAGTAACATGTTTGTATTAATACAAGTATAAATTGTGCATTGTACATAAATCAGCAAAAGATATTTTGTTGTTGTTTTATGTTCAAGAAGGTAAAATATACATCACGTCTTATGCTTCTTTTAGGTTTATTTATTTATGTTTTTAGCCAGATTTTCATGAAAAACAGATCAAACCTATGTAATTGTTTTTTTAAAAATATATTTTTGATCACTTCCATTAATTCAAGTAATAACTTGATGACTGATTTTTTTTTATCTTAGGCATTGACCATGTTTATTCACAGCAAGGGGGCACTTGTATGACCATGTTTATTCACAGCAATGGGGCACTTGTATCGCCTATATGTGTAGACGGCCAAAATGCCTATGAGGAAGACGTGATGTACACCCCTTATAGGAGTGGAAATTGTCATAGTCCACAATGGACACTGTAATGTGTAGTTTTTCAGTGGAAAACTACCATTCAAAACACTGAGAGAATATAAAAACTGCAGGACAGGGGTGTTTTATAGCTGTTTTCTGTCGATGAGATTCATTGTTGGAAGGGATAGTTCTGGGTTCACTGAAGAGATGCTCTCTGGTCATGTAGCAGGGGAGTCTTAACTTGATCAGCTGCAATAAAAGAGGCATTTGCCTTTAAATATTCCTAAAGAGACTGGGAAAATAATTATTAGTGGCAGATGACTTGGTTATGGATTTGCTGGTACAACATCCTTAGCAGTAGTCAGAGCTAGTTCTTTATAATGGTGGAGCACTGTAGTAGTCAGGGAGTAGAGCTGGCCCTGAAGGATGTTAGCTGATCTGAAGTGTGTGACAGAGAGGTGAATTGATGGAAAGTTTCAGTCCAACTGGCTTAGTGCTGAGTCCTCAGAACAATGGCCAGAATGGAAAGAAGAGGAATGAATTAAATGACCCATGTCCCATTAATCTGTTTTTAAAGGTCATCTGAATTTCTTTTCAGAGGTTTGGGGGTATCTCTCTTTCTCAGTAGCTGTTTCAAGGTTGACTGATGAGTGGCAAAGGGAGTAGCAGTTAGAGTGCTTCAGAACAGAGTACATCCAAGGGGCCATGATAAAACTTCACAGTTGGCAATGATCCAGGACATGTCAGAGGTATACACTGTACAACTTGGCGGGAACAATAAGAGACAAAGTTACAAGAGGAAAACTTTTTCATCACTACTAACATGAGTTACATGCAATTGTACAAATGGCTTGTTCATGTGTTCTGTAGAAGGATAAGGTAACTAAATAACTTTCATTACACCAGACTCTTGCATAAGGAACAAGCAGTTGGAAGGTTAGTAAACGAAACAAGTTAAAGTAAGAAACTAAGAGATGAATCTAAACAGAAAATATCTAAGTGATATTTCTTGCTTCCAAGTATTATTAACTTTGTATATATGCTTTATATATTAACAATTCCAGTTACTAGGAGTTTACCCACAAGGACACCAATATCAGATAGATATTTATTAAAATATAAACCAACACTCACGGTACAGGTAACAGATTACAGTAGCACCTGAACAGGAACTGGAGTCTGCAGACGGACGGACGATGGGATCCTCCCTCCAGCAGCCAGGAACCAGGAAGAGCGCGTCTCGTCTTTCCGCAGCCCCTTTTCAATGGGCCTTTCCCCCGCCCCCTTCAGGTCGGGGGGGCCCGGTGCTCTGTATAAATGTCCCTTGACCTTATCAGCTGACACCTGAATCCCACAACATCTCCCCCCTTTTTCTAACTAAGAAGGTTCTAAACTAAGACTATGTACAGTAGGAATTATTATGAGGTAGTATCTAGGAGAGGTCAAAGTACAATTGCTAATCAAAGCCTAACTTATATAAGGTACATCTAATAGTTCTAGAATATTGGTAGATAGTAGGGTGTATAGATTATTTTAAAGGGTTAATCTGGGAAAGTGAGAATCTAACACCCGAGTGTTCTTATCTAAGGGATACTAGGGTGAAAACCTTAAACATCTATTCTTCAACCTCTTCAAGACCTGAGAAGGAAGGTGAATTTGTCTGAAAGACAGAAGTACATGGAAGCAGCTACTTCCAAAATTTGGGAGAGGACAGCAACACAGCTACCTGGACAATCACCTCTGGATTTGTGTACCATTAGAGCATCTATCGGATTGGCTATAGGCCTATGGCATCTGACAGATCTTTTCACAAGCAGAACAATTTTGAAGGGACTGTCTTATCCTGTCTAGGCAGGTTTCGTCAGTCTCCATCTATCAACTTGTTCATCCAGCTTGACATCATGTGTGTACTGTCAGCAATCAAGGTAAGGACAGTTCCTTACTCAGCATGCCATTTTTTGCCAAAAGGACCAACTCCAAAGGAGTATCTTCGATGCTCAACACCATCTCGAGAAGGGAGCAGTGACACCAGGAGTCGTCGTGTCTCTCGTGGCCGAATTTTAAATGTTAAATGCCATATTCTCTGGGTCTATGAAACGGTTGGTTGACGATTCTTGTCCATCTATGATATTCTAACCTGTATCTGACATGACTGGGATATGATACCTTAAATAGTGTTGACTGCAGATCTTATCGTCTTAAGGAATAAACCCTGTACTAAAAATTAGAATACCTATATAAGGGGTGTACAATCTCTGAACAATGACCCTTAGTAGAACTATCGAACATTAGACAGGGGTATTTTACCAGGTAAAGTGTCCACAGCATTTTAGACATGTAAATACATATATATCATCCAAACAGAGGTATATAAAACATCTTGTGCATATATCATAACTAGTGCAATCATACATTATATCTAGTATAGTTAAATGAAGGTAGTAATTGCATAGTATACATGACAATGATGTGCAAATATTTTAAACAAAGGTAGAAGCATACATAAAATATAGCAATTTCAGATTCAGCTTTACATAATAGTTACAGATTCAGATTTATATCGAAGTACAAGTTGCTTTGGTTACATAAAACAATCTCAGATTAAACTTTGTACCAATGTACAAATTATCACAATTAAACATATAAAATGATTTTGCATTAGTATCAATATACAGATATCTATGACAGTGCAAATTGTCTTTAGCTTAGCCCATACATTCAGCTAAAATGAAGTATAGGTAGGTAGAACAGTCTACCTTTATCTATCCTATCTATTCCCACTCTCTTCTTCAAAAAAAAGATCTCTGATGGTATATCATAGTTTTGTCTTTTACCCAGTTTTACCCACAACCTTTGGAGCATAAAACTTATTGGGAAAGGGGGCGTAGTCGTTTATAAGGTTGCTTCCTGCTGACTTAAGGGCGATGGCATCTCTTTGGGATCCTGTAAAAGCTAAAACAATGGTTAGTTCTTAATGGACTGACCACATACATCTAGAACCATTTTTAGGATAGTGGTTAACTCCATCTGGAAACTTAATTAGCAGTGTGATCTGAAGGATAATCATAAGGAGCTATCTTGCAGCTGTTTTTGAATAATCTATTTCTTGAAAGCAATTATTGATTGGTGCGCACCAGGTTCTTGATTTTTCTATTTTTGTCACTGCTGTCTGTCTATCTGTCTCTTATTCTCTCTCTCTCATACTCTTTCTTTTATTTTTGTTTTACTAGCAGGAGTTGTTCCGGTGGAGGCCCCATCTCGGTTCCAGATTCTTTGTAGATAGCTGATAGGAGGAAATGTTATTTACAGTGGAAAACTTAAGCATTGTCGATATTCAAAAGATATTTATATCTTTCATGACTTTAGGAGACTGGAAGCAGACAGAATGAGATGTTTGAGAGGTATAGAAACAGGGAGGAACAAGGTTTAAGATGAAGTCACAGTAATATTGGTCCCTAAATATTTTGCCTTCTGTCTCACACCAGGTGGCTTTTATGATGTGAGACAGAATTTTTCATATTCCTTTACCAATATGCTTGGGTTTAGAGAGGGAGAAAGCCACAAGTTCCCAATCTAAATCCAGCCTTATTAATAGTCAAATCAGGACCATTTTTTTTTTTTTTTTTTTTTTAAGATTTCTGCCTATTTTGAACAAAAAAGAAACAAAGACGGTTTCTTAATAGCAATATTTTTCGGGGTGTGCTCTGTTTACTGGCCACGAATAAATACACGGTCCGTTTAAGAAAACTTAGTGATTCAGCCTAATTTGCAAAAACTGTGTTTCTTTTTGGAGAATGTATTTTAAAAGCTCTTAAGGTTAGAAGATGATTAAGGATTCACAATAAAACAGATTCAGATAAAAAGAAAACCTGTAAATGGGTTACAATGTTTGTAAAAGGTACATAGGCTTCAGAGAGAAAATAAAGAGGTTAGAAAAAGTTTTTAAAGCGGGAAATAGAGTAATAAAAATATAATAAGCCACGTAAAGATGGAAAATAGACACAAAATCTGGATTTTGGTTGTTATTGTGTTTTCTTTTAATTTTTTAACTGTTAATGAGCTAACTGCAGAAAGACAATGGATTGCAAAGGCTACTAAGTTAAACAAGAATATATATTTTAAAGGTATTTTGATTTTGAAATTTGTGCCTAAGGATTTATTGCTTTGGAAGAGTTCTGTTTTTGTGTCCACAGATGAGAACCTGTGGGTTCCTTCCAAACAAATATGGTTTCATCAACCAAGACCCCCTGAAAAAACCTCTGATGAAAAGAGATGGCCAGATCAGCTTCATGGCTGCAGATTATGATCCAGTCTCAATAATCCATGAGATTTTCAACACCCCTTAATCAGCAGGAAGTAGTAATGGATAACTTCGCCCAAATTCCCCAAATATTGTTTCTAAATGTTTGTTTTCATTATAAATGGTTAATGGTCATAGTCAATCTCTTTCTAAAAAGAAACGGGGGATATGGTATGTGAATGCTTTTTTAAAAAAATTAGATTATTGAATTTACAGGTAATCAGCTGTTAATCTCAAACTGCTTTACATTGGTATAGATTTTGGTTTATTGATACAAATTTAAAGTCAATTTTATTATGCTGTGTGTGTTTTTCTATTCTTGTTTAAGGTATGATGTTCATGTAACTGTTTTGAAATTGTAGTGTATAATTAAGAAATGAAGGTTAATAGTCACTTTTGATAATCAAACTTATAGTTAGGTTAGTTAGGATTTTTAGGTATACAAAGATATATTTCAATTAAATAGATAATCTTCAAATACTTCTAAGACCTACAGAATATGGCATTTAAAATGTTTTAAGAGCTTAGACTTTTCTGGACAGTGAGACAGGTCTGTTCCTGGCAGCACTAATTTACTTCAACAGAAAAATGGGCATCGAAGAAACTCCATATGGAGTCTCATCTATTTATGGTAATGGTAAGCCACTGGAGAAGAACCTGTTCTTATATTGACTGCTTGACAGTATGCTGTTTAAACTGGACATGCAGGTTCCATAAGAAGATGACCTCTGAACTTTGGCAGAACAAGCCAAGATCATCATTCAGGTTCCTGCTTTACAGAGAAAACTGTCAGACATTCTTCAGGACTCAAGGAGAAGCAACGGATGAACTGTGCCAGAATGGGCAGAGCAGATTTCCTGCTTCACTAAAATGAAAAGAGACTCCAGGCCTATAGGCTGAAGATGGATGCCCCAACTTTATAAAGGAACTTTGGGTGACTGTCCAGGCAGATAGGTGTCATCTCTGTCCTTTCTAGATTTTAGAAGTCGCTTGCACTTCTGGTTTACTTGGGTAAATATATCCTTCTGTCGTCTTTGATGTAGTTGAAGATTAGATAGTTATATGTACAGTTTTTCTTAGTCATTTGAAAGATATATTAGATATAAAACTTTAGATTCATAAAGATAAGGTAGATGATAAAGTATTTTCTTTAATTTTGCTAAATACAAATAGACTAGATATTGTAACTGTAATTCTTGCTTGATAGCTATTTTGTTATATGTAATTTTGCTATGTTAAAATTAAAACCTTCCTTTTTGATTAGAGAGAAAGGGGGAAGTGATGTGGGAATGCTTTTATGTATGCTGTGAATCTCAATCTTTAAATAAAGGAGCTGTTTTGAGCCATGGCAGACACCATAGAGAAAGTGGGAGGAGAGTTCAGAGTTTAGGTAGGAGAAGCAGGGCGGAGTTAGAGGCAGATCGAGCCAGCTGCCCAAGGAACAGCATGTAGGGAACACGGGTGAGCCACGGGCCGGGGCCACGTGGCCCACGGATTAATAGAAATGGGTTGATTTAAGATGTAAGAGCTAGCTAGCAATGTGCCCGAGCCATAGGCCAAACAGCATGAAGTTAATAGAAGCGTCTGAGTCATTTCTGGGGACCCGGGCGGCTGCGGGCGGCTAAGCGGTCCCGGCAGGTCTGTGGGTCTCGGGACCTCTGGCGTCCGGGACCCGAGAGAACCAGCTACTACAATTTGATTTCATAATAGAGAATATACAGCATAATTTTGCCTCTACATTTATAAATTTTATTATTCTTCTGGGATGCTATATGTGTGTGTGTATAAGTATATAATCATAATAAGTAAAAATGTTTTAATCATTTTTACATTAATATTTTATGAAATATATTAATATAATAACAATTATATTAATAATTTATATTATTTACAAAATTACTACATGACAAATAATGCTTTTGTGATTGTAGTGCAATGATTAAGAAAGTAAAATCTCTGTTCTAATAAAGGTAGATTTTTTTTCTGGGAAGTATGATAATGTAAAAGTGTACATAGAAAACAATAATAATAACAGATGAATTATAGACAAAGTAAGGCAGGTAAAGGCTTACAAATTATGACATTTCTCAGCAAAGGCCTTTATCAAGAGCTCTGAAAAAATAAAGTTAGTTATTTGAATACAGGATGTTTCCCTTATAGAAGCATTACAAAGAAAATAGCAGTACCGGAGAGGGGGTATAGGCAAAGAATAACAGAAAGGAGGCTTTGAGGGACATGTTGAAGCCAGACCATGGGGTTTTATAAAGTATTCGACAGCCAGTGAAACTTACAGATCACTGATACTTTTACTTTTTTGTTGTATCTTTTGTTGTAGCTTTATAACATTTAATCTGTTTCAATTTTCACCATAAACAGTTTAAAGAGTAGCTTCTTTAGCATTGGCAGCTTAATTTCAAGTATAACTACTGCAGTAATAACCAGCCAATTTTTCATTCTAAATTTCAGAAAAATAAAATGAAATATGAATAAAATGTATAATCACATTCATTAGATAAGCAGTTTATAGAACATAAATTTGGCTATATGTTTTAAATTTGCATGTCATGTGTTTAATATCAAGCAAATAGACAATTTCTCTTGCTTTTTATCACACTGTCTGACAATTAAGACATACACTATAAAAATAAAGTCAGTAAATACACCTTAGTCAAAGACATTGAGTTTTTAAAGAACTTTTAGAAGCAATGAAATCAGAGTTGGCTTCCTACAAAAGTTTTGGCAATGATCATTCAATTAAAAGTAGTAAATTCAACTAGATAAGTGATTACAAATTAAATCTTTTCTGGAATTGACAAGCAGAACATCAGTTAATATTTTACATGATTACAGTGTGTACAAAAAATGAGAATGACATCACTATTACTCCTGTCTGATTCATAAAAATTTCTCTTATATCACCTCTAAAAAATGTTAAAATAAACTACTTGTATCCTAAAGCAATAATCAGAGACATTTAAAAAACTTCACTCTTAAAATAAGACAGACATAACCATTAATACTGGCCAAATACAATATATCACATTTTTGTACCATGAGATAGTATCAAGATATATATATATATATATAAAATAATATCCAAAATTTATTTATCTCACTAAATAATAAGAGAATAAAATAGTTTTGGTGTCTTTTGTTTCCCATTCAGGCATAAAAACCTGTTACTGTTGATTTTTCTAGAAGTCCATGTTTTCATTTGAAAATTCTAATTTTTGCCTTTTCCAGTGTTACATTGTAATTGATAATTTTGACAAACATGTAATTGTTTACTTGTGTTTGAGGAACACTTATTAGATTATTTTGTTTATGTAAAACTATTTTCTTTCTGAAAATCAAAAAGCAAATCCCTAACTAATTTAGGATTTTAGCCCATGACTATCTGAGTTTCCAAACCCGTGCTCAAAACCTCTGCCGTAATCTGCTGCTTGGTCTTCATTTGCTTTTTAGCAGACATCAATAAAACTGAAAACACTTATTTACAAAAGAAGTACAAAATGCATTGTCCCATTGTCATACACATAAGGAAGTCTATTTACTCTTACCATTAGACACTTTAGTTAGCCTGTTTCTATTCAAATATACACTTCAGCCAAGTATAGTATAATTTTTTAGTTATAAATACAAGCTATTATTTGCATCATATATAGATACATATATATATGTATATATGTGTATGTATATATGTGTGTGCATATGTGTGTGTATATATATGTGTGTGTGTGTGTTAGGGTTGGAGCGAGCAAGGGAGACAAACTGAGGCAGATTCTTAGGTTTCAGTCTTAGAAATGAGCAAAGCTTTTATAGGGCATGAAGTGAATCATGGGGTTAGGGGGTCAGGAATGTGGCTACCTGCAGCTGGGTAGGTAACCATGGTAACCACATAATCTGGCTGGCAGACAAGGCTTTTCCAGAACAAACAGATACTTAGTTAGATCTTCTCACAAGGAGCAGAAACTCTGTCAATATCTTGGGGATTTTACAATGCTCTGTTGATATTTATCATATGGTGGGAGCTGTTGTGCACCATCTGAAAAGTCCCTCTTCACACCCCCCACTTTCTTCAGCTCTGTCTCTAATCCTGGAGACCTTTATCCTCTCCTAATGCTGCATACTGCTGCCTGGCCAGCATCAGGTTAACACTCCCAATCTGCCCTTGCAGGAATTTGACAGTTCTATTTGACACACAGGGTCCAATGGTTATTACTAAGATCAGCACAATTGTAATAGGCAGGCGCCCCTAGGGCACCCCAAGACACCTCAAGACACCCCAAGATCACAGCTAATGACCACTGTTAACATTAAAGAAAAAGAGAGTTTAATGAATATGAATATGAATACCAGTACACACATGTGTGGACTCCAGGCACTGTATAGAAAAGCCTGGAGCCTCGAATATTTTTGGGGCAGAATTCTTATACCCTACTCTGGGTAGGGGAGGGGGTATGGGTGGGCTCGGCACACTAACAGGGCGGGGCCAACAGTCAGCTTAGGACAGAGTTTAGGAATGCAGGCAGGCAAGCTATTTCCTGTGAAACAATAAGGACCACCTAAAGACATTCATTTCCTGGAGCAGAGCAATTGTGCAAACTTCAAACAGTTAACAGTTAACAATTCTCATGGTAGGACTTTCTTGGGTGACCCCACCTAGGTTGCTAGATCTGGAATGTGGTCTCAGAGCCTTATCTTGGAAGGTCAAGCTGCACACCAGGTGGGTCTCAGGAATTCAGGAAGTATAAGGCTCAGGCTCCTGGGTGTGTCTCAAGCAGCCATCTCGACCTTGGCTAGTTTCTGAGACCTCAAGAAGGGGAGTTACAGGATTTTTCTATTTTCACACAATCAATGGTCCAGCTAAAGCAGACAACAGTGTTGTAAGCCAGGGAGACTTAGAAAACTAAGATTTAAACCATCCCTGTTGCGCTTTATGTTTTTTTGTTTTTTGTTTTCTCTCGAGGCGCTCTCTAAATTTGGTCATAGATTTTTTTTTTAACTATTTTTGAGTGATCAGAATAAAAACAACATTTTTATTAATCTGTCTGCCACGTGACCCATTGGCTCACCTGTGTTTTTTACATGCTTTTTCTTTGGTGGCTGGGTCAGTCTGCTCTGACTCTGCCCTTTTTTCTTACCTATTCTGATTTTCCACCTACTTTTCTATGGTGCCTGTCATGGGCCAAAACAGCTCTTTTATTTAAAGATTGATATTCACAGCATATAGAACAATATTTTCACATCACCTCCCCCTTTCTGCCTAATCAAAAAGGAAGGTTTTAATTTTAACATAGCAAAATTATATATAGCAAAACAGCTATCAAGCAAGAAGTAGTTACAATATCTAGTCTATTTGTATCTAGCAAAATTAAAAAAATTATCATCTACCTTATCTTTATGAATATAAAGTTTTATACCTTTCAAATAACTAAGAAAATTATACCTATAACTATCTAATCTTCAACTACATCAAAGACCACAGAAGGACATATTTCCCTAAGTAAACTGGAAGTGCAAGCAACTTCCAAAATCTAGAAAGGACAGAGATGACACCTATCTGCCTGGACAGTCCCCCAAAGTTCCTTTATAAAGTTGGGGCATCTATCTACAGCCTACAGGCCCAGAGTCTCTTTTTATTCTAGTGAAGCAGGAAATCTGCTCTGCCCATTTATTAGTTGCTTTTCTTTGAGTCCTGAAGAATGTCTGACAGTTTTCTCTGCAAAGCAGGAAACTAAATGACCACCTCGGCTTGTTCTGTCAAAGTTCGGAGGTCACCTTTATATGGAACCTGCATGTCCACTTTAAACAGCATATTGTCAAGCAGTCAATATAAGAGCAGGTTCATTTCCATTGGCTAACCACTGCCACAAAGAAACTAATCTCCATATGGAGTTTCTTTGATGCTCCTTTTTTTTTTTTTTCTTGAAGTAAAATGGTGCTGCCAGGAGCAGACCTGTGTCACTGTCTATAAAAATATAAGTTCTTAAAACATTTTAAATGCCATATTCTGTAGGTCTTAGAAGTATTTGAAGATTACCTATCTAGTTAAATTATATCTTTGTATATCTAAAAATCTAACATGCATTTCTTAATTACACATTACAATTTTAAATCAGTTATATAAACATCACATCCTAAACAAGTGTAGAAAATTATATACAGCATAAGAGAATTGACCTTATTACCAAAATCTATACCAACGTAAAACATTTTGAGATTAACAGCTGAGTTTCTGATCTAAGTAAATTTAATAATCTCATTTTTTAAAAAAATCATTTATATACAATATCCCCTCCTTTTTTCTTAGAAAGAGATTATCTATGAATATTAACCATTTATAATGAAAATAAATATGTTTAAACAACATTTTGGGAATTTGGGTGTAGTTCTTCATTACTACTTCCTGCTGATTAAGGGGCATTGAAAATCTCAGGGCTTCTTGTGACTGGATCATAGTCTGCAGCCCTGAAGTTGATAAGGCCATCTCTTCCCATCAGAGAAAAAAAAAAATTTTCAGGGGGTCTTGGTTGATGAAACCATATTTGCCTGGAAGCAATCCATAGGCTCTCATCTTCCGTGGAAACAAAAACAGAACTCTTCCAAAGCAATAAATCCTTAGACACAAATTTCAAAATAAAAATACCTTTAAAATATATATTATTGTTTAAGACCAACTGTCTGTCTTTTTTCTTTTTTCTCTGAAGCCTATGTACCTTTTACACACATTGTAATCTATTTATAGGTTGTTTCTTTTTCATCTGATTCTGTTTTATTGTGAATTCATAAGCATTTTCTAACCAGAAGAGCCTTTAAAATACTAGCACTCTCTTAAAGAGCCACGTGGTTCTTGCAGATAAAGCTGACTTGGTTTGACCCATGGTGAAGGGAGTTTCACAAACAACAGCAAACACAAAAACACAAAAGAGAAGGGCAGAAAGACAAACACATACACACTGGTGCCATGAAAAGCAAAAATAAATCTAACAGATCTAACGGAACGGAACCTCTGATACTTATCAGAAGCTGGCAATAAAAGGGTAGACTCTGCCTCCTGATATTGGACTTTCAGGCATCCCTGGTCACCGTCCTAGTCCAGAGTGTCCCCCAGACTTTGTGGCCTACGACCCCCCGACATGTCTCATGCCCTGTTTCAGCGGCTACCAGCATACTCACCAGATACTTGTGCTCCTCAAATCTTGGTGGAACCTCCAAATGTTAGGGTTGGAGCGAGTAAACAAGACAAACTGAGGCAGATTCTTAGGTGTCAGTCTTAGGGAAAAAAAAACTAATTCCATGCACATGGAACCCACTGTATCAGAAACAATGGGCCCCAAATTACAAATGAGTGAAGCTTTTATAGGGCAGGAAGTGAATCATGGGGGTAGGGGGTCAGGAATATGGCTACCTGCAGCTGGGTAGGTAACCACAGTAACCACATAATCTGGCTGGAAGACAGGCTTTTCCAGAACAAACAGATACTTAGATCTTCTCACAAGGAGCAGAAACTCTGTCAACATATTGGGGATTTTACAATGCTCTGTTGATATTTATCATGTAGTGGGGGCTGTTGTGCACCATCTGAAAAGCCCCTCTTCATATATATATATATATATATATATATATATATATATATATATATATACTTGTTTAAATCTTGGAGATGGATCAGCTGATAAAGTGCTTGTTTTGCAAGCATGAGGATGGAAGTTTGATCTCCAGACCCCAGGTAAAACTCCAACATTCTTGATGTAGTGGATTTAACCTATGTCTGTGTCTGGAGACATGATGGTGGATTTTTATTTGTTTTCTAAATAAAGGTAGTGTTTTGTGTCCTGTGTATTTGTTAGCAATGTGCAGAGCCAGAGCCCTGAAGTATAGTTGCAATATGTGGGATGATGAAGCACTGCACTCACTCTGAGCTACCTAATCAGTTTGTAGTTTTTGGCCACAGTCTTGGGAATGTAAGGCCCCCTCCCTTTTTCTTGTTTTAGCAAATTTTTCTTACCCAAGAAGTAGTGCTAGCAACAGCAAGTTGCAAGGACAGTAAGTAAACTTGCCTAAGACATATTAACAGGACAGTAAAGATTAGCTTCACTAATAAAAGAAGAACTGCAGTTAGGACTAAGACCAGGTGCCTGGGGTGGAGACAAAGGAATGTGGTCTGGAATGTGGTCAGGAGCCGTGGTCAGGGGCCAGACCCAAACAGTCCACAACCAAGGATAAACTGATTCCCCTGTGGGCTGTACATCTGCCCTTAAAACCTGCTCTTAAAACATATATCCTGGTACAGCATCCCTGTAAAACTTAGTAATAAAAACTTTCATAGTGTATGTCAGCTGGGCAGAGGGGGAAGGGAGGGGAAGCAGTTACTTGGCTACGTGATCAGGCCCAGTCACAGGGAAAGAATTCCAGGAAGAGATAAGGAACAAAGGAAGAACAAGCAGCAGGCCTGGGGGCGGGTGATAACCAGGACCTTTGGTCAGGCCAGATGGCAGCCTGGGGGCCCTCACCCCTCAATGGATGATTTCATTCAAACCAGCCAATGAAAACCTTGTAACTACGCTTTTGCTTTTGCTCCCCTAACCCTATAAAAAGGCCCTGAACAGAGGGCTGGGCGCGCCAGCCGTCCCAAGTGGCTCAGTAGCCCGCAGGTACCTGTGTTATCCAATAAACCTCGTGCTGTTTGCAGCTGATCTGTGGCTCGGTCCTCCTTGGGTCCCGGGGTTTCTCCCTGAAGAAAGGTCAGTTTCGGGGGTCCCTAACCCCCGGGGGTCTTTCAGGAAGACCAAAGCTCTAGGCATCAAAACAACGCATATGCTGCCTCTCCCAATAATCCATGAAGGATGGTCCATCTATATATGTTCCCTGAATAAGAAATTATTAGTTTCCTTATTTCTGACAGTGGACATGTAATGCCATTGTTCATTCTGGTATTTTCATTCAGGGACAATCCTCTTGTTTCTTTTGGAAGAAACAGCCAGTCCATAAAACCCAATTTAAGCATTCAGGGTCTGTTAGTGTGTATGTGTTTGTGTGTGTGTGTGTGTGTGTGTGTGTGTGTGTGTGTGTATGTGTGTAGCTCAAACTGTTATCTAGTTTTTGCTGTAAAAGACAAGTAGAACAGGTCCATCTAGGAGTAGAAAGTGCATATGTGGATGGCCTATGGATTCCCAGGAGGAGCTTTGCAGTGTCAACAACTTGTCATTTCCTTTAACCAATGTCCTAGTCTAACATACTAGACATGAAGGTTCTTACTGATTTCAGAGACAATTTTCTACTGTTTTGTTTGTGATTTCTATTTTAAATAGAATTATTGAGTGCACATGTGTATTCACATACACACCACACACACTTGCCATGACATACATGTTTAAAGTAAGAGGACAACTCTTAGGAGTGCTCTAAGTGGGTTCTCTACTCCCAGAGATCAAACTGAGGCCATGAGTTTAGGCAGCAAGTACCTTACTGGCTGGGCCTTTTCATGGCCCCATGCTGCTGCTGTTTTGCAATTACAATTCTTCACCCCTCCTCCTAACAATGGCAAGCTATTCCTGACCTTAGAAAGAATTGCCTATGTGGGTTCCCTACAGAGACAGTCACCTTTACAGGTGAGGACCTATGGCATGTGTGTCTTGTGGGAGTCCTGTGTCTGACCTCTCCAAGGTAAACTGGTTTAGAGTTTCTGCTTCAAAATCCCAACAACCCTTGCCAGCAGCCCCCGCCATCAGACCTACTTAGAAAATTTTTTATTCCTTTGTTTATTTAATTGCATATGCCATAGTTTAAAAGTGCAAGTCAGAGGGCAACTTCCAGGAATCCATTGTTAGTTATGGAAATGGAAATCAGGTGGTCAGGCTTGGTAGCAGTATTTTACAAATTAAGTCTTATATTTTCTTTACAAGTTTACTTTTAAAAAATGTTTTTATTTTTTGAGACTATAATTACAGCTTTCCTCCTTTCTCTTTCTTCCCTCCAAACCCCGCCATATACTCCTCCTTGCTTTCTTTCAAATTTCTGGCTTCTTTTTTTCTTTAATTGTTGTTACATACATTATCCATTCATGAATATCTAAATACGACCTGCTCAGTCTGTATAATTTTATTTGTATATTCTGTTTGTTTTTCTTTGCTTGTTTTAAGCCCATTTCACTGTTTTATAGCAGAAAGTCAAGGGATCATTTTCCTGCAAGAATGCAGCAAACATACCTAAGTTCTAAAATAAGAGCAGCAAAATCCATTTGGAGCTACTACTGATTTCTAAACCCTTTATGTAAGGTGCTTGTCCTTAGTGAGGCCTTGTTCCTACCCTCTCTTAAGTCTTGGCCTACATACTGTGTACCCTTGTCACTATCAGAAACTCACCCTCATTTACTCTCTAGGGTAGTTATATTTTCTAATAACTAACCTATGGCCCTCCTATGCCCATAGAAAGTCCAGGTATATTATAGTGCTAGTGTATATCCAGTTATATTATAGAACACTAGTGTAGTTTACATTGAAAGCCCATTAGACATCTTATAATCCCATCAGTGCTAGTCAATTGTTAGTCATTCACACCATGTAGCTGTTGAGTAGAAATCCCTACAAGCTTTCTGGATAAGATAAGCTCCACTATACTTTCATCCCTGATGAGGGTGGCTGGCCCAGACTTATTGAGTTCTAAGTACTGCCACAGGCTCTGTTATGATAGTCAGCCATTGTCATTCTTGGTCCTCTTAGTGACCCAGACATCCCTCAGAGCCACAGTGTTAGTAGCTACTAGTAGCCATTGTTCGCCCCACCTATTCAGTCTGACACTGTCATCCTCTTTATCACCCCAACATCTCCCCAAACTATAGCTCCCGCTCAAGCCTCTGACACTCCTTCCAAACAACTCAGTTTTGACTAGAAAAAGATATTTGTCAAACATTTTATTTTATCTTATTTAATTTTGAATTATGTCACATATACTGTCTTTATAGGTTAGTGATGTGTCATACCTGTTTCTGGAAGTATTTTCCTTCTGCAAACCAATGTAAAATTTATCTACCTCTCACTATGTACATTGATGAAAATTATTAAGTATTTATTCCTGAAATAATCACTATATTAAAAATCAATAAAATTTTAACTATTTGGTAATTTATAATTTTATTTACTACAGAAATGAAATAAACTTTGTTTATGGTTTAGATGTTATTGATATCAAAGCTCATGTATTTGTGAATAGCAAATAAACAATTATTCTTTTTCTTTCATTGAAATTAGTGCTAATTTGAACAATTTAAGATCTGTATAAACTATACATAGCACACTGATAAATTTGTCTATTTCCATAACATATGCTCTGGCAGTCATACTGTGAATATAAAATTAACCTAATAAGGGATTATATAGTTTAATAGCTATAATACGTACGAAGTGTTCTAAGCAATAATATCACTGAGGCGAATTATTGTTATTACTTAATTTCTTTTCTATGCTTTCTCCCACACATCACAGAGAGGACCAAGAAAAAAAATGTAAAATCTGAGTTCTTTCAATAGCTACAAGATATATATATATATATATATATATATATATATATATATATATATATATATATATATATTCTTGCTCATTCTACTAGAATATTTTCACATGAGAGAAGTCAAAGAGATTTAAAATATTATCTATGTAATGACTAATTGGTTTTTGATACAAGTCATTACATGACAAATGTCTTCTCCAACTAGTACCACCATTGGTACAAGTTTTCTTTAAATCAAATATTGGATCTGCCAGTAACTTGCTGGTTGACCTCACTCTGTCTCTTTCTCATCTTTAAAATGGGAATGATAATAGTATTTCCTTTGTATATTTTAGTACTAAATAAGTTACAAAAGGGTATGAAATATTGAGAACTACAGATAATGATTATAATATGTTATTTATTTTCTAGCATTATTATGTTTACTCATTGTTACATGTTCATACTTCTCTCATTCCAAATAGATTATACATGCAGATGAAAGTTCCAAAAACAAAACAAATAAAAAGCAACATCCCTAACTATGCTTCTAGAAGATTTTCTAATACTTATCAAACATTTTCACCATCTAATTCCAAATCTATTTAGGCAAATGGCTGAATTTTCTTATGTTTAGTTATAGAAGCTAAGAGATTTTTCTGTGAGGCTGATAAAAATATAAAAAATATATTTGACAAAATTTTAAAAGTTACATGTAAATGCTTATATATCTCCTCTTCTATACACCATCCAACTTCATAGTATGTAACAACTTTATCCAATGATCTTGTATTTTCTTTAATCTTATAACATATTCTAATTTCAAAATGTCAGAAGTTACTTTAATAAAGGCTTAACTAATAAAATAACAGTTTTGTATTTCTAAAGGTTCTTAAGACTATATATGTGAAATGAATTTTTATTTTATCTATCAAAATGTCAAATGAATGTAGATATTTCATTTACTGAATTTAACACAAAAATGCTCTTCTACTAAACAATATTAATGTCTGTATCTGTTATGATGGAAAGGAACATGATCATATCAACTACTTTTTTAATCTCCAGATTTCTGCTCATCACTATGAAATCTGTGGTGTGGTAATTCTCAATTGATTGTCTGCAGCTTAATCCTTGCTAAGAAAACTCTATTTTATTCATTCATTCAGTTAGTCATTTATTTATTTGTTTGTTTCTATATTTTTATTTATTAAACAAAAATGAGCTTGATGTACCTAAACATTTTTCTCTAATAACCTGGAGAATTTTACTTAACTCTTTTGCTATTTTATATGTTATAATGACATAAAGGCCATTTTATAAATGCCTTTGACTGCATTTCTAGGAAGGTCATTCGATATTTGTTAAAAGTGCATTTGCAGAAAGGTTATGCTTATGAATATATCTATAAGAAGCAAAAAGAGTGCATTGCCAAAACTGTGTTTATGACTTTAACATTTGCTTATATGATTACCCTAAATGCTATCAAATGGCTTTTGTGCTTATTGTTGAAGACAAGGTCTTGCTCAGTAGCTCACATAGCCTCTAATTCATGATCTTTCTTTGCTCACTCTTCCTATTGCTGAGATTTCAGGAATAGACCACAACACTAAGGTTAATTTTTTTAAAATATATATATGAGATTTACTGAAAATGAACATTTTTCATATAATTATTGGTCAACATTCTTTTATAAATTTAAATGTTCAATTAATATAGAAGCTATTTTGAGAAGGTAAAATAGATTGCAATATGCAATATAAAAGTCTTTGCCACTGAAGTATAATTTAGAATATGTCACTTTTTGTTGCTTTATAACTATTAATAACTTCAAAAAATTTGGCAATTTTGATATAGATATATTTTACAATTCCTTGCTCTCCTTTTAACATTTTAAAAACAGTTTATAATTCTATGATGCAGCATTGTGTTCATGCATAGGAAATGTTCATTTGTCAGTCATACCTCAAGAAAACTGGAGAAAACAAACAAGTAAAGATAGAGATTATCATTAGGTAGGAGTTACTGAGAATAAAATTTTTAAAAACTTTGCATCTTTCCTTATCCTTTTATTGTTATAAAAGGCAAAAAGATGTCATGCAAAAATAGTGTATTTTCACATATAAAGTATAGTCATGTATGCTTCATTAAAATAACTATATTAATAGATTTATAAATTTTCTTACAATGTTTACTTAATATTACTTTCTCTCCTTACAGGTGTTTTAGGTTTCACATGAAACATTATACCTTTGTTCTAGTGCCCAGTATTTCATTTGTTTAGATCACATTGTTATTATCATGTGCTTTCATTTAAAATGAGTTTGATATTTTATTAATAAATTCAAACCATATTAAACTGTGTTTGATTATTAAAATTATATCATATATTTTAAAATGACATGGCATAGAAGAGGCTAAAATAAAAGTGTAAAAAAGTCTTTTTTTCCCATCAAACATACATACACACAAAAAATTTAGACTGGTGTGCAGTTAACAGCTTTTATGTTTATTTCTCATGGTAATTATAACTACGTTTATCAATATTGTGCTTAACAAATGAAACATGCATAGTCTTTAAGTTTTTCTCTATAGGAAGGGAGATGAATATATTGCCTTTACATTATATACCACTAGCTTCAGCTTATTATATTTTATGGCTTATCTTACATATTTGAAGATGTATTCAAACTTAACAAATTTTATATTCCATATCTAGAAATCAACTCTCTGTTATTAAAGGAGGAAATTGAGACTAACATGATTCTTGATTTGCCTTCTCTTTTTTATAGTACTTTCACTTTCTGTTGATGTTTATGATTTGACATTTGTAATGTTTTTGATCTCTTATTTATAATTTTTGAATAATTTTTCATATCTAAGTTTTTTGATGAAATTTATCAGGGAATTATCTATGTTGTTAGATTTCTAGTTAATTTTTTATTTAGGTAAGGACACCATGACCAAGGCAACTTATAACAGAAAGCATTTAACTGAGGACTTGTTTACAGTTTGAGAGGCCAAGTCAGTCAATGGACCATCTTAGCTGGATGTATGGCATCAGTCAGGCAGGCATGATGTTGGAGCAGTACCTGAGAGCTTACATATTAAAACAACAACCACAAGGCAGGAAGAAAAAGCTGGCTGGGAATGCCATGGGCTTTTAATCCTAAAAGCAACTCCACAATGACACACCTCCTTCAACAAGGACATATCTCCTAATATTTCTCAAACATTTCCATCAACTGTGACCAAGTCTTCCAAAATGTGGGCTTATGGGGTTTCTTCTGATTCAAACAACTACTATACTAAACCATAAAATAAAAAAAACAATGTTTTCCTTAGGATCATCCAGATAATATTTATATGAAATCAATTTTATAATTAACAAGGGCCTTAGTCTTGTGTTCTGCTAAAAAGTGCGATGAATATATTAAACACTATATTTTTACTTTATAATTCCTGTGATTCTCATGTTAAAGGTTGTCAAGGTTTCTGTTTTGTCAAACATTTTTGAGGATAATGTATTCACAAGATTTAGATTTCTTTATTAGTAAATATCTGAAAATATTAATTTAATATATGTAATATATGAAAAGGTGCAGTTAGAATTCTTTTTAAATAAGGTTATTTTATACTAATCTAAAGAAACTTATGTGTTTTCTTTGAGGATCTGATAAAAATTAACATCTTAAGTTATCAATTGCAGTATTGGGTTTCATTATGAAATTTTCAAACAAAATTTGTACATATTCTTTCTCTTATCTTTACCCCCTCACCTCCTTTTACACTTTCATATTTTCCATAGTTTCCTTTCTACATTCATGGCACATGTGTCCTATTGAATATCTTTTCTTAATACTTCTTTTTATTATTTTTTTCTACAGTATATTTTGGTTATATTGCTTTCCCTCCCCAACTCCTTTCAGATACTCTCTACCTCCCTTCTCATATAACTTCATGTTTTTTATCTCTCACACAAACAAAACAAAATTAAAAGAAAACTAAATTTCCATTTCCCAGAAGGTATCAGTTGCAAAGTTTGGTTAGTGTTGGGTCTTTGTACTTACTTTGCAGTCCCAGTGCTGGGGTTTTATTCAGGATTAAGCCTGTGCAGGCCTTCTGTGTGCTGTCATATCTCTGAGCTCATATTTCAGTTCTATTGCATCTGATGCTGTTTCTTTGTGATCACCCAGGGCCTCTAGCTCTTGGACTTTTCTACCTCTTCTTCTGAGTAGATTCCTGCCCTCATGTGGTCTCCTGCCTTGTTTCACAGCCTATGGGGAAGGGCGGGCAAGGCTGAAGGTTGACTGGGAGAGACTGGGAGGAGGAAAGGGAGGGAGAGCAGCGGTATACATGGGTAAAAATGGCATTTTTAATAAAAAAATAATAAAGTCATCCTGTCTTGCGTATAGACAAAATCCACACATGAGGGAAAAAAATGCAATCTTTTATTTTTGAGTCTGGATTACTTCCCTTAATATAATACTTTCTGTATTCATCCATTTTGCTGCATATTTCACAATTTTATTGTTCTTTGTAGCTGAATAAAAGTCCATTTGAAGCCAGGCTGTGATGGTGCATGCCCTTAATTCTAACACTTTGGAGGAAGAGATAGATCACTGTGAGTTTGAGGCCAGGTGGTCTACAAAGTGAGTTCTAGGACAGCCAGGACTGTTACAGAGAAACCCCACTTTGACAAAACAAAAAAGAAAATGTCCATTTTAAAATACTATACTTTCACTATCCATTCATATGTTTATAGATGCCTAGGATGGTTTAATTCCTTTGCTGTTATGAATAATACAGCAATAAATAAAGGTATTCAAGTACCTCTTAAGGTATACGCACAAGAGGGTTGTAGATGGATCTTATAGAAGCTTTGTTGTTTTAAGTATGTGAGAAACAGTTTATTGAGAATGTTAACTAACTACAGCTCAACATCTTTTATATTTAAATATTTAATTTAACATACAAAGTAATAGAGTTCATAATAATGTTGTTCAGTTTATTATTGTTAACTGTATATTCAAGACTGACTATATGTATTATTTGTGGTCTTTATACATTTTGCTTACACAATAAATAGATCCTTTAAGTCTGGGATTTTGGTTCATTCTATAGCATAGTGATACATTCAACTATTAGTTCTTCCTCTTATGCTGTTACTTGAATCTGTTCAACATCTTTCAAATTTTCCTAAATATTTTTTGATCATCCAGAGATTTTATGCTTTTATACTTAGGGAGGGGAGAACAATTACGATAATTTAATATATACGTAGCAACATGTAATAATAAAATCAATATATTCAGGATTGCCTTATCCTAAAACATTAACATTCTTTCTTATTCTCTGTATATTCCCTTTATACTTTGTGTTTTCTCAAAGATTATTGCACATGTATTTATCTATCAATACTACCAAATTAAGCAAAATGTTATTTGTCATTGAATTCTACAACAGCTTGAAGATACTTTATCAAGTAAGCCTGTCTCATATGTAAAACTTACCTTTGCAAAAATAAATAGGACACACCCTGACAATTCTATTTACCACTCTGTAAATGGAATACAGAAAAACATGAAATCCAAAGTCTAATTGTCAAACCAAAGGGTTTTTCTTTGGAAAAATAAAACAGATCTGTATCTATATAGATAAAGACAGACAGACAGACAGACAGACAGACAGACAGACAGATAGATAGATAGATAGATAAATGGATTGATCAGTGGGTGGATGGACTGACACCAGAATCTAATATTTTCTTCTTTGAAAGATATTGATGATTGCCTCAGCATTATTAGGATTTCCTTCTCAAGCAGTAATGACTAATATTAGCAACTCTGCATTATAGGAGATTTTATGCAGAGGAATTTTTGGGTATCATTCTCTGTATAGAATTCACTACATCCAGCTGTTCAGTTTACAAGTTGGAAAACTAGGGACATGAATGTCCCAGGTGTTCAATAAAGCTTCTTAAGATAATTATCTTCGTGACTGACCAAAAGCAATTTTGGCTTGCATAATTGTTGAAGCTCCATTTGCTTTTCTTCATAACATCACAGAGAAAATATGCTTACTTTTGGTGCTAGCTTCATATTTAGCACTTTTGAATTTGTTTTCTATTAAACCCATACAGCTTCTTACCAACCAATAACCTACTTATCTACAAATGAGATATCTTTAATTGACTTTATTGCAGTCTTTACTTACATATCCACACACAAATACCAATATGATTTTTATTATTTTAGAAAGGTAAGAATGATAGCTATGATTTATAAGTAAAGTTCAATTAGAAATGGCTATTACATTTTAAAATTTCATATTTTTTTCCTCAGGTTATTCTTAACTTAATCAACTTTTCTATTTTAAAATTGTTGCTCTTTCATTAGGAATCTTTAAAAAACATCTTTCAAGTAGTGCACATAAATTTTTAATAGTTTAGATGCTAAGAATTGGGATATTCAAAAGAAAAAGTTTTCTTACAGAGATGTGATATAATTCTACTTGTAATCAGGAAAGAAAAGAAAGAAAAGGAAAAAATAAACAGGACTCCCAGGGATATCCATTGAACATGGCCTAACAAGACACAATAAATAAAACTGGGTAAAAATTCTCACACCACAGCTAGACATAGCAACCCAGTAGGAAGAAAAGAGTCCCAAGAGCAGACAAAAGTGTCAGAAACACCCCAACCTGCCATTATTGAAAGTCCCATAAGAGCACCATCTACACAACCATAAAGTATATGCAAAGGACCTAGCTCAGACCTATATAGGATCCTTGTTTGTCGATTCAGTTTCCATGAGCCCTCTTGAGCCCTGCTTGGTTGATTCTATAGCTGTGTTCCTGGAGTGCCCTCAAACCCTCTGGCTTCTAAAATCCTTATCCTCCCACTTTGGGGGTTACACTGGTTCTACCTTGTGTTTGGCTGCAGGTCTCTGCACCTTTTCCCATTGGTTGCTAGATGATGAGCCTCCCATGTTAAGGTTTTTTTTTTTTTTTTTTTTTTTTAATTTTGAGACAGATCTTATTAAATTGTACAAGCAGGCTTTGAACTTCCACTGTAGTCCAGGCTGACTCGAACTCATTCCTTCTACTCTAGCTTCCAAAGTGTTTGGGATTCCCAAGTCTATGCCATCAGGTCTGGTTTTAAGTTTTCTTTTTAAAATTATTATTTAGTTTCTAATATGTAGATTTTAAGTTTTGTTTGCCTCTGATATTTTTCTTTCATGTGTATATAATATTATTGGTGAGGAATAAAGATTTTTTCACAAAATTAGATCTGATTTTGTTTTGTTCAATATTCCAGGGCTGGCTGAGAAAGACAAGCAGACATTGTATGAGAAATGGCTCAGGGGTTGAGATCATCTTGCAAAAGGACTGGAGTTTGATCCCCAGCATCCACTTCATGCAGGTCAAACAACATGCAACTCCTCGTCCAAGAGATAAAATACCTTCTGGCCTTTCAGGTACCAGGCAGAGACTATAACAAGTCAATGTAACAAGATCAATATATACATATACATACATACATATTCACACTGAAAAATTGTTATAATTAGCATATGATATTTGATAGGGAATTATTAGAGATATATTGTGAAAATACATGAAGTTTTCAGCAAAATTTTGAATAATGTAGGGATAAAATTTGTATTGATTAAACTTTATCTCAATATTTCAATTTATTTCTTCATATTTTTAAATTTTGTGGTCCTAGGAAATGAAACAGTGCCTCATGCATTTTGTGTAAGTATACTACTGTTCATTTATAGCCCTGGCTCTACATTCTCATTTAACTAAATAAGGATGTGTACACTAAGACACTTAAAAATCAACAGACAAAATATTTCAAAATCCAAAATAAGTTTAACAGGCATGTTTAACATGTCTCTACAAAATATTTCTGCGCATGAAGGAATAATTATTCATTGATAGAGTTCAATGTTCTAAAGATGTTAAGTTTCCTTTATTTGAGCACCAAATTTAACGCACCCTAGATAGAAACTTCTTCAGTATTTAAAATAGAAATTGATAAGCTGTCTCTAATATATATGTATATATATGGAAATATGAATATATATGGAAATATGAAAGGTCAAGATATTTTAAAGAAGAGTAAAAATTAGTTTCTTCCACTAATGTACTAAAAATCGAAAAAGTCTTAATAAGATAGTATTTCCAAAAGAGTATATAGGAAAAATATGGAAGAATTCTGAAAGTAGTATCTTCTCCTACAGTCTATGATTCCCTGTAGATTCAGAGAATATAGGTAGTAGTGAACTATGATTTTTATACATATTTAAATCTACACATTGCAGTTTTTCATCCTAGATAAGTACTCATCATATACTTTGGCTATAAGTTTTAGGTATTACAGCAAAACCAGCATGTAAAAATTTTCTTCCTTACAATTTCAGATAAAATTATGTTCTCAGCGTAGATGACAAAAAATTTCATCAGCAAATGTAATATTCTTTCCTTATGTCAAAAACTATTCACATTTTCACTTAAAGGATTAATTAGGCTAATTGCTAGCATCACTATTCTTGGGTTTTCAGATTGTTGTAAGGTCATATAAATGTTACATTAAAAAAGTATATTATATTTCATGACATTATTCTCCTAACTGAGCAAGACAAAGCAAGGTAGATTGAGATTTACTAAACTATTTACAATGATGTTTAACCTAAAATGTATCAGTAGTTTATTATTTTTATAACTCTATTTAGTAATTTTGTGTTACTTTATTGACAGTGGGCAGTTAAAGCTATGGAAAGTCAAATAATGGATGGGAATAAGGTGACTACCACAAAACCCCTTATATATAGTTATCTATCTTAGAACCTCTACAGTGCAGTAAGGAATAAGCTGTCTTCTTTTAAGCAGTCTTTGTCACATGGATTTATATCGGGGAAACATTATACTTGGTTTCTGAAATGATAAATTCTATACAAATTTATATCAGACTACAAAAAGTAAAACTAGGAAAATATAATAGAATAGTTTCAGAACACTGTGATAGTACCCTAGTTATCAATTAGGTTAAAATAAACAGTACTTAAAATGATACAATCAGATAAAGTAGGCTAAGGAGAGACAGCTCAGTGAATAAAAATATATAGTATGCTTGCAGAGGATCCATGTTCAGTTCCTAGCACTTACGTCAGGGGCTCACAACTACGTGTAACTCCAGTTCCAGGGGAATCAGATGCTTCTGGCCTCTGTAAGCATCAGAACACATCTAAAATAAGATGCTGATAAATTAAAACATAAGATTAACACAGTGTTGCTATGTAAATATATAACTCATAGAGTGAAAGAACAGCTACAAAAGGAAAGATTTATTAAATGAGTCATGAAACAGAAAAAGATTTTTAACACAATTTTCCAAAATACTACAAAACAATAAGAAAAGTGCAGAGCACCCAACAGAAAAGCATAAACAACAGTCTTGATGAATAGACATCTCACAACACAGCCTACAATTTATATGAAGTTAAAAATTAACAATATTTTTATTGCTTAAAGAAGATAGGATAGTAATTATCATTAGAGAATAGATTGTGAGGTGCTCTTGAGTTTTATTTAAAGAAAAAAAGATATGGGCCTACAAGGAGCTTCATGGCAGAATAATGTGGCCTGGGTTAAAAACACACAAACATACACATTAAAATAAAATTACAAAAGAAAAAATAGCTGGTTATACCATGTTTAATGGTCTACTATCTGCTGTGTTTTTATTTTATTGTTTCTTTGTTTATGTCTATGTAGAAAGTCATTCTACAGTTGTTCCTCTACCTTAAATTTTGAGAAAGGTTCTCTCACTGACTTAGTGCTTGCTTTGTCAGGTAGCCTTGCATGTCAGTAAATCTCTGGAATTCTCTCCCTTCTCAGATCTGGGATTACAGTTGGCATTTACATCTCAATTAAGCTCTTAAAATGGCATGAATTTAGGTATCCATGCTTTTATAACAACACTTTATCAATTCCTGCTGGTACTTTTACATTTTATTTTGAACTTCTTATTTAGTAGAAGTGGTAATTCTATATGTTTTCAGTTTCTGAAAAGAATCAAGTTGAGATTTTAAGGTTTATTCATATTTATGTGTGTTTTACACTTAATCATGTTTATAAGCACATACATTAACAAACTAAATTAGCTGAAGAATAATCATCACAAAATCTTTATTGTGTGAATAAAAGCACAACCACAAATCCATACAAAAATCCAGCCTGTGGATCACTTGCTTACAGTTTTTAACAGGGAAACTCATTATGATTTTAAAATAAAAAGAAAAAAACCTGGAAAATCTTAGAAAAAAATTGGAAGAGATAACAATCATTAAAACACAAATCCACAAACAGAATCAGAGAAAAACATACAATGAATTAAATATATAAAAAATATATAACATACTTTAATATGAAAAGTAAAATTTTATCTGACTTAATATTTCTTAAATGTTAATACTTGAGAAATAGTTAAGAAAAAAATTAATACAAAAATAATTGTTATAACTAGTGAAAATTTACAGTATCTTCTACTCATGTAAATGTATTCCATCACTAATGTCAGAAGCTAAAATACTGATATCTCTGTGATTTCAGTATTTACATACTTAGTCTTAGCCTCTTTTGAGTACATTTGCTCATAGTTTACTAGAATGTTCTTTCTAGTGATATTTCTTATATGCCCTTGTTATTAATATTATAATACATGAAATGTATCCACACCACAATTTGTATTCATTTCACTCTGTACCTTAAAATACACACTATTTGCCCTCTATGGAAATGAAAATTATTCATATTATGATGATTTGCAGTTCTAAACCTACAAAGTAAAAGATTAACACATTTTTTTTCAGAATTAGTTTAGAAGACAATATTGCATAGATCATAAGTATAAATTAGGTATTCATGGATCAAATGAACAGTGAAAACCACAGAGAATAAACATTTTAGTCATAGATAGCATATCTAAAAGTTTTTCCATGAAATTTTCTGCTATGATTTCTTTTTTCAATTACTAATGTGATCATGAAACTCAATTGACATTTAGAGGATATAAATGACAGTGTTATGTGTAAATTAACAGCTTTTTGTCAATATACTTGTCGAAATCAAACTTTCTCATTCTCTATTTTGGTTCTTAACCTTGTTTGCCACAATGTCACACCAATATGGCTGTCCAAATTTGAACTAAACAGGATAGCACCTATGGATGTGTTAAAGTTGACAGAGAAGAAAAGTCTATGGAGTACATGGGACTTCTACCCCACACAAAGAACTATAGACAACTGAAGAAAGTTGGGAGTATGAAATTTACCCAGGTACAACAGCACACCAATAAGGTATCCAATGTCAAATTGTTAGTTCAGATAGCATATATACAAGTAACATATGGAGAGAGCAGATTGTACATACATTTATATGTATATATGCAAGAATAATTAATAGAAAAAGAGGACATACGTTTGAAGGAGAGAAGGAACAGGAAGTGGTATATGGAATAGTTTGAAGAGAGGAAAGGAAAGGAAGGAAGACATAGTTGCATTCTTATAATCTCAAAAATTAAAAGAGATTGTAAAGACAAGCGGAAGCAGAGTTGATACATGAGAGAAAACCCATCTAATTTTGTTTTAAATGAACTCTACCTCTACATACAAAAAAGAAATTTTAAAAAGTAAAATTAATATCAGTTAAATATTATGTTATCAGAGTGCAGTAAATACTCAACCATGGAGCCTATGAAGTATGTAAGAGCTATGCTTCATTCCCTATTGTATTACAACTGAAACAAATATCCACCGGTAACATTTCCAACTCATTATTTCTAAAGAACATTTAACATATGGCTGCTCTATGCAAGATACAGAAATAGATATGAGAAATGATAAAAATGTGAATAATATAAAATTTTTATATTCTAGGAATGCAAAAGGTTATGTTGAATTGTCTCTCACATGAAGTAGCTCTTCTAATTATATTTTTCTTCATAAGAGGTAAATTACCTTTGACATATTCATACTTTCAGAACCTTTAATTAGAAATGAGAACCACATTCCCAATAACATTCATATCACTCACTTATTACATTATTTAAACAATATTTTTAATTAGCAAAAGAATATTCTGTATGTACATATTAAATAAAATATTTTGTCATTTTCAAATTTTTAATTCTTAATCAGTGAGTTGTTAACTTATTTCCAAACTACAAGCTGTTAAGAAATGTAAGTGCTTAGAGGATAAAAGGACAGATTAACTATTAATGTAATGTGTTTGCAGTAGATGACACCCTACTTAGCATGACCATTATGTACTCCAGCCTACAAAATTATTCTTCATGTACCCACAGCAGAGTTAGAGCGCCATATGGCCATGCTTGTTTTTCATCAAATAATTTTTACATAAACAGCTGGTGAACTGTTTTTATTGTAACAGTGCACATATTTTTTGAAACATTTGGGAAGGATTGATGTAACTCTATTCTGTGCCTGTTTTTATGTCAATGTTGAAGAGAAATTTAAATTCCTATTTTTAAAACGTAAAAGCTTGTATTCATGGTAAATTCATAAGATTTTTTTATTATTTGGTGCAATGCTTAGTGTCATCTTGAGAAATTACTAATAAGGTATGTAATTAATCATAAGTAATCTTCAAGTTACCATAGCACATTCACTATTTTTATTTTTATATTCTCATGAATTTTTAGAGGCAGAGCTGATATGTTTGGGATGATTTTGCAGGCAGTTTTAACATTACTATATTTGGTTTTGAAACATAGCTTCAACACATTATGATAAGTGATATCATAACCAAAAGATTTTTAGCAGTTTTGTATGAATCTCTGGTTTGAGTTGATTTGAAGATTATTTGCTGTTAAAGCACACTCTCATCTTCCTTAACAAGGAATTTCATCTGTTAAAGTCATTATTAGGTTCAAAAGTACAAGTAAAGGCATGTTCTTTTGAATTCTAAAGTAATCATGAGTACTGTAAGGGTCTTTGGTAAAGAGAATATTAGTGCTTAGAATGCTGAATTGTAAATATTTAAAACTTTAAATGTTATTTTATGTAATTTTAAGCCCCCAGGGCTTAGCACTGTTTAGTGGTCTGTGGTGTTTACAGGAACCATTTCCATTATCAGGAAGTACACCCAAGCAGGTGCTGCAATTTAGGAATCAGGAAGTTAACAGAGGACAAAGAAGCTGGCTAAGGTCAGGTGTTGCTTGTGAACGCAGGGGTTACTCCAGTATATAAGGCTTTTCCAGAGCTTCAATAAATGGCATTCTTGGTTCAAGAGTTACCCTTGTGTGGTGTGTGTTTATGTTTCAATCTGTAGGCCTTTGCTCGGCAAAGCTTGCTCTGTGATGCTGGCATTTACAGATGGAGCCCCCAGCAAGATTTAGGTGTTACAATTTTATATTTAATGTTTCAAAAATATTCTTTTAACTATAGAAGACTGCTATGATAGAACACTGATGAGAATTTATGCCTTATTGTATATCATTGATTCCTTTTCTATAGAACATTTAAAGCAGAAATGTTTCATTATAGAAGAGAATAAATGCTTATGTAAGATATCTGTACACTGAAAATATTATTACCTTTTATAATTATTATGTATGTTTTAAACAAAATAAAACTTGATTAAGAAAGCCTATGTGTTATAAACTATTGATATAGTATACATAAAATGTAGGATTAAGAAAGCATTTCCCAGACTTAACCATTTTCATTATATTCATTTATCTGTCATTTATGTATTTGATTGAACTCCTACAGAAGCAATCAAATAAGAGTTTTTAAAAATACCTTATTTTTATCTACAAATGAAAAAAAGATGAAATTTTGTTTTTTGTCCTACTTACATTTTTATTGATGTACTAAAACATCATATCTGACAGTAATTTGAGGAAAGAAAGAATTTGATTTATTTCTGCTTACAGTTGATAGGCCATCTTCCCAATTGATAGGCCATCTTCAAGGGAAGTCAGGGCAGGAACTCAAGATAGAAACTTGGAGGCAGGGATGAAAGCAGATGATATTGAGACTGCTACTTATTGGTTTGTTTCCTGAGGCTTGTTCATCAGGCTTTTATATAGAACCCAGGAATGCTTTCCTAGCAGAGACACCACCCAAAGTTTGCTAAATTTTCCCACTTTAATCACTAATCAACCAAAATGCCACAACAGACTTGCCTCTTGATCTTACACTATTTTTTGTGTCCTGTTCCACAATGATCAGTGGGATTGGATAGGGATAAGTAATATATAATTTTTTTAAATGTTGACATTGCTCAAATAAGATTCAATCTTTCCATGCCCAATTTGAAAAATAATATTAATAACACAATTGGCCAGTATAGTTTTATTCTGATTTAATTTTGTTTATTTTTAATATTGTATTTGATTTTTTTTGATAGCTGACAACATATTTTGATCATATCGACCCGCTTCTCCAAATTATTCTAAGACTCCATCCAGTTCCTAATCCAACAAACTTTGTATCTTTTGTTTCTTTCTTTGTTAAAATCTCCTTAAGAATAATTTGTGCTTCCCAAATTTTCTTAGATATATGGCTTACTGAAATTTGGTCCTTTACTGATAGGCTACATTCACAGAAAAAATGGACTCTCCCTCTACCAGCAGCAAACAATTGCCAATGGTGCCAGAGAGGTAGGGATAAGATTTTATATGTAGCTTCTACTTCCATGCTGGTATTTGATCTCAAACTATCATGAATTCATATGTACTGCCTCTCTGCTATGTGCAGAAAACAGTTTCCTTGTAGCCATTTACTATCTCTGGTTCTTACACTATTTATATCCCCTGCTCCACAATGATCTCTAAGCTTTAGAGGGAGTATATGTGACACATAACATTTCATTTAGAGCTAAACATTCTGTAGTCTCTTATTTTCAGTGACTTATCCAGGTGTGGGTCTCTTTTCTTCACTTGTCTACTATAAATTGAAATTTCTCAGATGAGGTTTGAGAGCTACATTAACCTGATATAATGATAAGTTTGATAAGTCATTAGAAGTCATTTTAACATTATGTCTATTTAGAAAAATGATAGTAGGTTTTCTTGTTTGATCTGTTTAGCCATAGGTTCTTGGCTTGATACTGGTGTCAAGTATTGGTTTCATCTTGTAAAGTTGGACTTTAAATTTAGTGACTTAAAATTTAATTAGAAATATTTGGTTATTCCCATGATGTCTGCATCAATATTGTACCAATAGACTTGTCTTACAGGTTAGTTATTATTGTATCCTTTAGTGTGCACAGCTGGATAAGACTAATGATGAAGCAATTCCTTATTTTATCATATGAACATGCAACACAGAAAACCGATTTTTCCCTGCAAATTTGAATTTAATTGCCTGTTGTTTATTCTGGTCTACATGTGTTGGTTTTACTTGACTATTAAGAGTTTGATAATTAATAATTGTTCTATAAAGGTATTAATTTCAGTTAAATCAATTCATTACAAAAAATAGGTTGAACTGAATTCAACTAAAATATAGCATGTGGCTAGTATTAGACAATAGTTCATGAGCCTCTTGAATTTCTGCATATCTTACAGGTAAGATGTCATTTTACCTTTTTTTGTTAAAAAAAAAAAGACAATCTTATCAAGGTTCTTTCTTTGAAAATTCTTGGGAAAGAAAAAGGACCTCTCCAGAATACTAAGAAGGCATACTTATTCACCATTATTTACTATACAGACTTTCTAGGTTTCTATGTTTTAGGTTACTATCCTATAATGTAACTGACTAGTTTTTTTTTTTTTTTTTAACCTCAATTAGAATTTTTATTCTGGTTTTTTCTTTTTCTTTTTCTTTTCTTTCTTTTTCTTTTTCTTTTCTTTTTTTTTTGAAACAGAGGCTTATCAAACATTGTCAGAAAATATTAGCACTTTTGATGTGGGAATGTCTTTCTGTATGCTGTGAATATCCATCTTTAAATAAAGATGACAGGCACCAGAGAAAAAGTAGGTGGGGAATCAGAATAGGTAGGAAAGGAAGGGCTGAGTCAGAGGAGATTAAGCCAGCTGCCCAAAGAAGAAACATGTAAGGAACACAGGTAAGCTACGGGCCGTGTGGCAGGACAGATTAATGGAAATGGGATGAATTAAGATGAAAGAACTAGCTAGCAATGTGCCTGAGCCACAGGCCAAACAGCATGAAGCTAATATAAGTGTCTGAGTCATTTTTGGGAGGAAAAGCAGCAGCGGGCAGTTAAGTAGTCTGGGGCTGCAGGTCTTTGGGTCTGGACCTCTGGTGCCCGGGGCCAAGAAACCCAATTGTAACACACTCTCCCTATTGCTATTACTATGACTAATAAACTTATTTGTGTCTTATCCAAGAGTGTCATGTGTTTTTGAGTACTAATACAACTAAGACAGGATAATATTCAATCTGGCCTGAAAGGAAAAGTCAAAAGCTACATATGATTCTTGATAACAACTAAAAATCTGTTTTTCCTATACACCAACAAAAAATTAATAGTCTTTAAAATATAAAAATGTAGATTTTTTCATTTTCTATTTCTTTTATGACAATCTAGTATCAATTTGAACATCCTCAAGTTGAATAACTACCTTAAAACATACTATTAAAATATGTGAACTATAGTATGGTAGGAATGAAAGTAAACAAATAATATAGCTTTCATATACTTGCTTATTAATGTGTCATTATAGGCATTTGTACTCTTGTAGTATTGTATTTTAGTGAGCATCAAACCCATTGAAGTTTGATAATGATGGTAAAACAATGTTCATATTTTTAAATGTTATATTTAGCTATTTATGTTCATTCTTACTTTCCATAAACGTCAGGTTAAAAATTATCTATGATGTGCAAACATAACATATATGTTTATATTAGTTTTTTATATTGAAACTAAATTCTTCTCTCATACCATACATACAAACCAGTTTCTCCTCCCTCCACTCCTCCCAACTACCCTCTACCTTTGCCTTTCCCCTAGATCTACTCCTTCTCCATTTCCCTTTAGGAAAAAGCAGGTTTCCAAGATGGAACAGCCAAGCAAGAAAAAAAAAGGTAGACTAAGACAAAGCAAAAGCTTTCCTATCCAGGCTAGACAAGGAAATCCAATAGAGGGAAAGCAAAAGCCCATAAGGATGGGTAACTTAACTCAATAGGAGGAAAAAATTCCCAAGTACAGGCAAAATGTCAGAGACATACCCATTCCCACTGTTTGAAGTCCCACAAAAACGTCAAGCTAAACAACCACATAATATACTCAGAGAATCTAGCACAGACTCATGAAGATTTTAAAAATACATTGAACTGTTTATTCACATGTAGTTTATAATTGCAATAATGAACATCTATTGTTCTACTTATGGATGTTTATTATCAATAATTACATAGTTAAATTACTTACATGATTATTTTATAATAGATAAGGCTTCATAAATCACTCATCTAGAATATATTTAACCTTAATTAAAAAGCACTAGTACTTTGTTATTTTGGACAATGCATAAAAAAATTATTGTGAGCTTTAAATCTGGTTAATTATGATCAAACATATTAAGAATTAGTTACAAAATAAAATTTAGCAATAAAATTATCAATTAAGTTATATATATATATATTCAGTTTCCTTAAAATATAGTTATTGACTAGTATAATTTTCATGTCTTCATCTTTTATTAAATATTAGTATTGTATAAATTCAGAACCTAAATATTCTACTGCATATTCAACATAAACATGATTTTTTTTTATTTCTGAAACCACATGTTCTCTTTTAAGTTTATGTTCTTATCTATTGTTTCTCAAATTTTATTTTCACTTACTTGTATTTTCACACATTTAAAACTATAAAAAATAATATATTGATATATTTGGCCTGTAAAATATTCAAATGCTAAACATGAAGTTCTACAGTGTTATCTGGATGTGTTAGCCAGGGTTCTATTGTTGTGAAGAGACATCATGACCAGAGAATCTCTTACTAGAGAATGCATTTAATTGGGGGATTATTTACTGTTTCCCAGATTTAGTTCACAATCCTTATGATGGGGAGATCAATGGCACACAATTAGAAATGGTAACTCAAGAATCCTACTTTCTGATATGAAGGCAATAAGAAAAGAATGATACTGGGCCTGGCTCAAGCATTTGTAACCCAGAAGCCCACGCCAGTGAAACACTTTCTTCACACAGAGTACATTTACTCCAACAAGGCTTCACTTACTAATCACTGTTAAGTAACTCCACTTTCTAATGACCAAGCATTCAAATATATGAGCCTATGTGAGCCATTCTTATCTAAACCACCACATTGAGAAAATAGCCCAAATAGTACTCAAAATAATATTAAACATATTCATTATACTAAAACTAGAAATACTTAAAATTCAAATCTTAGAAATAAAGAGTCTCATATTAGACCTACAGAAATAGTACACAGAGAAATTAAGGTAGTTATGGGTTACATGGTAAGATAATGTCTCAAAAACAAAGGAAAAAACCCATTACAAACCCAAAGCAGATATAATCATAAATTTCAACTAATAAAAATTCATTAAAAAATATTTATAGAATGGGTCATTTCACACATATTATCAATTAATTTATAAAGAAAATAAATGATATTTAATAAATAATATATAAATTTGATAAGTACCTTTTATATAATGAAGAGGTTGATATAAGCAATCATAATAAATATCATGTAGACAATGAATGATTTCTAAGTAAAGATATATTAGATCAGACAAAATCAGAGAGAAAAATTAACTTTATACAACTTTTAACTAAGGAATAAATATGTTCATATTCAAAACTGCCAACATTATCTCAAAGGAACATAAATATTAGGTTTTTGACCCAACGGACATTAGTTTTCTGTGGTGGACATAGTATGAATTGATATTGTCAGCTATGATATCCTCCTTACAATCATGAATTATAAGAAAGGAAAGTAAAAATAAGCAGAGAAATATAAGAGAGAAAGAGCATGAAGTTAGGAGGAGGAAAGGAAAAGAGGGGGAAAGAAAGAAAAGGAAGAAAGAAATTCAAAAGGAAAAGGGCATCAGTTTGCATTCAGCAAAAATTCCGATCAAGTGAGGCTACAAAAATGTAAAACCTGCTTTTGATTTTTCAAACAAAAGTCCTCACAAAGAAAAAGAACCAGTGCATAGTAGGCACGTGGTAGGGGAAAGACCTCATCTGCAATGGACATAAAAGACAATGATAAAAAGGTTTAAAAGTACCCTGGAATTTTATACAGTAAAGTCTTAATATTTTGAGGTATGGCAAATGTGATTTGTGATTCTTTCATTTAGAAATAAATCATCAATGGAGATGCAATAGCATGATGATAGGATTTGTTTCACATTATTCCATTAGTAGAGACTATTGAAGTCAAATGGGTTAACTAGGTCATGATGATTGCTGATTCTGAGTATTAAATATATTCTCCACTGTTGAATATTTGAGAATTTCCACAACATAAGCAAATAAGTGATTATATTTAAATTTTCAAACATAAGAAGACCATTAATTAGAAAAATAAAACAAATAAATACAAAAGATTCCACTGATCAAAACAGAAACTGGAAAATATTAATGAGCAGAAGCAAAATAAAAGTATAGTTGGAACTCAAACCATATTCCTTAAATATTTCAGTTCTCAGCAATTACAGGCCAAGTTTGCCAAATGTTGGCAATGAAGTAGACAGTATCTTGTGTAAAATTATACAAAATCATGAGGTAAGAGTTAGAGAGATGGCTCTGCTTTTATAGACACCCTGAATTTAGGTTTCCAGCACCTGTATGTAGTAGCATTGATATGTGCCTAAGCTGATCTTTAATATATAATCATCCTGATTCAGCCTTCTATCCATATGTTAGTATTAAATATGTTAGTATTTCACAGTGACAAGCTTACACTATATTATAAAAGAAGTTGAACATGCACTAATAAGGAGATAGTTTTGGCACAGGGTACATCAAAGCAGTATGTCAGCTAAAATCACCTGATGGTCTTTCTCCATGTATATACCAACGTGAATAGTTATTCATACACAAAACTATCTTTACAAGAGCAACAGAAGGTAGTTGAGAGTCTTTGGTGCTTGGATTTAGTATAACAAAATTAAAAGATGCATTGAAGAAGGAAGGCACAAAAAGTTTTTTTTTCTTTTTCTCTTCTCCCTCAACTCAAAGCTAACCAGCTAGGAGAGAGATAGTTTCTTCTGTGTTTAATTCTGAGAATCCAGAATTAAATCCTGGCCTTACATTTGAAGTCTCAGTATCAACTTGTCTCAATAGGATCCAATGTTGGACACTTCTAACCTTGTGTGATAGGATGACCAAGAGCAAAAAATGCTAGTATAATACATTGTCTGAGAGCTCACCTCAAGATTCAACTAAGTGAGCTCCAAACCCCTGTAGGAACTGAATGCCCTGTATTTAGGCCAGACCTCTTAGGTGGAGCCTATAAACTGTCTCAAGCATGAGGTAGAGACATACTACATCCTGATCTGCAGTCAGGCAGAAAGACAGTGACTGACAGAGACAGACAGAAGGGCAGAGTGCTAACTTTTGAAGCCTTAAACTACACCCCCAGTGAGCAACCCTCCAAACAATTCCAATAGTTAAAAGACCCATTATTCAAATATGTGGCTCTATGTGGACCATTTCCATTTAAACCACCACACTGGACTGAACTAAGATTCTTTGGTCATTGTGCTTTGTCATCGAAATAGAAAGAAAACTAGAACAGGAGAAGGATGCACAAGTCTGTCCTTAAACCTGATATACGGACTTTTGAAACCTAACACTGAGAAGATCAGAAGATCTGAAATGACCTCATTATTATAGTAGCATTGAAGGCTCATTAAGGGAAAGTAATTTTCTTCTAGCAAAAGGTGTAAAATCTCTTTAAGTGGCAACCTGCCATTCCAGTTGGGTCTGTCAATCACCCTGCCAAGGAACCATACCCAAGGATAGCTGAATCATTTTAAGCTATGCTAATGAGATGGAGAGAATAATTATTCCTTTAATGAGATAATATACTTTTCCTTCCCTGAACCCCTAGCTTCTGTACAGTTGCTTATAGAGCCTTAGTTGCAGAGCCAAGCCTGTCTGCTTTTCTGAGTGTATTTATTTTTAAGTTTAAGTACTATAATTTTGTATTATATTTGCAAAGTATATTTGACAATGTAATTTCTGCTCTAGTTTGCTAATCTATTGTTGTGATAAAACACTGACCAAAAACATATTTTGATGCAAAGAATTTATCTAATTCACAGGTCCAGATAGCAGTCTGTCATGAAGAGAAGTCACAGCAGGAAATCAAGGAGAATCTAAAGACAGAAACTAAGCAGAGGCCATAAAGAATACTCCTTAGTGTCTTTCTCACCATAGCCTGCTTAGTTTGCTTTCTTCTATATCCCAGGACCACCTGCCCAAGGATGGCACAGCCCACAGTAGACTGGGACTAGCCACATCAATTGTTAATTAAGAAAATGACTTGCTTACATATAATCTGATGGAGACATTTTCTCAACATGGTTCCCTTTTCTTAGATGACCATATCTTGGATCAAGTTGACAAAAATCTAACTAGCCCATTAGTGGGTTTCAGGGATAACAATATTTGGATCTCTGTGGAGTAATTCGTTTATAAAAGAACCACAGTGATAGAGAATATCTTCCTGGCAGTTATGCTAGAAATGATAAGAAAATGAAATTAATTCACCATCATTCTCATGCTTTTTGTCCTTATCTGTCCTATAAAAAAAAAAACCTCTATCTTAATGTGCTTGAGGATATTAGTACAAATACCTCATATATGTTTATAAGAAATTCAGTAACAAAGAATTACAATGTATGATTTTGACAAAACACCAAAAAAATCTGTTGTCTGAAATTATAGAGGTAATTGAAAGTTTTGTACATAAAGGTTATATTGAATGCAGAAGAGTGAATACTCCCTGTTGAGATTTACTGGACATTTTTTTTCAAAATAGTGTGATCCTGAATTTAAAGCATCTGCTTTATATAAGAACTGCAAAATGCTGTTGAATTTTCTGCTATTTTCAGAAACTTCTCCAAGGAAAAAAGTGTTTATCACTCTAGTTGGCATTATGAACCTGGGACAGTGGGGCCTAAAAGCTTCATGACTATAGTCAAATTTATTCAGAGCATCATACTATTTATACTCCAAGGGGTAAAAAGATTCACAATAACAAGTTAGGTGTTCAATCACAAACACAAGCAGAAGCAGTGAAAACCCGATTTTCCATACAACCATATGAATAACAAGATCTGATGTAAACTCACTCCTATCCACTACACCTGGGAAGACTATGAAAACACATTCCAAGAACAATTCTGTGTTTTGAAGAAACTGAGGTCACAAGACTCTTGTTTTCTCACAGGCACTTAGATTTCTCTTCACATAATTCCATTCCTGGTCTGTGTTCTGACAAAATGGACTATTTTCATAACAAATTATAAGAATATCTTCTATAAATTAACTTCAAATGGAACAAAACTCTAAATGTAAAATCTAAAAGAAATACTGAAACTGCTAGAAGAAAACATAGGTAGTACTCTACAAGATAGGAGGATTCATTTGCTTAGGAATTAAGGCCAATAATTGACAAATATGCCTTCATAAAACCAAAAGGGTTACATATAACCAAAGAAATAGCCAAGTGAAGAGAAAACCTATAGTGTAGAGAGAATCTTTTCCATCTAACAGAGGGTTAATATCCAGAATATGTAATGAACATAAAAATTACTCAAGAAATCAAATGCCACAACTTTAAATAATGGGCTATAGATCTAAAAATCGTTCTCAAAAGAATGAATAAAAATGGCTAAGAACTATAAAAAGAATAGTTTTTATGATTGCTTATAAGATACCAGTTAATTGACAGAACTATAATCTCCCAAGTAGTGTTTTGTTCTCTATTATTGCTTTATTTAGAGACTATACTGCCCATCTATTTACATTTAGGAAATGACATAGAACACCCCTTGACACTGAAAATAAGACTAGAACCATGGCCTAACCTTCCGAGAATATCTTGATTTCTGTTCTATTCAGTAGCAAACACAGAATATGGAACCACTTAGATACTTGGGTCACCTGAAATGAAATAACCACCAATAACACATATCAAATTTTACTTACATAATAAATGAACATTGGATATGTAAAGTCATTCAGATTTCAAAGTTTCCTCATTACATATATTATATGGTGTATAGCACTCAGTTACTCTCAATTATATTAGTTATATTTAAATACTTTAGTTAAAAAGAAAAAAAGGGGTATGTGTGAGGAGATTGCTCGGCCAATAAATTGCTTACCCAGTAGGCTTTAGGAATTGATTTGATCTGCAGGACTGATATAAAAAAGCCATGCGTATTCATCTGTGACTGTAATCATAATGCTGTGGATTCAGAGACAGATCTGTCTGGCCAGCCTAATCTAATCCCTAATTGTTTTTGTCATTGTGTTTTATCAGTGTTGAGGGATATTTGATTCCACTGTGTAAAAGGCATTCTCTTTTTGGTTTAATAAAGATCTGAATTGTCAATGGCTGGATAGAAGAGAATAGGTAGGATTTTTGGGTAGAGAGAAGAACTAGAGAAGAATCAATGCCTGTAAGAGATGCCAGTGAGACACTGAGGAAGTCGGACATACATTATTGAGAAAAGGTTAAGAGCCACTTGGCAGAATGTAGATTAATAGAAAAAGATTCAGTTATAAGACCTAGTTAGGAACAAGCCTAAGTTAACAGCCAAGCTTTGATAATTAATGATAAGTCATTATTTTGGGGCTAGTCGTCCAAGAAAGTCTGACAAGGAAGTCCAACAACATAACAGAAAAACAGGATAATAAATTAAGGCATGACTCCCGAGGAAGGACATCTGAGGTTGTGCTCTGATTTTCAGTTGAATCTGTATCCACAAACACACATACACCTCTACACATACATACAAATACACACTGCTGGGAAGGTTTTGTCAGCATGACAAGCTAGAGATACCTGGGGAAAGGAATCTCAATTGAGCAAGTGCTTTCATTACATTGGCCTGTAGACAAGTCAGATTGGCATTAGGGTATTTTTTTTTTAATTGATGTTGGATGTGAAAGGAAACAACAGTACACTATGCAGATGCTTCTCTATTTTGTAAAAAAGCACTTTGAGTAAACCATGCTGTATAAGACTAGTAAACAACAGTCTTCTTTGGCTTTTTCTTCACTTCCTGCCTGAACTTTCCTACCATGAATTTATGCTGTGACTTTCCTCACTTTATGAAGTGTAACTAGAGGAGTTGCTAGCTGAAATAAATACTTCACTTTCCAAATTGCTTTTTTTCAATGGTACATTATCACAGCAATATACCCCTTAACTAAAACACATACCCACAAAATAAATAAATAAATGGATAAATAGTTACATAATAAGGCATATGTTACCAAATTTTCTAGAAAAAATGTAAATAATAATTTTTTTTTTAAAGTAAGCATTGCAAAAAATCTCGCAGGTTTTTTTTTAAATTTTATTTTAGATTTTGAGGTTTTTTCTTCCATACAGGCAAATAAATAAATTGAAGTTTTAACATAATCTACAAAATTTGTACATATTCTTCTGCTACTGACTAAAATAAATTTGGTATTATTGTGTGAAAGTGTACTTAGATCAACCTCTTTTAACATTTGAGGGTTACTTATAGAAGCACGTTTGGCTCAGTGTCAGCTACACTATAAAAACATCCTCTGAGAAACTCATTGCAAGCCTTACTACTGAAGAATCCCCAACCTGGGAAAGAAGACTCGAGTCGCTTACTAGAATCCTGCGAAGGTTTCTGTGCTTTATCGACCTCATAATCATACTTTCTACATTCACAAGAGAATTTGGTAGTCTCAATCCATTATGATCTTGTGCTTGTTTGATGCAAGATGGCAATGGTCATATACAATCCTAGGGAAGCAGTTATATTATTCCTTTGTATACACAAAACAAAGGTTACCTTTATATCTGTAGAATCATATCCCTGCCCTCATATCTGAAATGCCTTATATCAAGGTGACATATATTAGCGTTCTAAAGATCTCTGTTAGCCCTTAAAGAAGTGAAAAAATTAGTCTGAAGTAGGCTACTGTTAAATTAGCACAGAAAAATCTTCTAGAGAAGAATTTAAAGCCCTGTGCTTTATTGAGATAAAGAACCCAAGAAAGTTTTGAAGACACAGCTACAAAAGAAGGGCCAGGAGAATTTTATTCTTTGTTTGAGCCTCAAAGGAACTGGACAGGGATTGTTTAAGGCTTTACACTTTGACATTCTTAAATTAGATGACAGTAATAAGCCAGATTTGGCATCAAAACAGCAGAGGTCACAGATCTAGGCCTTCCAGTAATAAACATGAACATCTACTGTAAGATCAATAATTCATACCAGATGAGAGGTCCAATAGAAACCCAATGGCTTAGCTACTTTTATATTGTTGTGTTAAGTCGCGATGACCAAGGCAATACATTGAGGAAAGATTGTATTGGTATAATTTCAGAGGACAAGTCCATAACTGTCATAGCAGGAAAGAAAGTAGCAGGTTTATTGGATCTTACAGTTTCGGGGGGTAAGTACATAATTGTCATAGCAGGGAAGAAGTAGCAGGCATATAGGCATGCAAGCATGGCACTGGTGCTTTCACTAAAAACTTACATCTGATACACAAGGAGAAGGTGGAGTGGGAGAGGGAGGAGAGAGTGCTAACTGGAAATGGCACTGTCTTTTTAAAACCTCAAAGACTGCCTGCAGTGACACACTATTTTTCAACAGAGCTTCCCAAATAATTCCAAAAACATGGGACTAAGCATTCAAACATTTGATTCTATGAAGGCCATTCTCATTCTATTTCCAGGCCCCCATAGGCTTCTAGCCATAATAATGCAAGATGCATTTAGTATGAAATATAAAATATCCCATAGTATTTTACAATTTCAATATAGTTTAAAACTCCAAAGATTTTTTTGAGACTCAAAACAATCTCTTAATTGTAATCTTCTGTGATATCAAACTAAAAAAAATGAATGACATACTTCAAACACAAGTATACAGAATATATATAGTCATTTCAACAGGGAGGAATGAAGAATAATGAGGCAGTATTGGGCCAAGTAAAACTTAAACTCAGTATGGTAAACTCCAAATCCAATAGTTAGATGTCTGATGTCAGAGGACTTAGGTAACTCTTCGCTTCCAGTTTTGCTGACTGAAACACACTTTTCTTTCTTGATCTGGTTCTACATACTGCACACAGCTCTCCTTGGAGAATATTAATGGCTCTGGTATCTCCAACATCTTTGGGTCTCCATCACAATCCAGGCTTCTCTTTTATAGTTTTACCTAGTGTCCCCACTTGGTCTCCATGCAGAGACTTCCCTGCCACAAACCCTGGCTCAGCAGCTTTCCTTAAAGTGGGGAAAGATTCCACAAACTCTTTACTCCTGTATTCTCATTACACTAAAGTTGGAAACTGGTGTCAATGCTGCGAAGTTAAGATACCTGCTTGGGATGAACTTGGAATCCTTCTTAAATTACATTCAAATAAACTTTAATTTGTTGCTTTCCTTTTCTGGATTAACTTTCCTTTGATATTAGAATAGAAGATTCCCAAGGCATTTCCTTTACACAGCTTGGAAGCCTGCCAGAGTATAGTCTTTCCATGAGGACACAATTCTTTTTAATTCCATTTTAGCATCATACTTTCTGTTCAACTTCTTGCCTTTTTGAGCCTAAGACACAGCACCAACATTTTTTCTGTTGCTATTTATATTGTCAAACTACATAGCTTATATTTCTTTTTGCCCTGTGATTTCTTTTTCATTAAATATTTGCATAACAGTTATCACTAATACCTATATGACAAAGTCAATACTAGACTGACTGGAAATATTCCATTGCCAAAGAAACTAGTTTAAAAAGCTTCAATTTTTTCTCAGGCAGATTCTTAAGACAAGGGCAAAAAGCAGCCACAGTCTTTGCTAAAATGTCATAATTATTTGCTAATGTTACTTCCCTCTGAATTCTATTGAATTGGGCCTCTGTATTTTACATTGCTTCCAGTGCTGTTGTTTTCCAAGACCCTATTAGGATGGCCTATTCATTCCAGTTTATAGCTTTCACCTCTCTTCCTTGTTCAAACACCTTATATATCTTCCATCGGCATTTGAAATCTCAGGTCAATTGAATGAGGCCCTACAAGATGCTAGAGTGGAGAATGGTAAGTTTAATTACTACAAGATATAAAAAACCTGATGTGGGAATGTCTTTCTGTATGCTGTGAATATCGATCTTTAAATAAAGGAATTGTTTTGGCCCATGACAGGCACCATAGAAAAAGTAGGAGAAATCAGAACATAGGTAGGAGAAGCAGGGTGGAGTCAGAGAGACCGAGCCAAAGCTCAAAGGAGCAACATGTAAGGAACACAGGTGAGCCATGAGCCACGTGGAAGACAGATTAATAAGAAAGGGTTGAGTTAAGATGTAAGAGCTAGCTAGCAATGTGCCTAAGCCATAGGCCAAACAGCATAAAGTTAATATAAGCGTCTGAGTCATTTCTGAGGGCCTGAGTAGCAGCTGTGGTTGACTACGGGGTCTGTCGTGGCAGGCCTGTAGGTCTGGGCCTCTGGCTGCACAGGACCAAGAAACCTCACTACTATAAAAACCTTTCAGTATGTTTCCATTTTTGTCCTCCTGGATGTCCTGGATTGAAAGAAGATAGGCCTTTATTTCAGGTTCTTCTCCAGGTTAGAAAGGACATAAGGACATTGAAATGGGGGGTTAGTATGAAAATAAAAGGTTATAGGGTTCTTGGCACCTATTTAAAAAAAATTACATGTACTTAACCAAGGTTAAATGTGTTGCCATCAAGTTTAGATCATGGCCTTGCCTGGCCTCGGAAAACCCATGGAAGACCACATGATTAGCAACCTAAGACACCTACCAGTTGCTGTGGACCTTGTCTTGTGTTTTGTTCTGTTGTCTATTCGTTTGGTAAACTATGAAGAATAGGCAGGTCATAGGTTAAGGGCCTTGTGAGTTTTTTTTTTTTTTAATAGGAAATAAATACAATTTTGTTTGCAGAAGAACCATTATAAAATATTGTGAAATTGCCGTGTCCAGCCTAGTGTAGCCGAGCCTGGAGAGGGTTGTCAGGGTTAAATCAGCACTCAAGAGACAGTCAGTTCCATCATCCAGGGAGATCAGCTGCTTCTGCTCCCTCAGCCTTTATTTAACAAGCTTATATACCCCTTAAGTTCCCCCACCCTGGGTTCCTGTACCTATCAGTGTGTTCTCTGGCAATGGGTGCAAGACTCATAACAGGAAAACCACTGATTGCAAAACAGGGTGTTGATGCACCAGGTGCATCAACGAAGATCAGGGAAGTAAACAAAAGGGCACTGACCTTGCCCAGGATTTTTTAGCCTGACACCGAGTATATGGGTCTGGGTATGCCAGCACCCAACATCTCACTCCCTTTTATTTAAAAAGAACAGAGGGACCCCTGTCTTAGGTCATCTCCTAGCCCACCTCACAGTACCCATCATTGAGGGTGCCTTTATCCCCTGCCTTAGGTGGATGTGAGGAGCGGTGAGGTTGCCCGTCATTAGGTATCCCTCTAAGACATAGATAGCCAAATCTGTGTACTGTTAGATGGCCATAAGGCCAAAAGAGTTTGCTTTTTCATCTTAACTCAACCCATTTCCATTAATCTGTCTGCTACGTGGCCCGTGGCTTACCTGTGCTCCTTACATGTTGCTCCTTTGGGGTTCTGGCTCTGTCTGTCTCTGACTCCGCCCTGCTCCTCCTACCTATTATGATTGCTCCTCCTACTTTTTCTATGGTGCCTGTCATGGGTCAAAACAGCTCCTTTATTTAAAGATTGCTATTCACAGCATACATAAAGGCATTCCCACATCACTTCCCCCTTTCTGTCTAATCAAAAATGAAGGCTTCAATTTTAACAAAGCAAAATTACATGTAACAAAACAGCTATCAAGCAAGAATTACAGTTATAATATCTAGTCTCTTTGTATTTAGCAAACTAAAAGAAAATACTCTTATCAACCTTATCCTTATGAATCTAAAGTTTCATATATACCTTAAAATAACCAAGAAAAACTATACCTATGACTATCTAATCTTTAACTACATCAAAGACCACAGAAGGATATATTTACCCAAGTAAACCAGAAATGCAAGAGACTTGTAAAATCTAGAAAGGACAGAGATGACACCTATCTGCCTGGAGAGTCACCCAAAGTTCTTTTGTAAAGTTGGGGCATCCATCTTCAGCCTACAGGCCCAGAGTCTCTTTTCATTTCAGTGAAGCAGGAAATCTGCTCTGCCCATTCTGGCACAGTTCATCAGTTGCTTCTCCTTGAGTCCTGAAGAATGTCTGACAGTTTTCTCTGTAAAGCATTTCGGCTTGTTCTGCCAAAGTTCAGAGGTCATTTTCCTATGGAACCTGCATGCCCAGTTTAAACAGCATACTGTCAAGCAGTCAATATAAGAACAGGTTCATGTCCAGTGGCTAACCGATGCCACAAAGATTAGAGTTTCTTTGATGCCCAGTTTTCTCTTGAAGTAAATTGGTGATGCCAGGAGCAGACCTGTCTCACTGTCCAGTAAAGTATAAGTTCTTAAAACATTTAAATGCCATATTCTGTAGGTCTTAGAAGTGTTTGAAGATTACCTATCTAATTGAATTATGTTTTTGTATACCTAAAAATCTAACTAACATGCATTTCTTAATTACACATTACAAATTAAAATCAGTTACATAAACATCATATCTTAAACAAGAGTAGAATACATACAGCATAAGAGAATTGACCTTAAATTTGTACCAATAAACCAAAATCTATGCTACTGTAAACATTTTGAGCTTAAGATCTGATTTCCTGATCTAAGTAAATTCAATAATCTAACTTTTTAAAAATTATTTATATACCATATCCCCCTTTTCTTCTTACAAAGAGATTAATTATGACCATTAACCATTTATACCGAAAACAAACATTTAGAAACAATTATTTGGGGAATTTGGGCGTAGTTTTCCATTACTACTTCCTGCTGATTATGGATGTTGAAAATCTCAGGGGTTCTTGAGACTGGGTCATAGTCTGTAGCCCTGAAGCTGATATGACCATGTCTTCTCATCAGAGGTTTTTTCAGGGGGTCTTGCTTGATGAAAACATATTTGTCTGGAAACAATCCACAGGTTCTCATCTTCTGTGGAAACAAAAGCAGAACTCTTCCAAAGCAATAAATCCTTAGACACAAATTTCAAAATCAAGACACCTTTAAAATATATATTTTTGTTTAACTTAGTAGCCTTTGCATTTGCAATCCATTGCCTTTCTGTGGTTAGCTCATTAACAGTTAAAAAATTAAAAGAAAACACAATAACAACCAAAATCCAGATTTTGTGTCTATTTTCCATCTTTATGTGACTTATTATATTTTTATTACTCTATTTTTCTTTTTAAAGACTTTTCCTATCTTTCTTTTCTCTCTGAAGCCTATGTACCTTTTACACACATCGTAACCCATTTACAGGTTTTTCTTTTCGTCTGAATCTGTTTTATTGCGAATCCTTCATCATCTTCTTACCATAAGAGCTTTTAGTAATACTCATACTCTCTTAAAGAGCTGCATAGTGAATCAGTAAGTTCTCTTAAAGGGACCGTGTCTGTTTGTGGCCAGCAAACAGAGCAGACCCAGGAAAATACTGCTACTAAGTATCTGTCTTTGCTTCCTTTTTGTTCAAAATAAGCAGAAACCTTAAACCAATAACATGCTACTGAGTCTTCTGTGACATTTCAGGAACTGGCCTGATTGCAGCTTACACTGCCTGCTGCCAGTTTTCCAGTGCCATTTTGAATGTGACCCTGATGCCATGCTTTCTTTGTACAATGACCTGCTTCATACACACAATTTGGAAGCTTCTTTGGCTCAGTCTCTGTGCTAAAACCCTTTTTAAAACTTTCTCAGGCTTGAAGTGGATATTTTGCCCACCCAGGTTCGTCATCTGTTACAATGTGTTTTCTCAGTTCCAGGCAGCAAGGGGCCCAGACTCACAGACCCCTGCAGCCCCAGATCCCTTAGCCACCTGCTGTTGCTTAGGCCCCCAGAAGTGACTCAGACACTTATATTAACTTCATGATGTTTGACCTATGGCTCAGGCACATTGCTAGTTTGCTCTTACATCTCCAAAATTCTCACTGCTAATTGTAATAGCCGGGAAACAAAGCATAAGGCTCAGAGGGTCCTTGTAAAACTTGTAAAGTCCTCTGTGATTCAGCCTTAACCTGTTCCCAATCAGGAATATTAAATCCTCCCCCTGTCAAGAACCAAGGACAAATGTCTCCAACTGTAGTAACAAAAGTGTGTGCAGTAGAAGACTTAATTGCAGTTCTTTGTATGCATAACAGTTTCTTAAGTTCAGAAGCCAGCCGAACCTTTGATTATTTTCTATGGTACGTACCCTTTTATATCACAATTCTACCCCTGTCTAATATACAGGGGAGCCCTGTCCGATTACCCCTCGTACCTGGGTCTCGGTGGAACCTCCACTTGCCACATCCGGCCTAGAATAGCCGAGGCTGGAGAGGGTCGTTAGGGTTAAATCAGCACTCAAGAGACAGTCAGTTCCATCATCCAGGGAGATCAGCTGCTTCTGCTTCTGCTCCCTCAGCCTTTATTTAGCAAGCTTATATACCCCTTAAGTTCCCCCGCCCTGGGTTCCTGTACCTGTCAGTGTGTTCTCTGGCAATGGGTGCAAGACTCATAACAGGAAAACCACTGATTGCAAAACAGGGTGTTGATGCACCAGGTGCATCAACAAAGATCAGGGAAGTAAACAAAAGGGCACTGACCTTGCCCAGGATTTTTTAGCCTGACACAGAGTATATGGGTCTGGATATGCTAGCACCCAACATGACATCTCTTGAGTAAATGGCAAACTATCTACCTACACCAATAAAGAAGAAGGCAATCTTCACAGTTTTCCTTTCTCCTAACACCAAATCGCTTATTTCTTTTACTGTTGTACCAGAACTATGTTTACTATATTGTTATACCTTGAAGAAAGATGAATAAATGCCATGCTCAGGAAAAAAATGCATTCAGACATACAGAAAGCTTGAAGTTCTAATGAATGCTCATATGACTACATATAGAAATCCAAGTATTTATTCTCCTTCCCCTATGATTGCTTCAAGGGTATTTGCCATAGTTCACTTTCTAAAACATATAATAAGCTCCATCACTGATGTAGGATCCCATCTACCACTAGTATAACTGTTTCTCATAACTGTTTTATGCACTATATATACTGAAGGTCTAGAAAACAAATTGAAGGGCAAGACAATATGCACACAAGACTTTGAAACCACTGAGAACTTCTGCATGAGCTCTGTAGATAAATATGTAGCGATGTTGGTATATTAGTGACTATATAAGTATCAAATGTCAGAGTTTATTATGTAAGCAGAAATTCTGAAAAATATAAGCAGAATTAAATTAACAAAAGCCTTCCTAGATTACTAGAAATGCATTAACTACCTGGAGTTGTTATTTGTCCTAGCTTGAATGGAAGTAGATACAAAGATATAAGGCAAGGACTAAGCCCAGATTTAAGAATGGAGGATTAGAGAGATATACTTAGTACTGGCCCACTGACAACTATCATGGGCATACCCATGATTAGTGGCAGATATACCACCAAAGAACAAATTTATGAAGACATAATATATGGAGTTGTAAAACGAGAACAAGAATTGTATTTTGAGTAAATTCTAGGAAAGTCTTCACCAAAGATTTTGTAAAGAAAAAAAAATACCTAAGTTATCTACTATTAATTACTCATTTATTAATTGAGAATCTATTTACTTGGAGTTTGTGTACTAGTACAAGGATAATGACAATGAACAATATCTATTTATTCCTATTGAATTTTAGAGCCTAAAGTAAAATATAAAAGATATGTTAAGCAATAACCTAAGATTTAAAGCACAAATGAAAAAAAAGATAGAGAATATGGGGATAGAGGAATTGAGATGAAAGTTTCCAGTATAATCTTGAAGCAAGTGGGTTTCAAACTTTCAAGCCTTGGGAAACTGCTCACTCTTTAGTTCCACTCAATTTTTAATTCAAGTGGTTGCTGGATCAGATGAGGCTCTGAGAGTATTGACCAGTGGTCATCTTCCCAGAAGATCGGACCAGAGCTAAAAGATTAAACTTTTAATGGAAAAGCTAAAAAGAAATCTGTAGGTAGAAATGGACAGTGTCTTGTGATTCCTGGCTCTCAATATAGAGCATCCCATTGCAGATGGACTCATGCTGCCTCATTTATTCTTTGAGGGTTAGGAATTTTGTAGTGATTGTAAATGGTTTTCTATAAATTATATAATTTTCCCTCTGACATTTCAGAGAATTAAATTATTGATATCAGGTCAGTCAATATCAGGTCACAAGCCCTTCTCAGATTTGGAGTCAAGGCAATCTCTAACAGGCAACAGAAGACAATAGTCCTGTCAAAGACTCCTACTATTGCTTGTAGTACTATTCAACTTTGAACAGGGATTATCTCCTAATTTCCTTTGTGAAGCCTAAAGAAAGGAAGGTGATTGACGTGGGCATTGGCCTTGTTACTGTAGAAAAGAGTTCAAATTGTTAATTGAAGTGTCAACAAATAGACAAGGATGGCACTCTCAGCAATAAATTCTTAAACTAGTTCTTTTCTAAATTATCTTTTTGTTTATTTTGGCTATACAACTGAAAAAGTTTTGTATTTAAGATACCACTCATTTGTAATAGGAATGGCATTGTAGAGTCCTGTCTCCTAGCTATCAATCATAGAAGGCCTAGACTGGAGCATATGACTTGCACCAATTTGCAGCTTTAGCTTTTGGCTTCTGTTGTGTGGCACTGCAGTGTCCACAGAATCCATTAGTATACACACACACTCACACACACTCATTTAATGTAAAGAAAAATTAAACACACATGGGAAGAACTTTCCCATAATTTAAGTGTAGAAGGATTTTTCTCACATTGTATTATATCCCAGCTAGTATGTCCAACTTTTCTAGTCTTATCCTCAAGGTCAGAATTACCTATTTGTCTGATTCTACTGTCTGAAAGGATCATGACAAAAAGTCAGAAGAATAAACCCTGTGCCTTTAAGAAACTTCGTTGGGCCCAAGAATTGTCATCATATCTGATAGATGCCCAGGATATTGCATAGATTAAAAAACAATATGTTCATCTTACTTTTCAACTTTTTCATGTATTTACAGGATCTAATTGACTGCAGGTACTCCAGCCATGCCAGTGGGGCTTAGGAGGGCCCCAATTGCTATGGTTACTACTAAAGAGAAGTGCTAACCATCAAACAGATGAAAGTTCAATATTCTTGCATACCCACAAAAAGGTGATTATATTGGTGAACTACCTGATATAAAATAACTAAATAAAATAGCCCATCACAGGTGCAGGAATAATGAAACATGTATCCCAAATGCATAAGAGCTACTTCCCTGTTACCTTGAGAAAATCTTTTGACAACCTAGAGCTGATATTTGACCTTGACTGAAGACAAATGTCTCTGCAAGCATATCTCCATCAACAACCAGACCTATTCTGCTCTTTAAAGCTGAATAATGTTGGAAGTATGCCCAAAACTGGATTATTCGTGAGTTTCCTGGTCTTAGTCTCAATAAAGGGCAGTAGTGCCACAGAAGAAAAGCACATTTTAAAAAATGAACATAATGGAGTTATATAAAGTAAGTAAGAATACACTTTATTTTGCAGTTGCCCACAAACCTCGTAACTCAAGATCTGGTACATTGAAAGTACATAGAATACTGCTGATGCCCAACAGTGAGTCTCCACATTATGTATTTTTCTGGGTTCTCAAGTCCATGCCAGTAAGGTAAATTGAAATTTTAGATAAGATGGATGCCCCTTATTATGCTTTCACCGTGATATGAAGAGGTACTAAAGATGGAGAAGAGAAAGCTTAAATCACATTTGCAAACAAAGCTATAATCAGTAGGTAACTATATTCTAACTATGCAATGTTGCTCCTCATTTCCTCTTGCCCTTGTCCCTTAATAAAAATAATGCAGGATCTTGTCTATGTGTGTTTGTCGCCGTACAAGTGTGGATTCAACTCATGCTTTACTCCATAGCATTCTAAACTATGTATATGCCAGAAATTCATAATTTGCTTTAAGAAGTCTTATTCTGATACAAAAAGAAGTTGTTTTTATTTATTGTTATGGGTAGTCGAATTGAGATGACATGTATTGAACATGATTTTTGAAAGAAAACCTAACCTTTAAATTTAAATTAAATGGCCAATGTAATAATTATAAATTTTGACGAATATTATTGAAATTTATTCATTGATACCATATTTTCTTATTTTCAGAAAAATGAATATTGAATACAGGGTTTCATGCTTCATGAGCTCTACCATAAATTGCATCTGAAACATTTTATTTTTTTAATTTTAGTTTGAGATAGATTGTCAGATAGTAGTCAGAGCTGGCTTTGAACTAAATCTGTAACTTGTAAAAACTTTGAACTATCAATTCACCTGCCTTAGATAGATCACAGGATTGCACAAACAAACATAGTCTAATGCTATATTAATTTATATTCTCACATATTAATATATATGAACATCATCATCTGACAAAAATATTTGTTTATTTATTTTTACAAAGCTCTTTTTTCCATGTATCCCCATACTCACCCACCTTTCCCTCCTTCCAAACCTCCCAGTCTGCCTTTAGCCTTCCCTCACCCCATCTCCTGATCCCCTCCCCAAAAGGGCAAGAAATCCCAAGGTGGGCCAGCTCAGCATGGTTCAGCTGACAAATATTTTATTTAATCAATCTTCAATTTGTTCAGTCTTTTGAATAAAATTATATTCTGAATTTTATTTCATTATCTATTTACTTGTTTACTAATTATGGCAATCAAAATTTATCTAACTATTGTGGCTGGAGGATTGGATCAATCAGCTAAGACCACTTGCTGTTCTTGTAGATGACCCAAGTTCAGTTCCAAACATCCATATTGTAACTTACAACCATTTATAATTTCTGACATCCTTTTCTGACTTTCATGGGCACATGGCTTGCATTTGGTGGGCATATGTATATTCAGATAAAACACATAAATAAAATAGATACAAAATAAATGAATTTTAAAAATTAAATATATTTTAATGTAATTTGAATTTTCTAATTACAAAAGTAATAATGTATATATTATTGCTTCATTGATACAAAGTAGCAATTGTACAATAATGTTTAAAGTCTGAGAATATCTTTGTGACATACTTTGAAATTTTAATATGTAAGTAAGACTTCAGTCTTTTCTTTGAGAAACAAAGATTTTGCAATACTGACTGCGTCCCATAAAATATTCTGGAGATGTGTTCAGTTAGTGAGGAACATTACTGGAGTTATAGCAGCTTCCTGAGTCCATAAGAGAGATCAAAGTCTAAAATATAAGTCTGGAGAGACCAAAGTAGATTGTAGTAAGGATTTTGAACACAAGGCTAAACATATAGTCATAAAAAAATAACCATAGACGAGAAGATGTGAGATCTTGCAGTATCATAGCCAATTTAAGACAAATAATATAAGCTAGTTGTAATAGCTCACTCCTTTAACCTTAGCACTTGGGAGGCAGCGGCAATATGACCACAAAATGTTTGAACCAGCAGGACTAAATAGTGAAACCCACAACCAGCCAAAAACAGTACCAAATAAATTAAAACATCTCTGAATCAAACTACATAGTTTGAATTTAGTGGGGTAATTTGAATGATTATATTATCACATGAAAGTACCATAATTATGTTTAATATTTCTTCTTTATAGTACTTTTACAACACTGAAGCCAGTGTTTATGTGTAGAGTATGGTGAGAGATGAAAATTAAAACATTTCCAATATAATAGGGACTATCTTATAGCACTAAGAAGTGGAAATCAGAGGGCTATGTACCTCAGTTACTACAAATGAAAGGTTTACTATTGATTCTTTTTTTCTACGTCTAGTTGAACATCATAGACATTATGCCTTGTTTCTTTGAAGCCTTGAGGAGTCATCCCTAGTCCTATATCTCTGTTTTGAGGTCTATGTGACTAATAAATACTAGTGTTGTGAGGAATTGCCCCAAACATATTTTCATGATGGGTAGAGGATTACTACAGATAAGGCCATTTGCTGTTAAAGTGATTGGAGTGGTGAATAATATGCAGGATTCAAAATAGGTGTGACTGAAAGAACAAAGACTTGGTTGAATTTAAAAATTTAAATCTGAATGAATCATTCCCAACATCTTCAAAAGATCTGCGATAAATTGTAATTACATTTTATCCAGAGAACTGAGCAAAGAACAAGTTTCAACTACAAGTCAGCAAAGAGACTTGTAGGCCTTTACAAAATGAGAAGCTCCATAGTGGTTTGGGAGCCCAAGGCAAGATTGTTGCAATTTCAAAATCAACATAGTGGCTTGGGAGCCCAAGGCAAGATTGTTGCAATTTCAAAATCAACATAGGATAAAATGAAGATTTTAGGCTGCATCAAGATAAATGCAAGGATATTTGCCTCAAAAAATAAAACAGAATTAGCACAAGTATGGAAACTTAGGGAAAAAGTCACCAAGTTACCCACACTAGAACAGACTGCCCTGCCCAAAGACGAAACCTGGAGTTAGTTCTGAGGGTACTGGGCATGGCTGTTAGACATAAGCATCCCTGTTGTTCAATGTTTTTACTATTTTTTACTCTTTGTTTGCTCTTTTAGGTGGGCCTACCTCCCAGCTCCCAAATAAATCACATAGAGGGATTATTTTTTTCTTATTGATACCTCTGGCTATATCTTGGCTTTTCTTAGCCAGCTTTTAAAAACTTATACAGTGTTCTTTTCGCCTCTGGGTTTTCACCTTTCTCTTACTTCTATATCTGTTACTTTCATTCTTACTCTGTGGATGGGTGGCTGGCCCCTAGCATCGTCCTCCCTCTCTTACTCCTAGAACCCCTCCCAGATTTCTTTTTTGTTTTTATTCTCTCTGTCTGCCAGCCCTACCTACCTATCCTTTTTCCTGTATAGCTATTGGCTGTTAACCTCTTTATTAGACCAATCAGGTATTTTGGACAAGCAAAGAAATACAGATTTACAGAGTTAAGCAAATGCAACATAAAAAAATGCAACATATCTTTGCATCATTAAACAAATGTTTTATATCATAAACAAATGCAACAAACCTTAATATAATATTGCACAACATTTCCCTCATTTTTCTAAGTAAAACTGAAAGTTTTAACTTTAACATGATAAAAATATATACAACAAAATAGTCATCAAGTAAAAATTACATTTACAATATCCAGTCCATTTGTGTTTAGAAAACTCAGAGAAAAAACTTCATACTTTGCCATCTATCCCATCTTTTCAACTCCAAAGTTTTATACCTATTTACTTTCTACTACAACTAAGAAAAACTCCAATTATGTTCCTTGCAGGACCCCTAAAGTATAAACTATTACCTGAGTAATCAGGAAGTATATTGCAAGCAACTTCAAAAACGCTAGTAATGACAGAGACTTCTGACTGCCTGGACACTTACCCAAAGTTTCTATGAAATATTGGGGCATTACATCTTCAATCCGCAGGCCTAGAGTTTCTGGCAGACTTATTAGCGAAGTAAGAAATTTGAAGGATTGTTTTCTTTTTTAGGGGCCAAGTTTGTCAGTCACTTTCTTCTGTGTCCTTCAGAAGGTCTGGTAGTCTCTTTAATGAAGTAGGATCCCTGATGGACCTTACCACTTTATTTTGGTAAAATTCAGCAGTCACCTCCTTGTGTGCCCTGCATGTCCAGTTTATACAGCATACTGTCAAGCCTTCAAGAAAAAAGGAATTTATTGCCAAAATAGCTAATCATACAACCTTGAAAGAAGACTCTTATGGAGTTTCTTAAATGTCCATCATTTTCTCTAATGTAAATTGGTGCTGCCAGAAGCAGATTGTTTTATTGTCATGAAAAACATTATGTTAATAAAACATTTTAAATGCCATATTTTATAGGTCTTTAAGTGAAGACCATTTATCTAAATATATCTCTATCTTATCTTAAAACATAACTGATATATCAACAAATTTGATTATTATAAATGACTATTTCCTTGTTTCTATTATCCTAGTTTATAATAATAGCTTTAGAAACCTACTATTTTACATTTAAAATTAACTGCATAGGTATAATCCCTTAAACAACAGTACAAATACACACACACACATAGTGTAACGAAAATAACTTTAAATTTATATTAGTGTACTATATTCTCCTAAATGACAAACATTTATAACCCACCAAATAACCAAAGACCACACACATACTCCAACTCTTGCAAATGTGGCTGTAATTTTTATTTTCTGTAGATTGCTCCCTGTTGTATGTGGGTGGAACATCTTTTTTCAAATAAATTATGTTTTCAAAAAATACAACTTTATTTTATGTGCATTGATATGAGGGTGTCAGATCCTCTGGAACTGGAGGTATAGACATTTCTGGGCTGCCAGGTGGGTGATAGGAATTGAACTCAGGACCTCCAAAAGAGTAGCCAGTGCTCTTAACTGCTAAGCCATCTCTCCAGCCTCAGATGAAATATCTTTAAGGGTCTCTGAGAAAATTTGAGATATTGGCCAAGTCCTGAGAAGACAAATGAAAAGTTTTTTGATAAATATCACCTGTCAAGTTTCAGGAGGTCTTCCTTAATCAAACCAGTTCCATATGAATCTTGAAGGAATCCATAGCCTCTTGTTTCCCATGAAGATAAAAGTAAAACCTCTTCCCCAAAGCACTTTTGACTTCCATTTTAAAGTTATAGGCTAGTTTATTTCAACTATCCCTCTTTATATTCCATGTCTGTCAGCAACTGTCTTTTGCTCATCAGCATTAAAAATTCAAGATTAATACAGTAACATACAGTATAAAGACTCCCTATTTCTCATCTCTATGTTGATTATTCTTTCTTCTTTTTACTTCTTTCTATAAAAACATGATTATATTCAAAATACTTATTTTTTTCTACGAATGTCCATACCTCTTTTCTTTAGTTCTTAAGACTACACACATTGTACACCACACTGGAACCTGTTTAGAGGTTTTCTATCTAGACATCTTTTATCAAGTATCTTTTAACCTTCATTTTGACCTTGTGAGAAAACTGATAGGAAGCATAGGATAGGATCTTCAGATAAGGCCTTTGTGACTGTCTACATACACTTCTCAGGTTGTAAAAGCCAAGCCTAATGCTTGCAGCCAGGTCAGAGGTGTGTATGACTATATTCAACTTTCCTGAGCTTTAAAATGTCCATGCTTCTACTGTGGCAGGCATTTTTACTTAGTTTTTGTTCCAACTTCAGATACTGGCTGCTCAATAGCTCAATATCAGGCAGAAACTGTTAAACTAGCCTCTTCTACTCCCAGCTTTGACAGACCCTATATGGAAAGTTGAGAGTCTCATGTTGGATGCTAAAATATTGCTCCTTCTTTTTAACTTTTTACTCTTTTATTATTTGTTCTTTGCTCTCTTAGAGGACCCATCATCCATCTCCCAAATAAATCACGCAAGAGGCTTATCCTTTCTTATAAATGCCTAATCTTAGGCCATAGCTTGATTTATTTCTAGACAGTTCTTAACTTAAATTAACTTGTTTAACCTCTTGCCTCTGGGCTTGTGCCTTTCTCTTACTTCTGTATATCTTTCTTTTACTCTTACTCTGTGGCTGTTTGTATGACTGTGTGGCATTTTCTTCTTTCCTTCTTTCTTCCTTCTTCTCTTTCTCCCATATTCCCTACTCCCAGATTTCTCTTCCTTTTTATTCTCTTTGCCTGACAGTCTCACCCATTCTTTCTACTGACTTGCTAATTGGATGTTCAGCTCTTTATTAGATCATCAGGTGTTTTAGAAAGGCAAAGAAGCATAGCTTCACAGAGTTAAACAAATGCAACTTAAAATAATTCAGCACATCTCTGCATTATTAAACACATGCTCCACTGTAGTATGAGGTTTCTGCCTAACCTCAAGGTCTAGGACCCACAGACACTCCCCCCCCCCCCCCCCCCCCGCAGACCCTCAGTCCCGCAGTTCCGCAGTCCCACAGTCCTACAGAGACACACAGAGGCTTTCATTAGTTTTTGGCTGATCAGTCTTAGGCCCAGGCATATCACTTGCTAGCTCTCTACCCTTCATCTAACCCATGTCTCTTCTTCAGCCATGCGGCTCGGTACCTTTCTTTAGAGCAGCATAGTTTTCCTTGGCTTCCTCTGGCTTCTCTCTGGTGGTCTGTCTGGCACTCTGCTCTCAGAGATTTTCTTAGTCTGGTAGCCCCGCCTACACTTCCTGCCTGCCTTTGGCCAATCAGCTCTTTTTATTAAACCAGTGGATGGGACAATTATTTACCATGAAACAACACAATACCCCTATACCCCACAGCATAAACAAATGTGACATACCTTAAAATAATATTCCACAACACATCTCTTTACTTTTTGCCACTCAATAGGAATTGGCATTATTAGGGGCGATAAGTTATAGTTTTGCATTAAGTCAGTGGTCTAAGTCTAGCATAAAGAAGAAATTGACCAACTTTCAAGTTTAGAAATAGAACTTAGCATGATTCCTTCTCCAAAACATAGTGACCACAACAGGGCCTTCACCCCAAGTTTTTACCCTGGGAGGTTATAATCAGGGTTTTAAGAAAGTCCCAGGAAGCCACTTTCTGATGCTTCTGACTCAGGGCAGTGAAACCTTTACATAAGGAGGTCAGCAAATATAAGAACCTTTCTATGACTGCAGTGTAAGGTAAAAACAAGGGGTGAAGTTTATCAGGTCAGTCTATCACACATTAGAGGATATTGTACAGATTCCTTCTTCTGAATTCCCTTTGATTTCTTGGATTGGAATCACTAGATTTAGTAATTTCTGATTCTGCATACTCCTTTCCTACTAATAATAGTTGATCAGATGTAGTAAGTGAGTAAAGGGCCCTACGTGATACAAGAAGTAGCTTTCTATGTCAGAACTAGGTTCCACAGAGAACTTTGTGGTCATCCCATAAAGGTTATTTTTACAAAAGGGTTTTATGAAGACTTTATTTAGCCCTTCATAATGGTACAGACCTGTGCTCTCAGACTTTTATTTATTTACTGTTCTTAAGGTCACGACTGCAATTCTGCACCTGTCCCTCTAGTCCCCCTCCTGATTTTCTTGTAAGAAAGGGCCAAGAATCCATGGATATCAACAAAATATGGCATAATATGTTGCAGTAAGAGTAAGCATCTCCTCTCATGTTAAGGCTGGGCAAGGCAACCCAGTATGAGGAAAGACGTCCAAAGCAGGCAACAGAATCAGGCTCCTGTTCCCACAATAGGACCAAACTGCATACCTGTAACATATATGCAGAGGACCTAGCTCAGTTCCATACAGGCTCCCTGGTTGTCAGTTCAGTCTCTAGGAGCTCCTATGAGCCCAGGTTAATTGATTCTGTTGGCTTTCTTGTGATATCCTTGCCTTCTCTGACTCCTACAATCTTCTCTCCTCTCTTCTGGAAGATTTCTATTGTTCTGTCTACTGTCTAGGTGTGGGTCTCCTCTCTGCATCTGTTTCCATCAGTGGCTGGGTGAAGTCTATCTGATGACCATTCAGCTAGGTACAAATCAATGAGAATAGAAGAATATTTTTAGGCACCATTATGTTGACTTGTCCCCCTATTCATATTTGGTTCTATCCTAGTACTCTGGGCTGTCCAGACTTTGGGGTCTTACCTTCCAGGCAGTGTCAGGAATGAGCTATCTCTCATGGAATGGGTCTTAGATAGAAGTAAAAGGAGCTGCTAAGCCCAGGCAATACAGATTAGCTCAGTAAATAACAGGGCTGTATATTAATAAATAAGTTTTATTTGAAAATGAACTTAATTAAAGTAGTTTTGTAATTATATAAAAGCTCCAAAGATATTGCAAACTGTTATTTTTCTCTTTTTCTTTAAAACTTTAGTATTTCCATTTATTTATTAATTAATTTCTCTGTGTATGTGTGTAGGCACTCACACTGAGGCATGTGTGTGGAAGTCAGAGGATAAAATACTTCTAAGGGTTGGTTCTCTCCTTTCACCATGTAGATCTATCCAGGAGATGAAAGTCAGCTCTTTAGGCTTGTCAGAAATCACATTTATCTACTGAGTCATCTCACTGTCCCACACAGTGGGACATATATTCTCTTAGTATTTATGTACTCCTATTGCCAATGCCCTAAACTAACAATATTTATCATAAACTTACCAACATGTATTACAGCACTATAATTAATTGAAATCTTCACCTCATTCAAATTTTCCATCTTCCCATGAACTTTCTTTTTGTTCTTTCATTTCTTCATTTTTTTTGTTTCTGTTTTGTGGGTTCTGGGACAGGTTCTTATGTACTCCAGCTGAGTAGAGCTCAAGGTTCTCTGGTGTCAACCTCCAGAAAATTGGAACTACAGATAATGTCCTTACATTAGGCTTCTAAGTTTTTTCTCTGTCTAAGCATTCAGTTGCATATTCACCAGGAATTATTTTTAGTTTTCTCTATTTGGTGTAGGCTGGTAAATAGTTGTTATAATTTGGATTTTTGTAATGTCAAATTATGTTGCACTTCTATTCATATGCTAATTCTCCAACTTGTTTTCTTTTGTGAGATATTTGTTCCTTACAATTTTGTTCATATTTAAAAGCAGGCTTATAGGTTTGTTGCATAGAGCAACTGCAACAAACTGTAACACTTACAACAAAATTTTGTTTTCTCATGGATATGAGGTTAGAAGTCTGAAATTAAGGTGTCACATGAATCAGTGTATTTTAGAGACTTCAAAATAACAGCTATCCCATGCCTTTCTGTTGTGGGATTCAGGTGTCAGTTGATGGGGTCCAAGGAAGCTTATCCATGGCCCCGGGCTCCTGGAGGGGGTGTGGCCGAACCCATTGATAAGGAGCTGCTGGGACGATTAACCCTTTAAAATAATCTATACACCCTACTATCTACCAATATTCTAGAACTATTAGATGTACCTTATATAAGTTAGGCTTTGATTAGCAATTGTACTTTAACCTCTCCTAGATACTACCTCATAATAATTCCTACTGTACATAGTCTTAGTTTAGAACCTTCTTAGTTAGAAAAAGGGGGGAGATGTTGTGGGATTCAGGTGTCAGCTGATGGGGTCCAAGGAAGCTTATCCATGGCCCCGGGCTCCTGGAGGGGGTGTGGCCGAACCCATTGATAAGGAGCTGCTGGGACGCTGGGAGGCTCTCTCTCTCTTCCTGGTTCCTGGCTGCTGGAGGGAAGATCCCATTGTCCGTCCGTCTGCAGACCCCAGTTCCTATTCAGGTGCCACTGTAATCTGTTACCTGTACCGTGAGTGTTGGTTTATATTTTAATAAATATCTATCTGATATTGGTGTCCTTGTGGGTAAACTCCGCCCACACCTTTCTCCTATATGCTGATGGCCACTCCGCAAATAATGGCTTTCTTGGTTTATAAACCATAACTCTAGTAAACCTCCATCTTCACCTGATCCTGTGTCTCTGTGTTTCAGATCTGCCCTTTTCATTTGCTGACTGGCGTTGAGTTTAAAGTTTATCCTAATTCAACTACTCTTATTTTGGCAGCTGTAATTATGTCTATCTTCAAAGATACTTTCTTTAGCTGTCATATTTATAAATATGGCTAGAAGACAGAACTTTTAGGTGACCTGAACCAAATTCGTAACATTTACTTGTCTCATTTATTGGACACACACCTTGCAGTCTTTAAATCTGTAGTTCATATTTCTTTAATTTTTAATTCACATTTATTTAATTTTTTTTGATTATTTTTTTATTTGTTTGTTCATTTTTAATTTATTATGTGAGTACCCTGTGTGAACATGTATATCATGTAGGTCCCAGGGGTTATACCCAGAGTATAGGCTTATTAGAAAGTACCTAAACCAGCTAAACTATGCCCCTTGTCTTTAATTATTTTGGGGGAAATATATACGAGGGGTGCCTGTTAGGTAAGTACTATACCATCGATAAAACTATATTTTTTTTGCTTTTATTTTGACATCAGGTTTCAATGTTCTTCAGGCTCATCTTGAATGCACTCTATAATCCAGACACTCTTTGAACTTTCAATCCTGTTTCATCCTCCCTCCTGTTAGAGGCTGAAACAGGATTGGATATTTAACACTAATACAGTGAGACCTATCAAAAACAGGAAAAAATTATTATATATATTAACATCTTTTTCTTAACATCAGCCTAAGTCTGGGTTCCAATTCTAATAACTGTGTTGTGCTTTTAGATTGTGTTCTTTTGAGGTTTTGTTCTTTGTAATTTTTTTTGTTGAAATCCAAATGAACATTAGTGCCACATACGAAAGGAAATGTTCTGTTACCATGAGGATTGACATTAACATAGGATTAAACCTGTATTTAATGTTTGTTGTAGCTCTAAGTTCTAACAGCTTTAAATGCTGTTGAAATATTTTATTTGATTGCCTTTCTTTGCTTAAGAATCTCCTTGTATTTGCTTTGAGAACACCTTTGATTTTCAGATTTATTATCTGTAAGTTCAAATTTATAGTATGGGCCTTTGGCTATGATGTTATGATGTGGGCTTAGAAAAGGGGCTGTAGAATTTTATAAAATTAGATTTTATTGTTTTAGTGGGTCTGCTTCTTGGTAATGTTATGATCATAATATATTCCTACTTGCTATCTCAGCCCATTGCTTTCTCACTTGCCTACTTAATCTCCAATCACTGTATTTGTAGTCCTATACTATGTTGACAATTTTATTTATTTATCTATCTACCTTTCTATTTATTTATTCATTTATTTATTTATTTTTTCTTAGCTGAGTCAGGAATAATGGTCAACATCGTATAGGAGTTGAGTGAAAAATAATTCTTCTTGGTAACATAAAGATTCTTTGTTACCCTGGGGAGTAAGCCTGTGTAATTGAGAAAGAATATTCTCCTTCAAATCACTAGAGGACTTTTCCCTGATTCCTGTTATAAGAACCCAGTGACCTCTCTAGACCAAAAGTCTGCAAGTCTTGGTCCCTTCTGTGATTGCTACTCCCAGGAGCTTCACAATTTCAGACTGGTCTGCATTCATTCTACAGTAATTTGTCAATATTACTTGTGAAATAATTGGTTCTGCCTCTGTGGTTTCCTGTAGTTTCTGCTCCAGGGAAGCAAATCATTGTATCTTTCTGAATATCCCTGAGTCTCCTTACTTCAGGGTGGCAGTTCACCCTGTAACCTTGTTAATCAAAGTCCTCTGCTCATTTTTAGAAAAGTAATTGACTTTCAATTTTACAGCAATGTTCTGAAAATATGGAAGTGATGAGTTCTATGTTTTTTAGATATTGGAGCTAAAATCAGAAGTCGTTTAACCCTTTATTTTGAAATCACTTTTGATTCATAGAAATTATAAATAGTCAGGAGAGTTATTTGGCTTCTTTTGCGCAGCTCTTATAGATATCAGTTTAGGGGGCTGTGCAGATTGTTCAGAGATCAAGAATACATACTGTTCCAAGCACCCCTGTCTGCAAAAAAATACCTGCAACTCCGTCTTCAGGGGTTTCAGTGCCCTCTTATGGCTTTCAGGAGTGACTACACTCATATTTAAACCCCAAGCTCCTCCCATAACAAAAATAAATTAAATCTTAAACGTACCAGATAAGATTGGTTCTCACCCTTCATCAGAGAATAATCTTTTTGAAGCAGCAGTAGTAGATAATTACAGAAAACCACAATTTGTCAAGATGCAGATAACAAATTGAGGAGTTTCCAGGAGAAAATAATATATTTACAACACAATTCTCACATCTAAGGCTCAGGAAACACCCTAGAAAAATGGGGACAGAGAGATCACAAGAGTCAGTGGACCAGGAAGTCTTTTGCAAAATTGAGTCTTATATATTGCAGGGAAGCTGCACCCATGAAATCTCAACAATATGCCTGACTAAATAAGAGCTGAACTTAGACAACAACATGGCATGCTAGCAAGGATAGAAGAAATATAATGAGGCCTCATAGATGAAGAACTATAGGCAGTTAACAACTTCTGAGAGAGGGGGAACTGTTCTTCCCTAAGGATGATCACTTTCAATGGTTATATAACACTGAGAGTTAAGCTCCAAAAACATATACATATAAGCAACTCTAAATAGACTGAGAAGATTGTATTTATAGGTATTTGTGGGTACACATAGATACATGTGCATGTAACAACAATAGACAAAGGAAAAAAGATTCTTAGCTTAGAAGGAAGGAAATAGAGAGACTCCAGTGAGAGTAGCTGGGATGGGCTAGAGGGAAGTGAGTGAGGGGGGAAGTGATGTAATTCTATGTGAGTTAAAACATATTTAAAAGATAAAATTATGAAACCATAGTATAGTCCGTGTTTACTAAATTTAATGTTAAGTCACTTCTTGTTTTTGTTGTTTGTTTTATGGCATAAGTTCTGGTATTTAGCTCTACTGAAAAAAATATACATACATTTTTTTTCCTAAAATTACAATTAGAGAACAACTTGCTACAATACCTCCCAAAATGGCCTAGATTTATGCCATTTGTAATTACACTTTCCTTTAACTATCCCAGGAAGCCCCTGAGTTTTCTTAATTTATAGTAACATACTTTAAAATTTTTCATAAATAAAATTAAAAGTAACCTTAAGAGATCATTTTCCACACAAAGAAATACACTTTTAGATCTGGTTCAATTTATTGTTTATAGTATTGTTATTTTTTGTGTTAGGATTTTATTTTATATGTGTGTTCTGAATTGTTTAGACATTTGTTAAAGTCTACTTGGGTTATTTCCAGTTTGTGCTCATTACAAACAAAGGTTTTTGTTTCTTAGGGTAACTACTTGAAAGTTCCTGAAGGCGAAGGTTCTCTTAAAATACACCAATCCAAGATTAATATTTATTGAAATATAAGCCAACACTCACAACACAGGTAACAGCTTATATAGGCAACTGATAGACTGGATTATCCATGCGATGGTCGATGGGTGCCAAACCAGTCTCTCCAGCAGTCAGGAAGCCCCCACCCCCCAAATAAAACGGGCCCCAAGATCCCAGAAGCCCCTTTTTAATGGGGCTGGCCACTCCTCCTTAAGGAGCTTGGGTTGCTGGATACGTGTCTTGGGACCTTATCAGCTGACACCTGAATCCCACCACAAGGCCCTACTAGAATGTGTGATTAAATATATATTTGATTTGATAAATAACTTCAGGGTTACTTGAAAGAGATATTAGTCGATTTTATATTCAAACTAATTTACATTTCCCTATAATACAATGGTGTTGAACATTTTTTTATTTATGCATGCTTATATCTTTTATATTAACTGTGTACGTTCAGATTATATATAGTTTTGATTTGTAAAAATGTGACACTTTGGCTTGGCATTGAGCTTAAATAATTTCTCAAGTTTTAAGTACTTTACTGGTTATGTGATTTGCATATAACCTATCTCAGACTGAAAATTGCTTTCATTTCTCTGTGCCTTTCACAATCAAGCATTATTACATTCAATAAAGTTAGATTTATTCATATTTGGGTTTGAGGTTTAAAAATCATTCACTAGCTTTCAGATTACCACCAAGATCTTCTGTGTTGTACCTTTTTTACTTTCATACTGGGGGTTGTACTACGGATTCTTGCATGCTAGGGAAATGTCCCACCGCTGAACTAGATGCCCAGCACTTCAAGTTTTATTTTTCTCTAAGTTCTGTCCTTTTGTGTTTTATACTTAGAACTAAACCATTGTGAAATATGTATTATAGAATACATTTAGGATAAGAATAAGGCTCACTTTATAAAAAAATCTGTAGAAGTCAAACTCTTAACTCATTTGTTAGAAATACTACACTTTCTCTACTGAATTGTTTTGACAATGTTTTGTTGGCTGTATAATCTATCTGATTCTTTTTTGGTTATCTATGTGTTTATTCCTGTCAATTTCATGTTGACTTGATTAATGTAATTCCTTTCACTATTCCTTTGCAAAACTGTTTTAGCTTGCTCTAGTTGATTTAATTTTCTCTATAATTATTTAATCCATCCTGTATGTGTCAACAAGGCATGCAATTGATATTGTGATAGAAACTTTGCACAGATATAAAGTTGAACAAAACAGTATCTTCTTGATTTTTTTAATCATAGCTTTGGCATTTTTCTCTATTTACCTGTTTTTTTCATCCATTAGTACTTTATAGTTTCTGACTTACTGGACCAGTACATACTTGTTCAGCCTAAACCTAAATATTTAATTTTTAGTTGCTGTAAGATGTAATTTTTATTTGCAAATGTTATTAAAGTTGCTAAAATGACTTTTAGTTGGAAGTTTAAAAAGAAATGTTTATTGAAATTGCCATATTTAAAATAATATTTTATTAATTCTTTGAAATGCTTATAGAATGTGTTAAAGTCCTAGTCACCCTTCTCTTAACCCCTTCTATAGGTATCATAAATTTCCTACCATACCCACCAAACTTCATATTATTTAAGCATTTCTCTTTCTGTCTTTATGTCTCTTGTTGCTATTTATTTATTTATGCCCAGTTCCTGTTGCATTACTACTCTTTGGCATGAGGCCTACCCTGAAGTTCAATTTATACAAGTGATCACAACCTTAAAGAACTCTGTCTCTCCCCAAGAAGCTATCAAATATTAATATCCTCTCAGCTAGAGGTAGGACTTTGTGACCACCTTCCTCTTTCAATCTGAGATTCTGCGTGCTTGAGCTTGCACAGATATTGTGCATATTGTCACAACTACTGTGAGCTCATAGGTACAACTGTCACACTATGTTCAGAATCACTGTTTCCTTGATGTTATCTTGAACTTTTATAATCTTCCTGCCTCACCCTTGAAAGATTCTATCTGAGCCATGATAGGAAGAATATGTTATAGATGTACTGTTTAGAGCTGAGCATTCCATAGTTTCTTATTTTCTGTATGTTGATCAGTTGTAGGTCTTCATATTAACCACCATGTATTGCAAGAAGCTTCATAGGTAAGAGTTAAGAAACTCAGTGATCTGTGGATATAGGTAATGTCATCTGGAGTCATTTAATTATTTTATCCATTTTTCAGAATAATAATAGGTTCTGTCCTAGGGACTATAAACTATCTAGTAACAGGTTCTTGATCTTGATAAAAGGACCACTTATGGGTTCCATCTACTGGAGAAATCTTTGTACATAATAAGAAACTCATTGGTTATCTCATACATTCCTTCTCTTCTTAGAGAAGGGTTTTAGTTAGGGTTTCTATTGCTGTGAAGAGTCATAATGACTTTAGTAGCAACATTAATACAACAGAGGGAAACATTTGATTGAGGCTAGCTTATAGGTTGATATGTTTAGTCCATGATCATCCTGATAGAAAGCATGATGGCATGCAGGTAGACATGGTGCACCGGTGCAGGAGAAGGGGCTGAGAATTCTATATCTGGATTGGCAGGAAACAGAAAGCAGGCAATATAACCAATGGTCCTGGCTTAGGCTTCTGAAACCTGAAAAGCCCAACACTTCCTTCAACAAGGACACAACTCTTAATCCCACTCCCCAAGCATTCAAATATGAGTCTATGGGGTCATACTTATTCAAATCACCACACTATAAACCCAACTTTATGAGTTTCTTTTAAAGACAAGTTCAAGTTGCACTGCTCATACACTTTTGGATGAGTTTTCATTGACTGGAGCATGTTCAACTTGCTAGAGTACACATTCTTAAAGAAATATCTCTCTCTCTCTCTCTCTCTCTCTCTCTCTCTCTGTGTGTGTGTGTGTGTGTGTGTGTGTGTGTGTGTGTGTGTGTGTGTGTATGTTTGTGTGCATGCACACTCCTTCTATTCCCCTACTAGAAGATATCTGTTGCCAATAGTTTATCATATATATGTTTTAAATTTACTTTATTACTCTTTCTCCTCATCTTGTTCCTGCTTTTGTTCTTCCTACTTAAAAAAATAGGTACTCATTATCTGCTCTGTTTATCATCAAATTTAAAGTAATCATTCTGTCTGAACCTTTGCGGTTTTGATTTGCACATTCATAGCATCCACAAAGAATAACCTCTACTATTTAAACTACTGACATTTTTGTGCAGCTTTTCATTTTTTCACCAATGATACTGTACTAGCTAGTCCTTCCAGTACTATGTTATCTTGGAATAAGATATATTAAAAGGAAAGTATTCATTCAATTGCCATAGGTTGAAGTATTAGCTATAACATTTTTGCACATATTTTTATCAGCATGACAAAATTATATCTATTATTAGTTTTCTGTACAATTTAATGGTAAATGGGTTTTGAAACTGGTCAGCTTCATTTTTTTTTCAATATCATTCTATGTGATCATGAGGTTTTCCTTCTTTCCATAAATATGATGGATTGTATTAATTTATTTTGAATATTTGAAAAGCCCTAAATTTCTGAGAATAAGCCAAATTTTCAAGGTTTATCTTTTACACATGCTTCAAGGTTTGGTTGGATAATAAACTTTTGAATATATTTGTTGAAGAGATATTTTTATGGCTTTCCTTTACTGTGTTATGTTTGTCCATTTTGGTATAAGACTAATACTTAACACGTTATTAAATTTGAGGTACTCCTATTCTACTTTCTAAAAGACATTACATTGAATATTTATGAGTTATTTAAGTAGTCAGTAAAGTTTGCCAGTATTGAATTGGGTCATAAGAATTTGTTCTCAGTATTGTAGCTATGAATTCTATTGTAAAAATAGTCATAAAATTCTTTATGTTTTAAACTTTATGAATAACATGATTTGATGGTCTCTGTAATTGTAAGTAGTCAAATAAATGTGGATAATATGGTTTATAACATTTATTTGAAATTAATATCTTACATCTTTAATGATCTTTTTCAGTGTCTATTTTTGTACTCTGTGTCTGTTTCTTTGTCAGTAATGCAAAAAAATAAACTTACTACATTTTGAAAGATTTTAAGATTATCTTCTTTATCATTTTCCTACTTTTAATGTCATTAATTTTTAACCTTTTTGCATATTTTCTTCTATATACCTGGTTTTATGTTTTTCTGAGAAAACATTGTCTTAGGTAAAGTTTTCGTTGCTATGAAGAGATACCATGACCATAGCAACTTTTATAAAGATAAACATTTAATTGGGGCTGGCTTACAGTTTCAGAAATTTATTCCAATATCATCATGGTGGGAAACATGGCCACATGCAGGCAGACATGGTGGTAGAGAAGGAGCTGAGAGTTCCACATCTTGCAGGCAACATGAAGTGAACTGTCTAACTGGATGTAGATTGACTATATATGAGACCTCAAAGCCTGCTTACAAAGTGACACACTTCATTCAAGAAGACCACTCCCTAATAATGCCACTCTCGTTGGTAGCCATTTTCTTTCAAACCACCACAAAGTTATACATTATTTGGAAAATATTTCATTTTTTTCTAGTATGAACATTTATGCTGTGTAGTATTCTAAAACTAATTTTAGTTGCATTTTAAAGACAAAGTGCTTTCCTTTTACTTTTTAAATTGAACACATATGTATGTTTTGTTATGAGTAAGAGATGTTCAATTTCAACCAAAATTCTCTTTAACCTACTTAGGTTATATTATACTTTATGTTGTTAATTTATGTTTTTATTTTTGTTTTGTACTGATTGAGAACTTTATACCTACATATAATGTGTTTTACTCATATTCCTTCTCTCAAAATTTTTCCCTATCCTAGCCCTTCTTTCCTCTCCCAATTTCATGTCTTTTTAAAAATCAAATGTTAGAGTTTTTCTTGCTTGCTTTTTTCTTATTTTCATGTCTAACAAAAGTCATCAGTAAACATAATTTCTCTTATTTCAACTATTTTACTTTTTAAGACATATTTTGTGATATAGCTCATTGTTATTATTTGTAGATATTCCTACTGTATAAGAATGTTGTCATAAACATTACCATTATATACATTGAAAATTTCACTAGACCATGTTATAGTTTGATACTATTCATTGCACTATTTAATCAAGGTAAAATTCATATAACATGTAGATAATTATCCAAAAATGCAACTTAGTATATTCATAATGTTGCACTACTATCAACTTATTGACTAGAAAAAATCCTCATACTTATTAAGAGTTTATTACATAACATTGATAGTACTTGCTCATCATTCATATGAGCTAAAGTGTTATTTTCCATTTTATAGGGTTTTTCATATTCACTTTTATTAACTTATTCTTTGAAAAATTTATATATACTTAAAAAATAATAAAATGAAGGGAAAAATAAAAGCAATTTTTAAAAAAGCAACTACAAAAATAGAGTTGGGGAATGGAATTAATCAAACCATACAAAAAGAGATACTTAATGTGAAGATGTCATTTATTAATTATTTTTGCATATTTACAATTTGAAGGACAAAGAATTGTCTTTCTTTTTCTTAATTGCTATATATATATATATATATATATATATATATATATATATATATATAAATGCTATCTCATATCTAACACTGATCCACCTCCCTTCCTTCCTCACAGTCCCTCACTGTCCTCCCTCAGTCTCCTCCCACCCCATTACCCCCATCCTTTTCCCAAAAAGGGCAAGAAGTCCCAAGGTGGGTCAGTTCAGTCTGGTATATCCATTTGAGGTAGGTCTGATTCCCTCATCCCAACATTAGTACTGGGTTAGGTGTTCCTCTATAGGGAATGAGCTCCAAGGTACCAATCAGTTCATGCACAGGAACATAGTCTGATCCTATTCCTTTGGAATATAGGTTCTACATACTACTCATGCCAACAGTCGCCTCCCTGTGGATGGTTTAGTTTATTCTCCTGATGATTCCCTACTGGCTGTTTTTGATTCAGTGAGCTCCCCAGAGCCCCAGCCAGCCATGTCTGTGGGATTCCTCCTCATAATCACTATCTATCCCTTTGCTCACAGTCTCTTCTCTCTCTCTTTAGCTGGATCAGGAGCTCCACCTGGTGCTTAGCTATGGATCTCTGCTTCTGCTTCTATTCATTGCTGGATGATGGTTCTGTACTGACACTTAGGGTGGTTATTCATTTGATAGTAGGCGAAATTCTGTTTGGGTACCCCTTCCACTACTGATTGGAGACCTAGTTCTTTGAAGTTTCCCTAGCATCCAGTCTCTTTCCAACCACAAATTGGCTTCCTCTATCAAGATATCCACCTTTTTTGTCCCTCTTTGTTTGCTCCTCTCACTCACCCATCTCCTTCTCTCATGATTTGTTCCAACATCTCCTTAATCGCCACCCATTATGATCCCAAATTTCTTTTCTCTCTCCTTATCTATTCAATATACTTCTCAAAGTTTTAGCTAAAACAATAAGAGAACAAAAGGAGATTAAGGGGGTACAAATCAGAAAGGAAGTAGTCAAACTATCTCTATTTGCAGATGATGATTGTATACATAACTGACCCACAAAATTCTATGAGTGAACATCTACAGCTGATATACCCCTTCAGAAATGTAGAAGGGTACAAGATTAACTCCAAAATATCAATAGCCGTCCAGTACATGAAGAATAGAAGGGCTGAAAAATAAATAAGGGAAACACCACCCTTTATAATAGCTGCAAATAACATTAAATATCATGGGGGTAACTCTAACCAAGGAAGTAGCAGACCTGTTTGACAAGAACTTTAAGTCACTGAAGAAGAAAACTGAAGAGGATATCAAAACAAAAGGGGGGAATCTCCCATGCTTCTGGATAGATAGGATTAACATAGTAAAAATGGCAATCGTACCAAGAGCAATCTACAGATTCAGTGCAATTCTCATCAAAATCCCAACACAATTTTTTACAGATCTTGAAAGAAGAATACTCCACTACATATGGAATAACAGAAAACCCAGGATTGTCAAAACAACCCTACTCAATAAAAGAAGTTCTGGACAAAGAATTGTGTCCTGTCCTTTATATAACAAAACCTCAAACTTCAATGTGACTTTGTTTGGAAATAAGATCTTGTACTGGTCAGCTTTTTTTTAACTTTGAACATAATCCAGGAATATCAGGGAAGAGGGAACTAAAACTGAGAAAATTCTTACATTTTATAGGTCTTTAGACAAGTCTGTAAGGCATTTTCTTGGTTAAGTACTATAGATGATTGGAAACATTACATATCCCTTATAGTATCAGGTGAAACACAAATTTCAGACCTTAGAAAATTACAGAAGTGAGATTGTTGATGCCTTAAATATAAGAAAATTATCAAATATGTTTTCCCTATTTTAAGCAAACATGCTAAGTGATTTATTTCATTTATGTAAATTGAAGTACATTTAAAAACTGAATGTTTAGTTCCAAAATATCAAATTTGAAAATAGTTATGACATTTTATTATAGCAATCCAGGGAGACTGACACAGTGCTTTTCATTCAGCATCCAATGTGGTGTCTAAACTTAGACTGCTGATTACAAAACTTTATCCTGGGAAAAATAGGGAGAAGAATAAAAGAACAATATTAGTAGCTGATCAACAGTAAAACTAAGTCTTTGAGAAAACTAAGTAGTGGCTTAATTAGTGCTTGTACTTGGGAAAGTGGACATATTCCCTGAGGTCTGTAGCCTGCAGTTGAAGAAGACAATGGAGTCAGATGTAGGAAAGTTTTAAGATTTAAGTCTAGCCTTTCCCTTATGTGACAATCTTGCTTCATTGCAGGATCTGGGTCAGTGCATCAGATTCTGTCATTAATGAAAAGGTCATACTGGGGCAGCACAAAGGTTTGAAGTGAGGCAGTATGTTTCTTAGAAGTTAAAACATCTTAATTTTACTAATAGCTATTTCATTCTGAGAAATAGACTTTAAAATAGTAGTATATAAAATGGTGACAAGCTAGTTACATAATGGATAAAAATATTAAATTATCAAATATAGTAAATAAAACATTCATACATGAGAAGGATAAGTATACTTTCATTAAAATATGCATAGACACATATTTCTTGGGGGTACAAATATATCATAATACAAATGAAGGCAAAAATTGTACAGGTCAGTTTCTTTTACTTAAAAGAAGTAGAGGATTCCAAAATCCAGTATTAACTGGTGAACAGAACCAAACTTACAGACTCTTATCTCTAACAACACAACATCTATTCTGGGATCTTGTCAGAATGTGATTCAAGGCTTGCAACTGGAAAACATCTCAGAGCTTTTTTGGAGTTTATATTTTCAAGGACCTTTAAAGAAGCAGCCAAGATGATGATTTCTACCTTTCACTCCCTTACATGCTATGAATTCCCAATCCTTTATGCAATGGTGGCAACCTGCATAAAAATCAAGAGTCCACCCCAACCCCATGCTTTCATCACTGAGAAACCCCAGGTAAAGCTGTCAATGTAAATAGTATTGTCTTCCACCTCTTTGGTTAGAGATTTCTTCAGAGGAGAAATGTGTGTGACAGTAAAATTAAAGGCGATGCTATTTAAGAACTTTGACATCCCCCACCCCCCGGGCTCTCTGTTACGTGTGAACAGAATCCCGCATCATTTCTTCCCCAGACTCAGTACTAAGAGACTTTGGGTATGGCGGTTATTCCCAACTTGCGTTCACTTCTTCCTTGAAGGTACCAAGAAGCGAATGAAGACTTTGATATCAGGTTACTAGTTTCAGGTAAGTAAAGGAAAACATTTTCTGGGGTTTACAAAAAAATAAAAGAATAGGATTTTGAGTGAGGACTCCACATGGCAACAGAGGGTATACACAGTACTTTGCCCGTTTCCCCTTTGGGCTCTTTAAGAGTCGGGCTACAGGGAGGTAAGGAACTTGCTCTATGGTTATGGTTGCAAGTGAAGACTAAAATATGCTTAGGGTCTATTGGCAGCTCTGGGAAACCCCGGAAAGTGTAGCTGGCTAGGGTCCTACCTCATTTTTTTCTTAGTGGTTACTGATGCAGCTTCAAGGGAACTATAAATGCAATTTCTAATTGTGTAATGCTTGGAAATGTAAATTCAGGTGTGACATGCTGACTTTAAAGGCAAATTCAAATGATCATTTCCTATTTTATAGAACCTAGACCTGCTAGCACCTGGTGTTAGCTGTATTGTACTCTAGACAAGGCTACCAAGTCTCGGTTGAACTCATGTTCACTCTCTAATTCCATTAATGAGTTCTTGGGGGCAAACTGAGACAAGGGCTCTGTAAATTCTTAATACATTGCTTTCACAGAGGTTTGTAGAAGCAAGCTTGCTTTAAAGGCCAAGGTGATCTCATCTTTCTTCAAATATACACACAATCTCCTCTTCCCATCTTTAGGTGCCTGCATTACTTGCTCTTCTGTTTTCACTCTGTGAACAGAATCATCATGCCTCGTGGTCATAAAAGTAAGCTCCGGGCCCGTGAGAGACGCCGTCAGGTCCGTAGTGAAACTAGGTCTATTGAGGATGCTCAGGACACTACAGAAGAAGAGAGAGAGACTCCTTTTCCCTCCTCTGCCCTTTGTAGTAGTGATTTCCAGAGCTTTTTAGCTGCTGCATCACTTGGTGAATCTTACAAGTTTCAGAGGCCCAATACTGTTTCTGTAAATGGCCCATGTGTCAAGTCCAATGAAGGTGCCAAGGGCCAAGAAGAGGAGAAACCAAGCAAAACCTTGGTACTTCCCTCAACTAGTTATTCATCTTCAAGCCAGCGACATAGCACAGCAGTTTCACTGGTACAGTTCATGCTGCAAAAATATAACAAGAGAGAGCCAATAACGAAGGAAGACATACTAAAGCATGTCATTCCACAGAACAAAGAAGATTTCCATGATGTTCTTAAGACAACCTCTGAGATCATGATGCTGGCCTTCGGTATTGATGTTAAGGAAATTGACCCAACCAAACACTGCTATGCACTTGTCAGCCTATTTGGTTCTTCTGGTAATGAAATTATGGATGGTGAGGCAATTAAGCCCAAGAATGGCCTCTTGATGACAATCCTGTGTGTGATCTTCATGAATGGAAGCTGTGTTAATGAGGAAAGTATCTGGAAAGTGCTTAGTGTCATGGGGGTATATGCTGAAGTCAACCACTTCATCTATGGAAATGTCAAGAAGCTTATCACCAAAGATTTTGTGAGTGAGGGCTACCTGGAATATCAGCAGGTACCCTGCAGAGGTTCTCCATGTTATAAATTCTTGTGGGGTCCCCGGGCCCACTTTGAAATAAGCAAAATGAGAGTCCTTGAGTTTCTGGCCAAGGTCAATAACACCGTTCCCAGTGCCTTTCCAGCTTTGTATCAAGACGCTTTGAGAGATGAACAAGAGAGAACCCGAGCCAGATTTGCATCTATGATTCTCATTGGTTTCATAGGCAGTGCATAGTCCAATGGCAATTCCAGAAGTTCCTCCAACCAGCACTGAAGTCTAAGATTTCTATTACTTTTAAAGAGAACATTCAACCAACTAGTGCAGCCTGAAGTGGTTTTAGGGAGAAAATAATGCATCCAATATTTATAGCTTTACTCTACATGATTAATTTTCAGTTTATCTTTTCCAAGTTTTCAAACTGTATCTCATTTTAAAAAACTGAGTAAGCTTCAACATCTAAGTATATGACTGATATGTGTTACACAGTCAAAATTGTTTATTATGATTAATAGTCAAGAGATTCAGTGTTGAAAACAGTTCGTATTATTTATCTGAAACAATAAAACATGATACTGGAATAAGCATTTTCTTAAAATATGAAAAATTTTAATAAAATTAATTACAGCAAGAAAATGTGGAATAATGTTGGAGTGGATGATGCATTCTTGACTTTCTGATTACTGCTATCTGTTGTTCTATGAAATAAAATAACATTAACCTTATGTATCTGAATGTGTTTCATTCATTCAACAATGTAGGACAAAAATTATAATAAAGTTAACTTCCTATTCACTGGCATTTTTATTCCCCAAACATTCCTTAAACATCTAATCTTTGTAAATAGCGATGATTTGTGGTGAAAAAAACAAAAAAACCAAAAAAAAAAACAAAAAACAGACAGGAGAGGAGCAGCAGCAGGATAAGGAAAAAATGACTATGATGAATGAGGCACTGGTTTTAGACATTTGGAGTTTAGGAGCAACTATTAAATGACATTCTCTCCTGTAACACTAAAATGACAAGTACAAAGGAAGGTGTGCAATAGGTTATGAGAACTGGAGTGCTTATAAGAAGAGTCACACACAAGACATGATAATTTGGGGCCTAAGAAAACCACAAGCCCTTTCTAAATGAAAGGAAGAGCTCAGTTAAGCTGAGTGTTGGATGGGAAGAAGGTGGTGAGCAGGGCCCAAGTGTGGTGTGACAGAGAGGTGAAAGAAAAAAAAAACCCTAAGGGAGGGGGTGGAGATGGGGAGCAGGTGAAAGAAAAAAAATCCTAAGGGAGGGGGTGGAGATGGGGAGCAGGGAATACATTGATGGAGATGATATTTTATAATGAAAATAAAATAAAAAATAAACACCATACACACACACACACAAAGAAAGAAAACCACTGTCAGTAGTTAATTTGGAATCGTATAAATATCTCCACCAGAGATGGGATAGAAAGTGCCCCAACTCCTAGCTCAGATTAGCTCAGAGAACAGAACATGTGCTATATATATACACACACATATATATAATATTATATAATATATACTAGTACATATTTATGGCATAATGTATGATATACTATATTTTATATTATATAATATTCTATCTACTATATTATATTGTTATATTGTTACATGTGTGTGCTATGCATATTATATATTATATCTCATATATAACATATAAAATATATATTAGCTAATTAGTATTAGCATTATAATATGTATATCAAATGTCACATATATTAATTATGATGTATTAATATAAGAATGTGATTCATATACCTCATTCTTTCTAATGCCTATGGGGTTTATAAGATGGTATCAGAAGGGCTAGAAATAGAGTCACATGTAGTTATGACTCTTAATGTGGGTGCTAGAATCCAAACCTCTGCAAGTGCAGCAAGTATTATTAATCACATAGCAACCTCCCTAGGCCAAAGAATAGACCTATTTAGACAGATTGTTTTTGCTATTTTGTTGAGAAATGAGATGATACGTCCTTTGACAAATCACTGTGCTTGCTAGTTTTCTTTTCTCTGTATTGAAGGAGTCAGAATCCAGTCCATAATAAGGAGATTTTAATTAAGACATCTGTAGTATAATTTGGCAAACTCTAAGAAGGGCTTTAGCATTTGAATTATATGAGAGAAAGCAGAGATAGTTTGGTTACTGGAAAGAAAGGAACGAGAAATATAAGGTGTTGGGTTTGGGCACACATTCTAGGGAATAAATTGCATCCAGGCTTACAGGATTCTTGTCCTAGTCTACATTGATTACCAACTTGACACAGCATATAGTCATCTCTGAGAGGAGCTGCCTAGATTAGACTTGCCTGTGCGCATGTCTCTGTGTGTAGGGGGAAATAATCTTGCTTTTAAATTAATGTTGGAAGGCCAAGTCCTGGTGGGTAACACCATTTCCTAGGCAGGTGGTTCTGGCCTATATGAGGAAACTAGCTAAATATGAGCCTACTTATGAGACAAAACACGTTTTTTCATGTTTACAGCATCAAAATCCTGACTTAGTGTTGTCCTGACTTATCTCAGCAAAAGACTGTAATTCATAGCTGCAATAAGCCTTTTACTCTTCCAAGTTACACTGGTTAGGATATTTTATCATCACAACAAAAGGAAACTTGATTGATCCCCCAGTATCTGAAACAGTCCTCTAACAGTGGAAGATTTACTGGCTTTTAGGGAATTTTCTTGCTAGTCAGAGGGCATACTATATATATTTGATGTCTCATTTTATATCCTATATTGATGTCTCAGCACCACCATTGTTTCAAGGATATCTCTTATATTTAAAAAGAAAAGAAAAAAGTTACATCACATCTTAAAGGGCAGTATCATCTGGTGTCAAACATCGCAATAATAATTGCTGATTTGTGACTAGTCTGTAGGAGGTGCATTCTAAACATTATGTACAACAGTCTTGGAAATGAGGGTTTGCCAGAAGCATTTTGGTGAAGAATTCAAGATGCATTTTGTTTGATAGTATGCTCAGTTCAGACACCTACCAGGCTTTTTCTTTTAGGCCACAAACCAGTGCCTAAATCATGACACAGAACCTTATTATTAGCTTTGAATGTTCAGTCTAGCTTAGGCTCATTTATGGCAAGCTGTTTTAACTTAAATTTACCTGTTTCTCTTTATCTAGTTTTTGCCTCGAGGTTTTCGTTATCTTTCTGTATGCCCTATTCTGTGTCTGCTGGGTTGCAGCTGCCTGTCTTCTGACACCAGGTTTGGCTCTCTCTTTCCCCTTCATTTTCATCTTCCTCTCCTCCCCTTCCCTTCCCTTCCCTTCCCTCCCCCTTTTTCCTCTTCTCTCTCTCATCCTATTTATTCTGTTTTGCCCACCGGTCTCACCTATCCCTCTTCTGCCTAGCCATTGACTATTCAGTTCTTTATTAGACTAATCAGATGCCTTAGGCAGTTAAGGTGAAACAGCAACACATCTTTTCATAAACCGTTGCAGCATAAACAAATGTAACACATCCTTGCATCATTAAACAAATGCAATGAAGTCATATGTAACACACCTTCATAGAGTTAAAGCACCATTCTGCAACATAAACAAATGTAACATATTTTTACATATTTAAAGGGATATTCTATAACACACGCACACACACACACACACACACACACACACACACACACACACACACACACACAGGTAGTTATTGGCAGATCTCAGACAAGATTTATGCAATAAACTACTCTATAGTCCACAATTTGTTTCTCATGCTAACCTGATGACGATCTTCTTTTTCATCACTTTATTCTCACAACTCCACATTTTTATTAGTAAATAAAACCAAATAATTAGATATTTTGGTGTCAAGGTACTAACTGCAGGGCTAAGAAGATCAGGTGGAAGTGGGACTCAGACTGTAGTTTGTTTACTTGAGGCTCTTTCAGCCCTAGCCCTAAGGATCTTTGAACAATGATTCTACCTTGGACCCTGTACCTACTTCCAGTCTTAGCCATTTCCTGCATTACAGTATCTTTTTTCTGGATCTTAATTATTGTGCCCCACTATGTATGCTGCAATTTTATTGTCATGTAGGTCACTTTTTAATGCCCTTCTTCTCTGGGGTTGCATTACTCCTCCTTTCCTAAAGGAACAGCTCCGAATTTCATGCTTCTTTCCGATGTTGAGGTCTCTATGTCCTTTCATGTTCTGTCACTCACTGTGGCCCTTTTATCACATATGAGCCTCTTTCATATAATTGTTCACTTTAGATATTGACGTTTACAGTCTCTTTGATCCTCTATGTCTGCTGGTGAGTGGAACCTGACTTGAGAAACAATCTTCTGATTTTTGGTCTGTTATCCTAAAGTTAGAGCAGAAGTTTTGAAAACTACCTGATATTTGAAGTCATATTTTATGAGGTTTACTAATAAAGCATGTAATGTCAATATCTGGAGTGACAGTAAAAATTTACCACATGAATGAGGTAAATTTACCAATTGTTTATCTAATACCAAATGGTCAGCCTAGAAAACATACATGCAAGTAACATAATACTGACTGAAGTGATTATATATAGAATAAGTATGAATATATATGCAATAGCAATGAATGAATGAAAAGAAGTCATACATTTGATAGAGAGTAAGGAGGGCTATATGGAAGTGTTTGGAGAGAGGAAAGGGAAGAGAGCAATGTTGTAATAATATTCTTTTAAAAAAGAAAAAAGGGAAATATTATCTCATGAGTGTTCCATAAGGAAAGAGCATGAAAACCACCATGTAAGCAAAAACAACTACTGAGGCTGAATCCTGAAAGCTCAGCAGTTTTTCTAAAAGATCATATTTCTTTGGAAATGAGGACTAGATAGCTGGAAAAAGAGTATATAAGTTGAACATAATTTCTATCCTTGCAGAAAACTAGAGTTAAGTTCTGAACATTCATGTAAAGTGGCATGGAGCTACCTGCAAATCTAGCTCCAGGGGATCTAGGGGATCCATGAAGTTTCTGGCCTCCATGAATATACACACATATAGCACACACACACATACACACACACACACACACACACACACACACACACACACACACACACACCCCACACACAAAGCACAGATGTACATACAATTAAAAATTATAAAACTTAAAAATGGTTCTATGCCAGATGTAATATCCATTGTAAGAAAACCATTCAATAATATTTTATTGCTCTTTGTCTCTCTGTAATCTCTTAATGAAAATTATGCTTTTATGTAATAGCATAGATATTCCTGTTGCTTCTAAATTTCAATATTAAAATAAAATAATTATTCATCTTTTATCACATTTCTCCTGAACTCATGCTTTTCCTCAATAATCACAATTAATGACTTACCTATTTTAAAAATTCCACAATTTTGCCCTAAATCTATAATAGACCAATGGAAAGTTTTGTTTATTGCATTTGGTTTCATATCACCCAAGGTAGTCTGGAATTTATTGTGTATAACAGATATGTTTAAACTCAGTGCACATATTATTCTTTCTTTTACTGTTATCAATGAATAAAATGAGTGCAGGATCTTCATGGCAGGAATACTTGTGGTTGCTTTGTGTATGTTTATATTTTTAATTTAAACAGCATCCTTTCAGTGGTAATATATATTTTTCATATTTTAGCATGCTTTCTAGAACAGATGTAAGAATATTTGAACACGAATACCTAGGAAAATTTGAATCTTTTTATTTAAAGAGGGTTTTTTTCCATGTTTCGTACTTCTCACCCTCCCTTTCCTCCTTACAATCCTTCTTAGTCTTCCCTAAGACTCCTCAACCCCATCCCCCACATCCTTTTCCCAAAAAGGACAAGAAGTCCCAAGGTGGTTAAGTTCAGACTGGTGTATTCATTTGATGTAGGTCTGATTTCCTCATCCCAATATAAAGATGAGGTTAGGTTAGGTGTTCCTCTGTAGGGAATGGGCTCCAAGGTGCCAGTTCAGGCATGGAAACATAATCTGATCCTATTCGATGACATTCCACACACTGCCCATGTCAATAGATAGCTATCTACCTTTAGAAGTTGTAGCTCCTTTTCAGATGCTTTCTCTGCTGTTCTTGATTCAGTGAGCTCCCAAGAGCTCCAGCCAGCAATCTCTGTGTGACTCCTCCTTATAATCCCCATTTCTTTGCTCATATACACTCTTCTTTCTCTCTATCTTTAGCTGGACCAGGAGCTCCACCTGGTGCTTAGCTGTGGATCTCTGCTTCTGCCTCTATTCATCTCTGGCTGTAACTTCTATACTGACACTTTGGGTGTCCATTCATTTGATTATAGAGGAAGTCCTGTTTAGGCACCCTCTACACTACTGCTTGGAGACCTAATCAGGGAAGTCTTATGAGTTCTTGGAGGTTTTCCTAGGACCTGGTATGTTTCCAACTCCACATTTACTTCCTCTATCAAGATAGCCATGTCTCATTTCTCCCTCTTTATTGCTCATCTCATTCCAAAATCTCCTCCTCTCATGATTTGTTCCTACCTCTCCTTGATCGCTAGGCATTATGATCCCAGTTTGCTAAGGGGATCTCTATTTTCCCTTCCTAGGGTGATCCCTGGATGTCTTAAGTTTCTTCTGATCTCAAGCTCTTTCCTTTCCTCTCCTTTACTCTCCTCTCCTCTCCTTTCCTTTCCTCTCCCCTCCCCTCCCCTCCCCTCCCCTCCCCTCCCCTCCCCTCCCCTCCCCTCCCCTCTCCTCTCCTCTCCTCTCCTTTCCTCTCCTTTTCTTTTCTTTCCTTTCCTTCTTTCTCTATTTTCTGCTGAGTAATACTCCATTGTGTACATGTACAACAGTTTGTTAATTAATTCTCCAGCCTTCAGTTGAGGAGCATCTAGGTTGTTTCCAGGTTCTGGCTATTACAAATAATGCTTCTATAAACACAGTTGAGCAAATACCCTTGGGTGACAATGTGCATCCTTTGGGTATATGCCCAATAGTGGTATTGCTGAATCATTGGGGAGATTGATTCCCAGTTTTCTGAGGAACTGCCATACTGCTTTCCAAAGTGACTGTACAAGTTAACACTCCCACCAACAATGGAGGAGTGTTCCCCTTGCTCCACATCCTCTCCAGCATATACTGTCATCCGTGTTTTTGGTCTTAGCCATTCTGACAGGTGTAAGGTAGTATCTCAAAGTTGTTTTGATTTGCATTTCTCTGATGGCTAAAGATGTTGAAAAATTATTTAAGTGCCTTTCAGCCATTTGTAGTTCTTCTGTTCAGAATTCCTTTTTTAGCTTTGAAACCCATTTTTAAATTGGTTTATTTAGGTTTTTGTGCTCTAGTTTCTTGAATTCTCTATATACTTTAGAGATCAGTCCTCTGTCAGATGTAGGGTTGTTGAAGATCTTTTCCTATTCTGTAGGCTGTCATTTTGTCTTATTGACGCTATCCTTTACCTTATAGAAGTTTCTCAGTTTCAGGATATCCCACTTATTGATTGTTGTTCTTAGTGTCTGTCCTAATGGTGTTATATTTAGGAAGTGGTCACCTGTGCCAATGCGTTGGAGGGTATTTCCCACTTTCTTTTCTATCAAGTTCACCACAGCTAAGTTTATGTTGAGGTCTTTGATCCACTTGGATTTGAGTTTTGTGCAGGGTGATAGATAGGTTTGGATCTATTTGTGTTCTTCTGCATAGTACAGTCCTGTTATGCCAACAGCATTTGCTGAAGATACTATCATTTTTCAATTGAATTCTTTCGCCTCTTTGTCAAAAATCAGTTGCTCATAGGTGTGTTGGTTAATGTCAGGGTCTTGGATTTAATTCCATTGAGCCACAAGTCTGTTTATATGCCAGTACGAGGCTGTTTTTATTACAGTAGCTCTATAGTATAGCTTGAAGTCAGGGATTCCTTCTGAAGTTCATTTACTGAGTAGGATTGTTTTGGCAATCCTCGGTTTCCTGTTATTCCATATGAAGTTAAGTATTGTTCTTCCAAGGTCTGTAAATAATTGTGTTGGGATTTTGATGGGGATTGCATTTAATGTGTAGATTATTTTGATAAGTTTGCCATTGCTACTATTTTGATCCTACCTATCCAGGAACATGGGAGATCTTTCCCTTTTATTGATATTCTCTTTAGTTTCCTTCTTCAGTGACTTAATGTTTTTGTCAAACAGGTCTGCTACTTCTTTGGTTGGAGTTACGGCAAGAAAACAGGTCTGCTACTTCTTTGGTTGGAGTTACGGCAAGATATTTAATGCTATTTGCAGCTATTATAAATGGTGATGTTTCCCTTAGTTCTTTTTCAGCCCCTTTTATCCTTAGTGTACTGGAGGGATATTGATTTTTTGAGTTAATCTTGTATCCTGATGCATTGACAACGATGTTTATCAGCTGCAGATGTTCCTTCATTGAATTTTGTGAGTCAGTTATGTGTACAATCATATCATCTCCAGATATAGTTTGACTTCTTCCTTTCCAATTTTTATCCCCTTAATCTCCTTTTGTTCTCTTATTGCTTTAGCTAAAACTTTGAGAACTATATTGAATAGATTAGGAGAGAGAGGACAGCCTTGTCTTGTTCCTGATTTTAGTGGGACTGCTTTAAATATTTCTCCATTTAGCTTGATGTTGTTTGCTAGCTTGCTTTATATTGCCTTTATTATATTTAAGTATTTTCTCTTTATTCTTGATTTTTCTGGGGCTTTTATCATGAAGGAGTGTTGGATTTTTCAAAGGCTTTTCAGCATCTAATGAAATGACCTTTTTTTTTTCAGTTTGTTTATATAATAGATGATATTCACAGTTTTTCATATGTTGAACCATCCTTGCATCTCTAGGATGAACCCAACCTGATTGTGGTGGATGACTTTTTGGATACATTGTAAGATTTGGTTTCCAAAATTTTATTGAGTATTTTTTCATGAATGTTCATAAGGGAGATTGGTCTGTAATACTCTTTCTTTTTCGCATCTTTGAGTAGCTTGATTTTCAAGGTAATTGTGGCCTCATAAAAAGAGTTCAGCAATGTTCTTTCAGTTTCTACTCTATGGAACAGTTTGAGCATTAGTTCTTCTTTGAATGTCTGGTGGAATTCTGCACTGAAACCATTTGGTCCTGGGCTCTTTTTACTTGGGGTACTGTTACTAAAAACTTCAATTTCCTTCGGAGTTATAGGTTTGTTTAGATCTTTGATCTGATCTTGATTTAATTTTGATAAGTGGGACTTGTCCAAAAAGCTGTCTATTCCTTTTAGGTTTTCCATTTTAGTGGAGTATAGATTTTCAAAGTATGATCTGAGAATTTTCTGGATTTCCTGAGTATCTGTTGCTATGTCCCCCTTTTCATTTCTGATTCTGTTAATTTGGATACTCTCTCAGTTTTTCTGCCTTTTGGTTAGTTTGAATAAGAGTTTATCTCTCTTGTCGTCTTTCTCAAAGAACCAACTCTTTGATTCATTGATTCTTTATATTGTTCTCTTTGTTTCTATTGTATTGATTTCAGCCCTAAGTTCCATTATTATTATTATAGATGAGTTTGCTTCTAATTCATCTAAAGCCTTAAGCTGTGCTGTTAGGTCTCTTGGTTTTTCATATAGGCATCTATATGATATCATATATATATGAGTTTTCCTGTGCACCAGGAACTTTCAGGGTCTCCAATTGTTGGAGTGTGATGACACAGATTGCCCTTTGGATGTCTTTTAGCTGGAATTATGGATGATTGTGAACCATCATGTGGAGATGGGAATTGAACCTATGTCCTGTTCAAGATCACCCGGTGTTCTTAATTGCTAAACTACCTCTCCTGCTCCATGAAACATTATTTGTATTAATGCAAAGTATCATCATTTATTTGCTTCATATCAATAGCATTTTAGATCATCAGTATTTTAAACTTTAGTTATTCTAATAATTTTTATCATGCCTAGACTCACTTATACACCTGCATCGTGTGACTATTTGATTTTCTCAAGTTGTGAAGTGTCCATTCAGGAATTTAATAATTTTTACCTATAGACCTATGGAACAAAACAAAACGAAAAGAAAACGAGCAAAACAGGAGCCAAGGCTTTAATATGCATGGGTCAGGTAAGTATATCCATACCAGACATTTGAGAAAATGAAATTAATTCAAAGCATAATGCCATGATTATTTGACGCTAGTTATTCTTCCTTGCTCTTCAAAGCACTGACAACAAAAATTGATTGTTGTAGAATAGCAGCACTATATTCCATTACTGCTTTTTGCAGACATTGTTTTTCACCATTAGCTGTTTATTTCATTCACATTCATTGAAAATTCTTAAGTTCACACTTGAGTTTTTATCTTATTATGTGGGTAGTCCATGGAATTATATGAAGTCATTAATATAGCAAGTATTCATTTTTTTATTAGAGATAAGTAATATACTCAACATACCTGTTCATTATTGAATCCAGAGCAGAAAGAATTGTAAAATGTATATATTAGCAAGAAAAAAGATCAAACTCTTTTTCCAGATATTCAGATGGCATAAGCAGAAGAAGCACTCACCACTGGGCATGAGACTGAGGAATTGTATTTGAAAGAGTATAGTAAGAGGTGAAGATCAATAGTTAGTTTATTTGCTTTTCCTTGCCCCAAAATGTAATTTATTACTTTTAAGAAATTTTGAATGCACTGAGTTCATGAAGATATTCAGATATGGTTACTCTTTGACCTTGAGGTTTAATTATTAGTTTGATGTCTGTGGCAGTATACAAATTAATTTTTCAGACTGAGTTAGGTACTGATCAATGTGAAACTCACTGGGGTGTGTCCCAATACCATATGTTGAGGAGCTTGAATTTTTCATTTTGCTTGTTTGATACTGACATCAAATCAAATCTATAAATTTAATTCTTATGAATTTATTATTTTCACTAAAAATAACCTACCTTTAGGGAATCACTGACTTAATTATATCTTTATTATAACTATGGATCAAATAGTGAAAGTGTCTTAAAGTATATTTTTCTAAATTCTCATGTGTAATAAGAGGTTTCTGGCCCTATCTGGTCAGAGATCCAGACCCACAGACTTTCAATCCCAGGTGCCTAGCTGCCCACCACTGCTTAGGCCCCCCAAATATTAATTTCATGCTGTTTTGCCTATGTCTCAAGTATACTGCTAGCTAGCTCTTGCATCTTAATTCAACCTATTTCCATTAATCTATTCTGCCATATGGGTCTCACCTGTGTTACCTTACATGTTAAATCTTGGGCAGCTGGCTCATCTCTCTGTCTGATTCTGCCTTCCTCCTACTTATGCTGCTATTTCTTGCCTACCACTACTGTGCCTGTCATGTGTCAAAAGAATCCTTTATTCACAGCATACAGAAAGACATTCCCACATCATTTCTGTCTAATAAAAAAGGTAGGTTTCAATTTCAACATAGCAAAATTACATATAATGAAACAGCTGTCTAGCAAGAATTATAGTTACAATATCTAGTCTGTTTGTATTTAACAGAATTAAAGAAAATATTCTATTATCTACCTTATGCTTGTGAGTCTAAAGTTTCATGTCTAAGATACCTTTTATATTAACTGAAGAATATTACTTATAACTATTTATTCTTCAACTACATACAAGATCTCAGAAGGATATAATATTAGCCACGTAAACAGGAAGTTCAAGCAACTTCCAAATTCTAGAACTGACAGAGATGGTACTTGTTTGTTTGGACAGGAACCTAAAGTTCCTTGTGTAATGTTGGAGTATCTGTCTTCAGCCACACTTATATTCCCAATTCTGGGAAGCAGTATTAAATATTGTGAAACATTTTATCACCCCATTTCAGAAATCTTAGGGTCCATACTATCAAGCAGAACACCACCACAGCCCAATGATCACTCTACTTAAGCATTTGTCAGCAGAGCCTCTTAAAAGGCCACATAGATTTTGCCACTAATGCTGAGTCAGAAAGCTGCTCTTAATGGAGCTGAATCTGCTTACTACTATCAAACAGAATAGTCCCTGTATATGCTGCTACCAAGAAACCATCTTTGAGTCTCTTCCCTTTTTACTTAATATAAAGAGAAACCTTAAATAGATTATATGTAGCTAGTTGCTTATACCTAGTCTTCTGTGAGTCTTCAGGAAGCAGCCTTGGTACAGCTTAAACTGCCTGCCTGATACAAGCCTGGAACCATTTTTACTACAACTCACTTCATATATACAACTTGGAAGCTGCTTTTGGCTCTGTTTCTATGCTCTAGAACACTTTTTAAGCTTTCTCAGGCTTTATGTAGGTGTTTGGGCCACACTGGGATGCCATCTATAACAAGAGGTTTCTGGCCTGCTTTTCACTGTGGTTCAAACCCACCTACAGCTGCTCCCTGCCCCCCCCCCCCCTGCAAAAAATGACTCAGATAATTATATTAATTTTGTGTTGTTTGCTAGCTAGCTCTTTCATCTTAGCCCATTTCCATTACTTTCTCCTTCCATGTGGGGCTGTGGCTCAACTGTGTTACCTCACATGCTGAATCATGGGCAGCTGGCTCATCTCTCTGTCTGACTCTGCCCTCCTTCTCTTACCTATGCTCCAATTTCTTGCCTACTGCTATGGTGCCTGTCATGATCCAAAGCAGTTCTTTATTTATAGCATACAGAAAGACATTTCCACATCACTCATGTTATTATACATATTTTTTAATTTTCATAAAATTAAAATGAACTTGTTGACTTCTATGAGTTTTAGATTTTAATAATATTTTATATCTGTGGTATACTTTCTTTTTATAATGTCATTTTCTGTCCTGCTATTATTTGATTATTCATTCAATAAATTTGTATTTTCTTTAAGACCTCAAAGTCATTTAAATAGAATATTCATGTTAGTGAATTTTAATATTTCTTCCTGAAAATTTCTGATAATCTATTAATTTGTTTGTATATATTGCTATTGTTTTGTGCCTATTGACAGCCTTTGTATGGATGCTCTAGGTCAGACCTGACTTAGGCTATACTATTTCATTCCTATGAAAGAATTTTGGTGACTCTACTGACTTATTTTTGATGACAAAGTAAATTCTTACCCCTGGCTGTGTGCTACCACCAGAGTATCCTAGTCATGCTCATCTTTTAGTAGTTATTCAGCTCACTGCTCTCTAGTTTACCTGGTAATTGCTCTTTTCCAAACCTCATGGAATTCTTACCTGCACATAAATAGTTTTATGCTTAGAAAATGACTAAAGGGGAGCTTTTTGCAGATTTTTGAAGCATTATGCTCTTTGTAGGTCTTTCTCTATAGGGGTCTTACTATACCCAAATTGTTATTATTGTACTCTAAATAAAGTGAGTATACTGTGTTGTATTTTTTTAACTTATTCTTCATGAATAACCATTTAGTAATACAGGATGATATGGAAACCCCTTTCATTTGACTTCCATAGACATATAATTGTGTGTTGTTTTCTAGTGTCTAAAGCAGTTAACTACTTCAACTATTTTCCCCAATTTCACAGTTGTTTTTAGTAGCCCAAAGTGGAAATTCTCCTAATTTTTTCTATAATATCATACTTTTAAGGATTTTAAACTACTTTTGAGGTCATAAGAAAGTTTTTAAATTGTATAAAGTTTCAAAATATTCCTTATCCATATTTTCCCTATATTAATATCTTAAAAATTGTAGTATAATTGTCATAACAAGGAAATCAACATTGTCATAATAGAATTAAACAAACTGGCTTAAGATTTTATTCTTTCCTGGATAACATCATTTTTTAATAACAAAGAAAAATGAGTGGAAAGATGGCTAAGTTATTAAGAACATTTGCTCCATGTTCAGAGGTTCCCATGTTAGTTCTTAGCATCCACGTGACTACTTTCTTCTGGCTTTAACTCCAGTTCCAGAATTCCACTTTTGTCTAGCTGCTGTGGGCACCAGGTACACATGCAGTACACAGATATGCATACAGGAAAAAAACATATATACATAAAGTAAAAGGTAAAGTGTTTTTAAAGATCCATATCTTATATTAAGTTGATTCTCCTTGCACTCCTACAATCCAAACATTTTTCTCAGATTGTCCTTTTTTTTTTTCCGTGATTCTGACAACCCTGGAAATTGTTGCTTAGTTGTTTTGCAGAATTTCCATCAAATTGTGCCTCCCTGAATTTTTTCTTTATTAGACATACTTCTAACATTTTTGAAAAGAGAGCCATAGAAATGGTGTTGTAACCTCCATAGGGAACCATATCAGAAAACTGTAGTTCTAGGAAGACACTGACCTTGATGACCTGATAAGTGTCATCCCTGCTATTTATTTCTACTATAGATCTATAATAATTTTTTCCTGTAGTAAGGAAATATTCAAAGTGTGATATTTTCACACTTTTCAGCTATTATTGACCTTCAATCCTTTGACTCCACAAAAAAATGTTATTTATTTAATTTTTGTAGAACAGTAAGGCTAAGAAAGCAAGATCTAGGTATTATGTATGATAAACACTACCAAGGAGTCATAATGTGTAGGTCTTCTCAGTGAGCAGAGATAAAACATATTGATATTTCAGCCTGTGCCTGTACTCTCTATTTTTTATGTGTGTGTTGGTGTTGACATATAATGAGTATTCAATGATACTTCACATTTAAATTAAACCTCAGGGAGTTCAGATTTTGTAGTCAAAATGTTTCTGGTCCAGCCTATCCCCAAGGTCCAGACCTGCAGTCCTAAATAATCACACAAAGACTTATATTAACTACAGCTATTTGGTCTATAGCTTACACTTTAAGTTAACCCATATTTCAATTTATGTTTAGCCACATGGCTTGGTACCTTTCCTCAGAGCAGTATTCTCATCTTGTTCCCTCTTCTGCTAGCATCTTTTGCTCTGCTCTTCTGCCTTCCAAGAATTCTCCTAGTCTGCTTGAGTTGCTTCTACTTCCTGTCTAGCTACTTGACTAATAAGCATTGTATTAAACTAATAGGAGTAACAAATATTGACAGTGTACAAGAGCATATTTGTCCCACAGCAAGTTTTGTTTTTGTTTTTATTTTTATTTTATCTGTATCTTCTTTTTTCAGAAATAGAAAAGCAGATTGTTATTGTATATTACACATCTGCAAATATAACACATACAATTTAAGTTTCAGAATGTATTACCAATACTGCTAAGTATATGAGAATTACTTTTATAGCCTGGATATTTTCTAAGGAGACTTACAGGGTGGGGATTGGTGAGATTTTTTCCTTTTTTTGTTAGCCCTGATTTGGTTTTGTTTTCAGGGACAAAATGCTTCTTTCACTGACTCTTTTGTGCTTTGCGGCTCTAATTTCAGGTCGAGGGCACATTTCTTTCATAGACTCTGATTCTAGGGCCTAAATGTATTTCTTTGGTGCTGGTTTCAGAGTCAGAACACATTTCTTTTTTGGTTCTGTGGTAAAGCATTTTTTTTTTTTACTGGCTTGGGTCTTAGATCCAGGGTGGGTTTCTTTAACTGGCTCTGTAATTCCAAGCTAGGGTGGGTTTTCTTTCACTGGCTCTAGTTTCAGAGCCAGGGTGGATTTTCTTTGGCTGGCTACTTTTCCTTGTAAGGCCCTTTACTACTTCTGGGCTTTTTATTATTGTTATTTTTCCAAGTAACTGAGAAACTCAGATAGAATTGCTGAGGATATGACAGTTCCCTATGAAGGATAAAATATTGACAGCCTGCTGTGTTAACAAAAGGGAAACTACCCTTTTCATTCTTAGCACAAATATTTTAATCATTAGGAGTGTATATTCACAAAAACATTCCATTAAATGTATATTCTATTTTATTCACTGACACCAAATGCTTAGAGCTTTGAGAGAAAAGCATACTGACTAGAAAAACCAACACAAAATTAAAAAAAAAATACAACACATATTTTACCAAATAGTTGGTATGTAAGGGTTTTACATTAGGACATATGCAAAAAGTGATTGCTATAAGAGGGCATCTTGCCCTATTTAATTTTAGCAGAAGAAGCCTCTATTCACTGTATAGTGGAGAAAGGTAAAGTTCCTTAAGTCATATCAAAGGCAAGCTATTAATATTGAGACAGAGAGAAAGTTATATGTTCTTTTGTAGCTATCTATTCTCTCAAAATATAATGTCCTACTTGATTTATGATTGCCAAAAACGTTTTAGATGTCAAAATAGTATTATTAGCTTAAGTATATGATAATATTCTTTAAGGATGTAGATCAATGCAACCAGAGATATTGTCTCTTTCAAAACATGTCTTCTTTGTCTTCTGTAGTAATTCTTGGTGGAATAAAATCAGTGACTTAAATTCTTATCTAGTTATTTATATGAATGAATTTCCATTTTAATATAACTTAAAAGTGTAAAAGTTATGATTTTAGATTTATCTTGAGTTGGATGTTATTAATAATGAGTCAATCTTACTCAATTTATATAGGGTAAATCTTATACACATGCATTTCTGGATTAACAAGTAAAAAATATTATGTGAATTTTTAAATTAATATTTTTCATGTATATGAGTGTTTGCTTAAATGTGTGTATGTGTACCTTGTGCATTCCAAAGAAGACAGGAGAGTATTCCTTCTAGAACTGGAGTTACACACAATTTTAAACTGCTATGTGGGCACTGGCAACTGTACTCAGGTTCTCAGTAAGAACCTCCAGTATTTTAGCTACTGAACCACTCTCATACCCTAAATTTTGAAGAAATTCAATGTGTATACTGAAGCATGAATCTATTTATAAATACCTGGAGCCAGCTATTTAGGATGAAAGCTGGATGACAGAGAAGCAGAACAGCCAGCCACCAGAGACTTCTTAGGTCTATGAATCCTCAAACCAAATGTGGGTTTGAGATCCTGTTTCCAACTACCTTATATTTCTGCCTCAGTTTCCTTAGTCCTTGGATTAAATGTGTGAACCACCAACACCTACTGGCTCTGTTTTTCTTTGAGAGTAGTTCAATTTTCTGTAGGCCTGGGTAGCCAGCAACTCCTGATCTTCCTGCTTCCTTCTCCCAAGTTCTAGGATTAAAGGTATATTCCATCGCTACTTGACCTCGATGGTTAACTAGTCCCTAGCTCTGCTCTCTGATCTCCAGGAAAGCTTTATTTGTTAGAACACAAACTAAATATTCTATATCATTTCCCCCTTTGTCTAACCAAAAATAAGTGTTTTAACTAGCAGAAAAACTATATACAATAGGTACAGTAACTATATACAAATATATATGGGCAATAATTACATTAACAGTGTCTAGTCCATTAGTATTTGACAAATTTAGAAAAAAATACTTCAGTATTTATGATATCTTGGTGAGTCCAAAGTGCTGTACCTAATTCACCTTCTATCCTCACTTTTATTTCCAACCCAGAACTATCTTTTGATGTCTTTCAACATTATATAACTTACAACTCTTTTGTGAGTGTCTTTTCTGAATTTTTTAAAAAGGAAAACTATAATTCTAAAGATTTTATCTCCATTAGAGATCTGAGAATAAGATATTACCCAAATAAACAGGAAGTGTATACCAAACAACTTTCAATAATAAGAAATGACAGAAACAGCTGGCTACCTGGACAGTTACCCAAAGTTCGTTCCTCAGCCTACAGATCTAGAATATCTAGCAGACTATGTTTGAAGCAATATTTTTTGAAAGACTGTTATACCTTGTCTTGGCAAAGTTCTGCAGTCACTTTCTTTCTGTCTTCCTTGTCCAATTTAAACAGCATAGTGTCAGCAGTGAAAGCAAGGGCAAATTCTTTCCCAATGGCTATCTTTTGCCAGAAATAAACTCTATATGAAGTTTCTTTGATACCCATCATCTTCTCTGAAGATAATTGGTGCTACCAGGAGCAGACATGTCTCACTGACATAAAGAATAAATATTGTTAAATGTCATATTCTGTAGATATCTAAAATATGTTTGCCTTGAAAACATATCTAACATGAGTATAAGTGTGATTGTCATTAGTGACTATCTACTAAACTATATTTCTTTATTATTCTAAATAGTTTGTAATAATTAGTTTCAAGAACTATAAATTTACATTGCATTGTAAGATGAGCTATATAGATACAAGACCTTGAATAAGAGTAGGTTCTAATGAAAATGTCAGTGAACATGATGGTGAAATATAAGGCAAACTGCTGCTGTGTAGAATAGATGCCTGAGTGAGTTTCAAAGCAGCTACCTATTTTGGTATCAGCCAAAAGAGGAAATCCATGGAAATTCCACATATCACTGGGAGAGAAGAAGCCAAAAACCAGCTGCCTTCATTATGGATGCAAGAAAGCACCTAACACTTACAGTTTTGGAGCCCAAGAATCTGTGGAATTTGCTGCCCAGAGGCTGCAAGAGAAAATCCCAAATTTTCATAGAGACTTGAGGAGATAAGAAAGGAAAATCTAGCTAGTGAATTGGTGACTGGGGCAGGAGGCTCTGGAGTATGCTGGTGGCAACAAGGCAAGCATCATTTTAATGAACACATGCCCCAAAAGTTGGACATCAGATGAAGCATGAATCTGCTTAGTCTTATAATACAAACCCAGATTCAGATATCCAGGATGCAATATGAAAATCAGAGAAGCAGAGCATCCAGCCACCAGATATTTCTTACTTCTATAAGACCTCAGACGAAATGTGCTGAGATTCTGTCTCCACCCACTTTAGATTCCTGTTTCCCCCTTTTTAGTGCTAAGATTAAAGGCATGCACCACCACTATCTGGCTGTGTTCATCTTTTGTATTGGTTAAATCTAGTATATCCTAGGGTAGCCTTGATCCTGATCGTCCTGCTTCCTCCTCCCAAGTTCTGAGACTAAAGGCTTGAGCCACACTGCCTGGTCTGTACGGGTAATTAGTGGCTAGCTCTGCCCTCTGATCTCCAAGTAAGCTTCATTTGTCAGAATACATACAAACATCATACAACAGTATACTGAAAGTAATGATTTCCTATTTTCTTTAAATTTTATTTTTGAGTGTGTGTGTGCATGTGCCTGTGTTTATGTACCTATGAGTGCAAGTGCCTTTTGAGTCCAGAAGAGGACATTGGATCACTTGACCTAAATTATAGGCAGCTATGAACTGCCTAATGTAGATGGCTAATAGAGGTCCTTGTGGGAATTCACACTGCCAATAACCTTGGAGTATCTGGCCTGATAGAGGTGTGGCTTCTTGGCTGGATCCATGACTTTTTAAAACTGAGGAAAGTACACAGAATTGCTCTCTCTTTCTCTCTTGGGGTGATCAGAGACTGGATGGCTAGTATCATTCCCACACAGTACAGAGAACAAAGGTGACTGTTTACTTGGTTCTGTATGCATAATACATTTCTCCTCTTTTCATATATTTATAAATCCTTTATATCCTTTAAACAAGCACTTAGGGATTTTATGAAACAAGTGGCACCCATGTGGTCAGACTCAAACCTCCCAATTGGACTTTCTCCTCAGCCTCTTTGGCTTTTGATGCATTTCCCATGCCCCACTTAGCCCACTAGGATCCCTGAGAGACAGGATCCTTTGTCTGCCATGGAGTCCAGCAAGCAGCCCTTATTGGCTGTACTAGGCATGCACAGACACTGAAGTGCCAGGCCACCCCATCAATAGTCCACAGAGATAAGCAGTTAACTATGAGCAACTTCATTCCTTTCCTTGGGCCCTGCACTGTGCACCTCATCCATGATTTCATTTTGTGCACAGCTGCTATGGTCTGCATGCTACCATCCCTGCCTACAAGCATCACAGCCCAGATTGGTTCAGAGTTCTGGAGCTTGGCTCAAGCCCTAGGTCCAGCCTATGTATTGGAGCCAGTCATGTTCACATGAATACAGATTATGGTCCACTTAAACATGAGGGAGGGTGTGGAGTGAGACAGAGACTGAGAATTTTCATCTGCTTTCTCTAACCATATTCATTCTGGCATATTGTTTAGTTGGTGTTTATAATCTGTTGTGATCCCCGCAGCTCTGCCTAGCATTCACAGGTAACAGGTGAGGGGTTTGCCTGAATGAGTCTTTAGTTTAAAGTAGCCCAGTCTGGGTTTCTGAGTCAGCCTGAAATAACTTTCTCTGGCATTATACCTGTTGTATAATGTTATTACATACCAAAATTGTGGCATGAACGAGCCTACTTAGCAGAATATTCTGAAATATTCATCTGAGGTAAATTACTTGATAACTTTAAACTCAATTAATTAATTAATTTGCACCTTAAGATTCTTCTACATCAATGGCAAATAATATCATCATTCAAAAAATTAAAGCCCATTTTTTTCTTCTATGAATGGAGATTTAGAAGAGATATAAGATCTACCTGGGACATATTTATTTTTAGGTATAATTTCTATTGATCTAGAAATTCATATCATTTTCTTAAAAAGGAATTGTTAACAGTGCCAAGAATAAGAAAATTATTGAAATGATACAGACTTTGCAATGTACTAATGAGAAACTAACTAAAAGGATTCAGTCCGTGGAAAATGATTATGAAACATTGGGAGAAAAATACATTCCATAGAATATGGTAATGATAAATTTGCAGACAAAATTTATTTTATGCCAAATGGTTATAAGAAATTTGTGGATAGAACATCAATTTTGGAAGGTAATATTCATATCATATAGATAATCTCTAAAGATAATAAGGTAGTATTGTTGGGGATATAGTGAAAATTTTAGAACTATATATGAATGATGAAAACAAGACACTGAATGTTCTCATTAACTCCTTGGAATTAGTCACTATGCAGGAAGTTCAGATCCTACAGAAAGTAGTTTCAGATATATTCCAAGCATTAGAAGAACTTGTTAAACTTGATTTTAAAAACTGTTAAGGCACAGATGAAAGAGATTAAAGGGGAATTGCCCTTAGCATTACATTTCAAATTTAGAGATTACCTGCCTAATGTTGTAAACTCACATTCTATGATTTATACTGTTACTATTTGCAAATGACCAGAAAATACCAATTATCCTGAAGGGTACACGGATTATAAATAGAAACCTCTCCCCCCCACACACACACATACACACACACACACATTTTTTAAACATATTAAGTAAGCAACAGATTCCTATTTTGTGCAATCAACATATGTAAGGTAGATGTTAAATGTATTGTCCTCTAGAAATAGGATCACCTCAAATGATTGGAATCAATTAGTCTCAACAGCATTAGAATGTAGTCATGAATTACAGTGGAAGAGCTGGTTGGGAGAGGAAGCTAAGGCTCTTGAACAGCAAAGTACAATTAGAGGTTTTGAGATTTCTCAAGATCAGATACTTGGTGAAGGCTGTTTTGTTGAAGTAAACAAGCAGGCTAATTTTGATGAGCAGACCCTATGGGGTCCCACATCAAATGTGGTCTAGTCATGCTCAGTCATTGTTGAGGAAACTCTTCCACACAACAATTAGAAGATCCAGTGCCTAATGTAAAAAAAAAAAATAATACTGCTCTGAATGATAGAACAGTTTTAAAAGATAAATTGAAAACTTTAAAAACATAAAATATATATTTTGGCAGACTTCCATAAATGACAAAATATTAATGCTAGGGGTATATATCAATAACATTATAACTGAAGGCTTACTAGAAACAGTAGTAGATGTGACTATAATTACACCAGAATCAAGACATCTAAATTAGCCTCTTCAGGAGGTATATCTTCAGTTCCTAGGAATTCAAAGCCTATCTCAGGCAAAACAAAGCACAAGATATGTTAAATGCATACTGACAGAAGGACAGAGTGTAAAGTTGAGGCAATATATGGCAAATATATATCAATGAATCTATGGGGTTGTGATCTGTTATGGGATACTCAAATTAGTATAATCCAAATCTCAGAAGGAGACTATAAACCCATTCCATTTCTAGTCATAATATTATAAAACACTAACCATTTGTGATGCAAAAAAACAGAGCACAGAAACTATTGGACTCTTAGCCCTGCCCTTAAAATTGTTAGCTGAAAAAATCATTCTGAGTTGGGCAATGGCATATGACATCATAGAACAACAGGCCTGAAAACAGCTGGTTCAGGAGCAGGTAAATATTCAACATTGAAGATTCTACCATATCTTGAAATTTGCCTGTATTTTTTATCGAAAAGAAATCTGGAAAATGAAGCATGCTGACATATTTGAGAGCCATAAATAAATAATTTAGCCAATGGGTTCTCTACAGCCTGGAATGACTTTACCTTCTCTGTTACCTAAAGAATGGCATATTAGAGTTATTAACTTAAAAGATTTTCCTTACTATATCTCTACAAGAAAAAGATAGAGAAAAATTTGTCATCATGGTAACTACTACTAATATTTTACAGCTTTTTAAGAAATATCAATGGAAAGTTCTGCCACAGAAAGTTTTAAGTAGCTTCATCCAGTGTAAATATTTTGTGAACAAATCATTGGAAAAAATTTGTATATAGTTTCCATATTCTATAGTTTACCATTATGTGAATAATATCTTATTAGTTGATTCAAGGTAGAAAAAATATATGAAGTAAAGAAATTTTTGCCTCACTGGGGATTACAAAATTCTCCTGAAAAAGTACAAAGAGCAGATTCTATTAATTATTTAGGATATAAGATAATGTACACAAAATTAGATCTGAAAAGGTACAAATTAGGAGAGATGGATTGTAGATTCTAAATGAATTTAAAGAATCTTAAGACATTTCAAATTTCTCACTCATTATTGCATATGTCTTGATAAACTGAGTAAATTGTACAGTACTCTAGATGGAGACAGGGTCTTTTAAAAATCCATGAAAAATTGTCAGCTGAAGCTGGAAGAGAATTTACTTCAGTGGAAAAGAATTTACAGCATGCACATGTAAGTTGGGTAGATGCAGAGATTAACTGTATCCTGGTTATACTGCCATCTAAACAATCCCTTACAGGAATTTTTTATGCAGAGGGAAGATATTATATTGGAATTGATACTTATATATCATAAATTAAGTAAGAAATTAAGGACATATGAAATGATTTCTGATTTAATTTTAAAAGAGAAATTAATACTTTATTAATTGAGAGGAATGGACCCAAAAGAAATTGTAATACCTTTTACTAATGAGAAAATTTCATCTTTATGGAAAGATAATAAAAATTGAGAAAGAGTTCACAGTAATTTTTAGAAGATATTAACAACATATCCAAAAAGCAAGAGAATAAAATTCATGAAAAGAACCAGTTGTGTGCTTCCTCACATTGTACAGAGAACACCAGTCTCTAAAGTACCTACATTCTGTACTGATACAAATAAGTCAGGAAAGACAGAAAATAAATCAAGAAACTTAAATAAAATGGTTCAAAGCTTTTATAATTCTGTATAAAAGTCAGAATTGTATGGCATTGTTTTGGTACTAATGGACTTTATACAACCTCTCAATATGGTTACTGGCTGCCAATATACAAAAGAATCATTTTACATATAGGAACTGCTGAATTTATTCCTCATAATTAGAAATAACTTTGCTATTTACAAAGTTATAGGAAATAAGAAATGAGGATCATAAATATCATACATCAGATCCCATCAGCCAGGTCCTCTAGCATAAAGTAATGATAAAATTAATCATTTATTGCTAGAAAATGTGTTAGAGGTCTCAATATTTTATAATATACATAATTTAATAATAAACATCATGTCAGTAGCAAAAGTTTAAAAAGAATTTATCTATCACATGGCAATAAACCAAGGAAATGTTTTTTTTAATGTCCCACTTTCCTTCTACAACCAAGCTCCATTTCTTCCAGAAAGTGATCCTAAAAGGTATACAATTACATACAATTTGGCAAATGTATGTGTTTCATTTTTCAGAATTTGAAAAATTAAATATCTATACCTTACAATAGATATGTTTTCAGGATTTCAATTGGCAACTCCTTTGAGTTCTTCAAAGGTTGGCTCTGCAATTATAACTTATCAGAAGTCATGGCTATAATAAGTATACCTGTGCAAACAAAGACTGAATGTTCCAGCATATGTCTCCAGCAAAATGAAACTTTATGAATTTTATAATATAATGCCCATTACAGGAATACCATATGATCCTACAGGACAAGTGATTGTAAAAAGATCTAACCACACTTTAAAAAATTCCTTGTAAACAGCAATGGAGATTCCCCCACAGATTGATTGCATAATGTCTTATCCTTGAATTTTCATAATGTTAATGAAAAAGAACAATAGCTTTGGAGTATGTTGGATAATAGAAAAAAACTTCACTGAGTTAAACCAGCCTCCTGTATACCTTAAAGATGTGTTGACCTTAAAATGGAAACCAAAATATATGCTACATTGGGGGAGGGACTTCATTTTTGTTTCCACAGGAGAACAAAAACCATGCTTACCATCAAAATTAATAGATTTTATTTGAACAGAAGAAAACTCTTGATAAAGAGAAATGATAGCTCATCCATGTTAGTCTCTAAAGCCGTGCCCCCCTCTGAGCTCTGATGTCAAGCTCCATGTAAGGAAGGATTCCCTCCTCTGAAGCTCTCTCTATTGTCTTTGTTTCTCTATTTGTTTGGCAATTGTGCAATACCAAGTCTGCACAAAATCCTAACATAATATGAATTACCTCGTTATCTGGCAGCAGATTTCTGTAAGTGCTGGGAGCTCATGCGGACTCTGCGTAGGCAGGACCAGATAGCAGAAGACACTTAGAAGCTGTTTCTATGTAAAAGAACTTTACTGTTAGAGGGATATGGCTATGATTAACAGAGAAGTCTATGACAGCAGAGAAGAGGAGGGGAGAGAGAATAAAGGAAAGAGGCAGAGAAAGAGAGAGACAGAGAGATTCAGAAGTGGGGGAAACTTGCTTTAAAGGGGCTTGATTTCAGAGCTCAGGGGAGGATGTGGCTTTAGAGATTATCATTTCTCATTCTTTGATTTTTTTTTTAAAGAAAAATATGTCAGTTATTGATGGAAATGGATGAGGATACAGAATTCTCAGTCTTTGTGGGTATTCGGGGTGGAATAGGAAGATGGATGAGGTGGCTAGTTGTCAGTCTGTCCATTGAAGGAATTGAGAGAAGGCAGGTTGTAGCTAGATGTCATCTTGGAGATCTCTAGGTATCTGTTCTTGGAGGATCAGAGAAAGCAGGTTTCATTGTTTTGCAAGATCTGAGAAAGCAGGTTGCACTGAAATTGCATGGAATCTGTAAAGATCTGAAAACAAAAGCTGGAACAGGTTTATGTTTTGGTGTGTCAAGATAAGCTATGATGCTCTGGGTTTTTGCCTGTCTCAAGAACAGGGGATGACATATTCTTTCTGTAACTACTTCAATCTAAAATTGGTTGTTGTAAAAAGGAGCAAGAGAGAATTACAGTCATTTATTCACTGGACCTCCTGGCTCCTGCCCATAGCAATGGAGCAAACATGGCTCCTGCTCATAGTGACGGGAGCAAAGATGGCAGCTGTCTTCCAGTAAAAACTTCACACTTGATTAAAGATGGCCATCAGCGGCACTTTTTTTTTTTTCCTTTTTCTTTTCTTTTCTTTTTTTTAAACTTATGAGCATAAAGTTGGTGAAAGTAGGGAACAGAAAAGCAGCTTGGATCTATGATTGAGTCTATCTTACTGTGCTGGCAGGCTGTGCTCGAGCTGTCCCACTGCATGAGTTAGGTGTCACTTGAGTCCCTCTTCACATGCTCAGCCTATCTTAGCATGGGCAGCATGCTAGGTCTTGCCCTATGGGTGGTTAGGTCATGGGCACAGTCTCCTTTGTCTCTGGTGTGTGGGTGAGTTTAAATGCAAGATCTGGGTCTCTGCTGAGAGGGCATGAGCAGGGTCAGGAAAGAGAAAATACTGTGTGTCTTTCTGCTCTGAGAAGTCCACATTGTCTGAGGAAAACAGCTACCCAGTCAAAGACTGAGTAGTGGGCCTGAACTTCAACTAGCAGCAGGAGAGGGGGAGGGGTTCTAAGAAACGAATTAGGTAAAGTTATGTCCATGTGAAGTCTTTGTCAGGCTCAAGCATTTCTCCCTAGGCATTCCAAAGAGAAATGACCAAGCTGTCATGCTGGATTGTCAGCAGAGCACACAGAGGTCAGAGGACAATGCCTGGGTGGTGGTGGAGGAATAAGTTCCGAGGGTGTGTCTACCAGTAAGAGGTACAGGGATCTAGAGACTGGAAACAACCAATGACCTTTATTATTGGCAGAAATGAGACGTGGGTGGTAATGGAATCTCCCAGGGGGGTTACTTATCATGTTGAAGGTTCACCAAATGTTAAGATTTCGTGTGGATTTGGTATTACAAAAATATGAATTACCTGGTTATCTGGAGGTGGATTTCTATAATTGCAGGGGCCTCATGGGGATTAATTGGAAGCAGGTTCAGATAGCTTTAGAGATGAACAATCTACCTATATGATAATTTTGCAAGTTGTAAGGAAAACTCACCAAACAAAGATTGGGGCATAGCTTTGTTTTTGTCTTTACAGAGAAATAGAAATACCAATTTTCAAGAAATCAAAAACCTTGGCATCTAGATGTCTGAAGAAGAAGAGAAATCTATCCAGAAAAACAAATTACCGAGCAAAGAACAATCTGACTAAATGATACCAATATTCTCTGCAGAGTAAAATCTCACTACCTAAACATCAATATCTCTTCAATTCTAAGAATTTGTAGTCCTGATTCAATTAAAAATCAAAGTTAACTTTGGAGTTGGAGTATGGCTCTGTCCTTCTCTAAGTCCAAGTATGTTGGTAAAACAAAAAAAATGTTCTGTATCATATTAGGAGAGTCACCTGTGTGTGTGTGTGTGACAGAAGAAAATAAAAATCTAGGAATATTTGTTAACAAAATTCTATTTGTCTCCATGCTTATTTTTGCCTCCTGATAATCTTCATTTAGAGTATACTTCTTTTAATGCTATTCTAAAATTTAAACTTTTTATTTTGATATTAATAATGTTTAAGTTTTCCACAATAAACTATATTTTTCTACCTGTGATCTCTAAAGTCTCCAGAAGGAATATGGGGCTCATAACAATGATTCCATGTGTTTCATAATGATGCCATTGAGCCAATGATATCATTTGTAAATAGCTTTGGACTATAAATTGTTCAGGATAATTCCAAGGTGGCTAGCAAAGATGATTTATCATCTTACTCCTCTAGTGAGAACTTTAGAGAAGGTTTAGCCATTATCTGGAGCCTGGTTATATATGCTACAGCTAGTCCTAACGAGACTAATCATAGTTTCAGACTTTTGAGGAAACCACAGAGATACTGTTGCTCTCTGGACAGCAGGAAACAATTCTAACAAAACAATCCCCCCTCTCCCCCAACAAGATTTTGTTTTCTCAGGTTTGTGGATAATTCCATCTGTTAGGGGTTCGTTATAAGTTGAAATAAAATTGAGATGGAACAATAAATTTTAGATTTAGAAACCTCTTTGGGAAAATGATAAAGGGGAACAGATAGGATAAGATAATAAGGTACATTATTATATCTACTTATAAACTAATTTAGCAAAGTTTTAGTTTTAGTTAATTTGCATTGGTATGGACTTTTGTATATTGATACAAATTTGTCAATATAAAATTATTCTACCCTCTTTAAGATAATTTGTATACTGACATAAATTCAAAACCATATTTGTCTTAGTGTACATATATTTCTACTTCTGTTTAAAATATTTTGTATATTGTTATACACTATGGATATTGTTGTCATATTGCACTATACGTTTCTACCTTCAATTAAGATAGTTCCATATATTGTCACAAATATGAGGTCTTTTGCCCTTTTGTCCTGTATATCTGTTTATATGTTTATTTTTTACAATGTGAAGCTTTAGTCTGTAATTTATATAGATTGATAAGAATTACAGGTTGTCACCCATGCTTGTCATACTTATAGTCATGTTAGTTAGTTTTTTTAATATACAGAAATAAATGTCAGATGAATAGTCAATCTTCAAACCCTTCATACACCTACAGAATATGGCATTTAAATGTTTTAATAACATAGAATTCTGCTGATGTGAGATATGATTGGTTCTGGAAGTATCAATCTATTCCCAAGAGGATGTTAGTCACCGAAGGCACTCTATATAGAGTTTTTCTTCTTCCTTGAATAAATGGCCTGTTGGGCAAAGAGCTGCCCCTGCCTCAGCTGCTGACAAGTATGCACTCTGACTAATCCAGATAAGCAAGAGAAAGTGACTGCTGAACCATGCCAAGACAAGGGAGGACAGCCCTTCAAAAATTTCTGCTTTAAAAAAAGGATTTGTCAGATATTCTAAGTTTCCAAAGTGGATACCTCAACATTACAGTAAAACATTGTGTGACTGCGCATCCAGCTGTCTATGCCGTTTGTTGCATATTTTTCAAAATTGCTTGCTTGTACTTCCCACTCACTAAGGTAATATTTTTCTTCTCAGGTTTTTGATAGAGTTGAAGACTAAATAGTTATAGTTACAATCCTCTGGTATTTTAGCAAAGAACAGTTTGTGTATAAAATTTAAAATTTTCAGGATAGTACAGCTATTGTAGTAATCACTGTTACTTGACAGTACGCTGACCCCAATATTTAAAATACGGTTTTTGCTTGATGTTGTTCTTATTGGCTGTAGATCTATTTTTGTTTTTGTTATTAACCATTTTTTCTTCTAGACAGTACTTGATAATTGATCTTGTATATGACTTTGTATTAGGTTTAGAACCTTCTGATTTAGACAAAAAGGGGAATTTGCTCAATCAATTACCTTGGAACATCTGGCCAAATAGAGGCAGGGCTTCATGGCTATATATATATATATATATATCTATATATATATATCTATATATATATATATATATATATATATATATATATATATATATATATATGTGATTGCTTAAGACCGAAGAGGGTTCACAGATTCATTCTCTCAGTCTCTAGGTGACTAGAGGCAAGACAGATAGCTCCATTCTTTCTCAGGAAGAACAAAGGTCAACAGCAGCTGTTCTCCTGTGGTACTGTATCTCTGAGTATATATTTCTGCATTTTCATAGCTTAGTATATTTTTGGTACCCCTTAAACAGAGTCTTGTGGAATTAATGTAGCAGATCTTCTGTAAGATAAATATTAATTTCTTGTAAGTTATATTTATTTATTTATTTATTTATTATTGAAAATGTATGTGGTAAGAATAGCAGTTTTCCCTCCCCTATTTTGTTCCAGATCCTCATTTTCCTACTCATAAAAATCCTTGCTTTCTTTCTCTTTAGAAAGCAGACAAATAAAAAAAGAAAATGAACTAATATTAACACAGTTGAAAGCCCAAGAAATAAGCATAACAGACCCGAAGAAAACCCCACAAAATCAGAAATCTTAATATGCAAGCCTAATATTTAAAAAATAACCAAGTAAAACAATATGAGACAAAAAATATTATACAAAAATACCACTTAGTTCATCTTGTGTTGACCATCTATTTCTGGGAATGGGACATGCCTTTGAATATTGTTTATAAATTTAGTGATAGTGCAACGGAGTCACTAAAAAGAGGTTTTTAATCAGAAATAGCTTGATGGTTAGGAATAGGAACATGTATCCACTTCTCTCTCTCTCTCTCTCTCTCTCTCTCTCTCTCTCTCTCTCTCTCTCTCTCTCTCTCTCTCTCTCTCTCTTATTCTTTGGAACATCTGTAGTTGGAACCTGTTCATGCCCTGTGCATGCTGCTACAGTCTCTGTGTATTCATGTGTGCATCAGTTCTGTTGCATCTGAAAGATACTGTTTCTTTGGAGCCATCTATTTCCTATGGCTTCTATAATCTTTCTCTTTCTTGTTCTTATAGCTTTTTTAAACCCTTAAGGAAGGAGTTTGATGAAATCATTTCATCTGAGTGTTCCAAAGTTTCTTACTTTCTTCACAATGCCCAGTACAAAGTCTCGATATTTGTTCCTATTTACAGCAGAAGGATTCTTCTCTGATGAAGGTAAAGCAAGATGATGGTTTATGGATACAGTAGAATGTCATAAGGAGTCATTTTATTGATATGTTCCTTTAATAAAACAGGTATTCTTATTAGTTTTGCTATTGGCCTGGTCTACCTAGTCTCAAGTTTGTGGCCACACATTAGTCGTGGGGTCTATCTCATAGAGTGTGGTTTTAAATCCAATCACAAAGAGTTGGTTACTGCCACAATTTTTGTGCCACTATTGCACCAGCATATCTTGCAATCAAGTCACCATTTTAAATTACCAGGTTTGTAGTGAAGTAGGTGGTTGCCTTATTTTTTGGTAACATTCTGAGTACCTTCTAGCACCATAAACATAAAACAGTACGAGTGAAGGCTGTAGACAGGCTTGACTTCTACATGTTCAATAAGATATGCAGATGTGTTCTTCATCAATAGGATCTTATAATCGGTTTGTGGAGAGCAACCAATAGACCTGGCAATAGCATGAGCTGTTTGGAGGTTTCCATGGTACCACTTTAGTCAATAATTAAATTATATGTAACCCATTTCTAGAACTAGATGTTTCATTTGGTGGAGAAAAATATCTAATTGGGGCACTGTTCATTTCCACTTATATGTGTGTGTGTGTATACATTTATGATTCTACAGTAGTAGGTATCAATGATTCCCTAGATGGCATCTAGTGCTATTTGTTCCTTCCTGTATTAACCCCCTTCACCCTCTTTTCTCCTCATACTGCTCTTGTCTATACTGTATCTCTCTATAACTATTAATTTTCCATTCCTTAAGAGATAATCCCTCTCTATTAATTTACTCTATGTTTATCCTCTGTGGTTAAATGGATTGTAGCCTGATTGAAGGCTTATTATGGCAATATATTGAAGGCTTAAAGCCAAAATCTACACAGAAAAGAACATATACCATATGGTCTTTTTAGGTCTAAGATACCATTTTCTAGTTCCACCAATTAACATGCTAATTTCATGGTTACCTTTTTTAAAGAAGTGGAATAATATCCCACTGTGTCAATGTACCACATTTTCTTTATCCATTCATTTGGACATCTATTTGACTGGAGCAACAATGTACATGAAGGAGAGAAAGTATTTATATGTGAAGTCCTTTGGGTATATGCCCAAGAGTGGATTTTGAAACTGGATCTTGAAATACATTAATTTCTAGCTTCCTAAGTAACTGCCACACTGAGTTCCACAATGGTTGTATACATTTGCACTCTCACATGCAATGGAAGAGTATTCACTTACTCCGTATCCTTGCCATAATGACCTGGTATTGGTTTCACTTATCTTGGCCATTATGACTGGCTTAAGATAAAATTTCAGAAGAGTTTTGATTTGTATTTTTTCTGATGGCTAAGGATGTTGAATATTTAACTGTGTTTTTGGCCATTTGAGATTCTTCTGTTAAAACTCTGTTTCAATCTGTACCTCATTTTTAAGCAGTTATATATCTTTGATGTACAAATTATTTTAACTTTTTATATATTTTATATATGAGCCCTTACTGGATGTGTAATTGGAAGAGCCCTTTTCACATTTTGTAATTTGCCACTTTGTCTGAATTAATGTACCTTTTATCAGATAGCATTTCAGTATCAGGAAGTTAAAAAGAACACTCCTAAAAGCAGTTAGGAAATCAAAATCCATCCACAAAGAAGTAGATAATAATAAAATGTGATGTGTGTGTGTGTGTCTGTATGCTCCATTTAAACAAGAAAATCTTGCTACCTATTTCATGAAGTAAAACATTATTGTAAGTGAAGTAAGACAAATATAGGAATACAAATACTATGTAATTTGACTTAAGTGTGCAATCTATAAAAAGTGAATTTATAGAAGCTAAGAATAAAATGGTAGTTACTAGGTTCTGAGTGTACCAGGGAGAAATCTTGAGGAGTTGAAGAGATGTTAGTCAAAAAATTCTAAATGTATATCTTAGTATTGATTGCCTCATAAAAAGAAATAGCTGCAACACCATCTACTCATGAAGCTGAGAAAGGAGTATTTGAAGCCAAAACTTACTTTGGGAACTTACTGAGGTATTGCATCACCATAAAAGGCTAAAGAAGAGGACTATAGGTACATTTCAATAGCAAAATTCTTGACTAAACATGCACAAGATCCAATTTCCAGTATATATAACCAGTATATAATTTCCACTTCCATGTATATTAGTATATTCACTTTTGAGCAAACATTTATTGGAATAAAAACCTTATCAAATTCTGATATTTTACACATGTCAGTTCTAACTTCTGGACATGCTAATAACACATGTGGTTTTAATTTTCTTAATTTGATGTTGATGTCTGCATTCATGTGTAGTTTTTTCATCAGGAACTTGTGAAAATATGCAACACAGTAGGTTCAAACATAGCATGAATAAATTTTTATAGATATGGTGTACTTAAATTATTTTTCCTTTCTCAGAGTGTTTTTTTTAATAACACTTCTCATTAGTCCTATATATGCCTGTATATAAGATATTTGAAAACTTCTCACTTCAACTGAGCTGAAAATAATATAATAAAATATTAATGTCAGTAGCAAACCTATTTCAGCTAAGGACCCAAGAATGATTAAGCTTATTGTTCACCTGAGCCAATATTTCATTTCCCTAAGCCAATGACTGAGATAAAACACTTAAAGAAACATTCCTCAGCACTGCTACAAACTTAAAACTTTGTAAATAATGTATATCAGCATAATGGGTTTATTTTAAAATTGTGTTTTGTTATTGAATAAATAATATGCTTTTGCAGAGATTCATATCACTTAATCTGAGAATCTAGTAGAGGTTATGAAAACTTTTTTTTATTAAAGTGCTATGCATTTTTCTCCATAGAAGAGTTAATACTTTTCAACATAAAGATTAAAAGTCATTTAATTCTTTTTGTAGTTAGCTTAACTGTGAACTTGATAAAGCCCAGAATCCCCTTGGAATTGAAAACCACAATTGAGAAGTTCCCTAGATTAGACTGACCTGTGGACATGTCTGTAGGGTATTTTGCTAATTGCTATTTGATTCTGAAGGGCCCAATCTATTGTAAATGTTGCACTTTTTAGTCAGGTGGGCCTTGGATGCATGAGAAAAGTAGTTAGAAATTCAGTGGGGAGGCAATAAGAACCACATTCCTTTGTGGTTTTTGTTTTAAGCTCCTGTTCAGATTTCACACAGATGATATATAAATTGTAAAATGAAGGAAACCCATTCCCCCCATTAACTGCTTTAAGTCATGGTACTTGTTACAGTAACAAAAAGTAAAGTAGAACAAAAACTGATAGCAGGGTTACAGGGTATTGCTGTGGTTCATCTGACCATGTAGATTTTATGACTTATATTGTTTTCTGAGAGGAGAGTGGAAAATTTGGGGACTTCCAGCTTGAAAAGAGATTGAGTGCTTTTTAAATGAGCTGTTGTAGAAACTTGAAGAAAAATGCTTAGAACAATGCCAATAATGAGGCTCATGAAATTTGTGTGCTGTGTGTATGATATTTTGAAATGATGATTTCAAGAGAGTGGAAAATACTTGGGACACTACTTTAAGACTTAAAATTTAATATTTATTAATTATGCTTCGTTAATATATGTAAATAACATTTGTAAAAGTGACTCATTTGTATAAGGATAGAATGTATTATGTGAGAGTCTTCAAATCCTATTTCTGAAATAATGTCAGATATTGTCATTCTAACTGATAAGTAGATGTAGCATGCAGAATGCAAAATATATGAACATTTTTTAATGCTTATTACTATTTGAAATGTTTAAAGTGACATCCACAGACTTAAGAATAATACCTAAATATTAGACACACACAAAAACACATTAAATATAATGCATTTAACAGTAATAAAAAGTCATACTGGAATTTATAATATAATATACAATATGTGATATTATGTATGATATATGATGTTTGAGATATAACATGCAATACATAATATAGCATATAATACATAACATGACATATATGATATTATATGTGATATATAATATATGACACATAAAACATATAAGTATGAACTATGGTGCGGAATGTATAACATCTAAGATATGACATATAACACATAGTATAAAATATATAATATGTGATATAACATATATTATACATGATGCACAATGTATTATGAGTGATATATGATGTTATATATGAAACTCAAAATGTTATCAATTTTATATTTTATATTAAACATAATAATTATATATAATGTTCAGTTTTATATAACTAACACTAAAATTAAATCAGGCTTCAAGTTTGGTATATCGTTCATTTTATTTTTTCCATCTGTATACATGTTTTCTTCTCATTTACTCTAGTAGCATATGGCTGCAACACTTCTTACCTCACAAACAGCATGTATAAATTTTTAGAGGATAGGAGAAATTATAGTCATTAACATGTACAATTAATATTTACTAATACAACAGCTCCTTGCCAACCCCAGAGAGAAACTTCGTGTTCATTATCTGATCTATTTATACTACTTTTACAATTGTTTCTAGTATCCAGAATATAGTATAAACAAATTTAGTTAAAGATTACTAATATTACACTATTGAAATTTAGATTCCTATGAAGTTTATTGAAGAGATATGAAGTATTTGCCCACAAATCAAAACTAATTCAAGGCAAAAATTTTGAATGTTGTTAAATATTGAGAAATATCCATTTCAATTGTACATTTCTCTGTTTTCTAATATTTATAACATTTTAATTTTTGACAAATCAATATCTGTACTAATTTGGGTGACACACTATGATTAACATGCTGTCTTATGACTATAGCAAATATCTATGTACTTTTCATCTTATGACTCAAAGGAAATATTTATTAGAAATAAATGTATTCTAATCTTTTTTCAGACAAATCTTGGTTAATTACCATATTATAAGATATATATCAAGCCCACTTATTTTAAGTCACACTAAATATTTCAACAAATAAAATATGGTAAGGCATGTAAATATACTTAAACACATTACATAAAATTCCCAGACTATTAAAGTGATTTTTTCTAGCATGTTGTTTTCACATACATTTATACACCTTTCTTTTTAAGTGATTTGCATGCTATTCAAATAAACCATGCTTTGCATGTTTAAAAAATCAAAGTGTTCTTAGTAACATGAAAATAAAATACTTGTACTTCCTACCTGAAAATCTTGGGAAAGTTCATAGTTTTTACTACTCTTTTTTTGCTTCAACTTTATTTCTTACCACATCTTAAAATTTACTCTGTGAAACTAAATATTGGACTGCTTTTTTACTTTGATACCTAACAACATATATATTTAAACAATTTCTCTAAAGTTTCTTTTTCTTAGAAAATGTTTATTTTAATTTCCAAACTACTGAATCATTCATTTTTCAGTTCCAACTCAAGATTCATTTTCTCCAGATAGAGTTCTATAACTTCTGGGATTAGATTAATAGCATGTTGTGCTAGCTAGGTTTATGTCAACTTGGTAGAAGCTAGAGGTATCTGAAAGAAGAGAAACTCAAGTGAGAAAATGCCTTCATAAGATTGAGATGTAAGGCATTTTCTTAATTAGTGATTAATGGGAGCAACCCATTGATGTTGGTGCCATCCTTGAGCTGGTGGCCCATGGGTCCTATAAAAAATTAGGCTGATTAAATCATGGGAAGCAATATGTAAGCAACATCCTCCCATGGCCTCTGCATCAGCTACTGCTTGAGTTTCTGCTCTGATTTCCTTTGATGATGAATAGTGATATAATAGTGTAATCCAAACCCTCTTCTGCACCAACTTAATTCTTGATCATGGTGTTTTCTTGTATCAATAAAAATCATGATTAACACAATATACTTTGTAGCAGTGGCCACCCAGGACCAAGAAACCTCACAATAACAGATGGCACTATGTGGGGCACCCGACATGGGGCAAATATCCACGTAAAGCCTGAGAAAGATTAGAAAGGGCTAATCAGAAGCTGAGACAAAGCAGCTTCCAAATTGTGTATCTGAAGTGGGTCATTGTACAGAGAAAACTCTCATCTGGCTACATTAAAAATGGCGCCAGTGGACTGGCAGCAGGCAGTGTAAGCTGCAATCAGGCTGGTTCCTGAAATCTCACAGAAGACTCAGTAGCATGTGATTGACTTAAGGTTTCTGTTTATTTTGAAAAAAATAAAAAAAAAGACAGTTTCTTAGTAGCATCATTTTCTTGGGTCTGCTCTGTTTGCTGGTCACGAACAGAGACAAGGTCCCTTTAAGAGAACTTCCTGATTCAGACCTATCTGAAAAAACTATGTGGCTCTTTAAGAGAGTGCGAGTATTTTAAAAGCTCTTATGGTTGAAAAATGATTAAGGATTTACAATAAAACAGATTCAGATGAAAAGAAAAACCTGTAAATGGGTTACAATGTGTGTAAAAGGTACATAGTCTTCAGAGAGAAAAGAAAGAGGATAGAGAAAGTCTTTAAAAAGAGAAGTAGAGTAATAACAATATAATAAGCCACATAAAGATGGAAAATAGACACAAAATCTGGATTTTGGTTGTTATTGTGTGTAGTAGTAGGGTTTCTCGGTCCCGGGAGGCTAGAGGTCCAGAGACCCACAGACCTGCCGCCCGAGACCTCTTAGCCACCTGCCGCTCAGGCCCCCAGAAATGACTCAGACACTTATATTAACTTCATGCTGTTTGGCCTATGGCTCAGGCACATTGCTAGGTAGCTTACATCTTAAATCAACCCATTTCTATTAATCTGTCTGCCATGTGGCCCATGGCTCGCCCGTGCTCTTACATGCTGCTCCTTTGGGCTTCTGGCTCGATCTGCCTGACTCCGCCCTGCTTCTCATACCTATGCTCTGATTTCTCCTCCTACTTCTTCTATGGTGCCTGTCATGGCCCAAAACAGCTGCTTTATTTAAAGATTGAGATTCACAGCATACATAAATGCATTCCCACATCAATTGTGTTTTCTTTTAATTTTTTAACTGTTAATGAGCTAAATGCAGAAAGACAATGGATTATAAATGCAAAGGCTACTAAGTTAAACAAGAATATATACTTTAAGGTATTTCAATTTTGAAATTTGTGTATTAGGATTTATTGCTTTAGAAGAGTTCTGCTATTGTTTCCACAGAAGATGAGAACCTGTAGATTGCTTCTGGGCAAATATGGTTTCACCAACCAAGACCCCCTGAAAAAAATCTCTGATAGGAGGAGATGGCCGTATCAACTTCAGGCTACAGACTATGATCCAGTCTCAAGAACCTGTGAGATTTTCAATGCCCCATTATCAGCAGGAAGTAGTAATGGAAAACTATGTCCATATTCCCAAAATATTGTTTGTAAATGTTTGTTTTCATTATAAATGGTAAATGGTCTAGTTAATCTCTTTATAAGAAGAAAAAGGGGATATGGTATATGAATGATTTTTTTTAAAACTTAGATTATCGAATTTACTTAGATCAGGAAATCAGCTGTTAATCTCAAAATGTTTTACATTGGTACAGATTGTGGTTTATTGCTACAAATTTAGGGTCAATTCTCTTATGCTGTATGTATTTTTCTACTATTGCTTAAGATATGATGTTTATGCAACTGATTTAGAATTGTAATGTATAATTAAGAAATGCATGTATACAAAGATATATTTTAATTAGGTAGGTAATCTTCAAATACTTCTAAGACCTACAGAATATGGCATTTAAAATGTTTTAAGAATTTAGACTTTTCTGAACAGTGAGACAGGTCTGCTCCTTGCAGCACCAATTTACTTCAAGAGAAAAATGGGCATTGATGAAACTCCATATGGAGATTAGTTCCTTTGTGGCATTGGTTAGCCAACGGACATGAACTTGCTCTTACATTGACTGCTTGTCAGCATGCTATTTAACCTGGACATGCAGGTTCTATAAGAAAGTGACCTCTGAACTTTGACAGAACATCCCGAAAGGGTACTTTAGGTTCCTGCTTTGCAGAGAAAGCTGTCAGACATTCTTCAAGACCCAAAGAGAAGCAACTAATGAATGGGCAGAGCAGATTTCCTGCTTCACTGAGATGAAATGAGACTCTGGGCCTGTAGGCTGAAGATGGATGCCCCAACTTTATAAAGGAACTTTAGGTGACTGTCCAGGCAGATAAGTGTCATCTCTGTCATTTCTAGATTTTGCAATTTGCTTGTACTTTCTGTTTACTTAGGTAAATATATCCTTCTGTGGTCTTTCATGTAGTTGAAGATTAGATAGTTATAGGTATAGTTTTTCTTAGTTATTTGAAAGGTATATTGGATATGAAACTTTAGATTCATAAAGATAAGGTAGATGATAAGAGTATTTTCTTTAAGTTTGCTAAATACAAATAGACTAGATATAACTGTAATTCTTGCTTGATAGCTATTTTGTTATATGTAATTTTGCTATGTTAAAATTTAAACCTTCCTTTTTGATTAGACATAAAGGGGGAGGTGATGTGGGAATGCCTTTCTGTATGCTGTGAATCTCAATCTTTAAATAAAGGAGCTATTTTGGCCCATGACAGGCACCATAGAAAAAGTAGGAGGAGAAGTCAGAGCATAGGTAGGAGAAGCAGGGCAGAGTCAGGGGGACAGAGACCAAAGCCCGGAGGAGCTACATGTAAGGAATACAGGTGAGCCATGGGCTACGTGACAGGAAAAATTAATAGAAATGAATTGATTTAAGACATAAGAGGTAGCTAGCAATGTGCCTGAGCCATAGGCCAAATAGCATGAAGTTAATATAAGCATCTGAGTCATTTCTGGGGGCCTGAGCAGCAGTGGCGGGCAGCTAACATGTCTGGCGTGGCAGGTCTGTAGGTCTAGTTTGATATGCAATTTATACTTTAGTAATGTTTCTTTTACATACGTGGATGCCCTTGTATTTGAGGGCATAAATCTTCAGGATTGAGAATTCATCGTAATGATTTTTTCCTGGAATAAATATATAATGTCTTTCCCAGTCTCTAATTGAATTTAGTTTGAAGTCTATTTTTTAGATAATAGATCAGCTACACAAGCTTGCTTCATATGTCCGTTTGATTGGAAAGTCTTTTCCCAACCTTTTACTCTGAGGTAGTGCCTGTCTTTGAAGTTGAGATGTGTTTTTCTTGTATGTAGCAGAATGATGGATTCTGCTTTTGTACTCATTCTGTTAGTCTGTTTCTTTTTATAGGGAATTGAGTTCATTGTTATTAAGGAATATTAATAACCAGTGATTGATATATACCTGTTATATTTTTTGGTGGTTGTATGTGTGGTTGTGTTACCCTTAGTTGGGGTTTCCTTCTTTGAGATGATCTGTTGCTTGTGATTTTGTGGTTATACCTAATATCCTTAGGTTGTAATTCTCTTTCTAGTGCTTTCTGTTGGACTGAATTTTTGGATAGGTATTGTTTAAGTCTGGATTTGAAATATCTTGTTTATCTATGTTGATTGAGAGTTTTGCTGGGTATAGTAGTCTGAGCTGGCATCTGTGATATCTTGGTGTCTGTATGTCATCTGTCCACTACTTTCTTTCTGGATTTCATAATATTCATTGAGAAGTTGAGTGTTATTCTAATGCATCTGCCTTTATAAGTTACCTGGCTTTTTTGCTTTGCAGCTCTTAATATTCTTTCTTTGTTCTGTTTGTTTAGTAGTTTGATTATTGTGTGACAATTTGATTTTGGAGGAGGGTCCAGTCTATTTGGTGTTCTGTAAGGTTTATAGGCACTTCTTAAATTTGATAGAAAACATTTTCTTCAATGATTTTGTTGAATATATTTTCTGTGCCTTTGAGCTGGTACTCTTCTCCTTCTTCAATTCCTATTATGCTTAGGTTTTGATTTTAATGGTACCCTAGAGTTCCTAAAGGTTTTGTATTATAACTTTTTGGCTTCAGTGTTTTTATTAATTGATGAGTCTATTTCCTATATTGTATTTTCCATGTCAACATTTCTCTTTTCTATCTCTTGAATTCTGTTGGGTATGCTTGCATCTGTAGTTCTTTGTTTACTCAGATTTTCCATTTCCATCATCCTTTTGGTTTGTTTCTTTTTTATTGCTTCTATTTCAATTTTCAAGTTCTGAACAATTTCTTTTATCTGTATGATTTCTTTCTCTTGGTTTTCTTGGCTTTTGTTTTTTTTTTTTTTTTAAAAAAACAGAATTTATTTATTTCTTTTAATTTTTGTTTTTATTTTTTCTATTTTTAAGGGAGTTAGGGAGTTTTTTTAATTATTTCTTTAATTTTCTCTTTCAAAGCTCTACCATCCTGATAAAGTTATTTTTAAGGTCATTTTCTTCTGCTTCTTCTACATTAGAATGTTCAGGTTTTTCCGTTTTAGAGCCGCTATGTTCTTATGGTTATATATTATTCTTTATGTTTTTGAATGTGTTCATGTACTATCATCTACCCATCTCTTCCTCCAATCAGTGCAAGCTTTATTTGTGTTTTAGAGAGCTGATTTTGGTTCAATCTTCTCTGGATATGCTTTTGTCTCAGAGAGCTTCTGAGATTTCAGGGTTGTAGGTGGGTTTTCAGAAGAGAATAGGATTTTTAGATTGCAAAGTCCAACCAACTAAGGTGTTAGTAGGGATGCTTGCCTACAAGAGTCTTCCCTACTAGCCTGCAACTAGGGCAGTAATTGGTGGGATGGGGTGCACAAGCTGTCTCAAAATTTTTATGTAATGTTAAACATATTTTATCCAAGGCTAGTCAATATACATAAAATATCTTGTTATTAAATATAAAATTAAATGTTGTAATATAAGGATACTCATGTAGTTTTAATGATGAATGCTTTTAATTTTTCTAGAGTGATAAATTGTTCTCTGGAGATATATTGCTGTATGCTTTGTACTTTTATAAAATTATAGCATAGCCTCTGGAGGTGTCACTCAGTAGTAGAATATGTGCCTAGCATATGTACATTCCAATATTCAATTCTCTGCCAAAACAGAATCTATTATATTGCTAGTGTTTAATACAGCAATACTATTTCTTGGTATACAGCCAAAGGAATCTGAGTAATCATGAAATAGATACCTACAAACTTACTGAGACACTATTCACAATAGCCATTTTATAGCAACCACGTACATGCCAATCAATACCTGAATGGATTAAAATATAAAGAAGATTTATTCGGATTTTTTAATGAGATTAAACTACCTATTCAGAGAAAATGAACAGAACTAGAGATGATCTTGTTAAGTTATGTGAGACCTAGAAAGGCAAATATTGAGTATTTTGTTTCATATGAAGAATCTAGATATTTAATAATTAAGACATTAAAATAAAAGTGGCTATTTAAAAAAATTGTGGTTCTGAGGAGGGGCATAACAATGACAAAGAATACAATGGAGATAAATATGACCAAGGTACATTGTATGTGTATATTATACAATGAAACCCATTTTCTACAGTGAATGTAGTTTAAAACATTATGGCGAATGGCAGAAAAATCACAGATACTTACCTCCAAATTTATCCAATAGAAACTACTAATGGTTTAAATCAGTAGTTACAATATTATGTGCAAAGCATGCAGAGTATATTTTCATAAAACATAATATCTGAGTTGTTTTTTAGTATAAAAGAACTAGTTCTTCCAGAAAGAGAGAAACAATAAGTAGATCAAAATATGAATGTGTATAAAAAGTACTGAAAGGCTTATGAAACAAGATGCATATATTTAATAAGAATATGTTTATGCAATCAAAGCTTTGAGTACTGTGTCCTGTTTTAAAGTGATGTTCATTAGTTAAATATGTCTTAATACTTTTATAGATTCTATTTCTACAAAGCTATTTTGAAAAAATGGCCTAGGATCTTGCTAAGGACTTTTATAGGCCTCCAGGTAGTAATGATCTATCTTACTGGCCTGACTCTTGTGGGAGTGACCTATTTGATTGCAATGGGTTCTCCTTCATAACTCCTGTAATATAACAAAAAATGTAGAGGACTGTAGTTGCACAAAGGCACAATAATGATGTTACTAAGTATGAAAGTTTTTGCACTTATAGAAGCCCGTATAATCTGGAACTTGGCACAGTTTCTTCTCAATTGAATTAGAGGATATCCTTATTAGTCCAGATTGAACAAGGGGTTAGTGGGCTTAGCAGATGGGCTGGGCTTTAGATCAATTTAGTAGACTCAATGGTTAGAAAATGAGCAATATACCTTGAAAGTTGGTGAGGGTAAAATCAGAATCTGCAATTTTGGGTCTACATGGAATACAGACAAAATGTACCAAAACCTGTAATATAGAATATTTGATGTAGATTCCAGTAAGATCTCTCAATTTGTTGTTAATCTTTTAAAGGGCAACTATACATTTATAAATCTCTCTCTCTCTCTCTCTCTCTCTCTCTCTCTCTCTCTCTCTCTCTCTCTCTGTGTGTGTGTGGTTTTGCTTTTAGGTTTAAAGAGCTAAAAATGTTTACTGGTATATGAATAAAGAACAATTAGGAAAAACAGAGGGCTGAGCCAGCAATACGGCCAGTAAGCAAAAGCAATTCTCATACAAGACTGAAGACTAGAATTTTATCCCTGGAAGCCACATAAGTAAAAGAAATTGTCCTTTTAACCTGTGCGCTTACATCAAGACATGCATATGAGAGAGTAAGAGGCTAACAAAAGAGAAAATCACATGTCTTATAATTAGTAAATCTTTAAAACTTTGATTTTGCAAATTACTCTTGGATCTGAGACCACTAAAAGAATCAAGAATCATATTTGAATACATCTATGCAGTGGGTTATAAGCTCTGAAAAGAAAATAAATCATTCAAATTGTAACAGATAATTTCAAAAGTATACTTCTAGGTGAGTACTTCTAAATTGTTATTTTATGAGCAAACACATAAAGAGTATTGTGGGAATATGTTTCAAATTTAATAAAAACTAGTCTGAGATATCAGAGGACAGACCCATCTCTTTCAGTTTTTTTTAATATTTTTTGAGACAGAGTACAAAGGCTGGAGAGGTGGCACTGTCCTCTCCAGACTGGTTTGTTTTATTGTTTGCTTGGTTGGTTGTTTTTTTTTTATTTGTACAGAGTTTTCTGTGTAACAGTACTGGCTGTCCGGGAACTTGCTTTGAAGACCAGGCTGGCTTTAGAACTCACAGAGATTCTCATGCCTCTGTTTCCCAAGTGCTGGGACTAACTGTGTGAGCCACAGCTTCTACTGCCTGTTCTGTCTTTCTATGCCTGCCTTAAATACCCTCTTCACTCAATTGTTTCATACCCAGGTTAAGATTAAAGGCATGGCACCGTCACTGCCTGCCTGGGAGCTTAGAACTCCCTCTGTAAACTAAACTGACCTCAAGCTCAGATCTGCTTGGATTAAATTCATAGGTCACCACTCCCAGATATTCCCTGTGGCTGAGATTAAAGGTGTGAGTTACCACTGTCTGATCCTCCTAGACTGACTGTGGGTACTTCCCTCTGCTATCTCAGACTGGTTTTTATTAAATTTCAAACACATCCCCACAGTGTATGTATTATTAAAAAGACATGCTTAGTTATTTTACATATATATGTTGTAAAAACATTTAAATTAAAATTTATCAAGTTATTACTTCTCTCACTGCTGTAAAAAATTCTTGACAAATATTACTGAAGGAGGGGTTTATTTTGTTTGTGTTTGAGAATACAGTATGACATGATGGGGAAAATATTGAGACTGGGCTTGAAGGACCTGTATCTACAGTCAGACTGCAGAAAGAAAAATGTTACTTTTAAGTTCATGTTATCCTTTTTATTCAGGCCAAAAGCTCAGCTGATGAGCTCCTATTTAAAGTAGATCTTCATACCTCGCTTTAGAAACTCCAAGATAACCATGTTCAGAGGTTTGACCCTTAGAAGATAGAAATCTTGTCAGATATTAGCCAACAACTCTACAAGCATTGCTTATTATGAAAACTTTAAAAATTCTTGTAGATATTTCATAATATATCTTATTAATTTTCCTATTTGACAGTTTCATACATGTATATGATTATGATTTATTTCAGTTTCACTCTTTTCTCTTATTTTGTCTTCTTCAACCATCTCCACCCCCTTTATCACAATTATTTCTTTGTGTTTTGTGGTAATATATTATATGTTTAATAAAACCAGTCTGGAATATGAAAGAACAGATCCAGGAGGATCTCACAGTTAATCCAGGAGGATCAGAGATTGGTAACTTATGCTTTTAATCTCAGCACAGGGTGTGTGTGTGGCGGGGGGGGGGGTGGGGGGGGGGTGGGGGGGGGGTGGGGGGTGGGGGGGTGGGGTGGATACTGGGAGTGGTGACCTATGCCTTTACCCCATAATTCACAGAAACACAGAAAGATCTCTGTATCTGGAGTAATCAGGCAGAGGTGGCACAATACCACCTTAATGTGGGAAAAGGAGATGTCGCTCACTCTTTTGCCTACTTATTTGCTTCTTTTTCCTCTACTAGGTTGGCCTAATAGTCTTAATATCAGGGGATTGCTTAGTCTTTTTATAACTTGATATGCTATTTGGTTAATATTTCTGGAAGCCCTGCCTTTTTTTAAAGGAAAGGAAGAGGAGTGGATCTAGGGAGCTAGGGAGAGGGGAATATTTGAGAATCACTTGGAGGAGAGAAGGGAGAGGAAACTTTGTTCAGGTTGTGACATAGGAGAAAAGAAAGTTAATGCCTATTTTATTATAAAAGATATTTTATTGCATTATGTATTTTTATTATAAAAGATACTTTATTGCTTCTAAAAGATTATAAAACAATTTTAATTTATATAAATATTATTTAGAATATTTGTTACATATGGATTTTGGTTCCTTGCAATACCATTTTATCCTAAGTAAGAGTATGGAATTTTCTGAAAAATAATATCTGTTACTTAAGATAGATATTCTATTTATTATGAATAAATTAAACATTAATTTATTTTCACTGTTATAATTCATAAACATGAGTCACCATTTTGGGGTCAAATAAAATAAATATTGAAAAATATTGCTTTAATTGACAGTTAAGACATTGTTACAGTGGATTCAAAACTGACAGAAAATTTCACTGTTATATATAACTTAATAGTACAGCTCAATAAATTATCTTGAGTATGTGTTTTAGAATTAATATAAAATATGTTTTAAAATCAGTAATCAACAATTTGAAAGTTTTAACTAATCCTATTTTCTTTGCACATGTTCCCATTGTTTTTCTTGATCTTGTCACAGCATCTGCATATTCAATAGCTATAACATTTAAAAATACTGTACTTAGCAATTAGACAATAATTTCCTAGTTATTTCTACATATTTTTGATCACACAACATTATGCCAATAATCTCCTATCCTGAAGTTAGAAAAAAGATACATTTATGTAGGACTTGTAAGGAGATTTGTAAATACAAATTTTACAGCACTACTGCCTAATAAATGTCAAAATACAAACATATTGAGGTTGCAAAAACAGAAACTATAGAAGTGGTCTCAATGGCAATAGTCATATAGCAATTTCTCTTCTTTTCTTTTTAAAATTTTTTTATTGATGCTTTTGGTTTTTACATCATGTATCCCAAGCACATTCATCTCCCAGGTCTCTTGCAACTTTGCTCTTCCCTTTAAAAAAAACTTAAATTAAAACCAAGAAACAACCAAAAAAGCAAAAATCTTGGCATGGAAGATGTGGTGTAGCTCAGTGAACCACACAGTATACCCTTTAGTTCATACATCTTTACTTGTCAGTATTCATTGTAATGAGATATTGGCTTGGTTCAAGGCTTCTGGATTCTGCTTTCTTATTTATATTGGGTCCTCAATGGAAATTCTCTTGGACATCCTGTTGTTCTGTGTCATGGAGGTCCTGTATCTTTGGATCAGCAAGTCAGGCCACTTCACATGCCTCAGAAGTTCATAGACAAGGTGGATGTTGGAGTGGGCCCTGGTCCTGGCCTAGGTAGTATCTGGTTGTGTTGGTAACCCCAAAATTGTCAACATCACTGGGAGATCTTCAGGTCTGATCTAGTAGATTCACCCAAAGCAAGAGGCAGCAAGAAATTGGGCTAGCTCTCCTGCTGTCATGTCCTCAAGTCTAGCACACTTGTATTTACGCTACCAAAGTTAACTTTACTCTTTTTCTCAGAATTGCAAGGCCTTCTGCAGCTGGTGAGAGGCAGAAAGAGCTCTTGACCTCAATGCCAGTTCTCCAACCTTCTGCAGATGGCCATAGAGTTTATAATTTCTTCACCATGCTAATACATGGATTATGAGGGAGAAGTGGGAACTGCTGTCTTATTTTCACTCTGTTGTCTTATTTTCACTTTACAGAACCAGCTCACTTATGTCCCTGCTGACAGGGTCAGCTCTATTGGCTTACCTAGGTAAAGTGTATGGCCAACTTTTCTGAGTGCTGCAGCTGATGAGGAGCAAGACAAGCTCTCCCATTCTTGTGGCCCCGGTTTCAGGTCTCTTGACAAGTGGCAAGGAGAAGAGGTTATCTCTCTTTCACTTGTGTCACCGCATGGCAGACAAAGAGGTTCAGGATCAGCTATGCTGCTCTCACATCATCCAGGTTTTCTCACCTACACACCTTGTCAAGAAGGTCAGTTCTACTGTGCTGCACAGGTATGGTGCAGGGTCTGTTCTCCCAAATGCTGCTGCTGGTGTTAATTCTCCCAGTCTTGTAACCTCAGGGCAAGCTCTCCTAGCTGCAACCTGCTTTGAGGGGCAAAAGAGAGGAAAGGTGTTCTCTCCTTTCTCCACTCCACCTTAAACTGAATGAGGGGTGGGGCTAGATATCTCATGCAGCTTCACCTGTACAGATTACCTGCCCCCATGCTACCAGTTCCACTCAATGGTCAACAGGGTCAGCTCTACTGTGCTTCTTCTCTTGGTTTTAACCAAGGCAGAAACTTTGAGTGTAAATTAGCAAAGAAAGAATGCTAACTTAGGATGCAGTATGAGTTAAATCAAGAAAAAAAGGAACATTTTCCTTACTATCTGCTTCACAAGAGAATATCATGGATCTTTATTATTAATTGCTAATAATGGTTTATAGAATATGGATTTAAGCCATTCTATATTATTTTAAAGGAAAGGAAAACAGCTAAAATTTTGCTCCATCAGAAAACATACTTTTACTAAATTCAAAAGGGTAAAATTAAGTATTAAATCTCTTAATTGAAGTCTGAAGGAATAATGCATTAGAAATAGAGGAATCATTATTTTGGTTTCCATGAAGATCTTGAACTCAAATAGCAATTATAAATATCCTCAAGGAACTGAAAGACAATATGAATATGTACCCAAATGAAAATGAAAAGAAAAAACACAGTTGATTGAAATTAGAAAAAAACATTCAAGTTATTAAAATATTATTAAATGAACAGATTGCATTAGTGAACCAACCCCAAAGTGAAATAAAATTTGAAACTAAATTTTCAGTTAAGTCAAAAAGCTTTACAAATGGAATAGTTCAAGCAGAAAATCTAATATTTGGACTTGAACACAAGGTAGATGCATTTAGTCATTCAGACAATGAAAATGATTAAACAAAACAGCAAAAACAACAAAATGATAAACAATGAACAGAAAGTATAAGAATTCTTGGGTAATATAGGAAGGTAAAACAGGAATCTTAAGTACAAAAGAAGGTTAAGAACTCCAGTCCAAAATTACAGAAACCATTTCAAAGAGAATCATAGAAGACAAATTTCAAAATCTGAGGATTGAGATGCCTGTTATAACACAAGAAGCATATAGAACACCAAGTGACCAAGTGTACATTACCAGAAAAAATTCTCTATGTTGTATAATAATAAAACATTAAATATACAGAACAAAGCAAGTATATTGAAAACTGCAAGAATGATCTAGCTATATATAAAGGGCAAGTCCATCAAAATATCACCTGGTTTTTCTACAGAAAAAATTAAAGCTAGAATTCCATGGAATAATGTAGTACAAGTTCTTTTAGCCTACACATAGCAGCCCAGACTACTATACCCAGCAAAATCATTTGTTATAACCAAAGAAGAAACAAGAACTTTCTATAATAAAAGCAGGCTTAAAATTTTATGATATACAGGTGGCTCTTCAGAAAATACTTGAAGGAATATTTTGGATGGAAAAAGAGGATAAGTAAATTAAATATGTTCCAGTGAAGTAAAAAACAGAATTGGATTGCTGATTAAACAAAAGAGGGCTACGAAAACAAATACCTTAAATTTTAACAAAAAAGCAAGTTCCAATATGAATCCTTCAATGATAACTATACATACAAATATTCTCAAATTTCCAATAAAATAATACAAGTTAATGTAGTGAATAAAAATACAAGATCCATCATTTTGATACAACAACAAAAACATGCTTCATCTCTAAACATATAAAACACATTAAAGTAAAAGGATGAGCACAGGTACTTCAAATAAATGGAGCCAGGAAACAAGTCGGCACAAAAATTCTAATGTCTAAAAAATTAGACATCATAGTAAGACAAAAAAGTTCCATTCATCAAATGAATACTCTACCAAGAATATAGCACAATACTAAACATATATGCACCAAATTCTGTACATCCATCATAACAAAGTAAATGCAATTGACATAAAGCAAAAGATTACCAAAAACATATTAATGATACATTATTTAAACACCCCACTTTCATCAATTAAATAAATATCTAACCCTCCAAAAATGAATGTAGAAGTCATATAGCTCTCATTATGTATGATATAAAATATGCTAACATGTATCTACAGGAATTTCATAAAATGTCTAGGTATTGATACTGTAAAAATTGATATCCTGCCAAAAGAAAACTGCAGATTTAGTGCTTTTTTTACTGAAATTCCAAAGCCATGCTTCACAGAAATTAAAAACAATAATCTTATAATTTATGTAGAAACAAAATGCTACAGGATATTCAAATATTCTAAACAATAAAAACATTAATGGAGATATAACCATTATTTATTTCAAGTTGTACTAGAGAGATATAGTAATATGGGCATAATGAAATTGATATAAAAAAGAGAAAGCATCAGTCAATGGAGTATATTTGAGGATTCAGATATAAGCCAATACTCCCTACAGCCACATGCCTTTTGACAAAAGAGCCAAAAATACAGATAAAGGAAACCAGCATCTTCAATGTTTCTGGTCAAACTGAATAACTAGGTGTAAACAAATAACTATTACATATCTTTTACATTGAATAAAATTCAATTCCTAATGGATCAAATATTTTTTCATAAGACATGGTATCTCAAAGTCTGTTAAAGGAGAAAGAGATAAACTTCAAGTTACAGGCACAACACACATGCACACACACGTACACACTTCTCTGAAAAGGACTGCAGTAGCACAATATTTGGGACTAACAATTCACAAAGGACAGTGCATGAAACTAAATTACTTCTGAAAATGAAAGGAAACTGATATTTGAGTGAAGATGTAGCATACAATATGGGAAAATAATTTTCTAACTCTGCAGCTGACAGGGAGTTGATGTCTGAAATATACAAATAACCTGCATAGAAAAATAAAAATCAAGAAACCAAACAACCTAGTGGAAAAACATTGTATAAAACAAAATAGTTTCTAAATATGCATATAAATACCAGAGAACTATAAATATTCAACATCCTTAGCCATTAGGGAAACATAATTTAAAATTACTTGGAAATTTCATCTTACCTTAGTCTGAACTGTTAAGGTTAAAAAATGATAACAAATACTGGCAAAAGTATAACTTATTTACTGTTACTGAAAGAGCAAACTACTGCAATGTCTATAAATTTTTATAAAAATCAGTATGGAGATTGCAAAAATATCCAGAAATAATATATCCATATCCACCCTTTTGCAACAGCTATATCATTTTTAGATATATTCCCAAAGGACTCTATATACTACTACAGAAATAGTTCTCATCCATGTTTGTTGCTGCTGTACTTACAATACTCATATTGATGAGTGAATAAAGGAAGTATGCTACATATACACAGTGAAATTTTATTCATCTATAAAGAAAATTGATATTATGAAATTTTCATGCAAATTAATGAAAATAGACTGATATAGTATGGTAACATAGCCATTAATTTTTTCTTATATATAGATACTAGCTCCATATCCTTAAATGTGTATGATTAAGTGGGAGTACCACCAGAAGTCAGGAAACTAATATGTGGAGGAATATAGTACAGGTAGTTAAGATAGAACAAAGGAAATGGAACAATGCCTTACCCAGGCAATACAGTCTAAAAATAAAAACCATTTCCAGATATAAAGTACATGTATTAAGTTTTTGGTTAGTTGAATCTCATGGACCTCAGCCATTACAAACATTTGCCATTTATCCTGGCTAGATAACAAGACCCTTATTAATAAAGATATCACATACTTGAGTTATATAATATAGGGAAATACAGTACAGGCCTGGAATTTTTATCTCTAATGCCTAACATTTATATATATGATTTTTGTAGAGAAAGGTAATCAAGAGAACTACCAAGCTATAAATTCTATGAGCTCCAATAATAGCCAACCCAGAAAAAATATATTGACTAGTGAAAAAGTGGCATGAATACTAAGTGATCAAACAACCATTTTATGATTGGACTTAAGGTCCACTGCACAAGACAATTTTTCCTGCTGCCATTGACCAGAGCATGAACCCATATTGATTGATCACTATCCCTAAAAGAAAATGCACTAAAGTTTTAAAAAATATAGTATTTGACTTTCTTTCAAGTACTTCTTATCAGAGAAGATTGTTTTTTCTTTAGTGATAGACTAATACAGAAACCCATAATTAGTGAACCTTCAGAGAATAAAAACCTTAAGACTCAGCCTTCATCTATTTTTTACACTTCAGAATAAAAATTATTAACATAATATATATGGTCAATAAATAGCCTATGATTCTTGACAACAACAAGCCAGACCATATGACTTCTCTTTAAACTTTCCAAAAGTTTCATAAGCCAAGTTTCATTAAAAGATTTTCTTAACAATCCCTTGTTATAAATTCATGATAATGTTCATTCAATATTGCTGGTTATAGCTTACAACTAGCTCAAGTATGTTATTTTTATTTTTATTTAAAAAGGTTTTTACCATGTATATCCCTCCTTGTCCTCCCTTCCCTCATCCCAGTCCTTACAGTCCTCCCTTAGTCTCCCATGACCCCATCCCCCATCCATTCCCCAAGGAGAGCAAGGAGTCCTAAGGTGGGTCAGTTCAGTCTGCTGTATCCATTTGAGGTAAGTCCAATTCTCTCATACCAATATTATGGCTGGGTTAGGTGTTCCTCTTTCATGTATAGGATCATAGTCTGATCCTCCTGTAAGAGGTTCCACATACTGATTGACAGCTATCTACCTTTGTAGGGTTTATTTCCTTTCTCTGAAGATTCTCCAGTGGCTGTTTCTGACTCAGTGAACTCCCAGTAGCTCACATCAGCCATCTCTGTGGGTTGATGATGGATGAATGTCTTTCTGTATGCTTTGACCATCAATCTTTAAAAAAGGAGCTGTTTTGTCCCATGACAGGTACCATAGATAAAGTAGGAGGGGGAATCACAGCATAGGTAGGTGAAGCAGGGCGGAGTCAGACAGATTGAGCAAGCCGCCAAAGAAGAAGCATGTGAGGAACACAGGTGAGCCATGAGCCACGTGGCAGACAGCTTAACGGAAATGGGTAGAGCTAAGATGAAAGAGCAAGCTAGCAAGGTGCCTGAGTTATAGACCAAACAGCATGAAGTTAATTTAAGTGTCTAAATCATTTCTGGGGGCCTGATCAGCTGCGGGTGGCTAAGGGGCTGGGGCTGCAGGTCTGTGGGTCTGCACCACTGGCTGCATGGGACCAGAAACCACATTGTAACAGTGGGTCTCCTCCTCGTGCTCCTAATCCCTTTGCTCATATATATTCTCCTCTCTCTCTCTTCAGCTATTCCAGGTGCTTGACCTGGTGTTTAGCTATGGATCTCTACTTCTGCCTCTATTGATCTCTATATGAAGGTTCTATAATGACACTTAGGGTGGTCATTCATTTGATTATAGGTGAAGTCCTGTTTAGGCACCCTCTCTACTATTGCTTGGAGTCTTAGCCAGGGACAGCCTGTGGGATCTTGGAGGTTTCCCTAGCACCCAGCCTCTTTTCAACCCCACAGTGCCTTCCTCTATCAAGATACCCATCTCTCTTTTTTTTACATCTTTATTGCTCCTCTCACTCAACCATCTGCTTAAAAACATCCTGGTACTGGCATAAAAACAGACTTGTAGATTAATGGAATTGAATTGAAGACCGCAACCTTAATCCATACATCTATGAACACTGATTTTTGACAAAAAGGCCAAAAATATGTAACGCACAAAAGATAATATTTTCAACAAATGGTGCTGGGATAACTAGAGAGAGGTACGTAGAAGAATACAAATAGATCCAGATCTATCACCACACATGAAACTCAAATCCAAGTGGATCAAGGAACGCAACATAAACCAAGCTACACTAAACTTTATAGAAAAACAAGTGGGAAATAGCCTTGAATGCATTGGCACAGGTGACCACTTCCTAAATATATTACCAGTAGCACAGACACTAAGAACAACAATCAACAAGTGAGACCTCCTGAAACTGAGAAGCTTCTGTAAGGCAAAGGACAATAAAACAAAACAATAGCATATAGAATGGGAAAAGATCTTCACCAACCCTACATCTGACAGAAAACTGATCTCTAATTATATAAAGATTTAAAAAAAACTAGAGGCCCAAACCCCAAATTATCACATTAAAAACTGGGTTAAGATCTAAAAAGGGAATTATCAACAAAAGAATTACAAATGGCTGAAAGAAACTTAAAGAATTGGTCAATATCTTTAGTCATCAGAGAAATGCAAATCAAAACAACTCTGAGATACCATCTTATGTCTGTCAGAATGGCTTTGATCAAAAACACAGATGACACCCTATGCTGGAGATGATGTGAAGCAAGGGAATACTCCTCCATTGCAGGTGGGAGTGTAAACATATACAGCCACTTTGGAAAGCACTATGGAGGTTCCTCAGGAAACTGGGAATCAACCTCCCAAATGATCCAGCAATACCACTATTGGGCATATACCCAAAGTATGCACATTTTTAGGCCAAGGGTATTAACTCAATTATGTTCATAACAGCATTATTCATAATAGTGGGAACCTAGAATCAACCTAGATGCCCCTCAACTGAAAAATGGGTTAACTAATTATGGTACATTTACCCAATAGAATAGTACTCAGCTGTAAAAAAAATGACATCCTAAAATTTTCAGGCAAATGGATAGATTTGGAGAGTATCATCCTGAATGAGATAACACAAGCCCAGAAACATAGATATGGTATATACTCACTCATAACTGGATTTTAAACAAAAAGCAAAGCATATCCAGGCTGCAACCAACAACCCCTGAACAGCTTGGAATCAGAAGGAACTTAATAGAGACATTGAGAGATCCACCTGGGAAGAGAAAATAGAGATCTCCAGAATAAATTGAGATCATAATAGGTAGCAACCAAGGAGAGGTGGGAACAAATCATGGAAGAAGGAGATGACCAAGTATGTTATTAACCCAGTATTTCTTTTTCAAATCTATCTAGAAGCATCTACTGTTGTATTGCTATTACTTAACTCTTCTAAGCATTATAAAAGCTAAACAACAAATTTATTGCTATGATATTTTCTTTTATCTTTGCTTTCACGCCTTCCTTCAGGGGTTTTTGGCTAAGAGAAGATGCAAATTTTAACTAAAGGTTAATGATTGTTAATAGCTAAATGTGTTTTCTTTTCAGAAGTAAAATGCCATCACAGAAAATATCACTTGCCTTCTTGCAAATGGCCTGAGTTTAAATTGTTATACAGACTTGTCTAGGCAAGTTATTTACTCCTTTAGAATTCCAGTTTCTTTATTTTGAAAAGTGATCTTGATCTACATAAGTTCATTCTGTGAGTCTTTGATGTTTGCAAAAGGATGGATACCTAATACCTTACAACTGTGCTACTTGAACATTTCAATCTTGTGCTTTTTTAATCTTACACATTATAACATTTTTATGAAAGTGTGCTACTCAGTGCTCTTATTAGGAATGTAACATATAAAATCATTTTGTTCATTTACATGAAAAAGTGTGAGTATTTTTTTTTAAGCAGGTAAAAAAAATGGTCAGAAGTATACAATTGTTTTTTAGTTGTTGCTGTTTGATTGATGGATTGATTGGTTTTGTAGGGGGATTATGTTGTTCCATTGTACATAGTTGTCCCAGTCTATGAATTTAATAAAAAGCGCTGATTGGCCAAAGGCAGGCAGGAAGTGTGGGTGGGGCTACCAGACTAAGAAGACTCTAGGAACAGGCAGAACAGAGCAGAATGCCAGAGAGAAGCCAGAAGAGGCAGAGGACAATGATGCTGCTCTGAGAAAAGGTAGCGAGCCGCATGGCTGAACAGGATAAGAGTCATGCATTAGATTAAGGGTGAAGAGTTAGCAAGTTATATGCCTGGGCCTTAGGCCAATCAGCCTAAAACTATTGTAATCATCTGTGTGTCTCTGCATGCCTGTGAGTCTGTGGGCCTAAACCTTGAGGCTAGGCCCGAAAGTCTGAGCCAGAAACCTCTTGCTACAAAACCATTTTGTTAATTTGCATGAAAAAATGTGAATATTTTTTTATGTAGGTAAAAAAAATGGTCAGAAGTGTGTAATTGTTTTGTTGTTGTTGTTGTTTGATTGATGGATTGATTGGTTTGGTTTTTTTTTTTCTTTTCTCTTTAGGGTCCTACACTATTGCACAAATTCTGTTTCTCTTTTATTATAATAAATAACTGAAGCCAGATATTAGGAAAAAACTGAAATATCAGACAGGCAAACAAGCCACAGCAAGTTCTCACCTAGCCAACTTCTCAGGCCAACTTCAGGAATCCTCAAATTGTACACTTCTCAGTCCTCAGCTGAAAGGGAAAAGGAGTGCAGGCAAAGCCCTGAATTCTTGCCTCCTCTTTCAGTGCCCAACTATCTCAATATCTTCTTTCAAGAACATTACTAGTGCTAGAATTAAAGGTGTGTGCCCCCAACACCTGCCTATGTTTGTCTTTGAAATTAAAAAAACAAAATCCAGATTATCTCTGCCTCCTGAGGGTTGGAATTAAATGTGAGGGTCAACACTCCCTGAACTTCACAGCATGGCTTTGTCCTCTGGTTTTCAGAAAAGCTTTATTAAATACACCATATATCACCACACACCACTCAGTTCCCAAACACATACATGGAAACCTAATCTTACTATGAATGCTCAGCCCTAGCTTGGCTTGTTTCTAGGCAGCTTTTCTAACTTAACTTATCCCCTTTTGTCTTTTACATTTTGCTTGTGGGATTTTTATTATATATTTTATATATATATTTGTCTTCTTACTTCATGCCTGGCTGTGTGACTATGTAGCTGAGTGACTGGTCCTTGGTATTCTCCTCTCCTCCTTCTCTCATTCCTTGTTGTCTTCTTAGAGCCTAGATTTCTCCTTTTATTTATTTTCTGCCTGATGATCCTCTCCTGCCTAGCTATTTGATGATTGATTCTTCATGAGACCAATCTGGTGTCTTAGGCAGGCTAAGTAACATAGTAGCATAGTTTTACAGAGTTAAACAAAATGTAACATAAAAGAATGCTATACATGTATTATTAATCAAATATTCCACAACATAAATAAAAGTAAAGTATCTTTAGTGTTCCACAAGAGAAGAGTTTTGTGTTTATATAAAGAAGAAAAATAGTACCTAACCTTAAGGGTTTGTTGTCTCAACATTTTTTTTCATTATCAACTAAATTTTAAAAACATTATTTCCTGTTTGTTTATATTAAAGTGTTATAATTTTTATTCTGGCCAAAAATATCATTATGCTTTAAAGAGTGACATATGCAATGAACATGTAACTATGTACATGACTTTTATTTGTAATCAATACCAATAAAGCAGCTTAATATAACAATATAACAAGTATCTGAAATTTCAAATATTTATGAGTCAGAACTTTCACTCTTTTTTCAGGATCTTTTATGAATTCAGCTAATTTGTTGTCTCCAAATATTATAATTTTGATGCTTCAATAGAGAAAAAAATCTGCTTCTAAACTAATAACATTTGTTGTCAGAATCAATTTTTATGTATCTATACTTTTAAGAGCTTTAGCTTTCTTCCATAAGTTTGAGGCCACCCTCAGTTCTTAGAGGCTAGCTACAAAGCCTATTAAACATGAACTTCTACTTTTTTAAGCTTTCTTATTTCTGATTTAGATGCACAAGACAATGGATATGAGATTGATAAAATCTGCCAAGGCAAGATAAGATGGTTTCTCAAAATACTCTTCTTTTAAAACAAATCTGTCAGGGCTATAGGCAAAAAAATAATAATAAATAAAAAAAATTAGGTACTCTAACTTTATAAAAAGCTGTGAGTGACTGTCCATGTAGCTGACTATCACTATCTTCTCTTACTAAATTTAAAAAGTTTCTCTCTTATACTTCTAGCTTACCCTGATAACAATGTATTTTCCTTCTTATCTTGATAGAATTAAACATTAAACAGCTTCAGTTATCATTTCCTATTTCTTCTTAAAAATTTAAATACTAAATTCAGATCATTCAAGATAAACAACTTTAAAATGATCTAGATTCTAGATATTTAATATGTTTTGTGTTTGTTGTTCTTATACTTGTAGATTTACTTTTGTTTGTCATTGCCTCTACTTTTCCTCTACTCGACATTGCTTGATAATTATTTCTATTGTCTATGTGTGTGTGTGTGTGTTTAAAACTTTCTTATTGTGATGAAAAAGGGATGTAGTGGGATTCAGCAACACCCCTGACCTGAGTGCATGGCCTCTGGGCCAACTCAGGTTTGGGATTCACTATGAACTTCAAAGCTGTAGCCTTACAACATGGTCAAAAACATTTTAAAGTTATGTGCCATGAGGACAACACTCTCTTTGCTTCTATAACACCTAAGAAAATGATTTACTTCAGATGAATAAATTTCTTCTCCATTTCCTAAATTTATAAGTTGCTTAAATAAATATTGACTCTGATAATAAATATCCCTTTGATAATTATCAGGCTTATTAATAAAGTTACTGTCCACTATTGTTCCATATGAGATCTAGAGTGGTAATGTTAGTACCAACATTATTTAACAGTTAATATTTCAGAGAATAGTTAAAGAACTCTTCATGAATCATGTGATTCTACATTTGATTATAGAACATAGAAATTAGGTATTATTATCATATAATGAAATCATTTAGAAAATCAATAAAGAATGCCTCGTGTTTTTATACACTCATTGAATAATTTAGTAAATAATTGCTCAACTTTTATTTTTCTATCTTTGTATGGGTATGTGAATATGAACGTAAATTGTCCTGGCTAGTTTTATGTCAACTTGACACAAGCTAGAGTCATCTGAAAGAAATTAACCTCAATTGAGAATATGCCTTCATAAGGTCTATCTATAAAGCATTTTCTTGGTTAGTGATTGATGGAGGAAGTTACAGCCCATTGCAGGTGGTGCTATCCCTGGGCTCAGGGCTCTGGGCTCTATAAGAAAGCAGGCTGAACAAAGCCATGTGGAATGAGCCAGTAAGTAGCACCAATCTTCAGTTTCTTTAACAGCCCCTGAATCTAGTTCCCTGCCTTATTTGTCTTTCTCTCTAGGCTTCTTTCAGTGACAATCTAAAAATGTAAACTCAACCAACCCTTTCTTTTAATACTTGAATTGTGGTCATAGTATTTCATTTTTATCATTGTCTTTTATCGCAGCAATAGTAAACCTAATCAAAAACAAGTTATTTTTCAGAAGGTGGGTATTGCTGTGACAGACCTGATTATTTATTTTCTGGAGGATTGTGGAAGTACAATGGAACTTTGATATAGAAATGCCATTGAATGTTCAGAGCTTAGTGGGTATTCTGTGGGAGCTTGGAAAATAAGAAGTGTTCACAGTAGTACAAGTTATGGAGGTATCACAAGCCCAGCAAATTAGGCTTGAGATGTAGTCACTCCTCAGTGATCTTTAGACAAAAAGCAAAGAATATAAAAGCTTCAGTACAAACCAAGGACAGGTTGGGATTAGAAAGAACTTGGTGACATCCAGAGATTCTCCTAAAAAGAGAAAATAGAGAAGATCCCCTTAGTAGATTGGGATCACAATGCATTGCAACCAAGAAAAGGAGGAAACAAATCATGCGAGGAGATGGTTGAATGAAAGGAATAACAAATAGGGAGAAAAAAAAGAGATGGGTATTTTGATAGAGGTAGCCAATGTAGGGTTGAAAAGGGACTAGATGCTAGGAAAACTTCCAAGAACTCACAGGATGTTCCTGGCTCCAACCAATAGTGGAGAGTGTACATAAACATGACTTCCCCTACAATCAAATTAATAAACACTCTAGGTTTCATCACAGAAACATCCAACAGTGGATAGAGGTGGAGGCAGAGATCCATGGTTGAGCATTGGGCAGAACTCCTGGTCCAGCTGAGAGCAGAGGAGGAGAGTCTGTATGAGCAAGAGGATAGGGATTATGAGGAAAAGTTCCACAGTGATGGCTGGCTGGAGCTCTGGGGAGTTCACTGAATCAAGACCAGCGACTGGGGAACCATTGGGAAAAGGAGCTAGGCCCTCCAAGGGTAGGCAACTGTTGACTGGCATGGGAAGTATGTGAAGCCTCAAGGAATGGAATCAGCCCTATGTGTGGGCTGGCACCTTTGAGTCCATTCCTTGTCTAACCTAGTCTTGATATTGGGATAAAGAAATCAGACGTTCCTGAAGTAGATGAGCCGTGCTGAGCTGGCCCACCTTATGATTTCTTGCCTTTTAGGTGGAGGGGATGGGCAGATGGGAAGAGGTCAGGCTGAAGGCTGACTGGGAGTGTTTGGGAGGAGGGAAGGGAGGAAGAGCAGGGGGATACATGGAAAAAAGACTTTTTTTCTAAGTTAAGAAGAGAAAGGGAAGAAAAATTAATAATAAATGTTTATAAAAAGAATTTATGTTTTTAAATGAAACTATATTTTTGTAAACGTTTTTAGTTTAAATGTTTTTTCTCATACCCTCCACTGCCCCACCTCACCTCCCTCAGCCTCCCCAACCCTCCAACCCCCCATTCATTCCCCAGGGAGGGCAAGGTGAGTCAGTTCTGTCTGGCATATCCAGTTGAGTTAGGTCTGACTCCCCTTCATTCCCCCATATAATAAGGATTCCTGGCCCCAGGTGACCAGAGGTCCAGACCCACAGACCTGCTTCCCCAGACCCCTTAGCCACCTGCCACTTCTTAGGCCCCCCAAAATTATTCAGACACTTATATTAAGTTCATACTGTTTGGTCTGTGGCTTGGGCATATTGCTAGCTATCTCTTACATCTTAACTCAACCCATTTTCATTAATCTGTCTGTCATATGGCCCGTGGCTCACCTTTGTTCCTTACATGTTTCCTCTTTGGGTGGCTGGCAGGGTATTTCTCTGACTCTGCCCTTCCGTTCCTACTTATTCTGATTCCCCACCTACTTTTCCTATGGTTATTTAAAGATTGATATTCACAGAATACAGAAAGACATTCCCACACCCCACTTAGTATCAAGGCTGATTAAGGTGTTCATTGGTGGGGAATGGGCTCTGAGAAAACATTCACCAGGAATAAACTCTGCTCCTATTGTAAGAGGCTCTATAAATAACCCATGCCATTTGACCATCATCTACATTTGGAGGGTTTAGTTCCTTTCCATGAAGGTTCCTCCGTGGTTATTTCAGAGTCAGCGAGCTCCCAATAGCTCACGTCAGACATCTCTGTGGGTCTCCTCCTCATGATACCCCCCCCCAAATTGAAGGCCAATGGATGTATCTGGAAGAGTATCAATCTGAGTGAGGTAATATGGGCCCAGAATGTTAGTCATGGTATGTACTCACTCATAAGTAGATTTTAGACATAAAGCAAATGATAACCAGGCTACAATACACAAACCTGAACAGCTAGGTAACAGGAGGAACATAAGAGAGGCATCCACTGGAAATATCTCCTGAGTAAATTGGATAATTTTGGGAGAGTGAGCAAAGGGATGTGGGAAGAGATCATGAGAGAATGAGATGGGAAAAGCAACAAAGCAGGAGAACAAATAAATATATCTATTGATATCATTGAGGGGTAAGAGTGAAACCTGTGCTAGGGAAACATCTAAGAACCAACAAGTTGTCCTCAGACAGGATACCAAGCAATAGTGGAGAGGGTGCCTATATAGGATTTCCCCTATAATCAAATGAATGAGCTTCCTGTCATTATAGAAACTTAATCCATCAACTGATGGAGGCAGAAGCAGAGATTTATAACTAAGCACCATGCCAAACTCCCAGTACAGCTGAAGAGAGGAAGGAGAGAGTATATGAAACTTTATATTTTTAAAGAGATTTAATTTTTCATTTTTGAATTTGTAAGACTTAAAATTCAGAGTTTGTAAAATATTTTATGTTGTGATATTAATAATAGTGTATGGTCTTGGGGATAAACATTGTAGGAATGGTTATGGCTTAACAGTGATATGTTTGTGTGTAAATTTGACAATTGTTCAAATGTGCTGGTTAGTTTTATGTCAACATCACATGAGATAGCATATTTGAGGTTCCTTTTAGGAATTGATAAGATGATGAAATTCATGCATAAGATCCAGCTGTAAGTTTTTTTTTTTTTTTTGGTTATTGATTGATAATGTGATCATCCATGGGTAGGTTCTATAAGAAATAAGACTTTGTAAGCCTTGGATTAAAAAAAAACTAGTAAGCAGACCCCCTTTAACTTCATGGCTTCTGCATTAGCTCCTGCCTCTAGATTCCTACCCTGTTTTGTGTCTGGATTTTCTTCGATGACAAATAATATATGGGAGCATAATAAGCAAAGTAAACTCTTTCCATCCCAACTTGCTTTTTGGTCATGTTATTTCATTGCAGCAATAGTAATCCAAACTAAGTTACATAAGTATGCCAGTAAAGGAAGCTGAAATGGCATATAAGTAGAGGTCATACGACAACTTCAGGAACAAGCCTTCAACTTTTATGTTTTGACAGAGGTTCCCCAGATTGTATGCTACCTTAGCTGAACAGCAAACATCTGAGGAGTTCTTCATTTCTGTCATTTGGATTATAGATATGTGATACTATGTCCATCCATAGATCCTCTGGATCCTTATGCTTGCTTGCCCACAAAGCACTTTATAGCCTCAGCCATTCATTTGGTCATAAGTCAAATTTATTAAATCAATATTTTGAAATATCCATAATGCACATTTGTAAAGTACAACAATATGTAGTTTTTAACATTAAAAATTCTTTGAATGTCTTAAACAATCACAAAAAGGGGAGATAATTCTCAAGTATTTTAATATTATAAGCTCCCACTATCTTTTCACTTGCTGAAAATATGAAATAGTCACTTTAATTAATTTTATCCTTATAACACTTATTTTAAAATAAGTACTAAAAGTCTAGAGATGTAGTTAAGTAGTAATGTTCCTATATAATGTTTATGAATTTCTGAATGTGATCACAGCCCCTCAAAGTAAAGTTAGATGAAATAAAGATTTGAAATTAGACTATCTAGTTTATCATCCAGGTACTACTTATTAACCAAAACCATTTACAAATCCATCAATGCATGTTTACATTGGAAACAACAATAGGTAGGAAAATGGAGTTCACATGTGGGGAAGGTTTCGCTGCTAAATATACTTTGCATTTCAATCATGAAACTTACTAAGTGTAAGTCAGTATATCTTTGGGTCTAATCCTCTTTCCCATATAAGACTGAAAAAAAGAGAACTAAGTTATCAATTGGCTTTGGGACTCAATTAAATTAACTTAAAGCAAATAGTAGAATTTATGGTACTAAGATATTACTAGGGTTTTTTTTTTTCTCACTTGGAAAAAAAAGAGAGACCAAAATATGAAACGAAATATTAAAAACATCAAAGTAAAATTCAACTTCATGTACTAATACAAACTTCAACTATAGCTCCCTGAAATTTTCATTTGATTGTTTATAAACATACACCACCCTACAAAAAATGTGTATGCATGTGTATGGCTAAAGCTATTGTGTGTATAATGTTCCCTTGTTATCCAAATGAATCTTCTAAGTTGAGAGAACAGAATATGAAATGTCTCCCTTGGTGGTTATAAAGGAAAGTCATGTGTACATTTCTGAATGTTCCATTACACACACTTTAATTGCAGTGGCATTTTAATTGCACTGTGATTGCAGTTTTATAAGCAAGACTTATAAAAATAGTCTTATGTTATACTATATTGAGTGAAGCATTTCAGCATTTAAGAAGATAATATAAATAAGAAGTGTAAACTACATTAAGTTCTTTTTATAAGGTGATTGCTCTTTAATTCTACCTCTCCTGCCCATAGGCTGAAAACAGTTGAAGAATGAACACAGTAATTGACTAGCATGGGAGATTTTAACATTTTATTGCAGTGTTGAGGGAAATTAGTTTATGCACATCTTCTTAACTAAACTAAAATTTCTATCTTGAGCATTCCTATTAAGTGTCCATATTATCAACCTTGCCTATATATGTTCCTTTCTAATTTCTTTGTGGGATACCCTTGCTCTTATAACCAACAAATACTTGAATATGTTATGATTTTAAGATCAGCTATAGTATCTTTAATCATTCCTTTGTGGCTATCTTAAGTATTAAGAAAATACATAATTGAAAAAATATATTTTTTGAAATGCTAGGCTCATGATTTCTGTTTCTGTTTTTTCCTATACACTTATTACTCTTTCCATTCTCTTTTTTAAATCTAAATTCACTGAGAGAAAGTAATGCCAATCTGATGAGCCAGTCTGATAAGAGATTTATTGAGAGAACTGAGCAAATGTTATCATAGCATCTGTTTTAACTTCTGGTCTCTGGACAGGGAACCACATTGTAGGTGAGCAACCAATGTTTGTGATATATGATCCATTAGAATCTTTCAGCATTTAACCAGTTATACTGAAGGCAGTGCAAACAGTTATTGTTATAGCTATTTTTGTTTTTAAAATCAACTAATTCTTCAAATCTCCTTCTTGGTGTATATATTAGAAATGATTTTGTTCTCAACTTGAAAATTCTATTTTCATGTATTTTGAGTTGTCTTCTGTCTTTTTAAATTCCAGTTAACAAATTATAGTACAAATAAATGCATTTCAAATTAATCTATTCTTAAAATTTTTCTAATAATACTCTATGGTTTTGTTTTCTAGGATCTTAATTCTTGATGAAATAATTTAAAATATTGAGTAATTAATTAGTATTAATTTGCCTATAACAAACCTTGTTGTTTAATAATACTGGCAACAGATGCACCAAATATATTCAGTTTGTTTCTTGAGATTTCTTGGAAAATAACAAAAAATCTCAAACTTTGAAAAGTAAGAAAATGTGTAAAAATCTCTAATAAATTAGAGGGAGCTTTGAGCCAAGCCAGATACAAGCCAAAGTTGATAATATGTCTTTTAGGTTACCAAGCCTCTTTCATCAAGTCACAAATCATAGAACACAAACAGATTAGGAAAAATTTCTAAGAAATCTCAGGGTGAAAAGATAATTAGAAAACTAGATACGCATACCACCATAAAAGGAAGAAGATTTGTGTATGGCTGACAAAACAGAGTAGCAGGTGAGTGTAAAGATACTATAATTGTTTTTTATGTGGTTTATATGCAGATTGATAGATAAACTTTCAGAAAGGGCTTCATTGAGACTGGAATCCTTGATCAACAGGTAGTTGAAAACCAATATTGAGTTTTCTGAAAAGAAAGATTCTTTCTTCTTCAACTCAGGGCCTGAGTTCTTTATTTAATTAAAGATTGTTAGAATAGAAACATTGGATACAATTCTGACATGACTCTCATCTAAGTATTTTCCTCACTTAAGTTCTAAAAATTAAAGGACTCTAAGTTTTAGCTTCTTCATATCTGGAGTTTTGGAAATTATGTACATTTAAAATTTAAATTTAATGTAGTTATATAAAATTTAAATATGAAAACAGTGTTCATATTTTTCTTGTGTTGAGATGGTTGGCGTTCCATCTCATATATCAAAAAGAAATTTAATGTTAACTTTTAAGATCCCAGATACAAAAAACCCACACTTTAAGACATTCCTTTTCTAATGATGTACAAATTTACAGGAGGACAACATGTTTATGACACCAAAAACTGTATCCACTTAGTGAAGAATGGATTGTTGTTATGATGAATAGTTTCTATGGCATAAATTAGGTGGTAGTATTTCCACATGAATGTTATCTCTGTGTTATTTATTATCTTAGATTCCTATCCTGTTGGTGAGATAAAAACACCCTTACCAAAACAACTTAAGGGAGAAAGGGTTTATTCTATCTGAAAGTTCAAGGCCCTCCATCATGTTAATGTAGTCATGGCAGCAGGAGCTTGGAGCAACTAGTACACTGCAACTGTAATCAAGAAGCAGAAATCAGTAAATACAGGCTAGTGCTTAATCTATTTGTCCATTTTCAGAGGTTCAGAATTATCTGTGAATACTCCTGTGCAAAATTAAAATAGGACATCTTATACCACCAAAAACCAAAACAAAACAAGATCATCTTATGCAGGCATGTTTAAACACTCATTTTCTAGATGATTCCATATTCTAACAAGTTGACAGTTAAATTAGTCATCACATTAACCATACAATAAAATTACTGTTGATCCATTACTCAGATCTGCCAAGTTGTTGTAAATTAATTTTTCTTTAAAAATGGGACTATATGTTCATTAAGATGATTAAATAAATAATACAATTTTATTAGGCTAGATGGAAGAATTAAAACCTATTTTAAGGAAAAAGGATAAAACTAGTATTAAACAAAAGTTATATGTCAAATGTTTTTCTCATATGCAGATCTAATATTTTAATGTACAAATTTATATGTCTATATACATATTTATATTATATATGTGTGCTATGTAGGTATAGAAATAGAAAAGAAAGATGACACAGAGAGAGGATAGATCTTAGGAGAACTTTAAAAAAGTGGCAAAATGTAATAGAAGTGATATATGAAGGTGAAAGAAGGCAATAAGATGGAAGAAAGAGGACTTGGGCAGCCAGAAAAGGGAAGTGGTGGAGGAGGACAAATAAGAACAAAGCATGTGTGAAAATGCCATAATGGGACTAACTGCTTTATATGCTCATTTTAAAACCTAAGAAAATAAGATTAACTAGAAGCATTGCTGTTTTATTTAAATAAAATCTGCTCTAAATGGCTACATCTATGTATTTATTTATTTAAATATGATTTTTCCATAACCAGGATTATTATATGTATATATATATTCATATCTTATATGAGTAGAAAATTTAAAGCCCTATAAATAAGTCAAAATTGTAGTAATATTTTCTGGCCTAGCCTAGCCTCAAGATCTGGATCAGCAGTCCCAAATAATTACACACATGTTTATATTAATTACAAACTGTTTGTATTATGGCTTAAACACATTATCATCTACCTCTTACATCTTAACTAAACCCATTTCTACTAGTCTATGTTTTGCCACGTTGCTCATGGCTTACCTGTACTTTCACATCTTGCATTTTCTGGGTGGCATCTTGCAGCGTCTTTCTCTGACTCCATCCTCCTTCCCCTTTTTCTATGCTTAAAATTCCATTCCCACCTGCTGATAAGTTGCTTTGTCACAGTTCAAAACACATCCTTTGTTATCCAGTGGTAATTCACAACATACAAAGATATATCCCACATCACAAAATAATTAGGTATTAAGTAAAATATGAAAGAAAATATGACTTTCCTGCAGTATATGATTATATCTTTTGCAACATTTTAAAGAGAATAAAAGAAAACAAAACAAGCAAATGTAATGAAAAATAAAGAAAATAGATATTTCATTTATAAAGATAAAAGTTGGTGCTAGAGAGATCATTAGGTTCCCTGGACCCATATAAAATCTGACCATGTAGTGTGAATCTGTAATCCTATCTACCCTAAATGGGGATACACAAGTTCAATCAGAGAAACTGTCTCAAATTTACCGCTGAGAAGCTAGTGAGAAAGATGTCCTAAATTCCCAACTATATACATTTGCATGGACACACACACACACACACACACACACACACACACACACACACACTCACACACTCATAAGAGAGAGAAAGAAGGGGAACAGAGGTGAATTGAGGAGGGGAGTAGGTGATAGGGAGAGATTTAAATTTGTATCCATGAGAACAGAAAACAATAATGAAATATCATTGGACATATTCAACATATCTATCCATTCCTGTTTAATCAAGTAAATTTAAAGTGAATAGTAAAAATCAAGCTTCAGTAGCATATAAATAGAGAGAGTGATAGATAGGTATCAAAATTAAATATTTTTATTTGAAATTTTTCTACATGAGAATTTTACAAAATTAAATAATTACTAGGTAAAACATATCAATTAATATCTATAATAATTTTCTAAAATAAACATAAGTATATCCCATTATTTTCTAATATAATAAAATCATATAAGATAAGAAAATTGCCACGAATTAAGAACCAAATACACATGTGCATAACTTTCAAGTACATTTGTTGCAATGGGTTTTCTGGCCTGGCTAGCTCCATGGTTCAGTCCCGAAAAATAGAGAAATAAAATTTACAGCACATCAATGTCTAACTGATGCTTATCAGCCAAAACTATGTGCACAGCAATGTTCAATTTTTAATATATTATTTTTAATCTGACAATATTTGACAGATCTTTTAATTTTTCAATATGTAATCCTATTCCCTCGTTACTATTTTTAAGAAATTTCTTTATACTTTTTATATTTAAAAAATAATTTACTGGATGGAACTAAATTTCCATGTGGCTCTGAGAAATAAAAGGGCTGTCTAAAAAATATGAAGAGCAAAAAGTCTTATATGGTAACTACTATGGAATTTAAAGTCATCATCAAGCTTCTTTACCTTTGGCATATCCCTGACTCCAGACTCTTTATATAAGTAACAAATGTTCTAGTTGTTTAAATCATATTTATGAATTTATCTTCTTTTAGCACACTAAAACTAAAAGGGGAAATAAATAAAAGCTCAATGTAAAACTTAGAACACAAACAATAATGCATATCTGGAAATGACTATAAGAGAAAAATAATGTAGCATACATTACCACTTAGTTATTATTACATTTTTTGTGTTAGTGAGTATTAATGTTTATACCTTTGTGTGATATATAAATGTGTTCTGTGGTGCATACCCATGAACATGCATGTGGAAGCCAGAGAAGGACAATGAAGATCATACTCTTGTCTTATTTTACTTAGAGCTTTTCAGAAAATTTGGAGCTAGGACGATAATGAGCTTAAAACACCCTCCTGCCTCCACATACATCACAACTCTAAATGTCCACATGAACATGTGGCCATATCCAACATTTAACTTGTTCACTAAACATTTCAACTCATGTTCTCATGCTTGTTCAGCAAGTACTGTTAGGGCTATTGGATCTGAGCAATTCCCTTGGTTAAATGTTAAAGACATTAAATAGACTTATTGGCAAACTGAAATTGCTTATTTGATGAAAATAGATAAATAAATATAAACTCAATGTAGAGATACTTAGATTTTGAAAAGGAAATTGTAAAAAATATAATTAAAAATACAAGATTATCTTGGGGTTTGTCCTTTGTTATTTGCATATATGGTAAGCTTGGTGTTTTGGAAGGACTCCTGACAGTGGATGTGGGGTGTCTCTGACTATTTTGCCTATTCTTGGGACTCTTTTCCTCCTTCTGTGTTGCATCGCCTAGCCTAGTTTTTATGTGAGGCTTTGTGCTTATTTTATCTTGTATCATGTTCAGTTGATGCCCCTAGGAAGCCTACTTTCTGTGGGGAGTTGCAGAGAATAGATCTGGAGGAGGAGGAAGTAGGAGCACCTGGGGGTGGATGGTGAGAGACAGGAAACTGTGGTCAGAATATATTGTTTAAGAGAATAGTAGATAAAAGAAATTAAAAATACTGCCTCATTCAAATATTTTCTCAACCCAGAAAAGCACACATTAAATATACTTTTTAGTATATATAAATTACAAAAATATTTTATAACAAAAAATATGTAGACATTACTCTTCCACTGAAGATATTATTTCTAAAAATGTGTCTGACAAAAGTACCAAAATTTAGTAGTTCCAATTAAAATTGGTAAGAAAATTATTATAATTACTACAATGATATTTAAACTGAAGTGAGCATACAAAATGTTAAAGTTCTAAATTTCTTCTATCAGAGTCAATAATATTTCTATAGCTATTATTTCTTTTCACTAATTTCTGATTCTAATGGCTAATACTAATACATACATATAGTAATTAAATTATTACAGAATCAACTATCCTGTATTTTTAGGGCCTCAGAGAGACAAACAGACAACTAGGAAGCCTACAGGTACCTAGGCCTTTTGGCTATATGTTACAGTTGTGTTCTGGGCCTTCTTACAGGACCCCATACAGGAGGAGCAGGGATTGTCTTTGACTCTGTTGATGACTCTTGGGACCTGTATCCTGATAGTGGGCTACATAGTCCAGCCTTCAACTTGATATGCCAAGTTTGGTTGATGTCCATGGGAAGCCTGCCTTCCCCTGAATAGAAACTGAGTCGAAGTAGATGGGCTATGGAGGATACTGGAAGGACATGAAGGAGGGTAAATATTTAATCAGCCAGGTTGAAAAAAAAAAGTTAACCTACTAGCCATGGAATATAATTGGAGTTCATGATTCATGTTTTTGATTAATTTTATATCAAGCATAATTCATAAAGTTCTGAAACAAACATATAATTCCATTTCTGATAAAAATGTGTTAATATAATCAAAATCACATGAAAATGGAAAAAAAGTATTCTAAGCCTAAATACAGTTTCTATTCTGGAAATGCTATAAAACATTAATTTATGGTCAGTAATGACTTGTAAAAATGTTATTTGTTCACCAGTTATAATGATTTTTGTCTTGGTTTACTTTTCTTTCTCTTTCTATTTCTCTTTTATCATCAGCTAGGTATGAAACATCATATGTTGTATTATGTTTTTGACCTGTCTGGCCTGTGGTCTAGACCCGCAGACTCGCAGACCCACAGACCTGCCATCCCACAGAAACACACAGATGCTTGATTAATTTTATTAATAAATTAATTTATGCTGATTGGTTAAGAGCCCAGGCATATAACTTGCTAACTATTTACCCTTAAACTAACCCATGACTCTTATTCTGTTCAGCCATGTGGCTCGGTACCTTTTCTCAGAGCAGCATAGTTGTCTTCTGCATCTGCTGGCTTCTCTGGCTTCTCTGCTCTGCTCTCTCTGTTCCCAGAGTTTTTCCCATCTTGTAGCTCTGCCCATACTTCCTGTCTGTCTTCAGCCAATCAGCATTATTATTGAACTAGTAGACGGGACAATTATTTACAATGTAATAACATAATTCCACTACAATCATATGCATGTTTAAAATATACAAGAGGAGATACTTTAATATGAGTTGAATGATATTGTTCTGTACTGACTATAAATTTAATTCAGCTATTTGGTATGTTCTAATATTTCCAGCATGTGTCATAGTGGAAGTATATCTAGATTTTCTTTGCGAATAAACTTCCCATTAAATCATTTTACTCATTTTCCCAAAGAAAAGCTAGACATACTTCAAGTATGATATAGTTATAGAATTTGTCTACATAAGCAATTTTAAACTGATGAGTTCAAAATGGAAAATTAAGAATATGTATAAAAATGATAAATGATGCTTTTTAAATTTGGATTGAAAATAGATTTTTCTCTCATATAATACTTTTTGACTACAGGTTCCCCTCTCTCCATTCTACCTAGTTCCTCTAGTTCCTCCCCTATCTCTCATCTCCCCAAAATTTATCCCTTTCCATTTCCTCTTCAAAAAAGGCAGCCTATGAGAGATACTTCCATGCCTAATAATTTTTAAAGTAAATATAAAAGGCACACATTCAGTTCCTACTAGTAAATGAACTAAAAATGTCATAATTGTAAAAATCCAAAAGGTAATAGTGATATTCTTTTAAACCATAGTACAATGAACATAGGAATTTCAGTGAACATTATGAACATATAAACAATTACTAGAGGATACAATGTATAATAAGGATATTTATTTTCTATACAAAATTATTCTACAGAAGGATAGGCCCAAATCTTTCAAGAGTAAAAGCATAGCCCCTACTACATAAGAATAATATTTAAAAACATATATAATATATGATCATATCCTTATATGTAAATATTTCAACATACACATACATATGTATAGGTTTACCCTAAATGCTATGTAAAACATTTTTATGCAAGATAATGTGTTAGGCCCTTTTTAAAAAGTGTTTCCCATAGTATAAAGTAAATTACTAGTGAACACAAAAAATTTATAAAGAAGATCACTTATAACACAAAATAGTACATCTGAGGCTATTTAAACATTAATTTATTAACAAGGAACATGAGGATAGTGCTATTTGTAAATGAAATAAAAATTAAAACCTCACATTCTGTTTGTCATTTCTACAACACTGCATATTTTAATTAATTTCAGAAAAAAGCATACATATATATGTATATATATATATATATATATATATATATATATATGAAGAATCATGTCTTTTTTTTCTTACTTTCTATTTAGAAAAAATATCAACATTGGCTAAGTATGGCTATTGCCCCTTTCTGCAGTCTTTCATATTCATATAGTTTTCTAATTTATAGGAATTAAATTATATTATCTTTGTATGTTTGTCTTAATTTTCTTTTCTCATAATTTAATTTAATCATAACTTAATTCTTATATTTTAATTTAATATTAAGGGTTAAAATATTTCCATATCAAGCATCCTGTAATACCTTTCATTATTTTATGATTTTTATTATAAAGACTACACAGTTATGACAAAGACAAATTATATGTAATTGTATTTTCAGAACATAGGGGGTCATAACAGCATTCTACTAAGGACATTGTAAACTTCACCTTTGCTAACATGAACTGTGAAAGAACAGCTCCCATGATCCACTTCAGAGTAACAAGAGAAATCTCGCAGAATAATGAAGGGATAGGATAAGAAACTATTTATCTGGCATAATTATAAATAAATCTCAACTCACTGGTAAAATAATAAACTTTACATACCTACTGATGGTAACTTTCTCTTTTACTTCTTAAAAACAGTCTCGGTTTCCATTCAGCTACATACCTCCATTAACTGTATTCCTCACATACAACTACATATCTTATTTTAATACATACTGCCATACATCTCTATACACAGTTACGTCTATTTTTCACATAGTTTTACATCTTTTTTTTACAAAGATTTTCTTCTACATCTCCTTTTATACAGTTTCATCTTCCTTGTCTCCATAAAGTTACAAATCTCCATACAGCCATAGCTATTTCTCTCATATACATAGCTCTCTGACAATGTAACATTTTACATTGTTCTTATACATTTTCATACAACTCTTTGCATAGTTTCTATATGTAGCAACAACTCTTTCACATAGCTTTATTTCTCTTAGACACATACTCACACACATATGCCTCATCTATATCATTCACCTAATTTTTGCTCAATCACTCATTCATTTATTCTCTCACATATCTCTCACTATCTCTTTAGTTTTCTTTTTCCTCATCCCTCATTTATCACACATACACACACACACACACACACACACACACACACACACACACACACACACACACACACACACACACACATTCTGCATAGCTTCACACTTACATTGCTGCTGTACTTACATGCTCATTCATACGTACTAATTCCTCCTCTTCTACCCCTGACATGGCTGCTGTTCCCCTTCTATACTTAGCCAAACTCTGGACAATCATACATTATATTTTTAGGGCCCAACCCATTCTCCTAACACATGAAATCACACATGATTTTTTTTTTCAGGCTACTAAGGTCACAAAGACCAGCCAGTGTAAGTTCTTAGCCTTGTATGTATCTTTTTCCTATACAGAGAATGACACTGAAGTTCAGGACATAACAATAACAATAGTAATGGGTTCATCCTTCAGTGGTCAGGGTACTGCAGAAAGTCAACTACTGCAAGGGGGTTATGTCTCAAAATAGCCTGGGCTTGATTTAGCAATAAACAGAACCTGGAGCAGTTTAGTCTGTCTGAATTTGTTCTGAAGTCTAAAATTAATTGTCTTTGAGACTTTAAATACTGTTACTTTTCTTTGTCAGTGAAATAGAATATTCTGGAATTATTTCTATATTTCAGACTTGATTAGCCACAAGTATATATATGCCAAAAGATGTAAAACACACTACCAAAGGGCTGTTGAAAGAACCTCACAGATGTTCTTATTAGGGAGGCACCTGAGAAAATTATAGACTGAAAACCACCAGTATCCACAGCCAGCCACACCTAGTGGGGCTACTCCACATATTTTCCCACAGACTTTTCCTAGTGGGGTTCCTCAACACAGTTATTCATCTGGTAGGACGACATGTAAAATACTTGTTGCCATTTGTTGTATACTTCCATGGACCTCAATGTTTTGCCTTGTCATTCCTTTTTACTTCACACAGGAACCACCTCTGATAGGCCTCGGATCCTATATTATTGAGGATTAAGCTTTCAAAAGTGTCACAAAATTCAGTCATCACCAGATCTCTTAGAGAAATAAACCCAAATCTGTTAATTACTAGAGGAGTATTAGAGGCTTTAAATTAAAAAAATTAAAACTACCTTTCTTTTGCAAATGTTGACAGCACTTTATATCATAAAAACAGATCTTACTTTATTCCAAACTTTGTCTTTGTACGTTTTTTTAAGGATTTCATTCCCTTCCAAGATTAAGGAACAAAGGATAGAAGAACACTTTATTAATCAAACATCCTAGGTTCTAACTCACTAAGATTCATTAACATTAATAAAGAGCTTACATGAGTTTTCTGAAATTTTAAATAAAAAGTTACTTAAAATTTAGTCTAGCAAATGCTTACTGTTGCTTTGTTCAAAGTATTCCTAAGTTGATTATATAATTTTAAAAAGAACCAAATAGTATGTCATCATAATACTGTAAATACTAGTGAAGATACTTTATGAATATATAAATGCAAGTAATTAGTCATATACCATTAATGTTGCTTTGTTGTAAATTATGCTAAATGCTCTTCTGTCTTATTTATTTGTATATTTTCATTACAAAACAAATGGCATAAACAAACTTTTACTTTTCTATGCTCTTTTTTCTTGCAATTTTTAAAACATCACAATAGCATATTTCAGGAGAAACTTTAATTATAAAAGAAATGGTACAATAATGTGATATTTTAGCTCATTTCATAACTATCAAGTCTTATCAAATTTGGTTAAATGTATTTACATTTTTATACATTTATAAGTACATATATGTAACAACAACCACTAAAAGAAAAGACGCCATTAATTTGAGGGGAGCAAGGCAAGAATGTGAGAAGAGATGGAGGGAGAAAAGAAAGAAATGAAACAATGTAATTATATTTTTATTTTAAAATAAAAATAAAGTAAAATGCTCTCTTTACTTCTAAATCACAAGTGATGTACTTTATGATCAAATTTCTTTCCTAGAGGGAATTTGGAAGACTAACATGATATGACTTGAAAGCTGAGGCTCCATTATTTAAAATTTTTCATGTTCAAGAATATATTTTATTGATCATATAATATTTTCGCTAAAAAATTGTGAAAAAGAGCTGAAAAACACAAGAGAATCAATTATTTCTTGAACTTTAATGCCTGGTTGAAATAAGCTAAATCAAGTACAAATTTAATTCGTTTTGAAATGTGGTTTTAAGCAGAGAGACAAAAATATGCTGATTTTGTTTTTGTGAGATTCCCAATTATTTAACATGTAAAGTGAAAAATCAAGACAATTATCAACAAATACATGCTAAGATTACCTATTGGTTTAATTGCTGCCATAGAAAATGTTTTCATTTACAATAATGCTAAGAGAAATTTGAAAGTTGTCTTCAGAATATAGTAGTATTTAAGTGGATATATATCTTAATTGTGGTACAATTGGCCTAATTTGCCACAAACAAAATATTTTTGTCCATCTTAATATGGTCAATGCCCTATTATATTAAGTACTATCACTACTGTTTACTAATTTAAAAATTTTTAAACAATATACTTATTATGAAAATAAGAAATATATTTGAGACAATATATATCATACTTATATATAATGTTTAGTAAGTTAATTAGGGTTATCTTGATGCTTATATAGTACACATATTGCCCTATAAACCATTTGATTTCCAGATTCAACTCCTACTATATGAATGAAAGGAAATGCTAGCTATTAGCATTTGCACATATATGTAGTATGAGGTTTCTGTCCCTGGCATTCGGGCCTAGCCTCAAGGTTTAGACCGGCAAAACCACAGACACACAGAGACACAGAGATGCTTACAATAGTTTTAGGCTGATCAGCCTAAGGCCTAGGCACATAACTTGCTAACTCTTTACCCTTAATCTAACCCATGACTCTTATTCTGTTCAGCCATGCAGCTCAGTACCTTTTCTCAGAGCAGCATAGTTGTCCTCTGTTTCTTCTGGCTTTTCTCTGGCATTCTGCGCTGTTCTGACTGTTCCTAGAGTCTTCTTAGTTTGGTAGCCCTGCCCACACTTCCTGTCTGCCTTTGGCCAATCAGCGCTTTTTATTAAACTCATAGGCGAGGACAATTATTTACAATGGAATGACAAAATCCCCCTGTACACATACTTATTCTTTCAATTTTTTGCTTTCACATTTTGAATGCTTAAAACTATTTTGATAGCTGGATTTGTTATAACAACAGCTATCAAAATGTGATTTTTCAACCTTTTTGGGATCACATATCAGACATAAAACATATAAAATATTTAGATTATGATTTATAAAAGTAATAAAATTACACTTAAGAATAAGCAACAAAATAATGTTAATTTTATGGTTGAAGGTCATCATGCCATGAGGAATCTGTACTGAGGGATAACAGCATTAGGAAGGCTGAGATCACTAAGATTTCATTTTATAAATTCATAAAATGATCCTGGTCTACTTCTAATGTACTTTTGTGTATTCTTTATGGAAAATTGTTTATTATTATATCTTTAATTTTATATTTGCACTGAAAGGTATATCTTCCTTGGGCTAATCCCTAATATTCATTTTCCATGAAAAAATGAATACAATTTTGTCTTATTCTTCTATATATATGTATTAGTTTATTGCTACTAACAACTCAAGAAGTAAATTCACAAAAATTTACAGGTACATTCTGTACTCTTTTCCTTGCTGTTTTGAACAATGAAAATGACAATAACCTAGAATGTTTTATATCTTGATTAAATTTTTTATTCTTGGATTCCATAGGCATAAAAGATAACTTCTGAGCTAAGCACTTCCTATTTTAAAAAAAAGCAATAATATGATTAGCCACATGAGGAGTATTAAAAATGTTTCTCTTTCTTTGATGATGATAAAAATTGGTGTTTTATAAACAATATATGTATATTGTGGGAAGTTGGGGAATAACAGCAGAATTATTCTTTGAAGTAACTGTTCTTAGTGCCATGCTGAAAGAGAAAGTAACTTTCAGGTTATCATTGATCATGAACAAATTAAGAGAATGGATCTTTGGAGGCCAATATTTTATCAATTAAATGAGATAACAGCAATTCCAAATATCTCTTCACTTAAAACCAAACTAAGTGTCATGCAGTCTTGTCATATAGTCCTGTGCAATAATTGCAATACAAGAAGATAAAGGCCTACTGTATTCACCAGTGAAATAAAAAGAAATATTTCTCAAAAAAACAGCAATAACTGAAGGGCCAATAACAATTGACAAATATTTAAATATCTGTGGTAGTTTGAAAGAAAATGGCCTCCAAACAGAGTGGTACTATTAGAAAGCATGGCATTCTTAGAGGAAGTTTGTCACTGTGCAGATGGGCTTTCAGGTCTCTTTTCTCAAGCTTCCGTGACAGTCAGCCAACTTCCTATTGCCTCTGCATCAAGATCTAAGATGCTCAGCTTCATCATTATATCTGCTTGTATGGCACCTTGCTCCCCATCCTGATGGTAATGAACTAAACCACTGATTCTGTAAGTGAGCCACCTCAATTTTATTTTTAATGTATAAGAGTGGTCATGGTGTCTCTTCATAGGAATAAAAAAACCTACTTAGGGTATTGTGAGGGACTTCACCCTGTTTGGGGAGGATTATAGAAGGAATTTTGAATTTTCTGCCAAAATAACCCTTGAGTGTTAAGAGCCCTGTATGATGTTCTTTAGGACAATAAGAATGTTAAGAGCAGTGAAGAAAATAGAGGCCTGATCTGTAAAGTTTCAGATGGAAGTTTAAAGACTCTATCAGGGCCATTTGTTATTTTGAAATAAGATCCTTCGGTTCTGGTTAGCTGAGGCTGAAGAAACAGTTGTGATTATTAAGATACCAAAACTACTAAAGCAAAATATGTTTTTTCTGGAATACTTGATACTGATAAGATGAGCTAGAATATTAGCACCAATTAAGAAGGGACCAACATCACTGAGGTGAAATCTCCTGGGAAGTATCTCCTGAGAGCATAAGGAAGCTTGTTCCAGAGCACATCATACAGGCAGCTGCACTTGATAATATGAAAGTGTCACCCAAGTGGTACTGGTTTGAAGGGATGAAGGGGTCATGGAAAGCAGCTGAGGTTTGGCACTAGGAGATGGCAGAAAGACCAGTGGTGCCACAGTGGTAGTTGAGGGTCCAGGACTAAAGGGTCATGCAAAGAAGTTGAGGCTTGGCACCATGCAGAGAGCCTATGAGAGGCTATTGGTGAAAATGCAGCCTATTTGCAGCAGAAGTCTCCAATGGTTTGGAAATGCCAGTACCATGGGATTATTATCAAAAACAGTAGCAGCAAATGAATGGAGTCAGCAGGAGCCAAGAAGATGAGCTATGTGTCCTGAATATGGCAGAGCCAGAGAAGTGACCCTAGCACTTTGGAAGAGTCCAGATGATCATGAGTGTATCCCAGATAGTGTGGTTGAAATTTTGTTTTTCTTTGATTTGATTGTGACTGTGCCCTGATTCTTGAAGTAAGAATGTATTTTACTGAAGCCCAGAACTGAGAGACAGAATCTTGAAAGACTTTAGATTTTAAAATTTATTGGATACTAAAAATTTAAAGTGTTAGAATTTGTAAATACTGTGTGACTTTTAATATTATTATATTCTTAATGTGAGATCTTGTGGATAAATAAGAAAGGAAGGGTCATGGCTTAATAGTGATGTATTTGTGTGTCAGGTCGACAAAGGTGATGAATGTGTTGAGTGTCAAATTGACAAGTTATATTGGTTGGTACTGTTTGTGAACTTGACTCAAGCTAGAAATGTCAAAGGAAGGAGCTTCAATCGAGAAAATGTCTCAATGAAATCCAACTGTAAGACGTTTTCTTTATCACTTATCAATGGGGGAGGGCTGAGACTGTGCTGGCTGGTACTGTCCCTGAGCTATTGGGTTCTCTAAGAAGGTGGGCTGAGCAAGCAATAGGAAATAAGCCAATAACTAGCTCACCTCCATGTCTTCTGCATCAGCTCCTGCTTCTGAGATCCTGCCCTGTTCCGAGTTCCTGTTCTGGCTTCCTTCACAGACAGCAGTGCTGAAGGCTAAGCCTAATAAAGCCTTTCTCCCAAATTTTCTCATTGGTCCTGGTGTTTCATCGCAGCAATAGTAACCCTAACTAAGACAGCATCACTGGATACTTGGATCATCTTCCTTACTTGGATGAAGTATCTTTGTATATCCCTCCTACTGAGAAACTACAGGTCCTTTTCAATGAAAACATCAAGTTCCATGTCAAAAATTTAACAAGTCATCTTTAACATAAATAGTGGTATATGATACACTCTTACATCAGGTTCTGTTTTGACAGATCAATGACCAAAACAAGTAACAAAAGTTATTTCCTCATACCATTACTGCTATACAGAATGGAGAAATGAGATTAAGAAAATGGAAGAATGGGACTCGTGTAGTCATGTCATCAGTTCTAAAGTGTTGCTAGGCAGATATTGGATGTAAGGAATATATCTTAATATATAAGCTGTTTTCCTACAATTTACTTTCTGGCTGATCTTTTTTTCTCCACAAAGTTATCCACACCCAAGGTAAGATTTAAACTTACTATTTCTTGGGGGATGTGCACTTTTTCCATTCTGCTTGTTTATTTTTTAAGAAATAAAACACAGATATTGCTTTATGTCTCAGAAATTACAATACATGTATGTATGTATGTATGTTTGCATGTATTCACATAGGTATGCATATATGTGCATATAAAATAGAATAGAATAAACTTGATTATATTACTATATTCAGTATATTCTGTTATATAGTATAGATTCTATTATATAGTAATGGTATATTGTATTACGGTTATAGTTTGTTAACATTTGCAAATATGCACATAGTTTCAATTTTATTTACACGATTTTTAAACAGCATGAAAATTTTATAATCCTTTTACTCAGCTCCCCTAATAATGGCATTTAATAAAAAAGTAGTGCAATTATAAAAACCATGGAAACAATACTAACTAGATTATATGACTAATTTATTTTTTTCTGTTCTTTTCTTGGATCCAATTTTAATCTGTTGTTTTATCTTATCTACAACAGTTATTTGTTTTCCCTTGAGTATGAAAACCTTTACTGTTTTCAAGAGTACTAAAGTGTCTTAATTTGAAGTTATATGACATTTATCATGATTATAATGAGGCTGTTCATTTTCTAAAGGACCACAACAAAATAGTATCTATTTTATCTAGTTCAAAAGCTTAAATTTATGATTTTATTTTCCCTTTACAATGATAAATTTAACACATTTCTGAACACTTCTAAGTTCTATATTTAGCAGAAGATAAAACAGTATGTTTGGTATACTACATTATAGTTTATTTTATCACACTTAGTTTAGCTACAAAACTGTACTGCATGTTTACAAAGTAAAATGGCCCAATAGTTTACATTATTGGTATAGTATTACCAATAATGTAATTTCTAGTAATTACATACATCCTTTATTAATACAACAATGACATTAAAAGTTTACTGTTTTTCAAATACTTTTTTAATTTTCAGAAAGTATCACTAATATGTGGGAGATTGTGTTGTTTCATTGTAAATAATTGTCCCACTCACTGTTTTAATAAAAATTGCTGATTAGCCATAGGCAGGCAGGAAGTGTGGTTGGGGCTACCAGACTAGGAAAACTCAGGGAACAGAAGGGAACAGAGCAGAATGCCAGAGAGAAGCCAGAAGAAACAGAGGACAACTATGCTGCTCTGAGAAAAGGTACCAAGCCCCATGGCTGAACAGGATAAGAGTCACGGGTTAGTTTAAGGGTAAAGAGTTAACAAGTTATATGCGTGGGCCTTAGGTCAATCAGCCTAAAACTATTGAAAGAATCTGTGTGTATCTATGGGTCTGTGGGTCTGTTGACCTAAACCTTCAGGATAGGCCCAAAAGTCTGGAACAGAAACTTCTTACTACACTAGTACAAGATTATTCTTATGTCAGTAAGGTGAAAATTTAGTCTAAGGAAGCAAAGACTTTAAAGTTTAATAAAATATTTGATGATATAACATGTACTGGAGAATTTTCATCCCATAAAATATATAACTCAGTGAAGATTATTGTGTTCTAAATAATCATGAAAACGTGTTTCACCTAATTATAATTATTATATACAAGTGAGTTAGCCATAGCATTCAAAATATACTAACTCTGATAGAGCAGAGCAAACACCTAAGATGTCTGATCTGTTACTCCATTAATAGATGCAAAGATTAAAAGCTTCAACAACAAATGCAGAGCTGAAAAATATATCTCAACACTACCTCTTACATATTCCCTACTAGCTAAACAGATACAAGCTTGATATCTCCTACCAGTAGCAAATTTGTCTCAACCTTGTCAAACAGATATAGGTTCCTCTCTTATCCAGCTCTGTAGGGGTGTCCAATAGGAAAATCTTATCTTGTTTGTAGTTTCTTTTTTCCCCACTCTAATCATTTTGGAACTCATGAGATACTTCTCTTACTAGTCTAGATATATTTTGTCTTGAAATTCTGGCTCAGGGTTTCTTTCCAGAAGAGTGGACACACCTGATACTAACTCTCTACAGATGATCTATACTTCATCTGGTCAATATTTCTAAGCATGTCTTCAACAAAGAAAGAAATAGGCCATCGTATGCGTAATCATATCTGATGGAGTGTGCTCCAGGATCTACCACATTATTTGTGGATCCGTGTGGAGTCACATTTGAATACTCATTGAATTGATATATGCATGTTGTACAGCTTCCATTTTTTGAAGGCTGGATAATATATAACACAATTTGTTTAACCTTACTGATGATATCTAATTTAAGTCTATGGTTGATCTACCCAATTTGTATTGTCACCATGTAACAAATAACTCAGTATTATTGGAGATGAATCAGCTACTATGGATGAATAATTTTTTTCTAAATGAATGATCCCCTCTTTTCTTTGGCATTATACTTATAATAGAGATTTTCTCTGTCAATTTTAAAAACAAAGATTAGATCTAATGTCATTCTTCTTTTTCCCTTCACTCACTTACTAGTAACATATGGATTCAAGTTGTCCATGACACTATTTAAAAGTCTTCCTTCACAGTATAGAACATACCAGAGCTTTTTGCTGCTGCCAGTTCTTCTATATAGTCCTTTAATTTTATCAGAAATGGCACATTCCACTGTGATGAAAGTAGGGCCCTCTCTTTTGAGTAACATACTTAGTAGTATTGTTTGTCTAGCCAGAGACCAGCAATAATTCATCTTTGGAAGAGTTTTGTAATTTTTTTTTCTTTTCAAAAATGGTTATGTTCAGTTGTTTTGGTTCATTGCCATCTAGGGTATTGGTTTTTCATTTGACATTTCAATGTTTGTGAAGTTCTAGTTCCTCCAAGCTCTTAATTTATATTAGCTTTTTTACTGCCACAAATTCATTTAGGATGTCAAGTTTTCCTACTATAGCTGCACATATTCATTCCTGTAGATGATCAGTATGAATTCTGAATAATCTAATCATTCACTTAAATGCTAGCAGAAGCACCCAAACTACTATGAGCTGAAATTTCAATTGTCTTGTAGAACAAGATAACTGATGAATAGGAGCAAAGCAGAATCTTTTAGGATATCTTGATTCACTAGGTAACAATAAGCACAATGTTTAATTGCTGCAATTGTGAGAATTAGGATACACAAATATAAATTGACCAAGAAAACCTAATTACAGGAAAGATTAAATCCACCAATTGCTTCTACATCATTTTATCTTAATCAACAGAAATTGAGTGTTGTTCTGTGTTGTCATTACTATATTTTATTTTTCCTTCTCAGGCACCAAAGTCAGGAACACGACAAACTATTTCTACATGAAATATAAAATTTCTAATAAAAGTGACATTATTTGTGTTACAGAGAATATGGAGCCATAGGGAAATAATTTCTACCTGGTTAAAAAGATAGCGTAACACTGAACTTACATGGAGATGACAATACTCATGAGATGAGAATCTCATCTCATGAAAATATACTGGAGAGATGTTGAGAGTGGATAGTACTCAAACTGATGGATGAATCCTGTTATTATTATCCAATTTTTCTTCAGAGTTTGATTACTAGGACTTGCAAAATTAATGCTTTTAAGAGGCTCAAAAGCTGAAACAGACCTTCAGAAATCAGGTGAAGAGGAGAATGCATCAAGGACATTGGCCATTTCAAATTGTTGACTTTTATCTTAAGTGTTTCAGGCTAAATTACACCAATTTTAAAACTGTGGTCCTGGCAAGGGCTCTTAACTCCAGAACCTCCATCTCACCTGGGCCAAGAAAACTCCATCTTTAAAGTGACAGATCATTGTTCTGCTTTCAACTCAGTGCTTTGATCTATTCCTGTGGCTTCACTTAGCTTTGAGGCCACACAGAAATATATTTCTATCATATTTAAAAAGGGAATGTGAATAATTGACAAATAACATTGACTATTATTGTTTTACTATAAATTTGGATATTTATACTAATTGTACAAATTGTTTTTACACATAGGTTATTCATAATGGAAAGATTTTAAAAGGACTTAAAAACATACACAGCAAATATCAACCTCTTCATAATTCAATCCTTAAAATAAATACATACATGGTGATGTTTTCTTTTTCTTGCCTTTGCTCATTTTGTATGTGTAATCAGGCTCACAAAACAGAAACAAATTTATCTGTTGCTTAATTTTCCTTATTGCACTAAACTTACCATTTTAGCACAAATTCTTTGAAATGACAGAAATATTAAATTACATTAGTGCATATGAGCGTATTAACTTGGTTGTCTGACTTTATATATGACATTGCTTTCATATTCTTTACTTATTTTAGTGTGCTTTTATTCTCTATTAAAGTGTATTTTTACTGTTACACTTGTTAGCAGAGAATATGAAAGCTGGACAGATTGTCATAAGAGTTTCAAGACTTACATGTCATGGTCTGTTTTGTATTAGTATTCCAGTAATATATAACCATGAATAGCCTTTGTTGTGTCACACTGAATAGTACTGAAAACATTCTTACATGAAACACAATTTCATCTTAATTCCAGAATATCTCCAGCCCTGCAGATGAATTTTAAACTCTCCTTTAAATATTTTGTTGTTAATCTCATCAGTGTTTCCATGCATATCAAGTATATTCTTTATAAATTCTCTTGATTTTCTTTTATTTGGAATTTTTATTATGGTAAACAGTAGAGTGATTTTTCAGACCTCTGGCTTCAGAAAGGCTAATTAACAGAATTCCTCCATCCTCTGCCCTCTAAAATCCAGCATGACATTGTCAAGGATGTAACAATTACCAACAGCTGTTCTTGATGATGCTTGAGTATAGTGAGCATACTAAGACAAACCTGTTCTGAAAAACAGAGAGCTAATTTGACTGCCCATTTTTTTTCATGAACTGCCTATTAGATTCATTAAGATTTTCTCGGTACTGTGCAATATTCTAATACATTACTGACCAAATTTGTCTTATTTTATCACACCACCTGGTGTTCTACTTGTGTTGCACTGTGACTACTATTTCAGTTCCCTATAATTTCTTAATAATGCTTTCTTCACAAACCTGTGTCTAATCTCTTGCACATCTAACCTCTCTTAGTATCTGTCTCAGAAGACTATAACTACAATATATGTCCTATCATCCTCTTGATTGTATACTCTTTCCATTAGTAAAAGCATTTCACTCTTAGACTTATAACATAAGATTTTAATTCCTGGTTTCTAGAGACAAATTGAAGATTACTTCAAAGAGTAAATCAAAGTAATATTTATACTGGAGAAACATAAGTGGCAAAGATAGCAAGATAAGACATTACATAATGTGTCAGGCCAGGGTCAAATGAAGGGACAGTTTATTGCTTCTTCTTCTTCTTTTTTTTTTTTTTTTTCTTGCTGCAGTGTGTTTCTATTTTGAAATCAAACATGTCTCTGTGGGGGAGGAATATTGTGTGATGAGGGGCCCAGGGTTTCTTAGAAAACTTAGCACTTTTGACTTTGGACATACCTAAGCATTTGATCAGGTCATAGGTCCTCTTTATGGTAATAACTAAGTAAAAGTATAAACGGGATTGTATATCTCAATCAATTTGTTGTCTAGTGGCATGAAGTGAGTTCCCAGGATTAGTGGCATTTATCACTTCTGCTTCTAGTCTTGCACCTCTTAAAAATATTCATTTCCATTAGTTTAAGACACTCTTTTCATGCAATAGAACTGTCCCTATAGTCACAGGATTACTATCTGTTTGTTTGGATGGTTTTTGTTGAGACATGGTTTCTCTGTGTAGCTCTGATTGTCCTAGAACTTGCTTTATAGACCAGGCTGTCCTAAAAATTGCAGAGATCCACCTGCCTCTCTTCCCAAGGGCTGGATTAAAGGCATGTGCTGCCATGGCTGGGCATCACAGAATGTTTTAAATTATTATTTTGTTTCTGTGTTAGCCCTGTATTTTTTAAGTTGATGTTATTTAAGTAATAACTGACATTATTTTTGAAATTAGGTTGTATTGTTTGAATCTAGTTGAGACTTGACCAATATGGGAAATAATTGCACATCTGTGTGTGTTTACATGTGTGTACCTGTCCTCATATATGTCTACTGCCTTAAATATATATCATCCAACTTTGCACCATCCGAAAGCACACTGCTTGATGCTCTTTATTTGAGACCAAACACTTTGTATAGCCTGTGTTTTATTATAACATAAAACTGACATATAATCTTAACTAGGATATTTTGTGATCTATGACATCTTAAAATCTCTCCTATACTGATTAGGTCAGGTTTTGTTTGCCAATTTCAGTAATAATTATATTTTCTAGAAATATTACTCTTTAATCATGAAATGTGCTATATCTTTGTAGTTCCTAAAATTTTCTCTAATATTTTTCTCTCTACTTAAAATGATATTTGTTGGTGTTTTCTATATTTATTTTGGAACAGTGTGTTCATATTATAAGTCATGAATTCATACTTTTAAAGTTTCAAATTTTGAGGATTATATTTATTTTATCCTTCAAAATTGAACAGTTAATTATATCCTTTGTATGAGACTTGCTAAAATTCTATTAATCTCTCTTTAATGAGTAATGCTTTGACTTTACTATTTGACTTTAAAAAGTGTTATTCTTAGGGACCAGGAGGGAATGCATGCATCTTTTGGAAAGGAGAAATAGAATATTTTCTGAGTGCACTGGTGGTGGGTAGGAGTTGGAACAAGAGGAATCAGTTGGGATAGAGGAAGAGAGTAGTGGGAGAAACAACAGGAATTAGGGGGGGGGGTTGGTGGTGAGGTAGAAACCTAGTGAATGGAAGCTCCCTGGAATATATAATGGTGAGCCTAGAGAAGACCCCTAGTAATGGGAGAACATGAGAACTGAACTAGGCATCTCCTGTAATCAGGCAAGCCTTCCAGTGAAGGGATTGGGTAACCAACCCAGCACCATAGCCTTTGACCTGCAATTTGTCCTGCCAACAAGATGTGCTACCTTTGTAGAACAGAAATTGTGGGAGTGGCCAAGCAGTGATTGGTCCAACTTGATATTCTCACCATGAGAGGGCTGCCACACATGATGCTGCCTAGAGGGCCAGGAATCAAAGATGAATAGCCCAGAGACCTAGGATAGTACCATACACAACTAGATACAAAACGGCAAGATAAGGTTCCTAATAATATTCTGCTATATGCATAGACTGGAGCCTAGAATAATCTAAATCAGAAAGGCTCCATGAAACAACTCTTAGAAACAGACGCCACAGCCAAACATTAGCAGATCTCAGATAATCCTGTGGAAAAGGAAGAGGAAGTATTGTAGGCACCAGAGCAGTCAAGGGCATCATAAGAACACTGGCCACAGAATCAACTAAGCAGGGCTCACAGAGACTGAAGCAATAATCATAACCCCTGCATTATTCTGCGCTAGGTCTTCTGAAAATATGTTTTGGTTATGCAGCTTGGTGTTCTTGTGAGACTTCTCTGCTTTTGGAACATTTTCCTCCTTTTAGTTGCCTTATCCAGCTTGATATGAGGTGTGCTTAGTTTTACTATAACTTGTGCCATGTTTCATTGACTTCCACCGGAGGTCTGCCCTTTCCTGAAGGGAAACTGAGGAGGAGTGAATCTAGGGAGAGGAAAGGAGGTGAAGAAGGGAGCTGGTAAAGTGGAGGGAGAAAAATACTGTGTTAAAGTCATAATAAATGAGATAGCAATAAATAAAATATAAAAAATTAAGTGTTATTCTCAGTATTAACTTAATCATATCCTATTATGCTTTTCAAAATTGTGGATTTTAAATTAAGATTATGCATATAAAAGTATGGTAAGTGCTTAATAGTACTTTTATTGCAAACATAAGGACTTGATTTTGAATCTCCAGAACTTTCAACAACATTCAGAACAACTATAACCCCAGGATCAAGATATAGAGACAAGGTCAAGGGCTATCTGTCCATACTAGTGGAAGTGGCAAGATTCCAGTGTGAAGTGAAGAAAAAGTTTCTAGGAAATAAGAAGAGTGACTGAAGACAATTGATGTGCCTAAGTAATATGTACATTTACACATATGTACCACACTCAGATATACAATACATGCATTCACACATAAATGTAACAAAGATATACAAAGTTCACAAATAAAAATTAAATTCATACTTACTTCTTTCTGTGCTTACAAATCTATACTATACTATACATATTACTTAGCATTTTTCCAATGTTGTTTATATTTTCTATATGTTAGGGTCCTTGAGATGTTGCACAGAAGATCACCATCCATATATGCAATGAGCAAAAACATTTTTATTCTAACATGCTGGGACCTTCCATCCAACACAAAGGCAAGATGGCAATGACCAGGAAAGAGATGCGATGCGTGGGTTACTTTTAAGCATCGCCAAGGGGAAGTCCTAGAGCAGTTAGGTCACTTTAGATACGATGGACTCAAGCAAGTGGCAATCTTATTAGTGTGTATTAATTGTCTAGGGCTATAGTTTTTTATTTGAGAGCAGGCCTGGATAAGTCCCAGATTTTGTCCTTATTTGGTTATTGTCTTGAGCTATTTGTGACTTACGACACTAGGCCTCCAGGTCCTTGCTGTGATGGGTGCTCGAGATCATCCTTTTATCATGGCTCTTTCAGAAACTGTCTGGCTTCAGGGTACTAAAATTGAGGCCTGGTCTTTAAGAGAAGACTGAGTAGCCTATTATGGCATTCGCTTGGTTATCTCGCTATATAAAAGATTTATTTGGTACAAAAGTTTGCCATGATAGCACATGGCTTTTGGAATAACATATTATTCCCTAGTGTAATGTTCCCTAGTGAAGGATTTAGTTCCAAGCTATAAATTATATTCTTCAGTTGTACCTCACTGTTTTATATAAGTAGTGACATTATTCTATGCTATACTCATTTGTTTCAATGGATTTAATTTATTTTATGGTTGATTATTTTATAATTTTGTTTCCTTTATTCTTGGTCTTTGGATCAACAAATGTTAATGGAAAAATATAGCAGCTGATATATTGGTAATTCCAGGGTTTAGTATCAACTATTTTATAGCCGTGTATTATTCTATTCAACAAGCCTTGCTTCTCTATCTATTTCATTTATGATAGCTTGTACTTTTTTTTCAAACTGAACTCTAATGTCAAAAATTAAATTTCTCAGCAAGATACACAAAGAATTTTATTTTATTTTTCTTCCCTCTCTTACCTTATTAATAACCATGTCCCATCTCCAAATAGACTTTCAAGCATTGCCTAAACATTTTTTCATTTTAAGATTATTCCTTACTCATACAGATCTTATCAAAATTCATATCTTTCTTTCTGCCTTGAACATCCTCTCTCCTTTTCTGCACTGATTGATTCTTAGACATTCTCGACAATCACCTTAGGATTCACCATGTCTACAAAGCTCACCCTATCACTGCTCCTGTCCAATTCTGGGCTCATTTGTTTCCTTTGCAACTGTCTACAATAGCATCTATCATCCTGCTACCTTTGTATGTGACAGCTCAAAAATATTCCCTGAGTTTCCTTTACTCCACATGTTCTCATTATGTACCCCTTTTCTGACAACTTGAACAATGAAAAAACAATACTCAGTACATACATATATAATTACATATATTGTGTACATATCCTCATTTATTTATAAATTAATTATGCATAAAGACAGATGACAGACATATAGAAAGTTAAATTCCTATCTAAAAACCAGAAATACAATATTTATCTATTTTTGTTAATATTACTAAAACATTATTTCCAAGTTATTTTACAAATAGGTTTTTAGATAATAAAGCCGATCTACATTTTGAACCTATTAATACATAAGTTATTTTAAAATTAATTTGTTTCTTTAAAACCATTTTATTCATGCATCTATAACTGATAGTCATATCTCAGGTTTGAAGTAAGTAGTTCGAGTATGATAAAAGGATTTTAATTATTTCAGAATATAAAATTGGAAAAGACCCTTATCAGTTTTTTAAAATACAGAAATCAGTAATTTACATTATGGCAATTATTTCCATATCTAACAAGCCCATGTGTATCATCAGTTTTTGTTTAGTAGTTGAACTGGTACAGAGAAGATGTTCAATAAATATTAAATAAATAAATTCTGTACTCAATTGTAAAATGTAAAAAAAAATTATAATAAAAGATATTTAAATTAAGAATAAAACAAAAGTGACATGGTGGTTCACATTTGCTTTCTCAGACTCAGAGACTGTGTCTGTATGTCAGAGACCACATAAATTCTTTCTTAAAATAAAACAATGCAGAAGAAATGAATTAGTCTCTCAAAACTTGACCCAGTTTGTTGCTCCATATTTGCTCAGGGTTTAAAGAGAATATATTATAGAATGTACAAATACTTTTACAGAAAATGTGCAATATACTTTCACTTGAACAAGCAAATACATGATTTAAATATAATTTCAGAAGCATCAGTGAACCTTAGATAAATTTATTTAACCACATTAGTGCTAAGATTTCTTATTAAGTAGATCAGAAAAATGAGTTCAAGTTCTTTCCAGTCCTAACATACTGAGTTTTTAGGAGTTATAAAATAAAAGCAGGTTCATTAGATAACTTGGATTGTGTAGTTACAAAGGAGAAACTATGTAGTTAGATGACAGTACAAGTTGTAACAAGACACATTAGTTATGTCTGTGAAGTTCATTTATGTCTTTCTTGCCTTCTAGAAAGCACATATATTTTAATTGTATGTATCTTATTTTTTATGTTGTTATAAATATGCAAAATTTAATGTTGCTATTAAGTGAATGGTTCCAAAAGAATTGGGAAGCATCTAGAAACTAGGTGAATTTAATATTTGTGTACAATTGCTATTAATGATACTGAGCTCATATTCAGAACATATAACACAGAAAATTCCAACTGAAGTTTGGGAGTCTCTCTCTCTCTCTCTCTCTCTCTCTCTCTCTCTCTCTCTCTCTCTCTCTCTCTCTCTCTCTCTCTCTCCTTCCCTCCTCCATCCTGTTTGCTTACTTTACTAATCTTTGATAAGTTTCTTCTGGATATTTGCTTTATTTATTTTCATTACTATACTATGTAATCTAATAAATATATAAGGTAGCCAATTAACTGCAACACACAAAGATAAGAAATTAGGAAATTGGGGGCTGACTTGATATATATTTTCATTATATTAATGTAATAAATTTTATCTTTGAAAGATTCAAGAGTAAGTCAATTAAAATTTTGAAAGATTGTAGAAAAATTGTTTAGCATTATGTAGACACAGGGCAGTACAAGAAGCTTTTACCTAGTGAGGGAAGTTATATTAGACAAGAGTATCCCATGATTTTAAGTTTTATTTGGTAATATGATAAACATTCATAGACAGTCAGGCTCATGCAGGGAAAGAGAATTGGATTAGGGCGATGGGAATCATCATGAAGGAATTATTGAGATGTAATTAGGAGTACTAATATGCTAGTATATAAGAATTAAGACATAGTTTATGGGTAATTATAGTCTGATGATAGATCGATGAGCCTGGATAGTCAGATGCATTACAAGAATGGGGATTACTGGTTGCTCACCATCATCACTAGTGTACTAATACTCGGACACACAATCTTTTTGGATTTTACGGTTTTTGTTGTTGTTATTGAACAAAGAGTCTTGACACGTAGACAACCAAGTAGTTCCTACTTGTAATGTCTGTCTCCATGGTGCTAGGTTTACCATTGCAGAAGAGAGAAGTAAAAACTTTAAATCCCTTAAATATGATTTTTACAATACATTACAGAAGCATGAATTGATTAAAAATATCATCTGAATTTCAAGTATAACAGAGGTAATATAAATCATAAACAACTGGAACTGTTAATAGTCCTTGTTCATTTTTAAAATAAGAAAATCATATACAACAGGGGAATGTAAAGATACATTTCGAAAATCAAATTTGTTGCCTATGATTAAAAATATATGTCATAACTAACAAAACAGAAACAGATCTTTTAAAAAATGATTTCTTTTTTTTTAAATATTATAAAATAATTACATCATTCCTTGTGGGAATGCATTTGTGTGTGCAGTATCTTTAAATAAAGGAGCTGTTTGATGGGTCATGGCAGGCACCATAGAAAAGGTGGGAGGAGAGTCAGTTCAGGTAGGAAAAGCAGGGCGGAGTTAGAGGCAGACCGAGCTGAAGCCGCCGACATGTAAAGAACACGGGTGAGCCACGCGCCGGGCCCACGCGGACCACAGATTAATAGAGATGGGTTGATTTAAGATATAAGAGCTAGCTAGCAATGTGCCTGAGCCATAGGCCAAACAGCATGAAATAAATAGAAGCGTCTGAGTCGTTTCTGGAGACCCGGGCGGCGGCGGGCGGATAAGTGGCGCCGGGCAGGTCTGTGGGTCCGGGATCTCTGGCTGTCTGGGACCCGAAAAACCTACTACAACAATTCCTCTCTTCTCCCTCACTTCTAACTTTCCCATATACCCCTCTTCCTTTCTTTAAAATTTATGGCTTCTTTTTAAAATTGTTATTATGTTAACATGTATATTTACATGCATATATTCTTAAATGTATAACAACTTACTCAGTTTGTATAACATTATTTGTATGTACATTTTATAGGTTGACCATATGATATAAAAGCCAGTTGCGTGCTCTTCTCTGGAGAAAACTAGTTCCCCCACTCTCAGCACTCATTAGCTACTTGTCATTCGTTGTGTAGGGTTTAGGCTTCATGGACTTTCCCTGGTCCACTTTGGCATGTTTATTAGTGTTGTCTTTATTTGGCACATGTTTAGGATGTCATGTTCTGAAATTTTCTGTCACCCCTATAAGACACAATTCCACAGATAACTCTCTGGTCCTCTGGTTCTTACAATTTTCTTGCCCCCTCAGGAAAATTTGTCTTTTGATTATTCACAGTTATACATTTTAAAACCTGGCTTCCTTGGAGGAGTAAAATTTATTTGAGGGAATTCAAAGTATCTGTATCACTACAGTAATGTCTAGTTTTTATGTAGCAAGAAGAAAAGTCCTAGAATAAAATAGTTTAGTGACTTGGTAAGATAAAAATATGGAGTGCATACATACAAGGTTATAGTTGTTAATTTTTATTCATGTGTGTTGTGTGTTTGTATGTATGTTGGTGCTGGCATTCTACAGGAAACACATGGAAGTCAGAGAGAAAAATGCAGGAGTTCATTCACCTTTCTACCATGTGTGCCTCAGAGATGAAAAAGTGGTTGTAGGCTTTGCTGAGCCGTATTACCAGCCCTACTTTATAAATTTAGCTATGGTCATTAAGAACATTGCATGGGATTTTCCTTACATGATTAGCTATTGTTGCTACTGTGTCCTTCTAAAGGGTTTAGCAAAATCCACTATCTCTCCCAGGCTTATGAACTCTGAATCTGTATTCACTAATATCTTCCTGCATGTTTTAATCTCTAAAATAAAGATTGTATCATATCAATGTCCTTAAAATGAAATGTGATCTGTTAGTCACTTAACTGACATGAATTTGTGTCCTTTTGTGAGGTAGCAATGTGAGAAAATTTTGCAATCTGGAACAGAAAAAAGTAGTAAAGGACTCTGGATCCAGAAAGTTTCTTGAGAAAATTTTGTACATAGAATGCTGATATATCTGATGGTAATTGGGAGCATTTCATAGAAGCGATATAGGAAATAAAACTTAATATACTATTTATGTGATTCAGTTTAATGGAAAACAGCTTTTAATTACAGTTTTCAGATTTTTGTAGGCATGGTGTTGTGGTTAGAAGTTTAAAGGTCTTTGACAATTTGAATTCTCGTTCTTCATGAAGAACATAAATAAAGATGATTATGTTGAAGTTTTCAGTAGACTAAGTTTTGGATTATTTTATAATTATGGCATTAGTATGTCCTCTTAGGAAAATATCAACAATTTATTATGCCAGTAAAGCTTAATAAGTTGGTGGATTGGCAATTAGAGCAAACAGCATTTGATTTTCTACTGTGATTGCAGATGAGTTGGTTTCTAAAAGAGAAGCAAGGATAAAGAAAAATAATTTCATGCAAAAGCTTAAAAAGTGTACTGGGTTTCAGTCCTGTTCTGTCATCATCCACTGTGTTGTCATGTCTGTAGCCTTCTCCGCAAATATAAATTCAAGGAGATAAAGTGATATTTCTGTGACTACATTTGTGCTATGTTTGTATATCAGATATTAACATTTCTCAAGAGAACAGTGCAGTTCTTTGTTATTTGGATTCAGTTTCTTACTAATTGATTTTTCTACCAGACCTGAAGCCCATGGGCAACAGAGGAAAACAAAGAAGAATGCAGGAGATATTTCTGTTCAGAAATTTTTCCACACTCTTATCTCTTTCCAGGGGAGGTATGTTGTTTTATATTATCTTTTAATTTCGGAGGTTTTTCTGATATGACCTGCTTGGACTTACATATTGAGTAGTCTTAATGAGGTATGATGCTGCTACAATTGCTACAAAGATAGTTTGGGGTCAGTTTGTAAATTCAGCAGAGAGGAGAGATGCATTGAGCAGAGCTTGTGCAGCCCAGCCCAACCGAGATGAGGTATTGGCCAGCTTACTTACTGATTAATAAATAATTCAATGTATTGTGTTTTTCATAAATAACATTTTGTGTTTTTGTGCACCTTGCAATAGAATAAGTACCTGATATAATGAAGCTTGGCAAAAGTCATACTGAATACTCTGTATTTTTTCAATTTCTTTTCTTTTCTTAATAAGAATCAGGAGAACTAAATGAGAAAGTATAGTGAAAACATACCTCTGATAATGATATTCTATGCTTTTCAGGACCAAGTAAATTAGCCCCCACTATTTTTCCCTTTATGTACATCAAATTAACTCTTTAAAGTATGTGGACTTTTCCCCCCAGCATCCATTGTTTTTAAATAACATCTTCCATGATGAAAACAGTCTCTTAAAATAACAAACTAGAATAATGGAAATTCACTTATTTGTCTTTGTTCTAGTTTCTTGAATTATCATTATCATTTACATAATCCTTTTATTCTAGATACAAGATTAACTTACAAAAATATCAATAGCCTCCAAATGATAAATAGGCTGTAAAAGAAATCAGGGACATCACCTTTTATAATAGTCAATAGTACTATAAAATACCTTGGGGTAACTCTGATCAAAGAAATAAAATAACTGTATGACAAGAACATCAAATATTTACAGAAAGAAATTTAAGAAGATATCAGAAGATGGGAAGATCTCCCACACTCATGAATCAGTGTTATTAGCATAGTAAAATGGCCATCTTAACAAAAGCAATCTACAAGTTCAGTGCAATCCTCATTAAAATCCAAGCACTATTCTTCTCAAATCTTGAAAGATTAATACTCAACATCATATACAATCTTGTGTATAAAGCAACTTCTCAAGGCATCACCATTCCTGATTTCAAGATCTACTGTATATCTACCATTAAAAAAAGCTTTTTATTGGCATAAAAACTGAAACATGGACCAATGGAATCAAATTGAAGAGCCTGACATTAATCCACAATCTTATGAATACCTGATTTTTTACAATGTAGCCAAAAGTGTATAATGAAAAAAAAATAAAGCACAAATAGTGCCAGCCTAAATGGATGTCAAAATATAGAAAATTGCAACAGATTTATATCTATCAGCATGCATAAAACTCAAGTCCAAGGAGGATCAAAGACCTCAACATAAATCCAGTTATACTGAACCTGATAGAAGATAAAGTGGGAAGTAGCCTTGAATACAGTGGCTCGGGAATCTATTTCCTAAGTATAACACCAGTATTACAGACACTAAGAGCAGGAATCAACAAGTAGAACCTCTTAAAATCAAAAAGCTTCTGTATGGCAATAGATACAGTAAATAAGACAACATTAAAACCTGCAGAATAGGAAAAGTTCTTCACCAACCCAACTTCTGACATAAGGCTGATCTCCAAATTATATAAAGAATTCAAGAAACTAGACATCAAACTACAAAACATCCAATTAAAACTGGGCTACAGTTTTAAACAGAATTCTCAACAGAAGAATCTCAAGTGACAGAATGACATTTAAGAAAGTTCTCAACATCCTTAGCCATCAGGAAAATGAAAATCAAAACAACTCTGAGACACTATCTTACACCTGTCAGAATAGCTACCATTAGAAACACTGTTAACAGCTTATGGGGATGTGGAGCAAGGGGAACACTCCACTGTTGTTGGGAGTGCAAACTTGTACATGCAGTATGGAAATCAGTATGGAGACATCTCAGAAAATTGGGAATCAATCTACCTCATGACTGAATGATAACAATTTTGGGCATATACTCAAGGAATACTCAATCATATCACAAGACACTTCAACTATGTTCATAGCAGCATTATTTGTAATAGCCAGAATCTAGAAATAACCTAGATGCCCCCTCAACTGAAGAATAGTAAAGAAAATATGGCACATATATACAATGTAGTATTACTCAGCTGTAAAAACCAATGACATCATGAGATTTGCAGGCAAATGGATGGAACTAGAAAATATTATCTGTGATGTAACCAAGACTCAAAAATACAAGCATAGTATGTACTCATTCATAAGTTAATACCAAATGTAAAGCAAAGAATAGCCAGAGTACTATCCATAGCTAATAAAGGCTAGATAACAAGAAAGACCCTAAGAAAGACTCATGTATTGCCCTGGGAGGAGGAAATAGATGAGCTCTTCTGAGGAAAGTAGGGGTGAAGTAATAGAAAGGAGGGGAGAAGGATGAGAATGAGAGGTAACAGGATGGTTGAGTTGATTTGAGGGACAGAGTGGGTGAGCAAGAGATATCTTGAGAGAGACATTATAGAGTTATAGAGAATCCTGATGCTAGGGAAATTTCCAGGAATCCACAAGGATGACCCCAGCTTAGATCACTAGCAGTAGTGGAGAGGGTGCCTGACCTGATCTTTATCTATAATCAGATTGGTCAATTCCCTAACTGTTATTATAGAGCCTTCACTCAGTAATGGAAGTAGATGCAGAGATCCACAGCCAAGCAGTGGGCTGAGCTCCTGAAGTTGAAGAAAGAGAGGAGGGATTGTATAAGCCATTGGGGTTATGTCAGGGGAACCAACAGATACAGGCTAACTGAGTTCCAGGAGTTCAGTAGAACAAAGGGAGAAGGGATTATATGAGCAAGAGGATCAAAATTACAATGGGCAAATCTACAGAGATAACTGAACCAAGATCATAGGAACTCATATAGTTTAGAAAAACAGCTGTGGAGTCTGCATGGGACCTAACGAGGTCCTCAAAATATGGGAGACAGGTGTGTAGCTTGTTTGTTTTTGTTTGCTTGTTTGTTTGTTTTGTTGTTGTTGAGGGGATCCTGGCATTGGGATCAGGATCTATCCTTGGTGCATGAGCTGGCTTTTTGGACCCCATTCACTATGATGGGACACCTTGTTCAGCCTTGATGGGGGGTGAGAGGTCTATTGCTGTCTCAACTGAATGTGCCAGGCTTTGCTGACTCCCCATGGGAAGCCTTACAATTTGGGAGGAGAGAGATGGTTTGAATCAAAGGAGAAATCTGGGGTGGCATTGGGAGGTGAAATGAGAGGGGTATCTGTGGTTAATATATAAAATGAGTAAAAAAAAAATTAAAGAAAAAAGGAAAAATCTCCATGGTGCTGGAGAGATGACTCAGTGGTTAAAAGTGTTGGCAGTTCTTCCAATGGACCTAGATTCAATTTCAACTGCCTACATGACAGCTTAAAATTTTCTGTAACTCCAAGATCTAACACCCTCCCACGGGTATACATGCAGTCAAAACTCCAATACAAGTAAAATAAAACTAAATAATTTATTAAAAAGCAGTAATGAAAATCTGGAAATGGAATCCCTCCAGCATCGTACTTTTTGTTTGGCATTATTTTTGTTATGTGCGGGTTTTTTTGGTTCCATTTAGAACATTTTACCCTATTTCTATGAAAAAGTTAATGGGGAATAGAATTAAGATTGCACTGAATATGTAAATTTATGTAAATTTCTGTTTTCATAGCAGTAATTATTTTTCTCTTTGTTTGTATTTGTTTTATTATTTATTACAACATGGTTTCTCTGTGAAGCTTTGGAGTTGACCGTGGAACTCACTCAGTAGATCAGGCTGGCCTCAAACTCACAGAGATCCACTGCCTCTCCTCAAGTGCTGGGATTACAGATGTGCACCACCACTGTCCTGATTGACAACAGTACTTCAACAAATCCATACTCACAGGATATCTTTTCATTTATTAATGTACTTTGCTATCGCTTTATTCAGAAGTTAAAAGTTCTATTGTGGAGAGACTTTCCTTTCTTCATGAGATTTATTCCAGTGTATATTCTTGAAGACTATTGTGGATATTCATGATCTCCTTGCTATTATTTTTTGTTGGTTAGGAGAAGTTTTTGATTTGTGCAGGTTGATTCTGTATCTTGCCATATTGCTGAATTTGTTCTCTTCTAGGATTTTTTCAGGCAACATTTTTGGGATCTCTTATGTAGTCTCTCATGTCATCTATAAATGGTGATAATTTGACTTATTTTTCAATATGCTTTTTATTTTTCTCTGGCCTTAAAGTTACAGATAGTGCTTTGTGTAAAAAGTTGAATAGAAGTGATTATAGTGGAAAAAAAATGTCTTATTCTTAACTTTGGTAGGATTGCTTAAAGTGGGATTGCTGTAGGTTTCTCATATATCATTTTTATCATATTGAAGAGTAGTACTCTAGTAGTACTGTTTTAGGACTTTTATCATAAAAGAAGGCTAGAATTTGAAAGACTTTTGGATATATTGAGGTTATCTTATGATTTTTTTAAGTCCATTTATAGGGTTGATTATATTTATTGACTTGTGTATATTAAACCATCCCTTAATCTCAGATAAAGCCAACTTGATTATGGTGTGGAGAATCTTTTTTATGTGTGTCTAGATTTATCACTGCTCTAATATACATCATGTATCACTATCAACTGGGTATGAGCTTGTTTTGCTGTTATTTATTCAATTTTTTGAGTTGCAATATTAAGTCATTTGTTTACAGTCTTTCTGATTTTTCTGTATGTGTAGAACTATATATTTTATCCTTACAATTTCTTTCAGTGTGTGTCATAAGTTTTGTTGTTTTCAGTTTCATTTCATTCTAGAAAATTTGTATCACTTCATTGACCCTATTATACATTAAGTAATGAGTTGTCTAATCTCTATGAGTTTATATACTAACTGGAGGCAGAGTTATTGCCTACTAATTTTAAGTTTTGTTCCATTGTGTTCAGATGGAAAACATGAAATTAATTAAACCTTTTGAATTTATAAGGTTTTACTTTATGTCCTAGAATGTGGACTATTTTAGACAAGCTTTCACGTGCTGCTGAGTAGAATGTACATTTTTTTGTTATTTGGGTAGACTATTCTGTAATTATCTTTTTAGCCCATCCATTGTATAATTGTGTTCCTATGTCTAGATTGGGTATCTATCGAAGAAAGTGGGGTACTGAAATAACCTACTATTAATGGGTTAGTTTTAATTTATATCTTGAAACCCAGTAGTATATAATTAATAAAACTGGATACATCACAGTTTTATTTGTATATGATGAGGATAATAATGACCCTTGGTTAATTGCTCCCTTGATTGAAATGATGTGTCTTTCTTTTTCTCTTCCAATTAGTTTTAATATGAAATCTATTTTGTCAGAAATTAGGATAACAACACCTTCTTGCTCCCTTGTTATAATTTATTAGAGTATTTTCCACCTTTTTATTTTAATGTTGTCTCTTTGTTTAAGGCTAAAAAATATTTCCTTCAGGCTATAAACAGATGGATTTTTTTCTTTGATCAATTCACCCAGCCTGTTTCTTCCCGCTGGAGAACTAAGGCCAATAATATTCAACGTCTATATTGAATTTTTTTCTTGATTGCAATCATTATGCTGTTTATATTTGGTACTGAGTTTTATGTGGCATTCTGTGTTTTAGTAACTATCACTCTGTATTGTATTCAACATTTTCTTGGCTCCATTTATTTCCCACTTCAACTCAAAATATTGCTTCCTATATTGTCTGTAGGTATTGTTAGCTGGATATAAATTGCTTTTGAGCATTTATGTTGTAGAAAGTTTTCAACTATGGTAAATAGTTTTGTTAAGTATATTAGGTCAAGCTTTGCTACCATGGTCATTCCGGACTTGAAATGCATTACTTCAGACTTTTCTGGTTTCAAGGTTTCTACTGAGAAGTCTGTTTTTATTCTCATGGGTTTTTCTTTTATGTGACTTATAATTTTTCTCTTGTAGCTTTCAATATACCCCTTTGTTCCATATAGTTAGTGTGTTAACTATGGTGTGATGTCACTTCTATAGAGGCTGTATAACCTGGGAAATGGATTGATAAATGAGGTAGACTAAAGTTTTGTACAGTTGCCAACTTTATTCAGAGCATCAGCTAAGTTATACTTTGGTGGTCAACAAAAATCACACAAGTAAAGTTCCATTATTTCAAGCTGTGTACAATAAAAGGGCAAGCTACACATGGCAAAGAACATGTTTATCCATAGAGGTATATAAATGATCATTTAAACACTTAATAGAATAACAACAGCAAGTAATATTGAGTAATCTGAAATAAATTCATTTCTAGCCACTACACCTTGGAGGAGCATGAACACACAGTCTAAGAACAATTCCATATTTGTAGAAACTTGAGGTCACAAGACTCTTATCCTCTTTCCTTAAAGTGCTTACATAAGCACTCATGTTTTTCCTTACACAACTCTGTTCTTAGACCATTTCTTGACAGTATAAAATGAAGATTTTTCTTTTATGCCTTATCATTTTGGTTTACTGTGTCCTTTCTGTATCTCTATGGGTATTTCCTATCTTAGTTTCTTGCAACATTCTTCTAGGATCCTGTTGAAGATTTGGTATGTCCATTGACCTATGATTCTTATCTCTCTTCTATACATATAATGCCTGATATTTTCCTTGTAACCCTCATTTCTAGTATGATGTTTCTGCATTTTAAAATATATTCATATGCTTAATTTATTTTGATTAGATCATCTATTTTGTCTTAAATTCCTGATAAATGCTATCTTCTGCTTCAACCATTGCACTCATAAGGCTTTCCTTTGGGTTTTAGTTGAATTATTGGGTTTTTAAAAATATGTGCTCATTTCAACTTGAGTCCTCTTTAGTAGTCTGAAATCTTCACTAAATTCCATTTTCAAATCTTTAATTGTCTTTGTCATTTTCATTAATTTATGCTTATGTTTTCTTGAGCATCATTCAGGCATTTATTTTCTTTGTTAATTTTTTTAAGTTCATTGAGATTTCTTTGTGTATTATCTAAATATCTTAGAACTTTTTTGATGAAGTTTGGGATTGTTTTTAAATTCTGTTTCCTGTTTTTTTGTTTTTTTTTTCAAGTTTTTCGCACAGGGAAACATTTCTGCAGGATTGGTATCTTTTGGAGATGTGCACAGAAACTGCCTTGATCATTTATATTTATTATATTTTTGTGATGACATATAAGCATGTGGATTTCTTTTGTAAGTTCTGTGTCTAATATACACAGGACAGGTTTCAGGGTAATGAAAGATACGTTCTCTGTATCAAGTTTAGTCTAGAGAGTCAATATTGCTTATATGAAATAAAGACAAGTGGACACTTGGGTTTGTACGTAGGGATAGATCTGATGGCTTGTAGGAGTTCTGAGGGGGGAGGATTAAGTATACTCATCAGGTAAAGCCAAAACATTTTTAAAAAGAGTTTTAAGCTACAGTATAGCACTTGTCTATCCTACATAAGTGCTTGAGAACCTGGACCCCATCCCAAGCACCAGTAAGTGAATAAACAGATAAAACCACAAACATACCTTTCTACATACTCTCATTGTTTCAAATATCATGTGTGTATATGATGAATAAATATAGAATTGTGGAAGAGAAAAGGGAGTGTAATACTCAACCTAAGAGAGAAACAAATGGAATTTTGTTGGACCAATTACTTAGAATGTACCATGAATATCTCAGAAACTTTAAAGAATCAGTAAAATTTTTTAAGAGCAGTAATACAATTGCCAAAACTGGCATTTTGAGACTGAATGCTATGAATATTATTTTCCAAGAGAATTACAATCCAACTCAAGAAAATAAAGTACAGGTTAAAATAAATTGGAATGGATGTGAGGGCTAAGAAAAATTAACATCTAAGCAACAAACAAACAAATGTTTGGGGGAAAGCTTATAATAAAACCCTCTGGATGTTCAGGTTCAAAGATCTTGAGTTCAGGTTCAAAGGTCTTGAGTTCAAAACCCTTTCTCAAATAAGTAAATAAGGAAAGGAAGGTAAGCATATAGGAAGGAAGAGGAAGATTTTGTAATTATTTTGTTTTTCGTGTTTCTCCATGACTTGAAATAACAAGCTATATATGTCAGTATTCTGAACTAACTGTTAAATGGCTTTTATATAGTAAATATTATTGAACGATGAGAGAGTCTTTTTTCAAGAGTAAAAGAAGCATACACACAGCAACAATTAATTTTTGAAAGTCAAGGATAAAGAAAGTAAAAAGATTATATAGGAGTGTTTTAAGGGAAAGGAGAATGATGTGATTACATTATATTCTCAAAGAATAAAATAAATATTTTTGAAATGGTAAGTTTACAACTAAGAGAAAAATTTGAGCTTTTCCTGAGCTCATGAGTCACTTCTTGTTAAATAAGCCATTGTGAGTTCATCTTTTCATCTTTAAATTGCCCTATAAGAACCAAGTTTCATGGAACATAAATAATGATAGTCTTTTTACTGTTATTGCCACTAAGAATAAATTCATTTGAATCTGTGATAAAAGAAATGTATTTTATGCCAGCATCCATGAAACTATTTTAAGGTCAACTGTTAAAGTGAGATGCAATTTCCATTGCCTTTCGTTGCCTCCCACAATGTGAAGGTAATACCCTTTCATTAAAGACACCACATTCATCAGATATAGAACTTTGAGGAATTTATCCAGAATTTTCATAGACATCTCATCCATGAAAAGTCACTTTCATAGTATGTAAAGTTTCTATATAAGCTGCAAAAGTACAAAAACATTATTCATACCCCTATGTAAGGACTATGAGCCACAACAATTATCAATCCAAAAAGGATTTATCAAGGGTGAAATAATGCACTTTTATGTTGAGTGTAACCAGCAGATATTCAATGGACTTCATTTTTGTTCAATGGGAAGAAATGTGCACCTTAAATTGTAAAACTATGCCTATTCTGTGGCTGCAGGGGTAATAGACCCTAAAAGAAAACTTACTCTTGCTGTTTTCCTAATTTCTGATTGTATTTTAGGCACTTAAGTTCTCATACTAACAGATAAGTATACCCTTTGCTCTTCATCAAAGATGATTCTTTTTGCAGCAAATGGACACAATTACAGACATCCACAAGTGGTCAAAATATAGAGAAAATTGTTCCAGGGTGCCTTACCATGATTGGTACACCCACAAAACAATCCCATACCTAATTTTCAGGGAAAATTTGTGGAAGAGAGCATGGAAACACTGTCTGAGACAGAGGACCAATATGTGAGATGTGGGAGACTATCTTCTGCACAGTCTCACATTCTTCAAAAGATGCATACCAAAGGCGAGAAACCAGAGAAATTAAACTAAATGCAAGGAGGTTTCATATTCAAATAAGAAAATTAATTTTGTTCTTTATAAATCCCTGTGCTGTCAGCATTCAAATCAAGAAAGAGCATCACTGGAAACTTAGAAATCTCCTGCATATACTTTTCAAATTTGCTTTAATGCACGTGGCATTACATATAAAGGGCTTTGGGTCAAAATTATTTTCTTTGACCTTTGTTCCAGAAGGTTGATCCAAAATTACTGAGTATAGTAAAAGGACATTAACTCTGTTTTCTAGTACTCTACTAGACTAACACATTGAGATATGTTTATTCCTTCAACTATTCATGTACGTTTGAGTTCTCCAGTTTCAGCTAATATAAATGATGTTGCTGTGATTATTTTGGAAGAAACCATTTAATGAACACACTTCTGTTTGTCTTTTTTATAAGAATAGACATTTAATGACATAGTAAGCATATTTTTGACGTGGAAAAATATAGCCCCATTAATTTCCCCAAAGTAAATCAGATATATTTAAATTCTCTTTAACAGTCAATGGCTGTGTTCTTTAATTTTTTACATTCAATACTTGATATTGTGTCCTTTTCTTTTTATTTCTGTCATTTTATGCTTCAATTAAGTAATTATTAACCTTAAAATACATATTTTTGTGAAATTAACTAGGGAGAATCTGGAACTTATTGAACACATATTATGAACTGGTTATCACCTTTATGAATAAATACCGATGACTTAAAAAAAAAAACAAAAAACAGCAAGACTAGCCACCAAGAAGGCTACAGTTGGGCAAGAAATAAGATGCCCAGAATTCTTTCTTAATAAAGAAGTCAAGGCACAGGCAGTCTAAGTGGGAGAATCAGACGCATACTAAAAAAGCATAATTGTAAAACCATTAAAGCACAAAAAGTGGAAAAATTCAAGAAACGAAAGGTATTCTATATGTATTGCTATGCTATGAAATGTATTTGTCCTTTTGTATGATACCATGCATTAAGTGATGAAATGTTAAGTCAGATGGACCATCTCTTACAAAATAGGTGATATAAATCATTTAAGTTGTTTAAGTTCAGTATCTTGTCAGAAGTAGAGAATAATAATATAGTGATATTGTATTAAAATTACTTTTTCTATACTATACACAAAAAACTCAACACATCGAAGCTGTTCTGTGCACACCAGGGATTTAACTGTAGTAAGGAACATTAAGCACAAAAGACAGATTTTTATTCCCAAAAATATTTTAAAGGCTCTCAGAAAAAATGTTTAAAAGACAAAAAGGATAGATATCCATTAACATACTCATTTTTAATAATGACTAACAATAGTAAAACTTTTTGGACCAAAAATTTCATTTCCAAAATTCAGGCTCCTACTACAAGGTCAAAAAGAAAAGGAAATTGATGATGAGCAGTGACCTCAATATTTAAACAACTCAATTTGCCATGCTATGTTCTCAGGACCCTTTTGGTCTGACTAGGGACACTTTCAAGTATTAACTCACTGTTTCAACTTGATTAGCTCTGGCTAAACAAGGTTTCCACAAGTGCTTTAACTATTTTCATCTTTCAGGAAAACAGAATAAAGTTATTGCCAATTTCATTAAAAAGAGTAGTCTTCATTAAGTTAATGGAAACTATTGATATATATTGTGCAAAGGGGCTGTTGGATAAAAAGAGAAAATGGAGTGGGGATTGGAGTGCATAATGTGAAATTCTCAGAGAATAAAAAATTTACATAAACAAAGAAGTGAGGGAGAGAGTACAAGGTACAAACAGACACATATTGGATAGTTCTTATCTTTTTCCATGTAGTGCCTTATTCCATGGCAGCATTTTTCTAGCAAGAATGTCATTCACAGTTGTGTTCCTTCTACCATAGACCTCCAGAAGCAGAAGCCAGAATAGGACCCTTTTTTTTCAAAGTAAAAAAGGAGGAGAAGGAGAGAAGAGGGGAGAGGGAGAGGAGAAAAAGGAGAAGAGGAAGGGAAGGAAGAGGAGGAGGAGGAGGAGGAGGAAGAGGAAAACAAGTGCCTTGTTCCCCAGTCCAACTCCTTAGGAGGAAACTGAATTTGTATTTCAAGAAGTTGTCAACTGGAGACTGCTTCTGAGTTAGAGTGTGTCCAACCCTCCTTTCACTCTAAGATCCCATCTGGCACAGATCTATGCAGGCCCTTTGCATCTTGCTTCAATATCCATGTGTTCATATGAGCTTTGATCATGTTGATTCAAAGGGCCTTCTTTCTTACTGTCCTCCATCCCCTCCTGCTCCTACAGTTGTCTTTCTACTTCCTTTTTAACACCATTCCCTGAGCCCTGAGGAGAAAGATTTTATGGAGACATCTAATTTAGGGCTTATTGTTCCAAGGTTTCTTAGGGTCTTTTTTCTTAGAAGTCCTATTATGCTGCTTTTGCTTGTTCACAATGTTTCTTTTCTATTCTAATTTACTCTACATTGAGCAACACACAATAATGGTGTCTTTCATACTAACAATCACTTAGTATCACTGCCAAAGAGTTACTCTAAAGAAATAGAGATTAGGTAGGAGATTGTAAACTTTCTATTTTATAAAATAATTTCATGATAAAATAAAAACTCAAATATAGTATTTAAATGTCTAAATCTTATAATATTCTATTTATAGCTCTGGTTTTCTTACAATTTACTATAATTACAATTTTACTGAAGCAAGTTTGATAATTTTTTGATGTTAATATAGATTTTACTTTTTTATATACCTTAAGCATCTATCATCATATTGAGATAGGACACTTAATTTATTTTATAATTTTATTATATAAAAGTTAATTATTTTTATTTCTAATAAGTTAATTATTTTTATTTTATTTAGGTAGTAAAATATGAGCTTTCTTTGTAAAGAGGAATGATAGAGCTATATCTTTCATAAGTAGCAGAAAATATTATATTACACTTCAAATACATTGGCTCCATTATTTTTTATACTATGCATTTATTGTAGAAAGGATGACACAAAAGATTGGTTTTTTGACTGCACTAAATGAGTGTACCAATGAAAAATAATTGTGAAAGATGTTCCACAAGGATGGCCCCAGCATAAATTACTAGCAGTAGTGAAGAGGGTGTCTGAACTGACCTATCCTGGTAATCAGATTGGTAAATACACTAACTGCCAACATAGAACTAAGTGATGGGATCAGGATCTATCCTTGGTGCACGAGCTGGCTTTTGGGGATCCCATTACCTATGGCTGGATACCTTGCTCAGCCTTGATGCAGGATAGAGGGGTTTTGACCCTGCCTCAACTGAATGTACCAGGATTTGCTGACTCCCCATAGCAGGCCTTACATTTTGTAGGAGGGGAACTGGGGATAAACAAAGGGGAAGACTGGAAGGGAAGCAAGAGGAAGGTTAAGAGGGGGATCTGTGGTTGGTATGTAAAATGAATAAAATTGTCTTTAAAAATATAAAAGAAAGTATAATTTAATTAAAAAAATATACCCAATATAAATTCCCAATAATTAAAAATTCAATTGAAGTACACTGAGAAACAGCATAGAATTGAAATATTTAATAAATTAATAGTTGTTTAAGGCCTACAATAAGATTATGTTGGTTGTAACATGATTCACTGAAATCAAGATAATAAACTGAAGTGTTTATTGTCAGGTAAATATATAAATAAAAACATGGTAACATATAAAACTTAAAAAAAGAGGATAATTCTGTGATAAGATTCCTAAGGTTGTCATAGCAAATTTAGATGACATTTGTGGGTCATCATTGCATATGCCAGTACTCTCAGTACTCCAGAATCTGAGGCAGCCTAATACACAAGATGAATTCAAGGCTACTTAGCTCTTGCTAAGCAGTGATATCTTATCTCAAAACAAATCAAAGCAAAACAAAAAATTATCACAAACTGAGTGGCTTAAAACATGTTACCTCACATTCCAGAGGTCAATTAAAAATAAAAGTTTTGGTAACACTGTGATCCCCATTGTTGTTAAGGCACACAGAGAGTAAACCACTATACCACTAACCCACGCTAGAGTTTATTTAGGAAGCTTTCGGAAAGACGAGATGGAGACGGAAGGAGAAAAAAGAGCAGGTCATGTGGGATTATAGAGCATATAAAGTGGGCATAGGTTTACATAGCCTGGTCTGATCATGCATATGGATGAAAGGGCTGTATCACCTGCATGTTGCATGCTCTGGCCATGTTGGATTACCAGATAGCGGCCACAGACCAGAAGTGCTAACATCCCATCTTTATGCTTGTTATAAAAATAAGAAAACGGAGTTTCTGTAAGGAACAGAAGTTTGTGGGTTAGATGGGAACAGGATTTCTTGAGGCTGCTTAAGTGGGCAACAATCTTTTCTCAAGGATGAAAGCTGTATCCTTAGGCAGTGGGTCTTTTTTGGTCTATCCTTGCTGGTCCCTGTAGTGCAGTTTCTGCACTCTAGGTGAGTTTTAAGGGGCAGTTTGTTGAATTTTAAGTTTATTTTTTTGGAGCTCAAAGAAAAAAATTGAGTTAGTGAGAGAACCTTGGGAAGTGACAGAATTTATAATATTATAGTGCTGGTACTCTGCTATCAGAGTTTAAAAGTTAATATTAAGGCTATAAACAATCACATATGAGGAGGAGAAAAGAGGGAGAGGGGATCTGAAACTGGAGTATGCATAACTGTTAAGTGAGGCTTTCTTGTGTTTATCTGAAATTAACTTTAAAGAAATGAACTTTAAGGTAGCTGTTTCTCCCCCACTTAGGGGATTCTGTGGTGGTTAGTGACTGAGGATCACTAATGATATGAGCTACATAATATAGTTTATTTGTGGGTCTCTGCTAGGTCTGGGGGTGGGCAAGATAAAAAATGTTCTGTGTTTTTTTGTTTACCCATTACTAATTTGACAATGGCTTTTGTTTTTTTCTCTGGTCCTCCGGGAGGCAGTAGACTAAAAAGTTATAGACAACAAAAGATCTAGGGGAAAGGATGAGGTGGGGTTTTTGCTTATTTGTTACCTGTTTTGTAAGGTGGTTTTGAGTCTTTTTCTTTTATTGGTTCTTTGAGAGTGGCAGCTGAAAAGTTACTGGGCTCATAGGTATCTAGTGGGGAGGGGGCAATGCTGAAAAATACCTTGGAGCTTTTTGTTTGCCAGGAACTGGTTAAACTGAATTGGCAGCTGTCTTGCCTCAGGCCCTGAATGTTTCTGTGTTCTGCAGAGGCAGGCTGGAATAGAAGACTCAGAGAGGGGGGTTATAGAAAAGGAAAAACATAAAATGGGGCCTTACCCTTCTAGAATTGTAGACAAAGAGGCTAATTTTTTCTGGAATCTGGTGGTGCAGGGCCCTGTTTGGGTCACTGTGTATGAGGAGTGGTTATCTTGGGGTGGGGGAGGGGTTAAGGGTTTAATGTTGGATAAATCAATCTAAGGGGTAAGCTTTTGAGTTTGGCAGCTGTGGAAGTTGTAAGGATTATTTTATAGGGTCTCATCTATTTGGGATAGGGGGAGGGCATTGGCCTGGGAATGAGAGAAGGACTTGATCTTCAATGTTGATTTGGGGTAGACAGGAGTAAACACATGGCTTAGGAAAAGAATATTCCTTAAATTTCCATAAAAGAGAATGAATGTAGTAGAGAAGGGGTGGAGGTATGTGGTTAGGGAGGGGGTGAGCATTTGGATAAGACTCCAGGGGGCAGACCTGGCCTTCTGTACAGGCTTTAAGTGGCAAGATAGCCAAAGGACTATTTGGAAGAGCTTGAAGCCTGAAAGGAGCTAGAGGAAATAGTTTTACCCAATCCAGGTGAAGTTCCTGTGACATTTTAGCAAGAATATTTTTTAAAGAATGGATAGCTCTTCCACCTTACCTGAAGACTGGAGACATATAAAGATGCCAGGGAATATTGAGAGCTTTATATAAAATTTAAGAGATATGTGAGGTAAACTTGGGACGATCATCAGATTTAAGAGAGGTGGAAATCCAGAACCTGGGGATAATCTCTCAGAGAAGTAAGTCAGAAATGGTTTAGGCTTTCTTGTTAGAGATGGGATATGCTTCTATCCACCCATAAAATGTATCTTTATAGATTAGAAGATATTTGGCCCTGTTGACTCTCAGAATTTGATAGAAATACAACTGCCAGTTTGTCACTGGAAAGGACTCTATGGCCTGGTGGGTGGAGATGGCATTGCTATGATGTTTGGAGTTGGGGTTTGACTTTTGGCAAACTGTACAAGAGGCAGTGATAGTTTTTAAGAACTGTCTGTTCTCAGAGTAGGTTGGAGATGAGTCTTAATGTGAAACAGATCCTGGATGTTAGGATGGAAAATCTGGTCCAGATAAGACAGAATCTCACTGTTATTAGGAGGTGACTGTGGAAGTGTAGGTTGTAGTGTGTGGATTTCTTGGGGTAAATACAGTGAGACAGTAACAGTGTCCTGAAGGGCTATTTTCTTGTTGTCTGGTCAGCCCTGTTATTTCCCTTAGAGACAGTGGAGAGAGCTATCTTTCTGATGAGACCAACAATGGATAATTCTTATAGTTTTGAGGAGATTGGAGGATTTCAACATAGCCACAATATGGATTAAATTTAAAATTAAACTTCTTTTCCTTGTAAGAAGCTGTGCTTTTTCCAGATGGCAGCATGGGGCAATAGAACATGAAAAGCATATTTAGAGTCTATATAAACATTTAGGGACTGTCCCTCTGTCAACTGGAAGGCTCAGGTGAGGCCTATTCAGCCTGCTTGTTAGTGGTGGGTGAGGTGAGTGCTTGTACTTCTAATGTTTCAGTGTTTGACATTATGGCATGGTCTTCTTCTCAGGTTCCCTTATGCAAACAAAAAATGAACTGCCATCTGTATACCAGCTGTAGATGACCTGAGACAATGTGTGCCCTCTTGTATGTGTGAGGGGTGGGGCAATAGTTCTTCTAAAGTTTCAATGCATGAATGAGATAGGTTGTAGTTGGTATTAGGGTGAGAAAGAAGGTTAGAGATATTGAGTATGGAACAGGGTTGTAAAGTGAGTATAGCATCTTTTATTATTAATGCCACTTGGAGGGAAAGAACTTTGGAAGAGGGCCAAGTTTGTAAGCCCTTGTAGCTGAGAAGTTGGAATAGGCCATGGTAAGAGAAGACAGTGATAGGTGATCTCTCAAATAAGGAGCTCAGTAGCCACCCATTCTGTCCATCCATGAGTAGTAAGACCTTTTTATTATAGATATGTGACCAGAACAAAAGAGGGTCCTAGCTGTTGGTCTAAGGGGCCAAGAGTAAATCCTTCTTTTTCTGTTTTATAGAGGGAGAAGGGGTTAGTTAAGTCTGAGAGGTGGAAAGCTGAGGCCTAAAGAAGAGAACATTGGAGTTTCTGAAAGTGTTTTGTAACTGAGTGAAGAAGAGCTTCATGAGGAGAGCCTAGGGCTGTTTCATATAGAAAACAAATCTGTTAGGAGAGAAAAGGGAGAGATCTAGGATTGTAGAAAGCCAGATATTCCTAGAAATAATAGACTCTCTTCTTTAATGGTGTGGGCTACAAGAGACTGAATTAACTGCTTTTTGTCTAAAGTAATAGCCTTGTGAGTTAGACTGTTAGTTAGACTCAAATAGCTAACTGGGGAGTGGACAACTGGACTTTAGAAGGTGAAATCCTATTACCCCAGCTGGATAGAAAGTTTAGGATGGCAGAGGTGTTAGTTTGGCTATCTTAGAGTGATGAACTGCAAAACTCATATTGTATGAGTTTAGATTTGGGGAAAGATATGGAACATAGTTCAAAAGCTAATGCCTGACCAAATAAATGTGGGCTGTCTCTAAACCACTTCAGTAATAGAGTCCAAGTGAGCTGCATGAACAGGTAAGTGTCAGCATCAGTCCAGATATCCTCAGACTGGGTATTAAGGGAAATAGAGAAAAGAGGGATTTTTTAGGTCTAGAGCTGAAAAGTGCGAGGTTCCTGGAGGAATCGTAGATAATAGAATATAACACTTAGGTACAATAGAATGAATAGGGATCACTGCAGAGTTAACAAGCTGGAGGTCTTCAACTAGGGGGTAGGCTCCATTAGACTTTTTAAGTGCAAGAATAGGGGTGTTAAAAAGGGAATAAGTAGGACAGGACAGAGTAGCTGTTTCCATAAAAGATCAAAGATAATAGGTTTGAATCCTCAAAGGCTTTTGAATGACTGTGGGTACTGTGCTTGTGCAATGTACTGGGTGGGATCCTGCAAATGAATAACAATAGGGGAATGATGTCTAGCAACAGAAGGATTCTGAGTGTCCCACAGTTGGGGGTCCATCTGCTAGGCTGGAAGAGGGTGTGGCAGGCTAGAGCTGATAGGTTGAGCAGTTAACAGAAGTAGCTAAGTAGCAGTTGAGTCTGAGCTCAGACAAATGGAGTGAGTAAAGGAAATAAAAGCTTTTATTTTAGCTAAAATATCTGTTCCCATTAGAGGTATGGGTCATGTAGATACAACCAAAATGAATGAGTGATAAGAATACTGAAGATACAATTAAGTGGCAATGTCTGGTGAGGTTGAAATTGTTTCCTTCTCACCCTGATAATGATGAAGCAAGTAGGAGAGGTAAGACCCCACAACTCCTTCAGGACTGAGTACATGACACTGGTGTCTAAGGGAAAGGGGATGGATCACCCTGACACCATTCTGCAGCTCCTTTTGCATGATGATGGTGGTCAGGTAAGAGAAACAGCAGTATCAATCGTCCATGGCCAGGTCAAGAAGAGCAGCTGAGTAATGGTCTATGTGTGACGTCCCCTTTCTGTGTGGTGCCTGGGGACAGTTGCTAGAACAAAGTTTCCCTTGACAGCATCTAGGGCAAGGCCTGGATAGCCCCCATGGGGCCTGACAAGAGCACCACCAATGACCTGCATAAACACATTTAAAAACGTGCACTGGGAGTTCTCCTTTCCAGGGGAGGAGGCAAAGAAGCTGATTGGATAGCTTTCACTAGCAGGAGATATTTTTCATGGTGGGCTTTTTCCTCCTTCTTGTGATACACCTTAAAGATCAGTATTAAGACTTCTGTCTGCAGAATCAGCTATCACAGGCCATAAATCTTAATACCTACAGTAGCTCAGAGTGGGAGATTTTAATTTTTGTTTTTTCTTTGTTTAACATAGGACCTCACTATGTACTTCTGATTTGCCTCAAACTCTATGTAGACCATACCGGCCTTACAAAGATTTTTCTGTCGCTGCCTCTCAAGTGGTTGGACTAAAAGTTTGTACAACCACACACAAATATCCAGTGGAGATTTTTTTAAAAACTCTTTTAGCTTCTAAAGACTGCAGGCTTTCTCGGGTCTCTATTTTTATACTTTTCTTTTTTCAGCTTTACAACATGTCTATCTCTTGTCTCTGGATGTATTATAAGGATGCCAGGAGAATTCATGGTGATCCAAAGTAGACAATTATAGTTTAATTATATATGTAAGGATCCTTTTACAAATAAAGTCATAGTAATAGTTTCAGAATTTTAAGACATGGACATGTTTTTATGGGGCCTACAATATACAGCACTATAAAAGAATACAATGAGCCAAGGAGGTCATGGTGGGAGAACCCACAAAGACGGCTGACCTGAGCTTATGGAAGCTCATAGATTGTGGATCAACATTTAAAGACCCTGCAGGTTATGTAACAGTTGTGTAGCTTGGTTCTTTGTAAGGATCCTTCAGTGAGATTGTAATGGGCGGGTGCCCCTAGAGCACCCCAAGACACCCCAAGACCACGGCTAATGACCACTGTTAACATTAAAGAAAAAGAGAGTTTAATGAATGAATGAATGATATACTGGTACAAACATATGTGTGGGCTCCAGGCACTGTGGAAGCCAAGAGCCCCAAATATTTTCAGGGTAGAATTCTTATACTGCATTCTGGGTAGGGGAGGGGGTATGGGAGGGCTCAGTGCAATACCAGGGCTGGGCCAAAGGTCAGTTTAGGATGGAGTTTAGGAATGCAGGCAGGCAGGCAGACAGGCAGGCAAGCTATTTCCTGTGAAACAATAGAACCACCTGAAGACAGTCATTTCCTGGAGCAATGGTCATGATAGGCACATTGTGCAAGCTTCAGAAAGTTCTTGCCCACTTAGGTTAACAGTTCTTATGGTAGGGCTTTCCTGGGTGGCCCCACCCAGGTTGCTACATCAGGAATGAGGAATGTGGTCTCACCAGGTTGCTAGGAATGCAGTCCCAGCCAGGCAATGGGCTCAGGAGGGGCTTAGTGAACAAGTTATCTTCTTAGCAAACAGAAAGTTAGCATGACAGCACAAGAGGTCAAATCTTAGGTTAGGCCAGGAAAATCTCATCTTTCCAAGATCAGGACCTGTGTCTGAAACTTAGCTAACTTTCAGAAATCTGTTCACCATGTTGGAATGCCTAGAAAGAGGAGGACTTGTGTAGGGGTATTGTGTTGTTTCATGGTAAATAATTATCCCACCCACTGGTTTAATAAAAAGAGCTGATTGGCCAAAGGCAGGCAGGAAGTGTAGGCGGGGCTACCAGACTAAGAAAATCTCTGAGAGCAGAATGCCAGACGGAGACCAGAGAGAAGCCGAGGAAGCCGAGGACAACTATGCTGCTCTAAAGAAAGTTACCGAGCCGCATGGCTGAACAAGAGACATGGGTTAGATGAAGGGTAAAGAGCTAGCAAGTGATATGCCTGGGCCTGAGGCTGATCAGCCAAAAACTAATGAAAGCATCTGTGTGTCTCTGTAGGACTGTGGGTCTGCGGGTCTGTGGACCTAACCTTTGAGATTAGGCCCAAAAGTCTGGGCCAGAAACCTCCTACTACAGACTTGGTCCTCACTTAACTTGATGTGACATGTTTTACTCAAGCCCATGGGAGGCCTGCCTTTTCTAAATGAAGATGGATAGAGGAAGAGTGGATAGAGGAAGAGTGGATAGGAGGGTGGTAGTGGAGAGGTGGAGAGTGAAGGGGAGGAGAGGAGAGACAGGAAACTGTGGTCCCTACTACAGATTTTATAAAATAAATAAAAATATGTCATTTAAATAAAACAAAATATACAGTGTAAACTTCCAATTTATTTGAATAGATGCTATAAACAAATACATAAAAATGAAAATAGCAGAAATATATAATTGTCTAATGGCTGAGAAATTTTCAGAACTGTAAATGTATAAAACAAGTGAATAAGCATAGAGAAACTTCCCAGCAGAAAACAATGCTGAGCAACAAAGTTGGAAATATACAGATAAACCTCACAGAGCTTTCATGATCTAAAAGAAAACTAAATGAAATGATTTAAGACTGTAAAATTAAAATGAAAAACCTATATGCATATTATTTATAATTACATTTAAACAATTAGAAAACTGCCTAGAATAATTATTTTCTGTATGAAAGCCTAAAAGGAAGGTATCTGGGCTGTGTTATCACTTGACTTATATTTTACTGTTTTATCTTCACTATACTTGGATAATAAGTTAAACAATTTCAAAACTTTTACATTAATATTCTAGATAGAAAAATATTAAACTAATCTCAGGCATTCTACAAAGGTATAATTATGGATATTTTGAAAATATGCTTTTTTGAAGACTGACAATGAGTAATAAAACATTTTTGAAATGCAACTGTAAAGAGAAACTGAAAAATCCCAGGTGTTACTGAGAGGTACCAAGGAAGCAGATCAGATAGACAGTTCTAGATATGGAAATAATGAGATGTATAATGGATAATAATGAGATGTATAATGGATATGTTAGATATCATGGGCACATAAAATGAATATGAAAAGGTTTAAACTTAGGATTTTAGTATTGGAAATTTGTGAGTTATTGTGGTGATTCTCTGCAAGCTTATAGCAGACAGGGAAAAAAAATCCACACAAAGACAAGAATAAAAATCTCTGATTTATTGTAACTTGTTCTGCAACAGGACTTCTAGAGTCTGGCCCACATTATTTTGTTTTAGTCATATTTAAGCACATCACAATATAAAAAAGTTCAGATAACAATAATTCAGCCCCAAATGCACAAAAGTTTAAGACATATTTATATTTATAGTCCTTACAAAGTATATCTGGCTTCTTTTAAAAGAATGAGTACCACTGCTCAAAGATAGTGTCCAACATTTAGGGTCAAGGGAGTCTGAGTTAGGTAAGCACAACACCTGTGACTGTGTGGACTGGCATAGCCTTAAAATAACAGAAATCGCTTAGGCTGTGGTAAAGCATGTGTAACATAACTCATAAGAGTAGGTTTTATGATCTAAAAGCAATGCTCTCAATTTAGGGGTGGAAGTCTTAGATAAGTAAAAACATAAATTCTGGGAGATACCACAAAACCTGTCTTATCAGACAGCAAAAGGCAACCAGGTTGTAAAGCTACATCATTCCTATAATTCCAGGAAAAGCACTCTTTCATTCCATTGAAGAGGTAAGCTGTGTCTTTAGATTTCTTGGCTTCTCCAGTGCTTATCTGTGTGCAAAAGGCTTTTTGCTCTCTACAAGTAATGATGTTTAGGAACCACTTATCCACTAAAGTAGTAATTAGAAGTAATGATAAGTTGAAAGTCAATGAGAGAATGAAGGTGTTTGAAAATCTAAATTTTTATATAGGTTCACATTTTTGATATCAAGATCAAGTTTGGAAAGAAGAACAAAGAAGCAGGTATTAAAAGTTTTTTACACTATTTCTCATTTGTTTGTCTGTTTGTATTTTTGCTTGTTTATTTGACAAAAGGTTTTTCTGTATAACCCTGGCTGTCCTGCAACTCTTATTTGTAGGCCAGGCTGGCTTAAAACTCAGAGATCTGCCTGTCCCTGTCTCCCAAGTGTTGGGATTAAAGGAAAGTGTCCCCACTGCAGCACAGCATTTCTTTTATTTTTACATTTTCCCCTTCCTTTTCCTCTTTCCAAACTTTCTCATATACCCCTTTCTACTCTTCAAATTAATAGACTTTTTAACTAATTGTTATTGGGTGTGTTTTCTTAAATATAACCTGTTAATTGCTTATAGTGCAACTTGTATTTATGTTTACATAATGTTTTATGGGATAACAGTAAATGATGTTATTTGATGTAGAAAGACTTTGAAGATGAAAGATACTACTTGATAGTTTGAAGAGGTCTATCCTGAAAGTAGTGTCAGAATACACTTGTTTTCTGAGACCTTGATAAGGCTCACAGTGCAGCACAGTATGAGAAGCTGTCTTACAATGCCTGAATTTTGAGTTATTAAAGAAGCTTAAGAAGATGGAAAACAGACAAGTAGAAAGCATATTCAGTGAAGCAAGAGACAGAATATTTTTGCAAATTGTGAATCACAGAAACTAGGCTTTGTAGGTGTATAAAGTTAAAAAGATATTTGAATCAGAAATATGCATATCTTAAAGCAAATAGATAACAGAAGTGATCTATGCTTCTGGCTGCAATAAAAATTTGAATTTATATTATGAATGTTTGAATAAGACATGTCTTCCATAGACTCATGTATTAGAACAATTGTTCCCCAATTGGTGGCACTTTTGGGGATGTTGTGGAACTTTTAGGAGGTGGAAACTTATAGAAGAAAATACATAACTGTGGGTGAGTTTGCTTGGGTCATGGCCATATTCCATCCCTGTTCTTCCTCTCTGCTTCCTGTATGTGGATAAATGTTTCATTAGCCTACCTCCTGCTGCTTTTGACACAATTTCTCTGACTATTGTCATGTCTTCCTTACCATGATGAACTCTATAGCTTCTGGAAGTAAAAGCTTAAAATAATCCCCTTTCTCCTATATATGGTTTATTTTTGGGAGGGGGGTAGAGGTTTTTCCTAAAGGCTTAGAAAATACCTAATGTGGAAATTTGTATCAGAGGAAGGTAGAATTTTGCTCCCATAAAACCGAAAATGTGGCTTTTAAGCATTTGGATTATTTTGTGGGTGAAGATGTAAGGTTTGGGCTGGAAAGTTGTTGAATGTTGGAAGTTGACCTTATTTTGCCATTATTCTACTCAGACCTTGGAGGTAAGAGGAGGAGAAAATTGGAGAGTAGCGGCATGGCTTGTGAGGTTTCAGGAAAAGATCAAGGACTATAACAATCAGGGATAGGAACTATTCATGTAATATTTGGGAAAAATATGGGTGTATTATACTTGTGCCCTGAAAATTTGTACAAGGCTGAATTTCAAAGTAATAGAATAATTTCTTAGGTGGAAGAAATCTCAAGACAGTATTACATTTAGTCTGTCATATGGTTATTTCTGATTACCCTTACACAGGTCTACAATTAAAAAAAAAGACAAGTGGGAGAAGAAATTTAAAATGAGCACCTTTGAAAAGTAAAGAGATCTGGTATGTGGCGATATCTTGTATCAAATAAAGTTTGCCTGAAGATCAGAGGGCAGAACCAGCCAGAGAATTAACCATAGAGGTCAGGGAATGGTACCACATACCTTCAATCTTAGCACTTGGGAGGCAGAGGCCAGAGATCCCTCTGTATCTCTGTGAGTTCAAAGCCAGAGACAGAGGGTGATGGTGACACACACCTTTAATTCCAGCCCTTGAGATCCCATGTCTCTACTCCCACTACTTGTGAAACACACACCTTTAATCCCAGTACAAGGGAGTTTGAATCAAGAAGTAGTATGGCTGGGCAGAGAAAGGTATATAAGGCGGGAGGAGGCAGAGTCCTCCCTTCTATATTTGTTTTGCCTTTTGCTTTCCCATTCAGTCTAAGGATTCACGCAGGTGGTCGGAGGAGTTGGCTGGGTTAAGTGGCTGTGGCTTGTTCCTTTGTCTCTCTGATCTTTCAGCTTTTCCCCAATATCTGGCTTTGGGTTTTTATTACAAAATGGATTAGGAGTCACACAACAGTGGAAATTGCAGTCAAGTCATGTGCTAAAAAATATAGTAATTGTTAGTGATATTAGTACCATCACCAAAAATTCTCTTGCTCTGTAGTAGGACAACAAGAACAATTGCAGGAGGATAAGATTCTTTTTACTTACACTTGCAATTAACATATAATAGGGCCTAAAGTGTTTGCTCCTAGACAACAATTTCCTTGGCAAGTTTTTCACTAGCTTCAGCATAGAGAAGTTTCTGCAACTGTGACCCAAGGGGCCAGGGGCCATTCCAAGCTTTCAGCTGAACTCAGCAGTATCAACCATATGGTACTTGTTTTGTAGACAGTAAAGATGTGAGAATTGGAAAGTCATAGACTCATCATATATGATTGTAAGGAGCTATTTATGGCTGACAATGTATGTCAGGGTCAGAGTTCATGTGAGGCAGCCCTGAGAAACTATTAAGGTAATATCTGGGTAACAGTGAAGATGCCAAGATGTATAAGAGGCCATAAATGTGGGACATCTGCTAAGAAGAGCTACATATAGAAAAGAGAAATCACCCAATAAAAGTACAAATGAAGAGATAAAACTATTTGAAATTAAAATACCAAATGTAGAACATGAAGAACATTTGATATTTCATTTTGAGTTTCTTTCTTCTTTGGTTCAGCATTTCCTTATCATCCCATACTATTTCTTTGTGGAAGGTTACTATATATTCTGTGCCCTTATATGTTGGAAGAATGCAAAGTGTCTAAGTTTTACAGATGATACAATCAAAACATTTTCCTTACTCTCAGAAGATACTTTGATATACAGACTTTTGAAAAATATCGAGATCATTAGACTATGGAATTTTACAGTTGGATTTAGCATGTTTTGCATGATTTGGCTATGAGTTTTACATAGGAGTAAAGGTCATGATGAATTTGGTGGTTTCAGTGAGATGAATTGAAACTCTTGGTTCTCAGTTCTGGTGCAGTTTTAGGGTGTTATTGATCAGCTAGGAAAAGGATCAGTTGCTGCAGGAAATATACCATTGGGGGTAGGTTTGGTGAGGTTATAGTTCCCCTCTTCCTTTTTTTCCCTTTTGCTCTCTACCCCTCTTCTGAGACTGATGTCATGCCAAGCCTGTCATGATAGACTTTATACCTCTGGAAATATAAGGTAAGATAAGCCATTTCTTCAGTTAAGTTTCTTTTTGTCATGGTATTTTATCACAGAAGACTAATGTATGGGGCTGTGTGGTTGTCAAATGAAATTCTAAAGTGCTGTTTTTAGAATTAACTTTATAAGACAACAATGCATCCTCTAAATAATATATTTATATCATATGGGCGTCTGAGAAATGTCTATAGCTTGTTGAACCACATCAAATGTTTTTTTGTCTTCGACACGGATATTCTCTATTTTACATCTTTCATAAATGTATCTTTAGGTATTTAGAAGCAAACTGAGATTGATTGCATTGAGAGCTGATTGTTATATTAATATGACTTTTAAAGAAGAAATATTTTCTTCATATATACATATACATATAATTTTCATTAAAAAATGTTATCTCCATCTCCCCCCTCCCAATCCATCCCAGCTTTCACCTTGTGGCTTAAAGATTTCGTCCTTGTTGAAGGCTTTTCTAACCTCTTAATTGCTTCTGAATATTTTCCACAAACACTTTCACCTTCTATTAGTTTGCTACCCAACTTTTGCTTGTTTTGTTTAGCAACAGCAGGAGAGAGTACCCTGAAACAGCAGCTGTGAAGGTTGTTTCATTTGCTTGGATGTAGAGGGAGGCAAGAAGGGTATTTTTAATGTAGGGTTTTGGACCTGATCCTGAAGACATTGCAATTGAAGTTTTGAAGCTTGAACTCAGGATCTGCAATTGGACTACCTAGCCTGCCTCTGTCAAGAGGCACTTAAGCTCTCTAAGCCTCCATGTGACCATTTAAAACAGAGAGTACCATTTGGAAGATTCAAAGAAAATGGTTCTTAGGTGAGATAGCATACATCCAAACCATAGCATAGAGTCTGGGAACATTCTCACTTGGCACACACAGCTGTTCCTTGCTATCTACGGTGGATTGGTTCTAAGACATCTTATTCTGTAGGCTGTCATTTTGTCTTATTGATTGTGTCCTTTGCCTTACAGAAGCTTCTCAGTTTCAGGAGGTCCAACTTATTGATTGTTGTTCTTAGTGTGTATACTATTGGAGTTATATTTAGGAAGTGGTCACCTGTACCAATGCTTTGGACGGTATTTCCCACTTTCTTTTCTATCAAGTTCAGTGTAGCTGGGTTTATGTTGAAGTCTTTGATAAACTTGGATTTGAGTTGTGTACAGGGTGATAGGTTTGGATATATTTGCATTCTTCTACATACTACCATCCAGCTGTGCCAACAGCATTTGTTGAAGATACTATCTTTTTTCCATTGAATATTTTGGCCTCTTTGTCAAAAATCAGGTGTTCATATGTGTGTGTGTTAATGTTGGGGGTCTTTGATTCATTTCTATTGATCTACAAGTCAGTCAGTTTTTTGTTTTGTTTTTGTTTGTTTGTTTGTTTGTTTTTTTGACAGTACCAAGCTGTTTTTTTTACTATGGCTCTATAATGTACTTTGAAGTCAGGAATAGTGATTCCTCCTGAAGTTTGTTTATTGAGCAGGATTGTTTTGGCAATCCTGGGTTTCCTGTTCTTCCATATGAAGTTGAGCATTGTTCTTTCAAGGTCTGTAAATATTGTTTTGGGATTTTGATGGGGATTGCATTGAATCTGTAGATTGCTTTGGGTAAAATTGATATTTTTAGTATGTTGATCCTACCTATCCAGGAGCATGTGATATCTTTCTATTTTCTGATATCCTCTAATTTTTTTTTCTTTAGTGATTTAAAGTTTTTGTCAAATAGGCCTGTGACTTCTTTGGTTAGAGTTACACCAAGGTACTTAATGCTATTTGCAGCTATTATTAGGGGTGATGTTTCCCTTATTTTATTTTCAGCCTCTTTATGCTTAGTGTATAAGATAACCATTGATTTTTAAAAAAATTAATCTTGTAGCCTGCTACCTTGCTGAAGGTACTTATCAGCTATAGGAGTTCCCTGGTAGAATTTTGGTGGTCACTTATATATACGATCATATCATCTGCAAATAAAGCTAGTTTGACTTCTTCGTTTCCTATTTGTATCTCCTTAATCAACTTTTGATCTCTTATTGCTTTAGCTAAAACATTGAAAACAATATTGAATGGATAAGGAGGGAGAGGAAAGCCTTGTCTTGTTCCTGATTTTAGTGGGATTGCTTTGAGTGTTTCTCCATTTAGTTTGATGTTGGCTGTCAGTTTGCTATATATTGCCTTTATTATATTTAGGTATTTTCCCTGTATTCCAGATCCTTCCAGGACTTTTAACATGAAGGAGTGTTGGATTTTGTCAAAGGTTTTTTGACATCTAATGAGATGATCAAATGTTTTTCTTCTTTCAGTTTGTTTATATGATGGATGACATTCACAGTTTTTTATATATAAAACCTTCTATGCATCTCTGGGATGAACCCTAATTTATCGTGTTGGATGATTTGTTTGATATGCTGTTGGATTCAATTTGCCGGAATTTTATTGAGTATTTTTGCATCAATGTTCATGAGGGAGATTGGTCTGTAATTCTGTTTCTTTGTTGGATCTTTGAATGGCTTAGAAATCAAGGTGATTGTGACCTCACAAAAAGAGTCTGACAATGTTCCTTCAGTGTCTACTTTATGGAACAGTTTGAGTATTGGTATTAATTCTTCTTTGAATGTCTTGTAGAAAGAATTCTGCACTGAAACTATCTGGCCCTGGATTTATTTTATTTGGGAGACTTTTAATAACAGCTTCAATTTCCTTTGGGCTTATAGGTCTGTTTATGTCTTTAATCTGATCTTGATTTAATTTTGGTAAGTGGTACCTGTCCATAACAATGTCCATTTATTTTAGATTTTCCATTTTAGTGGAGTAAAAATTTTCAAAGTGTAGCCTGATAATTCTGTGAATTTCCTGGATGTCTGTTGTTATGTTCTCCTTTTCATTTCTGATTCTGTTAATTTGGATATTCTCTCTCTGCTTCTTAGTTAGTTTGGATAAGGGTTTGTCTATCTTGTTGACTTTCTCAAAGAACCAACTCTTTGATTCATTGATTCTTTGTATTGTTCTCTTTGTTTCTATTGCATTGATTTCAGCCCTAAGTTTGACTATTTCCTCCCATCTACTCCTTCTAGGTGAGTTTGCTTCTAATTGTTATCAAGCCTTCAGCTGTGTTGTTAGGTCTCTTGTGTGAGACTTCTCTAGGGTTGTAAAATAGGCATCTAGTGCCATGAGTTTTTCCTCTTAGCAGTGCTTTCATTGTGTCCATAAGTTTGGGTATGTTGTAGATTCATTTTGATTAACTTCTATGAAGTCTTTGATTTCTTTCTTAACTTTTTTTCTTGACCCAGAGGTGGTTCAATTGAGAGATGTTCAGTTTCCATGAATTTGTAGGCTTTCTGTGATTTTTGTTGTTGAACTCTAGCTTTACACCATGGTGGTCTGATATGATAGAGGGAGTTATTCCCATTTTTTGGTATCTGTTGATATTTGCTTTATGTCTGAGTACATGGTCAATTTTAGAGAAAGTTCTATGGGGTGCTGAGAAATTTGTATATTCCTTTGTTTGGGTGGAAGTTTTTTTTTTATATATATATCTATTAAGTCCATTTGGGTCAGAACATCTGTTAGATCCCTTATTTCTCTGTTGAGTTTCTGTCTTGTTGACCTACACTAGCAAAACCAATTCCTTAATCACTTATTTAATTCAGGTTCTTTTCTTTTTCTCTGAGTAATAATGTCCTAATTATGAGTGCAATGTGGTAGGTTTCTTTTTCTGATTCTTGGTTTTATCTAGTTGAAGATTGACCCTTTGAGAAACACTGCATTTTAAACCTCATAAAATCTGTGTTGTTACTTAAGTGGTTAGGAACATTTCACTATATTGAACATAACTGTTTGTCTACCTTCTTATACTTCCAAAGTTATTTCTCTAACAGCAAAGTCCCTTTAGTCAGTTATCTGTCTTATGACATTTATAGTTATTTGCTGTTGACATTCTGAAATAAGAAAACACGGTCTCAATTTCTCTATTTTATCTTCTTTACCTATATGTTTCCCACTCCTATATACTATTGCTTTTCTGATCTTTCATTTTTTCTCTCTTCTTAGGAAGCTGTAACTGCACTAATTTTTGTACCTCTGTTGCTCAGAACTATTATATTAGCTTAATTGCTGCTGTATTCCCAAGTTCAGGTTTACCTACCTTTACATCACAGATGAGCTGTTGATTTTTGGTATTCTCTCATAGAATAAAATGGAGAAAAAGTCTTGAGATCCTAACCCAAGTATCTAGGCACTTCTCCATTAAGTTATATGCAATTCTGCTGTATTTTCACATAGTCTTAGAAAGGGGATATAATATAAAGGCTGGGATGTACTGTGGAACTAATCCATCTATGTGGCCATGGAGAGGTATTATCCATGCTGGGTGCAGACCTTTTATTATGGCTGCCTTAAGGGCACACATGTCCACATCCCTTCATCCATCGCTTTTTTTGTAAGCCTAATAAATTTATTGCATTATCAAGAGGAAACTTTGATAGAACCATACATTGATTTGTCCTTAAAATGTAAGATAGACATTGTTTATATCTCCCACAAGGAATGAATCTTAGCAACAATCACAGTTTTCATGAGGTAATTGGCAAACTTCATTAATCCATGCCTATTGAAAAGTGTAGGTAGTTAATGTTCTGACAGAAACTCCTCATTGCATTGTAGTCTAGTAATAGTACATTATCAAGTAGCTAATGGGGAAAACTTGATTTATCATAGTTTTCCATCTATAATATAACTTAATATTCACATCAACATGATGATGAAAAGCTGATAAGCACATTTTTCAGGAAACTGAGATTCAGAGTTCATTCTAGTTTCTGTAGTCGGGACATGAAAATTAAAAAATTTCAATACAAAATGATTCTAGATTCCTCTTGTTTAATCACTATGCTTTGCTTGCACATGACTATAAATGGACTTTAAGAAATTCTACACAATTTTTCTTATATATTATAAAATAAAAGAGGCTACATTTTCTAGTTTGAAAAGGCTAGGAAATTAAGAGTTTATGACCCCAGACTCCATTAGCACAGCCTGCTTTACCTTGTGTCTTTACAAACAATTGTAACCCTCTAGACTAGGATGATACTAAAATTTAATAAGGTTATTAGAGTCCAATTGAGTTTTGTTTTATTCAGTTTATCGAATAACTTCTATGCCTTGAAGGTATATCTGCAATATCCAATGGAGCATGTTGTGAGATGGGATCTTTGAGGAATAATCAAACGCTTTGGTCTAAAATTCATGTGATAATAGAAGTAATCCATCATCAGATGTGATGCATTAATTCTGAAATTTAATTTTGTTGATAAAAATTATAGCTAATAAAATGAAATAATTATTTCCTGATGAACTCTGATTACTCAACCTAAAATGCTAATTAGTTATATCTAACCTAATTTTGTTATGGGTGTTATTTTGCTTTTAGTGGTAGAAAGTATAAAATTAGTGTGTGAAATAAAATCAGTATGATTCTGTTAACATTTTTGAAAAATGTTCATGTATGTCAATATCTCTAAAAAACATTTCTGAACACCCTTTTGGGGTCAGTTTTCTTGGGTTGTTTAAAATGGAAATATTGTTTCTCTTACTGAATTAAAATACTGATGCATAAATTCTGAATTATATCTGTGGCTACTATGTTTGTATATTGAAGTTTACATACAAATAAGATTCTACATTGTATTCATGGAATCATCAGAAAAACTTTTATTTTCACATTTTTTTCAGGCAAAAGCTAAAAACAAAAGTATGATGTTAAAAAAAGATACTTCACATCAGTGTGAATTATGTAATCATAACCACCACATTAACCAAATAAACAGTTCATGTCATAGCCATATAAACCAAATAAAATAGTTTTACATCATAACTTTATCTTAAAGAAAGTAATTTCATACAAAATATAGATATATGATCATCCTGAATTTTAAATAATGGCCCAAGGATGCTTATTATTTCACTTACCTTTTGTAAAATATTATTATAATATGCTTTTGTTACTAAAACTAAAAATGCCACAGATATCATTAAAATAAATATACCTGATTATGCAGGGCACTATTAAAAGGAAATGCACTGTTAATAGAGTGTTTGGTAGTTATCTTACACTCTTCTGGGTAGTAGTCATTGGAATTCAGCATTCCATAATTTATACTCCACTCAGTTCAAATTACTTGCAGCTTCTTAAACAATCAAAACTGTTAAAGTCATTGATGCCTGCTGACACTGTTCTTCTCTAGGAGTCATATGATACTTTTAATAGATCAATTAATGTGCACTGCAGTAATAAACAAATCTTCTCCACAATCTTGTCTTCCAAGGCAAAGATTTCCTGAATTCATAAAAGCTAATCTGTTGTTTCTTACAAGATTCATCATTTTGAGTAGGGAAGAAGAAAAAAATAAGATTCCAAAGGAAGTTTTGCCAAGTGATGTTGTACCACCTTAATTTTAAGAAATAGATATAAGTATTATATAGACATGAATTAGGGAGAGATGACATAGGTAAAATAAGATCCATCCTGTAGTAGTGGGTTCTCGGGTCCCGGGCGGCCAGAGATCCGAGACCCACAGACCTGCCGCCCGAGACCACTTAGCCGCCCAGCCGCCCGGGTCCCCAGAAATGACTCAGACGCTTACATTAACTTTATGCTGTTTGGCCTATGGCTCAGGCACATTGCTAGCTAGCTCTTATATCTTAAATCAACCCATTTCTATTAATCTGTTGGCCACGTGGCCCGTAGCTCACCCGTGCTCCTTACATGTTTCTTCTTGGGCGGCTGGCTGGATCTGCCCAACTCCGCCCTGCTTCTCCTACCTAAGCTCTGATTTCTCCTCCTACTTTTTCTATGGTGCCTGCCATGGCCCAAACACAGCTCCTTTATTTAAAGATTGAGATTCACAGCATACATAAACGCATTCCCACATCACTTCCCCCTTTCTCTCTAATCAAAAAGGAAGGTTTCAATTTTAACATAGCAAAATTACATATAACAAAATAGCTATCAAGGAAGAATTACAGTTATAATATCTAGTCTATTTGTATTTAGCAAAACTAAAGAAAATATTGTATCATCTATCTTATCTTTGTTAATCTAAAGTTTTATATCTAATATACCTTTCAAATGACTAAGAAAAACTGTACCTATAACTATCTAATCTTCAACTACATCAAAGACCACAGAAGGATATATTTACCCAAATAAACCAGACGTGCAAGCGACTTCTAAAATCTAGAAAGGACCTATCTGTCTGGACAGTCACCCAAAGTTCCTTTATAAAGTTGGGGCATCTATCTTCAGCCTACAGGCCCAAAGTCTCTTTTCATTTCAGTGAAGCAGGAAATCTGCTCTTCTCATTTTGACATAGTTCATCCGTTGCTTCTCCTTGAGTCTTGAAGAATGTCTGACAGTTTTCTCTGTAAAGCAGGAACCTGAATGACCATCTTGGCTTGTTCTGCCAAAGTTCAGAGGTCATCTTCTTATGGAACTTGCATGTCCAGTTTAAACAGCATATTGTCAAGCAGTCAATATAAGAACAGGTTCTTCTCCAGTGGCTTATCATTACCACAAATAGAGTAGACTCCATATGGAGTTTCTTCGATGCCCATTTTTCTCTTGAAGATTGGTGCTGCCAGGAACAAATCTGTTTCACTGTCCAGAAAAGTCTAAGTTCTTAAAACATTTTAAATGCCATATTCTGTAGGTCTTAGAAGTATTTGAAGATTACCTACCTAATTGAAATATATCTTTGTATACTTAAAAATCCTAATTAACCTAACTATAAGTTTGATTATCAAAGGTGACTATTAACCTTCATTTCTTAATTATACCCTACAATTTTGAAACAGTTACATGAACATCATACCTTAAACAAGAATAGAAAAACACATACAGCATAACAAAATTAACCTTAAATTTGTATCAATAAACCAAAATCTATACCAATGTAAAGCATTTTGAGATTAACAGCTGATTTCCTGATCTAAGTAAATTCAATAATCTAATTTTTAAAAAATCATTTATATACCATATCCCCTTTTTCTTCTTAGAAAGAGATTAACTATGACATTAACCATTTATAATGAAAACAAACATCTAGAAACAATATTTGGGGAATTTGGGCGAAGTTATCCATTACTACTTCCTGCTGATTAAGGGGCGTTGAAAATCTCACGGATTGTTGAGACTGGATCATAATCTGCAGCCATGAAGCTGATCTGGCCATCTCTTCTCATCAGAGGTTTTTTCAGGGGGTCTTGGTTGATGAAACCATATTTGCCTGGAAGGAATTCACAGGTTCTCATCTTCTGTGAAAACAAAAGCAGAACTCTTCCAAAGCAATAAATCCTTAGACACAAATTTCAAAATCAAAATACCTTTAAAATATATATTCTTGTTTAACTTAGTAGCCTTTGTATTTGCAATCCATTGTCTTTTTGCAGTTAGCTCATTAACAGTTAAAAAAAATAAAAGAAAACACAATAACAACCAAAATCCAGATTTTGTGTCTATTTTCCATCTTTACGTGGCTTATTATATTTTTATTACTCTATTTCTCGCTTTAATGCAGAAAGAGTTGTTTTACATATTGAAACTGCTGACTTCATTCCTGATGATTCAGAATTGACCTTACTATTCATACAACTACAGGATATCATCAGAGGTAGGATACATCCTATGTACATAACACATATCAGGGCGCACACGGGTCTCCCAGGCCCTCTAGCACAGGGTAATGATGAAATAGATCGGTTGCTGATAGGAAACGTGCTAGAGGCCACAGAATTTTATGAGAAACATCATGTCAACAGCAAAGGATTAAAAAAGAGTTTTTCCATCACTTGGAATTAAGCAAACGAAATAGTAAGGAATTGCAACACTTGCTCTTTCTATAACCAACCGTCTTTACCTGCTGGAAGTAATCCTAAAGGTACACAGAGAAATGAGATCTGGCAAATGGATGTGTTTCACTTCCCAGAATTCAGAAAGATGAAATATGTACATCATACTATCGATACTTACTCTGGAATGCAATGGGCAACTGCTCTGAGTTCTGAAAATGCTGATGCTGTACTAACTCACCTTTTGGAAGCAACCTTATGAAAGACTACGCCCCTTTCCCAATAAGTTTTATGTTCTGAGGGTTGTGGGTAATTCTTATTCTGTTAGAATAGTTTTAAGTGAAAATTGGGTGGAGGACAGAACTATAATATAGCATTAAAGATCTCTTCTGAAGAAGAGAAGAGGGATAGATACGATAGATAAAGGTAGATTGTTCTGCCTTCCTATACACCATTTTAGCTAAATATATGGGCTAAGCTAAAGACAATTTGCATTGGCATAGGTATTTGTATATTGATACAAATGTAAAATCATTTTATATGTTTAATTGTGATAATTTGTACATTTGAACAAAGTTCAATCTGGAATTGCTTTATATAACCAAAGCAACTTGTATTTCGATATAAATCTGAATTTGTAACTATTATGTAAAATTGAATCTGTAATTGCTATGTTTTATATATGCTTCTATCTCTGTTTAAAATATTTGCACATCATTGTCATGTACACTATGCAATTACTACCTTCATTTAACTATACTTGATATAATATATGATTGCACTAGTTATGATATATGCACAAGATGTTTTATATACCTCTGTTTAGATGATATATATGTATATACATGTCTAAAATGCTGTGGCCACTTTACATGGTAATATACCCCTGGCTAATGTTTGATAGTCATACTAAAAGTCATTGTTCAGGGATTGTACACCTCTTATATAGGTATTCTAATTTTAGTACAGGGTTTAATCCTTAGGACAATAAAAACTACTGTCAACATTACTTAAGGTACCATATCCCAGTCATCTCAGATACAGGTTAGACTATCATAGATAGACAGAAATCTTCAACCATTTCATAGACCCAGAGAATATGGCATTTAACATTTGAAATTAGGCCATGAGAGGCACGACGACTCCTGGTGTCACTGCTCCTTTCCCGAGATGGTATGAGCATTGAGGATACTCCTTTAGAGTTTGTCCTTTTGGCAGAGAATGGCCGGTTGAGTAAGGAACTGTCCTTACCTTGATTATTGACAGTACACACATGGTGTCCAAGCTGGAGGAACAAGTTGATGGATGGAGACTGACGAAACCTGCCTGGACAGGATAAGACAGTCCCTCCAAAATTTCCCTGCTTGTGAGAAGACCTGTCAGATACCATAGGCCTGTTGCCAATATGATAGATGCTCCAACGGCGCACAAAACAAGGGATGATTGTCCAGGTAGCTGTGTTGCTGTCCTTTCCCAAATTTTGGAAGCCACTACTTCCATATACTACTGACTTTCAAGTGATATATCTTCCTTCTCAGGTCTTGAAGGGGTTGAAGAATAGGTATTTACGGTTACTAACTCATAATAATTCCTATTGTACTTAATCTTAGTTTAGAACCTTTTTATTTAGACAAAAGGGGGAGATGTGTCGGGATTAAGGTGTCAGCTGATAAGGTCAGAAGACACTTCCGGGACCCTGGAGGGGGTGTGGCCAAGCCCATTGATAAGTGGCTGCTGGGACAGGAGGAGCTCTCTTCCTGGTTCCTGGCTGCTGGCTGCTGGACAGACAGAATCAGAATCCATCGTGCTTCCATCGTGCTTTCATTGCTTGTCCACCGCTTGGATCCACCAGTCCTTGTTCAGGTGCCACCATAAGCTGTTACTAATATTGTGAGTGTTAATTTATATTCTAATAAATATTAATTTTGGACTGGCGCCTTGAAAGTAAAACTCTGACTACACCATCCAATATTGCATTCTTCAGAGGGAATTGCATTATTTTAAAGGCTCTCCATCAATCAATTTGAAGCTCTCTTGTTTCCAAATGACATGTGAGAGTAGGCTATAGGGCACCCTTCCAATTGTACTGTCATGAAAGAGAGAAAACACTAAGAATTAAAATTATGATGTTAAAGGCCATTGTTTTTTTGGCTTAGAATATGTCAGAAATTCTAAAAATTAAGGAGAGGACTGTGAATAAGAGGAAAAGATAGGCAATATTTTATCATAAATTTACAAACCATCAACAATTTCGAATTAATGTTAATTTGAGACCAATTTTGACTAGCGTTTTCCAAAATATATCAAAATATTATTGTTTTCTAAGTAGAAAGAACTTACCACAAGTTGTAAATCTTCAAAAGAAAAATATGTCAGTTCTAAAAATTATTTAAATAAATTTTTTTATTATAATGACAAACTGTAGATTTTCAATCCATGCTGATTTTTCCATGTAAACTTGTCACAAGCTAGAGTCATCTAAAAGAAGAGAGTCTATTGAGAAACTGCCTCTATAAAATTTAGTTGTGAGGCATTTTTTTTAATTAGTGATTGATTGGGGCAGGCCCTGCCCATGTTTGGCAGTGTTATCCCTGGACTGATGTTCCTTGGTTCTATAATAAAGCAGGCTGAGCAAGATATGGGAGCAAGTCAATAAACGGCACCTTTATTGCCTCTATATCAGCTCCTCTTTCTAGGTTCCTGCCCTCCCTGTATTCATTTGATGATGATGAAAGTGCAAGCCAAATGAACCCTTTCATCCCAACTTGCTTTTTTTGTCATAGTGTTTTATTGTAGTAATAAAATCCTTCACTAAAACACTTGTTTATTTGTTGAAAAGCAGGAATTAAAAATAACCAAACCAGGAGCAGGAGTGATGAATTAGCAATTAAGAGCACTTGATCTTCTAGAAAACCTACATTCAGCTGTCAATACCCACATAGCACTTTGGACCCATTTGTAACTCTGGTTCTATGCAATCTTATGCCTTTTTTTGGCATCTTCAGGCACCAGGTACACACATAGTTCACACATGGCAGGCAATACACATATACACATAAAATAAAAAGAACCAAAATAATAAAAGGAATAAATAAATGAATTAGCCAACAAAATGGACCAGGAATTAGAATTTTAACATTTTTCTACGTTGATGAAGTCTGTCCTGTGAATGAGCTTTGTGGTAATACATTTCAAGAGACACTTATTTCAAAAACCTAGCACACTTGTGTGATGGAAAAATTAATTTCTTTAATTAAGGTTTATCTCAAAATTCATTTAAGATTTATCTGAAATTCTCAAAACATGCAAATAATATAGGTTTAGTTAAGCTTTTAGTTTATGTGTTTGTAATCCAAAGTACAATTTGTTTTTAGTCATAAAATTACAATTTGAGATACTAAACAGTTTGTCTTTAAACATTTGTTCTTGATTCCATATTAGAGAATTTCTGATAACATAATCACTCGAATTGAGTAATAATAATAACAACATTATTTTGGCTTTTTAAAATTGAGTTTCTCTATGGAGCCTTTCCTGACCTGGAACTCAATCTGTAGACAAGAATGGTCTCAAACTCACAGAAATATACCTGTTTCTGCCTACAGTGAGCTGGGATTAAAGTATTGAGCCACAACTTCTGGGATTTAATACTTTTTTGTTAAAAATTTAATATCTTAACAAAATTTATGTTTTGTGTTTGAATAGAAGCAACATTTTATAGTTCATAATTAAGAATTTGTTAACTTTTGTCCCACAGACCTTTTTCCTCTCTCTCTGTTTTTCTCTCTCCACCTCATGACACAATCCCCAGTCTCATACTTAATGTTTCAACAAAACACCAACTGCAGCCTTTCATTATCCATTTCCACATCTCTTGTCTATCCTACGATAATCCTCTCCTACCCACTTCTCACTCAGTGCTGTATCTCAACTACAGCAAACACTCCCTGATATTCACAATCCACATGTCAGAAAATGAGGTAGGCTGCCTGAATACACCTCTCCCCTGCTCTTCCTCTTGTCCCTTAGCACTGCAACAGAACACCAGCTTCAGCATCCTCTCACCTTTGCTTATATCTCTTGTAGTTTCCACAAACCAACCCATTCTAACCTTCTTGCTCACATTATTGCTTTGTCCCAGACCCTAACTCCAGCAGGCACCCCTTGATAAACCAAGAGAAGATCTTCCCTAGGCAACAAGTAGGCTGAATGCAGATGCACACCTCTCATCCTTCTGAGATCCAATTGCCCCAGTCGCATACCTCGTTCTGTATCCAAAAACCTGCTGTGGTCTCACTTGCCTTTATGACTCCATCCCTAATGAATCAGAATCTTCATTCTTTCAAGTTATATAAGTTACCCAGCCTCCAGTGTCAGCATACATTTCCTGTGAACACACCTACTGGACAGGTCAGAAAAACAAACAACACACAGCCACCACCACACTCTAAGAAACCCTAGAAAGGAATCAGAAACCAAAGGAAAACACACCCATCCAACAAAGACAAATCCAGAAATCATCACCAATACTTTGTCAAAAAAACAATCAACAACAGGCATGGCACTATGTCTCCAAGAGAGCCCATCTACCATACCACAATAGGTCCCAAATGTAATATAAAGTTTCTCACCCAGCCTAGTCCCAAGGTCCGGACCTGCCTGCAGTCCCACAGTAAAAAACAGAAACTTATATTAATTATACGCTGCTTGGCCTATGGCTCAGGCATATTGCTAGCTAGCTCTTGCTTCTTAACTCAACCTATTTCCATTCATCTGGCCTGTCCCATGGCTCATGGCTTACCTATTATATCTTATCATCTTGCTTCTTGGGAAGATGGTTTGAATCTGTCTGACTCTGCCCTCCTTCTCCTTTCTATATGCTCAGATTTCCCACATACTTCTAAGATGCGCTACCATAGGCCCAAACAGGCCATTTATTAATGAATGATATTCACAGCATACAGATATCGCCCAAATATTCCAACATAGCTGAAGCACAGTAAAAAAAAAGACCTTAATGCCTACTATATTAAGGTGACAAAGTTCTTAAAATGAAAAAGCATAAATCTCTCAAAGAAACCCAGGAAAATACACACAAACAATTGGTGAAAATAAATTAATTCCCCAAAGAAATCCAGAGGAATGACATAAAACTGAGTAAGACTTGAAAATAAATATAGAAACAATAAACAAAACACAAACTTGTAGAATTCTGGAAACAAAACATTTAGAAATTTGAATTGAAACTACATAGACAAGCCTCACCAATGGAATACAAGAGAGAAGAAAGGATCTCAGAATTTGAAGATAGAGAAGAAATGTAAACTCTAGTCAAAGAAAATGTAAAATAAAAAAAAAATCCTGACACATAACATCCAGGAAATATGGGATTCTAAGACCAAACCTAAAAATAATAGGTATCGAAGGAAAAGAAACCCAGCATGAAAAGCTCAGAAAATATATTCAACAAAATCATAGAAAAATATTCCTAGCCTAAATAAGGATACACCTATAAAGGTACACAAAGTACAGAGATCACGAAACAGATTGTACAAGAAAAGAAAGTCCCCCGCCATATAATAATTAAAATATGGAACATATAGAAGAAAGACTATTAGAAGCTGAAATGGAAAAAGACCAAATAACATATAAAGATAAACCTATTGGAATCACACCTGACTTCTTAACAGAGACTCTTAAAGCCAGAAGTGTATAGACAGATGTACTGAAAACTCTAAGAGACCACAGATGCCATCCCAGACTACTTATACCCAGCAAAATTTTTAATAACCACGGATGAATAAAATGAGATTTTCCACAATAAAGTCTACTTTAAACATTGTTTATATACAAATCCAGCCCTACAGAAGGTTCTAGAAAGAAAATTCTAACCCAATGAGGCTAACTACACATAAGACCGCAAGGAAAAAATAATTTCATATCAAAATTATCAAAAGAAGGGAAGCATAGACACACACACATACATACATACATACAACATCAACAATATTATTGCCAAGAAAATGAAAGTAATGAACAATCATTGGTCATTGTTATCTCTCAGTATCAATTATCTCAGTTAACCAATAAAATCTACAAACTAACAGATGTGAAAACTCGATTCATTCTTCTGCTGCCTCCAAATAAAGGGCTCAAAGTGTGAGCTAGCAGGCATGAAAAGGAAACTAGTACAGATATATTAATATCTAACAAATAGATTTTAAACCAGAATTAATCTAAGGAGATGGCAAGATCACTATACATTCATCAAAGGGAAAAGCCATCAAAATGGATTTTAAATTCTTAACATCTATACCCAAAACACAGGGTATTCACTTTTCTAAAAAGAAATATTACTACAGCTTAAGTCATATATTGACCCTCAAACACTGAGCGTGGGAGACTTTAATATGCCACTCACAGCAATGGACAAGTCATCAAACAAAGCTAAACAGAGAAATAATGAAGCTAACTGATATTATAAATCAAATGTATCTAACAGATATTTAAAGAACATTTTACTGAAGCACAGAAGAATATAACTTTTCCACTCTGCACTACCTGGAACTTTCTCCAAGACTAATAATATACTAAGACTTAAGTTTCAATAGATACAAGGAAATTGAATTAAGTCCATGCATCCTATAAGACCATTAGAGATCAGCCACCTGAGTTCCTGATGATGTCTAAGAGCCATGATGCTGCAGAGGTCATACTAATCTGAGTGACCTGATCTCTCACAGGGGTCATGATGATTTTCAGGCCTGAGCTGCTGCTGAGGACCACATTTGGGTCAGTGGTCCTGCTGCAGCTGACATCTGTTTTGATGCCAGAGTCCCATGTTACCTTAGTGGGCCATAAGAATCTTACATGATAAAATTCTAGGGCCATGCTGAGCTGGTTTTGCCCTTCACTCACCATGGGGTACTGGCCCTGAACTTTGATGAACACTGCCATAAGAAAGCTGACCCTGACCCTGATTGGGGAGACGGCCTCAATGAGCTGGGCATAGGATAGATGTCCTCCACACTCAGCAGAGGTGTTCCCTACACTAGTTGGTACCATCTTTCACCACAGTACTGAAAAACTTGCTCCTCCTGTGCCAGAGGGGAGTGGGAAGGACTGAATACCTTAACTGCCACCCAGGCTCATATTCAGGGCCTTGGGTTGTCCCTTCCTAACATTAACCCCATCTGTGACTTACTCGAGCAGGTACAGAGACTGGTCCTGCAGAATGGTGTTCACAAGATCTTTATGAAACAAGTTGGCAGAGCATATATCTCAGAGTTTTGGTGAGGGTCCAGTGATGGTGTACCAGAAGCCAGAGATCTTGAACCAGAACAATTACTTACTGCAGCTAACATTTGAAAGTAAAGCTTATAGGATGAAAGAATATAATGTGGGACATCCTATGGCTCTGAGTGCTCTTAAGACAAATGAAGAGGAATTGGAGAGGCAGGAAAAAATAGAGGATTAAGGTGAATTTTTTTTTGATTTGTTGGTTAGTATGTGTTGGTTTTATTTTTATTTTTTCTTTTGGAAAGGTGATACTGCAAAGGTAAATGGCAAATATTAGTAGAATTGGCTTGCATGGTATGAAATTATCAAAGAATCAACAAATTATGTTAATAAAGAAAATACAATAAAAATAGTTATCTAAAACAAAAGTTCACAAACTCATAGAAACTGATCAACTCCATACTAAAAAACAGGTCAAGACAGGACTAAAGAAAGAAATTAAAGACTATCAAGAATTTAATAAAATAAATATGTAGCATATACATATTTATGGAACAGAATGAAAGCAATGCTAAGAGGAAATTTCATAACACTGAGTACCTACACTTTATAAATTAGAGAGATTCATACTAGCCATTTAACAGCATAACTAAAAGATCTAGAAAAAATAAAAGTGGGCATACCCAAGAGAATTAGACAGCAAGAAATATTAATTAATATTTAATAAATAAATTAATAAAATAGAATCAGAACAAATACAAATAATCGGTGGAAAACAGAGTTGATTTTTTTGAGAAAATCAATAAGATAGACAAATGTTCATCTATGCCAAATAAAAGAGGAAAAAGAGATACCCAAATTGACAAAATTAAAACCAAAATGGGACACATGACAACAAACACCAAGGAAATCAAGGAATCATAATGACATATTTTAAAAACCTGTATTTTACCAAACTGGAAATTCTAAAATGAATGGATAATTTTCTTGATAGGAACTACCTACCAAAGTTAAATTAAGATCAAATAAACAATATAAATAGACTTCTGAAAACTAGTAAAATAAAAGGATTTGTTAAAAGTCTATTAACCCAAGAATGTTCAATTCAAATGGTTATGACAAAGAATTCCATCATACCTTCAAAGACGAGTTAGCACCCAAACTCCTCAAACTATTTCACAAACTAGAAACATAAGGAATATAGCCCAACTCATGAGTTCATTTTATGAAAACACAGTTACCCTGATAGCCAAACCACATAAAGACTCAACAAAGAAAAATAATTACAGACCAATTTCCCTTATGAACATAGATTAAAAATTATTCAGTACAATATGTACAAATAAGTTCAAGAACACATCAAAAGGAACATCCACAATGATCAAGTAGGATTCATCCCAAACATGCAAGATGATTCAATATATGAAAAACAGTAGTTATAACCCACCATATAAATGAAAAAAAAAACTGAAAGAAAAGCAAAACATATGATAAAGTCACGAGATTAAGAAAAAGAATGACATACTCCAACATCCTTAATAATAAATGTTTTGGACTAATTAAGGATATAGGGGATATAACTGAAAATAATAAAAGCAATTCACAGAATGTCAATAGCCAACATCAAATTAAAATGAGAGGAACTCCAAGCAATTCCACTAAAATCAAAAATAAGTTGTGCACTCATTTCATCTATTCAATACAGTGTGTGAAATTTTAGGTATAGCAATAAGACAATTGACTGAAGAATATAAAGGGAATACAAATTGGAAAAAAGAAACAAAAGTATTATTATTTGCAAACAGTATAATAGTATGAATAAGTGACCATACAAACTCCACAAGGAAAATTCTACAGCTGATAAATACTAAAAGGAAAGCAGATGGATACAAGATGAACTAAAAAAGAAATCATTACCTTTCCTATATACAAATAACAAATAGACTGAGCAAAAGAATCAGTGAGTCAATAACTTTCATAATAGTCTCCATAATTCAAATTATCTTGGATTAGCTCTAATCAAGCAAGTGAAAAGCATATATAATCAAAACTTTAAGTCTTTTAAAATAGAAATTGACGATATCAGAAGATAGAAATATAACCCATGCTCATAGATCAGTAGGATTAGCATAGTTAAAATGGCCATCCTAACAAAGGCAATCTCTAGATTTAGTGCAATAGCCATCAAAATTTCAAAATATATAGCAAGAAGTTTCTGGCCTGGCTTTTCTGGACTAGCCCATCTGTTCCAAATAGATCAACCATAGCTGCTTTGTCTGAAATAATCATACAAAGCTTTATATCAATTACATGCTGCTTGGCTTATAGCTTTGACATACTGCTTGCTAGCTCTTGCATCTTAACTCAATCTATTATTTTTATCTTGGTTAGCCATGTGGCTTGGCTTGGAATCTATTCTGAGAGCAGCATTCTGGTCTTCTTTGCTTTGCATCTGCTGTAGTCTCTGCCTGACTCTGCCTTCCTTCCCCTTTATGCTTCAATTTTCTGCCTACTTTTAAGATGACTTGGCATAGGCCAAATGATTCCTTTTATTAACCAATGATATCCATGGAATACAGAAAGACATCTCACATCAAAAAGTAATCTTAATAAAATGACTTCGGGAGTCATCGCTATTCCTGATTTCAAGTTGCATTACAGAGCTATAATAAGAAAAAAATATATAGTATTAGCATAAAAATAGCCAAGCAAATAAATGGAATCAAACTGAAGGCCCAGAAATAAATTTACATAATAGGAACACCTAATTATTCATAAAGAAGCAAGAAATACATAATGGCAAAATGTAAAGCATCACAACAAATGGTGCTGTTAAAACTGGATTTCTACATGTAAAATCTCAAATTCAAGTGGATCAAAGATTTCAACATAAAATCAGACATAGTGAACCTGATGGAAGACAACCTTGGGTACAACTTTTAAAATGAACATCATTAATATAAGCTTCACTGAAATCAACAATTAATAAATGGGACCTCATGAAACTGAAAAGCTTTGGAAAGGAAAATGACACTCACAGTTAGACAAAGAAACAGTCAAAAGACTCAGAATTTTTTTCCATTTTCACTTACAATAGAGGCCTAGTAACAATAATATATAAAGAACTGAAAAGCTAGACATCAAAATACTAAATAATCCAGTTAAAATCTGTGGAATATATCTGAACAGAGAATTCTCAGTATACTCATCTCAAGTGGCTGAGAAACACTTAAAGAAATGCTTGATATCTTAGCCACCAAGGAAATGCAAACCAAGGCTATTAGGATATTCCATCTTACACCTGTCATAATGGCTCAAATGAAACACAAGTGACAGTTCATATGGAAAAAATATGAAGTAAGGGAAATACTCTTCCATTGTGGAAGAAAGTACAAACTTGTATAGCCACTAAGAACATCAATATGGTGGTTCCTCAGAGAACTGGGAATCAATCAATCTCAAGACTCAGCCATACATCTCTTGGGGATGTATTCAAAGGATGCTCAGCAAGGTCACTTGCTTGGTCATATTTATTGTGGCTTTATTCATAATAGCCAGAATCTGTTTTTAAAAAACCTAAATATTCCCCAAGAGAAGACTGGATTTAAAAAAAAAAAACAAACCAAAAACAAAAACCAGAGCTATTAAGAAACAACAAATCATGGTAACATTTTCAGACAAATGGATGGAACTAAGAAAAAAAATTGTCCTGGTTGACATAATTCAGAGCTAGTAAGATAAATATATCTATATTTACTTATAAGGATATATTAGACATTAAGTAAATGATGATCAAGCTGCAATCCATAGACTCAGAGAAGTTTGGTAAAGAGAAATGGTCTAGGGGAGGCAGATATCTCCCTGGGATGAGGAAATAGAATATATTTTATGGAGCAGATTGGGGGCAGAGGAAGTGTTCAAGTGAGGGGGAGAAGGAGAATGCTGGTAAATAGAGCTATAATTGGGGTGGGGGGATACATAGAGCTAGTGAGAAAACCTAGTGCAGTATAAACTTCCTGGAACATATGAGGGTGATCCTCATGAAGACACCTAATAATGGGGAATATGAAGTCTAAACTGGTCATTTCTTATAACCAGGCAAGGTTTCCAATAAGAGGTCTGAGTTGCATTCAGTTAAGTTGTTAGCCAAGGGTATCCCATGGAAATTCCCAAACAACTCAAGCTATTACTGAAACAATAGGCTGCTCTCCCCAAATGTAGATCAGGGCCCCATTATCAAGGACAACACTCACAAAACACATTGAATATGGAGAAGTTGAGCACTCACCTCCTACTTTCTTGTCTCTCTGGTGCAAAAAGATACTTTGAAGGCAACTGAAAAAGAACCATGGAGACCAAGCCAGCAACAAAACTTTTAATCTATATTCTGTCCTGCCTAAAAAATATGCTTTGGAAACGGTGGCATAGAACATGTTGGAGTGGCCAACCAATGTCTAATTTGATTTAATGGAACTACTGGACTATAAGAATGAGTCTGTTTCTGAATCTTGTGTCAGCTGTTGAAACTCTTTGTCTCTTGTTGGGTTGCCATGTCCAACTTCAATACAAAAGTTTTTGCTTCATCTTATTATATTTTATTTTCTCATGTTTGGCTGTGATCTCTTAGAAGCCTGTTCTCTTAAAATGAGAGAGAGAAATGGAATGAATCAAAGAGAGAGGGAAGGTAGAAAGAATCAGGGAGGAATATAGGTAGAGGAAACTTTAATCGGGATATATTGTTCAGAATATATTGCATAGAGAAATCTATTTTAAATATAAGAGAAGAAGAAAAAAGGAGATTGGATTAACTTCTTTACATCAACTTAAAATTTGCAAACAGACTATAACCATAAAGAAAGCAAACAAAATGTGCAAAATAATTTTACTATTTAAAAATGTGAATGTCAAAAATAAAAAGAAAAGTTGAATGAATTTTATGAAAGGAAGGAAGCCAAGAAAACATGACAACTAAATGCAAAGCATGATAATGGATTCACCAAAATTGAGAGTGAAAGGGGAATTCATATAGATCCTTGGGAAATGGACATATATAGGATATGAACAGATAATATCACAGAAAGTGTTTTATGTTGTTATTATATAAGAAGATACATTTATTCTTAAATAAGCATACTGAAATAAATATAAATATGTAAAAATGTGAAAGAGAAAATATAGTAAAGTAAAAGTATAAATCAAGTGAAAAAGAAAGTTACATTCTTACATCTTTTTGAATGTTGAAATTATAGCAAACATGAAACTAAATGCAAAAACTATAACAAAAGAGTATATATTATCAATTATGAAACTCATAAACCTTTATTTCACAAATTCTATTTGGTATTATAATAAAAACATGGATCCACATATTATGGAAAGGCAGAAAGAACAGAGAGACAGAGAAGCCATAGCCACTTCTCACCTAATCATTCTTTAAGAATCTTCAGACTGAATATTTCTCTGTCCTCAGCTAAAAGGGAATGCGGTTATATACTCTTGTCTAATCCTTCTCTTCCCAGAAACCTCTTTGTCCTTCATCTTTCCTAGTGGTGTGCCACCATGGCCTGGCTATATTTGGCTTTGAACTCACAGAGATCCAGAGGGATATCTGCCTCTGCCTCCTGAGCACTGGGATAAAGGTCTGGGTCACCTTTTCCTGATCTTTGTGGCTAAAATCTGCGTGGCTTGGCATTGTCTTCTGATTTTCAGGCAAAGTTTATTAAGCACAAAATATATCACCACATTTATTAATATACATTAATAAGACATTAAACACTGAAGAAGACATTAAAGATCATATAAATTAAAAATAAATGTTGTCATCAAGAATGAAACTATCAAAGAATAAATGTTTAAATGCAATATAAACACTTACAAAAATAAATAAATAATATAATATCTATGTATATGTATTAAATTAAATGCTTTATAATATAAAATTTATAAAAGGAATGAATTAACCTAGTCTAGTTTATTAAAAATATGGTGGTTGTGTTCACAGAAAATATCCATTTTAATTGTAATTCTCTTTCTTCTCTAATTAATGATTTTATTTCATAGTATTTTTGAATAATATTAGTTATGCGTATTTATTTCCATTATTATTTAATTAGGTTAATTATTTTCAAATAATGTCATTTGTCTACATGTGTATAAGAGACTAGGGCTCAGAATTAACTATTTTACTCAATAACAAATTGGTATTGTGTTTCTTATGTTTAACACCTCCATCAGCATAAAATTGTTTGCATAATTTTTCTACCATATGCTTCTAGGATGTAAAATGTGGTCATTCACTAAAATACATAAAAAATGTAGGAATACCTTTATCAAAAATAAATTGAAATTCCCCTTGGGGAAACAATGGGTTCTGAGTTCTGTTGTGTTTTGGAAGGATTAGTCAGTCCTTTACAATGAGGAGTTTGATCTGTGAACAATGGCTAATTTCATTCACATTATGGAAGACAAAAATATAACAATGAAAGGAAAAAATACAGAAATATTTCTCTTATATAATAATGTCCTGGGTATAAAAGGGGCTAATTATTTTACATTTCACACAGCTGCTCTGATCCTGAGCTATTTCAACTATAGATGGCTTAAAATCAAATGATTCCTCTGAGATCATTTCCTAGCTCCAAACAATACAACTCAAGAAATCTGCATTGGTACAAACCTCAGAGCTGTGAAAGCATTTAGTATGACAATATATCTGACAGTATCTTCTCTCAATGGGACAGACATTAGGCACCCAGTAAATATGTCAATAGATAGATCATGCTCAGAAGATGTACCTCTTTACCTTTTTCAGTCTCTTTTAACCAAATCAAAAAATAAATGTGAGTCATGAAAATCTGAAATAATATTTGATGTATTTCTATTTGTATTGCATTAAGCAGTCATTTAATAATTAATAATATTTAGTAATAATTTAATTGACCATTTAATAGCATTAATACTCTAACACAGTGATTTCTAACGTCTATTAGAATCGCCTCGGGGAGCTCATTAGCAGCAGATTACAAAATGCCTCCTTCAAATTTCTGCTTTTTGTCAGAGTGATCTTTGGTAGTTTTTAATTCCACAAATTCCTAGAGGGTGCTAATACATCTGCTCAAAGAGCCTTACACAGAAATATTGGCATAAAATTTATGTAATATTTTGAAATTTGCAAATAAATGTTCCTCCTAATATTTTTAAATGGCCTAAAATTCTTTGTATTCAAGGGAATCTTATAAATATGCAAACATGACTCTCTTTGAAAGGCATCTGCAGCTGATTTAATATATTCATGTATCTAGATCTTTATCATCCATCACAATATCTGTTATGTACTATGGCATTTGAAATGCATAAAAATTAAATAACATAAAATTCCTTAATTATGTGAGCCACATTTAAAATAAACCCATATGTGGATTAGCAGCTTGTAGATTATACCAAGAAGAGCTTGTATTTGAACAAAAGAATTTATTTGGCATAGATAGAAGTCATTCTTTACCTTTGCAAGTTGTCCAAACCTAAGAAACTATGTAAGTTCAAGAAATTCTATCAGTGATGTGATTTCATACATTTAACCTTCTACTATATCCTCATGCTTGACACACACACAACCACCACCACCAAAAACCAACTTTCTTGTATCATTCAGTTCTTAATATTTGCAATTTTAAACTTCAACATTTTGATACAGTTCAAGATCTGCATATGGATGGAAATTGATTCTTATCCAGATTATGAGTTTCTAAAGTTTCAATTTGATGATATAGATAATTGAGCAAATAAAAATAATAAAAAAATATTATCACCTTAGAATTTAGGTAGAAGCTGAAAAAAAGGCAGGGAAATACATCACGTGTAGTAAAGGTAGCCTTTGCAGGGGGCTGCTCCAAGACTACCTTCAGGGTGTATAAAAATACCCATGAATGCATCAAAGACTAGACTTTTTTTTCTATAAGAGGAGAAAATATGGAAACACATTCTTTCTGTTGGTGACTTTCTCTTTTATATTATCTTAAAAAAAATCTCCCCACTGAAAATATCTCTGTCTCTACACAGTTACATTCCACACTGTTACATTCTGTATACATTCTCCACACAGACACATACATTGTTTACATAATTATATCTTTTTCTATACAGCTTCATTTTCCTTGTCTCCATACAATTACAAATTTCCTTACAGCTATAGCTATACATCTAATCTACATAGCTATTTCACCACAGAGCCACGTCTTTCTTCACCCTTCCTACAAATCTCACACTTTTCTCTCATACAGCTCTATCTCCCAGTTTCTCTACACAGCAGCAACTCTTTCATGTATTCACAAACACACACACACACAGTGCACAGCTCTTTACACAACTTTCTACATAGCTCTATACATCCTCCTTTCATACAACCAAACTCTGAACAATTATATATTTTTAGGGTTCAATCCATTTTCATGACACATGGTTTTTCTCAGACTAGAGAGGCCTCATTGACTGGCCAGTGAGTGCTGCTTGGCCAGGCACATGGCCTGTTTGGTTAGCATTCTCAGACAAAAAATGACATTAATTAGGTACCTAAGCAATTAAACAATTAGTCGGCGGAACCTTGAGCTTTGTAATGAGGGCCAAATGCTGTAGGAAATTTATGCTTAATGTTGTTTGCCTGATTTTAGTTTAATAGACACTTGGGAACTTTCCCTTGAATATTCTCTGCAGGAGGAAATAGTCTGTTTTAAAGTTGCTCTAAAGTCTTCACCATATAAAAGGCTGTTTGGTAACTGAAAATTCTCTTATGTCAATTTGAGTTATTAAAAACAACCTAGTATATTTCTGGTCATCAGTATTATACAGATTATATAGAAATCAACTTCCTCACCATCCACAGCTATACGTTTGCCTAAGAGATAAAATACTTACGTGAGATAAAGACATAAGCAGTTGCAAAATTACCCGCAGCTGCCTTAGGAAAGAAATGCAGTGGCTCATGAGAAAAAAATACAGATAGAAGCAACTAGTCAAAACAGTCAGTAATCACACTGCTTTGCCAAGTAGAGATCCCCATAGGGAGTTATTCATCTGGTAGGTTGACCTAACAAATACTAGTTGTCACCTGCTTCGTACTCCCATGTCCTCTGGTAAAGCCATTGTTACCAATAGCTCTCAGAAATGAAGGGAGCTTTTAAAAGTTCCATTTAATGTTTTTATCAAAGTAGGTATACGGTTCAGTGATACCGTTCAGCTCAAATGTGGGATTATCAACTGTTTGTGGTTTCATAGATTTATCTGGTTTCCTTAGGTTGGAGTTTTTCCTCTAGTGCTTTCTATAAGGCAGGATTTGTGGATAGGTATGATTTCTGATCCCCAAACCCATATAAAAGTCATTCAGCCGTGGTGGGTACTTGTACTCCCAGCACATTCAAGAAAGAGAGACTTGGATTTCCTGCAAATGGTGGCTATCTAGACTAGCTGGAATTGGGTGATCCTTGTTCTATGAAAGATTTTACCTCAATAAATAAAAGTAGAGAGCAAATTGAGGGATACACCAGGCATCAACATCAGAACACCAGGCCTACACACACATACACACACACACACATAAATACATACACACACCAGGCCTACACACACACACACACACACACACACACACACACACACACACACACACACACACACATAAATACATACACACAACAGCAGGCCTACACACACACACATACACACACACACATACACACATAAATACATACACACAAGGCATACACACATGTTCAAATATACATACATACACACACATATACAAACAAAATAAAAATATTTCATCTACTGAATCAGCCTGAGCATTTTATTGTATTCTTTTATATGGTGCTAAGAAGAATGAGAAGAATGAAATTTTTAGATCCTATAATAAATTGTTTGTCACCACACTATATACTTTATGATGTTATAGAGTAGTATTTTATAACTGTGCCTTATTTATAAAATAAACCCATTAAGATTGTGGTGCTGAATACATGAAGACTGTATGTGTGAATATATTTGGTACACTGGTAGATCTTATTAAAATACTTTGTATAATATATATATATATATATAATATCTGTTAAACATTGGTAGTAACACAATAAATATCTGAAGCACAGTATTGCAGTACAGTTTACATCTCATTGTCTGTATAATGGCTACTGCAAGACTTCATTTTTTAGTGCTGTGTAAAATAAAAAGAAAGATATTTCAGTCTTTTAAAGCTTGACATGATTTTATATTACAATACAAAATATTAAATGTATACAAAGGGCAAGATTTTCAGATGACTTGAAATATCTCTTGCCCAAGCTTTTGTTATTCCCCTGCTGAGTGTGAGTGGACTCTGAATATAATTCCAAAATTATGTTATATTACTTGACAAAAAAGATTATGTATTTGTCATTAAGACCTCAAGTAAATCCATGCTAAAATAGGGAAACTGTCTAAGGTATAATTATCGGATTATCAGATAGAATCAGGTTAACCCTTAAAAGATACAAAGTTTTACCTACTGTAAGAGTTTCAGAGGACAAAGGACTTACAATAAGTAATGATCTGAGTTAGCACTGAGAGTAGATGCAAAATATCTCCAGTGTTAAGAAAAACCTTAGATGATAGCCAAAAGGAGAATGAATAGCTTAGTCATCCACCAACAGGGAAGTAAATTCTGCTAAGAATCTAAATAACTTTGAAAGAAATTCTAGGCTTCTAGATAAATAAGCAACTGATTAACAAGTTTATCTCAATCTTGTGAAATTTCAACGGAGGTCAGTCTTTGCATGTCCAACTTCAGACCAGTAGAAACTGTAAACAAATATATTTGTGCTGTTTTATATAGCTAGATTTAAAATAATTTGTTACTGATATAAAATTAACACAGAGGGCTAACCCGTAGAGACTCAGTCTTTTTCCATTTATTATCTTAAAGTAGAAGAAAATTTAATCATATCAATTTTTTATAATTATTGGAAACTACACATGCTCTTCACATCCACTATGAATCCACCCTGAGGATTCAGAGGATTTTTAAAGAATATACAGTTTGCAGATGTGTTATCCAGCTTTTCATTGCTGCAACAAAATACCAGAGAACAATCATGTTAAAGAAGAGAAAAATTACTGGGAGTTTATGGTTTCAGAGTTTTCAAACCATGACAACCTGCTCTTTATGTTTCTGGTCTTAAAACAAAGGAAACTTTATCTCAGAGATGCAGGGATGGTTCCACATACGAAAAACTGTCAATGTTATCCATCATATAAATAACATGAAAGAAAAAAAAGCATGATCATCTCCCTAGATTCGGAAAAAGCCTTTGACAAAAAAATTCAAAACTCCTTCAAAATAAAAGTCCCGGAGAGATCAGGAACACAGGGAAAATACCTAAACATAATAAAGGCCAGATACAGTAAGCCATCAACCAACATCAAACTAAGTGGAGAGAAATTCAAAGAAAACCCACTAAAACCAAGAACAAGACAAGGCTATCCTCTCTGCCCATAACTATTCAAAATAGTTCTTGAAATCTTAGCTAAAGCAATAAGACAATAAAAAAGATCAAATGCAAATTGAAAAGAAAGAAGTCGGAGTATCACTATTTGAAGATGATATAATAGTACATATAAGTGACCCTCAAAATTCTATCAGAGAACTCCTTCAGCTGATAAGCACCTTCAGCAATGTAGTAGGGTACATGATTAACTAAAAAAAAAAAAAAAAATCAATAGCCCTCCCATACATGAATGATAATAGGGCTGAAAAAGAAATCAGGGAAACATCAGCCTTTACAATAGGTGCAAATAGCATTAAATGTCTTGGGGTAAGTCTAACCAAAGATATGACAGACCTGTATGGTAACTTTAAGCCACTGAAGAAAGAAATTGAAGAAGATATCTGAAAATGGGAAGATCACCCATGCTACGTGATGGGTAGAATCATCATAATAAAAATCGCAAATTCACCAAAAGAAATCTATAAATTCAATGCATTCCCAGCAAAATCCTAACACAATTCTTTACAGACCTTGAAAGAACAATACTCAACTTTATATGGAATAACAGAAACCCAGGATTTCCAAAACAATTCTATTCAGTAATAGAATTTTGGGAGGTAGCATCATGACTGATTTCAAGCTCTACTATAGAGAGCTTCATTAAGTTTTAAAAAGTTTGATACTGGCATAGAAATATACTTATGGATCAAAGGAATCAAATCAAAGACCTTAACATTCATTAATCCATACATCTATAAACTGATTTTTTACAAAGAGGCCAAAAACATACAATGGATAAAATATAGCATCTTCAACAAATAGTGCTGGCATAACTGGATGATGGTGTATAGAAAAATACAAATAGATTCATATCTATCACCCTACACAAAACTTAAATACACATTGGTCAAAGACCTCAACATAAACTCAGTACCACTGAACTATTGATAGAAAAAAAATAAGAAATACCCTTAAATAGCTTGGCATAGGAGACCATTTTAAAACATAATATTAGTAGCACAGACATTGAGGACAAGCATTATTAAATGGGACCTTCTGAAACTAAGGAGCTTCTTTAAGTCAAAGGACAGCATTAATAGTACAAAATATTAACCTACAGAATGGGAAAAGATCTTCCCCAACCCTACATCTGACAAAGAACTGACTTCTAAAATATGTAGCGAACTAAAAAAAAAAAATAAATAAAAAAATAAAAAAAACAAAAACAAAAAACAAAAAAGCAAAACAAACAAACAAACAACAAAAAAACAAAACCAAAAACAAAACCTAAAGGTTAAAAACAGCAGGAGAGTAGAGTCTGTATGAGCAAAGGGAGTAGATTCTGTATGACCAAGGGGAGAGGGATTATGAGGAACGTTCATAAACTGATGGCTGGCTGGAGTTCTGGGGAGCTCACTGAAACAAGAAGAGGCACTGGGGAACCGTCAGGGAAAGGAGCATGGCCCTCCAAGGGTATGCAACTGTAGACTGGCATGGACAGTATGTGGAGCCTTGAAGGGGGATATCAGACTGTTTTCCTATGCATGGACTGACACCTTGGAGCCCATTACCTACAGAGGAACACTTAACCCAGTCTTGATTTGGGGATGAGAAAATCAGACTTGCCTGGAGTGCATGTGCCATGCTGAGCTGACCCATTTTGGGACTTCTTGCCCTTTTTTAGGATGTAATGGAGGGATGGGAAGGGGGGAAGTAGAAGACTGGGAGGGATTGGATGGAGAGAAGGGAGGGGGAGAAGGGAGATACACTGATTAAAATTTTTTTTTTATTAAAAAATAAAATGAACATCCAGAAGAAGAAGAAACAGCCAAATAGGGAATTCTCAACAGAAGAACTCCAAATGGCAGGAACAAGTTTGAAGGACTGCTGAACATCCTTAGATATCAGAGATATGCAAATTGAAACAACACTGACATACTATCTTCCACACATCAGAACCAGCTAGATCAAAAACACAGATAACAGCCTATTCTGGAGGGAATGTGGAGCAAGGGTAACTAACACTCCTCCATTGCTGGTGGGAGAGTAAACTTGTATAGCCACTTTGGAAATCAGGACTGCAGTTCCTCAGAAAACTGGGAATCAGTCTACCCAATGATCTGGCAATACAACTATAGGTCATATACCCGTGGGATGCACATTCTTACTCCAAGGGTCTTAGCTTAGCTATGCTCATAGTAGCATTATTTATAATAGACAGAATCTGAAAGCAACCTAGATGCCCCTCAACTGAAGAATGGATTTAAAAAATTGTAGTACTTTTACACAATGAAGTATTACTCAGTACTTGGAAAAAAAATGACATCCTGAAATTTATAGGCAAATGGCTGGATCTGGAGAATATCATCCTGAGTGAGGTAACACAGACCCAGAAAGACGGCCATGGTATATACTTACTTATAAGTGGAATTTAGATTTAAAGCAAAGGATAACCATGCTATGATCCACCCTAGCAGCTAGGTAAGAGAAGAGAGGTAAGAGAGATATCCATAGAACCCCTTGGGAAGGGGGACATTTAAGAAGATCTGCAAAAATTAAGTTCGTGCTAGTGGGGAAGCAAGGGGAGATGAGAAGAGAACATAAGAGAATGGGATAATTGGGGGGGGGGAACAGAGCAAAAAAGTGAACACCCTGAAAGAGGGAGCAATTGTGGCATTAGAAAGAAACCTGATATTAGGGAACACCCAGAAGACGAGCTCAGCTAGGATTCTAAGCAATAGTAGAGAGTTTGTCTAAACTGGCCTTTCCCTATTACCATATGAATTACCACCCTAATTGCCATTATAGAACCTTCATCCAAGAGCTGATAGAGGCAGATAGAGAGATTCATAACTTAATACTGGGCTGAGCTACTGGTTCAACTGAAGAGAGGGAGGAGAGATTGCATGAGCAAAGGGGTTGGGATCATGATGTCAAGACCCATGAAGTAGGCAGTCCAGTGCTACTGAAAGCCCCCTGACTCTGAAATAACAACTCAGGCACCTTCATGGAAAAGATTTGGACCCCTTGAATGTGGATGACAGTGGAAAGGGCAGTTTTTGGAACTTTTGGCAATTGGAAAAGAATCCATCCCGGGTCCATGAACCGGCATCTGGAAGCCCATGTCTACTAGGAAAACATCTTTCTCTGCCTTGATACTTGGGGGTGGGACTCGATCCTACTTCAACTAGACATGCGAAACTGAACTGATTCACCTTGGGACTCCTTACCTTCTTTGGGGAATAAACAGGGTAAGGAGATGAAGAGGAAAGAGGATGGGGGAGGACTTGGAGAAAGGATGAGAGAGAGAGCAGTAGGGAGTATGGTGAAAAACCTTTTGTAAGCAAACTAAAAAAGAATTATGATAATTTTGAGTTTTTAAATGTTAATGCTTAGAACTGAGACTCAATATTAAAAGTGTAGGAATCATTCAGCAATAAGAATCATTCAGAAATAACCCAAGCATTCTTTGTACTGTGATTACTTTTTAGCATATGCTTTGATAAGTAAAACTTATTAACTTTATTTTGTGTTGACAGATACTATTAGAATAAAGATATCACAAAAAAAGCTGTCAGATTTTTACTTTTCTGAAAAGGAAACCGAGGATGAGTGGATTTTGAGAGAAAGAAAAATGAGGAAACTAGGAGGATTGGAGGGAGGGCAAACTCTGGTTGGGATATAATATATGAAGGAGAATCTATTTTAAATATTTAGTGAATGAATACATTAAGAAACAATGATAGACAGTGAAAATGATGTTCTTGTTCACTTGCAAATTAGAATTTATACCTTGGCAGTCTCTAATCTCTTTCCTTCAGTATTTCATGAGATTTAACCTATATAGTCATCTCTCATACGTATAGTGACATATTTTGCCTCATAATATAGTAAATCCTTATGTTTTATCAGTGATACATTTCAACTCTGATAAAATTTTCAACTTGTCTCAATTTTGTAGATCCATTTTTATTTGGAATATTTGAATATGTTTAATATATCAAAAATTTTCCCCACATATATTAAGGTACTAACAATCTAAGTGATTCAGAACTCTACATTTCTATCTTTGATGAGAATGTAAGAAAAATAGTAAGAATCTGGTAACTCTTCAGTTTTGCCAGTTTTCAACAGTTCTTGTAATTCATAAGAAACAAAGTTGACAAGACATTTCTGGAAATATAAACAGGGATGATTATTTTGGAAAATCACAGATAAAAACAATCTCTCAAAAGTCAAGGTGATTTTTATACCTAAACTGTAAAAAGTGTATGTAAAATCTTGAAAATTTATATGTCAAATGTGAAATACCAAAAAATATAAAAACAAATATTTACATATAAATACCTACTATAGTTGTTGTGATCTGTAGTAATGAAGTAAGATAGAAAGGTTTGAGTTTTGAAGAGGGATCTGGAACTGAGTTCTCATACTGCCACAATGTTACATTTCACCTTTTTGAGATTAATAAAATCTACATACTTTTTATTCTAGCATTTCTCATACTGCAAAGGATGTCCAACATTTAAAGAAATATAAAACAGTATTATAAAAATTAAAATAACTAGATGTTAGAGAGTATTTTATATATATAGACACTGAAATTTGCTTATAATTTATTCAAATTTTGAACTGAATATAGTGCTTTACTTTGCTTAGTTTTACTATATACTACTTCAAGAATAAAAGTAGATATATCTAAGATTTTTTTCAAAAAAATTTAAGAATTGTTGAGCATAAAGTACAAGAATGAATGCTTGTCATGTATTTGGTACAATTGTATACTACTTCCTTACTATTTGCCTTAGTTTCTGGTCTTGTTTGGGGATTCTTTATGTTTAAGCTCTGATATGGAAAGATATACTCGCCATCAGTATAAAGAAATATATATATATAGGATCAGTGGTTTCCATATAGGTAAAGATTATGTTATCTTAAAATTTTGGGGAGCATGTACATAACAACAATAATAAAAGAAAATCACTTCTTTCAGATATGGAATTAGTAAATTAGAAATAAGTCATACAAAGAAAGCAATTTTGTTTGGATCTTAAATTCTTTTAATAATTTTCAAGTAATTGAATAATATTTTCATATAATTGAATAACTAATATTTCTGTAATTAAAAAATGTTATGGAGAGAGAAATAGAAAAACAGAGAAAGAAAGAGACAGAGACACAGAGAAAGACAAAGAGAGAAAGAGAGAGATAAAACCATAAGATGCAATGAAGTTAATTTGATCTGTGAGTTTCTGTCTGCATCCTTTTAATATAGATTTTTTTTATTTCTAGAATTCATATAAAACATTTAAATAAGTCTAATGTTTTTATTAAAATGAAAATATAAAGTTTGTTTATTATCATTTACTTAAAATTGATGATTTCATTTTCAGATAAACAGAATAAAACAGATCCAATTTACTGAAACAGCACAGTTCAGCAAATGTTTCTAAGTGAGTCAGTTGCATTAAAGCTATTATTGAGACTATAATGCTTTTTGGCAATTCTGAGTGAGGTATACTACTATTTAAATGAAAAAATATTCATCATTAAATAAATTAAATGGTTGAGTTTATTTTGATTTTGTAGATAGGAAAAAGGAAAATGATACAGTGTACCTTTGATAACATAACACATCAAATAAGTACATTTTTGCTTGTTTCACATTTTATAATTTCAGGTTTTTATATTCTTCAAGTGAAATACTGATTTTTCAAGTTTAAAGTGATTTTCAATTTATATGTGTGTCAAAATTTTGAAGCAGTATGCCATTGTTGATCATTGGAATGACTGATGTCCAATTCCTTCCAAAGTTCAGAAACTGTTTGAGATAATTTAATTTACATGAAACAGAAAACCCATTTTACCAAAAAGTAAATATCCTCTCAATTATCAATCTTTTAAAATTATAGGGCATTTCCAATTAATTTGAGATCTCTCCTCTCAAAACCTTCTCTCCAAAAGACATCTATCCATTCAGTATTTATGGAACACACCCCATTGCTTGGGGACTTGTTTACAACTATGAGATAATAATGCAAATAAATACAAATATGTCTTCAGGAAAATTTTCAAAAATATAATAAGTAAACAAATTGAGGGAGATACCAAATAAGGTCTTAAGCTCTGCCTGGAACCTTAGAAAATCTTCCAAATTGCTTTTTTAAAATTATAAAATTAAGGGAGTCATAATAGCACAATTTTTTTATTACTAACATCAAGGATCTGTTGTTTTTCCACAGACACAATGGTTGTATCACAATCTAGTACTGTTTCAGTGAGTAACTGCAGTTTAGCCAGATCTATCTCTTGTAGCTGCCACAGAATATAGTCTTTAACTAAATCTTTATTGTTCTATTACAAATAATTTGGAGTTGGAGGCTTTAGTGAAAAGGTGCTAGCTCAGACAGGATGAAGAGCAACAAGATGACCTTCCCTCTTCATGGCTTCTTCCAAAGACCAACCCTTTCACCACTCCAAATGAAAAAGGACCAGTAAACTCAAAGTTGCTCCCTACTACTTCCTTTGTGTCTTTTTTTTTTTCATTTTCTAGACTCTCTCTGGCTCTCTATGGTTATCTTCTGTAAACTAGTTGCTGACTTCATCTGCCTCCTGATTCAAGGTTAGTTTTATTTAATTAACACAATTGCATCGTGGGGTTAACAGTGTAATCATATATCCTGTGACAAGTCTCTACAGTACTCATGGTGGTAATAATCTTGATATATACCATGAGCTCAATTTGTAATTTCCTGAAGTTTTTCTTATCTACTCTGACAATAAAATGATAGAAAATGTCTTTCAGCTTAAGCATGGTCATTTCTCTGCAACTGTTAATCCCTGAAAATCTTCCCTGTGTTGGTGTCTTGAGATCATTTTATTTTTACTATTTTATTTAATAGAGAAATTTATGTCTGAACCTGTATAGAAATGCATCTGAATATGGTTTAGGTACCTTGGAAAATTAAAAAGTTTTATATTGTAATTTTTAGCAACAAAGCTTTTGTTTAGATACATGGATTTAGTTTACAAAATAGAATGATGATTTGTTATAGAACAATTATTAAACCCTCAGTTTTATTGACACTTCGGTATTTTACGTTTATTTTGCAAGAAGGTTGTGCAATCTTTTCCTGTTGAGTCACTTGTACAGAAGACAAGGGGAGAAACAATTGTCATAAATCATGAGTTTGAAAACTGAATTTAGGAGCTAGTGAAAACTAAATGCAATCTATGAAGCCCATCATAGAAATGTCTAGGGTAATTTGTCTACAGAGATTTGTCTTCAAGAAACACAAGTCTGAGCTCTTAGTACAGTCATTTAAAACTAGTGTGACTAATTCTTGTTCGTGGAATGTAAATGAAAATCACTTGTTTCTAAAATCACTGCTAGACCAAATGGCTTAATTGTCCAAGTGAGGCAACTCTAATAACCAAGCAAACTCTGTGCTTCAGATGCTAAAAGGAGAAGATAATAGGATTTCTATTACCTTGAACCACTGTGTCAATATGTTACATAGTTCTGAATTGAAAAATTTCATACAGACTTATCAATAATATGTGTTATCACATACTTATCACATACGTATGTGTAATACAGACTTATTACATAATGTGTTAAAACACTAAGGAGTCCACTGTTTGATCTACACTTAAGATGATAAATAATTGTACAAGTACTTGTAGCCACATGGACTTTTACACTTGGAAATCCTGCTTTGGTTGAATTTCTGGTAAAACTGAAAATCAAGTAACTGACAACTATATTACAACTACATCATTGTCAACAATTTTACAAATACTTTCAGTTAAGAAAACTTAATCATGGAAAATTGTGATAATCTTCAAAGTTTCAGAAAGTTCTATAATACGAGTCACTGATTTTGTTCCTGTATTTCTTTTATCTTAGCAGAATCTTCAAAATTTTCCATGTTTTTAGAAGTAATTATACCATAACCTGACGACAAAGAGAATGATTCACTAACCTTCTTCATAAAGTTGTGAGCTTATAATCATTTCTAAAAATATTATTTTTCTACTTTCAAAAAATATAAAGCTGTTGCTCATATCTTTTCTGTACATTCCATGTAACCACGTGGAATTTACTGTTTCTATTGAAAACAGATGCTTTGAACCATAGGTAGCTCACATGAGAGTTCAATTAGAGAATATATGCTCTTATTATGAAAATCCCAGGACATAATGATATAGTATCTTGACTGTAAATATCATATAACCAAGTTAGGATCATTTGATTCTTTTTAGTTATGGCTCATAGAACATTGGCAAAGATAAAATGAGAAATTATTTTTCCCTCTTTTTTCTATTTTTATATTGTTATAGGATATAAAATTACAGTGTATTCTCTTGATAGATGTGGTAGTTTTAATGTAATTGCCCCCACATTAGCTCAAAGAAAGTGGCACTAATAGAAGGTGTGGCTTTCCTAGAGTACATATGACCTTATTTGAGGAAATGTGTCATGGTGGGGGTAGGCTTTGAGGTTTTCTATGCTCAAGATACCACCCAGTGTCTCAGTCCACTCCCTGTTGGTTTCTAATTAACATGGTAACCAACAGCATGTCTCCCTGCATGCTGCCATGATCCCTGTCATGATAATAATGGACTGAACCTCTGAATCTGTAAATTATCCCAATTAAATGTTTTCTTTATAAGCAATTCTCTTGCTAAAGTGTCTCTTTACATATGTAGTGACCCTAGCTAATACAGTAAATAATAAATGCATTCAGTGTACACATTAGGAAACTTGCATCTTCTCCCATTCAAAATGTGGACACATATGCAATACAGACCTATGAAAATATATACTTAGTAAATGTCCCTTTATCTCATGTTTTATAGTATAGAAGAATTTTTTTTTTGGTTTTCTTGATCCAAAGAGCTCCTTCAGGAGAGAGGATAAGAAGGTAAGGCACCAAGAACACAGGCACTAGGAGTCAGGTCACAAACACTGAGCTCAATTAATTTTGGAAGGAGCAAGACTTATATGGCCTTCACCATGCCAAGAAAGGGGTCACCATCTGTTGATGTGATGTGGTTCCCCTCATTAGTTCAGTTCATCTCACACCACCATCATTCAGACACCTTTTCAGGGCCCTCAGGCAGATCAAAGTTGGCTGTCAGGGAGTATGTTATGTTCATGCTCTCAATACTGGTTTGGGCCAACTGGTCCTCACACCTAATAGGGCTGAGTCCCACAGTTACCTTTTCAAAATAATTCAGGATATGTAACAGTGAGATGACATAAATATATTACTGTGTGGAAATATGAGCTTCTATGACACTGGGAAGTGGTTTCAGATTAATGACATAAAACTTCCCCAGCAGTTGATCTGAGATTGAATGCTCTTCTCTTTTAATGAAACATGGAGCTACACATGAATCACAGTTATCAAGAACTATCTGTTACTGTAATTGACAGAAGAGAAACACACTTGGCTTCACTGTGTGCATTAGTTATTACTGCTAAATATTAAATAGACATAATATACTGAAGATAAATAAGGAAATAATAAAATTAAGCTAAGATATTTATAAGATGCCATAACAGAAAGTAGGATTCATGGTAACAAAATTTTTGACATTGAATGCTGCTTACATATTCATGCAATCGTAAATGTTTTTCTGCTTGAGGAGTTTCTTTTTATAGTAAAATGCAACCAGCATGTAATCACTTGTATTAAGTGAGTTAGGGGAAGTAATTGAGTGAATAAAATATTTCTGGATATTCTCCAGCATCATAATATGTTTACTATTTTAGTTATATTATTGATGGGTACGTGACTTGTTTTGGTTGTTAAGAGAAGTACAACCAAATACTATATTTTATGCAGGAAATAAAGATCTATACACTTTTATCCAAGCCTCATAGATTAAAACAAAACAAAACCTTATTATGATTTTCTAAATCACCTTTAAGTTCAAGATTGATTAACTCTAAAATCCTATACATAGTTATGCCATTTAAATATGCCAGGAGGTAAACTTTCAAATATTTATAATAATGGAAGAGAATCTGAAAAATACTGGTTTCAATTTATATTTGCATTGGGAGTTGTAGTCACCTATTGTAAACCTCAGCATGCAGCTAAATCTGTTTTAATTTCACACTGTTATATTAGCATATCCAAGAAAGCTTTAAGGGCTTGATAGTATAAAAGCATAACAATTTCTTAAATAATGAATTTGTGAGTGATCTTCTGTCCCATGAATTAGTGACTCCAATTGTTAAAACTGAACAGGAAAAAACAATCAAAGAGATTGATAAGAGCCTAAGGATAATGCATTGTTTTATTGCCATCTCTCCAAAATCCAGCCTCGAGTCTGTCCTATCATCCTCTCTAGATACCTTCTCCAACATCCCACAGGCTAGACTAGCCACCCCACCTTTACTAAAGACAGCTTCCAAGTTTCCACCAGGAGTCACTCTACTTGTCACCAATTTATGTAACCCTTTCTATGCAGCCTTTAACCTTTTCATCCAGCATTGTCTACTGCAAGACTTCGGGTTTGGATTACAATGTATGTCCTGGACACCAGGCCAATCCCCCCCTGCCTATTTGCTCAATAAGGGTAAAATTATACCTAGTACTGGAAACCTGATACTGGAAGCCAGTGGATGACGAATCTTGGATAAAAGTGTACAATTACTACTACATTGAACGAGAAGAATTCCTAACTACACTCTCAATATTGATCATATACCCACAAGCAACTTTTATTTGCAGCAGAGACCACAGTAGAAAACCACAATCAATTCTAATGTAGAGCCAAGGAGCTCAGTCCTAAAGTTGCATCTACAAAATTCTTAATGCTTAAAGCTCAGGGAACATTTAACATAATAAAAAGTATATGAGAAATCTGTAGCAAAAAATCATTCTAAATAGATTAAAAATTTGAAGCAATTATGTCAAAATGAAAAAAGGCTACCCACTATTTCTACTCCTTCTCATTGTTGCACTCAAAGGATTAACTGAAACTGAAATGCAAGAAAAAGTAATTAAAGAAACATAAAATAGAAAATAAGGTAAAGCATGCCTATATTCAATTGACACGATATTACATATTAGAGATCCTCAGAGTTCTACCATAAAACAGCTGGAAACAATAAATAAACTTAATAATTTGTCAGAATAAAGATTTACTTGAATAAATCAATATCTTTTCTGCATACTAATAATAAACATACAGTGAAAGATATCATAAGCACAATTCTATGTAAAATATATACAAAAATGAAATATCTAGGAATAAATAATAATAAATAATAAATAATAAAAATAAATAAGACAAATCACATTTACAATGAAAATGTTAAACCGCTGAAGATTTAAAACAGTAGAAAATGGAAAAACATCTCATGCTTATGGATTGGTAAAATTAACATTGTGAAAATAACTCTTTTATCAAAAGCCATTTACAAATTTTGTGCAATTTCAATAAACATATTTATATAATTTCAATAAACATAATTTCTATTTTACAGAAATAGAAAAATCTATCCTAAAATTATATAGAATCATGAAAGACTCCAGATAATCAAAAAAATTCTGGGTGGAAAATAAATCTGGGAGGGATTACCATTCCAGATCCTAGTATATGTTACTGATCCGTGGTACTGTTACAAAACAGATATGTAGACATATAAAACAAAAGCAAAGATCTAAAAATGACTATAAATAAATTCAGTTATTTAATATTCAACAAAGATGCAGTTAACATATTCTGCAGAGAAAAAAAGCATCTTTAATGTATTTTTTTTGGAAAACTGGATTCCACATGTAAAAGAATGAAATTAAATCTATATTTATTACACTGCAATAACTCTAATTGAATCAAAGACCCAAACATGAAGCTCAAAACACGAAAAATGATGCTAGAAGAAAGCATAGGCAATACCCTTCATCATACTGGTAGAAAAGTGTTTCTGGATAAGATTTAATTTTTTTAAAAATTGAGGACCAAATCTCAAAAATTCAACCTTATAAAATAACAAAAGAATGTTCACAGCTAAATAAACAATCAGCTAGGTTAATAGGGAGCCCTCAAAATAAAAAAAGAATCTTTGTCACTGTTCATATGACAGAGGATTAATAGCCAGAATATACAAGTTGTTAAAAAAAAGAAAGAGTAAAAGAAATAAGCAAACAGACATTCAAAAAGTAGCTTGGGACTTGAAGAGACAGAGAATTTGTAAAGTTCCCTCAGAGATCTTAGCAACCCCAGATGACAGGTAGTGCTCTAGAAAAAAACAATGCCCACATTACCAAAAGATGAATTGTGACTATTTGTCATTATTTAAGTTTTGAACAGTATTCTTTCAGAATGGAAACTATAATAAGTGTTATGTTGGGGAAAAGGTTTCATTTTTGTTTCTGCAGGTGAAGAAAAGATATGGATACCATCAAATTCAATAAAGGCTTGATTCAAACAAAAGAAACTTCTTGATTTGAGAAATTATGGCTCATCCACCTGTGTGACATTTTTTTTTTAATTTGTAATGAAAACTCAACAAAAAAGGTTTGGGTCAGGGTTCTGTTTTGTCTCTAAAGAAAACTAGAAATACCCATCTTCAAGAATTCAAAAGACCTTGCATGTCTAGACATTTAACACAGGGGAAAAAAAGGCTATCCAGAAATAAAATTGGCAAGCAAAGGAATATTGGACCTATTGGTACCAATATACTCAACAGGATAAAAAAATCTCACAGCTTAACAACTATATCTTTTTACTTGTAAGAGAATTTGGGGTCCAAGTTCAATTGAAAACTAAAGCTGTCTTTGGAGTTGGAATGTTTATCTCTGCTTCTCTAACCAAAAGCATGCTTATTAAAGGAAAATGCAAAATCTCTGTATCATATCAGAAGAGCCACCTGATATGGGACAGAAGAATAACCAAAATTAAGGGACTATTCTATTTGTACAAAATTCATAATCTTTTGAATTTTATATCAAAATTAATAAGATTATATATATATTAAACGTTTTTTCATGACATTAATGATTATATATAAAGTAAGAATTAATTGTAGTAAAAGGCTTTATCTAGCTACTTATACATTGTTTAGGGTTTGAGTCTCTTATCAGTATTCTACAGTGAACCATAAAGATACCTAACTTTGACCTTTGAAGTCTCCAAAAGAAAGATGGGGCTCATCAACAATTTCACATGGATTATTACAATGCCACTAGGCTGACAAACAACAACCAGAGATTGGCTTTGGACTAAAAACTGTTCAGGACAATTTTGAGATAGCTAGCTGAGATGAACCAACCTCATAGATTACTCTAGTCATTATGCGGAAACTGGACAACAAATAATACAGCTATGTATCTCAGAACTTGACAATTAACCCAAATGTTTTTCAGGATCCCCTAAAGATGCCATTGCCTTCAGACAGCAGGAAGTAAATTTAAGAACATGATGCTCACATTCCCAAGAGGTGGGGTGGGTGGTTTCTGGTCTTTCAATGGGTTATGGATAGTTGCCATTATGGAGGATTATTGGTTACAAATAGTTATTGTTAATGATTAAGAAGAAACAAAAAATGATTACTTTCATGCTTCTTGTTTGAAAAAAAAGGAAAAAGGGGCTACAGATATGATAGGATAAAGGGTAAATTATTCAATCTACTCCAAAAAAAGAGAATATACATGATAGGATATAAGGGTAGATTATTAAATCTATTTTTAAAAAGCAACTACTAGCTTTAAATAATTTATATTATATTATACTTTTGTATATTGTATAAAAATTGTGTATATTGATATAAAGTCAAGATTAATTTAGTCACTGTACATATATTTTCTAGTCTTGTTCAAAGTACTGTACCTATGCACCTCATCTAACAATGTAATGCAAATTTATGATTCTTGAAAATTATTATTACAAACTAGTTAGGATATAAAGAAATGCAAGTTAGTTCTTGGTCATTATAATCAAACTTACAGTCACATTAGATGTGATTTTGAGGTCAAACAGAGATATATTTTAGATAAACTGATCATCTTCAAATACTTCAGAGATATACAGAATATGGCATTTAAGATAGTTTAATAACATAGGTTCTTATTATTAGTATGACAATGAGACATGCATGCTTATAAAAGCACCAGTCAACTTCAGAGAGGATGGTGAGCATCAAAGAAACTCAATAAAGAGTTGCCTTTCTTTGTAGCAAAGGTAGCTAGCCACTGGACAAGAAAGTGTTCTAGCCTCGGCTGCTGAAAGTATGATCTCCAATATGGACAAGATGTGCACAAAATAAAGTGCTGCCTAATCAGGGTAAGACAAGGTATGAAAGCCTTTAAGAATATCCTGATTCACAGATGACTCTGTCAGATATGCTAGGTCTGTAGGCTGAAGATGGATGTTCCAATGCTGCACAGGAATATTCCTTTTTATTTTTGGCACAAAAGAGGATATGTGGTGATATATTGTACATTTAATAGAAAATAGTCAGGAATATTAGATCACAGAGCCATCTACAGAGCCAAGCCATGAAGGTCAGGGAGTAATGATCCATGCCTTTAATTCTATCACTCAGGAGGCAGACATCCATCTGGATCTTTGAGTTTAAGGCCAAACACAGCCAGGCAGTGGTGAAAAACACCTTTAAACCTAAGACTAGGAAAATTGAACTTGTAAGTGAGGGAGGGAGAATTTGAGCTGTGCCCAGCACTTCCCATTTTGGCAGAAGACTGAGAGGCTTGGATTAGAGTATTTGTGGAGACAGACCTGAGGAGTTTGCTGGATACGAAGTTGTTGTGGTATGTTTCTCTATTTCTCTGATGTTTCAGCTTTTCCTCAATATCTGGCTCCAGATAGAATTTATATAATAGATTTCACTTCATGCATTCTTATCCCACTTATCTCCCTGTCTCCATATATCTGCTTTTGGTTCTTGCAAACTCCTCCCAAATAAAACCAAATTTAAAAAACAAAAACAAAAACAAAAACAAAACAAAAATCAAAACAGAAAAAAAAAGAATTTTGTTGTGGAAGCTGTAGTTTGGCCTGTTGAGTCACATACTTTACACATATTTACCTGCAATTGTACATTACCATGAGTCATTTATTTGGGTTGAGACTACCCCACCAGTAATGGGCTCCCACAGAGGCTCACCTTGAATATCCTGTTGTTGTCTAGTATCATGAAGATCCTGCAGTTTGGGATCTGTAGGTTTAGCCCCTCTACACACTCCAACAGTTCATAGATGAGGTGGATACTGAGATGGGCCAGTGCTTAGGCCTGTTTCTGGACCTGAGTAATTAGTAGGTTGGTGAGTTCATTAGCTTTCCCTCAATATCACTACTCTTGTGAGCTCTATAGCACTGCCCCCAGATAACCCACCCAATGCAGCCTGTAGCAAGGAGCAGGGCAAGTTCTCCTGTTCTCAGATCCGTAGGTCTAGGTCTTCCTTATTCATACCAACAGCATCAGCTCTACTCTTTTCCCCAAGCAGGATGCAGTATCTCTTGATTGCTATATGTGGAATATGAGAGGTTATCCAGGTCAACTCTATTGTCCTGCCTAGACAGAGTGCAGGAAAGGGAGAAATGTTTGCAGCACAATTTTTAAGGAACACAAAGACGTGGGTTGATAAAAATATGATTATATCATAAAAACTTGTTGAGTATATTAGAAAAAGGCACATATGTATTTGTTCAGACATGAATGAGTACATGTTGAAGATAAGGCACATATTTTAATGTTAATTGTAAAGAAAACTAATTGGGATCTGGCTAGAGTAGAGATCAAAGCCATGAATTATGATTAATTGGCTAAGTTATTTACATGCTAGCATGGATTTCTATAAATACTTCTATCTGTGAAATGGCTTCTCTTGTGTTGTATAGCAGTTATCTTCAATATTAAAATATTTCTTCATGCAATGAAGTTCCTTGAAAAGAAAGTAAATGACTCAAATAGCTTCAGGAAGTCTCAAAAACTGACTAGATTCATCATTTCCCTTTCTAAAATGCATAAAGCATAAAGACTGCTGAGAGTTACTTTCATACAATCCAAACTTCAAAGACAACTCTGAGAACTTACAGAAAGAAGTAGAAACAGTAGACTTCTTAAAAGAGGTTAAAACCAACTGAGTCACTTTAAATAGACATATTCCAACCTATTGAGTTGCTTGCAGTCTGGGAAACATGCTCCAAGTTCTAAGCTTTGTGAACTGTCATCCAATGTGAACTTCAGTGATACAACTATCTTTGAGTCACTTTTGCTCCTGTAATTAACCCCTCTCACATACTTCCATAAGTAATCTCAAGAAAACACACTGGTTCACCTAATTGCACTTTGGTGGTATCCATATTTTTGTCTATTGTCTCTTGATCTGAGGTAAATATATATATATATATGTTCTCTGTCTTTCCAGGAAAAGTTTTCTCACACATCATATGTCAGGTAACTATATAAATTGCTGACACGACTACTCCATGGTATGAATAAGGGAAAATTGTTGTAGATATGAGAGAACAGCCAGAGTCATTGGAACAATCCAAAGAGGAAATGCAGTGAAGTAGATAGAACCTGTCTAGCAAAATAGAACTGGCCATGAGAGGAGCAGGAGAGAAAGAGAAGTCGTTAGGAAAATGAATATGGGGATCTAAGAGGGGAGACTGAGTATGGGAGCAGAAGGGAGTTTAGGGTAGAATAGGAGGTAAGAAGGCTTCTGTGAAATGTATAGTAGATACTTGTGATACTGAGAGAGCCTGAAGGCCAGAAACTTTAATATTATAGCATGTACCACAAGTAGCCATTTGTCCCTTCTTCTTTTGGCGTTTCCTTTGGATCAAGCATTAACATTAGTCTCAGGAATAACAGCAGCAAGTTCTGTACCTATACATTTGTACTCCCAAATCAATAGCTTGTTATGAATTTCCATGGCTATTCATGTCTTAAGAAGCCATAGAGTGGACTAATGTATAATTCTTAAAGATTGTCTCAGTTTTCTAACCAAAGTGTGTCTCCAAAGAAAATTCAGTATATTATTGCTTGTACAACTTAAAGTAGTATTTTATGGCAGAACATTTCCTTCTTTGTTACTTGTCTTTGTTTCCAATCTTCCATAATTTATAAATGTTTAACAGATGTGAATATTTCACATAGAACTTCCCTTGAAAGAGAAGAAAGGAAGAATAATTTTCTTCAGTTTTTTTCTTACAATATTTAAAAAACGTTCAAGGTGAACTTTGTTCAGATAAGAAGGGGATTTTTCTTTGTTCATTGCTAGGAACAAAAACCAGGGCAGCGAATGCTCTATCATCAATCTACACTCCAAACACAAGAAGAAAATATTTGAAAAGAGTCTTACAAGATAATATATCACCATTCATGTATGTTCTTTGGAGGAGGGAGAGGTACCTTCCTTGGTAGAGTGCTTACATAACATATGTGAAGCCACTATGTTTAATATCCAGCACTGCATAAACCATGTATGAGCGTACATGCCTATATTACCAGTAATTTTGATGGTAGAACCATAAAGATCAAAAATTTATGGTAATCCATGGCTACACAGTGAGCATCAGGTCACTATGATCACTAGGTTATTGAGACCCTGTCTCAAAAATATGTGAAAACTAAAGTAAAATATCATCCTGTGAAAATAAAAGTATTTTAAGGGATAAAATATTTTTCAATATACTTTCTGAAGTAATGGGTATTTTATATTTATAAACATATAAAGATTAATGCAAAGACTGTTTAAGCCATTTTATAATCCAGCAGAAAAGGAATTCAAATTTATTACTATATTTATGAGCTTATAGTCTTATAAAGCATGGAGGACTACATAAAAAAGGAAAACATTGTAACCTGTACTTTTCTTAAGTGGACTCTATCAAGCCAAGAGACTTTATTTCATAAAGTATACCAGTGATATTGACAGAGAGTTAAATAATTGGGTCCTTTGACACAATGTAACACCTAGAGCCATTGCTCCTAATTTGTTCATATCAGAACTTATAAAGTCATATATAAATTATAATCACTAAGAAAATCATTAGTTTTAATAATGGGGCTTGGTAATAAATATATGAAATGGAGTAGCTATTCTAAATGTAGATGCTACTGCACATGAGTTGATGTGTGCGTTTATCCAACAAAGCAAAAGTCATCACAACAAAATAATCTCTTTTGTTGGGGAATTAAGAATCAAAGAAACTATAAATAAGCAGAAAACAATAATAAAAATAAGGAGCTATTATTAGGATAGAAGAAGCAAAAGAGAGAAAGACAAGATATAAGGAAGAAATTCTAAGTTTGGCATTTCTGATAAGGCAACTTAAAATTCTACTTACAGCTTCCCATAACATTCTAATGTATCTAATTTTACTTATACAGTTACATATCTATAATTGAATCTCTCTCTTAGCTCAAGTAAGCTCAATGAGGCAAAGAACTTTGCCCTTATTTTTCATCATTATATCTTCTCTGTCAAAAACATTATCCAACCCATGGAAGATATTCAAAGGAAAATGGTTAAAAACTAAAACTCAATGGTGTACAATTATTTTAATTCTTTCTCCTTTATTATTGATTTTCACATACCTATTGTCTAATTTCAACTTCAATATACTGTTATTATGTGGCAACAATGTACTTTCTTTTTAAATACATTCTGTAAAGGTAGACAAGTTTATGGTCACTTACAATGAACTGATAGTAAGCAAATAATTGAGTCACATACAACTTTTCATTCATTTACACTTAAAATTGAGGTGGCATTCCAAGATTTTTCCATTCCCTGAAATAAATAGTTGTTTCTTAGTTGTTGTACCAATTAAAATTTCACCTATCAAGTTAACAAAGGCTTTCATAACATTGCTTTTAAAGATCTGAGTATGTGAGTACATAACCTGGAGTAATCAGAAACCAAGAAAGTAAAAGAGCTTATAGGATGACTGAGAGGTCTAGAGATGGAGACAGAGTGCACAGGTGCTATGAAGGAGGAAATGTGTAAAATTGTGTGTGCGTGTGTGTGTGTGTGTGTGTGTGTGTGTGTGTGTGTGTGTGTGTGTAACATTTAAATGAAATTACTCCATTTAGAGTGATAATATTACCTCAAATAGCCAGGCGCTATACAACCAAGTATAGAAAACCTCCTTTTGGGTCCATTGCCCTTGGTTGCCTCCAAGAAAATAAAAGTAAGATTCTATTGATGAAGTAAACACATATTTACAGGAGTTTGAAGAGTCTATCTGGAACTGACTTGAAAGTCTCCTCCATGAGACACAATCAAAAGCTGCCTTAATGGACTTACATCTTTCATAATATGAAGAAATTCGTGCCTTGTACTAATGGTTAGTGATATAAATACCTGAGAAAAATTCATTATTTTCACTTTCCTTAACCAATATAGTTTCTAATTGCATTCTGAATTGTTACTCTTATACCCATAAACAAGTGTAGCTTTTATTCTTCCCAAAAGTCTCCTTTTGTAGAATATGGTAACTACTATATAATTCCACAACTAGTTAAAATCAGAGAATAACATAACATTGTATATTAAACCCCAAATGATACTTTTAAAAAGCAATTACTAAACCAAAAGGTCAGGAATCATCACAGAATAGGGGACAGAAAGATTGAAATACAGGGGACCAGGATGTCTGCTGTGAAATAGTATTTTTATGTATGACAGAGAAACTTCAGTAAAATTGCAACAATACATTCATCTAAACAAGACATGAATAATGATAATAGCAGTTGATATGCCAACTTGGATGGGAAAAAAATCACAAGAAATCAGAAGAAGTTACAAACTATTAATGGCTGCTGAGAAAGAAATAAATCAATCTTCCCTAGGGACAAGCCCACTAATAGAATATCCAATTTTAACTCATCAGACCTAAGCTCATGTACTTAAATAAAACTAAGTGGACTCAGTAATGTATCATATGTAGCATGTGTGTGTATGCATAGATGTATATGTGTATATAACAACAATAATAAATGCCGAGAGTACTAATTTGAAAGTGGAGCATGTGAAGAGTTAGAGGAGATGGTGGAACTGATGTTAAATACAGTACTCACATATTAAATTATAAAATATAAAGCTTTACAAGAAGATCTAAATTATACATATCCCTCCTAAAAATCCTAAGTGTAAAATGTGAAGCATTTTTAAAAGTTATTTTACAAATAATCAGAAAAAAGGACTAAAATTTTTATTTTGATGGTTTCCATTCTTGAATCAAACAAGTAATATTTATGTCAACATTTCACAAAAGGAAAGATCATAATAAGGCAATAGAAAATTTGTATTCCAAAATGTTGACATTTTATTTATAAAGAAAATACAATTCAATAGTTAACTGTATAAAGCAAAATAATTGCACAAATTTTGCATTCAGCCCTCCTCTTTGTCTTGAACTACATTGTTTTATTAAATGTGTTTAATTAATTTTATTATAAACCACTGTGTATGCTGGATCAAAACAGCCTGTATAGCACCATCTATGAACTTGTGTCAATTTGAAACCTGCTATGGGAATGAATTCTACTCTCTTTTCTTCCTATTTCTAGTTATTGAGTCAATGGTAATTTAACTATTAATACATTTTAAGTCATTGCTATTATTGATAAGTATTTATCTAGTTCATTTTCTCTAACATAAGAAATGTTGACAATTAACTAGTTTCAGTGCCATTTTACAAAGAAACTTGGAATTATTTACAGAATTAATCTACTCAAATTTAATCAATGAACTTTCTGAATTTTCTAGTTTCTATTGTTGCTCAAACAGCTTGTTGGAATGAAACTATTCCTTTCTGTTGCAAATCTCTGTATTATTTGGTAATTGTACAATTTTGCTTCTTTAACTCTACTAGCCAACTCTGAATAATTTGTCTTTTCAATTCATATTTACAATCATGAACTAACTATTTTTGTGCTTTCTGACCCTTTAATTTCATCTCTACTACCCATTCTCAGGTTTATAAAAACTGGAAATAAAACATATTTCAAATACAATACTTCAATTTAATGGAACATACCTACTCTTGTGTTATAAAATCTAGTGCGTCTTCTTTTCCTATTTTGTCCAGTATAGAAAAATGAAGACTTTTGTTTGAAACAGTGCTGATATCTTATAATTAAATAAGCTATACTAATGAAACTTAAGTTATTATCCTATTAAAACACCACAATTAAGTTTCATTACTAACTAATGAAAATTATAAGTTATATTTTATTCACCCTAAAATATTTTATGATGCCAAATACAATGAAATTAAATGTATGCAATGCCTTTCTTATAACTTGAACAAGTATGTCATGTATCTATAATAAAAATTATGACACTGATCAATTATATCAACAAAAATTATTTCATATCTTTTTGTAGCCAACATTTTTTTCTGCTCTGATCCCTAGCAACTATTGATCTACTTATTATTCCTATACTTTTTTTCATTTTTAGAACATATTATAAATTATTGATTAATTCAGAGGCATTTTCATGTGGCTCTATTTCAAATAACAAAAGATGTTTAAGAATTATCTGTTGTTTCACATGTCAGTAGATTTTTTTCACTGCTGTTTAATAACTTTCATCATATGAATGTATTACAGTTTATTCATTTACCAGATTAAGGATATATGGATTGCTTACAATGTGTGGTGATTATGCTAAAGCTGTTCTACATACTTGCATCCAGGTTTTTGTATGAACAGGAATTTTAAATTTTTAAAACAAATGGAATTTATTTCACATAGCATTGTGCTTCCCATTGAAATACATTTTTAAAATGTCTTTTGATTTCTGAAGTGTCAATTGCCATAGAATTTTGTAAGTACTCTGGGTCCTTGCCCTTAAGTAATATTATAGCAACTCTAATCAACCTGTTGCTTTAGCCAGGGTTCTTTAGAAGAACAGAAATGATACAATAAAAACATACATGAATTTAGTAAATTATCATATGCAGTACAATTGAATTAGTAACAATATCTTTTCCATTTGAGAGATGCTTAGAGGCCTGTAATTGTTATGCAGAGCCTGATACCTAATTTTTTAGTCACAATGTGGTATTGAAGACTTGAAGGGTTTCTTCAGAGCTACTTACTGATCCAAAGTTATTTAGGAAGCCTGGAAACTCTTGTTCTTCACATATTAATTAAAGTCATCAGGACAATTCCTCAACTGAGGTTCCTTGTTCACTTGTGACAAGTGGCCTTTGAAATAAACCATCACACACGTGGAAGTGATTCATTATGGTTTAAATAAATCTTTCCTCATGACTAAGAATATTGGGAATAATTTAATGAGGTTATTTACTATTTATATGTCTTTTGGGTGTATGTTCACATATTTGCTCTTGTTTTCTTTGAAGTATGTTCCTTCTCATTCGTCAGATTTTAAATATATGCATTCTGGAAACAGTTATGTAGAAAGATACATGATTGACAAATACTTTTTATTGTCTGTGGTTTCTTTTTTCTTTAAAGTATGTTCCTCCTCTTGTAGGATTGTTTTAATTTCTGCCTGTACTTTCATGGATGTGAGGAGGATATGAGAAAGAGGCCTATGGAAAGGGTTATTTATTTGGAGTGAGATTGTTTTCTATCTGCCAACTCTAGAGTTGTGCAGTCTCATTCCATTTTTCATATATCCTTCAACAATTTGTTAGCAATTTCATTTTACTTCTTTGTGTTAAGAGTTAGTTACTTGCCCTGGACCTGAACCTTAGTTATGAATGTATAGTTTTATAGCTATATCGGTATATAGCTTTTGTCACTTTAAGAATGAGAATAAGGTTTTTTATAACTCTCATAGCCTATTAGAATTATATCATCTTTAAAAATATTAAAACCTTGCCAAGTATTTTTACTTGAAGTATATTTGTCACTGATCTCAAGAATAATAGATGGCACATATTAACTCTTTAGTTGTGAGCTTTCTTCTCTCCTCAGAACTTGTTTAAGTAAATTTTGTAGCTGGAACATAGTGGTGAACAATCTTTTTGTTACAGAGACAGGCTATGAATTCCATACCAGCTTGGTGTCAATAGTAAGTTTTAGGCCAGCCAGAGCCATATAATGAGAAACTATTTCCAAAAAATTTATGCATATGTTTGTGCATGCATGTGTGTGTGCACATATGTGTGTGTCTATGTCTTTGTATGTATGGGAGTGCCCATATGAGAGCAGAGGAAAACTCCAAATATTGGTCCTTCCTACTACCTTGTTTGAGACAAGATCTCTGTTTTTCCATGCTTTGTGTATCAGGATATATGGGAGACAGTATCCTTGGTAGCTCTTGTCTCATTCTTTACTCTGAGAGTATAAATACATGCTAACTCTCCTGGCTTTTGCATAAATTCTGGTGATTTAATCTCAGGCACTCAGGCTTTGGTAACAGGTACTTTACTGACTGAACAATTTCCCTAGTCCTCTTCATATTTCAACATATCTGTGATTTTCATCATATTTCAGTTTAGTATTTATTTTATAAATATAACAGTTTTCTTTCTCTCCTAACTTTGTACTAAAGTTTTGTGGGCCACGCGGAATTGGTTTTTAGTTCTCTAAGTAGATAATTGAAGTTGTAATAAAAACAGAGTAAAGGTCTCAATAGGTTCTCATTTTATGGCTCTGGCTGGCCTGGAACTTAGTATTTACACCAAGCTGGTATGGAATTCATTGCCTGTCTTTGTCACAAAAAGATTGTTCACCACCATGTCCCAGCTACAATATTTATTAAAACAAGTTCTGAGGAAAGAAGAAAGCTCACAATTAAAGAGTTAATATGTGCCAGCTATTATTCTTGAGATCAGTGATAAATGGACGTCAAGTAAAAAGGCTTGGCCAGGTTTTAATATTTTTTAAAGAAAATATTAACATTTTCTTTAATCTATCTTTATCTTTAGAAAAGAACATAATGGAGTCTTTTTCTATTTCCCATTTAAAATAATCTGTGATCCTATTAAATGACATAATTAAATAATAAATCTCTCAAAATATTGGAATTGCTTATATCTAGCTATTCCACTTAGTTTTGTATTTTCTATAGTAAAATATTTATTGTAGGAAATAATTCTTGGCAACACACTTTTTCACACATAATTTATCCTATCACTTGGTAATTAGGTTATGTGACTATTTGTAGAATCTCATTCAAAGGTTATTAAACTAAGGACTACAACTCCACATGGGGTTATGTAACTTTATATTGATCTAATTTAGTTGACAAAAATTATCATGAAATGGAAATTTGGGGAATAATAAGAGCTTTGTGATATTTAACAACCAAAAATTAATTCAAAGCCAAACATATATAAAAAAACTAAGGTTTTTATAAAAAGCATTTACCCATGTAGTATTGATGTGGGAATGCCTTTCTGTATGCTATGAATAACAATGTTTAAATAAAGGAGCTGTTTTGGGCTATGACAGGCACCATAGAAGAAGTAGGAGGAGGAATCAGAATAGGTAGGAAAGGAAGGGCAGAGTCAGAGGCAGACCAAGCTGAAGCCCAAAGGAGCAACATGTAAGGAGCACAGGTGAGCCATGGGCCACGTGGCAGACAGATTAATAGAAATGGGTTGATTTAAGATGTAAGAGCTAGCTAGCAATGTGCCTGAGCCATAGGCCTAACAGCATCAAGTTAATATAAGTGTCTGAGTCATTTCTGGGGACCTGAGCGGCTAGGCGGCTAAGAGGTCTTGGGTGGCAGGTCAGTGGGTCTCAGACCTCTGGCCACCTGGGACCTAGAAACTGCACTACTACATAGTATATTTCCACTTCTTTGTGCACTGCACATCTCATTCTATGCTTTCTAATCAGGCAGTTCCTACAAGTGGTCAACATCTCAATTCATATTAAAGACTAATGTACACTATGAATTTAAGTATTTGTATTCTGTGTACAAAGTTTGTTGCTTTTGTACAAACATAATAGGTTAATCATGGAAAGCAAAGACTTTCATTAATTTCCTATGATTATTCTTTGGCATTTAAGTATCAAATCAAGTTGAACCATGTTACAATGTTTAATTATAAAAATTGTTTGAGTTATTTTCTTGAATTTTATCTTTTTAAATGATTTAATAAAATTAGCTTAGAATTAAAAATAATTCAGAATTATTTTTTTCTCTTTCTCCCTTCCCCCCCTCTGTGTGTGTATAAAGGAGACTTATGAGTGACTTTTTGCAGGTTGCATTCTACCTAATCCAAAAATTACTATTTCCCAGCAGAAAGTACAATAATCAGATAGTTGTTAAGTTGATGAGGCTGGATCTCAGCTGGTCTTCAGTATACACTGGAATCCCAAAGAAGCAAGCTTTAATGACAGTGAAGGAATAAACTTGTTAGTTAGAGCAAGAGCAAGAAAGCAAAGAGACAATTTTTTTTCTTCAGTGTTCTTTATATAAGGTGACACTAGATGGTATGGTCTACATTAGAGGTGAATTTTCCCAACTGAAATGATCCAGATTAAAGAAATATCTTTCCATGTCAAGATCCAAATTAATGACAAAACCTCGGCAATATCAAAAGATCTGAATTAAAGGCATGTCTTCCTATCTCACTGAGTCTAATTAGCATTGGCTATTCCTACTTCATATTAATCAAAAATTTCTCACAGGTGTGCCCTGTATTTAGGTGTTTTAGTCAATCCCAGATGTAATCAAGTTCACAACCAAGATTAGTAATCTCATGGCCCCATAATAGTCCTTCAATTTTATACTGTGTCTTTATTGGCCTTCTAAGCACTGAATATGAAAATATTGATAAACATCAAATACTGAAGATTTTCTGTCTTGCAGTATTAACTACTTAAAGAAGATTTAAAGCTATATGTAAAATAATCAAGCATATTATTTCATTAGTATGCAAGTTTACTTTAATATCTAATTAACAATATATTTTTGTGAACCAAAGAATTATTTTAAAATGAATATCTTTGTTATATTTGATTTTATGCACCTATTTACTCAGGGTGATATAAAAAATTTTTAGGCATAAGGGGATCACAGCTGAAAAATGTTTAAGAATCTAAGATCTATGGCATAATTTTCGCTATCCAAATGAAATTTAAATTTCTCACAACTTTGTGAGAGAAGGTACATTTTAAATGTTGAACCATTCTAAGACTCTGTTAGGCAAAAACTGGAGAAATGGAGAGAGGTATTTATTGACAGCATTTTAAAGCGATAGCTTATATGTCCCTGAACATTCCAGAATTTAAAATAGAAAAGAACTAAATTAGTACTTGAATATATTATGAACATTTAAAAGGGGCTGAAATGATACAAATAAAGTTTTATTTAGTAACCCTTCTAAGAAAAGGGCAAGCAATACAAACCTTTCCTCTGGCTTCAAATATAGTTTTCTCTTATACCTGTTATTAGCTCCACTTGGACCTCCCAAAAACAGAGGAGGGATGTTCTATCAGATATTTAATTATATAGTAACATATTAATTGAGCCATATTTGCTTTGGTTATTTGATAAAGTAATACTATGTAGACCAGGGTGGCCTCACACTCCTACTCTATATTGAAGTGATTTAATTTATGGAAAAGTTACTTGACTTACCCAATATCACACTTCTAAGAGTTGAAAATGTTTACATTATACCAAACACTAAGTAAACCTAGAGGATCATCAGGGTTACCTTGAAAATTTATAAAAAGATAGAAAATATAGAAAACAATAGATAAATTTCTAGACACATACTATATGTACAATTAAGTAAATTTATAATGATCTTTGACATTAAAGAAACTGATAGTCTCCCACCCCCCCAAAAAAAGCCCAGATTAGAAAACATTTACCACCAAATTCTACCAAATTTTTAAAAAGAGCTAACACCAATTATCCTCTTTCATAAAATAAAAATTGAAAGAACACAACACTATTAATTTCATTGTATGTATGAAGCCAACATTACAATGGCATATAAATGAAATAAACACACACACACACACACACATAATAAATACAATAAAAATTAAAACTATAGGTCAATATCTATGAGATAAACAAAATTTTTATTAAAATACTTGCAAATAACCAAACTTTCAGTGGAGAGCAGGTACTACCAACTTGGCCAAAGGGCTACACCTCTAGGTCACAGTACTAGTTCTGCCCTCCACTGGAAAATGGAGCAAAATACCCTGTCAGGGATGTGGCTTCAGGAATCTGTCTAGACATATCATACTTGGTCCTGAGGCATGCTAAGCAGGCTGTAGAGATCTTAGAAAAGGCACGAGATTGGTGAAGATTTTTTTTTTCCATTCTATAGACTGTTGTTTTGTCTTATTGACCATGTCCTTTACTGTGGTGGGATTCAGGTGTCAGCTGATAAAGTCCTAAGATGCTTATCCAGGGTCCAGGGCTCCTGGAGGGGGTGTGGCCAACCTGGAGGGGGTGTGGCCAACCCCATTGATAAGGGGCTGCTGGGACAGGAGGAGCTCTCTTCCTGGTTCCTGGCTGCTGGAGAGACCGGTTTGGAATCCATTGTCCATCTATCACTCTTCCATCGCTTGGATACTCCAGTCCCTGTTCAGGCGCCACTATAAGCTGGTACTCTTATTGTGAGTGTTGATTTATATTTTAATAAATATTAATCTTAGACTGGTGCCTTGTAAGTAAAACTCTGCCTACACTTTACCTTACAGAAGTTTCTCATTTTCAGGAGATCTCATTCATTAATTGTTGCTCTCAGTGTCTGTGTTAATGGTGTTATATTTAGGAAGTGGTCTCCTGGGCCAGTGTTTTCAAGGATATTTTCCACTTTCTTTTCTATCAGGCTCATTGTAACTGGCTTTATGTTGAGGTCTTTGATCCACTTGGACTTGAGTTTTGTGTAGCATGGTAGTTACAAAACTATTTGCATTCTTCTACATTCCACCATCCAGTTATCCCAGCACCATTTGTTAATGAGACTTTCTTTTTTTCCACTATATATTTTTCGCTTCTTTGTCAAAAAATGTGTGTTCATAGGTATGTGGATGAATGTCAGGGTGTTCAGTTTGATTTCATTGATCCACAAGGCTGTTTTTATGCCAATGCCAAGCTGTTTTAATTACTGTGACTCTACAGGAAAATTTGAAATCAGAGATGGTGATGCCTCCAGAAGCTCTTTTATTGAACATAATTGTTTTGGCAATCCTAGGTTTTTTGTTTTTCCATATGAAGTTGAGTATTGACGCTAGAGAGACACTCAAGAACTCACTCAAAGCAATAAAGGAGAGGGTATCTAAACTGGCCTTCCCTATGATCAAATTGATAACCATCCTGTCATTATAGATCCTTCATCCAGCAACTGTTGGAAGCATATGCAGAGATATATATCTAAGCCTCGGATGGAGCTCCCAGTACAGCCAAGAAGAGGGAGGAGACAATATATGAACAAAGGGATTAAGATTTTGATGAGAAAACTGACAAAGATAGCTGACCCAAACTATCGGGAGCTTACTAACTCTGAAATGACAACTGAGGAAACTGCATATACTAAAATAAACCTTCTGGATGTGGATGACAGTCAAATGACATGGGAAGTTAGAAAGTTTGTGGGGCCTCTGGCAGTATGACCAGAATTTATTCTTAGTACATGAAATGGCTTTTGGGAGCCCATTCCCTATAGAGAAATACTATTCTCATCCTTGAGAATGTGTGGGGGGAGGTGATTGGTCCTACCTCAGCTAGATATGCCAGACTGAATTGACTTATCTTGGGAGTCCTTACTATCTCTGAGGAATGGACGGGGAATGGTGTGGGGGAAGCATGGGAGGACTGGAAGAGTTGAGGGAGTGAGGACAGTTCTAGTTATGTTAAAAAAATTCAAATAAAAAAGAAAAGGCACAGGGACAGAGTGTGCTAGCCCACTAAGAATGAGCAGTGCCCTTTGGTGGAGATAGTCCACCACATTGGGCACCAGATATTGTGATAATAAGCACAGACAACTGATAAAGAATGATTTTTTATTGAAGTGTTCACAGGAGAGCACTCACTAATACAATAGGAATTAAGCAGTGGTGCAGTTCCCAGAAAGGTTAGGTCCTCCATCCAAGCACATGAGAAAAAGTGAGCTCTGTGTATGTGCATGCAATGTGAAACTGGCCCTCTGGCCACACCTGAAATACAGGTGCCCCAAAGCCATAGGTGATTATTAGCTCTATGATGCTTAAGAAGCCATGCCTCTAGGTCTAGGTGATAGTACGTGCTCTCCACTACAGAAATTGAATTTAATGATCTGATGTTCAAATGATAGCACCTGCATAAAAAGCTGAGTGTGAATGTCAGCACCTGTAACCCCAGAGCAGTGAAGGAGAGACAGGCAGAGATCACTGGCCAGCTAGCCTGACTGAAAAGGCAAGTCATTTCAGTAAAGAGATCCTGTCTAAGTATTTAGGGTAGAAAGAAACTAGGGAGGACATCTCAATTTCCACCTCTGACCTCTGCAGACACTGATATGTGCTCATATGTACACATGAACATATGTGCACTATACACAAAAATGTGAAAAAAAGTTTAAAACATCAAAATAAAAGAAAGTTCAGATGAAAGCAACATTGATATTAGTGTTGATTATGCATCATCATTTTGTGATCAGCTTATTTATTGAATGGCTATTGCATACTCATATACCATACCTCTTTCTAAGAACTGGGGGTCTAATACTTATCAAACTAATACAATCTTGTTCAGAGAAAACTTTCATTATAGCATAAAAGAGTTAGTGGTTGAGAATTTTATAGTGCATATAATATATATTGATTTGATCAAATCTACCCCTTCCCTACTTTCCAATTCCTGTCTTAGAATCCCACCACTTTTCCTTCATAACTTCATGTAGTACTTTTTTTTCAAACACACTGAATATCCTTATTGCTACTTGAATTGCACAGGTATAACAACATCTACTAAACATGGGTTGAAACTCAGGGGCTGTATCCCTGAGATAAACTGAGTTTTCTCACCCAGGAGTCATAGATTTCCAATAGCTTCTCAGATAGGGTTGGGGTTTTATAAACTCTTCCCTGATTTGTGCTGAGATTTTAGTTCCTTTGATTTTGTGCAAGTCTGTGTGTCCAGTAAGTGCCATTATGAAGTTATCTGCTTAACAGTTATGCTATGTAAAGCAAATACTGTTTATTTTTGGAAATTTTAACTACCTCAGATTATACAATCTTTCTGCCTCCTCTTCTTTAGTGGTACCTGATGCTTGGATGGAGAGGATGCAATAAAGCTGTGCCATTTAGAAATGAGCACTCTACAGTCCCTTATTTGTTGTACATTAGAATTAATTCTAAAGCATAAAGTTTTAATCTATGATATATACAATAAGAAAAAATAGAGGAGGCAAACTATGTTAGAAATAAAATGTAAAGTTATTTCCTCTTTGTGTTTGTTTTGAACTGCAACAGTTTGTAGTATAATAGGAAGCTACCATCAGTGTTATTGCAATAGCTTGACAATCTACATGCCTGTCAACCAAAGAATGGATAAAAGAAATGTGATACATTTATACAATGGAGTATTACTCAACTGTTAAAAACAATGACATTGAAAATTTTTCAGACAAATGAATAGAACTAAAAAGAATCATTCTGAATAAGGAAACACAAACCCAGAAGATAAACATAGTATATACTCACTCACAAGTGGATATCAAATTTAAATTAAAGGGTAGCAACACTATTATCCTTAGCCCCAGAGATACAAGGAGAGCCCAACAAGGGAAGCACAAATTTCTGTGTTAAGGGAAAATAGAAGAAATCTCCTGGTAGTGATAGGAACATGAGGGACTGGGTTAAGGGATAGATGGAGGGTAAGAACAAAAAAAAATGACTTTATAAAGGCATACATTTTAGGGTCAAGCAGAAACCTGATTTATGGGTAAGGTCCCATAAACCTACAAGGTTGAGCCCAGCTAAGAATCCTAGCAATAGTGGATAGGTAGCCTGAACTGACCATGTCTTGTAATCAGATTGGTAACTACCCCAATTGTCATTGGGGAATCTTCATTCAGTAACTGATGAAATAGAAGCAGCGATCCACAGCCAAGCACTGGGCAGAGGCTGGGAAATTCTTTTGAGTAGAGAGAGGAACAATTGGTTGAGCCAGGGTGGTCAGGGTTATCACAAGACAACCCACAGAAACAACTGGTCTTGTCATGGAAGCTCACAGACTATGGGTCAATAACTATAAAGCCTGCATGGAACAGGCCTAGGTCCTCTGAATATGTATGACAATTGAGTGGCTTAGTCTACTTGTACAACTCCTGGCAATGGTAGTAGGGCCTGTGTCTGCTTTGGCTGGCTTTTGGGAACCTGTCTCTAATGCTGTATTGCCTTACCAAACCTTAATATAAGGAGAGGAGCTTAGTCCTACCTCAACTTGATATGCCATGCTTTGTTGACACCCATGGCAGGCCTTCCCCTTTCTGAACAGACTCGTAGGAAGGGTAAATTGGGTATGGGGAACAAAAGAGTGGTGGAGAAAGGGAATGGGAGGAGGGGAAGCTTTGGTTGGGATGTAAAATAAATTAAAATTTAATTTAAAAAGAAAAAGTGAAAAGACCTTATAGATGAGAAAATTATACATAAAATAATTCCTAGGAAAAGAAATATTTGTTAAGTCAAGTAATAAATAGAAAAATGGACTAGATGTGATAGAAGAAGAAACATTTTTTATAAGCAATGTGTACTATAATGCTTGCTTGTGATCCTAAAACTTTTTATTAATTTTTTTGATTTATTTTAAATTCTGATTACAATTTTCTTCTCCTCCTCTCTCATTTCTTCATTCCACCTCCCTTCTAACCCCCCCAATCCACATCTCCTTCTTCTCCATTTTGAAAAGGGTAGGCCTCCCATGAGCAGCAACAGAACATGGCACATTAAGATGACGCAGGACAAAGTCCGTTCCTCTGCATGAAGGCTGAGAAAAGAGAAAATGGGAAGTAGCATTGAATGTATTGGCACAGTAGACAGCTTCCTGAATAGAACACCATTAACAAACACTGAGATTGACCATTAACAAATGCGACCTCATGAAACCGAAAAGTTTTTATGACAGAGACGACACTCTTAATAAGTCAAAATGGCAGCCAACAAATAAGAAAAGATCTTTACCAACTGACAAAGGGCTAGTCTCCAAAATATATAGAGAACACACACACAAAAAAACTAGACATCAAAACACCAACTAATCCAATTTTTAAAATGGGGTACAGTTCTAAAAACAAGAATTCACAATAGAGTAATTTCAAATGACTAATAAATGATTAAAGAATTGTTCAACATCTGTAGCCATCAGGAAAATGCACATCAGAATGACACTGAGATACCATCTTCCATCTGTCAGAAAGGTTAAGATCAAAAACACTAACATCAGCTTAGTTTGGAGAGGTATGGAGTAAGAGGAACACTCTTTTACTGCTGGTTGAAATGCAAAATTATACAGCCACTTTGGAAATTATTATGGCAGTTTCTCAGAAAAATGGGAATTAATATACCTCAGAGCCTAGATATATCAACCTTGGACATATACCCAAAGGAATTGCAATTATAACACAAGGAAACTTGTTCAACTGTCTTCTTTGCAGCATTATTCATAATAGTGAGACTATGGAAGTAACCTAGAGGCCCCTTAACTGAAGAATGAATAATGATAATATGGTACATTTACACAATAGAGGATTATTTAGCTTCAGAAAAACAATGACACCATGAAAATTGAAGACAAATTGATGGAACTAGAAAAAAATTCCCCTGAGTGAGGTAATCCAAACCCAGAAAGACAAACACAGTATGAATATTGGTTTTATTTTAATATTCATGATATTTAATTGTAGTGCAATGAAGAAAGAAGAAGAGATACCAGGTAGCAATTCAGTTGAATTATTGGTACCAAATAAGAAAAAAAAAATTCTCCTGAATTGCATTATTGTTATAGCTTTAAAATTCACTTTCTCTCAAAATTGCTCTTGGCTTTTACAGGAATTCTATGCTAATTAGAATTATGACACCATGTGAATAGAATGTACTGCCTTTGACACATCCAAAAGCACTTTCTTTGGAAATATTTCATTGATGTTTCTCATAGAAAATAACTTTCTGTTTGCCTAGAATAAGCTGAGACCCTGACAGCATAAGTCAGTAAGAACTGTCTGACCTATAGTTTTAAATGAAAATTTATTTGCAAGGTTATGAAATGGATAATATGTAGGGCAAAAGAAACTTAGCACATTAAAATTCATTTTGCGATAGCATTTGGGATTATAATTAAGAGGAGATGTGTTGAAGCACATTCCTATCTCTTTAAAGATAAAACCTGATTTATCAGTTTCTTTAATACCTGTGGCATATGAAAAGAGCCTCTAATAAACAATTATAGAATATGTCTCACAGACACAGTAATGTATTTCTGCTTTCGGTTTTTTCAATCAAGTGAAATTTTAATTTTGAAATTTCTCTTTTATTCTGAGAAAGATCTTCCCAAGGATCTTTGATTAGACCTTCTAATTTCATTGAGGTTTGAAAAGTAGTCTGCTATCCTTCCACAGTTATTAGGTCTGTAATGGTAAAATGAAAACTTTAGAAGAAAATAAAGAATAATATTTTCTTTCTCTTCTTAATGTCAATACATAAAAAATTACACATAGGCATCGCTCTTGCAAACTTAATCTCTCATTGTTCTCAGAGAATCCTAGTGTTTACTCCATCCTTAAAAGACATTATAACTTCTCAAAATTATATATATATGACTATATATGAAATTATATATGAAATTATATGATATATATCACAATTTTTTCAATTTAATTGCTTCATATATGATACTTTTTTTCCTATTTTTCTGTATAAAGCATATAGTTCAAAATCAGGCTGGTGTTACAAAGAAAGAACAAAATATTCTGAGCCTTCCTAATGACTGATTGTGCTTCTTTGCATCTGCTATCCTCAGTTGCTGGATGAAGCCTCTCTGATGACAATTATGCTAGGCTTCAGTATAGGAGAATATCATTAAAATCATTTCATTGACTTTTTGAAACATTTTTTGTTCTATTTTATATTTCTGGGATATCCAAACTCTAGTATCTCCCATTTCAGAAAATATCAGAAAGACATTACCTGAATCAAAGACCACTAAGAAAATCATCCACCATGATCAAATTTCTTCATTCCAAAGATTCAGGGATGGTTCAGCATATAAAAATCTGTTAATGTGATCCACCATAAAGTAAAAAGAAAGAAAGGAACCATATAAACATCTCATTAAATACTGCAAAAGCCTTTGACAAAATCCAAATCCCTTTGATAATATTTTTGAAGAGATAAGGGATATAAAGGGACATACCTAAACTTAATAAAGGCAATTTACATCAAGCCTATATCTGTTACAATATGTTTTCTCAGTCCAGGGTTGCCTGGGGCCCAGACTCATGGACCTGCAGCCCCAGACCCCTTAGCTGCCTGCCGCTGCTCAGGCCCCCAGAAATGACTCAGACGCTTATATTAACTTCACACTGTTTGGCCTATGGCTCAGGCTCATTGCTTGCTAGCTTTTACATCTTAAATCAAACCATTTCTATTCATCTTTCCTGCCACATGGCCCGTGGCTCACCTGTGTTCCTTACATGTTGCTCCTTTGGGCTTCTGGCTCCTTCTCTCTGACTCTGCCCTGCTCCTCCTACCTATTCTGATTACTCCTCCTACTTTTTCTATGGTGCCTGTCATGGGCCAAAATAGCTCCTTTATTTAAAGATTGCTATTCACAGCATACAGAAAGGCATTCCTATATCATGTATCCAATATCAAATTAAATGGAGAGAAAGTCAAAGTAATTTCACTAAAATTGGGAACAAGAAAAGGTTGTTCACTGTCCCCATACCTACTCAATATAATATTTGAAGTTCTGACTAGTCAATAAGAACACTAAATGAGATCAAATTAAAAAGGAAGAAGTCAAACTTTTTCTATTTGAAGATCATAGCATACATAAGAGAAACCAAAAATTCTTCCGGGGAGCTCATATAGCTGTTAAACATACAATTGACTGGATACAATATATATATTGTATATATATATATATATATATATATATATATATATATATATATATATATATATATATGTGTGTGTGTGTGTGTGTATGTGTGTGTAATAAATATATATATATAATTATATACATATAAATATATACATATAAATATATACATACATATATATATATATATATATATATATATATATATATATAAAATGAGAAATGGGCTGAGAAATGATTACGAGAAAAGAAACATCCTTCACAATAGCCATAAGTACTATAAAATATCTTGGGGTAACTAAACAAGTAAATGAAAGACCTATATAACAACAACTTCATGTCTTCAAAGAAAGAAATTGAAGAATATATATGAAGATAGAAAGATCTCCCATGCTCATGGATCAGCAAGCTTAAACATACAAAAAAGTCCATCTTACAAAAAGAAATCCATAGATTCAACAGAATAGCCATTAATTTCTCAACCCACTACTTTGCAGAAAGTTTGCACAGTTCTTTGAAAAAAATACTCAACTTGTTTCTTTAAAAGTAAAAAACTCTTTGTTTATATTGTACATTGTATTTTCACATTAATAGGTATTTGAGAGGTATCATCATTATTCTTTTCTTATCTTAATTTCAGACAGCTTTTACCTGATGTGGGAATGTCTATGTATGCTGTGAATATCAATCTTTAATAAAGGAGCTGTTTTGGCCCATGACAGACACCATAGAAAAAGTAGGTGGAAGAATCAGAATAGGTAGGAAAGGAAGGGCAGAGTCAAAGACAGACTGAGCCAGCCGCCCAAGAAGAAGCATGTAAGGAACACAGGTGAGCCACGAGCCACGTGGCAGGAAAGATTAATAGAAAGGGGTTGATTTAAGATGTAAGAGCTAGCTAGCAATGTGCCTAAGCCATAGGCCAAACAGCATGAGGTTAATATAAGTGCCTGAGTCATTTTTGGGGTCTGAGCAGCTGCGGGAAGCTAATGAGTTTGGGCTGCAGGTCTGTGGATTTGGGCCTCTGTCTTCCTGGGGCCAAGAAACCTCATTGTAACAGATGGCGTCCCTGGGTGGGCCAAATATCCAGTTAAGGCCTGAGAAAGTTTACAAAGGGTTCTAGTTCACAGACTGAGCAAAAATAACTTCCAAATAGTGTATCTGAAGTGGGTCATTGTACAGAGAAAGCTCAAAATCCTGCCACATTCAAAATGGCCCTGACAGACTGGCAGCAAGAGTGTAATATACAACCAGGCTGGTTCCTAAAGTCTTACAGAAGACTTGGTAGCATGTAATTGATTTAAGGTTTCTGTTTATTTTGAACAAAAAGGAAGCAAAGACAGATAGTTAGAAGCAGCATTTTCTCTGTTTGCTGGCCATAAACAGATGCTGTCCCTTTAAGAGAACTTACTGATTCAGCTTTGCCTGAAAAAACTATGTGACTCTTTAAGAGAGTAAGAGTATTTTAAAAGCTCTTATGGTTAGAAGATGATTAAGGATTCACAATAAAACAGATTCAGATGAAAAGAAAAACCTGTAAATGGGTTACAATGTGTATAAAAGGTACATAGGCTTCAGAGAAAAAAGAAAGAGGATAAAGTCTTTAAAAAAAGAAATAGAAAAATAAAAATATAATAAGCCATGTAAAGATGGAAAATAGACACAAAATCTGGATTTTTGTTGTTATTGTGTTTTCTTTTAATTTTTTAACTGTTAGTGAGCTAACTGCAGAAAGACAATGGACTGCAAATGCAAAGGCTACTAAGTTAAACAAGAATATATATTTTAACGGTAGTTTGATTTTGAAATTTGTGTCTAAGGATTTATTGCTTTGGAAGAGTTCTGCTTTTGTTTACACAGAAGATGAGAACCTGTGGATTGCTTCCAGGCAAATATGGTTTCATCATCCAAGACCCCCTGAAAAAAAAATCTCTGATGAGAAATGATGGCCATATCAGATACAAAAGCTGCAGACTATGATCCAGTCTCAAGAACCCATTAGATTTTCAATGCCCCTTATTCAGAAGGAAGTAGTAATGGAAAACTATGCCCAAATTCACCAAATATTGTTTCTAAATGTTTGTTTTCATTTTAAGTGGTTAATAGTCATAGTTAATCTCTTTCTAAGAAGAAAAAGGGAATACAGTATATGAATGATTTTTTAAAAATTAGATTATTGAATTTACTTAGGTCAGGAAATTAGCTGTTAATCTTAAAATGTTTTACATTGGTATGAATTTTGGTTTATTGATACAAATTTAAGGTCAATTATCTTATGCTGTATGTATTTTTCTACTCTTGTTTAAGATATGATGTTTATGTAACTGATTTAAATTTGTAATGTATAATTAAGAAATGCATGTTAGTTAGATTTTTAGGTATACAAAGATATAATTCAATTAGATAGGTAATCTTCAAACACTTCTAAGACCTACAGAATATGGAATTTAAAATGTTTTAAGAACCTATACTTTTCTGGACAGTGAGACAGATCTGATCCTGGTAGCACCAATTTACATTAAGAGAAACATGGGCATAGAAGAAACTCCATATGGAGATGAGTTTCTTTGTGTTATCACTTAGCCAATGGACATAAACCTGTTCTTATGTTGACTGCTTGACAGTGTGCTGTTAAGAGTGGACATTCAGGTTCCATAGGAATGTGACCTCTGAACTTTGGCAGAACAAGCCGAGATGGTCATCCAGGTTCCTGATTTTCAGAGAAAACTGTCAGACATTCTTCAGGACTTGAGGAGAAGCAACTGATGAATGGGCAGAGCAGATTTCCTGCTTCACTGAAATGAAAAGAGACTCTGGGCCTGTAGGCTGAAGATCGATGCCCCAACTTTATAAAGGAACTTTGGGTGACTCTCCAGGCAGGTAGGTGTCATCCCTGTCCTTTCTAGATTTTGGAAGTTACTTGCACTTCTAGTTTCCTTGGGTAAATATATCCTTCTGTGGTCTTTGATATAGTTTAAGATCAGATAGTTATAGCTATAGTTTTTCTTAGTCATTTTAAAGGTATATTGGATGTGAAACTTTAGATTCATAAGAATAAGGTAGATGATAGAGTATTTTCCTTAATTTTGCTAAATACAAATAGACTATATGTTGTAACTGTAATTCTTGCTTGTTAGCTGTTTTGTTATATGCAATTTTGCTTTAAAATTGAAGCCTTCCTTTTTTGTTAGACAGAAAGGGGGAAGTGATATGGGAATGTCTTTCTGTATGTTGTGAATATCAATCTTTAAATAAAGGAGCTGTTTTGGCATATGACAGGCACCATAGAAAAAGTAGGCAGAGTAATCAGAACAGGTAGGAATGGAAGGGCAGTGTCAGAGACAGACTGAGCCAGCCGCCCAAGAAGAAGCATGTAAGTAACACAGGTAAGCCATGTGCCATGTGGCAGGAAAGATTAATAGAAAGGGGTTGATTTAAGATGTAAGAGCTAGCTAGCAATGTGCCTAAGCCATAGGCCAAACAGCATGAAGTTAATATAAGTGTCTGAGTCATTTTTGGGGCCTGAGCAGCGGCTGCAAGCTAAGAGGTCTGGGCTGAAGATCTGTGCACCTGGGCCTCTGGCTGCCTGGGACCAAGAAACCTCATTGTAACATTTACCTACTCTCCCAACTTAGATTTTTCACATGTATCATTATTCTTAAGAATATTGCAGTATACTCAGATTTATACACACATATATAAAATCAAAAATAATAGTTAAAACAGTAATATCCTGTATATATTCATTATATATATGTCTATATTTATGTCCCCCACATAATTAATCTAATGATGATTAAAAATTATCATCAGTCATTCATTTCATTGACCTGACCCCTTTTTTTATTTCTCATCTAAGTATACAGAATCTAGAAACTTCAGTAATCATTCTACAGATCCAGTTATTTAACATAATTTGCATATAGAGCAAATGGAGCTATTGGTATCAAAAGCAACAACAAAGATGCACTATGTTATCAAATCTTATTCAAGTTAGGAACTTACTGGCACTTTAAAAATAGCTTTTTAATAATATGTTTAAGTATACTATAGAGCAGAGAACCTGAGCTCTCCCATGTGTTCAGTAATGTATATTTGCTCAATTGATAACTGCTATCTTGCCTGCTTATTGGTGTTTATGGTATGAGATCACTATAGTTTTACAAAGATAAGAAACCACACTAGGCAGAATAAGTAACAAAAATTTGAAAATGAAAGAGAAATAATATGTTAATGATTTTTAATATATTGTTAGCATCTTTTGGGGAGGGAATTCTAGTCATTCTTTCATCTAAAATTACTCAGCTGTAAAAAATACCATGTACTTAATTTGATATAATTACTGTTTTATTGCAACTTGTAATGAAGAAATTGTGTCAATAACTGCTAGAAATCTCTAATTGTGAAATTATTTCAAATGAATAAAATAAAATTTGCTTTATAAACTTACAATTGTGAAGTTTTCTTTAAATTTAAAAGGGAGAAATTTCAGGAGATTTATGAGATGTTCCATGCACCACTTAATTTTTTAAGAAGGATAAAAACTTTAAATGGAGATTTCCACATGAAATTTCTAATATAAAAACCATATGTTCTTTAAGGATTCTTGGTGATAATCAAAATGATAATCTAACAATAAACCTTACTTATTGCATTCTCACTTTGTACCTAGTATTTCTGGGCCTTATATAGTTAAATAAAAGGACTGAAATAAATTAATAATATTCAAGAAATTGATTGCTACAATGTAAGAATAAAAGACAGACCACACAAAAGAGATGGCTCAAGATGTTAACAACATCAGAGTAACATTTAATGAAAATCAATGAAGTAATGTTTTATTTTGTTATTTAAAGTTAGGAGCTGGGATGTGGAGATCACTCAGTGGTTCAGATGACTTGCAACCATTACAGAATTTGTCTCTCAGTTGCCACACCTGGCAGTATACAATCATAATAATTCCATCTCAAGGGGTTCTAACATCTATGGTCTTTGTGGGCACCTGCACTTAAATGTATACATCCACACTCATTTATATAAATAAAAATAAATTACTGAACATCTTTCTTTAATTAAGAGCTCAGTGAATATCTTTCTTTAATTAAGAGCTCTACCATAGGTATATGAGGAGTATATATAAACTGAAAAATAAATTTGTTTTAATTGTGTGAGGAATGTGGATATATTATGTAGTGTAGCATGTTTAGGCAAAGACAAGTATTTTTCCTTTGGTATTATATTAAAACTTGTTTCACAAGATGGGGACATTAAGTTAGATAGAAAGAAAAATATTTGAAGCCTTATATTATGCATCAAGCAATAGGTTTATTAGAAGAGAAACATATACCTAGATGTCTGACAGAAATAACAAAGTAATCAAATTTAGATTCATTTCCAAATTTAGAATCATAGATATTTTGTGAATTGTAGTGAAAATCAGTTTTTTCTTTCTTTCTTTTTTTTTTTTTTTTACAGATTTGGTAAATTGGTCTGAAATTTTCTTATTTATATTAAGTATATTTAAAGGTACTACAGTCACATTTCTACCTAAGTGTCCATTCTCACTGCATATTTCCATAGACAGCCTTCTTTCACATTCCATACATATAGGCTCCTAGCAGCCACCATATTCCTATTTTGTGACCTGAGAAAAATTATTGGACTATAAAAACATTACTACATAAGTGACAGAAAATCCACTCATTTCAGGAAAAGAATAATAGTCAATTCAGTTAATTTAAGGGAGGAAATAGTTTGGTTAACATCAGCTATGAAAACTGAACGACAGTATCATATTTACACTGAAGAAAAATGAGGAGAAAGATATAGAATTTTGTGTAAATTAGGACTTAAACTGAGCTCCTTGAAGCTGTGTTTTAGATTAAACGCACAAAGTGACAGTAATTTGAAGCAAAAAACTTTTGGAACAAAATATAAAAAAAGAATCAAAACTGACTGTGCCTTTTCATAAGCACAGGGCACAGTTTAATTGCATTCTATTACTAATGGGAACTCTATAGGAAATCTAAGATCAATGCTGGGTATAGATTTCTTGCATTAAACATGCTGATACTACATTATTTTTGAAAGGTTAAGAAAAGACTTCAGGAGGATTAAATGAAAACTGTTTGCTTGATATTTTGTAACCAAATAGGTTGAATCAAACAATAAACTTATTCTATAAGTGATACAGATAAAAATGTGAGCATATCTTACTATTTCCATCCTTCTTTTTATCTGTGAACTTAAAACTATGGTTGCTGAATTTAAAATATTTTTGTCTCTGGCTTGGTAAGCAGCAGACAATGGACCAGACCACACAGGAACTTAATAGTCCCCATAAATATTGTTCACTCCATGACCTCAAGGAATCAGTGTATAGTTGTCACAACTTTTTTTGTTTTAACTGAAATGCTATCTGATATTTGTTCTAGTGACACTAAGCTCAATCCACATTCAGTGGTAGCTGACCTGCCTTTCTTATTCCCTTAGTCCTTCATTGCTAAACCTTTTGTATCCCAATTAAATCATTTCACTTAATTATTACAGTCAGGATTCTTCAAAGTATAGAATTTTCTCCTAATAAGACATATCAAGAAGAGAAAATTTGCATGTAAAGCTTTAAGGAACAGATGACAGATAGATTTGAACAAAGTATATAAAAGGCTATTCTTGTTTTTTAACTTATTTAATATTCACATGCAAATAAACAGAAATCATCAATCAGCAACATCTCTATTTTATAACCATTATAGAAACGAGAAGATTATTTGCCTTTATTTCCTATATTTAATGAAAAAAAAGGTATTTTTGCCAAGAATTCAAATAGATCAATGTTACTTTGACTTTTATAGATTCTTTCAAATTCTGTTCACTTTACTCAGTATACAACTGTATAAAACTTCTTTTAAAATTTTATATGAGAATTATTATTTTTTTATTTTATTAACTAACCTTCTCAAATACAGTATCAGATCACATCTGAACAAAATAATTCAGTTCACCATTCTGTGGGTCATCAATGTAGGCTTGATTGAACTTCCTCATGGGTTGGTGCACTACTATTAAACCAATCTGGTGGTTACTTGGCAGAGATGACATCTTCAAAATAATACACACATCGAAGAGGCTAGCTCACCTTTATATTTTCATTCTTCACTTTTACATACCAACCACAGTTCCCCTTACCTCCTCTCACTCACCCCTCAGCTTCCACCTACTCCATCTACCCGTCACCTCCTCAGAAAAGGTAAGGCCTCCCATAAGGTGTCAACAAAGTCTGGCATATCAAATTGAGGCAGGATTAAATCCCTCCTTCCTGAATCAAGGCTGAACAAGGTGTTCCTTTATAGGGAATGTGTTCAAAAAGCCAGTTTATGCACTAAGGATAAGTCTTGGTCCCACTGTCAGAGATGTACAAACTGCCAAAGCCTCACAATTGTCATTCACATACAGAAAGCCTAGTTCAGTCCAAAGCAGGTTCCATAGCTGTCAATGCAGAGTTTAAGCTCCCAGTAGATCAGTTCAGCTGTCTCTGTAGCTTTTCCCTTCATGATCTTAATGCCTTTGTTCATATAGCCCCTCCTCCCTCTGTTCAAGTGTACTGGGAGTTGTCCCTTAACTGAAGAATGAATTTTTAAAATGTGGTACATTTACACAATGAAATATTACTCAGCAGTAAAAAAAAAATGGCATCTTGAAATGTGAAATGTGCAGGCAAATTGATGGAACCAGAACAAAGGACCCTGAGGGTGGTAACTCAGACCTAGGAAGACAACCATAGTATGTACTCACTTGAAGAACTAGGGAAGCACCTCCATTTTAATCAAGCCACAAGTCCATTTGAAACATGCCTCAGTTTCAATTTATTAGAACTACTAGAGAATACAAAGTACAAAACAGAAGATACCCTAGGACCATCTGATAGCAACTGATTAACCCCAGCACCAGAGATAGTCTATACAAAAAGGATTTGACAACCAGACAAACTGGACAACCTGAAGGCTAAGATAACAGAGGAATTCTGGAAAGCCCCTAAAAAGCAAGCTAATCAGAATTTTATCTGTACTGAGACCCCTAATTGATGTGTAACTTTGTGGTTTTTGCCTTTTAAAACTCAGATTAAGAGGGGTGGGGGGTACCTCCTCTAGCCACCACTGCTTGTGACTTGGTCTCTGCCTAGGCTTGTACTTTTCAATAAACCTTGCTTTTGCATTATGAAGAATTCACTTCCCTGGTGGTCTCTTCAGGATGTCTCAAGACCAGAGCACAACTAACTCATCAGTGGATATTAGCCAGGCTACACTCCACAGCCCCAGGGAAGCTAGGTAACAAGGAGAAACCTAAGAGAAACATTCATGATCCCCCTGGAAAGGAGAAATAAAATCTGAGTAAATTGAGGGTGTGGGGGTAAGGATTGGAGGGAAGAGAACATGATAGATGAGGGAACAAAATGACCAAGCTGGGGGAGTGACAGAGGGGAAAGCAAATAAAGAGATATCATGATAGAAGGAGCCATTTGGGGGTTAGGGAAATTCCCCAGAATCCACCAGGATGATCTCATCTTAGACTAGACTACTAGCAATAGCAGAGAGTGTGCTTGAAATAGTCTTCCCCTGTAATAACATTGATGACCACCATAATTGTCATCCTAGAATCTTCATCAAATCTATTTTTATGAAAATAGCAGGATTCCAAAAGGAACATCACAGGTACAAAAGGCTTCTTTGAGATATAGGATTGTAATTACCAGCAGTGCCATCTCTATCATGGTCCATGACACAAAGCAAGTTAGGAGTTGATGCAAGCTTATATTCCTAAGGAGAAAAAGACTAAAGGTGCATTGCAGAGTATATGTGCAAAAAGGAAAGAACAATTGAGTTTTAACTCACACTCTGTTTACCCTTTGTCAAATTAAAATGAAAAAGACAATTGAAATATGTTTTATATATTTCTAAATTATGTTTTAATGGTAATTTACTAGTTAACATTTAATGTAGAACTCTTAACAAAATACATTTATTTTGAATTATGTATCTAGAAAATTAGAAACAACAATAACTGGTATAGCAATGAAGTAACAATCATTTTACTGACAGGAGCATGAAGCTCTGAGCAAACAACTTGAACTACAAACACATTTCTGAAGGAGGAAACTGGAATAAGGCAAGGCTTTTTATCCTAAAAGTCTAACATGAAAACTCTCCAAACACCACCAATAATAAAGAAACAAGCATTCAAGTGCACAAGACTGGGGAGTGGTATTTCTCATTTAAAACCTCTCATTTGAATTTAGCTACCTAGTCTACAAACTTTCATGGCCATATCATTATGTAAAATGTATTCAGTCTAACTTCAAAAGTCTTCCTAATCTTTCACAGTCTAGACAGCATTTAAACATTCAACGTCTCTTTTGAGAGTCAAGGATTAAGTACTTTTTAAATGTAACATGTAATTTCTTAACTCTAACTCACATGTAAAATCAAAATCGATTTATAATTTTATAGTATAATGATGATACAGACTATTGCCATTCTAAATAAAAAAAGCGAGATAGTCAGAGACAGAGAGACAGATATAGAAGGTGCATAGTGAGTGAAATATTGTGCTAAAGCAAGACTGAACACAGCAGAACAAACACCAAATCCTGCAAATTTATGTCCAGTGACAAAGAATCCACGGTTCCTTCCCTCTAGTTTTGCTGCATGCTTACTTTTCTCTCTTCAGTGGGTTTCACTTCCTTCATATGACGATCTTTAGTGAACATCTCAGTGCTCCAGCATCTCCAACATCTTGAGGTATCTATACCTTCATGTAAGGCACCCTGCCCTCTCAGGACCTTGATGCAGGGACTCCTCAATCAAACACTCTCTGACCTTGGCAGCTCCCTGAAACTAAGGTGGAAGATTCCATGGATTCTTTACTTTAAAAGCCTCAGTTAAAAGAAGATATAATTAACTTCTATTACCAGATAAGAATGAACCCTCCCCTACTTTGGATAACATTTTCAGAAGCTTTTCCTTGTTGTTGCTTTCTAGGACACAAAACCACTTAGGTTATCATTTATGAGTTGAGTTATTTAGCTATGTGAAGTCTTGTTAGCAGGGCACTTTTCTTATTATTACAGTAAAGAATAGTTCTCACTTTTCTCACTTAATGGCCCTAATCTCCTTAACATATACATTCTCTCTTTAGATACATGCCTTGATTGTATTCACTTGAGTTAAGTAGTGATCTTTTTTCTCTCTTAAGTTGAATATTTTTCTGACTCATTTTCCCTTTTCTATTGTAGACCTGCATACATATTATCAATAATAACCACTCCAAATAATAAATATTATGCATTTTTGAAATTTTCTCTACAAATGAAATAAGTCAATCCCTGTTTATCTTCCACCAAGTTCTTAGGTCAAGGGCAGAACATACCCAGACTCTTTGCCAAAATATCACAGGAATAACTTCAGCAAAGTTGCTATTTAAGTTCTTATTTACCTTTGAAAGTTCTTGATCTACACCTTTATAGTATGAATTTTTTGAAGAACTCTATAATGTTCATTACTTGAAGCAAAAGTAAAGATTGCCATACTTCCAACTTCTCAGAACACACTCATATAATTTAGGCTAAGATTGATTTTTAGTAACTTACATTTCCAAACTGGTCAATCTAAGTCAAAATTGTATTACAGATTTTTAAAGATAAAAATGATAAAATATTTTTAATGATAATTAAAACTTGAAATACATAAGAATTTTGTTATATTTTTATTTTATTATATACTTATATGTTATTTCTGTTATGTGACAGGCAAATTAATAGAAGTTGGATATTAAATATTTTAGATCTTATATAAAATATCTCTTCACAGTTTTATACATTCATTGCTCTCTATATCATGTTTTAATTTATGAGCAATAGATATGAAATTCAAATTCTTATTTTTAGCTGTAAATTTTGGTAGAATATACAAATATCTTTCTTCTTTGAATTTCTGTTCTTCCAGTGTTTTCTTTTTCATTGAACTTGTGCTTTTTGTATTTCAAGGTTCCTTATAGACTTTACCCTCTACTTTAAACTTAGGGGAAAAACTACCAAAAATCCCAGGGCAATTAAACATTCTCATTGTTTTTTAAGGCTATTACTGAACACTAGATTTGAAGATTTCCAAGAGCACATAAAAGAAAACAATGGCTCATTAGGTAAATAATGTCTAACAATTCTGTATCTTTATATGCATGAACACATTCACAGAGGTATACATACAGAAGAGGGATATTCTACTCTACTTTGAACATAATTTACATTATATTCTCTGCTGTGGCAATAACATGCCTGTATTATATAGATTATATATTATTTGTTTATTCTATTTTTCCTTTCATGAGATTTATAGAAAGATAGCTTAGTCAAGCAAAGGGGTGAACAAAAAAGACATGCAATTTGCTTTGGCCAAAAAAGCTCCACTTAATTGCATGTAGATGAAAGATTACTTTTATTTAATTATGTTTCCATTTGTCAATACAAAAATTCTATAGAATCACATGTTAGAATGAATATAACAATCCAAGACAACTTAAACTTGGCCCTATCAAACTGCAAAATGTCAACTATATATTTTTAACCAAAAAGTAAAGTTAGTTGCATGTTTTTATCACATCACTTAGCATCTGTGATTTAGAACTTTTACAACTATCAGCCCATTTTTTCCTACTAACACAAAGCAGAAATAGAAAATCTTTCTTTGCAAACTTGTAAGTTTACTACCTAAACAACATATTTAACAATTCTAGAAATGATTGGTTTGGATATTAAACTGGAGAAACTGCAAACAACAAGTATCCCAAAAGGAACAAGCAAGTGGGCTCAGAGTTATTGAGTAAGATGAAAAATGTCACACCACCTTTTATCACGTACATACTACTGCACATACTGTGGAGTGTTACACTGTAGCATTTTTTTATTATTGATCAGTAAATGCATTGGTCAGAAAATGTATCCACATTTAAAAAAAAAGTGTGAGTATGGAAGTCATCAGCATCTTTTGACATGATGGCAAATAATTGGTTTGAAAACCATTTCTTACTGTAAAATACAGGTTATAAATATCAAATCTTTAAATTTCCTGTTGTTCTCCCAGGACTGCTGAAAGCCTCAGAGAAAGACAAGAATTTGAGTATGATATTGTGTAACTGTTCAACTAATATTTAAAAATACACTGAGTCCATGATTTATTGGATTTAAAAAAAATATTTATAAAAGTCTTTTTTTCCATGTATTCCCTGCTCCCTCTCCCTTCCCTCCTCCCAATTCCTCATAGTCAGCCTTCAGCCTTCCCTACACCATCCCCCATCCCCTCACCTAAAAGAGCAAGTAGTCCCAAGGTGGGTCAGCTCTGCTTGGGACATCCACTCCAGGCAAGGCCTATTTACTCATCCCAAAGTCCTAACTGGGTTAGGTGTTCCTCTGCAGGAAATGGGCTCCAAGGTGCCAACCCACACACAGGAACACAGTCTGATCCCACCCCATAATACTGCCCATGCCAATGGACAGTTGCCTATGCTTTGAGGGCCTAGCTCCTTTTCCCGATGGATCTCCAGTGGCTATTCTTGATTCAGTGAGCTCCCCAGATCTCGAGCCAGCCATCACTGTGGGAATTTTCCTCATAATCCCTATCCTGCCTAGATCTCCAAACCCAACTTGGAAAATCTATGAATAGAAAGAGGTGGTGTATCTCTATCTCTATCACATTCAATTTATTTCAGGAAAGTAACCTCACCATTCCATTTAAACTCTGTAATCATTAAAGGTCTCTACTTTCATCATCTTACCAAAGATATGAATCTCTTTACATGAAAATGCTCCTTGATTGTTTTTTTCCTTCATTGGATATCAGTTCAATTCCTTTCTGGGAATAGTAAGTTTCTTCCCTTTAAAAATACCTTTATTTCTGAATTACAGTGACAAAAGCATTCATGACTTAGAGGGTCATATTTCATGGAAAACAAAATCTTATTGTGTAGTGTTGTGAGTTGAGTCATTCATTATATTTTTGGAAAGGTTCCAATTTGGATTATTATGGATTGTTTTTTTTTAATCTACTTTTATATGGTTTATGATTACTTTAAATCTCTTTTATTTACCCCTTACTGAACAACTATGATTCCCTCCAGAGGCTATCTGTTTTCTAAATTATTACTTGATCCAGCATCATTGTAACTTTTCCAGAAAGTCATTCAAAATGAAAGATCTCAGATCTCATTTCACACACTCAAATACAATCCACATTGTTAAAAAGCCTCTAGCCTTATATAATTCAACTGCACATTAGAGTTTCAGTGTACTAACCAAAAATATTTTCTTAACAGGACAAGGAATTTTATCTAGATACCCTAGGTTGAATATAACATATACATTGTTGTTTCTCTTGCCTACCAACCAGATGCCTCACACACAGATATTTAAGAAATTGTCACTCATCCACATATCAGTCAAGGGAATGTTGTACTTGTATTAAATAATATTAGCTAAGCTTTAACTGTGATTGTCTATTCTGTCCCACATAATCTTGACAAAGCTAGCCTTTCTGCTCTACACCTGAATTTCCTCATTTCACATTGTATTCTTAAGTCTGTTTTTCAATAATGCTAAAAAATGCCCCCAAATCTCAATGTCTTACAACAGTAAATATTCTGTTTTTCTCACCCATCTTATCTCGGGCTGTGGGTTGGGCCTAGGCTGCCTCCATATGCCTTTCATTCTGGAAAAAAATAGTTATTTTGATGATAAATGCACAGATGTACAAGAGGTCAAGACATTTCATACCAGCAAAGTTTGAACTATCCATCATTACATACATACTAGTAGTAAAATTTCCAATCTTGTTACATGAAAAAGCTCCAAGTAAATGGGCAAAGAAAAATGCAGAGATTCTGTTAATAGACACTATTGAATGTCACGACAAGTGAACTGTATGATGAATTAAAAATCGGGATAAAATTTTAGGAACAAAAAACTAATCTACCTTGTTTCTCTTTGTCACTGGAAAGATACCTGGATTTTTAGTAAAGGAAATGGGTCCAACTAAATTTATTTCTTAGTGATGCAAATTTACATAATGCATTAGAGATGATCTTCCTATGTAAGAATTCTTCATATATGTTGCACAAATCTTAATTAGTTTTATAATGAACAGTCAGCCAGATATTGGGGTAAAGCAGAAAGACCAAAGAAACAGAGTACCAAGCCACAGCCACTTCTCACCACAGCAACTTTTTAGCCAAAACAGGGAGATCCTGTTTTCATAAGTTCTCAGACTGAATGCTCCTGAGTACTCAGCAAAAAAAGGGGAAGGTAAGGGTTGAAATCCTGTCTTCTCCTTATATTCCCTTTCTACCTAGGCATATCACCTCTTGTCTTAAGTTTTCTAGTGCTGGGATTAAATGCATGTGTGCTTCCTAAGTACTAAGAGCAAAGGGAACAAAGGTGTGAGATCTCAAATGATGAGATTAAAGGTGTGTGCTACCACTTCCTGACTGCTTCTCTTTTAGACTAAATTAATCACCAGTAGTCCATGATGACCTTGAATTTACAAAGATCCAGAGGAATCTCTGCCTCTGTCTTAAGAGTGCTAGGATTAAAGTTGTGTGCCACCACTGCCTGTGGGAATGCATTTGTGAGTGCTGTATCTTTAAATAAAGGAGCTGGTTTGGGCCATGGCAGGTACGTAGAATAGGTAGGAGGAGAAATCAGAGCTTAGGTAAGAGAAGCAGGGCGGAGTTAGCAGCAGACCGCGCGGAAGCCGCCGAAAGAGCAACATGTAAGGAACACGGGTGAGCTACGGGCCGCCACGTGGCCCGCAGATTAATAGAAATGGGTTGATTTAAGATATAAGAGCTAGCTAGCAATGTGCCTGAGCCATAGGCCAAACAGCATGGACTTAATATAAGCCTCTGAGTTATTTTTGGGGACCTGGGCGGCTGGGCAGCTGAGGGGTCTGGCACGGCAGGTCTGTGGGTCTCGGATCTCTGGCCGCCCGGGACCCAGAGAAACATAATACAACAACTGCCCGCCTTCTATGACTAGCTCTGCTCTCTAATCTTTAGGCAATCTTTATTTGTTAGATTATAAATAATATATCACCACACATATGTAATTTACTGACTTGTGAAAAAGTTTACAATATAAAAATTTGGTTTTATGTTAAATTTTTAATATGTACTGAGACACAGCATTTATTTCACCAAAATTCTCATTATCTTTACAATATTATAAGACAGAAATCTTACAAGAGCCAAGTTACTATAGGAGGAAAAATGTGGTTTTTAACTCAATTTTATATATTTCTTTACTATATAGAGCATGCAGTTTGCTGCAGAGTGCATGAAGCATAGCTTTCTCTGTTGAAAACACGTTTCATGCAATTTGGTTTTAATCTTGTCTATAATTTTATTTGTGAATTGCTCTGCATTTTAACTCTATCCTTTAATGGTCATCTGTTATTCTGTGATTACATGGATGAACTTCAAAGAGATGATAGTCTGGATAAATTGTCAAGTTAAAGATAGAGTATCAATACAATTAAAAAATGCTGCATTTCAAAATGGAATACACTACTGCATGCTAATGAGGATTGATACCTTAAAACAAAACAACTTTTATGTAGCCAATTATGCCGATAAAGATATTCTGAAGAGTATTGTTCTGTATTATTGACAATCTGAACAAAAGTGAGGTTCAATATAGATTTGGAAATAGAAATGTTTTTGCACTCATATCCATTAATTTATGCTTTTTTGTTTTATGTTTTGTTTTGTCTATTTGTTTTTCTTATAGCTAACAATTTTAAAGTCAGGAAGTCTTGATACCTAATATCATAGCTTGTATATGAAAATTGAGAGATTTGTCTTTAGTATTTATTTGGAATTCTAATAGGATGAAAATATAAAACCCTGCCTAATACAAACATCTATTGCCAATACTTAATTTTTTGACTTTATATATTATTGCTCCTTCATTATTTTTCTCCTTATAAGTAACAAAGGTAAAATTTGACAATAACTTACTGGCTATTCAATGACATATATAGGAAGTAGAATTTAGTAAGGACACCTTACAAAAGAAGCTTTAATTTTTTTTATTAGTGTATAGCAGCTGCTGTCCTCATCACATCAACAATTTGTTAATAATTTATCCAGAATGTTAAAAATATTATATACATATTAACTAAGCTGAAAATTGTTGTCAGTGGTTGTGTTTCTATAGAATCTGTGCATTTATGTGTTACTATTATACATAATACAGTAAGGATATAGTTTTGTACTCCCTTATTACACAGGTTTTTCAATGGAAAAATGTAAGGCTGTGTATAAATAATACTGAGATTTATGTATAAACCCAAAACATTTCGTGTTCAAATAGACCCTACAAGACATCATGGTCCTGAAGACTATAGTATGATTCAAATTTTATCACCTAAAAGCTGTGATTACATATACTTTAAGCTTTTAAGCACAAAGCACAGACTCTTTACACTTCATGATTCAAGTTGTAAAATCTCCTGTTTGTATGAAGAGGAGAAAAGTAGTTGTATTGCTCACTTTTTTTATCACTATGACAAAACCAACCATCCAACCAACCAACCAAACAAACAAACAAACAAACAAAAAACCAAAACTGAGACAACCAAACAAGAAGAATGAAAGACTTTTTTGGGGTTCTTATTGTGAATGTTTCAATGATGTTTATTAATCCTAATCCATTTTTAGTTTATGATCATGAAACATATTATGTCAGTCACAAGTGGAATAAGAATCTGATTAATTCAAGTGCAACTGAAAAGCAAGGGCAGGAATATCTTTGTATAATCGTGAGACTTCCACATTTTACAAGTCACACAGCCACCCAATATAATCACAGGATCATGTCTTTAACAAATAGTCTTGTCTGTGTATACTTACCCAAAACATATCAAGGTTGAATCACATATATTTAATTTGATTTATTTTATAATGCCATTAAACAAAATATATCCCATATATTAAATAAGAAATGTTCTCACCTTTTTTATTACATTACCTGAATGTACTAGGATGAATATTAGCATCACCATACATGGCATAAGCAGATAAAATGTGCCTCATGATATGATAAAATGAAAAAAAAAAAAAACATGAACCTAAGCAAAATCTTCCCTAACATTAGAGTTTACAAGAATACATGGCATAGAGAAACAAGTAAAATGATACTCCTAAAAAGTGAAGAACTAAAAAAAAAGCAGTTTTACAAGACAAATGACATAGATTCTTAAGAAAATAAATGACAAAGAAAAAAAAGGATGTGGAGAGCTTTAAAGAATAAAATAGACTTAATGGACAAAGGAACCAAACATGGCAATTAGATGAAGCATAATTAAAAAGAAAAAACAGAACAACAAAAAACCTATACAAATAAATTTTTAAATGGATGAGAACAGTTGAATTTTTTTATCATCAATTGGCATTAAATTAAATTCTGATAGTTTAAAAGTGGCATAATTATAATTTTTAAAGTAATATATAATATAGTAATAATAATCTGGAGATTTATTTAAATTTACACCTCCTAAAATATTGATAATTATTGATGCTCAGACAATATGTAACACACATACACACACATATATAGAGAGAGATGATATGTGTATATATATTAGCTACATTAAAATTATGTATACTTAGATTTTCATTATAATGTTTTTATGTGAGTTTTTAATCTTGATATTTTTAGTTTCCACAGATGTGTACAGCTTCAATTGAGTCTTGGAGATCCGTACTTTTAAGATTTTCCACAAATATTTCATTGTTCATTGACTAGATGTAATTACCTGTCAATGGCATGATTATAAGTTAGATAGTTAGCAATGATTTCTTAACAAATCAGGTATCTCATATGAGACCTCCACTTTAAGTCTTCAGCACTGAGAAGAGATTTCTTTATTTGTATCTATGCATGTTGCCTACTTTTACTATTAAAGGAATTGGAAGACAGATCACTGTTGGGTTATCACAACACCAGTGTTTTGAGATTTAATTGGTGCATAGTGCACCAATCATATGCAAACAAATGAATTTTTAGAAGTTTTAGTATTGTAAATATCTTGATCTTTGATTTTAGAGTAGGTTTCAGAAAGAAATTAGATTAGCTTTTCTCATGATTAATATGGATATGACTTCCATTTACTTTTGATTGTATATTTTAGTGTTTGCTCAAAAAGTTACAAGATATTGTAGAGAACAGAGTCACTCTCTTAATTGATAACAATGTGAATTATTAAAAAGAGGTATTCCATAATAGAAAAGAGATCCTGAAAGTTCAAAACCTTCATCTAGACAAGTAGTTTGATCAGTGTTCAGAAAATTTAATTTACCACGACATTGACCTGGGGTATTTGTCAAGAGCAGAAATTATTGGCTCCTCTCCCCAATAATAAAAGTATTTGGAGTTGTTAAGGAGAGTAAAACATGCATGCATTATTTCAGTGTCATTGATTGGTTTTAGTTAGAAGAAGTTACTTGTATAGACTGCTTACAAAATATATAATTGTGGTTATATCCCTATACAAGTTTACTTCAGCCAAAAGACTGTATTATAAAGTTTAAAAAAGAAATGTATATGTGTGTGATGTGGGAATGCGTTTATGTATGCTGTGAATCTCAATCTTTAAATAAAAGAGCTCTTTGGGCCATGACAGGCACCATAGAAGAAGTAGGAGGAGAAATCAGAGCATAGGTAGGAGAAGCAGGGCAGAGTTGGAGACAGATTGAGCAAGCCACCCAAGAAGAAACATGTAAGGAACACAGGTGAGCCACGGGCCACGTGGCAGACAGATTAATAGAAATGGGTTGAGTTAAGATGTAAGAGTTATAGCAATGTGCCTGAGCCATAGGCCAAACACCTTTCTTTATCCTGTAGGTCTTTCTTTCTTAATCTGTGGCTGCCTGTATGGTTGTATGGCTGGCCCTTGATATCCTCCTCTACTTTTTCTTTTCACTTTCCTCACTCTTCTCTCTTCTATGGACTCTGTCTGCCTGTCAGCCCACCTATCCTTCTCCTGCCCAGCTAGCAACATAAAAGAATGCGACACACCTTTGCATCCTGAAACAAATATTCCACAGCATAAATGAATGAAATCCTTTTAAAACTAATATTCCACAGGAAATGTCCTTTATAGAGAGATTGAGACATGGGACCTTCTTATAGAAATAGAAACTGTATACAATCATACATTGCAGACATAAAAACTGTTTGAGTTTTAATATTGTTGTATACCAGAGACCTCCTTTAGTTGAAGGGGTTTTAGGTCCCCCCAAATATGTGTGAAATCAGCTCAGAGGAGAAAAGGAGGAATTGGACATGATCTGAGGGTGAAGCAGATAAAAGCTGCAACTTTTGTTGCACATAGAATTAAATGGGAAAAAGAGGTTATGTGAGGGTGTTGTTGCTTGAACTCAGTGAGAAAGGAAAGTAGCCCTGACTTTGACAATAGACATCAGTAATATGTTCATGAAAGGGCCTTAAGTTCCTCTTACCAGATATAAAGAGGATGACTCCTTTAGCAGCCATTTTCCTCAATTGATCCTTCCATTTGATAAAAGGACTACTCTTGGGGAGCAGACACTATAGTATAATTTCTTAATCTTCCTATATGAGTCTGTACCCATCATAATGCTCCCAAAAGAAAATGTATGGATGTTTTACTTTACTTTTTTTCCCTCTATACAGTACCATTCTTATTTTCTTGTATTTATCAGCTGAACTATTACACTTAATGGCCCAAGGTTCTGGATCTGAATTGTAAACTTTTCATTATTGAGATCAGATGTGTCCAGTAAATGTTTAACTTTCCTCTCCTTGGTGTAATTACAAGGATACAATGTGATTCCTGGTTCCTTAGTGGTAGGTATTTTTTCACAAAGAATTATTTTGTTTGAAGAGGCTATCATTGTACACGTTTTCATTCTTTACCAAAATCTGCACAAAATTTCCCAAAGGGAAAGGCATTAATAATGAGAATCATTAAAAAATAAAAGTTAAAAGGTGCTAGAGAAATGTGGTATATAATGGAAAAATTCTGGAACACTTATTAACAACAATGGTCACCATACAGTCCCCAACAATAGTCCTTAAGACATTGTATCCATGTCTATTACTTCTTAACTCTGTAACCACAAGTGGCTGCCAGCTGACATAAGTGTTGTGAGATCAAAATGTGTCTGGATTGATACTTAGTTAAGCCTTAAAATATGCTGAACTCTGTCTAGAATAAGGTTATGATGGGGTGGGAAACTGTATTTGGGAAAGTATAAAGAAAAACAATGGAGTTTTAGCATGATTGTGATATATTGCTTAAAATATATTTTAAAAAGTCAAAATTTGAAGGATCTGAGTCCCTCACACAGACAAACTTGCAGACAAAACACTAATGCACATGAAATAAAAATAAATCATTAAAAATATTTTGAAAAGATAAAATTCACATAAAACCTGTAAACATAAATTCCTATCATTAATCTGTTCCAAAATAATTATGATAGTAAATATTATTTTGTAAGCATAGCTTAAGTAACATCATACATTAAAGCAAGGTATGCAGACATATATTAAGAAAACATAGAAATAAATAAATTTTCCCCTAATCTAATCAGAATGCATCAAAATTTATAAAAAGGAATAATCTTTATATGGTAAGATTCACATTGTTGGAGCAGTGATAAAGGACCATTAAGGAGAATTACTTCAGTCTAGATAAAAGTTTCTGGCCTGAGTAGAAAATTAACATTCTAGTTGGGCTATGTCAGTCACCTAGCCAAGGGACCACCCCTGGAAGATGAGCTTGCCTGAAACTGTGCTAAAGGGATTGTCAGAATAACATTTCCTTTAATGAGAGATTGTGCTTTCCTTCCAAGAATTCCTGCTTGATTTAGGCTAAAAAGGTGGGAAGACCCAGGTAAACTTCATGATCACATGAGCTATTTGTGGCCACTTGAGTTCATACCCTAATTCTTGGGGGGGGGAGGTTTAATTTTAAATAGGAATAAACCCAGTTTTCCTTTATTATGAGATGGTTTTTAAGCCTCCACTGGATGCAGGCTGGTCCTTCAATATTCCTCATAGTATAGTAACTGCTCAGTTATCTTTCCTCAAGTAACATCTCACCTGTGCTCATGCCAGAAATTCTAATTAAATACACAAAAATTGGATGTGAATGTAGAAAGGACACTTGTTGGAAAAAATAAGAGGTTCAGCTCAACAGGAAAGGAGATAACAAAGGACTTAGGAAATAAATATTTATAGTACTGTGATAGAATAATAAACATCAACAACATAAAAGTGTGTTCATATACAATATTTTGTCACATGTGCATGGATATCTTAGGAAAATACATAGAAATGCACTTACTATTTATAAAGTAAATGTCCTTAAATTTTCCACAATTCTGTATGACCTGTTCATTTAAGGTGCTTGTGTCATTTCACACACTCACTCAACAATATATGAAAGTTCTAATTGTTTAACTACTCTTGTCAGTGTAGTGGTGTATCATTGTGCAATTAATTTTTACTTGCAGGATAGCTAACAATTTTAAGCTTTTCTATCTTACTTTTGCAATTTTTGTGTTGAATAAAAATTTTTAATTTTTTTCCTGATTTTGACATATTAATATATTGTTAAAAGTTCTTATGATCAAATTCATTAGACATGTATACTGTTATTAGATTTATAATCATGTAAATGGTATGTATTTTGAATTCTATAGTCCTATAAATACTAATGTGTAGTTATTAGTTCTTCCAGGTAGATGAACATCAGCTACACATTTCACTCATAATATGTTTACTTTATTTTTTTGGTATATGAAAGCATATAAATTTATCTTTATTGTCACTTTTAATTTAAATTTATATTATTTAATTTAATTTATACTATTGAGGTATAGTATAAAGTTTTCTGGGGTATCTTCAGTTTGAATTAAGACATATCTCATTGTATCATTAATTTTTAATTTGCTACCTCTTTTTAGTTAGTGCTTTATGATTTCATGTTGCTTCAGTTGGGCATGAACAAAACAAAGGTACTCAGTTTTAGAAGTGAGAACTGTTAGAGCTTTAGAATACAGAAGCTGGTAGTTAGGGCCATACTGAGGGATTCACAAAAGAACAGGGTGCATACAAGCTAGATGTAGAAAGATAATCTTATGTATGATAAGAAGAATTTCATTAGATTTCTTTATTTATTTTGCAGGGTCCCTATAATTTGACTAATTTCACTATCCCAATTTTTATGTTACTGCTATTATCATTATGCATATCTTGTTTAGACCCTCTTTGTATCTGAACCAGTTTCCTTCTTAAGTCCCCATACAAACAAGTATCCTTTCAACTTTAATACTTTTGGGCTATACTACGCATTAGCCTCAGTCACCATGGGATAGTAGAAATTTTACAAGGCTCCACACCTAGGTGAAGATATATGGACAGTCAATGGTTTATGAGAGAAAATCAATATCCTCCAGAGACAAGCCATCTAATAGATTATCTAACCACTGATGATATATCCATAAGAGCAACACTAAGTTATTCATATCTTATATAGCGTATGTAGGTTTATGTAAATATATGCATATATATGTAAACATATAGTTATATGTATATACATGTGTATCAATAATCACAATAATAATTATTAAAGATTTATCTTTAATGAACTTGAGGGGGAACAGGAGGAATTATGAAAACAATACAAAGACAGATCTAATGTATAAATTTATAAAGAAAATTTTAAAGAAATTTAAAAATTGGACTAAAATAAAAGTAGGGGTTTGACTTACTTTTTTGTAGGGAATCAAAACTGGATCAAGATGATATTTCAAATGAAACTCATTGCAGTTAAATAAACAATATGCCTAAATAACAAGCTTGCAATTTCTTGCTGAATTTCCAACTATTTTAATGACATGGTAGGATGATTAATGATGTTGAAAATTTTGAACTTAGATTAGAAACATGAAATTATTAATACACATAAAGTATAAAATTTATCAAAGATACAACAGAGCAAAAGGCAACTAATGAATTATACAAAATGCAAATCTGACAAATAGTATGTATAATACTTAAAGAACTACTGCTTCTCAGAAACAAAAAAATCCAAACAATACAATATTTAAAAGGAGCAAGTATCATTTTTATAAATACAGAACCAGCCAACAACTACATAAAAATTTGTTCATCATCATTGGTCATTAAGGAAACAAAACTCAAAACCAAGAAAGACATCATTGAGCATTCAATAGAATTCAAATTTTTATGTACAAAAAGAGAAGGGTTTACAAAGATATGGTAAGAATGTAAAATATGAAAATAGTACAGACTGTAGTCAGGTGTTTCTACTCTGGCCTAGCCTGAAAGTTCAAACCCACCCATAGCTGCTTTATCCATAATAATCACAGAAGGACTTACATTAATTACAATCTGTTTGGCTCAGGCTCATTTCCAACTACCTCATACAATTTAACCCATTTCTATTAGTCTGTGCATTGATATTCTATTAATCCATTTATATAATCTATATATTGTGGTTACATAGCTTTATCTGTGTTCCATTACACTTCCTTGGGCTGCAGACTGCACTGTCTTCTTGAAACTGCCCTCCTTTGTCTTTTATCTCTACTTGGATTTCCTGCATGCCTCTAAGCTTACTTGCTGTATTCCAAAACAGTCTCTTTATTAACAAAAGGCAATAATGCACACTCAGAGAGCATACATAAAACATCCACCTCACTTCCATTTTTCTGTCTAATCAAAAAGAAAGGCTTCAATTTCAACAGAGCAAAATTACATATAACAAAACAGATATCAAGCAAGAATTACAGTTATAATACCTAGTCTATTTGTATTTAATGAAATTAAGGAAAAATATTCTATTATCTACCAAATTTTTGTGAGTCCAAAGTTTCATATCTAATTTACCTTGAACTATACCTAAGGAAAACTGTAATTATAATGATCTACTCCACCAAAGATCATAGAAGGAAATAATATTACCTGAGTAAACAGGAAGTGCATTGCAAGCATTGTCCAAATTCTAGAAATGATAGAGACATCTGGCTGCCTGTATAGTCACCTAAATTTCCTCTGTAATGTTGGACCATCCACCTTCGATCTACAAGCCTAGAGTCTTTGTCATACTTTTAGTAAAGTAGGAAATTTGAAGAACTATTTCATTTATTTTGGCAAGTTTTGTCAATTTGTTGGGGCACTTTACCTTGTGTCTTGTAATATGTTTGGCAATTTTCTTTGAAAAACAGTAACATTAATGACCACCTTGGCTTGTTCTGGTAAAGTTCCAGAGATCACATTCCTATGGATCCTGCATGTCCAGTTTATACAGCACACTATCAGGCAGTCAAGAAAAGAATAATTACTTGTCCAGTGACTGACTTTTGCCACAAAAAAAGTAAACTCTATATGGAGTTTCTTCAGTGGACATCATGCTCTTGAAGTAGATTAGCATTGTCAAGAGCAGACATGTCTCACTGTTCAGAAAAGTCTAAGTACTTACAAATATTTTAAAATGCCATATTCTGTTGGTCTTTGAAGTGTTTAAATATTACCTATATAATTGAAATATTTCTTTGTATATCTTAAAATATTAACTGACATGACTATAAATGGATTATCATAAATGACTATTAATTTGTACTTCTTAAATATACATTACAATTTAAATGAGTTACATAAACATAATACCTTAAATAAGAGTAGAAATATACATATAGTATAAAAAAATTCAACATAAATTTGTATCAATAAACCAAAAGTCATTCCAATGTAAAGAATTTTGAGATTAACAGTTGTTTTTTTGAGTAAAGAAGATTCAATAATCTATCTTTTTTTATAATTTCTATATTATATCCCTGATTTTTCCCATGAAAAAGATTGACTATGACCATTAACCATTTATAATGAAAACAAAAATATTATAGACAGTATTTTGTGAATTTGGGTTTAGCTTTCCATACTACATCCTGTTCATTGGGGATGCTGGCAATATTATGGGGATCCTGAGACAATTCAGAATCATGGTTAAATCTTGGATATAGTATTCTATGATGCTGCATCTTTTCAGTCTTAGACCCAAATTTCAAAGTAGAGATACCTTTAAAATATATATGTTGGTTGAATTTATCAGTCTTTAAAATTAAATGTCTTTCTTGTTAGCTTATTAACAGTTTAAAAACTTAAAAGAAAACAAAATAATATACATAATCCAGACTGCATATTTTCCATCTTTATGTGACTTATATTGTTTTTACTCTATTTATCGTTTTTAATGACTTTTTCTTCCCTTTTTCTTTTTTCTCAAGCCTATATATTTCTCTTTATATACATTATAACCCATCTGAGATTTCTAAATAGAAAATCAGGTTTAATGTTTGTCTTTAATCATTTTTTAAACTATGTAGTTAGGACGCTTGACTGCTGACTTCATCCTGCTCAGCTTTTCAACATGGTAGATTCATACTTACCTCCCCAATTCTGGGAAGTTATACTAAGTATTAGGGAGATATGTTTTTAAGCCAATGTGCTCTCAAACCTGCAAGTAGTGATTGTGATAAGCCTCATTGTACCTTGGTCCATGGGAAAGACTGCAGAAATTGGCTATACTGCTTAGCTCATGGTGGCTACTTCTCATGGGTAGCTTTTGGAAGCTACCTCTCTGCTCTGCTGTTGGCATGAGAATGTGCGATTAGGAAGCCTAGTGTGGATCCATTTCTGTGTATTTAGAATTTATTAAAGCTCTTTCATTGCCCAATTGGGGGAACCATTTGTAGTTCAAAGTTTCTGGCCTGGCCTAGCCCCAAGATCCAAACCTGTCCCCAGCCACTTAGTCTTAAATAATTACATAAAGGCTTATATTAATTACAAATGGTTTGGCCTATGTCTCATTACCATCTAGATCTTACAAATTAACCTATTTCTATTAAATTATGTATTTTCATGTGACTATGTGGTTTTGCCTGTCTTCCATTACATCTTACTTCCTTGAACAACAGACTGCAGGTTTCCTTGACTCTGCCCTACTTCTCCTCCTACTTTTTATTCTGATTGGATTATGAACCTGCATCAAGCTTTCGTGACATAGCAAAAAGACCCTTTTTATTAACAAATGGCAATAAAGCGAATTCAGAGCATACCAAAAGACTGTAGATAATAGTATTAGATCTTAAAAAAGTTTAAATTATACAATTACCATATGATCCAAAATATTACTTCTAATATATTTCTTTAAAATAATAGAAATAAGGGCCTTTAAAAACTCTTTATACCCAAAGTAAAATAATAACAAGCCAACCAATACAAAAATAATAAATAAAATACAATATTTTACCATATTGCTATTTATTCTTAAAAAGCAAAAAACAAAAACTGTGACACTAGGTGAACATAGAAGACAATACATGAAGTAAAACAAATTAATCCAGACTGATAAATGCTTAAATAAGATACTAATTGACTAAATAAAATTCATAGGGGGAAATTGTAAAAATATGAATGCCAGTGAGAAAGGTGGGAGGACTATGAGTTAAGGTTTAATGTGTACAGAGTTTTATATTTGTGAGATTTAACACTACTAAATGGTATGCTCCTAAGCTAAGATGGAAAATGTTATAGATTTTAGTTTTATAACAATTTAGTGTATTATTCTAAAATCTATAACTATTTGCTTATGTGAACACATTATTAAATATAGTTATATTTTAATTACACTGTATTACACATATTTTGTCATTTAAATTATATGTCATTATTAGAATATAATTTTATAAAAATACTATAGTTTCACAATATATTTGTATTACTACTATGAGGTAGAATTAACAAAAATGATTTATATTCTAAAATTAAAAAAATATATAATGTGAAGATAAAATTGATTCTACTTTCACAGAAGTTTTTTTGATACTAGTGATTCTGGAATAAAATAAGTGAAAGAGCACACAATTAAACAATTCAAAAGAACATTGAAAACTATATTTTATGCCTCTATCTTACTTCATTTTGTCTGTTTCTTTTAAATCAGATGTTTAATATATGTATATGTGATGTGGGAATGCCTTTCTGCATGCTGTGAATCTCAATCTTTAAATAAAGGAGCTGTTTTAGCCCATGACAGGCACCATAGAAAAAGTAAGAGGAGAAATTAGAGCATAGGTAGGAGAAGAAGGGCAGAGTCAGGGAGACCAAATAAGCTGCCCAAGGAGCAACATGTAAGGAGCACAGGTGAGCCACGGGCCACGTGGCAGACAGCTTAATAGAAACAGGTTGAGTTAAGATGTAAGAGCAAGTTAGCAATGTTCCTGAGCCATAGGCCAAATAGTATAAAGTTAATATAAGTGTCTGAGTCATTTCTGGGGCCTGAGAAGCAGCTGTGGGCTGCTAAGGGGTCTGGCGTGGCAGGTCTGTGGGTCTGGGCCTCTGGCCGCCCAGGACCAAGAAACCTCACTGCAACAGATGGTGTCCAACGTGGATAGATTATCCACTTAAAGCCTGAGAAAGATTAGAAAGGGTTCTAGATCACAGAAACTCAGCCAAGGCAGCTTCCAAATTGCATATACGAAACGGGTCATTGCACAAAGAAAGCGTGGCATCCGAGTCACATTAAAAATGGTGCGGGCGAACTGGCGGCAGGCAGTGTAAGCTGCAATCAGGTGGGTTCCTGAAATCTCACAGAAGACTCAGTAGCATGTGATTGATTTTAGATTTCTGTTTATTTTGAACAAAAAGGAAACAAAGACAGATAATTAGTATCAGCATTTTCTGGGGTCTGCTCTGTTTGCTGGCCACAAACAGATGTGGTCCCTTTAAGAGATCTTACTGATTTGGCTGTATCTGCAAAAACTATGTGGCAAGAGAGTAACAGTATTTTTAAAAAGCTCTTCCAGTTAAAAAATGATTAAGGATTCACAATAAAACAAATTCAGATTTTAAAAATACCTGTAAACGGGTTACAATGTGTGTAAAAGGTATATAGTCTTCAGAGAGAAAAGAAAGAAGGTAAAGAAAGTCTTTAAAAGAGAAATAGAATAATAAAAATATAATAAGCCATGTAAAGGTGAAAAATAGACACAAAATCTGGATTTTGGTTGTTATTGTGTTTTCTTTTAAATTTTTAACTGTTAATGAGATAACTACAAAAATACAATGGATTGCAAATGCAAAGGCTACTAAGTTAAACAAGAATATATATTTTAAAGGTATTTTGATTTTGAGATTTGTGTCTAAGGATTTATTGCTTTGGAAGTGTTCTGCTTTTGTTTCCACAGAAGATGAGAACCTGTGGATTGCTTCCAGGCAAATATGGTTTCATCAACTAAGACTCCCTGAAAAAACCTCTGATGGGAAGAGATGGCCATATCAGCTTCAAGGCTATAGATTATGATCCAGTCTTAAAAACTTGTGAGATTTTCAATGCCCATTCCTCAGCAGGAAGTAGTAATAGAAAACTATGCCACAATTCTCAAAATATTGTTTATAAATGTTTTTTTCATTATAACTGGTTATTGCTCATAGTTAATCTCTTTCTAAGAAGAAAAAGGGGATATGGTATATCAATGATTTTTTAAAAAGTTAGATTATTGAATTTACTTAGATTAAGAATTCAGCTGTTAATCTCAAAATGTTTTACATTGGTATAGATTTTGGTTTATTGATACAAATTTAAGGTCAATTCTCTTATGCTATATGTATTTTCTACTCTTGTTTAAGATATGATCTTTATGTAACTGATTTAAAATTGTAATGTATAATTAAGAAATGCATGTTAGTTAGATTTTTAGGTATTCAAAGATATAATTCAATTAGATAGGTAATCTTCAAACACTTCTAAGACCTACAGAATATGGCATTTAAAATATTTTAAGAGCTTAGACTTTTCTGGACAGTGAGACGAGACAGGTCTTCTCCTGGGAGCACTAATTTACTTCAAGAGTAAAATGGACATCGAAGAAAGTCCATACGGAGTCTATTTATGGCAACGGTTAGCCACTGGACAAGATCCTGTACTTATATTAACTGCCTGACAGTATGCTGTTTAAACTGGGCATGCAGGTTCAATAGGAAAATGACCTCTGAACTTTGGCAGAACAAGCCAAAATGGTCATTCAGGTTCCTGCTTTACAGAGAAAACTGTCAGACATTCTTCAGGACTCAAGGAGAAGCAACTGATGAACTGTGCCAGAATGGGCAGAGCAGATTTCCTGCTTCACTGAAATGAAGAGACTCTGTGCCTGTAGGCTGAAGATGGATGCCCCAACATTATAAAGGAACTTTGGGTGACTCTCCAGGCAGATAGGTGTCATCTCTGTCCTTTCTAGATTTTAGAAGTCGCTTGCACTTCTGGTTTATTTGGGTAAATATATCCTTCTGTGGTCTTTGACGTAGTTGAAGATTAGATAGTTATAGGTACAGTTTTTCTTAGTCATTTTAAAGGTATATTAGATATGTAACTTTAGGTACATAAAGATAAGGTAGATGATACAGTGTTTTCTTTAATTTTGCTAAATACAAATAGACTAGATATTGTAACTGTAATTCTTGCTTGATGGCTATTTTATTATATGTAAATTTGCTATGTTAAAATTGAAACCTTCCTTTTTGATTAGACAGAAAGGAGGAAGTGATGTAGGAATGCCTTTCTGTATGCTGTGAATCTCAATCTTTAAATAAAGGAGCTGTTTTGGGCCATGACAGGCACCATGGAAGAAGTAGGAGGAGAAATCAGAATAGGTAGGAGAAGGAGGGTGGAGTCAGGGAGACCAAGCAAGTTGCCCAAAGGGCAACATGTAAGGAACACAGGTGAGCCATGGGCCACGTGATAGACAGATTAATAGAAATGTGTTGATTTAAGATGTAAGAGCAAGCTAGCAATGTGCCTGAGCCATAGGTCAACCAGCATAAAGTTAATATAAGCATTTGAGTCATTTCTGGGGCCCTGAGCAACAGAGGTGTGTGGCTATGGGTATGGCGTGGCAGATCTGTGGGTCTGGGCCTCTGGCCACAGGGACCGAGAAACCCCACTGCCACATATATGCATACATACAAATATATGAGGTTTGTCTATACCTAAAACCATCCACAACCACTAATAAAATTTATTATTAATAAGAGCCTTAAGAGTTTAGTTTTTCAATGATATTATTTAGCAAATTTGGTAAATAATTTCTTTATAAATGAATATTAAAAATAGGGGATAAAGTTAGGTGACTCTCAACAGATAAAAAATACATGTGAAATAAATTGATTCAGAAGGATAATGGAAGAGTCATATTTTTAATCTATATCTCTCAGAAAATCAAGATTATTTATTATAAGTACATATTATCATCTAAATATTTTAAATAAGCTCCCTTTTACTTGACCTCAAAAAACTCCTTTATTTCAAGTTTGATGTAATACTTCCTCATTACAGCATTTTCTGTATATTCTTGTTAGGTAAACATACAATAATCAGTTGATGTCTCTTAATGTCAAGTCCTAAACCTAACCTTCAAAAACCTAAAAGGAATACTATTGTGCGATATTTGATCACACTGTGCAAAAATTTGTCATTGTGAATGCTTTAATAAAAAGCAGAAGGACCACTAGATAGGCAAGATAGGTTAGGTGAACTTTTCAGTACAGAGAGAAACACATGAATGAATCTATACACCTGACATTCACTATCCAGACACAAGGGGATAAACAGAATGGAGAGGTAAAAGCCATGTGGTAGAAGTAGATTAATAGAAATATGATTATTCTACTTCTAAGAGGTAGTTGGGAACAACTTTATACTAAATTCCAAGGTTTTATAAGTAATATTAAGTATATATGTCATTATTTGCAGGCTGGCAGTCCAAGAATGTCAGACAATGAAGTCCAACTACAGAATACTGCTGTAGACTGTGTTTGCCATTTGACTCTCTTGACCTTACTTTTCATTAGGGCTTATTGTTTGAGAAAGAATAAATGAAACTCAGTTACAGATAGATATTTTAAATAAGTACATATGATGAGATGTCGTATACTAAATCACATCTTGATTTGAGCCTTATATATGGTACTTCTCGCTATAGTGTTAAATTTTTCTTATTCATAATTCTTATTTCCAAAATCGGGGCTTTACCAAAGCTTTCTGATGGAAAAGCAGTAATATATTTTTTGGCAGGAACATTTGTTTTTAAATTTTACTGTCCAGCTATACTCAAATTTAGCTTGCAAATTGATGATTCTGCTTGCAAGAATAGATTTTTCTAGTACTCTCAGCCTTGAGGCCAATTATTTTATTTAACAGTAAGACAATATGTCTTCTGTGGCCAGAGAGACAGAGAGAGATAAAGATTAATATTCAAAACTTCTATTTAATGCATCAAGCTTCCACCTATACAAAATATTCAGTCTCACAACTTATTTATTGCTAATCATTGCTTTTACGATCATTTGTCTTCCTTCAAAGACAAGTATAAATATAAAAAGAACATAAAACAACATAACATATAATTTAAATGGAAAAAAAGAACTAAGAAATTGTAAGAGTATAAATGAGTATAAATATGTTATTTGTATACTTGAGTCCGCTCTAAGGCTCTCCTTGTTATATAGCTTTTCCAAGTCTATTGACTACACAGCATGATTATATTTTATAGTACAGATGGTATTCTGTTATAAGTGAGTTCATATCATGTTTGTGTATCTGGGTCTGGGTTACCTCACTTAGGATGATTTTTTTTCAAGTGCCATCTATTTTCTGAAAATGTCATGATGTTATTTTTTAACAGATGAATAAAACTCCATTGTGTAATGTACCACATTCTCTTTATCTATTCTTTAGTTGAGGGACATCTAGGTTGTTTCCAGTTAGCACCTATAATGAATAAAAATGTAATGAAGATGAATAAGTGTCATTGGGATAGGATGGAACATCCTTGGGTATATGTACATGGCAGGATCAAAAGAAGAATCCTGTATGTTTGCAACATTTGGTAAATTGTTTCTAAACATATAGAATATCAGTAATGCTTTTTCTGCAATATTCGCTGTTGACCGTGTTTTACTATCAATAAAAACAATCTTCTAATTATTGAAAATAAGAAAGCATTGGTTTCTTCCAGACCTAAATCTCTTAAACAGCAAATTATTTCTAATGACTCCATGGAATTATTAAGTTTATTATTTTCATCATTAATACTCTATTCTGCAAATTTAAACTTCTCTATCACTGATCTGTACATATCACCTGTAGAAAGTATTTATTTATTCTTGCCTGCAAGAAGGATATCTATCTAAAAGTTTGTCATAACCAGATTTTATAAAATTAACTTTGCATGCCAACTTATCATTGGTAGATTCTATGGCATGAATCTGAGTAATTAATTTCTCTTCAATATTTTCCCAAGTCTGTGACAAATTCTAATTTTATTAGACTGCAAGGTCCCTATAAATTCAATTAATTTCTCATATTTAGTACTGTTATCAAATAAAATTTTAAGGCTATCATATGAATAATCAGACTACCTATCAACATAGCTGAAAGCATGTATATTCTAGGGATGGTGTACATAACTTGCAGAATTTCATTAATTGTAGCAACAGTTTTTTAATTCCTGGATGGTTATGTTGTCTGCCATGGTGTCAGAGAGACTTAATTTGTGAAGAGAAAATTTTATCTTTACCTCAGTCTTTGGTATCAGGTGAGATGGTTCCTAGATATAATAGTGATATTTGTCACAGGTGCCAGACTAACCAGGCAATTTGTGGTGACTCAAGCTTCCAGGTTTGACAGTCTATGGATATACAATCTAACCAACGTAATTCTCACAAAATCAGAACATAATACTACAAAACAATGAAACTCCCCTACATTCTAGTCTCCTTCTCACAAGAATGTACATTTTAGGCTACAGAAAGAGAAAGCTGAATACCAGCCCAGTTATAAAAGCTTCCACCCATAATCTGTTCTTACTGCAATATGTACTGGGGAAATGATGGTGCAGACAAGTACAGGAGTAGCCAACCAATGTTTGCTTTAACTTAAGGCTCATATCCCAAGAGGAAGCCTATGCCTCACACTGCCTATATGGCAGGGAACCAAAGACTTGATAGACTAGATACCCAAGATAGAGCTAAATATGACTAGCCAAATAAATAAATAAATAAATAAATAAATAAATAGATAGATAGATAGATAAATAAATAAATAAATAAACAAATAAATAAATAAATGTCAATGAAATTATTCTTAATGATACTCTGCTACACTCAAACATGGGTTTCTTGTCTAGTTGTCATCATAGAGGCTTCCTCCTGAAGCAGATGGGAACCAGACATTATGTAGAAAGATTGGAGGTTTTCATCAGGACTCTCCCTTCTGAGCTTGAGGAACCACATGAAAGAGGGGCAGGAAAGATTGTAGGAGTCAGAGGAGATTAAGGACACGGAGAGAACATGGGTCACTGAATCAACTAATCAGAGCTCACATGGTCTTTCTAATACTGAAGTGGGAAGTATTGGGCCTGCATGGGTCTGTACTAGGTCCTCTGTAGAGCGCTTAGAATATTTTGTGGGACTCTTAACAGTGGGAGCAGGAGTATCTTAGCTTCTTTTGCCTGCTCTTCTTTTTTTCTTTCAGTTGGGTTGCTTTGTCCAGACTCAATATTAAGACATTCAACTTGACTTACTTGTTTGATTTATTTGTGTTGTTGGTGCTTGTTTGTTTTTCTCTGTCTGGCTGTCATCTCTTGGAGAATTGCCCCTTTGGAAGAAAAAATAGATTGGGAGTGAATCTGTGAAATATTGAATGTGGGAGCAGCTAGGAGGATTAGAGGGAGGGGAAATTTTGGTTGAGATTTTAAAAAAAAATATAAGTGATGAATAGTATTCTCAAAATAAGTCTTTTTTTTGTCTTCTCAAAATGTACTGATTATGTTTTTTTATTGTAAAACAGTTCACAGTTTGCATATAAGAATATATAAAATACATTATAATAGTAAAAGTACAAAGATACACATATTTTCAATAACAATGAGCGGATATATTAAAATTTTGAAAACAAATATAGTGAGAAATTGTGTTTATGCTACATTTAATCAAATACAAAAATTCATTTTATGTCTTTCTATTGAAAATATTATGGGCTCATTAATATACAAGCATCATTTTTAGCAGAATCAAAGATGCAAAGAATTCAGAATTATTATCAAAGAAATATGTTTTAAGAATAAGAGTCAATTAAAGCACTCAAATAATTGATTTTCAAGAGAGAGAACTTGGTCAAACTGATTAAGAACATTTTTTAAATCTGTTCACCACAATAGCTATATTAGTATTTGATTGAGGAAAATAGAAAATGTAATACTCCACTGGACAGAAATTTTAGAGGGACATATTATTTTTGTCTGACAAAATGCAATGACCTATATGTTAAAATTTAGATCCTTGCAAAACTCTTAGAAAAATCTTTAAGTACAAATGTGAAAAATATTTAGTAAAGTATTGTTAATAGTGAATAAATGCAAATAACTTAAATGGACCTGTCTATAAATGTGTGAAGGTTTATATACAAAGTTTTACTTTTATAAAATATGAAATATCAAACCAAATATGTAGTAGAGAAGTTCCTTAGCAACTATAAAGCCCCAAGTTTAACCCCAGCAACACAAAGGTAAACCAACTGTAACAACAACAATAACAAAATAATACATAAGCTATTGTTTAAATAAAATGTTCAGAAATGGCTAGATAAATTTTTAAATATTTTACACTTAGTCATTATATATCTCCATAGAAAATATGTGTGATATTTTGTATGAAAAACCTCTCTCATAGGCTAAATGTATTTAAACTATTTTTAGTGCTCTTTGGAGAGTTTATGAAGCATTTATGATGTTCCTTAGTTGAGGTATGTCACTTGATGTAGTCTTTGAGAGCATACAGTTTTACTTCACTTTCAGTTCACTCTTTCTGTTTCCTGTCTATAGAAGGAGATGAAAGCTATCAGCTTTATACTCACTCTTGCACACAGACCTTTCTATTTACTACATTTCCTTTGCCATTATATACTTTGACATTGGAAGCAGAAGTCAAAATAAAATTTTATTTTAATTTAAAATTAAATAATGTGTCAAAATAGATGAACATTTGAAAAACTGGCAATTATACATGTTCCATTTAGGCTGAAAACTTAGTCATTTGTTTTCAACATTTTGACCAGTTAAAAGTCTCTTCATTAACTATTGCCTACTACAGAAAGAAGCTTATCTGGAAAAGACTGTAAGCATCACAAATTTGTACATATAAATATAACAATTTAGATGTTTTTTGACAACATGACTCTGGCAAAATGATAATAGCTTCTTCCCTAAGACATAAGTTCTTCAAAGCCATTCCTTTTACCATGTTTACAAGATGAGGCATTTATTTTCCTGGGGAGTGGGTCTCTAATCTAAGGAGAAATCGGTCAGCTACCCCATAACAGTAATTCCACTATTATACCATAGGTAAAATTTATCTAGAAGGTAGATATTCTACTATGCAGCATCCAGTGAAAGGTAAGCATAGATGTCTTTTTTTTTTTTTTTTACCAAGCAGCCTGTCTAGCTCCTTCCAATGGCAAGAACCATGTGACTTCTTTGTTGAAATAGGCCTTATCTTATAATAGCATTAACAGCTCTGGTGACAAACCCTGGAGTCCCCTAACCCATTTGGCAAAGCATGTGGAAAGTTCACTGCATAATTGTGGGCATGACCTCAGAAGCATTTGTGCTACATGCTCTCCTTGATTTTATTATGCTAGTCATTTTTCTTGGCTACCTTTAGTTTTACTTTCTCAGTCACAGATAAAATAGCTGTTATAGTAAGTGAGCCAGAGGGAATGTTGTTAAGGAGGAGGGCAGTTGAGGAAGCTAGAAGACAGCTGGGTGAGATTTGACTATAGTGTTTCCTCTCTTTACTATTTCAGTCTTTCCCCAATATCTGGCTATGAGTTTCCTTTATTACAACCAGAATTTGTGAAACAGATATCTGTGAGCTAAAGGCCATCCTGGTCTACAGAGCAACTTTTAGGACAACGAGGGCTACATAGAAAAACCTTGTCTCAAAAAAATAATCAAACCAACAAAAACAAAGCTCCTTGAAAACAGCAAAATCCTTATCTTGATTAACCTTCAAATTTTAGTATCATTTCTTATATTATCATGTTTAAAATTTTAAATTTTACATTTAAAAGCATAGTGCTACTCAATTTTGTTTTTTTTACTATTTTATATTTTAACATTTTATTTTTGTCATAGTACATTTTATACATCAGAAATATCCATATTTGATAAATTCACTTCTAATAAAGTCTCCAAAATTTTGTATAAATTTTATTTAGTACATTCCTTTGATTTTTAATTTTTTTAAAAACATGCACTAAGTTACTATTTATTAGTAATTTACAAAACACTATCAAAGAGATATGTGATAGTAGAAATTCTTTCTATCAATAACTATTTCAACTCTTACTTTATTTTCTGAACTCTACCATTTATATTTTTATATATTTATTAACATAACTGGTTTCTCCAGTATAGAAAATTATGACTTTCTCTTTGTGCCAAGTTTCATTTTTCTTTAGTTTTTTACATACCTTAATATTATATGTCTCATTATAGCAAAACCTGAGAATTAATAGAAAGGAAATTAACCAACATTATACTTTAGACTTTAGACTTAGTTCTAAATAAATGATATAATTATACCTGCATATTATCTTTTTCTCCCGAGGAAGTGTGTCATATTTAGTTATTGCTACCAGTTCAATACATCTCTCAAATCATACAAGAAAACAATCACCAATGTGTCAGTATTATAAAATTATGACATCTTAAGATTAAGTCATAAGGATGGAGTTGCTATCTGAGTTAATACACTCCTCAAACTTTGAAGTGGTTTGTGTTCTTTCAGTTCCTTACACTGTAGATAAGAAATGTCTCCTCTATAAGATATATTATTCAGATATTCTTCTTGGAAGAAGAACTCTTACTAGACACTGAACGTTGTTGTTGAACTTCTGGCTTTTTTAACTAAGAGCAATAAATGTCTGTACTTACCAAAGTATCAAGTCTTAAATACTTTATTGTAGCATGTAAGACAAATTATTATGGTTCTATTTAATACTCTCATCTATTATAGGTTAATTTCTCAATTATTTGTTCAACCATAGTATCATTGATATTTGTTGATATTCTAAGTAAGATGGAAAATATTCTTTACTAAATGTTATTTTATGTCAGCTTCTGATGGCACAAGCATTTAATTTTAGCACCAAGGAGGCGGAGGCAGTTGAATCTTTGAGTTCAAGGCCAGCCTGGTCTACAAAGCTAGTTCTAGGGCAATGAAGGCTGCACAAAAAAATCCTTTCTCAAAAACAAAACGTTATTTTATTTCTTTAATGGACATTTTTAAATTATTGAACCACAAAATAATAAACTCTAAATGAAGAACAGCAAATGCTTAATAACCTATATTTGAAGTGTTAGTGAACTGGTAACATAGCATTGTATTTTTTGACCTACTTCAAAATGTCCAAAATATTTTTACACTTTTATTTATTGTTTATATGTACGAAAATGTGTGAATGGGAAAGCCAAGACCCACTATGGAAATAAGAGGAAATCTTGTGGGAATCAATTATTTCCTTCAAGAATATGGGTTTTATGCATCAAATTCATAACATAAGTCTCAATTGTAATCATTTTATTTCCTGAGCCATCCTTCTGGCTCATCAGACAGTATTTTGGGGGGTATATAACATAGAAAAGACAGTTTTCTACATACTGAATATATAGGAATAACTTATAAAGTACTTGACATTCAGATAGTTATTATTTTGAACATCAACTATTTTAATGTTTTAAATTTTAAACTTATAAAAAATAAGCAATTATAGTTTTTTGTTAGACATAAAGTTTTATAACTACTATTACTTATAAAATAAAATACAGGGAATTTTTTGATAATCTATTCTGATTACCTGAGAGCACTTTATTGAAATAAAATGATGAAGTCTTGAAGGTCTGGTACATAGGCTCATAATTACAGCTTCTTGGGACACTGAGGCAGGAGGTCTATAGGCTCACAATATAGCTGTGACACTTAGTGAAGCACTATCTCACAATTTAAAAAAATATGGATTTTTAACTAATGGTGGAGTGCTTGTCAGATGTGAGATATCTTGGTTCCATCTCTAATGCAACAAAAATTAAAATTTAAATGCACAGAGATGAGGAATAAAATAATGGCTAGCAGAGGTGCTAGTGAAGTAAGACATTGGTGAGATATATGTCAAAGGAAATAAAGTAGACAGTTATAAGGATAAACCAGTCAGAGGTATAATTTACAACATGATTAGTTATTAATACTGTATTCCACTCAAGATAACTGCTAAAATGCAGATTTTGTTGCCTTATCATAAAAATACATAACTATAGTGGTATATATTTATATAAAACATAATGGCATGTACAGTAAATGTGTATCATAAAAATTTAAGAAAGGCCATACAAAATAAATGTATTTAACATTTAAGCATGTATGTTTGTCTTTGTTACAAGAACCTTCCTACATTTGATACATATTATTGTAAAAATACACATAATTTATAAGTGTGATAGCTTATCTATTTTTACCAGACAAATCATGTTTATTAAAATATATACAATCAATTTGCTTATATTATAGTCTACTTCACAACTATAATAACACAGTGATCTATTCATATATCCTTCTACCATTTCTGTCTTGACATCTATCAATTCTCATTTATACTGTCCCTTTATGTCTCTCTTCTTCCTACTCCTATACTATTTTCTGATACCGAAAACCAAAAAAAAAAAAAATAAATAAAAAAGCAAAAAAAATCAAAAAACAACAAACAAACAAAAAACAACTCAATAATTTGTATCCAGGTCTCTCTGTTTTTTTTTTAGAATTAAAAAATAAGTAAAGTCATGTAATCAATATATTTTAAAATACCAATTTGAAACTTTTCTTTTCAGTACGCAAGAGCTGGGGAAATAAATGCTTACAGAATTTTACTATGATAGAGTAAGCACTATGATACAGATTTCCAAATATTCCTATAGGTTAACATAAAGTATTGTATCAGTGGGGTTTCTTGGTCCCGGGCGGCCAAAGATCCAGACCCACACACCTGTGATCCCAGACCCTTTAGCCACCCACCACTGCTCAGGCCCCTAAAATGATTCAGACAGTTATATTAACTTCATGTTGTTTGGCCTATGGCTCAGGCACATCTCTAGCTTGCTCTTACATCTTAAATCAACCCCTTTCTATTAATCTTTCTTCCCATGTGGCCCATAGCTCATCTGTGTTCCTTATATGTTGCTCCTTTGGGCTTCTGGCTTGGTCTCCCCGACTCTGCCCTGCTTCTCCTACCTCTGCTCTGATTTCTCCTCCTACTTCTTCTATTGTGCCTGTCATGGGCCAAAGAGCTCCTTTATTTAAAGATTGATATTCACAGCATACAGATGGACATTCCCACATCACCTCCCCCTTTCTGTCTGATTAAAAAGGAAGGTTTCAGTTTTAATATAGCAAAATTAGATCTAACAAAATAGCTATCAAGCAAGAATTACAGTTACAATATCTAGTCTATTTGTATTTAGCAAAATTAAAGAAAATACTCTATCATCTACCTTATCATTATGAATCTAAAGTTTCATATCTAATATACCTTTCAAATGACCAAGAAAAACTATACCTATAACTATCTGATCTTCATCTACATCAAAGAACACAGAAGGATATATTTACCCAAGTAAACCAGAAGTGCAAGGGACTTCCAAAATCTAGAAAGGACAAAGATGACACCTATCTGCCTGGACAGTCACCTAAAGTTCCTTTGTAAAGTTGGAGCATCTATCTTCAGCCTGCAGGCCCAGAGTCTTTTTTATTTCAGTGAAGCAGGAAATCTGCTCTGTCCATTCATCAGTCAGTTCTCCTTGTGTCTTGAAGAATGTCTGACAGTTTTTCCTGAAAAGCAGAAACCAGAATGACCATCTCAGCTTGTTATGCCGAAGTTCAGAGGTCATCTTCCGATGGAACCTGCATGCCCAGTTTAAACAGCAATACTGTCAAGCAGTCAATATAAGAACAGGTTCATGTCCTGTGGCTAACCGATACCACAAAGAAACTAATTTCCATAGTTTCTTCGATGGCTATTTTTCTCTTAAAATAAATTGGTGCTGCAAGGATTAGATCTGTCTCAATCACTGTCCAGAAAAGTCTAAGTTCTTAAAACTGTGGTTGCTACTTAAAGATCTTTTAAATAAAACTGTCAAAAAACAAAAAATAAAATTATTTTGAAAATAATTCAAATATAATTTGTATATCCTAAAATTGTTTTAATCCAGCTTACTCATTAATGTTCCCTATATGTCACATTCATATTTTTGATTATGATGCAATTTTCTTAATATTTAAGTATATTTATCAGTGAATTTAACCACATGCCACAATGTGCAATAATCACTGCTGCTTCTTCCCTAAACTATTTTATATGTCAGATTAAAAACATCTTTTGTATTAAACCATGCTTTTTCCCATAATTATCTCACTCAATACAAAATGGAATTTTTAAGGTCAACTATTCTTTGTGTGTTAATTTGTATTTTGAAAGAATTTCATACCAACAGTATTATATAATATGATTTTCTTTCATGCGGCTAATGTTATTCAACATATTTTCAAGATTCATCTATATTTAAGCCTATATCAGAACTTTGTTTTGGTAGGTAAATAAAATTCTGTTATATCTATTCACATGTTGGTAAATATTTGGTTTAGTTCCACCTTTAATCCACTATGAATTATACTTCAAAGAACGGTGAATAAATATTTAACAGAATAAATATTTGTTTAGGTGTCATTCTTATTTTAGTTTTATACCTGGGAGTGAAATTAATCAGTCTTATATTAATTATATGATTAGAATTATGGCATAGCTAGGTTTACATAGAAGCCATTTGTGATGGTTCCAAATTCCTTACATTATTTCAAAACTTGTTATTTTTAATTCTTAATGTATATATAATCTTAGTATATATAAAAAGATTCTCTGTTGAAATTTTATTATTTTATTTTATTATTATATCTCTATTGACTAACACACTTGTTTATCTTTTAACATTATTATTGACTATTTGTCTTTTTGGATTACTGATACCCTATGTTTTTTTAAATTGTCTATTTTGTTGAAAAGTTGTAAACATTCAGTATATTGCCTGGATGTCAAACCTTTGTAAAATACATAGTTTTCAAATACTCCCTTCCACTATGAAAACTGTATTCAAATTTATTTTATTCAATTTAATTTTTTGAGAATTTTATACATGAATACTGTGTTTTTATTTATCATTTATCTTTATACATAACTGTATTCTAATTCCTTCTTTAAGGTATCACCATCTTATGATATACATTAAGACTTTAGTTTTTTAAGATGCATTTTCTTACTTTAAATTATGTATATATATATATATATATATATATATATATATATATATATATATATATATAAAAAGTACACATGACAAAGATATCAGATATTCTCTAGATGGTGTTACAGGCAATTTGTAGACATATGGCTTTGGTGTTGAGGACTAAACTTGGGACATCTGCAAATGTAGTATTTTTTTTATCTGCTGAGGCATCTCTTCAGCCTAAAAAATTTGTTTTGTTTTAGTCATTTAATTATTGTAATCTTTAACAACTGTATTTTATTTAAACATGATTATATTTTCCTTTTGTATTTTCATTAAAAATATCTCATCTACATCAATATATCCCCCTGTTTCCCCTGCCCTCTCTCTCCAAATCTCTCCCAGCCAGCCCTCAGCTTTGCCTCTCCCCAGCCAGCCATCCTCTCCCCCAAAAGGATGAGAAGTCCCAAGGTGAGCCAGCCCAGCATGGCATATCCATTCCAGGCACGTCGTACTCACTATTATAGGCATATTTTTGTTTCATAAAATGATTCTTGAATGAGCAACCTTAGTGAATAAATTCTACTATTATTCTGTATTCTAATGACCAATACAGTCACTTGAAAGGCATACAAGTTAGTAGTGCGGGGCAAAGTGACTAGAAGTACCTAAAAGCATGCCTGCCAGCCAGCTGTCAGTCAGAGTTCTAGATCTAAACAAGGTAGGATGGAGTGAGTATTGAAGAGTCATTCATTCAGGAGAAGGCAAGATGCTGATCGGAAAGGTATTTTACTCTCTAGATGATAGAAGCTTTGTACTAACAGTATCTAGCCATTTTCCTTGTGAAGATGGCTGACATGTGCTTGAAATATTCATAGAAACAATCAATTTTATCAAATTAGTAGAATTATATTAATTCCAGTGCAAAGGAGCTAGCCAGGGATAGAGTAGGCCATCAGATCCTCATCATGGTATCTTTCCAGTGATAAAACAATTCTAATTTCTACAATATACAGGCAGATGAATGGCTTAACAAGTTTCATTTCTGAGCACATAGAGTGAGTCAGAGCTGGAATGACCACCAAATTAAGCTTATGATCACTAACTAATTAGATACTTTCCTTGAGCAATAAAGATATGGTAATCATCAATAAGGGCATTATCGTACTGGACAGTTTTCTGAAAAATAAAAAAAATAGTCAACAGTACAGAGAATCAGGCAAGTTTCCATGTAGGTCTCTAAGACATTAGAATTTAAGTGGTCTTTTTCCTAAATGGGGATCCCATGACACCAATATATCAGCATGTTCTATTTATAAGATCTTTTAGGTTGACAGCATTCTGTTAGGTAAGCATCCACAATACTACCATGAATGTATAGGGTTAAATTAACAATGCCATAAGACTTTAAATTCACATCAGACTGTACCTCTACCATATGAAACCTTAGGTCACCAGGAATTAAAGTATCCAGGGTTGTACAGACTTGGGTTCCTAGACAATAGGCTTTCTCTTTTTTTTTTCTCATTTTTTTAATTAAAAAATATTTTTTAACATACCTACTGTAGGCGGAGTTTTACTTAGAAGGCACCAGTTTACAGTGTTGTTTATAAGTTGTTATAGATAAGGGGGGGGAAGAATATTAGATTTGGAGTTCTTTTTGTTTTAAAAAGAAAAAAGAGATATGTAGGGGATTGTGTTGTTTCATGGTAAATAGTTGTCCCACCCACTAGTTTAATAAAAAGCGCTGATTGGCCAAAGGCAGGCAAGAAGTGTGGGCGGGGCTACCAGACTAAGAAAACTCTTGAGAACAGGAAGCACAGAGCAGAATGCCAGAGAGAAGCTGGAAGAAGCAGGGGACAACTATGCTGCTCTAAGGAAAGGTACCAAGCCGCATGGTTTAACAGGAAGAGTCATGGGTTAGATGAAGGGTAGAGAGCTGGCAAGTGATATGCCTGGGCCATAGGTCGATCAGCCTAAAACTACTGTAAGCATCTCTGTGCCTCTGTGGGTCTGTGAGTCTGTGGTTCTGCAGGTCTAAACCTTGAGGCAAGGCCCAAAAGTCCCCGCCAGAAACCTCCTACTACAACCTACCACTGTTCCCCTCCATCCCCTTTTCCCAGTCATCCATCTTCTTCTCCCTCACTCCATTTCCCCTTCCATTTTTCAGAGAGGGTAAGGACTTCCATGGTGAATTAATACAGTCTGTTTTGTAAAGTTGAGACCAAGCTTCCACATCAAGGCTGAGCAAGGTGTTCCTCTTTAGGGAATGGGCTCAAAAAAAGCTAGGTCATGCAATAGGAATAAATTCTATTCCTACTGCCAGGTGCCCCATAAAATGCCCACACCAGAAGAACTTCTCTGTTTCCCCTTCCCCAGAGGGTAGAGGGTAGAGGGTGGAGGGATTGTCCATAGATGTCTCTTGTGGGATCTTCTGCCTTATTATCTAGCTCCTTAGGGATTTTCAACTGTAGCCTAGATGCCCCTCAACTGAAGAATGCATTTTTAAAATGTGGTGTATTTACACAGTAAAGTACTATACAACAGTTCAAAAATGATATTCTGGAATATTCAAGCAAATGGACAGATAAAGAATAAAATCATTCTGAGTGAAGTAACACAGATTCAGAAAGAAACCATTGTATGTACTCACTCATAAGTGGATTTTAGAAGCAATGCAAAGGATAACCAGGTTAAAATGAACAGCAGGCATTCTATCTAAATTATCTTAGGGCACAAACTTCATTTTTAAATCTGAGGTCCTAAGGTTGAATGAGACCTGGCAGTACTAACATTTTTGATACTAGAAACTAGTACCAAAACTGGATACACTCATATAAAACATAGTGAGAAAAGTAGTTTATAAACACATCAACATTATACCAGCTAGGAGATTAGGAATCTGGAAATGTGCAGTTGTGGGCAGGGAGACATTTAAGACTACATCTATGTTGAAGATATATTGGTAAGCTCCTTTGCACCTGTATTCTTGAAAAAAAACAAATGGTTTTCAATGGGCTCTTTTGTTGTAACACACACAAATGGGATACAGGAGCTCTACTGGTAACTGCTGTGGAGGCAGTTTCATTTCAGAGGTTGGAAGATAACAGGGCCAGAGAAAAATGTGGCTAAAAGTGTTCCAGTGGTGTTGATAGTCTGGACAGAATATTTACAGAGAACACTTCTGTGTTTCTTCTATATGGTATCAGTCCAATGTCAAATTGGCTGATGTTCCACTTCGTACAACTGGAGGTGGTGACCAGAACAGTACAGAGAATGAAACAGATATTGAATGGATATTTTTTCCAAACACTATATGGGATGCAGTATGTGTATGATATTTAATAAAGTTAACCAGTTCACTGGGCATACTACTGATTCAGAACTGGGAAAAAACAGGGTAGATAATGTTTTAAAAGTCCCCAGGCATGACAGCCATCAGCAAGCATACTGATAGGATGAGTGATAGCTGATATTTAGATGGATCAGTAAGTTCAGATACAGCAAACTTATTCAGAAACCCATAATAGTCTGAGTGAATTCTACATCTTAGAGGCAACCTAATAAAATAACATTTGGTTTCTAATCATGCATAATGGCATGTCTAGCATAATCATAATATATAGGAAGAATAATTTTTTGAACAATCAGAGGCTACACCAAGACATTTTATTTATGTCATGGAATTATATGAGCTTATCTGGCATAATCAATAATTATATAGCATAACGAATAATTACTGGGACATTAGTAAGAAATGCATATTGACAAGAATCATCTGAGCAACAATAGTGGTGGATCATTGATGATGAAGCAGGATTATGACTATTGAATTTATAATTTGTCTTACTGAAAGGCTAATACAAGGATCCATAGTTTCTATCTTATAGGAATTGTTAGGATCCTAATGGCTAGGTACAACCATAGAAATACTAAAATTTTGTGGTTGTCTGGTCATTTGTAATGGTTTCTCTATGAAAAAGAGTTAGTAGGTAAGAGGTCACAATTTTCCTAGTCTTGTCTGATAGATATAGATTTCCTTAATAGAAGTTTATGAGATTAAAGATGATTTCAGGGGGAGGAAGAATACAAAACTCCCACAAATCAAATCATCTGGAAATTCTATGATACTTGATAATATACATGACAATTTTTAATCTTAAAATTATGTGGTAAAAAAGAACAATGAATTGCCAAAAAGAGAGTGCTAAATTCTCAATAATCTAAGTTACGATGACATAAGCTAAGATGATGATTGCCTCTCAGAAATTCTCAGCAAAGAAGAAAGTTCTGTAAAAAAAAATTGTACTCATAAAAGTAATATTGCCAAGTAAACAGACTACTTACTTAATTTGCTAATATGGATAAAAGAAAGAAACAAGATGCACAAGGAGATGTATGATTATTTTATCATCTGTCTATTTGGCTAGGCAATGGTTCCTACTTTTTGAAATACTCCTTTAGTTTTGCATTGAAAGTTTTTTTATAGAATTAATTAAGATCCTTTATTGAAATTTGGTCAACAAGTCAGGATTTAATCGTTACAATGTTTGTAAAACAGAACTAAAGTTTGTGGCTCATGGAGGAATTAGTTCACTTCCATATAGCATTATCTAACAGTAATAGAAAACATTGATTTAGCTCATGTCTATTTCTTTACAACTGTCTCTGTAATAGCTTCAGCACATGAGAGAAAGTTCTAAAAAGTTTTTGATCTTTCTGTTATGATTTCAAGCTCTACTCCAGAAATAGTAAGAACAGCACAGTATTGGCAAAAAACAGACACACTGATCAATGAAATGAAAGAGAGGACCAAGACATATACTGACACATCTATAGACATCTGAAATTTTATGAAGAAGCCAGAAATATACAATGGAGAAAGAATATTCAACAAATGATGCTGGCATAATTGGATGTCAGCAAGTATAAGAATGTAGATATATCTCTATCTATCACCCTGCAGAAAATCTAATCCAAGTTGATCAAAGTTGTCAACATACATCAAGTTACACTGAACTTGATAGAAGAAAAAGTAGGTAATAGCTGTGGATTCATTGGCACAGGAGAAAATTTCATGAATAGAAGACCAGTGGAATAAACATTATGATTGATAACTAATAAATGAGACCTCTAGAAACTGAAATGTTTCTGTAAGGCAAAGGACATCCTCAAAAGTAAATGAAAAATGAAAGTTTACAGAATGGGAAAAGGTCTTCACCAGCATCACATCTGACAGAGTACTGATTTTCAAAATATATAAAGAACTTGAGAAACTAAGCTTTAATAAACCAAACAAACCAATTTGAAATGGGTATAGTTGTAAACAGAATTATCAACAGAGAAATTTCAAATGGTAGTAAAACACTTAGAAAAATGTTCAGCATCCTTATCCATCAGGGAAATTCAAATCAAAATGACTAAGATTCTATCTTACATTTGTCAGAATGGCAAAGTTAAAAAACAAAGTGACAATTCATGCTGATGAGGATGTGAAGGGAACACTTCTACAGTTGACAATCCCTGCACAGCTAGATAACCCACATTTAAAAAACAATATGACAGTTTCTTAAAAACTGTGAGCCAATCTAACTCAAGACCCAGCTATAGCACTCCAAATATTATAATTAAAGGACATTCCATCCTACCTCAAGGCCACTTACTTAACTATATTTATTGGAGTTTTATTCATAATAGCCCAGAAAATTGCAACAAACTAGATATTTCTCAAATGAAGAATGCATAAAGAAAATGTGGTACATTTATACAATGGAGTATTACTCAGCTGTTAAAAAAATTACATCATGAAATTTGCAAGGAAATGAATGGAACCAGAAAAACAATCATCCTGAGTAAGGTAACACACACCCCAACAGATACACATGGTATGTACTCACTTATAAGTGGATATTAGATGTAAAATAAAGGATAATGATGCTGCAATTGACAGACCCAGAGAGCCTAAGTAACAAGGTGGGCCCAAGGGGAGATACATAGATCTCCCTGGGAAAAAGAAAAAGAATAGATTTTATAGGAAGACTGAGGGCAGGTAGAGATAGGAGCAGGATGGTTTATTTAAGTAATATGGAAGGAGAGAGTAATGATTGAGAAGATTGGAATGGGGACATTTCAGAGGTGAGTTACAAACCTAGTCCAATGGAAACTCTCAGCAACCCAGGAGGGTGACCCTAGCTAAGCCTCCTAGCAATGTAGGATACAAAACTTGTACTAGCAATCTTCTGTAACCAGGTAAGACTTAGAGTAGTGCTATTGAGCCACCAATCCAGGCACAAAACCTTAGCTATAAAATTCCTTCTCACTACCCCCAGCAAGATGTGTTGGGGTAAAGTTGACACAAAACTTGTGGGATTAACCAATTAAAGACTGGTCCAAATTGAGAGCCATAAAATGAGAGGGAGCCCACGTGAGAAACTGTTTGGAGGGCCAGGAACCATAATTTCAATAGCTCAGAGACCAATGATAGAATCAAACATGATCAGCAAAAGATAGAAGAAGTCCATGAAATGATTCTTGATGCTGCTCTGCTATACTCACAAACCAGAGCCTAACATAATAGTCATCAAAAAGGCTTCTCTCAGCAACTTATTTGGAGCAGATCCAGAGACCCATAGCCAAGCACTAGGCAGAACTCTAAGTAATTAAGGAACAATTGTAGAAGCCAGAGAAATTGAGACACCACAGGGGTTCACAGAGACTCAACTGCCAATCAGGAAGCCTTAATGGGGCTGACCTATGTCCTTAGCATATATGTTATGGTTGTATATCTTATTATTCCTATGGAGTATCTAACAGTAGAAATAGGGGCTGTATCTGAAACTTTTATTATAACTTGGCATGATGTGTTTGGTAGATAATTCTGGATGATCTGCCCTTTTCTGAAGGGAAAAGCAGAGAAACTGATCTGGGTAAAATGTGAACTAGAAAGAGTGGAGGGAGGAGAAACCCAGCTCCATATGCAATATATGAGAGATTAATAAATTAAAAATAAAACAACACAACAAAAACTTAAAGGCACCCCAGGGGTGAAAAAGAAACTCTTGATTCTCTATCAGAGGACTAGGGTTTGGTTTGCAGCACCAACTGTAATTATAGATTAAGAGGATATGATACTTTCTTTTGGCCTCCAAGGACACCAGGCATACATACAACATACATAAGCACATGTATTCAAGACATTAATACACATAAAATCAATAAATAAATATTTAAAATAAAACAAAAGCCTTAGATTTTTTTGTATAGATCCTTCTAAAATGTATTATATTGTTTTATTTTGGTACATAGGCTATAAATATAAGTTTTTATTAAAATTTGAAAACATAAAATTATGACATTTTTAAATAAAATGATGGAACTAGAAAAAAAAACTTCCTGAGAGGTAACTCATACCTAGAAAGATAAATATGGCATGCATTCACATAAATGTGGATATTAGCTATGAAATAAAATTATAACCAACATACCATCTATAGATCTAGAGAGGGTAAGTTTAGAGGAAAGGAAAAGTGAGTATATATGGCACTCCCTGGGAAGAGGAAATAGTATACACAAGAGATGTGTGGGCATGAGAATAAGAGGGTCATGTAGGGAAAGACAGCTGGAATTGAGGCACATTTGAGGAATGATATGGAGATATAGTTCAGTGAAAACTTCCTAAGCTATGTGAAGGTGATCCTAATGAGGTCTTCTAATAATGGCAGATACAGAGGTCAAACTGCTCATCACTTGTCATCAATGAGGCTTCCAGTACTGGGACTGTATTGCATTCAATTCAGTTGTTTGCCTATGGAGTTCCATGGAATATCCTCAACAATCCAATCTGTAGTTTAAATAGATAGTTTGTTCTTCATAAACTGATAGCAGGGCCCCATTGTCAAGGACAACACCAATAGAACTCATTGAACATGGAGAAGTCAAACTGGTGCCTAGAGGGATCTGCATCCTTATGTTCTAGTGTCTGTAGTGTGGGAAGGTGCTCTGCAACCTACCAAAAGAAAAATGTTAACATTAACCCAGCCACAAAACCTTATATCTACATTGTTATATTGCCTGCAAAATATGCTAGGGCAATAATGTCACAGAATTTGTTAGAGTATTCAAATAATGTTTGATTTGAATTAAGGCTCACTCTATGCGATGAAATATATATCCAAAATTACTTGGGTGACTAAGAACCAGAGACTAGATAGCCCAGAGTACTTGGGTAAAACCAAATGTTGCTGCTTTAAAAAAATTATCAATAAAATGACTCCTAATAACATTCTGCTCTACTCATAGATCAATGCCTTATTTAGGCATCATCAGAGAACTTTCCTCCTGTAGAAGAGAGGAACATATGAAACGACCCATAGCGAGCCATTACAGGGAGAGAGACAGTCCTTGAAACAGAAAGCTCTCAATAGGATATCGTCATTAAATCCTTCCCTCCTAGTTCAGCAAATCCTATAAAAAGGATACACTTTTCTAATAAAATATAGAAAGATTCAGAGGGGAGAGGAGGTAAAAAGAAATGTGAGTAGATGTAGTAGGAGGCTTCTAGCCCAGACTTTCGGGCCTAGCCTCAAGGTTTAGGCCCGCAGACCCCCAGCCACGCAGAGACACACAGATGCTTACAATTTGTTTTAGGCTGATTGGTCTAAGGCCTAGGCATATAACTTGCTAGCTCTCTACCCTTCATCTAACCCATGTCTCTTGTTCAGCCATGTGGCTTGGTACCTTTCTTTAGAGCAGCATAGTTGTCCTCTGCTTCTTCCGGCTTCTCTCTGGCGTTCTGCTCTGTGCTTCCTATTCTCAGAGTTTTTAGTCTGGTAACCCCACCCACACTTCTTGCTTGCCTTTAACCCATCAGCACTTTTTATTAAACCAGTGGGTGGGACAATTATTTACCATGAAACAGTACAATACCCCTACAAGTAGAAGCAGGGGAAATTGTAATCAGAATATATTGTATAAGGAAAAAAAATCTATTTTCAATAACATGAAAAATAATTTGAATTCTTGTTCTTTTATTTTAAGTGAATAATAAAGATACATATAAGCAACTACTAGGTTTATATCTCAAAAATTGCAGTGCATACAATATATGTACTTTTTACATATAATGGTCATATTTTAGTTTGTACTCATAAACATAAATTAAGATGGATATAATACTCTCATCTATTATTTAACAATCTATTAAATTAAATATTATCACTTAAGCTAGTAACTTCAACCCTTCAATTTGCCTTTCTAAATATCCAATTAAATGTCAAGCAAGTGCAATGTGAATGTTCTAGATAATAGAAATATAATTTGCTGTAGTTTTTCTAAATTAAACAAAGCCTTTTGTGAATAGCAATTGTTAGTACTGAGAAGTATACAGTAAGTCAAAATGAAATATTACCTTGTCATCCTCCTTCACAATTAACTTTCTCTTCCTAGTCACATTTATTTTTTCACTATGCTTCAGCCTAACTGACCATCACTCAATCTTTGAATAAATATGTGAAAGCATGACACTTTTTGAGACTTTTCAATTTTGCTTTTTTTTTTATGGACATTTGAACTTAGTTATTTATACATCTACAGACATCTAAAGGGTTAGTAGGGCTAAAGTTTCTGATGTGTTTTAATCTTATGGCTACCAAATGATGGTAGTAATTGGCAGGTTAACTTCTTTCTAAAGTGATCCATTCAGGAATAAGACCATCAAAGAAAATTTGTATGCTTTAGAAGACTTGTAAGTTTTATAGTATCATTTCAATTATGTTATACATTTTAGAAGTTATGACTTAATTCCATATTACATTGCATGGGAAAGGAATTAGTTTCCACAGTTATAAAGAAGAACATTATAAAATTTGCAGTATATTTTGAAGCCATGATGTTAAGACTACAGATTTTCTTAAATTTAAATTTATTCATCGATGTGGGAATGTCTTTCTGTATGCTGTGAATATCAGTCTTTAAATAAAGGAGCTATTTTGGTCCATGACAGGCACCATAGAAAAAGTGGGAGGGGCAATCAGAATAGGTAGGAAAGGAAGGGCAGAGTCAGAGCAGATTGAGCCAGAAGCCCAAAGGAGCAACATGTAAGGAATACAGGGGAGCCAAGGGCCACGTGGCAGGCAGATTAATAGAAATGGGTTGATTTAAGATGAAATAACTAGCTAGCAATGTGTCTGAGCCATAGTCCAAACAGCATGAACATAATATAAGTGTCTGAATCATTTTGGGGACCTAAGCAGGGGTGGCCAGCTAAGTGGTCTGGGTCTGGGACTGGCAGGTCTGTGGGTCTAGACCCCTGGCTGCATGGGGCCCAGAAAACATATTGTAACAGATGCAATCCCTAGGTGGGTCAGATACCCACATAATCCTGATAAAACTTAAAAAGGGTTCTAGAGCAAAAACAGAGCCAGTAGCAGATTTCAAATTGTTGTGTATCTGAAGCAGGTCATTGCACAGAGATAGCGCTGCATTTGGGCCACATTCAAAATCGACTTGAGGCAGGGAGTGTAAGCTGCAACCAGATAGTTTCCTAAGTCTCACAGAAGACTCCATAGCATGTGATTGATTTAAGGTTTCTGTTTATATTGAACAAAAGGGAAACAGAGTCACAGACAGTTTCTTAGTAGCAGCATTTCTTGGATCTACTCTGTTTTCTGGCAGCGAACAGGAACGTGGCCTCTTTAAGAGAACTTATTAATTCAGCTTTATCTGCAATAACTATGTGACTCTCTAAGAGAGTGCTAATATTTTAAAAGCTCTTCTGGTTAGAAAATGATTAAAGATTCACACTAAAACAGATTCAGATAGAGACAAAAAAACCCCTGTAAACGGGTTATAATGTGTGTAAAAGGTACATAGGCTTCAGAGAGAAAAGAAAAAAAGGTAAATAAAGTTCATAAAAAAGAAAAATAGAGTAATAAAAATATAATAAGCCACATAAAAGTAAAAAATAGACACAGAATCTATATTATTGTTAATATTGTATTTTCTTTTAAATTTTTTAACTGTTAATGAGCTAACTGCAGAAAGACAATAGATTACAAAGGCTGCTAAGTTAAATAAAAATTCATATTTTAAAGGTATCTTGATTTTGAAATTTGTGTCTAAGGATTTATTGCTTTGGAAGATTTCTGCTTTTGTTTCCACAGAGGATGAGAACCAGTAGATTGCTTCCAGGCTCTTATGGTTTCATCAACCAAGACCACCTGAAAATTCTCTGATAAGAAGAGATGATCACATCAACTTCAGAGTTACAGACTAAGATGATCCAGTCTCAAAAGCCTGTGAGATTGCCAATGCCCCTTAACCAACAAAAATAATAATAAAAAAATTACACCCAAATTCCTAAATTTTACTTATAAATGTTTGTTTTCAATATAAATATTTAATGGTCATAGTTAATCTCTTTCTCAAAAAAGATATAATATACAAATAATTTTTAAAAATCAAATTATTAAATTTACTTTAATCTAAAAGTCAATTGTTAATCTCAAAATGTTTTATACTGATATAAATTTTAGCTGCTTAATACAAATTTAAAGTCAATTTTGTTATGCTATATATATATATATATGTATTTCTACTATTGTTTAAGATATGATGCTCATATAACTAATTTAAAATTATAACATATAATTTAAAAATACATGTTAATTAGACTTTTAGATATACAAAAATATATTTCAATTAGATAAATAATCTTCAAATACTTCTAAGACCGATAAAATATGACATTTAAAATAATTTAAAAACTTGGGTTCTTCTATACAATGAGACAGATTTATTCCTGGCTACACCAATCTACTTAAAAAAAATGAACATCAAAAAACTCCTTATAGAGTTTACTTTCTTTGCAGCAAAAACCTGTTCTTATATTGACTACTTGACAATATACTTTTTAAACTAAACATATAACTTTCATAAAAAAATGACCTTCTAAACTTTAATAAAATAAGCCTGAATAGTCATTCTGCTTTGCAAAAAAAAAAAAAAAAACAAAAAAACAAAAACAAAAAAAACAACACTGTCATTCTTCAAAGCTCAAAAAAGTGACTGTTAAACTATACCGAAATAGACAATACAAATTTCCTGCTCCACTAAAATAGTAATAAAAAACTCTAGGCCTATAGGCTAAAAATAAATGCCCCAGCCTTATAAAAAAAAAAAAAACTTTAAGTGACTTTCAGATAGAAAAGTGTCATCTCTATCATTTCTATATTTTAAAAATTACTTATACTTCCTGTTTACTTAGATAAATATATCCTTCTATAGTCTTTAATATAGTTAAAGATTAAGAAGTTATAGCTATAGATTTTCTTAGTTATTTAAAAGATATTAAATATAAAACTTTCAATTCATAAAAATAAAATAAATAATGATATATTTTCTCTAATTTTACTAAATGCAAATAGACTAAATATTATAACTATAATTCTTGCTTAATAACTATTTTATTATATATAATTTTACTGTTAAAATTAAAAACTTCCTTTTTAATTAGACTAAAACAATATAAAAATGTCTTTCTATATACTATAAATATTAATCTTTAAATAAAAGAGCTATTTTAGCCCATGACAAGCACCATAAAAAATATACAAAAAATCAAAATAAATAAAAAAAGTCAAATCAAATCAAACCAGCCCCCAAAAATCATATAAAAAGCACAAATAAGCCAGAAACCACATGACAAGGCAAATTAATACAAATAAATTAAATTGTAACAAAAAACATGCTAACAATGTACGTAAGCCATAGACCAAACAACATAAACTTAATATAAATGTGTAAATCATTTTTAAAGACCTAAACAATAATAGACAACTAAACAGTCTAGGACCTACAAGTCTATAGGCCCAGACCTCTGGTGACACAAAGTCCAAAAATCATGTTATTGCATTACATGGGAAAGGGATTAGTTTCCACAGTTATAAAGAAGAACATCATAAAATTTGCAGCATATTTTAAAGCCACAATATTAAGTCTACAGGTTTTCTTAAATTTAAATTTATTCATCACTTAGCAACACAAATATTACATTACTTATTACATTGAAATGATAGAAAAAGTAGTCAATATGTAGTTGAATGCTACCTTTCTCATAGGCTCATAATCTTTTTAATTTCAATTTTAGTTTTACTGTATTAAAAGATTTTTTTCCGATATTTTCATAGAACTCTTAACAAAATTGCAAAATATATTATGTATAAAATGATAAGTCTAGGAAAAGTTAAGATATCCGATTAAATTACATTTATTGTATCATGATAGCCAAGTTACAGAATTAGCTGAGGTTAACATTAATAGAAAATAGCCAATGAGAATGTAGAATATGTACAAAATTTAGTATTGTCTCGTTATAAAGAACAATGAGATGTCATTAGCAGGAAAATGGTTATAATTGCAGATCATTGTACTAAGTCAAATAAGACAAATTCTGAAAGTCAAAGGCTTCATGTTTATTTTTTCCCATTGGCATAACTTAGATTTTTATTTCTAAAGTCATGAAAGTAATAATGAGACTATTTGAGAAAAGAATCTACTAATATAATTTTGCTTAAATTATATAGTTTCTAACAGCATTCATATACTTATCTTTACAACAACAGATAAGTGTAGTTCTCACTTCTCATCAAAGAAGTTTCTCTTTACAACAGATGAACATTATTACAGAAATCTCAAACTGGTTAAAATGCAGAGAATAAATGACCATGAAGTAACTAATACAAAATATTACAACTATAACACAACCCCTAAACATAAGGCTCAGGGAAAAGCACAGAAGGTAAAGAAACATTGTTAGAACCAGAGGCTAGAATGGCGACTGAGAGATAGTATGTTAATAACTTGACAGGGAAACTTCACTCACAAAAATATTAGCAATATTATTCCTAAACAAGACTTGTATAAAGACAACAAAATAGATACAAACATAAAGAAGAAATTTCACAAGGCACTTGCCACAGGTGAAGAGTAACTATAGATTATATTGTTTGTTGAGAAAGGATAAGGCAGTTTTTTTTCCCCAGGTAGAAACTCCTCCATAGGTTAATCAGTCCCAAATTTTCATTTCTAAATACCTGTACAGACAAGCAAAACTGAAGAATGTACTCAGTAGTAGATTTTGTGTGTTTGAGTATGTGTGTTTGTGAGTGTATGTAGTTACTGACACAGGATACATTGGAGGGGAATAGAGAGGAGTAGAAATGTGGCAAATATAATATTCATGTATGAAATTCTCCAAAATTAAAATAAAATTCATATTAACCATAAGATAAAGGTAAATCTTATTGGTCAAAATTATTCTGGAATATCTAATAGTTAACTCTTAGAGTAAAGCATTATATCATTTTTAATTAAAGAAGTTAATCAAATTTTCATGATTAAAAATATTCTTATCTACCATACTTAAAAATATTTATATTGTGGTCTACTTTATCTTCTCAGGATCTATTCAGTTATAAACAAGAAATAGTTTGTAAAATTATTTTTCTTTTCTCTAGCTGTAAAAAGTTCATCAATATAACCAGCTGAAATCTAAACCTACAATATGACCTAAACTTGAATGTAATAGTATTTTTAAAATTACTTGGACAATAGTCATTAATTATAACCACTGTATTAACCAAGTTTTAGTGTTGTTTTAAATTTTTTTCTGTACTTGCGATTTGACTTAATAATTCTGAATAATTTTTTTTTACTAGGTAAATTACTTTGTTGAGAAGGAAATTAGTTTTAGTCCTACCTAAAGGAAGTTACTTTTTTAAATAAATGTGTTTTACAATAAATTATAATTGAATTAAAATAAATTTTATTGATTTGCTATCTTGAATAAATTGTTTCCAATTTTAGTGCTCTTAGGAAAAGAAAATAAAATAACTTCCAATGTGCAGTGCTGTTTTAACGACTTCATTAGACAGCATGTAGATTTATCATTAAACAGGGCCCAATAAACATAAAATTCACAGTACTCAGGTAGTAGGATTCCAGATTAGATCTAACTCTGTTACTCTAAATGCTGTGTCCAAAATATGCAGTGTCTTCAGCATTAGGAACATACCTTTGTAATGGGTTTTTCTTTGGACTACTAGCTCCTGAATAATGACATAGAGAATTTAAATTAAGTATGGTCTTACAGCTCTTTATTAAACCAATCAGAAGTTGTCTTTGGTGGGTGAGATAAAACAGCAACACATCTTCACAGAGTGATAAAATATCCCACAACATATCTTCCTTTTAGTCTAAATAAAAAAGAAAAGTTTTAACTTTAAAAAAGTAAAATTATATACAATAAGAACAATCATAAGTAAAAAATTATATTCATAATGTTCATTTCATTTGCATTTGGCAACATTGGAGAAAATACTCTATTATCTATCCTACTTTGATGTATCTAAAGTTTTGTACCTAAATCAATTTGTTTCCTAACTTGTATTTTCAAGCTTAAAGATACCTTTTTAGACTTTAAAACATTTTTAGATAAACATCTTAAGCTTTTAAGCTTTTCAGCCTTATAAATTTTACATCTCCTTTTTAAGTTTGTTTTCTAAATTTGGTAGCAAGGTAAACTGTAAAACTATAGCTATCTACTCTCCAACCCCATTAGAGACCCGAGAATTATAAAATGTTATCTGAGCAAACAGGAATTACAGAGCAATCAACTTCCAAAACTATAGAAATAAAGAACACAGCTAGATGTCTATAAGGTTACCCAAGATTCCCTCTACAATGTTGAGACATCCATCTTTGGCTCATAGGCCTAGATTATGTGACAGACTTTTCCTTTAAGCAGAAATTTTGAAGGTCTGGCCTACCTTATCTTAGCAAAGTTTGGCAAATTCAAATGTGCCCTTCTTTTCCAACCTGGATAGCAGTTGAGTAAAGGGCAGTTTCTTGTCTAGTAGTTAACCTTTCAACATTTAAAGTAAAATAAATTTCACATGGAAATTTTTTGATAGATATTGTTTTCCTTTCTTTCTTTCTTTCTTTCTTTCCTTCTTTCTTTCTTTCTTTCTTTCTTTCTTTCTTTCTTTCTTTCTTTCTTTCTTTCTTTCTTTCTTTCTTTCTTTCTTTCTTTCTTTCTTTCTTTCTTTCTTTCTTTCTTTCTTTCTTTCTTTCTTTCTTTCTTTCTTTCTTTCTTTCTTTCTTTCTTTCTTTCTTTCTTTCTTTCTTTCTTTCTTGCATCTGTAGCTCCCTTTTCAGCAATAACTCTTCTAATCAGAAACTGCAACTCCCATGTTCCCAGCTGAAAGGCCTGTATCCTGAGGGGTGAGATGCTGTTCCCTCAGGCACAGACTCTTTCAAAGTTATAAAGGAAAATTTTCTAAATCTCGGTCACTCTAAAGAACTCAAAATTCAAAAGTTGAGGAGGAATCCTGTTCTTTAGAGAGGCTGAGCAACAAATAAGTCATATTGTCTCCTTGCTCACTTCTCCCAAAAAACTGGATGTCCTTCTCCCAGGCCCCATTTAAAAGTCCTCCTCTAACTCTTTCCTCCCTACCACTTCCTGTCAGCTAGTTGCTAACAGCCTCCTGATTACAAGCTAACTTTATTAATCAAATTAACACTTGTTTGCCTCATTAGATAATTGTACCAGAACATAAACAAAAGTACCTTAAAACTGTATTCTACTTCATATACCCATCATCTTCTCTGAAGAATACTGATGCTGCCAGTAACAGACATATCTCATTGTCATAGAAACTATATATCATTATAACATTTTAAATGACATATTCTGTTAGATCTCAAAACTTTTGAAGAAAATCAATCTATCTAAACTATATCTCTGCTTACCTGTGAAAACATACCTAATATGACTACAATTTGATTGTTATAGATGACTAACTATTAACCTGTATTGATTTGTTACCCTAAATAGCTTTCAACGACTAAAACTTTACATTATATTTTAAAAAGAACTTCGTAGGTACAATACCATAAACAAGAGTAGAAACATATGTGGTATAACTTAAATACCTTAAATTTGTAACAACATACAAAAATCCATACCACTGTAAAATATTCGAGACTAATAGTTCTATTTCAGTTTAAAAGTAGATTTAATCATCTACCATTTTATCCTATCATTTATATGGCCTGTTTTTTTTTTTTTTTTTAAGTAGGAGAAACAGAAATAAAAAGCAATCCTTTAATCTAACCACATTTGTTTAGTTTCCTCCATGACAACTTGCAAATAACCCCTTAAACAATGACAACCATCAATATCTTGCTGAAAGACGAAATTAACCCAGGCAACCTCTTGGGAATATGGTCTGTCTGAAGGTTGACAGTATCTTTAAGGAATCCTGAGAAAATTGGGAAAATGGTCAAGGCCTGAGAAAACTAACTGCATTATTTTTTATTTAGTCTTTGGAATAGTCTGTGAAGAAGGACACTCATAGCTAGTTGCTTTGAAGTTCTGGACACAGATTTTGGGGGAAAATTCAACATAGCCATTCTGAGAGGCTATATCACCTGAACTCCTGAACTACTTCTTTTCATTGGCCTTTGGTCCCCCCCCCACAATCCTTTTTTTTTTTAAAAAACAAACAAACTTCTAAAGGTAACATACATATCTATCTTGACACAAGTTTGGATCCTGCTGTATGTACAAATCACATAAGATAATTTTCTGCTCTATTTTTGAAGAGGTAAAAGATATCTGTAAACTTTATAAGTCTCTTTTGACTATATAAGCTAACTGTAATATAAATCTCCACCTATGCCATATTAAAGAATGGGATGTAATAGTAAGTCATGAGGACCCTGTATCAAACTAGATTTATCATGTCTCAACAAGACTCAGAGCTGTTACTATGTAATCATGTGCTTTGTAGTTTTAGTTCAGTTTCTTCTTTCATGCTTGTATCTAAGATTTTTCAGAAGGCAATGACAGCAAGATATCCTTCAAAGTGCAATAGCACTATTTATAACTTGGAATTAACTCAAAGATATCTAATTGCACTTAAATTCTACTCAGCAGGAAGCAATTCAGTTTGGGTGCTATCAACATACCTAACCTCCCATGGCAGGTGGAGCAATAGAATATATAGGAGAGCCTACTATTCTCACTTAACTAAAAATAATATAATTTATAACTGTAATCTACTACTTATTTTAGGAATCTAGATAGGTGTAGCTGGTTCATTTCAACCCAGAAACTTAATTATGTAGCATATGTAGTCATTATATAATCATTTCTGTTGTTGAGAATTTTTGATCTTAAGCCTTTTCAGGATAAAATATTAAAAATTATCATTTATAAATTTATTTGAGTAATAATTAACTATTTTTAAATTTTTATTAAAGTTTTTATACAACATAGTGATTATGCACTGCATCAAAAATCAATTGTTTATAGGCATGTGGAATTATGTTGGATTCTTCAGTTCTATTCCTTTGATCAATGTGTATATTTCTATGATGAAACTATGTTGATTTTTAAAACTATACTGAGTTTTAACGTAATACAACTTTAAAACTGGGGAAGTGTTAACACCAGCAATTCTTTTATTATTCAGTATTCTTTTAGCTACATTTTTGTATGTTTTTATAAGAAGTTAAGGGTTTTCTTTCTGTGAAGGATTGTTTTGTAATTTTTTGAAGACTGCATTGAATCTGTAGTTTTCTTTTGGTAACACGATCATGTGATAATATATTTTATATTTGATAAAACCAGTCTAGAATATTAGAGGATAGAATCATCTCTCCAGCCTCCCTTTTTAATTTTTGTTTTGGGTTTTTGAGACAGGGTTTTCTGTATAACATTCCTGGCTGTCCTGGAACTTGATCTGTAGATTAGGCTGGCCTTGAACTGAAATTCTCCTGCCTCTGCCTCCCAAGTGCTGGGACTAATGACATCCCCCACCTCTACCTGGCTTAAGGCTTCTACAGACTCTCCCACTATCTGTCTATGCCTCCTTAAATATCTTCTTCACCCAGTTGTTTGACTTCCGGGTTCAACTCTGCATCATAATTCTAGAGTGAAGATTAAAGGTGTAAGCTACTACTGTTTGAACTCACTGAAACAAAAGATCTCTGTCTCTGGAGTTATGGGATTAAAGGTGTAGATCACCACTGGTCACTCCCTTGCTGAGTTACCACTCTCTGACCCACCTGGCTTGACTGTGAGTGGATCTGTTCTCTGATATTCCAGACTGGTTTTCTTAAATATAAAATATGTCACTACACGGCCATTTTCAGAATGTTTATGCTGCTGATCTAAGAGCATGGCAGACCTTTTCATGAATTTTATCATCAATATATGACTGTTTTTGTCATACAAATCTTTCACTTTCACTTTGTACTTTATCTAGAATTATTTCAACAATTTCTTAAACTATTGTGAAAAGTATTGGTTATCTAATTTATTAATCTATCACTTGTACATATTAAGACTCTTGAAATCTGTGTTGTTATTGTGTTTCCTGCTACATTGCTATAGAATCTCGCTAGTGAAAATTATAGAGTCTTTTGAGTATAAAATCATATCATCTTCAAATAAAGATACAACACTTTGAATTCTCCTTTTCCTATGGCTAGTCCCTTAATCTACTTCAGTGAACTTCCTACTCTAGCTAAGACATCAGGTACTATACTAAACAGGCAAAGACAGAGTAAACGTTAGTGAAGATGCTTTGAGTTTCTCCCTGTTTATATTAATGTTGACTCTGGCCTTCCGTTAATTGCTTTTCTTATGGTCATACTTGATCCTTGCTTTCTAGTTTCTCCAGGACTTTTATTGTGAAGAGATATTGGCTTTTATTGACTCATTTTCTACATCTAATGAGATGGACATATAAATGTTGGCTTTCATTCTTTTTATATGGTAGATTATGTTTATCTATTCACATGTATTGAACCATCCCTATACTTCTGGGGAAAACATCATGTTGCAAATTTTTTGATATGTTCTTAGATATGACTTTTAACTATTTTTTGAGAATTTTTGCATCTATGTTCATAAGGAATTCTTGCCTATAACTTAATTTTTGGTTGGGTCTTTATGTGGTATAGATATAATAGTAATAGTGCATCAATTAAAATAATTAGAAAATTGTCATTCAGTTTCTATTTTACAGAGCAATTTGAGAAATATTGGCTTTAATTTAAAAAAAAAAAGTTCTGGCATAACTCTGCATCAAAATGGTCTGATCCTGTCCCTTGTTTTTTAGTTGGCTGGTTGGTTGGTTGGAGTATATTTTCCTCATTGCTTTTATTTTACTAGGGTTTATGTATCAATTTAAATTGTTTATTTCATCTTGATTTAATTTTGTTATATATGTGTCAAAAATCCATCCATTTATTTAAGTTTCCCAGATTTGCTGAATGTAGATTTTTAACATATATTCCTAAGATTCTATGAATTTCCCTGGTGTATATTGTAATGCCTTCTCTTAACAGCTATAATCTTATTAGTTTGTATATTATATCATAATTGCTTTGTTAATTTGGCTAAACCTTTGTCAATCTTGCTGATGTTCTCAAGGAACAAACTTTTAGTTTCATTGATTATTTGTTCTATTTTTACTTCACTGACTTATACTCTGAGTTTGATTGTTCACATCTATTCTTTTTGGGCAACATTTATTTATTCTTACTTATTTCTAGTCTGATATTCTAACTTAAATTATTCTGTTTCTCTTTAACTACATTTTGCCTAAGGAATTTTTACATTTCTTTATTATTTATATCTTGATTTACTTCTTACTCTTTGGCAGGCTGGGTGAATGAGTGGCTGTTCCCTGACATTCCCATTTCTTCTTACTCTCTGCTTTTCTTTTTTTTTGAACCTAAATTTCTCCTTTCATTTATTCTCTCCACCTGGCAGCCCCACCTATCTCTCTCTTTTGACTAGCTATCATCCATTCAGCTCTTTATTAGTCCAAACATATATTTTATACAGTGAAGGTAACAGAGATTTTCACAGTTAAGCAAATGTAACATAAGAGAATGTAACACATCTTTGAATCATTAAACAAATATTCCATAGCATAAACACATGTAACACATCTTTAACTAATATTTCACAATAGCATCCATGGTATCTCACAGTTTGAGGAATATTTGTTGTCTAAGACCTTCAGGCTTTCAGAGTCTTTGCTGAAATGCCAAGTGTTTTACTAACGAGTTTGCATTTAAATGTGACACGATCTCTCACTTTTCACCTTTTTTGACATCCTTTTTTGGTTACAGTTTTGTTTTGATTATTATGTGTCATGGGTAGTTTTTGTTTATCTAGTCCAGTTTACTTGTTTTTCTGTATGCTTTTTGTACCTTAATAAGCATTTCATTCTTTAGATTGGGGACATATTCTTCAATAATTTTGTTAGTATTTTTTATATCTTTGACCTGGTTATTTTCTACTTCTATATCTGTAATACATAGGTTTGTCCTTTTCATATTTTCCTAGATGTTTTATACATAAATTTTTATATATAACATTTTCTTTGAATCAGATATCCATTTATATTTTGGCTTTAAGAACTGAAATTATCTCTCTCATGTCATTTAGACTGTTAGTGGTTTTTCCTTAACTTCTAGCTTTATTTCCATTTGGGGTTTCTCGTGTGATTTAATTTCTTTGTAAAACTTTACTTTCATATTGTAAATTGTTTTCATTATTTGATTCAACTCTGTGTTTTCATTGTCCCCTTTAAGGCATTTATTTATACCCTATTTATATTATTTGAATCTATTCATAATTGTTATGTTAAAATCCTTGACTAGGGTTTTGTTTAAATTCTTTCTGGCTTTTGCAGGAGGCATGTTGCATTGATTGCTCATGCTTGTATTTTTTTCTGAGATCTAGGTATCTGGAGTTGTGACAATTGAAATTTCTTAATGAACAATTTCTCAATTCATCTTTGTTGGATGGGTGTTCCTTTTTTTGGCTGCTGTTAGGCATTCTGAATTCTAAACAAAGTATGATTTCTCTGGGTTCCCTGATAGAGAGGTGTTCTCCAGATTGGTTGTGGGTGGTTTTCAAAGGACTGGGGATTAGATAGAAGGAAAGGATAAAAGGATTATCCTGTAAAACTAGTGAGACCCTATGTCTGTATAATCTTGTTCTCTTTGTAAGCTACTCAGTTTTCATTTATTTATACAATTGTTATTTGCAATCGATTTTAATTTGAGAACAGTAGAACGTGGTAGTACTTCAAACATTTTCTTATTAAGTTAAGCATTTGCAGGGCTCTTCTTAAATTTTCTTGTTTTCTTTCTGACTTTTGGTTTTTCTAGACAGCGATTCTCTATGTAACAATCCTATCCTGAAACTAGCTGTATAGATCAGACTTGTTTAAGACTCACAAAGATCCATTTGGCTCTGCCTTTTGAGTGCTGAGATTAAAAGTATGTACCACTACTGCATTACAAATTTTTCTCAAAGATTTGTTAATTTTTATTCTGTGCATATGGATGTATTTCCTCCATAAGTGACTGTGTATTACACGTATGCCTTGTGCCTTTGGAGGGCAAGAGAAGGTGTCAAATACCTGGGACTGGAGTTACAAATGGTACTTCATTGTGAGTACCATATGAATGTTGGAAATTGAACACAGGTTCACTGGAAGAGCAGCCAGTGCTCTTAATCTCTAAGCCACTACACCTGCCTGCATCTGCAAGTTCTTAAATACTATTTTAGATGTCAGTCTTTTTACAAGTCCTCTCTCTTCAACTTCAATTGATGCTTTTTTCTGACATTTTCATTCTATTTTACTGCAGATATTTCACTAAAAAAGCACTTAAATGTGTATTTCCTTTTAGAGTTAAGAATTTCCATTGTTATTAACAGTGATTGTTTTACTACTTTGAAAATATATTTTCCCCTTGAAAGACATGCAAAACAAGATTTTTCCATTATTATATTTACATTCTATTATATAATAAGAATTATTAAGACATCCTTAAATCTTTATTGCCTTTTTTCAAGGAATCAAGTCTTCACTTTCTTTTTGGAGGTCAAAATTTCATTTTCCACATTATTAAATGAAAGTCTTTGGAAACTTCTTACAATAAAAATTGAAAAAGTTTGTATATAATAGGTCTTCAAAATGGACTCTGATGGTAATGCAAACTGATTTAAAATAGAATTGTAGCAAAAATATTTTTCCTTTCAGAATAGTTTTTTTTTTTTAGTTTATTTTGGAACTATGCATATTGTCTGTGATGACAAATAGTCAGAACACCAATAAGTAGGGATGTTAAACCATGATAATTTGTTTAACAAAAATTTTGAAGAGGTGTGTAAAATGCTTTTGAGTTATGTTTTAGACAAAATTTAAAACAGTATTTTTATAACTATTCGGTTTATAAAATATGACAGTTTTGTACATTCTAAAATGTTGCAAAAATGATAAAAGAAATGAAATTTTATCTCTTCCTGAAGAAGTAAAAGGATGAAGTGCAACAATGCTTCAGCTTATTACATTTTCCCCCCTAGGATTACAAGTTAAACAAATGACTAATAGGTATATAAAAAAGAGTTAAAGTTCTCTAATCATCAGGCTAATGCTAACCAGAACAAACATAAAATATCACCCCATAACTGTTCAGATGAATACTTTTAAAATGACAGGAAAAAGCAAGTTTCTCATATTTTTTGTATATTAACTTTTTATAAAAGGAATGGTTAGTAAATATCTCATTTTAATCTATGCATTACCATCACGTTTTATGGATCATTTCCTTTGGTAAGCAGAAAGATTTATTTCAATGTGATTCCATTTAAATTATGACAATTTTTTTCCTGTATGCTTTGGATGGTTCTAACCTTTCTTTCTCAAATTATTTCTAAAACCAAAATCAAAGGATCTTTCTCCCAAAGTTTTCTTCTATAATTTTTATTGCTTCAGATCTTACATTTTAAGCATCTGACATATTTTGGGGGTTGATTTTTTGGGGGGAGATAGTATTATCTAAAGACTCATTTTTGTTCTTCACATGCATAAATAACTTATCCACTAATAAAATTATACTCACTTCTCCATTATGCACTAGTTGATCATTTACACATGGATTTTTTTCTAGGTTGTATTTTCTGCCATTGCTTTGTTTTTAGTGAAGGATAGTAATAGTTTCAGTAGTACAACTCTTAAATGTAATTTTAGTTTAGTAAGTATAATAACAATTTCTCAATATTTCTTTGTTATAAGTACTCTAATGGTTTTTCATAAATTTTGTTTCCATACTTCTGTGAAAAGTAAATTTGGATTCTCATATGAGCTTTGAGTCATATGGGCATTTTAACATTATTCTTTTATCTATGTAATATACCAATATAAAATTAGTAGAGTTTCTAAAATTAAAAAGAATACTGTACATAATATTCCAACTTTTAAGTTTATATACAAAAGAAACAATAGCACTAATGAAAAATCAATCAGAACTTCCATATTCACATTTTTTCAGTAGCTAAGGATGTAAAATAAACCTGATTGAATTTCCATAAATAAAGAAATGTAATGAATATGTGCTTATGTATGTATGTACACATCCTTTATCAAAATAAAATTTTATTTTGTCTTTCAGAAGAAAGTAATAACGTTTGCAAAAATACAAATGGCCTTTAAATTATCATTTTAAGTTACATAAAGCAGACTAAGAAAAAGAAACAGGCTTACAGTCTGGGATGGTTGAGTCCTATTATGATGAGCAAATATATAGTGGAAAAATGGGAGAGAGGGGAAACAACAGCTTATGTGCTATGGAGAAATGCAGAATTTCAGAAGCAAAGGCAGTGAGTAACAGGCTGATGTTGGTGCCCTGGACATGCTGGTGCCAAGGTCCATGTCTGAGTCTATGTGATAATCTACCATGGGGTCCATACTGATCTGAGTGGCCTCTGCTGCCATCTGGGGCCATAGTGTCATCTGGGCCCAGGCTGTAGCATAGGGCCATGTCTGGTTCTATGACCCTACCACAGCTGGGATTTGTGTTGATATCTGTAATCCATGTTACTGTCAAAGGCCACACAAATGCTCTTAGTTGAGGCCACTGTCTATGTCATGTTGGTTTTCACAGGTCATGCTGCCACTGAGGACAGTCTGATCTGAGTGGACTGCGCTGCTATCTGTGGTCATGGTGTTGCACAGGTGACGTTTGCTGCCAAGGGCCACATCTGGGTCCATGGTCCTACAGTGGTCAGAGTCTGAAGTAATGTCTATGGCTCATAATAACACCCAGGGTTAAGAGGATTCCCAGTGTCTGGTCAGCAACCTAAGATCAGGTTGATGCTGTAAGGCTATGAGTCTGATGGAGACAGACAGATCTGGGGATCTGTACTACCCTCCCAGACAATGGTGACATTTGGGACCAAGCTACTGACTAGGATCATGTCTGTGTCTTAGGCCCTGCAGTAGTCAAGGTCTGAGATGAAGTATATGGCTCCTGTTGCCACAAAGGCTGTGTGGATGCCTGGGATCTATTCAGACACCTTAGTTTATGTTAGTATAGGCCAAATAAGCCCTACTTCTAAAGTTTCTGTTTATCAGGAATTTGTAGCTTGCATAAATTTAAATCAAGTTAGGGGGCTAATAGAGTTTCTCTGGGTAACTGGCTTTCCTAAAATTCACTAGACCATGCTGACCTTAAACTCAGAGATCCACCTGACTCTGTCTCAAGAGTGCTGGGAATAAAGGCATATAACCACCACCACCAAGTTTTTAAATGCATTTTTAATCAAGTCAGTTTTTAATGTAATCAGTTAGTTGTCATGGTGGGGTCAATGGTTATATTTTGTCATTCAAGAAAAACTCATCCAAAAAACTAAAGACTATAGCTGCTGGCTTGCAACATATATATTTAATTTTTAATACACATATAGTTTAGGTATATCATAACAACTTGTACTTATTATTTCATGTCAAATAAAAATGATCCTTTGACTGCTACCAACTTAAAAAGATAATGTTGGGTAAGTAAAAACTACTTAAACAGCTTATATAGGATTTATGACTTTCCTTCTTTGGGAAGAGATCAATTTTTGTATTGTGCAATCATAAAAAGGTACAGAATATTTGGCACTGAATTTAACAGAGAAAAGATGATTAAATGAAGCAAAATACATAAAGGACTTTCAATAATATTATTTCCTATTATTTGACATTACTAGTTAACTATAGCGTGGTTTTTGAGAACATATAAAATGTTAAACTGTTAAGACAATTGGACATTTGTAGAAAATGTCAGAGCCATAAATTGTTGTCTTTGCTTCTATTCAAGGGTAAAAAGATGCCTAACACACACATTGGGAGTTGGAGTGTATACTGAATGGTATTAAATAATGCTTTATTGTAATTTGTGAAGCACAAACATATAAAACTAAGATTTTCAAAATAAAAGGTGAATATCTAAGATATGTACAGAACATTAGCTAACACCTCTCTAGAAAAAAAGAACAATTTGACTAGAAATGGACTTAAATGATGACCTAAAAAGCAGAGATTTAATCTTTTTGGCTCCGAGGCTAGATTTTAAGAGGTGACAAGCCATCCTCACAATCTCCATAAATCTCTGCAACAGTTTCACAGCACTATAGGGCAGTTGTTACATTTGGTACATTACTCAAATGAAGAATTCCCACATCATTTTAGTGATTTTTTTTAAACCTTTGTTTCTTTAATTTATTCTGCCTTACAAAACTAAATGGAAGATTTAAGGTAACAAATATCCCATAGTAGAGTACCATGCAACATACTAAAGGTAAACAGAATTATCTTTTTTTTTCAGTAAATGTAGGTATGAAGTGGGACAAATAGACCAAGTAAAATGGTCCATTCAACAGGTTAAATAGTTTTTGGGAAATACTAAATTAGTACTTCCAGACCATCCTTAGAAGCAGCATTCTCTAAACATTTATTGAGTGTCATGTATATGTCAGTTATAAGTAGTTCACACATTCATTAAAATTATTTTTAATAATATTCTAAGAAAAGTAAACTTTACTTAAATCATTTTGTTTTCTTATTAGATCATCTTATGAAAATAGTTATACATGTGAAATAGCTAATCATGGTAGAGAAAATTCAATATAATAGATTTGCCAGCAAAATAAAATAGAATATATATTTAGATTTAGTAATAGTATTTTTATTTTATGATGCTTCATTTTGAAACAAACATATTTGCTAATTTTGTTCTTTATGCCATCTGACAATGTTTATTCTCTTCTTATTAGTAGAATCACTTTGTTTTGCTTCCACATGGTGGTTACTTTACTTTTTGCATATGATTTTTATATTTACAAATTCCTTGTCTTAAAACATTAATTTATATACTAATTAAATCATAAGACACAGGTACGAAACAGATGTTCATAACTATAGCATTTGATTTGTTGAGTAAAAGGCATTATTTGTTCTACATTAGCTTGGTGTAGATAACAACATGCTATCTCAACAAGACCAAAGTAAACAAAACAAGAAAATCAATTAAAATTCTCATTTGAAGCAAACAGTTACATTTTGATTCTAATCTAAAATTTTCTCTGACTAGTAGTAGACAGGAAACATTCAGTATTAAGAAAAATCACTATCTCTGAGTTATAAATAAGGTTAATTGAGGATGATCAAACATATGCTGTGAATAAAGAATGATAAGGATTATACATATTAGTTGTGTTACTGAAAGAATAATTATGAAATATTTTCTAAAGATTTGTTTGTTCATATTTTTAACAAATGGATGTATGTTTGAGTTTATGTATGGCACAGGCACACATGTGTCAATGAAGTTCACAAGAGGATATCAAATAAGGGTATAGGTATGTTGCCTGGTATGAGTTCTAGGAACCAAATGTGAGGCCTCTGGAAGTACTGTAAAGCACTTAGCCATCTCTCCACCCCCTGAAAATTATGCTTTATAGAACAAGTTAAAACTTAAATGGATAAATATTTAAAACTATAATTATTTTGAATTAAAGTATATTAAGTAAATTAAAAATATGGATCTTTATTTTTTGTATGTTCATTTTATTATTTTTATTTTAAAATGTCTTTTTTATCTATGTATCTCCCTGATCCTTCTTCCTTCCCTCCTTACAATACTTCCCAGTAAGCCTTCAGCCTCCTCTGTTCCCATGCCTCTAACCCCTGCCTCCAAAGGGCAAGAAGTCCCAAGGTGGGTCATCTCAGTTTGGCACACCCACTCCAGGCAAGTCTGATGTCCTCATCCCCAAATCTAGACTGGGTTAGGTGTTCCTCTGCAGGGAATGGGCTCCAAGGTGCCAGCCCATGTACAGGAATAGAGTGTGATCCCACTCCTTGAGGCTCCACATACTGTCCATGCCAGTGGATAGTTGCCTACCCTTGGAGGACCTAGGTCCTTTTCACAATGGTTCCACAGTGGCTGTTCATGATTTGGTGAGCTCCCCAGAGCTCCAGCAAGCCAGCACTGTGGGAATTTTCCTCATAATCCCTATCCCCTTGCTCATAGAGATTCTCCTCCCCTGCTGTCAGCTGAACCAGGAGCTCTGCCCAGTGCTCAGTCATGGATCTCTTCCTCCACCTCTTTTCATTGTTAGATGTAGGTTCTGTGATGACGATGACGCTTAGGGTGGTTACTCATTTGATTATAGGGGAATTCTTGTTTAGGCACCCTCTCCACTATTGGTTGGAGACCTAGCCAGGGACATCCTGTGTGTTCTTAGAGGTTTCCCTAGTACCTGGCCTCTTTCCAACCACACATTGGCTTCCTCTATTAAGATATCTATCTCTTTCTATCTCCCTCTTTGTTGCACCTCTCACTCAACCATCCCCTTCTCTCATGATTTGTTTCCACCTCTTCTTGATTGCAAACCATTATGACCCCAATTGGCTAAGGTGATCTGGTCTCTTTTCTCTTCCTGGGGGAATCTCTGGATGTCTCTCTTAAGTTCCTTCTGATCCCAAGCTGTTCAGGGGTTGTGGTTTGAAGCTTCAGTATTCTTTGCTTTTTGTCTAAAATCTACTTAGGATGAGTATATCCCATGTATATCTTTCTGGGCTTGTGATACCTCTCTCAGGAGGATATTCTCCAAATCCATCCATTTGCCTAGAAATGCTAGGATATCTTTTATTTAGGTTTTGGGCTCTAGTTTCTTGAGTTCTCTATGTATATATTTTACAGATCAGTCCTCTGTGAGATGTAGGGTTGGTGAAGATCGTTTCCCATTCTGTAGGCTGTCATTTTTTTCTTATTGACTGTGTCCTTTGCCTTACAGAAGCTTCTTAGCTTCAGGGAGGATCCACTTACTGATTGTTGTTCTTATTGTCTGTGCTACTGGTGTAGTATTTAGGAAGTGGTCACTTGTGCCACTTTCTTTTCAATCAAGTTCAGTGTAACTGGGTTTATGTTGAGATCTTTGATCCACTTGGATTTGAGTTTTGTACATGGTAATAACTTTGAATCTACTTGCATTTTTCTACATACTACCATCTAGTTATGGCAACACCATTTGTTGAAGATACTTTTTTACATTTTTGGCCTCTGTCAAAAACCAGGTGTTCATAGGTATGTGGGTTAATGTCTGGGTCTTCAATTCAATTTCATTGATCCACAAGTCTGTTTTTATGCCAGTACCAGGGTGTTTTTACTACTGTAGCTCTATAGCTTGAAATCAGGGATGATGATTCCTCGTACAGTTCTTTTACTGAGCAGTGTTGTTTTGGCAATCCTGAGTTTCCTGCTATTCCATATGAAGTTGAGTACTGTTCTTTCAAGGTCTATAAAAAAATCATGTTGGGATTTTGATGGAAATTGCATTGAATCTGTAGATTACTTTTGGTAAAATTGCCATTTTTGTCTCCATTTCTTTAAGAGATATTTTATTTCCACTTTGAGAATTTTCAGCATCTTCATTAAGTTATTTTTAAGGTCATTTTCTTGTGTTTCAGCTACATTGGAATGTTCAGGACTTGCTGCCATAGAATAGGTGGTCTTTGGTTGTAAAATACTGCCTTTCCTGATACTGAGATTTTACACTGGGGTTTAGAAATCCAAATTTTGTATGAATATATGTCTAGGTGTTGATTCCTGTGGGGGTTTTTTAAGATGGTTGTTTGGTTCTTTTCTTTCTGTTTCTTTATCTGGTCTTGTGGGGTAAATGGTCTACATTTATTTATTTTTTCTGAATTTTGCTATTTTTGTCTTCTATCCTGGCAAAAGTTATAATATGCCTTCCATTTTGTAAGATTTATAATTCAACTAGAATAAACTTTTATGATTGTAAAGATTGAACTTTTAACTTTTTTGAAAAATCTCATTTGTGTTTATTTGGTTCTTTTATCCCTATTGCCTTTCATATTTGTATTATATATCAGTAACATACAAAATTATACTTACAAGCACTAAATAATATAACTAAAATTAATGTAAAGTTAACTTTTTATTTGTTGTTATTGATTTATAAAATTAAATTGAATATAATCATTTTGCATATAGTGCCTATAATTTGCTTAACATATTGTTAAATATGTGTTAAATTGCTTAGTTTACATAATAACCAAAGTGTACACAAATACAAGATTGTTGATAATATGATCATGCATAAATGCATCCATTCTTTTAAAAAGTACAGTTGACTGTTGAATTCTCTTTATGACTTTCTTGCCTACTGTCTAGATTTATAAGCAGTCATAACTACAATTCTAAAGTACATAATCACCTCCAATTCTATAATTCTATTTTGAGATTTTTGTCATTTTTAGCTCTAATATATATATATATATATATATATATATATTATAGGAGCATATACATATCGGAATGAATAAAATCATATTTCTTTACAATTTTATATCATGTTCTTCCTATTGTTTCAATAAAATAATTTCTGTTGTTGTTAGTATTACATTTACATATACCTTCTCGACAAGAATAGCCAATAAGTAAAATATAGAATTTAGTTAGGTATGATGACATACAGCTTTGATATCTGTACTCAGGACACCAAGAACTAAGAGAAGTATAAGTTTTCTGTGCCAGTCTGAACTTCATAGAGAGACTTTGTCTCAAAACTCAATATAAATAAATAAATAAATTTTATTAATAATATTCAAGATGATAAATGTTGTATTACATTTAAATTTAAAAACAAATAAAAAAGAAAAAAACATTTTAAAGAAATATGATTTTCTAAAGAACAAATCAAAATTAAGCCTGGGAGTGAAGTTCAGTAATAACATATTTTGTCATATGCATGGTTGTTGGTTTGAATTCCAGAACTGTAAAAATGTAAAAAAAATACATGACAAAATTTTAGTAAAAATATATTGATTAAAATGTATCTATGATGTTAAATTCTCACAGTTCTTTTGAAACTGCACTTGTCACTCATAACATATTCACATTTAAGTGGTATATTGTCTGCTTTCCAAAAGTGTGCACTGCAGACACAAATGGTTTAGAATTGTGATTCTAATTGAGGCGGGGATTAATTTACTAAGCCTAGAATAATTTGGCAGTGTCAAGAGAATATTAATATTTTCACTTTGAATTTTAGAATTTAGAGCTAGCTGATGCTACTGAGAGCAAATTATTATACATCAGTGATATTGCTTTTCATCCTCTAATTCAGAGAAAACTGATATAAATGTTCTATGTTTCTGTAATGTTTCTTTGCATAACTGTCATCCAAAGATTTTTTCTCACTGATGATCATCATTAATAATGACTGTTTGAAATTCTCATTTTATTATGTCTCTGAATGCCTTTGCTGTTTTATACTCCACTTTTCTTGTTTAGATATAGAATTTTGATATAACCGAAGGTGGCCTCAAACTTGTAACATTTGTGTCTCAGTTTCCTCAATGCTTACATTACAAACTTGTGGCACCATACTCAGCTTTTTTTATTTTTAATACAGAGTGTATCTGTCAGTGAGACTCTAGAAACAAAGAAATTTTTGTGCTTCCTGGCTATCACTTTTAAGCTTGTATGCATAATTAGTTTCTGTTAGTTAAATAAGTTTGCCTTTGTTACATGCTAATAGAAAATTTAATTATTTTTATTAATACTATTATTTTACATAACAATTTAATTATTTTTTCAAAATTTTCTTCCCCACTGGACTATAAAATCCATGATGGTAGATATTATTGTAATATTATTATCAGCAACATTTGGTATAGTTCTCAGTACATACAGTCAGATGGATTAATGAAGGCATTATTTAGTGAGATAGTTATACTCTTTTAAGATTTGCAGATAAAATTCTGTAAGTTTCAAAATTCTAATGGTGATTCAAATTTACTTCAACTCTTTTTATGGTACCATAAAATGTATCAAAGTAATTTTTTATGATAGCCTTTAGATCTTGGCCATTATTAACATAGTTTATCAACATGTTTTGTAATAAATTTAACCCAGTTTGCAGGAGTTTGCAAAAGTTACTAACATATAAATATAAATTGTTGAATTTATATGACATAAACTTATATGGTACTCCTTTGTTTCAGATACTGAGAGTATGGAACATGGGTTGTTTATTATGAGTAGAGTCTGAAAAGGAGAAGGCATTCTAGAAAGAGGAAACAAATCCATAATGCTAACTACAGAATTAGGCTAGTAGAGAATTTTTGCAATGAGGCATAATCACCAATATTTCTCATATTGAAATGGCTCCAGGTAGTTCACAGCAGCTGAAGCTGACCCTGAAAAAGCTTCTGCCACCTAGAGGCAGTCTGCTGACAGCCCCCACCTCATTTTGGGAGCAAGTCTTACCTGTTGTATTCATTAGATTCAGATATTATAACTCACTGTTTTTCTCTAAAGACAGGTCAAATAAATAGGTTGTACTAGAAGGTAATAGAAGTTAAATTCAAGGCTAAATTATTTCAAATCCATTATTTATACTCTTAAATATACTGCTGTCTGTTGCTAGTTATTTTTATTCTTTTTGGAGGCCCACCACCCAGCTTCCAAATAAATAAACGCTGAGGGAGGCTCTTTCTTAATTCGAAGAATCCTCTTACTACTAATCCTCAACTCCAACATCTCCATCCTCAGCCAAAAAGGAAAGTAGAGGGGAAGCTGAACTCTTCCCTTCTCTCTTTTTGCCCAGTTATCTCACTTCCTGGTTTACCTTTCCTAGAGTAGGATCAAAGGTGTATGCCACTTCTGCCTGGCTCTGCTAGGCCTTGACCTCACAGAGATCCTGAGTTCTGTGATTAAAGATATGGGTCATCAATCCTTGATCTTCAGGACTTAGTTACATGGGTGTCTCTATCCTATGCTATTCCAGATTATTTTTATTAAATATATAATATATGACCACTCATCAATGTGATGTTTTATTCCTGGATAACTTACTTTTACACAAAGGGTTTGCAATGATTCAGTAGTCAACAAAATGTTAAACAAAGGTAAGCAATCATGTTCTGTGTTTTTGTTCAATTCCTTGTATCTAGTTTTCTCTCTCAAAGCTGCAGGTCTTTGACAAGTATTATACTATTGATGAAATAAAATATATAGATTTTAAGAAAAATTAAAGTGTTATTAATCCTAAATATTTGCATATGAACCAATAACTTTGGTGAAATCTTGGGCTATGAAGATACAGTGAAGTGTTGCTATGAAGAAGAAGGAGATGGGGTGTACAAGGATGGAAAAAGGAGAGAAGAAAGCCATAGTGAATGTCCCTGAAAAGATTCCTTTTAGGTAAAACCTTAATTCATACATGGTATTCTAAGTAAAATAGTTTTAAAACTAATGGTGGTAAATTCTGTATCAAGTTATCACACAGAGAGGTGCTTAGTTCAATGCACAAAACATATTACATTATAATATTCATAGATAATTTATCAATGAAAACATAAACTTTATAGAGTTTCGATCCATCAGTGGCTAATTTTTCATGATTCAATATCCTTTTACGATCATTTACAATGCTATGTAGCTCTGCTTTTCTTGATGCATCTAAAATTGAACTTTTATTTCTTTAAAATATTTTAAATTTTTAATAGTTTGTGTGAATATCGAGGTGGAGGTCAGAGGACAACTTGAAGAAATAAAACTCTTTCTTCACCACACAGATCCTAAAGGATTAAACTCTCCTCATCAGGCTAGATGGCAGGTACATTGACTGTACAGTCAAGTTTCCTTCTACTTGCTATAAGCTATAGACATTTGAGAAGAGAGAATCTCAGCTGAGAGAATTCTTCAACTAGAATTGTCTGTGGTTCATTTTGTTGATGGATATTTTATGTGAGAGGGCTCAGCCAATTGTGAGTGATTCAACCACCAAGTAGGTATTCCTGGTACTAGAAAGCAGTTTGAGAAAGCCATGAAGAACAAGCAAGCAATTAGCAGTCCTTTGTGGCCTCTCTGTAGGAGATTATGTTGTTACATTGTAAATAATTGTCCCAACCACTGGTTTAATCAAAAGCACTGATTGGCCAAAGGCAGTGAGGAAGTGTGGGCGGGGCTACCAGACTAAGAAAACTCTGAGAAAAAGAAGCACAGAGCAGAATGCCAGAGAGAAGCAAGGAGAAGCAGAGGACAACTGTGCTGTTTTAAGAAAAGGTACGGAGCCACATGGCTGAACAAGATAAGAGACATGGGTTAGTTTAAGGGTAAAGAGCTAGCAAGTTGTATGCCTGGGCCCGAGTCTGATCAGCCTAAAACTATTAAAAGCTTCTGTGTGTCTCTGTGGGTCTGTGGGTCTGTGGGTCTGTGGGCCTAAACCTTGAGGCTAGGCCCAAAAGTCCAGGCCAGAAACCTCATACTACAACTATCCATCATGTTTTGTCCCCAGGTTTCTGCCTAGACTTACATGGAAATAATAAGATGAAATAAACCCTTACTTCCCTAGTTGATTTTAGTCAATGCTCTTTTATCACAGAAATAGAAACCTTAATTAAGATGTTTACCCACTGAGATATATAACTACCCCCTTTTACTTCTAAGCTTATATACCATCTGTTGATGTTTATGTTATCAAACTTTGCATGTTACCAAATATATGATAAAAACAGCTTAAAGGGAGGCTGAACAGTTTACATAATGGAGGGTAGAAAGCCAAGAAAGGAATCTTTCCAACACTCTCTTTTGTTCCATTATCTACCAATCTATAAGATGGTATCTCTCATATACAGCTTGGTATTTACCATAAACTAATTATCTTTATAAAAGCCTTTATAGACATATTCGGTGAACTGCTCTTAGGCTCTTCTTGATAAACTTGAGGAAGAGATAATTAACATAGTATTGGTTAATTAATTTTGGAGTTATTCATTTATTATCATGCAAATCATTTTCATATTATCTTTTAATTATATGTTAAATAAATTAACAATTTTCTTTAGTATAATTACATATGTCTAATATGGAGGTAGACAACTGGAGCATCTTCTTTGATTATAATGTCTGAAGAATGCAACTAATGTGAAGTTCATAATTAGTAATTGGAAGTCACCCTTATTTTTTTTTCTGCCAGAACAGTAGGTTTCGTGGGGTACCTTGAACCTGTTCATCTTTCCCCTTGCTAAAATAATGAGAACCATATGAAGTTATTAAAAATTATAGCAGTGACACATTTCAGGGAAAACTTCCCTTGTGAATCTATGACAAAGGAAAATAGTAGCTTTCACAACTATTTTTAAACATCATGCCTCTATGGGTTACATTTTGTCAACCTGACTCAAACTAGAGTCACCTGAAACTAGATAACGTCAATTGAAATATTATGTATGATCAGATTTTCATACACCAGTCCACTATGTGTAGTACATCACCATCAGGTATAAGAAAGATAGTTAAGAATGAGCCATTTGAGGAGCAAATCAAGAAGCAACATTTATCCATAATAAATGGCATTGCTGAAAGATGAATTGTTACCTAGAAGTATAAGATGAATTAAATTCTTTCATTTCCAAGTTACTTTTTGTCATGGTGTTTATCACAGCCAAAGGAAGCAAAGGAGAACACAGCCACAAATGTTATAATAATTAAAGAATATAATTTTGATAGACAGTATTTCTTCAACTAGAAGTTAAATATGTGAAATGAATCCCTGTAAATATATGTATTGCAAAAGAGTAACTTAATAAATGGCATAAATAGTCTAGTGACATTGGTGGCCACTCCTTTAGGAAATAAGCATGATATATTTATAATATCTGTGAGTTTAAGTTGAAATTTATATATCAATGACCATCCCAGGCTACATAGTGAGTTTCTGGCCAGCTAGGACTACACAGTCAAACTGTCTCCAAAATAATAATATAATACTATGAATATCACAAACGAAAATATATTTGCTTAGAATGTTTTATGTAATTATATTTTAACCAAAAAAGAATTAGAAATGCATTTACTAATGTTGAGATATATTTTATATGGCAAAGCTTTTAGTGCTTTGATAAATGATATTATACACTTTCAACCACTTTTAATTATCCCTAATAACTCCCAAAGGTTTAAAAGTGTTTTCAACTTTATTCAAAGTGGCTTGAAGGCTATTAAAGGCTGAGTGCCTCTGGCTGAGAGGCATCTTGGCTCCTAACATGGGTAATTATAGACATTCCTAAGGCTATTAAATTCATAAGGCTGTTAAAACATCTAATGTTTCTTAGCATAGATTAAAAGACATAAATGCTTGGCTGGATTAGAGTGTTTTATATTAACCATTTCAGTCAAAAGTTCTCTAGACAAAGGCTTATCAATGTTCTATGGTATAAAACTACATTCCAGCTACTCCATAAATATTAGCTAGCTTCTATTCTTTGAAGACATAACATGTAATCCCATTATATGGTTGAACCACTTATTTATGTAGCATTTCAATACTCACAGAATATATAAATATAGAATAATTAAATTCTATATTTGGACTTATAGCAATTTTGATATTCTGTACATGAAAAAATATATATGACATAAGACATAATGTACATATGACAATCAAAATGTCAGAATGCTGTGGTACAAAATGTCTGGAGTCATATTTACAGAGCTGAAATGTGAGTATGATACCCTATAAGCATTTTCCCCAATACAGAGTCTAACAAATATGAAGCTACAAAAGTACTTAAGGAGGATACAGAGAATAGGTTTGACATCCAATTCTTGTGAATTACAAGATATATTATTAATAGGACATCAATTTTCCATAAGATAGAGTGTAAATTCCATGTTACTGCTATAGCAAAGTTTTTTTTTTAGAATTAAGCTAGTTTGTCAATGCATATAAAAATATAAAGGCCTATAACATTTAAAAATACTTATGACTTATGATATAAGTACATAATGAAGGCCACCAGCAATGGAAAGATACAAAGTAGAGCCAAGGGATGGGGGAGAAGAGGTAGAAGAAAAATATAAATTAAAAAAAGTGTTCAAAATATCATAACAACTATTAATGTTTTGTATGATGATCCAAAAGACAAAAGTTAATTTGACAGATTTGGGAGAAGGAATGTGGCCTCTAGTAGGTTTTTTTGTACTTAAGTGGATAGTTCTACAACCTTATGCATGCAAGCACCACTAATTTGATTCTATGGGTTACAAATAAAAGAAGAAGGAAAGATTGTTAGGAGAATGAGGAAGGGTATAGGAGATAGTGGTAATATGTTACTGTCCTAACAGTTCTGCCACAGATTTACCTATCTTGCTTTAGAGGTTGGCAATACAGCACAGCTTTTAATTCTTTTGGCAGCCTACAGAGCATTTTTCTCACATGTTGAAAGTAAGATATCAGGAAGCAGGAAGAGATCATCCAGTTCAGTCATAACTTATTTTTTCTCCAGTTTCTAGCCAAGATGTATGCTGTCATCAACAATAATGTTCATCGCATTAGTATGTTAGACAAACAGAAGGGATATCCTGTATTGTTTGGTGGCTTTTAGGCCCTTCCAGGATGACAGTTCATACAAAAGTGCACTTTTGTTTGATCAAAATGGCTTCTCAGAACAGCATTAACAAGACATATAGGAAGTTATGCTTTCTCCTGATCATCAACTTGACAGGGATGAGAAGCTCCTAGGAGGTTATAAAAGCCTATCTTTGCATTCAAGAAAAGATTAGATCAAGAAGTTCTGGTAAAATTAATAGTTTAGTCTACTGAATTATTCAAACATTGAACAGATTTTTGGAAGGTTTTGGAAATGTGGAATGTCACTCATAGTTTAAGGAAGTGGTTCAGTGAAGTAGTATCATTCAATGATATAGATAATTCATGATGTTACTCTATTTTTCCTTGGCTTCCATTAGCCTAGAAGCTCTGTTCTATCACACTATTTCTACCATTTTATTCAGCCTCATAATTGGCATAGAAATAATATACCCTGATGATCACAGAACATACTCTCTAAACCCATTAGCCTAAATAATTATTTCATTTTTTAGATAATTGTCATAGTTATAAAACACCAACTAGCACAATCTCCAAGCATCTGAGACATTTGTACTTTGAGATGTCCAAAAGGTAGGTCTATGACCTAAGAGGACTTCTATTTTCTCAAGAAAATTACTGTAGAACCATTGTAGTTGTTAACATTTTCTTTTGGTCTTTCTGTGTCTGTCTCTTTCTCATTACCTTTCTCTCTCTGCCTTTCTCTCTTTTACACTTTCTTTCTCCCATTTTGTTTTTCTCTCTTTCTCCCCTTCTTTCTCTTGGCTCCTATTTTATCCTTTATCAAATTAAATTCTATTTATGTTGTTTCTCTTTTGCACATTAATGTCCCGCGCCCGCTTCTCACCCGCAAGAAAAGACGTGACACATGTAGGATCCTTCTGCAGTACAGCTTTAATGCATCTTGAGGGAGAGCATTCAGCTTATGAACAATGGAGAGAGAGAGAGCACGAGGTAGGAAGCCCAAACTTTATACAGACCAAAGGCCTCTGCCTTGGACGTGTCACCTTTCTATAGGCTGCAGCTCATTATCCCACATGACGCCACAGGAGAGGCAGAGAGACCAGTCTCGCGAGAGTACCAAACGCATGCGCTCTTTACTGACTCAGGCGGGTTGGCCAGCACCGGATATTGGCGCCACCTTGAGGAGCTGGGGCCAGCGGCTCCCAACACATTAATATAATCAAATATGCTAAAGCAAAACTTTACAAACAGAATGTATTTCTTTGAGGTGACAGATGACTTTGTTTTCTCAGCTTTAAAAATTATTTACAAGTATTCTTAGGCTATAGATGGTAATATAATACAGAATATAGTAATTACAATCAATATTGTATTTTACTTTTTAAGTCTTTACACATGTGTTTTTATGTGTCTCTGTAGGATGCGTACACATATATTATGGATACATGAGTTATATGTATGTTTGTGGATCAAACAAGACTTGACTGTTGGTCTTTGCCTTATCCCTGCTTGAGACAGGGTCATTAATTTTTCTCAGTGCTATGTATGACAAAGTAGCTGATCCATGAACTTCTGAGGTTTTGTCTCTACCTTCCATTTTGCTGAAAAGAGTATTGGAATTATTTATGTATTCTACTTTACTCAATTTTATGTACATTCTGGTGATTTAAAGTTTGGTTCTCATGACTATTCAAAATATGAAATTTTCTTGCATGAAAAAAAATATTTTCTCCTTTTTAAAAAGTTCATATTTGAGTTTCATGCATGAATACTACATTTATATAACATAATTTCCATTTCATTCCCACTTTTCTCCAACTCTTTCCTTGTCTTCACCTTCTCTGTAAATTTTATAATCTCTTCTATTTTAGTATTGCCCCCCACCACCAAGTCTGTGTGTATGTTTGTGTGTGTGTGTGTGTATAGCCTCTTGGGACTATTCTTTTATTTATGAAAACACTTCTTGATGTGGGAATGCCTTTCTGTATGCTGTAAATAGCAATCTTTAAATAAAGGAGCTGTTTTGGCCCATGACAGGCACCATAGAACAAGTAGGAGGAATCAGAATAGGTAGGAGGAGCAGGGTGGAGTCAGAGACAGAAAGAGCAGAAGCCCAAAGGAGCAACATGTAAGGAACACAGGTGAGCCATGGGCCATGTGGCAAGAAAGATTTATAGAAATGGGTTGATTTAAGATTTACATCTAGCAAGCTAGCAATGGGCCTGAGCCATAGGCCAAACAGCATAAAGTTAATATAAGTGTCTTAGTCATTTCTGGGGCCTGAGCAGGAGCAGTGGGTGGCTAAGGAGTCTGGGGCTGTATGTTTGTGTGTCTGGGCCTCTGGCTGCCCGGGACCAAGAAATAACTTTGTAACAACTTCTCATATACTATCTTCATAAAAATTCAAGACTTCAAAGGTTACCAAAATATAAAGTTTTTTTTTTATCCCCTCAAACAACAGATCTTTTGGAATGTTTTAAGCAAATGGAGAGGAATGAAAAGGTATTTTAAGAAAGTAGGAAGTTTTTGAATCATCAAATTTATATATAAACTAGTATATTCAGTAATTCATATATAAATGTTCTTCTGAGAATGTTATGATTTAAAAGTTGGGGCATGCTCCATGGAAATATCACAAACTTTACAAGAATCAGAAAAAATAATCAATAGTTTTATTAAAAACTTTACTAATGTATTGAAATTTATCATTAATTTTGTCTTATTTAATAAATGATATCAATTAAATCAATCAACAAACACAAGAATACACATACACAACCCTGTTTCTAATATAAAGTGAGGATAAGAAAGTTGTTAAGAAGATAAAAAAGTATAAAATGCCAAGATATAAGAATTTTAAAAAGGAGTATATTTGATGTAGCAAATTTTTAAACAGACTATGTCAAAAAGATTTTTTTAGGAATTGACTGAATTGAGTGTCAGTTGTGATAATGGAAATCTATACAACATTGTACTTTTATAGTAAAGTTCTTAACCTTATTGTGATTCTTAGGCTTCACATCTTCTATTATTTTTGTTTAAAATGATAAGCAAATTGCTGACAGTATTAAAAGTTATAACTGGACCAGAGGTAGCCAAGGATAACTTAGGGACCAAGGATTCATTCCAGATGTAGAATAAAATTTGTATTTCACAGGAGTCTTTGTAAGCCCTCATAGAGATAAGGAAATGATTAAATTATCCAAGATCAAAATAGTAGAGGTGGTGTATGATGAAGAGTATGTTTACATCTCCAAAGTCCCTTTCATCATGTAAGATGACATAATTATGGTTTCTACTGATTAGAACCTGAATATATTTTAGGAAATGTATTTTTTTGCCCATACCTTAACATAGATGGTAACTCCAAATAAACCCACCAAGTATAGAAAATTATTTTTCTCTTATTTATTTTTTCATTGGTACATATTTTCTTGGAATTTATCAGGTATGCTGCTCAGGTTCAAGGACTAGATCTCTAGTGAAGATACTGTCACTCCAGTCATAAACCAAAACATCTATTAAAAGAACAAAATTATACTTCTGGTATTTTGTTAGCTTGTGAGCCACACAATTATCTTCTGTCATAATTACTGTTCTAAAAAATAGCATCATGACCAAGACAATTTTCATAAAAGAGACCATTATCTGGGGGATTCCTTATAGTTTTAGAAGGTTAGTCAGTGATAATGATGGTAGAGTATAATAAGTTTGGTGTTGGAGTTTTATATCCTGATCCACAACCTGTATGCTTGAAGACAGAAAGCTGGCATGGTATTTTGAAACCTTAAAGGCTGACTCTAGTGAATATTTTCTCCAACAAGTCCATACTCCTCCAACAAGGTCATACCTCCCAATCCTAAACTATGGGGGACATTCTCATTCTAACCACCATGTTTACTAATAGTTGAATTATATTTATTATAATAATAATATTTGATAACATATTTGTATATTTATTATATAGATATCAATTCTAGCCAACTAAAAATATCAAGAATCTAACTGTGGTGTAATTATTAGGCTTATGACTTGTTGCTATGATCCATAATACACATAAGTAATATGTTGTGTCTCTATGCAAAAATGTTTGAAAAGATTTATAAATAAGACATAGGTTTTGGTTAGAAATTCTTAAAGACAGTCCAAGGAGTGAAGACTAATTCTAGATTGTATACATTTAATAGGCCAAGACAGTTATTCCATAACATTTTTTTCTCAAAACATCTGATCTACAAAGATAGAAACCTAAAGATGTGTTAAAATGTAATAAGAAACTAAGCAACAGTCATCCTAGTTATCAGAAAGGATATAATTGGTATTTTGAAAGTGGCATAGTGAAATTGTTTATGTGTCGTGTTCAGACTGTTTAAGTCCAAGAAGAGAACAGGGTCTAATGATGACTACTAGACAAGCACATAACAACATGGAGGCCTAACTTAGCTTACTTCTTGAATGCTAGAATTTTGGTATTTCAGGTAGCTTGTCACACATGTTAAACATTCAGAAATTTACACATACTGAACAGTTACTCCAAATATAAATATTTGTATGGGACCTGCAGAGAGGACCCATCATTTCAAAGCACCAGCTGCTCTTCCAGAGAACCTGGGTTCAATCCCCTGTACCCACATGGCAGATCACAATTGTCTAACTCTAGTTTCAGAGAATGCAACACCCTCATACAGACATACATGCAGGAAAAACATCAATGCATATAAAATTAAAATAAATAAATCACACACACACACACACACACACACACACACACACATACACACACACACACACACAGGTATTTGTGTAAACTTAACTTCTTCTGCAGTTTAGACTATAAGACCTAGCAACCACTGTTTAGATTCTGAATGTTTGTTTACCAACATCTCTGTATTTCATCTGTTGTCTGCCAACTTAACCATGAGAATCAAGCCTGAAGTGATATAAGCCTTGTATTTGATGATAATGACATTTTAAAGCTAAGCTAAAGATACATTCTATGTCACTATATGAAAAAATTGGGGAATGTAGAGCTCACAGGAGGTAGTATGTGCTTTCAAATTAGCATTGATGATATACTTGCTTTAGTTTCCTTGCTATTATGAAAGTTTAAGCATACAGAGTAAAATGATAAAATTTAAAGAATGATATCTCGTCTTAAGTACAATCTAATACAATAAATAACATTCTAAATTATGACTCCAAGTAGTGAAAATATTTTTTTGAAGTATTTATAATTTCCATATCCTCTTTAGAGTATATCTATTGGTAATTTGAGAAAAACAGAATTTTACAAAGGCCCTTATAAAAGTCAATATCAATTAAGGAAGTAAGGGTGTATAGAGAAACTTCACTTACTAATAGTTTTTTTTGTAATACATATTTTCATAAAATGTTAAGTTAGGTGAGAGTTTAAGAAAATCAGTAGTGTACGATCACCATATTCTTGGTGTCAGCAAAGTGTTTTGTAGTATCACTTTTTGTTTTGTACAGAAAAATTATTATTTTTCTAACTATCCAGTCACTTTTAAAATTATCATTACATTTCTCACAGATGGATAGTTCTAATAGAACAATGTTCAAGCTATGTAAAAAAAGAAACAAACTCCAAGCTCATATTTAAGTTATTGTTAGATTCTACAAGCATAAAATTGTTCTGTCAAAGTGCATTTAAAGTTTCTGAAGAAAAATAAAGTTCACAGTCTCCACACATTTACTAATACTGCCTGATATTTTTTAAACATTTTAATATTTGTAGCATCATATTTCACTGCAACAAAAAGGAAGCTAAGAATTGTTTTTCATATTTTTAAGTTAAAATGAGAACAAGTGAGGAAAACAACAAAATGGCAATTTTTTGGTTAGGATTTTCTCAAACTTAAATCAAACATGAGTGCATTATTAATGAAGTAGGAAAGACGAATGGGTAAGAAGCAATGAGCTATTTGGTTTCTATTACATATTTAGAATATTAAACATAGGTGAGTATTGCTGTTTACACATCCTTAGCTACCAGGTAATTACAAACTACTATGATATTTTAACTTACCACAGTTAGAAAGGTCAAGATCAAAATATTACAACAGATTCTGATATAGGTGTGCGGAAAAAGAACAATTATATAGCTGATGGGAGTACAAACTCCTGTAAAGATTGTGAAAATGTGTGAAGATTACTGATGCAGCATAAATTGGGGTTGCCACATGATGTACCCATATAACCATTGGACATATACCCAAAGGTCTCTATATCACCCTGTAGATATACCTGCTCATCCATATTCACTGATGTTCTGTTCATAAGAGCCAGGAAATATAAACAGCCTAGATGTCCATCAACAAATGAATGGGTGATGAAAACTTAGTATAATTATGTAACAGAATATTGTTTACTCTTAAGAAAACGGAATTATTAACTTCACAGGAAAACTAATGGAGCAGAGAGAGAGGAGGGAGGAAGGGAGGGAGGGAGTAAGGGAGGGAGGGAGGGAGGGAAAGAGTGCCTGTGGGGCACTATTTAAGAAGCATAAGGAGGTGTGTCTTTATTAGAATAAGTGTGGTTTTATTAGAGGAAGTTTGTTGCTGGGGGGGACTTTGAGGTTTCAAAACTCAATGCTAACCCCACTCTATTTCTGCCTGTGCATCATGATGTACAATTATTAATTGCTTTTTCAGCTGCACATCCTCACCATGTAGAAAATGAACTAATCTCTGTAATTGCAAGCAGCCTCAATTAAATGATTCTTTTTAAAAGTCGCTTTGGTCCTGGTGTGTCCCTTCACAGCTACTGTAATAGTGAGTAACACCCAGTCAAAATGGCTACACTAAAAATTAACAACAAAATGGATGTGGGAAAAGGAAATGTATATTTTCTCTCATTTGTAGCTAGCTGTTAACTTTAAATCTTCATTTAATTGTCTTTTATTTGAAACACCAATGAAGGTGAGGAAATCAGCAATGGGACATGAGGAAGGCAGGGACTTGAGATAAATCTCAGCGGTATAAAAGCTTAAAGGGCACATTTCTACAACTGGATTGCCGAAGCCTCCCTCCAGGTCCACAGCTAGAGAAACACTCAAAAAAATCCCCCTAAAATCAGGAACAAGACAAGGCTGTCCTCTCTCTCCTTATCTATTCAATATAGTTCCTGAAGTTTTAGCTAAAGCAATAAGAGAACAAAAGGAGGTTAAGGGGATACAAATTGGAAAGAAATAAGTCAAACCATCTCCATTTTCAGACAATATGATTGCATACGTAAGTGACTGCCCCCAAGATTCTACCAGGAGCTCTTACACCTGATAAACACCTTAAGCAAATTAACAGGGAAAAAGAGTAACTCCAAAAAATTGATAGCCCTCCTAGACACTAAAAATAAAAGGGCTGAGAAAAATAAGGGAAACATCACCCAGTATAATACTTGCAAATAGCATTAACTACTGTGGTTTCACTCTAATCAAAGAAGTAGCATTAACTGTTTGACAAAAACATTGTCACTGAAGAAAGAAATTGAAGAAGATATCAGAAAATGGAACAATTTCCTATATTCCTGGATAGGTAGGCTCAACAGAGTCAAAATGCCAATTTTTCCAAAAGCAATCTACAGATGCAATGAAATCCCCATCAAGATCCCAACACATTTTTTACATATATTGAAAGAACAATATACAACTTTGTAAGGAATAATAGAAAATCTAAAATTGCCAAAACAATCCTGGCCAATAATAGGACTTTAGGATGCATTGCTGTAATAGTAGGATTTTTGGTCTCGGGGTGGCCAGAGGTCTGGACTTACAGACTTGTAGTTTCAGAGTTTTTTGTGATTTGTTATTGATAAGGCCTTAGAAACGATTTAGGCACATATATTAATTTTATGTTGTTTGGCTTATAGTTTAGGTATATTTTTAGTTATTTTTTATATCTTAACTTATTTTTATTAATATGTTTGTCACATTGCTTGTGGCTTATTTGTGTTTTTTTATATTTTTTGGAGATGTAGCTGGCTTGATTTGTTTGGCTTTGTTTTTTTTTTATTTATGTTGTTATTTTTAAAATTTTTTATGGTGTCTGTTATGGGCCAAAATATTTTTTTTATTTAAAGATTGATATTTATAGTATATAAAAAGACATTTTTATATTTTTTGTTTAATCAAAAAGGAAGGTATTAATTTTAATATTTTATTATTTATTTTGTTTCTATGAATTTAAAGTTTTATATTTAATATATTTTTTAAATAATTAAGAGAAATTATATTTATAACTATCTAATCTTTAACTATATCAAAGAATATAGAATGATACCAAAAAACCTCACTACAATACATCACCATCACTGACTTCAAGCTGTCCTATAGAGCTACAGTAATATAAACAGCCTGGTACTAGCACAAAAACCGACTTGTGGGTCAATAAGATTGAAACAAAGACCCCAATATTAACCCATACACATATGAACAACTGATCTTTGACAAACAGGCCAAAAACATTCAATGTAAAAAAGATAGTATCTTCAATTAATGGCGTTGGCATACCTGGATGGTAGTATATAGAAGAATGCAAATAGAGCCCAATGTATCACCCTGCACAAAACTAAAATTCAAGTGGATCAAAGATCTCAACTGTTGGCAGAAATTCTCTTAAATACACCAATCCAAACTTAATATTTATTAAAATATGTGCCAATACTCACGATACAGGTTACAGCTCAGGTAGATGCCTGATAGATTGGTTATCCATGTGGTGGACGATGTATGCCGATGGATGCTGAACCGGTATCTCCAGCAGTCTGGAACCAGGAAACAGGGCCTTCCAAGATCCAGCAGCCCCTTATGAATAGGGTTGGCCACTCCTCTGATGTGAGAATGCTTTTCTGTATGCTGTGAATCTCAATCTTTAAATAAAGGAACAGTTTTGGGCCATGAAAAGCACCACAGAAAAAGAAGGAGGAGAAATCAGAGCATAGGTAGGAGAAGAAGGGCAGAGTGGGGCAGACTGGGCAAAAAGCCCAAAGGAGCAACATGTAAAGAACACAGGTAAGCCATGGGCCACAGGCAAAAATGATTAATAAAAATAAGTTAATTTAAGATATAAGAACAAACTAACAATGTACCTGAGCCATAGGCCAAACAACTTAATATAAACATCTGAGTCATTTGTGGGGCCCTGAACAACCACAGGTGACTAAGGGGTCTGACCCAGTCTGTGGGTCTGGGCCTCTAGCCGCCCAGGACGAAGGAACCACTTTGCAACAGATGGCGCCCAACGTGGGGTGATTGACCACTTAAAGACTGAAAAAAATTAGAAAAGGTTCTAAATCACAGAAACTGAGCCAAGGCAGCTTCCAAATTGTGTATACAAAGCGGGTCATTGTACAGAAAAAGCATGGCATCCAGGTCACATTCAAAATGGCACTGGCAGACTGGTGGCAGGCAGTGTAAGCTGCAATCAAGCTAGTTCCTGAAATCTCACAAAAGACTCAGTAACATGTTATTGATTTAAGGTTTCTGTTTATTTTGACCAAAAAGGAAACAAAGACAGATACTTAGTAGCAGCATTTTCTTGGGTCTGCTCTGTTTGCTGGCCACAAACAGACACAGTCCCTTTAAGAGAACTTACTGATTCAGCTTTATCTGCAAAAATTATGCAGCTCTTTAAGAGAGTGTATTTTAAAAGCTCTTATGATTGAAAGATGATTAAAGATTCATAATAAAACAAATTCAGATGAAAAAAACCTGTAAAAAGGTTACAATGTGTATAAAAGGTACATAGGCTTCAGAGAGAAAAGAAAGTAGGTAAAGTTTTTAAAAAGAAAAATAAAGTAATAAAAATATAATAAGCCATGTAAAAATGGAAAATAGACACAAAATCTGGAGTTTGGTTGTTATTCTGTTTTCTTTTATTTTTTTAACTGTTAATGAGTAATCTAATTTTATAGTACAGGTTTTAATCCTCAGGACGATAAAAACTGCAGTCAGCAGTACTTAAGTTGCCATGTCACAGTCATCTCAGATACAGGTTAATCTATCATTGATAGATAGGAGTCTTCAACCATTTCATAGACCCAAAGAATATGGCAATTAACATATATTATTATATGTAATTTGGCCGTGAGAGATGCGATGACTTCTGGTGTCACTATTCCTTTCCTGAGATGGTGTTGAGCATCAAGGACACTCGGTTACAATGTGGTTTCTTTGTCTGGGGCAGAGAGAGGCCCAGATCCACAGTCCTGCAGCCCCAGAACCCTTAGCCACCCACTGCTGCTCAGGCCACCAGAAATGATTTAGACTCATATTAACTTCATGCTGTTTGGCCTATGACTAGGCACATCACTAGCTTGCTCTTACATCTTAATTCAACCCATTTCTATTAATCTTTCTGCCACGTGGCCCGTGGCTCACCTGTGTTGCTTACATGAAGCTCCTTTGGGCTTCTGGCTCAGTCTGCCTCTGAATCTGCCCTTTTGCTCCCTATGTTGCAATTTCTCCTCCTACTTTTTCTATGGTGCCTGTCATGGGCCAAAACAGCTCCTTTATTTAAAGATTGATATTCACAGCATACAGAAAGACATTGCCACATCAGTCTGCCTGTCACATCTATAACAAATCTCAGAATAGTGGTTGACTCCATCTGGAATTTTAATTAGAAGTGTGATCTGAAGGATAATTATAGAGAGCTATCTTGCAACCATTTTTGAATAATCTATTTTCTAAAAACATTCATTGATTGGTACGTATCAGGTTCTTGATTTTTCTATTTTTGCCCCTGTCTATCTGTCTGCTGTAGCATTGTGGTTTCTTGCACCTGAGGCAGACCCACAGACCCGCAGCCCCAGATTCCTTAGCCACCAGCTGCTGTTCAGACCCCCAGAAATGACTCAGATGCTTATATTAAGTTCATGCTGTTTGGCTATGGCTCAGGCACATTGCTAGCTAGGTCTTACATCTTAACCCATTTTTATGAATCTTTCTTGCCACATGGCCCGTGGATCACCTGTGTTCTTTACATGTTGATCCTTTGGGCTTCTAGCTCCTTCTGACTGACTCCACCCTGCTCCTCCTACCTACTCTGATGCCTCCTCCTACTTTTTCTATGGTGCATGTCATGGCTCAAAACAGCTCCTTTATTTAAAGATTGCTATTCACAGCATACAGAAAGACATTCCCACATCTGTCTGCCTGTCTCTCTCTCTCATACTCTCTCTTTTATTCTTATTTTACTAGTAGGAGTTATTGTAGTGGGGGCCCCATCTCAGTTCCAGATTCTTTGTAGATAGCTGATAGGAGGAAATGTTATTTGCAATGGAAAACTTAAGCATTGTTGATACCCAAAGAAGATATTTATATCTTCTATGACTTCAGAAGATTGTATGTACAGGATGTTTGAAAAGTACAGATACAGAGATAAACAAGCTTTAAGATGAAGTCAAAATAATATTGGTCCCTAAACATTTTGTCTTCTGTCCCACACCAGGTGGCTTTTCTGATATGAGACAGAATTTCTCACATTTTCATTACCAATATACTTTGGTTTAGAGAGGGAGAAAGCCACTTGCTCCCAATCCAAGTCCAGTCCTATTAATAGTCAAATTAGGACCACAACTTTTTTGAGGTGTAGATGAAAGATGCAAAGCAGTAAGAATTGAGATATTACCCAGTAGTGCATATTTGTATCAGTTGGTCTCATAGTCCATTGTTTACATTCCTTCATTATCAATCTCTCCTCTATTGCAGGTGATTAGTTATTCAATGTCTAGTCAATGTCTTAAAAACACTTGTATCCATTTTCCTGTAAAGACAAAATTGAGACCCTGCCCCAGGTTTGTTAAATGTGTTTTCCTTACCATGTATCCATTTGTCATATCAAGGATGAACAATTACTTTTCCTCCTCAGAAAGGGACTACTTTTCAAGGCAGACCTTTATTAATTTTGCAGATATCCATATCTTTCCTTTTCCAGTGGAAACAAGAGCAAAACCCCTACCCCATCGAAGCACATATGCTGGCTTCCATTCTGAAGTCAACACATCCTTGAAGTAGATGGGTTGGTTTATCATGGAAGATTTCTCCATTACCCAATTTCTCTCAGCAACTGATATTCCCTTTTCATCAGTGTTAAGAATATTCAAAGTCAATAAGGCACTATGCAACCTCTCCCTGGGTTTTCTCATTTCTCTCTTCTGTTTATAAAGCATCTCTTTTAAAGTGAGGTGATATCTCTCTACAACTGCCTGTCCTATAGGACTGTGTGGTATCCCATTAATGTGCTTTTTATCATAATATTGAAAAATTAGTTTCATTTTTTGGGAAATGTAAGCTGGAGCATTGTCAGTCTTAATCTGAGCGGGAATTCCCATTATGGCCATGGCTTCTAAAAGGTGAGTAAGTATAGCCTCAGCCTTTTCAGAACACAGGGCAGTTGCCCATTGCATTCCAGAGTAGATATCCATAGTATGATGTACATATTTCATCTTTCCAAACTCTGGGAAGTGAAACACATCCATTTGCCAGATGTCATTTCTCTGTGTACCCTTAGGATTACTTCCTGCAGGTAAAGATTGTTGGTTATAGAAAGAGCAAGTGTTACAATTCCTTAGTATTTCTTTTACTTGATGCCAAGTGATGGAAAAATTCTTCTTTAGTCCTTTGCTATTAACATGATGTTTCTCATAAAATTCTGTGGTTCTAGCACGTTTCCTATCAGCAACCGATCAATTTTATGATTACCCTGTGATAGAGGGCCTGGGAGACCCATGTGTGCCCTGATATGTGTTATGTACATAGGATATATCCTATCTCTGATGATATCTTGTAGTTGTATGAACAGTAAGGTCAAATCTGTATCATCAGGGACGAAGTCAGCAGTTTTAATATGTAAAACAACTCTTTCTGCGTACTGAGAGTCAGTAATCATATTGAGAGGCTCTGTGAAATCCAACAACACCATAATAATTGCATAATTTCTGACTTCTGAACAGAGTTATAAGGGCTCTGAGCCACCTTAATTAAGTTTTCTGATTTGTAGGCAGCCTTTACTAAGTTGTTCGCATCAGTATAAAATGTAGGAGCTCCAGAAATGGGTTTATCCTGTACCACATGAGGAAAGATCCAATTAGTTTCATTTATAAATTGAATTCTCTTCCTTCGAGGATATTTATTATTAATCTCTCCTAAAAAATCACTACAAGCCTTTTGCAAGGGTTCACTGTCTGCCCATAATAGATCAATTTCTTCATTAGTCAAAGGCACAACAATTTCTGCAGGGTCCTTTCCAGTCAATTGGCAAAATCTGAATTTACCTTTAAAGTCAAATTAGAAATTTTTTCAGTATATGTTTCAGCTTCTTTCTTGGCCTATTCAGCAGAAATATCCATTTTAATATAATGTTTTCTCTTTGCTTTAAGATTCCTGTTGGAGATTGTCTAGAGGGTAAAATATCCAGTATGAAATTTAGGTCTGGATCCACACGATCCAAATGTGCTTCTTGAAGTTTCTTTTCCACCAACTCTAATTCTTTCTTTGCTTCATTGGAGAATTCTCTTGGACTATTTCATTACTCTTCACCATCTAATGTCTTAAGCAGATTAACTAGTTCATAGTTTTTTATACCAATAATGGGCTGTAGATGAGCAATATCCCCTAGTAGCTTTTGAAACTCATTAAGAGTCCTCAATTTATCTCTATTCAATTTCACCTTTTGTGGCCTAATTTTCTGTAAACCTATTTTATATTCTAAATAATTGTTAGAATCTCCCATCTGTACTTTCTCTGGGGCAATTTGTAGTCCCTAGTCAGGCAATATTTTCTTTAGTTATTCAAACAATGTTTCTAATGTTTTTGGGTTTGGGTCTGCCAACAAAATATCATCCATATAATGGTAAATTTTAGATTGTGGAAAGTGCTTGCACAGTATCTCTAGTGGTTGTTGTACAAAATTTTGGCATAAGGTGGGACATTTCAATATTCCTTGGGGAAGGACCCTACTAAGTACCTCTTACCTGGACATGAATTATTAAGAGTAGGTACTGTGAAAGCAAATTACTCTTTGTCATGTTCCTGTAAAGGTATGGTAAAAAAAAAAATCAATAACTATAATAGGCCATCCCTTAGGTAACAAAGAAGGCAGAGTAATACCAGATTGTAAAGAGCCCATAGGTTGAATCACTTTATTAATAGCTCTTCGATCTGTCACCATCCTCCATTTTCCAGATTTCTTCTTGACAACAAAATCAGGAGAATTCCATGGATTGGTTGATTATTTGATATGCTGAGCCTGTAACTGCTCTTGTACCTACTGTTTCAAATCCTGAAATTTTTCTCTTGTCTAAGGCCATTGTTGAACCCCAAAAGGTTTTTATGTTAACCATTTCAAAGGCAGTGCTGTGAGTGTCCCCTTAGGTTCTGCAGTTATTGGGCAATTCTTTTGTACAACCTGAACGGCTGGTGAATTTTCTTCATAGCACCTAAAGCATCACTTTCAGAAACATAATTGAGTCTCCAGTTGATATCGGAACCAGGAGGGGTTTTAATCTGGGTATTCCATTGCAGTAGAAGGTCGCATCCCCACATATTTGCCGCTATGCATCCATATATGGTTTTAATCGTCCTTTCTGACCTTCTGGTCCTATGCATTTGAGCCATCTCATGCTCTGTTTCACCTGAGATATTGTTCCAATATCCACTGCATGTAAAGGCCATCTTGGATGCCATGATTCTGGGGTTATGATTGAAACATCAGCCCCCATGTCGACTAAGCCCTGGATATAAACATTATCTACCCGTATTTTCAATTTTGGTCTTTGTTCATTTATTGAAGTCTGCCAAAATATTCGTTTTGTGATTCTTCTTGTCTTTTGAATTTATTCTATTATCCAATGCTGTATGATCTTATAGATCAGGCATTGGATGCCCTACACATCCTGAGAATGCTGGTCTTCCACTGTGACTCAATATGATGTTAACTTCCTCAATTTTGGAGTCTGATTTTTGGGGGCTTCCCAGGAGAAGCCTCAAAAGGCATTTCCCCATGGTAAAGAATTGCTTTCTTTGTCCCTGGTAAATCTACATTCATTGGTCCAATGTTGTCCTCTGCCACACCTTTTGCATTACCCAGAAGGCAATGGCCTTCTGTTTGAATCAAACCTAAAACGGGTATTATTTCCAAGAGTACCTTGGATAGAATTCCATCTTATATGGCCTGGCTTACCACAGTTGAAACAAATGACGGCTTGGTTCCTCACCCTAACATTAGCAATGGCTTGGCCTTCCCAATTCTCCTCATGTCAATGGAGAGATACAGCATTGATTGTGTACTGATTCCATTCTTCTATTGGTGCAGATCTGATCCTTAAAGGCATAAGCATTCTTTTACATTTCATTTAGCATGATCAAAGGCCAGAGAAAGTATTAACTGCTACATAACTACTGGATCTGATACTGCTCTATGTACAGCCGTGGTAAGCCTTTGTAGAAAGACAGTATAAGGCTCATTTAAACCTTATTTGACCTTAGTATAAGGCTCAATTTTTTGACCTTGGTCCAAAATCTTTTCCCAAGAATTCAGTGCAGTGGTACAGCATAGCAGTAAAGTATGCTCATCATAAGTAGTTTGAACCTTCACATCAGCAAACATGCCTTCACCAAGGATTTGGTCCTGAGAAGCAAAAAACCCCCTAATTTTTCCTTGTTGTTCTAAGGTTCTAGCCTCCTCTCTAAACCAGCTTCTCCACTGCAACTTCTGACTTTGGTCCAAGAAAGCAGCAGTTAGCTGCATCCAATCAATTGGTAAGATCCGGAATTTTGCTGACCATGCATTTAAAAGCTGCTTTACATAAGTAGTACATTACATAATACATGTAATGATATTGCCTCCTTAAAATCTTTGATGCCTCTCATATGTACTGGCTCATAACTATACTCTACAAATTCTGAGGATCCCCCAAATGCTTTCTTTGTCTGAACAGTAGCCGGGAACAATAGTGGTAGGGAAGAGGGTAGCCCTGTCATGTTTACCACCTTAGGTAGAGTATCTCCAGTACCATAATATTCCATCGGGAGGTGACCTGAGCTGTTCTGAGCATAAGATGCATTACTACCCTTTTCCAGTACTGCAATATGGTCCTTCAATTCCTGAAGCTTGGATACTACCGGCTCCCATTCATAAATTTTGGATACTACCGGTTCCCATTCCCGGATTTTGGATACTACTGGCTTCCATTCCTGGAGTTTAGATACTATTGATTTTTCTAGAGCTTGATTTTCCTGATGAAGCAGTCCTTCCAAAGACCTCACTGAACCAGCAATTTTTTGAACTACATAATTAACATAATTAATAATTTTATTGTTCTCATCATTAATGTAGTCAACAAGTTTCTTGTTTTCATCATTTACATAGAGCCTATATTTTTTTGTACAGTGTTATTCATATCCAAAGAGGATGCTTTATCTGAAAGCTTGTTGTAACCAATTTCCAGAGAATTAATCTTATCTGCCATTTTACTGTTTGAAATTTCCACATCACACATCCTGTACATCAGTTGTTGATTTCCATATTTCACCTCTTTATCCTCATCTGCCATTTTAGTATTTGAAATGTCCATATCACATAACCTGGACATTAATTGTTGATTTCCATATTTCACCTCTTTCATCATTCTCATATTTTGAAACATAAAATAGAGAAACAAGCTGAAAAATAGTAGGACTGGGGTATTAAAGCCTTCAAGATATTCATTTGAGAATTGCTCAGTCATCATGGAAAAATATGACCTGAAGTCATTAATGGAATAATTATCAGCCATTACCTCAATTCAGGTGCAATGACGACATTTGTTTAGCAGGTGTTGCCATAGTGTTCAATGCTCTTTTCACCAGCAATATGGTGGATGCAGGGACTCTCAGCAGCACCAGGCTACCTAAAGACCCTATGTGGTCTTACAGGGCCTCAGCAGGCAGAATACAACCCTTAGAAAAACCAAATCTCATAAATTGAGACAGGATGCCAATCAGAAGGTGGCACCTACAGTTTTTTGTTTTTTTTTTTTGCAAGTGCGCAGAGGAATTTACACTTCTTGGTTCCGGCTCAGACAGGCGGGGCAAGACCTCACTTGCATTTGTGTACCAGTAGTGTGGGGCTAGATAGCACTTACACTTGTGCCGTGCTCTGAGGTCACTCAGTTGTGGCTCAAAGTACAGAAGTTGTGGCAGCTAAGAGGCAGCGACTATGAGCCTCTGCTCAGTGCCGAGAAAAAGCGGCACAGAGGGGCAACTCTTGGCTTAGCTGGTGTGGGCATGGGACCACCCATTGCTCTGCTGGCTGGCTAGAGAGTGAGCAGTGGAGCCCAGTATGAAGGAAGGACAGGCCAGTGAGGGAGGGAGCTTTCAGCCCACACACGAGAGTGCAGGTTCCCAAAGCTGAACACTCTGCCTGTCGTCTGCTTTCTAACAGTGTTCAAAACACAAATGGACCCCCTACACTTGTGGACAGAGGCCCTAAGTTGGGCCACCAGATGTCAGTGGAAATTCTCTTAAATACCCCAATCCAAACTTAATATTTATTAAAATATATGCCAACACTCATGATACAAGTTACAGCTTAGGTAGATGCCTGATAGACTGGATTATCCACGAGGTAGATGATGGATGCTGATGGATGCTGAACTGGTCTCTCCAGCAGTCTGGAACCAGGAAACAGGGCCTTCCAAGATCCCAGCAGCCTCTTATGAATATGGTTGGCCACTCCCCCTTCCGGAGCCCGGGACCCTGGATAGGCATCTTCAGACCTTATCAGCTGACACCTGAATCTCACCACACTCAATATAAACCCAGCTACACTGAATTTGATAGAAAAAAGTGGTAAATACCCTCTAATGTGTTGGCACAGGTGAATACTTCCTAAATATAGCACCAGTAGCACAGAAACTAGGAACAAAAATCAATAAGTGGGATCTCCTGAAACTGAGAAGTATCTGTAAGGCAAAGAACACACTCAATAAGACAAAACAATAGTTTACAGAATGAGAAAAGATCTTTACCAACTCTACATCTGACAGAGGAATGATCTTATAAATATATATAGAACTAAAGAAACTAGAGCCCCAAAACATAACACAATTAAAAAATGGGGTTCAGAGATAAAAAGAGAATTCTCCACAGAATTACAAATGACTGAAAGGCACTTAAAAAATCATTCAAAATCTTTAGCCATCAGAGAAATGCAAATCAAAACAACTTTGAGATACCACCTTACACCTGTCAGAATGGTTAAGATGAAAAACACGGATGACAGCCTATGCTGGAAAGGATGTGGAACCAGGGGAACATACCTCCATTGTTGGTGGGAGCGTAAACTTGTACAGCCACTCTGGAAGGCAGTATAGTGGTTCCTCAGAAACCTGGAAAATAAACACCCCAAGGATCTAGCAATATCAATATTGGACATATACCCAAAGGGTACACATTTTACCCCAAAGGCATTATCTCAACTATGTTCATAGTAGCATTATTTGTAATGGCAAGAACCTGGAAACAACCTAGATATTCCTCACCTGAAGAATGGATTAACAAACTGTGGTATATCTACACAATGGAGTACTACTTAGCAGTAAAAAAGATGACATCCTAAAATTTTCAGACAGATGGTTGTATTTTCAGAATATCCTCCTAAGTGAGGTATCACAAGCCCAAAAAGTTAGGCATGAGATGAACTGACTCATAAGTGGATTTTATACAAAATGCAAATAATACCCAAGCTGAAAACCACAACCCATGAACAACTTGGGATCATAAGGAACTAAAGGAGGCATCGAGATTCCCCTAGGAAGAGAAAATAGTTAAGCTCTCCTTAGCACACTGGATCATAACGGGTTTCAACATAACAGGTTTCAACCAAGAAGAAGTAGAAACAAATCATGAAAGAAGGAGATGGCTGAGTGAGAGGAGCAACAAATAGGAGAAAAAAAAGATAAATATATTTATAGAAGAAGCCAATGTGTGGGTGAAAAGTGACTGCATGCTAGGCAAACCTCCAAGTACTCACAGGATGTCTCTGGCTATGTTCCCAACCAATAGTGGAGGAGGTGCCTCAACAGGACTTTCCCTATAATCAAATGAATAATTATCCTGTGTGTCATCACAAAACCTACACCCAACAATGAATAGAGGTGATGGCAGAGATCCATGGCTGAGCATTGGCTAGAACTCCTGGTCCAGCTGAGAGCAGGGGAAGATAGTCTGTATGAGCAAGGAGATAGGGATTATGAGAAAGGTTCCCATGATGATGGCTGAATGGAGCTTTGGGGAGCTCAGAAAATCAAGAACAGCCACTGGAGAACCATTGGAAAAAGAAGCTAGGCCCTCCAAGGTTAGGCAACTGTTGATTGGCACGGGCTTTATGTGTAGCCTTGCAAGGTGGGATCAGACTGTGTTCCCGTTCATGGGCTGGCATCTTGGAGCCCATTCCCTGCAGAGGAACAGCTAACCCAGTCTTGATTTTGGAAAGAGGAAATCCGATTTGCCTGGAATGGATGTACTATGCAGAGCTGACTCACTGTGGGAGTTTTTGACCTTTTGGGGGAGGGTATGGTGGGATGGGGAAGGGGAAGGCTGAACGCTGACTAGGAAGAATTTGGAGTTGGGAAGGGAGGGAGAGTACAGGGATACATAGATGATAAAGACATATTCTATAAAAAAAATAGAATGAACATACAAAAAATATTATAAAAGAAGTTTAAAGGGGAATACAGAAGATTAAATTGGGGTGAAGTGGAAGGGCAGGGTAGAGCAGGAAATACTTAAAGGGATAAATAAAATTTAAAGTCTTTCAAGAAATTACATTGAATCCTACTATTATAGATCCATCCTGATATATATATATATATATATATATATATATATATATATATATATCCACTGAATCTTCTTGATATATGTGTGTGTGTGTGTGTTTGTGGGTGTGATATTTAAAATTGTAGTATATTTATATTAAAATATAATAGAGACATTATTTATAAATATATGACAATTTTTTAATATATATGTGTATAAAAGGTCAACATTTAATTACCCTATAACAGGAAGCCAGTGTCCCCACTAGATTCCATAAGGTCACAAATAAAAAGCCTACTGCCAATATGAGTTACTTCTTTTAATGTTGTTGAACAGTGATGGTTCACAGACTCTATAAACATTATTTATAATTGCAAATGCTTTTAGTTAGACTCTATAATTTGACTATAAAACAGTTACTGAATCCACTATTATATGGACCAAGAATCTATGGGTAGTGAGGTCATAAGTCTTATGGTAGAATCTACCGCAGATAATCTTCTGAATGGGTATAGTATTAAATTGAATGCTAATGACTTACTGTTATATTTCATACATCAATATATCCTTCAAAACTAATCAGAGAAGCTATTATTTGCAGTAGATGACAATTAACATAGAGACAATTGTTCAAGTTCCATAGAATAAGAGAATTGAATGATTATCTCTGAATGTGACATCCTAAGGCTCAAGGATCACAGTAGATGAGGGAACCAAATATTTATAGGAGCCAGAGGAAGGGGATAACTACAAGGAAACAATATCTTCTAGGCACATCGGGACAGCTGCAATATGATCTTAAGGTCATTATGACAGCATGCACATGGCATGAACAAGCCAAAATAAATCCAAGTGTGGAGGCAAGAAAGTGATTACTAAGTCCTATTCCTAGGTGAAGAGCTATTGGAATTGATAGCTGTTGGGAGAGGAAAGTATGTTTTTTAAAGATAGTCCTGGTAGATTGATCATACTCCAGGGAAAAGCCACACATATGGGAACAAAATGACAGCATAAATTTGTCCTGATGGGTTAAAAAAAAACAAAACAAAAACAGGACACAGAATTCTGAGTAGGAAGGTGAGAAGTTGGACTTAGGAGGAGTTGGATGAGGGGCTGAATACTTTTAAAACACATTGTATGAATTTCTCAAGTATCAAAAGTGTTGCATGAAATACAGAACTTGTTTTTATTCATCATGAATACATATGTATTTTTTGTGTGAATATTTGAATATGAGTAATTTGAACACATATGTCAAGGCACATATGTGGAGGTCAGAAAAAAAAAAAAACACTTGGGAGTTGGTTCTCTTTATCCACAATGAGGATAATGGTACCTAATTCAGCAACAAGCATCTTTATCCACTGAATCTTCTTGATATACACCAGAAAGTTCTTTTAGATAAACAATATTAAGATGTTTGTGATGAAGCTATTTAGAGCTGCGATCTAATTTTATTTTAGTCAAGGAATCTGTTTTCCTTCTGTGAGTCAATGTATCCATCAAGTGCCATTTTCTCTTCTTGTACTTTCACTGTGAAATGAAGTCTTATTGAGATGGCTGCATAATGATGCTTTAAATCTGTAATAATCTCCACTTTATATGAGGACCATCCATTAGTGCCTAAATGATTATTTGTGTGTATGTGTGTTCCTGTATCTGTGTTAAATATAATTTATATAATATACAACATAATGTAAGAATGTGTGTCTCTCTGTGTTACATCTACACTGCTACCACATTGTTACATTTTTTTTCAAATCTTTGGTAGTTGGGTATTATTTTTTGTCATTATGCATATACTATTCCTTTCTAAAACAATATAATGCTTCATCCATGTAATAAGAATTGCCTGAATTTTCCTTAATTTCCCAAAGGACCTTTTTTAATTTTATTAATTGAAAATATATTATTTCAATTGATTTTTGCATGCATATATATATCATAAGAATAGCATTATTCTATTAAAATGATATAAATATGATTAAAGGTTTTATTTGAATTTTTGAGTTTTACAAATTTATCAACTATCATAATTTGAGCAATAGTATCTGAAATCATATTGAGTTATTGTGTATTCAATATCTGTCTTCCTTCTAGACTAAACTCTCTTAGTTATCAATATCATATATTTGTTAATTTTACTCTGAAGTTAAAGTGTACTTGAAATTCCAATGCAATAAATATAATTTATACTGTAGGTTAATAACTGATTTAATCAATGCCACTCACAGTAACTTCAAAATTGTTTAGCTCCATATATAATGCCTGAATTTATACTTTCCTATTTTATGTTATGTCACTTTCTCAAAAGGCCTGAAAGTCATAATTTTCAATATGATACATAAAAAGTATTCTATTATGGCACTGTGAAATGACTCAGTTGTTAAGGACTGCTGCCACTTAGAATAATGACCTGGATTTAATGCTTGGTACCTCATGATAGAAGGCATTGACATTCATAAGTTATCCTCTTACTTCCGCACAGGCACCATTGCATGTGGACCAATCCCACTTAATAACAAATATTTTTTTGTAATTTTAAAAATTTATTTTACATCCCAACTGCAGTTTCCCCTCCCTCCTTTCCTGTCAGTCATTTTTAAGGCACACTAGAATCATCTACTATGCTTCTTTTGTTGAAGTCACTCTCTAGATTACATTGTTAAGAATTATTTTAAGGGATATTTCTTTTGTTTATGCTGTGGAAAATTTGCTTTAATGATGCAAAGATGTGTTGCATTTTTGTTGTAATTGTTTAACTCTGTGAAACTGTGTTGCTGTGCCTGTCTAACACATCTAATAATGGTCTAGTAAATATCTTAAAGGCCAATAGGAAGGCAGGAAAAAGAATAAACAGGGATGGTAAGAAGCAAAAATAAATAGGAGGAATTTGGGAATGGAGAAAGAAGAGGAGAAAAAGGAGAGGAGCCATTCATCCAGCCATCTCTCCAGCCATTCAGCAAGCCACAGAATAAGAGTGAAAGTAAGATTTATAGATGTAAGAGTGATGTGGGAATGCCTTTCTGTATGCTGTGAATCTCAATCTTTAAATAAAGGAACTGTTTTGGGCCATGACAGGCACCATAGAAGAAATAGGAGGAGGAATCAGAATAGGTAGGAAAGGAAGGGTTGAGTCAGATGCAGATTGAGCAAGCCGCCCAAGAAGAAACATGTAAGGATCACAGGTGAGCCACAGGCCATGTTGCAGACAGATTAATGAGAATGGGCTGATTTAAGATGTGCCTGAGCCATAGGCAAAACAGTATGAAGTTAATATAAGCATCTCAGTCATTTCTGGGGGTCTGAGAGGCGGGCAGCTGGGCGGCTAAGGTGTCTGGCATGGCAGATCTGTGGGTCCAGGTCCCTGGACGCCTGAGATCAAGAAACCCCACTACTACAGTAAGAGAGCAGTAAAATCCCAGAGGCATAAGTGCAATGGAATAATTTAAGAAAAGCTTGCCAGAACTAAGCCAAGCTAAGACTGGGCATTTACAGTTAAGAACAGGTCTCTCTGTGTGATTTATTTGGGAGCTGTGTGGTACCCCCTTCCTCCCAAAAAAGGAACAAAAGAGAAATAAAAAACCAAATATAATTTGGCATTCCAACATGGGGCTATAATAAAAGAAAACATTGCTTTCTTTTTAAATCAGAAATGAATGGGGACTTAACTAAATTAAAAAAAAACTTTCACTAATATTCTAAAATAATAATCATTTTCCCTCAAAATGGTTTTGATGTAAACAGAATCGATGATGATATTCTGCAGATTCTATCAGCTACTTCAAAATATCAAATAATTTTTACCTTAGTACTAACCCTAATTCTTTATATAAATTTACAATTGAGTATTTACAAAACTTATCTATAATCTATGTCAAAGTTAAAGATTAATTGTCCAATACTTGGTACTTGTATTTGAATCCCATACAAGTACATGTTAAAAACATTTCAACTTTTTAAAAGTGAGGGTTCATCATTTTATACTTTTCTCCTTGATGTATTGTAAAATATTTTCCAAAATATCTACTCTCTTCATCACATTATCTTATTCATTATAACATGAATAGACACATCTTCACTGAAGACCACTTATAATTCCAAACCTTTGAAGCAATCAGTTTTGCTCCTGTATAGTTTTATATAATTTTGTCTCTTGTTTAATGCTTAATGGAATATGATAACCACTGTAATGTGACCATCAAACTTAGAATCTCCTTTATTTTATATCCCTTATAGCAGTAAATAAAAACATTGGAATTGACAATCCATTTGTTCCTATACTTGTCTTCAAAATAAACTTTTAAAAAGTTTTCTGTGTTGTAATATACGGCTTATGTACAAATCATAATTTCTTGCAATCACTTATTAATGTACATGCCCCAATATATAGAATACATTTGAGACCTTATGGGTCAGAGAATGTTTTGTAGGTGATTGTGTTGGTAAATAATTGTCCCACCCACTGGTTTAATGAAAAGTGCTGATTGGCCAAAGGCAGGCAGGAAGTGTGGGCAGGGCTACCAGACTAAGAAAAACTCTGAGAACAGGAAGCACAGAGTAGAACGCCAGAGCAGAATGCCAGAAAGAAGCTGGAGGAAACAGAGGACAACAATGCTGCTGTGAGAAAAGGTACGGAGCCCCATGGCTGAACATGATGAGTCATTGGTTAGATGAAGGGTAGAGAGCCAACAAGCTATATGCCTGAGCCTTAGGCTGATCAGCTGAAAACTAATGAAAGAATCTCTGTGTCTCTGCGGGTCTGTAGGTCTGCGAGACTAAACCTTGAGGCTAGGCCAGAAAGTCCTGGCCAGGAACCTCCTACTACAGTGTTTAATTTGAGATATCATTGGAAAGAATACAAATACATTTCTCATGTTGAACATTGTTAGCCCTTATATAAATCTAAATAATGGGAAAAATAACTGTTCAAACAAGAAAAATTACACTTTATCTGTGTTATATGGTATATACTGATATATGTGACAGTGGCTGGGCATTATCTTAACAATCTAGGAGTTTTGGAGAAAGCATTTAAGAAAAAGGATACCCTTTAATCAGAAACCCAAGGGGTTTAAAAATATTGAAGGAGAAAAAAAGTCAAAGTAAGGGAAATTGATAATTGCAAAGAATGGGCAGGATGCATTTTACATATTCAAAGATGGTCAAGAAGGCTAAAGTGGCTGAGATATAGTAAACCATGGTTGTATATGGAAAGAATCTGATGGCAAAGTAAATTAAGAGTGTAAATGTAAGTTATGAGATCATTTTAATCAAGGGACATGAAATAAGATATTGAAGAAAGATTCCAGGTATAAGACAATATTCACCTAGGCTATGAGAAATGTGAACATAGTTGACAAATGTTTCATGTAGAATATACTGCATTTATATGTTTAGCTAGTTAATAAAACAAGCACACAAGACTCTTGTATTCTGATTTGAAGGATTATTTAAGGAATCTGTTTTTTTACTGGCCCTGTAAGGAATGTAGGGAGTATCTGTTATTTTTTTTTTTCTTGTTTAGTTTCTCACTTAAGAATATTAACATCCTGATATTTGGAGGAGAAATGTATTCCCCCCTTTTTATTACACATACTTTTCTATTGCTATTGTTTTGTTTGTTTGCTTTCTTGCCTTTGTCTTTTTTTTGGTGGCAACTTTTACTTCCTTGCTTCAAAAATGTTTACATGACGAGTGCTAGACCTACCAGTATTTTCAAATCATCTGCCAAAGAGATTGAATTAGTTTCAATATTTGACATAGTCAAGTGTAACCCTGACATTTTGGATGTTGAAAGAAATGTTTTTATTTTTCAATTAGTTTAAGTAAGTACAGTTCCAAGTTGGAATATCTAGAGATCACCATGCTATAGAAAACATGGCTGAAAATGAGGCCAATGCAGAGACAAACAACACTAGGAGGTAAATGAAAGATTATTTTCTGAGTCTATCTTTAAATCTATGAAGCCCTCAAATCAAATTTACTTGACTTTTAAATTATGTTTCATGAGAACTACATAAATTTAGTCTACTACATAATTAAAGAGTTCTAGCTTATTAAGGTAAAATATGTTTTAGGTATATTAATTTGTAACTGTTTATTTACATTTTTCAGATTAAGTCTCAGGATGGCAGTTGAAGTTAATTTTATACAGATTAAAATTTTTTGAATTTATATTTTAAATATTGCTACATCTTGTGAGCTTATATATTAGATATTTCTTTAAAAATATCAAGTAAACTGTTATATATAAGACTTGAAATCTTAGAAAGAATTTATAGATTTTTTTATGGCTGAAAAATTTCACAATAGTAAAATACTTCTAAATTGTGGAAGCAAATGTCTAAACTAGCTAAATAAGCTAAATAGCATCAAGAGCTTATTCAAGCTAACTTGTAGGAAACCTGCTATTATATTTCTCAAATCTTCCAGATGAAGGAGAATATAAAATGAGTTCAGAAATAATCACCAGTTAAGGTAGAAAAAGAGTTCTCAGGAAAGTAAGAAAAAATGAGCTTCAAGTTCCATTTAAGTATCTTCAACAAATATAATTAAATATTTCCAGATTTGTATAGCCAGTTTGTCTGATCACTAGCACACTTGTCCTCCATATTCCAAACACCTTCTGTACCTGTGTAAATGCTTGGGCCCCTTTGAATATTTAAATAATATGGAATATTACCATAAGGTGCTACTTTTGTCACTTAGGAGTTTGAAAATCTAGCTTCTGCTGTAAAAATGTTTTCAGACATTAAAATTTGATGTTAGATTCCACACTCAATAAGCACTCTATATCTCTAGGTTCATATCTATAAATTTCAACTGAAAATTAGAAGTATTAGAAGAAATCAGATATATAATAATATTTAAAGGCATTTTAATTTATTAATAAATTAATATTTATTATTAATTAATTATTACTAATTAATAAATATATTATATTATTAATAAATTAAAATTAATATATTAATAAATATATTAATAATTTTATTCATTATTCTCTAAAAAATACAGTATATGATAAATTTTCATAACATTTGCATATCATTAGTTATAAGAAATCAAGAGGTAATTTAATTTGCATGGAAGAATATAAGTAGGTTATATGAAAATGCACAGCATTTATATAAAAGACTGAGAATATACAGATGTTGGAATCTATGGAGCTTTGGGAGTAAATATCCTGCAGATATCTGCAAGTGACTATATATGTGATGACTAATTACTAGATATAAATGTTGCCTATGTACTCCTGATGACAGGAATACAAAGGACTCTAGGGGAAAAAACAAAAACAAAAAATTCCTGATCGTACAAAGAGAGATAGTGAAAGTGTTGAATCAACTGACCTCTCCAGTTCACTTCATTCAATGTGGCTTCTACCCTCAAGCATTGTCTTTGGATTGACAGAAGTCATTCTATGTAACTCTCATTAATACTATCATTTTTTTTCTTGTAACTCTTAATATTGCACTTAGGCTATGTTGTTGAAAAATTGATTCCTTGTTTTGTCTTTAACATTTTATTTTTTTAAATGAATTCATTGCAAATCAAGGGAAGTATAAAAATAAGAGAAAACATAAACGTCTTCTCCCATTCTACAGTCCCAGACTACATCATTGACAGAAATAAAATGAGTAAATAGCTTCTTTAAAACATATCCACAAAATGCACACTATTTTAGATATAATTGCTGTTTATACAAACATAATTTTAAAATCTGAAGAATTTATTTTGTGCCACTGAAGTTCTGCTAGGTTTTTATTCTTGAGTATAAATTATGCTTCTATGACTTTTTCCTCTTGAATGATCTATGTAAGAACCATTCTCTTGGTAATAATTTCAGAAAGTTTTATATTTTATTTAAAAAATGTTATTTTTAACTATGTATCCCCTGATCCTCCTCCTTTCCCTCCTCCCAATCCCTGCCAGTCAGCCTTCAGCCTCACCCCTTCACATCCACCCATCCTCTCCCCTAAAAGGGCAAGAAGTCCCAAGGTGGGTCAGCTAAGCACAACACATCTACTCCAGGCAAGTCTAATTTCCTCATCCCAAAGTCAAGACTGGGCTGGGTGTTCCTCTGGAGGGAATGGGCTCCAAGGTTCAAGCCGATGCACAGAAACGCAGTCTGATACCACCCCTTGAGGCTCCACATACTTCCCATGCCAGTTGGCAGTTGCCTACCCTTGGAGGGCCTAGCTCCTTTTCCCGATGGATCTCCAGTGGCTATTCTTGATTCAGTGAACTCCCAGAGCTCCAGCTAGTCATCACTGTGGGACTTTTCCTCATAGTCCCTATCCTTTTGCTCATACAGACTCTCCCTCTACCCCACTCTCAACTGGACCAGGAGCTCTGCCCAGTGCTCAGCCATGGATCTCTGCATCTACATCTATTCTTTCTTGGATATAGATTCTGTGATGATACTTAGGGTGTTTACTCATTTGATTATAGGGGATGTCTCATGGAGGGCCACTCTTGTTTGGAGACTTGGCCAGGGACATCTTGTGAGTTCTTGGAGGTTTCCCTAGCACCCTGTCTCTTTGCAGCCTCACATTGGCTTTCTCTATCAAGAGATAAATATCTATCTCTCTCTTTGCTCCTCTCACTCAACCATCTTCTTCTTATAAGATTTGTTTCCAACTCTTCTTGGTTGCAATCCATTATGACAACAATTTGCTAAGGTGATCATGTCCATTTTCTCTTTTTAGGGGAATCTCTGGATGTCTCTCTTAAATTCCTTCTGTTCCCAAGCTGTTCAGGTGTTGTGGATTGCAGCTTGAGTATTCTTTGTTGTTTTTTTTTTTTTTTTTGTCTAGAATCCATATATGTGAGCCCATCCCATGACTATTATTCTGGGCTTGTGATATCTCTCTCAGGAGGATATTTTCCAAATTTATCCCTTTGCCTACAAATTTTATGATGTCTTTACTTTTTTTTAACACTGAGTAGTACTCCATTGTGTAAATGTACCACAGTATGTTAATCCATTCTTCAGTTGAGGGGCATCTAGGTTGTTTCCAGGTTCTTGTTATTACGAACAATGTTGCTATGAATATAGTTGAGATTATGCCTTTGGGGTAAAAATGTGCATTCTTTGGATACGTGCCCAATAGTAATATTGCTGGAACCTTGGGGAGACTGATTCCCAGATTTCTGAGGAACTGCCATACTGCATTCCAGAGCGGCTGTACAAGTTTACAATTCTACCAACAATGGAGGAGTATTTCCCTTGCTCCACATCCTCTCCAGCATAGACTGTCATCTTTGGATTTGATCTTAGCCATTCTGAAAGGTGTAAGGTAGTATCTCAAAGTTGTTTTGATTTGCATTTCTCTGATGACTAAAGATGTTGAACAATTCTTTAAGTGCCTTTTAGCCATTTGAAATTCTTCTGTTGAGAATTCCCTGTTTGGCTCTGAACACCATGAGAAAGTTTTAATATGCAAATCTAGAATCAGCAAACAAAGTGGATATTGTTTTATTCCTTGTCAGAAGATCACAGTCACATATGTTAAAATAAATTATTTTGCCTATAATATGAAGTAGGTAGTTTGTGATTGACAAATCACAAATAACTATTAGATCTTTGCTGGTGTATCTTTAAGGATATAAAGCATAGTGTGGTCTTCAAATTTCTACTATGGATTTAGGGTCTGGCTTCTGTCAGCACTAGGCCTTATATCTTCTGTTAATATTATTAAATCCAGTCAAAGTCAAGCTTAATTGAGAGAATGTAAGAAGTAGGACATTAAAAAAGAAATAGCATATTGAAAGAATTGTTGGGCAAGTATTTTTTCCAAATATGTCCACGAAATAAATGTCTAAGAAGAACAGAAAATCTGTTTGCTTTTGTTGAACAGCAAGAGAAAAGGGCACAGAGCTCATGGAAGGTGAATATCAAAGGTTTTTACAGGTATAAATCTGAGTCTATGTTGGGCAAGCTGTTTATATAAGAACTTGATTAGATGACATTATTATATCTTCTTTAAAAGTATTTCACCAGTTCTTTACTTGATTCTCACCAAATTTAATATGTTTGAGACTATAAAGATTTGGTCAAAATTTAGATCACATATTAAAATCTAATATTTTTCTATCAGTATAAAGAAGATAAAACTGTAGTCTATTGCCTTCCATACTGAAAAAGGTCTTAATTGAGCAACTATTTTTTATCACAGTATATAACCCTAATTCTTTATTATTAGTATTTTTTCTTCTTATAATCATTAGTCAAGTGTCATGAATTTATTAGAAGGCTGAAGTACAGCTAGGTTAAGTTATGTAAAAAAAATCTTAATTCAGAAATATAGAGAGGTTAAACATATTACTGATGAACTTCTTAGAGATAGATTCAACAGAAACTAGTTTTATATTCCATGTATGAAAAATGCTGTAACTATTTTGTAAGAATAAATCTTAAATGTTTATTGTAAAAATCTGAAAACTAGCACAAGAAGTTATATGGGTTGTACAAATTCTTACTTTTTTAAAAAAAGGATGTATTCATTTTTATTTAAAGTACATTAGTGTTCAAGCTACATAAATTCTTGTGCATCATGATCATTCCTAGTGGCTGTGGAATTGAAGTTAAAGGCAGTTGTTAGCTACCATGTCAGTTTGGACAAAAGAACACAGATTATCTACAAGAGTAGAAAATATTCTTACTACTTACATAATGCTTACTGTTTAAATATTTATTAATTGTAAGCATTTTGTTTTAAATAAAGCACATTTAAATGTCAAGATAAAATTTGAACAAATCATGTCCTTTTCCATTTTATTTTTTAAGATTGGTGCATTGAAAGAATTTTTACTTTTCTGCTTCTAATTACAGAATTTTTATACTAATATTATATCCCTAGCTTTTTCATTGTAGATGGTATGTTTTTATTTTGTTGTTGAAAAATTCTGACTTTGTCTCCAGTTAGAAATCAATTATCTATTATTTTTTAAATTGTTAATGACTGTATAATTCAGCCAGAGAAAATATATTTTTCCATGTTTTCCACTGGCTTACCATTTTTTTAACTTTGAAATTTTTATAGCCTATTTACTTCTCTTTCCATTCTAATATAATGCCAGCCAAGATACAAAAGCATATAATACATTTCAAAATCAAAGTGTCAAATCTCTTTCCATATTTACATACAAGGTGCATGAAAAATACCATAAATAATAGCTGTAATTATATTACGTTATATTACAGTAAAGTTAAGTTCTAAATCAGCTTTAGGGAGAAAATGTTATACTGTAATTATTATGGATGACATAAATGAGGCTTTTGAATTGAGGGATTACTTCAAAATGTCCTGAAAAGGAAACATAACTAGTAATGCTTTAATTATATTAATATGGAATACTCAACTATTTTAAGACTAATTTTATCTTCAGTAGTTTTGGCCAAGAATCTCAAAGTTGATGTATCTTCACTGATTTAAGTCATCAAATTAAGGAACTCTATTATCTGTATTATTTGTCATTATTTTTATTGTTATTTTAATGTTACCTGTATTTTTTTATTTCTGTTGGACTCTTATTTGGACTGTGTGAATATAAAACTAAGTGAATTCAGAATTTATAACATAAATTTTGACATGGTTCCTATATGAATTCTTTTTTACTGACAATATAAAACTTTGTAAATCAACTGAAATTGTGTGTATTTTTCAATCTCTTACCCAACTGATAGCTTTACTATCTCATTCAGTAGTCAGCACTTCAAAAGATTGAGGGTCATTATCTATTTAAGTTGAATTTTACTATTTTATTATGCTATTATGTTTTATTTATCAAGTTATTAATATTTCTAATTAAAAATAATATGAGCATTATTATCATGTAAATTATACCTAGGCCAGTAATGTAACTCACTTTTTAGATTAGTTCCCAAGGATGGAAGAAGTCCTTTGTTTGAATTCCCAAATCATACAATCAGACAATATGGAACAGGCCTGCAATCTTAGCACTTTAGACAGTGAGGTAGGAGAAACAGTTCAATGTCATCCTTAGCTCCATAACAGGTTCATGGTCATTTTAGGATACTTGACATCTCACCTCAAAAAACTTAAAAAATACTTACTTTTAACCACCCTTTTAAAAGATTTTTCCCTCTGGCATATCTCATTATTCTTTTCATTTGTCTGAATTTGTTTAATTCAATATTACTGCATAACATTTAATTACATTAATGACTTTGAAAAATTTTTATTTTCATGACTCTATTTTTACAAATTTGATATTATAAATCATCAAATCAAATTGAAATTAGTCAGATCTAGAAAGATAAATATTGTAACCTTTATTTCATAGTCCTGGAGCCTTTAAAAGTACATACATAAAATCAGAATTAGGACTAAGAGGAAGAAAACTAGAGGGAGAAGGGAAAAATACTGAGGAATGAGAGGCATAATGGTTCAATTGTTGTCAAAATGTGTGATATACCTTTTAAAAAGTTTGCTAACCTTATTACTATGTACAAGAATACATAAAAATTTTTTTAAAAAAGATAAACAAACCACATGGTAAGAGGAGGGGAATATGGCAATGAAGCAGAATGATTTTCTTAGCGTCACCATGGAATAAACATTTTAGCAACAACAACAAGAATAGCTTGAGTTCACACCATTAATAATGTATTTTGTGATAGCTACCCACTGCTCTGTTTCACACTCACTAACTCAATTTTTCTAACAATGGCCAAAGAAATTACAAAGAATGATTATTTTTTTAAAGGACACAGTGGATATGTCATCATATATACATGAGAAGCTGAGATAGAGCTAGATGATTTTAAATAAATTTAAGAATCAGAGAGATAGATAAGGAGGAAAAAGCATTTGTCACCCAAGCTCGAGGAGCTGTATATGATCCTAATAATGCGAATAAAAGTCTAGATATAGTGACCTAGTGATTCCAGTACTCCTAATGCAAGATGGGAAGCTGAGGAGAGGAGAATCTATAGAAAATTTATGTTACACAGCCCAGTAGCAGAAATGAGAGTCTCTGGCTCAAAAACTAAATTGAAGGAAAAAAGCAGCTAAGTCCTGCAAAACTGTTCTCTGATCTGTGATCACATGCTTGCTGTGGCACTCATGTGTGCCAATAATACAAACACACACACACACACACACACACCCCCACGCACATGGCATGTATACACGCACAATAGAAATTCTTTAATAAAATAAAAAAGTCAAGAGTGTTAAATTAAGGTACTGAAAAATAAGAAAACTTGTAAATTATTAACTTTAATGGAAAAATGCTTACATTGTAAGCTTCTAGAAATAAATTAAATAAATTTATCTGAAAATATTATGTTTAAAGACTCGTTTTGAAGTTTAATTTTGATTTGTAATAGCTAGGTTCATTTGGGAAAAATGTTAAGTCTAGGCATGGTTTTCATCATAACAACATAGATTTGCTTAAATTTAAAGTAATTTATATGCATGTAATGCTATTTATCATCATTGTACATCATGTGTATCTTTCTCTTTCTATACATTTTTTGTGTGTATGAAAGGAATGAAATACATTGTGTATCTTTCTCTTTCTATACATTTTTTGTGTGTATGAAAGGAATGAAACACATTGAGATCTACTGAGTATAATATATTAAAAAATATTGGCGAATTTATAGTCCTGATAGAAAAGCAGGCTCATGTGTGGCATGAGACCTAGATATTTATAGGAGGTCTTGGTAATATGAGTATGATCATCCATCCTCATAACTGTTACCACTCAATCCCAAGAAAATTAATAGTTTCTTCCAACCTTAGATCACATATATTATTTTAAACTGATGCAAATTTAAAAAGGTATTTTTAATTTATAATTCACAATATGAACAGAATTACTAAATTCTAATCATCTTAGATCAATTTATAAAATCTTTAACCAATGATATTCAACTGAAAAAATTCACAGGTAGAAAATATACTTTAATTATGAAGATAATACCTGAGTGGAAAATGGCAAGCAGTTACTGAGAATTTTTATTATTATACATTAAGTGAACTATTAAAATTTTCAGAGAAATAGAAGATTGCTTCATATGGCTTTCTGTTCAATGTGGCTTGCCAATGTGGGAGAAAATCCTTGTAAATTTTAGCATTGTTCCCACACAACCACCTACACAGATGATCGCTTGACTTTCACTCTAACAATAGATATATTAGTAGAGCTCTCACCATCTGCAAAATGAAATAACTGTAGCAGACAGTAGTAATTGCTTATATATTATGATTAACATTTTTTACATTTAAAGAGGAGAATTGAAGATGTTTAAATAAGGTCAATCCTTGTGGTAGTTACCACATAAATGTATCAGAAAAGTTGGATTTGGATTTTCTTAAACTTATAATTATCCTGCATCTAAGAATATACAGATAATTACTGGCATGCTCATTTCTTTTCCAGTTATAATAATTAAATAGAATTCCCTTCTACAGTGCTTCTTTTTTTATAGAACTATTTCAGACATACTGATTTTCAGATTTTGCTAAAGCCCATTTTTTTCTACACAAAATGATGCAAATTATTAAAAAAGCAAGTTTTCTATCATTGGATTATGTGGCAAAGATCTTATATAAATCCAACTTATATATCCCTAATGTTTGCTGAGAAATAATATGCTTTCATATAGATTCAAGAGGCAGTTTATGAGCTATAGAGTTACTATAATTACAGAATAGTATCAAAAATAACATTGTCTAAATTCCTATGATGAAAATATGTGCTTATTGAAACTATGTCTTTTTCTAAACCTATTTAAAAGAATATTTTAGAACAGAAATACATTGATGCAATAAGTATAAATTACTTTGATTTTTAGTTTTTTCTTCTAAGATAAAGTATAGTTGCAAGTATTTAATATTCTAAGAAAAATGTAGTTACAAGGATAATTACCTGATCCAAACCCCTCATTTTCCATATGATAAAATTGTTTAAATGAAAATGTTTATTTTTGACTCATGGAATCTTGAAATCATTATTTCACCATGATTTGTCCGCTTCTATACTATTATGATTATTATTAAAATTAAAATCATTCTGTCACAATCTGAGTAAATTCTCCTTATGAAAACTGTACTGTGTGTAATACAGTAAATTATTATTTTATGTAAAGTGTTTATTAAAAGATGAGATCAAATATCTTGTTTATTTATTTACTGTTAGGAAATAGAATTATTGTAAACTGATGAACTTGAAGTCAGAATAGGGAAATATGAAAAAGAGACCACTTAAAAGCTTGCATCTGTGACAATATCAGGCTGGAAGGTGTCACTAGAACTCAGAATGAAGGTGAATTTATAGGACACCAATTAGTGATGAGGAAGTGTTAATCAAGTTCCATCACTCTCAAGGTCTTATCAGTGAAAAAAAAAAAAAAAAAAAACAAACCTAAACAAGTTCACTCACTTTCCTCTCAAGATGTACCTTAAGGAAAAATTTTAACCTTTAAAAATGAAATTAAGTAAGATTCATGCTCTAATATAATCTATAATATTCAGTATAACAAGAACAAGGAAAGACCTGGAATAGAAAATACAAGTGTCCACAATTATATTAATCTAATGTTAGTTTAATCTAAGATGGACCTTAAAATAAACAACCATAAGACAGCTGCTTTGATAAATAAGACCATCTTTAAACAAAATATTAGATTACCTAACCCGAGAAATTGTTGTTTTAGAAATAAACCAAAAGCTGAATGTAGTCACACACATACCAGAAACTTCAACACTTTATTCCCAGAATTTATCTTCATTGATTTATCTTTGATTAGGATACTAGCATAGAAACTTGTCAATAATAATATCTTCAAGAAAATGTGAATAATCCTGGGAAATTGTTTTTATTATAGAAGATGGACATTGTTATTTTATCACATAAAGTAAGTTAAATAAGTAATCTATATTAGTGACAATGTTTTAAACACACTGAAATATGTTAGGAATGTTCTACCACTGAGTTATATTTTAACTCCTCATAATTTTCACATTTTAAAATAAGATCTTGCTATGTTGTTCTCCAACATGGTAATTTGTGGCCAAAAAAATCTTTGAAATCACCACCATTTTTGCCGCCATTTCATGTCTGATTAACTAGAATTAAAGCCCTGTGCCAACTGGCCTGGCTTCTATTTCCATAGATTCTTCTCAGTTCATGTGAACTTATAAATATATTCTACCTGTTTTGATCAGAGCCAAATCATCTGTCATCCAGAATATCCACTACTGAATGAACAAGGCAACTTTCTCAAGACAGCAGTTTCACTTCTGTTATTTTATAAAAGTAGAATGTGACAGTATTATTAAAATGTATGTACTTCATTCAAGAAATAGTCTGCCAGTGACTCATAAATCTTCTTACATCTTCTAGAAATAAAATTTTGGGCTTATGCCAATCAAATTTTCCTGATTTCATAGAAAACTATATTAATGTAGATTGTCCTGCATATGTATTTTTTTACTTTAAAATTCACAACTATTTTTACTTACATAACACATTTACATAGCTATAATCAATGTGTATATGTACTACAAAGTCCAATTTCTTTATTTCTGCAGTTAAAGTAGTTTTATATGCATATGCTCCTTATCATTATATCCCACATATAATTAAGAATCATACCTAACTCTTTTCATATAAAAAAATAACTTGAAGCTTCTGTAAATGATCAAGATCAATAATTGAGGAGTTTTTAGTATAATGTGGTTATAAGGAAAGCACAATAAAATTATAATATCAAAAAATGGAAGAATTTATATATGATCATAGGAAGGAGTTAATCCAGACCTAGGCTGACTGAAATACAAAAAACGCTACCTTTAACGTGTGTATGTTTGCATATAAGTTGGTACGAAAGTGAGAATGAGAAACCAAACTAGATAGTAGAGGAAGTGAAGCGAAAGGACACATATGACATAAAACAAAATATATTGAGGGTTATAATGAAGAAGAAAGGGGAAAGGGGCAGGAGAATAGAAAACTTCATTTGAAAGTTGTCATTATAGAACATTACAACTTTAGAGTAATTATAGAAAAAGAAAAAGTTGGCTATACCTAACACATTAGAATAAATTCATGAAATAAAATAAATTCACAGTTTTTGTAATTATGCCACAAATTGACTTTTGTAAATGTTATTTTACTAAATTAATGATTTTTCTCACTCAATATTTTTCATTTTTTATTTATAAAAAAGTCTTTTTTTTATCCAGGTATTCTGATGCTCCCCCTTCCTTCCCTCCTTCTAATCCCTCTCAGTCAGCCTTCAGCCTCACCTCTGCCCATCCCCCATGCCCTCCCCCAAAGGGGCAAGAACTTCCAAGGTGGGTCATCTCAGCTTGGCACATCCATTCAAGGCAAGTTCAATTACCTTATCCCAATATCAAATCTGCGTTAGGTGTTACTCTGCAAGGCCAATGGATAGTCAGCTACCTTTGGAGGACCTAACTCCTTTTCCCGATGGTTCCCCAGTGGCTGCTCTTGATTCAGTGAGCTCCCAAGAGCTCCAGCCAGCCATCACTTTGAGAATTTTCCTCATAGTCGCTATCCCTCTGCTCATACAGTCTTTTTTCCCTGCTCTAAACTGGACCAGAAGCTCAACTTGGCACTTAGCTATGGATCTCTGCCTCCACCTCTATTCATTGTTGGATGCAGGTCCTGTGATGACACTTAGGGGAATTCCTGTTTAGACACCCACTCCACTGTTGGTTAGAGACCTAGCCAGGGACATCCTGTGAGTTCTTTGAGGTTTCCCTAGCACCCAGCCTCTTTCTTTTGTAAAATAAAAAAAAGAAAGAATAATAATTCCTCTACAGAGTTAAAAGCTATAATTTTTACAGAGAAATTACATATGAAGAAATATCTTTTTTACTTTCAATTACAGCCAATAATCTGTTTTATACTCCAGATGGATATGGTGTAGCCTTTAGGAATAAATTGATATTTTTAGTTGTTTTTTTCATGGTTTTCCAAAAGATTAATATTATCACTATAATTTAAAACAATTTTATTGAGATTAATACTCATTTAACTACTATTATCCATAGAAATTTTACTCATATAGTTCTGAGCTATCTTTCTCCTTTGTGCTATTGTTTTTGTACGACTACACTTTTTTGTTTTCTTTATTATTTTTATATTATAGTTTTACAATTTATAAACCCATAGCACAATTTAATATTTTATACAATTATCATTTTTAATCCTAAGGAGAATGGTTACAAAGAAAAATGCAGTCCTTCAATGTGACGTTCTGTCTTTCATTTCCTTGTGTGGGTTCAAGCTACTGTCTAGTTTTTTTTATCCAATCTGGAAGATTGCATTTATTATTTACTGAAAAGTAGTTAAATTAATGCTGAGCACACAGTTTGTGCTTGTTTGGAAATTCTCAAACTTTACATTTTATTATTTTTTTTACATCTCTTTGTCAATTGTAGAAATCTTTATTGACAGATATATTTTCCCCTGTCATTACTTTAATACCACTGCCTTCTAGTCTTTATGGCCTCTAAGATTATTGGCAAGATAATAATATAATATAAAAGAGATACAATAAAAAGAAACTATTTGCCTATGTGGGAAACAATCCTAAATGCTAATGGAGTGCCATGGTGATGTGATAATCTTCAAAAGTAATGGTTAGAAATGGAAATTCACTGTGCAGTAGAAGAGTATCCCTATGGTATTGAACTCTAACTAAATAACTCAGAGTGGAGAACATTCACAAAGAATGAAATATTTTTAAATTTTTATTTTTACTTTTGAAAGTGTGTGTATGTGCGTGGTGTGTGTGTGTGTGTGTGTGTGTGTGTGTGTGTGTGTGTGTGTGTGTGTGTGTGTACTAGTGCAAGTAGTTACCTAATATTTAGTTAGGGAGAACAGAAGTTTGAGGCCAATCTATGCAACATAGATAATTAAAGGACAGACTGAGTTGCACAAGACTGTATCTTAAAAAGAAAAAAAATAATCATTTTGAAAGCATCTTCTTTTATTATGAACACTTTACAAATTACCTGACCTTTTAAAGGTAACTAATTTAAAATATTAAATGAAGGTTAGAAAACAAAAGGTTTAAGGTCAGTACTTATTTAGGGAGACTAAAGGAATGTTTCCTAATGAGGATGGAAAGAGAAAGCATGAGTTCAGATAGACTGATTTTATATTAAATAAGCAGCTTTGCTATCTTTGCTTTTCTATTAGTTCCTTCAATGTTATAAGGCTGATACTATTTTTAAATACTATGTTTCAGTTATTACTGTGCTTGACATTGTAGACATTCACTATTATTCTTTGATCATAAAATGTTTCATAGGAATAAGGGATGAAACACTGATTTTACTCAAACAAACAGATTATTTTTATTCTAGCAATTATTATGAGACCCTAGGAGGCACTCTATGCTTAGTGATTAATGGAAACTCCTGCAGGACTTAACATTGGTGAGTCACCACACAATTAAATTCAGATCATGGTGGGAAAGGAAGTCAAAAGGATACATAATACTCAGCTTTACAAATGAAATTCTGACAAAACAAAATAGGCAAAATTTAGAAGAGAAGATGTAGAATCAATACTCCATAGGAAACCACTAGACTATTAAAAAACATCTTATTGAAAGTCAGATATAAATATATTTTGAATGCTTCAGAGCCATCTATTAAAGAGCATTTCCTGGACCCTTAATCTCCTCCTCCATTTCTGGATACTCTAATTTTATCTGTTATTACTTTTCTTGGATGAAGTATAAAATGAGAAACAAATAGTTTTTACAATACTCAGATGTTAGCTTGTACAGTTAACATACCACATTAGTGGGTTTATTACTTTTTATTTAAATATTTATTCATCCACTTGTTTCTGTGTTCAGTGTTGGGGATTTGGTAAAATTAAGTAAGCACATAACTCTAAAATTTTCTGTTCTCAAGAAATACTTTCCTGAAAGAAACAGCACAATAATAGACTTTCAAAGCAAGTTCTAAGATAATCATTTCAGGTATTTATTGAATAAATTATGGTGTGGTAATTTGAATTATTATATATTAATATATACTAATAAATTAAAAATTAAGTATTAATGTTATAATTATATTAATATATTTTTTGTGTGAATTATAAAAATATTTTAGATGATGGCCATTTCATAGGTATATATGTACATGAAACATCATGAAAAATATTCATTAAAACACTAACAGCGCTAATAGCATTCCTCAGAATTGATACAATTTTCACTAACTTCCTAACTCTTATGCAGATGGGCACTATAAAGAATAAGATGAATTATTGTGTGTAGTAAAATTTCTATCACAACAGCCATGCAGATGGCATCAATTTGTGTTTGCCTTTAGAGGAACATTGGCACCATTTCTTTCTATATGATTTTATTTCTGCGTCATTTCCTCAACTTAAAACTTAACTTTAACATGCGTTAAGATATTCCATCTAAAACATATTCAGTGTGATCTGTGTGATGGTGCAGCAGGTAAAGATGCTTTATGCAGAAGTGATTACCTGAGTTTTATCCCTCTTACCAACATGGTGGAAGAAAAAACTGACTCCCATTAGTTGTTCTTTGATCTACACACACAATCTTGGTGCATTGAATGTTATACACACACACACACACACACACACACACAGACACACACACACACATACACACACACTGCATTTTTGTAAATCATATAAGATGTTCATTAGTCTCTGTTGGTAAAGAAGATATGAGAGTGATAATGAATCAATTTAAAGTTCCTCTTGACCACATAGTCTCACAGTGTGCGAAGCAATGGAGGGGACAATGAGGAGCTGGTCTTCAGTCTATTGAGACTGTTATATGATTTACTCTGATTAAGACTTTTCACCATTTTTAGATATAATTCTGCCAAAAGCTCTTTCATATAGCATCCATCTGACAGTGAATTGAACTTGGTTTTGTGGCTTTGTTTTCCTTCCTCCGGTCCTATCAGTTTCAGTTTCACAACTTGGTATTTACGTTTTTTCTCTCTGCCTTCATTTTACATTCTAAACTATTATGTCAGTCATCCATGTCTTTTTTTTTTTCATTTTAATCCAGCTACCCTTCCAATTTCTCTAGAGCCAAAATTTCAAGTGACACATTAGCCCAATTTTTTAAAACTCAAGCATTTGGGAAAAGAAAATAGATATGTTAATTAAGAAAAGAAGCCAAAGTCTTAGGGAAATAATTTATTACAAGGTGAATGTATCTTGATTTGGATAGTGAAACTAAACAAAGGGAGAGGTAAGAATGAGACTGAATCAAATTCCAGGAAAGGCACAAGAAGTTCAGTATAACTGGAGGTTGGACTGAAATAAATTGAAAAGCTGTATGTAGTGAAGCATGAGAAATCAATAAATAGCTTTGCTAAGAAGTTCAGATCTGGATCTGAAATTATTAGAGCATTATAAATACAGTTTAGGCAGAAAGCATGGCCTGTTGGTATATATATGCATGTAACTCAGGCACTGGGATGTGAAGCAGTAAGATAATGTTTTTTTGCAATACCATATCTAGTCTTTTGTAATTTCTTAAAATTTTTCCCACCCCAAATAATATGATCAGCAAAGTACATTTTAGACCAGCCCAACACTTATGTATCCCATAATGAATAAATGAAAGCCACATCTAAAGAAAAACTAGTTCAGAATCATCATTTTGACCTAACATTGGATTGTTGGAATTAAGAAACATATTATATTACATATAATCCAATGTTTGTATTTTCATTAAAGCAAAAATCAAAGGTAAGTAATAAACTAATTTCTTGTAGGACAATGTAACTTCTGATCCATTATCAAGTGCTATAAAGTACTCAGTAGAAATCTGTAAAATGAATTTTTCTAAATAACAAATGATAAACAACTTCACTTGTACTTCACTCAGTTTTGTTAGTAATAACAGAGACCCAGTTCATCCTATAGCATTTAACAGACACTAACTTAAGGAGCAATTTCTATTATTAAGGCACTGGTTTCTAACCTTCCTAATGCTGTAACCCATTAATATAGTTGCTCATGTGGTAGTGACCTTCAACCATAAAATTATTTTTTTTGATGCTTCATAACTACAATCTTGTTACTTTTATCAATCATAATTTAAGCATATATAATGATTTCTGAGGGTAAGCCTTAAATTCCAAACTTGTTTACCAAGATCTGGATGTCCAGGAAACCCAAACTCAAACAATATAACTTTTACAGTTATAGCAGATGTAGTTAATCCTAGCATGGCACCTCTCCTCTAAAAACAAAATTTTTTCAAGATATAAATGTCAAAATTAACATTAGGACCGAATAAGACCAATTGAATTTCTTTTATTTTTCGAACTTTGGAAAGTTAAAAATAAGCAAATTTCAACTCATTAGAAAATGGGGCACAGATCTAAAAAGAAAATTCTCAAAATACAAAACTCAAATGTCTTTCAAGCACTTAAGGAAATGTTCAACATCCTTAGTCATCAGGGAAATGAAAACTAAAACTGTTTTGAGATTTAACCTTACACCTCTCAGAATACCTAAGAGCAATGAAAGAAGTGACAGCTCATGCTGGCAAGAATGTGGACTAAGAGGAACACTCATTCATTCTTAGTGCAAACTCATTCAGCCAGATTTTTGGGGAGCTGTCATACTGATTTCCATAATGGCTGAATAACCCAGAGACTTATTAATTATTTAAATCATGGCCTTACCTTAGGCTTGTTTCTAATTGCTCTTTTAACTCAAATTAACCTAATTCCAGTCATCTATGTTCTACCACATAACTCAGTTACCTTTTCTTCATATTGTACTTCAGACTTGCTCTGTGTATATTGGTAAATCATATACCTTGATACCTCCTCTCTGTTTCTCTCTCTGTCTCTCTGTGTCTCTCTCTTTCTCTCTCTGTCTCTCTCCTCTCTCCTTTTGCCCAAAAGTTCTGCCTATTTTGTCCTGCATAGCTATTGACCATTTAGCTCTTTATTAAACTAATCAAAAAGCATCTTGGCAGAAACGGCATAAGCGAACATTCCACACCATAGCCAGAACCAAAAATGCAAAAATCATATGCATTCTTTTATATGTATATGTTAGCTATTAACTTGTGACAAGCTAAAATCCGTATAACCAGAGGTTAGGTAGAAGGTAAGGGACAGGAGTGGGAATATATCACTATAGGAAGGCAAAATAGTGGGGTGATGGGGTACTAGAACTAAAGGACCAGACAGCAAATGAGAGGGAAGTTGGGGTAAGGGAGGAAATACAGGAGAAAAATGCTATAACTGAAAGCAATTTTAAGGATAAAAGGGAAACATAACAGTATGTTTTCTGTAATAAACACATATATGAAGGTGATCTAAATGAAATCATCAAATAAAAGAAAACCAGAGTCCTGAAGGGCCATCTCTCAGAACTAAATGAAACATCCAGTGCTAGGAATGGATTACATCTAACAGACTTGCTGACTAAAGGGTCCAGTACAAACCTTTAAATAGCCAAGGCTAATGCCAAAGCTATTGCTTGCTCTTTGAAATTTGATCATAAGGCTGTATTGCTTTTGATAACACCTACACAAGATAACACCTAAATTCAGACAACTCACAATTGTACATATCTACAGCCCACAAACCCTAGTTCATAGTGCTGTAAGATTCTTTCCATTCTATGAAACTCTGCAAAAGAGAAGACAGAAAAATGTAAGAGCCAGATGGATGGAGGACAGTAAGTAAACAAAGTCTTCTAAACACAGAAGGTGCTAAGGAGAAAGATAAACACCAACCCAGATACAACCCTTCAATCTACATTGGTGACCTGCCTGCAAAATATGCTGATGCAATAGTGGCATGAAATTTGTGGAAGCAATAAATTATCTGATTTGACTTAATGTCTACTAGTGCTATTTGTGTGGCCAAGAACCTGAAACTGGGTAGCCCTCTGGGGAAATCAAATACTACCAATCTGCTAAGAATTATGAAAACAAAATGACTTGTAACAACATTCTGCTATACTTATAAATCAGTGTCCTGCTCAGCCATAATAAGAGAAGCTTCCTTCAGCAGATAGGAACAAATACAGATATCCACAGATACAAAATAGACAGAGTAAATAATGTTAGGACACTCATTCTAAATGGGATGTTGTCATCAAATCCCTCCCCTTATGGTTTAGAGAGCTCTGGAGAAGAGGACGCAGAAAGAATAGAAAACAGATGGAAAGGAGTAAACAAAGGGAACAAAGCCTTCTAACACAGAAGGTCCCCAAAATGTATGAACTCACAGATACTGTGGCAGGGCCTGTATGTGTGTACACCATATAGGGACCTAGGACTTAAAGAAGAGGTCACATGTGCCTATCCCTAACTCAGAAGAAATCTTCAATTGTTAACCATTTGCAAACTACTCTTAAGGATAGGCTGCACACCCTTCATTAAATGGCCAAAGAAAACCAACTCAATGCCATCTTTGGAGGTTGACTCATAGTGTTGAAGCAGAGTATTCTTTCTTTCCTGTTTTCCTTACAATACATGTTCTTTACAGGTACATTATGACTTTTTTAAATGGGGGTCTTGTATACACAGACATACGTATCTTTGTTTCTATATGTGTTTTTGTACCTTTTTGTTCTTTTTCTTCCAACTTTTGTTTTTTTCACAATCTGATTGGATTGTTTCTGTTTCATTTCATTTTATTTTTATTCCTTAGATATCTGTTTGTTTACTAAAGAGAAACATAAAGGGAGTTTCTTTTGGTGGAAGGAGAAATGGGGAGAAAATGGAAGAAGAAAAGGGGAAGGAAACCATAATCAGGATATATTATATAAAATTATATTTTCCACAGAAAAAAAGAGAAAATAGATCAATATTTCAGGAGTAATTTTTGTATTTTTCTGTATAATTTTTTATTATAATATATTTATTTATTGAAAAGTTTCTCCACTCATATAATACATCCTGATCATAGTCTCTCCTCTCTCCCCCCTCCTATTTCTCCCCACCTTCACAATTCCCCAGATCTGTATCCCCTCCATTTCCTCTTCAGAAAATAGAAGGACTTCAAGAGAAAACAGCCTTGTACAGACCCATGCAGGTCCCATGCTTTTCCCTACAGCCTCTATGAGCCCTCCTTAGTTGATACAGTGGCTCATATTGAACTTGTGTCATCTGTCTCAAAAGAGAATGCTTAAAATTTCCATGCATTTAAACAGTCTGCTGAATATCCATGAGTACATAGACTATTTTTGGATAATTTTATTTGTTAGGATCAAGTTAGATACATTGTAATGTGGGTATGGACAAAGTTGTATTTCTTGTGTAATACTTTCTGTTCAATTACGTAATTTTTTCTTGGTCATTATTTATATTTTAAATACAATAAAATTTAATAAGATAAATAAAAAAAACAAACACATCATAATTGGACAAAGCAAATCACATGAAACTGCTACAGACATTAAACACAGGAAGTCACTTTTGTTCATGCTCAGGAATTCCTTAAAAAATAAAAACACTAAACTGGAAGTCATAATGTGGTGCAGGATCATGCAGGCTCTATGTATGTGATCTCAGTCTCTGTGCATTCATATGAACTTTGGTCATCTTAGTTTAGGGGGATTTATTTTCTTCTTGTACTCCATCCCCTCTGCTGACTCGACACTCTTTCTACCTTATTTTCTGAGGAAGAAAGTGCCCTCAGCAGAGTGATTTAACGAAGAAATCTCATTTATGGATGAGTGGCCCAAGGTCTCCCACTTTGTGGATAATTTCTTCTATGTATCTCTTTGTTTCCATCTCCTGCAGGAGGAAACTTCTCAGATAAATGCCAAGCAATGTTTTGAACTATGACTATAACAGAATGTCTTTAGGATAATTGTATTGCTACATTTTTTGTTTGCTTGTTTTGTTTTTAGAATTATAATATTTAGTTTTAAGCTTGGCCTCTACGATATCTAGTCTCAGGTTCTTGGTCAGGTAGGTAGCCGTGTTGTATATGGGTTCTATCTTGAGCAGTGAATCTTAAGTCAAATCAGATATTTGCTTATGCCCACAAACATTTCTTGCAGTCAGTACATATTGTGATCAAAGCTTTGTGGGTGGGGTGGTGTTTACATTTTGTTTTGGTTCCTTACATAGTCGCTTCCTGTACCAAAAACACTAGAGGGAAGTTTTGAAGGCTAGGAAGGCATCGATTTGAATTCTACATATTAAGTGAGTTGTATAGCAATAGGGCCTTGCTGTCAGTTTGGGGAGAACAAATTATAGCTTTGACCACAGCCTGGGATATTTGGCGATTCTATAGGAAACCTGAGGCCAACAACACAATTATATGTAAATCAATTCCAGTACTGGAAGCTTTATTTGGTTACAAGAGATGTCCAGTTGAGGCTCTAGAGTGTTGTATGAAAGAATGAGACACAGGGATAGATCTCTGAAGAAGTTGGAGATACTGAAGGGAATCAACACCACAGTCAAATCTTACCCAGCTGTCTTCTAGCTTCCTCAGCCTCGATTACCTTGGAATGGCTTTTTCTGTGTTTGAATCCTGTCTTTTAAGTATTCTTTCTGTAATTAAGGCGTGGCCCCACCACACCTGCTTGGGAGCCTAGAATTGCTTCCATAATCTGAAGTGACCTTGACTCAGTTAAGATTAAGGGTGTAGGTCACCACTCCCAGGATACTCTCTGTGCTGGGATTAAAGGTTTGAATCACCACTCTGATTTTCCTAGACTGACTGTGGTTAGAGCTCTGGGACTTCTGGAGCTTTTACTAACCCCCCACATAGACTATGAGTAGATTCCCTCTGATATCTCCAAAACTTCTGAAACTTTATTAAATCCCCACATACCCCTTTTGTGTCAAATTAACAAAAAAGGTGATAGCTAACATAATAAAAACAATATATAATAGGTATAATAATTATATACAATATGTACAAACAATAAATGAGTAATGTCCAGTCCATTAACAATTGACAATTCCAAGAAAATATTTCATTAATTATCCTATTTTGAGTAGTCCAAAGGATTATACCTAATTCATTTCCTTTCTAACTAAACTAATCTAAAACGTATAAGATTTAACTTCAAAATTTCTTTTCTAAAACTGTCATTAGAAAATTGTAACTATAGATATCTCATCTTCAAATACTTCAGAGACCCAAGAAGGAAATAATATTTACCTAAATAACTAGGAAGTGCAAGCAACTTCCAAAAACTAGAAATGACAAAGATGACACCTATCTGCCTAGACAGTCACCCAAAGTTCCTTTATAAAGTTGGGGCATCCATCTTCAGCCTACAGGCCCAGAGTCTCTTTTCATCTCAGTGATGCAGGTAATCTGCTCTCTCCATTTTGGTGTAGTTCAGTCATTTCTCCTTGTGTCCTGTAGACTGAAGACTCTTCAAATTTCTTTTCAACTTTCCCTTGCAGTACTTGTTGGTTATTGGTCTCATGCTGGTATTTAGCTTTAGATGAAGTTTACCACCACTTTTGACTACATTCCCAAGCAACCCAACTCTAGGAAGATCCAGGCCCAGCATGCCAGGGGCCGATACCGCCTCACCATCCATGGGCCATCTCTGACAGTTTTCTCTGAAAAACAGGAACCTGAAGGACCATCTCAGCTTGTTCTGTCAAAGTTCAAAGGTTACTTTCTGAGGGAACCTATATGTCCAGTTCAAAAAATAGCACACTGTTAAGCAGTCAATACAGGGACAGGTTCTTGTCCAATGACTAATTGTTGCCACAAGTAAAGTAGATTCCATATGGAGTTTCTTCAATGCCCTTTTTTCTCTTGAAGTATATTGGGGCTGTCAGGAGCAGACCTGTCTCACTGTCCATAAAAATCTTTAAGTTCTAAAAATATTTTAAATGCCATATTCTATGGATCTCTGAAATTTTTGAAGAAGACCTGTTTATCTAAAATATATTTGTTTGACCTTGAAAACATATCTAACATGACTAAGTCTGAATGTAATGTCTAACTACTGACTTGCATTGCTTTATATTCTAATTACTTGGAAATAAAAACTTTCATGGACTAGCAATTTGGATTACAATGTTAGATAAACTGATTAAGTATACTACCTAAAACAAGTATAGAAATATTTGTACAATGACACAATTAATCTCAAGATACACAATTTTTATACAGAAAACCAATGCAATGTAAAATATTTAAAGCTAGCAAATCCTTTTAAACGAAGATTCCATAATCTATCCTTATATCCTATCTGTATCCCCTTTTTATTTATATATATTTTTAAACACAAATTGAGAATCTAATAATTCTTGTTTAACTTTTTTCTAACCATAACCATGAACAACTTTTAACTAATTAATCTAAATAATGACAATCATCCATAACCGATTGAACAACCAACACCAAGCCACCCCACCACTTGGGAAGCAAAACCAACCCAACCCACCACTTGGGAGTGTGGGCCCTATGTTCTTAAGTTTACCTCCTGCTGACTGGGGGTGATGGCATCTTTTGGGGATCCTGTAAAGAACAGTTTTGTTAAATGTCAAGTCCTGAAATAAGTAGCTGTGTTATTTGTTGTCCAGTCACTGCATAACAGGAAAGCACACAGCTTGTCTCAAGTCCTAGCCATAGTAGTCTGTGAAGCTGGTTCATCTCATCGAGCTGCTACAAAATTGTCCCGAGCAGTTTGTAGTCCAAATCTGATCTTTGTTTGGTGTTTGTCAGCCTAGTGGCTTTGTCAGAGTTCATGTGAAACCATCGTTGTGGGGCCCCATCTTCATTTTGGATATTTCAAGTTCGTAATTAGGCCTTGTCGTGGATCACTGCAGAAAACTGATGAGACTAAAAAACAACACATTGTACAGGAAACTAAACATATAACAATTTATTGAGCATAGGATTAGTAACAATAGAATAGTCCCTTATTTTTTGTTAATCTTCTGTCCCATATCAGGTAGATCTTTTGATATGATACAGAGATTTTTTTTTAATTTTCCTTTAACAACTATGCTTGAGTTTAGAGAAGGAGAGAGCCAAAATCCAACTCTAAAACCAGATTTAAATTATAATTAAACTGGGACTTTAACTAATAAAAAAATTTGTGAAGATTAAGTAATGAGATTTTACCCTATCAAGTATACTGGTAACAATAGTTATCATATTCTTTTGTTTGCAAATTTTCCTGGATAGCCTCTTTTTGGCTTTAGATATCTGAATGTCCAAGCTCTTTTAACTTCTTGAAGATGGGTATTTCCAGTTTCCTGTAAAGACAAGAACAGAAACCTGCCCCAACCCTTTGGTTTTATTTACAATGGAAAGAACTGTAATATGGAGGGATGAGCTATCAATTCTTAGTTTCATGAAGTGTCTCCAGGTGGGATCTAGTCTTTATTAATTTTGATGGTTTTTTTTCTCACCTGTGGAAATAAATGCAAAACCCCTTCCCCAATGGAGCACATACCCTGGCTTCCATTCAGAGGTTAGTACATCTTTGAAGTAAATAGGCTGATTTAGTTCAGCTGTTTTTTTCTGTGGTCCAATGCCTTTCAGCAGCTGTTGTTCCTTTGTCATTAGCATTGAGAAAATTCAAAGTTAACAAAGCACTATGTACTCTATCTCTGGGGGTCTTTGTTATTCCTTTCTATTTATTTAACATATCCTTTAGAGTTCTATTTGATCTCTCTATGACTGCTTGCCCTGTAGGATTGTGTGGTATTCCTGTAATATGCTTTGTATTATAATAAGCAAAAAAATTGTTTCTTTTTAGTAGAGACATATGCTGGAACATTGTCAGTCTTTACTTGTGCAGGTATTCCCATGATGGACATAGCTTCTAGCAAATGTGTGATTACAGAATCAGCCTTTTCTGAACTCAAAGCAGTTGCCCATTGAAATCCTGGGAATGTATCTATTGTATGATGGACATATCTTAATTTCCAAAATTCTGTATAATAAATACATCCATCTGCCAGATTTCATTTCTACGTATACCTTTAGGATTAGTTCCTGCTGGCAATGGAGTTTGGTTATAGAAAGAACAGGTGGGACACCTTTTTACAATTTCTTTGGCTTGTTGCCAAGTGATAGAGAAATCTTTTTTTAATCCTTTGCAATTAACATGATGCTTTTTTATGAAATTCTGAGGCCTCTAGTACATTTCCTATTAATAATTTATCAATTTCATCATTACCTTGTGCTAAAGGACCTGGCAGACCTGTATGGGATCAAATATGTGTTATATGGAAGGGATGATTTCTAGTCCTGATTATTCCTTGTAACTGAATAAATAATAAAGTTAATTCTGATTCATCATTAATAAAATCAGCTGCTTCAATATGTAGAACAACTCTTTCTGCATACTGAGAGTCAATGACTATGTTAAGTGGTTCTGTAAAGTCCATTAACACCATCATGATGGCATATAATTCTGACTTTTGAACAGAATTATAAGGGCTTTGAATCACTTTACTTACATGTTCTGATTTGTAACCAGCCTTTCCTGATTTGTTTGCATCGGTATAAAATGTAGGAGCTCTGGAAATTGATTTATCTTGTACAATATGAGGGAGAATCCAATCAGTTTTCTTTATAAATTCAATTCTTTTGCTTTTAGGATATTTGTTGTTAATATCTCCCCAAAAAAATACTGCAGACTCTTTGCCAAGGTTCACTTTCTACCCATAATTGGTCAATTTATTCATTAGTTAAAGGTACAACAATTCCTGCTTGGTCCATTCCTGTCAATTGACGAAGTCTTAATTTTGCTTTAAAAATAAGTTCAGAAATCTTTTCCACATATGTCTTTAACTTTTTGCTTGGTTTATGTGGAAGAAATATCCATTCTCATATAACATTTTCCCTTTGCATTAAAATTCCTGTAGGAGAATGATTAGAAGTTAAGATAACTATAATGCAATTGAGGTCTGGATCCACATGATACACGTGTGCCTCTTGTAATTTTTTTTCCACCAAAGCCAGTTTTTTATCAGCTTCAGGTGACAACTCTCTTGGAATGTTTAAGTCCTTGTCACCATTTAATATTTTGAACAGATTATCTAGTTCATCATTTTTAAGTCCAATAGTTGGTCATAAGTTGGCAATGTCTCCTAGTAGTCTTTGGAAATCATTAAGTGTCTTTAATCTATCTCTCCTGATCTGTACCTTTTGGGGTCTAATTTTTTGTTGACCTATTTTATATCCTAAATAATAAATGGAATCCCCTCTTTGTATTTTTTCTGGGGCAATCCATAATCCCCAAGCAGGCAAAATTCTTTTCACTTCTTCAAAAAGTTTTTCCAATGTATCAATATTTGAATTGGCCAATGAGATGTCATCCACATAATGATAAATTATAGATTGTGGGAATTTCTTGCATATTTGTTCTATTGGCTTTTGAACAAAATACTGGCACAGAGTAGGACTATTCACCATTCCTTGAGGGAGGACCCTCCACTGGAATCTCTATATAGGCTGAGAATTATTATAAATGTGCACTGTAAAGACGAATTTTTCTTTGTCTTTTTCTTGTAAAGTCATTGTAAAAAACAGTCTTTTAAATCAATAACTATAATAGGCAATTCTTTAGGTAATAGAGAAGGCAAAGGAATTCCAGATTGTAGGCAGCCCATTGGCTGGATCACCTTGTTTATTGCCCTTAGGTCTATTACCATTCTCCACTTTTCAGATTTCTTCTTAATAACAAATACAGGAGAATTCCAAGGGCCGGTTGATTCTTCTATATGCTGAGCATTTAACTGTTCCTGTACCAGGTGCTCTAAGGCCTGCAATTTCTCTTTTGTTAGAGGCCATTGATGAACCCATATAGGCTTCTCTGTTAGCCATTTTAAAGGTAGTGCTGTGGGTGTTTTTGAAAGATCAGCAGCTGCTTTGCCTTGTTTCTCTATAACCTGAATGGTCTGTGACTGTTTCTCATAATATCTTCTAATATTTCTTCTGGAACCATGTGCTAGATCATGGCTTATTTCTGTATTTGGAGGAATATTAATCTGTGTGTTCCACTGTTTCAGTAAATCTCTTCCCCATAAATTTATAGCTATATCAGCCACATATGGCTTTAATATTCCTCTCTGTCCTTCTGGTCTGATACATTCAAGCCATCTTGCACTCTGTTTTACCTGGGATATTGATCCAATACCCAAAAACTGAACATTTATCTCCTGTAGGTGCCAACTTGGATGCCATGACTCAGGTGAAATTATGGATACATCCGTGCCCGTCTCCAATAAGCCTTCAATAATAACATCATTTATCTGTACTTTTAATTTTGGCCTTTGCTCATTGATAGAAGTTTGCCAAAATATTTGCTGTATATTTTTTTTCCTGAATTTTTTTCTTTTTCTGTAAAATTTCTATTCTTCCAGTTAGTGTGTCTTTTTAAAGTAGGTTTTAACCTTTTTAACTATTCTGGGAAGGTGTTTCCTCCATAATGGCAGGGTAAGACTGGATTGGACTTGATATGGGGGCTTTTGAAAGCCCCTTTGGGGTGTTTCCAGAGGGCAGAGAGTTACATGACCTAGGGGTTTTTGAAAGCCCCCCTGGAGCATTTCTCAAGGGCTAAAAGTTCCCTTGTCTGTCTCTTGTTGACCTGCATTCATTAGTCCTATGTCTTCCTTTTTTCACACCTTCTGCATATTCCAGAAGGGAGGGGTGTTCTCTTGGGATTATTCCTACCAAAAGCATTGTTTCTGGGAATGCCTTGTTTACAATCTCTTTTAATGTGACCTTCCCTTCCACAATTATAACATTTGACATTTTTATTTTTGCTCATACCTCATGAAATAAGCTCTCCTACCCAGTTATCATCACTGTCATAAGACTCCATATTAATTGTCTCACAAATCCAATCCTCCAAAGGTGCTGACCTTGCTTTTAAAGGTCTAAGTATTTTTCTACATTGTGCATTGGCATTCTCAAAAGCCAGTGATTCAATGATTATTCACCTGGCTTCTGAGTCTGGCACCATTCTGTTTACTGCTGTGGTTAATCTGTGCAAAAAAAAAATCTGTAAAAGTTCCTTTGGGACTTTGAATTATTTTTGTAAATGTTTCACTTTCTTTTCCTATTTCTTCAATAGGATCCTAAGCATTTAAAGCTGCCATGTGACATAAATCCAGAAGATGGTCACTGTATAAAGACTGCCTTTCAATATTGGCATAATCCCCTTCCCCAATGAGTTGGTCTTGATAGACTTCTATGCCTCTGGCCCTGTTTCTTTGTTCTATTGTTTTAGCCTCCTCCCTCCACCATGACTTGAATTGCATGAGCGTCCCTGCCTCAAGAATGGCTATAATCATATCCAACCAATCTTTAGTGGTGACCTGGTGACAGCATGACCAGGAGTTCAGCATTTGCTTAACAAATGGTGAATGTATCCCATATGATACAATTGCCTCCTTTACTCTCCATAATTCTAGTATTTTTACTGGAGCCCAGCTAGCTTCTCTTTCATCTTTTTCATCCTTCATTTTTTGAAGGTTACTGGGTATAGCAATGTTGCCTGTTTTTGTCTAATTTTAGATGACCTTGCTGAATTTGGTTCTTCATATTCCTCTATTTGAATCTGAGCATCTTTGTGTTCTCTCTCAACAGGCTTTTTAAAGACCTTTTTCTTTGGATTTACAATAGTCAACTTTTTCTGTGATATCAAACAATAAATATTCATAGTAAATAGTATGATAAACATTATGATATTTCCATCTATCTTATCTATGTTTTCCTTTACTGGTTTTAATATCAAATCATCTAACAAGAAGTTACAGTATGACCGATCACCCTCCATTGCTTTAAACAAATTCCCTCTTATTTAAAAAAAATTGAGTTACTGTTATTGTCCATTGATGACTGTGAAGTGCAGCTACCTAGTGTGATAGCAACCCAAGGAGGGGTCCAAAAAGGAAAAAGAAACAACCCACCAGGATAAAGAGGCCACTGTCTGAAAGACTTACCCAGATGAGGGTGAAACAGAAACACGTATGGCTGGTCTGCCTAAGGCTGGAGGCTAACCGGGAATGGAAAACCTAGCTGCTAGTAATTACTCCTATGGCCACATGTTGTTCTGGCCAGCAAGTACAGTTTTTTTGGGTAGGGAGGAAAGAAATTTGTGCCCCAAAGTTGGACACCAATTGTTGCATGAAAGAATGAGACTCAGGGATAGATCTCTGAAGAAGTTGGAGATAGTAAAGGGAATCAATACCACAGTCAAATCTTACCCAGCTGTCTTCTAGCTTCCTCAGCCTTGATTACCTTGGAATGGCTTTTTCTGTGTTTGAATCCCGTCTTTTAAGTATTCTTTCAGTAATTAAGGCATGGCCCCACCATACCTGCTTGGGAGCCTAGAAGTCCTTCCATAATCTGAAGTGACCTTGACTCAGTTAAGATTAAGGGTGTAGGTCACCACTCCCAGGATACTCCCTGTGCTGGGATTAAAGGTTTGAATCACCACTCTGATTTTCCTAGACTGACTGTGGTTAGAGTTCTGGGACTTCTGGAGCTTTTACTAACCCTCCACATAGACTGTGGGTAGATTCCCTCTGATATCTCCAAAACTTCTGAAACTTTATTAAATCCCCACACTAGAGCTTCCATTTGGCAATTTCATTTAAATCTTTTTGAAATTTATTTGTTTTAGGTAGTTTCTACTGTATTATATATATTTTTCTATGCTCCCACTTAAATGGTCCTTAATTTTAGTTATATTTTCTCACATTTCCATCCCTTGCTCCAATATTCACTCTACAACCACACTTCAAGTGATCTATTTCCCATTTTAGATTCCCACCAGTTCACAGTTATCCATTATATTTATCTTTACTAATATACTATTGCCAGCCTCAATAGTTACTCTATCTCAAACCTCTGTGGTTCTATGGATTGTATTTAGTTGCCATTCACAGCTAAAATCCACATATAAGTGAGGATATATATTTTTGTTTAAGGGTATATAATACATGATATTTGTTAATATTTTCTAGTGTTCCTTCTATCTACTTGCAAATTTCATGATTTTATTTAACAACTGAATAATATCACATTGTGTAAATGTATCACATTTATTTACCAATTCTTTTATTAAGAGACATCTAGGTTATTTCCAATTATTTCTTACTATTGTTAACTGAGCAGCAATAAGTAAATGTTGAACAAGTGTCTACATGACAGGATTAAGTGTCTTTTGGATACATACCAAATAGGGGTATTGTTAAATCATAAGGAAGAATAAATTCATTCCTATCTTCCTGAATAAACATCACAATAATTTCCATAGTGGCTGTATGAGTTTGCACTCTCACCATCAGTGGATTAGTGGTCCCTTACTCCACATGCTCTCAAGCAAGAACTATCACTTATTTTATTATGCCTAGCCATTATGAAGGGTGTAAGATAAAATCTCAAAGTAGTTTTCATTTTCCTTTCCCTGATGAATAAGAGAATTATATAGGTCCCTTTAAGTGCTTCTCAGCCATTAGATTTTCCTCTATTAAGAATTCTGTTTTGCATTGTACCTCAGTAGATTGTTTTGTGATATCTAGTTTCTTGGAGTTCTTTATATACTTTGAATATTAGGCCTCTGGATGTGTAGTTTGTAAAAATATGTTGACTTTTTATGTGGTTTAAATTTTAGGGTAACTGTAGCCTGATAAAATGAGCTGGATGAGGCTTCTATTGTTTTTAATTTGTGGAATAATTTGAAGAGTATTTATATTAACTCTTCTTTGAAACTCTAGTTAATTCTATGCTAAAACCATCTGACTATGTTTTTTGTTTGTTTGCTTGTTTGGAATGCTTCTAGATATTGTTTCCATTTCATTTGGGGTAAGGGGTCTGTTTACACTGTTTATTTGATCATGATTTAATTTTAGTAAGTCAATTGTATTGAGAAATTATCCAATAGTTGCAGGTTTTCTAATTTTGTAGAGTACAAATTTCTAATCTATATCTGTATTATTCTCTGGATTTCCTCAAGTTCTGTTGTTATATCCTCCTTTACACTTCTGATTCTGTTAACTTTAATCTCCTCTTCCTGTCTTTTAGTTTGAATAAGAATTAGTGAGATTTTTTTTTTCATTTTCCCTGAGAACTAACTCTTTGTTTCATTAATACTTTGTAGTTTTTTGTTTCAAATTAATTGATTTCTTTACTGAGTTTAATTATTTCTTGGCACTTTACTAAGTGTATTATTCTTTATGTTTGAAGGAATTCAAATGTGCTCTTAAATTGATAGTCTAAGATACTCCCAACTTTTGTGTAGGCATTTAAAACTGTGAACTTGCCTCTTAAAGCTGCTTTCCTTGTGTCCCATAAATTTAGGTATTTTGTACCTTCATTTCCCTCTGATTTTAGAAAGTTTTAAACTTCTTTCCTAATCTCTATATTGACCAATTTTTCATTTGGTAGAGAGTTGTTCAGTTTCAATGAATTTGTAAGCTTTCTGTTATTATTGTTATCTAGCTTTACTCTGTGGTCATCTGAAAGGTTGCAGGGCATTTATTTTAATTTTCTTGTTATCTGTGGAGACTTTGTGTTTGAGGATGTAGTTAGTTTTGGAGAAAGTTCCATGAGGTAATAAAATTAAGGTATTTTTATTTCTGTTTATGTGAATTCTTATGTAAATATCTGTTATGTCCATTTGGGTTGTAATGTCTGTTAGCTCCAGTATTTCTCCATTTAAATATTGTCTGGATGATCTATAAATGGTAAGAGTGGGGTACTGATCTCTCTCTATCATTGTATTAGGGTCAATATGTGATTTCAGCTGTAGTTGTATTTCTTTTGTGAACTTGTGTGCTCTTTGGTGTTTAGATTAAGAATTGCAAGGCCCTTTCTTGATTTTTCCTTTGGTGTGCATGTAGTGTCCGATCCTCTCTACTTTAGTTATAATTTGAAAAAGAGTAAACTCAGTTTGGGTTTTCTTTATTGATTCTATTTCCACATTCAGGTCTTAAAGTGTTTTAATTCACTTACTTCCACTGTTTGTGTTTTCATAGGTTTTTAAAAAATATTTATTCATTGCCTTTTATGGATGTTTATCATATTCATTAAGTTAACCTTATGTCGTTAACTTGTGCTTCTGCTATGTTGCAGTTTTCATGGCCTATTGTGGTAGGGCTCATGGGCTCTAGTACCATGTCCGGTTTCTTTGGGACCGAGTCTTGTCCAGGCGAGGGGCGTTGAGGTTAAAACAATCTGCACTCAGGAGTCATTTAGGTTCCATCATTCGGGATCACAATGAGAGAGTGACCCGAGCTTTATTCAATACATCTTATATCTTAGACCTGTCTGTCCCTCCCATGCTTCTCTCCTTTTGTTCTCTCTCACACCCTGCCCCCTTATCCGGGCACACCCAAGGTCATTGAGGATCCCGAGAGGCTAGCACTCAGCAGGTGGCAGCGTCTATAGTGCAGGAAAGCTTGTTTTAGCTTTTTTCCCCCTGTAAACATAAGGTTTTAGTCCTTAGGGGAGAATGGTGAGCCATAGAGGCCAGAATGGCACTTATTCAGGAGACAACACTCTAGTGTCAACCTATTATTCTGGTTATTACTGCTTGTCTTTTAAAATTGATGTCTAAGCATCTATACTTTGGAATTTTGTAATTTTAAGTATTAATATCTAGTTTGTTGTTTAGGGTGGGTATTTCGATTTTTGGTTTCTCTCTGCTTCATAGGTGAATGTGCTTACTGTGAATTGCCTGGTAGGAAATTTTTCTGTGATCCGGATAGAAGTGGCCATTCAGGATTCTAGATAAAAAGTAAGCTGATATTTAAGAATGAGGCTGGGGAGCTGATTTAGTCCAAAGGGGAGGAGAGCCAGGTGTTCCATTAAGATCTGCTTATTCCCCTCAGAATAGGGGCAGAGGTAAGGAGAATCCACAGCAGGTCTGCTATAGAACTGATGATGTGGAGGAGATGAGTGTGAGGGGAAGATCAGCAGTAATCCTATCTGTTTTTCTGCTGTAGTCATCTTTCTAAATTATGTATTTGACAAAACTGCCAAATAACAATTATACCTTTCTTTAGTAAAGTAGTAACATAATCTTACATAGACTTATAAATCACATATATATTTTACTTAGAAGTTTTTAACGTGCTTTAATTTCATTTGAAAAATAATATTTGTCCATCAAACAAAATAAAAATGAGAAAAAATATAAACAAATTTCAGCTTCTAAGAGCACATCCTGCTCTTGTCCAGGAACTAATTTCAGTATCTCACCCATCTGTACCACCAGGTACACTTTACCATCCTCTTTTGACACCCATGTGCACTTCTATGCTCATACACAAACATGCATACGTGCCTCTAACCCACACCTGCACACAAGACAAACCAAAAAAAAAAAAACTGGCATGGTGGTCCAAGCTTTTAACCTCAACACTCTGCATTTTGGAAGCAGAAGAAGGTAGTTCTCTGTCAGTTCTAGGCAGGCCTTACCTGCATAGAAGGTTGTATGTCAGTCAATTTTATACATTGAGAACCTACATAAAAAGCAGAACTTATTTCTTATACTTAGATTTTGCAGAATCAAAACCAAGAATACTTGATATTAAGTCCAATTCAATATAGTCTGAGAAAAATAACATAAGAAAAAGACAGAATTCTTCAGATTTAGCTATTTTTTAAATCATAATGAATAATTGAGTCCATGCTTAAATTTTTCTTCTTTACTTAATCCTGGACATGGATTCAAAAGACTATGATCAATTATTACTACATATTCAAGGTTAATATAATATAACTACAAATCCCTGATTTATTAAGGTTTATGGGAAAAATCAGATTTCTTCAGATATTCACCATTCAGAAGAAATACAATGAGCTATTTTTCTTTAGAAAGTCTTATGAAAGAGTTTAGAAATATTTTAATTGATTTTATACTGTAGAAAGCTGCATGTGTAACACAAAAGAATGAATATACATTGTAAGCAGATGAGATAATTAAGCCCTTTTTCTGCTGAGGAATTATCATTTCATTAATTTGAGCAGTGGCTGTTTCCCAAATAATTATTTCTTTGAAAATCAGTCATTTTGGATGGTACATTTTTCTTCTACAAGTGGTTTTTAGCCTAGGAACTAATAATAGGAACATATGCCCTTAATAATTAATGATTTTTGAAATCTTGATACAAAAAAAATTTTGGTGTGCTGAGCATTTGAAATTTAATTTTAGTCTATAAATCTCACATCCTTTCTGGCTAAATCTAAATAAATTACACAGCAACAAGTATAAATTTGTAAAGACAATATAGAATAAAGAGACATAAAGACAAATGGAAACCTATAACATGCCTCATTTAGACTGTGCTTTTTATTTTGTTCATAGATTTCAAAGACTTTGTGAATTTTTCCATCAACTAGTCTTCATTTATACCATCTATCTGTCTATCTATCTATCCATCCATCCATCCATCCATCCATCCATCCATCCATCCCTCTCTCTCTCTATCTATCTGTCTGTCTGTCTTTCTGTCTGTCTATCTATGTACCTATCTATCTATGTAATAGTTCAGCGGCCAGTTACATGCTACTTACAGCAACCCATATATGTCAAGCACTGTGGTAAGACATATATTGCTTTTTATATATTCTAGAATATTTTTATCAAATTAATACATTTTGTAAAACATTATATAGAACTTTTAGTATGTATTAATTTTTAAATATATATTTCAGCTTGAATAATTATAGTGAGGTAAAATATTCTCCACTACTTTAAAAATATCATTCTCTCATTCTTTTGAATCCAAAGATACTGTGATATCCAACTGATTATCCATCTTTTGAAGACTACATTTATAAAATTTGATTATATTTTCACTATTATATATTGACACATATTTTTGTTAATTTTCTTCTGTGGCATTTATAGTTATTAAATCTATGACAATTTAGTCACATTTCTTAAAAAAAACTCCCATCTTCACATCAAAAGATTCTTCTCTCTCTCTCTGCTTTCTACTTTGCCATTTTAATTCTGTTGTATATACCTTACCTTCTACATTCACTTAAGTCTCAATATCCTTTCTTGCTCCTTTCAAACCAGATAATTCTGTCCAGTGTCTTGTCTCACAAGCATTATTGTTTTTCAGTTTCAGAAATCATGAATTCTATACTCTAATAATTCCACCTTTTTTTTCACAATCACCTCATGACATCATCTTGTTACTCTTTACTAACTTCTATTTATTATCTTTTAATAAGCTTTTAAGTGTACTTTTTCTTTCATATTTCTTATTGCTCCCAATGATTTATGATGCTGTGAGGTGAATTTTTATTTTCTAATGTATTAATGAAATACTTTAACTTAGAGATTTATAATACAGAGTTGGATATTTTGTTCTTCTATTTACTTAAACATCTTTTCACATTTTCCTGATACTTCAAAAATAATGAGGTTTGTTCATTTATCAGTTGCTTGGTATATCAATTTTCTTAATTTTAATCTCTTTACATGTTTTGCCATATTCTCCAATGAGTATTTTGTAATTAACCTTTCAGTAGTTATTTAATTTTTATTCTATTTAGCTTTTATTACAAGAAATAGTTCATGTTTTTGTTTTTGTTTTTAATATAATTTTGTCTTATGTCTTAAATGTATTGTCCTATCTTATTTCTTTGAGTGTTAAACTTTTTCCAATCTCATTGAGCCATTGAGTTCTATCTATCTATCTATCTATCTATCTATCTATCTATCTATCATCTATCTATCTATCTATCTATCTAGCCATCTATCTATCTAATCTACCTATCTCTATATACATACATATATATATATATATGTATATATATATATATATATATATATTCTAATTTCATTGTTTTGGGTGCGAAGCTCACCTAATACCTAATTCATTGTTATATGTTTGTATGTGAGGCACTTAAAAAGTTCTAATTGTCATAACTCTAGGATTATTGGATGTCACATCCTGCTTTCATTAAGGGATGTACCAGATGGCAGTATTAGGACATTTTTGTTCCTCTTGGGAAATTAACTAATCTTCTACTTTCATATATAGCAAAAATATATCTAGTTGCTTATGCTTCAAGGACACCAGAGGGGCAGAGAGTTGCCCAAAGTTCTGTCAGCAGACTTATACTTAATTTTACCCATTTTCAACCCTGCTTATAAACCAGAAACAACAATTTCCCTGGAATTAGTGTTCCCAGTACCGAGTCTCTGTGGTTTACTTTCTTTGGAAATTTGCCTGTTCCAAAACAAATTAAAATTGACAAAGGGAGCAATCATTGTTAACTGTGTGATACAGTGAAGGAATGCTAAAAGGGATTCAAAATCTTAGAAGATACTTCTGAATACCCTTATAAATCCAGCCTTCTCACACAGCTCCTCCTGTATGTATTCAGTCCTATTTCTGAGATTATGATATTATATTAGTCTAACCCTTGATTGTCATTCCTTCATCAAATATTCCCCATCTTCATGTTTCCTTTGACATTTAGCCCATTTAAATGACTTGTGTTTACTGAAGGTATATTGTCACTGATCTTATAAATAGTAATATTGTTTTAAAACCTTATTGGTAGCTTAATGACAGTAGGAGGATGGATATATACATGTGTAATGACAGAATCATATTTTTTTGTTTGTGATGCTATTACATTTTCATGAGTCAAACTATCTTGTATTTATTTGTTTAATTTTTCTTCAAATACCCAAGATGTCTCTTGCTATGAATTGCTATTGTGTATCAATTTCCTCTGAGATAAATTTTTTCCTGGGTATTCTGAAAAGAAGTTAGTAATTTTATGATTTAGGGAAGCTTTTAAACCTAAGGAAACAAACATCCAAAATCTTCAGGAATTTTCTAAACCTGACTGTATATGAGGCTCCTCTCTACCCATACATGAGTAGCAAGAACTTCTGAAAAAAAGACTGCTTGGGAGTAGCTCAACTCATTTGAACTCATTGAAAGAGACACTTATCTGTTGTCAAGCTCTCAGCAAGCTGTGCAGTGAGCTCTAGATTTCTAGGTTTTTTGAGCTATCATATGCACTGGGATGGGCTTTATTTAATGTCATTCTCTTTGAGTAACTTAAGCTACTGTAAGTCATCCACCCAATCTCTTGGCACACCAAGTTGGTGTAGCATTGAGGTTTCTTGGTCCCAGGTGGCCAGAGGCCCAGACTCACAGACCTGCAGCCCCAGACCCATTAGCCACCTGCTGCTGCTGCTCAGGCCCCAGAAATGACTCAGATGCTTATATTAAGTTCATGTTGTTTGGCCTATGGCTCAGGCACATTGCTAGCTTGCTCTTACATCTTAAATAAACCCATTCTCATTAATTTGTCTGCCACGTGGTCCCTCGTTCACCTGTGTTCCTTACATGCTTCTTCTTTGGTGGCTGGGTTGATCTGTCCCTGACTCTGCCCTTTCTTTCCTACCTATTCTGATTCCTCCACCTACTTTTTCTATGGTGCCTGTAAAGGGCCAAAACAGATCATTTATTTAAAGATTGATATTCACAGCATACGGAAAGGCATTCCTACAAGTTGGAATTTGAGTATATACTTACTTTGGTCCATTCTTGTTTCATTATGTGAGATGAGTAGAGATTTGTTTTCATCTTCCCAGCAATAGTGTCACACAACAGTTGTATAAATAATAGTTATTTTAGTTATCATTATTTGAATATCTATTTTAATATTTTTTTGTAAATCTTTTTTATTTAAAAATTTTCCCAAACTCACTAATGCTACCCCTTCCATGTTTTCTCCAAGTTCTTCTCCAGCCCCTTCTCACTCAAATTTTATTGACTACCCAGAAGGGCATATCCAGCTAAGTTAGGACTGAGTCTCTACCCCAGTATCAAGGCTGAGAAAAGTGTCCATATGTAGGTAGTGGACTCCAAGAAGCCAGTTCAGGGACCAGGAATAAACTCTGGTCCGACAGCAAAAAGCTCCACAAACTCCCCATGCTTTTCAACTGTCATTCACATTCAGAGGGTCCAGATCCATTCCATGAAGGTTCATTAGCTTACATTTCAAAATTTGCAAGCTCCAAATAGTATGAGTCAGCCAACTCCATGGGTCTCCCCCTTCTGATCCCAATTCCTCTGCTCATGCAATCTCTTTGCCCTCTCTTTAGCTGCCTCAGTAGCTCAACCTGTGTTTAGCTATGGATCTCTGCTTCTGCCTCCATCAACTGCTGGGTGAAGGTTCTATAATGGCAATTACTGTGGCCATTGAATGTCTGTTTATATTCACTTCTGCCTTGTACCCCTTAGTAAGAGACTGTGAAACAAGATTTTTCTATATACTGCCACTTTGTATGGTTAATGTTGCTGCTGCCCTGCCACAGCCTAGGTTCAGGTCCTGAGATAGGAAAAGGGTGTTGGTATGAAGAAATAAATTGTCAGACCATTGGATGAGTTTCACACAAGTGCCCACCTGAAAAGCAACAGCCATTTGTGGTGCGATTCAAGTGTCAGCTGATAAGGCCCAAAGATGCTTATCCAGGGGGAGTGGCCAACACCATTCATAAGGGGCTGCTAGGACCCTGGGAAGGCCCGTTTTCCTGGTTCCTGACTGCTGGAAAGACCGGTCTGGCATCCATCATCCACAACTCGGATAATCCAGTCTATCAGGCGCCAATATAAACTGTTACCTGTATCGTGAGTGTTGGCTTATATTTTCATAAATATTAATCTTGGATTGGTGCATTTTAAGAGAAACTCTGCCTACATCTGGCACCCAATGTCCTCGGGCCTATGCTCACAGGCATAAGGGGTCCATTTGTGTTTTGAACACTATTAGAAAGCAGAGGACAGGCAGCGTGTTCAGCTTTGGGAACCTGCACTCCAGTGCATGGGCTTAAAGCTCCCTCCCTCTTGCTCCGAGGTTCCCCGTCTGCCCTGCTGGTGCCTCACGGTCACCCCACTCCCCCCAGCCAGCCCAAGCAGGCAAGTTTAAACTGTGCTTGCCCTGCAGTTCCCCATCTGCTCACCCTGCCAGCATAGCATGGTTGCAATTCCTCTGCTTAAGTGCGGTTGCTCCGCCCCCCCCTCCTACCAGCCAGGCCAAGGGTTGCTGATCATGACCTGGGCAAGTGTAAATTTCTCTGTGCATGTGCAACCAAACAACCAAAACAAAAACCCTTCTATCTTGTGATTGACACACTGTCTTAATTTATGAGAATTTGCTTTTTCTGAGGATTGTATTCTGCCTGCTGGGGCCCTTTAAGACCACATAGGGTCTGTAGGTAGCCTCCTGCTGCTGAGAGTCCCTACATTTGCCATATTGTGAGCAGAGCATTGAACACCTGTGGACCAAACATCATCATTGCACGTGAATTGAGGTAATGGCTGATAATTATTCCATTAAGGCTTCAGGTCGTATTTTTCCATGGTGATTGAGAAATTTTTGAATGAATATCTTAAAGGCTTCAATACCCCAGTCCTACTATTTTTTGGCTTGTTTCTCTATTTTGTGTTTCAAATTATGAGCATGATGAAAGAGGTGACATATGGAAATCAACAATTGATGTCCAGGATGTGTGATGTGGAAATTTCAAACACTAAAATGGCAGATAAGGTTAATTCTCTGGAAATTGGTTACAACAAGCTTTCAGATAAGGCTTCCTCTTTGGATATGGATAACATTGTACAAGAAAAATATAGGCTCTATGTAAATGATGAACACAAGAAACTTGTTGACTACATTGATGACAAGAACAAGAAAATCATTAATTATGTTAATGATGTGGATTGAAAAATTGCTGGTTCTGTGAGGTCTTGGAAGGACTGCTTCATCAGGAAAATCAAACTCTAGAAAAAATCAGTAATATCTAAACTCCAGGAATGGAAGCCAGTAGTATACAAAATACAGGAATGAGAACCATTAGTATCCATGCTTAAGGAATGGGAGGACCATATTGCAGTACTGGAAAAGGTTAGTAATACATCTTATGCTCAGAACAGTTCAGGTCACCCCTCAATGGGATATTATGGTACTGGAGATACTCTACCTAAGGTGGTAAACATGACAGGGCTACCTCCTTCCCCACCACTATTGTTCCTGGCTACTATTCAGACAAAGAAAGCATTTGGGGGGTCCTCGGAATTTTTAGAGTATAATTATGAGCCAGTACATATGAAAGATATCAAGGATTTTGAGGAGGCAATATTGTTACATGATATACACTCTACTTATGTAAAGCAGCTCTTAAATGCATGGCCAGCAAAAAATCGAATCTTACCACGTGATTGGATGCAGCTAAGGCCCGCCATCTTGGACCAAAGTCAAAATTTACATTGGAGAAGCGGGTTTAGGGAGAAGAGTAAGGCCTTAGAACAACAAGGAAAAATTAGGGGTTTCTTTGCTTCTCAGGATCAAATCCTTGGTGAAGGCATGTTTGCTGATGTGAAAGCTCAAACTAATTATGACAAGCATACTTTATTGCTATTCCACATGGCTGCACTGAATGCTTGGGAAAAGATTTTGGACCCAGGTCAAAAATTGAGCCTTATACTAAGGTCAAACAAGGCTTAAAAGAGCCTTATACCAACTTTATACAGAGGCTTACCACAGCTGTACATAGAGCAGTATCAAATCCAGAAGTTAGGAAGCAGTTAATACTGTCTCTGGCCTTTGATCATGCTAATCTGAAATGTAAAAGAATGTTTATGCCTTGAAAGATCAGATCTACACCAATAGAAGAATGGATTAAATATGCAATCAATGCTGAATCTCTCCATTGGGTCAACACTGGAGATGGTGTTTCAGTCATAACCCCACAATCATGGCATCCAAGATGGCCTTTAAAGGCAGTAGATATCCAATTTCTGGGTATTATAACATTATCTCAGGTGAAACATAATGTGAGATGGCTCAAATACATAGGACCAGAAGGTCACAAAGGATGGTTGAAGTCATATATGGCTAACAATGCAGTGAATCTGTGGGGTCATGACTGTTTACTGCAATGAAATACCCATATTAAAATCCCTCCTGGTTCTTATATCAACTAGAGACTCAATTATATTTCCAAAAGTGATGCTTTAAGGTGCTATGAAGAAAATTCACCAGCCATTCAGGTTGTAAAAAAGAATTGCCCAATAACTGCAGGACCTAAAAGGACACTCACAGCACTGCCTTTTAGATGGTTAACAGAAAAGCCTATTTGGGTTTAGCAATGGCGTTTGACAAAAGAAAAACTTCAGGCTTTAAAACAGTTAGTACAAGAGCAGTTACAGGATCAGCATATTGAAGAATCAACCAGTCCATGGAATTCTCTTGTTTTTGTTGTCAAGAAGAAATCTGGAAAATGGAAGATGGTGATGGATTGAAGACCAATTAATAAAGGGATTCAACCTATGAGCTCTTTACAATCTGGTATTCCTCTGATTCTCTGTTACCTAATGGATGGCCTATTATGGTTATTTATTTGAAGATTTTTTTTAACCATACCTTTAAAGGAACAGGACAAAGAGAGATTTGCTTTCACTGTGCCTACTCTTAATAATTCATGTCCAGTTAAGAGGTTCCAATGGAGGGTCCTTCACCAATGAATGTTGAATAGTCCCACCTTATGACAATATCTTGTACTACAACCACTAGAGATACTGCTCAAGTGCTTCCCACAATCTATCATTTACCATTATATGGATAATATTTTGTTGGCAGACCTAAACCCAAAAACATTAGAAACATTGTTTGAAGAACTAAAGAAAATATTGCCTGATTGGGGACTATAAATTGCCCCAGAAAAAGTACAGAGGGGAGATTATATCAATTATTTAGATATAAAATAGGTTTATAAAATATTAGGCCACAAAAGGTGAAAATGAATAGAGATAAATTGAGGATTCTTAACGACTTTCAAAAGCTACTAGGGGATATTGCTCATCTATGGCCCATTATTGCTATAAAAAACAAGAACTAGTTAATTTGTTCAAGACTTTGGATGGTGAAAAGTATTTAAATAGTCCAAGAGAATTCTCCAATGAAACAAAGAAAGAATTAGATTTGGTGGAAAAGAAACTTCAAGAAGCACATGTGGATCATGTGGATCCAGACCTAGATTGCATACTGGATATTTTACCCTCTAGAAAATCTCCAACAGGAATCTTAATGCAAAGAGAAAATGTTATATTAGAATGGATATTTCTGCCGAATAGGCCAAGCAAGAAGATGAAAACATATATCAAAAAAATTTCTGATCTGATTTTTAAAGGTAAATTCAGACTTCACCAATTGACTGGAAAGGACCCTGCAGAAATTGTTGTGCCTTTGACTAATGAAGAAATTGATCTATTATGGGCAGACAGTGAACCTTGGCAAAAGGCTTGTAGTGACTTTTTAGGAGAGATTAATAATAAATATTCTCAAAGCAAAAGAATTCAATTTATAAACAAAACTAATTGTATCTTTCCTCATGTGGTATAGGATAAACCTATTTCTGGAGCTCCTACATTTTATACTGATGCGAACAACTTAGTAAAGGCTGGCTAAAAATCGGAAAACTTAATTAAGGTTGATCAGAGCCCTTATAACTCTGATCAGAAGCCAGAAATGTATGCAATTATTATGGTGTTGTTCAATTTCACAGAGCCTCTCAATGCAATTACTGACTCTCATTATGCTGGAGTTGTTTTACATATTGAAACTGCTGACTTCATTCCTGATGATACAGATTTAACCTTACTGTTCATACAACTACAGAATATCATCAGAGATAGGATACATCCTATGTACATAACACATATCAGGGCACACATGGGTCTCCCAGGCCCTCTATCACAGGGTAATGATGAGATTAATCGGTTGCTGATAGGAAATGTGCTAGAGGCCACAAAATTTTATGAGAAGCATGATGTTAATTGCAAAGGACTAAAGGAGAATTTTCCCATCACTTGGCATCAAGCAAAAGAAATACTAAGGAATTGTAACACTTGCTCTTTCTATAACCAACCATCTTTACCTGCAGGAAGTAATCCTAAGGGTACACAGAGAAATGACATCTGGCAAATGGATGTGTTTCACTTCCCAGAATTTGGAAAGATGAAATATATACATCATATTATGTATACTTACTCTGGAATGCAATGGGCAACTGCCCTGAGTTCTGAAAAGTCTGATGCTATACTTATTCACCTTTTGGAAGCCATAGCCATAATGGGAATTCCCACTCAGATTAAGACTAACAATGCTCCAGCTTATATTTCCCAAAAAATGAAACTAATTTTTGGATATTATAATAAAAAGCATATTAATGGGATACCACACAATCCTATAGGAGAGGCAGTTGTAGGGAGATCTCACCTCACTTTAAAAGAGATGCTTTATAAGCAGAAGAGAGAAATGGGAAAATCCAGGGAGAGGTTGCATAGTGCCTTATTGACTTTGAATTTTCTTAACGCTGAGAAAGAGGGAATATCAGTTGCTGAGAGAAATTGGGTAATAGAAAAATCTTCCATGATAAACCAATACATCTACTTCAAGGATGTATTGACTTCAGAATGGAAGCCAGCATATGTGTTTCGATGGGGTAGGGGTTTTGCTCTTGTTTCCACAGGAAAAGAAAAGTTATGGGTACTGATAAAATTAATGAAGGTCTGCTTCGAAAAGGAGTGCCCTCCTGAGGAGGAGAAGTAATTGTTCATCCTTGATATTGCAAATGGATACATGGTAAAGAAAACACATTTAACAAGACCAGGGCAGGGTCTCAACTTTGCCTTTACAGGAAAATGGAAACAAGTACTTTTAAGACATTGACTAGACATTGAATAATTACTCACCTGCAATAGTGGAGAGATCGATGATGTAGGAATGTAAACAATGAACTATAAGACCAACTGATACAAATATGCACTACTGGGTAATGTCTCAATTCTTACTGCTTTGAATCTTACATCTACACCTCTAAAAAAATTGTGGTCCTGATTTGACTACTAATAGGTCTGGATTTAGATTGGGAGGAAGTGGCTTTCTCCCTCTCTAAACCCAAGCATATTGGTAAAGAAAATCTGAGAAATTCTGTCTCATATCAGAAAAGCCACCTGGTGTGGGACAGAAGACAATTAGAATGTTTAGGAACCAATATTATTGTGACTTCATCTTAAACCTTATTTATCTCTGTATTTATACCTTCCAAACATCCTGTCTGTATACAATATTCTGAAGTCATAAAGGATATAAATATCTTCTTTGGGTATCAAAAATGCTTATGTTTTCCATTGTAAATAACATTTCCTTCTATGAGCTATCTACAAAGAATCTGGAACTGAGATGGGGCCCCAACCGCAACAACTCCTACTGTTGAAACAGGAATAAAAGGGAGAGTATGAGAGAGAGAGAGGGAAAGAGACAGACAGACAGACAGACAGACAGACAGACAGACAGAGAGGGGCAGAAATAAAGAAATCAAGAACCTGGTGCACATCAATTAATGATTGCTTTTAGAAAATATATTATTCAAAAACAATTGCAAGATAGCTCTCTATGATAATCCTTCAGGTCACATTTCTAATAAGAATTCTAGATGGAGTTACCCAGCATTCTGAGAATGGTTATAGATGTGTATAGTCAGTTCATTAGGATCTAACCATTGTTTTAGCTTTTACAGTATCCCAAAGAGATGCCTTCGCCCTTAAGTCAGCAGGAAGCAACTTTATGAAAGACTACACCCCCTTTCCCAATAAGTTTTGTGCTCTGAGTGTTGTGGGTAATTTTTATTCTTATAGAATAGTTATAAGTTAAAATTGGGTTGAGAACCGAACAATAATATAGCCTCAAGGATCTCTTTTGAAGAATAGAAAGGGGAATAGGTAGGATAGATAAAGGTAGATTGTTCTACCTACCTATAAACAATTTTTAGCTGAATATATGGGTTAAACTAAAGACAATTTGCAATAGCATAGATATTTGTATATTGATACAAATGTGAAATTATTTTATATGTTTGATTGAGATAATTTGTACATTGGTACAAAGTTTAATTTGAAATTGCTTTATATAACCAAAACAACTTCTATATCGATATAATACTAAATCTGTAACTGTTATGTAAAATTGAATCTCTAACTGATATATTTATATATGCTTCTACCTATGTTTAAAATATTTGCACCCTATTGTCACGTCCACTATACAATTACTACCTCCATTTATCTCTACTAAATATAACGCATGATTGCACTAGTTATGATATATGCAGAAAATGTTTTATATACCTCTGATTTGATGATACGTATGTATATACATGTCTATAATACTGTGGCCACTTTACATGGTATATATACTTCTGGCTAATGTTTGATAGTCTTACTAAAAGTCATTGTTCAGAGATTATACACCCCTTATATAGGTAATTTAATTTTATAGTACAGACCTTAATCCTTAGGACGATAAAAACTGCAGTCAGTATTACTTAAGGTTTCATGTCACAGTCATCTCAGATACAGGTTAGAATATCATAGATAGACAGGAGTCTTTAACCATTTCATAGACACAGAGATTATGGCATGTAACATTTGGATTTCGGCTGCAAGAGATGCGACAACTCCTGGTGTCACTGCCCCTTTCACAAGATGGTGTCAACACCATCAAGGACACTCCTTTGGAGTTTGTCCTTTTGACAGACAATGACCGGTTTAAAGAACTGCCCTTACCTTGATTGCTGACAGTACACACATGATGTCCAAGCTGGATGAACAAGATGAGGGATGTAGACTGACAAAACCTGCCTGGACTGGATAAGACAGTCCCTCCAAAATTGCCCTGCTTGTGAAAAGATCTGTCAGATTCCATAGGTCTGTAGCCAATATGATGGATGCTCCAATGACGCACAAAACCATAGGTGATTGTCCAGGTAGCTGTGTTGCTGTCCTCTCCCAAATTTTGGAAGCTACTACTTCCATGTGCTTCTGATTTTCAGATGATACATTTTCCTTCTCAGGTCTTGAAGGGGTTGAAGAATAGGTATTTAAGGTTACTACCCTATTATCCCTCAGTGAAGAACATTCAGGTCTTGGATTTTCACTTTCCCAGATGAACCTTTTGAAGTAATTTATACACCCTACCATCTACCAATATTCTAGAAATATATGATGTACTTTATATGTGTTAGGTTTTGGTTATAGTTTGTGCCTTATCCTCTCCTAGATACTACCTCATAATAATTCCTATTGTATATAGTCTTAGTTTAGAACCTTCTTAGTTAGACAAAAGGGGGAGATGTGGTGGGATTCAGGTGTCAGCTGATAAGGTCCGAAGATGCTTATCCAGGGTCCAGGGCTCCTGAAGGGGGAGTGGCCAATCCCATTCATAAGGGGATGCTACCCTGGGAAGGCCCGTTTTCCTGGTTCCTGACTGCTGGAGAGACCAGTTTGGCATCCATCATCCATTGCTCGGATAATCCAGTCTATCAGGTGCAAATATAAGCTGTAATATAATATAATATCAATTCAACACTGTATCATGAGTGTTGGCTTATATTTTAATAAATATTAATCTTGCATTGGTGCATTTTAAGAGAAACTCCGCCTATAGCCATCTTTTTATATATTGAAAGAAGCATGTTTTTCTCTACTAACAAGTTTTTCCCATCCTCCAACATTAACCTTCAGCACAAACAAATATGTCAAGTATGTATTCCCTCAACTTTTACATCAAAACCTCTTTAAATCAAAAACAGTAATTACTATTTGCTAGCTTGGCCAAAAACCAAGCCAGGTACATCCTGTCTTTATGAAACTAAAAGGTGATTGACATAGCCACACATTTTCAAGAACAATATCATTCAAAATTTAACAAAGCACATTTACAGAAATAGGGGTAATTTGCCTTTAATCCTGTCAGAACTGACTCAGAACAGCTCTCTGGGCCTGAAGTGAGAGCTCACATCTCCAGACAAGAAACCTGAGAAGAATCAGCTCCCAAAAAAATTTAGGTGAAAATTTTTGAGAAACAAATGAACTTCCCAGGAATTATCACATTTGTTACATGTATGGCTGATGAAGTGACACTAAGATAATTATCAATATTGTGGTAGAGAAGACAGTATGCCAACCACAGAGTCCCAGAATTATTTGTTGCTGTCCCAAAGTCTCATTCTTTCCAGTGAGACTCTCATCATGGGCTTTGCCTTATCTGGAGACCAGTTGGACATGCATTCATGTACTGGCCTGATACTGGTCTGAAACTAGGCTACACAGTTCCTAACATAATGAAACCTTCTTTTTAATGAAATTTTTTTATTTACTTAATTCTTTCTTTTAAAACAAACATTTGAATTCATTTCTGAAAGTAAGAAGCTTACTTATTTAGATTCTCAATTTCTTTTAGATTTTCTATTTTATTTGTTCTGAGATGTTTGTTTAGCCTGCATTTTCTCAGTGAGGTATTTCTATGGTTTGAATTTTTTGCATACAACATACGCAGACAGGTTCTTAATTTCAGGTATCTTTGAGGTCTTCTCTAATAAACATATTGTTCCCTAGCATATCTGTAAGTTTTTATTTTAACTTTGGCAATTGCTTCAAACATTTCAGTCTAAACATTATTCATTGTGTAAACTCTGGAACCTTTTTTGGTGTTATTTTTTATTTATTTTTGTTTTTCTACCTTCTTGATTTCTTTATCTGAGAATTTTGTAATTCACATCAGAGATTTCTTCTGTGACTGTTCCTCTTTTTATATGTTTTTCTGTGATCAAATGTAATCACTTTTACTTTTACCCCTAGAAAGTCAAAGCAGTGAATCTGTTAAGATAATTTCTTCTAAATGTTTTTTCTTCTTCTCATTTTTCATTGTTCTTTGGAAAGAAAAATTAACTGAAATTATATTGTGATAGTTTTTCTTATTGGTCAACTTAACTACATCTGAAATTAACACAATGAGTGGGCACTCTCTCATCTGTGAAGAATTTTTTCTTAAATCATTTGAAGTGGAAAACCTAGGTCTAATCCAAATATATGAGGTAGCAAGATCTGTCTTTAGTTTGAACCCAAACTTCCTGCTGAAAGCCTATCTATATAAAGGATATGAAAAAAATTCTCTCTCCAGACCATAGCCTGTAAGCCATTCTATGTATGTATGTATGTATGTATGTATGTATGTATGTATGTATGTATTCTGTATGTATGTATGTGTATACACACACACACGTGTGTGTGTGCAGGATATATATAGAGAGATACATTATATAAATTATGTTACTTTAGAGAACCATGAGTAATATACATATATAGTTCGTGTCATAATCACACACTTAGAAATTGTGTTACTATTACTAATGTCTTTTTTTCTAAAAAATAAAATAAGTTAAATGTACTAAGGCTAATGCTATAGTATTGGCATCAAAACCCACAAAAGTTCATACTGAACTCTTTGTTTCAGCTTTGCCTCAGAGGCATTTGGGTGTATTGTGTTAGAGCCTATTTGGAGAAAGCAGGTCACTTGAGTGAGCTGGAACGTCATACTTGCATTATGTTCTTTGATTGCTTTCTGCTTCTTGTCACTAATGACTTTCTCTACATGCTTAGCCTCCAGTTTTACTCTTCTTAAGGCACGAGCTATTCTGTCTGTCCATGGTTCCTCACACTAGGGAATTGGGAAATTCCCCACAATGCTATTGGTACATGCATGTTAGAATTTTACCAGTATCATTAGTATCATTCCATTGTTCTTCACAAACCTAGATTTTGTTAGTCTATTTTCAATCCATATATTACTATAAATTTTCTATACTGTGTACTGATTTTTTTCCATTTAGGATAGATTGGAAGGCTTAGAAAATTAATAACTTTGATTAATTCATTATCTTACAATTTAAATCTAGGGACTGATGAGATTTCTCAGTAGTTATAAGTGCTTACTATTCTTTCCAGAGAACTGAGGTTTGCTTCTCAGCATCCATATCATGGATATCACAGTCACCTGTAATTCCAATTCTGGGGAATGTAGCACCATTTATTGTCCTTGTTGAGTACCTGCATACATGTATCCCCACACACTCATACACAAATAAAAAATAAAATAAAGTAAAATCTTGGGCTGAGGAGATGGCTCAGTGGTTAAGAACACTGGCTTATCTTTCAAAGGACTTGAGTTTGATTCCTAGCACTCACGTGGTGGCTCATTACTGTCTGTAACTAGAGTTCCAGTAGATCTAATTCCCTCTTCTGGCCTCTGAGGGTACTAGACACAGATGGTGCACAGGCATAAATGCAGTCAAATCACCCATACAGAGCAAATAAAATAAATAAAATTGATTTAAATTAACAAAACAAATATGGCTCATGAAATTATGCAGAATGGGAAGCAGAAATAGTATAAGACAACCACAGAGGATTGAGATCACCAAAAAATTAAGGCACCTTCTAGATACAACATGACTAGAGACTGTGATAATATGCACAGAGCCAGCATGGGTCTGTACCATATAGAATCTTAGAGTTAAAAAAAGTAGACATAAGCCCTCATTCCTAACCCAGAAGCTATCTAATAGGTAGCTACTTGCAAACAAAAACTTAATTTTCCCAAGACAGTTTCACTGAAAAAACCAACCACTCTTCAGGGTAGATTCCATGCTCAGAAGTAGATTGCCAATTGAAAACAAATTTTATAGCATCTTTTTTTTCATCTCATACTGTTAGATGAAGGCATTTTTTCTACCTTAAAGATATATTTATTACATAATATAGCTCCTAGTTTTGTGAATTGCGTATGTGCAAAGGCATGTGTGTATCTGCATCTATATTTCTTATATTTTTTCTTTGACTGTTTTTTGTTTTGTCATTTTGTCATATTTCAATTTATTTGGTTTTTATTAACCTTATTTATGTTCTTATTATTCCTTAGAATTTCTTTTGTTTTGTTTTCTAAGGAGAAATGGGAAAGGTGTGGTTACAGACAGGAGGGAAGTTAAGGCAGAACTGGGAGTAGTAGAGAGAGGGAAAATGTAATCAGAATATATTTTATGAAAAATATTTGTCTTCAAACAAAACAAAAATTTAAAAACTAAAGAATAATAGTCTTCTAAAATGCTACTTTTAAGAATAACAATTGACTTTTAGTTCATATACTTTGTCCCTTGTCAACATCATTTGTATTGAGAAAAATTTTAATGGCTCAATATTGCTTTCAAATAATATTATTCAGACATTCAAAAAGATGTTATTCATTAGAACTTTCTAAATCAAGGTACTCTCTTTTTCTTCATATATATATATATATATATGTATGTATGCATGTATGTATATGTATATATATATAGTATTCAGAATTTTTATTATTACTCTACGACTACATACCTGAGAAAAAGAATACTAACAGATGTGATTTTTGTAGTTAGTCTTATGTTTCAACATTGGCTTTGATACTTTAGTGAAGCAATAGGCCATATTGGGGAGTAGGTAAAATCAACTATTATGGCTGTGAAGTGAAGGAGAAAGAAAATGGGCAAGTGCCACTGTATAGAAATAAATTTGACTTCCAACTACGAAGATTCCCAAATAGTATTAATCTCTAGGAATTCCATCACATTTCAATAGTGAATGACCTGGAAATACAATGAGCTTTCAAGGAACACTTATCTTTATCACAGAATGCCTACCTACTTACCTTCCACATAAGGTTTCTGTTTTTTTCTAAGCATGCCTTCTCACTGTATCTTAGACAGGATTGCCTCTAGTAACTTAGGTAGAATTCTTTTTTGGGTCATCAATTTTTAAAAATTTTTTATTCCTATTTGTACAAATGAAAGTTGTTACTTTACTCTCTGATTCAATTAAAACTGAGTTGGAAAAATTAAGTCCTTTAAATTTGTTTGACATTCCTAGCCTTCATGCACTAAGGTGGCTCAAATTGGAGTAGAAAGAACTTTATTAATACTCAGTTTTATCAGTTCAAGAATATAAAAGATTCTACCTATTGTCCAGCATTATTTATGTGATACAAACTCTAGACTGATGTTATTTAGTAATATAAAGTGACATAAGCATTGGCATATGTACAATAATATGGATATAAGAAATATAAAACAAATATCACTAGCATTTATGTAAGCCAATCACCCCTGATAATATACAAATTCATTTTTAAACTAAGTTACCTTAGTGCAAGGAAGTGAACATATGTTAATAACAGTTTTTTACAGTCATATGTGAAATTCTAGTAGAGAATTAATAATTTATCATTCTTTACGTATAGAAACGTTCTAAATTAATTTGAGCCAGTTTTCCTTGTTTCTTATTGATAAATACTGTAAATAATAAATAAAAACAAACCTACACACGAAGAATTTGTTCTTGAATTTATAGTGCTTCCATGTTCAGAAAAATTTACTTTTCTAAATAAATATGGCAAAGTTAAAATTATTATTATTGAAAGATAATTCTCCCATTCTAAGTATTTTAATGTTACAAAATCAGTTATCTGTTACTAGTAAATATCATGTGCTCCTTTATCATCTAGGAGAACTACTTCTGTCAGATCCATAATGTTAGAAAACATCATGTACCCCTTATTGACTTTCCTATACTTTTATGATAAAATATATAGGCTTAAACTCATTTTGCCCATTTATCCTGCAAAAGCTGGTTTTTTAAATTGCTACCTGTGTTGCTGTAAATCTCTTTGATCTGAACTAAGAGAAATTGGAATTTAAGTTATATGTGAGATAATATCAAAAATCTGTCAAATGTTTCAGTATTTGTTTTTAGAGTATGGATATGTGTTAAACTTCAGTTAAGCAGTCAAGGGGAAAACTTATAAGATTATTGTTTCTCTACAGTTTGACAATCCTCATTAAATGCAAAGCAACTGCAGTCATTTAAGGTATGTCTAGTGTCAAACTAGAGCTACCCATGACAATTGTGCTTATTAGTGGAAGAAAGAGAGAATTTAAATAAAAATTACAAAAGCAAACTTGGAAAAAGTGTCACATGGGAAGATATGTTTGAAATACTTTTAGAATCTTGTTTTAATTAGCTTTATAGGAAGACAGAGAAAGATTACATTGCATATGTATAGAATACATGACATTGTAACATGGTTCTGTAAACTAAGACAAATGAGACAGAGGCACATTTAAGTTACAGTTCTTTAGGAAATTATGAAATAAGTTTCAATAATAAATTACAGCAAACACATGCTTAGTGACAAAATAAAATATGCTACTTCATAATTATTATAAACCAATATCATGGTTTATATTAAGAATTGGAGAATTGAAAAAGAATCAAATTAAAATCAAAGTACCGATAGTTCTAATATAAATTCAAATGCAATATTTAAGGAATTGAAACAGAAATTGTCTCTGACATTATGGGTAGATATCTTCTCAATGTATTTGAGAAAAGGTGGGATTTATAACTTCCACAAATATCAATAAACTACTCTAATTGTGTTTTATAATTTCCAAGATCAGATCCTCTACTTTGAGCCCCAAACTTTTGGCTTATTGTTCATCTTCACTCTTCACTGAGCATTATTATTACACCTGTGTACTGTAGTTTCTATTTCACTTGTTGTCCTGAATAAAATGTCTTTTAACTAAATATATTTTTCTTTTTTGTCTTGGCATATTTAAACTAAGTCATCTGTCATTTTGCATAGCTTAATTCTCTTCTCTAAAATAATAATTATCTAAGAACATTTAAAATGTTCTTTTTCAATATAATACATCCACATAGAGTTGCAGATAGTAATATATTTATCATTTAGCTACTTTATGCTAAGGACTATATTAAACACAATTATAATACAACTTAAATCCAGGAAAATGAATTTATGTAATTCTGTTTATGTGTATGTGTGTACATAGGCTATTTGTGACTTCTGTTTTTTTACTGTTCAGTGTTACCCTGTGTTGTATGAAAGATTTGTCTTGAGAAAATTCAACAGACACACATCTAATCATTTCAGTTAAGAAACATATAACAGACCAAACCTCAACTTGGTAAATCAATTAACTTTGCTGTGGTTACTTATAGAATGAAGGTGAGAGATGATATACAGGAACATAAACTACTAAAAAGTCTACTGCAACATCAAAAGCCCATCTCTGGAGGTGTGACATTATAAAAAAACTGAGAAGCTTGAGCAAACTTCAAAATGTTCAGGAAACTCAAACGTTGGAGAACATTGTTTACAGGAGTTTACGTTTTCCTAAATCTCTTCCAGGAAGCTCAGATAGTCTCTAATCTTTTGGCTTGTTTGAGAATCTTGGAAGTTTGGCTTCTCTGAGTGACTCTGAGAGTGCTTGTAGTAAAGGGGCCTAGTGAATCTGAGCAGTTTCACGGAGTTCCTGAAGCTCTTTTGAGTTGTTTACTTCCTGTTTTATGGAACTTCTCTTCAGGGTGGAATGTTTATGTCTGGGAGAAAATTGCTACACAGTACTCTAAGATCTTTCCACTTTTTTTTTCTATACATAAACATGTACAATATATTCATGCCTTGGCAACTGGTGTGACCCAATTTTCTTGACCCAATGGAGCTGCACTACTACATATCTACATTTCTATTTCCTTATGTGGATACTCATCATGAGTTAGAGTTTTTGTTCTAAATTTGTTGACCCCATTTCAGGAGTGCTCAGTAACTGAACTGTTCTTGTCTTACATTGTCTTGCCTAACAAACTCTTACCTGTCACTGACCACCAGTCCTCAAAGGACATCCATTCCTAGAGAACTGCCTAGGTGGAGAGGATCAGGCAACAACCTTTTGAATTTCAGAGAATGAGACATGCATAACCTCATGTGAATGGCTTTAAGCAGGATCTATAAGTGCCATTAAAACCTGAAGTTCACCTCAGTGGCTTCCTGTTTGTTGCTTGATGTGCTGTAGGACACATTTAAAAAGGAGAAGGATTAAAAGCACCATGCCACCAATCAAAACATAAGTAAGAATGCAGGAGGGATCAAAAAGTCAAAAGGTTAATTTGTTATTGTGACTAATTGAAGGTGGAATCTGAAATGAGGCATTTGATGAAAGAAAGAAAGAAAGAAAGAAAGAAAGAAAGAAAGAAAGAAAGAAAGAAAGAAAGAGAGAGAAAGAAAGAAAAAGGGGGAGGTAAAAAGCAAGGGGCTTACTCCAAAGACCAGGTGCCCTCAAAATTTTTGGTGGTCAGTACCAGGTCCATAAAGCATGGGCCTATGGAAGAATTGGTGATAACTACAAGGAAAGCACAGGTAGATCCAGTTCACCCCCGCCCCCTAGTATCAAGGCTGATACTTTAGGGAATGAGCTCTAAGATGTCAGTTCATGCATGAACAATGAACTCTGGAACTCCTGCAAGAGACTCCACAAACTGCCCATGCCATTTGACTGTCATCTACATTTAGGGGTGTAGTTTCTTTGCATGAAGGTTCCTTAGGTGTTATCTCAGAATCAGTGAGTTCCCAACAGTTCAGTTAAACCATCTCTGGGTCTCTTCCTCGTGATTCTGATCCCTTTATTTACATACTCTCTCCTCCTTCCCTTCAGCTGGACTGGGAGCTTGACATAGTATTAGCTGTGGATCTGCTTTGCCTTAATCACTTGCTGGATGAATGTTCTATAATGACAATTAGGGTGGTCATTCATTTGATCATAGGGGAAGTCCTGTTGAGGCCCCCTCTCCACTATTGCTTGAGTCCTAGCTTGGGACATCTTGTGGGCTTTTGGGTGTTTTTCTGTCACCAGGATCCCTCTATCAAGATATCTATTTCTTAGTTCTTCCTCTCTGTTACCCCTCTTACTCAACGTTTTCATTATCTCATGGTTTATTCTCACCTATCCTTGCTCACTCCTCCATATGATCCCAATTTACTCACCACATGTCCACTCTTTCCCCTTTCCAGGGAATCCATTGGGTCTCTCTTATATTCCTCCTGTTACATAGCTTCTTGGAGTTTGTGGATGGTAGCCTGGTTATATCTGAAATCCAGTTATGATTGAGTACCTACCATGTCCATCTTTCTGGATCTGTGTTACCTGACTCAGGATGATACTCTGAAGATCCACATCTTTACCTGAAAATTTCAGGATGTCATTTTTTTTTTACTGCTGCATAGTGTTCTTCCATTGTACAAATGTACCACAATTATTTTAATTCATTCATAAGTTGAGGGGCATCAAGGTTGGTTGCAGGTTTTGACTATTATGAATAATGCTGATATAAACATAGTTGAGGTGATGACCTTGGGGTAAGAATGTGCATCTTTTGGGTATATGCCCAATAGTGGTATTACTGGTTCATTGGGTAAAATGATTCCCAGTTTTCTGAGGAACCACCTTACTGATTTCCAAAGTGACTGTACAAAGTTACATTCCCAACAGCAATGGAGGAGTGATCCTCTTGTTCCACATCCCCTCCAGCGTAGACTGTCATCTGAGTATTTGATCTTAGCCTTTCTGATAAGTATAAGATGGTATCTCAGAGGGTTTTTTATTTGCATTTCTTTGACGGCTAAGGATGTTGAGCAAATCTTTAAGTGTCTCTCTGCCATTTGAAATTCTTATCTTGAGAATTCCCATTTTGGCTCTGAACCCCATTTTTAAAATAGGTTATTTGGGTTTTTTGGTTTCTAGTTTCTTGGGATATCTATATATTTTAGAGATCAGTCCACAGTCAAATTTAGGGTTGGTGAAGATCTTATTGAATGTGTCATTTGCCTTACAGAAGCTTCTCAGTTTCAGGAGATCCCACTTACAGATTATTGTTCTTAGTACCTGTGCTTCTGGTATTATATTTAGGAAGTGGTCACCCGTGCCAATGCATTCAAGGGTGTTGCCCTCTTTCTTTTCTATTAAGTTCAGTGTAACTGGGTTTATGTTGAGGTCTCTGATTCCCTTGGACTTGAGCTTTGTCCAGGGTGATGAACATGAATCTATTTGAATTCTTCTATATACCACCACCCAGTTATGCCAACAGCATTTGCTGAAGATACTCCATTTAATTTGATGTTGCCTGTTGACTTACTGTGCTTTGCTTTTATTATGGTTAGGTATTTTCCCTGTATAACTGATCTCTCCAGGACTTTTATCAAGTAGGACTGTTAGGTTTTGTCAAAGGCCCTTTTAGCATCTAATGAGATGATCATGTAATTTGTTTATAAGATGAATGGCATTGAAAGATTTTTGTATGTTGAACCATCCCTGCATCTCTGGGATGAAGCCTACTTGATCATGGTGATGTTTTTTTTTTTTTTTTTCCGATATGTTTTTAAATTCAGTTTATCAGTATTTTATTGAGTATTTTTGCAAAAATATTCATAAGGAAGATTGGTCTTTAATTCCCCTTCTCTGTGGCATCTTTGTGTGGTTTGGGTATCAGGGTGACCATAGACTAATTTGTCAATGTTCCTTCTGTTTCTATTGTGTGGATCAATTTGAGTATTGGTATTTCTTTGAAATTCTGGTAGAATTCTGCACTGAAATCATCTGGCCTTGGACTCTTTTTCTGCTTAGGAGACTTTTAATAACCACTTCTATTTCCTTGTATGTCTATTTACATTATTTATCTGCCTTTGATTTAGTTTTGCTAAGTAGTATATGTCCAGAAAGTTTGTTTCAATTTTCTTTATATTTTCCAATTTTGTGGAGTACAAACTTTTGAAATATGAGCTTATGATTCTACAGATTTCTTTGGTATCTTTTGTGATGTGCCCATTTTGATTCATTCATTTATTTCTTTGTATATCCCTCTTAATTTGGATAAGATTTTGTGTATTTTGGTGACTTTCTCAAAGAACCAACTTTTTGTTTTCTTGATTCTTTTTTTTTATTATTCTCTTTGCTTCAATTTTTATTAATTTCATCCCTGAGTTTGATTATTTCCTTTCCTCTACTTCTAGGTGAGTTTACTTCTATTTGTTCTAGAGCTTTCAGCTGGCTGTTAAGTCACATATGCAAGATTTCTCCATTTTTATGTAGGTACCTAGTGCTGTGAACTTTCCTTTTGGCACTTTCCTTGCACTCCATAAGTTTTGGGTATGTGGTAGATTTATTTTTATTCAATTCTAGGAAATCTTTAATATCTCTTTAATTATTCCTTAACCTAGATGTGGTTCAATTGAGAAATGTTTAGCTTTTATGAACTTATAGGCTTTCTGTGTTTGCCTTCTTGTTAAACTACACCTTTAGTCCACATTGATCTGAAATTATACAAGGGGTTATTCCCATTTTTTGTATTTATTCATATTTTTTTATGACTGAGCATGTGGTCAATTTTAGAGAAAATTCCATTAAAGCTGAAAAGAAGGTATATTCTTTGGTATTTGGGTGGAATCTTCTGTATATATCTGTTAAGTCCATTGGAGTCATAATATCTGTTAGTTCTCTTATATCTCTGTTGAGTTTCTATCTGGTGGACCTACTCATTGGTGAGAGTGGGGTATTAAAGCCTCCCACTATTAGTGTGTAGGGTTTGATGTAAGGTTTAAGCTTTAGTCATGTGTCTTTTACATATGTGGGTGCCCTTGTATTGGGGACATAAATGCTTAAGATTGAGATTTCTTCTTTATGGATTTTTCCTGAGATAAGTAATGTTCTTCCTGATGTCTTTTGATTAAATTTAATTTGAAGTCTATTTTGTTAGATATTCGGATAGCTACACCAGCTTGTTTCTTGAGTCATTTGATTATAAAGTGTCATCCAATCCCTTTACTCTGAGGCAGTGTCTGTCTTTGAAGTTGAGCCGTGTTTCTTATATGCAGTAGAAGGATGAATACTCTTCATATTCATTGTGTTAGCCTATGTTATTTTATAGGTGAATTGATTACATTGACATTAAGGGATATAAATGACCAGTGAGTTTTTAATTCCTGTTATTTTTGTGGTAGTGTGTGTGTGTGTGTGTGTGTGTGTGTGTGTGTGTGTGTGTGTGTGTGTGTGTGTGTGTATTTCCCTACTTTTGGGTTGCTTCTGTGGAGTTATTTATTGTTCATGGCTTTGTGGATTTTCCAAGCTTCATTGGGGTTGAAGTTTTCATTCTAGTGCTTTCTGTAGGGCTGATTTGTTCATCTGGTTTTTTCATAGAATATCTTGTTACTCTACCTATGATTATTGATAATTTTGCTGCTTATAGTAGTCTGGGCTGGCATTTCTTGTCTCTTAGTGTCCTTATAACATCTACCTAAGACCTTCTAGCTTTCATATTCTACATTGAGAAGTCAGGTATTATTCTGATGGGTCTGCATTTATAAGGTACATGATCGTTTTTTTTTTTTTTCAACTCTGAAAATTCTTTCTCTGTATAGTGTTTGATTAATATGTTGAGGGCAAACATTTTGGGGGCAGTCTTGTCTATTTGGTATTTTCTAAGCTTTTTGTATCTTCATAGGCATTTTCTTTTTAAGGTTGGAAAAGTTTTCTTTTATGATTTCATTGAATATATTTTCTGTGCCTTTGATCTTGTATTTTTCTTCTGTTTTTATTATTTTTAGATGTGGACTTTTTACGATGTCACATATTTCCTGGATGTTTAGTGTTATAAATTTTTTCTTTAGTGTTTTCTTTGGCTGTCATATTTACTTCCACTATTGAATCATCCACATCAAACATTCTCTCCTCCATCTGGCATTCTGTTGGCTATGTTTGCACCTGTAGTTCTGGTTGGTTTCTTCAAATTTTCTTCTTCCTACATTTTTTCAGTTTATTTCTTCTTTATTTCAGTTTTTAAGTCTTCCACTGTTTTTGTTACCTGTTTGTTTGCTTTTTCTTAGTATACTAGTCTTTCTTTAAGAAGCTTATTGTTTTCTTACAGTTTTTTGCTTGTCTTTTCCTCTATTTTCTTAAAGGAGTTTTTTTTTTTAATTTCTTCTTTAATTTCCACTTTAAAGGATTCTATCATTTTTATAAAGATAGATTAAGGTCATTTTTTTCTCTCCTATATGCAGACGTTCAGGTCTTGCTGTTGTAGAACCACTAGCTTCTAGTGATGCCATATTGTTCTTCATGTTTTTGAATGAATTTTTGCACTGGTATCTACCCATTTCTTTTGTTGATGTGTACAAGTGTTGTCTGTGTTTCAACTAGTTGTGTTTGGTCTACTAGGTACTTTTGGTGTAATTTGAGCTCCTAGAATCTGTGTCTTAGGGAAAAATTGAGATCTGCAGCTAGAGCTCTTGTGAAGAAACTCTCCAGAGATGTGTCTCAGGAAACCACTCTTGGGATGGGGCTCTCCAGAGGCTCTGTCTCAGTTAGCAGCAGAAGTTGGGCAGGTGGATGATTTTGGGAAATAGATTGAGGCTTATTAGGTAGAAGGTCTGATGTGGGGTATAGTCAGGTTTGCAGGCAGGGTTCCTGCTTACTTGCCTGCAGTTGGTGCTGAAATGGGTTGGGAGCACATTTTGTGCCCTGATACCCGGAACTAGGGGTTGTTCTAGCTCAGCTGGAAGGAAGGTAACTTACCTCATCTGCTGGGGTTCCCTCTCTATTTTTTGATCTGCCTAAAATATTTTATAGAAATGACTCAAATTTTAATCCACCCAGTGCTATTTTGTATAAAAAATTCATTTTCTTTATTGAATCTTGTAATTAATATAGTAGTTTGAAATGAAACTAAAAGAAATATTACATATGACAAAACAAGTTTGTGTGTAATTTTCTTAAAGGGTCTTCTTGTTTTAGAATGTCAAACAGATTATAGTAAGAAACCTAATATATAAAGACTAAAAATAGTTTCACTTGCATTGATTCATAATATTTTAATAATTTTTCTTTTTAATTATTTGTATATATGTATAACTTAGGTTGCTTTCCATTTCTGTGGTAAATACTATGACTAAACCCAAAGAGGTTATTTGACTTAAGTTTCCACATCATTGAGGAAAGTCAGAACAGGAACTCAAGCAGATACTTGAAAGTAGGAACTGAAATACAGATCATGGAAGATTGATGTTTACTAGTTTAATCCTAACAATTTCAGGTCATTTTCTTAAAAACTTGAAGACTAGTTTTCCAGACTTGGTACCACCACAGTTCAGTGGGCCTTTCTACATCATAAATCAATTTTAAAATATTTCAATGTCTTCATATAAGTCTGATGGGGCATATTCTCAATTAAGCTTCTCTAATGACTTTGTCTTGTGTCAAGTTACAAACAAAAATTATCCTAGCACAATTTGGATGTAGCGTGGTTATGTGCATGAGAGTGAAGTGCCCGTAGAGCTAAGAAAAGGCAATCACATAATTTGGGGCTAGTGCGATAAACAACTGTGGGCCACCCAGTGTAAGGACTAGTTATACATCTTAGGTTTACTATAAGAGAAATATGTACTCTTGATGACTTAGCCATGCCTTCACATTTGTTTCATAATATTATATCATAAAAACACAAATATAAATTTAAGTTTTCTAAAGCTGTTAATTTGGATGTGTTTATATAAGTTAATTATTTAAATCATTTACTTTCTAATGTTATGGAAATTAATGACAGGAACATAAGTTTCTCCCTATTGAAGTGATTAACATATCTGAAATCTCAAATTAGAAAGAAATAAATATTTACTACACTATATTATATTTACCACATATATTACTATATGCTGTTTGCTATTTCATTAAAATAGTTGTTCCTTTTCTATTTAAAGTAACAGCATCAGAAAGTATGGATTCCTTATTGTTTAAAAAGAGAAGAGCTCAATTTGGATACTATCTTATATATAATTATTTCTAAATTATTTTGTTGTCACACTGATTATATATGTGATACAAACATTGATTTTCATTACTGATAATTATATTTGAATTAACTGTCCAGACATTTGAAAGAACTTGATTTTATTTTCCTGAAGTAGAATTTAATGCATGAAAAATGCTACCATTAGGCATTAAGGATACTATTTTTTATTTAAAGATGTGTTTTAAATTTTGTGGTTGGTCTGCAGAATGTAAAAAAAAATTTCCTAACCCAAATGAACAACAAAGCAAATAGAAATGTTTGTTAATATCTATATATTTATTTATCATTGATTATTGTCTGTGTGGCATGGTGTCTGTTGTGGCACTACAAGTCAGAGAACATTTTAGATTCTGTTCTCTCCTTCCAGTTTTGTGTGGGTTTGAGTATTAGATTCAGATTGCCAGGATTTTGCAGTAAACACCTTTACAACTGAACCATCTTGCCAGCCCAATGTATTTCATTATTATCTGAATAATATTGTAAAATTTATATGCAAAATTGATAAAATCAGAAAAGATCCTCATTTTTACTAGTGTCACATCTGTGCAGATACAATGTAATTATTGAGAGAATTATTTCTGAGATTTGATATTTTATAGGAAGACAGAGATTTCTCAGTACTCATACTATTGTAAAACAATGTTTTATATTATAAAGCTAGTGAAGCTCTAAAAATAAGGCTATTGACTACAGTACAATAGATAGTTTCTTAATTTTTTGGCACAACAGTAAATTAACCATAGTAGGTTCATAGTCTCATTACCAAGTGAGTTTTTAACTTTCTCATATTTGCCTATAGTTTTTAGTATAAAAGAACATCTAAAATCTATGTTTTCAATAAAGAAAAATAGTTTCAGAGCCTCTTAGAAGGAAGTGCAATAGGTTTTCTGGGCAATTTATATTTTAAAGAAAGGATAAAGGATTTATTTATGAGCTTCCAAGTTAGGAAGGCATTAACAATTCACAGTCCTAAGCATGACCCAAGTAAAGAAGTTCATGACCCTTTGCCAATCTAGAGACAGACAGAAAATGAGGTTTCTCTCTCAAAGCCCAGTAATTTTAGTCTAAATATGTGCAACAAAATCTCAATGTAGCTATTTAGCTGAAAAATTATTGAAATTATTTGATTTGTGATGGAATTAAGAAATGTATATTTTTATAGCACTGGGGATCAGACCTAGGGCTTGTGGCATGTTACGTAATCACTCTGTTACTTTCCTATGTCATTTCCCAAGAATATCTGTATTTTTTTAGTCTATTTCTGTTACTCAGTTTTGTTGGTTAAGCTTCTATCAATAAAAATGAAACATTTTATCAGTATCTGCAGCCCAGTAGCCTCCCAGAATTCAAGAAAAATGTACATTAGTCTAACAGATTTATTTTGTAACGTTATTTATTTATATAGATTCAATAAGTAAATACTCCTTTTTACTCAGATATAACTGAGCATATTGTTGTCATTCCTACCATATCACAGTTGTAAAGTGTTCTTATCAAATTATGTAGGTCAATCATACATAAGGGAATAAAGTATCTACTAAGTCTTCCCAAGAACATTGGCTTAGTTTCCAATTTATAAGGTCTGAGCATTACAGTTGTTTTGCTGTTGTTTCTAAGCCAAAAACAAAACTAAAACAAAGAAACAGATAAAAATCAAAAACACTCTCTGATAGGTTAATGACTTTTTAAAAGTTTATGTACCACTTTCTATAAAAATATATTTGTCTTTATTAATCCAAAAATAATTATTCCACTTAAATGTATATATTGTCAAAATATAATGTGTCAAATTATGATATTTTTACCATAGTGTAGTCGGAGTTTTACTTACAAGGCACCAGTCCAAAATAAATATTTATTGGAATATAAATCAACACTCATGATATTAGTAACAGTTTATAGTAGCACCTGAATAGGGACTGGAGTAGCTGAGCAATGGACAAGTGATGGACAGACAATGGATTCCAATTCTGTCTCTCCAACAGCCAGCAGCCAGGAACCAGGAAGAGAGCCTCCTCGTGTCCCAGCAGCCACTTATCAATGGGGTTGGCCACACCCCCTCCAGGTTGGCCACACCCCCTCCAGTGTCCAGGGCTCCTGGATAAGCTTCTTCTGACCTTATCGGCTGACACCCTTAATCCCGCCACACCATAGTGTGTTTTGAGGATTTTTTTTTCCATGATAGATATGTTTAATTTTTGGAATTTAGTTTGCTACTTGATAGTCCCTGTAAAAAAGGGCATCAACAATGTTCCTAAGTTCCTAATACTGCTTTTCATGAGTATCATCCACTGGTAGTTGACAGATACAGAAGAAATCTTCTGATGTGAGCTAGGTGGTGTTGATGCAGATAGTCTCTCATCTTTTTCTTACTGATCCACACAAAATGGACCTTATGGTGAACAGCAGAGCTTTGAAAAACAGATATTGACTCAATGTTACTCTCTGTCCATACTATCTGGGTTGGATGGCCTCTTGTTCTTAACTTATCACATATGGTCATTTCTTTCCTTTAATAATTCTTCTTCCTTAGTGCTACCTTCCAACCACTATCAATATTCTTATTATTGAAAACAAATCCTGTCATATTACTTTCAGACTAGTAACTTTAGTGACTGATGAGAATCTTGGTACTGTCTAAACCCTGGTATGATAAATCAGGCCCTACAAGGTCTGTTGACATTTCCCACCTCAATTTCTATCTACTATCAGTCTCAGCCTCTTTGCTTTTCTGTATTTCATCAACAAGCCATGCCCATCAGGATTCTCCCTTTGTATATGGCCATTATATAATTTATGGAGGAATTATATTCTTCTAAGGTCTCACTGATATTTTTTCAGAACTCAATTTTCAAGCTCTCCTTCCAAGACTTCCCAATGGGTGAACTCATGCTCCTGAAGCACATGCCTGAGTAGGTGAGGCAGTCATAGCAGGGTGTTGGCAGTGACTACCAACAGGTGGTAGTGGGGTGAGGAGAACACCATCTTCTCTTTGTGAACTTTAGCCTCTAAACAACATTTTTCATTAAGGTTGAACCAAAGAAAATGAAAGTGATTTCAATCACAGTTTCTTCTATTTCAGTTCATCAGTGTAGCAGTATAGGAATAGAGGAAAGGTATCTAAAAACACTGATACTGAGTATGTTTTAAATAAAGATTTATTAACTTTTATTTTATATGTGGGAGTGCTTGTACATACATATGTACAACATACATGCCGAGTGCTTATAGAGGTCAGAAGATATTGAGACCTTCTGAAACTGGGATTTACTGATAGTTGTGAGATGCTGCATGAATTCAGGAACCTAAATTGGGTTTTCTGAAAGAACAGCAAATCCTTTACATTGCTAAGACAGCCTTTCAGGCCCCTGTATTGAACAGTTTTGTTCTAGTCAAGTCTTGTGCTTGATCCTCCAAATCTGTGGGTTCTATGAAAACCTAGTATTCTAACTATAAATTGATTGCCTTTGTATACAGAAAAGTTATATATCATGTGTGTATCTGTCAAATAGACCCATGTAGGATACAATAGCATCCTAGAATATGTATTTATTGTCAAGTATATTTGTTGATTGACCCTTGAAACAAATGCCTTTATTTGTTTTACTCATTCCACATTAATCACCATAACCATTAATATTTCTTTTGATTTATTTTTATTTTTTATGTTTTTTGGTTTTTGTTTTGTGTTTGTTTGTTTTAGGTAGGTCTTCTTCTCTATGTACCATTGTCTATATTAGAACACTCTATGTGGAACTGCCAGCCTCAAACTCACTAAGATCCACCTGGCTTTCCTCCCAAGTGTTTTGAGGCATCCTAGAGATAATTTGATTACTTATTTTTTTTTAAAGTGAAACCACATATACTGGTGGTCATGGGGTCTACTCTTAATACTAGTTTGGAGAACACTATTTTTTTTTCATTTTCAAATGGTTATCTGTTGGATATAGGTTCTGAGTTAAGGGTAGGGGTAAGGGTCCACTTCTCTTTCCAGCTCTAGAACTCTATCTGGTGCAGGCATATGCTGGCCCCAAGCATGTTGCCTCAAACTCTGTGAATTGAAATGTGGGTCAGTCCTGCTGTATTTTGAAGACCCTGTGTGGGAGGTTGTATTGTTTCATTGTAAATAATTGTCCCACCCACTGGTTTAATAAAAAGCACTGATTGGCCAAAGGCAGGCAAGAAGTGTGGGCAGGGCTACCAGACTAAGAAAACTCTGAGAACAGGAAGCATGGAGCAGAATGCCAAAGAGAAGCCGGAATAAGCAGAGGACAACTATGCTGCTCTAAGAAAAGGTACTGAGCCGCATGGCTGAACAAGATAAGAAACATGGGTTAGTTTAAGGGTAAAGAGCTAGTAAGTGATATGCCTGGGTGTAGTAGTGGGGTTTCTTGGTCCCAGGCAGCCAGAGGTCTGAGACCAGAGACCTGCTGCCCAAGACCTCTTAGCTGCCCACTGCTCGCCACTGCTGCTCAGGCCCCCAGATATGACTCAGTCACTTATATTAACTTCAGGCTGTTTGGCCTATGGCTTAGGCACATTGCTAGCTAGCTCTTACATCTTAACTCAACCCATTTCTATTAATCTGTCTGCCACATGGCCCGTGGCTCACCTGTGTTCCTTACATGTTGCTCCGTGGGCCGTTTGCTGGATCTGCCTGACTTTGCCCTGCTTTTCTTACCTATGTTCTGATTTCTCCTCCTACTTCTTCTATGGTGCCTGTCATGGCCCAAAACAGCTCCTTTATTTAAAGATTGAGATTCACAGCATCCATGAGCACATTCTCACATCACCTGGGCCTTAAGTTGATCAGCCTAAAACTATAGTAATCCTCTGTGTGTCTCTGGGAGACTGTGAGACTGCGGGACTGTGGGTCTGTGGCCCTAAACATTGAGGTTAGGACCAAAAGTCTGGGTCAGAAACCTCATACAAAAAATGGCAGCCCAATGTGGGGCATATACAAAATATATACCCACATAAAGCCAAAGAAAGCTTAAAAATGGTCTAGAGCCCAAAGCAGCTTCTGAGTTGTGTCTCTCACATGAGCCATGGTACAGAGACACCATCCATGGTGAGGAATGCGGGATTGGGCTACAATGGCAGGCTTTTGGAGTACAGCTTAAGGTGTAAAATGGTTTGTTCCTGAAGTCTCAGAGGACTCTCAATATAAGCAAAAAGTTATAAATGATGTATTTAAAGTTTCTGTTGATAAGGACAAAATAGAGAATAGAGTCAAAGATGGCTTCTTAGTGGTGATATTTTTTTGGATCAGCTCTGTTTGCCAGAGGCAAGCAGAGGCTTGGCTTTTGAAGAGAAGCTTCCTGATTCAGCCTTAAAGGCAAAACACTTGTAAGTTTTTTTAAGAGGTCCTGCTGCCTAGTACTTAGATGGAGTTAATGAGCAGCAGATGGCAAAGCTTTACTTGTTAATTATATGGACCCTAAAATTCCCCAGAATACCTGGGCTAAAAACATAAATTCTATGAAATTTGACTAGGAGCTGGGTGGAGCCATCCACCCATCCTACCAACTTTGAATCCTGGCAGATTAAAGGTGTGTTCAGAAACAGAAAGAAATAGAACAATCTGGGTGGAGTCAGCCACCCTAGCCAAGCAAAAGTGTGGTCAGAGACAGGAAAAAGTTAAGAAATAAATATACAATGAGACAGTTTTTTTTTTTTTAAAGTCTAAGTGGTTTAGAGTGTGTTGGAAATATAGATGCATAGGCTTAATGAAAGAAGGGAAAAGGTAGAGAAAGCCATTAAAAAAGAAATAGAGTAAAATAAATAAAAAATAAGCCACATAAAGATGGAAAAAACAAAGAATGTCTGTATACTGTATATTATTGTCTTATCTTTAAGCCTCTTGACTGAAAATGACTTAGTAAAAGCTGCTAAAGGCAGTTGATTATAAGTGTTGTTGGAATAATTCAAACTATATATTTTGTAAATGAGTTGACTTTAGAATTTAAATGCAAAGTTATGCTACTTTGAAGAAGAGGTTTTCCTTTTATTTTCACAGAAAATGAGAGACTGTGGATTTATTCCTGGATAAAGAACATAAAGTTTGATAGAGGAAGACCCACTGAAAAATCTCCAATGGAAATGAATGGAACAGATGATTCAGCGTTTCAGAACACTTCTGTGAAGTTTCCAGAGCTCTGTATCCCAAACAATTTCAAGGAGACTGGCTGAGATGACCCAGTCTTACAGACTACTCCACTAAAGACTTGTGCATAATCCTACATTTTTCTTTGGATTCCCATTGGATTGCCATCATCTCCATTCAGTAGGAAGTAGCCTAGAGAATGATTCCCACATTACCAAAACATGGATTATGGATGTTTGTGTTTATTTACAGTGTTGTTTATAAGTTGTTATAGATAAGGGGGGAAAAGAATATTAGATTTGGAGTTCTTTTTGTTTTAAGAAGAGAAAAGGGGATATGTGGGAGATTGTGTTGTTTCATTGTAAATAATTATCCCACCCACTGGTTTAAAAAAAAGCGCTGATTGGCCAAAGGCAGGCAGGAAGTATGGGCGGTGCTACCAGACTAAGAAAACTCTGAGAACAGGAAGCACAGAGCAGAATGCCAGAGAGAAGAGGGAAGAAACAGAGGACAACTATGCTGCTGTGAGAAAAGGTACCGAGTCCCATGGCTGAACAGATTAAGAATCATGGGTTAGATTAAGGCTTAGCAAGTTACATGCCTGGGCCTTAGGGCGATCAGCCTGAAAGTATTGAAAGGGTCTGTATGTCTCTGTGGGTCCGTGGGTCTGTGGGCCTAAACTTTGAGGCTAGTCCTGAAAGTCCAGGCCAAGAATCTCTTACTACAACCCTGATTCTTTGGTATTTTCTGTCTCCTCTGGTTCTTACACTGCCTCCTCTTCCACAGGGTTGCATGATCTCTGAGGGGAAGGATTTGATGGAGACCTCCTATCTAGAACTGAGTGTTCCAATCAGGTTTTAATCTCTGCATAACATTTGGCTCTTTGTCTCTGTATTTTTTTTTCCATTGTTTACAGAAGGAATATTCTCTGATTATGGCTGCACAAAGCTATTTACACGTGTATCTTGCACTTTATCTTTGGCTCCTTTCTTTCTGTTTCTTTTGACCTATTCTGTTTTGTTTTATCTTATTATATTTTCTTTTATCATTATCCTTTAGATACATGTTTGCTTCTAACAAGAGGCCGAAATGTGGTGGTTGGTACAGGGTTCAAAGTGAGTGACAGCAATTGGAAGGAGGTGAAGGATAGGAAACCAGTTTGGCATGAAAAAACTCTATTTTCAAAACAATAAAAATGAAAAAAGTGTGATTAGGCTATTAGATATTTTATTAACTCTGGTGATTTTAATATGCAAATTATAGGAAGTAAAATCATGGGCAACATATTACATACACACACACAAAAGTAACAGCTCTGGCTGTCTTTGAACTAGCTCTTTAGACCAGGTTTGCTTCAAACTGACAGAGTTCTGCCTGCCTCTGCCCCTCATGTGCTAGGATTAAAAGCAAGTGCCATCATCACCCAGTTCATATTGTACATATCCTACTTTCTTCAAATTAACTAGCTATCCTAAACTTCTCTTGTTTTAGTAAACTTGTTTCATTTGGATTCAAATTCATTTCTAAAAATTGTTGTTCATTAATTTTATTGCAATACAGGCCTTATGACTATAGAATTGTAAAAACCAAAGAGCTTTTTTTTTTCCCTATGAGCACAGTTTCATTAATTCAATTGCCAGTAACTTACATATTTTGCTACCAAGGGATTTAATTACCCATGCCAAATTCTCTCCTAATTTACTACCACAATTATATGCAACTAAATGTTTTATCACTTTGTCTTTGTGAATTAAATCATATTTATTTCCTATGGTAGAATAGATCTCCTTATGTTCTATAAGCTTATAAATATTTAAGGGTATGAAACTTTTTATTTTTTAAAATGCAATATAATTGTATATATGACTTTTATGAGTTAGTCACATAACTAACAAGGTATCATCCATTTAAATAATATAAGCCTTAAATATCTTGAGATTTCTGTCTAAATGTATTTTAATGTTTTTGTAAAATGTAATTATTTGCAGTGCCAACATTAATAACCACAAATGTAAGTACAATTTTCAAAAATCTTTTAACAGAAAAATTTTCCTTGATATATTGTCATACTTTGCAAATAGAATTTGCAACATATAATCTAAACAGTATCAATTTCTGTAAACATCAGAAATGATAAACAATGATATGAATATGGGTAATAGGCATACACAGATATATATATATATATATATATACATATATATATATACAATGTATATATATAAAACATGAAGCAATCATAGTACTTGCTAATTTATTTTCATGCATGAGTTATAAGTAATTTAGTGAAAGAGAAATATTTTAAGAGATGTCTTCTTAAGACATTGTGTCTTATGAGTATCATAGGGAGTAGTTAAAACAGTTGTGATATTACTAGGTGGTACAATTTTATAGAACTATCAACTGATACAACAGTCTGTGACTGCTGAAACTTACCACGTTACAGGACAAAATTTCATGGTCTGAAGAGACATATTGCTACGTGCAGTCTGTAACTATGGATAAGATTATTATCACTAATAACAAGTGGTTTGGTTTCTTATGCAATTTATTAATATCCATTTAAAGAATGCATATTGTGTGAATGTATCACATTTTTAAAATCCATTCTTCAGTTTGGTTTCTTATGCAATTTGTTAAATATCCATTTAAAGAATGCATATTGTGTGAATGTATCACATTTTTAAAATCCATTCTTCAGTTGAGGGTCATCTAGGTTGGTTTTATATTGTGGTTATTATACATAATTCTGTTATGCACATAGTTGAACTAAGGTCATTGTGATAACAATATGCATTCTTTCGGTCTATGCCAAAAAGTGGTATTGCTGGATCATTAGGTAGATTGATTCCCAGTTTTCTGAGAAACGGCCATACTGATTTCCAAAGTTGCTGAACAAGTTTACATTCACACAAGCTATAGAGGGGTGTTGTCCTTACTTCACATCTCCTCCACCATAGGTTGTCATCAGTATTTATTATCTTATACATTCTGACAGGTTTAAGATAGTATCATCTTTCTTTTGATTTGTATTTCCCTGATGGCTAAGGATTTTGAAAAATTATTTAAGTGTCTTTCAGACACTTAAATTTTTTCTGTTGATATTTTTTATTTAGGGCTGTACCATATTTTTAGTTGGACTATTTAGTTTTTTTATCTCTAATTTCTTGAATTCTTTATATATTTTAGGGATTAGACCTCTGCCTGATGTAGGGCTGGATAAGATCTTTTCTCATTCTATAGGCTCTTTTTTTCTTATTGACCATGTGCTTTGCTCTACAGAAGCTTCTCAGTTTCAGTAGATCCTATTTATTGTTTCACTCAATGTCTGTGCTAAAGGTTTTATACTTAAGAAGTGGTCTCCTGTGCCAGTGTGTTGAAGGCTATTTCACACTCTTTTTTCTAACAGGGTCAGTGTAACTGGGTTTATGTTGAGCCATTTGATTCAGTTGGACCAGCAGTAAAAAAAAATGACATACTGAAGTTTGCTGACAGATGGATAAAACATAGTAAATATCATCCCAAGTGAGGGAACTCAGACCCAGTAAAAATAAACATGGCATATACTCATTACTAAGTGGATTTTAGATATACAGAAAGGATAATCAGGCTTCAATCTACAACCCCTGATCAGCTAGGTAACAAGGATGAAACTAAGAGAGACATCTTAATTACCTAAGAGAGATCAATAAGATCTCCTGAAAAATTGGGGCCATAGGTGAAAACAGACATAGAGAGGTGGGAAGAGAACATGAGGGAAGGGGATGGTTGAGTTGGGGGAGTGATAGATAGGAAGAAAAAAATTAGATATTTTCATAGAATAAGCCATTATGGGGTTAGAAAGAAACAAGTGTTATAGAAATACCCAAAAACTCACAAAGATGACCCTACCTGAGACTCCAAGACATAGTGGAGAAAGTGCCTAAACTGGCCTTCCAAATAATCAAATTGATAATCACCCGAATTGTTATTATAGAACCATCATCTAGCAAGTGTTAGAAACAGATGGAGAGATCCATAGCTAAGCACTGGGTCACGCTCTCAGTCCAGCTGAGGAGAGGGAGGAGAGCTTATATAAGCAAATGGGTCAATATCATGATGAAGAAACCCACAGAGACAGCTGACTCAATCTATTGGGAGCTCACTGACTCTGAAATGACAGGTGGGGAACTACAAAAGACTGAATTAAGCCTTCTGAATGTGGATGACAGTCAAATGGCATGAACAATTTGTGAGGCTCCTGGCAGTAGGACCAGAATTTATTCCTGATGCATGTCCTGGCTTCTTTCAGCCCATTCCCTACTGAGGAACACCTCGCTCAGCCTTCATACAGGGGGGAAGGGGCTTGTCCTATGTCAGCTGTTTATGCCAGATATCATTGACTCACTCTGCAAGTCCTTAGCCTCTCTGAGGAAAGAATGGAGGAATGAGGTAGGAGAAAGCTAGGGAAGGACTGGGAAGACAAGATAGAGGGAGAACATTGGTGGGCATATTAAAAATTTTTAAGTAAATATTTTAATATAAATAGTACATAGTAAACATAATTTAATCTTTTCACAAATGCATATTAATACATGGGACATAAATTCATTGAGGTTATTTAACTAATATATATGTACACAAATATATATGATTGATAAAATTATGAAATATGATTATAGAATAATTTATTTTATTTATTAAAAGCATATAACAATAAGAACAAATGCACTTGTATTGACTAAATCTTGGTCTGTAACTGGGTATATATATGTGTGTGTGTGTATGTATGTGTGTGTGTGAATTAAATATTTTTTACCTTTGCTTTACTACTACTTGTAGATTTATTTCTGTTCTGTTGCATTCATGATACCACTCAATTTTGTTGCATTCATGATAACACTCAATTTGTCATCAAGAAGTTATTCCAAAGCATTTTAAAAACCTTCTTCTCTTGAGGTTGACCTTAAGTCAAACCAGACATTGACTGAGTCTTCTCACAAGTTCTGTCCAACCACTGTTCCAGCATATCTTGTAAGAAGGACATATTGTAGGTCATAGATTTTGTGGAATAGTTGATATTTACATTTCTCTTTTGGCAGCCTTCCCAGTACTTTCCCACACCAAAGATGCTAGAAAGTAGGGTAAAGTCTCCATGTAAGCTTTGGCTCAATTTGCCCATGTTAAATAGGTTGTGTGGGAGTTATCCTTAACAATTGAACCACACTGTCAGTTTTCAGAGAACAACTCATTAACTTAGTAACAACCTGTGTTCTTTGGAATTTTAATGAAACTCCTTTGGCCACCAAATAAATAGAATGCAGGCCAGAAGCATTACTGGAATCCTTGTTTGGAAACATGGTATGGCTGTTTGAGACATATATCCTCAATTATTAGGAGACCTCATTAACTGACACTGTTTGGGTTGTCTTGTCCAACTTCAATATGATGGATTTTACTCTTTATCTTAGTATATTTGACTATTTATATTTGGTTACTATGTCTTAGAAATATATTCTTTTCTAATGAAAAGGGAGGAATGGATCTGCATGGGAGTGGAATTGGAAAGGAATTGGTGAAAGTAGATGGAAGAAAAACTATAAGAATATATTATATGAGAGAATGTATTTTTAAATAATAGGAAAAATGAAAGAAATGTAAAACTACTTCATAATATAACTTCCTAATATTAGTTGATTATAAAATTCAGTCTACTGAAGTAAAATGTAGATATTCTAATGTACAATGACTTTGATTCTTGATTTAGAAGAATGATACATTATTTATATTCAAAACTATTAAAAGTAATTAAATCAATAAGTTGTCCCTATGTAGTAGAAATACTAGGGAGATAAGTATTAAAGAAATATAATCATGACCTAGAATAAACATTGAAAAAAATGATACAATAAATTCTAAATGACAGTTTCCTAAAACATTTTGAACCAGTATAATTGAAACAGTCTCTCAAAATTCTATTATTGAATAGGTTTTTTTTTTTTTTTTGGCAATCCTGGCCTTTTGTTTTAATATATGAATTTTAGTATTTTTTTCAAGATATGTGAAGAATTATGTTGGAATTTTGATAAGGATTGCACTGAACTTTTAGATTATCATTTTTTACTATGTTGAACCTACCTCTGCAAGAACATGGGAGACCGTTCCATTTTTTGATATCTTCTTCAACTTTTTTCTTCAATGACTTAAAGTTCTTGTCATATAGGTCTTTCACTTTTTTGTTTAGAGTTACCCCAAAATATTTGATATTATTTGCAGATATTTTAAAGGGTGACATTTTTTCTTATTTTTTCTTCAGCTAATTTAACATTTGTGAGTAGAAGGGCTATTTTTTTTTTTTAGTTAATCCAATTTAAAAAAATGGGGTTCAGACCTAAATAGAGAATTTTCAACAAAATAATTTTAAATGGCTAAAAGACACTTAAAGAATTCCTCAACATCCTTTGCCATCTAGCTTTTTGTTTCATTTAATTGATTAACTTTCTGTTGGTAATATTACAAAAATACTTTGGATTCAGTTTTTCCCAAGATGTATTATATACTATATTGAACATTGATTCTAATTTTACAACTATTTGGAGACATTAGACTAAGTAAGCATGCATCAGGCATATCACTGGCCTTTACTCTTAACCTGTGTGATGACGTTCTCTTACAAAAAGGTAGTTTATTACATTTTCCACACATATTTGATGATGAAAATCCTGTACTGTGAAGCTTTTATGGCCAGCTTAGAAACTACTTTTCTAGACAAGTCTAAATCTTATTTCACTATAAATTGTTTTACAGTAAATTGATAATCTTTTGATCATATTAGCACCCTTTCTTCATACTTTTTCAACTTTCTCATTCCAAGAAAATGTTTTCTTATCATAAGGATTTTAAATTCCCTGAATTTTAAGACTCAAAGTTCAACTAATCATTTTGTAGAGGCCTTTGTACAATCTTTCTATGACTATAAATACAAATTATCTATAATTTCCTAATCATGGCCACTGTGTACTGCATAAATGTTAATTAACAGCCAGTTTGGTGATTATTATAAGTAAAAGCTTTAATCAAAGTCAGCAGATTTAAGAGACAGAAATAAAAAAATATTTCCTTGCCAGTTGGTCTAAATCTAGGATCAACCACTATTTGTTTCCTTGTGTTTTTTTTTTTTTTTGTTTTTTTTTTTTTTTTTTTTTTTTTTTTTTTTTTTTTTTTTTTTTTTTTTTTTTTTTTTTTTTTTTTTTTTATCACAAAGACTCATTTGTCCCAGGCTGGCCTCAAACTCGCTATGTAAAAATAGGTAATTTTGAACGTATACTCCTGCTTCCACTGACCAACTTCAGGGATTTCATGCATGTTGGGCTTTTGATTTCAATGTTAGAGAATAAAGGTAAGGCCTCAAAATTTGTTAATCTAAGCAGGTACTCACTCTATTGATGAGCTATTTATATAACCCGCAAGACTGACTGCCTTCTTAAATTCTGTCATCAGCCATCTCAGTGCCACTATATTAACATGATTATACAAATATTATTTGCATTAATATGTATGTTCCTGTGTAGTATCAGAAGTCATACTCCGTGAATAACATTCAATTGCTGACTTCATTTCCAAAGTGAACAGGGTCAACATTTAATAGAATATTACCTTAGTCCTGGACTAAACTTGATTACTCCTAAACTGGAAAAAAAAAAAAAAAAAAAAGGTCTAGAGTCAGTCTACTGCAGAGGGTCTCAGCAGGAAGCTGATCAACTCACATACCTGAAAGCCTTTATCATCTCATTAGTTTCCAATTGTCTGCTCCTAGGAGTTCTCACACATCATTTAACTGAAGCTTCTTCTGGTCTTTGTCAGCTCTCATCAGGAGATCTGCATCCCAGCGATTTCAAATCAATTTTATATCACATTATAAGTCAAGTTGTAAGTTGGTTTGGCCAGCATCTAAGAACTACTTTATTCTAACTGAAATTCAACATTTCCAAACCTGTTTTTGAGAACTACTGCCAGGTGAAGGACCATAATGGACCTAGGAAGACCAATTAATTAGGATACTGTTTCACCTGTCAGAGTTGTTTAGTACTATCCAAGTTAACAGCCGTGTGCTGCTTCCAGGTGTGATGCTCAATTTCTGAACTTCCTTGTTGGCATTTTTAGAAGAGTTTAAAGCACCTGCCATCAACCTTGGCATCACATTAAATTTTGTATGGATGTTTAAAAAATATGGATGTTCCTGTTTTGCCTTCAGAGATATTGATCTAATTGATCTGGGGTAAGCCCTTGGCATAGAAACTGTTTGAAGAAATTGCCCTCCTGATTCTAGTGTGAAGCCAGGGTTGAAAACCTCTACTTTATAATTTCACCAATTACTTTAGTTTTTCTATGCTTTACATAATCTTCTTTAAGGTCAATTAACAACTTTTTCCATCCAGGAAGGAGAAAATTTAATTGAGGGCTTCATTTTTCAACTAATATGCATTCTTTACTGCCTCTAGAATAATCTACATTTTAATACTATCTAATTTGTACTTAATATGAAAGAAATATTTTTGTCATAATGTCAAAAGTAGCAAGTACATTAAATAACTAGCAATTATTTATTGAAAATCTATAATGTTAAAGTATATGGAAAATTAACATTGTCTAAAAGATATCCTTGATTTTGAAGCATAACATTTTCTGGAGAAGCATATTTATCTGAAATACTCAGATTATAAGATAAAAATATATCACAAATTAGAAATAGATATCCATATTTATCAATCTCTTGACTCCAAGCTGATAAAATTCTCTCAGGCTTTAAGACAGAGAAAGCCATCAAAAACTGGAAATAAGAAAGGAATATATTTGAACTATGAGAAAGTATGAATAATGATGTGAAGTTATTAAAACTGGCCTTATGTTTGTGAAGTAAGGATAGAGCAAAGTTTCTTTGATAGATTACTAAATCAGTCTATTTTCTTCTTCTTCTTGATCCATAAGTTTGTTTTGGGCATGAGATATACCTGCAATAGATATGATGACAATGACTTTAAGTCTTCCACATTTCTGTTTGCCTTCTGTGATGACTATAGAATACCTCTGGCTAGCTGGCTGGAGAATGGGAAACATGGTACCAGAGCACTGGACCAAGTGTAAAGGTTTCACATGTGTATATAAGCTCAAAGGTCAATTGAGCTATCCAACCTAACTCAAGTTCATCATACATACATACATGCATACATAAATACATACTTACATACATATATATATGTATAAGAATATTACATTCAACAATGGATAATGTTCCTAAAAAGAGAGTGAAGGAGTGCTACAAGAAAAGGCATATATCTATTGATCGCTTCATTTCACAAAGTGTAAAAACATAAAAATTTTCAGAATAAGATTGTATTTTTAATGTTATTTGCTCTGATACTTATTTTACAAGTAGATTTGTGATTTTGTTTGGAAACTTAGAAGTGTTAGTAGACACATTATTTTTTGTATGAAATCATCCAAGACCTACCTAAAAACTAGAAGACAAAGATTTATTTTTAGAAAGAATTTAAATTAGTCTTATTACACAGGAAAATCGGAGAGAATATAAAGAATTAGACTCTCTTACTTTAGGAGTTGTACTTGTAGCAAAAAAAAAATGTAATAATCCCTTCTAAACTTAATTTGCTCTTTACTGATGCAAATGTTTCCAAACCATAGCCAACTTCTCTTAACAGCTCAAAATACCAATTTCATTGGAGTGTTGATAGACTCACCCACAAAACAAGTGCAATTTTGCTAAAAATTGAAAGAAAAATAATATTGAGTGAATCTTGTGAAATTATTAAGGAGCAAAATTTAAAAATTTTACAAAGGTGTGAGGAAAACCACAAATATATTTAATTTTCTCCTAGTATTATCCTTCCAAGAGTGTTTCTTGACTTACTTTGACCTCATAGCAATATAAAAGGGCTGCATATAGCAAAGGCTTATTATACTGCCTGAAAATGGAGAAGTGATATTGAAAATTAATTTTTCAAGTACACATTTGTTATTGGTTGAATAAAGACCTGTTTTATCATTTATTTTGTTGGATGTACTTCCTAGATTGCTTTAAGTGTCAGTTTGATAAAATATAGAGTTACCTGAGAAGGAAGCCTCAATTGAGGGATTGCCCAGTTCATACTGGATGATGGGTTCATCAATGGGAGGATTATTTTGATGTTAACTGATGTAAGGAAGGATAGTCCACTGTAGGCAGCATAATTTTTAGGAAGGTAGCTCTGAACAATATAGGCCATCACTTTGAAAAGGTGCACAGCCATTGAGAAGGGTCCCAGATCAAGCCCCCAGTGAGTTGTAGAGTTTTCTTGGAAAGAATAGGAAGAGGCTCTATTTGAAAATTGATATGGTAACAGAATGGAACTGGTGATGGCCTAAACTATCTACAGTCATATTCATAACTTGATCAAGAGTGTTGTTACACTGGGATTCCACTACAAGGTGAGATCTATGTGTGCTCAATTTCACACTAATGTCATTATTTGGGATAATGGATCCTTAGTTTAAATCTGAAATTTCTTAGGTGAAAAATACAACTATAGGCTCCAAATGAGGACAGGTGTTGATTGTTCTCTCTCAAACCCAGAAAGAGAAATTATTCTTTGACAAAAATGAACTTGTTTCAAATTCAGCAGCCTGGATTCAGTAAGCCATAACAATTCAAATAAAAAATATCAGAACGTTTTTGGATGACACCTGTGTGTCTGAAACAGAATAGTGCAGCAGGCTGATAAGTAAGAGCCATGTTGCTCAACTACAGACAAAGAGATCCTGGGTTATAAATACAATTTAGGATGTCTTTTGGGACAATAAAAGACTTGCACTTAAAATAAAATAAAGAACAAAAGCTAAGTAAGAATGACCTGTTGAATGAGCCAAAAAGTCACATTCCTTCAGGACTTTTGTCTCAAGTTACTGCTTAAGATTGTGGCCTGACTTTCCTACATGATGGATTGTGACCTAAAAAATGAAATAAACTCTTTTTTTCCTCTATGTTGTTCCTGGCCAGTGTCTTTTATCACAACAATGAAACTAGAGCATGCCTGCTGTGGGATATTGTTCTTGTACTTTGTAAAGATTTTTTTGCTCATATTGATTTAATAAAATGCTGTTTGGACAAGTTGTTAGATTGGAAGTAGAGACAAGGATATTAGAATAGGAGAATTTTGGGAAGTGGTAGAGGAAAGGAGAGACACAAACCAGATGAAGAGGGAAGAAGATAAAAATGCTGCTCTGTGAAAGGGTACCAAGCCACATGGTTAAAACATAAATTAAAAATATGGGTTAGCAAAGCATAAGAGTTAGATAGTAATATGGCTGAGGCATAGGCCAATGGCTTACAATTAATATAAACTTTGGTATGATTATTTGGGAATAAGTGGCTGCAAGTAGTGTCTGGGGCTGAGCAGTATGGGCTAGAAACTTCTGACTACACATATCTATAAAGAAAACACAATGAAACTAGGCATGTCTCCTTTTTTGTCTTATCAATGTTGAAGAAGCCTATAAATTTACTGTTTGATAAGTAACTTCATTTAAAAACAATTTTACTTTTTAATATTTTATTTAATTAAGTGTTATAATCAGCTGTCTGCCCCTGCTGTCTAAGATATTTCAGTGTTTCCTTTTCTAAATACAGAGGGGGCAGTTACATTGAATTTTGAGTCTATTTAGAGGGACAGCTTCATGATAGAGCTTATGCTTAGCATGTGTGAGAATATGAGTTTATTTTCTATCACATACATAAAGTTAAACTTATAATATTTTACAGAATACTTATTGACGTTTTAAATAGTCTTATTGTGTCACTTTTTAAAACCTTCTATGTATTTGATGTGCAATATTTTATTTACTTTTCATTTCTGCTGCTTATAAAAGTTTTGTTATGCATTTTCATTGTTTTTCTCAGTTTTTAATGTAGAGAAGTTTATAACATCATATTGAGAACCTCACAAGTTATTTTGGTATTAGAATAGAAGAATATTATACCTATTTTAAAGAATTGAATGAAGTTTTCTCTTTGTATAATAAATTATTTACTTAGAATATCTTTCCTTGCTTTCAAGGAATAACGCATTTCTCTTAATATGAGATAGAAATCCTGTTTTTCCCTGTTTGAGAAATTTCCCCAGATATTTTATGTAAGTGAATTTATTCTTTATTTGCAACATCACATATCCATTGACATTTCTTGAAATCTCTTACGATAATGGCAAATTAACTCATCTGTCATGAGTTGTACATTTTGGTAAATATATTTTAAGTATATACTTACTTGGAAATTTTAAATTTCTGCTGAGTTATCAAGTTATTTTTAATATTGATTTTTGAATTATATCTATACATCTGGCTGCTGTGGAGTTATGTTCAAAGGTATGCAGGTATATGAACAGACAAGAGAGGCATTGAATCTCTTGCACCTAAAATTTAGAAACTTGTGAGCAACCCTGACTGCTAGATACACAGCTCAGGCCCTCTGTAAGAGCAGTAAGTGCTTTTAACCACTGAATATTTCTCCAATCCCTAGTTAGTATTTTGATCACCATTTAATTAGCTTTTCTTTCTTGAAAAAATACCTTTGGTTTTAAATTTTTATCTTATTTTCTACTGATATACATATATTTGCTTTGGGGACAAGGCTGCCTAATATTAGCTTTGGAGTTACAGTGTACTTACTATTAGCTTTGGAGCAAGAATGTGCCTAATAGAATTTTTCTATCCTTGTAAATGTTTGTTTTTTAAATGTTTTATCACATGTTGAAATCATACATATGAATTTTTAAAAGCAGTATGATATCTATTCTGATTGTTATTGTTCATTTATAATTTATTGTACATTGTTTTTCTACCATCTTATTTTTCTATATTTTAAATTGTTTTGCTATACTTTATTGTCAACAAATTTTATATTATGTTCCACTTATTATCAGAAAGAGAAATTAAGACATACATAGGAAAATACTGAGTTGCAATGCATTCAATATTGCCTTACTATTGGCCTTAGGAATTCCTGTTTCAAACAAGGTTATGTTTTTGTTTTTTTTTTTTTTTTTAGTACATTTTGGTAACCATTAAAATAATTGCTTAAAATCAATAGAAGTCTGTATCTTTATACTGTAAGACACATTACAGAAGAATAGAGGATAAGTGTTAATAAGTTTTGAGAACAGTGTCATATGCATTAATCAGAAGCATTTCAGGTAATAGAATTAATTGAGGACAATATTGTTTTATGCGCTGTTGTGGAATAGAGGTTCTAGTAATATTTGCCAAATTTGTTTATTTAGACATATGTTTTCAAGTTTTGGCTTATTGAATTGAAATCTCCTCATAATCATGCTTTTGCACTTCTCTCTCTCTCTCTCTCTCTCTCTCTCTCTCTCTCTCTCTCTCTCTCTCTCACACACACACACACACACACACACAGATACACTCATACACACACACACACATACACACACACACATGAGAACCAGCATATAGTAGGCAAGAGAAGGCTTCAGGTGATTTTGGCTTCTTCTAATGTAGATTTTCAATTACACATGAAAAAGGAAGACATTTCTAAGACAATTTGATATAATTATTATCTTAAGGTTCTAAACTGTATAAAGATCTTACCATTCTACATGATATGCATTCCTCTCTTGTACCACGTGCACATTACAAATAAAAGCTAATGTGAGAATATTAGCTCAAATTCCTAACACAATTAAAGGAGTAGAAAAGAAAGAGATGATTCTGAAAAAAATAATTCTGTTAATTGACTATGAACTTAAAAATGTTTAATTTGCAAAAATCCCCATGCAGCATAAATAATAGTTTTAGTTATTAATTGATCAGTTGAAGTGCATAGCCCTGATTTTCAGAATCCCAAAGCAATACAGGAACACAGTTTATTATCATTATTGATTTTTTTCCCTCAGGAAAGTAAAAAAAAATCAACAAAATATTACAAAAGAAATAAGTTGAGCAAAGATTTTAGACAACCCTCATTTTTATCAAGAAAAATAATATAAGTAAAGAAATTTAATAGTTTCTGCTCAGTTTGCTGAAAATGTTCACATAATTTTCAGGTCTTACTTTGTGATATTCTACATTATTATGATTGTTTTAGAAAGGGCAGTAGAGAGTATGGAACCTGGGTATAAGGTATAGAGAAACTGATATCATTCATCTAGCCCTGTAATTATTCCTAAAACAAGAGCTCCACCAGGGTATTCCCTTTACAGCAGAAGGGTCATTTTATCTTAAGGTCATGCCTACCTAAATTTCCCCATTCCCTGATGTTAGCATCAATAAACCATGCTGGGACTAATATAGCATACCTTCCTAAAATAACCTTCTATTACAAGGTTGGATAGTTTTCAAAACTGCCTTCAATATCAATCTTATGTAATGATGAAAACACAAGGTTAGGAAGTTTGGAGTTAATATGAATTTATGAGATTTTTCTTCATAATAAGATGGGATGGTAATGATTCAAGGTAATGGGAGTATCGTTAGTGTACTATAGATTACTACAAACCACAGATAAAAGACAAAACTTACAAGTCAAGAAAACTCATCATAGATAAATAAGACAAAATATATTTGCTGAGGGCATAAGATCATGTGAGATTCTGCATTGATTTACAAGTTTGACAGTTTTAAAATTGACTTACTTTACTAGCCTCATATAATTAGTTTACTCTCATCCTAGGAAATGTATATTGTCAATTATTCTTCATGCAAAAATGCATGACACATAAATTTTCCTAGGAAAGTGATATATTACATGATGAATATTAGCAGTAAATATACTTGGGTTCAAAACCTGGAAAGAGCTTGGAAAAAAATAATTATCTGGGTAATTATAATACATTTGTAAAGGATTATAATGGCATTTTTCTTAAAAGATTGATCTTAATTCTACTGAGTTAACTTACATAAATCACTCAGCAGTCAATTCGTACTCACATGGTTTATTTTCTTTTAATATCCTTGGAAATGTTTATGAAATATTTGAAAGGGTAAATATGTATGTAACTGAGATTTGTAAGATTCAAGTTTTAAGAACTTATTGAAATTTTAAAGTAATTTTTGATGTGAATTTTTACTACAATGTCAAAATTTAGAAAGTGTGAGAAAAATGTCATCCTTTAAAAACAATGCTAATAAACAAGACTGTGGCAGGATCAGGCATTATTATTTAGCAAGACCTAGAAATGTGGCTTTGAGGTCCTGAAAACCTTTCTACAGGGCATGGCCAGCCCCTCCCAAGACTGGTTGTATGCTGCCTCATTTTCCTGTTTGTTCCATGCTTTCTTGGAAAGAGGATTGACACCACCACCACTTGGACCATTTCAACTCTCCAGCAATTGCACTAAGGCTTAATTTTGTATCAGTGAGTGCTTTATATAAACTCCTTAATAAATATTAATCCTTTCATATACTCAGTTGCCAGTGAATAATGCCTACTATAAATGGTGCTCCAATGTGGGTTATATACACCCACATAAAGCCTTAGATATCTTAAAAGGGGCTCTAAAACACAGAAATGGAGCCAAAAATAGCTTCTGAGTTGTGTCTCTTGAATAAACCATGGTACAAAGGTGTCCTAGTACGGCATTTGGGCTTGAGATACAAAATGTCAGTCTTTTGGAATGCAGCTTAAACTGCAAAGCATCTGGTTCATGAAGTCTGACAGAAGACTCAGTACAAGCACAAGCTACTTATGACAGATTTAAGGTTACTGCTCTTACAATCAAAAAGGAAACAGAGACAAAGAAGGCTTCTTAGTAGCAGCATTTTGGGGGGAGGGCTCTGTTCACTGGCAGCAAGCAAAGGAACAGCTCATTTAATAGATGAGTGTTATTGGTAAACCACTTGTGAGTCTCTTAAGAGGTCCTGCTGCCAAATACTTAAATGGAGTTCACAATCAGTAAGCGGCTGTGCTCTACTTGGTTGCAATGTGGACCCTAAAATTCTCCTGAGTGAAAGTTTTAACTGCTGCCAGTCCCTCTCCTAAAACGCTAAGCTTTCTATGAAGCTAGACTAGGAGCTTTGTGAAACCAAGCAGCCACTCTAGCCAAGTCTTTAATCCTAAGCACGTCTTGGCAGATAAAGATGTGAACAGAAACAGAAAAACGAAAGGGGGAGCTGGGTAGAGTCAGCCACCCTAGACAAACCTTTAATTTTAGCCACACCTTGGCAGATTAAAGGTGTGGTCAGAAACAGAAAAAGATAAGAGATATACAGTAGAGACAGATTTTTAAAATACCTCTAAACAATTCAGTTACAGTGTTTAGAAATATTTGCAGGCTTGAGAGAGAAAAGAAAAAGGGAACAGGATAAAGTCCTTGAAAAAAAATAGAGAAAAACATAAGCCACTACACTACTGTTTTGATGTAAATTATACATTACCTTATATGTATATATCTAAATATGTATATTTATAAAATTGTTGGCACGTTTAAAATTATCATTAATTATAATAATTGTCTAGTTTTCACTAACTAATGGAACATTCTTCATGAGTGAGAGTATGACAATATATTTTCAAAGACTTGTTTTGTTAGTATCTTATATGTTGGAGGAAAAATTGAGAATTTGGGATAAATAATTGAAAAAAATAGGTTACAGTTCATATATATATATATATATATATATATATATATATATATATAAAGTGTACTATGTAAATGCTTTATTACTTTGTTGTTTGTAAACAGAAAAATCAGTTATATGTTTGTGGTTTTCACTATCATTTTGTCTATTACACTAAATATTACACTTAACTGTAAACAGCAGTGAAATCTACTTTGTCCATTGATAACAAATTTTCTACTTTGTCCATTAATGACAATTTTTCTCTGTCTTGAGTTTTCCTTTGTTTGTATTCTAGAAGTGATAATGCAGAGTTTTCAGTATACTTTAATTATTTTAATAATATTATGTTGACTGTGATTACAGAGTCTAGATAAACTTAGTAAGATGAATACAGACTTTGTGTTCCTAAAACAATTTGTAGAGATAAAGCACTCAGATTTTGCCTTATTTTTGACTTACTGAGCCATTAAAACAATTCTTTTATATAATTACAAGCTATTTTATTTTAACTTTAATATGATAAAATTTTTCTCTTGCTGCTTCAGCATTCTTTACAGACATTTATAATGTCTATAAAGAGTCAGATGTACAAACAGAAAACATTACTATGCATCTTAAAATGAGTATAATTAAGGAAATATTAATCCATAATAATTACATGTATGTGTGTTATATAGATTAGGGCATAAGCTCTTGAGTTCAGGTGCCAATGGAGGTCCAAAAAAGATATATCCACTGGAACTGGAGTTACAAGGGCTTATGAGCAGCCTGAGATGGGTGCAGAGAAGTGAATTTTGGTTCTCTGCAAGCATAGTTTGTACTCTAAAACACTAGGCCATTACTACAACCCCAACTACAAGCTTTATAATCTTAATGTCATGTTTATCAGTAAGCTACAAGTATCTAGTCCTGGCCACTTTCTGAAAATTAAAACAGTAAATAATGATCCATGCAATTTATATACTTCAAAATTCTCCAAAATGAATTTATAAAAGTGAATTTTATGTACTTCTTTACTATGTCATAATCTGAGATAATTAATTTTCCTGCAAAATATTATGTTTTGAGAAAAATACATTCTGAATTATAATTCTTAATAAGGTATTAATTAATTTCTTTAAGTTTTATTGTTTGGAGCAATAGATTAAATGAATATAGCTGAACATTTTTCAAATGTTGGTAATATTTTTAATATAGTATCTGAGTTTCAGTGTAATTAATCTTAACAATATTAGAAAGCAAGAAGACTGAAAGATTTAACTGTTTAGCATTAAAGCCAAAAAGCACATAGCTTAACATCGTTTTATATCAACAACAAAACCCTGTAAATCAATAGTGTCATAAGCAATATGGAAATAAAACTATATATATATTCATTAAAGATACTAAGTTAAATTAATAATTGTAGAAACAATTTGCTTTATATAAATAAAATACCAAAAAAATATCAAGCAAACAACAAAATCTCCCAACAATTTCATATAAGACCTAGGAGGAGTTTAGAGATTGAACGTTTATTTCACATAGTGTGAAAGCCCTAGATTTGATCTTCACTGATTTTCAGCACTAATAAATAAGATACAACAAATATAATACAATGATATTCAGTGACAATATTCTCTATATGGAGATTCTTTTGAACACTGGACAGTTGAAAAGATAAAAAATATTATTAGGCTTGTATTATCCTATATTGCTTACAAGAAAGTTTACATATGTCAACAGGTGTGTGCCCATTCAGGACAGAGTGAAAAAGAGAAAAAGTACTCATAATACATTAATATGCATATTATTTATGCTAGAACTATGAACTCCTTATTATATTTTATTAAATACTTGAGAATTTTGTATTTATAACTCATTTTTATATCTTATTCCTTCCACTAAGTCCTGCTAACACAATCTCAGTTTCCCATTTCTTTGCAATGTTGTGTCCTCACAATTTAGTTCCCAAAGTCCATTTTGTGCTGTCCATATAATCATGGGGGTGAGGCCATCCTCTGGATCACAGACAACCTATATCAGTGCCAAACCCTTAAAAAAACTGACTTTTCCTCCCTGAGCCCATAACACAGTAGTTAGGAGTAAGGACTAAGGAGAACCCTCTCTCTTCTGTTCTAGAAATTTAACTGGCTTATGTAGACACCACAGGTTTTCTGAATTCATAAGCATAGCAGCAGTCCTGTTATGTCCAGAAGACACTACTTTCTTTCCTTGGCTTTACAATACTTTCACTATTTCTTCTATGATGGTCCCTGAGCCTTTGGTAGAGGAGTGTGTTGTTAAATTTAAATTAGATGTCCCATATTTAAATTAGTTGAATGGCTAAGCACTGAATTGATATATATTTTTGTACATTGATCAGTTGTGAATTCTGTGTTAGCCACTGTACACTGCACAAAAAAATTCTTTGTTGAGCTCTGAAAGCTGCTCTAATCCATATGTAATGAAGCACAAATTTAGAGGGAAGTTTGAGATTATGCCCATTTATCAGAATAACAGTAATAGGTTTACCCCTGGTGCCTATGAGCTCCTCAACCATGTTTTTGGCCAGTTTTGGAGTAATAGGAATGTGTTTCCACCTATGGAATGGGTATAAATTTACTTAGAAGGCAGTTGGTTATCCTCGTAATATTCATGCCATTATTACATTATTTGGCTATTTTACCACTCTGATAATTACTGTAAGAAGCCGGATGCCTCTCCCATCCCTAATACCTATATATGGTTTTCTGGTACTAGACACCAGAGAAGGTTCTTCCTAGTCATTTCTAATGTGACTTCTCAATACTGTGGCCAAAGTATGTGATGATAGGGTCTTACCATAAAATCCTTGTAGACAAACAAGAGCAACACCAATAGCCTTTATTTTGTGGGATTTTCCAGGAAACCTATTAGCAAACAAGTTTGGAGGAGATATCCTACACCTGCCATTGGGATTTCTATTTGGTAACCTATGGCTTTTAGAAAAATGCTATCCTTTCTATAGGCCACCAATTATTGAACTTTTACATATGAACATATGTGTACATGCTGGAAAGGACAAGCAGAACAGGAAACCTTCATGCACTGATAGTGGAAATGCAAATTGGTGCAGCTATTATGTTAATCTATGTTGCAGTTTCTAAGGATCTGTAATCCAATACAGCTGTACCTTTCCTGGGTATATAGCAGAAACACTATTACCTATTAGAGACTTGCTTATTTGTGATCATAGCTGCTTTGATTGGAAAAACTATGGCATGATAACATCCTAGATACCCATCAAAATGTGAATAGATAATCAAAATGTGGAACATGCAACATAATATTATTCAGTTATAAAATTAACATTATTACATTTACAAGTAGAATATTAGCCCGGAAAACCATATGTTAAGTGAGGTAACCCAAGTCCACTAAGACAAATGTCACATATTCTCATTTATATGTAGATTATAGCATGAAATCTTTAAATTAGTTTCAATTTTGATTTCTTGTAGAATCCAGAAAACTGGAAAGGAACCATTTGTGGGAATGGAGAATAAAGTAAGGCAGACAGATAGTAGAACAGAGGTTCCATGAAAATAAAAGAGGGAATAACGGGTACAGAGATTAAGGTAGGAAAGGGGGATATTAAAACAGAAGGGTTTATGGAAATAGAGATAATTAACACCAAGAATGTTTGCCAATAAGTACTTTAAAAGGCCAAATTCATTAATTGTAATACATAGAAGCATAAGTGAGAGGCTGGAAATTGGATTTCTATACTCTTGCCAAAACTATTGTAAAAGATGTCCAGATAGTTCCAAATGACTAAAAACAAATTTTGGATCTTTTTAATTGCATTGCTTTCCCATATGCTAAAGCTGCCTTCTTAGCAGTCCAACAAAAGCAGGAAAAGAAATAGAAATTTGATACAATGTTTAAGAGCATTCCATATTCTGCTCATTTCCTTGTCTTCCCATGCTCTTTTCCAAATAAAAGACATTGTAACTTCCCCTGACAGCAGCATCATTTTCCAATTATTTATTTTCTTCTACATAATGATTTTATAGTACTTTGAGCATTCTCAAATGTAGCTTTAGATTTTACTAGTGGTCCGAAAAACTGTTACATATAAACGTAGACTAAAGTATACAGAGTTTTGACCTTGTCTCAAACAGTTCTATAAGATTACCAAGTCAAATCTTTCTGAAGAAGATTAAAGTCAAAAGGTCCATACAAAAAATGAAAAGGGGTCATAGGAGAATAAGTAGTCTAACCACATACTAAAAGCAGTAACTCTATTTACAGGTCACAGTAAGATGAAATCTACTATTACTTATACCTATTCTATTAGAAGTAATTTCATGTAATTACGGTGTTGATTTGATTGCATAATATAAGAATATACTGAGCACAAATTGGCCTTCCTCTGTCTTCTAATGTATGTGACCTTCTGGTATATCAAATAATCTTTTTCATCATCTACATATTAATATATCTTTAATAGCATATATTTATGGAAATAATATTGCTAATATTTTCAATATGTAATATAGTCATTTGACATTAAGATGTGTGCTTTTTCATTTTAAGGAAAATATTTATTTATCAAATGTTGACAGTATAATTAATATTCTACTAATGACTTGTATTTTACTTCATGACTTCATATTATAGCTATTATTATACTATACAAGTGTGCTCTGCTCTTACAGAGTGATGGCTTTGGAGTTTGTGGGAGTCAGTAGAAAATTTATTATTATGTTATGTATTGGTAGAATATTTATTTTGAGAGCTTTGTAAATTTTAGTACAAATTACTTCCATTATTTTTAATTATAACACTGTGTCTGCCTTTGCCTGAAGCTCTGTGCTTCTTGTTCACTTTTGAAACACATTTTTGCTGTGTATCCCAAAATGGTCTTGAACTCATGATTTTTCAGCCTGTACATCATTTTTTGATGGGCTCACCAAAGTGCATCAGTATGCCTTTCTCTATGCTTCCTTAATTTACTGTATTCATCATTTTGGTTATTGTGTTTATATTTCTACTTAATAGTTAAATAAAACACACTTAAAGGCAAAAAATATATTTTGATATATATTCATAATTATTGTTTATCATGTCCATCATCATATATACTAATATTTTTGTAGTTAGAACATTTAACATTATATTAGCAATGTGAAATCATACATTATTAATAGTATAGTAATAATAATAATAATAATAATAATAATAATAATAATGCTATGGAATAGGTTTCAAAACCTTATTCATCTTGTATACAGGGTTGTTAGCTTTAATCAATGTTTCTGTATAAATTGGAGATTTGTACATCCCAATTTCCAAACATTGATAACCATTATGTCACATTCTGCACCTAGAAATTGATCAGTTTTAGAATCTACTCGCTTATGAGATTATATAATACTTTTCTTTCTATGCCTAGTTTACCTTGTTTTAAATAATATAGATTAGGTTTATTCATGCCATTGTGAGTTAGAAGATTTCCCAATTTCATGTGTAATACCACATTTATACATATCTATATACATATGTGTAAAATTTATTTTATTAATGGCTCCACTTATGAGAACTTAAACTGTTTCCAGATTGTTACTATCAAAATAGTGCTAAAATGATTAAGAAACATAGCTAGTCTCATTAACACACTATTGAAACACTTGGTTCTAGTATGTATGATTATAGAAAGCATACATATTAAATGTGGGAGTTGTTTTATTGTGTAATGAACACATTCTAAATTGAACAACATCATTGCTATTTTATGGTTTCCAAGGCTCTGTCTTATCTTATCATCTAGCAAAACAATCAGAAACTTTGACTTGATTCTAAACAAAAGAATATGACAAAGGTGATGGGATGTCACTAACTTGACATGTCTGCACCATTTGACATGGTAAGACACTTTTGCTGATGTGTTTATGAATCATAAGCCAAATCAAGATTCTCTTGCATGAACCTGATTGTAAAAGGTGAAATGCCTTATAAGAAATTGGCTGAGTCAGAGTGTAGCTCAGTAGTAGAATGCTTGCCTAGCATTTGCAATGAACTGGGCTGATCTTCAAAAACAGGAGAAAGGAAGGAAAACTGAAATGTTCAGTTATAAATAATTTCCCTAAACCTGACTTAGATGAAGTATAATGTGGTATTATTAAAGGACCAATGTGGCAAAACATTTGAGGAATTTTACTATAATGAAGTCATATTCTTTTGTAAAATACTAGGACACTTGATATTGCATACTTCAATGCTTCAAATTTGTGATAAGCCACAGTGAGTTTGACATGTTAGTTACAGACTTTTGAGAGTTTAAGCAACACATCCAACAAAAAGGAATATCTAACATGCTGTGAAATCTACTATTTTAAAATAACTACATGTTATGCATGACTTATATGTGTGCGACTGTATAATTTATCTCATAGATTTTATGGAGAAGCCAATATTTCAGATGTTTAATCCACTTCAAAGGCATGCCACTATGTGTGCAATGTGCTTATTAGGTTATATAAACACACATATACCACAGTTAGCTATATCATCTACTTTTGGTCCTAAAAGCATTCAATGTTATATGTAATGCCTTGTGGTACACTGAGTGCACAGGTTAATGTTCTATATAACATGGTGTTTCTCACAATAGCACATACCTTAGAATTCAACTTCTTGTCATTGACTATTTTGTAAATCTGTGACCCTAGCGAATATTTATACCACATGAAAACATAATTAGAAATTCAGTTTAATCTAATCTCAGGAACTACAGAATCAGAGTCCAATTTTTTTAAAGATAATATAGACACATCAAACATTTGGGAGAAATAGGCTAAACTCTTAGTAGAAAAGACTAATATACTAAGACCTTCTATTTCTGACAAGTACATAAGCTATCCCCACTATGTGTTATTTCCTGCACCTTTAGAATATCCATTTAGTTTTCAGAGCATATAAAAAGCCCTCTTGAAACTAACATTACATATCATTCATTTCTTCACTTAAAATGAATTCTTTCCTCATGAATATATCTTACAGTTTCTCTTTTTTCTATTCCTGACATTTCAACCCATCCTCCACTACCATCCAAATTCATACTTTTTCTGTCTTTCACTGAAAAAGAACAGGATTCTAAGATATAGCAACAAAACATAATAAAAAAATGTAATAAGACAAAATCAGAAACATTGATTTTGAATAAAGCAAATCAACAGAAGAAAAGAACCCAAGAGAAAGCACAAGAATCTGAGATCAATTCGCTCACATACTCTGGAGTCTCATAAAAATACCAAAATGAATGCTATAATATCTGTGTGGTGGCTCTGGTATAGACCTATGTAGGCTCTGTGCTTGCTACTTCAGTCTCAGTGAGTTTATATGAACTTAGTTCACATTGCTTCAGAGCATCTTATTTTCTTTGTGTCCTCTCTGGTTCTTATAATCATTCTGCCTCCTCTTCTGCAACATTCCCTTAAATACAAGGAGAAAGGTTTATTGGAAACATCTCTTTACTCTCTTTCTGCAGAATATCTGGCTGTGGGTATATGTGTCTGTTCCTATCTGCTGCCAAAGGAAGATTCCCATCTATGAGTATAGCAGGATATCATTGCAAGTAATTTTCTCTCTCACTTTGTTTTTTAAAACCAATAATATTTGCTTTATTCTAAATATCTAGCCTTTGGTTCCTGGTCACAAAAGCAGTGGCTGGCATGGGTTTAATTTGTGGAATGAGTCTTAAGTCATGTTAGACATTGATTGGTTACTCTCACAAGCTTTGTGCCACTATTGCCCTAGCATATTTTGCAAGTAGTACACCATTGTAGATCAAGGGGGTTTGTAGCTGGATGTTATTACTGTTTCTCTTTTGATAGCCTACAGAATACCTTCCTGTACAAAAGACACAGAATATAGGGATGAGGTTTCTATGCATGCACCATCTTAACCTCTCCATATTAAATGAAAGTTATGTGGGTGTTTTCTTCAGCAATAGATCTGTACTTTCAGTTTGCAGACAGAAACATATTTGGTAGATTGTTTGGTGACTCCCATGGGACCACATGGCCACCAATGCAGCTGGACTTAACTTAGTCCTGGTGCTTGGTGAGAAGAGATGTCCAGTTGGGAATTCCATATCTTTCATTATTTGAACACTTCATAAAATCACGTTGATATATTTTAGAAAGATTTCACTGGACTAGGTTTCCATACAGTCCTTCAAACACACCTCAGTTCTAGCTGTCTCTCTTCATTTGCCTTTTATCAAACTCATCTTTCTCCTTCTGAACCTGATCCTCCTATTTCACTCTTGTCCCAGAATACACATAAAATCTAATGTGTTTTCCTTCCCATAGAGATCTATGTGTATCCCCTAGTGTTTCTTCTATATCTACCCTCTTTTGGCCTACTAATTATACTTGCTTATCATTTATTTAATGCCTAATATCTCCACATAAGTGAATATATACCATGTTTTTGTCTCTGTATCTGGGTTACCTCACATAATATTTTTTTTTTTGAACTCACAGAATAATTTTTCTACCTTGATCCATTTGTCTACAAATTTTATAATGTCCTTTCAACACTTGAGGCAATATTCTATCGTGAATTTTTTTTTTACATTTTTTGAATCTCTTTGTTCAAGTTCTTTCCTCAGTGACTTAAAGTTTTTGTCAAACAGGTCTGGTACTTCTTTGGTTATAGATATGCCAAGATATTTAATGCTATTTGTAGCTATTATAAGGGGTGATATTTCATTTATTTCTTTTTTAGCTCTTAAATCCTTAATGTATAGGAGGGCTATTGATTTTTTTTGAGTTAATCTTGTATCCTGCTACATTGCTGAAGGCATTTATCAGCTGTAGGAGTTCCCTGGTAGAATTTTGGGGGCAGTCACTTATGAATATAATCATACCATCTGTAAATAGAGATATTTTGACTTCTTTCTTTCTAATTTCTATCCCCTTAATCTCCTCTTGTTCTCTTATTGTTTTAGCTAAAACTTCACAAATTACATTGAGTAGATAAGGATTGAGAAGACAACCTTGTCTTGTTCCTGATTTTAGTGGGATTGCTTTGAGTGGTTCTTCATCTAGTTTGATGTTGGCTTTCAGCTTGCTGTATATTTCCTTTATTGTATTTATGTATTTTTTCTGTATTCCTGATTTCTCTAGGACTTTTATCATGAAAGAGTATTGGATTTTGTCAAAGGGTTTTCAGCATCTGATGAGACTATCATATTTTTTTCTTTCTGTTTGTTTATATGTTGAATGACATTCACAGTTTTTTGTATGTTGAACCACTCTTGCACCTCTGAGATGAAGCCTACTTGATTGTGGGTGATGATTTTTTTTTGATATGTTGTTGGATTCTGTTTGCCAGAATTTTATTGACCATTTTTGTATCAATTATCATGAGGAAGATTGGTCTGCAATTTTCTTTCTTTCTTGCATCTTTGTGTGGCATGGGAATTAGAGTGATTGTGGCCGTATAAAAAGAGTTAGGGAATGTTCCTTCAGTTTCTATTGTATGGAATAATTTGACGAGTATTAGTTCCTTTTTGAATGTCTGGAAGAATTCTGCACTGAAATTGTCTGGTCCTGGATTTATTTTATTTGGGAGGCTTTTAATAACAGTTTCAATTTCTTTGGGGGTTATAGGTCGGTTTAGGTCATTAATCTCATCTTGATTTAATTTTGGTAAGTGGTACCAATCCAGAAAGCTGTCCATTTCTTTTAGGTTTTCCATTTTAGTGGAGTATAGATTTTCAAAGTATGACCTGATAATTCTCTGGATTTCCTGGGTGTCTGTTGTTATGCCCCCCTTTTTATTTCTGATTCTGTTAATTTGGATACTCTTTCTCTACTTCTTAATTAGTTTGAATAAAGGTTTATCTATCTTGTTGACTTTATCAAAGAACCAACTCTGTTTCTTTGATTCTTTGTATTGTTCTCTTTGTTTCTATTCTATTGATTTCAGCATTAAGTTTGATTATTTTCTTTGGTCTAATTCTTCTATGTTATTTTGCTTCTAATTGTTCTAAAGCCTTCAGCAGCTGCTGTTAGGTCTCTTGTGTGATATTTCTCTAGGTTTTCCAAATGGCATCTAGTACTATGAGTTTTCCTCTTAACACCGTTTTCATTCTGGCTTGTAAGTTTGGGTATGCTGTGGATTCATTTCCATTATATTCTTGGAAGTCTTTGATTTCTTTCTTAATTTCTTCCCAGAGGTGGTTCAATTAATAGATGATCAGTTTCATGAATTTGTAGGCTTTCTCTGATTTTGGTTGTTGTTGAACTCTAGCTTTACACCCTGGTTGTCAGATATTATACAAGGAGTTATTCACAGTTATTTGTATCTATTTATATTTTCTTTATGACCGAGTATGTGGTCTATTTTATAGAAAGTTCCATGGGGTGCTGAGAAATATGTATATTCCTTTGTGTTTGGATGGAAGATTCTGTATATACCTATTAAGTCCATTTGGATGATAACATGTGTTAGATCTGTTATTTCTCTGTTGAGTTTCTGTCTGGTTAACCTATCCAAGGGTAAAAGTGGAGTATCAAAATCTCCCATCATTATTGTGTGGAGTATGATGTGAGATTTAAGCTTCACTAGTGTTTGTTTTATATATGTAGGTGTCCTTGTATTGGGGGCATAAATATGCAGGATTGAGACTTCAACTTGGTGGATTTTTTCTGAGATGAATAAGTAATATCCACCCTGGTCTCTTTTGATTGATTTTAGTTTGAAGTCTATTTTATTAGGTACTAGGATGGCTACACCACCTTGTTTATTAGGACCATTTCATTGGAAAGTCTTTTCCTAATCCTTTACTCTGAGCCTATGTCTGTCTTTGAACTTGACGTGTGTTTCTTGTATGCAGCAGAAGGATGGCTTCTGTTTTTATATCCATTCTGTTAGGATGTGTCTTTTTATAGGTGAATTGAGTCCATTGATATTAATGAATATTAATGGCAAATTGTTATTTCCCCTTATTTTTGGTGGTAGCTTCTGTGCATTTCCCTTCTTTGGGTTTTTCTTCAGTTGGATTATCTATTATAGTTTCATGGGTATATCTGGTTTTCTTAGGTGGAGTTTTCTCTCTAGTGCTTTCCGTAGGGCTGTATTTGTGGATAGGTATTATTTAATTCTGGTTATGTTGTAAAATATCTTGTCTATTCCATATATGGTGTTTGACAGTTTTGCTGGTTATAGTAGTCTGGCTTGGCAGCCATGCTCTTTTATTGTCTGTTTAACATCTGACCAGGAACTTTATGATTTCATTGTTTTCATTGAGTTGACTGTTGTTAATTTGATGGGTCTGCCTTTATAGGTAATTTGGCCTTTTTCCTTTATTAGGTTCTTAGTAATTTTTTCTCTATTCTGTAGGTTTTGTGGCTTGATTATTATGTGGCAGGCAGATTTTTGGGGGGAGGGTGCAGGAGTTGAGTCTATTTGGTGTTCTGTAAGCTTCTTGTATCTTTATAGGCTTTTTATTCTTTAGGTTGGGAAAATTTTCTTCTATGACTTTGTTAAATATATTTTCAGTGCCTTTGAGCTGGTATTCTTCTTGTTCAATTCCAGTTATTCTCAGGTTTGATCTTTTCATGGTATCCCAGATTTCCTGGATAATTTTTGTTATGACTCCTTTGCTTTTAGTGTTTAGTTTAGGGTTTTGTTTATGATGAAAATATTTTCTGTGTTTTTGTCCTGTTTTTCTTCTCTTTATCTTTGATTTTGTCTTTTCATAGATTTCTTGGATAATTATTTTTGCCAGGACTTTTATCATGTTCTTTGACTGACATATTTACTTTTCTATCATATTGTCAATCTGTTATGTGTTTCTTCCATTTCATATATTCCAATGGAGAAGCTTGCTTCAGTAGCTCTTATTCAAATTTCCAGATTTTTCATTTTCAACTTTCTCTTACTCTGAATTTTCTTCATTGATTCTATTTCCCCTTTCAGGTCTTAAAAACCATTATTCATTTCTTCCCAGTTTGTTACTGTTTCTCTCAATTACTTCATATTATTGCTTAGATGAATAACTTACTTATTTAAATGTACCTTTCTAGCTGTCAAATTTTTGCATAAGTAGAAAATAAATAGTTGTCATATACTGGTTTGTATAACTTAGTATAACTCATTTTCTTCTCTACTTACATTTATGGTTGAGGTTGTAAACTAGTTAAGTCTTGATTTTTTAGACCATGCTGCAGCCAGGATTGAGTATTTGACTCCTCAATTGATAATGATTTATTATCAGAATTCTACAATCATTTGATTTATTTTTATATTGCTTTTACTATGTATGGAATTTTACTGTGGAATACAGCAGTATAGTAGTCATTTGAAAACTATAATTGTAGTATGAGATTTCTGGCCTGGACTTTCGGGCCTAGCCTCAAGGTTTAGACCCACAGACTCACAGACCCACAGACCCTCAGTCCCACAGTCCCACAATCCCACAGTCCCACAGAGACACACAGATGCCTACAGTAGTTTTAGGCTGATCAACCTAAGGCCCAGGCATATAACTTGCTAACTCTCTACCCTTCATCTAACCCATGACTCTTAACCTGTTCAGCCATGGGGCTCAGTACCTTTTCTCACAGCAGCATGGTTGTGCTCTGCATCTGCTGGCTCCTCTGTGGCATTCTGCTCTGTACTTCCTGTTCTCAGAGTTTTCTAAGTCTGGTAGCCCCACCCCACCCACACTTCCTGCCTGCCTTTGGCCAATCAGCACTTTTTATTAAACCAGTGGGTGAGATAATTATTTACAATGTAAAAATATAATTTCCCACATATCCCCTTTTCTTTTTTTAAAACAAAAGAACTCCACATCTATTATTCTTTTCCCCTCTTATCTGTAACAACTTATAAACAACACTGTAAATAAACACATATCCATAATCCATGTTTAGGGAATCTGGGCATCGTTCTCTAGGCTACTTCCTGCTGAATAAGGGCATTGGCAATCTCATAAGAATCTAAAGAAAAATGTAGGATTATGCACAAATTTTTAGTAAAGTAGTCTGTAAGGCTGGGTCATTTCAGCCAGTCTCCTTGAAATTGTTCTGGTTATAGAGCTTGTGAAACTTCAACAAAGGTGCTCTGAAATGCTGAATCATCTGGTCCATCTATTTCTATTGGAGATTTTTCAGGGGTTCTTCCTCTATCAAACTTTATGTTCTTTATCCAGGAATAAATCCACAGCCTCTCATTTTCTGTGGAAATAAAAAGAAAACCTCTTCTCCAAAGTAGCATATCTTTGGATTTCAATTTTAAAGTCAACTCATTTACAAAATATATAAGCTGAAGTAAACTGACAGCATTTATAGTCAACTGTCTTTTAGCAGCTTTTACTAAGTCATTTTCAGTTAAAAAGCTTAAAGACAATAATATACAGTATCCAGACACTCTTTGTATTTTTAAGCTTTTTATGGTTTATGTAGGCATATTTGACCCACGTTGGGCTGCCATTTGTAGGAGGATGTTTCTGGCCTGGACTTTCCATCCCAGCCTCAAGGTTTAGACCCACAGACTTGCAGACCCACAGACCCGCAGTCCCGCAGTCCCACAGTCCCACAGAGACACACAGACACTTTCAATAGTTTTAGGCTGATCAACCTAAGGCCCAGGCATATAACTTGCTAACTCTCTACCCTTCATCTAACCCATGACTCTTAACCTGTTCAGCCATGGGGCTCAGTACCTTTTCTCACAGCAGCATGGTTGTCCTCTGCATCTGCTGGCCTCTCTGTGACATTCTGCTCTGTGCTTCCTGTTCTCAGAGTTTTCTTAGTCTGGTAGCCCCACCCCACCCACACTTCCTGCCTGCCTTTGGCCAATCAGCACTTTTTATTAAACCAGTGGGTGGGACAATTATTCACAATGTAACAACTTAATCTCCCACATATAATGATGGAAGTCAAAAGTTGAGAAGCCAAGATACTAGAGTGAAGGGATGAAGATGGTATTATATTTGAGTGTCTCACAGAATCTAAGGTCATACCAAGACTAGGATGCCTACCAATTTGTTGCTTGTCATTAAATCTCAGAATCTAAAAGCCAGTATATGTATATGTATATGTATATGTATATGGATATGGATATGGATTTGGATATGGATATGGATATGGATATGGATATGGATATGGATATGGATATGTATATGTATATGTATATGTATATGTATATATGTGTGTGTGTGTATGTGTGTGTTAATGTGTCTATAAATATGTATACATACATATATATATACATATATATATATAACTAATTATACTTATACCAATATGTGTATAGGTAATTATGTATATACATAATTTTGGAGTTAGTAATGGAAAAGAAGAAAAAGAGCAAAAAATCCCACTTATTCCTAAATGATACACACAGCAAATTTGTGTAATTAATTGAGATTCATACGATTGTCCCTTATTTTTTTCTTCTTTTATTTTTATACATGATTGTCTACTAAAAAAAGAATGACTCATCAAAATATGGACTTATTTTACTTTGTTACATTTATTACAGGCTGACTTTGAGCACACTATTAACTGAGAATGAACTTAAACTTTTTACTTATTTATTTATCTTAAATTTGGGGTTTTTCTTAGAGACAAAATTTAACTATGTAACTGTGGCTATCTTGGAACTTGCTCTACAGACCAGGATAGCCTCAAAATTACAAAGATCCTTCTGCCTCTGTTTCCCAAGTTTTGGCATTTAAAGTGTATGGCCAACACTGCCTGGATGATCTTGAACACATGATTCTCCTGCTTTCACATCTAGATCTCTAAAATTAATGGACTCAGATATCATACACAAGTTATGTGATTATGGGTTTCAAAGCAATGACTTCTTATATGCTCAGTGAGCATTCTAATAAAGAAGTTATATTTCTAAGATAAACTTATTTTAAAGGATAAAGTCAATGAAATTTATACATATTTGTATAAGAATTTATTTTATAGACAAACTACTTAATTTTTCTGGAATACACAAAGGATGGAAAATAACAGGAAAACACTTTAATATATCTTCTCATAACATATAAATTGATAAGATGACAAATATAAGCACATTCTTGACTATGCAACTGATAAACATTCTTTACTTGGAGAATTAGTATATTTTCTGTCTCTGTTTATTTCTCTTTCTCATTTAAAGGTTATTATCTATCCATCCTTACATATAGGAAAGTGAAACTAATGAATGCTCTAAAGCTCCAATAATGATTATACTACACTTCTACTTTGTCTTATTTTTATGCTTGCAGAATGATAAAAACAAAACTTTTGTGAAAATATAAATAAAATTGCTAGATGATTATTTTTATTAAAACTTTTTATTCTCCTTTGTAAAGTTTTCATTTCTTTTCCAATTTCTTTAATCTTCCTTAATTTTTAGATTGTTTTTAAATCATTCCTCCCTCCATTTCCTCCCTCAAAATCCTCTAAAGCTACTTTTGAAGCATTGTTCAAACTCTGCACAGTACCAAGAAATCCCACTTTTCAGACTTGTTATTGGATGATTTCTAGGAACTGCAATCTGCCAGTTGGTTTATGCTAATAATGTGATTTCTGGCAAGTTTCTGCTTTATTGTAACAGTCTGTAATGTTGAGTAGGGCACATCAGCTATACAAACACTATTCTTATACTGGAGACATCCAACAAACTATCTGAACACCTATGCAATGCTACTCCATTGGAAGAAGGACAGTGTACATAGACTCTCATGTATTGCTCCCAGTAACCGTTTTCTTCCATTGATTATATTGCAATCTTATTCTTTGTTGTAATAAACTGGGAATGTGAAAAATGCCTGAATCCTGTGAGTTCTTGGATTAAGTATACAGTGTAAAGGTAGTCTTGGGAATCTTGATATAGTTCTTCAAAATTGAATAACTGTACATGTAAATTAATAGATCAAATATTGCAAAGGAATGACAAAGATATGACTATTCCCCCAAAGCTCTTTTTGCAGAAAATGGGTTAATATAGACTGGTATTCTATATGAAAATATATGTTAATATTATGTCAGAAGCAGAAATCGTGTCAAATGATTGTTGAGATTGATGTGTAAATTTCTTTAGTTCCAACATTACCTGGACTTAGTATGGAATGCAGGGGTTTAAGATTTAGTTGTATTAATATTTCTCTGAAATTTTAGACATCACTTGCCTGGGACTCACAAATTTATTCCACTTTACTATGAATCAAAATTTTTAACTAAACTAACTTCTTTGTATATGCATGAGTGATTATTAGCTCAATGTTCAAATTCTTTCAACCTCAAAAAATAAGGGTAATGTTAAAACTCATAACATTTTAAACAACAGCCTTGTCTTTTGTGTGACCAGCCCCAGGAACAATTAGACTTCATACATATCACAAATATTATAAACAAGTTACTTAATATTGATTAGTATTCAAGAATTTCTATGATATTATGTTTGTGAAGATATTTCTATTTTTGTGGTCTTATTTCAATTTTTTTCTATTTCTTTTTAATTTCAAGAATTCTTATCAACCATGCTACTGTGCCTATTACCAGGGTTAGATAAAACATTGGGCTTTACAAAAAAAAATTTAAAAATCTATTGACATTTCTTATGTATTCATTTCTGAATTTTCTTTTCTTCATGTGGTGTTTTGTATATAATAGAAATCCTATCTGCTACTTTCACTTAATGACTGTCTTCTCATCCTCCTCTCTTTCTTATTTCCAAAACTAGAACAGTTCTTATTAACTTGACTCAGTTTCAATATCTCACCCTCCTGCAGGCTAGGAGAAGAAGAAGCAAAACCATGTTTCAGTTGCACTTATTCAGTGACAAAATATGACACTAAGAGAAGAGCTGGAATAAGTGACATAACTGACTTGTACTAAAACTCCTGAAGTCAGCTATATTGTCAAGAAATAGGTGGAATCAGCTAGTGAACTGAAGCAATTTGTTTTTATCTGACCAGACTAAGATGTATGCATATTTTATACTCAGAAATGAACAGGTAAGCCTAAATCAATGTTCAGAGGTCTAAAAGTATTCTTTTTGTTGCTGCTAATATTTTACTTTCTAGCCTGACTGCATTTCCATTGCTTTCTTCATAGTCATCATACCATATTCTCAGGTCCTACATGGTTGGGAGAGAATTGACTCCTGAAAGTTATACTCTTGCCTTTTCATGTATGTATTGTAAACATGCAGGAATGTGTGCACACACTCACACATTCACAGACATACAAAGTAAACAAATGCAAAATAAAAAATAAAATGTGAAATGTATATAATTATCTCTACATTTTAAATAATTTTAATTATGTGTAATTGTAAGTGATTGTGTGTGTGTGTTTGTGTGTGTGTTTGTGTTAGCCAATATGTGCACATAAGTGCAGATGATGCAGGGGTCCAGATTTTTCAGATTACCTGGAATTGGAGTTTCAGTCAACTGTGCTAGGACCCAAACTGGAGTCCTTTGGAACTGCAGAAAGTGCTCTTAATCACTGAGCCATCTTGCCATCCCTAATATATAGATTTTTTAAGACGGCTATTTACTATCAACTCTATGGTGATTCATGTGATCATTCAATACAAATTTTATATAGTAAATTTTACCAAAAGTTATAATCATACATATTTAATCTTATAATTTAAATGGTTCTGTCATGTATAAGTACCTGTGTGTATGTATATATAATATACATAATGTATATATAATGTATCTCTCACATCTCACTTTTATTATACATGTGTATAGACACATGTGTTTGTATCTATTTCTATGTATTTATCTTCATATTTATCTTTATACCTATGACAACTATAAATGTATTTCCGAAATTTAAAAATAAGTGTTATCCAGGGTAGGTGATGCAAACCTTAAGTCTCAGTACTCAGGAAGGAAAAGCAGGAATATCTCTGTGAGTTCAAAGCCTATCTTGTCTACATTGAAAGTTCCAGGCCAGACTGGGTGACAGAATGTGACACTGTCAAAAAATAGTATTATAGGGAAGAAAATTCTATGTTGATACATGTTCAGTAGTGCTTAGTGATTATTCACTGATGCATAGTATTAAAATTTATGTTAAAAGTTTATTATTTTACCCCTGTTCTCTATTAAACTTGATATTAAACTGTTTGATAATCTTTTGAGAGAATATATAAACATTGCTGTTTGGTGTTTTGTTCCTATCCCTGGAGATTTTTAGTACTAGTATATACATTAGGTTCAAATTTATGTAATCAGTTACTTCAATATTCTCTTGTGTGGTTTCCAAAAATTTTCTCATGGTTTAAAATCTTATTTCTCCAAATAAAATTCAATTCTCTATATCTTTCACTAATGTTAGAAATTTTTGCACATATGTCTTTAATCTACAAAGTGTTTTTAAAAAGTAAACAATATCAAGTCCATAGTGGCCACAGGGCCTTGCCTTTTTTTCCACACCTATCCCAGCCCCAGAGACCAGACAGCAGTACCCTCCACAGCTCCCATGCCTAACACCCTGGGGAACAGAGATCACTAAACCCAAATACTCTTAATGCAGCAATGGGACCTACTGGTGAGTTCCTGAGCTTCCAGCTGGTCAGTCTATTTCTCAATCCCTAGGCCCAAGGGGAAGATATTATACCCCTCCCCCCTCCACCATACTCAAACAGCCCCAGAGATCTGGCATCAGCACCAACCCCATCCTCTAACCAACCCCCTCTGGACAAGAAACTCTCTGAACCACACGCCCCACTTGTACCAATTTAGAAATAAGAGTGACCATTCGAACTACACGCCCCACCTGCACAGATTAGAAGAAGTAGATCACTCCATGGCACAAGCCTCACCTGCATGAATTTGAAAAAGAAATAGATAGATGTCAGTTTAAGATACTCAACAATATAAAGAACAATATGACACCTTTAGGAACTTATGGTTCTACAGCAGCAAGTCCTGAACATCCCAATACAGATGGAGAAGAAAACCTTAAAAATAGCTCTATGGTGATGATAGAGGCCCTTAAAGAGGAAGTTAAAAAAGACAAACTAAATGGGAAAAAATCAGTAAATCACTTTAAAGGGCATGAAAACCAATTAAAAAATAAAACAGGTGAAGAAAACAATCCAAGACTTGAAATAGGTGCAATAATGAAATCACAAACTGAGGGGATTCTGGAAAAGAAAAGTCTGAATAAAGGAACAAGAACTACAGAGGCAATCATCATCAACAGAATAGAAGAGATAGAAGAAAATCTCAGGCATGGAGCATACAATAGTGTAAATAGATTCATGGGTCAAAGAAACTGCAGAATAATAAGGGATATTAATGATCAGTGACTTTTAATTTCGTGTGTGTGTGTGTGTGTGTGTTTGTGTGTGTGTGTGTGTGTGTGTGTGTGTGTGTGTGTGTGTGTTTCCCTTATTTGGGATTTTATGCTCTGGGTTTATCTATTGATTATGTTTTGTGGGTGCATCTAACTTCCTAAGGTTGTAGTTTTTCTCCTAGTGCTTTCTGTAGGGCTGGAATTGTTGATAGGTGTTGTTTAAATCTGTTTTTATCATAAAATATTTTAATATTTCATCTATGGTGACTGAGAGTTTTTCTAGGTATAGTAATCTGGGATGACATCCACAGACTCTTAGTTTCAGCTTAACTTCTCTCCAGGATCTCCTGGCCTTTATAGTCTCCATTTAGATATTGGGTGTTATTCTGATGAGTTTGTCTTTATATGTACTTGGTCTTTTTCTTTTCATTTCTTAATATTCTTTCTTTACTGTTTATTGTTTTATTCTCTTATGCCTAGTGGTATTCTTTGGAGATTCTAGTCTTATTGGTGTAACTTCTTGTACATTCATATGAATTTCCTTTTTTAGGTTGGGATTTAGTTTATGATTTTGCTGAATATATTTTCTGTGCCTTTGTGATGGCATTATTCTCCTTCTTCTGTTCCTATTATTTTTAGGTTTGGCCTTTTCATGCTGTCTCAGATTTCCTGGACTTTTTGTGTTATGATTTTTTTTTTTACTTTAGTTTCACATTGACTGAAGAATCTATTTCCTCTATTGTATCTTCCATGCTAGAGATTCTTTCTTTCATTTTTTGAATTCTGTTGGTTATGCTTGCATCTTGTGTTCCTGTTTGGAGTCAGATATTGCTGACCTGGCCTAGCTCTGAGGTCCAGGCCAGGAGTCTCAAATAATCACACAAAATCTTATATTAATTGCAAGCTGTTTGATCTATGGTTCAGACATTTTGCTTAACCTCTAAGCATTCTCCTACAGCAATTTTAATGCAAAGGGAAAATATTATATTGGAATGGATATTTCTACTATATAAACCAAGTAAGAAATTAAAGGCATATACAGAAAATATTTCTGATTTGATTTTTAAGGAAAAATTAAGACTTCATTAATTAATGAGAAAGGACCCAACAGAAATCGTATACCTTTGACTACTAAAGAAATCGACCACTTATGGGCATTAAGTGAACCTTGGCAAAGATCTTTTTGGAAGAGATTAATAATATATATTTCAAAGCAAAATAATTGAATTTCTAAAGAAAACTAACTGGATTTTTCCTCGTATTGTACACAATACACCATTTTCTGGAACCCACACATCTTATACTGAGACAAACAAATTAGGAAAGACAGGTTACAAATCAGAAAATGTAAGTAAATTGGCTCAGTCAGAATTAAATGCTATCATGAAGGCATGGATGGATTTTAAAGAACCTCTCAAAATAGTCACTGACTCAGTATGCAGAAAGAGTTCTTTTATACTTAGAAACTGCTGATTTTATTAATGATGAGTCAAAATTAACTTCATTATTTTTTTCTGTTGCAAGAAATTTTCAGGAATTGGAATCATCTCTTCTATATAACATACATTTAATCCCGGATGGGTCTGCCAGGTCCTCCAGCACAAGATAATAATCAAATTGATAAATTATTAATAGGAAATGTGCTAGAGGCCTCAGAGTTTGATTTACAAAAATCACACCATTAGCAAAGGATTAAAAAAATAACAAATTTCTCTGTCACTTGGCAACATGCCCAAAAATTATAAAAAGATGCCCCACCTGTTCATTCTATTGCCAGCAGGAAGTAATCCTAAAGGTATACATAGAAATAAAATTTGGTAGATGGATATATTTTGTTTTACAAAATTTGGAAAATTAAGATATGTATATCATACAATAGATGTATGATAGGCTGCTGGGATCTTGGGGTCCCATTCTCTGTCTCTGTCTCTGTCTCTCCTCTCCTCTCTCTCTCTCTCTCTCTCTCTCTCTCTCTCTCTCTCTCTCTCTCTCTCTCTCTGCTCCCTGACTGGAAATTGAACCCAGGCTGCGAGGGTGAGAGCACAGAATGTTAAAAGACCAAGCCAGTCACCTTTATGAATGGGATTGGCCACTCCCCTTTCAGGAGGCCGGGACCCCAGATAAGCATCTTCAGACCTTATCAGCTAACACCTGAATCCCACCACAGATACGTTTTCAGGATTTCAGTGGGTAACTGCTTTGAATTCAGAAGAGGCAGATTCTGTAATCACACATTTGCTTGAAGTTATGGCCATCATGGTAATACCTGTACAAATTAAGACTGACAATGCACCAACATTTGTCTCTAGTAAAATGAAACAATTTGCTGCTTATTAGAATATAAAGCAATTACTGAAATACTATATAATCCTACAGTCATAGAGAGATCAAATCAGACTCTAAAAGATATGTTAAATAAACAGAAAGGTGGTTTGGAGCACGGTTGCCTATGAAATTTCTGTTTGCTTGCCTGTTGCTGGAGCTTTGGTGGGATTGAAATACATAGGTTTTCAGATACCTTTAGTCTTACCTGACTGTCCACCTGGGAGGAGGGTAACTCATTTCTTGTGATGGAACTCTCTGGAGTCTGTGTCTCAGTAAGCTTCTGGTGCTGGAGGATAGGTAAGTTTGCCGAATGGAGTGGGGCTTATAGACTCCAGGGTTCAATCAGGGGAGGAGGTAGGCAGACTTTCCCACAGGTTTCCTGGTTACCTGTCTGATGCTGGGGCTGTGCTGGGATTGGGAGTTTCGGATTGTGCCCTGTTGCCCATACTAGGAGGCTGTTCTGACTCAGGGGATGTGAAATGTTATAATACAAATATACTGTATAAAATTTTGTAGAATATTTTTTATAAAGAAGAAAAGATCTGACGTTGATCAGCACACATGGGTGTAAGACATGCACAGACCCACCTGACACTTCATGGCCATGGTTGGGTAAAGAAATGTACAAACCTTCCAGGCACTGCTCCACCAAGGCAAGAAGAAAACAACCACAGGCTTGCCCAGAGACTTGAGTTATCAGGCAGATAGAAACCATTACAATAAGCAAACAAATGGTAGCAATATGTAGTAGAAAGAGAAGCAGAGCAGTTAACATGCTATGGAGAGAGGTGGAGCTGAAGAAGTGAAAGCAATGAAGAACAGGCTAATGTGGGTATCTCACACTGCCACCTTGGGCCATGTCTGGGTCTGTGGCTCTACCACAGTCAGGTTCTGTGTGGATTTCCATGGCTCCTGTTACTATGGAAGGCCCAGTGAATGCCCTGGGTCTTGGCTTCCTCCTGGAAACATGTTGATTCACTAGGGTCAACCTACCTCCTGGGCCATGTCAATCTGAATGACCTTCATTGCCAACCAGGACTGTGGTAACAGATGACTAGGGCCATTTCTGGGTCCATGGTCTGGCTGCAGCTATCATCTGTTGCTTGTGTCCCCATCAAGAAATATGAGAATCATGCATATTCAAATCTGAGGGTTGTGCTGAGCCATCTTCAACATTTTATGGCCCTAAGAGATCTGATTCCATTTCTTACTAGTCCTGGGAGAGCTGATCCTGGCCCAAACTGGAGAAGTAGCCATTTACTTCCCAGAGCTGTCTCCTCCTCTAGCCTGAGGGAGGCAGTCCTAGCAGAGACCTGGATGGTCTAATTCAGCTATACTGAGGCCCACTTCCAGTGGTTTGAGTTGGCCCATCTCAACCTCTACACCATTTATGACCTACAGGAGCACATAAAAGGATTGGTAGAATAACCTTAGGATCTTCATGACTAAGGACAACAGCATAATACCTGAGAGAAGTTTTGGTGAGTGTCCAGTATTGATGGTTTGCCAGAAGTCAGAGGCCTTGAACTAAACCAATAGCTCATTACCAAGAACATTTACAAGTAAGCTGTTTAGACAACAATATATACTGTGTGATATATCACAGCTCACAATGCCACTAAGAGGTGATGGATAGGCAGAAAAAATGGAGGAATAAAGTTATTTGGATTGTTTTTGTTTTATAATTAATATTTTTATTTTTTTATATTTTCTTTTTTGGTGTTGGGCATTGCAGGGGTGAAGGGAAAATATGGATGGACTAGTTAATGAGTAGGATTGAGGTGCATGATGTGAAATTCCAAAAGAATCAGTTAAAAAAATAGAAGTAGTAGAGTACATAAAGATCCTGATAGGTGTAAAGCAATTTAGAGTATGGCTAATCTATTATGTGGTTTAGCAGAGTATGGCTATTTCAAACTCTTTCTCAGAACTTTAGTTGTAATTTATGTTTTACATGAATTAAAGCAATTCATATTATTAAACAAATATAAAAGGCTTGAATTGTAGCTTGTGGTCAGTTATTTGCTCTACTAAATGTAACATTTTATATAATTAAATTAGAAATTAGACATGAAGAGGTTTGAAGAACAATCCAACTACCCATAAAATTATATATCAACGTAATGTAATTACTATGTGTAAAAATCTAAGAATACAACTTGTCATCTTTTCTCTCAGATTCAAACATGATATTTGTTTTTCATGAACACTATTTGAGTTCTTTTTACTTGATATAAAATAATAGAACATGAATAGAACAACCAAAATGAAGCTTTTATTAAAAGAGAAAAATAGTCAATACAGATGGCAGTTACTAATTTCTAGCCACTTCAAATATTACAGGACAATGACTCCAAAAATTTCATAGGATATCAGTGCTGTAAGCTGATTGCGTGACCTTACAGATTTGTTGTCTCAGAGAAATTTTCTTTTCTCTTTCTTTCTATGATAGCACTATCTCTGATCTCTAGAAGGTTATTTGTGCTTGTTATCTTCTATGACACATTTGAAGCATAACAACAAGGCTTTTCCAACTATCTTTTTGCTCATATAGCTTCTGAAGTCTAGAGTTTTTCTATAGGTTACACATTCATAAAATATTACAGTGTTGGCTTATAGTTGGTCTATGTTTTTGTAGGGTTTTTTTGTGACAAATTTCCTATCAATGACAGGGTTTTGTTCTGAGAAACACAACTTCAGATTATGTTGATTTTGTCATTATGCAAACATCATTGTATCATTATATGAACTAGATGGCTGTGCTATCATTTACCAATGCAGTCTTATTGTATTTCTGTAGCACATGTAGTTGATCGTTATGTGAATGTGTTTTATACAGTGTAGGACTATACTTAAAAAACTGAGTTAATCTTTGACCCATGCTAGATATTATATGCTGTATTATAATACTTTAAGATTCTGTTTGTTTATTTATAGTTTTTTGTCCTGTAAGGAAGCTATACATCACAGCTCATTAGCAATACATTATGCAGCAATCTAAAATCCTGACTGATTGATGAAAAAAATTATTAATTATGACATGGAATGTAGCTTTACATTTTTTTGTTTTAGTTTTAGTAGTGAAGAGCACATACCTTATATGTTTATAAACTATCCTTTGTAACTAACAATTGTATGAAAAGTTATTTTCCCAAAATAAAATGTGCAAATAAATAATTTAATCCTGAAAAATATATAGATATTCTAGAACTTTCTATCTTGTTGCCATTTTAAATTTTATAAGTAGCTTATAAATCAAATTCATAATAATCAAAAGCCTGCTATGGTGAGTTTTACCTATTATTACCAGTACCCAGAAGGCCTAAGCAGAAAGATATCTACAAGACAAAGGCTAGAACGACTTATACTTCAAGTTCCAGGCTAGTCAGAGCTACTTTTGAGATCCTGCCCCAAAAGACTAACTTTTTTTAAAAGTCATGATATGGATATGAAAAATCAACACTCATGTCTGAAATAATGCTGGTAGACTTTTTAATAACATAATTCTTTATTGATTCTTTGTGAATTTCACATCTTTCACTCACATCCCACTCATTTTTAGAGATTAAAATTCCATTTCCAGTCCACTACTCAAATTTTTTTTTGCATAGATGCACAAAAAAATCAACAGTCCAGCAAGAAAATTGAAAGTAAAATAGCTGGTCATATATTCATCCAATACATTAACTTTTGATTGTTTTATTAACAAAAATTTCTGTAGCAAATAGTTTCCTATTTGTACCTGCCATCTGTCTTTATTTTTCTTTTATACTTTACCAAAATTCATACTTACACCTATAAAAACAGAGAGCATTAGGCAGAAGTATCCAGAAAAATGCTTTCAAAAATGTTTATTTAACCCTGTATGTAAAAAATGTCATTTCTATAAGAAATAAATATAATAAATATAAATGATGTGTTTCATATTTTTATTACATCATGAAAATCTGTTTTTTTCTATTATATCCTATTTTGGATATTTTTACACTTATTTGTGGGGGTGGAGATATAATATTCTATATGTAATGGCATTTTGTGGGGGTGGTGGTATAATACTCTATAGGTAATGGCATTTGTTTCAAAACATGATGACTGTGATTGAACTCAGGGACTCACATAATGGGAAGAAAGTATTGATCCCCACATATTGCTAACCACCATATATGCACTGGTGGGATAGATCTTATTCCACCACCACTCAGAGGCATACATAAATAAATGCAACACAATTAAAAATGAAAATGTCACTTTTAGTTAGCTACAATGTAATTGTCCTGCATTGTTTCAAGGGTTTTTGCTATTTGAATCAAACACTATCTTTAAATTTTAAAAGTAATAAAAATATATATATTATAAATTAAGTTTCTCATTTCCATATATTCAGATATGGCTGAACTGTGGCAAATTTTAATGATAGAATATTATGAGCCATATGTCATGGGTGCTGAAACCTAAACATGACACTTCAAGAGCAACATAAATTCTTAAGCACTGAGCCAACTCTTCAGCACCATCTTATTTTTAATAAAATTGAATATTCTTACGTTTTTACCCAGTTACCTACAGATTAGTTGTTGTATGAAAGAATGAGACTCAGGGATAGATCTCTGAAGACGTTGGAGATACTAGAGGGAATAAACACCACAGTCAAACCTTACCCAGCTGTCTTCCAGTTTCCTCAGCATCACTTCCCTCGGAATGGCTTCCTCTGTATTTCTTTCCTGTCTTAAGTACTCTTTTGGTAATTATGGTGTGGCCCCACCACACCTGCTTGGGAGCCTGGAATTCCTTCTATAATCTGAAGTGACCTTGACTCAGTTGGGATTAAGTGTGTAGGTCACCACTCCCAGGATACTCCCTGTGCTGGGATTAAAGGTTTGAATGACCATTCTCTGATTTTCCTAGACTGACTGTGGTTAGAGCTCTGGGACTTCTGGAGCTTTTACTAACCCCCCATATAGACTGTGGGTAGATTCTCTCTGATATCTCCAAAACTTCTGAAACTTTTATTGAATCCCCACATATCCCCTTTTGTGTCAAATTTAAAAAAAGAAGGTGATAGCTAACATAAGAAAAACAATATACAATAGGTAAAATAATTATATACAATACATACAAACAATAAATGAGTAATGTCCAGTCCATTAACAATTGACAATTCCAAGAAAATATTTCATTATCTTATTTTGATGAGTCCAAAGGATTATACCTAATTCCTTTCCTTTCTAACTAAAAGCTATTGTTTTGATGTCTCTTAAACTTATAAACTTTAACTTCAAAGTGTCTTTTCTAAAATTTTCATTAGAAAACTGTAACTATAACTAACTCATCTTCAACTACCTCAGAGACCCAAGAAGGAAATAATATTTACCCAAATAACTAGGAAGTGCAAGCAAATTCCGAAAACTAGAAATGACGGAGATGACACCTATCTGCCTGGACAGTCACCCAAAGTTCCTTTATAAAGTTGGAGCATCCATCTTTAGCCTACAGGCCCAGAGTCTCTTTTCATCTCACCAAAGCAGAAAATCTGCTCTGTCCATTTTGGGGTAGTTCAGCCACTTCTCCTTGTGTCCTGAAGATTGAAGTCTCTCTTCAAAGTTCTTTTCAATTTTCCTTTGCAGTACTTTTTGGTTATCGGTCTTGTGCCAGTATTTAGCCTTAGATGGAGTTTACCACCCACTTTGGACTGCATTCCCAAGAAACCCAACTCCAGGAAGATCCAGGCCCAGCATGTCTGGGGCCGCTATCAGCTTCACACCATCCACGGGCCATCTCTAACATTTTTCTCTGAAAAACAGGAACCTGAAGGACCTTCTCAGCTTGTTCTGTCAAAGTTCAAAGGTCACTTTCTGAGGGAACCTGCATCTCCAGTTCAAATATCACACTGTCAAGCAGTCAATACAGGGACAGGTTCTTGTCCAATGACTAACCATTGCCACAAGGAAAGTAGACTCCATATGGAGTTTCTTCAATGCCCTTTTTTCTCTTGAAGTAGATTGGGGCTTCCAGGAGCAGACCTGTCTCACTGTACAGAAAACTCTTTAAGTTCTAAAAATATTTAAATGTCATATTCTATGGATCTCTTAAGTTTTTAAACAAGACCTGTTTATCTAAAATATATTTGTTTGACCTTGAAAACATATCTAACATGACTATGTCTGAATGCAATGTCTAACTACTGACTTGCATTGCTTTATATTCTAATTACTTGGAAATAAAAACTTTCATGGATTAGCAATTTGGATTACAATGTTAGATAAACAGATTAAGTATACTACTACAAACAAGCATAGAAATATTTGTACAATGTCAAAATTAATCTCAAGATGCACAATTTGTATACAGAAAACCAATGCAATGTAAAATATTTAAAGCTAGTAAATCCTTTTAGAAGAAAATTCCATAATCTATCCTTATATCCTATATATCTGTATCCCCTTTTTCTTTCGATTTTTTAAAACACAAATCTTGAATCTAATCATTCTTGTTTAACTTTTTTTCTAACTATAGCCATGAACAATTTTAACCAATTAACCTAAACAATGACAGTCATCCATAACCAATTGAACACCCAACACCATGCCACCCCAGCACTTGGGAACCAAAACCAACCCACCCCACCACTTGGGAGTGTGGGCCCTGTGTTCTTAAGTTTACTTCCTGCTGACTGGGGGTGATGGCACCTTTTGGGGATCCTGAAAAGAAGAGTTTTGTTAAATGTCAAGTCCTGAAATAAGTAGCTGTGTCATTTGTTGTGCAGTCTCTGCATAACAGGAAAGCACAGAGCTTGTCTCAAGTCCTAGCCATAGTAGTCTGTGAAGCTAGTTCATCTCAGTGAGCTTCTACAGAAATTGTCCTGAGAAGTTTGTAGTCCAAATCTGATCTTTGATTGGTGTTTGTCAGCTTAGTGGCTTTGTCAGAGTTCATGTGAAACCAATGTTGTGGGGCCACATCTTCCTTTTGGATATTTCAAGTGTACTGGAAACAAAACATATAACAACTTATTGAGCATAGGTTTAGTAACAATAAGATAATCCCTTATTTTTTGTTATTCTTTTGTCGCATATCAGGTGGCTCTTCTGATGTGATACAGAGATTTTTTTTTCCTTTATCAAGTATGCTTGAGTTTAGAGGAGAGAGCCACAATCCAACTCTAAAACCAGCTTTAAATTATAATTAAACTGTGATTTTAACTAATAAAAATGTTTTTGTAAAGGTTAAGTAATGAGATTTTACCCTATCAAGTATACTGGTACCAGTAGTTACCATATTCTTTTGTTTGCAAATTTTCCTGGATAGCCTCTTTTTTGCTTTAGATGTTTAGATGTTCAAGGCCTTTTAACTTCTTGAAGATGGGTATTTCAAGTTTCCTGTAAAGACAAAAACAGAAACCTGCCCCAACCCTTTTTTTTTTTCTTACAACTGAAAGAATTGTAATATGAGTGGATGAGCTATCAATTCTTAGTTTCATGAAGTGTCTCCAGGTGGGATCTAGTCTTTATTAATTTTGATGGTATCCATATCTTTTCCTCACCTGTGGAAATAAATGCAAAACCCCTTCCCCAATGGAGCACATACCCTGGCTTCCATTCAGAGGTTAGTACATCTTTGAAGTAAATAGGCTGATTTAGTTCAGCTGTTTTTTCTGTGGTCCAATTCCTTTCAGCAGCTGTTGTTCCTTTGTCATTAGCATTGAGAAAATTCAAAGTTAACAAAGCACTATGTACTCTATCTCTGGGGGTCTTTGTTATTCCTTTCTATTTATTTAATCCTTTAGAGTTCTATTTGATCTCTCTATGACTGCTTGCCCTGTAGGATTGTGTGGTATTCCTGTAATATGCTTTATATTATAATAAGCAAAAAATTGTTTCATTTTAGTAGAGACATATGCTGGAGCACTGTCAGTCTTTATTTGTGCAGGTATTCCCATGATGGACATAGCTTCTAGCAAATGTGTGATTACAGAATCAGCCTTTTCTGAACTCAAAGCAGTTGCCCATTGAAATCCTGAGAATGTATCTATTGTATGATGGACATATCTTAATTTCCCAAATGCTGTAAAATGAAATACATCCATCTGCCAGATTTCATTTCTATGTATACCTTTAGGATTACTTCCTGCTGGCGATGGAGTTTGGTTGTAAAAGGAACAAGTGGGACACCTTTTTACAATTTCTTTGGCTTGTTGCCAAGTGATAGAGAAATCTTTTTTTAATCCTTTGCAATTAACATGATGCTTTTTATGAAATTCTGAGGCCTCTAGTACATTTCCTATTAATAATTTATCAATTTCATCATTACCTTGTGCTAAAGGACCTGGCAGACCTGTATGGGATCAAATATGTGTTATATAGAAGGGATGATTTCTAGTCCTGATTATTCCTTGTAACTGAATAACTAATGAAGTTAATTCTGATTCACCATTAATAAAATCCGCTCTTTCAATGTGTAAAACAACTCTTTCTGCATACTGAGATACAGTGACTATGTTAAGTTGTTCTGTAAAATCCATTAACACCATCACGATGGCATATAATTCTGACTTTTGAACAGAATTATAAGGGCTTTGAGTCACTTTACTTATATGTTTTAATTTGTAACCAGCCTTTCCTGATTTGTTTGCATCAGTATAAAATGTAGGAGGTCCGGAAATTGGTTTATCTCATACATTACGATGGAGAATCCAATTAGTTTTATTTATAAATTCAATTATTTTGCTTTTAGGATATTTGTTGTTAATATCTCCTGAAAATTACTGCAGACTCTCTACCAAGGTTCACTTTCTATCCATAATTGGTCAATTTTTTCATTAGTTAAAGGTAAAACAATTTCTGATGGGTCCATTCCTGTCAATTGAAGAAGTCTTAATTTTCCTTTAAAAATAAGTTCAGAAATCTGTTGCACGTATGTCTTTAACTTCTTGCTTGGTTTATGTGGAAGAAATATACATTCCAATATAACATTTTTCCTTTGCATTAAAATTCTTGTAGGAGAATACTTAGAGGGCAAGGTAACTAGAATGCAGTTGAGGTCTGGATCCACAAGATCCACATGTGCCTCTTGTAATTTCTTTTCCACCAAAGCCAGTTCTTTCTCAGCTTCACGTGACAACTCTCTCTGACTATTTAAGTCCTTGTCACCATTTAACGTTTTGAACAGATTATCTAGTTCATCATTTTTAATTCCAATAGTCATTTGTAAGTTGGCAATGTCTCCTAGTAGTCTTTGAAAATCATTAAGTGTCTTTAATCTGTCTCTTCTGATCTGTACCTCTTGGGGTCTAATTTTTGCTGACTTATTTTATAGCCTAAATAATTAATGGAATCCCCTCTTTGTGTTTTTTTTCTGGGGCAATCTGTAATCCCCAAGCAGGCAAAATTATTTTCACTTTTTCAAAAAGTTTTTCCAATGTATCAATATTTGAATCGGCCAACAAGATGTCATCCATGTAATGATAAATTATATATTGTGGGAATTACTTGCGTATTTGTTCTATTGGCTTTTGAACAAAATACTGGCATAGAGTATGACTATTCAGTATTCCTTGAAGGAAGACCCTCCACTGGAACCTCTTTACAGGCTGAGAGTCATTATAAGTGTGCACTGTAAAGGCAAATTTTTCTTTGTCTTGCTCTTGTAAAGGTACTGTAAAAAAAATCTTTTAAATCAATAACTATAATAGGCCATTCTTTGGGTAACAGAGAAGGCAAAGGAATCCCAGATTGTAGAGAGCCCATTGGCTGGTTAAACTTGTTTATTGCCCTTAGGTCTGTTACCATTCTCCACTTTCCAGATTTCTTCTTAATAACAAATACAGGAGAATTCCAAGGGCTGGTTGATTCTTCTATAAGCTGAACATTTAACTGTTCCTGTACCAGCTGCTCTAAGCCTTGTAATTTCTCCTTTGTTGGAGGCCATTGATGAACCTATATAGGCTTCTCTGTTAGCCATTTTAAAGGTAGTGCTGTGGGTTTTTTTGAAAGATCAGCAGCTGTTTTGTGTTGTATCTCTATAACTTGAATGGTCTGTGACTGTTTCTCATAATATCTTATGATATTTCTTCTGAAACCATGTGCTAGTTCATGGTTTATTTCTGTATTTGGAGGAATATTAATCTGCATGTTCCACTGTTGAGTAAATCTCTTCCCCATAAATTTATAGCAATATCAGCCACATATGGCTTTAATATTCCTCTCTGTCCTTCTGTTCCTATACATTCAAGCCATCTTGCACTCTGTTTTACCTGGGATATCAACCCAATACCCCAAAACTAAACATTTATCTCCTGAAGGGGCCAATTTGGATGTCATGACTTTGGTGAAATTATGGATACATCTGAACACATGTCCAATAAGCCTTCAATAATAACATGATTTATTTGTACTTTTAATTTTGGCCTTTTCTCATTGATAGAAGTTTACCAAAATATTTGCTTTATATTTTTTCCTGATTTTTTTCTTTTTATGTAAGTTTTCTATCATTCCAGTTAGTGTGTCTTTTTAAAATAGGTTTTAACCTTTTTAATTGTTCTGGGAAGGACTTTCCTCTACAATGGCAGGGTAAGACTTGAGTGGTCTTGATATTGGGGCTTTTGAAAGCCCCCTTGGGGCATTTCCCAAGGGTAGAAAGTTACATTGTCTGTCTTTTGTTGACCTGCATTCATTAGTCCAATGTCTTCCTTTTCCACACCTTCTGCATTTTTCAGAAGGGAGGGTGTTCTCTTGGGATTATTCCTACCAAAAACATTGTTTCTGGGAATGCCTTGTTTACAATCTCTTTTTATGTGACCTTCCCTTTCACAATTATAACATTTGACATTTTGATTTTTTCTTATACCTCTTGAAATAAGCTCTCCTACTCAGTTATCATCACTGTCATAAGACTCCATATTAATTGTCTCATGAATCCAATCTTCCAAAGGTGCTGACCTTGCTTTTAAAGGTCTAAGTATTTTTCTACATTGTACATTGGCATTCTCAAAAGCCAGTGATTCAATGATTATTCGCCTGGCTTCTGAGTCTGGTACCATTCCTTTTACTGCTGCAGTTAATTGTTGCAAAAATTCTGTAAACGTTTCTTTGGGACTTTGAGTTACTTTCGTAAATGTTTTACTTTTTTCCCTATTTCTTCAATCCAGTCCCAGGCATTTAAAGCTGCCATCTGACAAAAATCCAGAAGATGGTCACTGTATAATGACTGCCTGTCAATATAAGCATAATCTCCTTCCCCAAGAAGTTAGTATTGGGAGACTTCTATGCCTCTGGCCCTGTTTCTTTGTTCTATTGTTTTAGCCTCCTCCCTCCACCATGACTTCCATTGCATGAGTGTCCCTGCCTCAAGAATGGCTGTAACCATATCCTACCAATCTTTAGTGGTGACACAGTTACAGCATGACCAGGAGTTCAGCATTTGCTTAACAAATGGTGAATGCATCCCATATGATACAATTGCCTCCTTTACTCTCCATAATTCTAATATTTTACTGGAGCCCAGCTACCTTCTCTTTCCTCTTTATCATCCTTCATACTTGTAAAAGTTACTGGGTATATTAATGTTGCCTGTTTTTGTCTAATTTTAGATGACCTTGCTGAAATTGGTACTTCATATTCCTTTGTTTGAATTTGAGCATCTTTGTATTCTCAACAGGCTTTTTAAAGACTATTTTCTTTGGATTTAATTTGTCAACATTTTCTGTGATATCAAACAATAAATATTCATAGTAAATAGTAGGATTAACATTATGATATTTCCATCTACCTTGTCTATGTTTTTCTTTACTGGTTTTAATATCAAATCTTCTAACGAGAGGTTACAGTATGACCAATCACTCTCCATTGCTTTAAACAAATTCCCTTATTTTTTTTCACGAAATTGAGTTACTTACAGTTATTGTCCATTGATGACTGTGAAGTGGGGCAGCTACCTAGTGTGACAGCAACCCAAGGAGGGGTCCAAAAAGGAAAAAGAAACAACACACTAAGAGAAAGAGGCTACTGTCTGAAAGACTTACAGAGATGAGAGTGAAACAGAAACACGTGTGGTCGGTCTGCCTAAGGCTGGAGGCTAACCCAGAACAGAAAGCCTAGCTGCTAGTAATTACTCCTCTGGCCACATGTTATTCTGGCTGGCAAGTGTGGTTTATTTGGGTAGAAAGGAGAGAAATTCATGCCCCAAAGTTGGACAGCAATTGTTGCATGAAACAATGAGACTCAGGGATAGATCTCTGAAGATGTTGGAGATACTAGAGGGAATAAACACCACAGTCAAACCTTACCCAGCTGTCTTCCAGTTTCCTCAGCATCACTTCCCTCGGAATGACTTCCTCTGTATTTCTTTCCTGTCTTAAGTACTCTTTTGGTAATTATGGTGTGGCCCCACCACACCTGCTTGGGAGCCTGGAATTCCTTCTATAATCTGAAGTGACCTTGACTCAGTTGGGATTAAGGGTGTAGGTCACCACTCCCAGGATACTCCCTGTGCTGGGATTAAAGGTTTGAATGACCATTCTCTGATTTTCCTAGACTGACTGTGGCTAGAACTCTGAGACTTCTGGAGCTTTTACTAACCTCCCATATAGACTGTTGGTAGATTACCTCTGATATCTCCAAAACTTCTGAAACTTTTATTGAATCCCCACAATTAGTTCCCTAAATCAACATTATTTCACTTTGGAGATTACTATTAAAAGTAATGTTTTTGAGATCAGAAAAATAATCTTTTAAATTGTAAATGTGCTAAACTATGCCAACTCTACTGTTTCATGAAATATTTGAATATTTGAAATTGCTTCTTCCCTGTATTTGATATCTGTTATCTATCATCTTGAATATGTGATATTAATATATTAATTAAATTAAAAAGGTAACAACAAATGCTTAAAACATAAATTTTTATTAAGTTTATTTTAACACTGTTTAATGAGTTGCTGTATAATATGCTTTTCTTAAATCTTAGTATTTTGTTCATTGTCTAAAATAAAACTCTTATACAAGATATTTTTCAGCCTAGAAACATGTTAGCCAACTACTATTGCCAAGTTATTCATTCCTTATATATTGATATACTTAATCATAATGTTACTTATGTTTTTCATTATACCTCTGTTGGGTGACATATTTTCCTTACCATTTTTTTCCTGTTCATTTTCCCATTAATCTTTCAAGATTTTCTCAGATGTTTTACATTCTCTGTATCAGGTTTTCTTGGTTACCTTTGAAAGTAATAAGCAATTCTTTGTTCTTTCTATGCATTTCTGTAGTACCTTCCACATTACTTTAATGGTGTATTCTCAGCAGTTGATGTGGTTTCTCTTTACCAAAATTCATAATGTGGTTAAATTCCTGTTGTAGATACATGCTGAGGTAGTAGAAACAATCAGGAATTTGGTGACAGAAGCTCTTCTCTTTTGAAGGGATTAATGTAATTAAAAAACTAGATTGTTATAAAGTGAAATTGCTATCTCTCATATATACATACATATATGTGGATATATAGATTACATAGAGGCTAATAAATGAACTATTCCCACTAACTGGTTGTAGCCACAGGATCAGCATAAATCAGGACTGTAAGTTTATCTTATTCCATTAAAACACTAAACATAAAGGTCTTTTAAAAAACATATCAAAAGAGATATCTTTATAGATGGAGACATCACAGGGTTAGTAAGAAACATGGTATGAGGAAATGTCTGGAAAAATCCACAAGGATAACACCAGTTTAGACTACTAGCAATAGTGGAGGAGTAGCCTGAACTGCACTACTTGGGTAATAAGATTGGTGAATACCTCAACTGTCATCATAGAGACTTTATCCAGTAACTTATGGAAACAAATGCAGAGATCCAAAGCCAAGAACCAACTCGAGCTCCAGGAGTCCATTTAAAGATAGAGAAGAGGGATTATATGAGCAAGACAGTCAAGATCATGAGGGGTTTATCTACAATGGGAACTGTATCAAGTTAGTGGGAACTTTTACATTGATAGCTGCTGTGGAGCCTGCATGGGACTGGACTATGCCCTCTGCATAGAGAAGACAGTTGTGTCTCTGGCAGTGGGATCAGGATCTATCCCTGGTGCATGAGCTAGCTTTTGGGGGTTCATCTCCCATAATGAAATACCTTGCACAGCTTTGATGCAGGATACAAGGGCCTGGACCTTCTTTAATTGAATAGACCAGGCTTTGCTTACTCGTCATAAAAAGCTTTGATTTTCAGAGGAAAGAAGAGTGGATCTGGTGGAAGACTGAGAGGAATGGGAGAGGGAGATCTGAGGTTAGTATGTAAAATGAATTAAAATTTAAACAAAAAATAAAAGCATATATACAAATATACAACATTATATATGAATATAAATGATTTTAAAATATATAATGTAGTGTGGAGGCATGCATGTGAATGCACTTATGTCCCTACATTGCTTGTCTATGTTACTTCATCTATGTGGAATTTTGAGAACAGCCTCAGAGTCAGCTCCAGTATGTATGGATTGAACAGTACTTGGGTTTGGCAGTAAGCATCTTTTTATCCTGAACCATTTTGTAGGCCCAGTGGTTTTTAATTCTTAATTAATATTGTATATTCTGGATATATGTCATTCATAATCATGTTTAAGTTTACAATAAGTATATAATTAACCTATTAATGTTTCTATATTGTACCTAGATTCTAAATATTCATCTTTTAAATAGCCATACCAGTATATTTGGAATAAGTTTAGCTGAATCTTATTTCTGGAACCATTTGAATCACTGATTATAGATTATGTTGGTATTATTTTATATCTGTTTTACAGCTAACATTCTTTTTAAAGAATGGTTTAAGTATTATAATTATGTTTCTTTTCTAAAACTTTTTCACATACTACCACTGTCCCTCCTCTCGACCCTTCTACCAGTCTCCTCACCCCCTCCGTTCACTCCCCAGAGAGGGCAAGAAATCCCAATTTGGGTCAATTCAGTCTAGCATATCTAGTTGAGGTAGGACTGAGTCTCTCCCCCAAGTATCAAGGCTGAGAGAGATGTTTTCCCACAAGGCATGGGCAACAAGAAACCAGTTCATGTGCCTGGAATAGACTCTGGTCTGAGTACAAGAGACTCCACAAACTATCCATGCCTTTTGAGACAGCTAGCATTCTTGAGTGCTACCCATGGTACTACTTGGTAATGAGAAGGCACAATTTACTTCCATATTTATCAATGATATGAATTATTATTATTATGAAGATCTTTGCTTTGATTTGCATTAAAATGATGTTTTACATATTTGTACTATCATTTCTTTTGTGCCATATCTTCTTTGTTATGAAATTCAAATGCAAGGGACACAATTTAATTAAATTTTGCTAATATGAGAATTCTGCCTGTTTTGTAAAACTAGCTTCTGAGTAGTTTATAATCTAGTCAATTATAGAATTTTGTTATTCTCTTATTGATCTTTTCAGTTTAAAATGTCTGTAATTTGCTTACATGCAACAATTTCTAAGAAGAAATATTGAAATACTGAAATACTGATTTCTTATATTCTTATTTTGGGAATAGCCAAGCAAAAAAAAAAAAAGGAGAAACTGAAAAAAATGACATAAAGAGAAAAATGCATGACATCCTTACATATTTTATTGTCATTTAAATGCCATAAGTGGCCAATGAATTATTCATAATCCCCAAGCATTCCCTTCTCTGTGGTTTTTTAGTTTATATTCTTTTGACTTACTGTGTGAAGGGAGTGTGATAATGAGAAGGCAGTGTGATAGCAAGTGAGATCCTTGGATCAATAGCCACAAATATTCATTGATAACCTATGAACTTCTTCTGAGTAACACAGACTTACAGCCACCTCTCAAAAGACCATATTTTGCAAGCACAGATTCTTTTACATTTACTTTCTTAGAAATCTATGTTGTCAACAAAATGTTGTCCTATTTAAAAATTCAGAATTTTTTAAATGTATTCTTACTTACATATGGCATTAACTTTTCTTTCTGGGTTTTCATGCACAGCTATATAAAATGGAGGAATATTTAAGAATAGCATCACTAGTTGTGAAAAAGATAAGTAGTTTAGTTGATAATATTAATATTTTTTGTTAAACATTAAAATCGCATGCCCTTTGTGTAAGGCTGTAATCATAAAGGAAAGATTAAATTAGTCTTTCCTTTTATTTCTCCAAGTATAATATCTACTATAAAGTACACCTACAAATCAATAATGTGCTTCACAAGATTAAGCACAGTTACTGCTTATACCACCATTGAATAGAGATCATATACTCTTAGAGATTTAATTTAATAACCAGGTGTGATAATAATCAATGTTCACATAAAGATCTACCACAAACGTAAAATGCTGGTAGAAATTTACAAACTGATAATTTTTATTTTCTCCTATAATTAGGATTCCTGATTATACTGAGATTTCCTAAGTACTATCTTCACTGTAGCCTTATTTAACTACCTCATTAAAAATGTGTTCAAAACTTGTATTGGTAATTTGAGATTTTTTGGTATGTGTTCATACAAATTTATTCTCCTGCCCACAATTCTTCCTAGAGCTAACCAATTTCTCTACAGACTCAATATTATATATTGTTATTTTTACTCATGAAAACCAACTTGTGCTATCTAATTAGTCTTTGACATATGCCCTTCCTTGGGAGCATGGTCAACTTCTCAGGATCTATACCCTTAGAGAACACTGACCCTCCCACTTCCAATAGTTAATAATTAGCAAGAACTTTACATCTAGATGTGGATTGTATGCTCAATGTCCTCTCATCATCTCTCTATTCTGGTATTCGTTTTGCTTGGAAATTTGTGGGTCTTGTGTGTTCTGTCTCAACCACTGTGAGTTCTATATGTTATTTCTGTTGTATGCCCAGAAGACACTGATACTGTTTTTTTGTAGTGGTTCACCATCTGTGACTCTTACACTCTTTTTCAGCTCTACCTTCTATTCATCTATACTTTCTATAATGATCCCTGAGATTTTGAAGGACATTGATAAATACATATATATAAATATATATATATATATATATATATATATATATACAGAAACACACACATATAATTTTCATTTAGGGTTCAACATTATGCACTCTCTTGTTAATTATAGGCTGACCAGTTATGAGTCTCTGTGTTGGTGAAAATCTATTGCAAACAGAAGCTTCCCTGGTATGAGTTGAGAGACACCTTAAGTTATGGATATAGTAATAAGTAAAAGATATTACTTTATTAAAAATTATGATTTTCATTACATTTAAACAATATTCTTAAGGGTGCAAAACAGTGATGGATAGCTTTCCAAGCATGTAGATTTTATGCCCTTAAATATAAGAGAAAACATATATTTTCAAATAGTGTACAGCACGCACCTAGTTATTCTCCTATATTTGCATATTAAGATATTTTTATGTTCATTCTACTGAAATGATTGGTTGTCATCTTAGAAACAAATAATTTTTGTCAGAAAGAATAAGAAAAGTAGTAGAAATAGCTAAAGACTTTGAAAAGCCACTCAACTACTAAACTAGAGCATGATCCTGTTTCAAAAAGTACATTTATTGTGTACTGTTAAAGAAAATTTTATGTACTTCCAAATAATATATGTTTGCATACTGTTGCTGATTTTTATAAGTATTTTCTAGCTAAAAGTTTATTATAGTAGCACCACAAATTGGAAATATAAATACATGCTTTATTTAATACTGGAGGGAAGTAACTATGCAATCAATGTAACTTTTTTAACACTAGAGAAAGTCTTCTTATAATTTCTAGTATTTACACAAAATCTAATTGTTTTGAAGTTGTTATATTTATCATTTAACAAATAAAATCTGTAAAATAAAAATAAAAGAAAAAATAGGAAAGTTCCCTATTCTTAGTTAATGTTTCTTCAAATAAGCATTTCAGTGACATCAGATATACATAAGCATATTAATTAACAGATTTATTATTTATTACAAACTAAACAGTGATTGTTTGTGATTGATTGCTTACTTTGTATCAGATACAGTGCTAAATTTGGAAATTTATAGTTATCAAGATCAGTCTTTTCTTCTCCCACCATCAAGTTCATAGGTTAAAAGGAAAAAAGCATCTGGCTATTTGTCATATTTTAAAGTAACATAACAATTCAGTTATGTAGCATTTAATTTGATAAAATACATGTATCAGCTCTTTTATTTATAAAATATTTCACATTATATCTAAGATAACAATAAGTATGTATTAGTAGTTTTTGAATTACAAAAGTTTTAAGTTTAGAAAAACAAAGATATGATTTATTGCATACATTTGAAATCAAAAGACCTAATGCATGCCTACAAATAATTCACACTCTAACAAATTAATGTCCAAAAGAGGCTCATATAGCTAATAGTTGATTTATCTCATTCCATTTTAATTTATGTGTAATTGTAGAAAAAATTTCATTCATTAAAAGAAAAAATATTCAGTAACTGTCAAAGGATTACAATTATAGCTTAAGAAATGATTGAAGCAATGAAAATTTAGTTAAGTTTAACTTATTATTTCACTAAAACTGTTTCCTGTCAAATGGAACTGCCTTAGGCAAGGGCTCTGAGGTATAATCTATGGGAACATGTGACTCACAAACCTCTCAAAACTGGACAATTATGGTGCTTACTTGCACTTGGTATTTCCTTTCAGAAATATGGCACTTACAAACAACAAATCTTTTATAGAGTGAAAACAGCATCAACCACAAAGTTGAAAATGGGATCAGAAAGTATAAAGTTTAAGTTATTGCCTCTGGAATGTTAACAAACAGTAATCTGAACACTTCCGTTGAAAACAAACAAGAATGATGGAAAGTATTTTTAAATATTTAGACTGCATTCAAGACTAGAAAAAATGGTAACTTGGAGAGATTCACAGAGTAGTTCTCAGATACTGAATTCAAACTAACTCAAGCTCAAAAGGAGTATATTGCCCAACGAACTGTAACAGCATAAATGAGTGCCAGTAAAGGTAAAATGGGGAATTACAGTCAAAGATTACCCAGTCAATGGAATAATTACAGTATATATGCAAAGACATGTTTACTGATAGGTTTGAATAATCTGTTTATGCTTTGCAACCACAACTAGAGTGAGCTTTTATTACTGTGTGTGACAGATGATATTGTTTCCTATATCACCTCAATTTGAATTTCTTTCTTGAATCCAAATGAAATGAGCGATCTTATAGTAATAAGCTTTAGATAATTTTATTATTTGCATCAAATGCTACAACACTATTTTGCATAATTTATTATCTTTATTTTATGTAGAAAGTAGATACATAGTAAGTCAATATCTTCATCTTTTTGTTAAACATTAAAAAAATTGAGGGCAAGGAATAGCTTTTAAATATCTGTGACACTGAGTCATTGCCCAATGGAAGTGGAAAGGAGAGAGAAGAAGAAAGACAAAGGAGAAGACATGAGGATGATGAACTAGAATCTCATCATTTTCTCTTATTTTTAAATTTTAAAATTAAATTTAAAATATGTGTCCTATACACACATATATACACACAGAGAGAAATAGAGATAGGAGAGAGAGAGAAAAAAAAAAAACAAGCCATGAAGCCATGGCATGGGCATGTGTGTGGAGGTCTGAGGAAAATTTGAAAAAATCAGTCATAAATTATCACCTTCTACCTTGTGGCTCTTGATGGGATTGAAATCAATTAAATAGGTTTGGCAGTAGATCCCTTTATATCATGAACTCTCTTAGTAGCCCCAGTATTCCTTCTCTTAAACAGTTGTTATCATTAACTATGCCTAGTGATGGGCTGTTACAAATGAGGTTTCCTGGCACCAGGGAGACAGAGGTCCAGATCCAAGACCTGCTGCCCTAGATCCCTTAGCTGCCTGTAGCTGCCTAGGCCCCCAGAAATGATTCAGACACCTATATTTAGTTCATGCTGTTTGCTCTATGGCTTAGGCACATTGCTAGCTAGCTCTTACATCTTAATTCAACGCATTCCATTTAATCTGTCTGCCATGTGGCCCATGGTTCACTTGTGTTCTGTAAGTGTTTCTTCTTTGGGTGGCTAGGTTCTTGTGCTCTGACTCCACTCTTCTTTTCTTACCTATTCTGATTCCCCACCTGCTTCTTCTATGGTGCCTGTCATGGGCCAAAAAAGCTCCTTTATTTAAAGATTGATATTCATGGCATACAGATGGACATTCTCACATCAATAGGCTTCACAGCAACATTTTCTATTACATCAGGTACTTTGGCCACATTCATTCTCCAATGACCCTCTACCATTTATCTCACTTTGATCATCACTTTATTTATAAAGATAAATATGCCCTAATAATATTAATCAACACTTGAAGAAGGTTAAGAGGTGAAAGCTAAGAGAATCATAGTGGTCTACTTGAGGGTCAGGGAAATATCCTGAAAACCCTTTTATCATTTTGTTAAAACAGACCAGGTATAGTAAAATTATCCTGGTTTAAATATATGCAATATATACTGAATTCTTCATACACAAATTTTATTTAATATAACAAAAACTCTTTTATAGAGTAATTTCAATTTAAATCCTTATGCCTAAGCTCTTATGGCTCAACTACTACTAATATTTCATCAAGAAAAAAAAAACTATTTATAACCATTGATGACTATCCACTGGTAGAAGTCACACACCTACATATGGCAATATGTTAAAATATGTGATGTCATAATAAGTATAAAGCATATTTCAAGATTTTTATGTAACCTCTTAACAGTTATATGTACAAAATTAAAGTAAATTACATTTATTTGACACCAAACAAGTAAAAAAATTCATAGGAATATTTCCCCATGAGAACTGTGAACAAGAAAATACAGATTTTTCCCTCAAAAAGCAAACCCAGCATTTATCAAGCTCCTTAAATCAGAAATAATTTTTCAAAACCTAATGCTAATGAATTTTATGATCACTTATGGGAAGAACAGAACATTAATGATCATAATTGGTTCCAATTACTCTAAAACCAATCAAGAGTTCAAGCAGTAGCTAAAACTCCAGCTGCTGCCCAGACTCTAATAGATCAATTTTTAACTCTTAGCAGTTTTCTTTTCCCCTGTCTCAAGGACTTATTTCAGTATTGTCTAATGTAAGATCTAGCATCTGTAAACACCTGCCATTCTTGATTCTTTGATGGTATTTCCAGCACACAAAATGTTGCCCCAGTCCACTATTCTCACTTGAATTTACAATTAAATTGCATTCAACAAAGGAGCAATTTCATGGTAAAAATGGAGGCTATTGATATCTGTGGAATATCTTTGAGAAAACAGCACTTTTACATATACTTAATGAGATATAATATTTATAGTCATGATGCTTCGTAAAACATTTCTTCTCAATATTTGTATTGTTGTATAAACTCGTTAGGAGAACCTTACCCCAAGTTACACAAATACTAAAATTATTTTTAAAAACATTTGAGCCCAAAGATTATACTGAAAAAAAAATCAGCATTTTTTTCTATAATAAAAGTTGCTGTAAAAATGTGGTCCCTAGATCAGTAGTATCAACACAACTTTGAAACATCTTGGAAACACAAACCTATTTCCTGATATAGTGCCAGAGATAAACCTAAAGGTATGCCTTAATAAGCCCTTTAGAGTATTCATGTGCATCCTGAAGTTTAATATTTTATTTTCACACTAGGCTTCTATTTTTTTTAATGTTTCTCATTTTAATTAAAATACTTTGAAATTATTTCCCCCATTTCATTTACTCTGTCCAGTCTCTCCCATGTTTCCTCCTCAAATGAACTCCCATGTCCTCTAACTCCTCAAATTCATGGCCTGTTTTTCTGGTATTATTATTTTTACACATATGTATAAATGCCTATATTAAAACATAAATAATGAACACAAATCATTAAGTACTATTTAATATTTGTATCTGTGTAATGCCTGAGAATTTTATATTGAATAAAATTAGGGGGTTCATTACAGAAATACTAATGTTAGTCTCAGTAGTCATTGGTTGCCTATAGACTTTGTCTAGGTTTGTCCTTCATAAGAGCTCACCTTTCCATATTTGCACATTCATTGGTGTTTGTCATTGTTCAGGTCTTATTTAAACAGCAATATTATTGAAGTATCATGGTAGTTTCATCTTTCTCTGTTATATAAAAAAGTAACCTGATAGCAGACTCCCTGATCCTCTGGCTCTTACAATATTTCTTAACACACTTCCAGAATGTTTTCTGAGCCTTATGTGCAAGAGTTGTACCATAAGTGGACCTGTTAGGAACAGAAAACCAAAAGATCAGTTGGCAATAGTTGTCTCCATATGCTTCAAAGAGAAGCTTTGTGGAGAAGCAAGAGATTCATTTACCTGTAGGTATAATGATAAGTATTTAGAATTTAATGAGAAAGAATGTAGTTCTAAAAACTGGAAGTAATAAGTTCTTCCCATGATTCATGATCACACTAGTCCTGGATAGCTGGCTAAGTTTCCATTACCATGCATAATATCATTCCTGTTGAGTGGGACATATGTCCAACTTATTAGTTATCACCAAAATATTAAGGTGAATATTATACCTTTGGACATATCTTGTCATGTTGGTAATTGTTGTGGTATATAAGTGTCACAGTTGATTAGAAATATTAATCAATTCTATCCCTTGGCAGCTTGCATAGTAATTAAAGATGTGATGAATGGTAGACCTTAGGAATAAGGCTTTTAGTTAAGAACCAGTTTGAGTCCTGTGTTTTATCTCTATAGTATTTTCAGCAGCAGAGATTGGTCATCAACATCTGAAGGCAACCAAGGGCAATAGTAGTAGCATCTATTGATTTGAGAATTTCTCAGATCAACAGTTGGAAAGGTGAAATATTTTGCCTGGTACTGGGGTTTTGTTATATCTTGTCTGAAATATTGTCAGCCTAAATGACAAAATTTCATTGAATATATACATATATATGTATAATTTTAGGTAAATATAAAAATATGAAGTAATATGATTTATTAAGGCTTTACAAACATTCTTAGTGGCATTTGTACTTTCTCTTCCTCTTCTGTATCATTCTTTGATTTGGGGTTTCTATTGTTGTGATAAAACATCAGGACCAAAAGAAACTTGAGGAGAAACACACATTATTTAGTTTCAACTCCAAATTAAATTACATTATTGAAGGAAGTCCAAGGAGGAAATAAAGACAAGAACTTAAAAGAAAGAATTGAAGCAAAAGTCATGAAAGAAAACTGCTTACTTATTTGTCATACCTAGGTTGTTCATTGTATATTTTTCTGTAACCCAGGACCACCTGTTTAGTAGTGGCATCATAGAAATTAGGCTCTTCACTCACACATCAGTCATTAAGATAATAGACCACAAGCTTACTTACAAGTCAATATTATGGAGGGATTTTTTTCAATTGATGCGTGTACTATGAGGTTTCTGGCCTGGACTTTCAGGCCTAGCCTCAAGGTTTAGGCCCAACGACCCACAGACCCACAGATCCTCAGACTCGCAGGCTCGCAGAAACAGAGACACAAAGATGCATATGATAGTTTTAGGCTGGTCGGCCACTCAGGCCCAGGCATATATATCATTTGCTAGCTCTCTACCCTTCATCTAACCCATGGCTCTTAACCTGTTCAGCTGTGGGGCTCTGTACCTTTACTTAGAGCAGCATAGTTGTTCTCTGCTTCTTCCAGCTTCTCTTTGGCGTTCTTCTCTGTGCTTCCTGTTCTCAGAGTTTTTCTTAGCCTGGTAGCCCCGCCCACACATACAGCCTGCCTTTGGCCAATCAGTACTTTTTATTAAACCAGTGGGTGGGATAATTATTTACAATGAAACAACACAATCTCCCACACATCCCCTTTTCTCTTTTAAAACAAAAAGAACTCCAAATCTAATATTCTTCCCCCCCATTATCTATAACAACTTATAAACAACACTGTAAATAAACATGAACATCCATAATCCATGTTTTGGGAATGTGGGCATCGTTCTCTAGGCTACTTCCTGCTGAATGGGGATGCCGACAATCTCATGGGAATCCAAAGAAAAATTTAGGATTATGGACATGTCTTTAGTGGAATATTCTGTAAGGCTGGGTCATCTCAGCCAGTCTCCTTGAAATTGTTCTGGATACAGACAGAGCTCAGGAAACTTCGACAGAGGTGCTCTGAAATGCTGAATCATCTGGTCCATCCATTTCCATTGGAGATTTTTCTGGGAGTCTTCCTTTACCACACTTTATGATTTTTACCCAGAAATAAATCCACAGCCTCTCATTTTCTGTGAAAATAAAAGGAAAACCTCTTCTCCAAAGTAGCATAACTTTGCATTTCAATTTTAAAGTAAACTCATTTACCAAATTTATAGATTGAATTAATCCAACAGCATTTATAATCAACTGTCTTTTAGCAGCTTTTACTACTTCATTTTTAGTCCAGAAACTTAAAGATAAGACAATAATATACAGTATCCAGACATTCTTTGTATTTTCCATCTTTGCGTGGCTTATTTTTTATTTATTTTACTCTATTTCTTTTTTAAGGGCTTTCTCTACTTTTTCTTTCCTTTCTCTAAACCTAAGTTTATATATTTTCAACACACTCTAAAACACTTAGACTTCTTACAAATAAACTCTCTTTACTGTATGTTTATTTCTTAACTTTTTCTGTCTCTGACCACACCTTTGCTTGGCTAGGGTGATTCACTCCACCCAGATTCTTCTATTTCTTTCTGTTTCTGAACACACCTTTAATCTGCCAGGATTCAAGGTTGGTGGGCTGGGTCCACCCAGCTCCTAGTCTAATTTCATAGATTTTACCTTTTTAACCCAGATACTCTGGGGAATTTTAGGGTTCATATAATTACCAAGTAAAGCTTTGCCATCTGCTGCTCATTAACTCCATTTAAGTATTTGGCAGCAGGGTCTCTTTAAAAACTTCCATGTACTTTGCCTCTAAGGCTGAATCAGGCAGCTTTTCTTCAAAAAGCCAAACCTCACTTTGCCTCTGGCAAACAGAGCTGATCCATGAAAACATCCACACTAAGAAGCCATCTTTGATTCTGTTCTTTTTTTCTCCTTATGAACATAAACCTTAAGTAAACCATTTACAACTTTTCCTTATATTGAGGGTCCTGTGAGACTTCAGGAACCAGCCATTTTACACTTTAAGCTGCACTACAAAAGCCCACCATTGTAGCTCAAGCCCACATGCTTCACCAGGGTGTCTCTGTACCACAGCTTACATGGGAGACACAATTCAGAGGCTGCTTTGGTTTCTAGACCAGTTTTTAAGCTTTCTGTGGCTTTCTGTGGGTATATTTGACCCATGTTGGGCTGCCATTTGTAGTACGAGGTTTCTGGCCTGGACTTTCAGGCCTAGCCTCAAGGTTTAGGCCCAAAGACCCACAGACCCACAGACTCAAAGACTCACAGAGACAGAGACACACAGATACATATGATAGTTTTAGGCTGATCAGCCTCAGGCCTAGGCATATCACTTGCTAGCTCTTTACCCTTCATCTAACCCATGACTCTTAACCTGTTCAGCCTTGGGGCTCGGTATCTTTTCTTAGAGCAGCATAGTTGTCCTCTGCTTCTTCTGGCTTCTCTCTGGCTTTCTTCTCTGTGCTTCCTGTTCTCAGAGTTTTCTTAGTCTTGTAGCCTTGCCCACACTTCCTGCCTGCCTTTGGCCAATCAGTGCTTTTTATTAAACCTGTGGGTGGGATAATTATTTACAATGAAACAACACAATCTCCCACAGATGTGCATTTCCCAAATAATTCTAACTTGGGTCAAGTTGGCAAAATATTACCCTAGACAGTTGACTAGTTTTCAATTTGACACACAAACATATCACTATTTAACTCTAACCTTTGCTTTCTTTTTGTCTGTAGGATACTGAACTAAAATCATGATAGAAATATAGTATAGCTTTAACAGTCTTAAAATCTTTAAAACTTCAATACTTTAAAAGTTCTTTCTCTTTAAACATGTCCAATGTCTTTTTCAATTTCCAAGACCTCTCTAAATATTTAAAGTCTCTCCGAAATTCCATAGTCACTCGAACAATCTCTTACTTTTGACTCCTCATTCTTTTTTAAAACATTACACACTAATTTCAAAATGTAAGAGCCAGGCCAAGTTATAATCAGATAAAAACAAACAAGAAAACAAATCAAACAAACATTGTAAAAATGTTTGGTGTCAGATATTTAGGATTTTTTGCTCATCCCACAGTACTGACATTTCCAAAATACTGAATTTTCTAATGTAACTAGGTTACATTTTCATCAGTAGCCTCTCCTTGACACTCTTCAGGTACTCTTACCATGCTATATGATACAAAGTTTGGTTTCTTTTCATAATAACTTCAACGCAAGAATTGCATTGAAACTGAGGCTATATCTTCACCAGTGCTTTCTCCTGATCTCCCACAGTCCCTATTCTCAGTTTTGTCTCTATGACTAATTCATGCCTTCAAAGACAGTGCCCCATGGAAGACTCTTATGCAAGTTCAGAAGCAAGCACAAGGTATCAGACCTGATCATATATGTTCAATCTAAGGAAACACTTCCCAAAAGAATTTTGTCTCAATTATGCTGATAATTTGTTAATCACACCTGATCCTTTAACTTCGGCTGATCAAAATTAATTATTCCATCAAGAAAAGGTTTGACTTTAGTTATTTACATCTATTGTTAATCATAGTTAATTATTATTCAGCTCCTGTGGATGACAACCACAGACTCTTAATTCAAAATATTGACTGGCCCCCATAGTATCTTTAGAGACCCCTTAACTTCGTTCAAAAATTTTACAAGCCATGTTCCTTAATCTGCACTGTTCTGAGCATTATCTTCTAAGTTTTCACAAAACTCATTAAACTTTGAACATTTTATTAATTTTATAGGTTAAAGTTCTATTAAAAAGCTACCAAAATAAGAAGATGAGGTCTCTCACAGAAATATGTCATGAAACCTTGTACCAATTTTTATCTTAGTCATTTTTTTGTGCTCTAATAAAACATTATGAACAAAACAACTTGAGGAGGAAATGGTTTATTTCATCTTATAATTCTAGGCAGCAGTCCATACTGAAGGAATTCAAATCAGGAACTTGAGCCAGGATCTTGGAAGCAGAAAGGGAATTTGAAGTCATAGAGATGTGACTGGGATTCAGATGTTGTTTACTGAAACTTTGAGACATATCTCTGGAGTACCATGACCCTGAATGGGGCATGACCACCCACTGACCTTTCTTCCTGTTTGTTCCTGCATTATTGGGGTGTGGATTGAACCATCCATCATAGGACATTTGCATTCTCCCAGAACTGTCTTAAGGTTCTATTGTATCTCTGAGTGTTTGTATAAGCCCTTAATAAATATTAATCCTTTATATGATATATTGCAAGTTAATATTTTTCAATATCTGGTGTCCACATGGTTTTAGTTCTCAGAGCTATCCCATGGTCCAGGAGATGCTAGTCAGGTCACCGCTCTAGCTGTATGCCTGGTAGACCTCTCCCAAATCCTAGCAGTTTCATCAAGGACTGGTGGAACTGAACATTCTCACTTTGTGGGCCATTTAAAAGATACAGGTCACTCCTACTTCCCCAGAGTGGCCACCACCATTTTCTGACCCAATGTGCCCCAGTACATCTAGCCCCCTTGGGCTGTATGCAGTCTAGCAGCCACTTGTTGGGGACTTCTACAGGCCCAGCTTTGCTTCTCTTGGCTCTTGCTTTCCCAGAGGCCACTAGCAGAGCAAATGGGTCTGGGATTTGGGCCCCAGCTGCCTTGTGACTCCCTGACTGTAGAGTAGCCTCCCCATTCTAGCATCTTCATCTGGCAGTCGTCTTTCAACACAGACTCATGCTATATCATTTTGTGAGACATTGCCTTCTGTAAGGTTATTTGGTCTTGTTTGCCAGCTTGGCAACACAGCCTTCTTTCTGGAACCCACCTGGCCCTGTTGTGCTCAAGAAAGTGAAACATTGAATGCAGCTGTGACATCTGTTGACCAAACTTGCCATTACATTTGGTCTAAGGTAATTGTATATACATAAAGCTTTTTTCCCACATTGGCAGTCACTTGAATTTTTCAAGAATTTAGGAACATTTTTTACTGTTATGATTGAGAATTTCTTGCATGAGCACATTTTGAGGGCTCCACTTCCTCACTCCTATTACTTTTTGGCTTGCTTCTATATTTTATACTTCAAAGAATTGCCTGATACTCATTCTAAATATGAGACTATGATTAGCATGGTGGAAGATTTGAAGTCTATAAATGAACAATTGATGGATGATTTAAAGTCTAGGAATGAGCAATTTATGGATGATTTAAAGTCTAGGAACTAGCAATTTCTATCTTAAGTGTTAATATAGAAACTACAACTGATAAATTGGCAGGCAAACTTAATTTTTTGGAAATTGGCTATGACAAACTTTCAGATAGAACTTCCTCCTTGGGAATGAATATTAAAACCATATAAGAGAAGTGCAGATTTTGCAATAATGATAAGAATAAAAAATATTAATTCCCTGGACTCATATGTTAATAATGAAAATGAGAAAATAATTAATTCCCTGTAACTGGATGATAATGATGAAAATAGGAAAATTGCTGATTCTATGAGGTCATTAGAAATGTTAGCTATTCAAGAAATTCAGACCTTAGAAAAAGCAATGGCCTCCAAACTTCAGGAATGGGAGGAGCATGTTGCAATATTGGAGAAGTATATTAAGACACTCATTACCCAGACCAATTCAGGATAACCTTCTATGAATATAATGGTGATAAGGCAGTTCTGCCTAAAGGAGTAAACATGAAAGGAATACTCACTTCCCCACTGGTATTGCTTTCAGTTATGATTCAGAAGAAGAACACATATGGGGAGCTTCCAGAATTTGTGGAGTATAATTATAAGCCTATTCATATGAGAGATACAAAAGGGTTTCAAGGAAGCCATATTACTCTATGAAATCCACTCCACGTATGTTAAACAACTTCTAAATGCATGGTCAACAAAATGTAGACGAACTCCTAATGATTGGATGCAGTTAACAGCTGCCATATTGGACTATAGCCAACATTTAAAATGGAGAAAATGGTTTAGGGAAGAGGCTAGGGCCATGAGCTTCAAGGCAAAATTAGGGGCCTTTGCATTTCACAAGACCAAATCCTTGGTGAAAGCTCATTTGCTAATGTGAAGGTTCAGACTACTTACAAAGAACATACATTGTTGTTATGCCATACTGATGCATTGAATGCTTGGGAAAAGATTTTAGTTCCAGGACATAAAGTTGAGTCATATACCTAGGCCAGAGAAGGCTTAAAAGAACCTTATACTGACTTTCTACAGAAGCTAAGCAAAGCTGTACATAAAGCATTATCAGATCTGAAAATTAGGAAACAACTAATACTTTCTTTGGCCTTTAGCCATGCTAATCTAGAATGTAAAAGAATCTTTAGGCCACTAAAGATCAGATCTGCACTCATAGAGGAACCAACCTCTATGCAGTCAATGCTGAATATCTTCATTGCAACAAAACGTATTGGTAGGCCAAGGCATTGCCAATGTTAGGATGAGGAGTCAAGGCATTAATTGCTTTAACTGTGTAAAACCAGGCCTTATAAAAAGGAACTGTATGGAATTATATGCAAGGTATTTCTGGGAATAATGTCCCTCTTAGAAATGATTCAAATACAATGTCATCAGCTTCTAGGTTATGCAGAAGATATGCAGAAGGAGTTATTTTATGTATTGAAACTGCTGATTTTATTCCTGATGATACAGAAATAACCTCATTGTTTCTACAGCTACAGGGTATCATTAGAAATAGAATTTGTCCCTTATAAATAACACATATCAGATCTCAAACACGTCCCCTTGTTCATATGGCATCAGTTAATGATGAAATTGACCAGTTATTAATAGAAAATATAATGGAGGGCTCAGAATTTCATAAGAGACATCATGTTATTAGCAAAGGATTAAAAAAGAGCTTTCTCATCACTTGGCATCAGGCCAAGGAAATTCTATGGAATTATATTACTTGCTCTTACTATAACCAACCATATTTACCTGCTGAAAATAATTCTAAAGGTACATAGAGAAATGAGATCTGGCAGTTAGGTATGTTTCACTTTCCAGAATTTGGAAAGATGAAATATGTAAATCATACTATTGATACCTACTCATGAATGTAATGGGTGACTGCTCTAAGTTCTATAAAATGCTGATGCTGAAATTATTCACCTTTTGGAAGTCATGATCATAATGGGAATTCCTGTTCAAAATAAGACTGACAATGAATGCTCAAACATGTTTTCCAGAAAATGAAGCCGATTTTTGAATATTATAATATAAAGCACATTACAGGGATAACACACAATCCTACCACGCAAGCAATTTGAAGAGACCATATCATACCTTAAAAGAGATGCTTCATAAACAGAAAGGAGAAATGAAAGAAATAAAGGAAGAGATTGCATAGTGCTATACTGACCTTGAAGTTTCTTAACGCTGATGAGAAAGGACCAACAGCTATTGAGGGACATTGGGTAATAGAAAAAACAAAAAAAAAACTTCTGAAATAAACTATTCCCTCTACTTCAAGGATGTCCTTACTTTAATGGAAGCCCAGGTATGTCCTTTGGTGGGGAACAGGTTTTTCTTTTGTTTCCACGGGAGAAGAAAATATATGGATATCAACAAAATTGATAATTATCCAAGATAAAAAGGAGATCTCTCCCTAGGAGGAGAAATAATGGCTCATACACAGGTATGACATGGTAAGGAACACTCATTTAACAGGGCTGGGGTAGGATCTCATTTTTGACTTTACAGAAGAATAGATACAATCATCTTCAAGAAATTAAAAGGGTGCTGAATGCTTATATGCCTAAAGCTGAAGGAAGATCAGTTATGAAAGAATTACAAACAAAGGAATATAGGGCCAATTGGTACCAGCATGAACTACTGGCTATTCTCTCAATTCTCACTGATTTACAACTGTATCTCTTTTAAAAATGTGGTTTGATTATAAACAAAGCTGGCTTTGGAATTGGAGTAAGTGGCTTTATCCTTCTCTAAACCCAAGCACATTGGTAAAGAAAATTTGAGAGATTCATTCTCATATTAGAAATACTATTGATGTATAACAAAAGACAGCTAGAATATATAGGGACCAATATAATGTAATTTAATCTTGAATCCTATTTCTCTATGTATTTCCTTCTTCTTAACCTTAAAATATTCTCTGCATACAATTTTCTCCTGAAGATGTAAAATCTTCATTTGATATCAGTAATGTTTAGATTTTCCACTGTAAACAATTTCTCCTATCAGTAATCTTTAAATCATCCAGAAAGAAGATGGGGCCACCATTATAACAATTCTATTTGGAATAAAAAAAAAAAACTCTGAAAGACAAACTTACAAAAAACCTGGTGTACATACTCAATGATTGTTTTTGAAATATAGACTATTCAGGATAGTTGCAAGATAGCTTTCTATGAATAACCTTTAATATGGGAATGTCTTTCTATATGCTATGAATAAAGGAACTGTTTTGGCCTATACCTGGTACCTTAGCAGTAGGCAGGAAATCCAGAGCATACATGATGGAGGATGGCAGATTTACTGGAGAAGCGTCCAGCCACCCAAGAATCAAGATGTAAGGTAACACAGGTGAGCCATGGGCCACATGGCAGGACAGATTAATGGAAATGGACTGAATTAAGATGATAGAACTAGTTAGCAATATGTCTAAGCCATGGGCCAAACATATGAAAATAATATATATGTCTGAGTCATTTGGGGGAGGCTAAGCAGGGCAGGACTAAAATGTTTCACAGCCCATATCCACATGGTAAACCCAACATGACACCAGCAGAACACAGGAGGGCATGCCCCTAGATGTGGCTACATAAATCTGTGCCCACCCTCTCTCTTAAAAGGAGCAACCCACCACATAAAACTCTCTCTCCCCCTCCTCCTTTCTCTCTCTCAGAATCTCCACTGAATAAACTTTCCTGTGGCATCTGGTAGTATGTATGTCTATTGCTCATGAGTAATAGGACAATGTAAAAGGACAATGAGGCTAGGCAGTCTGGGACTGCTGATTTGTGGGTCTGAACCTCTGGAAGGATGGGACCAGATACTTCTTAATACAATCCTTCATGTCATATCTTTAATAAGAGTTTCATATGGACATACCTAGTACTCTGAGAATTCTTATAGATGTTAATAGTCAGCCCATTAGGATCTAACCACTGTCTTAGTTTTTACAGGATCCCATAGAGGTCTTGCTGCCTGAAAGTCAGAAGGAAGCAACCTTTTGAAAAACTATGCCTTTCTTCTGATAAATTTTGTCCTCTGAGGGTCATGGATAATTATCATTCTGGTAATGTAGTTATAAATTAAAATTCGGTTGAGGGTAAAGCAAAACTATAGACTCAGGGATCCCTTTTAAAGAACAGAAAGGGGAGTGGATTGGATAGACATAGGTAGATTATTGTATCTACCTGTAAACAAGTATTAAACATATACGAGCCAAAGACAATTTGCACTGGTATAGATGCTTATATATTGATACAAATGTGAAATCATTTTATATGTTTGATTGAGATAATTTGTATATTGATACAAATTTAAATCTGAAATTGTTTTATATGTCTAATGTATTTCGTATATTGAGACAAAATTGATTCTATAATCGCTGTATTTGCATATCCTTCTATTTCTGTTTGATATATTTACACATTAATGCATATTAAGCATATTGTGCCATTCCCACTATTCAATTTCTACCTCTTTTCAATTGTACTAGTTATAATATATAATTATACTAGTTGTAATATATACATAAATTCTATTTCTGTTTAAGATGTTTTGTTACCTCTGTTTAGATATTTTGTATAACGGTATATATTTAGAATGATGTTTCTATTTTGTACAGTACATGTACCTCTGGTTAGTATTTATATGATACTCATACCTGAAGTTATTATTCAGAATCTGTACAACCATTTATAGACTGCCAATTTTGACAATATAAACTTCAGGCTTTAGGATGATAAGAACTATTACTTAGGTTTGCCATGTAGTAGTCACATTGTTTAGGTTTCCCAGATACACAGTAGAATATATCAGATAGACAGGAGTCTTCAGCCACTTCATAGACCTGCAAAATATGGCATTTAATGTTTTTTATTCATAATTCAGCCATGAGTGACATGACAACTCCTGGCATCACTGTTCCTTTCTTGAGATGGTGTTGAGCACCAAGGACACTCCACTAGGAGTTTATCTTCCTTGGCAGACCATGACCTTTTGATCAAAGTACTGCTCTTACTCATACTGCTGTTAGTATGCATGCTGTCCACCCTTTATGAGCAGGATAAAATATAGAGACCGCTGAAACCTGCCTGGACAGAACAGGATGGTTTCTCCAAAAATGCTCTGATTCTGAAGAGATCTGTCAGATATCATGGACCTGTAGACAGAAAGCCATGAGTGACTGTAAAGGTAGCTGATTATTGCTTTCCTCTCCTAAATCTTGGAAGCTACTATCTTGTGCTTCCAACCTTCAGGTAATATATTTTCCTGCTCAGGTGTTGATGGGGTTGAAGACTAGACAGTTAAGGTTACTACCATCTCATCTCTTATCAAAAAGCATTAATGTGTTGGACATTTATTATTAAAGATAAACAACTTTGAAGTAATCTCTAAACCTTGCCACTTGCCAGTACTATAGATATATAGGATACACCTTATATTTGTTGTTTTTTAGTTGTAGTTTGATCCTGCTTAAGTTTTGCCTTTTCCTCCCCCAGACATTACCTTATGATTCCTATTTATATAGTCTTATGCTTAGTTTAGAACTTTCTTAGTTAGACAAAAGGGAAATATGTAGTGGGATTCAGACATTGTTTGGGGAAGCTTAGAGGCTTATCTCTGAAATAGCAGGACCCTGAGTAAGGCATGGCCAGACTCCATTTACATGCCAGGACACTGACCTTTCTTTCTGTTAGTTCCTGCATCCATCATGGGTCATTTCCACTCTCCAAGAATTGTCTTAAGGTTCTATTTGTATCAGTGAGTGTTTATATAACCCCTTAATAAATATTAGTCCTTTATGTAATATATTTAAAGTGAATATTTTGCAATAGGGGTTTGCTACTTACTTGCTTGCTTTCCATAGCTTGTTCAGCATGCTTTCCTTTACAATTTGGGACCACCTGTCCAATGAGGACACCAGCCATAATGGGATGGACCCATCAATCTTAATTATTAGTCAAAAACTGTCCAAAAGACTTCCCTGTGTGTGAGTCTTATAGAGACATTTTCTCCACTGAGACTCTTTTACTCCAAATTACTCTTACTTGTGTAAAGTAGACAAAAAAATCCAGGATAGCCCAACCCCCTCCACAAGTTTCCTACTAAAATCCCCTTCTGTACTTTAAATAAATAAAATTTATTTTTTATTTAGAAACATTTTTTATATATGTTGCTCATATTATTTCCCCTTCCCCAACTCTTTCCAGAGGCTGCCTATGATGCCACCCAATAAATTCAGATTCTTTTACTCTTTCAAAAAATGGAAAAAATCAAAATCATGTATATATGGTTACACATATCTTAAACTAGTATTTGACAAAGAGTTCCCAAAAATATAGTATAAAAAGGGAAGCATCTTCAGCAAAGAGTGCTAGTAACCTGAATGCTTACATAAAGAAAAATAATTAGACCTTTACCTATCACCTTGAAAATTAATCTACTCAAACTGGATCAAAGACCTAAACATGAAACATAAAACATTGAATCTACTAGATTAAAACATACACAGTATTCTTTGTTATATAGGTTTAAAAAAGGACTATCTGTATTAGAATTCATTTTCTAGACATTAGAACATGATGAAACTGCAAAGTTAAAAAAAACAATCAGTCCATTGAAGAGAAAGCCACAAAATTGGAGAGGACCTTAGCAAGATACATACTTAACAACGAATTATTATGCAAAACATAAGAACACAAAAAAAGGAAGAGTCAAGAAATTTAGCAACCCATCCGAAAAGTGGGAATGGGATGAGAACAGAGACATTTCATAATAAGAAAATAAAATGGCTAGAAAACATCTCAAAATTTTTTATTTTTCTAGCTACTGGAAAAATGCAAATCAAAAACTTTGAGATTATATCTTGGTCAGAATCAACAAATCAACCAACAACCAATGCTTGGTGAAGTTGGAAACATGAAATATTCATTTACTGTTGTGGAATTGCAAAGTGGTCCTGACACTCTGAAAGTCAGTGTAAAGAATTCTAAGAAAAGTTAAAAATAAATTTCTACAATAAGATCTAGCTGTACCATCTCTGGGCACATGCTCAAAAGATTTTACACCATTCTCCACAGATACTTGTTCATCCATGTTAATTACCTATTTATACAAAATAACTAGGAAATAGAAACTACTAAAAGTTCCTTAAATATTATAAACAGACACTGTGGAATTCTATGATTACTATAAAGAAAAATTAAATAGTGATCTTTGCAGGAAAATTGATGAGTCTAGAGAAAATCATATGGAACAAGATAACCAAGACAAAAAACAAACAAAAAAACAAACTTCACTTGTCCCCATTTATTTCCAGATGTAAGTATGTATTATGGAGTAAGTACAGAAACCAAAACAGTAAAACTATCATTTCTAGTGTGGGCTGTGGGGTTGGAAAGAAATAGAAAGGAACATATGGAAACAAAAATTATTTAATATGGGAAATGGGAAAAACAGTGGGCTCAAATTGAAAAAGATAAGAAGATAAATATACAAAAAGGAGGAGAGTATAAGAACAGTAAGGGTGTCTGAAAAAGTCATACTATTAACTGTAATATTATTAAATTTAGATATATGTACAGAGACTTACATATAGCTTTTTAAACAGATAATTTGTATATTTTTTCAGAGAAATTTTATTATCACGGCAGATAAAACTGCCCTCCCCCCAAAAGCCAGAGACCACTAGTAGAAACTCAAACACGAGTATTGAGAAGCCCTCTCCTGAGTTGTTTGTCTGATTTTTCAAAGAGACTCCCAAAATACTATAAGCTATTACTATTGTACTTGGTTGCCCCCTGAGGTAGAAGATAAGAATCTATTGCTGAAGATTCTATACACACTAGACCCTCTGGTGGAATAATTACTTGAAAATTTTCTATCTAAACACTAGCTCCCATAGTACCAAAAGGTGCCTTGCAAGCATCAAAATGAGAGAAACAACCAACAGTTCTACCTAGATGATGAGAGAAACAACCAACAGTTCTACCTAGATGATGTACCACAATAATGATCAATATGGTACAACACATGAGGTAGAATAATAGATCACATACCTTCATAGTAGCCATCAGTTTTCTAATTGCACTTCAGGCCAGCTCAACCAGAGAGAAATAATGCCTGGTAATGGAAACCTAGGTGTCATGTCAGAGGAGCAGCAGCTGATGATTGAAGTTAAAGGTGTCAGTGCACCAAGAGATAAACTCTGATGGATGAATCTCAGATAGGCAAGCCTCCAAGATCCTAGACCCCAGAATGTCTTTTGCTTCCCCTGTGCCTTTACATGTTTGTAGCTGCTATCTTTCTCTGGGATCTGGCATGGTTTAAAAGGGATTGGGATGCTCCCTGTTGCCTGTAATCTAGTGTATTTGTCTCATGAAAATACCCTCATTCTATTGGGAATTCTTATCTGTGGATCATTATGAAGTTGATATATTTCTAAATATACTGTTGGCTAATAATGATGTTAGTTTATATAGATTCCATAAATAAAAACAAAACAAGGAAGTGTCATTCAGCTAGAACACATAAGTTTCTATTGATGTGCCATATAGACTATGGCTTACATTAATGATTAAGAAAAAGAATTAAGTCCCTTCAGCCCAGCTATTTTAAATTCTTTTAATCTTAATATTGGATAATTTGTTGTAGGTTTTTGAGTGTATAGCTGAAAGAAGGCTTTGAAATTAACTTAAGCTTATACTAATATATTTTTGTTAAGTAGCGTTAAGGTGAAAAACCAAGAAGACAACATAATGTTTTAGAAAGGCACATAGTTAAGTGAGGAACTCTTTAAGGTCAGGGAACATAAACAAAGCAGCCTAATTATTAGAAGATGTGCCTTTCTTCCAAGATGGGTTGATGACCAAAAGCCATGAATAAATTCCTTTTACCAATTTCTTCCCTCAATCTACTTATATAAAAAATCTATTAATGAGTGAGTATGTACTCTAGAGATTTAATGTAGAGCTGACTGAGCCTTTTTCAATTATGAAAGTTTAGACTTGTGATTTCTTTAAGGTTCATTACAAGATTACCTTTGAAGATGAGCAATAAAGGAATTGGCACTTTCTTTGTAACTTCAAAATGGCAGTCTTCCATTAAAAGGCCTGACAAGTTGCTTGGGTATGAATGTATATGACTTCTTGGGATAATTTGTTTTTCACCTGTAATATGTAAAATGCTTAATCATATAATTAAGAGGAAAACATATTTATGCCTGCATTAATTATAATCATTCACCTGAAAAATAGAATATAACCACATTGTAATTTCCATATTGCCTGAATAACTTTTTGGGGGTATATAAGCTATAAAAAAGTACACAGTAGAAAGAATCTAGAAAAATAATAAAGAACCAAGTAACTATCAAGAGAGGAAGTGTATTTACCCCTAACCTCCTCAGATAGAAAAGTCTAGTAACATTGACTCCGTGGACTTCCATTTGAACCCTGTGCTTCTGGAGGCTGGCTCTCCAAGCAGTGATAGCTAGACAGTTAATTACCCAGTCTTTGTAAAGTCATGAATATAGCAGAATTTACAAGTGCAAATTTATTAAAATAACATAATCCCTAACTGTAGTTTAAGTATTTGTCTTTATATTCACAGATAAAAATAGTACTCACTCAGCATGAAAGAAACTTAATTTTTCAGCACATAGAGACCATTAAAAAATATACAATGAATAAAAATGTAGATTTGTGTAACTCAGTCCCAGTGGATGCTCTACAACACAAGTCCTATATCAGAGACTCAAGGAACATTGTAAAAAGGTGGTGGTGGGGTTTAAGAAAATTTGTTAAGGGCCAAAAGAATAGGAAGTATTTTTGAGACTGTGTGTCCCAGTAACATCTGAAGCTACAACTCTAAACAGTCATCAACATTACTTCCTAAACATAAGCTTAACAAGAATAAAAACAATAGGTGCAGTAATGTGAATGGAAAAAATTAGACATTCCAAATCCTATACAAAGAACTATAGGCAAGTAGTCAATGCCTACAATGAAATAGTCTTTCCTAGGACAGAGTACATAAATTGGTTATCCAACATCAAATGGTCAGATTTACATGCAAACAGGTAACATTACACAAATCCATCAGGTTCAAGTTATAAATTTAGAAATATATACAGAAGTATGTAACAAATATTAATTAAAAACTGGCCATGAATTTGAAATAGAGCCAATAGAGATATATTAGAGAGTTTGGAGTAGGGAAAGAGAAGATGAAAATATTTAATTATAATCTCAAAAAGCAACAGAAAAAATTAAAATTATAACTACATGTTCTTGCTTCTTGGTAATATTTGTTTAACTTATTTGAAATACTGTTGCTAATCTTTTTATCCTAAGGCAATATCTATCCTTGATGTTAAAGTACATATCTGATGTGAGAAAGAGGGATCATATCTCCAAATTTAATCTGTAATTTTTTTATTGGGAAGTCGAAATTATACATATTTAGAGTTATTATTGGAATGTTTATCAATTCCTGATATTTTGATATTGTGTAGTTTCCCTTCAATTTTGAGCAATTATTCTGGGATTATTTATTCCATGTATTCTTGTGGATACATTTAACTTTCTACTCAAACTCAAAGTTTTCTTGAACACTTTCCGTAGATCTACATTGATAGAAATTGCTTAAATTTGTTTTTACTATGAAATCTTTTTATTTTCTATCAATTACAATGACTAGTTTTGCTGGGCATAGTAGTTTGTGTGGGCATCTGTTATCTTTCAGAGCTCAATGGTCTTACATTGGAGAGTCTCCATTGAAAACGGTCATGTGTTATTCGAATGGATCTGCCCTTTTATGTTTCTTGGTCTATTTGTCTTGAAGTGTTTTAGTATCTTCTCTTTGTTCCGAACATTTATTATTTTTATCGTTATGTGTCATGGAATATTTAATATCTGGCCCTGCCAATTTGTTGTTTTGCATGCCTCCTATACCTTAATAGGCACTTCTTTGTTTTAGATGAGTAATAGTTTTTTCTCTTTTTAAAGAATATTTTCTGAGTCGGTGATTTCCCAGTAGCTTGTCAGATGTCTCTGTGGTTTTCCCCATCATGATCTTCACACCTTTGCTCACATAATCCGTGCTTCCTTTCTTTTACTGGACTAGGATTGCTTGGCTCAGTGTTTAGCTGTGGGATCTCTGCATCTACTCCCATCAGTTGCAGGGTAAAGGTTCTATGATAGCAATTTGGGTGGTCATCAATTTGATTAGAGTGGAAGACCAATTTAAATATTCTCTCCACTATTGCTTGGAGTCTTATCTTGGGCCATCTTTGTGGATTTCTGGGAGTTTTCCTAGCACCAGGTTTTCTCAGATAGGGAATTTGCATGGGACCAAAGTATACCCTTTGAGTGTGGATGACAGTTGGGTGCCTTGGAAGGTTTGTGGGGCCTCTTTCAATGGAACCAGGACTTATCCCTAACGAATACATTGGCATTATGGAGCCCAATTTCTGAAGAAGAATACCTTGCTCAGCACTGATACAGGGGGGACAGACATTCCTGCCTCAATTTTATATGCCAGACATTTTTGACTCCACAAGGAAAGTCTTACCCTTTCTGAGAAGGGGACTGATATAGGACAAGGGAATCTGGGGGGAGGGTGAGCAGGAGGAAAAGAGATAGGGGGAACTGTGTTTGGTATGTAAAATTAAAAAAAAAGAAAGAATAAGAAGAATATTTCCTGTGTCTGACATGGGTTTCTTCTCCATTCTCTACATCTGTTATTTATAGTTATTTTTTCAATGTGTCTCAGATTTCCTGAATATATTTTTTTTGTGAACATTTAATATTTTTTTGATTAGAATATCCTTTTCTTCTACCTTGTCTTCAAGACCTGAACTGCTTTGTTTCTTCTAGTCTGTTAGTGAGCCTTAGGTCTGGGGTTTATATTTGGATTCCAGACATTTTCTTGAGTTATATTTCAACTTATCTGTTTTTAGTGGTGCTATTTCTTTGCTAAAATCTATTTTCTTGTCATAAATTATTTTTATTATTTAATTTTTTTACATTTTCATAGTCTTCTTGAAGGCAATTAACATTCTTTTTTATTTAAAAAAAATCCAAAACCCAACTTTGCTTCTGCTCTTTCCCCTTGTTCCAGTCCTCTTCCAACCTCACTCCACCCCATCCTCCCATCCATTCCCCAGAGAGGGCAAGGACTCCCAATGTGAGTCAATTTGGTCTGGCATATTCAGTTGATGTAAGACCAAGTTCCTTCCCCCAGTATCAAGGCTGGGTAAGGTGTTCCTCTGTAGGGAATAAGCTCCAAGAAGCCAGTTCATGTACCAGGAATAAACTCTGGTCTGACTTCAAGAGGTTACACAAACTGCTTCTGCCTTTAGAGTGTTTTATAGATTTAAAGGGTATAGATCTTTTCCATAAATGATCCTCAGCTGTCACTTCAGAGTCAGTGAGCTTCCAATATCTTGGGTCAGCCATTAGCTTGGATATCCTCATCATAATTTCAATCCCTTTGCCCATAATTTCTCCTGTCTCTCTTCAGCTGGACCAGGAAGAAGCTCGACCCAGTGCTTAGTTATGGATCTTTCCATCTGCTTACATTATTTGCTGAATGAATGTTATATATTGTCAAGTAAGGTGGTCATTCATTTGATTAGAGTGGAAGGCCAGTTTAGGCACCATCTCCATAATTTCTTGGATGTTTTCCCAGCACCAGAGTCCTCTCTAACATCACAATTCTCCCTTTATCAAGATATCTATTTTTTGTCCTACCTCTCTGTTGCCATCCATCCCTTAATCATACTATTCTCACATGATTTCTTCCCACCTCACCTTGATCCATCTCCCATATGATTGCAATGTGCTCAGGATATGTTCTCTATTTTCTCTTCTCAGTGGCACCCATGGAAGTCTATATTAAGTTCCTTCTGTAACCTAGGTGCTCAGGGTTTATGGATTTTACCTTGATTTTCCTTTGCTTTACATCTGAAATCTACTTATTACAAAAATGCTGCTATGAAAATAATTGAACTAATGCCCTTGGGGTGAGAATGTGTATTCTTTGGTATATACCCAGTAGTTGTATTCCTGGATCATTGGGGGAGATTCTTAGTTCTCTGAAGAACTGTCATATGGATTTTCCAAGTGACTGTAAAAATTTACATTTCCCCAACAATGGAGGAGTGCTCCCCTTATTCCAAATCCATTCCAGCATAGGTGGCCATCTGTGTTTCTTATCATCTACTCTGAGAAATGTATGATGATATCTCAGAGTTGCTTTGATTTGCATTTTTTGATGGCTAGGGATGTTGAACAATATTTTTAATTATCTTTCAGTCTTTTATAGTTCTTTTGTTGAGAATTCAATATTTAGTTATGTACTCCATTTTTATTTGGATTATTTGGTTTTTGGGATATTTCTTGAGTTCTCTATATATTTGAGAGATCAGTTCTCTGTCTGATGTAGGGTTGATGAAGATATTTTTCCATTCTATAGGCTGTCATTTTGTCTTATTGACCATGTTCTTTGCCTTACAGAAGCTACTCAGTTTCAGGAGGTCCTATTTATTAACTGTTGCTCTCAGTGTCTGTGCTACTTATTGTTATATTTCAGAATTGTCCTCCTGTTTCAATGTGTTCAGATATTTCCCACTTTATTTTCAGTCTGGTTCAGTGTAACTGAGTTCATGTTGAGGTCTTTGATCCACTTGGACTTGAGTTTTGTGCAGGGTGGTAGATATGGACCTATTTTCATTCTTCTACAAACCACCATCCAGTTTTGCCAGCACCATTTGTTAAAGATGCTATCTTTCTTCCATTGTATATTTTTGTCTTCTTTGTCGAAAATCAGCTATTCATAGGTGTGTGGACATATGTCAGTCTTCAGTTCAATTCCATTGAACCAAAAGTCTGTTTTTATGCTAGTACCAAACTGTTTATAAATTTCAGGCATAGAAAAACTCCCAAAGTTCTTTATTTAAAAAAAAAAGGATTATTTTTGTCAATCCTGTTTCTTTGTTGTTGTTGTTGTTGTTGTTGTTGTTGTTTTTCCATGTGAAGTTGAGTAGTGTCCTTTCAAGATCTGTGAAGCATTGTGTTGGGATTTTGACAGGGATTGCAATGAATATGTAGATTGCTTTTGGTAAACTGCCATTTTTTTAATGTTGATCCCATCTATCAAAGATCAAAGGAGATGTGTCCATTTTTCTGATATATCCTTCAATTTCTTTCTTCAATAACTTAAAGTTTTGTCACATAGGTCTTTCCACTTATTTAGTTAGAGTTATCCCAAGATATTTAATGTTACTTGCAACTATTTTAAAGGAAGATATTTCCCTAATTTCATTTTCAGCTTATTTATCATTTGTGTCTGGAGGCTTATTAAATTTTTTTTAGTTATCTTGTATCATGCTACACTGTCAGAAGCATTTATTAGCTGTAGGAGTTCCCTGGTAGAATTTTGGGGTCACTTATGTATATAATCATATCATCTGCAAATAGTGATAGTTTGACTTCTTCCTTTTCAATTTGTATCCCCTTTATCTCCTTTTATTGTCTTGTTGTCTAGCTAAAATTTTAGAACTATATTAAATAGATATGGGAATAGTGAACAGCCTTGTCTTGTTCACAATTTTAGTGGGATTGCTTTGACTTTCTATCCATTCAGTTGAATGCTGGCATTCAGCTTACAATATATTGCCTTAATTATGTTTAATTATTTTCCTGGTATTGCTTATCTCTCCAAGACCTTTATCATAAAGGATTGTTGTATTTTGCCAATGGCTTTCTTAGCATCTAATGAGATGATAATGCAGATTTTTTTCTTTCAGGTCATTCATATGATGGATAACACTGACAGTTTTTGTTTGTTTGTTTGTTTTTAATGGTGAACCATCCATGCATCTCTGGGATAAAGCCTACTTGATCATTGCAGATGATTTTTTAATATGTTCATGGATTTGGTTTGCCAGTGTTTTATTGAGTATTTTTTGCATCAATGTTTATGAGGTAGTTTGGTCTGCAATTCTCTTTTTTGGGGGGTGCTTTTGTTCGGTTTGAGTTTCAGGGTGACTTTAGGCTCATAAAATGAGTATGGCAATGTTCCTTCTGTTTCTATTGCATATAACAATTTGAGGAGTATTGGTATTAGTTCTTTAAATTTCTGGTAAAGTTCTCTGGTGAAGCCATATAGCCCTGGGCTTTTTTGCTTTGGAGTCTTTTAATAACTGCTTCTATTTGATTATGAATTATAGGTCTATGTAAGTTGTTTATCTGGTCTTGATTTAAGTTTGGTAAGTGGTGCCTATGCAGAAAGCTTTCCATGCTTGTTATAGAATGCATATGGGAAACCAAAGAACATTGCCAGATGGCCAGATATGCATCTTCTAGTATGTGGAAATGCACTTCAAAACTGAAACCCTGAATGAATTCTAACTAGACATGCTGATTGAGGGATAAAGTTTTAGTCTGTAGATCATAGAAGACATGCATGCAAATTAAGTTGTCACATCATGTTACTGACATATTCACCCGATAGCTGATCCATGAAAATCACATGAGTGCCTCAATTTTGTCCTTTCCTAAGGTCTATACTTACATTGCATTTTATCTAAGACCAGTTTTTCCTTGTATGCATTTGTTTCATTAACAAATTTCCTGCTTTCCTCATTATACAAATATATGTTTTTTACATGAAATACATGAATACTTGTCTCAATTAGTTTTATTCACCACTGGAATTTTCCAGACACTTACAATGATGATACTTTCAGTAAAATATTCACATTTTATTTTAAGAACATAAAAACCACATAGAAATAAAAAATTCAACTACTCAAAGTATATTGGAGCATGTGTTAAATTTGGCTAATGAAGAGATTTATGATAGAACATAAGTTTTGCTTAGATTTGCTTTGGTGAAATCATTGTGGTATTAGAATAAGAATTTTGAAGATTTAAACTAAATTATATTGTATACTATAAATATCAAGCATCTAACAAATGCTAATGTGCTTTTTTTTATAACCTAAGCCAAATACAAATCAAAAGAAAAGTAAAGCACCATTTGATATTAAATCTAATCAATATATTTAGAGGCACTTATTGAATAATGACAAAAATGTAATAAAAATTGAAATTATTTATTCATTGTCAAATTTATTGACTCTATTCTTCCTCTTCCCATCACCTCTAGGGCAGTGTCAAAGTATGAGTTCCATTTATTTATAACATCTTCAATCTACCAATCTGTCAAAGTACTTTTGTTTTACAGACAATTATATGAATGCCTGAAAATATGCATCAATATAAATAGACTAAGAGTATCTCATTTCTCAAACTTAGAACCTTGAGAGAACACTGACTTCTTTAAAACTAAACACAATGCAATAATTAGGTATTTTGCTTAGTTGAAAAATGAATCAGAAAACAATTCAGTTTGACACAAATTGGTTTCTAAAGTTAGCAAAGAGCCAGTAGCTTGCCAAATTTTTAACATAATGTACCCTTCTGCCTTCTTATTTTCTTTTATTCTAATAACTCAACGGTATTGTAACAGATTTTCCTATTAAAAATAAGTATAAAGGTTTTCTGTTTTAGCTATATCGAGAAAAACTGTAACAAAACACCTCATATTGAGTAGTTTCAAGACCAGAAATTTATTTTATCACTGTTTTGGAAGAATGCAATCATGGAGCAGACAGGATTAATTTTATTCCAAATCTTCTCTTCTGAAAACCCCAAAATGACCCTTTTGCATATTAAATTATTAAATTGCTGAATCTTTTCATACAAGGTTGTACAAAAAGCAAACTGAAGAAAAGGCCTGGCATTTCTTTTTTCACTAAAAGTAAAAGATCTGTTTGGAGATCAATTTTAAATTACTTAAAACTAATTTCTTACTTTTCTCTCTTCATTTTTAACAAAAGAAATAAAGTAAATGTAAATCGATAAGATTAAAAATATGCATACAACAGGTTTGTTTTGGGTGCATAATAACAAAAAAATCAAACAAAAGATTCACAAATAAAACAAGCAAGAATAACAACAAAAAATAAAGACCCACGCATGGTGGTTCATACATATAATATCAGCACTCAAGAGGCTGAGTAAAAAGGATTTCATCATCAGCTTGATCTAGTTATTTAGAGGCCAGCTTTGGGATATGAAATTGAAAATCTCTCAAAAATTATTTTATCATTTTATACATATACTCTCTCTCTCTCTCTCTCTCTCTCTCTCTCTCTCTCTCTCTCTCTCTCTCTCTCACACACACACACACACACACACACACACACACACACACTTTTGTGTGTACCCTTGTAGAGTTTGATTGTAGCAATTGCAATAATAATATAAAAATTTCACATTTGTTTTGACATTTTATTAAGTTTTATAAAGTAATTCTAACTTTCTAGGTAGGGCTAATAATGTAGAAACCACTTCTTTATGTATTCAACTTACATTGAAATATTTTCTCTCATGACAACAGTATTCTAGTCAGAAGACTTATTTGATTCCCCTAGCTACAAATGAGAAAATGAGGCACAAATACTCAGAATATTAGACATACATTCATAACTCTTAGAAGTAGTAGAATCAAAATAGTGATGAATTACTTAAATTTGAAACTAATTATCAATTCAGCTTTTACACAAATGTACTTATAGTTCAGAAAAAGACTCTTCTTTTTGTGTCTAGGTCTGATTGACTTTTCTGTTTAAAACAACTTAAAAAGATAAACAGTATTAAAATTGGTTTATAAACAATATGTATCAAGTTGAAAGTAATATTAATTCTTAGAAAAGGGAAAATAAGTGATGTAAACTTACTATTTCTACAGTTTTATATACATTAAGAGTTTCTAAACATATGCATAGTTATGGTACAACTAGGAAGAACTAGGAGGCCACTCTTGAGTGGAAGAGTTGAATCAAGGAGTCTGGAAAGTACATGTATGAAAGTTGAAATTTGTTTGCATTACAGTAAAATTTTCTGTCATCATATATATGTGTACATACACACATTCTATTTCTGAGTTTGTTGTTTGAGGCAGAATTTCTTGAAATTCCTTGGTGTGATAGTATTTGGACCTGTTGCATGTTCTCAGGTATAGCTTTAGTACTGTGCAATGCAACATAGGAGTTGTGACCAGAAACTTTTCTGTGTCAGTTAGCTTTTTCTTTTAAATTGATTCCTGATGACTAAGTTTTCAGAAACCTTTTCCAATGGCCAAACATTTTGTAACCCATGCACCCAGTGACATGGCCTATAGCTTAAGAAACTGTGCTCTGGAGGCCTTATTTCTAAATGTAGTCAATGCAAAGAAGGATATTTCATATTTAATACATAATCTTTGAATAATATAGTTCAGCTCACAATGAAAACTGTCTATGTCATACCTTCCAGACAGAATCAATAACTACATTTTAGTATCTGATATGTTTTGACAAGGGTATATTCGTATCAAATCAAATTAGTAAAAAGATAAATTGTCTCTCTTTAATTCAAAGAACAACAATATTTACTACCTAATATAAAATCTTTGTATTTAGTAGACAATATTTCCTGTCTATGAAATAATCTTCTACAGATATATAAGTCATGATCAAATCACATTGTATAAATTCCTCAAAAACTAACAAACATTATTTAAAATTTGACATTTAATTTTTATACTCTCTATTAGTTTTCTGTTGTATAATTTGTTTTGTTGTTATAAAATATACTCATTAAATATTCATATTTTTAATTACTATAAATTAAGTTATAAGAGAATGTTTAATGATATAATCCTTGAGCTATGTTGGCATTAAAATTATCTGTTTTTTTTCCTCCAAGCTTTTCTCATTTGCACTGATCCCAAAAATATGTTTTAACTATAAAGTCATAATTGAAAAGCACAGGTTCTTAAAGAGAAAAAACAGTATTGGAGGAATAGGGAAGTAAAAGGGATTTAGAAAGAGTATCAAATTAATAACTATTTTATTTAAAATATTTAAAAGATAATTGACTAAGTATTTTTAAATGTTGAAATAAATTCTAAAGCTCAAGCATGAATCTCAGTAATCTTCAAGTATATAAAGCATGGGTGAATCAAAGAAAAAAAAAGCATATTACAAACAAATTTGACCAAAGAGAAAAATATTAAAATAGACAAGAGACAAATAGAGATTGTACAAAGAGAATCAGACAGAAGGATTCTCTTTGGAATAAATACTAGTGAAATTACATTAAAACAGTATCTTGAAAATAGTAAAAATGTTAGCAAGAACTTTGAACATTGACTTCTTTATAAAGTAAAACATACCTGAAGTAGGGAGAGAAAACTGAAAGTAAGGCAAAGCCTTAAACTCTTCAAGTCCACCCCAGTGGTATACTTCATCAAGGTTGCACAACCTCCCAAAACAATGCCACCAACTGTAGAGCAAATGTTCAAATACATGATATTATGTATTATGGGGTACCTTTTTCATTCACACAATCACAGGAATAAATGCCAAGGGATAGAATAGAATGTATGGAACTTATGAATGAAGAAAGGGAAATTATTAGAATAGGAAGGATTAAGTTGCAGAGGTGAGAAGGCAGGGTAGACATGGGCATCTGAGAGAGACAAGTAACACTAAAGACCTTTGCAAAAGCCATAGATACACATACTGTTGCATATGCTTCCTAAAACAAAGAGTTTAAGTGTAGTTACCATATAATATGGGAGTAATTACTAATCCATATACTTCACATTATTTACCGAAAACCCAGTACCTCCATTTTAATAGATAGTCAATAATGACATACATATTCCAAACATTATAAGATATTGCCTTATAGTCGTTGTTCTTGGTTACTTTCTAAAACTTTATGATATGATCCTATTGCTTATGACAGCACATCACTGAATCATGGGAAATGGAAAAATCAAGTTGGTACTAACTTGAAAGTTTCAGCCCTTTGGTAAATCTTCTAAAGTGCTTAGAATTTCCATGAACACTAACAGGGTATTAAACTAACTAACAGTATTATGCAGCTTGAATCCTGTGAGCTATAAGACGATGGGAGGATATGTCAACTGGTACATGAATGTCATGAATGTTATAAGAGTGGGCAAAATATTTTATTTGATTTAAGACTTGCACCCTAAGAAAAAATTCATGTCTTATATCATTAACTGAGTCAAGAAACCATGGATAGGATAGATCATAGGTCCTAAGTGAAAACTTACTATGATTTGCTAAATTAAAATAATATTAAAGTTCATTACTAAGTACTTATCTTTATACACATAAATTTGTATATCTCTTAAATGTCATTAAAGAAAGTTCCTTTTGAAGTCGATGTGTATTATTTCAGAGACAAACAAGCAAGCAGAGAATAAGAGACAGGAGATTTCAACCATAAATAGGACATGTATATCATACTTACTGTTTTCTCCTATGGATCAGGATTCATCATAGAAGAATGGAAGGAAAGATTTTAAGGGCCAGATTTATTGGGTAACTGCAACAAAATAATGTTTTCTTGACATGAGAGATCTATTGGACATACAAAGTCTCAGGTATTATAACAGCTTTGAAAAGATCTACATTGATTAATAAAACATAAGTGTGTAAAGAATTAATGATGCTGCACTACTATCCAAGGAGTTATTGATATATGGATGATACTTGTGGCAGAAGAACCAGTTTTCAATAAATTAGCACCTGAGATTATGTGGATGTTCCAGTAGGTAGATCTATTTTTATTCATATACTAGCCAGACAAAATGAACTCAGTGTGTTTAAAATAAAAGAGTAAGTACATGATGTCTGGAAAGAATATGGATAGGAGTGTGTGGTAAGGATCTCGGTAGAGGGAATGGATGATGGGGACCAATATGACAATTCACTTTTAAAACATAAAAAAGTTAAATTTTTATTCAAAGGACAAAATTTCCTTCAGAATATAATAATATGTTTAAACCTAAGATAATAACAATGTACTGTATTGTTCAAACTCTATATTGTAATAAAATACATTACAAGCAAAACAAAAGCTGAGAGGTTTAAAGATGCTGATACTGTAACTGAAGTAGGACATTTTTATCTTAAGAATAGTGGTATGTTAAAGAAATGTTCTATCGTTGCAGAACAATCACTTACATCTAAGGACTATAATTATAAAGCCAAGAAAGACAGTAAAATGAAAATTAAAAAGAGCTTAACCTCAAAAGAGAAACAAATAATTGATGGTTTTGTTTTATTTACTGTCTTACTCTTTTATTACTGTGAAGAGACACCATGACCAAGGCAACTTATAAAAGAAAGTATTTAACTAGTGGCTTGATTGCAGTTTTAAAAGATTAGTCCATGAACCTCATTCAAGGGATCATGGAAGCAGGTAGGCAGGCATGGCTCTGGACTAGTAGTTGTGAACTTATATCTGATTTTCAGCAGCAGAAAAAGATGGAGATTAGAACTTGCTTAGCTTTAGAACTCAAAAAACAACCCCAGTGACACATTTCATCCAACAAAACTATACCCTCTAATCTCTCAAACAGTTCTGTCAGCTTTGCAAAAATCATTCATGTATATGAGCCAATCAGGGACCATACTCACTTGAAACACCACAATATGTTGCTAAATGGGATACTTAACCTCAACCATAGTAGTTGTTAATAATAACATAATTTATATTTCAAAACAAAGAACTATTTTTAATTTGTGTGTTCACTACTTTTCCTAAAAAAAAAACTGCTAGTGCCTCATATGAATAATTGTTTCCTATTCTAAGTATCAGAACTATTCTAAAAATAAAAGTTATTGGTGTTTCAGAAAAGTACTTTTCCAATTATTTAAAAATTCTGATACAACATAGATTAACAGAAGAGGCAAATAATACCGAGAAACAAATTCATATTGAAAGTTCAATGGGATGATTATTGATAGCTGCTTGGATCAAATATACTTGCAAAAATTATAAGATAATTTTGTATTTTATGTGCATTTTTTCTACTAAATATATATCTAATTTATATTTCTTGATGATTTGCATTGTAGGTAGAGTCGACAGTAAACACAGGTGAAAATGGAATGCAAATGCCAAGTTGCTCAACTATGTGGAACTTTATCTTAGAACAAAGAAAATGAAACATTTAAGGTCAAAACTCTGAGGCAAAATTCTTTAAATATATTCTTACTGTGAATTCATGACATACACATCCTTTATATATCTAAATATTTATATGCATGTCAGTGTAATATGATCAAAAAAGTGATTATGAACTGAACAAGAAGATCTATAATAGAATTATGAATCTCTGAAAGTAAGAAAGCAGTAATGGCTTTGTGCCAGAGATTCCATTTAAGATTTCACATTTAAATTTGGTTGCACACTTTGATAGGTACTTATGTAGACAAATGAGTATATGTCCATTGGTGGGAAACTGAAAAAGTAGTACATTTAGAACCAAGCTTTTAAGTAAGAATTGAATGACCTGAGTATATTTATTATATAGGATAAAATTCACAGAGTAGGTTATAAAAATATCCCTCAAATATATAAACTACTCTCCTTTCCATGATACTTAAGTAGTACCAACTATAGAAATTAATGTTTCGGTAGTAACTGAGTATACATAGTTTTAAATTGGCATTAATTTAATTTTTGATATTACCCATGTCAGCCCTGTCTAGTATTATAGCACAGGCAGGCTAGCAGAGGTTCTTTCTGTTGGCCTAGTGATGGAGAACAGCCAGGTACTCCTGGCCATCCTGTTCTGTGGAATGCAGCTGGTCATCAAGATATAATGTGCTGGCTGTCATCATAGGCTACACTAGGCTGTTAAAAAACTTCTGTCAAACCCTAGGATGCTCTGTAATGTTTACGCTTTCCTCTTTTACATGTGAGATCCAGATGTGGATGGAGCATTGTCTCAGAGCCTACCACAATCCAATAGAGAATATATACCCTTTCACTTTTCCAGGATTCTTCTACTACTTCCTGGAACTCAACTCTTTGATTTCATGGTTGTATTTCCTTGTGATTCTCTAGGCCCTGTAGTACACATGGTGGCCTACCTAAGGAAGCTGGACCTGTGCATCTCATTCAGGGTCTGCAATATGGCCCAGTTTACCTGTGTCTCCATGGCCTGTCAAATTATCTGGGAAATATCCTGACATCTGTGACTAGAAGAAAAAGCCTCTTCATTCACAACATTGTGAGTTGAGATCTGTGAAGACTGAATCTGGGATCTTCTTGTGCTTTCTAAAATAGGCATAGGGAAAGGTCTTGGGTTCCTGTCCGCATAAACATTTGTTTTCTCTCTCTCTCTCTCTCTCTCTCTCTCTCTCTCTCTCTCTCTCTCTCTCTCTCTCTCTCTCTCTCTCTCAGATTGTATTGTTTCATTGTAAATAATTATCCCACCCACTGGTTTAATAAAAAGTGCTGATTGGCCAAAGGCAGGCAGGAAGTGTGGGTGGAGCTACCAGAATAAGAAAACTCTGAGAACAGGAAGCACAGAGAAGAACGCCACAGAGAAGCTGGAAGAAGCAGAGGAGAATTATGCAGCTCTAAGAAAAGGTACCCAGCCACATGGCTGAACAAGATAAGAGACATGGGTTAGTATAAGTGTAAAGAGCTAGCAAGTGATATGCCTGGGCCATAGGCCAATCATCCTAAAGCTATCTTATGCATCTGTGTGTCTCTGTCTCTGTGAGTCTGTGAGTCTGCGAGTCTGTGAGTCTGTGGGTCTGCGGGTCTGTGGGTCTTTGGGCTCAAACCTTGAGGAAGTCTGGGCCAGAAACCTCCTACTCTCTCTCTCTCTCTCTCTCTTTCTCTCTCTCTCTCTCTCTCTCTCTCTCTCTCTCTCTCTCTCGTGTGTGTGTGTGTGTGTGTGTGTGTGTGTGTGTGTGTGTGTGTGTGTGTGTGTAAAATGAAGTTTTTTTATGAAGAAATGTGTAGTAGGAGGTTTCTGGCCTGGACTTTTGAGTCTATCCTCTAGGTTTAGAACCACAGACCCACAAACCATCAGATACACACAGATGCTTACAATAATTTTAGGCTGATTGGCCTCACATCCAGTCATATAATTTGCTAACTCTTTACCCTTAATCTAACCCATGACTCTTATCCTGTTCAGCCATGCAACTCGGTACCTTTTCTCAGAGCAGCATAGTTGTCCTCTGTTTCTTCTGGCTTCATCTGGCATTCTGCTCTGTTCCACCTGTTCCTAGAGTCTTAGTCTTGTAGCCTTGCCCACACTTCCTGTCTGTCTTTGGCCAATCAGTGCTTTTTATTAAACCACTGGGTGGGACAATTATTTTCAATGGAGCAACATAATTCCCCTACAGGATACTGATCTTTTAATAGTAGATTTTTATGACACTGGGAGTTTGCTTGGTATTACTTTAGAAACAACAACCCCATTTCTTGTTTATTGAGTGCTAACTGAATCTTAGACACATGCTTTACTGTCATTAATAGCTAACATAAGGACAGTAGGGTGTAGCCAGTTCTCAACCACATTAGATACTGACCTCTCCTGGTGTTTCTCTAGTGGTGTCTCTACCCTGCTCTTCCTGTTCTCATAGTTTTCTTAATCTGGTATCCCTTCTCATACTTCCTATCTGTCTTCTGGTCAATCAGTGTTTTATTAAACCAGTAGGAGGGACAAATATTCCAATATACCAGAATATAGCCCCACTACAGTGGAGTCTGTAGGAATCTGTGTCTCAGGAAGCCACTGATATTGGAGAATGGGTAGGTTTGTGAAATGGAATGGGGTTTATAGAGTATAGAATCCAATGAGGAGTGCTCGTGAGCAGGCCTGCCTATAAGGATCCTGTCTGCTGGTCTGAAATTGGAGCTCTTGTTATTTGTCACAGGTCTTTGATGCAATAAGAAGGATGAAGCCATACTATTGTTAGAAGGCTGGCCAGGTTCCAGGTGGCTTCACTCTGAGGGTAAGATTCTCCATCCAAGGGCATGAAAGAGAAGACTTCTTCAAGTTTTAATGGCATTTTAGTTATTGCTAATTCTTATAAAGCCTGTTTTCTTAAAAGAGGGAATTAATTGGAAACATTAATGATTTTAATAAAATAATAAGAAAGACAATGAAAATATGTCAAATGGTTACTAAGACACCCTGTGACAATTTCAAGTAGGCATTATTATTGCTTCCATTTTAAAATAGAGGCTGGAGATAAAAGGAAATTAAAGTATTTGATCAAGGAATGGATTTGAATAATGTCATTGAGAATTAGTTCATGCATATAAGTGAGAGCTAAACTTTTAGAGTTACATTGGGGAATTTCTTCTATTATTTCACTTAGACTTCCATAATTACATCATTTAGTGATATTATGATCTTTCTTATATAGGCAAAAAAAAAAGAGATAAAGAATCTTTCAAAGATAAAGATAAAAAAATCTGAGGTTTTCCCCAGTCAGTCACTATGACTGAATAATCAATGTGTTTTATTCTTGCAGTTTACTGCATGTGTAGTGAAAAATATGTATTTAATATGACAGTGCATAGCAATATTATAACCAACTTGGTCTTTGTCACATGTGACGTGCAATAATTATTTTATTGTTATAAGAAAAAGTAATATCAGTCATTGAGTAACATTTTTATCAAAATTGCTAGCACATGTTTTTTGTTTTTGTTTTTGTTGTTGTTTGTTTGTTTTTATCAATACTATTTCCAAAATGTGCACCCTTTTAAGGTAGCTTCTGCCAAAAAATATATAGCCTGAAATAAATAATCAAGAAATATCGTACTAAGTAAAGCTGGTGAGATTTTTACAAGATAACTACTTGGTATATTTTCAAATGTTTCAGCTCTGAAAAGATAACATAAGTCTGAGCGGAAAGTTGCAGCATAAAGACAACTTGCAACATGAGATTCTGGATTAACACAGACTAGAGGAAAATAAAACCTATACATTAGGAACAGTGGTAAAATTTGAACCCTGTTGATGGAGTAGTTGAAAATATTATAATTATAATTTTCTGTTGCATTGGGGGTTTCTTGGTCCCGGGCGGCCAGAGACCCAGACCCTGCTCTGCCAGACCTCTTAGCCACCCACTGCCCACTGCTCAGGTTCCCAGAAATGACTCAGACATTTATATTAACTTTATGCTGTTTGATCTATGGCTCAGGCATATTGCTAGCTAGCTCTTACATCTTAAATCAACCCATTTCTATTAATCTATCTGCCACATGGCCCGTGGCTCACCTGTGCTCCTTATATGTTGCTCCTTTGGGCTTCAGCTTTGTCTGCCTGACTCTGCCCTGATTCTCCTACCTATGCTCTGATTTCTCCTCTTACTTCTTCTATGGTGCCTGTCATGGCCCAAAACAGCTCCTTTATTTAAAGATTGATATTCACAGCATAAAGAAAGGCATTCCCACATCAATTTTCTTTAGGTAGTTGTAATTTAGTAACATAGAAGAAATATATTGCTAAATAATTCACTACAGACAAGCGAGAATTATTTGGGTAATTCTTACATATTTCATAAATAGATTAATGCAGGTATAGATACATACATATATAATACATACCCAATCCACTTATTTTATAAAATCAATTTTGTAAATGTTAGTACCATATTAAATTCTAGAATATTTGGTTATATTTTTGAAATCTCTCACTTTCGTTTTGAATCGGGGAATTTATATATACTTTTGTAGAGGTAGAAATGTCATATTGGCATTAAAGTTTTCTAACCACAATTTATAAAAATGTCTTGATTTGAATGACTACTACTCTGTAAGTCAGATATGTATATTGGAACTCCTTATAGACTAGCAATGGCTAAGTTTCTCTCATCTAGGACATGAGACCACTAGGCTTTGAGGATGTTCAGCCAAGTTCATTATCTCTTCAGTTCTCATCCTTTATGGGATCATTTCTCTTATACTGGAAAGCTCATAAGATTCTGAATTCTGATATCTGCATGATTCAAATTTGCCATTGTACAAACTTTGAGGGACCATCCACATAATTATGTATATCTAATTCTTGTAAATGTCTAATTATGACTTTAAAGTTACTCACTGTTTCCAAGCATTTATATTCTCAGATTAAAAAATACATTATTAATGCTCAGTATTCTTTAACTACATTAAATCAAAACAACTACAAAATCCTACTTCTTATTAGCTCTGTTCTAATAACTTATGAAGAAATATTAATATTTTGGTTCATATTAGTCACATCAGAGATAATACAACAGTTAGCTAAACTCTTACAGTTAGCTAATAGCAAACTCTCCATTAAGAACAGAAATCATTTTACTGAGAAGTCTGATTCTCTATATAGTAAAAATTCACATGAAGTAATAACTTAAATTTATTCAAATTATATTTTTAGAAAAATATATTATTTTATAATATGCTACTGACTGTAAAACTTTTAATTATCCTACTTTGATAAATAGATATGTTAAATCTGTTTTATTTTCTCATGAGATATATTCTCACTTATACTTAGGCTAAAATTTACAGTAAAGCAGATTTTGGTCATAGACACATCATGATGTTGTTACATTAGCCTGTGCAACCCCCCACACCTAGAGGACATATTGATTGTTTTACCTTTAGTTGAAAATATATTCTTCTCTCATACAATATCTTAACTAGTTTCACCTGCTTCTACTACTCTCAGGTCCCCTACTTCCCTTCATCCCTAGATTCATTTCAAATATGCTTACCTTCAGGAACAAGAGACCTCCAGTAGATAGCAACCAAATCACGAAACAAGATACAATAAGGCAAGGCACCCTCATTTTACAGCTGGACAGCACAATACAATAGGAAGAAAACATTCTCAATATGAGAAAAAAGAGACAGAGACATCCATGCTTCTGCTGTTAGGAGTCTCACAAAGTCATCAAGCTAGCAGTCATAACTTATATACAGATGGCCTAGTGCAGAAACATGAAGGCCCATGCTTGCCTTTTTAGTCTCTGTGAGCCTATATGAGTCCTGCCTAGTTGATTTGATGGGCCATGTTCTCCTGGTGTCCTCTATTCCCTAAGAGTCCTACAATATTTTTTTCCTCCCTTTCTCATGGTTCCCTGAACTCTGAGGGGAGTGACTCTATAAAGACCTCTAATTTAGTCTCTCTCTCTCTCTCTCTCTCTCTCTCTCTCTCTCTCTCTCTCTCTCTCTCTCTCTCTCTCTCTCTCTCCATAATATCTGGCTGTGGGTCACTGCACCTATTACCATCTGCTGCTAAATGAATCCTCTCAGCTGATGACAGGGCAAGATATCTATGAGTACAGCAAAATATAATTAAAAATCTTTTAATTGATTTCTTCCTTTTCATTTGTTTGATTTTCCACTAGTTCTTTAGTTCATCACTAGATCCTGGCCATATAAGCCATGCTCAATATTGGCTCCCTCTTATGGCATAAATCTCATGTTAAACCAAACATTGGTTGGCCACTTCCACAAGTTCTATGCCACCTTAGCCCCAGGACATCTTGCAAGCAGGACAAATTGTAGATGGAGAGTTTTGTGGCAGGGTTGGTTTCCAAGTTTCTCATTTCTTCAGATTACCCTCTCATGCCAAAGAAACTAGAACATAGAGTTAAAGGCCCTATACCAGCACTAGTTTAACCTCTGTATATTCAATGATCTGTGTATATTTTAGCTGTTAAATAAATGGTAATCAAGTTAAAACCCATAGATGCACAGAGATTTGGTCCCTGGGAAGGAGAAATAAATAGATTTTGCTTGTGAATAGAAGGTACAAGAGCAGGAAGGATCGGGTGTGTTTGGGGAAAAGGGCAGAGGACAGCATTAGTATGTTAACACTTATGAACTTATAAAACCATGTTATCTTAACCTTTGATTTTTAGATGTAACCAAAGAGAAGCTGAGAAAACATAAATTTAAAGCCAAAGTTCCATTGGAATTGTGTAAATACTCAGTGTTTTTATTTTATTGTTTCAAAAAGTTGTAACGTGTGCTATCTAAACACAATTAAAAATATACTTAAATCCCAAGGCCTTTCCAATGTCAGTGACAGGTAGCCCTTCATTTTTCTTTTCATTACAGTTCCTGAGCATAGTAAATCTTGTACACTTTTATACCTAGTACACTTTGCTTTTATCATTCCTGTGTTCTTTAATTCTCTTATTAATTCTCGAATCTCAAATTCACTGTTTCTACCAATCTCCTATCAATCATTCAAGTGCCAAGTGCAACAACCTACTCCATTATGACACAAACTAAAATTAAATATTCTGTAATAAAAATCTCATAGTACATTTAGACTGTAATATTTCATATGATATCTATTAATACTATATGGATTTGGTGATTATACTTATAAAGTGATTGAGTACACCCCACTACCTATTTTTTTGTAAAGAACTAGATATAATGGCTAAGACATTTTTAAATATTACATTGATATAAGTCAGAAGACTGAGTTTACAGATTATACATCATGGCTTTTTCCTCTCTTTAATATAATAGTTTCTTTCAAGGCATTTTAACAATATTTAGGGAGAATGCAAATTAAAAGCTGCAAAAGTTATTCCATCATAGCCATAATTATTGGAGTTTATTTAATTTGTCAATGAATATCTCTCTATATCTATAAATCTATGTGTGTGTGTGTGTGTGTGTGTGTGTGTGTATGTGTGTGCATTTACATACATGTGTGGGTGTCTGTGCACACTCTCCCAATATTATTTGTCTTTTACTGGCAGGCTCAATTTTGCAGTTAAAAAGAAAGAGCCAATTATTTTATTCTTAATTTTGAAAAGCAATCTTATAAGGAAGTGTAAAAAAAACCTAAACTTTTATATATATAAAAAAGAATCAGTCAGCTCTACTTTAAATCTTTAGGGTATATACTCACTCATCAATAATTTCTTATATCAGGAGATTAAGGGCAAAAATGGGTATAAGGAATTACTAATTGCCTTTGTTTCACAACCAGTATTAGCAAGAAAGGCATACCAGATAATAATTGAGCTGCTGTTTTTTAACCTCAAAGATATTTGACAGAATCATCTAGGTCTAATTTTAACTTATTTTCAAACATTTGTTTTAGTTATCATACACTCCAAAACCTGTGAACACATATCCCAACATTAAGGCTAAAAAATTTAAGCTAGGACCACCCCAAGCACTGAGAAACAGGGCACAATACATGTCCTCAAAACCATCACACCTTCAGCTCCAGGCAGGTAAGTAGGACCCCAGTGTGCAAGTCTGACTATCAACCTTATCAGACCCTCAAACCCATAAGTCTTAATCCATTCCCCCAAACCCACCTATCCCTTCACCCTCAGCTGCTTCTTGAGACACAGCCTCTGGAGATCCCCAGAAGAAGAGGGAGCTGCCCTTCTCTGTGAAATCCCTCAAGCCTGGGCAATAGGCTACAAAATGTGTCCCCAAACTCATCACAGCTCAAGCTGCAGGTAAGCAAAACCCCTTCATGCAACCCTGACTATCACCACACCTACTCACACTCTCTAGCCCATAGGCCTCAATCTATTCACAAAATCCTACCCCCCCCCCCAAAGTCAGCTGTTTCTTGAGACACAGCCTCTGGAGCGCTCCATCACAAGAGCTATTCCCTGATACATAGCCTCCGAAGAGCTCCATCACAATAGTGGCTTCCTGAGACACTGGCCATGGAGATCTCATCATAAGAGCTCCAGCTGAAGATCTCAGTTGCTCCTTGAACCACGAATTCTACTGCGTCTAATTTCTTCAAAATCTCCAATTGTATGAAGAAAACCAAGTAGACAAAAGCAGCTTCCTGAAACACAAGACAGTGCTTGCATTAATCATAGGAAAAGATGTAGAACAAAAATTAATTCAACAATATAAAGAACAAGGACACCACTAGAACCTATTGGTTTTACAACAGCAAGATATGAACATTAAAATATTTTTAAAATAATATATTTTATAAAAATATAAAAATCAGAGGAAAATAACTTTAAAAATGTATTTGTAAAGGTAATACAAGCCTTTAAAGAGGAAATTAAAGAGAAATAAAAAACTCCCTTAAGGAAATGGAGTAAAGTGCAAACAAAAATGGAAACAATGAATCTCTTAAAGACTAGAGAATCAAGAAAGAAACAAACAGGTGAAGGAATCAGTGCAAGACTTAAACACTGATATAGAATTACTAAAGAGGACAGAAACTAAAGAAATATTGAAAATGAAAAATCTGAGTAAACAGACAGAAACTGCGGATTCAAACATAACTAACAGAACAGAAAAAAATGGAAGAATGAACCTGTGGTGTGGAAGATAAAATAGAGAAAATATATTCATAAGAGAAAATTCTAAAGTTAAAAAAATAGCACAAAATGTACAGTACATAAGTGACACCAGGAAGAGACCAAATCTAATAATAATAGGAATAGAAGGAGAAGAATACCAGCTCAAAGGCACTGAAAATATATTCAACAAAATCATAGAAGAAAACTTCCCTAACCTAAACAAGAAAATACCTATGAAGATACAAAAAGGCTACTGAACACCAAATAGATTAAACCCCCAAAATTCTGCTAACCACATAATAATCAAAACATTAACACACAAAATAAATAATTTTAAGAAATGCAAATGAAAATGACCTAGTGACTAATAAATAAAGACCCATCAGAATAGCACTTGAGAGTATAAAAACTAGAAGGTCCTGTACAGATGTTATAAGAACATTCAGAGACCACAAATGCCATTCAAGATTACTATATCCAGCAAAACTCTTCATCACTATGGACTTAGTAAACAAATTATTACACAATAAAATCACATTTAAACAAAATCTATCCACAAATCCATTCCTACAGAAAGGACTAGTAAGAAACACCAACATAAAGAAGTTAGATACACCTATGAACCCACAAGCAATAGATAAACCCACAGATGGAAACCCCAAAGAAGAAAAAAAGTACACACACTACCACCAACAATAGTAGGAATTAATAATCACTAGTCATTGATATACCTTCATATCACTGGAATTAATTCCCCTACAAAAAATACATACTTATAGAATGAACTTGAAAACAGGATCCATTCCTTCTGCTGCCTAAAAGTTACAAAGCTCAACTTCAAAAACAAACACTGCCTCAGAGTAACGCATTGGGAAAAGACTTTCTAATCAAATCTACTGAAAAAATAAGCTGGTATAGCTATCCTAATGTCTAACAAAATAGACTTTAAACTAGATTCAATCAAAAGAGATCAGGAATGACATTACTTATTCATGTAGGATAAACTTATCAAGAAGAAATTTCAATCTTGAACATTTATGCCCCTAATACAAGGGAACCCACATATATAAAATAAACATTACTAAAGCTTAAACCTCCTATCAAAAGTCACATGCTAATAGTAGAAGATTTTATACCCTACTGTCACAAATGTATAGACTCCCAAACATCAAAGAACTTACCTTTTTAGCAACCTGTGGAACTTGATTTAACATTGAACACATACTTGGTTATAAGGTAAATATGAATAGATACAAGTAAATGGGAATAATCCCTTGTACCCTACCACATTACTATGAATAAAGTTTGAGTTTAACAACACAAACCATAGAAAGTCTACAAACTCATGGCAATTAAAGCTTTCTCAGTTGAACTACATCTCAGATAAGGAAGAAGTAAATAAAGAAATGAAAGACTTCTGAAAATTCAAGGAAAATAAATCCACAGTATACCCAAACTTTGGAATGCAATGATAGCAATGCTAAGAGGAAATTTTATAGCCCTAAGTGCCTACATAAAAATTTGGAGACATCTCACACAAGAAACTTAATAGAATGGCTGAAAGCTCTAGAATAAATATAAGCAAACTCACTCAGAAAAAGTAGATGTCAGGAAATAATCAAACTCAGGGCTGAAATTAATAAAGTTTAAACAAAGAGAAAAATACAAAGAATCAATGAAAAAGAGAGTTGATTTTTTGAGAAAATAAACAGGATAGACAATTTTTTATTCAAACTAACTAAAATGAAGAGAGAGAGAATATCCAAATTAGCAATATAAGGAATGAAAAGAGGTACATAACAGACACTGACATAATCCAGAGAATCATACTTCAAAAACCTATACTCCATAAAACTGGAAAACATTAAATAAATGGACAGCTTTCTAGAAAGGTACCACTTACTAAAATTAAATCAAGACCAGATAAATTACCTACACAAGTCTATATCCCCCAAGAAAATATAAGCAGTTATTAAAATTCTCCCAAGCAAAAATTTCTCAGGACCAGATGGTTTCAGCACAGAATTCTAGCAGAATTTCAGTGAACTAATATCAATACTCCTCAAATTTTCACACTATAGGAACAGAAGAAAAATTCCAAACTTTGTCATGTGGCTACACTCATGCTGAAACTCAAACCAAACAAATATGCTACAAAAATGAATTACAGACCAATCTCCCTCATGAATATTGATGCAAAAATATTCAATGAAATAAAAATGAAAATTGGTCAAACCCAATTCAAGAACATATCAAAAATATCATCCACCATGATCAAATAGGCTTCATCCCATAGATGAAGAGATGGTTCAACATATAAAAAACTGTCAGTGTCTTCCATTATATAAATATCCTGAAAAAAAGCACATGATCTTCTCATTAAATGCTGTAAATATCTTTGACAAAATCCAACACTCTTTTATGATAAAGATCCTAGAGAGTAATGCAGGGAAAATACCTAAACATAAAAAAGGCAATGCACTGCAAGCTGAAAACCAACGTCAAACTAAATGGAGAAAAAGTTAATGCAATCTAACTAAAATTGGGAGCAAGTCAAGGCTGTTCACTCTTCTCATACCTACCTATTCAATATAGTTCTGAAAGCTTTAACTAGAGGAATAAAAACAAAAGAAGATCAAGAGAAAACAAATTGGAAGGGAAGAAGTCAAATGATCCCTATTTGCATATGTTGTGATAATAAACATAAGTGACCCCCAGTATTCTACCAATGAACTTCTACAGCTGATAAACACCTTCAGCAATACAGCAATATACACAATTAACTAAAAATTATCAATATGCATCCTATACACAAATGATAAAGGGGGCTGAAAAAGAATTTAGGGAAACATCAACCTTTACAATAGTTGCAAATAACAACAAATATCTTGGGCTAATTCTAACCAAGTAAGTGAAAGACTTGCATAACAAAAACTTTAAGTCATTGAAGAAATAAATTAATGAAAATATCAAAAAAGAAAATGTCTCCTATGCTCTAGAATAGGTACGATTAATATAGTAAAATTGTCAATCTTGTCAAAAACAATCTACAGATTCTATGCAAACCCAGCACAATTTTTCATAGACCTTAAAAGAATACTCAATATCATATGGAAAAATAAAAAACCAAAATTGCCAAAAAAAATCCTTTTCAATAAAAGAACTTTAGGAGGCATCACCACACATGACTTCAAACTCTACTATAGAGCTACAGTAGTAATAAGAGCTTGATAATGGAATAAAAATAGACTTGCAGATCAATAGAATCAAATCAAAGTCCCTGACATTAAATGACACACCTAAGAACACCTGATTTTTGACAAACTGGCCAAAAATATATAATGAAAAGAGATAACATCTTTATCAAATGGTGCTGGAATAACTGCATGGTGGTAGGTAAAAGAAAGCAAATATATCCATATCTCTCTCCCTGTACAAAGCTCAAGTTCAAGTGGATCAAAGACCTCAACATAAACCCAGTAACAATGAACAAAGTGATAAATATCCTTGAATACATTGACAAAGGAGACCACTTTCTAAGTATAACACCAGAAGCACCAACACTGAGAACAATAATTAATAAATAGAACCTCCTAAAATTAAGAAACTTCTGTAAGCCAAAGAACTCTGTCAATAAGGCAAAACACCAGCCTACAGAATGGGAAAAAATCTTTTCCAACCCTACATCTGACAGAGGACTGCTGCCTAAAATATATAGAAAACTCAAGAAACTAAAGGCCAAAACCCCAAACAATTCAATTAAAAATGGGGCTCATAGCTAAATAGAAAATTCTGAACTGAAGAATTTAAAATGGCAAAAATGCACTTAAAGAATTGCTCAACATCACTAGCCATCAGAGAAATCAAACAGTCCTGACACATGTCAGAATGTCTAAGATTAAAAACACAGATTAGAGTCTATGCTGGAAGGTATGTGGAGCAAGGGGAACCCTTCATCATTGCTAGTGTAAATATAATCTTGTAAGGCTACTTTGGAAATTGGTATGGAAGTTTTTCAGAAAACTTGGAATCCATTTTTTCAATGATTCAGAAATACCCCTATTGAGGATATATCCAAAGAATGTACATTCTTTCCCCAAGAGCATTAGCTCAGCTATATTCAAAGCAGCATTATTCATAATAGCCATTACCTGGAAAAACCTAGATGCCCTGCAACTGAAGAGTGGATTTGAAAATTGTGGTACATTTACACAATACATTAATATATAGTACTAAAAAATACAACTAGAAATTTCCAGGAAAATTGATGGATCTACAGAGTATCATCCTGAGTGAGGTAACACAGACCCAGAAAGATAAACATGGTATTTCCTCACTCATAAGTGGATTTTAGACTTAAATCAAAGGATAACCAGAGTATAATCCGCAACTCATGAGCAGCTAGGTAACAGGAGTAACTTAAGAGAGACATCCATGGATCACCCTGATGAAAGAATATAGTGAATATCCCTTGACTAAATTGGGAGGGAGCAAGGGGAAGTGGAAAGAAATCACGAGAGAATAGGATGGTTGAGTGAGGGTAGCAACAGAGTAGGATAACAAAGAGATATATCATAATAGAAGAAGTCATTGTGGAGATAGAGAAAAACCTGATACTAGGGAACACTCAAGAACACATAGGATGACCCTGGCTAAAACTCCAAAAAATAGTAGAGAGAATGTCTAACCTGGCTTATCCTTATAACCAAATGAGTGGTTACCCTAATTGCCATTATAGATCCTTCACCCAGCAACTGATGGAAGCAGAAGCAGAGATCCTTATCTAAGCACCAGGTCGAGGTCCCGGTCCAACTGAAGAAAGAGAGGAGAGAATATATGAACAAAGGGACCAACATCATGAGAAGGAGACCCACAGAGATGGCTGACTTGAGCTATTGGGAGCTCACTGACTCTGAAAATGGCAGCCGAGGAACCTGTATTAAATAGAAATAAATACTTCAAATGTAGATAACAGTAAAACTAATGGCATGGAGAGTTTTTGGAGCCTATTGCAGTTGGACCAGAGTTTATTCCTGATACATGAACTGGCTTCTTGGAACCTATTCCCTACAGAGGAACACCTTTCTTAGCCTTTATCCTGGGGGCAAGGATTTGGTCCTACCTCAACTGAATATGCCAGACTCAAGTGACTCAATTTGAGATTCCTTGCCCTCCTTGGGGAATGAATGAGGGGATGGAGTGGGGGAGGCTAAGGGAGGACTGAGAAGAGGGAAGCGAAGGGGAATAGTGGTAGATATGAAGAAAAATTTGGCTTAGGTAATAAAGAATTTTAAGCTAGTTATTGTTTTTACTAATCATTAAACCAAGCCACCGTTTATATAGAAACTTATTAGAAACTCATGTGTTCTAGCTCTGTGATACTTTCTTGTTTATATTTTTAATCGTAAAATCACTATTTAAATTAACATTGTTATTATCAATCAGACAGTACATCTTAGGAACAAATCACAGTCGTAATCATACATAGGTAAAAATTCTCAGTTGAATAAGATGCTTCCATAAGATAAATACATTAAATTACAGGCAGTGAAAATCTCCATTTTATCTGGATACACATATGGAAAATTGTTCACAAGTGTTATCTTAAGGTTACATTTTATGTTTTATTTTTCAGCTCTTTATTTACAAATTTATTTTTTTAAAGTACATTACTTATGTTGGCTAGAAGCAAATTATATTGTATCTTATTATGAAAGTTTCAACTATTCCTTTGAGTAAGTTGATTTGTTCATGCATACCAAACACAATTTGCACACAGTATTGAAGTAGAGGAGTACATTCCCATGATTAACATTTTAGAAGGTTGACTTAAAATAATACAAGTTCTTAGAAAGTTGAAAAATGCAAAAAGTGTGTATATAAATGGTAAACTTTTCTGAACAGATTTTGTTTTACGGTTTTAGAAACAAATACATTATATCAGAGTTTTATTTGAAATATTTCAGCATGTAAGCAACAAACTGAAATTATCAAATAATAATCTGCTTTATGTTATAGGCAAATTCACCTTTGAAATTGTTCATTAAGGGCCTTGGGCTAACATATTTAAAAGCTACTTAATTATTTTTCTCAAAAATAAATTAATTTTAACACCCCAATGAGAATGTCATCTGTTAAAATACAGCTATTAAAATTCTTTATAAAGAGCAAATATCAAAGACAGAATAAAGGAACAATAATTTATGCAAAGCAACATGATTTTATATTAATTTTCATTTATTGCTGTTCAACCAAATCAAGGGACCAGCTAAAGATTTTATATTTATATATAATGACTAAAGAAAAAATATATCTGAAGATTTTGTTATGTAAATATGTGTATGATTTTGTGAAAATACGAAAAAAAACAAATTGGAGAAAATCAATAATTTTTATTAAAAATGTCAAGAAAAAAAACAGAGGGAGGAAACTATTCATGAGATGAAAATTGAAAGAAGCAATAAAGAAGACACAAACAAAGACAATTTTGGAAATGGAAATTCTGAGTTACTGAACAAAAATTAGAGATACAAGCATTACCAAAAGAATAAAAGAAATGGAAGAGAGAATGTAAGGCACTGAAGATACAATAGAGGACATAGATACATCAAAGAAAATGATAAATATGGAAAACTTCTAATACAAAAGATTTATGAAATCTGAGATACTATGAAAAGATAAATCATAAAAATAATAGGAATAGAATAAGGAGAAAAATCCCAGCTCAAAACCCAGAAAACATATTTTTAAAAATCATAGAATAAAATTATTTTTACAACCTAAAGAAGGACATATCTATAAATGTACGTGAACCTTACAGAACACTGAATATATTGGATTTAAAAAGTCCTGTAGTCACATAATAATGAAAATGCTAAATGTACAAAACAGAAAAAGAATGTTAAATTCTGCAAGGGAAAAAGACCAAGTAACATGTAAATAAATATCCATTACAATTTCACACAACTTAATGGACATTGTAAAATCTCAAAAGCTTGGAGAGATATCTTACAGACTATAAGAGACAATGCCTAATATAAATACTAAAACTTCCAAACATTATAGAGTAAATATTTCATGATACAGTTGAATTAAAAACTATCTATTCACAAATCTAACCTTACAGAGCATAATAAGAGAAAAACTCTAACCCAAGAAAGCTAACTAGACCAAGGAAAACACAAACAACACATAATCTGACACCAGAAAAATTCAAAGAATGTAAACACACACACACACACACACACACACACACACACACACACACACACACACACATACTCTCACACACGCACTTTCACTACCATCGACAATAAAGTAACATAAATTAACAATCAGTGGCTACTAATATATCTCAGTATCTATGGACCTAATTTGCCAATAAAAAGACAAACCCTAACACAATAGATAGAAATTCAGATACATCTTTCTGTTGCATACAAGAAACACCTCAATATCAAAGACAGGATTGCAAAAAGGTTTTTCAGTAAAATGAATCTAAGAATCAAGCTGGTGTAGCTATTCTAATTTATAACAAAATAAACTGTCAGCTAAAATTAATTAAAAGATATGGAGAACATTTAATACTTATTAAAAGGAAAATTGACCAGGATGGCATCTCAGTTTTGAATATCTATGTTCCAAATACAAGAGTGGTAAAGGAACACTACTAAAGCTAACCCCATACATTAATAGTGAAAGACTTCAATCCCCTCCTCACAAATGGATAGGCCAATTAGACTAAACTAAGCATAGAAATAATAAAACTAAAAAAATACACAGAGCATTTTACACAAACACAAGAGAATATATGTTTTTCAAAGCACCTCATGGAGCCTCTCCTAGGTTGACTATATATTTGGTCACAAAGCAACTCTCAATACATGCAAGAAAATTAAAATAATTCCATTTATCATATTAGGCCACCTTGAATGACAGTTTGATTTCAAGAACAACATAAACAACATAACACTTACAAACTCATGGGAACTGAACAGTTTTCTACTGAATTGACACTGGGTCATGGAAGAGAAAAGAAATTAAAGACTTCTTAGAATTCAATGAAAATTATTCCTCAAACTATAAGCTTTGATACACAATGATAGAGGTGCTAAGAGAAAAATTCATAGCATTAATTGCCTTCATGAAGAAACTAGAGACATCTCATACTAGTGACTTAACAGTACACTTGAAAGCCCTAGAACAAAAAGAAGCAAATATACCCAAAGTAGTAGAAGGGAAGAAATTATGAAATGCAGAGCTGAAATCAATAAAATAGAAACAAAATGAGTAACACTATTAATAAATAAAATATAGTTGGTTGTTTTAAGAAATCAATAAAATAGACAAATCCTTACTGGAATGAACTAAAAGGTAGATAGAGAGAAGGAAAATACTCAAATTAATAATATAAGACATGAAAGGGGGAATAACAACAGATATTGAAGGAATTAAAAACTTACTATACTAGGTCATATTTTTAAAAACCTTCATTACATACAATTGGAAATCTAAAAGAAATGGACAATTTTCTCAATAGTTACCTTGTACCAAAGTTAAAGCAAGGTTAGATAAACAATTAAAATAGACCAATATCCTCCAAATAAATATAAGCAGTCATGAAAAGTCTCCCAAGCAAAAACAGCCCGGGGCCAGTTAGTTTTATCACAGAATTCTACCAAAATTTTAAAGAGAGAATAGCAATAGTCATCAAATTATTTCAGAAAATAGAAACAGATGGAATATTAGCAAATTTATTTTGAGGTCTCAATCACTCTAACATTTAAGTCAAACAAAGGTTCAGGAAGGAGAATTATAGACCAATTACTCTCATTAATATTGATGTAAAAATACTCAATATAATACTTGAAAACAAAATCTAAAATCCCCTCAAAATGGTCATCCACCAAGATGAAGTGAGCTTCATACATGAAATTCAGGAATGTTTCAACATACTTAAAATACTACCATTGTTACCATATTAAAAATACTGCCATTGTTACCCTCTAGATAAACAAGCGGAAAAAAAATCACGATCATTTCACAATATTCTGAAATGGCCTTTGACAAAATGCAGCACTCCTTCATGATAAGATTTTAAGAGAGATTAGGGTCTACAGAAGACATATATAAATACAATATGGATTATAAACAACATATGAATAGGCAACATCAAACTAAATGGAAAGAAACTTGAAGTTTTATCTAGAGCAATAAAACAAATTAAGGAAACCAAGAGGATACAAATGGAGAGGAAGAAGACAAAGTACCACTATTTGCACATAATATGATAGTATGTATAAGTGACTCCCAAATCTACCAGGTAACTCTTACAGTTTACAAACACCTTCAACAAAGTGGTTGGATGCAAAATTAATTAAAAACAAACAAGTATTTTCCTATATACAAATGATGAAGTGGTTGAGAAAAAAATTATGGAAAACACCCTGTATTTATAGTCACAAATGGCATAAAATATTTCAGCTTCTCTTTAACCAAGTAAATGAAGGAATATATGACAGAAAGTTTAAGACTTTGAAGAAGATATTAGAAGATGAAAAGATATCCTATTCTCATGGATCAGAAGGATTAACTTAGATAAAATGCCCATTTTACCAAAAGCAATTTATAAATTCAATACATTCCCTATCAAGATCTCAACAAAATTGTTTACAGACCTTCTCCCCCCCCCCCCACCAGTTTCTGATCTCGGCCTGGGGCAATTGTAAATTACTCCTGCAGGGGACAAAGGAAACAAAAACCCTTCTATCTTGTGATTAACATCCTGTCTTAACTTATGAGAATTTGCTTTTTCCAAGGATTCTATTCTGCCTGCTGGGGCCCTTTAACACCACATAGGATAGCTTCCTGCTGCTGAGAGTCTCTGCATCTGCCATACAGCAGGGTTTTGAACATTACTGTGACATCTGCTGACCACACAGCATCATCACACCTGGATTGACGTAATGGCTGACAAGTATTCTTTTGAGGAATTCAGTATATATATTTTCCACGCTGGTTGACAAGTTTTTAAATGAATATTTTGAAGGATTCAATACCCCAGTTTTACTATTTTTTGGTCTGTTTCTCTATGTTGTGTTCCAAAATAAAAGGGTGATGACTGAAGTCACCAATTTGAACCATCAATTACCGTACAGACTTGGTATTATAGAATTATCAAACGATACGGTGTCAGATGAGGTGAAGCAGATGCAGAACTTAAATCGGCAGCTGTTGTCGAAGGTATATGAAGTAGAACTGTCAAACTCTGAGATGGCAAAAAAGATGGGTACTCTATAAATTGGTTACAACAAGCTTTCAGATAAGGATAACACTGTACAAGAAAAATATAAGCTCCACATAAAAGATGAAAACAAGAAACTTGTTGACCACATTAATGAAGGGAATGAGAAAATAATTAATTATGTTAATTATGTTGATCTAAAAATTGCTAACTCAGTGAGGTCTTTGGAAGGACTACTTCATCAGGAAAGTCAAGCTCTGAGACCGGTAGTATCCAAAATCCAGGAATGGGAACCTGTAGTATCCAAAATCCAAGAATGGGAACCTGTAGTATCCAAAATCCAGGAATGGGAACCCATAGTATCCAAAATAAAAGAATGGGGGGACGATATTGCAACACTAGAAAAAGACAATGATGCATCTTATGCTCAGAACAATTCAGGTCAACACCCAATGGGGTGTTATGGTACTGGAAATACTTTACATAAAGTGGTAAACATGATAGGACTACCCCCTTCACCACCACTATTGTTCCCAGCTACTATTCAGACAAAGATAACACCTGGGGGATCCTCAGAATATGTATAGTATAGCTATGAGCCAGTACATATGAAAGACAACAAAGATTTTAAAGAGGCAATATCCATGTATGGTATTCACTCTACTTATGTAAAGCAGCTCCTAAATTCATGGTCTGCGAAAAACCAATTCTTCTCCCTTGATTGGATGCAGCTAATGGCTGCTGTCTTGGACCAAGTCAAAACTTACAGTGGAGAAGCTGGTTTAGAGAGGAGGCCAAGACCTTAGAACACCAAGGAAGAATTAGGGGTTTCTTTGCTTCTCAGGACCAAATCCTTGGTGAAGGCATGTTTGCTGACATGAAGACTCGAACTACTTATGACAAAAATACTTTATTGCTATGCCATACTGCTGCACTTAATGCATGGGAAAAGATTTTGGACCCAGGTCAAAAAAATTGAGCATTATGCAAAGGTCAAACAAGGCTTAAAAGAGCCTTATACTGACTTTCTACAGAGGCTTACCATGTCTGTACATAGAGCAATATCAGATCCAGAAGCTAGAAAGCAAATAATACTTTCTCTGGCCTTTGATCATGCTAATCCAGAATGTAGAAGAATGCTTCTGCCTTTAAAAATCAGAGCCGCACCTATAGAAGAATGGATTAAATATACAATCAATGCTGAATCTCTCCATGACAATGAAGAGAATTTGGAAGACCAAGCCGTTGCTAAGGTAAGGGAGTGGAACCAAGGCATCACTTGTTTCAACTGTGATAGACAAGGCCATATAAGACGGAATTGTACACAAACTACTCTTGGAAATGATGCCTTCTGGATTATGCAGAAGGTGTGGCAAGGGACGCCATTGGACCAATAAATGTAGATCTATCAGAGATAAAGAAGGCAACCCTCTGCCATTGGGAAACAACTTTCAGCTACTAGGATATATTTTTCATATACGGCCCATGATTGGTATAAAAATTATGAGCTAGTTAATTTGTTCAAGACGTTGTAAGGTGACAAGGGTTTAAATAGTCCGAGAGAACTATCTGATGAGGCTGAAAAAGAATTAGAGTTTGTGGAAAAGAAACTTCAAGAAGCACATGTGGATCATGTGGATCCAGACCTAGATTGCATACTTGTTATTTTACCCTCTAGACAATCTCCAACAGGAATCTTAATGCAAAGAGAAAGCATCATATTAGAATGGATATTTCTGCCACATAGGCCAAGCAAAAAGATGAAGACATATATCGAAAAAATTGCTGATTTGATTTTTAAAGGTAAATTGAGACTCCGCCAATTGACTGGAAAGGACTCTGCAAAAATTGTTGTGCCTTTGACTAATGAAGAAATTGAATGATTATGGGCATACAGTGAACCTTGGCAAAAGGCTTGCAGTGACTTTTTAGGAGAAATTAATAATAAATATCCCCACAACAAGAGAATTCAATTTATAAAGGAAACTAATTGGATCTTTCCTTGTGTGGTACAGGATGAACCCATTTCTGGAGCCCCTATATTTTATACGGATGCAAACAATTTAGGGAAGGCTGGCTACAAGTCTGAAAACTTAACTAAGGTGGCTCAGAGCCCTTATAACTCTGTTCATAAGTCAAAACTATATGCAATTATTATGTGTTGTTGGATTTCACAGAGCATCTTAACTTAATTATGGACTCTCAATATGCAGAAAGAGTTGTTTCACATATTGAAACTGCTGACTTCATTCCTGATGATACAGACTTGACCTTACTATTCATACAACTACAAGATATCATCAGAGAGGTAAGATACATCCTATCTACATAACACATATCAGGGCACACACGGGCCTCCCAGGCCCTCTACCACAGGGTAATGATGAAATAGATCAGTTGCTAATAGGAAGCATGCTAAAGGCCACAGAATTTCATGAGAAACATCATGTTAACAGCAAAGGGCTAAAGAAGAGTTTTCCCATCACTTGGAATGAAGCAAAGGAAATAGTAAAAAAATGTAACACTTGCTCTTTCTATAACCAACCATCTTTACCTGCAGGAAGTAATCCTAAGGGTACACAGGGAAATGAGATCTGGCAAATGGATGTGTTTCACTTTCCGGAATTCGGAAAGATGAAATATGTACATCATACTATTGACACCTATTCTGGAATGCAATGGGTGACTGCCCTGAGTTCTGAAAATGCTGATGCTGTACTTACTCACCTTTTGGAAGCCATGGCCATAATGGGAATTCCCATTCAGATTAAGACTGACAATGCTGCAGCTTATGTCTCCCAAAAAATGAAGATAATTTTTGGATACTGTAGCTGACACCTGAATCCCAAAAGAGGATACTATGATATAAAGCATATTACAGGGAAACCACACAATCCTACATGACAGGCAGTTGTGGAGAGATCTCATCGTACATTAAAAAAGATGCTTTATAAACAAAAGAAAGAAATGAAAAAACCCAGAGAGAGGTTGCACAGTGCCTTATTGACTTTAAATTTTCTTAACGCTGATGAAAAGGGAACATCAGCTGCTGAGAGACATTGGGTAGTAGAGAAATATTCTGAGTTAAATCAACCCATCTACTTCAAAGATGTTTTGACTTCAGAGTGGAAGCCGGGATATGTGCTTCGAAGGGGTAGGGGTTTTGCTCTTGTTTCAACAGGGACAGAAAAGATATGGGTACCGACAAAACTAATAAAAGTCCGCTTTGAAAAGAAGTCCCTTCCTGAGGAAGAAAAGTAACTGCTCATCCTTGATATGACAAACGGATACATGGTAAGGAAAACACATTTAACAAACCTTGGGCAGGGTCTCAATTTTGTCTTTATAGGAAAACAGATACAACTAGTTTTAAGGTATTGACTAGACATTGAATAATTACTCACCTGCAATCTGAGACAGACTGATGATGAAGGAATGTACAAGACTGACTATAAGACCAACTGATACGCATATGCACTACTGGGTAATTTCTCAATTTTTACTGCTTTGCATCTTGCATCTACACCTCAAAAAAAAAAGTGGTCCTGATTTGACTCTTAATAGGGCTGGATTTGGATTGGGAGCAAGTGGCTTTCTCCCTCTCTAAACCCAAGCATATTGGTAAAGAAAATGTGAAAAATTCTGTCTCATATCAGAAAAGCCACCCAGTGTGAGACAGAAGACAGAATATTTAGGGACCAATATTATTGTGACTTCATCTTAAACATTGTTCCTCTCTGTTTCGGTACCTTTCAAACATCTCATCCTGTCTGCATACAGTCTCCTAAAGTCATAAAAGATATAAATATCTTTTGAATATCAGCAATGCTTAAGTTTTCTACTGTAAATAACATTTCCTCCTATAAGCTATCTACAAAGAATCTGGAACTGAGACGGGGCCCCCACCGCAACAACTCTTGCTAGTGAAACAAGAATAACAGAGAGAATATAAGACAGGTAGACAGACAGACAGACACACACAAAACATCAAGAACCTGGTGCGCATCAATCAATAATTGTTTTCAGGTAATAGACAATTCAAAAACAGCTGCAAGATAGCTCCTTATGATTATCCTTCAGGTCACACTGCTAATTAAGTTTCCAGATGGAGTTAACCACTATTCTAAGAATGGTTATAGATGTATGTGGTCAGTCCATTAAGAACTAACCATTGTTTTAGCTTTTATAGGATCCTCAAAGAGATGCCATCACCCTTAAGTCAGAAGGAAGCAACCTTATGAAAGACTATGCCCCCTTTCCCAATAAGTTTTATTATTCTAGTAGAATAGTTATAAGTTAAAACTGGGTAAAGGACAAAGCTTTAATATAGCATCAAAGATCTCTTTTGAAGAAGAGAGGGAGGATAGATAGGATAGATAAAGGTAGACTGTTCTACCTACCTATACACCATTCTAGCTGAATGTTTTGTATGGGCTAAGCTAAAGACAATTTGCACTGTCATAGATATTTGTATATTGATACAAATGTGAAATCATTTTATATGTTTAATTGTGATAATTTTTACATTGGTACAAAGTTTAACCTGAGATTGCTTTATATAACCAAAGCAACTTGTACTTCGATATATATCTCCACAAACTGATGGTAAAACCTCTTTGCCTATGGAACCACCAGCATATTTCATTGAACATGGAGGGGTTGAGATAATGCATTAACTGAACTTTTATTCCTACTGAAGAGTGTTCATGGTACTGAAAATTATTCTTCACACTAGCAGAGAAAATGATAAACACAAACCCAGGTACAAACCCTAAATCTACAATGATGACCTGCCTACATGATACAGTTATCCAATATTTTATTGGATTATGTCCCATTCCATGAGATAGAATACATGACCCTCCTTGGGTACCCAAAATCTAAAATTAGATAGACCACAGATTTAGGTGATAACCAAATACTATTGTCCTTCTAAAGAAATATGGCAATTTAATAGTTTCTAATAAAATTCTTCTACATCCATAAATATGTGTTTTTGTCAGCCATCATCAGATGTTTCTACATGTAATATATAGAATCAAATACAAAGACACAGAACAGGGCAATGTGTAGAGAATTAGAGACCTTGGCACACTCAGTGTTTTATTTATAATTTGGTGTAATAACAAATTAAACAAAATGAAGTAAATTTTCTTTGAAATGTTCAGAAATGAAATTAAGAAAATAATAACAATATAAGCTGGACCAAGATGAACAAAAATGTAATCATAGTGTTTTAGATACATAGAAGAGGTCATAATAAACCCTACTATTTTGTGAAATTCATATAAAATAACAAAAAATTCATAAAAAATATGTCCATTGAAAACTCAAAGGCAGATCTGGTAGACTGTAATGCTAACTTATCTGGATGTTGACACAAATTTGACATCTTTCTGGACTACCAAATGAGTTTATGGCCACTCTGGACATTATGTTTTAAAATTAAATAGGAAAAAAGAGACTATAAATAGTTTGCCTGGAATGCATGAGGACTTAAATTCAATATTCAACAAATACTGAGGTGTGGTGGTACTGAAGAGACAGCAAGGGAGAAGAAGGTATAAAGTGTAGAAAAAATAAAATTAAGGAATACATGTAAATGGAAAACTCATCCCAAAGGTTGAAAACATCTATATTGTTAAAATATCCAACTTATTTACCGTATTCTAAAGATTTAATGCATTCATCATGAATTTTGATGAATATAAAGTATTCCAGTTTTTATTATGTAAATTAATTTTTATTATCAAAAAATACTTATAAAGTCTGCATATTTTCATATATGTTTTTATTCTGTTGCTTGTATCAACTTACAATATTCCAAGATAAGAATTCATGTATTGCTTGAACACAGTACAGGTGCATGCATGTAGTTGACCACGATCTGGGTGAACCTCAACAGTGCAAAAACATGTAACCTGATGCACCTGTATGAAAACTTTCCTGAGCTACAAATTAAAGCATGGATTCTAGTTGGTATTTAATGAAAACTCAAGTCCAAATGTTGGGGAAAAGTTATAATATCATAGAGAAGAAACAGACCTTCGTCAATTCTCACCCAGCCAACATCTCAGGACAAACAGGGTAAAAGCTATCTTTAAGAGTTAGCTTCCTGGTTGGTTGCTTCTACAGAACACCTAAATGTCTTCCTATGCCTTCCTTACATATCTTCTCTGCCTGGCTGTTTCACTTCTAGGTTCAACTCTATATCATAATCCTAGAACTAGGATTAAAAGTGTGAGCAACTACTGTTTTGTTTTAGGCTTTGAAGTCATAGAAATACAGAAAGATTTATGTCTCCTGAATGGTGGGATTAAAGGCATGAGTTACCGCTCTTTGATCCTCATGGTTAGACTATGGGTAATTCTGTTCTCTGGTATTGCAGGCTGATTTTACTAAATATAGAATTTATCACCAGAAAAAACTCAAGCTCAAAATTACTAAAGGTTATATGTATAGGTGTTTAGTTTTAATAAGTAATTTAGATCTGTCTTCTTAATACTTTTAACCATCAGTAGTTATATAAGATGCTTGAACACACTTGACACAATGATGCTTTCTAAGTATTGCCAAAAATAATACATGAAAAATGATCTTGCTTTTATGTAATTTCTTTCTGTAAATAACATTAATTTGAAGAAATTTACATTTTTCCCTAATTTGGAAAATTTTTATTTTCTCATATATTATGGTTTCTGTTCCCTCATTCTTCCCTGTTACTGCCCATGACCACTCCAATGTGGATCCCCTCCTTTTCTGTTTCTTATTTGATAAGAACAGGCTTTTAAGAGGTAACAATACAAATACAATATAAAGCAGAAACTATCATATCAAAACAAAGTTGAACAAGATAAAACATAAGAAAAATAGTTTAACTGAAGATATATTGAACAGAGACCCATTCCTTTTCACAGTCAGCAATCTCATAAACATTAACCTGGAAGCCATAATATGTATGCAGAAGACCTTGTGCAGGCCCTGTGAATGCTGCATCACTCTCTATGCGTTCATGTGAACTTTGTTTAAGTTGACTAAGAGGGTCTTGTTTTCTTGGTGTCTTCCATTACCTCTGACTATTATTTTATTTATGAGTCTTCTTTCACAAGGTTTCTAAAAATATGAAGGGGGAGATTTCTGGGAGACCTTACATTTGAAGATTAGAGTTTGAGGTTTCTGCCTCTTCTCAGCATAATAACTGGCTGTGGGTCTCTGTATATGTTCCCATCTGCTACAGGAGAAAACTTATCTAATAATAGTTGAACAAGGTACTGGTCACACTTGTCTCTCTGGGTCTTGGATATCTCACTAAGGATAATTTTTTAAATTGTATTTATCTGTAAATTTCATGATGTCACTTTTATAAATGGCTGGGTAGTAATCCATTGAGTAAGTGTACTATATTTTCCATTCTTCTGTTGAGAGGCATCTAGGTTGTTTTCAATTACCAGCTACTATGAGTAAAGCAGAAAGTAACATGGTTGAGAAAGTCTCTTTGTGCTAAAATGTAACATTCTTTGAATATATATATGTCCAAGAGTAGCATAGCTATATTCTTATCTTCTTGAGGGGACACAACAGTAAATTCCATAGTGGTTATAAAAGTTTGCATATCCATTGAGTGGGTATTCTCATTATTCTACATCCTTGTAATGATGACTTGTCACTTGTTTTATTGATCTTGGCCATTCTGAAAGGTGTATGATAAATATATCAAAGTAGTTTTTTTTGTTCCCATAGTAATTAATAAGAATGTTGAACATTTTTTAATGTTTCTCAGACATTTGAGTTTACTCTTTTGATAATTCACCATTGAGATTTGTATCCTTATTTTGTGTTATTTGTTTAATTGATATCTAGGTTTGTTACAATGTGGTAGTTTCTTTGGTCCCAGGCGGCCAAAGGCCCAGACTCACAGACCTTGCAGCCCCAGACCTCTTAGCTGCCTGCTGCTGTTCAGGCCCCAGCAATGACTCAGACTCTTATATTGACTTTATGCTGTTTGGCCTATGGCTCAGGCACATTGCCAGCTTGCTGTTACATCTTAACTCAACCCATTCTCATTAATCTGTCTGCCACGTGGCCCATGGCTCACCTGTGTTCCTTACATGTTGTTCCTTTGGGCTTTTGGCTCAGTCTGTCTCTCTTTACATGTTGTTTTTCTGGGCTTCTGGCTCAGTCTCTCTCTGACTCCACCTTGCTCCTCCTACCTATTCTGATTTCTCTTCCTACTTTTTCTATGGTGCCTGTCATGGGCCAAAACAGCTCCTTTATTTAAAGATTGCTATTCACAGCATACAGAAAGGCATTCCCACATCATAGTTTTTTTTTTTTATGTTGTGTATATGTTTTGGACATTATTATTAGCCCTCTATTAGATGTGTAAAAAAAATAATTCCCACTATGTATGCTGCCAGTCTGTATGAATAATGGTAGCCTTTGCATTACAGAAGTGCTTGTTACATGAATTCTGGTTGTGTTAAAGGAAACTCAGAGCCAGATATCAGGGAAAGGCTGAAATATCAAAGAAAGGAAACACCACAGTTAAATCTCACCCAGCTATCTTCCAGCTTCCTCAGCCTCACTCCTCATGGCTTCTACTGCATGAATCTGTCTTTCTATGCCTGTTTTAAATACCTTCTTTGCCACATTGCTTCATATTCAAGGTTAAAATTAAAGGCATGGGCAACTACTATTTGGTAGTTAGCTTTGAACTCACAGAAACACAGAAAGATTTCCTCTGTCTCTTATGGGATTAAAGGCCCAGCACCATCACTGCCTGCCTGGGAGTCTGGAACTCCCTCTGTAAACTAAGTTGGCCTCAAACTCAGATCAGCTGGGATTAAAGGCATAGGCCACCACTCCCAGTTGGGCATAGCTCACCACTCCTGGTCTATCCCTTTGCTTGGATTAAATGTTGTAACTTATCACTCTCTTATCCTCCTAGACTGACTGTGGGTAGATCTATTCTCTGATATTTCAGATTGGTTTTATTAAATATAAAACATCATTGCAATTGCTTTTTAGTTTCACGAGTGAGTTTCTATTTATTAACTTGTGATCCCAGTACTTTTGGTAATAGTTTTTTTGTTTAGAAATGAAGACAAAGTCTTACTTTTTCTTCTATCAGATTAAGTGTATGTGGTTTATGATACACTTGGAGTTGAGTTTTTATGAAGAGTGATAAGTGTGGATCTACTGATGTTTTTCTACATGCATACACTTTCATAAACACCATATTTGTTGAAGATTCTGTGTTTATCCACTGTGTATTTCTGAGTTATTTATTAAAAAATATGTCCATTTATGTGTGGATTTATGTACAGGGATTCAATTCAATTTCATTGATAGATGTAACAGTTTTGTGCAAATAGAATAATAAAATATTGAGAAAAGATACTTCAAGCAAATGGATTTAAGAAGAAACCTGGTGTAGTAATTTTAATATCTGACAAAATAGACTTGAAGCCAAACTAATCAAAAGTGATAGGGAAGGATACTACATACTCATAAGAAAAAAGCACACCAAGAAGACATTATAAGTTTTACCATCTAATCCCCCAAAACAAGATCACTCAGGTTTCTAAAAGAAATAAATACTAATATAGCTTAAATAACATATTAACTTTAATACAATCATAGTGGGTTACTTCAATAATTCACTATCAAAATGTGTTGGTCATCTATACAGAAATTCAACAGAGAAATACAGAAACTAACAGATGTTATAAAACAAATATATCTAATAGATATTTGCAGATGATTTCATCTTAACACAAAAGAACAAAACTTTTTTATCATTACATTGTAGTACTTTCTCCACAATTGACCACATACTCAGACAAAAGGAATAGCCTCATCATATTAAAATTATGACTTGTATCCTATCAGACCACTATAGATTATTGCTGGATACCAACAACAGAAACAAAAGAAAGCTTACAAACTCAGAAACTGATCAAATCTCTACCGGATAAAAAATTAATTGAGGCAGAAATAAAAAAGAAATTAAAAACTTTTTAGAATTAAATCAAAATGAATATGGATACTCAAGCTTAGTAGGCAAAACGAAATCAGTGCTAAAATTCAAATTCGTAGTTATGGTGATATGTTATATATTTAATAAAACTAGTCTGGATTATCAGAGAACAGATTCACCAACAGTAAATTCAGGAGGATCAGAAAGTGGTAACTCATGCTTTCAATCTCATCACAGCAAAAGACCAAGAATAGTTACCTCCTCCTGACCAGGAATGGTAAACTACACCTTTAATTACATAACTGCAGAGACAGAGATCTGCCTGTGTTTCTGTGAGTTCAAAGCTAACTACCAAATAGTTATAGCTCACACCTTTAATCTTAACTTGGATGTAAAACAACTGGGTGAAAAAGATATTTAAAGCAGGCATAGAAAGACAGATTCATTCTGTAGAAGTGACTGTAGATGAGCCTGAGGAAGCTGGAAGACAGCTGGCTAAGATTTTACTGTGGTCTGTTTATTCTTTCTGATACTCCAGCTTTCCTAGTATATCTTGCACTGAGTTTCATTTAATATAAGCAGAATTTTTACAACACTTGGTATCCAACTTTGGGGCATGAATTCACGAAATAGCCTCTTGCTGTCCAGAGCAACATGTGGCCAGAGGAGTAATCACTGGCTGGCTAGGCTTTCAATTCTGAGATGACCTCCAGTCTTAGGCAGACTGCATATTTTTCCTTCACTTTCATCTGGGTAAGATTTTCAGACAGTGGCCTCTTTCTCCTGGTGGATTGTGGATATTTTTCTCTTTTTGGACCCCTCCTTGGGCTTCTATTACAATAGGTAGTTGTCCCACTTTGCTAACAATTAGATTGATGAGTAAATTGGATTTTTTTTTAAAGGGGAAATTCATTTAAAGCAAAGGAAGGGTGTTTGGTTTTTCTGTGATCTTACTCTAGACTTGATATTGGAACCAATAAAGGAAAAATAAATAAAGTAGATTGGACTATCAGTGTTTATTATCCTATTGTTTATTGAGTATATTTGTTTGATTTCTGATTTATCATTTAAAAAAATCACTTAATGTGAATGCCAAGAAGAAAGTCTTTTAAAAGCCTGTTAAGAGAGAACACAAAGATATTCATATCCAAACAGAGGAATATAAGGAACCAATCTCAACAATGTCTTTTAAGATTACACACACAAAAAAACCAGTCTAAGGTTATCAACCAGTCAACAATAATATATTCAGTAACCTTAAATAAATGTAAAACAAAAAATAGTACAGAATTTAGTTGGGTTAGAATTAAGATTAGTCAAGGAAGCAATTGTGACATATGGTATGTACTCACCATTTGTATAAGCAAATACTAAATAGCTGGTCATCATGTAACGAGATCATCCCTAAGTACTGGTGAGAAATATATATATTCCTTTGTGTTTGAGTGGAAAGTTCTGTATATATCTATTAAGTACATTTGATTTATGCACTAATTGTCCATGTAATAAAAGCAAAGTAAATATGTAGTAGGATAGACACTTTGGCTCAAGGAAATTAACTCAAACCAGCTGCCAAGGCATGCACATAATATACTTCCTTATAAATTAACATGAAGTCTACCTGAGGGCCAAGTAACAAATGATATCAGAGATCCTAATCAGGCCCAGCCAATGAATTGTGACTATACATCATCATCTGATCAGGACAAAGCCTGGGTGCTAAGAGGGTGTTTAGGCTCATCTCATTGTTTAATAAATTAGTAAGTCTTTTGCATTTCAACTTATTCCTGGAGCCTATGTTCTTGATTGTGCACTTTTCACCCCTCACTGGAGGGAACCATTAGGACTCAGCAATACTTCTTTTCCTCCATTTTCACATAGGTCCCTCAGTTTTGAGTGGAGGAGTTTTATGAGAAACTCATTTATAGTTGAGTGCTCCAAAGTTTCCTACTCTCTACATAGTGTTCAGTTGTAGATTTTCTTAATAATTACCATGAACTACATGAATAAGTTTCCCTGATAAAGGTTGAGTAATATATTGATCTATGGGCATAGTAATATGCTATTATCATTAGGAGTAATTTTTTTATATTATTTTAACAGAATAATAGTAGTAGGCACTATCCTAAGCTTATGACCTATCTAGTCTTAGGTTCTTGGACACTTTAATGGTGCATACATTTCATCCCATGGGTTGGGTTTTAAATCCCATAAACTGTAGTTGGTTAATGTCTTAACCAACTATGTAGTTGGTTAACTGTCTTAGCTAAAATTTCTATTGCTGTGATGAAAACTCATGACCAAAGCAACTTGGGGAGGAAAGGGATTACTTGGCTTACACTTACATATCATTATTTATCATCCAAGAAAGTCAAGAGAAAAATTTAAACAGATCAACAACCTGGAGCTGATGCAGAGCCATGGAGTTATAATTCTTACTAGTAGTCTGTTCCCAATGACTTACTCAGAGTGCTTTATTGGAGAACACGGGACCACCTGCCAAGGGATGGCACCATCCACAAGGGGCTGGGTTTTCCTCTATCAATAATTAATAAAATTACTTACCAGCCTGCCTAGAACCCAATATTATGGAGACATTTTCTTCATTGAGGCTTCCTGCTCATAAGATGACTTGTATCAAGTTGACACAAAACTTTCCAACCCACTCTCTCATAACATTTGTACCAGTATATTTTTCAGGTAAGTATCTATTGTAGGTTTTAGGGTTTGTAGCTGGGTAATTACTTTTGTATTTTGATTGTATAAAGAGTAACCATTAACACTATTTAATAGCTTTGAACTTTTATTTAGCCATTAGTTCAAATTTCCCTGATTCATGGCATAGGTAAACTGCATATTTAGCAACAGGATATTACTATCAAAAAGTCATTAAAATTGGCTTAAGACAGAATCCAAAAGACAAATATAGTTTTCTATTTTTAGTAGACACTAGTTTTAAACATTAAATATGTGCTTTAACCCACATAATCACAGAGGTTAGGTATCTAGTAACCAGGAAGGAAAAGAGGACATTTCAATAAATGATAAGTATAGTATTAAAAAGAAATAAAGGTAAAACTATAAGAATGGGGTTAAATAAAGAGGAAAATTGGAGAGGGATGTAGGGAATACAAAGAGGATCAACTAAAAGTGGAGGCCGTTGGAAAAGCCATATGGAAACCTACTAGTCTACCAGCTTCCTAAAATATATACCTAAATGAAAGGATTTGATATGGAGTCATCATGCAATATGGGAAACAGTTCCCAAAGTATATATCTTACAGTGCCAATAAGTAAAATCTCCAGTGCCAGAAATGAGTTCCTTTTGTTGAATTGTTGGCCAAGAGGAGTATCATAGGCCTCTCCAACAAGCACAGACTATAGAAAAGACTATTACTCTGTTCTCTTTTTTTTGATGTCAGGTGGTCCAAGATTGGACTTGATTTTATACTTCAATAAAGTATAAACAATGCAGTTTTATCTTTTATTGTTGATATCAGGTGACTGGCTGCAAGTACTATACTTTTACTTAGAGGTAAGCTTTCCTAGTGAGCCCACTCTTCATTTTTGGATAAAAGATATTAGAAGTGGTGAGTAGTGATATGTTTGAATTCTAGTTGTCAGTAACAAATAAGTACCATTATTTGATCATGGAAATAATAATGGTGACAGTCCAAAAACTGAACATCTATATTATCAGTTAGCTAATAGGAAGAATTATGTGGAAAAGTAAAATAAAAATTTTAAAACAGCTTTCATATAAATATTTAAATGTTACTCCAGGCTGGCCTTTAAATTTACTCTTAGGCAGGCTTTGTGATACTCTTGTCTCTACATTGCATGTTGTTTAGTTATAGTTCTATGACATAAAGACCAACTGTAGTACCCTTATAAGTTATATATTGCATATCATTTTAGGATAGTCTGCATTATGTGTATATATTATTTTCTTAATCATTTTATCAAAAATCTGTTTAAAACTTAAATGTTTTCAAAAATTGCTTTTATTTTGTTGATCGTCTTAATCATTATTTTAAATCTTATCATTATATCTTTTATTTTTTATTTATAAAGCTAGTTTTCTACTTTTGCCAAATAAGCTTGAAGCTATAAAATATGTATGCATTCTTTGCATTGCAATACATATAATTTTTATTGCTAATCTAGACTAACTTTATAACATCATTTTTATTCAAATTTACTTTAGGGCTGGGTGGTTATAATACATGCCTTTGATTCTAGAGCTCAGGAGGCAGAGGCATAGTGATCTCTGAGTTTGAGGCCAGTTTTATCTACAGAAAGAGTTCCAGGGCAGCCACAGTTACATGGGCAAATTCTATGTCAAAAAATTAAAATAAAAAATTACTTTAGAATATCTTTTGATATGTAAAACTTTGAATATTGAAGTAAATTTGTTTTAATTTTTATATTGCTGCATTATATTAAAATATGTTACTTCTATTATCAGATTTTAATAAAGTTTTCTTCATGGTCTAAAATTTGCTTTATGATTTTTAAGTGATTTTAATATATCATACAAAGAGTTCTCTCCATATCTTAAAATATAAGATTATTGCTCAAATTGCTATGTGTAAGTTTGTTGTCCTTTGTTTATATTAAAGTATTGTCAATATCAAGATACATTTTATAATTACATTATTTACATGTTGTTTTTCTATTTCCGTCAGATATTAACTGACAAATTTTGAGGATATTAGTTAAATGCAGATAGGCTGAAAAGAATATGTATTCTTATTTTTGTTTATTTTTTATTTCAGTTTTTATTATATATGAGGTTTACTCTTATTTTCGCTATGATTGAGATCACATACATGCAATTTTTATTAACATAATATTATCAATTGCTAACAATTCAACCTTCCATGACAATCACATTAAGCATTGTATCTATTTTATAGGTATTTCATTTTATATTATCCTTTTTGTGTGTCAATATGTATTTAGGGATACAGGTTGCTATAGAAGTCAAAAGAGCCTCTTTGAAACCATATTTTTTAAGTATAGAGAAGAAATAAATTACTGTTCTCCAAAAACCTTGATTCTACTATATTTTTCAGTGTTTTTAAATATTTTTTAAGATTCTTTTTTCTGTGTATGTAGGTACATACATATACCTGTGGGTTCCTGTGGAGGCCAGAGGCATTGGATCTCCTGAAACTTGAGTTATGTTGTTTATGGCCCACTGGTGTAGAATCTATAACTGAAATCTAGTTCTCTTTAAATCAGTACCTATTCTCAACTGCTTCGTCATCTCTTCAAACCATTTAAAAATATCTTTCAAAAATATAAAAATCGTTTACTTTATCATGATGACTGAACTTTCACCAGCATATGAACAGAAAGTAATTAACTCCAATTTTTAAAATGTGGCAAATACAATTTAAAACATGTTTAAAATTGGAGTATGAAGATGACTCATATACCAACTAAGGGCATACATATTTAGAATATCATAGTAACAATTTGTTGCACTAATAAATAAGACTCTAGGATAGATCACTGAGAAAGTCACAGATATTAGAGAGAATAAGCACTGCAGTCAGATCTTACCCAACTGTCTTCCACCTTCCTCAGCCTGGCTTCTCTTGGCTTCCTCTCCTCTCTTTCTATGCCCACCTTAATCCTTAAATACTCTCTTGGTAAGTTAAGGCATGGCCCCACCACTTCCTGCTTGGGAGCCTGGAATTCCTTCTGTAAACTAAGATGAACTGAACTCAGTTGGGATTAAGGGTGTAGGTCACCACTCCCAGGGTACTCCTTGCACAGGGATTAAAGGTGTGAATCACCAATCTCTGATCCTCCTAGACTGACTGTGGTTAGACCTCTGAAACTTCTGGAGCTTATATTAATTCCCCACATAGACTGTTGGTAGACTCCATCTGATATCTCTGAAACTTTTGGAGCTTCTATTAAATCCCCACATATCCCTTTTTGTATCAAATTTTAAAAAAGAAGGTGATAGCTAACAAAGAAAATGAGTAATGTCCAGTACATTAACAAGTGACAATTCAAAGAAAATATTTTATTAATTATCCTATTTTGATGAGTCCAAAAATTTCCACCTAAATCACTTCCTTTCTAACTAAAAGTTATTATTTTCAAGTCTCATAAACTTATAAATTTTAACTTCAAAGTTTCTTTTCTAAAACTGTCATTAGAAAACTATAACTATAACTATCTCATCTTCAACTACCTCAGAGACCCAAGAAGGAAATAATATTTACACAAGTAAACAGGAGGTGCAAGCAACTACTAAAATCTAGAAATGACAGAGATGACACCTATCTGCCTGGACAGTCACTCAAAGTTCCATTATAAAGTTGTGGCATCCATCTTCAGCCTACAGGCCCAGAATCTCTTTTCATCTCAGTGAAGCAGGAAATCTGCTCTGCACATTTTTGTATACTTCAGTTACTTCTCCTTGTGTCCTGAAGATTGAACTCTCTCCTCAAAGTTCTTTTCAACTTTCCCTTATGGACCTGGTGTGCTAGGGTCTACTACTGGGTTCACACCATCCATGGGCCATCTCTGACAATTTTCTCTGAAAAGCAGGAACCTGAAGGACCATCTCAGCTTGTTCTATCAAAGTTGAAAGTCACTTTCCGAGGGAACCTGCATGTCCAGTTTAAACAGCATACTGTCAAACAGGCAATGCAGGGACAGGTTCTTGTCCAGTGGTTAACCATTGCCACAAAGAAAGTAGACTCCATATGGAATTTCATTAATGCCCAATTTTCTCTTGAAGTATATTGGGGCTGCCAGGAACAGACCTGTATCACTGTACAGAAAAGTCTAAGATCAAAAACTATTTTGAATGCCATATTCTATGAATCTCTGAAGTGTTTGAAGAAGACCTGTTCATCTAAAATATATTTGTTTGATCTTGAAAACATATCTAACATGTCTATGTCAGAATGTAATGTCTAATTCTAACTTGCACTGCTTTATATTCTAATTAATTTGTAATAAAAACTTTCATGGACTAGCAACAGACATTACAATGTTAGATGAACTGAATAAGTATACTACCTTGAACAAGCATAGAGATACTTGTACAGAGACACAATTATCTCAATATATACAACTTGTATACAATATACAAAATTCCAATGCATTGTAAAATATTTAAAGCTAGTAAATCATTTTAAAAGAAGATTCAAAAATCTATCCTTATATCCTATATATTTGTATCCCCTTTTTCCTTCTATTTTTTCAAACACAAGTCTTGAATCTAATCATTCTTGTTTAACTTTTTTCTAACCATAACTATTAACAATTTTTAACAAATTAACCTAAACAATGACAATCATACATAACCCACTGAACAACCAAAACCAACCAGCTCCATCACTTGGGAATGTGGGTGTCATGTTCTCAAATTTACTTCCAGCTTACAGGGGACGATGGCATTTTGGGGGGATCCTGAAAAGAAAAGTTTTGTTAAATGTCAAGTCCTGAAATAAGTAGCCATGTCATTTATTGTCCAGTCTGTGCATACCAGGAAAGCACATGGGTTGTCTCAACTCCTGGCTATAGTACTCTGTGAAGCTGGTTCATCTCAGTGAGCTGCCTCAAAATTGTCCTGAGCAGTTTGTAGTCCAAATCTGATCTTTGATTGGTGTTTGTCAGCCTAGTGGCTTTGTCAGAGTTCATATGAATCCACCATTGTGGGGCCCCATCTTCCTTTTGGATACTTCAAGTTCGCAATTATGCCTTGTCCATGATCACTGCTGAAACCTGATAAGAGACTAAAACTCAACACAATGTACAGAAAACTAAATATATAATGATTTATTCAGCATAGGATTAGTAACAATAGAATAGTCCCTTATTTTTTGTTATTCTTCTGTCCCATATCAGGTGGCTCTTCTGATATGATACAGAGATTTTGTATTTTCCTTTAACAAGTAAGCTTGAGCATAGAGAAGGTGAGGGCCACACTCCAACCCTAAAGCCAGCTTTAAATTATAATCAAACTCGGACTTCAACTTACAAAAAATTTTGTAGAAGTTAAGCAATAAGATTTTACCCTATGAAGTATACTAGTACCAATAGTTATGATGTTCTTTTTCTTTCAAATTTTCCTGGATAGCCTCCCTTTTGCTTTAGATGTCTAGATGTCCAAGGTCTTTTAACTTCTTAAAGAAGGGTGTTTCCAGTTTTCTGTAAAGACAAAACAGAAACCTGCCCCACTCTTTGATTTTCTTACAACTTAAAGAATTGTAATATGGGTGGATGAGCTTCATGAAGTTTCTCTGGTTCAAATCAAGTCTTTATTGATTTTGATGGTATCTATAACTTCTCTTCACCTGTGGAAACAAAAGCAAAACCACTTCCCCAATGTAGCACATATCCTGGCTTCCATTCAGAGGTTAGTACATCTTTGAAGTAAACAGGATGATTTGGTTCAGCTGTTTTTTCTATAGTCCAATGCCTTTCAGCAGCTCTTGTTCCTTTCTCATTAGCACTGAGAAAATTTAAAGTTAATAAAGTATTATGAAGTATATCTCTAGCAGTCTTTGTTATTCCTTTCTGTTTATTTAGCATATTCTTTAGAGTTTGATTTGATCACTCTATGATGGCTTTCCCTGTAGGATTTTGTGGTATTCCTGTAATAGGATTTATATTATACTAAGCAAGAAAAATACTTCATTTTACTAGAGACATATGCTGGAGCATTGCCAGTCTTTATTTGTACAGGTATTCCCATGATGGCCATAACTTCTAGCAAATGTGTGATTACAGAATCAGCCTTTTCTGAACTCAAAGCAGTTGCCCATTGAAATCCTGAAAACGTATCTATTGTATGATGCACATATCCCATATTCTGTAAAATGAAATACATCCGTCTGCCAGATTTCATTTCTATGTATGCCTTTAGGATTACTTCCTGCTGGCAATGAAGTTTGGTTATAGAAAGAACAGGTGGGACATCTTTTTACAATTTCTTTGGCTTGTTGCCAAGTAAGAGAAATCTTTTTTTAATCCTTTATTATTGATGTGATGTTTTTATGACATTCTGAGGCCTCTAGTATATTTTCTATTAATAATTCATCAATGTCATCATTACCTTGTGCTAAAGGACCTAGCAGACCCGTATGGGATTGAATGTGTGTTATATAGAAGGGATGATTTCAAGTCCTGATTATTTCTTGTAACTGAATAAATAATGAAGTTAATTCTGGCTCATCATTAATAAAATCAGCTGTTTCAATGTGTAGAAAAACTCTTTCTTCATACTGAGTCAGTGACTATGTTAAGAAGTTCAGTAAAGTCCGTTAATACCATCACAATAGCATTTAATTCTGACTTTTGAACAGAATTATAAGGGCTTTGAGCTGCTTTACTTATATGTTCTGATTTTTAACCTGCCTTTCCTGATTTGTTTGCATGGGTATAAATTGTAGGGGCTATGGAAATTGGTTTATCTCATACAGTATGTGGGAGAATCCAATTAGTTTTGTTTATAAATTCAATTCTTTTACTTTTATGATATTTGTTGTTAATACCCACCCAAAATAAAATTATTGCAGGTTCTTAGTCAAGGTTCACTTTCTACTCATAATTGGTTACTTCAATTACTTAAAAGTACAACAATTTCTGCTGGGTTCATTCCTGTCAATTGATGAAGTCTTAATTTTCCTTTAAAAATAAGTTCAGAAATCCTTTCCACATATGTCTTTAACTTCTTACTCGGTATATGTGGAAGAAATATCCATTCCAATATAACATTTTCCCTTTGCATTAAAATTTCTGTAGGAGAACACTAGAGGGCAAGATAACTAGAATGCAATTAAGGTCTGGATCCACATGATCCACATATGCTCCTGTAATTTCTCTTCCACCAAAGCCAATTCTTTCTCAGCTTCAGGTGACAATTCTCTTGGACTATTTAAGTCCTTGTCACCATTTAAGGTTTTGAAGAAATTATCTAGTTCATCATTTTTAATTTCAATAGTGGGTTTTAAGTTGGCAATGTCTCCTAGTTTTCTTTGAAAATCATTGTCTTCAATCTATCTCTCCTGATTTGTGCCTTTTGGGGTCTAATTTTTTTGTTGGCCTGTTTTATAGCCTAAATAATTAATGGAATCCCCAATTTGTATTTTTTCTGGGGCAATCTGTAATCCTCAAGCAGGCAAAATTATTTTCATTTCTTCAAATGTTTTTTCTAAGATATTGATATTTGAATCGGACAACAAGATGTCATCCATGTAATGACAAATTATAGATTGTGGGAATTTGTTACATGTTTGTTCTATTGGCTTTTGTACAAAATACTGGCACAGAGTAGGGCTGTTCAGCATTCCTTGACAGAGGACCCTCCACTGGAATCTCTTTACAGGCCGAGAATTATAAGTGGGCACTTTAAAAGCAAATTTTTCTTTATCTTTTTCGTGTAAAAGTATTGTATTAAAACAGTCTTTTAAATCAATAACTATAATAGGCCATTGTTTAGGTAACAGAGAAGGCAAAGGGATCCAAGGTTGGAGAGATCCCATTGGCTGGATCACCTTGTTTATTGCCCTTAGGTCTGTTACCTTTCTCCACTTTCCAAATTTCTTTTTAATAACAAATAGAGGAGAATTCCAAGGACTGGTTAATTTTTCTATATGATGAACATTTAACTGCTCCTGTATCAGCTGCTCTAAGGCCTGCAATTTCTCTTTTGTGAGAGACCATTGATGAACCCATATAGGCTTCTCTGTTAGCTATTTTAGAGGTAGTGCTATGGGTGTTTTTGAAAGATCAGTGCTGTTTTGCCTTGTTTCTCTTAGCCTGAATGGTCTGTGACTGTTTCTCATAATACCTTCTTGTAGTATGTGGTTTCTGGCCCTGACTTTCGGGCCTAGCCTCAAGATCTAGACCTGCAGACCCCCAGACCTGCAGATCCACAGTCCTACAGAGACACACAGAGGCTTTCATTAGTTTTTGGCTGATCAGCCTCAGGCCCAGGCCTATCACTTGCTAGCTCTCTACCCTTTATCTAACCCATGTCTCTTGTTCAGCCATGTGGCTCGGTACCTTTCTTTAGAGCAGCATAGTTGTCCTCCACTTCTTTAGGCTTCTCTCTGGTACTCTGTCTGGCATTCTGTTCTAAGAGTTTTTAGTCTGGTAGCCCCACCCACACTTCCTGCCTGCCTTTGGCCAATCAGCTTTTTATTAAACCAGTGGGTGGGACAGTTATTTTCCGTGAAACAACATAATACCCCTACACCTTTTAATGATTTTTTTCCAGAACCATGTGCTAGTTTATGGCTTATTTCTGTGTTTGGAGGAATATTAATCTGTGTGTTCCACTGTTGCAGTAAATCTCTGCCCCATAAATTTATAGAAATATCAGCAACATATGGTTTTAATATTCCTCTCTGTACTTCTGGTCCTATACACTCAAGCCATCGTGCACATTGTTTTACCTGGGGTATTGATCCAATACTCAAAAACCTCCTGAAGGGGCCATTTACCTCCTGAAGGGGCCAACTTGGATACCATGACTCTGGTGAAATTATGGATACATCCACACCTGTGTTCAATAAGCCTTCAAAAATAACATCATTTATTTGTACTTTTAATTTTGGCCTTTGTTTATTGATAGAAGCTTGCTAAAATATTTCCTTCATTTTTTCAAAGTTTACTGGGTTTATTAATGTTGCCTGTTTTTGTCTAATTTCAGATGACCTTGCTGAAATTTGTTCTTCATATTCCTCTGTTTGAATTTGAGCATCTTTGTGCTCTCTCTCAACAGGTTTTTTTAAAGACCTTTTTCTTTGGATTTATATTAGTCAACTTTTTAAGTGATAACAAAGAAATCAAACAAAAAATATTCATAGTAAAGAGTGTGATAACATTATGGTATTTCCATCTACCTTATTTATGTTTTCCTTCACTGGTTTTAATATCAAATCATTTAACAAGATGTTACAGTATGACCAATCACCCTCCATTGCTTTAAACAAATTCCATCTTTTTTTTTTAAAAAAATTGATTTACTTACTGATTGTCTTTTGATGATTCAATTGAATATGAAGTTGGGCAGCTATCTAGTGTGATAGCAACCCAAGGAGCGGTCCAAAAAGGAAAAAGAAACAGCCCACCAGAGGAAAGAGGCCACTGTCTGAAAGCCTTACCAATATGAGAGTGAAACAGAAACATGTGTGGCTGGTCTGCCTAAGGCTGGATGCTAACCCAGAACAGAAAGCCTAGCCGCCAGTAATTACTCCTCCAGCCAAGTGTTGTTCTGGCCAGCAAGTGCAGTTTTTTAGGTAGGGAGGGGAGGAATTTGTGCCCCAAAGTTGGATGCCAGTTATTGCACTACTAAATGAGATTCAGGGATAGATCTCTGAGAAAGTCAGAGATATTAGAGAGAATAAACACTACAGTCATATCTTACCCAGCTGTCTTCCAGCTTCCTCAGCCTTGTTTCTCTTGGCTTCCTGTCCTGTCTTTCTATGCACACCTTAAAATTTAAATATTCTCTTGGTAAATTAAGGTGTGGTCCCACCACTGCCTGCCTGGGAGCCTGGAATTCCTTATGTAATCTAAAATGATCTGAACTCCCTTGGGATTAAGGGTGTAGGTCACCACTCCCAGGATACTCCCTGCACTGGGATTAAAGGTGTGAATCACCACTCTCTGATCCTCCTAGACTGACTGTGGTTAGATCCCCGAAACTTGTGGAGCTTATATTAAATCACCACATAGACTGTAGGTAGACTCCCCCTGATATCTCTGAAATTTTTGAAGCTTTTATTAAGTACCCATAATAATTATCATTTCAAATATTTATTTTAAATAGAACATTTTTCAAGTTTCCCCTCACTTTCTTCTTTCCACTTCCTTTTCCTTAGTTACCCCAAAATTTACTCCTTTTTTGCTGTTTCTAATACAATATAAGTAGACTCAATTTATATAAGTCACTTGTATACCATTCTTTGGATAAAGAACATCTAGGTGCTATTCAATTTCTAGCTATTATAAACAAAGCTACCATGAGCATATTTGTGCAAATAGTATAGTGACATATCTTTTGGGTATATATGCCCAAGACTGGTTTAGTGGGGTCTTCTGATAAACTACAATATTGATTTTCAAAGTGACTGTACAAGTTTGCACTCCCATCAGCAATGCAAAAATGTTCTCCTTGTTCTACAACCTCAAGAGCCTGAGCTGTCACTATTGTTTTGATTTTGGTCATTATGACAGGAGTAAAATGAAATCTCAGTGTCCTTTTGATTTACATTTCCCTCATGCCAAAGTATATTAAACACTAATGATTCATGGCTGTTTGAGATAGTTCTATGGAACATTCTCTATTTATATCTGCACTGCACTCTTTAATTGGCATATCTGTTTTTTATATCTAGCTTCTTGCCTATATATATATATATATATATATCAATGATGTGAGAATTTTTTTCTGTATGCTGTGAATATCAATCTTTAAATAAAGGAACTGTTTTGTCCCATAACAGGCTCCATAGAAAAAGTAGGAGGAGAAATCAGAGCATAGGTAGGAGAAGCAGAGTGGAATCAGATAGACTGAGCCAGAAGCCCAAAGGAACACAGGTGAACCATGGGCAATGTGGCAGACAGATTAATGAGAATGGCTTGATTTAAGATGTAAGAGCAAGCTAGCAGTGTGCCTAAGCCATAGGCCAAACAGCATAAAGTCTGAGTCATTTCTGAGGGCCTGATCATCTGCAGGTGGCTAAGGGGTCTGGGGCTGTGGGTTTATGGGTCTGGACCTCTGGCTGCTGGTGACCAGGAAACCTCATTGTAACAGATGGCATCCCAATGTGGGCCAAATATCTACTTATGAGTTGAGTTAAGATGAAATAGCTGGCTAGCAATGTGCCTGAGACATAGGCCAAACAGCATGAACTAAGCGTCTGAATCATTTTGGGGGGCCTGAACAGTGGTAGGCAGCGAAGGGGTCTGGGGTGGCAGGTCTGTGGGTTTGGACCTCTGGCCACTCATGACCAGGAAAACTCATTGTAACATATCAGCCCTCTGTTGAATGTGAGTTTGGTGAATGTTATTTTTCACCATTCCGTGGGCTGTCATTTTTTTCTTTTGTCAAAATTGTTTGCCTTACAGAAGCTTTTAAATTCCATGTGGTCCTGTTAGTCAATGTTGATTTTAGGGCCTGTATTGTTGGTATACTGTTTAGGAAAATGTATCCTGTGTCAATGAATTCAATGTTGTTTCCCAATTTGTCTTCTATCAGCTTCATTTTATTGGGTATTATGTTGAAGTCTTTGATCCATTTGGACTTTATTTTTGTATAGGGTGATAAATATATATCTATTTGCATTCTTCTACATGTCAACTGCCAGTGAGACCAACACCTTTTGTTAAAGATGCATTTTCCCATTGTATAATTTTGAGCTTTTGTCAAAAATTAAGTGACCATGGTTATATGAATTTATCTATTTGTTTTTTATTTGATTCTATTAATACACTTGTCTATATTAATGCCAATTCCATGCAGTTTTTACTATTGTATATCTATAGTAGAGCTTGATATAAGTGATGGTAATATGTTCAGAAGTTCTTTTCCTGTTCATTATTGATTTAGCTCTCCTTGGGTTTTTGGTTTTCCATAAGAAGTTGAGCATTGTTATTTCAAGATTTGTAAAAAAAAAAATGTGATGGAAATTTGATGGGGGTTGCATTGGATATGTTAAAGGCTTTGGGAAAGATGGTCACTTTTACTGTTAATCCTGCTGATCAGTGAGCATAGAGAATTTTCTATTTTCTAATATTTTCTCCAATTTTTCTTCAAAGACTCCAGTTCTAATCATACTGGTATATTATTTTATGTACCTGGTTAAAGTTACACCAAGATATTTTATATTATTTGTGGTTATTGTGAAGCATTCTATTTCACTGATTTTTCTCAATCCATTTTCCATTTGTATATAGGAGGGTGCTAACTTTTGACTTAATTTTGTATTTGGTCATGTAGTTGAAGGTATTTATTAGCTATAGGAGTTCCCTGGTAGAATTTTGGGAATTTCTTATGTATACTGTCATATAATCTTCATATTGTGAAACTTTGAGTTCTTTCTTTATAATCTGTAATAAGAATTCCTTTTACTTTAGGTAAAACTCTGAGTGCTAATTGAACAGAATCTGGAGAACAGTAATAATTGTCTTAAAAAATTAAATGTCTTTAAAATGCATAATGTACAGAAATATATCAAAATTCCATGAAGTTAAATGAAAATTTCACTTAAAAGAATTAATTAGGGTAAAATATTAATTTTCTTGTTTTTAGACACAAAGAAAACTAAAATATAATCAATAGGGACATATGAAATAGTTTTCTCTACATTTTACTCATTTTTTTGTCAATGGAATACTAAACAATAACCCATGATTGACTAGGGTATTCAAAATATCATCTATTAATATTGGAACCATAAATAACTCTAAAACAATTTTCCTTCTCTACTTTGTGTTTAAAAAGAAATCAGAGATTTGATGTGGGAATGCCTTTCTGTATGTTGTGAATATCAATCTTTAAATAAAGGAGCTGTTTTGGGCCATGACAGGCACCATAAAAGAAGTACAAGGAGGAATCAGAATAGGTAGGAAAAGAAGGGCAGAGTCAGAGGCAGACTGAGCTGAAGCCCAAAGGAGCAACATGTAAGGAACACAGGTGAGCCACGGGCCACGTGGCAGACAGATTAATAGAAATGGGTTGATTTAAGATGTAAGAGCAAGCTAGCAATGTGCCTGAGCCATAGGCCAAACAGCATGAAGTTAATGTAAGCATCTGAGTCATTTCTGGAGGCCTGAGCAGCAGTGGCGGGCTGCTAAGAGGTCTTGGGCAGCAGGTCTATAGGTCTCCGACCTCTGACTGCCCAGGACCAAGAAACCCCACTGCTACAGAGATTATCATTTAACAGGCTTTTATTGATGTTAATTTGCAAGGATATGTCTTGCATATGGAAATGGATTTCTAATGCAGAAATGGAGTATTATTTTTCATTCTTAGGTATGATCAGATTAATTAATACATGCTCATCCATATAATTAATCTCTGATGGTCATAATACTAAACTATTTTGAGAATGTTTATTGAAGTGTAAAACTCATTAAAAGTATTTTTGAAATAGTTTATAAATATGGGCAGAAGTCTAATTCAGACTTTTTCAATATCATTGGGTATTTTAGCATTTTTCATTTCTTAGTAAAATTCTACAGTATTTCAACTGGACCTTTTTTTTTTTTTTGGTATTAGCTTTAATTCTGAATAAATTGCCATAATCCAATATTATCAATCTTTCATTCAGTTTGAATATAAGTAAAAATGTTCATTCTGTCAATAGTCCTTTGGACACAATACTATTATCTTCTGCATAGTTAATATGTGATGAAAGGTACATTATAAGAAATAACGCCAGGAACATCAGTTTTGCTTCCCCACTTTAAACTAAGTTTTTCTCTATCTTAAGAAGGTTGTTTATATTTAATATGGTAATGATGGTGTTAAAAGCTTTGCCATAAGATTGTGTTCATGCAGTGCTGCCCAATGAATAACCACCCAAGCCAAGAATAAGGTTTTCTTTCTAGAAGTATCTAGAGTATGTATCTTCTGCATCAGTTATCATATAGTATTTGTGGCTATTCTTTTTAATGTCGTCCAGTTTTATGATTTGCTCTTGTACAGTTATTTATCATCTACTGCCATGATTTATATTCAGGCTAGACTGACAACCTTTATAAAACAGGACTATTTTATAATATTTCTAAATATCCTCTACTTCTACATAGCTGAGTGTTGTGTGCATGGCAAGTCATTAATATTATCAATTGAGAGATTACAGGTAATTTGCTGAGCATTTCTGTTAATTTAACTGGGAATATAAACCTATATGATTCCATTTGTTAATATGTAAAACATATTCTTCATTCCCAGCATGTATCTAATGGATAAGACAATTTCTTTATTGATGAATTTATTATAATATTGTTCCTGTTTTAAAATAAAAATTGTATTACAAATCAATTGATTTTTAAAAATGTATTTCTGATATACTGACTGAAGAAAACCTGAAAGATTATAATGTTTTCTATGACAGAGTTTGTATCCTCGAGAATCACCTTAGTGCATGCTTTCTAAATTCTCATAAAGAAATTTAAGACTGAATAAACATGCAGGTCTTTTAAATACAGTCATCTACCATTTGAAACATTCCAAGCATAAGTATAAATACAAAAATACTATGCCTTTTAAAATGAAAACTATTTTAAATTTTGGTATTTGAAAGTACTTAAAAAGACAAAGCATTTATAAAATGAAAATTCTATATTGAAAAATAGAAATCAGCAAATTAAAATGTTGGTAACTGACAGTTTAATGAGTGTAGTGATAAAAGAGAATATTTGGCTTCTATTTATTTGTATTTATATCAATTTGTAATCTTTGAATGCATGTAAATTGTGTATAGATATTTAACACCAATGTGGAAATGTTTTATAGCTGTTACGCCGAAAATAATTTACATGTTTAAAAACATTACTGTAGTTCTTATTTTTTCTTCTTGACTAACTGAAATAAAACATCTATTAAATGATAACATGGTATATTTTACTTCTCTATATTCTTAACAGTTCTTTTCAGGTGTTGTGTGTTCAATTTCTGTCAATCTGGTTTTGATAAATTTCAAAAGAAAAAAGTCTCTAGTTTTATGAGATGGATGAATTAGGTTTTAGAGAGGTATCATTAAATAATTAAATGGAGTTTTGGATTTTTGTCTTCTCTTTAATTTGCTAAAGTGCCCATCCAAGCATTACTAAAAGTTATTGAACAATGTAATTATAAGACCTCTATTTAGAATGAGAATTTCTAAACTGAATACACATATTACCCTGAAAGCTTAATTCTAGTGTTGTAAAATATAGAACATGCCAATCAAATTGACAATACATATAAAGAACTATTGTGAAAAGCCAAATAAAAAGGAGAAATGAAAAATTTCACGTTTTCTGGCACAATTAAAATCAACGATACCCAAAATATGCAAAACTTGCTATGTGAATGTTAATATTTACATCAGTGTGTGTTTCTTCCTCTCTTCTGGGCTCTGACTTTCATCATTATCTTTTGATCTCCTAAAAGACCAATATTTATGTAATAAAGAAGACTTTGGATAATTTTAAATGAAGATTCGCAGACATAACAATAATTAAATTACAAACTAGAAATAAAAACAAGCCTTTATTTACAGAGTAAAAATATGTTAACAGTATATCCACCCTGATTATATAATATGTCTACCTATTTGGAAGTCTTGCATATTAAAGTCTTGGGCATATTCAGAGAATAAGTTGTCAGTGAACTGTATGACTTGTCTCAACACTTTTATATTTCCATTTTACTCTATAAGAACCACTTTTCTACTTTTTTTTTTAGTGTTTAAAAATTTATATTCATGTTATTATTTATAATATAATTTGGGGGCTGTCTTTTTTAAGCAACAACACAAATATGTGGTTCATACATTTTGCTTCATCCTTGTGCCTGACTCTTACTTGTTTTGCTTCTGAAATGAGCCAACTACATTGTACTTGTCTGGTTTGAATGGGCCCAGAAACTCTTACCCTCTGCATTAGCTTTCACTTCATTTTTCACAAATATCTTTGAACCATTATGTCTTGCATATGTTACATTAATTGTATTATTTTAAAGCTTTGTCACATTCCCTAACCAACGATGTCAATAATTGTCTTATTCAGTTTTACCTATTTATTATAGTCTGCTGGTATAGAAATTCTAATACGAAACTTGGAAACTCATTAATTTATAATAATGTTTTTTCCTTTACTTTGATTTTCATGGTAATATATTATTATAATTTTATCTTATTTTCAAAAAGTTTTTTCTATATTTTTGTGTTTTAATTGGACTTCATTACTTTTCTGTGACCTAATTATGTGATCCTATACATATTAATTACTCTAAAATGTAAAATGATTGCCTTTCTAATAATTATTTGAGTATTGCTGATTAAACCCATCTCTTTAGTCTAGATTTCAACCAAAATTGCAATACTCAAGTTTTAATAACTAATGGTTATAAAATTTAAAAGTATCTTCTGGATATAATTTGTGTTTCTAAAATCAGTATTTAAATTTTCATTAGGTCTTTTGTAAGCATACAGAGGAATAGTTTCATGATAAATTTTTCTTAGTTCATCTTTGTTTTGTGTTTGTCTCTCTCTCATTCTCCATATATATCATTATATATGTATATCTCATTATATGTTTTATATATGTATATATATATATCATAACAACTTTTCTACATTGCCCTTTATATTGCTGTTCATCTTCATTTTTTTTCCTTTTTTATTAAAAGCACAAGCACATAGTACATATACACTAATACAGGAAATATTCATATACATAAATTAGAATATATAAATTTAATTTGTTTTAAAGAACAAATGTTGCAGATGCTCCTTAACTTATACCATTACTATTGCAACATTCTTTGGGTTTAAGGGACTTTAAGCTTGACTGAAATTGAAAATAAATATTTAATGAAATATTTCACCTCTACAATAATCATTCAGTCATGTAGCAAATATTTATTTAATAATTCTTATGATGTAAATACTATTAGAGATTCTATTATCATATTGTTATATTGCTGAACAATTCAGAAAAAAAGTTGCTGTTTCTATAGAACTTTCATTGTACTCAGTCTTTTCAAGGATTAAACATGGAATAAAGGAAATAATAGCTATCCATAGTAATTCTTAATGTAATTAGGTGGAGAAAATTATTTTGGAATAAATAGTCCTTTTAAGTACATGTTGTATTTAAGTTACACACACACACACACACACACACACACACACGCACGCACGCACACACACACACACACACACACACACACACACACACACCCCAACCGTGACCTATTTAGGTAAAAACAATTCAAACACAGGTAACAGAAGTGATCTTGATCTTTTATAAGTATAAAACAGGAGTGTGAGGACCGAGGAGAGGGTTCACTTGGTAAAGTTCTTTCTGTATAGCATGAGGACTGAGTTCTGATCTAACCTAGCACATATGTAAATGACCAGGTGCAGTAGTACAAAAGTTTGTTACTCCAGCATTTTGGAGTAAGGTTGAAATGGGAAGGTCCATGGTGCTTTCTACTTCACCAGTATAGCCAATTGGCAAGATCAAAGTTCAGTGAATGAGTCTTTTAAAAAATAAGTTTGAGAATAGTTTTGTATAAAAACTTGTAACCTTCTAGCTACAGTATAAACACATGAATGTGCACCACCAGCACCTAACTGGACACTCAGCTATCAACATCCATATGCATGAGCATAAGCATTTGAACACAAGTCAGTTTTTCTGAACAAGACAGAATATTCTGAGTGATGACAAAGGGATAGATAGGACCAGTAACTAAGGACTCATGGAATCTAGAATGAGGTGTTAAAATTAAGCCTTATATACAAAAGAAAACCTGAATATAAAAGTGAAAATTATGTTATGAGAAGAACAAATATATCTCATGTTAGGTTTTATAGCTAAATGAGGATATATTTCAGCTAGCCATGTAATATTCAGATACTTCAAAAGCCTACAGAATATGGCATTTACAATAATTTTTAAGAACTTAAATTTTCTGGAGAATGAGCCATGTCTGCCCCTGGTAGCATGAATTTTCTTCAAGAGAATTATGGGAATCAAAAAAATTCCATGTAAAATTTACCTTCGTTGTGGCAAAAATTGGCCATTGAGCAAGAAAGTGTTCTTGTCTCAACTATCTGACAGTGTGCTTCATAAACTGGACATGCAGGACCCATAGGAAAATGATCTCTAAATTTTGGCAGAACAAGCTGATGTGGTCCTTCAGGTTCCTTTTTCATAGAGACTGCCAGACATTCTGTAGGACTAGGGAGAAGTGACTGACAAACTATGCCAAAATGGATGGAATAGTCCTTCAAACTTCCTGCTTCAGTGAAAAGTATGCCAGAGACTCTAGGCCTTATAAGCCAAAGACAGATTCCCCCTCCCCTCGACATTTCAAAGGAACTTTGGGTGACTGTCCAGGTAGCTAGATTTCCCTGTCATTTCCAGAATTGCAAGTTGCTTACAATGCACTTCCTGTTTACTCAAGTAATATTATATCCTTCTGTGGTCTTTTATAGAGTTGAAGATTAGATAGTTATAAGTATAGTTTTTATTTTTTATTATAGATATGAAACTTTGGACTTATAAGGATAAGGTAGATGATAGAATATTTTCTATAATTTTGCTAAATATAAATAAACTAGATATTATAACTGTAGTTCTTGCTTGAAAACTGTTTTATTATGTACAATCTTGCTATATTAAGTTTGGAACATTCCTTTTTGTTTAGACAGAAAAGGGGAAATGATATAGGATGTCTTTTTGTATGTTATGAATCTCACTGGTTAATAAATGGACTGTTTTGTGCTACAACAAGGCATCTTAGAAGTAGGTGGAAAATCAGAGCATAGATAAAAGGAAAAAAATGGCAGAGTCAGAAAGAGACACTGCAAGCTGGCATCAATATTAGAATAAGAAAACTTAAAGTGATTGACAGAAAGACTTTGAGGCTTAGAATTTTCCACTATTAATATACTTAAGATAATCTTTTACCTATAGTCATGAAATTTGAGGTTACTGTTAATTCTAGGTAAGTGCACATCAAATATCTTATTGAGATGACAAAATGTTGTCTGCTTCTGTTCTTGGGCTAGAATATTAACAGAAACTGGTACAGAAAAGCAATCCAAGATGTTTGTGAATTGTCTTGTGGACTCTCTCAGGAGCAGTTTTGTCCCAGATGGGCCTGATATGCAAAATTTTAAATTAATTTATTAAATTTAATTTATAATTAATCAAATTGATTAATTTGGGGTTCCCAGTACCAGGCTTTCTACAATTATTGACAGGGACAGTGGAAAATGAGGCACAGAGGAACAGGAAGATGCCTACCTCTAAGCAAGCTTAGAATGCTATTTCAGCTACCTCAAATGATCAGCAAGAATGGCTGGTCATAAGCAAAGCATGATGGTATAATTTATATATCCCAGGTATTAGCATTAGCTAATCCTTACTTTATGTTGTTAAGTAATTCACTGTGTATTTTTGGGATAAACATTTAGTTAAAATTTGTACCTATTGTCACTCAAATGTGTCACAGACTATGAATAATGTCATTCTGCACTGATAACTTAAATTCAAAGCTCTGTCACTCCATGTGTATAATGTTTCAGAAGGACCCAGAATTCACTAAGATGTCAGTATGTTTGCTCCAGGTACAAGTCTCATGTACCATGTTACTGATATGTTTCATGTATGGTCCACATTTTTGATGAAGAACCTTAGCTATGTGCCACTCATATATTTAGTTGTTTACCTGTGGTAATTTCCCTGTAGGCAGCAAGTAGGGAAAACTATTCAAAAATAATTAAGAACAAAACTTGTCTCCAGCTCATTTTATTGTAACTGGTACTGGACCAGGACTTCTAGAGTCTGGACCATATCATTTTACTTTACCCATATTTAAGCACAGTACAGTTTTTGAAGATAGTATTCAGGTAACAGTTCGGTTCTAAGTGCACAATAATTTAAGACATATTTACATTGAATTTCTTACAAAGTACATCTGGCTTCTTTTGCAAGAATGAGAACTTTTGACTCAGAAATAGTGCCCAAGATTTAGTGTCTAGGGTGCTTAACTGAGATAAACATAATGACTGAGGGTGTCAGGATTGGCCTGGCCTTAAGATAATGTAGAAGTCACTTAGACTGTTGTAAAGCACAGGTGACATCACATATAATAGTATGTTTTATGGTCTAAAATCAGTGCTCAAGATTTATGGAAAAGTATCTTAGATAAGTCAAAGCATAAATTCTGGGAGATATGGATAAAGCCTATTTTATCAAATAGCAAAGGCTCACCAGGTTGTAAACTATATCATTCTTAGCATTCCAGGAAGAGCAGCTACACACCTCATTCCATTGAAGAGAAATGCTTTATGTTTAATTTTCCTGTATTCTCAAGTACTTCTCTGTGTGCATAAGGTTTTTTTTACCTCTACATTTAATGTATAAATCACTTATTGATTCTATGCAAATGAAACAACATGTGAGCTGTGATTGATAAATCCAGAATTTCCATTTTCAGACTATTGATGTCTTTGATGTACTATCAAAGTGCCTGGTTCTTAATATTATTATTATAATTATAAAAATGTAAATGAGAACACATAAAAACTTTAATTTTTGAGAATACAATAAAAACATATATTATTAAAAATCAAATGAAATATAAATAATGTGTAATAAAAACTACTACTGAGAAAAAAATTGATACATACTGGGTCACTATCCCAGAAGAAAGGGAGCCCTTAGAATGCATTGTTATATTATACCATGGATGGTAGATGTTCTTCTTATGCATGATTGCTAGAACCACCTCTTCCACTTATACTAAGGTTCTAACTTGGCAAAATATTCATCTATAACATTTCTGCTGACCTGAGGCAATATTTTAAAATTATTTGATTACTGTCTCTTTACCCCATATACTGCTAGAATAAAACCCATTCTCAACACTCAGAGTGTTGACACTTCCGAAAATGTCGACATCACTCTAAAGGAGCACATACTCATTGTGAAGGGCCCAAGAAGATCCCCCCATAGTGTCTTCAATCACAATATGGAACTGAGCCTCAATAGAAAAAAACCTAGAGGCTCCAGGTTGACAAATGATGGTGTAAAAGAAAGAAATTTCCCATTGTCTGAACCATTTGTAATGAGGTTCATAACATGCGCAAAGATGTTATTCTTGGCTTCCATTAAAAGAGAAGATCTGCACATGCACTTTTTCATATCAACATTGTTATTTAGGGGAATTGGTCTTTGATTGAAACCCAAAATTTTCCATGTGAAAAATAAATCAAAAGGACTTGGATTAGAGCAGGTGTAGCATGTTCTTTCTCTCAAGCACAGAAGAATGTATCAATTATTGACTGAACTTGTTTCAAATTTAGTAACTCTGATTTGACAAGTCACAACAGTTCAAGAACAAGTATATTGGAAAGTTTTTCAGTGGTACTATGTATTTGTAAAGGAAACAATGCAGGAGACTGATGAGTAAGACTTGAGCTCCAGAAACAAGATCCTGAATTATAATTATGATTTGGGGTGTATTTGTGATAAGAAAGGCCTTGTTTGGATAGAAATGACTTGAGTGACTTGATGTTGAACCCATCAGCTGTCATAAACTTGATTACAAGTATGGAAAACCAGACATCTCATCTCTTAGAAAATATATTTATTTTCACTTTGCAACAATTATCTGAGCTGGTACTTCTTAGTCATGACATAATCTGGAAATTATGAGCCTTATCTCATTTGTGTATCCTATTGTAGATCTTATGGTAAACCATAGTGGGTGAAATTAGCAACTTAAAATGAATATGTAGTAATAGGGAAGCTTTATATGTTACTCAGAATATAAACTTACATAACTGTAGTGGTAGCAAAGGTTTAAATGTTTCATGCCAAACATAAACAATGGACACTACTTCACAAATCTTAATTGTTATTATAATAAAAATATTGGTGAATGCTGAAAGATCAGAGAGACAGTAGAACAAGCTACAGCCATTTCTCACCTAGCCACTTCTCATAAATACTCAGACTAAATGCCTCTGAGTTCTCAGATGAAAAAGAAGAGTCAAACGCTGTCTTCTCCAGCATTATAAAGATTTTTCTGCCCAGCAATATTACTTCCTGGTGCAAAATTCTTAGTGCTAGGATTAAATGTGTGTGTCACCATTCCATGACCTTTATGGCTAAATCTTTGGCTGACTTGTCCTCCAATCTTCAAGCAAACTTTATTACATAAACAAACTTCCTCAGGTATGGAGCTTTTATTGTTAGACAATGACAGAATACAAAGTTTGTTAAGAAGCACTGAATATTAAGCATCCATCGTCCATGTTTTAATACATGCTATTTGGGTAAGGTTAAAATATTAACCTAGATCTGAAGGAGACCAAGTTCATGCCTTTTATTTTGTCTCATAGAAAGACAGTAAGAAGACATAAGCCTCATTAAGAAAAAGAAAGAAAACTGTTGAAAATTTTTAGGCATGATGATTAATGTATAATCCAAGAATTTTAAGACTGAGACAGGCAGATTAACATGAATTAGAGACCAATTATGGAGTTCCTGATCAGCATGTGCTTCAAAGTGAAACTCAGTCTCAGAAAAAATTATACTCTTATATCTTCATAGTATAGATTATAGATTTAAAAATGGCAGCAATATTTGAGAATATTAATCAACAAAATTATTGAGTCAAATGTGTGCAATGAATCATATATGGAAGTTATCTTAGACTCACAAATATGACACCAGTAACACAGACACTAAGAACAACATTTAATAAATAAGACCTCCTTAAATTGAGAAGCTTCTGTAAGGCAAAGGACATGATCAATAAGACAAAACAGCAGCCTACAGAATGAGAAAATATCTTCACCCACCCTACAGCTGACAGATAACTGATCTCTAAAATATATAAAGAACTCAAGCTAGAGGCCAAAACAAAAATAATCCAATTTTAGAAATTGGGCTAAGAGCTAAATAAAGAATTCTCAACATAAGAATTACATATGGCTAATAGACATTTAAAGACATTTTTAGCCATCAGAAAAATGCAAATAAAAAAAAACCCTCTGAGATACCATCTTACATCTGTCAGAATGGCTAAGATCAAAAACACTGATGACAGCCTATGCTGGAAGGGATGTGGAACAAGAAGAATGCTCCTTGATTTCTGGTGGGAGTGTAAACTTGTACAGCAACTTTGGAAATTAGTATGAAAGTTCCTCACAAAGCTGGGAATCAATATCCCCAAGGATTCAGCAATACTACTATTGAGGATATACCCAAAAGATGCACATTCTGATCCCAAAGGAATTAGCTCAACTATGTTCATAGCAGCATTATTTGTAATAGCCACAACCGAGAAACAACCTAGATGTTCCTCAATTGAAAAATGGATTAACAAATTGTAGTGCATTTACACAATGGAGTTCTACTCTGCAGTTAAAAAAAAAGTCATCATAAAATTTACAGGCAAATGGATGACTTTGGAGTGTATAATTCTAAGTGAGCTAACACAGGCCCAGAAAGAGAGATATAATATGCACTAACACATAAGTGGATTTTAGACATAAAGCAAATAATACCCAGGCTGAAAATGACAACTCCTGAATAGTTAGGTAACAGAAGGGATGTAAGAGAGATATTCATGGATCTCCCTAGGAAGGGGAAATAGAGAAGATCTCTTCAGTAAGTAGGTATCATAACAGGGAGCAAGCATGGGGAGATGGCAACAAATCATGAGAGAAGGAGAAGGTTGAGTGAGAGAATCAATTGATAGGGAGAAAAAAGGAAAGGATATCTTGATAAAGAAAGCCAATGTGGGGTTAAAAAGAAACCTGGTGCTAAGGAAACCTTCAAGAACTCATAAGATGTTCCTGGCTAGGAATCAAAGCAATAGTAGAGAGGGTACCTAAACAGGACTTCACCTATAATCAAATGAACGATCACTCTAAGTGTCATTATAGAACCTTCATCCAGCAATGGATAGAGGCAGAAGCAGAGATCCATTGCTAAGAACAATGGATCAAGTTCCCAAACCAGCTGAAGATATTGAGGAAGGTATATGAGCAAAGGAATCAGGATCTTGAGAAGGAGACACACAGAGCCAGCTGGCTAGAGTTATTGGGAGCTCACTGACTCAAAAATTATTGCTGAGGAGCCTTCAGGGAAAGGAACTAACCCCTCTAAATGTAGACAACTGACAAATGGAGTGGCAGCTTGTGGAGCCTCTTGCAATAGGACCAGACTATGTTCCTGTGCATGAACTGACATCACTGAGCCCATTACCTACAGAGGAACACCTAACTCAGCCTTAACACAGGGGTGAAGGGCTCGGACCTACCTCAACTGGATATGCCAGACTGAACTGACCCACCTTGGGACCCCTTGCCCTCCTTGGGGAATGGATGGGGGTATGGGGCGGAAGGAGGCTGTGAGGGACTAGAAGGAAGGTAGGCAAAGGGAACAGTGGTAGATACGGGAAAAAAACCTTTTAAAATAATAAAGCAGTAAATACTGTGCTTATTAATCAATGATCATATTTACTAACTTAATTAAATTTTAATTCAAAATTTCATTTAAAATATTAAAAACAATTGTCCTTATTCTTAAGAATTTTATAAATATGTACAATTAAATATGACTTTATCTAACCACTATTTTCATCCTTCAAATTCTTTTATCCCCCAACATATACCACTCCCCAAAATGTGTGTATTTGTTGGTTTGTTTGTTTATATGATATGATTCTTTAAATGTCTTAATTATAAAGCATCTTTTAACTTATCTTTTTAAACATTAATGGTTACGTTTGTCTTTATGCATTCTTTTATACAATATAGGTATTAGTTGTAAATATACATATAGAGATGTAGATATAGATAATATAAATATATTCCAAATTTAAATGTTTTGATTCTCAGACATATTTGAGATTAAAAAAGTGATGTTGATGACAACTGGAGTGGTCATCAGTCTGAATATAGCAGAATTCCATTAGGTACCATTACACTGACATTTTTTTTCTCCAATCATGTTTGGTTCTATCCAAGGTCTATCAGTCATCAAGTCTCTGGGTCCTGGCACTCCTGGAAGTGTCAGAGGTAGGCTCAGCATGGGAAGCATACCCCTTTATGAAGAGAAACAAGGGGTTTGATTGAGAGAAGGGAAGGTAGAGAAGGAAATGGGAGAAGAAACGAATTGTGTAATTAATTTTTCATTTTTATATACCAACCATAGTTTACCCTTTCTCCCCTTCTCTCAATCCCTCCTCTACTTTCTCCCACCCTACTCTTATCAACTTCTGAGAAGATATGTTTCCAATTGGGCATTCAACAAAATCTGGTATACCAAGTTGAGGAAGGACCAAGATGTTCCCCCCTGTATCTAGGCTGAGCAAGGTATCCTTCCATAGGTAGTGGGTTGCCAAAAATATTAGTCATGTACCAGGGATAAATCCTGGTCTCACTTCCAGGGATCCAACAACCAGTTCAAGCTACACACCTGTCACCTACATTAGAGGGCTAAGTTCAGTTCAATGCAGGTTCCTCAGCTGTCAGTATGAGTCCATGAGCTTCCACTAGCTCAAGTCAGCTGTCTATATAAGTTTCCCCATCATGATCTTGAATCTATTTTGCTTAAATAATCTCTCCTCCCTCTCTTCAGCTGGACTCCAGGAACTTGGCCCAGGGCTAGTTGTGGAATTCTGCATCTGCTTTCATCAGTCTTTGGATGAAGGTTCTATAATGAAAATTAGGGTAGTTACCAATCTGATTATAGGGTAAGGCCAGTTAAGGCACTCTCTATTGCTAGGAGTCTTATCTGTGGTCACCCTAGTGGATGCCTGGGAATTTCCCTGACACCTCTATCAAGATATATTTTTCATTGGTCTCCTTTTCTGTACCTCCCCCAACTTGGTCATCTGGATTCCTCATCCTCCCATTCCCCATCCTTTCCCCTCTACTCCCTTCAAGTTTACTTGTGAGATCTTATCTGTTTCACTTTTTAGATTATGTATACTGTCCTTCTTGGGATCTTCCTTGTTATCTAGCTTCTCTTGGGTTGCAGATATAGAATATTATCCTTTGGTTTACATCTAATATCAGAGGACAATTTAAAATTTTATCAAAATACCATAAAATGAATATCGTTGACACTTGCATTCAATCTAAATAACAAAGATAAATTTATATTAGTATACAATTACATGAAATTTCCAATTATTTAAAAATTATGACCAACTTCTGCTAGTAAAACATCATTTCTCATATCATTAACTTTTTGAAATTTGAATATAATTAGCCTTGTATGCATCAATCACCATTGCCATATTAATATTTCTTGTTGGTTTGAATTCTGCTTACTATTTATTTTCTACCTTCCATCACTAATAGTTACTAAATCAAATGACCAGTTTTCCATTTTGACAAAAGATTATACATATTATATTTTATATTGTATTACATTCTACCTCTAACCTCATAGTGTCTGTTTGAGCAATAAACTGCAGTTGGAGGTTTCTGTCCCAGACGTTCAGGCCTAGCCTCAAGGTGTAGGCCCACGGACCCATAGACCTGCAGAGACACATAGATGCTTATAGTAGTTTTAGGCTGATCAGGCTAAAGCCCAGGCATATATTTTGCTAATTCTTTACCCTTAATCTAAACCATGACTCTTATCCTGTTCAGCCATGAGGCTCAGTACCTTTTCTCAGAGAGGCGTAGTTGTCCTCTGTTTCTTCTGGCTTCTTTCTGGCATTCTGTTCTGTTCTGCCTGTTCCTAGAGGCTTCTTAGTCTGGTAGCCCTGCCCATGCTTATTGTCTGCCTTTGGCCAATCAGCACTTTTTATTAAACTCATAAGCAGAAACAATTATTTACAATGGAAAAACATAATCGCCCTACAAACACATTTTAATCTATATTATAGAGGACGAAAGCCAAGCTAAATCATTGGTGAAGCTATTAAATTATGAGTTGAACAATGATACTATTTTGTAAATTATAGGCCTTGTGTGAATTATTCTATATTTCTAACTAATTCTTCTGTTAAGAAATTCTATCTCATAAGAAGGGAGAACTTTATTTTTGTTTAAGAAGTTCCTTCATATACTTAGACTGAGATCATCACTGGGACTTGTTATAAATTTCAGAGATAAAACAATACTAGAGTTTTGATACTGGATTTGGAAAATGTTATAAAATTGTGCAAATGGAATCAAGAATCAACTTATCTGAATCTTGAATATCTCATAGAACCCACTGTAAAAGACTTGGTCATAAGATACTAGGAAGAGGTATAAAGGAAGTGTGTCATTTCAAGTGTTATCAAAGTTATGATAAGTTCATAATATTTTCTAGGATTTTTGTTTATTTGATTTGGTTTAGTTTTTTATTTCATTAAGTTCCTATAGCCTGAACTCTCATGTCATGTCATATTGTACCACTCAAAGTTCTGAAAAACCTGTCTATGGACTGAGACTTCTGAAACTATATACCAAAACAAATGCTTCTCCCTTATAAAATGTTTTGGTTGTTTTTGGTATTTAAACATAAGAAAGGAAAGCTCACTGACACACCTTACAAGTTGTCTTCAACTGCTTTTTAAAATATACATGTGAAGATGAAAATTATAAATTATTGCATATAGGAATAATTTTTTTGAAAAAATAATATAACTGTGATAGCTATTCTTGGTATTCAACTTGACTATAACAGGAATTAACTAAAATCTAAAAATTAGAGGGCAGACTTGCAAGGAATTTTTACTTAATTTTAAGTAAGAGGATAAACTTCTAATCTGGACATTTGAGGTAGAAAGACAAATATTTTGAGCTGGGAAATAGTTTGACTTTAATACAAAACTTGACACAGACAGATATACCTTTAATCTGGGCCTATGTAAGGGACATGAAGAATGAGAACTTTTGCTCTTTGCCTGTTTTCCCTTATTTCCCTAGCAAATCTATTCTTTCAATTGTATTATATCCTACTTCTTAGGGATTCAAACATGGACTGAAGAGCAGTTGTGGTATACAGCATTATGAACTGAGCAAATACTAAATTATTGGACTTTATGTTCATAGGTAGCCACTATTAGATTACCTGGACCACAGCCTATAAATCACTCTAACAAATCCCCTACTTACACTAGAGAGAGTCATTCATTCTGTTCTCTAACATAAGTTCTCTTACTCTATAGAACCCTGACTAATGCAGAAATCCAAGTTGAATAACAAAACTTTGATTTTGTAAAGGGATAGAAGCATTTCCTAAAGTATCATGACCACTAAGCACTAAGTTCTATTTTTCAAGTAACTTCTTTAAATATTTTTCTTTAGAGAATCAGAAAAAAACGTTGATTCTTAGACAATATTAATCAATGTCATTTGCTTAAAAATGCATTTGTTATGCACAACAAGTTATGATTATGAATTTATGTAAACTGCCTTTGGATAATAAACAAGGAGAATTAATACATAAATGCAGTAAGTGTCAACTGGATCAATGATAACTAATTTGTATGGATTTAAACTATAGCTATCTACCTCAGGCAATCATCAATTTCTTTAATAACTGTGTTGGAACATACTCTTGAAAATTACAACTCAATTGTTATCAAATAGCCTAGATAGTAAAATGAATTTTAAAAATTACATGCTTGAACATTTGGAGAAATTAAAATCCTGTTTGTTTTTGATTGCTTATTATATAGGTCACTGAACATCTTCTGTGTTTAATTTCAGTAAATTTATGTGTTGTATTCTGCTTCCTTCAAGTGTGTAGATTTTGAAGAATGAGATTTAATAAAAAAAGATAACCTGAGTGTATGGGCCTAATTTAGTTCCCTTCAATCATAACATGATCAGTCCACACACTTATTCTTCAATTAGAAATTACTGAGATTAAGTTGAAGAATTTATTTCATAAGAAAAATTCCAAGGTAACTGCCCCAGCATATCTGGGAAAAATTTACAATAATGACATGCTCTTTGCCAAACTAAGGAAAATATGTCAGACAAACTGTGTCTACTGAGGTAACCAAGGTGTTTCAGAAAAAGTATATGTCAGGAATCTAAGGATTTGAAAAGCTTAGACTTTAATTTTCTTTAAACATTATCCTACTCTGTTAGATTCCAGTATTTTCATATGGCCAGTGTTTATATGTTTTAAATTGAGTGAATAATAATTGAGATATGCTCTTTTTAAAATAAATACGTAAAAAGTTAATAAGGCCAGTCCTCTGAGAGATGACCCCTGTTGGTTCCCTATGTGTCTTAGCTAAGAGCATTCCCTAACAGTTTATATCTGAAAGGCTTTCTTACTGAAAATATAATATTAAAGACAGTTGTGTTGAGAATTTTAGTTATAGAAATGGCATGTAGGTAAAATGACCAGTTCTTTTCTTAAATCTTTTCAAAGTAACACATAAACAAGAGAGTAGTCAGGGAGATATAGAAAAATGTAAAACGAAACAAAGTGGTAACCTGAATTAATACACTTTCTGATCACAAAGACATATCTGAGTACTGTGGCTACAGCTTTTTTAGCCTCAAAAGAAATAACAAAGGTGAAATTAATATCCTTGATGAGAGAACACAAAATGTTGTAAATTGTTGAGGTAAACTGCTGATCTACTCACTAAGAACTGAATTATAAAGTCTCACTACTTGAGGACAAAGGAAAAGTATGTTTGTCAAGGGCAGACTTGCTGTGAGACTATGCTCTTGTACACCTGTACACTGTAAATATTTGACACTCTTATTGGTTTAAGAAAATGCTGATTGGTCACACTACTAGACAGGAAGTAAAGGCAGGGCAACCAAAGTAGGAGAATTATGGGAAGAAAAAGAGCAAAGAGCTAGATGTCAAAAGAAGCAGACAAAGGAAGATGAGAATGCTGTACTGAGAAAGGGGTACCAAGTCATGTGGCTAAACATGGATAAGAATCATGGGTTAGTTTATGAAAGGGTGAGCAAGTAATATGCTTGATCCATAAGCCAAACAGCTTGTAATCAATATAAGCCTTTGTGTGATAATTAGAAGTGAAATGGCTGCAGGACCACCTGAGTAGGACAGAGAATCTTGTGACTATAAGACTGCACTTCTAAAAGCTATGGTAAATAGTGAGACATATATGATTATGTTTTTCTTTCAGGATAGAAATGATGTCAATATAGAGATATTTCTCATAAATATTGTTTATCAAAACAAATCAGCAGAGATTATACAGATGGTTTGGTGATTAAGAAAATTGGTTGTTCTTCAATAGGAACAGAGTTTTACTCCTAGGACCCATGTGGTGGCTTCCAACCATCTACAACTCCAGTCCAAGGGAGTCTAATACTATCTTTTGACACACATGTAGAGATATACATATCATATATATAATATAAGTATATATATACATATATACATATAATTTACTATTTCTATAGTTATAGCAGGTGTGCTTGTCCTAGATGCAAGGTTATGCATCTAAAAGTCATTTATGTAGTAAAGGTCAATTGTTTTTCTACACTGGCCGCTAGGAACTTGAGTGTTATGCTGTTGTCTGCTCTTGGAAGAGAAGTTACTAGCTGGGAAAGTAGCTCTGTAGTAGAAACATAGTGAGAATTAACTTCTACAATGCAGGGCATGTTACTGAAGGAATTAACGATGGTTTAGTCTAACAGTCACAAACAGGTCTTGGGTTTTTGTTTGTATTGTTTGTTTGAATTGGAAAAGGTAGTTTATAGTGAACTTCAGGATGTCATTGATATCTTAGACAGTGTCGTCTGGTGATAAGGTTCCTCTGTGTTGTGTTGTATGCTTTTGGTCCCTTTGGCAGGTACACGTTTGGACCTCCTTTCTTTCTCTTTTTCTTTTTTCTTTCCTTTTCTTCTCTCTTTCTTTCTTACTTTCTTTCTTTTGTGATGTATGTCATGTTTGTGTGCCCATCCATCTGCTTGTCTGCTGTCTCTCCCTACAAATTGTTAACCTCTTCATCACCTCTACTCTTTTTTTGTCTGATTTCTCTAAGGCATCCAATGATGAGGAGACAGACAACTTAGGCCCTGTAAAACCTTTTGAGTACAGCTTGACTACAGTTAAGAACAAATGTGCCACTTTCTTGTCAGCTCCACTCCCTCCTCAGGAGGCTACCCCCCTCCCATGGAGTTAAATGCTTCAATATCTACCTGCCCCTGAATGGCTATTTGATTCCTCCTGGATTCTCACTTATGTTTTGATTAGTAAAATGGTGCTTTTATTTATTTTTGCCTTTTATGAGGTTCCTACAGCATATCTGGCAGTAACAGGTAGCCACTAAGGTGACTCTATGGGGGCTGTTAATGGCTTTTAGATATCCAAAGTATATCACTCCACAGGAGTTATAAATGGTGGGCTTTCTAAAATTCAAATACTGCCTGATTCTCCACACAAGATGTGACTCTCCAGTGATGGATGCTCTTAAAGAGCTGGTAGTCAATGATGGATAAGAGCTTGATTGGCAAGTGAAACTAAGGCAGAGTCCAGTTGCTGAGACCCCTGAGAAGTGGTTAACAAGATCAGAACAAAGAACTCTGACTCCCACTAAGCATCTACATAATAAAATATCAGGGTCGATATGTAATAAGACAGGCCCATAGAGTTAAGATAATTGGCTCAAATCAGTTGTATGTACATAATACCTTCCTTATGAGCCAACCAGAAGTCTGCCTGAGGGCCTAGCAACAGGCTCTTGCCAGAATTCTTGATTGTATGGAGTCTGTCTAGCAACAAATGGTAACAGATGCCCAGCCATTGAGGAATGGTCCCAAAATATCATCAGATCAGCTTGCTGTCAGAACTCCAGATAATGCCCAGCCAATGAGGGATGGCCTGGGTTCTGGAAAGAGGGTAAATAAAGTTCTAATCTTCGCTGACATAGACCAAACAAAAAAGTGACTTATAGACTTATTTCCCTTATGAAGATAATTCCAAAATTTTTCAATAAAATGCTTGGAAACCAAATTGAAGACACATCAAAATTATTATCATGATCAAATAGGTTTCATCTCAGAGATGCAGGGATGATTCAAGATACATAAACTGATGTTGTAGTAGGGGTTTCTTGGGTCCCTGGCAGCCAGAGGCCCAGAACCTGCCAAGCCAGACCTCTTAGCTGCCCGCTGCTCAGGGCCCCCAGAAATGATTCAGACTCTTATATTAACTTTATGCTGTTTGGCCTATGGCTCAGGCACATTGTTAGCTAGCTCTTACATCTTAATTCAACACATTTCTATTCAATTGTCTGCCACGTGGCTCACCTGTGTTTTTTTACATGTTGCTCCTTTCAGCTTCAGCTGGGTCTTCCTGACTCCGCCCTGCTTCTCCTACCTATGTTTTGATTTCTCTTCCTACTTCTTCTACGATGTCCCTCATAGCCCAAAACAGCTCTTTTATTTAAAGATTGAGATTCACAGCATACAGAAAGGCATTCCCACATCACTTCCTCCTTTCTGTCTAATCAAAAAGGAAGGTTTCAATTTTAACATAGCAAAATTACATATAACAAAATAGTTATCAAGTGAGAATTACAGTTACAATATCTAGTCTATTTGTATTTAGAAAAATCAAAGAAAATACTCTATCATCTGTCTTATCTTTATGAATCTAAAGTTCCATATCCAATATACCTTTCAAATGACTAAGAAAAACTATACCTATATCTATCTAATCTTCAACTACATCAAAGACCACAGAAGGATATATTTACCCAAGTAAACCAGAAGTGCAAGCGACTTCTAAAATCTAGAAAGGACAGAGATGACACCTATCTTCCTGGACAGTCACCCAAAGTTCCTTTATAAAGTTGGGGCATCCATCTTCAGCCTACAGGCCCAGAGTCTCTTTTCATTTTAGTGAAGCAGGAAATCTGCTTGCCCATTTTGGTACAGTTTGTCAGTTGCTTCTCCTTGAGTCCTGAAGAATGTCTGACAGTTTTCTCTGCAAAGCAGGAACCTGAATGACCATCTTGGCTTGTTCTGTCAAAGTTCAGAGGTCATCTTCTTATAGAACCTGCATGTCTTGTTTAAACAGAACACTGTCAAGCATTCAATATAAGAACAGGCTTATGTCTAGTGGCTAACCATTGCCACAAATAGACTCTATATGAAATTTCTTTGATGCACATTTTTCTCTTGAAGTAATTTAGTGCTTCCAGAAGCAGACCTGTCATACTGTCCAGAAAAGTCTAAGCTCTTAAAACATTTTAAATGCCATATTCTGTAGGTTTTAGAAGTGTTTGAAGATTACATATCTAATTGAATTATATCCTTGTATACCTAAAAATCTAACTGACATGCATTTCTTAATTGTACATTACAATTTTAAATCAGTTACATAAACATCATATCTTAAACAAGGTTAGAAAATACATATAGCATAAGCATAAGAGAATTGACCTTAAATTTGTATCAATAAACCAAAATCCATACCAATGTAAAACATTTTTAGATTAACAGCTGATTTCCTGATCTAAGTAAATTCAATAATCTAATTTTTAAAAAAAATCATGCCTCTACTCCCAGCTACTGGCGAGGCTAAGACAGAAGGATCACTTGAGTCCAGGAGTTCTGGACTGTAGTGCACTATGCCTATCAGGTGTCCACACTAAGTTTGGCTTCAAACTGGTAAATATAATCCACCATATAAACAACCTGAAAATAAAATACATGATAATCTCATTAGTTGCAAAATAAAAGCCTTTGACAAAATACAACACCTTTCATGATAAAAGTTCTGGAGAGATTGGAGATAAGGAGGATATACATCAACATAATAAATGTAATTTAAAGTGAGCCCACAGCTAATATCAACCTAAATGGAGAGAAAATTAAAGAATGTCTACTAAAATTAGGAAAAAGTAATAGTTGTTCACTCTGTCAATTCCTGTTAAATATACAAATTAAAATTTTAGCTAAAGCAATATGACAACTGATAGAGATCAATTGGATACAAATTGAAGGGACACATCAGATTATTTCTATTTTCAGACAATATGATAGCATACATCAATGACCCTAAAAATTCCACCTACACCTGATGAAAATTCATCAATGTAGTTTAATGCAAAGTTATTCACAAAAATCACTGTGTTTCTATGTAGAAATGTAAAATGACTGAGAAAAAATTCAGGAGAAAAAGATATTTCACAATAGCCACAAGTAATATAAAATATCTTGAAATGTCTCTCACCAGAAAACTTAGAGACTTGTATGATAAAAAAAAACATGAAGACACCAAGGAAAGAAACCAAAGATATCAAAAGATGAAAATCTCTCCTTTTCCCAGGGATTGATCAATCAAATATATTAAAAATTCTATACTTCTGAAAACAATTTACAGATTCTATTCAGTTCCCATCTATTCTATACAAATATTGAAAGGACTTATTTTTCAGCTTCATATGATTAAAAGAACTAATGGTGATGACACCATCCCCCATCTCAAATTGTACTACAGAACTATTATAATAAAAACAGCATGTTGCTGGCACAGAAACAGTCATGTTGATTAATAATATAAGATAATGACCCAGACATAACTCCACATGCAAATGGACACCTGATTTTTTTTATTTTAAAAGCCAAGAATACAGAAAATAAAAAAAAATATTCAACAAATTGAGCTGCTCAACCTGGAGTTCTGCGTGTAAAAGAACCCAGATATATCCAAAGCTATCTCCCTGCAGAAAACTCAATTTAAAATAGATCAAAAATACAAAATAAAGGCAGACAATTGAACCTGATAGAAGAGAAAGTAGGGAATAACCTTGAATACATCAACACAAAAGACTACTTTCTTAATAGAACACGGTTAGCATGGGTACTAAGATCAACATTTAATACTTTGGAACTCTAGAAACCAAAAATTTTCTATAAGGCAAAGGACACAGTCATTTGGACAAAGTAGCAGCAAGCAGAAGGAGAAAAGATTTTTCCAAACTACATATTTGATAGAGAGCTAATATCCAAAATAAGAAATGAAGTAATGATAGATAAAAAGGAAAGAATAACCTAATTTTAAAAATGGATACAGTTCTAAACAGAATTCTCAAAAGAGGAAATTCAATGACTAAGAAGCACTAAAAGAAATGTTCAGCAGTAGTCATTAGAGAAATACAAATTAAAAGTACTTTGAGATTTTCATCCATCAGCATTCAAGATGACCAAGATAATTAAAACAAGCTTGGTGGCAAGGTGGAATAAATGAACACTCATCTCTTACTGGTAGAAGTACAAACTTGTATAGCTTTCATGGAAATCAGTGTCATAGAGGTCTATATATGAAGAGACACCATAACCAAGGCAGTTTTTAGAAAAGAAACTGTTTACTTACAGTTTCAAAGGTATATCCCATTAACATCTTAGAGGGAAGTATGGTGATATACATGTAGAAATTATTTTGGAGAAGTAGCTGAGAGCTGAAGAAATAGCTGATCCACTGGCTGAGAGACAGAGACTCTATATTTGTCATGGGTTTTTGAAACCTAAAGGTGTCCATCTCCAGTGACCCACATCCTTCAACAATGCTAGATCCTCTGATCCATTCAAATACCACTTGTTGGTGACTAAGTATTCAAATATATAAACCTATGTGGGCTATTCTTGCTCAAATCACCACAAGCTCAAGTAGACATCTCTCATCACCAAATGAAGCCGCACACTGTTCTTCTATGGGGTCCAATGATCCCAGGTTGTTCCAAAGGTTACTGATTGCTCCCCACAAAATGGCAAGCCTTCATTATAGAATATAACACCTACACAACTCAATGAACATAGAAAACAGGAGCTGGTGTTTACACAGATCCTTTAAATCTATGCTAGTATTCTTGCTATGAGAATATGAACAACACGCTTCAAAAGATATATATATATATATATATATATATATATATATGATAAAGGAAAAACAAATTCCAACTAATCTACAAACCCTTTGATACATGATATGCTACTGCAAGGGTGGCAAAAACCTTGTTAGAGCAGGCAACAAATGGCATTCTGATTTAAGTAAGACCCAGCTTATGAGAAAAGCTCATGCCCAACACTGCTTGGGTGATCCAGAACATGAGATTGAATGGTGCAGTGACCTAGGAGAAAACAAAGTACTGATGTTTTCAAAAATAATTGCAGCAAGAAATTTGTTCCTAATAACATTCTGCTATACTCAGAGATAATTGCCATGTGCAGCCATCACTAGAGAAGCTTCTTTCTGTAGCAGATGGGAACAAATGCAGAGACCTACAGCCTGACAATATGCAGACAATGACAGACCTTAGAACACCCAGGCCTTATAATTACCTCCTGAGTGCTTAACTCCATGGAAGAAGAGACAGAGGGAATGGAGGACACCAAGGATCTAAGGCCTTATTAACACTATGTGAATTCACAGAGAAATTGGCTTCATGCACAGGGCTGGCATCTGTCTAATCTATATGGGGTCTCAGAGCTGAAAGAAAGGGACAACATGCCTCCATCTATAACACAATCAATTGACATGCATTTGTGAGTGAAAACTTAGTTAATTTCAAAGGATTCTCGCTGGGGAAACAAACTGCTTTTAAAGTAGGTCACATGCCCAGTAGTACAACAGTAAATGAACTCAATGGCATTGTTGCAGTGTCCTTGTCTTATGTCATACCAGGGCTTTTAAAAATTTGATTTCTATTTTATTTCTATATTTTTGTGGTATTTTCATGTTTGTGATTAAGTGTCTGCATCTTTATTTCTTGTTTTTTCCTCAGGCCTTTTGTTAATTTTTTTCTTCTATTTGTTTTTGTTTTACTTTATTATTTTCTCTTATGTTTAGTTTGACTGAGAAACAGAAAGGGGGATTCAGTTAAGAGGGAAGGTGGGGAAGAAGCAGAAGGAGTATAAGGATAGAAAAAAATAAAAGAAAACATATTTTATAAAACATCTATTTTCAAGAAAGAAAATATTTACTGTAGATGACAATAACTGAAAATTAGTGCAACATATTTGAAAACTGGTGTGACATTCAAAGATTATGGAATATGACAAATTAAATTTTCAAAGAATGGGTTTGGCTATAAATAAACACAATAAAAGTGGAAATTAATTATGATAAAAAGTTTTCAGAATTCAGTAACAAGACAGAGGATGAAAATTTGAAAGATAATGGACTGAGTGTTCCAGTGAGAATGTCTAACTTACATTTAATTAGCCCACATAGTTTGTATTGTGCAGAAATCAGTTTTTGAAACTGAGTTTTAATAAAGCACTTCTGAAAAATATGGATAAACAGCAAGATGTCTACATACAGACCAGTCTATTCTTCCATCTCCATTTATCCATGAATTGCTGATTTATCACAGGCTCAAATGAAATACAATGATTACCCACCAAGTGTAGAATTCCCAAATAAATGGTGGCATATGAATTTAGTGGTTACTACAAAGCAAGGAAAATGAACAAATTACTGATTTGTATTATAACTTTTAACTACCGTACCAGCACAATACTAAATAAAGGATTTTAGGCATACGTTAGTAGGAAAAAAGTTTGCTATTGGTCACAGTTCAATACTCGAACAAATCAAAGCATATATAAAATAACATTATGAAGATAAGCAATACATCAGTCTTTTCTCTTAGTGCATCGCTCAGTTTCTTCCATAACAACATAAATATTTTTGACTTCTTTTGGATACCTCTTCCATTTTTTTTGTTTGGTTGCTGGCACTGAGGAGCAAATCCATGCTAGGCAAGTACCTCTTGAGAACTCTTCAGAGTATACTCAGTCCATTTGAGTGATTCAAAATATTGTATTTATTTGAATCTCATCTGAATTGTAGCTTTAATTCCAACTTCACATTTTTTTCCTGTATAACATAGCACAACATCACATTATATCTCATAGCATAGCATACTTAAAGTTGTAAGGACTATGACACAGTCATCTTTGGGAGACTTGATATCCTTCTAGTTACATTGTTTTGTTTTGGTTTGGTTTTTAAGAAAAAAAAATCATGTACATATTAATAAAAGATTTGAAACATGTTTTTTGATATCATAAGATTTTTAGATATTTTTGATGTAAAATTTTTATTGAATATTGTTGTAACATATAATGCCAAATCTCACTCTATTTCTTCTTGTGGCTTTATCCTATCAATATGGCAAAAAAGTTTAATGATTCTCTCATCTAGTTCAAAGTTAAATACCAATTGAGACTAAATATGTACACTTTTTTCGGAAGCATACTGAAACTTTGGCACAATATTCCTTTTTGGCAAAACTATCATTTTTTTGATTATCAAGTCTAGATACATATAGAACTTTTAATTAATTAAACCCCTTGTAAATTTTTATTATAAAAAATGTAATGTATGTACAATTATCAGTCTAGGGCTTAAGTAATGAAAGAGAATACAATTATATATAAAATACATAGTGGTTTATAAAATTATTGACTCTATGTTTTAATACATCTATTATTTTCAATCAGCTAGCTAAAGTTCTTCTCTTCTAGTAAAATGGTTATGTAGAAGCTGTCTTCTTACTACATACTTCCTCAGTTTAATTTGACTTTATTTCCTTTGTATGAAATAAATGATTTCCCATACTATCAAAATTTTCATTCAAAATCATTATGTTGTAGCTAAACTTGGGAAAGCAAAACTAAACAGTCACTCATGAAAATCAGTTGAAAGATCACAATATCCTTCATTGCAATTAATAATTAGAGGATACCTGGGTGTTTCCTTACCACTAGATTTTTTTCTAATCCCATGATGGCTTCTTCTATCAAGATATATATTTTTTGTTCTCTTTTTCTCTGTTACCCCCTTCAACCATCTCACTCTCTCATGATCTCTTCACACCTACCCATGTTCACTCCCCCTTATGATCCCCATTTACTCAAGAGATCTTCTATTTCTCCTTCCCAGGAGAAATCCATTAATGTCAACCTTAATTTCATAGTATTACCTAGCTGCTCAGGGGTTGTGCAATAGTGGAGATGGTGCCTAAACAGGCCTTCCTCTATAATAAAATAAAGGACTACCTTAATTTCCATCATAGGACCTTCATTCAGAAACTGATGGAGGCAGAAACAGAGATCCATAGCTAAACACCCAGTTGAGGTCCTGGTCTAGCTGAAGAGAGAGGGAGAAGAGATTATATGAGCAAAGGGATCATGAGGAGGAGAGTCACAGAGACAGTTGACCATAGCTATCCATAGCTCAGTGACTCTGAAATGACAGCTAATGAAAATTTATTGAATGGAAATAAATCCTCCAAAAGTCAATGACAGTTGAATGAACAGTACGGGTAAATCATGGAGCCTCTTACAGTCTGACCAGAGTTTATTCCTGGTACCCATTTCCTACCTTATTTGCCTTGACACTGGGGGATGGACTAGGTCCTACCTCTACTGAATATGCCAGACTGAACTGACTCTCCTTAAGAGTCCTTGCCCTCCTTGGGGAATGAATGGGAGGTTGGGCAGGGGAATGCTGAGGGGGGACTGAAAGGAGGGGAGGGGATTTTTTTTTAATAAAAAAGTAATCAAAAACAAGAATTGGAGAATGAACTCATACAACTACTTCATGTTTATAATATAATCAAGACACTGATAAGTTAGTCTCTATAGTTAACAAACAACTATCTGAACAGGATTGAAATACCAAATAACTACATATAAAAGTGAACTAAACTTTTGGAAATCACTTCATAGTTCTTTAGCAAAATGTGGATATTCTTTTCAGAAGGAGTGAACATAACTTCCTCTTATGTGAGGATAGTAACACTTTCATTTCATCTTCCTTTAATATAGCCTAGCAGCATATACCATATTTAAATTACCTTTTTATTCATTCATTGAGAATTTCATATATGTATACAATGTGTTTTGATAATTTCAAAATTGACTCTCATCTAATTCAGCCCAGAACTTTCTTGCAATGTCTCTCTTCCAAATTAATGACCTCTTTTATATCTTTTATAGTTTTTAACACAGTCAGTACTGAATTTATGTACATGGGTTTTAGGTCATCCATTGGAGTGTGAGCAACCTGAGAAGTACTTTGGAATACACACAAACACACACACACACACACACACACACACACACACACATATGTATATATAGATAGATAGATGTTCATTTAAATACTTTTAGAAACTAAGAAAATATAGCCCATTTTTACTCACACATCCAACACTTATTTTAATGTCTAATGTTACAAAAATTCAATAGAGAATATAACAACTTTCCAATCAGAATTCCAAATTGTCAAAGAAAAGGTTATCTTCAGAACTTTTCAGTTGTATTTAAGAGTATATATTTTGGAATCCTTTAATCTTTACTGAGTTATTTATTTAGTAACCAATAATCAGGTACCTATTGTATAAAACAACTATACTAAAAAATTTAAACTATAGTCATTATTCTGCCTCTTAAGAATTAATTTTATTTGACAATTCTAATCAAAGATTTTACATAAAACACTTTTTATATAAACATTTATTTTTCATAGTAATGTGACTTGCATCTTGATCACCAAGGAGAAATATTTGTTTCTAATATCACTATAAAATTTTAAATTAACTTGTTAGCACATTCATAGTTTTGAAATGCTTGCTGTCCCCCATAACTTTATGTACATTTTATGTAATATCCTTGTCCCTCATTTAAAATTTTATTAACTTGAATGTTAATAAATTTTCAATTTGAAGTTACAGTTTGCTAGCATTTTTCTTGATTATGAATGTCTTCATATGAATTTTACAAAAAAAGTGAAAATAGGATCAGAACTTAGTGTTTTAAATATTTCACATATCTTTGTGAAAACCAGGGTTTGTGTTTAGATATTGCTCTTGCTTTAGTAATTTTTAACCTGAGGATGACTAAAAAGAAAATGACACAACTATGTCGTTCATATGGTTAATTTTCTGGTTGCCAAATTGCTATTCTATATCTGCCTGAGCAAACTGTAAGCAGATTCTCTAACAACTTGAGCTTATATATCAAGATTTGTACAGAGGTATGAAGTTTCATAAATCAAAGAGGCTCAGTTTTATTACCAGATTTTGTACATGAGAATCTGTGTTGTTATGAAATGCGATTTCAATGGATTTTTAAAGAATAAAGGATTTTATTGATGTAGAAAAACACAGTCAATCAGAACACACAACTGTGAAGCCAATTCCCACTGGACAAATCAATGAAACACCCCCAACACATAAGGTTCAGGGAACATTGTTGATATGGAGGAAAAACCAGTGGATCAGGAAGTTTGATCTGAGATTGTGTCTCTGAGTAATGTCAGAAGCTATACATATAAAGTCTCAAGAATATGACTGCTCGACTCAAAGTGAACTGAACAAGAATGAGAATAATAGACTTGCCAATGTGAGGGGGATAGTCTACAAGGTCTCAATCCTATACAAAGAGGTACATGTAAATAAGAAAAGCTGAAAGTGGGAGAAATTTTCTTCTCCAGTGAAACATACACAAATTGATTATCCAATTCCAAGGAGTCATTACTAATATTATAAATACAAGTAACATTAAATAAACTGGCAACATTATATTTAGCAGTAGTCATGTAAATATATTCATATGGTAACAATAAGTGTAAAAAAAGAAGACCTTACATTTGAAAGAGGGCAAGGAAGGGTATGTTGGATGGCCTGAATAATAGAAAGGAAGAAAAATGTAGTAATTATAAATTATATGTTTAAGTTAAAAAATAAGCTTCTTCAAATATGTCAGTGTCATTTAATATACCAAACCAGTCTCTGTCCTTCGTATGTTGTGTAATATTTATAACTATGTTATGTACAAAGCTACAGAGATTCCAATTTTGGTGGTGATCACAGTGAATTCTTAGTGAAATGTGTACTTGACTTTAAAAGAGCCTAGTCTGGACTTTGAATTCAGAAAATGAGATGAATCCACCTATGAAAGTCATGGGCCTTTCCTTAAACAATATCTTCATTTTTTTAGTGTGTTAGAATTGAATGGAATGCCCTGGTATTCTACTCCAAAAGAAAGAAGATTGAAATACCAAATCAGTAATTGATATTCCCATAAACATTTTTTTCTGGTTTGGTGGGTTTGTATAAAATAAGATGTTGTTTCATTCCTTATCATGGAGAGGCACTGATGAATTCTCCCAGTATTTTGGAAATTCTCTTTTCAAGGATATTTGCATGGCATTATAAATTCTGAATTATTTGCCAAGACAGCACCATTATAAACAGAGCATATTGTACACTAGCTAAACAAAAATCAGTAACATATTGGAGACAATTCCATGATATAGGCTGTTGGAATATACAGGTGAGAAAATGTCAAAATATAAAATAAAATAAATATTTATCTTAATCTTTACTGGGAAGAAATGGCTTTAATATTTTGTGTTAATTACTTAGAGCAATGACAGAATTTAAAATATATTTTTAAATATTGCCGCTTATACCTTCAGAATATATGGGTTCGAATTTCTTTTGAAAATTGATATTTTTAGCTTATTTGGATAAATAAATTTGGGCTTTATTTTCTTGTTTGAGTAGAAAGTTTAGAAAGCAAATATTATAAGGTTGTGTTGTAGAATAATATTTTAAAATGTGTTACTTTGTTTATGCTGTGGAACATTAGTATTAATAATACAAAGATATGTTGCATTTTTAATGGTGTATTTGTTTAACTCTATGAAGCTGTGTTACTCTGCCTATCTAAGACACCGATGGTCTAATAAAGTGGTGGATGGTCAACAGTGAAGCAGGAGAAATGATAAGCAGGGCTGTGGCAGGTATAGAGAATAAATAGGAGAAATCTAGGAGGAGAAAAAGGAGGAGGAAATGGAGGATGAGAGGAAGAATAATAAGGAGGAGGAGGATAAATATCTAAAAGCAAGAGGAGAGAAAGATTCATGGGGCCAGCCACTTAGCCAGCCACCAAGTAAAAGTAAGATTTACAGAATGAAGAGAACAATAAAAATCCAGAGGCAAAAGGTAGATGCGATAATTTAAGAAAAGCTGGCTAGCAATAAGCAAAGCTAAGGCTGGGCATTTATAAATAAGAATAAGCCTCCTGGACACCCACAGAACTAGCTGATGTCTCTACATTATGAAGAATAGAGCATAACAATGAAGAGGAAATACAAGGAACAACATGAAAAACAACTTTATGAAGATAATAAAAGCTTTAAAAGAGGATATAAAAATTCACTTAAAGAAATAGAAGAAAATATAAACAAAAATTTGGAAGAAATGAACAAATCCCTTAAAGAATATGAAGAAAAAGAAAACAAGCAGGTGAAAGAAACATTCCAGAAATTCAAAAATGAAATGGTACCAACAAAGAATGCACAAAACAAAGCAAAGCTGGAAATCTAAAACCTGAATAAATGAACCAGAATCACAGATGCAAACATAACCAACAGAATGCAAGAGACAGAAGAAAGAATCTCTGGTGTGGAAGATTCAATAGTGGAAAAAGATATGGCAGTTAAAGAAAACACTATAACCAAAAAAGTCATAACACAAAATGTCCAGGAAATATAGGATATCATGAAATGACCAAGCCTGAGGATAATTGGAATCGAAGAAGGAAAAGAATAGCAGCTCAAAGGCACAGAAAATATATTTAACAAAATCATGGAAGAAAACTTTCCAAACCTAAAAAAGGAGATGCCTATAAAGATACAAGAAGCTTGCAAAACACCAAATAGACTAGACTCCCCTCAAAAAACTGCTCACCACTTAATCAATCTACCAAACCTACAGAACAAAGCAAAAATACTAACAGGTACAAATGAAACAAGTCCAAATTACCTATAAAGGCAGATCCATCAGAATAACACCAGATTATTCAATGGAAATAATGATCAGATGTTATACAGACACTAAAAAGATCATGGCTGCCAACCCAGGCTACTATACTCAGAAAAATTATCAATCACCTTAAGTGGAGTAAACAAGATATTTCACAACAAAACCAGATTTAAATAATACCTATCCAAAAATTCAGCCCTACAGAAAGCACTAGAGGAAAAACTCCATAGGAAACCAGATACATTCGTGAAATCACAAACAATCAATAATTCCACAGAATAAAAACCTAAACAAGGAAAATATACACAAGCTTCCACCTAAAAACAAGAAATAACAATCACTGGTCAGTAATATACCTTCATATCAATGGACACAATTCACCTATAAAAAGACAGACCCCCAACACAATGGATACAAAAACAGAAGCCATATTTCTGCTGCATTCAAGAAACACACCTCAATTTCAAAGACAGACACAGGCTTAGAATCAAGGGTTGAGAAAAGACTTTCCAATGAAATGGTCCTAAGAAACAAGCTGGTGTAGCCATCCTAATATCTACCAAAATAGACTTCAAACTAACATCAATCAAAAAAGACCATGATGGACATTACATATTCATCTCAGGAAAAGTCCATCAAGATGAAGTCTCAATCCTGAATATTTATGCCCCAAACACAGGGGCACCTACATACATATATGTACATATATAACAAATTTAAACCTCATATCAAACCCCAAACACTAATAGTGGGGAGACTTCAATACCCTACTTTCACCATTGGATAGGTCAACGAGATGGAAAAGCAACAGAGAAATAAGGGATATAACAGATATTACGACACAAATGGACTTAATAGATATATACAGAACCTTCCATTCAAATAAAAATATACATATTTTTCATCTCCCCATAGAACTTTCTCTAAAATTGTCCACATACTTGGTCATAAACAAATATCAATAGACACAAAAAATGAGAATAACTCCTTGTATCATATCAGACCACCATGGTCTAAAGATAGAGTTCAACAACAACAAAAATCACAGAAAGCTTATAAACTCATGGAAACTGAACATCTCTCAATTGAACCACCACTGGGTCAAGGAAGAAATTAAGAAAGATATCAAAGATTTCCTAGAGTTTATTGAAAATGAATCCACAACATACCCAAACTTATGGGATACAATAAAATCAATGTTAAGAGGAAAACTCATAGCACTGGATGCCTACATGAAAAACCTAGAGAAATCTCACATAAGAGAACTAACAGCACAGGTGAAGGCTTTAGAAAAATTAGAAACAAACTCATCTAGAAGGAGTAGATGGAAGGAGATAAACTTAGGGCTGAAATCAATGCAATAGAAACAAAGAGAACAATACAAAGAATCAATGAATCAAAAAGTTGGTTCTTTAAGAAAGTAAACAAGATAGATAAACCCTTATCCAAACTAACCAAGAAGCAGAGAGAGAATATCCAAATTAAACAGAATCAGAAATGAAAAGGGAGACATAACAAGGAAATCCAGAGAATTATTGTCATACTTTGAAAATCTGTACTCTACAAAATTAAAACATTAGAAAATGGACATCTTTCTGGACAGGTACCTCTTAGCAAAATTAAATCAAGATCAAATTAAAGATCTAAAAAGTGTACAGCCACTAAGTTAATTGGAGCTGTTATTAAAAATCTCCCTAGTGAAAAACCCAGGATCAGACAGATTCAGTGAAGAATTATAACAGACATTCAAAGAAGAACTAATACCAATACTCCTCAAACTGTTCTGTAAAGTAGAAATTGAAGGAACATTGCTGAACTCTTTTCATGAGGCCACAATCTCCCTGATTTCCAAGTCACTCAAAGATGTAACACAGAGAATTACAGACAAATCTCCCTCATGAACATCAATACAAAAATAGTCAATAGAATTCTAGGAAAGTGAATCCAAAGACATATCAAAAAATGCATGTACCACAATCAAGTAGGCTTCATCCCACAGAAGCAAGGATGATTCAGCATATGAGAAACTTGGAATGTCATCCATCACATGAACAAACTGAAAGAAAAAAAAACACATGATCATTTTATTAGATGCTGAAAAAGTCTTTCACAAAATCAAACAATCCTTCGTGCTAAAAATCCTGGCGAGATCAGGAACACAGGGAAAATACCTAAATACAATAAACATGATATATAGCAAATAGATAGCCAGCATCAGACTAAATGGAGAAACACTCAAAGCAGTCCCACTAAAATCAGGAACAAGACAATGCTGTCCTCTGTCTCCTTATCTGTTCAATATAGTTATCAAAGTTTTAGCTAAAGCAATAAGAGAAGAAAAGGAGCTTAAAGGGATACAAAATGAAAACAAAGAAGTCAAACTATCTCTATTTGCAGGTGATAGGACCATATACATTAGTAACTCAAAAAATTCTACCAGGGAACTCCTAAAGCTAATAAACATCTTCAGCAAAATATCAGGCTACAATTTTAATTAAAAAAAATCAATAGCCTTTCATATGCTAAGAATAAAAGGGCTGAAAAAGATATATAAGGTAAACATCACCCTTTATAATAACTGTAAATATCATTAAATATCTTGGAAAAACTCTAATCAAACAAGTAGTGGTCCTGTTTCCCCAAAACCTTAAGTCCCTGAGGAAGGAATTTGAAGAGGATATCAGAAAATGGAGAGTAAAAATGGCAATTTTGCCAAAAGCAATCTATGGATTCAATGCAATTTCCAACAAAATCCCAATACATTTTTTTACAGTCCTTGAAAGTACAATACTCAATTTCATATGGAATAACAGGAAACCCAGGATTGCCAAAGCTATCCTGGTTAATAAAAGAACTTCAGGAGGAATCACCATCCCTGAATTCAAGCTGTACTGTATAGCTACCATAATAAAAACAGCCTGGTACTAGCACAAAAAGGGACTTGTGGAGCAATGTAATCGAATTGAAGACCCTGACATTAACCCACACACCTATGAACACCTGATATTTGACAAAGAGGCCAAAAATATTCAATGGAAAAGATAGTACATTTAACAAATGGTGTTGGCATAACTGGATGGTAGTATGTAGAAGAATGCAAATAGATCCAAACCTATTACTCTGCACAAAACTCAAATCCAATTGGATCAAAGACCTCAACAACATAAACCTAGCTAAATTGAACTTGATAGAAAGAAACTGGGAAACACCCTCCAACATTGGCACAGGTGACCACTTTCTAAGTATAACATATTTATCACAGAAACTAAGAACAACAATTAATAAGTAGGGCCTCCTGAAATGGAGAAGCTTCTGTAAAACAAAGGATAAAATCAATAAGACAAAACAACAGCCTACAGAATGAAAAAAAAACTTCTCCAACTCTACTTTTTGACAGTGGACTGACCTCTAAAATATTTAAAGAAATCAAGAAACTAGAGTCCAAAACCTAAATAACCTAATTAAAAAATGGGGTTCAGAGTTAAAATGGGAATTCTCAACAGCAGAATTACAAATGGCTGAAAGGCACTTAAAAATTGTTCAACATCTTTGGCCATCAGAGAAATGAAAATCAACACAACTTTAGGATACCACCTTACTCCTGTCAGAATGGCTAAGATCAAAAACACAAATGACAGCCTATGCTGGAGAGGATGGTGAGCAAGGGGGAAACTCCTCTATTGTTGGTAGGAGTGTAAACTGGTACAGCCACTCTTGAATGCAGTATGGCAGTTCCTCAAAAACTTGGAATCAATCTCCTCAATGATCTAGCAATACCACTATTGGTCATATATCCAAAGTATGTCCATTTGTACCCCAAAGTCATTAGCTCAAATAGTTCATAGCAGGATTGTTCATAATAGAAAGAACCTGGAAACAACCTAGATGACCCTCAACTGAAGAATGGATTAACAAACTGTGGTACATATACACAACAAAGTACTACTCATAAGAAAAAAAGAAAGGACATCCTAAACTTTTCAGGCAAATGGATGGATTTGGAGAATATCCTTTTGAGTGAGATATCACAAGCCCTAGAAAGAGACACATGGAATGTACTCACACATACATGGATTTTAGACAAAAACCAATGAATACATAAACTGCAAACCACAACCCCTGAACCGCTTAGGTTCAGATGGAACTTAAGAGAGACATCAAGAGATCCCTTATGAAGAGAAAAGAGAGAAGATTACCTCAGCAAATTGGGGTCATAATGGGTTACAACCAAGAAGAGTTGGGAATACATCTTGAAAGAGGGAGATGGTTGAGAGAGAGGAGCAAAGGGGGAGATAGAAAGAGATGGATACCTCAATAGAGGAAGCCAATGTGGGATTGGAAAGAGATTGAATGCTAGGGAAACCTCCAGCTACTTACAGGAAATCCCTGGCCAAGCTTCTGAGCAATAGTGAAAGGGGTGCATAAACAGTATTTCCCCAATAATGAAATGAGTAACCACTCTAACTGTCATCACAGAACCTACATCCATCAAAGAATAGAGTTGGATACAGAGATCCATGACTGAGTACTTGGCAGAGCTCCTTGTCTAGCTTAGAGCAGGTAAGGAGACTCTGTATGAGCAAGGGGATAGGGATTGTAAGGAAAATTTCCACAGTGATGGCTGGCTGGAGCTTTTGTGGAAACTCACTAAATGAAGCATAGCCGCTGGAGATCCATCAGGAAAAGGGGATAGGTCCTCCAGGGGCAGCTGTGGACTGTTATGAGCCATATGAAGAGCCTCTGTTTCTGTGCCTGGGCTGGCACCTTGGAGCCCATTCCCTGCTGAGAAACACCGAAGCCAACCTTGACTTTGGGATGAGGAAATCAGACTTGCCTCTTAGTGGATGGGCCATGCTGAGCTGATCCACCTTAGGACTTTTTGCCCTTTTGGGGGGAGGGGATAGATGGATGGGGAGGGGCCAGGCTGAAGGCTACCTTGAAAGGATTAGGAGTGTGGAAGGGAGGGGGAGCAGGGGGATATATAGACAAATAGATAAAAATAATATTTTTAAATAAAAAGTAAAAACTTTAATAAAAAATAAGCCTCCTTAAGTGATTTATTTGGAAGTTGGTTAGCTGTCCCCCTAATATTGCAAAAACAAAGATCATTTTGGTATTCAATACAGGACTAGAATAAAAAAAAGTAAGATCACTTTTATATAATTTAATCATCCTAGAATATCTCTACAGAGACATTCCTATATTTATATTTGCTTTCAAATTATAATCTGTATATACTATACACAGTATAAAATGTGTATTATTTCTCTGAGATTATATTATCTTCTAAGATCTATAGCAATGGACCAAGGAAATGTATGTCCTGTATAATTTGTGTATATTAATACAAAGGGTAGACACTGGAAGGCAAAATATTTTATGATTGTGCTGTTTTTTGTAACTTTTGGGGTACATCAGCTTGAACTTTTGCTATACTTTAAATTCAATTTTACTGTACTGTGTTTAAAATCATAATTCACATGTGGTTTATTAGTCCAGTTATAATAATGATGTTGATAAATGTTTATATTTTTCCATAATGAACTATCAAGATCTTTTGTAAATGTGTGATTATAAACTATAATTGAAATCATGAAAGATTTACATTTAGCTAATTTTGTGTTTTGTTCACATATGGATTGCTTAGGAAGTAACTTGACTTGGGGAATTGTTAAAAAAAAAAAAACATGGTTCTATGTAGTTAGTATTTATTATGATTGAAGAGGGCCAAAATACATCTGGCTAGGCACAGGGTCATAACACCATTAAATGAAACATTTCATTTAATAAATAGAACTCCAATATACTAATACTGTGATTTGAGATATTTAAATCTGAAATATTTTAAATTTCACTAGAAAGATAGTTAATAACTAATGTCAAAAGTAATTAGTAGAAAACAGCTAGATCTCTAACTGTGAGCTAATATGGTTATTTCTTTTCATGTGTTAAAGACCACCCAAGTAAGAATAATTTGAGACAGTGATTAAATATTTAGACTTATTCAATCAATTCTAGAATGATATCTCAGGTGAATGGTGAATGGATCTAAGATAGAAATGTGATCATGAAAGTCACTGGGCTACAAAAAGTCTATTCATAGTGCGCATGGATAATCATTGACTTAAAGAAGAATTTTCTGGTTTATTTAGTCCTTTCACCGAGCTCACACAGTCTGGTCAGTTGGGACTTGTACTTTCAAAATATTAAGTCATAAATTAAGTTTTGAATACTTGAAGTAAGATATCCTTTGGTATCATTAAACTCCCTAACATATATGGTTGACTTCAGTTTACTAGCTAATAATCATGTTATCAAGATCTGGAGGTATAGATTGAGTTTAAATATGAGCCTGCCATATTTTTAAGACCACTAATAAGAAGAAAACTACTGGGTAGAAACTTTGAGAGACTGAGTTATCCCAGACTATCCAGTATCCAGTGATCTAATCATAGGAGCCCTTAAAAGTTAAGAACTACATCTGACTCAAAAAAGAGAGATTTGTAGACAGATCAGAGTCAAAAGTACTTTGAAAATAGGAGAAGGGCATGAGAGCATCCTTAATGTGCCTGAAAAATCAAGGGAATCAGTTTTTTAAGAGTCCACAGGCTAAAACTTTTAATTTTTTTCTTGTGATACCTTTGTTAGCTTTCTGACTTTTAAAAGTGGAAATTAATACAACTGTACTATTTAAAGCCACAAACTTCATAGTAGGTTTTATATAATTAATAAAAAAATCTTTTAAAATGATGGAAAGCAGTAAACAGATTGTCTTTATTTTTCTGCCAATTCATTATACTTCAATTCACTGTTGGATGATACAGGGAAGGCCAGTTTATTCCTGAAAATGAAGAGGTTATAATTTACAGAATATACTTATATGTTTCTAAACCTACTCAAGTTGTCAACGAAAACTAATCACCACAGTGAAGTAGAAGATTATGGTGACAAAAGCATGTAGAAGATAAGTTATCTCATGCTTGCCAGAATAGAAGAGAACAGTGCAAATCCCCTCCCTTGAAGTTTCTAGAACTTTCAGTAATACGTCACAGGCAGGCCTTGGAAAAATGGCTTCAACACATGAGTCCATGAGAGGCATTTCAGATTTGAACTATAACACACCTTAATAAAAGTGGTCTGTTAATGACATTTAAAAGACAAAATCAATTCCTACAAGATCATAGTAATAGGATCATAGCTTTCCCATTTCTGAAGAAAACCACACATAGATGTACCTTTATTACTGAAATTGCCAGAGGTAAGGAAACTGTATTTCCAGTTTTGAATGTTTTAGACAGTAAAAACACTTCCTGACTTTAGAAAATTGCTTTTTATGGGCCTTTTAATAATGTTAACGTTATTTAGTATTTTAAGTATCATCATAGTAAAGCAAAGTAGATTATAATTTTCTAGAAAAAAGACCTATATTTTCTATAAAATTTTCAAAGAGATTTTTACTGAAGTGTAAGTTCAATTGGCCTCAATTGAAAGGGGATGAATATGAGCTACATTTTTCCATAAATGTGGCTGAAAATTCCATAGTGTATGATGATAAACATTTTTCTTTCTTAAGATGATAGTCAAAAATAAGCAATGCAGCTTCCAGATATTAAATGAAAGTGTATATACATAAAAATATATTTTCAACATTAGTAGAAAATATACTGGGTCATAAAATTTGCTTCATTAACATTATAGTCACCATGGTAACCATTATAATCCATAAGATTTTCAGCTCAGTATAGCCAATCATTGCCATCACCTGTAAACATACATTTTCTTATCTAGGTCTGGAAAATTTAATATTGTCTCAGAACTTAGGAGATAGCATTCATCTTTGACATTCAGTTCTTTTGAAGGACAAAAGCAAATTTATGAACATCTTAAAATTGACACTTAACTGCTTTGCATTGAAAAAAAAGGCTTGTTTCTGAAATTCTCACTCAGACACATCATAAGCTATTCTGAATTGTGTTTTTTGAGCATTAAAAGTCAAAGATTCTCTTGATTTGCAAGTTGTAGTATGTAGGCAGAGTTTTACTTACAAGGTACCAGTCCAAGATTAATATTTATTAAAATATAAATCAACACTCATGATACAGATAACAGCTTATAGTGGAGCCTGAACAGGGACTGGAGGAACTATGGACGATAGATTCCAAACCAGTCTCTCTAGCAGCCAGGAACCAGGCAAACAGGCTTTCCAGGGTCCCAGCAGCCCCTTATTAAGGGGGTTGGCCATGCTACCTTCAGGGGCCTGGGAACCTGGATAAGCATCCTCGGATCTTATCAGCTGACACCTGAATTGACTGCTTGACAGTATGCTTTTTAAACAGGACATACAGGTTCCATAGGAAGGTGACCTCTGAACTTTGGCAGAACAAGCCAAGATGGTCATTCAAGTTCCTGCTTTACAGAGAAAATTGTCAGATATTCTTAAAGACTTGAGGAGAAGCAACTGATGAACTATGCCAGAATGGGCAGAGCAGATTTCCTACTTCACTGAAATGAAAAGAGACTCTGGGCCTGTAGGCTGAAGATGGAAGCCCCAACTTTATAAAAGACCTTTGGGTGACTGTCCAGGCAGTTAGGTGTCATCTCTGTCCTTTCTAGTTTTTAGAAGTCACTTGCACTTCTGGCTTACTTGGGTAAATATATCCTTCTGTGGTCTTTGATGTAGTTGAAGATGATAAGAGTATTTTCTTTAATTTTGCTAAATACAAATAGACTAGATATTATAACAGTAATTCTTACTTGATAGCTATTTTGTTATATGTTATTTTGTTAAGTTAAAATTGAAACCTTCCTTTTTGATTAGACAGAAAGGGGGAAGTGATGTGGAAATGCCTTTCTGTATGCTGTGAATATCAATCTTTAAGTAAAGGAGCTGTTTTGGGCCATGACAGGCACCATAGAAGAAGTAGGAGGAGAAATCAGAGCATAGGTAGATGAAGCAGGGTGGAGTCAGAGGGAGATCGAGAAAGCTGCCCAAAGAGCAACATGTAAGGAACACAAGTGAGCCATGTGCCAAGTGGCAGACAGATTAATAGAAATAGGTTGATTTAAGATCTAAAAGCTAGCTAACTGTGCCTGAGACATAGGCCAAACAGCATGAAGTTAATATAAGCTTTAAGCTTCTGAGTCATTTCTGGGGGCCTGAGCAACAGCGGCAGGTGACTAAGGGATCTGCCACAGCAGGGTCTGGGCCTCTGGACACATGGGACCAAGAAACCCCATTGCTACAGTAGTATGTTAGTTTTTAATAATTAAGGATGTTATGCCACTGAAATTGTGGTGAAATTGAAGAAGAAGGTGCAGAGTGAATTAAAGACTATGTTGTTAGAGTCCCTTTTAATTTTCTAAATGCTAATAATATGCCTTCATGTCACATGAATAAATGAGACTCAGAGATAGATCTTTGAAGAAATCAGAGATGTTAGAGAGAATAAATACCACAGTCAGATCTTACCCGGCTGTCTTCTAGCTTCCTCAGCCTTGCTTCTCTTGGCTTGGCTTTCCACAACTCTATGCCTGCCTTAAGCTTTAATACTCTCTTGGTAAATTAAGGCATGGCCCCACCACTGGTTGCTTGGGAGCCTGGAATTCCTTCTATAATCTAAAGTGACCTCGACTCAGTTGGGATTAAGGGCGTAGGTAACCACTCCCAGGATACTCCCTGTGCTGGGAATAAAGGTTTGAATCACCAGTCTCTGATTCTCCTAGACTGACTGTGGTTAGAACTCTGGAAATTCTGGAGCTTTTATTAACTCCCCACATAGACTGTGGGTAGATTTCCTCTGATATCTTCGAAACTTCTGAAGCTTTTTATTGAACCCCCACACCTTTATTTATTTTCTTTTTGTCCATCCATAAGGGTGGCAGGTTTTCTCCTCTGTTATCACTCTAATATGTTTATGTGCACTATTGGTTTCATGTTTCTTGGTTATCTATCTATCTATCTATCTATCTATCTATCTATCTATCTATCTATCTATCACCATTCTACCTATTTATCTATTTATCCCACTCTTGCTTCTCACTTGTTGGTTTTTGAGACAGGATTTCTCTGTGTAGTCCTTGCTGTCCTGGAACTTACTCTGTAGGTCAGACTGGCTCAAACGCAAAGATCTAACTGACTCTGCCTCCAAAGTTCTGGGATTAAAGGTTTGTACCACTCCTACCCTACTGTATGCTTCTCTCATACTTGACAATTAGTGATTATTTATTTTTAATTATTTTGTTTAAAATAAGTCATTTACTGTTGAGTTCTAACTAGACCCTGACTAATGCAAAATCTACCACTTTTTATATTCAACTACCACATGAATTTTGATTGCTATTTATTTTCCAATTGCATGCATATTTTATAATTTATTCATATTAAATTTTTCATAAATATTTTACATCTTCAGGTTTTAGTTATTAAAAATAAGCCTTGGCTAGAAATATGGCTCAGCAGTTAAGAGAATGTGTTGCTCTTCCAAAGACTTAGATGAGATTTTATTCCCAGCATTCTTAAAGAAGCTGTATGTAATTCTAGTACCAAGAGATCCATTGACCTCCTCTTAATTTGTGGGCTGTGTGCACACCTACTGCACATACATGTATAAATAAAACACCCATACATATAAAATATTTTTAAAAATTAAAGAGATAGTACTGCTTTAAAAACTGTTTCACTTTGATTTGTTGTTTACTATTCCCCTGGGTAGAGACTAAAGGAGTAGACTTACTAGCAATTCAGATGTTTAATTTTAGTCAATACTGACAATGTGATTGCAACAACATACATTTTCATCAACAATATCACATCCTTGATTGTAGTGTAGATGATGATGAATGTATTAATAAAGTTTACTGAGAAGGCATGTAACCGGTGGGTGCAAAAGGAGATCTCAATAGTTGAGCTGTCTTTTAAAAAGGAGAAAGTTTATGATTATACATGCGTGCGGTCTCAGGGCACTGTGGAAGCCAAGAGCCCCGAATATTTTTAGGGCAGAAGTTTTATACAGCACTCTGGGTAGGGAAGGAGGTACATCTGGGCTTGTGAGATAGGGAAGTTACAACAGGGCAGGGCCAAAGGTCAGCTTTGGACAGGGTTTAGGAATGTGACAGCCTGTGGTCAGGCAGGCCGGCATATTCCCTGTGAAACAATAGCAAGTCTTGGGAAAGCAGGAGGCCAGGTGACTGAATAATTCCACCTGAGGACATTCATTTCCTGGAGCAATGGTCACAATGGGCACATTGTGAAAGCTTCGGAAAGTTCCTGCTTCGGTAAAGAGCACATGGGTTAATTATAGGTCAGGGGTGGAGGATTCTAAAAGGTCAAATCTCAGGTTAGCCAAGGAAAACTGTATCTTTACATTCCCCCCCTTTACTTGTGAATATCTCTAACCTTAGAGATCAGACTCCTGGTGGTTTGGAGCATTTCACACTGTTGTATGACTGAGTCTTTCATACTGTTGTCTGACTGTCATTAATTTTACATTTCTAATCTGCCATTGGAGGAAATTAGTAACCCGATTCAACATACAGGGCCCAATGGTTATGACCAAAAGTAAAACTACTAGGGGTCTGGCCAATGATGATATGAGAGTGGTCAGCCCAGGAGACTTAGTAAACCATCCCTCAAACCATCCCTCAAGCCATCCCTGCTGCTCTTGTAATCTTTTTTTTCTCTTGCATTAAGCCTCTCCCAGTGTTTGGCCATAAAGTCCCTCACCATGCCAGTGTCAGCGTAAAAACAACACTCTTCCTTGAGGGCTGCACAAAGTCCACCTTCTTCTAGGAACAGTAAGTCTAAGCCCCGCCGATTCTGCAACACGACCTCAGGCAAAGAGGTTAGAGACTTTCCTAGTGCTTCTATGGAAGTCTCCATGGCCTTTAAATCCTGGGTAATAGCAGATTCTAGCAATGCCATTCGCCTGGGACCCTCAACTAAAGCAGCTGTACCTGTTCTGACTCCCACCAAAACTCTGGCACCTAGCAAAACTGCCAGGGTGAGTGTGACAGGTTCTCTTTTATATCTGGCCCGCCCTTCTATGGTCTCTTCAAATTCTTCACTGTCATGATATAGAAGTCTGGGGTAAACCTTAACCATCACACAAAAGTCTCTAGAGTTGTTAAAGACTTGGGTAGAGATGCAGGGAATCAGTCCTGTGCTGCACACCCACCTCCTTCCTGCTTCTGGGATCAAGTAGGAGGAGTTAGGGGTAACTGCCAATGTCTGTAAGCACTTAGCATGATCTGAGGTAGATGGGGTTCCCAGGCATAATCCCTGTCCAGCAACTTTGGGGAGGGTGAGCATATGGCATCTGTTCCAATCACACTGGGCTGAGCTCTTATTCTCATGATAACTGTAACACCCTCATAGTAAGGGGATCCTGCGCTCATGCATAACCAGCAGGAGTCAGTCAGGCCTGGCCTGGAACCATTTAGAGTTTTCAAACCTCCTTCTATTAAATCTAGCAGGTGTTGACCTGTGGTGGATGCTGGCTCCTGCGAAGGAACCTCTGTCCCAGCTGTTAAGGTTGAAGGGGTCCCTGGTGTGTGTGTGTGTGTGTGTGTGTGTGTGTATGTGTGTGTGTGTGTGTGTGTGTCTCCTAGTGAGGCCCTAGGTAGAGGCATCACTCTGATTCTGGTGCTGGTGGTTTTCTTTTTTTTCTTTCTTTCTTTTGATCTTTAAGCACCCAGTTGGGCCCAACAGGACTACTTCCCAGTTGGCCTATCTGGAGCCTTAGCCAGATAAGTAACCCAGGGTCATAATCTGTTCTATTAATCCTGAGACCCCATTGCCTTCCTTTAATCCAGTCTTGGGTCTCTTTTCCTTTCTGGGTAAAGCTGATGTTTAAAGGATTACAAGTGGAATATAGGCAAGGCCCTGCTCCTTTCCATTTTTCAAGTTTGGCTCCCCAAACCGCTGGTCCAGTAGTCTCTGTGCAGGAGGAAGATATTAATCCTCTCTCATGGGTCTCAGCTCTAGTAACAGTAATTGCATCCTAACTGGAGGATGGCTCCCAATAAGCATTGCCAGTGGTCTCACAGCCCCACTGGTGGCAGTAGAAACTCTCGGGTCCCCCACCTGAGTAGGCCTGTTGCTTATTTTTCCCATTCCTTGGGCAAACATAAAAGCTATAGTCTAGTAATGTTGCCCAGGAGAGAGGATGTGCACATCCCAGGGCCCACTGGGCACATGAACAGGAGCTGTCTCCCTTCTGGTGGCATAGGTTGTTTAGGGTCAGTTGTGGGAGTATCCCAGGTATCAAGTCTTGAAGCCAATTGACAGAGGTCTGGATACAGGCTAGGCCACCATGTCCATTGAGGATGTTGGGAGAAGGACGTCTCTCATATTACATCCCTGGTCACAGATATCACCTGCCATGTCTGCTGGATTGGTTGATGAGGGTTGTCACCCTGTGCTCTGGCAGTGAACCTGAATCTTGAAGGTGTGGTCAGTCCTCTCCACAGTCCACTAATCATCAGGAGTAAGAGCAGGTACAGGCTTAAGATGCAAAGCATGGATCCAAGCAGCAATGCCATCTACGTTGATTGCAGTTGGTGTGGTCATAAGGACTTGGTAGGGTCCCTTCCAGTGAGGTTCAAGAGTCTGATGCTGGTGTTGCTGGACGTAGATGAAGTCTCCCACCTGGTAGCAATGTGAGGTCCTGTCTCCCTCAGGCTGGTAAAGGTCTGAGAGCTGCTTCCACAAAGAATGTTGTACTTTAACAAGGGCCTGCAACCTAGCAGACAAGGGGATATTTGGAAGGTTTACACCAGAGGTAGTCCCCAGATCCTGTATAGGTGGGTGGGTTCCAAAGAGTATCTCAAAGGGGGTTAGATTAGTTTTAGCAGAGGGGGTATTGCGAGCCCAGAAAAGGGCATAGGGCAGGAGCATCACCCAATCTCTATGGCCAGTCTCCATGGTCAATTTGGTCAAGGTCTCTTTAATCGTTTTATTCATTCTCTCTACCTTTCCTGAACTTTTAGGTACAATGAAGTTTACAATCAATCTCCAATATCTTGGCTACACCCTTTGACTTACCTGGGCCATAAACGCCGGTCCATTTTTGGACCCTATTACCTTCAGGAGTCTAAACCAAGGAAAAATTTGCAACTAAGGTCAATTTTTGACCCATGGTTAATTTATCAGCATCTTTCACCAGGAGTGCCACTACAGCAATAGACTGTGAGCACCCAGGCCATCCCCCTGGCCACAGAATCCAGTCTCTTGGAGAGATAGGCCACTGGCTTCTTCCAGGGTCTTAAGGACTGTGTCAGCACCTTTTTGGCCACTTCATCCCTTTCATCCATGTAGAGGGTAAAAGGCTTCTCTACATTGGGAAGGGCTAGAGCTGGGGCCGAGAGCAAGGCCTTCTTGATCTGGTCAAAAGCCTCTTGCTGTTCTTTCCCTCATCTATACTCAGTCTCATCTTTCAGTAGGGGGTATAGAGGGGTTGTCAAGGCTATGAAGCCTGGAATCCAGAGCCTACAGAATCCAGCAGTTCCCAGAAATTCCCTCAGGCTCTTCCAGCTCTTAGGGGGAGGTATCTGACTGACAGTTTTCTTTCTGGACTCTGTCAGCCACCTCTGACTTTTAGGAAGAGTATAACCCAAGAACACCACCTTGGGCTGGCATATCTGTGCCTTTTTAGCAGTGGCCCAATATCTCAGTTTGGCCAGTTCAATGAGCAATTTCTCAGTCCCTTTTCAGCACTGTTCCATCCTGGTGGCTACAGGCAATGAGTCATCAATGTACTGCAACAGGGTTACATCAGGGTGGGTTGCTCAGAATAGTTCTAAATCCTGATGCAGGGCCTCACTGAAGATGGTGGGAGAGTTCTTGAAGCCCTGAGGAAGTCTAGTCCAGGTGAGTTGTCCTGAAAATCTGTTTTCTAGGTCTGTCCACTCAAAGGCAAACAGAGGCTGGCTGGACTCTTGGAGACGCTGGCAGAAGAGGGCATCCTTCAGGTCCAGGACAGTAGGACAGTGTACTATTGTCTGTCAGGGCTGAGGGTACTGAGGAGGTTGTACAGGTTGGGGACAGTCAGGTGAATGTCTACCACCCGGATGTTGACCTCCCTCAAGTCTTGGACTGGCCTATAATCTCTCATCCCAGGCTTCTTAACAGGCAGCAATAGAGTGTTCCATTCTGACTGACATGGTTTCAGGATTCCCTGCTCCAGTAGCCTCTGAATGTGGGGTTTGATCCCTTACCTGGCTTCCTTGCTCATATAGTACTGTCTGACCCACACGGGGGTGGCTGAAGGTTTCAAATTTACCACAACAGGGGGCCTCTAGGTCACCAGCCCTGGTCCAACTGTTTCTGTCCATGCCTCCGGGAAGGCCTGAATCCAGCCCTCCCTCCGTTCCTCTGGCTCAGGGGGTTGTTCATATACCCTGAGTTCAGGGAGGGGATCTGAACCCCGATGTTTCTAATCCAGGGTGAGGAGGCTGGCTGTACTAGCCACAGGTTTTGGCTCCTTTTTCTTGGGGCAATCTTTAGCTCAGTGCCCTTCTTCCTTGCGTTAGGCACACTGGCTGGAACCAAGCTTCTGGCATGGGTCCAGGCTCCTATTTTTATTCTGCCTCCCTTGCCCTTCAACTATGGTAGCCAAGATTTTAGTCAATTCTCTATTCCTTCGTTTATCTCTCAGTTTTTTTCTCTTTCTCTCTCTAATCTTTTCTCTTTCTCTTCTGCTGTCTCTCTCTTGTAGAACATTTTCTCAGCCTCTTTAACTAAGTCTCACAACCCCATATCCTGCAGTCTATCTATTCTCTGGAGATTTCTGTGAATGTAAATTGCAGACTGTCCTATAAATGCCATAGGCATTACCCCCCTCTGTTCCTCTGACTCTGGATCAAACAGAGTGTATCTCCGGTATGCTTCCATCAACCTCTCTAAGAACCTAGAGGGGGATTCATCAGGCACCTGAATTACTTCTCTTACCTTGGCCAGATTAATTGGGCATCATGCTTCAGCCTGGAAACCCGCCATTAGAGTTTGGCGATAGAGTAATAGGTGTCCCCTACCTTCAGGAGTATTTGGATCCCAATGAGGACCTCTCAAGGGAAAAGTTTCTTCAATTAGGTTAGGCAACTGCATCAGGTGGCCGACTGGGCCGGGGACCAGTTTCTGAGCTTCTAATAGGATCTGATCCCTTTCCTCAGAATTAAAGAGAGTACCTAGGAGTTGTTGGCAATAATCCCAAGTGGGCTGATGAGAGAACATGAGACTCAAGGAGCCCAGTAAGTTTCACTGAGTCCTCTGAGAAAGAGGGGTTATTATTTTTCCAGTTATAGAGATCAGAGGAGATAAAAGGCCAGTACAGAAGGGCAGGCATTTCTCCCCCCCCCCATGCCTGTCATTTATAGCTGGCCCGTAGGGTCTTGGGAGCAGCATAATCGCTACTCCTTCAGGAACTGTGCCCTTCAGCTGCATGTACCCTGTGCAGGGCTTTCGGCTGGCCTGTGAGGATTGTGTCTCTTGGGAGGAGCCTGAGCTCCCTCAGCAGGACCACCTGGTGGATACCAGGGGGAAGACTAGAATCAAGTAAAATGAGGTCAGACTGAGAGTCAGGTAAGACAGAGGGAGGAAGAAGATAGGGTCAGAACAGGAGTAGAAGTTGAAGAATCCGATGGCTTGAGGGGCAGCATTCTGCAGGTCACAGGCTGAGGGGGAGCAGGAGCAGAAGGGGGATTGGTAATGGAAGACTTGGGAGGAGGAAGAAACAATTGGACCCATCTGGGAGGGTCTTCTGCCAGATCCTCCTAAACCCAAATGTAGGGCTGCCGATCAGGGTGTCCGTGAGGTCCTAGACTGAAGACAGAAGCCTTGACCGCCTGGATGGTTTTATAGCTGACCAGTCAACTCCAAAAGTCGGCCATTTGGGAATGCAGAAAGTCTGCCACTTGCACTTCTTAACGAGGAGAGATAGATTAGAAGCATGGGCCATAACTTCGGACCAATGAGAGGGAGTAAGAGACAGAGGGGTGGAAGACTTTTGACCCATTTTGAATGTCAGTAGACAGAGTCACATGAAACAAAAGAACACAAATCAAAAGAAAATGGAGACACACAGACAATGCTGGCAAAATGAAAGTAATAACAAATCTAACAGTCCAGACCTCTGAGCTTGACTGGAAACTGGCAACAATTCTACAAAAACTGGCAACAATTCTACAGAAACTGGCAACAATTCTACAGATTCTGTCTGAGACAGCCGACTGGCTTCCAAGCATCCTTGGTCGCCCTCACACTCCAAGGAGTCCCTTGAGAGTTGTGGCCCGTGACTTCCCTGACATGTCTGTCCCTCACAGCCAAGAGAAACTTGCATCCCTTCTTGGCAGCCACCGCCAGTTTCACTCACTGAATCCTGTCCTGGCACTCACGAGGGTCATTAAATCTCGGTGGGACCCCAAGATGTAACCGATGGGCACAAAAGGAGACCCCAATAGTTGAGCTATCTTTTAAAAAGGAGAAGGTTTATGATTACACACGCATGCAGGCTCAGGGCACTGTGGAAGCCAAGAGCCCCGAATATTTTTAGGACAGAAGTTTTATACAGCACTCTGGGTAGGGGAGGAGGTTCATCTGGGCTCATGAGATAGGGAAGTTACAACAGGGCAGGGCCAAAGGTCAGCTTCAGATGGGGGAGGTTAGGAATGTGACAGCCTGTGGTCATGCAGGCAGGCATATTTCCTGAGAAAAATAAACATTGCAGCTTGACCAGAACTCACTGCTTTGCTGTCTCTCGTCCCTCCCACTCACTCTCCTCTTGTTCCAGGCAAGGTACAGGCCCCGATCTCCTGAGTGCTACTTCTGATAAGCTGAGTCAGTTCTCCTGCTTGCTGAAAATGTTGAGGGGCAAGGGAGAGAAGAAATCTTTCCCTAACCCACATTATCATGTGGCAAACAAGAGGATGGGGCTAGCTCTCCCACTCTCATACCCTCAGGACCAACTTATCCTCAGCCCCATAAACAAGGTGAACTCTATTGTGCTACCTAGGCAAAGTGCAGGACCTGTTCTCATGAGTGTTGAAACTGGTGAGGGGCAGGGAGGGGCAGTTCTCCCTAGTGCTGCAAACACTGAGAGGTGGGGCCAATTCTGTGAAGCCTTAGACTTCAGTAGTAATAGGAGCCAAAGATATCAACAAAGACTGTAGCTGAAGCAAGGACAAGGACACATACATGATTCTTGGCAGCAGCCTAGCCTGGATGTCACTATGGTCCCAGATGGCAAGCAAGCTATCCATCTCAGCCCACTCCTCACCAACTTCACCTCTTCAGATCTACCTCTCCATAAAGACATGAACCATTATGTGTCTCCCTTTTTACTATACTGCACCATCTATTTGCTCACCAAATAGTAACCAGCCACCTGGCTTCAAATATCTGGCCAGCCAACATTTACTCCTTGCTGCGTGTAAAGCCTTTCCAGGCAGGTGTGCAAGTCTCCTTTTCTTCTCAGTCTTAATGGGGCTTGGAAAGGTCATCTCTTGTTTCATAAATTAACAAAATATTATTATATGTCCTATATTGTATGCCTTTTTGCTTCCATTAGTGAAAATTCCCTGTTCCTACTCTATTTCAATGTAACATAATTCCATTTACATTTTTCAGTATTCTATCTTATTAAACCTTAGCAATGGAATGACATATTGTATGTAAAAATTGTAATTTTTTTAGAAAATAACTTTTCTGAGAGAGTTAGTCATATTTCAGAGAAAAAGAATTACAAAGGTTAACTTGTCTAATCAGGCACTGAATGATCTAAAAACTAGGATTATATCTATCTGACATTGCATCTTTTTTTCTGTTTGTTTCTGGTAACTCCACATGACTACCAACTTAGGATATACTGAGTTTACTAGGAGTTCCCCTCAATGTTAAATGTACTTTAATTCTAGCATTTTTAATCATCAATTCTGGTTTGCATGTATGTGTGTGTGTGTGTGTGTGTGTGTGTGTGTGTGTGTGTGTGTGTGTGTTATACATATTATACATTTGTATAAAGAAGTATATGGAAGCTAGAATTTCATGTTGAGACTTTCATTTTACCTTTCTTTTCTGCTTCATCATCATCATCTCCTCCTTCTTTTCCTTCTTGTGAAACAAGGTGTATTAGTTTATCCAGAGCTCAACATTTTGGTGGTGTTGATGGTCTATTGCTCCCACGATCTGCCTTTCTCCAGCACTCTACTACCTGGGTTCAATGCATGAACTGCAATATCTTGATTTTCTCTGGATGTTGGATATACAAACTTAAGTCCTTATTCTCTTTTTTATATTTTATTTTTATGTGTATTTGTGTTTTGTTTGCATGTATCTCTGTGTACCATGTGTGTACCAGGTGCCCAGAGAAGCCAGAATAAAGTTTATGATCCTCTGAAAACAGAGTTAAAGATGATTGTAAGCAAACATTTGGTTTCTGGACATCAAATTCTGATCCTCTGGAAGAGCAGCAAGTCCTCTTAACTACTAAGCCGTGTCTCCACACTCACTCTCATACAGAATTTATTTGCTGAGACATCAAACTCTTATCAAGAATGAATGTTTAATTTTGTTGTGTCAATACAACAATATTGATAAGATGTCTTTGTGCATTCCTTAAATAAAACAATATAGACCTACGACAGCTACTTCAATATCTCATACCCCTTGCATTTTCCTTAGAATTTAATAGCAACATGAAAAGTAGGATATACTGTCATTTGAATCTGAATGGGCCTGATTCAGTTTGGGAATAAATATATGTCATTCCTTCAACTAAGTCATAAGAGAAACATGACTTCTTTTACCTTGGTCTTTTGCAATATTCTTCATTGGAAGTAAGTCATCATTCTACAAAGCAATCAGTCACCATTACAGAAAGGCTATGGGAAAGTATTTAAGGAAGAAGTCCAAACTTGTAATGTAACCAGCATCAACTTCCAGATATTGAAGTAAAGAAAAGGCAGAATGAGAGTTGGAAGCCTTAAAACACCATCATCTTATGATAACTTCTAAGCATTTCCTAAATGAAAATAATCATGAGAAAATTAGCACCACTATTATTTCAATGTCTTAGTTTTTCAGATATCTCATTATCTATAAATAGACAATTTAAACATGCAACTTTCTGCTTAGTTTTATAGATATTCATGGAATTTGAACAAAACCCTGGGGGCAATACTTCCAAATACTGGGAGTCACAGCTCTGTCTCACTTTTTTTTTATTTGAATCTCAGAGGTATATATTCTGGCTGCTTTATTTCTCTCAATCTCCAATCTTTGTTTTGCAAGCCCCAGAGGATTGCCAAGCTCTATGTTGCCTTCTTTGCTTCTTGACGGCAGTCTTCTGACAGAATTCTTGACATCTTTCCAAGTTCTAAGAAGTAGCAGGTGCCAGAATAAGAAAAGGAGCTTAGAGAATGTTGGCTCACCTCTTTGCACATCATTTCACTCAGGATCACAGCCCTCTGAAGTGAAGATTTCACATTTATTTTTCATTCTGTTCTTTTATTACTAATAACAATATCAACTGAACAAAATTACTATATCAGAATCCAAAATAGATTTTTTTTATTACATTTTAAAGTATAACCCTGTGTTAAAATATTGGAACCAACTTATAACAATGAACAGTAATATAGGTGGGAAGTAGTGATGCACAGAACTATAATAAAAACAGAAAAAATACTTAGTAAATGAGTATTATACACACTTTTCATGATTTGGTTTTAGCTAGAGAGAGGAGGGAAATACAGTGACATGCAAAAGTCTAGGACAAATAATGAAGTATATGTTAAGGTGCTTCACTGAGTTGAATGTTTCATATCAAAACTTACCCAGAAAGAATCCAATTGATAATGGATATATTTACACTTGCAGTAAAGCTTGATTAAGTGCAGATGGACAATTGCCAATGAACTTAAAACTCAAAGAAACAACCTAGATTAGAGGCAGCAAAAGAGAGTTGGAATATTACAGAATACCTGTGGCATTTTGATATATGGGTGAATTTAAATTACCCAAGAAGAGCACAGAGAAAACAGATATAACTCATGACAAGACAAAACAATCTTGCTTTCATACTTTCAGCACAAATGACAATCATCCATAACCCATTGAACAACCAAAAACATCCCACCCCACCTCTTGGAAATGTTAGTGCCATGCTCTTAAATTTACTTCCTACTGTCTTGGGGCAACAGCATCTTTTGGGGAATCATCAAAAGAAAAGTTTTTTTTAAATGTCAAGTCCTTAAATATGAAGCTGTGTCATTTGTTGTCCAGTCTCTGCATAACAGGAAAGTGCATGGCTTGTCTCAAGTCCTGGCTATAGTAGTCTGTGAAGCTTGTTCACCTCAGTGAACTGCCTCAAAATTGTCCTGAACAGTTTGTAGTCCAAATCTGATCTTTGGTTGGTGTTTGTCAGCCTAGTGGCTTTGTCAGAGTCCATGTGAAATCATCATTGTAGAGCCCCATCTTACTTTTAGATACTTCAAGTTCAGAATTAAGCATTGTCATGGATCACTACAGAAAACTGATGAGACTAAAACCCAACACAATATACAAGAAACTAAATATATGGCTATTTATTCAGCATAGGATTAGAAACAATAGAATAGTCCCTTATTTTTAGTTATTCTTCTGTCCCATATCAGGTGGCTCTTCTCATATGATACAGAGATTTTGTATTTTCCTTTAACAAGTATGCTTGAGTTTAGAAAAAGAGAGAGCCACACAACAACTCTAAATCCAGCTTTAAATTATAATCAAACTGGGACTTCAACTTACTGAAACAATTGTAGAGTTTAAGCAATGAGATTTTACCCTATGAATTATCCTGGCACCAATAGTTACTCTATTCTTTTGCTTGTAAATTTTTCTGGATATCCTTCCTTTTGCTTTAGATGTCTAGATGTCCAAGGTCTTTTAAATACTTGAAGATGGGTATTCCCAGTTTCCTGTAAAGACAATACAGAAACCTGCCACAACCCTTTGTTTTTTCTTAAACTTTTTTTTTTTTACAACAATTGTAATATAGGTGGATGAGCTATCAATTCTTATTTTCATGAAGTTTCTCTGCTTCAAATCAAGTCTTTTTAATTCCAATAGTGGGTTGTAAATTGGCAATGTCTCCTAGTAGTCTTTGAAAATCATTAAGTGTCTTCAATCTATCTCTCCTGATTTGTACCTTTGGGGGTTTAATATTTTGTTGGCCTATTTTTTAGCCTAAATAATTAATGGAATCCCCTCTTTGTATTTTTTCTGGGGCAATATGTAATCCCCAAGCAGGCAAAATTCTTTTCACTTCTTCAAACATTTTTTCTAATGTATCAATATTTGAATCGCCTAACAAGATGTCATCCATGTAATGATAAATTATAGATTGTGGGAATTTGTTACATATTTGTTCTATTGGCTTTTGTACAAAATACTGGCACAGAGTGGGGCTATTCAGCATTCCTTGAGGGAGGACCCTCCACTGGTATCTCTTTACAGGCTGAAAATTATTATAAGTGGGCACTGTAAAGGAAAATTTTTCTTTGTCCTATTCTTGTAAAGGTATTCTAAAGAAACCATCTTTTAAATTAATAACTATAATAGGCCACTCTTTATGTAACAGAAAAGGCAAAATAATCTGTTTTTATTGTATTTGAAAATATCCCCACAACAAAGGTAATGCCACAGTGACAAATAAAGGGAGAAACGAAGGTACTATAAAAACTTTATCACTTATAATTAAAATTCAATTTTCTGAGAAGTAATATTTAATATATCTCTTAGTCTAGTTTACCATTTGAAAGAACCAAATACCTTTAATTGGTAAACAAGAAATATATAAGAATTTGCTTATTTTAATTCTATTCACTATATAACCTATTATTAATTCAGCATATATTAATCACTTACTTTCATAATATTATTGGTGCTGACCACAAAACTTCCATGGGTCTACACCAGGTTCTTTGCATACACACTATGCTTTATTAATTGAGGTTTTGTTTGAACTCCTAACAATGAAAGCCGGGTGTCTCTGAATCATTTTCCTATCTCTGGGACCTATTTTTCCTACTGGCTTGCTTCATCCAGTCTTGATAGAAGGTTATATGGCTAATCATGTTGCATCTTGATATGCCAAGTTCAGTTCACATTCCTAGGAGTTCTGTTCTTAAGATAAATGAAGACACATTGAATCTATGGAAGAAAGGATTTGGGAGTAATTTGGACAAGAGGAGGGAGGAAGATATATTGTATGAGAGAAGAATAAGTAAAATTATAGATAATTTAGTTATATAAATATAACTTATTATATATAAAATTTTATTTAAATATATACATACATTTAAATATATACATATATAATGCATATATATAATGCATACATAATGTTCTTTGAGCATTTTCAGTAAGGTAGAAAGTCTGTATGAGTAGAAGCTGAAATTCTTGAATCTACACAATAAAAGGTCTTTGAATAATAATATATGTGAATAATAAGAAAATCTGTTTCTTTATATATACTGTCTTCTTGTATGTCAAGATTCAGACCTATGTTTTAAATGAAAACACTTAACAAAATAAAATATGTTGCATAAAATATGAATGGGTTAATTCATGTAATATCTGCGTACAACCTTAACTTAAAAGTGTCAAAAGTCAATTTCACTAGATTGAATTAGCTAATTACATTCACAGTCTACTTGATTAAAACAATGTTGTAAGATTGAATGTAGAAAAGCAATAGTTGAATCCACTTGAGTCTAATTTGTTTATGGTTGAAACATTATTCTATCTAGTTAAGGAATTTCATTAGAGGAGCTATACATATAAAATATATGAGAGATGATTTTTGAAGCAAAGTTTTGAATTAGTTAGGGATTAACAGATGGGTCAACAAGAAAACAACCATACTAGATCATGCCCTCCTCTATTTTGTTTTGAAGAACAGAGCATTACGAAGCTGGTAAGTCAAAAAGGGAGTGATTTTTGCATCTATGCAGAAAACACATTAAAATCATTTTAAGCCACTGCCAAGGTTGCCTAGAAACAGATAATACTGAGACTAGAGTGTCAGTGAAAGTGTGTAGGAAAAATGAATCTACTGCAATTATATCAAAGTAGGCTTTTCATAAATATCAGTAAAATATAGGTCTTGTTATTTTAATATTTTGTTGTTAGAGCTTGTGTATATGCTAATGAGCCCTATCATTTATCTCTTCAACCTGATAGATATTACTTAGATGATTTAATTATGAATGATCTGAATATGATTTTTTATAAATTAGTGCTTTCAAATAATATTCAGTGTTGACAACATTTCTTTATAAGAATGTATAATTCAGATTACAAAATTCACAAAGGGAAACAATAAACAAATTTGATGAAGTACTTGGTCAAATTGAGCTCTTGGTTCTTTCTGCAATGCTATTAAAATAGGATAAGGTAAGAACCATAACTCATAAAATTAATCCACAAACAACTTTTGAATGTTTCTTATGGATCAGAAAGTGTTCCCAAGAATAGTTAAGTTTACACACAAAAATTCCTTTTAAGGCTAACTCTCAAAAAGTTTTAGTTATTACAATTGTTTCTTTTTCTGATGAGTTTTACATATATCATTATTAATTAATTTATTTATTAAAAACATCTTTTTTTCCATGTATTCCCCTGCTAGCTCTCCATTACCAAAATCCCTCCCAGTCTGACTTTATCCTCCCCATCTCCATCCACCAATCTCCTCCCCTAAAAGGGCAAGAAGTTCCAAAGTGGGTCAGCTCAGCATGGCACATCTATTCCAGGCAAGTTTGATTTCCTCATCCCAATATCAGGATTGGATTAGGTGTTCCTCTGCAGGGACTGGGCTCCAAGGTGCCAGCCCACACAGGAATACAGTCTGATCCCACTCCTCGAGACTCCACATACTACCCATGCCAATTGACAGTTGCCTAAACTTGGAAGGCCTAGCTCCTTTTCCTGATGGTTCCACAGTAGTTGTTCTTGATTCATTGAGATTCCCAGAGCTCCAGCCAGTCATCACTGTGGGAATTTTCCTCATAATCCCTATCCCTATGTTCATACAGACTCTCCTCCCCTGCTCTCAGCTGGACCAGGAGCTCAGCCCAGTGCTCAACCATGGATCTCTGTCTCCACCTCTATTCATTGTTGTATGTACATTTTGTGATGACACTTAGGGTGTTATTCATTTGATTGTAGAGGATGTCCTGTTTAGGCATCCCTTCCACCTTTGGTTGGAGACATAGCCAGGAAGATCCTGTGAGTTATTGGAGGTTTCTCTCACACTTGGTCTCTTTCCAACCCCATATTGGCTTCCTCTATTGAGATATTTATCTCTTTTTCCCCTTCATTGTTGCTCCTCTCACTCAACCATCTCCTTCTCTCATGATTTGTTCCCACCTCTTCTTGGTTTCAATGCATTATGATCCCAATTTGTTAACAAGATCTCTATTTTGTCTTCCTAGGGTCATTCATGAATGTCTCTCTTAAGTTCCTTTCATACCAAGCTGCTCAGGGGTTGTGATTTGCAGCTTGCATATTCTTTCTTTTTGTCTAAAATCCCATTATGAATGAGTAGATACCATGCCATACCACGCCTATCTTTCTGGGTTTGTGATACCTCACTCAGGAGGATATTCTCCAAATCCATCCATTGGTTGGAAAATTTTAGAATGTCATTTTCTTTTTTACTGTTGAATAGTACTTCATTGTGAATATGTACCACAGTTTGTTAATTCTGTTGAGGGGAATCTACATTGTTTCCAGGTTCTTGTTATTATGAATAATGTGGCTATGAACATAGTTGAGCTACAGTGCAATATGAATGTGCATCCGCTATGTATATGCCTAGTAGTGGAACTGCTGGATTATTGGGAGACTGAATCCCAGTTTTCTGAAGCAGTGCAATACTGTGTTCCAGAGTGACTATTTACACTCCCACCAGCAATGGAGGAGTGTTCCCCTGTTCCCCTTGCTCTGCATCCTCTCTAGCGTAGGCTGCCATTTGTTTTTTATCATAGCCATTCTGACAAGTATAAGGTGGTATCTCAAAGTTGTTTTGATTTGCATTTCTCTGATGGCTAAAGATGTTGAGCAATTTTTAAGTGTTTTTCAGCCATTTGTTATTCTTCTGTTGAGAATTCTCTTTTTAGCTCTGAACCTCATTTTTTAAATTGGGTTATTGGGGCTCTGGTTTTATATATATACATATACATATATGTATATGTATACGTATATATTAGAGATCAGTTCTCTGTCAGATGTAGAGTTGGTAAAGATCTTTCCCCATTCTGTAGGCTGTCGTTTTGACTTATTGACTGTATCCTTTGCCTAACAGAAGCTTCATAGTTTCAGAAGGTCCCATTCATCAATTTTTGTTCCTAGTATCTGTGCTACAGGTGTTATAGTTAGGAAGTGGTTTACTTCCTCAAATTAGCATCTACAAAAGCAAACTGGGGTGTATAGCTCTAACATCCATATCATCCAGATTATTCCTACCACTCTACCTATTAATACTATATTGGTGTATTCTGTGAATGCTGTGTTTACATATCACAGTTACCATAACTGAGACTGGACATAAAACTCATAGGAAATAAGGTACTTCATTCATGCAAAGGGTATATATGTACATACATGCATAAACATACACATAATTCATTATGATCATGTCAAGGAAATTTATACCAGTTATTTAACTGAATGCAAAGTAACAATTGACAATTTCAGTCTGTTGTTTATTTTGTCTATCATCCACATACTTAACAGGTTTGACTACTTCCATGAAGTTTTTGATTAGCATATACATTGACTATTTCCTTTACCATATACAGGTACTTTATTAACCTGAAATGTTTCAGTCACATTTTTCCAATAACCTATCTGTCTATATAAAATTAAGGAAGACATATGTCATATTAATAATGAATAAGAAATAACTGTCATAAAATATTCAAGATAACTGTCTTCAGTTACAACTGAATTTTCTTTTTACAGTGTACTGTTAGCTTTCTTCTAGTTTCAAAAATGTTTTTACACCTTAATTGCTTTTTGAAATATTAAAATATGTACGAAGATGTACTTTAAATACATGCAATTTTAATGTTAAATTTAAATTAAAATTAACATCTATTATACTGTTTAAAAGCTATTACTTCCTTTTAGCTTTCTCTGAAAATTATTGAATTTGTTTTCCATGACCAAAGGATAAATTCATTTTATGTAACATTAAAGTGCACCTACTCTGCACTCTGTTGATTTGTATAATATATTTTGTATGTTCTAAACAAAATTCTTTTTAATAAAAAAGCATTTATCTGGGTTCCTGGTTATAGATAGTTAATTAGAGGACAAGATGATAGAGCAATGCATGACAGCAAGAAATGGTCTCTTAATGGATTTTATTGTTGTTATTTTTATATTTTTGTGTTTTTTAATTATACAGAAATTTGAGGCTGCAATTTAAATGAAGAACTGAAAACTGGTTAGGATCTTATACACTGGTATTTTGAAACATGAAAGTTTTTGTTTCTTATGTACTGTGCCTTTGACTAGCAACACTGCTGTTGTATTATGTTCTTGTATACTTTATATGTTTATCACTGTAAATATTGGTTTAATATAAAATACTGATTGGTGTAATGATGTATTGTATACTTAATAAAAATATATTGGAATATCAGAGAACAGAATCAACCACAGTCAAGCCATGAAGATCAGAGTGTGATAGCTCATGCCTTTAATCCCATCATCAGAAATGACCAAGTGGTGATCCCTACCTTTAATCCCCTCACTCAGGAGGAAGACATCATTCTGTATTACTATGAGTTCAAGGCCTAACAACCAAGCAGTAGTAGCTCATAGCTTTAATCCCAAATCTAGGATTATGATACAGAGTTAAACCAGAAGTGAAATAGCATCTTCTTTAGGAGAGTTTTCCTGAATCAGCTTTATCAGTAAAAACTTTGAGGCTCTTTTAAACACTTCAAAACACTTAAATGAGGTTTGTGAGCAGCAGGCAGTTGTACTCTACTTGGTGGCAGTGTGAACTCTAAATTTCCCCAGAGTTGAAGTGGTAAACATGTTTCCTGACAATACCTTTACCATGAAGCTAGCTCTTACAGCCCAAGGAGCTGAGTCCCTCAAGCCTTTAAAAATGGCCATTCATTAGCAGATTAAAAATATGGTCAGACAAAGAGATGTACAGTAAATATAGTTTCAAGGAGAAAAAGCTCATTTGTAAAAAATTATAAAATATATACATAGGCTTGAAAGAGAAAAATAATGGTAAGGCAGAGAAAGTCCTTTAACAAGATATAGTAAACTAATAATAATAATACGGAATGTAAAGATGAAATATACACAAAGAGTCTGGATACTATGTTATTGTGTCATTTTTGAGTTTTTTGACCAGAAAGGAAATAGCAAGAGCTACTAAAAGATATTTGATAATAAGTTTTGCTGAATTAATCCAATTTACATATTTGTAAATGCTTTGACTTCAAATTTGATGTCAAAATGTATGTTACTTTGAAGAATAGTATTTATTTATTTCCCCAGAAAATTACAGGCTGTGGATTTATTCTGGGTTAAAGAAGTTAAGATTTGATTGAGGAAGTGCCCCTGTAAAACCTCAGAGGGAAATCGATGGCCCAGATCATACAACATTTCAGATCACAGATGATCCAACTTTTCAGATGACCTCTGTTGTAGTTTCCTCTGATCTCTGTATCCAGAACAGCTTCAAGGAGACTAGTTAAGATAACTCAGTTTCATAGAATACTCCAGTAAGGATTTTAATCATAATGCTAAATTTTCTCAGGATCTCTAGAAGATTATCAACACCCCAAATCAGCAGGAATTAGTCTAGAGAACTAGGCCTACATTTCCCAAAATGACTATGAATGTTTGTTTTTGTTTATAATATTGGTTACAACATTGCTATAGATAATGGTGAGAAAAAAGTTGCTATACAAAGAAGATTAGATTTGGGGTTCTTTTTTAAAAAGACAAAAGTATGAAATTCTGTGAGATTATTCTTTTATACACTTTAAATATTTGACACTGTAAATATTAAATAAAGAGCTGATTTCCCAGGAGCTAAGCAGTCAGGAAGTTTAGGAGGGGTAGCCAGATAAGGAAAATTCTGGGAAAAAGAAACACAGAGCAGACAGTAGCCAGATTCAATGGAAGATGAAAATACTGCACTGAAAAAATTTACCAAGGCACATGGTTAAACATGAAAAAGAATCATGGATTAGAATAAGAATAAAAGTTAGCAAGTAGTAAACTGAGCCATAGGCTAAAGTGTTTATAACTAATATAATCCTTTGTGTGATTATTTTAGACAAAATGGCTATAGGACCAGCTTGGCAGGGCAGAGAAACTTTTGGTTATATAACATTTAAACAATACTAATTTTTAAGTTAATTTTATATATTATGTGAGTCTCATTCTTTAGTAAAATTTAGAACCTACATACTTATATGTAAATATGGTTGAGTGGATACATCTGTGAATGTTCATTCTAGAATTTCCTTAAAATAATAGTAAAAATTTGAAATTTTTATAAGCTCAGAAATAATTTTAGAATGTTAGTTACAATAATGCTGTCAAGATGTGTCATCCATATTTTAAAAGAATAAAAGCATTTGAATTAATTATGCCTCACTAAGGGAAGCTAAAGAAGCTACAACTTACATGCTGTATAAACAGGTTCTGATAAGTAACACATCTATTTAGAGAATGATGAAAAGTATAGGACCCGATGCAAGTACTATTATGGAGGACTTATGTGAAGCAGTCAGAGGACTACCACAGTCACCCAAATTTTGGATTATATGTGTTTTTAAGTCTAGAAAAAAATAACACTTAGGGAATCTATATTTGGAGAATGTGGGTGAAGTATATAACATAAAACTGGAAGTTATATGCATTATAAAATATTAACAAACAAAAATCTCTGAAACATGTTAACACATTAAACAAAAATATTCAGGAATTTCTTGTGTGTAGAAGCTGAATATTCACAAAGAAATCTCTTTTCATTTTCTTATCCTCCATTCTTTCTTTCCTTCTTCCTTTCATTACTTTTTTATTTATTTTTTTCTCTTGTTCCTCTCTCTCCCTCCTTTTATTATTGTCTAACAAAGCATCCATAGATGGTCTGGAACATGTTCTGTGTATTATCCTGGTCCCTGACCCAGAGAGACCCACCTGCCTCTGTCTTCAAAAGGTCGAGGTTAAAGATATGTGCCATCACATTTGATAAGTCTCCCAATGAGAAAAATGTAACTCATCCCTAGTAAATCTAGAATTATGGCCTTCAGACTCTATCTGGTCATTAGTTTGCTTTTCTAAAGCAAATGTTATTGGAAATCAACAACATTAATTCAATTGTATATTACCTGTGTCAGATAGCAGTAGGCATTAATATTTGTAATAGAAACATCAGGCCCAGTGAATAGGAAAAGTTTACCCTCTTGTCCTTCACAGAAAAAGAGCCAACTCCTTCAGACTAAATCTTAATGAATAATCAAATGTATACTGAGACCATAATTGGGGGAACATTTTAACGCACTAAATGTATAAGACCAAGAATCATTATGCATGGGAGGTAGGTTTTCCAATAGATGTTGATCAACAGACACAATGTTATAGTTAATTAAGAAGGAAAAATTCTGGTGCTCTGTAATATAATGAGTTAATTCTCATTATTGATAATTTCTTGTATAATTTAGAATATATTTGCCATTCAAAATTGATATGGTTCTAGACTCAGTTATATGCCATTTTCTTTATTATACAAAGTACATGTGAATTGAAGAATAACATTTTACCTAATATTATTATATAGCAAGCAGAAAGACATATGACTCAGTTTTTTAAAAAGGAAAATGTTCTTTTCATATAGTAGATAAGAAAACAGCACAGATGTAATTCCACCACATATTAGTGGTCAGGAAGATGAGAAGTACCACACTGGCCACAATATCCTGGTGAATGTCAGGACACCCTGCCATACATAGAAAGAATATGTTTCAAGATATATTTATTCAAATGTTTTGGCCCAGAGTAGCCCAGATATCTGGACCAGCAGTCCCAAATAATCACACTAACCTTATATTAATTACAAGTTGTTTGGTCTGTGACTCAGGATTATTACTTGATTTTATACTTTAAGTTATCCCATCTTTCTATTTATATTTATCCACTTGATTAGTATCATTTTGCTCAAAGCAGCATTCTTGTCTTCCTCCCTCTGTGTGTGGACAGCATCTCTGTTCTTCCTCTTCCCAGAATTCTCTTTGTCTGGTTGCCCTGCTTATACTTCTTGTCTCCTTATCTTTTTACCAATCAGCATTTTATTAAATAAATATTTACAGTGACAAATATTTACAGTATACAAGAGCAGAATCCCACAGCAGACTCAAGCATGAAAGATTGAAATACCACATCATAATATGGGTAAAATAAAAATATATATCAAAATATTAATAAATATATTTAAAACATACTGAGTAACATTTCATGGTTTAAATAACAGAAAGTTGGTTATAAGCAAACTTAGAGAACAAGAAATAGCTAGTAAAGCTTCAAACTGAATAATGAAAACTATGCTGTGAATTTTTTGGTAGAAACTATTTTCACTATTTCCAGTGTCCCTTTCCTTGTATTTTCTGTTTTACTATTTAGGGTGAAAGATAAACACTATAGTAATAGAATAAAACTGTTTTTATGTTCTTCTATCTTTTATATGCTTTTTAGGTCTATTTATATTTTAGATGTATTAGTGTTTGCCTACATGTTTGTTTCTGTAGTATATGTGTGTAGTGCCTGCAGAGGTTGGAAATAGAATTACAGATGATCGAGAGCCACCATGTAGGTAGGTACTGAAAACAGAATGTGAGTCCTATGGAAGAGCAGTCTTCATTCTGAGTCATCTTTCTAGATCCTGTCGCTCCTTTTTAACATTTATCTTTCAAGGATTCCTCTAGATTTATTCTGTTCCCTTCTAAAAACAGAGATGAAAAACTTATTTTAAAAGTTGATTTTCAGAGCCTATATAGATGGTATGCTCTCTAAATTTTGTCAGTTCAACAGAAACAAGAGTCACTTGGGAAGATTACATAAGAGCTCTCTCCTTGAGATAAGCCTAAAGGCATGTAAGTGGGGGCATTTTCTTAACTGATAATTATAAGAAAGCCCATTCTTCAATGGGTGATACCACACCAGCACAAGTGGTACTGGGTTGTACAAGAATCAAAGTTGACCTCAAGGGGTGGAATCAGACTGTGTTCCTGTTCATGGGCTGGCACCTTGGAGCCCATTCGATGCAGTGGGTCACCTAACCCAACCTTTACTTAGGGATAAGTGAATCAGACTTTCCTGGAGTAGATGTGCCATGCTAAGCTGACCAACCTTAGGACTTCTTGCCCTTTTGGGGGAGGGGATGTAAGAATGGGGAGAGGGAGGCTGAAGGCTGACTGGGAGGGATTGGGAGGAGGGAAGGGAGGATGAGCATGGGTACATACATAAAAAGATTATTTTTTATTTAAAAAAATAATAAAATGAAGAATAAAAAAGAATCAAAGTTGATCAAGCTATGAAAGGCAAGCCAGTAAGCAACATTACTCTGTGGTCTTTGCTTAAGGACCTGCCTCCATGTTCTTGCCTTTGCTTCCTTTAATGACAGACTATAAACTATTCAATGAGACCCACCTTTTCCCCACTTTTTGCTTTAGTCATATTATTTTGCCACAGAAATGTAAATAAACCTAGGACAGATAATTTGCAAAAGAGCAGAGATCAGTTTCTCAAACCCACAATGAGCTGTTCACAAGTACTTGTTTTTGCACCAGTTTCAGAGCATCTGTTTCTGGCCTTCAAAAATACCAGGTACCAGATATGCACACAGTGCACATACAGGCAGGCACTGGAACAAACAAGCAAAAATATTTTTAAATTAATTCTAAGTTAATAAAATGAATTATGGCTGAAGAAGAGACAAGCTTATATGGAGGACTTGGAGCATTGATACACCAGCTCCACTTTAAAAATCCCAGATTCAAATTTTTATAACATGAGAAGGAGCATCATGAGAAGAGTATCTTGAATATTTTATTTTTTCTACAAGCTATACAAAGCTATATTACAAGATTTGCCTAATAATAATATCTGGCTTTTAGTAAAGTAAATTTGAATTTTAATATTTTATTTTAAATTGTATAAAGTTCAAAGGAAATGCTGAGGTATCAATTGTATAAAGTCTACCAATATGAGAAAGCATTTAATATTCCCTGGAAATCCAAATAAAATAAAACTTCTAATTGAACACTTAGAAAGTTTCTTTTATTTTATATCAATGATATCCAATTGTTTCATTCTTAAGATTTCTAAACAAATTCATTTAAGTTTCTTACTCAATCAATTGGAAAGCATGTACAATTACATTTGTGTACATTTTATATTTATGTGTATATTTTTATGTTATGTATTTACATATATTTTAATATTTCATAGAATTTGAACTAAGCTTATTTGGTAAAACTATGCAATTGAGTCATTATTTATATCTAATTTTGTACTTGGTGTTTCATAATCTTTTGTGTGTAACAAGAGGTTTCTGGATTACCTAGACCCACAGTTCCTACCTGCTGCCACTGCCTATCCAGATCAGAAATCCCAAAGTCCTAAAGAAACACAAAGATACTTATATTAACTTCATGTTGTTTGGCCTATGGCTCAAGCATATTGCTAGTTAGCTCTTTCATCTTAATTCAACACATTTCCATCAATCTGTTCTATCACATGGCCTATGGCTCACCTGTGTTACCTTACATGTTGCTTCTTTGGGCAGCTGGATCATATGTCCTTTAACTATGCCCTCCTTCTACCTATGCTCCAATTCATCTGCCTACTTCTATGGTGCCTGCCATGGCCTAAACAGTCCTTTATTCACCACATATAGACATCCCACATCATTTGTGAAAACATTAGGTATGTCGGTAAAATGGTTCAGTGACAAAAGGAGGCTGAAGCTAAGCCTGATGACCTGAATTCCATCTTCAGAACCCACATGATAAAAGGGGAAATCTGTTTCCTATTTGTTGTCCTCTGACATCCACATATCATGGCATTTATGCATATGCACATAGAATAAAGTAAAATGAAATGTCAATCATGATTTAGTTGGATTGTCTTACTAACATTAGAAACAGTAAATTATTACATTTCATGGAATTTGAAGTAAGAAACAAATTTAATCGCAAATTCTGTTTCTCTTATTTAGTTATTAAACTTTAGCAAATCTCACTGAAGTTCTTAAGGTCTGAATAGTTCTTAATAACATTACATTGATAATGCATACACTTTATACTGTGGGAATCAAGTGCAATAATTTTATCAGTTATATATAGTAAACAAGTTTAAAACGTCATCAAAGAAAATAAGTTTAATTTTGAAATAAATTTTATATTATATAGTACCCAAATTGATTTTTTATAAATATGCATAACAAAGTAATATTTATTGTTTTTGTTAACCCTCAGAAAAAATTGCATTTGAGAGATATACTCCATTTGTTTTTCCAAGTGCTTATGTTTTGACTGAGTTTTATACAGTATTTGAATTATTAATATATGTGTGCAATTTTAAAGACATTTGGATTGGGCTTATAGATATTAGATAGGACATTTAGCATTTTCTACAGTCCAATAATTCTCTATCATACATATAAATAATGACTGAATCTCCTTTTCCTCTCACTAATTTATGGCAAAAGATTCTCAGAACTATTTCAAATGATAGTGATGAAAAGGTGTCTTGATTTTCTTCCTCTTTGTATTCAAAATTCTTGGGAATATTATAGATGATATTCTAGTCGACTTGCACTAAAATATTAAAATATCAGATCATAATGTTGTAACCATCAAGGATTTGTTTTCTTAGTTGTGGACACTTGCAAATGCCAGGATCAAAGGGGTCAGCAAAACCTATGTTAGATGAAAACTTGCCTCACGGTTTACTCATGCCTGCTTGTTTTTTCCTTGAATCAAAAAAACAGAAAGCTTTCCCATCTCTTCTTGTAAGTGTATAAATCTCATTATGAGGACTCATTCCAGATAATATAATAAGGAAACAAATGCCCTACTAGGGTCTCAAAGTATGAATTTTTAGAAGGTACAGACATTTACATGGTTTGATTATAAATCATGTAAGGTACAGTCTCAGACACTATAATGTCAAATGTTGAAATCTTGGAAACTAAATTTCATAATTTTGTTTGATGGAAAGCTGATCTGTGGAGAAGAAATTAGACATTTTTCATTTGTACACAGAGTAGCTATCAAAGTATTACGTTGTGTATTTTTCTGCTCCCTTCTCAAAATACCCTTTGAATAAAAATAAGAATAATCCACTATGATCAGTAAACTTCTGGATCTAGGGTAGTTGCTGCTAGACAAGATCCCTATCATATTACAAAATACATAAAATTCTCAACTAATCTTGGTTGGAGGTTGGACTTTAACTTTGGCTTTGAAAGATGATAAAGTTCTTATATTTTCCATTAAAATAATTTAAAAAATAGTATTTGCTTCATATTTCCTATTTAATGATACTATCAAAATTGTTCACAATGTTTTCTACCATGTAAAAATACACACACACACACACACACACACACACACACATGGCTACTGAATTCCCAAATTCTAACATTATACCTAGCCTACCTGCTAACATACAACTGGAAATAATTTAATAATAATAATAATAATAATAATAATAATAATAATAATAATAATGTGTTTTATATCTGTTTCTTAAAAATGATAGACTTTTCAGAAGAAAATTCAGGTATGTATTTTAGGCATGCTATATGGCAATAATGAACTTTGCAGTTTACAGCACAAGATTTATTAATATTTCTATTAGAATTTCTCTGGGTTGATGATCATTCAATGACTTAAACCTGCTTTTGCCTGATTTTACTGTTTCAAATAATTAAAAACATAAGCATGTCAAAATAGATATAAAATATTGTTACTGTTTAGTCCCTAGTATTTTCCCATTAGATTTGTTTAGATTTGTGATTTCTTTTACATAAATGACTGTATAATGTATTTCTCCATACTGCAGACAACATAGAAACATGGTAGAGAAAACAGTAAAATTAATAGGAAATTTTTATGTTAGTATACCTTGAATAAAAGAATATTTTCATAAAGAGAACACCCTTGTAAAAAATTAATGTGGACACAATTTCCTTATAAGAGAAAGTAAATTTCTACTTAGGCATTCAAAGTGAAACAAGACCTTTCTAATCAATGATTATGAAAATTTGCCTGCTTCAGGAGTATACATCCATGAAGTCATTTATGATTTATTCCAGTAGTGTTTTTATATACAAATTTATTTTCAATTTTTAAGAGATTCACTTATTATTATATGTATTTGGTTATTTCACTTTTGTGTATGTATACCACATGCATGCACTACTCATGAAACCCAGAAGATGACTTCATATGTTTTTGACCTCGAGTTACAGTTGTTTGTTAAGACACTACCTGGATCTTGGAAACCAAATCTCACCCCTCTCTCCAGTCTTAATGATGCCTATTTTTAATTATATTCCTTATTTAGTTTTTGTTTTGTCTACAATTTTGATTGTCAGCAATTTTTGCTCAATTTCAAATGATAAATAGATCATCTTGTAGCCTTGCCATTTATGTTTTGTAAACTGTAAAGGCTTTTAGAGTTCCACTATACTAAACTCAGGACTCTCATGTTTGATTCCCATCACAATATTTATTGTGTGTAAGTATTGTAACATACATGTAATAATCCTATTTTTTAGTAAATAAACAAGTTACATATATATATTACATCTCTGTCATATTTTCAAACATATATTTGTATATTCTAGTTAGAAACATTTCTTGGATTTTCATCTTCCTCAAGCCCCTACCACTCTCTACCTCCCTAGACTCTATGTAACTCACTTTTCCACATATGTGTTTTTGTTTTTGACTTGCTAATTTGAAGTAGAGTCATCTGTGGGATCATGTATTTGGAAATAACCATGAAAGCCTAGTGGGCTCATCATTTTCTATAAACCTGAAAACAATGACTTCTTACCCAAATCCCATCACTGGCCAATATGTTCCCACAGAAAAGTGTAAGACCCAGTGAGTCTCTCTTCATAATCTAAGATTGACTCATGACAACTCAAATTTTTTACAGATTTTATTTGTTTTATGATCCTGAATGTAATATCTATACTAAGCCCAGACTCTTGCAGCCTGTCTTCCATTTTCCTTGCTATTATATTCTTTTCATCTCCTTTACTGTGCTATTCCCTAAACTGTATAGAGGAAGATACAAATACTTCAGAGTTGAGAATGGCAACTATAACTTATTCTCATTCATGAGTCTCTGTATTCACTGTCATTCATTGCAAAGTGAAGTTTATCTGAGTAACAGTAGGAATAGCATTTGTATATGGGCATGATTATAAATATTTAGAAGGATGTTTAACACTGTTGCTTTATCTAAGCATTATAAGACATTAATATCTTTCTGTGGTGTGGACCTCATAGCCAAGAAGAATGTGGTTACTTACTCTCTAATAGCTTTGCCACTATGGTAACCATGGCCATAACTTGCCTAGAAGGTTGTTATTATATTTCATAGTTGGGTAAGATTATTGGTGTCTTTTCTTACCCAGGTGCCTGCATAGTACCTCCCTGAATTGTAAATATTAGCCAACAGGGAAAAAATTTGAAGCTGAGTTTAAGTTTAATTTAAATTTCATGTTGGTAGAAATTATCAAGCACATAGGGTGTGGGTTTGTTGAAGAAAAAACAGGAAAGGGGTTGGTAATATGAGTGTATGAAAAGTGATATGGATATCTCCTATTTTTATAAACCAACTAAAAATGTTAAAGAAACGAGTTGAAATGAAGATATATAGCATAGATAGATGTTTTTCCTAAAATATAGGAGTTACTAAACAAATATTCCAATGTCAGATATGCCCACATAAGAGTTACTAATCAAGGAGGCCCTAGAGATCCTCACAACAATATAGGTCAGCCAGTCCTAAATCTGTGAGTCATGTGGGAGTTGAAAAATCTCTTCCCAGGGAAAGCCTAAGACAATTAGGAAACAGACATTTACATTATGATTTATTACAGTAGTAAAATTATAGTTATAATTCATCAACCAAAATAATTTTATGGTTGGGGGTCAATACAACATGAGGAAATGTACTAAAAGTTACAACATTAGAAAGGTTGAGAAACAATGATATAGGCTCTTGCAGCTTCTCTTGTCTACCTACCAGATATAGTTAAAGAGGGTTTTAACAGGAGCATTATGAATGATCATTTTTCAAACAGTAACCATAGTGATATGTACTTATGTATTTTGTGGATTTGATCTACTTCTCTTCCAATATTGTTATCTTTCTCATGACTATAATACTTATGCAACTGTCATTATTATATTTAAGTATTCATGGTTTCAAATATATATTATTGTCTATTTTACTATGAAAAGTAACTTATGAAATGTTCTATACATAGGATTTTTATTCTTATTTCTACTAAACCTCCTTTTAAATTTAAAAGTAAATATCATTTAAAGATTTAGAAAATTGTTTTACCAGTATTATATTTTTGAATTTTATAGGTTAGTCATCGGTTTTGATCTTTTGATATTTCAACATTTGGGAGTATGGTTTTACCCACAATTACACCTTCGTGTGCAAAAGTTTTTATTGCATGGTAATTTAACATTCTAAATATATCTAAATAAATTTCAATGTATGGTAATGCATCTTCTCAATTACAACAGAAATCCTTACCTCTTGATTGTGTTTTGTGTAGAGTAACATGCTATTGAAGAACAATATGGCATTCCTTGGTCCTCTTCTATATTTTACCACCATTATCTTCTAACATTGTATAATAGTAATGTATAGTACTAATTTAATTATTCAGTATAATAAAAGTTATTATTTATCAATGATTTATTATGTTATCTTAGTTATGGCATTTAGTTTTCTCAACAGTCTTATGAAGTATGTGGTTATATATTACAATTTTGAAAGCAAGAAAACTCACAATTAAAGAGGTTAAAATCAACACATATTTAGTTGAAACAAACTTTAATAATTTTAATTCCAACTTTGTAATTTAATGACTACCCTTAAATAAAATGTGATAGATACCATTTGAGGGTGATTATTGTTTAGATTTTCTATGAGTATAATTAAATTTTTTCTACATTCTCCTTAGATACAGATTACTTAATAAGGAATTTCTATAGCTCATCAGTTATCTGTGAGTATGAGGTTAGCCTTGTCTACATGGTAAGATCCAAGCCAGGCAAAGCTACATAGTCAGTACTTATCTCAAAAATAATTTTACCTAGAAAAAATGAAAGTACTAAGTTATAGACTTAAGTTTTATCATCTTCCAATGACTAAACAAGATCAGCATAATCATGATATTATTCACTATTACTACAAAATAATCAGACCAATATAACAAATATCTGCAATTTAAATAGTGACTTGTCACTTTAAAACCATTTCATGTAGAAAACAATCCTGAAGTTATACAGAGTCTAGTTACAAGAAAGAGTCTATGTTTTCAAATTTCCCATGCCTTCCTGAATAAAAATATGTCTGACTATACTAATTACTTTTGAAAAAAATGAATCAAGATTTTACATTTAATTGCTACTGACTTAATGTCTTTTCTTGCTCCTCTGCTGAAATACATTGATAAAAAATACTGACAAGAGAAATAGTTTATTCCTGTTCACAGTTCAAGGGAAGTTCATGGTAGCAACATCAATCTGGCAGGAGCTTGAGGAAGCTGTTCACATCCATAATCAGGAATACAGAGATATGAATACATATATTCCACTACTCAAATCCCCTTTTTTGTATTTATACAGTCCAGGATATTATCCAGATAATACTAAAACCTACAACGTGTGGATATTCCCACATAAATTAACTCAATCAATGTAATCTCCCACAAGTATACCCAAAGGTCCATCACCCAAGAGATTCTAGAGTCTTTCAAGTAGACAATTAACAGCACCATCAAAAATGCTTTTATGTGTAAATGTACTTGTCTCAGAGACTGATAACTTTAGTTTTAACCCTGGAACCCACATGGTATAAGGAAAAAACTGACATTTTTTCTCATTTATTTTTTTATTTATATAAAAAAGTCATTTTATCCATGTATTTCCTTCCTCCTCCTCCCTTCCATCCTCCAAACCCCTCCCAGATAGCTTTCAACTTTACCACTCTGCATCCCCCATTCCTTTCCCCAAAAGACTGTCCTCTGACTTATATATGTGCGCATGCCATAAAACACATGCGTGTGCATGCATGCATGTGCACATACACACACACACACACACACATGCATGCATGCACACATGCACACACACGTCTAACAATATATAAGGTATGAGGTATCCCTAAGAATTCCTACCTTGTGGTTTCTCTCTTTTAGACACAACTTGTCTTAAATACATCTTAATTTCTGTCAGCCTCTAAAGGTAAGTGATTTTTTACTCCAATTAGAGAGTCACTGAAATGATCTACATTTGTTATACTTGAATAAATTAATTAGGACTCTAAAAAACTACAGCAGGTAATCAGTAAAATTCTTTTATTGTTATTATTTATTAGTTTTGGAAAATAACTTTCTTAAAATAAAGAACAGTTGTTATAGCTTATATTCTCGCTAACATCTAAAGTAACACACTGAACACAAGGGTAAATCTTGATAATAATACAAATTAAGAGCAATTTCAAGTAAATTTTGAAATATAATTCTAAAAAAAGAGTTCTTTTAAACTAAACTTTCTATATAAAATGTGTTGGGCTAGCAAAATATTTAATTATATTATAGTTAATAAATTTCCTTGAGTTTTTCAATTAAATTTCAGCGTTTATTTTGAAAACATATAATATCTAATTAAATATGAATTTGAAGATACTACTGATAATTCAAATGATCTTCACATAGTATTTATTTAAAGTCATGAGCCACTTAATTGTTCACTTACTAATCTGGGCAATAATTCATTTGGTTATGGATTTATTATATATTTATTAAATTCTTAATGAGTGTCAACCATTTTAAATTCTAAAATGCCACTTAAATATGTCACTCTCAATGTATCTTTGGGGCAATGAAAAAGTTTGAAGGAACACAAGAAATGATAAACAAATGCAGTTAAATGAATATGGCAAAGATAAAATTATATTATAGCTAATATTATTTATGTCATTTTGTGATTTCTATAAAAATTATTCACAGTCCTTCAAACTGGTGTACTAAACCAAGGTTAAAATTAAATATAAAAAGCATGCTAGGTGCTCCAAATTTAACCCTTCTATATTCTATAAGAGTATATTTACCTTCATCACATAGTGCTTTCTCCTTTGGTATCTGGATCACTTGTATTAAAAACAGGGAATATATATGTGTATGTGTGGTAATTAGTAATTTATGAAGTTAGAGATACAAAAGTCAATATAAATATTGCCAATATCTTCTTAACTGTTAAAATGATTGTGTAAAATTTATGGTTTGAAAGAAAATAGCCCATAGAAAGAGGTCCTTTTAGGAGGTATGACTTTCTGGGGATGGCTGTGGTCTTCTTGGAGAAAGTATGCAACTGTGGAAGCAGTATTTAAGGTCTCATATGCTCAAACCATACCCAGTGTAAGATACAGTTGCTTATGCTGTCTGTGGATCAAGATATAGAATTCTCAGTTTCTTCTTTAGCACTAGGTCTGCCTTCATACCACAGTGAAGATAATGGACTAAGCCTATGAAACTATAAGTTATCTCCAATTCAATGTTTTCTTTATAAGATTTTCCCTGGTATTTGTATCTCTTCCTCATCAATAAAACAATAATGAAGACAAAATTCATAAATACATAAATATCTACTTGATACAATGTGCCATGATGAAAAAGTTTATATAAAAACCTTTTATGCCTTAATAGAAATAATTCAAATAATTATTTTGGCCTAAGTGCTATTCCTATGAAGAATTCCTTCAGTTATGTTACATTTTTGAGCCATTTAAGATATATAAATTTTCAAGTTGATTAAAGCATACGTAACATATAATTCTCTCTGTCCTGTATCAGAATGATAGCCCCTAAATGTGTTTGTTTTCTATCTGTAGATTTTTTAAATATACAATATTATCTGTTGGCTTTATCAGTCCCATTTTCATTATTCCCTCTGTCTTGTGAAAAAGAATGTGTGTTCATCATATACAGTTTGATTATTATCTACTCAGCAAGCCAAAACAAAATTAATACGAATTAATTTTAAAATAGTTGAGATAAAAAGTCAATATTCAATATGAATAGTTCACATATAGCAGAGACCACTGCTAAAGATGGCTTGGAAAGGACAGTTTTAAACTATTTGAGAATATGATACAAACACTTTTTCAAAGGCCAAGAACTCCAGAAGAATTAGCTGGGGGGAACAGAAAGAACTCACAGAAAAAAAGAAGAAAGTAACACAAGCTGTGTAAAGAAACTTTACTCCATTGTTCATGGATGATAGCTCAGGGCTTCAGTGCTTGCTTTGGACTTCAGAGGAATGGGTTGAAGCTATTGATATTAAGTTCCAGATTTCAGATTTTTTAATATCTCAATTAATTTAGTGCTTGGCTTTGAATCTATATGTAGTGGTCAGTGTTGTGATATTGTAATGAAGCCCTAGAAAGGAACGGGCATTTTTCCACTAAGAGCATATGTATTGTTTCTCTACTTATCCACACTCACAGGGGAAGAAAAGCTAAATTCCCTGAGATGCAAATAACCTTACTAAAATAGGAGATTATATGACAATCATAGTTTTGTATGTGTTTATCATCATTTGACATACATTTGATATGCTTATTATAGAGCCAAAAGAAGACAATCTTCTATAAACAAATCTGAGTTACATATAATTTAAAAACCACATGCAAGTTTGAACACCTACTAAGTGGTGCTGAAGATATGATTGAAACATAGGCATTTCACATGGGTATAAAGAGATAGAAGCCTATTTTTTCACATATACTGAAATTACTGTTAGTCTGCTCTGAGGAAATTTCAGGAAGGTAGCAAAAAACTCTGAGACATTGACATATCCCCCGTATAGAATGTTTATAATCGGTGCTACCTACTAGTGTCATACTGTGGTGAGTGCAAAGTTGCCTATTGTTTTTTCTTTGTATCCTTATTACTTACAGTTCACAAATCCTAGATTTCTATATTTTCTCGACTATTTATGCTTCCCTCATTTTTTGAAACATATGAACATTTTTATGGCATAAAAGAATGTTCATCACATATGATAGATAGCACTAAATCCATTCCTATATTTAGACTTTCACACCATACTACCAATAATACTGTATAGAAGGCTGAATTTCAATATAATCTTTATTTCTCTCTTATTTGATTATCTGAATGTTATAAGATTTTTAAATTCCATCATCGTACTAGCAAATCATGAGAAATTCTCTTGACAATGAGTGTATAAAGCTTTAATATTTCTAAAAAAATTACTTTGTTTTATTTCATGAGTGACAGTTTCTGGATTTCATTATGAATAATTGTCTGATTTAGTGACAACACACATTTTGGTCTAGAATTTATTATACAATTTTAATTAGTAACAAACCTACTATAAATTGAATTAAATCTTTACTAGCCACTTGCATACTTCATATGTGTCACTGACTTCTTCAGGTTTTCTTGTAAACATTAGTGATATTTAGGAACACACTTTTCAAAAAAAGATTTCAGTTCTAGGGGTAAGATCTTTCTGATTTTTCATTACACCTTATAAACATAATTTTCTCCATTTGACAACAGTAGAAATATGTTGATCATGCAGATTATAGTATTATTGTATTATGCTAGATGGTTGCATAGTTTTTAAAATTAATAATATCACTGTCTACTTTTCACACTGTATAAATAAAAGTAGTACACTTTCACACTTAGCATCCAAAACAATGAATGTTAATGTCAAATTGTTTAGAAATGTATATAAAAATCATTTTATACCCAGGTAATTACATTACAAGTCTGATAAAAGCAATGTTGAAACTATTTTCTCTTTGGGAACTTCACTTGGACAGGATGATAATTGGCCCCTTCTCTTGTAATGTGAATAATAATAACACATAGAATAAACATGGAGGTTACATCAGCTGATGTTAACCTCATGATTCAAAAGCTATTTTATGAATACTTTCTAGTATTTGTGAGCCAAAGGTGTGTACAATTTTGTGTCCTTTTCTTTTAAGTAACTGCAGCAAATTTGAACTCCTGAGAATTTAAAATATTTGCAACAATAAATGTAGATTTGGGATATCTCAGTTCTTCCTAGAAAAGGTATACTGATGAAAGTGGTTTTCAAAAGTGGTTCTAAGACAACAGCATCAACATTCCTTGCAAAAAATTTAGAAATTCAGAAATTCTGAATCTGAATTGAGAACTTCTCAGTCATAAATACCTAAGGTAGATTCTATCAGTGTTATATTTTAAAAATTACATCTTACTCATGGGTTATAACAGAACTCCAGTGTGAGAAACCCTCTCCACATATTAAACCACATGATTTGTGATTGTCACCTTGACTTCTAAATCTATTTCTGTCTTAATGAGTGTTAAAAATATATAGTCAGATTTAAATTTGAATTTTTGCTGACTAATGTTTAATACAGTCTATTATAATGCATAAATTTCCTAGTACTTGCTTCTCTTGCCCTTAATTTCCATTACTGTGCACTTGATATTTTTATAAGTACCAAAAAGAGTCATTATCAAGATTTCTTTTTCTGACTTTTAAAATATCCATACTTCATATGTTTTAAATACATAAAAAAAAATACACTTCAAATTATGTCACCTATTTTTCCCTATTGGCTGTTTACAAGATACAGCTTAGAACTAATACATTGTGTCACCAAAGTTTCTTTTAACTCATTGCTAGCCATATGTCTAATAATCCCACAGCACAATGCTTAGAATAATCTTACTACAGCTCAAACAGCAGGCATGCTGACAACTTGAGCTCTAAGCAGTACATATTTTATCAAAATAAGCTCTTTTCTATTAGTTTAAAATATGGTGTTACTGAAAGCCCTACATATTTTCATTAGATAGCCAACTTTTACACTATACAGTCACAGATTTTACTTCTTGAAATAATTTGGTCAGAGTGTCAATTCATTTAAATTGAAGGCAGATAATTAAGAGAGTTATTACTATTAAACTTAGAAAAGATTATTTTTGATAGCTCAGAGTCAGTTGTGCATAGATGTGTAATTGGCTAATGTACTCAACTAGTAAGTAGTAGTATACAGAGGCTTACACTATTCAACTTGACTTCATGTGCTCTTGTTTTCTATATTCTAAATAATGGGACAGTAAAATAAACTACTGAATTTGGAATCTAGACATCTATTTGAATATCTGATTGCATATCTGAATTATAAACTTGTTCATAAAAACTGATACTGTTTTTACTATTCTCAAAATAATGGTAACAAAAGCACAGAGATATTAAAAAGTTTTCACCATATAGATATCACCTGATTTTAAAATATCATGCCATTTCCCCAAACATTATCTCTCAAAAATATCCCATGGCCATGTTGTAGATCAAAGATTAATGTGTTAGCTTTTTGATGAAATGTCAGAATATCTGTCATAATTGACTTGGAGTAACAAAGAGATGGAACTTCATGACAGAGTCTTTCTAGGCCTGTAGTGCAGAAAATATCAAAATTATAGGAGCATGTGGCTGAGGAAAACTGTTCAGTATAAAGAAAGTTGTTGACTTCTAGGAAGCCAGAAAACAGAGAGATAAATGAAGCCTAAGTATAAAAATTAATCTAGAAATAGCATACTCACAATTCTTCCTACTAGGCCTTATTTTGATGAAATAATCACTTGATAAAATTATATTCCTTAAAATCAAATACATTTCAAACTCCCATGCCTGAGTGTTGCTGCATTAAGGATCAAGCCTTCAATACATTAATTATCAATAAATACTATTTTTCAAATTGTAACTGTGAGCAAAATATTAGTAAAGTTGCACATAGTACACTTGTGGTCTATAATGACCTTTACATCAGATATGTATATGGTAGATAAAAATGTTCTTGTTAGTTACTGGGCTTGGCACCCAGCCAATGATATTTTATTTATAAACCAAGATAGTGGATCAACTTTGACTTGGATGTCAATAATCTGCTTATGTCATTTTAGATATTTTTCCATTTAAACTTTAATGCAAATTTTAAATAAAATTTCTGTTTAAATATATATTTTTTGCTCATTAGGTCTATACTTAAATTCAAATATCTATTCTCAGCTGATTATTAACATGACACATTCCTAAGACCACTTTGGAAGAAAATTTACAACCTAGAAAATCATTCATAATATTGAATATTCTCTCAATAGCATCCTATCAAACATCACAGCCAAGTTTGTTAACAGTGCCTTAGTGACATTTAAAAATTAATAATAAATGCCTTTAGAAATTATCAGGAAATAGACATTTAAGAGAAATTTTTGAATATTTTTAGAATAAACATCTTACAAATAAATTGTAAAAATGAGATAAGTGGTATTTATGTTGTAAAGATAAAAATATATGTTATAGAATATAGGTTATTGTCACTTAAATCATGAAATAAAATATTTCTTGACAACATTAAATACTTAAAGATAAACATATTTGAAATGAAAAATATCAGTTCATTAAATAAAACTTTTAAAGATTTAGGTATTATTTGTAAAGAAATGAAGCTTGTAGCACAACTTGAGGACAAAAGTATACATATTTATCAGATAACTACACTTCAATCACATGCATATTGCATAATATCTAACTCAAGATAACAATGCATTGCTCCCTATACTTTTCATTTGTATAGTAAGAACAATTAAAATGTTACAAGATTCTCTGTGACTACCACAGAGTAACAATTTATAGGAAGTAAGATAAATGTTTGGTTTGATATGAATAAGTAGCCGATATTGGTTCAAACTTCAGGAGTCTTATCCTGAGTAGGCATAGCACAATTTTAGTCATAGTACAATTTGTTGAAAAATTTTTGATTCTAATAAACTCAATCCCACATGAAAAATAAAACTTAAGATGTGCCTACATTGAAATTCTTAATAAAGTACATGTAGCACATTCTATAACAAAAGGCTCTGTAAATTGACAATATCTCAGTAAGGATCTGAGAGAGAATCTAGTGTGGTGATCATAGTGTATGTAGGTTTGATGCATGTGAGGAATAAATGAAGTTGTTTCAATTAATGTGTAAAAATATGCCTGTTCAAAGCAACACTATTTATATATCATTCACTAGAATATTACTTTATTATTTAATAAACTGTGTTGGCTTATACTTTTTGCATACTTATGGGTTTCACAAAGACAATTTTGGATATATGTGGCAGAATTAAGGTGTCAGCTGATAAGGTCAGAAGAAGCTTAACCGGGAGCCTGGGACCCTGGAGGGGGTTTGGCCAACCTGGAGGGAGCGTGGCCAACTCTATTGATAAGTGGCTCCTGGGACAGGAGGAGGTTCTCTTCCTGGTTCCTGGCTGCTGGCTGCTGGCTGTTGGAGAAACAGAATCGGAATCCATCGCCAGTCCATTGCTCATCCATTGCTCGGATACTCCAGTCCCTATTCAGGTGCTACTATAAGCAGTTACTAATATCGTGAGTGTTGATTTATATTCCAATAAATATTTATCTTGGACTGATGCCTTGTAAGTAAAACTCTGGCTACAGATGTTTTGTACTTTTATCACAGTTACCCCCTATATCATGTCTTTTCTTTATTCTTTCTCTTCTCACTAGTCCTGTTCCTTTTTCTAGATATTATTGCTTCTAATTTCATGTCATGTACATACATATGGATTTTATATACACAACATTAGAATGGCATTTGCCTTAATGATTCTCATTTGCTTCAATTATCACAATGACTTCTAAATATTGTCCTAAAATATGCCATAATTTTGTTTTCTCCATGTGTGAATAAATTTCATTCTCTGTGTACTCTCATTTTATTTCTCTAGTCTTCAGTTGAAAAGATACTTAGATACTGTTATCAAACTTGGGCATCATAATCAGTTCCATCATTCATCCTAAATTACTCAAATTAACAATAAAAAGCAGATTAGGAATATTTACTCAGTGTAGCTACCTTGGCAAAAAAACAAAGTGATCAAGAAACCCCTCTAAGTTCTGTCTTCAAGGGAAATTTTAAATTGTTGTTCAAGTTTATATACCTCTATGCAGTCAAGGAGTGGTCATATCTACTACTGATCCAATTTTGTTTGGTCTCTAGTCTCAGTACAGTAAAATGATTTGACAAGATTTTAAAATTTTGTGAGATATCTTTCCTGGAGGCAAGTTCTCCCTTTGACTGGGGATTTTGGGTTGTTCCAGACTGAAATTTCCTGGAGAAATTTCCATGTCTTTGATTCTATAGAGTTGTTATTCAGATAGTCAATATGAGAAAACATAGATCATTTTGTATAATTTCATTTTTTTTTTGCCAGTCTGATTACAGCTACCTATTTTGGCCATTGTGAATAATATAATAAACATGGATGTGTTGGTGTCTGTGGCACGCTGAATCAGATTTTATGTCTATTATAATTAATTGGTGTACTTTTCCTTAGAGAAGACTATTTTCCTTCCTCTCATCAACCCATTGTTCCTGGTAGGTTTTTTCTTTGGGGGGGGGGGAACTCATCTGTTTTGTCATCCACATTAGCATGTCACTTGGCACTATTCTGATTCAGCTCATATTTTGGCAGTCATATTGGTGAAATTTTATGGTTGTAGCTTCTGTCAGTACTAAAAGACACAATCTCATTGGAAATTTTCTTATCTGGCTCTTACAATCTCCCCCCCCCCTTTTCCACAATGATTCATGACAATCTTTGTCTCAAAATAAAGTTAATCTAGGTTGTGCTATCATAACAGGATATAGAAGATTAGGTAATTCATAATGATCACAGGTTTATATAATCAAAATTTTGTACATTTAAATATAAGAAACTGGCATCTGATGAAAGTCTTACAGTCAACATAACAGAAATTATTTATGGGTGGCAGAACATAAAGGTCCCATTCTCTAACATTGTTGCTTTCAAACCAGAGAAATTCATAGAGACTTTTTCTTTTCTGGATTTACTTTCAAAGTTCTTAATAATCAATAAAAGGTGAAGGAGTGGTGTCAAACTTGTTAGGAGTCATTCACTTAATTTTTATATCACTCAAATATACTCACATAATGCTGTGTTCTAAGATGACCTCTATTACTGTTTGTAATAAAAGAGTGCAAGTTTTGAATGTGAACTATTATAGAGTTGACTTTCAGGTAGTGGTAAATATGGAATAAACCTTGTTTGTATTTTTGTAGTAGATTTTGTAAATAGTTACATAAATAACAAATTCATATAAAAAACTAAATTTTAGTAATAATCAACATTTATTTATTTATTTTTAGTGTCTTTTGAATTCTTAAATGTGCTCAATATTGCCCACAAATATATATCTTATCTAACAAAATTTATAATTAAGCTTTAAAGCTTACACATTGATTCTTACTCAGTTTCGCATGTCCTCCATATTTACAAACAAACATAAAACAGTAAATTATTTAGATCACCTTGAACTTATCTAGACAGATCTCAAAAAAAAGGGTTTGGGATATAGTAGGTACATAATTAGCCTAGTAGCTAGCTGTTCTGGTAGGGTGGTCAAGTATTTAAAGCATAATTCTGGATCTATTGTTCCAACTAAAAATATTACTGTTCTCAACCCTGAGACTTTTATGCCTTAACTATTGCATGAGGCATAAAATCTTAATGTACATTTAAAAGTGGCAGTTCTGATATTGGGTATGATGGATTACACCTACAGTCACAGTACTCAGATGAGGCAAAGGATTGCTGTATTGCTGTTAGTTCAAGGACATCCCAAGCTACAGCATAAGACCTTTATTTTTTTGTTTGTTCTTATTTTTCTCAACAGGATTTCTCTGTGTAGTCCTGGATGTCTTGGAACTTGTTTTGTATACCAGGTTGTCCTCTAACTTAAAAATATCCTCCTGTCTCTGCCTCCCAATGACCATTACTTAAAAAATAAACTTGGTTCATTTTTCTGTTTTCCTCAGAGACTTGTATTCAATTAATACTCAAAAGCAGGTGAAGATGATTAGAGCAGAATTTTCATCTTAATTCACAAATCAAGGTTTGGGTGACATGATCCAGAATACTCTTCATTTCATCAATCTATGGATTGTGTCCTGGGATAATAAGTGGAATGAAAGTTTGGGGCCCTCAGGATACATTCTGAATTCTCTTGTTCTTTTTTATTCTTATTTTTCAATAAATCCTCTTGATGTTACTGACATTGGGACAAAATCAGCTTATAATCAGAATACTTTAACTTTAAAAAATACACCTATTCTTGTTCTATAATAACACTACTTTCCCTGGGCATACAGGAAATCCTTTTCCTTCATGTTTTCTTTGTGGGTCTAGTGTTTTTCACATTTCTTGCAGAAAATATTTATCATGTCTAGGGAATACTAATAACACAGAAACAAGTGAATTTTCATTAGTTAATTCTACATTTATTAGTCCAAGAATAAAGAAAGCAAACTGGAACAAATTGATAAAATAATTTCCCATATGGTCTGTTTTCCAGGAAAAGTCTGAGCTTCCTTAGGTCTTATAAGTATGCAAGGATTGTTATTAAAAGTGATAAGGACTGGAAAGAAAGATTAATGTGTTAGCATCTGTTGGTTAAATGTGTAATCACCTTAATTCCAGTCGTAGAACATTGCATTTAGCATTGGCCTCAAAAGCCCATTATACATATTTTTTACTCATTCATGAGACTCTATTTTATAGAATAGTATTTCTATATGTTTTGTGTTGTCTATCAATTTAATGCTTAAATATTCTTCTTTAGAAAGATATTTTTACTCATAGACTAAAAATAGTGGAATCTTTCTACCATCCATTTATTTCCCATCCTAGCATATGATGTGCTATAGTAGAAGTAAATGAATATTTGTAAAAAGAATAACTATATATTTTGTAGTTACCACCTCTCTTTCCTCAGTATATGTGTATAATTACATATTCAAGTTGCACTAATATTTACTGACCACATTAAGATTGTCTGATGACTAATATTTGTTTATGATTAATTAACATTTGCTCCTCTCACTCAACCATCTCTTTCTTTAAAGATTTGTTCCCAACTCTTTTTGGTTACAACCCATTATGACTCCAATTTGCTAAGGTGATCTATATTTTCTCTTCTTACAGGAATCTCTGGAGGTTTCTCTTTAATTCCTTCTAACCTAAGCTATTCAGAGGTTATGATTTGCAGCTTGGGTATTCTTTGCTTTATATGTAAAATCCAATTATGAGTGAGTACATCTCATGTCTATCTTTCTGGACTTGTGATAACTTGCTCAGGAGGATATTCTCCAAGTCCATCCATTTGCTGAACATGTCAATTTATTTTTTACTGCTGAGTAGTACTCCATTGTGTAGATGTACCACAGTTTGTTAATCCATTATTCAGTTGAGGAGCATCTAGGTTGTTTCCATTTTTGCTATTGTGAATAATGCTGCTATGAACATAGTTGAGCTAATGCCATTGGGGTGTGAATGTGCATCCTATGGGTATATGCCCAATAGTGGTATCACTGTATCCTTGGGGAGATTGATTCCAGGTTTCTGAAGAACTGCCATACTGCATTCCAGAAAGACTGTATAAGTTTACACTCCCACCAACAATGGTGGAGTGTTCAACTTGTTCACATCCTCTCCAGCATAGACTCTCATCTATGTTTTTGAACTTACCCTTTCTGACAAGTGTAAGTGGTATCTCAAAGTTGTCTTGATTTGCATTTCTCTGATGGCTAAAGATGTTGAACAATTTTTAAGTGTCTTTCAGCCATTTGTAGTTCTTTTCTTGAGAATTCCTTTTTAACTTTGAACCCCAGTTTTAAAAGGGTTATTTAGGTTTTGAGGCTCTAGTTTCTTGACTTCTCTGTATATTTTTGAGAGCAGTCCTCTGTTCAATGTAGGATTCAGGGAAGAATTATTTCTTAAAGGATCAAAAATGAGATCTAACCCTATTCATTATCACAATTCTCACAAGTTGTGAGAATGTTTGAAACAAGTGCTTAAAGACAGTATTAAATGGCTAAAAGCTTTTGTATCCCCAGTCCGTTCTATAAAAGGATTTCCAGGACAGTCAAGGCTACACAGAGAAACCCTGTCTTGAAAAACAAACAACAAAAGCAGAAAAGATTTTGTATTTCTAACTTATTGAAAACATAAAACAGACAATAATTATCACTCTCAACTAGAACTTACCATTTAAGAATATGAGTTCCATACAATTAATATTTAATTAAAACATTCAAGCTATTTTATAAAATTATTAACTTAGTTTTGAGTGTGATGGCCTAATGCCTTTAATTCCCACACTGGAGAAGCAGGCACAGTAAGATCTCTATGAGTTTTTCCAAGACAGACTACAAAATAAAACATTATCTAAAAAAAAAAAAAAACAACAACAACAACAACAACAAATAAAGCTATATACACTACTGGTATTTGATAGTTAAATCCAGAGTCTATATGCAACTTTCAAAAATGATCCATAGTATTTAATAGCTGTATTGACACTGCACTTTTTTTGCACACTTATCCCCCACTGGAATGTCATATAAGCTAGATTAATTTTGGTTTATGAAAATGTGCAATTCTAAATGTTATTAGAAGTATTTTTAAAACATTTATTGTATTAAAGGTCAAAAACTAGACTTTTATGTACAAAAACAAGGATGAATTCATGTTTATAGGTAGACACTTGTTACACATACAGAATATTTGTAATAATTTTTCTTGTTATTGTATGTTCTTAAAATGAATATATTTTATTGTAAATCATGTCATATAATATACTTCAAAAATCTGAACACTAAATACATACTGTGACAAATAGGTATACAAAAGTTCTTTATACAGTATCTACATTTACAATTTTCTTCTGAAGGCATATTAATATTTTTCAGGAATCTATGTGAAGTACAGGATTTTCTTACAAAATTAGAATGTTTTTCCAGTGTTCCCAATACCTTTGGTCCAATTTCCAGTGTGAGAAGTACAGTTCAGTGATATAATGCTTACATATCTATTATATTCAGGGTCATGTGCTCAAACTCAAGCAGTCAAGAAAGAAATTATCAGTTACTCTTTTCCCTTTTGAGAATATTCCTATTTTTCAGGCTCCTTTGTAGTTAATGTGACTTGTGACCTGTGACTTGCCCCTGACCAACATTATAAATTGAGATGTTATTAAGTAGAAAGGAGAAATTACTTTCCTTATATGAGGTTTAAGATTCAAGTGATATTGTTATTTGAATGAGAAATGTCCCCAGTAGACTCAGGCATCTGAACATTTTTCCTCCAGTATAGGCAATGTTTGTGGAGGTACAAGATGGCTTTGATGGAAGAAGCACCTAACTGGTACTTCAACTTTTAGTTTGAAACGAATTATTTTCAGGCCCTTGAGAAAGCCATTTCTGGGTTTTAAAAGGGAAAGATACATCTCAAAGGAAAAGTGGAAGGATTCAGCTTTCTGATCCCTTGGGATTAACGTTTTAAGAAAGCAAAGTTTGAAAGACGTCTTTGGATATTCACTACAAAAAAGTCATCAAAATATTTTGACAACACTTAACTTTTCAAGACATATCTCAGAAAAGAGGGTTTACATGTATTAGGCACATGATCTCAGCCTGATAGCTAATTGTTCTGTTATGGTTCATCAAGTTGTCTAGCCTTTCTACAGGAAGCACTTCACTGAGGTTTGTCATTGGGAGTTTATAGCCTTGTTCAGCTTCTAATTCATTCTCTCCTTCTTTATTTCTCCTCTTCCTCCAGTCTCCTAGTCATTAAGTATTCTGTCAAACTAAAAATCCAAATAACTCTTGGTTCTATAAATTATTTCTTGTCATGATATTTTATCACCACAGAAAAGAAACTAATATAGTACTTAAATTTGCCATTAACTTTGTTCTCATTCTGTTGTCTACTATGTTCTTGAAAGAAAAAAGAGTTTATTTGGATTTACAGTTTGAAAGAATACATGATGACCAGAGAAGCATGGCATACAGAAAACCCCAGTTAGATTTGCTAAGTGGTACCTATTGTGAAAATTATTCATTTCATTTATATTTTTCCAATTTTGTGGAGTATATGTTTTTAAAAATTAGTCCTTCTGATTCTCTGGATTTCTTTGTTGCCTGTTATGTCAACATTTTTTTCTAATTTTGTTCTTTTGGATAGTCCCTCTCAAAATTTGTTAGTTTTGATAAGTGTATGTATATCTTAATTTTCTGGAAAAGAGAAAACATGTTTTACTAATTGTATTATTTTCTTTGTTTTTAATTTGTTTTTCAGCCCTCAGTTTTACTGTTTCCTATCATCTACTTCTCTTGTGTTTACCAACTTCTTTTTGTGCTATACTTTTCAGACGCTTAAGTTGCTAGTGTGAAATCTCGCCAATTATTCTATGTAAGCACTTAATGCTATGAACTTTGTTCTTGTAGGGCTTTCACTCTGTCCTATAATGCTTTGTATTATTCACATTTATTCAAGTATAGAAAGTCTTTCTTTCCTTTACTTCTGTCTTGACCTATTTTTCATTCAGTAGAGAATGTTTTAGTGTCCAAGAAATTGTAAAATTTTATTGTTTCTATTGTTGATATACAGTTTAACCAATGGTGGCCTGATAGAAACCATGGTGTTATTTTAATTTTCTTGTATCTATTAAGACTTTATGTCTTTGCATGTGGTCAATTTTGGACAGTTTCATGAGTTTATGAGAATGTATATGTTTGATCTAAAATCTGTCCTACCTTTAAGATGTACTGGGGAAATGGATGCCAACCAATATCTGATTTAACATGAGGCCTACTCCATGAGAATGTTTCAATGTCTAACTCTGCATAAATAGCTGAGAACCAGAGACTAGATAGCCCAGAAATTAAAGGTTGACCAAGTAAGACTGGTCTTAAAAAGTCAATGCAAAAGGAAAAAGATTTATAATTTTTGAAGAGAACCTGGGAAGAACTGGGTGGAGGGAAAGTGGGGAATACTTTTTAAATTTAAAAAAAATGGAAAAAAATCAACATAATATTTCCTAATGAAATTCAGCTATATTCACAGATCAGTGTCAAAATTACACAAAGATTGGTCAAGGCAATCCCAATGAGTCCCAAGAGCAGGAAAAAGAGTCATCTCACTGTTAGGAGTACTACTGCAAAAATAAGATAATGGCCAAAGCATATAGGCAAAGGACTTGCTACATATTCAGGTAGTCCTGGTACTTACTGCTTTAGTCTTTTTAAGCCCTTATGTACCCTGCTTGATTGATCTGGTGGGCTGGTTTCTCTTGGTGTCCTTCATTTAATCTTATTCCAACAAATTTTTCTTCTCCTCTTTCTTGGCATTCCTCAACCTCTAAGGTAGAGACCTGAAGAAAACCTCTGATTTAGACTGTCATTCTGCATAATGTCTGGCTGTGTGCCTCTGCATTCCTTTCCATCTTCTTCCTGAGAAATCCACTCTGATGGCAACTGGACAAGGCACTGTAGGAGTGCTTTTTCCTTGTCTTCTTGCATTTTGTTTTAGTTTTTGTGGTTTTCTCTTTGAGACCTGCCCTTTTCTTTAAAAAAGGAATAATGGAGTGAGGCTGAATCTAGGGAAGAAGGGAGGAAGTGGGGGAGCTGGGAGGAATGGGGAAGAGGAAATTATGGTGTAGATGTATGTGAAAATAATCCATTTCAAAAATTTAAAACTGTTTTCAATAAAAAATATTTAAAACCAAACAAAAACAAAACATAAAATTTATATATCTAGTTATGAGGCCATGGCCTAGGGATTAGATAATGATTAAATATGACCAATGTGTTGTAGTGTGTTTCTGGCAGGAGTTTCCAGCCTAGCTTCATGCCCTGCCTTTCTGGCCTAGCCTCAAGGTTTGGATCCGCAGACCTACAGACCCACAGAGATACACAGACACAATAATTTCCTGCTGATTGGCCTAGGGCCCAGGCATATAACTCACTAACTCTTTACCCTTAAAGTAACCCATGATTCTTATCCTGTTCAATCATGTGGCTTGGTACCTTTTCTCAGAGTAGCATAGTTGTCCTCTGCATATGCTAGCTTGTCTGGCAACTCTGTAGCATCTCTGCTCTGTCCTTCCTGTTTCCTGATTTTTCTTAGAGTGATTAGCCTGCCCATATTTTCTGTATGCCTTTGGCCAATCAGCATTTTTATTAAAATAGTAGGCAGGACAATTATTTACAATGTAACATAATCCCCCTACACCAGTGTTTTCCAGTTTGTTGAATATTCTAAGAAGTATAGTAAAGAAGAGAGACTGTAATTTAGGAAATACTTTTGTATTTTGATAAAATGGACTCTTGCATTAATTTATTTATTTTATGAAAGCTATATTAGTTGTATAATATACATTATTAAACACAGGAAGAAAAGAATTTCAGGTACATGTATAACCAAGTTTCAGAAAAAAATATATATGTGATATAGGAATATAGCTGGATATACATTTTCTGGTAATATTACTATAGATGTCTTTTATTAACTTCACTGGATATAGAAGTCCCACCAAAAGCAAAAGCAATAGTCTCAAGTTTACAATATTCTCAATAGATTGGAAGAGTAAACTCTGGCTTCAGGGGTGCAAATGCAGCCAAACACTTCAGGTGCCAAGACTTTAGAATTTGAGAATATCAAATAACTCAACATCTGCACTCAATCTGCCTTTAGAAATAAATGGAGTAAGAGACCAAAAAGAAAAGAAAAGAAAAGAAAAAGAGTAGTAACTTAGAGACTATAGTGCCACATAGGTATTTACAGGGGCTCACTGTGAACTGTGATAAGGAGACAAACAGTGGAGTCCAAGGCTTGCCAATTTGGAAACCTGTAAATGGCTGTGTTCTAAGCATAAGGCATAGAAATATGTATAAATATTTCAAAAGCTTAAGACATATCCTTGAATCATGTTGTTCTGTGATAAGATTAAAGTCATCTTATTTGTTTCTGGTTATACTGGAAAAATTGGTGTCTGGAATTTTACTTTAACTTGTACCACTTGTCAATAAATGATGCAAGAAGGTTTAATTTTAAGAGAAAAATGTATACAACTAGCTAAATAAAATAGGTATATTATAGATAATCTCATTAAAAATTGAACTTATAAATACAGGCACATACATTGATCAAGTAGCAATTAGAGAACCAAAGTAAATCCTAAGTGAAATTAAGAAATTAATGTATGCTTTAAACTGCATAATAAAATATGTCCTGGAGAAAATATGAAAATAGAAAACAAATCCTATTTCTTGCAGAAGAATGGTGATGATATATAAATATGTGAATACAAAACTATAGTGCATACTATATGTGATAAAATTACATGCAGTTGGAGAGTGAAACAGGTAGTATGGAGTTCAATGATTGTAGATATGCTGATAAATAGAAGAGAACATGAAAATCTCCAACACCAATACTGAATTAACTTAAGAACATAACAAGTCTAACAAGTTTAAATGAAATGAGAAGCCATAAACTATCAGGATAGTAAAGTTCTTTAAATTGTTTTGTAGAATTGTATTAGACACTTATGTTGCTATAATAAAATACACCTAAAAAAAGAATCTTAAGAAGGACTTATTTCAGCTCACAGTGAAAGCTATAATGTGTTTTGACTGCAGGACTGGAGACAGCTGGTATTACACTCTATCTGGTGTCAATAAGCAAACACTAATGTAAGCTGATGATGGACCAGTTTTTTTTTTAAAACTACAGTCCAAGACCCCAACCCATGGAATGATGTATGTAAGTCAGATCTTTCAACATCAATTAATCTAGTCTAATATAGCAATGATACTCTCACATGCTCAAGACTTAGCTGCTAGGTGATTCTACATACTGAAACATTGACATTATAATAATTAAAGCCAAATATATAAAAAATTCATAAGTTGTACATAGGCTGAATATTATAAAACAAGGTAGTAATGCATGGTTTTCTAAAAATATGCATTGCTTACATTAAGCATATCTTAAATATGAGGACACATAAACTTTGAAAGTACAAGACTGAAATATATATATTTAAAAAGAATTAATAAAAATGTGAAAGTAGAATTAGACAAGTCAACAATAACAGAACATTTTAACAAACTTCTTTATAATAAATACAATAATAAGAGAGGATCATTAGAAAGCAATGCGATGTTCATCTTGTTTTGTAGAACTCGAAGACCTCAAACTGTGAAATATGCATGTTAATTTGGTAGGCTATTTTTGTAAATTTTCTTTAAAAGGGTAATCAATTATTCCACAATTGTAGAAGATTAGTACCTGAAAGATCAAAGTTTCAAACATAAATCTTCCTTTGAAGTCTATGTTCTTTTATTTAAGTCACAGTATACTAGTACTTGTGAAAGAGAGATTCTAAAGTATTTTCCTATATTGGAATTTCCTAATATGCTTTACTTTTGAACAACTTATAGGAGAAAGAATATACTATGGAAAAATTTGTCATGGAATATACAAAATAAAGTAGAGAAAGCCCAGGATTCATTTAATTTGCTCTATTGTTTTGTAACTTTTCTATTTAAACACTGAAATTTCTCACTATTGGTACCACATTGAATCTCAGAAACTGTCCTTTTCATCCTTCTTCTCTCCTTCCCTTCTTTATCAAAAAGCGTCTCAATTGATTTATATTCAATAAAATTATTGTTTTTCATTTAATAAACTCAGAAGGCTTACTTAATAATAATAAAAAAAACTTTGGGTACATTACTGCAATCTTAGCAACTGTCAAGTAGAGAAAAGAGAATCATGAACTAGGGTGCATACAGGGCCACATAGCAAGGTCCAGGTCACTCATTCTACACAGGAAGATCATGTTTAAAAATAAAAACAAAATATCTTCTGTTTTATTTCTCTTCTGTGTGTTTTTTTCTCTGCTTCAAGGAGATGGGAACAGATCTAAACAGAGAATTCTCAAAGGAAGGATTTCAAATGACCAAAAGATTCTTTAAGAATTGCCTAACATTCTTACCCATCAGGAAAATGCAAAGTTAAACAATTCTGAAATACCATCTTACACCGGTCAGAGTGGCTAAAATTAAAATATTGATGGGGATGAGCAGTAAGAGGAACACTCCTCCATTGCTGATGGAAATGTATACATATATAGCCACTTTGAAAATTAGAATGGCAGTTCCTCAAAAAACTGGGAATCAATCTGCCTAATGTTCCAGAAATACCACTCTTGGTCACACACCCAAATGATGCATATCATACCACAATGATATTTGCTCAACTAATAATAATAATATCTAGAATGTGAAAAATACTATGCTTTTGTAAAGTGTAAATATTTATCACTTTAATATTAGTTTAACAAAATGTTGATTGACCAGAAGCTAGAAATACAGAAACTATAGGTGGGACAACCAGACAAAGAGAATTCTTGGAAGAGGAATATCAGATCAGATACCAGCCAAACACAGAAGATGTAAGATGAGAATGCTACACTGAGAAAAAGGAACCAAGCCATATGGCTAAACATGGATAAGAACCATGAGTTAGTATAAAAGTTAGAGTTAGCAAGTAATAAGCCTGAGCCATAGAACAGTTTTTAATTAATATACACCTTTGTGTGATTATTTGGGAAAAAATAGTTGCAGGAAAATCTGAGCAGGACACAGAAACTTCTGATTACATATGATGTTCAAATGTAGGGCAAATATATACATATAAAGCCTGAGTAAGCTTAAAAAAATTCTAGATCACAGAAATGGAACAAATAACAGCTTCCTAGTTGTATTTCTTAAATGGGCCATTGCAGAATTGGGTTTCTGGTCCAGACTAGCCCCACAGTTAGAAGCTACCCACCACTGCTTATCTGGACCAGCAATCCCAAAGTCGCAAACACACAGACGCTTATATTAATTTCATGCTGTTTGGCCTATGGCTTAGGTATATCACTAGCTACATCTTTCATCTTAATTCAATACATTTCCATTATTCTGTCCTCCCATGTGACCTGGCTCACCTCTTTTACCTTAAAAGTTGATTCTTGAGTGGCTGGAAAGTGTCTGTCTCTGACTCTACCCTTCTTCCCCTATCTATACTTTGATTTCCCCGACTATTTCTAAAATGCCTGCCATAGATCAAAATAATCCCTTTATTTCACAGCATACAGAAAGATATTCCCACATCAGGCTGTAGTAGAGAGTGATATGCCAGCTTAAGCTGCAAAATTGTGGCTTTGCAGCTTGCAGTTTAAGCTGCAACATAGTGGGTACCTGCAGTCTCACGAGAGCCTTGATAAAAACATGAGTTGTATATGATAGATCAGATGTTTCTGTTCATACTGAAAAAAAAGGAACAGAGTCAAAGATAGGTTCTTGATAGCAGCATTTTCTCAGGAGGGTACTATTTGCTATTGGCAAGCAGAGGCATGGCTCCTTTATGAAGAGCTTCCTAACTCAGACTTAGCAACAAAAACTTCAAGGCTCTTTTGAGAGTCCCTGCTGCAATACACTTAAATGAGGTTTTGAGCAGTGAATGGCAATGTTCTACATGGTGGCAGTGCAGACCATGAAATGTCTGAGTTCAGGTGATAAATCTGATTCCTGCTAGTATGCCTGCCATGAAGCTAAGGTCTCACAGATCAAGGAGCTAGGTGGAGCAAGCCACCATAGTCATAGCCTTTAATCATAACCACATTTTGGCTGATTAAAGATGTGGTTAGAAAAAAAGAGACATACAGTAAAGACAGGTTCAGACAAAAAAATACAAATGGTTTACATTGGGCTTAAAAATATTTGTAGGTTTGGGAGAGAAAAGAAAATAGGTAGAGAAATTCCTTTAAAAAGAAATAATAAGCTGTAGTTAAAAGCAGGCATTATCACCTTGACCTAGAGGTGTAGCTTTTGGGCTTTGAGGCCCCAGTGTAAAGGGTGTGGCAAGGCCAGTTTAAGACTGGGTGCATACTGTCTCTCCTCCTGCATGATTTCACTTGCTCTTGGAGGAGGGGCCAGACCTGCTTCCACTATGTAGACCAGTCCAGCTTTCCAAGAACTCCACAATTGTTTAATCTCTTGTATCTGTTAGTGTTTCCCTATAAACCCCTTAATAAATATTAACTTTATAATCTGTTGATAGTGATTAATACACTTTATACAATAAACCACATAAATATAGAATATATACAAAGAATCTGGATACTGTATGCTATTGTGTTGTTTTTTTAGTTTTTTGACCATAGTCAAAGAAGTAGTAAGAGCTGCTTACAGATATTTGATTATAAATGTTGGTGGGCTAATACAACCTATATATTTTGTAAATACCTTGACTTCAAAGTTGAAATCAAAAGATGTTATTTAGGAGGAGAGGTTTTATTTTTAGTTTCAAGGAAAATGGGAGAGTGCGGATTTACTTAGTGTTAAATAAAATGAAGTTTGATGAAGGAAGATCCTCTAAAAAAGTCTCTGATGGGAAAGGATACTTTATATGATCCAACACTTCATATCACCTGTATTGTAGTTACCTCTGAGATCTGTCTGCATTCAGAACAGTTTCAAGAAGACTGGCTGAGATGATCAAGATCCACAAAATAATCCAGTCAATATTTGACCATAATCACACATTTTCTCAGGATTCACAAAAGATTACCAACACCCAAAATCAGTAGCAAGTAGTTTATCAAACTATGCTCACAATCCCAAAAACTAGATCTAAATTTTTATCTTTTTTTACAGTATTAGATACAAATTGTTATAGATAATGGTGAAGAAAAAAGCTATAAAAAGAAAATTATATTTATAAACTTGTTTTTAAAATGGTGAAATTTATAGGTCTATGCTTTTGTATACTATAAATATATGTCAGTATAAATCTGATTCAGTAAACCACTGATTGACCTAAAGCTATACAGACAGTATAGGCAGAACAATGAGACAAGGAGAATTCTGAGAAAAAGAAGAACAGAATATATGCCATCCAACCATAGAAGAAGCCGAATGAAAATCTGCATTGATAAACATGAATAAAAATCATGGGTTAGTTTAAGAGTTACTAAGTAATAAGCCTGATCCATAGGCAAAATAATTTTTAGATAATATAAGCCTATGTGTGCTTATTTGGAACTAAATGGCTACAGGACCGGCCAGGTGGGACAGAGAAACAACTGACTAGAGGAAATAACTTAGATTTCCTTCAACTGAAGAATGGGTACTAAAAATATTTTGCATTTATACAATGAAGTACTACACAGCAGTAGAAATAGACATCCTTATATTTGCATGCAAATGGATAAAACTAGGGGGGAAAACATCCAAAATCAAGTAACAGACCCAGAAAGACAAACAAGGTATGTATATGCCCCAAAGTGGATTTTAGACATAATACAAAAGATAACAAGGCTACAATCCACAAACCCTGAGCAACTAGGTAACAAGGAGGACCCTAAGAGTACATTCATGGATGCCCCTGAGAAGATGAAATTGATAAGATCTCCTGAGTAAATTGAGACTATAGGGTGAAGGGGGTGAGAGGCGGTAGGAAGAGAAAATGAGAGAATGGGATGGTCGAGTTGGAGGATGAACAGAAAGGGAAAAATCACAAAACAGATATCTTGATAGAGGAATCCATTTGAAGCCTAGGGAGGAACCTGGTGCTAGAGAAATACCCAAAAATCTACAAACATGACCTCAGCTAAGATACCAAGCAATAGTGGAGAGGGTGCCTGAATTGGTCTCCCCTGTAATCGAATTGGTGATCATCCTGTCCGCTTAGAACCTCCATCCAGAAACTGATGAAAGTAGATGCAGAGCTCCACAGCTAAGCACTGGATCAAGCTCTCAGTCCAACAAAGAGATAGAGGAAAGATTATATGAGCAAAGGGGCCAAAATCATGCTGAGTAAACCCATAGAGACAGCTGACCTGTGCTATTGGGAGATCACTGATTCTGGACTAACAGCTGGGGGAACCTTCATGGGACAGAATTAGGACCTCTGAATGTGGATAACAGTTGTGTGGTGGATGCAGTTAATGGGGCCTATGGCAATGGGACAAGAAATTATCACTAATGCATGAACTGGCTTTTTGGAGCCATTCACTATAGAGAGACCTTGCTCAGCCTGATTCTGAACAAGGGGCTTATTCCTGCCTCAAATTGATATGCCAGACTATATTGACACCCCCTGGGAGGCCTTACACACCCTGAGGAGTGGATGGGATAGTGAAATGGGTCAGAGAACTGGGAAGTGACTGGGAAGAATGGAAACAGGGGAAACAGTGGTTAAAAAAAATTACCATGATAGAAGGAGCCATTATGGGGCCAGAGAGAAACCTGGTTCTAGTGAAATACCCATAACTCACAAAGAAGACCTCAGCTAAGAATCTAAGCAATAGTAGAGAGGCTGCCTAAACTGGCCTTTATCTATAATCATATTGATGATGACCCTAATTGTCATTATAGAAACTTCTTTCCAGCAAATGATGGAAACAGATACAGACATCTGTAGTTAAGCACTGGGTCTAGCTCCCAGTCTTGTCAAAGAGAGATGGGAAAAATTATATGAGCAAAACGGTCAAAATCATGATGAGAAATACAAGAGACAAATGATCCAAGCTATTGAGAGCTCACTGGCTCTGAACTGACTGCTGGTAACCAGCATGGGACTGAACAAGACCCTCTGAATGTGGACTAAAGTTGAATGGCATGAGCAATTTATGGAGCCTCTGACAGTGGGATCAGAATTTACTCCTAGTTCCTGAACTGGCTTCTTGAAGACCATTTCCTACAGAGGAACACCTTTTTCAGTCTTGACACTGGAGTTGGGGGCTTGGTCCTACCTCAACTGGATATGCTAAACTGCATTGACTCACCCTGGGATTCCTTACCCTCTCTGACTAAAGGATGGTGGGATGGGGTGGGAGAAAAGCTGGGGGATACAGGGAGGGAGAGCAATGGTGGGTATGTTAAAAACTTTTTGATAACCAAAATTTATTTTTTTAAAATTAAAAGAGAAGTGTTTTTCTCAAGCATAAAAGATATTAGGGCATGTAGTGGTGACTTTTTGAGTCTCCATAGACTATCTTAATAACAAATAACAAAGAATAAGCATAAGGAAAAAAGGTCAGGCATTATATCAGATTAGTGGATTGCATTTTATTTTATCAATAATCAAATTTCTTTTTAAAGTTTTTATGTCTATCCACCTCAGTCTTATCATCATTATTTTGTGCACATTTTATCTTTTAGGAAAAAAAACCTGAATAAGAAATGAACTGATTATAATTTTGATATTTTACTATTCCTGATCATGAGTAGACACTCAGCCTTGGAAGTCATTATCAGGTAATTTGTTTTACAGGAATCTTTATTATAAGATTCTGATCATATTTTAGCCCTTTTCAACTTTGGTAAAGTTATTATTTATAGGAAAGCTTACAGTATTTGAAATAAAATATTATTAAGCAAACCAAAGCTTCCAATAGGGATAATTAAACTATGTAATTGTCAAAATGAATTTTCAATAAACATAAATTAAGGTTTAACATATCTAAATTAAATTATTTCTAAACAAGGAAAAAAATTAGTCCAAAATTCAGGAAAAAAGTCTTTCCAAAAGCACATTTATGAGCAAATAAAAAATTAAATTATAAATATTACAGATTATGGTTATCCCCAAGAATTTATGCCATTGAATTATTCATATTGGCTTAACTCATGTAAGCACAGTGGCCTTAGATTAGAAAAAAATCATAAATATACACATATTTCCTTGAAATTTTGATTAATAATTGATAGCACTTATGAGGAGTATAATATAATTGAATGTGTTGATAATTCAATAAGCCATGTCATTTTTCTGTGTTATTAAATCACCCAGAAATTTGCTTTTTGGATTTATTTTTATTTGTTCCTCAATGAAGGTTACATCATGAACTTATAAGAACAAACATTTTTTCATATAAATTATGGAGCTTATATTTGTATTTATTGTGTATATTAAATCAATATCATTAGTAAATGTTTATAAATAATGATGTGACATGTTTTATGGTTGCTGTCATAGATTTACAAAGAAACCTATATTTAGATGCTGCCAAGAAGGACCCACAATCTATTGAAAGCTTAAATCAAGTTTCTATTACACTAAAAAGCATATCAAATACTTTAAAGAATAAATGAAAGCTGTGTTCACAAACATTTTGAATATATTATGATTTTTTCAAAGCTAATAATGGACTTCTGAGTTCGCACATTTATTAAGTTTAGAAACTAAATTGCACAGGAATACTTGATTCTTATTCTGACCTATCCCAGTCTATTCTGGCAGAAGGCATTTGAAGATGAAAGAACTGCAACACACACACACACACACACACACACACACACACACACACACACACACACACACAAAACCAAACAAAAATTCCTCAACTGTTCTTATGGTCTCAGTCAGTTCTTTAATCTCTTTAATTGTGAATTCTAAAGTTATCAGGAATAAATAATGTACTTTATTTGAATTACTTTCCTATAATGACAAATTGTGAAAATACATCTATTGTACTCTTTAATTATGTTAAAATAATGTTGAAGAGATCCACATGTCTAAATCATTCTTTTGAACTGTATGTAGTGGTACATGTTTATTGTATTTTTCATAACCCTCAAGGTCATATTCATGCAGTGAAAATGGCTCTTTCTGAATATTAAAATGTATTTTTCTATAGTACTGAACAGTTCAACAAAGTAATCCTGGATAGGTTTCAAGTCAGTAACTCTAATGACATTCTTCAATTTCTCATATTACTGAGCCCTCAGAACAAAAGTGCCACTATCAATAGGGTGCAGATTTTCTCACTAACTCATTTTGATTTCCATTGAAACATTTTCTTCATACTTGCATGGACTCTCTAAGAAGTCCTCAAGCCTTTTAAATGCTGGATGTAGAGACTAAAGTCAGAAGCTATTTATTTTGGGAACGAATTATCCTAATCTATTGCAGTCTTTTCCACATTACAAAAATGTAGGGAAAGAATGAATAATGGCAAGGAGAAGGCCAATTGAGCACTGACAAAAAATAAGTTTGATTTGAGGCAGACAGTTTTAGACCCTCAAATGATTTAGAATTCCAAAGCACTGGAAACTACTTATGGTGTGTAGTTGTTAAAACATCAATAACTTACCTAGTAAAATTGGCTTTGGGATTTAAAACATCAAAGTCTTTACAATTCAGTCACTTAAAGAAAATTTCCATTTTTAATCAATTGATATTAGTCTATTTGGACTGCCGTAGTAAAACACTACAGACTGGGTGACATAAACAACATCATAAACTTATATCTCACAAGTCTACAGGCTGAGAAGAGCAGTCAAGGTTCCAAAAAAATTCAATTTCATTCAGTGTCCTTTTCTTTTGATGGGCAGGAGGCTGCTAGAATCTTTCAGATTGCACACATGCTATCTTCTTTGCACATGCAAAAGAATTACAAAATCTCTGATGCCTACCAATCTATTTATAATAAAATTAGTCCATATTAGGAATAGACCTTTAATAATAATAGAACATTATCTTTATCCTGTTTAAAGGCCCTACAATTAAATACAATTACCTAGAATTAAGAGTTTTATATACTGATGCAGTTCTATCAATGCATACTAAGTGATGCTTCTGTCATTGTTCTAGAAAACACACTGTATAAAATAACATGTTACATATTGCAAGGTGCTCATACATTAACATGTATGTGAAAGATATTGCCTTCTATAGCTTCTGCTATTCTTAATGAACAGGTAATATCTATATAAAGCATCTAGGGAGTAAAATAGTACCATGTGAAACAAATGCCTTTAAGCTCTTAAAAAAACATCAAAGGTATTAGTATTATACATTAGTATTATAAATAATCAGATTTTGAAATCTAACATAACAAATACAGATGTAAGGAGTACATTAAACAAAAATATCTTGATTTTAAAAAGGCATTGTTCTGCCTGAAGAAAAGTTGTGTCTAAGGTGGTACACGGTAACATTGGTAAATAGAACCAGATTGTAAAGAATAAGAATTGCAAAACTTATGATATTCTAATACTAAGAAAACATGATGAAAACAGAAGAAATAGTGCACAGTGAACAAAAATGAAATCGAGATAGTTAAGGGTGGCAGGTCAGTCTTACACAGTTTAGCTTTTGCTGTATTTTGGGATTTAAGTATTATAAAATATTAATGACTACTGTCATGAATTTTTTGAACCCATACTATAAATTATATATTGCCAAGTAAGAAGCCTCACACTAATTACAAATAAGATTTGTGTCATTCCAAAATGTATGCTCCATCTATTCAACATTATCAGGAAATTAAATGTACAATAGAACTTACCTTTAAGCATTTCTAGTAGATACTAGTATACTCTCATGATTCATTATTTTCTTCCTGTTATCAAATTTAGTGTATTATATCTGTATGGTTGTGTTATTAATAGAATGAACACTATAATTTTATTATATACTTTATGATTACTTAGTTATGATATATTTTTTAATTTTTGTTTGAGTTAAACCTGAAGGAGAACATTAAAAAGGTTCAAGTATTTTATCATTATACTTTATTTTATAGTCTTTGTTAATGTAGTTAAAATTAGAATTGTCTTAGTTATTATGTTTTCTAATTACAAAGCAAACTATCCTGAAACATATCTCAGAATTCTCATTAAGGGAATAAGAAAGAAGTCTCAACTTCTAAATAATACTTATATTCATTTTCCAAACTCACATTAAGAGAATAAGAAAGAAATCTCAATTTTTAATAATATTCATATTTACTTTTTATTGATGTACACCTTGAAGACCACATCCACTATTCTACTCCGATTTTGTGTATTCTCTTTTTTTTAAACCTATAAAAAGTCCAATTTGATTATCCAAATATTCTGAGGAATGAAGCTTGTCACAGAGCATGGTCAACATATTCACAATTCTAATAAAAATTGACTCCCCCTTCCCCAGATGCTATTAAATTCTAATAGCTCATCAGCTGTCCCGCGCCCACTTCTCGCCAGCAAGAAAAGACGCGGCACACACGTAGGATCCTTCTGCAGTACAGCTTTAATGGGTCTTGAGGGAGAGCATTCAGCTTATGGAAAATGGAGGGGAAGGCAGAGAGAGGAGGGAGAGAGAGAGAGCGAGAGAGAGAGAGAGAGAGAGAGAGAGAGAGAGAGAGAGAGAGAGAGAGAGGCAGAGAGGCCGGCAGAGAGACGGCAGAGAGGAGCGGAGGGGTGGGGGCCGCAGCGCAGGAACCCGCGGCGACAGGCCCCGGCGGGGGAAAGGAAAGCGAGAGAGAGAGCACGAGGTAGGAAGCACCCAATTTTATACAGACCAAAGGTCCCTGCTTTAGACGTATCATCTTCCTATAGGTTGCAGTCCAGTATCCCACATGATGCCACGGAAGAGGCTGAGAAACCAGTCTCGCGAGAGCAGGCATGCGTTCTCTACTGACTCAGGCGGGTTGGCCAGCACCAGATAATGGCGCCACCTTGAGGAGTTGGAGCCAGCGGCCTCCAACATCTCACCCTTTTTATATTCTAAGCAAAGAGAGAATCCTGTAAGAGGGTGGAGACAGTGGTTGTCCCCCAGAAAACATAGTGGACTTGCGTGGGCATCATCTCTAATCTCTCGACAGATCGAGATGCCCCCAGCCTGTCCTCTGCCTTTTGTTGGGAAGGGAATTAAGGCAGACACCCTTATGCAGGACAACATATCTCTCAGGACATAGCTATGTCCTGTGCGATGCCCTTGGCTCAACATACCTCTCAGGAAAGAGGCCGAACACTCCACCCAGTGTAATAGACCAGACTGTCTTAGGTGTGCAGGAGCTGTTCAAGCCAAAACATCTCTATTGCTTTAGCATAGTTAGCCATACCTCTATTGAGGTTTCTGAGTCTAGAGCCATTAAGGCTTGAGCCGAAACTGTTTTGTTTCTCTGACTTTGGATTCTGAACCTGCAAATCGTCTAGAGAAGAATGACTAGTCTTCTGCAAAAGGCTAGGCCAAACATACCCACCCCCACCCACTTTTTGGAGTAGGGGAAGGCTGAGGGGATCTATGGAGTAAGCTCTCTGGTCAGCGACAGGTCTAGCCGAGTGGAATTGACCTGGACGATCGCCACCTGTAGGTCACAAAGGGTCTGTTCAAACTCAGACGACCAATTCTGTAAGAAAATTAAGAAAGGCTTTTCGAAAGATTAGCTGTCTTTGTAAAGTTTTTATATTGAATAGAGGTTATGCATAAGCCAGCAAGTTTTTGCTCACACCTCAACTGTGCCATTTACTGGGGTGGACAATTTGTTAACCGCCTGTGCAGTCTGCACTATTTTTGAAAGTGCACCAGCTGAGGCAGTCACTGAGGCCCCCATGGCAGCTGTGATAACAATCTCTATAATAACAGCAGAGATTCCAAAATCTCTTTTGTCTAAATAGCTGCGAGCTACTGGGGAACCACGATGGTATGGGCACAAATCGTGGCATGTGGGCCACTACTGCAAAGAAATAAAGCTGAGCATCTCAGCATAAGGCATAAAGGCAATTATCAAATTTGTATCTCAATTTATCTATAATTTTTGAAGCATTGCTAACAATCTAAATAACTGGTGGTTAAATTGGGAGAAAATGAAAATATTTTAGGCGTGGCCCAACCTATATTTCTGGATTGACAACTGTTATATGGTAAAATTGAATTTTTATCTGGCCTGCCTGAGCAAAAGGGAGCCAATTTTGGTTTTATCAAGCTCTGTTTCTTTTGTCAGGCTGCCGAGAAATTTTTTAGTAATATATCTGAACTATTTTTAACTAAAACATAAACCTCCCTTTAACCCCAAACTTCTATTTTCTTTAAAGCTATGTCTAAATCTTTATTAGTGTTATTATACATCACCGGCATTGGCAGAGGGAAGGTGGGCATTATCTTTTACCGCTGCTTTCTCTGGGTGTGATATGTTAGTAACATCCAACGCATTAACTGGAGAAGGCGAGGGCTCTTCTTCTTGTAATATCTTTCTGGTGAGGCACTCTGGGATCTAAACTGGATTTTTTTCATCCTGTGGAAAAACACAGACAGCTCCCCGGGATCTTATTAAAATAGGATCCGGGCCTTTCCATTTATATTCCCCCTTTCTGTTTTAACAAATAGGATTTTAAGGTCTGATGTGCACGTTCAATAATGCCTTGTCCTTGAGGGTTGTATGGTAACCCGGTAAGGTGTGTCACTTGCATTTGTGCACAAAATTGGGCGAATTTTTGGGAGGTGTAAGCTGGCCCATTATCAGTCTTAAGGTAAGCTGGTTTGCCCCAGGTGCTCTATGCCTCTAAGCAATGTTGAATAACATGTATGGTCTTTTCTCCTGTAAGTGGTGTGGCATGAATAATACCTGAACATGTATCAATAGAAACATGTACAAATTGAAGCTTTCTAAAGGATGGAACATGTGTCACATCCATCTGCCATATTTGTAATGGTGAAATGCCTCTTTGGTTAACCCCAACAGTTTTAGCAGGGAGGAATTGACAGCAGTTTTGACACTGTGTCACGATTTCACGAGCTTGTTGTCTAGTAAGTGAAAAACGCTTGTGTAAAGTCTCTGCTGTAACATGAAATTTTGTATGAAAATCTTTTGCAGCTTGTAACGGATCAGCAAAGGCAGCAGCGACCAGGCGTGTAGCTTGGTCAGCCAAATTATTTCCTTTGTTCATAGGGCCCGGGAGTCCCGAATGTGCCCATATATGGGTAATATAGAAGGGCTCACGGCATTGCAGCAAACAGTCTTGTATGGTACAAAACAGGGCAGACACTGTACTGGAAGGATTAATAACACCGGCCGTTTCAAGTAACTGAAGGGCATTTACCACATAATGGGAATCAGACACAATATTAAGCAGACAATCAAACTTTTGTAAAACTTCTAACACAATTAGACATTTAATAATCTGGGGTGATTTTTGACCAAAATCTTTAAAAAAATGTCTGTGAATTTATAATATAAGCACCCCTTCCATTTCTTGAGCCATCTGTATATACAATTAAGCCATCTTTTAAAGGTACTGAGGAAGTAACACGTGGATATATCACAGGGTGATAAGCCACAAACTGTAACAAAGGATGTTTAGGATAATGATTATCAATTTTTCCAGGAAACATAGTAGTTAATATGGCCCAATCATCGTTGGTAGCTGCTAGGACCTGAACCTGATGGGTGGTATAGGGTAAGATCATCAAAGTGGGATAAATACCAAAATACTCAGCCGAGGCCCTTAAGCCTTTTTGAGCTAATTGCCTCAGTAACTGCCTTAAACTTGTCAGAGGTCAATGGCCACTGAGGAACCCATACCGGCACCTCTGTCTTTTAAGGTATGGGTCGTGCTGCCACAGTGGCACCTAAGAAAAACCTAGGCCCTGTCTTTGCCTATGAATCTTGGGCGTGGTTTGTCTTTGTCTCAACCGCCCTAGGCCCTGTCTTTCTTCATACCACGAGGAGCCAAACTTTAAATTTAAATTTTCAAGTTCCCGTACAGGGTATAAAGTGAGGGGACCAGGCTTTAGTTTCTGGTTCTCCAGCTCCCCCAAATTTTTTATCGTACCGGGGGGTCCTTTTTCCTTATTGAGTAGTTTCTGGTTTTTCAATTCCCCCATATTTACCGGGTCCTTTTTCCTTGTATTACGGCGCACGCCTAACCTCACACTGTGCTCGGTTTCTGACATGCTGTCCTGAACTTTTCCTATCACATCTTGCCTTTCAGCTATCAGATCTTTACAGGCTTTATCTTCTACAGAGTTCTTTAGGGTACGCTGTGCCATCTTAATATCACACTGCTTAAGCAGGGAGTCTAGTGATGTTACGATAGACTGGGAGGATCCCACGAACCGGTGGAAGCAAAAGGCAACCACGAAAAAAATCAACAGCACTGCCAAGACAAGCATCAAGGCCTCAAAAAAAACCAAAGTCCAGTTCAGACATACCTCTCCGTGCAACCTGTCTGCAGTTCTGAATCCACCTCGTCTCTGAGGGCTCTCCGACGGTGCAAATGGTGTTCAGTTCCCGGGTTTTCGGCACCAAATGTCCCGCGCCCACTTCTCGCCAGCAAGAAAAGACGCGGCACACACGTAGGATCCTTCTGCAGTACAGCTTTAATGGGTCTTGAGGGAGAGCATTCAGCTTACGGAAAATGGAGGGGAAGGCAGAGAGAGGAGGGAGAGAGAGAGAGGCAGAGAGGCCGGCAGAGAGACGGCAGAGAGGAGCGGAGGGGTGGGGGCCGCAGCGCAGGAACCCGCGGCGACAGGCCCCGGCGGGGGAAAGGAAAGCGAGAGAGAGAGCACGAGGTAGGAAGCACCCGATTTTATACAGACCAAAGGCCCCTGCTTTAGACGTATCATCTTCCTATAGGTTGCAGTCCAGTATCCCACATGACGCCACGGAAGAGGCTGAGAAACCAGTCTCGCGAGAGCAGGCATGCGTTCTCTACTGACTCAGGTAGGTTGGCCAGCACCAGATAATGGCGCCACCTTGAAGAGTTGGAGCCAGCGGCCTCCAACAATCAGCTAAGGATGAAATTGCATCAGGTTTCTCCCCTATATGCTAGGAACTTTGTCTTCCTAGAGTTTGCACAAGTCTTAGGCATACTGTCACCATTATTGTGAATTCATATATGCAACTACCCTGTTTTGTCCAGAAAACATTGTTTCCAAGAAGTCATCCATTGCTTCTTTTTCTTTCAGTCTTTCTTTCACATTTTGCTTGAAGAACCCTGAGTCTTGGGTTAAGGCTGAATATTTGAATCTCTTTTATTCTTTATATATTAACCAGTTGTAGGTCTCTGTGTTAATTGTAATCTACTGCAAGAAATTTCTCTGATGAGAGCTGAGAAGTACACTAATCGATGGAGATGGTTCATTTAGAAATCTTTTTAATACTCTGTTCCTCTAGTAGAAAAAAATAGATTTTTCTCCCTAGGTCCTATGACCTGTCTAGCCACTTGATCTTGATGATGATAATGGTAACGAGTATGGGTTCCATCTCATGAAATGGCCAGTAAGTCCAATTAAAGAGTAATCACTAACTTCCATAACATTAATATTACTATCACACAAGCAGATATATCTTGCCAGGCTGGTCATCATAGCAGCTCTCAAGTTTATAGCTTGGTAAGATGAGTGATTACTCCTCCTAAAACCTTCTCCAACTGTGACTGTTACCCTATAGGGATGAAATTTCCAGGTAAGAACCAACTTTGTTTCTCCATGCTCTATTATTCAAACATGTGCTATCTTCACAGTTGAATCCTATTGTTGAATTCTACAAGGAAGATAACTGCATTGCCAATGACTGTAATGTTTAGAAGTTCTATGGGACCTCAATAATATACAAATTCAAAAGAGGTAAACAGATCTTGTCATTAGGCCTTTCATTTTTCTAGATATATGTATATTTTAGAAAGCTTCTACACTAATAATTTTTTTATGTATTTCATTTAAAAGTCTTCAATGTTATATATCCCATTCAATATTTCTTGGAGGACAGGACAGAAGAAACCACATTTTAAATCTGTACAGAAAAAATTAACTGAAATAAATTCACATTATATGAAAAATATATGTATGTCTCTGAATTCATTTTATTCTGTATTTCCAGGGATAATTATATTATGAAAATAGAAATTTCTTACACCTATGAAAACAGTAATTGTGAAGGAATTTCCAATGGTTGGAAATGTATAATTTTCTCTTTTTGTGTGTTGTGTCAGAACACAGTTAATGAATTGGTGCCAGTAGAAAACATAGAAATTTATATTTGTCACCAGGACAGACACAGCTATTCAAAGAAAATGCATATCTTTACTTGAACTAACATGTATTCATTTATTTTACATTTCATATGCACCTAATAGGTGTAGAAAACATATTATGAAGTGCTCATTCTTTCCTTATTATATACTATCTTTCATTCTTAACTTATCTTCTTTATTTTTTCATTTTGCTATGCATCTATTTGATAACATTTATATTATTTGTTTCTAAAGTGGAAAAAATACACATTCTATTTAGGTGATTTTCTGTAAAGTAATTCTGGCATCTCATTGAATTTCTTCAATAGTTGCTACAATCTTTTTAAAAAAAGAACAATTTAAATATATTTCACTTGGTTACATAAGGCCATTATCATGTACGTGCATAAATATACTTTCAGTATATTTGTCCCATACTTGCTACCACTTCCTTACATTCCACTCCTTTCCCATTTGTTACCTTTTTTCTATAAAGATTTACTTCTATTTTTACATCATATTTATATGTGTAATTATGTACATCTATATGAAATCTAAGAGTCATTCATTTTCTGCAAATGACATAAACATTTTCTTCTTTATAACTGAGAAAAAAGAAAACTATTGTGTATATACAAAAACATTTCCTTTATCCATTTTTTCTGTCAATGGAAACTATCCAAGTTTCACTTTTTTGAAACTCCTGTGATAAAATACCCTGATCCAAAACAATTTAATGAATGAAAGATTTAACTCACAATTCCAGGTTATAACTCATTATGGTGGGGAAATTGATGCAGGAACTTAAAGCAGTAAGTTACATGTACAGTAAATACCAGAGAGAAAATACATGTACGCATGCTTATGTATAGTCTCTATATACATAGTCCACACCCAAGAACCATGGAAATGGTGCCACAATTATTTCCATATCAATAAATTCAATAATGATAATCTCCCACAGACATGCCTGCAAGCCAACCTAATCTACAAGATGCCTCATTAAAATTATCTTCTACATTATGTCAAGGTGACAGTTTAAGGATACCACCATAGGCACTTAAGTTGTTTCTGGGGCTTAGCTAATGTGAATAGTCTTGTAATAAACATTACTGTATAAGATCTTTGTGATAAACCAGATGGAGTGTTTACAGTTCTAACAAGGCCACACCTTCTAATCCTTCCCAATAGTTCTATCAACTGGGGACCAGGTATTCAAATACCTAAGACTTGTGGAAACATTTCATTGAAAGTACCAAAATGGTAAATAACTAAGAGTACTGTCTATTAGTCATAGGTAAACTGATAGTTTTCCTAGGAACCTGCACGCTTATATCCAAGGTGATTGGACTATTTCCTACCATAGATGTAGAAGGATAGTTTTTGTTTGCATCTTCATCAGCATTTTTAGTCGCTTGTTTTTCGATGGCTGCTATTCTGACAGGAGTGAGATGCTGCTTTGGTTTGCATTTCTATGATATCTAATGACACAAAATATATTTTTTTCATATTTATTGGTCATTTTTATTTTATCTTTTGGGAAATGTCTTTTCATTTCATTACTCAACTTATTGATTTAGGGTATTTGATTTCTTTCTACTTGTTTTTTTTTTTCTGAGTTCTTTCTTTAATCTAGATTTTAATCAACTGTCAGAAAGATAGCACAAAAAGGATTTTTGCCTGTTCTGAAGGCTGCCCTTTCATTGATTTTTTGTTTTGCTGAGAAGAACTTTTTATTCTTAATGTTGTTTTTGTTTTGTTTTAAATTCCAGGAGGTCTCAATTGACAGTTGTTGGTGCCATTCCCCAAGCAACTGAAGTCCTAATTAGAAACTGCTTGTTTATACTGATATCCTGAAGTGTCTTCCTTACTTTGATTGTGTCAGCTCTACTGTTTCAGATTGTATTTTCAGGTCTTTCATCTACTTGGTGTAGTTTTTATACAGAGAAAGACAAGACTCTAGTTTCATTCTTTAAATGGAAACCCAGTTTTGGCAGAATCATTACTTTAATTGAGGATCTTCTTTCCAATGCATGTTTTTGGCATCTTTGTCAAAAATTCATATGGCTATAAGCTTGTGAAATTATATTTGAGTTCTCTTCTATTCCATCTATCTGTCCATTTGTTTTATACCAGTACCATCCTTTTCTTATTTTGATTATTTTTGTGGATTTTGATTTTTCTTATAATTAAACTAAGCATGTATTTATAAAACAATGAACTTCTGAATTATTAGCTCTATATACTTGGCTTTTACATTTTGGTTTGTGTGTGTCATTTTAAATTCTGAATTGAAAAAAAAATATCTTAAATGTCAATATAGTTTTTGGTTTCATAGATGTATATCTGAATATTTTGTTCACTAGAAGTTATAATGCTGTAGGGGAAAGTACAGATTTTTTGTTTTCCACACAGTTGTACATCTTCCAAGGCCAACCTGATTTTCACTGCTTTAATTATTATTCAGCACTATGTTTAGTACTTTTGTTTTGCTTTATTTCAGGATGAAGATGCAGTATAATAGTATTGTAGTACCATGTGTCTGTCATTGGTTTCTTCTGCCTATGACACGTACTTAAGTGTAGTTTTAATTTTTTTTGAAGAGCATATATTTTGTAGTTTTACAGAAAAGTCTCTTAGCATTTTTTTTACTTGAATTTTGTGAATAATTCTTCACTGCTGACAATTTACTATATTTCCCATTCTCTGACACCATTTCTACTGAAGCTCCCTTGGCTTTCCCAGAAGATTCCTTAAAGAAAGTTCAGAAAATCTCTTTGTTTTGTATTGCCCATCACCTTTCCCTGATAAAGTGCACTAGTACAAAACAGGACACCACCAACTTTCTTTATAAAAATTCTGAAGTGGGTAATAAAATTACTTATTACATGGGAGTGACATGCTGCAAGAAATTTAATAATTTTTAGTCTTTTCTTTCTGAGCTCTCTCAAGTTGTTTTGCAACTCACTTTAGCACTCATATTGAGTAGTTCTGGTTGATATCCTGATGTATAAATAAGTTACCATGTTCACGATTTTCGGTGTTTCTGTATTGCTTGATCTTGCAAAACATTAAGGTTTAACTACTCTACCAATATTACAGTTTTCTCAATTTTATTTTCTATTTTTGTATTTGATTACTGTTATAATAAGTTGCCATAAAAGTTGTTATTTTAACTAAGAGCACAAAACTGCAGCTATAATTTTTTTCTTATTCTCAGGATTTTTTTTTCCATTTGATATTCTGTTTTATTTGCTCATGAAATTTTCCTCTTTTTGTTTTTTGGTTTTTTTTTGGATTGCTTTTCTATTTATTTTACACTCCTTGTCATACATATTTTTTTCTGGAGTTGTCCTTTGAGTTTCTTATATTCTCATGTATCATCTTCATTTTATTAAACTTTTCCTCTGATTTTGGAGAAAACATCCCAGGTCAATCTTTCTAATTAATTATATAGACTTCTTCGATAGCTAGCTCAATATTTTAGCATCTTTGACTTTGTTAAATTTGACTAACCTGTCTAGTGATTTGCAAAGTCTAAATAAATGTTATGTTAAGCTGTGTTTGTTGCAGCTTTGTCTATTACTTAATATAACCTTTTAAATTTATGTTTACTTGCTTCAAATTGACATTTTTCACTCTAGTATCTTTCAAATCAAAGAAACTTTATAACAAATTAGATGTGTGTATAACAAATCTTGGACTTCTACATAAAGGAGAAAATTATTTTCAGCAGTATTATGCTTATATATTTTTGTTTCATACAGGTAGTTATATTACATTGATGTACACTTAACTTTTAATATTTTATAAATAAATACCATAAAAGATATTCTCAAAGTTTTCTTGAGATTAATATTTTTCTCTTTGTCAACCTTTTCTCAGTGAACTACTCATCAAATTTGACCTTAGATACATAGTATTGGTCAGAATTCAAATGTGTTTAAATTGCTGGAAAAAACATGTCATTTACATATTGTCCTCAGTTCTATGACCCACTATCTCAGTGAGTGAAATAATGTTGCTCTTTATACATGTCAATTGGAGAAAGAGATACACTTCGTTTCAAACTTGAAAGTAATACCTACAAATTATTATCTTTTTTTTTTTTTAAACAGAAACTAAAGTTGGGCTCAGGTTTCTGTTTCTCTATAATATAATCATTTATACTGTATTTAAGAGCTTTCAGATCTTCAGAAATTACAAAAGTTGTTTGGTTAACTTTGTTTTTTAAATAAGGTCTCATTATGTAGTACTGGCTGTCCTGGAACTCACTATGTAAAACACCCTTACCTTGAACTCACAGAAATCTTCCTACCTCTGCCTCCCAAGTGCTGAGATTAAGGGCATACACTACTACACCTAGTGTGAAAAATTATACAAAAATTTTGACCCCTGAACTGTTTTACCCCAAGTATCTCGGGTCCTTGAATCTTGGCTAAGATTTTTGAGGGAATGAAGAAAAGACAGATTCACAGACACATACAATGAAGCTGAAATCAGATGAGATTCTTTAACCCCAAAGCAACAACTCAGAACTTGACTATATTTATTAGGTACAGTACAGGGAGAGAAGTTAGCCAGTTTTAGTAGGAGGTCTTTTGAAACAAGCAGTCTCAGGCTATAAACATTGGGGAGGAAGAGGCCTCAGGTGTTAGTCTTTGTACACACTTAATAAGCCACACATAAGCACTCATACTTGGACCTCCTCACCCTAAATAAACACGATCTGCTATAATGGAGTGAGAGCAATTTTTATGTATGTCTGTGGCCGAGATTTGTAATTTTACTGTGGCTTGAGTGACTCAGATCAACCCTGTAGTCACTTTTTCAGTATCACTTTCTGAGGCATCAAGCAAGTCAGAGTAAGTCTGATCTGTTTATCTCTCCTCTCTTTCTCTGTAATACCCAGGGGCTCTGTCTGGCCTGAAGCTCTCCCCAACATATCTGTGGCTGTGTTTTGACTCCCCCAGGATTCAAATCTATAGATACTACTGTCCTTTGAGGAAATGACTGTGAGTCTATGGAATTATGTATTAGATTTCATAAACTGAAAATATAATGGAAATGTGATCAGGTCCTTTAGCCACATAGCTATCTCTTCACTTTTCTTCATTATTCCCCAACTAGCTAAACTTACTGGCCCTTCATCTGGAAACCAGGGACATGTTTTATGAATATAATCTAAGAAGTGATTAAGCCATAATGTCTTTACATTATTTTTGTGCTTCCTCAAAGTTTCCTTCAAATCACTGACATATAACTGCCTACTTCCAGATTCTCTTGGTACGATGTTTTATACCTGATAATATAATTATATGCCTTTCATTTTCTTCATTTTATATTTACTTTTCTTTTGATGTGTTTCTCTAGAGAAAATTCTATCATCTGAAGGAATGCCAGTTGCAATGTGAATTCTCTGTTTCTCAGGTGTCCACATCCAGGTTCCTTTTCAGCTACCACCTGCAGTGATCCACTCTGCTTCAGTCCCAGAATGCAGGCTAGGGGTTCAAGGGAATGAAGAAAAAAAAGACAAGCAGAGACACATGTAGTAAAGCTTGGGTCAGGTGGGGTTTTCTGGGTTCTTCCACCACACTCATCTTAGCATATTTAAGTACAGCACAGCAGGAGAAAGAGTTTGCTAGTCTTGTGGGAGGTCTATGTAGGTGTTCAGTCTAGGCCTATACAGATCCAGAAGGAAGTTACAATTGCTAGTCTTTACACACAGGGATCAGTAGTTCACAAATACTCATACTTGAACCCCCAAGAAAAGCTGTGGTATCCCCCTTGAGCCTAGCCCATATGGGTAACAGCTTTAAAATTTTCAAATAGATCATTGGCCTTGGATTTCCTGAAATGTCTGAGTCCATGTCAAAATATACATGTATTTAGGACTTCACTCATTCAGATATTTCTCTTGTTCCCTACACTAAGTGTAACCATTTTAATAATTTATATTTAGATGACCATTTATATACAATTTTAGTAGAGAACAAAAGTAAGCATATGCTTCAATGAAATCTTGTAAACAAACTAGCTTGCTTTATTCCTTAAAAGTCCATCATAATTGTCTTTCTATGTCAATAAATATTTTTCTATTCTAATATTTTAATGGCTTAAAGAAAAAAATTATCAATTTAAAATTCCAGTCTAAAGAGTCGTTCATTATTTTTGTGAAATTACAACAAGCTGAGAAGTATTTGGATAGTTATAAACAATCCATAACTTTGCCAGCTGATTTTTTTAAAAAATGATCTAGGTTAATTATTTTCTTCCATGACAAATTTTATTCTTTTTCTAAGCAACTATATCCATGACTAAAACTGGAGGATAGAATAAAATCTAAGCAAGTTATGTTGGCTCTTATTTTTTTAGTTGTTTTAGGTGAAGAAATTTTACATCATTCTTTTATACAAAAGCAAATGTTTATCAATATATCTATTATAAATGTTCCACTAAGATCAATGGGGTGAATCTAGATGAGGCAGATTGGTAGAAATAATTTGCTGAAAGTACAAGGTATCTGCCTAAGTTTTTTACTAGAGGTTTACTTTCCCCACTCAACCCCCGAAAATAATCTGAAAAAAAATCCTCTTATTATTGTTATTTTAAATTTTAAATGATAATATTAGGTAATTTTTTTATGAGCAAAGCATATTGAGACTGCAGCATCATGAAAGAGGGAGATTTCAGTATGGTTGAATGGGGAGACTTAAGATAGTGATCTGTATGCACATCTAGTCCTTTTATGAGGAGCTGAGATGGTATTCTTTTGATACACATATAGGTAAAATACAGAATGAGTAGTGTGTGTGTGTGTCTGTGTGTCTGTGTGTGTGTCTGTGTGCATGCCTAATCAATCATTCTAAACCATTTCTATAAATGAGCGACAAAGCATGCATATATATGAACCTATGGAGTCCATTCTCATTCAAATTATCACATGGAGGAAGAGAGAAAACACATGCTTTCTTCTTTACTTAAAATTTAAGAGATAGCTCAGAGATTAGGAACACTGGCAGCTCTTCCAGAGGTCCTGAGTTCAATTCCCAGCAACCACATGATGGCTGTCAACCGTCTGTAATGAAGTCTGGTGCCCTCATCTGGCTTGCAGAAATATATGCAGACATCCTTGTCTGCATATAAATAAGTAAATAAATTAATAAATAAATAAATAAATCTTTTTAAAAGTATATTTTATAATTTCAAAGAAAATACAGATACTATCTTCAAATTCTATTTTTCCACTATTATTGAGATATAATTGATATATGCATCTATGCAACAATAATAAAGAAGGCTATCTACTTGAACATAGGGAGACACGAGAGGAATTTGAGGTAAGAGGGTTGCTAGAGGAGTCTTGAGGGTGGAAGGAGAAAGGAGAATGTGAAGTAATTCTATTTCAATTAAAAATATGTGTTTTTAATAAAGGTGAAAATATCTGGCTAGTAGCAAGATGAAGAACAGCCAAGAAGCAGTATTTCTGTTTTTTTTTCTTTCAGATTCTGCATGAATTCCTGTCCTGAGTTCCTCATGGATGCATAATTACTTGGAAGTGTAAGCTAAAACCAACTTACTTCTCCTTGGTATTAATCATAGCAAAAAAAAAAAAATCTAAATTGCCGGCTTCCAGGTTCAGAAGATAAGTCCATTATTAACATGACTGGGAACATGGAAGAAGATAGGCTGACATGGTGCTAGAGAAGGAGCTTCTGTCTTTTTTACAAACAGGAAAAACAGGAAGAGAGAGAGAGAGAGAGAGAGAGAGAGAGAGAGAGAGAGAGAGAGAGAGAGTAAGGCCTTTTGAAGCTGCAATGCCCATCCCAACATGCCTCCTCCAACAGGCTACGACCTATTCAACATATTCTAATATTCTAATCTGTCTAAAAATGTTCTTCCAACTAAGAAGCAAGCATTCAAATATTTGAACCTACTGGGCCTATTCTCATTCAAACCACTACACAGAGAAAGGGATAAAACACATGCTTTCTTGTCTGCTTTAAAGATATACTTTGTAATTGTGAATAAACTTCTGATATTACCTACTAATTCTCTTTTCCAATCTTATTGAGTTATAATTGACAGAGTTTAAGGTACTTACTGTGATGATTTCATAAATAAATACACTGTGAAATGATCATAATTGAAGTAGCTAAAATCTTCCACCTTACATAATTATCATTTAAATTGTTTTTTGCTTACTATTATTGTGTGTGCATGTTCTGTAACTTTGAGTGCCATCATGCACACCACAGTACACATGAGATGTTCAAAGGACCATTTTCAGAAGTTGAATCTCTTTTTCCACCATGGGCTCTGGGAATATAATACAGGTTCAGAACACTGTTAATTGCTGAGATATTTCAAAGACCTTTTAAGTGCAATTTTAGTGATATGAACAGTTAAAATTTTCTTTCATAAAATTTTCAACTTAGTTTACATTAGAACTAAATTTTTTTAAAGTTAAAATATATTTTACAGGCATTTGTTGACTTTTTCTCCTAGTAAGAACTATTTTTACACTTTGCTGCTCTGAATTAAAATTTTTTAGATATTATACTACTGTGAGATTTTAGAAATTTGTCCTGTTATATCTGGCATATTCTCCCAAATGGCAATAATTTTAACAGTTTCTGACTAAGTAGTAATTGCGTTCCTTTTCCTCTTCTCTAGTTTATCTTTTTCCTCTTCTTTCTTGAACACAATTCCTGCTGTATCGGTAGGTGCTCTTTGAAATATTTTTCTAAATATTTCTTAAAGTATATTTGTTCTCTAGTACAGTGTAACAGCAATGGTTCATTGCTATATTTATTTATTTATTGACTTTTATTGTCAGTCCATTGATGAATATGACCAAAGTGGTAAAGTAACCAGATATTATTGTATTTTTGAGTTTCTTTTCTTTTCTTTTTATTTTTTTTTAGATATAATAGCTTTTTTAGTGGATGATCAGTTCCTCACACATGGGTGTGAATACATTCAAAAGTGTTTTCTCTTTGTAATTTTAATACAATCATCTGCTTTTTATAGCTCAATAGCTATGTTTTGGCAATGTAAAGGAAGAATGATGATCCATATTTGTTTCTCAATTGCACAATATATTTTCTTCTCTTTCCTTTTAGATGATGTGTGTTTAACTGAGAAAGTGAATTATTTCTCGAGCAGCATACCACTGAGTCTTTCTTTGTAAATCTACTCATTAATTTAAATCACTTTTGACATCTTATACATTTGTTTTCTGAATGTTCTTATTGATATTCAAATAAAATTTATGTTAAGATTTTTTAAGATTGAAATTGATTTATTTTATGAATGAGTGTTTTTTGCTGGCATGTGTTCCTGTGCACCAAGTGTACAACTGGTTCCCCAGGAGTTAAGAAAGGGGTGTAAGACTATCTGGAACTGGAATTAGGTATGATTGTGTATCAATATATGAGTTCTGGGAACAGAGCTCAAGTCCTCTACAAGAGCAACAAGAACTCACAAGTACCAAGCTATTTCTCCAAATTGCATTTGTATAGTTTTTGAGTTGTTTTATATATCTACATGTTTCTTCCACTTTTGTTAACCTTATGTGTAATTTGGTAACTTTTTGTATTAATGTTTTATTCTGTTTCATTTCATATATCTATTTTACTAGTGGATTTTCACTGTAGCAAAGTAGTAGTTGTGATCTTTCCTTTCATCTTTTTAATATTTTATGTGTGTTTTCAGTATGGAAGTACATGTGACATAGCTCCAGTGTTAACTTTAAGGGGTAAGTAAAATATCTCCTCACCATCCAGTTGTCAGCAATCAAATTCAGACTGTCAGTTTTTGAATCAAGCACTTTTATTCTCCAAGCCATCTTACTGGCTCCATTGTTCTTTTCTAACACTATTATTTTCTTGTGAGGTTTTGTAGTAGTGGGGTTCTCGGTCCCGGGCGGCCGGAGACCTGGACCCACAGACCCGCCCGAGACCGCTTAGCCGCCCGCCGCCCAGGCCCCCAGAAACGACTCAGACGCTCATATTAACTTCATGCTGTTTGGCCTATGGCTCAGGCACATTGCTAGCTAGCTCTTATATTTTAAATCAACCCATTTCTATTAATCTGTGGGCCACGTGGCCCGCGTGGCTCACCCGTGCCTCCTTACATGCTGTTCCTTGGCGGCTGGCTCGATCTGCCTCTAACTCCGCCCAGCTTCTCCTACCTAAACTCTGAACTCTCCTCCCACTTTCTCTATGGTGTCTGCCATGGCTCAAAACAGCTCCTGTATTTAAAGATTGAGATTCACAGCATACATAAAAGCATTCCCACATCAAGGTTTATTTTCCAACATATTTTCATAATAGTGTATTCAATATAGCACATCTCCAACTTAACTGAGGTGGCTGACCATATCCATGACCAAAGCCACCTCTAAAGTAGAATTGAGATGTTGAGCAATCCCCAGCACCATCTTTTTGTCAGCATCAGTGTCACAGCACTCATTCTGTAGTTGTCTGCCTCCCCTCTTTGGAATCTTGCAGTTCACTCACCCTCTGGACCTTCGCAATAAGGCCTGCCAGTTTCAAGATGGCTAAGATGCAGGGGGACAGACAGAATCTCCAGATGTAGGTAGGTTGATGTAATGTCAAAGATGCTTGCATGCACTCATTGATAAGGTATCAATAGAAGTGTCTCCAGTCAAAATGCTCCTCCACAAAGCCTTGATACTTAAGAGACTTCAAGGCCTTCAAACAGTGAAGGCTGGGCATATTGTCTACCAGCTCGGGGTGTTTGGGTATATGAACATCTCTTTTGACAACTGTCACTTCTTTGAAAAGGAGTTCAGAGGTGTCATTGTGGTTTTTCTTATGCATCAACATTGTAGTGGATGCCATAAAACCTTATTAAGATGATATGGTATTTATTTATTTCTCTATATTTTTTTCACTAGTTTTAAAAGGAATTCCTTTCTCCTTTCCCTCTGAAACAGCCTTGGTGTTGTATTCTTGATTGGCAAGCTTTTATTTACTTTTTTCTTGTTTTCAGATATGGAAAATATCATTACATAATCTTTTAGTCTACATAGTTATTATGGAGAGGTTTGCAGTTAGTATAAGTGGGGTCTTTTTTATATGACTTGGCACATCAATTGCTATTTTTAGAATTCAGATTGCCATTTTAATATAAAATTTCTATTTTCCTTGTAGGGAAGTTTATCAACCAATTTTTTTATTCTCTCCCTACCTTTTCTATTGCAGGGTCTCATAGATCTGATCCCTGATCTTTAACTTTCTATGTAGCTAAGAATGGTGTTGAATCCCCAATATTCCTGTCAAGTGTTGAGGTTGCAGGCATAGATGGACAAAGCTAGTATTTAACTTGCATGCATTGTGAATTATTAATTTTCTTTTTTCTACTTTTAGAATAGTCACAATATGAACATTTTTATGCCATTTTGTTTGCTTTTTATCATTTTTTATGCCTATAGTTTTTTCAAAACAAACGTCTATAGGCTTAGAAATTAATTCTGCTTTTCAATTTAATCTGTCATGATAACTTTACTAGATATGTTCAATGTCTGGCATTTTTAGAAATATTTACATTTTTTGAAAGATTTGCATATTTAATATATGAGTATTTTGTTTACATGTAAATTTACCATGTGTTTGACCCTTGGAGGCCATAAAAGAGTAATGGACCCCTGGGAAATGAAATTATAAGTGACTGTGCGCCATCATGTGGGTATTTGGAATTGAACCCAGATCCTCTGTGAGCATAGTAAGTGCTTTTAACCACTGACCTGTACTTCCAGCCCCTTTAACATATTGGTACTGCGAAAGATATTACCATTTAAAGTTAACGATTGAGAGCAACACTATTGAGTTACAAAAAAAAAATCACAAAAATTGAAAACATACTTGAAATTTACCATTTTGTGTTGTGTCATGGCTTTCCTCAGCTGTATCTAGCATATAGATTATATATTGGACACAACTGCAAACGTGTGTTTTCAATTTCCATTACTGCGTTTCTTACCATCATGGTTTTGATCTATACAGAAAACTATTTTGCATTCATTTTAGAATAATTTATACATTTCCTTTCTTGGGGAAAAGAATGGATTAACATACAACAGAATTTCTTGTAGAAATACTCTACATCTTCTCTCCACTCAGTCTCTGGATGAAAAGTACTGTCTTGAAACCCTATAATACTGGGTTTATGCTAAGTTGTCAGGTGACTGACCCCTGAAACTGAGCTCAATCAACTCTGTAAATTGAGTAAAAATGCATACCTCACAGTTCTATGAAGTAGTCAGACTACTGCAGCCTAAGTTCTCAGCTCTTTGACACTGACTGTTTGCAAAAAGAAGCTACCAGGAATTCCTTCCCATTTTTCTTCAAACATAGGAAACAGCTGTTTGATCAATATCATCTAACCACTCATGAACAGTAGAATCAGCTGTATCTTAAATTGATTGTCTCACATTTGCTATGGGGAAACAGATACAACTCAAATTGGTATGGCCTTGTTGCAGCACAGCCTTCAAATATCAACAAGGTCACAGGTTTTGGCCATGACATTGGTAATGTGTGTGATTTCTGGTGGCAACATGGGCAATGGACATCAATACAGACCCTGGAGGTGGTAGGATCACAATGACCCAGATATGTTCTTTATCAGGAGCCTTGGCCTGATTAACACCACAGCCCCAGGTGACAGTGCTGGCCACTCAAATTGGCATGGCCATGTGGCATCACAGCCCTCAGTCACCAACATGGTTACAGGTTGCAGCATAGATCCTGAGCATGCCTGTAGTCTTTTGTGTGATCACCAGACATCAATACAACCCTAACTGTGGAAAAATGAATCTGATTACTTGAATATTCTGTGTTAGCTAACAATGTAACACATAAGGAAAGCTCCTAATCTTTGACTCCTGGTTGGTGAAAAATATAACTGTAACATGGTATAGATATTTGTGATTTTTGTGCTTACAAACCCTGCTCTAACCTCTGCTTGGAGCTGCCAGGAGAAACAAGAGTCCCAAGTCCTTGTCATGCAGCCCCTATGGATCAAGAAAATCTATTGTAGAGTGCTTTATTAAAGACTTTGTGGTTTTACCACCTCCCTCCAAATAATAATAATAATTAGTATCAGTGTCCACAAGGATTCCAGGCTTCTCCAAGCAGCTAATATATCCAGTTTATAGCATATTCATGAGACTTACTTAGAACTTTGTACTTATCTTTGTCATTATCTAGTCTCTATTAACTGGTGGTTTGTCACAGGACTATGCCAGCTGGAAAGAAGTAGCTCAGTTAGTGTACTGCTAGAGTTTGGATTTGATAATCTCTCCTGACCTCTGATGGTACCTACACTCCTATTCACATACTCCTACATCATTAAAAATAATAAATAGTTTCCAAAAAAAGCAAAAAAGAAACAGATGGAACTACAGATGTGGCATGCTTAACTTTCTTCCTTTTAATACTGTCATCTGTTTCTCTATTGCTCTGCAACATCTCTGCAGCATTTCCATTTACTCTGATGTTTATCTTCAAACACTTTAGTGAAATAATAAGATTTTTTTGGTTGTGTTCTTCCTTTTGCAGGTGGAAGCATGGTGTGGACCTCTAACCAACCATCTTACTGATATCACACCTTAATCATTTTATATTGTGTGTACAAACTAATTTAGCTGTAGTTATTTTGAGGACATTTTTTGTTTAGCTTGTATAGTATGTTTAAAAGCAATTTATGAGCCATCATTAAGCTATTAAAATAATCTTAGTTTGTGTATATACTTACCATAATCACCCAGACTTATAAAATTTTATATTTCCATGTTGTTATTTTCCTTACATTTGAACTTGAACATCCCTTTTAATTATTTCATATAAGATATAATTAATAAGTTGGCAGATTTTTTTTGGTCATTGTTTTAAGGATTTCATTATATCTTCCTGTTTGGTAAATTTTTTAGTGGGATATCTGCTGTACTCTCATGAGGAGGTGTCACTTATATATAATCAGTTTATTTTTCTTTTAGTTTTTTAAAAGATTGCAACATTTTGAATTAATGTTGCAGTACATCTCAGGGTCCTTGAAGGTTGACATTTTGAAGTGATCTTTGAGCTTTGTTGTTCTGAAGGTCCATATCCTGCTCTGCCTAGCCCCGGACTCACAAAGATCCAGAGGGATCTCTGCCTTTGTTTCCTGAGTACTAGGGTCACTAATCCCTGACCTCTATGGCCAATCCTGTGGCTGATTCCATCCTCTGACCCTCAGGCAAACTCTACTAGATACACAATACATCATCACATGAAACCTTCTAGCTTGCTATCTTTTATTGGTGAATGCAGCCAGAGCTACTTTCTGCTATTACAGAATTGTATTTATTTTAGTTTGTCGATGCTAAGAATAGACATAGTAAATGATGGAGTGAATATGTTTTCATCTTGTAAAATGCAAAGTTTAAAAATTGTGAGATTTAATTCAAAGCAAAATATAAGTTCCTGCATGCATCAATACACTGTAAGCAATTTTTAAGTATTAAGTTCTTTATTCTAATTCTCATGGGTAGTTTACTGTCTACAAATAAGAGAAATTGATGATTTCTGAGATGCTAATCAATATGTATTTAAAATACAACATATTTTGAATTTCTATGAAGGAAAACTTCACCTACTTTAATATTAAGAGTTTTCAATATACTTTAATGTTATTTTGTATATCCAAAATTTTTAACCATAACTTAGTTTATCCTTACCACACTAGTAAATATAGTCTCATATAAGGAGTTTCATTCAGGAAAATATTAGCAAAGAAAATTTTCCTTAACCTAGGTTTTCAATCAAGAGTGCATGCAACTTCTAGGTCTGTGAAATTGAATCTAATTTATAATAGCTTACTTTGAACTTGAAAAGTGCTCTCAAAAAATTCAAAGGTGTCTTAATACCATAGGAGTAATTTGTTTAAATATATCTTATCATAATCCAACATGCAAGTATCTGTGAAAATCCATGGGGCCTATAAGTCAAGAACAGATGCAGTTTGAAAGAACTGTAGTCCTATTTGTTTCCACATTGAAAACATATTCATAAATTCTGTCTTCCAACAGCTACCATTATAATTCAAAAGTTAACATAGAAATGTAGAACTGTAGTCCTATTTGTTTCCACATTGAAAACATATTCATAAATTCTGTCTTCCAACAGCTACCATTATAATTCAAAAGTTAACATAGAAATGTCTAATAGAATTTCAGCCCTTTTAACTTAGTTTTATGAGGCTTGAAATCAAATAGCTGATAGATATATATGTGGTGATATATTGTGCATCAAATAAATCTTGCCTGAAAATCAGAGGACAGAGCCAGACACAGAATTAGCCATAGAGGTAGGCAGTGGTGTCACATGCCTTCAATCACAGCACTGGAGAGGCAGAGGCAGAGATCCAGATTTTCAAGGTAAAACAGATCCCAGAAATTGTGGAACACACCCTTAATCCCAGCACTCAGGGAAAACAGGCCTTTAATCCCAGCACTAGGAAGATTGAGACAGGAACTGATATGGCTGGGCAGAAAAAGAAATATAAGGCTGGAGGAGACAGGAGTTTGGTCCTTGTGCTTCTCTTCCATTGAGACCTGAGCTTTCCTTTATTTCCCCGATTGAATCTGAGAATTCCTGGAGACAGGATCTATCTGCTTTGTCTTGAAAAGTTGGCTAAATGAGAAATGGCTGTGGCTTGTTCCCCTGTCTCTCTGATCTTTCAGCTTTTCTTCAGTATCTGGCTTTGGGTTTTTATTAAAAGACAAATTAAGATTCCTACAATATGCATAGGTAGGTATTTCTTACATTGTTAATTATTTGAAAATTGTTGTTTAGCAATATTTTGCTGTCAATACCATATATATATATATATATATATATATATATATATATATATATATATATATAATATATGTATGATATGTTTTCCCAGGACACTTTCCGACTATCTTCCCGCATTTTTAGGTGAACATTTCAAAGAGTCGACAGATTTGAAATGATCCTTTTTTTGAAAATACTAAAGCAATTTAAATGTACATACTTTTTACTTAAAAGATTTTTTTTATTTTATATATTAACCATGGTTTCCTTATCTCCTCTCCTCCCACTCAACCTCCAGCTCTCCTAACACACCTCCCCATTCACTCCCCAGAAAGGGTAAGGATTCTTTTGGAGAATCAACAAAGATTGGCCTATCAATTGCATCAGGATCAAGTTTCTCTCTATATAAGAAAAACTAAAAACAAAAACACTGCTGATAGCCTATGCTGGAGGGGATGTGAAGTAAGGGGAACACTCTTTCATTGCTGATGGGAGTGTATACTTATATAGCTTTACTGGAAATCAGTATGGTCATTTCTCAAAAAATTGGAATCCATCTGCCTCATGATTAAGCAATATCACTTGGGCATATACCCGAAGGTTGCACATTCACACTATAAGGGCATTAGATCAATTATGTTCATAGCACCATTATTTGTAATAGCCAGAACCTGGAAATAACGTAGATGCTCCTTCACTTAATTATGTGTTTAAAATATACAATAGACCATTACTCAGCCATAGAAAAAAATAACATCTTAAAATTTTCAGGCACATGGATGGACCTAGAAAAAAAAATCTCAAGAAGGTAATCCAGAACCAGAAAGAAATGATGCTTCTCAATGAAGAAAAAAATCAGAGCATTTTAGAGATTGTGATTGTCATATAATATTCAAGTAAATAAAATATAATTTCAATTAAGCATCTTGATGTTTTAGCCCCACATTTATTAGTGTTCAGCTTCCAGCATATTTTGTGAGTTCATACTTCTTATATTTTTTGGTTGTGAGCCTAGCCTTTAATGACCAAGCCACCTCTTCAGCCATGATTATGGATAGCTACAATTAACATAGTAAATGTGTCAATCTTACTAAAAGTAATTTACAGATTCAATGTAATCCCTGCCAAAATCCCAAAACGATTTTCCACAGACCATGAAGGAACAATATTCAGCTTCACGTAGGAAAAATGCAGGATAGCTACAAATAATCCTGTATAATAAAGAAACTTCCAGGGATATCATCATCCCTGACTTCAAACTCTACTATAGAAATATAGTAATTAAAACAGCTTAGTATTCGCATAAAAAATAGACATGTAAATCAATAGAATCATATTGAATATCCCAGAATAAATCCACATTCCTTAGACAATCTGATTTTTGGCAAAGAACCCAAAATTAAATAATGGAAGAAAGAAAGCATCAACAAATGGTGCTGGTATAATGGGATATTGACATATAGAAGAATGCAAATAGACTCATATTTATTGCAATGCACAAAACTCAAGTCCAAGTAAATAAAAAAATCTCAACATTAAGCCAATTACACTGAACCTTATAGAAGAGAAGGCAGACAGTAATTTTGACTGCATTGGCACAAGAGACTACCTCCTGAATATAATGCTAGTAGTACAGACACTGAGATTGACAATTAATAAATGAAGCCTCCTACAACTGAAAAACTTCTGTAATACAAAAGAGACAGTCAATAAATCAAAATGGCAGCCTCCAGCATAGGAAAAGATTTTCATCAATCCCACATCTAACAGTGGTCTAATCTCCAAAATATATGAAGAACTCAAGAAACTAGATAGCAAAATGTCAAATAATCAAATGTAAAGTGGGTTAGAGGCAATAACAGAGAATTCTCAACAGAAAAATATCAAATGGATGAAAGCAATGTATGGACTTGGGAAATGCAAATCAAAATGACTCTCATATATGATTTTAGAAATGTCATAATGTCTAAGAACAAAAATTATTGATGATAGCTTATGCTGGAGAAGATGTAGGAAAAGGGGAACATTCCTACAATGCTGTTGGGACTTGTAGTCCCACTTTGGAATTCAATATGGTGGTTTCTCAGAAAATTTGGAGCCAATCTACATCAAGACACACCTGTAGCAGTCTTGGGCATATATTCAAAGGATTTTGTATCATAACCAAAGGACACTTGAAACAATGTAAATAGCAGCCTTATCTTTATTAGTCAAATGTTAAAATAATCTAGATGTTCCATAACTTAAAAATGGATAAAAAATATGGTACGTTTACACAATAGATTTTTACTCAGATGTAAAATAAAAAACCAATGATATCATGAAATATTCAGAAAAATGGATGGAACCAGAAAAAAATAATTTTGAGTGAGGTAATTTAGACACAGAAAGACAATGATAGTATATACTCACTCATAAATTAATATTAGGAGTAAAGTTATGGAATAACCAAACTTCAAACAAAGCTCCAGAGAGGCTTGATAACAAAGAGGTCCCAAAGAGAGATGTTTGAATTCCATGGGAAAGAGAAATATAGGAGATCTCCTGAGAAAACTGTTGGTGGGGATAGAGGCATTTGGAAACTGCAAATTCATGGAGCTGTTTGAGCAGGCTCTATGCTGGAGGTAGGTTTGGGAGAATAATGAAAGAGCCATCTTGATGGGGGGTAGTATTTCCAGGTTACGCTGAAACCTTGTGCCAGTAATAAAACCAAGAATTGACAAGGATGATCGCACCTAAGACTCCAAGTAATAGTGGAAAGGGCGCCTGAACTGGCCATCTACTATAATCAGATTCATGACTACCATAATTGTCAACAGAGACAATCTATCTAGTAACTGATGGAAGCAGATGCTGAGATACACAGCCAAGCTCTGAGCTCGGCTCCTAAGGTATTATTGAAATTAGGGATGAAGGATTGTTCCATTAGGGGGTTCCTATCTGAGGAACCAACAGAGACAGCTGACCTGAGCTCATGAAATGATGTAGGACCTCTGTATGTGCATCACAATTGTGTTGCTTGGTGGGTTTTTTTTTTTTGTAAGGCTCTTAGCAGGGATATCAGCACCTCTTCCTGTTGCATAGCTCCTTTTGGGACCCTGTTCCCCATGCTGGATTGCCTTGAAGCAAAGAGAGGAGCTTTGTCCTTCCTTAATTTGATTTGCCATGGTTTGTTCAAGCCCATCAGAGGCCTGTCCCTTTGTGAATAGAGATGGTGAAGGAGTGAAACAAGAGGGAGTACATGATAAACAGGAAGGGGGCAGGGAGAATTGAAGGAGAGGAGGAAAGGAAACTGTGGTCAGTATGTAAAATAAATAAAAAATTAAAAAATAAAAGAAACAAGTTAATATCTAAGATGCTAACATATATTACACATATATTAATTTTAAAATGTTTACTATTTATAATTTTATGAGGTCATTTGTTTCTTTGTGGGTTTATGGCAGAAACACAAGCAGGAGCCTGTGGAGACATGGAATGGGCACCAGATACACTGGGACTAAAAATACTGATGACTGTGATTTGTCATGTAGCTACTGTAAATTCAACCCAGGATTTCTGCAAAGACACTAAGTGTTCCTAACTGTTGAGCAATTTTTCTAGTCCCCTACATATGTTATTACAACTTGAAATTTAGATTAAAACATGATATCTTCTCATTATCTTCTTGTGATTCATCTATGAGTGGTATAGTTAAAACTGACATGCATTTTATCAAACAATTATTCTCTTTTTTTTATCCTGATTCTCAAATATGTATCATTTGATATAGTACATGCAGGCAAAGATAAATTTTAGGGTGCTGTTTATAGACATTTAATTTTTCCTGCTTTAATTAAAACTTTTATGACAATGAAATCACTTGTCCTGGAATTATCCCTAAAAATGTCTGAATAAAAGACAAAAGCTCATTGTTATATAGTGCTTTTGGGCTAGTGAGAATAATATGAAGAGCTATTACATTGCATATGACAAGTGGATTTTTAGTTGGTAACTGCTTCAAATAGTCTAACACAGATAATACTAAATCATAATAATCCTAGTTTGCTGACAGTTTATCTTTAGCTAAACAAAAGACATTAGCTATAATATTTATCAGTTCCTTATATTTTAACATATATAAAAATAAATAGCATTGTGTTTCATTGTTATTTTGTTAGAATAGTTTATAAATTATCTTCAGCAAAAAAAAGGAAGCCAATAACACCATACTATTTGCTTCTTTCCAGGTTATAATTTTATTTTTATTTTTTTGGTAAAATCAAAGGTTATTTCAAGGATCAGATTTGTATCTTAAACTGCATCCACTCTCCCATTTCAAGCATACCATTATTAAATATTTCAGTAAAATTATCTGAAATCTACATTATCTCTTGAGAATGGAATAGTCAAAGAAATGTTTGACTTTGCTATTGGATTTGTAGTAAAGCAAGACAGAATGACTGCAGTTTTAACAAATACATAAAATGCTGTGAAATTAAAAGTATACAGGTATCATTCTTCTAGCCTGCTCTTCAAAAGTTCATACAGGATGATTACTTATGACAGATTTCTTCCTCTAATTAAGTAGATAGCCTAGTAAGACTACAAATTGCCATGTCTGCTAAGAAAACAGGAACAAAGGAATTTCCTCTTATTCTGACAATTTTATCCTCTTCATTTTCCACAGAATCTATTTGTAACTTTGATTTTGCAGTACCATATGATTGGTTAGCTAGCCTAATAAATCCACAACTATTTCAATCCATTTTGCCTGATTTTCCTGACATATCTTCAAAAAAAAAAGAGATAAGAATGTAAAGTATAAAGTAATGAGTTTGGAATAATAGTCTGACATTCCTACTTTACATATCCCATTTTATAAAACAAGTTAGGGCACAGGTCACAGCTGCAGACTCCTAATGTCTTCCATAAATGATTGGTTAATCTACAGGATTTAGGAAATGGAGACTAGCTTTGACTCGTAATTCAGACAATGTGCAATTCTATATTACTTATCTATGGTTATGAGTTCATATTATAGAAACGATTTCACCAAAAATATTCACATTATAGAGATACGGTAAAGATACAATGAAAGAATTTAAAGAGAAAGCATTGCATATATTGTTCATGGCCTAGGTACTGGTCAATAAACCATGATATTCAAAGATTGTCAGAAAATTTAACCTGTCATGGAAGGAAAAATCCAACAAAATATTTTTCTTTTAGCTTCATATTTCTCTTAATAAGATTCAAGTTTCTCTGGAGGCAAAAAAAGCAATAAAATTAATACATTATATTCTCAATTATGAAAATTTCTCATTGTTTTACTAAGATTTCTTCCCTGTTTCAGTGAACAACTAGGATTGGATTATACCTTATAGATGCATTTTTTAGAAAGATAATGGAAGGATCAGAACAATGGTGAATAGTAAAAATACAGTGGAAGCTATAGGGATAATGTTAATATTTTAGTAATTACATTAAGCCAAAAATCAGTGAGGTTAATGATGCATTTTTCTAATCAATATGTCTAAGCTGTTAAAATTTCAACCTGTAACTCATATAAAATTATTAATGAAAATATTGTATTTCTCCAACAATATCCACTATGTGTTCCTGCTTAGAGCACCTGTGGTAGAAGAACCACATAACCGATGCACAGAGGAATTTATCTATACATTCTTGCTACTATATTGAATGGTGAAGAATTTTTGGATTGATGAGGAAGAGGAAATGAAATTACAGACTGTGCAGGGTGCTTGAATAAATGCGATCAAATATTTTTTGTAGGTTGTACATCAAAGAAGTATTCTCAAAAATGTTTTACTCAACTTTAACCAAACTAAATGTATATCTATTATACTAAGAAAACTTGACAACTATATTCAGACATTTACCTAAGGCAGGGCTGAAGATTTCTATCTCTCTTGCCTACTTATTAAATTCTAAGGTATGTAAGATCTCTAAACTAGTCTAATATAAAGAGAGAGCAGTTCTTTCATCTTGGATTATTAAAACTCCATTGTGTTCTCTCCTAGTTTTATCTCACTGTTCTGTTAAAAATGTATCACTATGGATGGAAGTACAATTGAGAGTATATACAGTATGCTGAATATAGGAATATTGATCAGTTTTATCTTCATCGCTTTGGAATGTCACAATTTATTGTACTAATGCTTCTTACAGTAATGATTGTATTAAATCAAAACTTTAACCTTATGATTCATAAATAGCATGGAACTTTGTGCCCATAAATCATAGTACTGAATTGGAAGTTTAAAGTAAAGGTTTATAAACTAACACAATAATTCACAACTTTAAAATTTAGGATTCATTAATAAGATCTTCTATATGCATGATGTATAAATCAAAGCCCTGTCCCTGATTCTTGGAAGTTAATGCATGTAAATCAGAACTCTGAAAGTTAATATTAATAAATCAAGAAAATGCATTTTACTTGGTAAATTTCTCTTTAAATGTAATAGTTCCTATATGACATAACGGACACTATATTACAAAAATATGTAAATGCTAAAACTTCCTTTGATAGCTATTTCTAGAACATTTTATTTAAGTTCACTTACTGTGTATAAATAAGAAAATACATAAAATGCATGATGTTTCATCAAAGCTCTAATATCTTGAAAATGTAGTCACTCTGTGGATATGTTACTTTTAGTCCACAAAAGTCTCCATTTTTCATTGCTTTTTATCAAGTGTGTACTGCAATTTAAAGGTGATAAAGGCAAACTCAGAGAAGATATTCTTACGTGTACACTTTAGCGTAGGGTGTAATCGTTCAGTTATTTGTGAACTTCATTTGTCATATGTGTTTGTAATACCCCATTTGCATCTCAGTGAAACAATGGTGCTAGTTTCCCATTGCAATGCGCTACTATTAAATCTAAAGGAGCATGTGTTTTAATCTCCTTGTAGATAAATTATTTGGACTGTTGATTCACCTACAATCAACTGGAGTTACTCTCTTACATGATATTAATACTGTTCATGTTTTAGCTATTTAAGACTACCATGTCTCTAGAAGCCAAAACTACATTGAATCTTAAATAAATATTCATCAAAATTGATCTTATTGATTCTATTGCCATAAACGTCTGTTGAAATGTCTCCTAGTTTTCTTCATGGAATTTCATATAATAGCACCTTATTTATTTATTTATTCAGACAGTCTTACCATGTAACCTAGGCTGATACTGATCTTGAATTTCTCTTGTCTCACCATTCTACCTAAATACTGGCATTATAGTCATGACTGTTCACAACAGGTTCTATTCTAGCATTTTAAAGTTATATGACATGTTTTATCTTGTACTTTTTAGTATCTCACCATATGTGTCTTCCAATTTTTGCCCATGATGCGTATTTGCCCATTTTTTCCTATGATGTATATTACCTAAATGTTATTCATTTATAAATAATTATTTTTATAATCTAGAAATAGTTACTTGGTATTTTATCTTAGGCATACTATTAGGATTCAGTTTTTCTTTTTTTCTAAAGTGGCTTCTCTTTTCAAAACCATTTAAACACCATTTCTAACCAAAAAACTTTTACTTTTCTTCCATTCCATTTTCTAAAGTCATGGTTTAGTTAAAAAAGACCCCTTTCTTATTCCTTGAGTTATTCTTGGAGTTCTTAGTGTTCATCTGCCATTGATACTGCAAATCTTATTACATAATTAGCTTAGATAACTCCCCAATCTTTATATAAGTGATATTTAAAGACTTTCTACTTCATTACATCACTGCTTACCAAAATATGTGTCTATACTTTAAATAAATTTGTTTACTTCCAGGACATTTTTTCTGTTTTCTTTCCTCTTCCCATTAGCAGGGCTGAAGAAAATTTTGGATGCCACAATTAGTGGATATGGTGCTATCTTTTTCATAGAGTAGAGTGTACAAAATGTTATCTGGCACAAATGATAATAGCTTTGAATTTCAAAACTCTTCCTATAGACAAAACAAGTATGTTTATTTCACCAAGAAAGTGGAATAACTATGTGGACAACAGTCTTCAGATATAAATTTTTGAAAATGCTATAGGTATGATATATCATTTATCTGAATTGACCTTTCCTCATTAATAATCACAATTACTTACCTTTACCTTAGAAACAACAGTTTATAAAAGGTATACTCTTCCTTTCAAAACCTGATTCAAATTTTCATCATGGTTTTGAGTAAATAAATTTAAAAATTTGAAGTTAGAATAACATTGGATTGAAATGACTCCACTATAATAGTGGTATACATGAACAAAGACAACTGAACACAAATTCCTTCTCCTAAGAACTTTGAGTACAAAAATATCAAAGATATAAATTTAACTTTAGAATTTCATCATATATTCATGCAAATAACCTTAACTCCACATCTGTCACCCATTGAGCATACATACCTTTTATAGAGTATTAGTTTAAGATGTATTATATTTGTTATTTGTTCTTTTGTGATATTTTATTTTATTTTATTTTTCATTTTACATACCAAACCACAGTTCACCATCCCTATATTTCTTATTCTGTGGAATATTTGTTTAATGATACAAAGATGTGTTGCATTCTTTTATGTTAAATTTGTTTAACACCATGAAGCTGTGTTACTTTGCCTACTGAAAAAACATGATTGGCCTAATAAAGAACTGAAAAGTAATTACAAGGCAGGAGAAACTGTAGGTTTTCCTGGCATGCCAAGAGAATACATAGGGAGAGAGATCTTGAAGGAGAAGTTTGAGAACAGAAAGAAAGAAAGAGAGAAAGACACTGGGCCACCTACGCAGCAGCAAGCCATGGAGAGAAAACTGAAGAAAGATACATTGAAATAAAAAAATAATATCCAATAGGCAAAAGATAGATGGAATAATTTAAGAAAATCTGTTAAGAAACAAGCCAATTAAGGCTGGACATTTATAAACAATAACTCTTCATCTGAATATGGTTTATTTAGGAGCTGGGTGGCAAATCCCCAAAAAGCAAAAGAGGAAAGAAAAAAAAAAACAACTACACATACTAAGCTCACATTTTTGTGGGTGATTATGTTAACAGTATAGAGAAAAGTTTGATATTTTTCCACATAATAATATATACTTATTCTTCAATAAAATTGTACAAAAGTTTGATACTCCCAATTAGGTCTTCTTAAGACACATTCAGTGAACAATGAAAGATAAATATTAAAAAGGAAATAACATTAAAGTCTATATTATAATACTTGTCAATAATTACACATGGACAGCTGTGTTATTCTATTAAAGAACTCTAGGACATCTTTTGAATATATGCTGGGTATGTGGAATATGAAGTAAAGATTGAACTTTTATTGTAGATAGAAACATAGGACCAGAATTCTAAAATAAGCACAAAACCAAATATTATATGTTACAATCAACTAGAAAGTTGATAATATAGAAAAAATCTGTCTATATTATTTTTATACAAACTGTTAATATATTTTAAAAAGTAGTATCTAAACATGTATGAAATATGTGTGTAAGTCCATATTTATGTTCACAGTTGTATTTCTATTTCCTTATTTCTTCTTTAATAGATATTATTTTCAGTTAACTAATTTGGGGGTATACACAATAGAGTACTAACCCTCTAGGAAATTATTTTACTATTATTATTTACCAAAATAAATTTGCATAGTGGGTGTATTGACAAAGTAACACATATTATAAAAGTGAACATATAAATGTATTTTAAATAGAGCTGAAAAAATAGAACCATGACTAATTATGACACTGACACTACTATAGCAAATGTGCACCAGAGTGTGGGGATTCAATAAAAGCTTCAGAAGTTTTGGAGATATCAGAAGGAATCTACCCACAGTCTACGTGGGGGTTTAATAAAAGCTCCAGAAGTTCTGGAGATCTAACCACAGTCAGTCTAGGAGAATCAGAGAGTGATGATTTCCACCTTTAATCCCAGCACAGAGAGTATCCTGGGAGTGGTGACCTATGCCCTTAATCCCAACTGAGTCCAGGTCATTTTAGATTACAGAAGGAATTCCAGGCTCTAAAGCAGGCAGTGGTGGGGCCATGCCTAACTTAACAAGAGAGCATTTAAGGCTTAAGGCAGGCATACAGGAGGAGGAAGCCAAGGGAAGCCAGGCTCAGTAGGCTGGAAGACCGCTGGGTAAGATCTGACAGTGGTGTTTATTCTCTCTAATATTTCTGACTTCCTCAAATATCTACCCCTGAGTCTCATTCATTCATGCAAAATGCCAGAGGATATAGAAGTTTCTTTTTTGTAACTTGTGATGAATACATTTTATTAAAAAGAGTCACTCTGCTGCACTAATGCTTTTGCATCTTCCAAGTCTTTTCGAGAAAAAAAAAGAAAAACAAAATAAAAATTAACTCTTATCAGATGTACTATAAAATGCTTCACTGATATTGAGGACATATGTAGATTTCCTTGATAGCCAAACTCCATATGATTTAGTTACACTATCTTATTTCCTATTACTTACTATTTTAAGTAACTTGATACAAGGACAAATATTTTATATAATATATATGTATATAATTATGCACATTGTGAAGGAATAAGAATGTTGATATTTTGGCATATTTCTAAACATGCATCATAAAGAGCTTAATACTATTGATTTTTGATTCTCACATGATAATTCATTATATAATTTAAACCACAATTACTTGTCAAAAGCAGTTGGTTTTGTTTCATTGTCAATTAATATAGATAATAAATCTCATCATGTAAAACTATAGAAAATCATCTCATATATGTCCTTCAACCTTATTTCTTACTCCTAAATGAAGAAAATCCAACTATTTTTTCCCTTATGCTATTTTTAGAATCTCATAGTTGTGCAAAAAGCTCAAAAGTACAGAAATATATGTCTAAATATTTATTGACAAAAATCATATGCTTTTAAAATTGAATCTTAATGTAAAAAGCAAATTATAACCGGAGGAAACAGTTAGAACCAAACATGGCAAATGGTTAATGATTTACTGTATTAGTTATTAAAAGTTAAATTTGAGAAAATTATATTAGTATAAATATTATGAGACAGTACAGATAGATAGCTGTTCCAAAAAATTAAAATTTACAGTTAATAATATAGAAATAAACTTAGCATATTTTTTCCTGAATAAATTAAAATGGAAGTCAAGAGCCAGTTTTGTTTAGCTGCCATGTGGTTGCATAGCTCATTTTCTTTTCATAGATAACAAAAAACATTCAAGTTTTCATGGTACCATTGTTCATTTTTAAGTAAATTTTGTTATTATTTAATTATGGGAATATAACTAACAGGAAATAAAATTCTTGCATGCAGCTAAAAAGTATAAAAGAAGAAGGCATAAACGTTAGTATAAATTTCACAGGAAAAGTTCTATCTTAAGGAAATAACTGCAGTCAGAAGTTGTTGATTATAGTACAATTCAGTCTCTCCCTCAAACCAAATATAACACAAATAAATAAGACATGCATGATTTGAATAAATTATAAGTACTCATAAGAAATTGTAGCAATGAAAAAATTCTAGAAAAAATATTTACAATTCTATAAGATAAACATTATTCATGTTTACCTAAAATGCTAGTAAAAAGAATTATAGAGTGCAACCCTTTCAGAATTAGCTAAAGAACATTTTTGTTATTTGAATGGAATGTATAGTTTCCTATCCCTTTCATTTAGATATTTATAGGAAGCTGAAATTGTACATCTTTTAATTATAATTTTGTTTATAACATTTTAAAATTTTAAATAGATTATAGTCATATTCTTCTTTTTTCCCAAGTCCTTCCAGATACTTTCTCCCTAACAAATCATACAATATTAAGTTCTTTATCAAAATAACAAAACAAAACCCTAAAACAAAAACAAATCCTCTCAAACAAAGAACACAAAATAAAAAAATACCAAAATAGGAGAAATAGGGCAACCAAAAGAGCCCAACATTTGGTAGCTAAATAAAAGCACAGAAAACAAATGTAACTGTATTAAATGTTGACCAACTTCTCCTGGAAATGAGACCTGCTCTGGAATTGCTGCTTAAAACCCTTGAATCTGTAACCAAATTAAAGGGTAGAAAACCAAGAGAGGTCCATTGTATGCTGGTCAACTACTCCTGAACATGAGGCCTGCCTGGAATGATTGATATACCAGTGTCACTCCATTAAAGATAACTGATTTTTTCCCTCTCCTAGCAGATGTAAGTGGTAGTTCACTTTTTAACCTTTGCCCTAGTTTTTATTTATTCATTCATTAATTCATTAATTCATTCATATACTTATTCATCTTAAAAATATATAAGAAAATAATAAATAATAAGATGAAACAAAAACTGTCATGTTGTACTTGGACAGAAGAAACCAACAGAAGAAATAGGGTCCATGAGAAGGCATAAGAATCAGAAACCTACTCATTTGTACTTTCAGTAATCACACAAAAAATACCAAACTGGAAGGCATAATGTATATGTAAAGGACCAGTTACAGACTCATGAAGGCCTTATGCATGCTGCTTCAGTCTTTTTTTTTTATTTTTGTTTTCTTTTCCTTGGGTCTGGATTATTCCTTTTAAACAAGTCCCACAATATAGTTTAGGGTTTCCTGGTACTTATGATTCTCCTAAGACAACCTCTGTAATCTTAGAATTGCAAGCCTACCTCACTATACTTTGACACTGAGAACTGATCTTATAACACAGATCTTGTAACAGAGATTTGGCTTCTAATCTAAACTTTGGTTACTTTTATTTGGTATCAGAAGAGATCTCTCAACCAATCATGTTTTTGTCTAGGATAGTAAAGCTATAGCACTCAAATTAAGAAACTATGCCTGATTTCTTTTAAAGAAACTCATAGAAGGCAAATAAAATTGCTTCTCTGTGATTAAATTATATAATTCAACACAGAATATATATCATAAATAGGCATATATTATATCTAATATCCACCTATAAATGAGTATATACCATGCTTGACTTTCTTACCTTGCTTTACCACATTCAAGATGAGCTTTTGTAGTTCCATACACTTACAGGCAAATTTCATGATGTCATTGCCTTTACCAGATGAAAAATATTCCACTATTTAAATGTACCATATGTTCTTTATTCTTCACTTGATGGACATCTAGGTTGTTTACAGTTTCTGAGTATTACTAATAAGATTATTATGATTACATTTGAGTAACTGTTCTTGTGGTGTTGTAGAGTGTCCCTTGAGTATATGTCCAGGAATGGTAAAAGTCTTGAGGTAGCTGGATAACCAGTTTTCAAAAAAACTACCTTGTTGATTTCCAAAGTAACTGAACACATTTTCAGTCCCACCAGCAACAAAGGAGTGTTCTCTTTGCTCCACATCCTTTCCAGCATGAGCTTTTGACCCCTGATCCATTTATCCAGCTACATTTTACACTCCTCTGCTAAGAGTGTTTGAGGGTAGGGGAAGGAAGGGGGTGATAAGAGTGGGTAGTGTGGGGTGGATATGATTAAAGCACCTATATGAAGAACTGGACTAATATATACTAATACAAATCTTTGGTGCTTTTCTATATTAAATTGTTTCTTCATTTCATCATTTTCTGAACCTAGGTCTTCTGTAGTAGGACATGGTCAGGTCAAGGAAATTGGCTCAAACCAGTTGCCAAGACATACACATAATGTACTTACATAATGAGCCAACCTGGAGTCTACCTGAAGGCCTAGCAACAGGAACTATTAGAGGTCCTGATTGTGCATGGCCAAAGAAGGATGACCACACAGTGTCATCAGATTTGGACATAGCCTAGGTGCTGAGAAGAGGGTATATAAGGTACTCCCTATTGTTAAATAAAAAAGTTAGTCCATTGTCTTTCAACTGACTCCTGGACCCAGCAAGTCTTCCTTTTGTGCTTTTCCCTTTTTTAACATTTGCTGAAAAATTCCTTTATTTATAAAGTTAAAAAGTGATGGAATGAATGCCTGTCATTAATATGAGAATGTAACAGAAGAGAACATAGGTAATGATTATATACAAATAAGTAGAAATAGACAGAAAGTGGAAATTATGAGGATTAGAATTATATTAATATGCAAAATTGTATTTTTTCTTATTTCTTATTTGTAAAAAGAATAAAATTACTTTAAAATGAAGTTCACTAAGATAGTAAATGAAATAGCATGTCAGTGAAGGGACAGGTAGAAAATCATTCAAGATATAATTCATAGAATAATGCATTAAAATGAAGACTAAGCAGGAAACACTCTTAAGATAAAATATTAAAAATTTTCCATTAGTGAAATTTGAGAATATGCCATAATTTATTAGAATATAGCAAGAATTGAGTGTTTTGTTAGTAAAAATAGAAAAACAAATAATTAGCATGAGAATGCTTTAAATGTAAAAATGAGGAATAGAACAATGTTAGGCAACACAACTATGAACAAATCTATTGGCAAAATACCAAATATAAAAAATAAACAGTATTCAAGTCAGGTATAAAACAACATTTCAAAAGAAATGTAGAAAGGTCAATAGTACAAGAACCTACATATTTATGAAAATAATAAAGTTCTGTCATAATGAATGGATATGTTAAACATACAGTATCTTTGGGAAAAACTTGAATTGAATGCAAAATTCACATCTCATATAAGACTCAAGACAATAATCTGTCTGTAATGCTATGTAAAATCATAAAGAAGTTACTTTCAATTTACAATGCCATTGAACATGCATTCCATTTCAAAAGAGAAGAGAATAAGCACATAACAATGAATGATCAGACCACTGGCTTCTTATCTTCAACATCCTGGATTCATCTTCAAAATTTCATGCCATTACCTCTCAGGGTTTTCTTGTAGGAACTCTGACCCTGTCATAGATAATTTCAGATAAACAGAGTAGCTCTATAGCATTGTAGCACAAAACTCCATGATCCTCTGCATACTTTTATGTTGCATGTATATAAAATCAGTACTATGTGGATAATGCTATCATGTTTTACTTCCAAGTTGGAATGGAGCCTGGCCATAGCTGCATTGGTCTTTGTCTTAGTGTTTCTATTGCTTTCACTAAAAACCAAGACCAAAAGCACATTGAAGAAGAAAGCAATTATTTGACGCATGCTTCCACATCTCATTCCAAGAAACTCAAGGTAGACACCTGAAAGCAGGACCTAGAACCTATGGAGGAACATTACTTACAGGCTTATTCTTCATGACTTGTTCATCTGTCCTCTTATACAATATAGGACCAATTGTCCAGGCCTGGTACTATCCATGGTGAGATGAGCCCTCCCACTTCAATAATTAATATTAAAATGACCCTTTGGGGGGCTAAGCAGCAGCTAGCAGGTCCAGACCATGGGGCTAGGCTGGGACGGAAACTCCTGTTACACTTCAGGCCAGATTGACGAGGCCATTCTCTTAGTTAAGTTCTTTTTAAATTTTTGGCAGAGATAACTTTTAAAAACATATTTCAGTTTAAGCTGTCTTTTTAAATAAATTTGCATTTTACAGAATTATGCCTTAGAAGGTTGGGGTCTTTACTTTGGTGTTCCTGGCTTATCATTCCAGTACAAAGGACTAGCTTTCTCTTTAGTATTGTTAAATTCATTAGCAATTACATATGCTATATAATCTTCATCCTCTGTGTCTGAAACTTTCCTCCCTAAACCATGTTTTTCTTATCTTTCTACTCTACTTTTTGTTCTACATCACTGTAGATCTGAATGAGAGTCATGTTGATATACATGAAATAACCTACATACTATCATTTCTTGAAATTTCCTTCACTAAAAAAATAGTCCTTACTTTTAAATTCAGCCTCACTGTAGTTTTTAGAAAATTGGTGGAACACAGAGAGCTTATTTGTCAGAATGTCATATAAATGTTCACTATTCTCATTAGACAGGCCTTGAATGTCAGTGCTTATTTTAACATTCTAGTTTTCAAGATCCTATCAATACGCCCCACTAAGTTGATCTAATGGTATGTAAAGATTTTTCTAGCCTGAAGGTCCCAATTCTTCAGCCTCCCCTCATTCAGCTCCAAAGGTTCAAAAACTAGGATGATCAAATTTATCACAGCGGTGACACTATTTCTCAGTACCATTTTTTATATTTGTCATGTTGCAGTGGAAAAATACTGGTAAAAGCAATTTGGAAAGATTTGATTTTGGTTTACCTTTCCAAGGTATACAGTGCATCATTATAAAAAGGTAAAATGATAGAAGCAGAATCTGACTTGTCATATTGTATCCACAGTGGGAAAAACACTGCTTTCCTTGTATTACCTTAATCTGCTTTATTCAGTCTGAAATTGTTCCTCTTATGTTTAGAGTGGCTCCTCCTATTTCAATGCATGTAATTTCAATTCATATAATACACTACAGACATGCTCAGAGGTTTATTTCCACAGTGATTCTAAATTTAAACAAGGTCACAATGAAGTTTAACCTCACAAAATCTTATACCTAGAATCTTTAAAAAGTAATTCTTATATTCCATTTAATTAGATCTGTCAACAATCAGAACATTATACTAAAATTTTTATTCTAGCAGCTTTCTTTGAGACCTTTTCACCACCTGTTTTCATAGATAGCAAAATATTCATTTGTGACGTAGTTCAGGATAACACATGTTAAGTCATGGATTTTTGCATAAAACAGGTCAAGATGACACAGACAGTAGAGTACAAAAGCCTGTCTCTCATCTCTCATTTTTTGGATATCATCTGTTAACTCTAGGTGTTCCACATTTAAACACCTGAGTTTTCATATTGCCTTTTTGCTTTAATGCTTAAACTGTTGGTTCATTACATTAAATTTATAAACATATATGTAAGTATAAAAAGACAAGACTGGAAAGTGGATCTGTTTTCACATTGTCTACCAATGGCTTTAAATTTAAGCCAATGAAGGCTTCTGGAAACAATAATCATTACACAACTATTATCTGAGTTGGAATAAAAACTTACACAGAGCTGTCACAGTAAAAAAAGAATGTCATGGCAAAGCAATGTTGTGTTTTGATAGACTTTACATTAGTAAAACAACATAGATAAAACACTTGGATTTCATTAACTATTTCTCAAAATTGTATAATGTCACCATCTCAGACAAATTTTTTCTTCACCATCCAAACATAGTTAATAATAGCTTTCTGTATCTATGTACCATGTTATCAATTCTGACATAATTATTATATTGAACTTACAGTTAAATTTCACATTTTTATCCTCTAAATCCTTAACATTTAGAGCTAGTTAGCATTAAGAAATCCATATTATTTTTACCTATTTATTTACCCATTTATTTTTTAGGACTTGTGCAATGCTTGTCACATTATGTTTATTCAATAAAAGTGAATACTTTATATTGAGTTATAATGTTACTGTGTAAACTCATACATAATTGAACAATGTTAACCTCATTGCAATGATTGCTGGATTTATATGAACTAGGAGAAATCTTAATTAGAATCACTGTTAGGGATTTTCAATAATATTGCATATCTGTTTAATCCCAGAAAGAAGTATCACCTTATCTTGTGTTTAATTTATTAAATTGGCACAATATTATTCTTTAATTCTGCTTTGTAAATGATCTCATCATTTTATTTGGATGGTGTTCATTTGTATCAACGTGACTTAATGAATTTCTTAAAGGCTCAGACTTCCCTCTGCCTACATCAGTACTGTGGCCACAGGTAGTTCTTCCTATTTAACTTATTCTTCTATAGATCTCCAACAATTTATTGCATGTGTATTTTTTTTTCAATTTAACAATTAGTAAGGGATCAACAAAAGCTATTGTGTGTTGCCTCTCATTCCATCATTCAGAGTAAACTGACTTCTTTTATTCTTGGACAAACCTATGTACTCAATACACCCACATATTTGGAGTAAATCACTGTAAATAGGCGATCAGCAGAAAACAACAGCCTGTAGAACACATTACCAAGGAGCAGCAAGCATCCAAGTTTTTCAAAACTGGGCTACTAGCCACCAATTTAAAGCTTTAATCTGAACACATTTTTTTCTCCACAGTGAAGTCTGTTTTTTCTACACAACATAAATGGAAGGGGACAAAACACGGCTGCTCTAAGCTATATTAAATTGATATTTTTAAACACTTATGACTTTGAGTTGGTAAACATGCTTTGGAGAATGAATATCCTAGGAAATAAAAAATGCTAGAAATCTGACAATGTATGTAAATATGCATGGAAATGAGTCTTTAAAAAATCACCTCTATCATCACCAGCATCACCTCCCATCTCTTAGCTTTGCTTGCAACTAAGTTGCAACTAATTGGCTTTGGCAGTACTAGACTTACTTCTTACATAACAACATTGAATTTTTCTCTGTATTCTAGCTTCTAATAACACTGTCTGCCAAAGGGAAGAGACAAAACTATATCCTACTTCATTTGATTGCTGAAACATCTTTATAAGTTTTGATATTTCAGTTCCCAAATAAGCATTTTCCAAGGGGAAAAATATTTTTCTCAGTGAGTTAATCAGAGTGTTCCATTAAACTAATGATATTCCACTACAGAGTAATGAAAGATAGCTTACAGTCATAAACATACTTGAATCTGCCCTTTTAACTAAATATCCCAGAGCATTGAAGGAAATAAAAGCTTTATGTATTTACACACTCCTTCTTATAGAAAATAAAATGAACAAAATTGTTTGTGTTTATGTATAACACATAGTATCCAAATTATTGAACAGAATTCTGATTCTTTGTCATTAAGTCTAAGTAATTATTTCCATTAATATCTCATATGAGACCTAAGTTTAGTCTTCAGCCTCCTATGTCTTTTGGGCACCTCCCCCCCAAAACAGTTTGTTCCTGCCATCTTACTCCTCTTTGTTTTCAAAACTTTCTTATAAAATGGACCTTCATTAGAGTTTTCTTAGAATCACTTCAGAGATCGCAAAGCACACAATCTCATCTCCTGGTAGATTTTAAATGTCTGATAAAGTAGATATAGCTCCATTTTGTGCAAATAACGAAAGGGAATGCTATTAGAAACATACAAATTCATTCACTAGTACAGAGCATTGCTCTATTCTCAAATATTTGTCTTATGTTTTGTTTTACTTTCCTTCCAGCTCTTTAATACATGAAAAAGAGATGGAAACCTATCTTTACAGATAGGATTCAGGTCTGTAGTTCTATCTGAATGTGGTCATCTACAGCTATGAGAATTTTTTTAATTCCTGGACCAGAGATTATCACTAAGAATTGTTTTACCTTAGGAGTGAACACACTTAAATCCTCAGTTGTTCCTTAAGCTTTTCTCTAAAAACAACTTCACTACACAAAATGTAGTCTAGCAGCCTAAACCATTTGGATCGTGGAGGGAGGCAAGTTTTAAAAAATGTGTATCTCTATTTCTGTTCATTAAATAGTAACTTGCATTTAAAATTTTTCACATGGTCCAAATACATATTAAAGTTGCAACACTTGTTTCAAGGTATGTTTAGCTTCTGACTAAGCAAATTGGCAAAATATTTCTTAGACCTATTTGAGTCTGAGAGATTTTTATCTATAAAAATTTGATTGCGGAAAATCTCTACAGTTCTTAAAATGTGTTGGTTTATTTAATTAACTGGGAATTTTCAATTTCTTTTGTTCTTTAAACATTTCCATATTTAATTTTTAAAATATATATTACAGATAAACACTAGCCAATAGAGATGCATAAAAGTCATGTATTTTTAAGATCTATGGCTACACTTCTAATTACCTTGCATCCAATTCATGCCCTGGCATAACATTTTTTAAAGAAAAAAGTCAAAACAAAACCAAGAAGCACACCTTAGGAAAGAAATTATGATAGAGTGTCAGGTGTTTAGAGGATGCTAACATTACTTCAGGCATTTTTAGAGTAGAGTTATACTGTCATCTCCAGCTATTAGGGGTTGGGGGAAATTGGTCTTTATCATGAGGTTACAGCTGTTAATTTGGAAAACACCACTTCAACTGTCTCCAATTGAGCTTTATCACTGTCTTATTTTCCTTCCTTCCTCCCTCCCTCCCTCCCTCTCTCCCTCCCTCCCTCTCTTCCTTCCTTCCTTCTTTTGTCTTCCCCATCCCTTCCTTCCTTCCTCCCTCCCTCACTCCTTCCCTCCCTCCCTTTCTTTCTTCCTTCCTTCCTTCCTTCTTTCCTTCCTTTCTTCCTTTGTCTCCCCATCCCTTCCTTCCTTTTTTCCTTCATTTATTTCTTTGAGACAAGTTTTACTGTGTAGCAACTATTTGATCTGGAATTAGCTATAAAGAGCAGACAGCCTTGAACTCGCAGAGATCCACTTGCTTCTGTTTTCCAAGTGATAAAGTTAAGAGCATGCACCACTATTCCTGGTTGATCTTTTATATATCTTTTAACTTTTTAAAAACAAAGTATTATTCCTTTATGTATTAGAATGTTAGAAATGATCAAATCCATTTAGAAAGTATTAAGAATTATATAATCATATTTTTAAAATATTTGTTCAAAACACACATACACATCCTCACAAACATGCATGTGCTCATATGCCATAATTTCAGGAAGTTTACAACATCTCTTTAAAAGATATGTTTATGCAAGATGGGTCAGTTGGTAAAAGAATTTGGTGATCAACTTGACAACTTAAGTACTATGCCTAGAATATACCTAATAATAGGACAAAGAGAAGGGCAGAGAGAGGGGGAAAGAGAGAAGGAAAGAGAGAGGGAGAGGACATTCTTTAAAAAAACTAAAAGACTGTCTTATGCTAAGTGGATGATAAATAAAATTTCTTCAGTGAACTAATACAGGAAAACTTGCACTTCAAAGATGTTAAAATACCTTACTTGGATAATCAAAAGTGTGCTATATATCTTGCAGATCACATGACAAGAATAAAGCACCATTACATAGTATCTGTAGGATTTCTCACCTTTTAAGATATTTTGGAAATCACAAATATGATGATCAAAAATGCATACTTTTGATTTCTGTTTTCACCTTATTGCTTATTTAATTGTTTCTTTTATGTAAAAGGTAAACTATCTTAGGAGACTATTGTAACCAAACATTCTTACAAATTCTGTTTGCAGCAGCTCAGAAGTGTTACATATTACTTGTGTTATGTGGAGTGACCAGTTGCATTCATTTTTTGTTTTTAGTTTCTTTTCCTCCTCATGTATTTTAAATCAGGCTAGCTGCTAGCAACTACTACTGTTAGAATTATTGAATAAATATCCTGAAAGTATTCATTTTATTAGAAATTTTATCAAAATTTTAACAGCTCCCAAGAAATGTTTCTTAAAAGGGTAATGCATTATACGGAAGAAGAAAAAAAAAAACTGGCTCCATTGTCAAATTAGAAATTCTGGGTAAAAAATCAAAATAATTATATTTTTGCTATTTTAATTAGGCAAGTGAGAACTGAATATCTATATTATCTAAGTTACAATTCAGTTAGGACATTGTCTAATATTATTTGTTCACATCTACATGACCTATTATATGGGACTGAATTCTAAAGAAAATGCTGTTAATGATGTGATTGGAGTAAATTAATTGATTAATCTATTGTAATTTAAATTCACTTAGACTTGCAGAAGATGCCTTGCTCACTTCAGAAAAGCCAACCTTTATCTCTATATGAAGTAAAACATTAGAGAATTTTTTGCTTTCATAAAGGGCTACATTCTGAAGGATGTTTCCCTGGCAGTGAAATAAATGTGGGTCCAATTTGTGAGAAAAAAATTGGCCTGCAGACTTAAGACCTTCACATGAAATATTTTTAGATATACTTCAATATTTGAATTAAACACAACACATAGCTGAGTATATATAAGTGTTGAAAGCTCAGCATTTATACTCAAGTAAGCAAATTGCAGCTTTCTGCACTAGCATCAAATTCTGGATTCTTTTCACTAAGATATCCTGCAATTTAGCTTACATGATAGAAAATTAAATGGTACAACTTCTAAATAAAAGTTGATGAGTAAGAAGGCAAGAATGCTAAGAATATTTTAAAATCCACGATGACAAACAGGTCAAATTAGAGCCATTTTATTTATCAAAAATGTTTTTATGTAAATAGATATTTGTGTCATACTGAACCTTTATACAGTGTACTTTTTAATGAGAAGAGGTTTTTTGTTTTTTTATAAAAATATCTTCTAGAATGGGAGCTTGTGTTTTTATATTTGTTGGGGTAAAGTAAATAATAAACTAACAAATACATTTAAATAAACATTGATTCAAGGCATTAAAGACAGCCATATACTTTTGCATACATTTTCACAACTCAGTAGCTGCTCCTGGAGCCTCATCCATCTCAAGTTTTCCTGTTGACCACTCTCTTCTGCAAAGAAGTCTTCTGTGACTGCAGGATGGAAATATTCATAAAAACATAAGGGCAGCCAGGATCATCCAAGTGTTTTCAAAATGTTTTCTTGACAAAGAGGTGCTGGCAGCCAAAATGTGCTCATATAAGGGCTTTAGTAGGTGTTTATGTCTCTTTGGTGTATTCCATTTGTAAATGTGGGCAGATACTACACACTATACTCTCTAGAAACTTTAGGTGAAGAGAGTAAAATTCACTCTTCCTCAGGCATTGCACCTGCCATTCCTATCTCAGTCATCAATGCAATTTTAATCAATTCACAGATAATCTCTCCCACCTTAGTCAACACCATAATCACAGATATAAACTAGGAAACTTTAGAATTTCCAATTATGTCCTAAAAGTTAATCAGTGAAGGTGTTTCATCAGATGTATAATTTAGTAAGCACAAAATGACAATTAAGTAAGATAAGAGGTACTGGGGGTTTGCAGATCATATGGGAATCCTTGGTAACAGAAAATATGATGAGTTGCAGAACACAACTGTATAGTGATGGTTATTAGAATACTCATCGTCAGATAATTGAGGCATGTTATTAAATATGCTTGTAGGCAAAATCCTCATCATAAAGCACTTTTTAAGCCATGTTCAGGAATTTGCAAGTACAGTGGAATTCTCTAAAAAATCCTTTCAGGGAATACTGGAGAGGACACTATAGAAGAGGATTGAAAACAAAGTACAATGACATGAATATATAAAGATGCTATAATTGGACCCATTAACTTACATGTTAAATTTAAACTTTAATGGTACATAATAGACAAAAAATTAGTTCTGATGTGTAATACAATTTTTATTTTTAAGGGTATTCACTGAAGATACAAGCTATAGTAGAAGCTAGAGCAATATTAGATATTAATCAAATATGTGAAGAATAAAATTCAGAAAAAATAAGAATCATATAGCATTAAAATTTTCTAAAAATAAATTATGCTTGCTATTAATATAAAAATTACAGCATTTATAATGTAGAATACTTTATTTCATGGTATGGGTGTGTAACTATCTTTGTTGATTTAGTAACTAATGCACTTAAGGTTGCTTCCAGATTGGGGCAGTTATTAGTTCCAAGATCATTCACATACCAACACAACAGATCTGTGCTGTGATAATGGTGGTAATTCAACAAGTTTTGTGTATTATAAACTATTAAACATTCAATTTACTATAAATTAGTATTAAATTTTTTAAAATTCACAGTAAAATTAGAGAATAAAAATTTAAGTTAATAAAAATGTTGAGTCAATGTATTTTTTACAATTCACTAGCAGACAGACAAATCAAAATATAAGATTTCAGAAATCATGCAGACAACAGTATGATTCCTTCATTTATTCACATTCATATTCTGCATATTATGTGTTTTTTAAGAAAATGGACAATAATACAAAAAAAGTCAAGAAAGTAAAACTGAGTCACATGGCTCTTGGGGAGTTGATAGCATCAAATGGTGTTGTTGTCAACACATCCTGAGAAAAACACCATCACAGTTGATCAGAACACAGCTGCCACACAAGCCCATCTGTACTCTGGAAATTACATGACATGGATGCAATAACTTCTTTTACTACAAAAAGTATCCACATATGTGCCTATATAATCATTTCTTTAGAAATAAGTAACACCTGGATGCAGAAATAAAATGGAAAAATCTTATGAGAAAAAGCAGGATAAAACATATGGTGCTTAGCTAAGCTGCATTAGAAACATTTCTAAAAGAGTATTGAGATGCCATCCAATTAGTAATTCTATAAGGGTGAGGTTTCTTGAACCTAGAATCTTGTTTTATAAAAGCAAATTTGAAAATAATTATTTGACACTTTGCCTTTCAAAAAAAAAATAAAATTGGAGAGAAAAAATATATTCACTAGGCAAAAAGATATTAATGTTTTCAGGTGAATTAATTAATCAGATCTTTTTAAAACTCATACCCATACTACAGTAGTTTATCATAAGTATATTAGCATTTGGCTATTAAGCAGAAGTAGAGACTAAATGGTATTTGAAGTATGGCTCAAATACCAGGGTTTGAAAATCAGATGAAAGTCAAGACATATTTTCCAAAAGTTACTATGTGGTATATAATTTTAAAGCTATTTCAACAATTTTAACTTTCTCTATCCATGCACTTTGCAATGTGAATTTGTAGCTTCTGTCATTAAAACAATAAGTTCAGTTTCTCAATCACCAAACCTGAGTATCTTTTTGTCCTTCCTTGCACAGAAGAATTCAATGCATATTATATGTTAGTTCTGAGGTGAAGGCTTAAGTGATTAAACATCCATTTTCTTTCCTTTCCCTTAGATATACCATTGCCTATACATGGACAAATACTTCTGTTTAGGTTGTGAAGATACAGAACAGAGATACTTCCTACCAGCTAAACTGTCTCTATCCCTACCATACTAGAAAGACAAGGAAGTAAGTGATCTGAGAAATATAAACCAGCACAGTTGAAGACTAGGCCAGATTAGCAGAACTCTAAAGCAACCCTAAAGATTTGTGAATGAAAAAAAAATTGACAACCATTAATCAAATGTGTTGGAGTGAGAATTTTGAATGTTACCTCTAAAGATAAGTGCTTCATGCTTGGTATGATAAGTATATCAGCTACACAGACCTGTTCATCATAGATTTGATGTATTTAATGAAGTTTCACAGTGCAGTACATAAAACATACAATTACAATAACAAAAAATAAGGTGCCAGGGAGATGTCTCAGTTGACAAAATGACTTCTGGCCCAGCACAAAGACTTGAGTTTATATCAATAATACCCACCAGAAGAAAACTAGGGGCATCAGTACATGGCTATACAAGCAGCAATGGAGAGGTGAAGACAGTTAGGACCTCCAGGTCCTAGAGGCTACCTATAGCTTAATTAGTAAGCTCCAAGCTCAGTGGGAAATCCTGTCACATATAAAGAAAAGGCTAAAGTAGAGAGCAATGAACAATTGATGAAGACACCTGACATTTGTATCTAACATCCAAAAACTCACTTGTTAATACACAACTGCACATGCAAGTACACATATATGAACATGTTTGTTCACATGCTACACAAAAAGATAAGAAAAATACATTTAAATATTGAATAAATGTCTTTTAATTTAAGTTACCCTGTTCTTGTAGATTTGGTGCCTTGTTATAAATTACTAACTAATAAAACAAACCTCAAATTATTTTGCACATACTAGTATTAATTTCTTGTTAACACTACATCGCACTTTACAAATATGGCTTAGAGAAACATGAATATATTCTTTTACTGCTATGTAAGTCAGAAGTCTACAGTTAGCTTCACTGGATTAAAAGTGTCAAAAGACTCTTCTGTTTCCTTTCAAAATTATTTATTTATTTTACATCCTGACTGCAGATTAACCCTCCCTCCTCTCCAGTTTGTACAGCATACTGTCAACTGTCAAAGCAAGGGTAGGTTCTTCTTCAAATAACTAGCTTTACACAATGAAAGAATACTCCATATGGAGGTATTTCAGTGCCCATCACCATTTTATGAAGTAGATTGGTGTTACCAGGAGCAGATGTATCACACTGTCATAAAAAGCCCTATGTTAACAAAACATTTTAAATGCCAATATTCTGTAGGTCTTTGAAGTGTCTGAAGACCATCAATCTAAATTATATCTCTGTATGATTTTGAAAACTTACTAATTTAACTAAAAGTTTGATTGTTATAGATACCTAAGTACTACAACACATTTCTTAATTATCCTAAATGGCTTATAATAATAGTGTTCAAGGTCTAAACATTACTTTAAATTTTAAATGAACTGCATCAGGACAATACTTTAAGCAAGGGTAGAAACATATATACAGTATGCTTTAACAAAATATTCACAAATTTGCATCAATATACAAATTTCCATTAAACAAGATCATACAGAGATATAATTTAGATAGATGGTCTTCAGACACTTCAAAGACCTACAAAATATGGCATTAAAAATGTTGTGTTAATATATGGCTTTTTATGACAGTGTGATAATCTGCTCCTGGTAGCACCAATCTACTTCATAAAATGGTGATGGTCACTGAAAAACCTCCATATGGAGTATTATTTTATTGTGTAAAGCTAGTTACTTGAGACATCTTTGCTTAGTTAAACTAATATTTCACAGCAGTGCACCATTTCAATTTCTGCTTCTGTCATTCTATAAACATTTACTATGAATATAACTCATTCTCTTTCCCTCATATGAGTACAAGTCTGTATGAATAGGACATGTTCAAAATCACTAATAAATCACATCTTGGAAGTCTATTTTGTTATATAATCCAACATATTCCAATTCTGGGAACTGAAACACAAACATGCTTATAGACTTCCTAATGTCACCTCTACCATATCCTTAAAGCTGCTATAATTATATTATTTTTTATTTTTAATAATTAGTTGCATAAAATAAATAAACTCTAACTAGAGCCATTTGTAGCCAACTGGGGAAAAGAAAGAATTTTAATATGAGATTCAGATAGAAGAAAATATAGCTAAAAAAATTAAAACTACTAGTTATTATCCTCTTCCTTCAGCCTGCAAACCATGCTAGGCATTTTGCATTTAAATTCCAAAATTATTAATCTTTCAAGGTATGTTTTACCTACTTGAGGCTAAGTCCAAGTAATTCATATAACTTGTTTGAAGCTGGTAATTGGCTGATATGGTATATGGCTACATATCTTTCTATCCACAAAGGGCATCATCCACTTAGTTTCATTAAAATCTTGCTTCCTAAAACTTCTCCCTACAATTACAAATCTAATCACCTGCTGAAAATATTTAACCTTCATCTGTCTCTCAGGGCAAGTAGATCAAACATTTTCTATTTAATACTGAAGGTTCTATTATAGATTAATATAGCCAGGAATCAGGTGCTTAAGTCATTTTCTAATTCTATACTTTAGCTTGATAATCCACCACTAACTCAAAACTTGCTTTCCAATGCTTTTGAACAAACTTTCAATTTTTGACTTAGAGGAAAATTTGTTCTAACTGTCCTACAAATCATATTTATTACCATAAAACTTTCCTGAAATTTTTACATTGTAAAGTAATTCAATAACTTTATTTGTTAATGAGAAAAGTAGCCACTCCTCTAAAATGCATTCCACTTGTATATGAAATCAAAATGCTTTATTGGCATGGAGTTTGAACTGATTTTCATGGTTAAGTGAAAACATTTTAGCTATATGCATAATAAATGCATCTTTATATGAAATCATAAAGTATCTATGTATAATTATTATCAAATAATACTTGATGTTATATTATTTTTTAAATGAATTCATTTATTATTTATTTATTTATTTTAACCTCTTGGCCAGAGTTTTACCTTCCTTCTCTTCTTACAGTCTCTCCCTCCAATATCCCTCTGCTCTCAACACCCAATTTACTACACATCTATTTCAGTTTAGGAAAGAGCAGGTTTCCCATAGTTATTAACAAAATATGTCATATCAATTTTCAGTAAGACTAAGCACCTCCCCATGTATTAAGGCCTGGCAAGGTAACCTAGTATGAGGATTAGTGTGCCAAAAGCCTGTAAAAAGAAGCAAAGGCCATCCATATTCTCACTTTAGGAGTCCCACAAGAATACCAAGCTACAAGTATAAGCAGAGTAGCTAGGTCAATCCTATGCAAGATCCCTGGTTGTCAATTAAATCTCTGTGAGCACAATTAATTTTGTGAGTTTTTTCATGATGTCCTTGACCCCTCTGCCTCCTATAATTCTTTCCCTTCCTCCTCTGCAGGATTCCCTGAGATACACCTAATGTTTAACTGTGGGTCTGCATCTGTTTCCATCAATTGAATGAAACCTCTTTAATAACAGTTTGGCTAGGTACCAATCTAGTCACAGGAGATGGACAGTTCAGGTTTCTTATCTTCTATTGCTGGGAGTCTACACTAGGGTATTTTTCTTAGGTTCCTGTGAGATTGCCTTATTTCAGGCTTTTATGTGACCCTAAAATAACCCTCTTTTAAGTTCCTGCCCCCAAAACCTGATTGCTAATGTTCCCTTCCCCAGACGCCCTCAGTCCACTTATAAAATTGTATTGTATTATGTTGTTGATGCTTGCATCTCTAATTCCTGTTCACTCAGATTTTCTATTCCTAGGAATCCCTCTGTGCTTTTTTTTTTTCTTACATGAGTCTGTGCCAGTCCTCTGCATATATATTATGGCTTCCAGTTTGATGGAATTCCTGTGTGTCAATGAGTGGGTGGGTCTCTTATTCTTGTGGCTTCTCTTGGGACCTTTACTTTATGTTAATTTGTCTTGTCCAAATTCAATGTGATAGTTTCTGTTTTATCTTATATTTTATTTTGTTTAATTGTACTATTATCTCTTAAAAGCCTGTCCTTTTCTATTGAGACATAGAAGGAGTGAATCCAAATGGGATGGGAGGTGGAAAGAAATGAGAAAGAGTAGAAAGAAAAAACCATAATCAGAACATATTATTGAGAAATAAATTATTTTCAATAAATAAAAAGAAAGAGGGCTCTTTTTCAAGCCCTGGCAGACACCCTAGTTTCTAGGACCTAGAGAGACCCTGGGATCCAACTCATGATTCCATGCCGACACACTGCTGCCCCAGTTTCAGGCCAGCAGGGAATACCACTAAGGTCATGCAGCCCCACTAAAACCAACACTGGACCCTGGAATCTATAAGTCCAGCCCCACCCTCCATAACTACCCATAGCTCTGAGATTTCAGAAGCTCCTTGAGACATAAAATCTGCCAGCTCTGATTGGAACAAGAGCTCAGATTGAATCAAGAAAGACTCCCTGAGACACAGACACAGAGAAGACTTGACCAAGAGCAACTTCTTAAAACATAGTCACTACTTACATCAAGTGGAGGAAGAGATGGGTAGATGTCAGTGCAAGAATACATACAGCAATATAAAGAATGTGGAACCACAGAAACATGGTAATTCTACAACAAGACCTGAACATCACAATGTAGAAGAAGCAAAAGAAGATGACCATAAAAATAATATTATAAAGATGATAGAAGACTTTAAAGAGAAAATTAAAAATTCCCTTAAAGAAATCAAATAAAAGACAAACAAAAACAGAAGAAATCAACAAATCTCTTTTTAAAAAGCCAAAGAAACTAAGAAAAAAACAATCAAACAGGTTAAGGAAATAGTGCAAGACTTGAAAATTGGAATAGAAGCAATAAGGAGGACACAAACTGAGGGAATGCTGGAAATGGAAAATCTGAGTAAACAAACAGGAACTACAGATGCAAGTATAACTAAGAAAATGCAAGAGAAAGAAGATAGAATCTCCGGCATTGAAGATACCATAGAGCAAATAGACTCATCAGTCAAAGAAAACACTAAAAATGTGATAACACTTATGTTATGGTACACCATGTAAATATGGTACACCGTGAAAATACCAAACCTAAGAATGTTAGAAATAGAAGAAGGAGAAGAATACCAGTCCAAGGCACAGAAAATACATTCAACAAAATCATTAAAGAAAAACATTCCCAAACTAAAGGAGTAGATACCTGTGTAGATACAATAAACTTACAGAACACCAAACAGAGTAGACCTCAGAAAACATCTGCTTGCCTCTTGATACTGAAACTACTAATCATATAGAATAAATAATATTAAAAGCTGAAAGAAATACGGCCAAATGACTTATAAATGCATATCTTTCAGAATACTGCTCAAATTATCAATGGAGATTCTGAAATCTATAAGGTCCTAGATAGATATTATATGAAGACTAAGAGACCACAGGTAACAGCCCAGAATACTATACCCAGTAAAATTCTCAATCACCATAGACAGAGTATATAAGATATTCCATGACAGAAGTAGATTTAAACAATTCATATTTACAAAATCCAACTCTACAGAAAGCATTAGATAAAAATTCCAATCTAAGGAAGCTATATATACCCACAGAAACACAAACAATAGATAAACCCACAGCAGCAAATTTCAAAGAAGGGAAACACACACACACACACACACACACACACACACACACACACACACACTACCACCAAAACATAACAGCATTCATTAATATCATTGGTCTCCAATCCTTTACAAAAAGACACAGGCTAACAGAATGTACATAAAAACAGAATCCACCCTTCTGCTGCATACATGAAACGCTCATTAACTTAAAAGACAGACACTACCTCAAATAAAGAGTTTGGAAAAACTTTACAATCAAATGGCCTTAAGAAGCAAGCTGGTGTGACTCTCCTAATATCTAACAAAAGAAACCTCATACCAAATCAATCAAAAGAGATCAGGAAGAGCATTACATATTTATCTCAGGAAAATACAACAAGATGAAGACTCAGTTCTTAATGGAGCCCAAAATACAAGGTCACCCACATATGTAAAAGAAAAATTACTAACACTTAAATCAGGCATCAAAAAACACACACTAATAGCAGGAGACTTCAATACCCCACTCTCAGTGATGCACAAGTCTGAAATAAGAGATCCAACAGTGTAGTAGGACATGCTCACAGAGTCAAGAAAATTGGCTCAAACCACTTGTAAAGGCATGCACATAACTAGCTTCCTTGTGAGATAATCTGAAGTATCCTGGATTGCTTAGCAACAGCTGCTGTCCAATATTCATAATTGCTTAGAATCTGCATAGCAACAGGCACTATCAGATATCCTTATGGCTTGGAATCTGACTAGCAATAAGTACTGTCAAAGCTCCAGATCATGTTCAGCCAAAGAGGGGCAGCCATGTAGTATCACCAGATTGTAACATCGCCTGGGTGTTGAGAATAGGGTATATAAGGCTCTCTCCATTGTTGAATAAATGAGATAGTCCTGTTTAACTGATTCCTGGGGGTTGGTGTCATTGACTCTGCTCCTTCTCACCCCCATCTCTGAGGGAACTGTTAGGACCCAACAACATCTGGTATCCTGAACAGGGTTCTGGTCATTTTCCGTTCCTAGCTATTGGTGCTGGCAAGCCATCACCCCAAAGATGGTGTATTTTAGTGAGAAGACCTTTCTGTGTGGTGTGCATTTGATCCCTTCAGCAGGTTAATATCGGGACCTCCATTTACTTCCCTTTTTATGTTGTCTGTTTTTCTTCCTTCTTTACTAGCACTTTTTAAATTCACTGATGGTTTGCTCATCTTTGTCTTTTTTCTCTACTCTCTTCAGCTCTTCCTTTCTTCGCATTTATTTTCTCCATTTTCTTTTTCCTGAGAAGAGCTACCTTTTTGTCACTCAGTTTTTTTTACAAAAGTTAAATTGTCTTTTCCCCCCTCAGCAGCAGTTTCTTCTTCTTCTCCTTATTATTATTATTATTATTATTATTATTATTATTATTATTGATATTGTGATTCTGAATGTGGTATCAGCAGAGATTCTGATGGTTGGGAATTGAGATCAGATCATAGAAACAAGATGTCATTGATACTCCAAAGTCTGGCTTTCTTCTCCTCGATGCTCTTTGCTCAACTGTGTAGTATGAGGTTTCTGGCCAGGACTTTCGGGCCTTGCCTCAAGGTTTAGGCCCACAGACTCATAGACCCACAGACCCACAGACCCACAGAGGCACATCGATGTTTACAATAGTTTTCAGCTGATCAGCTGAAGGCTCAGGCATATAACGTGCTAACTCTGTACCCTTAATCTAACCCATGACTCTTAACCTGTTCAGCCATGGGGCTCAGTACCTTTTCTCACAGCAGCATGGTTGTACCCTGCTTCCTCTGGCTTCTCTCTGGCCTTCTTCTCTGTGCTTCCTGTTCTCAGAGTTTTCTTAATCTGGTAGGCCCAACCATACTTCCTGCCTGCCTTTGGCCAATCGGTGCTTTTTATTAAACCAGTGGGTGGGAAAATTATTTACAATGAAACAACATAATCTCCCACACAACTGCCTGCCCTCTCTTTTTACACTTTCTACAGCAGCACCAGTGAGCATCAGGGCAACAGTCAGCTCTCCTGGAGCTCACAATGTGCCTAGACACAGCTACAGCCAAAGTTGGAGCTTGGGAGGGGATGATGGCAGCAAAAGCAATGTGGACAGTGTCCTAGGAACAGAAACTGGCTGCACATTGGTAGAGGGAGGCAGGCCACAGTGGTGAGAGAGGAGGGGCTCTTTCTCTTTCTTTCTTTCTCTAGTACACACACATACAGTACACACACACACACACACACACACACACACACACACACACAGGCTGGCAAGGCCAGGATAGAGAACATACACTGGATGTGGCTATGGGCTGATTTCCATGCTTCACTCCCCCAACACCCAGGGAACACACACCATGAATAGACACCATGTCTTCCCAAGGGCAGGTGACTGAGGAAAAAAACCCTGGGTAAGACACTTGCATCAACAATGACAAACCCTATCAACCTTTCAGGCAGTGGGCCTTCCTATAGAACTGAAGAGGAGGGAAACATTGGTAGTCATGATGGAGGCTGCTGATTTCCTTCTCTTTTTTTTTCCAGACATGTAGTTGAGGCTTAGGATCTGGATCTTGAGCATTTTAGACACAACCCTGGGAGAACCTTCTACCAAAGACATAGAAGTGGCCTTTTACAGAGGTGGTCCCATTTAAAGTAGCATGCAGAAGTACTTCTGTACAGTGACTGGACTGTGTAGTGATTTCTGTGCAGTATGTCAGTCAGCAGAGCATCATGGATTTGAGCAGAGGTTGCCCTCCTTGTCTTTGTTCTTGCTGTCAAGCTTGATGTCCAACTGTTTGATCAGCTTGGCCATCCCCTCCTTTCTGGAGTTTATGATGGCATTGTATGGGAGCTGCAAAAAATATGAAGTTGGTACCAACAAGACTGACCAAGCAGAGCCAAGGGTCCTGATGGAAGTAAAGCCAAATACTCAAAGAGTTTGGGTGTTAATTGCCTTTGAATGTGTTTACTGTTTTCTACAGAGGATTTCTTGTGTGTAATTTCAGTTTTCCCATTTGTTATTTCTTTGGGTTTTAGTTCTTAGGAACTTTTAGCAGTATGATTGCTCATTTGTTGGGCATAACTTCCCACATACATTTTAAGGGTGTATCGATAATCTCTTCTGACTATGTCTGAAAACAGTCACACAAACAAGATCTCTTATCTTCCAAATCAGGTCTTTGTTCCTCTGCCCAGAGTAAACTCAATGTCTGCCTTCCCTCCAGTTACCTGTACTAGCAAATACCTGGAAGATGTCAGCCCTGAACACAGTAACCCATTTGAAACTTTTCTCAGACATCCAAGGACAGCTACAGATAGATGACATACTGATGTGCCCTAAATTCATCACCCCTACTGATAAGAGAGATATCCAGAACTAACTAACCCTAGACTTTTTAACTCCCTGTACTTTCACCTGGATTCATTAACACAGGATCCTAACTTAAAGGTTTAAGTGAAAAGATAATTTACCAATTCCTAGTTTCAGGTATCAAAATAAACATCTATATTCTGAAGTGTTAAGACCTTATCAGACTAAATGTGACAGGTCTTGCTTATTGTGCGAATTAAGCCTTTATAGATGCCTTCTAGGGAGGGAGCCATAGCTGAACAAATCTGCAAGTTCCCCTCCATTGTTTACTCAGTAACCTAGCAACCAAAAACACTCTGCCCCTCCCTATGACCCTGAAAATTCAAGCCATGCATTGCCTTGTCAGAGAATCTGTACCTGAGTAAGCCCATGCCTTCATTGTTGTGCTGTTTTTCCAATAAAGATGTAATAAGAAGAACTGCTCTGATTCTGATTCCAGTAAGACGTGCCATCTTCTTGGACCCTGAGAGAAAACCTGTTGGGTCTGGTTCCAAGGTTTTTAGTTATAGGATGAAGTTGGATGAATCTTTATCCCATCAGGACTGTTTGCTGACTTAGTAAATGTACTACTGACCAGAACAAAATACCAGTCTCCTTCCTTGTTCCACAGATGATGAATGTTTCTTAACCCCGCTTGTAGTCTTAACTTAGTGCTACATTTGCTGTTTCTCTAGGAGAAAATCCTGATTTGTTGTTCTCCTTTGTTGACGTGTTTAGGCTTTACTGTGTGACAGACTTATGTCTCAGAGGTCTTGAAATTTGAAATTGAGGATGTAAACTGAGATTTAGGTAGCTGCAATGTTCGTCTTAATATTGTCTACAGTTGGAGGAATAACAATGTGGAACTATACAATTCCTATTCTATAAATAAAACTGAAGTTCTTTCTAGTTCTTGGAGTTGTAGGTGCAACAGTATTTTCCTGTTCACATTAATCCCATATTATTCTCCATGATGGTGCTGGTAAGTATAGATCTACTATTTACCAGTGTCTAGTCACCTGACTCCCCATAGGATTAAAGGTCTACAAAATCATTCTTGCCTTTATAGGAAGAAGGTAGTTGGCAAAACTTTTTTTTACATACCAGATGAAAAAGTTATGACATCTAACCTAAGTGAAAATATAAAGGTGGTAGAATTTGCTTACTAATAGGCCATTTAAGGCCTTTTAAAATATATCGTTACTTAAAATTCAACAGTCTTTGCACTACTATTTAAGTCATAAAGTTTGTGCTATTTTGTAACCTTTATGTTTTCAGAACTTTATAGAAAGGAATTCTACCTGGAACAACTTTAAGGAATAAGAATCCAGGCTCATGAAAAGAATTTTGTAACGTGTCTTCTATTTCTATTATGTGGAACAATTTGAGGAGTATTGTTTTTAGTTATTTGAAGCTCTGGTAGAATTCTGTTTAGAACCATATAACTCTGGGCTTTTTTTTGGTTTGGGAAATATTCTAACAACTGCTTCAATTTGCAGGCAATTGCAGGTCTATTTAAGTCATTTATCTGGTCTTGATTTAATTATGGTTAAGTGGTACCTATCCAGAAATCTGTTCATTTCTTTTAGGTATTCGACTTTTGTGGAGTACACATTTTTTAAATTTGACCTAATGATTCTCTGGATTTATTTGGTGTCTATTATGTACCTGTTTTCATTTATAATTTTGTTAATTTGAATACCTCTCTCTGCCTTTTAGTTAGCTTGGATAAGGGTTTGTCATTCTTGTTGACTTACTCAAAGAACCATCTCTGTTTAATTGATTCTTTGACTGTTCACTTTGTCTCTGTCCTGAGTTTCATTATTTCCTGCCTTCTACTCCTATAAGGTGATTTTGCTTCTATTTGTTCCAGAGCTTTCAGCTATGTTATTAAATCTCTTATGTGAAATAGCTAAAAATATTTTATGTAGGCACTTAGTGCTATGAAAATTTTATCTTAGAACTGGTTTCATTGTGTCCCATAACTTTGAAATGTTGTGGATTTGTTTAAAATGAATTTTAGGAAGTCTTTATTTATCCTTGAACTCAAAGTGGTTCAATTGACAGATATTCAGTTTCTATAAGTTTTTAGTATTTTTGAGGTTTGTATTGTTTTAGACTAACTTTAGTCCATGTTGGTGTGATAGGATACAAGGGATTATTCCATTTTTTGTATCTATTCATATTTGCTTTATGACCAAGTATGTGTTCAATTTTAGAGAAGGTTTCAAAGGGTGGTCAGAAAAAGGTATATTCTTTTGTGATTGTGTGGAATGTCCTGTATATATCTTTAATTTCCCTTTGAGTCATAATGTCTGTTAGATCCCTTATTCCTTTGCTAAGTTTTCCGCCTGGTAGACCTATCAATTGCTGAGTAGGGTGTTGAAATTTCCCTCCATTAGTGTATGGGGTTTGATGTAAGATTTAATCTTTAGTAATGTTTCTTTTACATATGTGGGTGCCCTTGCTTTGGGGACATTCATGTTCAAGATTTAAACTTTATCTTAATAAATTTTTTGAGATGAATATGTAACATCCTTTCTGATATCTTTTGTTTGATTTTAGTTTGAAGTCTATTTTGTTACATGTTAGAAATGCTATACAAGCTTGATTCTTAATTATGTTTAATAGAAAAGTCTTTTAGCAACTCTTTACTCTATAGTAGTTTCTGTCATTGAAGTTGAGGTGTGTTTCTTGTATGTATCAGAGGGATGGTCCCTAGTTTTGTATCTTTTGTTTTAGCATGCATCATTTTATAGGTGAATTGAGTCCATTGATATTAAGGGATATTAATGAGCAGTGACTGTTAATTTCTATTATTTTTAGTGGTAGTTTATATGTATTTCATAAAATCCCACATAAAGCCAGAGAAAGATTAAAGGGGTTCTGTCACACGAAATAATGAGACTCAGGGATAGATCTCTGAAGAAGTTGGAGATACTAGAGGGAATAAACACCACAGTCAAATCTGACCCAGCTGTCTTCTAGCTTCCTCAGCCTGGATTCCCTTGGAATGGATCTCTCTGTGTTTGAATCCCTTCTTAAGTATTCTTTTGGTAATTAAGGCTTGGCCCCACCAAACCTGCTTGGGAGCCTGGAATTCCTTCTATAATCTGAAGTGACCTTGACTCAGTTAGGATTAAGGTTGTAGGTCACCACTCCCAGGATACTCCTTGTGCTGGGATTAAAGGTTTGAATCACCACTCTGATTTTCCTAGACTGACTGTGGTTAGAGCTCTGGGACTTCTGGAGCTTTTACTAACCCCCCACATAGACTGTGGGTAGATTCCCTCTGATATCTCCAAAACTGCTGAAACTTTATTAAATCCCTACATATCCTCTTTTGTGTCAAATTTAAAAAAAAGAAGGTAATAGTTAACATAAGAAAAACAATATACAATAGGTACAATAATTATATACAATATATACAAACAATAAATGAGTAATGTCCAGTCCATTAACAATTGACAATTCTAAGAAAATATTTCATTAATTATCCTATTTTGATGAGTCCAAAGTATTATACCTAATTCATTTTCGTTCTAACTAAAAGCTATTATTTTGATGTCTCTAAAACTTATAAGTTTTAACTTCAAAGTTTCTTTTCTAAAACTGTCATTAGAAAATTGTAACTATAGCTATCTCATCTTCAACTACCTCAGAGACCCAAGAAGGAAATAATATTTACCTAAATAACTAGGAAGTGCAAGCAACTTCCAAAAACTAGAAATGACAGAGATGACACCTATCTGCCTGGACAGTCACCCAAAGTTCTTTTATAAAGTTGGGGCATCAATCTTCAGCCTACAGGCCCAGAGTCTCTTTTCATCTCAATGAAGCAGAAAATCTGCTCTGTCCATTTTGGTGTAGTTAAGTCATTTCTCCTTGTGTCTTGAAGATTAAAGACTCTCTTTAAAGTTGTTTTCAACTTTCCCTTGTGGTACTTGTTGGTTATTGGTCTTTTGCCGGTATTTAGCTTTAGATGGAACTTACCACCACTTTGGACTGCATTCCCAAGCACCTTGACTCCGAGAAAATCCAGGCCCATTGCCAGGGGCCTCTACTGAAAAACGGGAACCTGAAGGACCATCTCAGCTAGTTCTGTTAAAGTTCAAAGGTCATTTTCTGAGGGAACCTGCATGTCCAGTTCAAATAGCACACTGTCAAGCAGTCGATACAGGGACAGGTTCTTGTCCAATGACCAACCGTTGCCACAAGGAAAGTAGACTCCATATGGAGTTTCTTCAATGCCCTTTTTTTCTCTTGAAGTATATTGGGGCTGCCAGGAGCAGACCTGTCTCACTGTACAGAAAAGTCTTTAAGTTCTAAAAATATTTTAAATGCCATATTCTATGGATCTCTGAAGTTTTTGAAGAAGACCTGTTTATCTAAAATATATTTGTTTGACCTTGAAAACATATTTAACATGACTGTGTCTGAATGTAATGTCTAACTACTAACTCGCATTGCTTTATATTCTAATTAATTGGAAATAAAAACTTTCATGGACTAGTACTTTGGATTACAATGTTAGATAAACTGATTAAGTATACTACTACCTGAAACAAGCATAGAAATATTTGTACAATGATGCAATTAATCTCAAGATACACAATTTGTATACAGAAAACCAATGCAATGTAAAATATTTAAAGCAAGCAAATCCATTTAAAAGAAGATTCCATAATCTATCTTTATATCCTATATATCTATATTCCCTTTTTCTTTATATTTTTTAAAAACAAATCTTGAATCTAATCATTCTTGTTTAACTTTTTCCTAACCATAACCAAGAACAATTTTTAACCAATTAACCTAAACAATGGCAATCATCCATAACCCATTTAACAACCAACACTAAGCCACCCTACCACTTGGGAACCAAAACCAACCCATGCCACCACTTGGGAGTGTGGGCCCTGGTTCTTAAGTTTACTTTCTGGTGACTGAGGGTGATGACATCTTTTGGGGATCAAAATTAATATTTATTAGAATATAAATCAACACTCATGATATTAGTAACAGCTTATATTGGCACCTGAATAAGGACTGGTGTATCCAAGCAATGGACGAGCTATGGACACGCGATGGAAGGACGATGGATTCCGATTCTATCTCTCCAGCAGCCAAGAACCAGGAAGAGAGAGTCCTTGTGTCCCAGCAGCCACTTATCAATGGGGTTGGCCACACCCCCTCAAGGTTGGCCACACCCCCTCCAGGGTCCCGGGGTCCTGGATAAGCATCTTCAGACCTTATCGGCTGACACCTTAATCCCGCCACATCTCCCCCTTTTGTCTAACTAAGAGGTTCTAAACTAAGACTATGTACAATAGGAATTATTATGAGTTAGTAACCATAAATACCTATTCTTCAACCCCTTCAAGACCTGAGAAGGAAGATATATCACTTGAAAGTCAGAAGTATATGGAAGTAGTGGCTTCCAAAATTTGGGAGAGGACAGCAGCACAACTACCTGGACAATCACCTCTGGTTTTGTGCGCCATTGGTGCATCTATCATATTGGCTACAGGCCTATGGTATCTGACAGATCTTCTCACAAGCAGGGCAATTTTGGAGGGACTGTCTTATCCTGTCCAGGTAGGTTTTGTCAGTCTCCATCCATCAACTTGTTCATCCTGCTTGGACACCATGTGTGTACTGTCAGCAATCAAGGTAAGGACAGTTCCTTATTCAACCGGCCATTCTCTGCCAGAAGCACAAACTCCATGGAGTATCCTTGATGCTCATAGCATCTAGGGCAAGGAGCAGTGACACCAGGAGTCGTCGTGCCTCTCATGGCCGAATTTCAAATGTTAAATGCCATATTCTCTGGGTCTATCAAATGGTTGAAGATTCCTGTCTATCTATGATATTCTAACCTCTATTTGAGATGATTGGGATACAGTACCTTAAGTAATATTGACAGTAGTTTTTATCATCTTAAGGAGTAAACCCTGTACTAAAAATTAGAATTCCTATATAAGGGGTGTATAATTTCTGAACAATGACTTTTAGTATGACTATCAAACATTAGCCAGGGGTATATTACTATGTAAAGTGGCCACAGCATTTTAGATATGTATATACATATATATCATCTAAACAGAGGTATATAAAACATCTTGTGCATATATCATAACTAGTGCAATCATACATTTTATCTAGTATAGTTAAATGAAGGTAATAATTGCATAGTGTACATGACAATGATGTGCAAATATTTTAAACAGAGATAGAAGCATATATAAAATATAGCAATTACAGATGCAATTTTACATAATAATTACAGATTCAGATTTATATTGAAGTACAATTTGCTTAGGTTATATAAAACAATTTCAGATTAAACTTTGTACCAATGTGAAAATTATCACAATTAAACATATAAAATGATTTCACAATTGTATCAATATACAAATACCTATGCCAATGCAAATTGTCTTTAACTTAGCCCATACATTCAGCTAAAATGGTGTATAGGTAGGCAAAACTCGTGTTTGCGCACTGAACCAGCAGGCTGGAAACCGTGCCCGGCTAGTGAGAGGGAGCTTTAAACCCAAGTGAACAGTCTGTATATCCCCTGCCCTCTTACAGTTTAGGGCACAGGGCCGAGGACATTGGGCACCAGATGTAGGCAGAGATTTACTTACAAGGCACCAGTCAAAAATTAATATTTATTAGAATATAAATCAACACTCACGATATTAGTAATAGCTTATAGTGGCACCTGAACTAGGACTAGCATATCCAAGTGATGGATGAGCGATGGACACGCAATGGAAGGACGATGGATTCCGATCCTATCTCTCCAACAGCCAGGAACCAGGAAGAGAGAGTTCTTGTGTCCCAACAGCCACTTATCAATGGGGTTGGCCACACCCCCTCCAGGTTGGCCACACCCCTTCCAGGGTCCCGGGCTCCTGGATAAGTGTCTTCAGACCTTATCAGCTGACACCTTAATCCCACCACAGTTTTGTTAAATGTCAAGTCCTGAAATAAGTAGCTGTGTCATTTGTTGTCCAGTCTCTGCATAACAGGAAAGCACACAGCTTGTCTCAAGTCCTGGCCATAGTAATCTGTGAAGCTGGTTCATCTCATCGAGCTGCTACAAAATTGTCGTGAGCAGTTTATAGTCCAAATCAGATCTTTGATTTGTGTTTGTCAGCCTAGTGGCTTTGTCAGAGTTTATGTGAAACCATCCTTGTGGGGCCCCATCTTCCTTTTGGATATTTCAAGTTAGCAATTAGGCCTTGTCGTGGATCACTGCAGAAAACTCATAAGAGATTTAAAACCAACACAATGTACAGGAGACAAAACATATAACAATTTATTGAGCATAGGATTAGTAACAATAGAATAGTCCCCTATTTTTTGTTATTCTTCTGTCTCATATCAGGTGGCTCTTCTGATATGATACAGAATTTTTTTTCCTTTAACAAGTATGCTCGAGTTTAGAGAAGGAGAGAACCACAATCCAACTCTAAGACCAGCTTTAAATTATAATTAAACTGGGACTTTAACTAATAAAAAATTCTGTAAAGGTTAAGTAAGGAGATTTTACCCTATCAAGTATACTGGTACCAATAGTTACCATATTCTTTTGTTTGCAAATTTTCCTGGATAGCCTCTTTTTTGCTTTAGATGTCTGGATGTCCAAGGCCTTTTAACTTCTTGAAGATGGGTATTTCCAGTTTCCTGTAAAGACAAAAACAGAAACCTGCCCTGACCCTTTGTTTTTATTTACAACTGAAAGAATTGTAATATAGGTTGATGAGCTATCAATTCTTAGTTTCATGAAGTGTCTCCAGTTCTGTTTGTGTCTTTATTAATTTTGATGGTATCCATATCTTTTCCTCACCTGTGGAAATAAATGCAAAACCCCTTCCCCAACGGAGCACATACCCTGGATTCCATTCAGAGGTTAGTACATCTTTGAAGTAAATAGGCTGATTTAGTTCAGCTGTTTTTTTCTATGGTCCAATGCCTTTCAGCAGCTGTTGTTCCTTTGTTATTAGCACTGAGAAAATTCAAAGTTAACAAAGCACTATCTACTCTATCTCTGGGGGTCTTTGTTATTCCTTTTTGTTTATTTAACTTATCCTTTAGAGTTTGATTTGATCTCTCTATGACTGCTTGCCCTTTAGGATTGTGTGGTATTCCTGTAATATGCTTTATATTATAATAAGCAAAAAATTGTTTCATTTTAGTAGAGACATATCCTGGAGCATTGTCAGTCTTTATTTGTGCAGGTATTCCCATGATGGACATAGCTTCTAGCAAATGTGTGATTACAGAATCAGCCTTTTCTGAACTCAAAGCAGTTGTCCATTGAAATACTGAGAATGTATCTATTGTATGATGGACATATCTTAATTTCCCAAATTCTGTATAATGAAATACATCCGTCTGCCAGATTTCATTTCTATGTATACCTTTAGCTTTAGTTCCTGCTGACAATGGAGTTTGGTTATAGAAAGAACAGATGGGACACATTTTTGCAATTTCTTTGGCTTGTTGCCAAGTGATAGAGAAATCTTTTTTTAATCCTTTGCAATTAACATGATGCTTTTTATGAAATTCTGAGGCCTCTAGTACATTTCCTATTAATAATTTATCAATTTCATCATTACCTTGTGCTAAAGGACCTGGCAGACCTGTATGGGATCAAATATGTGTTATATGGAAGGGATGATTTATATTAATGTTCATTCATTGTAACTGAATAAATAATACAGTTAATTCTGATTCATCATTAATAAAATCAGCTGTTTCAATATGTAGAACAACTGTTTCTGCATACTGAGAGTCAGTGACTATGTTAAGTGGTTCTGTAAAGTCCATTAATACCATCATGATGGCATATAATTATGACTTTTGAACAAAATTATAAGGGCTTTGAATCACTTTACTTACATGTTCTGATTTGTAACCAGCCTTTCCTGATTTGTTGGCATTGGTATAAAATGTAGGAGCTCCAGGAATTGGTTTACCTCGTACAATACGAGGGAGAATCCAATCAGTTTTCTTTATAAATTCAATTATTTTGCTTTTAGGATATTTGTTGTTAATATCTCCCAAAAAAATTACTGCAGGCTCTTTGCCAAGGTTCACTTTCTACTCATAATTGGCCAATTTCTTCATTAGTTAAAAGTACAACAATTTCTGCTGGGTCCATTCCTGTCAATTGATGAAGTCTTAATTTTCCTTTAAAAATAAGTTCAGAAATCTTTTCCACATATGTCTTTAACTTCTTGCTTGGTTTATGTGGAAGAAATATCCATTCCAATGTAACATTTTCCCTTTGCATTAAAATTCCTGTAGGAGAATGCTTAGAGGGAAAGATAACTAGAATACAATTGAGGTCTGGATCCACACGTTCCACATGTGCCTCTTGTAATTTTTTTTTCCACCAAAGCTAGTTCTTTCTCAGCTTCAGGTGACAACTCTCTCAGACTTTTTAAGTCCTTGTCCCCATTTAACATTTTGAACAGATTATCTAGTTCATCATTTTTAAGTCCAATAGTTGGTCGTAAGTTGGCAATGTCTCCTAGTAGTCTTTGGAAATCATTAAGTGTCTTTAATCTATCTCTCCTGATCTGTACCTTTTGGGGTCTAATTTTTTGTTGACCTATTTTATATCCTAAATAATTAATGGAACCCCCTCTTTGTATTTTTCCTGGGGCAATCTGTAATCCCCAAGCAGGCAAAATTCTTTTCACTTCTTCAATATTTGAATTCGCCAACAAGATGTCATCCATATAATGATAAATTATAGATTGTGGGAATTTCTTGCATATTCGTTCTATTGGCTTTTGAACAAAATACTGGCACAGAGTAGGACTATTTAGCATTCCTTGAGGGAGGACCCTCCACTGGAATTTCTTTACAGGCTGAGAATTACTATAAGTGGGAACTATAAAGGCAAATTTTTCTTTATCTTGATCTTGTAAAGGTATTGTAAAAAAAACAGTCTTTTAAATCAATAACTATAATATGCCATTCTTTAGGTAATAGAGAAGGCAAAGGAATCCCAGATTGTAGAGAGCCCATTGGCTGGATCACCTTGTTTATTCCCCTTAGGTCTGTTACCATTCTCCACTTTCCAGATTTCTTCTTAATAACAAATACAGGAGAATTCCAAGGGCTGGTTGATTCTTCTATAAGCTGAGCATTTAACTGTTCCTGTACCAGCTGCTCTAAGGCCTGCAATTTCTCTTTTGTTAGAGGCCATTGATGAACCCATATAGGCTTCTCTGTTAGCCATTTTAGAGGTAGTGCTGTGGGTGTTTTTGAAAGATCAGTAGCTGCTATGCCTTGTTTCTCTATAACCTGAATGATCTGTGACTCTTTCTCATAATACCTTCTGATATTTCTTCTGGAACCATGTGCTAATTCATGGCTTATTTCTGTATTTGGAGGAATATTAATCTGCGTGTTCCACTGTTGCAGTAAATCTCTTCCCCATAAATTTATAGCAATATCAGCCACATATGGCTTTAATATTCCTCCCTGTCCTTCTGTTCCTATACATTCAAGCCATCTTGCACTCTGTTTTACCTGGGATATTGATCCAATACCCAAAAACTTAACATTTACCTCCTGTAGGGGCCAACTTTGATGCCATGACTCAGGTGAAATTATGGATACATCCACGCCAGTGTCCAATAAACCTTCAATAATAACATCATTTATCTGTACTTTTAATTTTGGCCTTTGCTCATTGATAGAAGTTTGCCAAAATATTTGCTTTATGTTTTTTCCTGAATTTTTTTCTTTTTCTGTAAATTTTCTATTCTTCCAGTTAGTGTGTCTTTTTAAAGTAGGTTTTAACCTTTTTAATTGTTCTGTGAAGGTGTTTCCTTTACAATGGCAGGGTAAGACTGGATTGGATTTCATATGGGGGCTTTTGAAAGCCCCCTTGGTATGTTTCCCGAGGGCAGAAAGTTACCTGACCTAGGGGTTTTTGAAAGCACCTTAGGAGCATTTATCAAGGGGAATAAGTTCCCTTGTCTGTCTCTTGTTGACCTGCATTCATTAGTCCAATGTCTTCCTTTTCCACACCTTCTGCATATTCCAGAAGGGAGGGGTGTTCTCTTGAGATTATTCCTACTGAAAGCATTGTTTCTGGGAATGCCTTGTTTACAATCTCTTTTAATGTGACCTTCCCTTCCACAATTATAACATTTGACACTTTGATTTTTTCTTATACCTCTTGAAATAAGCTCTCCTACCCAGTTATTATCACTGTCATAAGACTCCACATTAATTGTCTCACAAATACAGTCCCCCAAAGGTGCTGACCTTGCTTTTAAAGGTCTAGTATTTTTCTACATTGTGCATTGGCATTCTCAAAAGCCAGTGATTCAATGATTATTCGCCTGGCTTCTGAGTCTAGCACCATTCTGTTTACTGCTGTGGTTAATCTGTGCAAACAATCTGTAAAAGTTTCTTTGGGACTTTGAATTATTTTTGTAAATGTTTCCCTTTTTTTCCTATTTCTTCAATACAATCCCAAGCATTTAAAGCTGCCATGCGACATAAATCCAGAAGATGGTCACTGTATAATGACTGCCTTTCAATATTAGCATAATCTCCTTCCCCAAGGAGTTGGTCTTGAGAGACTTCTATGCCTCTGGCCCAGTTTCTTTGTTCTATTGTTTTAGCCTCCTCCCTCCACCATGACTTTAATTGCATGAGCATCTCTGGCTCAAGAACAGCTGTAACCATATCCAACCAATCTTTAGGGGTGACCCGGTTACAGCATGACCTGGAGTTCAGCATTTGCTTAACAAATGGTGAATGCATCCCATATGATACAATTGCTTCCTTACTCTCCATAATTCTATATTTTTACTAGAGCCCAGCTAGCTTCTCTTTAATCTTTTTCATCCTTCATTTTTTTGAAGGTTACTGGGTATAGCAATGTTGCCTGTTTTTGTCTAATTTTAGATGACCTTGCTGAATTTGGTTCTTCATATTCCTCTGTTTGAATTTGAGCATCTTTGTGTTCTCTCTCAACAGGCTTTTTAAAGACCTTTTCTTTGGATTTACAATAGTCAACTTTTTCTGTGATATCAAACAATAAATATTCATAGTAAATAGTATGATAAACATTATGATATTTCCATCTATCTTATCTATGTTTTCCTTTACTGGTTTTAATATCAAATCATCTAATGAGAGGTTACAGTACGACCAATCACCCTCCATTGCTTTAAACAAATTCCCTCTTTTTTAAAAAAATTGTGTTACTTACTGTTATTGTCCATTGATGATTGTGAAGTGGGGCAGCTACCTAGTGTGATAGCAACACAAGGAGAGGTCCAAAAAGGAAAAAGAAACAACCCACCAGGATAAAGAGGCCACTGTCTGAAAGACTTACCCAGATGAGGGTGAAACAGAAACACGTATGGCTGGTCTGCCTAAGGCTGGAGGCTAACAGGGAATGGAAAACCTAGCTGCTAGTAATTACTCCTCTGGCCACGTGTTGTTCTGGCCGGCAAGTATGGTTTTTTTGGGTAGGGAGGAAAGAAATTTGTGCCCCAAAGTTGGACACCAATTGTTGCATGAAAGAATGAGACTCAGGGATAGATCTCTGAAGAAGTTGGAGATACTAGAGGGAATAAACACCACAGTCAAATCTGACCCAGCTGTCTTCTAGCTTCCTCAGCCTGGATTCCCTTGGAATGGATCTCTCTGTGTTTGAATCCCTTCTTAAGTATTCTTTTGGTAATTAAGGCGTGGCCCCACCACACCTGCTTGGGAGCCTGGAATTCCTTCTATAATCTGAAGTGACCTTGACTCAGTTAGGATTAAGGTTGTAGGTCACCACTCCCAGGATACTCCTTGTGCTGGGATTAAAGGTTTGAATCACCACTCTGATTTTCCTAGACTGACTGTGGTTAGAGCTCTGGGACTTCTGGAGCTTTTACTAACCCCCCACATAGACTGTGGGTAGATTCCCTCTGATATCTCCAAAACTTCTGAAACTTTATTAAATCCCTACTGGGTTCTAAAGTACAGAAACAGAACCAAAAACAGCTTCTCAGGTGTGTCTCTCACATGAGCCATGACATAGAGATCTCCTGGTGTGACATGTGGCCTTGTGTTACAAAATGTTGGGCTTTTGGAGTGTTGCTTAAGATGCACCATGGCTGGTTCCTGGAGCCTCATGGGAGCCTAGATTTAAGCAACAAGGTGTAAATGATGTATTTAAGTTTCTGTTTATATAGACAAAAAGGAAACAGAGTCAAATGCTTCTTCTTAGTAGCAGCAGCATTTTGTGGGGGTCAGCTCTGTTTGTTGGAAGCAAGCAGAGATATGTCATTTTTAAGAGAGCCTTTCTGATTCAGCCTTAGAGGCAAAACACTTGTGAGTCTTTTAAGAGCAGTGGACAGCAATGCTTTACTTGGTGTTTATCTGGACCCCAAAATTCTCCAGAGTGGTAATTGTGGGTCCTACTAAATTGTGGGTGCTGCTAAAAAGCTAAATTAACTCTAAAAAGATAGACTAGAAACTAGATGGAACTAGGCAGCCACCTTAGTGAAGCTTTAATTCTTAGCTATTCCTAATCAGATTAAAGGTGTGGTCAGAAACAGAAAGAAATAGAGGGAGCTGGGTGGATTCAACCACCCCAGCCAATCAAAGGTGTGGTCAGAAAAGGAAAAAGATAAGAAATAAGAGATATAGAGTAACGATGTATCTTTAAAATACTCTAAATGGTTTAGAGTATATTTATATATATATATATATAGGCTTGACAGAGAAAAGAAAAAAGGGAAAAGGATAGAGAAAATTGTGAAAAATAGATTAAAAAAAATAAGCCATATAAAGATGGAAAGTACAAAGAATGTCTGGATACTGTATGTTATTATCTTGACTTTAAGTTTTATGATTGAAAGTGAACTAGTAGAAACTGCTAAAAGTCATTTGATTATAAATGCTGCTGGATTAATCCAATCTATATGTTTTGTAAATTAGTTGACTTCAAAAGGCTACTTTGGGGAAGAGGTTTTCTTTTTATTCACATGGAAAATGAGAGGCTATGGGATTTATTCATGGTTAAAGAAAATAAGGTTTGATTGAGGAAGACTCCCCTCCCCGAAAAGTCTTCAGTGGAAACAAATGGCCCAGATAATCCAGAATCTCAAAAAACCTCTATTGAAGTTCCCTCTGAGCTCTGCATCCAAAACTATTTCAAGGAGACTGGTTGAGATTACTCAGACTTAAAGATTCACTAAAGACTTGTCTAAAAATCTTAAATTTTGGGGGGTCCCTATGACATTGCCAGCACTCCAGTTCAGCATGAGGTAGCCTAGAGAACTATGCCCACATTCCTAAATATGTATTATGGATATTTGTCTTTGTTTACAGTGTTGGTCACAAGTTGGTATAGATAATGGTGAAAAAAATCTATATAAAGGAAATTAGATTTGGGGTTCTTGGTTTAAAAAGAGAAAGGGGGGGATATAGTGTGACTGTGTACTGGTACATTGTCACCAGAGAGATACCACCAGAGACACAAGCAGACACAGAGGAAAGAAGTTGAAATGCTGGTCTAATAAAAGATACCAAGCTGCATGGCTAAACAGAATAATTAAAATAGATTGCGTTAAAATAGAAGAGCTAGCTAGCAATATGTATGAGCCTTAGGTAAGTCAGTTTAAGATTAAGTGTCTGTATGTTTATATGGGATTGAATATCTGTCAAAATTTCTGCCAGATAGGCCAAGTAAACAACAGAAAACACATGTTGAAAATATTTTTGATTTGATTTTTTAAGGTAAAATTAAGAGTTTGTCAGTTGATAGGAATGGACCCATTAGACATTGTACCTTTAACTAATGAAGTTGATCAATTATGTCTGGAGAGTGAACCTTGGCAAAGAGCCTGTAGTAATTTGTTGGAAAAGACTAATAACGGAAATCCCCAAAGCAAAGAATTCAATTTATAAAAGAAACTAAGTGGATTCTTCCTTGTGTTGTATGGGATAAACCAATTTCTGAAGCTTCTACATTTTATACTGATGTAAACAAATCAGGAAAAGCAGGTTACAAATCAGAAAGTTTAAGTAAAGTAGCTCAAAACCCTTATAACTCTGTGCAGAATGACTACAGGATATCATTAGAAATAAGCAACCTTATAAACGACTACGCCCCCTTTCCCAATAAGTTTTATGCTCCAAAGGTTGTGGGTAAAACTGGGTAAAAGACAAAACTATAATATAGCATCAGAGATCTTTTTTTTTAGAAGAGAGGGGGAATAGATAGGATAGATAAAGGTAGACTGTTCTACCTACCTATACTTCATTTTAGCTGAATGTATGGGCTAAGCTAAAGACAATTTGCACTGTCATAGATATCTGTATATTGATACTAATGCAAAATCATTTTATATGTTTAATTGTGATAATTTGTACATTGGTACAAAGTTTAATCTGAGATTGTTTTATGTAACCAAAGCAACTTGTACTTCGATATAAATCTGAATCTGTAACTATTATGTAAAGCTGAATCTAAAATTGCTATATTTTATGTATGCTCATACCTTTGTTTAAAATATTTGCACATCATTGTCATGTATACTATGCAATTACTACCTTCATTTAACTATACTAGATATAATGTATGATTGCACTAGTTATGATATATGCACAAGATGTTTTATATACCTCTGTTTAGATGATATATATGTATTTACATGTCTAAAATGCTGTGGACACTTTACCTGGTAAAATACCCCTGGCTAATGCTCGATAGTTCTACTAAGGGTCATTGTTCAGAGATTGTACATCCCTTATATAAGTATTCTAATTTTTAGTACAGGGTTTATTCCTTAAGACGATAAGATCTGCAGTCAACACTATTTAAGGTATCATATCCCAGTCATTTCAGATACAGGTTAGAATATCATAGATGGACAAGAATCTTCAACCGTTTCATAGACCCAGAGAATATGGCATTTAACATTTAAAATTTGGCCACGAGAGACACGACGACTCCTGGTGTCACTGCTCCCTTCACGAGATGGTGTTGAGCATCAAGGATACTCCATTGGAGTTGGTCCTTTTGGCAAAAAATGGCCGGTTGAGTAAGGAACTGTCCTTACCTTGATTGCTGACAGTACACACATGATGTCAAGCTGGATGAACAAATTGAGATGGAGACTGACGAAACCTGCCTAGACAGGATAAGACAGTCCCTTCAAAATTGTTCTGCTTGTAAAAAGATCTGTCAGATGCCATAGGCCTATAGCCAATCCGATAGATGCTCTAACGGTGCACAAATCCAGAGGTGATTGTCCAGGTAGCTGTGTTGCTGTCCTCTCCCAAATTTTGGAAGTAGCTGCTTCCATGTACTTCTGTCTTTCAGACAAATTTACCTTCCTTCTCAGGTCTTGAAGAGGTTGAAGAATAGATGTTTAAGGTTTCCACCCTAGTATCCCTTAGATAAGAACACTCAGGTGTTAGATTCTCACTTTCCCAGATTAACCCTTTAAAATAATCTATACACCCTACTATCTACCAATATTCTAGAACTATTAGATATACCTTATATAAGTTAGGCTTTGATTAGCAATTATACTTTGACCTCTCCTAGATGCTACCTCATAATAATTCTTACTGTATATAATCTTAGTTTAGAACCTTCTTAGTTAGACAAAGGGGGGAGATGTTGTGGGATTCAGGTGTCAGCTGACAAGGTCAAGGGACATTTATACAGAGCACCGGGCCCCCCGACCTGAAGGGGGCGGGGGAAAAGCCCCATTAAAAAGGGTCTGCGGATACGACACAGTCTCTTCCTGGTTCCTGGCTGCTGGAGGAAGGACCCCTTCGTCCGTCCGTCTGCAGACTTCGGTCCCTATTGTACTTGGTTACCTGTACCGTGAGTGTTGGTTTATATTCTAATAAATATCTATCGAGTATTTGTGTCCTTGTGGGTAAGCTCCGCCTACAAAAGAGATATTGGGTAATATAAAAAAACTTTTGAAATAAATCAACCTGTCTACTTTGTCTACTTCAAGGATGTGCTGACCTCAGGAATAAGGGTGGATAAGTGCTTTGTTGGGGAAGGGGTTTTGATTTTTTTCCACAGAAGAAAAAATATTGGTATCAATGAAATTAATAAAGAAAGAGATACCTCCTGAAGAGAAGTAATAGCTCATCTATCAATATGACAGTTGGATACATGGTAAGAAAAATTCACTTAAGGCTGGGGCAGGGTTTTACTTTCATCTTTACATAAGAATAGACATAACCATCTTCAAGAAATTGAAAGGGTACTGGATGCCTAGATGCCTAAGGCTGATAGGAGGTCAATTACGAAAGGATTACAAGCAAAGAAATTTGAGACCTATTGGTACCAGTATGCAATTCAGGTAAATTCTCACTTCTCATCATTTAACATCTATATCTCTTTTAAAAATTTGGTCCTGCTTTAATTACAAATCAAACTGGATTTGGAGATGGCATAAGTGGCTTTCTCTTCTAAACTTAAGCATATTGGTAAAAGAAAATTTAAGAGATTCTATCTCATATCAGAAAAGCCACCTGTTGTGGGACAGAAGACAACCAAGATAAATTGTGGCGGGATTAAGGTGTCAGGTGATAAGGTCAGAATACACTTCCGGGACCCTGGAGGGGGTGTGGCCAAGCCCATTGATAAGTGGCTGCTGGGACACGAGGAGCTCTCTTCCTGGTTCCTGGCTGCTGGCTGCTGGTCAGACAGAATCGGAATCCATCGTGCTTCCATCGTGCTTTCATCGCTCCTCCATCGCTTGGATCCACCAGTCCTTGTTCAGGTGCCACCATAAGCTGTTACTAATATTGTGAGTGTTAATTTATATTCTAATAAATATTAATTTTGGACTGGCGCCTTGAAAGTAAAACTCCATCTACATCTGGCGCCCAACGTCCTCGGCCCTGTGCCCTAAACTGTAAGAAGCCAGGGACATACAGACTGTTCACTTGGGCTTAAAGCTCCCTCTTGCTAGCCGGGCACGGTTTCCAGCCAGCTGATCCAGTGTGTAGGCGGGGGTTTTCGGCTCATTGCCTGGGGGCAAGATTTCAGCGCAGGACGCGAGATCAACTCAGTGCGCAGACGCAAGAATTCCGTTCAGTGCGCAGGACCGGTTTTCAACTCGCGGGCCTACTACAGCATTTGGCTCTGCTTTCAGCCCCCTGCAGCACTCAGTTTTCAGCCTGCAGCTTTCTGCTGCTGAGAGTCTTTGCATCTACCATACAGTGGGTAGGAAATTGAACGAAACTGTGACACCTGTATACTAAACAGCGTAATTACATCTGAATTGACACAATGGCTGACTATTATTCTTTTGAAGAGTTTAGGTCATATTTTGCCATGGTGGTTGATAAATTTTTAAATGAATATCTTGAAGGATTCAATACCCCAGTCCTATTATTTTTTGGGTTATTTCTCTATTTTATTTTTCAAAATAAGAGGATGATGACAGAGTTGTCAAATGGAAACCAACAATTATTGTCCAGATTATGTATTATGGAACTATCGAACTCTACAGTGGCAGATGAGGTTAAACAGGTGCAAAATGTAAATCGACAGTTACTGTCCAAGGTATGTGATGTGGAACTGTCAAGCACTAAAATGGCAAAAAGGATGGATACTCTGGAAATTGGTTACAACAAGCTTTCAGATAAGGCTTCCTCTGTATAAGGATAACACTGTACAAGAGAAATATAGGCTCTATGTAAATTATGAAAACAAGAAACTTGTTGACTACATTAATGATGAGAACAAGAAAATCATTAAATATGTTAATGATGGGGATCGAAAAATTGCTGACTCAGTGAGGTCTTTGGAAGGACTGCTTCATCAGGACACTCAAGCTCTAGAAAAATCAATAGTATCTAAACTTCAAGAATGGAAACCAGTAGTATCCAAAATCCAGGAATGGGAACCTGTAGTATCCAAAATCCAGGAATGGGAACCCGTAATATCCAAAATTCAAGAATGGGAAGATCGCATTGCAATACTGGAAAAGGGTAGTGATGCATCTTATGCTCAGAACAGTTCAGGTCAACCCCCAATGGGATATTATGGTACTGGAGGTACTCTACCCAAAGTGGTAAACATAACAGGGCTACCCCCTTCCACACCACTATTGTTCCCAGCTGCTATTCAGGCAAAGATAACACCTGATGGATCCTCAGAATATGTAGAGTATAGCTATGAGCCAGTACATATGAGGGACAACAAGGATTTTAAAGAGGCAATATCAATGCACGGTATACACTCTACTTATGTGAAGCAGCTTCTAAATTCATGGTCAGCACAAAACCGGATTCTACCAACTGATTGGATGCAGCTAACAGCTGCTGTCTTGGACCAAAGTCAGAATTTACAGTGGAGAGGCTGGTTTAGAGAGGAGGCCAAGACCTTGGAACAACAAGGAAAAATTAGGGGTTTCTTTGCTTCTCAGGACCAAATCCTTGGTGAAGGCATGTTTGCTGATGTGAGGACTCAATCTACTTATGATGAGCATACTTTATTGCTATGCCGTACTGCTGCACTGAATGCTTGGGAAAAGATTTTGGACCCAGGTCAAAAAATTGAGCATTATACTAAGGTCAAACAAGGCTTAAAAGAGCCTTATACCGACTTTATACAGAGGCTCACCACAGCTGTTCATAGAGCAATATCAGATACAGAAGTTAGGAAGCAATTAATACTTTCTCTGGCCTTTGATAATGCTAATACAGAATGTAGAAGAATACTAATGCCTTTAAAGATCAGAGCTGCACCGATAGAAGAATGGATTCAATATGTAATAAATGCTGAATGTCTCCATGGAAATGAGGAGAATTGGGTAGGCCAAGCTGTTGCTAATGTTAGGGTGAGGAACCAAGACATCACTTGCTTCAACTGTGGTAAACAAGGCCATATAAGACGGAACTGTGCACAAGGTACTCTTGGAAAAAATACCCGATCTAGGTTTAATTTGAACAGAAGGCCATTGCCTTCTGGATTATGCAGAAGGTGTGGCAAGGGACGGCATTGGACCAATGAATGTAGATCTACCAGGGATAAAGAAGGCAACCCTCTACCATCGGGAAACGCCTTTCGGGGCTTCCCCCGGGAAGCCCCCAAAAATCAGACTCCAAATTCAAGGATGGTGAGATCATATCCGGTCATAGGAGAAGATCAGCATTCTCAGGACGAATAGAGCATCCAAAACCTGATCTAGAAAACCATATGCTATTAGATAATAATATAAATTCAAAAGAAAACTCAGAAATTCCAAAAAGAATCACAAAACGAATATTCTGGCAGACTTCAATAAATGAACAAAGACCAAAATTGGGTATACGGATAGATAATATTTATATCCAGGGTTTAGTCGACACGGGGGCTGATGTTTCGATCATAACTCCCCAATCGTGGCACCCCAGATGGCCTTTACAGGCAGTAGATATCCAGTTTCTGGGTATTGGAACAATATCGCAAGTAAAACAGAGTGTGAGATGGCTTGAATGCATAGGACCAGAAGGTCAGAAAAGATGGTTGAAGCCATATATGGCTGATATAGCAGTGAATCTGTGGGGTCGCGACCTTCTAATGCAATGGAATACCCAGATTAATATCCCTCCTCGTTCTGATATCAACCGGAGACTCAATTATGTTTCCAGAAATGACGCTCTAAGGTACTACGGAAAAAATTCGCCAGCCATTCAGGTTGTAAAAAAGAATTGCCCAATAACCACAGAACCTCAAAGGACACTCACAGCATTGCCTTTGAAATGGTTAACAGAAAAGCCTATTTGGGTTCAACAATGGCCTTTGACAAGAGAAAAACTTCAGGCTTTGGAACAGTTGGTACAGGAGCAGTTACAGGCTCAGCATATCGAAGAATCAACCAGTCCATGGAATTCTCCTGTTTTTGTTGTCAAGAAAAAATCTGGAAAATGGAGAATGGTAACGGATTTAAGAGCAATTAATAAGGTGATTCAACCTATGGGCTCCTTACAATCTGGTATTCCCCTGCATTCTCTGCTACCTAAAGGATGGCCTATTGCAGTTATTGATTTGAAGGATTGTTTTTTTACCATACCTTTACAGGAACAGGACAAAGAGAAATTCGCTTTTACAGTGCCTACTCTTAATAATTCAGGGCCAGCTAAGAGGTACCAATGGAGAGTCCTTCCCCAAGGAATGTTGAATAGTCCCACCTTATGTCAATATTTTGTACAACAACCACTAGAAATACTGCGCAAGCGCTTCCCTCAATCTATCATTTACCATTATATGGATGATATTTTGCTGGCAGACCCAAACCCAAAGACATTAGAAACATTGTTTGAAGAACTAAAGAAAATATTGCCTGATTGGGGACTACAAATTGCTCCGGAAAAAGTACAGAGGGGAGATTCTATCAATTATTTAGGATATAAAATAGGTTTACAAAAAATTAGGCCACAAAAGGTAAAATTAAATAGAGATAAATTGAAGACTCTTAACGATTTTCAAAAGTTACTAGGAGATATCGCTCATATACGGCCCATGATTCGTATAAAAAACTATGAGCTAGTTAATTTGTTCAAGACTTTGGACGGTGACAAGGATTTAAATAGTCCAAGAGAATTAACTGATGAGGCTGAGAAAGAATTAGCGTTGGTGGAAAAGAAACTTCAAGAAGCACATGTGGATCGTGTGGATCCAGACCTGGATTGCATACTTGTTATTTTACCCTCTAGACAATCTCCAACAGGAATATTAATGCAAAGAGAAAGCATTATATTAGAATGGATATTTCTGCCACATAGGCCAAGCAAGAAGATGAAGACATATATCGAAAAAATTGCTGAGCTGATTTTTAAAGGTAAATTAAGACTTCGCCAATTGACTGGAAAGGACCCTGCAGAAATTGTTGTGCCTTTGACTAATGAAGAAATTGAACGATTATGGGCAGACAGTGAACCTTGGCAAAAAGCTTGTAGTGACTTTTTAGGAGAGATTAATAATAAATATCCTCAAAACAAGAGAATTCAATTTATAAAGGAAACTAATTGGATCTTTCCTCATGTGGTACAGGATAAACCCATTTCTGGAGCCCTCACCTTTTATACTGATGCGAACAATTTAGGAAAGGCTGGCTACAAGTCTGAAGACTTAATTAAGGTGGCTCAGAGCCCTTATAACTCTGTTCAGAAGTCAGAACTATATGCAATTATTATGGTGTTGTTGGATTTCACAGAGCCTCTCAATGTAATTACTGATTCTCAATATGCAGAAAGAGTTGTTTTACATATTGAAACTGCTGACTTCATTCCTGATGATTCAGAATTGACCTTACTATTCATACAACTACAGGATATCATCAGAGGTAGGATACATCCTATGTACATAACACATATCAGGGCGCACACGGGTCTCCCAGGCCCTCTAGCGCAGGGTAATGATGAAATAAATCGGTTGCTGATAGGAAACGTGCTAGAGGCCACAGAATTTCATGAGAAACATCATGTCAACAGCAAAGGATTAAAAAAGAGTTTTTCCATCACTTGGAATGAAGCAAACGAAATAGTAAGGAATTGCAACACTTGCTCTTTCTATAACCAACCGTCTTTACCTGCTGGAAGTAATCCTAAAGGTACACAGAGAAATGAGATCTGGCAAATGGATGTGTTTCACTTCCCAGAATTCAGAAAGATGAAATATGTACATCATACTATCGATACTTACTCTGGAATGCAATGGGCAACTGCTCTGAGTTCTGAAAATGCTGATGCTGTACTAACTCACCTTTTGGAAGCCATGGCCATAATGGGAATTCCCACTCAGATTAAGACTGACAATGCTCCAGCTTATGTTTCCCGAAAAATGAAGATAATTTTTGGATACTATAATATAAAGCATATTACGGGGATACCACGCAATCCCACAGGACAGGCAGTTGTGGAGAGATCTCACTGCACGTTGAAAGAGATGCTTTATAAACAGAAGAAAGAAATGAGAAAACCCAGGGAGAGATTACACAGTGCCTTATTGACTTTAAATTTTCTTAACGCTGATGAAAAGGGAACATCAGCTGCTGAGAGACATTGGGTGATAGAGAAATCCTCTGAGTTAAATCAACCCATCTACTTCAAAGATGTGTTGACTTCTGAGTGGAAGCCAGGATATGTGCTTCGATGGGGTAGGGGTTTTGCTTTTATTTCAACAGGCAAAGAAAAGATATGGGTACCGACAAAACTAATAAAAGTCCGCTTTGTAAAGGAGTCCCTTCCTGAGGAAGAGAAGTAATTGCTCACCCCTGATATGACAAATGGATACAAGGTAAGAAAAACACATTTAACAAACCTGGGGCAGGGTCTCAGTTTTGTCTTTACAGGAAAATGGATACAACTGCTTTTAAGACTAATTACTCATCTGCAATAGAAGACAGACTGATGATTAAGGAGTGTACATGACGGACTATGAGACCAACTAATACACATATGCACTACTGGGTAATATTTCAATATTTACTGCTTTGCATCTTGCATCTTCACCTCAAAAAAAAAAAAAGAAAAGAAAAGGAAGGCGTGGTCCTGATTTGACTATTAATAGGGCTGGATTTGGATTGGGAACAAGTGGCTTTCTCCCTCTCTAAACCCAAGCATATTGATAAAGAAAATGTGAAGTATTCTGTCTCATATCAGAAAAGCCACCTGGTGTGAGACAGAAGACAGAATATTTAGGGACCAATATTATTGAGACTTCATCTTAAACCTCGTTTCTCTCTGTTTCTGTAACTTTCAAACATCCTGTCTGCATACAATCTCCTGAAGTTATATAAGATATTAATATCTTTTTTGAGTATCAACAATGCTTAAGTTTTCCATTGTAAATAACATTTCCTCCTATCAGCTATCTACAAAGAATCTGGAACCGAGATGGGGCCCCCAACGCAGCAACTCCTACTAGTGAAACAAGAATAAAAGAGAGAGTAAGAGACAGGTAGACAGACAGACAGAGGGAAAATTAGAAAAATCAAGAACCTGGTGCGCACCAATCAATGATTGTTTTCAGAAAATAGACTATTCAAAAATGGCTGCAAGATAGCTCTCTATGATAATCTCCAGATCACACTTCTAATTAGAATTCCAGATGGAGTTAACCACTATTCTGAGAATGGTTATAAATGTATATAGTCAGTCCATTAAGATCTAACCATTGTTTTAGCCTTTACAGGATCCCAAAGAGATGCCATCGCCCTTAAGTCAGCAGGAAGCAACCTTATGAAAGACTACGCCCCCTTTCCCAATAAGTTTTGTGTTCTGAGGGTTGTGGGTAATTCTTATTCTGTTAGAATAGTTTTAAGTGAAAATTGGGTGGAGGACAGAAGTATAATATAGCATCAAAGATCTCTTCTGAAGAAGAGAAGGGGGATAGATACGATAGATAAAGGTAGATTGTTCTGCCTACCTATACACCATTTTAGCTAAATGTATGGGCTAAGTTAAAGACAATTTGCATTGGCATAGGTATTTGTATATTGATACAAATGTAAAATCATTTTATATGTTTAATTGTGATAATTTGTACATTTGTACAAAGTTCAATCTGAAATTGCTTTATATAACCAAAGCAACTTGTATTTCGTTATAAATCTGAATCTGTAACTATTATGTAAAATTAAATCTGTAATTGCTGTTTTATATATACTTCTATCTCTGTTTAAAATATTTGCACATCATTGTCATGTACACTATGCAATTACTACCTTCATTTAACTATACTAGATATAATGTATGATTGCACTAGTTATGATATATGCACAAGATGTTTTATATACCTCTGTTTAGATGATATATATGTATATACATGTCTAAAATGCTGTGGCCACTCTACATGGTAATATACCCCTGGCTAATGTTTGATAGTCATACTAAAAGTCATTGTTCAGGGATTGTACACCTCTTGTATAGGTATTCTAATTTTAGTACAGGGTTTAATTCTTAGGACAATAAAAACTACTGTCAACATTACTTAAGGTACCATATCCCAGTCATCTCAGATACAGGTTAGAATAGCATAGATAGACAGAAATCTTCAACCATTTTATAGACCCGGAGAATATGGCATTTAACATTTGAAATTCGGCCATGAGAGGCACGACGACTCCTGGTGTCACTGCTCCTTTCCCGAGATGGTATGAGCATCGAGGATACTCCATTGGAGTTTGTCCTTTTGGCAGAGAATGGCCGGTTGAGTAAGGAACTGTCCTTACCTTGATTATTGACAGTGCACACATGGTGTCCAAGCTGGATGAACAAGTTGATGGATGGAGACTGACGAAACCTGCCTGGACAGGATAAGACAGTCCCTCCAAAATTTCCCTGCTTGTGAGAAGACCTGTCAGATACCATAGGCCTGTTGCCAATATGATAGATGCTCCAACGGCGCACAAAACAAGGGATGATTGTCCAGGTAGCTGTGTTGCTGTCCTTTCCCAAATTTTGGAAGCCACTACTTCCATATACTTCTGACTTTCAAGTGATATATCTTCCTTCTCAGGTCTTGAAGGGTTGAAGAATAGGTATTTACGGTTACTAACTCATAATAATTCCTATTGTACATAATCTTAGTTTAGAACCTTTTTATTTAGACAAAAGGGGGAGATGTGGCGGGATTAAGGTGTCAGGTGATAAGGTCAGAAGACACTTCCGGGACCCTGGAGGGGGTGTGGCCAAGCCCATTGATAAGTGGCTGCTGGGACACGAGGAGCTCTCTTCCTGGTTCCTGGCTGCTGGCTGCTGGTCAGACAGAATCGGAATCCATCGTGCTTCCATCGTCTTTCATCGCTCCTCCATCGCTTGGATCCACCAGTCCTTGTTCAGGTGCCACCATAAGCTGTTACTAATATTGTGAGTGTTAATTTATATTCTAATAAATATTAATTTTGGACTGGCGCCTTGAAAGTAAAACTCCATCTACAATAAATAGGGACTAACATTATTGTAATTTTATTTCTAATCCTATCTCTCTGTGTATTTATTCTTTCCTGACCTATTAAATCCTTCTTTGTACACAATTTTCTTGTGAAAATGTAAATTCTATATTGGAGATTAAAAATGTTTAATTCTTTCACTGTAAACAATCAGTTCTCCTACCAGCAATCTCCAAAGCGTCCATAAAGAAGAACTGTTCCTAAAGCATCCTATGTTATACTTTTCACATCCAAAAAAGAGTTAGTGTACAATTTCTGATATATATATATATTGTTAGTATACAAATTAAATGAGGAATTGATATATATCTTTATCCAGAAAGACAGAAATCTTATATGGTAATGGGAACTCAGATTTTTAAAATTTAATATTATTATTATTTAGCATTTTCCAACATGTTTATTGGTAACATTCCTAAATACTGAATTTTATTCACTGCTGGGTGGTTGTTGGTTCTAAAATTCAGTTGCATATGAGTCTTTTTTGTTTTTCAAACATATCTCTTCATTTTTTAATTTCATTTGAGAAATGTTCAACTTCTGGTTCTCCTAGACTACAACTGTCAAGATACGGAAGCAATTTAAAGTCTTATTGGCAAAGGAATGGATACACACACACACACACATGCACACACGTATATATATATATATATATATATATATATATATATATATATATATATAATTGGTCTATGAATATAGTGGAATAGTTTCAACTTTAAAAAAAGAGAAAAATTCTGACACATGCTATGAAATGTTTAAATTCTATGTGAGAAGCAAAAATATGACATAAAAATGTTTTATTGATTCAATTTAATGTGTATGAGTGATAATACCCACTGAAACATATCAAGAAAAATGGGAGTTGTACAAATTGGAATATAATATTTGAGGAAATGTCCTAAAATGCATTGAGTTTCATCTTTACAAAATGAAAAAGTTTTTTGAAGATGTGATTGTAGCACAATCTGACTATACTAACAAATGATTAAGATGAACCTCATACTGAGACATGGAAAGAAAGATACAGTCTGTGGTGTGTGTGTGTGTGTGTGTGTGTGTGTGTGTGTGTGTGTGTGTGTGTGTGTGTATGTATGTATATATGATATATATTATTACAGTTTTTTAAAAAAAAGTCTAATTCCAGGGCTGTAGAGATGGCTTAGTAGTTAAGAGTACATGCTGCTCTATACTGAGTATACAGGTTCTGTTCCTAGAACCTATATGGCAGATCAAAACCACTTGTATTTCTAGTTCTAGAGCATCCACTGTCTTCTGACCACTGTGAGCATCAGTACACTTGAGGTGTATTATCTATCTACAGGTAAAATTCTCACACATAATAAAATATAATGAAAAATAAGAATGTAAAAATACTACTGTCAATTTTAAATAAGAAATATATTATTTTCATGTATATGGGATTATACTTCTTATATAACAGAACACAAATAGAGTTTTTGCTCATGAAGTTTACTGAAAATTGTTTGACACAGCACTTGAACCACAGGGTAGAGGAATGTGTCCAAACAAAGTAGACAGTTTAAAAATAAAATTGACCCCAAATCTGATTAAAAGAAAACAGTACAGGATGGAAAGAAGGATTTTGGTGATAAATTTTTTCTTTTTAACAGATAAATCTAATCTGGTGTATCACTCCATCAAGAAAGCATGTTATCATCATTTCCACATGCATATATCACAGTAGCAGCATCTAAGTGATTGGACTAGCAATTGCAGGCACATTACAGACTAAATGCTCTGCCACTATGTTTTCATCTATATGACCTTGACTGAGTTGGGCAATAATAGATTTTTCATGACTAAGAATTGTAAGGCAAAGCTAACCCTGAAGGTACAGACCTTTTATATAATGTTATATAAAATTATATTTTATATTTTATAAAATATATTATATAATAAATATTTTAAGTTAAAATTATATTTTATTATACATTTTATATAAAATTATATAATACTGTATTTTCATGCATTTTAACACCTTAAGAAAGATTTATTGTAGCTGATTTTGGTGGTACATATCTTTAAACCCGGAAACTAGGAGGCAGAGGCAGGCAGACTCTGTGAATTCAAGGCCAGTCTGGTCAACCTATTAAGTCAGTGGAAAATAAAAAAAAATACATAAATACATAAATAAATAAAGTAAGTAAATAAATAAGGAGGGAAAAAAGTAAAAGGTTTTACTATAAATATACTATTTACAATAACAATGACTTTATGTTCTACATCATGAAATAGACTGATAGAATACTTTTATTCTTAAAGTTTTATATAAAAATTATTTCACAAATGTTTGTACCCCAAATGCATACACAATCCTAATTCTGGACAGAAATATGATGTTATTTAAAATAAAAAAATAGTGATGTGTAATTAATGTATTAAACAGTTTGTGAAAATAATTACTAAGATGTTCACAAACCACTGAAAATATTCAGTGAAATTACTGAGAGAGAATAGATAAGTCATTAACTGACCTGCATCTAAAATCCTAAAATGAACTAACAAAAATTGAGTCTAGAGAAGACAGTGGGTAAAAAAAAATTAACAAAAACAAAAACAAAAAAACCTACCATATATTCACCATGAATAGAATAACAAGCAGTCACTGTGACTCCATAGTCCTAATTAATTTCTTTAAGGCCTCAAATCTTTTCAAATTGTTCTGTGTGCCTATAGACCTATTCCCATCTATTTTATTGCTTTTATTGAATTAGACTAAGGATTATATGTCTTTAGAATGGAACTTACTCATTTTATGGCTGTGGTCACTATTGCTTGACAATTTGACACAAGCTAGAGTATTTTGGGAGGAGTTAAGCACAGTGAGAAGATACCTCCATAAAATCAAGCTGTAGACATAAGCCTTAAAGAATTTTCTTAATTAGTAATTGATCAGATATAGCCTAGCCCATTATAGGTTCTAGGTTCTGTAAGAAATTCAGCTTGAACAAGTCTTGAGGAGTAAACCAGTAATCAGCATTTTTCCTTAGCCTCTCTATCAGCCCCTGCCTTCAAGCGCCTGACCTGTATGTATTCCTGTCCTGACTGCTTTCATTGGTGAACAGTTTTATAGAAGTGTAAGCTAATCAAATCCCTTTCCCAGTTTTTTAGGTCATAGTGTTTTACTAAGCAAAAATAATCCTAAGACAATGGTCAACTCCTCCCAGTCAGTATTTCATTAACTAATGTGAATTCTTAATTTTTCAATGACTTGTTAAGAAAAAAAAAACAAAGGAAGTATTAAAAAAATTAAACTTGCATCTGAGGATTCAAGTTTACTTAGCCTGGATGTATTCGAGTTTATAATAAACATTAGTGTGAGTGACCACATCTCCTGAATTATCATAGAAATTTAGCTCTAACACAATGATAAGATGGTTAATATAGGTTGTAGATTTTCTAAAGGAAAATAATGATACATAATATTGCAGGGTGATGTCTCACTGGCTTTTTATCCTAGGATGACACTAAACTCATGATTCTTCTTTATCTACCCAATGCTCTACCATACTAATTGTTTGCTTAAATGAGGCTTGAAATCATTAATTCATACATAGGCCATAACCAAAGTCAATAAGCATTCCAAAGGGCAGACATGTTCTCTCTTTTTTTACAATTAATAAGGCATAATTTTAAAATATTTAGTTCCCAGTTTAAGGTTGCTCAACTGATGATTTCAAATTTTCATGCATTATGCAATTATAAGCAAAATCAAATATATAAACATCCTTGTGACTTCATAGAAATTAAAAAATACCATCGAGACACTTTACCTTATTTATTATAGTTTCTATAGTTCAGTTTTTTTAAAAAAAATATCTAGAACTTCCTATGCTCTTTCATACTTTCCTCTGGATGATTTTAGCCCTCAACTCCTTTTCCTCAAGCCAAGTAAGTTTCTGTGCAAAAGAAATTCAGCTTGACATTGCTAACTATTCCCACTTAAATTCCATTCAAACATTTTTCTCAGAAATATCTTTTCTCACTTTCACCTATCACCAATTTTCAGGTTCTCCTGAACTAAACTTTCACATTCAAACCCACTATTCACTGGAAAAATTGTCTCCTACATAGAAAAAAAGGTGGTGGTGGGGGGGGGGGGGGTTAAAAGAAATGAGAAGTACTCAGTTAGGCATCTATCATCTGCTCCATATTATACAATATCCTGAGCCTTCACTCTTCACAGCCCATGCCATCTTCAATGGTGTACTCAATGGCAGCTGTTTTTGCTTTCTCAAGAATAATTTGTTCGCTCTCATTTATACCTTCAACAACAGCAATAGTAAAATAACATCAATATTAACTCCATGTTTATAAATAAAAACTTAAAAAAATACTTCTGTGACATTCCATTTCCCTGTCCTTTCTCAAATTAAGTCTTTTTAAATGCACTGTTTTAAATATCTCTATTTTGTGAATAACCCAACAAAACTTTTCTTAGGAAGGCTTCTAACACTCACTATATTACTTCATCTATATTGATCTTAATTTTATTAAACTACTTTGTATCCTTTAACTCTTGTTCATTCTTAGAACAGGTCAAGCTTTCCTAAAATAATTATTTCTCTGCACATTACTTATAGGTATATCTCACAGTTTGCTCTTCAGACACCTTCATTGGAGGTATCTCTTCTCAATCTTCATATGATGGACTGCTTTACAGCATAGTACTATTTTGCTCTCTTTATACACCAGTGAATCTCAAGCCTGGAAGATCTTTTAAATCACATAGAGAGCTCTCTAAAATTATGGATAAAGGAAAACATCCATTTAAAAATTCTAAATTCATTTGATTGAAGAGAACATATTAAAAATAGGTGATACTATTGAAAAATCTTAGGTACTTCTCAAATGCAGTCAGAATTGAAGGATTCTGCCTTAGGACATATTCAGTACTCTAACTTGAAATATCAAAGAAATCCTGGTGATTACAGATAGTATCAACAGCAAGGAACTTTTCCCACCTACCTATGTAAATGATTGGCAGTTGAAAAGTATTCCCAAAGAGATAAATCTTAGATGGTATTTGATGTGTGACTTTTCTTCAGTCCTTAGTACCTAATCTATTATGCATAATCAATTTCCTAATCAAAACTAAGTCTTAAATATATGCTTCTCCCACTTCCTCCCCAATATGAGTCCTATCTTAATATAATTCCATATGTATGCCAAATGCATTTCTGCTGGTTCCTTTGTTGACATATTCCACTCTCTCTGTTGTGTTTATTTTTGCAGTTTACTGGCCATTGTTGGCATAAATCAAATCATGTTTCTTTAGTTGGTTGATGTTATTCTTAAAATAAATTACATTGTTTATGATATTTGTCTATTCTTTCAAGGTATTTTAAAAGAACCTTTCACACATTTTCAATTGCAACCTGAAAATCATAAACTTTTTGCTTGGCAAACATACAACAATCATTCCTGCCTTAAAGACTACATTTTTTGCTCAATCTCCTCTAGTGAGCTGTTTATTATGCCTAGAGCTGCATCTATCTCTATTTCAATGAAACCAAATGTTATTTCCTGAAAATTTATAGTGGTGGGTTGTGGAAATTGCTCAGTCATAAATTGCTTAACTACAGGGGACCAATACCTGAGCTTGATCCTTAGAATCCACATTAAAAAAAAAAAATCGGTACCAAGAATGGTAGTGCACACTCTCAATCCCAGAATATAAGAGACAGAGGGAGGGTGATCTCTCAATTTACTGCCAGCCTAGTCTACACAGCATATTCCAGGACAGCAAGAGTCATATAGTAAGGTTCTATCGCAAAACAAACAAAGAAAAACCACATCAGTTATTGTGAGCATTTGTAATCTAAGTACTGAAGAGGAAGATACCTTGGGTTCCCTGCCAATTTAACATATTTTGAAAATTCTAGGACAGTGAAAATATATTCCATAAAGAAATAGTAGATAATACCTCAGAAATGACCCTATGCACATGTGCACATGCGCAAAAGCATGTATATGCCAATCCCTAAAAAAAGTTTAAGAAGAATAAAAATAGAGAACACCTGGTATAGAGTAGGTGATTAATAATTTAAATGAATGAATATTATATAAGTTGAGCACATTTTGCTCATATTTTTCAAAAAGAAATATAAGAGAGGAAGTCATAAAATATTCTGAGATGAATAACTGTTTTGGTGGAAATAATCTTGGGTATTTTTTCTAAGACAAACTTTGGATAAGTTAGTATAAAAATAGTATTTTCTCACTAAAGGAAAGTTTTTGAAAAGCTTACTCTATAATTTCATGATAAAATTATTTATATGTTTTAAGACAATTCAGTCCAAAGTAGATTTCAACTGTACGTCATCAAAAAGAATTTTGATAATATTAAAATTTGTATGTGAGATAAATTTATTCCCTTTTTTTTACAATTTTAAAACAAATATCTTATTATTTTAAATTTTTTTAAAATAATACACAAAACACCTTGATTACCAGAACCTCATCATTAGAAACTGTATTTCATCTACTTAAAAAAGGATAAGAGCAGAAAAATCCAAGTTCAGAGGCTCTCAAATGAATAGAGGTCAGTCATGCTAAAGTGGCTTCACATTTCATAAATGAGTTTTCAAGAGATACTATATTCTTTATCATATCCTACAATTTAGTTAGTGTGGATCCTAAAATAACTATATAGAAATTTCAAGGACAAATGCATCTTTTTATTACCTTGTAAAAATCCCATTGGCCCATTCTAAAACATTATTCTGTATATCTATTGAACTTGAAAAAGTTAAATGAAACATAATAAAAGTGTCTTTGTTACAATGTTAATACCTCCAAAACTGGATTTATAAATTGTCACCATAGCTCAGCTTTTAGACTAATGAATCTCTGCTTTGCTCCATTCATTCTTTGTCTAATAATGTTGAATAGAGAAGTAGTCTCAGATGTTCATTTATTTGAATCACAATAGCTGCATAAGAAAAATTTAAGAAAAAGTAAATTGATGCATACATTTTCTGATCCTATATTGTTTTCCTGGATTCCCAGTGCTCCAGAAACTTTTGCTAAGAGAGAAACACACCTCCCCACCCTCAAATCCCCACTCCCCAGAAATACAAGTTTGAGCTGCAATGCAGCTTGAATTTCATCCCAAGAACTTGTTAACTCTGGAAAAAAGAATGCTGATTTATCTTACTACTAGTTCATTATTTCTAATGGGTTGTGAAAGGTAAATTACTCATCTTTCAACAAAATTTTTGTGCTTCTCTTTTGTAAAAGTTGGTTTTAAGAACTTATAATAGTTATTGAAAATACACTTTTCTGTATTTCCTTGATGTTAAGACTCGACAGTTCTGAGTAAGAGCTTCTACATGCAAGTCATAGTCAAATTAATAGTCATTATATAAATTATCAGATGTGAAAAATATTTTTAAAATTTAAATTGTATAGAATATATTTGCAAATAAGTAAAACAATGATCTAATTATTGAAAAAGAAAAAGTTAGCTATCAGGAGACTTACAAATACCTTCCTTTATCTTCTCTTTAGAAAAATGCATATTTAAATGTTAGTATTAAAATATTAATGTTAAGTCAATTAAAGGCACATCTTACCAAGTCTGAGGAATAAATTCACTCCCAGGAGCCAAAAATGAAGAAAAAGTTTCCTGCAAGTTGACCTCCAACATCTACATATGTGTACATTCATGCACATTTGAACACAGAATAAAGTGAAAATATATAAGAAAATATCAGAATGATGATCTATGGCAAGCCTCATAAGAGAGTACATAAGATAGGAAGATTTTAAAATACAAACCTGCTTCCAAGGACATCTTCCATTTCACTTCTTCTAAAGGAAAAATCCTAGTTATTTATTTGTTTACTATTTCCATGATAATTGGATTATAACCAAATATTGTCCACTGAGATATAAAACATAAACTGTGACTATATAATGTTAGCTATGGTGTATAATCAGATTATATGACTTTAAATTCTGATATTGAAAGAGTGAACTGTTTTTCATACTCCCAAGTACATTCTGATGTTTTAGTAAAGTACAGTAAATGCTTTTCAACATGAGAAATTTGTTATAGGTCATGAAAAAGAAAATGTTCACAATCATATTTTAAATGGTCTCTATGCCAAAACATTTTTCTGTATGCTGTGAATCTCAATCTTTAAATAAAGGACCTGTTTTGGGCCATGACTGGCAGCATAGAAGAAGTAGAAGGAGAAATCAGAGCATAGGTAGGAGAAGTAGGGCAGAGTCAGGGCAGATCGAGCAAGTTGCCAAAGGAGCAACATTTAAGGAATACAGGTGAGCCATGGGCCACGTGGCAAACAGATTAATAGAAATGGGTTGATTTAAGATGTAAGAGCTAGCTAGCAATTTGCCTAAGACATAGGCCAAACAGCATGAAATTAATATAAGTGTCTGAGTCATTTCTGGAGCCTGAGCAGTGGCGGGTGACTAAGGGGTCTGGTATGGCAGGTTCTGGGCCTCTGGCTGCCCATGACCAAGAAACCCCACTACTACAGATGGCGCCCAATGTGAGGCAAATATCCACTTAATGCCTGAGAAAGTTTAAAAAGGGTGCTAGCAGAAACTGAGCAAATGCAAATTCCAAATTGTGTATACTAAGCCGGTCACTGTACAAAGAAAGTTTGGTGTCTAGGTCACATTCAAAAAGGCGCTGGCAGACTGCCAGCAGGCAGAGTAAGCTGCAATCAGGTGGGTTCGTGAAATCTTACAGAAGACTCAGTAGCATGTGATTGATTTAAGGTTTCTTTTTATTTTGAATAAAAAGGAAAGAAAGACAGTTTCTTAGTAGAAGCATTTTCTTTAGTCTGCTCTATTTGCTGGCCATGAATAAAGACACGGTCCCTTTAAGAGAATTTACTGATTCAGCCTAATCTGCAAAAACTATGCAGCTCTTTAAGAGAGTGTGTATTTTAAAAGCTCTCCTGGTTAAAAGATGATTAACGATTCAAAATAAAACAGATTCAGATGGAAAAACACCTGTAAATGGGTTACAATGTGTGTAAAAGGTACATAGGAATTCAGAGAGAAAAGAAAGAAGGTAGAAAAAGTCTTTAAAAAGAGAAATAGAGTATTAAAAATATAATAAGCCATGTAAAGATGGAAAATAGACACAAAATCTGGATTCTGGTTATTTATGTGTTTACTTTTAATTTTTTAGCTGTTAATGAGCTAACTGCAGAAAGACAATGGATTTCAAATGCAAAGGCTACTAAGTTAAACAAGAATATATGTTTTAGAGGTATTTTGATTTTGAAATTTGTGTCTAAGGATTTATTGCTTTGGAAGAGTTCTGCTTTTGTTTCCACAGAAGATGAGAACCTGTGGATTGCTTCCAGGCAAATATGGATTCATCAACCAAGACCCCCTAAAAAAATCTCTGATGGAAAGAGATGGCTGTATCAGCTTCAAGGCTATAGATTATGATCCAGTCTCAAAACTCCATGAGATTTTCAATGCCCCTTAATCAGCAGGAAGTAGTAATAGAAAACTATGCCCAATTTCACCAAATGTTGTTTCTAAATGTTTGTTTTCATTATAAATGGTTAATGGTCATAGTTAATCTCTTTCTAAGAAGAAAAGGGGATATGGTATATGAATGATTTTTAAAAATTAGATTATTGAATTTATTTAGATCAAGAAATCAGCTGTTAATCTCGATATGTTTTACATTGGTATGGATTTTGGTTTATTGATACAAATTTAAGGTCAATTCTCTTATGCTATATGTATTTTTCTACTCTTGTTTAAGATAGGATGTTTATGTAGCTGATTTAGAATTGTAATGTATAATTAAGAAATGCATGTTAGTTAGATTTTTAGATATACAAAAATATATTTCAATTATGGAGGTAATCTTCAAATACTTCTAAGACCTACAAAATATGGCATTTAAAATATTTTAAGAACTTAGACTTTTCTGAACAGTGAGACAGATTTGTTCCTGGAAGCACCAATCTTCTTCAAGAGAAAAGTGGGCATCAAAGAAACTCCATATGGAGCCTACTTTCTATGTGGCAACAGTTAGCCATTGGACATGAACCTGTTCTTATACTGACTGCTTGACAGTATGCTCTTAAAAGTTGACATGCAGGTTCCATAGGAAGGTGACCTCTGAACTTTAGCAGAACAAGCCAAGATGGTCATTCAGGTTCCTGCTTTGCAGATAAAACTGTCAGACATTCTTCAGGACTCGAGGAGAAGCAACTGATGAACTATGCCAGACAGAATGGCAGAGCAGATTTCCTGCTTCACTAAAATGAAAAGAGACTCTGGGCCTGTAGGCTGAAGATGGATGCCCCAACTTTATAAAGGAACTTTGGGTGACTGTCCCAGCAGATAGGTGTAATCTTTGTCCTTTCTAGATTTTAGAAGTCGCTTGCACTTCTGGTTTACTTGGGTAAATATATCATTCTGTGGTCTTTGATGTAGTTGAAGATTAGATAGTTATAGGTACAGTTTTCTTAGTCATTTGAAAGTATATTGGATATGAAACTTTAGATTCATAAAGATAAGGTAGATGACAAGAGTATTTTCTTTAATTTTGTTAAATACAAATAGACTAAATATTATAAATGTAATTCTTGCTTGATGGCTATTTTTTATATGTAATTTTGCTATGTTAAAATTGAAACCTTCCTTTTTGATTAGACAGAAAGGGGGAAGTGATGTGGGAATGCCTTTCTGTATGCTGTGAATATCAATCTTTAAATAAAGGAGCTGTTATGGGCCATGGCAGGCACCATAGAAGAAGTAGAAGGAGAAATCAGAGCATAGGTAGGAGAAGGAGGGCAGAGTCAGGGCAGATCAAGCAAGCCACAAAAGGAGCAACATTTAAGGAACACAGGTGAGCCACAGGCCACATGGCAGACAGATGAATAGAAATGGGTTGATTTAAGATGTAAGAGCTAGCTAGCAATGTGCCTGAGCCATAGGCCAAACAGCATGAAGTAAATATAAGTGTCTGAGTCATTTCTGGGGGCGTGAGCAGTGGCGGGTGACTAAGGGGTCTGGTATGGCAGGGTCTGGGCCTCTGGCTGCCTGGGACCAAGTAACCCCACTACTACAGAACTATATAAAAATCACAAGAAAGGACAGTTTCTTAAGCAGTTACACATATTTCTTAAGCAGTTAAATTCTCAGATTAACTGCTACATCAAATAGGAAAACACTAAGAACTTTGACTTGAAAAACAAATATCTTCATAGAAATAGCTATTGTGAACAAGAAAATATTCATTTAAATAGGCATAAAGGTTTTAAATTATACTTTCAAAATTCAGTAGGGGTTTGTTGTTTATCTACCAGGCAACAATAAAAAATAAATTTTCACAGGAGTTTTAAGAAAAAAAAAACTTTTAAAGGAACACAGCAAAATATGCTGACTAGTTAGGCTGTATGTGAACAGTTGGCTAGATGTTTGTGTTGGTTTAAATGAAAATGGCCTCCAGAGCATCATGTAATTGAACCCCACAGTTGGCATAACTGTTTGGGAAGGATTAAATGGATTATCCCTGTCATTGCTTTTTTGTTGGAGAAGGTGTCACACTGGAGGTGGCCTTAGAGGTTTCAAAAGCCCACATCATTCTATGTTAGCCATCTCTTTGCCTCTCAAATGTAAATTCTCAGCTACTGCTTCAGCACCATGCCTTTTTATTCCCTCTGTGGTAGAAACTATTAAGACCTAGCAACTTGAACCTATGGAACCTTCATTTTCATTGTTGTACTGCTTTCTGATCTTTCCAGAATTTAACATAACCCTGATAAAAATCTGACTATTTGAGCTTCTCCTGTTAGTTAACCTCCATCAACTTTGGACTTTTCCTGTTGGTGCAGAACCAGGGTAACCCTAGTTCTTCCTCCTCACCAATCTCAACATTTCCTTTTCTCCCATCTCCATTCCTTTCTGATACTCATTCTCCTGCAGAAAATCTCTCTATCAAGGGCCCTACATCTATCACATATTGCTGAGACTCAGGGATCTCATAGTAGCTACATATGTGTAAGAGCCAGTGTTGGAAGCAGCAATCAAAGAACAGAAAATACAACCAACAAAGGAAAAACTAGATACCAGATACCTACTTACACATATAAAACCAAGCAAACAAACCAAAAACAGTTCAGATATCATAACTCCAATTGCCTAGATACTATCATAAAAAGACATACAAAAGTCAAGACAATGTGACTTCTCCAGAAACCAGCAATTCTGCTTATAAGCAATTTAGTTGAAAACAAGACAAATACTATAAAATGGAAACTATGAATGTGTTCAAAGACCTAAAAGAGGATATTAATAAATGCCCAATGAAGACCAGGAAAATGCTAACAGCTAAATTAAATAATAAAAATAACTCAAGACAGGAAAATAGAAATTTATAAAGAAATATACTTAAGTAAACCCAAACTGAAATAAAACTGGGAATGAAAGTCTTAAAATATTAAAATACTCAGAGGTAAGTCTCACCAATATATGAAAAAAAATGAGAGAGAGAATTTCAGCTTTTAAAGACAAGATAGAAAAAATGAATAACTGAGACAAAAAAATCTTAAATCTAATAAGAAAAAAATGTCCAGGCACAAAACATCCAGGAATTCTGAGACCATCTAAAAAGACCAAACCTAGGAATGACAGGTATAGAGAGAGGAGAAAAAACCCAGGTCAAAGTCATAAAAAGTATTTGAAGAAAATTTTACCAGTCTATCATGGTTCAAAGGGCATGCAGAACACCAAATACTATAAGAAAATAAAGCCTTCAGGATACAGAATAATCAAAACACAAACTGTACAGAGAAAAGAAATATTATTAAATCTTTCAAGGGAAAAGGGTGTCACAGATAAAGGCAAGTTCACTATAATAACACCTGATTGTGAGAGGATATTCTGAAATCCAGAAATGCCTACAAAAATGTTCAGAAAACCTCCACCCAAACTCTAAACAGATGTTCTTAACTTATGGGTGGGGAACCCTATGGAAGTTCAACAATCCCTTTATAAGGATCACCAAATACTATTTACAATGTAGGTATTTATATTATGATTCGTAACAGTAGTAAGATTACAAGTATGAAGTATCAATTTAAAATTGAATGGTTGTGGAACAGCACACCATTAGAATTCACATGATTATTAAGGTTGAGAACCACTGCTCTAAAAGAAAATAGACTCCAGCCCATATTAGTATTCCCTGTAAAAACAATGTGTCACAATCAACAGAGAGACAATAAAAACAAATTTAAGCAACCTCTGTTCAGAAATGAAGCTCAACAAAGAGCATCAATAGAAAAACTCCTGTCTGAAGAGATTCTTAGCTACATCAAAAAGCATTAAAGAAAAAAATATTTAGAACAGCTAGTCAAATGAAGAGGGAAAATACACAGAAGCAAAATAACTGGAATCAGTAACTACTGTTTCTTCAAACTCTCATTATTAACAGTTTCAGTTTCCTAGTAAAAAATGACGTAGACTAATACACTGCATTAAAAAATATGATACATCTTTCTGTAGACTTCTAAAAACACACTCAAGATCAAAGACAAATATTTAGAGACTTACAAAAAAATTTTAAAAGTTATTTCAAGAAAATGGACCTACAAAGCAAGCAGATATAGTAATTTTAATATCTGAAAGAGACATTAAACCAAAGTTAATTATAAGAGATAGGAAAAGATACTACATATTTATTGAAGGAAAAATCCACTAAAAGTATGTTGCAAGTTTAAATGTTTATATGCCAAGCACAAGGGAACCCAAGTTTGTAACAAGATAAAACTACTACAACTAACAACAACATAATGACCCTAATACAGTGACTGTGGGTGAATTCTTTTCTTTTTGACAAAAAAAAATTGGACTTATTAGTATATTCAAAATTCATGTAATAGTGAAACAACATTCATAAATCCAAAGCAAAATTACTTGGTTCCAAAAATAATACAAATGATAAACATTCCAATAAAACATACAAGATTTAAGAGTTTGTTTTAAATGTTCTGAAAAAACATTTTAAATTGAATATTTAATATGAGATTTTATGTTTATTTACATGTCTTTAGTTTGCTGGCTTTTTGAAATGTCCTAATTTTGGACTAGAATGGAATGAACCAAAAGCCTGGACTATATTCAGTAGAATTCTTTCACCAGGGACAATCTCAGTCTTCGGCTGTTAAATTTTGACATGGAACCATGCTAAGGTTCCTAGGCTGACCTCAAAGCCTCCATAGACCTCCTCCTCCAGCCTCTAGAGTAGATGATACAGTGTGTTGCACCACACTTAGCTCTATATATTTTTAGAGTTCACATGCTTGCAAGTTAAATGGTTATTTAATAGATTACATTTATTGCACAAACAAAATTTTTCTTAAAATCATGTCAGTTTATCTTTGAGCCAGTCTGTATTGCATCCTAGTGACTTTGCATCAATGTAGAGCCAGTCATTCTGTGCTTTCTCTGTTTTGGTAGTCTTCTATTTCTCTCTCTATTTACATTTTATTTTTTCTTCTTTGACTTACACTGTCATTGGCTATCACACTAAAAGTCATTTTTACACTGCAGCTGCCTATGATGGCTACAGAAAATGTTGGTATTGCTTTTATTTTGTCCCACTTATTAAGAAAACAATGCTTATTCTACTCCAAAATTTAAAATTTGATTGCAGGTGTTTTCAATATTTTAAACTGAAAAAAATGCTGGCATTAAATAACAACATAATAAAATGTACTTAATAAACATCTACAAAACATTCCTCTCAAATGCTATAGAATATACTTCATTATGAATAGCACATGGAGCATTCTCCAAAAAAGACTATAGAGGATGCAAAGTAAGTTTCAATAAATTTAATGTAATAACTCCATGCACAATATGGATTAGATCTGGATATCAACTATAATAAAATATCATAAAGTATATAACTTGTAAAAATTGAACAACTTACTACTGAATTAAAGTTGCTCCAAGACATAAAGCCAAAAAAAGAATTAAAGACTTTTAGAATTTAATGAAAATAAAAACACAGAATACTCAAACAAATGATATCTAATGAAAGTATTTCTAAAATTCAAATTCATAGAATTAAGTACAAAAAGCTGTAGAAATATTATATGAAATTGACAACATACTTGAAAGCATTCAAAAAGCAAGAAGTATAGACAAGAATACAGTAATAAAATTCAATCCTGAAATTAATTAAATACAAACAACAAACTACTAAAAATAGTCAGTCCTTTGAGAAAATCAGCAAGATTACACAGACTTTGGTTAGCTAGAAAAACTAACCAAAAGACATATCAAGAAGATTTAGAAAATGAAATTAAAATTGAAGAAAAAAACATAATAGTAGACACGAAAAAAGTTTAGAAAGTTATAAGCAAAAACTTTAAAAACATGTATTCTTTCAAAATAAAAATTCTAAAAGAAACGTGAATTTTTGTTATATATGGCCTACTAAAGTTAAATCATAATGAAATAAACAATTTACACACACCAATAAACACAGGTAAAATAAAAGTAATAATTAAAAATCACACAAAATTCCTAAGACCAAAGGCATTCAGTGCAGAACTATAGCAAAACTTTAATGAAGAATTATTACCAATACTCCTTAAAATATCCTATAAAAACAGAAATCAAAGGAACACTACCTAACACTTCTACCAAGACTCTATTGCCCCAGTATGAGAATAGAACAAAAGAAGAAAATAAGATGTCATTATTCCTTATGAACAGAGATGTAAATCTTCTAAAATTAAATTTTTAAAAAATAAATTCAAGTAAACTTAAAATAAGTTTACCATAATGATCAAATTGGCTTTTACTCAGAGATGCAGAGATGCTTCAACATTAATAAACCAAAAACATAAATCGAACACATGAGCAAACTTATAACTAAAAAAAACCCAAATCACTTGATGACATCATTAGATGCAGGAAAGACATTTGACAAATTTAAATATCCCTTAATTATAAGTGTCACAAAGAAACTAAGGATATAAGAGACATGCCTTTAAATAATTTAGTGGCAATTTATAGCAAGCCCACAGCCAAAATCATCCCAAATCAAATCTCAAATAATTTCTATTAAAATCAGGATCAAGACAACAACAAGGTCCATGCTTTCTATTCCTATCCAATGTAGTACTTGAAGTCTTGCTTGTACTAATAAAGACAACTGAAAGAGATAAAGAGAATTCAAACAAAAAAGAAAAAGTCATCTTATCTTGGTTTACAGATGATAAGATAATATACATAAGAGATTGTAAATATTCCATCAGGGAAATTCTACACCTGATCAACATACTACAAAATAAAGACACAAAATTAATGCCATTTCTATATACAAAAGACTAGCACAATGAGAAGAAATCAGGAAAAGAGTGCCTTTCACAATTGTCTCAAGAGTAAAATATTTTCTGATATTTTTCAAGAAGTGAAAGACTTTTATTATAAAAAAAATTCAAATGCTTAAGGAAGAAGTTGAAGAAAAGATATGAATATACAAATATTTTCTGATTTGTGGATTGGTTGAAGTAATATTGTAAAAATGTCTACTGGAAAGAAATATATAGATTCAATGCATCCATAACCAAAATTATAACATAATCCTTCAAAGAAATTGAAAAAAAATTTGGCCTTCAGCTTCATATGGATACTCAAAAATCTAGGATATCTAAAACAATACTGAATAATAAAAGAACTACTGATGGCATCGTTCATGATTTCAAATTGTACTACAGAGTGATGGTAATAAAAATAGCATGGCATTGGTATAAAACAAATATACTAATTTGTAGTATGAGGTTTCTGGCCCAGACTTTTGGGCCTAACCTCAAAGTTTAGGTCCGCAGACCTGCAGACCCGCAGTTCTGCAGTCCCGCAGTCCCACAGTCCTACAGTCCTACAGTCCTACAGAGACACACAGATGCTTTCATTAGTTTTTGGCTGATCAGCCTCAGGCCCAGGCATATCACTTGCTAGCTCTCTACCCTTCATCTAACCCATGTCTCTTGTTCAGCCATGCGGCTCGGCACCTTTCTTTAAAGCTGCATGGTTGTCCTCTGCATCCTGCAGCTTCTCTCTGGTGCTCTCTCTGGCATTCTGTTCTCAGAGTTTTTCTTAGTCTGGTAGTCCCACCCACACTTCCTGCCTGCCTTTGGCCAATCAGCTCTTTTTATTAAACCAGTGGGTGGGACAATTATTTACCATGAAACAATACAATACCCCTACACTAATTAATAGAATCAAATTGAAGACTCAAAATAAGGTCTCCATAGAAATAGAAAGCTGATATTTTATAAAGTGTGCATTAAAAAAAATACCCCAGAATAAATGACAGTACCTTCAACCAACGGTTCTGGTTAAATCAGATATCTTCATGTAGAGGAATCCAAATACATATACATTGGAAGAAACAATGAAAATGTGGTACATTTGAACAATAAAATATGAATAATCTGTTAAGAAAAAATGAGACTGAAAATTTCAGGTAAATTAATTGTGCTAGAAACAATCATTCTGACTGAGATAACATAGAATACTAAATACAAATATTGTATATTTTCTCTTATATGTGGGTATTAAGTGTGTGTGTATGTGTCTGTGTGTGTGGGTGCGTGTATGTGTGTGTCTGTGTGTATGAGTTTGAGTTAGAATAATAACAGTTGTTAGGTAGATAGTAATGTTGGGATCATATGTTTGATCTGGCATATTACAATAATGCTTTATCTAGTAAGTTGGTGGTAGATGTCTATGAATTGAGAAGCCATAGACATGGGTTGTTGGACAAGAGAAGGCAGCAGACAGGTAAAACATAAAATCTAGTTGTTATTAAATGAAAACTCAAAGCCAGATATTAAGGAAAAGTCTGGAATATCAGAGAGAGGGAATAGAAAACAGTCATTTCTCACCTAGTCAACTTCTCAGGGTAGAAGGTATCTGCTAGAGCTCTCAACCTGGCTCCTCACTTCTACAGAATACACACTGTGTACCTATGCCTCCTTAAATATCTTCTTCACCCAGTTGATCAGTTACCAGGTTGAAATCTACATTATAATTATAGAGTTAAGATTAAAAGTGTGTGCTACTGTTTGGTAGTTAGGCCTTGAACTCACAGAAACACAGAAAGATCTGTCTCTAGAGTTATAGAATTAAAGGCATAGGTTACCACTTGGTCTTTTCCTTGCTGGGATTAAAGGTGTTAGTTGCCACTCCCTGACCCTCCTGGCTTAACTGTGGTTAGATTTGTTCTCTGATATTCCAGACTGATTTTATTAAGTATAAAATATATCACCACAGGAAGGAGACAGACACTTAGGCTGTTTCTATGTAGAAGAACTTTATCGTTACAATAATAGTAAGAGGGATAGGAAAAGGGAGTGAGAAAGAGGGAGGTAGGGAGAGAGAGAGATTCCTAGAGAAAAGAAGTAAGGGAGGGTGGGAATTCTTCTTAAATAAGGCTTGACATCAGAACTCAGGGAAAGGCATGGCTTCAGAACCTAGAGCAGAATTCTAACATTCATCATTCTTTGATTTTATATCTTTAAAAAGGTGAGCTATTGAAGGGGGTGAATGAGGACACAGAATTTTCTGTACTTGTGGATTTGGAACAGAGTAGGAGGATAGGACCATGGTGGAAGGTGTGGGTAAGGTAGCTAGCTGTCATCTTGGAAAGCAAGCATCTGTCTCTTAGAGGATCTGAAAAGGCAGGGTGCACCAGAATCACATGAAATGAGTAAAGATCTGAAAAATATCTGGAACAGGGTTATGTTTTGGTATGTTAAAAACAAGCTATGATGCAGGCTATAATTTGGTCTGGGCCTTTTTCAGCTCATCTCAGGGGCAAGGGATGATGTTTTTTATAGCTTCTTCAAGCTAGAATTGGTCATCATAATCAGAGCTTAAAAAGGGACAGGCACCTTGATGTCTAGAGACAGAGAAGGTTGTAGAAATGCCAGCTAAATAAACATTTTTTTGAGGCCAGGAAGATTGACCAAAGCAGGCCCAGATCAAATATGGCAGTCATCTTACTTCTTACCATGTGACCTGCATTTTTTTGTTTTGTCTTGTTTTGTTTCTAATACAGTGCCAGAGGTAGCAAGAGGGGTCACTTACTATTTATTTATTTCAAGTAAGTTCCTACTGTTGTAGACAAAAGTTATGTCATCAAACATGTAGAAATGGCTGGTGCCCACAAAGAGTCTTTATCCCCAATGACTAACATTCACTGTGCTGGAAGATACTTTGTATACTACTGAAGAGAAAAGCAATCATTAATATCATCCAATTACATATACTATATCCCATAATGCTGACCTGTATGCAAAACAAACTGTTTCAGTAGTATACAAATGTTATGGGAATAACAATCCAATTTTTAAAATTGGATGATTTTAGGCCCATTCCATGAGATAAAATCCATACACAACACTGCTAAAGTGGCCAAGAAACCAAAACAGACTCGGGGAAATACCTATTATTATCATTCCATTAAGGAATCATAAAAATAAAACCACCAAGAACATATGTCTATACACATAGATTATCAGTGAAATTTATTCTTGCAGTAAAGTGTAATAACAAAGATATACAACTAGACAATGTGTACAATGTAAGAGACTTTGGAGCACTCAGCCCTAAATGGCATTCCCCTCAAGATGAGGTGGAAATATTCTAAGAGTCAAAAGTTGTAGATAACTCCAAAGAAGCAGGATCTTTTACTCACAACAGGATTGGTGCACAAATAAATTTACAGAAATTGTTACATGGGGAATACCTGTAAAGACTAAAACTAGAAAAAATTCAGCACTTAGAAGGGAAGTAGACACAAAATCCTCTTCTTAACCATTTATTTGCAATTCATCTCTGATGTAAGAGGAAAATCAGTTTTTCTTAATGAAGTATCATTAATTATATCAACCATACTCCATGGCAGTTCCAAAGACTAGAAATATTTTACCAACACAAAATTATGTTATCATCATCATCATCATCATCATCATCATCATCATTATTATTATTATTATTATTATTATTATTATTATTTCAATTTTGTTTTCATTAAAAACATCATCTCCATAAATGTATCCCCCTGCTCCTCCTCCACTCCCCCTCCCAACCCCTCCCGGGCAGCCCTCAGCCTCAACCCTCCTCTTCTACCCATCCCTTCCCCCAAAAGGGCAAGAAGTCCCAAGGTGGGCCAGCACAGCACAGCACAACCATTCCAGGAGTATCAGATTCATTCATCTCAAAGAAAGTGCTGGGTTGGGTGTTCCTCTAAAGGGAATGGACTCCAAGGTGCCAGCCCATGTACAGGAACACAGTCTGATCTCACCCCTCATGGATCTACCCACTTCTCATGTCAAAAGAAAGCTGCCTACCCCAGGAGGGCCCAGTTCTCCGATGGATCTCTAGTGGCAATTCCTGGTTCAGTGAGATCCCCAAAGCTTCAGCTAGCCATCACTGTAGGAATGTGCCTCATAATCTCTATTCCCCTACTAATACAGACTTTCCTCCCCTACTCTCAGCTAGACCAGGAGCTCTGCCTAGTGCTCAGCCATGGATCTCTTCCCCTACCTTATTATTTGCTTTGTTCACCATAAAGCAACATCCATGTGTGATTTAAGGTTTTTTTATTAGTCTTGTTGGCTTCTTAAATTTCTGTAATTTGTCTGTTTTGATGTTGATTTTCATTTTATGTTGTTTTTCTTTTTGTGAGAAACACACATATAGATATAGATGAACAGGTAGATAAATAGAGATAGATAGATGATAGATACATAGAATGAAGTTGGATGGGTAGGGAGGTGTGTGAAAAATCTGGGAGCTATTAGAGGATGATAATTTACACAACCACATTCCCTGTTAACCCAACAGCATTTATAATCAGCTGTCTTTTAGCAGCTTTTACTACTTCACTTTCAGTCAAGTAGGTTTTTCCCTCTTTACATGGCTTTTTTAAAACTTTATTTCTTTTTTAAGGACTTTCTCTATCCTTTTTCCTTTTCCTTTTCTCTCTTAAGTCTGTGTTTTTGTGTATTTATATATATATATACACTCTAAACCATTTAGAGTTTATTTTTTGAATCTGTATTAACTATACATTTCTCATTTCTTATCTTAATCTGTTTCTGACCACACCTTTGCTTGGTTAGGGTGACTGACTACACCGAGATTCCTCTATTTCTTTCTGTTTCTGTTCACACCTTTAATCTGCCAAGCTGTGGCTAAGGATTAAAGGTTGGTAGGATGGCTGGCTGGCTCTATCCTGCTCCTAGTCTAGCATCATAAGACTTATCTTTTTAGCAGAGGTACCAGTAGAACCCATCATTACCACTCTGGGGAATTTTAGGGTCCATATATCCACCAAGTAAAGCACTGCCTTCTGTTTCTCATTAACTCCGTTTTAGTATTTGGCAGCAGGGCCTCTAATAAGACTCATAAGTGTTTGCCTCAAAGGCTGCATCAGGAGTCTTCTCTTTAAAAAGCCAAGATTCTGCTTGTCTCCAGCAAACAGCTAATCCAAGAAAACATGGCCACTAAGAAGCCATCTTTGATTCTGTTCCCTTTTTGTTCTTATAAACAGAAACCTCAAATACATCATTTACAACTTTTTGCTTATATTGAGGGTCCTGTGGGACTTCATAAACAGCCATTTTACATCTTAAGCTGCACCCCAAAAGCCCACAAATTTGTAGCCCAAGCTCACATGCCTCACCAGGGTGTCTCTGTACCACAGCTCACATGAGAGATGCAGCTCAGAAGCTGCTTGCGGCTTCATTTCTGTGCTCTAGACCATTTTTAAGCTTTTTATGGCTTTATGTGGGTATATTTTACCCATGATTGGCTGCCATTTGTAGTATGAGATTTCTGGCCCAGACTTTCGGGCCTAGCTTCAAGGTTTGGATCCACACACCCACAGATGAACAGACTCGCAGTCCCACAGTTCCACAGAAACACACAGATGCTTACATTAGTTGTATACTGATTGACCTGGGGCTCAGGCATATGACTTGCTAGTTCTTGATCTTAATCTAACTCATGATTCTAATTCTGTTTACCCATGCAGCTCGGTACCTTTCTCAGAGCAGCATAGTTGTCCTCTGCTTCTTCTGCCTTCTCTGTGGCATTTCTGCTCTGTTCTTCCTGTTCTCAGAGTTTTCTTAGTCTGGTAGCCCCACCCTCACTTCCTGTCTGCCTTTGGCCATTGAGAGCTTTTTATTAAACTCATAGGTGGGATAATTATTTACAATGTAACATCATAAATCCACTACAGGATAACTCCTACCCCTCATCTGCCATATGGTAGTGTGGGCAATGGATAGATGCCCTTTCCTCCCACCTCTTTACACCTGTGGTGGGTGGGAGAGCTGTCCTTGCTGTTCTAAGAATGGGAGAGCTATTATTGCCCCTCATCAGCTACAACACTTGAGAGAGTGGACCCTGTGCCTTGCAGCTACTTGGGTCCAGGGTTATGACTTGGCCCACCTTAATTTCTACCCCATCCATGATATATGGGAGCATGTAAAGGGTCTGGTCATTCAGTCCCAAAGCTATAGGATGTCCATGACACAAGGAAAAGCAGGATATTTAAGAGATGTCCCAGTGATGGCCTACCATGGGTAGGGCAACAGAAACTGGAGGCCTCAAGCCAGACTCCTTCCAATGAACATTGGAAGTAAAGATATATGGACACAAAGGTTTAATGAGTGACTTACTATATCACACTGCAGTTTTCATGGTAAGATTTTCCTTTTTGTTTTAAATTTGACTTTTATTTTTATGAGGTGTTGCATGGGCAAAGGGCAGAAACAAAGGTACATGGAAATAAATGAGATTAAGATGCCTAATGTGAAAGACACAAAAATAAACAAAAATAAAGTTTTTTTAAAAAAATTCAGTGCTGTGAAATTTTTTTAAAAATAATTTTTAGGTTTCTTAGTAATTGAAACAAGAAAAATATAATCAATTATGCGTAAAATAAGATATAAGATCTTAACAAAATTGAAAGGAGAAAATATTAAAATAATTATAATTTTATAATATATTTAACTATATGGCAATTCTATAATATATTCAATCCTATGTAAACCAAAAAAATGCATACTTACCAAAATTTGAATATGTTAAACTCTTAAACCAACCATTTACTATTAATAAAATTATAAATAAATGTAAAGTCAATCACAAAGTGGACATCTTGATTAGCTGAATTTGTAATTGAGTTCTGTATTTCTGTAGAATAGGTAATTTCAACTTTTTTGAAATATTTTAAATCTTAGAGATGTTTATAGTTTTGATGTATTAGTACTTCAATACTATCAATATCAAGGTTTCTTAATGTAGGTACAGAAATGTAGCCTGTGAATTTTACCATTCTGCAGAAAATACTAACATAAAAAATAAAAATTAATGCTTAAAAAAGATATTTTAATCAAGTATAATTTCTTATATAGTATGTGATTTTTATTAGCATTGTTCCTAAATAACTAAATTTCTCAAGTTTATATTGGGCTTTAACAAAACACAACAAAGGAATCATAGATTCAGCTATAACCATATAAATATATATTTTTAAATTTTTAATTGATTATTTTCTCCAGCCTGAACTTCTTCCATTTCTTCTCTCCTCTGAATTGTCTCTTCAACCTCCCATCCCCTGATGAGCTCCCATTCACTTCTTTTCTCATCAGAAAAGATCAGGCCTCCCTTGGAGGTCTGTGGCATATCAAGTTGCAGTGAGACTAGGCACCTCCTCTTCTATTAAGACTGAACCAAGCAAACCAGTAGGAGAAAAAGTCCCAAAATTAGACAACAGAGTAAGAGATAGCCCCTGTTCCCACTGTTAGGAGATCCATATCTAGAAGAATCTACAAGACCGTAACATATTGCAGAGGACCCAGGTCAGTCCTATAAAATGTCTCTAGTTATCTGGGCCTCTATGAGCCCAAGTTAGTTGATTATTCTTGTTTTCTGTAGTGGTATCTTTGGCTCCTCTGGCTCCCATAATCCTTCCTCCCCTTATTTCATAGGATTCCTAGAGTCCTGTCTAATGTTTGGCTGTGGATCTCTGCATCTGTTTTCAAAAATTTCCTGATAAAGCTTTTTTTGATGAAATCGGGCCAGGCAATGGTTTGTGAATACAGCAGAATATCATTAGGAATCATTTTATTGACTTTTTTGCCCATTATGGCATAGTTTCATCTTAGGTCTCTGAGCTATCCAGCCTCTGGGTTCTAACCCTCAAGGAAGTGGCAGGAATGAGCTCTCTCTCATGGTATGGGTCTCAAGCTGGACCAATCATTGGTTGACCACTCCCATAGTATCTGAACCACCCTTATCCAAGCATATCCTGTAGGCAGGATAAATTGTAGGTCAGAAGTTATGAGCTTGATTGGAGTCATAATCCTTCCATTTAGAATTCTTATTTGGAGACAGGAGATAACCTCTGTGTCCTCCATCCACAGGAGTCTTTGTTAGTGTCACCCTCTTAGATGCCCAGGAGCATTGATTGCACTAGTATGGTAGAATGTTAGTGAAATATGGGTTACATTTGGTTATTATTTTAACATTTATTTAATAATAAAAATATTACATTATTTTATGTTGTACTTGTTAAATGAGTGCAGCTGTGTTACTTTGCCTGTGTATAATATACAGTTGGTCTAATAAAGAGCTGAATGGCCAATAGCAAAGCAGGAGAAAAAGAAAGAGGCTGACAGGCAGAGAATAAGTAGGATATATCTGGGAGGAAAAGAACAAGGAGCAAGAAGAGAAGGGGCAAGCTACCCAGCCACACAGTCAAACATGGAATAAGAACAAAAGAAAATATACAGAAATGGAGAAAAAGTCCAGAGGCAAAAGGTAGATGGAATAATCTAAGTTAGGATAGAAATAAGCCAAAACAAGGCCAGTTGTCTTTCATAGTATATTCTCCTTCCATATTTTTCCCACCTGATTCCTCATGAGGATTCATAACTGGATTATAAACTTTAATAATACATTTGCTGTTCATATATATTTTTCTTTATGTAAAGACTGACAAAGTAGAAAAATACAGCAATATAACATTTAGCAAAAAATTACATATTAAAGAAAATTTAGAAAAGTAGAATCTCTGTGACAGAAGGAAAGATTAGCACAGCCTTGAAGATCAAATTTTACATGATAATTATGCAGTGAAATATATACAGAAAAGGAATAAAATCAGAAAATAAATCTTCTCACTCAAGTGTCAACATATATTTTACATTACTAAATAAAGTACAAGGAAAAGAGTAATTTATTATAATAAAATTGAACATTCTTAAATTCATAGTTCATTTCTATTCTTGCTAGGAACCTGAGTCATTGTTTTTTCTCTGGCAAGTAAGTCATTTTGCTCCATTCTGCTTGAAATTACTCATCTATAAAAAGACACACTTTAAGAATTCTTATAGACCATGCCATTACTCTTCTTCTTTATCTACTTATTGAGTAACAGAAATTAAACCAGGAATAAAAATTATAAATTAATTTTGAATCAAAAGTTCCAACCCCCCCCCATAAAAATAAAAACAGAACATTATGCACAAACTAATTTGGAAAGTACTGAGCTATGCACTTCATTTTAGCTCATGAATATCATTAACACCACTATTAAAAAGTATTGTCTTGGTTCAGGTTTAACATCCTATGACAGTTGACCCAAAAGCCTCGTAGTCCACAGTTGACTAAGAGATGAGTAGCATACCAACCCTCAGACCAAATGGAGACCAAGGTCTCCAAACCCAGGCCCAGGGACAAAGCCCCCAGGACCCCACCCACATGCAGCTTTGCCCTAAAGCAAAGAAAGAAGGAGAGCCATGCTAGCCCAATACCCAACTTAACATAGCTGGATGGAAATCCCATGGGCCAAACCTTGCTCAAACCACTATTTGCTTCACCATACACCAATAACTGCAACCCCCAAAGTCACCTGGACCATAGCTGATTAAGAGCCCACTAAGAGCCTATTAAGCATGATCCCTGTGACGACTGGTGACATACAGCTCCATGGCCTATAGTCAACTAAAAGCTGCCTATGAGGAGCCCCTGCCGTTACTGGAGACACAGAGCCTGCACGCGCACAACTGACTAAGAGCTGGCCAACAGCTGACTAAGACTGAACCAAGGAAGCAATGGGCAGATGTCAATACAAGAATACGTATAACAATATAAAGAACAAGATACCACCAGAAAAATGTGGTGATACTACAACATCATGAACTTAGCAAAACGATGAAGAAGAAACAGAAAGAAACAACCTTAAAAATATCATTATGAAGATAATAGAAGCCTTAAAAAAGGATATAAAAGACTCCCTTAAGAAATAGAAGAAAACAAAATAAAAATGAAAGAGATTAGCAAATCCCTGAAAGAAAATAAAGAAAACCAAGAAAAAGAAAACAAGCAGGCTTGAAAGAAACATTCTGGGAATTAAAAACTGAAATAGAAGCAATAAACTGAGGCAAAGCTGGAAATAAAAAGCCTAAATAAATTAACTGGAAATACAGATGCAAGCATAACTAACAAAATGCAAGAAATGGAAGAGAGAAATTCTGAAATGGAAGATTCAATAGTGGAAATAGATACCTCAATTAAAGAAAAGACTAAAACCAAAAAAGTCATAACACAAAATATCCAGGAAATCTGGGATGCCATGAAAAGACCAAACTTGAGAATAATTGGAATTGAATAAGGAGAACAGCAGCTCAAAGATACATAAAATATATTCAAATAAATCATAGAAGAAAATTTCACAACCTAAAGAAGGAAATGCCTATAATGATATGTAAAGCTTATAGAACATCAAATAGACTAGATTCCCTCCCCACCAAAAAAAAAAAAAATCTGCTCACCACATAATAATAAAGCCACTAAAACTGTAAAACAAAGAAAAAATACTAAAATCTGCAAAGGATAAAAGCCAAATTACCTATAAAGGCAGACCCATCAGAATAACACCCTACTATTAAATAAAAACAATGAAAGCAAGAAGGTTCTTGTCAGATGTTGTACAAACACTAAAAGAGCATGGCTACCAACCCAGACTATTATACCCAGTAAAACTATCAATCATAGTAGATTGAGTAATCAACATATTTTACGACAAAACCAGATTTAAACAATACCTATCCACACACTCTGCACTACAGAAAGTACTAGAGAAAAAACTCCAACTCAAAGAAATCAAATGCAACTACGAAACCACAATCAATAATCAATCACATGGGGGAAAACGTGAAAGAAGGGAAATATACACATTCTACCACCAAAAGTAAGAGGAAAGAACAACCATTGGTCACTAATATCCCATAATATTAATGGACTCAATTCACCTATGTAAAGACACACCCTAATAAGACAGATACATAAACAGAAGCCATCCTTTTGCTCCATACAAGAAGAAAACCTCAACTTCAAAGACAGACAAATGCTTAGAGGAAAGGGTTTGGAAAAGACTTTCCAATCAAGTGATCCTATAAACACACTGGTGTAGATATTCTAAAATATAATAAAATAGACCTTAAACTAAAATCAGTCAAAACAGATCAGGACAGACATTACATATTCCTCTCAGGGAAAATCAACCAAGATGAAATCTTAATTCTGAATATTTATGCCCCCAACTCAAGGATACCTACATATGTAAAAGAAAGACTAGTAAAACTTAAACCTCACACCAAAGCCCACATATTAATAATAGTGGAAGACTTCAATACTCCACTTTCCCCCTTGAATAAGTCAACCAGACAAAACTCAACAGAGAAATAAGGAATCTAACAGATATTATGACCCAAATGAAATTAATAGATATGTAGAACATTCAACACAAACACAGAGGAATTTACATATTTCTCAGCACCCCATTGGTCTTTATAAAAAAATTGACCACTTACTCTGTCATAAAGTAAATATCAATACATACAAAAAAGTGGGAATAACTCTTTGCATCATATGAGACCACCATGGCCTAAAGTTAGTATAGTTCAATAACAACAAAAATCACAGAAATCCTACAAACTCATGGAAACTGAAATTCTCTCAATTGATCTTTTGATCTCAATTGATCAAGGAAGAAATTAAGAGAGAAATAAAAGACTTCCTAGAATTTAATGAAAATGAATCCACAACATACCCAAGTTATGGGGGCACACTAAAAGCAGTGTTAAGAGGAGAACTCATAGCATTAGATGCTTATATGAACAACCTAGAAAAATCCCATAGAAGAGACTTAACTGCAAAGCTGAAGGCTTTAAAACAATTAGAAGCAACTTCACCTAGAAGGAGTAGACAACAGGAAATAATCTAACTTTGGGCTGAAATCAATACAATATAAACAAAGAGAAAAATACAAAGAATTAATGAAACAAAGAATTGGTTCTTTGAGAAAGTCAACAAGGTAGACAAACCTTTATGCAAACTAACCAAAAAGCAGAGAGTGTATCCAAATTAACAGAATCAGAAATGAAAATTGGGACATTTTTACAGACACCCAGGAAATTCAAAGAATTATCAGATCATACTTTGAAAATATATATTTCACTGAAATGGAAAACCTAAAGAAATGGAGAGCTTATGGACAAGTACAACTCACCAAAATTAAATCAAGATCAGATTAAAGACCTAAATAGACCTATAACCCAAAGAAAATTGAAGCTGTATTTAAAAGTCTCCCAACTAAAGAAGCTCAGGACTAGATGGTTTTAGTGCATAATTCTACCAGACATTAAAAAAAAAAAAAACTAATACCAATGCTCCTCAAACTGTTCCATACAGTAGGAACTGAAGAAACATTGACAAACACTTTATGAAGCCACAATCATCTTGATACCCAAACCATTCACAGATGTGGCAAAGAAAGAGATTTGCAGACCATTCTCCCTCAAGAATATTGATTCAAAAATACTCAATAAAATTCTTGCAAAAGAAATCCAACTACATATCAAAAAAAATCATCCACCATGATTAAATAGGCTTCATCCCAGAGATTCAGTTCAACATACAAAAAACTGTGAATGTCATCCATCATATAAACAAACTGAAAGAAAAAAAAAACATGATCATTTCCTTAAATGTTGAAGAAACATTTCACAAAATCCAACACTTTTTCATGATAAAAATCTTGGAAAGATCAGCAACACAAGGAAAATATCTAAATACAATAAAGGCAATATACAGCAAGCCAACCACCAGCATCAAACTAAATGGAGAAAAACTCAAAGCAATTCCACAAAAATCAGGAAGAAGACAAGGCTGTCCTCTCTTTACTTATCTATTCAATATAGTTCTCAAAGTTTTAGCTAAAGCAATAAGAGGACAAAAGAAGATCAAAGGGATAGAAATTGGAAAGGAAGAAGTCAAACGATCTCTATTTGCAGATGATATGATTGTATACATAAGTGACCCCCAAATTTCTATCAGGGAACTCCTACAGCTGATAAACACCTTCAGAAATGTAGCAGGGTACAAGATTAACTACAAAATATATCAATAGCTTCCTATTCACAAATGATAGAAGGGCTGAAAAAGAAATCAGGGAAACACCTCCCTTTATAATAGCTGCAAATATCATTAAATATCTTGAGATAACTCTAACCAAAGAAGTGGCAGACCTGTTTAACAAGAACTTTAAGTCATTGAAAAAAGTTGAAGAAGATATCCAAAAACAGAAAGATCTCCCATGCTCTTGAATAGGTAGCATCAATATAGTAACAATGGCAATCTTACCAAAAGCAATCCACAGGTTCAATTCAATCCCCATCAAAATCCCATAACATGTTTTTACAGACCTTGAAAGAACAATACTTCATATGGAATAACACGAAGCCCAGGGCTGCCAAAACATTCTGGGATCAGAAGGAACTTAAGAGATTCCCCTAGGAAGAGAAAATAGAGATCATTTTAACAAATTGAGAACATAATGAATTGCAACCAAGAAGAGATGGAAACAAATCATGAGATGGTTGAGAGAACAACAAAAGAATGAGAAAGGAAGAGATGGATATCTTGATAAAGGAAGCCAATGTGGGGTTGGAGAGAGACTGGTGTGATGTGACAAGCACCATTAAAAAAGTAAAAAAAAATCAGAGGATAGGTTAAAAAAAAGAAAGAAAGAAAAAAACAAAACAAAAAAAAAAAACAGGGCAGAGTCAGAGATAGACCACGGTCCACGTGGCAAACAGACTTATAAAAATAGGTTGAGTTAAGATATAAGAACAAGCTAACAATGTAACAATGTGCCTAAGCCATAGGCCAAACAACATAAAGTTAATATAAGCATCTAAATTATTTTTAGGGGCCTAAATAGCAATGGGAAGTGAAGGGGTCTGGGGCTACAGGTTTGTGGGTCTGGATCTCTGGCCACCTGGGACCAAGAAACCGTATTGAAACAGACTGGGTGCTATGGAAACCTCCAAGAACTCACAGGATCTCCCTGGCTAAGTCTCCAACCAATAGTGGAGAGGGTACCTAAACAGTACTTCCCCTATAATCAAATGAATAACCACTCTAAGTGTCATCACAGAACCTACATCCAACAATATAGAGGTAGAGGCAGAGATCTATGGCTGGGCATTGGGCAGAACTCCTGGTCCATCTGAGAGCCAGGGAGGAGAGTTTGTATGAGCAAGGGGTAGGGATTATGAGGAGAAGTCCCACAGAGGTTGCTGACTGGAGCTCTAGGGAGCTCAGTGAATCAAGAAGAGCCACTGGGGAAGCATGGGAAAAGGATATAGGCCCTCAAAGTGTAGGCAACATCAATTGGCAGAGACAGTATATGGAGCACCAAGGGGTAGAATCAGATGGTGTTCCTTTGTGTGGTCAGGCACCTTGGAGCCCATTCACCGCAGAGGAGGTCCTAATTTAGTCTTGATTTGGGGATGAGGAAATTGGACTTGACTGGAGTGGACATGCCAAACTGAGCTGACCCACCTTGGGACTTTTTGCCCTTTATGAGGAGGAGATGGGTCATGGGCACAGGGAGGCTGAAGGCTGACTGGGGGGGCATGGAGATAGGGAGGGGAAACAGGGGGATACAAGGAAAATAAGACTTTTTTGAGTAAAAATATCCTACGTCAAAGTCAGATTAAAAACATAGAGTCTATAATATCATCATATTGTTGCTAATAAAGCCATATCTTTAGCTATAAATAAAAATTTCAATTTTTTTATCCTTCATCAAAATATGTTTTTAAATTGTTATTGCTAATATTTATATAAGTAAAATTTTATTACCCTAGTGCCAGTGAGTATGAACAATTTTTTAAAACTAGGCTACTTTAATATACAAAATAGGTTGTATAATTATTTTGTGATTTTACATGTCTAAACAATAATTTTTTATTATATTCACCCTTCCTTTATCTCTCCAGTTCCTTCTGAAGGCCCCCATGCCTCTCTCATATTTTTGTGCTGAATTTTTTTGTTTATGTTTGTTGTTGTTATTTTTCCATTGAGGTTAATTAGTGCTGCCAATGTATACATGGGTAAGGTTGTCCACTAGCAGATGGTGAAATTACCAGGAAACATACCTCTGAAAGAAAGTGGTTCTGCTCCTCAGTTTTTTCTCTAAGCAGCTATCAACTATTAATCAATCCTTAGGAATGGGAGCTCATGAGCCCCTTCATCCTTCATGTTAGAATGTTGAATGGCTTGATATAAAGGAGTCATTGTTTCACAGCACTCTTACTAGATTTCATGGATGTGTGTGTGTGTGTGTGTGTGTTTTGTTTTGTTTTGTTTTGTTTGACACTACGCTAAGTCTGTAGGCTATCCAGTCTCCAGCTCTTGGTCATATAAGCAATGTACAACATGGACTACAACTCACGATATGGGCCTCAAGTTGGACCAAATATTAGTTGGTCTCCCATAAGTTCTGTACCACTATTGATTCAGCACATCTTGCAGGCAGGAGAGATTGTAGGTTCAGGATTTTGCATCTGGGTTGATATTCAGATTTTTCTTCCTGTACTCTGAGGAATACTTTCATGTTCCAAAGAGGTTAGAACTAAGAGAGAAGGCTCTATGGGCACATCTCTAAGTGGAATGAGGTATACGGATAATGTCTTCATCAATGGGGCCTCACTGTCAGTTTTGAGGAAGGGAGAAGAAGAGAGAGAGCATAATTTTGTCCTAGCATCAGCCTGGAGTATTTAGGGATATTTATGGAACCCCTTTGGATAACAACTCAACCAAATGCAACCCAGTCCCAATATTGAAAGTCTTGCCTGGCTACAAGAGATGACCAGCTCACACTGTTTTCCCTTATTAGGAGTACTCAGTAGGGCCACACTCATATCTTCCAGAAAGTTTCCACTGTTCTAGGTTTTCATAACACCCATTAAATATCCCCAATTCCAGATATCTCTCTCTTCACTCTTTCCCTCCATTTCTCTACCCCATGTAATCCTTCCTATTACTGTCCCCGACTGACCACAGTTCACCCTCAAAATTTACTTTATTTTCAATTCCCTGAGAGAATCAGCCCCACTGGAGATCTCTTCCTCTCTAGGTCTGTAACTTAATTCTTATTTACTTAACAGCTAATATTCATTTGTAAATGCATACATACAATGTATATTTCAGGGTCTGGGTTACCTCATTCAGAATGGTTTTTTTTCTTTCCCTAGATCTATCCATTTGCCTGAAAATCACATGATGTCATTATTTTAAATATCTTACTTATTTCTATTTTATGTGCTCTTGTGTTTTGCCTGCATATATATTTTTGTGAGGGTGTCAGGTACTGGAGTTAGAGACAGTTATCTGCCAATTGTGAGCTTGAAATTGCACCCTGGGTCTTCTGCAAAAGTATTCAGTGCTCTTAACTGCTAAGCCATCTCTCCAGCCCACATGTCATTTTAAAAGCTGAGTAATAATCATAATAACTGTTTGATTCACTTGGACTTTAGTTTTGTGCAGGGTGATAAAATGGATTTATTTTCATTTTTTTACATGAAGTCATTCATTGTAACAATCAACATTTGTTGGTGAAGATTTTTTTTAACTTTGTATTTCTTGTTTCTTTATAAAAATGAGATATACATTGGTGTATATATTTATGTCTGGATCTTTAATTCAATCTTGATCAATGTCTGTTTTTATGCCAATATAATGAAAATTTTATTACTATAACTTTGAAGTACAACTTGAAATAAGGAATGATAGTACTTTTAGCAGTACTTATATTGTTCTATATGGTTTTAGATATCCAGAGTTTATTTTTGTATTTACATACAAAATTGAGAATTGTTCTTTTAAGTACTCTAAAGAACTACATTGAGATTTTGTTGAGGACAGCATTGACTCTGTGATTGCTCTTGGTAATGTGGCCAGTTTTACTAAGTTAGTCCTACTGATCAATGTGCATGGAAGTTCTTTCCATATTCTGATATCTTCTTCAGTATTGTTTCTCAATGTCTTTGAAGCTTTGATCACACAAGTCTTTCACTTGCATAGAGTTACCCCAAGGTATTTTATATTATTTGTAGTTAAAGATACTTGGACTTTTTACAAATTTTTATGCTCTTTGTGTCTAACACCTGTCTTATTGCTCTAGTAAAAAACTTCAAGTACTATAATGAATAAATAAGGAGAGAGTGGACATGTTATCTATAGGCTTGCTATAAATTTCCTTTATTATTATTTGGTATATATATCATATTTCTAATCTCTCCAGGACTTTTACCACAAAGGGGAAATGGATTTTAACAAAGATTTTTTCTGTATCTATTGACATGATCATCTGGGTTTTTCTTTATAGAGTTTGTTTCTATAGTGAAATATACTTACTGATTTTTTTAATACTAAACCATCTCTGCTTTCCTGCCATGAAATTTGCTTGATTATTGCAGATTATCTTTTTGATGTATTTCTGGATTTACTTTGTAAGTATTTTATTGAACACTTTTGCATTTGTCTTCATAAGGCAAATTGCTCTTTAATTTTTCCTAATTGAGTCTTTATGCAGTTTGAGTATCAGGGTAAATATGGCCTCATACAACAAAGTGAGCAATATCCCTATCCCTTCTGTTTCTATTTTGTGGAGTAATATAAGGAATATTAGTGTTGTTAATTCTTTAAAGTTTGGTACAACTTTTTACAAAAGAAATGGCTGGCCCTGGATATTATTTAATTGGGAAACTTGTAATGACTTCTACAATTCACTAGGGAATGTATATATATATATATGTATATATATTATATAATCTTGATTTAAGTTTGGTAAATAATACCTATGTGGAAAGTTATCCATTTCTTTGAGATTTTCCAGTTGGTGAAATACAGCTTTTTTAAAGTATCTGTTTATGATTGTCTAGATTCATTAGTGTCTTTTGTTATGTCTCTTTTTCTTTTTGATTGTATTAATATATATACACATACTCTCTGTGTCTTTTAGTTCAGATTAGAGTTTGTCTGTACTATTGATTTTTTTCAAAGAACCAACACTATTTCATTGAATCTTTCTATTGTTCTTTTTTTTCTATTTTATTGATTTCTGCCCTCAGTCTGATTTTCTTTGTCTATTTAATCTTCTCATGTGGGCTTGCTCCTTTTTGTTCTAGAGCTTTTACTTGTGCTGATAAATTGCTAGTTTGATATCTCTTTGGTTTCATTACATAGACATTTAGTGCTCTGAACATTATTCTTAGCACAGCTTTTATCATGACCCATAAATCTGGACATGTTATATATTATTTTTAATTAAATTATATAGTCTTAATTTTTCTTTATTTCTGTCTTGACACAGTAGTCATTAAATTTAGTTGTTTAGCTTCCGTGCATTTATAAGTTTTCTACTGTTTCTGTTTTAGTTGATTTTTTTCTGTTTTAATAATGGCTTGATAGGTTGCAGAGAGTTACATAATTTTCTTGTAACTACTGATATTTTGTTTGTGACAGAGTAGGTGGTAAATTTTGGAGAAAATTACCTGATATAGTATGAAGAAAGTACATTCTTTTGTGTTTGTTTGGGATGTTATGTAAATACCTGATGTGTTTATTTAGTTTTATAACATTACTTACTTCCAGCATTTGTCTATTTAGTTTTTGTCTGAATCACATATCCAATGGTGATAGTGGGTTATTGAATTCTCTATCAATGTGTGATATGAAATGTGTTTCCCTACTCTTTTGATTAATTTTTATTTGAAATCTATTTTGTTAAATTTTAAAATAAATATACCAGCTTGCTTCATAGGTTAATTTATTTGGAATATCTTTTATGCAACAAAGAATGAATATGTTTTCAAAGCAATTCTGTTTGTTTGTTTTTTTTTTTTAGTTGGGAAATTGAGACCCAAAATGACCAATGATTGTTAATGCATGGTATCTTTTTGTTGGTGTTTGTGGTAGTAGTGGTGGTGGTACTTATAGTAGTGGTGTTGGTTTCTCTCTCTCTCTCTCTCTCTCTCTCTCTCTCTCTCTCTCTCTCTCTCTCTCTCCCTCTCTTTCTCTGTGTGTGATTGTGTATGTATGTGTGTCTTTCTTTTCTTTTGGCTTATGTAATTATGTAGGTTATTTTCTGTTTTCATAGATGTAATTTCCTTGATTTGAGGTTTTTCTTCTATCATCTTCTGTAGGTTTAGATTTGTAGACAGTCTTTGAATTTGACTTATCATGTAATATCTTCTTTTATTCATCTAGGGTGTTTGAAATTTTCTGGGTATTGTGGAAGAATTGTTTCCACTTCCCATCTGTGATGCTAAAATACCACTTAGTCTCAAGAATGGAGTCAGAAATTGGCTGAATGGTTTTAGCCATATAGATGTTGGAGGACTGAGAAAGTCATATAGAAAGGGAAAGAAAGAGACAAGGAACATCTGAGGGGATTTCTGTAACATTTGGATCAGAAAAACATGGAGAGTGGGGTCAGCCAATTATTCTATAGGTATTCTGGGATTTATCAGGATTTTTCTCAATTTCTGACTCTACCATTTTGATAAATGTTACATCTGGTGTCCAACATAGGGCTGTTTAATATACCTTGTGGAAGAACTTTTCACTGGTTGCTTTTATCGTGCTTAGAATAAGTATAATTTAGCATTGTAAAGGTAAATTTTTTTCTATACTGTTATTGTACATATATAGTAAAAATTCAGTCTTTTATATCAATAATTATAGTCAACCATTATTTGGATAATAAAGAAGGCAAAAGAATCAATCCCACACTGTAAAAACCCATTGGTTGAGGTAATGTACCTATAGATCTTAAATATATTAATATTTTATATGTTGAGTTTCTAGATACTCCTGTACCAGCTGGTTTCTCATATGGATTTTTTTTAATGTCAAAGGCTGTTTATCCACAAGTTTGTCAGTTAACCACTGTATTTTTTAAATTCACCCCCACATCTTCATACCCCATGCCCATCCACACATTACTTTGGGAGTCCACAAAGTCTGGCACATAAAGTTCAGGCAGGACAAAGACACCCTTCCCCATTTCTGGGCAGATATATGCAATTAATTTGAGGGGATACTAGACACAGGTATAGCTGTACAGATAATTTCACCAAAATCTTGGCATGCAGATTGGTCTCTTCAGATGGTATATATATATATATATATATATATATATATATATATATATATATATATATATATATATATATATATATATGTGTGTGTGTGTGTGTGTGTGTATGTATATATATACATATACATATATATAAAGTTATATATATACACGTATACATATATGTATATATATATATATATATATATATATATACATATTTCTTGAATTTGAACCACATCTCAGGTAAAACAAAGTGCAAGATGGGTTAGGTGTATAAGGCTAGAAGGAGAGAAAAATTAAAATCATATGTACCTAACACAGCAATGAATTTATGGGGGTCACTTTGTTGTAGCAATGGAAAATACAGATTATATTTTTTCCAATCACAAAAATCAACCATAAAATAAAAAGTGCTTCTTAGAGAAATATTAAAATATGTTATCAAGAACAGTCTCTGACTATTCAGGTTGTAGATAAACAGGACACAACTGCTGGTAGTCTTTTAAGCATACCAAAAGCCCTATCTTTAAAATGGTTAACCCAGTTAGACTACCTACTTCCTTGACAGGAGTCAGATGTTCTGGAGGTTTTGTCCTAGGATTTTCTTTGACTGGGCACTACTAGCATCAATTAGAGGAAGATGTATCTGAACTCCAGCCTGGTCAGCCATTCTGTATCTGCTTCACACACTATGAATTCATATCACATGAAACGGGTGCTTCTTTCAATCTCTTCAAATCTAAAACTTCTAGAGGATTCAAGTCAATTTCTGTATGTCCTAAGGGATGCCTATCATCTGGTAATTATTCTATTATGATAACTTGATTAACTAAAGTTTGTTTTCTAATAGTCTTGGGCAACTCCTCTTCAATTTCCTAATGCAATGATGTGATGGATTTTTCTCTAAATTCCTCTGTCTCTATCTTAATATTTTTCTTATTTTTATTTGTAGATCTTTCTAAGGCTTATATTTTGTTGGTCAAATTTTTATTATTTTTACTAGTCTTTCTAGGTTTTATATATTATCAGTCAAATTTTCATATCTGGCACAGTTTTTAAACCATTTTAGGGTAAAATATAAATTTCCAAACTGATAGTAATTAAAATTGGTATTATGTCAGTCCTAGCTAAATTACTTCCTCCATTTACAAGCCATCCAGAGCAGCAGTAAAAAGGATTCTAACTACATACATTATGATATTTCTCATTTTTAACATGAGAAAGATTTTTCTCCTCTTTTTTTAACCTAATTTTCTTTTTAAGAATTTTACAAGGAGGGTAAAGAGTCCGAAGGTGGGTCAGTTCAGTCTGGCATATCCTGTTGAGATAGGTCCAAGTCCTTCATACTAGTATTAAGGCTGACTTAAATGTTCCTCTGAAGGAATGTAGATGCTAGTTCATGCACAAAAACATAGTTTTATCCTATTTCAAGAGGCTCCACAAACTGCCCATGCCATTTGACAGTTGTCTACCTTTCAAGAGTTTAGTTCCTTTTCTTTAGAGTTCAGCAATTATTTAGATGGGGTGGAAGGAGGCTGCTGGAGGACTGGAGGGACTGGGAGGGGGAAGGGAGAGTGAGCAGTGGTAGATATGAGAAAAACCTTTTCAAATTTAAAAAAGAGGAACATTTTTAAAAATTAAAAAGTTAATTTTAAATAAAAATAAATTTCCAGGTATCTCACCAGATATGAGAACTCTTAAGTTTCTCCACAGCAGCAACTGTAGCAGCAGCACTGTGTGTGTGTAGGGGGGGATCATGGCAGGGTGCCCAGACATCTAGAGTAGCAAGGCAGACACTGGAGTCACAACAGGCTATTATTGTGTCACACAGACAAGACTGAGGGTCCCTGTAGTTACTTGTGTATAGTTGGGGGCTTAGGGTGTGTGGTGGTGGCAGCAGCAGCAGATGCCCAAGCAGCTGCAACCAAGTGTCAAGATAGCTAGCTGGCCTAGGTTAGTAGGCCAGGGAATGTTCACATAGTGGAAGTGAGGACACAGGCCAGAGAAGTGGGACTAACCCTAGAGCATTTGGGGCTGGGGCTGGGGCTGGGCAGCAGCTGGAGACTGTTGTAGATAGACTGCAACAGAAAAACCCTGACAGGTTTTTGCCCTCAGGGTTTGTGGGGATGGAGACAAAGCCAGCCAGCCAGTGCTACAGTGGCAGCAGAGAGGTGGAAATTTCACTGTCTTGGCTTGGTTTAATAAGGTAAAATGTCTGGGCTGGCATCTCTGTTCTCTTAGAGTCTGCAACATATATGTAAAGGCCCTCTGGCTTTTACTGTCCCTATTGAGAAGTCTGATATAATTCTAATAGGTCTGCTTCTACTTGGTCTTTTTCCATTGCAGCTTTTAATACTGTTTTTTCTGCATGTTTAATGTTTAGATTATTATATGGCTAAAGAGATTTCCTTTACTTTTCTAGTCCAATATGTTTGATGTTCTTTATGTTTCTTGTACCTTTATAGGCAGCTCCTCTTTTAGGTTAGGAAACATTCTATGATTTTGTTGAAAATATTTTCTGGGCCTTTGAGATGTGGTTTATTGCTTCTATTCCTATTGTTCTTAAGCTTAATCTTTTCATAGAGTCTCAAAGTTCTTGGATGTTTTGCATCAGAATTTTTTTTTAATATTTACTTTAACTAATGTATCTACTATCATTTGTTTGTTTCTTTTTTTTCTCTTAACTTTTCTGGTTTCCCTTATGGGATACATTCATTTCCTCCATTTTTGTTTGTCTTTTCATTGATTTCTTTAAGGACTTTTTGATTTCCTTTTTAAGGAACACTATCAACTTTGTATAGTTGTTTTTAATGTCTTGTTCTTATGTTTCAACTATATTGTAATATTCAGGTCTTATAATATTTGTATAGTTGAGCTCTTGTGGAGACATATTGCTCTGGTTGTTATTGATTGTATTTTTTATGCTACCATATAGGCATCTGAGTTTGGGGTGATTATAGGTCTAGGTGAAAGTTTCTCAGTTTGTATTTGTTGGGTGGGTAATTTGTTCCTTGGCTTCTGTTTCCTTTCTGGGTTTATCAGAGAGTATGTTGGTATTGTGTTGCCCATTTTACTTTCCTGCTTTGTTTGAGTGTTCATGAGGAATGCTTAATGGTGTTCGGTGCTGATTAATGGGAAACCAGGGTTAGATGGTAATCAATAGCACTAGGGGCAACCCTAAATATTTGTCTGGGAGAACTCACAGAGTGAATAATATAAATATGTAGCCTACCTGTTATCTTGCAGGTATGACCTGTTGAGTAGAGAATGTCTGCCTGAGTTGGAGGCTGGAACAAATTGATGATGTAAGGATGGTGGTCTATGGGATCAACAAGAGGCATGAAGAAGAGGAGGGGTAGATGTAGCTGATGTAATGCTGAAGCACTAGAAGGTTCTTTTTGGGGGAGCAAGGAGAGTGGAAAATTTCTGTGTTCTGCCTACTTGATCTTCTCGCAGGTAAGGCCTATGTTTGGTGAGGTGGTGTTCACCAAGGTTAGGGCTGGGAAAAGGCTATGATGGGTCAGATAATGTACGGGGGTGTTCTTATTCACAAAAAGCATGGACTTGGAGGGGGAAACTGCATGGTTCTGGTGTAGTACCATGGCCAACCCAGAGAACCAGGTTGGAGAGACAGAGAAAGTAGATAAAGTCTGTGGTAAGCCTACATTGAACTCTGGGAGATTAAGAATGATTTGAGCTACAAAAATACTATTAATACAATATTGACAATGACACATAGGGTAAAATAATCTGTATTATAATCTCTTAGGAGAAAATTTGAAGAGGAATGCATTAGGTATATGCTGGAATTGATTTGAAAATGATGCTTGTCTGAGTGCTGAGGATTGAGATTTCAGTTTTATAAACATTATTTCTGTCATGAGGTTGCTTTGATCTTTTATAAATAAATAATTTGAAATTATAACAGTAATCAAACCTAAATGGTAATGACAAACAAGGACTGAACAAAAACCATAGAAACTATCTGTGTTTATATATACTTGGCAGGTAGAATCAGGAAGGTTAGGAATTCATGAATAGCCATGGCTCTACAGCACATTGGATGCCAGATCCCATCTCATAAAGCAAATCAAATAATAACAAAAAAGCCAAAACAAAACCTATATGAAAGGATAAACATGTTATAGAATTACAAAGTTATGTAAGTCACTGGAGAAAGGCTTAAGACCAATATTAATGAGCTTTTGTAATCTCTAACTGCAGGGACATCATTGTTCAAGTACAACTAATTCCTAGTGAAAAAGATGTCAGGTGCAGACAAAGTATCAGTTAAAACTTTCATTTGAAGTAGCACCACTCTCCCAAATTTATTTCTTGGTTGTTTTGTCAAGCTTTCTTTATTCATTTTCCAAAGAACAATTTTAATTTTTGTGTGTGCTTATATGTTTCCCTCTGTTTTGGATGTGTTTCTTGCCTTTTGTATTTGGTTATTGATGTGGGAATGCATTTGTGTGTGCTGTATCTTTAAATAAAGGAGCTGGTTTGGGCCATGGCGGGTACCGTAGAATAGGTAGGAGGAGAAATCAGAGCTTAGGTGGGAGAAGCAGGGTGGAGTCAGGAGACCGAGCTGAAGCCGCTGAAAGAACAGCATGTAAGGAGCACGGGTGAGCTATGGGCCGCCACGTGGCCCGCAGATTAATAGAATTGGGTTGACTTAAGATGTAAGAGCTAGCTAGCAATGTGCCTGAGCCATAGGCCAAACAGCATGAAGTAAATAGAAGTGTCTGAGTCATTTCTGGGGACCCGGGCGGCAGGCAGATAAGCAGTTCCGGCGGCAGGTCTATGGGTCCGGGACCTCTGGCTGTCTGGGACCCGAGAAAACCCACTACAACAGATGGCGCATCCAACGTGGGCCGATTATCCACTTAGAGCCTGAGAAAGATTAGAAAGAGTTCTAGATCGCAGAAACTGAGCAAAGGCAGCTTCCAAATTGTGTATGTGAATCGGGTCTTTGTACAAAGAAAGCATGGTCCGTCCGGGTCACATTCAAAATGGCGCCGGCGGGCTGTAGGCAGTCAGTGTGAGCTGCAGCTGCAACCAGTCTCACAGAAGACTAAATAGCATGTGATTGATTTTAGATTTCTGCTTATTTTGAACAAAAGAAAAACAAATTTTCTTCGTGGCAGCATTTTCTTAGGTGTAATCTGTTTACGGTCTGTTTAAGAAAACTTAGTGATTCAGCCTAATTTGCAAAAACTGTGCTTCTTTTTAGAGAATGTATTTTAAAAGCTCTTAAGGTTAGAAGATGATTAAAGATTCACAATAAAACAGATTCAGATAAAAAGAAAACCTGTAAACGGGTTACAATGTTTGTAAAAGGTACATAGGCTTCAGAGAAAAAAGAAAGAGGTTAGAAAAAGTTTTTAAAGCGAGAAATAGAGTAATAAAAATATAATAAGCCACATAAAGATGGAAAATAGACACAAAATCTGGATTTTGGTTGTTATTGTGTTTTCTTTTAATTTTTTAACTGTTAATGAGCTAACTGCAAAAAGACAATGGATTGCAAAGGCTACTAAGTTAAACAAGAATGTATATTTTAAAGGTATTTTGATTTTGAAATTTGTGTCTAAGGATTTATTGCTTTGGAAGAGTTCTGTTTTTATTTCCACAGATGAGAACCTGTGGATTGCTTCCAGGCAAATATGGTTTCATCAACCAAGACCCCCTGAAAAAACCTCTGATGAGAAGAGATGGCCAGATCAGCTTCACAGCTGCAGATTATGACCCAGTCTCAACAACCGTGAGATTTTCAACGCCCCTTAATCAGCAGGAAATAGTAATGGATAACTTCGCCCAAATTCCCCAAATATTGTTTCTAAATGTTTGTTTTCATTATAAATGGTTAATGGTCATAGTCAATCTCTTTCTAAGAAGAAACGGGGGATATGGTATGTGAATGCTTTTTTAAAAAATTAGATTATTGAATTTACAGGTAATCAGCTGTTAATCTCAAACTGCTTTACATTGGTATAGATTTTGGTTTATTGATACAAATTTAAAGTCAATTTTATTATGCTGTATGTGTTTTTCTATTCTTGTTTAAGGTATGATGTTCATGTAACTGTTTTAAAATTGTAGTGTATAATTAAGAAATGAAGGTTAATAGTCACTTTTGATAATCAAACTTATAGTTAGGTTAGTTAGGATTTTTAGGTATACCAAGATATATTTCAATTAGATAGGTAATCTTCAAATACTTCTAAGACCTACAGAATATGGCATTTAAAATGTTTTAAGAGCTTAGACTTTTCTAGACAGTGAGACAGGTCTGCTCCTGGCAGTACTAATTTACTTCAACAGGAAAATGGGCATCGAAGAAACTCCATATAGAGTCTACTCTATTTGTGGTAATGGTAAGCCACTGGAGAAGAAACTGTTTTTATATTGACTGCTTGACAGTATGCTGTTTAAACTGGACATGCAGGTTCCATAAGAAGATGACCTCTGAACTTTGGCAGAACAAGCCAAAATCATCATTCAGGTTCCTGCTTTACAGAGAAAACTGTCAGACATTCTTCAGGACTCAAGGAGAAGCAACGGATGAACTGTGCCAGAATGGGCAGAGCAGATTTCCTGCTTCACTGAAATGAAAAGAGACTCAAGGCCTATAGGCTGAAGACGGATGCCCCAACTTTATAAAGGAACTTTGGGTGACTGTCCAGGCAGATAGGTGTCATCTCTGTCCTTTCTAGATTTTAGAAGTCGTTTGCACTTCTGGTTTACTTGGGTAAATATTATATCCTTCTGTAGTCTTTGATGTAGTTGAAGATTAGATAGTTATATGTACAGTTTTTCTTAGTCATTTAAAAAGTATATTAGATATGAAACTTTAGATTCATAAAGATAAGGTAGATGATAGAATATTTTCTTTAATTTTGCTAAATACAAATAGACTAAATATTATAACTGTAATTCTTGCTTGATAGCTATTTTGTTATATATAATTTTGCTATGTTAAAATTAAAACCTTCCTTTTTGATTAGAGAGAAAGGGGGAAGTGATGTGGGAATGCATTTGTGTGTGCTGTATCTTTAAATAAAGGAGCTGGTTTGGGCCATGGCAGGTACCGTAGAATAGGTAGGAGGAGAAATCAGAGCTTAGGTGGGAGAAGCAGGGTGGAGTCAGGAGACCGAGCTGAAGCCGCCGAAAGAACAACATGTAAGGAACACGGGTGAGCCACACGGGCCACATGGCCCGCAGATTAATAGAAATGGGTTGATTTAAGATATAAGAGCTAGCTAGCAATGTGCCTGAGCCATAGGCCAAACAGCATGAAGTTAATAGAAGCGTCGGAGTCGTTTCTGGGGACCCAGGCGTCCCGGCGGCAGCTGTGGGTCCCGGAGCGGCGCCGGGCTTAGCCGCCCGGCAGCGGGCCTGTGGGTCCCAGATCTCTGGCTGTCTGGGACCCGAGAAAACCAACTACAACAGGTTATTTCCTTTTTTGTGTGTTTGTTTTGTCCCATTCTTTTTTCTTGTGTTTATTATCTGGTTTTAATTTACTTTGCTTTACTTTAATTTAGATTTTATTTTAGGTTTATAGACTAATGAGAGCAAGAAAGGAAAGGTGTTTATTTGGATTTTTGGTAAAGTAGGGATAATCAGGGAGAAGTTAGGGGAGGGGAAATCATAATAGGAACATGCTGTATTAAAATTTAAAAATAAATATATAATTTGGATAATATTTTTGTCACCTTAAGTAAAATTCTGATTGGTTGTTTACTTTAGTTATAGAAATACCCATTTTCTCTTTTTTATTCTTCTTTTATACGTCATATCCTAACACAGTTTCTCTTCCCTCCACTTGTCCCAGTCCCTTCTTCAACCTCACCACTTCCTCAGATCCACTCCCTCTTTGTTTCTATTTAGAGAAATCAGGCCTATTCACTTAAAATGGCATAAATTTCAATAATACTAAGCAAAAATCCTCACATTGAGTCTGGATGAAATGACCTAGTAATAGAGAAAAGTCCAAAGTGCAGGCAAAATAGTCACAGATGCCCCTATTTTCACTGTTGAAAGTCTCACAAAACATCAAGCTACACAACCATAATGTTTATACAGAAGACCTAGCTCAGACCCAGGCAGGATCCCTATTTGTTACTTCAGTCTCTGTGAAGCAATTACAAGCCCTGCTTAGTAGATTCTGTGAGCTATATTCTCGTGGTATCCTTGACCCCTCTGGCTCCTACAATTGTTCCACCTCTTCTTCTCCTGGGTTCCTCTGGCTCTGCCTTGTGTTTGGCTGTAGGTCTCTCCATCTACTCCCATCAGTTGCTGAATCATACCTCTCTGATGACAATTGGGCAAGGCTCCAATCTGTGGATATAGAAGAATATCAGTATGAATCATTTCATTTTCTTGTTTTTTCCGGTTTTGTTTATTTCTATCCTGGGTGTCTGAGCTGTCTTTCCTCTGGTTTCTGAACATCCAAACAGTGTCAGGCATGAGAAACTCTCATGGCAGGGGCTTCAAGTTGTATCAGTCATGCTTCACTCACTACTATAAGTTTTATGCCCACACTGCCCTAACACATCTTGCAGACAAGATAGATTCTAGTTTATAGGCTTTGCTAATGGGTAGTTGTCCAGCTCAGGTCCTAGGATAAATGCCTTGTTATAGAAGATGGCCACTTAGGGTTCCATATTTTCTATTACTAGGAGAATTCACTAGGGTAAGTTTCACAGATTACAGGTATTTTCTTCTGCATTAAGTTTCTTCTTTGTACCCCCTAACTTCCCCATTCCAGTTGTTTCTCCCTGTACTCTCTCCCTCTGTCTTTCCCACTCCCCACCTAATCCTTCCTGCTCCCATCTCTACCTACTCCCTGTTCGTCTGAAAACTCTATTCAACTTTTCTACTCCCTATATGGGAGACTTGTGTATTCCCTCTTGAGCCCCAAAATACCCAGTTTTCTAAATCTGTTATTTATTGCTATGCGACAAACTACCATTATACTTCTTAGATGAGAGTAACCATTTATATCTCATGAATGTGAGCATTAGAAATATAGGAAAGTATTATGTCTAAGATCTATAAGCTGTAAACAAGCATACCTGATACTGGAGGTTCTATTCCAAAAAAAAAAAATCCTTCAATCAATTTTCATAGCTACTCGATTTTTCTTGGACTCCAAGTGGCTTGCCATCAGATATGTAGTTTGACTCCTCTCAGTGTCATAGACACAGAGATGTCATATTTGTTACATGTTATCTGCCTTTCAAAAAGAAAAAAAAAGTGAGTTATTAGGCTATTTAGAGTTCTGTTTGAAATAAGTACAATGTTACCATTTCAAGACTACCCAGAATCTTTCTAGATTCTCAAGAATAAATCAAAATACCCCATAGGTATGTAGATTGAGTTAACTCAAACTATTGTGGTCCAGTGGCCCATAAAAATCAGTCTTGCTCAGCAATTACTATAAAGAACATGTGATTCTTTTAAGGAAAACCTATGTAAAGCCAATCATTCCCCTTCCACATTATCTTCTCTTTGCATCTCTTGTCAGATATAAGCATGAAACCAAACTACATTATACCAATAGTTTTTGGAAGCTGTCATGACATAATAAAGAAAAAAATAACTGAAAGTGAAGGGCATAGGAAAAAGAAAAACACATAATGACTTAGATTTTCTATTTCTAGGATAAAAAAACCCTCTAGGGGTAAAATTAACTTGGGAGGAAAATATTTATTTAGTTTACATATACTTGTCACATATCATCATGAAGAAAAGGCAGGGGATAAACTTAAGGCAGGAACATGGAGTCAGGGATTCAAGCAAAAGTCATGGAAGGATACTGCTAACAGGTTTGTTCATTCTGCTTTCTTACACCATATTGTTCCATTTGCTGAAAAATGGCACCACATATAGTGGAAGGAGCCCTTTGACATCAACTATTAATCAATACAATATTCTAGAGATTTGATTCCAGGTCAATATTATTCAAATATCATCTCAATTATAATTTATTCTTCAAAGATATTAATATTATTGTTTCAAGTTTACCAAAACCATGAGACAGAAAGACAAAAAGTAAACAGAAAAAGAAAGAGATACAGAAAAAGATAGTAAGACACAGAGAGATGTTAAGTATTTTCTGCCCCAAATTCAAATAATTTTTACATTTGTAGCTAGATGACCCCCCAAAAGTTTACTTTTCACCTAACCACTAATGGAGACAGACAGAAACTTATAGCCAAACAATAGGCAGACCTCGGGGAATCCTGTGGAAGAAGGGGATAAAGGATTGTAGAAGACAGAGGAGCCAAGGACACCAAAATAAAACCCATAAAATCAACTAATCTGGGCTCACAGAGGCTCACAGAGACTGAACCAACTACTAGGCAGCCTGAAAAGGACTGCCCTAGGCCCTCTGCATATATGTGACAGTTGTGTACCTTGGTCTTCTTGTGAGATTCCTAATAGTGGGAGCTGGTGCTTCCTCTGTGTTACATGCTTTGGGGACTCTTTCCTCATACTGTGTTGCTTTGTCCAGCCTTAACAGGAAAGGAGGTACTTAGATTTACTGAAACTTGATATAGCTTGGTGGGTTATTACCTATGTTAGGCTCCTTTTTTTTCCTGAACAATCAAGGAGGAAAGTAGATGTGGGGAGGTTGTGGGAGAGAGAGTGAGAGGAGAGAAGGGAAAGGAAAATGTTATGTGGACATAAACAACTTTATTGTTATTAGCTTTCTTAATAACAGTCATCCTTACTGGACTGAGATACAGTCTGAACATGATTTTAATCTGTCTTTTTCTGATGACTAATAATATTGAACATTTACTTTGTGTATTTATTGGCCATTTAAACTTCATATTTTAAGAAATTATTGTTTATTCCATTTGCCTATTTACTGTTTGAAATGATTTTTTCCTTAGAATTTAATTAATTAGTTCTGGGTATTTTCTAAATCTCCATATTAATCATGTTTCAGGTTAGAGCTATCTCCTCACTCAAAGAATTGTTTTTTCTTTGTTTATTCCAACATTTTAAATTTCCTGTAATAATTTATTTATTTTAATACTGTTGTAATGAGGTTTCCTGGTCCTGGGCAGCCAGAGGTCCAGATCCATAGACCTGCCACTGCCTTAGCTGACCCCCACTGTTCAGGCCCCAGAAATGACTCAGATGCATATATTAACTTCATGCTGTTGGGCCTATGGCTCAGGCACAGTGCTAGCTTGCTCTTTCATCTTAACTCAACCCATTTCCATTAATCTGTCTGCCACATGACCCGTGGCTCACCTTTGTTCCTTACATGTTGCTCCTTTGGGCTTCTGGCTCAGTCTGTCTGACTCTGCCCTGCTTCAACTACCTATGTTCTGATTTCCCCTCCTACTTTTTCTATGGTGCTTGTCATGGGCCAAAACAGCTCTTTTATTTAAAGAATGATATTCACAGCATACAGAAAGACATTCCCACATCACCTCCCCCTTTTTGTTTAATCAAAAAGGAAGGTTTCAATTTTAATATAGCAAAATAGCCATCAAGCAAGAATTAGTCACAATATCTAGTATACCTATATTTAGCAAAATTAAAATACTCTATCATCTACTGTATCTTTATGAATCTAAAGTTTCATATCCAATATACCTTTCAAATGGCTAAGAAAAACTATACCTATAACTGCCTAATCTTCAACTACATCAAAGACCACAGAAGGATATAATATTTACTCAAGTAAACTGGAAGTACAAGCAACTTCCAATATCTAGAAATGACAGAGATGACACCTATCTGTCTGGATAGTCAGCCAAAGTTCCTTTATAAATTTGGGGCATCCATCTTCAGCCTACAGGCCCAGAGTCTCTTTTCATTTCAGTGAAGCAGGAAATATGCTCGGCCCATTCATCAGTTGCTTCTCCTTGTGTCTTAAAGAATGTCTGACAGTTTTCTCTGAAAAGCAGGAACCTGAATGACCATCTTAGCTTGTTCTGCCAAAGTTCAGAGGTCACCTTCCTATGGAACCTATATGTCCAGTATAAACAGCATACTGTCAAGCAGTCAATATAAGAACAGGTTCATGTCCAATGGCTAACTGATGGAACAAAGAACATAATCTCCATATGGAGTTTCTTTGATGCCCATTTTTCTCTTGCAGTAAATTGGTGCTACCAGCAGAAGACCTGTCTCACTGTCCAGAAAAGTCTAAGTTCTTAAGATATTTTAAATGCCCTATTCTGTATGTCTTAGAAGTGTTTGAAGATTACTTATCAAATGAAATATATCTTAGTATACCTAAAAATCTAAGTAATATGTATTACTTAATTATACATTACAATTTTAAATCAGTTGCATAAACATATCTTAAACAAGAGTAGAAAAATACATACAGCAAAACAAAATTGACCTTAAATTTGTATCAGCAAACCAAAGTCCACACCAAGGCAAAACATTTTAAGATTAACAGCTGATTTCCTGAATTAAGTAAATTCAATAATCTAGTTTTTTAAAAATCATTCATATGCCATATCTCCTTTATCTTCTTAGAAAGAGATTAACTATGACCATTAACCATTTATAATGAAAGCAAATATTTATAAACAATATTTTGGGAAATTGGGTGTAGTTTTCCATTACTACTTCCTGCTGATTATGGGGCATTGAAAATCTCCTGGGTTCTGGAGACTGCATCATAGTCTGTAGCCCTGAAGCTGATAGGGCCATCTCTTCCCATCAGAGATTTTTCTCAGGGGGTCTTAGTTGATAAAACCATATTTGCCTGGAACCTATCCATATGTTCTCATCTGTGGAAACAAAAGCAGAACTCTTCCAAAACAATAAATCCTTAGATACAAATTTCAAAATCAATATATGTTTAAAATATATATTCTTGTTTAAGATCCATTCTTTCTGCAGTTAGCTCATTAACAGTTAAAAAAATTAAAGAAAACACAATAATTACCAAAATCCAGATATTTTTGTCTATTTTTCATCTTTGCATGGCTTATTATATTTTTATTACTCTATTTCTCGTTTTAAAGACTTTCTTTACCTTCTTTCTTTTCTCTCTGAAGCCTATGTACCCTTTACACACATTGTAGCCCATTTAAAGGTTTTTATCCCATCTGAATCTGTTTTATTGTGAATCCTTAATCATCTTTCAACCAGAAGAGCTTTTAAAATACACTCTCTTAAAGAGCTGCATAGTCTTTGCAGAAAAAAGCTGAGTCAGGAAGTTCTCTTAAAGGGACCACATCTCTGTTTGCCACCAGCAAGCAGAGCAGATCCAAGAAAGTGCTGCTACTAAGACTCTGTCTTTGTTTCCATTTTATTCAAAGGAAACAGAAAGCTTAAATCAATCACATGCTACCGAGTCTTCTGTGAGACTTCAAGAACCGGCCTGGTTGGAGCTTATACTGTCTGCTGCCAGTTTGCCAGTGCCATTTTGAATGTGGCCTGAATGCCATGCTTTCTCTGTACAATGACCTGCTTCAGATATACAATTTCAAAACTGCTTTAGCTCAGTTTCTGTGATCTAGAACCTTTTCTAATCTTTCTCAGGCTTTAAGTGGATATTCAACCCACGTTGGACACCATCTGTTGTAATGAGATTTCATGGTCCTGGGTGGCCAGAGGTCTAGACCCACAGACCTGCATTCAGCCCCACACCCCTTAGCCACCTGCCGCTGCTCAGGCCCCACAAATGATTCAGACGCTTATATTAACTTCATGCTGTTAGGCCAATGGCTCAGGCACATTGCTAGCTTGCTCTTTCATCTTAACTCAACCCATTTCCATTAATCTGTCTGCCACGTGGCCTGTGGCTCATCTGTGTTCCTTACATGTTGCTCCTTTGGGCTTCTGGCTCAGTCTGTCTGACTCTGCCATGCTTCTCCTACCTATGCTCTGATTTCCCCTCCTACTTTTTCTGTGGTGCCTGTCATGGGCCAAAACAGCTCCTTTATTTAAAGATTGATTTTCACAGCATACAAAAGACATTTCCACATCATAATACCACTTACTAATTCTTGATTTCATTTCCTGAGAAAGAGTTTTGTTGGCCTATATATTAAAGTATTTACCTCTTTTTCCTCTAACAGATTCAGATTTATGATTCTTACATTAAGGTATTTGATCCATCTTTAAATAATTTTTGTATATTATAGATATTCAGGTTTTCCTGTACCTTTTCTTAAAGCTGTCTTTTTAAATTTTTGTTTTGATATCTTTTTGAAAAATTACTGGTTTCAGCTGTAAAAGTTTAATTCTTGGAACCTATTCTATTAAATTGATTAATATGTCTGTTTTCTGCCAATACAATTCTCTTTTTTGATATTATTGCTCTAAAATAACTCAAAATCAAATACCATAGTGTGTTCAGCAGTATTCATTTTGTTCGTGATTGCTTTGCTTACTTGAGTTGGTTCCCACAATGTTTCATTATTGGTTTTTTGATTTCAGGACAAATTGTCACTGATATTGTAATAGGGATCCCATTGAATCTATAATTCACTTTTACAAAGGAGTCATTTTCATAATTGCAATTGTGCAATCATAATACGAGCATGGGAAATTCTGTAGTCTAGAATCTTCATTTTTTTCTAGTTTGATGTTTTAGAGTTTGTCTTGTAGAGTTCTTTCACTTCTCTGAGTTTATTTTTAAGTAATCCTAAATTTATTTTTGGCCAATCTAATTGAGATTTTTAATCAAACTTACATAACTAACAGCAGCAAAATGACAATTCAATTTCAATCAAAAAATCATAATTTTTATAAATATTCAAATTTCAATTACTATTATCATCCTTATATTTTCATCTATTCTACTATGTCCTGAATTTCACTATATTATGTTTTGGAATTCCAAGTGAAAATGTCAGTTATATGAGACTTAGTTTCAGACAGTACTTCAGAAAGTGACATACATTTGGGGATCATCTTATCATATAGAATAAGTGGTATGTAATTCAGGAACTAGAAGAAATAATGTAAGATATTAATTCAGTCAAAAGTTTTACTATATTCAAATTTACTTCTTCTTCTTCTGTGATGCGTGTGACTATCTTGTAAACCTCACATACCAAAGCAACGTTTTTACATACTGAGTTGAGTTCACATGTTATTTCCACAACAAATATATTTCTTAGTTCTTTTATTAGTGTTTCAAAGCAGAATACTGTTTCTTTCTCCTTTACTATCAATCATTCTTGTGAAGTTATTGAAGATGTACTTAGTTTTCACTCCTTGCAAGATCTCTGTAAAGTTCATAGTACATTTGAGAACAAACATTAGTGATAGGAAGAGATAAATGAAGAAGAGTCCTATACTAAAAGGTATTAATAACTCTAAATGAGCAAATCTAGAAAAAAAAAGAAGAAAAAAACAACATAAGAAATTAAGTGTTCTCATATTTTCAGGAATTTCCAGTGTCCACATTTTTCAGTAATACTACAGCACAGTTTTGATGGAGTGGTTAGTGGTGTTTAAAAAAGTTCATCAGAACAATTGTTTTTCTTTAGATATGATGCAATGTTCAAACCAAGACTTATAAAGTTCCACTTTATCACAGAAGTAATTCAAAATAGATTTAGAAAATAACATTCTCTTAGGTGATATTTAAATCTGTTGTTGCTGCCTACATGCCTACATTTTTTTACAGGAGCAGAGTGACATTTCAGAAACGCAACTGGATCTAGAAAGCAAAAGATCGAGAAAAAGGCTAGCAACAGCTGAAGTTCATTATTATTTTTCTAAAAATAGCTACATGTAGTTTTTGAAATATACAAAAGGTAATTTAAGAGGCTTTTTAAAATAATGAAATATATGTCGGGCCCACATTGCAAACCAGATTTAAACTCAGTGAAGTGATCTTTCATACATTATACAGTGGCAATTACCATGTAAATAGATTTTAAATAAAGTGATGTATAATTTAAAAACTCTGTGTTATATAAAGCAAGCATGAGGAATTGTTTGATATCTCTTTTATTTTTAAATCAGCAGCCCCTTTATACACATAACAAGGACAATGATTTGCTATATAATTTTAGTTATATTTCTCATAATAAATTATAGTAGCCCCTATGCTTGTATATTTTCTCAAGATTTGTAAGAAACAATAACACCCCCTATATAATTATATATATGATGTGCTTCTCATATGGAAGCATTCTCCCTGCAGGAAATTGTAAATAGGAACTTCCAGAGAATACATTTAATTCTAACCATGATATATGACCTACAAGCATAAAACTCTTGATGAATGATAATCAGATTTTACTCCAAATAAGAAAAGTTTCTGAAGCTGTCCCTACCATAGAAGATTTAAGAAGACAAGAGAAAGGTTTAAAGAGGATTTTAAATTTCCCCACAAAAGATACTGGACTTAGGGGTCATGCAGGGTATCATCATTTGGTAAAGGTGGTTGCCACAAATCCTGATACCTTGATACCTAAATTTGATCCTTGGTATGTATAAAGTATTATGAAATAATTGGACTCCATTATCAGTCCTCTAAATTTCAAGCACAATGGCAGACCAGACCTCCTCAATTAAATACATACAATAAGTTTTGAAAAAAGATATTGAACTTGATAATCTAAAGCAAAATCAGATACAGATTCAGACACTGATGACTAAAAAACCAGGTGTCAAAGGAGTACCTGAAGACCAGATGGGAGCTAAGTAATTGGTAACCTATTATTCTGTCCACCTTACAGGAAATCCTGATTTTTAACTTGAGTAGACACAGCTTTATATCAATACTTTCATAAATGGAAGGTAGGCCAGACTCAAAAGAAATGGGCTCCTGAGAGCCCTGTAAGTTAGTGATAGTACAGAAGAGAAGATTCCCACATGTGCCCTGAAGATGATAAACTTGAAATGTACCTCCTTCATTCAGTTATCCTAGAAGACTATGAAACACAAAATACACATATTAAACATATTCTAGAGCATGCATTTCCCAGCTCAATAAACTATGTCTAGCAAAGTAAAAGGGAGTAACTCTATTATTTAGAAACAAGGAACACAAGTTTCTGTTTTATAATTTTCTTACTGCTGTATCCACCTTGTAATTTCTTCAGCTATTCACCATAAAAATATTCAATTGTATTCCTTTAATCTTTCTTCTCAATAGTACTCTATTACCCACCTTATGTAAGGTAACTTTAGTAGACATTTAAGCAAACATAATTTTTAAACAAAATTTATCAATACCGAATGTACAGATGAAAATCATGGTGGATGTCTCTGTTCTCATTGTTTCTCATAATTTAATTTTATTTTCACAAATTATCAGTTTTTATTCACTTTATTAAAAATTACCCTTTACATATAAGTTTAATTAAAATATACATTACCAATAAAAACAACATTCTAAATAGAGAACTGTTGGTTACTACCAAAGTATGCCTATCATGTTACTCTCTTAGAACTACTATGCTATTCTGGTTATTATGATTTGTTGCTGTCATAGCTGGTATGATTGTTGTTTGCCTTTATCCTTGGGTATTATGAAAGAGACTTCATATAGTATGTTTTCAAGTGAGTTCCAGTTTAGTAACCTCTGGGCCCTATGTCTTAAGGTACATACTGTCCCAGAAATAAGGACTTATCTTCCACATCTTAGAGGTAACCAAGGATAATTGAAAAAGCCTATAATAAATAGTACTGAAGATCTAGACAACTTTCCATAGCTAGTGAATCATGGATCTCAGAAAATAACCTAAAACAACCATTTTACTAAATCAGTGTCATCGATAACTGTGTTCTAAATATTTGTCCTTATACCCACAGTTAAGTGTAGTCCTGAGTCTTCATCAAGAAAACTGCTCTTTTCAGTAGACAAAGGACAATTAAAGAAAATCACAACCTAATTGTAGAGTTGTGTATACCAGTCTCAACTGATTTTCTACAGCATAAAACACACACCCAAGGTTCATTTCAGAGCAGATCATTCCATAAGAGGGCAAATAAATATTTTAATAGGGAAATTGGGATGTGTAGTAGGACATATTGTCTTCTAGTATTTTCAGGAGTTAAAGTCATAAAGTCTTGCCAACATGACTGCCTAAACAATGTCCTGAAAAAGCATGACACTAAGAGACATGATAACATGGAGCAAAAAGAGCTCATGAAAGCTCAGCCATTCACAAAGAACTTCATGTAATTTGTATAGAGAATGAGAAGTTTGTATTTATATGTGTATATAACAAGTCTTTCTTCAGACCACCAGCACCTGAATGACATAGAGAAGTTTTGTTAATTATGAAAGCTTGGACTTAGATAATACTTGTTCCCAACTAGCTCATGAAACATAAATTAACCTGCTTACAGTAATCTATGTTCTGCCACAAGTTGATAACCTTTCCTGCATTCTACACATCTAAATTTCTTCCTGTCTGGAAAGCAAATCTCTTTCACCTCAGATTTTTTCCCATAGTTCGAATCTATGTATGGAAGTCCTGAATATCCTTTCCTGCCTAGATACTGGATATTTAGTTATTTATTAAACCAATCAGAAGGTGTCTTAGGTAGGTCAGGATGGAAAGAAACATTTCACACAATGTACAAAAATATTACCTCAACTTATTTAGAAACATTTATGGATAAACATATACACATTTATGAATGGAACAGCAATTAATAAAAACATAAGCTCTGAGTTTAATCCAGAGCCAAGAGAGGCATATGAGAGTGTTTAAATACATAAAAGAGAAATAATAGATGATGTGATTATATGATAATCTCAAAAATATTTAAATAAATATTTAAATAATATTGGTTTTTATCAAAACTTTTCTCCAATTATCTACTTTGACTTTTCATTGATGAAACTGTTATTCCATTTAAAAAGTATAGTAAATGGGTATGAACTAACTTAATTTTATTTTTTTTAGGAAGAGACTTTCTTTAGAGTCCAAGCCAGCCCAGGAGTTCAATCATCCAGCCTGTCTCTTTATCACTGAAATTATAAGTGATTATAAATAGGAATGTTTGGTTGAATTAACATTGTTGGTCCACATGGGAATTTATTTTCTCTGATACTAAACATCTCAGAGATGATAGATATTCCTTCACAATGTCTTTAAATACACTGCAGTATAATTATTGCACTAATCTTTTCAGTAAACTAAAATATATCAAAGTAAATTCTTATCACAATCCAGATTAATCATATTGGTATTTCTTATTTTTCTTTTAATTTTTTAATTTGAAAAGTTTTTTTTTTCCATTTCTAGCACTGCTCCTTCTCCTTCCCTCCTCCCAATTTCTTCCAGTCTTCTATCAGCCTCCCTCCAACTCATCATCCTATTCATTCTTACGGGAGGGCTGTGAGGTCCAAGGTGAGTCAGCTCAGTCTGGCATATCCAGTTGAGGTAGGTCGGAATCCCTCATCCCAGTGTCAAGGCTGGGTTAGGTGTTCCTCTGTAGGGAATGGGCTCTGAGATGTCAGTTCCTGCAGCAGGAACATAGTCTGATCCTACTGCAACAGGCTCCACAAAATGCCCATGCCATTTGACTGTCATCTACATTAGGAGGGTTTAGTTTCTTTCCGTGAAAGTTCCTCAGTGGTTTTTCCAGAGTCAGTGAGCTAGAAATAGCTTGGGTCAGCCATCTCTATGGATCTCTTCATCATGATCCTGATCCCTTTGCTCATATATTCTCTCCAGGACCGAGATCTCCACCTGATGCTTAGCTATGGATCTCTGTTTTCTTTTCTCTATCCATTGCTGGATGAAGGCTCTATAATGATAATTAGGGTAGTCATTCATATTATTATAGGGTAAGACCTCTTTAAGCACCCTCTCTACTATTGCTTGGAGTCCTAACCAGGGACATCTTGTAGGTTTTTTGAAGTTTCCTTAGCACAAGGTTTCTCCCTCTATCAAGTTATCCATTGTCTGGTTCTCCTTCTCTTCTGCTCCTCTCACTCAGCCATTCTCTTCTCTCATGAATTGTTTATACCTTCCCTTGCTCACTTCCTGTTATGATCCCAATATACTCAGAAGATATTCTCTATTTCCCCTTTTCAGGGGGGATCCCTGGATGCTTCACGTAAGATCCTTCTGTTACCTAGCTGTTCCGGGGTTGTAGTTTGGAGCCTGGATATTATTTGAGTTAGGCCTAAAATCTACTTATGAGTGAGTCCATGCCATGTATATCTTTCTGGGCCTGTGTTACCTCACTCAGAGTAATAATCTCCAAATCCATCCATTTGCCAGCAAATTTTATATTGTCTTTTTTTTTTTTTTTACTTCTGAGTACTATTTCATTTTTTAAATGTACCAAAATGAGTTAATACATTCTTCACTAGAGGTGCATCTAGGTTCTTCCTAGGTTCTGGCTATGACAAATAATGCTGCTATGAACATAAATTACATAATGCCCTTGAGGTAAGAATGTCCATCCTTTGGGTATATACACAAGAATGGCATTGCTGCATCATTGGGGAGATTAATTCCTAGTTTTCTGAGGAACCATCATACTGCTTTCCAAAGTGGCTGTACAAGTTTACATTCCCACCAGCAATGGAAAAGTCTTCCTCTTGATCCACATCCCCTCCAGAATAGATTATAATCTCTGTTTTTTTGTTTTTGTTTTTTTTTTTAAATCTAAGCCATTCTAACAGGGGTAAGATTGTATCTCAGAGTTGTTTTGATTTGCATTTCTCTAATATCAAATGATGTTGAGCAATTCTTTAAATATCTTTCACCATTTGAAGTTCTGTTGAGAATTCTCTTTATATCACTGAACCCTATTTTTTAACTGAATTAATTGGATTTTTGGCCTTTAGTTTCTTAGGTTCTCTAATTTTTAAATTTTGAAATGTTTCCTTCACCTGTTTGGTTGCTTTTTTCTTGGTTTTCTTGTATTTCTTTAGTTTCTTTCAGGGATTTGTTGAGCTCTTCCAAAGTTTGGTTTGTCCTGTTTTTCTATTTTTTTTAAAGGATTTTTTATATCCTCTTTTAAGGCTTCTATCATCATAAAGTTGTTTTTAAGGTTATTTCCTTCTTCTGCACTGCATGATCTTGTTTTTTTGTTATAGAACCATAAGATTCCAATGGTGCCATGTTATTCTTTAGGTTATTTGTATTTTTGCACTGGCATCTGCCCGTTACTTTTTCTGTTCATTGTGAGATTTTTCAGTATCTCAAGGAGCTGATTTTTATACAATCTGTTCTGTCTCTGTCTCAGAAAGACTCTCTTGGTCCAATCTTCATGTTAGTTAGATTTTTAGGTATAAAAAGATATAATTCAATTAGATAGGTAATCTTCAAACACTTCTAAGATCTACAAATTATGGCATTTTAAGAACTTAGACTGTTATGGATAGTGAGACAGATATGCTCCTGGCAGCACCAATTTACTTCAAGAAAAAAATGGGCATCGAAGAACTCCATATGGAGATTAGTTTCTCTGTAGCATCAGTTAGCCACTGGACTTGAACCTGTTCTTATATTGCCTGCTTGACAGTATGCTGTTTATACTGGACATGCACGTTCCCTATGAAAGTGACCTCTGAACTTTGGCAGAACAAGCCAAGATGATCATTCAGGTTCCTGCTTTGCAGAGATAACTGTCAGACATTCTTCAGGACTCGAGGAGAAGCAACTGATGAATGGGCAGAACAGATTTCCTGCTTCACTGAAATGAAAAGAGACTCTGGGCCTGTAGGCTGAAGATGGATGCCCCAAATTTATAATGAAACTTTGGGTGACTGTCCCAGCAGATAGGTGTCATCTCTGTCATTTCTAGATTTTTGGAAGTTTCTTGAACTCCTGGTTTACTTGGGTAAATATATCCTTCTGTGGTCTTTGATGTAATTGAAGATTAGATAGTTATAGTTTTTCTTAGTCATTTGAAAAATATATTGGATATGAAAGTTTAGATTTATAAAGATAATGTAGATGATAAGAATATTTTCTTTAAGTTTGCTAAATACAAATGGACTATATGTTGTAACTGTAATTCTTGCTTAATAGCTGTTTTGTTATATGTAATTTTGCTTTGTTAAAATTAAAGCCTTCCTTTTTATTAGACAGAAAGGGGGAAGTTATGTGAGAATGTACTTCTTTATGCTGTGAATAGCAATCTTTAAATAAAGGAGCTGTTTTGGCTCATGACAGGCACCATAGAAAAAGTAGGAGGAGGATTCAGAGTAGGTAGGAGGAGCAGGGCGGAGTCAGAGACAGACCAAGACAGAAGCCCAAAGGAGCAACATGTAAAGAACACAGGTAAGCCATGGGCCATGTGGCAGGAAAGATTAATAGAAATGAGTTAATTAAAGATGTAAGAGCAAGCTAGCAATGTGTCTAAGCCATAGGCCAAACAACATGAAGTTAATATGAGCGAGCGTCTGAATTATTTCTGGGGCCTGAGCAGGAGCAGTGGGTGGCTAAGGGGTCTGGGGCTGTAAGTCTATGGGTCTGGACCTCTGGCTGCCCAGGGCCAAGAAAACACATTGTAACAATACAGTAAGTATTAAAATATTAATTTTACTCTAGGACAGTAAACATTTTCTCAATTGAAGCATACCTGAAATATAATAAGCTCAAAAGTGAAACTTGGTTAGGTCTCTCTAGAAAAAGTTCAATAAACAAAGCTTATTTGTTATGCTTAAATTTCAATGCTGCTACACATATCTTCCTTGTATATATTATGATGTCATGTCAACGACTTTTTTTAAATAATGGATTTCTATGCTTTTTTGAAGATATTTTTCACAGTGAATTGTATTTTTCCTTAACAGCTATCAGTTACTGAAGAAAGGGGTTAAAAATATCTTCTTTTTTTTTGGTATTCTCAACTACTATAATAGCTCTATATATGATTATTAAATAGATTTTACCTTTGATGTTCTTAGGAGACATGTAAAAAGAGGAAACTAATACATACAATATAGAATACTGAAAACAGTGGTATTTAACTTTTAAATGATTAAAAATTTTAATTAGAATTCAACTTTTTATTTTATTCTTTTTTAATTATTTATGACTTGGGATTTCTTTCCATTTGAAAAACAGAACCATGCATAAGTAATTCAGTTACACACTAAAATATGCTGCTTGCCTATTGCAGCATGCATAAGCAGTATTATCTCTTGAGTTATTTTTTAATGGACCACATAATGGTAAAAAAAATCTCTTTAGTGCTCTGATAAAAAAAAAATAACTTGGGAGAATTATGCTTACTATATTAGTAAAATTATGACCTGTCATGATTCTAGTTCCGTGTCTCATAATGCTTATTTAAAACTTTGATTTGTGTGGTATAAGAATCTATGTGATAATGATCTATACAAGGCTCTTAAATGTTTAGTTATCACTGAAGAACTGCTATATCACACAAAATGAAATATAGTTTTTATTAATATTTATTCAGTAAGCCTGAGAGATTTTGGATGACATGTCTATTCACTGGAATTAAGCCCAAAACTTCATAATATGTTTTGTAAAATTCATTTATTTCCAAGTCTCGGTGTTTACACATTTATTGTGATGCAAACACACTCCTAGACATTGATTACCTTCCTAATTAAGTATGTGGTGAAGCCCACTAATCATAACAAAGGAAGATAACACCTAATTTACTCTTTTGTTAACATTATATCTAACTTGAAAGTATATTTTCTATATTCCAAATACCAAAATTGTCAAAAAACTTCAGTGACAAAAGAAAATATCATAATTGGTCATATGAGGTATTCAGTTATTTTTGTTTCTTTCGTTCTTCATAAGGAACTCTTCTCTTCCAATAAATTAAACAAATATATTCCATAGACAAAGAGCAATCACAGGTAATTTTAAGAATGGCAAATAAATTATTATTACACATTTATATTTTTAAAGATTAAATGTGGAACCACCATTCCGTGAGCTGAAATGTGAACAGTACAAAATAAAGAAATTAGGCTGAGTATAAGAGTTGTATTACTTTCTTTTTATTAATTATGGCCATGATGTGAGCAGCCACCTACTGCTCCTACTACCATTCTTTCCTTGCCATACAAGATTACATTCCATTGAAAGCTGAAATAAATACTTCTCTTTATTAACTTTGTTGTTTATCAGGTAATTTGCTGTTCTATATCTGACCACATGTTTCTTATATTTTGGAACTGGTTTTCAGGAAGTATGTGAAGTGCTGAAAACACTGGGGATGTAAACATACTTAAGTACTTTAATAAGAGTTTAGTAAGTCATCCTGGTGGAAAGACAAGACTAATGAGAAATAATAAAAATGTAAGTCCAAGCTCATGAAACTTCAAAGGATATCAATAACAATTTCATGAATGGGCCAAAATCTGTAAGGGCACTCTGGCAAGGGATCTTGCAGTATTCTATCCATGTCCTAATAATTTGATAAGACTAATTTCAAAATTAATGAACTATTTTTTTTGGCATAAGAAATGTTAAGACTTGCTAGTATTCATGTTGCCAGAGTTACTACTCACTGTTCTCATACAAGTTGGAAAGAAAGATGTCAAACTATCTCTAACTGCAGGTGATATGATTGCATACATAAATGACTCCAAAAACTTTGCCAGGGAACTCATACAGCTGTTAAACACATTCATGAAAGTAGCAGCATACAAGATTAACTCAAAAAAAGAAAAAAAAAAACAATAGCCCTATTATACACTAAGGATAAAATGGCTGAAAAAGAAATAAGGGAAACTCATCATTTATAGTAGCTGCATATTGCATTAAATATCTTGAGAAAATGCTAACCTAAGAAGTACTAGACCTTCAAGTCACTGAAGAAAGAAGTTGAAGAGGGTATCAGAAAATGGAAAAATTCCCATGATCTTGGATAGGTAGAGTCAACATAGTAAAAATGGCAATTCTACCAAAAGCAATCTACATATTCAATCCAATCCCCATCAAAATCCCAACGCAAATTTTTGCAAACCTTGAAAGAATAATACCCAACTTTATATGGAATGACAGAAAACACAGGATAGCCAAAATAATCCTTCTCAATAAAAGAACTTCAGGAGGCATCACCATCCCTGACTTCAAGCTATACTGTAGAGCTACAGTAATAAAAACAGTCTGGTACTGGAATAAAACAGAATTGTGGATCAGTGGAACTGAATTTAAGATCCTGACATTAACCCACACACCTATGAACACCTGATTTTTGAAAAAGAGGCCAAAAATATTCAATGTAAAATGAAATGGTGTTGGAATAACTGGATGGTAGTATGTAGAAGAACACAAATAGATCCAAACCTATCATCCTAAACAAGTTTATATCCAAGACAATCAAAGACTTCATCATAAATCCAGCTACAATGAATTTAATAGAAATGAAAGTGGGAAATACCCTCAATGCATTGGCACTAGTGACCACTAACAAAATGTAACACCAGTAGCACAGACACTAAGAACAACAATTAATAAGTGGGACCTCCTGAAACTGAGACACTTCTGTAAGGCCAATTACACAGTCCATAAGACAAATCAACAGCCTACAGAATGAGAAAAGTTTATCACCAACATTACATCTGACAGAGGACTGATCTCTAAAATATATAGAGAACTCAATAAACTAGAGTCCAAAAATATAATTAACTCAATTTAAAAAATGGAGTTCAGAGTTAAAAAGGGAATTCTCAACAGAAGAATTACAAATGGCTAAAAGGCATTTAAAAATTGTTTAACATGTTTAGCCATCAGAGAAATGCATATCAAAACAACTTTGAGATACCACCTTACACCTGTCAGAATGGCTAAGATCAAAAACACAGATAACAGACTATGATGGAGAGGATGCAGAAGAGGACCCTCCTCCATTGGTGGAAGAGGTGTAAACTTGTACAGCCACTCTGGAATGCAGTGTGGCAATTCTTCAGAAAACTTGGAGTCTCACCAAGGATTCCGCAGTACATCTATTGGGCATATCTTCAAAAGATGCACCCCAAACACATTAGCTCAAATATGTTCATAGCAGCATTATTTATAATAGAAATAACCTGGAAACAACCTAAATGCATCTCAACTGAAGAATAGATTAACATACTGTGGTACATCTATACAATGGAGTACTACTCAGCAGTAAGAAAAAGAAAATGACATCTTAAAATTTGCAGGCAAATGAATGGATTTGGAGAATATCCTTCTGAGGAAGTATAACAAGCCCAGAAAGATAGGCATGGGATGTACTCACTCTTAAGTGGACTTCAGATAAAAAGCAAAGAATACCAAAGCTGCAACCAGCAACCCATATACAGTTTGGGATCTGAATGAACTTAACAGAGACATGTCTGTTGTAGTGGGTTCTCTGGGTCCCGTACGCCAAAGATCCGGGACCCACAGACCTGCCGCCGGGACTGCTTATCTGCGCACCTGCCGCCCAGGCCCCCAGAAACGACTCAGACGCTTTTATTAACTTCATGCTGTTTGGCCTATGGCTCAGGCACATTGCTAGCTAGCTCTTACATCTTAAATCAACCCATTTCTATTAATCTGTGGGCCACGTGGCCCCGGCCCGTAGCTCACCCGTGTTCTTTACATGTTGCTCCTTGGGCAGCTGGCTCGATCTGCCTCTGACTCCGCCCCGCTTCCCCTACCCATGCTCTGATTTCTCCTACTTCTTCTATGGTGCCCGCCATGGCCCAAAACAGCTCCTTTATTTAAAGATTGAGATTCACAGCATAAAGAAGGGCATTCCCACATCACATGTCTATAAACCTAGTGCTGCTGGTAGAAAGGGGGAGACAGCAAAAGTCATACCACTGAAAGTGACTGGTAATATATATTCTTGCCTTTTAAGGAGCTGCAGGTCCAGTGATAGACCCTGTCTCAAAAACAGTGGAGAATGCAGTAGACTCTATCTAGCGCTGACCTGTGATCCTCCCCCATACACACACACATACAAAGCTAAACACACACACACATACAAAGCTAAAACATACAAGCAAGCATGCACCAATGATATGCACCTTAGTTACTCAGACCAATATTTACATGTTATCTTCTCATTTGCATTAAAAATAAATTCCTCTCTCATATAATACCTCCCAAGACAGTTTTCTCTACCACCATTTCTCCAAATATTCACTAGCCTCTTTCTCCCCAATATCCATTTCCCCTCAGTTTTCTCTTTAGAAAAAAGCAGGTATCCAAGAAATAACAACCAAATACAACAAAACAAGATATAATAAGACAAGGCAAAAGCTGTCATATACACTCTGGATAAGAAAACCCAATAGGAGGAAGAGTCACAAGATCAAGCAAGAGAAGGGAGAGACATCCACTCCCACTATTAGGAGTCTGACAGAAATGCTAAGTTATCTGCCATATCATATATTCTGAGAACCTGATCACAATCTATGCAGGCTTCGTAATTGCCACATCATCTCTCTGAGCCCATATAGAATCCCATATTCTCCTGGTGTCCTCTATTCTCTCTGATTCCTACAATCTTTTCTACCTCTATTCTCTTGGATTTACCAAGCTCCTGGGGGGGGAGGACAATGGGGACATTCAAATTGGACTCTCTCTCTCTTTCTCTCTCTCTCTGCATGATGTCTGGCTGTGGGGTTTTGCACCTACTTCTACCTACTGCTGGAGGAGGCTTTTCTGATCAATGCTACACTGCTACACAAGGCACAGTTATGTGAGAATAACAGAATAACATCTCATTAATTTTCTCCTAGTTGTAATAGGTTCTTCCCTAGGTCTCTGATTTCAGAGATATTCAGTCTCTGATTTCTATCCATCACATCAGTACAAGGCATGGATTCCCTCATGTTAAACTAAACATTGGTTGGCCACTCTTACAAGTTCTGGACCACCATTGCTTTAGTATGTCTTTTGGAAAGAACAGATTGTAGGTCAAAGTTTTGTGTTTGATCTGGTAACCAAATTTCTCTTTCCTACAGATTACCTTGTCATATAAAATAGAATAGAATGTAGAGATTAAGGCTCCATGGAGGACTAGCTTGACCTCTTTAGGTTCAATCAGGTTTGTAATGTTGCCCTGTGCAACGAGTTATAGTGTCCAATTTTGTAGAACAACTCTCAGTCTTACTGTCAGCCTGGGTTACTTATATTTCTCTTATTGAAAATTTTGAAATACTATAAATTTATTCTATAAAAATTGAAGTAATACATATTTTAGGGTTTGATAACCATATTGGGTTTTTTTTTGCATCAACTCAACTACAGAAGCTTTTATGGTATAAAATAAGCTATTAAGTGCATAGACATATGTTTTAGAAATACAACCAAATTTTCTATCAAAATATACATAACACAATTTTCATAACCCTGCATTACAATACTAGACTCATAAGCATAATTTGGTGATGTTATGTAGTACATTGAGTCTTCCCTCAAAGACTTCACCCAGAACTGTCAATATCCCCTACCTAATCCAGTTAATTTTGTTTGCTTGTTTGCTTCTCCATGACTCCCCATTCATAAAGATACTATGTTACCTCTATAAGAAATAAACTACGAGGAATTTGGATTAACAATAAAATAAGATCTCATATATTATATATAATGAATTTAAAACCAACAAAAGACTTTATTTTTATATAGTATATACAGATAAAGTTTTCTTTTTGATAATGACAGTAAAATTAATTGGTTTCTGAAAAGTATAAAATGCCTTTATTTTTACTTTCTGTTCATTGACACCCAACAGTATATTTTATTAAATAGTGATGCTGCTGTGAGAGATTACTCTTATACACTATAAAGATTTGTTTCTCTTATTGTTTTAATAAAATGCTGATTGGACAGTATGAAGTATAGGCAGGGCAAGCAGATTAGGAGAATTTTAGGAAGAGGAAGAGCAGATATGCCAGGCAGATGCAGAGGGAGAAAGAGGAGTCTCCTGCTCTGAGAAGAGGTGCCAAAGCATGTGGCTAAACATAAATAAGAAATATGAGTTAACTTAAATTATAAGACCTAGTTAGTATTATGCTTGAGATACTGGACCAGCAGTTTGGTAAAAATTAAGTCTTGGTATCAATTATTTGGGAAGTGGCTGTAGGAAAAGCTTTCTGTCCTGGACTTTTGGGCCTAGCCTCAAAGTTTAGACTCACAGACCCACAAACCCACAGAGACACACAGATGCTTACAATAATTTTAGACTGATAAGCCTAAGGCCCAGGCATATAACTTGCTAACTCTTTACCCTTAAATTAACCCATGACTCTTATCCTATTCAGCCATGGGGCTCGATACCTTTTCTCAGAGCAGCATAATTGTCCTCTGTATCTTATGGCTTGTCTGGCAACTCTGGAATCTCTGTGGCATTCTGCTCTGTTCTTGTTGTTCCCAGTGTTTTTTTAGTCTGGTAGCCCCACAAACACTTCCTGTCTGCCTTTGGCCAATCAGCACTTTTTATTAAACCAGTGGGTGGGTCAATTATTTACAATGGAACAACATAATCCCCCTACAAGTGACTGCTGGATATTTGAGAGTTCTGGTGGGGCAGAAACTCAAAGTTTTCTCACATCCAATATCTTAGTGTGTTTGAAAAATACCACAAAATAAATAAATAGTTATTTATTTCATGTCTCCCATAATTTAATATAATTCATTCCAATAAAGTGCACTTAAAATTCATTAGTGAAATCTCAACTTTTGCATAAAGTAGTATTTCTTAAGGAAATTTATCTATCTTTGTTAAAATATTATCACACAATTATTTTTTTACAATTCTATATTTTAATCATCCTTTTTCACTTCCAAAGTTGTTATTGTTATACGAAAGAACATCTTTTTTACTAATCTTTAGCCAAATGCTTATCTTGTAAATTGATCATATAAAAGACTAGAAACTATCAATTAAAACATATTTTAATAAACTGATAACTCCCTGTGTCCTTTTCTGTTAGCTATCTTTCCAATGTTTCTTTGTAAGCGTTAATGTATTTCATTGTTTTCATTTTCTGCTAATAGGAATTCTTTGAGCATTGGTAAGACATTGTGCTTATTTTGATAAAAATACTTATTTGTTCACATATTTACGTATTTATTATATGTGCATGTGTTGCACCTAAGTATGTGTATATGCAGCACATGTGTTTCATACATGGGAATCCAGCATGGGAATCTAGAGAACAAAAGTTAAATCCTTTGGAATTGGAGTTACAAATAGTTGTGAAAGTATCTAATTTGAGTTATTGGTACCAAATTTGAATGATGTACAAGATTAAAATATGTTTTTTAACATCTGAACTGTATCTAAAGTCTCAGTATATTATTTGTGATTTGATAATTTTCTTAGGACTCAGATATGGGGTTTCTAGGTTGGTATATTTTCATAGTCATCTTCCCCATAAAATGCTTTTTTTTGATTAAGACCACTAGAGAAAGAAATATCATATGAAATACATCTAGAAAGTCAAAAGTAAATCACAGAAAGTTTGTTTGAGCTCCTTTTTTGCTTCTTAAATAGTTTTAAAGTACATATTTTTAAACAAAAGAAAGCAAGCAGGGTTATTTTTATATCAGTGGTGTTTTATCTAATTAAAAATCTGTTTTACAAAATGATTTTTATGCAATTCATTCATGTAGAATGCATAATAACTATGTATATTCAAATTCTTAATATACCTATGTTTTACAAAACCTTTCTTTTCTCTCTAATTCCTGCAACAACAATCTAGTTACTATATTTTATTTCAATTTTCATTTTTAGATTTATTTTATGTGTATTAGTGTTTTGTTCACATGTATATATGTGCACTTGTATTACCAGTGCCCATGAAAGCCAAAACAGTATATCAAATATCCTTGAATGAGTTATGAACCATGGTGCGTTGAATAGAAATAAACCTGAGTCTTCTACAAGGGTAATAAGTGCTTGTAACTTCTGAGTTATCCCTCAAGTTCTTATATTATGTTTCTTTTCTAAGTTGTGATTAATTTCCATTGTCTTAAATTCTTAAATAATTAATGAAAATACTATTTTGGAGGAAATACTGGATCAGAGGTCATACCAAAGAGAAGAATTTCAAGTAGACTACCTGCTCAAACCTTGCCTACTCTCTTGGTGTCTCCCCATCTATCCCTAATACCCCACTCCTCCACATGGCCATATCCCAGCCCTCAACTAGGGCAGAGACCCCCTTCATAACCAGATGTCATGCTATCTTTCAAAGGTCAAGTCCCCAAATCTGTGGGAGACTGTTTGCTTATCAACCAGAGACCACAATGACTAGAAGACCATAGAGGAAACAGAAAACAAGGAAAAAAAGAACAAAATCAGAAATCTGCACCTAAACCTATAGTCAATCCAAATGCAGATGTATAGTTGGCAGCTTAAGAACACAATTAATAACAGCCAAGGTAATACATCAGTCCATGAACCCAGCTATCCAACTAGAGTAAGTCCTGAATATTACAACACAACTCTAACACAAGAAAAAGATCTTAAAACCAACTTTATCAAGATAATACAGGTCCTTAATGATGAAGTGAATAGATTGAGGAAAAACACAGGAAACTGGGTGAAATAAATAATTTCCTAAAGAAAGCCAGGTGGAAAAAGAACAGTTGAAAGAAAGGAATAAAATGTTCAAGACCTGAAAATGGAAATAGAAGCAATAAATAAAACAAAAATTGAGAAAATTCTGTAATTGAAAAATCTATGTAAGCAAACAGGCACTACAGAGACAAGCTTTAGCAACAGAATACAAGAGATATAAGAATCTTAGAGGGTTTTAATATAATAGAAGAATAGACAAAGGAAAATAAAGGTTAAATCTGAAAAAAAAATCTGACACAAGGCATCCAGAATATATGGAACATTATGAAAATATCAACCAAAGAATAATAGGAGTAGAAGAAGAAGAATCTAAGCTCAAACGTCTAAAAAATATTTAAAACAAAATCAAAGAAAAAAATTGTAATACCTGAAGAGATGCCTATAAAAATACAATAAACATACAAAACACTAAATAGGTTGGAACAGAAAAGAGTACCCTTGCCATATAATAATCAATATGTTAAACATACAGAATAAAGAAAGAATATTAAGAGCTGCAATGGAAAAAGGCCAAATTAAGTATAAAGGCAGTTTTATTAGAATTAAACAAAATTTCTCAATAGAGACTCTAAAAGTCAGTTAGGCCTGGACAGATATACTGCAGATTCTATGAGGCCATAGATACTTTATCAGACAACTATATCCAGAAAAACTTACAACAGATTGTTTAAATATTATTGGCCCCCATAAAGCCACAATTTCATAATCTTGTAGGGAGTGGTTATGATGAGGAGGAGGTATGGCTTTGTTGGAATGAGTATGGTCATCTTGGAGAAAGTATATAACTGTGGGGTTGGGCTTTGAGGTTTCACATACTCAGATTATTGCCCAGGATGTCAGTTGATTTCCTGTTTGCATGATGTAGCAGTCTCAGCTCCAGTAAACACTCTGTCTGGAGGCCACTATGCTCCCTATCATGATAATTGACTGAACCTCTGAAGCTGTAATTAAGTCCTCTTCAATTAAATATTTTTTGTTGCTATGATTATGCTCATAGAGTCTCTTCATATCAATTAAAACCTAATTAAGACAAACATAGATGGAGAAAAGACATTCCATGATAAAGTCAAAATTAAAGAATATCTATTTACAAATTCAGGCCTACAAAAGGGACTAGAAGGAAAACACCCAACTCAAGAAGGAAATTGCAGGAAACTTAAAAACACAGGAAATAATTCCATGCCACAAAACCAAAAGAAGAGAGTCTGTCTCTCTCCCTCCCTCCCTCTCTTCTCCCCCATCTATCTCTGTCTCAAACATTCACACACTACCACAGCCATCACCACCACTACTAACAATAACCAAAAAGTACAAGAATTAGTAATTATTGGTCATTTTTATCTCTCAATATCAATTGATTTAATTATTCAACAAACTGACACACTCTAATATAATGGATGTAACAACAGAATCCATCTTCTGCTGTATTCAAGAAACACACATCAACATCAAAGGTAGATATTACCTCATAGGAAATGGTTAGAAGAAAAATGTGTCTAGCAAATAGACCTAAGAGTAAATTAGAATAGCCATTCTCATATCTAACAAAACAGACTTTAAACTAAAATTCATCAAAAGAAATGGGAAAGACGCTTCATACTCATCAAAGGAGAAATCCATGAATATGACATTTCAATTTGTAATATCTTTGCCCCAAATGCAAGGGCATCTACATATATGTGAGAGACATTAATAGAGCTTAAATCATACATTGACAGTCACATATTGATAATGGGAGTCTTCAATGCCCTACTCTCACCAACAGATGTGTAGGTCATCCAGCCAAAAATTAAACAGTGACACCTGGAGGCTAACAGACATTATAAACAAAACAGAACTAACAAATATTTATAGAATGTATTATGCAAGTACAAAAAATATACCTTCTTCTCAGCATTTCATGGAACTTTCCCCCCAAATAACCACACACATATGTACAAATCATGTCTCAAAACATATAAAATAATTTTAATAAGTCCCTGCATTATTATGGGGACAGATTACTAGAATTGGAGGACATGTTGGAGGCTTAAAAACCTAGTGTGGTGGAAACTCCCTGAAGTCTATGAAGATGATTCCTACAAGGACTCCTAGTAATAGAGGATAAAGAGCCTGGACCTTCCATATTCTGTAAGGGTCCACATTTCCAATGATGAAACTGGGACACTAACCAAACCAAAAAACCTTTGGCTTACAATTTGTCCTGATTGCGAGAGGTGCTGAGGTAGTCATGGCACAGGTAAGCAGAAGTCCATGCCAGATACTGACCTGATGCTCAGAAACTATATGCTGGATAGTACAAAAACCTATGGTAGAAGCAAGCATAACCATAAAAATAATCAATAAAATGATCTTACTTATGGTCTGCTCTACACATAGATTAGTGCATAATTCAACCATCATAAGAGAGGTTTCTTCCAACATCTGATTGTAATAGATATTGATATACAAAGCCAAACATTTGGTAGAGAGAGATTCCAGCTTGGAGATCTTCATTGGGTCCTTCCCTTCAAACTTGGGGAACTTTGTAGAAAAGAGGGAGGAGAAATTGTGAAAGCCAGAATGGTTGAAGACACAAGGAAAGCATGGTATACTCTATCAATTAATCAGGGTTCACTAGAGTTCAAAGAAACTGAAACACAAATCACGGAGCCTGTATTGGTCTGTGGTAGGGTTTCTGCATATGTTACGGTTATTGGCATTGGCTGGGGGTGCTGACAGTGGGAGTGGGAGTGTCTGTGACTCCTTTCTCTGAACTTAGGACCCTTTTTTCTCTTACTAGCTTAAATCATCCAAGCTTGATGTTAGGGTGTTTGCCTGTTTGTTTTGTCTTGTGCTATGTTGATGTCCCTAGGAGATCTGCTCCTTTCTGGGGAAGATAGATAAGAGTGCAGAGTTGATCTGGGGAAAAGAGTAGGTGGAGGGACTATGATAACTTCAGGGAGGGGAAACTGCAGTCCAGATTGATCATGTAAAATATAAATAAATTAAAATTTAAAAATAAAACTGTGGCTTAGACTACTGAGTGAAATTCTCCAGAAGAGACTAGGACAAATAAGATATAGGCTGAAACTACATTGTGAAAGATTCATTAGCATGAGTTGTATATTAAAAATGGGCCTGAACATTACAAGGCATACTATTTAAAGATAAGGATACATTTTACATTAACTCTGTTTCAGCCAAAGTGGATCTTTATACCAGAAATCATTAAACTAGGGCCCTTAATTCAGGTGTCTGGTTTTATGACTAAAATGTTGCTAGACTTCTCACATTTATTTGTTTACATAGCATTTTTTTGCCTTCATCCTGTGGTTTGTGCAACAACAGAGTTGGAACATTAAAAGAAATCATGTTGCACTCCATCATAAAATATTTACTATTTGACCATTTAAGAAAAAAACCACTGCTAGTTTCTATTTCTGCGTATTATATTAATAAGGATCCAGAAGTTATGTTACATCTTTATGATTATCATCATGTACCATGGGAAAGGAAAGGACATAATTACTCTTATATAGCTTTAAGTAAAATACCATATATTGATAAAACTGACAGTTGAATTTGCTGTGTATTATCATTACTAGTTGGATTCTTATATTTATTTTTTTTTGGAATAACTCATTTTATCAGGTTCACTTAGCAATAATAAAGCCATGTGTTTTAATTTATGTTGTTTTATCAGAATTCTATTTTAACTTTAGTTAAGTCTAGTAAGACTGATAAAAAATGGTTTTCTCTTTGTTCACATAAATAATGAAAATTATCACCATTTTTAATTTGATGTTACCTACTTCTCCATTTATTTTTCCAATGAGAGAATAGAAATCCCCTAAGAACTCCACAAATTCTCCACACCTAAGAACTTTTCATATGTATTGTAAAGCCCAATAATAATACCAGACACAGTACTTTTCAGAACTTCATGAAAAATACATCTATGGAGTCAACTCAGCAGGTAAAGGTGTTTGCCATGCAAACCTGGAGACCTGAGTTCATTTCATTTCCAGAACATGGGTTAAGGTGGAGGGCAAGAAACAATATCACAAAGTTGTCTTCAATATAACAGTGCAATGTATTAGTGAATAAAAGAAAATACAAGACTCACCATACTGAAAGCCTTCCAATTAAGTAATGTGGATCAAGAAATTCCTAAAGGGCAGATTAAAGAACTACCCTCAACTAGATGTGAACATTGCAAACTATAAAAATGACCTTCCTGGTGCAATATAGGCAGGACTGCTATGAGAATAATCAACCATTTTCTAAATGTACATAAGATCCACAGTTGTAGTGGGGGTTTCTTTGGTCCCGGGTGGCCAGAGTCCCAGACCCACAGACCTGCCCTGCCGTGTCAGACCCCTTAGCCACCATCACCCGCTGCTCAGGCCCCCAGAAATGACTCAGATGCTAATATTAATTTATGCTTTTTGGCCTATGGCTCAGGCACATTGCTAGCTAGCTCTTACATCTTAAATCAACCCATTTCTATTAATTTGTCTGCCACATGGCCCATGGCTCACCTGTGTTCCTTACATGTTGCTGTTGGGTGGCTTGCTCAAGTCTGCCTGACTCTGCCCTGCTTCTCCTACCTATGCTCTGATTTCTCCTTCTACTTCTTCTATGGTGCCTGTCATGGGGCAAAACAGCTCCTTTACTTAAAGATTGATATTCACAGCATACAGAAAGGCATTCCCACATCAATTCCCCCTTTCTGTCTAATCAAAAAGGAAGGTTTCAATTTTAACATAGCAAAATTACATATAACAAAATAGCTATCAAGCAAGAATTACAGTTACAATATCTAGTTTATTCATATTTAGCAAAATTAAAGAAAATACTCTATCATCTACCTTATCCTTATGAATCTAAAGTTTTATATGCAATATACCTTTCAAATGACTAAGAAAAACTGTATCTATAACTATCTAATTGTCAACTACATCAAAGACCACAGAAGGATATAGTTATCCAAGTAAACCAGAAGTACAAGTGACTTCTAAAATCTAGAAAGGACAGAGATGACACCTATCTGACTAGACAGTCACCCAAAGTTACTTTATAAAGTTTGGGGCATCCATCTTCAGCCTACAGGCCCAGAGTCTCTTTTTATTTCAGTGAAGCAGGAAATCTGTTCTGTCCATACTGGCACAGTTCATCAGTTGCTTCTCCTTGAGCCTTGAAGAATGTCTGACAGTTTTCTCTGCAAAGCAGAAACCTGAAAGACCATCTCAGCTTGTTCTGCCAAACTTCAGAGGTCACCTTCCTATGGAACCTGCATGTCCACTTCTAACAGCATACTATCAAGCAGTTAATATAAGAACAGGTTTATGTCCATTGGCTAACCAATGCCACAAATAGACTCTATATGGAGTTTCTTCGATGCCCATTTTTCTATTGAAGTAAATTGGTGCTGCCAGGAGCATATCTGTCTCACTTTCCAGAAAAGTCTAGGGTCTTAAAACATTTTAAATGCCATATTCTATAGGTCTTAGAAGTATTTGAAGATTACCTACTTAATTGAAATATATCTTTCTATACCTAAAAATCCTAACTAACCTAACTATAAGTTTGATTATCAAAGGTGACTACTGACCTTCATTTCTTAATTATACATTACAATTTTAAATCAGTTACATGAACATCATGTATTAAACAAGAATAGAAAAATACATACAGCATAACAAAATTGACCTTAAATTTGAATCAATAAACCAAAATCTATACCAATGTAAAGCAGTTTGAGATTAACAGCTGATTTCCTGATCTAAGTAAATTGAAAAATCTAAACTTTTTAAAAAATCATTCATATACCATATCCCCTTTTCTTCTTAGAAAGAGATTGACTATGACCATTAACTATTTATAATGAAAACAAACATTTAGAAACAATATTTGGGGAATTTAGGCATAGTTTTGCATTACTACTTCCTGCTGATTAAGGGGCGTAGAAAATCTCATGAGTTAGACAGGATCATACTCTGTAGTCTTGAAGTTGGTGTGGCCATCTCTTCCCATCAGAGATTTTTTCAGGGGGTCTTGGTTGATGAAACCCTATTTGCGTGGAAACAATCCACAGGTTCTCAACTTCTGTGGAAACAAAAGCAGAACTCTTCCAAAGCAATAAATCCTTAGACACAAATGTCAAAATCGAGATACCTTTAAAATATATATTCTTGTTTAACTTAGTAGCCTTTGCATTTACAATCAATTGTATTTCTGCAGTTAGCTCATTAACAGTTAAAAAATTAAAAGAAAACACAATAACAACCAAAATCCACATTTTGTGTCTATTTTCCACCTTTACATGGCTTATTATATTTTTATTATTCTATTTTTTAAAGACTTTATCCTTTCTTTTCTCTCTGAAGCCTATGTACCTTTTACCCACATTGTAACCCATTTATAGGTTTTTCTTTTCATCTGAATATGTTTTATTGTAAATATTAATCATCTTCTAACCACAAGAGCTTTGAAAATACACTCTCTTAAAGAGCTGCATAGTTTTTGCTGAGGAAGCTGAATCAGTAAGTTCTCTTAAAGGGACCGCATCTTTGTTTGCCACCAGCAAACAGAGAAGACCCCGGAAAATGCTGCTACTAAGAAACTGTCTATGTTCTTTTCTTGTTCAAAAATAAACAGAAATCTAAAATCAATCACATGTTACTGAGTCTTCTGTGAGATTTCAGGAACCAGCCTGATTGTAGCTTACACTGCCTATCACCAGTCCACTGGTGCCATTTTGAATGTGACCCAGATGCCACACTTTCTTTGTACAATGACCCATTTTGCATACACAATTTGGAAGCTGACTTGGCTCAGTTTCTGTGATCCAGAACCCTTTCTAATCTTTCTCAGGCTTTAAGTGGATAATCGAGCCATGTTGGATGCCATCTGTTGTATTGGGGTTTCTTGGTCCTGGGCAGCCAGAGATCCAAGCCCCACAGACCTGCCACCCGAGACTGTTTAACTGCCCGCTGCCACTCAGGCCCCCAGAAATGACTCAGACGCTAATATTAACTTTATGCTGTTTGGCCTATAGCTCATGCACATTGCTAGCTATCTCTTACATCTTAAATCAACCCATTTCTATTAATCTATCTGCCATGTGACCCATGGCTCACCTGTGTTCCTTACATGTTGCTTCATGGGTGGCTTGCTCAGGTCTGTCTGACTCCACCCTGCTTCTCCTACCTATGCTCTGATTTCTCCTACTTCTTCTATGGTGCCTGTCATGGCCCAAAGCAGATCGTTTATTTAAAGATTGATATTCAAAGTATACAGAAAGGCATTCCTACATCACTCCACTTCCGATGTTAACAGGGCAATGAATAAAATGTGCCAGATAAGTCATAGACCCTAGAGGAGAAACTATTACCATTCTTCTAATAAATGGGCACAGTATTAAAATGACTCATACTAACTTATTGCTACACCCATAGATCAACAGATCACTGAACCATCATAAGAGAAGGTTCTTCTTAAATATATGGCAAACAGCATAGAGATCTGTAAGCGGAGTTCTAGTTACAAGGTACCAGTCCAAGATAAATATTTATTAGAATATAAATCAACACTCACAATATTAGTAACAGCTTATAGTAGCACCTGAACAGGGACTGGAGTATCTGAGTGATGGAAAGACGATGGATTCCAATTCGATCTCTCTAGTAGCCAGGAACCAGGAAGAAAGTCCTCATGTCCCAGAAGCCCCTTATCAATGGGGTTGGCCACACCCCCTCCAGGAGCTTGGGACCCTGGATAAGCATCTTAAGACCTTATCAGCTGACACCTGAATCCCATTACAGAGATCCACAAAAAGTCAAGAAATGGAACTCAGCCCCAAATGGGTTATCTGTATCATAGACCTCCTGTCAAGGTTCAAAGATCTTTGAGAAAGAAGGCATGGAGAAGTTGTAAGAGATGGAGGTGGCTGGAAACAGTACTGCATGTACACAATGGACATTTGTACCTATAAACACCATAAACACCAAATAGTTGTAAAAGTATATGCATAATCTGAGCTTATTCAAGATAGACAATATTCCAATATGTTGAATGAAAGGATGACAAAAAGTCCTACTTGAGGAGCTAGTAGTATTTGATTGCTATTGTTTTGTAAAGGAGTGTTGGATTTTATTAACCATTGGTATGACATCTGGTATTTTTATCAGTTTCTAGTGCAACACAATACCCATAGCAGTTGAACAACTCAAGTTGGAGTCCATAGGTTGAAAATGAATAAATGAATAAACCTTTAAGTTTGATGGCTAGGTAAGTAAGGGTGGAGAGAATAGATATTAGAGCTAGTCAGGGAGGTCAGATTAATATGATTACATCATGTATGAAATTCTGAAATGATGAATCAAAATATTACTTTTTAAAATAAGAAGCATTTATTTTTTCAGAATCAAGGCTTATATTATACTTAAGTTCCAAAATTATGGACTGTCTTGTGTGTCAGATACACAGTATGTATAAAGTACTGGCCAGAATTATATTCATGGAATAATAGAATAATAACACTATCCTAAATACTACTATTTTTCTAATAGTGTGTTTAAATCTTTTAGTAAAAATCAACTAGTTTATCAATAAAACATATCCAAGAGAAAAGAGGAAAGCCTATGGTCAACCTACTTTTATCAACTGATCAATCCACAGATTTTTTTATATGGTATGTACATCTATGCAATGACATCCTATTTAATACCTGGCTAAGTCATTAACATTGGACTGTGCTGAGGAGCTACTTTAAAAATTGAAGTTACCATAACCAAGAAGAAAATTTTTAAAAATTAAATGATGCACTAAATTTAACCATGGAAAACATTTTTCCTTAATGTAGGAGCTGATAGCTGAAATAAGAGAAGAGAGTGTCACTTTGAGCATCTTTGGCTAGATACATGAGTATAGAAGTAATAGAAAATTTTATATCATTCTGCACATGTCTATGGTGGTATTCAGGTGTCAGCTGATAAGGTCAAAAGACATTTATCCAGGGATCCAGGCTCCTGAAGGGGGTGTGGCCAGCCCCATTCAAGAGGGGCTGCTAAAATCTTAAGCGACCTGTTTTGTTCCTGTCTTCTTGAGAGACTGGATCAACATCAATCCAATAGCTATAACCTATTATCATAAATATTAATTCATTTTCAAGTAAATATTAATCTTATATTAATATATTCTAAATAAAATTTCATAGTGCTGAAAATATTGATCTGGGTGCTAAATATAAATTTTAGCAAGTAAGAAAACTTGCAAATACTGAATGCATGAATGAGAAACAACTGTGTTTATAGATACATAGACATAGACATAATCACAAATATACAGAAATAAACAGACACATTTGTGTACAAAAAGAGATGTAGGGAGAAAGACATAGCCATTGCCATAAACTTAGACAGTAACACACAGATACACACACGCACACATATTTGTATTTACCAATTTGATCACCAATGATATTATGTAATATTGGAAGCCTTTTGGAGCACAAAAATTACTACAAACATTAGAAAGTCATTTGTAAGGATCTACCAAAACTTTAAGGGTGCCTATATATTATCAAGAAATATTTAAAGGTGCATATATATTTGTAAGATAAGCACTCAGGAAGCTGGAACAGGAGGATAACTGAAAGTTTGAAGCACACTTGGACTACATAATGAGACCTTGTTTTAATCCTTTATGTGAAAATCTATTCTACACTTAATTGTAGAGGTAAATATTTATAGAGACATCTTTAATTGTGGTATCACTTATAATGAGCTATTACTTAGACTATTTTGCACATGTTAAAAGAAAATGAAGTGTATATAATAAAATGATAAAAAGCTTACAAGTATTGTGAAAGAGATTACAGAAATTGCTTTACAGTATAACAGTAATTACATAACCCTTTTAGAACATATATATTTGTTTAATGTAAATTGAATATTTGAAATATAGAAACTGCTCTCTCTGCATCTTGTGTTGGCATTGGCTTTGGATCCCTCTTTATTTGTCTTTGTCTTTTGCTGGGGTTGTGTGGGGATTCAATAAAAGTTTCAGAAGTTTTGGAGATATCAGAGGGAATCTACCCACAGTCTATGTGGGGAGTTAAAAGCTCCAGAAGTTCCAGAGATCTAACCACAGTCAGTCTAGGAGAATCAGAGGGTGGTGATTCAAATCTTTAATCACAACACAGGGAGTATCCTGGGAGTGGTGACATATGCCCTTAATCCCAACTGAGTAGAGGTCACTTTAGATTATAGAAGGTATTCCAGGCTCCCAATCAGGCAGTGGTGGGGCCATGCCTTAATTTTCAAAAGGGTACTTAAGACAGAATAGAAACACAGGAGGAGATGCCAAGCCAAGGGAAGAGAGGCTGAAGAAGCTGGAAGACAGCTGGGTAAGATCTGACTGTGGTGTTTATTCCCTCTAGTATCTCCAAATTCTTCAGAGATCCATCCCTGAGTCTCATTTATTCTTGGGACAGGGTTGGGATAGTATTTAAGAGAAAGTCTTTCTGACCTTCTCTGTAGCACAAACTGGACTCAAACTCACAAAAATCCTTTTTTCTCGACCTCTCAAGTATTGAAATTAGAGGTACTATCTTTTCCCTTTACTAAAATTTAGCAAACTACATTTCTATGTGTCTCATTCTCCCAACATTAAAGCTATTCAGTGATTAGGACACCATTTTGGAAAGTTGAAGTGTGACAAAAAAAGAGAAGTAAGGTTGTTTTCTGACCTATGGCTGTTCTTTGAATTTTGTCTCCAAAACCAGCAAAAAGCTCCTGTGCTTCAAGCCTCCCTAAAAATTCTTTTTCTTAGAATCATTTCCATCCCTGATAGTCTACTGTGGCTCCTGCCTCTACTATAAGCTCCTGTTCCTGAAAACCTCTTTTAATTTAAAGATTGCCTGATACATCTGTTTTTAATTCAGTTCAACAGCCAAATTTATAAGAACCTGTAGGATGTCTTTAAATTAAAATACCTACAGTTTATGGGATATGTAACTTAATGGCAGGAAATTTATGTAATATGGACAGTTATCTGGTTCCTACATCCAGTACTGCCAAAAGCACAAGCCCAGAAAATGATCATGTCCATCAAAATATTAATATTTACAAGAAGGAACTAATAAAGCTTTACAACTCCCTAAAAGACCATCAGAAATTAACAGTTTCTGTATTATCTTTAGCCCAGCTAAAAGTTACCCATACTCCAATGAATAGTCTCACTACCCAGGGAATGGTGCTGACCACATTTAGAGTCATCTCCACTGACTTAAACTTAATTCCTTACAAACATGCATTGAGGCTTCTATCCTATATGAATCTACATTCTGACATGTCACAATGAGAAGAAAATAAAGTAATTGTTATCATTAAATCAGTATTGTAAAAGATACTTGAAGTCATTTTATAAACTAAAAAATTGGAAAGACATTGAAATAGAAGCTCAGAAAAGAATAAATCTCAACAGAAGAGAAAATAATCAAGTGTCAATTAGGAAAGAATCAAGTATGATTAATTCAATAAACCAACAAGTCTCTATGATAAATAAAGAGAAAATTAACACAGGATACTCAACTACAAATCAAAGAAGAAAATGACAAGAATTTAATTTGTATATTTATTTTAGTAATATTCTGGAATGAAAATTGTCTTAATTCTTCAATTAAAATAAAAAACTAGCTGATTGAATTTTAAAATTTGACACAAGAGTCCACTGTTTCACACACACACACACACACACACACACACACACACACACACACACACACACACACACAAACCCACCTCATAGGGAAAATGCACAAATGGAAAATGAGAGGATATTTTAAACAATTGGAATCAGAAACCAATCAAGAGTAGCTATATATACTGATATCTAATAAAACAGACTTCAAGACTTCTAGCAAAAGCCAGTCCAAAGATGCAAAGATAATGTTGACACTGAAAATTAGAATAATCCACAAGAAATAACAGATATAAATATATGAATCACAAACATTGAAGCAAGAATTTTGAAAACTAAACATTTTGGGACATAAAGCAAAGGAATTTCCTAAAGCAGTGATGTGAGATAACTACATGTCACTATAATCAATCTATTGTGCATGAAGACAAAATGTCATTAATAAATAGAATTGAATTACAGAATGGGTCAGATGGACATGTAGAATACACCAGTCAGCAGCTGCAGAGTGTGATATCTTTTTAGTAACACATTTTTCTGAAGATATATTTTAGCCCATAGAGCAATTCTTTAATATGTATGAGAAAATAAATAATCACAATAATAAATAGGGATTGAATAACACTTTTGAATGAACAATGGATTAGTGGAAAACCTGGACTACAAGGACTTCAATATTCCTATAAGTAGACTCAGAATTTAGTGATAGAACACTTGCATACAACTGTTAAGGCTCAGAACTGAAAAAAAAATCTAGAATCAAATAAAATGGAAACCAAGCATGGCTGAATGTATGAGATATAACAAAGGTAGTTCTAAAAGAAAAGATTATAGTAATTAACATCTATAAAAATCATAAAAGAATTCATATAACTTAAATAAGTAGCATGATAATGAATTTCATAGCATTAGAAGACCAAGAACAAAATAAGCCAAAAAATAGATAGATGGAATGAAGCCATTTAGCCACAGTGCAAATAAATGAAATAGTGACCAGAAGAGCAAAACAATGGACTGATTTTATGAGATAAAATAAAAGTAAATAAACTTGACAAAACAGTCAAACTAACCAAAATAAAGCCCAAGTCAATAAAATTAAAGAAAAATGGGATAATTAAAAACATAGCACCAGAAATCTAAAGAATCATTACAGATAATTTAAAAACTAGTATTCCAAAACACTAAAATATATATGTGAAATAGATAAACTTGTACATACTTAATACTTATGAAAATTGAGACAAAAGGATATAAAAATCATAAATATATCAATAGCTAGAAATTAGATTGAAACAGTTATAAAAACTATTATGATTTATAGCTGGAAAGATTGATTAAGAACACTTGCTGCTTTTTCGTAGGTCTGGGGTTCAGTTCTCATCACCCATCAGGGGTTCAGTTCTCATCATTCACATAGGATAGCTCACAACTGGCTATAACTTTAGTTCCAAGATATCTAAAACCCTGTTCTGATATCAATATATACTGGACACAGATGATACACATACATACAAACAAACATAGCCATAAAAATAAAATCCATGTTAAAGAAAAGCCATAATTTTGATGGATTCAATAGTGAATTCTAACATATCTTTGAAGAAGAACTAATATATATTTCCCCTAAGGTATACCATAAAATAAAAAGCATGTATTTCCAAAATTATTTTCTGAAGAAAATGCAGCATAACAGGAAAATTAAATTTAGACAATATCCTATATGAATATAGACAAAAAATCCTAAATAAAATATCTTCAACTCAGTACAAATTCATTTCAGGTTGATATAAAAATATGGTCAATATTTTATGCATCTAAATAATGCAAAGCAAAACCATATTCAGATGTCAAATTACCCCTACCAGAATATTCATTATTTAAAATGATGGTGGCGAATTTTGACTTATAAAAGAACCTGATAGTATAGCCACTATGGGAAATAATATGGTTATTTTTTCTTTTCTTTTCAGTTTTTTTATTTTAAAGACTTTTTCATTTTATATACCAGCCACAGTTCTCCCCCCTCCTCTCACTGACCCGTTAGCTTCCCCCTCCCCATTCATTCCTCAGAGAGGGTAAGGCCTCCCATGGGAGTCAGCAAAGTCTGTCATATTAAGTTGAAGGCAGGACTAAGACCCTCCCCACTGTATCAAGGCTGAGCAAGGTATCTATAAAGAATGAGCTCCCAAAACTAGTTCATGCACTACGGATAAATCCTGGTTCCAATGCCAGAGGTACCAAAAACTGCACAAGCCACCTATCTGTCATCACATTCAGAGGGCCATGTATGTTCTCCAGCTCTTAGTTCAGAGTTAGTGAGTTCCCAGTAGCTCAGGTCAGCTGTCTCTGTGGCTTTCCCCATTATGATCTTGACCTCTTTGTCTACACAATCCCCCCTCCCTCTCTTTGACTGGACTAAGTGCATGACCCTTTATTTAAGTGTGGATCTCTGCATAGGCTTCCTTCAGTTGCTGAATAATGGTTCTATGATGACAATTAGAATGGTCATCAATTTGATTGCAAGGGAAGGCCAGTTTAGGTACCCTCTCTACTATTGGTTGGAGTTTTAAATGAGGTTATATTTTTTTAATTCCTGAAAGTTTCCTTAGCACCAGGTTTCTTCCCAACCCCAAAAAGGCTCCTATCAAGATATCTCTTTCCTTGTTCTCTGTCATTGTCCCTCTCACAATTCAACCATTCTCTTCCCTTTGTGTTCTCTTTCCCCTTCCCTCCATGCTCCCAATTTACCCAGGAAAGCTTATCTATTTTTTCTTCATATACAGATTCATGGAGGTCTCCCTTAGGATACTCCTTGTTATCTAGCTTCTCTATGTTGTGGACTGTTGACTGGTTATCTTTTGTTTTAAGTCTAATGCCCATATGTGAATGAGTACATACTGTGTTAGTCTTTCTGGGTCTAGATTACCCTACTGAGGATATTTTTTTCTAGTTTTATTCATCTGCCTAAAAATTTCAAGATGTTACTTTTTAAACTGGTGATTAATACTTCATTGTGTAGATGTATCACATATTTTACCTATTTTTTGTTGAAGGGCATCTTGGTTTTTTCTTAGTTCTGGCTATTATGAATAAGGCTGATATGAACATAGTTGGGTACATGTCCTTGTAGTATGAATGTGCATCTTTTGGGTATATGCCCAAGATTTGTATTGTGGATCATGAAGTAGATTGATTCCCACTATACTGTTTTCAAAGATGGTTGTAAATGTTTATTCTTCCACCAGCAATGGAGGAGTGATTCCTTTGCTCAACATCCCCTCCAATATAAGTTGTCATCAATATTTTTGATCTGACTCATTCTGACAGGTGTAGGATGGTATGTAGAGTTGCTTATATTTGCATTTTCCTCGTGGCTAAGGATATTAAGCAATCTTTAAGAGTCCTTTGGTCATTTGAGATTTCCTTTGAAAGTACTTTATTTAGATATATACTCCATTTTAATTGGATCATTTGATATTTTAATGTCTGGTTTATTTATTAAAGGGTTGCAGCATTAGAAAGTTTGAGAACCCACTGTACCAAACTCTATTGCTCTGCATAAGGTGCAAAGCAATAAGATGACCTCTAATGACATTTTTCTCTACTTATAGATCAGTGCCTTGCTCAAATATCATCAGATAGGCTACTCTAGCAGGAGATGGAGAATAACACAGATACCCACAACTAGGCACTGTGTAGTTACTAAAAGATTTTGGAACACTCAGTCTTTAATAGGATATATTCATTAATTTTCTCCCCTCAGGGTTGATGGAACTATGTAGAAAGTGAGCCTGAAAGATTTCCAAGAGCAAAGGGCACTGATGACCTCAGGAAACACTGCCTTCTAGACAAAATAGGACAGATGCACATATGATTTCACAGAGACTGTGGCAGCATACACATGGCTTACATAGTTTCAAACTAGAGGACATAGTCATTGTGCTTAAATGTAGAAGTGAACACAGGCACCCATTCCTAACAAAATAGATATCTGCAATTGATATGATGTCAACTTGGCACAAGCTAAAGCTATCTTAGAAGACAGACCTCAATTAAAAAAAATATTTAAAAAAGATGATAAAATCAGGCTGAGCAAATAAGTAATGAACACTTCTCCATAGTCTCTGCATCAACCCTACATACAGATTCCTGTCCTTCTTGAGCTTCTGTCCTGACTTCCTTTGATGATGAACATTGTTATGGAGGTGTAAGCCAAAATAATCCTACTCTCTAACTTGCTTTTGGATCATAGTGTTTCATCACAGCATTATAAACCCTATGAAAGAGAATCATTGGTTAAAGTAACTAAGCAACCAACAAAGTAACACTAAAAATAGGCCTGATTCCCAGCAATATATAGCCAACATAAAATGAGATCAAAGGTATTTTTGTAGAATTTGTCATATATTGCCTTTTTGGGTGTTTGTATTACTTGTCCTTTTCTTGTTTATAGTTTCTGAATTTGTGTATTCATGTATTTTATGTATATGTGTGTTTGTATTTTTTATTCTGATTTAACTTTTTGCTTGGTTTCTTATTTGTATTATTTCTAAAGAGAGTAAGAAAGGCCATGGAGATGGGTGGGTAGTGAAGTTCAAAAACTTTAGAAGTCAGGAGATGGATACCATGATCAAAATGTATTGTATGAACTTTATCTTTGAATTCAAAAAAGAAACATAAAAGAAGACATACAGTTAGTGGGTATGGAATTTGGATAGATGTTGAAGAATTTAGGGGAAGAATGTGAATAGTGTATGAAATTGCCAAGTAATTAATAAAATGTTAAAAATACACAGCATGAAATTCTCAAAGAATTATCAAACACATATTAACAAAGATATCAATTTTTTGCAAATGGTTAGAAATGTGTAATACTTTAAAGCTTAGCAATGCTTTAAATCAGTAAAATACATAGTCATTTAGGTAGTACATTATATTTTATAACTGCAAGAATTTTTACAACCTTACAATACTGCTAAGTTTTTACAAATATTTTTAGTAATATCTTTTGAAGATGTCATAAAATGAAATTTGTTATTGCTTCCCATACCTATAATTTATAAACATGGTTAAAATCATAATAACAGGATTTTTACTAAATTTAGATTATACTCTAACAATTAAAAGATTATTTTGTCAATCATAAATTTTATAACTGGATGAATATTTTGTTAGTGTTCTTCCATAGTATTATGGTGATGATAATTTAGTTTGTAAGTTTAAACCAACTTACCTAATTGACTACACATCAGTAATGCCCCTTAGTCTGGATATAAAAACTGTTCTATGAAAATTGCTTTTCTCATTCTATTCTCATATTTGACTATCATCTTTAATTCTTTGTTGTTGTTTATTTTTGAGATTATATTTTTGACCTTTTACAGCTTCTTTATTTTATGTAGTATGTTCACTGAACAGTTGGTTAACATAGGAAAGAGCAATTAGCGGGGGACAGATAATAGAATAATAAGAAAGGGACAAATCAAAACAAAGTATGATGGCACACACATAAAAAACTGTGGGCCATAATGGAGCATGTCTTTAATATTAGCACAGAGGAAGCAGAGGCAGGCAGATCTCTGTGAGTTCAAGGCCAGCCTGTTTTTACAAAATGAGTTCTAGGACAGCCAGGATTGTTACACTGATTGGATTTTGTTTATTTGCTTTTGCAGTTTTCTCTTTGAGGTACCTGCCACCCATCTCCCAAATAAATACCTGGAGGCTTATTCTTTCATATAAATGCTTAGCCTTAGCTTGGCTTGTTTCTAGTCAGTTTTTTTTGTAATTCAAAGTATTTCTTCTATCTTTTGCCTCAGGAAATTTACATTTTTATAGACCTTTTAAAATATTTCTTACTCTATGACTTCCTGTGTATCTGGGTGGCTGGCCTCTGCAGTCTTCCTTTCATCACTTTACTTATCTATCATCTCTTTCCAGATTTCTCATTCTATTTATTCTCTCTGTCTGTCAGCCTTGACTATTATTTTTCCTGCCTAGCCATTGGCTCTACAGCTATTCACTACATGAATCAGGTGTTTTAGGCAGGCAAAGTAACATAGCTTCACAGAGTTAAACATATACAACATCAAATAGTACAACAGGTCTTTGCATGGTACAAATGTTCCATAGCATAAACAAATGTAACATATCTTCACTAATATTTCATTACTTTACACAGAGAAATCTTCTCTCAAAATAATAATAATAGTAATAAACAAATTAAAAGGCTCATTTATAATGTAGTATATATGAACATTTTAATATTTTATAGTTAAGCAATATTGTATTGTTTTCCTTTCTTTTAATTTAAGAATTTTAAATTGTATGTTACATGCCAACAAAAGATCCCTTCTCATCTCTCTTCCTGCTCTCCCCAAGCCTTCCCCTAACCTACACTCTATCACCACTTCCAAAAAGGTAAAGCTTCCTATGGGTAATCAGCAAAGCCTGGTACATTCAGTTGAGGAAGGTCCAAGTCCCTCACTCCTGCATAAAGGCTATATCCCTCCATAGGTAGTGGGCTCCAAAAAGCCATCCTATACTTTTAAGGATAGATTCTAATCTTACTGCTAGGGGCCACATTAACAGACTAAGCTACACAGATGTAACCCATATGCAGATGGCCTAATCTGGTCTCATGTAGTCTCTACAGCTATCAGTGAGTTCATGAGTTCCCACTAGCTTTGTTCAGTTGTCTCTGTAAATTTCCCCATCATGATCTTTAACACCATTGCTCAAATAATCCCTCCACTTTTCTTCAACTGGACTCCCAGAGCTCAGCCTGGTGTTTGCTTATGAATCTTTGCATTTGTTTCCATCAGTTAGTGGATGAAGATTTTATGATGATAGTTAGAATTTTCACCAATTTAATTACTGGGGTAGGCCATCTCAGGGACCCTCTTCCCTATTGCTAGCAGTCTATGCTAGGACCATCCTTGTATATTCTTGGGAACTTCCTAACACCAGGTTTTATCCTAAATCCATGATGTCTTCTATCAAGATATCTCCTTCATTGCTTACTCCATCCCTGTTGTGGGATTCAGGTGTCAGATGATAAGGTCAAAAGACACTTATACAGGGCACTGGGCCCCTGAAGGGGGCGGGGAAAGCCCATTGAAAAGGGGCTTCTGGAACACAAGACACTTCTCTTCCTGGTTCCTGGATGTTGGGGAGACAGGATCGGATTCCATCCTCTGTCCATCACTCGTACAGCATTTCAGACTCCAGTCCCTGTTCAGGTGCTACTGTAATCTGTTACCTGTACCGTGAGTTTTGATTTATATTTTAATAAATATCTACCTGGTACTGGTGCCTTCTAAGTAAACTTCGCCTACACATCCCTGCTCTACTTTGATTACCCATTCTATTATATTTTCATCCCATATTCCCTTCCTTTGATTGCCCCTCTCTCCCACAGTTTACTCAGGAGATCGCATCTTGTTTTCATTTCTAGGGTTATTCATGCTTCCCTCTTAGGGAACTCCTTATAGCTGCTCTGGAGCTGTGGGTTATAGTCTGATTATTATTATTTTTTGCTTTATATCTAGTATCCACTTATCAGTGAGTACACACCATGTTTGTCTTTCTATGTAAGTATGTCTGTCTGTGTTACTTCACTAAAAGATGATATTTTCCATTAATTTCATTCATTTGCCTGAACATTTCATCATGTCATTTTTTTCTATTGAGTAGTACTCTATTATGTCAATGTACCACATTTTTAAAATCCACTTTTCAATTGAGGAGTATCTAAGTTGTTTCCAGTTTCTAGCTATTACCAATAATCTAGCTATGAATATAGTTTAGCAGTGTCCTTATGGTATGGCTGAGCATCTCTTGGGTATATATCCTGGAGTGATATCATTTAGTCTTGAGATAGAATGATTCCAATTTTTTTTGAAAAGTTGTCACACTTATTTCTAAAGTGGATGTAAACTTACATTTTCAACAACAATGAAGGAGTATTCCCCATATTCCAATCCTCTCCAATATTAATTGTCATCAGTGATTTTAATCATAACCCTCTGAGAGGTGTAAGCTAGTAACTTAAAGTGGAATAAAATTTCCCTCATAACTAAGGATGTTGACCAATTCCTTAAATGTCTCTTTGAGATTCCTCTTTTGAAAATTCTCTGTTTATATTTATACCCCATTTTGAAATTGGATGCTTTGGTATTCTGATGTCTAGTTTCATGAGCTCTTTATATATTTCAAATGTCAGTCATCTATCAGTTGTAAAATTATTACAGTTCCTTTCCTATCCTGTAGGTTGTTGTGTCATCATAATTACTGAATCGTTTGCCTTGCAGAAGTTTTTCATTTTCAGGAAGTCCTGTGGCGGGATTAAGGTGTCAGCCAATAAGGTCAGAAGATGCTTATCCAGGAGCCTGGGACCCTGGAGGGGGTGTGGCCAACCTGGAGGGTGTGTGGCCAACCCCATTGATAAGTGGCTACTATGACACAAGGAAACTGTCTTCCTGGTTCCTGGCTGCTGCCTGTTGGAGAGACAGAATCAGAATCCATCGTCCTTCCATCGCACATTGATCGCTCGTCCATTGCTTGGATACTCCAGTCCTTGTTCAGGTGCCACTATAAGCTGTTACTAATATTGTGGGTGTTAATTTATATTCTAAGAAATATTAATTTTGGACTGGCACCTTGAAAGTAAAACTCCGTCTACATCTGGTGCCCAATGTCCTCGGCACTGTGCCCAAAACTGTAAGAGGGCAGGGGACATACAGACTGTTCACTTGAGCTTAAAGCTCCCTCTCGCTACCCGGGCACAGTTTCCAGCCAGCTGGTCCAGTGTGCAGGCAAGGGTTTTCGGCTCAGTGTCCGGCATGAGTTTTTAGATCAGTGCACAAGTGCGGGTTTTTAGCTCACTGTGCGAGTGCAAGATTTCAGCTCACTACACAAATGCGAGATTTCAACTCAGTGCACAAACGCAAGATTTTGGCTCAGTGCACAAATGAGAGTTTTCAGCTCAGTGCACAGGCACGGTTTTCAACTCGCTGGCCTGCCACAGCACCTGGCTCTGCTTTCAGCCCACTGCAGCACTCAGTTTTCAGCCCGCTGCAGCGCTCGGTTTTCAGCCCGCAGCTTCCTGCTGCTGAGAGTCTCTGCATCTACCATACAGTGGGCAGGGAATTGAACGCTACTGTGACACCTGTGGACTAAACGGCGTAATTACTTCTGAATTGACACAATGGTTGACTATTATTCTTTTGAAGAGTTTAGGTCATATTTTGCCATGGTGGTTGATAAATTTTTCAATGAATATCTTGAAGGATTCAATACTCCAGTCCTACTATTTTTTGGCTTATTTCTCTATTTTATATTTCAAAATAAGAGGATGATGACGATGATGGCAGAGCTGTCAAATGGAAACCAACAATTACTGTCCAAATTATATATTATGGAACTATCGAACTCTATAGTAGCAGATGAGGTTAAACAGGTGCAAAATGTAAATCAACAGCTGCTGTCCAAGGTATATGACATGGAACTGTAAAACACTAAAATGGCAAAAAGGATGGATTCTCTGGAAATTGGTTACAACAAGCTTTCAGATAAGGCTTCCTCTGTAGATAAGGATAACACTGTACAAGAAAAATGTAGGCTCTACGTAAATGATGAAAACAAGAAACTTGTTGACTACATTAATGATGAGAACAAGAAAATCATTAATTATGTTAATGATGTGGATCAAAAAATTGCTGGCTCGCTTAGGTCTTTGGAAGGACTGCTTCATCAGGACACTCAAGCTCTAGAAAAATCAATAGTATCTAAACTTCAAGAGTGGAAACCGGTAATATTCAAAATCCAGGAATGGGAACCTATAATATCCAAAATACAAGAATGGGAGGACCGCATTGCAATACTGGAAAAGGGTAGTGATGCATCTTATGCTCAGAACAGTTCAGGTCAACCCCCAATGGGATATTATGGTACTGGAGATACTCTACCCAAGGTGGTAAACATAACAGGACTACCCACTTCCGCACCACTATTGTTCCCAGCTACTATTCAGACAAAGATAACACCTGGGGGATCCTCAGAATATGTAGAATATAGCTATGAGCCAGTACATATGAGAGACATCAAGGATTTTAAAGAGGCAATATCAATGCATACTATACATTCTACTTATGTGAAGCAGCTTCTAAATTCATGGTCAGCAAAAAACCAGATTCTACCAACTGATTGGATGCAGCTAACAGCTGCTCTCTTGGACCAAAGTCAGAATTTACAGTGGAGAGGCTGGTTTAGAGAGGAGGCCAAGACCTTGGAACAACAAGGAAAAATTAGGGCTTTCTTTGCTTCTCAGGACCAAATCCTTGTTGAAGGCATGTTTGCTGATATGAGGACTCAATCTACTTATTATGAGCATACTTTATTGTTATGCCGTACTGCTGCACTGAATGCTTGGGAAAAGATTTGGGACCCAGGTCAAAAAATCAAGCATTATACTAAGGTCAAACAAGGCTTAAAAACAGCCTTCTACTGACTTTATACAGAGGCTTACCATGGCTGTTCATAGAGCAATATCAGATCCAGAAGTGAGGAAGCAATTAATACTTTCTCTGGTCTTTGATCATGCGAATACGGAATGTAGAAGAATGCTTATGTCTTTAAAGATCAGAGCTGCACCTATAGAGGAATGGATTCAATATGCAATCAATGCTGAATCTCTCCATGGCAACAAGGAGAATTGGGTAGGCCAAACTGTTGCTAATGTTAGGGTGAGGAACCAAGGTATCACTTGTTTCAACTGTGGTAAACAAGGCTATATAAGATGGAATTGTTCACAAGGTAATCTTAGAAATAATACCTGATCTAGGTTTAATTCTAAGAGAAGGCCATTGCCTTCTGGATTATGCAAAAGATGTGGCAAGGGACGGCATTGGACCAATGAATGTAGATCTATCAGGGATAAAGAAGGCAACCCTCTACTATCTAGAAACACCTTTCGGGGCTTCCCCCGGGAAGCCCCCAAAAATCAGACTCCAAATTCAAGGATGGTGAGATCATATCCAGTCATAGTAGAAGACCAGCATTCTCAGGATGAATAGAGCATCCAAAACCTGATCTAGAAAATCATATGATATTAGATAATAACATAAATTCAAAAGAAAATTCAGTAATTCCAAAAAGAATCACAAAACGAATATTTTGGAAGACCAAAATTGGGAATACTGAGAGATAATATTTATATCCAGTGTTTGGTCGACACGGGGGCTGATGTTTTGATCATAACCCCACAATCATGATATCCAAGATGGCCTTTATGGGCAGTAGATATCCAGTTTCTGGGCATTGGAACAATATCTCAGGTGAAACAGAGTGTGAGATGGCTTGAATGCATAGGACCAGAAGGCCAGAAAGAACTGTTGAAACCATGTATGGCTGACATAGCAGTGAATCAGTGGGGTCGTGACATCCTTATGCATTGGAATACCAAGATTAAAATCCCTCCTGGTTCTGATATCAACTGGAGACTCAACTATCAAAAATGATGCTTTAAGGTACTATGGAGAAACTCCACCAGCCATTCAGGTTGTACAAAAGAATTGCCCAATAACCACAGAACCTAAAAGGACACTCACAGCATTGCCTTTAAAATGGTTAACAGAAAAGCCTATTTGGGTTCAACAATGGCCTTTGATGAGAGAAAAACTTCAGGCTTTGGAACAGTTGGTACAGGAGCAGTTACAGGCTCAGCATATCAAAGAATCAACCAGTTCATGGAATTCTCCTGTTTTTGTTGTCAAGTAAAAATCTGGAAAATAGAGGATGGTGATGGATTTAAGAGCAATTAATAAGGTGATTCAACATAGGGGCTCCTTACAATCTGGTATTCCCCTGCCTTCTCTGCTACCTAAAGGATGGCCTATTGCAGTTATTGATTTGAAGGACTGTTTTTTACCATATCTTTACAGGAACAGGACAAAGAGAAATTTGCTTTCACGGTGCCTACTCTTAATAATTCAGGGCCATCTAAGAGGTATCAATGGAGAGTCCTTCCCCAAGGAATGTTGAATAGTCCCACCTTATGCCAATATTTTGTACAACAATCACTAGAAATACTGTGCAAGCCCTTCCCTCAATCTATCATTTACCATTATATGGATGATATTTTGTTGGCAGACCCAAATCCAAAGACATTAGAAACATTGTTTGAAGAACTAAAGAAAATATTGGGGACTACAAATTGCTCCAGAAAAAGTACAGAGGGGAGATTCTATCAATTATTTAGGATATAAAATAGGTTTACAAAAATTAGGGCACATAAAGTAAAATTAAATAGACATAAATTGAAGACTCTTAACGATTTTCAAAAGTTACTAGGAAATATTGCTCATATACAGCCCATGACTGGTATAAAAAATTATGAGCTAGTTAATTTGTTCAAGAAGTTTGATGGTGACAAGTATTTAAATAGTCCAAGAGAATTATCTGATGAGGCTGAGAAAGAATTAGAGTTCGTGGAAAAGAAACTTCAAGAAGCACATGTGGATCCTGTGGATCCAGACCTGGATTGCATACTTGTTATTTTCCCCTCTAGACAATCACCAACAAGAATCTTAATTCAAAGAGAAAGCATTACATTAGAATGGATATTTCTGCCACATAGGCCAAGCAAGAAGATGAAGACATATATCGAAAAAATTTCTGATCTGATTTTTAAAGGTAAATTAAGACTTCACCAATTGTCTGGAAAGGACCCTGCAGAAATTGTCATGCTTTTGACTAATGAAGAAACTGAACGATTATGGGCAGACAGTGAACCTTGGCAAAAGGCTTGTAGTGACTTTTAAGGAGAGAATAATAATAAATATCCTTGAAACAAGAGAATTCAATTCATAAAGGAAACTAATTGGATATTTCCTCATGTGGTACAGGATAAACCCATTTCTGGAGCTCCTACATTTTATACTGATGTGAACAACTTAGAAAAGGCTGGCTACAACTCTGAAGACTTAATTAAGGAGGCTCAGAGCCCTTATAACTCTGTCCAGATGTCAGAACTATATACAATTATTATGGTGTTGTTGGATTTCACGGAGCCTCTCGATGTAATTACTGACTCTCAATATGCAGAAAGAGTTGTTTTACATATTGAAACTGCTGACTTCATTCCTGATGATACAGACTTGACCTTACTATTCATACAACTACAGGATATCATCAGAGGTAGGATACATCCTATGTACATAACACATATCAGGGTGCACATGGGTCTCCCAGGCCCTCTAGTGCAGGGGAATGATGAAATAGATCGGTTGCTGATATGAAATGTGCTAGAGGCCACAGAATTTCATGAGAAACATCATGTTAGCAGAAAAGGATTAATGAAGAGTTTTTCCATCACTTGGAATGAAGCAAACAAAATAGTAAGGAATTGCAACACTTGCTCTTTCTATAACCAACCATCTTTACCTGCTGGAAGTAATCCTAAAGGTATACAGAGAAATAAGATCTGGCAAATGGATGTGTTTCACTTCCCAGAATTCAGAAAGATGAAATATGTACATCATACTATCCATACTTACTCTGGAATGAAATGGGCGACTGCTCTGAGTTCTGAAAATACTGATGCTGTACTAACTCACCTTTTGGAAGCCATGGCCATAATGGGACTTCCCATTCAGATTACGACTGACAATGCTCCAGCTTATGTTTCCCAAAAAATGAAGATAATTTTTGGATACTATAATATAAAGCATATTACAGGATACCACACAATCCCACAGGACAGGCAGTTGTGGAGAGATCTCACCACACATTGAAAGAGATGCTTTATAAACAGAAGAAAGAAATGAGAAAACCCAGGGAGAGGTTGCACAGTGCCTTATTGACTTTAAATTTTCTTAACACTGATGAAAAGAGAACATGAGCTGCTGAGAGACTTTGGGTGATAGAGAAATCCTCTGAGTTATATCAACCCATCGACTTCAAAGATGCGTTGACTTCAGAGTGGAAGCAGGGATATGTGCTTTAATGGGGTAGGGGTTTTGCTTTTGTTTCAACAGGGAAAGAAAAGATATGGGTATCAACAAAACTAATAAAAGTCTACTTTGGAAAGGAGTCCCTTCCTGAAGAGGAGAAGTAATTGCTTACCCCTGATATGAGAAATGGATACATGGTAAGAAAAACACATTTAACAAACCTGGAGCAGGGTCTCAATTTTGTCTTTACAGGAAAACGGATACAACTATTTTTACGACATTGACTAATTACTCACCTGCAATAGAAGACAGACTGATGATTAAGGAATGTACGTGACAGATTACGAGACTAAATAATACACATATGCACCACTGGGTAATCTCTCAATATTTACTGCTTTGCATCTTGCATCTACACCTAAAAAAGAAAAAAAAAAGTGGTCCTGATTTGACTATTAATAGGGCTGGATTTGGATTGGGAGCAAGTGGCTTTCTTCCTCTTTAAACACAAGCATATTGGTAAATAAAATGTGAAGTATTCTGTCTCATATCAGAAAAGCCACCTGATGTGAGACAGAAGACAGAATATTTAGGGACCAATATTATTGTGACTTTATCTTAAACCTTGTTTCTCTCTGTTTCTGTACCTACAAACATCCTGTATGCATACAATCTCCTGAAGTCATGGAAAATATGAATACCTTTTTTGAGTATCAACAATGCTGAAGTTTTCCATTTTAAATAACATTTCCTCCTATCAGCTATCTACAAAGAATCTGGAACCGAGATGGGGCCCCCACCACAACAACTCCTACTAGTGAAACAAGAATAAGAGGGAGAGTATGAGAGAGAGAGAGTAAGAGACAAGTAGACAGATAGGGGCAAAAATAGAAAAATCAAGAACCTGGTGTGCACCAATCAATGATTTTTTTCAGAAAATACACTATTCAAATATAGCTACAAGATAGCTCTCTATGATTATCCTCCAGATCACACTTCTAATTAGAATTCCAGATGGAGTTAACCACTATTCTGAGAATTGTTATAAATGTATATAGTCAGTCTATTAAGATCTAACCATTGTTTCAGCTTTTATAGGATCCCAAAGAGATCCCATCGCCCTTAAGTCAGCAGGAAGCAACCTTATGAAAGACTATGCCCCCTTTCCAAATAAGTTTTGTGTTCTGAGGGTTGTGGGTAATTCTTATTCTGTTAGACTAGTTTTAAGTGAAAATTGGGTGGAGGACAGAACTATAATATAGCATCAAAGATCTCTTTTGAAGAAGAGAAGGACAGATACGATAGATAAAAGTAGATTGTTCTGCCTACCTATACACCATTTTAGATGTATGTGTGGGCTAATTTAATGACAATTTGCACTGGCTTAGGTATTTGTATATTGATACAATTGTGAAATCATTTTATATGTTTAATTGTGATAATTTGTACATTGGTACAAAGTTTCATCTGAAATTGTTTTATATAACCAAAGCAACATGTACTTCGATATAAATCTGAATCTGTAACTATTATGTAAAATTGAATCTGTAATTGCTATATTTTATATATGCTTCTATCTCTGTTTAAAATATTTGCACATCATTGTCATGTACACTATGCAATTATTACCTTCATTTAACTATACTAGATAAAATGTATGATTGCACTAGTTATGATATATGCACAAGATGTTTTATATACCTCTGTTTAGATGATATATATGTATATACATGTCTAAAATGCTGTGGCCACTTTACATAGTAATATACCCCTGGCTAATGTTTGATAGTCATACTAAAAGTCATTGTTCAGAAATTATACACCCCTTATATAGGTATTCTAATTTTTAGTACAGGGTTTACTCCTTAAGATGATAAAAACTACTGTCAACATTACTTAAGGTACCATATCCCAGTCATCTCAGATACAGGTTAGAATATCATAGATAGACAGAAATCTTCAACCATTTCATAGACCCAGAGAATATGGCATTTAACATTTGAAATTCGGCCATGAGAGGGACGATGACTCTTGGTGTCACTGCTCCTTTCCCTAGATGCTATAAGCATAGAGGATACTCCATTGGAGTTTGTCCTTTTGGCAGAGAATGGCCGGTTGAGTAAGGAACTGTCTTTACCTTGATTGCTGACAGTACACACATGGTGTCCAAGCTGGATGAACAAGTTTATGGATGGAGACTGATGAAACCTGCCTGGACAGGATAAGATAAGTCCCTCCAAAATTGCCCTGCTTGTGAGAAGATCTGTCAGATACCATAGGCCTGTAGCCAATATGACAGATGCTCCAATGGTGCACAAAACCAGAGGTGATTGTCTAGGTAGCTATGTTGCTGTCCTCTCCCAAATTTTGGAAGCCACTACTTCCATGTACTTCTGACTTTCAAGTGATATATCTTCCTTCTCAGGTCTTGAAGGGGTTGAAGAATAGGTATTTATGGCTACTAACTTATAATAATTCCTGTTGTATATAGTCTTTGTTTAGAACCTTCTTAGTTAGACAAAAGGGGAAGATGTGGCGGGATTAATGTGTCAGCCGATAAGGTCAGAAGATGCTTATCCAGGAGCCTGGGACCCTGGAGGGGGTGTGGCCAACCTGGAGGGGTTGTGGCCAACCCCATTGATAAGTTGCTGCTGGGACACAAGGACGTTCTCTTCCTGGTTCCTGGCTGCTGGTTGTTGGAGAGACAGAATCGGAATCCATCGTCCTTCGCTTGGATATTCCAGTCCTTGTTCAGGTGCCACTATAAGCTGTTACTAATATTGTGGGTGTTAATATATATTCTAATAAATATTAATTTTGGAATGGCGCCTTGAAAGTAAAACTCTGTCTACAAAGTCCCATTTATTAATTGTTGCTCTCAGTATCTGTGCTACTGGTATTATATTTAGGAAGTAGTCTCCTGCGTTAATGGATTCAAGATTAATTTCTACTTTTTTTTCTATTTTCTATTAGATTCACTGTAAATGGATTTATGTTGAGGTCTTTGATTCACTTGGACTTCAGTTTTTTCATGGTAATAAATGTGGATCTATTTCCAAGAATCTGCATGTTGAAATCCAGTTACACCAGAACCATTTGTTCATGATGCTTTTTTGTCTGTTCTACAGTTTTGGCTTCTTTATAAAAAAAAAGTCAGGTATTTATTTGTAGGCGAAGTTTACTTAGAAGGCACCAGTGCAGGGCAGATATTTATTATAATATAAACCAACACTCACAGTACAGGTAACAGTTTAGAGTAGCATCTGAACAGGGACTGGAGTCTGGAACGGTGGACAAGCAATGGACGGACGGTGGATTTCGATCCTGTCTCTCTAGAAGCCAGGAACCAGGAAGAGAGCCTCCTGTCCCAGAAGCCCCCTCTCAATGGGGTTGGCCACCCCCCCTCCAGGTTGGCCACATCCCCTCCAGGAGCTCGGGACCCTGGATAAGCATCTTAGGACCCCATCAGCTGACACCTGAATCCCACTACATTTATTAGTATGGTATTAACATCAAATTCTTCAATTCTATTGGTCTATATGCAAGGTATTATGCCAATACCAAGATGTTTTTATTATTGTAGATGTATAGTAGAGCTTAAGGTCAGAAATAGTGAAGCCTCCAGAAGCCACTTTATTGTAGAAGGTTGTATTAGATATCCTGGATTTTTTGATTTTCCATATGAAGTTATATATTGTATTGGGATTTTGGTGATAATTGCATTGACTGTAAATTTTTGTTGGTAAGATTTTCGCTTTTATTAATGTTGATCTTACCTATCCAGGAGCATGGAAGATCTCTCTATTTTCTGATATTTTCAATTTTCTTTCTTCAAAGACTTAAAGTTCTTGTCAGGTCTTTCAATTGTTTGGCAAGGGTTACCCCAAGGTATGTTATACTGTTTGTGGCTATTGTAAAGCATACTGTATCTCTAATTTCTTTCTCTACCCAGTTATTATTTGTGTATAAAACAGCTTCAGATTTTTTTAAGTTAAACTTGTATTCTACCATATTACTGAAAGTATTTATTAGCTGTAGAAACTCCCTGGTAGAAATTTGGGGGTCACCTGTATGAATTAGCTTGTCTGAAACTAATGAAAGTTTGATTTCTTCTATTCCAGATTGTATTCCCCTTGAATTTCTTTTGTTGTATTATTTCTCTTGCTAGAACTACAAGTACTATATTATATAGATAAGAGGAAAGTGGGCAGCCTTTTCATAGTCCTGATTTTAGTGGAATCACTTTGAGTTTCTCTCTATTTAATTTGATGTTTCTGTCAGTTTGATGTAAATTGGCTTTACTATGTTTGGGTATGTTCCTTGTATATATTTTAAGGGACTTTGTGTGTAATTTAAGCTTTAGGAATTTTTGTTTTACATATGTTTAGTTCCCTTGTATTTGAGGCATAAATGTTCAGAATTGAGTCTTAATCTTGGTATATTTTTTTCTGAGGTGAATATGGAATTTCCTTCTGTGTCCCTTTTGATTAATTTTAGTTTGAAGTTTATTTTGTTAAACATCAGAATAGCTACACCAGTTTGCTTAGGTCCATTTGATTGGAAAGTCTTTTCTCATTCTGTTATTCTGACGTACTGTTTGTCTTTGAATTGCTGTGTGTTTCTTGTTTAAAGCATAAGGATGGATCTTCTTTTGTATCCTGTCATGTCTTTTTTATGATATAATTTGGTCCATTGACATTAAGGAATATTAATAACAAGTTATTGATAATTATTATTATTAGTGATTGTGTGTGCTATATGTTTCTGTTTTTTTTTTTTTACTGCTATGGGATTATCTATTGTCTAACTTATGTTGGAATTTTTCTTCTAATGCTTACTGTAGGTCTGGGTTTGTGAATGGATATTGTTTAAATTTGTTCTTTTTTTTCATAGAATAGCTTGTTTACTATATCTGTGGAGATTGAGAGTTTTACTGGGTATAGTAGTCAGGGCTGGCATCTGTAGTCTCTTGGTGTCTTCATAACATCTGTCTATTATCTTCTAGTTTTAGAGTCTCCATTTGAGAAGTCAAGTGTTATTCTGATGGATCTGCCTTTATAAACTATTTGGCCTTTTTGCCATCTCACCTCTTAATATTCTTTTTTAGTCTGTATTTTTAGTGGTTTGATTATTATGTGGCAAGAGCACTGCTCTGGGAGGTCTAGTCTATTTGTTGTTCTATAAGTTTCTAGTATCTACATTGACATTTCCTTCTTTAGATTGGGATAATTTTCTGATTTTGTTGAATGTATTTTTCTGTGCCTGGTACTTCCTCACTCTTCTATTACTACTATTCTTAGGTTTGGTCTTTTCATGGCTTTCCAGATTTTTGGACATTTTGTGTTGTGACTTTTTGACTTTATTCTCCTATAGCATCTTCCATGCCAGAGATTCTCTCTTCTGTCTCTTAAATTATGCTGGTTATTCTTGAATCTACAGTTTATTCTCATTCACTCAGTATTTCGTTTGTGTCTTTATTGCTTCTATCTCAACTCTTAAGCCTTGAACTGTTTTCTTCACCTGTTTTTTTTTCCTGTAGCTTTCTTTAAAGGAGTATTGATTTCTTTCAATTTTTGTTTGTCTTTTCCTTGATTTCTTCAAGGAAATTATTCATTTCCTCTTTAAAGGCCTTTATCACCTTCATAAACTTATTTTTAAGTTTGTTTACCTTTGCTTCTTCTACATAATAATGTTCAGATTTTGCTGTTGAAGGACTGCTGGGTTCTGACGGTACCATATTGCTCTTTATGTTTCTGTATGTATTATTGGACTGATATCCACCTGTCTCTTTCTCTAAATGGTGTAATCACTGTCTGTGTCTCCTTGGTCCAATCTGCTCTGGATATGTCTGTTTTTCAGACACTTGATTCAATTGGCACTTTTGTTCTATCAGAGTTTGCAGAGTCTGTGACTCAGGGAGACTGTCTTTATCTAATCTAAGCTCTTGGTCTAATCAGAGCTGGCATATTCTTGTCTCAGGGAGATACTGACATGGTGATGTGTATGTTCGGGAGGAGTAGAATTTGTAGACTGTAGGACCTGATTGGAGGTTGATGTTGGGATTCCTGCCTGCAGGACTCTTTCCTGCTGCCCTACAGCTTGGACAGCAAGGTATAGGTGTGGAGGGGGTATGGATTGTATCTAGGTCCCTAGGTTCTAATGGGCTCTCAGAATGGTCTGGAAAAAGATTTATTCACCTCTGTGTCTGGTAGGAGCTGGTGGATTCTGTCTCAGGAAGCTGTCCTTAGTTTATTAGGAGCTGGCAGATTCTATGTCTCAGGGAGCTACTGAAATAGCAAAGTGATGGGTAGGTTTATAGGTTTATGGGAATGGAACTTGTAGATTTCAGGGTCCAATGAGGAGTGTTGGTGGAGAGACTTGCCCACAGTAGTTTTCCCTGCTAGTCTGCAAGTGAGGCAGCCTGAGTTTGTGGTTTAATTACAACATTTATTATTTCATTTCCTCCCCCAAAACTTTCCTATATGCTCCTCATGTTCAATTCATACTCTCTTTCTTCATTAATTGTTTTTGTATGCATGCATGTATTGTATATACATATGGGCAAATGAAGGAATATAATGAGTGAAAACATGGTTAATGTGCATTTACAATGGTTTAACAACTATACTTAAATGGTACCATTTTCCGAAGATATCACAATACACAAGTGATTTGCTCCAGCTATATCTGATTTACCAATAGATTTGAATAACATGTTAATAGAGTGCATATTTATTTGTAGATTATATAAGTTCCAATTAGTTTTAGAGAGAAATTTTTACATACCATGCAGTACTTGAAAAAAATAAATCAAGGTCACATTGTTTTCAGGGTACATAATCCTGAGATCTGGAAGAGAAAAGTTATTTTGTTCGAACTTCCATATAAGGCACTATAAAACACATCAGACGGAACTATTTACAAATACCCATTTTTCATGCACTGGTGCTTCTTTCAACTTATTAATCTGAACAAGGACTAAAGCCCTGAGCAATGAATAAAGCAATGTTAGACTCAGAGGAATGTCCAAATAATGGGTTATAGAACACTAAATTCTATTGAATTCGAAGCCAACTTTATTCTAAAAAATCACCATGGAGAAAGAAAATTTACCAGTTAACTGAGACCATAGTTAGAATTCAGACTTAAGAGACTGTGGCAATGTGGGCAGGTTTCAGGCTCCTTTTTATAGTAAAAAGTAAAAATAAACTGGGATACATGCTGGGAGTCAACACAGAAACAGCTATTAAAAGTTAAAATTGGTTCAAGGCAATTATTGGCTATAAGGGAAATGGAATTATTGTTAAAAGTTAACCCCTGGCTGTTTACAGAGAGCTGGCTGTAAAGCAGAGAGTTTTGTTAAAAAGTTAACCTTTAGTCACTTGCAGAGCTAATAACTGTCAGCTCTTATTTCTTAGGTTTATAAATTTATGTTCTATTATTCCTATATCCTTGAGCAACATGATGAAGTAAACAATTTGTAGAATTGTTTAAGAAAGAAAAAATAATTTGTGACATGATATGAGGATTCATTTGTTATAGTATATTTAGTTCTACAATGTTAAAAAAAAAAAAAAACAAAAACACACAACCAAATGTGTTTAGCCTCAGTCTCAAGGGAGATGATGTATGATTACCTGAGCACATATGGAGAATCAAATTCCATTATAAATGTAGTAAGTACTTCAGAAGGATTCTTGGACACCATTTAAAAACATGATTTGAAACAACATTTATGTAAGATACTTTTAAGGAAAGGAGAACTTGTTTTTGTCTTGAAGGCTTGAAGAGATATGACATGGCTCTACAATATGTAGTGGTATGTTGTAGAGGAAGAAATAATTTTAATCAGTGTTAGAACTGAGGTTAGATGAAAGACTAATTAATTTCTAAAAATTTACTATTCATAGACTTTCTTAGGAATGACATCTTTTCAACACTGGAACAGACTATGACAACATTCACCATAGTCAAAAAAAACCTCTGAAATATAAGGAAAATTGTAAATTAGTCACTACATATCTTGGAAGGCATTTTTAAATGTGGTAGATCACTCCAAACATAGTTAATACTATAACTCATACATTTTTTATCTCAGTATCAGACTGTTCTTGTCCTTCTCTAAATAGCATTGGCAATAAAATAAAGGTTTGTATTTTCATATTCCAAAATCTGTCCTATATTAGTATATAGATTTTATATTGAGAACTGGAACAAAGGTCAATTGGCTAAAATGTCTAAGACTCTGATTTCCATTTTCAGCACCATGAAGGACTTTCTCAAGTAGGAATTTATAAATTAGATGTGAGTTTATTCAACAAGACACTAACAGTATCTGAGGAATCATAGACTAATAATCAATGCAGTTAAATGTTTAGGCCATATCTCGTCTAATTGCATTGTAGAATACAAGCAGATTTCATTTTATGAACACAGTATGTAATTTATGGAACATTCTTTACTTCCTGATTTATATAACAAATTAGTGAGCAAATGTATGTGCTGTATATTATATATAGGGAAATAAGTATTATAAGAATCTAAATAATTAAAACAAAGTCACATGCTAGATGTTATAAAAACAGGGATTTTGACTGGACAACTTTATTTTCACTATACAGACATCATGAAATTAATACAAGCTTTCCATAAAGAATATGTAGATGTAATGGATTCTTAATAAAAAAGAGAAAAAAATCCATGAAGCAACCAACACCATCATTTTTCTCAACAAATTCATTATAAGCTATATATGTTTAATAAAATTCCAAATATATAAAACTAAGAAGTAATATTCAAGTTGAACAAAAAACTGTATAAATGTTTCTTTAAATTGTATTAGATGAGAGAAATGTATATTAATAACATATTCCCTATTTCATACCACTTACATTCAGGCAATGCTTGCTAATTTATGACCCAAATTCCAGCTGCTCCAGTTTCTACTAAGCTCCCGAATGTTCTGTCCTCTATGGAAAAAGAAACAAACAAAAAAGCTTCTTAAACATTTCCTTTCATCTATATAATCATCATTAAATTATTGAAGAAAAGCTTCAGTCTCATTTTCATAGTCTGACACTGTCACCTATTCTACTTAGATGTTTCTTTATAACAAATAATACCTTTATTTATTCCATTCTTGTATTCTGTGAAAAGCAAAGTCACTTGAATTATATTTAATCACATATGTGCCTTTCTCTCTCTCTCTTTCCCTCAACAATATCATAATAGTAATCATTTTGAAATAATTCCAGCTTCCTTGTATTATTGTATTTCAGAAATGAGTAAAAATTTAAATTTTAGTCAGACCCTTTATTCCAACCAAAGTGGCTATTTCACGGTAAAAGAAAGTTTTTATTATGCACTAGAGAAAATACCCAGATGCATCTGGACGAGTCCAGAGCCAAGAAACATATTGGACATGGGTAGGGTATATGTGAAAAGAATAGCAGGTCCGTATGTGAGAGAAGAAAGTAGCAAGAGATGAAGAAAGATGAGGGGGAGGGGGCCAGAAGGAAAGTAAGAGGGTGGGAAGAATTGAGAAAAGGAGGGAGAGAGAGAGGGAGAGGGGCAAGGGAGAGAGAGAGGGAGAGGGAAGGAGAGGAAGGGAGAGAGGAGAGGGAGAATAGTAAAATTAGGAGAGGCAAGGGAGGAAACCTTGTTATTATAAAGTGAAGAAACAAGCAAATTTCTGGGCAAATTGGGAAACTAGGGAAGTGAAAAGTCCTAAGTTGCTATTGTGGAGTACTAAATTATATAACAAGTACTTGTGAATAAGGACTGAGGAAGCCTGGAAGTTATCATAGATTTTGATATACTACTACAGGTATATGTCAATTGAGTAATAGTTTCCTCTGCCAGAGGTAAGGAAAATAACACTTTTAGCTGATGAAAACCAGTTTTACAAGTTCCCAAGAAATACTAGCTTTTATCTAACCATCAGAGAGCCTTTACAGTATGACTTCATTTCTGGATATTTGGACTACCTGAGACATAACAATTTTTATATGTTCTGTTGGTTGAAATTATGATATGCTCCCAGATACTATTTATTCCATTTATTTACTGTTTCACCTCATTGGGGTGAGAGTATTAATTATACTATAAGAAAAAGTATGAAATAGTCACTTATACTTATTTATTTTCTCATTTTGGGGTGTATAAATGTAGTTCATCTATGTGTGTCTATGCATGTCGGTACTCATGTGTATGCATGTATATGTGGACTCCAGAAGTGTATACTTGTTGTCTTTCTTGATTATTGTTGTTCTTCTTATATATTAAAGTGAGTTCTTTTATTGAAACTAGAGCTCCCTAATTCAGAAATTCTAGTTAGCCAGTTATCTTCTGACATCATCTGTATCTGCCTTAGGAATGCTGGAACTACAGGCCAGTGATTACACCCACCTGGCATTTACATGAGTGCTGGAGGTCACATTCAGGCTATTGCACAGCAAGAATTTACACACTGAGCAATTTCTCTACTCCTGTGATATTCATATATGTTTTTGTGAGTTTGTGCATATATGTAAATATGATTGCATGCTTGCCTTGCATGTCTCTGTGTGTAGCTATAGTTATAACATCTGATACAGTGACTATAGGGAACTCTGCAGTCATAATATCTCATCTATTTCTCTTATGTGACATACATTCAAATTTATAGAATATAAAATACTAACATTACTATTATACTTACATATGTATAATAATACAATAACAGAGATAAAATCAACGGTGTGGTTTATCTAGTTCATGTTCCTATAAAACACCATAAACTCAGAAAAACAGTTATCTGTTCCCTATACACTCAATACACAAAGGTTATGTGGAAGAATAGCACAACTATACTATAGGGAGTACTGAAAGCATACAAGAGACATTGATCTGTAGTACTTCTGTAATCTAGACAGAAGCATGTTGATGTTGATTGTTCCTCAATTACAGGTGATGATTTTTAGCTCTATTTTCTGAGTACTTGGTTTCACCATCTTAAGCATCCTTTGTTTTTTATAAAATACTACTGTGTGTTTGTAGCTTGTTAATTTTTAAAATTTCTTTTTTTTAACCTACAGACTTGTAGGGATCTAATGCCCTATTATTGTTTTATGCTTTTCCCTTCACTACATAGCACAATTTTTAGAAATCATTGGGGATATCTTCTGAATAAATACATAGCTGATGTTAGTAGTACATGACTTTGAACCTAGTGCTTGAGTAGTAAAGCAGGAAAATATCAAGTTCAAAGTTAATCTGAACTACACAGTAGTAAATTGTCTCACAACATAAAAATAAAATATGATATATTCCAAAAGAAGCCACAATCATGCATTTCTAGTGTATAGGCCTATTTACATATTGACTAAAGACAATACCCTGGGAATTTATATAATCACATGCTATTTTACAAATGTTAGGGCACAGTGAATATTAATGTTAATATGAAAGTTTGGAAACACCAAGCAGACTAGATAAAGCTGAAGGATAGAATTCAAAGGAAAAACAACAGAACTAGTCTGAGCAAGCTCTGGCTTGCTCCCAGGAAGCCTGAATCCCTTACCTGACCTGCCACCAAAGAATCAATGGCAAGCTCTCTTTGGCTCTTCCCCTAATAATATTTTAAACTTTAGATCTTTATGCATTTTCATGTGTCCAATATATCTAATTGTAACTGACTGTAACTTAAGGAAGAATTTCTGAGAAAATTTCTGCCTCTTTTGAGAGAAGGACCACCCCAGGTACCCCCAATGGTGGAAAAAACATAGAAGATCAGCTCCAGGTATACCCTTCACTCTAGAGTGTACATTTACTTCTTGATCTTGCTTTTATTTTTACCTGCTTTTATCTTACTTACTTTTTTTCTGCCCTTTCCCAGATGTGAATTCTTTTCTTTTGGGACCACAAAAACTGATATTGTTGCTCTGCTTGAGATGCAAGAGAATGCAGGAGGAGCTATCTTTCTCATTCTTCAACTAAAAATTGTCCATACTTTTGCTTAAGATTTCACAAGCAGCCTCCCATCAGGACCAGTATGTTTAGCTAACAATTCATGTGGGAATGCCTTTCTGTATGCTGTGAATCTCAATCTTTAAATAAAGGAGCTGTTTTGGCCCATGACAGGCACCATAGAAAAAGTAGAAGGAGAAATCAGAGCATAGGTAGGAAAGGAAGGACGGAGTTAGAGACAGTCTGAGCCAGCTGCCCAAGAAGAAGCATGTAAGGAACAGAGGTGAGCCAAGGACCATGTGGTAGACAGATTAATGAGAATGGGCTGAGTTAAGATGAAAGAATAAGCTAGCAATGTGCCTGAGCCATAGGCCAAACAGCATGAAGTTAATAAATGTGTCTGAATCATTTCTGTGGGACTTATCAGCTGCTGGCGGCTAACGGGTCCTGGGCTGAAGGTCTGTGGGTTTGTACCTCTGGCTGCATGGGACCAAGAAACCTAACAGTCACAAACAATCCCCCAAGGCTCTTCTGAATGTCTGTCTCCCTGTGCAATGGTTTAGATATTAATACAGAAGCACCTTACTTCCACAAGCAAACCATGTTGCAACTGCCTAAAAATAATACAATAGAGATGATTACAGATTTTAATAGTGGAAAACAAACATCTGTTTTGTTCATGGATTCTATACATCAGGAATTTAATCATATTTTTTATGGAGATTTCTTTCTCCTGCAATAACAAATACTGCAGGCACAGGAAATGTTAGTTGAAACTGCAAAATCTACTTTGAAGATTTCTGGTTCATGTCCCTTACAATTCTTTCCTAACTACAGGGGGACTGGAAAGCTCCTATCTATACTGAGTCACCTTACATGTTGCAACATAGCCACTGACTTTCTTACTGAATCTGTTATCTAAGGTAGTATATCTGAATAATCAATAACCTTTATTACCTATCCCCCTCTCCCTTAGAGCCTCATTACTTTTGCCATATTCTATTTATCACATTAAATTTGGCTTGATACAGTTATGGAGGTGAACTATAAAAGGCTGGAACACTAAGAAGTACAGATAACTGGGGTATCTTTCTGCATGCTTGTTACCCTAAATGCAAAGTAACAAATGAATATTAAATATGATACTATTAAATATTAATATAGTTGGATGTGGGTTGGATACTTCCATTAGCCAATATGGTATTTATCTCCCTGTCTACCCCCTTTCTCTGGATATTCTTTATTGACTCATAAGACTACATTATTTCTCTGTCTTCTACAATCTAAGATGTGATCTTTTAATATTTACTTGGAGGTGCATTTGAGAATAGTTCTTCTGCACTAGTTTATTTTTCCAATAAAAATCAGTTAAGTGTATTGTTCAATTGAACATCTGATTTGGTCGTACTAGGACATGGCTGGGATTTTTTTTCATTTCTAAATGATACACATTTGTGGTTGAAATTGCTCTCCTAAACCACATTTTTGTAACATGAGGTGCTGGGTCAATGGTTTTCTACACTTCCTGTATACTAGATTAACTTAGCATGTTTCTTAATAGTAGTGTCTGGAACTCTATCTCTAGAGATGCTGATTTAATTGTTCTGTGGTAAAGCCCAGGCATCACGATTTTTGAAATCTCCCCAGATAATGATAGTGTGAAATAGAGACTGAAAAATCACTACCCTAGACTAAAATTAGGTCACAAATTAGAGAAGCAGTAGAACAATGCTAGTTAACAAAGGTCCCCACAGACCAAAAACTGATTGTGTATCTGTTTTAAAAGAGGGAAAGCTCTGTCCATGAAGATTAGGTCTTCTGAGATGAACTGTGCTTATGTTCCACGGGGAAACAGTAGATATGAATGAATGGAAGAGAAAAGCTGCTCCTTTGTTCAATATCATTATTTGCTTGAAACTTATCCTAGGCCTTCCCAGAAAACCTTGTGGCTGCTTTCATCCTGAGGTTTTGTCTGGTCCTTTCATGTTTACACTCAGTAAAACTTATTATACATTCCCAAACTAAGGGCTCAGGACTTTTAAACAAATCTCTGCAATATAAAATGTTCAACTTAACAAACACAAGATTTCCTAATTTGGTTACTCGTTGGTTCAGTCCATTTGTGTTGCTATAAAAAATATGTTAAAATAGATGACTTGTGTATTTCTCAGGACTAGAGATTGAACCAAGAACCATACACATGCTAGCTAGGCAGCATTCTTATCTTTGACTCACATTACTATTCCTAAATTAAGTGATTTAAGGGGAACAGAAATTTCCATGAAAGATGGAATTTTCATGATCAAGATTATGGTTATTTTACTGTCCATTCAATATCTGTCTCTCCATAGATGCAATTCTTGTTATATATGCAATGAGTTGAATTTATGTATTTTATATCAGAAGAGTAGAAGAACTAATGTAGACTTCAAACAGTGTGCCCGGTGCTTTTAATTCAGTAAGAAAATATCTGATGACTTTTGAAATGTCCCTACCTCTTAATGCTGCCATAATCAAGAAAGAGTATTGTGTAAATTTTGGAGAAAAATAATATTATCCTAATGATTTTATATGTCTTATCTCTTCCTTATATTTACAAATGCTGTAATGTGAGTATTAGCCTGTGTTGCTAATGAAAAAAACTGAAATTTAGCAAGATTTAAAATTCAATTAAGGATCTGGCTCAGTAGGTAAAGGGGGTGTTATAGATCAAACTGGTGACTGGAATTTAATACTAAGATCCAGGTAAGAAGCCAGATATAGTACAGTTCATCTGTAATCTCAGAACCCCTTCAGAAAATGGGGGGTAGGTACATGAGAAACCACCCAGTGGCTCACTGGCTAGCTGACCTAGAGCAAAACATTAACATAAAACTTGTCTAAAAATCTATGTAACTAGGTAGAAAGGAGAGAACCAACTACTGAAAGTTGTCATATGACTTCTGCATGTATGTTGCACGAAAGAATTAGACTCAGGGATAGATCTCTGAAGAAGTTGGAGATACTAGAGGGAATAAACACCACAGTCAAATCTTACCCAGCTATCTTCTAGCTTCCTCAGCCTTGATTCCCTTGGAATGGCTTTTCTCTGGGTTTCAATCCCGTCTTTAAGTACTCTTTCAGTAATTAAGGTGTGGCCCCACCAAACCTGCTTGGGAGCCTGGAATTCCTTCTATAATCTGAAGTGACCTTGACTCAGTTAGGATTAAGCGTGTAGGTCACCACTCCCAGGATACTCCCTGTGCTGGGATTAAAGGTTTGAATCACCACTCTGATTTTCCTAGACTGACTAGGTTAGAGCTCTGGGACTTCTGGAGCTTTTACTAACCCCCCACATAGACTGTGGGTAGATTCCCTCTGATATCTCCAAAACTTCTGAAACTTTATTAAATCCCTACTCATGTACACTGAGGCATACTTGCACTCACACTCAAATACACATTATTCATACACCTAACATATACACTGATACATATACACCTAATACCATAATTTACAGTTATATTTAGTTTTAGTACGTAGTTTCTTATAGTGTATATTTTACTAATATTTAAGTGATTTTTATTTGGTAATTATAAGTAGGGATAGATATTTTTATATCATAGATGAGAGTTTGACTGATAGGGTATAATGATTATAGTAAAGTGTCTAAAACAACCCAGTATTATCTTGAGAGTTATATTGATTTGGTTTTTGTTAAGTACAGTTCAAACACTGTATAAAATGTTCATGTTCATGTAAGATTGGCTGAGAATGGATTGCTTTTCTCATGTTCAGACTTTGGAGTTTCAATTCATTTATAGATAAAGCTATCAGCTAGTCAGTAATGTATTTAGGCATATATTGTCAATGTAAAATGAAAGAATTCTGTTGTCTTTTATTGTGTGGTTGAATATTATCCCATCTTGAGTATTTACCATATTGTGAAATCTATTAAACTTCTGGTAGACACAGGTTGCTTCCATACCTTGGCTTCTGTACCAGTGCTTTAATAACTGTGGATATGCATATTATTTCTTTGGCCTTAGAGATCACATTTCCTCTGATTACACTCAGTAGGAAGAATTCCTGTATCCTATGGTAATTCTTGCTTTTATATATTGAGATACTACCATTGTTTTACTGATCTGAGTAATTTATAGTCATACCAACAGTGTGTAAGATTTCCTTTATTTATATATGTTAACCAACCTTATTTTTCTTAATTTAATATATTTTAAACATATATAATATATTTCAGAATTTTATATATGTGTATGATACATTTTGATCAAATCTACTGTATATTCTTTCTTCTCTAGTAACTTCTTTATCTACCACAACCACAGCTTCTGTTCTCATCTTTTTAGGTCATATTCAAAGATAATTGCTCAGATTATGTCAGAGTTTTTCCTTTTCTACTAATTCACAATTTTGCATATTATAGTTAACATTTTGATCAGTTTTGAGTTAATTTTTGTTTATGATGTGAACTAAGGGATTATTATTTTTATGTACAGATATCCATTATTTCTAACACTAATTGTTGTGAAGCATATATTTTTTCATTGTGTATTTTTTGTAACTCTGTTGAAAATCAATATGCCACATGTGCCATGTGTCAGCAATAAGAATTTTACCCAGAGAATGAAGTCTCAGCACCTTAATTTACAGGTTTTTCACTTGTTTCCCTTCTCTCTTTTTCTTATTTAGGGTGAGTATGTGTGTGTATGTGTACATACGCTACTAACATGGTTGAAATCAGATAATAAATGCCTCCAATCTTACTCGTTTTTAACAGGAGATTGATTTGACTACTTGGAGAGTTTTTAAATTTTTATTACATATATTTGTTTCTGTGTTTGGATGAATAGCTCTGTGTGAACCACCATGCACACATAGAAGTCAAGAAGACTGCTTCTATTCTTCCTTTTAGGATTCAAGAATTAGACTCATGTTTTCAAATTTTACAGCAATTGCTTTTACTTGCTGAGTCATTTTGCTAGCCGTATTTGGAGTCTCACAGTTCTATATGAGTTTTATTTTTTTTTCTTCTATTTCTGTGAAGAACTTTTTTGCTATTTTGAACTAGATTGCACTGATTCTGTGGATTGCTTTAGGTTTTATATTCATTTAACATTATAATTGCTCCAGTCCATGAACAAAGGATGTTTTATTTGTGCCTACTTTGGTATCATTTATTTGAATTTTATAATTTATTGCTGATTTTTTACTATTAAAGATAGGACGTAATTCTGTAGCCCATGCTGGCACATGATGACTCAAGAGTCTCTATATCACATAGGTTTTCCTCAAGACCCCCATTACCCTTTCTCAGTCTTACCTAAAACCTGGGATTGAGAGCAAGTAGTAGTATATACACCATGGTTTTCCTTAGAATTTTAGGGTAGAAAAATTTTGCTTCTTTGATTGCATTAATTCCAAAGCCTTTCTCCTTTAATTGTTGCTACTGATAGTATTTTTCTTGATTTCTTATTCAGATAGCTCTCTGTAATTATATAGTCCCCATTTATATCTAACCTGAGCTTGACTATTTCCTTCCATATACTAAATTGGGCTTTAGTTTTCTTGGTTTTGTTGTTGTTTTTGTTCTTTGATTCTGTAAAGTGTAATGTTAGGTTATTTTAGATCTATTATTATGTAGAAATTAACTTCTATAAAGTTCTCTGTTAGAACTACTTCCATTGTATCATATAAGTTTTGGCATTTTCTCCTTTCATGTACATGTGTTTCAGAAAATTTTACTTATCAATTGGTCCAATGATTGTCCAGAAGAGTATGGATTGATTTCTATGTACATGTGAATTTTTCAAGTTTTCTTGTATTATTGATTTTATCCCAATATTATGAGGAAAAATATTGTTTGTGATTTAACATATACTCTACCCTGGAAAACTACAATAGATGTCAAGTCAGAAAAAATATACATTTTAATGACTTTTAGCATATAATGTTGAGAGTTTTAGTACATTCACAATTTCAGGCAATAGTTACCGCTCCAGAACATTTTCATCCCCTCAGAGGAAATCCCTCAACTCTTTCAATAGTTGTTCTGCATCAAGCCATTTCTCTAGCCCCTGGCAAACAATAATATATTTTCAATCTCTATGGATTTTCTTATTATGAATATTTCATATATATTCCTACAATATGTGTCACTTTATTTTTGTCTTCTTTCAATTCACATAATTTTCATATTTTCTTCTTCATGCTTCAGCATAAATCAGCAGTTCATTCCTTTTTACAACTGAATGACATTACATTATATGGATAGATCACACTTCCTTTATTGATTTATTTATTGATGGACATGTGGACTGGTTCTGCATTTTGTATGATTATGAATAAGTCCACTATGAATATTCATGTACATATTTCTGTGTGAACATTTGTTTCTAGTTCTTTTGGTTATATGTCCGAGAGTTAAATTCCTGGGTCATATGGTATCTCTATGCTTAACTTTTTGGATAGCCACCAATACACTTTTTAAAGCAGCTGTGCTATTTTATAGTCCCACCAACAATTGAATCTCAGTTTCTCAACATGATTGCCAACATTTTCTTTTTGCCACTCTTTAAATTATGATGATTCTAGTGGCTTTGAAATGGTATCTTACTATATTTCATTCCACTAAAAATTAATAAGATTGAATATCTTTTAAAAAACTTATATATGATTTAATGTTTTGTAAAAGAAATATCTATTTATATGTTACATCCTTTCAAAATGTTCCCATGCCCTTTACATTGCATTCTTGCTTACTGGCACAACAAAGTGTCCCAGTTTCAGATTCAATTTCACCTGGCCCAGACTGTGAGTCAGAAACTTCACCAAGGAAACTTAGTTATTTTTATTGTAGAAAAAGATATTTTAAAACAATGAGACACATTCAATATGCTTAGCACTATATTGATAAAAAATTTCAATGAGCAGAATTATAATTTGTATTATCATCAATTATAATTTCATAGTGATTTTCTTCATGGTTGTTTACTTCACACTTTACCTTTCTTCCTTTTTTCATAATATCCTTATTCCTTATAGCATATACATATTTACTTGTTTTCTTTTTCCAACAGTAATCATAAAATAGTTGCTTATTTACAACATCAATAACACTGTATAAACAAACATAGCAAGTTCAATAATTTCTCATTTTCTTTGTATTCCTTGAATATATCATTCCTTATACAATCAGACTATTTGGTGACAAATTACAATAGATAATGTATTTTGACAACAACTTGTGTTTCAAAATTCATTCTCCTTTTAATTTAATTTGGATTTAATTTTAACAATTGAATTTTCAGCTTTTTAAAGTGATTTACCATTTTGTATGCTATTTTTAACTTTAAAAACAGTTCTTAGAAGCACACATAATGACTAAATGAAGGACTCAAAAATGATATAAACATAGTAGTCCCCATGCTATTTGGGAAACACAAATGCCATGTGCAGTTTGTTCAATTCTAGATAGACCTTACATAGTGTTTTGAAAAGTTTCCAACTAAATGGTAATAATACCATAAAATGCATTAATAATTGGACTCTAAATATTTTGTTTAGTTCCTTTTATATTTTTTAATCCACATAGATGTTTTGCCTATGTACATAAATGTACAGTACATGTATGCATTTCAGTGCTCTCAAAAGTCATAAGATGGTGTCAAAACCTCAGAAACCGAAGTTAAAGACAATTGTTTACTGTCATGTGTATGCTGGGGGACAAGCCCATGTTTTCTACAAGAGCAGAAGGTGTTCTTAAATGTTGAGCCATCTTTCTAGACCATAGAATTTATTTATGTGAGACAGGTATATGAGTTTGAAGCCAGGCTGGTCTACCCAGTGAGTTCCAAGCCCATAAAATTACATGCTGAGACCATATCTCAAAAACCCAAACAAACAAAAAATAAATGTCAAGAAGCAATGACTACAGAGCAGTCATCCTTTAGTACTTTCTACATTTATATCCTATAACTTTTTCCTTAAATTTGCTTTTTAAACTTTAGTTAAAATATGTTGTGGAACAATCTTTTTCTATAATATGAATATTTATTACTCTCATTGTTTAATAAAAAACTTATAGGCCAGTATCTGGCCAGGAAATTAGGCAAAAAATCCAAACTGAGAACAATAAGGAGGAAGCATAAGGTCAAGGAGATCCTAGCCAGCCGCTGAGGCATGTGAAAATGCATAAATAGAAATATGGGATAATTTAAGTGTAAGAATTAGATAGTAACAAGCCCGAGTTACTGGCCAAGCATTTAAAATTAATATAAGTCTTTGTGTATTTATTTCAGACTGGGAGGCTGTGGGACACAGGAAAACTTTTGTGTACAAAAACATAATTATGTCATTTCCAACCCTCTCATTCTTACTTCCAAACTATCCTACAACCCACTTGCTTTCAAATTCATGATTTCTCTTTTCTTTAATTATTATTGTTATATACATACACAAATATACATATGTACATATATGTATGTAAATTCAAGAATATATAAATACAACTTTCTTAGCCTAGGTTGCCTGGGTATATATGATATTAGAAATAGCCATTTTTCTCATGATTGTGTAATTCTTGCAATTTTAGTTTTGTTTTCCTAATCTGAAACATCACAGCTGCTTGGAATTGATTTTAGTTTTATCTGTGATGAAAAGACTCAGAGAAAACACACAAAAAATATTTAATCTAGACTTCAACAGGCAACCCTGAGGTGAATTTCATTTATACCATTAAAATTTCTTTTGTGTTCTTCAAAGCTTCTATAGCACTAATGTCCTTTGATCTCCCTGAAAATGTTCTGCAGGTATATTTACTTCTCTATTCCCAGTTTTCTAAGAAACAAGAGTATTTGTCTTCATTAATTAATTAATATGCATCCTTCATTTATATGGGTGAAGAAATATTTTTCCAGTAAAAACAGATCAAATCAGATTTTTTTGTATATTCCACATGATTCAGTATACATAAAGCTTTAATTGGAAGTCTACTTGCAAACTCATGGTGCCCTAAGTCTGTTATGTTTGCTTGTGAATTTGTCTGAGTATTTCAGTTAGTAATTAGTTTCTATAAACATTTAAACTCTCATTCCTTACTCATTAGCTTATAAAATATAAAAAATGTCATCTTCCCTCAAAACATATTCAAAGAAGACTCATCGAGAAGCCATATAAAATTATCAAAAATATAGAATGAAAGCATAGAGCATCACTGCTGTTGGCAGAAAATAAGAAGAACCAATAGTATAGTAGAAAGGAATAAAGCAAAAAATAAATAAAAGGGAGAAAAATCTAAGGAAGAATGGATAAAGCAAAGTGGGATTCTGATGTTCTCAGTCTTCACCTGGGGCATAAAAACAATGGAGTTTTCAAAAGTATAATATTGTGATAAATTGTTTGTATATTATTTATAGAAATTCATTTTGAATAGCTAAAATTCTCTTTTAAAAAACAAAGCAAAGCATTGAACCTGGCCCAGGAAGCATGAAGGTTAACTGCAGATCCTCATCCCTTCTTCCTCTCTTCTTAATCCATTCCACAAAACTCCTCCACAGTTTTGTAACAGACCATCTGCTGTAGCCTCTTACCCTCTACTACCATCTAAAGTAGATCATGCATGAATATTTTTTTCCTAAAAATTTTCTTCCCATACTAATCAATTTCTTGTAGCCCTATCTCCAATAAACATTTTCTGGGAAACCATAATACACTTAAGTCAAGGAAGAAGGTATCTAAAATGCAAATTTTTATCTCATGAGCTCTTTTCCTCCACTTGTAATTTTCCAGTATCAACCCCCTTCTCTATTACTTCTTCACAAGAAGCAGACTACTTGTGGCTGTGGTGATATGTTATATATATTTAGTAAAATAAGTCTGGAATATTAGAGAACAGATCCACCCACAATCAATCCAGGAGGGTCAGAGAGTGGTAATTCACACCTTTATCCCAGCATGGAAAAAGACTGGAAGTGTTGACCTCTGCCTTTAATCCCATAACTCCAAAGACAGAGATATTTCTGTTTTCCTGTGAGTTCAAGGCCTAACTACTAAATAGTAGTAGCTCACATCTATAATCTTAACCTTGAGGTGAAACAACTGGGCAAATAAGGTATTTAAGGCAAGTATAGGAAGAGAGGTTACTCTGCACAAGCAATTTGTAGCAAGACTGAAGAAACTGGAAGATAACTTTGACTTTGATAAATTTGCTGGGTGAGATTTGACTGTGATCTGATTCCTCTCAGTGATATTCCAGCTTTTCCCAATGTCTGCCTCTGAGTTTCATGTAATAACAACTAGAATTCACACTATACTTGGCACCCAACATGGGGCACAAATTCCCAAAAAAACCAGTTCCTTGCCAGGCAGAGCAACATGTGGCTAGAGGAGTAATTACTAGCTGGTTAGGATTTCTGTTCTGAGTTAGCCTCGAGGTTTAGGCAAACCAGCCACATGTGTTTCCTTTTCAAGTTTATCTGGGTAAGTTTTTCAGACAGTGGAGTCCTCATGGTGGGTTATAGTTTTGTTTTGTTTTTTTTTTTTCTTTTGGGACACCTCCTTGGGTTTCTATCACACAAGATCGCTACCCCATTTCACAGTCATCTGAATCATCACTAACAACAAAATCGGTGAGTAAATGGGATTTTTTAAAGTGGGAATTTATTTAAAGCAATGGAGGATGTTTGGTCTTTCTATGATCTCACTCTAGATGATTTGATGTTAGAACGAGAGAAGTAAAAGATAAAGTAGATGGGACTATCATAATGCTTATTATATTGTTTACTGTGGAGTTTTTTGGTTTGATCTCTGTTTTATTATTTAAACAGTCAATGTGAATGCCAAGAAGAAATTTTTTAAAAGCCTTTTAAGAGAGAACAGAAAGGTATACAAAACCAACAGAGAAATATAAGGAACCAATCTCAGCAATATCTTTTGAAATTACACAAAAAACAGCCTAATGTCAAGCAGCAAACATTAGTATATCCAGTAACCTTAGAGAAATCACAAAATTATAAGAATTGCACAGAAGTAAGTTGGGTTCTGGAATAACTGTTAGAATTAAGAAAAGTCAAGAAAGCAATTGTAGCATATGGTATGCACCCATTATTTGTAAAACAAATGATAAATAGTGCTTATCATTTAACCAGATCACTGCTAAGAACTGGTTAGATATGGTTACTGCTGTTTTAGAGCCTCAGCCACTTTGACTGTGAATAACATGATGGAAGGAGGAGGCTAAAACAATACAACAAAGAAACAGATCCATAGGAATAGAAGTATTCCAAGACCAACTTTTGTGGTAGGAGATTTGGCTGATATAGAAAGATAAACAATATAGGATAAGCATAACCTGGATTTATGCCACATGGCAGCATTTAATGCATGAGATTGGATTGAAGAGATAGGAAAGAAACTTAATCCTTCACAAAAGTAATTCAAAGCCCAAAAGTAACTTTTATAGACTTTTATAGAGATTAACTATAGCAGTAAATAGAATGATACTAGATTCAGAATCTAGGCAAATTATAATTGAATTGCTGGCTTTTGAGAATGCTAATTCACAGTATAAAAGAATAATTAGACCATTAAAATCAAAGTCAGCACCCTTGGAGGATAGGATTTGTGAGATAATTAATCTAGAATCCTATGATGGTGATGATAACGAGATAGAGCTTATTTCTAGAAGTATAAGAAAAATTCAAGATATTAAATGTTACAGTTGTGGAAGGCAAAGTCACATAAAAAGAGATTGCAAAAAGACATTCCCAGAAATAGTGTCTTTGTTAGGAATAATCACAAGAGAATGCCCCTCCCTTCTGGAGTATACAGAAGGTATGGCAAAAAGAGGCATTGTCCTAATGAGTGCAGGTCAAGAAGACACAGACAAGGTAACTTTCTGCCTTTGGGAAATGCCCTAAGCCTCATATCAAATCCAGCTTAATCTTACCCTGCCATCATGGAGGAAACACTTTCCCAGAACAATTAAATAAAATTAAACCTATTCTAAAAGGATATGCTACACTGAATGATAGAAAAGCTATATATATATATATATATATATATATATAAACCTCAGGAGAAATTGTAAAGTGAATTTTTTGTCAAGCTTCTATCAGTGAACAAAAGCCAAAGCTAAATATATGAATAAATGATGTTATTATTGAAGGCTTATTGGACACAGTGTCAGGTGTAACAATAATTTCAGTGTCTTGGCATCCAAATTGGCCCTTTCAGGTGGTAAAAGTTCAGTTTTCAGGACTTGGGATGTTATCCCAGGTAAAACAGAGTACAAGATGGCTTAAAAGTATAGAAACAGAAGGACAGAGAGAAAAATTAAAGCCATATATAGCTAACATTGCTATGAATTTATGGGGGAGTAGACTTTCATTTGTTATTAAAAAGAAATGTGAAAAGTGGAGAATGGTAAGTGATATAAGGGTAATAAACAAGGTGATCCAGCCAATGGGCTCTCTGCATTCTGGAATTCCTTTGCCTTCTCTGTTATATAAAGAATATTATAGTTATTGATTTAAAAGATTATTTCTTTACAATGCATCTACAAGAACAAGACAAAGAAAAATTTGTCTTTAGTGTCCATTTATAAATGAAACTGTAAAGAGATATCAACAGCCTGTAAAGAGATATCAATAGAGGGTCCTTCCCCAAGGAATGCTAAATAGTCATACTTTGTGCCAATATTTGTACAAACACCATTAGAATAGATACATAACAAATTTCTACAATATATTATTCATCCTTAGATGGACAACATCTTGTTGGCTGATTCAAATATTGATACCTTAGAAAAAACTGTTTGAAAAAGTGGAAAAAAAATCAGCATGTTTGGGAATTACAAATTGCCCCTGAAGAAAAGTACAGAGGAGATTTCATTAATTATTTAGGTCATACAATAGGCCAACAAATTTTAGACCCCAAAAGGTACAAATAAGGAGAGAGAGATTGAGGACATTTAATGATTTTCAGAGACTGCTAGGAGACTTTGCCAATTTAGGAACCATTATTGGAATAAAAAACGATGAACTGGATAATTTGTTCAAACCCTAAATGGTGACAAGGACTTGAATAGTTTGAGAGAATTGTCACCTGAAGCTGAACATGAATTGGCCTTGGTGGAAAAGAAATTATAAGATGTGCATGTAGATCATGTGGATCTAAGACCTCAATTGCATTCTACTTATTTTGCCCTCTAAGCAGTCTCCTACAGGAGTTTTAATGCAAAGAAAAAATGTCATAATGGAATGGATATTTATACCACATAAACCAAGTAAGAAATTAAAGACTTATGTTAAAAAGATTTCTAGATTGATTTTTAAAGAAAAGTAAAGACTTCTTCAATTGATAGGAATGAACCCAGTAGAAATTGTTGCATGTTTAACTGATGGGGAAATTGGCCAATTGTAGGCAGAAAGTGAACCATGGCAAAGAGCATGCAGTAATTTTTTGGGAAATATTAACAATAGATATCCTCAAAGTAAAATAACTAAATTTCTAAAGAAAACTAATTCTGTGTGTTGTAGGAGATAAACATGTGGCCTCATAGAGCCTTCATTATGCCATTTAGAAGTCTTTAGTACAGGAAGTTAATCTGAATGCTACCAAGGAAGAAACTTAAATACCTATCCTGCCCCAAACTTGTTATCTACAGTTATACCCTGTCTACAAGATATGCCAAGGCAATGGAGTCACAAACCTTTAGGGTTAACCAGTCAATGACTGATTCAATTTATGGTCCACTCAACAAGTTGAAATCCATACCAAAAGCTACTAGAGTGACCAAGAACCTGAGACTACATATCCCAGAGACCTAAGGTAAAACCAAATATTACTGGACTAAAAAGAAAAAAAAATATACTGAAAAAATTGTTCTCAACGACACTCTGATACATTCATAGATCAGTGACTTGCTTAGCCATCATCAGAGAAGTTTCCTCCTTTATTATGTGAAAACAAATATAAAAATGCACATTTAGACAGTATGGAAAGAATAAAAATTTTGGAACAATAAGCTCTAAATGGAATGTCTCCAAGTCTCATCTCTGAAGAAGAGGTAGGAATATGAAAACCAGAGGGGATGAAGTACATAAAAACAAGTTTCTCTAAATCAACTGGGGTCCTAGAACTGATAGGAGAAGTATTCACATGCCCCCTTCCCTAACTGCAAGTGATATATATTTGATGATGACTTGCAAATAAAATGTAGTTATCTACAAAGGAATATCACTGGGAAAACACACTAATCTTGAGATAGATGGCCAACAGAAAATTAACTAAATGGTATAGTTGAGTGTTCCTTGTCTCAAAATGTCATGTCAGGGATGTTTTTAACTTAATATTTTTTATTTTTATATTGTTTATTTATGTATATTTTTCTCTCATTTTACTCTATAGATCTTTTCCTTATATATTATGGCTTCCATTTTAGTGTTTTTATGAGATTGCTGAGTGTGCACATGAGTAGATCTCTGCATTTGTATCTGTTTCATGTAACTTTTCATGGGTTCTTTTCCTTCTTTGTTTGTTTTGACTTGTTGTGATCTACAACAATTTGTTTGCTATTATTTTATTTTTATTCCATAAAATAATGTTTGTTTTATAACAAAAGACAGGAAAGGTATGGATCTGGGTAGGAGAGGTGATGTGAAGGAAATAGGTAGAGTAGAAGGAGGGGAAACTTAATCAGTATATATTATGTGAGGAGAAAATTGAATAAAAAGGGAAAAGAAAATACTGTAGAAAGACTCACATCCCATTGTGACAACCACATTGTTATTACTTTAGTTTGATATTTTTATTCATTTATCTACATGCTCATTGAATGTCAAAGAAAGAACCAGACACATAGTCTATTTAGTGAAGGAAAAAGAAAGGTTATATTTAATGAATGCAAGAAATCCAGATACATGATCTGCACAAAAAAAAATCAAGTTATATTTAAAGGGAAAGAAATGGGATTATCAAGGATGCTCAATTTATATGAGCTTAATCATTGTGCAAAACATCAAAGTCCTGACAAGACTGTGCTATTCACAAAATCTGAAAAGCATGTCTTCAGATATTAGTAGAAGAAAGCATCATCCCTGCTAGATGGGACATGTTTATAGAAAATATTTAAGATTTCATTTGCCTGAGAATAGGAGCCAGTGAGAGTAGCTGTTAACTGAGGGTGTCAATATTTTTATCAAAATCCTCACTATCATTATTCTGATAATGGAATGTTTAGTAATGTTGGACATGACATGATATCAAATATTCATTTTACAATATGCATAAAATTTGCAGTTTTTAACAATAATTTTATGGCCGATATGTAAATTTTCATCTTTTTTCCTTCATTAAACAACATTTTTTAGAGACATTTACAAACCTGGATAATCAGATCTATCTTCTTCTTGATAACTGTGTCATAATATTCTGTAACATAAACATTTCACTCTTTCTCAGTAGAAGGCTGCTGACAATTTTACATGCTAACTGTAAATCCCTTTATAGAATACACTCAATTGACTCCTTAAAAAAACATCCAAAACAGGAACTGTGGGGAAAAATTCTATTCTTTCTGAATAAATCAATCTCTGCAAATGGTCAATTTAGGTCCTGCTTCTCAGTCTTGGGTTCTAATAATTTATCAGCTTTCAAAAATCACCCTCTAATATGTCTTTGGAGTTTCAGGCAGATAATTCCACTAAAATTTTTAGGCATCTACTTTCACACATATCCCTCATCTGACCTTCTGATTTTAATTTTCTCATGGCTCATATAAACGCATTTCTTTGATAGGCCAAAGAATTCAGGGTTGCCCTCCCATTTCAAGATTCTTAACTTAGTCATATTATAAACTGTCCTTATCTGCGTCCTAACACATTCACAGAACACAGGCTAAAGATGAGGGTATTTTTGAGAAATAATTATTCTTCCTATTACAACTACATTGAGTATTGGCTGATACCTAGATTGCCTCTTATTAATTACCCATTTCTGTCTGCATCTTGATGCCACAAAGGATGTTGTGATGTTCATACCCCTTTTGCTGACGTCTTTATTGTGCAAAGTTTAATATGTAACCTTGTAATAAAATAATTCATATCTGTTAGTGAACTGTGACAGTCTCACAGAAATGAAAAACATTTTTTCTTCACAGAATAGTCCCATCAAAATAAATACTATTCCATAAATTACCTCTCCTATATCTAGTTAAGTTACCCTTGCCTTTTCCATTCTTTCCCAGAAAAATACAATTCCACAACAGAAAGTTTTCTTACTCATTATGACTAATTAAATCAGGTTTCAAGTTGTTCATTCTTTTGTTTATGGGTGTGAAAAAATGACGTTAACAGTATAGTCATGAAACTTTAATAATCACTTTCTGTATACAAATGGATGTGACCAAAGTTAGGAATTTGTTATCTCTTTTTATATTGATCAGATTGTTGCCATGTTCAAAATATTACTTTAGTTTATTCCCAAAGTAGAAACTTGATAGGATGACATTTGGGGTCCCTTCACTTCAAAGTCTAGGATGTTGACATCTCTTTTTTACCAACAGTCAATGGTACCATTAAGCATATAGGCTAATACCATTGTATAATTCAGAAATCTGGTAAAATACATTTTCATACTTAAAATAATTTTTATTAGCAAGAAACTCATGAAACACTTCTGACCCCATTGGAAACAGATGTCATATATCAAAAATAACTTAGAAAGCTAAGCAAATTTATGTTAATAAAATTATTTAGCAATTCTGTGTTTTTACTGGGTGATGGTGGGAAATGCCTTTAATCCCAGTATTCAGGAGACAAAATCAGGTAGATCTTTATAATTCAAGGCCAGTCTGGTCTACAGAGTGGGTTCAAGGACAACCAAGGCAACATAGTAAAACCCTGTCCTATAAACAACCAAGAATGAAAAAATTGTAGTATGGATGAAAATAATTATTTTTCAATAAACAGACCATGAAAGATGTCTGAATTACAAACCTACATTTTAACAATAGAATTTCTCTTGCTTTTACAAGTTTTCCTGTTCTACAAAGTTTAAATTTTATTTCTGACATTTTATTTTAAGTAATTGAGAGTTACTATTGAGAATATAATTGGAAATTATTTTATATATCTTCATTTTATTCAAGAAAAATTTGTATATATGCATAGAATCTGAATATAATTTAAAAAAACATTTGAAGGAAATTGAATCCAAATTAGACTTTCAGGATTTATAAAATAACTTATAGCATCTAATATATATTTAATTTAATAAATAATTCTAAAATAGTATATTTCGAAATCATTGATTTACTAATAACTGAACAAATGATAATACTTTAAAATGCACTCATAAAGTTATGTGATTTGTGACAGATTAAAAAATGTCTATAGATTCTTTAGTCTTCTGTCATTGAAAACTATGTTCAAGATCACTTTCTTTGAATATTAATAAACTGTGGACTAATTTTTAATAAGAAGCCTTATAATTTAGAGTCATGTGATCAAATATCCTATATTAAACATTTAATTAAATGTTTTCTGAATTCGTAACTCTGAAAACAGAGAGCAATTAAAATAATGTTTTAAAATACTAAACTGTGGAATAGTTTTTTTAGATAGAAATAAATGAAATATTCATGGCTGATTTCCAGCAGCCTGGTAGCAATGTATGGAATATTCTCTTTAATTTAGGCTTAAAATGACATTGGCTAAAAAGATAGCCAAGCATTTAAATGACTTGCTTCACAAACAAAATGAGAAAAATTCCCATGTGTATTTGTAATTCTAGCATCAGAAATCAGAGGTAATGGATCCCCAGAACAGATTATCTGGTCAGATCAGCTATACTGCTTACATGGTGCTCTGGTTTTAAGTTAGAAAACAAGGTATCAGGCTAATACATAAGATTATTGATATCAGTTTCACACCTCCACAGGAATGTTATATATAAGATATATAAGCACATATATCTTCACTCATATATGCACCCACACATAGGCAAATATACATACACATATGAATGCACAACACATGCACGTAAGAAGAGAAGGAAAAATGTTAATAATATCACATTTCTACCTTAAAAGACAAAGAGGCCAGCACTTTTGTGACACTTATATATGCAACTGGCTGTATTAAAATAAAACTGAATAATTTTTTCCCAGTCAATGGCTATCAGAAACTCATTGAAGTGGATGATGAATGCAAATTTTCTGTCACAGAAATAGCTCTGATGGTCTGAGTGAAAGTGGAAAGATTATGTAGTACAAATAAGTAGTAGGGATAAAAACAAGGTTTCCAGATGAAGTGGGGTATTTTGGTGAGGGAACGACAAGTATACCTGCTTTAGAGTAAGGAACATTCTTGTTATAGAAAAAGAATTAGAGAGGAGTATAAGTTTGTTCACAGATGCATTATAGATACCAATATGAGTATTCTGAACTTGGCAAGTACAAAAAAGTGATAGAAGTTTATTCCTGGATTGAGAGATACTGCTGTGCTCTGGTTGTTGCAGAACCCAAAAGCTAACAGAATCCATAATTGTAGAGGGATTATGTTGTTTCATTGTAAATAATTGTCCCTGCCTATGAGTTTAATTAAAAGCGCTGATTGGCCAAAGGCAGACAGGAAGTGTGTGTGAAGCTACCACATGAGGAAGACTCTAGGAACAGGAAAAACAAAGCAGAATGCCAGAGAGAAGCCAGAAGAAGCAGAGGACAACTATGCTGCTCTGAGAAAAGTTACTGAGCTGCATGGCTGAACAGGATAGGAGTCATGGGTTAGTTTAAGGGTAAAGAGTTAGAAAGTTATATGCAGGAGCCTTAAGCCTATTAGCCTAAAACTATTGTAAGCATCTGTTTGTCTCTGTGGGTCTGTGGGTCTGCAGGCCTAAAACTTTCTGGCCCTGAAAGTTTGGGCCAGAAATCTCCTACTACAAATGGCAGCCCAACATGGGTGATATACACAATATATACCAACATAAAGTGATAGAAAGCTTCAAAAAATGGTCTAGAGCCCAAAGCAGCTTCTGAGTTGTGTCTCTCACGTGAGCCATGGTGTAAAGACACCCTGGTGAGGCATGTGGGCTTGGACTGCAATGGCTAGTTTTTGGAGTGCAGATTAAGGAGTAAAATGGCTGGTTCTTAAAGTCTCACAGGACCCTCAATAAAAGCAAACAGTTGTAAGTGATATATTTAAGGTTTCTATTCATAAGGACAAAAAGGTAACAGAATTTAAGATGGCTTTCTGGTGTTGTTGTTGGTTTTTTGTTGTTGTTTTTTTGGTTTTGTTTTTTTGTTTTTTGTTTTTTTTCTTTTTTCATCAGGTCTGTTTGCCTGAGGCAAACTGAGGCTTGACTTTTTGAAGAGAAGCTTCCTGATTCAGCCTTAGAGGCAAAATACTTGTGAGTCTTTTAAGAGGCCCTGCTGCCTAATAATTAGAGTAATGAGAAGTGGATGGCAAAGCTTTACTTGGTGATTATATGGACCCAAAATTCCCCAGAGTACCTGAGTTAAAAAGATAAATTCTATGAAATTAGACTAGGAGCTGGGTGGAGCCTTCCATCAATCCTACCAACCTTTAATCCATAGCCAAGGACCTTGACAGATTAAAAGTGTGTTCAGAAATAGAAAGAAATAGAAGAATCTTGGTGGACTCCATCACCCTAGCCAAGCAAAGATGTGGTCAGCAACAAAAAAAGTTAAGAAATAAATATACAGTAAAGATAGTTTTTTTTAAAAAGAGTTTAAGTGGTTTAGAGTGTGTTGAAATATATACACACATAGGCTTAGAAGAAGAAAAGAAAAGGTAGAGAAAGCCCTTTAAAAGAGTAAAATAAATAAATAAATAAAAAATAAGCCACATAAAGATGGAAAATACAAAGAGTGTCTGGATACTGTATATTATTGTCTTATCTTTAAGCTTCTTGACTAAAAATGAAATAGTAAAAGTTGCTAAAAGACAGTTGATTATAAATGCTGTTGGATTAATTCAACCTAAATATTTTGTAAATGAGTTTACTTTAAAATTGAAATCCAAAGATATACTACTTTGGAGAAGAGGTTTTCTTTTTATTTTCACAGAAAATGAGAAGCTGTGGATTTATTCCTGAATAAAGAACATAAAGTTTGATAGAAGAAGGCTCCCTGAAAAATCTCCAATGGAACTGGATGGACCAGATGATTCAGCAGTTCAGAACACCTCTGTGAAGTTTCCCAAGCTCTGTATCCAGAAAAATTTCAAGGAGACTGGCTGAGATGACTCAGCCTTAGAGACTACTCCACTAAAGACTTGTCCATAATCCTACATTTTTCTTTGGATTTCCATGAGATTGTCAGCACCCCCATTCAGCAGGAAGTAGCCTAGAGAGCAATGCCCACATTCCCAAAACATGGATTATGGATGTTTGTGTTTATTTACAGTGTTGTTTATAAGTTGTTATATATATGGGGGTAAAAGAATATTATATTTAGAGTTCTTTTTTGTTTTAAAAAGTGGAAAGGGGATATGTAGAGGGATTATGTTGTTCCATTGTAAATAATTGTCCCCACCTCTGAGTTTAATTAGAAGCGCTGATTGGCCAAAGGCAGACAGGAAGTGTGGGTGGGGTTACCAGAGTAGGAAGACTCTAGGAACAGAAAGAACAGAGAAGAATGCCATAGAGAAGCCAGAAGAAGCAGAGGACAACTATGCTGCTCTGAGAAAAGTTACTGAACTGCATGGCTGAACAGGATAGGAGTCATGGGTTAATTTAAGGGTAAAGAGTTAGAAAGTTATATGCCTGAGCCTTAGGCCTATCAGCCTAAAGCTATTGTAAGCATCTGTGTGTCTCTGTGGGTCTGTGGGCCTAAACCTTGAGGCTAGGCCCAAAAGTCCAGGTCAGAAACCTCATACTGCACATAACTTTTCAGTATTTTTAAAGTTGATAATATTTACCAACATAAAAAAGTCCTTAAACAAAGAAAGTAATAATCACAGGAATAAATACTCAAGATTCAGTGTCTTTTTACTTCAGGTATCCTGTAATAACAACATGCCAAGGAAAATAAGAGCAATTAGCAGATTAAATTTTGATGATGATAATGAAGGAAGCTGAAGAAAAACTTGAAGGCAACATTGCCAAGAAACAGAGGCTATCCTCACTGAGAGCTTCCATTCTTGTGTCCAGTCAAAAATAAATCATTAAAAGTAACAAATGGATGATCAGGCATTTTAAAAAAGAAATAGAAAAGTTACATTTTGATGTCTATGACACTCTATTTGTGACAGTTTGAATAGGAAATGGCCTCTATAGACACAGATGTGTGAATGTTTAGACCATAAAGAGTGGCTTTATCAAGATTTTTGACATTATTGGAATAAGTATAACATTGTTGGAGGAAGTATGCCATTAAGGGAGATCTTTGAGGATTCTGAAGATCAAGCCAGACAGTGTCTCACATTCTCTTCCTGCTGCCTGTGGATACAGATATAAGAACTCTTAGATACCTCTCTACCACTGTCTACTTGCCTGTCAACATGCTTCCCACCATAATGATAATAGACTAAACCTCTGTTCTGTGAGCCATACTTAATTAAATGTTTTTCTTTATAAAAGTGGTCATAGTCATCGTGTCTCTTTACAGCAATAGAAACTCAAACTGAGACAGAACCTGTTAACAGAAATGGGGTATGTATGAGATACTCCTGACAAAGCTTGGTTTTGTTGTTGTTGTTGTTGTTGTTGTTTGTTATAGGAACATGGACTTTGGATTTAAAAAAAGCAGTTGAACCCTTTAAGTGTCATTTACTGGGCCATACAAACAGGAGCATAAAAAACAGTGGTTCTGAGGGTATTTTGAATTATGGGATTCTGGATCAAGAGGTTTCAGAGGAGAAGAATGTTAATATGTGACCTATAGATCATTTTTACAATATTTTGGTGAAGAATCTGGGAAATTTTTTCCTTTGTCCAAAATGTGTGCCTGAGGCTAACCTGAAGAGTTTTGGAATAATTGCATTGTCAGAGGAAATCTTAAAATAGCCTAGTATTAATTCTGTTGTATAGTTATTATTAACTCACATGTTTCTAAAATGAAAAGGAATAATATGAACAAGGCAAAGTACAAAATGTACAATTTGAGGATCAGTGGAGCACCATGAAGTAGAATGATGCTAAGTTCTTATTCATAGAGAAATAGATTAAAGAAAAAGATAATTATAAATGAAATAAAGTAAGTGGTAACCTCAGGGCAATACTCTACATAATTAACTTTTTCATTTTAAAAATGAATTAAAGAATGGCTTAGGTACAGGCATGCCTTTAATTCTAGTATTCAGAAAGCAGAGGCAAGAATATTTCTAAGTTTGCATCCAGCTTGGTCTACATATAGATTCTAGAATAATCAAGCTTAAGCAGTGAAAGAAACCATTGAAAATAGAAATCTGGTGTAATTGAACAAGTGGGACATGTTCTAGTCACAGCAAGCAGCAGAATTTGGTAGCTTCAGCCACATGGCACTGATTTTAGTGTTAAGAATAGAAGAAAGAGATTAGAGACTCTCCCTTCCTGAATGAAGCTGTTGAGACCCAGGTGTATGTCAGATGTGTCCCAGCATGGAGACCTAGTGAGGCCATTGTTTGAAGGCTACCCTGTGAAAGTGATGTATTTGTGGCCTTGGAGATTCCAAAATGGTAGAGATGACTGAACCATAGGATACCTACCAAGGAGAGATACTAATAGGCAGTATAACCATCCCCAGGAAGAGAAGTGTGTTTTAGTCAATAACTTAAAGTTGGGGATCTAAAGCATGCTCTCTTTTTTTGATTTTTTTCCAAAACAGAGTTTCTCTGTGTATCCTCAGTTGTCATGAAACTCACTTTGTAGACCAATCTGGCCTCAAACTCAAAGAAACCTGCCTGTTTCTGCCTCCTGAGTACTGATATTAAAGGCATGCACCACCACCACCAAACCTGAAGAGTATTTTGACATCAGACACAAAGAGAGTTTGAAGTTTTCTCAGCTGGTTTTTGGTCTTCTTTTCATCCAGTATTTCTTCACTATGTTCCTTTTCTTCTCCTTTGTAATGGCAATGTATATTCTGGTTCATTATATGCTGGAAGTATGTGGTGTCCATTTTTGAGTTTTATTTTATAGGAGATTACAGTTAAAAGATTGAATGAGTTACAAAAGAGACTTTGAACTTCAGACTTTTAGACAATTTTGAGACTGTTATAGACTATGAAGACTTCTGATTTTTGGACAGAGTGAATTTCTACATTATGAAATGGCTCCAAGGCTATGGCTGCTAGTAAGTAGAATGTATTGATCTGAATAAGAATGGCTGCCATAGACTCAAGTGTCTGAATACTTGGCCCGTAGGAAGTGGCACTATTAGGAGGTGCTGCCTTATTGTAGTAAATGTGTCACTGTGTGGTTAGGACTTGGGGGCTTAGTTGCTCAAGCTAGGCCTAGTGTCACTTTTACTTCTCCTTCCTGCTGACCAAGATATAGAACTTTCAGTTTCTTCTTTAGCACTGCTATGTCCCACCATGATGATAAGCTAAGCCTCTAAAACTGGAAATCAACCTCAATTATTTTTCTTTATAAGAGTTTCAATGGTCATTGTGTCTCTTCACATCAACATAAGCCCAAACTTAGATAATATCTATTAATATGTAACATGATGATGAGCCAAAAAGATGAATTAGCAGGTTAAGGCACTTTCCACCAAACCTGAGAACATGAGTCTCATCCTATGACTCATGATGTAAAGAGACAACTGACTTCTGCAAGTTATCATTTGACTACCATCTGTGTGAAATATCATGGGCTCATGCCTTTTGGGTACAAACTCCTGCCTGTGTACACACATGTGCATGAAAACATACACACTCACACAGAGAAGCAGTAAAAGAAAACAAAAAGAAGAATTATGATTGGAAAAGATTTTAAATTCTTTTAGAAACATGTCTGTAAACATGATGTTTGTGAATATCATCTTCATATTATTGAAATCTAACTGTAGGTGTAAGGTATAATATATAAGGCAAATAATAGCTATGAGCTATGACTAATAATAGTAAAACTTTAAATAATGCTTCAAAATGCTATGGTATATGTTAAATAAATTTACATTTACTTATTTCTAACTTTTAATTATCCTGTATAAAAATTATTTTTTTTATCTTTGCATGGAGAGGGTGAGGTACTCAGGATTTCCATAAAATCATTGCTATTGTCCTATTCAGCCCACTATGAGTTGCAATTATAAGTTTAAGCTACCATGATAGTGGAAAAAATTCTGTTTCTATTCCCACTATTCAACTGGAGAAATTAATCACAGAATAAATAGAGGCTAGTTGAAAATTGATGAGATACTATGTAATAGAAGCATGTTTTAAACTCAGGCTGATTTTAAAGCTCAAAGCATAGTATGCTGGTATTTATGAGTTTTTATAGTTTCAATGTTTGTTGAAAAGAGTGAGATTAAAACATCATTTCCTTTTTATTCACCTCAGATTACTTTAAGTTTAATCCCAATGTTGTGATTCATCAAGACATTATTTGCTGCGTTTGTTCAAATATCTACCTCTCAGCATGAGCATTAGTAACTTGCTGTGTGGTTGTTAATTTTACTTACTTTACATTAGATCATCCTGCCAAGTTCAACAGTGAGATGCAGTATGCCCCCAAAATAAATACTGCTTTAAGAAATATTTTCTGTCAACCATTATATTCTTCACAGTCTTTTTAATGAGCCAACACAGGTAACAGAAAATTGTACAATCAGTTTATCAAGTAGATATTTCCACATTTGTAACCTAGTCAATTAATTCAAAACATTATTATCCTAGTCAAGAATTACAGTTAGAAATAATGATTGTTCCAAGTTAATATAGGAAAGCTGAAGAGTTGACTTCAAAAATAATTACCAAGGAAAAAATATTTAAGTATTAGTAATAAGCATGCAATAAGAAAAAGGAATAATTTTTGACATAAATCAAAAACACATTTAAAACATCCTTGCACTAGACTTTACTTTTGTCATTTCTTTTTGGAACAGAAGCTTAACTTGAGGGCAACATGGTTGACTTCTGTACATTTTCTAATAACAATTCTGTTATTATATTTGGAGTTATGTTTAAATCTTTGAAAAGTACCAAAAGTCTTAGATTATGTATTGTTAATATGTCTTGAGATTAAGATTTATTGTTATTGCTATTCATTCTGTATCCTTCCTTACACCAACAACTCAGTACAGGTACACACTCAAGACACATAACATATTGAAAGATGTAGATTAAGTGGAATTCAGTGTTTTATATAACAAATTTTAAGATTACACAAAAGACAGTTATTTGAAATATTCTAACAGTCAATTATATTATTGTTCCATATATTTTTATTTTAGTGGTTTCACTGAGACATAATTTATACATCAAAAAGCTGAGACATTTAAAGTGTATAATTCAATAGCTTTTAGTATTACACAGTTGTACATTCATAACTCAATAAGTTTGAAAGAATTTCTATCACCTCAAAAAGAAACCATATATTGGGCCGGGAGAGTTGCCTCAGTGGTTAAGCCCATTTATCATTCTCTCATACGAGCTCAAATTGATTCCCCACCAGCCACATAGTAACTCATAACCATCTACAACCTGACTTGCAGGTATATGACACCCTCTTCTGAACTTCAAGGATAATAGCCATGTATGTGGTGTAAATATATAAATACACACAGGACGCTGATACACATAATATAAATCTTTTCTTAAAAATCAAAACAGAAACCTATGTGCATTAACCTTAATTTCCTTTTCTCTGGATCCTGAGAAATATTAATCTTTTTTTTAAACTTGCTATTCTAAACATTTCCAGCAAATTGAATATGTATCTTTCTTTGCCTTCTTTACCGTAGATAATGTTTTATGTTGTAGCGTGTATCAATAGTTAATGTTTATGACTAAGTAATATTTTTCTGTGGGCCACAGAAATATGAAGTAGGAACTCAGCTTGTACTAATAAAGCTGACCAATCAAAGCCAGGAGCCCTGGTGAAACTAAAGCCAAAACATAAGGAGATTTGGCATTCATTGCCTTTAAATGTGTTAGTTGTTTCCTGCAGAGGATTTCTTGTGTGTGATTATAGATTTCCCATTTTGTTCTTTTCTTGAAATTTATTTCTCAAAACTTTTAGCAGTATTGATCATTCATTGGGCACAATTTCCCCTTTACATCTGGGGCATATGGATCACTTGTCTTAGCTGTATGTTAAAATAGTTACATAGACAAGATCTCTTTCCTCACAAATTAGGTCTTTGTTCCTTTGCTCAGAGCAGATTCAATGTCTGTCCTCCCTGAAATTATCTTTACTAGTAAACATCTGGGCAGAGCCCTAGGAAAAAGTATCTCATTTGAAACATTTCTCAGACATCCAAGGACAGCTCCAGATAGATGACTTACTGGTACGTACTAAGTTCACCACCCCTACAGATAAAAGAACTATCTCTATATTATCTTGCACCTGGATTCATTAACACAAGGTCCTAACTTAAATATTTATTATTTGTGATATAAGGGGAAAAAAGGTAATTAACCAACTCTTAGTTGCAGTTGTTAAAACAAACAGTTATTCTGAAGTACTGTACCAGAAGACCAGAGAAGCTAAAAGGTGACAGGTCCAGTTTCTGGTGCAAATTGAGCTTTATTATCTAAAAAAAAAAAATCCCTTTAACAATCTCCTAGGGAAGGCGAAGAAAAAAAGCTACACACTTTTATCCATTGTTTATTTATGTCACTTAGCAATTGAGAACACTAGTTCCACCTGTCAGAAAGGCCACTGCGTGGAAACTATAGAAATAGAACAGGACTTTAATTTGTTTTGTTTTGTTTTTTGTTTTTGGGTTTTTTTTGCTAATCAATAAACTTTTATCCTTATGCCTAGCTTTTTTTAGGATTGTAGTTAGAGCACCTGATTTCTTCCTTTTAAACTGCTTTGTTGATCTAATCTTTAGTTGACCCCTACTAGAAAAGCCTTGACTAGCCAGTCCCACTCTGTGTCATAAAACAAAGTTGATAGTTACTGTCTGTGTATAAATCTTATCACCCCTCTGTGACTCTGAAGAATTCAAGTCCCACATTGCTTTGCCAAAGAATAATTGCCTGCATGAGTATGTAAGCTTATGTCTTCACTGTTATAGTTTTGTGCCAATGAGTCATGCCAATAAATTTGAAATAAGTAAAGAGAATATTGTGTACAATTTTTAACCCATAGTTACTTCCTCATCAACATAAGTGTGCCTCTTGAACCCTGAGAGAAAACCTTGTTGAGGCAGGCCTGAAGTAGTGGGGTTTCTTGGTTTCCAGGTGGCCAGTGGTCCCAGACCCACAGACCTGCCGCCTCAGACCACTTAGAAGCCCAGCCGCCCTCTGCTCAGACCCCCAGAAATGACTCAGATGCTTATATTAACTTCATGCTGTTTGGCCTATGGCTCAGGCACATTGCTAGCTAGCTCTTACATTGTAAATCAACCCATTTCTATTAATCTGTCTGCCACGTGGCCCGTAGCTCACCTGTGCTCCTTACATGTTGTTCCTTGGGCGGCTTCAGCTCAGTCTGCCTCTGACTCCACCCTTCCTTTCCTACCTATTCTGATTCCTCCTCCTACTTCTTCTATGGTGCCTGTCATGGCCCAAAACAGCTCCTTTATTTAAAGATTGAGATTCACAGCATACAGAAAGGCATTCCCACATCACAGCTCCCCCTCAAATTTTTAAAAAATATTCCATTCTTAAAATAATGCCCACAAATCTGCTGATAGATATGTGTATCGCATCGGTTATTTGGCCACAGTGAGTAATGTTGTATTCCTATTAAGTTAATTTGTGAAAATTTCTGTCAACATTTTTTATATCTTTAGAACACATCTTCAAACATAGAATTTCATAATCATATAAAATTCTAAATTTAATATTTGATAAAGTTGTATACTTCATCCACATTTTATAATGCTTCTATTAATTCAAGAGGGTCAAAATCTTTTTCAAGTCTTGAAGAATTTCCTATTCTTAGCTTTAAAACAAATTCAGTTAGGAGTGAGGGATACTACATTAAACATTTTATTTGTATTTTTTCACTGAATAGTGTAGGGAATATTATGGATTATGAATGCTTGTGTGTATTTATGTTGTTGTTTATAAGTTGTTATAGATAATGGGGGGAAGGATATTAGATTTGGAGTTCTTTTTGTTTTAAAAGGAGAAAAGAGGATATGTAGGGGGATTATGTTTTTCCATTGTAAATAATTATCCATGCCTATGAGTTTAATAAAAAGTGCTGATTGGCCAAAGGCAAACAGGAAGTGTGGGCTAGGCTACCAGACTAAGAAAACTCTGAGAACAGGAAGAACAGAGCAGAATGCCAGAAAAAAGCCAGAAGACGTAGAGGACAACTATGCTGCTCTGAGAAAAGGTACTGAGCTGCATGGCTGAATAGGATAAGATTCTTGGGTTAGATTAAGGGTAAAGAATTAGCAAGTAATATGCCTGGGCCTTAGGCTGATCAGACTAAAACTATTGAAAGCATCTGTGTGTCTCTGTGGGTCTGTGGGTCTTTGGGCCTAAACCTTGAGGCTAGGCCCAAAAGTTTGGGCCAGAAACCCCTTACTACAGAATAGCTTAGTAACTTAATACATTAGTAATTTATTCAGTTTTTTACTAGGCTGTCCTGAAAGTCTGCTTTATCAATTTTCGTTATGTTCCATATATTTTTAGTATTATATCTAATAGTCTACTCTCAGATATGAAGTTGTATTTGATACTGGTAACACAGTAATTTGATCTCTATTTTTTTGGTACTTCTCATTTAGCAAAAAGTAATTACTGCCTACATTTTCATGTGCTGTATTTTCCAAATAATTATATTTTATTTGTAATTATTTTCCTTGGCATATCTTATTCATTTATGTGTGATTATAAACATGTTATTCTCAAATAAATATATATTTTTCCTTTGTGTGTAACTATGCACTATTATTATACTTCAAACAATTGTCATTCTTTGAAATTTGTTGGGATATAGTCATTTATATCCCAAGTTATCATCTTTTTTGGTGACTATGTTTTATTTTCCAGCAATGAGTTATTTCATATATGCCAATTGTAATTTTTTGCTTGGCTTTACTGTTCAATTCTTTGATATTCTTGCTTATTTTCATATTTATATAAATTACTTATAACGGGACACTATTTTTTTCAAATATTTTTTCTTTTCTTCTTTCTAGACTCTGACAACATAAATTTTATATTTCTGTTACTGTTTCAAAACCCTGTGCTATTTTTTCCCACATTTTCATTTTCATGATTGTCTTAAATCCCAGATTGGATAAATTTTAATAATTTAATGTCCTTAAATTCACTAGCTTTACCCTCTGCCATTACCAGTCAAACATTAAATCCCACTTACTGAACTTTTTTTTAACATTTCAGTTCTATGATGTCAATTTGACTCCATTTTATAGCTTCTATTTTTATGATTGCTTTAGAAACCTTGTCAGATAATGCCAAGATATGATTCATCCCAGTGTTGTTATCAAATGATTGTCTTTTTTCCTCATTCATGCTGCAATTTTCTTGGCTATTAACATAACAAAAGATTTCTTATTATATTGTAGACATTGTAGATATTATGAGACACTAAATCCTATTCAGTCACTTCTTTTTAAAATGTACTTGCCTATTTAGTGTAGCATGAGAATAGTGTACTCTTCTTTTTCCCACTGTACCTCGTCAGCACCATATGGTCACAAGTAATTAAAGCTGCTTTATTTCATGTGTGAGTGGTATAGGTGTAACTTATACACCTGTAGACATGACTTGGTGAAAGAAGGTCACAGACTTCTGCTCCCCCCTTATTTTTTATGTGAGATATAAGCTCATTTTTTCCCCACTGGGGCCTGCTGATACTATGTAAAGAAAATATTCCATTAATTATCCTATTTTGGTGAGTCCAAAGGATTATACCTAATTCATTTTCTATCTAACTTGTATTGATATATAAAAACTATTATTTTTATGACTCTCAAACTTACACACTTTAACCTCAAATTTTCTTTCCTAAAACTGTCACTAGAAAATTATAACTATCGCATCTTAAACTACCTCAGAGACCCAAGAAGGAAATAATATTAACCAACTAAAAAGCATGGGCAAGCCGGCAACTTCCCAAAAAATGTAAAAAATAAAACATCTGGATGCCTGGACAGTCATCCAATGTTCTTCTGTGTCAATGAAGCATCCACCTTCAACTTACAGGCCTAATACATCTGACAGACTTCTCTGTGGAGCAAGATATTCTCAAAGACCTTCCTACCTTGTCTTGGCAAGGTTTGGCAGTTCTCTTGTGGGTGTGTCTCCTGCTTCTCCATTTTGAACCAATTACCCTAAACAATGACAATCATCTATAACCCATTGAAAGACCAAAAACCACCTACTCTACCTTTTGGGAATGGGTAAAGAGGACTGATTTACATCACTCTGTTAGTGAGCAGAAGCTTACTCTTCACATACTTCACTGATATCAGAGAAAGAGAACTAAAAACTAGCCCTACATGCTGCTATTTGATTGATTTTCTTTGATGCTAGATAAAGACCAAACTTTAGTCCTTACTGAGCCTGTTGACATTAGGGACTGGGGGAAAACTGAGATGGATACTGGTTGCAACTTTCACTACGTTGGCTCAGTCTAGTTGATTTTATGAAAATGAATAAATTAGCTGACTACTGGATCCCACTACTATCAGAGTCACTACATGGGATTAAGAATGTCTCTAGACTACCTACAACTATCAGGCAGGAGTGAAAGGCTAGGTCCCTGATCATCTCAGCCAATACTATCTTGTTAGAAGAACTAGAGAATGTCCTATTTTGAATGGGTATAAAAGGGAAGTACAAATGTCTTTTCAGCCTTCTAACATCACACTGCAGGGGAATTCAAGTGGTAATTAATTGTACCAGGCAATAGACATTAGCTCCCATCGTTAATCCAGGAAGACTGAAGAAAAATATTGTGCCACTCTGTATTCTGTGTGGCAAAGAGAAGCTTAAAGATTAACACAGCCAATATAAGTGCACACTGAAATAATTGGGGTCCTAAAGAACAGCTTGTTTTTTCAGTTGATACTTGTTTAGGGAATGGGAACATTACCTAAAATATGTTTAAGTTAGTAAGCAACCCTCTGGATTAGTGAAAAGACTTTTTTATTTTTAAGTTTTTTCTGTGCTTACTGGTTCTATTTCTGAAAGTCCTGGTCCAGGAACTATGGGAAGTAGTAAGGAAACAAAACACAATGAGGTCAAGACCATGATTTTCCTCAAACTCACAGTGTGCAGACAATATAGCTCTTATTATTTATTTGCTTGTATTTGTTTTATTATATCCATGGATACAAAAAATATATATGATTTTAAATGCAAGTAATGTGTCAAGTTGTATCATTTGAATTAATATTTTTCTTCTAGATAAAATTTTTAAGTTTTTTTATATGTCAAGTTGACAGTGAAATGCTTCTTTGTATGAGTAAACAGTACAAAAAATCAATGTTGGTATCCTGCAATATCTTGGAAAATCTTCTAAAAATATCAAAACTATCCTTGTTTTATGTTTCCAAAGACAAGGATATGTTTCCAGTGATTGCAAAGTGTAGGCACAGTTTTACTTACAAGGCACCAGTCTAAGATGAATATTTATTAAAATATAAATCAACACTCACAATACAGGTAACAGCTTATAGTGGCGCCTGAACAGGGACTGGAGTATCTGAGTGATGGACGATGGATTCCAAACTGGTCTCTCCATCAGCCAGGAACCAGAAAAATGGGTCCTCTCAGGGTCCCAGCAGCCCCTTATCAATGGGGTTGGCCACTCCCCTTCAGTGGTCTGGGACCCTGGGTAACCATCCTTGGATCTTATCAGCTGACACCTGAATCCCATTACAGCAAAGAATATATATAATAAAGTGTATAATCATCTAAAAATAGTTCAGTACATGATCTGAGAAATAGAAAATAAGTAACCACAAAAGGTCCAATCATTATTAAATAAATAAGTTTTGCTAGAAAGAGCAGAGAAAGTGGCTTCTTACAGTTGGTTTTAAAGCAATATTCAAGCAACACTACATTGTAAAACTATAAACATTTTCAAATTATGGGACTGGAGAGATTGCTGAATTGTAAATAACACTGGTTGTTCTTCCAAAGTATATGAATTTGATTCTCGGCATCCATGTTATATCTAACAACCATCTGTATCTCTGGTCCTTTGTAGTCCAATGTTCTCTTCTGGGCTCCTGGGATGCTGCAGGCACTCAATGCACAGACATGCATGTAAATAGAGTAGTCACACACATAAAATAAAAAATAAATGACATCTCAAAAACAAATCTCAAATTCAAATCAAATTGTTACAAAAATATCAGTTAAAAATAAGACCCAGTTCGAATTATTTATATAGCTCAGAGGGTAAATAAATTTCTTGCTAGCATGAGGACATGAGTTTAGACTCCAGGCATCCATATAAAAATGATGGGTTCCCAACATTATTCAGGAGCATCTCATGAATTCTTATCCATGGCTGAAGAGCTATTGATTACTGATGGCTACTCAGGAAAAGAGAATATTTTCTTCAGGGTTGCTCTACAAGCATTCATGTTCTGTCACTACTTAATAGAGTCAATGAGTACTTTTTCTGAAAGGAAAAATAGTTTGAAAGAAATATGTGGGAGAAATATAAGAATAATTGGAAGGGATGGACAAGAGTTGGTTTCAATCAAAACATAATATATACATCTATATAATTATTAAATTCTAAGGAAAAATAGTAAAACGTAAAACTAAAATCCAAACAAATGGTTATTTCACAAGCTAAACAAACAAATAATCAAACAAAGCTTGATACAGGGGCACATACCTTTAATCCTAGTACTGCAGAAGCCAATACAGACAGATCCTGGAGCTTGTTAGCAAGACAGTCTATGCAAATTGATGACTGTTAGTTTCAGTTGGAGATGCTGTCTCCAAAGCTATAAAGGCAGCCAACATTGAACTCTGGCCTCCTCTTGCATACAGACACATACATGCACGTGTACATAATAAATAAATATACACATTTCTACATATTTAGAAGATTTTAATCTAGTTACACAGATCATAAGCAGCAACACATAAGCCATATAAATTAAAAAAACATTGAACCATTCTTTGACTTCTGCCTACCATAATAATAATGATAGCATTATTGTCCTCAGGGCCCAAGATGATAGCAACATAAATGCCAAAGGTACTACAGTTCTTGTGCATATAGACTATCTAATATTTCTTGTCAAATTAATGTAGTATGTGATGATGTTAAATATCTAGAGAAAAGGGTGTTAGTTGCTTCTTCCACCTTTGCCCCCAGTGATCATTATTTTAAAAGCTAGCAAGAAACAGTTTTAAATCAAAATTGACATTAGGATTGTTTTTGTTTCCATAATTCAATAGTTCAAGACAGATACAGAAGAAATGATTTCTTACATTAAAGTTTATCCTGGAGAATGTAGGTCAGTGTTAGAGCAACTGCTTCACAGACAGTAGAAACTGGTTTACATCCCCTGCACCTCAAAAAACTGACTCTCTGGTACTTTCTGACATTTCAATTATATCAGTTTACTTTTGTTAAAAATTAAGATGAACTTAAAAATATTAATTTGTCTTTGTGCATACAAATGCATGTATTTACATACACAATAAGGTATATTTCTGAAATTCATAGTGCATTTCTATAAGTAGTTTCTTGTATAGATGGAGTAAATTCAAATTCTTAATGTTTAACAAAGTAAATGGTACAAATACATAAATATATACATAACTTTTAACAAAGTCAAAGGTATATGTATGTATATATACAATTATTGCACATAAATTAGATGTTAGCTCATCAGAATAAATCCTAATCTCAATTATTTTCATTTAACAATCCATGTATTTGTTGGAGCATGTGCATGACACAGCACATGTGTGGAAATCAGAGGACAACTTGCAAGAGTTGGTTCTCTCTTTTTATTATTTGTTTCCTGTGGATAGATAACAGGTTGCCATGTTTGTCAGCAGACACATTTATTCCTTGAGCCATTTTTCTGACCGTATTTTCATCCTCTTCATCATATAAGTTGTGAAGTACTCTTTCATCTATGTCTAAGACAAATATATCATTTTTCAAAATCTCTGTGTGTGTGACCCCAGTTAGGATGAAGGAAGGAGTGTATCAACATAGCATGATATAATTGTTCTGAAGAAATACTAGTGAGTAACCTCATATTAAAGCAGTTGATTTTAAACTTGATAAGTTTAAATAAACATCAAGGCAAAAGTTCTGTAAGAAAACTTTTGTTCCTTTAATAATTATAGAAATAAAAAGAGTAAGCAGTAACTTACAGATTGCTGCAGGAAGGCTTTATGGAAACTGTGATTCTAAAAGAATACCCTCTGACTCACAAGAATCATCCCAGGCATACAGAGCAAGATGAGAAGGGAAGAAAAATAAACTACCCAGGGAAAAGATTAAGATAGGAAATATGTTTAGTCATAGAGCAAATAGGGAAGAGAATCAGAGGCTCAGGAGAATCAAGAGAAGCAATACAAATGAGTAGAAGGGATAAAAGTGCTGGAAGATGAGGACTGGTCTGAATTTGTTTGAAAGGCAATGAGAGGAGGTTAAGTGATTTGCTAAAGGTCCCCTACTGAGTCACTGGCACTGATGCTTCCAGCCCTCCTATTTTGGGTCTCCTCTTTAGTTCCTCATCTATACACCAAAATAGACGTTCTATGTGATTTTCTCTCATTGCAAATCTTTTATACTTTAACTCAGAAAGCCGTGTTTAGAGGGCTGTGTAGGTGGTTGTTTTTAATGTCAGATTTTTCCCCTTCTTTGGGAAAACTGCTGGTATAGAAAGCTTCCTTGAAGCAGTATCAAGACAAATAAAAGACAAATGTGTTATTCTACTGAGACTGTCAAAATGAAAGTTTGCTTTGAAGTCAGATACTAGAATACATATGAGAGAATACTGGTTTTGTCATAAAAACTGGCATCTGAGCATTCTTTGGACTGTCAGAGAGAATGACAACCTAACGGGGCCAAAGTCATACTGAGAAAATAGATTTATTATTCTCTAATCACTGACACAACTGTGGTCTGAAAAGGACAAATGTTAGAGATACAGTGTCAATTCAGAATATGAAAGATAAAACAAAATCAGAAAATACTTCACACATGATTCAAAGATTCAAAATACTATTATTTTTGATAAGAATATTTTATTAGTAAAATTCCTTAGTTTTAAAAACTAAGTTATTAATTTTATTCTGCATTTTTGATGTTAGATAGATTTAACAGAAATCATCCTATTTTTAGAATACTGCTGCTTAGATCCATCCATCTGGAGTCTGATGTTTGAAATAGTTATTTCTAGAACTCTCTGTGGATAAAAATCAAAATAATATGATACAAAAAATCATTAAAAATGAAAACAAATGCATTTTAAAGTTTTTTCCATATAATAAATTCTGTATTTAATTCCTTATTTTACTGACAGGGATTTTTAACACTGTGCGTTTCTCAAAGAAAAATAATAAATATAAAATAAAAAGAAATACATTATTTCATAGTTGATAAATTTCTACATTTGTATTTTTGTATTTAAAAATCAATTTAACTGAAAAATTGTTCATATTCATAACCTAATGGAATAAATTTCATTGACAAATTTTGTATATTGTAAGGAAAACACTAAGATTAATAATGGGTAATCCAACTTTAAATTTTATCCTTCCAAGCAAGATGCTAGATATCAACAGTACAGATTTATAGATAATAATGGGCTACCGTATAAGTACTGGTAATCGAACCTGGGTCCTCTGCAAGACAAGTGGTCTGTGTTTCTGTTTTTCCAGCATCTCTTCAGAACCCTTAGCAATAGATTTTTAAAATCACAACTTCAATCAATAAAATAAATAATAAGCCTAAAAGCTTGGTAGTGGCATTAGTAGAATTCACTAAAAATCATTTTATATCACCTCACCACCTTAAACTTGAGCCCCCAAAATAAACATGACATCTTGATGTTATTTTAGACCCTCCTTTAGGATTAATACCCCTTTGAAACTCAGCATTTCCTTTATTAAGTTTTCTTATGGCCCAAATGACATGGCCATGGTTTATTCTTTTTTCCTTATTGAAAACTTTCAAGACATGTTTTTAACCAAGGCCTTATATTTTCAAGTGAAAAGATTCCAGTGAGGCTTCTGTGTTATCCTACAAGTCATAGCATCCAGGCATTAGAGCTGTCTGATGCTGAAAAGAGTTGAACATCTTGGTTCTATCCTAACTCTGGCATTCACTTATACCATATCTTGGGTATATCAGCTATTTTATCTTTAAACCTACATTTACATATGGTCTATTTAATAAAATTTGCCTGGAATATCAGTGGACAGAGCCATCTCTCCAGTTTCCTGTTATTTCTTGTTTGTTTTGTTTGTTTTTTGGGTTTTTTTGTTTTGGGGGAGGTTTTTTTGCTTTTTGTTTTTTGTTTTTTTGAGACAGGGTTTTCTTTGTAACAGTCCAAATACTTGGACTAATAGCATGCAGCACCATGACCTAGTTACTAGGTCTTGAACTCAGAGAGATCTAGAAGGATCTCTGTATCCCAGGTGATAGGATTAAAGGCATGGGTCATGACTCCCTTACCTTCATGCCTTTCCTGTGAGTGATTCTGTCCTCTAGTAGTCCATAATAAATTTGCTAAATATATAATATAGCTCCACATTTATATATGCCTGTCTTTATTATATGAATCAGTGATGTGGTGGATAACAAAAAGTTAGAATCTCTAGAATATTTTTAGATTTTAGGAGAAAGTAACAGATAAGATTATTGCTCTTAGTATCTTCATTAATAGCACGTAAAGAACAACATTATTACATACTGATGTCACCAATTGCTGTACCTCAAGTGAAAATCAACTATATTGTTTGTAGATTACACATTCACTGCCAAATCAAAATGGAGGACCATGACTCAAAATTTAAGAATTTTAAGAATTAATGCACTATCATTATCACCTACAAGTGGTTATGATAGTGCTTTAAGCATAAGTCAGAGTTTTATGAGCATCAATGACTCTACAATTACTAAAGCTGCACATCTGTAGAGTAAATCCTTCTCAAAGCATTACTTTTTGCAATAGAAAATTCAAAATCAAAACATAAAGTCTTATAATCTTTGATTTAATTCTCATTTTATACTTAAGAGAGGTATAAAAGTTAATCATCTTTTGCAAAACATCATTTTTTTTCCTTCATCTTTATCATATGTCTTGAGCATCCCAATCATATATCAGGAAAGAAAAATCAATTAGAGGCAATAAAATAAAATATTAACAGAACATTGTTTATTTCTACAGGTTACTTTTATGTTACTCATATATGTAGTGCAAGAGTAAATAAAATCCTAAAAATACCTTGTAATTTATTCTTGTTTGTTCTGTTAACTCTCCATCCATGCCTCTTTTTGGCATTTTGTCTTCTTATTATTTTCCATGACAGGTAAATTTCTTTCTTTTTTTTCTTATTTTAAAATTTATTCTTCTGATATATTACATAACTATTATTCCCCTTATCCTTCCAGACATTCCTTTCTTACCTCCACTCTCCTCTAATTTGCTCCTCTTCCATTTCCCCTTAGAAAAGAACAGGCCTCCAAGGGATATCAAACAAACTGATATAACAAGTTACAATACGACAAAACACATACCCTCTTAGCAAGGCTTGATGAGGCACCCCAATATAGAAGGACAAGAACAGGACAAACACTCAGAGAAAACCCCTACTCCCATCATTATGAGTTCCACAAGAAGACCATGCAATACAAACATAATATATATGTAGATAGCCTAGGTCATACAGGCTCCATGTTTGTCTATTCACTCTCCCTGAGCCCCTATGAGCCCTGCTTAGTTGATTCTATATTCAGTGCTCTCTTGGTGTCTTTGACTGCTCTGGATCCTAAAATTTTTCCTCTTCCACAGGATTCCTGGAGCTTTACCTAATGCTTAGCTATGGGTCTCTGCATCTGTTCTTATCACTTGCTAGATGAAACCTCTGATGATGATTATTCTAGGCACAGTCTAGGAGTACAGAAGAATATCATAAGAAATAATATTACTAATGTTTTTGCCAGCCATGTTTGGTTCTATATCCAATGTATCTGAGCTATCCAGACTCTGATTCCTGACTCTCCAGGTGGTGTCAGATGTGGGATATCCTGTCATGGTGTAATGTTCAAGTTGGACGAGTCATTCATTGGTTTGATACTCCAAAAAATTCTGTGCAACCTTTACCCTAGCACATCTTGCAAAAAGGGGAAATTGTAGAAGGCTTTGTATAGTAATAAAAACCATATGATATTGGGATAAAAACAGACAAGATACTCAATGGAATTGAACCAAAGATTCAAACATGAATCCAAGCACCTATGTGTATTAAGATAGAACAATAGAGCCAAGGAAATTAACATAAACCTATAGCCAAGATATGCACAAAATTCATTTCCTTATGAATATACCTAGAGTCTTCCTGAGGGCCTAGCAACAACCACTGTCTAATGTTCCTGATTGCTTGGAATCTGCATAGCAATAGGCACTGCTCAGAGTTCCTGACCATTGGGAATCTGCCTAGCAACAGATGCAGTCAGATCCTTTTTATCACATTCATCAAATGAGGGGCAGGCATGCAATATTGCCAGATTGTGACATAGCCTTGGTGCTGGGAGGAGAGTATATAAGGCTCTCCACATTCTTGAATAAATGAGTTAGTCCTTTTCAACTGACTTCCAGTGTCTGTGTTGTTGACTTCACACCTTCTTGACCCCTCCTCAAAGGAAACTGTTAGGTCCCAGAGACACCTATGGATATCAGATTTTTAATAAAGAAGCCAGCAATATACAATGGAAAAAGAAAAGCATTGTCAATAAATGGTAATAGTTCAATTGAAGCATGTAGAAAAATAAAAATAGATTCATGTCTATCACTCTAAATAAAACTCAAGTTCAAGTGAAACAAAGACTTCAACATAAAACCACGTATACTCAACTTGATTGAAGTGAAAGTGGTCTTGAACACATCAGCACAAAAGACAGCTCCCTGAACAGAACACCAATAGCACAGGCACTAAGATCAACAAATAAATGAGATTTCATAACCTGAAAAGCTTCTGTAAGGCAAAGAACACAACCAATAGTAACTTACAGAATAGGAAAAGATTTTCACAAACTCTACATTCAACAGAGGAATAATATCCAAAATATATTTTTAAAAAATCTCATAAAACAAACAAGCAAAACAAATCAAATAATCAAACTAAAAATGGGGTACAGGTTTAAACAGATAATTCTCAATAAAGAAATATCAAATGGCTGAGAAACACTTGAAGAAATTTCAACAGTTTGAGCCATCAGGGAATAGATAATATTAATAATTTAAATGGTAGCTCATGTTGGAGAGGATGTAGAGCAAAGAGAAAACTTCTCCAATGCTGGTGGGAGAGCAAACATATAAAAATACTTTGGAAATCAATGTGGCAAATTCTTGGAAACTTTGGAATCTATCTTCCTTAAGATGCAGCCATACCATTCCTGGAAATATGCCCAAGGGACACTCTATTTTCCCACTAGGATACTTGCTCTATTATGTTTGTTCCAGCTTTATTAATAATTATCAGAAAATGGAAAGAACCCAGTTGTCCCTCAACTAAACAATAGATAAATAAAATTTAGTACAAGTCCACAATGAATTATTACTCAGTAGTTAAACAATAACATCATGAAGTTTGCAGGTAAATGATACTAGAAAAAAATTATCCTGAGTGAGGTCACACAGACCTAGAAAGAAAAACATGGTATATACTCACATATGCATATATATTAGCTGTAAAGCAAAAGATAATTGTGCAACAACCTACAGATCTAGAGTTGCTAAGAAAAGGGGACGGATCAAGGGAGAACACATGAATCTTCCTAAGAAATAAAAATAGAATAGATTTTGTGGTTAGACGTGAGATTGATAGGTATGAGACTAGAAAGAATCAGTGGGGAAATAGAGAAAAAGAATACTGGGTGAGGCAACTGGAATTGTAGGGCCATGTGAAATCCTAGTGCAATGAAAACTCCCTAGAGTCTAAGATGGTGACCCTAGTTAAGACTCCTCCTATTAATGGGGGCCATAGTGATGGAACTGTCCATCTTTTGAAACCAGGCAAGGTTTTCACCAGAGGAATTTTGACACTATCCCAACAGACATATTTATATGGAATCTCGGTAAGGAGGACACTCTACTAAATAGAGTCTCATTGATAAGAGATTGTAAGTTGAGATAATTTTCTAGGCATTCCTATATTTTGTGTCGATCAGTGCTGATATATAGTAGTAACAGCAGCCCTTGCTCCAGACAATCTTTATAATTCCTTTATTTGGAGACCCCCACTGGGTCATTCATGAAGCTTGTGTAGAATAATCATTTCCCAATGTTGGTGCTTATTAGATGGATCAACATTTCTTTATGTTGTTCACCCTAAATTTCTAATTTCTTTATGTCATTCTGCCCTGTCCTGCATGGCTCCAGGGACTGATATGACTTGGGAGGGAGTGATAAGGAAAGAAAGGAAATATAGACTCACAGACAGAAAAAGCTACAATCAGAGGGATGGGGCTATCTATTGAGAACCTTTATAAATCCAGATTCTTAGTGTGTTTATTATATACCATTAAAAAAAGGTGGCAAGGTTGTTGCATATATATGAACAAGGAAGTGATATTTATTACATACATATAAACAAGAAACAACCTTTTGCTAGTTTTGGTGTGAGCAATATATATAGGAGAACAGTCTTCAGGACCATAAATATTCAAATATCTGGAGGGAGAAAGCAAGAATGGGAATTTTCTTCAGACATTGTCAACATCTGCTCTAATATCAGAGGGAGTCTTTACCATCCCTCTGAGCATCACCCAAAAGGCTTTGGTACTCTTACAGGTTGAAGCATTAGCATTCTTGATATGCACATGTCAAAAACATATATTCACTTCTTCTCTATATCTTCCCTCTTTTTTATTTCTTAGATGTTAAGGATGAAATTTAAGTTTACTCCATGGTTAGTTCACTGCAATGCTTGATACTAGACTGTATTGGTGATAAGAAGAAAGAACATAATGCTCAACATATGCCCACTATGTCAAACAAAAACAAAAGGGATGCTTTAATAGTTTAAAGCAATTAAAACCTCAAAGCTCCTCAGGGTCCTTTTGCTTTTCTATGATGTACTGATGTGATTGGGCCGCATCCATGCTATTATTATTGAATGTCCAACATTCTATAGCTGGAAACAAAATAATTCTTAATTATACTTGCTCTCATAATAAATTCCTGTAAACATATATGTTGGTAGTCTGTGTGACATATTAAATCCTGTCTAAATTGCAGAACTGTAGCCCACACTGAATAGCTGAACAGAATCCATTAGGACTTCAAGTGATTAGAGCTGTACTTCCTGAAATGAAGTGACTCAGTATAAACAAGTACAGGATAAAGTGATCAAGTGATTGAATAAAAAGGCATAGGTCAACTTGGCTTCCCCCCTTACAGGACTTACTTGAATGTATACAATAACCAGAAATATTAAAAATATAGCTTTTGAGTTGTTAAAAACCTAGGCAGCATTTAAATCTGTCAAGGGGTTTTCCCTTTGGTTACTTGGAAACATTGCTAGTATGTACACCATTCTTCAATAGATCATGTTACTTGGTGCTAATGTCACCTCTGCGTGGTGGAGGGCTCCTGTGGATCCTGAGACTTGTGTGGGGCATTAGAAAAAGTCATATCCCCAAAAGTCTATTAGGTGTCCAGACAAAGTGAAGCAGACCAGCGACCATTCAGAAATCCACCACTGGGGTCCATCATATGTAAATTTCTCTTTTTGCCAATTGCAAAATGAAAACAATTAAATTGACAGTAAAAAAATGGAATTGTGCTCTGGTCTCATGGCTGTATATTCATCCACCCTTGTTTTGGTTATTATTTGTTTGATTTATTTTCTCATATTTTCTGAGTAACCAATTCCTCATCCATTTCTATGGAAACCAAAAATATGCATACAAAATATATCCCCCAAACCAATGAAGCTACAAGTTCTATCACACTTCCACAGTTTCCTTCAAATCTTATCTAAAGCACTGACATTTAACTATCTAACTCTAGATTCTACTTGTTTCCAAAATCTCTCTCAAAATACTTACTTATAACTATCTCTATACTCTCCTTATCCCAGTGTTTTACAACTGACAAAATATTTCCCTCTATCTCTTTGTTTCTGTGTTGTTATTTCTTTCCATTTATTCCTTTACCAACATAAATATGCTTTTTACAGAAGTGTTCCTTCTTCTGACTGATGCGAGTTCTCCAGAGTCGGTATACATAGTCTCTATTTCAGTTGAGATACTACTTGCCATATCCTGCATGTCTCCTGGGTCTGATCTAACACATCCATAAAAGAATGAAAAACAGACACACAGAAAAGCTAGAATCTGGTTGACTAGGCTCTCTAATAAAGAAGCTTTAGCACGCCAGAAAATTAACTTGTTTATTATATACAATTGAACAGGGAGTTATTACATACATCTGAACATTTAGCAGGGCTATTACATATACAGATAAACAAGGAGGCTGAATTAATATATGCAGGTGAACAAGAAATTTAGATAATCTCAGTAGAAACAGTCTAAGGGAGCAAAACAACCAAATATCTTGGAATAAGGAGACACATACAGAGGACTTTTTTTTTCTCACAATTAGACCCAAGGAAGGCTTTGCTATCCTTCTGAGCCTCTCCCAGAAAGGGTCTGCCAAGCCATGTGTATGATGCATTTATTGGAGTCCTTGGCACAGTTATGTCAGCAACACAAATTCACTCAGGACTTTACTTATTCCTTACCTCATTCTTCTACTAAACTTTTCTTATTCAAAACTATGGAGTAAAGTGTGATTTTTGTGGCATCCCTGACTGTGACAAACAATTAAATTTAATAGTCTATCCAAAAAAAAAATAGATTGTTTTCTTCTAGAAAGACTACTCACAATGCCCATTTATCCTTTAAATAAATTCTAAATACTTGGGTATTTATTGCTTGGGTACTATTATTATAATGAAAACTATGGTATGAATGTAGTTTGATATCATTTCTTTAAATGCTTTCCAGGACAAAATTTGTTGAATTTACCTATAGTGAATTCTGTCTGGTGTTATTTCTATTTATTTTGTGATTTTCTTTCTGAATTCCAAAATAAAGCTGTGACATGATAAATTCTTTTTGTATAACTCTACTGTACTTGTACAATTCTCTTAAATGAAATAACAATAACATTATTTAAATAACAATACTGAGGGATGACTATCCCACAATAAATCAAAAAAGATATGAGATCTTTGAAAACTTTAGTCTTTAAATATTCAAGGTTTTCAAATACATTCACATTTACTTTGAAAGTCCTTCATAAATTTAAGTTGAGTCTGAAATATTGAGCTAATTTGTCAACCGTGTTTGCTGCAAAGCAATACAGGACTTGCAAACTAAAATAATTCCCATGTATTTATCAGATAGTGAGTCTTATGATCTGAAGATATTTAGCACACATAAGATGAATGATGAGAAGACAAAAATATCAATATGTTGATTAAATAATGCAAAATTAAAAATTAAAAATAATAAAATTTTAAAAGCAGACATAAATTTAGCATAATATCTTTAAATCAGGACAGTATAAAATTATAAATATATTAAATTACATAGAATTTTTATTAAGAATTTATACATGATATTTAATTCCTATATTGATACATAAATGTATGTATTATTATACATATTAAATAGCAAAAGACTTTGCAGAAATTTTTGTTTCTTCAGTTATACAACAATAGGTTTGCTGAATATTTACTTTGTGCCAAGTGTTACGCTACTGTTTACAGAAACTTTTAAAACTTAAAGTATAATGAAATAACAACCAAATCAATGAAAATTGATATTTTTCTGTATTAAATTTTTTAATGTTAGATAAAACTTGCTTTAATTTTTTTATTAATTCATTTATTTAGCTTATATGCTGATTATAGTCTCTCTTCCCTCCTTTCCTCTCACTCCCTCACCTCCTCTATATCTCCCCAGTCCACCTCTCCTCCATATTTACTCATAAAAGAGTAGGCCTCCCATGGACATCAGCAAAGCATGACATATAAAGTGTCATAAGGCCAAGCACCTTACCCCAGTATTCAGAATAGGCAATGCAATCCAGTATAAAGAGTAGTAGGTTTCCAAGAGCCAGCCAAAACAATAAGGAAAGACCCTACTCATATTTCTGAGAGTCCAACAAGTAGACCAAGACTCACAAGTGTCACATATATGCAGAAGATATAGGTGATCCCATGCAGACTCCCTGGTTATTGGTTCAATTTATGTAAGCTCTCATGAGCCTAACTATCCATTTCTGTGGGTTTTCCTTGGATGTCATAACAGCCCTGGCTCCTACAACCATCCTCCTTCTCCTCAAAAATTAATTGTTACTTGTAATTATGTGGAGCTGCCTGCCTCTGTGTGTGTGTGTGTGTGTGTGTGTGTGTGTGTGTGTGTGTGTGTGTGTGTGTGTGTATAACATGAGGTTTTTGGCCTCATTTGAACAGAGGTCTAAACTTATAGAATTGTGATCTTAAAGTGTCTAGCAACCGCTGCTGTTTAGGACTGCCAAAATGACTCAGATGCTTATATTAACTTTGTTGTTTGGCCCATGTCTCAGGCACATTGCTAGCTAGCTATTTCATCTTAATTCAATCTATATTCATTAATTTGTCCTGCCACATGGCTCGTGGTTCACCTCTGTTCTTTACATGTTGCTTCCTTGGACATGTGGCTCGATTTCTCTCTCACTCTGCCCTACTACTACCTATGCTCTGATTTCTCCCACCTACTTCTAAGGAACCTGCCATGGAAAAAAAAAGTTCTTTATTCACAGCATACATAAAGACATTCTTGATGAGGGAACGTCTTTCTGTATGCTGTGAATATCAATCTTTAAATAAAGGAGCTGTTTTGGTCTATGAGAGGCACCATAGAAAAAGTGGGCAAAGAAATCACAACATAGATAAGAGAAACAGGACAGAGTCAGGCAGACTGAGCTAGATGCCCCCCCCCCCCAAAAAAAAACATATAAAAAAACAAGTCAGCCACAAGCTGCGTGGCAGACAGATTAATAAAAGTAAGTTCCTCTGGCTTCCCGAGACCAAAAAACACTACTTTCAACAGATGGCACCCAATGGGACCCCAAGATCCCAGCAGCCTTTTATGAATGGGGTTGGCCACTCCCCCTTCAGGAGCCTGGGACCCTGGATAAGCGTCTTTAGGCCTTATCAGCTGACACCTCAATTCCACCACACATTCCCACATCACTTTTCTTTCTTTTTTTTTTTGTTTAACTAAAAAGGAAGGCTTTAATTTTAATATAGCAAAATTATATATAATAAAACAGCTATTAAGTAAGAAATATAGTTATAATATTTAGTTTATTTGTATTTAACGAAATTATAGAAAATATTTTATTTTGTGCCTATAAGGTTTTATATTTAATATTTTTTAAAATAAGAAAAATTACATTTATAACTATTAAATTTTTACTTATGTTAAAGACTATAGAAAAATATAATATTGTTTGTGTAAAAAGGAAATGTAAGCAATTTTTAAAGTTTAGAAATGACAGAGATGACACCTGTCTGTCTTGGCAGTCATTTAAAGTTTTTTTGTAATGTTGGAGCATTTATTTTTAGCCTGTAGGTCTAGAATTTTTGACATATTTTTTAGTGAAGCAGGAAATTTGAAGGACTGCTTTGACCATTTTGGAATAGTTTATCAGTCTTTTTTTTTTTTTTTTTTGTCTCTTGAAGAATGTCTGGCAGATTTTCTGCAAAGCAGGGACCTGAATGACTATTATGGCTTCGTTTTTCAAAGTCTAAAGGTCACATTTTTATGGAACTTGTATGTCTATTTTATATAGTATATTGTTAAATAATTAATATAAGAACAATTTTTTTTGCTTAGGGACTAACTTTTGTCATAAAGAAAATAAAATTTATAAGAAGTTTCTTTGATACCCATTTTTATCTTGAAGTAGATTGGTACTGCCAGGAGCAGACCTGTTTCACTGTCTAGAAAAGTCTAAGTTTTAAAAATATCTTAAATGCTATATTTTGTAAGTGTTAGAAGTGTTTGAAGATTATTTATTTATTTGAAATATATCTGCATACTTAAAAGATCTAAGATAACATAACTATAAGTTTGGTTATTATAAGTGACTATTAATCTGTATTTTTAATTATATATTTACTTTTAAATGTGTATATGTCTGTGTGTGTGTGTGTGTGTGTGTGTGTGTGTGTGTGTGTGTGTGTGTGTGTATAAAAGAGTGATTGTGCCTGTATAGGCCTGAAAAGGGCATCAATAATAACTGTGAACCACCAGACATGGGTTCTGTGAAGCAATCATGGGTCTTTTAGAACAGCCAATTCTATTGCTTACTGAACCATTTCTCCAGGGCATACAATGAGTTATAAACAACTAATGAAAATTTTGAGAAAAAATTATTTGACAGTATCCTTCACACAACTCTTAGAAATAACTTTTAAACAAACTTACATATTAAAAAATGTCATAAATTACAAATGAAACAAAATAGGTTCCACTTGATTTAAACATTATATTTTATATTGATGTACCAAGTATTAAATGGTTCCCCTTTAATATTTATGACTTTTACACTTTTACGTATCAACAAAATTTCTGTAATTTTTTAATTACTGAAAATGTAAATTTTATACTTTGTTATGCACATATATGAATAACCAACTCTCACCTTTTTGCAAAAAAAAGATATTTCTAAATAAAGCACAAATACTGGAAATTATATGATAATTAACAAGTAACTACTTGCTGTATTTACAATAAGTATTCTAAACAATAAAAAGAGGAAACAAATGGAAAAAAATTACCAGCCTACATGACAAAAATGTATAGCTAAGTTTTTACTTAGGAATAAATTACTTCAGCACATTATAAATTAGTGAGGAAACAATACTACTACAGAAAAAGCATAAATAGTTAATTCATAGGGAAGTAAGTGTTTATTTCCGAAAAGTAAATTAAGAGATACGTATCTTTTCCATTTAGAAATATATGTCACTATAATAAGCTATAAGACTTTTTTTTTATTTTATATCCAGACCACAGTTTCTCCTCCCTCCTCTCCTCCTAGTACCTCCTGTCCCATTATGCCTCTCCCCTCATCTACTCTTCCTCCATTTCTATTCATAAAAATGGGAGGTCTCTCATAGATATCAACAAAACACGGCTTATCAAGCTGTATTAAAAATAGGCACCTCCTTTTCTATTAATTTTAAGCAAGGCAACCCAATATGAGGAGGGTCCCAAAAGCCGGCAATAAATGCAGAGACAGTTTCTGTTCCCCTGTTAGGAGTCCCACAAGAAGACAAGTTACACAAGAGGCTTCCTGGTGATTGGTTCAGTCTCTGTGACAAACTTCAAAACTTCTGTTGATAACCATTATTCATGAAATACAGATAAAACTCATAATTTTATGATGACATTTCTCAAATTATATGTAATATAATTTTAAAATGTTTACATGCATGCATATTTTCACTGTAAAAAATGCTTATAGTTTTACTCATTACTTCTTATACTTGAAAGTCACAAGTATAGAGAATCATTTTAGATAAGAAAGAAAAAGCTGGGAATATGTTTAGGGCCAGATAAGTGTCAGATTATTTTAGAAATTGCTAAATGAAGTCTTTAATGAAATTTATATTAGCAACTCAAATAATATTTTTAAATCCAACAGTCTAACAAATGCAATCCAAAGCTTAAATAATTTGACATTTATGTTCTGATGAATAAATAGAAAAATAGTAAATATATTTTCTCTTTAACCAAAATTAAACCACTATTTTTAAATAAGAGCAGAAAACTCAGTATATATAGGAAAAGCACTGTAATTCATAACGAAATAGTCTCATGTCTGAGCTGAAATGTTTCAGACATTATGAGTTATTATGTGACATAAAGGCAGTCATAGTACAAAGTATACATGTATGTTAAAAAACCTTAGCCTACAAGGATGTTATGCAATGTAGACTAACATTTAAATTTAGTTAGTTGTATATCTAACACCAAGTTTTTGTGTATGGTATTCATATGCATTTCTAGCTCACAGCCTAAGAACATAGGCTGCAAACATTTTTTTTCCTATGATAAGAAGGTAAAATTACTATGGTAGATCATGTTTATCAGAAATCTAGCTATCTATATATTTCTACGGTTGTAAGTAATACATGGTTTCTGTATTCTAAGTTTACTACATACTTACCAAAATACCTGCTGTGATTCAGCCAAATAACATTTGTTCTTAATTACAGGAAGTACAAAGTATAAAGGAATAAAGTTCATCCAAATGAGTCAGCTACCTTACATCCAAATCAGTGAGAATGTTTCCTGGTGAAACTAATAGAACATTAGACCAAACTTTGCTTTACAAAGAGGTATGTTTCTTGCATAATAAAAATAGTTAAGTATAGAATCTTCTTAGTAGTTCATTGTTAGTATCAAGGTTACATATATACTATTTTTGTTGTTCCCAGATGTCATTTCTCAACATATTTTACATGAATTTTTATTAAAATTGCAAGGGCATTCTGGCAGCTTCATGACTCCAATTCATACAAATCAGCATCCTCAGATGGCAAGAAGTATTCTGCAAGTACTTTTGTAAAAGGCTTAGTAACATTTTCTTGTGCTTTTAATTTATTACATGAGCCGATAAATAGAATATCTTAGCACTTTGATCTCTTATTATAAGGAAAAAGTAAAGTTGGCAATAAAATTAGAAGGAAATGAAGGTCAATGGTAGATGCACAATAGTGCCAATAACAAATAGTGAGATGGAAAAGAGATAGTACAAAGGTTAAATGAAAGCTTAAACAAGATACTCAAAAAGTAGCTCAAGAACAGTATTATGGAATTCTATCCACATTATAAGTACACTAATAATGGAACATTGTTCAGCCTTAGCCACAAAAAAATAAAGGTAAAATGAACATATATGTATAAGCAATTATCAAGATAAGAAACTGAGGATGTTTTTACCTGAGAAAACTAAGTAGTAAAATAGAGTATGGAAATTATTTCTCCTTTAGTAAATTCTTATGAAATATCACTTTGACTGTAGGCAAAGCATCTATTCAAACCAGGCTTTTCTCCTAAACTCAGTCCCCAGAACAAATCTTTATTCATATTAGAAGAAATTTCCAGACATCCTCTTTTGTTCATTTCTAAATAGATACAATTATAACACATTCCCTCTAAATATCATACTTACAATGGTGGAAACTTCTAAAAACCAAAAATATACCTAGGATAAAAATAATACATTATCATTTATTCTTTTAAAAATCATCCTTTTATCTGTGATATTTAAGAAAAAGAAAGAATATAGCATATAATTTTGATTTTTACAAAATCAGTTGTATAAAGAAAAAATTTACTGAATGGAACAAAAATTATTAATACAAATTCTGAAATTTCTTTGAAAAATTTTAAGTTGTTTAATCTGTAATTTACAGGTTTGTTGTGTTTTCTTCCACTTTAATGATTTGTAGATTTGACACTTTGACATGCACTCATGTACATAATAGTCATCTTACAAAGCTGTAAATTGGTTAATTTGGTTGGTTACAGAGAATCAGCCTAAGGCTTTCAAACAGCCAACCTTAATATACCCAGTAACCTTACAGTAATTGCCAAATGATAGAAACTGTATAAAAGCAGAATGGATTTCTATGGAAATGTTAGATTTAAGGAGATTCAAAGAAGCAATAGTCATATAAGACATTCCGTCACCATTTATAAAGCAAATGTTAAATTATTGGTTAATTTGTAATAGAATTGTCTCTAAAGACTTGACAGACATGACTACATCAGTGTTAGAGGCTGGGCCTCATTTACAGTGGAGGTCCTGTTAAAAGCCTGGAGCTAAAACCATAGAACAATGTAGTAGAGCTGGAGGAATAGAAATCTCCAAAGACTAACTTCCTGGGAAGGGAGAATATGCTAATGTAGAAAGGCATAGTAGGACAGGACCAAAGGACCAGAAAATTGGCTCAAACCAATTGTCAAGGCATGTACATATGCATATCCTTATGAGCCAACCTAGAGTATGCCTGAGAGCCTAGCAACAGCCACTGCCCAACATTCGTTGCTTAGAATCTGCCTAACAAAAGACCCTGTCAGGTGTTCTGATCACTCAAAATCTTCCTAGCAACAGATGCTATCAGATCTCCTGATTATGCCCAGCCACTGAGGGACAGTTATGCAATATCATTAGATTGTGACAAAGTCTTGGTACTGGGAGGAGGGTATATAAGGCTCTCCTCATTGTTTAATAAATGAGTTAGTCCTTTTCAACTGACTCTCAAGGTCAGTGCTGTTGACTCCTCACCTTCTCACCCCCTCCCTTGAGGGAACTTTTAGGACCCGACAACAGAAAGGCACTCTATATATAATGATAAAACCCTGGATTTTGGGCCAAATGGTAGCCTTGAATGCTTGGGATATAATTCAACAAGCAGGAAAGAAGGTTTAATCCTTTTATAAAAGTGATCTAAGGGCCAAAAGAAATCTTTACAGATTTCCTACAAAGACTGACTTCAGCAGTAAATAGAATGGTAACAGATTCAGAAGTTAGGCAAGTAATAATTGAATCTCTGGCTTTTGAAAATGTTAACTCACAGTGCAAAATAATTATTTGACCCTCACAAGCAAGATCCTTGGAGAATTAGATCCAAGATACAATTAATATGGAATCTTATGATTATGATGGTAACTTGGTGAGATAAGTTATTTACAGACATTTAAAGAAAATTTAATATATCTAATGTTTCAACTATGAAAATCAAAGTCACGTAAAAAGTAACTGTAAACTAAGTATTCTTAGAAGCAATGATTTTGCTAACAATAACCACAACTGAATCCCCTCCACTCTGGAGCAAGCAGATGAAGCAATGATGTTTATTGGTCTCGGGTGGCTAGAGGTCTAGATCTATAGACTTGTAACCTTAGACTGCTTAGCCGCCCACCACTCTATGCTGGCAGGCACAGCCCAGCCCCACATTGGGCTGCCAGATATAGCAGTAAATCTTACTGAAAATATATTAATGTAAGATAAATATTTATTGGTAAAAAAAATTAACACTCACAATAACTATTGCTTAGGAATATACTTGAACAATCGAATGGACAAGCCATGGACCTTAATCTAGTCTCTCTAGAAGGCAGGAACAAACAGGACTTTCCAAGATCCCAGCAGCCCTTCTTGAATAAGGCTGGCCACTCTATCTTTAGGATCCCAGGACCCTAGATAAATATCTTCAGACCTTATAAGCTGACACCTGAATCTTACCATAAGCAGAATTTATGGCAAAGGAGGGCATTGAACTAATGAGTGTAGGTTAAGAAGAGACATACAAAGTAACATTCTATCTTTGGGAAATGTTCTTATCGTGCATTTTCAGGCCCCATATCAAATCTAGTTCAGTCTTACCCTGTCATGCTAGTAGAAATGTCTTCCCAGAGCAATTAGACAACCTAAAGCCTAATCTAAAAAACAAACAAAAAATCATTCTGCCCAAAACAATGGGACAGCTGTAGAAAAGAAGACAAAAATTCAGGAAAAAATGAAGCAAATATGTTGGTAAGCTTCTACAAATGAACAAACACTGAAATTTAAACTATGAGTCATTTAAGATCTGGTAGACTCAGGTGCAGATATTGCAATAATTTTACCAAAATCTTAGCAATCAAGTTGGTCCCTTCAGGTGGTAAATGTTCAGCTTTTGGGAACTGGGAACATTATCCCAGATAACTCAGAGCATAAGATGACTCAAATGTATAGAGCCAGAGGAACAGAGAGAAAATCTAAGCCATATGTGAGTAACATTGCTATAAATTTATGGGGATGTGACTTATTACAACAATGGAATACTCAAATTAACATTTATCCAATCTCAGAAATGACTCATAAATTAACATGTTTCTTGGGAAAATATTAGAAGATTTTATGAGAAATCATCACTAATCAATCTGGTTATAGTAAAATAAGGCACAGAAGCTACTTATCTTTCAAAAGTAACAACATCTCTACCTCTAAAATGTTTCAAATTTAAGCCTATATGAGGTCACCAATATCCTTTAATAAAAGAAAAAAAGTTGGCCTTAGAACAGCTGGTAAAGGAGCAGTTAAGTGTTCTGTATATTAATTAATCAACCATCCCTTGAAATTCTCCAGCATTTGTTATTAAATAACTTACAAAATTAATAATGATAACAGATCTAACAGTGGTTAAAAGTTGACTGAACTACAATCTGGACTCTCTACAATCTGGAGTTCCTATGCCTTCTCTGTTAACTAAATAATGTCATATCACAATTAAAAGATTATTCACTATAACTCTACAAGAACAGGACAAGAAAACATTGCCTTTAAAGTGCAAACTTATAATAATCCTTGGCCTGTAAAGAGGTATCAATGGAAGGTACTACCACAAGGAATGTTGAATGACTCCACTCTGCCAATATTTTGTACGCAGCCATTAGAAGTGATACATAATGAATTCCCACAATCTATCATTTACTATTACATATATGATATCTTTTTGGCTGACTAAAATATAAATACTTTAGAAAAAATGTTTAAGGAAGTGAAAAACATACCTAGATGAGGATTTAAATTGCTCCTGAAGAAACACAAAGAGTGATTCTATTAATTATTAGGATGTAAAACAGGACTACAAAAATTAGACCCCAAAAGGTGAAATTGGGAAAAGTAGATTGCAAATTCTTAATGATTTTTGAGATTGCTAGGATATATTTTCAATTTATGGACCACTATTGGGATTAAAAATACATTTACTGAATTATTTATTCAAAACCTTAGGTAGTGATTAGGACTTAAATATTTCAAGAGAATTATCAGCTGAAACTGAGAAACAATTGGCTTTAGTGGAAATAAAATTGCAGTATATGAATGCAGACCTTAATAGCATTCTTGTTATTTTATGCTTTAAGCATTCTACTTTAAGAATTTTAATACAAAGGAAAAATATTATATTGACATGAAAATGTTTACCATATAAACTTAGTAAGAAATTAATGACATGTGGAAAAGTTTTCTTATTTGAATTTTTAAGAGAAGTTAAGACTTTATCAACTGACAGGAATGGGCCTATCAATTTTTTTTATACCTTTAACTAATGAAGAGTTTACTTTTTATGGGTAAAAATAATGAACTCTGGCAAAGAGCTGGCAGTAACTTGAGAAATATTAACTACAGATATTCCCAGGGGAATAAGTGAAAAAATAAGTAAGTGAAAAAAGAAAGAAAACAATTTATAATGATAACTTTCTAGAGCCCCTACATTTTATGCTGATGCAAAAGAATCAGGAAAGGCAGGTTACAAATCAGAAAAAGTAAGTAATGTGGTTCAAAGCTTTTATAATTCTGTCCAAAAGTCACAGTTATATGCTATTATGATGGTATTAATGGAGTTACAGAAACTCGTAACATAGATACTATCAGTATGCAGAAAGTGTTGTTTTACACATCAAAAATTCTGACTTTATTAGTCTGAAGTAAATTTATTATTTATTCTTTTATAAGAAATAATCAGGAATATAAATCATCCCTTATATATGAGGATATTAAATTCCATATGGGTCTATCAGACTCTCTAGAACAAAGTATTAATGAAATAGATAAATTATTAATAAGAAATTTGCTAGAGGCCTCAGAGTTTTAAGGAAAAATTACAACATACCAATAACAAACATTTTTTAAAAATGCTCATTATTTGACAGCAAATCAAAGAAATTATAAAAAGATGTCCTAGCTATTCCTTGTATAATCAAACTCTATTACCAATAGGAAGTAATCCTAAAGGTATACATAGAAATGATTTTTGGCAGGAAAATGTACATTGTTTATTTTACAAAATGTGGAAAATTAAAATATGTAGACATACTACATATTTTTAGGTTTTTAGGATTTAAATGGGCAACTGCTTTGAGTTTTTAAAAAGGCTGATTCTGAAATCAAAATTTTCTAGGAATCATAGCCATCCTATGAATGCCTGTACAAAGTAAGACTGACAATGTTTCAGCATGTCTTTAGAAAAATAAGTTTCTTTCTTATTATAAAATAAAGCATATTACAGGTATGGCACAAAATTCTACATGAAAAACAGTCATAGAACAATCAAATAGAACTCTAAAAGATATTCTATATAAACAAGAAGAGGTACCAAATGTTTCCCAAAATAGACTACATAATGCTTTTTTAACTTCAAATTTTCTCTACTAATTAAAAAGGAACAACAGTATCAGAAAGCCATTGGACTACAGAAAAAAAAAAACCTACTGAACTAAATTAGTCCATCTACTTCAAAGATGTCAAGAATGGAAAGGAGGATATGTTCTATTGGAGAAGGGTTTTCAGTTTTGTTTCTACAGGTGAAAAGTTATGGGCACCATCAATATTAGTAAAGACTTGATTCAAAACAGGAGAAACTTCCTGATGAGGAGAAATGATGACACATCTACCAATCAGACAATTCTTTAAATTATAAGAAAACCTCTTTAAACAAGGGTTGGAGCAGATTTCTGTTTTTGTCTTTACCGGAAGCTAGAAATATCTATCTTCAACAAGTCAAAAGACCTTGGACATCCACATATCTAAAGTAGAAGAGAGGTCCATATAGAAAATACACAAGCAAAGAAAAAGGAACCTATTTGTACCAATATACTCTACAGGGTAAAATCTTACTTCTTAGAATATTTGTCTTCTTACTTCTAAGAAAAGTTGAAGTCCTAGATTTTTTTTAAAGCTGGCTTTGGAGTTGAAGTGTGGCTCTCTCCTCGAAATTTAAGCATGCTTTTAAAGGAAAATGTAAATTCTCTGTATTATATCAAAAGAGCTACCTAATATAGAGCAGAAGAATAATCAAAATTAAGTGACTATTCTATTGTTACTATTGTTACTAATCTTTTATATAAATTTTATATCAAAATTTATAAATATATATGTTATACTTTTTGTCATGATATTGATGATCATATGAAGTACTAAATTATTGCAGAAAAAGGCTCTATCTAGATTCCTATACATTATTTTTGGTTTCTGTTTCATCAGTTTTCCACAATGAACTATAATGATGCCTACCTGCTACTTTTGAAGTCTCCAAAAGGAAGATGGGGCACCACAACTAGATAATTTCACATGGACTATGACGATGACACTAGACTGATAAATACTAACCAGAGACCAACTTGGGATTATAAACTTATCTGTACAATGTCAGGGTAGCTACCTGAGATGAACCAGCCTCACTGACTAGTCTATGAGGACCGATGACAAGGCCATTATACAAAGACTGGAAAACAAATGATGTAGCTATCTATTGTAGGACTTGACAATTAACAATTTTTTTCAGGATTCCCTAAACATGCTGTCATTTCCTGACAGCAGGAAGTAAATTTAAGAACATGATGCCCACATTCCCAAGAGGTGGAGTAGGTGGATTTTGGTCTTTCAATGGGATATGGGTAATTGTCATTATTTCAAATGATTGGTAACTATTGTTATTGGTAATGGTTAGGAAAAAAGACTGAACAAGGGATATTAAATTCAAGGTTCTTGTTTATAAACAAAAAAGAAAAATAAAAAAGGAGATACAGATATGATAGGATAAAAAGTAGATTATTGAATCTACTCTGAGAAAAAAGAAATACAGATATGATAGGATATAAAGGTACATTACTGAACCTACCTTTAAAAAGCAATTACTAGTTTTAAGTAGTTTACATCTAATTGAGTTTTTGCATTTTGTATTCAAAATGTGTGTGGTGATTCAAAGTTGAGATTAATTTTGTTACTGTACATATATTTCTACTCTAGTTCAAGGTATGTATCTAAAGAATTCATCTAATAATATAATACAAAATACTAGTCTTTGAAAATTATTACCCACTAATTAGTATGTAAGTAAATGCAACTTAGTAGTTAGATATTACAATAAAACTTATAGTCATATTAGATAGTTTTTCAAGGTCAACTAGATATATTTTAGATAGATCATGTTTAGACACTTCAAAGTTCTAAAAATCTCTGTATTTTGTATTATGTATTTTAATATCATAGGTTCTTTTTATTTTTATGACAATGAGACATATCTGTTCCTTGCAGCAACAATTTACTTCAGAGAAGATAATGGGCATCAAAGAAATTCCACATGGAGTTGACTTTATTTGTGGCAAAGTTATCCAATGGGCAAGAAAGTAATTTTGCCTCAATTGGTGACTGTATTATGTTTGAAATGAACAAAGAAGTGTATAGGTTTGAGACCTATTAAAGATAGTTTTCTGTTGGTAATACAAGTTAGATAGAAAGTGAATTAGGTACAATCCTTTGAACTCACCAAAATAGGATAAATAATGAAATATTTTCTTTAAATTTATCAATTGTTAACTGACTGGACATTATTGATGTGATTATATATGCACCTATGTGTATATAGAGTACATAGTTTTTGCACCTACTATAGTTTTTCTTATATTAGTTATAACCTTTTTATTTTTGACATGAATGGAGTTATTTAATAAAAACAGTATAGACTATCAGAGCACAGAACCAAACCATGAAGGTCAAGGAGTGGTGACCCACACTTTTAGGTGGCAGAGATCCTCTGTATCTTTGTGAGTTCAAATCCAAATAGAGCAAGGCAGTGGTGGCATCCAACTTTAATCCTAGCACTAGAAAAGTTGATTCAGAAATTGAAATATTAAGGTGAGGAAAGAAAGATAAGGTAGGAGAAAACAAGTTCTTCCTTTTGGTTGCATTTCCAGTCAACATGAGGCCTCCTGGAGATAGTACCTACCCTGTTCAGGCTAATGAGTTAGCTGAGTGAGAATAGGCTGTTCCCTATCTCTATGATATTTCAGTATTCACCAATACTGAATATCACCAATTCTCTTCATTTTAATATAATACAAATTGGAATTTAATTCAATACTAATTAGAATACATATGTTCTAATATATAGATATATAGATATAGATATGCTTGGAATCATTCCATTTTCCATATTCTAGAAAAAAGATGCATCAATTAGGATGTATTTTTTCTCATATGGAAATGTTGACCTATAGGCATTTTGGACATAAAAATATACATTTATAGGTACGAATATAGCTCAGTGTAAGATAAGGATATATATAAGTATAAGCATGCATGCCCCAAAGCTGCCTCTAGTTTAATCCTTAGCACCGTCAAAAAATCATAATGATTAATTTAAACTCATTCCCTGGTATTTCACAACTTTTCATATCTAAATAGTAATGATAGGATAGTACATTTATTGTCTATAATGTGCTTTTAAAGTGGAGATTTACCTTTATCACAAATGATGGTTTTATTTTTATGGCAATAATGATGCAACTAGATTAATAAGAACTGTATTATTCAAATTAAATATGCCCCATAAAGGAATAAAAATATCCAAGGATCAATTTATTCTAGGATTCATGATAACATGTCTTTTCATTTTTAGAACCAGTTTATGCATTTAAACACAGTGATGTGGAAGTAAAAATTCTTAGTTAATTTATAGACTTTCTAATTGTTTCATGGTTTTGAGTTCATTGCTTCAATTAATAGGAATACAGCCAAATTCTTTTCAGAAACTTTGCTCATATAATTTCAAGAATTACTGGTAGAAGACTCTTAAGAATTAGTTAATTTTACAAGATATTTCTATATTCATCAATTCGAAAATAATTAGTACAAATTGACCACATCAATATTTGCCTTAATATAATTGGTTATTAAAGGCTATTTTATTTTCAAAAATTAGCAAAATAAAAAAACAGTGACTTTGTAAGGTAAATATGTTAGAACATTTAATATTTACAAATATAATATCTGCTCTAATTTAAGTCAATTAATTCTTCTTTAATAATAAGACAAAATAGATTTTTAGCACTATTTATTGTGTGTTTCATAGATAAATAATAATAGGAAGGAATTATGTTTGCTGTAGGTAAAAAGACTTCTTTATAAAAATCAGTCTTATGTGGTAAGATTAAATCATTGAAAATTATTATCTTCATGGTCATATAGAGATATGAATATTGCATTGATAAGAAACTAAATTACCAAGTCATATATTTCATAGTTTTTGCACTATTGTTAATAGTGACAATATATTTCCACAAAGCTCCCCTTGCATACTTGATTTATTTCTCATTTGATGGATTTGTGATATGATCAGTAACAATATTTTTTTAATCTGGAGATAATTTGAGGTGGGACATCATATCAGTTTATTTTTTAGCTTGTTCAAATAATACACATATGTTTACATACTTGTAATGACATTCAAGGAAAATAGTAAAGATTTTCTCTCAGGCATGAAGGAGGCAGATGTCTTCTTTAATTTGATCAGTCACAATTCAAAGACAATCAGAATCTTGTTGGGTATCTCCTGTGGGGTGTGTGTGTTTTGTGTGTGTATGCACTCGTGTGCATATCTGTATGTGTTGTACAAGTGTCTTGGCATATGTGTGTGGATAACAGAGAACATTCTTGAGTGTCAGCTCTCACTTTCCATCTTCTTTGATGAAAAACCCTTTCAATTTTTGTTACTCTTTTTACCAGACTAGCTGGTCCACAGTTTCTAGTGAGTATCCTGTCTCTGTCTCTAACTATTGCACTGCTGAAATAACATATGCATGCACTACCATGTCTACTTTCGTGTGCTTTCTGTAAATTCAAACCTAGGTCATTATGCTTAATGTATAAGTGTTTTCCCCACTGAAATATCTCTCCAACTCCTGCTTCTATGCACCTACATAGTAAGGCTTTAATATTCTCTAGTGTATGGATCTGCTATGTTAGTGATCCATACACCTGCATGATACTTCTATATATATTTTAAATAATTCTCCTATGGATTTCTTTATGTGGCATAACATATTTTGTCACAGTAATTCTTATTTTTTCTTCTCATTTCTGAGTCTCAATTCTGTATTAATGTCACAGAAACTCTGAGAGTAGTGATTTGCTATTTATAATCAGTAATTCTCAAATATGATATGCTTATGCTAGAGCCAGGTATAGTGGCATGCACATGTAGTCCCAGCTTCTTGAGATGCCAATATAGGGAAATCACTAGAGGCCAGTAGCAGCAAACTCAGCAACACTATGTCCAGAAACTCTATGCTAGATAAAACATTTTTCTTGGTTATCTAGTTTCTTCTTCTGTCTAAAGTTTCAGATAAAAATGCTACTTAAGCAGTCTTCTTTCTATTCAGGTATACATAAATTAGATCTAAAGAAGATGAAAAAGAATAAAATCAATGAAAATATCTACTAGTGTTTTGTCTGCTAGACAATAAGAACAATTCCTTCAGAGTGTGTGAGCATGTTTTTTTCTTTTCACCTTGGTAAGTTTTCTTTTTAAGTCTGTTTGGGATTTTGATGAATAAACAGATCAGAAATGATAGAGGAATTTCAAAGCCCAAATAATTTTGTCTGCTGAACTGTTTAGTATGGCCAAAGCTGAGTATTTAGCATTATTCATTCTAAAGTTTTTTTTGTGCATGCATATTTTTGTTTGGATTTGAGGAGGTTGAATTTGACTGATTATTTTAATTTGGCAGGAATCTCTGGTCTGGAGTTTCCTTTTCCCAAAACTCCTTCAGCCTTGCCCATAGAGTCTACTGAGAAGGAGAAGCTAGATAACCCCAAGCTGTAAGCAGGATTTGGTGAAGTCTTACATGGATTGCTAGCTTTGAGGTTTATGCTGGTTATATATATATATATATATGTTTTGCCAACATTACACAAATTATTTTCATGTGAAAGGAGAGAACATCAATTGAGGAAATACTCCATAAGATTAAGCTGTAGGGATTTTTTTTTCTTAATAGATGAAGAAGAGTCCAGCCCATTATGGATGAGGTCAGGCCTGGAATAGTGGTCCTGGTTTCTACAAGAAAACAGGCTGAGCAAGGCACAGAGAGGAAGCCAGAAAGCAGCACTCTTTTATGTTCCCTGCATCAGCTCCTGCCTCCAGGTTCCAGCCTGTTTTGAATTCCTGTCTTGCAATTTTTTAGATGATGAACAGTGATTTGAATGTATTAGTCAAATAAACCCTCTCTTTCCCAAGTTGCTTTGGTCATGACATTTCATCACAGCACTTGTAACCCTAACTGGGGCAGGGTTATATATACTTCTTCCATGGTTTCAGAGAACCACTGAGACAGGAAGCAGGTGGCATGCCTGTGTGAAAATCCTCCGACACCACTGTATGAAGCTGTGAAAGCAATTCCTTGGTTATATTGGAGGCCACATCCCAAAATGTTGGAGATGTCAGAGCCATGGAATATCTATCAAGATTTGTATGCAGGTAACAGAATGATCCAAGTCGATGGATGTACGTTAGAGGAAGCAAAGATGGAGAGGCAGATCAATTTAAGCATTTTGACACTGGGCATGTAGCTTCAGTGTTTTGTGTTTGCTTTGCTGGGATCTGATCTTACATTGGTCCACTAGATACCCATTGTGTTCTATGGATGCCTTTTGGAATGGTAACTGGTATATGTTGGAAATATTCAATTTCCTTTTTGAAGGTGTGATATTTCTGTAGGAATTATAACACTGGAGCAAGGTGTTAAAATGTATAGCCTCTCTCTACTTCCAGGTCAGTCTTTTCTTATGCTTCAGTTGAAGATATAAGCTCTCAGCTTCCAGCTTCTGCTGACAAGCTGATCATGTGCAGCCATGCCTCTCAGTCCTTTTGGATGCTTATTCACCCTGTCACTGTAACACACACACAAAAACCCTTATAGAAATTGCTTTGACTATGGTTTTTTTTCTTAATGACATATCAACCTTATTCTATTCTCACTCATATATTTATATATTGTCAAATGTATTTTTTTCTTCAGATTGTGAGAATTATGAGTTTTGATCTAAGGTTTTTTTTTGTTGTTGTTAACTTTGGGAATAATTTACACATGTCATTTTTGGGGTCCCAAGCTGGATAGGGTAGTTGCTTCTGGAGCACATTACTTTCATGGCAATCACAGTAGTGCATACATAAGTCAGCATTCTAAAGCACATTCACATTCTGCTTGGGTGGTATCTGCTACATTCTATTGTGGTAGCAAAACATACGGCTATTAAGTAGTCACTAGGGAAGATTATTATTGTGTGTTGTACATGAGAAAGAGCTAGGGAACTCAATTTAATTGAATAATAATCTTTTCTTCATTGTTCTCAAGAATACTCAAGTAACTTCTCTCTGATTACAAAAACCTTTACTCATTCCTTAAGTATACATTCAAGGAAATTATATGCAGATGTAATAAATATATACACAGTTATGTATGGACCTTCTTTATCTAACACGTGTATCTCAGTAAGTATTGCTTGCAAATACACATATAATTGCTGTATTTATCATAATAGAGCTGTTTATTATTATATAAAATGGACATACACTCATTTATTTTAACAAATGCTCTATCAGTAGGCATTTGGTTTGTTTCTATTCTTCTTCAATCTTAACCAATGCTGCTAAAACTACAATTTAAAATTTTTGTAGATACCTGTAGAAAGTATTCCTAGGAATGATACTGCAATCTCTAGTTGTTATTGGATTTTAATTTGCTGGATTATCAATGAATTTTTCCATAAAAATCAATTAAAACCACATAAAAATGTAAAAATATAACTGATTACTTATACCCTTATTTACCCAAATGAGGCCACTTCATCTTTGCAACGCTTGTCAATTAGAAAAAGATACTTTGCACGTTTAACCTGAATTTTTGTTTTTGTGCATGGGAATGTCACATAGTCATATGTGGCAGATATCTCTGGTCTGGAATATCCTTTTCTAGAAACATCTCTACTCCAGGCCATAGATTCCAGATAATGATACTTGCATTGTCTTATATTTTCCTTCCAAGTGTATCCTCGTGTCACTTTTTAAGACCTTGAGATAAAAACTCATGAGAGCACATGAGCAAAAGTAATATGATTTTATGCCTAAATTGGTTAAATAATTAAATTACTAGAAAAAATGTAACACAAGGATGAAAACAGTGATTATTGATTTTGAAGCAGCAGTCACTAATTCACTTGATGAAGACAACACCCAATAACCCCATTTAACAAAAATGCCATGTCACTTTACAGTTGCAAGAGGGGAAAAAGAAAGACAAATCCTTATAATCAATTCTACCCTCTTCATGGAGTTTATATAGTCAAAATCATAACACCAAGAATAACGTGTAATCTAGTGATCGATATAGCCTCCCCTAAATATTGTGTTCCTAAATAAAATTATGAAAATTATAAAAATTAACTATGTATATTTAATTCATTGTACTGTGATCCTCTTAGGTGACATTTTTCTTCAAGAATATTTTATAGACATAGTATGATTTTTATTTATAACAATTTGGAATCACCCTTTGAGATACTAAATAAGTATTGAAATAATGAACTCAAAAGAATGTTACAGCTAAACTTATAACAAACTATATCGTAGTGGGTAACCTTTATTGTAACAATTGTAAAACTTACTGTGACTCACTAGTGGCTGATTAGAAGGTTGGGTTGTCAGTGACAGATAAGAAGTATATACTCTCCCCCAATATTAGAGCTTCAACGGTCTAAATACTTTATAAATAGCTTGTGTGATTCTCAGGCACTCATTATTTAATTTATCAAAACCTTCTGAGATTATTCACTTTGAAGTAATATCATTATTTTTACAGAATTATCTTTAAGTGAGACTTTTTGGTTACTAAGGCAATTCAACCAATCTAACTTTAATGTAAGCTATATTAAACTTTATAGTATGAAAACAAGCTGAATTATATGACTCCTGTGTGATTGGAGTATGTCTCTTTTGTTATTATTCAAATTTTTAAATCTCTATTGGTTCTTATTCAGAAATTTGAAGCGTTCTTTTTGAATGTTAAGGCCACTACCTCTAAGTGTCACTTATTTTCTTATATATTGAAGACCTAAGTAGACTCAACAAAATTTCCATTATGATTTCGCTTCTCTAAACAAAATTGCCTTAAGAGATTTGATATTAAAATTGGAATTATTTTTGATCACCACTTTTAAAAGGAGTTCAAAACCATTAGAAAATGCTACTGATCTTTACTGATATATATTTATTTTAAGTTCTTATATATTTTATCATATATTAGTCTTCCTCCTCTAATTGTTGTTTGTAAATAAGCATTCACAGCATCAACTCACTAAGGTATCAAATATCTAAATTATCTCCTATTTCACTATTTCCCTGCTATCTTTTTTTTTTTTTAAGATTCTTTTCTACTGTGGTTGGTATGATACTATACAATTTAATCCCATCACTTGAGTGGCAGAAGAAGATCTTTTTAAATTTCTGACCAAGGAAGGCTGCATCAATTAAGGTTCATGAGAGGGGCCACTCTATAAGGGAACAGGGATCTCTGTGTGTGTAGTGCCTGTGGTCAAAATATAAGAAGGCATATTTCTCCTCTGACACATCCCAGAAAAATGTCCCTATGAGAAGTAAAACCCATCCTTCCACCCTGTGGCAACTCAGGCTATGACTCACAGTAAAGGAGACCCAAAGACTGTTTTCAATTCTACTAACAGTATGAAAATATAGAGTAATACTTTTCACTCACAGATAGACACAACTACATCTCTTAAGTGTGTTTTGACCCAAAGCATTTATATATTGTGTTTCCTTCTACATAGGTTGCTATGTGACAATATGTAACATATCTTTATGAAGACTTGAAGATGTGATCCGGGCCACACAGTCAACCATTCAAACTAAGCATGTGCCCCAATTTACTGTGTATGAACATTATTCTCCATTTTCATTTCTTTCTCTTTTTATTTTTTGTTTTCTTCTGAAATAAAGTTTCTGTATAGGGCCAAGGATAACTTTGAAGTCCTATTTCCTGCCTCTACTTCCAAAGAGCAGAATGCAAAATTATGCTCATTTTTCTAAGTTTCTTCATGATCTGACCTTAACAGAATTAGAGCTCCCTAGCACCCCAGAGACAAACACTGCTGTCTCTTGGATACCAGAAGTATACCAAGGGGGATTATATCAAAACTCAAAAGTGTTACATTTTGTCTCATTTGGGCAGTGTAAGTCTTTGAAAATCACAACCAGATCAATTCCTTTCTCACTCTGCTTTATGGTTCATGATATGAATAATGTTCATTATACTCCATAGTCCCTCAACAACAGTAATTGAACCTTCTGTCCCATCTGCCCTGATTTTTCCACACAAAAAAGACGGACAGAAAGGGATCAATGAGAGACTAGAGTAAGAAAAACACCATTTTCCATAGACTATTGCATGAACAGATGTTCAAATTTTTAAACATAATAATTAGTAGTTACTAAAATTTTATTATATAGATATTATCGATATTTTACAGAAGAAGAAAATATAATAATAATAATAGCAATAGTGCAATCATAAAGTGTCTAGACTATATTGCATATAGTGTAAACCAAATGAAACATTTCCTCTTCCAGGTTTCTTTTGATGAGTGTTTTATCACAGCAAAACCCAACTGGAACACCTGATTAGATTTTGTACATTTGAACCAAAACTTTAGTGGCTTATAAAAACAGGCCTATTTCTTTCAGAATTCTATGGGTCTTCTAGGAAGTTCTGACCTTGATTATTTTGCTTTATCTCCATAATTAACTCCTGGCAACTTTAACAGTAAAATGACCATGATGGAATTTGAATGTATTTAATGGCTGCCAAACTATTTATAGTAGCCCTAGATTATAATAGATCATCTCTTCATTCTTTCAGATGGTTATCCAGCTTCAACAAGACTAGCATGGATTTCTACATGTGATATACTGAGAAATCCAAAAAGCAAATGAAGATGCTTTGGTGACCAACCACTTTTCAGTCCTCTGCTAATATCCTGTTTGCTAATGTCTTATCCACAGAAACACAAATTGAGAAGCCCAGAGTCAGTCTATATTGGCACACTTCTACTACAATGCTAGCTGTCAATATGGGTAACACATAATCATGCTAGAATTTCTTGTATTTTCTATGATTAATTATAAAACTACCATAATTATTCTTTTTCACCAGATTTAAAAGTTAATGTACAAATATATGTGTTCCTATCAATTCCAAATATTAATAACTGTTTAAGTCTCAACTCTTAACACCTAACATCTTGGTATAGTGTAACAGCTAAATGGATGATATAGGCTGGTAAATAAAATTAGAGAAAATGTAAAAAAAATAAAAAAGCATATTTGGACCTAGTTTTTATATGCTAAGAAGGGGCATAATACACCAGATACATATTGTCTCTATTTACTCCATGAGCTAATAGTGAAACAGAGGATCTGGATAATCCTGTGTGCTCTGCATATTTTTGTAGCCTTCTCTGTCATTGGCTGTATTTTATTAATTGTACTATATTGGCCTTTATGTTAAAATGTTAATCATTTGAAATCATTTTGGTTGCATTCTATTAAATAAAAGAATCATGTTATGGAAGTAATTTCTACCAAAGAATTCCTCCTCCAATGTAATAAGGAGGTGATATCTAAATGTGTTGTGTTGTGTGTGTGTGTGTGTGTGCATGAAATTATGAAAGGAAAGTTAAGCAATAATTTTCTTTCAAATGAACAACCACCTAAGATTTATTTTCTCTGTTATAAATAAACTAATACTGATGGCATTATGGATTTTTAATAATGTACTTCCTGGTTAACAGAATTGGAACATTATTTTTACATTATTTTTGAAAATTAGAAATTCTTTGAGACTTTGACACATTTGATAAGATTTCACTAAGTATTCTCCTCAGTCCAAATAAGAATGGGTTCAAGAGAAAAATATGAGTCATGATCAATAATAGATAATAATTGCCTCCTGACCCTTATTTAGCTAAAATGTGGTATTTGTTGGATATTCAGGCACTATTTAAGTATGTACAAAGAATCAGCCTTGGTAGACTGATACATACTTTAAATAAACCAAAATTATTCTAACAATGCAATGTTCCTGAATGTCAAAGTATCAGTGATGAAGTAACTCAGCTTACATTGTACAAAAAAAGTCAAAGTCAATTCATTCCTCAAGTGAAAGGTTTGAAAGTAATATTTTAATTTGTAACCATTCCTGATTATTTGTAGCACTATATATTGTTCAAATTTTTCTCATATTTGGTTTGTGATAACCACTTATGAATATGTTATTATACACTCCCTTTTTATGTGTTAAAACCTTTCTTCTTGGTGTTCTACAAAGACAGTGCAATCTTAGTAACCCAGTCCATAGCAGGGTTTCAAGAATTCTCTCTGGTGTAATGCCTTTAGAATTTTTTTAAAAGTAAATGCCTCAGGTTATTCATCATTTCACAGCTATCTTAGATCCATCCTGACACATAACTTAGAAAGACATTCTGTTACATTTCTGCGAAATTATTGTCATTTAATATCTTACTTGCATCAGTCCCAATGTATCTTACCCATATCAACACCTACATATCAAAAATTTCTGTAATAAAGATATTGCTTTGAAGGTCCTTTTCTGTAGATTCAAAAGAATAATTCTTGTATTTATAAGCTACTTTTGAACTTTAAAGCAGTTTTATGCATTTTATCTCATTGGACATATATGCTGTCTGAAATAAATAAAATAAATAAATAAATGTGATTTGCAGCATCTTCCTAGCCCTTTTAGTTATCTCTCAAAGTTATTAACCATATACCAATGAAGATAGTCTAAACAGACATTTGTCTCCCAATCTTTAATCAGTGAACCCCACATAAGAGGTACTTTCCCGGAATCACATGCTGGAAGAAAAATAATAGGCCACAGTCAGATGAGGAACTTGTTTTTCTGAAAGAGATTTTTATAACAATTCTAATAACCTATCAGACCACCATAAATAATTATAGTGTAACTACAGTGCTAGGCCATTAACAAATGGTACTACACATTGCCTAGGAGTGATTATCATGTCCTTGCTTTTTTAAAAAAACTTTAATCTCACTTCAGGTACCCCCAAAACAGAGTTAGAAGGTTTACAAGTGTGGTATTCTTTCACTCTTCCAATGGAATAAATCTTTTTTCTGCTTTCTACTGTAAGTTTGACTCTTTTAAATGGCTTATCGAGGATGGATATGCAAGCACAGTTTTGAGCACCAGCTGTAACCCCACATTTAGGAACATCAGCACAGATTTGAGCTTCATAAATATTTGGTGATCTTATTTATATCAATTATATTACCTCAGGGATTCTGCCACAATACTAAACAGATGATTTGATTTTATGAAAAGCTTATAATTAATCTGTTCTTTAAAAAGTACTGAATATTTACTATTATACACTATATTTTAGAGTAGGAATCCTAGAAAATCACAACAGTATGAATATTAAAAAATTAATTATTATGACATACCTTAGTGGAAGTTTATATATGCAAAATCTAGGCTTACTACAAAACCAAAATTGAAATAGCTGAAAGTGAAATGAAGGAACCAGAATTTTGTCATCTGGGAAATTATTGAAGACCTTGAAACACTAAGAAGTATTGTCTTACAGTGAAATTTATTTTCCTAGAATTCCAGCTGCAACTTAGACTGAAGTTTGGTACCTTTAGAATCTCATAGAACTCTTAAAGTCAATTAGCATACCATTTAGAAAGTAATTCAAATTTAAGAAAAAGAACAATAGGATTTAAGTTTTTAACAAAACATACTTCTGTGAAGAGCCCTGTATTTGGTGTTTAAAAAAACTATAAAAATGATACAATTTCACTATGAATATTCAATCTGTAATGATGATGTCATGATGATCTCTGTTAATCTTGGAAAAAATAAATATAGACTTTAATTATGAAATAGATTTCTCTTTGAATGTGAGGTAAATGCTGGATAAAATTCATTTTTGTCTGCTTTGGAAGGTACTATTCAAGATACGTCATGTTATAATTTAAAAAGTATTATTCACAAAGAAGACAGACTTCACGTCAGCAGGTATGATTGTAAGAAGACCAAGACATAAAGCTGAATGCAAAAAAGGTAAGGCACAGATTATTGAGTTTTAAAATGATTGCATATCTTTAAAGTCAAATACCAACCTGTCTCTTAAAAAAAAATGCTAAAGAGTCTTCAAAATTTGGGACATTTTGTTTGACATAAACTTAAGTAAAAATGTTTTCTATTCCATGGTGCTTGTCTTTTCTTGCTTCTTCAAGAATTGTGTTACTATATTTTAAGAATACTGAAAACATGAGGATAACATTGAGATAGATACACTGTCTTAATGTTTTCCATGGGTTTAATTCAGCCCATCCTATAAAGTGGCAATCAACCAATGTCTGTTTCACTGCAAAAGAAATTATTTGTTCTGGGCAATCTCAAAAGGGTATTTCAAGAGATTGTACATACAGCTTGCCAGACTGAGTCCATCTCCATCAGCTAATGTCATTATGATGCGAGTGTTTAGGTCAAAGAGGGAAGGCTCAAGCAAATAAGGATAGAAGTTTAAATTTGTTAGTTCAGTATACAATCAGCTTTTAGAACAGCACTTCAAACACATAAGTCCCAGTGGCCTACAATCGTGTCGTCTTGAAAAGAAAATTAAATATTCAATAAGTCTGACCTCATTAAAGAACTGGATGGCTATTAGTTGATATATCTTATTGTTGTTTAGAATAATTAGGACCCTCATCTTAGCTTGTGTATCCTCATCACTAACAAAGTCTGTCTGAGTATATACTTTTTAAAATTAAAATATGTATATTGGCCTTTTTCCTGAATGTAAGCTTATGTACCATGTGTATGTAGTGCCCACAGTGAACAATAACTACAAGATGTTGTGTGGAACTAGGGTCAGACGATAAGACTTCTTTCATCACTAAATTCCTAGACTAGAAAAATACACTGGTAATTTGACTTCCATTTTTTTAAATAAGATGGATATTACAATTTCACACTGTGTTTTTATTCTATTTTTCTTTATTATTTCAGTATTGTCCCTATGAAATTTTGCACATTAGTTTCATACTTTCCTACAAACACTGAAAATGTCTTCTCAAACCCAGGAGACTTTATAGATTCTAGATTTATAGATTATTAGTGATTATCATAACATAATATTTATTCATTTCTTTATTTCCTTGAGAATCAAATAGAAAACTGCAGGAGAGCATCTCAAAAGATAGTCAGTGACTTTGTATTAATCTATAAACCTTGTTTTAAATATAAGTAGAAATGCTGGAAATTATTGAAAGATAATATGTCTAAGAAAACATAACTGATAAAATACACATTCACACCCTTGTGAATGTATGCACAAACATGCAATTTCTTATTTGTCAGAATAAGAAGATGAATTTTATTATGAAAGGCTAGAGGTGAAAAGCAGATATGCAAATAAAAGGAACAAATGGAATCCAGTCAAGTTTCTAAAGTATTTTTTTCCTGTGACTTGACAATATGGGTCTTCAGATAAATACAGAATCTTTCTTACAGTATAAAGATAATGTAGCTTTTTATTAGAATTTTCATAAAAGCTACTTTTCTTTCTATTTGACCTCAGCAACAAAGATTTAACAAAATGTTAGATTAAACTGTAGGGTTAAGCCTCTGATGTCTAGACAACTTGGAATCCAATTCAAGCAGAAATCAAAGCCCTTGGATGGGTGAGAAATTCATGAAACTGTATCTATCAAATGAAATAAAAATTGTAGACTCACATTACTGAATGTACTTTCACTTAAAGAATGATGTACTGTCTGTTTTCAACATATGAATTCCAGAACACAGCATTTTGACTCAGCACATTCAGGAGTGAACCAAATGTGCCAAAGTGAAATAGAATTTTAAGTTAGATGGAGTAACATTTTTCTGGAGTTTTTGTTGCAGAACCCGTTTAAATAAAAGAAAAAAAAATTGTACATCTTTCCACATATATTGATTTTACTGGATTGTAGTCAAGAAGGGATCAAGATCTCCCCTAGAAATATGTTTGTGCTACAGTGTTACACATCAGAGACATCCATATTCCTGGCAATCACAATCCAGTAATATGCATTGTGAAACTCTTCTTCTGGGACTGAGGTGATGGCTGTGTTTCATCTCTGAAACTCACAAGGAACAAAAAAAGAGTTGACTCCTGCAAATTGTTTACTAACCTTCACACACATGTCATGGTATATGTAATTTGCCCCCAAATAAATTACTGTGAAAAATATAAAAAATAAACCTCCTATTTTTCACATTTCTTAAAAAAATAGAACCTTTCCAACTGCATTCTCTGTTTAGTCTCCTCTAGCATTTACATTTTTAATGACAGAAGCTTTTAAAGTCTGAGATCATTGGAAAAAATAATTTACATTTAAAGTTAATTCTAAGTTAAATTTTTGTTCACACTACCACACAGCACAAAACCAAAATATGTATTTACTACATTTTGTGAAATATATAAGCATAGCAGGTAAATTAAATTGCCAATGGACATTAGATAACTGGCAACAGCTTTTCCCTATCAGTAAAAGCAAAAAAAAACAAAAAAAAGGATTATTATGGGTCTATTATGACCTAGGCACTATAGAATTTTGCTTGTTTACTTCTGACTTCTCAGCACTTTCACAACATAGGTGCTGTTACCTACTTCATTTGGCAAAAGTGACTGAACAATAGAAAAACAAATTTCCTCTATCATTCTCAGTGATTTGTTGAACCCAAGAAATAGACAAATTTCCTTTCCAAAATGTCTGCCCTGTTTTACAATGCACACACACACACACACACACACACACACACACACACACACACACACACACACACACACACACGAGAGGAACACACAGAGAAAATTGAGAATTAATATTGGTTTGACTAAATGTTAAGTTACATTGACCCCTTTCCTTTCTATGAGGCAACATTTGGAAGAGAATTCTAGTAACCTGATGGCAGGCATTGAAAGGAAAGGAGAATCTGACTGTAAAACTTTTCTTGGTTACTATTATGCTCCAAGACCAGCCTATCTTGTCACAAACTTGGTATATTTTTTAAAATTATAGGTAGTATTTTAAATCTCTAGTAACTCTTTTCTTTGAAGTTCAAATATGTGTGAGGAAACAAAATGGCCCTAATATATAATCCAAATATATTCCAAAGCTGGTATGTTTCTCAAATATTTATGTATTCTTCCTCTACATATTGCATGTACTATCTAATCCTTATCTTTATTTTATTTTTGCAAATGTATATAGTATTTTTTCTCCTGAACTGTTTCAAATTAGTATTTTAAGATTAGCTTTATCCAAGTAGAAATGAATTTAACCAAATGAACTTTTGTCATAGCATTATTTGTTAAGGAAATATAAAATAATACAAATTTCTGAAATATTTACCATTTCCCATGCAATTATACTTCAAGTTAAAGCTTTCCAACAGAAATATTACTGTATAATATTTTTTACATTCTTCAGGGAAACTTAAAGCTCACAAACATCTCATAGTCTATATACCATATCTAACTGAAGTGTGTCAAATAAAAAAAATATTGTCTTTGAATACGAGTGGAAATCTGAAAACATACCTGTAGGGGCTGGGAAGATATCTCAGTGATTAAAAATGTTTTTAGTAGTCTTGAATAGAACCCAAATTTGTTTCCCAGCACCCATGCAGTGGTTCAAATCTGCTTGTAAACTCCAATTCCAAGAATTTTAACAACCACTTCTGCTCTCCAAGGGCTCCTGAATGCTTATGGTGTGCATATGCTCACTCAAGGCCATACAAATACATATAAAATAAACAAAAAACAAATAAATAAATTTTAAAAGTCTCTACAATCTTTACTGGTATATGTACTCTTAATACTAAAATTGACATGCTTTAAAAAGAACATTTTATTGATCTCTAGGACTTTTCATGTTGAACAATTCCACCCACTGTAATAATATAACATTTTGGAAAATCTATTGTTGCACAAATTCTGGTTGTATTAAGTGAAACTTAGAGCCAGATATCAGGGGAAAGTTGAAATATCAGAGAGAGGAAACAGACCACAGCCCAATCTCACCCAGCTTCCTCACCGTCTCTCCTCATTGCTTCTACAGAATGAATATGCCTTCAATACCTTCTTCATCCAGTTGTTTAACATCCAGGTTAAGATTAAAGGTATAAGCTACTACTCTTTGGTAGTTAGCCTTGTGTGGGAGATGGTGTTGTTTCATTGTAAATATTTGTCCCACCCACTGGTTTAATAAAAAGCGCTGATTGGCAAAGGCAGGCAGGAAGTGTGGGTGGCACTACCAGACTAAGAAAACTCTGAGAACAGGAAGTACAGAGCAGAATGCCAGAGAGAAGCCAGAAGAAGCAGAGGACAACTATGCTGCTCTAAAGAAAGGTATCAAGCCGCATGGCTAAACAGGAAGAATCATGGGTTAGATGAAGTGTAGAGATCTAGCAAGTTGTATGCCTGGGCCTTAGGCTGATCAGCCTCAAGTTAATGAAAGCATCTGTGTGTCTCTGCACATCTGGGGTCTGCAGGTCTAAACCTAGAGGGAAGGCCCAAAAGTCCAGGGCAGAAACCTCTTACTACAAATAGCAGCCCAACATGGGCCAAATATGCCCACATAAAGACATAGAAAGCTTAAAAATGGTCTAGAGCCCAAAGCAGCCTCTGAATTGTGTCTCCCACATGAGCCGTGGTACAGAGAGACTTGGTTAGGCATGTGGGTCTGGGCCACAAAATGCCAGGCTTTTGGAGTGCAGCTTAAGGTGTAAAATGGCTTGTTCCTGAAGTATCACAGGACCCTCAATATAAAAAAAAAGTTGTAAATGATGTATTTAAAGTTTCTGTTCATAAGGACAAAAAAGGAACAGAATCAAAGATGGCTTTCTAGTGGTTTTGTTTTTTTGGATCAGCTTTGTTTGCCTGAGGCAAACTGAAGTTTGGCTTTTAGAAGAGAAACTTCCTGATTCAGCCTTAGAGGCAAAACACTTGTGGTTTTTTAAGAGGCCCTGCTGCCTAATACTTAAATGGAGTTAATGATCAGCAGATGTCAAAGTTTTACTTAGTAATTATATGGACCCTGAAATTCCCAAAGTACCTGAGCTAAAAAGATAAATTCTATGAAATTAGACTAGGAGATGGGTGCTGCCGTCCACCCATCTTACCAACCTTGAACTTTGCCAGATTAAAGGTGTGTTCAGAAATTGAAAGAAATAGAAGAAACCTTGGCAGATTAAAGGTGTGTTCAAAAACAGACAGAAATAGAAGAATCTGGGAGGAGTCAATCACCCTAGCCAAGCAAAGGTGTGGTCAGAGAAAGAAAAAGTTAAGAAATAAAAAAGTTAAAAAAAAAAAGTCAAAGTGGTTTACAGTGTGTTTAAAATATATATACATAGGCTTAGAGAAAGAAAAGACAAGATAGAGAAAGCCCTTTAAAAAGAGAGTAAAATAAATAAATAAAATATAAGCCATGTAAAGATGGAAAATATAAAGAATGTCTGGATACTATATATTATTGTCTTATCTTTAAGTGTCTTGACTGAAAATGACTTAGCAAAAGCTACTAAAGACAATTGATTATAAATGTTGGACTAATTCAACCTATATATTTTGTAAATGGGTTTACTTTAAAATTGAAATCCAAAGATATGCTACTTTGGAGAAGAGGTTTTCTTTTTATTTACACAGAAAATGAGAGACTGTAGATTTATTCTTGGATAAACAACATAAATTTTGATAGAGGAAGACACATTGAAAAATCTCAAATGGAAATGGATGGACCAGATGATTCAGCATTTCAGAGCACCTCTGTTGAAGTTTCCCAAGCTCTGTATCCAGAAAAACTTCAAGGAGACTGGCTGAGATGACCCAGCCTTACAGATTACTCCACTAAAGACTTGTCCATAATCCTACATTTTTCTTTGGATTCCCATGAGATTGTCAGCACCCCCATTCAGCAGGAAGTAGCCTAGAGAATGACGCCCACATTCCCAAAACATGGATTATGGATGTTTGTGTTAATTACGGTGTTGTTTATAAGTTATTATAGATAAGGAGGGAAAAGAATATTAGATGTGGAGTTCTTTTTTTTTTTAAGAAGAGAAAAGAGGATATATGGGAGATGGTGTTGTTTCATTGTAAATAATTGTCCCACTCATTGGTTTAATAAAAATTGCTGATTGGCCAAAGGCAGGCAGGAAGTGTGGACAGGGCTACCAGACTAAGAAAACTCTGAGAACAGGAAGCACAGAGCAGAATACCAGAGAGAAGCCAAAGAAGCAGAAGACAACTATGCTACTCTAAAGAAAGGTACCAAGCCGCATGCATGGCAGAACAGGAAGAATCATGGGTTAGGTGAGGGGTAGAGAGCTAGTAAGTTGTATGCCTGGGCCTGAGGCTAATCAGCCTAAAACTACTGAAAGTGTCTGTATGTCTCTGAGGGTCTGTGAGTCTGTGGGTCTGTAGGCCTAGACCTTGAGGTTAGGCCCAACAGTCCAGGCCAGAAACCTCTTACTACAACCTTGAACTCATAGAAATACAGAAAAATCTCTGCCTTTCTAGTTACGGTATTAAAAACATAAATCACCACCCCCTGTTCCCCCACCTCCCCTAACTGGGATTAAAGGTGTGATTTACCACTATCTGAGTTTTCTGGATAAACTGTGGGTGTATCTGTTCTCTGATACTCCAGGTTGGTTTTATTAAATATATAACATACAACAATACTTTTTATATTTTATTTATTTACTTTTTAAAATTTCTTTTACATCCCAACTGCAGTTTCCCCTCCCTCCTCTCCTTCAACTCCCCTTCCCCCTCTGTTTCCCATCCAATCATCTTCTGTTTCTGTTCAGAAAGGGGCAGGCCTTCTAGGGATTTCAACAAAGCATGGCATATCAAGTTAAGGTAGGTCTCAGTCCCTCCCTTTGTATTAAGGCTAGGCAAGACATCCCAGTATGAGGAATAGGTTCCCAAAAGTTAGCTCTAGCATTAAGGACAGGACCTGATCCCACTGATGTGAGTCCCACAAATAGACCAAGCTATACAACTGTCACACATATGTAGAGGGCCTATGTTGATCCCATTCAAGCTTCCTAGTAAGTAATGGTACAGAGTCTGTGAGCTCCTTTGAGCTCAGATTAGCTCTTTCTGAGAGTTTCTTATAATGACCTTGACCCCCCTTGGCTTCTATAATCCTTCCTCCCTTTTCTAAACAGGATTTTCAGTGCTCAGTCCAGTGCTTGCCAGTGGATCTATGCATTTGTTTCCATTTGTTACCCATTAGTTACCAAATGAAAGCTCTATGATGACAATTAGGGTAGTCACCAATCTGATTACAAAAGATGGCCAATTTAGGCACCATTTCCACTACTGCAAGGAGTCTTAGCTCAGGTCTTTCTTGTGGATTAGTGGGAGTTTTCTTGGCAAAAGTTTTCTCTCTGATCCTGAAATCAAGACATCTCTTTTCTTATTCTCCTCCTCCATCCTGCATTCAACCTACCCAACCTGCCCAACCTGCCCAACCTGCCCAACCTGCCCCACCCTATTTCTCAAGTTTCCATGCCCCCTTTTCTCCCCACTTCCCCTCTCCCTTCTTCTCCCAGTATATCCAGGATATTTCTTCTATTGCCTCTTCCTAAGGAAATAAATGCATCTCTTTTTGAGCCTTGCTACCTAGCCTCTCTGGGGCTATTTCTGGTAGCACTGTTATCATTTAACTTATAGCTAATATCCACATATGAATGGTACATAATATGTTTGCTTTCTAGATCTGAATTACCTCACTAGGGTTGTTTTTTTTTTTTCTAGTTCTATAAGTTTCCCTTCAAGTTTCGTGATGTCATTGTTTTTTAAAGTTTAATAATACTCTACTGTACTTTCATTCTTAGATTGAGTGGCATCTAGGTTGGTTACAGGTTCTGGCTATTACAAATAATGTTCTATGAACATAGTTGGGCAAATGTTCTTATGGTAGTATGGGGCATCCTTTAGGTATATGTTCAAGAGCAATATAGCTGGGTCTTGAGGTAGAGATTTATTTTCTGAGAAAAACTGAATTTCATCACAATTTCCAAAGTTTCTATACAACTATGAACTCCTATCAGCAGTGGAGAAGTGTTGCCTTTCCTCCATACTGTCTCCAATATAAACTATCTTTAGTGTTTTGATTTTAGTCCTTCTGACAGGTATAAAATATTATCTTAGAATCATTTTGATTTATATTTTCCTTATGGCTAAGGATGTTGCACAGTTCTTTAAGTGTATATAGGGTGTTTGAGAGTCTTCTATTGAAATTTATTTTTTAGATGAGTACCCCATTTCTAAATTGATTATTTGGTATTTGGAGGTCTAATTTTTTTTAGTTATTGATGCATTTTGGAGATCAGCTCTCTGTCAGGTGTTAAATTGGCACAGATCTTTTCCCATTGCATAGGTTGCTGTTTTGTTTTATTGACAGTGATCTTTGCCTTACAGAAGCTTCTCAGTTTCATGAGTTCTTTTTTGTTAATTATTGATCTCAGTCTCTTGGTTGCTGATTTTATATTCAGGAAGTAGTCTCCTGTGCCAATGTGTTTAAGATTATTTCTCATTTTCTCTTGTATCAGGTTCAGTGTACACGGCTTTAAGTTGAGGTCTTTGATCCACTTGGACTTGAGCTTTGTGCTGGGAAATAAATACAAATATATTTGCATGATTCTACATGCCAACATCCAGCTATGGAAGCACCATTAGTTGAAGATTCTTTTTTTCCATTGTTTAATTTTGGCTTCTTTGCCAAAAATCAGGTGTTTGTAGGAATGTAGATTCATACCAGGGTCTTCAATTCATTCCATGATTCACCTGTCTATCTTATGCCAATACAATTCTTTTTTAATACTATCCATAGTAGAGTTTGAATTCAGGGGTGATGATATCCCTGTAAACTCCTTTATTGTGCATGATTGTTTTTATTACCCTGGTTTTGTTTTGAGTTCAGTGAAGAACTGTGTTAGAATTTTGATGGGGATTGCACTGAATCTCTCAATTGTTTTTTGTAAGAATGCCATTTTTATTATGTTAATCTCACCAATCCATGAACATGGGAGATCTTCCCATCTTCTAATATCTTCTCCATTTTTTTTAAAGATGTAAAGTTCTTGTCATACAGGTATTTCACTTGTTTGGTTAGAGTTACCCAAGAAATTTTATATTATTTTTAACTATTGTAAAGGGTCTTGTTTTCTCTGGTTTCTTTCTCAGCCCAGTAATCATTTGTATAGTAGATGGTCGCTGACTTTTTTTCAGTTAATCTTGTACCTAGCCACATTACTGAAGGTGTTTATAAACTGCATGAGTTCCCTAGATGAGTTTAGAGGATCACTTCTATATACTATCATTTCATTTGCAAAGAACAAAATTTTTCCTTCTTCCTTTACAATTTGTATCCACTTTATCTTCTTTTGTTGTTGTAGCAAGAACTTCAAGTAGAATATTAAATAAATATGGAGAGAGTGGACAACCTTGCCTTAATCCCAATTTTAGTAAAATTTCTTTGATTTTCTCTCCATTTAGTTTGATGTTGGCTGTCTGTTTACTGTACATTTCTTTTATTATGTTTAGGTATATTCCTTATATGCCAGATCTCTCCAAGACCTTTATCATAAAGAGTTGTTAGATTTTTGCCAAAGGATAATTCAGCATCTAAGGAAATAATCATGTGATTTTTTTCTTTGTTTGTTTATATGGTGGATTACATTGACAGATTTTCATATGTTAAAACATCCTAAATCACAGGGATATAGCCTACTCGATCATGTTGTATGATCTTTTGAATTTAGTCTTGGATTTGATTTGCCAGTATTTTTAGTACCTTTTTTAATGTTTTTGCATTAATATTCATAAGGAAAATTGGTCTGTAATTCTCTTTCTTTGCTGAGTTTTTGTATGGTTTGGGTATAAGGGTAAATGTAGCCTTATACAAATAATTTGGTGATATTTCTTCTGCTCCTATTGCTTGGAAAAATTGGAGGATTAGCTTTTCTTTGAAAGTATGGTAGAATACTGCACTAGAATCATCTGTCCCTTGTTTTATTTTTTCACTTGAGATACTTAATGACTGCTTCTATTAACTTAGGGTCATGGGTCTATCTTCATGTTTTGATTTAATTTTGGTATGCGGTACCTATCTAGAATATTGTCTAGTTCTTATAGATTTTCCAATTTTATGGAGTACAGGTTTCTAAAGTATTACCTAATGATTATCTGGATTTCTTCAGTGTCTGTTTTTATGTATCCATTTTCATTTTTTGATGTTGTTAATTTGAATGTTTTATTTCTATATTTTGATTAGTTTGAAAAAGGAATTGTCTATCTTGTTGATTTTTTCAAAGGATCAACTCTTTGTTTCATTGATCCTTTTGTATTGTTCTCTTTGCTCTTATTTTATTTATTTCAGTCCCTTTTATTATTATTTTCTGCCATACTCTCATCTCCAGTGAGTTTGCTTCTTTTTATTCTAGAAACTTCAGGTGTGCTGTTAAGTAGCTAGTGTGAGATTTTTCAAAATTCTTTATGAAGGCACTTAGTGCTATGGACTTAGCACTCTCTTTAAAAGGCCCCATAACTTTGGACATGTTGTATATCCGTTTTTATTGAATTCAGGAAAATTTTTAACTTCCTTCCACATATCTTTCTTGTCCTATTTGTAATTCAGTTGAGAGCTGTTCAATTTACATAAATTTGTCAGCTTTCCAATAAAATAGAGGGTTTTATTATATTTTTCTGTATCTGTTGATATTTGCTTTCTGACTAAGTATGTGATCAGTTTTAAAGAAGGTTCTGTGAGGTGCTGAGAAGATGGTTTATTCTTTTGTGTTTGGGTAAAATAGTCTGTACATGTCTGTTAAGTCAAATTGAGTCATTACATCTTTTTGTTCCCTTATTTCTCTGTTTAGTTTCTGTTTGGCAGACCTACCCATTGGTGATAGTGAGGTATTGAAGTTTCCCACTATTAATGTGTGAGGTTTGATGTCTGATTTAAGCTTTAGTAATGTTTCTTTTACAAATGTAGGTGCCCTTGTACTTGGGGGACAGATGTCCAGAATTGAAATTTCACCATGATAGATTTTTTCTTTGATGAGTATGGAACGTCATTCTCTGTCTCTTTTAATTAACTTTAGTTTGAAGTCTATTTTATTATATATTAGCATACCTAAACCAAATTGATTCTCAATTCCATTTGATTTGGAAATTTTTTTTCCCAATCCTTTACTCTGAGGTAATGTCTGTCTTTGAAATTGGAGTATGTTTTTTGTATGCAGCAGAAGGATACATTCTGTTTTTGTATGTATTCTGTTATCTTGTGTCTTTTTATTGGCAAATTGAGTCCATTGATATTCAGATATATTAATGGCCTATAACTTTATGAATTCCTGTTATTTCTTTGGTTCTGGTGGTGGTAATGTGTGTGTGTGTGTGTGTGTGTGTGTGTGTGTGTGTGTGTGTGTGTATGTTTGTGTGTATGTGTGTGTATGTGTGTACATGATGTATGTGTTTCCCTTTTGTATTTACTGGTGTAAGATTATCCATTGTCTTTGTTTTTGTAGGTGCAACTAACTTTCTTGGCTTAGAATTTTCTTTGTATTACATTTGTATGGCTGGATTTGTGGATAGCATTATTTAAATGTGGATTTGACATGAAATATCTTGTTGCCTTTATCTATTGTGATTAAAAATTTTTCTGGTTATAATAGTCTGGTTTGGCATCTGTGGTCTCTTAGTTTCTCTAAAACATCTGCCCATGCCCTTAATTGCTTTTAGAGTCTCCATTGAGAAGTTGAGTGTAATTTTGATAGGGCTGCCATTACTTGGCCTTTTTAATTTGCAGTTCTTAATATTTTCCATTTATTCTGTATCTTTAGTGTTTTAATTATTATGTGGTTAGGAGACGTTTTTGGTCTAGTCTACTTGGTATTTTGTAAGCTGCATGCCTTTATAGGCATGTCATTTATATTGGGAACTTTCTTCAATGGTTTTGTTGAATATATTTTCTGGGACTTTGAGATGGAATTTTTTTCCTTCTATACTAATTATTCTTAGGTTTGGTCTTTCCATTGTGTCCCGGATTTTCTGGATGCTTTGTGGTAGTAATTTTTTCCTTTGACAAATGAGTCTATTTCCTCTATTGTATTTTCATCACTTGAGATTCTTTCTTCCATCTCTTGTATTCTGTTGAGGATGCTTTTATCTGTAGTTCCTGTTCACTTACTCAGATTTTCATTTTCCTGATTTCCCTGTTTATTGCTTCTTGTTATGCCTGTGCCACTATAACAAACTTCAAGTCTGGCAAGGGTCTGGAGATGAAGAAAGACACAAAGAGACATGGGTCATTCTTGAATGAAAAATGCCATTAATTGGGGCTCAGGGGAAGTCTTATATACCAAGGTTGTTTTTCTCACCTAGAGTAACCTTTGAAGCTCACATGCAACTTGACTTTAATCAATTTACCTGTTCTGTGCTGACTTCCTGAATCCTTAACTGTAGCACCTGATTGGGCAATGTCCTGAAAACAGAATAGATCAGCTTATTCCAGCAAATGCTATAGGCCATTAATAAGCTAAGCCCTGGGGGCTGCAGGCTGACCTCTACAGGTCCCCCTTCCTTTTATACAAAAAGGACATCAAGACTAGACCTGTCTTAGGTGGCAGGGAATGTCAGATTGTATCTTACCCATCATCAGACAATTCTGTAACATAGGGTAGAACCTAACCTTAGGTCTTAGGTTGATTAAAATCTCCCCATACCATACACATAATTGGCTCACTAGCCATTTTTTTAGCATTTTAGTCCACACCTCACTACATGTTAAATCATGGTTGATGGCACAAAGCACATTTTGGTAGCAATGTTGACCTGGGCTTGTTGCTGACTCTGTCTTCTTATGATGAGAAGTAATGTTCCTTCCAGCATTAAAGCTGCCAATGAAATTGATTCTTCCCACTTCTTGATCATCTCTATGCCCTGTAACTAATTGATTAACTTCACTGAGTGGTACACTGGTCTCATTCACTGCAGTAATCTCTGTAGGCAAGTGCTGTGTATAATTAACAAAAGTAGAGTTCCAGGGTCCCTATATGAATTTGTTCAGTGTCTGCATTTGCTCAGTAGGGTTTCTAACTTTTCTTGGTGTGACAAAAATATGGGTAAAGGATGGGGAACAAGAGGCAAAATGTGTTTCCCAAAACAAATATACCTGCTCTTGGAACAAGGAAATCCATAAATTACTTTGCAGAATGCCCTGCCTGTTGTGTTCATTAATATTATTTGAGTTTCTAAAGCATCAGCTATTCTTCCTGATAACTGATCTACAGTGGCTGCAGTGGCTACAGGTTAACTAAGGGCAATCTCTGCTACTGCTGCCCCCACAGAAGCAGCCACAATGACAGTAACAACAGCTGTGTTAAAGACAAAATCTCTCTTTTTTCGAAAACTTGGGAATGTTTTATTTTTATGATGCCACTAATTGAATATACTGTATACAAAAAATTTTGCTAGAACTTCAGTTTCTATAGGCTCACTATTATTTAGCTAAATTGTTCATTTTCAATGTCAAATTAGACTCTTAGACTATTAGAAATTAGAGACCCATGGAGTATATTCCTAAAACATTAAAAACAAATAGTCAAAAACAGTAATAGGAGATTGGTTTTAAGAATTTAGGAATATATTTCTTTTTTCCAGTTTTATTTTCATTAAAAATGTCATCTCTATAAATGTATCCCCCTGCTTCCCCTCCCAATCCTTCCCATCTCTCTTAATGCCTGGAACTCCAATGCTAGTGTCTCATTTTTTCCAGCAGCCAGTCATGAAACAGGATTCTCTAGAACAATTCAAACTGCTAGACACATCAGCAGCATTTGTCACCACAAAGAAAAAAGGGAAAGGACAGAGAGATTTCAAACCCTGTACTTGAATTCTATAAAAATTTTAAAATGCACAGAATAAATGATAACTGATCCTTGCAAGTGTTATTACTCTCCATTCTTTATTTTATGAAGATATGACTTCAGGGTATGATGTGTTCTTTCAATAATATCATGCCCAAGTAGGCAAGGGCTTGTAGACAATGACCTTTTACATCCTTAACCTTCTTCCCAGTATGGACAGAGGCAAAAAGAATTCCAGAAAAGGTATCAACAGTAAAATGAACAAATAGTAATTTCCCAAAAGAGGTAAGCAACATGAGTAACATCCACTTGCCAAATATGATTTTGGTAATAAATCCTTGGGATTAACTCCATAACGGAGTACAGGAAGAAATGCCACACAAAATGGGTAACTCTTGACAATGGCAACAGCTTGATCTTTAGAAAGTTTTCGTCTAAATTTTAAAGTTCTAGCATTAAAATGAAATTTTTGATGAGCTTGTTGTGAGCTTCCAATTGTGATTTATCTATTAGTAGGACCAATTTAGTAGCCTCATCAGCTCATTGGGTACCATAGCTTAGAGGTCCTACAAGGTCTGAATGTGTTCTAAGATAGCACACAAAAAAGGAAAGTTTGCAGTGCCAGAGAAGAATTTGTATCTGTAAGAGGCAACTCTGTACTGTAAAAACAGCAGCAATGATTCTGGTTATTTCTAAGAGTCCCAAAACCTTACTAAAATAAACACTAACTGTATATCAATTAACAGGAACTTCTAAAAAATACTGTAAAGCCATAAATACTGCAGCCAATTCAGCAACTTGCACAGATTGAGTATTAATCTTTTCCCTTAAAATAATACCATTAGCAAAGACTGCAGCCATCTCATTAGAAGACCAATCTGTAAACACATTCACCACCCCAGCTAAAGGGTGCTGAGAAACAACTTCAGGAAAACACACAGGGTGATAAGAAATAGCTGTAACAATTTACAAATTCATGAGCAGTTTTATATTTTATTCCTCTCCCGTTTCTTCAATAATTCTGTCAATTGTTCTCTTAAATTCTGCATGGACATTGAAGCTCCCATGTTTCAATTCACCCACCACTTAGTAATTTCTTACCTGCTGGCCAGCTTTCTGAGAGTAGTCTTTCAGAGAATCCCTAGTTCCTGATCTCACTGGGGGCCTCCACCTGTGATGCATGTACCACCTGAACAAACCACAAGTTGGGCAAGGATCTGGAGATTAAGAAAGACACAAAGAGACATGGGTTATTCTTGAACAAAGCATGCCATTTATTGAAGCTCAGAGGAAGCCTTATATACAGAGGTTGTTTTTCTCATCTAGAATACCTTTTGCAGGTCACAGACAGCCTGACCTTAGTCATCTTCCCTGTTCTGCACTGACTTCCTGATTCCTTGACCACAGTACCTTCTTGGATAATGTTCTAAGAACAGAACAGATCAGCTTATTCCAATAAAAACCACAGGCCAGTAATAGTGTTAAGCCCTGGAGCCTACAGGCTCTATAATAACTTCTATTTTGATTTTCATGTCTTGAACTGTATCCTTCATTTGTTTGTTTTTATTTTCTGGATTGTTTTATCTGTTTCTTTGCTTGATTTTTATTGAGCCCATCCAATTTTTGTTTGCCTTTTCTCTTATTTCTTTGTCAGATTTTTTTATATCCTATTCAAGGTCCTCTATCATCTTCATCAAGTTATTTTTATGGTCATTTCTGATGTTTCCACTTTGTTGGAATGTTGAGCTCTTGCTGTCATAGGACCTTTGTGTTCCACTAGGTGCCATATTTCCTTTTCTGTTATTGAATGAGTTCTTATCCTTGTGTTTCAGGCATCTTGGTTTGGGATGATTATAGGTCTAGGTGCTGATTGTGTTTCTCTTTGTTTAATGTATTATTTTTCCCCTGTATTATTTGTTTTCTTTACTGCCTTCAGGCATGGATGGTCAGAAGTTCTAGTGACAAGCCAGTCTTCAGATCCAGGAGGGTATCTCATCAGAGATTTTTTTGGGGGGAGGGAGGGGTTGGGTCCCTAGGTCCAGAGTATCCTTCTGTTATTCTAACTGATATGAGCTGCAAGTATGTCTGTGGAGTCTGCTGGAGTGGCAGGGAATGACAGGGAAGGGCTAGCTGTAGGAGGGATGATGAGGTGGGTGGGGTTGGGCAGTGGTTTGGATCTTTTTGGAACAGTATCTAGTAGATGGCAGCTGGTCTACCCTGCAGGCAGTTCTTTCACCTGATGGCCAGCTGGTAGGGACTGCTAAAAATCTACACTCTTATATTACCCCCTATTTTTCACATCTTTTCTCTTGTTGGCTTCAGTCTTTTCCCCTTTTTCTTTCATTTGTTATACCACCTTCACACTATTTCTCATGTGGCTTTAAAATTACTTTAATTTTTTTTTCTCTAGGGGAATCAACAAAATAAACAGTCATCAGATAGTTGTGATCTGTTAGGTCTCCTTGAAAACCATGTAATCTTTATTGTGATAGTCATGTCCATTAGCATCACATCTAGTGATTACCCAACTGTCACCAACAGAATATATTTGATTAGGAGTGACAATAATTTGTAGTTTCTTTTTCTGTTAAGTGGCTTAAGAAAAAAAATTAATTTAACCTGCTTAAGGAAAAAAGCAAAACACAACATAATGTTAATATATTATTTAATTTTAGAGATGAAGTTATTTTTTAGAGATGGCTTTGAATGTATATCAACATTAAAATGGCACTATTATATAGATTAATAATATAATTTACTCAAGTTTTTATTTTACCTTTAGTTTCAAATTGAATTTTTATTAAGCTAAGAACAGGTACGTTACAGATTGTTGCAATGATATACATTTTAGGGTCTATTTCAATGAATACATGAGGAAAGTAGGCATACTGTAATCTATCTAAAGAATTTGAGTAAAAGTAATGGTTCAAATATGGAGATATATATTTTAACTAAAATATAGACTTGTCTTTTATATCTCTGTGAAAACATTCATAACAGTTTTATCATGGTGTCTAATTTTTGTACATTCTGTATAAAATCTGTGAAAAAACAACTTACTAAGAATATATATATATATATATATATATATATACACACACATATGTTTTACATATATATATATATATACATATATATATACATGTGTTTTAGACTGTGCTTTTCAGCAAAATCTTCATATAAAATCAGTCCATGTCAAATTTTGAGACCTGACCAATTACAAACGTTCTAAGTACAAAAGAATACAAAAATATGTAAATCTTTTCTTTGTATTATAAACTAAAGTATCTCTAATAAATCAGATCCATGCTATAAAGAGCCAGTAAATTCAAAGAGTCTGATTATAAATTGTCTTCCTGGATGCTTGTACAAATTCTCTTTTTTAATATATCTGTATTTGATGTAAGTCTAATTTCAACACACACACACACACACACACACACACACACACACACACACAGAGAGAGAGAGAGAGAGAGAGAGAGAGAGAGAGAGAGATGAATGAGTGACACAGTTTTGAGAAGGTAGGTCTTTGAGTTATTTATTTCCTGAGAATGACCAAATAGTCTTTGACTAGTTGCTCTAGTGTCACTGTCACAAATAACTGAATGAAATGATACACCTAGGAGGATGATGAACAGTATCAATGGAGATGTTTCTTTTAGTGGGATCCTTTCTATTCCCTATCTTATAAGATTCAGAATAATTTATACCTTCATACTAACCCTCTCCCACTAGGATCATAAATTTGAGAAGATGGAATAATCTAGCTCTTTCTCTTTTATCTATGCTACTAAAATAAATAGATAAATTAGATTCTATTTTTAAATGCTAACAACTTAGTTTGGTGTTTTAATTTTGCTTTTATAGCTTGAGCTTTTAAGCACTATCCAATAAATCATTCATAATACCGAGGCCAAGGACATTTTCTCTTGTTTCCTTGCAAGAGTTCTGTGGTTTCAGGTATCATATTTAGTGTTTTATTGATTTTGAGTTGATTTTTTTTCTGAATTTTATAAGGGTCAGTTTTATTAGGTACCATATGAAAACTCAGTTTCTATAGCACCATTCATTGGCAGATTATCTTTTCCTGGTGTCATTTCGGAATGTCTTTCAATAATAAATTGACCTTATAAGTTTAGATTTATTACTGGCTATTTTATTGTCTCGGTGGTCTCTATAGGTTAATAGAAGTATTAAAAATTGTAAATTGCAGATGTTAATAATATAAATTTAAGAAAGTATTGCTATGTTATTTATGGATCTACATGAATTTTAGACTTTTTTCAATTTCTATTGAATCTGATCGCATTTGCAAAGAATCTATATAGTGTTTAGGTAATATTGAAATTTTTAATATTCTTGATTTTTTCATGAAATGAAAATATATCCCCTTTATTTGTGTTCTTTTCAGTTTTTTATGTTTATAGATTTTAGTGTGTAGGATGACTTTAACTTTATTCTTAGAATTTTATTTTTAATTTTATTATTAACAATAATGTTTTCTTGTTTTTTTTTCTGTTAGGATGATTAACTGGGAACAATCACATGAATTTTTATGTACATTGTATATATTATAGTTTTATTGTCCTCACTTGTAAGATCTATCCGCTATAACATTGAGATGGTTGCCTTAATAATAATGAAACTGATAATTATTCATTAATAAAATGAAAAAGTGCAATTAAATAAACATGAAAAGTAAAAAAAGGTTTTTTTCAATCATGTATAAATTTAAGCTTTTAGTTGACATAGAGAGTTTTTCTAGGAAAACACAGTTTCCCAAATTGATACAAAAAAAATACTAAGTGAAATTTCAGTTAGCATAAAACAATTAGGATTTCTTTTTTGTCTACTGATCATTTTCTATTAAATAATACTTAAAAAGATTCTTACAGGATGAATTGATATAGATTATCCCAGAAACTTATTTTAAGACAGAATTTGAAGTGTATAAACTTTATTTTAAAAAATATCTTACACTATGATTGCCAAATCTCATCACTTATTTGAGACTAAAACAAGGAAAGTGCAGAGCAAATTAGAGTAATTCTCCATCTTACAATATGCCATGTCTTCTTACATGCATATTATATAAGGCTATGATTTTAACACAAGAATATTAGATGGTTTGAGTTGAAGCAGGTTTTATATTGGAAATAATAGCTACAGTGAGTTCACAGTTGCTATATCTATCTTACATCTGTAGTACATTTCACAACCCTCTTTCCCATACTTCAGTTCTGATATTCTTTCTGTATCCCTTTAACACAATATTTCTTGAACCTTGGTGGTGTCAGAATTAATATAGGTGTCCCATTTAAGGCTGGGTACTCAGTCTTTTATTTTCATACTTTGTTCAGTCATATATCTCTTCATTGACCGATGTTGCCTATAAAAAGAATCTTCTCTGACCACAGTTGAGAGCATCTGAAGTCTGTGAGTATGAATGTGTTTATAAGACAATTTCATATGATAACAACTTAGCAAAATTACAGTATACCCTAAGACTAATGACCTTTTCAATCATGGTCTTTAGATGCATGTTATATTTTGTTGCTTGCGACCAATTGTTGCTTTTATACAGTCTCAAATTCATTAATTTTCATATATACAATTTTAATTTCTACTCCTATCTGCTGAGAAATCGCTCAGGTATTCACCCCTTCTTTTGGCTTTTAGACAGCATTCCTCTGTGTAGTTACAGTTGTCCTGAAACTCAATCTGTAGACCAGGCTGTCCTCTAATTTAGCAATCTGCCTGCCTCTTCCTTCTGATTGCTGAGATTAAAGGTATGTGCCACTAATTACCAGCTGGTATCTTCCCTTTAAAAATCACTTTATCTAGCACATTCTTGAAATCGTTTTCTAGACTTCTATATTTAACAGTAACTAAACAGAAATAAACTGGGTTCTCATGTCTCATTTGCTTTGGGGAATGAGTGGTGTGTGTTATATATGATTATATTTTAAGGAATATATCAGTTTGTTTGAACAGTTGAGCCTAATTATAAAGATACTTTGAAATTCAGTATTCACTGAGAGCAGAACACAGTAACTTTCTAACTCAACAATTTACTGTGATACAATAATTAAACATTTAGAGATTTTCTATTTTATGGATTTGTAAAAGAATTTCAAAAATCTTAGACATCACTTATTACTCAGCAGATGTTTTCATATGTGTCATGTATCTTAGTATAATATACTAAGGAATTAACATAAAGCAAAGACATTAACACTATAAGTCAGGATCTAGCTAGTCATGCATGCTCTTGCTTTTTTCATTGGTTTTTACAGAAGATACAATGCAACTGGAAAAATAAATGTATTATTAATGCCATTTTGATATATTATATGTAAAAAGTTCAAAAAATATTTGAAAAGTATTAAAAATAGTGAGATAAATCAGTAACTGTTTTTACTAAAATTATTTTATTTTATATAAATGAGTGCTTTGCCTGCATGCATGTCATGTATGTACACCCTTTGACTGACTGGTATACATTAAGACCAGAGGGGGCATTACATCCTTTGGAAATGAAGTTGCAAATGCCATGTGGAGCTGCTGTGGGGTTGCTGAAAATCAAACCCATGTAATCTGGAAGACATGACAGTGAATGCTATTAAATATTGAACGATCTTATTGACTTCAATATAATAATATTATTTGGATGTGGAGAACAAAAATTGTCTGACAAATCATAATTTTATACAATTATGGTAGATAACATGATGTTTTGCTACAACACCAGCATGAAGAAAATAAGATGAATATGCATACAAAAAAATTTTTAAATGAAATGCAAACCCTTGAAGATATATGCTGAAAAATCAGCAATTTCAATTACATAATATTATTATAGTAATAGAAATATTCAGATAGGAGCTATAGCAATAGACATTTTACATTGAAACATGTTCTCATATGAAAAGAATGCAATTATAAAATAATAAAAACATTCAAAAAAGGTAGTAAAAATCCAACATTGCAATGAGAGGAAAATAAAATTGCATCTACAGGTAATACCTCACATAACCTTCAACTACAATCAGATAAAATTTTAAGTTTATAGCACATGAAATACATCAGTGTGCTAGTGTTTCCATGATTGAATACTATATACTGGGTGACTTAAATCACAGATATATTTTAAATATTAGAGGCTATCAGTATTCATAGCACCATTAGTTTGAGTTTCTTTAAAAATTTTCTTTTGGCTTGCAGAATGCCTCCCTTTAACCATTTTCCCGTTTCACACTTGGCTCTTTTTGTGGTCTATCTTCTATATCTTCTTATTCTAAGGATAGCTGTAGAGAATCCAAGACTCTTGAATATCACTTCACCCCTTAAAGAAAATTTCCATATCCACTAAGCTCTTAAACTAACATGAGATTTCAGTGGGCACATTGTAATGAGAGGCACAATTCGGTATAGAACTTAATGGTGCCAATATATCAACAGTTTCCTCCTGTACCAGGATTTCTGTTATTTGTTATGATCAAGAAAATCATCACAAAAGTTTGGCCTTTACATCAATCACAACTGGAAACTGGTTTTGTCAATAGCATGTGGTTGAGATACAGTCATACCTATTTGTTCATATACTGTGTACAAAGAAGTAATTGAGACATAGATTATGGTACATAAAATACTATTTCTTTCCAGTAAAGGTGCATCAAAAATTATGGACTAAATTGTAATGAACATTTCTAATGAGTCTTTCCCTGTACTTCTCCCAAATAGAGACAGATTTTGACAGATTTCTTATTAGTTATAAAATCTTGGTTTTAGTTTAGGCTTGTTCCCTAGCTCTTATAACTTAAATTAACCTAATTATTTTGATCTACATTCTGTCTCCTGGCTCATTATCTCATCTCTCTATACTACTCATGCTGCTTTTTCAACTACTGACTGGTGACTCCACCTGTTTCTTCCCAGAGTTCTCTCTCTACTTGAAAGTCCCATACACCTCCCACCTAGCTAGTGGCCAGATTTTATTAAACTAATCACAGCAATACATCTTCATACAGTGTACAATTATCCCACAACACTAAAGCACAACCAGAGTAGACATTACACAATGTATAGAATGTGGAAATAAGCATTGACGAGAATGGCTAGATTGTATCATTTTGTAGTGTGCATGGAATGATACCAGTTACTTACAAAACCAAAAATATTCAAAATGAATGCATATCCTTGTATTTTTAGAAATGCTGTAGTCTGAGCAATACAAGATACATTCACTGCTGAATGTTGATATTTTTCCTAAAAGGAAACATTGTGATCTTTACCCCCAGTATCTGTAAATGTGACCTTATTTGAAAGTATTTGCAGGTATAATTATATCATTAACAAGGTCATTAGGGTAAGCCCTAATCCAACCAGTGTCTTCATAAGAAAAGGGAATTTGCAGCACATATAAAACTTAAAAAAGCCTGTGGAAAGATGCACAGACACAAAAGGAAGATGATCATAAGATGATAGAAGCTGGGGTTGGACTATTGCTGTAATCAGGCAAGTAGTGTCAATTATTGCTGCAAAGCAGAAGTGGGAGGAAGCAAGGAAGTATTCTGAATGACAAGCTTCCATAGAAAAACTACCATGATGATTCCTTAATTTTTAAAGGATTTGCCTCTGGTACTGTGAGAGACTAACTTCTTGTTAATTTAGACTACCAATCAGTTTGTGGCATTTTCTTCCAGCACCTCAAGGATAGTAATGCAGTGGCTCAATCCATGATCACCTTGAGTCTTAGCAGGAAAAGTAAGCATTGAGGAATCTTCTGGATTACAATAGCTGAAGAGGTGAGAATACCACCCAAGGGAGATGTAGACATTAATGAAGGCACTGACAAAACTCATTAGTGGGTTTTACTTAATTGTTACAAAATTTTGCAAGAGGTGGGCAGTACTCATTTACCTCTGTGTTTTGCAATAAATTGTTCCATGTTTCCTTTTCCCCTGTGTTTTTAATTTTTGTTGTTTTAGGTGGAGTCTACATCAACCTATGAATGACAATGTAAAATCTGATGATGGTTAAAAATGGAAAGATTATACTAGTGTTTTCTCTTCTTCATATTCACTTGCAGATGTTGTAGAACAATTAAAGCAATCTCCGAGGGAGTTCAGATCATGCTGCCCCCAGGTATCTTGTTCTAGTATATTGATTATTTTGAGCTGAAAGCACTTTAAAAACATCAGATATAAGGAGGGCTGTCTGACCTCCCCTTTCTACCTAAAAGCAGGTCAATAAATTCCCTGTGAAGAAAAGTGCTCTGCCTCTGTAGCAAGAAAAGAACACTTATCTGAGACTCAAGACTGGGAGATGGAGCTGAAACAGAAATGCACAAACATACAAATCAAACCTTTATTTTCCACTTGTTTTCCTTCTAATTATTTACAATCTAATTCCTCTAGCCAAAACCTTTTCCTTGTTGCTTCTCCACAAATTCATCATTTATTAATCAAAAATGTTTATAAAGTCTCATGCATCTTTGCCTCTTCAATTTTTACCCTATAAGAACTCCTTTGTTCATTAGAAAATATTATATTAAGTCAGGGTACTTTTTCTCCTGTTTGTCCAATGTCAGAGTTTCAGGCCATGTTACAAAACTAAGTGTAGAAGCAAGTTTCTCTTCCTTACTTCTGTCACTAAATTCTTCTGGACATGCAAAGATTTAATAGTGATTAAACAAGACTTGCCCGTACAAATTTATGAAGTTATAAATCTTTGTTTCTAGTCTCTTTCACAAAGATTTTGCATGCAACATTCAATTGATGCATAGAAACTACAGTCTGGTGGTCAAGCTGAACAAATTTGGTTGTAAGACCACAAATAGTCAAAGGCAACATACTTCCACTTGACCAAACAGACCTAGGAGAAGATTGCTGTTTCACCTGATTATGTAAAGTCAAGATGCCTATATTCTCTCTAAAATTTCTATATTAAAATTTTATAATTGTTTGTTTTACTTTATGCTCTATGAGGGGCTGCCACCTAGCTCCTAAAAAGTCACACACAGAGATGTATTGTTACTTATAAATGTCTGGTCTTAGCTTGGCGTTTTTCTTAAAGCCAGAATTTTTTTAAGTTTAAATTATCCCATCTACCTTTTGCCTCTGGCTTTTTTCCCCCCTTACTTTGTGTATCTTACTTTAACTCTGGGTGGCTGAGTGGCTGGACCCCAGTGTCCTCCTCTTCTTCTCCCTTGTTCATCAATCTTTCTCTACACTCTTATTCCTATGAATCTGACCTAGTGTATTTTTTGGTATCCTTTTCCAAGAACAACAGAAAAAAGTTGAATAATGTACATATTTCCGACTGGAAAATACTTTTGATTTATGAAATAAATGACATTTGCAGTAGACTATTATTTTAAGTATGTTACTTTTGTTTATTTTGCATTTGTAGAACTTTGTAAAGGTGTGATACTTTTCCTGTCTAAAATACCTAATGTTCTCAGAGAAGGATACCAAAACATACACTAATTAGAAAATCATATACTCCAATTAGATCATCCAAATACTCATTTACCATGTCTGAAGTGTGAATATCTAATTAGAGCATTTCAAAGTTAAACAATCGTATAGGATTAAATTTTATTCCAAGATATACAGTACAAAAAAATACCATAGGTCATACTCATAGGGATAAGACTAGATTTTTCCAAACGATGCCATTTTTCTGAAAACAGAGCAAAAGAATAGACTTAAACCCAGATTTTATTGACATAATAAAATCAAAGAAGGGACTCTTGGCTGTTTTTTATACTCTTCTCGGGGGCCTGGCATCCAGATCCCAAATAAATCATTCATGGGCATAGTTTATTCTTAATTCTAAATGCCTGGCTTCAGTTTGGATTGTTTCTAGCCAGAATTTCTTAATTTAAATTATCCCCCCTACTGTTTGATTATGGGCTTTTTCCTTTTCTTACATCTGCAATTTTTCTTTCACTTTTACTCCAAGACTGGCTGTTTAGCTGGGTGGCTGTCCCCTGATATCCTTCTCTTTCTCCTCTATTTCTTTCTTTCTTCCTCCCAAATTTCTCCTCTTATTTATTCTCTCTGTCTGCCAGCCCTGAATATCCTTTCTCCTGCCTTGTTAGCCACTCAGCTCTTTATTAGACCATCAGGTAAGTAACCCAGCTTCACAGTGTTAAACAAAAGCAACATTAACAAAAGTAACACACCTTAAAATAATATCCTACATCTCCAATGTTTGTTATCAGAAATCCTCTGTGTGTGTGACAGTTTACCTCAAAGTGAGGGCTAAATGTTTTGTGAAATATTCTTTCCATTTTACTACTAGCTGATTGAAAATGTTAACACAAAATTTTGGCATAGTTAACCATTATTCTTGTTGATTGTCATCCTAAGTATGCATAGTATGTCTTTTATGCTACTATAATTAAGTGTTTGCTTGGGTTATTACTTTTTCAGATCCTTCTTAACAAAAACAACTATGCTTCCTCCTGTCTTCTAGTTCTGAAAAGAAGGAATCTTGAACATTTTTAAAAATGTATTTTGTACCAGGCATAACTGGAAATATGATCATTTTATTAACTTAGCTTCTCTACTACAGCACGCTGTGAAATTTCCACACTCCATTTAACTTCCATAGGCATCTGTTCACATGTAAATAACTCCCAGGATACCTAACTTTCTTTGATGATTTACCCCAATTTAAAACTAATTATCATACTTTCTTAATTGTGAGACTTAGTTACATGAAAAAGATGGCTTGCTTGATTTTAATTCGGGATTGGTGCATGCTGTAATTTAATACTGAACAGTCTCCTATTTCATTTACAATAAAATAGAGAGACAATTAATGGTTATAAGCTTAGTAGTGAGTTGAATAAAAGATAAATTGATAAAATGGAGAAATAATTTTAAAGTGAGTTTAATTTTGATTTGACCATTTTGGGGTCTAATAACAGTAACAAATAAAATGGGAATCTCTAAGTTCCAGAAGGCAGAGATATAATTCCAGGATTGAGGAAATTATGTTGTTAACATGATAGCCTCTAGGGAAATGGCAAAGATATTGAGAAGGTAAAAGGAGAATAATCAGAAAATCTTCCAAATTTAGACTGGAAATTAGAAGACCATGACTGCTACTTATTGACTGCTTAACCTTAGGCAATTCATTTAGTTTCATTGAGACTCAGGTTTATTTTATTTAAAGTTAGAATATTTATACCTTATAAATCCTAGAACTGGGGATAGCTCAAAGAAATATGTGGCATCAATTTCATTCTTTATGTACAGTTTCCTTCGCACTTCCAGATAAACTCAGATTCCCTACCAATTTCTTTACTATTTCTGTATGTGTGCATGTACATACTTTTGTGTGTGTGTGTGTGTGTGTGTGTGTGTGTGTGTGTGTGTGTGTGTGTGTGTATGCTGTATAGTGTGTGCGCATGGTAAATGTTTCATGGAGAATACTTTCCATTTTGCTACTAGAGATAGAAACAGAGGCAGGCACAGGGTGACAGGGAACACACTGAGGCAGAGAGAGGAACTATAAGCATCTTGTCTTGGGGGTACTTGCATTAAGAAGTATTTATTTATTTTATGTCAGGGAGGACTTTATGCTCCAAGAGATGAATAGAAAGAAGTCTAGAAGTCTTAGAAACAACCGTGAGAGTAGGATCTTTCCTTCTACCATATGAGTCTCAGGGATCAAAGTCAAGGCATGAAATCAGACCATATTTGTATTTGTAAAATGATTTAGCCTAAATTGGGCATGTCTGTAGTAATGTATTTCTCAAATAATACTCAGAATTGGTTTGTTTAGAAGGGGATGATAAGTGTTTATGTCAAATCACACTAAATTAAAAAGTAAGAAACTTTCTCCTCATATTTTGTAGAATAGAAATTATTTATAATTTTGTGCTTGTTTATTTTGTGTTGAATAATGCTAAAAAGTCAGAATTGTTAGGAAAAAACCCATAAACATTATATTTTTGAAAGCAAATATTTTTTTTTCCAGCTATGACCGCACGGTAATAGGTACTGCAGTCTCTATGATTTCTGCTGCAATTATTCAATGTAATATCATTCCTTCAATGTGACTATATAAAATATACACAGGGATGAATATGGTTATGTCCCACTAAAAATTTATTTATCAAGCAGAAACCAGTTGTGAGCTACATTTAGTTTATGAGTACTTAGTTTTAGGATATCTATGTATTTTTTCCCCATGACTCTTGCTTTTCTCCAGTCACTCAGGAAATTGAATTCAAAAGAAGGAATGTGATGAAGCATTATGACTTTATTTTAAATATTCTCCCTGAATTTGCATTTGACCCAAAACAATATGTAGAATGTTCTTGGTGTTATCTTTCTTGTGTTTATTCCTTGAGACAAGAACGATGCCATAAGATCTCCTATAACCAACTAAAATAATGATCATGGCCAAGAACACACACATTATTGCCTATACTCTGTTCAGTGAAGGTTCAAAATCTGAGATCCAAGAGTGTGAAATAAATGTAAACTATGCTGGGAAATTTGGTAGCTCCATTCTTTCTTTGGCTAAAATGAAGCTGTACATGAATATGCACATTTTCTAGACATTTCAAAGTATAGTGCACTACTAAAAACTAGTTGGCTCCAAAACTGTATGAAATTCCTAAATCTCAAATTCATTCTTTCAAAGATTCAGCACCTTCCTTATTAGGAAGACAGAACACTCTCATGTACACATACTAAACAATCACAAAGTCAAACATACAAGCAATGCATCTTTATAGACTAGAGCTGGCAGTATCGGTACTTTGCAGGAGATTCTGTAAAAGATTATCAGACCCAGATAACAGGTTCAAAAAGGAGCAAAGTGGTGGAATGATATTTTTGCCATTCCCTTAATTCTTCCCTGAACAGGAGGAATAAATTTTTTTTTTTTGTCAACCGTGTTTCCTTCAAGTCTGAGGTTAAAATTCATTAAGTGCTAAAAAACATTGTGATCTATAAGTACAAAAAGCAAAGTTTAACTTACTGACAAGGTTGTATAGAAAACATTTGTTGCTAATCATTCTTTTGTTTAGGTAAATACAAATATAAATATTTAAATTAAAAATGGGTTACTGATTAATATCCAAAGCCTAATTTAACCTTAAGATCACACAGACAGATGGCATTTTGTGATACTCACATGCATTTCCACATTGACATGAAATTGTGCAGATTGTATTTGGTATATTTCTAGAAAAATTTCCTTAATATTTTATGAATTTATTTTAGATACTAAGGATTATACCCAGGGCCTTGCACAAACTAAGCAAGAAATCTACCATTGAACTATATCCTATGTACTTAAAAAATGTCATATTCAATTCTAAATTATAAATATAGAGGTTTTGCATATGAAACCTGGATAAAATGTACACAAATGGATATTCTGTCAAGTTTAGTTCCTAACATTGCACTTGCAAATCCTTATTTATTTATTTATTTATTTATTTATTTATTTATTTATTTATTTATTTTGTAATTTCGAGAATTTCAGACATACACAATGAAATATTACATCCAACCCCATTTTTCTAATTTCCCTTAAGCTTCTCCCCAAAACATCCTATTTCCAACTTCACCTTTTATACAACACACTTAGTCTGATTAGAAAATTCAGTCAAATATAAGAAATCTACCAGTGACTATACCCCATAAAAAAGAATGATTCTCCTGCCCTGACAACTCTCAGTTATTATTAGCTCCTCAGTATGAGGTAGAATTTAGAACACAATTCTCTTTCATAGATGAGATAATTGGTCCTTAAATTATCTTATCCACAAAATCTGATATGCTATCTTCATTTTCATTTTGTTAGGAACATGACTGATAAATAAATATCCAGAGTGCGTAGAAAGGCTATATATACTTTTTCAGTGCACATCTACATTTGACATTCATGTATACGTAGAAGAATCAAGTCAATTCTTGGTCTTTTGGACTTTTCCCAAGGCTTTGGTTGGGAGTTGTCCACTTTCTAACCATTAATTTATCTAGCATTTTGTCTCAAATTTGAATAATAAATGGAAACATCCCTTTAAATGCTTCTCGTCCTCTTGTTGCCCACCCCCAATATGTATGACTGTGGAATTGGTGAAAATATCCAAAAGCCTAAGACCTGAGACTTTTCTAGTTTCAATGGCAGATATTCTCAACTACCTTTCTTATCCAGTGGATAATATCTATTTACTTGACAAATATTTAATGTCACATCAGGTGTTGTTAAAAGTGTCTGAAATTCTACCACTTGGGGGTTAGGCATACAGGATTCTGGTATTAAAGTTATCCTTAACCACATACAGAGTGTTTAAGTCTAGTATAGGCTACATGAAGCCCTGTTTAAAAAATATTAAATTAAATAGCCACTGAATTTGATTTGCCTAGCAACTTTTAAGACATACTGTAGCAAAATATTCACAGTACTGGCATCAGTGTAGTTTATATAATTAAGCAGAATTTTTATATTTATAGTATTATATAAACATTATCCTCTTAATTTTTCATCCTGTATAGAAATACTGAACAATTAAGTCCTAAGTTTTCATTAATTCCTTCCCCATTCCTTAATACAATGTATTCTTTCAGTCTCAGTGAATTAGCCGGCATTACTTCATTTTTTATAGGTGAAAGTGAATACTATTTCTCTGGTTTCTGACGAATTTTGTTAACCATAATGCTGTCATGGTATTACTGTAGTATTTTTGAGAATTATAAGCATTTTATGATTGAATAACATTACAATCTACCTATCTATTGGACACTTTGGTTTTCCCGACCTTTTCATCATGAATTACTAGGCTGTGAATAAATATTAGTGTTGAAATATTAAACTTGCTTTCTAAATTCTGCAACAAACCTTAAAAAACTAAAATCTGAAAATAGCCATGATGAATTATTGTATTTGTAAAATAATACTGACAAAATTCATCCTGCAGGTTGCTAGGAGAATGGAAAAGGTGAATTTTCATAACATGCCTAGAAATGGGTCAGCCACCAATATATTTAAAAATACAGCTTTAAGTACCACTAGTGTCACCACCTTTGAGTTTTTAGGACATACCGCACTGCTAATATAATTGTAATTTATTATTCACTTTTGAAAATCTATCTAAGCTTACCCTGAATCATACAATATTCATTTTCCAAAGACTCACTCTTCAACTTAATTTCTCCCTTTTCATGATTCTGTTTATCAAGAGGAGCAGAGAGAATCTACTGAGCTCTTTCCCACTGTTGTATGAATGCTAACCATAAGACATGCTTCTGATTCAAATATTCTCATCACTCATGCTTTCAAGCTTTTGAAAATTCAGAAAGGTACAACAACTTCAGTAATGTATACATCATTTCCCATTCAGAAATGACACTAGATCTTAATACTTATGGCTTATCAACTATAGAGTTTCAAGACAATTAAGAATTTCTAGTGATTAAGAGAATCACAATTTCCTAAGCCAAGACCATATAGAATTGTAGCTAACAATTGCATTCCAAAATTCAATTTAATATATAGTAAGTTTGCAAAGAAAACAGTACAGAATATAAAATTAACATAATTTTATATACAATAAATGATATCTGTTCTATTGCTTTGTTTAGTTTTAGTAAGTGATGTAAATATTAGATCAGTGATGTATCAGTAGGATTGCTATAGAAAGTAGCTGTGATTTGTTTTAAATATAATTAATATACATAAATAAAATTTAAAACCCAAGCCCATAACAATAATAATAACAAATCATTACAATTCACAAATTAAATAACTGTTAAAAATCCCCTTAAATAGTTTAATTGCTGGCTTTTGAAGATAATATGCTTTGTGGTATATTTTAATAATATTTCCTTTGCTAGAGTCTGACTAGGATTACTGATTCAAGACAAATTTAGCTATCACTATATTTTAAACAGAATTTAAAGTTGGCTCAAGAAATCCTTGTTAAAGAATGTTAAACAATAATAACTCCTGAAGTGAGTCAGTTTGATAAGTATTTTCTTGCTTTTCAAATACTACATATTTTGCTCTGCTAACAACCTTCAATGATGAAAAATGAAAATGAAGGTGACTAAAGTAATAACATTTGTGACTGATTTTTTTTTAAAAATCCTCAGTTCCAAAGCAAACTATCAACTATATATGTAAATATTTTAAGAACTCTGTTTCTGTAAAAATCTGTTTCTGAAAAAAATAATATGTGTGGCCATTGACAGCCCTTATGAGTAATAAGTGCTGATAAAACAGTCAAATTAAATTATTTATGAAGGAAACAATAGATCAAATATTGAAATACAAGAGATATTTTAGACACTCTTGTTACCAAAGGAAAACCACATTTTGATAGTATGCTGTTATGAATTTATCCCTATCTCCTAGGATCTACCCATGGAGATTTACCCAGCTTTGCTGTCCAACTACTGACATCTGCATCTCTTTGACTAAGGCCTTACTTAGGCTTCTGGAGTCCACTTTTTGCTAACATCATGGGAAAATGATCATATAACCAAAAACTCTAAAGTATTTATCAATAAGACTTGTCCTATAAATATTATAGCTTCCCTATCCTTTCAAAGGATTAAGAAATTTCCCTGTGGTAAAAAAAAAAATCCTCAATCACAGTAGCTAATCACAAATTACTCACAGTGATACTTGTTCCACAATACAGCTTTTATTGACTGACTTTCTTTTCTTGTGTCTTTTGGTATTTGTGGAGATCACATAGAACACATCCTACATACATACAGTCAAATCATTGTTTCAGCTGTGTCTTTGGAGAAGCTAAACATAAGTGTTACTTGTGAAATTGATCCTTGTCTCACCCCATCTCTATCTCACTATCTGGTTTGAATACTTTCTCTTCTTAGGCTCCACTCTGTATTCAGATTTACAGCTAGGTCCAGTCAATATAACTATGCTATTACTACATTGTGATTGATGTGTTTTTACCTAACCTTACCAAAATAGTTGCCCTTGCTTAAATTATGAAGCTATTTTTTCCCTCCAGATACCTCAGTCACACAATACTGCATCCAGCACATGGGAATTTCATTATGACATCTTTTGATCCACATATATTTCTTTTTCATTTCTTCCCAAGGAACTCCTTACATTTATGATAAAACATACTTTTCTGAAATTTTCCTCCACTACCTCACTAGAAGTCATCTCTCCTGTATGATCTTGTCAAAACATTTCTCAAATACCACATATGATATCGTCAGATATTAACAGCTCTGCTTCCCTTTGTTTATATCAGCTACCTTAAAGTTCTATAAGCTCAGTTGGTAGGACTGTCCTATATTCTATATTTTTTGTTTCAGATTCTAGCCTAATGTACATGTAATTGACACTGTAAAATGAAGACACATCAGTAGGCCATTTTTGGTTTAATTTAGAGTTTGTTCTTTTTGTCATTTCAACACTAAATGTATTTTTCCACCTCCTTTAATGATAGAGAAACAGGAACTACAATGTAAAGTACATAGTGAGTCAGCCGGTCCCACAAGTTCTGTGCCACAATGGCCTAACACAGTGATTATCAACTTTCATAATGCTGTGACAGGCACTTCAATAGAATTCATCTGCTCTGATTACCACCAATCATAAAATTGTTTTTGTTTATACGTCCCAACTGTAATTTTGTTACTGTTATGAATCATAATGTAAATATCTATGTTTTTTGATGGTCTTAGGTAACTTCTGTGAAAGAGCTGTTGGACCTCCACAGTTTTGAGCTTCACAGATTGAGAATTACTACCCTAAGGTGTCTTACAGGCAGGGAAGATTATATATCAGAAAGTCTTTTGAATGGTGTGGTGTTTATGTTTCTATTTTGGTAGCCTTCAGAGTATTTTCCTGCACCAAAGACACTAGAACATACAAGTGAAGGATCCATGCAGGTACCAGCTATACTCTTCCCTGTTCAATAAGTTTTTTATGTGTGCATGAGTGTGTGTGTGTGTGTGTGTGTGTGTGTGTGTGTGTGTGTGTGTGTGTGTGTGTTGTGCTCGATATCTAGGTACTCTGTCAGTTTGTAAATACCAACCCATTGACTAAGCAGCAGCCTGGGTTGTTTGGGGATTTCCATGGTACCCACTAGACCAACAAAACAATTAAATGCAACTAGTCTGGGTATTAGAAGCCTATTTAGTGACATGATGGCCAGTTGGGACTCTTTAACCCCCTTATAAAATTTGTTAGTATCATCTTCATATATATTTCAATGCACTAGGTTTCCATAACATTGTTCAAACGACCCTCAATTCTACCTTGCTCTATCCAAATTCTTTTTCTTAACAGTATCTCCCTTTCATCGCTTTATCCTCCCATTCTTATCTCTCCAGTCCACCTGTAAAATTTATTCTATTTTCCCCTCCAATTGTTCTCCCAGTACCTTCCTCTATACCTAGCCTCTCTGGGTCTACAGATTATAAGTTGGTTATCATGAATTTAATGGCTAATATTCACATATAAGTGAATACATTCTGGATCTGGGTTACCTCACTCAGGATAAATTTTTTCCAGTTCCATTCAACCTAAGTCTCACTCCAAGAAATGAAACCCATATACAGGACTCCTTGGTTGACCAAGAACCAGAGACTAAAGAAGCAGATGGGAATAGATCCAGAAGCCACAGCCAGACATCACGTGGAGAGAGGGTGACTTCCAAGAGGAAGTCATAGGTTTAAATGGATGTCTCCATCAAATTCCTCCCCTCAGAACTCAGGAAACTCTATGGAAGAGAAGGCAGAAAGAATGTAAGAGCCAGAGGGGATGGAAGACAGCAGGAGAACAAGACCCTCTGAATCAACTGGGCAAAGCTCTTATGCGCTCACAGAGGCTTAAGCAGCAAAGGTTTTGCATGTGTTTGCACCAGGTCCTATCGTGTATATATATATATATATATATAACTTTCAGGTTAGTATTTTTACAGGACTCCTGAGTATGTGAATTAGTGAATCTCTGATTCTGATTCTTTGTCTTCTCTTGGGGCTCTTTCCAGCCTCAATGTGATAGTTACTGTTTTATCTTACTATAATTTATTAGTAATATAAAATATATAATGAATGAAATCTGACAGACTTGGTGGCATATATCTTTGTCTTCAGTACTTGTCCCTCAGAATTGCAACGTTCCCTCCAAATTGAAACTTTTCTTTCAGGAGGAAAGAGCAGCTCAGAAGCTTTCAGAAGTAAACAAAGGGCCACAAAAGATTTCTGTCATCTGTCTGTCTAATTGCTTCTAAATTTACAAACTCAATGTATTCATTCCTACAGGATGTCAGAAAGAAATCTGTATATGAAAATAGCAACAACAACAAAATAAATTGTTAACCACAAGTTTATAATTCTTTTAGTAAATAGTCTTTTGGTCATAAAATGTCTTTCTGTAAGTCTCTCCTTTATACATAGAATTTTTAATGCTGTCTCCACAAAATATTTTTAAATAATATAAAGCAAGTCAGAAATTTGTCTTGAAATAACTGACGACTCATCTCTTCAAGTTTTGCAAGGACATATTTATATTTGGCATATGCTATAAATAACAGCCGGTAATTTTGCGACAACCATTTTTCACTCACTTTGCCTTCTTCCTACATTTATGATTTTTCTTAGTTTCAATATAAGTTGAACTCCCTTACCGCTTTACAGTATGCACTAGGCAGTTCTTATTAAAGGCTCTTGCATTTTAAGTCCTTTTTCTAACTCTCAGTTGTATGGCATGTCCCTCAGAATTGAAACATTCCCTCCAAATTGAAACAAGTCCTCCAGGACAAAGGTGAGGCTCACAAAACTCAGGAGGTAAACAAAAGGTCACATAAGGTCACATGTGCCTTTGAACAAAAACTTAGGAGTTTCTTGAGGGCCCCTTCCAAGAGTATAAACAGGAGTAAACAGTTGCTGGGATGGATGCTCTGAGAATCAAACAGCAGTTTTTACTGAGGAGTTGCCTGCAAACTGCCCAGTAGTTCCAGTGTTGTAGTTTTCCAGTGTTATCACCCACATTGAAGTGGGATTTCTGGTGATGCAACTGCTTTTGAGTTATCCCTGCTCTTTGTAAGTACCCTCTCACCTCTATTTCTCTTAGTAACCCCAACAACAACAACAAAATGTATTGGATCACAAAATTGGACACTGATGCAATCATTACTTTGATCTTCCCTGAATCCCTTTCTAGGGTGAATAGATGTGTGTGGTGTTTGTATACATGTTGCACATCCACAGAAAAACAAAATCTGTATTCAACACTTGATGCCAGAACATAGATACAATACAACCAGACAGGAGTTGGAAAGGAGTGATTTTATCCTCCTGGTTATGGGTAGCAAGGCATGCTACTGAGGCTCTGAGGAGGGATTGTAATCCATGGAGATACTCTGATATTGCTTACTGTTCCTGTATGGTGTGTGTTGATGTGCTTAAGAGCTAAGTCGTAGTTGTATAGCTCTTGTTATAGCAAGGGAGACATGCAACTAAGGCAGAGCTATCAGAAAAGGCCTTGAAAGGAGTTAAAGAATTAGAGGAAGTTTTGCAGTGTTTGAGATTAGCATACAAGGGCTTATATTGCTGAAAAGCAGCAGCAGAGATTTCCTGGTCACTGTTGTATGTAGCTAGAAAAAAAACTGAGCCTGAGGAGGTGGCAATGCAGAAACTAATTTGTATTAAGGAGTGTATTAAGAAAGAGAAATATGCATAGCATCCTATATGTTAGCCTCTAATGAGGCAAGGAAAAACAGGATGAGTAAGAGGTATTGGCTTGCTGTATGTTAGAGCTTGGGGGCTGAAAGATAAAGAGAATACAAGTTAGATCCATATTTGATAGGTTCGTCTTAGGATAATGTCCCGCGCCCACTCCTCGCCAGCAAGGAAAAACGCGGTACACACATAGGATCCTTCTGCAGTACAGCTTTAATGGGTCTTGGGGGAGAGCATTTAGCTTACGGAAAATGGAGGGGAGGGCAGAGAGAGGAGAGAGAGAGAGCAAGGGAGATGGGGGCCGCGTGGCGACAGGCCCCGGCGGGGAAAGAGAAAGCGAAAGGGAGAGAGCTAGGCCCCGGCGTGGCCCGGGCCGAGCCGCCCGCCACGCGGCCTAGAGCCCGCGCCCGGGAGCCGGGCCAGCATCCGTGCGCATGGCAGGGCGGAGAGAGAGCGAAAGGGGCCACGAGGTAGGAAGCACCCGATTTTATGCCGACCAAATGGCCCCTGCTTTAGACGTATCATCTTCCTATAGGTTGCAGTCCAGTATCCCACATGAGGCCACGGAAGAGGCTGAGAAACCAGTCTCGCGAGAGCACGCATGCGTTCTCTACTGACTCAGGCGGGTTGGCCAGCACCAGATAATAGCGCCACCTTGAGGAGCTGGAGCCAGCGGCTTCCAACAGGATAAAGAACTTAGAATCCCCTATGGATAGAAAAAAAAAACAAAAACAAAAAACAAACAAACAAACAAAAAAAAAACTGTGATTCAGCATGCAGATAGGGGCCTTACCAATGATTCAGTATAAGAAGCTATGGAAATCAAGGAATACTGAGCATTTGAACTGCTATAATTAGTGACAACTCTTAAAGAAGCAATGGAAGAGCAAGTAAAATAATGAATGTCTAATAAATATATTAAACAACTATATAGTCAAATTGAGTATGTAACAATGTTAAAGTAGACAGATAATAGTTTAACAATTTTACCATAAGTAAAAATGCCACCCTGAATTGAGGGAAAGTTCACAGACTTTGCATTGCACTTACTGAAGAGATTTTAAGATAATTTGGAGTCTACCAGAGGACTGGTTTCTAGGTGAGCTAGTAGGTTCAAAAGATGTTAGATTTTGTTTTGTTTGCTCTTGTATAAATTTAGGTTCAAATAAGATAAAACTCTTTAAGAATGAAGCTCAAAATGCTTTCCTTCCACAAACTATATAACCAACAAAGACAGCACTATATGTAACATCTTTTGACTCAAATAGTTTTTGAATCCTGAAAAATGCCCCAACCCTATAGGATGTCATTCTTAAGTTAACATGTAAGCATTCTAACATTTAAATACACACTGTGATAAGTTATACAGAAAAGTAAGAAAATTTTATAAATATAATCATATACTTTGCAGAGTCATCAAAATATGTAAGAAAGAGGCTGAATCTCTGTTTTATGGTATTTTATAATGGTAATTCAGATTATTCTTTTGTGTGCCTTTAGATGTAGGAAACCCAAACCTTCTTACACCAAGAATACACACCTTTGTCAATAATAGAAATTTTGGTCTTATTTGAGTAGAATGATTTTTCATAGTCTAAATGATGGCCCCCAAAGATATCAAGTCCAAATCCATGACAACCATGGATGTTACCTCATGAGAGGGCTCCTTATTGGTTTAGTCAAACTGAAGATATTCAAATTATCTGAAAGTGTGAAAGTGTAACCTAAATACAATTGCACCTGATAAGAGACAGAAGACAAAGATATTTTCTTCACGCAGAAGACAATAAGGCCTTTTGTTTTGAGTGATGGCCAAAGCTCAGAAATTCAAGTAGCTGTCAGAAGATAGATGAAGCAAGAAAAGATTATCCTTTATGCCTTCTAGAGGTATCATAGCCCTGTTGACATCTTCAATTTGATTTAGTGATATTAATTTCAGATTTCTAGATTTCAGATTTGTAACAGCACATTTTTCTGTTAGTTTAAGCAGCCAAATTTCTGAAGCATTGTTGTAGCAACCACAGGAAGCTAATGTAGGGATCCAACATAATCTTTCCACAGTCACTATTTGTTTCCTATAAAAGATGGCACTACCTACAGACACAACATGGTCTCTATATCTCATGGGTTGTATACTCAGAGACTGCAGTAGCCAAATTGATTTAGATAGGCATTGTCTCTGCTGATGTACCTATAGGTAAGCTATCTACTCACAGTTACATAATTTCATAGGTTCATTATGGCACGGTGAAATTATTGAACAGAAGATAAATGGAGCTAACTATAAACTTACTGAATACTCATTTAATTTATCTAATAGGTAAAAACCGGTTCACTGATATATGGTCTCTAATAGGTACTGACATATTAACCAAGGAATAACATTCTATTAATGGTCCAACTCACATAAACACATACACATATCTTTTCACCAGACACATTCTTCCTATCCTGTTTATACTTAACATACTGAGAGCCTTACCTAGCCAATAAAACTATTTACTATTGAAAAGTCTTCATACAGTCTTAGCTAAGACTTCATATCCATTCATACAAGTTGTTAGATGCCTAAACTGCCCATAGTTTTTCCTACTTGAATAATATCTTTTGATTATAATCATTTAAAGTCACCCTTTAATGAGCCTTTGATGTGACTGTGGTCCTTGGTGACTTGCACATTGTGCCCATATGTATATCATTTCTAAATTTCTCTCATCCTATCTATATATCCTGAGGATACACTATAAGGCTATAGGTGAAAGCAAAGGGACAAATGCCAGTGAAGAGGTAGGTGGCACAGGAATCTGGACTACTTGTTTATGTAACTTATTGTTTCCTTCTTGGGAAACATCATGAACTAGAGAATTCTCTAGCTTTACATAATAAATCCATTTAAAGAGGCCCAATTCTGTAAGCCGTTTGATGACACTTTCAATATTCTCCCAAGTTATTTCTAGCAATGTCACCTCATTTCCTATAGACTCTTATTTTCAAGCTTCAAAGAACCATTTCACCTGTGTTTTAAGATTGACTCTAGTGTCCTTTTCAGGATGCTAAATCCTATTTCAGAAGAGTGCTTCAATAAAACTCCTCTATCGAGGCTTAAATTCAGTGACCCTCACCCCAGTTCAACAAACACAAGATTCTTTCTCAGGCATTTTTTTTCAAATTTCTTATAGGAACACATTTGCCTGGCATAGCAGGAACACAACTTTTGCTTGGGTCATGCTGAGCCTTAACACTACTTTTGAGCAGGTAAAAGCAAATAGGTAAAAACAGAATGAATTTTTGGACTCATGGCTTTTCAAGTGCTTCAAGGACCCCATCTCATTTTTACAAAGTGAATATTGGTTTCTGAATTAAAAACCATAAGAAAAAGATATTGCATATTTATAGTGTGTAGCTAACCCTATACAAATTTGTTATGCATATTATAACTATTAAAAACAGATTTTCAGCACATCCCTACCAGCCCCTGTTTATGACACTAGAATTACTTTAATAGCTGCCAAGTAGCATCCTAACTTCAACATCATATCTCAAAATCACAGATGGCTACCCTCTGCCTGCAACTTTCTCTAGGGTTTCAACTGCAGTTAAAAACATCTATCACAATACAGAGTTCATATAATGTCTTCTGTTCCATAAATGTATGGTACTAGAACTGTTGCATCTAGATGCTTTATAATTTCCTCACATGCACAAATCTTACAGACTGTGATATAGCCTAGTGTTATTAACAACAGCTCCCTAACCAGTTGTAATATTTCTCTGTAACCATGTAGACAGAAAGTGATTGAATATCAGCATTAATTCCATCACAAAGTTCTTCCTAAATCCACTTGAGATATCATCTACCATTGCTTAATAGTTTCAAAAAGCAAATGATGACATTCTGACTTGCAAAGTAAGATCCTCTAGAAACATGAGTAAAAAGAAAACAAAAATGAAAGATATAAAACCAACTAAAGATATGTGAGCAAGCAGATAAACACCATGGTAACTATAGCTCAGCTTTTAGAGGGATCCTAGGAGAGCCTCGGACTCTCAGATTTATCCCATTGCCTTAATTTGAGTTTTTATTACTGTGAGAAGACACCACAATTAGAGCAACTATGATAAATAAAACATTTAATTGGAGTATCTCACTTATATATTCAGAGGTTGGGCCAATATTATCAAAGTGATGAACATGGCAGTATACAGGCAGATGTGATACCGGAGCTGAGAGCACTACATTGTGCAACAGGAAGTAGACTGACTGTTACACTGAGGGTAGCTTGAACTTAAGAGATCTCAAAGTTGTCCCCACAGTTATACACTTCCACCAACAAGGCCACACCTCTTAATAGTGTCAATTCCTTTGGGAGCCATTTTCTTTTAAACCACCATGCTCACTGAGAGGTGAACACGTTTGTGAGTCTGCCTTCCAATTTGATTATATCTTTGGTTAAGGAGTTCTAGAGGCCAAACGTTTCTAGCTAGTCTCTATCACATATGGACTGAAATAAGTCTTTGTGTAGAGAACCAAAAAAAGACACTCTAGGTTATACTGACAAGCCATTAGAATGTGATGTTTTTCTAACAGGAATATTAGAAAGTAGATTTATTCTTCTGTGAAATATTACAACATGATTTTCAAAAAAAGCAGCATTAACTGATATCATGAAAGAGATGAAATTTTCAAGGGAGAAATACATTATATTAAGAAGGCAGTGGGAAATTTTCAGTTGAAGAATGACATAAGAAAGGCTAAACACTAGCTAAGTCATTAATATATCTCTGGTCTTGTCTCACAGCTATTTAATAATTTAATTACATAGGATTTTTACCTATTTTATCAAATATCATTAATAAGGGATATTATGAAATGAAGATGACAAAGGGAACTAGAAAATATTTATCTCTTATACCATACATAATTTTCTTCAGTTCATAAATATTGAAGAAACAGCAAAATATTCAGAGGTATTAAATGCAAGCATAAATGTTCTTTTGTTCTAACTTTTATAAATAAAATAACTAGGGAATTTTTATTCAGTGGATATAAAACTTTCTATAATATATACATTATAATATACATTATTTTTATTCCCGTATTTTTGCCCTCTTTGCAACTTGCAGAGTGAATTATTAGAACAAAGTAACAACTCTCTAGATACTGGCTGTCTATAGAAGGAAATACTGACATGCCATGAAAAAAAATGTTTTCTCTTTTGTCTACTTTTGCTCATCTTCCAACCTCTTTGCTTCATCCCCCCTGGCCCTCTAAATATAGAAACAAGCAGAATTGTTTTGCTTTTCTTCCTTTCTCACGCCTTAATGCTTATTTAAAATGAATTGCTTGATTAGAGAGATGTGTTTACTTTGCATTTATCGATAAAAATATTAATGGTTGCTGTAATTAACGTCATTTCAGGCACTAATGTTTTTATAGTGTGTTTCTCAAAGAAAATAAACAAGTTGTTTCCTGACTTCATTCATCCATTTGCTGCACAAGCACATTTTTATGTTTAATAGCCATGTTTGAAACAGGGAAGGGGAATATGACTTATTTGTTAAAGTGTTCCTTGTCTAAGTATAAAGAATTTGGTTGGATCCCCAGAAACTAAGAAAAAAGGTAGGGCATTGTGATGTGCACCTCTAGTTTCAGTACTGAGGAAGCAGAGATAGGAGACTACCTAGGGCATAGTGGCCATTCATTCTAGTGAAATTCCAGGTTCAATGGAAGTCTATGAGTGAAAAAGGAAAATGGGAGGATTCTATTGATGGCTCAGATATGTGCACTTACTGCTTTTACAGAGAATCTGGGGTTGTTTTCAAGTGCTAACATGTTGGCCCATAAGCTTCTCTAACTGCAGTTCCTGCAGATTTGATGTCTTCTTCTAGCCTCTATAGGCACTACACCCATGTGGTGCAAAACATATATATATAGGCAAAAACACTCACACATAATTTTTTAAAAAATTAATGTGTGTAAGTCATTTTTATGAAATTTCAAGATTGTACATAACATGAGAAAAAGAATATCCTTTGAATACCTGCTGTTACAGGAAGTACTTAATCTAGAGTGGATTCCTGAAGTTCATTTAAAAGGAGTTTTAAGTTTTTATGCCATGATTGAAAATAAAAAAGTAAATATGATAATTATGACTAATGATGTCTAGAAACTATTAAATGCTTACAGCTGTCTTAACAATAAAGATTTTTGTGTAATCATATTCTTTAACCACATGACAAACCTGACTTGATTGTAACATGTTCATTTTACTTTTATGAGAAAACCAGACACAGATGAATAAATTAGTAGTCTTCAGTCACAAAGCAAGTAAGAGACAAACTTGATATTTAAACTAAGTCTATAACTAAGGTACATTATGTCTCCAAATATTCTCTGAGAGTCAAAAAATATTAGCTTAATTTTTAACTGGCATCAATGATTAAAATTAGGTCCATTTTTGAAAGCAGGTTATAAGCTAAGGAACAGAAAAGCACTGAATATTTTAAAAAGGGAAGGAATTTAGGATATGCCAAAAATAAACATCTACAGAATAGGTTACAGAAACAAAGAAAATGTAACATCATCCAATTTCATACTTTTTTGCTAAAGGCTAACCCTGGAAACATGTAATATTAAAACTAAAAATATGTGTGAGGTCTAAAATAATCAAATGATTTGATCAAATAAGTTGAAATTTAAGATATGACACTTTATATTTAAGTTGAAATACCAGCCAAGAAAAAATAAATAAATTTATTCCAAGATATGATCTATTATGTTAATATTGAAATGAAAGTAAAATATTTAAAGTTAAGAAGCAGATCACTAATTGGTCAAACGTTAAATGAACTAGTGAAAAGGTTCAATGTAATTCTTATAAGTATGAAAATTATGTTAAGGATAAGCAGTAAATTTGTAAATTTGGTTTTATATTATTATAAAGAAAAAAGTAGAACTTAAAAAGTTTTATCGTCACTATGATCACTGCTGTGTAGTAGTACAAATAACACTATTGTTATAGAGAATTTTGTAGGTAATGTACAAAATGATTGAGTAGGGTAAGTGTTAGAACAATTAGTATTAATTTATGAAAATATATAAAACCTGTTATAAATTAATACATTTCAAAAAGTGAAATAGTCTCAGCAATAAATACACATGATTTCCATCTTATGTTGTTTCTTCTCTGAGGACTATACAGTACATCTTACTTTTTTGTTGTGATAGGTATGGCTACTTACCTATCTATTTCTTTCCTTTACCTAAAAGTTATTTTACTTTGGCAGTCGAGGTAAACAATGTTTTCAAGAGACTCTTCATAGAACTGAACTGACTATGAACAGGCACTTTAAATGCATGTATGTAAACATGTCATAGTTTGTTTTTCCTTTTATCAAGCATAGATTTCTTTTTTCATATAATGTAATCTGAATAAAGTTTCCCCTCCTTCTACTCCTATCAGTTCCTCACCACCTATTCTCTCATCTGTATCCACTGTGTTTCTGTCTCTCATTAGCTAAGATTAGGCTAAAAGTTGTTGTACATTTCTTTAAGTATTTCTTGGCTCTTTGAAATTACTCTGTTAAAAGTTCTCTGCTTATATTTATACCCATTTTTAAATTGAATTGTTTGGTTTGTTGATGTCTAGTTTCTTGAGCTCTGTATATATTTTTTTTTTGGAAATTAGTCTTCTGTCTGATACAAGGTTGATGAAAATCTTGTCCTATTATGTAGGCTGATGCATTGTCAGAGTGACAGTGTCCTTTGTGGTGTAGAAGTTTCTCAGTTTCATGAAGTCTCATTTATTATGTGCTGATCTTGATGACTGTGTTAACAGTGTTCTGTTCAGAACATCTTTTCTTCTGTCACTGAGCTCAATGCTATTCCCCACTTTCTCTTATAACAGGTTCATTGTATCTGACTATACATTGAGGCCTTTGTTGACTTTACATGTTTTGACTTCTTTGCTCTTCTGAGGTTCCTGCCACAAAGCTACCAAATAAATACACACATAGAGGCTTATTCTTTTTCCTATTACATAATGCATTTATTTATTTATTTATTTATTTATTTATTTGTTTGTTTGTTTGTTTGTTTGTTTGTTTGTTTATTTATTTATTTATTTATTTATTTAAAATATAAACATACCCACCACTCTGCCCATTCTCCTCCTATCAGGCCTCCCCCAAACTATCCTCTCATCTATTCCTCAGAGAGGACTAGGATTCCCAAAGTGAGTCAATGCAGTCTGGCACATCTAGTTGAGGTAGGACCAAATCCTTCCCCTCAGTATCAAGGCTAAGAAAGGTGTTCTTCTGTAGGGAATGGGCTCCAAGAAGCCAGTTCATTCACTAGAAATAAATTCTGGTTCCATTGCCAGAGGCTCCACAAACTGCCTGTGCTAATCAGCTGTCATCCACATTCAAAGGGCCTAGTTCAGTCATATGGAAGTTCCCTATCTGTCAATTCAGAGTCAATGAGCTCCCAATAGCTTGGATCATTTGCCTCTGTGAGTTTCCTCATCATGATCTCAACATCTTTTCTTATATAATCTCTCCTCCCTCTCTTCACCTGGACTGGGAACTCAACCTAGTGATTAGCTGTAGATCTCTGACTCTGCTTCCATCACTCGCTTGGTGAAGGTTGTAAAGTGACAATTATGGTGGTTATCAATTTTGTTATAGGGGACAGAGGCTTAATTATAATTATCTGGACTTAGCTTGGCTTATTTATAGCCAGCTTTCATTAAATTTAAATTATTACATTTATCTTTTGTGTCTGTGCGTTTTCCTTTTCTTTCTTCTGTATATCTTACTTTCACTCTACTCTGTGGCTGGCTGTGTTACTGTGTGTCTGGCCTCTAGCATCTTTTTCTCTTTGTTCTCCTGCTTTTTGTCCTTTTCCTCCCAGATTTCCCCTATTTATTCTCTCAGGCTGCCAGCCATACCTATTCTGTCTCCCACCTTACTGCTCATTTTTTATTAGATAGTTTACAGGCAAATTAACACAGCTTCACATAGTTGAATAAATGCAACATAAAATAATACAACACATATTTGCATCATTATACAAATGTTCCATGGCAGAAACAAATGTAACATCATAAAATAATATTCTACAACATTGATCCACTTGAACTGGGGTTTTGTGCATGGTAATGGATCTATTTTCATTTTTCTGCATGCCAACATTCAGTTAGCACCATTTGTTGGACTTTTTGCTATTGCATAATTTTGCCTTCTTTTACCAAATCAGATGTCCATAGGGGAGTGGATAAGTCTTTAGTTCAGTTCCATTGATCCAATGTCTTTTTTTTTTTTTATGTGAGTATCATGCACTTCTATTATTGTACCTCTGAAGTACAGCTTGAAATAAGGGATGGTGATACCTTTGGAAATTCTTATACTATACAGGATCATTTTAGCTATCCTGGGTTGTTTTTCTATTTTTCCATACGAAATTGAGAATTGTTCTTTTCAAGTTCTGCAAAGAATTGTGATGGAATTTTGATAGGGATTCCATGAATCTGTAGATTGTTTTTGGTAAGATAGCCAGTTTTACTATGTAAATCTTACTGACCCATGAGCATGGGAGATATTTCCATCTTCTGATATCTTTTTAAATGCCTTTCTTCAAAGACTAAAAGGTTTTGTTACAGAGGTCTTTTACTTGTTTGTTTATAATTACTTGAAGAAATTTTTTATTTGTGACTATTGTGAAGGGTGTTATTTCCCTGATTTCTTTCTAAGCCCAATTATCACTTGTATATAGTAGGATGATCGATGTTTTTAAGTCAATATTGTATCTAGCCATTTCATTCCAATTGCAGGAGTTCCCTGGTAGAATTTTTAGAGAGTTGTATGTATAATATATTATCTATGTATAATGACATTTTGATTCTTTTTTTCTGATTTTTATCCACTTGATCTCATTTAGTTAGCACATTGTACTAGCTAGAACTTCAATTACCATATTGGATAGATAGATAGAGAATAGCTGAAAATTTCCTGATCCTACCCAGCCCTGAGATCCAGACAAATCTTTTCTACCCTTGGCCTGCAGCCTCTTAGAAAGTAATTACTCAGAGGCTTATATGAATTACAAACATTTTAGCCTATGGCTAATTAACAACTATATTTTTCAACTTAACTCAACCAATTTCTATTAATCTATGTTCTGCCACACTGTATAACCTGTTCTATTACATCTTGCTTCCCTGTTGGTGACACACAGCATCTGCCAGTCAGAAGAAGTAATATGAAAAACTATAGCCAAACTCCCCAAATATTATTTGTAAATGTTTTTATTTAAAGGGGATTGTTTATACTTGTTAATGGTCATGGTTAATATCTTTCTCCAGAAAATTGGGGGATATGATATCAAAATTATGAAAAAGTAGATTATTGAATCTATATTAATCCATAAAACAACTGTTAATCTCAAAAAATTTTATATTAGTATAGACTTTATTTTATTGATACAATTTTAATATTAATTTTGCTATACTGTTTGAATATTTTAACTTTTGTTTAAGGTATTTTGTTCCTACTATTCATTTAAAATTATAATGTATAGTAAAAACACATATTAATAGTCATCTATGATAATCAAACTTATAGTCATGTTAGTTTTTTATGTATACAATGATATATTTCAGATAGATAATTCTCAAACACTTCGAAGACCTACAGAATATGGCATTTAAAATATTTTAAAAACAGATTTTTCTGGAAAGTTAAATATGCCTGTTCCTGGTAGCACAAATTTATTTCAAGAGGATGATGGGAATTGAAGAAACTCCATATATACTTTACATTTTGTGGCAAAAGTTAGGTACTGGGCAAGAGACTGCTCTTGCCTTGACTGTTTGACAGTATGCCATATAAACTGGACATTTAGAACTCATAATAAACTAACCTCTGAACTTTACCAAATCAAGGCAAGATGGTCCTTCAGGTTCCAGCTTCACATAAGAAACCACCAGACATTCTTCAGGACACAGGGAGAAGTGATTTATGAACTTTTCCAGAATTGGTGGAACAGTACTTCAAATTTCCTGCTTCACTTAAAGGTATGCCAGAGACTCTAGGCCTATAGATAGACAAAGATAGATGTCTCAGTGTTACAAAGGATCTTTGTGTGACTATCCAGGCACCCAGATATCTCTATCATTTCTAAAATTTTGGATGTTGCTTACATTGCACTTCCTGTTTATTCAGATAATATATTCTTCTGAGGTCTTTGATATAGTAGGAGACTAGATAGTTAAAAATGTAGTTTTTTTGTAGTTGTGATAAAAGACAAATACAAATCTTTAGACTCACAAAGATAGGATAGATGATGATATTTTCTTTAATTAAATTGGGCTTAATATTGTAACTCTAATTCTTGCTTGATAACTGTTGTGTTATATGTAATTTTTCTAAGTTAAAATGTAAACCTTCCTCTTGATAAGACAGAAAGGGGAAGTGCTATGAGATGGTCTTTCTATACAGTATAAATATGTGTTGCTACCGTTGGTTTAATAAAGAAGCTGCTATGGCCTATGTCAAGTGAGAACATATCCAGGCAGGGAATCCAAGAGAGATAAAGGGAGGAGAAAGTAGGGGTAAGAGAGATACTGTGAACTACCACCAGGGAAGCAAGATGTAATGGAACAGGTAATGCCAAGAAGCCACATAGCAAGACATAGATTAATAAATATGGGTTAATTTAAGATGTAAGAGCTAGCTAATAACAGCCTGAGCCATAAACCAAAAAGTTTATAATTAATATAGGCCTCTATGTATTTATTTGAGACCAAGCAGCTGTTGGACACAGGAAAACTTCTGGCTACAGAGAGTGTGAACAGCCTTGTTAACTTCCTAAATTTAGTAGAATTATTTTGAGGGCCTCTACATATATGTTGCAATTATGTGTAGTTTAGTCTTGTAAAAATTTTAACACTGGGAACAGGGGTTGTTGATGACTCTTTTTCCAGCTGTTGAGAATTTATCTTCATACTAGGCTTCTGTGCCAGGCTTCAACTTGATATGCCGCCATGTTTGGTTGATATCCATAGGAGGCCTGCCTTCTTCACAATAGCAAAGGAGGAGGAGTAGATAGAATGGAAGTTGAGGGGAGATAGGTATATGGAGAAACTGGGAGGAGAGCAAGGAGTGGAAACAGTGGTAAGATTATAAAAGAAAATAAGATACATATTAAAAAGAAAGAAAAGATCAGGCTTCTATGATATAACAACAAAACGTCATGCAATAAAATATAAGATAAAATGAAAATAATTGTATCAGAGTTAGGTAAGTCAAGCCTGTAGAAAAATAAAAGAGCTTCAAGATAATGCACAAAATTTTAAAAAATAATCCACTTCCATACACACAGTTCATGAGTCCCATAAAAGTACTAATCTGAGAGTTATAATACATGTGCAGATGACATGGTATAGACCTGTGTTTGCCCTGTGTGTGATTGCAGCTTCAGTCTCTGTGAGTTTATGAGTCTTGATCAGGTGTTTTAGGGGGCCTTGTTTTCTTGGTGTCCTCCATCCCATCTGTCACCCATTCCTTCTTGACCTTTATTGGGTTCCATGAGCTCTGAGGGGAGGGATTTGATGGAAACATATTTTTATTATTTTTTATTTTAAAATGTCATTTTTATCGGTGTACACTCCTGCTCTCCCTCCCTTCCCTACACCAAACCCCTGCCAGTTAGCCTTCAGCCTCACCTCATCATCCACCCATCCCCTACCCCAAAAGGACAACAAGTCCCAAGGTGAGTCAGCTCAGTATGGTACATGCACTCCAGGCAAGTCTAATTTACTCATCCCAAGTTCAGTGTTGAGTTAGGTGTTCCTTTGCAGGGAGTGGGCTCCAAGGTGCCAGCCCATGAACAGGAACAGATCTTACCCATCTACCCATATTGGACATCTTATTTATTGCTGTTCCAATCTCTCTCTCTCTCTCTCTCTCTCTCTCTCTCTCTCTCTCTCTCTCTCTCTCTCTCTCTCTCTCTGTGTGTGTGTGTGTGTGTGTATGTGTTTGTGTTTGTGTGTGTATGTGTTTGTGCGTGTACACACAGAATGTTTAGCTATGGACTGTTGTGGGTTTTCCCTTCTGCTCTGTAGAGAAACATCTTTAATGATGACTAAAAAAGGCACTGCTCTATGAGTATAGCAAGTGATCTATGAGTATAGGAGAATATCATTAAAGATATATTTTATTGTTATTTTTTAAAACCAGTATTATTTGGTATTACCCTAGGTCTACAGGCTATATAAATCTCCTGGTTCTTGGTTACCCAAGAAATACCAGATATGGGTCTTATCTAATAAAGTGGCCCTAAAGTCAAATAAGATACCAGTTAATTACTCCCACAAGGTTTATGCCATTATTACTTTAGCATATCTTTCAAGTAATAGAGATTGTATTCAAAGGTATTATGGCTGGGTTTGTGCTTATTGGGTTTTTTTTTTTTTTTGGTAGCTTACAAAGTATCTTCCTATATCAAAGACACTAGAACATGGAATTGAAGCTTCTATGTATGCAAAGATTGACCTCTCCATGTTCATTGAGTTGTGTAGGTGTTACCTTTGACAATGGAGCAGCTATCAGTTTGTGGAAAATAACTTATTGTCTTGGAAACAGTGTAGGTTGGTGGAGATTTCCATGTGACCCTTTCAGACAACAACTCAAATGGATGTAAACCAGTCTTACTACTGGAAGTTTCATTTGGTAACATGAGGTTCATTGTTATCTACCTCTTATAACTTAACCCATTTCTATTAATCTATGTCTTGCTACATGGATAGTGGCTTTACCTGTGTTCCATTACATCTTGCTGTCTTGGATCTCAGCATCTCTGTTTGACTGCTCTCCTTCTACTTTATCTATGCTCAGATTTCCCACCTACTTCAAAAATGTATTGTCATAGGACAAAGCAGTCCCTATTTTAACCAATGGTATTCATAGCATGCATAAAGACTACTTACATCACCATACTACTTCTATAATGCTCTCCAAGCTATCTCTCTCCTCATTCCCTCCCTCAATTCTCATATTTCCTCTTTCTACTTAATCCTCCTGTACTTGATCACTCAGTCTCCAGTCTACGCATAACATTTATCCCATTTGCTCCATTGAAGGGGATCCATGTGTCCCCCTCCATGCCTAACCTCTCTGGTTCTACAGGGTATAGGGTTTTTTAATAGCTAATATCAAGGTATGAGCAAGTGCATATTAAATTTGTCTTCTGGGTCTGGGTTAGCTAATTTGAGATTATGTTTCCTAGGTCCTTCCATTTGCTTACAAATTTTATGATGCCAATTTTTAAGAGCCCAGTCAATCCATTTTGTAAATATACTATGTTTTTTAAAAACAATTCTTCTTTTAAAGGACATATAAGTTGTTTCCAATTCCTGACTATTATGAATAGAACAACATTGAACATGGTCAAGAAAGTGTCCCTCTGGTAGGATAAAGTGTCCTTTAGATATATGCCCAAAAGTTATATAGCTGAATCTTGAAGTAGATAAGTTCCCATCTTTCCCAGGTATACCATATTAATTTCTGTAGTGGCTAAGTTTTCACTCCCACCAGGAAGGAAGGATTGTCCCCTTGTTCTATATCCTCACCAATGTGTCTCTGATTTGTTTTTACTGATCTTGGCTATCCTAACAAGTGAAAAATGGAATCTCAAAATTTTGATTTGCATTTCTCTGATGACAAAATATGTTGAACATTTCTTTAAGTGATGGTTAGCCATTTTACTATTATCTACTGTTTAGATATAAACTCATTTTTTAATTGTATTGTTTGATTTTTACACCAAGTTTCTTAAGTTGTTTATATATTTTATGTATTAGCCCTCTATTAAATATGGAGTTTGTAAAAATATCTTCCCATTCTGTAGACTGAAGCTTTATTCAAATGATGGTTCCCTTTGTCTTACAAAAACTTTTAAGTTTCATGAAGTTACACATTGGAGACTGATGTGGGAATGTTGTTCTGTTTGCTGTGAATATCAATCTTTTAAAAAGGAGCTGTTTTGGCCCATGAAAGGCATCATAGAAAAAGTAGGTTTGGAATCAGAATAGGTAGGAAAGAAAGGGTAGAGTCAGAGACAGTTTGAGCCAGAAGCCCAAAGAAGAAACATGTATGGAACACAGGTGAGCCACAGGCCACATGGCAGGACAGATTAATGGAAATGGGATGAGTTAGTATGTAAAAGCTAGCTAGCAAAGTGCCTGAGCCATAAGCCAAACAAAAGAAGTTCATATAAATGTCTGAATCATTTCTGGGGACCTTATCAGCTACAGGTGGCTAAGAGGTCTGGAGTGGCAGGTCTGGGGTCTGGACCTCTGGCAGCCTGGGACCAAGAAACCTAATTGTAACAGATGGCATCCCAACATGGGCTGAACACCAACATAAAGCCAGAGAAAGTTTGAAAATGGAAATTGAACCAAACCAGCTTCCAAATTGTATATCTGAAGCAGGTCATTTTGCAGATAACATGGCGTCTGGGCCATATTCAAAATGGTGCTGGCGCGCTGGTGGCAGGCAGTGTAAGCTGCAACCAGGCATGTTCCTGAAATGCCACAAAAGACTCAGTAACATGTGATTGATTTTAGATTTCTGTTTATTTTGAAAAAAAAAGGAAACAAGGATAGTTTCTTAGTAGCACCATTTTATTGGGTCTGCTCTGTTTTCTGGCAGCAAACAGAGATGCGGTCCCTTTAAGAGAACTTACTGATTCAGCCTAATCTGAAAAACTATGCAGCTCTTTAAGAGAGTGCATTTTAAAAGCTCTCCTGGTTAAAAGATGATTAAGGATTTACAATAAAACAGATTCAGATGGGGAAAAAACCTGTAAACGGGTTACAATGTGTGTAAAAGATACATAGTCTTCAGAGAGAAAAGAAAGATGATAGAGAAAGTCTTTAAAAAGAGAAATAGACTAAAAAATATAATAAGCCATGTAAAGATGGAAAATAGACACAAAACATGGATTTTGGTTGTTATTGTATTTTCGTTTAATTTTTAAACTGTTAATGAGCTAACTGCAAAAAGACAATGGATTGCAAATGCAAAGGCTACTAAGTTAAACAAAAATATATAGTTTAAAGGTATTTTGATTTTGAAATTTGTGTATAAGTATTTATTGCTTTGGAAGAGTTCTGTGTTTGTTTCCACAGAAGATGAGAACTTGTGGATTGCTTCCAGGCAAATATGGTTTCATCAACCAAGACCCCCTGAAAAAATGTCTAACGTGAAGAGATGGAAGTATCAGCTTGAGGGTTACAGTATAATATGATCCAGTCCCAAGAACCCGTGAGATTTTCAATGCCCCATAATCAGCAGGAAGTAGTAATAGAAAACTATGCCCAAATTCCCAAAATACTGTTTATAAATGTTTGTTTTCCTTATAAATGGATAATGGTCATAGTTAATCTCTTTCTAAGAAGAAAAGAGGGATGTGGTATATGAATTATTTTTTAAAAATAGATTATTGAATTTACTTAGATCAGGAAATCAGCTGTTAATCTTAAAATGGTTTACATTGGTATGGATTTTGGTTTATTGATACAAACTTAAGGTCAATTTTCTTATGCTGTATGTATTTTCCTACTCTTGTTTAAGATATGATGTTTTTGTAACTGATTTAAAATTATAATGTATAATTAAGAAATGCATGTTAGTTAGATTTTTGGGTATACAAATATATAATTCAATTAGATAGGTCATCTTCAAACACTTATAAGACCTACAGAATATGGAATTTAAAATGTTTTAAGAACTTAGACTTTTCTGGATACTGAGACAGCTCTGCTCCTGGCAGCACCAATTTACTTCAAGAGAAAAATGGTCATTGAAGAAACTCCATATGGAGATTAGTTTCTTTGTGGCATCAGTTAGCCACTGGGCATGAACCTGTACTTATATTGATTATTTGACAGTGTGCTATTTTAAATGGACATGCAGGTTCCATAGGAAGGTAACCTCTGAACTTTGGCAGAACAAGCTGAGATGGTAATTCAGGTTCCGGCTTTGCAGAAAAACCTGTCAGACATTCTTTAGGACTCAAGGAGAAGCAACTGATGAATGGGCAGAGCAGATATCCTGCTTCACTGAAATGAAAAGATACTCTGGGCCTGTAGGCTTAAGGTAAATGCCCCAACTTTATAAAGGAACTTTGGTTGACTGTGAGGTAGACAGGTATCATCTGTGTCATTTCTAGATCTTGGAAGCTGCTTATACTTCCCATTTGCTTGGGTAAATATATCCTTCTGTGGTCTTTTATGTAGTTGAAGATTACATTGTTATAGGTACAGTTTTTCTTAGTCATTTGAAAGGTATATTGTATATGAAACTTTAGATTCATAAGGATAGGTAGATGATAGAGTATTTTCTTTAATTTTTCTAAATACAAATAGACTAGATATTGTAACTATAATTCTTTCTTGGTAACTATTTTGTCACATGTAATTTTACTATGTTAAAATTGGAACCATCCTTTTTTTATTAGACAGAAAGGGGGAGGTGATGTGGGAATGTCTTTCTGTGTGCTGTGAATATCAATCTTTAAATAAAGGAGCTGTTTTGGTCCATGACAAGCACCATAGAAATAGTAGGTTGGGAATCAGAATAGGAAAGGAAGGGCAGAGTCAGAGACAGTTAGAGCCAGATGCCCAAAAAAGAAACATTTAAGGAACACAGGTGAACCACAGGCCATGTGGCAGGACCTATTGAGTTAAGATATAAGAGAAAGCTATCAATGTGCCTGAGCCATAGGCCAAACAGCATGAAGTTAATATAAGTGTCTGAATCATTTCTGGGGGCCTGATCAGCTGCGGGTGGCTAAGGGGTCTGGGGTGACAGGTCTGGGGTCTGGACCTCTGGGTGCCTGGGATCAGGAAACCTAATTATAACAGGAGGCCCCTGTAAGCCTCATAACTGGTGGGGAGATGATCTATATGAAGTGAAGCATTAAATTTGGTGAGCACCAATTTTGTAGGCATGAGGTCTAAACATCTTGAGTCCAACCAGGAATCATTCATTTCTATTGAAGAAAATAAGTTCAAATGTTTGATAAGTCTGGTTACTCAAGTATTTCTTTAAGCTGAGCTTCCTATATTTCAATTTATTAATTGTTGATCTCAGTGCCCGTAATGTATGCTGCTTTAAAAAGTATTGTTTTTTGTTTGTTTGTTTGTTTGTTTTTTGTTACTTGAATGATTCCTGGTCACCTGGAAGGCTGAATGGAGTGAATGCTGTCAGACAACCTAGGTGATTGTTTTTTAATATTCTATGGAACCAGTCTTTCTGAAGCCCCCTAATATCCTCAGCATAGTTTTGACACTAATACTGAGCTTAATATTAGGGATTTTATTTTCCATAACAAGTTGAGTGTTTTTATTTTTAGGACTGTAAAAAATGTATTAGAATTTTGATGTGTATTGCATTGAATCTACAGAATGCTTTGGGTAAGATGACCAGTTTTTAACTGTGCTAATTCTGATTTTCCATGAACATGGGTATCTTTCTGTTTTCTGACCCCAGTTCTTTTATTCAAAGACTTAAAATTATTCTCATACAGGATTTTCACCTCTTTGGTTAGAGTTTCACCAAGAGATTTTATATTATTTGTGGTTATTGTAAAGTGTGTTGCTCCCCTTATTTCTTTCTCAGTCCATTTCTCATTTGTATATGTGATGTTTCCTTATTTTTGTGAGTTAAATTTTTGTGGTGGGATTCCAGTGTCAACTGATAAGGTCCAAAGATGCCTATCCAGGGTCCTGGGCTCCTGACCAAACCTATTCATCTTGGAAAGCACTTTTTTTTCTGGTTCCTAACTGCTGGAGAGACCTTTTTGGCATTCATCATCCATCACGTGGATAATCCAGTCTATCAGGTGCCTATATAAGCTGTTATCTGTATTGTGAGTGTTGGCTTATATTTTAATAAATATCAGTCTTGGATTGGTGTATTTTAAGAGAATTTCTGCCTTCATCTGGTCAACGAAAAAAATCAAATCTTACCATGTATTGGATACAGCCAATGACTGCTGTGTTGTACCAAAGTAAAAATTTTCAGTGGAGAATTTGTAGAGTATAATTATGAGCCAATATATAATGAAAGATATGAAGGATTTCAAGGAAACATTATGGTTCCATGGGTGCACTCCACTTATGTAAAACAATTGCTAAATGTATGGTCAACAAAAATGCATAATCCTAGTGAGTGGATGCAGCTCACTGCCACCATATTGGACTATAGCCAACATTTGCAATGGAGAGATTGGTTTAGGGAGAAGACTAGGGACTTAGAGTAACAAGGAAAGATTAGGGGCTTTTACATTTCTCAGGACAAAATCCTTGGTGAAGGCATGTTTGCTGATGTGAAGGCTCAAATTACTTATGACGAGCATACTTTATTGCTATGCCACATGGCTGTACTGAATGCTTGGGAAAAGATTGGACCCAGGTCAGAAAATTGAGCCTTATACTAAGGTCAAACAAGGTTTAAAAGAACCTTAAACAAACTTTCTACAGAGGCTTACCACGGCTGTACACAGAGCAGTATCAGATCGAGAAGTTAGGAAGCAGTTAATAATTTCTCTAGGCTTTGACCATGCTTATCTGGAATGTAAAAGAATGCTTATGCCTTTAAAGATAAGATCTGCACCAATAGAAGAATGGATTCAGTTTGAAATCAATGCTGTATCTCTCCATTGTGACGAGGAGAATTGGGTAGGCCAAGCCATTGCTAATGTTAGGGTGAGGAACCAAGGCATCACTTATTTCAACTCTGGTACACCAGACCATATAAGACAGAACTGTACACAACTTACTTTTGTAAATAATACAGTTTTAGGTTTAATTTGAACAGAAGGCCATTGCCTTCTGGGTTATGCAGAAGATGTGGCAAAGGACAACATTGGACCAACAAATATAAATCTACCAGGGATAAAGAAGGCAACCCGTTACCATCGGGAAATGCCTCTCGGGGCTTCTCCCAGGAAACCCCCATGAATTAGACTCCAAAGTCAATTAAGGTAAGATCATATCCAGTCACAATTGAAGACCAGCATCCTCAGGATGAATAGGACATCCAATGACTGATCTGCTAGATCATATGGCATTGGATAATAGAATAAATTCAAGAGAGAGATCAGAAGTTCCAAGAAGAATCACAAAATGAATATTTTGGCAGACATCAATGAATGAACAAAGACCAAAATTGAGAATATGGATAGATAATATTTATATCCAGGGTTTAGTCGACACGGGGGCTGATGTTTCGATCATAACCCCAAAATCATGGCATCCAAGATGGCCTTTATGGGCAGTAGATATCCAGTTTCTGGGTATTGGAACAATATCTCAGATGAAACAGAGTATGAGATGGCTTGAATGCATAGGACCAGAGGTCAGAAAGGACGGTTGAAGCCATATATGGCTGATATAGCAGTGAATCTGTGGGGTTGCGACCTTCTACTGCAATGGAATACCCAGATTAAAATCCCTCCAGGTTCTGATATCAACTGGAGACTCAATTATGTTTCCAAAAGTGATGCTTTAAGGTGCTATGAAGAAAATTCACCAGCAGTTCAGGCTGTACAAAACAATTGCCCAATAACTGCAGTACCTAAAAGGACGCTCACAGCACTGCCTTTTAGATGTTTAACAGAAAAGCCAGCAATGGGTCCAGCAATGGCCTTTGACAAAGAAAAAACTTCAGGCTTTGGAACAGTTAGTAGAGGAACAATTACAGGCTCAGAATATTGAAGAATCAACCAGTCCCTGGAATTTTCCTGACTTTGTTGACAAGAAGAAATCTGGAAAATAGAGGACGGTGACAGATATAAGAGCAATTAATAAAGTGAATCAACCAATAGGCTCTTTATAATCTGGCATTCCTCTGCCTTCCCTGTTATTTAAGGGATGGCCTATTATGGTTATTGATTTGAAGGATTGGTTTTTTGGCCATACTGTTACAGAAACAGGACAAAGAGAAATTTGCTTTCACAGTGCCTACTCTTAATAATTCATGTCCAGTTAAGAGGTTACAATGGAGAGTCCTTCCCCAAGGAATGTTGAATATGCCAATATTTTGTTCAACAATCACTAGAAGTGTTGCTCAAGTGCTTCCAACAATCTATAATTTACCACTATATGGATGATATTTTGTAGGCAGACCTAAACCCAAATACATTAAAAACAGTGTTTGCAGAACTGAAGAAAATATTGCCTGATTGGGAACTACAAATTGCCCCAGAGAAAGTACAGAGGGGCGATTCTCTCAGTTATTTAGGATGTAAAATAGGTTTACAGAAAATTAGGCCACAAAAGGTAAAATTGAATAGAGATAAATTGAGGACTCTTAATAATTTTCAAAAGCTAATAGCGGATATTGCTCATCTATAGCTGATTATTGGTATAAAAAACTACGAACTAGTTAAATTGTTCAAGACTTTGGATGGTGAAAAGTATTTAAATAGACCAAAAGAATTCTCCGATGAAGCCAAGAAAGAATTAGAGTTGGTGGAAAAGAAACTTTAAGAAGCACATGTGGATTGTGTGGATCCAGACCTAGATTGCATACTGGTTATTTTACTATCTAGACAATCTCCAACAGGAATCTTAATGCAAAGAGAAAACATTATATTAGAATGGATATTTCTGCTGCATATGCCAAGTATGAAGCTGAAAAAACATATTGAAAAAAAATCTGATCAGATTTTTAAAGGTAAATTCAGACTTTGCCAATTGACTGGAAAAGACTGTGCAGAAATTGTTGTGCTTTTGGCTAATGAAGAAATTGAACGATTATAGACAGACAGTGAGCCTTGGTAAAAAGGCTTGCAGTGACTTTTTAGGAGAGATTAATAATAAATATCCTCTAAATAAGAGAATTCAATTTATGAAGGAAACTAATTGGATCTTTCCTCATGTGGTACAGGATAAACCCATTTCTGGAGCTCCTACATTTTCTACTGATGCGAACAACTTATGAAAGGCTTGTTACAAATCAGAAAACTTAATTAAGGTGGCTCAGAGCCTTTATAACTCTGTTCAGAAGTCAGTACTATATGCAATTATTATGGTGTTGTTAGATTTCACAGAGCCGCTCAACATAATTACTGACTCTCAATATGCAGAAGGAGTTGTTTTACATGTTGAAACTGCTGACTTCATTCCTGATGATACATATTTGGCCTTACTGTTCATAAAACTACATGATATCACCAGAGATAGGATACATCCTATGTACATAACACATATCAGGGCACAAACGGGTCTCACAGGCTGTCTAGCACAAGGTAATGATGAAATTAATCGGTTGCTAATAGGAAATGTGCTAGAGAGGCCACAACATTTAATAAGAAACATCATGTTAATAGCAAAGGAATAAAGAAGAGTTTTGCCATCACTTGGCATCAGGCAAAAGAAATACTAAGGAATTGTAACACTTGCTCTTTCTATAAACAACCATCTTTGCCTGCAGGAAGTAATCCTAAGGGTACACAGAGAAATGAGATCTGTCAAATGGATGCCTTTTACTTCCCAGAATTCAGAAAGATGAAATATGTACATCATAGTATTGATACTTAGTCTGGAATGCAATGGGCAACTGCACTGAGTTCTGAAAAAGCTGATGGTGTACTTACTCACCTTTTGGAAGCCATGGCCATAATGGGAATTCCCACTCAGATTAAGACTAATAATAATTCAGCTTATGTTTCCCAAAAAATGAAGCTGAATTTTGGATGTTATAATATAAAGCATATTACGGGGATACAACACAATCCTACAGGACAGGCAGTTGTAGAGAGATCTCACCATGCTTTGAAAGAGATGCTTTATAAACAGAAAAGAGAAATGAGAAAACCCAGGGAGAGGTTGTACAGTGCCTTATTGACCTTGAATTTTCTTAATGCTGATGAAAAGGGAACATCAGCTGCTGAGAGACATTGGGTAATAGAGAAATCTTCTGAAATATACCAACCCATCTACTTCAAGGATGTGTTGACTTCATAATGGAAGCCAGGATATGTGCTTCAATGGGGTAGGGGTTTTGCTTTTGTTTCAACAGGAAAAGATATGGGTACCAACAAAATTAATTAAGGTCCACTTCGAAAAGGAGTCCCTTCCTGAGGAGGAGAAGTAATAATTGCTCATCTCTGATACAACAAATGGATACATGTTAAGGAAAACATATTTAACAAGACCAGGGCAGGGTCTCAATTCTGTCTTTATAGGAAAATAGATACAACTGTCTTTAAGACATTGACTAGACATTGAATAATTACTCACCTGCAATCAAGGAGAGATTGATGATGAAGGAATGCAAACAATGGACTATGAGACCAACTGCTATACATATGCATTACTGGGTAATTTCTCAATTCTTACTGCTTTGCATCTTGCATCTACACCTCAAAAGAAATGTGGTCCTAATTTGACTATTAATAGGGCTGGATTTGGATTGGGAGAAAGTGGATTTCTCCCTCTCTGAACCCAAGCATATTGGTAAAGAAATGTGAAGAATTCTGTCTCCTATCAGAAAAGCCACCTGGTGTGGGACAGAAGACAGAATGTTTAGGGACCAATGTTATTCTGACTTCATCTTAAACCTTGTTTCTCTCTGTATCTGCATCTTTCAAACATCCTGTCTGCATACAATCTCCTGAAGTCATAGAAAATATGAATATGTTCTTTGAGTATCAACAATGCTTATGTTTTCTACTGTAAATAACATTTTTTCCTATCAGCTATCTACAAAGAATCTGGAACCGAGATGGGGCCCCACCACAACAACTCCTACTAGTGAAAGAAGAATAAAAAGGAGAGTATGAGAGAGAGAGAAAGAGACAGGAAGACAGACAGACAGAGGCAAAAATATAAAAGTCAAGAACCTGGTGCACACCAATCAGTGATTGTTTTCAGAAAATAGATTATTCAAAAATGGCTACAAGATAGCTCTCTATGATTATCCTTCAGGTCACACTTCTAATTAGAATTCCAGATGGAGTTAACCACTATTCTGAGAATGCTTATCTTATAGATGTATATAGTCAGTCCATTAATATCTAACCATTTTTTTAGCTTTTACAGGATCTCAAAAAGATGCCATTGACCTTAAGTCAGCAGGAAGCAACCTTATGTAAGACTATGCCCCTTTTCCCAATAAGTTTTGTGTTCTGATGGTTGTGGGTAATTATTATTCTGTTAGAATAGTTATAAGTTAAAATTGGGTGGAGGTCAGAACTATAATATAGCCTCAAAGACCTCTTTTGAAGAAGAGAAAGGGGATAGATAGGATAGATAAAGGTAGATTGTTCTACCTACCTATATACAATTTCAGCCGAATGTATGGGCTAAGCTAAAGACAATTTGCACTGACATAGATATTTGTATATTGATACAAATGTGAAATCATTTTATATGTTTAATTGAGACAATTTGTACATTGGTACAAAGTTTAATCTGAGATTGCTTTATATAATCAAAACAACTTGTACATCGATATAAATCTGAATCTATAATTATTATGTAAAATTGAATCTGTAATTGCTATCTTTTATATATGCTTCTACCTCTGTCTAAAATATTTTCACATTATTGTCATGTCCACTATGCAATTACTACCTTCATTTAACTATACTAAATATAGTGTATGATTGAGCTAGTTATGATATATGCACAAGATATTTTATATAGCTCTGTTTAGATGATATATATGTATATACATGTCTAAAATGCTGTGGCCACTTTACGTGGTATATATATCCCTGGCTAATGTTTGATAGTCATGATAAAAGTCATTGTTAAGAGATTATACATCATTATGTAGGTATTCTAATTTTTAGTATAGGGTTTATTCCTTAAGATGATAAAAATTGCAATCAATATTACTTAAGGTACCATATCGCAGTCATATCAGATACAGGTTAGAATATCATAGATAGACAGAAATCTTCAACCATTTCATAGACCCAGAGACTATGGCATTTAACATTTGAAATTTGGCCTCAAGAGACACAATGACTCCTGGTGTCACTGCTCCTTTCCTGAGATGGTGTTGAGCATAGAGGATACTCCTTTGGAGTTTGTCCTTTTGGCAGAGAATGGCCAGTTGGGTAAGGAACTGCCATTACCTTGATTGCTGACAGTACACACAATATGTCCAATCTAGATGAACAAGTGGATGGATGGAGACTGACGAAACCTGCCTGGACAGGATAAGACAGTCCCTCCAAAATTGCCCTGCTTGTGAAAAGATGTGTCAGATACCATAGGCCTGTAACCAATGTGATAGATGCTCCAATGGCGCACAAAACCAGAGGTGATTGTCCAGGTAGCTGTGTTGCTGTTCTTTCCCAAATTTTGGAAGCCACTACTTTCATATACTTCTGACTTTCAGGTGATACATCTTCCTTCTCAGGTCTTAAAGGGGTTGAAGAATAGGTATTTAATGTTACTACCCTATTTTTCCTTAGAAAGGAACATTCAGGTGTTGAATTTTCACTTTCCCACATGAACCTTTTGAAGTAATTTATACACCCTACCATCTACCAATATTCTAGAAATATATGATGTACTTTATATGTGTTAGGTTTTGGTTGTACTTTGTACTTCATCCTCTCCTAGATACTACCTCATAATAATTCCTATTGTACATAGTCTTAGTTTAGAACTTTCTTAGTTAGACAAAAGGGGGAGATATGGTGGGATTCAGGTGTCAGCTGATAAGATCCAAGGATGCTTACCCAGGGTCCAGGGCCCCTGAAGGGGGCATGGCCAACCCCATTGATAAGAAGCTGCTGGGACCCTGGGAGGCCTGTTTGCCTGGTTCCTGGCTGCTGGAGAGATTGGTTTGGAATCCATCATCCATCGGTCGGATACTCCAGTCCCTGTTCAGGCGCCACTATAAGCTGTTACCTTTGTCATGAGTGTTGATTTATATTTTAATAAATATTAACCTTAGACTGGTTCCTTGAAAGTGAAACTCTGCCTACAATATAGCCTCAAGGATCTCTTTTATAGAAGAGAAAGGGGAATGGATAGGATAGAAAAAGGTAGATTGTTCTACCTACCTATAAACAATTTTTAGCCAAATATATGATCTAAACTAAAGACAATTTTCACTGGCATATATATTTGTATATTGATACAAATGTGAAATCATTTTATATGTTTGATTGAGAAAATGTGTACATTAGTACAAAGTTAAATCTGAAATCGCTTTATATAACCAAAGCAACTTGTACATCAATATAATACTGAATCTGTAACTGTTACGAAAAATTGAATCTGTAACTCTTATATTTTATATATGCTTCTACCTCTGTTTAAAATATTTGTGCATGATTGTCATGTCTACTATGCAGTTTTTACCTCCATTTAACTATACTAGACATAATGTATAATTGTATTAGTTATGATAGATGAACAAGATGTTTTATATAGCTCTGTTTAGATGATATATATGTATATACATGTCTAAAATACTGTTGCCACTTTACATGGTATATATACCTCTGCCTAATGTTTGATAGTCATACTAAAAGTCATTGTTCAGAGAGTACACACCCTTTTATAAGTAATCTAATTTTATACTACAGGTTTTAATCCTTATGACAATAAAAACTGCAGTCAACATTACTTAAGTTGCCATGTCACAGTCATCTCAGATACAGGTTAGAATATCATAGATAGACAGGAGTCTTCAACCATTTCATAGACCCAAAGAATATGACATTTAACATTTATTATTTGGAATTTGGCTGTGAGAGACACCACAACTCCTGGTGTCACTGCTCCTTTCCTGAGATGGTGTTGAGCATTGAAGACACTCGTTTGGAGTTTGTCCTTTTGTCAGAGAATGGCCAGTTGAGTAAAGAACTGCCCTTACCTTGATTGCTGACAGTACACACATCATGTCCAAGCTGGATGAACAAGATGTCGGATGGAGACTGATGAAACCTGCCTGGACAGGATAAGGCAGTCCCTCCAAGTGTCCTGCTTGTGAAAAGATGTGTCAGATACCATAGGCCTGTAGCCAATATGATTGATGCTCCAACGGGCTCAAAACCATAGGTGATTGTCCAGTTAGTTGTGTTGCTCTCCTCTCCCAAATTTTGGAAGCTACTACTTCCTTGTGCTTCTGACTTTCAGGTGATACATTTTCCATCGCAAGTCTTGAAGGGGTTGAAGAATGGGTATTTAAGGTTACTACCCTATTATCCCTTAGCAAGGAACATTCAGATGTTGGATTTTCACTTTCCCAAATCTACATTTTTGAAGTAATTTATACACCCTACCATCTACCAATATTCTAGAAATATATGATGTACTTTGTATGTGTTAGGTTTTGGTTGTAATTTGTGCCTTATCCTCTCCTAGATACTACCTCATAATAATTTCTATTGTATAAAGTCTTAGTTTAGAACCTTTTTAATTAGACAAAAGGGGGAGATGTGGTGGGATTCAGGTGTCAAGTGATAAGGTCCAAAGATGCCTATCCAGGGTCCTGGGCTCCTGAAGGGGAGTGTCCAAAACTATTCATAAGAGGCTTCTGGTATCTTGGAAAGCCATTTTTTCCTGGTTTTCCAGTTGGAAAGACTGGTTCGGCATCCATCATCCATTGCATGGATAATCCAGTCTATCAGGTGCCTATATAAGCTGTTACCTGTATCGTGAGTGTTAGCTTATATTTTAATAAATATTAATCTTGGATTGGTGTATTTTAAGAGAATTTCTGCCTTTAATTTTTTATTCAGCTACTTTACTGAAAGTGTTTATCAGTCTCTGGTGGAACTTTTAGGATCATTTATGTATACTGTCATATTGTCTGCAAATAAAGACACTTTTGAAGTGGGAATGTCTTTCTGTATGCTGTGAATATTAATCTTTAAATAAATGAGCTGTTTTGCCCCATGACAGGCACCATAGAAAAAGTAGGTGGGAAATCAGAATAGATAGGAAAAGGAGGGTGGAGTCAGGCACAGATCAAACCAGCTGCTCACCAAAGAAACATGTAAGGAACACAGGTGAGCCACAGGCCACGTGGCAGACAGATTAATGAAAATGGGTTGAGTTAAGGTGAAAGAGCTAGCTAGCAATATGCTTGAGCCATAGGCCAAACAGCATGAAGTTAATATAAGCATCTGAATCATTTTTGGGGGACTAAGTAGACAGGGCAGATAAGTGGTCTGTCACTGTATGTCTGTGGGTCTGGATCTCTGGTCACCCGGGGCCAAGAAAATCTTACTGTAACATGCTTTGACTTCTCTTTTCCAATTTGTTTACACTTGATTTCTTTCAGATGTCATATTACTATAAGACTTTAACTACCATACTGAATAGGCAAGGGGAGAATATGTAACCTTGTCTTGTTCCTGATTTTAAAGGAATTACTTTGTGTTTGTCTACATTTAAGTTGATGTTGCCTAAGTCCTTACTGTAATTGCATTTATTATTTTCAGATATGTACCTTGTACAGCTAATCTTTCCAGAACTTTATCACAAGAGGATGTGGGATATTGTTAGAGCTCTTTTATGAAAGTAATGATATGATCATGTTTTTGTTTGTTTGTTTGTTTTGTTTAGGTTATATGATAGATCACATTTACTGATTTTCATATAGTGAACCACCTTTGAATTTGTGGGATGAAATGTACTTGATCATAGTGCATGATCTCAAATTGAGTTTGAAGGTATTTTATTGAGTATTTTTGAAACTATATTTATAAGGGAAATTGGTTTATAATTTTGTGTCTTTGTTAGGTCATTGTATAGTTTGAATATCAGGGTAATGCAGACTCAGAATAAATATGGCAATGTTCCTTCTGTTTCTATTATATGGAATAATTTAAAGAGTATTGGCTGTAATTCTTTTTTGACAATCTGGTAGAATTTCATGCTAAAACTACCTGGTCTGGCCCTGGGATTTGTTTGGGAAACATAACAATTGCTTCTATTTCACTAGGGGGTGTTTGTTTAAATTGCTTATCAAATATCTGTAACAGGAGATTTTTTGGCCCTACTAGTCTCATGGTCTGGATTTGCCCATGGCCACTTTTCCCTACAAAAGTGACTCAGATACTTATATTAACTTTACTGGTACAATGTCTGTCATGGGTCAAAACAGTCTTTTATTCACAGCATATAAAAAGACATTCCCACATCAGATCTCTAACTTTGGTAAGTGGTACCTATTGTGAAAAATTTCTATTTATTTTAGATTTCTCAATTTGGTAGTGTACAGTTTTTAAAATTATAACTTTATGATTACCTGGATTTCATTGGTGTCTGTTGTTACATCTGACTTTATTAATTTTGTTATTCTTTTTCTGGCTTTTAGTTAGTTTACATAAGGTTTGTCTGTCTTGTTGATTTTCTGAAAGCACCAACTCTTTTTTCAATGATTCTTTGTATTGTTCTCTTTGTTTCTACCTTATTGATTTCATTCCTGTGTATTTCTTGCAATCTATTCTTGTTTTGTGTGATTTATTCTTTTTGTTTTAGAGCATTGGTTTTCAACCTGTTGGTGGATCATGACCCCTTTTAAAAACCCCAGTCTCAAAAAATATTTAAATTATGATTCAGGTCACTACAACATGAGGTACTAAATTAAAGAGTCAAGGCATTAGGAAGGTGTTCTGTTTAGTTGTTAGCATATCTCTAGTGTTTGTTTTTGTTTTAATGTAGGAACTCAGTGCTCACAATTTTCTTTTATCATAGCTTTCATTATATCCAATAAGTTTAGGTATGTCATGTATTCATTTCCATTGAATTCTAAAAAGTCTTTGATTTCTTTTTTTTATTTCTGATGACTCATTTTTTTTATTCAATAGAGTATTATCCTGTTTTCCCAGTTTTCATGAGTTTGTCAACCTTCTCTGGTTTCTATTGTTGATATCCAGCTTTCATCTGTAATGATATGATACAATGCACAATGTTATTTCAATTTTCTTGAATCTGTTGAGTTATGCTTTGTGTTTTAGTATGTGACAATTTTGGAGAAAGTTTGGTGATGTGCAGAGGAGAAGATATATTCTTTTGAGTTTGGTTGAAATCTTCTGTAATTATCTGTTAAGAACATTTGGTTTATAATGTCTATTAGTTCTAGCATTTCTCTATTTTGTTTTTGTGTAGATGACCTGTCTTTTTCTGAGTGTTGAAGTCTCTCACTATTAGTGTATGAGGGTCAATATGTGATTTAAACCGTAGTAGTTTTTATTTTACAAATACGGGTCCTACTGCGTTTCAGGATGGTTTGAAATGCCTTCTTAGTGGAATTTTTTGATAAGTATGTAAATGTATTTTTCTACCACTTTTGAGTAGTTGTGAAGTCTATTTTGTTAGATCTGAAAATAGATACACTACTTTATTTCTTAAATTCATTTGCTTAGAATATCTTTTTTCAACACTTTACCCTGAAGTAAGTCTAGTTTTGCTGTTGAGGAGTGTTTTTCAAATGCAGCAGAAAGATGGATCATGTTTTCTTATCCATTCTTTTAATTTGTGCCTTTTTATTGGGAATTGAGAACATTGGTATTCAGAGATATCATTTACCAATGATTGTTTCTTCCTGTTATTTTGTTGTTGTTGATAGTTGTGGTGGGAGAAAGAGGGGTGTGTTTGTGTGTGTGTGTGTGTTCATTCAATTTTGGTGGTATGGTATTATTCATTCTTTATGTCTTCATGGTTGTAGTTTGTTAATCATTGTATCTATCCCTATCTTTAAGACTGTATTTGCAGCTATGTATTGCTTAAATTTTGTTTTTTAAGGAATTTCTTATTTTTTCCATTTATGCAAATTGGAAGTTTTACTCAGATCTGGCATCTCTGGTCTTTTAGAATCTATACCACATTTATCCATGCCCTTTTGGCTTTTAGGCTCGATTGATAAGTCAGATATATTTCTCATAGGTCTGCCCTTATATGTTATTTTCTATTTTTCCATTGCAGTTTGTAATATTGATACTTTGTTTCTTACACTTAGTGTTTTGATTAATATGTGCTGATGTGAATTTCTTTTGTGTTTTATAAGCTTCTAGTACATTTATCACTATCTTCTTCTTTAGGAGAATATCTTTTATGATTTTATTGAAAACATTTTCTAGGCCTTTGAGCTGTTATTCTTATCCTTCTATTTCTCTTATTCTTAGATTTGGTCTTTTTGTTGTTACTTTTCCTCAGTGTTTTATGTCAGGAAAGTTTTAAATTTAACATTTTTGACTGACACATTTATTTTCCAACTATATCTTCAACACCTGAAATTTTTTTCTTCCATCTTTTACATTTTGTTGGTAAAGATTGTCTCTGGAGTTCCTGTTTGAGTTTCTAAATTTTTCATTTCCAGAATTCCTTCACTTTGTATTTCTTCATTAGTTCTACTTACATCTTCAGATTTGGAACAGTTTTATTTGTATGCTTATACTGTTTGGTTGTCTTTTCATGGATTTATTTAAGGGATTTTGTCATCTTCTCACAGTTTTAATTTTCCTGGATTTCTTTAAGGGATGTATTCATCTCCTTTTTAAGGGCCTTTATCTTTATACACACTGATTGAAGATCTCTTTTTTGGGCTTCAGCTACGTTGGAATAGTTAGTGCCTGTTATGGTAGGTTTCTGGGTTCCTGCTGAGACATTTTTCTAGCTGTTTTTACACTGACATCTATGCATCTGGGATTGGGATGGTTACAGGTCTGGATTGTGGTAAATTATTTTGTTTTTTTTTCCTCTCTCTCTTTTGAGTGAGTGTTTTTTTCTTGGTTTCTAATTACTGTCTAGACTTTAGGAGAGTGTAGTGGTGGGTGTTGCCTGGTAGGTAATTTTCTGTGGACCTGTGTTCCCTGGCCTGTTGTGTTTACAGGGAATGCCTCCTAGTGTTTCAAACTGGGATAGTGGAATGAGTTGGGGGAAGGGAGATTGGAGGAAAAGATTTTTGTGGTTCATTGGGGATGGGGTCAGAAAGAAAATGGAGACCACAGTAGGTTTTCTACTGCAGAGCTGGAGATGTTATTGAGAAGATTGGATCTGGAAGAGCAGAAAGAAAGGCATAGTTCTGCAGGATTCCTATTTGCTGTCCAGAGAGGAATTGCCCTTGGGTTATCATGAGGCACCTGCTGGATTTGGGAGCTGAGACAAGGCAAGGAGTTGGAAAGAAAGCTCAGAAGGGGGAAGATCTGTAGAAACCACAGGTAATGAGAACAGAGTCAGGGAAGGCTGCCAATAGTGTTTGGTTGAAGTGTTGGGAATGAGACTAAGGGATGGATCTGTGGCAAGAGAGGTAGATGAGAATATCAGCAGGCAGCCTACCTAGTTTTCTATTTGGTAAGATTTGTGGGTTAGTAAAAGATTCCTGCTGGGATAAAAAGATGACTTGGGTGAGGTAGGTTAGGAGGGATAGTCTTTGGGACCTAGACTATCCTAGATGTGGGCAGGGGACAAAGAAAGGCTGCAGCTGGTGTTCTGTTTCACAGTTAGGGATAATGCTGTCAAAATGTAAACACAAAGTTGAAGGTATCCAGTATGTTTGATTTACAGAAATATAATGACTACTTTTTAATATAATAATACACAGATATTTAATTAGATTTTATTTATACTAACTTGGCTAGTTATTTCTTGTTCGTTTGACGATCTAATACAGTGTAACTGTGTTGTATCCACCATTCACACATGTAAATAAATTAGATGTTAAAGATCTAGTGTTTAATGTAAATGTGTTCTTTGTGTAGTGGTTTTCTACACTCCCTAAATATTGGAGATTATAAATGCAATGCATTTTACTTCCAAATTATTCTCTTCTTTGCTTTTGCCTTTTTTCTTGGTATAATTGTATTATCTTGATAATCAAAGCAAGTGGTTCTTAGGTTGGGTAACTACCTTTTGTTTACTGTATACCAGGCTCCAAATTAATAATCTTTGTTAATGTCTTTCCCAATGACTGCCACAAAGTTTATCAATTTTTTGTAAGAAATTTCTAAGGGTAAGCTGTGTAAATTAAAGGGTTGACACTAAGAAGAATGCTTATTTACTTAACGCTTTATCATATTTGCAATTAATTTACATTATTTAAAGTCTCAAAGATATGAAAGATCATAGTATGAATAATCTCCCTCCCACATTCTTCCCCAGCCATCTAAGTTTTCTCCCTTTGTAAACTATTTTACATTTGTTTGTTCTCTGGAGATACGTGTGCTTAGAAGCCAATATGTATATTTTTAAATTCATTTTGAAAATTAAACTTTCACTGTGCACTGAAACTGCATGATGGACACTGTGTTCAATACTTATACTTAATCCTCCCAACAACTCAATGAGGTGCATTGTCCTAATTATTCCCATTTTGCAGATGAAGAAACTGAATTTCACAATATATGTGATAAATCTTTGAATAAAAATTAAGTAAATTAAAACAAGACTCTAAGGATTACATAGCTTACATAAGCAAGATCTACCTTCCCAGCTCTAGAGAGAATAAAATATATACTTGTCTGGTGTTTGGTTAAAGTATTGTAGTTGTGGAACACAGAATCTTTTTCTCAAAACAGAGACAGGTGTAGGAAGCCAGCAGAGCTTGTGGAGGAAAGTGTGACAACATGTGGGGAGCAGGAGGGAGAAAATGTATAGGAGAACCACTCATGATTCTTCTTTACTCATTTCTCTATGCTTATTCTGTTTTCTATTCAAGACTTGGGTTGTCCAAGATAAACAAAACTGGCAACTAAGGAGGTGGGTTTGGTATTCAGTATTCACTTCTGTAAGGGAAACAGCTGAGCTCAATTACAATTTGCTCATAAGTTGCTGTTGTCTTACAGAAATAAAGCATAATAAAGAGAAAACCTGGACAGCAGATAAAACAGAGGAAAAAGAGTGACAAATTACAAAACCTGAATAATAACAAGGTTGTTGATGAACTATAGAATTGCCTCTAGTGCTTGCTCATTGACATATGAAGGTTAGTCTGTGACCACTCCACAGACTCTTGAAGATAGAGGTACTTTCTATGATTGCATTTCAAGGGAAAGGTTTCTGGAGTCTATGAGAACTACTCTGCAAGGCTGCCAGAAATATGTAACCATCTAAAAGTGGCAGAAGTAGTTGAAAGCTATTTGTTGTTTGCTTCCTTGTGACAAATACAGTACTCTAAGTAAAGGAAGTCAAAACTTTATCATAGGGTGGTGATTGGACAGGTAAATTCTTTAGCTAGTTTTGACTTTTCTGGACTGAATGAGTTGGGGAAATGGAGTGGGCTTTTTTAGGTACATAGCTTTACACAGCTGCAGAAGTCTGAGAAACCTGACTATGGTTATTTATGTGGAAAGGTTTTTGTTTTAGATTTTACTTTATGTTTAATTGTGTTTGTTTGTGTGTGTGTGTGTGTGTGTGTGTGTGTGTGTGTGTGTGTGTGTGTGTGTGTGTGTACGTGTGTGCCCATGCTCTTGAGTGGATGAGTGCAATGTCCATGCTCAGGAAATAACTGAAATTATAGGTTGTTCTTGTTAAGCTTCAAATGCTAGATAAACAGCTGATGTGCCTGGTTTAATATATCAAAGTTGATCTGGCTGTCAGGTTCCCTCAGCATTCCTGAGTTTCTACCCATTACAGGGCATATGGCTGGAATACTCTGCCCCCAACCTTAAACTTCTTCAGCCCAAGGGCTGAGCTGCCCTTCCCCATATAACCCAGTGATTATTCTGTATATTTTCTGTATGCTGTGAAATAAAGGAACTGTTTTGGCCCATGACAGGCATCATAGAAGTATGTGGAGGAATCAGAACATAGGTAGGAGGAGGAGGACAGAGTTAATGAGACATGATCCAGCCACCTATGATGCAAGATGATGTAATGAAATAGGTAAGCCATCTGCCATGTGACATGATAGAATAATGGAAATGTGTTGAATTAAGATGAAAGAGCTAGCTAGCAATGTGACTGAGACATAGGCTGAACATCTTGAAGTAAGTATAAACATCTGAGTCATTTGGGGGGACCTAAATGGCAGGTCACTAGTCACCTGGGATTGCGAGTGTGTGGGTCTGGACCTCTGGCCTGATAGGGGTCCAGAAAACTCTTGTTACAGGTGGAATCCCTGAGTGGGCTGAACTCCCACATAAAGCTGGAGAAAGCTTAGAAAAGGTTCTAGAGTTCAGAAACAGGGAGCCAAAAGCAGCTTCCAAGTTGTATCTTTGATGGAGTCATAGTATAGGTGTTCAGGCTTGAATTTCAAAATGGCTGGTCTGGCAGGGAGCATAAGCTGGAAAGGGCTGGTTCCTGAAGTCTCACAGAAAACTCGGTAGAAGCAACAAGCTGCATGTGATTGATTTAAGGTTTCCGTTTATATTGAACAAAAAGGGAATAGAGTCAAAGATGGCTTCTTAGTAGCAGCGTTTTCTTGGGTCTGCTCTGTTTGCTGGTGGTGATTAGATGCAGCCCCTTTAAAAGCAGCTTCCTAAATCAGCTTTACGAACAACAGCTGTGTGGCTCTTTAAGAGGCCTTGTTGCCAAAAGCCTAAGTAGAATGAGCAGTGTGGACCCTAAGATTCCCCAGAGTTGGGGGAGTAAAATGTTTCACAATAGTTAATACTGCTTCCCAGAATTGGGAAGATAAGCATGGCCCCCAGTACCTCCACCATGTTGAAAAGCTGCAGAACAGGGTGAAGTCAACAGGCAAAGCAGTGACTAGCATTTTAAAAGCTCTTATAATTAGAAAATGATTAAGGATTTGCATTAAAACAGATTCAGCTGAAGAAAACCTCTGAACAGTTTACAATGTGTGTAAAATGTACATAGGTTTCAGAGAGGAAAGAAAGAGCATAGACGAAGTCTCTAAGAAAGAGAAATAGAGTATAAAAATAAAATAAGCTACATAAAGATGGAAAATAGATATAGTCTGGATTATGGTTATTATTATGTTTTCTTTTAAATTTTAACTGTTAATGAGATAACTACAGAAAAGCAATTAATTGCAAAAGCTGCTAAGTTAAACAAGAATATATATTGTAAAGGTATCTTGACTTTGAAATTTGTATATAAGGATATGTTGCTTTGGAAGAGAGGTTCTGCTTTTGTTTCCACAGAAGATGAGAACCTGTGGCTTGTTTCCAGGCTCTCATGGTTTCATCAACCAGGATCACCTGAAAATTCTCTAATAGGAGAGATGATCACATCATCTTCAAGGCTAAGATGATCCAGCCTCTGGACCCTCAAAAGATTGCCAGCTCCCCTTAATCATCAGGAGTAGTAATAGAAAGCTGTGCTCAAATTCGTAAAATAATGTTTAGAAATGTTTGTTTTCATTATAAATAGTTGATGGTCATAGTAAATCTCTTTTCAAGAAGAAAAAGGGGATTGTGGTGTATGCATGATTTTTCAAAAGATAGATTATTGAATTTACTTTAATCCAAAATATTTTACATTGGTATGGATTTTGGTTTATTGATACAAATTTAAGGTCAATTTTGTTGTACTCTCTATATATTTTCACTGTTGTTTAAGATAATGTTTATACAATTCCTTTAAAAATGTAATATGTAATTAAGAATGCAGATTAATAGTCACCTGTGATAACCAAACTTATAATCATGTTAGTTAGGATTTTTAGGTATACATCTTTATAGATGTATTTCAGTTAGTTAGTTAATCTTCAAACACTTCAAAGGCCTACAGAATATGGCATTTAAAATATTTAAAACTTCTGGTCAGTGAGAAACATCTACTCCTAGCAGCACCAACCTATTTTAAGAGAGTAATGGGCATGGGAGAAACTTCATATGGAGTGTATTTTCTTTGTGACAGTTAGCCACCTGATAAGAAAATTTTCTTGTATTAACTGCTTAAGAGTATGCTGTATAAACTGATCATGCAGGACCCATAGGAAAGTGACCTTTGAACTTTGTCATAACAAGTAGAGATGGTCTTTCAGGTTCCTGCTTTATAGAGAAAACTGCCAGACATTCTTCAGGACACAAGAAGCAACTGATGAATTATTTCAGAATGGGCAGAGCAGTCCTTCATATTTCTGCTTCACTGAAAGGCCTGCCAGGGACTCGAGGCCTGTAGGCTGAACATGGATGCCCCAATGTTACAAAGGAACTTTGAGTGGCTGTCCAGGCAGACAAGTGTCATTTCTGTCATTTCCAGATTTTGGAAGTTTCTTGCAGTTCCTGTTTACTTGAGTAATATTATATCCTTTTCTTAGTCTTTGATGTAGTTGAAGATTTAATAGTTATAGGTATGGTGGGATTCAGGTGTTAGCTGATAAGGTTGTGAGGCATGTCTCTAGAGTGCTGGGATCCTGAGGGGCATGTGGCAAACCCCTTTTGAAAGGGGCTGCCGTGATCTTGACCATCCTGTTTTGTTCCTGCTTTCTTGGAGATTGCATCAGCATCCATTGCCTGCATCATCCTATCACCCAAGAATCATCCTGAGGTGTAACTTGTAATCATGAGTGTTAAATTACTTTCCAATAAATATTAATCTTGTATTTGGTATATTGCAAGTGAGATTTATTGCAATAGCAGGTATCCCTGGATGGGCACCTAGCCGCCTGCTGGCATATTGGGCTGGTGAGCCCATTCCGTGACTTAAGCATTGACAGAAAGCAGAGGACAGGCAGAGTGTTCAGTCTTGGAAGTCTGTACCATGTGTGAGTGGATGCACCACCCCTCACTCCTATCACTCCCATAGCCATGATTGCATTTTGGGTTGTGGCGGGCCATCAGTCCATAACACTGTTGCTCAGCAGCGTGGTGGGTGCTTGTGGCCAAGAGCATCGAATCCTAATCACTAGACCTTCACTTCCCTGACATGCCCACCTAGCCCATGGCACTGAGTGTAGGGTCGCCCTTCCTCTGCAGCTGATCAGCGATCCCCCCAGCTGACTCTGATTCAGGTCTGTGCCCAGGTTCTGCGCACTGAGCAGAGGGTTGCCTGGCTGCTGCAGCTGAACTGAGCTGCCTCTGAGTCAGGCCTGCACCTGGCGTGCACTGCACATGTGCAACACCACCACTGAAAACCACATTAGCTACATGGTGGGTAAAGATTTTGTCATACTGTCCTGTCTTAATCTTGCAAAACTTTGCCTTTCCTAAGGTTGTTAATCAGTTTGTGCACCAGCTGGGGCTTCTTAAGACCAAATAGAGCGTGTAGGTAGCTTCGTGCTGCTGAGAGTCACTGTATCCACCATATTGCTGGTAAACAGAACATTAAACACTACTGCAACACCTGCTGACCAAATGTCATCACTGCAACTGAATTGAGGTAATGGCTGAAAAGTATTCTATTCATGACTTTGGGTCATACATTTCCATGGTGATTAAAAAATTCTCGAGTGAATATCTTGAGGACTTCAATGCCTCAATCCTACTATTTTTTTATTTAATTCTATATCTTATGTTTCAAATTAAATGACCTGATAAATTCTTGGTGAGCATAATGGAAAAGGTGAAATCTGGAAAACCAACGATTGATGTCTAGAATATGTGCTATGGACATTTCAAACGTAATGGCAAATAAGGTTAATTTTCTGGAAATTGGTTACAACAAGCTTTCGGGTAAGGCTTCCTCTGTGGATATGGATAAAACCGTATAAGAAAAATGCAAGCTTTACATAAATGTTGAAAACAAGAAATTTGTTAATTACATTAATGATGAGAACAAAAATCATTAATTATGTTGAGGAGAACAAGAAACTTGTTAATTATGAGACACTTGTTACTTAAGTTAATGATGTAGATTGAAAAATTACTGATTTTATGAGGTCATTGGAAGAACTCTTTCATCAGGAAAATCAGTCTCTAGAAAAATCATGTTTATTCAAACCAGGAATGGCAGGACTGTATTGCAGTATTGGAAAAGCGTGGTAAGGCATTTTCTGCTCAGAACAATTCAGGTCAACCCCGATGAGATATTATGGTAATGAAGACACTCTACCTGAGTGGTAAACATGACAGAGCTACCCCTTTCCCCACCAGTATTGTTTCCAGTTACTGTTCAGTCAAAGAAAGCATATGAGGAGTCCCCAGAATTTGTAGAGTATAATTATGATCCAATACATAATGAAAGATATCAAGGATTTCAAGGAAACATTATTGTTCCATGGGGTGCACTCCACTTATGTAAAACAATTCCTAAATGCATGGTCAACAAAAAACTGGATAAATCCTAGTGATTGGATGCATCTCCCTGATGCCATATTGGACTATAGCCAACATTTGCAATGAAGAGATTGGTTTAGGGAGGAGATTAGGGCCTTAGAGTAACAAGGAAAGATTAGGGGCTTTTTCATTTCTGAGGAACAAATAAATCCTTGGTGAAGGCATGTTTGCTGATGTAAAGGCTCAGACTATTATAATGAACATATGTTGTTGCTGTGTTGTACTATAGCATTAAATGATTGGGAAAAGATTTTGGACCTTGGTCAGAAAATTGAGTCTTATACCAAGGTCAAACAAGGCTTAAAAGAACCTTATACTGAATTTCTGCAGAAGCTTATCAAGGCATAGAGCAGTATCACATCCAGAAGTTAGGAAGCAGTTAAAACTTTCTCTGGCCTTTGACCATGCTACTCTGGTATGTAAAAGAATGCTTATGTCTTTAAAGATAAGATCTGCACCAATAGAGGAATGGATTCAGAATGCAATCAGTGCTGAATCTCTCAATTGCAACAAAGAAAAATGGGTAAGCCAAGCCATTGTTAATGTTAGGATGATGAACCAAGGCATCACTTTCTTTAATTGTGGTAAACCAGGCCATATAAGTTTGAATTGTATACAAGGTACTTCTGGAAATAATATCCATCTTAGGTATAATTCAAACAGAAGGCCATTGCCTTCTGGGTTATGCAGAAGGTGTGGTAAAGGAAGACATGGAACCAATGAATGTAGATCTACCAGGAACAAAGAAGGCAACCGTCTACTATTGGGAAACACCTATTGGGGCTTCCACAGGGAAGCCCCCCCCAAAAAAATAACAGATTTCAAAACCAAGGAAGGTGCAATCATATCCAGTCACAATGAAGGAGCAGCATTCTCAGAATGAGTAGAAAATCCAAAGCCTAATAAAGAATAAATTCAAGAAAGAAATTTAAAGTTCCAAGAAAAACCACACAACGAATATTTTGGCAGACTTACATAAATGAACAAAAACCAAAATTTAAAAAACAGGTAGATAATATTTATATCAGGGTTTAGTTAACACTGGAGCTGATGTTTTTATCATAACCCCACAATCATGACATCCAAGATGGCCTTTATAGGAAGTGGATATCCAATTTCAGGGTATTGGAACAATATCTCAAGTGAAACAGAGTGTAAGATGGCTCAATTGCATAGGACCAGAAGGTCAGAAAGGATGGTTTAAGCCATATATGGCTGACAGTGTTGAATCTATGGGGTCGTGCCTTCTACAGCAATGGAATACCCAGATTAAAATCCCTCCAGGTTCAGATATCAACCAGAGACTCAATTATGATTCTAAAAGGAATGTTTTAAAGTGCTATGAAGAAAATTCACCAGCTATTCAGGTTGTGCAAAATAATTGCCCAATAGTGGCTGAAACTAAAAAAGGTGCTCACAGCATTGCCCTTGAGATGATTGACAGAAAAGCCTATTTGGGTTCAGCGATGGCCCTTGACAAAGGAGAAACTTCAGGCTTTGGAACAGATACTACAGGAGCAGTTACAGGTTCAGCATATTGAAGAATCAACCAGTCCATGGTGGAGGATGGTAATGGATCTGAGAGCAGTTAATAAAGTCATTCAACCTATGGGCTCTTTACAATCTGGTATTGCCCCCAGAGAAACTACAAAGAAGAGATTCTATCAATTATTTAGAATATAAACTATGTTTACAGAAATTTAGGACCCAAAAGGTGAAATTGAAAAGAGATAAATTGAGGACTCTTAACGATTTTCAAGAAATACTAGGAGATATTGCTCATCTACAGCCCATTATTGGTGTAAAATCTATGAACTAGTTAATTTGTTCAAGACTATAGATGGTAAAAAGGACTTAAATAGTCCCAGAGAAAGAATTAGTGTTGGTGGAAAAGAAACTACAAGAAACACATGTGGATCATGTGGATCCAGACCTAGATTGCATACTGGTTATTTTACCCTCTATACAGTCTCCTACAAGAGTCTTAATGCAAAGAGAAAATAGAGAATAGATATTTATGCCTTGTAGACCAAGCAAGAAGCTGAAAACATATATTTAAAAAAATTCTGATCTGATTTTTAAAGATAAATTCAGACTTTGACAATTGACTGGAAAGGACTGTGCAGAAATTTTTGTGCCTTCGACTAATGAAATTGATCAATTATGGGCAGACCTTGGAAAAAGGCCTGTAGCATTTTTTTAGGAGAGATTAACAACAAATATCCTTGAAGTATGAGAATTCAATTATTTAAGAAAACTAATTGGATCTTTCCTTATGTGGTACTGGATAAACCCATTTCTGGAGCTCCTACATTTTATACTGATGCAAACAAATTATAAAAGGCTGGTTACAAATAGGAAAACTTAATTAAGTTGGCTCAAAGCCCTTATAACTGTTTTCAGAAGTCAGAACTATAAGCAATTATTATGGTGTTGATGGATTTTACAGATCTTCTTAATGTAATAATTGACTCTCAGTATGAAGAAGGAGTTGTTTTACATATTGAAACTGCTGACTTCATTTCTTATGATAGAGTCTTAACCTTAACTACAGGATATCATCAGAGAAAAAATACATCCCATGTACATAACACATATCAGGGCACACTCAGGACTCCAGGCCCTCTAACACAAGGTAATGATGAAACTGATCAGTTGTTAATAGTAAATGTGCTGGAGGCCACAGAGCTTTTTAAGAAACATCATGCTAATAGCAAAGGACTAAAGAAGAGTTTTCCCATCATTTGGCATCAGGCGAAAGAAATTCTACGGAATTGTAACATTTGCTCCTTCTATAACCAACCATCTTCACCTGCAGGAAATAATCCTAAGGGTACACAGAGAAATGAGATCTGGCAAATGGATGTCTTTCACATCCCAGAATTCAGAAAGATAAAATATGTACATCATACTATCAATAATTACTCTGGAATGCAATGTCGACTGCCCTGAGTTCTGAAAAAGCTGATGCTGTACTTACTCACCTTTTGGAAGCCATGGCAATAATGGGAATTCCTGCTCAGATTAAGACTGACAATGGTCAAACTTACATTTCCCAAAAAATAAAGCTGATTTTGGATATTATAATATAAAACATATTACAGGGATACCACACAATCCTACAGGACAGGCAGTTGTAGAGAGATCTCACCACAGTTTGAAAGAGATGCTTTATAAACAGAAAAGAGAAATTAGAAAACCCATGTAGAGGTTTCATACTGCCTTATTGGCCTTGAATTTTCTTAATGTTGATGAAAAGGGAACATCAGCTGCTGAGAGATATTGGATAATAAAGAAATCTTGTGAGGTAAACCAACCTATCTACTTCAAGGATGTGTTGGCTTCATAATGGAAGCCAGGATATGTGCTTCAATGGGGTAGGGGTTTTGTTTTTGTTTCCACAGGAGAAGAAAAGATATGGGTACCAAAAAGTTAATAAAGCTCTGCTTCAAAAAAGAGTACCTTCCTGAGTAGGAGTAGTTGCTCATCCCTGATATAACAAATGGATACATGGTAAGGAAAACACATTTAACAAGACAGGGGCAGGATCTCAATTTTGTCTTTACAGAAGAATGGATACAACTGTCCTTAAGACATTGACTGGATATCAAATGATTGGTTACCTACAATGGAAGGGAGATTGATGATGAAGAAATATAAACAAAGGACTATTAGAACAACTGATACAAATATGCACTGCCAGGTAATTTCTCAATTCTTACTGCTTTACATCTTACATCTATACCTCTTCAAAAAAAATGTGGTCCTGGTTTGACTATAAATATAGCTGGATTTTGAGTTGGAGTAAGTGCCTTTCTCCCTCTCTAAACCCAAGCATATTGTAAAGAAAATATGAGAGATTCTGACTCATATCAGAAAGGCCACTTGGTGTCGGAAAGAAGACAGTTAGATTATTTAGGGACCAATATTATCATAACTTCATCTTCAATCTTATTTTTCTGTGTATCTACACCTTCCAACTATCCTCTCAGCATACAATCTTCTCCTGAAGTCATAAATGATGTAAATATCTTCTTTGGATATCAATAGTGCTTATGTTTTCCATTGTAAATAACATTTTCTCCTATGAGCTATCTATGAAGCATCTGTAACTAATATGGGGCCCCCACTGCATTGATTCCTACTGGTGAAAAAGGCATAAGAGAGAGAGAGTGAGGGAGAGAGAAAGAGGAAGACAGACAGAGAGAGAAATAGAGAAACCAAGAACCTGGTGTATACCAATCAATGATTGATTTTAGAAAATAGACTATTCAAAACAGTTTCAAGATAGCTCTCTATGATTATCCTTCACGTCACATCTCTAATAAGAATTCCAGATGGATTTATCCAGTACTCTGTGAATAGTTATATATGTGTATAGTCAGTCTATTAGGATCTAACCATTGTTTTAGATTTTACAGGATCCCAAAGAGATGCCATCACCCTTAAGTCAGCCGGAAGCAACCCTATGAAAAACTATGCCCCTTTCCAAATAAGTTTTGTCCTCTGAGGGTTATGGATAACTATTATTCTGATAAAATAGTTATAAGTTAAAATTTGGTTGAGGACAGAACAATAATATAGCCTCAGGGATCTCTTTTAAAGAAGAGAAAGTGGAATAAGTAGGATAGAGAAAGGTAGATTGTTCTACTTACCTATAAACAATTATTAGCCAAATATATAGGATAAGCCAATGACAATTTGCATTGGTATAGATATTTGTATATTGATACAAATGTGAAATTATCTTATATGTTTGATTGATAATTTGTATATTGGTACAAATTTAAATATGAAATTGTTTTATATGTCCAAAGCAACTGATACATTGAATAAAATTGAATCTGTTACTGCTAAATTTTACATACACTTCTACCTCTGTTTAAAATATTTGCACATTATCGTAATTTCCACTATACAATTATTACCTCCATTTAACTATACTAGACATAATGTATGAATGCACTAGTGTTACAATGTGGTTTCTTTGTCCCAGGCAGCCAGAGGCCCAGATCCACAGACCTGCAGCACCAGACCCCTTAGCTGCCCACTGCTGTTGCTCAGGCCCCCAAAACTGACTCAGATACTTATATCAGCTTCAAGCTGTTTGGCCTATGGCTTAGGCACATTGCTAGCTTGTTCTTACATTTTAACTCAACCCATTTCCATTAATCTTTCCTGCCACGTGGCCCATGGCTCACCTGTGTTCCTTACATGTTGCTCCTTTGGGCTTCTGGCTTGGTCTGTCTGACTCTGCCCTGCTCCTCCTACCTATTCTTATTCCTCCTACTTTTTCTATGGTGCCTGTCATGGGCCAAAACAGCTCCTTTATTTAAAGATTGCTATTCACAGCAAACAGAAAGGCATTCCCACATCACCTCCCCCTTTCTGTCTAATCAAAAATGAAGGTTTCAATTTTAACAAAGCAAAATTACATATAACACAACAGCTATCAAGCAAGAATTAAAGTTACAAAATAAAGTCCATTTGTATTTAGCAAACCTAAAGAAAATACTCTTATCAACCTTATCCTTATGAATCTAAAGTTTCATATATACCTTAAAATAACCAAAAAAAAAAAACTATACCTTTGACTATCTAATCTTTAACTACATCAAGACCACAGAAGGATATATTTATCTTAGTAAACCGGAAGTACAAGCAACTTCCAAAATCCTGAAATGACAGAGATGACACTTATCTGCCTGGACAGTCACCCAAAGTTCCTTTATAAAGTTGGGGCATCCATCTTCAGCTACAAGTCCAGAGTCTCTTTTTATTTCAGTGAATCAGGAAATCTGCTCTGCCCATTCTAGTATAGTTCATCAGTCACATCTCCTCAAGTCCTGAAGAATGTCTGACAGTTTTCTCTGCAAAGCAGGAACCTGAATGCCAATCTCGGCTTGTTCTGCCAAAGTTCAGAGGTCACCTTCCTATGGAACCTGCATGTCCACTTTTAACAGCACACTGCCAAACAGTCCACATAAGAACAGGTTTATGTCCAGTGGCTAACAATGCCACAAAGAAACTAATCTCCATATGGAATTTCTTCAATGACCATTTTTCTCTTGAAGTAAATTGGTGCTGCCAGGAGCATATCTGTCTCACTGTTCAGAAAAGTCTAAGTTCTTAAAATATTCTGTAGGTCTTAGAAGTGTTAGAAGATTACCTATCTAATTGAATTATATCTTTGTATACCTAAAAATCTAACTAACATGCATTTCTTAATTATGCATTGCAATTTTAAATCAGTTACATAAACATATCTTAAAAAAGAGTAGAAGAATACATACAACATAAGAGAATTGACCTTAAATTTGTACCAATAAACCAAAATCTATACCACTGTAAAACATTTTGAGCTTAACAGCTGATTTCCAGATCTAAGTATATTTAATAATCTAACTTTTCAAAAAATCATTTATATACTATATCCCCCTTTTCTCCCTAGAAAAAGATTAACTATGACTACTAACCATTTATAATGAAAACAAACATTTATAAACAATATTTGGGGAATTTGGGCTTTGTTTTCCATTACTACTTCCTGCTGATTAAAGGGCATTGAAAATCTCATGGGTTCCTGAGACTGGATCATGGTCTGCAGCCCTGAAGCTGATACGGCCATCTCTTCTCATCAGAGATTTTTTTCAGGGGTCTTGGTTGATGAAACCATATTTGCCTGGAAACAATCCACAGGTTATTGTCTTCTGTGGAAACAAAAGCAGAACTCTTCCAAAACAATAAATCCTTAGACACAAATTTAAAATCAAAATACTTTAAAATATATATTGTTGTTTAACTTAGTAGCCTTTGCATTTGTAATCCATTGTCTTTCTTCAGTTAGCTCATTAACAGTTAAAAAATTAAAAGAAAATACAGTAACAACCAAAATCCAGATTTTGTGTGTATTTTCCATTTTTACATGGCTTATTATATTTTTATTACTCTATTTTTCTTTTTAAAGACTTTTTCTATCCTCTTTCTTTTCTCTCTGAAGCCTATGTACCTTTTACATACATTGTAACCTGTTTACAGGTTTTTCTTTTCATCTGAATCTGTTTTATTGTGAATCCTTAATCATCTTCCAACCATAAGAGCTTTTTAAAATACACTCTCTTAAAGAGCTGCATAGTTTTTGCAGATAAATCTGAATTAGTAAGTTCTCTTAAAGGGACCGTGTCTTTTTGTGGCCAGCAAACAGAGCAGACCCAAGAAAATGCTGCTACCAAGAATCCATCTTTGTTTCCTTTCTGTTCAAAATAAGCAGAAACCTTAAACCATTAACATGCTACTGAGTCTTCTGTGAGATTTCAAGGAACTGGCCTGATTACAGCTTACACTGCCTACTGCTAGTCTGACGGTGCCATTTTGAATGTGACTGGATGCCAAGCTTTTCTGTACAATGACCCACTTCATACACACAATTTGGAAGCTTCTTTGGCTCAGTCTCTGTGCTAAAACCCTTTTTAAAATTTTCTCAGGCTTTAAGTGGATATTTACCCCATGTTGAGTGTCATCTGTTACAATGTTACATCTGTTACAACAGCTCCTTTATTTAAATATTGCTATTCACCGCATATTGAAAGGCATCCCCACATCACAGTAGTTATGATATGTTCACAAGATGTTTTGGATACCTCTGTTCAGATGATATATATGTATATACATGTCTAGAATACTATTACCATTTTGTCTGGTATATATACCTCTGGCTAATGTTTGATGGTCATACTAAAAGTCATTGTTCAAGGATTGTACATCCCTTTATAAGGAACCTAATTTTACAATACAGGCTTCAATCCTTAGGATGATAAGAACTTCAGTCAACATTACTTAAGTTTGACATGTCACAGTCATCACAGATACAGGTTAGAATACCATAGATAGACAGGAGTCTTCAACCATTTTATAGATCCAGAGAATACTGCATTTAACATTTTGTTATTCAGAATTCAGCCGTAAGATATTCAAGGACTCCTTGTGTCACTGTTCCTTTCCTGAGATGGTGTTGAGCATCCAGAACACTCCTTTGGGGTTTGTTCTTTTGGCAGAGAATGGCCAGTTGGGTAAAGAGGTGCCCTTACCTTGACTGCTGACAGTACATACATGATGTCCAATCTGGATGAACAGGATGACAGATGGAGACTTATGAGACCTGCCTGGACAGGATAAGCCAGTCCCTCTAAAAATGCCCTGTCAGATATCATAGGCCTGTAGCCAAAATGATGGATGTTCCAAGGGCACAGAAACCATAGGTAGTGGGATATTGCTGTCCTCCCCCAAATTTTGAAAGCTACTACTCTCATGTGTGTTCAACTTTCAGGTGATATATTTTCCTTCTCAGGTCTTGAGGGGGTTGAAGATTATGTAGTTAAGTTTACTATCCTATCATCCCATAGTAAGGAACATTGAGGTGTTGGATTTTCACTATCCCAGATGAACAGTTTTGAAGTAATTTATACACCCCACCATCTACCAATATTCTAGAAATGTATGATGTACCTTATATGTGTTGGGTTTTAGTTGTAGTTTGTGCTTTTCCCTCACCCAGATATTGCCCTATAATAATTCCTATTGTATATAGTCTTAGTTTAGAACGTTCTTAGTTAGACAAAAGGAAGAGATGTGGTAGGATTCAGGTGTTAGCTGATAAGGTTTGGAGGCAGGTCTCTACAGTCCTGGGAGCCTGAGGGGGCGTGGCCAGACCCTTTTGAAAGGGGCTGCTGATATCTTGATTGTTCCATTTTGTTCCTGCTTTCTTGGATATTGGACCAGCATCCATCACCTGGATCATCCTACTGCTCAAGAATTATTCTAAGGTGTAAATTGTAACCGTGAGTGTTAAATTACTCTCCCATAAATATTAATACCATATTTGGTATATTGCAAGTGAGAATTATTGCAATATATAGGTGTAGTTTTTCTTAGTTATTTTAAAAGGTATTTTGGATATGAAACTTTAGACTTGCAAGAGTAAGGTAGATGATATAATATTTTCATTAATTGTGTTAAATTCAAATAGACTAGATATTATAGCTGTAATTCTTGCTTGATAGCTGTTTTGTTATATGTAATTTTGATATGTTGAAATTGAGTCCTTCCTTTTTGATTAGATAGAAGAGGGAAAATGATGTGGGATGTCTATTTACTGTGAAATAAAGGAAATATTTTGGCCCATGACATGCTCTGGAGCAGTAGGCAGGAAATGGGAGTGTATGTAGAAGAAGGAGTGCACAGTCAGACAGAGAGACAAGCTAACCTCACAAGATTTAGCATGTAAGGTAACACAAGTGAGCCACAGGTCTTATGGCAGGACAGATTAGTAAAAATGGGTTGAATTAAAATAAAAGAGCTAGCTAACAATGAGCCTGAGACATAGGCTAAACAGCATAAAATTAATATAAATGTCTGAGTCATTTTGGGGTGCCTAAACAGTGGCAGCTGCCTAGGTGCCTGGGATTTCAGGTCTGTGGATCTGGACCTCTGGCTGGCTGGGGTCAGAAACCTCTTGTTACAATTCAGCCATTTTGTCTATGCAAGTTTTTTGGCCAATCTCTTGACCCAGGCATCCTTTCTAGGATGATGACATACACTTTTTTCCCCCTTCTTTCCTATCTCTCCTACAAGCCCCAATCTAGACTCTCCTAGATATCACTGCTTTTGGCTATGCTCTTACTTATCTAAAATAAACATTATCCTACACATACCTACGAGCAGTTATAACCTTTACTTTTTTATTTATTTTCTTTTTTCAGTCTGCCCTGTGCTTCAAACTGGAATCGGGTCCTTTGCATATGTAATACCTTCTTGTAAATGTTGGTTTATATTTCTAGCCAATAATATGGAAAGTTTTTCAGTCCACAAGGATAAAAATTAGTCAATTCAAACTCCCCATGGGGCTGTAATAAAGAAAATATTAGGAAGGAAAAAAATGTCCACTATTCACTTAAACCCTTAACTTGACGGTGTTTCCTAAACTAACCCCTCTGAGAGTAGTGGTCAGAATGCAAATGGTAGCTAAGGACTTCAGAAGCACTTGATTTTGGCTGTGATGGTATCATCTACCTATAGTCTTCCTCATCTCTGCTGAATTCATAAGACTTGAGGTTGAAGGCATTGGGTGATGCCTCTCTGTACACTGCTTAACATGCTTGTTAGTAACGACTGATCTACAAGTAAAAAATAACAGAATTCTAAGAAACACAAGTAAATTAAAAGTGAATTATGTCCGGGATTATAGATTATGAATAAAAAATGTAAAAAATAAAAGTAAAAACTAAAATTATCCCTAAAATGTTATGTGTAAAAATGTTTGAGCTAGAAAATGCTAAGAGAAAGAGCACAAAACTAAGGGGAAAATGAATTTGAATACCAGGTTCAGGAAGATGGAAGGAAGAGGAAAAAGCCAAGAGAAAGTAATAGTGGACACAGACTTGTTTTCCAAGAAAAAAATGGGACTAGCAGAGAAAAAGAAAATTGGTACAAAGGACTTTTGAAATGCTTCAAATTAAAGGGATTTACAAAGTAATAAATGAAAAAAATAAAAATGAAAAGTTTTATTATTTTGTGCCTCATGATACAACTATGTAATCCTAAACAATAGATGGATATTGAAAGAGTAGAAATTCCAGGCCAGCTTTAGCTACATAAGTAGTGTCAATGTAGCATGAGATACAGAGAAATGTGTTCCCACCTCATAAACCAAACCCGACAAAGCAACAAAAAATAAGGTCTGAGAAGTAGTGATGTAGCTGTAGTGGAGTTCTTTTTATTATGAACAAAATGCTATACTCATTTAATTCCCTAAGCATGCACACGCGCGCACACACACACACACACACACACACACACACACACACACACACACACAGAGAGAGAGAGAGAGAGAGAGAGAGAGAGAGAGAGAGAGAGAGAGAGACTAAAGGAGATGGGTAGACATAAATAAATTGCACCTGAATATACTCTAGTATATAGAATTCATGGACAAAGAAAAAACTCTACACATTTATAAAATGAAAAGAAGTAGTGACATACAAAGGAAGAAAAACCAGATTGATGTCAGGCTTTTTAACAGTAATGCATGCAAATAGTTTTTTTTCAAAGACTGAAGTAAAATTAAATTTGAACATAGTATTTTATATCCAAAAAATATCTTTTAAGTAAGAAGACATGGTAAAAATATGCTCAAGTATAGAATATTTCAAAAGCTGTGCTACACAAATGTTCATTTTAAAATGCACTTAGATAAATGCTGAAAGAAAAATAAATAAATAAGCTTTACAAAAGATGTATGCACGAATGTGAATAAATAAATACAATTATAACTGTCACAGATATAAAAATAAAAATTGAAAAAATATTCACAACATCAAAGATTTATACTACATTTTAATGACTTTCTACATCCACTTTGAATATGAACCTCTGTAGCTCTTGTTTACCTCCAAATTCTGAATCAATAGGTCAGAAATTGGGACTAAAGTTGTGCACCTTCTGTAAGTTTCCAGGTGCTCCTGGTTCTTAAACCACAGTTCAAATAAAATCCAGTGTACCAGTTTCAAATTCATGATGAGTACTGGAAAGTTTGGAAGACAAGGAGTGAAAGAACTATACATTAGATATAGTTTCACTTTAAAAAATTAAGGTAAGAATAAAATTAGGTATTAGAAGAAAGGACAGAAACATCACCCTTTATAATACCTGTAAGTAGCATTAAATATCTTGAGGTAACTCTAACCGAAAACTTTAAGTCATTGAAGAAAGAACCTGAAGAGGATATCAGAAAATGGAAAGATCTTCCATGCTCTTGGATAGGTAGGATCAACATAGTAAAAATGATAATTTTACCAAAATCAATCTACAGATTCAATGCAATTTCCATCAAAATCCAAACAATTTTTTACAGACCTTGAAAGAACAATATGCAACTTCATGTGGAATAACAGAAAACCCAGGATTGCCAAAACAATCTTGCTCAATAAAACAACTTCAGAAGAAATCACAATCCCTGAATTCAAGTTGTACTACAGAGATACAGTAATATAAACAGCCTGGTACTCCATAAAAGCAGACTTTGCCAATGGCACTCATTTTCATTGTATGATGACTGATGGGAGAGGGTATGCTTGTTTTTTTTCCTCAGTGTCACTATGCCAATATGAGTCCTAGCAAGAGAAGTGCACCCAGGTTCAGATCAGCATGCTTCCACCAAAGAAGAAATAACCCAGGATGGGTAATGTATATACTCCCTTTTCTTTCCCTCATTGGCTTTTAAAAGCTGAATACTTGTGGACCCTCACTTTTTCTCATTTTACATGACATTTTTTGAGGTGAGAAATGTTAACTAAGGATTTTGGGAGCTAGATAAATATATTTAGGGCCCATGGTCAGCAACATTTTTATATTATTCATTACTGCTAACACACAGATTTTCCAATTAAATTAGACAAGGGTAGAGGTTATAGAGTTTAATTTTAAAAAGATTTGGCCTAATAGAAAAAGAATGTTTGATCCCTCCTGGATTCTCATTTATGTTTTGATTGGTATGATGCTATTTTTTATCTTTTTTAAGTGTCCCATACAGCATATTTGGCAATATTGGATAGCCACTGAAGTGATTCTACAGATGTTAATGACTCTTAGATATCCAGATCATAGTCTTTCACAAGAGGTTATGCATACCTGGTTCTATGAAATTCAAATGGCTACTGCTTAATCCTCTCCATCTAAACATCTCTTCAGGAATGGATATTCTTCGAGGGGTGTTAGTCAATAACAGGTAAGAGTTTGTTAGGAAAGCCAAACTAAGACAGGCACAGTCCAGTTGCTGAGCCCTCCTGAGGCAGTGTCAACAAGGTCAGGGAAAAGAAAAGAACTTTGACTCCCCCTGAGAACTCATGTAATAAAATATAAAGGGTGGATATGTAGTAGGATAGGCCCATATAGTTAAATAAATTGGCTCAAACCAGTTACTATGGCATGCACATAATGTACTTCCTTATGAACCAACCTGGATTCTGCCTGAGGGCCCAGCAACAGCTGCTGTCCAATGTTCCTGATCACTCATAATTTTCCTGGCAACAGATACTGATATATCTCCTAATTGTGCCCAACCAATGAGGGATAGCCATGCAATATCTAGAGATTATGACACAACCTGGGTTCTGGGAGGAGGGTATATAAGGCTCTCCCCACTGTTTGGTAAATGTGTTAGTCCTTTTGTAGTGATACATTTAATAAAATCAGTCTGGAATATCAGAGAACAGATTCACCCACAGTCAGTCCAGGAGCTTCAGAGAGTGGTAACTCAAGGCCTTTAATCTCAGCACAGGAAGACCAAATAGTGACCTATGTCTTTAATCCTGTAACTCCAGATGCATACATCTTTCTCTGTTTCTGTGAGTTCAAAGCCTAACTACCAATAGTAGTAGCTCACACTTTTAATGTTAACTCTAGAATTTGGTGCAGAGTTGAATCAGAAGTGAAACAAGTGGGAAAAAAAGATATTTAAGAAGGCATAGGCAGATGGTATGTTATTCTGTACAAGCAACAAAGAGCCAGGCTGAGGAAACTGGAAGATATCTGTCATTCTGAGAAGTTGGCTAGGTGAGATTTGACTGTGATCTGTTTCTTCTCTCTAATATTCCAGCTTTCCCCCAATGTCTTGACCTGAGTTTTCATTAAATAAACTAGAATTTATGTTTCATCCTTTGTTTTTCACCTGACTCCCAAGGTCTATGTCATTGACTCCGCAACTTCCCACCCCCTCTCCAGATTAAACTGTTGGGACCCAGTAATAGAGTGTATTGTGGACAGAGAGAGGGTTATGGGGGGAGTAACAAGAGTGGAGGGGAGAACCTGCAGTAGGGATATAATTACTTAAGTATCAAAAGAAGTGGATTAATCATAACAAAACTGTTTTCTATAATTTTAAGGAAAATTCCAACTAGAACATCATGTTCAATCACATGAAAAAATCTTAAATCTACACGAAAGGGAAAGCTATAGCAAACACTAGAAAATTGAACCTGGTAGAGGTATGATAAAGTCAAAATTGCTAATATTAAAATATAGAAAATTCTTAAAATTAATATTGATATCCTTTCAAATTATTTCTTTTTATTTTATGTGTATCTATTTTGCATGAATGTATGAACCTACACTAGGATAGTAAATGCCTGGTACCCACAGAGGCCAGAAAAAGTGCTAAATCCTCTAAAATTCAAATTATATTTTGTTTTAGCTATCAAGTAGGTATAGCATACTAAACCCAGGTCATCTGAAAGAACAAGTGCTCCTAACTGCTGAGGTTTCTTGTCAGCCCTGTAAGTATACATCAGAGGTGCTAGAACATGTACTAGGCTGAGAATGTAGGTCAGTAGGAGAACTTAGGCTCAAGAGGTCCTGAGTTTTCTAAGCCCAACCCTCAAGGGACACTATCATACTTAAACATGTGACTTTGATAGGTCTTTCCCTTCTCTACCTTTTTCTCTGCCTTGCCTAAATTTATTAGATTACATTTCTGAAGCTATACACCAAGATTTGTTCCCTTATTTGCCCACTTTCTCTTCCTGAGGCTGACTACCAAAGTCTATGCAGCAATCTGAAACTCCCTTTGGTTCACCTAATTTATATGCCCAATTAAAACTACACACCTAATCCTAGCATTGGACTTCCTCCTTTAACTTTATAAACCACCATTTGCCTATGTACTATGTCTGTCTCCTCTCTGTCTGTCCAAAGGCAGTCCTATATCTCTCTAGGACAAATATCTTTTTCTCTTCCCCTGTTCCCTTCTTCTTCTCCCTCATCTTCTATCTCCTTTATCACATCATCATAGCCCATTCTAACAAAGACCTCCCCTTTTTCTCTTCCTAAGTAAGACATCTGCTAAGTAATTTGATGCTGATTTTTTGCCTGAATCAGAAAGAAGAAATTTTTTTATTTAATAAAGGATCTCTCTGCAAACTAGTTTGCGCCTAATATAGGGACTGTAAAGAAGCCCCTACTATGACTGAGTCCCCTTCAAACAACAGAAAATAAAACAAAAAAAATTCAGTGACTGAATTTTCAAAAATATAAGTCAATATACATCAACGATGCCAGAAATAGACAACAAAATAGAAGTCAACAAAATGTATTATGATTTATATGAAAGATAAATTTACTGATAAAGGAAATAATGACAAAGCAATATTGTATGTATAACTCTGTAGCAAATGTTAGGGTTCATAAACAAATATGTGGAATCTATTTTCTGAGTTATTCCTGAATTTTTTTCTGTATTTTTTATTATTACTTTTGTCCATTTATTCTGTTCCACTTCCCAGAAACTTGAGTTCTAATTTTTCTACTCTGGAATGTTCTGTTGTAGACTACTATGACCAAATTAATGTCCTTTGTGGTGATATATTTTATATTTAATAAAATCAACCTGGAATATCAAAGGACAGAATCACCCACAATCAAGCCATGAAGGTTACAGAGTGGTGACCCACACCTTTAAGCTTATCACTCAGGAGATAGAGATCTTTCTTATTTCTGTTAGTTCAAGGCCTAATAGCCAAGCAGTAGTATTTCATACCTTTAATCCTAACTCTAGAATGATGATGCAGAGTTGAAACTAGAAGTGAAACAGCTGGGCTGGGAAGATATTTAAGGCTGGTAAAGGCAGATATTCAGGCATTCTGTATGAGTGACAAGCCAGGCTGACTCTTGAAGATAGCATTTACCTTGTTCAGCTTGAGAAGTTGGCTGGGTGAGAATCCACTGTGGTCTGTTTCCTCTCTCTGAAATTCTAGCTTGTTCCTCATAGCTGGCTCCAGGTTTTCATTATATGCTTACTAGAATTCATGCAATTGTCCTTTTCTAAATGAAAGGAATAAAGAATGAACTAACATATTAAACTAGTTTGTATGATCTCCTAATAGTTTGCCCCATAGAACAAGTAAGCACTTTAGCCCCTTAGAGTTTTCCTTCTTGCTAGGCCCTGTTTCAACTGCCTCTTGCATCCCTACCATAGATATCCCTAGCTGCTAGGGCAAGAGAAAGTGAGGAATCAGACAGGTTATGTTAGGGATTTATATCTTCACTTTATCCTGACTATTAAGAGTTACTTTTCTGAGGAGTTTGCTCACTACATAAGAGCACACAGGACTTAGGCTTGAATTCCTATACCCATGTACAAAGCTGAACAAAGCCACAACATTAAGGGTTAAAAAGAAGAAAAACCCAAGAATTCCTTTCTCACAGTTAAAAGAGTAAGCTTCCCATTCATTTAGAAATTTAGCTTCAAAATAATAAATAAAGCAGAAAGCAACAGAGGAAGACACATGGCATCCCACTCTGATCTTTTTTAAATGAAGACAATCCACACACTCATGTATATTCACCATATATTACAAATAATCATGGGGAAAGAGAGAAAAAGAGAGAGACAGAGAGACAGTGAGTGAAAGAAGTAAAAATTGTTTCTTTTAGTCCTTGAAGCCTCAGGAAGGTAGCTCTTGCCATGCTGTAGGTCTAGCATTTGGTGCTAACTTCCAGGTTTTGCTGTATTGGTTTCAGGTTGGGCATTACAAAATAGCAAAAAATGTTAAACTGAGAGTAAACTTCATACTACTTCAAATTCCAGCATTAATTATGATCTGCTTCCTACAATTTCATTTTCAGTGTTTTAAAATACTAATTTCCTACATTATTTCCAGGTTGTAAATTATGTCCAGGGAGAAAAAAAATAAAATATATCTACTGCATTTTATTCAGAACTGGAACTGATGATATTTTATGAAGTTAAAACATTTGAAGTTGAAAAATGTATATTCTATACATGAATAAAGATATATGTGCAGAGAATGTAGCTTTTTTTTTTTTAAAAAAAAAAAAAGGCAATGTAAAATGCATGTATGTTTTAGGAAGATGGTTTCTTTAGTTGAAGAGAACCAAAAGAACAGGTTGACAAAAGGTCCATGCCTTATGTTTGATATGCATAATTATTGAGATGCCAGCTTTTGTTTTGGTTATTTTTCTTCAATCATTTATAACCTCATACAAATAGCTCAATAACGAATTTCATAAATGAAATTAGTATGTGCTTTGACAAAACCCATTATTTACAAAGAAACATGGTCACGATAATCTCATTCATCTGAAATGCAAAGAGAAACAGAAAAGAACAAAAAAGCTTTCTCTGACTCTGACTGGTTATGAGTAGAGGTTATAAATCATCATTTCGAAGCTCTGATGTTCTAACCAAGAAACTGGAATTCTGGGTAGCTTAGCATAATGAAATTTTTTTTTCTTTCTTACACCAAGTTCAAGGCCATTGCTTCTGGCTACACATTACTCCTCTTACAAACTATTTAAGCATTCTGATCCTTCCCACATGATTCACCATTTTTCAACCAGTTCCTTCAGGCCATCAACATGCAGAAAAACAAATAGAATAAATATATTCAGAAACCTCACTCCCTAGAGAAGTTAAGGATGAGACCTGAAAGAGTTAACACATTTGTCCACAATTTACTATGGACCACCTAGATATAAGAGGCCTAGGAAATTTGATAGGTTATTATGTTTAATAAAGAAATGTGAACATTAGTGAACTTTTCTGCATGTCATTGTTTTGTTATAGAAATTCCTTTATAATGCTCAGTCTTTAAGAAGTTATGTTGTATGAAGTTTCTGGCCCAGATTTTCTGGCCTAGTCTCAAGGTTCAGATCAGCAGACCCACAGAGACACACAAATGCTTACATTAATTTTATGCTGATTGACCTACGGCCCAGGCATATATCTTGCTAACTCTTTACTTTTAAACTAACCCATAATTCTTATCTTGTTTAGCCAGGCAGCTCGCTACCTTTACTGAGCATCATAGTTGTCCTCTCCATCTGTGGCATCTCTAGCATCTCTGTGGCATCTCAATCCTGTTCTTCCTGTTCCAAGAGCTTTCTTAGCTGGTAGCCCTGCCCACACTTCCTGTCTGCCTTTGGGAAATCAGCATTTTTATTTAAGTAGGCAGGACAATTATTTACAATATAACGTAATCCCACAACATTATCATGTATATTGTGATACACTAGAATTTTCTTTAGTACCTAATACTTATATTATCTAAGCCTACTGTAATAGCCCTGTAGCATAGGATAATCACAATGTACATTAATTATGAGTATTTCAATAATGATGCCATCCTGTATGACTGACTAAAAAGTAATTCTGAATGTCATATTTTCACTTAAATTATGTATATAAACCCTTCATCATAATATTTCTTATGTATCTATAAAGTTGAAATAATTCTATTTTGTCCTTGATATTATAATTGCATCATATGTTTATGCCTTCATCAAAAATATAATGACTTACTTAATTTTTTGTAAGTAAAAGACAGAGCAAATATGTACACAAAATCAAAAGTCACAGACTCTGCTGTGGAAATACAGCAGTAAAGACTATACTGAAATTTTATGATTTTTTTATGTTCAGTTTAATATATTTGCAATTGCAATGTAGCAAAAACAACATATAAGTCATAGAAAATAAGTTGATGGTGTTAGCTAAATATAATATGGAGAAGAAATCAAATGTTAAAAAATACCAAATAATACAGCTAGTAATTTAGAGACATTGCAATTTCCAACTTTGCCACTGTGAGACATTAAACAACCATGCTTATTCTCATCTTTATCCTGGCCATCATTTTCAGGAACAAATTATTTAGCTCATTAAGGTGCTCTTCAAAGATACCTGATGCATTAGTTCTGAATAAACATTAGCTAGGTTCATTTCTTAAAAGAACTGAATGTAGATCAAATTGACATAAAAAAGACAACACCTTAATTATTATATCCTTTCATATGTTGAATTAGATAAGGTTGATTATTAAAATAACATTTATTTAATAAAAACATGTTATTTATTTTTGGATGTGTGTCTGTGATATATGTACATGTTTGTGTGGGCATGTGCATGCATGTATGTATGTACATGCATTCATGTATGTGTGCATATATATGGAGGCCAGAGGTTGAAGTCCTTGCTCACCATCCTCCTTATTTTTTGAATGAGGACTCTCACTGAACATTTAGCTCACAAATTTAGCTATGCTGGCAGGCCAATAAGCTCCATAGATTACTTGTTTGTACCCCCCACCACCACCACAGTAAACTCATCATAAAGCAAACATGCTCTCTGCTGTAAGCACTTTAATGGATAATAGATGTGCTACAGTATTCTTCAAAGGAGGTTGAACTTCATTTTTTTTTAGCAGGAAGAAATTGACAGAGAAAGCAAGAAATTTTCTCAAGGCCATATAGTCAGAGTCATATGCCAAGGTTAATTCCATAACTTGTTGCATTTGTTGTCTTGATTATGTCCCAAAGTATCTTGGGGGAAAAAAAGGCTGACAGGCCCTATGGCTGAACCATGTCAGGAGAGACCTCTTACCACTGTATAGCTATGTAAGCTTAAAGCTTAAATAACTATGTCATTTGATCGACTGACACTCAATTTCCTATGTCTAAAAGGAAAAAAAAATTACTCAAGTTTGTCTTTAGAGCCACCTTTAAAGGATATTCTGTGATTTTAAACATTTTCAAATTCTATTACCAGAACAATTGTGTTACCCTTCTAGGTATAAAAAAAATGACCCGTTTAGGTGTTATTACATTTAATCCTGATCTTCAATCCTTTCCTGATTTTTATTTTGCTTATGCTTCAAGGTCACTGTACTAACACCTTCTTTTAGAGTATTTATTCCATCATATCATATATGTGTTTCTCTAATGAACTACATAAGGACAAAGACTCCCTTACCCATCCCTTGAACTCCAAGAGCTAGCAGTGTACTTTAAAGCATGTAATAGGTGAGCAAATGGCTAAAAGGACAAATATTACTGATTTTAGTTACAAAAGTTAAAACCTGAAAGCTGGATAATAAAATCTATGATTATTACTTGTAACCTTAAATCAAACAAGTATGTGACTACAAAGGTCCAGTATCAGCTTGATCCCACGGGAGACCTTGCAGTGTACACCACATAGATTTTCTGAGCTATAGTAAACAGAGCAATGATTTCTGAATCAACACAACTTAGTCAATAGTCCAGGCACAGTTTTCTGGCCTTTGGAAACAAATCTTAAAGAAGCAGCAGGTTGTTCTTATCGCATAGACCTGGAACCTGATTGAATCAAGGCTGAAATTCAAAAATGCCTGCTTTATATTCATTTTCCTGTTCTATTTTCACTTGAGAAATATTAATCATCTAGTTTATTTAGGAGACACAGAAATTTGATTCTGTATTTCATATACTAGCCCACATTGTTCCATTCCTTCCTCCAACTGCTTTGTATGCCTATTACCATGAGGTGCCCTCAGCACTTTCAAAGACGTCTTCTGCACAGATACATTGATAAACTTTCATTGAATTCCTCCTACCGTATCGAGTAGTGCTTCTCAGCCTTCCTAATGCTGTGACCCTTTAAAAAAGTTCCTCAGGTTGTGGTAATTCCAAGCCATCAAATTATTTCACAATTGTAAATTTTACTACTGTTATGAATCATAATGTAAATCTCTGTATTTAAGATGGTGAATATGAAAAGTTAATTCAACTCCCAATGGTGTCATGACCCACAGGTTGAGAAACACTGCTGTAGAGGTTGAATCTCTCTCTCTCTCTCTCTCTCCCTCTCCCTCTCCCTCTCCCTCTCCCTCTCCCTCTCCCTCTCCCTCTCCCTCTCCCTCTCCCTCTCCCTCTCCCTCTCCCTCCCTCCATCCATCTCTCTCTCTTTCTCTCTCTAGTATTCAAACTAAAGTTGAAAGTATTGTCACAGGTCATGTGTCCTGGTTAACATTAAAGTCATAAAGTGAGATATAAATAAACACAAAAGTATCAAGTATTCTATTTCTGTGGAAATATTTGCAGAGATCAGATATTTATCAGGAAATAGAGCTTTTAATTCTGAAGTTCCTTGTAAACTGCAATTATGTGTAAGCTTTGGGAAAAGAGAAACCTGCCTAGATATACCCCCCAAAAAGGTAATCATCAAATCTCAAGCAGCCAGCATATAGTGGGCATTCAATGTGTATATCTAGAATTGATTATGATTTGAGTGTTTTACCCAACTGAAATCCATTCTGCAGTTTTATTTAAACTGGTTGTCAGCATGGAATGACTTCTGCTTTCTCTCCTGGAAGTGGGTGAATTTCCATGGTGAGCAATTCCTCTATATACAGTTTGCAAATCATTTTGGGAACCTTCCAAATGAAAGGCACTGTATAAATATACCCTCCCACCAGCAGCCAGCCGGCTTTCCACTGGGGATGCATTTGCATCGCTTATGTACATAGTGTTTCATTTGGGGGCATTGCTTTTATTTTTATGACCATAAAAGAAATATGCACAGTATGAACAATAATGTAAACTGCATTCACAAAGATATATATTTGTATATTTTTGTGATTCGAAACTTAGAAATCTGAAAGAAAAGCAGCCATGGCATTTTTCTTTCCTGTTGCTATTTGCTTTTTTCATGGCATTCTTTATTATTTCCTAGCATTATGGTGGAATTTTGCTGAAATGCTCAAGTCTTTGTTGTACCATATTTGAGAGTATGCGGTGGTGGGTTCAAATGAATGTTGCTGGCAAATGGCCTGAAAATGGAGGGCACTTGATTGTGCATTTATTCACATCTATAATAATAGTTTGCTTTACTGCCAAATTTCTGTGCGTAGAGGCCTCCTCAAGAAGCAAAAGAGAGAAGGAAGCAACCTCAGGTATAAAGTACCTTCTATGTAACTTTAGCATAATGGTTACTTTCACAGGCTTTGAAGAGTTGTATTTTAGTCTTTATAACAAAAGGGGGGTTGATTTCATTCAGCATTACTGGGCAGTAAGACTGAATTCCTATCATACAGAAAATGCTTATTGAACTTTGAAATAAAATGGCAACAGAATTAAATGAAAGCCTCTGCAAACTGTATTTATATATGGAGAATCACCTATATACAAAATGAACTGAATTATAACTAACTTTATAAATTACCATAATTAATTAAATAAAACTGAGTGAAATAATTTACTACAAATACATTTCTGGCTTTGAGGACCTACTTTCAATATGTAGAGTGGTTTTATATAATAACATACCTAAAAGTGGCTCAGTATAACTGTTTCCCACATCTTTGAGGTATGATATAAAAAGTGGGAAACTACACTTCAGATACCAATAGGTAAGATAGAATCAAGAAGTGTTAGAGGTCATTTTCATTGTTTACTTTTTTCTTTCATAGGCAGTAAGTTTGTCATTTTTTCATTTATTGCTACTAAACAATAAAAGTTATTGTGTTTTTTAAACATCAGCTATAATATTGATATCAAAAAGCTTCTCACTCTATTTTTCTTGTCTGAGAAAGTAGTTCTTAGTTTGTTCTCAGCTACAGTACTATTGTACCTAAATTCTAATTTCATCATTCTGGTAACACTAAACTTTGTTCTATTAACATTATAAAGTATCTTAGTGCTCTTTTTTCCTTATTATCAGATAATAGAAGAGCAGTTTCTTCCACTGAGAAAAGCTATAAGCATAGATTAATCTGCATCCAGTTTTTACTCCAAATCCCATAATGCTTTGCATTATAGCCTACAATCCCCATAACACATCACCAAACTTACTGTTAACTATCTGGTTACTGGCAAAGACAAGAACATTTGGGAACTATGTAACATGCAAGCATTCTATTCAAAGAGTGAACTACTTTTTCAGTGTTTTGAGATTTACTTTGGTAGAATAAAATAACAACCTTCCTTGTCATGCATACTTTTACCCCATTCTGAATATATCCTCATATATTCACAGTTTATCAAGGTATATACTTTTTATGTCAAAGAACTTTTTAAAATGAATATCTTACTATGTTACCCAGTAGCCTTGAACTCAGTGTGTAGCTCAAGCTACTTTGGAATTTATGTCTTCTCATCTCTGCCTCCTGAATTCTGAAATTTTAGATATGTTATATCACACCTGCCTTAAAGTTTCTTTTTAAAACCCACCTTGGGTCCAGGGTCTGTTTTATCCCCCCAAATGTGAAGAGAGGTCAACCATTTCCATATTTTAAAATAAAATCACAATACATTGTTTAATGCTTCAAACATCTGCAAATGTGAATTCAGTAAAGTAATTAAATTTCTTAATTAGATGCACCTTGCAGCTGCTGTTAGTCTTAATTGGCAATAATGCAGCTACATTTTGTTCTGACACATATCTTCAGAAGACTTAGAGAGAGATCTGAAGGGAAGCAAGAGGAAAATGTTCCCACACAGTTCAAGACAGTTCGCACAAAGAGGATCCCATGGCAACAAACAGTGAGGCCCACAGTTGGCTCTGTAAGATCCAGGAATAGACAATGTTTCACCTCAGATTCAAACAAACACTCCTCTTTCCTGATCTGAAGAGAATGCTTTCAAAACCATCTGTTTCAATAGGTTTCAAATGGTCATCATTCACCTGTGTCTTTAAAGCACTTATCCAGCCTTCCTGATGCTCTCTCTAGCTCATTTCATGGTAAAATTTCAAGTTGTACCCTGTGTGCATAACAAACTGACTTGCAGAAACATTACAAATAGAGAATTTAAATTTTCTCTCATGCAGACCTGGACCACACCTTGGCAAAAGGTTCATTTTAACTATCATTTTACAGATAAAGAAAAAAATTTAGACCAATAAAGATTAGTGATTCTTATGGATAATTGTACCAAGGTTGGAATAGAATTTTAGCTCAGATCTGAACCCATGGCCCAAGACTTTTACTTCTAAATTTTGCTTGAAGAAACTAAGCATGTTAATACCCCCTCCAAAGGATTAGAAGTCTAGTTCTTCACTTAAGTGGGTCAGCAAAGGACTGCACAACAAGGTCTAGCAAAATGAGTCATTCATTTTAAACTCTGGCCTTTAGATTATTCCAAATTGTGTATGTGGGGAGGGTACAGGGAGAAGAGATCCAAGTGCACACCAGAGGTTAACTTGAGTTAAATCCCTTCAGAAAAACCATCTAAGTCTTAAAAACGTACTAACAGTTTAGTACATCTTCCCTCACCTTGGTTTATGGTTTATGCCTTCAATTTAATGGACATTCCATCAAAATATAGATTGACCTCCCCTGGCTGTCTCACAGCTCTCATTCATTCTCACCTGTGCGGTGATTTAGTAGTCTAGCTTAAAATTAATTTAGTCCTCCCCCCAGTTTTTCAAGTGTTTAATCTATCTCCAATTTGTGCTTTAGTCCCTTAATAACATGAAGATATAGTTCTTAAGGTACAAAGTTGTTTTGCCTATTTACTTTTCTATCTTTGGTGTATCTTGTGAATTCTTCCAGTTAAAAAGCTTGAGGAAAACCCTGTTCAGCTAGTTAAGGTTTTTAGAGTTGGCTTTGCAGTGGGTGTATGGGAAAAGCTGAAGTGCTGGGAGAAGGAGGGATGGTGGCAGAAAAGTATTTATCTATCCTCTTTCACTGTTTACTCTATTGTCAGAACCTAATGCTGTAGCTGCAGTGTAAATATGCTCGCTTCCCCAGGGGCTTGCTACTCTAAGTGCAGTATGTAATCTGACAGCATTATTAGAATCCACGGACCAGCTTATTAGAGACTCAGGCTCTCAGGCCTCACACTACAGCTACAGAATGAAAGTGCATACATTAAAGTCTTGGAATCACAGAATTAAGAGTTTCATAACATCTCCGGTAAAAAGGCAAGGAACTTTAAAGTCAGTAATTCCCGTATTTATCTACAAGTGCCTAATTTTGTTCCTCATCCCTCAACACAAGTCCGTTTCAGAAAATGCATCGAACTCTAATGAAGTATGGAAATTTTTACTGCTCCCGAAGAGAATCCTTTTCAATCCCGTCCTATTAGATTCTCTTCCCACTCCCCTACCAGCTTCCCGCCCCCTCTGCTGGAGAACCCACCACAAGCATTCTTTTCCTTAACCTCAGTCTCTATGGGAAGATTCTGCGTCTCCACACACCGAGGGAGCTCCTGTGGGGAGGGTAACTGCCTGGAGGACTTACAGTTTACATACCAATACAAATACACACAGAGAGAAGCACTTTGAAAACCTGCCCATTAGAAATGATTATCACCTCGCCACCTGAGACACTCAGCTGTGTTTTCATGTCATCACCACCCACATTTTTAATGGAGAGACGAGAGAGATGAGAGAGAGAGAGAGAGAGAGAGAGAGAGAGAGAGAGAGAGAGAGAGAGAGAGAGAGAGAGAGAGAGAGAGAGAGAGAGAGAGAGAGAGGTCGCGCGCTATAATAAATCTTCAAAGAAAAAAGACGAAAGGAGGATATTATGAGTGTGTCAGACCAAATATCGCTCTCTGTACCTTTCAGCTGCCTAGAAAAATGTAACCGTAATTTTAAGGTGGCTAATGCAAGCCTGGGTAAACGTCCAATTGCCTGAGCCACTTTTGCCTGTTAGGACAGATTCCCATTATTCCTTCCAGGGTCCTTTCCGAAATATTCCCAGGCTACCGTTCTTCCTCTTCGGGTCTTCTGCAAACTAAAACTCGCAAAGCGGTGGCTGTCTGTGGATTGGCTAGTACTAAAATATCCATTGGGTGGCAGTAATACTATCCTCTTTATGACTTGCAGCAAACCAGAGAATGCATTCAATCAAATGAACCGATCTTGTAGAAACACTGGAATCATTTATGCATTGCAGTTTCTCTTTCTTGTTTTCGCTCCTTCTTCCCTGGGATATTGTGAGTGGATTCTGGCTATTAATCAAGATCTCGTGCTGTTCGCGGTTTGCTTGTTGTTTTCGCTCAGGATTAGCATCATTCAAGATAAATGCAAAGCTGCTTCCCCCCACCCACTCTCTTTTGAAAAATCATTTTTGGGGTCTGCTGAAGAGAACTAGGACCCAGGAGACACCTTCCCAAACAGCAGGGGTTGTGTGCTTTCACATAGCAGTACTGTACAAGGAAAACCCCGTCGGATCTGTTATTGCGGGATACTTGTGAAATACACATAGGATTCTTTCTTATGGCTGCATCCCGGATCTGGAAATTTTACTTGGGGACCAGGAAGATTTGAAAGGCTACATATATCCAGAAGATTTGCAAGCAAGACTCCGATTCTTGTCATAGAGCTCATAGACTTCTTCACTTAACGTCTGTTTTCCTTTCTTCTTAAAAAACAAAAACAAAAACATAAAACAAAAGAACAAATTCCCACACATTTAAAATTTTTATCCTCTTTTTCTGATCTCTCCTCCTTCAGTCTCTCCTTTTTTTATTCTGCTCTTTTTTTTTCTCCTAGTATTTTTTTTTCCCCTTTCCTGCTCTGCACCTGGATTGTATCGTCACTAAACAATCGGGCACTTTGAGAACTAACTGGAGACAGTCTTGTAGGGAAGATCTGTATGGAATTATCTGCTTTTATGGTGAACTTGGCATTTGTGAATGGGTATCTTGTTCACAATATTAATTGCTAGCCGAAACAAGAAAAAGAACACAGGAGTAAAACGTGGATTTTTCTGAAAACGCATTGTGATGACCAGCAATTACCTTACCGACTGATGTCCAGAGGAGAATAATTTGGAAGACTGTTGTGGGTAAGGTCATTTTTATTTTAATGTAGACCCATCAGTGGCGTGAGCAAACTTGGGCGTCTGTAATGGGAATGTGTGACTTGGATGATTGCTGCATCGCATTGATGGCTGAGATGTGACCGTTATTGGCACTGAATGGAATAACTGCAGTTGGGTGTGTGTGTGTGTGTGTGTGTGTGTGTGTGTGTGTGTGTGTGTGTGTGTGTGTGGTGTTTCTGCATTCTGAGTATAACTGGAAATAAATCAAAGAATTACTCCCCAATTATTTCGGTGTGGAAGAGAGTCTTGGATTAATTCTGGATAGACACTCTTTGTTTGGATGAAATATTTGTGGTTCATGTATTCTGGAAGGATAGCATTGGTAAAAGGAGCACTTACAGAAAAGCCCATGTCAAATGAAATTATATACTCTATATTCTTTTAAAAGAAATGTTTTCCACTTGGTGCAGCATTCTGCTGCATTTCCCAGCTGCAATGGGACCAGGGATTTCCCACTTGTCAAGTTTCTAAACTTTAAGGTGATAATCACTGTTAATTGTTCTCCAGGTTGTGGTTATTGGAGATAATTAAGTGCTGTGGACTACTTTTCTATCTATTTTAGTGGATTATCATTCAGGTTAAAAAAAGAAAAGACTTAAATTATGAGTAAAATAGAAAATAAAAGAGCAATATTATCCTTAATATCACCATGATACGTTCTTTCTTAAGTTTGATTTTGATTGCCCAATAATAAAATTATTTACCCAATACCCTAAATAGCTGGAGATACAACCCACGTGCAGGGGAGTCAAAGGTCTGGAAGTGGAGATGATCCTTTTATTGCAATGCAGCTAGCTTGGGAAATGCAGTCAATTACACACCTCTCTTAACCTTAAGTTGAAGATGTGTTCCATCTGTTATTTTAGTCTTTTGCTAAAAAGTTAGAGACTCCAGCACTCAGGATTCTTAAGCATATTCTGCCTGGGAAAGGGGATAAAAATCAATATTGATGACGTGGTTCAGTGCACTGTACTGCAATGCTAAAGTCCCATATTCAGTACCTAGGATGAGAGAATGGAGCATTTGCATGTGTTATAAATCTCACCTGGTAGATTGATCTGAAAGGGAGGGGAGAAGATATGTGGATATGTAGGAAGATGGATGGAAGTCGTGCATAATCGGTGATTATGTAACTTCATTACATCAGTGAGCTTCAGTCAACGATAGTGAGATGGAATGATTGTATAGAGAGAACCTCCATCACCCTGTTAACTTTTGAAGGCTAACAGAGGAGGAGGGCAGACAGAGATTAGCTCCAAGGGTCCTGTAAACCTTGATCTCTGCGGCGAATTTAACATGAGTTTTCTCACAGTGAGTTTCTGAAGGCTAACAGATCATGTAAGCTTTAGGGATGGATGGGAGCAATTTTAGCCACACCCGTGGAGAGTCAAAATGTGTCTGCAATGTTTCACAAGTGCCCCATTGAGTCTTTGGGACTGATGATTTCAGCCAAGGTCATAGTTCTTTTCCCTATGGTTGAATTATGTGACCTCAACTGAGTAGAAAGTTAAATCCACTGAAATGACTGAGAGAGACTGAAGGGAAGGACCATTTAGCATCCCCTTTTGCATTTTTCCTGATAGAGCTTGATGCAGATTTCAATCTGGTGGTTCCCTCATTAAAAAAAAAAATATTGTTTCCATGGTGTGTCAGAAATGAGTGCTTGCTTCTTACCTTTATCTTTGCCATGACAACCTCTTTCTGGGCCATTTTAACCCTCGGGGGCAGGGGCAAAAGAAGTAAAAACCTTTAAAGGTAGCAACATTATATTAAATTAAAAAATCAACTCACAGTGGTTTTGAATTCGTTTTTAACAAAAATCCTAGAAATCAAGAGCAATCTATTTTCAAGTTTTACTTAATGAATGCCTTTAAAGACATGTTGCAGTCCTTGGAGACTTTCACCATGGGATGAGATAAATGCACTGTGCACACTATACAGAGAATGGAACACTGCAGAATAAAATGTCATTTTCCTTCAAGCTTTATATGGAGCTGTCCTTTTATCCCTTTTTCATTTCTTTATTTTTCCTTTCCTTTTCTTTCTTCCTTTTTTTTAATTGAAGCTGATGAACATCAGCTTCTTAGGCCTTCCACTGTTTCAGGATTTGTCCACACAAGTAGATCATATATTCACACACACACACACACACACACACACACACACACACACACACACACAGATCACAAACATGAAAGCTGCTGATATTATAATTCTGGCCATTTGTATCTTATCAAGTAGTCCTAGTTTTAATTTTCCTTTGCACTTATTTCACAAAGATGGCTAAGAGACTTTCTGTCTCAGTGCTTAGATAATTCTTCTGGTTTTGTTTGATTTCTTGCATTCCATTTTTGCAAAGTCAGGGGTAGGATCTAGAGACTCCCTAAGTAACTTTGAAAAGACTTTCTCACCTCTAATCAGATAGTGAGATTGTGGAATGAAATTTTGAGGTCTGATATTTGAGGTGACTTTCTTATTTCTGCAGGACATGCCCAAATGTTGATATATTGTGTCAGTGAATTTGGAGGTTTGGTGTTCATATTGTGTAGGAAATTGAATGTGAAGTTAACTCCTGATTCCTTCCTTCAGGGGTCAGGGTAACACTACAGCTGCTTCCAGGCTGTTAGTCTCCAGCTACGTGCAGAAATACAGCCTTTCAATGATTTTTTTTTGCCTTATATCCTCAATTTTCACATTGTATAAATGACTTTCTCAGTTGTTTTGTGTCTTGAACCACACATATGTTACCCAGCAGCATCTTCTTGAGGTTTTCTAATCCCATTAAAGAGTGGAAATAGACATAGATTGGAAAAGATCTGTTTCAAAAGACACGAGTGTGAAACCAGTACATACATGTAATTGCTATCTATTTGCTTAAAGACTACATATACTCACATCAGAACAGATAGTTTCAGACATTTTAATGGATACTTGTAACCTGTTACTTTTTTTAGAAAGATTATGTAGTGAAGGCACTTCATGGCATTGATATTAAGTACCCTACAAATCAATAATTAATAGTTTTGCTTAATAGGAAAGCATTTAAGCATGCAAACAGTGAGTAGTGTAAAATATAATGTGTATTTTTCTATAATATTGTCTTTTTAGTAAAAGTCATGTATTTTATTCCTTCTTTTATAAATCTAAAATCTTGTACTTATATTAGAAAATTTTGGGAAAAAAACAACTACCATTTATAATATGAATATGTAAGCTACTGATTTTTTTCCTAATAAATTACTTCAGTAAAATTGGTAGATTTAGTAAACAAGTAATCATGATTTTCCCACAAACAGAGAAATTTTAAATGCCATTTTTATTCTAGTGTATGTGAATAAATCAATGTTATTTTAAACAGACTGATACATAAAGCATTTTCTAGAACTGTATTTTGAAAAGGAATGTTTATATTTTGTAATCTTTTATACTCTTTTGTATTTGAAAAATGTTTTATATATACTTAGTATTAAAATGGACATAATCTTGACAGTTGAAAAACTGCATGTTTTCGTAAGGAGGGCTACTTTATAATTTTTAACAACTAAAGAAGTGTTAATTATTAAGATTTCAACGTAGCAAGTTTTTTGGTAATGCTGAAGTTATGAAACATAATTATAATTTCACTATTTGAACATATATATATATCATATATATGGTCATGTCAGCATTTTTCTCATTAAATTCCAGCACAATTTTTATTGGTCATATGAGCAATTTTGAAGAGAAACAAATCCAGCTGTAGAATACTTGTTTGACTCAGGCGTTCTGACTTCTGGTTCAGGCTTTGTTACTTAGGACATTTGTACCCTCTGACACTACATTTGACCTGCAAGAATTCCAGAGAGCCATAAAAAATAGAATAGTTACATGTTGCTCTGAATAAAAGGAGACAGTGTGTCTAAGTGCTTACCAGTATGCTCTACATTAGAAACGTGCAATTATTAGAATTCCCTTATCTTATGAATTTTTTAGAATATCTTTTTTTGTGTCCTAATAGTGAACCTTTTATAAAAATTTTCTAGTATCTATTACAATTAGCTGGTGGCTAATATTACTCAGTGATTAAACACCATAGACAAATAAAAATCTTTTGATATAATATTTCACTCTCTACACAGTTTTGTAAGGAAATATAGTTGTCTTAACTAATTAAAAAAAAACAATTACATTTGAATTATACTCAAAAAATTGTGTGGATACTTTAAGAAGATCATTTTTTCCACTTAATGCCCCTGAGTACATAGAATCTGTTTCTGGCAGGAAGACTATACAAATAAATGCTTACAAACAAACTTGATGCTACCACTTGAATTAGGTCGACTAACCACAAAGCTACTCTCAAGAATCATTTTGTTTACCAAAGTATATGGTCTTGAGTGTCCAGAGTATAGAGGAAATGAGAATGTAAAAGGCATCAGTACTATTTGTAATTTTCTAGTTGCAATAATTACTAACGTTCTTTAGGGGGAGGCAATCCCCCATGTGTCACTGCTAAAGCTGCATGTTTTAGTGCTTGCATTTTAACCTAAACATATTCACATAAATGAGAAGGACATAGTTCACACTATCTGAGTTTCTCTATAAGGTTCAGTTGACTAAGAAGTAAGGTTCTATGTTTTGGTTAAGAGAAAATTGGAAAATGTTAAAATCCTTTAAAAAAATAAATTATTGTTCATGAACCTAAATAACTCTTATGTTAAAATATAACCTCCTCGTAATTCCAAGTCTCTTGCTTTTTATGTTTAACATCCTCAATATTGCTTTATTTTGGATCAATTTTGTCATATATATTTATCTTACTTCAGTGATGCCTATAAATAGCAAGTATTTCTTTGCCATCCTACATTTAAAATACATATCAGTGTCATGGAAATATTTTAGTTATGATCTAATAAGTTTGCAAAGGAATATCGTAGAAATGTAAATAGGATTGTTTATTTGAAAAATTCAGCTAATCACCTTACAAATATGCTTTTAATTTTCACCCAGAGAAAGCCACCCTGGAGTGTTTTACAATGTGTATAGCATACCATTCAGGCCAACCACATGGCTCAATGGACATACCCCTTGCTGTTTACCCTGGCCATTGGCTCAAAATGACAAATTCTCAGTTGGCATGTGTTTTTGGTTCTGCTGTACAGAAACACCATTCAAGTGCCAAAATCCTAAGATTCCTAAGGCTTGTAGCTACAGAAAAGGCTTGACTGAGTGGCTTACTGTTGCTTTCCAATCATATAATCTGAAATTGCCAAGCAGTGAGCTGTGGGTGAAGCAAAGGAAGGGAGCAGAGCTCTTTAGTATTTTACTTCTATGTTTTTCATTTGGTAACATTAAAAGATTCATTTTAATGGCAAGATATTCAAAAGGTTTGTTAGAGTTAAGTGCATGTACACACACACACACACACACACACACACACACACACACACACACACACACACACTAGAATAAATAACATTAAGTGAACAGTGTTCCTACTGAAATTTGACAGTAAAATTTAATTATATTAAGTCTGATATAGTGTGTTTTCACTGAAAATCTTCTTCTGGCCTGGTTAAGGTTAATTATTCGATACATTTTATTGTACTAATCTTAACATGCAATAATCATTTTATTAGTATAGTGATAATTATGAGCTAATATATTAATTTAAATGAAATTAAATGTTAATTGAAATTTGTAAGATGATTCAGCAGTTAAGAGCACTGGCTGCTCTTCCAGAGAACCTGGGTTCATTTCCTGATACCCACATAACTGTAACTCCAACACCAAAGGATCTGATGCCTTCTCTAGGTACAAGGCAGACACAAGGTACAAGGCAGACACAAGGTACACAGACATAGATACAGTCAAAAGATTGATAGACGTGAAATAAAATGAAGTAAAACAATTAATTTAAAAAATGTTGGAAAACCATTTAATCAGTTTACCTTTCAGTATCACTTGATAAAGAAAATGTATAACAATAAAATTTTAAATGCACTAGAGTGTGTACAACTGAGTGAATAAATATTTTCAAAATGGATTGTTTATCTGTGTACAAAGTTTAGTGTAGAATATAAATTCTAGGCTGCATAAAATAAAATGTTCATGAATTCAGAGTCAAAATACTTAACATTACATGTGCACAGGAACCATATTTATCTAAAGGATAGAAAAGGAAAAGCGCTTACTGTGGTCTTGCATACATATAGTTACTTTTATTGGGTACATGGGCTTTGGAGTGTATAACCTCCTGAAGTTTCACAATTTTCAAACTGACTTTCAAATTTATGCTTCAAAGGTTACCATAAAATCATTACTTATTCATCACAAAATAATAACTTATAAAAGATTGTATTTGTGATACAATACATTTTATTGTTATAAATATAACCAGAGGTAATTAGGAAAGAGTCATAAGAATCAAATGAAACTGTGCAAAGTTGATGAGTAAAAGATGTTCCATTATGTCATTTTACAGAAAGAAACTGCGAGCCAGTGAAATGAAATTGAGACTCTGAGATCATACAGTTTTTTTGTCCCGCTTATCATTTATGATCCTGATTTCTTGATAAGGTGTAAGTTCAGACCTGAGTATTTTATTTATATTAAAATATAATATATTATCTTCTTAGTAGAGAGTAAGGAAACAAAAATTTCTTTTTTGGAGTTAACATTACTATATGTAACACTTTAGACTCCGGCTTGCTTAAGTGACTTGTAATCACTTTCCTACTGACCTACTTGTACTATATGTACTAAAATCTTATCTTTATGCACATTGTACTACTCTTGATTTTATTTGATGTCTGTAGGCACCATACAAGGGGGAAAGTTGAGAAAAATAGGTCACTGGTGAGTCTCCTTGCTTTTTCTGAACTGTTCTTTCCTCAGTTGTTGTATATCTCTTCTCATGCAGAGAATTGCTCTTGTAAGGAATTCTTCCCTCTTTTTTGTCAAAAAGTGACCCAGAAATGACTTCTGTAAACATTTTGCTCTCTGGCTTTTAGGACAGTCTGCTTTGTCTCTATATTGCATGCTGTCTGGTTGCTTCCAAAGGATTCTACTAAGGACCCTTTTCTAAATGTATTTTAACCACTCACTCCACTTTAAAGATAGAATCTCTTTTTAAATGTCTCTACTAATAGAGTAACTCTCTTATATAAGCAGCAATAGAGTAACTTTGAGAACGTAAAGAACAATATTTATGGAGCTTGTTAGCCTACAAAAATATAGCTACTAACCAAAAGACTAGCAGTTCATAGATCTATTCATCTAGCATCTTTGAATTATCTATCTGTATTATGTGTATTTATAGATTCTAGTTACTACACAGAGGTCTCTGTATACATAAACACATATAAACATGCTAATTTTTATACAATACAATATTTTCTCCCCTTTCCTTTCTTCCTTTGAACACCTGTTCCCTATTCTTCTCCAATCCTTTCCGTGTCCTCCCCTTTACTCCCTCTCAAAGTCATAACATCTTTTTCTTTGATTATTATTGTTTTATACATATATATATATATATACAAAAATAATAGATAAAATGTTCTGAGTGTATTTAGTGTTTATATGTACATAATTTCAAAGCTGGAAACTTAGTATTGCTATCTAATTAGGGTCTTCTATTTTTTGTTACAATATTTACCACATGAGTTCCTGCTAATATGCTAAATGGAAAGATTGTAATGGCAAGTGTCACTTCTTTGGACTGTAATAGTAACACTTACAGAAAATATGATATCAGTGTTTTCCTCACTCAAAGCTGACATCAGTGGACCACATTTTAGATAATGAGGTATAAAGAGGACTGTGAAGATCATATTTTCATTCAAGATAAATGTCGCGGTGTACTCTAGACATTCTAGGTAGGCAGTTGTTAACATTTTCCTGTATGGAGAAATGACACTAACTAGGAACACTCTGATGTTTACAGACTCACCATGAACTTTATTTCTGAAGAGATGTAGCCAGGGGAGATAAACAATGTAGTAAAAATGGGAAAGAGAAAGACCTGAAGGTTTTGTGTAAACAAAGGTTCATGTATCCAAGGGAGAAAATTTAAATATAAAAAATAAATCTTACGGCTCTCAGTGTTTCGTTTTTGAATATTGCTCTTAAAACTCCTAATTGTTCTCACTATGACAAAACTCCTGAATAGTATTTAAGAGAAAACCAGCTCCACATTGTGTAGAATAAATTCATTCAGGGGATCTCTGGGGAGTTTGGAATGCTATTCTTTCTTCTTGGGATTTCCTACAGGTCCCTTAATGATAGTCTCAGAGTAAGTTGCTTGTGTCAGTGACACTCTTAGCAATGACAAAATGGTTTAGTTTAGTTCCAGGGAACAAATGCCTGTTAGTCTTATATTTCTAGTCACCAGAATCATGTAGTAGTATGTCAGTAAATAATTACATAATACTACTTAAATACTTCCCAATTGCAAATCCGTTTTAGATTTACATTGCTTAAACCATGTACAACATTGTGAGTTGAGACTAAAGCTTCTAATGTAGGACAGTAATAAAAGAAAAATGTAAAATGAAAGAGAGAGAATGAATAATCATTTATAGCTGGCAAGTCATAAAAGAAGATGAAACTACTGGCCTACTCCTCTCCTTTTATCCATTGTTTTCCTTTCATGCCCAATTATAGTTATTATTATTATTATTATTATTATTATTACTATTATTATTATTATTGTTAATATTATTATTATTTTAAGGCAGAGTGTTACTATGTAGCTCATGTTTAATTTGAACATGGGGACCTCCTCTTTCACTTTTCTGAATGTTGCTATTCCAGGTTTGTGACACCCCAGTCAGCTACCAGCATAGTCATTTAAGTTAATTTATTGTTCAGAAACAAGAGATAAAAAAAATGGTAATAGATATCTGAGTCCCAAAATGGTTAGTTTAATAGAAGGTGTGGCTAAGAAACAAAACCATATATATATGAAATTCAAGGTGGTTTTTCATGCACACTTCTAAAAGTGGTATCAGGAACTGTGGAAATTTAGAAAAAGGCCAGAACTCATAAAGAGAGTAATTAGGGGAGAATTACAAAAGGAGACAGGCTTCACGTTAGACTTTGAATGAGCTAATTTTGGTATGGATGAGTTGTAACATTGCTAATATGAGAGAGATTTAACATGCACACATACATACACACACACACACACACACACACACACACAAAGAAATTGTAAGAACAAAATGGAGCATGATTAGACAAAAGCCAATATCCTAGCTTCCCTAAAGAGTCGGAGATATAATGTGAAATGTCATAAAGCTAGAGTCCCAGAGCTCCATGTCTGATTGTGAGGAGCTAGTGGAATAAGGTTGTGTAAACACAAGTAAAAATAACAGTTAACAACCTCCCTTCATTTATGATTGGGAAAAACAGGAACAAGATGAGAGTCTGTTTCTTCCATGTATCTTTGATTTTCAATTTTGTGAAGTTCCAAAGACCTCCCTAGTATTATCTTTACTGCATTTCTGTTACCTTGAACCCTACATCTTGAGTTGACATCATTGTCTTTATTTCATTTTTGTTCTTCATATTTTCTGATACAGAGGACAGGGATAATATATATTATATCTTTACAAAATGTCGATGACATCATGTGTAATAAGACTAGCATATTTAAGTTATGTATTTTTAATGGGGTTAGAAATTTGTCATGCAAACTTGCAAAACATTGCAGTTTAAGTATTTAATGAATAAATGGGAATATTTAAGCTATATTTATTTATAGTAATTGTAACAGCAAAGTGACCCTAAAGTAGCAATTCAAAGGGAAAGAATGTGGAAATTGAAGAAAATAGGTGAGAAAAAAATGGAAACATTTTATATAAGATAGAAATATAATTTCCAAAATGACTTTATTCTAAGATCATGTGGGGGAAAGAATACTGTTTTAGAGTAGAATTTTTATACAGTAAGATATTAGGCTTTATTACTAGCCAGTGTGAACATTTTTTGTTAACTGGTAATAATTATAATAATTTTGAATGGTAGATAAAAAAGAGAGAGTATGCTTCTTACTAAGAAAAATAATCTCATACAAGCTCAATTTAAAGTATTTTCTTGATTAGATACTTTGCCCTGCTTCTAATAAGTAGAAGAAAGGACTCACACAGAGTCTACCGTAGACATTTGGCCTTTTCTTTATGTAGACTAAGAGATTCAACCTTCTCTTCTCTTTTTTCCAGTAATGTTCCTTTGAAGCAATACCTCTTGTATATGATTCTTGGCTATGGTCTCTCAGAAGCCTTTGTGTTCCTTTGCCTAATAGTTGCCTTTTTAAACATCATTTTCATGTGCAACAGCTGTCTCCTCTTCCATGTGCCTTATTTCTTTCTTCTGTGTCTCATTTGCCCTGGAAGCTCCTTTTCATTTACCTTCCCAGGAAGTCTGAGAAAAGTAGTTGACACAGGGTTTGACCAAGAGAAACAACTTGATACTGTATTAATAAGAAAAAAAATAAATGGAAAAAAAGAAGCCAAGAAGTATTTCTACAAACTTTATGAGATCACTCCTTGTTGAAATTCTAGTCATCTCATAACTTGTCAATACTGATAAAAACATGAAGAAGAATGTGCTTTATTTAGGCACAAGAGACATATAATATGCATCATCATTAGAATTTACATAAAAGAACAAGTATCATAGTTTGCTGTGATACAAAGCGATAAGTCCCTTCTATTCTGAAATTCTACTATAACTTCAGTACTCATTGTGGATGAGGGCTTGTGGTAGCTACAGGACAGCTTGCAGTAGTTGGTGCTCTCTTCCCACCATGTGAATTTTCTAGTTACACTTAGGTTTTCTGGCTTGATGGCAAGCACCTCCACCTATTGAGCCATTTTCCATGCCCAATCATCACTGTCCTTTAGTCCCATTCCATCATCAGAGCTATTTCATTCATAGTCATCTTAATTGGTTTGCTCCTTCACCCAGAAAAATAAAACATACCATTTTAGGGCCCTGTCTATTTTAGTGATGTGACATGTAATGTATTGATGTGTTGTAGTGAGCCTACCATAAGCTAAAGATGTGTAAGGAAATTCTCATTATTGGAAGGGTGTAGTGTTACCTGCTTGCAATCCTAGTACTTTTGAGAGAGAGGCCAGAGATCATGAATCCAAGAACACCCTGGTCCACATAGTAATAAACCTGTCTCAGAGGGGGAAAATGAACTCATAGACTAGTGAGGAGGGACAGATGTCTTCAGTTATCTTCCCTGTAAACATAATTTGAAATAAAGAATTACATCTAGAACTTTACCTTGCTTTTAAGACAAAGGAAAAAACTGACTGTCATGAGGTTTTAAGTGAGCTCTAAGCAGTTTCTTTAGGAAGTTCTAGACTCTTGATGGTTCTTAAATTCATTTGACATTAAGTCAAGGAGCTGAAATGTGTAATCCCATACCCAGAAGTTGCTGTATATGGGCATAAACACTGTTTTGCCCAGTGATGTTATCAGGTGTCAGATAGCATATAGACTGTATAGAGAGAAATAGTTATTCCTTAGAATCTCTGACAAGTTTGTAGTATTCTCATAGTCATTGAAATATGTGTCACCAGTATAGCAGGAAACTACTGTAGTGATGTGAGGAAAGGGGGTAAGAAAACTAAATGTATTTGATTATATGGAGTTACTCTATATAGTTTTGTTTTGAAGAATTTTTTCTGAGAAATATAATGAAATTATAATTAGTCATGCTACTTATTTCTCCGTCAAAAGTACATAAACATCTCATATGTACTTCAAACCTCATGCACAATGAGAAAGGTTGAAATCCTTATCTAGTAAGTTGACATGAGACAGTTTTTCTTCATCAGTTCATTTGATTGATTTTAAAATTTAGGGAAAGATTTTTTTGGATGTCAAAGATGGAACAAGAGTGGGTCAAATTTTCTGAATTGCAATGATAGTATGAGAGTTGTTTGATTTTTAAGAAATAGGAAAGTCTATAGAATGTAGAGCTGAGTGGCAATGAATGTTGATTTACTGGGTGATTCAGAGCAGAGAAAGTTCAGTTTCAGTAATATTTGCTCAGCAGAGACTTTTGAGTAGGTGACATGGGAACTAAACGTAAACAGACGAATTTAAAATAATAGAGTTAAGTTATTGTTAAGTTCAATTTTTATTGTAATTTTCCTATAATGCTATTTATTTTTATATTATGTAGATATATTAATTTCATTCTTGAATGCAAGGTAACTGCTATTACTTTAGATTTTAAAATGCTTTTTTTCAACTCCAGTGAGAAAATAGGAGTACCTTCTTTTTTTTTTTCTTGTAAAGATTTTCAATCAGGGTGGATATACTGACACTAATTTTCTCAGTAATGTCTAAAATGTAGTTTATATGTGTGTGTATGTATGTATGTGTGAATGTAACCATTTATTAAGTCACATAAAATTTGAATACAAATTAAGTCAGTGTACACTCTTATAGACAAAGAAAATTTCTCCGCTACAATGAAAGTAATTATCTATGAACTGAGTTTCATTTTAATAAACAACCCCTTTGACTACTTTGTTCCTCAATTCATCTGACATTTGACTAGGTGGCTAACCCATTTCCGTTCAAGAAATGCTCACAGATTTCCTACCACCTACCTGTGCTTAATATCAAAAACAAGACTAGCATTATCAATTCACTTAATGATAGTTAAGGAAGTACACTATTCAGCATTTTCAAATATTTGTCTTCTAAAATAAATTAATTCCTCTCTATCACCCCCTACAGCTACTTTTAAGTAATTTGATCTTTTCTTCTCTAACCTTGAATTATCACTGGAGTTAAAAATAACTGTTAATGGCATTTTTAAAAGATTAAATATATCAGGTAAGGTAGTAATTTTCTATACAATAATGACTTTATATGTCTTATTTTTTAAAATATAAATTGTAATAGTTAGGAAAGAGACCTTATCATTTTTATGATTTCTTTCTGTTCGAATAAATATAGCATAGGGGGTTCAGGATATTTTTTCCTCTTTTTACTGATTGCATTATGTTCTTTGTGCACAGCATACAAAGGTAGAATTGTTACTTCCTGTTTCTAAAATTATAAGTGGCTTTAATTTCAAAATATTGCAATAAAGTGTGGGTTTTGTGAGCATATTTCTTGTGATACCAATTTCCTGGGATCTAAAATTAAAATTCTAACATATCTTAGTTCACCCTTTGTTGATATTTGGAACTTTTACTAGTCCACTAACATTAGATGTAATGTTATCATTAACTTTACTTTCGAAAGAATAAACATGCATATGATAAAGTTTCACCATAGTCTGGGTGTGAGAAACCGAAAGATATTGAGAAAATTAAAATTTTTTGTTTAACTTTACTAAACAACTTCTTAAGTCATAGGTGCTGACTATACATAAGTATCACAATCAAATCTTCAACACTTCAAAAAGAAAATAAAACACACAATGTATATATTTATTTACATTTTATAGGCTATAAAATTTAAGTGGAAATTGTTTCATACCTATAAATAGTCTCTGAAAAGACTTTGTGAAACCTATTCTATCAAAGTTTATGCTGAAGAGTACTATATCATGGGATAAGTTAGGGCAATAAAAATGTACTAATTTGAATGCCGATATCATCATCATCATTACTATTACCATAATTATATTTTATCATCATTATAAAAGGCTGATATTAATTCAGCAGATATTACCTAACCAAACTGAACAGTACAGATCAGGACAGTGCTCCCAAAATTTAATGGTCTTCAAGGTTTCTTAGCTTTCTGGAATTAATGTCAGTTATGTGAGTCCTGGCTAGTGACAGACTTCTACCTTCACTCTTTGTTAATTCAACAACTAATATAAATACCTTTGATGTCTGAACACTTAAAATTTGTTCACCCCAAAGAACATTGTGCATACTCAATTCATTTATATTCATAATTTTCCTATTGAATTTGCTATTTTAATGCATCTCTTAAGAAACTCATATTTTACATTTGTCTATTATTTATTTATTCTCTGTGTACATGCTAGAATACACATTCATGTGCCACAACATGTGAAAGTCAAAATAAACTTTTCTGGATTCAGTCTTCTCCTTCTACCATCTAGGTTCTGAAATGTCAAACTTTGATCAAGAGCAAAACAACCTTACACACAGAACCATTTTATTGGCCCTTAATGTGATTCTTTTTATCCACCCCAAATAGAATGTAAGGGATGAAAAGATATCCCTAATCGATCTGATTTACCATATGGCTTCAGTGCCTCAGAAATCCTGATTAACTAACTGTACAACTTGGTCGAAAGGGTATAAGGGTAGAAAAATCATTCTCTATGTCTTGTTTTCAGTAAGATCTTAAGATAAAAGGATTAAAACATGCACCATCTTAGTCCTAATATGGCATTAGCATTTTAAAACATGATCCAAATTGCTGGGTCATTTGATAAAATATGTTTGGAGTGTTAAATTAAAAGATTATATAAACCCATAACTAAAAATTTGAAGAACATCAGTAGGAATGAAAAGAAAGTTTGAGGGCCATTAATCTAACAAAATTTTTAGGTGAAGAAAGCCAAAGGAGACTTCATCCTACAGTTAGTTAGGACACTACCCTTACAGACGATAAGATAATAAAATGCCTCATAGTTCTTGTTAGCTTTTGCTTCCTATGATTTCTGCTATAGATAAGTATCCATAAAGAAGAAGCTTTGTAAACAACATTGATTTCCATTTTATCACCTTTGTAATATTAACATAATGTATCCTTTGTTGGTAGTTAAAACATATTATTTGTTCACATTCAGATCCAAGCAAGTGTGTTTTTCTTTTCACTTTGTTGTTTATTAGCTGTATAATCTTAAAAGAGTGATGTATTCAGTATTTTGTTTTCTGAATACTCAAATAGTAGAGAATATCTGATTTTGGAATTATTGGGAAAAATACAACAGCTGTAAAGCATATAGCAAGCAGCACTTGACAAATGTAGCAGTGTAATGATAGGAACCTGCTTATTATAGCAAAAATACAGAGGCTATTACATTCTTTACCCTTGCCACTGTACTTTTGGTGTGATTTTCCTATCCTCATCTTTTTTTTTTTTATCTAATGTCCAAGTTTTCTTTGTGTTGTTGTCTTAAAACCTGTGGCCAAAACAACTTGAGAACAAAGGGGTTTTTGTCTTACACTTCCAGGTCACAATCCACTGAGGAAAATCAAGACAGAAACTCAAAGAAGGAAACTGGGGATAGCCTTTCTTTCTTTTTTTTAATAGCCCAGAATGACCTGACTAGGAAATATTGACACCCACAGTGGGCCCTCCAACATCAATTAGAGAACTAAACAGTCTCTCACAAGCTTGTCCACATTAATTAACTTGATAATGATAATTGTTCAAATACAACTTTTCTCTGAGGTAATTTAAGGCTCTGTCGAACTGACTATTAATGCAGGATACCTGACTTTCAGGATAGTACAATGCTATGATTTCATTTGTACCTCATTTTTTGTTCCTTTTCAGTCTCTTTTTCACTGTCTTTGGCTGTCCTCTTGGTTGGCCCTCGCCTTTGTAAGTTCATCCACTCTTCTCTCACTTTGGTTTCTCTACTGATCTTCAAGCAAGTATATTCAATTGCCTATTTCATATTCCTTATCCAATTGGAGCTTCTTTTTAAAAATCAACTTTATTTAAAGTTTCTTTATTTCAATCAATTTTAATTTTAGGTTTTTTTTTTACTCTGTATGCCAAAACCCTTGAAACAAACTATCAATATGCCTCTTCTCTTGCACATTATACCCATTGTAATAGGTTACTATCTTCATGCCTCCAGAATTTAACCGCTTTCTCCCATTTCTATTGGTATCATATTTGTTAGATCCTCTTACCTCTTTTCTAACTTTTAGTAACTTCTGATGTGACTCCACAACTCTGCCATTGCTCTGGAGAGTCTGCTCTAACTACAATTGCAATTGTCTTTTGAGACAGAAGCCAAAACATGCCATTTTACTGTTCCAAGTCCTATAGAGCTTTGCTTGCTTGGCTTGCGTGGCTTGTGATTTTACTTGAAGTGAAAGGAAAATTTTTATAATTTTCTAGAGCTATTGGCTTATATTTCTTGACTTTCTTTTCTAGCTCACTGGCATTTTACACATTCTCATTTCTTCCTGGTCTCAGTTACTGATTTTTGAACATGGCAGATAAGTTATTGACTTAGAACATTTGTATTGTCTATCACCACTCTCTGGAACAACCATTTCCACATAAACTGAAGTCTAGCAAACTCCTTCATTTTTGTCATATCTGTCTGACTCTGGGACTTCCCGACTAGTCCACCTAGCCACATCTGTCAGTCTGTGACCCAGTGAGTATTCTTGTATTAAAATATAATGTGGGTGGTTATACATACCAAACCCCCAAGGCTAAAATATTGCCACAACAGACATGCACTCATGTACACATACACCTGGACATATATGCATCCATATACATAAAAATACTCTCATTTACCCCCAAATCCACATATATATACAAATAAGTAAAAATGTAAGGTATTGCAACATGAACACTTTTAAAATAAACTTTCATTATCTTATTCTACAAGAAGAAAATATTTGCTTGAATTGTAACAAGCATATTTCATTTATTTATATTCGCTTAATACAAAGCTATATAAATACTTATCATATATAATAACTGGTATATCAGTAAAATAAATTGAGGCTGTTCTTTTTATTTTATACCAGTTATAACCATATATATTTTAAACTTATATGATATTCTTAAATATTTTGCAATATGTATTAACTTTCAAATACCTCATGATGATTTAGCAGATGATATTTGCATTGTGTATTGTAATATACAACAAAGTTTTTTCTTCTTTCCTTGCTTGCCTGTCTAGTGCCAATTTGGATTTTATAATATACATTTTGTTTTTCTTTTCCATGTTTTATAAATAAAAATATTAATAATTGTTGTAAAATATTTTTTGCATTACAAAACTAGGATTACTTTATAAGTTTAATAAAAACATAATTTATTTTTCTAGAATTTTTTGTAAAAACCATGAAATACAGTTACAGTGAAAATCTTTTATTATCCAAACAAAGAGTATTATTTCTAAATATTAAATAGACATTTTATTTTTTGCCTAATCATTGGTCATCTACACTAATAAAAATTCATTTTTAGAATTAATTCTTGTACATTAGTATTTTCAAAAGACTGTCCAAATACTTTACTGCTCACCAAACCTTTTGTGATTAAATTAGATGTTTGGATTTTGCGCAAATTTTTGATCTACATAAAATACTTATATTAATACTTTACACTAAATCCATAGTGATACACACACATCTATGTATGGACATGTATATAAATGTGTTTATGCACGTGAATATGTATATTTACACAACTTTAACATATTGATTCTAGAATTTACTGAACAGATCTATCACCAGCTTTTCTTGTTGTTTCATTGTCTTTGTTATCTACTACATCATTTATTTTCTCTGGTCCAAGTTTGAAATGTCCTGATAATTACGTCTTATTGCTAAAGTTTATTAGTTTTCTGAAACTAGGTTAAAGATGAGAGATGAAAGAAGAGGGAGAAAATAGAATGACAAACACATCCAAGTCTCTAGATGCTATCATAGATTTCTCTAAATGTTGTAAGTTTTCTTCTACTTTAGAAAGAATCACTTTTCCCAGCAGTTTTATTGCCACTCATGCCTGCTTTACTTTGTTACTCCTCTGCTGCTTGTGGGTGGATGGAGTTCGACTTTTCAGAATAGTTACTAGTGGGTGGGTTCAAGAATCTCTAGTGGGTTGAGAAAAAAGCCATGTTTATATAGATAGTGATCCTTCTATTAAAATCCCAAGAGTGAGTAATATTTAATAGCTGTGTTTACCACGCACACAACAGAGTCCATCTGTACAGAAAATTCCAGGGTCTTTGAATTCATGTACAGGATTTTTGAGCAGTTCTTATCCCTCAGATTTGTTTCTTGGTAGACAAGGATTTCCTCCTGAGGGCATGACATGAGCCTGGATGCCTATGGATCTGTACAAATCTAAGATGCTATGAATCTGTCAAGACCTAGCTTTCCTACTGCAGCGGATCATAGCACAGGGCTTTAGGGCCTTGTGTGCATTGCTTTGATGACAGATGTAATACCTTTAGGTTCACTGGCTTTAAAATGTGGATAGCTGGGGTGAAGGCACTAATAAGATATATTTAGCTGCCAAGTAAGTGAATTCACTATTTTTATTTGAAGTCCAATTCTTTTAGATTTTAAATATAAAACTAGCAACAGCCAGGATGCCTTATATATAGTAAAAACTATATTAAATCTAGAGGACGCTTTCTGTGTGTCCTGGACACTAGAAATAAGATTTTCAAAATGTAGAGATATTCAACTGGTTGTTCTAAAAACAAATAAAACAATAAGACACTTATTTTAATGTGATGGGTAGATTATTATGGATTCTTAATAGACATCATTGATTCTCATTTTCTTTGTCTTCTACTGGGAAAAATACATTACCTTAACCTTCAGAGATTGAGTATCCATTGATGTTGATGACTTATTTTATTACAACAATACCATGAAAACATGAGGTTTGTGTAGCTACAAATGTACAACTCAGTTATAATTTTTGCCAGTAAAGTCCCTGTAGTAAAGTTACACATATTGTTGTGTAATTATCATTCTACAATTCAATACTAGGACAATTAAGGTCTAAATGAGTTGAGATACAGAGCCCATTTTAAAAGCACATTTTACTTTCACTTTATTGGCAAGTTTTAAGACCAAAATTTAAAAAGACCAAAAATGGACATAATTTAAATGTGCATTTTAATGAAGAAAGCAGAGAACATGTGAAATGATTTTGAAAAAAAAAAAAGATACTTAGCATGATACAGCTTCTATAAATGATGATTGCCCCCATCCTGTTATTTAAAGAATGAAATAAAGTTACAAGTAATGGGCACTACTAAATTCAGGCTGACATTAAGATGCGAATATTTTAAATAAGTGACATATTTTAATTTAAAAATTTGAATCTAATATAAAATGCAAATTGCTGTAGCCCTTAATGTAGAAAAAGGGAAAATGTCATGATTGACTTTGGAGAAATTGTAACTTGGACAGATCTAGCCAGCTGCAATGATGAACAAGGCTTCCTTTATTATTGCTTCAAGAAAAGCTATTGAGTGGGTAGCACAAAGTAGCTACTTGAGTACGGGAATATCCAATATCCCTTTGAGAGGCATATTTGATTATAGATCTTCCATTTACCCCCTTGCTTCTTTCAAACTTTCCAAGTGCCACAAAAAGAACCCAGGATCCGTGTTGTTGTACTTGTTGTTCTTTTTTTTTTTGACCCATGGGATGTATCACTGAAAACAACTGTCTATTTAAAATGATCCTTAGCAATCTCCAGCTTTATACCTAATCATGTGAAATCTTCCCATAAATGTTTAATACTTACAGGATTCACTATAAGAAGGTTAGTAATAGCTCCCTCTATACCTCCCTCATCTTGTGCAAGAAATCCTTCTCAGCTTCATTTCTCACTCTGACTAAAACAATTTCTTGATATGCCTAATTAACTCCACAGACATACACATACATTACATTTTTCCAGGAAAACATAATTATTCTTTAGTACCCATATCAGATATCTGCTCTTTAACACTTTTGAATGATTTTCTGATAGAATATGTTCCTAACAACTGTTTTTACCCTATTTTACCCCAACAAGAAAAATATGTATTCCTAAATAATTGTTTTGTATCATTATTTAGCTTGTCTTTGTTCATGCTAGGTTGAGAGCTTTGTATGAACCAAGGTGCCATTAATTCATCTTAGAAAAATATCAACCCATCATACAGGGTTTAACATAACATGACACAAGGGATAGTTGATTGGCTGGGTGAACAAATCTTCACTTGTGGATTTTGCTCAACCTACAATTGTGTGTGCCAATTCAGTATGCAGAGTTGGAAACTGTTTGCAGCTCTGCCAGTCAGTTTTATGTTCTGCCAGCACATTCTTGGTTGTTGTACATTCCCCACTGATAGGATTTTTCCCAACAGTACTTGGCTTGATTACAGTGTTCATTTTTTTTTAAAAAAAATCATATCTGAGGTTTTTTTTTCCCCTGCTCTACCAAACTTCATTCTCTCAGTTTCTGTACAGCAGGTTTCTGGGGCATCCTGTTGTTATCCATTCCCTCCTGTGTCTCACTCATCCATGTAACTTTGTTATGAGAGGCTGGGAAGCTGGCCAGTTTCCATCATCTTGTTTCTGGTGATCCTGTATTACTTTGGGCACTTGAATGGTGAACCTGGGCATGCTGCCACAACCAGCAGTGAAGGTGAATGCATTGCAGTGCCAATAAGGACTAAGGCACAGAAATAAATCTATACAGAATTGACTTTGTTACTGCTTTCTAGTAAAGAAGGAGATTATGCATGTAAAACAACTTAGTAGCAATGAGAGATACTGCATTACTCATAGTTTTAAATGAAAAAACACTAATATTCTTCATCTTAACTGCTGTTTTTGCAAGATATTGATATTAATGGTAGTACTACAGCCTTGTTGCATTTTCTCGCCCACTTTGGCTGAAGCTAGAGAACTGGAGAGTATGCAGTATTACAGATCAGTGTTTCTCAAACTCAGATTACATATGGATCTCCTGGGAATTTTGATTCACTAGGTATAGGGTGAAGCTGACAGTCTGCATTATTAACAAGTTCCCAAAGGAGCTTACTTTGGGCAAATGAGCACTTCAAAAGGCAGTTCTGGCTAATGGTCATATTCTTTCTTCATCTTCCTGTCTATCTGACTAGCTGTCTATCTATCATATCAATCTATTAATCAAACTATTTATAATTTATCTATATACAATAATCTATCCATCAATCATCTATCAGTCAATCAACCTGCCAATATATAATATATGTATATCATCATCTATCCATCTGTCTGTCTATCAGTAAACCTACTAACTTATCTATCATGCCATAAAAAAGAAAATGAACTGGCACAAAGTGAAGGAACTTTACAATCCGTTATTTATGTTATTGATGCTTATTACTAATTGTGGTCACATCCTTGAGTTGTTGGTACTTTTAATGATTTAGTGAAAAACTGCAAATTACTTTTTAAAGGTTGGAATTGTTAGTTGAAAAAGAAGTAAAGTTCAATTGCCAAGGGGATGGGGATGTGGTGATTTTTCTATCAGGTTTCATTTGCACTTGATTCTCTGATATATTAGAGCTATCACTTATATTTATGATGGATATGGACATCCTATGTTATATGCAAGATGTAAAAAAGATATTAAATATTATATCTTTTCTGGAGTATAGTTTTCAGCAAATTTCTGAAATGCACACTAATAAGCTCATTAAACATATATCCTACTCATAAAAAGTTACAAGATGGTACAAGAGTGTTTTTTTTTCTTGCAGTGCTAGTGATCAAAGCTGTGGAGCTTTACAAATGTTAAGCAGGCCCTCTACTTATATATATAATCCCTAGCATTTTTTTTTTGAGGAAAAAGTCTCATTCATGACCAAACTGAACCTTCTCTTTAATTAATTGATGATCTTACTGTTTGTTTCTTTTGCATTCTAGAATTGCTGGAATATCTGATCTCAGCTAGTTTATGATTCACAGTCATCACATGATTAGTAGAGTTACACATGATGCTTGCAAGACATCTCAAGTCAGTATATTTTAGCTTCATAATTCCACTTAAACATGAATTGTGACCTTGTGATAAATCCTGTATTAGTATAATTAATGGCGATTTGTCAATCCTAAAAAGAATATACCACAGTTATTATTATGTTCTTAGGAATAAGATTGTATGTATTTTGGATAGTCTCTATAGTGTGCATGCAGCCATAATTATTACAAGTATACTTCTTACAAGAGATATGAGTGAAAGGAGCAAATAACTTAAATATTGGATTAAATATACTAAAAGCCAAGAAATTAATCAAATGAAATATAGTTATTGACAAGGTGCTACTAATGTTCTACATATGGCCTGCTATTTTTTTCTTTAAATAAAATTTAATTAGAACACATCCATGCCTATACATCAGTGAATTATTCATGGCTGCTTCTATGAGACAGTGGTATCCAGGCACTGCAATAGATACTCATTGGCCTGCAAAGCCTAAAATCTGTGCCCATTAGAAAAATAATTTAAGAGTCTTTAGCATTTTCAAAGCATCTTTCTAATATTTTGAATCAAAACAATGTATAATACTTTCCCAATCATCAGCCATTTTGAGTATTGCCAGCTTGCTCCTACATTGCAAGGTAATTCAAAAACATTCCTCCCATAACCATGTTCTACTTACCTTCCCAACACATGTGATGCTATGGAAGGCTGTGGCTGCTCTAATTATCTGTCTATTGTTCTTAATGTGTGAAGTTTCTCCCTGTAAATAATAGTAATGTTTATATATTATTAAAGTGTTGTAGTGCAATTTGAGAGGGAAGGTAAAGATGAATCAACTCTAAGCTAGGGACTAATGCTGAGTATTTACAGTCATTTACATTGCTCATATTTTATCTATTTATTTTACTTTTAGATTTACCTATTACTTTTTATGGATATAAGCGCTTTGTCTACATATTTGTATGTGTACAATGTGCATGCCTGATGCCCATGAAAGTCAGAAGAGGGTCTCAGATTCTGGAAGGAGAGTTATAGATGGTTGTGAACTGCCACTTGGGTGCTGGAAACAGAACCAGGGTGGGTCCTTTGCAAAAGCAAATGCTCTTAATCTCTAAATTATCTCTCAGCTCTGGTTTGGCTCTACATTAAGATTAGGCTTAAACAAAATGACAGTTAGTGGAAGAACTGAAATTAGAAACTGCCCACTATGACTTCGGGCTTTCTGGGATTTTTTTTCCCCCATCTATGCTACATTTGACTAACAACAATAAAGTGGCAGTTACAGTCAAATCCATTTAGCACTTGAAAATAAAACACGGACTAGACCAATGTTTCCTGAAACTTGGTAAAGACAAAAATCTCCTGATTTTGAACCCTGTGATTCAGAATGTTTTCATTAGGCCTGTGCAAATGTATTTAAAAAGAATCTGTGGAAATTTTGATAAAGGTGATGGTTGTGACTCATTTTGAAATGCAGTGAAATAAAATGTGTTTCCTCTACTTTTGAATGCAGCTCTTTGCTGAAGAGCTTTTGGTATGTAAAAAGTCTAATTTATTTCTCCTAAAACGTTGTCTTTCACATACCCATTTGCCATATATATTTCTATTAAGGTCTGTGGAGTCCTTCTATTTGAGCCTGGAGTTGAAGAGTCACTTACTTCCCAAGAAGAAAAGACAGTTTTCTGACCTTATCTGATTTTTATCATTGCCATGCTCTAACTTGCTGAGCTAACCAGCCAGTTTTGTTGGAACTCACCATGGAGACAGCTTAATTTTAACTCTGAGAGAACATGGGCTTTTCAACACAAGTTAAATATAGGCTGGCACAGAACATTACAGAAGCATTAGGTCCTCAGAAAATTTATTTAGCTCCCAAACTTTGAGCTGCTGCTACTCATGTATGATACTCATACCTTCCTCCTTGTCCCTTTCACCTTTACTTCTTCCTTTGATCACAGAAATAGAAAAGGCAGGGCTTTATCTGTTCACATTAGAGGTCAACTATGAGCATATTTCTCTTAAATATTACCTTGAAAATAAATAGAAAGAATCCATACATGAAACCTTTTGCTGTTTGTTTATGTTAAGTTTGACAAAAACATTTGCCTTAAAAATACCAAATACATTTTTAATAAATTGTATAAAATAAAATAAAATTAAGAAATGGAAAATTTTCGTGAAAAAATTACTCCATAGTTCCATGTGCTATAGTTTCTTTTTCTAATTAGTTTGCATACACACACATACAAAACTTCACTTTGAGCAAGTATTTCACTAAAGTGCATAATTTAAATGTTAAAATTCTTTCAAATAATGGAATTAAAATGGTGCCTTATTCTCCTTCATTATAGGACTACTAGATCTTGGTAAGTTTGTACTTCTGAAGAGAATACATCATTTTAAAAATCCCTAATAATTTTCCTATATAAATTTATTATTAAGAACTTACATGAAAATGCATTACACAGTAATATTAACTAGATCCAATGTTTATAAAATCTCTATGAACATCTATAAAATTACAATAGACCCTCTGAAGGGGTGAAGCTTCGGGTTGGATTTTACACTTTCACTATCAAATAATTCTTATATACTCACTTACATAAAATTAGAATCAACTAGAGAAATAGGTAGCTATTGTTCATTACCTGTATTCAGTCTTTCTCATCACACAATATTTCCCTTTCTTGGTAGAATTCTGTCCAATCCAGTGACGGCAGATGAACAATTTAAAATGCTAGTAATAATAAGAATGTGAAATCCTAAGTTGTTGTTCACAATAGCAATAACTCAATTACCAATAGAATAGCCATGTGAAAAAGCAAAGGCAATTGTAAAATTATTATTATAAGTACTTATTAAATATTTGAAATGAATATTTTATAAATATTTTTATATAAAGATATACATTAATTTATTAAAGTCTATGAATAAAAAATAAGCATAGCAGAAAAACTTAAACATAGCTTTATAAATAATGAACATGCTTCCAAGTTCTCAACAGGATGATAAAAGCTACAAACAGTTCCTTGCCCTGCTGAGTTTGCATGTGAAGCCAACAGTTCATCTATCTCCTCAAAGGCCATGGAGGCTTGAAGGTCAGACACTGAACATAGACGTCACCTCCAGATTTAATCCTCTTTTATTTTTAAGTATTTCTTCTATTTTTGAGATCATAGTTATATCATTTCCCTCTCCAACCACTTCATATATCTCTTGCTGCTCTCTTTCAAATACATTGCCTCTTTTTTCATTAATTTTTACAAACATATATAATCCTTAAATCTTAAAGATGGTCTGCTCATATCTGTGAGACAGAAGATTATTCTACATTTCAAATATTCAAAGTATGGCAACCGAACCTTGCCAAAGAATCATACTATATTATGACCTTTTCAGAAATTAAAACCAGAGAAAGAAGATAGAAAGTATTCTGGGTCCCCCAGCCAAGCCTCTTCTTCATGGCTTCAAGCTTCTTTATACAGTAGTTCACATATGTGAAATAATAGTGATGATTGTAGATCTGATTGAAGTCCTATTTATCTGTTGTGCCTTATTGTTTTAGTTCTTTAGGGACTACATTTGTTTTTCAAGACCCAAGCCCCTTATGTTTCTTTTCTGAGAAAGACAACACAATTTGGGGATTTGACAGGTTTACTACCCAGGGAATATGAAGTGATTATCATATCATATCATCATATCATAATGTATGTGATGGAAATGCATCAGATACATCAATACCCATTTGAATGACATTTACTGTTTTCCTGATGTCTGTTAGTCTTATTAGCTCCCCATAAATGAAATTTAAGTGGTCTTGTAAAAGAGACGGCTCACAGACTTTATTCGAGACCTCATGACACCTTCCTGTTCTTGTAGATGTTTTACAAATTGATAGTTGTCCTAGATCTTTGTATGGATCACAGAATGCATAATTTGTTAACGTTCTAGAATTTACATTTTAAAGTTCTTTGTTGAACAGTTTCCATAGCTCTTCACTCATTTGTCACTATAGATTAATTTTACCTTTTATTGGAATGGATTAGTTTAAACAACTGCAATATACAAATAGATATCTATGACTAAGTGCATAATAGAGAGCAGTGAGCAAGAATGCATAGAGTTGAAGAATGAAGAATTATAGCAACTTCTGTAGGAAAATCTGTGATTTTTCATTCTTCTCTTAGCATAACTTCTACATTGCTTCTCTCAATTCAAGGATTTCAAGAACTGCTTCACAGAACTTTAAATCTTCCAACAATATTTAAAGTACTCAAGGAATGAAATAGTTAAATGATCAAACACATGGATAATGTCAATGGCAGAGCAGTGGAGGAAGAGAATAGGAGAAAAACTATAAACAAACAGTGGTGACAGGACCAAAAGGTTAATATTCTTAGGTGATGTCTTACTTTGATTTAATTGCTATTATAAAACCATGACTACAAAGAACTTGGAGGAGGGAAGGGTTTATTTCATGCTATATCTTACAACCTGTCATTGAAAATGATGATGCACTTGTGGTCTAGGTGTAACATTTTGTTGACACATCTATACACTCCTAACACTTATAAACTTCTTTCAACAAAGGATTGCCATTGACAGGTGGTACTACTCACACAATACAGTTACATATGGTCACTGTTTAAATTCTATCACATGAAATAATAATACACAAAACCACTCTAATGTTATTTACTCTGGAACATTTTTAACTATATTATATATTATATTAATATTATCTTATCTGTAAAACAAAAAATGGAGAATTTGCCAAGGTTTAACTTAGGAATTGAAAGAATGGATGCAAATAAAGTACCTAAAGCATAGACTAACTCATAGACCATTTTCAATAAATGATAGTTGTTAATAAAGTGTGTTTTGTAGAGTCCTTCACTTTTAAACTGTACTTTAATGTGTTCCTGATGTCATCTTGAACCTGAGAAGTATAACTATGTAATATATGTGATTTGTCTTGAGCTTTGTGTGAAACTGTCATAGCAAAGAACTAATGTTTTTAATTTTCAATGTCAATGAGTTCCAGTAATTTACATATGAAGAAGGCAAGTGAGAGAAGAAATGACTTTCCACTTAATATTAAAGTGCTCTACCAGTGTTCTCAAGATGAGAAGGCAGCTTAGACTCATGTTTATTGGTTCTCTGTACACATTGTTGTGTACCACTAGCATTTTTATCCTATTCAAGCATACATTTCAATTGGGAAAACACTTAAAAGATGTCAGATTTTAAAAAATAATTACTGTCACTCTCCCATGTCTTACACATCTCCATTTTTCCCCTGAAAACTACAGGGGTAGGAAAACACTCCATGCCAGCACTCCACAAGTAGATGTCTTTTTTTCCCTCACACCTGTCTCTTCTAGTATATGATCCTGCTTATCTCCTTGAAACATTTTAGTAGTAAGGTTTTGCAAATGATTTTATCAAGTATTTTCTTTGTGCCTTAGAAATGAAAGTATTACTTCTTTGGGAATAGTTTTCTATTACTTTGTCAAGGTTTGGAATATATCACTGTATCTGATATTTCAAAACTTTACTGATACACAGTGGTTCTGAAATATGGTGCTGTTGTTTCCAAATGTTGTCTTGACTAGTGAGAAAATGTATTGAATATTTGGGCTAAGTTAATAAAGATTATATATTTATTACTAAAGTTACTGTATGTCCATTGTATTTTGGGTAATATGTAGTACACACTGATGTTAGTAATATACATGTTACCTTCTTATTAATCAATGATGAATACTTTAACATGATTTCATTTAATTTTACATTTCTGTGATCTGGATGCTAAAAGTCATTGTAATTATGTTATATCACTTCTTTATACATAGCAAGATTAGTTTCTAGAAAAAAAGTTTAAAATTTGTAGGGTAACACAATTAGAAAAAAATTACGTTTTATAAATTATATAACCTTACTTCAAATACAGTGTCTATTTGAAAAATATTTGGAAGATAGATTTTAAGTTAAGCCAGTAAGAGTGCAGGAGTAAAGTGCAAGAGGAATTGGGAAGGTTCATGTGTTTCATAAGATAGTTGAGTTAATATTGTGGGTGGTAAAGGTGAGTGAGGGTACTTACAGTGTAGTCACAGACCCATGAAAAATGCAAAGCTTCAGCAAGAGACATAACTAAGTAGAAAATATCACTTGCTTTTCTTCTAGAACACCTGAGTTCACTTCTCAGAACTCACATGATGTGGCTCACAGCCACCTGTAACTCTATCTCCAAGGGATCTCACTTTCTGTTCGGCCATCTCAGAAATTGAATACTCAGACACAAAAATTAAAATTTATAAAAATTGTATCTTAAAAATGAGAATGCAAAGCAGTTGGCTATATTATATTTTCCTTAAAGGGAGTCCTAGTTAGTTACAAAAGGAGTGAGTTGGTTGAGAAGCACTAGTGTCAGTGGTGTGTGAAACATTGTTCTACTAAAAAAAAAGCTTTGCAGTATCTGCATATATCTCAATATTTCAATTTACTTACATGAAAGTGTTATTTTCTCAATTTTATTAGCTACAATTGGTTATTTAAATTAATTCCATATAGCTCTTATCTTGTATATTATATACAGGTTAAAATTTATGAAAGTAGCCTGAAGATATGGTTCAATACAACCATGTGGACCTGAGTTCAAATTTCCAGAACTTATAAAAGTCATAAATAGATGTATGAGTGTATAATACCAACACTTGGGGAGTAGAGACAGCAGGGTCCCTGGAACCTGCTGTCCAAATAACCTAGATACTCCTCCCTCTCTCCTCCTCTCTCCTCCTCTCTTCCCCCTCCCTTCCCCCTTCCCTTCTCCCTCCCTTTCCTCTTTCTCCTTCTCCTCCTGCTCCTCCTCCTCCTTCTTCAGTAAGAGACTTTGTCTTGTTGCCAAGCCAGAAAGTAACACACAAGACATTGCAGCATCATTCTCTGGAATTGGCTTGCAAACAGATGTACTTGAACACACAAGTATTACACACACACACACACACACACACACACATACATACACACACACACACACACATACACACACACACACACACACACACACACAAATTAACCAACATAAAATGATAGTGATTGAGAACATGATGTAAAACAACAATTTAAAAGCAAGATATGGTTGATTTTTCTAATATAAATTGTATGATATAGTTGTACAGCATAAATATTGAACCTAAGCATATCATATATTTGTGAATTATTTCTGATTATAAAACTTTAGTTTGTGTACTTAGTTTCATTTCTGTAATAATACTTAGATGTGTTAGAAACTTTAGTTTGTGTACTTAGTTTAATTTCTGTACTAATACATAGATGTGTTAGTTACTTTTCTATTGCAATGATAAAATACCAGGAAGAAGGCAACTTTTAAAAGAAAACATTGATTGGGGCTCATAATTTCAGAAGGCTGAGTCCATGATCATGATGGGAAACATGGCAGCAGGCAGAGGTACTGGAGCAATAACTGATCGACAAGCACAAGGCAGAGAGTTAACAAGAAATTGTGTGAGCTTTGGAAACATCAAAGTATACCTCATGGACACACCTCCTCTAACAAAGACATATCACTTAATTCTTACCAAAATGTTCTACTAACTGGAATACAAGCATTCCATTGTACGTACTCCTGGGAGCCCTTCTCATTTGAATTACCACATTCCAGTCCTTGGCCCCCATAAGATTGGAGCCATATCATAATATAAAGTACCATTATTCCCACTTTAGAAGGCCCCATGCTAATTTACAATCTCTATATATTTCAACTTCCAATCTTTCTTTTGAGACTCAAGGAAGTCTTAATTTTAACCCTTTATAAAATCAAAAAGCAAATTAAATATCGACAGCATACAATGACACAATGATGAAATACTGAAACAAAGCAAGCTCCAAACCTAGCAGGGCAAACTCCAAGTCTTGTACTTCCATATTTAATGTCAAAGAGCGAATATGGCCCTTTCCTTCTGGTTTTGTGACTGCAACCTACTTCTCTGTCTTTGGTTGTGTAATCTTTCTGTATATAGGTTTTCTTGACAAGTTTCCTATGGCTTTAGAATTTCCAACATTTTGATATCTCCAACACAACTCCAGCTACACCATCATAGCTTTATACAATGGATTCTCTGGACCTCGATGCAGGAATTACCCAGCCACATGTCTGGCCTTACTGGCTCTACATAGCTTCAGAGAAAGATTCCAAGACCCCTTTACTACTGTAACCTTTATATCTCTAAATTCATAAACACATGGCTGATGTTGCTATGTTTGGCAACTTGCTTAGGATAGAACTATCTGTATTCTGAAATTGCATTTGGATAAGCTTTGACTTGCTAATACTTTTTAGGGATAAATAATTCCTTAGAACTTTTCATTTTGCAAATCAGAAGCATGGTAGGGTAGTTTCTTGCACTGAGGAAACCATCCTTTTATTCCATCCCTTATCAGACCTTTCATCTCTTTCAGTACAAGTCTTAGCTCCAATATTGCTTTTTTGATGCTCTTTCCTCTCATGATGCACATTTTATGTTTTTTGTCCTGATTGCTCTTTTTGATTGTAGAGCTGTGTAGGAATGTTCACTATAAATACTGTGACAAATTCAGAATTAAGCTGTCTTGAAATCTCCTCTGCAAATGAAATTAGTCCAAAATTCTTCAATTTGGCCTTGTCAGATCCTTGTGACCAGGGCAAAAGCAGCCACATTTTTTAGCAAAATATCATAAAATTATTTTTTAGCCCAGTTGCTAATTTTGTTCTCCACTGAAATATCTTGACTCTGGACTTTTTGCTTTCAGAATCATGGCCTTTTATGCCCCTATTATGATGGCCTATTCATCCTTGGTTAGAACATTTAACCATCTTTCTAGTCCAAATTCCCAAAGTCTTTCACCTTTCTCCAACAAATTTCAGTCTTGGTTACTTTTCTATTGTTTCAATAAGATACCATGACCAAAGCAGTGTATAAAAGAAAGCTTTTATTGCATTGTATGGTTCCAGAAACTTAGAATCCATGATCATCATGGCAGGGAGCAAGGTAGAAGGCACACAGGAAGTGTACTATAACAAAAGTAAATGAGAGCTAGTACTCTGATCAAGGCATAGTGCATAAAGAATTAATTGACTGTGGTATAGGCTATAGCAGTACTTTCTCATCAGGACCATGGGCCCACACATAGTCACATGGAGACCTCTTATTAATTATGAAAGCTTGGACTTTAAATTAGGCTTGTCTCAATTAGGCTTGTCTCAACTCTTATGACAGAAATTGACCCATCTATATTAACCTACATTCTATCATGTAGTATTATCTCTCTTCTGTCTTGCATCTATTTCTTCTCCATATTTCCTGTATTCTTCTATGTGCCTATATTCCCTCTTCTCCTCCTTTTCCCTATCTAGAAATCTTCCCTATAGATTCTCTATAGATAATGGCTGTTTAGCTTTTTTTACACTAATCATACCAAATACATCTTCACACAGTGTACAAATATGCTATATTTCCTCCATTTTTTCTAAATAAAAAGAAAGGTTCTAACACTAACATAGTAAAACTATCTACAATTAGAACAATTATCAGGTAAGAATTATATTCATATTGTCCAGTTCATTTGTATTTGGCAAATTCAGAAAAAAAATGTATCGCATTATTTATTCTTATTTATCTAATTTTAATGAGTGCAAAGTTTTTGCCTAATCACTTCTAATCTTAACTTGAATTACCATCTTAAAAATATTTTAGACCTGAAAACATCTTAGATAAACAACTTAAGCTTTTATATTTCTCAGCATTATAAATGTTATATCTCTTATGTGGGTTTTATTATAAGTTGGTAACAAGGAAAATTGTAAATATAACTATCTCATCTTCAGATCCATTAGAGATTCAAGAAGTATATAATATTATATGAGTAAATAGAAAGTGCAGAGCAAGCAAATTCTAAAACTATAAAAATGACAGAAACATCGGGCTGCCTGGGACATTCACCCAAATTTCCTCTATAATGACAGGGCATCTATCTTTAGCCTACAGACCTTGAATATCAATCACATTTTCCTGTTAAGCAGAAATTCTGAATGACTATCATATCTTGTCTTGGCTACGGTTGGCAGTTGCTTTCTTTTGTGTCTTCTGTATGCAGTTTGAAAGCATAATGTCAACAGTCAAGGTAAGGGCAGTTTCTTTGCCAAATGGCTACCTTTGCTATGTTGAATGAAAACTCCATATGAAGGTTCTTTGATGTCCATTATTATCATCCTTCTTGAAGTAAATTGGTACTGCCACGGGCAGATGTGTCTCACTGTCATGAAAAACCTTATGTTATTAAAATATTTTCAACAACATATATCATAGTTTTCTGAAGAGATGGAAAATCATGTAACCAAAATATACCTCAGTTTAACCTTGAAAAGATACCAAACATGATTATAAGTTTGACTGTTATAGAAGACTAAATACTAAACTGTTTTTCTTAATCATACATTACATTTGTAAATGAGTTGTATAAGTACAATAACTTAAAGAGTAAAAACATATATATATATATATATATATAGTTTAACAAAATAACCCTCATCTGTATTGATGTACAAAACCTTATAACCAATGTAAAATATTTGTGGCTAGTAGTTGTTCGAAAGTAGATTCAACAGTCAACTTCTTTACCTTATCATATCATTTCTATACTATATACCTCCTCCTTGCCCTTTGCCTTCAGAAAGATGTCACTGATTTTAATCTCCTTTGTTTAAATTATTTCCTGACCATTACAAATAACTCCTAACCAACCTCCCTAAATAATTGTAAACATCCATAATCCACCAAATCAGCAAAAAACACCCACCTCACCTCTTGGGAATGTGGACATCATGTTCTCTAGACTGTTTCCTGTTGTCTGGGGATAACAGTAACACTATGAGACCCTGAGAATATTCACCTAATAGTTAAGTCCTGGGAGGACTAGCTATATTATTTTTTTGTTTAGTCTCTCTATAATGGGAAAGTTAGACCTTATCTGAAATCTTGCTGAAGTAGTTTGTGAACTTGACCATCTTAGCTAGTAGCTTAAAAGTTAATTTGGATATAGAATTTTGAGAGACATTCTGAGAGGCTAGGTCACCTTATATACTTATCTTTATAGGTATTTTGTCTTTTTATCTCTGATAATGCATACACTTTTAAAGGTAATATATGTGTCTGCATTAACAGAAGTATGGAATATGTGGTGTGCAGAAGTCAGTTAAAATGATTTTTTGTTTTATGTTTGAGTAGGCAAAAGGCATATGTTAGCTTTGCTAGTTTATTTCAACTGTATAACAAAACTTCTATCATGCAATATAAAAGGATGGCATGTCATAAGGATTCTATTGCCAACAAGATTTATCATATCTTATTGAGGCTCAGAGCTGGTCCCATGTGGAGAGATCAGCGTATATGTTACCTGTCTTGTACTTTTTTTTGGTTTCCCTTTTTATGTTTGCAGCCAATATTTTAAGAATTTTTTTCCCAATCAATCTGATATTTATCAATTTTCAGGAGAACTGTGATATTTTGTTTCCTGTGGAAATAAAGAAATGACCTTTCCTCAAATACAATACAATATATGTTCTGACTTTCATTCTGAAATTAAAACACGTAAGTTGGTTTAATTTAGTAATTACTGTCTCTCAGAAGCTAGTCTTTCTTGCATATAAGCATTTAAAAATTCATAGTCAAGAAAGCACCATAAGTATCCAGACATCATTACATCTTATTTTTTCTATATTATATTATTTCTTTAAAAACTTGATTATTTTTAAACTACTTTTTTATGACTATCTATATCCATTTTTTTCTTTATAATCTAAGCATACTTTTAACTATATCTGTTCGGAGGTTTTCTTGAATTGAACTTGGACTTCTATGCATCTGCAGCATTCTTAGACTGCAAGATAAACCTTAAACTACTACGCCAGCCTTGGTGTAACTCTGATAGCCCAGAACCAATCCCAGCTCTAAGAATATGCTGAGTCCATGTGACAGGCATTTTGTTTAACCTACTGGGCCAGCATCCTACATGCTGTGCTGCACATCATGGCCTCTTAAAAGAGTCAGGCCTCTGTAATCCAAGTCTATTCAAATGCTTATATCTCCATGTCTCCATGTCAGTACTCCTCTTTTTTTTGAGCTTTCTCAGGCTTTATGTGGATATATACTGTCCAACATTGGGTGCTCACATGTAGCAAGCTTTTTTGTTAGAAATACCTGTCAGCAAATAAAGACACAGAGAATTCTTATTAATTTGAAAGCTTTACCTATAGTTTAGTCTTATCTCAACTAGCTCTTATAACTTAAATTAACCCATTTATATTAAGCTATCTGCTATCATGTGCCATTCCTTCTTTTCCATCTTGCATCTCCTGTTTCCTTTTTACATCTTCTGGCTTCTCCTGTGTATCTTGATTCCTTTTCCTCCTCCTTTCTCTAGAGATTCTTCCTACATATCCTGCCTAGCTATTGGCCTTTCAGCTTTTTTATTACATTAATCACAGAAAATATTTCTTCACACAATGGATAAATACCCCAAAACAGTGAGCTTTTAAAAACTTTAAGCCTGCCCTACTGACCTACCTTGTTACAATGTGTTTTTTCCATCCCTGGCGGCCAGAGGCCCAGACATAAAGACCTGCAGCCACAGACCTCTTAGCCAGAAATGACTCAGACACTTATATTACCTTCATGCTGTTTGGCCTATGGCTCAGGCATATTGCTAGCTAGCTCTTACATCTTAATTCAAACCATTTTCATTAATCTGTCTGCCATGTGGCCTGTGGCTCACCTGTGTTCCTACATGTTGGTCCTTTGGGCTTCTGGCTCAGTCTGTCTCTCCTTACATGTTGCTCCTTTGGGCTTCTGGCTCCTTCTGTCTCTGACTCTGCCCTGCTCCTCCTACCTATTCTGATTCCTCCTCCTACTTTTTCTATGGTGCCTGTCATGGGCCAAAACAGCTCTTTTATTTAAAGATTGCTATTCACAGCATACAGAAAGGCATTCCCACATCACATCACTACCTCTTTAGAAAGGGCCACATGTCCCAATCCTTTTCCTGAAGTTTCACCAACTATGGATCAAAGATTAAAATATATGGGATTATGGGTATCATTCTCATGCAAAGTATCATAATAAAAAAAAGATTGAGTTTATACTATCTTATTGAATGTTTAAGGTGTCATTGCTCAAAATTCAGGGGGATACAACAAGATGATGTGAAAAAGAATATCTTTGATCAAATATACTTATTTGATATAACTTATGGTATGTTTTGAAATAAAAAGATGACCACTTTTGAAATATACTTATAGAGTTATAACCTGAGTTCTGAGATAATTTTACCTTGCAATTGTCAATAGTATCTTCATTGCCAAAATTTCTTGCCACTCCCCACCACCAAGATTTATTAATTTTTGTCTTTGTGTAAATGTTTGTGTTTGGCTGCATATAAGTGTAACAAATGTGTGCCATGCCCATGGATGACTAAAGAGGACCTTGAGTCTCCCGAACCTGGAGTTATAGATAGTTGTGAGCTACCATGGGGTTGCTGAGAACAGAACTTGAGTCATCTACAGGATTAGCCAGTCCATTTAGTGACTGGATCTCTTTCTATCCTCTCTTGTCACATTTAATTGGTGGTGCATATTATGTTTGGATGTTGATTTATTTCTTTTAGAAGAATAATTCTATAGAGAAAAAAACAAGATTTTTCTTCAGATACTTTTGGTAAATCACATTCTTAAAACATTTAAACATAAATAAAGAGTAAAAGGACTAGAAAGTCAGCTCAATAATTGCAGAATATCTGAGTTATTTGGGTTCTATAACTCCAACTTCATGGGATCAGACCCTGTTCTGGTCTCAACTGGAGCCTACATACATGCATACTTACACACACACACACACACACACACACACACACACACACACACACACACACACACACACACACATTTTCAAAAGTGTATTTTCAATCCAGTGTCTTGTATTAGATTGACCAAACCAGAGCTTTCTGCATTGTCTTAACACATCCCACTAAAGTTTACAAAATGCTATCTTAGGTGCTGAAGAAGATAGTATAAACTTTAGCTTGTCTATGTATTTGTACAGAAATGAATCTAAGTATAACAACTACATTGTTCCAGGAATATATTGAATTTTATATTTCATAGAGCTGTCATCTGACTTGAGAGCATCTCTTGTTCCTTTTCTGTAACCACCAGACAGCTTCCTTTTCAGAATTCAGCTTTCTTGCTAGTGATTGACACCCATCTCTCTTTTTAATTTTATGCCCTGCCAGAAGCTCTTGATGTTAAGTTAATTTTTACTTCTCTAGGTGAATAGTGTGAATTATACGGGATATGAAAAGTTTTATCTACCTCATCCCTTTTTAAGATATTACATTATTTCTTTCAAACATTCTGCTTCTTTCATTATGGGTTTTGATGTGTCAGTGAACTCAAAAACTAATTCATCCCATTATTTTGTGTGTGTGTGTGTGTGTGTGTGTGTGTGTGTGTGTGTGTGTATGAGTGAGTGTTTAAAGATGGAATCATCTTGAAATAGATTAAGTAGACAAGTAGTAAACTTTTATTTCAGCCCTCCAATTAATACACAATAAAAAATAGAAAATTTGGGCTATACAATAAAGAGTCTGAAAATATTTAGACCATTATATATTTAAAATAATCAACTTTATTTACCTTTGATTTTATATTATGCTTTCTAAACACCCTACATCTATTATTGTATATCCTTTCCCTCTTTGTCCATTAATCTCTATCCACACCACCTGCAATTGCCTGCTCTTCAAGTTGGTGTTCTTAGAAAAAACGTCTAATTACAAATATCCTCTCCATCACTTTTATTTTTGAGGGAAAGTAGGATGGTTTCTGGGCTTCATTTGATGTTTTCTCAGATATGTATATGCATGGCATTAATTGGACTTACTGGATTTTTTAAATGAAGTTAAGAGAGAAAAAAGAGATATGTTTGGGAAATCTGAGGGAGAGAATTAGGTAGAAATATGATAAAGATTCATTGTATATATGCAGTGAATAAAAGTAAATTGTTTTAAAATCCTTTTCTTGGATAATTCTTTCCTGAATATCAGAGTTAATCATCTGACTATTCCTTTGATATCACTGGACCTTACTTTGTTCTGCATATAGATAATACTTACTGTTATTTGACATGATGGTGTTTAATAATCCATTTATATTTTCCATCAAGTTTCAAAGGTAAAAAGGAGATGGGAGAGTATCTGTCTTGTTCTCCAGTACTTTCCTAGTATATTGCTAAGGAAATAATACAGTTTGCAGAAATATATTTGCTGAGTGGCTAAATGAACACATGCTGGATTTCATGTTTCTCAAATCCTTGGCTATATCTGGTTCAATATTTTTGTTTGTTTGTTTTTGCAAATTGCAGTTATCTTTTTAATCCATCCATTTCATGGCTTAAATACCCTCCCACTGCTGTTAACCACTTCCATTTCATCCCACTAGTAATATCTTTACTTTTCTTACCTGTATTTCTGAAGAGCTTCTCAGGTCCTCAGTCAGGCTTTTATGTGTCTTTGTAGCACACTGCCTTGAAGACTACGTTCTTTCCAGGCTAAAATTCGCTACTTTCACAACAAAACCTTTCTATATAGTCTTTTGAAACTATACCATAATCCCATAATTGACTTCTCAGCTTTGATATTTTTCTGACAGCAAAAACTGTCAGCTAAATCCTTCTTTGCTTATTATTCAAAGCATATTTAAATTATGTGCTTAAGCAAACAATATCTTCAGAGCAAGGGTTCCAAGATTAATTTAAAAATTGTTTATTTATTTTATTTGGTTTAAATTGTATAAGTATATATGCTATATTACTATTAAAGGCACTCCATAATGTATAAAAATGATATTGGTATTAATAGTTTTAGATAAGACACCCATGTTGTTCACAAGAATTAGTGAGGAAAGGTGTTGGTCTGTCATTATCTTCTTCTTATTATCTCCCTGTTTTGGTATGATTTAACAGTTTTTAAAAATCTTTCTTGAAATTTACTTATTTGCTACATGTGCTTGTCATTGCATATACATGGAAGAGAGAAAACAACCTCTAGGCCTCTGTTCTCCCCCTTCACTGTGTGGATCTCTAGAATCAAACTCAGATTATTGGGTTTTAAGGCAAAACCCTTTTATTGATGAGCCATATCGCCATTCCTCATTTACTTTCTTTTTTCTCATCTACTTTCTCTTAAAAGGAAAAATTCTATTGATAAAATTTAAAAATATAAAAGGGGGAAACTTGAGTAAATTCTTTTTGAATATTATATGTACTGGTCAAACAAAAATGTAAAATTCTGATGATATAGGCAGAAATAATCTCCTTAAAATATTTTCTATCTAGTATTATGTCCTTTTCTCAAATATAGTATTCTTTCATATTACAGTTGCCTAGGAAATTCATGTTGCTGTTAATAAATGTAAGCTATACAAAATTGCACTGAGTGAAAACATAAATAATTTACCTCTTTTAGTTGCACTTATAACACATTTATTTCTCTAATAGAATATTTTATTGGTGAGTTTAAAAAGAAGCAAAATCAAACACAATAGTGGTACTATACAATTCCCTCCTAAAATTTTACTTATGTTATCATAAATCCATTTATGATTTTTTTAGCAGTCAATAAAGCAGTTCTGTCAGCAAAAGTAGGTTTATATCTCTATTCCAAAGTTTATGAAAGGATTCAAAGAACCTGTGAAATCCTATGTCATGAGGCAAAATGCTACTAAATAACCAAGCATATTTGTGATAATCACAACTGTTTTCTGAGAATCAAATGACTAACAAAACTCAATCTTTATCCACAGAATTTTAAACAGTAAAATTCTATTTTCTTTCAAGATACAACTGAAGGACATACTGCTAGATATCCTATTATTCTATCATATTTAATTTTCTAGACTGATTTGTGTTTTATAAAGAAATGAAAATTTAGCTCCTTCTTAAAGTTGTAGTGCTGGTCATATACTTTAAGTGTTGAGAGCTAAATACTTATTTATAAAAAATGGAATATTTGCTGGCTAGATTTATGCCAATTTGACATAAGCTAGAGTCATCAAAGATGAGGGAGCCTCAACTAGAAAAATGCCTCTATAATACAGCTGTAGCTATGCTTGTGGGATTGATGTTGGAGGGCACAGACAATTGTGGGTGGTGCCATCACTGCAGTGACTTATGGTACTGGGTTCTATAAAAAAAAAAGTAGGCTGTGCAAGGCATGAAAAGCAAGCCAGTAAACAGCATCCTTCAATGGCCTATGCATCAACAATTGACTCCAGGTTCCTGTCCTGTTTGAATTTTTGTCCTTACTTCTTTGAGTAATGAACAGTGAAATAAATAACCCAAATAAACCCTTTCCTCCCTAACTTGGTCTTTGGTCATGGTGTTTCATCTCAGCAACAGAAACCCTAACAGAGACAATATATAAGATGAATGTTTTCAGTCCACGAAAAATGCCAGAAAAAAAATCTACCCATTTGCCAGTTTTTATTTTTTTCTATCGCAGAAAGAAACATTTTTTACTTTAAGTGAAATTCTTAACTCACTTATGGAGTCTATTAAATGTCTGCCTGTCTGTCTGTCTGTCTATCTATCTATCTATCTATCTATCATCTATCTATCTATCACCTATCACCTATCTATCTATCTATCTATCATCTATCTATCTATCACCTATCTATCTATCTATCTATCTATCTATCTATCTATCTATCTATCTATCTATCTATCATCTATCTATCTTCTTCCTTTTAGGTTGTGGCCCTTATGCTAAACTTATCCTCTGGGTTTCCTTATTTGGGTCATGCCATAAAAATATCTATTTGAGGGCTTGTCAGGTCAGATTCTCTGAGAGAGCCATTATACTGTTATGCATACTTTGTCCTTGTAAACTTATAATATTTTTTCACTGTCCTTGAACAATACATAGAAATAATTGTTAAGTTAGATAAAGTAAATGGATTTTGTTGTACCAGCTCCTAAACATGAAGAATTTATAGCAAGGATGTTTCAAAAGAGTTTTGCACTAGGTAGAAAGCTGTTATTAGTAAATCCATTTATGTTTCTCAGTGTGTTCCATGCAGCAAGACAGACAGCATCGGGCTAGAGGATTGAAAAGGCTAAAAGTTTCTCAGACACTTGTGATATTTTAAAGTGTATCTTTATTGCTCATCTTCATTGCACTGTGCCAGTAGAAATGAGAATAGAAAAAAAAAACCAGAAGGCTGCATTATTGGTTAAGAAATGGATTTTTACTTTTTCATATCTTTAATCTCAAAATTGAAATTTCAATAGTACTAATGCCATGGGAAATTTCTTTGAGGAATTAAGCCCTTGTATATAAATGACAAAGCAAAACAGCATCTGTAAAGTCCTATGTTCAAATATGTCTTGAATGCATTTCTTTATTGTGGATCATTTACCCATTGTAGAAAGTTTCACATACTCTTTAAGTTAATAGACATTATAGGGAGAAAAGAAAAAGCATTTGATGCTGTGCTTTAGAAACTCTTAGTGTCAACTAAAACTAAGAACATTTGATACTTCTTTTGTTTATTACTGAGATGCCCTGTTACCACAAATCACAGGCGTTAGCCATTTCCCTTTAATTATACAAGAAAAAGCATTTGGACACTATAAATTTTAGGAAGACTTCAAGAAATAAGGTTAAATTTTTCAAATATGCCCATGTCACTTTCTGCTTGTCCTCTCTTTTCTCCATTCTCAAATTTACTCTCATTTAGGTGGGAATTAATTGTGAACATTTACAATAGGATTAGAGATAAATTGACTCGTCCTTTTTAAAATTCTTGTCTAAGACAAATGGAAAACTCACTTTATACCATGTAATGAGAAATGTTTGATTCTTATTCTTCTCAGCTCTCAGTTTACTTTGAGAGGCATTCTCCAAAAAAGACTCCTGATTTCCCATGACATTACTACTGTTGAAATTTCATTATATTTTAGCCAAAACTTTCTCAGACAAACGTTTACTGAGTCATGTTGAAATGGTGACAGTTATTCTCCTGCCCTAGCCTACTAATGGATACTTTTAAAGATCCTCCTTAAAACTAAATTAATTGCATCATCTACACAAGCAGCTTGTAACAACCTATTGCCCCTCCTACATGGCTTTTATTTCTCACCAGTAGACCTGTTTCCATATCTTTGATACCTTTCTAGTACTCACATGTCATGAAACTTAAAAGCCTCTATCATCAACTTAATGCTGATTTCATCTATATTTTCTTCCACCCACTCTCACTTATTTGAACAATACTTTTGTAACCTACAGCACAAGATGAAGTAGATTATATCATTGTATTTATTGTTCATGCATTTGTTTATTTCATTTTGATTGTTTATACATTTTTAGTCCTCAGTGAATTTATTCTAAGTTATTGTTTCTCTTTTAAATGTTGTATTGTCCCTTTCCCCACCATTCTTTAAATAATTATGCCACTCTAAATGAGGCAAGGTTATTCATTTTCTTTCTGAAGCTGGCCATGCATACTACTTTGGCTGGAACATAAATATAAATTCCATGAATCATAGGACTGGGAAGTCCTACCTGCATGTGAGCAAGAAGCACAGTTTTGCAAGGTAACCTGTTACTTGGATAGATCTGAGGATATTAATGATAAAAAGGAGTGGCCAGAGGAATGACTTTTGCTTCTCAATTGCAGCACTGTAAGTAAGTGACTTCTGGTAGATCAAATAGACTATTTTGGGGATTCCTGCTCACCCATCTCCTCTGTGTTTTCAGAGCTTCTGTAGAGCTGTTAGAACAGTGAACTGACGCTTTTTGACTTGCCAAACAGTGGGAGCTTTCTATTTAAATAGTTATCCCTTAGAAGAGCTATATTAGGGAGCTCAAAGGAAAGGATTTAAGGGCCCACACAGAGTAGAGAGGCAGCAGATCAGCCACCTACTGAGTCCTTGTTCCTTCCAAAGCTTCAAACTACATATTTGTAAGGCAGAAGACCTCCTGCTCATTGAACTGTGTGCTCCTCGCCTGCCCTTTTGTGTTTAACAAACACATGGGAAGGACAGGTCTTTGTTGCTAATGTCTTTCCTTGTTTGTGGTAAGAGACACCACATAGCCAAGTGGGCAGAGATCCAGGTGTGTTGCTGGGGCTCAGGGATATGACCATAAGAAAAAATGCTTTTAGAGTGTAGATGCTCAAATATACATATTTAACATACATATTATAAACATATGTAAAGTAACAATAGACTAAACACTCAACATTTCTTGTCTTTTGTTGAATGTATTCATTCCACTTCCAATTAGTAATCAAATCAAATTTATTATTTATTGATGGGGGATCTTCATTGCCTTTTTACTGTGGCCATATTTCCATAATTTCCCTAGTTGTAGAAGCTGTTAGGACTTTAATAACTTCTTTGAGAATCAATTACATTCTGATGTCTAATTTACTTTTCTTATACCCATTTCATTCTCTGCACTATGGAGACATAAAAAAAATATGTTAGCACCAGGAAGCTCAGTGTCCTAACAGATAAAGGCTTCTTTTCAAATCTCATGGAAACCTGACATTCAGAAGTAGGTCAAAAAATAGGTAGGCCTAGATATTCACTCAGATACCTTTTTTGAATTATCATGAAACATCTCCTGGAAGTAGCTAGTTCCTTGATGAGCACTCTACATTTTTAGACTATGTTTTTGCTTTTGTTTTTTTGTTTGTTTTATCTCGTTTTTGCCATTTTATGCTTATTATTATCAATGCCTTAAAAATAAAGAAAATATATCTAAACCATTTCAAGACCCATATCTAAAAAATATTAGTATGATATCAACTATTCCTCAATTTCCTCTTTGTTTTAGGTGAATAAATGCTAAGCCTCTCTTTTTAGCGTTTTCTGCCTCTTTTCTGTAATTATTATATATCATGATTTATGTTCTTTCAAGAGCTAATTTCTTCCTTCCGGTGGCTTCTGCAGCTTAAAAAGGGAGTAGTTCCAAGGAGAACTGCTCTTTCATTGATCTTTTGTAGTACTTCCTAATTTAGTATGTCAAACTTAACCCACCCTCTCATCTGGTGTCATTGGTGTGTAAATATTACCCCCTTGGGAAGTATTCAGAGGGTGACTCATTTTAACAGCCAGTAAAGTGAAATTTAAGAGGTATCAAAGTGCTGGGGACATTTCGGTACACTACCTGAAGCCATACACAGCTGCTATTCAGATCTTAGCATTTTGTCCTTAGCTGCCCTGAAGACCAATGATCCCTCCTTTTGTACTGTTTTGCTTTAATCACCACACTGCTAGTAGCTCTCTTATCTTGTGTGACTAGACAGACCTGCAGAAAAATTTAACACCATGAGGAAAGGTAAGATGGATGGATATTCTTTTGACTAGCTTTAATTTGTAAGGGATGGTACTCTTTACCACTCCAAGGAGTACATCATATTTTCTTGGTTTTGTATTCTCTCATATCAAAATACATAACAGAGGTGAAGAAGCACAAGTTGTCAGCTATATGGTTTGTGGATTCAATTGTTCCCACATTAAAAGATTTATGAGCTACGAATTTAAAACAATTCCTGGTTCATGACTCCCTTTAACACAATCGAGAGGAAGGAAAGGTGAAGGAAATGTGAAAGAAATGGCCTAGGCTGTTTAGTCTTGTGTTACAGATAAAAATTTAACCCAGGTAAGTTCAAGAGGTATAATCTTAGGACATGAAAACTCCAATTTTAAAAGACAAAATGGAAAGGTCAGGAGTAAATTCAAAGCAGCAAGTTTACAGAGACCTCCTCCTTTGCTGCTCGCTGATGCAGCTCTTCTGTGGAATAGAAATTTAAATAGAAAACTCACACTGCTTGGAAAGCAAAACATTAAGACATTGCTTTAACAGCTTTACAGATTTTGCCATTTTCATCCTGCCTACAGTGCTAAGAAGTGAGCAGTAATCTCTGGGGTGGGAGCACGGCCCACGGTCAACACCTATGCTCAGTCTGTGCTTTTTGCACTTTCACTTTTCATCTTCCTTAATCAATATTTACCATGTGACAATCACAGCTTCAGTGGCTTCTGTTTTTTTACTGATCTTTCTGTTGCCAGTATTTTAGATTTTCAGTCATTTCCTTGTGTGTAATAATTGCTATGCTAATTCTTTTTCATGAATAGCCAAATCAATTATACCCAATTTTTAGGATCAGGCACACATTTAAGAAACTAAGATTGATTATTTATGATTGACATTTAAAAATCTCTTCTGGTATACTCTTTATTTACCAGGTCATGTCATTTTCTCTGTTGCTTACCTTAAGCAACACTATTTCAGGTAATTGTTATTTACAAAGTTAACTACTGCTGTGTAACAAACCAGTACAAAATGTAATCTATTAAGACCTAAGCTCACCAGTTCTTCTGGCTTCTGGCTCAAATGATTTCACTGGAGCTTGGCTCTGATAGTTGTGTGTTGGCTAAGGATGACTGATCTAGGACCATTTCAGTCACATGTCTGAGAGTTGGCTGTATATCAGCGAGGTCATGTGATCCAGCAGGTCTGCTTGAGCTTGTTTTCCCATAGTGTTCCAAAGGTTCTGGTGGAAAGAGGACAAAGAACACATGTGTTGTCTTGAGCCTAGGCTCGGAAGTAACATGTCATGACTTCTGTTGACTACAGTGAGTCACAGGCCTACCACAATCAAAAGGAAAGCCAATTAGTACTGTCTCTGTATTGAGAGGAATTGTAAAACTGCTTTACAAAACTGCATGGTTGTAGAGATCATAAAGAGTTCTGGTCTTTTTGCCATTTCCTGTATGCATTTAAGTTTTCCCCACAACAAAGCTGTCACAAGCAATTTATTTTGTGAAGCAATTGTTTTGATATGCAGGAAATATTGATCCATCATACTTACGAAGAAAAGTGCATCATAGAAAGGAATATTTGGGCATTATTGTTCAGAAGAATGAAAATTGCTACAGGCTTAGGCAGAGTGGCTTAAGTAACCATTTTTATTTCTAAAGTAAAGAATTTTTATTCTTCCCACTATAGACTCTAGTATTACTTTAATTAATGTGACTCCAAATGAAATGTGTTCAATTGCACTAAAAATGTGATGCAATGTCTTACTTTGCATCAAACACCATTCTTTGATATAGGCATACAATAAAAATGTTCTATGCTTGATTAAGTTTTCTTATTATTATGAACTATAAGTATTGCCCATGAGCATGGTATTGTCTGATCTAAAAAACATCCTGTTTTTAAAAGAAATCTTATCTGTCTCATTAGAGTAATTTTGAGATATTTATTAGTTAGCCTTTTTGGGGGAAATATTTTATCCTAAGAAAAGAACAACAAAATAACTGTATATTTTAAATGATACTTATATTCAAATAGAAAATCAAAATGCCTCACAAGATTATAACAACAATGCACTCTATTTGAGAGGAGGTAACACTATTAAGTGGAAAATTATTTCATTACAGAAATTTGGAGAATTTATATCATAAGTATACACTAAATAGAAAGTCAAAAGCACTAATAATGTAAAAAAGAGAAACAATCACTTTTATTTTTGACTTTGTTTTAATAATATATAAGATATTAAATAATAAAACATTTAATAATATATAAAGGACAAGGGTTTTGGCTTGAAAAGACTTGAATGGCTTTATGCTATAGTCCTGTTTGAAGGCTCTAATGATAGAAAACTTATTATATTGAAAGAATGTGAGTCCATTGCTAAGGGGCATGTTAAATCGTCATCATTGTAGGTATTCGAGAAAAAGTTGATCAATAAGGTAACTTGAAGAATTTGAATCAACAATAATTGAATAAGAAGTGCATGCCAACACTTTTGTCTTCAAGAAAGTCATAGCCTCTTTCTGATAAAAATAATTACAATGAATTTTGAAATATGCATATATATATTTGGAAGACTGTCTCAATTCCTTTATTCATTGTTGTGTTAAAATATGTAAAAAGAATAACTCGAGGAAGGAAGAGTTTATTTTGGCTTACAGTTTTAAGAGATGTAGTCAATTACAAAGAGAACTCATAACTGTAAGGGCTTGAAGCACCTGATCGCATTGTATTCCATAGTCAGGAAGCAGAGAACAATGCATGCTTGTTCTAAACTTGACTTCTCCTTTTTCATTTAATTTAGGACCTTTGCCCATAGAAGAGTGCCACACAACCTGGACAAACCTTGCTTCAGTTAACCTGATCTACATAATCCCTCATGAATATGTTTATATATTTATCTCCTAGATTAGTATAGATTCTAATAACTTGAAAATCATGATTAACTACCACAAGGACATAGAGAAAAGTTGAGTTGTTTTCAGCGTAATGCCAAGAACCTGATAATTATCTCTTTATGGAGGAGAGCTAAATGGGCTAGATGTTATCAAGTGAAACAGGAAATAGCTAACCTTAAGAATTACTGCGAGCAAATCAGAGCACTTTGTCCCGTAGTATTCAAGGGCTAAAGCCACTTTTTTTTCTGAGATGAAATCCTAATTTTGCCCATTACTGTAGTATAATTTCGACATAAAATGAACAACTGCCAGGGTGTATTTTTTTTTTTTAAAAAAAAAATAATAGACATTCATAGAGAAGAGATACTCTAACTTGGCTAACATGATTTCTTTGCAGCCATCCTATTCACCTTGTGACAGGTTTGAGCAGTGTAGAAAATTAGTATTTTAATATTACACATAAATTTGATTCCTTTTCAGCAAATTTATTCCTGAATTTTTCCAGTTATCCAATGTGCAGAAAACAAAACAAAACAAAACAAAACAGGCAAAACTCACTTTGCTAATTCTATGAAGATTATTATTATAGTAAGAAATTAACAAGTACAAACAATACCAATACCAGACACTAAAGACAGATAAATCAATATCAAGACACACCTTTCTATCTTCTGTATCATGGGCTGATTTGCAGCAAGTGATATATCTACTTTTTCCGTTTCATTTGTTCTCATCCTCTAGTTGATCTTGGCTTCATTTTTGTTTCGATTTCCCCTAGCTTTCTGTCCTGATATTATCTATTTCCTTTTCCCTAACCTTAATTTATACTTTATCATTTTCTTACTGTAGTAGCTACTTCAATAATACACTCAGGATATTTCTGATCAGTCTTCTCCAAGGGTTTATTTGATCACCATCAAGAAGATAATTGATTATTCTTAAAGCTGGATTAAAAGGCAAAGCAGGTAACATGCTAGAATGGAAATTATTCTCTTGCACTGTCACCACCCCACTCCCCAAGCATATCAGTTGCATCTGGGAAAATTCTTTGTCTTTATAACCTTGGAGTCAACACAGGGCACTTTTTCAGAAACTTGAAAATATTCTTACTTCTGATTTATCTTTTTTCCACCATTCTTAATCCTTTTTCCAATTCAAGATTTCGATTCATATATTGCAGCTCATCTGTTCTATGAATTTTAAATGAAATAAAAATAATTCTAGAGGGAGATAATTTTTACTAGGTTTGGAGTGAGTGATCTGAGATCTAAAGAAGATGTACTGTGAAAAGATTTTCAAATAAGAAGATATTTCAAATAGAAATATACATGGACTCATTATTAGATAGGGGCCATAGGTGCTTCTATGAATTAATACTTTCAGAGGTTGATAAAACAAAGATGCTTGAGTGAGAAAAGTAAAGATTGAGATAGAGACAGATGGATATCTTGATAGAGGAAGCCAATGTGGGTTTGGAAAGAGACTGGGTGCTAGGGAAACCTGCAAGATCTCACAAGGTGTACCTTGCCAAATCTCCAGACAATAGTGGATTTCCCCTATGGTCAGGTAGGCAATCACCCTGGGTGTCATTGCAGAACCTACATCCAGCAGGAGACAGAGGTGGAGACAGACATTCATGGCTGAACAAATATAACAGACATTAGGGGAATGGCATTTGCATGAATGTTCTTCCCATAAGTCTTGTAAATTTAAACTTAAGTAAAATGTTATCAGAAAAACCAACATGGTTGTGCATGTCTGTAATTCAAACAATATAGAGAAAGAGGTAGACATATCAGAGTTTAAAGGAACAGAGTTTAACAGGATCAAGGTCAGCTTTTACTACACGAGTCCCCTTCTCAAAAAAGTGTCTTCATCAAATAGATTTTCCTGTCAAACAAGATATATAGCCTCTTATTAATAATATATGAACTTTTACGGTTTACAACTGAATATATCTCTTTCTTATGACTGGATGTAATTCACCTTGCCCCCAGGAGAATGGGTAAACTCCATTTATTTAGGAACTATCTATCATGGCCCATGGTTAAGAAAATGTCAACCATGAGTGTGACTTAGAACATAAGGACTATACATACAGCATCTTATATCTTCTGGATTTATTTTTTTCTTCAAGAGCATAACTTATAAGAATATTATTTCAATAAGATATTGGACATTTTTAGGAAAATGTCATTAAGAGCTACATGTTTGGAAGATTAGAAAACTATTTGTTAACCTAAATGTCTGTGCTCTGCTATTTCTTGTACAAATTTAGTTTTGAATGCTTTTGTGAATGTGAGATGCTGAATAAAAAACAATTAGATTTCAAACACATTATGATCAATGATTAACTTTATACCAGTCTTTTGCACTTTTCTGCTTACTTTCAGGCTATTGTTTCAGTGTTTAACCTCTCAAACATGTTATTTGAAAATATAAGATAGGGTCATGGAGACTTAGGGGAAATATTTAGTGTACAATTAAATAGACATGATTTTATTATATATATTTTATGAATTATATTTAGATCACAAGTAAAATAACCCACTTCAAGAAAATGAAGACATCTCCATACCAACAATTTTGTAACACTTAAAATTTCATATTATATTGTATTTACTTATTTATGTGTGTGTGAGAGGGCGGGAAACATTTATAGAGGTCAGAGTCAGTGTTTTCCTTCTGTAATGTGGGGGCCAGGGATCAAGATCCTATAGAAATTTTGAGGCCCTTTACAAACCAAGTCATCTCACTGACCTTAATTTGAAAACATTAATAGTTATACAAAGGAAGTAGAACATTTTGAGGAAAGTATTTCCCATATCACTTTCCCCTACATTAAAGGATTTTTGGAGTATATAATAAAATATAACAACTTCTCCGGAATTCATGATCTTAAATGGTATAAAGTAGGAAATATAGGACATCAGAAATAGAGAAAAAAGTCTTCATGAGTTAGGGAGTAAGGCATGACATGATGAGTATTCATGATGAAGAAAGTCTTGCATCAAAATAATTCAAACTTTTTTTTTCCCAAAAAACATGTTCAAGATTTATTGCTTGTGTAAAGTTTCCACCTTGTCTTACCTTAATATTCCCATATTATTTATTCTCTTAATAAGTTTTCCTGGAAGCCTACACTTACATTAACCAATAATTCTTATCTATGTTTAGCCATGTGGCTTGGTATATATGATCAGTAAGGCATTCTCATCTTGCTTCCTCTGAGTCTGGCTGGTGACTCTTGACACCACCTTTCCTCTTGCCAGAAGTCTACTAGTCTAGTTGCCCCTCCTATATTTCCTGCCTGGCTACTGGCCAATCAACATTTTATTAAATTAATTGAAGTGACAAATCTTTATGGTGTACAAAACATTATCCTACAGAATTCTAACCCTCAGAGTTTTCCTTGGTGAAGTAGGATATTTAATGGAGTGAATATGAAGATTGAAAAACTACATAAAGCATTTTAACACATACTCTGGCATCACATGAGAGCTCATTATGTATTAAATGCCTTCTAATTTCCCCTCTGAGTGCAAAGAATGATTCAGTTGTAATTCAGTTGAGAAGAAATTTCAAAATCATATAAAAGGCATTATTACTTACAGATTTATCTGTTACTTTATTATCAACAAGTATGCTACTTGCGCTATATGATCTAGCAGTGGTGTGTATAATTTGAATTTAATTGGAAACAATAACCAATCCAATTACTTAACCTCCAGCCAGGTGCAAAGCAATACCATTTTTCCCAATTATAGAATAAAAAAGAATAATGATCTTCATTTTCTATAATAATTACCAAATAATCAGATCAACAATTGAATTGGATGTTTGGTCATATTAAAGATCGGTGACAGAAATATCTGTGAGATAGAAAGATGGCTGAAGCTGACTTAGAGCCAAAGACTTAGATGTTAACGATATATTAAGAAACTGCCTCCAGGAGAAGTAGCATAGACACAGGAAAGAAGCCAGCAAGTTTCAATTTTAGGTGAAATGCCAGACTCATCCTTGCATTATCAGTAAGTCCTGGAAAAAATTGAGCTCTGAGTTTGTCTTGTGTCAGGTCATAGATACTGTCATTTATTATAAGAATAGAGCAGTCACCTTAGACTATTGGCTACTCAAAGAAGGATACATTCCCTGGAAGTTCTGATTCTCAGGATCAGGAGGAAACAGTGTTCATAGTCAATGTTCAGAAGCAAAGTTGTTTTTACAAAACACAGAATAGTTTTGGAACAAAGCACAACACTGGAAAAAGAGAAAATACATCAAGAAACAGAACTAATTGTGTCCAGTTTACTTCTAATGGTTCCTAGCATTTTACACTTTGGAAATAATCAAGTAGCATCAGGGTATTATTATTTCCCAGTATGGCAGGTGCTTTTTTTTAATTGAACAGAAACCAATCATCACACACACACACACACACACACACACACACACACACACACACACACACACACAATAGCTGAACTAAATGTTACATGTAAAGTTGTTTTCATTGTACTTTTCTGGCCCTGACTTTTGGGCCTAGCCTCAAGGTTTAGACCCTCAGAGACACACAGATGCTTACTATACTTTTACATTGATCAGCCTAAGGCCCAGGCATATAGCTTGCTACCTCTGTACCCTTAATCTAACCCATGACTTTTAACCTGTACAGCCATGGGACTCAGTACTTTTTTCACAGCAGCATGGTTGTCCTCTGCAACCTCCCACTTCTCTCTGGCATTCTGCTCTGTGCTTCCTGTTCTCAGAGTTTTCTTAGTCTGGTAGTCCCACCCACACTTCCTGCCTGCCTTTGGCCAGTCAGCACTTTTTATTAAACCAGTGGGTGTGATAATTATTTACAATGAAACAACACAACTTCCCACATATCCCCTTTTCTCTTCTTAAAACAACAAAAAAACCCTCCAAATCTAATATTCTTTCCCCCCTTATCTATAACAACTTATAAACAACACTGTAAATTAACACAAACATCCATAATCCATGTTTTGGAATGTGGGCGTCATTCTCTAGGTTACTTCCTGCTGAATGGGGATGAATGTTGGCAATCCCATAGGAATGCAAAGAAAAATGTAGGATTATGGCCAAGTCTTTAGTGGAGTACTCTGTAAGGCTGGGTCATCTCAGCCAGTCTCCTTGAAATTGTTCTGGATACAGAGCTCTGGAAACTTCAACAGAGGTGCTCTGAAATGCTGAATCATCTGGGCCATTCATTTCCATTGGAGATTTTTTAGGGGGTCTTCTTCTATCAAACTTTATGTTCTTTATCCAGGAATAAATCCACAGCCTCTCATTTTCTATGAAAATAAAATGAAAACCTCTTCTCCAAAGTAGCATATCTTTGCATTTCAATTTTAAAGTAAACTCATTTACAAAATATGTAGGTTGAATTACTTCATCAGCATTTATAATCAACTGTCTTTTAGCAGCTTTTGCTAAGTCATTTTCAGTTAAGAAGCGTAAAGATAAGACAATAACATACAGTATCCAGACATTCTTTGTTTTTTCCATCTTTATGTGGCTTATGTTTTATTTATTTATTTATTTATTTATTTATTTATTTATTTATTTATTTATTCATTCATTCATTCATTCATTTATTTATTTTACTCTCTTTTTAAGGGCTTTCTCTACCTTTTCTTTCTCTAAGCTTATGTATATATATTTTCAACACACTCTAAACCACTCAGACTTTTTACAAAAAACTGTCTTTACTGTATATTTCTTTCTTAACCTTTTCTGTCTCTGACCACACATTTGATTGCCTAGGGTGATTGACTCCACCCAGATTCTTCTATTTCTTTCTGTTTCTGAACATACCTTTAATCTGCCAGGATTCAAGGTTGGTAGGATGGATGGATGGCTCCACCCAGCTCCTAGTCTAATTTCATAGAATTTATCTTTTTATCCCAGGTATTATGGGAATTTCAGGGTCCATATAATCACCAAGTAAAGCTTTGCCATCTGCTTCTCATTAACTCCATTTAAGTATTTGGCAGCAGGGCCTCTTAAAAAACTCACAAGTATTTTGCCTCTGAGGCTGAATCAGGAAGCTTCTCTTCAAAAAGCCAAGCCTCTGCCTGCCTCCAGCAAACAGAGCTGATCCATGAAAACATCAACACTAAGAAGCCATCTTTGATTCTGTTCTTTTTTTCTCCTTGTGAACATAAAACTTAAATAAATCATTTATAACCTTTTCCTTATATTGAGGGTCCTATGAGACTTCAGGAACCAGCCATTTTACACCTTAAGCTGCACTCCAAAACCCCGCCATTGTAGCTCAAGCTCACGTGCTTCACCAGGGTGTCTTTGTACCATGGCTCACATGAGAGACACAATTCAGAGGCTGCTTTGGGCTCGAGACCATTTTTTAAGCTTTCTGTGGCTTTCTGTGGTATATTTGACCCATGTTGGGCTGCCATTTGTAGTAGGAGGTTTCTGGCCCTGACTTTAGGGCCTAGCCTCAAGGTTTAGACCTGCAGTCCCCCAGAAGCACAGAGACACATAGATACTTACTATACTTTTAGGCTGATCAGCTTAAGGCCCAGGCATATAGCTTGCTAACTCTGTACCCTTAATCTAACCCATGACTTTTAACCTGTTCAGCCATGGGACTCAGTACTTTTTTCACAGCAGCATGGTTGTCCTCTGCTTCTTCCCACTTCTCTCTGGCATTCTGCTCTGTGCTTCCTGTTCTCAGAGTTTTCTTAGTCTAGTAGTCCCACCCACACTTCCTGCCTGCCTTTGGCCAATCAGCGCTTCTCATTAAACCAGTGGGTGTGATAATTATTTACAATAAAACAACATAACCTCCCACATTGTACCTTAAGGATTTCTGGTAACAATGCAAAGATATGAACAACTATTTCTCTTGCTATCAGTATTATTGAAGCATAGGATATTCAAAGCTGAAGATAAGTGATTTGTGATATTTACTGTCTTCTCAAATATCAGAAACCTACTTTTAGTTATGAATAAATTGATACAGTAGATATTTATAAATTCTACATCTAGCAAATGGTTAAACTAGCAATCTGGTACAAATTTAAAACCCTTGTTTCTTTCCATAAGACCACATTTGCTATTGAACACGCTTGTGTCTTGCATGCAATTGCCAAGAAGGTGTTAAGAATATAATCTTCTGAAGGTGTGACTAGAACTGGAGGATATCCTGAGCAGGTAGATCACTGAGGCTATTGTCAGATTAGTGCTGTTTTTTTTTTGGAAGGAAGCCTCAATTTCTTGCTAATCACAGAACTGCTTAAAGATCCTCACAAAACAGATATTGGTTTCTTCCAGAAAGAGTGGGTGAACAAGGAGCAAGTTGGAAGCCAGACTGCATTTGGTGACTCTGCCATGAAATATGTATCATGTCATGTCATGTTCATAATGATCACTTCTCCACAGTTGCTGAGTAGACTATATATGGGCATGGTAACCTTGAAACAGATCATTGAACCCTATCTTGGAGACAGATTTTTCATTCAGTGGTGTCATGCTTTTCTTTGGTATCCCGGGTATTAATAGTTTTCTTTTCTACCCTCCATGTATTTGCTAAGTACTTTGTTTTTGCTATTCCTCCAAAATTAATTAAGAATGGCAAGGTACAATCTACCATCCCATTAGTAAGAAATTAGTAAGAAATATATTCAGAAGGAAGATAAACATGAGAATTTACATTGAACAAGTCTTAATGGCTACAAATTAAAATTTCCTCTACTTGTGCCTGCTTTAATTCCCTAAATCTCTCTTCTGCTTCCAGGTGTCTAAAATTTCTTTTATCTCTCTCCCACATAGCTTCTAAAACCTTTTTTGTTTTGATAAATATTTAGCACTAGTTATGAGTTTAAAAACATATCCGCTTCAGGACAAAATCCTGACAGCCATTCTCATTTTCTTTAAAATATAAGGAACACTCTGCCCTACCATGCAATGTTTTGATAATGAATGAGTCAAGTAGCTTACTGATATTCACACAACAATGAAAAAATATATCCAAGGATGCAAGGAAAGAGTCCAATATACTCACCAGGTTTTGCCATTGTATATCTCATACCATTGTTACTAGGCACTTAGCCATTTGGTCAACAGCCTACCTTGTTTAGAAATAATCTCACAATCTATCTTCCAGTTTAGCTGATTCTGGAAGCAACATGAAAATTTCAGTGCTTAAGAACAAGTTTAGCAGAGGTATATAACTTATGGCTTCAGCTTGCGCATCCTCTCGAATACATACCTCTCCAGTGCCCTGTACTTAGCAGAAATGGTTCACATTTATGTTAATTGGCTCTAATTGACTGAGGATCTTAGGATAAGAGAAACCTTGAAAACAGAGTCTTGTCTGCCAGCAAAATCACTACTAATGAGCTCCACTTTCCTTTAGTGCTCATGATTTTCCTAAATGCAAAATAAGAAAAAAAAAAACACTTTTTTAAATTGTAAGGGGTCCATCATTATAATTTTGCTACATTTAATATATAATATAATTTTGGGGCATTAAACAGTCACAAGTAATAATTTCTGTCCTGTAATTGCTCTCAGCTCTCAGTTTTATTTGAAGAAGACCAAAATTTATAACTACTGAAAATTAACAGCAGGTTTGAGAAGCTAAGTTTAATTAATTATGTTTGTCCTTTATTTTCACACTTATCCATAAAATGTGAGATATATTGATCATGTAGTAATTGAAGGCTGAAAACAAGCATCGAAGAAAAATGGCAAGGAACTTAGTTTTATGAGTAGTACAATATCTTGGGAAAATACGAGAAAAAGAGGGAGGTGGAAATGGGTGAGTTAATTAGGAGCTAATCAAAGAGATAAATCTGAAAGTCATGTTTGAGAAACCCTTTCATGGTTTCTTGTGATTGTCATGGCCATTGAACAGCAGGAAATTTTTTTATATTTAAGGCATGAAGGAGGTATAGATGGCTAAAGAGATATATGATGAAATGTTGCTTTATGAAAAATTAAGCTCATTTACTTTATACAGTATGTAACTGAAAAAAGTAGAAACTTATATAAGAAAAATTTCAAAATGTGATATGTGAATTGAGATTATGAGTAAGTCTTTTTATGCTCTTTTTAAATTTTAATTTATTTTATATTTAAATATATGTGTATGAAACTTTCTCCTCACACTCATCACCCCTTCTCTTAGCTCCTGCTATTTCCCACATGCTCCTCCCTCCCTCCAATTTCTCATCCTACCTTCACTTGTGAAGCTATTTTTGTTTTGTAGTTCTTATATCTAGGCTTTATGAGTTGTTCTTTGAAAACATGATGGCTACAGTGATTTCTTGATTTACTAATTCCTTTTCTAATTTGCTGATATTTGTATGGCATGTGCAGAAAACTTCATATAACACCAGGTCTCAGTAAATTTATAAAAATATTGAAGCTTTTAAATTAGCCCTAGTAAATGCATAAAATCTTTCAAGTGAGTTATATTTGAAATTGTTATCAAAATGATTTTAACAGGCTTTTTACTTAATGAAAACTAATATAGATAAGGATTCTAAGTGTTATATCCAGACATATTAGTATGCATGTATCACTTTATACTCATACATTGTTACATTTTAATTAGGATGATAGCATAATCATGCTCCCACACTCATATTTTCTAAAGTAATTCTCATGATTTTTTTTTACAGTATGATGTTGTATATTTTACCTTTATAAAGGGCAGAGCAGTGTAGCAGTACTGAATATACATGTGCACGCTGAAAGCAATAAATTGGTGATTTTCTCCTCTGTGGGACAGAAACAAGTCAGATGGATATAAAGGAAAATCCTACAACTAATACTTTTAGAGCAGTGCTTAGTAGCAATTTCAATTTGTCATCAGCACTACATGTATTCCCAACTGTTACTTCTTTCATTCCATAATTTTTATTCTCAGATATTTCCATTTCATATCCCAAAGATAACATTTGCTCAAACATAAAAATAACATTTAACTGCCTTTATATGGCTCTTGCAAATTTATCTCCCAGATCTTGTTTCCCCTAGTTTCCTGGTAGCTTTGAAAAATACCCAAGTTAGCTGAATTCTAAACTGAATAACTGTGACATCTCCACAGCAGCACAATTCCAAAGGCCTGTTTACTAATTCTAAGTGATGGCTAACCAACACTCCTAATTTAATATAACTAACATGGAATTCTTGCTTTTCCCTCTACTTACATACTTGATGAATCTCTTATTATAGTTAGTTTATTGTTCTATTAAAACATGGATGGACAATTTAAACCAAATAAGTTAAACAAGTTAAAATGAATACAAATCTATTGTTATTAATAACTTCTTGAAATCAAGTTTGAACTGCTATGTGGATGTATGGCCATCAACTGGAATGTGAGAAATCTATCCCTGACCACATCTTAAAACTACATTTACTCTCCCACGAAAGCCATCAAATGGATATCACTCTTGATTCTTCCCATTGCTCAAGTACATAAGTACAAACATTTCCAGAAAACCTTGTTTGAAAAATATCCCTTTAAGCTTCGAATATGTTATTTTTTATCTGCTTTTCAATGTATTCTTTTTTGATTATGCAAATTTAAGCTTCTAAATCTACTATCTGAATGGAATTTAAAAATGGAAATATAGGGTAGCTATTCACTTCATTTCAGTGGATAGATGGCATTGATGAAGGCTTTTAGTGTGAGTCTGGCCAGAAAGGAAGTGTTTGAGAGCAGGTAGATTTTATATGTGGATTTGTCCGTTGAATACATTTGAGTGGATGACTTTAGAGTGGTTGATATAGAAGATGTGAATCTGCAGTATTTTTTTAGTTAAATGATATATTGTGTGTGGGCTTGTATATGGTATATTGTATACGTCAGAGGATACTTGTGGAAGTTGGTTCTTCCCTCTTCCCAGTGTGGGTCCTAGTGATGAAATTGAGTTAGTGAGGCTGGGCTGTATATGTGCACACATTTACTTCCTAAAGTGTTTTCTTTCTCTCTCCTTCCTGCCTGCCTTCTCCCCATCCTCCCTTCATTCTTCCTTTTTCATTTCTTGAAGGAGAGCAGTGTAAGCTTGGATGTCTTCGAACTTCCTCTGCAGACCAGGCTGGACTAGAAACCTGTCTCTGCTTTCTGAATATTGAGATTAAAGACATTCACTAGCATGCCCAGCTCCCTGAAGTGATTTTTACCAAATATGTTTCTAGGTTTATTTTTAAGTAATAATTTAGGGAAAAGTCTTTCATTCTAAACAGAGTCAACCAGAAAGTCCTAGAAGCAACCTGACTTACTGAAGCAGGGGAAAAATCTAATGTAGATTGAACTACAAAGAGAAAGCATAGAATGGAAAAAAATTAACTGAATGAGGAAATAACAGAGAGATTACCTCAAATCTTCTGGTTTGGATTTTACTATTGATAGCATCAGAGTAACTTCCACTGAGTATAAGCAAAGACAGGAGGAGTTGTTTTAAGTTTAAATATTTAAGACATGCAATGCTCTTCAACTTTTAAATTAGAATTATGTTAAATAATGTGTTCCAAAACTAGTTTATATATATATATATATATATATATATATATATATATATATATATATATATAAATGCTCCCATTATTCTTTCCAATTTATGAGTTCTGTCACAAATATTATTTCTCAGGGAAGACTTCCTAGAATACCTATCAAAATTAGCTTGTGAGTGTTCTAAAGCAACATCACTTTTGTTTGGAATTCATGGTACTCACTTTACTGCTATTACTACACAACCCAAATTAAACTCCTGCTACTTATTGGCCTTCAGACCTTTTTCATGGTACTCTGACATTATGTGACACATCAATTAAAATCAAATAATGACAATATTTTTAATAAGGTTTTCAGAATCCATAAATGAAATGATTTTGTAGAAATCTGACTTCCCAAATATCAGCCACAAAATGTGTTGGTAAAGAACTTGTGGCAAGAGTAACTAGTGACTTGTCAGAATGTTGGCTTTCTCTGTGGAGGTAAGGTAAGAATTGATTGAGAAATGTAGGTTTCATTTAAGTAAGTAGGCTTGAAATAATGGGAACATTACTGTACATGCTCCTTATCCTGGGTTTGAGCCCTAGCATTAATAAAATGAGGGTGGGCATTAATATGGCTGGGTAAGAAACTGCCATAAGATTGGTCACTCTGTGATTGTTAAGACCTCAAAAATTGGATACTGAGATTGAATTGGATTCTAAAATAGGCTTTAAAATACATAATTATTAAAACTGTTTTCTCTATGGAAGAATTGATGGGTCTTTGGGGAACTCATTGTAAAGAACAGTGAAATAATTCATGTTGCTAAGAATGAACAAAATTAATAATGTTAGAAGGAACTGTTTTATCATTATAGGGGGATACAGATAGACAGCTTTGGTCCATGATGTCCAAGATGAAAGCAGCTTTGGTTCTCAACCTAACAACTACACAGAATAATGCCCAGCACATAATAACAGCTTTAAAAAGTGATATTTTGTTTCACTTATTATCCTCATGTAAGCCATAGGTTAGGCATTTTTCAAAATTCTCAAACATCTGGTACAATAAGTGCCTGGCCCAAAGTAGGGATTCAGTAAATTATTACAGAATTGGTGAATATATCTACTTGTATATGTCATGGTACACTAAGTTAGAAACTATATTAGGGTAAAATCTCTTTCATTCACTGCAGTATTCAAGGACATGTAAGGATCATATAGTATCTAACACACAGTAAGTACATAATGTGTCTTTCCTCACTAAATTAGTAAACTTTAGTATATATATATATATATATATATATATATATATATATATATATATATATATATATACAGCACAGAATGTAAATATGGACTTGCTGGCCAGTCCTGATGCCACGTAGTCCCAAAGAAACTTACAAAGGTTTATATTATTTACAAGCTGTTTGGTCTTTGGTTCAAGCTTATTCCTTGCCATCTCTTATACTTTAAGTTAACCCATGTTTTTATTTGTGTTTAGCCACATTGCTTAATACATTTGCTCAGTGCAGGATTCTCAGTCTTGCTTCCCCTGCATATGGCCAACATCTCTCTGCCCTTCCTCTTCCCAGAGTTCCCCTTGTTGGGTCACCCTGCCTATACTTTCCTTCTGCCTAACTACTGGCCAATATTTTATTAAACCAATATTTACAGTGGCAAATATTTACAGTATACAAAAGCATAGTCCCACAGCACTCAGCTCTTTACTAAATCAGTATATATAGATAAACAAGAAAAATAAAGAAATAAATATTCCAGTTTTTAAGAATTGAAGAAACACTTATAAGTAAAACACTTATAAGTCATTTTATATACTTTATTCTGAAAAAAAATGTATTTAGTGAATAGCTAATTGGTAAATAGAGTGTATATTCACTTAATCATGTAAAGTTACTTTGCTTTTTTGGTGTGAGGACAGTAATTTGTGTCTCAGGAATTAGCTAGTGTTAGAGGTGATGAAGTTTGGGAAATGATGCATTCGGCAGTTTTATACCCCCAAATCAGTCACCTCACTGTTATTGGAAACCAAATGGAACTTGCTTTCAGTACTCTTATGTTGCCACTTCATGTTTAATAAGAAGCACATAAGAAGATAGCATGGTCTTAATAAGGATGGGGCTGCTCTAGAACCTGTGCATAAGTGGACTGTTTCTACCACAAATCCACTGGGTATGAAGGAGTGAGTGTCTGACACAATGTCTCTTTACTTATTAACCATTTTATGGTATCAGTCTCCAGTTCTGTGTATCTGACAAGAGAAGTGTTTTCTAGTGAATATCCAAGCAGTAATTGTTCTTTTATTTGACTATGACATATTACTTTGTAGCAGTGGGGGTTTTTTGGTCCCGGGCGGCCAGAGGCCCAGACCCACAGACCTGCTGTGCCGGACTCCTTAGCCACCAGCTAGCCACCTGCAGCTACTTAGGCTCCCAAAAATGACTCAGACACTAATATTAAGTTTATGCTGTTTGGCCTATGGCTCAGGCACAGTGCTAGCTAGCTCTTACATCTTAAATCAACCCATTTCTATTAATCTGTCTGCCATGTGGCCCGTGGCTCACCTGTGTTCCTTACATGTTGCTCCTTGGGCGGCTTGCTCTATCTGCCTGACACCACCCTGCTTCTCCTACCTATGCTCTGATTTCTCTTCCTACTTCTTCTATGGTGTCTGTCATGGCCCAAAACAGCTTCTTTATTTAAAGATTGATATTCACAGCATACAGAAAGGCATTCCACATAATTACTTCAACTTCAACGTGAATTGATACTGAAAAGTTTTTATTGTCTTCCTGGCCAACCCAAACCAGAATACACAGAGGAGATTATATCTTGGAGACTGGTGTCTTTACTTGACATGCAAATATTAGCCCACTTTCTGTACTCCTGGAGCAATTTAATTGGTATGAATTATAGTCTAAGATTTGTTTTTTATATGAATAATATTTTTCCTTCATTTTATTATTTCTTTTATTCAAAAAATGTCTTTTTTATCCCTGTATCCCCCTGCTCCCCTTCCCTTCCCTCCTCCCAGTCAGCCTTCAGCCTCCCTGCTCCCAATCCACCATTCTCTACCCTAAACGGCAAGAAGTTCCAAGGTGGGTCAGTTCAGTGTGGCACATCCACTCCAGGCAAGTCCAATTTCCTCATCCCAAAGTCAAGACTGGGTTAGGTGTTCCTCTGCAGGGAATGGTCTCCAAGGTTCCATTCCACACATAGGAACACAGTCTGATCTCACCCCCCCCCCCGAGGCTCCACATAGTGCCCATGCCAATGGACAGTTGTCTACCCTTGGAAGGCCTAGCTCCTTTTCCCAATGGATCTCCAGTAACTATTCTTGATTCAGTGAGCTGCCCAGAGCTCCAGATAGTCATAACTGTGAGAGTTTTCCTCATAATCCCTATCCCTTTCCTCATACAAATTCTCTTCCCCTGCTCTCAGCTGAACCAGGAACTCATCCAGTGCTCAGCCATGTATCGCTGCCTCCATCTCTATTCACTGTTGGAAGTAGGTTCTGTTATGTCACATAGGGTCATTATTCATTTGATTATAGGGAAAGCCCTGTGCTACAACAATGGTTTCCTGGCCTCCGGTGGCCAGAGATTCCAGACCCACAAACCTGCAGTCAGTCCCAGACTGCTTACCCTTGCACCGTTGGTCAGCCTTACACCACTGCTCAGGCCCCCAAAATGACTCAGATGCTTATATTAAGTTCATGCTGTTTGGCCTATGGCTTAGGCACATTGCTACCTAGTTATTTCATCTCAACTCAATTCATTTTCATTAATCTGTCCAGCCATGTGGCCCATGGCTCACCTGTGCTCCTTACATGTTTTTTCTTTGGTTGCTGGGTCAACCTGTCTCTGACTCCACTTTTCCTTTCCTACCTATTTTGATTCCCCACCTACTTCTTCTATGGTACTCACCAAGGGCCAAAACAGCTCCTTTATTTAAAAGATTGATATTCACAACTTACAGAAAGACATTCCCACATCAGTCCTGTTTAGACACCCCCTCCACTATTGGTTGAGGACTTAGCCAGGGACATCCTGTCAGTTCTTGGAGGTTTCCCGTAGCATCCAGTCTCTTTCCAACCCCACATTGGCTTCCTCTATCAAGATATCAATCTCTTTTGAGATTTCTAATTATGATCTTAGCAACATCAGTGTAGTTTGAGTCCAGGTCTGTCTAAACATACACTTGATGCCAGCAAATCAGTAACTATTCTTAGAGGCATAACATCAAAAGCAATCCTGTTCTGCTTTTCTCTATCTTTTTTATTTCATTGGGAGAGGAAAACTTCAACTAAGGAGCTTTTTATTGTTTTATGTATATAACATAAAGAATATTTCACCTGTAATATTGTGTGAAGCTAACTTTAGAAGTCTGATTAATCAACTGGATCTTCTCTTTACAGTGAAGTGAAGAAAGTAATATACCACTAATGTGAAGAAGAACCTACTATAACTAAGTAGTTTTAAAATGACAATATTATATACCAAATCAAGTCTCCCTCATGTTTTTGTAGCAAGTGCAAGCTAAGATTATTTTTTGCTGTTTTGAATGCATTAAAAGAGACTTAAAAACATGACTATTTGATCATACATGATAATTACACAAGAATCAAGTTTCATAGTATTAAAGTGTTACAGTAATAAAAATACACCCATTTATTTATGGATTATCTGACTAATTTTATTGTCTGTGGAACTTCAACTTGTATCTACTCAGAGTGCATACTATCTAGCCCATTACAGGAAAAATAAGCTGACCCATGACCTAGAAGACCATCCAGATGTTTTTCTTATCAACAACATGTAATTATTTTTGTTCACCTTTGTTGCATCATACTTTATAGCTTCATAGGATTCTGCTGAAGGGGCCTATAAGGTAATTCAGTGGTTAAAATCACATCAGACTTTCCCAGAAGACCCTAGCATCTAACATCCAAATCAAGGGTCTTGAAACCTCATTGTAAATCCAGCTCCAGGAGATCTGAATCCTCTGAACTTCATGGGCACCAGCAATTATGTGCACATCCCACCACCCTAGACTTACATACATGAACATAATTAAAAGTAACTAATGAAATATTTGGAAAAAAAGATTCTTGTCAAAGCACACTAAAATATTTCAGGACTTTAATATGATATAAATAATCGATGTAATTTTTCTTACCAAGAGCATTCACAGATGAGAACATATGATTTTCAAATAATCCATATCTTTCATCTTTCCTTCTGAATGTTGTTTTGTATTTTTAACTCTATTACACAAATACCTCCTATTAAATTATATTTTGATGGGATAACACAAAGTAACATAGATCTCTTATAATGTAAATATTTTAGCATGACAAAGTAATATGATTATAAGGATGCTTAAGATACCATGTTGTCTTTCTTTTCTTCTTCTCCTGAACAGAATTGAACATAAAATTCCCATGGAAAAATTTAGCTTACTATAGTCTTTATTATTTTCAAATAGGGTGCTTATTTTTGTAGTGTGTCAGCACTAAAATTATTTGTAACTTAGGTACCTAACAGTACATTTAGTGTTGTTCATTTTAAGGCTTTACATGGCTTATGAATGAGGCATTAACTCCAGTTACTGAAACCTTGATTTTCAATTATGGGTGTGGATCTTAAATTCTGGGAGCAAAATCTTCTCAGGTGGGGTTATGATTAAGGGGCAGAATGCACATACTTTATTTTCCACGCATGCTTTGAAGCCCTTGTGTATAAGAACAAGATTTTTTTCTTGTGAATTCCAAAGCACACAGAGAATGTGTTAAAAAAATGTTCTGCCTAACCACTTTGTGAACATCTTTCTTTTATTTATTTCTTTTTTTAAAAGAAAGGATGGTTTATCTAATTGAATACTTTATATTGGAAAGCAATCAAGTTTCTCGGTAAATGCACTTCCCTGTGTGATCGATTATAAATTAGCATTTTATTTATACTGTGTAATATAGTTCTCCTCAGAAGTCTGATTGGAAAGCCAAGTACTGTTGTGTTCTCCAAAGTGGTTTTGATGGAGTGCTAATTATGCTCTACTTCAAGAACAGTGCTAAGGGGGGACTGCATTCACCTTACTATAGAAAGAAGATCCAGTTGATGAACCTCTCAGGCTAGCTTCACACTATCTTATAGGTGGCAAGGAAATGTGAAAGCATATTTTTGACCAAAGAAATAACTCCATTTACATACCATTAACATCATTTTCCCTCTCTAAACAGCTTTATAGCCAGGGTATGATTTTTTTTTCAGAAGAGGGTAAAGTAACACAGAAGATAATGAGTATCAATTCACAACACCGGTTGACTATGGCATTAACTGGTTTGTAGAATGACTATATTTTAAAGTAAATCTAGCTTGAATGAGTTGTTGTTCCAGAAAGAATAACAACTTAATAAATTAGCTCTGAGTAAAGATGAATGCCACATTCAACTTAAAGAACAAGTGCAAGTAAAGGCAATATTTTTCACTTGTACCAAACAAATCATATAATTATTTGCTCTTTTATTTTAGCTTAGCTCAGGGAGGCTTGATGTAGATATTGCTCAATATAACACAATATCAATTTTTAATAAAGAATAAAATATGGGACAAAAGTTTAACTTCACCTTCTATTTTCAAACTATTCTTTCCAAGCTCCAGTTTTTAACCATGAAACACATTTCAGCTTAGATACAATATATTAATGGATGAATTGATATATGTATATGTGTATTCAGATATATGAATGACTTCTCTGTCATTGCTAGAGGATTATAGATTTCTACTCATGATATGGAACTTAGAAACCATTTAAAATCTGAGTAGTGTAATTGTAAAAATGTGATAAAGCTGAATCCAAGTGAGCATCCCTCTACAGTCACAAAGATTCTTAAGAATCTCACCTTGATAACCATAGTATTAAATTCATACTTTTAAATAATGTAACTAAAGTCATTTTATAGCTACTTATTTTTACCAAATGTCACAGTTACTTCATTATACAAAGTATAATTTATTTTTATATTCACCATCATATCAAAGATTACTACTATGGTATGTAGTCAATACATAGTTGTTATATTCAGAAATGAATCATCTTAGGGGTTAAGGAAAATAATTAGAATTTACAGAATTTGACTTGCCCAAGGTCATTATGCTGGAACAGGGTTTGGCACAAGTTATTAGTATCTGCTTCAAGAAGTTAAAAATGGAAACTTACTCTCTCCACCCATCTCTTCCCTCTCCCACACATTCCCCCACCCTCCATTTCTTATAGTGTAATCTCCTTTTAAAAACTGTTTCAGTAGTCTATAATTTGGTGTACTTCCTCAATAAAATAAACTCTTTAAAAAGTAATAATAGTTACTTGTTATGGAAGATTTAATTTTGCATAACACACTGTAAAAAATTCTTTTTACTTATTGAATTATTTATTTTAGCTACAAATCTACAAGGTAGGGGTTATTATCTTCATATATAAAATATATTATATAAAAATATCACCAGTGGTAGTTTGAAAGTTTTGATTAATGCAAAATAATACACTTAGGATAAAGATGTGTTGTTTGGGGGAAGAAAACAATTATGCATGAAACCTAATTGATTGTTTTTAACATTATATTTGTTATTTATGATTCTAACAATCTGTCTGTTTCATATATGGATAGGAAATATCACACTCAGGGAAAATGTGTTAATATGTCTTTAACAACTTCTATGCATTAGGCAAAGTACTTGGTGCTTAACACACTTAAATGTCACAAGAATCTTTTGAGACTCTTTTAAAGATTCTTTAATTAAAAATGAGGTAACTAAGATTCAGAAAATTATGAAATTTATCCAAATATTTAAATTTTCTACCAAAGAAAACACAAGTAGACCAATAGCACTGTCAGAATCCTTAGACTTAGAATGTATACGAATTATGTCTTAAAATAAAACCAAATGGTCTTGACTACATACAAAATAGGGAACTTTTTTCCTGTGACCTGGTAAAAATGTAGAGGAAATGACAATGGAAAAATCAGGTCTGTTTGGAACCAAATTTAGTTCTGTTTAAAACACTGAAGTTCCTTCAAAGAAATTAAACTCATGACCTTGGTCTACATGAAATGAAGCCAGACAAATTAACCTGACATGCATGCTTATATAAGAAATTCTTGAAAAGAAATAGCTGATTAAACCAGGGAATCATAATTTTTTGAGAAAATTCAAGTATAAAAGTATGTATTTGAAAGATAGTTTGGTATAACATATAATATGCTATCAACTTCACAAAAACCACATGAAACTGAAAACTTGATCTAGAACAATGTAATTTACAAACTATGTTTGTTTTTATTATTTGTTTATATTGTATCTATTTTAAAACTTTGGAAAAAAGTCTCCTTTGATTTTCCATTGGGAATTGGCGAACACCACCAACAAACAAACTCACCATATACTTTTAAAAATGATTTATGGATCACAAGAATTGCATCACAGTTAACTACAACATAAACATTGATTAAAATAACATTTCTAATGACGAACACCACCAACAAACAAACTCACCATATACTTTTAAAAATGATTTATGGATCACAAGAATTGCATCACAGTTAACTACAACATAAACCTTGATTAAAATAACATTTCTAATCAGAATAGGCAAGTTGTCAGCAAGCTAAGATGGTATCTGCTTTATTTTTAACAAGTGTAGCAATAAGCTCTGAAACAGCTAACTCAAGTGATAAGGATTTTCCCTCAACAAAACAGTCAGATATATGAGAGAAATGATTTAAAAAATCAGTGAATTTCACTTGGTTTATAACTATATGGTGAAGAGAATAGGCATTTTCAAAGCAAATTGTAGGATAGGAAAATACACTATTTAGTAGGCCTGTTGTTTCTAAAAGCAAACGTTTTCTGCTTTCTGGCTGACTACTATCCCCTTTTGCTGTCTCTTGACTGCCTGCAAAACTTACTGAATTTACAGTTCAAGTATGGGTTGGCACCACTTTATGCGTGATAGAGAAAGTTATTTACTATCTCTCTCTCTCTCTCTCTCTCTCTCTCTCTCTCTCTCTCTCTCTCTCTCTCTCTCTCACACACACACACACACACACACACACATACACACATACACACAGACACACACACACACACACACAGAAACACACACCACCCAATACCTTATCAGTGCTTATTCTCAAGCATAAAATTATTATGAATCTTGTTTCTCTCTCAGTCCCAGGTCTATTAGCTTTCTTGATATATCTGACCACTTGGCTCTGCATGTGGAGGCTGTTTCTGCTTCTCTTGCATTCTCTAAGTCTCATATTGGCATTGAACATTCTTTGCAGTTGTAAATGGCCTTCAACTTTTAATTCTCCTTTTTCTACTTCCTCCATGCTAGGATAATAGCCATGTTCCACCACAGCCCTATTTATGTCACATTGGGATCAAAGCCACGATTTCATGCATGCTAGGTAATCCATCTACTAACTGAGCTAAATTCTCAGCATACATCCTTTCCATTTTTGCAACATATTTCCTGCTTCTTCTACTTATCTCACCCCTAAGACTGTTCATTAAACTCTCCACATAGTTAAAATCTTCTCATAACTACAGTACATTAGGAACATTTTGTAGAGTCATTCTTTTAGTTTTTATTTATTAAATTCCTCAACTCGTGCATATTTTGCTTACTATAATATCTTTAGCATATTTTATAGGATTCTGTGTTTAATGAATAAAACTTGTTAAATAAGAAAACACTATGAGATATGAAATATTTCTATGTTTAAACCTATTTCACTAATAAAGATATAAATCAATTATCAGATAGAAGGGATAACATAACATAAGCCAGCAGTGCCTCTGAAGGAATAAATTGTTACAAGTATATATTTAAAATAGTTCTGGTAAGGAAAGGTTGAGAGAAGGCAGATTAAGCTATAATAATATTTATAACCTAAAGGTGGGCCAGATTTAAATGTGTATTTTGGCCACTTTCCATTCTATGCTGATCTGTATTACTAAAAAGTGTTATGATTTATACTCATTTCTTGGTCTAGACTGGCTCAGGATCTTAGTTTTTCTTTAAGATTTATTTGTTTTTATTTGAAAGAGGGGGAGGGAAGGGGTATGTGTGTATGTTCTCTAGAGCAACAGGAAAAGAACAATGGAGTGGATATTTGATATACATATATATTAAAATAATTTATTATGTCATCTTATGTTAAATAGTAACAACAGTTGTCTCATACTGGGGAGGTTGGGAATTCAGTAGTTGCATGGTCCTTGATTCTGGCTACGTGCAAAAGCAGTCAGGGTAGTCTCACAGTGAATGTCTCACACTGGAGACAACCTGTGTGCCATGGTAGTCCTACTCTGGTGCCCCAAAGCTGAAAGGTCTCTGAAGAGTTGCTGGTCCTGTATCAAATACCAAAACTTGGAAATGCAGCTTTTGATATTAGTGAAGGAATCAGAAGCAACAAAAGAGTCAAACAATTGTGCAGCAAAAATGAAGACCAGTCCAACTGGAGGAATGGATGGCCAAGCAAGCAAAGAGTGTAAATAATATTCCTTCTGCCATGCCCTTTTTCATCTGGTAAATCACCAAAAGATGTTGGTCATACTCAGAGTGAGTCGTTCCACATCAATAAGACACTCAAGTTTACTCAGTTTAATGTAAAACTTGGTTAGTTAATACTAAAACTAACTATCACAGTGTATGTGGATACTAGTGGAGGTCAGAAGGCAACAGACCCTCTTGAGCTGGAGTTACCGGCAATTGTGAGCTACTCAATGTGGTACTGAAAACTGAATTTGGGTCCTCTCCAAGACCAGTAAGTGATCCAAATTGCTGAGTCACCTTCCAAGTCCAAGGATCCCTGTCTCTAAATATGCTTCTTTCTTTCAGGAAAATGAAGCATCTAGAACATAAGTGGTGTATGTAATTACTCCAAAAAATTAATTTAATCCAAGGAGAAAAGTTTGTCACTGAAATGAATTAAAAATACTAGCATTTCTGGTAACACTTACCTAATTATGTATACTATCATAGTACCTTCAAGATAAATATGTAGTTGATTCAGGAGAATAAAATTAAGTTGAAGGTAGATACTCTATCATTAGATAATAGAAAAGTGTTTATGTAAAAGTCTAGCTAATAATATAAAAAGATCAAGCAAATGTGAACTGCCTACTGCATACTACTGGAATTATTTAGTGGTTGTATTCAAATTTGAATATAAATGTTTCTGAACAGTTAGAATTTGTTGTGTTAAGTAATTTTCAATATATTGCTGGAAAAGTTTAGTTTTTTATACTAAATTAATATCTCTCAGTGAACATATTCTTTGAAATGTACTTGCTTTTTATAATTATAGTGTTCTCTGTTTAATAATAAATCTGTTTTTAAAAATAGTTTGTACTGACTAAAATATAGATTGTGTATGTGTCAATTTTGCTATCTTAAAACCCTAACAATTAATGTGGGGACAAATATAAACAGAATGAATTATAGATAATCAAGGACATCTGATTGTCACATAATAACCACTGGTTGTACTACAATAAAACATTTTTATGCTTAGAGAACATTCTGTATTGCACAATGCTGTTATCTGCTAAGCCTGTGCCTCTTTGAATATAGTATGTCTTCAGATATCTGTTCCATGTTCTAATCAAATTGTGCCATGCACTTGTCCCTGTCTAAAAGTAACAGTTGCCTAAAATACAGGAAAAGAAGTACTGCAAGATCTCTCGGAAGGAGACATACCCCTCCCTCCTTTCTGTCTAGGAGACTAAGAGTCTTCAGAGTGGGCTCCTATTCTCTGTTAGATTGAGGGTAACAATTTAGGTGCAAGATGATGAAAGGGATAGAAGAGAAGTTTTGCATGTAGCCTATAAGGCCTGGGTAAGAATAAAATGCTATTTGCAACCAATTTGGGAAACTTTTAATTATTTAAGAACTGGGACAGCTTTAACCTATTGAATGCTTGTCTTCTGTGCTTGTCCCATAGGTCAGAGTGAATGAAACTTTGAGAGAGTCTCTAAGGAAGGCTTCGGCAGGAGACAGACTTGTGGTTTGTGTTTTAGAAAGACTTCTTCTAGTAACTTTTAAAATGATCAATTGGATGGATTTGATGACAGGTGCAGGGGAATTTATTTCAAAACATTGGAAAATAATTGAAGTAGAAGGTAAAGTGCAGAAGTGAATAAGACAATGTGAATACTATTTTGGAGAAATTATTTTACAGAGTCATTGACAACTGGAAAGGGGTGTGGCTACAACTGGCATTGGAGAATGATTTAGAATCCCAGGATTCCAGCTTAAACCACTGTGGAAAAGTATCATTTCCTAAAAGAGGAACAAGGTGAAATGGTGTTTCTAGCTTACTTTTTCTGTTGCTTGGTTTATTGGCTTTTATTAATTCATATTCTGAGGACAGATATATTCATAAGCAACAGGCAGAATTGCTAACACATTTATCATAAATAGTGTGTATATATCACCTTTATTACTTATACACAGAGACCTGATAATGGAAGAGATGGAAGGGGTGAGCAGCAATTAAGGAGTACCTATTATACTCCTTTGTCTTTTTTGAATCATATTCATACTGTGCAGAAGATAATAATATCACCATTTTACAAGTGAAATTCTCCAGCTTACAGAACCTCCATGACTTAGCAGGAAGCTCCTGGCCCATTTTCTCAAAGTGAGATACTGGCATCATTTTAGTCCAAACCTTGTTCTGTCTCAGAGGTTTTGGTCTTTGAACTGCATATAAATTAGAATGAAAAGAAGCAAAAGAATCGATATAAAGGAGAAGAACATGATTGAAGTTTAAATGGTGGATTTATCACTGGCCAAACAAATAAACTCTAAAACAAATGAACGAACAAAAACAGTCCACTGGAAGGGAAGGCCAAGCATTATCCACAAGTAGTTCCTACCCTCAACTAGGCAAGTTCATCATGGTCACTAAGAGGGTTAAACAGGATATGAGCTCGGACAGAAGTCAGAAGCTCTCAGGTGACCTCTGTGTAGCCAGGAAGTAAATTGGTGTCAATTTTGAACCAAAGCATGCTTTCAGAATGGTATTTTATAGTGTGGGCTGCCATAGATCCTCACATGATTTCCGGCCTGGGCAAGTAACAGAGAGTAGGCTGTTAGAAGCTTTTATAGAAGTGCCACTGCATAATGTTACAGCTGCTGGATCCAGTACTTTAAAATGGGCTTGTTTCATTTTTTTAAAAAGTAAATGGTATTGCATTTTATAAAAGGATTCTATCTGTGCTGGATTGAGAGCAGAGGCACAAACACTGGCCCTTCGCTACAGATTATTTGATAAGTAAAGTTGCGCAGCACCAAAAGCAGGGTAAAGGTGCAAACCTCACATTTGTTTTTGTTCTCTGAGTAACAAAGACTTTCTTTTATAAATGTGAAGATTTAGATAACTCTTTATGCAGCAATCTATTGAAAATATATACAAATATAATCAAATATTTTCTGTCACTCATTACTACACAATAGATAAACCCATATTTTTATAATTTAACAAAAATATCCAATTTATATAACATATAAAAGAAGAGTTATCGACTTGTTTTCTCCTCAAAAGACTGTAGCTATTAAACTCCTTAATTACTTCATTTTCACTCTCTGTGTAACATTGGCACTTTAGCACTTCAAGTACAAAAATGATTAATGAGCCTGATAATTCATTCACACATATATTACTTTGCAGCTTGACATAACCCTGAAGCTTATTCTCTGGTTCTAACCACAGGCATACCTTCCAAGAAAATTATCTTATTGCATATAAAATGCATAATCATTTCAAAATGTAAATAATTAGAGCCACCTCCTGTTTTATATGCAAATGGAAAGAAAATAAATAAAATGAATTCAAATGCTGATAATTTTAAAACAAAGTATCAATCCATAGAGAATATCTTGATTTTTGTGCTATAACTGTGATGAGAAATTCAATTTTGCTTTGAGTTCAACTGTCATCTATCTAAAAATGTACCTTCTTAAAATGGTTGAGTGAAAAGGAAACACTTCTAAGTTCTATATTATATCCAAATGAGCAGTGTTAACATGGTGAAAAGAAAATGTAAAAGTATATTAGAATTCAGGGAGTAAGATTTTGTTTGAATGACTGAAAACATCTGTAGGAGACTATTTATATTAATAATCCTTGACTTTCATTGGTGGCATAATTCTTTTATATGTACTAAATTTAATTTTTTCCCGTCTCCAAAATTCAGACTTGTCCACCTGTTTCTAGAGCTTAATCTCTTAATTTTAATCAGTGGTACTGTTGTTGTTTCTTCCTTCAGTTTTCATGCTGTATTTAGCTCCTTTTTGGCATGATAACACTTCTCCACATGCTTTTCACCTAAAGCCTCAGTTTTATCCTAACTCAGTATCACATCTGGAAGGACAGATGAACTTTTGCTCGGTGCTTAGAACTGTGCTTGTCACACTTGTTGCCATGACACCACATCATAGCCACTCAAAGGTGAAAGAGGCAATTCCCATGGGCTTCCCTTTGTGAAGAGAAAAGCAAAACTGTAGACCATGTTGTGGACTCAAAATCATGTCTCTTAGCTATATTGTTCAAGTAAGTAAAGGAATAGCATAAATATTGGCTTCCATTTGCTTATGTGAGAAAAACATTTTTTTTTTTTTTTTTTTAGGAAAAATGTATTTGTTCCACTGAAACGGGCATGGTCAAATTAGTGCAATGAAAAATTTAAAACCATAAACAGACTTTTCTAGGGCACAGATAATATCATTTTCACTGAATAAATCTAAACTGTAAATGCAGCTCTATGGCTATATGTTGTTTACTGAGAGTTTTTTGGATAGTGAAAAAAAAACACAATTTTTAAAAATCTGGGAAGAATAAAATTGGGAGTTTATAATTAGATTCTTACTTGATCACCTTCTTAAAATGCAGGAGTCCCATATAAGAAAAGTTTTAGTGTAAAGTATGTCCCATGAATTATATGAACTATACTTATGCTTTGAAAAATCTAATTGTTCATCTGAAACGCTGGTTACATCAGGGGTCCTATATTTTTATAAACTAAATGTGGAAAACTCATTTATAAGTGGTACTTTATAGATTGCAAAGATCATTTGAAATAGTGCATATTCTGAGGTTAGTGACTAATAAGATTATTCCCATATCCCCAAATGTCATGGAAGTAGGAGGAAATGTGGAAACAGTAAATCAAGAGTGGGTGCCACTTCTGGAGCATGCACATATTCTTCAGAACTTGCTTAGATGACTTGGCGCCTGAGGGCCTAAACTAGCCTCCTTCATGCCTACTCCAGTCTACTGTGGCCTACACAATATGGCACTGTCTCAAACAGTAAGTATCACACTAGCCCACATCAGCCCACAGTCTCCTGTACTTGCCTGGTTAGAGTACTTCTCTGGCAGAAGGTGCTGCTCTCTGGAGGTACATTAGGGCAGTCTTGATATGAGTCTCTATTCCTGTTCTGTTCTCTTTTAGAATGTCATACTTTTGAAGTTGTATAGGGGCTTTACACACTAAAAAGCTTTTCTGTGGTGGTGCTGCAGGATACCTAATGAAAAAAAAGCATAGCTCAATGTATCCTGTAAGGGTTTAAAATTTCTTAAGAGGAGAGTGTGAATTCTTTTGGTTTGTGGTTTAGACTAATGAAAATAATTTAACGTAATGATGCACATCTTGGACATGTAGAAAGTGATGACACATACAGTTGGCTTTTTGTATAAAACAGGAAACCCAAGAAGAAAATATGTCAAAGGAATAGGAATTCTATTGCTAAGAAGATACTTAGATACCTCCAAATTAAAACAGCTTGATGGCAAAAGATAAAACAAAGTGTATGACTTTTTTCTGTGTGTACACTAGATTGAACCCAGGTCCTAAAATATGTGTTCAATCTACATCCACATTAGAACAACTTTATCATAGCAAAGAGCCTCATATTAACTTTATGAAATACATTCATAAAACTTTAAGTACAAAATAAATTATAATTCTTCTGTTTAATAGTTATGCTACAATGCTGTGTCTTCTATGATTCAAATTACTTTAATCATGATATAGTACATAGAAGGCCTAAACTATGAAAGTTCAATTTTTATGTGGCTTTGTAAAATTAAATTTGTGTGAAATTTAAGACTGCGGCCTCTTAAAATGCCCACACTCGCTCCAAATTCACATGAAATTTAGGACTTTAGCTTCCTAAAATGCCTACACTGAATCCATTACTTGAAGATTATAGTTAGTATTATCACTCAAGTCCTTAAAAAGTCTATTTTAAAACTTCATCAGTTAAAGAACGAGTTAATCCCTGAATTAATAACAAACACATAATGTCAGGGCCCAACATATAGTTAATGAGAAAAAGGATTAGATAGTTATATTTTTATATATAAACAGAATCAACATTGTGAAATCTGTTCTAATACAAATGCCAGTTTGAAGAATAGAGCATATTTAAAGCCAAACCAATGCATTTACTGAATTTCGTTACAGTTCTTCTATTGTGAAAATAGACTCAGTTGAGTATCCAATGTCCATGTATCACTTAACAGTTATATTGAAATTAATTTCAGTATTTTCCCCAATTGACTGCATTGTCTGGTCAGGAACCATGATAACAAAGATGTCTGGATTTCTTGTCCAGCTGGGCAGCGTAGTAATAAGGATTATTCAGCAGCAATGTCTGGCCTAAATTTATTAAACAAGAGGAGAATGTGCATAAACCAAGCACAGAAGCTGAACAAATCTGGTCAACAACAACAAAAAAAAATAACTTTGGTAACAGAAATTAAAAAGCATGCCTTCCAATAATTTATGCCAGAGGTACCAGACCAAATTCTGGGCCAGCCTGTTGATCCTTAATATGTGGGAGAATTTTAGCAGAAGGAGCAGTGAAGTTACTGAACTGTTGTCTCTTCCTATCCAATTTAATACAAAATATTATTGAAACCAGTAAGACTACACTGGTATTTATGTCTTTTCCAATGCTTTTCTAAATGAGTTTTGTAGTATTAGAGCATAGTGTTAAATTGATTCACCTTTTTTAGGATGAGAATTGTAAGCAATTTTGATTAGTTTTTTTTTCTATTTCCATCTTCTGACATATTCTGTTATACCTAAGGAAAAAAAAAACATACATTTGTTTCTACTGAAAATAATTTATATTCAATAGCATTTTTAGTGACTCCGCAGAATTTAATCTTTGTATGCTTGAATGTTAACATTTGTAACTGCATAGAGATAAGTTTTACAGTTCTCATAATAGTAAGTTTATACCTCAGATATTATAATTGAACGTGAAAACAAAACTCACTCTTGAGTTTTTATATAGTAAAGCAAAGAAGTGTTTAAAAAAGAAAAATAATTAGGATGTTTTTACATAACTATTAAACTCAGTAAATTAAAGCGACCAGAGTACCATGACAGACATAACTCTACTGATTGTTCAGTTAAAAATTTCTAAGTGAATGAATGATAAGACAAAGAACCTCCAGGAAAACACCTTTCTCTAACAAAGTTGTAATGACCACCAACATTGGGGGCCTGTAGACACTTTTTCTGTTTGTATCAAGGAGTCTTGTCACATTGTTCACCTCTAGTTTTATCTCCCTTATTTTCTGTTTAGATGACTTTTGGGAATATGATCCAGGCATATAATCTAATTTGTATCATGACCCAGATTTTCCTCTGGTTCATGGTCCTTATATGTAATATCTTTCTAATAGTAATAGCAAAGTTAAAGCTACTTGCATGCCCTCTTTAGCCCACATACAAAATATCAGTTATTTCTACTGTTCCACTTGAAGTTTGTCTCAGTCTATTGAAACTTCAATTATTCTATTGATCCCTTTCTTTTCCTCTCCCTCCCCTCCCCTCCCCTCCCCTCCTGTCTCCTCTCTTCTCCTCTCCTCCCTTCCCCTCTCCTCTCCTCTCTGTTCTCTCTTTCTCTTTCTTCCCACACACATGCACAGGCACATGTACACACACACACACACACACACACACACACACACACACACACGTATTGCACAACCTTACTAGTTTCTCTTTCTCATTCACTTAAACAATCTAAATTAAATGTCTATTATGTGTCAGGAATCGTTATAGACTCTGGGGGTATCATGAGCACAATAAATACATAGTTCTGTTTTCATTATTAATTTTATGCCAGAAAAATGTGAAGGGGGAATTTTAAACATTAGTCATTTTCACTTGTGTAATGACCCTTTATCCTAAATTTGTTTCAACTGTCCTAATTTTAAAATAGTCTGAATTATTTACCTGCATTTCATGTGTAGGTGACCTAATTTGGTTTTGAAAAATGCGGTCCCCTGAAGACACATTTATTTTGAAAAAATAACCACTTCAGGAATTTTTTTCCTGAGTGAAGGTAGATTTGTTTTAATAGCTAGAAGAAAAGAAACTTCAAAATAGTTAAATATTTTTAATATTGAAAAATAAATATACTTATTTGTAGACATAATTTATTTAAAATTCAACTTTTAGATAAATCAATAACATGATGTGAATATTCAGCAACATTTTATAAACTTAAACATGAGTTATTGTTTATGAGAATATTACTTTAAAACAAGAAATAAATATTTATTTTTGATTTTGATGTAAAACACAAATACTAAAAAAGAATAATTTGCTTAGTGTACTGTGATGGCTATCCTTGGTTGTCAGCTTGACATAGTTGGGAAGAAAGACTCTCAATTGTGTATTTGCATTTGCTGTATTGGCCTGTGGGCATGTATGTGAGGCATTTTATTGACTGCTAATTGATATAAGAGAGCCAAGATCACAGTGGGTGATACTATGCCATGGCACATCAGCCTAGGCTGTATTAAAAAAGTAGGCAAACACTGAGCTTGGAAACAAGCCACTAAGCAGCATTCTACCATGGTCTCTGCTTTAATCTTTTTTTCTAGGTTCTGGCCTTGACTTCTTTCACAGATGAACTGTAACATATTACTTAAATAAAACCCTTTTCTTTCCTCATTGCTTTTAGTCAGTATTTCATTACAGTAACAGAAAATCAAACTAAGATGTGTACATAAAAATACTATGAGAAAATGGGTGTATTATGTTTAGTAGTGAGTATGCATCTCATCATAATGATATGCCAAAATTCTGAATGATAATTTTTGACCTATAGCAGCAGAAATGTTATTTTTATCTCCTCCTTTTCTATTTATAGGCTTGATTTCAGTTACTTTCTTCTTATTATAAAGAGATACGATGAATAAGACCAATTATAAAAGACAGAGTTGATTGGGGGCTTACTTACAGTTTCAGAGGGTTAGTCTATGACCATCATGGCAGGGAGCATGGCAGCAGGTAGGTAATAATATAACTGGAGCAGTATTTAAGAGGTTACATGTTGCGATAGCAAATGTGAGGTAAAGAGACCAAGAAAGACAATGATAGGGAGAGTGAGAAAAATAGTGAGATGGAGAGGGAGAGGGATAAAGAGAACCAACTGAAATGGCATGGCATGGGCTTTTGAAACCTCAAAGTTCAACCCCAACAACATACCTCCTCCAAAAGGTAAATGCCCCCAAATCCTTCCCAAACAGTTCAACCAAGTAGAGCCCAAGAGTTTATGTATATGAACCTATGGGCCAAGTTTTATTCAAACAACTATAGGCTTCAAATGCTTAAACATTTTATGTCATTTCTTGTTTCTAATATTGTAGTCCTTCCTCATTCCATACTGATAGTCATAGGTAAATCTCACAGCTTCCTTAATAAATGATTTGATCATCACTGTATTTTTGACTTTTCATTTGTTAGATGCTTAAGCATTCCCATCACCTTTTATGTGTTTGTTAAGTCTCATTGTGTTGGTAAGAACAAGCATTACTAGTTAGTCTAAGGGACAAGTTTAAAAGACATATCCTTTACCTATGTTAGGACACCTTGCTCAGCCTTGATGCAGGGGTGGGATGGGGCTTAGTCCTGTCTCATCTGAATATTAGGCTTGCTGATTCCTCATGGGAAGCCTTATTCTTTCAGAGGAGAGTATGGGGGATGATGGGTCTGGTGGGGCGGGAGGATGGGGAGGAGATAAATGGATGAGAGGGGATTTGTGTATGTAAAAAATAAATTATTAAATAGAAAGACGTAAAACAACCCCTGATAAAATAAAAGATGAATTTGCTGATAATATTTTCTCAATATTTTAGCTAAAGCTAGTGAACATAGTACATGTAGTAGTATATTTAGCACATGTGGCATCTATGTTATATATTCATGTGTATATGTATATATAATAATATGGCATTAAGCATAATATATTATGAATCTCTAATATGTCCAGAAATTTATTATGTATGACAGATAATATGGATAAACAATGATGAGGAAGAAAATGAAAACTGGGATAATAAGACATATGATGGAGAATTTTCCATAATAATTTGTAATTTTGTTGAAAACTATATCCATAGACATAAATAATTAGAAATACTTCCAATAAAAAGATACTCAAAGATATACACTGATATATATATATGAAATGATGTACATTGTTTATATACACCTACATTTAATTTTCTACTCTCAATCCTATATCCTTCCATAATGCTATAGGAAGTGGAAATGCTATTAATATTTAAAAATATTAATTTTTGAAATCCATAAATACAAGGGTCATAATTTATATTAATTTGTGCTTTTTTAGCTTCCATCTTTAATACTTCTGATGTTCAGTAATGAGACTTTATCATTTATGTTTTATCCTAAATATTTTATATTTATATTGACGTTATAAATGGGATTATTTTCCTGATTTTATTTTCAGACAGTTCATTGTAGATGTCTAAAAAAATAATTGCCTTTTGTATTGTGACATTGCATATTTCACTTCACTAAATTTGATTAGTTCTAACAAATTGTTTTGTTTTGTTTTACAGTTTTCTCTATATATGACCATACCACTTTGTTTTGGGACTATGCTCTTGTACACTGTAAATACTTGTTGCTCCTATTGGTTTAATAAATTGCTGATTGGTCAAGTAGCTAGACAGGAAGTAGAGGAAGAACAAACAGATTAAGTGAATTCTGGAAAGTGGAAGAGCAGAATAGGAAATGCAGTCAGACACAGAGGAAACAAGATGAGAATACTGCACTGAGCAAAATGATACCAAACCACGTGGCTAAATATAAATAGATATATGTGTTGAATTAAAGTATAAGAGTTAGCACATAATAAGCCATAAAGCAATCAGCCTGTGATTAATATAAGCCTTCTTGTGATTATTTGAGACTGCAGGTCTAGACATGGTGGCTAGACAGGGCCAGAAATGAGTGACTATGCTTTTTAAACAAATTACTTTTTTGTAGTGAGATGTTCCTTGTTTCTGCCTAGTCCTGCAGTCTGGATGAATCTCTCCCACATGAAGTCCTGCTTACAAAATAATTACTCAGAAACTTATATTAATTATAAATTGTTTGGCCTATGGCTCAAGCTCATTACCAACTAGCTCTTACAACTTAACTAATTTCTATTAATCTAGGTCTTGCCATATGGCTTTATGTCCATGTGGCAAGATATAGATTACTTGTTTTCTATTACATATTACTTCCCTGGTCACAACTCACAGTGTCTGCTCTGAACGTACCATTCTCCTCCCAGTATCTCTCTTAGATTTTCTGCCTGGCTATAGCCTGCCTTGCCTTTTTGGTCTAGTCAAAAAGGAAGTTTTTAAATTTAATATAGTAAAAGCACATATAATAAAACAGTTATCAAGGAAGAATTATATAGCTACAATATCTACTCTGTTTGGATTTGGCAAAGTTAAAGAAAATATTATATCATTTATTCTATCTTTGTGAGTCTAAAGTTGAATATATAATTTATTTTTATCATTACTAAGCAAATCTATAATTATAACTACCTAGTCTTCAACTCTATCAAAGACCTGAGTAGTAAAATACTATTACCAGAGTAAAAGTAAAAGCATGTAAGCAACTTCCAAAAATTGCAAGAAATGACAAAGACAGCTAGCAACCTGGACTGTTAGCCTGCTCCTCTACAACATTGGGACATTTATCTTCAGGCTACAGGCCTAGAATTTTTGATAGACTTTTTAGTGAAGCAGGAAATTTGAAAGACTCTTCTGCTTATTTTGGTAAAGTTTGTCAGATGTTTTTCTCTGTGTCTTGAAGAATGTTTGGCAGTTTCTTCTGTGAAGCAGGAACCTGAAGGATCACCCTGCCTGTTTTGGCAAAGATTAGTGGTCAGCTTTTTATGGGAACTGCATGTCAAGTAGTCCAGTGAAGAACAGTTTCTTTCCCAAATGGCTAGCTTTTGCCATATTGGAAACAAATTCCATCACAAGTTTCTTCAGTGCCTGTCATCCTCTTTGAAATAATTTGTGTTGTCAAGAGGAGACATATCTCACTGCCCTAAAAAGTCTAAGTTCTTAAAATATTATAAATGCTATATTCTGTATATCTTTGAAGTGTTTGAGGATTACATACTTCATTGAAATATCTTTGTGTAGCTAGAAGACTTGGCATGGTTGTAAATTTCATTATCATAATTGACAAACTATTAATCTGTATTTCCTAATGTATCATTAAATGAATTACATAAACATAATACCTTAAACAAGAGTAGAAATATGCCTACAACATACCAAAATTAAACTTAAATTTGTACTAAAACCCCAAATCCATATCAATGTAAAGTATTTTGAGTTTAACAGTTGTTTTTTGGATCAAAGTCGATTCAATAATCTATCTTATTGTTTGCACATCATATCCTCCTTTTTTCTTTAGAAAGATATTTTATTTATAATCAACCTTCTTTAAGTAATAACAAACATTTATAAACAATGTTTTGGGAATTTGGGTATAGCTATATATACAACTTTCTTCTGAATGGGGGCATTTTTTTTCTTTTTTAGGACTTTATCTTCTTCTTTTTGTCTCAAACATACACATATTTTTTTTTAAAAGTTCTTGAGAAAATTTAAAATTATGGTTAAATCCTGACTAGTTGTCTGTGAGTCTATATTGTCTTAGCCAGTGGCCTTGAATCTGATTTGGATGTTGTGTCGTCTAAGCCTTAGTTGTCATTGAAGACCTTTCAGGGTGTTTTGGACAATAAAACCATATTAGCACGAAGGCAATCCACAGGTTCTCATCCTCAGTGGAAACAGAAGCAGAACCTCTTTTCCAAAGTGGCATATTCTTTTGTTTTGTTTTCTTCATGGATTTTCTTCTTTTATATTAATATATTTTTATTTAAAAAGTTTTTTCTCATATCCTCCCCTGCTCCCCCTCATTCCCCTCCTCCTGTTTTCTCTCAGTCTCCTCTCACCCAATCCCCCCAATCCATTCCCCAGAGAGGGCAAAGAATCCTGAGGTAAGTCAGTGTTATCTACCATATCCAATTGAGGTAGGTTCTAGTTCCTCTCCCCATTATTAAGACTGAGTAAGATGTTCCTCTGTGGGGAATGGGCTCCAAGAAGCCAGTTCATACACCAGGACTAAACTCTGGTTCGAATGCAAGAGACTCCACAAAAAGCCCATGCTATTTGTCTGTCGTCTACCTTTGGAGGGTTTAGTTCTTTTCCATGAAGGTTTCTCAATGATTGTTTCTGAGTCAGTGTGCTTCCAATAATTCAGGTCAGTCATCTCTGTGGGTCTTCTCTTCATGATCCTGATCCCTTTGCTCAAATAGTCTCTCCTTACTCTCTTAAGCTGGTCCAGGAGCTCAACCTGGAACTTAGCTATGAATCTCTGATTCAGCCTTCATCAGTTGCTGGATGAAGGTTCTATGATGACAATTAAGGTGCCAAAGCAACATATTCTTAGACCCAAACTTTGAAGTCAAGATACCTTTAAAATATATATGTTGGTTTAACATAGCTTCACCCACACTCAAATGTCTCTCAGTAGTTAAAAATCTCAAGGAAAACATGATAATATGCAATATCTAGACTCTCTCTATATTTTCATCTTTGTGTGTTTTTTTGTTTTTTAGGACTTTGTATTTTTCTTTTTGTCTCACACATACACATATTTTTTAAAAAGACTGTAACCCATTTAAATTTTTTTCCCAATAATCTGTTTTATTGTATATTTGTAATCCTTTGCTGACCAAGAGAGTTTAAACTGTTAGATTGTATGGCTAGAATGAAAGCTACAGTTTTGGCTACTGGGTCTGACCCTTTTAGTTTTTCAACATGGCACAGGTCATGCTTACCTACCCAATTCTTGGAAGCAGTAATTAGTTGCATGGAACTGTGTTTTTAAGCCCATAGCTGTGCTCCCAAGAGGCTAAGAGAAGCCTTTTTGTAGTGCAGCCCTCAACAGATCATTGGACTCTGCCACATTGTTACTAAAGTCTACCTGTGCCATGGTAATGAGTCTCTGTACTGTGGCCCATAATGAGCAACATGAGGAAGGAAGCTGTTCTTGGCTCAAATTTAGAACCTTTTTTTTTTTTTTTTTAGCTCTCTCAGTTTTGACATGGACATTTTTGCTGCCATGTTTAGGCACCAGTTCTAGCTGGAAGTTTTCCTATGTCCTGAAGCTGCCTGGTCTCAAATAAACATACAGAGGCCTTTAATAGTTACAAACTGGTTTAAGGCTCAGGATATTATTAGCTAGCTCTTATCTTAAATTAACCCATTTTTAATTATCTATGTATTGCCATTTGGATGGTGGTTTACTGGTATAGTCACAGCTTGCTTGTTAGGTTTCTGGACTGTGTCTTCTAGATTCTGCCCTTCTCTTGTCTTTCTGGTTGGATCTCTGCCTTTGTATAAGCTGTTTTGTTTATCATCCAGGGGTAGCAACATATATTCACAGCATACATGTAGACCATTCCACAGTACTTTTTTATTTCTTGTTTTACAACCATTTACTAATATTTTCTTAACTTATTACTTTGGTTTTGACCACTAGTATTATGCTGAATAGAGTCAATTAGTATATCTTTGCCTTATACTAGAGTTAGTGGTAGAGAATTCATGTTAATTATTATATTAGTCATGGCTTCCCATATTTGACCTTGATTGTGTTAAGGTAAATTCCTTCTGAAACAATGTTATTAGCAGTTTATTTTTAATTTTTATTCTTCATTTATTTTCAAATTTGTATTTTAATAAATACTTCTCCTTTCTCATTTCTTCCTCTAAACCTCTCATATATCTCTTTTTGCTCTCCAAATTTATGGCTTATTTTTTATTAATCATTATTGTATACATAACTGTATTTGTATATGCATATATATCCCTAAATATAACTTGTTGAGTCCACACAATATTCTTTGTACATATTTTTTCAGAGTTGAATGTAGGGAGTTTTTCTAAAAATATAATTATACACTTACTTCAGATTTTGTTAAATGAATTTTGTATATTTAAACATTTTATTTATTTAATACTCCTTTAAAATTATGTTCTAGTAAAGGTGGAATCAAGCCTCAAATAATTCAGCAATGGTGTTTATTAAAATTATGGTGCTGTAAAACCATGCCCTCTATGAAGTTACAATTCATTTTATAACATTTATCAGGAAATACTTCATTAGATGAAGTCACTCCTGATTTTGCTCCCACTAGTCCTTGGCAATGGCTAATCTATTTTCCCCTAATATGCTTTCTTTCCTATAGATATATTTATTCTGGTTATTTCAACTAAATTCAATCATCAAATATATAATTTTTATGTCTGAATTTAAAAAAATATAGCACATAGCTTGTTAATTCATACTATATCATGTATCAATATATCTTTATTTTATAGCTGAATAATGCCACATTATAGTGAAATACCTTTTTACTTACTCACTCACATGTTGGTAGGTATTTAGACTATTGTATACAGTGCTCTTCTGAATATTTAAGTAAGGGTAACTCTGTAATAAATATATTTGAGTGGAATTTTCAGTTTATCTTAACTACAGTATTTTAAAAATGAAATGATTACGTGGATGGTAATATAATATTTTCTTAATTTTAAAATTAAAACCTTCACTATTTTTCATTTATTTTAAAATACTCATACATATTATTTAAAATCTAAGTCTTAACGCCAAAATAATCCTGGAATTTGATACTATGCTTAAAACATTATCTAATATACCCATAAATTTAGCAGTTGAGTGTTGTTTTATGTGGTTCAGGTAATCCTTTTGGTTCAGTGTTGAATCTGCCAGTGATCTTACCCAGAGAAAGCAAGGATTCTTGTACATTTCTTCATTTATAATTAGGGACAATAAATCCATGAATTTTTAAAATCTTTGAACTGAAGACAGTCTATGCAAGAATCATCTTAATGAGGACATTTTACATATAATTGTCCAGGAAACTATATTTTAGGGTCAGACAGTTCATTGTGAATTTCTCTATGACTTCTGCCTCTGTATTTTGAAACTTGGAAAATAGAACTCAGAGAAAATTGAAGTGGGCAAGAGAATTTACCTGCTTAGCACCAGTGAAGTAAAGAAACTGACATGACTTGTCACAGTAAGTGAGCCTCATTAGCTTTCAGTAGTTTCTATAGACTACCTAGTAGAAGGAATTATTTTCTTCCTGAAGCATAACATATAAGCAAAGGAAAGTAACTCTTTTGATTCAAACAGTCATAGGGTAGGGATGATTAAGTCTGAAAATGAAGAAGAAAAGTATCCTTAATTATGATAGTTTTGATAGGAAGGAGACTACACTGAATTGTTCTAAAAAAATTTTTAGCACAAAGGCCTGGGCTTCTAAAACAGTTTCAACAAGCTAGGCTTGGCAATCCTTCAGTTATTTGCCAATTAGAGAGATAAGCAATAGCAAATCCAGAAGAAATATATTTTGACAGTATAGATACATTGAAAATAGGAACAAATGAAGGAATCCAGTGATACTCAAGTCTATTCCTAGGATACAACATTAGGTTGAGGTTTAAGTAGAGGGCATGAAGTATATAGGGTTAAGTATTTCTGGTCAATGTATGGTTCTCTTCTTTCACTAATCTGTGGCCGTATAAATTCAGGTCGTTGTTTGCCAGGTGATAAATAAATTCCTTTTGAGAAAAGCAACTTTTAAATTCCTGTTTTAGGATCACTTAGTTGTACTTCCTTGCTTGAAAAAGGAAGGTATTCATTTAAAGTCAGTATAGAACCCAGCAATAACATTCCCTGTGATATTTATATTAATTTTTTGTAACACCTTTTCATGGATTTAGTACTTCAAAGAACACAACTTTATTATTTTTGCAATATGGATGTCATGTCTGGTGACATTGGGCTACAATCAGTGTTGAGAGAACTTTATGTTTTTTTGTAGCTTAAAAGAAGAATCCTTTCCTTCAAGGTTTCCATCATCTGGGAGCCTTTTGGTCTCTGTGTCCCTTCCAGCTGTAAACCCATCATTGGCATTACTATACATGTATTATCACATATTTAACTCACTCTTCTACTTTTTTCTTTCACTTGTAAGAATCCTTGTGCAATCTTCAGATAATGCACAATGATTTTCCCATCTCATGATACATAGTTTAATCACATCTTCCAACTCTGCTTTATCATTTATACAAGGCAACATGATAACATATATGAGGTGTTTAACCACATAATCTCTGTTCTGTCAAAGGCAGTTTCACAATTCTTTAAGGGAAAACATGGAGAAAAACAAAATATACACCTTTATCTTCAAAGCATTATAAAATTTATTGACAAATACTTAACTCACATAAAGGGGTATATTATATTTTGATATTTACTACTCCTCTCCCATACATTACTTATTATTACTGTCCCTTTTTTTGGATAGACAACTAAAACATAAAATGAGGAGCAAATTCTGAGAAAAAAAATGTACCTCTCAGATATGAACTCTAAATCAATTCAATTTAATCTCAGTGTGGGAAAGATCCTAATCACTAAATGATTAAAAAAGTTATTGACATTTTCTTTAAACCATTTAGGTTTAGTTGAAGTGTTTAAAGGATATTGTGATATATGTAAGCTTGTTAGCAATCATTATTTATCAAGTTAAATTTCTTCAATGTCTCTCTTTCAAAGTGATCTGGTTTTTTTTTCTGATATATCTTGGATAGTACTGTAAAATTTTGATTTCTTAAACTGTGTTACAATTCTACTTATTTTAATGTATTCTAAAGCAAATTTAACTACGGGACTTCCTATTTAATTTTCTTTTAAAAAAGAGTTAGTGTATGAGTGTTTAGCTTACATGTATGTTTGTGTACCACAAGCATGCCTGGTTCCTTTAGAGCTCATAAGATGGCACAAGATTACCTGGAACTGGAGTTATAGATGGTTTTATCACCATGTGGGTGATAAAAACAAAACCTGCGTATTCTACAGGATCAGCAAGTTCTCTTTACCACTGACCTGTATCTTGAATCCTTCCATCTTATTTTCTAGTCTATCAAGAAAAAAAGGGAAGGTGATTTCTTTTTCTACATAACTGTAATGCATTAGAAGGCAAATAGTATGAGGGTAGTCAATACCATATTAATAGTTGCTGAACAGTTCACAAATGTGAGATTATTATCAAATTATTTTTATTATTATCATACATTTTTGGATATGATCTCAACCTGTAAAACAAACTGGCTTATAATTTGCTATATAACTCAAGATGGCCTGGAACTCATGTTCTTTTTAACTCTACCTCCTGAATGCTGGAATTATAGGAGTCAGCAACTATAGTACCTGACTTATATTTTAGGTAATTATTGAAAATAAGAATTAATTTTTATTTTCTTAATAGTAATTTGATGTGAGCTCCTAATACCTAAATATCCACAGTCTTTTTTTTAGTAAAGTTTTAATAAAATTTTGTCTGGAATACAACATGCTCAAACAGCAGAGTTTAGTGAGGAAAGAATTTTACTTGTGAGACTTTAAGGTGGTTATTGGTTGTCTTCTAAAGATTTTAGTTATTTATTTACAAGTCTCTTTACCTTCATGTGATAATGTGGGATGTCTTTGTGTATGATGTGGATACTGTTGGATAGTAAAGAAATTGTTTTGGCCTATGACTGAGCAGCTTAGAAGCAGGTGAGAAATCCAAGCATAGATACAGGGGATTGAGGGTAGAGCCATGAGAGATGTGATCCAGTCACCCAAGAAGCAAGTAAAATGGGGCACAAGTATACCACAAGCCAAGTGCTCAGATAACTAAACCTATGTTGGGTGCCAGATGTTTCAGAAATATTTATTTGTAATATATTGTATAAAGGATTAATATTTATTGAGGGCTATATGAATATTTATCATATAAATTTAACATGAAGATGATTTTTGGCAGGGGAACTCTCTCACACCAGGCTCTGCTTTGCTCCCCAAAATACAGTAATAAAACAGGGCCAGAACTTGGGTCCCAATTGATTCTGGCCATGCTCTGTAGGGGACTTGATTCTCAGAAGCTATTAAGGTTTCCCTAAAATAATGCCTAAATCCCGCTACACATGTGACAAGACATATTAATAGAAATGAGTTAAGATGTGTGAGATAGCTAGCAATAAGCCTGAGCCATAGACTGAACAGCATGTAATTAATATAAGCCTTTGTGTAATTATTTGGGATTAAGTGGGGCTCTGGGTCCAAACCTCTAGCTAGACCAGGCCACAGGCAGGAGAGATATATTTGGACCATGGGGCTAGCTGGATCAGGAACTTTTACTACAACATGATGAAGTCAAATATAACCTTTGTTAATATGATGAAGTCAAATATAACCTTTGTTGAAATCAACTTGTAATATTTCTGCTTTCAATATTTGTTACTTAAAAACCATAAATATGATGAAAAAGGCAGATTATTGATTTTAATTTTCAACAAAGCAACTACTAGCTTTAAATATTTTATATTGGATTGCATTTTTGTATATTGCATACAAAGTGTGTATATATTGATACAAAGGACATTGATTTTGTTACTGTACATATTTTTCTACTCATGTTCAAGTTATTGCATCTAACAGTGTAACACATTTTCTGTCAACTAATTAAGATATAAAGAAATGTAAGTTAGTAGATAGTCATTAAAATTAATTTTATATTTAGGTATGTTTTCAATGTCAAAATATATTTTAGACAAGCAGGTCATCTTCAAACACTTAAGAGATCTACAGAATATGGTCTTGAAAATGTTTTAATAACATAGGTCAGTTTTTGTGACAATGAGACATGTCTGCTACTGAAAGCACCAATCTAATTTAGAGAAGAATATGGGCATTGAAGAAGCACCATATGTAGTTTTTTTTTTTTTTTTTTTTTTTTGTGGCAAAAGTTAGCCACAGGGCAACAAAGTGTTCTTCCCTAGACTGTTGAAAATATGCTACTCAAAATGAACAAGAAGAACATAAAAGAAAGAGCTGGTGAACCTTGCCAAGAGAAGCAGAAAGACCCTTCAAAATATCCTATGCTAGACCTGTAGGCTGAAGAAAGATGCCCCAATGTTATAGAGAAACCTTTGGTGGCTGTCCAGGCACCCAGCTATTTCTGTAATTTCCCACATTTTTTGAAAGTCTCATGATGCATTTCCTGCTTATTCAGTCAATATTTTCCTCCTGGGTCTCTGAGGGAGTAGAAACCTATCTATAGTTTTAGTTTTTTCTAGTTACAGATTCAGAAAAGAAACTGCCTAAATACATGTCAGGTATATAAATTTGATATATATTAAAATGTAGCTTTTGGCTAGTAATACAAGTTAGATAGAAAGTTAATTAGGCACAATACTTTGGATTTACTAAAACAAAATAAATGATAAAGCATTTTTTTTCTGAATTTGCCAATTGTTAATGGACTAGACATTATTGATGTAATTATAGCTTTTGTATATTGTACATAGCTATTGTACTTGATGTATATAGTTTTTCTTATATTAATTATAACCTACAATATATTTTTGACACAAAAGGAGAAATATGGTGATATATTGTGTAGGCTCTAAACAAATAAATTTTGCCTGAATATCAGAGGAAAGAGCCAGCTAAAGAGTTAGCCATAGAGGTCAGGTAGTAGTATCACACACTTTAAATTTTTGTACTTGGGAGGCAAAGACAGAGATCCGCCTGGATGTCTGTGAGTTCAAGGCTACACTGAGCTACATGAGATTAACCAAGTCCTAAAAATAGTGAAGCAGTGGTGGCACACACCTTTAATTCCAGCACTTGGGATTCATGCCTCTGCTCCCAGTATTTGGGGAACACATATGCCTTTAATCCCAGCACTTGAACCAGGAAGTGATATGGCTGGGCAGAGAATAGTATTTAAGGTGTGAAGAGACAGAGTTTTTACTCTTCCATTTTGTCCTGCATTTCTCCACCTATTCAGTCTGAGGATTCCTGAAGGCAGGATCTATCTCTTTCAGCCTGAGAAGTTGGTTATGTGATAAGTGGCTGTGGCTTGTTTCTCTGTCTAATCTTTCAGCTTTTCCCTGATCTCTAGCTCCATGTATTTTTTTTTCTTATAATACCAATTAGGATTCATGAAACACTAGTATTAGCCGTTTTTCACCTATTATAGTACTTACTTTACATACTAAAAATATCATAACACTATTTTTTAGTTTTCTTCCTTTCATGATTTTCCAAATATTCTAATGGTATCCATATTTTTTAATATAGAAAACAATAACAAGGACACCTTAAAATTCTTTATGTTAACAATTTTTTTAGATTACAAATTTACTTATTGTCAAAATATGATTTAAATTATTTTATTTATGTTTCAACTTCCCTTTGTTTATTTGAAAGGTTGATGTTTTATTTAACTCTTTCCATGTATGAAATCTAAAGACAGCAAAGAAGTTTATTGTTACCTAACATTGATGCTTTATTTTTCTAGCACATACATAGTTTAACAAGATATGAAATTGTAGAAATAAGATACCCATCTCAGAAATTATGCTTTACAAAGAATCTATCATGTTGGAATGTGTCACATTTTGATTTAATTTAATATGACACTTGCAAAGGTGCTTTTGCATTTCAGTTTTAACTTTTTCAGTTAGGTATATTATTTTAAAATAGAAAAATAGAACTTAGAAGAGCTCTACAGTATGTCAAAACACATTCTTACATTATCATAAATTAATTCTTAAATGCTGATTTTAAAAGTGCAGCCGTTTCCTGTGAAGTACTTGGGTGGTACTTAATGTTTGAAGGTGTGTATACACATGTGTGTGTGAACATGTGTGTCCATACATACATACTGTGTATTCATACATGTGTGTACATATTTTTTTTCTGTGTGTTTATGCAGATGTCATATAAAAGTGTCAATCATCATCTTCTAGCACTCTACCTTATTGCTTTAAGCCAGGGTCTCTCTTGAATCTGGAGCTGTACTTTTTTGACAACCTTGACTGCCAGAAAGCCTTAGTAGTCACTTTTCTCTCCTTCATTCCCAGCACTGGGGTTACAGAAACTCTCATGAGACCACATCTCACTTGTTATATGGATGTTGGGATCCAACCTTGGTTCACAAAGTTACGCCAGAAGTGCTTTTAAGCATTGTAATCATCTATCCAACCTCTAGTTCTTAAACTTTCAAACATCCATTAAGTGCTACATCTACAAAATTGCAAAATTCTATGAAAGCACTTCAAAAATTTAAATTTCTAAGGATTTTTATCCACTAGTGAGTTTTGTAAAGATTGTGCATATATATTACTCATAATCAAGTACATATTGATAGAATTATTAATAAATCTATAATTTAAAACACACTCTAGCCATATGTTTAATTATTTAAACTGACCAAGTTACACAACTGTCTCCTGTAGGCAGAGGGCCTAGTTTAGTCTCATGTAGGCTCCACAGCTGTTGGTCTCAAGTTTCTGAGTTCTCATTAGTTTAGTTTGGTTGTCTCTGTCAATTTCATTCTCAAGATCTTGTCCCCCTCTTGCTCATATACTCCCATTTCCCTCTCATCGACTGGACTCCCAGAGTTGGGCCTGGCACTTGGCTGTCAATCTCATCTGCTTCAGATATCAGTTACTTGATGAAGGCTCAATGATAACAGTTAGGGTATCAGATTCACCAATCTGATTACAGGAGTAGACTGGCTCAGGCACCCTCTCCACTATTGCAAGTAGTCTAAGGTGAGGTCATCCTTGCTTATTCCTAGGAACTTCCTTAGAACCAGGTTTCTCCCAAACCCCATGACGTCTCTGTCTCCCTCTATCAAGGTATCTCTCTCATTGCTCTCTCCATTCCTGTTCCAGCTCACCCATCCTTTTTTGCTTTTGTTTTCCCCCACTCCCCACTTTACTCAGGACATCTCATCTATTTCCCCTTCTCAATTTTGTACTTTTAAGGGGCCCCTGGAAAAGAGATCATGATCTATCTCTAGTATATTAGCTGGCCTTTTGAAGCCCATTACCTGTGGTAAGACAATTTGCACAGCTTTGATATAGGGGCAAGTGACCTAGACCTGCTTCAACTGAATGTACCAGGCTTTTACTGACTCCTCATTGTGAGGAAATGGTGAGTGAGTGGGTTGGGGATAGGGAGAGTAGGAGGGGATATGAAAGAGGAATATGTAGTTGGTAAGTAAAATGAATAAAAAATTTCTTAAAAAAAGAAAAATGTAGACATCTTAAAAATAAATAAATTTGGTACATTTAAAAAATAATTAAAGTATCATTATATATGTCATTATTAGAATTAAATACGAGTCTTTAGTTATAAATGAATTAAATACGAGTCTTTAGTTATAAATGTCATATGTGCAGATGTGAGACCAATTACATTACACATACATTTACCCAGAAAATAGTTAATTAACAATAATTATTAATAAGTCCTGCATGGTATCACTACCACATAATCTCAGCTACTTAAGGGAGGGGCAGGTAGATTTCAATGTCCAAGGCCTGCCTTGCCTACAGAGGAAGTACAAAGTGAGTCTGGGCAACTTGTGAGGCATAAAATATTTTTTAAAGTATGAAAAATGACTGAAATTGTAGTAGTAGAGCTCTTTAGTAGCATGCATGAAGTTTATTCCCCAATGCCACAAAAATAGATATGAATAGAAGAATGAAAAAAGATATCCTAACCCACTTATTTAAGTTATTAAAAAGTTATTTAAAATTATTTTTAATGTTCTATTTTCCATGGTGTGAGAACTCAAAACTTCCTTTCAAATATTTTAATAATGAGACTTATTACTCATGTATTTCTTTTTTTGCCATTGCTATACAATCAAGCTCTGTTTGAGGATCTTACTACCAAAATCTATTAGTCTTTAAAAGAAATTTTTGACTTTAAACTAGGAGGTACAATGTTCTTGAGATAATGTCATTGTTCTCATAAAACTCAGTGAAACTTCGACTGTTTTTGATGTGTCATGAAAAATCTTTCACAAATTTCTAAGGAACATTTTGGTGCCATGAGGTACAGTTGCCATCTTAAATTAAGCCATCTGCTACTTGTATGTACTTACTCTATTTGTGCATAAAATGGCAATTATAACACTTATGAAGTGTAAGCTTTAAAACTATTTAAAGATCAACTAATGCAGCACATCTGAAAAGGATAATAATAATAAGGATAATAATAATAATTTTAAAATATACTTCTTTTGCTGCCCTAAGCTGCAAATGTACATATAGAAAGACATATTTGGAACTAAGTATATACTGAGTCTTTCTCTTGAATAATGATTTTATTTGGTGCTTATGTAAAATTTCATTGAATATGAAATCCCCTTAAATTTTAATGCTTAACTGTTTATCAGCAATTATCAAGCTATTAACTAGTTCAATCACAATTAGGCTTTTTTTCTAAAATTTATTCCCAGAAAAAATTGTCAGAGTCTTTAATGGATTATTTGTGATGTTCTAGGTCCTTAACATTAGTCACTGGGAACTTAAAAGAGAGATCCTCTCATACATATGCTTATTTTTTCAAATAGGTCAGCTGTAGTTTCTTTCTAGAAAGTATATGTTTTGATAGGTCAATACATTTCTACCAATAGTACCATCTTTCAGAAGTTAGTTCTTTTGTTCTCAAATGTGTTCTAGGGATTAAACTTAAATCATCAGGTTACCAGCCTTGCAAATCAATAATTTTCACCTACTATATCATCTTATTGACTCAGTACCAAATGTAATAATGACACAAGCATATAAAATTATAATTGGTAACTTTATGGCATGTTAGGCAATCTTGTACTCAATTTCATATGTAAAGAATAATCAAATGCAGAATAGGCTTCATTTATTCTTGAATTTTTTGAGAATCATAAATAAAATGTGCTTTGTGTTTTAGGTTGAAGATGGTTGTTTTTTTTTGCCTTACCAATTGATATGCTAAAAAAAATTCCAATCCGTGTACTGCTATATAATATAATATCAGTGAATGGTTTGAAGACATGGGTCTCGAAGTTTGTTTGTGAAATGATTACTGTTGGAATGATTGCCTGAAGTTTCTCCTACATTGTACTTTGTTCATATTCTCTTCATTTCTTCAAAGTCTTACCTCCTCCTCAACCCAGACTATTTTGTCCCATCTTTATTGGATGAAAAGCTTCCAGCTGAGATCATCATGGTCACTTTGTTGTCAAACCCACTGCAAATTTTTCATTTATCTTCCATATTTGATCTCTGCACAATATACATTTGACTATTCTCTTCTTGAAGTACTTGCTTCAGATGTTTTGCTGTGATAGAAAATTATCCTAGTTTCGTTTCCCCATTCCCTTTCATTTTCTGTTTCTGTTCAAGGTGTTTTCTCCTAGAGAACAATCTCTTCACTTCTTAGACAATCTTATTCACTTTGCATGTATAGTTCTCCTTACATAAGCTTTTCATAAACCACCACAGGCCAGGTTGTATTCCACACATATGTTGCTACATTTCAATGAATCAAAATAATCAAAATAATTTTACGTCCTTACCACCTGTTCGTATTGGCCCAAGTAGGAGATCTGTCTCATATCCTATGCTACCTACTCTAAATGGCATATGATGTTTAATCTTCACTAGAAAGTTACCTAGATTTGTAATCATCTAATTACCTGTTGAGTAGCAGTATTCCCCTTTCGCTGCTTCCTGATTGCTTGAAATTCAAGCAAATGAGAAATCTTAGCCACATGATGTCACCACTATAGATAGATCTGTCTGCCTCTATGCCTTATCTGATATGATGGATTATATTCAGACAAACTGTGAGACTAAATAAATACTTATTCATTCAATTGCTTATGTTTACTCTCAACAAGGAGAACAGTCACTAATATGTGAATAACTAGTATTTGACTCATCTGTGTTTCAGAAGGAAGAAGAGTTTTCATATCAGCTATTACATGATTTTTATATGCCTTTTAAGGTTACAAGTTTCCTTTTAACATTCACTAACTAAACTAATCAAATAATTCAATCTAAAATAAAATCCTATTAAGAACCAGAATGGAGAAATAATTTATAATACTAGGTATATTTATTTTTTCCTGGTTTACAAACAATTTGTCTCTAGTAGAAATAACTCTTTTAGTTACCCCAAACTAAAACTTTATTAATCATATTCATAGCACACAATTTCTAAGTAATGTTTAGGATTTTCATACTGAAGTTCAGATATAAATTATAAATATAGAGATGTCTGTGACACCTACTGTTAACTGTTAAATAAAAGAATGTTAGATGAGTAGGCAAGATATATAGCAAGTGTAAGAATAGTGCATAGAGAGTTACATATCCCGAAGATATATTATCTGTCTTTAAAACTATAGTTAGCAGGTGATTAAGCCAACATTCTTCCACTGGATGATGGAGATTATAATCCTTCTAGATTTCAAATTTTTTAGTGATACTAAATCAACTCACCAAAAATAAGAGGAGTCCTCATTGTACTTATCAGTTCTCATTTTTATGTCTCTCAGGAAAGGCCAATTTAACTCTAAGTAGCAAACAGTTCTCAAATCTCAGAAGATGTTCATTGGATTCCAATTGTTCTTAAAAGGAACTACTCCTGTCATATAATCCTATAAGACTTAGTGCCAGCTATCTCTCTAACTTTATTTCCACTTTCTTCATACTACATATCACTCTTTGCATCATAATCTCACCAGTATCTTCATGTAATTTATCCTTTTTTGTGCTTTTTAACTCAAAACAAACCTCAGGTTGTTGAACCCATGGTCATCATTTTTAACATCTATTTAGTAGTCTTATTTTCTTCAGTATAATTCCCTTAAGGAAGTCTTCCTTAACAAACTTAGTCAATCAAACGTCATGTAGCACAAATGAGGTAATGCCTTGTACTTATGCCATGCAGCCGTACCTGTATTATGATTTTGTTCACTTATACACTGTAGTATGAGGGACAGTGAATGCTTTTTGTTAACTTCTATCTCAAGCTCTTAAGAGAGCCTGATATATAATTAGTAGCCAATAAATAAAGACATTCTCTTCTTTTTCTCTTCCTTTTCATCTTTCTCCCCACCCCTCATTACCAATTTTAATAAGGATTATGAAGCAGCACAGAGTATTGAAAGTACATTAAAAATACTTATATGAAACATTTAAACCAAACAAATTTGATGGTTAACAATTACAAGGTATTATTTTGAAGTATTAATGTACACTGTAGAAAATTTTTTGGAGTATTAAAATAAACTTTTATAAATACTTTGAGAGGCACTGTGTATGTGGCTCATTAATCACTATATACATGTATGTGTGAATGCAACTATTTTTATTTGTCTATGAATTCATTTTTAGCTCTCTATGTATTTTAATTAATGTCTCAAGTTGATAAATCATATTTGCATATATTTATTGGGTACGAGGTGATATTTTAAAATAGATATAGGATGTGGAGTAAAAAGAAAGAGTCATAAATATATATGTCTATATAGTCTCAGGTGAACTTTTTAATTTTATAGATTGTTTTACATTTATAAAAACTTACTATGTTTAAAATTTTTGAGGCAGAAAAACATTTTTTAATTATCTAGAAAGATAATCCCACTGGGATAAATCTCTTCCTTCCAGAGCAGAAAAATGGAAGAAGAAAAAGTGTGTACTTTATTAATGGTACCCTTAACAATATCTGTCTTTGTGGAGTATGGATTGATGTCATTTTTGGCAACTACAGAGCTGATATTGTTCTGTGACATTGCATCATATCCAACACATTCCTGATACCCTTTTCAAGTGGTAAACAACTCTTCTGAAGGCAGCTTTGCCAGAGCTCTGTTTTACTATCCAACAAGAAATCACCAAGACTGTCTTCTCACTCTCTCTCTTTCTCCCTTTATGCATACATGTAAGGATGATTTTATTTATGTGAGCTATCTGCTGCAAATGTGATGTCCATTCAAATTTTGCCAGAGTTTGATTGTTGATTTTTAGAAATTATTGCCATTATCTCATTATGCTTTTGTCAAAAGTTGACTATTTCATATAATAACTCTAGGGGAAGATGTTTCGCAGCTAAATTGGATCCCAGATTTTCTGACTAAGCCCTCTTTTAGAACAGTGACAAATTACATTTTGGCTACTTGGAGGTTTATGAAGTATCAAATTGGGTGAATCTTTTTAATTTTCTTTATCTGAATTGAGTTCAAATGAATTTGATAGAATTTTTGAGGCTGCTAGTCCCTGGAAGAGCAATGATTACTTACAGAAGGAACCAGCAGGGCTGATACTGTTGAGCAAGGGATACTTTAGACCTTCATTTGTCAGCAGGAAGCACTGTTCTGTGATCCATCTATTGAGTCTTTCCCAGTGCGGTGCCTGCTTGTTTTACTTGGAAGGCACTAAATGCATCTTTTCAGTCAATATTCAATTATGCAGGAAAGAGATGCTGATGAAGTACAGTCTGCCTGTTGCGGAAAGGTATTACCAAAATGAGTTGTTAAGAATTCTAGCTTAGTTGATATTTTTCTCTATGTGAATAGTTGTCCTGTTACACTTGTTGAACATTCACTGTCATTTTCTAGCACAAAGTATCCTGTGATGTCATATTTTCTGCTTTTCTTCTGGCACTACCTTTCTTAGCCACAGTCTTAGCAGTTGTAGGCTTCTGTTACCCAGGAAACCACAAAACTTCCTCTGCTTATAATTTACTTTACAGTCTCCACTGATAGATCATTACTAATCAGCTGTTTTGTTTTATTTTGGAGTATGTTCTTATATTAACCTGTATGCTATCACTGTAAATCTGGAGAATTTGGATCCAGTTTCTTTTGCAAGGAGGCTTGTAGTCGTGGGTTTTCTTGGGTCCTGGGTGGCCAGAGACCCAGACCCTGCCATGCAAGACCTCTTAGCCATCCAGTCGCCTGCTCAGGCCCCCAGAAATGACTCAGACACTTATATTAACTTGATGCTGTTTGGCCTATGGCTCAGGCACATTGTTAGCTAGCTCTTACATCTTAAATCAACCCATTTCTATTAATCTGTCTGCCATGTGGCTTGTGGCTCACCTGTGTTCCTTACATGTTGCTCCTATGGGCTTCAGCTTGGTCTGCCTCTGACTCCACCCCTTCCTTTCCTACCTATTCTGATTCCTCCTCCTACTTCTTCTATGGTGCCTGTCATGGCCCAAAAGATTGAGATTCACAGCATACAGAAAGGCATTCCCACATCAGAGGCTGACTAGGTATTTTAATTTAATAAATTAACCATCACTCCTGTTTTAATTCCACTGGAAATTAATGTATTATTCACTCTGGCCTAATATGCCAGGCAAGCATGAGGATATTGCTTGCTAAGCCATCTTCCAATTTAAAAATATGAAGATTTCACAGGTCAACAGATAGGCAGTATGAACTGGGATGTTTTAGAATATTAAATAGGCTCAGAAGGATTCACTACACTTAATGAAAGTTGTGCTTGTTATCTAAAATAAATGGAGAGTGCTGCTAAAACTTTCTTACAACAATAAGAAAATAGAATCAAATATTAATGTGAAATAGTTAAGCAATTAATAGATTAGTTGTAATTCATATTATGAGCAATTTTATTCCATTCAATTTATGTACTGTATTTATCAACCAATTCAGAGATACTCACATCTTGGTTTAATTGGCGGACTTAAAGTTTCTTGCTGGATAGGAGGAAAAATGCAAGATTTCTGGGATCCTGCATTTTCATAAAAATATATTTGCTACTAGTATACAGAACTATTCTTTTCCTTCAGTTCTTCAGAACTATTATTTTCTATATGTCTTCCTATATTATATTTTTGATCTTACTTGATTCAACCAACATTTCCTCTCGATCCTTAGTGTTTGTTTTCTACTTATTAGCAGTTTAAAATAAACATTTAGTTTTAGATTGTTTATATCCTGGTGTCTTGCACATTCTAACTTGGTCTTTATTGTAAGGATTCCTGGCACACAACAGCCACATGGTAAACCCAAGATGGTATTGGCAGAACACACCACATATGGAAGGTATGTCCCTAGGCATGACTATGAAAATCTAGGCCCACCTGCTCTCTAAAAAGGAGATACTACGTGAAAGATGGCCTCTTTACTCTCTGCTTCTCTGCCCTTGTACTTGCCTAGCAACTCTCATGAATATACTCTAGTGTGACACTGGTAGTGTGTGTCTGATTTCATGTGCAAAACAAAATTTTGATGCTGTGATTCAGATAGGCTCTTACCTGGGCTTAGGTGCACCTAAGTGTCAGGAAAACCTGATCTGGGACTCACTACCAGGCCACTTTCTATATGCCCCGCAGCAGCTTGTTCAAATACCACTGTTCTTGATTGGTAAGTCTTCCCTTTCCCGAGAGCATAAATGTGAACTATTGTCCCTGGATAAGGTTATTGATCATCCAACTTTCCTATAAGAATTTGGTCCTGCCAAGGACCACCCATAACCTCAATCTTCATTGGTTATGGCTTTTCCTCCTCACCTGACACTCATCTCTGGATTTCCCTGCTATTGAAGCCCAGGCCAGATAGTTGGATCCTGCTTCAAGACTCTGTCTCTAGGGCTCTGCCCTAACACCTACAAGTTCCTATCCAGATAGCTAGCATTGGATGCCCACTCTAGGTACTGATGAGTGCCAGCGGTGGCTAGTGTTGGATTTTTATGCCCACCACTGAGAACTAAAGAGTTTATAAGGTTGGCTAGAATGGTCTGGACTTTTCCCTGACACATATTCTAGTTGCTGACAAGCATCTAGTTATATCCAACATGGTTTTTATGCGCACCCTCATGGTGGCTAGCATTGCTTTGGGCTTTGTCCTAATGCCTACCCAAAGAACTGATGAGTACTTAGCAGTAGCCAGCAGTGCTCCCCTGGGACCAGTCGTTGGCAGAGTAACAATGCAGATTTAGCAGTGGAATCCTTCCCCTTGGGCCTTAATAATAGAGAATGAGCCAGTGAAAAGTATCTCTCTATCCTCATGTCTGGGATGCATTCTTGAGGCTCTCTTAGTCTTTTTGCCTTACCTAATACCAATAAGCTTATCTGTTATTACACACAAAAAAAATGCCTAAGTAACCCTTGGGTCATAATTCAAAATACCTGCCTAATGGTTCACTGGATCCTGATATTTTACGGGAGCTAACTTTTGAAAGCATATGGGTGGATGGAAAGAGTTTTCCTATCTCTTTCCAGATCTCAGCTATAAACCTTCTCTTCTAGCTTCCTGTTCTTGGTAAGAGCTTTGCCATATTTTTATATCTCAGCTCTAAACTTTCTCTTTTGACTTTCTGTTCTCCTGCCTTTCTGTTTCTAGCCACACAACCAAATCTGTCTATGGAACCTCACCATTTCAAATCTCAATGCTCAGCTGCAGCTCTTCCAACTTTTTTCTTTCCGGAAACTCCAAACCTGGCATTTAAATTTACCCCACCATTCACTTGCTCTCATACTCCTAAGGATCCTAATCCAGTTCTCCTTCTGTAAAAAGTGGCTGGCATAGATGAGATAGTGAAATTTGATAACTCATTTCCTCTGTCAGAACTTTCTCAGGTGGCAAAAAATGGGCTCTTGAGCAAAGGTGAGTTTGGGTACAGGCCAGAACTCATGCAGATAAGATTCATCAGACAAATATAGCATACCTTCCCCCCACCCCCCTAGGAGCTGAGGCTGTCCCAGGTGTAGACCCTCATTGGAATTACAATACACCAAGATGGGTCTTAGCCAGAGACAATTTTGTGACCTGCTTACTGGCAAGTCTGCATAGAGCTGCTCTATAGCCTGTCAGTTTTGAAAAATACAATAGATAGTATAGGATAAACAGAAGAATTTGTCCCAGTTTTTTAAATGCCTCACAAATGTGCTTTCACAATATACTAACTTAGATCCTGAAAGCACTGAGAGAAGGCAATGTATCATGAACCATTTTTTACCCAGAGATATCCCAACATCAGCGTTAAACTTACATGTCTTGGGAGGGGACCACTGACTCCACAGTCAGAAGTCTTAGTGCTAGCTGTTAAGTTATAACACAGGAAAGATGAGCAAACACACCAAGAAAGATACCTCCTGCTGACAAAAGCTATTTGACCAGCTCTTTTGCTTCCTTCCATGGTAAGCAGACCTAGACCTCCTGGTACATGCTTTAAGTCTAGCCAGCTTGACCACTGGTCTTGCTCTTGCCCAGCCTCATAGAGACTGTTCAGGACTTGTCCTGGTTGCCATCAAGGGAAACACTGGTCTAAGTGATTGTTTCCAAATCCCATGTATCAGGGGGACATTACACAGACACCACTCGCCAGCTGATCTCCTAGGCCTGGCTATGGGTGCTTGATGCTGCCAGGGCTTCCCTAACTTGACCATCATGAAAAGGTAGTCATAATGGTATCAGGGTGGTCCATCTCCTTCCTTGTGGACACCGGTGCCACATACTTGGTCCTTCAGGAGGTTTGGGGTCTTACCTCTCTTTCTAGTCTCCACTCTTGGGGTGAAAGGCAAATAATTCTGGCCACATAAGATGCCACCACTTAACTATATTTTCACAGATATCCCTATCACCCATTTATTTTTGGTCATGCCAACCTACCCCATATCGTTAAATGGGCAGAGATTTTTAGCTAAAGTAAAAACTTTCAATTCTTTTAGTCAATACATTCACCTGTATCCAGACTTGGCAGCTGCTCCAGCTGCTCCCTTATTTCTCTTGCTATCTGCTCAGTCTGTCAGCACTAGACCCCCTCCCTTCTTCCAGCCTCCCAGGTGGACCTCCAAGTGTGGGAAACCAAGAATCCTTTTGTCACTAGACACATTTCCCTAAAATTTGCCATCTCTGAGTTTTCTATTCCAGTCTACTTCTCAGAGCGGAAATTGAGACAGTTACCAGAAACAGAAGGCTCTGAGGTATTTTGCATTGTCCTTGCCCTCCCCCAGAGGCTAACCTTTCAGCCACCACTTCTGGAATGGAAAGTCTTAGGAGCCATCTTCCCATCAGAAAACTTGACTGCCACCACCTGAGGACTAGAGCAAAGGAACAAGGACTCATTTTTTAGAGCCAATAACAGGTAAAACAGTCCACCACCACCCCCATTCCACCCCTAGCATCAGAAGAAAGGAATCAGAAGCCACTTTAATCTTGGCAATGAGCAAGCAAAAAAACAGGAGACATTTTAACCTCTTCTCATCTTCAGGCATAACAGAAATCCACAAACTTTATTGTATAGCCACTAGTCACTAGAGTCCCCTAGAAGGAAGAAACACAAAACAGCTACCTCAAGTTTAATTTAAATTATAGACAAATCCTAACTTAAGGTTATATCTGTGTCCCAATTTCAAACCTTCTTTCTCTCTCTCTTCTTCCTTGTCTCTTAATCTGACCTCTGGGCCTTTTCAATAGCAGAGGACCTTCAATATATGTGTTATTTCCCAAGGTTCTCTCATTCTTACTAACTCATTGTTTTATCTGAACTCCAGAAATCAGAATTCATCATCCCATGAATTAAACTCACTATGACTGCAGAAAATGAGCCTCAAAACCCAGCAGACCAACTGCTAGAAGATACAGATATCATCTTTCAAAAAGATAAACTTCACCCTTAAGACAGCTTGAAGTTGCCTTAAGAGATCTGCCAACCAAGTTCCTGTCCAATCCATTTTCTCCATGCTCTCCTACATAAACCAGCTTTCTTTTTATAATAAATATAAGGATGAGATGTAAGGATTTTTGTTACTTAGCAGCCATGTGCTTAACTCTATACGGTGCTGGCAGAACATGCTACATATGGAGGGTTTGCTCTAGGTGTGGCTATGTAAATCTGTGCCCACCCATTCTCTTAAAAGGAGGTACTTGATGGCCTCTTCTCTTCTGCTTCTCTGCTCCTGTACTGGCCTAATAATTCTCCTGAGTAAACACTAGTGTGATACTGGTAGTGTATAGCTGATCTCATGTGTAAAACCAATTATCCTGCCCCCAGGCTTTAAATCTCTTAGTGGGAGATGCTTTGGGTGAATGCAATACTCCAAACAGCATTCCTGCTAAGATTTAAAAGTATGTTGCCATTGGTAAGTAGATAATAAGAATAAATTGCTTTTCCCTAATCAGACTTCATGATTAACAGTATTAGAAAAATCAACTTCTAGTACTTGCTGAGAGTTTTGCATTCCATTCCCTCTGTAAAGCTGATAGTGCAGAGAAAATGCAGAGTCTGTGTGCTTCTTGTCTGGATCACATTGTTCTTAACCAGAGGATCAAGACTTGAATCCTAACAATCCAATTGCACAACCCACATTTTTATTGTTAATACTGAACTATAGAAAACTACAGTACATGGATTTAATCACAATAAAAAAAATCCACACTTACCAATTTTCAGTCTATTAATACCACCCTGTAAACTAGTCTTAATTTCCCTTTCTTTTTTGGAATTCTGAGGCTCAAATCTAGGGTCTTGACTATTCTAGATAAGTACCATACCACTAAGCTACATCTTTGACCACTAATAATAATCCTAATCATCTTGGGCTCTGTTTCATTTCCAAAGAGGTAATTTAGACATATATATGTACATAACAACAATAAAGAAGAGGTCATAAAGTTGAAATGCAGTGAATAGTCTTGGGGAAAAAAAGTATGGGATGAAAATGATGTAATACCATTCTCATGTGTGAAATTCTAAAAATAATAAACTATATATTTCAAAAGAATTAAAAATTTTTCAGTGAAAACAAAATTGACACATGTTAAAAACATAATGTGATGTTTCAATATATGTATCTAGCTTGTAATGTTGAAATCAGGTTAACTGGCTTTTGATTCTTTTAAATGCTGACCATTTCTGACTATTAAAATAAAATCAGAAGTAAACCTTAGTATATACTAAGCCTCTTCAGAAACCAGATTTTTGATAATTCTTTAAAAGCATATTTAGTCACTTATTACACAAATTCAATAGCTATTTCTTCAGTTTCTATTATACCTAGGAAATACTAAAATGATGGAGTTATTACTAGACATAAAGGAAAAATTGTCTTTCACAAATTTGCATATTTTTAAATTATGTATTTGACCAACTATGAAGCAAAGATCCACTTATAGGAATTTATACAGCCTTAAATTTAAGTCAGTATATAGTAAAGTAGCAATATATTTGTATATGTTTCTATTTGTTTATGTATAACACAATGCATATATAATATATGTTTCATATGTGTGTGTGTTGTGGTCTGTGTTGCACCCAATACATGGAAGTAATTTCCTTTAATATTCTAAAGATATTAGCATAAAATTACTTGCAAACCAAAAAACTACATATAAAGGATACTAGAATTTTTCCTGAATTGTATTTAAATTTAAATTGAAATATTTTGATAATTTCTTTTATAGATACATTATTTCATACAAACACCTAACTTAAATCAAAACATTCTCATTTTACTTCCCTGCTTTTTTGTTACACTCTGTTTCTACTTTATTTTCCCCCTTATACACATAAACTGCTCCTTACAGGCACTCCAGTTAAAGTCAGAACATATTAGTAACTGAGTGTGTATACTTGCATTTCTCCCTCTGTGATCTTATACTTAGAAACCACAGGCCCATTCTCAAATAAAGAATTTTATCACATTGCAGAAAAAATTTATGAAATATTGACTTTTCTACGTCCTGCTTTTAGCACTCAATAGTAACATTTGGGGATCTTTGTTTGTCAATAGAGATTGCACAGATATCTTGGATTTCCTTTCTTGCATAACCACACATTTGCCTTAATAGGTACATAAATTATTTAATGAAAAGACACATTTTATTTTGTTTTTACATTATTTACACAGGCATAGCTTAGACTTCCACAATACAAATATTGGCAAAGATAAACATTTTTAAATATGTGTGCCTAGATGATTCTGTATCTTTGAGAGAGATTCCAAAGTGTGGCAATGCTTGGGTACAGGATATGATTCTTATATTTTCATGTAGCTGTTGACAGACTTCTTTTAAACAAAAATTATACCATTTATGTTTCTACAAATATGTGTAGCATTTCTTTACACTTCTACAAGCAAATGTGAGAAATTTATATAATTTTTACTGGTGAAATAGTTCTAAAGTCATTACTCGTTTTGAATTTGATTCTTGCCTTATGCATTTAAACATTTTTAATGATAAATCTATTGCTCTTTTAGATTTTTATTTTTCATTAACGATTGTTTTAGATACTTTTCTTTTTTTATTTTTGATAATCTTTTCTTATCAATTTGCAAGTACACTTTGTATGCCATAGATAACAACAGTCTCTTTTCACTATTTGATGTAATTTTTCAATTCTATCATTTGCCTTAAATTAACATATTTCTTAGTTAAAAAGACATTTGGGAAATTTTGTTTAGTGAATATGCCTTTGTTTTACGGGTTGGTCATCTCCATGAAGTACTTCTTTCTGAGAGTTTGCATTGTTTTTCTCTAGAATTTTTATAAGTATATAATACTTTGAGGTTTAAAAATTATAAATGTTTGATAGATCATATATTACAGAAAATGCATGATTTAAAATAAAATCATTTTTAATCCTCATGAAAGAATATTCAGTTATTATATAAAAATTATTTTCCAAATGTTTTTAGTAAAGCTATTTAAAGTATTCTTTCTTAGATTTACCATTTCTCCACATAAATATTGTTTAATATTATTGAACAAATATTCATTACTTTGTTTTTCTTGAAGTTCTATAAAGAGGAGAGTAGAGAGAAAATCTCAACATAACAGTTTGAGATGGCTGCTTCTTGATAGAGATCTGGCATTCAGTTTGTCAATTCCAAAATCTTGATGTCTACTAATGACTTTCACACACAAAATTTGACAGATTCTAATATTCAATTATGCTGGGGTTCACTTTTCATAAAAATCAAATGATGAAGCTTAACTCATTGATCGCCAATGTCTTTTCTAGTTTGGCACGAACACTGTCAAATCTAGATCAGGTCATCTGAATCTTGTGTTTAAAGTGCATGGTGTCTTCAGTGGTAAGGACACAATCTTCAGTCCTTAGGAGACAATTTAAGCCAACAACAATATATTATATTGTTGTGAGAGTTTCTTGGACTTTCCTAATAAGCAACTCAAAAGAAGGTTTCCCATGCCTGGTATTTGAGATTTTGCTGACAGTTTATGGCTCATGGGACAAGTTTTGTAAACCCAAGTTTTATAGCATCTTTTGTACTATATATGTGTATATGTATACACATTGCCTTATATGTATTATATGTAATTTGGGATAAATAAATAAGAATATAATTATTCATGGCTTTTAAAAAATTATTAGGATAATTTTAATTTCTCTAGTCTTTATCTGTCCTGAACTTCCTCCCTCTCCTGATTTAAAGCATATCCTCATTTTATCCAATTCTCTTACAAATATCTTATGTCCTGATATTTTTTTCTAGAGCCCCAACATGTAATCCCTTGTCACTCTTCTAGTTTCTATGATTACTAGATGTTATATTCATCTACACCTCAAGAGTTGGAACTAGAAATCACAGATGAGAGATAACATGCACTGTTTGTTGATGTGGGAATGCCTTTCTGTATGCTGTGAATATCAATCTTTAAATAAAGGAGCTGTTTTGGTACATGAAAGGCACCATAGGAAAAGTAGGTGGGGGAATCAGAGTAGGTAGGAAAGAAAGGGGGGATTCAGAGGCAGATCGAACCAGACGCCCAAAGAAGAAACATGTAAGGAACACAGGTGAGCCACGGGCCACGTTGCAGACAGATAAATGAGAATGGGTTGAGCTAAGATGTAAGAGCTAGCTAGCAATGTGCCTGAGCCATAGGCCAAACAGCATGAACTTAATATAAGCATCTGAATCATTTTGGGGGCCTGATTAGTTGCGGGTGGCTAAGGGGTCTGGGGCTGCAGGTTTGTGGGTCTGGACCTGTGACCGCCTGGGAGCAAGAAACCTTGTTATAGCAGTTTGTCTTTTTCGATCAATAAGAACTTTCCACTTTATCCATTTACCTGAAAATTTCATTATTTATATTTCTTTGGACCTGAATAGTATTCCACAGTATATACCACATTTTCTTTATGAATTCATTAGTTGAGGGACATTTAAGTTGTTTCCATTTCATAGTCAGTGAATAGAGTAGCAATAAACATGGCTGAGCAAATATCAGTGGAGTAGGATGTCCAAACCTTTGACCATATATCAAAGATTGACATATATGAGTCATATGATAAATTTATTTGTAATTTTTGATAATTCACCATATTTATTAATAGAATAGCTGGATCAGTTTCCATTCCCACAAATAACAAATGAGGATTCCTTTTTTCCTACATTCCCTTATAACATGTTTTAAATCAGTTTTGTTGATCTTTACCATTTTCACAGGGCTAAGATGAAATCTCAAGCCTATTGATTTGCATTTCCATCATTGACAGGAATGAAAAATACTTTGAGGTGTTTTTAGCCTCTTTAAATTTTTCTTTTGGGAATTCTTTCTTGAGACGTGAAGGGCCATTTTCTGAAAGGAGGATTTAACTTTTGGACTCTGTTTTTTGGAGTTCTTTATACATTTGAAATATTAATTCTTTGTCAGATGTAAAGCCAACAATGATTTCCTCCCATTGTGTGGAATTTCTATTTCTTCTGTTGATTCTTTATTTAGCTGTGAAAAAGCATAATTTTGGTAGGTTGCACCTGTAAACTGTTGTCTTTAATTCTTGTACAATGTAAATATTATACTTACTTCTGGCAGTTTCTCAGTGGTTTCTAGACCCTCAGGCAGACTCCAGATTGGCTCACAAGGAAGTATATTATGTGCATGCATGCCTTGACAACTGGTTTGAGCCAACTTCCTTGGTACTATGAACTTATCATGCTACAGATCTCCAGTTTAGATTCACTATGCCTAATGTTTGTCCCCAAAAGATGCTGGAGGAAGCCTCTCTGGTGACAGTTGGGCTATGCATTGCTCTGTAAGTATAGCAGAATATTATTAAAAATCATTTTATTGATTTTTTCCAATCCTAGGTTTCTGGGTTGTCCAGCCTCTAGTTCCTGGCCATCCAGGCAATGCTGAACATGGGTCCCCTAACATGGTGTGGAAATTAAATTAGAACAGTTATTGATTGGCCACTCCCACAAGTTTTGCAACTCAATTGCCCCTGTAACATAGGCAGGATAAATTGTAGGCCAAAGGTTTTGTGATTGGTGTCTCAATCCCCAAACTGGATGCCTTGCCTTGTTACAGAACTGGTTCAGGCTCTATATTCTTCATTACTGGAAGTCCTCATTAGGACCACCCTCATATATTTTAGGAAGTTTCCACAGCACGATGCTTCCATGTCATCCCTCCAAATGTCCCCCAATTCTAGTTGTTTCTCCTCAAACTCTCCTGCTCTGTCCCTTCTTCCCCCACCTGTTGTCATCTCCACTCACACCCAGTACATGCTCTATTTCTCCCATTGTTCCAAATGAGCTTACTTTGATATTTAGCCTTTATTGGTCTATGGATTGTAGGATGATTATCTTTTATTTATAGCTAATATCCACTTATAAGTGAACATACCATGTTGGTCTTTCTGGGTCTGTGTTACCTCACTAGAATAATTTTACAGGATGATTTTTTTTTAGTTCTATCCATTTGTCTGCAATCTTCATGATGCCATTTCATAGCTCAATAATACTTGTAAATGTACCATATTTTCCTTATCCTTTATTCTATTGAAAGTCATCTAGGTTGTTTCCAAGCCATGGCTATTGTGAAGACAGTTTCTGTGAACATAGTTGAACAAATGTCCTTATGATAGAACAAAGCATCTTTTTGGGTAAATGCCTAAAAGTTATATATCTGGATTTTGATGTAAATCAATTCTCAGTTTTCTAAGAAACCACTATATTGATTTTCAGAGTGACAATACAAGTTTGTACTCCCACCAATGATGGAGAAGTGTTTCTTGCTCTAAATTCTTGACAGCATGAGCTATTAATTTGTTATTGATCTTAGACATTCTCACAGATGTAAGATAGAAAATGAAAGTAGTTTTGATTTGTATTTCCTTGATGAATAAGGATGTTGAACACTTCTGAGCTATTTGAGATTCTTATATTGAGAATTCTCTGTTTAGATCTGCCACCCTATTTTTAATTAAATTATTTGACTTATTGATGTCTAGTTTCTTGATTTTATATATATAAAATATATAGCTTATATTCTATAAGCTTCTGTTTTGTTCTACCAACAGTTCTTTGTCTTACAGAAGGGTTTCCGTTTCATAAATCCCATTAAGTTATTATTGATTTTAATGTTTGAGCTATTGATGTTTTGTTCAGAAAGTTCTCTCATGTGCCAATGTATTCATGGCTTTTCCCTACCTTTTCTTATATCAGCTTTAGTGTGTCTGGTTTTTGTTGAAGTGTTTGATCCATTTGGGTACAGTTTTGAGGAGGGATATAGATATGGATCTGATGCAGTTGTCTATATGTAGACATCTAGTTGTAACAGTACAATTTTTTAAGCTAATTTTTATTACATTGAGCATTTCTGGCTTTTTAATAAAAAAATCAGGTATCCAAAGGTGTATGGATTTATGTCTGTGTCTGCAGTTCAATTCCATTGATCAACATTTCTGGTTTTTATCCCAATGCCATGTGGTGGTTTTGTGTGTTTTATTGTTTTGTTTTGTTTTTCTTATATTGCCCTGTAGTACAGCTTGAAATCAGGAAAAGTGAGACCTCCAGAAGTTTTCTTAGTGATGGATTGTTTTAACCATCTCAGGTTTTTTGTTTTTCCGTAATAAGTTAAGTCTTGGTCTTTGATTGTCTGTGAACAGTTGTGTTGGAATTTTGATGGGGATTGCATTGAATCTGTGGATTGCTTTTGGTACAATGGATATTTTTAATGTTAATTCAACTTATTTGTGATGAGTATGGGAGATCTTTCTTCTGATAACTTCTTCAATTGAATTCTTCAATGACTTAAAATTTTTGTCACATTATACTTTCACTTGATTTGTTAGGATTACCCCTAAGATATTTTCTATTGTTTGTGGATATTAAGAGAAGAGGTATTTCCCCAATTCCTTTTTCAGCCCATTAAATCATAAGAAGTTTAAAATTTCTTTCTTATGTCTTCCTAGAACAGGTGGTAACTTGATTGAGAGTTGTTCAGTTTCTATATTTGTAGACTTTCTATTGTTTCTGTGGTTTTTGAAATCCAGCTTCAATCTATGGCAATTTGACAGGATTTTGGGGGGTTATTTCAATTTTCTTGTATCTGTTTACACTTGTTTTGTGACAAAGAGTGTGATTGAGTCAAAGCAGGGTGACATATCTAGACTGAGGTTCTGCCCCCAGTATCATGGCTGAGCAATGTGTTCCTTTGAAGAGACTTGCTTCCAAGAAGACAGTTCATGCACAAGTAATAAATTTTGATTCCACTTCCAGAGACCCCACAAACTTCCTGTGCTATTTGACTGTCATCCACATCTGAAGTACTTAGTTCAGTTCCGTGTAGGTTGCCCAGCAATAATTTCAGTTAGTAAGCTCCCAGTAGCTCTGGCCAAGAGTCTTTGTAGGTTTTCTCACATGATCTTAACCCTTTGTTCATATAATTTCTCCTCCCTCTCTTCAGCTGTACTGACAGCTCAACTCGGTGCTTAGCTATGCATCTCTGCCTCTGCTTCCATCAGTTGCTGGATGAAGATTCTATAATGACAATTAGGTTTGTCATCCATTTGATTATATGGGAAGGCCAGTTTAGGTACTCTCTCCACTATTGCTTGGAGTCTTAACCAGGGTCATTTTTGTGAGATCTTGGGTATTTCTCTAGCACCAGGTTTCTTTCTAACTCAATCTCTCAATAGCTGGACTAGTTTCACACAGAGATTTTATCCAAACATTTTCTTTGAACTGAATTATCTTTTCTGTATCAGAGGAGGACTGAAGCCCAGGAAAATAATACGTTCCAGATGAATATGACCCTGGAAGGTGGTTGCTTTATATTTTTTATCCCCTCTGTTGATTGACACCTTACAACTGAAGAAGGACTTAAGTATTCTTAGTGACAGCTGTCAATTGTTAATGGATCATATGCAGTGATAGTAAAGCTGTAACCAACTGTTCTATGAACCATATTCAAAATAGTTAACAGAGAGAATGACAAACACCTTGAAGCAGCAAAAGCTCTTCATTGTTAAACTAGGAATTAGAAAATGGAATTAGAAACTTAAAATTATTTAAGGCAATACTGTTAAATATAGGTTATTTAATTTAGGCCACCATAAGCTTGCCTGCATTCACTTTATCCATTCTCACTAATTGAGGGACCCAAGACAAATATTCAAATGGAAAGATGAATATCTTAGGTCTCTATAGTTCAGATTTAAAGAGTTTTTATTGCCAGTGATATTCATTTTTAATTTTATCAATGAGAAAGAAATTGATGTATTTATTGCTAAGGGTAGATATCTTGAAAAAAGGAAGTCTTAATTAAAAGAAGAATAAAGTTTGCCCCGCGCCTTCTTTGCCCGCAAACAAGACGCAGTACAACAGGATCCTTCTGCAGTATAACTTTAATGTATCTTTGGGGAGAGCATTTAGCTTACGGAAAATGGAGAGGGAGGAGAGAGTGAAAGAGCCGGCAGAGAGACCGGCAGAGGGGCAGGAGCCGCTGCGCAAGAGCCAGCGGCGGCGGGCCCCCAGCGGGGAAAAGGGAAGCCAGAGAGCTAGGCTAGGCCCCAGCGTGGTCTGGGCCGAGCCATTTGCCACGTGGCCTTGAGCCCGCGTCCCAGAAGCTGGGCCGGCTTCCGTGCGCACGGCGGGGCGGAGAGAGAGAGAGAGGAGGAGAGAGAGAGAAGGGACCACGAGGTAGGAAGACCCGGTTTTAAGAGGACCAAACGGCTCTTGCTTTAGACGAAACACCTTCCTATTGGTCGTAGTTCAGAATCCCATGACGCCACGGGAAAGGCGGAGAAACCAGACCAGTCTCATGAGATTACCAAGCGCATGCGCTCTCTAATGACTCAGGCGGGTTGGCCAGCACCAGGTAATAGCGCCACCTAGAGGGGCTGGGGCCAGTGGCCTCCAACATCTCACCCTTCTCAAATATTAAGCAACGAGGAAGTCCTATAAGAGGGTGGAGACAGTGATCATCCCCCAGAATACATCGTGGACTTGCGTGGGGGTCACCCCTAATCCCTCGACAGATCGAGATGCCCCCAGCCTGTCCTCTGCCTTTTGCTGGGAAGGGAATTAAGACAGATACCCTTATGCAGGATGATGTGTCTCTCGGGACATAGGTATGTCCCGTGCGATGCCCTTGGCTCAGCATACCTCTTAGGACACGGGCTGAACGCTCCATCTAGTGCAATAGACAAGGCAGTCTAGGTGTGTAGGAGCTGTCTAAGCCACAATATCTCTATTGCTTTATCATAATTAGTCATACCTCTATCGAGGTTTCTGAGTCTAGAGCCATTAAGGCTTGAGCCGAAACTGTCTTGTTTCTCGGACTTTGGATTCTGAACCTACAAACCGTCTAGAGAAGAATGACTAGTCCTCCGCAAAAAGCTAGGTCAGATATATCCACCCCCCCCCATCTTTTGGAGTAGGGGAAGAGGGGATTTATGGAGTGAGCTCTCTGGTCAGCGACAGGTCTAGCCGAGTGGAATTGGCCTGGACGATCGCCACTTGCAGGTCACGAAGGGTCTGTTCAAACTTAGACGACCAATTCTGTAAGAAAATTGAGAGAGGCTCTTCGAAAGATTAGTTGTCTTTGTAAAGTTTTTATATAGAATAGAGGTTATGTATAAGCCAGCAAGTTATTGCTCACACCTCAATTGTGCCAATTACTGAGGTGGACAGTTTGTTAACCGCCTGTGCAGTCTGCACTATTTTTGAAAGTGCACCAGTTGAGGCAGTCACTGAGGCCCCTATGGCAGCTGTGACAATGAATTTTATAATACCAGCAGAGATTCTAAAATCTCTTTTTTGTCTAAATGGCTGTGAGTTACTGGGGAACCACGGTGGCGTGGGCACAAATCGTGGCATGTGGGCCGTTGCTGCAAAGAAATAAAGCTGAGTATCTCAGCATAAGGCATAAAGGCAATTATCAAATTTGTATCTTAATTTATCTATAATTTTTGAGGCATTGCTAACAATCTAAATAAATGGTGGCCAAATTGGGAGGAAATGAAAATATTTTAGGCGTGGCCCAACCTATATTTTTGGATTGGCAACTGTTACATGGTAAAATTGAATTTTTATCTGGCCTGCCTGAGCAAAAGGAAGCCAATTTTGGTTTTATTAAACTCTGTTTCCTTTGTCAGGCTGCCGAGAAATTTTTTAGTAATATATCTGAACTATTTTTAACTAAAACATAAACTTCTCTCTAACCCCAAACTTCTATTTTCTTTAAAGCTATGTCTAAATCTTTATACATCACCGGCATTGGCAGAGGGAAGGTGGGCATTATCTTCTATCGCTGTCACCAAACACATCAACTGGAGAAGGCGAGGAGCTCTGGGATCCAAACTGGATTTTTTTTATCCTGTGGAAAAACACAGACAGCTCCCCGGGATCTTATTAAAATAGGATCCGGGCCTTTTCATTTATATTCCCCCTTTCTGTTTTAACAAATAGGATTTTAAGGTCTGATGTGCACGTTTAATAATGCCTTGTCCTTGAGGGTTGTATGGTAACCTGGTAAGGTGTGTCACTTGCATTTGTGCACAAAATTGGGCGAATTTTTGGGAGCTGTAAGCTGGCCCATTATCAGTCTTGAGGCAAGCTGGTTTGGCCCAGGCGCTTTATGCCTCTAAGCAATGTTGAATAACATGTATGGTCTTTTTTCTTGTAAGCGGTGTGGCATGAATAATATCTGAGCATGTATCAATAGAAACATGTACAAATTGAAGCTTTTCAAAGGATGGAACATGTGTCACATCTATCTGCCATATTTGTAATGGTGAAATGCCTCTTGGGTTTAAGTAACTGAAAGGCATTTACCACATAATGGGAATCAGACACAATATTAAGCAGACAATCAAACTTTTGTAAAACTTCTAACACAATTAGACATTCAACTATCTGGGGTGATTTTTGACCAAAATCTTTGAAAAATGTCTGTGAATTTATAATGTAAGCACCCCTTCCATTTCTTGAGCCATCTGTATATACAGTTAAGCCATCTTTTAAAGGCACTGAGGAAGTAACACGTGGATATACCACAGGGTGATAAGCCAAACTGTAACAAAGGATATTTAGGATGATTATCAATTTTTCCAGGAAACATCAAACAAAGGCTTTAAATCTGCAGTGGGAATTTTCAAAAAAGGTCTAAGCCAATTAATATATTCTATGGAGAAGTGGAGGGCTTAAAAATATGTTTTCTAGCAAGCTGTTCTACAACAGGCTCAATCACTGCCTTAAGCTTGTCAGAGGTCAGTGGCCACTGAGGAACCCATACCGGCACCTCTGTCTTTTAAGGTATAGGTCGTGCTGCCTCAGTGGCGCCTAAGAAAAACCTAGGCCCTGTTTTTGCCTATGAATCTTGGGCGTGGTTTGTCTTTGTCTCAACCGCCCCAGGCCCTGTCTTTCCTCATACCGCGAGGAGCCAAACTTTAAATTTAAATTTTCAAGTTTCCGTACCTTTAGTTTCTGGTTCCCTATCTCCCCCAAATCTTTTATTTTTCTGGGGGGTCCTTTTTAACTTATCGAGTATTCCTATTTTTAAGTTTCCGTACCTTTAGTTTCTGGTTCCCTATCTCCCCCAAATCTTTTATTTTTCTGGGGGGTCCTTTTTTACTTATCGAGTATTCCTAACTCCCCCATATCTTTTATTTTACCGGGGGTCCTTTTTCACTTTTCTGGCGCGCGCCTAACCTCACACGGCTCCTGGTTTCTGACATGTTGCCCCGAACTTTCTTTATGATATCTCGCCCTCTAGCTATCAGATCTCTACAGGCCTTCTCTTCTACAGAGTTCTTTAGAGTACCCTGTGCCATCTCAATACCACGCTGCCTAAGCAGGGAGTCTGGTGCTGTTATGATAGACTGGGGGGATCCCACTGACCAGCGGAAGCAGAAAACAACCACGAAGAAAACCAGAAACACTGCCAAAGCAAGCACTAAGGCCTCAAAAAATCCTTTCAAAAGTCCCAAACCAAAGTTCAGTTCAGACATACCTCTCCGAGTAACCTGTCCGCAGTTCTGAATCCTGACGGTGCAGACGATGTAAATTCCCGGGATTTCGGCACCACTTGCCCCGCGCCTTCTTTGCCCGCAAACAAGACGCAGTACAACAGGATCCTTCTGCAGTATAACTTTAATGTATCTTTGGGGAGAGCATTTAGCTTACGGAAAATGGAGAGGGAGGAGAGAGTGAAAGAGCCGGCAGAGAGACCGGCAGAGGGGCAGGAGCCGCTGCGCAAGAGCCAGCGGCGGCGGGCCCCCAGCAGGGGAAAAGGGAAGCCAGAGAGCTAGGCTAGGCCCCAGCGTGGTCTGGGCCGGGCCATTTGCCACGTGGCCTTGAGCCCGCGTCCCAGAAGCTGGGCCGGCGTCCGTGCGCACGGCGGGGCAGAGAGAGAGAGAGAGGAGGAGAGAGAGAGAAGGGACCACGAGGTAGGAAGACCCGGTTTTAAGAGGACCAAACGGCTCTTGCTTTAGACGAAACACCTTCCTATTGGTCGTAGTTCAGAATCCCATGACGCCACGGGAAAGGCGGAGAAACCAGACCAGTCTCGCGAGATTACCAAGCGCATGCGCTCTCTAATGACTCAGGCGGGTTGGCCAGCACCAGGTAATAGCGCCACCTAGAGGGGCTGGGGCCAGTGGCCTCCAACAAAAGTTCTGAATTTAATTGTGTGTAAAAACTGGATATCAAGGAGAGAACATGAAAATTTAAATATTATTTGACTTTTTGGGAACATACTTACTGATCAATAACAATATAATGTTCCTGTAAGCATGGTGGTTTATGCCTTTACTTCCAGTAATCAGGAGGCAGAGGCAGGTACATCTCTGGGATCTTGAGGACATCTTGGCTTACAAGAGAGTTCCAGGACAGCTACAGTTATATAAAGAGATCTGTTTTTTTTTGTTGTTGTTGTTGTTGTTCAAACAAAAAAGCAAATATAATGTTATGCCAACTGATACAGTAACTACTTAATTTATGAAGTGGCATGTAAAGTTTATATCTAGCCTACACAAATTGAATGTATTGTATAGTGGTGATAATTAATAATATAGTTGGCAGACACTTTTGTTCTTATATTATCAGTATGATGGAGGTATTATCATTATACTTATTTTATAAAAAATAAAATAATGCGTAAGGAAATTAAAACATAACTAAATAGCAGAAGATAAGATAATTGAGATTTTTGTCTTCAGTCTGCTTATAGAGTTTTATTTAAACATTAAATTCTAATCTGGATAAGTCAGGTTAATAGTGAATTTATTTTATGAGACATAGACCTTATTTTTAGTGAATGCCTTAGATGTGCAAGTGACTCTCATGAAACATGGTATGTACTTGCAAAACAATTTTTGATTTAAGAATAAATGAATGGATGAAACATATACACAAAATTGTCGCCATTGCTTTAATATTCTGTAGGAGATAATTACATTCTGTAATATGCAGATTATATTTTAACATATTTGAAAATCATTAATTATGAGAGTACTATGACTCTGGTTTGTAAAATCCATATAGCAACATATATTAAGTGTCTTGATCTCAGAGAAATAGTAAAAACATTTTATTGAATGTTTTCTTGAAGAATAGAGATGTATAGAGAAAACTCCATGTTTCTGTAAAAGAGTTAGAGCTGTCATTGCTAGATTGTCCCACTTATGGTTAACGTGATCAGAGACTTAGCACCCTGCTACTTAATTCTTATAGCTTCGTCTGTGCCTTTTAATGTTCAAAATCCTATATCCAAATTTTGTGATATAATTGAGCAAATTTTCTACTGAGAACATGCACAACAGAAGATATAGGAGGAGAATTTAAGTAAAGTTGGGAAGGAAAGGGGATTAAAAAAAATGACAGCATACTGAAACAAATATGAAACTCATGGAATGTATGTATTATGCAGTGAACATTTTAAGTAAAGAACACAATGCAGTGTACCTTGTTAAACAACCTCTCTATATGCTTCTGTCTGCCTTAGGAGGATGAGCCTTTAGGAAATGGTGCTAGAGAGACTTTTAGTGCAGTGATGGCCTTTGTTATGTACTAAATATTATAAACAATTGGACTAAAGATTATTCCTTTAAGTAGCAATGGAATTAAAAACAAGTTTAAAATACTTAATTTTTTTATCACAAAATTACTTTAGAAGGTTATTATAATACAGTTGCACAGAAGAGAAAACCTGTAAGTGGTACTTTAAACTTGAAGAAAATTTTCAATACAACTGACAGATTTTCAAAAAGAAGAAACTCTAATACATCAAGAAATCATTGGCCTTTTCAAGTGATCATTTCTATGGTAGCTCTAACAAAGAGACTATTTCAAATGTAATAATCTTATGTATGTTTAGAGTACAGATTCCTCACTAAACCATTGTTAATGAAAAGAAGTCAGAAATTGTTCAATTTTATGCTGAAATACACTGAGTATATGAAACACAGTAAAGAGCCAAACAGAAAAGCATATGCAACCAAGCAAATTCCTGAATGAGAACAGGAAATGACATTCTACAGAAAAGACAATACAAAAAATAATAAGAATAACAAGCATATTAAATAATGGGAAATCAATAGCACATAAGAAAGAAAATCTGATGAGTTGGAGATAATAAAGGCTACAGTGTGAAGACAATTTAAAATATTGTCAAGCTAAACGTCAACTCTGAGTTGAGATTTCAACAGAGACCTAAAAAAGCTAAAATAACCACTAAGTTGGATATCACAAAGAAAGAATTTTGTGTTTACTTCTTAGAATTTACTTTTGTATGAAGGAAAGTAGCTGTAGAAGTTTGAGCAGAAAAGTAATTTGATATAACGTTCTAAGTGGATCATTCTCATTATGCTGAGAAATGTCAAAATTAGAATGGAAGACATGTAGCATGATAGAAGCAAAGAAACCCAAGAGCTAGATCATGACCAATCCAAAGGAAAGATAACATGATGCAGGCCTAGTCAAAGTACTGCTGTGTGATTCAAGATTCATTTTAAAGGTTGTGTGCATATGACCTACAAATCAAATGAGGAACAGAAGGGGAAGAGGTTTACCAAAATTAATATTATGATTTGGCCCGAGTAAACATGGAGTTTCCATCTTAATTGAGATGTGAGCTCTACACGTGGGCAAGTTTAGAAGTCAAATGTTAAGTTTGTGATTTTTTTCTTCTCTTTATCTTTGAGTATTTTTTTTATTTATATAAAAGTCATTTTTCCATGTATCCCTCTTCTCCTCTCCCTTCCCTCCCCTCAAGCCCTCCCAGTCAGCCTTCAGCTTCACTCTCCCCAGCCCCTGATCCCCTCCCCCAAAAGCACAAGAAGTCCCAAGGTATGGCAGCTCAGGTTGGTGAATCTACTCCAGGCAAGTCCAATTTATGGGGAAGTTTGTAATTTCTATTAAACTTCAAACAGAATATGTGAGGTAAAAGTTGCATTCTGAGCTCAATTTTCAAAAAAGGAAATCTGCATTGAAGATAAAAAGAAATCCAAAGCCCTCATGATAAATAAATCAGTATTTAAAACTTTAAGCTTGGGTGATAATCAAATGAGTAGAGATAGATGAAAAAAGATAAAATTTCCAAGGAACCTTTTAATACTATGATGTCAAGTACAAGTCTTGATGCATTTATAACATGTTGACAATCAACTTGACCATTAGGTAAGGTGATTTAAATGCCTTCCAAGGAAAGGGGCCTATTACTGTGAAGGTTAATTTTTTTTTCATGAATGTATGATACTTCAATTTCACCTATGATGTGTACATAAGAAGTAATTACTACCACCCTTACATGATGAAAGAGCTTGATTGACCAGTAAAACTTATGTGAAAATTGAGCTTTATGCAACAATTTCTTTGACTTTGCACAGATAAGAATTGAGGTACCTGCTTACTTGGATGCCTGGAAAGAACATTAAACTAGAAGTTCTCATGGAACTTAGGGAAATTGTGAGACAGAAAGAATGAATACATTTTTCTCTACAGCTGAATAGTATTCTACAGTGTATGTGTACCACATTTTCATGCTTTTTGAAGATGGCATTCATTAGGAGCTACTTATTAGATATTTGATTCCGAGTCCCTCCAGGCTCTCACAAACAAGCCTTATGCCTAACACACATACACACACACACACACACACACACACACACACACACGCACACGCACACACGCACACGCACGCGCACGCGCACACGCACACACACACACACACACACACAACACACACTGTGTGTGTGTTGTGTGTGTGGGTATGTGTATATGTACCTATGTACCTAAAGATCTAGAGTGGCATTGACATATAAAAGAAAGATATGTAGAAGACAGCCAATCACATAAAAATGGACTAAATATTATAAAAGAGAGAGAAATCAGTGAGTGTTTCAAGTTAGGAATGTTCCCTAGAAATTCCTACTGATGTGAAGAGGAATCTTGATTGAGATATAAAGTTTCGAATTTCAAGAAGCTAAATACACACAGCAGGAAATGGCAATATCATCTTCATAGACACATCTTATAAAAGTGAATCTCAATGAGTTTTCACAACTTTCAGAACACTATTATCACACATTTTTAAAGTAGGTCAATGTTACCATTTATACATGATTTTATTGCTTTAGTGCTGGGCTTTTATGATGTTCACTAAGAATACAAGGAAGTCCCTAATTGGTTTTATCTTCATTCCTCCTGGTTTATCTGAGATGTCTTAACTTTCAGTCCCCTCTTAACAACTTGAACATTTTCCCCTTCTTTCCAACTTACATGGTGCATCATCTCTTTTTTTCTTAAAGCTCTGATGTTTTATTGAATAAATTAAATTTTCTTGAAAATTTGGAAGGAGTAGTATTGTTCTTACTTATTTAATTATTTCCTTGTATGTTTTAAAAATAGCATGGCATCCATATTTCTATCCCAAGCACATGCAGAGAGCTGGACAACATTGTGGACTTCTAACATTTATTGCAAAAATGAAAGGGGGCAAGTCAAAAAGGCTGCCAGAAAGATGGGAAAGCATAAAATGGGAAGGAAGGAAGGAAGGAAGGAAGGAAGGAAGGAAGGAAGGAAGGAAGGAAGGAAGGAAGGAGGAAGGATAAAAGGAAGGAAAGAAGAAAAGGTATTTACAGTTACTATGCTAATAGTTAAATCCACAAAAATGGCCTTGCTTTTACATTTTGTAATAGATGTGAAGAATTATTAATGGTATGAGTTACTGATATTTTCAAGAAAGATGATATTTTGCAAGTGTGCCTCAGGTACTATTTATGATTATGCATATGTAGCTGTCTGCTGAGATAACTTGATCATATTAAAATTATTTGTAAATATTTTACCATCTATTGGTATCCAAATTTCACTCAGTGTTTGAGGTCATAATGATACAGTGCATTCCTACAGTAGATAAGGAAGCCATCCACATTTTGGATGCATTTTCTGCCCACTCTTTTTGAAGATACTGTGACATCCTTAAATTACTAAATATGTTTAGTATGCTAAGGTGATCTAATGGTGCATTTTAGATATTAACCCTGGAAATGCTGTTTTGTGACCATGTTAATGAACATATGATATATAAGTAGGTATTCATGAAAGCCTTTAAAATTATATATTACAAACCCCAAGAAAGTCACTATATACACTCAAAGGGTGAGGTGAGTAGATTACGTCCAATTGAATGTATGCTGTTGACATAAACCGAGTCATGTCAAGGACCCCAGTATTTCAGTCCCATAGAAATGACAAGGCTTTTGTTGGCTTAGACTTGGGGGATGGCAAGGCCTTCTGTCGTCTGAGTAGAGTAAAGATGTTGAGAATATGTGAAGAAAGTATCAACCAACCTTTCTCCTTCAGGATGGATACAATCTGAAACTGCTCCCCTACCGAGACCCCCTACTGAAATTAAATAACTGGTTGCCTTCTGTGGTTTAAAATAAAATGAACACCCTGACTTTGCAGTCTGTAAGTGCATCTTCATTGGAACACATGCTCAATCTGATCAAAACTTTTCTGTATGTGTGTCGGTCATTTCTTCATTCCCCATTGCCCTACTCAGGTCAATGCCAAATCTGTTCAGGTCATGGCATTCTCTTCAGAAATACAATGACAAAAATAATCCAAGAATGTTGCAGTAAGTCTTAAATAATGGAGAAAATTCATTATGTGTATTAAGAAATAATTTTGACCACATACTATAGCTAGTATAGTTATAGTCAATTGGAGTACCATTGCCATCCTCAAATTACATAAGTTAAGATATATATTATATAATCTTATATTACTTCATCATTTGAAATATTTTCCTTCTTTATTATTAATACATTGCCATTTATTTATTATTATTCATAAGTTTAAATAACTATGCCAGTTAAATCCATACTATTTGTACATGAAGTTAGTTTTTATGTGACCATTTCTTACAGGATTTACTGTGTAGTAGTGGGTTTTCGGTCCTGTGCGCCAGAGATCCGGGACCCACAGACCTGCCGCCCGGGACCGCTTATCCGCGCACCGCAGCCCAGGCCCCCAGAAACGACTCAGACGCTTCTATTAACTTCATGCTGTTTGGCCTATGGCTCAGGCACATTGCTAGCTAGCTCTTACATCTTAAATCAACCCATTTCTATTAATCTGTTGGCCACGTGGCTCACCCGAGTTCCTTACATGTTGCTCCTTGGGCGGCTGGCTCGATCTGCCTCTAACTCCGCCCTGCTTCTCCTATCTAAACTGATTTCTCCTCCCACTTCTTCTATGGTGCCCGCCATGACCCAATACAGCTCCTTTATTTAAAGATTGAGATTCACAGCATAAAGAAGGGCATTCCCACATCATTACTGTATCATTTTTCCTTTACCTTTAAATATAAAATAGATTTACTATGAACACCAAATATATTAATTAAGCTAAACTAAACTGTAAATAGGAAGTCACCAATCCATATGAACTTTGCTAAGATACAGCTTTATTTTGTAGTTCTCTTTAAAAGCCTCTTAGTACAAGAAACATGGGGAAAGTTTTTAAACAAAATAAAACTTCCTTTTGCAAATCACATAATATGAAAATTTTACAAAGGTAAATATGACACTTCACGTTTGGCTTAAAAGTTATCTTGAAGCAGTTTGTGGCAAAGTAAATTGTGGTAAACCTTTGCAAATAAAGGAAAATATGTGTTAATAGATAAAGAACTAGGTAAGTGTACAAAACAAATGTGTTTTCATGTGTTTGAACCAATTAAAATTTTAGAGTTGTATAAGAAAGAAAATGATATTTTCTTCCATGCTTTTGTGCCGAAAGAAGTGAACAAATTCCCATATAATTTCATAAAGGTCCATGTGAACTTTTCTTTTTTGTTATGACACTGGGTTGGAACATCATTTTTCAAAAAAAATTTGAAATAAGTATTTGAAAAGTATTATAAGGGCTTTATATCACATTGATTTGCAACTAACATAGATACATACAGTCAATGTGAACCCTAAGGACTGTTTTCTTTTACTTTGTTTTACCAAATATTTCTTTCATATATCAATATTTAATACATAGGGTTGTTATAGATCAAGAATATCATGAAAGTGAAGATAGTGCAATGTGAATCATAGACATGACACACTGGATATTGTTATTATAAAGCACCTACTAAATGTTTAATATAATATACAGAATATAGGGCTTCAAATCCATCATATAACAAAGGATCTAAGGAATATATACTTGAAGTAAGGAAGACAAAATAAATACCAGAAATAAAAATACAGTCTTTAAAATGTAAGCATTGGATTTCTTTTTACAACAGTATTGTAAATTGTTCTTAAAAACCTAAATGTGTTCATGTATGCTACCCATTTATAATGTTTACTAAGCATAGACCCTCTCATTGATAACCTTCAGTAAATGCTGTATTAATTATTAACTTTTTGAGGAAACAAACAAGAGGCAAATTGTTTTTTCCAGTGTATTACTCAGTAAATAATAGAAAGGCATTACAACTTGTTACTGTCGAGTGGACCAGATTAAAGGTCAGTGCACCATGTAAGCACTATTCCAATGATATATCAATTTATGTAAAATATGTGTAAGGGGATAAAATTTACACCATTCTTCCCAGGAAAGCAAAGAGAGCATAGTATCTAGGGAAAATGTTTTGGGTAATAACATTTTTGAGTGAATTTAATCATATTTTCCCCTAAAGAATGAGTTTATGCTCATGGAAAAATATGAGTAATAAGAAATTATTTTTTAAAATAACATATGTACATCTACAAGTTACTTGTGATTTTCCAAATCTCTTAAAAGGACTCATTTCTAGTTAAAACAAACAAACAAACAAACAAAAACAGCCTGATATGCAATTTTAAGATTCATCTTAGGACCAGAATTGAATTTTCTTGCCTAACTTGAACAGCTGCCAATGTTTTTTTCTATGATAACTAACTTGCTCACATATGTTTCTGATTATTTCTATTATAAGCTAGTCAGGGATTGTCATTCTGTCTACATAAAGCCATTATTGAAATTAACAATACTGGGAACAATGCTATTCAGGTAATAGTCACGGCTATACATGTTTGCTGAATTGAGAAAAATGGCATATTTTAGTAACATATTTTCACTGAAATACTATTGTTTCCTTCAACATTCTCCAGTTTTTATTTTTGACGTATTTTATTTACTCTTTAAAACATATATAAAATGCATCTTGACTATATCCTCCATCTACCAGGTACTCCAAGTCCTCCTTCCGCTGCCCCACCCCCACTGAACACCCAAACCCATGTTACTCCCAACTTTTTTGTCTTATTTTTATTGCAAATTTTAAATTAGTTTCCAACCAGCGCACAAAATAGTGGTTTCATTATGGCATTTTAAACAACTGGCTTAAAAAGAATAAAGCTTAGATACAAAGTGAGTCTGGATGGACAACACAAGCTTAAGCTACAGGCATAGAATAAGGCATCCTAAAAATAGGCACATAGCATCCTCATTTAGGCCCATAGTGTATTTCAGCATTTGTCTTACATCGATCTCTTTTATTTTTGTGCTGACTAGTTGTATGTCAATTTGGCAAACAAACTGGAGTTACCTGAAAGGAGGAATCTTGAGCTGAAAAGGGGTTTATTTTATTTACACATCCTGTGCTGGCTAGTTTTATATCAGTTTGACACAAGTCAAAGTGACTGAAAGGAACCACAATTGAAAACATGCCTTCGTACGATCCAGCTATAGGATACTTAACTGGTGATTGGTGGGGGAGGGCCCAGCCCAGTGTAGGTGGTGCCATCCCTGGGCTGGTGGTCCAGGGTTCTATGAAAAATAGATGGCTGAGCAAGCCATGGGGAACAAGCCAGTAAGAAGAACCCATCAGTGGATTCTACACCCACTCTTTCTCCAGATACCTGCCCTTTTTGAGTTCTTATCATGACTTCCTTTAGTGTTGAACAGTAATATGGACCTGTAAGCCAAATAAACCCTTTTCTTCCTAACTTGCTTTTTGGTCAGTGTTGTTTTGTTGTAGCAATAGAAACTCTAATCCTAAGACAACTTTGGCTTAGACAAGGAGATAAATCATTCTCCTAAACCTCTCCTACTGAATCAATTTGGGTTCTAGAATAGTAGGAACATACAAGTCAGACAGTCCATGCCCATACAAGATAAAATCAAGGTGAAACTGTACCCTGAAGCAGAAATGATCTTCTTTCAGGTACTAGATTAGTTCCTCAAGGATCAGTGTGCAACATACCTAGCCCCCTTTCTCTTTCCTTTGGTTAGTTTGAATAGTTTTGTAACTCTTGTATTTACTGTAGAGGAACAAACTCTTTAAGTGATTAACACTATTTACTGTTGTTTAGCCTCAATTTTATAAAATTCTTCCCTTATTATTTCTTACTATGTACTGAATTTGACTGTGATTTCTTTACTCGCATAGAACCTCAATGTCCATTATTTGTTTCTCTGAGAACTCTTGAAGTTTAAACATATATTTATTAATTTATTATTATTGGTTGTGTGAAAGGGAGAGAGAGTGTGTGTCATCCAGAGAAAAAGTTGAGTTAGTTGTAATCCCATTATAGAAATTGAACTTATGTCATCTAACCTGTGAACTGATAACTTTCTGAGCTTATGGAGGATTCCTTCAAAACATAATGTCTCATTTCCTCTTAGAACATCCTATTGTTTTACCTTCTTTCCAACATCCTGTGTATTAATGCGATTCCCTCTAAGATGGAAGATTATCAATTTGGAGAAAATTGCAAAGTAACACATGAATCATTCTGTGGAACCCATTCTCTTCAGCTCAGTTATTGCTTCAGGGAACTGACAGCTGACACCAAGGCTGCTAACACTCACAATTCCTGAGACACAAAATTCCTCAGTGAAGAATAATTTGGATAGCCTACCAATGTTTACCAAAGACTATAATAGTTTCTTTAAGGCAGTTTGCTCCAATTGAGAAAATGGAATAACCTTCACTCAATGCTCAGATGCATTTATTCCTCAGTGCTTTATTCTTATATAAGAGTTTGGTTGCTGTTAATTTAAAAAATTTTGTAAGGCAAATATGTGTTGAATGCTAATAATGTGCTATACAATGTGCCAAAGACTAAATATACTCACTCTCTTCTATTTCCATATTTTTCATATCTGTGAATGTAATTTGGTATATAATACATATTGAGTTTTGTAAAAACTGAAAAATGAATGGTCATACAGGCATGTTGTAAAGATGTAAGTAATAAGTTCATAAAAAATTTTGTGTTCATGACTCGGACCTTCTTTGATCAATAGATATCATGATAACTTGGTTGCTATGGAATTCTGAGTATCTGACCCATCTTAAGAACCCCAACAAATATACATTTACAGTCAGTATTACCTCAGAGTCCTGATGGAGATTAACATTCTTTAACAACTTTGGAAAGCATTACCTTATTTTCCTTTAAGACATCTGATTCCTGCAGATGTTAGAGAATTAGAAAGCATAATTCTTTCATGTGACCCTAGCACAGTGCCTGACAGTATAGCAATTTTCATATATAAACAGGAAGACAGTCAGTGAATGATTTACATCAAGTTTATAAGATATGCACCTTAAAGTAGGATGACTTTCCATATTCTTATTAATTTTTTTAAAGGCTGAGGAAGCCAGTGACTTGTGTAAATAATTTCTTCCTTTTTTTTCTCACCATCTTTCTATCTTATTTTATTTTCTTTCTTGTTTAAAATTACTCTACAATATAACAAGTTTCCATACGGGATATTCATGTGTCTTTCAGTTTGGTTGATTCTCTTTTCTATTTGTCTTGTTCATCTCTCATGTTCTTCCTTCTAGCTTTCATTCTGGGTAAGCCTCATTCCCTTGTATTATCTCTCCAACTCCAGAGAATCCCCCAAACCACTCGCCCAATCGTATAACACCTTTCTAGCAATACCTGCTTTCACTCCCACCTTGATGTGCTCATTTAACTGAAGCAAAGATTCAAATGTTAGGAACTCCTGACAATGTACTCAAGGGACTCTGCACTATACTAAAGAAATATTCATATTTATCATGACTATTTTAACAATGGATATAAATCAGCCAATATGTTCATCAACAAGTGAATGTATAACAAAATCAAATAAAATGACATTCTCAGCTACAAAGAAAAAGTTATGAAACTTATGGAAAAAATCAATGGAGCTGATAAATGTATCAAATAATGTAACCTGGGTTCAGAAAAACGAATACCCTATGCCATTTTCTTGCATTTTCTACTGATTCAGCCACTTTTTTCTTCCTTCATCACATTCCCTACTTCTCTCTACCTCTTTCCCTCATTTTACTTCTTTCTTTTCCTTATTCAGGACACTGAGATTATTCTCTCTATCCTCTAAGAAAACACATTTCAGAATTGCAGATAGTTGCACAGGTAAAGGAGGCCATGGTATTTTGAAAGATTTTAAAGCCTTTAACTCAATTTTATTAGTGAATTTTATAGCTCCGTATGCATATACAGCTTGGAAACTACTAAACTAAAATAATCTAGCATTTGGAAGTTAGAACTTTCCAATTAAAGAGGACAATCATAGCAACACAACTCTGAGCCATAGCTTGAAATACTTGTTTTTCAGCTGTCAAAGGGAAGTCGAAATAAGGCACAAGTTGTGATTACATAATACACAAATGTACAGGTTTTTTGAAAGTCAAACATGTGAAAGCCAAGTACTTATTGAACCAGTAGCCAGTGGTTTTGGATAGTTTTAGTAGTTGTGCCTAGTAAGTTAATTCTAAAAATACATAATTTTAAAATCAGAATTTGGAAAAAAATAAAGAGATACATTTAAAATAAGGATTCGTTTGTTGGGAAACTACAGATGGGTCAAATGTGGGAGTTATCTTACTAACACAAAAGTCCAGTCAGAACTTAATCTTACTTTATTACCTACAGGAAAAAAATAATATCCATTGTCTATAGACTTCCTTGAAGTATGGAATGTTTACATTTTCTTAGTTTTCCATACACCTCATTTCTAAAAGCATAAAAGAAAGACATTCTGCAGAAGAATCAAGAATGGTATTTTATCCTCTCTATGCCCAACTCAACTTTGATATTTTCTTTGTTGTATATACATTTTGAAGCACCTTGCTTGTTAAGCTAAGCATGATAGTGTTCCATGACACATCAGAATGTCACAGTTCTAGACTGAATAAATCAGCACATGATAGATAACTGAATATATTATTAAAATGATAATGAAAATTTGAAATGGAGTTTCCATACTCTGCATAATATCCAAGTACTTTAACATTTTTATGAGAATTAAATAGCTTTTTGCTACAAGTTTCAAAGCACTGATACCGTAATTTTTATTGTAAGGAATTGGTATCTTTTCACATATCATGGAATGGCTGTTTATACACTGTAACTCTTAAACTTTTTTTTTTTTTACAAGAACCTCAGGTTTTATAGAGTATTTAATCTATAACTGTTTCACCTTTTCACTAGAGTTCTCTGTATGTTATGAATTTAAAGTAAACTTTAGGCCCTTTTAAATGTCTACATTTTCCACTAATCTATACTTTGGGGAAATACTTTTAAATTTATTTTTTAATTTCTCTTTATATGAACCATTTATTTATTATATAAATTTGATTTATTGCCTGAACTTATTCATTAATTCATTTATTTGGTATGTGCATGTTTGCCTGTTTGTGTGTGTGTATGTGTAGGCTAGAAGACAATTTGTGGGAATCAATTCTTTCCTTCTACTATGTAGGTTCAACTAACTGAACTCAGGTCATTCAACTTTGAGTCCAAGCTCATTTTACTTTCTAAACCATCTAGTTGAATCTTTAAAATTTTCCTTAAGTCATGCATCTCCCTCTGAATGTTGATCCTTAAGTGTCACTTTTTTATGAACCCAAAGGGCTAGAGAGATGGTCCAGTCCTCAAGAATACTTATTGCTATTCAGCAAGTGATAAAAATGATACCAGTTTCTTTTAATGGAATTTTATTAAAAACACACCTCATATTTTCTCATGTTTTATCTTTTCTTCTTTTCTTTCATTTTCTTTTCTTTTCCTTGCCTTCCTCTTTCCCTTCTTTACTCCCTTTCTTCCTTCTTACAGAGTCCCCACATTTAATTCCCAGCCCCACCAAGCTGCTCACAATTATCCACAACTACAGTTTGAAATTCAACACTAGCTTCTTCTAACACGTGAGGTTTCCAGGCATACACATGTGTACATATATACATGCAAGCAAAATACTCATACACATAAAATAAATAAATCTTAAGAAAATTACTAATTAAACAACTCTAATATACAATCTCAGTATGCTTATTCAAGCACTAGATTAAAAATTAAAAGCATGTGGTTGTGCATGCCTAGTCTTAGCATTTAGGGATTAGATCCAAGAGGATCCTAAGTTTATGGCAACTCTTGGCTAAAGGTACAGAGAATCCATTCCCAAGAAAGAAAGAAAGAAAGAAAGAGAGAGAGGGGGGGGGGGGAGGGAGGGAGGGAGGAAGAAAGGAAGGAAGGAAGGAAGGAAGAGAAGGAAGGAAGGAAGGAAGAGAAGGAAGGAAGGAAGAAAGAAAGAAAGAAAGAGAGAAAGAGAGAGAGAAAGAAAGAAAGAAAGAAAGAGAGAGAGAGAGAGAAAGAAAGAAAGAAAGAAAGAAAGAAAGAAAGAAAGAAAGAAAGAAAGAAAGAAAGAAAGAAAGAAAGGGGCGAGGGAGAGAAGACCAGAGGAAGGAAGAGAGGGAAAAAAGAGAAGAAAAGAACAGGAGAAATTTTTGAGGTGTGTTGTTATTAAATTTTTATTACAAAGTTAACAAGACTTATTTTATCACTTAATGAAGACCATTGTCACTATATGTTAAGTGTTCCTTAAAACAATATATTATTTTGACCAAATTTTCTTAAATGATATTTGATGCGATAAATCTTTCGAATTTACCTCAAGAAAATAAATAAAGGTCATTTTCCTTGAGAGAATATATTATAGCTCACCTAAAATATATGAATTTTAAATATGTAAAACATAACATGCTATTTTAATATAGGTCACATCCAACAGCAAACAGATTCATGAGCATCATTCTGTTTTGTTAAAAATATATTGGTCCTCAATGGAATCCGAAAAGGTTGTGACTTCAAATTGTCTGATAATAGTTTGCAGTAAATGTTTTTCATTTGTTTTAATTATAATTATTAATGATAATTTTTATAGATAATGTGGCATTTCAAAAACTAGTATAATCCTGCTGCCTCAGAATATAAATCCATTTGCTGAACTATATTGTTGCATTAGCTATTACTTTGAGAAAGTTTTGACTGAGGCAAAACAACGAAGATATTTGAGACTGGAATTTTTCGGCATAGCTTAATCAGCACACTCTGAACTAGAAAATTTGGGTGACCTGGATTCCTAGTCTTTTAATATAGTTATTTTAAACATATATCAGGTATAGTTATAATGAACATAGGAAGCATATAATTAATAGAAATTTTTCTTTCTTTTCTTTTTTAATGGGCTTATATCAGTTTTAGATTCAGAGGATAGTTTTAGAGTAATGCCAATAGAAAGTTGTGGCCACATATTCTAAGTCATTAAAAAAAAAGATATTTTTCCATGTATTTGCTGAGCTATCTTCTAAATAAAATGAACAACAAACACCATTCTTTAGATTTTCATATAATGAATTATACCTTTTAAACTGGAATTTATGATGCTTATTTTAAGGTTATATTAAGTCTTTCCATAAGAATCATGATTTCATTAACACATATTAATTACATACACCTCTTTCTGTGTGTGTGTGTGTGTGTATGTGTGTGTGTGTGTGTGTGTGTGTGTGTGTGTCTATGGTTTACATTGATTAAATACAGCCTACCTTTACCTACTATCCTTCCTAAAATTAGTAGTTAGTGTTCAATGGTTCAATGTGAAAGACTACATGTGGTAGTTGTCTCTGAATATTGTGTTGTTGTGTAATTCTAGACCTGATGCTTATGCATACATGTGATCTTTGAAACCATGGTCATGCAATGCTTGTGATATATGGCTTTAGTAACTTACTTAAACCAAACAAATAATTAGTCTTAATTATAGAAGTGTAAACTTGACACTAATTAATGAATGTGCCAGGCTTTACGCACTGGTTTAAATGGAACTGATTTTAGGGACACTGAGATCACTTTAAGTTTTGGCAAAATGACAACAAGTAGAAAATGACTAAGAGTAAGAAAGATTAATTAGTATATTAGTGGTAAAGTACTAGGTGGGTGGTGCAATAATGATATCTTCATATTAAGAGGCCTCAAAATAGGATCACCAACTCTAACAGCTCTAAAGCTTTTAATTGTATATAATTACTATGTCAGATACACACTTTTAAAAGAGTATCACATTCACTGTGCTCTCTTTCATTTTAGTTTCTTATTCATCAATTGAAAAGACAACAATCTAATGGAGGCACACAATTGTTTCATATTATATTTCGAGATGGTCTCACATAACTGAATTACTTGTCCTGGATGTTGAAAATCAAGAGGCTTGTTGTAGAAAGACAATGACTGATTGCTGGCTAGTATTTTTCCATTTCCTTTGACATGAGCTAAATCTGTTTTCCACGCTGTCTTAACTTCTCCCTCACTTTGAAGGTGAAATTTAGAAAGAAAGAATAACAATGGAAAAGAGCATTCTTATTATGCCATCGTGTTCTTTCTTTTTTGAAGAGCACCTAAAAGTCTGAGTGATTAATTGAAAGCCAAGATTATACAATGAAACTAAATGCTGTGAAAAAAAATCAAAATTTATAGAATCAGTATAACACTAGGGTTACTAGGAGAGAGAGAGAGAGAGAGAGAGAGAGAGAGAGAGAGAGAGAGAGAGAGAGAGAGAGAGAGAGAGAGAGAGAGAGAGAGAAGTGGTTAAGTAGGAAGTTGTGGTGATAAAAATAACTAGAGTCTTTGTTTGGTTTTTACCATGAATATTTCATGCCTAAATTCTTTTTTTTCAATCTCTTGTGCATGCACTTCCTAACCCCAGTCAACTCTCCTAATAAAAAGATTTTTGAGAAAGATGTCAAAGAAAATAGAATTTCTCAAGAAATGATGTCAAAGGAAATTGTTAAATGAGGCACAGGGGCAGCGTGAGAACAGAGTGGAGGAAGATGATAAAGGTCCTATTCAGAAGTTAAGGACAGAAAAGTGGGGCAAGAAGCAAAGCAACACTACAGACAGGAATGAGGTAACCAAAGCCTTTAAGATAATCATAAGGAGCTGGAGTCTGAAGCAGGGGAAAAAAGGCAAGGCCGGTTAAGTGGTTTAAGGCAGAGGTTGACCTAGATAGAAAAATATCTTTGTCAGCAACCAGACTCAAGTTGCCTATGACTAGGTTACTCTTTCTGAGAACAAGTTGTTCTGAGTGAACAAAACATTGCAAATGCCTCGTGAGGGTACTAGAAAAATAAATAATAATATGAACGAATGTTCCTACCTTAAATATTGTTTAAAATGTAACTTTTAACAAAGCTGTTAATCATATATAGAGTTTTAATTTCCATTGTTGTTTATGTTGCAAACCTTGTATAGATTATTGGAAGAATATTCTAAATTCATGAATTTCTAAATTTTCTAAAGAAGGAAGAATTTTGCTACTTTTCACTGTATAAATGTGGCCAAGTTCACCTTTTATACCCTCTAAACTGCTTTGCCTTTTATCTAATAAAATGAGTCTTTACATTCCAGAATAATGTATTGAGAGTTTACAAACTGGTTTTAATTCAGGTAACTAGAGTAGTTTCATGCCCTAAATAGTTTAAACATCCTTTATGATACCTTCTTTGTATTCAAAATTTGCTTTATAATTGAGTGGGATAGTGGATTTGGGGTTTTTTGTTTCTCTTTGATATTATAACTATACTATTCCATCCTCCATTTTCCTTCCTCTAAACCCTCCCATATAATCATCATTTCTTTCATTCAAATTCATGGCTTCATTTTTATTAAGAGTTCTTGCACACATATATGTGTATTTATATATCTATCTATTCCTAAATATAATCTGCTCAGCCTCTTTGTTACTTGCATGTGTTCTTGGGGTTTAACATCTGGAATTGGGTAACCAGTTGGTGTTGTTTACTCTTGGCTTGAGTTCTCCTTATTTTCCCATAGTTCTTTGTATAGGAGGGATAAGGCCTTGTGGGATTTTCTCTGGCAATCATGCTGGTGAGATTTTTATGGATGTAGTTTCTGACACTACTAGGAAACATATCCTCACAGAAAACTTCTTAATCTTCTGGCTATTATAATATTTCTGATTCTACTTCCACAGTGTTACCTGAACCTTAGATGTGGGAGTTGTTCTGTAGATATTTCTATAGGGGCTGGGCTTCACAACTCTGAAGTTTGATTTTATTTTAAATACCAGTCTCTGTCTATTGCAAAGAGAAGTAGTTTCCTTGAGGGGAGAAGACTGCACTTAATTTGCTACTATGAGAACAAATATTTGAAGTATTTCTCCAAAAAATTTGATTATTCCTAGCAGTTGGGGACATGTAAATCAAAACATTTTCAGTTTAATTTTATACCAGTCAGTATAGTAGGCATCAAGAAAAGAACCTACAACAAATCCAGGGAGTGTAGGAACAGGTGAGCTTTCATTAAGTTTTATTGAGATTGGAATTCAGTGCTGAAAATGCCTGGTACTGAAAACATAGCCAACTATCCGGGGCTAGTGAAGTCAGGAACTTTGGATGAAAATTTAAATGAGGTTACTATATAATAAGGTAGACAGTACCTCAACTAGACATCAAATGTTACCAAATAAAACCATTTTACGAAGAATGGGTCATATTTTTTTGAGTTCTTGGGTCATATGTTTTTGAGTTCTTGTTAAAAGGAGTCACATGGACTCCATAGACATTTGGACTATTTTTAATGTGGATGTCATTATCCATCAAAATATGACAGTAAGACCCCATTGCTGAAGACATCACATGCTTATGTCACAAATTATGGAGAAATCTAGCTGGTGCTCAGCTAGATGCTTCACCTCTAGCATTTGTAGTGCTGAAAGGTACTTTAGAAGCTCCTGAAGAGAAAAATAATCATCAACCTCACTCAGCTAAGAGCTTAATAGTGACATTCCTATAAGATATGCCCCGTGGAGCAATGATGGCACAAATGTTAGGTAAGTAACAAAATTTTCATTGGCTTTAAGAGCCTTACCTGCTATTGTTAGTGAGGCCAAGAACTGAAGACTTTACAGATCTTGGGCCTTAGGGGGAAAATCTCCTTTTATTATTCCAATAAATGAAAATAGCAATGAAACAATGCTTAATGATATATTGCTATATCCATAGATAAGTGCATTTTTGAACTTTCAACAAATAAGCCTCATCTTACAGTAGAATGCAAGTAAAACAGAGACTCACAACTGAATACCATGCAGGAAATGAGATACTTTGGAGTGCTCAGCTCTAAATTGTATGTCTTCATCACCACACTCCTTTTCAAATAGCCTAGGATTTATGTGGAAGAAAAGGGCAGAAAGATTTCAAGATCCACAGGTGATATATAAATTTAAGGAAATAATATTTTTCAGACACAAACAGGACACATGCATGTATTTTATTTTTTCTCAACATACTCATACTACATGCAACTTCCATTCTTTCCAGCAACACTTGGGTTGATCAGTACTTATCACATAGTAGACACTTTAAAAAGTATGAGCAAGAGAATCAAGGAAATTCTGTTGGCTGTTACTTTGATCTACAAATATTATGGTGAAGAATATTTGTCATTAATTTAGTTTCATCCATGAAAACAGAGGCAATAACTAATCTCACGCTAGCATACCCCAAAAGGAAACACACACACACACACACACACACACACACACACACACACACACATGAGCATGTGCACACTACTACCACAATCACTACAAAATAATGAGAACTAACAATAATTGTTTATTAATAACCCTCAATATTACTCATAGTAATTTTCAGTCCATCAGAATTGTTATTGTATAAATACCTATTATATAATGTAGATATCAAATAATTTTCCACTCAATCTCAATGATTCATAAGAATATATTTATTTTCAATTGTCTGGCTAAATCTTGAAGTACAGTATATGAATATATATATATATATATTCTGGCAAATTAATAAATAATTCACACTCCAGTGTATTTATAGAGTATTTTGTTTTGTTTAGAATTATTCAACAATTTTTTTTAATCTTTGTGGTAATGTAGCCTAAAACCAGAAGTGCAGAAATAATCAGTCACACCAATAAAAACATACACAATCAGAAATTATCAGAAACAAATGAGTTTTCTAAAATTGATTATTTAATATATTTCTCATTCATGTGTTCCTTTTGGATAAGCAATGTCTTTCTTTTGGTGAACATTTACATATTATTAATCTATTATGCATCACATAATATACCCATTTAAGAATTTAAGCATACATTAAGCAACATGAAGATGGACATATATGTACTTCTTAAAATCAAATGTTCGAACTGGAAAGAAATGATGGTTGTTAGAATAGTTATAGTCCTATTTATTAAAATGATGGCTAATTGATGAGATTCATGGAAAGGGCACTTGCCTTCTATAGCCTCTTTTACTGACTGATTAATTTGCAAAATTTATTTCTTGAAACTGAATAGAATAGATGCACATAAAATATTAAAATGCCTTGGTTATGTCACAAACTTAGAAAGCCAAATAATGTCTTCTCTACCAGAGTGACTTTAACATTCCTCATTATGTTTAATGACCATTAATAGTAAGACAGCCTTATAATTATTCATAATCCCAGGAGTACAAACCATCCTAGTGAGATTGCAAACAGCTCTAAAAATTGGCATAAAAGAGTAATAGTTATATTTTATTTCATAAATTTGAATTTTTTAAAACTATTTACTCTATGATTAAGATATATATATAGATAAACCGTATGTATGGTAAAGTGTATGCAATACAGTATTTTTCTTATTCTGATTTTACAAATATTATTAATTTTTCAATTCCATTCTCTTATTTAAATTATTATGAAAATTTATTGTAAAAAATGTCTAATAAATCAGAATCAGGTTTTTTAAAGGAATACAAGAGACTTGGAATGATTACTGAACACTCCATACTTTTACTCTCCTTGTTTTTACAATTATTAAGAGAATAAAATGAAGGAATTATCATCTAAAATCTGAGCTGAATAGTTGCAGGCTAGAGTTATATCCTAATATTTAAACTACACCATTCAGTTATATTGTTTATTAATATGGAGATTTGTTTTTAAAATGTTAGTGCAATATTTAAACTATTTTAAATTTAAAAGTAGAGAGCCCAATGATCCCTTTTATTGATTTAGGTCTCGTCTAATATTTATTTTTAATATACATACCCAATACAAAGTATTTACAACTTGAATGAATAACTTGTACATTTATAATTATTCATTTAAAAATATGTTGAATATCTTTTGAATTCAACCATTTTGCTATTTACAGGTGATTGTTACAGCCATGGTGATAGATAGTGGCTAGCAATTCATGTTCCAGTCTTCATTTGTATATTCAGAAGGAACGGTATTACATTATTAATTGAAACATATTTAAAATGGAAGGAAATCTTAATAAAGGAAAAATAACTGATTTTTTTCTTGTTTTCCGAGTCATGCTTGATTCTATCCTAGATCTCTTGGCTATCTGCTATAGTTGTAGAATGGAGCCTAGCACAATCAGCATCAGAGAGGCCTGATGTCAGCAAATGGCAAGCATTAGGTGGAGTTTAGGGATTCCCACAAAAAATTGAGGATGAAGGATTGTAGGAGCTAGAGGGTCAAGGACATTGTAAGAATATTACCCATAAAATCAGCTTAGCAGGACTTATAGGGGCTCACAGAGACTGAAGCAATAATTAAGGTAGCTGCATGTGTCTAAGCTAAATTCTCTGCACATTTGTTATGGTCGTGTAGCTTGATGTTCTTGTGGGAATCCTAACAGTGGGTATGGGGAATATCTCTGGCTCTTTTGCCTACTCTTAGGAGCCTATTCCTCCTACTAAACTTATTTGTCCAGCCTTGATATGAGGATATGTGCTTAGTCTTATTACAACTTGTTATTCCATGTTTGGTTGTTATCCCTAGTCTTTTGTGAAAGGAAAGGAGGCAGAATGGATCTAGGGGAGAATGAAAGTTGTGTGTTTGGGGGGGGGGGTGCTGAGAAGAAAGAAGAAGAGGGGAGGGGAGAGGAGACAAGGGAGGTAAATCTGTGGTCAGGATGTACTATATGAAATAAAGAATAAATAAATAGATAGATAGCTAAATAAAAGGAAATAAAAAATGGAAGTAAGTAAGTAAGGGAAAAAAATTACTAAGAATTTAACTGGGCGGTGGTAGTGTAGGCCTTTAATCTCAGCATTAGAGAGGCAGAGCCAGGTAGATCTCTGTGAGTTTGAGACTGGCCTGGTCTACAGAGCCAGTTTCAGGAGAGTTAGGTTTAGACAGAGAAACCCTGTCATAACAAACCAAAATACAAAAATTAGACAAGTGTTAAAGCAAAAATAGCAAAGGTATTCATAGTATTACATAGCCAGAAAAATTACTTCCCACATATGTCATTTTTCTGTCATATATTTTTAAATATTTAGCAATTGCAAATTGTTATAAAGTTTAAAACATAATTGGGAATATCTTTACAGAACAACAATGATAAAACTGAAGATGGCCAAATAAACTCCCAGTCTTAGAAATTTGATTCAGATTGCCATTACTTAACTTACTTCAAACATTTAATTAAACTTGCAATGTTCCAGATAGTTTTTTGGACATGTGGTGGAAGATGAGACAGATTTTTTCTCCTCATGGATCTTATGTAAATAATAAGTAATGATTATAGTAGACCAGTAGGTGTTGAGTGTTATGGAAACAAAGTAGGGGTGTCTGAAAGAAGTTGAAGTGATTCTTTAGGGTAATTAAACTAGATCAAACTGTGAAGTACTCATTACACCCAAATCATGAAACAGGTGGAGTGGTCTTAGTGTATATTTGTTGCGTGAATCCTAATTGGTCTTATAATAAAAACCCTGAGCAAGATATTGAGGTAAATGCTTAATGGTCAGAAAGATGGAGAAACAAGTCACTAGAGAAAGTTCTCACCACTACTGAATCTTCAGGCCTAAAGGGGTAGATCTTATCTCCATGAATTCTCTGAGTGAATGCCTCTGAGTCTCTATCTGAAAGGAGAGAGGAAAGGGAAGCACAGGGTGAAGGGTCAAACTCCTGCTTCTTCTTGCCTTTTTCTGCCCACCCATATTATATTCTGTCTCGACTTTCCCGGTGCTGGGATTAAAGGCCTATGTGCTTCTCAAGTAATGGGAGCAGAGGCATGGGATCCCAAGTGTTTGAATTAAAGGTGTGTACCACCACTGCCTGGCTCTGTTTCTCTTTTGGACTGGATCAATCTCCTGTAGTCCAGTCTGGCCTTGAACTCACAGAGATCCAGATGAATCTCTGTCTGTAGAGTGGTAAAATTAAAGGTGTGTGACACCACTGCCTGACCTCTATGGCTAACTCTGTGGCTAGCTCTGTGCTCTGATCTTCAGGCAAGCTTTATTTCATAAAGATTACACAAAATATCACCACATATTTAATGAAAAGTGAGTTCAAGATGAGAATTCAGGTAACATGCTTAGTATTTTCAAGAGATAGGGAAAAACACTTTGTGGCTGACATGAAATAAGGATAGTGATAGTGCTATAGATAATCTTTCTTTTGTCTAATGGCAAGGGACAGCAGATGATAACCTTTTTGCTGTGTTTATGTGGACTGTATCATTCTTAGGCAATTATTACCATTTGTTAATAAGATTGTTGTTCTTTTAATAGCATGCAAATTAGTCTTCCCAGCTCTGTTGCTTGTTCTCAAATTGATCTTTCCATAATGCATGCCTTGTCTTGTTATCTCCAATTTAAAATTCTATGGTAATATACCATTAAGCTTGCTGGAATGCAAAGAACTTAAGAGGTACTAAGGGTTCTTCATAATTTGACCATTGCAAGATATATAGGTGTCATTCATCTCTGGGTCTTAACACTTTTAGTTTACCTGAAACATTCCTATCTGTTTTTAAGGGTACTTATGTTTAATCCTTTAAAATCCCACGAATTAGATTGATGGTAGTGCCATACTCCTTTACTGCTGGCACTCTGGATGCAAAGGCAGGCAGATCTTTGTAAGTTCAAGGACAGTCTTGTCTACAGAGTGAGTTCCAGTGCAGCCATGGCTACACAGAAATATCTTGTCATAAATAATTCTGTGAATTATATATTCACAGAATTCCCTCCATTTTCTCCACCTCTGTCTAAAGTAGGCAATACACAATTAGTATTTTGTATGTTGCTACAATCTTTTTTTTCTTAAAATTAATGCAAATTAAATTATTTTGTTCTATATTGTGATATCTGTCTTTCTCATATTTTGAAATCCCATGAAGGAAAGAGCTATCTTTATCTTGACACAGTTTTATCAATAATAAATGGTAACATTTTCAATGATTATTATATCCAAGATACTATTATCAAAATATTAAACTTATTGATTCACTGATTAGTTAACCACATGAGGAAGGTACTACTTTTTAGAGTAATCATTGAGGTCTAGTACAGTCTAATCTAGTATATATACTGAGTGACACATAATCATATGGCTAACATAGTTGAATAGATTGGGTCCTAATGTATGTGGTTGGCCTCTACAAATGTCTTCCACAATAAGTGAAACTATATAATCAGTGAGTAGTATTTTAACAACAATAGAATTAACTCTTCTTATTTTTTATATTGTGCCCAAACAATATTGACTATTTGCTTTCAGTACAGCATACTTTCTAATAGCTGAGCTTTTGTCATTACTCTCATGACAGCAGTTCTCATTTTTCCTTTGTTTATCCATGTGTTATTAATTTTTTTCTTAACTTTTAATTATTACTCATTTCATTTCTATTTTTTCTAGTAGTGGAGTTTAAGAGTTTTATTGTCATTGACATGCAAATTCTAAGTAGATATTTTCCTGTATCAGATTGAAGTTCAGGAATACAGCTCATTTTGGACATAAAACTGAGATTCCTTAGTATAATAAAACAATTTGAGACCATAAATCTCAAGAAAATTGCCAAGGGATAAAATGTAAACACCTAGTAGGAATTATTTTCTGACGGAACCATAGGCCCCATCAACATAGATGAGAGTAGAAATGCAATATTAAAATTGTTTCTTGATAAGAAACATGATAGAATCAAACTGAACACCATGTTACTTGTGTCAGACTAATACATTTCAGCATCTGAAATTAAAATGAATACTATACTTAAAAATCATCTACTAAGTAATATAGGGAATAAACACATTCCAGGAGAAAAAAACCTTTGACTTCAGAAAGACAGAGAGGAAATATTATCCATTTATTTAAATATGATCAACCTATCTTTATTTTTGGAAAATAAAATATCCTAAATATAAGGCACTTCAAGAGGGATTAATACATCCTTTGAAGGTAAAATCAAAGGAATTTCTATTTCTATTTTTTATTGCAAATATGTTAGAGAGTGTCTGATTAACATTTTCCCTCTCTTCTCTCCTCTCAGATCTTCCCCACACCTCACCCATCCAACACTAAACCTTCTTTTTCTTTCTTTTTCAAAAAACAATCAGGCCAATAAAACAAACTAATAAACCAGAATAGTCACTGGAAAAAAATAAAACAAAAATAAGGTTCACGAAACAAACACAAACCCATAAAAGTGAAAAAACAAAACCATAATAGATAAGTACAAGACAAATAAGCTAAAAAATTTCAAACAAATTCTATATTAACATAAGGAAGTAAGCTTATGAAATTCTTCACCATACGTGATACAATATGTTGAAAATACAGTTTCCAGGATGAATTCAGAAAATAAACTTGTTTTTGTGTGTATGTGCACTTGCAAACACAGTTTTAATTTTAAGGAAATGAAAAAATAGACGGGAACTTTTCTTGTTTCCTTGTATGTTGAGTTTCTTTTATCTGAGTGTTAATGATTATAGATGTATTCTTAGTCTTGTGTTATACTACAGATACAAATAATTTGAACTCTGTTACACATTTAAAAAAAACACAGATGTGATGATAGTTTTATTAAACCCAAAGATGGGAGGAGAAAGACTACTGACTAAAATCATTATGGCCAAATTAATTAAAGCAGACAATTAATTAAAGCAAACTATTGCTTGTTTACATTGGCTGCCCTTCCCCTCATAGTAGGTTTTAAGATGCCAGCAAGGCTTTTATAGAAGTTTAAAATGAGTGTTTTGGTGGACAAAATAGGTAAGATTACAGAAACAGAACATCATAACAAGTTGGTTGCAAGGTTGGCATAAGAAGGTAGCCATAACAACTAGTAGTCAAAAACAAGATAGTCACAGATGGTCATATAACCTTTTGAAACAAAGATAGGGTTTGCAAGATGGTAATAAACGATGTCATTTTTAAACAAAAGACATGATTGCCATTCTGGTAACAGACAGTTCAGAACCATTTATACTTAAGATGAGAGATTTATCATAAACAGGAATGAACCTAGTTTATCTTTACTCTAAGATAGCTTTTAAGTCTAAGATGGAAGCAGGCTGGTTATTCACTATCAGAAAAAAAAATGGCCATTATATTAGAACATATTATACTCTGAATCAGTATCATTCCTTGTGTTTTGTGATTTCATTTGCATTCTTCAAACATCCTCTTTCTAATAGTTTTCTATTTCATCTTGATCTGACATGCTCTTTTGTCCCCAAGGTAGCTAAATTCTTTTTTAAATTTTACTCACAGATTATACAAATTTTCATTAGTTTCACAAAGTTTCTTCTGCTTAACAAAAAACACACAACTATGAAATGCTTAGGTATGTTTTTAATCTCTCAGTCCACAGTCCTCAAATCTCATTTGCAAACTGTATCTTATCATTAACTCTTTAGTCTTGAAGGCACATGTGAAGTCAAATCATCTTGAGATAGTCCTCAGTGGAATCTTCTATATTTCTGACTGTTTCCTGTCTTCAAAGGCATTGTTTTAGAGAAAAGGATGGAGGAAGTATAGAAGGGAGCAATAGAGAGAGAACTAAAGACCTTTCATGTAAAGTGTTATCAATTACTGTTTTTTAAAGTTATTTTCAGCTACGTTTCAGTGTCAGATTCAACTGTCTTTTTATACCTTGTACAATGGATTGCTTTTTTCTCTGACATTGTAACTTTCTTTTGGGTAGTGCTTTCTTCTTGTGTGACCTGTTTTTTTGTTTGTTTGTTTGTTTTTTTGTTTGTTTGTTTGTTTGTTTGTTTGTTTTGCTTCTCATGTTTCCACTCATTTAACATGCTACTCTCACTTCTTCTTTGATATTTACTTCTTTTTACTTTGGTTCCTGCCTTAACTTTGGGACATTCTTTTTCTTCATTAAATGACATTTGATTGAAGTACGGAATTTATTCTTTTAGTCACTTCAATATTTTCTTTCCCTTGAGGCCATTTCTTTTGCCATTTCAGCTTCAAGAACATAATGTGAACTCTTTTTGCTTATATATTCATGTATATATAAATATATACTTCATTAAAAAATTCAATATTAAACAAGTCTATTCCCATTCATGCTCTTAAAATATAGTAATTTTTACATAATTACTACTATGAAGACATAAACATTCTACTATGTCAATTTTTGTTCATCCATGATTCTAAAAGTTCTGAAGGCTACTGAATGCTACCCCAATTGATCTCGGTTTTGTTATAAATTCAGTTACAAATACTTCCAAATAAGTTCTAAATCTTACATTCTTACAAAGTATACTCAAGTGTCTTGAAAAACTGTATTGAAATATGAGCTTGAATAACTTCTAGTTACTTCTAGCCTTTTTATCTAATTTTGGGCCATATTGTAAGCCCTTCTACAACCACCTAATCCCATGTTCGCCATTGAACTTTATTTCTGGCATTCTTTTTAACATCATGTATTAATTTACAAAAAAAGGGTTTCATTATGTCTTTTTAATACATGTATATCATGCACTTTGATCCTATAATCCACGTTGACCTTTCTAGTCACCTTCTTTTACAATTAGTTCTTTTCTTTCCTCTTTCTAAATATTTCTCATTGTACTTTCTTATGTTTAAAAAATTAAATTTTTAATGTGCATATGAAAGAAATTGTGCAACATTTATGCTTCTGATTCTGGCTTATTTTACTTAACATGTCAATCTCCTATTATATTCATTTCCCCAAACATGACATAATTTGATTCATTTTCATCTTCCTTTGCTTATTTTTAATTAAGTATTTCTCTCTTAACTTTAATACTATCTCCTGTAACTGTACTTGAATAGTATCTTGTACTTGAATAGTACTTGAATAGTATCCTGCTTTGTTGGCATTATATCTTTGCTTTGTCTTCCACAAGAAAAATTTCTTGTTCCCTTTCTTTTTCTTTTTTTCCTGAAGATGACCCAGTTGTGTTTGCTTTTCTTTTCCTGTGACATGTTCTCGGTCATGTAGTTTTTATTTTTGTTAGTGAGTATCTTTTTAGGAGACACTACTGTAGTATCTGTTCCTCTATACTAAAGCTAAGTTTTTCAGCTACTCTGGTGTTAAATGGTATAGTCAGAGTTATATCATGTTTTTAGCTGTCTTCCATATAGCAGCAATAATATTTCTCTGTAACTTAATATGTTGTGAAGTGAATAGGACCCTTTACACTTTGTCAGCTTTTTCATTAATGAGTTCTGTCTGCAGTTTGACTTTACAAATATCTCTTTTACTGAACTGCTTTGTACTTAACTGTCATTTCAAAACCAATGTGTTAATATTTTTTTACATTCTAAAGTCTTGACCTTTTCTTTCTTCTTGTATATTATCCAAAATTTGTTTGAAACTCATAGCAGGAATTTTTATTTACCAGCACTTGAATGACTGTGGAAGTTTGCTGTTGATAAATTCTAATTGTATTAATAATAATTGAATTTACCTTGTTTATAGACTGTAACTTTTTCCATCCAAACCACCCATATATTTTTTATGTTATGGAAAAATAATCTATACACTTTAGTTGGGAATATTATTTGAAATCATGAGAGGCTTTGAAAAGCTAAATGATTATTATTACATGAGAAATACATGATTTCTGTGCTATATAGCATGACTAACATAAGTAGAATGATATACTTGAATGATCTTATTTGTTATTGTGAGACAGAGGAATTGATATTGAAATTACTCAGGTTATTGCAGTTATTATAGTAGAAATATATAACACTATGAGCTAGCATACAACAAAGTAATGATTGAGATGATTGAGCTTTTATAATAAAACATGTTAGGAATGCTAATTGAGGCATTTGGTAGCTAATTGACTATCAGAAATGCAAGGGGAATAAAAATGACAGACTATTTGAAGGAAATGTTTTAACTATTTAACATATTAAACACAGATCTCCCTACCCTCCCTCCTGCTCCCCTTAGCATTGCCCCTGCCTCCATGTCTTTCTCCAAAATGGCAAGGCCTCTCATAGAGAGTTACCACAGCCTGGTACATTCTGTTGAGGCAGGACTTAAGCCCCCACCCCTGAATCAAGGCTGTGTAAGTGACCCATCTTAGGTAACAGACTCCAAATCCCAGCTCATATATCAGGAGTAGATCCTGATCCCACTGCCAAGTGATCCTCAAATAGACCAAGCTACACAACTTTATGCAGAGAGCCTAGTCTTGTCCCATGCAGGCTCTACAGCTATTGGTCTGAAGTTTGTGAATGCCCATGAGCATGGCTTAATTGTCTCTATAGATTCCCCATTATGATTTTGACCCTTTTGCTCATATACTCTTTTTTTCCCTCTCTTTGTCTGGACTCCAAAAGCTTTGTCTGGTGTTTGGTTGTGGATTTATGTGTCTTCTTCCATTAGTTATTAGATGAAGACACTATAATAACAGGGTATTCACTAATATGGTTACTGGGATAGACCAGTTCAGGTACCCTCTCTACTATTTCTCCTAGTCTAAGATTGGGTCATCTTTCTGGATTCATGGGATGTTCCTAGCACCAGGTTTTCCCTAATCCCATAATGACTTCTTCTATCAAGATATATCTTTCATTGCTCTTCCCTCACTCCCCAGCTTGACTATTCTATTCCCTCATGTTCTCATCCATCTTCTCCCCTTTATTGCCCTTCCTCACCCCCAGTTTACTCAGGAAATCTTAGTCTATTTTCCTTTCCCAGAGCAATACTGCATCCATCCTTCTTAGGGTCCTATTGTTAGGTAGCTTCTCTGGTGCTGTGGGTTACAGTCTGGCTATACTTTGTTTTATATATAATATTCATTTATAAGTAAGTACAGATCATATTTATCTTTCTGTATGTGGATTACCTAACTCAAAATGTCATTTTCTAGTTTTCTCCATTTACCTACAAATTTTATGATGTCATTTTTTCAACAGAGTAATATTCTATTGTATAAATGTAACACATTTTTTTCTATTCTTTGGTTGAGGAGAATCTAGGTTATTTCAGGTTTCTGGCTATTACAAATAATAGTGCAATGAACATAGTTGAGCAAGTGTCCTTGTGGTATGATTGATCATCCCTTGAATAAATGCCGGATAGTGATATCATTGGGTCTTGAGATAAATTGATTCCTAAGTTTTTGAAAAAGTGCCATAGCAATTTCCAGAGTGGCTGTACCAGATTGTACTTCACTAGCAGTGGAGGAGTGTTACCATGTCTCCACATCTTCTCTGGCATAAGTTGTCATCAGTGTTTTTAATCTTAGCCGTTCTATAAGGCATAAGATGGTATCTCAGAGTCATTTTGATTTTTGGTGGCTAAGGATGTTGAGCACTTCCTTAAATGTCTTTTGGACATTAGAGATCTGTTGAGAATTCACTGCTTAGATCTGTACCCCAATTTTTAAGATTTGATTTTTTTTATTGATACCTATTTTCTTTAGTTCTTTATGTATTTTGGATATCAGCAATCTGTCAGATATAGGGTTGGTAAATAACTTTTCCCTTTGTTTCACTTCCAAAATCCACTTATGAGTGAGTCTATACCATTTTTATCTTTCTGGACCTGTGTTACCACACTCAGGATGACATTATCTAGTTCCATTTATTTGCCTACAAATTTAAGAATGCATTTTTTTTTTACTGCTTAGTAGTACTCCATTGTGTAGATGTATCATATTTTTAAATTCCATTCTTCAGCTGAGGGAATTGTTGTTTCCAGTTTCTGGCTATTGCAATAACGCTGCTGTAAACATAGTTGAGTGAATGTCCTTGGTGTTAGAATATGCATCCTCTGAGTATATGCCCAAAAGTGGTGTTACTGGATCGTTGAGTAGACTTATTCCCAGTTTTCTTAGAAACAACCATTATATTTCCAAAGTAGTTGAAAAGTTAATGTTCCCATCACCAATGGAAGAGTGTTCTCCTAACTGCAGAACCCTCTAGCATAGGCTGTCATCAATGTTCTTTTTTTTTTAAATTTAGTCAATCCTACAGGTGTAAGATGTTATCTCAGAGTTGTTTTGATTTGCATTTCCCTCATCTATAAGGATGTTAAACAATTCTTTAAGTATCATCCAGCCACTTGATATGCTTCTGTTGAAAATTCTCTATCTCTGTACCTGATTTTTAAATTAAGTTATTTGGTGAATTTGATCTCTAGTTTCTTGAATTTTTTAATATATTTTAAAGATCAGTCCTCTGTCAAATGTATGGTTGATGAAGACATGTTCCCATTTAGTAGGCTGTTGTTTTGTATTGTTGACCATGTCGTTTGCCTTACAGAGCTCCTTAGTTTCAGAAGCTCCCATTTATTAATTGTTGTTCTCAGTGTCTCTGCTACTGGTGTTATATTTAGAAAGTGGTTTTCTGTGCCAGTGCATTCAATGTTACTTATCACTTTCTCTTCTATCACGTTCAGTGTAAGTGGGTTTATGTTGAGTTCCTTGATTCACTTGGACTTGTGTTTTGTGCAGGGTGGTAGATTTGTCTCTATTTACATTCTTTTTAATGCCACTATCCAGTTTCAGATTATAATCCACAACCATTGAGCATCTAGGTAACAAAGAGGAACCTAAGGGAGATATCCATGGATCCCTGTAGGAAAGGGAAATAAATAATATATCCTAAATAAATTGGGAACATAGAGGGGATGGGGGAAGGGAGGTGATAAGAGAACATGAGGAAACAGGATGGTTGAGTTTGAGGAGGGGTAGAGGGGGAGAACAAGGAAATAGCTATTTTGACAGAGAGAGCCATTATAGGTTTAGAAAGAACTTGGTGTTGGGAAGTACTCAATAACCCACAAAAATAACCCCAGATAAGACCCCAAGAAATAGTGTAGGAGGTACCTAAACTGACCATCACCTATAATCGAATTGAGGACAATCCTAATTGTCATTTTACAATCTTCATCCAGAAACTATTGTAAGTAGTTGCAGAGATCTACAGATAAGCACTGAGTCAATTTCCCAGTCCAGGCAAAGAGACAGAGGAGAGACTATATGAGCAAAGGGGTCAAGATCACAATGAGGAAACCCACAGAAACAGTTGACCCAAGATATTGGGAGCTCACTCTCAACTAACAGCTGAAGAACATACATGGGACTGAGCTAGGCCATCTGAATGTGGATGACATTTGAATGGCATAGGTAGTTTGTGAGGCCTCTGGCAGTGGAACCAAAATTTATTTCTGTGCATGAACTGGCTTCTTAGAGCCCATTCCCTACAGAGGAATACCTTGCTCAGCCTTGATACTTTGGGGAGGCCCTTGGTCCTACCTCAAATGGATGTGCCAGACTACATTGACTCACCCTGGGGGTCCTTACTGAAGAATGGATTGGAAGAGGAGAGGAAGGGGAAAGTAGTGGACATATTAAAAAATACTTATGAATAAAAATATTTAAGTTATAAAAGAGGACTTTTCCATTCCTTAGTCTGCCATTTTGTCTTATTGACTCTGTCCTTTTCCTTAGAGAATCTTCTCCATTTTAGGAGGTCTCATTTATTAATTGTTGCTATCAGTGTCAATGCTACTGTTACTATGTTTAGAAAGTGGGTTTTCTTTGTGTGCCAGAGTGTTCAAGGTTACTTCCTACTTGCTTATCTTTCCGGTTCAATGTAACTGGATTTTTATTAAGATCTTTGATCCATTTGGACTTGAGTTTTGTGTATAGTGATAGATATGAATCTATTTGTAATCATCTACATACCAGCATCCAGTTATGCCAGCAACATTTTTGATGATGCTTTCTTTCTTCCATTGTGCAGTTTTTGGCTACATTTTCAAAAATCAGCTGAACATTGAGTGTGTGGATTGATGTCATAATCCTCAATTCGATTTCATTGGTGTACATGTCAGTTTACATGCTAATACAAAACTTTTTTATTACTGTAGTATTATAGTAGAGTTTGAAGTCAGAAATGGTAAACCTCCAGCAGTTTGTTTATTATACATGATTGTTTTGGAAATCTTGTTTTTTTCCCATATCAAGTTGATTATTATTTTTCAAGTTCTGTGAAGAATTGTGTTGGGATTTTAATGACATCTGCATTCAGTCTGTAGATTGATTTGCTACAATTATCATTTTTATTACGTTTGCCCCACCCATCTATGAGCATGGGAAATCTATCCATTTTTAAAATATCTTCAATTTATTTTTTCAAAGACTTTAAGTTCTTGTCATACAGGTCTTTCACTTTCTTGGTTAGATCTTGGTTAGAGTTACCAAGTTACCTCAAGGTATTTTATATTATTTCTGGCTATTGTAAAGGGTGATATTTCTCTGATTGGCCTATTTATAATTTGTACTTAGGAGGGCTACTGGTTGTTTTGTGTTTTTTTTTTTCTTGTACCCTGCCATGCTTCTGAAGGTGATTGTCAGCTGTAGGAGTTCGCTGGTAGAATTTTAGGGGTCAGTTATGTTTACTATTATATCATCTGCATATTGTAAAAGTTTGAAGTCTTTTCCAATTTGTATTACCTTGATCTCCTTATGTTGTCTTATTGCTCTAGTTAGAACTTTAAATTCTATATTTAATAGGTATGGGGAGAGTGGACAGCCTTTTGCTCTTGATTTTTATGGGACAAGTTTCTCTTCATTTAATTTGTAGTTCTCTGTCAGCTTGCTGTAAATTGCCTTTATTATGTTTATGTATGTTCCTTATATTCTTGATCTATTCAAGGAATTTTTTTTTAACATGAAGGAGTGCTTGATTTTGTTCAAGGCTTTTTCAGCAGCTAATGAGATAATCATGTTTTTTTTTCTTTCAATTTGCTTATATGGTAGATTACATTGGCAGAATTTCTTACATAGAATTATCCCTGAATCTCTGGGGTGAAGCCTTGTTGCAGTGGGGTTTCTTGGTCCTGGGTGGCCAGAGGCCCAGACCCACAGACCTGCGTGCCAGACCCATTAGCCGCCCCTGCTGCTGCTCAGGCCCCTGAAATGACTCAGATGCTTATATTAACTTTATGCTGTTTGGCCTATGCTCAGGCACATTGCTCTTACATCTTAAATCAACCCATTTCTATTAATCTGTCTGCCACGTGGCCCGTGGCTCACCTATGTTCCTTACATGTTGCTCCTTGGGTGGCTTGCTTGATCTGCCTGACTCTGCCCTGATTCTCCTACCTATGCTGTGATTTCTCCTCCTACTTCCTCTATGGTGCTTGTCATGGCCCAAAACAGCTCCTTTAATTAAAGACTGATATTCACTGCATACAGAAAGGCATTCCCACATCACTTCCCCCTTTCTGTCCAATCAAAAAGGAAGGTTTCAATTTTAAAATAGCAAAATTACATATAACAAAATAGCCATCAAGCAAGAATTACAGTTATAATATCTAGTCTATTTATGTTTAGCAAAATAAAGAAAATTCTCTTATCATCTACCTTATATTTCTGAATCTAAAGTTTCATGTCCAATATACCTTTCAAATGACTAAGAAAAATTGTACCTATAACTACCTAATCTTCAACTACATCAAAGACCACAAAAGGATATATTTGCCCAAGTAAATCAAAAGTGCAAGCAACTTCTAAAATCTAGAAAGGACAGAGATGACACCTATCTGCTTGGACAGTCTCCCAAAGTTCCTTTATAAAGTTGGGGCATCCATCTTCAGCCTACTGGCCCAGGGTCTCTTTTCATTTCAGTGAAGCAGGAAATCTGCTCTGCCCATTCAGGCACAGTTCATCAGTTGCTTCTCCTCAAGTCCTGAAGAATGTCTGACAGTTTTCTCTGCAAAGGAGGAACCTGAATGACAATCTCAGCGTGTTCTGCCAAAGTTCAGAGGTCACCTTCCTATGGAACCTGCATGTCCAGTTTTAATAGCACACTGTCAAGCAGTCCACATAAGAACAGGTTTATGTCCAGTGGCTAATTGATGCCACAAAGAAACTAATCTCCATATGGAGTTTCTTTGATGCCCATTTTTCTCTTGCAGTAAATTAGTGCTGCCAAGAACAGACCTGTCTCACTGTCTGGAAAAGTCTAAGCTCTTAAAACATTTTAAATGCCATATTCTATAGGTCTTAGAAGTGTTTGAATATTACCTATCTAATTGAATTATATATTTGTATACCTAAAAATCTATCTAACATAAAGTTCTTAATTATACATTACAATTTTAAATCAGTTACATAAACATCATATCTTAAACAAGAGTAGAAAAATACATATAGCATAAGAGAATTGACCTTAAATTTGTATCAGTAAACCAAAATCCATACCAATGTAAAAAATTTTGAGATTAACAGCTGATTTCCTGATCTAAGTAAATTCAATAATATAACTTAAAAAAAATCATTGACATACCATATCTCCTTTTCCTTCTTAGAAAGAGATTAACTATGACAAATAACTATTTGTAATGAAAACAAACATTTATAAACAATATCTTTGGAATTTGGGCATAGTTTTATATTACTACTTCTTGCTGATTATGAGGCATTGAAAATCTCATGAGTTAGACAGGATCATACTCTGCAGTCTTGAAGTTGATGTGGCCATTTCTTCCTATCAGAGATTTTTTCAGGGGTCTTGGTTGATGAAACCATAAGAGCCTGGAAGCAATCCATAAGGTTCTCATCTTCTGTGGAAACAAAAGCAGAACTCTTCCAAAGCAATAAATTCTTAGACACAAATTTCAAAATTAAAATACCTTTAAAGTATATTTTCTTGTTTAATTTAGTAGCCTTTGCATTTCCAATCCATTGTCTTTCTGCAGTTAGCTCATTAACAGTTAAAAAATTAAAAGAAAACACAATAACAACCAAAATCTAGATTTTGTGTCTATTTTGCATCTTTACATGGCTTATTATATTTTTATTACTCTATTTCTCTTTTTAAAGACTTCCTCTACCTTCTCTCTTTTCTCTCTGAAGACTATGTACCTTTTACACACATTGTAACTTGTTTATAGGTTTTTTTTTTTAAATCTGAATCTGTTTTATTGTGAATCTTTAATCATTTTCTAACTAGAAGAGATTTTTAAGATACTCTCACTCTCTTGCCACATAGTTTTTGCAAATACAGCTGAATCAGTAAGTTCTCTTAAAGGGACTGCATCTCTGTTCCTGGCCAGCAAACAGAACACACCCAAGAAAATGCTGCTACCTAAGAAATGTTCTTTGTTTCCTTTTTGTTCAAATTAAACAGAAATCTAAAATTAACCACATGCTATTGAGTCTTCTGTGAGATTTCAGGAACTGGCCTGATTACAGCTTACACTGCCTGCCGCCAGTCCGCCAGGGCCATTTTGAATGTGACTCGGATGCCATGCTTTCTTTGTACAATGACCTGTTTCATATGCACAATTTGGAAGCTGCCTTGGCTCAGTTTCTGTGATGTAGAATCCTTTCTAGTCTTTCTCAGGCTTTAAGTGGATAATTGCTCCACGTTGGGCACCATCTGTTGCAGTGGGGTTTCTTGTTCCTGGGCGGACAAAGGCCCAGACCCACATACCTGAGTGCCAGACCCATTAGCTGCCCTCGCTGATGCTCAGGCCCCCGAAATGACCCAGATGCTTATATTAACTTTATGCTGTTTGGCCTATGGCTCAGGCACATTGCTAGCTAGCTCTTACATCTTAAATCAACCCATTTCTATTAATCTGTCTGCCACGTGGCCCATGGCTCACCTGTGTCCCTTACATGTTGCTCCTTGGGCAGCTTGCTCAATCTGCCTGACTCTCCCCTGCTTCTCCTACCTATGCTGTGATTTCTCCTCCTACTTCCTCTATGGTGCCTGTCATGGCCCAAAACAGCTCCTTTATTTAAAGATTTATATTCACAGCATACAGAAAGGCATTCCCACATCAAATCCTACTTGTTCATGGTGGATGATTTTTTTTTTTTTTGATGTGTTCTTGGGTAAGGTTTGCCAGTATTTTATTGAGTATTTTTGTATCAATTTTCAGGAGGGAACTTGGTCTATATTTCTCTTTCTTTGTTGCATCTTTGTGTGGTTTGACAGCCTCATACAGAATTTGGTATTATTTCCTCAGTTTCTATTGTGTGGAACAATTTGAGCAGTATTTGTATTAGCTCTTTTAAGTTTTTTTTTTTAATTCTGCATTAAATTGTCTGGCCATGGGCTTTTTTGATTAGGTGACTTTTAATGACTTCTATTTCCTTTGAGGCTATAGGTCTATTTACTTTGTTTCTCTAGTCTTAATTTAATTTCAGTAAGTGGTACCTATCAAAAATGTGTTCATTTCTTTTAGATTTTTCAATTTTGTGGAGTATAGGTTTTTGAACTATGACTGGATGATTCTCTAGATTTCATTATAGTCTGTTATTATGTCTCAATTTTCTTTTTTGATTTCATTAATTTGGATATTCTTTCTCTGAATTTTGGTTAGATTGGACAAAGGTTTGATGTGGGAATGCCTTTCTGTATGCTGTGAATCTCAGTCTTTAAATAAAGGAGCTGTTTTGGGCCATGACAGGCACCATAGAAGAAGTAGGAGGAGGAATCAGAATAGGTAGGAAAGGAAGGGTGGAGTCAGAAGCAGAGGGAGCTGAAGCCCAAAGGAGTAACATGTAAGGAGCACAGGTGAGCCACAGGCCACGTGGCAGACAGATTAATAGAAATGGGTTGATTTAAGATGTAAGAGCTAGCTAGCAATGTGCCTGAGCCATAGGCCAAACAGCATAAAGTTAATATAAGTGTCTGAGTCATTTCTGGGGGCCTGAGCGGCGGCGGGCTACTAAGCAGTCTGGTATGGCAGGTCTGTGGGTCTGGGTCTCTGGTTGCCTGAGACCAAGAAACCCCACTGCCACAAAGGTTTATCTCTCTTGTTGATTTGCTCAAAGAACCAACTCTTAGTTTAATCAGTTCAATGTATTGTCATCTTTTTTTCTATTTTATTGATTTCATATCTCAATTTGATTATATCCTGCTATCAATTCTTCCTTGTTGAGTTTGCTTCTTTTTGTTCTAGATCTTTCAGATGTTCTGTTAAGTTGCTAGCATGAGCTTTCTGCATCTTCTTTATGTAGGTATTTAATAATATGAACTTTCCTCCTAGTACTGTTTTTCTAGTGTCCCATAAGATTCATTTTGATTGAATTCTAAATGCTTCAGAGTTTGTAGGTATTCTTTAAGTGTGGTGTTGTTGAATTTTAACTTTCAGTCGTGGTGATCTGATAAGATCTGATAAGAGGGTTATTCTAGTTTTCTCTTTAGTCTGTTGAGATTTGTTTTGTGAGAAAGTATGTGTTCAATTTTAGAGAAAGTCCTATAAGGTGTTAAGAAGGTCTGTTTTTTTTTGTGTTGGGTGGAATGATTTGTACATATCTATTAAGTCCATTTGTGTCATAACATCTGTTGGTTCCCTTATTTCTCTGTTAAATTTCTATTTGGCTTATCTGTTAATTGGTAAAAGTCGGTTGTTGAAGACTCCAACTATTAGTGTGTGGTTTCGATGTGTGATTTAATTTTTAGTAGTGTTTCTTTTACATATGTGGGTGCCTATGTATTAATGGCATAAATGTTTTGAGTTGAGACTTAATCTTGAAGGATTTTCCCCTGGGATGAATATGCAATGTCCTTTTTAATATCTTGATAACTTTTGGTTTGAAGTTTAGTTTGTTAGATATTAGGATAGCTACACCAGCTTGCTTCTTAAATCCATATTGTTGAAAGTCTTGTCTCTACTCCATTACTCTGAGGTAGCTGTCTGTTTTTGAAGTTGAGGTGTGTTTCCTTGCATCAGATGGATGGATCCTGTTTGCATATCAATTCTGTTAATCAATTTCATCTTATAGCTGAATTCAGACCACTGATATTGAGAGTTGTTAATCACCATAGAATGTTAATTCTCATTATTTTTTGGTGTGTGTGTGTGTGTGTGTGTGTGTGTGTGTGTACTTCTGTTTTTGGAATTTGCTAGTGTGGTATTATCTATTGACTGTGTTTTTCATGATTGCATCTAACTTTCTTAGGTTGGATTTTTTTTTTTGTAGTGCTTTCTGTAGGCTGAATTTGTTGACAGGTATTATTTAAATGTTTTTTCATGGAATATCTTGTTTAATCTATCTATAGTGATTAAAATTTTGTTTGGGAATAGTAGTCTGGGCTGGCATCTGTGGTATTTTATTGTCTGCATAACATCTGTTCAGGACCTTCTGATTTTCAGAGTCCCCATTGAGAAGCTTGATGAGTCTGCCTTTATAAGTTATTTGAACTATTTTCCTTTGCTGCTTTTAATATTCTTTCTTTATTTTGTCTGTTTAGAAATTTGATTATTATGTGGAAAGAGAACTTTGGGGGGAGGTCCAGTTGTTCTATAAGCTTCTTGTATCTTCATAGGTGCTTTCTTCTTTAGGATTTTTTTTTCTATGATTTTGTTGGATATATTTTCTGTGTCTTTGAGCTGGTATTTATTTTCTTCTAGCTATATTATTTTTAGGTTTGCTCTTTTCATGCTGTTCCCGATTTCCTGGATGTTTTGTGTTATTAAGTTTGCGGTTTTGTTTATTTATTTATCTTAATCAGTGGTTTTCTATTTTCTCGATCATATTTTCAATGCCAGAGATACTCTCCTCTTTCTCTTGCATTTGGTTGTATATGCCTATATTTGTAGTTACTGTTGATTTACCCAGATTTTTTTTTATCTCTAACATTTCTTTAGTTTGTGCCTTATTTATTGCTTCTTTTTCAACTTTCAGGTCTCAAACTATTTACTTTATCTGGTTGATTACTTTTTTTGTTTACTTTAAGGAATTTATTGATTTCTTCACATTTTTTTTGTCTTTTCTCTATTTCTTTAAGGGAATTATTCATTTCCTATTTGAAGGCTTCTATTATCTTCATAGCATTTTGTTATGGTCAGATTGTTCTTTTTCTACATCGGAATGTTCAGGTCTTGCTGTTGTAGAACTGCTAGGTTATGGTAGTACCATATTGTTTTATTATATTGCTAAGTGCATTGCTACACTGGTGTCTAACAATTTCTTCTTCCACTCATTATAAGCAGTGCCTGTATCTCAGAGAGCTATTCTTGGTCCAATAGACACTCTTGGTCCAATTGGAGCTCTTGGTACAATCATTGTCTCAGGTCTCTGAGGGATCGGTAGATTTAGGAGATAGAGTTGGGCATGTAGGTCACTAATTACCAGTTGGCACATCTTGTCTAGTAAGTTGGTATTATAGTTTGTATTTGTATTAGTTACTTTTTTATTGCTATGATGGATAGCATGACCGAAGCAACTTATATAAGAAAAGGTTTATTTAGGTTAATAGTTCCAGAGGGATAGGAGTCCATTGCTATCATGCATGTTAGGACGCAGGAAGTCACGGTGATGGAGCAACAGCTGAGCATTTACATCTTAATCAAAAGCACAGAACAAAGAGGAAACATTGAGAATCATATGGCCTTTTGAAATTTCAAAGCCGGTCCCCAGTGATAGTACTGCAATGTGTGGAGGTAGGGGTGGAAAAAATCCTTGTGCCCCAAAGCCCAGTGCATACAGGCAGGTTTGACTGGCAGGTTTGAGGAGGGTCACTTCACCTCTTGTAATTGGAGCCTGCAGGGTCTGTCTCCCAATGAGGGCTGAGGTCTCCAGACAGATGGGTGTGTTTTGGGAATGGAATAGGTCTGAGGGCTACAGAGACCAATGGGGAAGTGAGTGGGCAAGCCTGTCCTCAAGAGTTCTGACTGCTGGTCTGTAACTGGAGGTCTTCCACTGGAAACTTCTTATTCTGGATATGCAGGATAGTGTTGATATGATATGGAAAGAGAAAACCACCAAGCTTAATTAGTAAAATAAAAGAAACTTCAAATTTCACAAGAGAATAATTTTATTTGAAAAAAAAATAATTCTATTAGACATTTCCCTCAGTTGGGAGGAGGATGAGTCTAGAAATGATATGTAAAATCAGAGATGGGTAAAAACATCACAAATACAAGTGTTTTTGAAAGAAGTTATGTAACTCAGTTCTTCAAGTCCAGGGGATACCCTGCTGTTGCCAAAGTACCAATGCCCAAGATATATTTTCAGGTAAAATAGAACAGTGCTCAAGTATAAGGTCATAATTTGGAAACAGGACTTATTACTAAAAGTATATTAATGAAATTTCCCAGATATTAAGATAGGGACACTAAATTTCATTCTTATATTATTCTGGGGACATGTTATAATTTATAAAATTTACACCTTTTTGTCAATTAAAATGTCTATGACATGTAGATGGAGGTTTCTGGCCTGGACTAACCCCACAGTTTGGACTTGCCCACCCCTTCTTATCTGGACCAGCAATCACAAAGTCCCAAAGAAATACACAAACACTTATATTAATTTCATGCTGTTTGGCCTATAGCTTATTCTATATTGCTAGCTAGTTCTTTCATTTTAATTAAACCCATCTCCATTAATCTGTTCTGCCACACGACCATGGCTCACCTATGCTACTTTACATCTTGATTCTTTAGCAGCTGGATCATGTCTTTTTTGACTCTTCTTTCCTTCTCCTGTCTATGCTCCAATTTCTCTGCTACTCCTATGGTGCCTGCCACAGGCCAAAACAGTCCCTTTATTTCACAGCATACAGAAAGACATTCCCACATCAGTGACAATCACCCTTTAATGTCTATCCTTTTATCTTAGACTCTCAAAAGACTTCTTTTACTGATATGACCTCTTTCTATAAAATAGAAAAGACTTATTTAAAATAAATCTTTTCACTCTAAGAATAAGTTACACAGTCCTTATTCAATGAAGTAGATTTTTGTTTTATTTAGTGTGTTTAGAGTATCACTGGGATTCATCAGCATCTCATTATCTCCTGCAGGGAAGCAACACTCAATACAGTGCTGTGGGTCTTCAATTAAAAATAGAAATGGAGCATAAGATATTATAATTTGCACTTTAATAAGAATAACAACTACAATGAATTGGGGCACATCAAATATTTTAGAACCCATAAATTCATAAACATAATACAAAAGGAACCTCATTAGTCATCATTTGGCATTACTTGGAAGGAGCCCAACTAATCACTCAGGTGAGAAACAAAAGGAAAAAAAAACTCATTTATTTGGTTTTCATTTTCTTAGTCAACCATGTTTTATGTTAATCAAATTGGTGATAGTGTGTGGATGCAATCCAGAGCCTGAGCCAAGTAAGACATGTACTTTAGCACTGAACCACACTGTAGATGCTAGGAAAACTCCTTTTGAAGAATAATTTCATATAGTAAGTACAAGAGACTTGGATGAATATTTTTCCTAACCTATAATGAAATGATCATTAAGCCATTAAATTAAAATTTTCTAGGGTCTTTACGTGTGGAGAAATAGGAATGAAATACTGATAAATCTTGACATACCAAGCCAAAATCAGAAACCAAATGAGGCCTTTTATGTAGGAACTAATTTTAAATTTTAATTACATGTGTTTTAGTGTGTATAGCTGTGTACCATATATGTATTTGGTGATCATGAAGAAGAGAAAATGATCATATTACCTAGAACAGAGTTATTGACAAGCCTCATCCTCCAGGTGATTTCTAGAAATTGAACTCAAGTCCTCTGCAAGAGCAGCAAGTGCTCTTAACTGAAGAACCATCTTCTAAATTCTTAATTTATGTTTTCACTTTTTAAATTTTCACTGTGTGTGGTCATTGTATATGGCACTGTATTACATCAGGACATTTCCAAAGAAGTATTTATTGTATCTCCTGTTTCTGTTCTTTTTAAAAATATTTTTTCCATCTAGGACTAAAATTGTCACAGTATTTTCTGAAATTTTAGAGGGAAATATTTTTCTTTATTTATACCCAGAAGATGAGCTCTTGGTATTTTCTGAAGCAAATAGAGATTTTATTTTATTTGTATCTTTTTTTAGGAGTTGAGAATTTTATACAATTTATTTTGATCACATTAATTCTAGGTTTTTTTCCTATCTCCTCTGTGATCCATTTTCACTTCCATGACCTCACTAAAGTCTTGTTCACTATTTTTCCTTGTTTGTTATTAAATATTCCCATTTTAATTTATAGTTCCCATACACTCCAGTGTCCTATCTACTGGGTAATAGTCAACCTATAAAGGGCCACACCTTTAAAAAACTGTCCTTCCCTTAGGTATTATCAATTGCCAATAGCTCCTTCCATAGGAACCAGAATTTGTGCTTACCTCTTACTTCCATACTTGGATTTTGTGTAGCCTGATCTTATTTAGTTCTTCTGTATCATGTCATAACTTCTACAAGTTCACCTGTGTAAATTCCCTGTTGAGTATTAAAAAACATATCCATAACCTCTTGTTCTTATTGTCATTCTTCTCTTTCTTCTGTGATGATCCATAAAGCTTGAGAGGAGGAGATGAGATACTGATGTTGAATTTAGGCATGAACAAACACCACACATTCTCTTATTCTCTGCATATGGACTACTTCTGGTTATCTGTTTTATTTGCTACCTCTTGCAAACAGAAGCTTTTCTAATCAGGCTTGAAAGATACTGTTTTTTTACATTTCAGTTCTTTTATTACCATTTCATATAGGTTTTATCAGTATAATCTTCATTATTTAGTGAAAAGCTAAGATAAAATACTATATCCATAGGATATTAGAGTAATCAGTCATTTGTGTCAGAAATGAATAATCATTGGAAACTAACATATAATTTATTTGGAAAACTATCTAGCTCGATATCATGCTGAAATTTAAAACATTTATTCTTGCTTCTTGAAAATTTCATAAATGTACACAATATTCAGTGACCATACTCACTTTCTACTTCTCCCTCCTACTCTTTCAGGATCCCCAGATCAAATGTCCTTTTCCCAACCTCATGCCGTCTTTTTAATTTTTTTATTAATTTATTTTTTATCCCACTAAATCCCATTAATGATATATATAGGCACATATGAAAGAACAGCATTAATTTGGGGGCTCATGGTTCCAGAAGGTTTAAATCCATGACCATCATAATGGGGAGCATAGCAATAGGTAGAAAGGCATGTTGTTAAGACAGTGACTGATAACTGACATCTAACCACAAACAAGAAGCAAAGAGAGACAGAGACAAAGAGACAGAGAGAGAAAAAAGAGGCAGAGACAGAGACAAACTTAAAGAAAGAGACAGAAAGACAGAGAAACAAAGGCAGAGACAGACAGAGAGAGAGAACTAACTGAGAATGGTGTCAGACTTTGAAAGCACAAAATCCATTGCCCAGTAACATAACTCCTCACTTCCTAATTCTTCAGAAAATAGTTCTACCACCCAGAGAGCAAACCTTGAAATATATGAGACATAGTAGCCATTCTCATGCAAACCTCCTCTACTCAATATATCATCTCTATATGTTTGTGCTTTAAATGTTTTCTCAAGCTGATTTTTAAATATGCCCAATTGGCCAAATTTAACTTTCATCACCAATCCCAAAGTCCACCTTCAAATAAAATACTACTGTGACTATAATTAAATTATTATCATAAATAATTTATTCCAACTTACTCTTCTAGGAGAGGATATAAGGATAATTATTTCACCGTATTGTCTTTTGTAGGCTAGAGTTCTCTGAAATTAATGAGGAAATGTCTAGTACATAAAGAAATGAGTTAACTAAATGAAAAATATCAAGTCACATTTCCTTTGTATTAAATATAACACCAGGACTGCCAGTAAATCACAACTTGTCTTCTATAAATAAATAGAAAATAAATTGCTAATCTTTTCTCACTTGGAGGCCTAAAAGTTTGATTAAAAAACAAAGTTAATTTATTTTTACAGATATCAGGTTCTGGGAAATATAACGGCCACTCAGAGTTTTTTGCTAGCGTGGCTTGAAAAATCTAGAAAGACAAATTTCTTTAATAAATATACTCCACTAATATACCCAATCTTAGATCATGTTCATCAAGACAGTTCTAGTGTACTAAAAAAATTCTTTGTAACATAATTTTCAAAGCCAAGTTTGATTGTAGTATAATTTCCACCAAATTAATAAACCTCAGAAATGTAATTATATAGAAACTACTGATGCATCAATTAGGATGCATAATTAGTGCACATAAGAGACAATTGTCCCTGTTTTTTATGGTAAGGTAAGTTGGTCTTTATGTAAAATTCTGTATACGACATATGGTATGTTCTTTTATATAAGTAAATTACTGTTTTGTATTGTATTTTTGTTGGGAGAGAATAATAATGGATGAGGACATTCCCATATAGATCCATGCAGTTTTACATTAATGTCATCCTAAGAGAAGATATCTGTGTTAAAGAAATACTTAGCTTCAGCAAAGTGAACTATGTAGCCAAAAGCAAAGGACATGAAGTTTTCATTTCTAGGCAATCTGTTGATACTGGAGACACTAGGAGAGTAAAACAACTTTAGGAAAACTTATTATGCCTTACAAGAAAATAATAAATGTCACTAGCACCTAATGTGTTTCTCTTTAACAGGTAGTGCTGAAAAGTATTTCACAAATACTTATACAGACAGCTCACTAGTTTGTATCACTGACTACTCTTTGGAGGACCCTGATTTGATTCCAACATCCACATGCCAATCAACATCATTTGTAACTCTATTGCTGAGATGTCACTCTCTTTTCACACAGCCACCAGCCACCCTTCCTTCCCATAGATGCCCATGCAGGCAAAACACCTATAATGTGCATATAATATAAATAGTAATAATAATACACAGTAACAGTAATAATAATAAATTTGTTTTACAATTCAGGATTTCTCTTTTAAAAATAATTTTGTGTATTTGTGTCTGCTCATTTAACTTTTCTCAAAATCTTTATACAACAGAGTCAATTATTGCTTTGTTTCACTTAGGAGGATATTAAAATTCTGTGGATCAAAGAAGATCACACTTTTTGCTTGTAGATTTGATCCTAGACTATTATTGGTTCCAATACGGCAATAATTTATTGCTATAGAAAGAAAAATATGATTTCCAATACTTAACATTGTATTTGGTCATTTACAGTATGAAAGAATATTTTATATCAGAGCTAGACACTGAATTTTATGAACAAACAAGATAAACTAAATCTTTTTGTGGGAAGAAAGGGGTAGCATGTATAAGCTAGGACAATTGATTTATATTGTTGTGACAAGCTACTGTGTAACCTAAGCTATAGATTAAAGGCTATAATGTATGTGATTTTGTTTACTGATAGACTTGTGGCTTCACCAAAAAAGGACAATATATTTTTATGAAGATTTAACTTGATTCACAAAGTGCCAGTTTCTCCATCAGAATATTTAGCGAGAGACATTTCAGTTTCATATAAGTTTTTTTCAAGTTAAGATAAAATCAGAAGTGTTACATTCTCATTCTTTTGTAGATGTAATTGAGTTAAAAACAAGTAAAAACATACCAGTTAGATATCTGATACCAAATGGTCAGCCTTGTAAACATATAAACAAGTAACATTATACAAACTGAAAAGGCTGTATTTACATATTTAGGAATATGATTATACATATGTAGCAATAATTAATGACAAAAAATACCATGAATTTAAAGACAGCAAGGAAGGTTGTATGTAAGTGTTTAGGGGGGTAGAAGAGGGAGAAGGAAATAATTAAAATATATTATAATCTCACAAAAATTTCATTTTTAAAAAGAAATAAATGTTGGTCTGCCAAGATGGTTTAATGACTAAAATGCTTGTTACATAAGCAGGACCTGGGATTGGATCTCTAGAGCCCATCAAAAACCTGCCTGTAATTCCAGTATAATCTCCAGTCTAAACAAATCTCCATTTTCAGGGAGATCTCATATTTAAAAAAAAAATAAAGTGGAGAAACTATTGAGAAAATCATTCTGAAGTCAAGCTGTGGGATCCATATACACAGGGATGGTTGAGTGAAAACACATGGACACAGACACACACACACACACACACCAACCACGCCCTAATCTAGTTTTCCTAATCATTTTAAGGGAGCAGAGCAAAACCACTCAGCTAGACCACTTTGTGGGTAGAAAAGCAGTAATTGGGGGACAAATTTCTAGACTGACTCAGAGAGTAGAGCATAGGTGAGAGGGCAAGCAAGTTGAATTTACATGACAGTCAACAGAGTGATTTTTCTGAGCTGATTTTGACTGTTCAGGTTAATCGGGAATTCGATGCATTTTTACCCCAGATAGTTGACCATTGTGGGTAGAAAAGCAATGTAGTGGTTTTCCTGACAGAAACTCACCTCTCAACATTTCTTAGAAATGCTGCTCTTAGGCTTCTTTTGTTTACACTGGAAGAGTCTGGCCTAGGTTGAACAGGGACATTATCTTAGAACATGTTTATTTTTAGTATCTGTGGTGCTTTGAAGGAAAATGGTCCCCATAGGCTTATAAAGAATGGAACTCTTAGGTGGTGTGGCCTTGTTGGAGCAGCATTGGTGCTGTGGGAGGAAGTTTAGTGGGTTTTCAAGTTCAGAAGCTCAAGCCAGGTCTGGTGTGTCTCAGTCTCCCTGATATCTGCAGATTAAGATGTAGAATACTCAGCTCCTTCTACTGCACCATGACTGCATGCATGATGCCATGCTTCTCACAATGACTATAGTGGAGTAAATCTGTGAACTGTAAGCTAGCCCCACTTAAATGTTTTGCTTTGTTTTGTTTTTCTTCATAAGAGTTCCCTATGGTCATGGTGTCTCTTCACAGCAATAAAACTCTGAGACAGAATTACTCATATTTGGGTGTCCACTTAGAGACTGAACAATTGTCATATTTTGGTTTTAAATGTGGATATTTGAGGACTTATACAAAATGCTCAATAATTAATTTGCCTCATATTGCACAACTTTAAAGAATTCTATCTCATAAGAGATAATTTTAAATATCCAAATATATTGACAACTTGTCTCAGTCGTGTAGCTACTGAGCATGGTTATTTATTTATTTATTTATTTATTTATTTATTTATTTATTTATTTATTTATTTATTCATTCATTCATTCATTCATTCATTCATTCATTCATTTATCTATTTATTTATCTATTTATTATCTAATGCAATATACACTGACCACAGTTTTTCTGTAGACCACTAAAGAGCTCCCCAATTATAACATCAAGACTTCTTATTGGTTATGAATGCTCAGCCTTATCTTATGTTTGCCTCACTAGTTCTTATAACTTAGCCTGTTTCTCTTTATCTACGCTTTGCTTCAGGGCTTTTAATCGTTACTTTCTGTATGTTTTACTTTTCCTGCTTTTTCCCTGTCTGACTGTGGCTGGTCTGCCTGGCTGGCTCAGGACACTTCCCTCTCTTTCTCCTTTGTTCTCTTCGCTGTCATTTCTCTTCTCTTTTTAGATTTCTCCTTTTATTTATTTTCTTTGCCTGCAAGCTCAGCCTATCTCTCTACTGCCTAGCTATTGATTATCCAGCTATTTATTATGCCAATCAGGTACCCCAGATAGGTAAAATAAAACAGCACCACATCTTTTCATAATCAAACAAAAGAAGTAGGAACAAATGTAAGACACTTTTATACACTTAATATTACAGGGCATAAAAAATGTAACGTATCTTTGCATAGTTAAAATAATATACCACAATACCTCTCTTCCCTCCTTTAATTCCAGTCCCTCTCTCATCCCCGGCCCAGATCCACTCTTCTGTTTTCATTCAGAAAGGAGCAGACTTCCTAGAGATATCAACCAAACATAACATAGTAATAAGGCTAGGCACAAACCCTCATATCAAGGCTAGACAAGGCAAGTCAGTAGGTAAAAAGAGTTCCAAGAGCAGGGAAAAGAATCAGAAATACAGCCTCCCACTCCTACTGCTGGTAGTTCCAAAAAGACACCAAGATAAACAGCTACAATGTATACACAGAGGATCAAGGACAGACCCAGTCTCCAATTTTTATGAAGAGTAACAAGAGGGAATAATTGTTTCTATAAACAATAGTCTAAAGAGAAAGTTAAAGAAAATGGAAATTTGAAAATAGGCCAAATTCAAGGATCTGAACTCACATGTCTGCTCATTCTGAATACTCATTGTTTCTAGGAAAATTTTCACCAAATCAACTGAAAATCAGTCTTGTGAAGGCAGAGAAATGGCTCAGTGGGTAACAGTACTTGATGTGAAATTTCTGAATTAAAATTCTCCAGACTCACATAAAAAGTAGATGCCTGTGCATGTCTGTAGCTCTAGCCTTTGGGCTCAGAGATAGGTGAAGCTTAGGAACTCTTTGGACAGCCAGTTTGACTGAAACGAGAAGCCTTTTGTTCAGTGAAAGACACTGTCTCAAGAATATAAAATGTAGGGCTAGGTATAGTGGTGCTTGGGAGACAGAGGCAGGAAAATACCTGTGTATTTGAGACCAGCCTGGTTTACATAGCAAGTTTCAGGACAGCCAGGAGTATGTGGAAAGACCCTGACTCAGGGAAAATATTATATATTACACACACACACACACACACACACACACACACACACACACACACACACACACACACACACACACACACCATACATAATAAAAATTTAGTAAAGTAATCACTGAGTTCCTTGAGTTCCTTGCAAATCAGTCTTACGTTAAATAAAAGTTACATATTTTTTTTTACTTTATGTCAAGGTCATTGATACTGTCTAATCAAGGATATAACATTTATAAGATCTCCTTAACATAGTATTCTCTTATAAGTCTAAATTAGTTTTTTGTTATAGCTGCATAGAAACATATGAACAATTTAATAATTGTGAACTCACATGAGGAATTTACTATGGAATTATTTTTCTGATATATAATGGAAATAATAAAAGTAATTTGGAATAATAGAAGATATTTAGTCTAGCAGAGTCCTAATATTTCCCTCAGGGGAGGAGGTAAGAAGACTCAGGGTCAGCTAAACAGAACCCAGGAATTAGGTGAAAATAAACAACTAATTCTTTTATTCAGCAATGAGAAGTACCTTATATACCTTTGTCCTAGCACCCAGGTTGCATCCTAATCCAATGACATTGCATGATTGCCTGTCATTGTCTGGGCACAATTAGGAACATTGCTAGGCCCTCAGGCAGACTCCAGGTTGGCTCCTAAGAAAGCACATTATTTGCATGCCTTGGCAGCTGGTTTGATTCAATTTCCTTGATTCTGTGGGCTTTTCCTACTACAATTTAGGCATCAAAATAAAATATATATATTGCAATATATGCACAATTATATGCATAAGTTTCACATGTATGCACACATATATGTGTCCATGTATGTATGTGTGTGTGTGTGTGTATATATATATATATATGCACAAATGTTTGTGTACACAAATCTATCTGTTAATTTACTGCTTTTTAAAATATAAACAAATATGTATCCATGTTTTTAAAATCTCAATACGTATATTATTTGATGATTTACAAAACTCTTTAGAATTCAGATATTTTCTAAAATACAATAAAGATATCTTAATAATTACTAATTATAAGCTGACTTTAATTTATCAGAAGCTTTAGGATTTAGACTCATTGTACCCTTGACTCAAATAAATAGAACTGATCTCTATCCTACAAATGTATGTGTTTGTGTATGTGAGTGTGTAAATACACATGTGTATGTGTGTGTGTATTTGTGTGTTACATAGGATAATATTAATGTAGAATAATAAATCCTTTGCAGTATTTGCACTTATATTTATAAATACATACTGATTTATCTAGTGTCCTTTGTATTAAACAATTTGTGTGTATTTGAATTTATTACTTATGACTGTAGAGTGGTAAAATGAAACACAATTTATTTTTAAATTCTTACTACAGATTCTACAAAATTCTGGTTTTCATCATGGATTTTAGGCACTTTGATATTTATTTTTATATATAAAAGTCAATATATTGATGTACAAACATATCTCCTTTGACAGTAGTTATTTTAGAACTGGCTGAAAATTGATACTCTGTGCTCCTGTTTGTACATTCACAAACAATTTGAAGAACTCTAAAAATGATTGAAAGAAAGTCCTATTCTAATTCGACATTAATTTCAAATTATTTGTGAGAAATGATATAAAAGACTGTTGATATTAATGTTGCTGTTATACTATAATTAAAATTCAAGATAAGGTATTTTAACTTTTTAAATTATACTTCCTTTATATGGCATTGTAAGTATAGCAACTATATTTGTTGTACAAGTTGTATATTCATGTGTAGATGGGATTCCTAAAATCAAATTTTTGAATCTGACAGGTGATAAAAGACAAAAAACATTAAAAATGATACAAGATATCATAGTTAGGAAAAGCAGCATTTGTTGCTTTAAATTTAGAAGATGTGCCAGAACAACAGTCAAGAAGAATAGAATAATCACATGTACATGTGGAAATGATGGAAATGCTTAACCATATTTGAAAAAAGCTAAAAAAAAGTATTTTTACTGTTATTTGGCACACAAATTTCATGTGAAACACTGCACCTATCTCTATAATTAAAGTGATATACGTGGACTGTTAAACTATTTATAAATAATTCAACTATTTGCTAAAACGTTGATTGATACCATATGTCCTCTTAGGTTTCAAATTAATAGTAAATAAAACGTTGTCATTTGATGATACACTTCCCAATTTGTGGTCCTTAGTATAGGAAGATATTAGTAAGGAAGTTCTTTACTTTTGTCACATAGTTTAATACTATGTAAAATTAATACAATATTATAAGACTGAGGCATATTGCTTGATTATATTATTTTAAATGTTACAAGACCAAGTTGTAATTTATCCTGTTCAAGTCTTTCATCATAGAAACACTTAAATCTTTAGAGCTTAAGTAACATTGGGAATATCGTAATAATAATGATTACTATGAGTGATGTGAACATGAACTTAGCAATTACTTTTTCCAGATACTAACATACTCTCTCAGAAGTCTCTGGCATTACTATTTCATTAACCCATATAGGAATGCTGCCTTTAACCAATGTTGAAAAATTTTGTTATTTCCTTATAATCTCAATGTTTTCATATCTCTGGAAGAGTGAAAATGTTTAGTCAACTTGAGAAAACGTATGATAGTGAGTCACTTATGTGCATATGGTGAGTTGGGGAAGACATAGTTTTCATTGCTTCTAAATCTTACAAAATTTTAGCTTCAATCTGGAAGAAAAAATGACACAAAATTACATTCACTAAATTAAGAATAGAGTTTTAAATGTATATTATAAAGACCCTCAAACTCATGCCTCTATTTCTATGTTGACTGATTCAACTAAAATTATATATTTTCAATTGTTCTTTATAGAAGTGTTAGTTGTTTATATAACATTTTATTACTTAATGCAACCAAAAAGTAGACTTTTCTTTCAATTTAAAATTATATCCTCCTAGTTTACATGGAATTATAAAATTTGAAACCATCTTTTCTAAATGTATTGACACATATAAGGAAATATTTGATATATTCTCTAAGCAGAATGATAGTGCTTTACATGTTTATCAACGCAGTCATTCTTTATAAAAACACTAGTCAGTAACACTTAGGTAGACAGAAGTACTATTTTAAAAAATTAATTTATAAATGATTTCATATTGAATACAGTCTGAAATGTTGTATCCCTGTGTATAATGTGTAATTATCATATCTGGCTTAATACACTTATTATTTTCCTTGAGTTAGTAATACTAAATTTTCCCTTGCTGCATATTTTGAAGTATTCATTAAATTATTTGTTAATTAAATTCAGTCTACTATGCACTATAACACTAGTGTATACTAATCTTATCTAATTGTAATTCTGTATGGATTGCCCAACTTCAACACTCCTTCAATTTTCTTACAGACGCTAGCAACCAATATCCTACCCTCAATATACACACAAAAACCTGTTGTTTTGCATGTGTATATAGTACATATTCATATTAGAAGATTCACATTTGCAAGTACGCAGGGGTATATTCCTATGAGCATATGTATACATATGGAGGCCCAATATTGATGTTTGATGTGTTCTTAATGATATTACTTTACTTATTGAGACATAGTCTCTTATTATTTTCATGTAGATCAGGGAATGCACCCTCTCTCCTTTTGAGATTACAGGTGGACACCATGTATGATAAGTGGCTGTAGGGATCTAAACATTGGTCCTCATGCATGTGTGGAAAAGACTTTATTGATCCATCACCATAGTTTAAGATAAAACAATACTATTTATTCTGGAAGGTTAAAAATATCATGTGATGAATTAGACTCTTAAGGAAATTTTTGTATCTATATATTATTGAAAATTATGGTTTATGAATTATTTAACCTCACTTTCTCCATTTACAATTCAAGACCTGGGGAAATGTATCATTAGTGTTTTTTTTGTAAATTTATCAGTTCTAATATTTATATAAACACTAAATTTGCAAAATACTGTTTCCTCATAGATGTCCACTGTTAGCATGCCACATATAGAATGCATTATGAATACAGATGAAATAAAAATAATATTTCACATTACATATTATTTTGAGGAAGGCAAGGTTGTTCTTATATTCCCTGATTTTTTGAAGAATATCAGTTGTAGGATATAAGCTTATTTCCCTGAAGAAACATATCTGGGATTGAAGCTCTGGAATTCAAACACAGAAAGGTACAAGTTTTCATTATACCACCATTTCTTTCCCAAGGACCAGTGGAAGTTTACACATACCCACTGTCCTTCCTAACCTACAAATGACCACATTTCAAATATCTCAAGTTTAGCTTTTGGTTGGTTAGAACTTATTTTCTGTGAGTTATTTAATTAGAATTTTCAGCTTTTTAGCAGGATAATTGTCAACCCAGCATATTTCTAAGAATCAACGTGTTTAGAAGAGAAAATTGAAGTGAAGAGATAGAAAACATAGGCATGATTGTAGCTGCTAGAATATAATGCTTACAGACTTATTTCAAAGGGAGTGTAAGTCATCATGAATTAATTTTTCACATTAATTGGCTGAAAAAAATAAACAAGATCAGAATGAGGCAAAAGCACATACAACATAACAAAGAGGATTTGGAATTCTCAATCTGGCATTCTTTTTAGTACAGCAACTTTTAGGAGCAAAGGCAAATTCTGAATATTAGTATCATATCGGATAATGGCTTCTGGGGACATCATTACATATTCCTTCTCTGACTTGAGGTTCTGAGACTAAGATTTAATTTCTAATAATAAGATTTTCAAAGCAGTGGTAATTATCTTATTGAAAAGTAACTATCCATTTATATTATTATCTGTTTGATAATCTGTTAAGCATCTAAACAATTGAAAATCACTCGGCAAATATGAGCTGAAGAGGATGAAACTAATGAACATGTCAAACTTGATGGGGAAAAGCTCATGAATCTTCAAACTTTCACAGATACTGTAGTTGACTGAATAAAACTAGGAGCAAGTGAAGTGGCCTTCCCGAAGGAGAAGCATATCAATATGCTGTTCAATGCCAAACGTTCAGCCCTGGAAGCATGTATACATGGAAATTTATATGAATTACATTATATGAAATATATATAATTATATATATATATACAATAATAATAGAAAATAGAGATCATGAATTTGATGAAGAAAGAATGTATATTGCAAGGTTTGAAGGAAGGAAAGAGGAGAAATATTTACATTATAATAGCAAAACTAAATTTATAAAAGACAATTAATGACCATGTAATTTAGTTCTTATAAAGAATGACTTAGTATAGAAGAAAATATTAAGAACTAGTTGAGAAATAGGATTTTCACTGGTACTAACAACTATGTACAAAAAGGGATTTCTACTCTAAATCTTATCTGAAAACATTTGTGTATTGGTAGAGTTAAAGATATGTGGGGTACTCTACTACAAAAGTTCTCTCAAATAAAGAAAGTAAAAGAGAGAAAAAAAACCATAAAAGATAAACAAATCTTGTCATCCGATGACAATATGAATGTAGTTTTAAATCATGTCATATCCATTGCAGGTACACAGTATTTATAATAAATGACTAGAGACATGGTTATCTGAGTAATGTTAATCATAGGAAATTATTTTTATCTAATTTCTTTGGAAACAATAAGTTTTCAAAAATTATATTTTCTGCTAATATGATTGAGGTAACAATGCCTACTGAAGTTGAAAATTGTGCTTATTTCCCAAGTACAGGTTGTAAATCCTGTCAAAGTGTTGCATTAAATCAATAGGCTGCATTGGATTCTCTAGGGAAGAAATAGAAGATCTGCCTGCAGCTAGATAATGTGATCCAGGGAAAGATTTCATTCCTTAAGAGTAACATGGAATATGTTATCCTGGTTAAAACACAGAGATGCAAAAGAGAACTAGATTCTTTCAATGTCACTTTATGTATGTCTGCTTCTTAATCCTCATTATGGAACTCCTCTGTAGGACTACTGAAAAAAGTTAACTTTGAATAAACATGACATTATACTGCAGTTTAATATATGAAAAAATATGCTTCTGCCAATAATATTTTCTAATTTTTACATTATAATATTGATGTATGTGTTAGCATTATTTAATATTCATGGAGTAATTTATGATATTTGATATTGGCAGTATAATGTGATGTATTATATATGTGAACCATTTATTTGTACAGTTTTATTATCTACTAGTATGTTCACTCAGTTAACCTTAAAATTGTGATTCTGTTTTTCAACTTTTTTCACTGTGAAATATATCAGTTGGAATTAAATATAGATAATTATATTCTCTCCATTTTTACTCAAATTGAACATTACCAAGATAAAACATTAACCTCTCTGACTTTATATATTTTATTATTTTTAAGAAAGTGTAGTGTATCATGTTTTATTCTCCCCAGCTCTTCCCAGATCCTACTTGAATCATTACTCATCCAAATTCTGCAAATTCTGCTTTCTGTGTATGTCTCTCTGTCTGTCTCTGCCTGACCACTCTCGAAAAAAAGATGAACAATACAACAAAAAATACCAAAAATGAAACAAAACCCCACAAAATAACTTAATTCCAGTGGGCATGATGTTGTATCTCAGAAGTTAATTTCTTTGGGATATTTACTTTATCACATTCTTACACATTATTTTGCCCTTTCTTTTGTATCTTTAATATTTTAACTCTCTGCATCTTTTATAATCAGCTGTGACACACTGAGCCTACTTTCCTTCTAATTTATACTTAAAACTCTGTGAAATAAAACATGTTCACATGTTTACCACTAAATTCATCACTTAATTTCTCTTCTATTTATAGTAGATGAACTACGATCCATATCCAATTCCAACACATGTTTTCTAGCTGTTTCAGAACATATTTATAAATATATAAATAAAACCTTTTGTCACATAACTAGGAATTGTCACCCCCATTTGACAGCCTTACGGATGTCAAAGGATATTATATAATAGAGTCCAGGAGAACATGGCCCACCAAATCAACTAAGCAAGGCTCATATGTGGTCACAGAGATGAAGAAGCCTGTATATGATCCTCTGTAGGTCTGTACCAGATCTTCTGCACATATGTTATAGTTGCTAGCTTAACATTCTTGTGAGAATATCCTAATAGTGAGAGCTGGTGTGTCTGTCTCTTTTGTCTTCTCTGGAGGCTTTTCCTCCCATGGATTGCCTTCCCTGCCTCTATATAAGGTCTTTTGTCTTATATTATTATGTTTTGTTTGTCCTCTCTGGCTGTTTCTTAGATCCTCATTTATGAAGAAGAAATGGAGGAAGAGTTGATCTGGGAAAGAGGGGAGGTAAGGGGTGATGTGAAGAGAGTGGAGTAAGGGGAAACTGTGGTCAGAATGTATTGTATGAGAGAAAAATATATTTTCAATAAAAAGTTCACACACATAAATACAGATTGTTTTCACTTAATGTGTTTGGCATCTTAATCTTCCTTGTCTCTATATCCAAACATAATATGTTCATTTATTGTAAAATGTTTATGTTAAAGTCACTAATGAGTATGGTATTACCAATTCTAGTGGTCACTTCTTCCTCCTCATTTTACTTGACTTTTTGTAATTTGACCCAACTGGTCACCTCCATGTCAAAATCATTTTTTTTTCTGATTTTCTTAATTTGATTCTTACTTCCTACTTCACTTTACAGATTTCCCAAATGTGCTCCCCCCCTGCAGATTCCCTGAATTAGTAAGTCATCTTTTTGCTGTGATAAAATACCCAACAAAAGTACTTAATAAAGGAAGGAAGGGAGCAAGAGAGGGAAGGAGGGAGGGAGGGAGGGAGGGAGGGAGGAAGGGATGGGGGGAAGGGAGGGAGAAAGGAAGAATTTATTTAAAGATTTAAAACCATCCCTAACAGTACCACTAACAGGAGTCCAAGGGTACAAACACATGAGCTTTTGAAGAACAGTTCATATTTAAAATACAACAAATCTAATTATGTTGGAGTTTCAGAGCTCAAATAAGAATCTATTTGACTTTAGTTTCAGTGTCAACATTTGCTTCTTGACCTTTTGATAAAGCACACCTGTTGACCCTAATGACCCTAAATACATATGTGTACATTTAGATTATTTCACATTACATCCACATCACTTATCTATTGAAAACAAAATTGATTATGTTACAACCTTTGTGACACAATTACAAGCATAGATTAACTGTGTCGTCTAGTTCAGGGACTTTCATACAACTATAAAACTGGCTGGCACATCAGTCATCTCAAAGTTGAATTGTAGCAATCTCTTTCCAGACCATTAAATGTTTGCTGGCGAAATTCATCTTTAGCTCATTAAAAGTTATTGAACTGAGATTTTGTTTTCTATTTGCTGGTAGTCACACACACACACACACACACACACACACACACACACACACACACACACACACACACACACACACACACACATGGCTCTAGTGGAAGTAAAGCCAAATACTCAAGAAGGTTGGTGTTAATTGCCTTTGAATGTGTTAGCTATTCCCTACAGAAAATTTCTTGTGTGTGATTGCATTTTCCACATTTGTTGTTTCCTTGGAATTTAGTTCTTAGGAGCTTTTTAGCAGTGTGATTGCTCATTTATTGGGCACAACTTCTCCCATACATTTGGAGGCATATAAATAATCTCTCCTGTGTGTGAAAACAGTCACACAGACAAGATCTCTTATCTCATATATCTGTTCTTTGTTTTTCTGCCTAGATCAGACTCAATGTCTTCCTTCCCTGTGGTTACCTTTACTAGTAAACATCTGACCAGAGTCAGCCCTCCACAAAATAACTCATTTGAAACTTTTCTCAAGTATGCAGGAATAGCTACAGATAGATGACAGATTCACTACCCTTGTTGATAAGAAAGCTATCTGGAGCTAACTATTCTTAGGCTTTTCAACTCCTTGTACTTGCACTTAGATTCATTAACACAGAATCCTAATTTAAAGGTTTAAGGGAAAAGATATTTACAAACTCCTAGTTGCAGGTATCAAAACAAACATTTTTTCTGAAGTGTTAAGACCTGAGCAGACAAAAGGTGAAAGGTCCTGCTTCTTGTGCAAATTAAGCCTTTACAGACACAACCTCCCCAATAGGGAAAGTGCAAAACAAAAGCTGCAGGCTTCCCTCCATGGTTTACTCAGGTCACCTAGCAACAGAAAACACTCTTCCTTCTCTATGACCCTGAGAAATTCAAGCCCAGCATTGTTTTGTCAGGGAATTGCTGCCTGCATGGGGATATAAGCCTATGCCTTCATTGTTGTGATCATCCTGCCAATAAAGAGGAATTGCTCTAAGTCTGATTTCTGTAAATTTCCCTCAGTGGTAAAAAGTGTCATCTCTTGGACTCTGAGAAAACCTTGTTGGGGCTGGTCCCCAGAAGGTTTTTGTTACCTTATTAATTAGAAATGAGGTATATTTCACACTTAAAAAGCCGAAGATCAGTAGGTCATTAGCAACAATTTCTGCATCATGAGGTGACTGGCAAAGCTGGAGAGCCATAACCTAAAAGGGTGCTCCACTCTGAGTGCTAGGATCCAGAATAGAGACACTTAGAGAACTAGAGTAGAATCAAAAATCAATGGCAGAGAGAGAGGGTGGAGAGACTTCATCCAGCTACTTATTGGAACAGATGCAGAGATCCACAGCCAAACAAACATTAGGCAGAGTTTATGAAATCCTGTGGAAGAGTAGGAAGAAGGATTGTAAGATCCAATTGGGTCAAGGTCAACAAAAGAAAACCCATAGAACCAACTAACCTGGGATAAGAGGGACTCATAGAGACTAAAATGACAACCAGGGAGCCTGCATGGGACTGAACTACTCCCTCTGCATATATATTTGTGTAACTTATTCTCCATGTAAGACTCCTAACAATGAGAGCAGGGGATGTCTCTGATTCTGTTGCCTGCTTTTAAGACCCTTTCCTCCTACCAGAAGAAAGGTTCTCACCCAGCCTTAATAGAAGATTAGGTGCCTAGTCTCACAGCAACTTGATGTGCTATGGCTGGGTGATATTCATGGGATGTCCATTTCTATCCATGGGATGGAGCATAGTTGGGGATAGAAGGGAGGAACTAGGAAGAGGGAGGAACTTCGGCTGGGTTGTAAAAATGTAGACAGACAGACAGATAGACAGACAGACAGATAGATATTTATATATACATATATTGATAGATAGATAGATAGATAGATAGATAGATAGATAGATAGATAGATAGATAGGTAGGTAGGTAGGTAGGTAGGTAGGTAGATAGGTAGGTAGATAGAAAGAAAAGAAGGTTTATCTGGGTGGTGTTCGTGCACCCCTTTAATCCAAATATTGAGCAAGTAGAGGCAGGAGGTTCTCTGTGAGTTCAAGGCCAGACCACACAGAAAAACCCTGTCTTGTAAGACAGAAAAAGAAGATAAAAATAGATCACATGAGGAATAGATAATAAGAGACTGTATTGTTAGAGACCTGTCACACTAACTTAACTATCCTTTAAACAGAAATGTTGAACATTTTAAAATATTTTTGAATTTTAAATATTGTCATATACACAATGATGTATGTGAAGAATAAGACCATTTTCTGAATACAAAATTAATTAATTTTTCACATTTATCTGTGTTATCAATTCAAAGGTAATTTCCTATATTATTTTTGGAATACGTATTTTTATTGTGAGTTATATGAGAACACAAATAAATCTTTTTATTCTCAGAATTATGTCACTCTTACAATCTCAATTTAGAACATTTTGAATTTTGTGGTTTTCGTTGAGGAAAGTTTAACTTGCAGATCTAATTAACCCAGGCTTTACGAAGAAAAAAAATCTCAATTTATTCAAAACACAACATATATTTCTAGAATGTTCCTATACTTAGACTTTCTCTAGAGTTTTTTTTTAAATCTAAGTTAACATTAGCACAAAAGAACTCTGTTCTCCATCCATATCTGGGGGAGATCTTCAATTTCTCTACTCATCACCTATGCCTATTATTTTATTAAACAATCCTATTATTGTTATTACCGAACTGTAAACCAAGTCTACTGACTTTAGATCATTACTTTGTTAAAATCTAGACTGAACTAATATCAGTTTTTGTTTGTGGTCCTACAATAGATACTTCCTTCTAAGATCATTTCCCCATGTCTGTCTTGTTACTTTTCACAATGAACATAGTGGACAAGCAAACATTAAACATGCACAATAAATATTTGTTCTTGAAATCAATATTTTAGAAATTCCATGATACATGTGACCAAAAACAGGGTGGCTTCAAAGACAGAAATTTATTTGACAACATTTCTAGATGCTAGAAATAAAAAGTCATGGTTTTTGCATGTCTATTTTCTAGGCTCTAAGAGCTCACCCTTCTTGATTTCTGCCTGGCTTTAAGTGGTCATCAGCATTCTTTGACTTTCTTGGCATATAGTCCTATTACTCTTCCCTAACTCTCTTGTTAGTTGGCTTTCTTTCCTATAAGAATTTGTCAATCTCCCAAGGATAATAGTAATTGGGTTTAATAAAAACCACAATCTGCTAATACATTAGTGAAATTATATTAGAAAATAATCTATTTCTGCCTAAAAGCATGTGTATATATTTTCAAGGCCAGGACTTCAGCATAACTTTTTGAGTGACATGATTCAGGCTATTAGTCAATGAATTTTTATTTTCATCACAGACATAACAAAGATATGATAAAGACATGATAAAGAAAATACCAACCTTATGTTTTTAGGAAGTAGTGGTGAGCAAATGCTAACTTATCTGTTAACTTTTAAAGTGCTGGGTATAAAACTAATTGATGTGTAGTGTTTCCAGATATGATGATAAGAAGAATAGTCAATCACAGAAGTAAATTCTTAGAAAAAGTTCAAGCAAGAAAAGGTGTATACCACAAGTTAGGAAGTTAAGAGCTGGATGACTATAGCCAGTACCTAGCTGAAGATCACATAAATATGACATGGAAATAATTTCTGTTCATGCACAACACTTGCAGGCACACTATTTTTCCCAGAGAAAATATCATTTGTGTTTGCATATATCTATATCTATATCTATCTATCTATCTATCTATCTATCTATCTATCTATCTATCTCTATATGTGTGTGTTTATTAAAAAATCAGAACAAACTTCTTTTATTGATAATTGATTAACACTTTGTCAGTAATTTTCTAGTTATATTATCTTTAAAGAGATACTTTATATAGGCAAAAATCACAGGTGCATGGTTTGTAAGTGAAATTTAAGAATATTCTTCATACAAAATACACATGTATGTCTAACACTTCATAATACTCAGTATAAATGTTATTAATAAGCATTGAAAATTAATAATTTCATGTATATAATATCATAAAATACCATAATTATCTTTAGTTAACAAAGAAGTGTTCTTGTTTTTTGAGCCTCCGAGATATATTAGATTCCCTTCAATACTCTAATAAGTTATCATAAGATCTTTTGTAGTTTTACCAATTTTTTAGCTCTACAAGTAAAAACTATGAAATTAAATTTGTGAGTCTAATATCAGGGTATTAATAGTGCTTATTTTTTGGACTTTCAGAGAAGTAACTGTTGCATAAATATTCAAGCTCCTGGTAGTTGTTGGTGACAATACTTGGCTAATAGCTTTATCACTCTAGTATCTAATTACATCACCATTTGGCCTTTGTCTTGACTTGGGTATTCTAGTGAGCCTTTTCAAAGGACAGTTGTGATTAAACTGGACTCACCTTATATCTAAGCCTAATTCCCATTTCTCTCATTCCTTAACTGAATCACATCTGCACAGTGATTTTTACTGTATAAAATAAAATGGCTAGTGATTATTGGGATGAAAACATGGGCATATCTGACAGATATGATACTTTCCAGTAAAAATATATCCACTCTTAAATTTAATAATCACTTTGATAGAAACAAAGAGCTTTCTTTTTAAAAATAATTCTTTTCTTTCATAAGGAACTTCTACTGACACACAGGACAAATGCTCTTATTATATTATGTGGCAATTTCAGTTGTTACATTCTCATTGCATAATTCCAGGTGAGTTTTTAAAAAGGCAATCAGATTGCTGTGTTATATGCTCTCTGGATTAATTTTCTTTTTGTTTAACACAGTATTTTAGTCTGTGTAGTAGTTATACTTGTGATCAAGGGAACTGAGGAACAATTGCCTTTTCTCCCATATCCAGTGTTATGATCTCAAAACTAATTTAGGTGCAGATAGAGACTTTTACTGGAAAAAAAGAAAGGTTTTTTTTTTTTTTTTTTGCCATATCCAACAATACTCATAAATCTTGAATAAGTTTAAAGTAACATTTTCATTAAATTTGCAGTGTTTTCTGAATTTTTTGCAATTCAAACACAGAGAAGTGTGATAAGTATCTACAGATTTATTCAACTCTCTGTTAAGCATATTAGAAGTCAAAAAGGAGGACAAATTTAACCAGCTAGTGCCATGTTTGTTGCCCAGAAAAATGATGCTGCAATGCACTTGCTTTTCGTACCTGACCTTGTCATATGTCTCATCAAATCTAATATTTCAAAGCTCCAAAAAGTTTCTTTAACGTGAGTGTTTGCAGCTGGATTGTAGTGTATGGCATGCTAAATACTCAAAGCATAAGTAAGGTGAACCAAAAAAGTGGCACATGAAAATTGTGTGCTGTTTGTATTTATGTTGTTCCCTATTCTTGTGCACAGTGTACTTACCATTTTTACGAGTCAATTTTATCCACTTATTGGATTTTTTCCTGTAAATATTAGTTGTATTGAATTTATGAGAAATTTTGGCAATATATGAAATATTTCAATTTCTTCAATAGTTCCCAGTAACTTAAACTTTAAATTATTATGCATAGTTAATTCAGATAAAATTATAGCTATCAAACACTCCTTTAACTGTTTTCTATTTTTCACAGTAATCTTCTGACTTGGAACTTCTTTACTTGCCCATTTTGCAGATAAAGAAAGTTAAATATGGCAATGACAAACATTACTATTTTGTCAATCCGCCCAGCAACAATATTATTAAACTAGATTTCATTCCATATTTACTCAGATGTGTCTCTCTTAAAAAAAATCAAAACAACAACAACAAAAAACCATCAGCTACTGTTTGGGGTTTTCTTAGGTATAGTTGAATATATTAAATGACTTAAATTTCACAGAATATGATCCTATAATTCTAGACTCTGTCACTGTAGACTGTCCCCATGAAGGTGAATCACAGTCACCATTGAATTACATAATTGGGAGAAAGTTCTAGTGTCTCAGAAAGATATTTAGTTGCCATGGCAGTTTTAATGTTGACATGGAAAATTATATTCCACACATCTATGAGATTTTTATCTCATAGATCTCTGTTTTGTGTCTTGGAGTTGCATGTGTGTGCATTTGGGTGAAGAGGTGTGTGTATGGGGGGGGTAGGCTTGAGATCATCAATGAATGTCTTTATCAATGGCTTCTTGTTTTATTTTATCTATTTATATTTCATAGAGAATGTCTCACTGAACCTAAAGCTTGCTGATTGTGTAGACTGGATTCCCAATAAACCTCAAAGATCCTCCTGTCTCTGTCTTTAACCAATGATTAGCCTTATGAATATACATATTCCCATGAACTGTTTTAATGTAGAGACTGGCGATCCAAATGCAGATCCTAATACTTGTACAGTAACCGTTCTCTCCAGTGAAAACTCATTGCATTGTTAACTAATTTCCTGATTTAAATTACATAGTAGTAAAAAATAAATGTATTGAAAAGTATAATTGAAAAATAAAATTATTAAAGTTAAAAAGTATAAAAGAGGGATATTAACTATTTTATTTACCTCACTAATTCATTTCAAGAATGGAAAAGATGCTACAACTGATTCAGAGAAGTTGTTAGAAATACACAAATTTATCTGAAATAAAAGGATATTGGTGAGACTTGACTTCACTTTTTCAATACATAATAATCTATTGAATTTTATCAGACATAATTATTCTACATTTCTATAAGAAAGACTTGCTTGCATTGCTATTGATTTTCTTTGGATGTTCTGGATATCCTTAAATAATTGTAAAATAGTTCATTCAAAAACAAAGATGCACATATGTATCAGATGATACAACAAAAGTCTACAAAGGTCCTAAAAGAAATAAAGGAGAGACATGAGGCAGGAGAGTCCCTGGTTGATAAAATTAAAGGAAAATATGGGCTTCTAAAACAGTGGAAAGGGAATGTGAGAATATGATCACAGTGCATTGCAAACAATTGTAATACTATTCAAAATTAAAAATATAGGGCTGAAAAAATGGCTTAGCAAATTTTCTCACCTGACGTTTTAAATTTTTTCAGAGACTCACGTAGCTATTACAGGAATTTGCTTTTTATGGCTTTAAAAATGTTTTTAAAGGCATTTTAGTTATTTTTAGAGTTCAAGGAACCTCTTGTGATTTCTTTTCTCCCTGCTAGGCATACCACTAAGTTTATACCATGCTTTGCAGGAACTGCTTTTACCTATTGAGCAATCTCACAAGCCCTTCTGCATCTTAAATAAAATAGCTCTTTGAGAATTTCATACAATATGTGTTTTGTGACATTAGCTCCCCTCCCCACAACTTCTGTCAGATACAATTTTTCCACAGCCACTAAACTTTTAATCCCCTTTCCCCAACCTTCAATTCCAACTCAGGATATCCATATATTCTTCAAAGTGTGGCTTTACACTGAAGCATGGCTGACTTACCTAGGACTACACTCTTAAAGAAAATTAACTCTTCTCCTAGAAGCTATCAATTACTAAATCTCCTTGTCTAGGGGTGGCATATATAACTATTATCATTTTATTTGTATATAAATGTGCATGTATGTTTAATATTTCTCAAAATACTCGCCAAAGTTTCTTATTTAAAAAGATGTTTACTCATGACTAATATTAGATATTATGTCTCTTAGTTACTTGCAATTGGAGAGTCTGGAAGAATTTCGACTTTTCCTCTCCATAGAAAGTCAAGCTCACAACTTTAACATTCATTGGTTTATGTAAATGAGCACTTGGCAAAAATACTTTATCTGTGCCATGCACAAATGATTACTTAATTTTCTTATGAGACTAAAAAAGTCGTTACTTTAATCTTGAGTATAGTAATGTCAAAATGTTAATGATTATATAAAATATAATGGATCACTTTTAGCATAGCTAATTATTACACTATGAGGAAACACAAGCTAAGAGCATTAAAAATGTCTACTGTTAAGTGTTATTATCAAATAGTCACATTCAACACAATTGATTTTGTTTAATCCTTGCCTGCCAAACTTTGAAGTAGGTGTTAGTACCTCAGTATGTTGACAAAATGAGTAAAAGATGAAATAAGATTTGGCTGTCCTTACACTAAGAGAAAACTTGAACTTTTAACTATGAGATAGCTTGGTTATCCTAATATAAATTTAAGACTTGATCCTTATACAGTTCTTTCTCATTCTTAAGTTTCTTCTCTCAACATAGACTAAAACAAACAAATGCAGATCCTCTCCATTTTATATGTAAATTACCTTTTTATTCATCTCCTTGAACTTTTCTGTTTGTAAAAAGATGCATTCCAGCTCTCCAAGTCTGATATCTTTCTTATTTTATTTCTAAATTCACTGATTTCATCTGGCTTTGTTCACTTCCTGCCTCATTTTTACTTGTATAACTTAATCTTCCCCACACTTAATTATAGACACATTTCAACTTCAGTACTGCCAGATATGTACTTTATATCCCACCACCCAGTGGACAAAAAAAAAATGAAATGGATTTTCAACTAACATTTTCTGATTATGCTTGGATCAGCCAAATAAAATGCCTGTGTGTTATCACAAGGACCATTTTAACTCTGAAGCTCCATGGGCTTTTTGAAATTATCAAATTATGTGTTACCTCCCAAGATTGTCATTAATTTTTGATGAATTTATTATCCCAAATCCATCTAGATTCATCATCACTATCTGCTGGCCAGCTTTGTCTATCTCATAAATATTTGTATGTTCCTGTATTGAAAGTATAAAACTCCTCCTACTCTTTTTCTTTATTCCTATATACTCAAGACCAGCTATGATTATAATGTTGCTATCTTCCATTGCCCTCCTAAACCTTTGTATAATATGTTTAATTAAATATATGGAAAATTTAACAGGAAATTCCTTAAACTTCAACTTACAATAGCCCATTATTTTCTATATATTTCCAATTTATAAAATATAGTCTCATAATAGACCTCAATTATACCACCATGTTAAATTTATTCTCTATTAACTGTCACTTTTCTTAAAGCTGATCTCTCTATTTTTTTCTACTACTGGAAAATCTCTTTCCTTTAACCTTAACCTATGGTTTACAAAATAATTCAAATAATTCTCAGAAAAGCTGCATTGTATAATATAGATCAAGTCTTTTAATTCTTTCTTAGCATAGTTTATTATTCTTACTTGAGACTGATACTTTAACTCCTCTTATCACAATCCAAAGCACAATTCACCAGTGAAACTTGAAATTTTTGTTAGTTATGTTTCTCACTGCTGGAACAAAGTACTCTGCAAATCAACCTTAGGGAAAAAAGGGTGTATTTTGGTTTTCAGTTTCAGGATGTGATCAGGCAGAGAAGGTGCATCAGCAGGAGTGGGACATAGCTGCTTACTTTGCACTGTTAAGAAGCAGAGGGAAATCAATGTTTTTTTTTTTATATTTTATTTTTCTTTACCCCATTATATTCAGTCTAGGACCTCAGCTCATAAAATATTGCTTCCAAATTTCTTGTTATTTTCCATCTCACTAACTGTAACCTAGAAACAGTCTCATAGACATGGACAGAAGGATGTCTCCTAGCTGATTCTTAGATTCTGTCAAGCAGACAATTATTACTTTCACTATATCCATTTTTAGAAGTTTCCTATGATTACTATAACAAATTATTACCAAATTTAGTCCCTTTAAATAGTTTCTGTTTGGGTGGAGAAATTTCCCAAGATGGAGTTTAATATAGCTGAGAATGACAGTATATTCCTCCTAATATTCCAGCCTCCACCTTGCAAGTAAGTACTGAGATTAATATAAGGAAACACTTATTTCTATAATTCTACAGTTCAGGAGTCCAAAATAACTCTTGATATCCTTAAATAAAAATGTTGTCTTACATGTATTTCTCCTGAAAGAGCTGAAGAACAAATTGTTTCCTTATCTTTTCTAGTTTATAAGGCCCTGAGTCATCTTTGGCACATGCTCATACCAATATCTGTCTTTGGGCTCTATAATCATATTTGATTCCTCTGAATCTGTTTTCTACTATCTATTCTTAAAAGAGTCTGTGGTTTCTTAAGATATGCCTGAATGGTTGTCTCCCACATCAAAATATTTACATTAACCATACCTCTATATTTCCTTTACTATATAAAGTAAAGTAGTAAAGCTGTTAAGTGTTTACAATTTTTTGGTTGAAGAAATTATTCTGCTTATTAGATTAATAATTTTGCTTACTTTTATCCTAGGTCACAAACTCCCTTTCCCTGAGAAATTCTACTTTCACATCCTTCATAAAATTTTATTACTTTTAGAGCACTTTCCTATGGCTTTACCACACCCAACTGGAAGCGAAATTAATAGGTTTTCCATCTACTTACTCAGCACAGCATACTCACCATCAGCAACAGATATGGAGTGGAGTCAACCTGAAACTTTATAAGCCAGGTGGTGTGTGCCGGATGGCAGAGCTGAAGAGTCGGAGTTCTCAAGCCCTAGGATCATTAGTGAATTTCTGATGACAGACATTGAGCTAAATTGCTGAACTTCTTTGTTTGCTGAAGTGTGATTGCTTCATGTTACAGTACTTCCCATTTAGAATGAGAAAGTATATATGACTTGTGTTTGATTTCACAGGACCCCCAGAATTGAGAGATTTTGAACATTTAAAGTCATTGAATATTGACAAAGAATGGAGTGCCTGGGTTAGTCTTGCTTATTAATTTAACATAGCCTTCTGTCATCAGAAAGGAGAAGCAGTAATTAAGGAACTTACTACATAAAGTCAAGCTTTTGGCATGTATGTGAGAAATTATGTTTATTCATATTTGATGTAAGATATAAAAAAACTTATCTTTATTTGTATATGATGTAAGAGATACAAAAGACTGTGCCCAACAGCACTCTTTGTTCAGGAGATCCTGCACACACACACACACACACACACACACACACACACACACACACACACACACACACACACACAAACACACATCTTGTTAAGCATGAACTTTTGGGTGAGCCCGCAAACAGCATTCCTCTATAATTTCCACTTTGAGGTTTTTACCTTTAGTTCCTACCTCATCTTCCCTCAGTGATGGATTGAAACTTGAAAATGTAAGCAAAGTTAAATCCTTTTTTTGTTGTAGTAACAGAAATAAAACTAGAACATTCAAATTATGATCTTAAGGTAACAATAAGAATAATATAATCTCATTAAACATTCATACAATAACACCATTTTCAAGATTTTTGTTTTTATAGTTATAATGCCTCAGTCATCTGTGTTCCAAAAACTATAAACTATAAATTCCATGAATCAACAAATTAGAAGCTCCAAATTGTATGATATTCTAAGTGGTTGATGAAAACTCATGCTCTCATGTTCTGTCTCTCCTGAAATGTGAATAAACTGTTCATTGTATTCATGTTCTATATGCCACTTACCTTTTAGATATTTTATAGTTACCATTATTATTAGAGACATTGTGGTAGATTCACAGTACTTAAAAGAAAGTAGCCCTTGATTAGTAGCCTAATTTTATGCCAGAATATTTGTACCATTAAATTACTTTATTTCATCATTTGGTAATGTATTCCATCATCACAACAAGTGTTAATACAGTTAATAAAGTATTGAGATATAGAAGATATATGTCACAGCATATTTTAAAATTTTTATCAACCTCTTACTACATAAAATTTATAAATTGAAATCACTTGTAGGTATACATAGCAGGAACATAAAGTATACATAGGTCTTTGGACTCTTTATAATTTTAAGCATTAAAGGAAGATCTTGGAACTTATTCCCTCCCAATAGAGGAAACTAATAGATATAGTCTCATTGCTATTTCTGGGTAAGACTTTTAAAGCACAAAAAGTCATGGATAGCTATGGCTGGTCATATTTAATCTATATTTTAAGTTGAAAGTACAATAAAATTCATCAAAGACATTTGTAAAAAATTATTATTCAATGACCAAGACATTAAGCCTATGAAATGTATATAAATCCTCTTTTTTCTAATATTGATTTTAGAGATATTCAATTAAGGATCTTAATGTTATAATACTGATGCTTTCTAAACCAAGTTGAATTTAAGAAATGGAATGACAAATTGTGTGTCTCATAGAAATGAAATGGTTAAGAAAATAATATTTTATAACAAGAGTAAAGTAACTTGTTAGTTAAACTGGAAGGGTTAGCCATTTATAGTTGGATCCTGAAGTTTCTTGGACAGCACAGCTAAAGCTCGCACTGAGAAAGGAACTGATTCTTGCTTGCTGCTAACCTGAAGGCTAAAGACACAAACTTCAATATTTCCAACATCTCTATTTAGTGCAGCGGCTAGGAAATGGGAATTGAGTTCTATGAATGCGTGACTTAATCTTTCAATGTAATGTGACATTTACTTGGATATGCCTGATGAACTGGCTCTCTGGAAAAGTTGCATTTATGTCTTTATGTGAACTCTAGGTACCTGCTTTAAAAAATGTCATCATGATGTACATATGTGTTCATATTAAAATGGCTCATTCTTGGTCCTATTTTTAATCTTTCTGACATTGAGACTTTAATGATTATGATGCAACAAGTGAATCAATTTTGATTTGTAAGGTGAAATATATATATATATATAAATATATATATATAAATATATATATAATAGACTTATTAATGTGATTGAATTAATTATTTAAGAATATTCAGGTATCTGAGACTTTGACAGAGTAAAAATAGTGGCTGTCAAACTGCAATTTCATATTTAATAAACTTGTGTTGATAGACAGCTGGCTATAAGCAGTCTTCAAAGGTTTTGCAAAGAATCTTGTGCTGTAATAGGCCTACAATATATCTGAACTGTGTTCTTACTTGATGCTTTTCAAATTCAGTCCTGCAGTGCTCAACTCTACTACTATTTTCATATTATAGTAAAAAATAAAAGAAACAATAGATTGATGTGTTTCGAGGACTTAAAGGAGGAAAGAACAGATTTTGGCCCAAGAAGACAAACTTTCCCCTGTAATGGACATATTCTAGGCATCTGATATAAAGCAGATGGACTCCACTTGATAATACTGTGCTATATACTTGAAATTTGCTGACAATACATTTTACAGATTTTATACCTCACTGTAAAAGCCAACTATATCATGTGATATATATGTTAACTTGATGGTGGTAATAATTTATAATGTATGTGCACATCTAAACACCATGTTACACACCTTAAATATAATTAACCCATCAATTTTCTATCAGTAAAACTGGAAAAGGGATGACATTTTTGGGAAAGAAAATGTGTATTTAGTTAATTTAAAAGGAAATATTTTGCCTTTTGGAAATCCAAACAATATGCTCATATTCTTCTTATTAACCTGAACAGACCATTATAGTAGATGATGGCTTTTATTTTTGTACTCTTCATCAACAGTGTACATTCTTTCAATAAATATACACAATTACCTCAAATTATTTCGTGAAGTATGTTTTTCAATTTTTAAAAATGGTTTCAGTATCACATATCTTTAGTGACATATTTAGTTTTTAAAGCTGAATAAACCACAGTGTGTTGCAATAACAAATATTTTAAAATGTTAATTTCAGTAATGAATATTAAAATAAATTGTTTAAAAATGAAGAGATTTATTTTGATATTTAAAGAAAAGCAGACTCTGCATTTATAAATATTTGAAACTTATGCAAATATATGATATGAAATCATATAGAAACATATTTTGGGCAATCCTGATTTTAATGTAGCTTACAAAGTACAATTTGTTGGAAAATGTAATATAAATATTTTGTGATATTCTTTCCTTATGAGCAATTCATTGAATCAAATATATATGATAAAAGGATGCATGAGAGCCAGGTACATTAGTTCATACCTGTAATCCCACCACTAGGGAACTTAAACTGAAAGGTGTCATGAGTTCAAGGTCAGCCAAAGATATATCAAACAACTCTATCCAGAAGCAGATGTGTACAAAGTTATTATAGTATATTAATAAATCTTTTAAATTATGTTTTTCTTCTTATTTTCCCTTTAAGGAACAGCTTTTAAGAACTGAAAGATGAAAGCTCCGATTCCACACTTGATTCTCTTATATGCTACTTTCACTCAGAGTCTGAAGGTTGTGACCAAAAGAGGTTCTGGTAAGAAGTGCCTCTTCAGTTCTCATTTTTTAATCATTTAAAGTGACTGCTACCTGTACACATGTGTTATTTGTGAGAGGTAGAGAAGTGTTACGTTATGTAGCTATTATTGGTATACAGGGAAATAGTGAATGGTATGAATAAGCAATTAGAAAAGTGCTAGTGTATAAAAATAAATGTGTCTTATCTTTTTTTTTTTTTACCACAAATTTGAAAGTTGAATAGGTTCTGTAACAAAGGTTTTCATTTAAATTCCATTAAACAATGTGATTTTTTAGATGTTCTCTTACAGAGTATCATTGTTTTTTGGAACATTATTATGGGTTATTTCACCTTATTTCTTAATACTATTATTTCCTTATTAACTATGATGGTAGTAGATTCTTTAAACAGCTGCATTTCAGCTGTTTTTTAAAAATAAAAATGATGTCATTTAAGAAAAGAATGTCAATTACCCTAATATATTTACAAGAAAAAGAGTAGAATGGTAATGAAATGTGATGTCAACACAATTATTTTTGAAACCCAGACTGTTGCACTGTTGTCTCTTCATAGTTGGAGGTATAATATCATATAACTCTCAGATGAATACATATTGATATGAAGTTCTGTCTAGTAAGCTCTTGATATGATTTATCATTGCCATTTTCCCTCTATATATGGGATTATTTTAGTTTTGGAGGTGTGGCTTTTATGCATAAAGAGTAGAGGAATTGAGTTGACTTCTTCAGCTACAGTCTCTATAAGGTCTCAAGAGACAAAAACAATAATTGAGGTGAGTCTCTAAAGGTTACATTATTGTGAGACCATGATTTGGATAGTATAGCATCTGACTTATGTTGATGGGATAGTGAAGCCTGCCACATGTAGAGGAAGTGGATATCACCCTGCTTTTAGAAATCCTCTTCTGCAGATAAAGTTAAGGAAGAAATTGGGAAAGAATTTGTGTGTGGTTTCAGTGCAAGATTATTTTACTGAGTTTATTAGTGACACTAGGATGTTTTGATGATGCTACTTTTGTATGTCCTTGCTATGGTTGTAGAAAATGTAAAAAAAATAATGTTTACAGTTTTGAACTTTCTAATCTACTTTTTGTGGATTTTTAAACACGAGGAAATAAGCTGAGATTATCATTGTTGATTAAATCTTAAAAGCTTCATTTCCCTGGTTATTATAGCTCACTACATAAAATATGCTTTTTCAGTTCTTTCTGCATATGTCAGATGTATGATTTGTTGAAATGCAAATGTGACCTTTTCTCATCATAAAATGGTGGTGACAGGTCTATTTGATATAAGTTCTGTTTTAGCGGCAAGAATGTCTTGTTTTTAAATCAAAATGGTACTTTTTATGTTTGAGAACTATGGACCAGAACATAAAAACAGATAATTCATATCTCTTGCTCTAAAAACTTAGTAAAAGTTCAGTGACATGTTTCAAATATAAACTTTATTTTAATGATAAGAATCTAAATTAGGAAACTATTTTTTATATAATTTCCTTAAACTGGAATTCTAATATTTTGCACTCTTCGGTTTATGAATACAATTGTCATATACGTACTTATCATTTCTCAAACCAAATGTGTCTTTATATAATTATACAAAACAACAAGAAGGTAAGTGTAATATTTTCCTTGCTAGTTCTTATTTATAATTTAAATTGTGATTTCTTCCTCCCATTATGTATGTTAAGATTCAGATAAGTGTTAGTCTGTTTGGGGCTAATAAGTATAAAATTTGAGATTTAATATTTTTCATAAACTTTTCAAAGATCCACTAAATTTAACTGTTTGTTACTAAGACTAGTCTTTGAGAGAAACAGGTTTATGTAGCTTATTGAATAGGATTATTACCGATTTCCATAGATCAAGTAGAGGATTGTCTTTGAAATCTTCACCTTAAAAGATAAAGCCTTCACACTCACCACAACTAACAAAACCAGAGGCACCAAGGCCTGAGAATCAGAATAAATTTTTGATGTTTGATCTTGCGAATTTTTTAAGAGGGCTATTTATTTCTATTCTTATTATTAATCTGATTTAATCAGTCTTGTGCATGCTAGGCAAGTGGTGTATCACAGAAACACATTCACATCTCCATAGTTAAAATTTGTGATTTTTCCTAGTGCTAGGATTACAGATGTACACAAGCATATATAAATTGTACTTTCTAACTATTAAATATTATAATTATTTTGTTCAGAAAGCTAAATTCCAACATGTTTTTTTCTAATATATAAAACAACAGAAACAAATCAACCAGGGTTGGTTGATATTTGTTTTGTTTTATCAGTCAGTTGTATTTTGTTATTAGTTTTATTAGTTCTTTGAGAGTTTCATATGATGTATTCTTTATCATATTCACCTGTTACCCAGATCCTCCCAGATCCACTCCTCCTTTCTTTCTGTTCTTTTTATATTTTTAACTCCTCCAGTCATAAAAATATCCTAATAAGTGAATGATTATGTGAATTTGTAAGTGATGAGTGCTTTTAGTATGAAATGAAAATGATAAAGGACCAGTACATTGTTAGAAAGATAATACTAAAACTAAATGGAGATGTTCTTTTTTTAAAAAAATACATGTAATTGTGATTCTAGACACTTTGTTCCCAGTACAAGTATGGTCTGCATAGTGAGTTCAAGGCCTATGGGATCTACACAGAAAACCAGCCTTAAAGGAAAGAAAAAGGAAGGAAGGAAGGAAGGAGGGAAGGAAGGAAAAGAAAGAAAAAGAAGAAGGAAGGAAAAGAAAGAAAAAAGAAAAAAAGAAGGAAAGAAAAAAATAAGATACCAATCTGGTTTCTATTTCTTAAAATGAGATCATTATAATGTAATTTTTGAGACCAGTTAAAGGGGAAAAGAGCAACTCAGGATAAGCAACTAGAGAACATGTTAGGGGATTTGATGAATACAAAAAATTTATACAAGCCATAAGTGTTTTTGAAGTTTTGAAATATAGTTCACAATCTGTTACAAAGAAGGAAAAGTTGTCTCTTCAGATATTTCTGTAATGAGATTTTACTGGGCTTAATGCTAGTTTAAGTTGGTACTAGCATAATTGTGCCCGATAGTTAGCTTTTGATCGTAATGATCAAAAATTGCCATCTTGTAGACTCTACCTCTTTATGACAGACACATGACAAGTTGAGCATGGGAAAAAAAGTCTCATGGTTATTAGAACATATAGAGAGGAATAAATGGTAGTTTACATAAATCATAAAGTTCTTATTATTCTAGAAATGATTAATGGAATATAAAAACTCCCTGAAGTAGTAAGCTGTTAGACAGTGAGATGATGGCTTCTGTGAGTTGATCTTCTCTTTATTCTAAGAGCTGCTAAGAGACACCTGTTTGTGTGAAATGATTTAGAAGAAATTCTTACTGACAGCAAGAAAAAGACAAGCGTCAAGAAGTTTATTAAAACTACCGAGTTTGGGTCCCAATAAATTTTGAAAGTAAAGAGTTGATAAATATCCAAAGACACAGTGTAGATTCTAAGTTTTGTTTATTTATAGATCTGTTTCTTTAAGTAACAGACATTACATTACTAAACAAATTAAATTTAAATGTATAGAAAAGAAAAAAGCCATGTGGGGTACTCATAACTCATGCCAATATGATTTATGTATATCAGTTCTCTTGGGCATTCTTGAAAGTCAATGAACTTAATTCTACATTAAGAGACAACCTAGTCCCCTAGCATCTGCCTTTTATTATATTAGCATGTGTTTACTTTTAGTTTCTCAAATATGTCAAAAAGTATGAGGCATTCCTCCTGATTTTCCTTCAGGATAGATTGTAAAACCAAACTTTATATCTTTCCCTCACTTTTTAATGTTAAAAATGCTGAATATTTATTTATCAGAAAATGCCTTATATTTTTGTATTAAAAAAAAACTTCAAAGTGAGATATATTATGAGCCCCATTATATTAGAGATAATTATTTTGATTACAGTAAGTCGGACAAATATATAACTCAGTACCTAACCTGTTTTTTTTTTTTAAATAATTATTTATGGTATAGCTTTGAGTTTCACTACCAACTTAATTTTCTCTGTTAATGCAATTTTGTACAATTGTTATAGATTAATGCTAATCATGAAGAATAGAGCTTGATTATGGCCAGTTTGCATGGATAAGATAAAAGGCAACGCTTTCAAGATGACTCTCAGGGGATGTACTATTTCAAGTTAATAAATATAGCAGAATGGCATTACATGATGGTAGCAAGAAAAAATGAAAAAGAATATATTTTCCTATAGATTTAATGCTAAGGAAGGATAGAGATACCACTAATCAGGGCATGATCACTACTTCTTTAACATATTAACATAGTTATGATGCTTAAGTTTTTTAATCTTATATTTATTGAATTTAACTTTCAAATAGGTTGGAATCTGGAAGATTATAGAAAAGAGCTCATCTTTCCTTTTCCTTGGCATTTTGTTGTTTTGTGATTGCACACTACTCTTAATATAATTCCACTGTTGTATCTTTTTCTCTGACACTCTTGCCTCTTTTCCCCTCTTATAAGGACTTTTGATTATTATGGATACTCTGAGATAATCCAGGATGATCCCTCTAGTAATTAAGTCCTTATTTTTTTATCAAATTTTTCAAGATTCCGTTTTCTAAGTATTATAGTATTGTAGTCACAGGTTTTAGGGATGAAAATGGAAGCATAATTCCACCAACATAATTTTGCTTACCCCAACTTGTGATTTACTTATTTAAATACCTATTTTACTGAACTGGATTGGAGACTACAAAGAATGGTCATTCAGAGACCAGACAGAAATAGGAGAAGTAGGAACAACGACATTGCATAGATTTGCTAAATGGGCCAGAAGATCCCTGAGGTCCCTGCAGAGAAAAAGTAGGCATGGGGAATGAAAATGAACAGGAAATGAAGGTCAGAGAAAAGAGAAGAAAGGGACTATGAAGGAGATATACAGCAAAAAGACACTAATGATGCTTTAAAATATGGACCTACTTAAGATATATCCTCACTTTACAAAAATGCTTTTGGAAACAAATATTTTTTACTTGAATTGGCTTTTAAAAAATTTGTCCCCCAAGAGGGGATAGAAGAAAAATTGACACAAAAATGACTTTCTGAATCAAAGTATCAGCTTTGAGAATAGGGAAGACAGAAGACAGCAATTTTTAAAGTTAGAATCCATTGAACTTGATAATCAGATAGATTTAGGAGGAAAAAAGTGGCAAAGAAAATCATTCTGTAATGGGAGGATTAATATTCTCTCAATCATACTAGAGGTCTCAGAAGCAGAAAAAGTTGAATAACTGTTTATTTAAAGTAAACAATATGAAGACTTTTCGAAAAATGCAATGGGGATATAATATAAGGTATTTCATGTTCCATAAATGATTTTGGATTTTATCTTGTGGGGTAAAGTTTTAGTTTATTATTTAATTACTCTAAATCCATACCATAAGAAAATTTTGCATATGATTAAGATGAAGCTCCTGTTGTCTATGTAACAAGGCTGCATACATCTGTATAACTCCAACAGGAAATGTGTCTTTACACAAAAAGGAAGACAAACTGAGTACAATATAGATTGAGAAAGCTAATCCTCCCTGTGAGAATTATGGGATTTGAGAGTGACCAGTGAAAAACTTGATGAAAATCATACTGAGATTTATTGAGAGCCTAAGGAGGAATAAAATGAACTGAAAAAATATGTTCCTGAGGGAAAAAAATTACTAGTATCAGGTGGATATTTGGGATAGACAATGAGCTAATTTAAGAAGATATATTGATGGTGTTTCTGATTACATCGAGAAGGAGGGAACTTTATTCAGGCTAGGAAATGGAATGAGTTAGGAGCCATGGCAGTGGCAATATTGAGTGGATGAATTTCTCATCTAGTGTTCCTGTGGCTGTTGTGACAAATATGACAAAGAGGGTTATTTAAAACAATAGAAAACAATTGTCTTGCAGTTTGGAAGACAAGACTTCTTCTGAAATCAAGAGCCTTACTTCTAAAGATCTGGAGATTTCATGGCATAGTCCTTCATTAGATTTCCTGGATTCTAGTTTTTGAGTGTTTCATAAAGAAATGCTGCATTCCCCCTATTCTCTTTTCAGCCCTTCTATCTTCCCACATTTCTTTTCATATCTGTGTACATTTATAAACATCTCTGTAATATGAAATAAGTATGTAAAATGTTACATAGTTCTACAATTTAGAACATTTTTTCCTGTTTGGGGTTAAAAAAAAAAGTAAAATTCTTTGTTGCCCATATTACTGAAGATTATGCTACTGAAATTTTTTCATTTCAGTCAAAATGTCTTTTTACCAAGACTGAAGTGTGTTTGACATAAAATAAACCTAATATGGGGTAACAGGTTGTGCTTTACATTCATTTAGTTTGTACATAGAGAAGCATATTAGAAACTTTTATAGTTAAACTTCATGTTAGCTATCACCTGTTGATAGTTTATTTCTACAGAAATCTGTATTGACATTCCAGTTTTCATCTACAATCCCTATAAACAATCACTATAAACACCTGTATTCACTTATTTTTCCCAAAATGGTTTAGATTGATCTGTGACTTAAAAAATTTACAGCATAGTAAACAAAGGCACTTGGATTTCAACCCAGATCCGATTAAGCTTCGTTTACTGGAATAAATCCATGAGTCTTTCAAATACTTCATTTTTCATTCATAAAGGAGCAATTTTAAGTCATAACAGCATCAGGACAAATGATGGTTAATTGTTTTGTTAATTTCACAAGTACTAATAAACACTTTCAGCACAGAATGAGTGCTATACAAATGACATTTTTTGTTATGCTACCTTTTTATATATTTATAAATTGATCAAGAGTATTGATAGAGACAGGGTTTGGGACACATACAAGTTCCTTGAATTCATTGATGCTTACTTTTAAGTTTCTCCTTTACATGTTACCGCCATGAACCAGAGAGTATCAGTTTAAAACAGAGGTCCCGTTAAGCAGAAACAAGAATATTGATTTGTGTTTTTAAACACATGCTAAATTCTTTTCTGTTGGTAGGCATGTTGTTGGTGCAGGCCTTTAGTGGCAGTACTGAGGAGGCAGAGGCTTGAGTTCAAGGACAAACTTGTATAGTGAGTTCCAAGCCAGTGAGACACTATGTCAAAAAATGTCCTTGTAGGTTGTAATATTATAGTGATTTTGAAATTTCACGATAATAATCTATGCTTTAATTCTTTTAAAAATGTATTTAAGTCAAATTTTATTTAGAAGATTTATGATAGTTTATGATACCTGTGCACTGGAAGTGTTCCCTGAAGACAAAGATAATAGTTAACATTTACAAGCTTGAATATCTCTGAGAGTTATATATTAAGATACATTTTTTAAAGCTGTCTCTTCTCTAAGTGTTCTTCACATTGGTTATCTGTATTTTACTAACCACAGTACAATATTTTCTATTGAATTTGTTACATTGACTTTGATCTCCAATGCCCAATCCAGTTACTTCATGCTGCATGTGTGATGTAAATATTATGAGTGTTGATGGTAATTGGAAAGTAAATTTATACATGTCAAGGAAACTTTTCTATATTGTAATGAACTCCTTAGTTTTCTCTGGGAGTATTTTTTTGAGGTTACTAGGATTATTACATTTTTTCCTCCTAAGTTTATGCTATAAATTAATTGAACGCTGCAATGCCATCTTGTGGCTTTTGGCATTGATGAACATGCAGCAATAAACATAAAAATACAAAAAGCAAATACGTGTGGAAACACTTTTTCAACAAATTATTGCTCAGAAATGAATTTTATAACATCTTACAAATGTTCATTTTCTCCAATTTCTTTAGTTTTTACTACATGTTTAATGCTGTAGTTTGGTAAAACTTTACTAAGAGTTAAGGAGACAACACAATTCTATAGTTTCATACCATTATTTTCATGTTATTGTTTTTATTTTTTGAAATTAATATGTAATTACATCTTTTGTAGACCTCTTCCATCAGATGTAATATTATGGTCAAGTACATTCATGTCATTGCATATTTTTATCCCACAATTTTTTTTTAAACAACACAGTTTCCTAAATATATAGCCTACACTGCCTTGGAATTTGCCTTTTTTCCTGCTTCTGAGCTAGACTTACAGGCTTGTAGAACCCACAAGTGGTAACTTTAATAGTTCAAGTATGAAAATTAGATGAACATTAAATAAACTTTTCTTGATATTATAACTAGGAGATATGAGTAGATTTATAGAAGTGAAGAATATTTATGGCAACCCTGAAATTCTTGCCTCATATTTTCCTGCTAATTACTAGACTGTGTTGGTGATAAGACATGAAACCACTTGAGAACAGCAAAGCCAAATGCAAGGAACTATTCACGAGGCCAAATTACCTTGTTAAATAATTGTTATTTTCATATCCTCAAAGAGGAAGACTAAAAAGAAAATCTTGGGTAGAGATACAATTTAAATGAAAAACTCCTATTCAAGTGGGTAGGCACTTGTAGTCATAACACACCAGAAGCTGAGTCTGGAGGATTGCTTCAAGGTGGAGACCATGGTTTTCTACACTCTGATTTTGAGTCTAGCCTAGACTACCTTGTCAGAGGTGGGCAGGTGAGGAAGTTGTTATAAATACCCTTTTCATTAAATGGCACATAATATACAGAAACAAATACATGCACATACATATCTGTAAACAGAATAGCATGCTTTATAAACTTCAAAACTTTTTGTTTCCATATATTGAATACATAGTTTGTACAAATAAATTTAATTTTAAATCATTTAAATTTTCATATACGGAGTGAATTTTCAAACAAAAAGAAAAACCCATTTTATTTTATATACAAGAGTATTAATTGATGATATAAAGTATTAAAGTGCTTGAGAACATTGACTGACATCAACTATCTCTGGATATATTATTAGATTAAAATGTTTTGACATTTGTTTTTAGAAATTTGCCTTTTAGATTCCTCATGAAAACATTTGTTGGTAGTTTTGTAAAGGGAGCAAGTAAAATGAAAGCCACTTCTTCTCCTCCTCTTCTTCTCTTCTTCCTTCCTATTTGTGCTTTTTTCTCTCTTTTGTTTAATCTCTTAATTTTTACTCTACCATACTCATAAGTCATAATCTTAAAATTATTTATATAATATCCCTGTAACTGTGATGATTATTTCTCTTGGAAGCATATGGAAAAAAATTTTTGTAACAACATGCTTTTCACGTTATTAAAAACCCTTCTGCCTATCATAACATTGGAATTGGTAATGCTACAGGCATTATTGTTTATTATTCATGAGTCAGTTATGGTTACATTTTATGTTCAGTAAATTCTTTGTACAAAACAACTGCAAACAAGCAATTGAATTAAATTCTATAGGAATTAGAAATATGAACAATATATCATCTCTGCTAGTAAAGATCTTACAAAGAAAAGGAAATACTAGATTCAAAGATATAATTTCCTATTGCTATGCAAACTATCACAAATTTAGTAGTTTAAAGTAACATTACCGTCTTCCAGTTGTGGAGGTTAAAATTCTTAAAATCCAAGTGTCCAAATTGTTATTTCAGGGTGCTCTTTAAAAATTATTTCTCAATCGTTTCCAGTTATTGAGGACCATTTCTATTACATGCTTTATGAAATCTAGTCTTCTAACCTCTCTCTGGCATTTGTTTCAGTTTCCAACTCTTCTCTGACCCTTGCTTTCCTGTGATTATAATGGATTCAACAGATTAATAATGACTACTCTTATCCAAAATATATTTAATTTAATCAAATTTTAAAAAATATCTTTAATTATATGGATGTTTGTGCATCTGTGTGTGGATATGTGCATGGGAGTGAAGGTGTATGCAGAGTCCAGAAGCATCTCAGTTTTTTAGGGGAGAGGGTAAGGTGTTTGTAACTTAGCATGAGCACATGAAACTAAATTTGGGTTGTCTGCTATCAATACATTCACTTAACCATTAAGCCATGTCTCCAGATATTGGTTTTTGCATGTGAGATCAGGCAAACACCACCACATGCCACACTAGAGTTTATTCAGGGGAGTTGCCAACAGAGTACAAGAGAGGAAACAGAAGAGAAAAGAGAATGGCTTTCACATGGGATCACCTTATAAGAGAACTGGTAGGCACAGATTTACATAGCCACACCTAGGGGCATGCTCTTTGTATGCAGCAGCATGTTCTGCCTGAATCATTTTAGGTTTACCACATAGCTGTTACATGGCAGGAATCCTTACATCACACCACTAATTATATCTTAAGAACTTCCTATTGAATGCATGGAATTATATTCATCGGAAATAGAAACCACATCATTTGCAGATAGCATGATCACTACAGTGTCTGTCATTATTCTCTCTGGCTCTAAGAGCTCCAGGTTTTACCTCTAAGAGGTTAATATTGCTAAAGTACAGAGATATTTAAATAAAGTAGAGGTGAAAGAAGGAATGAGGATCTCGGGGGGGGTGAACATGGTAAAAGATAGATGGCTATCAAATGATAAAAGGATTTCTTTGTATGGCACGATAAGAAATGTTAGCAAAGAATGGGGAAGCACCGAAGAAATTCAAACAAACTTAATAGGAGTAACCTAAGCATAGCCTGTAAAGGACTCTAGAAGTCCGGGTAAGAAAGTCTTGAATTGGTGCCAAGACTAGAAAAGGATAGAAAAGGACATTAATTGCTAGTAATAACTGAAATCAATTAAAATTAGTGATTTTAGAAAGAGCAAGGTGAGATTAACTGTTTTTATTGAATTCAAATGTCTGTTAAGCATTAACAGCTAAAATAACATTTGTAGTCTGTATTCTTTCTTAACAAATACATATATAGGTTTCCAAAGTAATATATCTTTTATGTTTTACATTCAGACTGAATAAAAATGACAGCTTTAGAACCAAATCCGTCATTTGTAGTTGATACCTTCAACAGAGCATATCTCTAAGGTCAATTTCTCCTCACAGATCTTTCAAAGATATTCTGGCTTTGGGGTTAAAGTACAGGATTATATCAATGAATCTTCTCCTGGAAATTTATATGAAAAATTTCAAGCTGTCACAGGGAAAGAACTTTTTCAAGGGTCCAGACTTAATTTAAATTATAACCAAAATTGTCTTTATGTATACACGTGCACAAGGAATTTAATTATACATTCATAAATCACAATTTTACCAGTGGGATGCTCTAAGCCAGGTATAAAACTTTAAAGGAAGTTAGGATATATATGAGTGCTGTTTTTTATTTTTTTTACAATTTTTATTAGTTTACTAAATAGTCTAAGCTCATTGAATGTAAAATATACATGTTTATGGATGTGTCTCAGAATTACTGCACTTAAAGGAGTTATTGCATAATTAATGCATTATACATATTTTATTTGGCTGTTGGATTTAAAAATATCATCATGGCACTCTGAATTTTCCTGTGATAATTTGGGTGCTTGCCATGACTCTTTTTAAACACAAGGATTTCTTTGAGAAATGAACTCCATATACTTTAACCTCAATCCCATTTACAAGTTCTCATTTACCCATTGTATTGCTCAGAGCATTATATAATCAATTGTTAAACAAGCCAATGAGCAGTTTTATAAGAATTTGTATTTCCCTGAAATTGACAAGTAAAATTTCACCTGTAGCTGTTGGAATGTTATGACCACTCCTAGTTATTGAATCTAATCTTCCTCTGGGATTTCAATAGCTAAAGATAGAATCACTGATGATAAAGTGGTAAATGGATCTTGAGATGACATTTCTGCTGTTAATCTAAAGGGTGCTTTGACAACAGATTTTATTATTTATAAGAATTTTACAGAGGAATTTCTCCTTATCCTTTGGAGGTTTTGACACATGTGTGACCATATAAGTCTTTTTGTGATGGAACCATAGAATCAATAAAGGAATCCTGAGTGAACTAGTGAATGGATGGAGTGAAACATGAGCCAAAGCAGCTGCTCAGTGCCTATATTTCTCCCAAGACAGATCACAGCAAACCTTAGGAACACTGGTGAATTGAAGTGGCCCATAGCATTGAGGGTGTTTTATTTTAATTCAGAACATGAATTAGTTCAATTTGGCAACTGGCACATTCATTCTGCCACTCTGTAACTGACATGCCACTCTGCAATGAACAGTGGTGACTTACTGTTTGTTTCAAAGGCATGTTTTCACTTTCTTTGGGAGACATGCTTGGTTTGTTTTGTTCAATTTTTAATGATACATGATTTTATTTTACATTTCTTTGGAAACTGTTTTGTATCCCAGGGTTTCTGGCTTTCTGTGGATTGAGAAGAGGTTATTACCTTCTACGTTTTCAATTAGGAGAACAAAGGAAGTTTGGTAGCTCCACTGGGATCTTGTAAGCCCTCTCAAAACATGTTCTGAATGAGACAATTTTTGTGCAACTAGCTCTAATTGTCTGTGATGAGACAATCTACAGAAGCTAATTGAAGGGGGTCTCATTGTGCAGCATGTATAGAGTGATCCAACTTCAATTTGCTCCTTCAAGTTGTTTACTGTTAACTGTTTTGCTTGCCATTGTTTCACTTGCTTCATCCTTCCAGTCAGCAACTAGCATTTTCAAAAGCATTGCTTTCTATTTTATGAATAATTTAATAATGTGAACTTTTAAAAGATCGGTTTTATATTTGCACATAGACCCTTCCCAAACTCTGTCTGCTATGATTCCCAACTATTCTTTATACAACATAAAACATGTAAATTAGTGATGCCTTTATTATTTCCTTGCACTTTACTACAATGGTATTCAAATCTGTTTTAGTTTAATGTTCTTCTGTTCTGAGTTACAGCTGGCATAAACAGAATAGTATATATTTATCACATTTTATTTCTGATAATCACATCACGAATGATAACATTGTTGACATATTCTGAATGAGATAATAACATATGCTCCACTAAAATGAAGTATAATGAATTTCACTTATGCAGCTATTTTAATTTTGATTGAATTTCCTGGTTTACATTTTAAACCTTTTTATGCCTTTCAAATCTGTTTCTGCATGACTTAAAAATAAAATTTTAAAACTTACAATTTTATTATGCAGACCTCATATTATCCTAAGTTGATCAAGCTAGACAGTATAATTAAGGAAATGAATCTTTGTGTCTGTCATTCATTGTCTTATTCATCCTAAATTTGAATTTTAAGCGATCAGAAAAAAAAGTAATCATATTTTGGATATTTCACCTTTTGGATATTAAGAAGATTAAAAAAACTTTCCTACTGTGAGATTAAAGAATTATGGGGAGGTAAGTTTCTTTTCCAATGGAAGGGAAGAGAGAAATCCTGAAAAACAGATAGCAGGAAGCACAGTATAGGAAGCTTGCTAAACAGAACATCTAATATTGGGGGATAGAGATCTGTGTCTCTGACTTTTCCTTTCTTTGCCCAAAGATAAACATTGCTGTTGTGTACTTTAGTCATAAAATATTACCAGTTCACCTTACAGTTGACTAAAGCAGAACATATAAGGGAAATTATGTATGGCATAGGTAATGTCTGTTTTGTATTGTGAAGAAACATCCTGACAAAGGTCAAGATTAGAAATATTGATGCTAAATATAAATCTTCACATAAGAAAACTATTTTTTGAGAAATTCTAAATGGAACCAAGTTGTTTGTGAGACTACATGATTATGTAATGCTATCTACAAATTAGAGTTCAATGAAAAATGACCAAAATATAAATTTGAGTATAAGGTTAAACTTAACTTAAATGGCTATATGGTATATTTATATGGTAATTGTAAAGATATACAATTAAGATGATCTTATACTGCTATCAGAACAGGTGAGAAATCCCATGTTTGTCCCATGTTTAATATAAGTAAAAGTTCTATTTTATCAAGATAATTTAGAAACTATAGAGTTTGTATGATTGTTTAGTTATATATTTATTTAATGTATTATTAAAGTTACACAGATATTAAGTGACACATATATTTTAATGAAAAGTAAATATTTCAGAAACCTAACTAAAGTATTTATTGTTGACATTTAAATTTATATTTTAGTTTATACTCCCAAACTGAATCCTTTTGTAATTACTACTTGTGTAAGGTATTAAGTGTATATTTCTATATATTACTGGTTTCATTCAGCATTTTGAAATCAATGTACATTTCTTTTATCCACAATTATCACAAAAAGCTATTACAGAGATAATGCTTTTGGAGAAGAATCTTATTTGAAGGAAATATTTTGAGACATGAAAATTTAAAGAGTAAACCAATTTTTCTATCAAGTTTTAAAATGATTCTTAAGATCTTATAGTGATTTATTTTAATAGTGGTCATTATAAGTATATGTTTAATTTAGGACATTCTGATATAAGGCACATATTTTCTTCAAATAATTGGTCTGGTATTTTTAAATTTGTCATTCTTTCAGCAATAATGTTTTCAGTAGTTGCTATGCACCACTATTATTCTTGAAACTTGGAATAAAATTATTGATATTTTTACTATAATATAACAGTGGATTTGAAATTTCATAATATTTAATGCTGATAAATTCAAACAAAACAGCATAGTAGTTATTTACTAAAAATAGAGTGTTCAGAACTATCTCCTTTTAAAGATATCATTTGAAGATGTAAGATATCATTTAAGGTTGTAAGAAAATCCCATTGAATCAAAAGAAACAGTGAATACCAAAGGCATGCAACAAGAACACAGAGGAAACTTCTAATATATACATTCAAGGTCTTCCTGGTTGACCAGATAGGGACAATAACTGAAACAGTGGAGTTTGAAAAAGGGTGGAGAGCAATAACTGGAAGAATGAAGTAGGAAAAAAAATGAAAAGTTAGTTATGGCTCCTCAGTTCATGATTTGGCAAGTATAATTATTTTGGAATAATGTGAAGCCAATAGCCATAGTAAATGCAAACATGAGAGGTTATGATTAACATGTGTGTGTGTGTGTGTGTGTGTGTGTGTGTGTGTGTGTATGTGTGTGTGTGTGCACGTGTGTGTGTGGACATGTGCATGGAGGTGTGTGTGTACATTTGGGTATGTACACATCTATGTTAGAGTTACACATGATTGTAAGTTGCCTTCTATGAATATATGGATATGAGCTCAACTTTTCTACATTAGCAGTACATTTTCATAACTGTTGAGCATCTATTTAGCTCTTTGATTCACATATTTTAAAGATTGTTATGGCTGTGGAGTTAGAGGCTATCTAATTCATCCTAGAGCCAGATAACTTTTAGTAGGTCTCAAGTGGAAAGTAGAAAAGTAGAAGTTGGCAAGCTAAACATTGGTTGTATACAATTAAAAATAGAAGCAAATATGACTTAATGACAAACTTGTTATAGAACATGATACACACACATATACATATATATACATACATATATGTATATATATGTATATGTATATATTGCTGTCTACCACATTTGGGAGCAAGTGGTTTGATGATGGGGCTATTTACTGAGATAGAGAAATTTAGAAAAGGAGTTAGTTTCTGTTTTAAACACATTTCCTTTGACATTTATATTCATAATTCTAATGGCTGTTTCAAGTAGCCTTCAACTAGATCAATGGGCTAGTCATTATTGGACATCAAAATGGAAAAGACTATTGGCATGAAATTTATACTTAAACATTTTTCCTGGAGTTATCAGTCAAGCTGAATAGAAACAGACATAAAAGATAGATTGTACAGAAATCAACCACAGGACATCTCAAAATTTTGGTAGATAACTAATAACTCATATGTCGAATAGAGAGATGAAAGATTTAGTGCTGTTTTGTATTAGGTCAGAATGGCTCAAATAAATGAAGTAAACTATATTGAACAAAATTGAGAAACTGAGTAAGATGAAGATTGGTTACTACTTGTTGAACTACATCCAGCAATAGATGATGGAAATTAATGAGTGTGACAGAAAAGTATAAAAAATAATGGTAAGAGAGTGATGAAAGGATCCAGCTTGAAATTATATTTATCAAATTACTATTGAAATACATCCAATGTAATTTTTATACTAGTGTTAGCATGCTTGTATATGCTATGATGTGCCATTACAGATCTAGAAATGACAATGTAGAATATAGAAATTAAATGGTTTTAGAAACTAAAATAATCAATTTCATGCCAAATTGTTTGAAATGTATTTCACAACCCATATTCATCATACCCACTGTCTTACTAGGTTTATTATATAATGATTTGTGTTAATTATTCTTGCCACCTGCATATAATGAGATTAGGTTTCAAATTTCTGATAGGTTCAGATGGTCATTTTGAAAACAAACAAAAAGAATATCTTTTCCTATCTGTTGGTCAAATCTCATGTTAGAAATGTTTAGATTAAAATTAAATATCTCCTTTCTTAAGTATATATAATAAGTACAAGTAATGGCTTAATAGAACCAAAATATATGTGTTTTATTAAGACCTACATCTTACATAATAGACAATCAGATATGCCATGTGAACACACTATTATTTATTACTCTCTTTGATTGAGGCTTAATGTCGCTGAATTATTTCAATTTAAATAATTCAATAAGCTTATTCAATTTAATATAGGAAATTTTATGAAAACATTTTAATCTCAAATGACATGCAAAATAAGACAAAAGTATCCAGTGTATGTATGAATAATAAAGACCTCTGTGTGCTATATTAAAGCTCATAGCTAAGATGTGGTCTACCATGATTAGTAGTATGTTCCTTTGACCAAGTTTTAAGTTATAAGTTACCTTGGCAATGAATAAGAAAGTATAAGAATGACCAATATTCTATTTATTTTGTATAGGCTTCTTCTAATATCTTGTAAGTGAGGACTGACACCTTGGTGACTATGGGAAGATATATGCTGATAAGGAATACAAATGATGGTACATGATCAGTGAATGACAATATGACAGACTAACGAAATGGGAATATGATTAGAAAATCAATTAAATGGGAGACATTGATTTGAAAGTAATATGTTAATTCTTAGCACAAAGCAAACAATATGAAGGATATGCACAGAACTGTAATTTAAATCTGCCATCATGCTTTAAAGGCAGTACTTATGGTACATAAGACTTAAGGTGAATAAAATCTGGAAGAGGAACACAAATATATTAAGAATTATAATTTAAAGCTGTGGAATTGTCAGGTTAAGTAGGATAAGTCTAAATCCCAGCTAGTAGTGAGGATGAAGAGGGAAGTTCAGACCTTTCCTAGGCTAGTTAATGAGCTCAAGGCTATCCTGTACAGCATAATGAGATCTAGTCTCAATGTAATAAGTTTAAAGGAAAGAGATGGATTTCAGTGATAAAGTTGCTGTGTGTATGAGGCTCTGGGTTTAAGCACAATAACACACATACACAACACTCACTCACACACACACACACACACACACACACACACATGCCACACTACACTACCACCAGCACAACTACCATATCACCACTACTACAACAAACTGAAAAAATCCAGTGTGAGGTAAAATCATTGTAAATGTACAATTTTAGAGAACTTCATTTGTAGTTTCCTCATATATGGTGTGGTAAATTATTAAGTTTATGTGGCCTGCTCAGTTTAGCCATCAAAGGGAACACAGTTCTCTTCATTTGAGCTATTTATTTAATAGAATTTTCTATTACATAAATAAAGGTCACAACTATAAGGTGAAAAAACAACCTTTCTGTAATACCCATCATTCAGGATGCAGGGAGAAAAAAAAATGTTGAGAAGGAGCATATTTGAAATTTATATATACTAATCTGTATTAACTTTTATGCAAAATTTAAAAAAAGATACTATTATAATATCCTAACCAAATCTAGAATGTATCAAACTGAAGAATGGATAAGTCTTTTGTCAAAAAAATAAGGCAAAATAATACTTATATTGTTATATAGTTATATTGTTATATAGTTTTTATTTGTTGTGTTCATAAAAATTGAAACAAGTTATTATATATAGATTGTTCTAAAAATGATCTCAGGTGAACTTTCAAAATGAGAAATCCCACAGGTTGGCTTTACTTTTTCATTCAGTTGTATTGATTTGCCAAGGAATCACTCTCTGGTGAATTTAAGAGTCCTCTCTCTGAGGTTTATAAAAGTTATAATTTGAGGCAAATTATAACCACATATTTCTGAAAATTAATTATATTTTCCTCCTAAATATGAAAGATTTGGGATATGCATTTTCTATGATTTGCTTATAATTAAAATATCAAATTTAGAGTTATTAAAATGTACATTTCTCTGATACTATTTTGTTACTCAAACACAAAACCAACTAGTCTGTTCTTTAGTTTTATACATTATAGAATAACAGGAAAATATTAGAAATACCTAAATAACAGGAAAATATAGAATTTTCCCCAAAGTTGATGTAACATATATGTAAAATCCAACAAATATGGTAGCTATGTTTATAAGGTAGAATTTAAAAATAATGACAGATGTATTTCAATGGCACAAACCACACAGGTTTAAGACTACTAGTAGACCTATAATGTTGACAATTGTAGTAGTTTGAGTGAGAATGGCTATAATAAACTCATATATTTGAATGCTTGGACCCCATTTTTTTCGGAATTCTTTGGCGAGGATTAGGCAGTTTGGCCTTGTTGGAGGTTGTATGTCACTTCGAATGGGCTTAAAGTTTTCAAAATCTCAGTTTCGAGTTATTGATCTTTCCTTTTGTCATTTGTTTGTCCAGTAGATGTAAGCTTTTAGTTCCATCAACATGGCTACCTATTTGCTAGCATGGTCCCCATCAGGATAGTCATAGACTAAGCCACTAGAACCAATAGCACTGAATTAAATATTTTCTTTACAAGTTATCTTTGCCATAGATAACTTTTTCACTGCAATAGAAAAGTAACTAATGGCCCTCATTGGTTCATATATTTGAATATTTTGTTCTCAGTTAGTGGAAATGTTTGGAAAGAATTAGGTATGACCTTGTTAGAGGAGAAATGTTACTGGTGGTAGGCTTGGGGGTTTTAAAACTTTGACCCTATTCCTAGTTAGCTCTCTCTGTCTTGTGCTTCTGTATGGGATGTTAAGCTGTCAGTTCCTATTCTAGTGTCAAGGCTATCTGAATATCTGAATGCTGTTGCACTTCTCTCTATGATGGTTGTGATCTCATCCTCTGGAACAATGAGTCCTAAATTAAACTTTCTTTTTATATTTTACTTAGTTCATAGTGCTTTGGCATGAATACAGAAAATTAACTAACCAAGACAGCAATGTCATGGAAATTTCTGTTGAATCTATGTCTAGAAAAAAAAAGACTCTGATCATTCCACTAATCTTTAAGCATTCTCCAATGGTTTTGAGATAACCATTTACAGCTTATTGACATTATTCACCCTTCTAGAAGAAATTTCTTTGTCTGTGCACTTATTTTACCATTTCCTGTTTTCATTGGAATATAGCATCAGTTACAGCTGAGATTTATTTTCCTTTTCTTTGCTTGTCCATATACCACTAGGCACTAGAACTTTCCTAATGCTGAAACCCATTAATACAGTTCTTTATGTTGTGGTTATTATCCAGGCATGAAATAATTTGTTGTTACTTCATAACTGTAATTTTGCTACTATTATAAATTATATTGTAAACATCTGTATGGAGGACATCTGATATATGGCCCTTAAAGAGGTCTTGATCCACAGGTTGAGAACTGTTACCCTCAAATAATGTCTATAATTGTTTTAAAAGGTATTTAAAAATGCTTCAATGATTGTAATCAAAGCATTAACTATGTTATCACATCTTTACATCAGTGCATTTTTTTCTTAATTTTTTAGTGCTTTCCATTAATTTGAGTTTGTAATTCCCTTTAGAGTATTTGTTAATTGATATATTTTTCTTTAATCACTACTTTTATTGCCTTTCACCATTTTTGTTAGCTGGTATTTTCATTATTTTTTTAGTTCAAAGGATTTCTACATTTTTTGAGAAACTGTTGGTTTGACAAGTATTATTTAGATGTATGTTAATTTAATGTATTTAGTGATTTTCTATTTGTGACTTTGTTGCTGATATCTAGTTTAATTACATTCTACTAAGGATTATTATTCTATTAAATATCTTAAAGTTTGTATTACTGTCCAGAATATAGTATATGTGCTCTATTGTTGAGTGAGATATTTTATACTGGTAATGAGATAAAAAAAAAACAAACAAAGCAAAAGCAACTATTATTGTGATCCAAGTCATCTAGTGTCCCTCTGATTTGCTGCTACATTTTATTACTAGGAAAAAAAATGCTTAATTCTCCAAATATAATATAGACTCATTTTATGATGCCTATATGCTTATCTTTTTTTAAAAAAAAAATGCTTCTCTGTGTTAAATTTGTTGTTTGAAAATATCTCACATGTATTTAGTTTATTCTTTTTTCCCAAAGTCTTTGATATCCTTCCCATTGCATTCATTCTCCACACTTCCATATGGGTCTCTTTCCTATTTTATGATTCACTGATTTTACCCAAGAACATCTGTATTGCTATTGATTTTACCCAGGACCATCTGTATTGTTGTCTTCCTTCTTCTGCATCTGCTGGTGTCTCTTTTGGAGTCTCTGCTGGCATCTCTGTTCTTCTCTTCCTGTTCACAGAGTTTCCGTAGTCTGATACCCCTGCCCCCACTTCCTGTCTACTCTCTGGCCAATCAGCTTTCTATTAAACTGGTAGAAGATACAAATATTCATAGTGTACCAGAACATAGTCCCACTACATGTACACATGTACATGCATCTACAGCTGCTATAAGATCATGGTTGTAATGATTGTGACATGCCCAGAAAATATTATAGTACTTGTCCTTTTCTCCTTAGATTGCATATTCATTCCTCTTTAGATTCTGAAATATTTTTTGTGTCTAATTTGTTCTTCCATATAGCCTATGTTTTTCTAATCAAGTTTAAAATAGAAAGAATGGATTCCCTCTTATAGAGAGGATCTTAACATTAATTCAAGGGTAGTTGCCTACCCCAGTAACAGACATGCCACCATTAATTAAAGAGGAAAATTTTACAGACTGGCCTTGGACTTTCGATGTTTCACAGCTGAGTAATTCACTGATGTCTTTTCTCCTCTAGAAACTTCCATTGTACCATCCTATAAAAGAAAAGCTAGTCAAGTTTTGTTTGTTCTTTTAAACTTGCTCTTTCCAGATAGTGATCTGATATCATATACCTCTATCTTAGGCAATGTCCTATTGTTATGAAGAGATGCTTTGACCAAGGCAACACTTATGAAAGAAAGAAAGCATTTAATTTAGAGCTTGCTTATAGTTTCAAAGGGTTGTCATCACAGCAAGAAAGCATGGTGGCAGGCAGCCAGAAATGATGCCGAAGAAGTAGCTTAAAGCTACATACTGATCTACTGACTGAGACCATTGGCATGAGTTTTTAAAACCTCAAGTCCACCCCCAGTTACACACTTTCTCTGAAAAAGCCGTACCTCTTAAACCTTTCAAATGATGCTACTCCCTGGGAACCAGTCATTCAATTATATGATCCAATAAGGCTATTCTCAATTAAATCAGTACCACCTCCTTTTTTAAAATATATATATATATATATATATATATATATATATATATATATATATATATATAAGTAATGGACCTATGAGATGGTGATATAAAGAGAAGGAAGATATATCTTTAACCTTATGGTTAAATGTTAGTCTTTTATTGTGCTTACTTTCTCTGGATCAAATCTTCACAAGAAGTTATGTAGCACAACAACTTTCTTCAGTTTTGTCCCCTACTTACTATGTGACTACATAGTAATACCATCTTTTTTTAGAAACTCTTATTTTACTTGTTGGTGCATTTTGATCTCTTCTCTTACGGTTGTTAAAAGAGGCTAATGCATATAATGAAGGGTTTTCTTCTATGGAAAAAAGGCTCACCAACATATTTCTTTTGGAAAGTAAACCTTGTTATATAAAAGGTTCTATGCCTGCACTTCTTCTGTCAGAGCCATGGGAGATGTTTATAGCCTCTTTACTGTGAGAATCTGATGGGTTTCCAAGAAGTGAAACAAAAATATGTGAACTCATACAAGAAAGTGACTATATTTTATTTGGATGTCAGTCTACTTTAATCCTCCAGCAATTCATCAAAGTTTTATCACAGATGTTCTTTACTAGTGTATTGTTCCCTGGCTCCTGTGGCTCTGTGAGAGTTCCTATATGTCCAGAACTCAGAACGGTAGTGATATTTTTTTCTGCTTCATTCAGCTCCTTAATGAGTCCAAGAAAAGCCATCACATTTCACTATTTTCTGAGTTTTTCTTGCTGTAAACTTGGTGATGATTACTCCTTAGTTCTTTATATACATGAGGTGAAACCAGGTATCAAGTTTCTTTCAGTTGGATATTAGCCAGAGAAAATTTTCTTTTTTCCTTGATGATACATGGAAAATGTATTTTGGCTATTATCTCTGTGAATATATTTGTTTTTTGAAATGGTTTTGTTATTTTCAAGGCTAATATTTTATTTTAATCATTTTTTTCCAGAATCTATCTGATTAAGAAGCTAAATCTTTGGAATGTAAATATCTGCCATGAAAGCATAGATTTACCATTACATAATTTTATCTCAGAGAAAGACCATTTGTGCCTGAGAGCAGGGCCCAGGTCTAAGAAGAACATAGTAAAGTCTCACGAAAGAACCTGACAGCCAATAGATTAAAAGCTTGGTTTCACGCTGAATGTTTAACCAATAGATTCCAAGTATTATTCTACCTCATACCCCTTTACTTAATCCTGAAATGTCAAGATGCGTAACTCCCCACTCAGTTATTTTTTTCTTTTAAAACCGTCTCAGCCCTGAGCTCAGGGACAAACTCCCTTCACGGTTTCAGAACATAATGTTTTGACCTGGGTTCAAACCTATTCAAAGACACAAACTGACTCTCATGTTTTTCCATTATAATCCTACATCCTGGTAGTCTTCGGGGGTCCCTCAACACAGGTACAACATTATCTGTAATAAATTTTGGTCAATGTTATCAACCTCTTATTTTAGTAGAATTGATTGGATAGGATAGTTTTTAATTAGCATTTTACAAAATTTAACAGTTTTTTTCATTTTACATACCAACCACAGTTCCCAGTCCCTCCACTCCTCCCACTGAGCCCTCAGCTTCAGCCCACCCACTCATCCATTCTTTAGGAAGAGTAAGGCCTTCCATGGGAGTCAACAAAGTCTGGCAGACCAAGTGAAGGCAGGACCTAGCCCCTCCATCAAGGCTGAGCACAGTATCCCTCTAAAAAGAATGAGCTAAAAAAACATGTAAACAGTACAGTTCATGTCACTAATAGATACATTATTAATACATCCAACTGTGTCATCTATATGATCTCAAGTTTTATATTATGGAGTTAATTTGCAATAAAATAGATACAAATTTTGTATTATAAAACTGCATTTCCTCTCATTGGACCCTAAATTTGGTTATCTGAGGCTCCAAGGTTTTGATAATTATAAAAATGACTTTCTTAAAAGCTTTTAAAAATAAATAATATCTTTATTCTTTGTACATTATTTAGTTCTGGGTCTCCTTGTTTGTTTCATCAAATCCTTCCCCTCAGGGCTGAGGTAACCATGAGAAGAGGAAGCAGAAAGATGGTAAGAGCCACAGGGAATGGAGAACTTCAAGGAAACAAGACCCTTTGAACACAGCAGGGACAATGCACATATGACCTCACAGAGACTGGGGCAGCATGTACAAAGCCTACATAGATTTAAGCCAGATGGGGTTCTAGAGCTGAGAGAAGAAGTGAACATAAGCCAACATCCCTAGCTACCAATTTGATAATTCACAAAGAGTGCTTTCTTCAAGACTATCATTGGGTATACAAACCACTCTTAATGGCATGCCTCTTGCCCAGCAGTAGATAACCAACACAAAACAGACTCAGTATCGTAGGTTTCTTTCTTTGTTTCTTCCTTTCTTCCTTTGTTTCTTTTTAATCTTATAGATACTTTTCATGTATATTCTACTTTCTGAATTTGAGTTTTTATGAAATTCCTATGCATGAGAATATCTCTCTTTCTACACACACACACACACACACACACACACACACACACACACACACACACACACACACACACACACATTCCTTTGGTTCATTTTCTTATTTTGTTTGATTTGTCACAATACACTTGGTTTGTATTTTCTCCAGAAAACTATATTTTAATGAGTGAGAGAAAAACATGTGCTTTTATTTATTTGTGAAGGAAGAAGATGGGGAGGACTGGGAAGAGTTGGGTGAGGAAAATCATAATTAGAATATATTGGATGAAAAAGATATATTTTCAATATAATAAAAATGACATTTGTTTATGTTACGTTTGGTTCATTCTGTAGTCAAGATATGGCATATTGATGACATTGTAAATCTCAAAATAATAATTCTCAATTTTTGTTGTAGCTTTCTAAGTTTACTTAATAGTGGTTCACATTCCAATATATTACATCATCATTTTGCCACACATGTTATTACTCATCATATATACACAGATACATAAAGGCTACTTAATTACCAGAAAATGTTTTACATAAAGCAAAACAGAAAGCATTTCTATTGAATATAAAAGAAATCATGAGAATGTGAAAGTCAACACTTGGGCAGGAGGGTGATGCAAAATAGTAGAGTGCTGATAAAGGGATAACTATTCTTTATATATCATTAGTCTATTTCTAGAAATGTGAGATAAGTAACAGTTATATAAGGAAGATATACAGAAAATCAAGTCTTTATCCCCCCTCTGATTTTCCCTCTCTCGGTTCTCTATCTCTCTTGTCTCTCTGTCTCTGTCTCTGTCTCTGTCTCTGTCTCTCTCTCTCTCTCTCTCTCTCTCTCTCTCTCTCTCTCTCTCTGTCTGTCTCTGTCTCCATAGTGTCCTAATTTATCACATCTATGACCTTATGCACTGAATCTCCTTTCAAGTAACCTAAGAGCCAGCAACCATGATCTTCCAATGTCAGTTTATTTGTAGCAGATACATATATCAGGAAGACCCTTCAGTAGTAAAAAATGTGACATCCTGAAATTTGCAAACAAATATATGTAACTATATAAAAAAAATCCTGAGTGAGGTAACATAGGCCCAGAAATACAAACATGGTATATACTCACTCAAAAGTAAATTTTAGACATAAAGCAAAGGAGAATCAGGCTACAATCTATAACCCCTAAGCAGCTGGTTAACAAAGAGAAGAAAGACATCCAAGGATACCCCCTGAGAAGGGGAAATAGATATGATCTCCTGAGTAAATTGTGACCATATTATGTGGGGGAGTAAGGGGAACTGGGAAGAGAATATGAGGGAATGGCATTGTTGAGTTGGGGCAGGGTCAGAGAGGGAGAACAATGAAATAGATATCTTGATAGAGGGAGCCATTGTTGGGTTAGAAAGAAACCTGGTGCTAGGGAAATACCCAAAACTCACTAACATGACCCCAAGTAAGACTCCAAGCAATATTGGAGAGGGTCCTTGAACTGGCCTCCCCCCATAATTAAATAAATAACCACCCTAATTGTCATTATAGAACTTTCATCCAGCAACTGATAGAACCAGATACAGAGTTCCACAGGTAAGCACTGAGTCGAGCTCCCAGTCCAGTTCAATAAAGGGAAGAGAGATTAAATGAACAAAGGGATCAAGATCATGGTGAGAAAACCCACAGAAACAGCTGAGCCAAGCTATGAGAGCTCACTAACTCTGAACTGACAGTTAGGGGACCCTACATAGGACTCAACTAGGCCCTCTGAACGTGGATGACATTACTTCTCAACTGGATATAATCAGATAGATTAAGCACTAGCAAACTGTACCCAACGTGGAAAGTGTGGGTTGTTGTTATGCAGCCAGTACATTTTTCTTCATATGTGTTTAAGTGTTCTAGAAATAAAAAAAAGAATAGTGACACATCAAATAGCCTACATAGCCTATATTATTTCAACCCTATAATTGCAAGAAGTTTCTAGTGCCTATGTTGGGCTCTTCTGTGATGTGAGAAACTATCTTAATCTTGACACATTTCTGTTTATGTAATGTAATTTGTTCTATGTAGCATTTCTCATTCTGAATTAGTTCTTCCCATATACATGCCTAAGCTATGCTTTCTACTTCTATTTGGCATGTGTTGAAGAAGGGGTTGTCAGGGAGATTTTTATTAATTTATAGAGAAAGCATAAGGGAAGCTGAGTAATGGAGAGAGAGGAGAGGAAAATTCTCTCCGATGTTAAAAGATCCAAGGGTTAAAAGTTCCTTAGAGAATACTCAGTTAAACTGTATCTTATTACAGAAAAATAAATTTGTTTAAGTGATGGAAGAGTATGTTCAAGGTCATAATCCAATGAGCCAACAACTTGGTGCTATATCAGTTTCATTAACTCCTGTTCCTATGGCAATGGTACGTCTTTGAATTACAGGCAGCTCAACCATATACTCAGCTGCTGTACCCTTGCCAGCCCTGTCCAAGATTTTCCTTTTATACCTGAGTTTCCAGCAGTCCACATTCACTACTATAAAAAGTGATCAAGAACATTCTTAAAGAGATTTTCTAATTTCCATTGTATTTTTCCTCCTTCAACCTATCTTGTAAAGCCTTTGAGAGTTCCTTGACGTTTTAATAGTATTTCTATGATCTTTTTCATTAGTGATATTTCAGTGACCAGAGCTTTCTTGAGAAACTGTTTCCTTTGATATGATGTTGATAGTCTAGTTTATTTACTTAATCAATTGTGTGTGTGTGTGTGTGTGTGTGTGTGTGTGTTGTGTGTTTTATACTGACATGTGTGCATTCATTTGTGTGTGTTCATATATAGGCCAAAAATGAGCATTCAATGTCTTTATTATTGCTTTATGCCTTATTTATTCAGACTGCCTCTTTCAGTGAACCTAGAGCCATTGGCCAGCCAGACAAAGCTTTCTTGTCTCTTTTTTCTCAGTTCTAGAATTGCAGGGATATTTTGCCATGCTCAGCTTTTTATGTGAGTGCTAGATATCAAATCAGGTATTTATATTTGTGGCAAGAATTTTACCTACTGAGTGAAACATGTCTTGCCCACATTCACATTTATTATGGTTTTTATGGTGTGTGTGTATGACAAATATGTTGTAGATTATGGAAGTGACTTCATGGTCTATTCATTTGAAATTAGCCTGATAAAAGAACAGAGGTATTAATTTATTTACCTCTCATTGTTATCTCTGTCTATCTCTTGCTCTACATGGGTCTGTGTCTTTCTTTGTCTCTGTATCTTTTTGTTTGTCTCTGTCTCTATTTTTCTTTCTGTTTCCCATTTGTGGTATCTGGTATGTTACTTGAACATCAGACTTACTTTCTGGTTTTTATATTTTATGCTTCTTCATTCCTAGACTCTAATTTGTTGTTTACATTGGCTAACATGATATTCCTAGAAGACTTTCTTTCAATGTGTGTTAAAACAAATTGTCACCAGTTCAGTAAAATAATACAATTTTGTTATTATAATTTCTAGAAAACAGAAGTCCAAAGAAGTTCATATGTGTTATATTCAACAAGTTATCTATCTGTATTCTTTTCAAAAACTTTAAGAGAAAACACTTTCCTTGCATCTGACAGTTAAAGCTATCTACATCTCATGCCTCAGGGCCTTTTTCTTTATCTTCAAAGTTCATTGTTCCAAGGTCTACTTCTCTAATATTTCCTATTTCTCCTATTGATTTCTCTGCTTATTAAAGTGACTCCCTTAGTCACAATGGGCCAATAAGAATTGCCCAGGATAATGTTTTCATCTCAAGATCTTTCAAATTTTCTAAAACTTTCATTTATTGTATGAGTGGCCATATGTACATCTTAGCCCAGACATTGGTACAAGTGTGTCAAAGCCAGGACAGAGAACATTTTTTTAAATTGGTGTCTTTCTTATACAATGGCTTCAGAAGTTCAGAGGTTCCAATGCAGGACACCACTCTTGTGTGTGCCAAGGTGTTTTCTCTAAGTTTCCCAGGAACTTTATTCTATTCTGACTTTTCAACTCTGCAATAGATTAACTCTAGTCTTGCGTATGTTTGTGAAACCTCTGGAAAGAATATAGTATCTGACAAAACCTAGTTCCTTAAAAATATGAAAAATGCTTTTGTGGCCAATGTTGGTTTTATATGTGACAAAGTAGTTTCTTTAAATGTGTTACTTAATATTTATCAGAAACAGTGTTGGCTATGAATTGCAAGAATATTTATATGGTGTCATAATGTGTTGGTCTTAAAAAGACATTCGGAATATGCATAGCCATCAATAAAAAATGGAATAAGAATACTGAGTTTACATTTTTATTTAAGAAATAGTGAATATGGTAGTGAAAGCATAGTGATCATAGCTTTTTTAGTACAGTTGTTGTGGAAACCAATTATTCCTTGTGTCTGAATATGTTTCCATGCTTTAAAATCTGTTATCTATTCTTATTTTGACATAAACTTAAATAACTCTTGTAATGTCATAGTTGTTTAATGCATCAATTCCTCCCTCCTTCTGTTAACTGTTATAGAATACTATTTTGATCTCTTTGTTCATGAGGATTAATGCTTTTGTAGTATTTAATTTGAAAGCATTAAACAATGGTGAGCCTAAATATTTTAATATATGATCATGTATTATAATTAAAAAAATCTTCAAATGTTAAAAATCACTTGGAAATTGTTTTTGTTTATTGACAGTGTTGAATAGCTAACTAGATACGTATAATACTTTAATTCAAAATCTGAGTAAGGTTTAATTACATTCTAATAAACCCATGGGTATTTCAGGAATTGCTCATCAAAAAATATACAAATTTGCAAGTCCTGTAGTGAGAAGAAAGCTAATATGAAATTATACCAAATTTCTGCTTCTTTGAGTACTGATAATATACTTCAAATAGTAGATGTGAAACAATTAATCGAGTATGAATCTATTCTGCTCTTAAAGAAAATTTCTGTCCTCTTGACTATTCCTGCATGTTGGCATAATTTGTTTTAATTTGTTTATAAGATAAGAGACTAATAAACTTAGAGTGAACTATATGTTCACTTGTAGTTTAAATTTAAAGGCATTTTCCCCAATAATGAGTTTCTGAATCATTACTTTAGCCCAGTAGTCTCCTATGAAGGTATAAGGATAAAAAGTAAATGTGTTTCTGACCTCATAAAACGTGTAGTGTAAAGAGGGTCCATAAAAAATTTAAATGAAAATTTCTAATGACAGAACAAGCTTAGTGTAGTTACCCTGTCTGTACAGTTATCTCAGAAGAGTGTTTTACTTAGATTTCATTTTATATGAGAGGAAAAATATTTCCTTTATGTAAGGAAAATATGAGATATTTCATTACACCATGTTGATGTATACTAATAATACACTGGAGAGACGTATTTCATTTTCCTAGACCTACACTGAAGTTGAAATTCCTTTCAAATTATACAATTATTTTATAGACTTTGGTATTCTTTTGCTACAGTGAAAGATACCATGAGTTTTTAAAAGATTTTTTGTCAGTATGATTTGGTGACATAGAATATTGGAATCAAAATAAAATACAGTATGCCAGAACAAAATAATGGGACCATAGGGCCAACTTCTGAATGGTAATATCAATTGAGTATATAATCCTTATTGTCCTCATCAGTAAATTTGCTTCTAAATAATATATTACTGTGATATAAAGGGTAGTTAATTATGCTAGTATTATAGGGAAACTTCCTTTCTCTAGTTCTAGAGTCTATCTGTGATCATAAATCTACTGAGAATATCATTAAGTTTGGAAATGTTGGCAAGGAACAGTGCAGATAATTACATTAAATTTATTTGAACATAGGAAGCTTTAATATTGGCAATTGATGCTATTATTTGTGCAAAACATACACTTAACTAATTAGGACACTTTACAAGATGATTTTTTTGTGTATTATTTTTTTCTAGTGAGTGGCAATATATATGAAGCATAAATATTTTCTTCAGCTCTACATTTTTATTTAAATGACCCCAACTTAAATTTCTAAATATTTATATGTACCTAAAAATCTGGACTAATATAATTCTATTTAAGTTTATAAGTTAAAAATGTATGGATGCCTCATAAGATACCTTCTAATTTTAGTCATCACTCCTGTTAAGACTACACTTAACTAAGTTGAGTATCTGTTTATTAGAAAATGGTGCAAATCTGGCTAAAAAGAAGAAGATAGCCATATTACAAACATAATATGAAATTGGAACGGGTTTTGCTGAAAGCTGGAAAGATATTTCTAAATTGATTCATCCATTTTTTGTTCTTTAATTTTATATTATGAAGAATAATAAAGTTGGGAAAAGGCTCAATGGGTAAAACTATATGTTTGCCACACAAGTGCGAGGACTTCAGTTTGAGTCCTGAAAACCCTTGTGAAACTAGGTACAGTAATATGGCACTGAGACCAGCTAGCATTGTATACCCAACTATAAAACAATGAGACAGGAAGTTATCATTTGACCTTCATATGTTTGCTATCATGGAATGAAGCAAAGAATAGAGTATGGAGGAGAGAGAGAGAGAGAGAGAGAGAGAGAGAGAGAGAGAGAGAGAGAGAGAGAGAGAGAGAGAGAGAGAGAGAGAGAGAGAGAGAGAGAGAAATACTCAGAGAAAAGGGATGAGATAATGTACTAAATTTCTGGCCTGTCTGGCCTGTGCTCCCACAGACCCTCAGTCCCACAGAAACACAGAGATGCTAGTATTAATTTTATGCTGATCAGCCTATGGCTCTGGCATATTGCTAGCTAGTTCTTGCTCTTAAATTAACCCATGATTCTTATCCTGTTTAGCCATGTGGCTTTGTACCTTTTTTCAGAGCAGCATAGTTGTCCTCTGCATCTGCTGGCTTCTCTGGTGTCTCTGTGGCATCTCTGCTCTGCTCTTTCTGTTCCCAGAGTTTCCTTAGTCTGGCAGCCCCCACCCTTCCACACACACTTCCTGTCTGCCTTCTGGCCAATAAGCTTTTTATTAAACCAGTAGGAGGGACAAATATTAGCAACATAACAACATAATACCAGTACAAGACAGAGGCAAAGAAATGTAGAGAAACCAAGATACTGATTTTTAACATAAACATATCTCTGAGCTGGTGCAACTACTGTTTAAGAGGAGCAGTGTTTAATCCCTTAAGCACCCAATTTAGGGGCTTATAGCCACCAAGCAATACCAATGGCCTCTGTAATCACCTGCACTTATGTGCAAATACTTGAACAAGACACATACATATAATTAAATATAAGAAAAATGACTTTAAAAATCCTTAAATATGTTTACCTTTTCTAGAATTTGAAAATTAAATTTGCTCTCTCTTGATATGTCTTTTAAGAGGATCTATATTATGTGATAGCTATATATATATATATATATATAATTAGGACTGTCAGCTGAACTGAGAAATTTTTTTTCAGGTCTTAGCATAGATGATGCAGGAGAAGTATGTAAGCTATGGGTTCTACAATACTCCTATGAATATTAAGTGCCATTAACAGTTTAGTATCTCTTCTGTTAGCGTAAGTAAAAGATATTTTAATCAACAATTGTGTGTCTTATTTCTACCAACTTGTAATAAATTTCTTCACATATTTTTCTTCTAATGCACTGCCTCAAATTTGTTCTCTAATAGTACTTGTGTGCTTCAGTTTATTTATCTTCAGCAAATTCATTTTGCATACTTTTGGTATTTCCATTCACAGTTTTTTCTCAGAATTTTGAATTGTATTCATATATTATATTGAATTATGAAATTAATAAGTAAGGTTTTACAACTTTTAAATTCTAATATATTTTCTTGTTCTAAGTTAATAAGTTACCTTAGAAATTAATCTTTGCAATTATCCAGGCATTGAATTTCTACTTACAGAAAAATCTAAGTAAATGTTTAATTTTAAGAAATTAAATGGGATTAATACTTTAGTTTTTGTAAGTTTTGACACATTCAAAATAAATCTTTATATGTGAATATGACTTCTTATAAGAACTAGGATCTCCCACTGTGAAATAGATAACAAAATATTTACTGTTTTAGTGTTTCATTTATTTCATATATATGCATATATATATATATAATTATTTTCACTGATGTGATTTATGTATTTGGAATTATTTTGTACAGGATGATGGATGTGCTTTTATTTTAACATATAAGGAGATCCAGTTTTTTCAGTACCATTTGAAGATGCTCTTTCTTTCAGTGTGTATTCCTTGCATCTTTGTCAAATATTAAATGTTCGCAATAATATTCTCCTACAGTTGAATCTTCTATTTTGGTCCATTGGTCTATATATCTGTTTAGTACTGTACTGGTTTTATTACTATAGTTGTGTAATAAACTTCAATTTAGCATAATCCTCCCACTATCACTCTTTTGTTCAGGATATTTTTTTGGATAACAAGGGTCTTTTGTGCTTCTATATAGTTTGTTTATGTATATATTTATTTGGATTTTTTTTTCCTGATTTCTGTGAAGAATGCCAGCCATGGAAATTTCACTTAGGAATGCATTTAATATGTAAATTTCTCTTTGAGGAAGATCATTTTCACTGTATCAATTCTAAAATGCCTAGAAAATATCTATAAAAAGTTTCCAATACTCTTAGCTATCAGGGAAAAATAAAACTACTTTGAGAATTTCTCCTACCCGTGACAGAAGAGCTATGATTAAAAAATGCTGTTGTGATGCTGGAGAAAAATAGTTATTTATTGTTACTAGGATTGCCAACTGGCATAATCGCTATAGAAACCAATGTGTAAATTCCTCAAAAAGCTAGAAATCGATCTGCCAAATAACCTGTCTGTCCCATGCTTGAACTTATTATACTCAAAGGGCTCTCTATATCCTTCTATATAGATAGTTATTCATTTAATAATTTTATAAGAAATTTAAATGTGGTGTATTCAAAATCTTGGCATCATTTGAGCTTAAAATTTAATCCATATACTTCATTATATATTTGACCTCCTTAAAATATAAAATTTAAGTATTGAAAGATTTTGCTTTCTGATGTTCTTCAATACAGAAGAATGTATCTTTCTTCTAAGTGCTCTTTCCAGAATCCTTTAAAAGTAATTATTCATTTGCCCATGAAAACCATTTCTTTCCAAATTAAACATCTGTTGTCATTCAATAAAAATAAACTAGAAATAGATGATCTGAAAAATTCTTCCAAGTTTATCTGAACTTTAATAAAATCAAATCTAAATTACTAAATATTTTGAAAAGCATAGTATTGTGACAGTAAAACATAATAGGTTACCCATATTTGGAAAATGGTATGATTTAGTTTTTTTTCTAATTCTTTTTAAGATAACTAAAAATTATTTAAAACCTTGTAATAATATATATATATTGAATATATATAATATATATATTCAAGGAAATTTCCTGTGTATGTCACTATAACAATACCAACTTAAAATAATTTCAAATATCACTATTGTATTTTATGATTTAAGTGAATTTCTTCATAGTGCCTATAACTCTTCACATTTTAACTTTTTTCTTAAAATTCATATAAATTATACAGCATAAGTTTAAAAAGTTAAAGCAATTGTGATTAATTAAATATCCTGTTCTTAAACAGAGCATAAAGTGAAAATGGAAACCATACAGTGATGGCTTATACTTCTTGAAGAGTTGTATGCAAGTTTGTTAGTATTGGAGAGATTTTCAAGAAAGTAGCTTTAGCTTATCCTTGAGTGATTTCAGTTGGCTTTCTAGGATGAGTAAAGGAATATTGAAAAGCAAGCAAAGATAGACAGATACATTAAAAGTATGGGCATTTATCCCCAGATGGGACCAAGTAATATTGTTTTAAAAACATCATGATGTGGGAGTAGTGTGTCAGAATATGATGTCTAATTTCAATAGCTTATAAAGCTATATGTTTTGAAGACATTTACAAAGGAATTAAAGTCTGAGTTTTCTAGCAGGTGAAATACAATCTAAAAATTTTAAGTATAAATATTTAGTTGAAGACATAGGTTGAGTTTCATCTAATTGCATATTTCTTTAAATTAAAAAGAATGGAATTTCAGTAAGTATATATTGTTTGACCTAAGTTTGCTCAGTTCCCCTTTACTTTAATATTTTTAAAATTTATGACACCATTTGAATTATATGTTTTTAAACCAGTAGAATGACTACATCACAATTACACATTGTAATGCTTTTATATTTGTCTTCTTTAAGTCCTTAAAATATTTTATAATAGTTTATTAAAATGTTGAGTTTTACATATTTATTGGAGTACTTATTAAATATATGAGATTATATTTTCATATGTTAGGATGAGACCATTTATGCTATTTAAACAAATTTAGTCTCCTAAAAATAGAAGATCCTCTTTGAAATGTTGATGCCAAAAAGACAAAATTATGTGGATGAACATACGTAAGCTTCAGATAGCTTTTTTTGTACTAGGCATTTAGCTGTCGTGCAACTGTTAATCAGCACAGGCCTTAAAACAGCTGCTATCAGATTAATTAGAGGGAATCCAGGAAATAATTCAACTGAATGTAGCATTCATGTAAGTGTGTTGAGGGCAATTAAGAGTAACTATAGTCATTACTGAGACTTCCAGGAAGTGTGCCAAAGGGCTTGAGAGCTATAAAATGCTTTTTATTTCCCAGTTTTATATAATATATTATGTGTGTATGCATGCGTGTGTGTGTGTGTCTGTGTGTGTGTGTGTGTGTGTGTGTGTGTCTGTGTGTGTGAGAGAGAGAGAGAGAGAGAGAATTTGTCAATATATAATATCCACACTAATAGTACTTATAAAAAATAAAATTGAAATGTTTGATTTGTGAGGTAACTCACGTCTTACTTTGAGTTTTTGAGACAATAGAAAAAGTAGTGATCTGATCCAGCCTCATTTGAAAAGAAAATGGTGTACTTGCAACAAGTATTACAATGAGGCAGACAAAATTATATCACATTTTCATGCTACTATTTTATAGCATATAAAAAGCCTAAAATAAAAAGACAATATTTCATAAAGACCCCACAATTATAAACAGAAAATAAAATTCTCCTTCTAAAAGTTTTAAAAGCTCCACAAGTTTATGCTTACAATTTGCTCTGATCTTCATTATCATAACTACTACACACATAAGATACGATTATTAACAGATTCCTTGCTGGACATCTTCTCTCATTTTCACTTTGTTCTAATTTACACTGCTTTTATTAACAAACTTTGCCTGAGGTTGGCACATTCAGCAGCTATGCAGGAGGAGGCTGTGGAAGATGGAGCCAGGGACATGGATATGAAATGTAGATTTGGCAGAATAAGGGAACTATAGCTAATCTTTTTTTTAATTCATTTAATTGACAAATTGAGATTATATGTACTTATCATGTCAAAGTTCTGTTTTGTTAATTATATTCCTTGTAGATTGGCTAAATCAAGTTTATTTACATGTATATTAGATCAGGTAATTATAACTGTTGTTTCATAAGCCTATGGGCTTAATTTTCAGAGGATTTTTTTGGTTATTGGTAAGAAAAGAAATTGGGTATGATTCCATTTTACTCTTGCAGTGTTTTAAACTGAGTTGATCTCTTTTATTAAGGGTAAGCTATAAAAGGAGGCTGTCAAATCCAAGCTCTGAAACCTTGGGCATGCTTTGTCAAAGTGGATATACACTGGAGAATAACAAAAAATGCATACTTAAAATTATATTAAAAATGTAGTTTGTATCAAGGGACTCTGTTTTTCAAGACAAAATGCAACGAGGAAATAGCTGAAGTGATTAATTAGATGTTATAGATAACAAAAGGGAAAGAGAGAAACTATTTCTACTTAGGTCTTTCCCTTCGCAGATAGCAGAGTGTTGTGATGTCTACTCCTACTGAAAGCAGGAGAAGCTGTCTAGATAATAAGATTATTTATTTATTCATTTATTTAATTAGTTTTTAGAGAAAGGGTCTTGATGTGTATCTTTGACTGGCTTGGAAATTGCTCTGTAGACCAGCTGCCCTCAAACTTACAGAGATCCTATTTCTGACTCTTGAGTGCCGGGAAAGGTTATTTTATTTTCACAACTAGCTACCATACTCAATGGAGTACATATTTTCAAGAATTATTTTAATATCAAATCTTTTGTTACTATGTGTCCATTCCACTACAACTACAGTGTTGGAATCTTCATTTATTACATCTTGCACTAACACCCCTCCCCACCATATTTCTTCTGCATATCACATACTAATAAGACATACTACCTTCACTCTTGGAGACCCCAGATTTGCTCCTGGAAAACTTTTAATTTAATTTTGTCTTCAAACTCTTCATTTCCATTAGAAGTATTTCCCTTACATCTACAAGTGTTTTGACTTTATGTTTGTTTAGTTGTCACCAAAATTAGCAAACACAGATTATTATGTATTTTTCAGGTATTTGTGTTGATAACTCTTTTTCAACTAAAATAAATGTCCCACAATTGCCATAGAAACACAATTAGTTGCTATATAGAAATGAAAAACAAAACCACAACTAAATATTTTAAGAATATGTACCATATCTCTAAACACATGGCATTCACTTTCATTTGAGAGGTCTAGTAATGAGTGCAGAGGGCTTGCACATCTGGTAAACAGTGGAGTGTATTTTTTTTGACAGTAAGTATTGAAAATTAGATCTTAGAATTCCCTGTCCAGTACACTTTCCAGAGCACTACACAAAACAAAAGCTTTGACTTAGAGTATTTGAGTAACCTGAGTAAAGATGGAGAAGTCAAAACTTGACAGCTGCAAATAACAGAAGTTAATATTCTCCAAATAAGAAGTAAACAAATAAAAAATAAACTCAAATAAACATGCTCCTTTTAGGATAGAACTTATGGTTCACTATCCATCAGAGTCTCAATGTCAGATGATATATCATTTGACAAACATAATACAGGCTAGTACATTTTATGATAAAGGGATTAAAAATGAAAAGTAAAACCAGCAGTCTTTTGCTGCTCTTATAATAAAATTATACTGACAATTCCCAATGATAGTAAATAAATAAAAAAATTCTAAGTTGTAGATAATTTATTCATATATAACCAATATTTATAAATATACATCTATTAGTTTCAAATGAATATGTACTCATTATTTAAATTATCATAAACATTGAATCATACCTGGAAATTATTCAGAGAATCCATTGATATATAAGTAGCATTAGCTTGTGCATACTCAACCAAATGTGTTAATCTCATTTGTAAATTTGTCATAACATTTCTTTATACTTTTATTTTATGTTTATGATTATTTTGCCTGTGGGTATGTTTGTGCACTGTGTGTGTGCAGTGTCTGTGAATGCCATAAGAGGGCATTAGATCCCTAAGCTTTACAGACAGCTGCAAATGGCTGTGTGGTTGCTGGGAATTGAATTTGTATCCTCTGAAACAGTAGCTAGTTCTTTTAACCACTGAGTTTTCTTCAGCCCCACGAGAATATTTTTAAACACTGGAAGTTTTAAGTGATTTCAGCCAACATCCTGTATATAAATCTTATTTTTGTGTGTAGACAAAACACTTACATGTATTAAAATTATATGTATTTCTGCTTTTTTATTAATATGAGGGTGATGCTCTTTACTTAATATCTTTATTTCATGCTGTTGGCATATTTAAGACTCTGTATCTCAGCTAGTCTCCAATAGAGTCACTGTTGAGAATATTTAAGTAGAATGTGACAGATATTTTAGCATTTGGAAGTGAGAAAACCTTAGTGTACATATTGAGATCAACTTCAATGTAAGAAGCATGAAACTGAATTTACAATGGAAATATGTTTCATATTTGTTCTTGAATAATTTTTGTGTTGCTGAACATATGTACTTCAGCATTACAGAGATCAATATAGAGATTAAAGTGAGAATAGATAATTTCAGAGGAAATTATTTTCAATATAATATGAAAGATCAGTGTTTTTCAAAAAGTGAGGGAATACTCTCTTAATATTAGTCTTAAAGTAATCCTATAAATCTCCAATAAATTTTCCTTACCTATTGTTATCATGGCCAAGTAAACAATACTTAATATTTCTATAGATACATTTATTCTTATTATGTTTACTACAAAGATTTTTATAACTGAAAACCTAAGAGTTTCTTGTAAGCATTGTCTCTTAATATATACCTTAGCATGATAATTTCCAAGACAAAAATTCACTGGATAATCTAAATTGGCCACCAAAACTTAAGTATACAAATCTCAAAATTAAAAATCATCCATATATATTTTAAAGATATTATAGATATTTTTAATATGCAGCTAGAAGGGATAAAAATGTTATGGTACTTATTTTAATAATGTAAGGGGAATACTGAGGATGTTTTAACAGTTTCTTTAATATAGAAAAGCTTTTTGCTTATAAAATTCTATATATCTAGTATAATTTAAAAAGCAGAAAAATGATAATGAGATAAACACAACAGTTCCCCACTCTTTGAACAAAATGTAATTGTCTAATGAGTGGCATTTTAGAGTGTATAAAATGAAACGTAGCACAAGAGTGTCTGAAATTGTCAGATAAAAATATTCTTTTGTTTGATTGGTTGTGGTTTTTGCTGTTGGTAGTGGTGTTTCTTTTGGTATGGGAGGCAATAGGACACAGTTGGCATTATTACTTTGAATGTAGTGAACATGGTATAGAATTTGTTTATAGAGACCCTCAGAGTTAAAATTATTGGGGCTGGGGGTATAGCTCAATGGATAAGAGTTTTCCTCTAGAAGACTCAAACTCAACTCCAAGTACCCACACAACTCCAATTCTAGGGGATGAGGATCTTTTTTCAGATATTTGCAAACACTGGACAGATATAACATATAGACATACACACAGGCAAAACATATATACACATAAATAAAATACATTTAGAAAAATGTTAAAAATATTATTACAGCACCATATTTATTTGACCTTATAAAGTACAATTTGATATTTCAAGTATATATTTCTATGAATATATAATTAAAGCTGTGTAAAGTTTTGCAATAATTTGGTTGTTTTAAAGTCTGAGATATATGCATGAGCTGAAGTGAATCTGCGACTCAATTGCAAATAATGTGGGGAGAATATACTACTGTGATTTTCAAGTGTATCCCAGCTGATGAAACAGTCATAATGGTTTACCATGAATTTTCACCTCCCCCATCATATCTACCAGTAAATAAGAAGGTATAATTGCTTTCCAGTAACAATGTAGAGCTTTATGTATTTTGATACTTATATACAACATTAGAAATTGATAGTTTGTGATTGTATTATTTGAGTAGGGTGGCATGTATGAAGCCTAGAAATAAGGTTATTAGAGTTGGTGGTGATGTGCTATGGAGCCATCATAAAGAATATTTTAATATATTTATACAAGACTCATGCATCTAACACCAGCTTTCAGAAGGCAAAATCATATGGATTTCTACACATTCAAGGCACTCGTAGTCTCCACAAGAGTTTTCTAGGCTAGCCATAGCCTTTTGAATCACTGGTCTAAAATGGTCCAATATAAAATTAAATTAATTACTTGCATCCAACAAACAGTTCAATTGGATGGAATATGTTCTATGCAATAACTTACAGCTTTGAAAAATAATTTATGTCAATTAAAATTAAGGCAAACATAATCTCCTGAATAATGCATAAATATGTACACTGGATAATTCTGTTTTCTAATCCAGGCCCTGTCACATTTAGCTATAACTTCAGGAAAATTATTTCTCAAATAAACTTCCTGGGGTTCCTGTGAACATTTGAAATGCCCACCCAAAATAACATAGCACATGGCATATCTTTCTCCTTAATTACCACATAGGACAATTGTAATGAATTATTGTATATTGAAGATACTCACATAAGCTTTGACAAAGGAAATCATGAATCACTATGCTATATTGTAAAATTATACATCACTTGAAAATAACTTATTAGTATGAAATGGCATTAAAAGAAAAACTCCTAATTACTTGAATGCAGTGTGGCTCCCTGAGTAACAGTCCATGATAATGCATGGGACTTCATACCTTTGAAATAGATTTTTGTTTTGTTTTTTATCATGACCATGTAAAGATGGTTGTTTCAGTATTCAACTGTGCTTACAATGCCCACTGAAGCTTATTCCTGAATGACAAACAGAATTGAATGCAATGATCAAGATATAGATGAAACTAATACAAACACGTTAAGTGATTTTCTTATTTGATATTTTTATAGCTAAAGAAATTTAAGTTGCTGTTTTTAAATAAAGTAGAAATTTAAAAGTCATTCCTAATTCCTGTTATATTTTCAAAATCTGGGAAATAGTTACATAGCAAGTATTTGTTTGTTTTTGTTTTAAAAATATTTAGAGTGTTGGTTGATTTTCTTTATTAAGAAAGAATTTGTAAAGTAATTATTATTTAGCAAGGGACATGTTTCCAAATAGTTGCAGAGCTGAAATTAAAATACAGATGAATCTATAAAGTGCACAATTTGTAATACTTAATCTGTACATGAACTATCCTTTAATGCTGTTGCAACATGTACTAATTGTATATGGATTTGGTTAAGAAGTTTTTCACTCTAATTATCTCAATAGTTATGTTTCCAATAGCCAGATTGGTTATTAAATGCATTATTTACTTTTATTATTTTGGGTAACATGAATCTTAAGGTTTTCTTCTTACCCTTTTGGAAGAGGGGAACAGGGGATGTAGAGTGGGAGGCTGAAGGCTGACAGGGAGAGATTGGGAGGAGGGAAGAGAAGGGAGCAGGGGGATACAGAGAAAAGGACTTTTTATAAATAAAGAAAAGAAAAAACCAATATCAATGTTTCAAATTTGTATGTACATCTTAGGTTAAAATTATACTATATAAATTGATAACTAATTTTAGAAGTTGCTACTGATCCAAACTTTACTTGATTTATAATACACATATTATTTTGGAAGAAAATATAAAGCTAATCTCTTATTTTTGAACAGAAAGAGGAATAGAAAGTTGTCAGATAAGTTATTTAGAGCAGTATGTTGGTAAGTCATGCCTTTTTTGAGTTTCAGATGCTTGTTCATTATGATATTTCTGTCAAGGAGTGTGTACTGGGAATTTGCTACTTGAAAATCAATGATTTGAATTACCTTCTAGATTGTTTCTATAGCCTTTTACTGGTCTCCCGGCTTCTCTTATCGATCTTCTGTACTTGCCTCTCTGAGCATCATCTCCTAACATTTCACCTCCTTCTCCAACCTTAGTAAAATTTGCACTATACCTATACTAATTTGCTTTGACATTTTATTCCTTTCTTTTCAGAAGTTTAATATGCATGCTCACTTCATGTATTGTTTCTGGTCTTATAATTTACTTTGCAAACATAATTGACAGAAGGTAATTTCTAATATTAGCTCTCTTTAGACATCAAATGTTTCCACTTGTTTTCTTGGAACTCTTCTATGAGAAGATGATGAAATGCTTGAAGCTAACTTACTCTAGAGAACTGTTAGCCAACTATCAGGAATATATGAGGCCAGGCTAGAAGGAACATGTCTCCTTTAATAGATGGGCATTTATTTCTCTGGTACTATAAAAATTAAACTAAGATATAAGAGAACCTGTGAAAGTTCTGGAATTAATAAACTTCTAGAATTTTATGACTCCAACTTATTTAATCTTTAATTAAATAAATCTGTGTCTGACAGAAAGGATTGGATCTGATGGGGAAGGTATGGGAATTGGAGAATTGTATGAGAAAAGAATATATTTTCAATTAAAATATATCTCTGTAAATAATTTCCCAATAGTCTTTAAGTTTTATGTGAATAAGTATTTTGTATTTGAAATTGTGCTCTAAATGGTCTGAAATTTGGAAAAAATAAGTGCTGTCATTTGATTGAAAGCCTATTTTTTGAGAAATTGAAGATGCAGTTTTTATTGATATTGTCTTATCATGTGAGGTTTGACAGTATTCACTATTGGCTTTCATGTCAGAATTCTTGACAAAAATCTTCAATTCTCACTTGTAAGTTTGTCTGTATCTTGAGTGAATTGTACAGCGAGTGCCAAGAAAGGACGGAAAAGATGTACTACTGATGTGTACATGACAAGTGAAATATCATAACCTTTTAGAAACCTTTATTAAATTTAATTCCAAAAACACATAAGATGGTACTAGGAGCAAAATGTGTTATTTGTATTGTTATTATAAAGGCACTCCAAATGCAAAGATATGGTGTCTGTGCAGAAGGAATCATGTAGTTTCTTGCTTATTAGATGATTTCCCTCAGGGTTTACAAAGGTTAGTTGATGCACATACAAACACAGGCTATGTTCTGTCTAAACTAAATGTGCCATATTGAAATGGATACATGTGTCCCATTGAATTTTATTAGAATTCCCAAAGTTGCAGTTTTATGTATTATTTTTATTTGTATATATTTGATGGGTGTAGGATATGTGCAAATGTGTGTGCGCATTCTTGTGTGTACCTATGTGTATAGATATGCCATTGTGAATATTTGAAAATCAGAGGGCATGCCTGGATGTTGATTCTTACTTTTTCACATAGTGAGACAAGAGACAAGGTCTTTCTGTTATTTAACACCATGTAAAATAGGCAGGCTGACCTGTAAGCACTGATGGATTCTTGTCTCTGTCTTGTATCTCACCGTTTGTGTGCTGGATTTACAGATTCTTACAACCATGCTTATCTTTGTCTATGTTCTGAATATTTAAATTCAGGTCTTCATGATTGAATAGAATTTACTTTACTCATTGTACCATATCATTACTATTTTTGAGGAAGGGTCTTGTGTAGCTAGGCCTGGCCTTGAACTCCTTATCCTTCTGCCTCCAACACGGAACTGTTGAAATTAGAAATACGTGTTACCATGTCCATTTTACATGGCTTTAGAGACTAAACTTAGGGTTATAAAAGGCTTTTACTGAAATACCAGTTTTCTTTAATGTTCACTTTTAGGGTATGATCTATGCATTTAGCTAAGTGTATAATACCATATATAAACACAGAAAATTCCCAGTGCTTTACTGTCCATTACACTCCTACCCCATCAACCTGGTAATCACTTGGTATTTTTTTTCTGTCTCCACAGTATTATTTGACATAATGTCATATAGATGAAATCAAATGTTACATAGACTTTTCATATTTGTTTTTCTCGTAGTAATATGTACATTTGTATTCTCCAGGTTATATCATTATTTCATTTCATTTTAGCACTCAATAACATTCCATTATCTATATATACTACAGGTTATTCATTTACCTACTGGAGGACATGTGCTGTGCAAAGGCTTTCAAATTTGATTCAAAACACTGAAACCATAAAGGTTCAGATTTCTATATAAGCATAGGTTTTCAACATTCTTGTAAAAGTCTTAAAAGAATAACTGTTTTATTATAGGCTTAGTTATACAATAAAATTTCAAAACTCCATTGTCTTCTCATGTAATGGTACTATTTTATGTACCTATCTGCAATTTCTGACATTTCCATAATATTCTTATACTTGCCATTTTAGATGGTGTCATCTGTTGTAGTATCTCATTTATTTTTAGGATCATGATCATATCATCATCATAGAATTTATACATCACTGAATATAAAGTGATGTATATATAAAGATATTTAAAGATGTAAATAAAAGATATTTTAAAAATATCTGAATTGAAATCACTACTCAGCTTATACACTTATGCAGTGTTCTATTTTAAGCCAATATTTCATGCAACATTCTTTGAAAACCATTAATGTAATGAATGCATCCTGTTGTGAGCTGAAGAAAACTTGGTAACTGACTACATACAGAAGGGCCTAGAGTTGAGCTGTTTGATACCATGTCAGTATATACTCATTACCTTCGGGATATTCCCCAGAATATGATTTTCATTGACTTCTCAGTATAAGCCAATGATTTCTAAATTCTGGTTATTTACTTGGTTATCTTTTCCTAACTTTTATATCCACCATTTACCTAGTTAAAATGTTACTTTTGGTCCAAATAGGCATTCAAACCATGAATAAATTCCTTCATTTTTCTTGCACACTTGACCTTTTGCATTAGGCTAAAATGCAAAGTTCTTTCTTCTATGTGCTCAAGCAAGAACATTGGATTTCTCTTAAGCTATTTTTATGTACATTTCAATCATTCAGCAAATTCTATTAATTCTGCTTTGGCGACATATGCATTATTTGACTATCTTTTCTCTTATTTTTATGTTTATTGAAAATAGATTATTTACTCATAAAATATATACTTACAGCAGTCTCCCCTCCCTCCACTCCTCCCAGTTCCCCTGTACCTACCTTCATCCCCAGATCCACCACTCCCTCCATTTCTTCTTTAGAAAAGAGGAAGACTCCAAAAGACACAACTAAACACAAGTAAACACAACTAAAACATATAATAAGACAACACAAAGTTCTTCATAAGTAGGCTGGACAAGGTAACCCAATAGGAGGAAAAAAATCCTAAAAGTAGGCAAAGAGTCAGAGACAAACCCTCTCCCATGGTTAAAGAGTCTCAATAAAAACACCAAGCTAACATCCATAACATATACACAGAGGACCTGGTGCAGACCCTTGTAAGGCTCCATGCTTTCTGTTTCAGTCTCTGTGAGCCAGTATCAGTGCTGCTTAGTTGATTCAGTTGACCATGTGCTTGTAGTGTCTTCTATCCCATCTAACATCTACAATCTTTCCTTACCCTCTTCTTCAGGGTTCCTAATTTCTGATGGGAAGGATCCAACAGAGACCTCTAATTTAATCTTTTCTCTCAACATAATGTCTGACTGTGGGTCACTGTACCTGTTCCTATCTGCTGCCAGAGGTAGTCTGTCCAATGACCACTGGACAAGACATTATCTGTAAACAGAATATCATTAGGAATCAATCTTTTCACTCTTTGTGTGTGTGTGTGTGTGTGTGTGTGTGTGTGTGTGTGTGTGTGTGTGTGATGTTTTGTTATTACCTAGGTCTCTGAGCATTATCTAGTCTCTGGTTCCTGTCCATTCCAGGCATGTATGGCTTGGACTTTTTCATATTACGTGGTCCTCAAGTTAAACCAAACATTATTTGGGCACTCCCACGTGTTCTGACTCACTATTTCCCCATCACGTGTTACAATTAGGAAAGGTTGTAAGTGGAGGGTTTTTTGTCAGGCTTGGTGTCTGTGGTTTTCTTTCTGTAGCCTGCAGAGTACCTTCCTGCAAGAAAGGTACCAATATATATATATATATATATATATATATATATATATATATATATATATATATATATATATATATATATATATATATATATATATATATATATAAAAGATCCATTAAGGCACCAGTTTGACCTTTCTATATTTTATGATCTGTGTGAATGTTATCCTCTATAATGGAGCTCCATTTTCAGTTTTTAGAGAGGAATTCTGTCCTAGAATCAGTCTTAGTTGTTTAGGGTTTGCCATGGAACCCTCTAGGCTAACAATGCAACCAAGTTCCACCACTGGAAGTCTTGCCTGGCAACAAATGATGATCAATTCAGACTTTTTATCATCCATTACTGAGTCCTTACCAGGGTCAGCCACATATATTTCAGAAAGTTTTCACTGAAATGGGTTTCTACACCTCCACTGAAATGTCCCCACAGTTTCAGCCATCTCTCCAAGTAATCTCCTCCTCTATTCCCCCAGTCTATCTCTCTCTGTCTCTGTCTATGTCTCTCTCTCTTTCACACACACACACACACACACACACACACACACACACACACACACACACACACACACACACACACCTGATCCCCCACATGCCTACCTCACATACCACCAATGGGTCCATGCAATCTTTTCTATGGCCCCTTTTCAAGGAGATATATGCTTCCCTCTACAGCCCTCCTCTTTACCTGACCTGTCTGAGTCAGTAGATTGTAGCATGATTATCATTTATTTGACTACTAATATCCAGTTAGTGAATATGTACCATGCTTGTCTTTCTGATTCTAGATTACCTCATTCAGAATGACTTTTTTTCTAGTTCCACTCATTTGCCTGAAAATTACATGTCATTTTTTGAAGAGCTGAATAATACTACATTTTGTAAATTCAGCACATTTTCTTTAGCATCTTTTCTTCAGTTGGGAACCATTTTAGGTTGCTTCCCATTTCTGGATATTATGAATAAAGCCACAATGAATATAGATAAGCAAGTGTCCTTGTGGTAAAATGGAGCATCTCTCTCTCACACACACACACACACACGCATGCACGCACGCACGCGCGCACACACACACACACACACACACACACACACATACACACACACAAGTGATATAGCTGAATCTTGAGATAGACCAGTTCTTAGTTTTTTGAGGAACCACCATATTGATTTCTATAGTGGCTGTATAAGTTTGCACTCAAATCAACAATGCAGAAATGTGCCCTTGTTTCACATCATCACTAACCTGAGCTGTCACTTTTGTTGATTTTAGACATTCTGACAGGAGTAAGATGGAAGTTCAAAGAAGTTTTGATTTGCATATCCTTGATGACTAAGGATTATGAAATTTCTGAGTGTTTCTTAGCCATTTGAGATTCTTTTATTGATATTTTTCTGTTTAGATCTGTACCCCAGTTTTAAATAGATTATTTTGTTTTTAGATTTCTAAACTTGAGTTCTTTATATATTTTGGATATTAGACCTCTATTGGAGATGAAGTTGGTGAAAAATCTTTTCCAATTCTATAGGCTGCCATTTTGTCCTGTTTATGGTTTCCTTTGAAAGTGCAACAGCTGTTCAGTTTCATGTGGTCTAATTTTGTACCAGGCCTTTTCTTTTTCAGGGCAGGGGACACCAACCAGCTCCCAAATAATGACATAGAGACTTTTTATTGCTTACAAATACTCAGCCTTATCTTATTCTTATTTCTGGCTAATTCTTTTAAATTAACCCATTTATCTTTATCTGTTTTGCCTTTGGGGTTTTTATTTTTTTCCTTGTATGTAACTTTTATTGCTTCTCATATCTACCTAGGTAAGTACCTGGTTTCTAGCTTCATTTTTGTCCCTGTCTCCCTCATTCTCTACTTTTTTCTCTCTTTCTTCCTATTTATTCTTTCTGACTGCCAACCCTGAATATTCTATTTTTACCTACCTATTGACCATTCAGCTTTTTTAAAGGGCAATCAGATGTATTAGACAGGCAAAGTAAAACAAATGGAACAAATCTTTACATAGTTAAACAAATGCAGCAAAACATAAATACATCTTTACATTGATAACAAAAGCAGCAGAAACAAATGAAGCATACTTTCAAACAGTTAAAGTAATATTTCACAGCATAAACAAATGTAGCACATCTTTGCCTACTTAAAATAATACTCCACAAAACCATTTGTTGAATTTTTTTTTTATTCAGTGCATATTTCTGGCTTCTTTACCAAAATCAGGTGTCAATATGAGTGTGAATTCTAACCATCTTGCTTCATGCCTCTCCTCTGTTTAATTTTAATAGTCTCAGAACCATACTATTTTCTATATCCTTTTACATTTTTAAGATTTCTTTACTTAATATAATTGCCATATGATTCATTTTGATCCTGCTTATGATGGTCTCATAACTGTCTTGCAATAAGATTCAAAGTCCTGAGAGTTAAAATGACAAGGATGTTGATCTCCATTGCCTTTCAGTTTATTTTTTTCTTGCATTTATTCTACTCTAAGGTATAGTGCTTCTGAATCATGTTACAAGTGTTCTCTGCAATATTACCCTCGCTCTTTTCTTTGCCTATGTTGCTTATTCCCATACATTCATATTATGTGCTTTAATCAAATCTATGCCACATTATCTTCCCTATAATTCCTTTCTTATCCTTTCCATCACCTTTTCACACAACTTTATGTGATAAGATTTTTAACCCTCTCCTCACAATGTACATTTAGAGCCATCTGTATGTTTATGGTTTAGGACCATCTCCCAGGGCATGGTTGGCCTTTTATCATCAGCATTCTAGAACTGACCCTTCTTCTCCCAACACTCCTCAATTGCTAATACCTTCTTAGCTAGGAGTTGAACTTTCTTTCCTTTTCTTGTTAACAGGTTTGACTGACCTGATATAGCATAGTCTTGTGCATATTATATAACTGCTATGAGTTTGGATGTACAACTGCTTTTCTGTGTCTGGAAAACACTTTTTTATCATAGCTATTCAATACCTCTGGCTCTTACAGTGTTTTTGCCCTTTTCTCTGTGATAGTCCCTGAATCTTGGGATTGAGCTATGTGATATCGTTTTCTTTTTTAGGTATGAACATTTCCCATTTGCTTCTGCAGTGCATCTTGAACAGTTATGGATCTCTGTGTTTATCATCATCTTGTGTGAAAAGAAGCTTCTCTAATGATCATTTAGAGATGCAATAATCCACGTATATAGGAATCAGTTAAATATTATATCTATGTAATGAAGTAATTGTAGTAGGGTCTCCCATACCCATAGGCCTATCTTAGAAACAGGTTCTTCACCTCAAAAATGGTACTAGGTATGGGTTTTATTTGATTCTAAAATACAATCAGTAAGTGGTTGCCTACTCCTACTCTTATATTGTTTGTGCTTTAGTTGTACCAGAGAGAATACCTTGCCAAGCCAGTCATTGTAACTTGTATGATTCACAGCAGTGTATTGTTGATGATTATTTTTCTTCTTTAGTATTGAGCATACCAAGAATATATTCTAGTATTACAAAAGCCAAAAGTGATGCTGCTTCCAGGTCTATAACAATTTGACATCTCCCTTTTCCATCACGTAAGTATGTGGTGGTTGCCGAAATAGGGTTTTATCATTAGATGTATATTTTTATAGTACATAATTAAATCAATAATGTGACCACTTTTATTTTTCATATTTAAAACATTTGCTCTTTGGATTTCTGCCTCACCCCATCTTTATTTCTTAAAGAAAATATATTGTGCCTAACCAAAATCTGTTACCCATTACCCCAATAGAGCTATATAGTTATGGGTACTTGGGATGCTCCAGGCTTTGGTTTGACCTTTGCAAATTACTTCTGAATTAGAGATCATCACTAGATAAGTAGTAATGTATAATATGAAGATAGATACTAAAACACAATCTAGAATAACTGGAAAGACAAACAACAGTGAAAAGGAAATTATTTTCAGTGCTTCAAGGCTTCATTATTATAACTTCTGACACCAGTATACTATTAAACTAGCCTCATTTCCTCAAATATTATACTTTCATATGTAAAATGAGCAGTCAATAGTTTTGCTAACATAACCCAATTTTTAGAGCTAAGTGTTTGTATGTGATTTGATTCTGAATTTGTAACCCTTTAGACCTCTGATTCATTTATCAGGAAGACAAAATTATTATAGTGTAAAACCCAGCACATGTCTTTGTAAATTTCAGCATTTTGTCCAGTCTTTTATAATTATGTATATGTAGCTTGGACTTTACTTCAGTGGGAAGATAGACAAATGAAAATATTTACAAAATGTATAAAAAGCACTCTTTAAAATGTTCTATATTTTTCTTTTTGCTTAAAAAGGGATAAAACATTATTTTTATATTGGCTGGAAGTGATAGAAACATCTTAAAGAAACATAATTGTGTTAATTATATTTTCATAATTTGTGCTCATTAAAATCTGAAATCATACACAGCACTTTTAATCTCTTTTTAATTATCAGACAAAAACCATTAGATTGTTTACCAGAGATAAGTTGTCATCATTGAGAATGTTTATCGGCCTAGTGTTTAATTTGCCAAAGTATGAATAAAAATTTGAAAAGTCATTGGTGTAGAATTTGAGCTTGTTTTTATACTCTATGTTTTCAAAGTATTTTATAAAATTGAAGTGACCTTTAAAATTGTGATAAACAAAGAGGTTGCTTTCTGGGCAGTGCCAGAGAATTTGCCTCACAGATATGATGTCCTTGTTCCACTCCCACCATTAAGTATTAATAGAAAAGATGATGATGAATAAACTAAATATAATGCTCTGACTTAAGAGTTTATCTAATTTTACTAAGAAAAACATAAGTCAAAGAATGAAGTTCAAAATCTATTATAATTTCTAGTTGAAATAATTGAACAATAAACTTAGAGGTTGGTATATAAAATAAATGAAAAATTAATAAAATAAAAAATCTTAGAGACACATAATGACTTTTTAATTATAATAAGGTGAACATCCATGGTCTGCCACTTTCTCTTTAGGCACTATTCACAAAAATATGTAATGATGTGTTTCTAAGACCATTCCTTAACATTTCTATTTGTACTAGTTAAGTTGTAAAAATAGTCACTCTATTTTATAGTTTTACAGTAGGGAGTTAGACAGTAAGTTAACTATATTCACTAATATAGGAAAATATCATGACTATAAATAAATCAGACACATTAAAATATCAGCTGTGTACTTTCAAGATGATATTTACAAAAGAGGAATACAAATCAACTGTGTGCCAAATAAGTATAATGTTTAGTTCTGGGAATTTGAGAAGTACAGGAATTACTCTGACTGCTATATTGAAAACTTGCTGACATTGAGAAAGTTGGTCGAGGTATTTGTGGTATTTTTCTGTCCATATTATTTATTTAAAAAATGTTTAATTTCAAATGGCTCTGTGTTTAAAGCTACTAAAAACCACAGCAGTTATTAGTGTTTCTCATGCCACGAAGTAGACTTTCCAAGTGACACTTTCTCATTTACATTGTCTGTTGCTGTAGTTAACAACGTTTTCAGAAGTACAATAAAATATTACTATAACAAACACATTTCCTATGAGCATTGGGCATGTTCTGTTGGTGTAGCAAACTACTATAAGCCTCGATGGCTTAAACTGACAGAAATTAGTTCAATAACTGTTTTGTAAGGAATAAATGGGAAAGCAGTGTCACTGATGTAAAGTAAAAATACCAACATGGTAGATTATCTCTGACAGATGAAGAAGAGGATATATGTACTTCCTTTCCATTTTCTCAAGACTACCTGTATTTCTTGGGTTATGGTCACATTACTCCAAATTTCCAAGTCAACATCTTCAAATTCACTTCTTGTCTGCCCTTTTCCATTGCCTCACTTTTAAAATGATATATGCAATTGCATTCAGGGTCTATTGGAATAAGCTATAAAAACTTTCCATATCTCAAGTTCCTTTCACTGTGCTAGATTTGTAAGGACTCCCTTTTCTCCACTCTAAGCAGTTTATTTCAACTGTTGTACAGCTTTGTAAGTTCAAGGGCTTGGAGTCTAGATAAATTTGCAGGTGAAATGTTTCAATTTAGCCACACTAATAATATTTATCATATATAAATGTAATAATACTGTTAAAAAATTCTAATATTTGGATGGCATTGATCTCAAGACATAGAAAAAGATTTTCTGTTGTTATGCTATCCTTAGGTCTCATACTGCTACCAGTGCTGTACTTACTTACTTCTTTTCTCTGAATCTGAATTTTTTTTGTTTTTGAAACAAGTTATTTCACATTTTTATTGTTCACAATTTTTCTCAAAGTAGAGTATTTTATGGATCTCCAATCAAAACAGGCATCAATACTTCCTCTCAGTCTTCAGTTTTCTTTTGATTTCTGGAATGATCCACTGAAGTATACTATGAAAACCCTGGAGGTCTATGAAGCTCTTTGAAGCTATCCATTTAATCACTTCATTTTTCTAGAGAGAAGAAAAAAAATCCATGAAAAGATAATATTTTCCTGATTATTCAAAAACAAGGAGAAAAATATGTTTATCTTCACTATTCTTTGCTTTAAACTACCCTAAGGTTATTCTACATGGGATACAGTGCTACCATTTAGTATTTTCTTGTGGTACCTATACTGCACAAGTTCCAAAAGCCACTGGACTAGGTTTGCATTAAGCAGTGATATTATGTTTAGTCACTTAAGTTTGCAAAACTTGTGAAGTTTCTTGATACCCATAACCTTTACATTTCAGCACCAATGAGTATCATTTAGTTCCTTTCTATGAAAGCCATTTTCTTTTTTAAATTTTAACTTTTCATTAAAAATGTCATCTTCATCAATGTATGCCCCTGCTCCCACACCACTCCCCCTCCTAAAACCTCCAAGCCAGCCCAATACCTCACCCCTCCCCATCCACCCATCCCCTCCCCCAAAAGGACAAGAAGTCCTAAGGTGGGCCAGCCCAGAGCGATATATCCATTCTAGGCACATCCGATTTACTAATCCCAAAGTCAATGCAGGGTTAGGTGTTCTTCTATAGGGAATGGGCTCCAAGGCGCCAGCCCATGAACAGGAACATAGTCTGATCCCACCCCTCGTGGGTCCACACACTGTTGGCAGTTAAAAGCTGCCTCCACCACTGGAGGAACCACCTCCCCCTCCAGATGGATCTCCAATGGCAATTCCCAATTCAGTGAGTACCCCAGAGCATCCCATGGTGATGGGAACCTTTCTCATAATCCCTATCCTCCTGCTCATACAGACTCTCATTCCCTGCTCTCAGTTGGACAAGGAACCCTGCCCAGTGCTCAGCCATGGATCTCTGTCTCCACCTCCATTCCCTGTTGGATGTAGTTTTTGTGATGACACCTTTCTAAATATCAGGAAAATATGTACCAGATCATGTTTATCTAAATAGCTCATTGAATGATGTTTCTCCTAGTATTTTCATATATAGTCTACACAGATCAATCATGTGACAACTTGTAGTGTCAGAGTAAGCTAGAACTCCCATGTAATTTTCAGGTTACTACAGAGATTAGTTTTCTTCTCATCACTGTTCCTTTATGTAAAAGCTGTAGGATAGGAACTTGCATGTCTTCTTTATCACATCACTCACAAATTCCTATTCCTATTTCTTTTGTTTTGTGATCATTTTTTGAATTATCTGAGTAGTCAAGAATTTTAAATTTCAGTGCATCATTGATAATTAAAGCTACAGAGAACATAATGAACTACTAGCTCCAAATATTCTGGATGCATCATATGGTTTTGAGGAGCAATGAGAGTTCTACCAAAGATCTGTTTTTATCCTCAAATAGTAACCTATCAACTTGCCTGAAACTTTAAGAGTGCACTACTATGAAATACTTCTTTTGCATCCTCCATGTCCATCTTTCCTCCAAAGGACAAGCATTCTTTGTAGTAGGGCAGGTCTTTCTAAGATCCTGTCTCTTTCCTTCATGTTACATATTCATCTATGTACCCTGATTTACCCTGGAAGTCTTATATGTATCTAAACCCATTTTTGTATAGTATTTTCTTTAAATGGAAGGCATGAAGATGCATTACCATAAATAGTTTAATTCTTCTCCCCATTTCTTTATGTTTATCCTCAAGTTTGTTGTATATTCATTAATATAAAGATTATGGTGTCCTAAAGAATCTTCAGTAAGATGTGTTCTGCTCTGTTCTGTTCATTTACCATTTGAGTCTGCTATTTAGTGCCTTTCTATTTGGACTGTCAACAAGTGTAGAAAAATATAGTTTCTCCTACATCTGTCTATCAGAACTTGTTTGTTTACACAGTTTGACAAATCAAGGCAGCTTGGAGTATCTTTGCAAGCTTAATGCAATGCTATGCCTCAAAACACATTCTCTGCAATTTGTGGCAGAGGCTCTACTTAGCAACTCCCACTCACTAAGGAAATAGGAAATCTTGACACCCTGCTATTTCAAGGGAGCCCATCAATGCTTTGTTTTGTTGTGCCTGTCCTTGATCAGAGCAATGAGATAATTTTCAGTACCACTCCATAGGATTGTGTTATGTATCCTTGACAAAGGTGGATAGGCAGTTACTCAGTGCTTAACTGCATACTTGTTTTTCAGAAAAGGAGTTATTGGTGGGAAGTTTCCCAGATTTGTTATGGTGATATGCAAATAATCATTTTTACCACCTATATCAGAACATGTTACTTAAACAGGTGAGTTAGAGGTTATATATTATCTAAATCTTGGTGAAAAATCCTGCCTTATCAAAGTCATGTCTGTATAATACATTTCTTGCTATACCTATCCACAATTAATAACCTACTTTTATTAAAAGCATCAGAGAATGCTGATTTTATAATGTCAACTTTAAATCGGTGCAATCTCTGAGCATGAAATGGTACAGTAGTTGCTATCAAAGGAGCAGCTGAAGGTCAGGCTTTGAGATGCATCAATTCTTCCAGCATTGTCTTATAAAAATGGCACTTTATTGTTATTAAGTAGAAGTTCTTAAAAGACCCATTAACTTTGGTGACCACAAAGTAGGATATCAATTATAAATTTGTTTTATGTAAATGGAACTCCCAGATGACACTATCATCATAGTGCTTTGTACCTGTAATCAAAATTGTCAAAGCCACTGTTTGATATCTTCACTTGAATTCTCAGATAAAAATGTAGGGATAGCTGAGCAATTTATATCTCATGCATTGCAGACAAATTGCTTCAATGAAAAGTCTATTATAGCTTAAGAAATTATCTTCTTGAATTTGACACACTGAGGTGGCTTGGAATATAGTTATCTAGGAACACCTTAAATGGCAATGTGAGGCATTTGGGAACTTTGTTATACTTAGTTGCTACACATGACCTTTGGAATCGCAACAGCTATCTTCTAACAGAATAAGGGCACAGAAGGATTTCAATGGAGCACGAAGCACAATTATTTAAATTGAAGCTAAATTTAAGAACTAAGACTTGTAACAAAGGAAAAAGAGATTTCCAAAAAGACAAAGGTGTGGAAATTTATACAAATAAAACTCTTAAAGCAATATAGTCTATCCTGTTCACATTATTTTAAAATCTTTATTCACAAGAGCATTCCCACTTTTATTTTTTATTGTTGTTTCTTTCTAAACATTTGCTAAATCAGGAATTCAATGCCTCAAATTCAAAGGATGCACTGAATTACTGTATTTTACCATAGGCAGTCTATGATTTCAGAAAGCTTTGATTTGCTCCAACTTAATCACGATGATTTGCTTTTTTCCATCATTCAAAATCAAAGCTACTTAATATGATTAAGTTGTCTTTTGACATTTTACCCTACTCTATATTTATCATCTACCATCTTAATTTCAGCATATGGACAAAATTCATGTGCATTAATATTAAATAACTGTAATATTTACCTAGAGATATATCTGTGTGATTTCTGAAGACATGGAAGTAACAAAGTCATTTTTCTGTTAATGGTGTTATTGTCATTGAAATCCACAGAATGTAAAACTTAAGGCCTCCCTTAGTTTCCTTCTTTTCCTGTTTTGACAAAATACTGTGACAAAATTAACCCAAGAATAAAATGGTTTATTTTAGCTCCCATTTCAAGGTGGTGCTGCTACAGTGGGAAAGTCGAGGCTACTGTTCACCTTATATTTACAATGAGGAGACAAAGAGGAATGGTCATGTACATATGTCAGAACTAGTAGCATACAATTTGCTTTTTCTGCTGTTATACCTCCCCCACCACATTTAAGATCAGTCTTCTCACATCAATTACTTTATGAAGTTACTTGTAAAGATGCTTACTTTGTTCATAAAAGCCTGCCTTGAGATGTTCACTGTTTATGTGCTTTGCAATACTTTTCTTAATCTCTCATTTTTCCCATTCATTCATAAAAATAAGGCAAAAAACATCTCTCTCATAGATTTTCTGTGAGAATTTGATGGAAATTCATGAGACTATCATTTTTACACAAGTCATCTAATGTGCCAAGAACTCCTTGTTGTACTTATAGGCTTCTAAATGTGAAGCTAGGATACATTCATGTAGGTAAGTTGTAGACAGAACTTCACATGCAAGAAGTGTTAAATAATGAAGAGTCCCAATTAAAAACAAAAAGTATTTTCTATATTTACAGTTTTAAGAGAATTTTGTGCGTGAGTTAGGCTTGTAAAGGATGATACAATATGGAAAATAAAGATATGTATGCCACAGATCTGCAACAAAACTAGAGATTCTGCATAGATGAATTATGAATGTGAACCCATATGGTTTTCATGAGAATGGCCCAAGCTAAGGAGAGGGTCTTGAAGTACATATGTTAATAGGCTTTCTGAAAAACTTAGCTCTTGAAATGAACGTTAAAAAATTTATTGGCATGGCCTATCTTTCATATGTACAAAGTATATATGTATCATTTAAATATTCAAGAGAAATGTTTAAAAATAAAATTTGGAAGCACTTTATTACAATTTTCTAACATCTTCTGCTCCATAAACCTTGTCAACACACATGAGATGCCCAAAACAAAGCTATGTTGCCACAGTAAATCTCAGTAAATAGTTAATAAATGAAATATGTTTGTTTGTTTAGGTTACTGTGAGACAATTAGGAGAGCCTATTAAGGTAACATGTGATAAAAATAAATTTATAATAAAGTGAATGTAGATTTATTTGTTTACTCAGGAATCATTAATCTTATTTAATACTCTAAGTAGTATAATCTAACAAAATTAAGATAAGGTAGGTGTTTACTGAGAGTATATAATTTTGAAAGTGGTAAACAGTGCTTGTATACACAAGTTTTAGTGTATATTAACAGCTTTCATTTAAGCTTGACAAGGAGTATTTCACTTTAGTGTAGAAATGAGGGTAGTTTTTTTGGATAAGGGACCATTTGATTATATTATTAAAGTTGTGAGCTGTGATTCACTGAGTAAAGGGTATGAAGGAATAAATATGTAAATTTATCAAACATGGAGGAACATTTAGAGAATTGTTTTTATTTTTAAATAACAAAAAGTTCATGCTTCCCTAAAGGTGTGGTGGGAGATATGATCAGATAAGATTCTGGTTGTATTTTTGTAGTGCCGAATTTATTTTGCAATTAGTTATAAAAATAAATGTAATTCAATGAAGTAAATCTTAAATCATGAATGTGATTTAATTACAGGTACACTTTAAAAAGATAAAGGTGATAATGTTCTTTGACAAGGGACAAAACTGGAAGTGGATAGATTAGGACAATAGGACATAATTTTGGAAATCTCTGTAAACTAAACTAAGATAGTTGCTATGAGGATTAAGATAATAGAGTGCACAGAAAGAGAGAGCATCCATAGAATTTGATGAGGTTATGGAGAAAAAGAAATCCTGGATAACTAGAGAACTTAGAAGAAACTGTAGGAAGCAAGATGTGACATTTAGAATTTAGATAATTAGTCATTATCTGTGTATATCTTCAATGCTGATTGCAGTACATCTCTGGTGTCCAACTCAGAAAATGTAAGATAAAACTGTAAAAATTCACATGATGAATAATATATAGTCAAAATAGTATCTGGAAAATCCATTATATTATGGGTGGTACCATTAGAAATAGAAAGAAAAGATAATGGACAACTGTAAAGATCAAGAAAGAACAAATAAATTGTCTAGGAAATAAGAGCTCCTGATGGGAGAGAGATGTTTTGGTAGTCAAAAATGTACACAAAATTGCACCACTAAGAAATTAAATAAAATGAAGCCATCACTGCTTTTCGAGGAACAGAAGGCAAGCAAATAGGGTGAACATGTTTAAAGAAGGTAAAGCATCTGGAATTAAGAAAACAAAGTATATAGGATGGAACTAATCAAATTATTCACTGTCTCCCATTCTCTCTCTCTCTCTCTCTCTCTCTCTCTCTCTCTCTCTCTCTCTCTCTCTCTCTCTGTGTGTGTGTGTTTGTATGTGTGTGTGTATGTAGGTGTGCTTACATGCATATTGGTGTGTATGAAAGTGTGGTTTATGGAGGACAAAATCTAATGTTATATTCTTCCTTACAACATTAGTTCTGGTGGCTATGAAATAAAGACTAAAAATAAGATCAAAATGAAAAGGTAAAGATCATGTATATGATAAGCCCAAGAAAATAATGATTTATTAAACTAGACAAAGGACTTGGAAGCAGTATCATAATAGTCTTCATTTATTTAGTAAGTTTTCAAATGAGGGAAAATATACTTAATTTATGATGGTATAATTAATAATAATTTTATTTTATTTTGTGGTTTACCTTCTTAAAATTAGTTCATAAATTATATACAATGTATCTTGTTTATTGGACTCTTTTTCTTAGGTTTTCTTTAATACCAAGAAATACAATTCATTTCAGATAGGGAAATTCTCTATAGCTCCACGTTGGCCTCAAACTTGTAATCCTTTTACTTCAAATTCCAGACCCTGGTTCAGAAATCAATTTTAAGTATATTTAAAATAATTTTGTATTAAGCTACCCTCATACCTATTTTTGTTTTTCTTTAAACAACTCATGCCTAATGAAAACTGGCATTAGTAAGATCTGAATATAATTTATTAAACTAAGCTACTACTTACTAATTTATGATTTTTTTCTAGTGTGTTTTAATAATGCAGTCAATTCAAAATGTTAATAAAGTTAACACAGTAAACACAGAGGAAAATGGAAGAAGTGGGGATGATAAAATTATACCTGTGGTGCTGAGAAGGTTACACAAATTTTATGGTAAACCTCTGTTTGTAAAATATGGTTAATGATGCTATGGAGATCATTGAGTTTTGTGAATTTTTTCAGAGTGAAGAAAAAAGCAAAAGAAAAATTTATATAATGTTGTTTGACACTGTAGATTCTCAATATGTGTAGGTTATATTAAAAGAATATATATAGCACAAACCATTCATTTATTGTTTGGCTATTTTAGAATGTTAGCAATTCCCTGTACTTAATCAAATTGTTCTTTCAATGTTGCTCATCAAAGAATCTTTGGGCTTTGGCAGCTGCCCTCACAATCAAATTTAGACATATTTTAATATCACCATAATATTAATCTTATACTAGCTACATTCTGTAGAGTATAAGAATATATTTTATCATTGAAAATATGATAATATGTTTCCCTACTATATATTTTTGTCTAATAAACTTACTTGTAATGCATTTTCTCAATAACACTTAAAAATTAAAATTTTATCAAAACATATTGTTACCTAAATTATAAACTTACTTATACAATTAAAAAATTAGTGCAGCATTTTTAATAAACCAATCACTTATGATATAATGAAATAAAAAGTTTTCAGCTCCCACCATAGTTTTTCTTAGTATAAAAAGTAAACTTTACTGTGACTTTCAGAAGGCACTATGGGAGAATAACATGCTAATAACTCTAAGGTCAGGTTGCTTATGTAGTTATGCTATATGACTTTTTGTTACCACCAGGCTTGTTTGAGTACTGACTAAAACATATAACAAATAAAACAAAAAAAGAGCCAAACATGGAAAGATCAAAAGAAAAGATAGTTTTCTACTATAAAGGTATCTACTTTTTTCAACACATGATCTTGGCAATTTGATCCAAAAATGAAAATATTTAAGTCTGAAAACCAAGACTGTGAGCACTCCAGTTTACAAGGAGATATGCACCTTGCAATGAAATACAGTAGACTCTAAACAGAAATCGCTGGAAGCTACATAAGGCAGAGAAAAGAATAGAAACAAAATGAAGAACATCCAGATTTACAGCATCCCTGAAGGCAGCCAAGGGGATGACCCCATTACTTTCATTGAGTAATTTGTTCCATCTCTCTTCACACATACCCTCACTAGGACTTCTAAAATAAAAGGATGCCCAATATTCCTCAGTCCTTTCTATTGCCTCAAAAAGGTTTAGAAAATTTATTAAGGCTTCAGAAAATTGTGCTTTACTATTTTTTAATGGTGATTTAATTTTCCATTATATTTTTCTGTGTTATTTTTGTTGACCTAGATCATGAAATCATATATTAAAAGGACATTTTTCTGAATACAGGTTGTTAGAAATGACTTGGCAAAGACTTATAAAATCCCCAATATCCTGCAGCAATTGAATAAATTACTAGGGTTTTTTTTTTTTTTCTTTCTAAATGCTTGATGATTTTGAAATTTAACTGCTAAGGAAGAAATTTGAAGAAATAACTTTAGAAAGACAAATAATTTATGCCTAAATTATTATAAGCACTTCATAGAACTGAACAACTAAAGCTTAGGCTTTTAGAACTTCAACAGATTTATAACACATACTTAAATCAATTTTATGCCTACATGTATCTTTTTGCAATGTATGATGTAAAAACAAGGCAGAAAAATTTAAATGATACCACTATGACTAGAAAATTTTTGAATAGACCTGTGATTTTTGTAGAATACCATCATTTTTTTCTTTATTGAGAACAAAGCTCTAGTGAGTTCTTCATTTATAATTAATAGAAATCCTATGAATGCTGCAGAGTACTGCCTGGAATCTTTTGTTTCATAAGGGGATTATTAAAACAGACATAGAGAATATAAAACACGTTTGCATTGCTAGGTCAATCTGTATTAAAGGCTACAAATCTAAAGAAATATAATGGAGTCAATATCCTCAGTGAACTCAGTTGTTTGTAGTAAAAATGTGTTACTTTGTCTAAAAGTTCTTGAAACAGTTCAATAAATCAAGTTTCCTTTATATTATCTGATTTTGTAGATAGATACCTTTTTTTTTTTTCATCTGGCTACCTTTAAAGTTTGCTGTGTATAAAAACCAAAAGTCAGTGGCTGATAATCTAATTCTACATATCTAGGTACTGATTTTCACCTTTTTTCCTGGTTTTTCTATACCAACAACTGATTAAATAATTGTCAGATTAATATTACATGGGAAATGACTTCAAATAAGAAGTTTCTGAGAAAATATCTATAATAAAATAAGCTGGAAATTATTGTACATTTGTATACTAAATGGAATTTCCTAGTATTAACATAGAAATTTATGATGTATGGAGGGGGAACATTCAAAAGAACAATTGAGTGGAATTGAAGGAATGGAATCTATTGTGTTAGCAGTGCGTTATTTATAGAATCCATTAGAGCACAGTGAACTCACCATTTGGTACAAAACTGAAGGCAATGACTGCCCCTTTCTCAGAATTCATCAGTTGCCAAAGTAAAATAGGAAGTGTAGGGCCCCATGATACCTTCCATGTTTCATGACAGACATGGTCTTGTACAGGCCCAGTATAGGCAGTTAAAGCTGCTGTAAAATGTGGTGATATATTGAAAATTTAATAAAATTACTCTGGAATATCAGAGGAAAAAGCCAACTGTCCAACTTTTGGTTTTCTGAGACAGGATTTCTCTGTGTAACAATCCTGACTGTTCTAGAATTGTTTTGTAGACCAAGCTGGCCTCAAACTCACAGAAATCCTCCTGTCTCTGCCTCCCAAGTGCAGAGTGTCATGGGTGTGAGCATGCTCTACCTGGTTTGTAGGCCTTGAACTCAGAGAGACCCAGACTTTTCTCTGTTTTTGAGGGCTTGGATTAAAGGCATGGGTCACCACTCCCTCAGCCTCATAACCTGGTTGACTAAGTCCTGTAGTACGAGGTATTTGTCCCAGACTTTTGGGCCTAGCCTCAAAGTTTAGGCCTGCAGACCCACAGACCCACAGAGACACACAGATGCTTACAATAGTTTTAGGCTAATTGGCCTAAGGCCCAGGCATATAACTTGCTAACTCTTTACCCTTAAACTAACCCATGACTGTTATCCTGTTCAACCATGCAGCTGGGTATCTTTTCTTAAAGCAGCATAGTTGTCCTCTGCATCTTCCGGTTTCTCTCTGGCATTCCGCTCTGTTCTGCCTGTTCCTAGTGTCTTCTTAATCTGGTAGCCCCACCTACACTTCCTGTCTGCCTTTGGCCAATCAATGCTTTTTATTAAACTCATAGGCAGGGACAACTATCTACAATGGAACATCATAATCCCCCTACAGAGTCCCACTCTAAAGAGCATTTTTCAACATGTCTCCCTATCTTCTGGTCCCTACATTCTTTTCTGCTTTCTTCTACAATGTTACCTCACCCTTAGAGAGGGACGTTATAAATGCCCTGTGTAGGACTAATCATTCAATGAAAATGCATATTATGTATGTGATACCTTTTATTTATATGCTCAATAGTTACTGTTAACTTTGCATTATTTCTGTCTTTAAGTTCCTGTAGATAGTGCTGTTGAAAACACTTAAATACATCTTTTTATAAACCCTTATTTCCCACTATTATGAGTATATTCTTAAAGTGTCATATGAAAACTATGCAGTTAATATTTGGAGGATCTGGTAAATAATTCTATATTTAAAAATTTGAGGTTGTGTACTCATTAAAATAGTTATATTTTGTTTTGTTTGTGACAGAGTATTCTATATAGTGCAGCCTGGCCTGGAACATGAATTTCCTTGACTCTGACTTCCAAAAGCTATGACTATATATCTGCAATCACCATCAGTATTTGTTAAATTTTTATTCTTCCATTAGGTTGTTTTATGATAATATTTTCTGATTATTTTTTGTGTTTCATCAGTAAACAACAGCTTTCTTGACATTTTATAGAATATAATTCTCTATTTGTTATAGAATATGAAAAATGTATTTAATTCTTAGAGATGAAATGTTTTAAAATTGAAAATATTATTATCATAATTAAAAATTGCAAGAAAGAAACTATTGTATTTCTGACATTTATACAATTAATTTTCTCTACATATCCAATGTCTCATCCATGACACTTTCTCCTGTAAAAACAGACTTTCTTTATATGTTTCTATTAATTTGCCATTAGATACAGCTTATAATATCATCATGCTAGCTCCCATCTCAGCAAGTGCACAAGTAACATGCTAATACATTTGTTAATTAAATAGTTTTGAGATTTAGCATGCATTATTTAATCCCCTGAAGAATATTGCAGCCCAATTTGGAATGATGTTTTAAACCTTTCCTGAAGAGCACCTCATTGGTACGTCATACAAATCACTGAAGTAATGATAGAAATTGCAAATGAAGTTACAGATTACTTAGCACCTTTAACAAATTATCCTTTAGTAGAACTTGAACTTGATCTTTTGTAACAGTTTGTAAATTATCATACATAAGAAAACAAATAATTACAGCACTAAACTCATATGAGAAACACAGCTTAATTCTTTTAGGAGTGAATGGAAGGCACAAAATAGTAAGAGAAATGTATGCAATAAGCAGGAGATGAAACAAACTACATTAGTTTTAAAATTGACATCAGGACAAGGCTTATTGTGATGAAATGACAGATCTGATAATCTAATCATACTTGACAAAGCACATTGGTTGTATGGTATCTTTTAGAGCTTCTACCAGGAATTGGCTAATTTTTCACTACTGGACTTTGTTCTTATATATTCTTTAATTTTGTTCTTGTGCTGAGTTTAGAAAAGCATCAGGTCACAAATGTTAGCTCAGGTATGAAAAAATGTAGATGCAAGCTACAGCCACTGAAATTTCTTAATAGAGGTATGTTGCAAAAAGACAGATTTTCTTAGCCTCACTCCACAGTTGGATCACAACTATATACAAGTAGGTCTACCCATGTACCTTTTTTCAGTAACTATAATTGATTCTCACATATATTAAAATTTGAAAACTCTTAAATTGTACTTTGTATTCTCCTATAATGACCATGCTATAGCAAAATGCTTAAAGAGGTATATATCATTGTTAGGCTTATCTGAATTTAAGTTTTTAATTTTTGCTTCATTGTGATTTCACAATAAAAATCCACTACATTCTTTCAACATTCATTTGCCATGTTTTTAAACTTGAGGTATAAAGTCCTTCTACTCATTGTTTGCTTCAGATTATAATTCAGTTTTAGATCATAATGATGCCAAATTTTTGATCAAATGTTCTCCATTTTCACAGCTGAGTTAGGGTGTTAAATTTTATGATTACATCAACATGCTTGTGTTTGAAGTTTTTGTTTTAATTTTTTAAATGGTTAATTTAGTTGTCAAACTTTGTACATACTACAGTTTTATATTTAAGCATTTTTAGTATTTGTGTGTGTTTATTTGCATGTGTACATGTGTAGATAGTATGCAGAACTGTTTTATATAGGTGCATGTAGCAAAGTGGGTTTGAATCCCAGAGAACAATTTTATGATGTCTGTTCTCTCCTGGCTCTTGTTTTGGGTATCCAGCTTAAGTCACAAGGTAGCACAAGTACTTTTACTTTCTGGTATCCCAGTGTGTTTAGATGTTCCTATAGAATATTGCTTTTTGAAAATCAAATAACAACATATGTGATCATCTTAATAACTTAATTGTTCAATTACATGGAAACATGAACTTTTTAAAGAAAATTACTCATTGTTATTTGTTGACTAGTTTTGTATTTGTTCTATCTTGGTACTCTTTGAATTAAGTCATTTTATCTTGTATATTTTCACTAACTTATTCATGACAGTGTTTCTTGTCCTATGCTAAAAAGAGTTATAGGAACATAATCTGCACAAAGGATAATGCTGTACAGAACTACTGTAACATGACACAAATAAATGTTTCTAAACCCCATTATCTACAAAAGATAAATTGAACATTTTTCACTTAATAGTTTTTTAAGAAAATCCTTATTATGCTGCTGTCTATTTGTTTTATACTTCTACCAGGTATACTGAAGCACAGAGAATGAGGTACTTGAGAGTAAACTTTTTCTTGTATTTATATGGGAATTCTAGACTGTACTGTTAGAGATGAAAACCTGGGATGTGGGATATCTTTCTGTAAGCCATGAATATCATTGGCTAATAAAGGGACTGTATTGGCCTATAGCAGGTCATCTTAGAAGCAGGCAGGAAATCTGAGCATAGATAAAAGGGAAGGAAGGCAGAGTCAAGCGAGACATGATCCAGCAACCCAAGAAGCAAGATGTAAAGAAATAGGTAAACCATGGGCTATGTGGCAAGACAGATTAATGGAAATGGATTGACTTACCATGAGAGAGCTAGCTAGAAATAATTAGTCCTAGACATAGGCCAAACAGCATATAGTTTTTAAGTCATTTTTGAGGAGCTAAGCAGCCGTGGACAGGTCCAGACTGCATTTCTAGGCCTGGCCAAACACTCATACAACATACTTGAGTCATTTTTCAGCCACTGATATGAAGGCAAGTTTTTTTTTAGTTGTTTTGAGCTTAAGTTTCTTTATAAGTAATATCTTAAAACATGATGAGGGAAGTGAGCTGTTAACATAGACCACCTCGCAGCATATGGTCTCCTGTGACATACTATTGTCTATACCATTATTAAGAAGGATTAGAGGTGATCTTATTGTCAGGTAAACAATAGATATTAACAGTGTAGTACAGAAAATATTTGACCCACTAGCTTCTCCCTATTACATTCAGATGTGCTACTTCTCTGTTTTTAAAAAGGTATTGCTCTTATTGGTAGAGGGAATAATAAGTGCATTAGTATGGTAGTCTGAATGAGGATGTTCCCTCTCCCAGGGTAGACTCCTGTATTTTAATATTTAGTTCCAGGTTGGTGGACAGTTTGGGAAAAATAAGGAAGTGAAGCCATGTTTTATGTAGGAGGTGTGCCCCTGGGTGTGGGCTTTGAAGCCAAAAGCTCATGATAGGCCCAATCTCTCCCTATTTTTCTCCAGTTGGTAATATGATGCAAATTCTCAGTTTCTGCTTCAACATCTTTTATACATGCTTGCTATCCTGCTTCCTACCATAATGTTCATGGATCCTAAGTGTCTGAAACTATAAACAAGTCTCCAGGTAAATGCATTTTTTAAATTACTTGTGCTTGGTCATGATGTCTCTTCATACCAATAGAAAAGTAACTAAGACAATTTGTTATAATTTATATAGCTGTGACAAGACACCTAAGAACAAATTAAAATGAAGAAGGTTTTATTTCCACTTATAGTCAAAAGGAATATAGCCAACTGTGGCATACAAGCCAGGAACAAGGTGCTAGTAATAATGTTGTATTAACAGTTGGGAAGCAGGGGAGGTAAAAAGAAAACCAAACAGAGCCATACTGCTTTTATCAAGGATCTACTTCCCAAAGGCAACATCCTTTCTAAGCAGTTAGGAGCCCCTTAACATTTATAAACCAAATGTTCAAACACATAAGCATTTGGGATATATTTCATATTCAAACTAAACAAAAAGTCACACGGCTTAGGGAGAATAAGGAAATCAGAATACTTAGAAATTAAGAAAGGACAAAATAATTGACGGGTCATGTGACATGAAAGACAGGTTTTGGAGTACTTTATTGTTAACACATAATAATTTGTGACAGAAATATTTATACCAGGTGCTTTATTTTTCATTCAAAAAATATTATTAATCTGTTTCTAGTAGAAACATCATTCTCAGTGAGTTGTGTAGGAATTTGTTGGAAAATAGGAAATAAAATAGATTCAAAATTGGATAAAATTCAACCTGAAGTATCTTCAGCCACTTTTACTTACCAACTACTGGTATTTATAATGTAACAGAAAACAGAAAAATAGAGTTCTACAGGTATTGCTTCTATATATTACAATTTTCAATGATTTCATAGTTTTAAAAGTATATAATTCAGGTAGGTATGAATGTTTATAAATATTTATGCATCAATTTGGAAATATATATTTCATGTGTGTGTGAATGATGGCAAATATTTATATATCAATTATGAGGTCAAAATACATGGCTTTTATTATGAATTAATAATTTGATATCAAAGTTTAATAAATTTGTGAGAAATATATTTTTGTGAATAAGCCATACATCCAATGATGTTTATATCAACGATCTTATTTTCAATGGACAAGTATCCTTATAACAAAGACAGTATTATTATAAGGAAGTACATGTGGTATTTTGTTTTTCCTCATTTCATGATTTTATTCAGCATTAAAATGTTCTTGTTTTAATTTCTAAATTAACCTATAGTGGCAGTAAATAGAAATATTTTGGCTTGTTTTATATCCATTTCCTTTTTAGATAACTCCAAGGAAGGAATGATAAAATTCAAAGTAGTCATCATTTTTGATTGAGCTTACCTGGGTAAAATTCTTCCTTCTACCAAGACATTATTTCAAAATGTCTTTCTATGCAAATGAATCACAGTGATTTCTCTATGCATGAACACGTTTATACTTTGATCGAGGAGTCACAGGGATAATAAATTTTAATAGTGATTATAAATTTTAATGACAGAGAATTTTATGTGACCTAAAAAACAATATCTAAAACAAACAAATAGACAAAAAAAGAACCAAAAAAAATTAGTTGTGCAGTTCTTAGGAGTAGCATAGGTTACAATGACAAATGATATGTGAAATATATGCTTTGGATTGAAATAACACATTGGCTTTACCTCATTATTAATAGTAGGTGTGTTAGTAGTGCTATCATTTATATTCCTGATTAAAAAAATGTGTTTAGAGAGTTAAATAATAGACAAAACAAACAAAATGATTAAACTACAAGTGAATACACGTATACGTTGGATGATGATGTTTCATCACCTAATAGGTTCCTATTAACTTGACTTGTTCTATCAATTAGCATAGTCAGGTTGGTACTGTAGTAACAACAATCTCTTAGCTAAGAAGACAATGGCTGTGAGTCCACCTTAACTGGAATTGACAGTGTGGCTGTGCTGTGTGTTATATTCATAGATTCAGGTTTAAGGAATTGTTCACCAAATAGAATGCTGCAGTTCATTTTGGTTCAGACAATGGAAGTGACAAAATATTTCAAAGTACAATTAAATGTAGTGGTTCAAATGTCAACTCTAATATGCCTATCCATGTTTCTTTGATGAAATATTTTTCTCATGATCCTGTCAGTAGCAAAGTGGCAAAGAAGTATAAGTCTCTTCTTTGGCACCCAGTAGGAAAATAACCAGATTTAAAAGAGGAATAATCATCTCTACCACATTTGAAAAAATAAATAAATAAAAGAACTCTGAGAACAAAAGTTCAGGCCTCCCACTTTGTCAAATATAACATGATTAACCCTAGAACTGCCAATTATGAGTTCACAGTGATCTGATACCCTCCACTCAATCCAAGCTGACACCTGGGGCCTCACAAATATGGATAATACTTCTCTGGTCAGAATTGAATTGATAACTGGCAAAAGAGATCCTGCAAGCTGCAGCTCATTTGTATGTCCATACTTAATTGAATTCTTATTGATTGAAACACACACTCATTTTTCTGTTGTCAGGAAAACCTGACAACATAAAAGCTGGTTCAACTATTAAATCAAGATATTCTACAAGATATGCTTTAAATATGCTGCCTGTCTTGTCAGGAGCCTCAAACTAATTTTGGTATTTAACATCTATTTTTTTTTTTTAAACTTTGAAGAATGTGGTGAGCAAGACAACTATATACTAAAAGATTTTCCTGAAAGACTCATATTCAAGGCAAAAGAATTGCTAAATACTATAGCAACACAATTCTTTTGATTATCAAAGTCTAATAATATATTGTGACTTTGAAAGCTACTTAGTCCTTTCTGTGCATCTAAAACATCTGACAAGCAGTTAAAATACAAAAGTACATAAATTTCTGACCTCTGCTTTCAGAGTTTCATTCTGGGGTCAATCAAAAAGAGCATGTTAAACTCTAAATTTAAATTTAAAATGCACTATGTGATTTCGCTTAATGTATAGGCATGAAACTTGATCTTCTGAAGTGTTGTATTAAAAAGCCTATTTATTTTGAATTTGTTATTTGAAACAATGAATTGTCCAAACTTCAATTTTAGCACCTTTGTACTTTAAAAATAAGACCTTCTATTTAGCAGAGCAGAATTCATGTTTGCTGTTTCTGCTTCACTTCTTATATGAAAAATACTGAAACTATTAAATAATTCATAGAGTGGTTTGGAATCCTGTCAGTCTCTATGTGTTTCATATTCTGGTTTATGAGTCAATTGAGTAGGGAATGCATCCAGTTTGAATGTGCTGCACAATGTCATATTTAATATATGCAGAGCCCATTATGGTAGTTGTCCTAATATAAAATTCACTAAAATAAAGCACAAAAATGTTATAACAAACAATTGAGTTGTCTGCTCTAATCCATTTCTTTAAAATCCTGCAGTAATAAAAGTACTAATAGAGTTGATTAAATCATGTATTTTGACTTTTCAAACTAGAGGTAACATGAAAAAAGTACATATCAATTATGAAGCCAATAATTGCAAGATTCCTTCCAGTAATAAACTTGTTCTTTTTGTCTTCAAAGGACATTTACTTAATCATGTTCAAAGATGCCAGTTGCATGCATGTCATTTTGAAATTGAATAAGACTGAATACTAACCTAATGTCCTTAGTTTAATAAGCTATATAAAATGTGAATGCCATGAACATAGCCATCATGATTATTCATTTCTTTACGTTAAAATGACCTTCAATAAAAGTAACAGAAGTAATAGCACTTTATCCATATAATGTTGATATATTAAAATATAAACAAAATCAGTCTTGGATAAGGAAAGGCACTCCTTCACAAGGATTATTCTACGACTGAGGAGAGAAGCTGCTACAGCAGTGAAATGTTCCAATTACGTCATGTATTCTTAAGGTCAGACGGAAAAGAAACTTTTGTTTTGTAGAGGAGCATAGAAATGGCTAGAAAGAAATAGGTGTAGGCAACTGGGGTCAAAGTGTAGCATGATGGCATGGTCACAAGTTGATTTGATAAAGTTTTCTTCCTGACATTAATCAGTGATCATAGGAGCCTCCTAAGCAAGTGGAATATTCCTGTTCAGTATGAGGGTCTATGAATTTCAGAGGTCAAGATTTATGAGAGAGGCCCTAATTAAGTTTTGTGAAACCACTGTGCTAGGTACTTCTGTCTTTGTCAATTGAGAGACACCTGTGAGTCTTATTCAAGTCCTATTGGTAGGACATGAAACCAATAAAAATTAAGGGTTCTATCTACCGTTGCCATTGTGTAAAATCAGAAAATTTAGCCGAGCTTCATCCAATATCTTAGGTATCATCTAGTCATTGCTGGTCCTTGATTTCACACTTGCCTATGCTAGTCACCTTATGCTTAGTGACATAATACTTATCTGCTATTCAGGAATAAAAATAATATCATAGATGGTAAATATGTTACTATCATTTAATAAATGATCAGAAATTAAGACTGGGTGCCAATCAATAATAGAAAAATCAAACCAAGATGTCAAACTGAAGTAAATGGTTTGTTTTTAGTAATTTATGTAAAAGTGGTTATTATATTTTCTAATTAATAAAAATAGTGATTTTTCAAAAATATATTTTGTTTTGCCATTTGAAGACACATAATTAAAAATTAACAGTTTATATATAAAATGTTAATATTAGAAAACCCATTGCATTACGATCTTAACAATGAGACCTTGTGTCATTAAAGGGTTCCAGTAATTAAAATCTATTGAGGTTAGTACACAATAGTTATAAACCATTTCATAAAGATATTAATTCATGCTGAAAATATGGTCCTTTAAAATCAAGTCTGATGAGGAATTTCAGAAAATCACATGTCATATAAAGTGTTGTTATATAAAAAATATATTCTCAAAAGTGGTATATAAATGTGAACTTATATATATTCACTAATATACTGAAAAATTATATAACCAAGGACTAAGACTGTCTAGAGCATTGTTATTAATGTGGAATATATGATTGCTAATTTCCATCAACACCTGTGATTTAGTCATCCTATAAATAATTGAAATTTGTCAAATACAATATATTTTTAATTGAAAAAGTCATCTTCCTGTGCATGGGCTGACACCTTGGAGCCCTTTTCCTACAGAGGAACACCTAACCCAGCCTTGACTTTGGGATGAGGAAATCGGACTTGCCTGGAGTGGATGTGCCACACTGAGCTGACCCACCTTGGGACTTCTTGCCCTTTTGGAGGAGGGGGTGGGGGTATGGGGGCGAGTTTGAGGACTGACTGGGAGGGATTCAGGGGCGGGAGGGAGGAGGAACAGAGGGATGCATGGATAAAAAAGACTTTTTATAAATAGTAATAATAATAAAAAATAATAATGAAATAATAAATTCATCTTCCAAAATGTGTAAATGTCTTCCCATTACTCATCCCCAAGTTTCAAGACTTTATGAGTAGGATTCATATACTGGGGAGTACATGTGCGAGAAAAGGTGTTTGATCTTTAATATTACTACTGAATTTAACATTAAGGCAAAGAAAAATTCTCTACATATTTTCAAACAGATATGCATTTTGTGTTTAAAAATACCGAGACTGAATGAGAACAAGATAGGAATGAACAAGGCCCTTAGGCTGAAATTTTTACAAAAGCCTGACTGTGGAGGAATTCACCTCCCAAGTGAACTCTGATTCTCTTGCTTTTAAAAGTTATGGCAGGCTCTGTTCTGTTTCTTTGGACCATGCTGTGAGATCATGCAGAGAAGTTTGCTATGCTGTCTGTTGACAGGCATTTAAAGTGAGAATTAAACTTGTTCAATTCATATATAAATGAGTATATTATATGCAGAAACTACAGATTATATTTTTGTTGTGTGGTTTTGAACTACATGAATTAAAAATGTAGAAGGAATTTAAATGTGACCTGGACTTTAAGCTAAATTGTTTCTAAGGAAAATACTCTATGATATTAGGACATCTAGAAAACATTGAGCTATAGGGTTTGGAATTGTGAGAGAATTTAAAGGTCATGGAATCTAACCTCTTTCACAATGCAGGAAATCCCTTGTAACCCAGTCTTCGAAACTAGTCAGACAAATTCTGTTTGAATAGCTTCAGTGTTGGCAATTTTATTCCAGCACAGATATACCATATATCATTTTTGAATGAGCCTAACTGTTGATAATTATCTCATAATAAATTGAGAAGTAAGTACCTAGCAAAATACTGGTATTTGATTTGCATGTGTTCTTTAAAAAATATTTGAAAGGAAAATAATGGAAGATATCCAGAAATTTCCGAATTGAATTCCAACTTTGGAGGAAGAATAAATCTTACATTCAATCACTATTTCAGACTATTTATATTTCTACCCTCAAGAACCTTAATTTCTGCATAATCAAAAGGTCACAAGTAAGTATTTCAATGGAAGAGTATAAGTTGTTACATATAATGTAGGTATTTGATTTTATCAAACTCAAGAATTTCATTGCCTTTTAACTATTATAATATTTATGATTTCTGTCATATTTCATGGATTTTCCATGATTTCTCTTCTAATTGTAGTTAAACAAATTGGTTTCTATTCGAATTAACTTATTTTACTTTAATTTATGCTTCTTGTTTTTTCCCCCCTTTGAACTATTTGTAGCATCTATCTGGTGTTTTCATTTGATTAAAAAAAATGTCGCATTGTGGTTTTCATTCTTTGCTGTGCTGGTCATTTTAATTTTTTTTTGAAAGAAAGAACGTATGTGGTGCTTTTGAAGGTTATCTGTCAGAGTACCCAATGGAATTACAGTCAGGTAAACTTCCTCAGGAGAAAAGTACTACATGAGCAATTGAAAGTGCACATTTATACTGTTTTTGTTGCTGGAAGTAAATAACAAGTGATTATAGAATTTTTCATGCTTTCTGAAGTTTATTCTCCACTCAACTGATCTTGTGGTCTACTTTTGGGTTATTTCCAGCCAGTGAGATATTTCCACCTTATTGGTAAGAAAATTTGTGAATTTGGTTTTATGATATGAGTATATGGTAAAGGGATGCCAATTAGTAGTCAGTGAATTTGGAAATTTGACCTCAGCCTCTCACTAATTGGTCTTGTAAATAAATGAGTTATTGATTTATAGTAGTGTTCCCACCTGAAGTCAGTGACTCCTTTTGGGGGGTTGGGGGAGGATGAATGACTTTTTCACAGGTGTTGCCAAAGACCATTTGAAAACAGAGATATGTATATTGTGATGCATAACTGTAGTAAAATTACAGTTTTGAAGTAGCAACAAAAATAACTATATGGTTTGGGGTCACCACAACATGAGGAACTATATTAAAGGATTGCATCATTAGGAATGTTGAGAACCACCAGTTGATAGAAACCTAATCTCTGATGGGTATGAGCAAGAAAAAATAGGGTTTTCTAACCTCTTCTTTTGTATAGCTTGTCTAATATATGTAAAATTCAGTTATGAATTTCAGGCTGTGAATATTCATTCTAGCAAGTGACAATATGATGAAGTTTGTATAATATTCTAGTTTTCATGCTTACTTAAGTTAATGAGAAACTTGTAGTCAGGAATTTTTTGGACCATAAGCTCCCAAATAATGACATGAAGACTTCTTATTAAGTATGGAAGATTGGACTTAGCTTAGACCTGTTCCCAGCAAGACCTTAAAACTTACTCTAGATTCTACCATGTGGCTTGTTACCTCGGCTGAGTATTGTTCATCCCATTTCCTCTGTTTCTGGCTGGCAAATATTGCTTCTTTGATTCTTCCACGGTATCCGGCTCTCTCTCCCTGGAAGTCCTCCTTATCCTCTTCTGCCTAACTATTGGCTATTCAGCTCCTTACTACCAAACCAGTCATAATCCACACAGTGTACAAAAGGATTATCCCACAGCAAAAAACTGGCCCAGAAAGTGCGGTTTTGAAAATTAAAATTTTTAATTAATGCAATCACCTGTCCTATATATTGAATATAACTTATTCCATCAGCTCTCCACTGAAGGTTTCTTGGATAAGTGATTGACTAGTACTGTTTAAATGTCAGATCTCCACTAAAAGGTAGTTTTGGGGTTTTATTTTGGCTTTCCCTTAATGGAACTTTAAAATTACTTTAATGTTGCTGTTAAATGATGTCGGAATATCCTTTTGTATGTTGTGAATCTCAATCTTTAAATAAAGGAGCTGTTTTGGGCCATTACTGGCACTATAGGAAAAGTAGGAGGAGAAATCAGAGCAGAGGTAGGAGAAGCAGGGCAGAGTCAAACAGACTGAGCTAAAGCCTAATGGAGCAACATGTAAAGAACACAGGTGAGCCACAGGCCACGTGGCAGACAGATTAATGGAAATGGGTTGATTTAAGATGTAAGAGCTAGCTAGCAATGGGCCCGAGCCACAGGCCAAACAGCATAAAGTTAATATAAGTGTCTGAGTCATTTCTGGCAATGGCGGGTGGCTAAGGAGTCTGACGTGGCAGGGTCTGGGCCTCTGGCAGCCCGGGACCAAGAAACCCAACTATTACGAAAGGCAAATATCCACTTAATGCCTAAAAAGCTTAAAAAGGGTTTTAGCAAAAGCTAAACAAAAACAACTTCCAAAGTATATATCTAAAACAAGAAATTATACAAAAGAAAGCATTACCTCCAGGTCACACTCAAAATGGTGCCAACAGACTGACAACAGACAATATAAGCTACAACTAGGCCAGTTCCTAAAATCTCCCAAAAGACTTGATAGCATATGATTAATTTAAAGTTTATATTTACTTTAAATAAAGAAAAAAAAGTCAAATGGTTTCTTAGTAGCAGCATTTTCTTGAGTCGGCTCTGCTTGCTGGCCACAAACAGAGACGCGGTTCCTTTAAGAGAACTTACTGATTCAGCTTTATCTGCAAAAACTATACAGTTCTTTAAGAGAGTGTATTTTTAAAGCTCTTCTGGTTAAAAGATGATTAAGGATTCACAATGAAACAGATTCAGATTAAAAAAACCCTATAAACAGGTTACAATATGTATAAAAGATACAGTCTTCAGAGAAAAAAGAAAGAAGGTAAAGAAAGTCTTTAAAAAGAAAAATAGAGTAAAAAATATAATAAGCCATGTAAAGATGGAAAATAGACACAAAATCTGGATTTTGGTTGTTATTGTGTTTTCTTTTAATTTTTTGATTGTTAATGAGCTAACTGCAGAAAGACAATAGATTGCAAATGCAAAGGCTACTAAGTTAAACAAGAATATATATTTTAAAGGTATTTTGATTTTGAAATTTGTGTAAAAGGATTTACTGCTTTGGAAGAGTTCTGCTTTTGTTTCCACAAAAGATGAGAACTTGTAAATTGCTTCCAGGCAAATATGGTTTTATCAACCAAGACCACATGAAAAAAAATCTCTGATGAGAAGAGATGGCAATATCAGCTTCAGGGCTACAGACTAAGATGATCCAGTCTCAAAAACCCATGAGATTTTCAACGCCCCATAATCAATAAGACATAGTAATGAAACACTATGCCCAAATTCCCAAAATATTGTTTATAAATGTTTGTTTCCCTTATAAATGGTTAATGGTCATAATTAATCTCTTTCTAAGAAGAAAAGGGAGATATGATATATGAATGATTTTAAAAAATTATATTACTAAATTTACTTTGATCAAAAAATCAGCTGTTAATCTCAAAATGTTTACATTGGTATAGATTTTGGTTTATTGATACAAATTTTAGGTCAATTCTCTTATACTATATGTATTTTTCTACTCTTGTTTAAGATATGATGTATATTTAACTGATTTAAAATTGTAATGTATAATTAAAGTGCATGTTAGTTAGATTTTTATGTATACAAAGATATAATTCAATTAGATAGATAATCTTCAAATACTTCTAAAACCTAAAAAATATGACACTTAAAATATTTTTAAAATTTAAAGACTTTTCTAGACAGTGAGACAGGTCAGTTCCTGGCAGCCCCAATCTACTTCAAGAGAAAAAAAAAGGGCATTGAAGAAACTCCATATAGAGTCTACTCTATTTGTGACTTCGGTTAGCCACTAGACATGAACCTGTTCTTATATTAACTACTCGACAATATGCTGTTAAAAGTGGACATACAGGATCCATATGAAGATGACCTCTAAACTTTGGCAAAACAAACCAAGATGGTCCTTCATGTTCCTGCTTTGCAGAGAAAACTGTCATTTTTAAAAACTCGAAAAAAAGCAACTGATAAACTGTACCAAATTGGGCAAAACAGATTTCCTGTTCACTGAAATAAAAAGAGACTCTGGGCCTGTAAGCTGAAGATGGATGCCCCAACTTTATAAAGAAACTTTCGGTGACTGTCTAGACTGATAGGTGTCATCTCTGTCATTTCTAGATTTTAAAAGTTGCTTGCACTTCCAGTTTACTTGGGTAAATATATCCTTCTGTGGTCTTTGATGTAGTTAAAGATTAGATAGTTATAGGTACAGTTTTTCTTAGTCATTTGTAAGATATATTAGATATGAAACTTTAGATTCATAAAGATAAGGTAGATAATAAAATTATTTTCTTTAAGTTTGCTAAATACAAATAGACTATATGTTATAACTATAATTCTTGATTTATAGCTGTTTTATTATATATAATTTTACTTTGTTAAAATTAAAACTTTTCTTTTTGATTAGACAGGAAGGAGGAGGTTATGTGGGAATGTCTTTCTGTACGCTGTGAATATCAATATTTAAATAAAGGAGATGTTTTGGACCATGACAGGCACCATAGAAAAAGTAGGAGGAGAAATCAGAGCATATGTAGGAGAGGCAGGTTGGAGTCAGACAGACTGAGCTAAAGCCCAAAGGAGCAACATGTGAAGAACATAGGTGAGCCATGGGCCACATGGCAGACAGATTAATAAAAATGAGTTGATTTAAGATGTAAGAGCTAACTAATTGTAACGGGCGGGTGCCCCTAACTTTAGCGCCCCTAGATACCCCAAGACCACGGCTAATGACCACTGTTAACTTTAAAGAAAAAGAGAGCTTAATGAATGATATACCGGTACACATATGTGCAGGCTCGAGGCACTGTGGAAGCCAAAGATCCCTGAATGCTTTCAGAGTAAAATTCTTATACCACACTCTGAGTATGGGAGGGGATAGGAAAGTTACAAGAGGGCAGGGCCAAAGGTCAGCTTAGGGTGGAGTTAAGGAATGCTACAGGCAGGCAGGCATATTTCCTGTGAAACAATAGGAGTCTTGGGCAAGCAAGGGACCACTTGAGGATATTCATTTCTTGGAGCAATAGCCACAATGGGAGGCAAGGTTAGTCAGGTGGCCAAGCAATTCAAGAAGTAAATCCTTATCTTGGGTGGTCCCTCTCAGAGTGATTAGTATCCAGAAAGTCAAGCTGACCTGGTGTGTACCAATTGTGCAGTTGAGCAAGCAGCCATTAATCCTGTGAACAAAGCTTTTCTGAGAACCTGAGTTCTGAGCAAGCTGCCACTTAACAGTGGAACCCGAAACTTTGTCAACTTTGGCTAGTTTCAGGGACCTCAGAAAGGGGGTCGGGGGGAAAGAATCAAACAGGATTTTTCTATCTTCACATAACAATGTGCCTGAGCCATAGGCCAAACAGCATAAAGTTAATATAAGCGTCTGAGTGATTTCTGGGGGCCTGAGCAGCAGCGGTGTGCCACTAAGGGGTCTGACGCAGCAGGGTCTGGGCCTCTGGCCACCCGGGACCAAGAAACCCCACTACTACAGTTAAGTGTAATACTAACATAATCTTGGCATTCTACACTGTTTTATTTTTTTCAATTTTATGAGGTTTACTAATAATTTAATGAACAGTATTTGCACTTAATGTTTAATATTGCTAAAATACAGAGAGATAAGTACATTTCCAAGCCTCAGAATTTTTTTTCTTCATAGAGAATCAACTTAAAAATATAAGGAGCAAACTGGCTTTGTTAATATTCCTAAAGCATTCAAGATGGCATGACAACTTAATTGAGTCCAAAGCTAATAAATTGTTAGTAAATTATGGTATTTTGTATATGATCAAAGAAAACTCTTACTCCTGGCTTGTTTGGTTGTAAAACAGAGAAATATGGAGCATGTCATGGTTCTAGATTTGGGAAAGATGTTATTGATCAACTTAACATAAATGATGAAGAGAACTGTAGTTAGGACACCATATCAGAACAACTAAAATGAGCACCAATGCCTGTAATAACAATATACATACTTCAGAACTCTAGGAAGGTTGCAGAGAAAACACAAGATCATCACATTTCCTATGTCACATGCCAATGGCACATTCTCGGGAAATATTGAAGAAGTCACCAGAAAGTTTGAGGCAGTTGTCTCAATCTGAGCAAAGATAGTACTTTGAGAATGAGAGCATAAAAAAGCTGTTTTGGTTTTAAGTGGGCAAATTGCTATATGAACAATAAAATACACAGCAACAAAAAATAAGAAAAAACAAAGTTAATATATAGGCATTGATCCTATGGCAATGTAAGATGGTGAGGAACAGGATAAATAATTAAGGAAAAATCTTAAAAGATGATCACGGAGGCAAAATAGAAAATTTTAATGGCAACTGCATAAAGTGACTATGAATTCATGGCACCTAATGGACAATGTGAAAAATATAAGAAGCTAAATCGAATGGTAAAGACATAGAGAAAAACAAATGGTTTTACACATGGCTGAAATCACCAATTTAAAATTAATTGTTATAACCACAACTAGATAATTATGAAGACAAACTTATAAGCTGTTATAATACATGCCAAGGCTTTTTTAAAAATGGTTAGAAATAAAATCTTGGACATGCATCTATTTTTATATGCATATAAATGACAGTTTTATACTTTCTGAAAAATTTTTATCAACATCTGTTCAGTGTACTTTTTCATTGCAGATGAATTTACTATTACTGAATAAATAGATACTTCTAATGAAATTATTGGTTATTCCTGACTTTATCAAAGATAAGTATTGAAAGTACAATAAAACAAAATATAAATCATAAACATACAAGTAAACATATATAATGAGCAGTTTGTATTTAGGTAGCCAAGAATTTGTGAGAAGGATAGAAGAAAGGAAAGGAAAAAGAGAAAATGATAGTTATATTCTATTTCAAAAATAAAAATAAATAAACCTGTTTTAATAATGGAAAGTTTCTTGATCCATTACTCTGTGTGGTGCCTTTAGGTATGTGTTGCTAAAACATACTTGAAATGTACCTATTATGAAAGATAAACTGAATGAATTCAATTTGAATTTATACAACCAAATGTAACCATATACTGGACAGATAAAAGAACAAAGTCTGGAGATATAGCTAATCACAAAAGCATAAACCTGGATTCCAAGGAGTTTGTACTGTGTTTACTGGTTTAAACTTTGTGTAATATATTCTTAAATTGATGTTTTTCTTAACATTATATTTTCAATGTAATATTTTTACTTAGAGACATAGACAAGTCATAATGAAAACTTTACATAAATCTTATTTCCTGCTTTATAATGTTTCCAAAACTTTGAATTTTGTAACTAATATCCAGAATAAAATAGTAACTATTCCCTGGTTTTTTATATATTTAGTTAAAATATAATTGTATCATTCCCCCTTCCATTTCTTTCTTCCAACCTCTCCAATGTTGCTTTACTTTCTCAAAGTAAAGTAGTTTCTTTTTAAATAAAATATATACATAAAAATACAAACTACTGTTTTTATTGCCTGAGCTGACCACTTTCATTTAGTGTTTCACATCTTTGTACTCATTTGAAAACCATAGAAGTAAATTTTTTCTTTAATGTATATGTATTCTTACAGGTGCATGTACATGTATGTATTTGTGCTTCTGTGTGTGTATGTGTGTGTTGGTAAGCATGCATGTGTGTTTATATGTGTGTGTGTTTATGAAAGAGAGAGAGAGAGAGAGAGAGAGAGAGAGAGAGAGAGAGAGAGAGAGAGAGAGAGAGAGAGAGAGAGAGAGAGAAGAGAGAGAATAGATTATGGAAATCTGGGAACAACTAGTGTCATCCACGGGAATGCGATTTATCTGCTTCAAGGTAACATGGGATTCAAAAATGTTTGCTGCTACACACTTTTTTCTCTCACAGAAGGTCGGGTGATAAAATTCAGTTTTTCAGGCTTGGAAGGTAAGTACTGTACAAATCAAGGTACCTCCCCAAACCCTAGGAATTTCACACATATATGGTTCTAGTGCTAGTTAATCCTGGGGTTTCACATATGGTAGGCAAGCATTTTACCACTGAGCTAGACTCTTGACAATACAGTAATATTCATGTAGAATTTTCAACTGTACAAAAGGGTTGAAATAAAGTCTTCTTGTGTAGCATACTGTCATTTGTTGGCATTTTGTGCTTTTGGTCCATATTGCTCTGCTCCATCTATATATGTGTATTTATATGAACATGTATAGATATATTTATTTTTCAATGTCTATCTTATTAATTATTAATGTCTTGTTTATCCAGGAAATAATGTAATGAAAAAACAATTTTATGATTGTTATAATTACTTTCAAGATTATTCAAGGGTTTATGTTGATTCACATATAAATTTAATATTCATATTTATTAGGATCATAAATAATTTTCTGAACTTATTTTTCACTTTTTATCGGTAGTATAAAATATGTAAATAATGGCCTTCTAATGAATAGGGCTATTAATTTTACTTTTACCTAATTTCTAGTAATACACTATACAGGAAAACCCAACAATACCAACCAACATTATTTAGTAATTTGACCATATTTTCTTATTATACTGAGAATTATTAGTAAGTTTCAGATCTCAATCATGATGAATTAATGTGTGTGTTTGTCGAAAGATCATGTATAATTAGTTGTATCATCCTAATAGTTCACTCACTGGTGAAAACCATGCAAAAATGTTAATCTTAATGATATTTCAGAAAGCTCTCTGAATAGGCAGTCAGCCTCTTAAGACAAGGTTAAGGTCTTCACTTTAGCATTAATGAAGAGCAAAGCAAAACTTTAGAAGTAAAATATTTGTAACTAATTACATTTTACTGCTATACCATGGCTGGGTTGGTGAAGATGCAGAGGGGCTGAAAAGCATATATGACACCACATAATAGATTTTCTTACTGCATATAACACCATGAAAATATTTATTCTTAATATAACATTTTATCATTCATGAAAGAATACTTTTAGAATTATGGAGAAAGACAGTTTTTGGAGATAGCACTGAAATGAAATGTGGATATTTATGTATGGGAATCAGTTCTGCAAAATCCATTACAAACTGCTTTTTGTCATGTCAGTACTAGGATATTTTCTCATTTTTTGTTTTAATTCTTTTCTTTTATTTAAAAATAATAGCACTAGATACTTTCATAGTATTCTGATTTCTTTAGAAATTTCTTTTTTTTCAGAAATGAGTTCTAATTGTAGTTATTATGCTAACATTGGAATAAGAACAAAACTTACAAAAGTTAACAAATACAACTGTTTTTCTCCCTATGTCTACTTCTTATATTTATTTATATATGTTTATTTAATTAGTATGTGTTGTTTGTGTGTGAGTGTGCATACATGTGTGTGTGTGTACTTGCATGCCCCACTGTGTACATATGGAAATAGAAGTGAAAAAGCAACCTGTAGGAATGAATTTATTCTTTCCTCATATGAGTTCAAACAGACTTACCTGCTGAGCCACCTTCAAAGCTCAAACTTACTTTATAGACAGCAAAATTACATTTGTAGAATGCAGTTTTTCTATTATCATAAAATTAAGTTTCAGGTTAAAGTTACCAATTTCAATATTAACTTGAATAATTACTTCATGGTACAGTAATTTTATTATAGAGATTATGTCTAGATTCTCTAATTTCGATGATTTTCAGGGTCAGATAAAATATTAAATTACTAGGTTGCTGTATTATACCATTAGTACTCTACCAATAACACCATATGCTTAATTGTATTTTGAATAGATGATAGAATATAATTGTGACTTTGCATTTGGAAAAAGCCACAGTATTCTTAGAAGATAAGACATTATCATGTACCAATGAAAATATACATTGAAAGTTTACATGTATAAAACTTAAATAATGTGTTTGGGTGACAGGTAAAATATAATATTATTAATGATAAAAGTTATTAACATTAAAATATTTGTGGATGTGTGACACACCATGTTTATGAGGAGATTGGCGTAATATATTTTCAAATAAAACATTTCTATGTGAATTTGATAGAGCAGACTTGAAATTATTAAGCTGATATTATCTAGAATGAAGCACATATCTAGTTTTTATCTGATGATCTACTTTTTTACACATCTTTTCTCTACAAAATCTTTTAAGTTATTAAGCAGGCTGCCTAAGGGAGAAAGCATCTCCAGGAAAAATAAATGTAATATCTTCTTTAGGGGTTTTAGTACTTGGCTACAGTTTCTCCTATCTTTCCTAATAGATTCACTCTCTTTGTTCACCTTTCTAAAGGACTCATTGTAAGGAAGCTTTCCTACAGGGCATTTACAGTATCCAGAGATGGCTGGCTCTTTTTCCCCCTTAGGCTAGACACTTCTTTGCTGAAAGAAGCTTTTTTTTTTTTTTTTTTTTTTTTTTTTTTTATCAGCTCCTATTGTGCTCTGTTCCCACTGCCATAAATCCTCGATATTTTCTTAAACAGAATAGATTATACTAGAAATCTGGTTCCAATAGAGTAGTACTATGGTCTTTGAATTTACATCTGGATTTTTGTTAGGTTGTTTTTGTTTTTTTCCTCCTAATACCTATAAACTGATAGTGGCTTGAAGAGAACTTGCTTTCTTTGTTATTTTGTTCATTTCTTGAGCTTTAGTGATAAACAAGGTGAGATAGTCTAGATAAAAAAATATCTTAAAGAGCCATGAAATCTTCTTTCAATTTAGAACAAACACCTTAGCTTAAATGTCTCTGATACTTTGCACATTTAGGGTCTTACACAAATAATTCATATTATGTAAATATTTCTCTACTGTAGAATTTAGATCTGACTTGAAACCACTCACTTTTAACATAGATTTAATATTTTCTGGCAATGAATTGATAACGTATTTTAATTTCATGGCATTTAATTACACCTAGTTTTATAATAAAATATTCCTGATTGCATATTCATTTATGGTCAATATAAAGTGAGATTGGGCTCCAAGAGAGATGTGCTAATTATAGAACAATCTATTTTATGAATATTTTATATGTATTTTAGAGAATGATATATTACACTTAAATTTTCAAGCATTTAAAATACCAAAGAATATTATTAAGAATACATTCTCTTATTTATTTTTTGCTCTAAACTGCAGCATGGACTCATTTTTCCACCAAACATTTATTTTTCAAACTATGTTATAGCCTTGCTCAAATAAGACATATTTTCCAATTAGTTTAATAATTCAGAATAACTTAATTTGTTATTACATTTAAAGCATAAAAATGTTACTGAATAATATTTAATAAAGTAATGAATATATTATGTGTACCCATTATAGTAATTTTATGCTGTTTTTGAAAAAAGGATCTCACTCTGTACCATATCATTGTTTTGAAGTTTCCACATGCTGACCTACTGCTTGTAGTTTCTCTCCTTCAGCATCCTGAAAACAGTAACGCACTTAATATATTTTAAGTATTTTATAATGACAGTCTTCATAGAAAATGTTAAGCAATCACAAATTGGTTTGCATCACTGTAAGTCCAAGAGGTCTATTCCATCAACTGGGCAACCAATAATCATTTTTCCCTTAGTATAGAGCACTGTTGAAGTTGTTATATAAATGGATGATACTAATGTGCCTTTTAATTTGTGTAATTTATTTGGAATGCTTGAGTACCAGAGGTGTTGGTTACTTCACATTCTTGCAGATTTTGGAATATTTGAATATTCATAGTTACCTTACAGCTCACACATATACCCAAACAATAAATTCTTTGGTTGTTCATATATACCTCATATATATTACCTGTAATTACTTATATATAATTTAAAAGTCAACTACAATTTTAGAAACAGAGCAGTTTGAATCACAGTTGAATGGGCTATGGGAAATGGGTTCATATCCGTCCCCCAAGACTCTGAAAAGTTGTATTATGTACTTGTTATTTAACTGAAGTCTGTCATAAGATGTCAGTTGCAGAACTGTACATTGTATATCATGTCAGAGTCTAAGAAGTCTTATATTTTATATTTCAAGTTTGTGGATTGTAGATGCTCAAACTGTAATACATAAATGACAGTTAATGAATTTGTAGACTATAATAATCTTTTTTTAAAAGCGATTGGTTCCCTACTAGTAATATTCATTCATACTTTTATTGAATATGCAGCCATAGGTGACTTGTATGTGAAACCAATTAAAACATTATTAACAAGCTCTGATGACCAAGAGTTACAAGATGATCTTTGATCTAAATATCTTTATATTATGCGAACATTAGATCATGCCAATGTAAAAATAATTTTTTCAAATGAGTACAATTTATAAATACATAACAAACATGAGGCCTAAAAATATAATTTTAATAATATGATGGCTACAGAATTATGCTGAAGAATACAACAATTGAGCCATTTAAGGAAAAGGAATAGAATTGCAGGAGCCAGAGGAGTTGAGGGTACCAGGAGAGTTCAGCCTACAGAATCAACTAAGAATGGCTCATATGTGTTCACAGAGACTAAAGCAGCAGTCAAAGAACCTGCATAAGTCTATGCTAGGTCCTTCACATATATTTTATGGTTGCTAACATTTTTGTGGGACTCATAACAGTGTGAGTGGAGTTAGTTGTCTCTGACTCTTTTTCTTACTTTTGGGACCCTTTACCCTCCTGTTTGGTTTCTTTTCCTAGCCTTGATATTAGTCTTTGTACCTACTCTTACTGTATTTTATTATGCTGTGTTCAGTTGATATCGCTGAGTAGCTTGCTCCTTGTTCAAGAGAACCAGAGGAGGAATGGATATGGGAAAGAGGAAAGATAGGGGTGACTTGAAATAGGGAAGAGAAGGAAAACAGGCTGAAATTTATTATATAAGTAACTAATAATAATATTAATAATGAAATGCTGTAAGAATCTATAATAGGAATCTTATTTTTTTAAATTATTGAAAATTGTTTTTAAGTATTTTCCATGTAATATTAAATAAATGAAACAGAATATAGCAATTAGATACAGACCTATATAAACCATAGATGCAACACAAATATTATCCAAGCAAACATAAGTAGACTATGTTTAAATGTTATTATTTTGATTGCACACACACATAGTGATGCAAATTAGTGTGGTTTTTCTTAATAGGTAGCTCCTTTGTCTTTGGGGAGATATAACTGAAGTTGCTCAATTATAAACTATGCAACTTTGCAGAACTAACAGAACTAATAATAGCTGTATTTTTCTTCCCATTAGTACTATAAAAAGGTGTTAATTTTTTTCTGCATCATTGCAAGCTCTTGTGATTAAAATTTTTACTATAGTCAATTTAGTGATGTGGTTTTATTTTTTCTTTCTCTATTCTTTCATAATAGAAAAAATATGTACTGATTGGCTATTTGTGTGTTTTGTGCTGAAGGTCTGTTCATATCCCTTGGTCATTATAAAATTTAATTGCATCCATGTTGAATTCTTAGAGTTCCATTTTTCCCTTTGTTTTTAAAGTTAGTTTTGTTAGTTCTTTGATAATTTGATGCTTGGTGGAAGGCAATCAATTTGTACTGAAGAAACAGGTGAGAGCCCAACATGCTGTAGGCAACCGAAAGTCAACTGAGACACTAGGCAGTATCTTGAGCATAGGAAACCTTAAAGCTCACCCCCATAGTGACATACTTCCTCTAAAAAGGCCATACCTACTCCAACAATCCCACTCCTCCTTATGAGATCATGGGGCCAATTACATTTTAAACTAACACATTTGTATAATTATTGATTTTGGCTCAATAATGATGTCATGTATCAGTCTCATCTTCTGGACTGGGCCTTAAATTAAATTAGAAAAAGGTTATTCCCATAGCATCTTGGCAAGTATTTATTATACCAGTGGTTATGCGTTGCTCACTGAACAAGTCATTATTGTAATTCATAGGCTCATATTTGGACTAGACTAATGTTGTTTTTTCCCCCCTACCAGTAGTATGTATAGCATCATCTAGCTCTATGAAAGCAAACCAGTAAAGATTTACATCAGATCAGTATCAACTTGAATTTTTCAAGTTGTATGACTTAAGTATGTGGTGTCTTCTGCAATAAGGACTTACCATCGAGTTGCAGAAGGTAAAAAAGAGCAGCAAGAATAGGTATAATATAGAAGCATCTTTAGGACTTTGTTGGTCAAAAACTTGGATGAAGTTACCTATTTCTGGAACTGAGCTTATTTGTTAGCCTCTTCTGTCTAGTAAGTGGCAGTTTGCCTATTTTATGATAACTTTATTTTATCTCATTTTACATGTGTGAATTAATATATTTTTTAAAGTTTCTATAGAAATAGGTTCTACAAGATTTCAATTATTTTATATTATTTATACCTTTATGCTTTTTTGTATATTCTATAAATTCTGTGTGGTATTATTTATAAATATTTTTCATTGTGTTTTCTATTTCAAATTTTTTTACATTTCAAAAATAATTTTGTGGTATTATTTGTAAGTACCTAAGCCCACAATACTTTCTCATGTTTCATTCCAAGACTGTCATCATTTTAGTTTTTATATTTAAATTTGTGGTTTGTTTTGACATAAAGTTTGTGTATGATGTGAAAAAGTTTCAATCTCATTCTTTTATCTGTAGATATTCAATATTTTCTGCTTGATGCATATTTTATAGTCCACTAAAAACGAGTGGTGGTTTTAAATTGTTGATGGTCACGAGTATCACCTAGAGTTCATGTTGAAAGTACATATCTTGGTATAGTAGAGGAACTTCAGCATTAGCAAGTTCCCAGGTGATATTGCTAGTGGCCCCAGGACATTTTGAATTGCAAGAAAATAGACAACTGCTGAACAAGTAATTCTAAGCACATTCTAAGTATTCATTTTCTTCTATTTACCTCTGTGAAAATTGGATTTCCTTACTTCTTCCTATTGTAGCTTCTATACTACTTTTAGGAGCACATCTCATTAGGTTCATCCATAAACAAGAAAATTGCTAGGTGATATTATTAAGCTTGACGTTTCAGTTCCCATCACTGATCAGCCCATTGGCTACATTACTTCCATTTGTTGACCTATTAGATATAGCTAAAGCTTTTAGAAAGCTCAGTGAGTGGGTAGCTATTTCTGCAGAAGAAGCTAGAGGCTTCCTACAATTTTACAGTTGCTTTGCTATGTAATTTCAAATATAATTTGATCATCTTCTATCTTAAATGATAATATCTAAAGGGGCAGTAAATTAGTAGGAATCAGAAATCTTACAAATGATTATTACTGTGTAGTGCTGGGCTAAGGAGTGGGAAATTGAGTTTCTGTTTATTACCAAATCCTTGTGTTTCAAGTTCAACAGTTCTAGATAATGTGTGGTTTTAGTAAGGGCAATTATTGGAACACAGACAGTCTTAGTATAAAGACTATGGATTAGGCAGACTTTGGGAATATCCCAAGTCTTTGTGGGTGCTTTCTCACTTAGAAATTGTGAAAATTAGGTACCCTGTAGAGCCATTTGAATCATTTGGTTTTTGTAACAAACTATAGGTGCTGCATTTATGTTGGTTTTCCTTCCTTTCTCAAATTTTTTAGAGAAAAATTTTCCTGAAATTTACATATAAATTATCAAGTATAAAAGGCCCAGTAAATTAAGAATAAAGCAAGATGCTTCTAATGGAAAGAGAACATTGTTTTTCTACAAAATTAAGGCTAAAGATGGTTATTCTTAACTGGAAAAGAACTTAATTGTGATATTTCCTGAAACTTCCACAAAAATAGTGATTAACCAAAGTGCATGTAGTATTTAGCATGCAGCAATGTAAAGGCACATTAGTTAATTTTAAAGGAGGAAGAATACTATCTATTATATCAAAATTACATAGTGAATGGTTTAGAATAAATACTAAGAACAATAGAATGACACAATTGACAAAGTATCAGATAATGGACACCATTTATATTATGCTTAAAGTTGAGCTTCCATATCCCATATTTTAGATGCTTTTCACATCAACATCAACATGGCATTTCAAGGTACTATGTTATTTCAGTGTTCTATTTCTCCATCTAAATAATCATAAACTTAATGGCTTAAAACCAAATATATTATATCAAAATCTGGATATGTGAAGTCCAAAATGTATCTCAATTATATAAAATTGAGATGTCAGAGGTTGAGTTACTCCTACAGACAATAGGAGTAATCTATTTCTCTGAATTGTGATTCCCATACTCCATCACCAATGGCCGCCATTTCGAGTGTTATAATTGTTACTATTGCTTATGCTTAGCTCCATTTTTCTTCTTTTGTAGATTTTCTGATTAGATCTCCCTCCCTGGATAAACCAAGACATTTCTCCAATTTTGAAATTAACAGTTTTAATTTCTATTACACCTGCTACCTTATAGTTCATCTACTTGGAAAATTACCATTAATAGATATTACAAATTAGGAACTACGGTCAACATTTTCTTTATGTATGACATTATTATCCTGAAATACCATGAGCCCTTGTTATACCAATCTAAATGTTCCATGTTAAATTCTGCTGGTATAAAGAATTGTTATAAAAAACTTAAATAACAATACCAACTGCCATGTTAATGTAGATAGTACAAAGCCCCTCCAACAGATGACAATTAATGGCTACTAAGAGAGGGAAAATAAGCTCTCTTTAGGGATAAGCCTCCTGAAACATTATTTAGTTTAAAATGGTCAGTTCCAAACATATATGTATAATAACAACACTAAATGAACTCAGAATGTGGTATTTATGTATGTGCTTTTGTATGTGGTGTGTGTAATAATAATTATAAGTCAAGAAATTCACAGGGAGTTGGGGGAAAATGAGTTTGGAGTGGGGAGAAAAAAAGTTCAAAATGATGTAAATACTGCATTCAAATGTGAAACCCTCAAAATGTTTTTAATTAAGAAAATAATGAAAATAATGTTTATTCAGACAGTTATTATTATTTATTCATTTACATATCTATTGAGCTGCTAATGTAGTTACAGTGGGGATGATTGGCTCAGGTAATATCAAATGAAAATGAAACTGATAGTAGGAAAATAAATTACTTTACTACCAAATTGTGCACTTAGCTATAATTGATATATATATATATATATATATATATATATAATTTGAATTGTTTTAATTATACATAAATATTTCAACTTAACATGATAGAAATATTTCGTGGTCCTCCTTTAAGAATGTAGCTCTCCATTTTAACATATATTTTTAAATTCTGTTATTTTTAAGACTAGAATTACAGTATTTCAATTTCACTTTTTTCCCTCCAAACCCTCTCATAAATTCCTTCTTTCTTTCAAACTTAGGGCCTCATTTTTCATAGTTATTACATAAAAATATGTACATGTACATTGTTATAGAGATAGATAGATTCCTAAATATAACAAACTTTTTCAGTATAATGTTACTTTTAAGTATGTTTTCATGCCTGACCATTTGGCACTGAATAACCACTTGGAATGCTCTTTCATAGGGAAGCTTATTTCTCCTACACTCCATATTTCTTCATTACCTGTAGCTCTTTGAGTAGATTTGAGGCTTCTTTGAGCTTTCCTTCTTCATATTATCATGTCAATTGTTATTGTCCATTTTCATTTTTTGTGTAATCAATTTTGTTATAAGACACATTAAATACAAATCAAAATGGTGATGATTATCCAGATACCATAAATCATTATGTTCTATGTCATATATCCTCTGCTCCACATACAGCAGTTAATATTTAACAGAATTAATTTAAATTTATTTAAATTATTTTTATTTAATTTAATAATAAATTTATTTATTTAAACTAAATTAATTAATTTAAAGCAGAATTAGACATGAGAATTCAATTGACTCATAAGAGTTGCTACTTAAGATCAGTAGTCTAGTGGAATGGCATCAGATACTCTGCTAATAACATCTAACATAGCTGTTTCTTGAAGAATAATCAATAGTATATTTACTTATGTACATATCTAGCAAATTTCTATTTTCTTTCTATTACAATATATGCTGACAATTTCTAAGAATGCATTAATACTCCAAGGGATAAAGTATCATTTCATTTCATATTAATATGTTTTATTTTTATATTTTCTAGTAATTTAGTGATTATCCTTAGTAATATATGGATTCAAGGCTAAAGTTCTTTCGTGGCCAAGTATTAGTTTGGTCTTATGACATAAAACAATAACCCCAAAACAAAATCACAGTAACTAGTGCTACATGGACGCTCTGGGGCTTTGTACTGATAATGATATATACAAATACATTACTTCACATTGATTTTTGTTTTCTATTAAACACTTCATCAGTCACATTGATGTTGATGAATTTTATAAGATTTCTTTTGAAGTGTTAATTTATCTAGAATTTTATATAGAAATTTTAATTGACAACACCAATTTCATCATTATTCTAGAGATTCTTAATTCTTTTTTTCTTTCAGTTATCCTTAGAAGTTTTTAGACTAATACTGGACAAGCTTATTTAGTTTTAACTCCCTTTACATGCATTTGTTTTTTAACATTGTGTTACATTCTATACTTGAAACTACAGAAAATATGATTAATTTTGTCACAAGTTGAGCTTGCCTATCTACTGTCTAGTTTTATAAGTCTAAATTTTCTGGTTTTCACTGTAGTAAAGTATAGGAATAGTGGTTAGCTGAAGTTTGACAAAACACTAACTTCTAAAAGAAGAACAATCATTTATCTTCAAGAATCCAGGTTCAGTAGTAAAGGATTATATTCAAACTGTAATATACTTATCTATATAGCTCACATATAAAAGCAAATAAATGACATATAATAAGTTTGCAAGTGTAGTTTGGTACTAATTTATACACATATATAGAAGAATTAAATATTATGTATATTGGTTACATGAACATAGTAATGAAAATAAAATAACTGAATGGGACCAAATAGAAGTGGTAGGTATAGTGATAATAACCACCTTTAATAAAAGTTTTCATTTCAAATCAAAGGCATAAATGTATCATTATAGATGGTAATAAATTTTTGTGATAATACTTAATAATCAGTGACTTAACTTTTAAGATTTTGATATGTCTGTCTAACATAACTTAAATATCCTGGGTATTTTACAAGTTTATTTACTTACTGGAGTAATTGTAGATCCCAATTGTGAGATGTGAATACATAATCAGTAATAACTACTGAAAAAAAAATAAAATCTAAAGGGATCACTCTCAGGATAGGGAGGTTGGGGATCAAAATAGAAGGAAATAGAGTAGAGTATAATTTGATCAGAGAAATTGGGAAAGTTGGATCCTTAGAAAGAGAGCAGGAGTTGAATATCTAATAAGGAAGATGGTAAAGAGAAATATTACAGGTTGTTTTAAAGTATGGGTTATATTGTATGGTGAACAAAGAAGATTAAAAGAAAAAAATCATCCCTTTTATTTTAAACACTTATTTAACTTGATTTTTCTCTTAATTTCCAGGGGCAACATAATCAAGTACATATTATTAAATAAAATTTACAAATAATCTCAGAATTAAGTAATGTATTCACCTATGACATATCAAAAAGGCATGAAATAATTTACTGGAATCTGTCTAAATGTCCTTAAATTCAATGTAATAATTGTCGTAATAATTTATGATAAATTAATTTAATCATTACATTGGAAACTAACATTGGTGAAAATATTTCATTCAACCTGTTTTAGGTAGTTAAGTCTAAATTCCCTTTTCCTCTAACAGACTTACAGTGTTTATTTATTTAGCAAACATTTGTCTCTGCTTCTCTCCTACTTGTCACTATTTTAATTTTCAGAAATCATTCCAGAAAGGTTGTTCATTCTATGTAAAAGTTTGAGGAACAAAGAAAAGGAATGCTTACTGGAAACTAGAAACTGCTTATTCTCTTTGGATGCTATGTTGTACTATGACTTGTATTAAATAAGTCTAAGATGGCCTATAAATTTGGAATCAGATTTAGGTGGATGAAGAGAGACTTAAATGTGAAAATGTATATTGTGTTATTCTTTTCCTTATTTATTTGTCCTTTCTGAACAAAAGAGTGACTTGCCATCCGTGTTTTTAAGTTATTTTTTTAAAGTGGCACAAATTCAAAACATGCCAAAATATGCCAAAATATTACTTGACTAGTTGATTGAACTTTAATGTATTAGACCATGACAGTGTTCGATTGATGGAGGGAAATTAATCCAGGCTTCAATACCAATTAATTTGGAAGTCTGATGAAATAATAGTGAGGAAAGAAAAACAAAACAATAGGACAAGGAAAGATTTCAAATCTTCATAGTTAAATAAATTGAGATTAATGTACTTGTGGTAGACACATATGGATCCATTTCTTAGTAATAATTTAGCATAATAGTGTTTTTCAGGTCATAAAATTGAAGTTTTTAACATGAAAATAAAATCTAATTCAGCATTGTTTTATGCTTATTTTGTCAGTTAGGAGGCATACATTTAGATTGATGAATATACCAATTTATATTTTTACAACACAGTTATTTTAAAAAACTATTTTTCCATTCCACTATAGCATTGTTTAACAATTTTATTATCAAAAGTACCATGCAATGTATATTATGAAGCTTTCAAACAGTTTATTTTAGTATATCCTCTAGCTCTTATATTCGCACAACTCTAATCCTCTATTACCTCTTGTAGCCTTCACCTAGACTCTGCCATTCTTTCATGTCTCATATATCTTTACTGAGTTCCTAGGTATCACTTTATTTTATATTTAATTCCTTTGGCTTGAGCTATAGAATTTCAATTTTTTCTGCTTTTGCCTTCATCTTTTTCTACGTCTTGCAATTAGATATAATCTTTGAATCATAACCTTAGTTGTGCCACCTTTTCTACTATCTGCAATTCTGGTAATAAAGTTTCTTTTATTCCATTTCTTTAATATTATTTTAAAATGTATTTTTTGAAAAAGTATTAATGTATATAATGTGTCTTGTTAATATTTAACTCTCCATCCTCCCATCCAAATCTTTCAGAATCGTTTCCATTACACCTACCACCCAAATTTAAGGCTATATTTTAATAAATTAATTAACTAATTAATTTTAACCAAATTATCATTACTCATATATGCACAGTCATACACAGGATCATGGGCAACCTAACAGAAGCCAAACTTTCCCAAAAGATAACTAACAGCCATAAACTGCTAATAGCTACTCAGCTAGGAATCGGTTCTCAGTAGCCACTTTCCCATTCATGCTTTAATTTTCAACTGATTTAATCTAATACAGATCTTGAACCAGTAGCACAAATGCTGTAAAAGTTCTTATATGCAACAACAGATGTCATGTCTGAAATATTTCACTGTATTCTTTACAGTGTACACAGTTGGCAGACTGAATGGGGTGAGATCCCCCCCCCCTCTCTCTCTCTCTCTGGGTTCCACATAAAAATTTATTTACTGATGTTTTTAAGTGGGGATCATATTTTATTTTTTTCTTCATTTTATTTTTTTAATATACATATAAAAAGTGTCTTGACTTTGGAATGAGGAAATTGGAATTGCCTAGAGTTGATTTGCCACACTGAATTTACCCACCTTGGGACTTCTGTTTCTCTTTTAGACAGAATCAATCTCCTGTAGCCCTAGGTGGCCTTGAACTCCTAAACTTCTGGCTTCACCCTTCCAAAGTGCTGAGGTCAAAGGTGTTTGCCACCACTGCCTGGTCTCTGTAGTTAATGAGTGTCTGGCTCTGCCCTTTAATCTTCAAGAAAGCCTTATTTATTAGAACACTAACAAAATATCACCATATTTCTCATTACATAAAGATACTTACTGTCAGGCCCTTGCTGCTAACTTTGATGGCCCCAGTTTGATCTCTGAAATCCACACAGTGAAAATAAATATTCAATGATCACATGTTTTTCTCTGACAACCATGCCTGTTGACATGCATGTTCCCTCTAAATAAATTATTGTAAAGAATATAAATGTAATTCAGACCTTTGAAAAACATTTTCATGTGCTAATTTAGACACCATTTTTCTTCTTTTGATTTTTGATGTAGGATACATTGATCAAATTTTCAAATGTTATGCAAAATTACGTACAAGAATCAATCCCACTATGTTTTATTACATGATTTATTTCTGATGGGTTTGGCTGGATAATATTTTGTTGAAATATTTTGCACAAGCACACATATTTATGTGATATATCCATCTGTAATTTTACATTTTTACAATACCTTTCTGTAGGAGTAGGAAATATTCATTTTTTTGTAGTTTTCTGAACCAAATTGGAAAACAATTTTTTCTTCCTTAAATCTTGGGTAAAATTCTCCTATTATTTCTTCAGGGCTCTATGTCTTTACATTTTCAAGCTCATTAATGACTCTTTCATTTATTTAATCAGTATGAAATGATTTCTTATGTTGGTTGGATAAGAGCATATTTTTAGAAAAATTAATTTCAAGTAATTTACAAAATTATTTGGGATATTTAAAGTATTACTCTTATTATTATTCATGAAATCAGTATTATGTTTTTGACATTGTCTTAATTTTTGGCTGCACACTTTTAGTATTAAATTCACTTTATTGCTTTTCTGAAAAGGCTAACATTTTATAATGTTTGATATTTTCCAGACATTTTTCCCTTCATTACATGTGCTAATGATTGTGGATTTACATTTCACTTATTTTGATCATGTCTATTATAATTTATAGATAGTTGAATATTTTAAATTCTCTTGAGAATTTTCTGACATATTTTATTTAAAATTTGGTTATTTTAAATTTTCTAACAGTTATTTTCAATGTTACTTGTTCCTACTTTCATTTCTATTGTATTTTGAAAATATAAGCTACATTTCCTGTTTTTTTTATTATTTATTAATGTGTATTTTATAGAATAGAATATTGCCATGTAGTCTTAAGAAGGATTTATGTTGTATTCCACTGTTGTTGAATACAACAATCTATAAATGTCAACTATGTCATGTTATTAGACAGTGCTGTTGAGATCAACTATATTCTTAATGATTTTCTGCCTGCTTGACCTACGAATTATTGGAAAATGTAAGGTAAAATCTCTGATTTTAACAATAATTTTGTCTTTTTCACCTTTGTTGACATCTCTTTTTATCTCATACATTTTAGCACAATCTTATTAAGTTTGCACGTGTTTATGAATATTATTTCTGTTAGCATAATTTATATCTTATTATTGGTCTATTCAATAATCTTCTTTATCTGAAATTAATATAACTGTACCAGCTTTAAAATTTAATACCTGTATGGAACATCACAATAGTCTTTTATAATCAATCTACATTCTTCTATAATTTGATTTACTTTCCCATTGATATTCTCTTATTCCCACTCTCTTATATACATTAACAACCCCTGTCTTTTAAATTTTTACTATTATTAGTTTGTATGTCGATATCTACATGAATGGATGTACAATTGCTGTGCCACATTTATGAGAAGAGGAATATTCATATGAGATCAAATTGAGGTTTTCAGGTTTGGTAGAAAATGTCTTCAAATACTGAGCTAGCCTATCATGTCCTCCCAGTGTCTAAGTGCTATATTTGTTCAAGAACATTTTAAGTAAGTATTAATACAGTTAGATTAACAATAATATATGTAACTGATCTAGACACATTGTATTTATTCTTTGTAAACAGAAAACAAATGCCTTTGTACTTGTTATTTCTCAAATTATAAATTAACATTTACAGCAGGTATACATATATATTTCTGGAGATGGTGGTCTTAAACATCACATTCAGTATTTTGGGGGGGGCACAAAAGTCCTTGTTTTCAAAAAGGATATAAATTTATTAGTATAATACTGATTTATGACATGTTTAAACCAACCTATATCAATTTTGTAAATTGTAAATTTAGAGAACTTTTAAAAATCATTTTCCCCCTTTGAACATTTCAGTGTTGCAAACAAGTGTTGTAACTTGATCCCAATATACTGTACATATTAGTCTAACCTTATAAGAATCTATTGAATTCCTGAAAAAAATTGTCATACAGTAATATTTTTGTGAAATAATTAATAATGCTTTATCTGCGTTTATGAATACTTTTCTTCTGAAATATGGCCATTATTTTTATAATTCAAAGTATTTTATTGGAGCATTGTAAAGTATACTGGTGATAGATTTAATTTTCAACATACATTTTCCTAGATAAAGCAAAATTGGTTTATTTTTTTACTTTGCAAACTTATCAAAAGTCATAAATCCACTTTTTCATAAAACAATAATAGGAGGTTGTTGATAAATTCTTACAACTTTTGGTCTCACACCCAAAGAATATATAAAATCTTACTGAATTATTTTTCATAGCATGTGAATTTTTTTCACACTGAAATTACCTATGACACTTGAAATACTGTCTCTGACCAAGCTAATACCCACCTTTGGATGCAAACTAGATCAGCCACAAGAAACAATGCCTTTAATTGAAATAGACAAATAAAAAACTCCTCATGATCGACTCCTTTCATGTAGTCTGCAAGTGTGAGCTTTAAATAATAGTTATTGTAATATAAAATGAAGATTACTATCATTTGATTATCCAACTTGAAGGAATGCCTTTCTCTTTTATATTCCAAACCCAAATCTTTCAAGGAGCTTTTGATATGAGAATAATTGACCCTTTTACTTTGTACAATCTGACATGAAAACATATTCATGATATTCATTAAAATTTTAACAGCAGTAAAAAAAATGTCTTTTGATAGAATTAGTAAATGTAAATCTCGGAATCTATTTTAGTATTCTTATTTTATGAATCAGTAAATATTTACATGTTTTCCACTGTATTTACACAAGAATGAGCACACAGAGCTATACACTACAATGAAAAATCACAGTCACCGATGCTGGAACAGGTTTCAGAAAAGAACAACTAATCAGCTCAATTAAATCCAAGAGCTAAGATATGATTTTCACTTAAAAGTCAAATAAAATAAAGAAGAAATAAATAATAAAAAAGAAGACCTTATGGAGCTGGTTTAACAACACTACATTTGTTTCTCTAAAACTGGTTGACGATGGCAGTTCTAAGAAAGGTAAGTAATGTAGATAACAGTGACTGCTTAAGTGTTCTTATGAGTAACCCTCATCACTGTCTAATGGTTAATAGATTTAGAGTGGCTGCATTAAACAAGTGCAGTATTTTTGGAAAAAAATGTAATTTGTCTTATTTTTGTCACATTGGCAATGGAAAATAGTTTTATTTTGATAAAGGTTAAAGAATTTACAGGGAGGACATATATGATGGTATTAAAAAGTCTTTCTCAGAGCAATTTCAGATACCAAAATTACATACTGAGGCTCACACTTTTGACACAGTTGTATATCAAATGTTTTATAGAAGTAGTGTAGAATATTAATGAATTATTAATTTTTAACCAATATAGTGGATCCAAATTGAATAAATGACACAGAGAAATAGATTAAAGTCTTTGAAATAAAATAGAAAATGATTCTTTAAAAAAAATTACCCAATGAGATATCTAGTTCTGGGTCATACCAAGTATTTGGTGATATCCCTGGGAGGCCTGCTCTTTTCTCAAGGGAAACAAAAGAATTGAGCTGGTGTAGAAGAGGGCTTGTTTAGTGCTTCCAAAGGAGGAATGGAAACTGCTGTCAGGATGCATTGTATGAGAGAAGAATAAATAAGAAATAACTCCCTGATTTCTTAATGTTTCCTTTATAAAATAAGCCAACTTTACAATTTAGGACAATAACATATAGTGGCATATAAAGCTATCTGAAGCTAATGGAATTAAATGGAATTTGGAAGAAATAATTTTGCAAATAAAGCATTATTTTTTCAAGTTATTTAGTTTACAGAACAGTGCCTCATTATTGTTACCATTAGAATTAAAACAAAGTATTAAAAACTTTTGGTGCCAAAAAAAAAAACAACCACAGACTGCATTCATCACTAATGCATTTAACTTAAGGGATCTTTGTTTCTATATTTTGGGCCATTTTTTTCTCTTACACAATGGTTTCCTCAATTCCTCTTTACACTTTAGTTTAAATATCATTCCCTTTGGGAAGTATTTGTGGTTTCTTAAATAAGTCATGGCATAAATTGGCCCTTTTCCAAGCCTGATGACCTCAATTCACTGCCTGGAACCTACATACTAGGAAGGAAAAAAAAAAAAAACCTCAGCATTTTGTTCTTTGATTGCTATATATACACCTTGGCATGGACATCCACATATATGGAAGCTAACTAAATACATAAATGTGAAATATGTTTTAAAACCTCAATTTTTATTTTAAAACCTTTATTTGAAAACTAATATAGCAATAGTGAAAGGGCTCAAGAATAGAATTACATTAACAGCTTTTTGAATATTTATTTTCTACATAGGATAATATGGAGATTTCATTCTTAGTATTTTGTTTTTTTTCCAGTCTTTCTATTAGGCAGTGTTGCTAGTTATTTGATATTAGAAATAAATATCTCATTGATTTATGGTCTACTTTATTTAATTTTTATGACAGATCCTTTAGAATTATTAGAAATAACTATTTATAAGATAATCACCAGGAACATATTTTTTTTTTCTTTCTAATGTGGAATTTTCTAAGTAGCAATAAAATGATCCAAGAATATGAGCAAAGAAACTTAGCAACTGAGAACTGACTATCCTGATAGCTCCTTAGAATTATATTAAAATTTGAATCATGTGTATTTTACAGGTGACTATTTGACATTAATGTGAAAGACTTATACCAGAAGGGGCATACATGCAATTCTTTAATCTATAAGAAAATTATTGGATTGCAATTATATAAACTTGGATCTAAGGAACACATGCTGACTATTTCCAGTTCTAAATTGCACTTACAATTTTAGATTGAACCTCATAATTTCATGCTGAACAGTTGCTTGTAAATGCTATTTTTGTTTTAATATAAGGAGGTGTTATTCTCCCAGTCAAAAGCACCTATTCCTTCAATGTGTATAATACACAACAAGGAGACTATAGAACAAAAGGAATACTTAGGACAAAAGGTTAAGGGCAGTATCTGCAGTGTTGCAGATAGAGATGTTTCTTTTCAGCAGCTCACAGGAAAATATGATGAGGCAGCTCTGTCTGCTTGAAGTTCTGGTCTATATATAATGTAAGCTTTTGTCTATTAACTAGTAGAAGTATCAAATGATTTGCCAGTTGTCTAAGAAAATCTGAATTGTAGACCACTTGTGGATATATACAATGCTAATACTGTCATTATTTAAGAATGTGCTTTAGAATATACTACTGAGAACTTGTACCATACTAAAAAGTATTTTGACATTTAAAGTGGGAAAATAGAATAACTAGTTTGGAAGGTGTTTAGAATAAGATAGAAACTAGACTGGACAGTCATCAATGGTTCAATGGTTCTTTCATACTCACACACACACACACACACACACACACACACACACACACACACACGCATGCACAAACACACATAATGAAAAATTCTATGAATGATAGTAAATGCATAGACACTGTCTGGTATGATTCACATAGATGACACAAACATGTCCCTTTTTCTCATAAATTTAACTGTCAGAAATTAACATAGAAGATGAAGATAAGTCACACATATTAAAGAACCGTAAATCATTTGGCAGATGTCAAACATTCCTCACACAGCTATCCAGTGTTGGATAAATTTAGACAATCTCAATCTGATTATTGAAAATATTTTCCCCCAGCAGTTAATCTTAAACCATACCTCCAGCTTTATAATTTATTTCTCAAAACAAAAGTAACATCTATAAATGAAAGTATGAAGCAAAGTGCTTCTGAATATCACTACACGTTATTTAAAACCCAAAACTTCAGTACTGAGACTTAAAATATCTCCTGGTTCCTAGTAGGGTTAAAATGATTTGATATCACATGTTATTTATTAAATACTTGGAAGTTAAAACACTCATAGCTGATGTGGGAATGTATTTCTGTATACTGTGAATATCAATCTTTAAATAAATGAGCTGTTTTGGCCCATGACAGGCACCATAAAAAAAAGAAGATAAGTCAGAGCATAGGTAGGAGAAGCAGGGAGGAGTCAGAACAGACCAAGCCAGAAAACCCAAAGGAGCAACATGTAAGAAACACAGGTGAACCACAGGCCACGTGGCAGACAGATTAATAGAAATGGGTTGAGTTAAGATGAAAGAACTAGCAAGCAATGTGACTGAGCCATAGGCCAAACAGCATGAAGTTACTATAGGCTTCTGAATCATTTCTGAGGCCTGAGCTGCGGCGGGCAGCTAAGGGGTCTGGCAGGACACGTCTGTGGGGCTGGACCTCTAGCCGCCCTGGACCAAGAAACCTCATTACAACACATAGCTACTAAGTATATTTTTTACCAAAACAATAAAATGAAATGGGTTTAAATATTTACATTACTATTTATGATTTATGTGTTCTATGGGTATGCATACATCATGAACTTTACAAGAGTAAAGTTATCTACTGGACACAGACACAGACATTGTTTGCTTATTCTAAATTATTTGAAAATTAACAAGTGAAATAAGAAATATGAAAATCTATGCTTTAAACTGAGAAAAGATAAATTATTCCTTTTATCATTTTTAAAAGAATTTGTGATTCTAGAGATTGGACAACATAAATGTAACGGGGAACTGGAAGATTCTAAAGTGTTGTAAGCTGCCTTTTCTTTTTTCTTTCTTTCTTTCTTTTTTTTTTTTTTTTTAATTTAGCTGCAATCCCAACAACAGTTTCGAGAAAAAAAGAACTGTTAGAAAATAAATTTGTTTGAATGTTTACAACCTCTAGACACTGTTGGAATTTCATTTGTGGGCTAATTGACTTTTCTAGAAATACTGGAAGTAGATTGTTCTATTTTCCTTAATTTCCTGTATATGATTGATAAAGTAAAACCATTTACCCATAAGATTTGATCCCAGCCAAAAGGTTTCCAAAGGCTGTGTTTTTTCCATCCAATCATGCTTTTGTCCATTTATTTATTTTATCTGCAAACTGGATTATTAGATTATCTAATCTATACATTTGTGGAAATTAAATGGGACATTAGATAAATAAATAATTTACAATAAAATGGCACCTTGTAAATACTCAATTCTTTTCACCTATATTTCAATGCTTAACTTTTACTTTTCATCTGAGAATGAAAATGATACTTCACCAACTTCTGGCAAATATGAAGGAAAAAACATTTGTTAGCTGTTTATTTTAAGTAGCTAATGAAGAACTAAGTGAATTAAGCTACTTATCCATAAGATGAAAACATTAAACTAAGGTCCATGTAAGAGTATGGGTTGATTTACCAAAGGTGATTGTGAATGTGAATATAATACCAAATTTCTTCCATACTGATAGTTGTTATTAAATTGATTGATTTCCAACTTTTAATCAGATTAATGCATAAAGCCTAGAATAACCATAGAAAACAGGAACAGGTGCTATAAGCACCTTTGTTATTGATTCCAAATACTCTATCAACAATGTTAGAAAACTAATTTTTTAATGAGATCTTGGCTTTCTATTCTCTTTGCTTGAATAACTGTTTAAAATTTTACACAATGTCAGTCTATTACTGTGCACTTAAATTTAATGTTTAAAATGTTAGCATCAGCCAGAAGCCTTTTTTCATCTAGGGTTATACTAATCAGGAAATGGTATTCTCTAAATTAAGAAGTGAGGAATACCTTTGACAATCAACCCAAGATAGACTTTCATGCATATGTATCCACTCAAACTAGTTACGAGACACCTGTATAGCTTTGTATCGGGGTTGTAATTATTTTGTCCAGAGATATGAATTAAGATGTCCGCATTTCCAGTAAAGCAAGATGTCATGCACCTTGGATTGAAAGAACATACTTGGAACAGGTTTTAAAATATATATGTTTCATTTTCTAGGGGAGTTTTATATGTTGTAAGGATTTTTAAATATGAATTAGATCCAGAAAACCATATCTGCATCTTCTTCTAGACTTTAAAGTTACCATCTATTTTTCTTTTTTATTTAAATTATTTTTTATTATTTAAATTATTTGGAAATTAAATATGAGCGTATTCTTCCCATGCCCCAAGTCATTTAATATCCTCTCCCCATCCCTACCCACAGCAATTTTTTTTCAAGAAAATACCTAATACCACAATTCCCACAACAACAAAAGCCTCAGCAAATTGTAACCAAACAAAAAGCACACAAAAATCTATGTAGTTTATAAAATGTTGATCAACTACTCCTGAACATGAGACCTGCTCTGGAGTCTATGATAGACCCAGTATCACTATATTGGAGAAAACTGATTTCTCCTCTCTCAGCAAGTATAAATGACAGTACAATTGTTAACCTTTATTTTAGTGGCCAAGTTTTCATTAGTTTATCCTTTAATCCATTAATTAAAAATATAACAAAATAAAATACTATAAGATGAAACAAAAACTATAACACTGATTTGGACAGCTCAGGAAAAGGTCAATGAGAAGGCTCGAGGATCAGAGGCGCATGGATTTCAACAACCAGAAATCTCATAAAATCTCTAAACTAGAAGCCATATATACAAAATGTGTACATGTGCCTGTGCATGGGCGTGCGAATGGGCGTGCCTGCATGTGTGTGTGTGTGTGTGTGTGTGTGTGTGTGTGTGTGTGTGTGTGTAGGTGGGTGGGTGTGGGTGGGTGGGTGTGTACGTGGGTTTGTGTTTGAGGTGCAGGCAGAGAATCAAAGTATTGATGCAGATGTGCAGGCCCTGTTTGAGCCTCTATGTGTTTATATGAGGTTTGGCATGTTGGTTTAGAGGGCTTTATTCTTTTAGCTCTTAATACTCTTTCTGCTCTCACTTTCACGTGGTTCCCTAACCTCTAAGGAAAGTGATCTGATGGAGACATTCCATTAGGGCTAAATATTCAGATTTCTCTCACTCTGTGTAAATTCTGGCAGTAGATCTCTATATTTGTTACCATATCTCTATACTTGTTACCATCTGCTCCAGAAGTATTTTACTAATTATGATTTATACCTGTAAGGTTTATTTTTCTAAATGTACTGAATATTCTGATTAAGCATACATAATCCAATTAATCATTAAATCATGGAAAATAAGATTTGAATTTGGGATTTTTTTCCCCTTCTGGAAAACTCCACATAAATCTGTCTCTGATGACCACCACTATTTTCCTATTATGGAATAGTAATGTTTGAACTTTGAAGCTGGAATTTGAGATTGTATCTTCATCTGAATGTATGTTTGCTTTAAAAATGTTGCCTTCACTACCCAAAAACTATGGAATATTTCTGAGAAGTTCTTTGCTTCTTGATATAGAAAAAGTAAAACAAAAATGTTTAATATGTAGGTGCTCACAGAGGGAGACACATGCACACACACACAGAGGGGAGAAAGGCAGAAATTTCATATATTTAATGTTACTTAAAGATTTAGGAAAAGAAATTTCTGGTTGTGAGCCTAGCCTTTAATGGCTGAGCCATCACATAGCACCCCACATTTCCTACTGGTATGTTTTTGTATCACATTCTAGAGATTCTTGTTTGCTTTACTTTGCAGTAAAGTTGAACCTTTCATTTGTGTTATAGTGCATGATTTGCATGATTTGTGGTATTTCAGTCTTAACAATATTCTAATGTTTGAGTTTAATTTTAATGTATTCTTTATATCTCTTTGAAATTTATCAAGACCACATAATTCTATCATTGCAGCAATGGTGGACTCTAATAGCAGTTCATACAAAGTAATTCTTAGTACAAGAGAAGATAAAGATGCATAATTCACTAATTTTAGGCATGTTTCAAACCTTAAAAGAATAAGTATTTATCAGGACTCTCAATGGCACTGCATTTTAAATATGCAGTGCATGTTGGAAATTACTGCAGAGGTTTTTCCATATGGGCATATAAAGAATGAAAACCTATGGACAATACATAGTTTCTTTAAATTGGAATAGAAAATATATAACTACATTTTTAAAGATTTAAAGTACAGTTTTGTGTCACAAAATTTATTTGCATTGTATAGCTTCATCCACCTCTTAAATTGGGTTACTAATTATATAAGATGTATGATTTTCATTGTGTTGTTACCCTAGAGTTTATCAATCACTTCTAGTTAATGTATACAAAATATAGGTGATCACCTTCTAAAAGGGAAAGAACTAGGTTCCATCTGTCTAAGAGCACCAAAAATATTGACTTTAAAAACTATGACTTCCATTTTGTCATTGTACCTTGTGACTTGCTTTTTATATGAATATTTTCTTTAAACATACTGATAGTCAACTTGACAAGCTCTCACTTCTAGTAAATGCCATATTTTCTATTAGTAATTTTCTTCTTTCAACAAACAGTATTAGTCAACTTATTTTATAATATTAAACATTCCCTTTTGCTATTAAAATGAAATTCTTATACTAAAATAGTCTTAATGGTGAGATTATAGTGAAGCAAAACTTATCACCTTGGTTATAAAAGTCACCAACGTAATTAAGTAAATTGGAAAATAAATGGAAATATGTAAAGAAGAAAGGGACATTAATGATTTTTGAGGTTTTGATATAATCAGTCCCAGTATACACATTTGACTTTTGTAATTTTCAAGATGCTTTATAGGATCCAGAGATTATGGTACTTAACTGGAACATCTTTACTAGCTGAATGCCTGATAACATGTATTCTACAATTACACTTCAAAATGGATATAAGAATGAAAAATGGAATGACAGGAATGAGCATATAAAGAAGATCAATCCTTTATGCATGTATCAAATAAAGGCCTCCATGCTCTTAGTACTGAGATTTTACTAGATGATTGCTGATTAATGGCTAAGGTTAAAGCATCTATAATAATAATAATAATAGTCAAACAAAATGAAAATTAATGTGGCTGATGCCTAGCACAAAAAGAAGAATTGGTTCATATTAAGTAATATATAAGTTGTGGCATAGAGTTATTATAACCTGGTGAAGGGTGTCATTAAGATTTCACATTTTAAGTGCAATAAAAAGCCACAGAAGTAATTTAAGATAGAAATTAACATATTTTCCTAATTGTTGTTTACAAAAAATTAATTTAATGAACTTATAATCAAAGATGTTTATGGAGAGAAAATTTGGCCATTCTTTTTGAAGCACATAAACATGTATTTACTCTTTCCCATGTAAATTTAGTGAAAGGTACTAAAAGAATGTACATGTACATGTACTCAGTAACTGAGAAAGTGATATGCTTGGCCATGGGGAAATTAACTTGAACATCTGTTAATGTCTGCTGTCCTTAGGAAATTTATTTCAACAAGCATATACTGTTTCAACTCTTATTAACTTATTTCATAAATGATTATATATCTGACTGTGATCACATCACTCAATGTTCCTTTACTCATTGTATGAGTATGAGACAACCCACTGCTCTCTGCTGTCATAGCTTATAAATGTGACAGTAAAGATATTAATGTTATCTGAGAAATATCTTTTCTGAATAAAATTTTTGTCATATCCTTAGAAATATTCCTCATATAATATTGAATTTCAGAAAATAATGAAAACAGAACTAAAAAGACAGAGATAAGATTGTTTTCCAAGACATAAACTTGAGAATAAAATTTGCTTAAATTGTATCTCTGCCACTTATTAACCATTTGTACATGACTAAACTACTTGCCCTTTATCTTCCTGAAAGAAGAACAATGACGGGTAGCTCATTAAGTTGTTTATGTAAAGCAATCTGTGAGAAAGGCTGTCACTTACATATACTAAATATTCAAGTGGTAATCGATATGCAATATAAGTAAAAATTTGATGCTGTCATTAACAGATGTGCTCCAAAAGAATACAAATGCAATTAGTTTTAAAAATCCAAAATCTAAATGACTACTTGGATAGGTCCAAAATGTTTATGATTTCAGATTTAAGGAAATGTATGATGCTTAGATGTAATCCTATTTACTTAATTAGTTTTGTATATTTGCATGCACAACTGCTTAAGTATGGATAGTATATTACTGAATTAGCACACAATAAATTTCACCATCAAGGCTTAAAATGTCAGGAGAAAATTTGTCAAAGTTTATGGAATCCTCACTCTTTATCTCTTGAGATATATTGTTAGTAAGTATTTTTTAAACACAAATAAACCACAAGCCATGTGTCAAAACAAATTAATAAAAATAAATTAAGTTAAAATAAAATAACTAACTAACAATATGCCTGAGCCACAGGCCAAACAACATAAAATTAATATAAACGTCTATGTCATTTTAAAAGCCTAAAGAACAACAATCGACTACACAGTCGAATATGACAAGTCAATAAGTCTAAACCTCTAGCCACTCGAGACCAAACCACCTATTTGTAACACAGTGGGGTATTTTTTTGCCTTGTTTCTTCTCCTGTCTAACATTATTTATCCTATTTATCTTAACATCAGCTTTTTTACTAAATATTTTTGTTGATAATATCAGGTTTGGCTAATCTCAACAACTTCAGGCCACAGAAGTGGGTCAATGTATAAAGGCCCTTGAGGCATAAATCTCAAAACCTAGTTACATTCCTGAAATCCACATAGAGTTGAAGAAAAGACTGATATACACAAACTTGTTACTTGATTTTTATTCATGAACTGTGACATGACTCCTATAATAATCGTAATATAAATAGTAATTGCAACATTAAAACTCATAGCTTCCTCACCAGCTACAGTTTGTAATGTGCCTTCTGTTTCAGTGATATCAATATTGAACACTCTGTTAATGTGTAAAGTTCTCTTTTTCTTGTGCAATTGAGAGTTACTTTAAATAAATCCTTTGACTCATTTTACTGCCCTGTATTTTGTCAGGGTCCCTCCAGTGATAACAGTTTCAATGACAGTGGTGTTGCTTCTCATAAGGAAGTAAATTGGCTGTCTTTTTACATTAGTTTGTGTAATAAGTACTATTTTCTCACCTTGAATTATAAATTTCTACAATATAACCTTTTTCTGGCAGCTTAAAGGTAACAAGGAAAATAAAGTCCTAGTAGAGTTGCAGCTTTAGGAGTTTGAGGCTGTTGTGAGTCTAGGTCAGGTTTGATGTTCTGCTAGTTGCTATAATCTACCAAAACTCAAATGCAAGAGCTAATGATGAAATCATGACAAAAATACTTGATTTACTAATATCTGACAGTCAAACACTATGTATGAAGATGCAGGGATACCTGTTAATGATTGAAAGATCAAGATCAAATTGGTATGCCTGCATCTAAAATAAAGGCCTTGCAGCCTTTTAAATTATTGAGTAGATATGGGCATACAGTAGTGATGATAAAACAAGAACGCTGTACAGGCAGCTGTCATCCCAATCACTCCTCTATGGATCACTTTTCACATAAAAGCATTTTCTCTGTGTGCCAGTAGAAGACCACTTCCCAGACCTGGTTACTACTTTGTGAGTAGGTAACTCAGGCAATTGATAAACTCTAGTTCTCTGCATCTTAAAGTCTATTACATAAAAATGGGCTGATAGTTGGGAACATGTTATAAAATAAGCAGAAAAAGCAGGAAATGGAGATAGAAAAAGAGGCAGAGTAGGAGAAGTACAGATGTTGATGAAGCCTTTTTGGTTTCTAAGACACAAGCTTATGACAAAATGATTTGGTAAAAAGGCTGATTCTGAAAGAAATTCAATATTAGACATGTATAAGAAAATATGACAATACATTCTTTGATATTATGTGTTGCACTCCAAAATTGAGGCATATTAATTATATGAACTTCTTTTTCTTAATATTTTACATGTTCTCAGTGTGATTTGTTATTTTTTTTCTACCCAAAATAACAACTATTTAGATTCCTCGGGAAACAAAGCATTAGTAGAGCTAGTTTTGAAAGTATGTACATTTAATTCAGAGTAATTTCAGTGTAATTGTGAGTACTAACAGTTTCTTAGTTTGAACACACCATTATTTGAACAGTAACTTTAAATGAAATAGCTCTTATGAGGCATGCCATATTAATTATAAAATTAAACCCAGTCTCCAAAATGTAAAAATGTATTTTATATATGTGATCCATAGCATACACATGGACAAATCTATTGTAGTGTTTGAAGGTGACTTTCAGTTAGATTAGATTAAAGATTTCCCAGGTGATTAATAAACTATAATTTTGTATGTGTTTGCAAGAGTGTGTTCTGAGAAAATTTGATCATAATTAATCCAACCTAATCAATCACTGGGAGGTGGGGAAAGGTAGCAGTAGGGCTTAGTCAGAGGAAGTAGATCATGAGAAACATGCTCTTGGGTGATCTCTGGTCACTTTTAATGGTATAACCCCCAGTCAATGTTATTTCTCCTCTCTCTCTCTTTTATATGTGGCAACCCCTAAAGAACAGCCTCCAACTGACACTACTGCCACCAGATATACTGTCCAAATTCATGCAGCCAAGTCAAGTCTCAAAATAATTCTTTCTTCTTTCAATTGTTTCTGTCAGACATTTGTTCACGGAAATGCAAAAGTTACTAATAAAGGTACTGTATTCTACTATAACAAAAATGGGAGGAAAATAGACTCTTTTTCACAACTGTCATCTCCCAGAGACCTTCACCCTAACTGTTTTCCCTCTTACTTTGTTCTATTATTCACCCCCATTCTTCTTTTCTCTCCAATAGCATGGGACCTTAGATAATATATATTTGTCTGAAAAGAGCTGTATTAGCTTCCTCTACCAGGCTCTTCATGTCTCATTATAAATCATTTTATGACCACCTAATTTAAAAAAAAACAAAAACAAAAACAAAAAAACCTACTTGATCTTGAAATAAACTTAATCTAGAATCAAGTGACAGAGCCAGGTGAGCGAGTAAATGAAAAAGAAGTTTTCTTTTCTTTTTCATTATCTTTTTTATTTAAAAGTTTTTGTTTTGAATTTTGCATATTAACCACAGTTCCCCCTCCTTCCTCTCCTCATGCTCAACCCCCACCGTTCCCACCCACCTCCTCAGGGGAGGGTAAGGCCTCCCTTGGGGACTCATCAGTTCATGACATTTAAATAGCGTACATTTTAGCTAAATATTGAGAACACTTTTTTTACATACTTTAAAAATATTCCATGGTAAATGTGACTCATAAATTTGTTAAATCAAATGGAGGAAAGTAAATTTGCTTTGGCTTATGTGGAAACATTTGGGTTATCCCTGTAAGGAAAAAATATCAGGTTAATAATATAGTATTATTTATTTTCAACTTTTACTTCAACTTACATGTTATCTAAATTCCAATAATAAAAAAATCAGATTGATTGTTGAAATACTTCTAGTTGTACATATAAAATTTCTATATTTTTGTGTATGAAGTTTATATTGCTATATGAATTTTGAATATTTGTGAATTGATAGACTTACTGAAATGTTTATGTATTGAAGGTTCTCAGATTTGCAACATACATTGAAAAGCAATGGAGTGATCAGTAAATGGATGTATATATGGTACATGTATGATATTACAAGTATAGTGATGATAATTGTGGAATCTAGAAGATGTGAATATGAGTTTTGACTGTATAATTCTTTCATTCTTCTGGTCTATGAGAGAATGCATTAGACATTCCAGCTGATGTGAAAAAAGCCTTAATATTCACTTGATTTCTTATTCTGTAATGTATTAGACATAGCATCAGTTTACACTCTCCAATTTTGTCTTCAAAAAATTTGTTGGGTTTTGTGGTCTACAAAGTATATAACAAAAATATTTGAAGTAAGTTTGAAGAATTAGTTTCACGATGCTAGAAATTTATCCATAATTTTAAGATATTGTGTCATAATCCGGGTGTGGTGATGCATATCTTTAATCCTAGCATTTTTGAGACAGAAGCAGGCCAGCCTGGTCTACATAGTGAGTTTCAGGACAACTAGGGATGCATAGTGAGGCCATGTCTGAAAAATACAAAATAAATAAATAAATAATCCTAAAATCAAACACAGTGACAACAAAGGATATTTTGTCATGAACTTTTATTTATATTTTGCAATTGATTGGATGCTTATTTGTCATTATATTAATATAAAATTTTATTAATATTTTAGAGACATTGGAAATATTAAATATTATTTTAAATTAGAAAAAAGTCCAATTTTAGAGTCATAAATTTTCTTTTGAACACAGGAAATGAAGAAATATGTAGAATTGAGAGCTGCATTAAATCATCTTCCAAATATTCTATATACCTTTTGATATCTGTAGATTCAATAAAATCATGACTCATATTTACATGATATCTACAGGTATCAATTATTTAGTCAATATTTTGAATAACTTATTTTTTAATTTTATTATATTTTTATGTAGGTTCTTCCTTAGCAAGAATTAAAATTTAAATTACTGATATATGTAAATTTTTAAAATATTCTATTATGATGACATTCTTTTTAACTAAAAGGATGATGAAATGGGCAAATGACTTAGAAATTGTTTTTAAAAGCTGATTTAAAAAATAGAACTAATATCAATAACATACAATGTAACACTATCTAGAAGTTTCTGTTTTATTTGTGTACATATGTGTATGCACATATATGCATGTGAGTATGGAAGCTTAAGACCAATTTCAAGTGACTTCCTCAATCACTTGTTACCTTAATATTAAGTATTTATTATTTATCATATTATATAGTAGTTTGAGTGAGAATTTGCCCATAGGTACATAGCATTACAAACATTCACTGGGGACAGGGTTACTTTAGGTTTCCTTATAAGTACTTGAAGGCTCCAGGTCACCAGGATGATAAACCTACCTTTTGTACTCTTTACATACTGGATCACTTTCTATAAAATTTCCAGTGAATTCATCCTTGAACTAGGGTCCAAGAAAGCAGAAGTGTACCTGTAGTTTATAAAAGTAGTGTTAACATGGTTTTTTACTGGAAAAAGTATGCTAAAAATGAGTAGGTGCATTAGGTCAACATAAGGATTTTAATATAGAGAGTGCACAAAAGAATAGCAAAGTAAATTTCATTTAGTCTTACAATATTCAAATTATGTGGAAATAACTTTGCCATTGAAAAAAGAAAAAGGTTTTGAAATTCTTTCAGTGAATAAATTCATTTTTAAAACTTATTACAAAGAACAAATTTTGCTAAGGCATACTAATGCCATTTTGATTTCTAGTAGACCAACTGGGAGAAGGATTTTATATCCTTATACCTTGTAGTAAATCTTAACACATTGTATGTGAATAAAAAAATATATATACTTTAATGTTTATAAAAAATTAAAAATATTTTACAGTTCCAATAAATGCTGCAAATTTTGCACTTTTAAGTGGTATACTTAAATGGTTTACATTTCCATGTGAATTAATAGTTAGAAGGAAGCACCAATATTAAATATTAATTCTAATACTGATTATAAAGATAATTAATATACTTATGTACATTTAAAATTCCATAATAATAAGAAGCTAATTTCACAAAATTAGCTACATATTTATAATTTGAACATGTGGGTCAATTGTAGTACATAATATTACCACCTACCAGATTTTCTGTTTTTATTGAATATTATTATATTAATTATTATTTCTAGTTCTCAGGAAGTATAAAATTTATTGTTCATATATGTGAGAGAGTAGTGAATCAAGCTGTAATATGCATTTGTGTTTTACATTTTAAAATCAATAAGCATTACATTTTTCCAATATCTTTATATTTGTATATATAAACCTTTAAAGTAATTATCAATCATACTAAACATTTTAGAATGACTATGCAATGCCATAGAATCAAGACAATTATACCTCAAAGCTTTTTAAACATTCTAAATCTTTGCCTTTCAAGTAATTAATTCCCACTCATAGAAGATAGTTAAACTATATTTAAACATTCACAACAATATCCATGACCTATCTGTGGGTATTTGTTTGTTTAAAATTTTAGTGGTATTTTAGTCGGCAGTTCTATCTACTTTTGCAGTGTATTGTGATGTTTCAATACATGTATGTAAAGAGGAATGATCAAATACAGTTAATTAAAATATCTGTCACCCTCCCAAAGTTAACACTTTATTTTTTTAACAACAAAAAGAAAAAAGGTCTCAAAATAATATGTATCTTCCTCCTTTAACTTCTCTAGTCCTAGCCATGACACCTGCCATTTAACATCTATTTTTAATCATTCATTGCTCTTTTAAATTAAGAATTTCATGCATTAATATAATACATTTTGACCAAACGCACCCTTATTTCAACTTCAAACTTTTCCCCTATTTCTTCCACCATTTCACACTCCATACCTCATGCATTCTTTCTTTTTAAATATACGTTGAATGTGTTTAGTGCAGGCTATAAGTTCATGTGTGTGGGACTGGACCATCTATCATTGGAACATGTGTAGCTGCACCATAAGAGTTGCTGCCCTGAGAAAACTGATTTTCCTGATCAAAGTAACCATAAGTTTTCATGAAAATTTCAGTTTTAGGTGAGACTTTGTGGATATCATTCTGAAATATTGACTTACTTGATCTTTTGAAAGGCATAGCCACTGCGAGTTCATATATGCAACTGTGCTGGACAATACTGTTTGACTTCAGACACACATGGCTTCTAGCACTTACAGTCTGTTTCTTTTACGATAATCTTAGCCTTTAGTGGAGAAGATTTGGTATAGATACACTCTCTAGTGCTGAACACTTTAAAGTTTATTTCTTTTCATGTTGATCCATTGTGGGTTTCTGAATTGATTTTCATCTACTGTAAAATGAAGTTTCTGCAGGGATAGTTGAAAGATATACTAATCTTTGTGTATAAAGATTAGAACTTAGGAAGTAGATTGACATATTTATTTAGCAGAATGATAGTATGATGTGCTGTATAATCTAGCCAGTCATACATTTTAGGATCAAATTAAAGCACCAAACAAAACCAGAAAGTGTTGGATATTCTCATCAAATTTGGGACACTAGTGCACCGTTAGGCATATCTTCCAGGATGATTCTAGCTCACAGGTGCACAGCTGGGTAAAATTGTCAATGACATTTCTCTCTTTCAAGCATGTGTGGAATCTCCTAGCAGTATGAAAACTAGATTATGAGAGATGAAGTTTCAAATTAAGTTCTACCTTAATTTCTTTATGCTTTGTGAATCAAATAGGTAGTGTTTTATAGTACCAATGATTTCTAAAGCATAATCAGGGCAGCAACTTGTAGAGTTATGTATTTTTTAAGTATTTCATGGTAAATGTGACTCATAAATTTATTGAATTAAATGGATGAGAGTAAATTTGCTTTGGCTTGTGTGTAAGTGTGAGTACTAACAGGGCAACGACTTGTAATTTGGAGGAAAGTATGGGAACTCATTGATCAAAAAAGATAATGCATGCACAGTACTGTGTTTTATTTTGCTTTGTTTAGTTTTGTTTGGTAGCCTATGGTATACTGGAGAGTTAGTATGTTTCTGTTATAGGATAAATATTTAAACTTCTCTCTGGAGGCTCTTAAAATCTTTCATTGACATCTTTTACAATGATACCGGAGCACTGTGGCAAAGGAATATAGTGTAGATATCCCACTTAGAGATAATCATGTGATAGTCTCTTATTCCCTGAATGTATACCAGTTATGAGTCTCTGCATTGGTCTTTATCTACTGTATAAAATAAGCTTCCTATGAGGGTTGGTAAGTGCACTAATATATGAATATAAAAAATGAACAATAAGAACTTCTCATCTCCCTTTCTATTTAATACTTCCTGTTTCATTTTCTTACCCCCCCACCCTCATACCCCCTCATGTTACATCTCCTTTGCCTTGAAATACTACATGACCCATTACTACTTAAATGCTTTCTAGGAATAATCTATTTAAAGCAACATATACAAAGTTTCAAATCTTACAGCTCTATATGAGAGAGAAAACTGCAGTATTTGTCTTTTTGACCTCAAGTGGCCTAATTAAGAATGGTTAATTCCAGATTTACCTATTTATCAGTGAATTTTATGGTTTCAATTAGCTCTATATCTAACATTCAAATGTACTTTTCTTACTAAAAAGTTGTAAGATTTGCTTTGTAAGTTTTGGCTTTTAGGATTAGTCTTTGTAATTTGTATATTCAGTACTATGCTATTCATGTTTGTGTCACTGTAATTATTGGAACTAGTTTCATGTTTTCTATGGATAAGTAATATATCCCACACTTAAAATCTTGCAGCTCCATATGAAAGAGAAAATGATACCTTTGTTTTTCTGCTCCCAGGTCTGAATGTTTCATCACATAATTGATTGACCCTGTTGTTTTGGGTTTGTGGTAAGGTAGCAAATCATCACAAACACGTGCAGCAGAGCAAAACTATGCATTTGATTGCTAGGCATCAAAACTTGAGGAAAGGGAGAAATAAAAGAGGAGATGTTGAGTCCCACTATTACCTCTGAGTCATAACACTGTGACATAAAGACCTTCAAGCCATCCACACCTCTTAGAGATTTCATCACTTCCCAGAAACAGCAAGCCTGGGATCAAGTATTTACTATATAAGCATTGAGGAAAACTATATATTGGCATTTTAATGTCATTGGAACCACAGGAATAGATGTAAATTAGTTTCCATTTATTACTAAAATTACTAAACCTAAAACAAAAACTTAAAAACCTTGAATGCATGTGAGAGATTTGACCATGCAATTTTTTTTCAAATGCAATATAAAATTTCTAAGAAAGTATTTATGACCTAAACTACCATATAATTTGATATTTTGGTGTATACTTTGTGAAAATGTGTGTGTGTGTGTGTGTGTGTGTGTGTGTGTGTATGTGTGTGTGTGTGTGTGTATACAACTGAGAAATACTGCAAAGTTAATGTTAATATTCAGTTTCATGGTTAAGTTGTTTCATATAAAATCAATTAATGGAATAGCTTTCCTTACTCTATCTTTCCATAATAATTACTTTTTATAAACTCATAACTCTGGTATGCCAGTTAGTTTTCTATCAACTTGAAAATGTACCAAATAGATTGGTCTGTAGGCAAGTTTGCAGGGCATTTTCTTTATCAATGATTGACATAGTAGAACCCAGTTGACTTTGTGCATGCCATCTTGGTGTCTGTGGCCCTGGTAGTATAAGGTAGCAAAATAAATTAACTATGGAGAACAAGCCAGTAAATCACATTCTTACATGTTTTCTTTAGTCTCTACCACCAGATTCCTGCTTTGAGTTCCTGTCTTCTCTTCTCTTTGGTAGGCATAAAGCCAATAAATTCTTTAATACTGAAGTTACTTTCATCTATGGTGTTTATCACAACAATAAAAAGCACACTGGGACACTTTGATACTTTATCCTCTTCTATCATTTTAATAAGTTACATATTATAAAGCAGATTTAAAAGTAAACTCTTTACTATCAAACAAATGCTACTGATTTATTTTCAAATTATTTTGATAAAAAGTGATATATATATATATAATTTAGAATTTAAGCACTAATCCTTACAAACAAAGTATTTTATTTTAATGTTTTATAAATACAGTTCATATGGTGTATAAGGTTCCACTTTTAAATTAATGAAAAGACTTTCTACAAATTGCATTAAAATTAGAAAGTACAACTATAGCAATATTTTATTAGCTGTCATTAATTAGTATTTAACTACCTTGTTTCAAGTTAGTTATAATTAGTTAGCTAATGATGTATATCTTATTAAATCAAACATGGAAATTATACTTGAAAAGTATTATATAATTAATTTTAAAGTATTAAAATGTAATTGAATTATTATTTATTATCTAATTCTTTATTACCTATCAAAATAACAGCTACATAAAATTATTTTTTCAATAATTCTATCTGTGCTGTACTCAAAGTTGAGTTTGAATATATAACTGTATATATTAAATCAAGGTAGGCTTTTCCTAATGATAGTTAACATTTTTATAAGTTACCTCTTTTCATATATATAGATATTTAGTTTCATATATTTACTTTGTGCACATTTAGTTAAGGAAATGTTCTAAAGAACATTGTACATCATTATTTTACCTGCCGACACCCAAAATCAATGGAATTCAATATTATTTACAAAACCTTCACGTAGTGATGTTTTCTCATCTCATTCCCAAAGAATCCCACATCTTTAAAAAGTTCTATAGTTTTTTTTTCTAATTTAATGATGAAAACTGAATTCTAGCTTTGCCTTGATCTTTGCTGATTCAGTGAAAGCAAAAGTGTGTTTTCTGTTTTGATTGCTGCTTTAGAGAAGTAATACTCTGCTTTAGTTCTGGTTAATCTTAAATGTTGGCAATAAAAAAACAATTAACCCAAATAAAATGTTGCATAGAAAAAGTAAAATGTCTTCATAGATCCCTTGAGAAAGAACTATTTAGCTTTTATTGCTTCTAATATTTACCAATGAGCATATAAGGGTTTTTATATACCAATGAGTATACAAGTATTTTCACTTTATTTTTTCTTTTGCAACTTATCTTATTTGTATTGCTAGCAGGTAAGGATTTAAAAGGAGAAAATAATTCTCAATACACTTGTTCTAAATTATTTCTTTATGCAATTTTAAATGTTCTGTTTGAGCCTATCTTTATTTGTTAATTTTATCTTAAATAGTTTTCTTTTATTCTTTGGCAATTTTGGATACTTACACAATTATTTTAAAATTGCCCAAATTATCACAAGTTATGAAGTTAATACTGGCTATCTCCCCCCCCACACACACACACACAGCATTTTCATCCTCTATTAGGGAAAGACCAATGTTTAGTAGGTGGATTTATTTCAAGCTTCTACCATAGATGAGATTTTACATCAACTGATGCATTTGGACATCATTTTTCCTACAAGTTAGAACAGATGATTTGAAAAGGTGAATTAAGTCAATGTTAAATCATATTGAAACTCTTATATACTAGTTAATATGTCTAAATGCAAACGATGCCCATAGGCTTGGCTTTGCTGAGCATTCAAATTTTAATACTGCCATAGCCCATTGGTACATTGCAAATCGTACACAAGTCTGCAAGATATAATTAGATATTCTTCTACAGTGGAAATGTACTCAACTGTCTGTTCAAGAATAATGATATTAGATCATATAGAATATAACCTACTGGTACACACTGGTCAATTTCTTAAAAGCCTTTCGTACAAAGGTTTATATTTCCTAAAACTGCTCCATGGTGAGTTTCCAATTATTGAAAGCACAGTATTCAGGGAAGTATAATGGTACTGCATCCCCAAAACTATATGAAGCTCTATATAAAATATTTAAATTATCTCACTCCTGATATCAAGGCAGTGTAATCTGGTATAAACATAAGAATATAAACTTATTAATAAGATCACTAATTAGGAAATGAACACTATTTTTTTTCAGTCAATTTTCACTAAGTTCAATTCTGTAAACAACTATAACATTTAGTCATCTGTATTGTGTTTTTGATTCTATTTATTATTTAGAAGTCTCCTTGTACATCAGGAAGAAGAGAAAATTTTACTCTGACATGATTATAGCAATATAGTATGTCATGATGGGGAAATTTATCCTTTGTGTACATAAGTTAAAACACATGATTTGTTTCAGGTCATTAGGCTCTGACACAGACCAGTAGATATCAGAGTACAGATCTTATAGTAAATAAAGAATAATGAAGCAAAAAATATAAAGTGGCCTATGTAACTGCTGTTATGGACATATTGCCACTTACTATACCATAAATACTAAAACTAGTAACAGAGTCAATAAAGGAGAATGTCTTTTCTGTCCCTATAGTCTTTTTATACTATTTCATAATTTGACTAATTTGTGTGTTCAAATCAGGGCCTAGTTACTGCACCTACATGCTATTCTCTACTAATTTGTTATTTATTTCAGTCAGGGTCTAACTACATAGTCCTTGATGGCTTGAAATTTTCCATGTATTCCATGTTGGTCCTGAACTCAAGTAGATCTGACTGCTTCTGTTCCCCAAGTTCTGGGATTAAAAGAATGAGGCATTACACCAAGAAAGGATATGGATTTTATAAACAATATGGTTATCATTTTCACACAAATTTAAGATGCCATAAAGAACACTTACTACTCTTCATAAATTCAAATTTATATGACTCTTATAATTTTAACGTAAATAAAGATATTATTGTATAATTGACTAGCTATAGTCTTTTTGATCCCCTCACAACAACATAACAGCAAATCTTTCCATCACTGTATTGTGGCTTCAGAAAACTTAAGAATGTTTGAATGCATTATTATATTGAGAATGATAAAACTAAAATTTTATTCATAAGATTTTCTAATAGTATCAGAGTAGAAAGAAATCCACTAATTGATAAACCTATTATATCTAAGTTTTAGCTGTTGATGTAGATTGTATTTTGCCCTTTGTCTAACAAACTGAAAGTAGTTAAGTAACAATACATACAGTCAAACACTTAGCAAATAGAACACCCTTTGTATTTAATGTGTGAATATTGCAATAACAGGAAAAGATAAATATCCTCACTGAACACGAAGAAAATTACATTCACATAAGTAACTCATATTATTACCTTTTCCTCAGCTGTGCTGAAAATATAAAGCAGGTTGGAATGTTCATTTTATGTGGCTCTGAGTTCCTGTTCTCATAAAAGTAAAATGAGAAAGAGTAAATTATTTTGAAGCTTAGTAATAAGAGCAAAGAAGACATGTACTTATGAGAAAAAAATGTTGAGTAGAATTTAGTCAAAAGATCTTGAAATTCACTTGAATTGATTTTTATTGGCTAGTGTAAATAAAAATGATTAGTCAATAAAAGCCTATTTCTAATTTCTGTCTTTTGCTATTCTTTTTACAAGTACATCACTTTATATGAACAATTTAGTATATAATCTTGTCAAATAAAATACCTTGTACCTTGTAATATCAGAAATACTTTCTGGAAGTACAAACATCATTATCTGTAATTGTAGACAAATATGATGGATTTGGCCCATATGTGTTATAAATCTTTAAGGAAACAAAATAACCATTTGATTATATTTGACTTTCTTTTGGAAATGAAGATTCTTCAAGTAATGCAACCTCCTTTCCAGTCATATCTGATTGTGACAAATGCTCCTGATTAGCCTTTCCTAAGCCATTAGTATGAAGACGTATCTGCACTTCTTTAAAGAAGACATAAAATTTATATAAACTAATATTTATAGAGAATGGTAATTATAATGATATGCACATCAAGGTACCCACCTTACTTCATGAACAAATAGAGTTTTACATCAAAGAAAATTGGTTTCTCCTTACCCAAGGAAAGATAAACTACCGCTATTTTGCTTTTTTAAATTTTTTGGCATTCTTTTAAGTTTTATTTTCCTTTGCATTGCAAATTAAAAAGATCTTATTGAACAAACTCAAAAATGTGCAATATCTACATAGCTTTAATAATTCTAAACAGCCTGTAATTGTATCCCACTCTAGTATGTAAATATATCAGTTTGAAGCATTAGCCAATGAAGAGTGTTACATTTTTGCTAGACCGAGGAAGTTAAAGTTGTCATTTCACTTTTACTTTATTCAGTCCATATTAATATTAATGTAGTCTTTCTCTGGAACTATGAGATGCAATTGTCCTTTTCCAAGGGTAAATTTAAGTTGATTGTTTTGTTTTGTTTGTCTTGGTTACTTAAAAATTTTATTACTAATCCTACTATTAGTGTGTGTGTGTGCATATGTGTGTAAGTGTGAAAGAGAGAGAGAAAGAGAGAGGGGGAAGGAGAGAGGGAGGTAAAAGGAGAGGGAGAGGAAGAGAGAGGGAGAGTTGCCGAGTTGCCCATATAGAGACCATAGGACAACTTTAAGGTCATTCATTGTCATCTCTTCTTTTACAAAGTTTATGAGGTTGGGCTTTTCTATTGTTTATGCTACATCTTGCATTAAGGATTAGCTGGTTCTTCATTTTTCTTGGCTGTTCACCAGACTCTACCTCCCATTGTAGGAGCAGAGCACTTGGATTATATAAATGTGTACTACTGTATCTGGGTTTTCACCTGGATTCTTCGAACTGAAATCACACTGCCAAACATTTTAAAGACTGACAATTCTCACTGGTCTTGATTTGTCTATTTTGTTACAAATTTCCTGTAAGTTGTTTACTTAGAGTTGAGAAAATTCATGCATTTTAAGATATATATTAGTAAGAAGATTAAAAACTTAAGACATCTTCAGCACCGTCTTAATAGAACTTCCATTTAGCTACATTTCAACTGATCCCTACCAAGCAACTTGGAGAAGAGAAAGATGCTCTGTACTCAGGGAACCTGACCTTGCTTCAACTTCAGTATACTCTCAGAAGACATAGAAATAAATTGCTTTAACATAACTTCTTAGATTTTCTTCTATGATGGACAATTCTTTAAATGTGAGTGGATGTGCCATGCTGATATGACCTACCTTGGAACTTCTTGCCCTAATTGGGAAGGGAATGGGAGATGGAAAGGAGGGAAGGTTGACTGAGAGGAACTGGGAGGAGGGGGAACAGATGGTACATGGATTAAAAAGAATTTTTTTATAAAAATAATAAAATGAACATACAAAATGATTATTTACAACATTATTTCAGCTCTACAAACTTTTCAGATTTATGTCATATGTTCTCTGTTCATACCCAAGAATATGACTACATTACTTTCAAAGATTCCTTTTCAAAAAATATTTAATAGACTATAACTCCTTTAGGGGAATTCCTATGTCTTATGAGCTTCTTTTGTACAGAGACCATAATCTTGAATCAATAAATTCTTAATAAATATATTTAGAGTACTGTTGACTCTCCATAGTCTCAGAACATAAATATTTTAGTCTAAAAATTTGACAGATTGTCATGTAGAAAAAAGAAATTCCTTCTTCAAGATGTTTAGTAAAACTCTGAACATTGCACTAGAATGAGAATAGGACAACATAAAAATATTTTATCTTTGAGATTACTTCTAGCATGTCCAAACCCACAAGCAATTATATATATATATATATATATATATATATATATATATATATATATATAATTATATTGACTGATTGATTGAGCAGTCTGGGCAAGTATTTGGGGAAGAATTTTCTACAGATAATTTAATCGTTTAACTTGTGAGTGGTCTACTTGATTCCTATATTTTATGCTGAAACATGTTACAAAATATAATCTAGGGCCTGAAGAGACAGCTCAGTGATTAAGAAAGTTTATAGTTCTTGTAGAATATCCAATTTCCCTTCTCAATATCCATCCTGGTAGCTCACAACTGCCCTTAACAGCAGCTTTGGATCCAGGAGCATTCACTGCCTCTGGGACCGGCACAAACCAGCACTCACATGTACATACTCACATATAGAAGTATAGATAAATACACTTACACATAATTAAAAATAATAAATTAAAAACTTAATAAAACAAATAGTGTATGTTATATATAAGTACTTTATACAAGAACAGATATATATTATATATATATATATATAAAACAGAACAAGTTCTGTTATATTACATTTTCTCATTATCTATTTATGTTTGAGATTATAAAATAATCACATTATTTCCCATTTCCCTTCTAACCCTCCCTTGTATACCTCCTTGCTTTCTTTTAAAATCCTGCCTATCTTTTTCATTAATTGTTGTTACATACACACATGTATAGCGATATATTTATATTTTCCTAAATATATAAATACAACATGCTAAGGGTATAGTGTTACTTCTGTGAATGTTTTCAGGGACTAGATAACCACTTGCTGTATGTTTCCTCAAGAAAGACCATTTCTCCCACACTAAACATTCCCTATTGCCTATAGTTCTTTGGGAATAGCTGAGGGCTCATGGGCTTTCTTCTTTTCACATTGGTCTATCATTGTGATTTTGCTCAGCTCATGTTTAGAGAGTCATGTTGATGATTATTTATGAGGTGGTAGCTTCTGGCATTACTAGGAGACACAATAGCAGTCAGACGAACAGGGAGTTTACTTTGAGATTATATAAACTCAAAGTAACAAAGTAAACTCCCTGTTGCCCTGACTGCTACAATCTTTCTATTCCTTCTTTAGCAGGCTTCCCTGAGCTTTAAGTACAGAAGCTGTAATGTAGATGTATCCAATAGGACTGGGACCCACAAATTACACTTTGGTAGGTTGCTGTATTGTAAATCGGTACTATTTGTGGGCATAATGACAAATATTTAGAGTGTAATTAGGGATTCTGCTGGTTTATTAAAGCGCTGATTGTTGGCTTCTTCCAAGAGTTCCTCAGATTCTGAACAACAACTCAAAAGAGGCTTCTTATGCCAGGTCTTGGTTTTTTTAGATGGTCTTTTTGCTTCCGAATAGAGCATTGTCAACCTTTGATGCGGTATTTTTACTTAGACTACATATCTATATTTATTTATAAACTTACGTGCATTATAGACAATTTTTAGTCAGCGCATCAATCTATGGCTCATTATGAGTGTTTTTAATGCATTTTCCTGTTATTTTACTGTCTTTCTCCTTCTCCTGTATTTAGATTCCCTCCTAATTTTCCTGTTTCCACCATCAGGTCACTTATACCCCTCTGGTCTTCTCTCTATTGCTCTTCAACTCTCCCACTCCAACTATGGTCGATTTTTACTTTCATGGTTTCTGCAGTTAATCCAGGTTATTTACACACATCTGCAGATTTAAAGTTAGAAAATCTGATGAGAGGAAAGATATAATGTTATTTTCTTCTAGATTTGAAGTACATCACTCATTATGTTCAATTTTAAATCCATATATTTGCATACAAAGTAGATGATCCATTTTTCTTTACAACTATTGTCTTCATAGTGTATATGTGCCACATTTGCATTATCTATTCATAATAATAAAGGTTATAAGACCTTTAGATGATTTCCATTTCTCAGGTATTGTAAATAGAATAGTGATGAAAATGGGTAAGTGTATTGCACATAATTATATATTATCATATCTGAAATATTGTATGTGACTATAAATATGTATTAGAAATGTGAACACATATATAGAACAAAATTTTGTTTCTTGCCAATTTCTCATTAATTCATATAGATTTTAATTATTTCTAAGAAAAATGTTTCTAAAATTACTAAATTAATATCACAGAAGCCCATTTTTAATTCAAGTAGCAACTCTTGTTTATTCAGTGTCTCTACATATAACTCTGTATTTCACATATAATTAAAGCATATTAGATATTTATGTAACATGTACTGTTAATACATGATCTTCATATCATTAAAATAAGGATGTCAGCCATAATAAAGCACAGTATAATCTTTCCCAAATAATATCTTTACATAAAATAAAATTAAAGATCAAACAAACTTAAGCAAGGAGCATCACACATAAGATTTAACTGCATGGCATTGATTTAGATATTGGGAAAGTAAGAATTACCTTGTATCTCTTAGCCAGTTGAACTCTGTATCCCTTCATCACTAATATACAATATGAATGTAATGGACTGTGAAAAATGGTTGATATTTAAAACAACATTTCCATTATTTAAGTGAATGGAATCTGTGTTGAAAGGTCAATTGATTGGAAGTGAAATTTAGCAGGGTTAAAAAGACACACAAGTGAAACTAAGGAGACAGTGAGAGTTTTATTTTCAAGAATGTGAACTTGGAGTTCCAGAAAGCCAAGTTGAGCAAGGAATAGAAAGGGTGAGCAATAAAAGTGATATCATGATGAAGCGAGCCATCATGGGTTTAGAGAGAAACTTGGTTCCATAGAAACCCTCAGGAACACACAAGGGGGTCCCAACTAAGACCCCTAGTTATTTTGGAGAGGGTTTCTGAACTGGCCTTCACCTGCAGTCAGATTGGTGACTACACTAATTATCATCATAGAACATACATCCAATGTCTGATGGAAGCAGATGTAATACCCACAGCAAAGCACTTGGCCAAACTCCTGGAGTTCAGTTGAAGAGAAGGAGAAGCAAGTAAAGGAGCAACATGGGAATATCAAGAGAATGATGGAGAAAACCACAAGGACAGCTGACCAGCTAAAGGGAGAACACAGTCACAGAGGGACTGACAACTGGAGAGCCTGCATGAGACAAAACTAGGCCCTCCGAATGAGGGTGACAGTTACTCTAATCAAGCTGTTAGTGGTCGCCTTGGCTATGAGACCAGGAATTATCCTGGTTACATAAACTGACTTTTTAGAGCCCACTCCCTTAGTTAGCCTTGATAGAAGGAAGAAGGGATGGGTTCTGCCTTAACTTAGTATGTTACCCTGTGTTAACTACTCAAGGGAGGCCTTACTCCCTTTGAGGAGTAAATCTGAGTGTGGTGGAAAAAGTGGGAGTGAGGTGAGAGCAATAGGGAGATGGGGCGGAGGGAAAACAGGGGAGGGCAAGTAAAAGGAATTTTATTATTAATTTTAAAACCTTAGGAGAAAAGACTTACCAATGGACAATAGCATACAAGAAGATCATCAGTGTTAGATATAATATTGAAATAGGCTATAGTAATAACGTGTAAAACAACAGTACCAATAGTACCAGTCTTGGAAGTTAGTAATCTTTCATATATGGTGAATTTTTACTTGGCCACATTTGTACATTAAAGGCAATTATATATTTAAAATAAGAATGTGAGTAGTATGAGGTTTCTGACCTGGACTTTCGGGCCTAGCCTCAAGGTTATGTTACTGGAATTTGCATATTTTATTAAGTATGTTCCAATATTTAGATGTATACTTTTGAATTACCTGAGAAAGAAATTTTAGAACCTATGTATTGTTGAATGGTAGGTGCTTAGCTATTATTAAATTTTAATACAATAGCAAGTGAGTCAATCAATATTTGGGAAAATGTGAGGTATATGGTTCATGTATTAAACACGTGGAGGCTATAAAATACTAGATAGAGATAAGACCAAATCCTGAATTACATATGCTATTACTTAGATATTGTCAAACTCATAAAAATTAACTTGCTTAATACATCTCTTATCCATTTATTGATATTATTTTCATAAGTATATACTAAATTTAATTATTTATTTTATGTTGCATGAAGTATAATTTTCTTTGCATGTTAAATTTCATAAGAGAAGGTAGTCAGTTGTGTTAGATTAATGTTGTTCATTAATTTGATAGGTTGTGACTGCCACTTAATATGTATATACTTTTCTAGAAATTACTTATTTTGATGTTGATGCTTTACTTTTTGGTGTTTTTCTAAGCACTAATATATGCGAACATGTTTTAAAATATTTTTCTGTGTTACACATTGTACCTTGTAAGCCTTCAGGGTAGCTAACATTATTGAATAGAATGAAGTTATCATTTAGAGTCTAGTAATTTCTGAGCATGAATTATCTAATAGATTTTCCCATTTCAAACCAAACAATATTTATTGGGTTCTTGTTATGTTCAAGGCGTTATACTAGATTAGGGACATAAAAGTGAGTAAGAGAGGTTTTCCACTCTCAATTTCACACAATTTAGTACATTCTGTGAAGGCAGTATTCATATATTTAGATGATCTGTAGTATGTGATTTAGTAAAGAGCACTGCCATGATTACACTTCATAAAAAGCACATTACTATTTGCTTATATTTATCACACTGTCTTTTTTCCACTGAAAGAGTTCAATGACTTTTTATAAATGCCAATTCTAGTATCCACTTAACAATTTTGGATACTAAAAACCTGAAAGGGGAAAAAATAAATTCTAATAAGCACTCACTTTTTAAAACAAACTCATGGCTGGAACTTCAGCCATGTTAGCATGAATCAGAAGCAAGGTGATCAAACTGTTCCATTTTTCTTTATGCCAAACATAATGGGATAATTTTACTTACTTAAGTTTCTTTTCTGGTGCATTTTAATTTATTTTAAACTGAAGAAAACTGAATAATCAGAAGACCAGGATCTCATAGCAATATCAAATAGTGGTTGTGTATCCATGGAGCATCTGTGCAACTCTTATTGCTACACAGCTGTGCAGATCAAGTTCACTTTTATGAAATGGAAGTTTGTTTGCATTGAGTCTACACCCATCTTCCCTCCCTTACATATGGTACAAATGATGTATAGTTACTAGGCTATATTGCTGAGTAAATAAAGACAAGAAGAATTAGTTCAGTCAGTGGCTGGTTGAATTCTAGGTTGCAGTTCCCATGGGTATAGAATGCTAACTATAACTACAAACATACATAAAATAATAAAGCACATAACAAAATGTCCCCTGAGAAAGGTGGGAAAATTATATTTGGTGTGAAGCTTAGGGAAAGTTCATGAGGGATGTGTCACTTTGCTATACCTTTAAGGAAGAAGATCATTTCAGAAATGAGAAAATGAATAAAGTGATTTCTAGAACGAGGGAAGAATATGGCTGGAAAATTTCACTATCAGTGAATATTTTCTCATGCTTTATAAAATATTTAGCAAGCACTAAATAATATCCAAAATTGGCATATTGATAATTTCAAAGGACCATTTATCAGAAGAAATATTACTTTTTCAACCTAACAATCTATGATTTGGGCTTATCGACAAGTATAGAATTTTTGTCTATTTCACATCCAATAGAAATGTAAAAGAGTATAGATTATTATCTCCTTAATAAAAATTTAAAATATATTATGAATTTACTTTTTAATTTGTTTTATTTTTCCAGAAATGGCTAGAACCCCTAGAATTGGACATATAACATCTAAAATGCTAACTTCATTTAAAGCCTCTCTTTTCCCCATAATTTTTGTTGGTTGCAGACTAATCTGATCTCAAAGTCTCTTCCCTAGTCTTCAGAAAACTGTGGTAATTGTATCCCATACAGAGAGTCAGAAGATACATTTTAATTTCCTATTCTCAGAGAGATGTGTGGTGATATATGGTATATCTAATAAAGTTTGTCTGAAAAATGAGAGGACAGAGCCACCCACAGATATAACCATGAAGGTAAGGGAGTGCTGTGCCACACTCTAATCTCAGAACTCAGCACTCTATCCTCTGAATCTCTGTGAAGTCAAGGGCAAACAAAGTCAGACAGTGGTGTCATGCATCTTTAATCCTAGGTGTAAGAATATAGAATTAGGAAGTGAGATCCTAGGCAGAGAAAGAGGAGGCAAGTGTTCAGCCCTTTGCTAGGACCTCTAGCACTTTGGCTGAGGAGTCAGAGTTAATCTGTCTGAAGATTCAATAGGAGTTCCTAGGTGAGAAGTGTCTATGGCTTACTCTGCTGTCTTTCTAATCTTTCAGCTTTTTCCAGATATTTGGCTCTGGGTTTTTATTAATAATACAAAGTGGAATTCATGCAATACAGATAGAGTGTTAAAATCTGGCACTTTTCAAAGGGTAGTCATGACAGTATAAATTAATTTCCTACTAGTGAGATTGTAATCAATGTGACGTATTTTCAGAATTGGAAATATTTCCTGTAAAAGCAGGCATAGTGCTAAACCCAACAGTCATGCAATATGCATTCATTCCATGCCTGAATAGAAGAATAATGATCAATAGTATTTACCAAAAAAATAGTTTCTAATGGACTTAACTAAAAAAAATTGATCTTATTTGATAACTAGATTTTTTTTATGATCTCCAAAATGGTATATGTATGCCTTGTATTTAAGCTATAATATTTACTTACCATTTGACCATCTTAAAAGAAAACAAAACAAAAGCAATCACATCAAAACAAAACTAATGAAAAAACTTATTAGGCAAAGTATTATTTTTCTGTATTCATAAGTCTTTTGTATATTTATATATAGTGTATATAGAAAGATATTTTGATTATCAATAGAATGTTGGTAGTCTCATATGGATCAAATCTGAGTCAATACCTATTTTTATAAATTTGTATTTTAAGACAGCCACAGCATCAGTCAACATATTGCCTGTGGCTCACTTCACACTACAATCACTTGATACAGATCTTATTATATACTATTGTAAAACATGCTTAATATCTAGATCTTTATAGAACAACTTATGCAAGTACAATTTTAAAATTAATATGTTATATAAAATTAATTCTATATAGTTTAGTCTTATAAGAGTGTTGGGTATGATTTACAGAGCTTTTGTAGCATGTCTGAAGATGAGGGATTGAGCACAGAATTTAAATATACTTTAAATATTTATACTTTTTATTTAGTGACTATCTTAAATTAGCTTATATTCTGGAGTTTATGTGAGTTGAAGAGCAATGAATTAAAGAAAATCTTGAAATTAGTAAAATTAATTGGTATTATCAAAGTTAATTTAGAAATTATAAGGATATGTATACACAGAGAATTTTAAAATGTTATGCACAAAGATGACAAAGTCTTATTTCTTAATCTTCATAGTTCATTGCAGAAATGTGTCCATTTATAATACTAATACTATTGTCTGATATTCTGAGCACTGAGGTTACAAAGATGTAACAGCATGCAGTGCTTATTTAAATATTCTACTCTTTGGAAAATATAGTTTTCTTGCAACTGTTGACTAAAATGTGGATCCTCATAAAATATATGAATTTTGAATTCACTTTCAGGTTAGGGCTGGCTAACAATCTGTTTTCAAACAATGTAATATTAAATAAATAATTACTTTAAAGCATAGGTATTAATTTCTAGAACAAAAGTTGCTCTATTAATCATCAAAGAGAGATTAAATTATACAGAGTGACATACTAATATTATCTTCTAATAATCTTATAAAATGTAGTCACATTATGTTGTATAAATTTATCTCATACTTGTTGATTATATGAAAATTTTATTGATTCATTAATGACAGACAATTGTTCATAACCAAAGAAATATGAATGATGGAATATAAAACATGGATTCTAGTATACATTATTTTAGAATCTCTAAAAAATAATATTTAGAAATTTGGATTAATATAAAGAGAATGAGGAAGACCAGCAGATCAGAAAACCAGAATCTGAATATTCATTATGTTCCATTTCTAATTGCCAAGACAAACTTTATTGCTTGTGAGTAAAAGAGTCTTTTAGAAATTGTATTTGTTTTACCTCTGAGATTGTTGCTGATAAGTGTGCATATTAGCATCAGTTAAACATGTTCAATTTCATTTCACATAATATTAGTACAAGGGGCACCAAATAAACTGAAAACAATGAAGAAATTGAGACTATAGTGTATCAAAATACCTGTGAATAACAAGTAAAGTTGGAAATTGTTAAGCAGATCAAAATTATGCATGCCATAAGTATTCTGTCCTGATGTACCATACATTAGTATATTTTTGCTTTACTTACATGTTAGTATTTACTCATTTAAAGTGAATTGGGCTTTCATATAATGCGTATAAACACTAAATATCAATAACAGTGTATTAATTATTTTAACTATATAAATATTATTTAAACATTATTTATTATTGAGTCATACTAGTTAGTTTATGTTAATGTTTCTTATTAGTTGTAGCATAGTTGAAAATCATTATTTTTTTATTTTGTAAATATTGATCCAGGCTTCTGGATAGCCTGCAAAGGCCTGCTTTTTTTTTTTTTTTTTAATCATTTGTGAGTTGGTCTGTTTGCAGGACCCCTGGCAGTGGGACCAGGATTTATCCCTGGTGCATAAACTGGCTTTTTTCAAACCCTTTCCCTATTGAGGGATACTGTACTCAACCTTGATACAGAGAGGAGGGGCTTAGTCCTGCCTCAACTTGATATGCCAGACCTTATTGACCCATCCCCCATGGGAGGTCTTATTCTCTCTAAGAAATGGATGGGGGGTGAAGCACGGGGAGCAGAAGGTAGGAAGTGAGAGTGAACTGTGATTGGTATGTAAAAGGAAACAAAAATAAAATAAAATAAAAAATATAGTACTTAAAGACTGTAGTTTCTTGGTAGCTATAAAGGACTGGTTCCTAGACAGTCCTTACCTATTACAAATCTTTAAATCAGTGAATGTTCAGGCATCTCACAAAAAATACTGTTGTATTTATATATAACATAACACACCCTTTTAATTTACAGATTATGTATGATACCTAATAAACTTTTAATTAGATATTAGTTAATGTGTTTTTAGGACAATATTAGTACATATCTAGTAACTATAATATTATAATATTTTAGAACTGCAGTTAATTGAATCCAGAGTTAAAGAATCCACAGATACAGAGAGATAACCAATATTGACTCTTAATAATAAGACGTTTCTGAAAAATTTCTATTGAATAGTAAAAAGGTTTTTTAAAGCTAAGTGAAATAAGACTATTGAAAATTTTACTCTGAAGTTTTACTAAGTTGTTTTATCTTTCTTCATTTAATAGTTTGTAGTCATTTTATTTAATGTTCACTTTCAGTTATTTAAAAGTATTTGACACATTTTAGAGTTTTCATCTACTAAGATATTTTCTAAATAAGATAAGTTAAAATCACATCAAATTACTAACCACCAACTGATTTGAACTATAAGAACAACAGTTTCACATCCTTTAATCTTGAATTGAATTATTTCAGACCTGATACTATACTATTCTTTGTTTTTTTAAAAAAGTATTTGTTTTTCATTCTGGCTGCAGTTGCCTGTAGTATGAGGTTGCTGGCCCTGACTTTCGGGCCTTGCCTCAAGGTTTAGGCCCACAGACCTGCAGACCCTCAGACCCACAGACCCACAGACCCGCAGACTCGCACACCCACAGACCCGCAGACCTACAGAGACACACAGATGCTTTCAATAGTTTTAGGCTGATCAGCCACAGGCCCAGGCATATCACTTGCTAGCTCTCTATCCTTCATCTAACCCATGATTCTTCCTGTTCAACCATGGGGCTCAGTACCTTTTCTCACAGCAGCATGGTTGTCCTCTGCTTTCTGCAGCTTCTCTCTGGCATTCTGCTCTGTGCTTCCTGTTCTCAGAGTTTTTAGTCTGGTAGCCCTGCCCACACTTCCTGCCTGCCTTTGGCCCATCAGTGCTTTTTATTAAACCAGTGGGTGAGACAATTATTTACCATGAAACAACACAATACCCCTTCATATCCCCTTTTTTCCTTTTAAAACAAAAAGAACTCCAAATTTAATATTCTTTCCTCTCCTTATCTTTAACAACTTATAAACAACACTGTAAATAAACACAATCATCCATAATCCATGTTTTGGGAATGTGGGCATCGTTCTCTTGGCTACTTTCTGCTGAATGGGGGGGGGGAGGCACTGATAATCTCAAGGGAATCCAAAGAAAAATGTAGGATTATGCACAAGTCTTTAGTGGAGTAGTCTGTAAGGCTGGGTCCACTCAGCCAGTCTCCTTGAAATTGTTCTGGATACAGAGCTCTGGAAACTTCAATAGAGGTGATCTGAAATGCTGAATCATCTGGACCATCCATTTTCATTGGAAATTTTTCAGGGGTTCTTCCTCTATCAAACTTTCTGTTCCTTATCCAGGAATAAATCCACAGCCTCTCATTTTCTGTGAAAATAAAACAAAAACCTCTTCTCCAAAGTAGCACATCTTTGGATATCAGTTTTAAAGTCAACTCATTTACAAAAATATAGGTTGAATTAAACCAACAGCATTTATAATCAACTGTCTTTTAGCAGCTTTTACTACATCATTTTCAATCAAGAAGCTTAAAGACAATAATATATAATATCCAGACATGCTTTGTATTTTTGTCTTTATGTGGCTTGCTTTTATTTATTTATTTATTTATTTATTTATTATTTATTTATTTATTTATTTATTTATTTATTTATTTATTTATTTTTTATTTTACTCTTTTTCTTTTTTAAGGGCTTTCTCTACTTTTTCTTTTCTTTCTCTAAGCCTATGTATATATATTTTCAACACACTCTAAACCATTTCCAATTTTTTTTAAAAAAAACAACTGTCTTTACTGTATATTTGTTTCTTAACTTTTTCTGTCTCTGACAACACCTTTAATCTGTCACTCTCTCTGACCACACCTTTGCTTGGCTAGGGTGATCTACTCCACCCAGATTCTTCTATTTCTTTCTGCTTCTGAATACACCTTTAACCTGCCAAGGATTCTTCTATTTCTTTCAATTTCTGAACACACCTTTAATCTGCCAAGGATTCTTCTAGTTCTTTCAATTTCTGAACACACCTTTAATCTGCCAAGGTTCAAGGTTGACAGGATGGGTGGATGGCTCCACCCACCTCCTAGTCTAACTTCATAGAATTTATCTTTTTAACCCAGGTACTCTGGGAATTTTAGGGTCCATATAATCACCAAGTAAAGCTTTGCCATCTGCTGCTCATTAACTTCATATAAGTATTAGGCAGCAGGGCCTCTTAAAAACTATAAGCGTTTTACCTGTAAGGCTGAATCAGGAAGTCTCTCTTAAAAAAGCCAAGACTCAGATTACATCAGGCAAATAGAGCTGATCCAAGAAAACATCAACACTAAGAAGCCATCTTTGACTCTATTCTCTTTGTCCTTATTAATAGAAACCTTAAACCCAGCATACAGAGCTCTTTGCTTACATCTAGGCTCAGGAACTGGCCTTATTTACCTTAAGTTGCATGTAGTAAACATATAATTATATAATTTAGTCCCATAAATCACTCAGTCTCTTTACCATGGGCCACTTCAGAGCCACAACTCGGAAGCTGCTTTGGGCTTCAGTTTCTGTGCTCTAGACCATTTTTTTAAGCTTTCTCTAGCTTTATATGGGTATATATCATGTATATGCCCCACGTTGGGTGCCATTTGTAGTATTAGGTTTCTGGCCCTGACTTTTGGGCCTTGCCTCAAGGTTTAGGCCCACAAACCTGGAGACCCGCAGACCACAGACCCACAGACCCACAGACCCACAGACCCACAGACCCACAGACCCACAGAGACACAGATGCTTTCAATAGTTTTAGGCTGATCAGCCTTAGGCCCAGGCATATCACTTAGTAGCTCTCTACCCTTCATCTAACCCATGATTCTTCCTGTTCAGCCATGGGGCTCAGTACCTTTTCTCATAGCAGCATGGTTTTCCTCTGCTTTCTGCAGCTTCTCTCTGGCATTCTGCTCTGTGCTTCCTGTTATCAGAGTTTTTAGTCTGGTAGCCCTGCCCACACTTCCTGCCTGCCTTTGGACCATCAGTGTTTTTTATTAAACCAGTGGGTGAGACAATTATTTACCATGAAACAACACAATATCCCTACAGTTTCCCCTCCTTCTTTTCCTCCCAGCTCCTCCCCCATCTTCTTTCTGTCTCTAAATTCAATAAAGTTCAAGCCTTCTGTATAATGATATTACAATTTTAATTTTCATTAACTCACCCAAATTTAGAATACTTTTAAAAATAAATCTATTATTTTATATAAATATAAAATGCTCATTTCATAATTTAGTAATATTTTTGCTGTTATTTAGCCAGTATTTACATATATTTCACAAATTTCTACTGACTTTCAAATGCATCTCTAATTTATCTGTAAAATCATTTTTAAAAATTTTATTAACATACTAATTATGTTTAGTCTAATTCTGATACATTTTTATGTGAAGCATAAGTGTTATTTCTAAATTGTTAAAGATTCTATGTAGTTATCTTTAACACCATGGTCTTTTGAAACCTGTAAGCATTCTTGAATTGTCAAATTGATCCAATTAACATATGCATCATTTCATGTGATTACCATATTTTGTGATATGATTACTTGACAGCTATTTCTTTGGAAAATTTCAAGAGTGCAGTGTTCTCCCTATCTAAAATAAATTCCATATCTTCTGCTAATGGATCCTCAAGACATTCAGAATCTTGACCCTTGTAATCACCAACCTCTTTTTTTCTATGAAATCAACATTGTTATAAGGTGAGTTTCAGTGGAATCTTTTCTGAGGTTTTTAAATATATGATTATATGTATATATCTTTTCATTTATTATGTATATTTAAAGGCATAAATGTCAGTAGTTAAGTAAAATTCTTTTTCACAAGTTCTAAAGACATACTTTCAAGTGCTATGGCATAGTTATATTTTGTATTTTAGAAATATAGACAGGTAACTAGGACATAGAGAATTAACAGTTATTAAGATTATGAGGGCAGATCTTAAATTGGTCTCTAAAAATCTGTAATTTATATTTATATGGAAATAAAAAGTTTACTGCGATTCTTCTAAACAAGTTATAAATATTTTCACCTCTCATAAATAAACAAATTCTTACATCTGATGTTCATAGAAATAAACAAAAATCCAAATATTTAGCTATAACAAAATTCAAGATGATTTTTGAAATGTGAATTTAATAGCATTATTAAATAATAATTCTAATATTTATGTAAGATAAAAATGGTTTGAAGAGGTGTGTGGGTTCTATACAAATATCACAACACTTTAAATAAGATATTTGACCATCTGAAATTTTCTGAACGCCTGGCGCAAGACTGAAATTATTTTTCTTTGACTACTCCTAAAGGACAACTCTCTGGTTGTACAATTGTTTCTTGTTTTGCATTCATAGCAATGTATATAACTATCAATTATTTACTTATTAATATTGGAGCAATTAAGTGTAGTAGCATCTAATTACAATTATTCAAATATGCCCTCCAGCATTTTCTTTCATTCAGCAGTGGATCTCTCCATTTCACCTCATGGAACCTCCACCAGAGACGACTGTTCTTTATAAAGATCCTTAAATATGCATGTTTAGGGCCTTCTAATTATTTTAAATTTTTGGAAGTTGTTGATTTTAGCTAGTAATGTTTCTCCATTATAAAACATGTTTAAGAGTCTGAAATTTTCATGTTTTCTGTATCATATTTGTCAAGAAATATCTGTTTCTGCTTTCTAAAATGCTTTTTAACTAGACCTGTTAAATGTATCAGTAGGTGAAGGTTGCATGCCAGTAATCCTTACACAGCTGATTAAATCCCAAGATTCCACTGTAGAAGGAAAATGAAAAACAATCCTCAAAAGTTGTTGTGTGACGTCTCCATATGTAGAGACACACATAAAGTAAGAAGATACTTTAAATTTTAATCATAATAAAATATACATACTTTAAAATGTGTATGTCTAACATACCTATGTAAACAGGTGTTAATTTCCTATATATTTACATTTCTGTGTTTCTTTTTAACTGATATTTATAATATGTTTAAATTATGTGCTGAAAAAGTATAATCAAATCATTCCTACATATCACTAAATCAGGAACTCAAATTTTAATTTTCTTTTCAAAAATTCAAAGCATTTCCAGGAGTGCATGCACTTTTAAATAAAATACCGTAAAAAATTATTTGGCAACAACATTAAGTGCAAAAATCTAACTGCACATCACCTTGTTTCACTTATCCTACTCCTTATGAAGCAGAATTATTCATGTAATAACATTTTGCATGTAGATTTCTAGACAGTTTTCTCAATGTATTCATGGCTGCAGAATATATATGCATAGATTTGTATAACTTATAGTTCATAATTTTTATGTCTTGTTAATGTGATTTAGTTATACATCAAGGAAATGTTTTAATTAATGTATATTTAAATATAGTATCATGTAAAGTAAAAATTTTCAATACTTTAATGCCATTTTAAAATTATTTAATAAATAATAGTGTTTAAGGACTGATTAGTGGAGAATGGTATAAATGAAGAACTCCAACAATACTTTATTACTTCAGCCACCACAAAGATTTTCTCCTGACAAAAAATTTTATGTAAGACCTTACCTTCTTACATTTTTAACCTAAGATACCAGGACATATGATGAAATATATCATTATTTGTTTTGTTGAGTAGTATAATCTGAAAGTTTATCTCTTGCATATATTATGATCATTTATCTTTTATATATAAATTTTTATTAATTGAGACATGTAGGTTTTTCAAGTGATAATCATAATACTTATTAATCTCCACACAGTTGGGTTATATATTTATAATTAAGCAAGCATGATACACTAAATTTCTTCTTTATAATTTTTTTTAGAAAAGGTCTTTGTCACCTAACAGCCCCCAATTCATGGCAATATACCTGCCAACTTCTCAAGTGATGGAATTTCAAACAGAAACCATACCACTTACCTTCCTGTTTTTTTTTATATCTTTGCATATTGATTGCAATAGTTTTGACATATATTTCAGTCAAGTTACTTCGGGAAATGGTATATTTATTACATTCCTAGAAAATTCCAAATTATTTTACTGTTGTTCAGTTTTACATACCATAAGGCATCTTCTTTGTACTTAAGTATTTTGATACCATTAAGTTTTATATTAATATTTTAATATTTTACTACTGTCAACACCTCAAATTGTTCTACTTTTACTATATGTAGATATTTTCTCACATTGTGTTAATATTGTCAAATAAATCAGATAAAAATTTGCACAACTCTGTTATTGCACAGCTGTTATTTTTCTCTAAATTTTGAAAAAATGGAATGATTTTTGTGAAGAAAAATTTGGTGTTAAATTTATCTTCGTCTCTCTGGCTCTCTGTCTCCATGTCTCTCTTTTTTTCTGTCACTGTCTCTATCTCTCTCTTTCTCTCTGTCTCTGTCTTATCCCCTGGTGTGTGTGTGTGTGTGTGTGTGTGTGTGTGTGTGTGTGTGTGTGTGTGTGTGTGTGTGTGTGTGTATGTGTGTGTGTGTGCGCTTCATTTTCTTTTTTACTATTCCTAGAATTTACACATATGGTTGGTTTCCAGCACATGTAAGTTTGTTTACCTTGTTCTTGGTTTCATAGAATCATAAATAAACATTATTATAGCGCTCTACATTCTGATATAGCTTGGGTGAACATATTTCACATAGGTGTAAAAATTCAAAGTTCATTATAGATGGATAAAGAAATAACATATATTTCTATTTCCTTTTGCATTTTTCATTTCTCATAGCTTAAGTTGATAAAGAGCTTTAAAATTCCATTTTCCAAATCACATATAATAAATATTGACATGAAATTTTAATATAATTATCATTTACATGAATAAATGTTTTACTTATTAATATGAAATTAGTGCCTGCATTTAAAGCTGCTGAAATTCAGGCTAATTAGACTTTGACCATTTATTTCATGACACATTCAGTTTGCAAAAGGAAAGTGAGTTTCTTTCTAAATTTGAAGATCTTAAAAAAGAACCTTTGCATTAAGGAATTTACTTAACTGAATATAGTGTTCTTTCATATTTCAGTTTGTCTTTTACATAGTAATTATTACTTTGTAGTCTCTAATGATAATTTCAAAACTTCACAATATAATACCATTACCATTCAGTGAATTTGATTTTATTTTCAGTCCTTTCTTTCTGTACTTATAGGATTGGCATTGATATCATTGTAAATCTCAGTTTGGCTGAGGTAGCAATATCTGCTTATCAGAGAAGTGAGAATGTAGTAAAAAAGGAAGCAATCCATGTACTCTCAATAGTTGTGTCTTTGTATTGTTTGATTTTTTATTAGTCATGAAGTTATTAGCAAACCTATGTGCTCGAAAAATCTGTTAGAAATGCAGTCCTATCTTGATGAATAATATAAAAATAACCATGTCTCCTAACACTTTATTCATTGATTTGGTGAATATTGACTTTGCACCTCTTATATTTAGAGCAATTTTATAAGTCTTATATTCAAACAGCCAGCAATACTTTAATTTTTTGGCTTACAGGATTGTGTAGAACTGCATAATGACACACATATTAAATGAATATGAACATAATTAAGATAACTTGCTTTTTTTCAAACATATATCATTCTAGGTCCCAATTCAGAAGAAATACAGTTATTTTATGATTAGACTTTTAAAGATACTTCTCAGTATTTTTAATTACCATCTTATATATTTTTTTCTGCTTCTCTGAAGAAAGGAGTGATTATGCTTTAGAGAAACTGATTAATCATTTATGAACTGTAGTCACTACTCCTGCTCCACTTATTTGCTGCTCTTAAATTATGAGCAGACAGAATTTTATGGTGAAGGTCTAGAAGTGTTCATATGCCATTTGTATAAAGAAAGGCTGAAAAGGTATAAAACTTTGATGTTAGAAATCAGACTGTGCTTTTTTCACTAAAAAATTATATACATGTGAATAAACACCCTAACACTTCCTTAAGTGTTATACAAAATAAAAGTGTTGTGCCAGCTCTACCTCTCTTTTCTTATAGAAAATTTTGGGGGATTGAGATTGGAAGCTATCAGTTTTATTTGAAGTTTATTGTGTCCATACCATTGTGCATTGTATCAGTTAAGCAATCCTGATTATTTTGATATAACCTCATATGTAGGATGTGTAAAAATATTTAATATTGTATTCATTAAATTAATTTTATTTTAAAAATAAAATGAAATTATATAATAAGTGTACACATTTGTCAAATGAAATACAGAATTTTGATTTATGAATACAATGTGTAATGATCAAATTATCTATCATTGAAAACATTTATAATTTATTTGAGTTAAGATTATAACATTTCTGTATTTTCAATGAGAGAAAAATTCAATAAGAACATAAAAATTTCTCCTTGTATATATAGCTTTGCATAGCTTTCTATGTTATATAACTCTAGAAGTAACTGTAATTTAGTAACCATTAATCAGAATTTCTGTAGTCCTTTTTCTACCCTATAATTCTAAGACTCTACTTATTATTCACTATTATGATCTCAATATGTCCAAGATCAACCTATTTATTTTTTTATTTCAAATGAGGCATATATTTTTCTATTTCTCTGCCACGTGTATCTCATCTAATACACAATAATCTACATCAAACTATACTAGAACTTCATAGCTAACTTCAAGGAACCTAGTATAGGATTTCCTCCTGAAATTAATAACTCATATGATCAAGTGACCAAAAAATTGTCTTTTGATGTAGTTTTGTTGTCAGTTAAATAACTTCAGACTATTCAAAATGTGTGAGGTTTCAGTGACATATGTCATTTGATGGATTCATTCTACTGGACTTGGTCCTATAATACATTATTTAAGCTACCCTTTAAGGTTCTGTAGAATGATTTACTACTAACGGCCATAAACATCTTCTTAAATGTTTATCTTTTATTAGCCTCAGAGATATTTAAATTTCAAATTTGGATTTAGACTTAAGTCTGGCTTTGTTTGTTTTCTATATTTATATCAACTTACAATTCTACATCACAACTTTCTTACTAAATACTCTGTCAATAGAAAAGAAAAGCAATTATTTTTTTCTTTAATAACTCAAATTATCCTCATCATTTAAATATGTTCCCATATTCCTGTCTTTAAATATCTTATCTTATAAACTTAATACTTTGAAATTTACCTCTTTTCTTATGATATCCAAACAACAGGATCAAACTTTTCCTGAATTACATTGTCCAAGTCAACTACCTGATGAATATTACTGTTTGTTTGACTGAATGTATGAAATTGGAAATACTGCTATGCACTAATGCACAGCTTCATTGTGATAAAAAACACTTAATCTATATTGAGGTATGAAAATACTTTGCCTAAATGAATATTGTATCAAACAATTTCTAAGAGGAATAAAAACATCTTTATTTGCATTTTAATGTATATAGAAACAAGCTAATACTGAAAAGTCAGACAGTAATGTTGAGCTTAGGTAAGCAATTCATATGCATTTGGTTACTGTGGTATGTGTGGTGTGTGTGTCTGCCCTTGGTTACTGTAAGTAGCTTCTTGCATTCATCTCTTAGATTTTGCTGAAGGTAGGAAACAAGATGTCATGCTATTTGCTTTTTAAAACAACGATATTTTATGAAAGTTGCTTAAAATGAAATTATGGTTATCTTGGAAACAGATTTTACTTGATAAAATTTAACATATGATTATAGTCACACATAGGGAATATAGACAGTCTTCAATGGAGAGTCATTAATTCTTTGTCACTAGGTAAATAATAATGTGTAGAAGAATAAGTTAGCTAAATAAGTTTAGTTTATTGGTATTTTGTCAGGCACGTACAAAGTTCAATGAGGTATTGTTGTAGTGAGGTTTCTTTGTCTCAGGCAGCCAGAGGTTCAGACCCACAGACCTGCAGCCCCAGACCATGTAGCCAACTCCAACTGCTCAGCCCCCCCCCCAAAAAAATAATGCAGACACTTATATTAACTTCATGCTGTTTGGCCTATGGCTCAGGCACATTACTAACTTGCTCTTACATCTTAACTCAACCCATTCCCATTAAACTGTTTGCTATGTGGCCCGTGCCTCACCTGAGTTCCTTACATGTTGCTCCTTTGGGCTTTGGGCTTGGTCTGTCTGACTCTGCCCTGCTTCTCCTACCTATGCTCTGATTTCCCCTCCTACTTTTTCTATGGTGCCTGTCATGACCCAAAACAGCTCCTTTATTTAAAGATTGAGATTCTCAGAATACAGAAAGACATTCCTACATAACCTCCCCTTTCTGTCTAATCAAAAAGGAAGATTTCAATTTTAACATAGCAAAATTATATATAACAAAATAGACATCAAGCAAGAATTACAGTTGCAATATCTAGACTATTTGTATTTAGCAAAATTAAAGAAAATACTCTATCATCTACCTTATCCTTATGAATCTAAAGTTTCATATCCAATATACCTTAAAATAGCTAAGAAAACTATACCTATAACTATCTAATCTTAAACTACATCAAAGACCACAGAAGGATATATTTACCCAAGTAAACTGGAATTGCAAGCAACTTCAAAAATCTAGAAATGGCAGAGATAACACCTATCTGCCTGGACAGTCACCTAAAGTTCCTTTATGAAGTTGGGGCATCCATCTTAAGGCTATAGGCCCAGAGTCTCTTTTCATTTCAGTAAAGCAGGAAATCTGCTTTGCCCATTCATTAGTTGCTTCTCCTCGAGTCCTGAAGAGTGTCTGACAGTTTGCTCTGCAAAGCAGGATCCTGAATAACCATCTCAGATTGTTCTGCCAAATTTCAGAGGTCACTTTCCTATGGAACCTGCAAGTCCAGTTTAAAAAGCATACTGTCAAACAGTCAATATAAGAACAGGTTCATGACCATTGGCTAACTGATGCCACAAAGAAGCTAATCTCCATATGGAGTTTCTTCAATGCCCATTTTTCTCTTGAAGTAAATTGGTGCTGCCATGAGCAGACATGTCTCACTGTCCAGAAAAGTCTAAGTTCTTAAAACATTTTAAATGCCATGTTCTGTAGGTCTTAGAAGTGTTTGAAGATTACCTATCTAATTGAATTATATCTTTGTATACCTAAAACTCTAACTAACATGCATTTCTTAATTATACATTACAATTTTAAATTAGTTACATAAACATCATATGTTAAACAAGAGTAGAAAAATATATACAGCATAAGAGAATTGACCGTAAATTTGTATCAATAAACCAAAAATCCATACCAATGTAAAACATTTTGAGATTAACATCTGATTTCCTAATCTAAGTAAATTCAGTAATCTAATTTTTAAAAAGTCATTTATATACCATATACCCCTTTTCTTCTTAGAAAGAGATTAACTGTGACCATTAACCATTTATAATGAAAACAAACATTTATAAACAATTTGGGGGGAATTTGGTAATAGTTTTCCATTACTACTTCTTGCTGATTACAGGGCATTGAAAATCTCATGGGTTCTTGAGACTGGATCATAGTCTGTAGCCCTGAAGCTGATATGGCCATCTCTTACCATCAGAGGTTTTTTCAGGAGGTCTTGGTTGATGAAACCATATTTGCCTAGAAGTAATTCATAGGTAATCATCTTCTGTGGAAACAAAAGCAGAACTCTTCCAAAACAATAAATCCTTAGACACAAATTTCAAAGTCAAGATACCTTTAAAATATATATTCTCGTTTAACTCTGCAGCCTTTGCAATCCATTGTCTTTCTGCAGTTAGTCAATTTACATTTAAAAATTAAAAGAAAACACAATAATAACCAAAATCCATATTCTGTGTCTATTTTCCATCTTTACCTGGCTTATTATGTTTTTATTACTATATTTCTCTTTTTAAAGTCTTTCTCTACTTCTTTCTTTTCTCTCTGAAGCTGATGTACCTTTTACACACATTTTATCCTGTTTGCATGTTTTTTTTTCTCATCTGATTCTCTTTTATTCTGAAACCTTAATCATTTTCCAACCAGAAGACCTTTTTACAATACTCACACTCTCTTAAAGAGCCTCATAGCTTTCGCAGATAAAGCTGAATCAGTAAGTTCTCTTAAAGGGACCATGTCTCTGTTCACCTTCAGCAAATGAATCAGACCCAAGAAAATGCTGCTACTAAGAAACTGCCTTTGCTTCCTTTTTGTTCAAAATAAACAGAAACCTTAAATCAATCACATTCTACCAATTCTTCTGTGAGACTTCAGGAACTGGACTGGTTACACCTTACACTGCCTGCCACCAGTCCACCGGCACCATTTTGTATGTGGCCTGGATGCTGTGTTTTCTCTGTACAATGACCCGCTTCAGATACCCAATTTGGAAGCTGCTTTGGCTCTGTTTCTATGCTAAAACCCTTTTTAAACTTTCTCAGGCTTCAAGTGGATATTTAGTCCATGTTGGGAAGCCATCTATTACAATTAGGTTTTCTCATCCCGTGTGGCCAGAGGTCCAGACCCACAAACCTGCAGTCAACCCAGATCCCTTTAGGCACCCACCGCTGTTCAGGTCCCCAAATAATTCAGATGCTTATATTAATATCATGCTGTTTGGACTATGGCTCAGGTACATTGCTAGCTTGCTCTTACATATTAACTCAACCAATTCTCATTATCTGTCTGCACGTGGCCTGTGGCTCACCTGTGTTCCTTACATGTTGCTCCTTTGGGCTTTAGGCTTGTCTGTCTCTGACTCTGCCCTGCTTCTCCTACCTATGTTGTGATTTCCCCTCCTACTTTTTCTGTGTTGCCTGACATGGGCCAAAACAGCTCCTTTATTTAAAGAATGATATTCACAACACACAGAAATACATTCCCACATCAAGGTATAAACATAATGTAGAAATTTAGCTAGGAAGTCAGGCGGCCCTACATCCATATTTCTAATTATATGAAAGTCCTGGTTGTATCATATCCTAACTCTTGGCATTAAACAGATAGTTTGTGTTGTTGATTATCTTTCTTCTAGAGCTAAAGGCAGATGACAAGGTCTACTTCATAGAACTTGAGGACATATTTATAAAAAGATTTATAAAAAGAATGATATATCAGATAAATTATGATACATAATGATTTCAAGTTATAAATTAGGTACAAGAAAGGATGTCCAAGTATATAATTAGTGTGAAGGTAGTGCTTAGAAGTCAATTTTATACATAAGATATAGAAGTTAGAATTTTACAAATGTTTCAAATTTGTTTATGTATGTCTACGTACACATGTGGCCATCTATACAAATATGGAGAGATGATGTCTGCTGTCTAGATAGGCTTACCAAACTAGTAAATAGCTGAAATGCAAGCTATTATTTTGATATCATTGGCTTATTGTATAGTAGTAACCTGATTTTAACAATGCCATACAATAGATGTTTTCTAAAATGAAAATTGTCTATCATACCAGCCATGCATACCTCATATCTTACTGTATCAGAAACTTATAGCTTATATTGAGCTAATGAATTGAACTTGCATGTTAAAGTGTGGAGAGATGTACATTGTTTCAAATGCTGTTTAAGTCAGGTATTTCAAAGTGCAAATCTGCTACATTTTAGATTTACAAATTAATTTTTAAAAATATCTAGAAGATATTAATAATGAAGCAAAATATTCTGAGTAAATTGTAGGTTTGAGTATAATATTGGCCTTTTAGAAATTTCATTAAATTATGTAATTGTACAGTTTCACAAACTGGCTTCCTGGGTTCTCTCAAGAGAATAAAAAATGAAAATTGAGTCATTCAGGCAAAATATTGAATTTCAAGACATTATTAAATACCAGGTTGCTTACAAAAATACTTGTATTTAGTGATGTTATTTGGGGCTAGTTTTTGGAAGATTGGGGATATAATCCTTCAATATCCATGTCCTGATTTTTAAACAATTTATTCATACACTTTAATTTTTAATGATTAGTTTATAATCTTGTCTATGTTTTGCGAATAAATGAAGAAAGAGTAACTATTATATTTCTACAGTGATAACATCACTTCCTGTATTCCCAGTTTTAATTACTTGTTAAAATAAACTTTGTTTGTAAGTATTTCAGAATATAATTTTTTATTACAGCACTATATATTTAGGAATTTGACTTGTTTTCTTTATTTTACTCCAAATCATGCTTGAAAACATTTGTTCTTGTTTAGTACATAAAGCTTAAATCTACACTGTATAAACAAATTCATTCTTTATAAGAACATAAAATGAAATAACAACAAATACCTAGAAGAACCAGTTAACTTATTCAGTAGGCATTCATTCATTGCACAAATATTTAAGATTATATATTATCAGCTACAATGACAATCTTACTAAAACTAACTTTCATTTTTTACTATTATATGTTCTCATTATTGTCACTTCACACTTTTAACTTGTCATTTTACAAAAAATTGAATATTACAATGATGTAAATAATAATTCTTTCATGTGACCTCTATGAAAATGAAATAAAGTGCAGGAGCAGCAGTAGGCTGCCAGTTTTTAAAATAATTTTCCTCAAAAATCTAACCTTGGAGGAATCTACTTATCTTTCCAAATTTTGTATGTGGCATTTTCAATCTCCTCTAGAATTTATCTCATTTGTTCTTTACCATGTAGTCATAGTATAAAAACAGTGCATGCAGAATATTTATATGAAGTATTTATTCTTCACTTTTCATATCCAGTGGAATAAAAACACAAAGGAAACAAAATATGTTGAACTATAAGTATAGTTAATCCTTGTTATTTCTTTGAATATTCAAAAGGCTCTTGACTTTATTTCTTTTCTCTTTTTTGACTTCTAATAATAAATTGCCTGTTTTGCAACTATTTCCATAACTTCTAAGGTACATTTTATACAAAGTAGAATGATCATTAGAAAAGAGTATTCTACTACCCTTTGCCCCATTTTTAGTTGATTTTTCAATATTGTTTTTATAACAGACCACATAATTGGAAAAGTTGGGTTTAATATTGTATATAATTTTGAGATTTGGGCCTAAAAAGAAAAGATTATTTTGTTTTAAACAAGTGTAGAATTCTTAATAAAGCAATTGCTTAGAGTCAAATGGAGTACAATGTCACTGCCACTCAAGGTCTTCCTTTATAATCTCTAACAGGTAATCTATAAACTTCAATGACCTACAAGAACAAGACAAGGATAGCAGGTGTTCAGGAACCATGATATCATTAGCAATAATCAATGCATGGCTGTGTTTTCTCACTAATACATGGGTAGAGTACCAAATTATTGAACAATGTTAGATTGCTCTTTTATTGAGCTCATTAGTCTTGGAAGAATTCATTAATCATTTAAGCTTAGAAGAAAAATGTAAGCTAGGATTTGGCAGAACTATCAATAACACATGAGTTTGTGTGTGTGTGTTTGTGTGTGTTGTTGAAGAGAAAAATAAGGAGAACTGTAAATTTTAACATGATTCAGTGGAGAAGTTAAAGGCAACATTCTGTATTGGGGATAAAACTGAGACTGTGTAGTTTTTGCAGCAATACCAACGTAGTATTTGGTAAAAAATCAAAACCGTCACATTTATGCCTTATATAACTGACATGTATTTTCTACTATTTTGAAGTTTCTTTTTGCTCCTAAAATCACAGTTAATAGGTAAATATTCTATCCACCTATACTACCTCTATTACATCCTCTTTTCTACGGGTATCAATTGCGAATAATTTCAGAGACATGTTTATTTTCATCTGAAATGTTAAAATTATCTGCTAACAGATTTTTCTCTTATTTTACCTAGATCATCATTTATATTGTCTGTAATATCTCTATAAAATCGTCATTTTCTGTTTACCAACTGGTGCCAAACAAAGTAAACATTCATGATTTAAAATGGATCTACATAGGTGATAATATATGTGTGTATGTATGCATGTATTATTAAGATACCTGATACAAATGGAAGTTTGCTATCTTTACAAATTCAAGGAACAGATGTAAGAGAAAGAACCATAATGCAAAACATGTCCTTTAATTGTATAGACATACACAGAATAGATATTATTTTATGTACCATTGTACTTATGTTTAACCATAACCATCCCACCTTTACAGATTCATTAACTGTCATTATCACTCTCCTGTACTTTTTATCCATAATGAAACCCAACTAGCCATTGTAACTTAAGTTTCTTATACTTCTCTTAATTGTCATCTAATTTATTCATTATGCACTTGATTTAGTCTTCAGATAACATCTTCTCATCCATGAAGGCAATATTAAAACTCCCTTTTCTCTCTGAAATCTATTTACCTCTTATAAATTTGCTTCAAAATACACTAATAGTATTTCTCCAGCATATAAGTCATATTTCCATGATTTTATGCATACTATTTTTCATATGTGTGCATACTTTAAATTGGCTTTTTCACAATAATGTACTTTTCCATTTTCATGGCCCAGTGACCATTCCTAGAACATGTTCATAAATATTTATTGAACGAGAAGATTCTGTGTTAACTTAATGCATTATGGCAACCGCATGAAAATTCATATGCTACTCTTTGTAAGTCACGTTTGAAATTTAAATCCAAAATACCTTTGTGTCAATATTGTAATTTTTCATACAATAGTTGATCATTTATAATTTCTGACTATTTTTCTACAATTACACAAACTTATATTTTGCATTTTTTGCAGTATACTTCACTACCTTATTTGCCCCATTGTGTCCTAGAGTAAATCATATATAAATTTATTCATATATGATTTTTACTTTAACTCTGCTGCTACATTTGCTTTTGTCTATTTTTATCTTTGATAAAAATGAAACTAGCAAACTGCATGGTTTTCTTTTAAAATTGAAAACTTATCAGTCACATATTTTTGTTCTATGTGTAAATTTAATTAACTATGAATGCTTTCAAGGTACTATTGTATAGATTATGGTTCTACTAGCTACTATGAACCAATTATCTTGTCTTAAGTAACTTGAAGAGGATTCTTCATTGTTTGCTGTAATCAAGTTTAGGAATGTTAATTTTGATAACTTGATTGAAAACTTTTATAAGATAATTCACATTTCCAATAAATTTTAGGTGAAAAATATAAGTATTTTTAGCATAAATAGTCAACTGAATTATTCTTTTTAAATTTACTTTATTTTTTATTAAAATGTAATTTTTTCAATATATCCCCCTGCTCCTCCTCCTTTCCCTCCTAACAATTCTTCCCAGTCAGCCTTCAGCCTCACCCCTCTCCTTTGTCCCCTTTCCCCAAAGAGCAAGAAATCCCATGGTGGGTCAGCTCATAATATTCTTACTGTGAATAATGTCTTTATTCTAGCATTTATATTTTATACCTTAGTGTAGTTTATGTGAGAATGGCATTTTTTTTTTTGTTTAATGGATGAATTTGGATTTTGGTAGACTAAAGTATACTCCTCTCTATATTTCCTACCTCCATTCTTCAAAATGGTTCAGTTTAAAACCTAAATTTAACAACTATTATATATAAAGTATATGGATATGGTATATTTTTATGGATAGAAGTATGGTCACATGATTATGGAAACATCAGCTTAAATATAAATGTAAACATATGTAAGTATAGATAAATGAGTAACTATGTGATATGTATTCATACTTTAAACAGAAGTGTGAAATGAACATTTTACATTGATTTGATTCAAATTATGATTTTCCTTTTTATTTTGTCATAAATATCAAAGAAATTTACAATTAAGAAAATAATTATGATCCAAATCCTTACACTTGGTAATATGAATTAATTAAGTCAAATGGAGAAAAATACTAAAAATCAAATAGTACAGTGAAATGAAGTCAGGATTCACTGGTGACCGGTAAGAGGTCATGCTACTGATTAGTCAAAGATTAAATAAAAATTTGATTCATAGACTTAGAAATCTAGGAACTTTTAGTGACCTTGACAGGCATAGCTTCAGAAAATGTTGGCAATAAATACGTAACTCAAAGAGAGATCTGATACAACCAGGAGAATTGAGGAGAAATGGAGGTAAAACAGAATACCCTTCTCCAAATGAAAAAAAAAATGAGCTGTGACTGTGTGTAAGAAATTGAGTCAAGATGTTTTTAAGAACAGAAAATAATAGCATAGTATTCTTGTGTGAATAATCTAGAAGGAAAGAAGTGCTTGGTAATTCAGGTGGGAGAGAACTAATTGCTGGAGCTCTGCCCTTGAATAAGCAAGATGGACAAGGATGTAGGACACAGGAGACAGAGTTTGTAATCATAATACAAGCTGGTAAGGGTTTGCACATCAGTGCAGCTATGCAAAGGGTGGGGAGGTGTGACAGGAACTGAAGCTTTTCTTTTGACTGCTTCAAATTTCTCAGCCAAATGAGAAGCAATTTTATTGATCCAAGTGAGGAAGTGTTTTAAATTGTAGAAAACAGAAAAGAATAAAACAGTCATCTAGATAAAAATTCTTAAATGTTTCTAAACATTAAAATTTCCTTGTTTGGAATTTTAATGTCTAGTTTTTAACCAATGGAACTTAACTCAGAATTCCTGATACAATGTCCTACTTTGGTGCTTTAAAAATATTCCCTAGTACACAGATAAGTTGGATGTTAAATCAAATTGAAGGTCTTACTTAGTGGTCATGAATTTAAAGTGAGAACAATTATAAAAGTTATGTGCTTTCCTTCAGAACTTCTGATAGAAATGTGAACAATGTATGAATGATGTGTTAGAAATAGCTGATTCTACCAAATGAGCACCAAAACTTAAAGCAAGCTAAGAAGAATGAGAAATATGAAAGACAGTTCTTGCAGCACACTATGAATTTAGTCTTTATGAGAGGAATGAACATATGAAATGTATAGATAATCAGGCAAACCTACTATATATTGCAAGGCTTGGTGATGGGAAAAAAATGTTCCAATAGTTACAAGAGTCAGCGGGATAAGTAGAACCTGAGACTTTGATGATTAAAAATGAATTTCTGAAAACATCTAGAGTATGACCTCATGATAAAGGCAAAGTGGAAGACAATATATCTTGAGTCAATGAGCACAGTGAAATACTTTCACTGGCAAATTACAGTGGTGGACTTTATGAGATTTTTGCATACTGCAGAGGGACAGGAAAACATGGATTAATATCTTTGGAAAATTATGGGAAGCTGCTTTCTCTGAATTAACTTCATTTTGAATTTACACTTAATAATGCTTTTATCAAGATACTTTCAGTCCAATAAATTATGAGCTTAATAATAAGTAACAACCTTGTTGCTGTTCTGGGGTTTTTATTTTTTTATTCTTACATACAGAAACATAGAATAAATGCAGTATACTAAGAAAAGGCTTATTAAATACATCCAATGTTAAAACTACCTTAAGCCTTCAATCTGCCACAAGTTCATTGGGTTTGATTGATGAATATTTTCAGATCATTCTTGGAATTACAGTGTATTTGTATAATGTGAACATTTTGTGTATACTGTAGAAATGTTCACCTTCCTGTGAATGAGATATCAGATACTTAAAGCTAATACAGTATACTTTACTAGCTTTTTTTTTTTTATTTTACAGCAGTCGTCAAACACTGCAAATCATCTTGAATCCCAGGACAGCCATGAGTGATTGATTCCAAATGGCTCTCTGTCACTTGGAGGGAGTTCTCTTCTCCCACTTGCAATGTTTTATGTGGGCTGTTTTACAAATGCGAACAAACTGATTTCTCTGCCATTCTCATTTTTGCAGCATTCAGAATTGGTGATTTTACTTCCAGCCTCTATGTGCTAATTAATTAGGTCATATTATTTTGCCATTAAATGTTACTGATCAATGTTGTCTGCACATAATATATCAAGTCAAATGTGTGTTAATATGTGGGAAGAGTATTTTAATCATTTAGTACCATGTTTATTTGTAAATACAGCAATTACATTTTCATTAAATTGCATATATGTGTTTTATTAAGTATATGCTAGTTAGAGTTGGAATTCTTAATGTATATCAAGAGCTTAACATTGTCTTCTAAAACTCTTTAGCTGGTTTGTAGAATGAATTATTTTGTTTTTATGAAAATTATCCATAGAAAAGTTTTCTGTCAAGAATGATTTTCAGTTGGAGTGGGAACATATTCAGATCTAGGATAGGTGAATATTTTCTTTTCTTTTATATTTTACAGCATTTTTCTGCTTATATTTTCCCATCAAAACAGGCCTAAATCTCAAAGTTTTAGAATGTGGTAAAGTTTTGCATTTTACTCCATGTTACAAATTTAATGAACCTGATACACTTATTCTGTTAGAGGGAAGATACATGTTCTCATCTGTCATTCCATAGCCTTCAAAAGTGAGCTCTTAGTTTACAATGATAATAAATAACTGATAAAATGAATTTACAAAAAATATGTCTCTCACATTTATATGCAATGAATTTTAATAATGCTTTAAGAATTCCAAACCTGGACAATTTCATAATATAGAAAATTAATTATCCTATTGTTTGCTGATATGTATCTCTCTTTTTTCTCTATTACAATATATTCACTTGCATTTAAACAGTTGGTAGATAATATTTCTTTTTTTCTAGGTACACACTATAGTTGGTAAAATATTGAATACTACTTATGACTGTCATACTTCTTATCTAGATATTCACAATTTGTAATGGGCTAGTTTGAGTTGCTTTTCCTTCTTGCCTGTTTACTGTGTAGGACAAAAACGTAGTTCATTTCTTCTCAGTGACAATCACAGGAATTGTGGGAGAACTCAAAAGAAGGTTTTGCCTTCAGAAATTTGTGCATGTCATTCGGCACTACTGAACTACTTTAGCTCATTGGTTAATATTGAATCTACTACTCTTGAAACTCACTACTTTGTTAACAACGGGTAGTGGTGCAAGTACTTTCATATAGCACTTTTTATCACTTTACCTAAGTCACTACAAAACCACTGTCTATGAGCTGCTACTGAGTTCCAGTATATCTCATATTATTACTATATAATGTCCTACTTATGCTCATGCATTAAATATTTATTAAGCTCTTATCACACACCAGACTTTTGTAGATAGCTGAAGGATATCGTAGATACTTCCGATTGAAGGAGTTTTGCTATTCATTTTTTTCTAAAGAACTGATTAAAGTAAATCTGATAAGGTAGCAATGGAGAGCAAATTATCTGATTTCTGTTGCATAATTCTTTTTCTAAATCCAAAAGGTTCAGTGGCCATTTCTGATACAGACAAATTGTTACTTTGTGTAGTTTCTTTCTGATTCTAATGCTATATTTACTATTTACCAGGTCCTTTATGTAACTTGCTATAATCATTTGAGACAAAGTTTCTCAGAATATAACTCATGCGTAAGTGAACCAAGACTTGTCTTTAGTCTTACTATTTTCATATTTATCATATTGTGATTATTTTAGTGTGTCAATTAAGGAGTTTTGTGATAATTAGCACAGTCATTATATGCCCAATACTTTGAGTACAGGAAACTATCATAGATGTATTATTTAAATAGTGTTCTCCAGCAATCCAAATGTAACAACACACTTTTTAATTCAGTACATTTCATTGTAGAGGTTTCTTTTCTCATACATGTAAAAGCTCTTTTTATTTTAATAGTTGGATTTTTAAAAGAGTTTGAGATGTAGTTTAGACTAATTTAAAGACAAAGAAATAAACCAGTAAGTTCTTCACCCTACAACATAAGGTCTCACCCTGAATGTCATCAACCTTACTGTTCTATTAGCTATTCTTGTTCAAATCTTAAACAATGTCAGTAATAAAATGAGGGTCCATTCTCAAATAGAGAACAATGCATAAAGTTAAGAAACATCAGTTATAGCATTAGCATGTTCCAACTGTTTCAAATACTATGTTCAAATATGAAATATTATATCCTTGTTAATAGGTTTTCATAAGACACTTTTCTCTGATTATCTTCCTATTGTTAATTGTTCAATTGAATCTTTTGTATGTTCTCTATATAGATCTCAGAGAGTATCATCCTTTCTCTTTTCCTAATTTGACTGATAATTAGGTTGAAATTGTATTAAGCAACTGTTCACCTTTGCCTCCCTCTGTTTTCAATATTCTAGTGGTAATGTCACTCACCTGTTTCACAAATCTGAGGAGAGGAGTAATTCTGACTGTCTCTTTTTGACCTTTCCATTTGCACTGTACTTATAATTCATTTCTTGTGTTTTAAAACAGAGTATCATACAACCCAGTCTCCTTTTGAACTCACTATGTAGTTGAAACTGATCTTAAATAAGATCCTCCTTCTTTGGATTTTCATGGCCTTTTTCATTCATCTTTTAAGAAAATCAATTAATTTTTCTAGGCGCTTTGTGTTTGTTTTATATTATATTATTCTTATAAACAGAATTCCATAATTATAAATTATATTACTATTAAGTATTTTCTTGTAATTTGTGTTTTCCTAAAAACACATTCAATTTGATATTTTGTCAGCATGTTATTTTTACAACTTCATATATAAAAACTATAGTTAAATATTTTTTATTTACTTCATGCTAAATGTAATGGGGAACATTCAAATGACATATGTGTGGAATAAATCCAGAGTTTTTCAACAGTGCTCTCAGTTATTTGGTGATAAAGGAGATTTTCTCCATCAGTCTAATATGGACACCAGTAATGAAAAGTTTATTTAGAAGTCCAATGTAGCTAATATAGTAGATGGGGTGCTTAAATTTGTTTATTTGTGTTTTATTAATTTTCAATGTCTATGAACCATATCAACTGCTGCTGTATTTGATACATAGTAAGACTTCAGAGATTTTTTAACCCACTTTTCTAAAGTGATAAGCTACTAAAGATTTGCTCACTTTATGACAATAGTGCAACAACAACAACACAAAAACCACAAATCTGATACTAAATAGAATAAAAAAAAACTTCTAAGTTCAAAAGTAATTTTTGAACATTTAAATTTTTATTAGAGTTATTGAAATAAAGCTCATTTCTCATCTTTCTCTATGAAAACATCTTGCTGTTCAATTTCCTTGTACAACACTTCACCACAGTAGATATTTCCTATCAGGTTTTTCTTCCGTCATTCTTATTCTATTTCCTGTCTTTTTATACATCATTATGACTTATATTAGTGAATTCTAGAGCAATTCTCTAAATACAAACCATCTCTCTCAGAGAATGGATGAACTCCATCAGTTGCTATGTAGCAGAAGGATTAAAAACATTATGAAGACACATTTTGGAGTATTATGTTAGAATCATTTATAGATATCACTCATTCTATCCTCTAGACAAGATTATTTCTATTCTTAATTTCATGAGAACTATTGATTTCTAACAAAAGGGGCTAATGTATACTGAATCCTCTAAGTTCTAGCAGTATCTCAAGGCAGTAACAACATTTCATCATCTCTTCTACCCCTTTTATCTGATGAAAAATTGAATAATAAATATATTACTAGTTATGATTCAAACCAATGAGAAATATAAACATAAATAGAATTAGTGAAAATAAATTAAAAATAAATGACTTTTATTTCCCCTGAGTTGGAAGCTTATTTTTTATTTTAAGAAGTTATTTATTGATTAATCTTTTATATTGAGACAATATCTACTTTTATAGCTCAGTATGCACTCACTACTTGTCCTAAGATGGCCTTAAATTTGTGAACTATGTTTCCAGCCTTGCTAATGTTGTAATTATAAACATATATCACCAAGACTGTCTAATATCATTAAGACTTTAAATGGTTTTAATTTTAATATAATTATTAAATATTTTAATGTACTGTTATTAAAATGACTTATGTGTTTATGCAGTGATAACATGGTCTTTGTCAACAATTTTAAGTCTACAAGGTATAAAGGGAGGCACACAGAAATAATTAACATTTATAACAAAAATAAAACTACAAATATTGATCACTATGACTGGTTGAATTATGTGATTATTATAATATTGTTTAACCATTGAAAAATAAACTGGATAGCACAAATTACAGAATAACCCAAATGCACAAATATGTACATTGCTGTTTTTAGACTTTATCTTGGCACCCTCATCTGCATTATTCTATTCTATATGGATTTAACTTGACATCAAGTTTAAATAATTTGTAGAGAAAAAAAATTCTTCATACTTTTAGAGGCTGAGAAGACCATATTTTTCAGCAAAATATCAGAGGCCTCACATTGTGGGAGAACAAGATGGCAGGAGTCAGAGTTTGATCTTTTATCCAAATAATATCATTAATGCATTCATGAGAGTAAAGTTCTTATGACATAGTCTCATCTAAGAAGTACAAATATCTGCTAGGATTTTTTTTAAATGGTGCCTTAGTTCGAACTAAGGGAATAAAGCATGCTACCCAAGCACTCTACTATTGTACTACATGCTCTGCAAATTTTTACTTTACAATACATTTACAAGGCAATCAAATTTAAACATGAATTTTGGAGAGTATATAAAGCAGAGCACTGTAATATATAACATATATCTTTCCTATATTGCTTTTAGTAAACTTGAGTCTGACCTTTGCACATTTAAAAAACAAATGCAAAAACAGTTTATTAGGCTATTTCATTGAGGTACTGAATATTAATCAACAGCTCAATTTAAATAACATATCTTGTTTTGCCTAAAGAATCTCTTTTAAAACTTGCCTACTTTTGGATGAAAATGGTAGCAAATGAAATTTTATAAATAATAAGAAAGATATTCCAATTGGAATTAGCATGAATGTTGCAATGTTGACACCATCATAATGCATCACAAATATGTAGAAAGGGGGCTACATTAGGAAGAAAAATGACAAATATGATGATCATATACTAAATAATACTATTGCAATATTTTTAAAGATTTGTCTGAAAGCTAAGTAATTTTTATTTCTAATAATATAAGTAAATTTTATTTAACTTATACATAATATTTACTTTCTAGAAAACATCATGGAAACAGTGTCTGGCATGATGGCCCATGCCTTTAATCCCAGCACCCCAGAGGGTAAAGGCACATGAATCTTTATGAATTTCAAGTGGGTAGTCGAAAAAATGAAAACAACTTTACAATCATAAATTATAACATTAAAAATTTACCATTAGTCTTTGTATGTATAACAGAATATAAAGGGAATGCTTTAAAATTAAGTATATTTTTATTTCCTAATATGTAAGTGGACACACAGAATGTTCCAGTGAATATGTAAGTATATTTAGGTGAGAAAGTAGGAAAGATGCTGCTTACAAGATTAACATATACCACACGATATACATAGCTGAAGTGATGGCCACAGCAGTTGAGAACACTGGCTTCTCTTGTTTATTTCCTAGCTCCAACATGGAAGTTCACAAACTAACTTTAGTCCCAGAAAATCTCACATCTTCTTCTGGGCCCTGTAGGCACTAAACACACACATGGTGCACATACATGCAGGTACAACATTTGTATGCATAAAATAAAACAAATCTAGAAGGCACTAGACAGCTCTTATATACAAATAGAATAATATAGAATTGTAAACACACATATGTATACACATGCATGCATTTTCTGTATGCATGTTATGTTGAGACATGTTAATTTCTTTAGTATTGGATTTTGAGCATTTTCTAAGTAAATTACAGAGCTCACATATTCAAAACGTCTATCATCAGTTTATTGAAGCCTTGCACAGAAAATACTAGTTTAAATATATGCAATGATTTCATTTAGAAATTGTTTGTAATATTTCTTACAAGTTATCTTTTTCATTGAGATGTTATTTCTTTAAATTCTATATCCAATAAAATGGAAGTTCAGTAACTCGCAGAAAATAATGTGGTTAGAAAATTGGGTAAATAGAATTAAGAACTATCTGATTAAACATTTCACGTTCTTTCTAGTTCATGACTTACTTTTAAGATCACATGTAATGGGTATTTAGTTTGGATCATCATAGACCTGCTTTCTCCTTTTACTTACATATATAACAATAAAAAGTGAAGTCTCAAGCCTACGTACAAATGGGTGGCCAAAGAGTGCTCACTATTTTCTCATTAGAATGGAAACTTTATATCCTTTTTGCTAAGTCAATGAAACCAACAACAAAATCCTTCCCTATTTGTTTTCCTACACAGAAACAATACCTCCTTGTATTTTTTCTTAACTGTTCTTGAGGGGATGATTATTTTCTTCAGATTACAAGCAGTCAATTGGTATTAGGATGTTTAAAGTAAACGACAAAATTCTATTAAGGGGTTTAGTGATTTAGATTTATCAATGAAAGAAACACCCTTTCTAATTGTTATCACTACCCTGGCCTATATGAAAAGTTCAGTTTCAATTTGAACACCTTATCTTTTAAAGGTTACTGAGAAAAATGTTTCCTTAAGTAGTATTACATCACCCATACCTTAGGGTCGGTTTTTCAACATTCTTGGACACACATATCTAATAATACAGTACTAAAACAAGTTTGCTTTTTGAAATATAGTCTATGAACACTGCCTCTTTGTGGAAAGTAATTTTGGTGTTGTTTTATAATTTTTTTCTAAGAGTACAAGAGTTTCCTCCAGAAGTTGTTCCTATATCAAGTTAGCAGCAAAGTTGATTTAATGGCAGTTTGCTTTACAGAACCCTGTATGTGTCATAGACAGCCCTCTGTGCTGCGTGGAAAAACTGCACAGGCTCATTGCAGAAATTCTTGTGGGAAAACATTTTGGCCCAGTTCTGTTGAAATGACAACATTGTATGTTTTGGCCTTTCTACAATAAATAAAAGTTTATTAAATTCTGACATCCACCTGTTCCCATATCACAGTAAGAATGTTGGGATAAACTAATCTTTGAATAAAGCAAAACTTGAAAAGTAAATTAAAACACTGGCATACACACACATCACACATCATACCCAAAATGCATGCAACACACACATACACACACACACACACACACACTACTTTACATGAATCATCCTCCTGTTAAATCTTAATAAACTCATATACTGCCTCTTCAAAGGCAATAAAAGTATGATTGTTATCAAGATATTATACTACACACAGCCCCTCTGGCTACCTAACCCTCTCAGACTTCCCTTGGTTATTAAATTAAAATAGGAAACCAGAATTTTCATATAGGAGGAGGATGTTGACAAGCAGTGATTTTATCTTTATAAGTTCAGCAAATATATGAATTGACCTTGTCAGTTAATAAAATACGTGTACTGAATGCCCTCTGTGTGTGGATCAGGACAAGTGGTCTAATCAAGTTCAACTGTTCTGTGTCTATTTGGCTCAGCTCAATTAAAATTCAGCCCTGCTTTTGAGCAAGCCGCAGTGGTTTGGCAGACCTTCAAAGGGCTATATTGCAGCAAACAATAAAAGTGATAAAGACACACAATAACAATCAATACAATGCAAATGCCCCTGTATCTCACAAATCAAGTAAAAGCTTCTTCCTGGATGTCTTCTCAGATGTTTCTGATTATAAAATTTTCCCATTGCTTTATTTGTAAGTTTGTCTTGACACCCCTTATCAATTGGCTACTCTGCTTGGTTTTTTTTTTTTTTTTTTTTTTTTTTTTTTTTTTTTTTTTTTTTTTTTTTTTTTTTTTTATTTAGTGGTGCAAAACCCAAAATGCTGATAAGATAAATTTGTGCAATATAAATCTTTTAACATTTTTACAACTGGTGTTTTAACAGTTATACATGTGCATAAAAAATTGTATGGCAGATTTTTACTTGTATGAAGAAAAGAGCCCTTAATTCATCTCCCATTCACTTGTGTGTGGGAGATATATTCTTGGTGATCATCCTTTTTTTTCCAGTAAATTTGGCAGACTGCCTTGGTCCCAGATTTTCTCACAAACCACCATCTGGCATTCTCACTGTCCCCCACATATAGTTCCATCAGGACCTCCTCCAAGCAGGCTGCAGAATTTCACAGCTTCAGGGCACAGGAGTATACATGAAGTTTCAGCCACTTCAGGGACTATATTTCACTTGCCACCCACATATCTTTAACTGCTAGGAGTTTAGGGGTAAGAAATGCTTGGCCACTAGGAGTCTGAGGACAGAATTTTAATTCAACTCTAAGTAGTTGCATGTTTAGCCAGTGTGCATTTGAAGAAGACACATTAAAAAACCATGATCTGAATTGAATATGTTCATCTTGGAGAATTACTGTACTTAAATTTATATTATATATATATATATATATATATATATATAAATTATCACTACTATACCACCACTGCTTAAATCTCTAAATTAACACCTAGTGTTTGATCTGATCAGAAAACTTTAAATGTCATTTCACTGAGCTGTAAGATAGTGTCAGACAACAGTAATGAGTTCATGAGAACACTAAATATTGGAAATAACTAGTATTTGTTGCAGATTTTAACATAGTCAAACACTGTTCTTTTGTGTGTACTTTGTATATGGGTCTAGTTCTGTTGGTTTTTTTTTTTTTCCCCTCAAGACTCATACTCATGTAAAGACATTCAAATTGTATCAGCTTTGTCACAAACTTCTTTAGTTGAAAGAGGTTCCCTGGGATAGAGCCATCACAACTGTTCACAGAATTCTGGCCAACACAATGGCTGGTTACAAGTCCAAGGTTTTTTGAACTGTTGCTATGGCTCTATCTCAGCGCATCTTTTATCAGCTGTAATAGAAGCATGTATTTTTACTTTTTTGTTGTGTCCATAGCCAACCAATTAATTTTAAACCTTAGTAACTGTTTTTACTTTGTTTGTTTGTTGTTGTTGTTTGAAACAGGGTGTAACAAAGGTTGTTGAAATTTGAAAATAGTGCCCAAAGCATATTAATGCTGTATCTATTCAGGAATCAAATGACTAACAATTTGTAGAATAGTGTGTCCACTTGAAGATTTTTTTAGCAACATATACACTTTATACTTCATCAGATAAAGAACAATATCAATGAATACTTGCACCTAATAAACTATAATATCACAAAAGGCAGAAAGTAAATTTGAAGGCATCCTTGATAGATATGATTTCTACTATATATTGCTGATAGTGACTTTTGTATCAAACTAGCATACAGGTTATAAACATTTAAGAAAAGTTTTAAGTGCCAAATAATTATTTTAAAGTAATATATTGGAATGCTCATGTGAACTGAATATATAACCTAATCAATTAATAATTCTCAAATTCTCATTTCTTTGTGCAATAACATTTAGAAAACAAATTTATTTCTAAAAATAAATCTTTGAAATATGACATAAATATTTAGTTCAACTTCATTACAACATAGCTTACAGGTGACTAATCATTTCTATTTAGTTATGTTTATCAATCATGAAAAATCAAATAAACATCAAGTTAAATAAGTCAAACATAAAATAATTTCAAGTTACTCAATAATTTGATAAAAATTTTACATTTTATTAAGTGCATGGTTTTCTTGATCTGGTTCTTCATATTGTGAAGTATAATGTTCATAAATTAAGTGAAAAAAATATATATCCATGTGGGCAACCTATTCTTCAAACTGTTAGTCATTTGATTCCTGAGTAGATATAACATTAATTTGCTTTGGGCACTATTTTCAAATTTCATCAATTTTTCTGTCAGCCTGTCTAATTTCTGAAAAAAATCCTCTAGTTACATCTTGAGATCATATCTAGAATAAGATTACTTCATTGTGTTAGATATTAGAAATTTCTCAAAACAAAGTCAAGAATCCTATCACTGATAAATAAAGCTTTGTTGATCTTATATAGAAAGATCTGCCTCAAATGCAAATTAATCTCAAACCCATTGACAATTTAAATACTTTTCTATTTCAGTGAAGCAGACAAGTGTTCTTTACAGCTTATCATCTAGAATCTATGTTTCTTACTTTTGTTTCTGTTGCTACCTTTGGAGTAATATATAACAATGAGGCTGCAGATGGTACTGCAAAGCTATTAGAGGAGAAAAAACAGAACAGAGGCCAGCCATTCTGACAGGTAACATACATTGACGACTTTCCATAGGCAAAATTGACAGACAGTAAAGATATATGAATCCCGGTTTGCTTCAAGTATAAACTCCAAGAGGTTGATATGATTGGTATTGCAAGTCTCAGCGATTAGTATATATATTGATACATAAAGTAGTTCTATTTTGATACAGTTAGATACCTTGAATATAATAATTCAAAAATATTTATTCATTTTATATGTATATTTATGTATGTGTCTAAGGACATATGTGCACAATATATATGCATAATCTCATAAAGATCAGAAGTTACTGTCATATATCTTGGAATTGGAGGTATAGGAATTGCTGAGTTTTCATGTGGAAGGTAGGAAAAAGCCCAGATGCTCTAGAAAATCAGCAAGCCCTCTCAAATGCTAAGTCTTTTTTGCAGCAACTAATATGTTTGTATTGTTTCTTTTTTTATATTAAAAGGGGGTTTGTTAAAGGATTAGCCACCACACATTGCAACTTTGTTACATCTTCATAACTTTACACAATATGCTCTCAGGATCTCCTAATAGAAACTCTGTTTCTGTTACCAATTGTTACACATCAGTGGCTTTATATATCTTTTTAAATTTTTTTCTACATTTTGTTATTTTAAAAGTTTTTCCCCATAACCATCACAGCTCTCCCTTACTTACCTCCTCCCAGTTCCTCACAGTCCTCCTTCAGCCTCTCCTCACCCCATCCCCCATCTATTCCCCAATGAGTCCCAAGGTGGGTCAGTTCAGTCTGGCATGTTCAGTTGAGGTAAGTCCGAGTCCCTCATCCCAGTATTAAGGTTGAAAATTAGGTGTTTCTCAGTAGGGAATGAGATCTGAGATGTCAGTCCATATACCAGGAACATAGATAGTCTGATCCTATGGCCAGAGGGATGTCTACATTCAGGAGGTTCTGTTGCAGTGGGGGTTTCTTGGTCCCAGGGGGCCAGAGGCCCAGACCCATTACCCACCCCCTGTTGCTGCTCAGGCCCTTAGAAATGACTCAGACACTTATATTAACTTTATGCTGTTTGGCCTATGGCTCAGGCACATTGCTAGCTAGCTCTTACATCTTAAATCAATCCATTTCTATTAATCTGTCTGCCATGTGGCCCGTGGCTCACCTGTGATCCTTACATATTGCTCCTAGGGCAGCTTGCTCCATCTGCCTGACTCCATCCTGCTTCTCCTACCTATGCTCTGATTTCTCCTCCTACTTTTTCAATGGTGCCTGTCATGGCCCAAAACAGCTCATTTATTTAAAGATTGAGACTCACAGCATACAGAAAGGCATTCCCACTTTACTTCCCCCTTTCTGTCTAATCAAAAAGGAAGATTTCAATTTTAACATAGCAAAATTACATATAACAAAATAGCCATCAAGCAAGAATTATAGTTATAATATCTAGTCTATTTGTATTTAGAAAAATTAAAGAAAATACTCTTATCATCTACCTTATCTTTATGAATCTAAAGTTTCATATCTAATATACCTTTCAAATGTCCAAGAAAAACTGTACCTATAACTATCTAATCTTTAACTACATCAAAGACCACAGAAGGATATATTTACCCAAGTAAACTAGAAGTGCAAGCGACTTCTAAAATCTAGAAATGACAGAGATGACACCTATCTGCCTGGACAGTCACCCAAAGTTCCTTTATAAAGTTGGGGCATCCATCTTCAGTCTACAGGCCCAGAGTCTCTTTTCATTTCAGTGAAGCAGGAAATCTTGCTCTGCTCATTTTGGTACAGTTTATCAGTTGCTTCTCCTTGAGTCCTGAAGAATGTCTGACAGTTTTCTCTGTAAAGCAGGAACCTGAATGACAAGCTCGGCTTGTTCTGTCAAATTTGTATCAATAAACCAAAATCTATACCAATGTAAAGCATTTTGAGATTAACAGCTGATTTCCTGATCTAAGTAAATTCAATAATCTAATCTTTTAAAAAAATCATTCATATACTATATCCCCTTTTTCTTCTTAGAAAGAGATTGACTATGACCATTAACCATTTATAATGAAAACAAACATTTAGAAACAATATTTGGGGAATTTGGGTGTAGTTTTCCATTACTACTTCCTGCTGATTATGGGGTGTTGAAAACCTCATTAGTTAGACAGGATCATACTCTGCAGCCCTGTATCTGATACGGCCATCTCTTCCTATCAGAGATTTTTTCAGGGAGTCTTGGTTGATGAAACCATATTTGCCTGGAAGTAATCCACAGGTTCTCATCTTCTGTGGAAACAAAAACAGAACTCTTACAAAGCAATAAATCCTTAGACACAAATTTCAAAATCAAAATACCTTTAAAATATATATTCTTGTTTAACTTAGTAGCCTTTGCATTTGCAGTCCATTGTCTTTCTGCAGTTAGCTCATTAACAGTTAAAAAATTAAAAGAAAACACAATAACAACCAAAATCCAAATTTGTGTCTATTTTCCATCTTTATGTCGTTTATTATATTTTTATTAGTCTATTTTTTAAAAACTTTCTCTATCCTCTTTCTTTTTTCTCTGAAGCCTATGTATCTTTTACACACATGTAACCCATTTACAGGTTCTTCTTTTCATCTGAATCTGTTTTATTGTTAATCCTTAATCATCTTCTAACCACAAGAGCTTTAAAAATACACTCTCTTAAAGAGCTGCACAATTTTTGCCTAGGAAGCTGAATCAGTAAGTTCTCTTAAAGGGACAGTGTCTCTGTTCCTGGCCAGCAAACAGAGCACACTCAAGAAAATGCTGCTACTAAGAAACCACCTTTGTTTTCTTTTTGTTCAAAATAAACAGAAATCTAAAATCAATCACATGCTACTGAGTCTTTGGTGAGATTTCAGGAACCAGCCTGATTGTAGCTTACACTACCTGCCGCCAGTCCGCCAATGCTATTTTGAATGTGACCCGGCCACCACACTTTTTTTGTACAATGAACTGCTTCGTATACACAATTTGGAAGCTGCCTTGGATCAGTTTCTGTGATCTAGAACCCTTTTTAATCTTTTTCAGGCTTTAAGTGGATATTCGATCCACGTTGGATGCCATCTGTTGCAGTGGGGGTTTCTTGGTCCCAGGGGGCTAGAGGCCCAGAACCACAGACCTGCCGAACCAGACCCCTTAGCCACCAGCTGCTGCTGCTCAGGCCCCAAGAAATGACTCAGATGCTTATATTAACTTTATGCTGTTTGGCCTATGGCTCAGGCACATTGCTAGCTAGCTCTTACATCTTAAATCAACCCATTTCTATTAATCTGTCTGCCATGTGGCCTGTGGCTCACCTGTGTTCCTTTTACATTGCTCCTTGGGAGGCTGGCTCGATCTGCCTCTAACTCCGCCCTGCTCCTCCTACCTATTCTGATTTCCCCTCTTACTTTTTCTATGATGCCTGTCATGGCCCAAAACAGCTCCTTTATTTAAAGATTGATATTCACAGCATATATAAACGCATTCCCACATCACCTTTCCATGAGAGTTCCTCAGTGATTATTTCTGATTCAGTGAGCTCTCAATAGATCAGATCAGCCATGGCTGTGAGTCTCCTCCTTATAATCCTGATCCATTTTCTCATATACTCTCTCCTCTCTCTCTTTCTTCAGCTGGATAGTGAGCTAGACCTCATGCTTAGCTGTGGATCTTTGCTTCTGTCTCTATCCACTGCTGTTTGAAGGTTCTATCATGACACTTAGGGTGGGCATTCATTTGATTATAGGGGAAGTGCTGTTTAGGTACCCTCTCTACTATTGCTTGGAGTCCTATTCAGGAACATTTTGTTTGTTCTTAGAGGTTTTCTTAGTACCAGGTTTCTTTCTAGCCCCACAGTGTCTCCTATCAGGATATCCATTTCTTTTTCTTCCTCTCTGTTCCTCCTCTCACTCAACCATCTCCTTCTCTCATGATTTGTGTCTACCTCCTCTTGTTCTTTCCCTGTTATGGTCCCAATTTACTCAGGAGATCTTCTCTGTTTCCCCTTCCAATGGGACCCCTGGATTTCTCTCTTAGTTCCTCCTGTTACATACTTGTTCAGGGGTTGTAGTTTTCAGCCTGGGTACTCTTTCCTTTATGTGTAAAATCCACTTATGAGTGAGTACATACTACGTTTGTTTTTCTGGGCCTGTGTGCCTCACTCAGAATGATCCTCTCTAAATCCATCCATTTGCCTGCAAATTTTAGGATGCCATTTTTTTCTGCTGAGTAGTACTCCATTGTGTAAATGTACCACAACTTTTTAATCGGTTCTTCATTTGAGGGGCATCGGTTGTTTCTGGATTCTGGCTATTGCAAATAATGCTGCTATGACCATAGTTGAGCTAATGCCCTTAGGGTAAGAATGAATGTCCTTTGGGTATATACCCAGTAGTTTGTATTATTTCTTTAATAATTTAAAACAAAATATTTTGATCATATTTATACCACCATTTGACTCCCTACCTCATCTCGAATGAACCCCTATCTCCCAAATTCTCACAACCTCTTGCTCATCTAAAAATTTACTCAGTCCAATTTCTGTTGTCCTTGTCTGGAACTATTCACTGGAGTGCGGTAAATCAGTCAGGAGATACACCATAAAATAAAACTATCCCTGCCTCACGTCCATTAACTGACAATTACTCCTGTTATAGTAGGGGCTCAAGAGTCTTTCTGCCCTCCATGCTGGAATGTCAAATGATCTTTCCTTGTGCTGATGTTGGGCAGACAACCATAGCTCCTGCAAATTCGTGAGTATTGTAGTATTGTGGTCCTGTTATGCCTACAAGAAACTTCTTTTTCCTCTAGACTTCCCTAGTCTCTGACTTTTAATGTCTTTCTGCTGCCCATCTTTAAATGGATCCTGAGCCTTGGGTAGTAAAATAGAAGTCCCATTTATGACAGCCCTGAACAAACACTTATTCTTTGGTCTTTTATCACATTTTAGCTACTCTTCTTGTGCTGGGCCCAAACACCATAACTAAAGTAACTCATATTATTTTAAAATAACATTAAAGTGGGGTTGCTGATCATTTGATCTTACTTAGTATTAAAACTCAGATTTTGTTATTATGACAAATAAAACACATAAGTCTACCAGGTTGAAATGTATATACAATACACAACTGTTCAGATGTGTTATGAATGTCAAGAAAAGTATGAAAGAAATTATTAAATATAAATGACAAAAGGATTTAGAAAATATTCATTTAAATAACTAATTTTTAAAAAATTATCAAATTATTGGTTGGAGGTGTAAATGAACTGATAGATTTCCTGTCTAGCATGCATGAAATATTAATTTCTGTTCCTAGCACAGCACAAAACTGGTCATGCTTGTATGAATGTGAATTTCAGTGTTTACTAAATAGATGAGCTTCGATTTGAACACTATAAGAGAAAACAAAGGCTCAGACAGGGTATTTGATTTGATAGTTGATGGAACTAGAACATAAAATAGAGCTTATTCTATCCCCATGAAAATAATTTTATTATTATTTTTCATTATATGACATGTAAGTTAGAACACATTATAATATCAAAGTACTATAGAAATAATAATTGACTTAATAATTACTATTAAATGTGATTTACCAATCCTTTAAAAGTCTATTCAAATAATCAATGAAGATTTGTTGAACATTTTAACAAGTGTAGCTTGAGGTATTGTGGATATGTTTAGGAGTAACATAAGAGCCCACTTTTGAGTATCCACACATTCTAGTGTGTAAGTATGAATAATTAACAAAGGCTTAATAGTAAATATAAAATTGTGATAGATGCTATGATGAAACTAAACCAGGTAGACCTGAGTAATGAAAAGTACTACTCATACAAAAATATGAAATAAATATAAAAGTGAAATAGCATTTTTAGAATTTTGAAAATGGAGTAAGGATGGCATGGCCTGTTGCTGGTCCTAATGGTTCTCTCAGGGGTGGGGGGTGAGAAGACACAGAGTCAAAGACCCAGACCCTGGGACTCCCATGAAAAAAAAAAGAGCTAACACCTTTATTCAACAATATAGAGAGCCTTGTATAGTCTCCTCTTAGCACCTAGGCAGTGTCATGACTTTATGTGGTCACATCTTATTGGCTGAGCATGATAGAACGAACCTCTGACAGCATCTTTTGCTAGGCCCTCAAGCTGACTCCAGGTTAGCTCATAAGAAAATACATTATGTACATGGTTAGCAGCTGATTTGAGCCAATCTCCTTGACCCTATGTGCCTATCATACCACAATTACCAAAGAACCAAAGATGTACAGTTTATGCAGTAGCAGTATATAATACATATATGTAATTACTAGACCAACAAACTAAACGAATCACTTAATTAGTACCATCATAGTTACATTTTTTATCTGGACTTAAAATTATACCGTTTTTAAATTAGATACTAATATTTCAGAAAATTGTTGAAAGGTATATGATAGAATCTAATTCTTTCAATTGTACATATATTTTTGAATTTAAAAGCATTTGCTAAGGAGAAGTTTTAAAATATCAAACAAATGACTAAAGTTTGAATGTTCAAAGTGATTTAATCAATGGAATCTTTTCATTTACTTAGCATAAAATATTAAAGTAAAATATGTTTGCAATACATAAATGAAAAAAAAAACCAGAGACCTACTCAGGGCAACAGAATTCTGATTAGCAAAAAATTCTGCAGTACATTTAGTAATAATATTTCAAGTGGGCTGTATGTCGTCTGTGTGTGTTTTCCTATATGTGGTATGCTTATTTCCATATACCTTAAGATAAGTGAGTTCTGTTGGTAAAATTAAATGGAATTAAGACTGATTTTATTGACCCTCATAAAAATTTTTGTCAAAGGCGTTGTACTTCATGAAGATTTGTTAAATTATTTTTAAAGAATAAGGATTAAGTACATGAGAAATTTGTTTACATCATTTTTGCCTTATAGTGAAGATAATTTAATTCCAAAATATGTCCTCATTTCCAAAATATGCCTTCATTAGCACTTACCTATACAGAATACGAAAGATTAATATGATATCATTTCTAATTCATTGAATTTTGTAATATAATAAGGAAACATTGAGAGCTGTGAAACTTGGAGAGCTGTATTATTTTTATCTTTGAAGACTGTATTTGGAAATTGATACCTCATTATTTAAATGATTTATACAAACAAATTCTTTATGTACTTATGACATAATATTTCTATCATACTATCATGTGCCCATGGTTTCCTATTAAATGCATGGTACCAAATACCAACTTTAATATCTCTAAATTTAAACTATTTTTAATATGTAGTAAATTATATGAAGCTGCAAATGTGAGCAAAGGCTCAATCCTTCAAAAAATATTAAAGAAAAACATTTTGTGATTGTGATAGTTATCAGTGTCTTCTGCAAAGATATTTTTGTTTGCAAACATTTTCAGACATGTATTCTTGAACACACGAAAGAATCACTTTTAGAAATGATTATGCATTTATTTGGGAAGAAGAACAGAGTTTGAAGGAATTACTGCCCTACAGTTCTTTGAGCTTTTCACTGTAAATCTTTGAGCTTATCTTCATACTTTTATTGTCAAAGTATTATTGGTTTACAGCAATTAGCTCAGAGATTTAGAAGCCTTTACTTTCACCATTGACAGGTCTCAATCAACCTCTCAATACCAAGAAAATAGTTCTGTTACTGTTCTTAATTTGTAATCTGTCCTTAAACTTATTTATTTTCTCTTTTTAAGTTCTTCAACAGTAGAAAGTGCTTTGTCAAAAGAATGACCCAAGTGGGTAGATGTAAATAGTCAAGTTCAAAAATATCAAAATAACAGATGTGCCCTATAAATAGCCTTCATATTGACACACACTCCAGTGTAAAATTCATCAACTTCTATAAACCAGGAAAAGATTCATTATGTCTTTATTTGCAGGGACGTAATTCAACTATTCATTAAATTATCCAGTTTCATGTAAATTTTGTGCTGCATTGTAACCACAATTTTGTGAATGCATTACCACACAGAACTGTAGATGATTCATGTCTTCCTAATCAAAGACTATTGACCAAATAACAAATTTTATTTTATCTAAGTCATACTCCTTTTCGTATTTCATTCCCTGAAAGATAATCAATTTACTTTCTAATACTATGAATAATCCTGTTATAGAAATCTATAAAGAGGAAATCACATATTGTTATGTCTGGTATATTTGCTAAATATAATGATTTTAGTGTCAATCTATATGGTGGTATCTATAATATGAAATTACTAATCATACCAAAAATATAAAATGTGTCATGTAAGGTTTTCCACTCTTTATTTGATCCTCATTTCAGTTAATCAAGTTTGGGAACATTTTAAATAATCCTCTGAATTACTTTTGTCCAAAGTGACTATAACATTTTACCACAACACTTAATAGTGCATTAAGGCCTTGAATATTCTTATCTCTTTAACAATTACTTGTGTAAGGAGTGAAAAACTACGTATAAGAGAATTATATTATTTTAATCACTTAAAGTATATAATGAAGTGGCATTCCATGCACTCACAATGGTGTGTAACTGTTACTGTTATCTAGTTTCAGAACATTTTCATTATTTGATTTTAGTCATTTTAAGGACGATAAAGTGATATCTCACAGTGATTTTTATTTAAATTTTCCATATTGCTAATTATTTTGAACTTTTGGAGTATTTATGAGACCTATGTTTATCTCTGAAGAATGATTCATTTAAATTTTCTGCTCAAGTTGAAATTAGGTCACAACTTTATTTTTGATTCATAATAGTGAAGAAACTCACTCTTCAACAACGAATGTCAACCACAACTCTGTGCAATGCTGTCCATTTAATACATTGGAGAGTTATCCTGGGTTTCCTAGTGTATAGGCAGAAAACATCTTTATTATCTCAGAACAATTTTTGACAAATACTCCTTTGTTACAGCGAGTGTCAGAAATTTGCATAAAATAGTCATGTATGTAATGCACATATGAATAAATATGCTAAAAAATAGAAGCATTCATGGAATAATCCTAATTTATAGCTTGTAAACTTGTTCAGTTAAAACCCATCAAACAATTTTTTGAAGAAAAATACTCTTAAATCAAAAATGTAAAAACCCATTATAATTAAAGTGTATTCTTCTACATCCTCTCTCTTCAATGTGTGTATTAATAGAGAACCACTATGTGGGTACTAGAGCTGTATTAAACTTTATGTTTCACTGATTAAGTGGAATATATTTTATCAAAATAGATTCTTATTATCAATTTTTACATGCCTTCATAGTGATGATAGCATTTTCTTGTATTTTTGTACTTCACTTATGGAGAATGTTACACAAATGATAAGGGAAAGGGCAAGGCAAGTAATAATGCATTGCAGTTTGTCATATTTGTAAAGATATTAATCCACACTTCCTTGTGTCAATGTTCTCAATAGTAGAGGTCTTCTATTGTGCTTATAGTTGCTTTTAAGAAGAAAATTAAATGATGATAAAAATCAATATTATATTTGAACTCACAATTTTTAAATTTTGAAGTCTTTTTCTGAAAATATTAACTTAAAATACCACTTTCTCCCTGTTTTCCAAGTCAGATTTAGTTTAGGCAATAGTCAATACACCCAGTATGTGAAAATATTCAATTTTAAAGAAATCTCCAAGACATTTATGGGGCCCAGATGGTGCACACCCATTCTACTACAAAGTTTATGATTACTTTGGCCAAAGTAGCCAGTATCTACAATTAACAAAATGTCATGACAAAAGTATCACTCTCAATTTAGTTGGGTTTGTCTGGAAAAGATTTGTCCCAAGCAGGGGGATTTCTCCATTGACTATTTTCAAATTCTGTTGTATTTAGTGAAGTAAAACCATTTCTGTGGAACTAAAACAACAGAAAAACAAATGAACCAATGTTATTTTTTCTGCTCAGAATGACCTAATTGCTTAAAAACATTCACCTTGTAGAAGGCCTTCTTTTTGTCCAGCATCAGAAATAACAACTGAGACTATTCAGGGGGAAAATGGCACGCATCCAAAAGAAAGTGAACTCAAACACAATTCCTAGATTGAAAAGAATTGCAAAGGAGGATTATTTCTGCCAGCTTTGGTCATTTGACAGCTACAATTCTCCTTGTCTAATATGTCATTTTAAATCTTCTTCAACTTTCTAATGAGAATTTTGCGTTTGATGCTTTAATGCTTGTGCATGGAGGGGGAGGAAATGAGTGCACGTTTGACTTATTTGTGACGACGTAGTAAGTTTACTCTATGATTAATCTTTCAGCATTGTTTTTGCACTTCCTGCATAATGATTTAAAATTAACATTTATTGATTTTACAAAGACAGTCTGGAATTTGAGAAACAGTATAGTTTATCTTTGTAATGAGAAAGAGAAGTGTTTATCTGATAAATTCCAGTGTTTATGTAAATAATGGGCCTGTTTTACTTTATGAGCAACCAAGGTTAAGGTAAATGGCTATGATATATCTTTTTCATTTTGTATGAAATACATTATTCTGTGCTGTTGCAACTGATGGTATGAAAGACCATGCTTGTGCTTTCTGTGCCCTCTTTTCACATCAAAGAGGAAACTCATACCTGAACTTATCTGTCAAAACTAAGTTAAATAACTTTAGAGAAAGCCTAGAATTTTTCACATTTTCATAACTTCCAGTGGCTAGTTCAAGAATTTATCTAGAATGATTAATGACCAAGATTATTTGTGAGCTTTCAAAGTCCCTACAGACTTAATGAACTTGACTCTTTTGCCACATTGAAGGAAGCAGGCTGTTAGAGCTCTACAACAATAAATGTTCAAACTTTCCCCTAATTCCAGAGTCCCCTATTTATAAAAACTTCTATTTGTTCTGTCTTCTTTCTCTCCATTTATGCTTTGATATTCATAGTCAAAGATCGAAAATACCCAACCTCAGTTACCTCCAAATCATGCATAAATGCACCTGATTCTTCTGTTGATATGTTTTACAGATTTCTCCATTTTTCTTTTATGTTTTCTCTGTCACCTCATGTTTATAATAGTCCAATTCTTGAGACGATGAAACAGTTTTTTTTTTCTGTTTGTTTTAATTGAGTGAATTCTTACCTCTTTATTCTAAACCAATCTTGGAAAGTGTGTACTCTCACTCTATTTAGGTCTCTTAATATTTGGCACATTTTTATATAGCATTCCATCCTTTGTACTGAACAAGTCTCTATTCACTACCTTGGAAATTCATTGATTGGCTAGATAATCTATCTAGAAAGCTTTATGAAGGCATCTGTCTCCTGTTCCTCCAGCACTGGGATGATAGATGTAGGCCAGCAAATTGTACTTTTTATATGGGAGCTACTGAATGAACTAAGTTCCTCACAATTTTGTATTTTATGCATGGGGCTATATGTCAAGGCCCATTCTTATTGTTTTATTTATTTTTATATAGCCATTTTATTTCCATGTTCAAGTACAACATTTAATTCCTTGAATATTTTATATATCATATTCATAATTATTTTCAGACCATCTTTATTGTATTATCATCGTCTTCATTTTTAGAATGAAGACAAACAAATTCTCAAAAACATTATTAACATTTTATCTCTACAATCTTATTTTAATATGATTATTTAAAGAAGAAGCAACCTCTTGGTCACTTCTGTACTCTTAAGATTCCTTTGTCAGTGTCCATTGCTTACCCAATGTTACTTTAGCAGGACCCCTTATTTCTTGATGAAATAAATAAAAGTTTACTAACTCAAAACTTCAAGCAACTGTACATTAATTCCAAACTACTAACAAACATCTGCGTAAGTTATATTCCTTGTGAACTATTGACTCTCAGATTTATCAAGTCAGTCTTCTTACTAATAATGATGCTGAAATTCTTGCATTGAGCCAGAAATGAAGGATTGTGAGATAGCTCAACTGTCTCCAAAACAAACCAAAGCAAACAAAAAAATAAAGAAAATCCCTCACAAACAATATATGAGAATCTCTGAATGCCATGCATTATGATTAGATACTGTAAAGGGACTAATTTGGATCAGGTACCACTGTTGTAATGTCTTTTCTACTGTGCAATATTCTTTTGAAAAAAGATTAAGTAATACTACAAACAAAGTAAAATATGATGAAATTGCCATGAATTTTCATTCAAGTTTCTTGTTTTCATTTTGCTGATTCCTTTTCTTTCTTCTCTAATTGCCATTCTAGAAGCCTCACAGAAAAACAGTAGTATGATGCTATCTTTCTCCTCCATTACACTTGCATTTCTGTTTTGTTAATTCTGAGCATCTTGCAAGTAGGCCCTTTGTGTTGTTGATTTTTCTGTACCCACAGTCATCTCTGTGCTTAGACACACATTGGCTGCTTTCTGAATAGAACTGAATAATTTTAGGGAACTATGCAATATTACAGATTCTGATGATTTGCTTTCATTCTACAAAAAAATTTTCTATCCCAATTTTTCTAACTGGTACTGTGTCATTCATAATACAACATACTTTTCCATAAGGCAGCAAATGTGTGTGAACACAGCTGATCAGTTGCTCATCAAAACTACTTTTGAAATATTATTGATTATATCTGTTCAAGAGAACAGTTATCGTATTTTTTCAGTAGTCCCATTTTTACAATTTTGACTTTCTAGTGGCGTTTACTTTTTAGAAAATTGTACATTGTTTAGTGTCTCCTTGACTAGGTTGCTTTTAATAAATAGTTTCTCCTCGGTTGGAAACAGGATGAAGCATGAATTCCAAATAGTCTTCATATGATTTTCTATAACCCCTTTTTCAGATAATCCTTAGTCTGTTATAGGAGATATGAGTTTTCTGCACACATCTATGTACTGCAACATTTTTTTCTGTTCTTCTCTGTTAGGAAATTCGTATTTGTCTTTAGTTACTCTGTTAGAATTTCTTTTTATGAGCATTGCCAGTCATGATGTAATTTGAACAGTAAAATAAAACATAGGATAAGGAAAAGCATATTCATTTTATTGCATGCTAAAATAATTTATGTATTATACCACCACTTAATGAAGAAGACAATTTTTAGCCTAGTAGAAATGGAAGTGGTCTTAAGTAGTTTGAACATATCATTAAGGAGCACAAAAGTTAGAAAATTACTTCCTAGTTACAGAAGTAACAAGCTGTAGTTTGTATATAGCCTCAGTATTCTTATATAATTAAAGCCACATAGATCAGTCGCAGAAGTTCATGATATCACTCCCATTATCCATTAGTTGTGTGAAATAGTATAATTGCAAAATGGAAGTTTTTATATAGAAAATTGATAATCACATCATAGCAAATGTTTTAATGCTTCACATTGAACTGTGAGCTTAGTGAATTTTATTTTTCTAACTAAATATGAAATACTCAAATAAGTATACTTATGAAACTTTATTTGATCTTTTAGGAGGTCATCTAAACAAGATAGACTTTATATGATTTGCTGGAAATTGAACAACATTAAAGGGGCATTAATTACAAATACTTTTTGAAATAATTAGATAATATGATGAATTTGATAATACTTTTCTTCACATTATAAGTGAAAAATTTAAATGTGTATCAGCATCAATGAATAAAAATTGTAATTAACTCAAATAATGCAGAATTACTTAACAATGAAAATGATAAAATTTACCTTAAAACATAAAATGATTAGAACACATAAGCATGATCAAAATAAATGAGAATAAAATGACTATTATTTTACTTTATTTATATAATGCTATAAAAGAAAATAGTTAACATAATTTAATAGCTACTAGATAAAGAAGGCATTATGATAAGAAAGTCCTTAGTTTAGCTCCAGGTGCGAGTAGTATTCTTTAGTTGACCAAATCTGTGGCTCTTATTGACTGGATATTGCAGTCTTTAAGCTTAGGATACACATACTATCACACACAAACACACATTCAAACACACACACACACACACACACACACACACACACACACACACACACACACTTAAAAAGAAAAGAATAGAGAAAATTGAATACAGTTAGCTATATAAAATGCTATTTGATTCTTAAAATATTTTAAGTATTTATATTTAAGTATTGTTGTAGCGAGTTCGCCGGTCCCGTGCAGGCAGAGGTCCCAGACCCACAGACCTGCCGCCAGAACTGCTTAGCCGCCCACGCCCGGGTCTCCAGAAACGACTCAGACGCTTTTATTTATTTCATGCTGTTTGGCCTATGGCTCAGGCACATTGCTAGCTAGCTCTTATATCTTAAATCAACCCATTTCTATTAATCTGCGGGCCACGTGGCCCGCGTGGCTCACCCGTGTCTCTTTACATGTTGCTCCTTTGGCGGCTTCCGCGCGGTCTGCCTCTAACTCCGCCCTGCTTCTCCTACCTGAACTGACTCTCCTCCCACCTTTTCTATGGTGCCTGCCATGACCCATCAAACAGCTCCTTTATTTAAAGATACAACACACACAAATGCATTCCCACAAAGTATTGTTGAAATTTTTGTAGGGGATAGGAACAGATGAACTCTTGAATTATATGAGTTTATGAGTTTTATTTTTCTTGAGAGGGGTGAATATAATTAAAAATACAACTGTGGCTTTGCATTTGAAAGCACTTTCTGTTTTAACAGAGGTTCTAGAAAACGTTCTGGGCACCCATATCAAGCAAATCACAACTGGCTGTAACTCTAGTTCCAGGGCATTTGACCCTTCTGTTCATACACAAATGCACATAAGATAAGTTAATAATGCCTAACAGCCATGAGTAATTCATGGATGTCACAAAATAATGTGTTAAAATAAAGAAATTCATAGAGTAATCTTGTATGTGTGAGCAGACACATTCATGCACGTGTGCACACACACACTCATGTTCACTATTTATCATGTGATAAAATTTAGGATTCATTGGAATAATTATTAAATTTGTTCAATGTGCAAGAAAGTATTGTAACTGTTTGAGACTGACAAGAGAAAGATAACCTTTGTTGTGGAAACTGATGATGTAAATATTATTAAATATAATTTTAACAGAGAGGGGAATAGGTTAGTTATCCCCTGTGAGATTATTAGTAAGAAATATTTTTCATTTATAAATTCTTTTTGCCATAGGAAAGTAAGGAAAGATATTACAGACATGAAGTACAGTTTCTATAAAAAAGCAGAGGTTGCAAAGACATAAACCACTTGGCAAATATTTAGACAATGAACCCGATGGAACAGTATGTTTAGATAGGATAAAAATAAAGGAATAAAGAGAAGCTACTGAAAATTATTTCTGATATCTTATCCTCTAGCATCTGCTGTATAATATATCTCATACATGGTTAGAAAATAATTTTAGAGGGAATTATCAATTTTACTTCAATTTTACTCTATATATTTGCATGAGGTCAAATATAGATTGGAACTATATTTGTTTTTTTTTTTAATTCTACAGTCTAAGCACACACTATTTTTTCATTTAATTGAAATTGAAAACTTACTCAACAGAAAACTGATTGCATATGTGCTAATGTGACAGTACTGTAAATTTATAAAGTAAAATTTTGTACTCTGTGACCAGTCTTCATGTAAAAGGTGTAGTAGGATTAAAATGGTTATGACCAGTATATCTTGTTCTATAGAGAAAAAAAATCTTTTTGTATTAATTTAGAGTCATAGCAGCAGATCTTAAAAATTAAAAGGTTTCATTTTAGAAAAAGTATTATCTTTGTGTGTACAATCTAATGACAACTGAGAACATGTTTCATAGTATGCTGAAATTATAATGTAATCATATCATTTACTTTTACCCTTTAACTTTAAACCCTCCCATGCACTGTCTTATTCTCCTTCAAATTTGTGGCCTCATTTTTCTTTACCTGTTTTTCTTTTATTTTTAATAAATAGATAACTTTATTTATTTTATACCCCTTCTACAGTTTCATCTCCCTCTTCCCCTCCAGCACGTCTCCCGAGCTCCTTCTGTGGACCCCTAATCCATTCCTCCATTTCTTTAACTGTTTTTATAGACACATATTTCGGTGAATATGTAATTATACCCTGTTTAGTATGTATAATGTTCCTTATGTCTTGAGCACTGACCATTTGCTATTGTATATATGGTATATATATTGTATATGTATAGTATATATATATTGTATAAAGAATATATATATTGTGTATATATATATATATATATATATATATATATCCAATTTTAGCATTCCTTAGTTGCTCATAGTTCTTTCTGTAAGGTTGATGTTGTGAAGTTTTCCATATATATTTAGTAAGCAAATTGTTGTCATACTCATTTGGTCCATGTTTTGGCATCTGTGTTGATGAAATTTTGTGGATATACCTTCTGATATGGTCATGTAAGGGAACATGCTTGCCAGTTTGTTGCATACATGGAAGACCATGGCCAGCTTATGGCAATTGGTTCTCTTCTTCTAACATGTGGATTCCTGGAAAGGAATTCAGGTGAACAGGGTTAGTTTCAAGTGTCTTTTTATCACCTGCCCCAGTTATATTTTTAATTATTAAGTTATCACCAATGGCTCTAAAATCCACCTGTGTAATAAATTGAAGATATAAGAAAACCTGAATTCTGATTCTTGACATCATCATTTGAGAGAAACGAATTTGCTAATATAATATACTTAAAATAGACTGTAAGTCAACAAATACATTACTGTAAATAATTTTAAATTTTTAATAAGTATATGTGTACAAAGAGGAATATAAAAGTCATATTTCAGCTAGAAACTCAAAAATAATTTGCAGGATAATTTCAATGAATCTGTCCAGATATACTTTTTATTTCTTGTAATGTCAAATTTTCTATGTGAAGGGACTGTATGAAATACTGTTTTTTTTCCCTTGTCCTCCAACTTCCAGTGTGACCCATAAGAACATCAAAAAGAGAAGTGTAATAGAAAAAAGATTGGGTGAGGGGACTTTTTTTCTTTGTTCCACTTATGTGAAAGGAAAATTGAGGTGACTAGAGAGCAGAAAATAATTTTAGATCTGGCTCAAATCTCTCTTCACAGCTTTGTCACCTTCTCTTGGTCTTGGTATTGTTCTGGCATTTTTTTGTATTTTACTTATGCCTTCACTGTGTGTGTGTGTGTGTGTGTGTGTGTGTGTGTGTGTGTGTGTGTGTGTGTGTGTGTGTGTTATTGAAATTTTCTCAGATGTTTCTATTCAAATACATAGTTTTTTTTCTATACATATGAAAACTCCTCGAAAATATTTGTTACTAACTTGAAAATGTTACAGCCCTGGAAGTAGTCATGATGGAGGGCTCAACTTCCCTTACTTTAAATTTATATCATTTACATATTTATGAAATTCCTATATCCATTCATTATTAAGAGTAATAAAATATGCAGTAAGTGTTTGAGGGGTGCTTTTTAAAGGAAGCTCATTTATTTTGTTGCTTTGTAAAATGTTTTATGTAGGTTGTATTAAAATTTGGAATTTGACTTACATGAAGCTATTGATGTTTCACTAAAGTATAATACACTACTTTTCAAATTTCATTTAGATAAAATCAGTAAATTACTTGAAATATTTTTGACCTGTGTATTTTTAATAAAATCAAAGCCCCTTATATATCACAAACTGCATCTATATATTATTAATGTAGTTACTAATTAAATACAATTTTTTTACCTGGTAGAAATAAAACCTAATAATGTTTCTTTCTGTTGCCAGTAACTCCAAATTTAAATTACCAAAATTGTGTTCACAGCCTCTGTAAGAATTTATGAGTCATATGAAGACATCAGAATTAGCCATTTATAATCTGAAGATTTATGATGGATAATTTTTGACACTGTTTTAAGAATCAGTATTATGTTATACCAACATGGCTAAGTTAGGAAGGATGTTTGCTACCAAGACTGATGACTTGATTTTGATTTCTGAAGCTCACATGGTGGAAGGAGTTAATGCACTCTGACAAATTGTTATCTGATATTCACATATAAGCCAAGAAACATGGGCACTTTCCCACATGCATATATAAGCACAAGTAAATGTATCAATGTTATTTTAACAAAATGAATAGATATTACTAAATAGTTTAAAATCAGTATCTCGTGATATAATCAGATATCTGTTCAAAACACATTTTTTAAAGATAAAACAGCAATCTCTTTCACAGATTATATAAAATTAAGACTACACAAAACTGACACTCTCTATTTGGTCCTTTAGGAAATTGACTAAAAGTGATAATTTGAAAAATAGTTTAAAACATTTTGTGTAAGTTATAAGTATTCTGCAGGTATGGATAGCAGGAGGTAATGTCATTTAGAGTTCAACAATGGAAACTTTGAGTATTAGTGTCCCTTAAAATTGGTAACGGTCTATTTCCATACCTATATCACTCCTACATGTTTAATCCACAAGGTATATGTTCATACCAGACCACAATGGCTCACCCTTTCACTCTCTGGGGAATGAATGGGGAATGGGGTGGGGGAAGCTGGGGGAGGGTTGCAAAGAGGGGAGGGAGGGGGAACAGTGATGGGTATTTTTTTTAATTTAAAAAATAAAGTTAAAAAGTTGTATGTTAAAGAGCAATAGAACACAACACATATTATTAACATTGGAAAAACTCTAAATCAATGTGAAGAAAATGATTTTTATCTATAAAGAATAACTCTATACATTGAATGAACTGTTGTATTCTGCAACAATATAGATAAAGTTTGTCCTGAGTTTAAAAGCCTGCCCCTCTACATAATATGTATAAATTTTATGTGAGTTTCTATTTTATATGAAATTCTATAAATTATAAGCTAATATTCAACAACAATAATGTACATATATATTTGTATTTGTATGTGTACACTCACACTCATGCCCATCCACACAGTAATTTCATTTGGGAAATTTCTTGAAATCACTACTTGAATATAATTGGACATGATTTTATATATGGTAAGTTCATGAAATTTTAATTCGCACATGAAATTATAGGATGATGATATATTATAATAGAGACATGCATACAATGTTACTTCAGGATCATGCATTCATTATTTATGAAATTTCAGGTGAAATTATTCAAATGTAAGTCTAATTTAGTAGGATAAATTAACATAATTGTAAATGTGCTATACTGTTTCCCAAAGTGAAGTCAGTAGTAATGAACTGCATTATTATCTTAGGGCATCTATGTAAAATAAACTACATTTATTCTGAAAAGAATTGCTTTTAAAATTATGGTGCTTAGCTATTAAATGCCATGGTTATGGTGTAATGAATATTTACATCTTTATAGCCAGACACAGTTGCTGTTAATGTCAGTCAAATCTAAGATGACCAAAGGAACTCTGCACTCATGAATAAGTAATCTTTCTCCCCAAGAGTTTTCTGAATAGTCTAAGAAATCCTGCAGGGATAGGGAATACCCTCTTTGAATGACATTTTATCTAAAAGTGAAACAATCACAGGAGCAGATGTAGTATATTAAAATCTGCTTGACCTGTGCATAAAGATTTCAGTGTTTGAATACCAAAGAAACTGCTTGCTTTGCTTGATTCTAAATTGTTATCAACAGTATTGGATCAATGACTCAGTATCTAAAGCCTATTCGATGCTTTGGAAGAATATTTTGGTCACCCAGTGTGAAATCTAAACATATTTTATAGATACTCATGTTTTTAAATCTATAATTCTATAATCGCAATTATTATAGCTCACCTAAATTTTATAGGTCAGCATAGTAATGGAGAGTTGACTTGGAAATTTCTTTTCCTTTTATTTGGCTTTTCAAAGAACATTTTAGTTTGTAGTATGTGCTTTACAAGAAACAACACAAAAAAACAAGAACATTCACCCACTCACAAGCAGTTCAGCTTGATGTGTCTTTCTAGATTCTGCAAGTGGACATACATTTAGGTAACTGAGATTATACTGCATATACCATGCTTTTTCCCTAGTGGCTGTATTACTCTACTTGAAATAATTGTCTGTAAATAGCAATAAATTGTATTTAAATATTAAGCTGAATTATAAAGGTATGAGTTTGTTGAATATCATTGGTGATTCTAGTGGGACCATTGATGCCAAATTCTAAGAAATACATCATATTTAATAGTTAATTGTGTATCAGTTCTAAAGGACATGATTGTTTCAGGAATCATGTTAGAAAGAAAATCATTAAAATAATTGGTAGTCTTTACTCAAAAAACTCAAACTTAAAATATTTAGATAAAATTTTATAAAATTTTTTATCAAAAACCTGGTTTGTTTTCTATGGAATAAAATCAAATAAATAAAATAAATAAAACATTTCTCATTCTGAGGTTGTCAGGTATTTTTGTTAAAAAATAACTAATAATTAAATCTTCAGACGTGTAAAATTTATAATATACAATATTTTGTGTTTGTATCTCATTTCTAGTGCTAGGTAATCATCAAAATGTGTAAGGCACAGTCTTGAGGTGCCAATAGATGGGTTTCAGTAACAAACAAACAATATTATATTGAGTGATCAATCCTGTACTAAGTGGTTCAAAAGAAACAGGGAGGCAGAGTCATTTCATTGTCTTTAAAACACATGGCAAACTCCTCAGGAATGACTAGTTAGTTTCTTGGAATTATGACTGTTGTGTGTACAAAATTTCACAATACACTTACTATTTTATGTATGGTGTATTATTATCTCATAGTTTAACAGCAAAAAAAAACAAAACATGTAGATATTCAGTTTTATGTGCTCACACAGAAACATTGCACTTAAATGTAATGAATTTGTATTCATTATATGGAATTTTAGGTTGGTATAAAAAGTAGTGATTTTCCTCACAGCATGCTATTATTAAAGTTTGCTCTCATTCATTTTTTACACACAATATAATTTTCAATATATCAACATGCTTTTTTCTTAGATGAACTTCATAAGTCATAAAGATAGCAGTAGTTAAAACCTTCATTGTAATACTGTAGCAGTTTTGAATTCTCAGCAGTGTAAGTTTTATTACATGTTTATAACATAAATGTATATCAGTGTATGGTTTAATGTTCCAATATGTAATTTCTTCGGTTTACTTTCATGTCATGTATTCAAACATTATAGCAACTCTCTGTAATATAGTTAAATTTTGACACATTTTATATGATCCACTATAACATTTAAAACATATTATATACATACAAATATATATATATATATGCACATAGAAAATACACTTATTTCAATTCATATTTGAAAGATATATATTTTGAGAATAATATACTCATTTTATGAAAACTAGTAGTAAATGTGAAGACATTTAAAATACTAAAATTCATTGTTTTGAAAAAGTTGGAATTATAAGCAATGCTTGATATTAATCAACATGCCATTGTATTCTAAACACGTGTCAAATGAACATGACTCTATTGTATAAACACTACCAAAACAGTTCAATTCTAATTGTATTCATTTAAACCAAAGTGAATAACACAAAAAAATAAATTGTATGTAGTTTCACTGACTGTCATTTTAAAAGAGTAAAATAAAACATTCTGAATAGATACCTCCTCAGTGAATTTTTTGAGAGTGGATTTGTATGCCCACAATCTGTTCCTGTATAACAAAAATGAATGTGGAGACTTCATCTGCTTATATCAAGTACTTATCTATTGAAGTCCTTTAATCATCTGAGTATCACCAATGCAATAACAGAACCCAGGTGAATCCAAGAAGAGAGGTTCTTCTTTAAGCTTTTAGGAACTAGACATTACCATAGCAACAAGAGGCTTTATTTTATAAGGTTTTAATACCTCTGCTTTATTTTCTCTTGCAACAGAGGCTTACAAAGGCACACTCAAAGGCTTTGTTAGGATTTTTATGAAGTGTCAGCATAGCCATAGTGGGTGCTATAATAAAGAAATCTTAAATTTATGCAGGAAAAATCAGTATAAGTTAAAAGCCATGTTTTAAGCAGTAACTCAATTCTGTGCTAAAGAAACCCACACTACATTCACGTGATAAGAAGAATTGGAATTTGGGGAAAAATGAAATATTCACCATGTAATGTTCCAGGTTTTATGAAGTTTATATGTTTATATATAATTATATATTATATACATTATATATAATTTATATATTATATACACACACATATATATGTTATCTATGCAAACATAATAAAAAAGGAACTTTGTATGACAGATATTTCATTCTTATGAATAATACACATATCTATGATCTGAAGTCTTTCTTTATAATGGTATAAATAATGATCTACATGTCATTGATCTTGTAAAGAACTGTATAATTTAAAATATGTCAAATCTCTTTTTAATTATTTATTTTATGGATTTTATTTTGACATTTTTATATATGAACATCATTACCTTCCGATTGACCTCTGCTAAAGACCTTAGCCCTATTTTGGTAATGCCTATCATTCCTTAAAATAGTACCCATTCTGCTTTCATAACATGTGTGTTTCCTTTATAAATTTGCTCTCTTTCACTTCCTGAAGAATTCCTTCCTTCCAGATTATGGCCTGTACAATCTCCCATATGAAATCCAGTTATGTTTAAAGACATTTAATTAATAAATATTCAGAGATTTGTGTGATTATTAATTCAATGCAATATTATTCATGCATATGTGCAAATATGTTCTGAATACATTTTACATTCTAGAAGTTCTAACAGAGAACATGGGGAAAGTATGACTAGATTTGTCTTATTAACTGTGACCCGACTATATTGTTTTGTAAAGTAAATGTTTGGGGAGGTAAATTTAAGATGAAATAAACACAGCAGAATGTGCATTGGATATTCTGAAAGCATTCAGGAGGAGCATCTAATTTTGCCTATGGCACTAGAGCATCAAAGTCACCGTGTCTGGGTCTTAAAGTGAATTAGGCTAGTAAGCATAATAATTTGAATTTCAGAGATCTAAATAAAGGCAAATCCATTTTAAATAACTTTTATGTTATCTTCAGTTGTCCATATGCTCTCAGATTCAAGCTTTAGAAAAAAATAACTCACTCTGTTTACTGTGCTAGAAGAGCATCAGAATTGTTCAAACAAGTAGAAATAGAGGCAAGGTTTTGAATTACACATAAAACAGGCCTAAACTGGATACAAATCTATAGAGACACAAAGTATATCATGGTCACTTGGTTCTGAAATGGCATGAGGAAGGTATAGAAAATATTGCTAAAGAGTACATTTGTTTCTAGAGTTCTTAAACTTCCTAATGCTGTGACCCTTTAATATAGTTCTTCATGTTGAGGTTACTCTCAACCATAAAATTATTTTGTTGCTATTTCCAAACTGTAATTATTTTGCTGCTGTGTATCATTACACAAATTTCTTATCTGTGACTGCAAAGGAGTTGTGACCCACATGGTGAGAACCAGACCAATGAAAATAGTGTGGTATTAGATACTGGTGATTCTCAGACAACAGTGCTGATAAATTCTAAAGCAATGAAGTGTTCATTTTGAAATGCAAGGTTTTTTTTTTTTGGTTTATATCTCCAATATGCTATCACTCTAAAGTTTTATTAAATAGAACATGGCACTCTGACAAATAAAAAGGTGCAAAGACCTATAGGTACTTAATAAGACTTTAAAATTTGGTGTGGTTTTTTTTTGGGGGGGGAGGTTATTGTAAATGGCTGTGTTACCGACAAAATTAGGAATAACCCAAAAAGTAACAGTGGCAGATGAGAGTGGAAATAAAATTGAATATGAAGTTTATGAGGCAATTGTTCAAAATGGAAGAATGAACTGCTTTATATAAATCTAATGAATATATAATTGAGTGTCTTTGATGTAGCCCCCATACCTCTCTGCTTTTCCATGTTGCAAAATATAGCATGACATCACACATAATTGTTTTATTTGTCTACGACAATTTTATTCAAGGAGTAGGTGTTATTAGACTGTTGTATACAAGACTATAGAAAAAAGCTCAGACTATCCAATTTATTAATATAGTTTGTAAGAAATTTTGGTTAATTTCTCCATGTCCTCCAGTGGAGATTATTATTTATGATGACTATTAACATGAGAAAATTATGTAAAATCTAGAGCTTTATATCAAGTGTACAGAATAATTAAGGACTCAAAAAGAATCAAGAATGGTGTATGAAATATTATCTAGTAAATATACTTTTATATGTTTACTGGCAGAATGAGTAAATATGTGAATGCATAATTTTAAGAAGTTAATGGATGAAGTATTAGAAAAATAACAAATAATTTGGAATAAAGATAAAATTCAGTTAAAAATATAATGACTTGAGTTCCTGTTACTGTAGTAAGTTGACAGTCCATATGTCTAAAGTGTAAATTATAAAGGAAATAGACAATGACAGAGAGGCTCTTATAATAAGACTAGAAACCACCATAGAAAGTCCTTCCTCCTAAACAGAATGTTAAATGATTTTATAGAGGTAGCCTATTTAACCAAGTTTTCAATTTTTCTATTAATCTGCAGCCAATTTCTGATTATCTCATTTCTTAAATTATGTAAATTAAGAATTAAAGTCGGTTCTTCAAAATGTCTTCTGATTTTTCATGTTTCATAGATCCCATTTTAGAAAAATTAAAGTTACATAGCAATATTTTTGTAGAATTTTCTGATAAAAGCTGGGCATTTAATACTATCAGATTGACAGAAATATATCAGAATTTGATGAACTTTCATTGCCACTTATCCTACAGATATTCACACTTTCTCGTTCCTGGTAAAGCATTATGTTAAATTATATATATAAATATTCTACCATTTTCCTCTAAAGCTGTATGTAAGGATACTTTAGTATGGGTTATGAAGGCAGTCATTCTTGCATGCATCACTGTCATGGAAAGATAACCTTCACCCTTTTGTAGTTTATGCTTTCATCTTATTGGTTTCTTCTGTGAAGAGCTCTTCTCTATGCCCATTTTGTAGTTTCTTTACATGTTTCCTTTCATATTTGTGCCTACACTCAGGAACAGTTCTATGGTTTGGCTTTGTTAAAAACCATGACTTTCACCAGGAAATATTAAGAAGCAGAATTAAGTTAATAAAGATTCAAAAGACAGAATATTCAGATAAGTAATTAATATAAAATAGAAATGTGGAAATATCACAAGTATATAAAAAGTTTGCTGCTATTTGTTTTGAGTTATTAAAATACATGATAGTGCGTTATTTGTGTAGAAATAATTTTCAAATTTTAAAATATAAGGACAATTGCTTGCCTTCTTATGTGTCTTAATCAGCAATAATACTTAAAATTTCATTACTCTTTCTTACCAAGCACATAAAACTCCACTTCATTTAAAAACTCATTCTCTTATTAAGGAAAAATTTAACGCAAAAAACCTTCTTAAATAGGTACAATGGAATAATGTGTACACCATATTAGACAATTTTTGACATTTTAGAAAACATAAGCTCTTAATAATTTTAATGTACAACATCACCACCATTCTTTGAAATATAATCAGGTTCTATTTCTAGTAAACCACCTATTGCAGCTCACATTTGTTAGCAAGATCAATATATTATACTTGCTTTATAAAGTTGTAAGAGTATCTCGCAAAAGACTGCTATAAAAATTCCAGCTGACATAAGCATTTCACTACATACAAAAAGATGGACAGTTGAAACTACCACGTTAAAACCACTACCTCAGCACTCTTTAATCATTTAGCAAGATATATTATGTCCTTGTCAATATTCTGGGGTAAAGACTGTCATTAATCCGCAAGTGAGGTAGTAAATGACCATGCCAATGATCTGGTGTCTGAATGTTAATGCAAATTAATTTTTATTGCATCTTTCTGCCCCTTTATTTTTCTCCTTTTGTTTACTGAGCAAAGAAAAGTGCAGTCACATGGTAATGTTGAGGTATATATGTGTGCATGTATATATACATATATATATATATATATATAGATAGATAGATAGATAGATAGATACATAGACACAGACACACATGCACACACACACCATTATTAGAATATTGACCATTATAAAATTGTCTGAGTGTGTCCAAAGAGACAGGCACTGACAGCGAAGCAGTTGGCCTGAGGTAGTTTAGATTGGTGTAAATGAGAGTACAGCAGCTATACCTTCACCAGTGTTCATTTGCTAAAGGGATTGTTATATGAATCTGTAAATAGGAAATAACTATGCATCTGACTCTTTTTCCCAAGGCAAATAAAAACAAGGAGCTTGAGAAGTTTTCTTTAGAAATCTCAGTCATTTTAATTTTAGATGCTGTTTCTTATGTTTTATGCAAAAGTAGATTACTTACAGTTGGTGTGAAATGCAATTGCATTTATAACACATATTATTTCATGTAAATTACCATTTATGTCTTGGAATTTTCATATAGGAGATTCTCTTGATCTTCTATTATAAAATAGGTGATTATTTTAATTAGAGCGCATGAGAATATTTTGTTTCACGTCAAAGGTCAAGTTAGTTTTCAAACCATAATGACCTTTGTTTTGCTTTTTATTTAGCACCTCAAAAAATTAACAGTTTTGATAATTTACCAAGAAAATAGTAAAACCCTAGGATTCACAAAGTTTGTTTGTCCAAATAATTTTAACACACTTATTAAAGTGGTTGTCTAGGCCAAATATTGTTATTTATTCCATATTGTTTGGTAAATCTAGTATATATTATGTACTGTCAGGAATATACTTTTCACATTTCATATTTTTTCATGAGCATTTAGACATTAAATAACAAAGGAACTTAGATTTGAACCCAAGTATGCCTTACTCTGAAATTTTTGCTATTTTATAGTGGGTTGCATTGTCTGAAAGAGTAATTTTGTTTACGTAAATCTCAGGTTTTACTTTGAAACATGTTAGCTGTGTTTAACTAAATTGTTAGACAATGAGGTGCATGCTTCCTTTAAATATCATATTACGTCTTAGAAACCTAATGAGAAGAAATTTCACACAAATATACCATTTAAGAGCACAAGCTTCTTAATATTGGGTTTTCTATTCACTTACACTCTCTGCCAACTATTTAGGTTCTGGTTTAAGTTTTTTTCTTTTTTCTTTTTCTTTTTTGGTCTTTCATCCTTCATTTCTACTTCTTTAACTTTTCCCATTTGTCTAACATGTGCAGTTACATTGTAATGGTCTCTCTCTCTCTCTCTCTCTCTCTCTCTCTCTCTCTCTCTCTCTCTCATGTGTGTGTGTGTGTGTGTGTGTGTGTGTGTGTACAAAATGCATTGTAAGAACATTGGCTTATTAATAGAATGTTCCTTCTTCATTTTCCCCCTCCATTCTTCCTTTAACCCATTCCCATTTTGTTTATCATGACATTATACAGATAATATAGAACTTACCTCTTTAAGGAATACAAAGTTTTAGTATATCTACACGTTTTTCCAGTTATCAGCCCAAACAAATTTTAAACAATCTTTGCTGCATTTAAATAAATTCTACACTACTACATCTGTTTCAATACTTCTTCTCCTTACACTGTTATGGACTATTTTTGTCTATGTAGATCTATCTATTATGAACATTTTATGTGGATGGAATTATGCAACATGTAGGAAATTATTTTTGCCAGGATTCTCCTTCATAAAATATCTTCAAATTTTATACATGTAGCCAAATGTGTAGATAGGTACATAATTATTTTCCTTGATGAAAAAATATTGCGCTACACATATACTACTGTTACTCCCTTTAACAGTTGATATTTATTTGGAAGTTTCTTTTTGCTGGTTATTGTAACTACTATTATTATAAACATACATGTATAAGTAAATACATGTGTTGTAGTATGGTTTCTCGGGTCCGGGACGCCAGAGGTCCCGGCCCCACAGACCTGCCGCCGGAACTGCTTATCCGCCCACCGCTGTCCGGGTCCCCAGAAACGACTCAGACGCTTCTATTTACTTCATGCTGTTTGGCCTATGGCTCAGGCACATTGCTAGCTAGCTCTTACATCTTAAATCAACCCATTTCTATTAATCTGCAGGCCACGTGGCGGCCCGTAGCTCACCCGTGCTCCTTACATGCTGTTCTTTCGGCGGCTTCAGCTCGGTCTGCCTGATTCCACCCTGCTTCTCCCACCTAAGCTCTGACTCTCCTCTCACTTCCTCTATGGTGCCCACCATGACCCATAACAGCTACTTTATTTAAAGATACAGCACACACAAATGCATTCCCACATCATACATGTTTTCATTTTTATTGTTTGTACACACATGTATGAATAATTGGTTCAAAATCTTTAATTGTGTCTTACTTGTAGAACCAAATAGTCCCCTACTAGAGCCATGAATATTTTTACTGCACTTCTTGACACTATGATCTTTTAAAATCTTAAATATTATGTATGGCTTTCAGTGTGTCTTTGTTCTTAGGAATAAATAAATAACAATTTTATCATTTCACATTTGTTTAACTATTAAATTGTTTTTGAGATTTTATGATGCTCTAAATGCTTCCCTACGTACTTGAATATGAATTAACAGTTACATCAAATATCCCTGATTAGCTTAGACAATAAGACATGAGACTGGCTTGACTTACTCAGTTCCAAACCTTCCAACCCAACTGTTGAGTTCTTGTAATTCTAAGGATGATGTGATGGATGACAAAGATAATTGAATCTCTGAAGCTTATGTGATTTATTGATGTTACAGGCCAACGAAGGACCTTTTCTCCTTAAGTTGCAATTTGTATGAGAAATACACCTGAGGCTGTCTTCTGTTGTCCATGTACACATATTAACAACATTCAAGACTGTGTGCACTCATACAGAATCCTTGCTTTGGTGTTGTATATAGTTGTTAAATATTTAAATTATATCTTAATTTTACTTCAGTGTTTATTACAAGATTTTAATTGCTGATACCCATTTATCCATGTTTTTGTAACTCTGGTATATTAATATTTCTTTGATTTGTAGAGTCTTCTTGAAATATTAGTTCTTTGAATTTTACTCAGACACAAACCCTACCTTCTTCTTCATGCCCTTAGAGTAAGCACTTTCTTTTCAATCTAACTGTAGTAATATCTTCAAGCATCCATAGTCTACAAAATAGGCCAAAATAATTGAATGGTACCTTATCTTTGATGCTACAATGTAGGTGGAGTTTTACGTAGAAGGCACCAGTCCAAGATTAATATTTATTAAAAGATAACGAATACTCACGATACAGGTAACAGCTTATAATGGAGCCTGAACTGGGACTGGAGTCTGGAACAATGGACAATGGATTCCAAACTGGTCTTTCCAGCAGCCAGGAACCAGGCAAACAGGCTTTCTGGGGTCCCAGCAGCCCCTTATCAATGAGGTTGGCCACGCTCCCTTCAGGGGCCTGGGACCCTGGGTAAGCATCCTCAGATCTTATCAGCTGACACCTGAATCCCACCACATCTCCCCCTTTTGTCTAACTAAGAAAGTTCTAAACTAAGACTATGTACAATAGGAATTATTATGAGGTAGTATCTAGGAGAGGATAAAGTACAAATTACAACCAAAACCTAACATATATAAAGTACATCATATATTTCTAGAATATTGGTAGATGGTAGGGTGTATAAATTACTTCAAAAGGTTCATCTGGGAAAGTGAAAATTCAACACCTGAATGTTCCTTTCTAAGGGTTAATAGGGTAATAACCTTAAATACCTATTCTTCAACCCCTTCAAAACCTGAGAAGGAAGATGTATCACCTGAAAGTCAGAAGTACATGGAAATAGTGGCTTCCAAAATTTGGGAGAGGACAGCAACACAGCTACCTGGACCTCTGGATTTGTGCGCCGTTGGAGCATATTGGCTCCAGGCCTATGGTTTCTGACAGATCTTTTCACAAGCAGGGCAAATTTGGAGGGACTGTCTTATCCTGTCCAGGCAGGTTTCGTCAGTCTCCATCCATCAACTTGTTCATCCAGCTTGGACATCATGTGTGTACTGTTAGCAATCAAGGTAAGGGCAGTTCTTTACCCAACCGGCCATTCTCTGCCAACAGACAAACTCCAAAGGAGTATCCTCAATGCTCAACACCATGTTGGGAAAGGAGCAGTGACGACAGGAGTCGTCATGTCTCTCGTGGCCGAATTTCAAATGTTAAATGCCATATTCTCTGGGTCTATGAAATGGTTGAAGATTCCTGTCTATCTATGATATTCTAACCTGTATCTAAGATGACTGGGATATGGTACCTTAAGTAATGTTGACTGTAATTTTTATCATCTTAAGGAATAAACCCTGTACTAAAAATTAGAATACCTATATAAGGGGTGTATAATCTCTGAACAATGACTTTTAGTATGACTATCAAACATTAGCCAGGGGTATATTACCATATAAAGTGGCCACAGCATTTTACACATGTATATACATATATATCATCTAAACAGAGGTATATAAAACATCTTGTGCATATATAACTAGTGAAATCATACATTATATTTAGTATAGTTAAATGAAAATAATTGCTTAGTGTACATGACAATAATGTGCAAATATTTTAAACAGAGGTAGAAGCATATATAAAATATAGCAATTATAGATTCAATTTTACATAACAGTTACAGATTCAGATTTATATCGAAGTACAAGTTGCTTTGGTTGTATAAAGCAATTTCAGATTAAACTTTGTACCAATGTACAAATTATCACAATTAAACATATAAAATGATTGCACGTTTGTATCAATATACAAATATTTATGTCAGTGCAATTTGTCTTTAGCTTAGCCCATACATTCAGCTAGAATTGTGTATAGGTAGGTAGAACAATCTACCTTTATCTATCCTATCTATCCCCTTTCTCTTCTTCAAAAGAGATTTTTGATACTATATTAGAGTTCTGTCCTTCACCCAATTTTAACTTATATCTATTCTATTAGGATAATACTTACCCACAACCCTCAGAATGCAAAACTTATTGGGAAAGGGAGCATAGTCTTTCATAAGGTTGCTTCCTGCTGACTTAAGGGCAATGGCATGTCTTTGGAATCCTGTAAAAGCTAAAACAATAGTTAAATCTTAATGGATTGACTGTATACATCTATAACCATTCTCAGAATAGTGGTTAACTCCATCTGGAATTCTAATTAGAAGTTTTATCTGAAAGATAATAATAGAGAGCTATTTTGTAGCCATTTTTGAATAATCAATTTTCTGAAAACAATCATTGACTGGTGTGCACCATGTTCTTGATTTTTCTTTTTCTTTTTTTTTTGCCTCTGTCTGTCTGTCTACTCTCTCTCATACTCTCCCTTTTATTCTTGTTTTACTAGTAGGAGTTGTTGAAGTGGGGGCCCCATCTCGGTTCCAGATTCTTTGTAGATAGTTGATAGGAGGAAATATTTTACAATGGAAAACTTAAGCATTGTTGATACTCAAAGAAGATATTCATAGAACCTTTTAATGTAGTGTATATTTGCAGTACGAGAAACTAATAATTCATTGAAGAATAAAAAGAATTATATCTCCATTTGAAAACAATGGTCAACTACAAATAAGACAACAATCCATAATTCTTGAAGTCAGACAACAGTGGAATAAGTTACTATTAAAATTGAATCAAAATCCTGTAGGTGGTTTGATGGTCCAAAGTAAATGAACGGTTTAGTCTGTTTTTACTATATGGTGCATAAGAGTAAAGAGGATTGTGGAAAGGTGCTCAATTGTATCACTTTTCACTTTTTAGTTTCAAAACATTATTTTAAATAATTGAATAATAACTATGTGTTATATTTCATGTCTCTGTACAGACTTGTTTATTTCATGTGAACTTCTATTTTATACCTTTGAGAAGGGCAAATTACTGGTTTCCATTTTAAGATGAAATGTTAAGATAAAATAAGTAAATGAAGCAGCACACATGTTCTCATCTAAAGATTAGAAACACCTGCTTAGATTATACTTATTCTTCCTAGAAAAATCACTGCAAGATTTTTAGACAAAATTTTAATTTTTGTCTTTACCGAGATAAAGTAAAAAGTAAAAGATGGACTTTCTTATATTTTGGTAAGAAAAAAATACCACATAATATCATTGTTAGCTCTATTGTTTGATATAAATTATATCAGATGATAATTTAATGCTTCTACTACTATTGAATAGTCAGATGCCACAAGAATTAGCTTCTTGTGAAGCAAATAATTATATCCAGTAATTGTTAAATGGACTTGATTTTCAAATCTCATTCAGTGCAACAACTTTAGGGTTTTTTTGTTGTTGTTGATTTCTTCATGTTATTAATTTTTTTTTACAAAAAAGTATTTTGTATCTATGTATCTCCCTGTTCCTCATCCCCTTCCCCTCCCAATCACTCCCAGTAGCTTTCAGCCCCTCCTTCCCCCATCCACTCCCTCAAAAGAAGTCCCAAGGTGAATCAGCTCAGCATGGCACATCCACTCCAAAGTCAAGACTGGGTTAGGTGTTCCTCTGCAGGGAATGGGCTCCAAGCTGCCAGCCCATGCACAGGAACACAGTCTGATCCCACCCCTCCAGTTGAAAGTTGCCTACTCTTGGAGGGCATATCTCCTTTTCCCAGAAATAATATTGTTGTGGTGTGAAACTTCATCAAATACCTTATTTGTATGCATGAAGTCACTAACATACTGATATTAAGTAAATCATTATTTTAAAATTTACTTTAATTCTAAATGTAAACATCTCTGTAATTTATGAATTGTTAAATTATAGTTTATGTAAAAATCATATGAGATGAGAGAAAATAAGAGTAGAGACCAAAATACATTGCCAATAGTGTGGAGAAAAGCTAATATTCTCACCTTATGGAGCCTTTATACCATGAGCATATAATATCTATCATTTACATGGTTATTTTTTAGTTTATTTTCTGATATTGAGCAATAGTTGCATAAATGTTTATTTTATTATTTTGTATTTTTTCTGTGAGAGTTAACTTATAAAATACATTTTTAAAATTTCTTGTGATTTTAATATTATTGAATTTGTCAAGTTGAGGCAAAAGATCAAGGTAAAACTTTCACAACTTCAATTTTATATTTTTGTCTTCAGGAACTGAGTGTAAAGTTCAAGTTTGGTTGCTCAGGAATAAAGAGTTTTATCAAATACAGTAAATAAATGTAATAATAACTATATAGAGATTAGAAACAATCCTATCAAATGAATTAATAAGTGCTAGGAAGTAGTCAGGAAGAAGGGAAAGTTAGGAGAAGGCCAATAAAAAGGTGAATGTTAGTTAAAAATACTAGTGAAAATATCTCAAAAATTGCTTTTGACTGACATGATTTTTAAAGTCTCAAAGTCCTGAAGATATCAGGAGGAATTCAGGGAAAATACCTAAATATAATAAAGGTGATATACAGCAAGCCAACAGCCAACATCAAACTAACTGGAGAAACACTCAAAGCAATCCCACTAAAATCAGGAACAAGACAAGGCTGCCCCCTCTCTCTCCTTATCTATTCAATATAGTTCTCCAAGTTTTATCTAAAGAAATCAGAGAACAAAAGGAGATCAAGGGGATACAAATTGGAAAGGAAGAAGTTAAACTATCTCTCCTTGCAGATACTTGATCGTATACATAACTGACCCACAATATTCTATCAGGGAAATCCTACAGCTGATAAACACCTTCAGAATGTAGCAGGGTACAAGATTAACTCAAAAAAATCAATATCCCTACTATGCATAAAGGATAAAAAGGCTGACAAATAAATTAGGGAAATATTATCTTTTACACTAATTGCAAATGGCATTACATTATCTTGACGTACTCTACCCAAAGGAGTAGCAGACCTATATGACAAGAACTTTAAGTCATTAAAGAAAGAATTTGAAGAAGATATCAGAAAACAAGAAGATCTCCCATGCCCCTGGATAGGTAGGATCAACATATTAAAAATGGCAACCTTACCAGAAGCAATCTAAAGATTCAATGCAATCCTCATCAAAATCCCAACACAATTCTTTGCAGACATTGAAAGAACAATATTAAGCTCCATGGGGAATAACAAAAAACCCAGGATTGTCAAAGCATTCCCGTTGAATAATACAAATTTCAGAGGTGTCACCATGACTTCAGGCTCTACTATAGAGCTACAATAATAATAATAATAATAATAATAATAATAATAATAATAATAATAATAATAACAATAAACAACCTGGTTACTGGCATAGATACATACTTGTAAATCAATAGAATTGAATCAAAGACCCTGACATAAACCAACACACATGTGAACACCTAATTTTTTTTGATAAAGAGGCCAAAAATGTTGTAATTTGTAACAATCTTCAACAAATAGTGCTGGCATAACTGGATGGTGGTAAATAGAAAATTCAAATAGACCTGTATGTATCACCCTGCACAAAACTCAAATCCAAATGGGTCATAAACTTCAATATAAAGCCAGTTACACTGATACTGTAGAAAAAAAATGGGAAATACCCTTGAATGCAAGGACACAAAAGACCACTTTCCTAAATATAGCACAAGTAGCATAGACACTGTGTGCAACAATTAATAATTTGGACCTTCTAAAACTGAGAAGCTTCTGAAAGGCAAAGGACACAGTCAATAAGACAAAATAACAGCCCATTGAATGGGAAAAGATCTTCACAGACCCAATATTGGACAGAGGACTGATTTCTAAAATACATAGAGAATTCAAGAAACTGGAGGTCAAAAAACCAAAGAACTCAATTGGAAAATGGAGTACAGAGATAACTGGGGAATTCTCAAGAGAACAACTCCAAATGGCTGAAAGACACTTAAAGAACTGCTCAACATCTTTAGCCATCAGAGAAATGCAAATCAAGAAACCTCTGAGATACCTTCTTATATCTGTCAGAATGGTTATGATAAAAAGCACAGATGGCAATGCTCGAGGAGATATGTAAATTTTCTAAACTTGTACAACCACTTTGGAAATTGATATGGTGGTTCCTCAGAAATCTGGGAATCAATTAACAAATGAACCAGCAATACCACTATTGGGCGTATACCCAAGGGATGCACATTTTTATCCCAAGGGTATATTAGTCAACTATGTTCACAGCAGCCTTAATCATAAAACTGTCATTTTTTTAACAGAAAGACTTTAAATGACACATTTAATCAGCTGAAAAATATTAAAGATAAATCTTTAAAGTAGTGACATTGACATAGATATCAGATTTAATACAAGTGTTTGTGTGAGGAGTGTAGAGTAATTGCAAAGTGTCAGTGACAAGTATAGAAAACTCATTTCTGAAATTCTTCAGAATATTAATATCAAAAAACAGAAAATATAAAAGGGAGTTATAAAAAAATTCTTCCACACTCTAGGTATATAAGATACAGCAGAGACCATAGAAAAGGGACCTCATGTAAAGTTGATGACCAAGGGCACAAAGTGAAGAGTTTGGCATGCACACAGGCATGCCAAACACTCAACAGACACCATAATTGACTAATAGCTATAACAAACTTAAAGAGATTAACATGACAGCAAATATATCTGAAGTTAATACCTAATGAGGAAAGTATAGCTAACTAACCGGGGTTTGTAAACCTCAGAAATACATATTATTCATTCTAAATATATTTTAATGTATTTTTGCTTTCTGTTTGGTTTGAAGTATTTTAGTTAATATTTTACATTTTCAGACAATCTGTTATCCATGGTTTATTTTCCTCTATTTTTTTTTTTTGAAATTATATTAGCCTGGATTTTGAAAACAGTTGTACTTAATAACCACCAAAATGATGACATTTGTTTTTAAATAAAGCAGGGTATTTTATGTATCTTTGTTCAGAATTCCTTTTTATATTTTTAACTTGCTCTGTATCATCAAGATATCATGCAAATTATCAAAATATTTGACTAGATTTTTACTTAATATTTTTGGCATGAAATTGATTTATTTTTAAGTCATATATTTGAGAAAAATTTATACTACTTATACAAAGGAAGATGAGAGTTCTTATTTTCAATGCTTTGTAATGACTTCATAAGATCTGAAATCTCTAATTTCTGGAAATTGTCCAAGTGTTGGCTGGTAAAATTATAAAAGCTTTATGCTTTGATTATTTCAACTTCTTTACCGCTGTCTATAACTCTCATAATATAACAGAAACTTTCCCCCAAAAAAGCTTTAATCACCTTTCAAGATGATCAACAGTCAGTTTCCTTTTTATATTTGAATTTCTTATAATTAAAAAAATGTAGTAGTTATAGATATCTATGTTGAAGGCAGAGTAGACTGATAAATCCATAAAGACAAATTTGAAGAAAAATGTAACACATAATTAAGAATTTTGTTTCAAATAAGAGCAACAGGGTTTTGTTTGAAATGGCAATTGGACAAAAAATATAATTTTAAAAGAAAAAAAGCAAGATCTCTATATCATTATATACACTATAATTAACTTCATGTGAATTAATTACATAACAATAATAACAATCTGTGAACAGATTGGAGAAAACTTAATGTGAACTTTCAGTATCAATGTTGAAGAAATTGGTTATTATTTTAACAGATATGGAAGAAATGCATGCTGTAAGAGAGCTAATCTACATAACTATGCTTACTCATTAATAGAAGATTTAAATATTCAAATGAGTAACATTAAATCCAATCATTTAAACCTACCATTGTGTAAATTCTAATTTATCTTGTCATTTATGTCATATTTAAATGATACATTTTTGTTTTAACAATTTAAAATACAGCTTCTTTTTCTGCCTTTGACTGCCTTCTGTAGAAATTCCCCCAGCTGCCAGTCCAAATTTCTCACCCAGATTCAGGGACTCTCATCACCTATCCAACAGAGTATTGAGGCTGCCAAGTTGGCATGAACTCTCTTATTAGCTTTACGAAGACTTGAGACAGAAGCTGTCAACACTTCCTCTTTGGCATCTATGTGACTGTGAAGATTGATCATATTTTTGTCAAAAGAATCTTGTCCACTTATAGTCTAAGAAAAGGATGTTTTGTTAAAGAATCTTCATGTTTTTCTAGTGTTCACTAATATAAGTGTTCAATTACTTGTGTTACTCTTTCTGTTAGAACTTAAAGCAGTGATTCTGCAGCATCTGAGGAAAAAGGGAAAAACATTGATCTTCCTAAGAGGATTTTAACAATAAAGAATATGTATCCAACAAAATTTGAACCCATACAAGTAAAGCAATCATCATTACTATTTATAGATAGTATTGTATAAATATCATTTTAAAATATCACAATTTTACTATATTAAATATAAGAGCTATAAATTAAATTTATTTCAGTTCTGTATTGTCTTATATATTTTATATATACTGCTTGAGGATGTTGTCAAAATTGATATTCCTTTTAATCAAATAATATTTTATTAAATTTGGAGTTTTTCTATAGAAAGATAAAATTATTTGTTTATTATTACTTTGGAATATGCATATGGAATTCATACTTCCTTTTTTAAACCAGCAAAGCATTGGCTTTTCTCATCTATTTAAATGATGTATAATTAAAGGGAAGTACCTGAATGAAAGTGGATAGAATGTTATTTTACAAGAATGCCAATTTTCTACAGTTATTAAAACTATCCCTTCAAAAATAGGTCTGGGATCACCTAATATTAAAAAATATCAAAGTGATACAGTTAAATTTGATTTAGTCCTCAAACACTTTAGAAGCTTAAACTTTCCTCTTGTCTATCCCAAGATTTCTAGGAATATTCATAGCATTCATTGTGTCCTACAAGTGTTTGAACACAAAACTCTTATCTGTACATAATATCTATAAATATTTATTCAGAATCTCACATTATATGGCGTATATTTTTAAAGTTGGTACTGGAAAACATTGGACATGATGTTCCTTTTGATGTTACAATAACTGTTGTTACTAACTTATACAAATAACAACACTTACTAAGGATAATTTCTTGAAGATACAAAGTTGAATGCGTCTGTGAGCAGTCTTCCATTTTGCTTCATCTCTATACCATGGCTTATATTTGATATTTCATATGTAAGCACATATAAATATAATTAGTTAAAGCAATTCCTTCTTAGACATCCTAGACCTCAGTGGAATTTCAAATTTGATGATTGGGTAATATTTCTGTATGGAGCCTAACATGGAATTACAAGTCTGCAATCTGAACTGCCTGCGAGCAAGGCTTCCTTAGGTATAGTGAGTTCACAATTAGCCTGCAAAAGTTTGTGAGGTGCAGTCTCAAAATAAACTGAAATAACCAAGTTTAAGAAATAAAAGAGTAAAAGCTAGCAAAGATGTAATTGATTAGGTGGATGATCCAGCTCCAACAAGCACCAGAATTTGACAGCTTTGGCCACATGGTTCTGGCTTTAGAGTTATACCATAAAGCTGCTGTGGACAGGTATGTGTCAAGGGTGTCCATAAATGAAGGAGTAGTAGAAAGGTCATTGTATGAAGATATGAATTTGAAGCTTAGATTGCCATAGAGAACCCAAGATGTTAAGAGATTCCAGAGTCTTAGGAAAGCTGTCCAGGAAAGCTGCTAACAGGAAGTTGAACTAGCATAAGAGAAAGAAGTATATTGCAGTCAACAAAGCTGAGGAGAGAGATCTAAGAGTGTTTCATCATCAGCCATGTGAACACAGAATTTTGAGTTTTCCCAGATGGCTTTCAGTATTGCTTTTGTCTAGTATTTGCTTACTATGCCTCCTTCTTGTGTTTTGGAGTAGTAATGCATATCTTGTGCCATGCTATGTTAAAAGTAGGTGATCTGTTTTGTGATTTTGCTTTTTACAGTTAAGAGATTGTCACGAGTCTCTAAAGACATTTGGACCTTAGGCTTTAAAATAAGTTTGAGATTATTCTAGACTATGGGGACTTTTGAAGTTCAGTTGAATTCACATTTTTGCATTATGATATGGCCTTAAGCTTTTGGGGGCCAGGATGTGGAATATGGTTGTTTGAAAGAAAATGGCCCCCAAAGCAACTGGTACTATTAGGATATACTCCTGTTGGAGTAAGTGTGTCACTCTGGAGGTGGGGTTTGTTGTTTTTGTTTGTTGTTGTTGTTGTTGTTCTAATGTCCCTCAGAGTCATTGTCAGTCCACTTCCTGTTGCCAGTAAGATATAGTTTTCTCAGCTCCAGCACCATATCTGACTCCCTGTCATGATAATAGTGGAATGAAGATCTGAAACTATAAGCAAGACACCTCAATGAAATGCTTTCGCCATAAAAGTATAAACTGAAATAAAGAATAAATAAGAGATAAGTAAATTTATCACTTTAGAAAGCTAGTTGTGGGGAAAATGTGTCCTTTTTATACAGTTTAAACTGTTGAAATGACTTCGAATGTCTTATTAGGTTCTCTTACAGGAGTTTCATTGTACTGATAATATAGTTATTTGATTATATAGTTATTTAAACATATAAGTTGTTTTTCCCTTCTTTATTTAAAAAGAGGAATTTCTATCTGAATCAAGAAGCAATTTTATTGTCTATGAAGTTATTACTATGAGGGTGTTATTTTGAATTGTATGTGTGCTCCAAATGTTATTAACAAGTTAGAAAAATATAAACATTAAGTACAATGGATTTTGCTTTGAGGATTTGTGAGCTACAGAATCATTCATGTTTTTATTTTCATGAGCTTGGACACTGTTGTATTACACTCATTTCTCCTCATATATTCAGGCAAATATGTATATCAAAAAAGTATATATCTTGCCAATTCACTATACCCTATCTTAATATTTAAACTGACTACAGATTATAACAGAATATGAATAAATACATACATAAAAAGATATGCTTGTTCTCTTGTTTTTCATTTAGTGTCTTTTAACTTTTTTAACACTGACGTTATTCTCATGACTCAATGTACTCTCATCAGTGATATCCCTTTAAATCAATGTCATTAACATCCATTTTATGAAGTTAAATTGACTTTTGTATATAGACAAAACCCTTATTTATTAGATTTATAATAAAATTTAAATTATAGTGCATTGAAATAAACATTTAATTTAATGCATTAGTACATTTTAAACTCTTTCCTTATTCTGTAGTATTCATTCCATATTGGTACCTTAGGATAGTTCTAAGTCTTATAAATCCTTTTTTGAAACATCTATATTTCCTATATTTTTAAAAAGTGAAATAAATAATGTGACTGTGCCAAAGTATTTGCACAGAATCTGGTATGTGTTATATGTTCTAATCTTTAAGAGTTGACTCATTCACAATAATATAATACAAATCTATTTTAATGACTCAATTTAATTCATGCTTTTCAAAAATTTTATTTCAGTTTTAATATAAACAACCTTGTATTTACAGTCAGAGTTTGCTCTTTTATATAATTGTAAAATGAGTAATTATATTATGAAATAACTTAGTAAACATACATTTTAGAAAAAAACACAGCAGACTGCTTAACATATAGACACTGGTCAAGAAAGAATGCAGAATGTTGAGAGATTAGACACGCATTTTATTCCAGGATGTTTATACATATTTTTTAAATCTCTAATTGCTAAAATCTGTTTAGTGCATAATATTTTGGAACCTGTCCCCTGGTCTGCTTTCCCAGTCACCTTCTTTAATAATTTTTTTTTTTTTTTTTTTTTGCTAAAGTCAGTCACTTAAACATATTCTTTCTGAATGAATTGTTTTCTTGTTTTCTTACAAACTGGATTAATCCCTGTGTTTTTTTTCTTGAGGAGAAACCTTACTTCATGTTTTGTTCAGAAGGGTAAAATTTTTCTGCAGGGCTCAAGCAAAAGAGAAGTAGAAAGTTACTACAAAATTGCAAATTGCTTCTCTATTTTTCTATGCTCCAGCTTTTATATATTAAAATTTATCCAAAATTATTTCAGAGGCTAATATTTAGTTTAGAGAAGATGCCCTACAATTATCATTAACAATAATATGCTTAACAGTGACCTTAGAGGTCACAGTCTTCATAAGATTCTCAGAGTAATCCAATGGCCACCAACAGAAAACAAAAGAAAAACACTAACCTTTGTAGGTTGGAGTGTCTTAAAGATCCCACCCTTCCACCATAATTTGTATATTGGCAGCCAAGACACAGAAGCATGCACATGGACATAGGTCAGTGTCTTGCTTAGAATGTACAAGGAAATCGGTTCCTTTCCATACTGAAATAAAATAAAATAAATATGCAAACTATGATTCTTTCTTATAGATCTGCATGAGAATGATTTGCACATTGTTAAAAGTACAGATATATCAGTCTTCTGTCACTTTTACCAAATTAGAATCTTTTACAAGTCTCTCCAGTCAGTGGTCAGCAAAGTTTGGCATGCTAGTGGGATACATGAATGAATAAAACAGATAACAGTGTTGAAAATGTGATTTTCTCAATGATATTGTTTTTCATATATAAGTATGTGTCCTTGATTCTAAGATAGATTCTTTTTTTAACAAATACAGGAAGTGCAGAAAATGCAAACATAATTTCTTCTTGTAGAAATCTGTATAGGAAGATAGGTAATCCATCTTTGCCAGCCACACAACTTCTCCTGGACAGTTCCCAGTTGTTCCTTCTGGACCTAGAGACATGTTCTTATTTAACATACCTGATTCTTTTAATTTTGAAGTACATAAAGATCTCCTGGAACCTAGATACTGTTGGGATGGGGCACGGCTGAAGATTCTGAATTTCTAATGAGCTCCGCAATATAGCTCTCAAGTTCCTTCACACATTTTGAAAAATTGTACTAATAACTTTTCTCCTCAATGTGATCAAATATCCCATCCCACACGAAAAAAAAAAAAAAAAGGAGGCCATGATTATTTTGGCTCATGAGTTCAGAAGATATAGTCAATAATGTTGAGGAAAGCAGATCACTTCATGGTAGAGAGAGCATTCCAGGAACCAGGCAAGGTTCGCAGGATAATCTCCAAAGTTGGACCTACTGGAGTAACATGATCGACAATCAAATCCAATGATTTATTTCCTATAGCTAATTCCTACCTGCTAACATTTCAGTGACTTTCCGAAATAGAGTCACAAGACTACACACTACTTAACAGAGTATCAGCCAGTAGGGCACATTTCATATCCAAACCATGAAAGTAACCTTTAAATTTCATTCATTCTATGTACTATTCAAAATTACCACTTTATCCCTTCTTCCTCTACCCCTTTTCACTTTTCTCTTCTTTTGGGGCTTTAAATAGAAAGACCAGTCCTCATAGAGCCATTTGTGTACATTTTTGCCTTGAAGATTTTTTTCTTTTTATCAGAAGGTCCAAGATTTACATAGAATAAATCCTAGAAAATTTTAAATCTTAACAATTGTTTAGGAAAACTACCCTCTATGTGGCATCTCTTTGTTTGGATATAATGTACTTATCCAGGTCTTCTCTTTAATCGTCAGAAACATGACCAATCCAGAACTCTGATAGCCTTCATTAACCTGGCTCATTTATGAATTAGAACTCTACTAAAATTCATTAAATGAAAAATAGCTAACTGAAAATGAATGTAAATGTTCCATGTGGGATTATAATACTAAGTATTTTTAAATGATGTGTTGTGGACTTTAATTAGTTTTTTCTTTATTTCATCTCAGGTTTTCTTTGGTTTTGGTGGTAGGATTATCAAAAACAGAGAGCGTAGATAGATGTCTTCTAAACTGTTATTCTGTGTGCTCATCTCAGGGGAGCTCAGAGAGTATCATATTTTAAGTGTCGTTGTTCTGGAGCTTGGAGTGTTTCTGCTGACAGATATTTCTCCTGGGTTATAATGATCTGACAGTGTTAAGATTATTTCATGAGCTGACTTAGACAAATTATTTAATTACAGTAATATCCAGATGGAAACTTAAATGAAGTTTCTATTTTAAACATATAAGGAGTTTGTTTGTTAGCACAAAAATTATGTATTTAAAAGATACTAATAATGAATCACCCGGTTTAGTTAAAAAACAGAAAAAAACCCTAGAAGGATCTCATTACTCTGTTTTATCTGGTAATAACTAATATATGCTCAATCTCAGACAATCTTTTGGCCTCTGAACGTACATCAATAATATTTTTTTTATTTGCAGATATTCTTTCTTCAGAATAATAGAAAAATACTTTTTAATATTGTCTTATTAATTTTTATAACACACTCTAGATTATATAGGCAACACTTAGCCCTACACATAATAAATTTTTTTCTCTTAAACTTGGACAAATCAAAGTAAGTCTAGACTTATTAACACGGGATATTTAACAGTTGTAATGAACTCTTTCATTCATGATTAAATACAGATTTATTATACTTTATCATGGATGATAAGATTACTTATGTTGCATTTGTCATATGTTTTTCTTCTTTGCAGTAGGTTGTGGGTTTGTTTATATGTGTGTATGTGATTAAAAAAAATACTTACATTTGAGTATAGGGACTACTTTGCCCTCTAGAGACTGCTCAATATAAGCACTATTCAATGTTAAAGATTGGTAGTGGTAGATGGAACTAGGGCAGGAAGTATTGAATAACCCAAAGAAGAACCTAATGTCCCTTCTTTCACACTATATTGCATTGTAATAAAACAGGTAAGGTTCGAAACATTGCACTATGACTATAAATATCAAGTAGAAACTAACACTCTTTATATTTTGACAGTTTTGACTATTAAGAGGCTCTGGACCTTCAATTCTGTTTAACTTACACCAAAAATTGTAGCCATCAGACTAATAGTAATATAATATAAAAGTTCCTTTGGAAATTGTTGTTTAAAAACCAAATAAAAGCATTATTATTGAATGCAATTTTCCTTTGCATGCACATACTCATTTATAAAGACATTATAAAAGCATAGGACAGGTCAGAGAAGATATTTCAGTGGATAAGGTATCTGCTGTATAAGCATCAGGACCTGAATTTGAATCATTAACATGCACATGAAAATCATGGACAAGGTCCAGTTCATCTACAACCTTGGGGCAAAGATCCAGGGAAGGAAGGCAGACAGATTACTGGAGTTTGTTGTTCAGCCAGTCTAGCCAGTCTAGTGCACGAATGAGTGGTCCAGTCCACTCACTTAATCTATTCACCTATGACATCAATGCAAATGATCACAACCCTCTCCCAGGCTCTACAGAACATAAGACAGCGGAATATTTTTCTTTTCATAGGGCTCTTAATAACATTTTATTATCTTGTAGTTTAGCTTGTTTCTAAAATCCAGAGTTCCTGTAGTCATTTTAAATAACTATAAAGTACCATATTTTATTTGCTGTTTTATCCTCAAAATGGTATATACATATATATGTAAAATGGCTGGGGATAGGGGTGGAAGGCTCTTAAAAAATCACCCCATTTTATAGATAGCAATATCAAGTCTTAAAACAATCACTTTACATAGGAACAGAGAACTGATAAAATTGTAAATTATGTTATTTCAATTAAATATACTAGTAAGTCTTTCCACCAATTTCAGTTCCAGAGTTGATGATTTGCCTCATTCTTAGTGAATACTGCCAGTTACATAAGTTGTGTCCCTATCCTCCAAATTTTAAGCATGGTAATTACAGCATCATTGAGTCTGATTATCTGATGCTAACAGACTTGCTATTGGCAGAAGGAAACTCACTTATCATTCACAATGTAGACAAGAATGAATGGGTCAAGTGAGATTCACCATTGTTTTGACTTAACAATTGTTGCCATTTAAACACAAGGGTTAAAACTATATTTAACTGGAAAGGTCAGGAATTCCAGTATGGTTAAGACATACTGAGGTTTGTATAACCCCCACTTTTAAAGGCTGGGTCTGGGTGTAACAATACACAGCCTGAAAATTCTCTTCATCTATTCACATGTTCTGAGTCCCTTGTATATTACTATTTAGATGCTAATATCTTTGAATAGAATTTTTTAAAAAATACTGCTTGTTTACATTTTATAATATCTTTTATTTCAGATGCATTCTTAGTTAAAACGGATGTTCCCACACAAAAGCTTATTTCTACATGATGTGTTAATGAAGAATGACAGTGCAAAACCAAACAAAAAAAGCAAGTTACACAGTGAAATTCTTTCAGGCCAAACCACAGCTGTTTGAAGAATGACAATATGATACCATAGAACTGCCACGCCACCGTTCCTAATTAATTGACTTTACAGGTTTCACTGGTATGTCTTGTACTGAGGGCTAAAAATGCACAGTAACAGTTGATAGCAGTGCTACAACACAGATCACACATTGTCAAATGCTGCTGTGGATGAAGAGTTATAATTTGTTTTGGATCTATTAAGATGAACCACTTGAGACTTACAGAGGCATTTATTTCGGGAATGTTCAGATGGCAAGAGCATTTAGTACTAAAAGTCTCTAATAGAAAGGAAAACTTCAAGACGAAAGCTAAGTATAGCTAATACTTAAAAACTAGATCAGACATGAATAGCAAATAACACACTTAATGCTACCCGTGGCCATAAGCTTGACTAATGTTTAACGTAGGTAACCACTTCAACCTTTTCAACATAAAATGAACTTCTTTTTAAAAAAATTTCTCAGTTCACTTACCTGGGCATATCTTTTGATTTTTCCATGTTAAAAAGCTTACAAATAAGTCCTGATTTTGTTTATTTATTATAGTCCACTCTTGCACTATAACTAAGCACAGACCTTTCTCATTCATTTTCTTTCTTCTTTTGAACCTATTTCCTAGAAAACTTTGATTTCCCACATAATAAGGAATCCTTCACTTTTAGTTTCAAGTATGTGTGTAATCAATCTATAGCGTGTTTTAATAGTAAAATATCAGTGTGCCTGCCTGCTATCTATATCTTATTATATGAAAGAAGAATTTAATGATAAATTAAATAAATAATGTAGTTTAATGTAATAATTAGTACACAGCAAGCTAGACTAGCAAGCTGTTTCATGGTTTGAATTAAAATTATCATCCAAAATTTTAACTAAGGGTGATAGATTTCCTAAACAAATATTGTTAGTATCTCATTCCAAAACCTCCAATCACCAATGATTTATTTCAGTGATAATTACCTAAAACTCTCTGAATATAGCTATCAGTTGTTCAATATTAGTGTCCTGGTGATCAGAGAGACATTCCCAAGCTTTGAAATATGCTTTCCAATATGATTCTTACTGTTGCAAAAAAAAATCTTTTATCTTATTTACTACGAACCCTTTTAGTGTATTTGCTGAGAATATATATCATCCCTTATATATCTTGAGCATTCTTAACTAATTCATAATTAACCAATTCCAACATTGCTGTTTTGAATTCTTGTGTAATATTATATTTAAACCACATTTTCCCCTCTCTTCTCTCCCCCAAGTCTCTTGTCACATCTTCCTTAACCCCCAGATTCACTCCTCTTCAGCTTCCCTTCAGGGAAAATCCTCCCCCAAAAATCTTCCCAGTGTTATCAACCAAATATGGCATATTAAGTTACAATTACACTAGGCACATACCCTCATATTAACCTGGGAAAGGTAACCCAATAGAAGGAAAAGGGTCCCAAAGGCAGGAAGAAAAATCAAAGGGAGTCTCCCCTTCACTGTTAGAAGAACCTCAAGAAAACCAATGTATACTATTATCTATGCACCTAGGTCAGACACATGTATGCTCCATGATTGTTGGTTTAGTCTCTGTGAGCCCCTATGAGCTAGGGTTAGTTGATTATATGGGTTTTATTGTTGTGTCCTTGAGCCTTCTGGCTCCTGATTTTTAAAACATCCAAGAAGAGAGCAACATTATAGAATCACATGTGTAAAACTCATGTATGTAGAATTCATTAACAAAATATAACATATATCAACTATTTTCCCATAATTGACTCTCCAGTGATGGTAAATACAATAGCATTATCATAAATATATCACCATAAACAATTAGTCATTTGTTCTTATCAAATATAGGATGTCATATATTTCATAATGCAACATAATTTTATAAACCATAGAAAAATAAAAATGCTTTCAAGTTAAATAATGGTCTTATCATATATTATATCTTTAATTGAGAGGTATTTAAATGAGTTTAAAATCTATGTGTTAGAAAAAAGAATGTATAAAATATTCTGGATATACTTAAGGAGTGTTTCTAATCAGTTCTTTGGGTTTTCAAATTTTCATATAGTCTTCTATGAAGGATATAAAAGCTTTCTTTTCATAGATTCTTACAGAAAGCTCTAATATATTCTTTACCCAACCATCACTGCACATCTAATTTTGTTTAAAGAATAAATATTTTTACAATTTTACATGTATACAAAAATAGAGCATATTATGCCACAGTTTTCCAGAAGGTAACAACTATTCAACAAAAAATTTAATATTCTTTTACAGAAACTTTGTAGAACACATCATGTCCTGTGGCAATCTCATTCCAAACTTTTTTTTTTACATAGAAAGTTAAATATTGAAAATACACAGTGTCATGATATTTTCTTTCCTTCTTGTTCCATACATTTGTCTGTCAATTGACTACCAAGAAATTTAACATATCTTTTTAGAATACCTGGATATTCTAATTGCAGACAATGACAACCAGTTCATAACTCATCAGATAATTTCTGACAGTTAAGAGGAGTGTCAGCACTTCTGTTTATTGTTATAGAATCATTTGACCTTTAGACTTCCAATTGCACAACAAATTACCCACTTTTACCCTGTAAACTTCTGTAACTAATTTAAAATCCACCTTTCACCCACATTTTCTTCTCTGTCAGGAGGATCACAGAAAAACTATTGCTACTAGCTTATATATATTTAGCATTTGTTATGTAGCTGGAACTATTGTATCTGATGTATTACAACTAAGAAAAAAAAACTTTACTCTCAAGAGTGTTTTATTATTACTTGTATTTTGTTTGAAAACATAAATACTATACATATTGCAGAGTTTTTACTTAGATTTAATTATGTTCTCCTTTACAATATATTATAATCAAAGCTGTAATATATTTGTACAAACTAAGGGAGAACATTGGTACAATATTATCATATAAACTTAATTTCATTCAAAATTCATGAGTTTATCCATTAATGTCCTTTTCCTTTTCAAGATCCATATTGGAATCATATTGCAATGTGATTCCCCTCCTTGCTTAATCTGTTACGATTTGTAGGAGCTTGAAGTCTTCAACTGCACAATTTGGAATATGTTATAAAATATTTCTTGACTTGGGCTTCACTTCTATTCTTCCCCATTATTAGGTTATAGTTATGGATAACTCATTCTTTTTTATATATAATAATATAAGAAGCATTGTACTATATAAATATAAAAACTGGGCCAGAGAGCTATTGAAGAATTGAAGTGCTTGTGGTATAAGTTAGAGAATCTATTCACATACCTTCAGCTTAATGTTACACTGAATTGTAATTACTAAATTTGAATATTGGTACATTACCGATCACCTCTATATTTTTTACTCTTGGTTATGTTAATTATGTATGAGGACTCAAAATCATTTTACTCATGTCATGCCTCAATACTTAATGTGGTAATTAGGTATTTCTATATTTCTTAATTTTGCCTTTTTTTTGAGATTGTTAGCCCCACTGGCATTGTTAACTGCACAACCACATTTTCATAATCATTATGAAGTAGGAACAATCAGATTTGATCAGTCTACTCATTATGAAATTCTCAGAGAAGATATTCTAGAATGGTTGTTTGTCATGAGAACATGTTCCATGAATGTAAAACAGTCCATGTACCAAGGAAGAAAGAAATGCATACCCCAATAACTTCTCAAAGAGTGGCGATCAAGGTATAAATGCAATGCTGTTATTCACATATAAACTCAGAATTTCTAGGAATGGATGACTTTCTGTGTAAAACTATAGGAAAAGTGAAAATAACCCTAAACAAGAACACCCAAAAGAATAACTTAGTAGGTAGTGTCTGTTGAGATACTTATGCATGTTCTTATAAGATTTTAATACATAAAAGTAATACTATGTTTTATCTGCCAATAATTTAAAATAGTAATTTAATATTTCTACTCAAACCAATTATTAAATTATATATATTTAGTGTTACATGAGAGAATGTTTTCGATAGTTTTAACTTAATGTTTGAAAAAATGCAAAGGAATTACTTTTTTTCTGCTTACCATCAAAATAAAATGTCTAAAACTGAACATGATTACTCACATCTTTAATTGGAGCACTCAGGAGGCTAGGCAGGTGGATCTCTGTGTTCAAAGCCAGCCTCGTCTATAAAGTGAGTTCCAGGACAGTCAGGGCTACAAAGAGAAATCCTATCTTGAAAAACAAAATGAAAAGGATACAATTTCCAATGCCTATTTCTTCTTTTATTTATGAGTTTTGATGAGCCCCATCAATGAAATTCTTTATTTCTTAATTTATTACATTTATTTAGTGTGTGTGTGTGTGTGTGTGTATGTGTGTGTGTGTGTGTGTGTGTGTGTGTGTGTGTGTGTGTGTGTGTGTGTGTGTGTTGGGGAGTAAATATTATAGCCTGCATGCAATTGTCAGAAGAAACCTTGCAGGAAACAGTTCTTTCCTTTCACCTTGTAGGTCCAAGGCATCAAACTCAGATTATCAGGTAGAGTGATAAATGCCTTATTTCCTGAACTATCTCACTTGCCCATTATAAATTTACTTATGTCTTATATGTGCTGTTTGTTCTAATTATATGAATTAATTTTAACCCTGTTCAAGGCATATTGTAATATTCATATGATTCAATAGGGTCCAAAACATGTTTTATTCATTAAACATATGTATTACTACTTCAGAGATATAGAATACTCAGAAAGTATAATTCCTAATTCAATAATTAGCGTTATAGCCATGGACAATCAACAGAATTAACAAAACATACTTAATAGTATTGAGTTAATGCTTTGTTTCACAACATTACATTAAGTATAATAAGTTAACAGATGTCAGTGGCATTCAGTAGGATAAATATGTATGCCCTATACAATTGAAAATATAAATTTACCTGGTGCATTTGGGTCAACAATTTTATTTCTTATTTATTTATTTTTTGCTTTCAAATTATCAAAGCTACTAACATTTGTAGGAGGATAATTATTGACAATTGATGAATGATTAATTTGATTTAAAGGACAGCACTGTATATACTCTAAGTTTAAAGAATCACTGGTTGTACAAACAAGATGTATGACTTATGAATTTATTATGTTGGCATATTTACATATGGGAGGTTGGCACTCTAATTTAGATGCTTGTCTATGACTCTCCTTGTCTATTTTAAGACATATTTAAACTTAACATGAATTTCCTTTGTCACATTTTAATAAACTCATTTTAGTAGCTAATTGAGTTATAATATGGAGTTAATCAGGTTTACATAAATAATTTTGTCTCAAAGAATCATTTAATATTCAGTCTTACCATTATATGTAGGTCTTTTTTTTGTTTTAATCTAGAACACAATGTACTGATAAATGATCTGTCTTTCTATGCTATAAATTGATCCTTTTGGCATATTTGGTGTTGTATTAGAATCTTAGGGTTCAGATGCTTTAATATGGGCATAATCACTTTTTAAAAATGTTTCTAGTTATGACCATCTCATTTATGTGTTTTCAATCTTATAGTTAAAGATAACTAGCATTACTGAAAATTTTGGTTATTTATGATAGACTCGGATTCTTACTGGTAGAAAGAGAGATCTCTTGGTATACATTGTGTGTGTGTTTGTGTGTGTATGTGTGTGTTTGTGTGTTTCTCAGTGTATGAGTTATTTGTGATAGCATATGTACTATTAACGTATTAAAAGAGTTATGAAATATCATGTACATTTGTACATGGTAACATTTATCACAGTGTTTTGTATCAATAAATTATAGTGAGCTGATTTATTTCTAATATAAAAATTTATAATAAATATCTTATTGTAATGCTGTTTAATACAATTAACAGAGAAGTAATTTATAATAAGTAATTTTATAATGTGCAATATCATATACACCAAATTTTTTCTTCTTTTTATCTATGCACTAGTTATTAATTTTTACACACAGAGAGGAATTTCATAGTGGTCATGATACCATTTATTGAGACTATAAGAGCATATCAAAGAAATTCTATACAAATAATCATATTTTTTCTTATTAAATAAAGTGATGTTAACCAATTATCCTTTTCAAAACAAGTAGCATACACTGTGACATATGTGCATACTAATGTGAGAAGATGTACCCTCCTGATATGAGAATGTTAATTGTATTTCCAAAAATAATACCCAGGGGTCAATTTCTAACTTGGAAGCACAGTGCACATTAGGACAATTAAAGTATCAAAGGAATCTCATATTATTTCTTAGTAATTATGTCTAAGTAAATTGATGGCTCATTACTAAAATGTCTTCAGGTTCTGGTAATTAAAATAAAAATGATGATCTCATCATGATATTCATATTGTACCTTTATCCATTTTTCCTTTGATTTTCAACATATTGTTACTTAATGTGACTTACTCAAATCTCATAGGCTTAAGTTTTTGTGAATCTTTGTTAATCTAAACTAATGGAACACAAGAGTAGAAGTGTATTCTAATGAAGTATATATGTCAGAATTTTGGGAATAAAGTGGGATATTTTGAAGCATATCATATTTTTAAAACCTATTTTCTAACCGATTCATAGGAATTTTATATTCCTTCTCTGAAAGGGTCATTATGAATGACTTAGAGTAGAATCAGTGTGAGAATAGTATTAGAGCTAATTTTCACAAGAGGAAATAGAAGCTAAAGTGCTTAAATACTGTCAAAATATTCCTAAAAGTTTCCAGGTAAATTTTTCAATTTTATTTTCATTAAAAAATGTCAGTCATCTCCATAAATGTATCCCCCTGCTCCCTCTCCCCTCCCCCTCCTGATTCCTCCCAGTCAGCCCTCTGCCTTGCCCCTCCCCATTCACCCATCCCCTTCCCCAAAAGGGCAAAGGGCAAAAAGTCCCAAGGTGGGCCAGCCCAGTGCAGCACATCCACTCCAGGCAAGTCCAATTTCCTCATCTCAAAGTCAATACTGGGCTGGGTGTTCCTCTATAGGGAATGGAATCCAAGGTGTCAGCCCAGGAATAAGAACACAGTCTGATCCTACCCCTCGCGATTCCAGACATGTCTAAATGTCTAAAGCTGCCTATCCATGGAAGGCCCAGCACCCCCTCCCATGGATCCCCAGTGGCAATTCCAGATTAATTCTTAAAACTTCTTTATTTATCTTTGGTATAATAACTAGACATTTTTATTGGTTATATACAGATATATGAGACTAGTACTTAGAAATGAAAGTTATATCTTCTTTGTTATGTCTATTATTTTTATTTGGTTATGAACAATAAACTAATTCTGTTGATATATGGAAAAAAACTGATATTCACAAACATTCATGGGTAAAATTCCATATCTACCACCTCTCCTCATCCCTTCCTTTCTCCAAGTCCCTCCCAGTCCTCCCTCAGCCTTCCCACTCCTTTTCCCATCCATTCTCAAAGGAGGCAAGAAGTCTCGTGAAAGGTTAATTCATTCTGGCATGTCCAGTTGAGGTAGGTCCCAGACCCTCATCCCAGTATTGAGGCTGGGTTAGGTGTTCCTCTGTAGGGAATGGGCTCCAGGTGTCAGTTCTTGCACCTGAACATTGTCTTTAAACCAGCAGCAGTTTTCCCCTTTGTCATCTCTAGTCTCTCCAAGTCCCTCCTCCCACTCCTGTCTGTTCCCACCTCACAATCCACTACCCCTTCACTATTTTTAAAGAAAGGGCAATTTTCCCATGAGCATCAACAAACCATGGCTTTTCATGTTGTTGTAGTAAGGCTAAGAATGACCCTCACTGGAGAGTCTGGCCCTGTACACAGACCAGGTAGAACTGACCCTTATTGGCCTGGGCATAAGGGAGTTGTCTCCCCTCCCCCATTGGTGCAAAGAAGGTAAGTCCCAATGGCCTGTGACCAGCTCAGCTAACAACCAGGCACACAGCTGGGCCATTAGTTGGCCCATTTTAACAGCTAACCCATCTAGGACCTACTGGAGCTTATGAAGATTCAACAGGATCTGTTGAATAATAAGCAATAAGCTTGACTTGGGTGCTGTCACAGTATGTCACAGAAAAATTTCAATGATGATGGTATAACAGAAGCCAGAGCATTGAGCAAGAATGCCTGCTCATTACACTGAACATTTGTTAGTAAAGCTGACTGGACAAAAGAGTATACTATATAACACACTGCTCCCAGTCAACCAGGGCAAATGAAGAGGTGTTGGAAAGGCAGGAAAGATGGAGATATAAAGAGATGTGGGGGGGGGGAGGTTTACTGTTTGTTTTGTTTTATTCTTGTTTTGGTTTGTTAGCCTTGTTTTGCTTTAATTTTTTTAAAAAACATTTCTTTTGGGAGAGGGCTGCATTGGTGAGAGGAGGATATGGGGGACTGGGAAGTGAGCAGAATTGGGATGCAGGATGTGAAACTACCAAAGATTCAATAAAGAAAATATGCTACAAAAAGAAATGTAATTCTTCAGATAAATTGGTGATGAGAACCTTAAAATTACCCCCCTTTCCTATCATATTACACAAATATAGAGAATCATCATGGCAAATATAACACAAAAAATTGAATATTTAATCTAGGAAAATTGTAGGTACTATATCTTGTCCAGCTCATTGAAACACTTTGTACTTACTTGTAGAGAAATTAGAGAAATTCTCCTCAGAAGAGCTGTACTTTTTCATCTTATCAATCATTAATCATTTTGATTAGGGTCTTGCACAATGAATCAAGTATGTTCTCTTCCACAGCAGCTCCATACTTGTCTCCTACAGCTTTTTTATTTTTTATTTTGCATCGATAGCTCTCTTCTTTTATCCATTTTATTATTTTTTAATCGTCTTTTTTATCCATGTATCCTCCTCCACCCCCTCCCTTCTCTCCTTCCCTCTTCCCAGTCCCTTCCAGTCAGCCTTCAGTGTCCTCCCTCCCCTTGAAGGCAAGAAGTCCCAAGGTGGGTCAGCTCAGCATGGCACATCCACTCTAGGCAAGTCCGATTTCCTCATCCCAAAGTCAGGCCTGGGCTAGGTGTTCCTCTGCAGGGAATGGGCTGCAAGAGGTCTAACATGACGTTTCCATTCCTAGTTTATGTCCCTGTTAAAACAACAGCTGATAGCTCCTTTTGTGTTTTGTTTTTATTTTTTTGTTGTTATTGCTGTTGTTCTTTTGTGTCTTGTGATATGACTAATGATCAATCCTGAATTTGAGTAATATGCAATAAGAAAAATCATATCCATGAATATTTGATAGCTGACTTCAATTATCATTCTAAAATATTATCTGAAGATTTGGAGCACAGTAGAAACTTTATTTATAAAAAATAACACTGAGGTAAATTTTTGCTAATCCAATCATGAGAAACTACCACATTATTGGTTTATTTAAATGGAGGTTAGACTCCCTTTTCTTTTCTATGCTTGATATATAATTTTTAGATTTCATCTTGACTATCTTCTGCATTATGCCACAGAAATCAAGAACATTTATTATATACTCACTATTCTCATCTGAGAAATGTCTTGTCAATATCTAAAAGGTTTGCTCTATGCAAAGAGCAGAATATATATATATATATACATACTCTTTATACATATACCTATAATACATATATATATATATATATATATATATATATATATATATGGAGTAAGGCAAATAATAAACAAAGAAAATATAATTTTTAAATGGTTTATTTATGTCAAAATACAGAGTTCTTATGGAAATTAATATCTAAAACTAAGTGAAACAGTGAGACTTTGGGAAAATGCAGTATTACATGAAGCTTACTAAACAACTTTTCTTTGGGGGGGGGCAATAAAGGTTTTCAAAACGTCTATCTGAGATTTAGATAAAAGGAAAAAGCATATTTAATCTCAATTATCTTATTGAAGAATGATATGAAGAGGACTTAATAATGTTGTAATAGTTTTTATAGACTGCTTTCTAAATCAGAATATTTATATAGAGTAAGGCAGTAGTTACAATAGCATATTCATTGTAAATGAAATTTATATTTACTTGTTTATGAATTTATAAGGGTTAACAATTATTATCACTAACAGTATTCACAGTCTTTCAAATACACTAATGGGGCAAAGCTAAGGTGTCTAATTGATTCTCATTTTCAGCATGCTTCACCCTGGAGCTTCAGATGTCTCTATTTGTACCAACTTTTCATGCTGGTAGAAATCTAGAAATGGTTTGCTAAATGTCCTTTTGGAAAATATACCTGAGTATTTCCCACTTTCTGTAGAGAATTACACCAGCTAAAGTCTAGTTGTTTAAATGAAGAAAGAAAAAAAAGAAAGAAAGAAACGACAGATCAAGCAGTGTAATTATAAACCTGATAAGGGGTTACAGATGAGTAAGCAACTGCCAAAATTAATAGTTTATCATTACAGCATATATTATTTAGCTATAATGTTTCAAATTCATGAACTTATGCTGAATTACTATTATACTCATTTGTATAAGCTTTGACAACCATTATTAATTCATTCTGTTACATATTTACTTTTACATATTTTCCTCTTATTGATACCTTTACAATCGTACCCTCCCTCAGACATTCACACATCATATTTCACTGTTTAGATGCTTCATGCAATCCAGACTAGTTACATATTAAAAAAACCCAAAACTTTCTTTTTGCCTATTTTTCCAATCAAACTATTCATGCCCAAAAGTTAGCTCATCTTTTAAGTGTAGGAGCATGGTTCTGTCTTAGAACTATCTACCATATTAATCATAGGCAATTCTCAAATTAAATGACATCATTAGTTTACCCAAACACTTTGCATAAATATCAGGTAATAGAAGATGAGATTAATTTGGGGCATTGATAGGCACCTTTTATTGTGTAGGTAGGGAATGTGTTTTTGAGACTAAGTAACAAATAATAATTTTTAAAGTGTATTACTACTTTTCATTTTTAACAATTGAAATCAGTGAGGATTCTCAATTTTGGAAAAACTATTGAAGTTTTGGATTCACAGTAACCAAACTGCTGGAGAATTGTTCATACCAAAATGAGAAAATGTATATTATGAACTGTGAATTACATAAAATATATTGGTCAGTTCTTGCAACTACTGAAAACCTCATTTTCATAAACTTCACATAAAAATAAATTTATAACTATAAACACTATAGGGGTGATATAGTGTAAATTTAATTAAAAAAATACTCTGCAATATCAGAAGACAGGATGATCTCTCCAGGATATTTTATTTTATTTTATTTTATTTTATTATTTTATTTTGATACAGATATTTCTGTGTAATAGTCCTGGCTGACTTGGAACTTGCTCTGTAGACTTGGCTGGCCTCTACCTCACAGAGATCCTCCTACCTCTGCTTCCCAATACTGAGACCAATGGCAAGTGTCACCACTGCCTTGCTGTTGTATCTTGAGATCCAGACATATCTCTGTCTACAGAGGGATGGGATTAAATGTGTGGTTATCATTCCATGACTTCAGGGCTTGGCTCTGTGAGTGGCTTGTCCTTTAATATTTCAGACTATTTTTATTAAAGATACTATATAACACACAATGTGGCATGTAAATGTACAAAGGATCCAAAGAATTAGTTCATCAACAGGTAATACAACTAAAAAACCCCAAAATAATGGTAAATAAAAGTAAGAGAAATGTAATTTAATAATTATAAAAAGTCCACTGTGTTGATCTAAACTATATCATACAATTTTCTAAGCATATTTTATACATATTTAGCAAATACTTGCTGAAGTTTATAGTGAATGATTCTAAACAACTGAATAGCTCCTTTCTTCAAGAGGCTTATAATCTAGTAATTTACAGGTATACATGCTTTGATTGAACCAGTGCTTCCAGACTGCATGAATCACTTATAAAAATGTTAAGGCACACAAAATTTGAATAATTTCTAAAAAGTGTTATACTTTTGATTATTATGCATATTTTAGTATTTTGTTTTATTCATCCCCTCCTATTATCCATAGTACTCACCTCCTAAGTTAGACACCCAATCCAAACATTGCATCTGCTAACTTAGCGACATAATTAATAGCATTTACTTGTTTATTCATATATTATTCCACTCCCATGTAACATGTTGATTAGCAGGTCACAGTGGTATTCCATATTAGCACTAAAGGTATGCTGAATGAATAAACAAATGAATATGGAAGAACACCAAAGTAGCTATTTACAGATATAGAGAAATAATTTCTATCTCATAGCACCAGTGCAAACTTTGTTATTAATGCAAGCCAGCTTTTAATCTTCTGATTTTACATGAATAATACGAGAAATTAATGAATAATGTAGCTTACACATTCATATTTTGTTTTAAAATGATGAATGATATATTTTAATAATTTATGTTGAGATCTAAGTTTTAAATTTATAGTTTTGGTTTTTAAAACCAAGTGCTGTTTTAAGATTTCTATCTAATTCATATATTTTTCTCTCTCCTTTAAACTTTAAAAATATTGCTGCATATCTAGATTGTTCTGTTGATAAGCTATATATATTGAGAAAAAGCTAATCAATTTGTTTAATGATATTCTTATTCACATGTGACTCATGAGTTCCTAAGGTATTTTAAAAATATTTGATTGTGCTGGAAAGAATGCACTCAAGTGGAAGGAAGGAAATTCTTTTATCATTCTCTGTCCATTAGCTAATGTTTTCCTATTGCTATTATTCATTTGCAAGTATTAAATGTGTCTTAATTATAGTACTTTTACTTATAATGTTTTCACTCATAATTCACTTTCATTTCTACAAGTTTTGCATTTATTTATATATTTGCCTTTTGTATATTGTGCGTGAGTGTTGATGTCAGGGACAACTTTAGGGAGTTTGTTCTCCATTTGTAGGGATTGAACAGGTCTTCAGGGTTGCCAACTTGTGCCTAGACTATAGGCTTTCTTTCTTGCCTCTTTTATTTCTTACTTCTGTAATATACTTCCCACCAATGTTTAAATTTTCCACTAATGAAATACATGATCTTATTATTACAAATCCTCAAAATTGGTTTATAACATATAGTGACTTTAAATGGCACTTACTGCTCTTTGAGGCATCTCCAGGTATTACATGATAATGTATTTGAATCATATCAAGTTTAAGCAAACAGCCTGGTATAAAAAATGATAAAAGTATTTTAAAATGATCTGGATATGGTGATTCATATCTTTAATTTGAGAAGGGGGCTCATGGAGATCACAACAGCTCATGCTGTAAAGTAAGACTGTTTCAAAAAGCAAAGTGATAAAGAAATAAATAGCAAAACAACACTACACACAGGAAACCCTCCTTTGATTTATTGGTCAGCTGAGTCCAAGAGTCCCCACCAAACAATTTAGACTATTGTTGCCTTTAGTTGCCTCCCAGATTTTGAAGGTAAGACTCTATTGCCAAACACCAAATGAAATATAGTACTTGGAGGAATTAATATTGAACTGACCTAAAGGATTCTTTCCTAAATACTAACTCTCATAAGTATCAGAAATGCTGAAGAAGAAAAGCAATCAGTAGACCTATCTGACTATAAGCCTATAAATCACAGTAATGACTAACCTAGCAATGTGTTCACAGTAGTCAAATTTCATCTTGAGGGTATTTAACAACTGTCTAATTAGACGTAAGGAGGGAATTCATGCCTAGAATAGTAAAGCTAGCCAACTATCCATTATTGGTGAGGTCATAAACACAACTGGAGAACTTTCTACTACTACTTTCCTAAACCAATATAATTTATTTTTTCTAAATACTTGTTCTTATACTCACAGATAAATATAGCTGGCATCCCTCATAAAAGAAGCTTCACTTTGAAACTGGTGGAGACTATTACAGAGATTCTGAACTGTTCAAATTGCAGAAAAGTTACCATGAAATGACTTACTCCAACTGATAACATTTGCAATACATTTAAACCTAAGACTCTGAGAAAACTGTAGAAGTGAGAATGGAAATTCTTCATGGTCCTGCCCCTAGATGAAGAACCGCAGAAGGTCAATGGCTGTTGAGAGAAAGCAAGAGAGAGGGGGAGGGGGTGGGGAAGAGGGAAGGGAGAGGGAGAGAGAGAGAGAGAGAGAGAGGGAGAGGGAGAGGGAGAGGGAGAGGGAGAGGGAGAGGGAGAGGGAGAGGGAGAGGGAGAGGGAGAGGGAGAGGGAGAGGGAGAGGGAGAGGGAGAGGGAGAGAGAGAGAGAGAGAGAGAGAGAGAGAGAGAGAGAGAGAGAGAGGTTCCCTTAGAGGGAACTTAGAGGGATAACTCCACATAGGTTTTCCAAACACAAGTGATAAGCCCAGGAAAAATACACATACAAACAAAGCTACATGGAACCATTAATTTATATACGATGTTTTCACACATTATGTGTGTCCCTGAAATTCCTCCTTTCTCTTCCCAAATTCACAATCTGTTTGTGCATATACGTAACAGAAATGATAATAGAAGGGATTGTGAATAAGTTATAAAGAAGGAAGTTTTGTAGGATGAGAAGAATGGGTAGTAATAATGTAAAGCATTCATGAGTGAAATAATAAAAAAACAATATTAAAATATCTAAAACACACAAGCAACAAAGATGATTTCAAATGATTTAAACTATCTAAAATTGTACAATCAAGGTGGAGGATAATACTTATAATTCATAATTGAATATCAAATCCTTGAATATCAAATCCATCATTGGAGCCTTTTTAGGAAGCAACAGTGAGACTGAAAATTTCTAGGCTAAGAATATTCAAATTCAAGTAATTTTTAAGTAGTGTTACTAATGAAAGCACATAATATTCATATAACCTCAAAGTAAAAGAGTTATGAATTAGATCATTCTAAATCTGGTGCCTTCTCTAATAAGTTAATCTTTTAATATAGATAACTATTATATTATGTGGTTTTCAGCAGAGGTACTGTTAGAAATGTCTCCCTTTGTCTTCCTTTGTATTTTTCATAACCCATACTGGGCTTAGATACTCCAAATCTGGATGTCAAGGATTTTCTCTACCACTCTCTATATTCCTCCAACTTTTTTACTTGTCTTGAAAGGATACGACAGCATTAGAAAGATTGTGAATTAATTAATCATCTTGCTACCCCTTTAGACCAAACTAATGGCCTATTATTTAAGAGATACTGCAAATATCATAAAATTGATTTAAATTGAAAGGCTATATTTTATAGGCAGAACACTAAATAAATTCATAAGTAGTTACTCTTTAAATTGTTGATGTAATCAATGTAGGTTTGATACCAGAATGCATATTGTTGTTAATCACTTAAGAATAAGTTTGAGTTCAATACAAAATCCAATCACATAAAGCACACAAATTTATTACCAATGTGTTTTATGCAAAATAATTTTTAAGATACTTAATTTTGTTGGAGTTTAACCAGTGATATGTAATTATTTCTTTAATCTCTCCTGTTTTACCTAAGGTAAATATAAAATATATATAGCTACAAATTGATATAATGGATATTAAAATATATTATAAACAATTCTTTTAAAATAAATGTATGAATATAATTTTATCTTAAAAAGAGTTTTTCCTTGTGAACCTATTTTAGAAATTCCAGTATTTGAAATTTTATTTATTACAATTAGTCAATTTTAGATGAAAATAGTATAATTCCTTTCTTAAAATATCTTGATTAATCTCTATGGTAACTATTTACCATGTGGAAACACTTACCATTTTAATGTCAATACTAGATACAGTACTCAATTTTCAGAATTGGTGGAAATATATTTTTAAATTGACACTGTAAAAATATGAAAAGAAATTAAAGACTTTTGATAAACCAAAGAAATGTGTCATCTATTCTTAAACTTAGAAATAAACTATATATAAGTTTAGAATAGTTAAAATTTAACTGAATACATAATAAGGGAAAATAAGATTTGTTTTTCAAAATTGCAAAATCTTCACAAGCTTTTGTTCACTAATAGAAAGTATAATTATTCCCTAAGTTCACTTACTTGGCAACATGCATGATAATAAGAATTCCAAATAAAGAAATTTTTATAGAAAGAGAATATTTTAACATAGTCAAATTTTGAGAATGGTATTTCCTTTTGCAGCTACATAGAAACAAACACTTATATTTTCTTTTTTACACTCAAATGACTTACAAATTTGTGGTTCCATGACTGTGGCTCCTATTACTATCCTACCAGGACCCGGGGCCCCTTCCTGAGCTGCTTATTTTATTTCATATATCTGACATATTGTTACGTCCTAATATTTATTTAACAAACCTTTGTTCCATTTACAAATCATTTATTTTCCAATATCTTCCTCCTTTTAAACAATGACTTCAAAACAAACCATTTGTCAATAGTTTTTATGTACTTATTAGTCCAGTCAAGTAAATTTTCCTATTTTTACAGGTTTACATCTTGACACTGACTAATAATAGCAAAGAAAACCAAAGAAAAATTAAGACTAATGTTCGAATAGATTGTAGTCATTGTTTTTCTCTGTTTTTAACATGATGTAGCATTGTTGATTTTCTGTGGCATTTTCCTCTTTCTCATTATTTGATATCAAAATTCAGTCAATTATGTAACATATAAACATTAAATATTAATTGACTGATTTGCTGGTGTCTGTGTGTGTGTGTGTGTGTGTGTGTGTGTGTGTGTGTGTGTGTGTGTGTGTAAGGACACACATCCTTGGCATTCAAATGGAGGTCAAAAAAACAACTTGTGGCAGATAGTTCTCTGCTTCCACCAAATTTTGCTAAAACCAAAGTGATAGAATTTTATTTTTCACAGTTTTTGCAAATCAAAGTTCTAGATATAAATGGTGGTGGATTTGTTATCTGGTAAGGATATTATTTTCTCATCAGTAGAATATCCTATGATTAAAACAGTGGATAATTTTTATTCTAATTTACAATGGAACTATTATTTTTAAAGTCGTTTTCTTCATAACCTGACTATCTTATAATAATACATTCCTGAATTAAGATTTTATGATGTTAATTAGCAGGGATCATAAATATTTAGACTATTGTCATTAAATAAATATGTATATAATATATAATATATATGTATATAAACATGTCTATGTACACATACACACACACATATATATGTACAAGTATTACAGTTAAATATTTTGATAGTAGTTTATATAGAGATTGTCTACTTATAACTGTTATTCATTGGCTGATTTATTTTGTTTCTTTCAAGATGAGGTTTCTCTGTGTAGCCCTGGCTGTCCTGGAACTCATTTCATAGACCAAGCAGGCCTCAGACTCAAAGATAGCACCCTGTTTCTTTTTCGTGAATGCTATAATGAAAAAAATGTGCCACTGCTGCCAGGTGTATAATAGTTATTCTAACAAAAAAATGAAATGGAAAAACTGTCATATCCATAAATTATACAATATACTCCAGATTTTTAGAATGAATATATATAGAGGGATACATTTAAAAGTAAATTTTATTCTATTCTCCAATGCCATATTTTATTATTATTATTATTATTATTATTATTATTATTATTATTATTATTATATAATATGGGGGAAATAAAATGTTTGCTTAGTTCCTACTATAGCATAGAACAAGAATACTTATGAATGCTATTTGAAAGTGATGACATATTAAACAACCTTATAAAGTGCTTTATTGATCAATGTGGCACCTGTGATTTGTATGCTTCTTTTAAATTGAACAGATGCAATGTAATGATATATTTCTCACATTAAAAGTCAGATATGTATATATGTATATTTATATTTTTATAGACAGAAACACATACCTATGTGTTAAAAATACTTTTGTCCTGTTACTGTCAGTATATGTAGCCAAAAAATGAAATTGTATTAAGAGGAAAAGAGCCTGTGGTTTATAAGGAAGGACATTAAATCGATGCTTACTTGTTTTATTCTAAAGGCAAAGTTAGGTTGCATTCTAGGAAATGACATAGAATTAATCTCATTAACCTGTGTACACAGTTAGCATTATACATTTGAAAACAATCACTTAAACTCTTTTAGTTTTAATAGCTGAGTCCTTTGAAGTTCAGATATTAAATATAAATAAGTATGATTGCCATGAATATTAGAAAATTGTCAATTGATATTTTTGTTGCTTGCTTTTAAATATTTTCCCCATTATTTACTATGGTATTTTAATTTCAAAAAATATTAAAAATATGGTTGCACTCTACTGATGTAAGTTAATGGCAATGGAGTCATATGGAACTAAATTTAGATGGTATGAAAAAAATACCACAAACTTTCCTATTGAGTAGATGTAACTTAAATATTCTTAAGCTAGTAAAAAGACAACATAAAACACAAGTATGTCTTTCTGTCTATAAAATCTAATAATCCTCGAGTCAACATGTTAAGTGACATAAAATAGTTATGGATGCATGTTGTTTCCTGAAAATACCTTGTTCTTGTCACTATCAGTTAAAGAGTAATACATGAAATTATATAAATAATAAAGTGTGAAATCACGTGTATGCAGGAAGTCAGTTATAAGTAAGCTTTAACTATGTGTGTTTTATTCAGAATATCAATAGATGTTAGATATCCATAATGGACCAAGGAGGCAATCTTTCAATAGGGACTACACTGTAAAAATGGGATAAGGAGGAAATCAGAATAAGAGGATTAAATTGTGGGGAGTATTGAAGGGTCGAGAATAGAATATTTAAATGCAGGCTGGTTATTAACATAATGGGGGAGAGACTATAGTATAAAAAGGAGATAAAGAGAAAACCAGAATAAGAGGATTAAATGTCTAGTTTGGGCCATATTGAAACCTAATGTGGTATAAGCCTCCTCATAATATATAACTACATAAAAATATATAACTTTATAAAAGAAATTTAAATGCAGGCTGGTTATTAAATTATAATTGGGGATAGAAGGTCCCAACTACACATCATATACTACCATGTAAAACTCACAGTGCCAGGAATGGTTTAAATTTTGTGAGGTTTCAGCCAAAGGAGTCCCAGATACCCAACCCCGTCCAAATATGGGAAGTTTCAAAGGCTATTGGTTACTGTCTACCACCTGAAAGTAAGGGCCTATTGCTGAAGACACCATTACATATATCACCTATCATGAAGAAATTGTACTGGTGCCCACCTAAAAGTTACACTCCTATTAACTAGTGTTCATAGGACTGATAGGTTCTATGCATACTGTGGGAAGAGATAACAATTTACTAACAGTTGTAGACTCACTTGTTTCAATTCCTTGAAGTCCTCGTACTTCAACTAGTTTCAATTCTTCAAAAATATTTTTATTATGAACATTGTATTAGTCAGGATTTATTGATGGGATAAAACATCATGACCAAGATATATTGGGGAGGAAAGAGTTTATTTGACTCACTCTTCTACATCATAGTTCATCACCAAAGGTATTCAGGAAAGGAACTCAAATAGGGCTGGATTCTGGAGGCTGATGCAGAGGCCCTGGAGGGGTTCTGCTTACTGATTTGTTCTCCATGACTTGCTCAGCCTGCTTTCCTATAGAAACCAGGACCCCCAGCCAAGTGATGATGTCACTTACAATGGTTTAATCACTAATTAAAAAAAAAAATGCCTCACAGTTTTGCCTACAGCCCAGTCTTCTGGAGGCATTTTGTCAATTATGGTTGCCTCCTTTGTGATTAATCTAGCTTCTGTCAACTTTATATAAAATTACACAACATTAACACTATCTCAAATAAGCTAGTTTTATAAAGGTTGGTAAATTAAACATGGCCATGATTGACACTTTGTGTCTGCATATCCTGTATTTCCAATGGTTAAACTGTATTATAAGAATTTAATAGGTATATACTCAAGATGTTTTGCTTGAAATGAGATAAACTTTTCTATGAGGCTTTTTAAAAATCTGCTATTCACTAAGTAGTTTTCACCCAAGAGGTCTTTATTGTACAAGTGCTCTAATGGGCTTTCAGTATGCAGAATTAGTGAGAAATGGTTTCTTTAACTAAAAGAAGAAGATAGTCATTTAAGCATACAGCATGGATATAGTTTGATAGCCACTATTGAAGATATATATGCAAAGTGTTATAACACAAAGAAGCAAAGACTCCCTGGAATTAAAAAAAAAAATAGCTTCAAAGAGATCTGGAAGGTAAAGTTTTAAAAGCCAATGATGAATTTTTCTGGTATGGTGATATCCAGGAAGGCATGTCTGGCATACAGAACAAACTATATAGAACATAACAAATTAAATTGAGGACTAAGGAGCTAGTTCATAAGGTGCAGCACTTGTGGTACAAGTACAGGCACTAGATTTAGGATTCACATTCAACCTTATATTTTTAATGGCATAGGAGCAAATAGTTGGATATCTAGAGCCCACTGGCCAGACAAATGAACCAAACTGATGAGTTCTGGATTCAGAGACTGACACTGTCTCAGACATAAGTGGAGGATAACTCATGAACACAACTGGTGTGTAACTGTCATTTTCATACATGCTTCCATAAACACATGCACATCCATACATGAACACATAAATACCCCATCTCTCATGTCTCTGTATCATTCTCTCTCAAATAATTGCATTGTCATGGTCTTATATTATTTAATTGAAAATACAATCTTCTCTCATATAGTTCATTCAGTCAACAGTTCCCCTCCTTCCACTCCTCCCAGCTATCCTCCACCACCACTCTCCCTCAAATCCACTCTGCCTCCATTTCTTCTCAGAACGAGCAAGTCTCTTAGAGATGTCAGCCAAAGATGACAAAACAAGATACAAGGCAAAATTTCTAATATCAAGGCTAGACAAGGGCATTCAATTGGATGGAAGAATTCCCAAGAACAGTCAGGAGAATCAGAGACACACCTGCTCACATTGTTAGGAGTTCCATGAAAACCCCAAGCTAAACAACCACAGCATGTGTGCAGAGGACCTATTACAGACCAAAGGTGGCTATATGATTGCCACTTCAATCTCTGTGAGCCCTATGGGCCCTGCTTTTGTGATTCAGTGGGCTATGTTCACTTAGAATTCTTCATAACCCCCCCCCACTCTTACAATCTTTCCTCCCCCTCTTCTGTGGTGCACTCCCTGAGTTCCTAGGGGAGGGATCAGCTGGAGATCTTCAATTTAGACTCCCTCTTCCTGCATAATGTCTGATTGTGGTTCTCTGTACCTACTCCCATTGAATGCTGGAGGAAGCCAGTCTGACTATAGCAGCATATCAGTTGAAATCATTTGATTGATTTTAAATTAACTAATTATTTTTACCTGTCACGTTTGGTTCTATTCAAGGTCTCTGGGCTATTCACTCTCCACTTCCTGACTATCAAGGCAGTGTAGAATACAATAAGTCAAGGCCAAAGTCCCCATAGTAAGTCTGGACAAGACAACTCGATGGGAGGAAAGAGTCCCAAGGGTAGACAAAGGAGTCAGAGATACACCCACCCTCCCAGTTAGGAGTTCCACAGAAACAGAAAGCTAACAACCATAACATATGCAGAGGGCCCAATGAAGAGCCATGCAGGCCCAGGCTTCTCCTTAAGTCTCTGTAAGCCCATGTAAACACTGCTTAGTTGATAAAGTGGGCCTTGTTCTCCTTCTCTGGTCTTAAAAAGCAAAAGTTAAGGTATTTGGGAAGTTTAGGTGATATGATCAAGAAGGATAAGAAGAATGGTATAGAAGAAAAAAAAAGTGGTAGATTGAAACCAAAGTATATATTAAAAATATCTTTTCATAGAAGATAGTGTTCAATAAGCAAAGAAAACAAGAGGGAGTTTTAATCATTATGGGTGACATGCTCAGTATAGTGCTTATAGCAGTAACTCTTGTTACATTGTGGATGAATAAAGAACAGAGTGTTTACCTATCTTTATAATATTTTAGGTCACCATAAGTCAGAATTGAGGAAAAACTGAGCTTGATCTCTTCCACACTATAAAAGTTATTCCTCTCTAATCTCTATTCCTTTCTAGCAAATACACTTAAGTCTTGTTTTTATAAAACCAGTAGAGTGCTTAAGACTCAACTTCCCATCACTCTTAGTTTAGCAAGCCAGAGAAAATTTCTTTTATGATGTCAATATTGTAAACAAAGTATATACTAATTTGTGAGATGTGTTTAAAATTCATTTGAAATTATGCATTGTAGTGAAATAAGGCAATTGCAATCCATAGTGAAATGTTTTGAAATGTTGCTTCTAATGATACCACCTACATGATCTAATTTACATTAAAAAAATAAAGTTAGTTTTGGTTTCTGCCACCTTAAGAGTGGGCTGTAGTGGTGGTAACTATTAGGGGATTAAGTTAGTGGTTGTGCTGTTTTAAAATGAGTCATTTTCTTTCAAAGGCTAGAAACACATATTAAATTAGCACATGCCTATGGCAGTTATTTAATTTGGAAGAATAAATGTTTATATGAGATTTGTAAATTATTTCCAAATGTTGTTAATAATATATTCTGATGTAGAAAACAGCAGAATATTGTTATCTAAGTCTCTAAATGGCATGCAAATCACATGCATCTACCATGTCCTAATTTCTTCAGATTACTTCCCAGTGAATTCACATACACCATCCCAAAGTTTCATAGTTGTTTTCACAGAAACTGTGCCTGCATGATCTTAATTTACACTGTACCATCAAACATATTTTACAAAAGTGAATTCTTATATTACTTTGGTTTAGATATTTGAAGGCTCATGAATCAATGTTTTTCAATCAATGTTAGATGTTAATAACAACCTCTTCATCCTTAGCAGGTGCTGTTACTGAGTTAGCACATGGGGGTTATGGATTTATAGGTTAGAATATAATTATATTAGAAAAATGTATCTCTTGTTTTGCTCAAGACTCAATGAACCCATGACCATCTGGTCCTGTATCAGTCAATTTATACTACAACTAAAAGATTAATAATTTCAGTATGCATGGGATATGAAACGTGTCCTGAATTTTGTCTTACATAGAATCCTCTAGAAAATTATGCATATTTTTTGTTATTTCAAAGAATGGGTTTAACTGCCTAATAATACAACACACATTTCTGTTCTTCATAATACCTTACTTCTTGAAGACCTTTAAGTTCTATAAAAAAAACTTATTTTGACACCCTGCTGTGATTTTCAGCGTCATAGCATTAGAAATTATATATTGATTCCAGAATAGGCAGACTGTAATGAGTATCTTAGGTTATACTTCTCAAGCTATAATTTGTCTTTACAAAGTTTAGATTGTTCATACTTTACTTTGAAGAAGTGGATATTCTCATCCTAATTAACACTTCCCACTATTCCTCTCCTGGTACTTGAGAATTTTGCTGCACTATCAATGGAACAGAACTTATGAAACAGAACTGGGACTTGACCAGATGGACCTTGACTGTCTCTCATGGCCTTGCGGGTACTTCCAAAGTTATTTTGTACAATCCTGATTTTTCACATTAATCATTTCCCAAATGCCATGATACATAATGTACCGAAATATCAAGTGGAGACATATCTGACTCCCTAAGTATGTTTAATGTGAGAAGAGGAAGTAACTTGTAGGGGAATGCCAAAGAGTATATGTGAACAGTTGAGCATTAATTGTTAATTTACTTAAACTTTGTATATTCTGATAAACAAAAATTCCTGATATTTTATAGAGATTACAGAATGTCATAAAAATTACTTCATTTTAAAAAGTGTTAAAATTTTAATTTACATAAATTAAGAATATTTTAATGTTAAATAATGTATTTGTGTTTTCCTTACATAGCTAATCATATTTCACAAATGCCCAGTACTTCAATTATATGAGGAATTATATGAAGATTGCTCACATATATCAATCATGATTACAATCAAATACAAATATATAACTATATTTTAATGCTTAAGAAAATAAAAATAGTATCTTGATGCAATTGAATAGATCAATGGTGAGTAAATATTGAAAAACACATACTAATGCTTTCACCTTTCTGTTTCTAATGACTAAAATTATTTTGCAATTAAAAGAACCTGGCTCCATTGGCCTCAAAGAATGGAAATATCTCAGAAACACATTTGATCAGACAGAGTTCATGTTCTTTATAGGCCACAAGGATGGATAGGAAAGGACTTTTATAAAAAAAATTCACAGAAATGTTTTGAGAACAGTCACTTTAAAACTGTCACATTAGTACACATTAGCATAGCAATATTCTAGACAGTTTTCCTCAAAATTAAGAAAGATATAGGTAGCTGGTCAAGATTGGCTTGGGAAGGATAGCTCCTTTAATAGAATCATATTAATTGGAAAAACTGATTTTCTTTGATTTTTTTTTCCATCTGTTGAATTACAATTCTGATGTTTGTTCCTGTCTTTCAAATATAGAAATACTCAGAATTTGTTCCCTGATAAAAAGAATTCTATATTTTTTCTATTTTTAATATTTTTAAAAATGTACAAAAGAGTCATAATATTATCAAAGTATGCTATTATACCTTCTCAGTTCCTTTTGCTATGCTGTTCCACTGAAAGTGGAATGTTTCTATCCTAATAATACACTATGTTTTAGAAAAATTGCATCTGTATAATCTGTTTTGTTAGGTTAGCATTAGCATTATAAATGACTATAAACGTATGAATTACATTTATTTAATTTCTATTTTGAAGAATTTCTATGTATTCTCCACTACTCAAAATTTTAATTTGTATTACTATGTGTCAGACTTAGAATAGCAGATTTTCTACATGGGAAATCTGATAAGTCAGCAACCTTGTATAAATTCTGTAGTCCCTAGAGTACTGAAAAAAATGAGAGTTTGTTTTTCATTGTCCTTGAAATGATTACCTGACATAGTGTTCACTTTTCTATTCATATCTCTAGGTAAAGTATCCTTTTCACTATCCACAGTGTTGCTGTTAGAGACTAATTGTTCCTCAATATTTTGGAAGCTTATTTATTATTATAGCTTTTTTTCCTTTCTTTCTCCACATACACAAAATCTAAATCTGTAACTCATTAAGGAAAAACCAGAAATATAGAAATCTATAAATTTGTTTAAAATAACATGTTTCACTCCTAAAAGAAAATGGCAGTTGCAGCTTAATAATGGAGCCCAAATTATTACCAGTTCACTCAAATGAGGAAATTAAAGTAGCATTCTTTGTTACCTCCTTGCAGTATCATGAGGCAAGCTAATTTTGACTTTATGAGTCCTAAAATTATCCCAGTCCTAGCATTTCAACAGTCTCTTTAGTATTAATTCAGTTCCACTTGAAGATCGCTTTTGAAGTTATTTTCTGCTTCTCTCTAAAATAAGTGACAAGTGGCTTTCACAACATATCATAGCTAAGAGAAAATGGATAACTATGCTAGTTAGTATGTAACTGAAGACAGGATCCAGCCATTAAATGTTTACTGAAATCTTTTGATTTTAATTGACACTTATTAAAACTGATAGTCCAAATTCTCTCAGTTTGACTAGAGCTTGTATCCTTTATTTGGATATTCTGACAAACACTGTAAAGTATCTTATTTGCTTTCCATATTTTTTCCTGTTACATCCTATATCTCCCTTTGCAAGCATAGCAAACTGGATTTATAGTTACTGACACAACTGTAGGGGAAAAAACACTACCAACAACAACAAAAAAAAAAAAAAAAAAAGGAAAAGAAACCACCAAAAAAAAAAAAAAAAACAAAAAACAAAAACTGGAAAACTTAAGAAAGGCATACTGCAACAGCTTTTTTAGTTATAACCTCAGTAGTTTCTTAACATGAGCTACAACATTTTGTGTATTAAAACCATTTACATAGTACTTCCTCTTGGATTTCCAAATGGAGACAGAAGAGCCTCCATTATTTTATACAGTTTGTAAAACTAAGGCTTTTTATTATACTGCATAAATTAGGTGATATAGAGATATGTATCCATCCAATCCATATCTGTTTTCTGTCCTTCCCATATCAATTATCAGAAAAATAATTACATTCCTAGCCTAAAATTATTAATCATATTGTATATCAATAGATCATATGCAAAATATAATTGATTTTAAAATGTTCTTACTTTTTTATTTTCTTTGCTCTCATTAAACCAATCTGTTTTATTTCATGTATAAAAATAGCTTTCAACTTGCCTTTGCTATGCTTACCTTCTGTTATTAGACTATTTTCAAATCTTCACTATAATTACACAATTTTATTTCATTAGGACATATTAGAACTGTATTTTAATGATTATCTATAACACTCTTTCAGTCATATGCCATCTGAGTATTAAAATCTACTAGTCTTATAAGTTCTTTGTATAGCATACCACATTAATCTTTTCCATATATTTTGGATTATCATGTTATTTGTTACTGGTAATATTCATATGGTGTTGATTCAGAACATGAATTCAAACCCTTTTGAGTAAAATTACATCACTTGTTTACTATAATTCTTCAAATAGATTCATTAATTTATGGAAAATAAAATGCTATGCTATGATGTTATAAAATATGCTTTTTATACAATTTTCACAGATTGATTTAGCATTTGGGTTATTCATTACATTTACTTTTATTTTAATTAATATTCATATAATACTCATATAATTTAAACTTGGCTATTTAACTCTGCACATAAAAAAATACAAATGACAAAGAAAGGTTTATTTACTGTTCAACATGCTTAGTATTACATTTACTATTAAGTTCACTTAATCAGAATAGTTAAGATTAAGAAAACAAATGACAATAATCCTAGAAAGGATGTGGGGAAATGAGAATCATTTCACTATTGGTGTAAATGCAAACTAATATAGCATTTGTGAAAATTATTGTAGAGGTTCCTTATGAAGGCTGAAGTAGAGCTACATGTGACCAGTTATACCATACAGGAGACTCTATACTCACTCTCCAGAGATATTGCTCATCTATGGTCTTTGATGCTCTATTCATCATGGTTAGAGTATGAAATCAGCCTAGAGTTTCATCAACAGATAAACGGATAAAGAAAAATTGGCATACATACAAAATGAAAATTTTCAGCTATACATAAAATGAAATTATGAGATATTCAGGTAAATGAATGAAACTGAAAAAATCATACAGAGGGAGGTATTCCAGATTCAGAAAAATGAATGTCACATGCTACCCCTCACAAGTGAATCTTATTTTCAAATCATTGAATTTGTGTCTTTAACATAGAGTAGTTTTAGAACACAGGAAACGCAAAAGGAGACAGTGGAGGTGGGAAGAAGATTTTAAAAGAAGAAAAAGACTTTAATACAGTTTAATTATGGGATGAAAGAAAAGAATAATATGTTTGTATTTATGATAGGAGTAAGCATGAGAGTTGGGGATAAGAAGTGATGGTAGGGGACTAACACTGTTTTGAAAGAGCGATAGAGAAACCTACTGTTCAATAATATTACTAATATATAATTTTAAAAAGCTTGAGTGGAATTACCATAAACAGAGGAATACTACTTCTTCTGGAAGTGACTGATGATCAAATAAGAATCTCAGTGTCATAGGTAACATACTTCCCTTTGATTTGCTTATGAAATGAGTTCCAGAGGCCTTTGTCATTTTTTGATTGTCTACCAGACCATGATGTTAAGTCCAGTTATTACCAATTTTGATCAAAGGAAAAGGTGTAAACTGACAATTATCTGGAATCTTCCTTCAAGTGGCCTAACTTATGGGCTGCTGTGAATAAAAATCATGATTTCCAAATACTTTATCTTCATTATTAACAATATTCCCAACATACTCCTTTCAGTTTGTGATAATTGATACTCAGATATATTTGTATTTTATTCTTCAAGTGAAGCCATCACTTTCTATTTAGAAACTAAATAAATATGACAAACGTTTTATAAGACTGGAATTGTTTATAATGTGTAGTTCATCAGCAGTTTAAACTTAGGCAAACAAGATTGAGTATAGTAAGTAAATATTCAAGGCTTTTCAATTTCAATTAAGAGTTATGTTGCATTTTTGTTTAAAAAGTCAAAAAGTATATAATATCCCCTTTGATGTTTTATTATTTAAATCAGTATCTCTGTAACTGTTTTACTTGTGGTTATATGATATATTGACCAGTATTTTAGGAAAATGCATATGAGAGTATTCTCTGGTTTTTGTTTGCTTGCTTTGTTTCATTTCATTTTTCATCATAAACTTCTGTGAACTATAATTAGGTACATATCTAAGTAGGATGGACAAAGTAAGATAAATGTACCTATTTGAGTGTGTTAATTACAACACTAAATATTGTGTTAGTTGAAATGATGCCATGTATTACTTAATGAAGTCTACTTATTTATTTCTGGGAAAATATGGTCATCATATCTAAACAAAATCAAATATTTTGAGGAAATGACAGAAAGAGTAGAAAACTGATTTATTTCTAGAATAAGACTGGCATTTTATCATCAAACATAGCCCTATCTTCACTTTGGAAGAATAATATTACCTCAAGCATATCATGTTATTGTTAAATTTCTGTATAGAAAAGGAGCATAATTGAGCTAGTTATCTTAGTATTTGCATACAATGGCCATGAACTAATTGTGATCTATAGTCTTCTGGCTTGGCCTAGCCAGAGGATCAAGACCTCCCCACAGTTGCTTAGTCCCAAATAATAAACCAAAGCTTATATTAATTACATGCTGTTTGTCCTATGGCTAAGGCTTATTACTTGTTAACTCTTAAACTTGAAGTTCACTGAGATTTCTATCTATATTTAGCCACGTGGCTTGGTAACTTTTCTTAGAGCAGCATTCTCACCACACTTCCTTTGCGTCTCAATATCCTATCTACTACCTGTTTTTTCTACAAGAGTGATCCATGAGACTAATTTCATTTTCCACCCTCAACTCAAATACAACTTATAAACACCATAACAAAATAATAATTATCCATAACCCTTTGAACTTATAGAAGACAAAACCTGTCAGGAGAGGAGGCATGTTTTTGTTGTTTTTTTGTTTTTGTTTTTTTTTTTTTTTTTGAATTGTTGGTTGCTTTCATGGGGTGACTGTATACCTATGGGGTTCCTTACAAAAACTAAGAAAGTGGTTAAGTCTCAAAGGACTGGCTGTAGTCAGTCTCAGGGTACTTGATAGGGCTATCTGAAGTTCTAGTTATAGGTGTAATGTGATGGATAATCTTAGTAAGCCATCTTGCAACTGTCCTTGACAGTTTGTTGTCTATAACCAAACATTGAGTGTTGTAAACATCATAATGAACCAAGTAGAATTGTTGTAGTTGGTCACCATATTCTTTCTGAAAGCTTTAAAGATTGCTGTTAGGAGAATTTGTTGTTTACTGTGGAAAACTTAAACAGTGATAATGACCAATCAGCATTTTGTTAAACCAATATTTAGAGTACAAACGCATAGTCCCACAGCAGTGATCTTCTATTGGTAGAATGAAAAAAAAATCTGTATTTATCTATTTACTTCAGTTTTCTAATAATAGCACTGATTCACAGAATAAAACTCTTTCTCTGTCTCTTTCTGTCTCTCTCTCTCTCACACACACACACACACCCTATACACACACACACACACACACACACACACACACACACACACACACACACACACACTTCAAGGCTCCTTTCTCTCTGGCTGTCCCTGATATTAAAAATATAGTCAAGCAACATATAAGAAGACAAAATAGTATATGTTTGTACTCATACACAGTTTTACACAAACAATAATCTCTGAAAACCAGAAATATAAGTGGTGGTTGTCAGAGGCTCAGGGAAAGGAGTAAATGGAGAGATGATAACTAAAGGGAGCAGAAGCTAGTGTAGATAGGAACAATAATAATTTAAGATGTGCTATATAATATAGTAAAATAACTAAAATGTGAGTGTTATACTTTAATCTATCTTTGGGAGAATGGCAATAAATATTCACATCACTGATGAGGTCATATTCTTGAAGTGATGATAAGGTGATGGGCTTATTTAAATACTGCGTAATGCACAGTATTAAAAAGTTATAATTCTTCTTTCTGTCACTAAAGTACAAACCAAATCTTATTTGTGAGTATAATTTGAGGATTATGGTGGTATTATTAATCTATTAAAATTATTTGTGCTGCATTATACTGAGCTGCATTACACTAGTATTGTACATTTTCTGTGTTTTAAAAAACATACCTAAGTATTCAAATTTGTAAATTAATTTATCAAATGAAAAATGTGACTACTACTTGTGTATCACAATTGCCTCAAAGTTTTTAACAAGATCAATCAGTGAAATATGTTAGTAACGTATTTAAATTCATAAGTGTATTATTATTAATTTATAAACCCCATTTCCCTTCTTTCACAAATGTTTACTAACTATATCATAATTTTAATATTTAAAATTCATAGTGCTATAGATATTGGTTTTATTATTCTCAAAGTTAAAGCTACATGTTTGTAAAAATTTCATTATTACTTAGAGTGTGTTATTTTATTTTCATAATATATCCAATGTAATTTCCATTCAGTTCAAATCATTTAGTATAATTTTCAAATGGGAAGAAAAGAAAATATATCCTCATACCTTCTGAAACTTCATATTTAATTATATCTCCAAAATCTGTCAATAAATCTGATTATTTTTCAGTTGATTTTCACTGAGTTATTTCATACATTTCTTCATGAAAAAATAATCTCATCTCCCATTCTTCCAGTTTACATAGCATATCTTATCTATTTCCCTTTGCTAAGGTGATTCATGCATTTCCCTTAGGGTCTTTCTTGTTACCTAGTTTCCCTGGGGTTGTGGATTGTAGACTGCTTGACATCAAATGTTTACTTATGAATGAGTAGATACTGTGTTGTTCTGGGTCTGGGTTACCTCACTAAGGATGATTTTTTTCTAGTTCCATCCATTTGTGTGCATGTTTCATGATGTCATAGAAAGTTTAGTTTGGGGAAGGGAAAGAGAAGAGCAAGGATAGTGATATCTTTATAGAGGTAGAAGTTATAGTGTTAGAAAGAAACATGATGGTAAGGAAATTCTCAAGAATTCACAAAAAAATTACCCCAGCTAAGTCTCCTAGCAATAGTAGAGAGGGTGCTTTAACTGTCCTTTTCCTGTAATCAGAATGATAAGTGTTTTCTTCACCCTTTCACTTGTCAAAGATATTTCTCTTTGCAACAGATAAAAACCATTAATAGATTCACAACCAATAAAGATGCAAAGTTGTGGATTGTTGTGGGATTCAGGTGTCAGCTGATGGGGTCCAAGGAAGCTTATCCAGAATCCCGGGCTCCTGGAGGGGGTGTGGCCAAACCCATTGATAAGGGGCTGCTGGGACGCTGGGAGGCTCTCTTCCTGGTTCCTGGCTGCTGGAGGAAGGATCCCATCGTCCGTCCGTCTGCAGACTTCGGTCCCTGTTCAGGTGCTACGGTAATCTGTTGCCTGTACCGTGAGTGTTGGTTTATATTCTAATAAATATATATCTGGTATTGGTGTCCCTGTGGATAAACTCCGCCTACAGTGGATCCTAGTCCTAATTGATATATACAGATATATATATATATATATATATATATATATATATACACATACATACATACATACATATATATACATATATATATATACACACATGTACACATTTGTTTATGTTAGGTGTATATATATAAACAAGAATAGGTGTTCCTCTGCAGGGAATGGGCTCCAAGGTGCCAGTTCACACACAGGAACACAGTCTGAACCCACCCCTCAAGGATCCACATACTGCCCATACCAATCGACAGTTGCCTAGCCTTCGAGGGTCTATCTCCTTTTTCTGATGTATCTCCACTGCCTATTCTTGATGCAATGAGCTACCCAGAGCTAGCTATCACTGTGAAAATTTTCCTCATAAACCCTATCCCCTTGATCATACAGACTATAGTTCCCGTGCTTTCAGTTGGACCAGGAGCTAAGCCCAATTCTCAGACATGGATCTCTGCTCCACCTCTGTTCATTGTTGAATGAAGGTTCTGTGATGACACTTAGGGTGTTTAGATGGAGTTTTACTTTCAAGGCGCCAGTCCAAAATTAATATTTATTAGAATATAAATTAACACTCACAATATTAGTAACAGCTTATAGTGGCACCTGAACAAGGACTGGCTTATCCAAGCGATGGATGAGCGATGGACATGCAATGGAAGGATGATGGATTCCAATTCTGTCTGTCCAGCAGCCAGCAGCCAGGAACCAGGAAGAGAGAGCTCCTGGTGTCCCAGCAGCCACTTATCAATGGGGTTGGCCACACCCCCTCCAGGTTGGCCACACCCCCTCCAGGGTCCCAGAAGTGTCTTCTGACCTTATTGGCTGACACCTTAATCCCGCAACAAGGGTGGTCATTCATTTGATTATAGGGGAAGTACTGTTTAGGCACCTCTCCACTATTGGTTGGAGACCTACCCAGGGTCATTTTTTGAATTTTTAGAGGTTTCTCTAGCATCCAGTCTCTTCCAACTCCACGTTGGCTTCCTATATCTAGATATCTATCTTGCTTTTTCTCACTCTTTGTTGCTCTTAGTTGGCTGTAGGCCAAGAAGCTGTGTTTTTCCTGTTGTCATAGGGGCCATTCTTTGTAGGGTCTTACTTGGCTCTTAGTTGGCTATTAGTCAGCTGTGGACCAGGAGGCTTTGGGTGTCCAGTTGTTGGAGTATGATGATTCAGATTACTGTTTGGGCATGGGATGTCCTTCCAATAGTGTTTTGCTGGGGAGTGGGCTTAAGGGGGGGGTTGCCCAGTTTCTATTGGCTTATGGTAGAGCTGGGTGTATTTGGGGTGCTAGTGGCAGTGTTCCCAGGCCAGCCTTCAGAGACCACGGTTTCTGCTTGGCCTGAGGGTTGGGGTGCCACCCACCTCTTATTCAGCTGCAAACTGGGAGGGATGCTACTGGGTCTACAGTTGTTGGTGTGTGATCTGTCTTTCCATATAAACTGAAAATTTCCCAAGGTACTGAAAAACTAAGTAATCTGCCCTCAGTCTCCCAAATAAAGCTCTCAAGTCTCTCTAGGACTTAGTAACAACTGAGAAGATGCAGAATGATTGATATGTAGCACCAGGAGTAACAGCAAGTACAGATGAATAAATCACTGGCCCTTTTCGGGTTATGTTGATGAAGCAAATGCACATTAACATTACTGCTCCAATATTGGAAGATTTTGTGAACAGAGTGTAGATGCTAAATTGTGACATTCAGTGATGTGCTTCTGGGAGTCTTCACCTCTACAGGCTTCCATCTGTGTCTGCAGAATTTGGGAAGCCGTAACTAGTAAAGTTGCCTGAAGATCTTCAGTCCATGGGGAAAGAGTGTAGGTAGCCAGCGTCAGTCACATCATGCGCCTTTCAGCAGAGCTTCATGGTTTCTCTTACACTAACCATTTTGTTCATCAGACGACACAGGAACCAACATTAGAACTATTATGAGAAAGGACAGATATAAAGAGAAATGCAATTTAGTTTGAGGTGATAAATATGCCTGTAGAGGTATATATTAATCTACGAAAGAGCTTACATCAGTAATGGGAAGACAGTGAGAAGGCTGAATAAAGGAGAAAGGTCATCTCTTATAGAACTTGTTATAATAATAATAAATAACAAACAAAGATAGAGGTTTGTCGATTGTTGTTTTAAAATGTATAGAAAATAAGGATAAGCAACTTTTAGCTATTTGAGAGTGACATTGTACAATCTGTGGACTTTGCAAATAGAGTCATAATCACATGAGATTTCAAATATATAAATTTAGTTACTAAGAAAAAAATGAGGTCATGACATATATTTGAAGGCTAACAACAGTTACATAATCAGTTCTCCATAAATTGTCTATGACAAATTTAGGTATATGTAATTTTTTCCAAGAAAATAAAAGCATCACTTTACTCATGGCAACAATTTAACTCCTAGCAAAATTCCATGGTGGAGTTAATGAGATATTTGTTTATTTTACACTTAGTATGGACTATGAAGATTAAAATAGCTTGTGGATATACGAATGACAAATTCTGTAAGTCAGATTTTATAAAACTATGGTAACAATTGCATAGTTATGTTATGTAAATATGATCTTTTTAGAAGCCATGTTATTTAATCGGTAGTGTATCAGCCATTCATAAAACAGTTATGTTCAGAACTCAGAAGAGGTAGAGTAACACTTTCCATATAACAAAAATAAATTTTACATTTCAACTGAGCTAAAATATATTTTATAAAATATACATTAAGATGTAAATAGTTTTACTTCCTCTTGCTTTCACACTAAAACAATGTTATAACACAGATACAACTTAAAGTTTGTCATACATGAAGTATGTTGTCCATAAAAATTGGCGTTTCTTCATCAATCAGATTTTTTGTTATTTTATTCTCTTGTGTATTGAGAGCTGATTATAGGACACCTTAATGTCCTATAACTAGGAATCTAAGCTTTCAAGAGAGAAACAAACCATTATTCCAAATATTAAGTATTTATTCAGAATATAGGTGAGCAAATTGTGAGATTAATTTGGATAGTAGAAATGTAAATAAATACATGCCTCAGAGATATGCATATGCAATAAACATCATAGAGTTTGGTATATTTCAAGAGTTCAAGGATGCACATTTACATTGTTGAGAAATATGAACATCACAGTTAAAAATACCACACAAAGATAACAATTTTATATGGTATGATAGATTCAAGTTCACTTGAACTGAAGTTTTAAAGAGTTTATTTGGTTATGATAGTAATATGTAAATATGTGGGTGTTTGTATGCATTTAAAGAACACATGTTTGTGGTGACTACTACATTTAAGTAAAAGGAAATGTTAATCAAAGTTATGAGGTTTAAATAGCTGTTACAGCTATTTATACCTAGATAGTTTCCCATGATAAGTTCAGGGTAAACACAAATTCAAGATTGTCAAAATCATTCATAAACAGGGTGCTAGAACAGAGAAAAGTGCTTTTATTTATATCTTGTTATTAGATACTTACCAATTAATTGATTAAATGACTTCATTTTCAGCTATTCTGGTATTTAATTATAGACAATTATTAGACTGAGTATCCTTTTAAAAATGACTCTTTGTAAATTGATTCCTAGAAATAATTTGAAAGTTAAAGTTGATCACTAATAGTGGTGTAAACATCATCCTTTGAATTTTAATACAATATTATTGACAATTCAGCACTTCCCTAGGTTTAAATGCAATTATGCAACCATTTCTCATAGTTCAGATACCATGCAAAAATCCAAAAATATTTTTTTTAATTTCAAAATATGACATTTGTAGTAAAGTTGTGGTTATTTAATGTTTGATATAGTAAAATATATTAAACACCCATAATTACAAGGCACACACTTGTAATTTAGGAGTTTAGCTTTAGGAGTTCGGTAAAGTATTTCTGTGACCATGTCTGTGAAGGGTTTGGGGAGAATCTTGCCTGTAAGTATAAGTGGTACTACTACATAGGTTTGCAGCAAAAATGGATAAAAATGAAGAAAAGGATATTAGGAGCTGAACCAGCTGAGCACTCATTTGGCACAACATAATGAGACTGGCTTGCTTTATGTGAGTTCTGAAATGTTGAGTCCAAATAGACACTTCCTCCCTTTAAGTTGTTTCTGCCAGGTATTTTTCAACTTTTTGAAAGTAATTAACACAACATGGAGTAAAATTGTATTATAATAAAATGATATTGTTGTAAAACCATCTATAACTGTTACCTGTCATTTGACTGAAACAAAATTATTGTTGATGATGGCCAACCTTACTTGCTAAATTGAAAATCCGGTTATCTCTAGCATAGTACACTTTTGAAATGTTTTAAAGCGGTCATTCTCAACCTTCCTAATGCTGAAACCCTTTAATATAGTTTCACATGTTGTGGTAACCCCCCAACCATAAAGCTATTTTGTTGCTACTTTAAAACTGCAATTTTGCTACTGGTTTGACTCATGATGTAAATATCTGATATACACAACATCCAACATTTAATCCATTTGAAAGGAGTCACAACCAACAGATTGAGAACCACTACCTAGACTGTCCAAATAACTCTTTGGAAAACAATGTCCAAAGAATATGAGTTTTCCAGTTTATTTTATAAACCCAGCATCCTGTTTGTTAAATGTAAATTTTTGCCAGCACACAGTTATGAAGAAAGCTGTAAGATTGTCTTTATTGTCTTCTCAGCATGAAGTTTCTATACAGTTCTGAGAGAAAATCTCTGAATTCTTAGATTTCTGATGAAATTGATCATTAAATATGTTAGATACAAGGAGAATGTAATATCTTATTTTTCTTTACATTTTTTTTACAGTCATTTCAAATAAAGTCATATCTATGTGCCAAACACAGTAATTAATGTTTATAGTTAGGAGATAATGGACCTCACCTAATCAGTGTATTTATACTTGTAGATGATAGCATGTCATTTTATTCAAATATATTTCTGGTTTGTATTTCCTAGCATAGAAGTCATCTAAGGGAACCTGGAAAGTGTTTAAGAGGTGAAATCATTCAGGATGCCATGAATATTATTGTAAATACTTGCAAATAAATAAATTCTTGTTTTATTTATGTATGTGCACTTTAGTCATATATCCAAATTTAGCCTTACAAGAATACAGGATATTAAGTCCATGAAGGCTAGAAGACAAAGAGTTTTCTGAAAAAACCTGGCTTGCTGATGCAAGCCATGTTAAAAAAAGATCCAGCACTTTCCAACTTGGTTAACAAAATTAGAAACTTATTTAGAATACAATGATAATGTCTAAGAAATAATGGTGTTGAATACATCCTGAAACATATTTTATGACAAACATCAAGGTAAGTGGAGCCCAAGGTAAATATAGAATCATGTACTCTGGGTGGTTAAAATTTTGCTGTTTGGCATGCTTTAATTTATAAAGTAGTAACCAGTGTGTATACATTTTTACAGAACTTCCCACTCTCCTGGCAATCAGGTTAATTAATGTAGCTTCCTCCCAGCTTTCTTTTCATGTTCCTTTAGCACTTTTTGAAAAGATCAGTTTGAACCATAATATTCTTAGAAATATTTTTCTTATTTAAACATTAGGAAAATATTACCTAAAATGAAACACCTTGGGTTGTGTTATATATTATAGTATAGTTAGCATATCTGCTATATTAGATACAGAAAAAAGCTGCAAATTTTCCTAGAAATAATTGATGAAAAATTATTTGAAAGCAAGGAGAGTTAAAAGGATATATATCTTCTAAATTTATACCTATGTCTTCAGAGATCAGTGACCAGTCAGGTCTGATAGTGATATTGTTAGAAAATAGGTAGTAAAGCAAGTGCTTGAAAGGCTACCAAAGGGAGCTTACCTCAAAGGGATTGGCATGTCCCTGAGGTAATCCCTTCCTTAGCTCTTGACAGGCTTGTGTCTCAATGTTTGCTTCAGTGTGAGCTATTATGTGCAGACTTCAGCATAGGAGCACTGAAATTGGGACATGACTACACATTTCATTACTGACTCAAGTCTTTCAGGTCCTGGGGAAAAATATTTGTTTAAAAAATGTATAACTATCAATAAATAGCAATGACATGCACAATATTTCTACAACAAATGTAGGTAGGATGGCATTCCTAATGGATAGGGCTATGAATTTCATCATTCAAACAAACCCCACTTAGTTTCTGAAATACTTAAATGACTGATAACAAACTTATCTTATTAGTCCCTTTTAAAATATTTTTAAATAGCTATATTTAAAAAAACTATTGGATTTTAGTTATATTTCAAAAAAGTTCTAACTTTGTAAATATGAAAGAAAAGTTGAAAATCTGGCCTATATTCATAATGGGATTTTACATTATTATTTATTGTGCATGTAAGTTTGAGCACATACGTGGCAAGATAGGTATGTACAGGTGAGGGGAGGGTTTTATGGAGTTGGTTATTCTCTGGACTTTTATATTGGTTCTAGGAATTGAACTCAGGAGAACATGTTTTGAAAGTAAATGCTTTTATCCCATGAGCTATCTCGCTAGCTTCTTAATGGAATTTTATACATCAGTAGTATTATAACAATTCAGGATATTTATATATAAAGATTGTTTTAAATTATATTAACAATCATACTTATACATCTAGCAATCATTCACGTGTGTGTGTGTCTGTGTGTGTGTGTGTGTGTGTGTGTGTGTGTGTGTGTGTGTGTGGTGGTGTATCTATCTATATCACATGAGAGCACAGTAACTATTTCTCAATTGGACAGTGATTAGCAAAGTAGAATGGTGGAAAAATGGACAATGAGAAATCAGATGAATATGAGCAAAGTATAATGCATATGAGGATGTTCTAAAATGACATAAGCATGAGAACTGAATCCCAGCTACTGGTACTAGTATTGAAACAGTTTCTAAATATTATAAGATTATCCAAATTTGTCAAGTATTTAAAAATCTGTATTCATAATTGAGACCTTCAGTTTATTAATTTCTTGGTCATTAATTTTAACATAAAATGTTAAATAGACTCCAGAGAGCATTTCAATTATAGAGCCTGATGCAGCTCAGGAGCCACCATTGCACTATCTCATCATTATAAATGAACTTCTACAGAATTCAAATACAGGGGAGTAAAACATCAGGTTCTCCTATTGTTAATATTTCTAATAGCTAAGAGAGTTTATTAGTGCTTAAATATTTATTGAATGAGTAAACACAGGAGTACAAAAACGTCAAAGTTGAGAAAAATGCATTCAGGTTTTGCCTTAGCTTTATGCCTCATCTTTCTGAGCATCTCTGCATATGATGTTGATTGCCAGTGGTCTGATGCTTGTTTCTAGCACATTATAAAGATCACAAAGAAAAAAAAAAGAGAGAAAAATCTTATTTCCAAAGAATAAGACTTGAAACTACATTATAAAATTGTATGACAACATTAAATCCTTTTATCTAGGAATCTCTAGGGAGAAGCTCACATATCTGTGATAATGTCAGATTTTATACAATGCTAGGTGTTTTTTTTTTTACTTGTTTTTAGATGCCTCCTCTGCTTTGCTTCTTTTTATTGCCACACCATTTGCTCACATTACATTTTTTTTATTAATTCTTAATACTATTAGCCTTGATATTTAATCCAATTTAATTTGACATTAGTGGCAGATGGTACTTTGAAACATATGGAATTATGTGGGGAGTCCTCTTTTCTTTGTGGCTTGTCAGTCATCAGTTCAAGCTTTATATGATACCCAGGGGCATGAACGGAAGGAGGCCTCCAGGAGACAGACTTTGATGAATCAGCTCAATTTTACTCCAGAGTATAAGGAATATAAATGATCAGGGAACCTGGAGACAAACCCTAATTTGCGTTAAATGGCACACTCCTGTCACAAGGTTTGGTATTCGGCAATAGGATCCTATAGCAGAACAACTAGAGCAAGTCTTTTTAGCAAGAATCTGTGTAAAAGGTCAATGTAAAGATGAATAGAAACAGATTTTAGATAAGATCTGTCCTCCAGGCTTAAAGAAAGCCTCTAACCAGCCAGCAATGCTTTCCAACAAGATTAAAATGTCAAAGACATATTAGTATACTAGAAAATATATAGTTTAGAGTAAGGTAAATGGTGAAGGCCTTTAGCACTGTATCATGTGACAAATGTTGAAGTAAATCTGCAAATAAAAGAATAATTATGGAAAATGTGATAACTTTCTGAATTCTTTGGAAGGTTAATAATGAGAAAGCATTAGTGTGGTGGGATTTACTGCCTTACATTAGTGATTAGCTGGCTGTCAACATTATTCTGACTTGGAAGCTAATAGAGACAGCACATATTTCAGTTCAGTTTTGCCTTCTTGATTTTTTGTTTGTTTGAAAAAAATAATGGTCTCACTTAAGAATTTGTTACCTAAGTTTACCTTGAACATACTATGTACTTCAAGATGGTCTTTACTTCATAATTTTCCTATCCCAGCTTTCAAACATGCATATATCCAGTTTTATTTATAGATGAGCTTAAGAAAAGAAACTAATTCTCTAGAGAACAACTACCTAAAATCTAATTACTCTCTTAAAAATAGTTGATCTGCAGTATGCAGAATATTCTTGGATCAGTAGTAAGTAATATATGGCTTCCTCATATCTATTCTGCTTCAAGAAGTCTACAGTAAAACAGTTCATGTAAAATAGTGCTATTATTTCAGATGGTTTTAAGACTTTCCATAGGACACCATTTTTATCATATCTATAGACATTAAAGCAGTTTACATAATAAACTAACATTAATATAGCCCCAAGGCATGCTGGTTGATAAAAGGTAGTAATAAATGCCATAGACTCATAGGGGTATTTATCATGTATTTTCTATGACCTACTGGGTAAATAAAATATGCCCAACAAAACTTCTATAAAAATTAAGAATGAACTTTAATGATTCTCAAACTGTTTTGTAGTAAACAATATACAAGCATCAAAAGTCCTCAAAATACCTTCATACTATTTTCCACTTGATGGGGTTTTTCATATACTTACTGAAATGATTTCATACTATGCCTGTTTTGCAGCACTTCATTTGGTACTATTTCATCAAATATATGCTGGACACAATGCCTTTAAAAATAAATTATTCTTTCGTATGTGTAATGTGTGTGTGTGTGTGTGTGTGTGTGTGTGTGTGTGTGTGTGTGTGTGTGCAAGAGGCACATGCCATGTTACATGTTTGGGGATAAAAGGAAAACGTTGTGGGAATTGATTCTTTACTTCCACCTTTATGTAGGTTGTGAAAATGAAACTCAAGTCATAAGGCTTGTAGCATCATGTGTCAACTGCCTTTTAATCACTGAACCAACTTGTTGGCCTTGGAATCATTATTTAAACTCATGTTATACATAAAAATAATTCATAGATTCAAATATTTCAAGAAAAAAGTATTTCTCTGTATTGTATGATTAATGGTTGATGGTCATTTTTATTTTTTATTATACACCATTGATTTAGAAAGCTATTAAATGGGACTATGAGAAAAATATTGAGACATAAGCAGCACTTGTTATCTATTTACATGAATAAAGTTTTACTCTATTGCAGAGTATTCTAATAACTGTCTTCAGAAAAATTAGATTTTAAGTAACTACTGACTGGTACATTGTGCTATTAAAACAAAGTGAAAATAAAGCCCCAAATGCTTACCATTAATGTAACCAAGAACTACCAAATATCCTAAAAACGAAAATAAAATAAACTGTTTTGCAGTCTTAGTCTGTGGCCTTGAAACTTAACTTGCTACTACTATTCTTAACTGATTTAAGCTTTTCATCCTTCAGTGTTTATCAGTTGCTAGTGGAAAAATTTCTTTCCTATATAATATGGTATTATTATAGTCTTACCTGCAAGCAAATTGATAATGGTACCTTTTGTCTGAGAGAGGCGCTCACTTTTCATTAATGATTTTATGTGGATAGTTTTGTTTATTTGCACATTTCCAGGTTATTCTGAATATCAAAGAGCACAAAAAGAGAGAGACAGTGAAAATGACAGTAATGAATTTGGAGTAGAGATAATGGAATTACACAAAAGTTATTTTTCCCTCATTTACTGACATGGTTAACAGAATATATATGAATGTATGCTACATGATTATTCACATGTGTTTTGTAAAATGATTACTCAAATTTAATTATTTGCAATCTTATCAGTTATCTTTTCTTGCTTGTCTTGCAACTAGGTTTGAAACACACATTTTATCTATTTTAAATTTATAAATGTTACTACTAAATAGAGCCACCATGTTTTAGATAAAATATCCAAAAGTCATCCATCATGCAACTGAAATTTGTACAATTTAACATTTCACTCTGTTCTTTCAGTATATTTTAAATTTTCCAATTTTCACTCAGAATTCTCTGAGTTATGTTGAGACTTTCCTTTGTGTTGCTATATGATAGTTTCTTGTATGAAGTCTCAAGGCATATATCGAAAGTGTTTTTTTAAAAAAAAATGAAAAGAGATTCTTCTATCATACAATATATCCTGACCACAGGTTCCCCTTCCTCCACTCTTTCCAGCTGCCTCATTACCTCCAATCTACCCTAGATCCATTCCTCCTCCATTTCCTTCCAGAAAAGAGCCGGTCTCCAAGAGGCAACAATTTTGTCTTTTAATTTAAGTATGAAATTTTATCTCAATGTTTCTCATGGTCATCATTATGTTTCCCTTTTAGAAATAGAGAAGCATGTATAAATACATATAATGGATATTTTTTCTGCATAACTTGGTTTCTTCAAAATTGATAGAGAACCACTGTGCTGGAAAAACTAGAGGAAACAAATCTGATCTCAGTCCAGCGAGCTCACAATAAATTCTGTGACTTTGCTCGATAAAGTCTTTATTTTATTCATTTTGTACCAGAGAGGCAGAAAATTCTTTTGGATTAAATTCGGGTGGTATGTGTCAACAGGCCCTCTAACTGAGAAACTGCAACTGTAATTAAGTAATGGGTTCAATGTTAGTCTAGAACGTAATGTATTATTTGTCTCAAACTCTGCATTTCTGTATCCCTATGCCAAATTATCTTTAATTTTTCATGTATGTCTCACTAAACTTGGTGCTCTGAAATATACAATTTTTAAAGCTAATCTGAAAAGCTAAATAATAAAAGAAATTTTAAGTAGATGTTTTATTTTCATAAATCACCTTTAATTTTGCCTGCACCTTATCACAAGTGTTTACTAAAAGCTGTTTTCCTAAGAGTATATCAACATGTCATTTCAAATTATAGAATCCTTAAATTAGTTTTGCTAAATCTCAAATTGAGGAGAAAACTTTTATATTCTATATTCTACATGTAGGTATGCAACTTTTTAAAAGTTTGAAGACATTTCAAACTTACTTATAGGTCTCTACGGGGGAAATATTTTGTTTTCATTAAATGAAAAATGACCAAAAATATTGATCAAAACACTTGCTGTTAAACCAAACTGTATTCAAAATACAACAATGATTTTTTTTTATTGTTTCAACGCTTTGCAACATTATAAAAGTGTTTGGATTTTCTAGTCAGAAATAGTTTGCAAAAAGCTAGAACCCTCTTCTAAATCTCATCTACATAAAGAACAAAGACTGTGATCATAGTTTTAATAAAATGGAAAATATAAGGCAAAAAATTAGAATATGATGAAGGCTGAATGATTTGATCCTGTGACTTTTACATAACTCAGAATGGAAATAACCCAGTTCCTTTATCAGTTTAGTGAAGAAACAAGTCAAAATCACAGAGGCTGGAAACATTCTTTACATAGATTTCAAAGAACTTACATCAATATATTGGAGAAATTCAAAGACCTAAATAATGTTGGAAAATTCCTTCTAGAAGATAGGGCAGTGCTGTGTGATACAACAATGCCATCTATTGGTATCCAAGGAATGACACTGACCACAACTGGCTTCCAGTTTTTGAGGTGGGGAACCTTGCAGGTTGGATCATATTAACATTAATTCATTGAAAGCCTAGATGCTTTTCCTCATGAGCTTCTCTTGTAAATATTAAATTACATATGATGAATTACCATTCACATATACATATGTCATAAATTGATATACTCACCTACCTCCTCAATAAGTATACTCACCTACCTCCCCAATAATGTTCTTGGTGGGGCAAGAAGTTCAAGACTATTGCATTGTCACATTAGCTGAACTTTATCTTACTGTGGACTAGTAGGTGTCCAGTCGATGATGAGTATTTTATTAGGACTGAAAACACTCTCTTATTTCAGTATGTTACTCATGTCTTTGTCCCCCATGTTCTCAATATCTGTTTTCTAAGAATAAAGAAAAAAATTCTACAGGATTGAGACTTTTCACAGTTGAGCTGATCAGTCCCATTCTTAAATATCACAACCCAGATTCTGATGAGAGAATTGTTGGTTACCTTCAAGGAAGAGTAAAACAATGAGTTGTGGATGTCATATTAGTTCCATTTTGCCCTTACAGTTCTGAAGCGCAGGATGTTCTCAGAGAAAGACAGTTTTCCTGATATACTCAAGGTATTGTCTTCAGTGTCCAGCCATGCCCTCCACCAAAAGATTGTGAGTCATGTAAAATTATTTGTAAAGATGTAATAATTTGGATTATATTTACATGCAGTTGAGAAAATAGGGTATACATTATTTCAAACAACATCAAAATGAAAGAATTAGGATATTCAACTAACCTAAACTCAAGAAAGACACCAAAAATACCAAAATTAAATTTTTAGGGAGGTCAAGAAAATAATAGTGTCCCTTATTTCATAATTGGTAATAAAATGTTAAGGGATAAGGATCTTGACAAGTAGTAAATTGGCATAAAATTTTCCATGGTTCCCACAACAATGCTTAGTAAAATACAATAAAACATATCTTCAATAAGTTCTCATACATTAAATTTTATAGTTACTGGCTTTGCATTTGTAAAATTTTAGCATTATCATAAACAGAAAAAGTACTAAAATATTCATTTATTTAAACATCTTCCTTTGCATATTCATCACTTTAATTATCTGCTCTGATTCTTGGGGGAATATAGGTAGCACTTCAAATGACTCTTACTAATTAGTAATTTGACTAGTAGTTTGCTAAATTTTATTCTTGCTATGCAATGTCTTTACTTGAAGCTAATTAAGGCTATGTGAGTCTTCCTTATTTAAAAAATATATGCTAATAATCCCTCTTTTTATAAAGATATTGATTTGAATACTATGGCTCATTTGAAAGAATAATCACATTTAAATCATAAATCTATTTTACTTATTGTATGTTTCTGTCATTTCTCTAATACTAGTGTTTCAAGCTCTTCCTTTTTTATAGTTGTCAGATCTTGTTAGAAATACATTTTATTAATATATTTCCTTCAATAGACTCATATTTTGCCTGACATATATTCAAGTGTTATTTTATATATTTCAAATAAAAATCTGGACTACACATGAGTAGTCAGACATAATTTTAAATATTAAAGAAATAATTGTAGCATTATTTTTTAATTGATGTAATTTAAATCTTATCATATCTCATAGATTCACCAAAATTCAGCGTAGTATTCTTATTTGCAGGCTATATTAATTCAAAGTAGTTTCTTGATTAACAGTAAGGATTTTATATTCATGTACATGAGTATATACTCCACATGTATGAGAGCTCACATGTGTGTGTGTATGCATATGTATGGCACTGAGATTAACATTGGTGTTTTAATCATTCTTCAACTTATTTGAAGCAAAGCCTCAACAGAATTTATAGACCATCATTACTGGCCTATTCTATTATCTTGCTTGCTCTGGGGATAGACATCTCTACCTACCAAAAACTAGAATTACAAGTGTCTACCACCACACCCTTCTAGAATTTATATTGGTTTGAGTGATGTGAACTCCAGTTTTAGTGCTTGGGTGTCAATCACTTTATCCATGAAGCCATCTACCCAACACTAATTGAATATTCAAAAATTTTAGTTCTAGTAGTAATTAGTAGTGAGAATAAGAATATGTAAACACAAGGCTGGGAAAGAACAGATATGACTCACTGGTTTTGCTAATAATGTTAGGCACTAAAATCAGTCTCAAACAATATGTTGCATGTGAGTTTGGTTCAACATACATTTTCTTTCTTCCTGAATATATTTAAACTGGTGTCCCTAGTAGCTCTCTGTGGAGACCAGGCTTGGTTTGTGCTCACTTATAACCTCCTCAAGTTAACATTGATTCTTCTGTCTTAGCTTCTGCTTTTCTGGATTATGAGTATGCACTAGCATACCTGGCAGGTCCAGCAAACACTTTTTGAAAACTATGTCATCTATTTTTGAGATTATAATAAAATTACATTATTTCTTTCTTCCCTTTCTTCCCTCCAAATTATCACATTTTTGTATTACTGTGAACACATCTGAAACATCAGTCATTCTAAATGGGTTCCATTAATATGTTGGGATTGAGCATTCATTGCTGGTATGTAGCTTAGATAATACTTTTAAAATTTTACTTTATAATTATCTCACCACATATTGTATAATATTTTAAGTATAATCTGAGTAGTATATAAAGAAGTCTATCAGGATTGCTGAGTGATGGTGGTAAAAAGCATGAAGACAGAAAAACATTTTCTGGATTCCTGCCAGAGATAATGTAGAATGACCACCTACTATGAGAGAACAGTAGTCAAACAGTAGTAAGCAAGATATATTGATTTTTCTGTATTTGAGCCTTCAATAACTTCACAAATAGGTGATATTAATATCCAAATTCCAAAGTTTTATACCTAAACCATTTTTATTATAAACTGTATTACATAATAAAATATCTTATTAGACCCCACATCATCTTCTTAGACAAACAGCTTATGTTTCTCAACCTTATAAACTTTATATCTCTTATGTAAATATTTTTCTGAATTTGGTAACAAAGAAAAATATATACTATATATAGTCTTCATTCCTACGAGAGATCTAGTAAGGATATATTACCTAAGTAAATAAGAAGCACAGAGCAAGAAAATTCTAAAACTATAGAAATGACAAAGACATCTGACTGATTGAATAGTCACCTAAGGTTTCTCTGTAATATTGGGAAATTCATCTTCAGCCTACAGGCTTAGAATATCTGACAGATATTAATGTGAAATGTGAATTATGAAGGATTGTCCTACCTTGTTCTGGAAAATTTTGTCAATTACTTTCTTGATGTCCTGCTTGCTCAGTTTGAACAATAAACTGTCAGCAGTCAAGGCAAAGACAGAGTCCTTTCCAAATGGCTAGCTTGTTTTGAATGCAAACTCCATATGGAGATTCTTTGATGTTTGTCATCAATTTTTGAAGTAAACTATTTTTGACAGGAGCAAATGTATCTCACTATCATGAAAAGCCTTAAGTTATTAAGACATTTTACTTGCCATATTCTATAGGTCTTTCAAGTGTTGGAGACCATCTTTCTATCTATAATCTGTTTGACCTTGGAAACACACCTAACATACTCAGAAATTTGATTGTTAGATGACTAACTACTAATCTGTATTTCTTAATTATCCTAATAGTCTGTAATAATAATGTTCAAGAACTAGGAATTTAAATTACATCATTAAATGAACTGCATAGCTACACTATCTTTAAAAAAGTAGAAACTATATATATATATATATATATATATATATATATATATATATGTATAACAAAAATAACCTTAAATCTATATCAATATACAAAATATAAAGAGAAGAAACACTATTTTCTAATAAAGCAAACTAGTATTTGTATCAATATGCAAAATTTATACCAATGTAAAATATTTGAGATTAATACTTGCTTTTTTAGTTTAAAATAGACACAATGATCTATCCTATTTTCCTATTATTCCTATGTTATTTTTTTTCTTTTCAGAAAATTCCCTTGTATATAATCTCATTTGTTCAGCTTTCCTCCTGACCATGCCCATGCACAACTTTAACCACCTCCCCTAAATGAAAATAAATGTTCATACTTAATTGAATGGATAAAACCCATTCAATTCACCTCTTGGGACTGTGGTTGTTATAATAATGTCTAGACTGCTTTCTATTGTCTATAGTTAACAGCATATTTGGGAGACCTGGAGAAAATTGAAATAATGGTCAAGTCTTGGGAAGCTAGATGTGTTATTTTTTGGTTAGTCTCTGTATGATGGGAAATTATAAAGCTTATCTGAAGTCTTGAATGGAAAGTCTGTGAGGCTACTCACAAAACATCTCAGCTAGCAGCTTTGAACTTGTTACAGATGAAGAAATTTGGGAAACTGAAAGAGAAGCATTCTGAGAGTCTGACTACCTGCACTACTTGTTATTCCTTTCTGGTTTTGTCCTTTTTTTTCTGGAAATAAAAGTATGAAGTGTGAGTTGGGTACAAGTCAGCTAAAGATATTTTTCTTTTATGTTTGAACAGGTAAAACTTTTAAATCTCACTGCAGTGCAAAATCAAACCTCTATACATGCCATAAGAAAGGATGGCAGGGAATAAGTCATCAGGCCAGTAAGATTTATCATGTGTCATCTAGTGTCAGAGCTGTTCTAGTAGAGAGATCAGAATACACATCATCTATTTTGTAAACTTTCTTGTGCTTTTTCATGTCTGTAATTAAGATTTTCAAGACATCTCTCTCAATCAAATTTGATCTTCATTAATTTTAAAAAGAAACACATAAAGAAACCAAGGCATAACCTCTCATGCAATGTAACAGGTTTTTAACTTTCATTTAAAAGTGAATTTTAAGGCATTCTTAAAATATAAAGGTTGGTTTAATTTACCAGTTTTTTATGATCCAATGTCTCTCAGAAAATATTATTTTTGTACACTAGCATTTAAGACATCAAAGTAAAGCACCATACAGGATCCATATACCCTAGGTATTTCTCATCATTAAATGACTAATTTTTAATATTATCTTTTTCTTAAAATATTTTATTATTTTTTATTTTTATGAATGTCTATACACATTTTTTAATTTAAATCTTCAGATGTTTTTTGCTAGCATGGACCTAGCTTTATTTCTGTTTTATGTATGTGTGTCTGTCTGTGTGTGTGTGTGTGTGTGTGTGTGTGTGTGTGTGTGTGTGTGTGTGTGTGTGTGTGTGCATGTGTGTATGCACGCTTCTGAAACCTCCTTTGACAATCTTAATCAAATCTTAACCTGCTAGGCTACTGCTATACAACTCCACTTGGCACATAGCACACTGGTGGCTGGCTCCACCTCCTCGGTTCCATGAGAGCCTATCCTTATGTCAGAACCTTGTAGCAGCATATACCTACCCTGGCTCTGGGAATGCTGTGCCATCCTATGGCAGGTGTTTGTATTCAGTGTCAGTTTCTCAACATGGCCTCTTAAAAGAACTTTACCTTTGTACACCAAGCCTACCTGAAAAATTCATGTCACCAGTAAGCCACTTGTTAAAAACTTTTTATTTTTCTCAGTTTCTCAGACTGTCTGTAAATATATGTGGCCCCATCTTGGATGCCACATGTAGACAGATATTTCTTTTTGACAACAGCTCACAAATGATGACACAGAGACTTATCATTAATTATGAAAGCTCAATCTTAGCTTAGACTTACCTTACTAGCTCTTAGAGCTTAAATTAGCCCATTTATGTTAATCTGTGTTACCTTTCTTCCATCCTGGACTTCCTGTTTCCTCTGTGTGCCTTTCTCTATTGAATTCCCCTTTCTTCTTTCTAAGTCCTTTCTGCCTGGAAGTCCTGCCTGCACTTTATGCCTAGCTATTTGACCACTCAGTTTTTTATTACACCAATCACAGCAATACATCGTTACACAATGCACAACTATTTCACAACAGTATCTCACAATCAGTTGTTTTTAAAATCACATCAAAAATTCAGACTTATATAAAAATAAGTGTATTTAATGTAAATATACATTGCCCTTGCTTTACCAAGTCATGCTTTGTAAGGAATTTTTATAAAATTAAAACAAAAAATACAAAATTGTAATTGAATAATTGTATCACTAGTATATAAATGTCAAAATAATTCTTCAGTACATATATAATAAACTAAAGTTTTCAAACAAAGGAAAATTATATTTTCAAAATGTCTATTATTGCATAAGCTCATTTATCAATTACAAAGAGCATTATTTTATTTAAAACCCAGTGTTTTCTCACTGTAGGTATTACCTGTATTTAGACAATTATATTTTAACCAATTTAGTCCTTAACAATATATGCCAGTAGTACCATATAATGCAGAATATCCCTTCATTGCAGTATTGACTTTGATGAAGAAAGTAAGTGATTTTAATGAAAAAAACTATAGCAATATGTTACAATGTGGTTGCTTGGCCCCAGGGCCACCAGAGGCCCCGATCCACAGACCTGCGTCCCAGACCCCTTAGCCTCCCACAGCTGTTCAGGCCCCCAGAAATGACTCAGACTTTTATATTAACTTCATGCTGTTTGGCCTATGGCGCAGGAACATTGCTAGCTGGCTCTTAGATCCTAACTCAACCCATTTTCATTAATCTATTTTGCCACGTGGCCCATGGCTCACCTGTGTTCTTTACATGCTTGCTTCTTCTTGGGTATCTGGTTCAGGCAGTCTCTCCTTACATGTTGATCCTTTGGGCTTCTGGCTCCTTCTGTCTCTGACTCCGCCCTGTTTCTCCTACCTACTCTGATGCCTCCTCCTACTTTTCCTATGGTGCCTGCCATGGGCCAAAACTACTCCTTTATTTAAAGATTGCTATTCACAGCGTACAGAAAGGCATTCCCACATGATACTTATACACACACACACACACACACACACACACACACACACACACACACAAAGATTTTGGATGCATTATGTTTTAATTCAACAAAATGACGTTTACATAACTGGTATTGAAAATATATTAGTATTTAACTTTAAAAATATTGACTTTGTTCCTCTTGAGTATTTGGATTTGTTGTTGTTTTGGTGTGATCATACAGAAAACATTCAGGAAAAAGTTAACCAGGGGCAGAAAGACTCAATCTTGGACTAATACAGCTCTTGAATATATAAAAGAGGAGGCTATAATGGGGGTCCACTGTTCTGCCTTATAACTGTGTAAAGGAATTCTTGTGAAAATAAATCTGAAGCAATTTAAGTCATCGAATGAGTCAATAATGTTAACTTCAATTTTAACACTGAAATCTTAATTTCATGTCAGAACATCAGTAAATACATTTTAACTGCTTCCTAAATCTCAGAAACTATGCAAGCATCCAATCTTTGAATACACTTTCATTTTACTTATAAATTTAATATGGAAACAGAGGCAGATTTAAGTATCAAACAGCTAATTCCCTTTAGTTGCAAAATTTCTATTACTTTTGCCTATTTTAGATTTTTTAAATAAACATTTGCATACAGTCATAAGATCATTCATAAGTTCATTGGATTTTCAAAAGACTTATGTGACCTCAAGACCAAAGATGGACACTATTTTTAATCTTTTGTACATTCACCTATATGTGGATACATCTGAGTGCCTTCAATACACACATAAGATAAATTTTATTTCTAAAAGTACATTTCCATACATTAGAATAAAAAAAGCAAATAAAAAGACCCCGTATTACTAATATCATTTGTTCATATCCTCAAAGAATTGCTTCTGACTTTTGTTCCTATATATTTCCATGAATTATGAACAAGTCATTTCCTTACATATAATTTTTATCCATAGTGATATACTTCATTCTGTATTTAATTATAGAACATTTTAATCAGCACTAAAATTTAAATGGTTTGTTTTGAGTACAGTACATTAAAATACTCAGTCTTTATCAAGGAATACTTTACAGCTTAACATGCTACATTTAGTCTAGCCTCCACACTTAAACCAGCCAAGATGAGTAGGCTTTGAACTCATGGACTCAAGGAAAATGTCAGCACAATATCCATCTCTTTATTGTTAGAATAAACATACCTTTGCTGTAGAAAATAACTATATGTATATAAGTCTCTCGAATAAAAGTAGAAATCTATACATCCAATATACCCAGTTAACTAAGAAGGGAACACATTTTCCACTTTAAATACATGCTACCAGAAAACTTTGAAAGATGCTATGGAATTAAAAAAATTATCCAACTAATTTAAGTAAGAACTTAACCATATGGTTGAGAGTTAATAATAAATCTATAATTAACACTTTTCATCTTTTATATATGTTGTATGGAGGCATATATGTTCATGTGTGAGTTTATGTACACTTAGAGGTGATTGGTACCAGGTATGTTTCTTTATTACTCTCTACAACAATTTCAGAGACAGGATCTATCATTGATCTTGGAGCTCACCAATATAAATATACTTGCTGCAGGGATCTTCCTGTTTCAGTCTATCAAGAGTTGAAATCACAGGCATATTCCAACACGAGTGGATGTTCTGCCTCTTTGTGGGGGGGGTGCTGGGGATACTCTCCAATAATGCTTAAAAGGGAGGATTATAGCAACTGAGTCATCTGCTCAAACTGTTTCCTCCTTTTTTTCTTTCTGATATCACTTCTCTTCATCCTAAAACACTTTAGAATTCATTTGTGCATCTGCTTACACATTTTCACTACATGTTACTAATGCTACTCTTCCTTTAGTTCTTGTCATTTCTTTTTTGTATTTTCCACTGTTCCATTGTATTACACAAATATTTATTTCCATATTATTTAAAAACACACTCTCTATGATTACCTTCTTCACCTTAGGTGTGATCTTATTACTTTTAAATCATTGTTTTGTATTATTTTTCAAATTCTCCAGTGTTAAAATTCTTTTAGAGCTTTTTTTACTAAAAGTATGGATCATTGACTAACAGTTTTAATATAATCTACATAATTGCTATACTTAAAAGTTGTCAGCCATAGGCTATAAATCAGAACATAATATAGCAAGATATTGAGTATATTGAAGGTTGAGTCAGATAATAACATTTTGGAAGCATTGTACAAGAATATATTTTTTCCACAAAGTTTACAGAATTATATTAGTTATTTAATTTTCAAAAGAAAAAATTGTGAAAGGACTTTTAGTCTTTTTTTTTCTCAGTTTTTCTCAGTAGGAATTAATAATGTTCCTAAAACGTAAATATTTGATATTAGCCATCATTCTAACAAGACCTTTATTCAAACAACAACACAAATATGATTTATTTTGCATATGCAGGCTATAGGTGCAAGTAAAACCGAGACTTCTGGGACTTACTTCAGAGTCTATAAATCATAGCATTTTTTGTTTAGGTGGGGAAACAATGTTTAACTATTAATAATGAATATTATAGTAATCTTGAAAATTTTTACTATTTGACAAATCACCTACAAGATTTCTTTTATGGAAGTATGTGTTAGTACTTCCATTATTACTAGGGAAAAATTATAATGCTTATTTTTATATATGATAATTGAAGTCAAGTTTTATAGGCACAGCAGCAGAACTGAGATTTTAATGCAAGTACATCTCATCTTAGAATTCCAGTTTGTAAACCCTATATTATATTGTGTAATTGATAATTTGATTTATTGGTTGTATTGATAGTAAAAGTATATATTGGCAGCAAGTCAGTATATATAAATTTTGCAGAATCAAAGTCTTTTTTTTTCTTTTTCAGTGTCATCATTGTGATGATGGTTTTATCAAGTTTCTTTTCAATATTTACTCTCAGTTTTCAAAATACTCAAACTATTATATTCTTATATAGTAACTATATGTTTGTAAATATCTGTGTTAATATGCTAATCAGTAGTTTGATATTTTGTTGTAAAGTTAAGTTCCTACTAATCAAATTTACGTTCCAAAATTTTCTAGTCACATGATTTCAGAATATGTGCCTTTATAATTTTAAACATTATCTTTCCAATGATAATATGAGCTAAGTAAGTGGGCACATGTCTGAAATATAAGTACATGGGAGGCAAAACTAGAAAGATCACTGCTACTTACTAGGCTATATAGGTGTTGGAGAGTTCTAGGACAGAAAGAAAAGTTCATAAGCCTAGGTATTATGATATCATAAGCTAGTTGAGTCTTTCCATGCTAAACACCTTACTTGGTCTTATTAAAATACTTCCTCCAGTATCTTGGCAAAAACATGAATATGTAGCTGCTCGTCCTAGAAGCAAGAAAATCTAGATAGGTAAATATATTAGATTTTCAGCCTCGATATTAATTAAAAAAAGGGGGGGGGATAAAAGGCTTTGAGTGCCTTTTGGGTAACCATTCTATAATCCTGACTACAGTTCATATTAAATGACACATTTAAATGGACTATATATTTTTAAATTAAAGGAAATACACATTTATCTAAATATGATGATCTCTTTACTCCAGTATTTTTCTATGAAAGAGTTTGATGTCAGTAATAAGACGTTCTCCAGATAAATTATTTTGGCAGCATTTTCATAGCAACAAGGAAAAAAAAATTCCTTAGAACAGCCCTGAAAAAAAATGCTTTTAGCAAATCCTCAGAGGTGTCTCTGCTGCTACAGATAATCACAGAATTCAGCAAAAATTAAAATATCCAGTGGATGGATACAAACCCTGTCCTTCTTTGAAGTCTGAGAAATATCTTGCTATTTTTTTTTCTAACCACCACAATTTTGATGCCATATTTTAAGACTCATTTCCTGTGACATTTCTGGGGCAACCTAGTCACCTTCATCTTGATCTCAGCCATAACCCAATAGGATCTTGTCAATCATAGTTGTGTGATCTCAAGAAATTCTTACCTGGCTTCTTTGTCTCTGACCAGTTCCCTTGGAACTCACCCATTTATAGTGCTGCTAGATGTTTACCACTCCAGGCTATGAAATCTTACAACTTTTATTTCTGAAAATCCATCAACAGACTGTGTGTAGCAAGGGTGATATCATCCTTCTTATTTCCAAATACCCTACATTTCTTCCTTCGGTCTTTTATATCATTATAAAATTCCTCTTAATTTGATTTTGAAATACTTCATTGCCTAGAATGTATTTACTACTCTTCCTTCAAGAATATATTTCCACAAATTTTTCCTTAGAGAAACTGACATAAGCCTACTTTCTTTCTATTCTTGTATTGTTTGCTTTGAAATTCATGTATTGCCTGACTAATTTATAAATCTATTCCGTACATATTTCTAATGAAGCTATATGTGCCAGAAATTTGGATAAGTATGGTTATTATGAATAAGTAAAATTGCATAAAATTTTGGGGGCTTGTTCTAAGCATTGTAAAAATTATTTGTAACTATTAAAAATCACTAGTATTTGGGATCTTGAGCTGTAATTGATATCTTCATCCACTTTCTCTTTCCATCTCCCTTTCTCCAGCATAAAGATACACATTGTTATAAAGTTTTCTTAGAAGAGAGATAAATTTATTTTCTCTTTCAGGGAATTGCATCCTCTAGCAAAACACCCAGTAACTTTTTAAACAAGATTACTTTTCCTAAACTATCACGGTAAATTTGTGGAGAAAAAAAAGACAATAAGATAAAGATAAACTTTTCTTGACTTGTGAGAAAAGAATACAACTAAATTTCACAACCTTAATCCATTGAGGTATTATGAAATATTTACTTTGATGTTACTAAAAAAATACTAGGTATAATGATATTTCCTCTTGATATGTATATATTTCTTCTCTTTATTAGCTGTTTTATTGCTTGATACCACACTGAAAATTTGAGCATACTCTAGGCCAAGAAGAGATAATCATGTTTACTTATGATTTGTCCAATGTCAAATGTTCTTTCAAATGTACTTTCATGTAAGTAGTAATATGTCATTAAAGTTAGTGCATAATTTATATTTATATATTCTATATACTTTTGTTTCTCTTGATATATCTTGTCCTGAAAGTTTTGTATTAAATATATTTAATACTGGTCTACAATTCTGAATTTTCTCTTAATCCCTGAATTTTAAAGACTTATAAAATAGCTATAACACTATATTGTTGAGCAAGGTCAAACATGCTTGCAGATTGCTATAGTACCCTTGGAAAGTAACTCCTTGCTCATGATATTTTCTTGTGCATGACTGTGGTAATATATTGTATATTTAATAAAATAGTCTGGGATATCAGAGGACAGATCCATCTCTCTAGTATTTTTATTTGTTTTGTTGTTTGGTTGGTTGTTTTTGTTTTGTTTTTTGAGTGAGGATTTTCTGTGTAAGAGTTCTGGCTGTCCTGGAACTTCCTTTGTAGACCAGGATTGCCTCAAACTCCCAGAGATCCTCCTGCCTCTGCCTACCAAGTACTTGGACTAATAGCTTGTGCCACCACTGCCTATCTTTTTTTTTCCTTTGATTTGGGAATGCATGGCTGTAGGACCAGCCAGACAGGACAGAGAAATGTCTTAATACGCATGAGTACAGTATGATGTTTCTGGCCCAGAATTTCCAGCCTAGCCTGGTGGCCTGGACCAACAGACCCACAGTTCCATAGTCCCACTGATACACACAGACACTTCTATTAAGTGTATGCTTATTTATCTGGGGCCAGGGAGTATAACTTGCTAGCTCTTGCCCTTAAACTAATCCCAGATTTTTACCCTGTTCAGTCATGTGGCTCAGTACCCTTTTTCAAAGCAGCATAGGTGTCCTCTGTATCTACTTCTCTGGTGTGTCTGTGGCATTCTGTTCTGTTCTTCCTGTTCCTAGAACTTTCTTAGTCTGGTAGCCCTACCCACACTTCCTGTCTGCCTTTAACCAATCAACATTTTTTATTAAACTAGTAGGTGGAACAATTATTTACAATGTAACAACATAATCCCAGTACACATGACAATTTAGCTATTTCAATCAAACTTAAATGTACTACATCTTACTGAGTTAATATTTTTCTCTTCCATTCCAAGGTGATCTTTCTTAGGGACCTGAAATGTTTCCTAAGATGTTAAAATCATTGAAAGTAGTTATATCTGAAATTATCATTCTTTTCTCTAGTAGCTCTATAAGCTCACTCACTGAAATGACAGAACTTTTCTTTATTGCTGAAAGCATTTAATATATGCAAAGTTACATTTGGCTCAAGAACATTTTTAAAAATAAACTTTTCAAATTGGAATGTTCTTACTGAAATCAGGCTTTGATGATGCTGTTTGATTTGGCATATGTTCCTTGTGATATCTGTATTGAAAACATTTTACATCTAAGGGACTTTTTCTGTCGTAATGGGAAATTTCAACTCAATTTATCAGTTGGAAAAAAGAAAACACTTCCATCCAAAAAAGGTTTCAATAGGATTCAGCAGTAAGTGCCTTAAAAAGAACAACAGAAGCTAACTTGAACCTTTGCCCACTATAAAATATAAAGATTCTTTACAAACCTTTTCTTGAAGACACACAGAAAGAGAAATGTATATGAAAATATATCAGTCTTTGTACAGAAGCATATCTTACTACCTTATGATTTCTTACACACTGCTTAAGTCTGAATTTATTATATAACAGTATAAAATAAATATACAATTTCAATTATTATTACAAAGATTAAATGGAAATGGTTACTAGTTAATAGAATGTTCAGCAGATCTTTTTTTATGGTTATAAAGTTACATGTATCATATGTAGACTTTTCCTTGATTTTTAACAAATGGAAAACTATCACATAGCTCAAATAAGAGAAATTTATCTGAACCTCGGTAACGGCCATTTTGCACAGCCTTAGGCTCATTTTCCTAAGGCAGCACTGCTCAGAGTTCTGACAACCTGAATTATTTTCTTACTGTTATACTGTTTATAAATGGAATTCTATTTGATACTCTCCTAGAGTCTCATTTCCTTTATTCAGCATTTTGCTACTGAATTTATTCTTGTTGTGGTATGCGATTTTAAAGATCTATATTCTTTCCCATGGCTACAAAGTATTATGTGATATGAAATATGCTGCTATGTTTTCATAAATTCTACATTGTAATTTTTGGTTTATCACCATATTGAGTAGCCTTCTCTTGTACACTTAGTATATGTCACTTTATAAACATTTAATACGTGACTCAACTTGGTGTCTGTTTAGAGAGAGATATGTACCAGAAGAATTACTGTCAGCCATGCACATATTGAGGTTCAGTAGATACTATAAATTTATCAGAGCAATATCTTTTCTCTTCTATTAGTCATCATAACTTGAATAATATTTCTCAATAAGACAAAGTAAAATATGTATATTAAAATTAGATATGCAATGCCTTACATTTAATTGAACATTTTGGTGGGAAGTAATAACTTTCTATTAGTCAAAATTAAGAAGGCATTTATTGTGTTGAAGAAATGGCTTATCTATTATTATAATGTTCTTGCTAAAGACCTGGATTAAGTTTCCAACATCTATGTCCAGTAGCTCACTACTCAAGAGGGATCCAAATTAGTATTATTAAAAATCAGGAGTGAAATATTAGTATAAAAGCTGGAACATTAGAGAAGCAGAATAGCAGCCAGTAGACTTCTTATCTCTCCAAATACTCAAGCTGAAAGGGGATGGAGCTCCCGACCCCATTAGCCGTATGTTTCTTTCTCTATCTCCCTAATGATTATAGGTATGTGCCATAACTACTGGCTAGCTCCTCACTTTTGTCTCCAGGCAAGCTTTATTTGTCAGAACACAAACACGATATCATACAATATATAACCACTTTTAAATCCAGCTGAAGGAGATTTGGCACTTACAAGCATACCCACATACAAGCCCACACAAAATCCACAAATATATATTTAAAAATAAAACAAAACACACAAAAAATTCGAGACTACGTTGAAATACAGTTGCCTTGACTTGGGAGTAAAAATAATAATAATAAATTCAGTCTTTTTTAAAAAAAATTGAGGTTCCTCTCCACTATTGCTAGTAGTCTAATTTCCCAGGAATCTACAAGGATGATCCTAGCTTAGTCTACTAGTCATAGTAAGAGGATGCTTATGTTGTTCTACTCAGTAATCAAATTGGTGAATACCCTAACTGTCATCATAAAGCCTTCATTCAGTAACTGATGAAAGCAAATGCAGAGAGATCCACAGCCAAGCACCAGGCCTAGCTCTGGGAGTCATTTCAAAGAAAGGGAAAATAAATTCTATGAACAAAAGGGTTCAAGGTCATGATGGGAAAATCTAGAGAGACAACTGAACCAAACTCATGGGAACTCAGGAACTTAAGACCATCAGCTGTGGAGCCTACATGGAATCAGACTAGTCCCTCTGCAGATGCAAGATAGTTGTGTAGATTGGTCTCTAGGATCAGGTGCATGAGCTGGCTTTTTGGAGCCATTACCTATGCTGCAGCATCTTGCTCAGCCTTAATGGAGGGGCAGCGGTGGCTTGGTTCTGTCTCAACTGAATATATCAGGCTTTGCTGACTCTCCATGGGATAAAGTATATTTCTGGAAGAGGAAGGGGTGGGGGGGGGGGCAAGAGGAGGAATGAGAGGGGGTTCTGTGGTCGGATTGTAAAATTAGAAAAAAAAAAACCCTCAAATAAAATATGAAGGCCTGGGAAGGGGAGGGAATAAAAAAATTAAGGTCCCATTTAAAAGTTATTGAGTTAGTAAATGTTCAACTTTTGTAAAGTTCTTGTTTTTAAAGTAAAAACATAAAGTTCACTAATAAAATTTAATTGGAAGTAGATCACAGAAAATAATTGACACAACCTTTGAGAGACTGCTAATTTCTTATTTATTTCATGAACATAAAGTGAAACATTGAATGAAATTTTAATAGCTATAATCAAATTTATTCTATTGTTTTAAGTAATAATTATTTTAGAATACTTTATCTTATGATAAGAAACATCAGATTTTTATTGTGTTTTTTTATGAATCAGCTCCAGCTAATTTTTCAGTATGTGTAGAAGGTAGAACTGTGCTTTGTTTGTTGAACATGTATATTTTGAGTACAAAGTGCCAAATTCCACTCAGAACTTTTACAACAAAATTATATGTATAAAAATTACTTTACTGATTTTCTTTCAGCTTCTCTTTCACTGTTAAAACGTTTCCTTCAATGTCATTTTAAGTGAGAAAGTTAATGGCATTTTGAAATATTGGCTTTGAAAAAAATCTACAGTTCAGTTTGCTTTGATGACAAGGAAAAATAATTTCCAATATTAGATTAGAATAAAGCAACTATAAAAGAGAGTTTAAATGGAAGATCTTTGCCTTTCATCCTTTTAGAGTTTCATGCAACTATTGTAAGAATAGTCTGTTTTATAAAGATGTTCTTTAAACAATTTCCTAAGCCTCAAGGCATTCATTTTAAACATTATGCAGTTCAGCTGCATTATCTGAAGTCTTTTGTTTAAAGAAGCCCTTGGTAAAATTCTTTAAATTTGAATTTATACCTGAACAACAACAACAAAGGTACTTAATATTGCTGGTTTTCTTTGTGTAGTCATCAACTATTCCTATGTGCTCCTTTACATCAGTGAACCATTTTTACAAATTTCTCTCTAAAATTAGGTTAGAGAATAATGTGACATAAATCCTATATGTCTGTTCTGCTTTCTAAGGAGCTTTTTATACTTACTTTTGTTGTTCCAAATATAGCAGTTATCTCCTCCCATTCCCCTTCTCCTCAATTAGCTGCCAATGGTTTGGAACTTAATGATTTTACCTCATGTGATTCTATTTGTTTGTAATCCTATATTCAACATTGTACTGAAGTCTGTTAAACATTGATAAGCTGGTTTTTATACAGCAGGTCCTCAGAGAGCATTCCACTAAAATGCTGCAAAGACTGGGATTAGGTTTACGTATTGTAAGGTTGTTCTGAGAGATTTTCCTAGTGTCTGTTCTTCCAAAGGTGCCAAATCAACTTGGCCTTGATTTAATATTGCTAAAATTGTAAGGCTGGACTGACTTGGAGCTTCACATTCTTCAAAACGAGTTTCTTTCTGGGAGTAATTTAACAAGCAGTTCCATTTTTAAGTGTCATGGAATGCAATGCACACATGGGACATTATTGTATAGCTGCTGTGAAGCATTACATTCTTTGCCAAAATTTTGCATCCTCATGTTGTTATTGTTGATCTGCCCTTTTCTGTTATCTCTTGAAAGAATTCTAACATCACTTGATATAGTTTTATTTTATAAGGTGAATTTCACCATGCTTAATTTCACCTTATTTGCAAAGAATAAAAATTATCTCATAAGATACTAATTACTGATATTTCAGTATATGTCCTAAATGTGCTTATTGTATATAGACATATTTTTTAGAAATAAAAATGTATATTGTTTTAAAAATTGTAGATTGGGTATCTTAGTATATACCTGTTATATTAGCATTTGGAAAGTGGAGGAGAAATGATCAAAAGTTCAAGGTCATTCTAAGATACATGAGATCATGACCTAAAGTTGGGAGCAATGAAGAGAGAGGAGAGGAGATATAAACTTGTCTTCAAAGATTTTTATATAACACTATACTCCAAAACAAATTGTTATATAACATATAAGGAAAAGTGAAGTGAATCGCACATTTACACCTCCAAACTACGTCTTTCTCAGCCTTGATACTTGGTGGAGGAACTTGGTCCTACCGTAACTGGATATGCCAGACCTTTGACGAACCTTGAGATTTCTTGCCTTCTCTGTGGAGGGAACAGTGGTGGCAAAGGCAGAGGGGAAAGGGAAATTCTGAAGCAGTACTGAAAGAATGAGCAGGAGAGAAAAGAGTAGTGAGTATGGAAAATATTAAAATTAAATTAAATTAAATCAAAAAAGAAAATAGAATTCTGAGAGTCTTCAAAAAGTATGTTAAAAGCCCACAAATGTGTCAAGGTTGCCCTTTGTCTACACAATAGCACCAGTAATTAGAGTAAAATTTGTTAATAATAATAAAAAAACCCTTTGCAACAGCTTTCTGAAATAAAGCTTTCCTGATCTCCAGTGATGCCCCTTAAAAACTATCAACGAGATTCAAGTTTCTCATTGTAGTTTTTCCGTCATTTTTTAGATAAGAGAAAATAATGTGCTTCTGGCCCTAGGTCTCAAAAAGTATTAGAGGATCCTACTTATCTGGTGACTTGCATTAATGGAGGAGGGGATCCATCATGTAGATAGAATAGTGGAAAATATTTTAGCTAAGCTCCTTCCTTCATGTCCCGCACACATGGAAAAGGGGACACTCAGGAGCTCGGGAGAGCTCAAATATTCTATTTCAGTCTTCTTGAGGATTAGCTACATAGGACCCTGAATAGGGAATCTTGGGGGCGGGGAGGTGTGAGCCCTGAATGAGGTAATGGTATCATGCCTGCTGCCATCATCTTCATACTGGGAAATGCTACAAGATCAAGAGAACTCCAGCCCTGTACCAAAACAACGGAAATATACCAGTAAGACTTAAGTCATAAACATCATTGTTTTATCTTCTACCTCTAGGTAAAATTAAGAAAAAAAAATCTGCCCCCTTGACCTTGTTCATCTGAGCCCACACTGACACTAGCACCCTCTAGCAAATGTGGAGCATAGGTTATTTTAAAACAATATCTCAAGTGATTTTTGCAGCATTAAGCTGAGCAGTTGGAGAGCTTTTATTTTGGTACCTTAGCCATCACTTCTGAATAATTAACCCAGGAGAGGAAAAAAGCCATCAAAAGTTTTAAAGTTTCAAGATAAGAAAACATGAACACTATATTGGGCTACTTTAAGCAGTCAGATTTGAGCTATGCACATATAGGGAGCACCTTGAGCATTCTTAAAAGGGCCAGGAGGCCCTTTCCATGACCTCTACAATGTTAATATAGCCAGGAAAGAACTATATGAAGGTACTGGCCGGCTCTTTGAGTTTTACCACTTGCTGAATTTTACACGTCCCACAGAGGGCAACAACTGTCCGTTCTTTTGGATATTAGAGAATGTGGTAGCGGAGAGAAGGTTAATGTCAAGAAAGACCTCTTGATTCTTGGTGTGTAACCCAGTTATGTTTGGTGACACGAAAGTTTATTCAGCACACAGGGCCTGAATGTTCTCTGGCAACCTACCTGGAATTAATCAGATCTTTGGCTTTCTGAAACACTAAATGGATGTGTCCAACATAGGGTGCCCGCCAGAAGCTACTGGGAAGGTCCTAGAGTGTGCCAGTCATCAGACACCTATTTGCTCCCCTTGAGGGACTCCTTTGCATGTGAATAGTTCTACATAGAACTGGGGTGCTCTTGGTCCCAGCTAGGTCCCCAAAGTCACCCCTTACTGAAGACACCTCACCTCTCCCCTTCTTTAGTTCACCTATTTGGGGCCTCACCTCACTGTGTATCTCAAGAAGGATTTTACTTAACATGTGGAAAATTGAAAACTATTATAAAATTATGTTCCTTTTGTTTCTGATATTACCTATATTTAGCAACCTTTTACACATAAAAATAAAGCATAAGATTTGGGTTTTTGTAATGTTTTTCTTTTGTCAAATTACTGCAAGTATAGAAAAGCATCACAAAGATTGATAAAATATTACTTAAAAAACAGTAATTCACTATCAATAAGTTGACTTTTATAATTTAAAATGACAAATACAGTTGTTGATTGATAAAATATAGGTTGTTTCTTGAAGACGAAATAAATGCACAGACAACATGGCCTTAATGAATGCACCAACTATTGGCAGTCTACTTTTATCTTTGACATCAACAGCAATTATAATACTAAACACTAGATGAAGATTCCACATCTATTATGTGTTGCTCACTTAAACAATGTTTCTGATGACTTTTAAAATAGTTAAAGTAGTTTGGCACAGGTTATGTTTTCCAATTATATCAAATTTGCAATAGATATTTAAAATGATTTCATTATCAATGCATTTGAAAAATTTACTCTAAATAATGAGTGGTTTTATTTATCATCTACAGCAAAAGATGCTAATATTTTGAAATGTGTTCTATTATTCAGATTTTAATCTGAATAATGATTGTTGCATTTTTTCTATTATTTACTGTGTATTATGCTAGTTCATATGTTTATTTTTCTTATACACCTAAAGTTTAAAATTATTTCTCTAGGTATACCTAAGTGTGGAAGCAGTGAGGAAGATGATGGTAATAGTTAACATTTATTGATTGCCTATTATGTGCCAGATATATTTAAAGTGCCTCATAGGCATCTTAGTTAAATGTCTTCCAGTAAAATTATAAGACATGTTAAAGATGGAGATGAAATTCTAACAAATGTGTACTCAGACCAGCATGTATTTATACTATAGTAAAAAGGATAATTTTGATATTAACCTAAATGTAAAAAAATCATTTCTCTAGCCATTAACTCTATTAAAAATATGTCTACAGCAGTCTCCTTCTCAGATAAACTCTGAAAGATGTAATTAATAGTAAAAATAATTTTTGGAATAAATTGCTCCAATATTAAAGCACATTAGACATTAGCATAGGTAGACTGGAATATACCAAATACAGGTGTGTATGTGTGTGTGTGGGGGGGGGTTGTGTTGTGCATGCACCAAGAAGATTCTACTTTCACCTTCTATTATATCAACTTTGTCATTTTCCTCATATGAACAAGTTCATGTGATACTCATCTTTCTCTACCTAGTTTATTAACAATAATATAACAATCTATGGGTCTATGGTATTTCAGTGGCAAGATTTTATTCTGTTATTGCTAAAGTAAATTGTTAGTTGATTATTCCATCAACTGGTTTCATATTACGATTATTGCAAAATTGTTTCCATCTATGCTAATTCTGCATAAGATTGCAGTAAGCATGGTAGTGCAGATATTACTTATATAAGTATGTTAAATTAGAGTATTAAGAAAACATATGTTAGATAACTCTCTGCTTCCCATTTTGCAAAGATTAGGAGTCCAGACTTCAAATTACTACCATCATGGAGCTGACTATTTCTGAACATTTCTCTTCCTGATAGAAATAAGTCCCTGAAACTGAAAGCCATAATTAAGTATTTTTAACCTTAGCGCAAAGATAGACCGACCGTGTTAATCTAAATAAGTGAAATAGTTTACACAGAGAATAACTGAAATCTGAGGAAAATATTGTGTTACATCAACACATGACACTCTGCCTGAAATTTTACGAATAACTGATGGACCACAGTTTCTTAAAATTAATAGTTCATTATATTTCTAAGCAAATGGATGACTTAGCAGATAGTAAGTATTTAAACTCTTATTAGATAAAGTTTTGGGTTTTCATTTGATGTTAGAAGTTGGCACAGTGTATTTTATAACATAAAAATCTGAACAAATTGATAAACCAAAAACTTTTATATTTCTGAGAACAGTGATATCATACAGCAAACAGCTGTATGGAGAGGCAGACTGATGCAGAGAATCTCAATTTACTGGAGCAGAAACCCCATGAGACCATGTCCAGGCTATCAAAACCAGCACTACAGTGATGAATTACTTCAAGCTCAGTGTGGACAAGTTTGAGAGTTAAAAATTTCAAGGGTGATAGTCATAAGGACTTATTTTGAGTTTTACTTCTAGAAACTCCACTATGGTCTCACAGTTAATATCAGAAAAAAACATCCTGTTTAAGTTCTAGTGACACATACATAGATAATTTTATTCTTAGCAAAGTATACCATTAAATGTACTGAATTTACCAATGTCTTGCCACCAAGGGCTCCATGATATCCTATCTTATTTGGTCAGGAAAGGAAGTAAACAAAAAAATGGAAATACAGGTCCCCCTCCACACACTGATTGCATCATGCCAAAATAACAGAAAAATAATAATAGATGCTTCTCAGGCAAAGAGATAATCTGAATGATACCTAATTGTGTCTTTCAAGTATTTACCTCCCTTCTATGTCTCACAACTATGTTACAAAAGGCAAACTTGGTGCAACATATTTCACCTATTATATCATGATACTTTGTACAAAAAAATTACAACTTATCAAAAGACAATGAATCCAATTTGAAAAAAGTCACCAAACCAGAGCCAGGTATCACAAGAGTACCACATTTGCCAAATTCATAAAAACACAATTCTAACAAGTATTTGTAATCTTTTTCATATGATAGAGGCAGCAAGTATTTTCCATCTCACCTCATAGTCCCTACATTACTTTAATTAGGAGATAAGATAAAAATATATAAGGAAAAGTAAAATATAGGTTAGTAGTGGATGAAGAATATTATACTCTAAGGCAGACTAGAATTCTGTCAGTTATTCAAGACTGATTGCATATTTTAAAATCAATTATTATAACACACATTGAACATTGAAAAGACAAAAACTTACATAATCATAGCAAGGGATGCAGATAGAACATTTGGCAAATTCTAACCACTATCTAAGCGAATAAATTTCAGAAGAGAATAAACAGAGATATTTAGACATTTAGACATGGCAAAGATGTTTTATAAAAATTATAACTAATATATTGATTCTTATTTTTAAGAAGTTCAAAGATTTCTTGGTAAGAGATTAGGAATGACCCATTCACTAGAATTTTTCAAGATCATATTTGAATACATAGCTAATACAATAAGACTCCGAAAGAAAGACAAAGAAATAGTATATAAGAAGGAAGAAATAAAATTGACTTTGCTTGTAGAAGATATTGTTTGATTTTGGATTAATAAACAGCAATAGCATACTACATTGTTAGCATACAAAACTCAATTATCCTACATGCATTAGCAGTAATCAAGTAATCATTGAAATTGCAAATATATTACTATTTTCATTAACTTCCAATACTGATATTTTTAGCTATAAAATTGACATGACATGTATAAAGACATATTGTAAGAAATTTAATGAATTTCCAAGAAAGATATCAAAAATATTCAAAAAGTGAGTAATATTTATGTTCTTGGATAATATTTTCAAAAATACTACATAATCCTAATTTTACATGTAGTTTCAAAATATTTTGAAATTAAAATCTCATCAAGCTTTTATTTCATGAATCTGGAGAATTCTAATGTGTTGAGGCAAAATAACCAGATGAAGCTATTTAATATGAAAGAAAAAGGCATATGTCTAATACTAATTTACTTCAGAACTTTAAATGATCCTAATACCATGGTATTGAAGGAAGAATGCTAAGATGTCTAATTACTTCTTTTTCCATTTTTTCTTTTATTAGAAATAAGTTACTTGTCATACAATTTATGCTGAGTTTACTCTCCTCCCCCCCCCCCCCCCCCATCTATTTCTCCCAGTTCCTCACCACCTCTCTTCCTATCCAGATCTACTCCCTTTTGTCCTTCATTAGATAAGAACAGGCTTTTAAGAAATAAACAAACATGTCAAAATACACTACAAAATACAATAAGGTGAAGAAAAGATATTAATATAGATGTTGTATGCAGCAATCCTACAAGAAGAGTCCCAAGAGCAATCACAAGAGTCAGAGACCTGTATTCATTCTCACAGTCAAGAGTCCCATAAAAATATCAAGCAAATAGCTAATAAATATATACAGGCCCATGTAGTACTTGTACTTGCTGCTTCATTCTCTGTGAGTGAGTTTATATGTGTCTTACTTAGTTGATATAGAAGGCAATGTTCTCCTTACATCGTTTCTGCTTCATCTTTTGTAGGGTTTCCTGGGCTCAGAGGAGAAGGATTTGACGGAGACCTCAAATTTATTCATTCTCTCTCTCTCTCTCTCTCTCTCTCTCTCTCTCTCTCTCTCTCTCTCTCTCTCTCTCTCTCTCTCTCTCTCTCCTGACTGTGGGTTTCTACATTCGTTCTGATCTACTGCCAAAGAAAGCCTCTCTGATGATGGCTGAATATAGTACTGATCTGATCTGAGTATAGCAGGATATCATCAGGAGTTCAATTTTTAAAAATCTTTTATTTATTTTAATTCACTGGTATTTTTAAAATTATGTGTATGTGATTGTGTGTCTTTTTATGGGTACGTTCAGATGCGTGCAAGTGTCTGTGGCTACTAAAAGAGGTCTTCAGAACCTCTAGAATTGGAATTTTTTGGATACTCTGGAGCTACAGTTACAGCCAGTTATGAACCTCTTGATGTCAGTATTTTGAGTAGACTTGGATCTTAGAGTAGTACTTAATCTCAACTGATAAGCCATCTCTACAGCCCCAAGGTAAATATCTTTTTTTCTTTGTTTATTTTATTTAAAAATGTCATTTTTATCTATGCATACCCCTAATCCCCCTCCCCTACCCAGTCCAATTCCCTCACAGTCAGCCTTTAGCTTCGCCCCTCCCCATCCACCCACCCCCTCCCCCAAAAGGGCAAAACATCCCAAGGTGGGTCAGCTCAGTGTGACACATCCATTTAAGGCAAGCCCAATTCACTCATCCCAAAGTCAAGGTTGAGCTAAGAGAAATGAAAATTCCATGCTTTTTTTTTTTTATTCTGGAGAATGAAGTTATTACTTAACTCTGAACTTTGATGCTGTTGTGTTACTACCTCATAAGAAAGTTACTTTAAATAGTCAACCTCTCTGCTTTAACTTCAATTCAAGGAAAAGGTTTCTGGATTATACTGACCAAAAATGAATTTAAATTTAAACACAGTGAATCCGTTATATCTCTGGAAGTACTTATTCAAGTTTCATCACACAATTTTACCATAGACTTTGTTGTGAGAACACAATATATTTAATTTATTACAGCACCATTAAACACTAGCAAACAGTGTTTGAAATGCCTTTGCTCAGATTTTAGGATATTGGATGCAATAGTTGTTACAAATATACACAAGGTTTTCTACTTTTGTTGAAAGATAATTATGTAATTACTATAAACAAATATTTTAACATTTTCCTGATATGATTTCTCGGTGTGTATTAATCCCATGAATCATTGGATTGGATTTTGCCAGAATATTTATTTTTGACAATTATTTTTTGAGTTACTGATTTGAATTATACTGAAAGAAATCATTGAATGCTGCAATAAGCATAGATATGCAGGTATCTCCATAGTATTAATGACCTACAATCCTCACATATATCCAGGAGTGGTATATCTCCAAAACACTGTAATTATATTTTTAGTTTTCTGGGTAAACTCTATGCCAATTTTCATTGTGAGGTCATCAGTTTATGTCTCCCATTGAAGTTAATAAGCATTCCCTTTTCCTCACATTCTTACCTAAATTATGGTTTGTTTACTTTTTGCAAATTAAAATATATTTTAATTGTTAAACATATACATGGTTTACCTGAATGTATATTTGCTCACCACCTGTACAATGCCCATAAATGTACATATAGAATATTTATTATAACATTATAGAATATTAAAATACAACAACAATAAAGCAACTAAAAAAGCAATGGAAAGTTGAATGAAGAGTCAAGCAGGGTGCTGTGACTTGAGTTTCTGGGATATGAAACAATAGCTTTTTATGACTGCAAAACACCATTAGCAGAATGTGGACAACTGTACTTATATAAACGTTTTGTAGAAAGAAGTAAAAGTAATACTCCATTTAGTACTTTTAAAGATGTGAATGAAACCTCAAATTCTCAGTTTGTTGTTAGAATGGTTCCTAACAATAATAACTAATTTTACAGCATACTAGCATAGACCCAGGCTATTAAGGTAAATGGAATTGTTTGGTTTCATTTAATTTTGATGTATGACATTGAAATAAATGCATATTTTATTCAGAATATTTTTTTATAAAGGAATAATTTCGAGAGGTAAATAAAATGTTGATAATGCTAATTTCATAATTTAAAAATATTCCCACAAGTTTATGATTATTTTTTCCCTTTAAATTTTTATTCTCAATAATTTTCAGCATTAAATATAATTTTACACAACATCTTCAGAATTAAACTTTCAAATATTAAACTTTCTAGAAAAAGTTAAATTTCATAGCTGGTCAGGACCACAAGCATATTGTTCATTATTCTTAAAAGAGCTTTTAATGTAGCTATATTCTAATTATTGCAACTATTATTTTTAAATCCTCATATAACTAGAACTTATATTAATTGATTAGAAATGAGGCTGACTTAAAAATTCAATGAAACTTTTCCCTTTACCACTTTTCACAGGGTCATTTGCTGATTAAATTATTTCTTATGTTTGCTGTTTAACTTACTACATCAAGCATTCATAGATTTAAATTTGAGTCACTTTAATAATATAATTAGTAAGTCATCACTTGCTGAATAATATATTTATATTTTTGTAGCACCTCAACTATAGTGTGAAACTTTGAATAATTTATTTCTCACTTTAAACATGTAAACTACAAAAATCCTCTAAGTTGTAACTCTAAATATGAATCTTCAAAAGATGAAAAATAATAGATAAGTTATGCCTTTTGTCCTGAATAGCAATGCATATTTGTATTTTCTCCAGTTCTACTTCATCTTCATGTGCAATTCCTACCTCAGTTACAGTGTTCACCGTAATAGGAGAATAAAGAATCTAACTGAGATGTATAAGCTGACCCAACAAGTAAAAGCACCTGTTAGCAAGGCTCGATATGTGAATTCAATTCTCAGAGCCAATAGGGACAAATAGAGAGAACCAACTCCACAATGTTGACCTCTGACTTTTCTGACTTGTACAGAAGCACTATGACAAGCATCACCATCCACTTCTACACACACACACTAAATGATTGTAAAATAAATATTTTTTAAAAAATGTAAATGACTCATTTTATATACAGATGCAAAAGCTTATGAACAATACTGTCAAAACAACTTACTAAGCTTACTCTGCAGTTTGCTGTTATGATAGTTCATTTTTGTCTGTTTTCATTTTGGCAGCATTATCTTCATCTAAGCTTACTAGATAGAACCAAAATTTCTTTACACAATTTTTACAACTTAATGGTTTTCAGACTCAAAGTTATAAAATTTCTTGGGTAGTTTTTAAAAATGTGCAGCACTAAGCATCTCTCTCAAATATTCTCATTCAGTAAGATGAGTGGCTTTAGAACTTATGCCCATATCAAATATTCTAATAAAGCAAATGATACCGATGTTGGTGTCCCTACTAAAAGTCCCTGACTTAGTAAATTATTTTTGTGTGTTTCCCTAGACACTCACCTGCTTTTTCATGTTAATATTTCCCAAAGCTATAGTACTATTTCTTCTGAATCTCTACAAACAAATCTCTATGAGTATGTTTATTTTATATCATAAACCATTATTATCTTCCTATTGTTAAATCAACACTACTACTGCCTATAGTACACAACTTGTAGATGACCCTGGGCACTCATATTTAAGAAGGCAATGTCGGAATTCGTAAGTTAACTCTCATAAAGCTTGTTTTAACATGGATCATTATATTTTCAAGAAGCAAATATTTTCGTGGTATTAAGGTTTTTAGTAGCCTATGAAAATAGTAACTTTATCCAAAAAAGCAGTGTAGAAATTGAATCATACGTCATAGAAGTTTGAAGAAAGATACCAAAGAGAGGCAAACGAGCATTACATACTAATGTGAACAGTGTCCTGAGGACACAATATTAGCAATATACTCTTTTGGCATGCCATAATCCAATGTGGAATAAGGCAAACCTCTATTTTTCTAACTTCATATATTCATACTTCTTCCCTTAATATCTGCTAAAGGATTATGCATATTTCTAAGGCTTTTATTCATGCTATTTCCTTTGCTTGGTGCATGCTTCCACCTATCCAGAGCACTCTACGTTTCTTTGCCTAATATAAGTAAACTATTCCTTGAGGATTAAAATTAATATATTTTCTGAGAAATCTTCAATTCCCTTTTCAGATACATACTCTCTGTTTTTCATCTACTTAAAGACATTTATAAATATTTTCAAAACTTTTATTTTTCTGTTCTGTGGCTAGAGTTAAAGATTTAAAAGAATGTGTATTCAAGCTACATATGGAAAAATAAATAAAAATTATAATGAAGTTTATGTTAGTGTATTTAGTTATATATTTGATGGTCAGTCCTGGATAGAGGTAGCTTAATCTGTTTCACGTTCTTCATGTAATCTTTAATTAAAACTATCATTTAGAAGGACTTTTAGGTTCTACTATTTAAGATAATTTATGTTTATGTAAACTATATTAGATGAATGTCTTAGATACAAACAGCCAATATTTACTAATCTCTACAAAGAATATTTTCAAATTGGAAGATAAGTTATAATAGAGTATGTTATAAATTTGTAAATATTTTTCAGGGAATATTGAAATCTATAGTCAAAGGTACTACTTTAATATCTTCTTAGCAAAATCCTGGAGAATAATTCATAATTAGTGGTGCAATTCTTTTTCAGTGTTTTGTTTTAACTACAGAAATGATAAGAAATATATTTATGGAATGTTTCCCTGGACCTTAATATTTGAATCACTTATAAATATAATACAACATGAAATTTTAAAAAATGTAGCATTAATCTATTTTGTTTTTTAAATTGGTAACACTGAATATAGGTCAGTGACTATTTCAAAATTATGAGCCAGCTTCTTGAATTAAGATTTTTGTTTCTAGTTTAATTTTATGCCTGTCATTAGAAGTGGTCAAATCTTCACAACATTTTCTTGTTCCTTAGAGATGAGTGGATAACAGACCCAGTACATATAGGGCAGAGAGAGGCTAAAAAATTTGCTACTTGACTAAACATGTTTTAAAAATATCGTTTATTTATAAAATGTCAGAACATTAGAAAAACATGGATTTTTTTAGGACAACTTTGCCACATTCCTAGATATTTGGAGATTGTCACTGAATAGTCAGATGTATCTCTCTTCTGTGATAATTAACAGTATCATTACCTGTGGTTATCTCAAACCCTTCTGAGGAGGGGAAAGTATTCCATATACATATTAAAAGTCTGCACAATATATTATTGCTTTTTATAGTCTAATGAAAACACTGTATAAATCTCAGTATTTATAAGTGTCCTATTCTTCAAAGTAATAGAAAAATTGAGTTTTACATTTTATTGCATGAACTTAAATCCAGGAGGAACATTAGACTGTTGTCATTCTGGTATATGTGTATGTGTAGTTGATAATGGTAAGCTGACCATTTGGAAAGACTCACAAAGACTTCTTATCTAATATTTTAGATACATTTAATTTAAGTTCTCTTTATTTTACCTTAGGGGAATAAATCTCTCTAGTTTACACTATAGAGAGGTGTATATAAGCCCTACTCACATCAATTAAATGAATGTTTCTCAACTTTTTAAAGACAAAAGTAAATAAATTTTACTGGCTGTGATTTTAACTTATCCACTCTACCAATGAGGTAGTATATTAGCTCTTCAGGGACTGTTCTAGCCTGCAAATTTTAACTTGACGTTGGTGGTTAAAACATTTATAATAGATTTAAGAATATGGAAACTTTTCATTCCCCTAAACAAACTTTTCTTAGTTTAAGTGACAACAGACTTTTAAAAGACATGGTAAAATTGTAAAGGTTTCAGCCCATCTTTTTTGCAACAAGTCTGGTCATCTCTGATACATGGTGTGATTTGAGAATCGCCATTCTAAATGTTGTGCTGAACAATGTCTATCTTTATGGTTTTATCAGAACAGGTAAAGGAAAAGCAGATAAAACCAAACCCAACAAACAATAAAAAGAAAAAAACAATAAGGCTTTCAACTGTCTGTGAACCTTAAAACCACAAAAATATAACTCTCATGTTAAAATATATTTCAGTAGAGCCAGTGACAGAAGTATCTAATGTAGTTTAGCTATTAATATGTTTAACTCTTAAATAATACACTAAGCCATATATGTGATAAATTACAAAATTCAAATAACTCTAATTTAAACAAAAACTTAAGTCCCAAAGATCACAACACCAATTTTAAGTAAAAAAAAAAAAAAAGGATATTGAGTTAAAAGAATTGATTTTATCATATTGTTAGATTTTAGTTCTCATGAAATTTCTATTTTCTCATTTTGTTTCTTTAACTTTGATATATTTATGTGATCAAGAAAAGCTTTTAAAAAAAGTATGTACCATGGAAAGCCTTTATATTCAATGATTAAAATCTATGAAGAAATGATTTTTTATATAAATAAAACCTGAGAGATATAGGTTATGAGAGTAGGTAAAACCAAAACTAGATGTGTTTCTTCTCTGTCCATCACTCCTAAAATAAAAATAAGAAGTTCCCCATGTATTAATTCTCCTAATAATTCAGTTGTAGTTTGTCAGATTCTAAAATTTCCCTAATGTTTTCTTCTTAAAAGATTTTTTCAAGATCCTATTTCATGTTTATTATTGCCAATTAAACAATAAATTCTATAGAAGACTTAATTTCTTCCATAGCTAATTCTCTCAGGGAATCACTGTAAGTTTTATTCTTTACATCAGCCTTCATAAGAATTATTACTTTACCCCAGTTCCAGCCTTTAGTGAGGAAACCATATCATTAGACATGTCAATGACATAGGCAAGAGTTGTACAGCAAATTCCATTTCACCAAAGGGAGTGAGTGGTAGTCAAAGTCATTCCAGCACAGTGACCTCTGTCACGTAGTGTCTCCATGACACTTGGCATCACCAATTCACTTTATATTTTATATGACCGTTGAGTTTTGGCAGAAGCACATCAGGTTTTAACTATTTAACTATCAGAATTGCTTTATTGCTGTAAAGAGTTATTATGCTCCACCTTTAGCCTAATCCTCCTATACTCAACTCTGATATTACAGAATTTTTTAATAGTTTTTCTTACTCTGAAATGTAATATTCTTGGAATCATGCAGTACGTGTTTTTTTTTTCCAGATTACCTTCATTGAATTAACAAATTACTTTTTTAAATTTTCCCATTTTATCATGATTTGATATCCTAGTTAGTTTTCTTATTAATAATGTTTAGTGATAATACATAGTTAAATAACTGCTAATTAAACAGCATTCAAATTTGGTATCTGCTTTTTGCAAGTATTAATAAAAATGATATAAATATTTGTGTGTAGAAATTTGTGTGAGCAAAAGTGTTCAGATCATTTGGGTAAATATTTATGAGTGTCCTTACTGAGTAACATAAGAAGAGTGTGTATGCGCGTGTGTATATGTGTGTGTGTGTGTGTGTGTGTGTGTGTGTGTGAGAGAGAGAGAGAGAGAGAGAGAGAGAGAGAGAGAGAGAGAGAGTGTATTCAGATATATGTGTATCTGCTTAACTTTCTTCCACAGTAACATATCTATAGCTGCACTTATCTCTCACCAGCAATAAATGAGGGCATAGGTTAGTCTACACTCTCAATGAGAATATTGGTACTTGTTGGTACTCTAGGTTTTAGTTATGCCTGTCATACTTTACATTAAACAATTAAAGAATATGAAATGTATGCTCTAGATACAACCTGCAAGAACTCACAGGATGTCCCTGGCAAGGTCTCCAGCCAATAGTGGAGAGTGTCCTTAAACAAGACTTCCCCTATAATCAAAGGAATAACCACCCTAAGTGTCATCACAAAACCTACATCCAACAGGGAATTCAGGTGGAGGCAGAGAACCATGACTGAGTACTGGGCAAAGCTCCTGGTCCAGCTGAGAGCGGGGAAGGAGAGTCTGTATGAGCAAGGGGATAGGGATTATGAGGAAAATTCCCACAGTGATGGCTAGCTGGAACTCTGGGGAGCTCACTGAATCAGGAATTGTCATTGGGACTCATCTGGAAAAGGAGCTAGGTTCTCCAAGTGTAGACAGCTGTCAATTGGCATTGGCAGTATGTGGAGCCTCAAGGGGTGGGATCAGACTGTGTTCCTGTGCATGGGCTGAGCAACTTGGAGCCCATTTCCTGCAGAGGAACATCTAACCCAGTCTTGATACTGGGATGAGGAGAATGGACTTGCCTGGAGTGGATGTTCCATGCTGAGCTGACCCACTTTGGGATTTCTTACACAATTTTGGGAGGGGATGCAGGGATCAGGAGCAGAGAAGCTGAAGGAATGGGAGGATTTGGGTAGAGGGACAGGAGGGGAAGCAGAGTATACAAGGATTAAATATACCTTTTTTATTAAAAAATAAAATGAAAAAACAATAAAAAGCAAAAGGATTCAATTTTAAAACTTTTTAATACATATCTTCATAATACTTAGCATTTTACTATATACATCTTTATTAATTCCCAAAACACTCAGACTACATCTCCACCTGGTTCAAGTTCCTAGTATATAGCACTTCCAAAAGGAGAACAGAATCTGGGGCAGAAAGAAAGTACAAAGGGAGGAACTGGGAGGAGAAGAGGGAGGAAAAAGTGCAGTCAGGATGTATTATAAGAGAAAAGGAAATAAAAAATCTCTTTATTTCCTTTTGCAGAAAGTTCCAGTTTTGCCTAACTTCTAATTAGTAATCATTTATTATTTCTTTATTTCATGTATATATGATGTACTATCATATTCCTCTTCTCCATATAACCTCCTTTTTCTAAAGTGACAGCCACTATGTACATTTCTCCTCAGTAGTAAAACTACAATAATACTTACATGAAATATTTATCCTTCCTCTTTTATAACCCCCATTTTTGTCTTTCCAGACTTTATCTATCCTTCTCCATAGGCAGTCATTGTTTGTCTTGCTAGTTTGGTATCATTTCCATTTAATTCCTTTCCCATTTTCTGATGTGCTTTATAAAGTATGAAGTTTCTGGCCTGTCTGGCCTGTGGTGCAGACCCGTAGACATGCTGGCCCACAGAAACACAGAGACATTTGTATTAATTTTATTTTGATCATCCTATGAATCTGGCATATTACTAACTAGCTCCTGATCTTAAACTAACCTGTGATTCTTACCCTGTCAGCCATGTGGATCTTTTCTCAGAGCAGCATAGTTTTCCTCTGCACCTGCTGGCAACTCTGGAGTCTCTGTGGCATCTCTGCCCTGTTCTTCCTGTTCCCAGAGTTTTCTTAGTCTGGTAGCCCCACTCACACTTCCTGTTTGTCTTCAGCTGTTAGGCATTTTTATTAAACCAGTAGGTGGTACAATTATTTACAATTTAACAACATAATCTATTATAGTATAATATTGATAACAAGCCAATATTTTTTTTTATCAGATGCCCAAAAGTTCTACTGCACTGTCAACAAACATATTCTATTTCATTTCACAAATGACCTTCTTATATCAGGGATTTTTCTTGATATGCTTCATATTCTTTGAGTCTTTTGTCTATTTTTATTGCTATAGGGAATATCTAATATGTACATAAATGTAGAGATCACTGTAATAAGCTAAAATGTTTTATGCTCACGAGTTAGCACTTGGGAGAGTTGAACAGGAAGATTGCAAATCTAAGGACAACTTGGGCAACAGAGTGACACCGTGTATCAAATAATAATAATAATAAAAAAAAAGTTTTGACAAAGGACTGAGGATGAAGATGCAACTGAATCAGAGAACACTTGCCTAAAACACAAAAGGTCCTTCATCACGTAATTCCATAATGTCAAGATAATTATCAATATAATGAAACAGCATAACCATACCACACATATCCTATAACCATCATGTCATTTCCTATCTTGGAGGTAACAAAATCTCCCCTGTCCACTTCTTCCTACTCTTTTATTAAATCAAAACAAAACTCAGACATAAAATGTGTGTGTGTGTGTGTATCTGTGTATCTATATTTTAAATAACATTATTGTCACAACTAAAGGAATAGCAATAATTCTGCATTTTCATTAATTGTGTAGAAGTTCACATCTACAGTGGAATCAATGAGGTTCATGCACCATGACTACTTTCATAACACTGAGCTCCTTCTTCTTTTCCTTTTCTTCTATTTTTTGTTATTGTTATTTCTCCAAAGCTGATTTTTATTGTTTGTATCACTGAGATAGAGGTTGACATGCTTTATACTTCCAAGATTTTTGTGAATTAGAGGAAGAACGTTGATCTGGTTTCAATTTATTTTTAAATAACTTACTACAACTTGCTTCTCATTGCTTTCTTTTATATTAAACTAATTCATTATTCTGTTTTCAAAAGCAGACTATTCTGGGTCTAACAGCAAATCAGCCTGTGCTATCTTTGAAAATTTTAGATAAATTATGTAAAGAATTTAATAGGAAGCAATAAAAATCTGGATTAGATCCTAAAACCAAATGCTTTAGTTTTCTTTTACCACTAAGTAACCTGGTTCCCATGTGATACTCTCCCTTGAACTTGTTTTACATAGCCCAAAGTATAAAGGAAGATATTTGCGGAAAATTATCATTACTGTGTAATGAGATACTGGTAAAGAAAATTAACTATGTACTGAGTAATCATGTGGCTTTGTGGTTAAGCATTTGAGTTCTTTATTTTGAATAGGAATCTCAGGGTGTTCACGGTGTTATCACAAGAGTTACAGAACCCAGTTCCTCCTGCTGCTAAGTGAGACCTTTAAAAAGAAGGCCTTATGGATAAGATGTGTGAATAATGCTTAAGGAAATTGTTATAACAAAATATCACACAGCAAAGTTCAGAATTATAGGAGAAATACTACTGTTAACAGAACCAAAGCACAAGGAATGTGGAGGTATTAGCTTAATAGTACATATCTTTCATTGCACAACATAAGACCCTGTCTGTTCCTTTGAAAGCTAGAATTTACTAGGTCCAAGATTGAGGTGCAGGTTTTTCATTGGATCAAAAAGTGATGAATTAACCTTGTCTGTTGTACAGAGTTACATGAGTCTCTTATAGACTGATAGTTACTGCTTATGTTGATATCAGCAACTAGCATAAAGACAAAATTTCCTTTAGTTTTGTTATTTATGTACAAGTAATCAAAGTTTCTGCATCTTTTGGATTTCACATCAGTGGATTCAAAATATACACAATAAAAATATTACAAAAGAAGCATGTATCTGTCTTGAACTTCTCTAAGTTTTCTTGTTTTTCATCCAAACCAGTTTCTCCTCCCTCCACTTTTCCCTCTTTCTCTTCCCTTCTCCACCCCCTCCCCCACACACTACTTCTGTTTCTCTTCAGAAGAGGGCAGGCATCCCATGGATATCAGCCAGCCATAGTATATCTAATTGTAAGACTGGGCACCTCCACTTCTATTAAAGAGGAGGCAATATGGTAGGAATAAAGGTTCTTCAAAGCAGGCAAAAGTCAGAAGCAGCAATGGATTTCATTGTTAGGAATCTCACAAGACCAAACTACTGAATTGTAACATATATGTAGAGAGGCTAGGTCAATCCCATAAAGGCTTCTTAGTTGTCAGTTCAATTTCTGTTAACCCCTATGAGCCCAGATTAATTGATTCCTTGGATTTTTTGTTGTACCTTTGACTCTAATGGTTCCTATAATCCTTCCTCCCCCACTTCAGCAAGATTCACCTATTTCTGCCTAATGTTTATCTCTAGATGTACACATTTGTTTTTATCAGTTTCTGAGTGAGACCTCACTGATCACAGTTGGATACATGTATAAGAATAGAAGAATATCATTAGGAATAATTTAATTGATTTTATTTTGCCAATAAAATTTATTTATTTTTGCCAAAAATTTTGTTTGTTTCTATCTTGTCTCTGGATTATGTTGCCACTAATTCCTGATCCTCAGGAGTGAGCACATTTTCTGGGTAGGAGTTTCCACCATCAGGATCAATCATTTGTTGGTTACTTCAAAAAGTTCTGCACAATCTTTACCCCAAGTACATCTTGTAGGCAGAACAAATTGTAGGTTAAAGGGTAGCTGGGTAGGTGTCCAATCATTCCTCTGAAATTCTTGTCTGGTTATAGGAGGTGGCTGGTTCAGGCTCTGCATTATCTATGTCTAGTAGTTTTAGCTATGATCACACTCATATAGTCCTGGCAGGTTTCCATTCCTCTAGGATTGTAGCTCATCCCAGAGATGCCTCTAAATTCCAGTTGTCTCTCCCAGAACTTTCTCTCCATCCTTTCTCAACTTTGTTTTTTCTGTTCTATCCCCAACCCTTCCAGACTCCTCCCCTGTTTACTGGCCATGTCAATTCTATTTTCCCTTCACAGTGAAATTCACATTTTTCTTCCCCTCCCTAGTACTTCCTTGTTATTTAGTTTCCCTGGGTCTATGGATTATAGCAAGGTTCTCATTTATGAGTGAGTATATACCATGTTAGTCTTTCTGATATGGGTTACTTCACTCAGGTTGATCTTTTCCTAGTTCTGTTGATTTTACAGCATATTTTCTGATGTCATTGTTTCTGTTTTAGCTGTTTTGTTTTGTTTGTTTACTCAAGACAGAATTTCTCTATGTAGCTGTCTTGGAACCCATTTTGTAAACCAAGTTGGCATTGAACTCACAGATATCTGTTTGCCTCTGCCTCCTAAGTAGTGTAATTAAAGTCATGTGCCATAAATGCCCCAATTAGATGTCATTGTTTCTAACAGCTGAGTAATATTCCATTTTGTAAATGTATCACATTTATAAATCCATTTTTTAGTTGAGGAATCTGTAAGTTGTTTCTGGTTTCTGGTTATTAAGAATAAAGCTGCTTTAAACATAGTATAAGCAAGTATCCTTGTGGTAGGATGGGACATCCTTTTGGTATATGCCCAGGAGTAGTATAGCTGTGTCTTGAGGTAGATCAATTTCAGCTTATCTGGGAAATTGCCATGTTTATTTCCAAAGTGGTTGTGAAAATTTGCGTTCCCAACTTTAGTGGACCAGTGTTCCCCTTGCTCCATATTCTTTCCATATTGAGCTGTCACTTGTATTTTTGATCGTAGCCACTCTGACAGGGGATAAGATGGAATCTTGGAATCACTTTGATTTGCATTTATCTGATGGCTAAGGATATTGAATATTTGTTTAAGTGATTCTCGTCATTTGACATGACTAATTCTCTGTTTAGATGCATATCTCTTTTTCTAATTGGATTTCCTTTTATGTCTAGTTCCTTGAGTTCTTTATATATATTAGAAATTAGCCCTGTGCTAGATGTTGGTCTGATGAATTTTTTCCCATTCTGTGGTCTATGATTTTTGTCCTTTTGACACTTTCTCTTGCCTTACAGCTTTTCAGTTTCATTAGGTCCTTATTAATTAAATGTCAATCTTAGTTCCTCGAAATCTGGTGTTCAGTTCAGGAAAATCCCCATTTTCTCTTTTATCAGGTTCAGTGTATCTGGTTTTATATTGACATCTCTGATCTACATGTACTTGAGTTTTATGCAGCATTATAAATATGGATTTATTTGCATTTTCTACATGCTGGCATACAGTTAGTCTAACACCATTTGTTGAAGATGCTTCTTCTTTCCATTGTATAATTTTGGTTTCTTTATCAAAATTCAAGTATCCATAGGAGTATGGATACTTGGTTTTTGACTTGATTCCATTGATCAACCTGTCTGTTTTTATGCCAATGCTATGAAGTTTTTATTACTATTGCTCTGCAAAACAGCTTAAATCAGTGGTGGTGATAACTGCAGAAATTTTTTATTGTATAGTATTGTTTTAGCTATCCTGAGTTTTCAATTTTTCCATATAAAGTTGAATATTGTTTTTTCAATGTCTATAAAGAATTGTGATAGAATTTTGATGAGGACTGCATTGAATCTGTAGATTTTATTTTTTAGGTAAGATGGCCATTTCTACTAAGTTAATCCTACAGTTCCATGACCATCAGAGATCTTTCCATAGGTATCTTCTTCAATTTCTTTCTTCAAAGACTTGAAGGAAGTTCTTCTCATACAGGCTTTCACTTGCTTTGTTATAGTTTCACTAAGATGTTTTATTATTTTTACATATTCTGTATAATGTTGTTTCTCTGATTTTTTCAGCTTGTTTATTCTTTATATATAGGAAGGTTATTGATCTTTTTAGTTATTTTTATATACCATCACATTATTAAAGATGTTTACCAGCTATAAGAGTCCCCCTGTAGAATTTTTGAGGTTGTTTATATATACTATCATTTGCAAATAGCAATACTTTGACTTCTTCCTTTTTAATTTGTGTCTCCTTAATCTCCTTTAGTTTTATTATTGCTCATAGGCATGTCCCAGAAGCTGCTCCCAAATAACCAGAGACCTAATCTTAATTGTAAATACTTGTCTGATAGTTTAGGCTTGGCTTAGGTTATAGAACTTAAAGTAACCCACTTCTATCAATGTATGCGCTAACTCTGAGGCTTGTTTACCTCATGTAGGCACTTCCAATTCTCATTTCTATGCACGTTGTGTAGCTCCTCAAGCTCTACTCTTCATCTTCTCAGTATTCTCGAAATCTGTTTTTTTCTTCCTAACCTTATCCTGCCTATCTATACAACAGTAAGCTTTTTTATTAAACCAATCACAGTGACATATATTCATACAGTGTTAAAATAATATTTCTCAATTTCTCTAAAACTTCAAGGACTGTATTGAATAGATATGGAGAGAGTGAGCATCCTTTTCCTGTTTTTTGATATTAGTAAAATTTCTCTCCATTTAATTTGATGTTGGGTATGAGCTTTCTCTATATTGATTGCATTTATTATGCCCGGGTATGTCCCTTTTATCCCTAATTTTTCCAAGACTTTTATCAAGAATACATGTTAGATTTTCTCAAAGGTTATTTTTTTTTCAGCATCTAATGAGATGATTGTGTTTTCTTTTTTTTTCTTCCAGTTTATTTATATGGTAGAATACATTTACAGTTTTCAATATGAAGGATCATGCATGCATCTCTGTGATAAAGTCTACTTGATAGTGATGGATTATCTTTATGATATGTTCTTGAATTTTTAGATTTAGTTTGCTTGTATTTTACTGAGTAATTTTGCATCTGTGTTCATGAAGAAGATTGTTCTAAAATTCTCCTTTGCTATGTCTTTGTGTGGTTTGGGTATCAGGGTGAGTGTGACCTCATAAAATACATTTTCAAAGTTTCTTCTGTTTTTCTTTTATGTTGTACTTTGATGAGTATTGGTATTAGCTTTTTTTGAAGGTCTGGTAGAATTCTAAAATAAAACTATCTGTGTCTCCAGGCCTTTTTTGGGGGGGGGGGTTGGGAAGCTTTTAATGACTTATCCTGCTTCCTTGGGGTTTAGAGGTTTACTTAAATAGTTTATCTGATCTTGATTTAAGTTTGGTAAGTGATATTTGTAGAGAAAATTGCCCATTTCTTTTGGATTTCTAAATTTTATGGACTGCAAGTTTTTGACCTATGATATAATGATTCCATAGTTTTACTCGGTACTTGGTGTCTGTTGTTACCCCCCCTTTTGCTTTTGATTCTCTTAATTTTGATATTCTTCCTCTACCTTTTACTTAATTTGTATATGGGCTTGTCTATCAGGTTAATATTCTGAAAGAATCAAGTCTATTCTTCATTGATTTTTTTTGTATTATTATTTTTATTTTACTGATTTCAATTCTCAGTTTGTCCTCACACTCCTCTTGGGTGTGTCTGCTTCTTTTTGTTCTACAGCTTTCAGTTGTTAAATTATGACACTGGTGTTAGAACTCTAGAATTTCTCTATGGAAGGACTTAGTGTTATATGGAAGTCTGCTGTGCCTGGTGAGTGAGCTATTGAAGGGGTCTTGGCTAACATACTCTAGGGAAGGGAGCATTTTAGCTGGCAAGCAGGGAACTCATAGGTCTTGGCTGCTACACCATTTTATTTAAAAGACTAAAATAATCGTCGTTTTTGGAAGATAGTCCTATATCCAGTTCACTGAGACTATCAAAGGATAAGTACACAGTACATAGACAAAGAATGGAAATTAAATCCAACAGACATTTTTATGAAATTTAGAGAAGATCCTAGATATTCCACTCCAACTGTGCCATTCTTGAAATTACCTGTTACTGTTACAAGTATCACATACATTTTTCCATCAGTTAGTTTTTCTAGAAGAGGTATACCTGTAAATATAAATTAAACTTTACATTAAGAAGTGAGAATACTTTAACTTTAAGTGTCAGACATAAATGTTTAAGATTTATTCTATTTGTTAATGTTTCCAAAATCTTATGTTGTTGAAGGTAATATTGTTCCTTTTAAATAGCATACATATGGTTAGCAAAAGCAATCATTTTGACTTGCCAAAGTTAGCATTAATGTGTATAATCAACATTATCATGTTGATGTAATTTGTCATCTTTAATAAGTCACTTTGCCCTTTGAAATTGAGTGTGCCAGTATTATCAAAAATGATATACAGAATAAATTACCATAATGTTTTGTTCACTGGTAACAATCACTGTATAAAATAACTTTGAAGTGTTATTCATTTTAGCTTCTCAATAGAATAAACCACTGAAGAATGTGTGATTGGTAAGATACTATCAAAAACTTATAGTCTATTTAATATGCTCCTATGGCTTATTACTTATACACACATACACACACACTGAGAGAGAAAGAGAGAGAGTGTGAGAGAGAGGGAGAAAGAAAAAGAGAGAACATCTAATCTACTAGCTTTCAATGCTCTGTGATATAATGCAAACATATTATAATATAACTTTAAGCAGAAAACATTACTTCCAAAATTTTCAATTTATTGAAAATATGTGAGTTTACATCAAGTTAATGTATCATTCTTAACTGCATAATGACAGAATAATACCAGTGATTGCAGTGGGAAAAACATTAGTCATTAAATCCTGTTAATCTGCTAATTACTATCAAGTTGCCAAAATGAATTTTAGTGTTACCTACAAATATTTTTATACAATTGATATGTGACACTAGATAGACTCTAGAGTTTGTATAATACTGATTAACTTTTAAAATACATTATAAAAGAAGATGGAAGAATAATGATACATCAAAATGTCATCCCTTAATCTTTAATATTTTTAATAATTTGAATTTTTTATTTTCTATTTTAAAAAAGGTGTTTTGCATGTATCTCCCTGCTTGCCCTTCCTTCCCTCTTCCTAGTCCCACTCAGTCATCCCTCAGCCTCCCCCTACACCTTCCACCAAGGAGAGCAAAGAGTTCCAAGGTGGGTCAGTTCAGTCTGCTTTATACATATGAAGTATATTTATAGCAAGTCGACAGTACATATAGAATTAACAGAGCCTTTTCAGCAGTATTACACAAGTTATGTTTAATATAACATAAAAATAAAGTGAATAGTCACATTAAATTATGTAAGACCAAATTAGATACATCCATTAATAAGTGCTCATTTGATAAACAAAAAGGTGAACTTTTTGAAATGGATAAAGTAGATTAACTGTCAATCACTGTATTCTATAAATTTTATGTCACTTCACTGTGGAAATCTCTCAAGTGATTTGTAAAAGACAAAGAGCATATAGCTACTCTAACCAAATAGGCTAAAAAGAGTAGTTTATTAACAAAAGCAAACAATTAATACTTTATGGCTGCAGACTCAGCCTCCACTGAAGAGGGTTCCCATGCACTTCATAGGTGGTGATTTCTTAGTGACTCATTGCATGGTGGTAAGATAAAACAAGTTTTATCTGTCTTCTCTTATAAGACTGATTTGTCTTATCCACGTAAGCTATTCAACTCCAAAATTTTCACTGCCTTGGGAACTAGCTCTCAAAATATAAATTTTAGGGTGACATAAACATTCAGAAAATAGCTGATAAAAATAAGACAATAAGAAAGCTAATGAAGAGAAAATAATTTTATAAAATAACAAAAATATCAACTGCCAGTTTATCTTTTCAGTATTTGCTATTTATTATGTACTATAGAAAATTGAGTTCATTCCATTAGAAATATTTTAGCTAATGTGTAATTGCCATCATCATTTTGTTGGAAAGTGTATACAGATAGACAGAGAGGGACTGAAAATTTATAAGTTATGCTGAGCAAGGACTTTCAGTAGAAACACAATAATGCACATCTTTCCTTATGATTTTGTAAAGGAGAATTATTACAATATAAATAATTTTATAGGTCATAAATTATAAATGTCTCTATATTACTTTCTTGCAATATTGATTGAAATGCTCCTACATGCTAAACATGTAAGACATTTTCCTACAGAAGCAATCAAAGGCTATTTGTGAAGCAATCTTGATAAAACTTACAAACATGATTCCTGAGGGTAGAATCAATTGATAAAGTGTTACATTTCTTTAAAAGAAATATTAGGAATAATAAAATAACATAAACTATTTTTTTTCAAGAAATATTTACTTTATAAATGTAAGTACTGATCTGCGTATATGTATGTTTACCACATGAGAGTGCAGGACCCTCAGAGGCATGAAGATGGTATTACAATCCCTGGAGTTGGAGTTCCAGATGGTGTGACCCATTTGACTGTGGGTACTAGGGTCCAAACCCTGGTCCTATGAAAGAGCAGCAAGTGTTATTAATGGCTGAGATGTCTTTTAACAGCTAATAAAAACTGTGACAATTAAAAATTTTCTGTCACCCTTACTAGATTTCTAACCACTATGAGTATTCTAAAGGTATCAATCATATAAAAGAGAAAACATGTAATGCTTTTCTTTCTGAGTCTGAGTTACACTACTCCTGATGACTGTTTACAGGCCATTCAATTTACTTGAAAACATAATTCTTCTTAACAGCCAGACAGTTTTTGTTGTGTAAATGTACCATATTTTGGTTATCCATTTATCAGTTGATAGATATAACGACTGTTTCTATTTCCTTATTATTGTAAATAGAACAAAAATGGTGACAGATGATCAAGTATGTTTGTAGTAAAACATAGAGACCTTTGGTTATATGTTCAAGACTAGTATGTCTGGACCTTGAGCTAGAAGTCTTCTCAGATTCCTGAAGAACTTCCACACTGACTTTAATAGTGGCTAGACCAGTTTACACTTCCACCCAAAGTGATTAAATAGTTCCCCTTTCCCATATCTAAGATAACATTTGCTATTTGTTTACTTACTTGTTTTTATGCTAACAATCCTGAGTGAGGTAACATACACCTCAAAGTAGTATTAATTCACAACTCCCTAGTATCCCAAGATGTTTAATGTTTTTAAAATGTTTCCCAGCCATTCATATATCATCTTTTGATAACTCTGTTTAGTTTCACAAACTATTCTTCAACCAATATTTTTGTATTTTTGTATGTACACACTTTTTTTTCATTTCATCACTAAAATATCTCTATCATATTTCTATAAACCTACTTTTGCTGTTTACATGTTTTTGAGTGACCAACAAAATTTTGAAGGGAGACAAACTGTAAGGAGACAAAACTTCATGATGATATGTTAATAGAAAATTAGCATATTTTATCTTATTCAGATATATCATATTATATATATTTAAGAAGTGTAATATTCAGGAATATGCATGATACAGTAAAATTGTTGTTCATTTATTCATTTTTCATATTATGAGTCTTTTGTAAATTTTATTTTTAAGCAGTAAATTCTGCTATAAAAGCTGCATCTTTATCAAATAAAATGAATTAATATCCATCATTATTTGAATATTATTATCAATACGTGTTCTGAAGCAAGAAATCAATACTTAATAATTTCACAAAGTATTAGAGAATATGCTGATTTTCAAAATGAAACTATGTCATGAAAGGAGATTCTCATAGTGGTTAAGACTATTTTTTCCATTTTTTATTTCAAACAGTAATATCAACTTTTTACTTTCACATTTAATCTATTCAGTGAGAACTAGAAATTTCTAAATAAGTTTTATTTATATAATTACTATACAAATATCTGATAAACTATTGATGAATAGCACTAACTTGTCAATTTTATTTTTACCATAAAAATCTATTTAAGCAATTAGTTTATCTAGTAATATTACTCAATAGTATTCTCCAAATATTAACTTCATTTGGATAACAGTGACCCATGATAGATTATGTTTTCTCATATGATGCATTTAGAAAGATACATAATACCATATTGTAATATTATTGCTACTACAAAATCTGAATCCAAAAAGGACTACATCATAGACAAACCCAAGATCTGGTAGAATAACATGAAAAGGTTCTGTTCAACAAAAAAAGAAAAGTCTGCTATATTGCAGATTAAAGGTCACTATGAAGATTTTGTAACTAATAATATATGGGATCAATTTGACCCTGAATCATAATAGAACAGAGTATAGAACCTTGTAAAATATAAATTAGGTCTGTAGAACCATCTATTCATCATTTCACCAATGTTAATTTTTGGTTTTATACTGGTTTATAGTTGTATAAAGTGTGATTAAGGACTGGGTAGAAAGGTCAAAGATAAAAGCATTTGCTGACTAAGCAAGGGAACTTGAGTTTGAATCCATAGCAGCCATTTAAAACCTAGTCATGGGTACTTGGGCCTGTAACCCCAAGGCTGTAGAGGACAGTGACAGGAAATTTTAAGGGATATGCTGGCTGAACAATATACTTGAAAACAATGATTAGCTCCAGCTTTCATGAGTAATCCTGTCTCAAGAGTATAAGATTTAAAGTAATCAAATAGGGTGCTAAACATCTTCCATTGGCCTTTGCATATGTGGTCATTGGGAATGCAAACCTGCATTCACACATACATGTCACACACACACACACACACACACACACACACACACACACACACACAGACACACACACACAAACCCCAGATTTTCTAGATTCTTATTTAAAATATTAATAATACTGGAAGCTTAATGATGAAGACACAGGGGTATTTTACAAGTTTCCTATAAGTGAAATATCTTGAAATCAAAAGCTGAATAAAATATGTTATATATCAGGAAACACAGACAAGTATTTTGACTTCTGGAATCTAAAATTTTGTGTTTTTTTTTTCCATTTGAGGATGTGCATACATTCATAGTTGTATATTTATGTTCACAAACTTAGTGCCTACTATGCAAGGAAAAGTGCTGCATGAGACAAATGGAGAACAGTTTTATTTTTGAAAGACTATTTCATGATGACTTTCATTTAGCTCTAAAATTTATGAAATATAAAATCCAATTGTTTAAAAACATGGATAATTGATATTGCAATCAGTTAACTATTATTGAAAATACTAATCATTGAACACATTGTCATAGAATTTAGAAGATGTATACAAGCAGTGTTCATGAAAATCCAATTTAACTTTGAGATTTAGGATGAAAACAGTGCTATATTGATAAAACTATGGGAACCAAAAAGTCATACATGAATAACTTAGGTATAAATATAGAGAGATATCTGAAATAATTCTACTTTTGGTCAATTGGTGAGCCACTTTTTGGCATTTTATATTCATTTTGCTTGGTATTTTTAATTGATCAAAAGATTTTTCAACAATAGATTCATATGATCATTCCATATTCAATGATGATATAATATGTTTCTAAGATGGTTAACAAGGAGAACAGAGATAACAAAATGATTCCCTCTGGAGAAAGTCATACAGGAATAATTAAGGGCTTGGCAATCATGACAACAAATTATATATATTGCAGAAAATAAAATATACTTAATACAAGTGACACAGTAGAGCTGTAGTTATCCCTAAGATAGAAGGATGAACGTTTTAGAGAATATCAGAAAGATGAAAATTGTAGAGAATATAAAATAATTGTCCATTCCTACATATAAATGTTACAGGACAAGATTTCATTTAATTAAAACTGACTAAAGGATCAATTAAGTTAAATATTGAAAAGTGCCGTCTAATTAGAAATTTAACCTTATCATTTTGAGGAACATAATACAGGAAATTTGAGATAATAATAATAATAACAACAACAACAATGAGGTGGCGGTGAGGTAGGGTTCCTGTGTGTAGGAAAGCCTTGGTTCACTGGAATTCTCGCTGTAGACCAGGCTAGCCTAAGGCTCAAAGAGATCCACCTGCTTCTGTCACCCTTGTGCTGGGGTAAAGGGTGTGTGCCACTACACATGACTAAAATTTCCCTTATTTTGGGGGGGGTGGAGGACAGATTTTCCATATGGAGGTTTTCTGTGTAGCATGGTCTGTCCTGTAACATACTGTGTGGATCAGGCTGACCTCAAACTTGGAGATCTTCCTGCCTTGGCTTCCCAAGTACTGAGGTTACTGACATGTGCCAGAAGATTATAATAAAGAATATTTTTCTAATAAAATAATTAATGTCTTTTGAATGGGATAAATATTAACAATTGGGAATAGCCATGAAAGATAAAGGAAAAACTAGTGAAAATATGTCATTATACAGTCTGTAATTTTTAGTTGCAAACCAAAAGTCAATATTTAGGTAAGAATACTATCTTATCCAGTCCTTGTGTATGTTATATGTATGCTTACACATGTTTTTACTAGAGAGTGCTTGTTTCTGTGAAGGTATACATGTATGCTTGTAAATGTGTTCATTCAGGCATTACTCATCTGTAGAATCATGGATATGGTGATTCCTGTTAGCCAGCTTGCTCTAGAGATTTTCTATCCTTTCCTTCTGGGGCACTGAAATTACAAGGGAATAGCAGCACATACCCTACATTTCCATGAGTGCTATAGGTCCAACATCTCCAGGCTTCATGCTTGTGTGACAAGTGCCTCGAGCACTGGGCCATCTATCCTTTCCTAGAAATACTTTCAGGTAAACAAATTGATACATTAAAAAGCAAATGATTACATTTTACCCTATCTCTGATCTTTAATGAATATTGAAATGAGTCAGCAGAAAGAGTGCACATCTTTTCTGTTATAGTCACCTTCATAGTGATCCTATCCAGTCCTTTGAATTTAAATGTTTGTTTTAGCCTGATGACTCCTAAATATAAATCCTCAAACCCAGACCATTCTCCTAAACACAGGACTCATGTGCCCGGCTAACTCTATGTTTTTATTTCCGTGGATATTTCAATCTGACACTCACATTTTCTCTGCAACCTCTTCTGCTATTTATCATCAATGATAGTTACTTGTGTCACGGCTGCTCTGTTTAAGGAAAGCCTAAAAATTTTTAAACTTTTCTTCTTCTCTTGCTCTCACAAACTATATGATTTGTCAGAAAGTACCATTGTCTTTGTTTTAAACCAATCGAAATCTTACTACTCACATTCTCTAGTGCTATCATCATAGCCCCAAGTCACCACCATATTTGGCCTTGTTTATTTAGTTCTGCCTTGCCTTTCATAAATTCATTCTCAGTTAATGATTCCATTAAAGTAGAGACTTGATGCTTACCACTTACTTTCTCAGTAGCACTTAAGCCACTGTCTAATCTTATAATAAGAAAGACTTAACACACCTTCAACTTTAACCCTTAAATAAGAAAAAAATGTCTGTGGAACATTAAAAAAAATTCTTGTGATGTGACCTCACCTGCCATTCTCCTACTTGCTGTTCCCTTTGATGAATGGCTCTTTAAAGTATCATTTTTATGCACTTTTAAAAATGCTTTTGATTTTTACATAAATTATTCTACAAGGAAGACATTTCAAAACCAATAGCAATTCAATTTTCTTCCCTGCATTGCTGCCCTCCTTTTATTCCTGGATGTCTTCATCATCAGTTTTTGTTTATTTTCTGATATACTTTATCACATATTTGTCTAATTAGAATCTAAATTCAATTAAGAGGATGACTTTTGTTTGTTTTTCATGGTTCTACACTAAATACCATCATTACAAATCAATATTTGTAGAAAAATATTAGCAGGAAATATTGCCTAGAGGCATTTTTGCTTTCCTCACTGATTTATTCATGGAAGAATATATTAGCATGTTTGGTCTAGGTTAAAAGGATGTAATAAACTTGAATGGTTATGATCAAAGTTTTTTGGTCTAGAGATTATAAGAGGAAGAATAAAATCTGGAATTCATACAGTCTAGTTTTTGCAGGAAAATACCTCATAGCTTGTAATCTTATTTTTGTTCTGCCAAATTTGCAATGCAAAAGCAGTGCTGCAAAATGACAAATTAAAAGTTTTAACATGTTTTGCAGCAGTAACACAAGTCTAAAAGAAAAAATAAATCAAGCCTATCATGCTCAGTTCTGCTTGAGATCTTACTTACAAAATAAATTCAAATTTCTGCTTCTAATTCATATGGTTTTCTATAACATGGGTCATAATCTATGAAGAGTAGCACTATCAAAAATTTTTGGCACAATTCTTCATTATGCTTATTCAAGCTGAAGTTCCAGCACTTCTTTTATATAGGCAGATTTGCTGGAGTGTGGAAAAACAGTATGGGAATACGTTGGAAATGATTGTTCTATCTCTTTCATTTACTTCTGTATCAGTCCACAGCCCAACAGTTTTGTGAAATAACAAAATTGGGAGCTATGGATTATGGCTGGTTTCCATCTCAGTATCAGCAACTGAAAACTCCAAGGGTAAATTACGTACTTTTTCTGTAGCTCAGGGTTATGCTTAATCAAATGTCTATAAACATAAAGGATGGTGAAGTACACACACAATATTGCACCATCTAAGAACTACAGGAACATTCATAAATAAATGATTAGGTTAAGATTATTGGTCTCTTTCATTTAAATAATTCAGGTTAAGGGGTGTGTGTGTGTGTCTGTGTGTGTGCTATGATGTTGTCACAATGGTGATGGCAATTTTATCACAGTGGCTAGAACTATGGTGAAATTGGAATTTGTAAAAATAATGTACACTCTACTACAAAGGCAAAAAATCTTTCAAATTTATCATTATTATGCTTTCTTACCACAGTTCATTCTCTTCTGCATTCTATGAAGTACCTCAGGCCCTGTGAATTCATCAGTAATAAGCTGTACTATTATTTCAGAATCATAAGCCTTCAGATCACAAGTTCATTCAAAAGCTTTTAAGAAAAACCCACCACATTTAAACATCTTTTTCAAACAGACCAATTAGTATTTTTATTAATCTTGTAAATACCTAAGTTAATATTAAATAATTCTAATAGCTATGGCAGAAATCTCACATAATATGTATTCATTGTCACTCAAGTATAACTCTACTAAATTTTCCAGGGGCAAAGCAGTGCAATTTTTCTATCCAATAAAGTTAAGTTGCAGAAACACCTACCTTCCTGTGAACTACAAGATGATAACATTTTAAAGAATTTTTGAATACTGCTTTTTAGTCATTTTATTTATCTTCCATAGGAAAATTTGATAGATGGCTTTATGAATAAATAAAGGTACACAATCTGAGTATGTTTTATATATATATATATGTATATATATATGTTAGACATGTATATATACACACATATATATACACACACATATATATGTGGTGTTGTGAAGATGTGCACAAATTATATACACATACATAAATGTGGATTTATAATTCCTATGTAACATAAAGACCTTCCCATTAACAAATTATTTTGTTTTATTGATTGTTTATGATTACTATCACAAGAATTCAGAATTTTGAAATCAAGCTTCAATGATGAAAACACTAAAAGATAGCAAAATTTTACTGTTGCAGCCTTCTTGTTAATGCATGTTTCATGCATCATCTTATGTGAATACACAGCAAATCTCTTAATATATGTGAAGTTAAGTAAGTATTAAGTAAACAAAGACACTATTTTTAATGTTTGATTTAAAATTTAACTTCTAACATATTGATTGCTTTAAAAATTCAATGATGAGGTTTTGTTTTTGAGAAATATTCTACAAGTATAGGAAAACATTTTGATTGCCAGCAGAATATATTCTCTTCTCAGCAAGAAATTTGATCAGTCATATTCCCCCATGTCAGTTGAGTCAGGTGAAATCCTTGGAGTTGTCAAACTCTGCCAACAGCTTTAGGTAGCTATGGCATAATGAATAACTAGAACTATACTTTATTTCAAACTTAAGACTGTTTGAAATGTTTAGTATTATATTTATTCTGATAGGTACAGAGCAAACTTTTGCATTAAAAGAGAAAGCTATAGTCTGAGCACCAAAATGTTTGTTTAATGACATACACACACACACACACACACACACACACACACACACACACACACACACACACACACACACACACACAGAGAGAGAGAGAGAGAGAGAGAGAGAGAGAGAGAGAGAGAGAGAGAGAGAGAGAGAGAGAGCTTTTAAGTTCAAAAGTGTACAGCTGCTTTATTTCTACCTTTCCCAACTTGCTAGTCATTTATCTCTGTGTTTTCTTTATGATGGCTATACTTATAAATAGAATTAAGATTCTATTTAGACCAAAAGATACGAAAAAGTTATGACTGCTTTGTGAAAAAGTATTCTGTACATTCTTCAAAAACTCTATGATAATAGTTCATGTAGTTAAATATGTAGTTAAATAAGGTAGTTAAATATGTAGTTGTTCACAAAGAGTTTGTTTATTACTGCACCAGCTGCATTTGTTCATAAGACACAATATATATAATGCATTTATTACATATGCAGTATATTAATGCATGCATATATTATAGTGGTCTGTAGTAACACTTGAAAAAACTTTCTGTAATTGAAATAACTATTTGATAGTCTACTTTAAAGTTTTAAAATGCGTAACTTGATAGGAATTTAATAGTTCACATCATTTACCAGTGAAGATTTTTTAAAATGTGTCATATCTTCTAATTATTCCCTAGATTCAACTAAACAGTTCTGGGAATAAGATACTGTGTTTGAGTAATATAGGAAGAACACTAAGGAAACTTATGGATCAGCATCCTTTGTCGCTAAAGATCTAAGGGCTTAAAGCTCTGTGATTACATTATGTCTATCAGGCTTCAAAACTGATCTCCATATCATAATTTAAACTAAGTAACCATCTTCAGTCTATCAGCTAGTTTATTGTCGGCTTTTCCATGTAGAGTCATGTGGTCATAGATTTGGAAGCTTATCACACTGTCATCTTTGGAAAAGCTTTATTCTGCCTGCTGTGATAGTAATTCCACCTTCCCTTCAAAAATCCTTTAAATAATCCTGTTTGTTTAAATGTTATAAATGATTTATTAAAAATACAGATACTTATGATGCTAAAGATTTAGCTATGATGTAAACAAATGGATCCTTGTCTCTCATAAAACATCTGTATTTCATTTTTAGATATAAAAGTTAACTTAGCAAATTGAAATTTCTGTGGAAAAGCAAGATAGTTTCTCTACTCAAGATCCAGCTATTGACTACTTTTACCATTTGAAAAAAAAAAAAAAACTTGTCATTTGTGTCATTATCATCACTTATTGTAAAGTAAATTACTTATATTGACTACATTGAACAAATTAAGCTATTTAGCTTATGGAACTCTCTGTTTTAGACTGAGGATATTACATTTGTACTAGATTCCAATAATTAGTTAAGAGACATTAGACAGCAGTGCATTTCATCATTCAATCGAATCTTTACAAAATAATTTAATCTCTCATCTAAAAAATGAATTGTAAAATAAAAATCTAAACTGAAGACAAGAACGAAATATATACTGTAGAGTAATTAGAAAACTTGGAAACCAGATCGTATGAGCACTTTGTTTTGAAGAAAAATGTATTAAAAGTACCCCCTGTTTTGTTCTTTATGACTAGCTGAGATTTATCTTGTATGATTTCTTTTGTACTTCCCATCCCATCTAGATGCCAACAAGGTCAATAATGACCATGTTTCCTGTGGGGTGGACTTGAGGTTACATTTCCCAGTCACTGATGATTTAGACATTCCTATTTCTTTTAAGAAATAGCTTGTTGGTAATTGTTTAATCAGCGTTTTTATTGTTTACTTTACGTTATTCAATTTGTTGTTAATTAAATACAAAAATAATCTATGAAAATTTAATAATTTGTGTTGTCTTTCATCTCTTGTGACATAAGAAATGCCCTCTAGTAAGTGACCAACCAATAACAAAGTTGTAAATAATTCAACCATATTTTTAGAACAAAGACAGTAGATCATTGTAATACTCAGTTTATATTAAATAATGAGCCTAATTTAAGAATTAATAAAATTTGAATTTGTGTGGTCATCAGTAGAATTAAAAATTAAGATACAAAAATATATTGAGGGTTACCTTGTATTTAATATTATTAAAGTGTTGATAATTGTTATCTTTATTTAATAAATTGGAAGGTAAGCTTAGTAAGATTAAATAATTTACCTGTAATGTTTTCCTTCTTTGTGTATATCATGGTGATTTATATAAGAGAAGATGAAAAAATTGTTGAACTGAACTAAATTCAATGAGACACTTCTGTTTCTTGCATTTTTTGCTCTTTTTTTAAAGTTTCATTATTACCTATAAATAAGTGTATTTTGCTTTAAAATAAGTTTAGTATTTCAGGATTGGCTACATACCTGATATAACATTAGGTGGCAGGTACACTCATTGTCTTCATTAACTGCCTTTGATAGAACCAACATTCATTCAATAATATAATGACCAAAATATTCAGAAATTAGCAGCTTTAGCTTTTTTGGTTTGTAATAACTATGGCATTTTATTATTCAATTTTGGCATGGTAATCTCTGTTTTTTTCTTCTTAATGTGAAAAATACCCTTAATATCATTATCTTCATGCTTTTGAGTATACTGTAAATGTCTTGCAAATAGTTTTTTTTTAAATATTCTACCTTTTTAATAACAATATTATTGGGTACAATTTCAGAGCCTGAATTGTATCACTGACCCTTGTTTCTGTTACAGTTTATTTTTTCAACATTTATAAAAATGAATATGATGGTCACATGAGCAATTAATTTATTTATAAATATTATAAACATTTTAATCCATAAATTAATACAGAACTAAATAATTTAGTTTAACTCAACTTACTTAAAATACATTAGCAATATTAACATGAATACATATTCATGATATATTTATTGCATGTATTCTCTACTCATCACTTTAGCAATAGAGAATCTAAGTTATGCAAAAGCAAGTAAATAGATTAAGAATTCTCTGCTTTTATTTTACAAACACAGAATTTGAACCCTGTTTTGTCTGATGCTAAATATAAATTTAATTTCCTTTTAGTATTTTACACTACCTATAGTTTTTTAAGAAATCATTTGAAACTTATTTTGAAATGCCAGAAATACAGTAAAAGAAATATACATGGCAGTAAGTCCAACATTTAAGAGGGAATCTGAGAGAAAATGTTTAAACTCAAACTTTTAACCACTGGCCACAGTTAGCATTAGGTTCATCTGGAAATATATAAAGCAAAAATCACCACTTAATGCCTTTCTACCTTGAGAGTTGTCATACAATAGTGTATGACATATCCCACGTAAACATTTGAAAAGTTTATTTTGGTTTTTTTGTTTTTTTTTTTTTCTCAGAGATGTTTGGGAACAAATTGAGGCCCTTGCTCAGGCTATGCAAAAACTCTGTCGTTGAACTATATTCCCAGTCCTGAGAATAATATTTTAACCATCCTGCCTCCCAATTCCCCATGCCATGAATGAGGTACTAATTCAAATTAAAATGTTTATATTTTAGTAGATTTTATCACTTTTATTAAGTCTGTAGTCATAAGGTGCTGGAACATTCTAAGTTTCAAGTTATTACCAGCTAACATCCAATGATGATACGTACATATGTATTTGTTATATCATTATTCTATCTTTTTAGAGTAGCAAAACTAACAAGTTAATTAGAGATTAATTTCTAATGTGTAATATCAAAAGGTAGTAATAATGCATTAACCCAATTAATTGCATATGGAATTGTTGGTAATAAAAAAAAGCTTTGTGTATTTTATATTTTTTATTAATAATATCAGAAATTGGTTGTGGTCTCCAAACTATGAAGATGAGATGGATCGAGTTAAGTAAACTAATATCCTTGAGTTAAGGAAGTAAAAAATTGAGGAGCCAGTATATTAAAACTTCTTTACATATATCAAAATGACTGAAGTGTTCTTATGTGAGTTGGTGAATGAGGTTGAGACTCAGATTCCAGAACTTTTAGTAAATGCAAAGAAATAACAGACACATCTGCAGGCAACTGGAGCTTCAAGGAAAGATCATGGTGAATGATGGCATGAACCTCAGTGTACTGCTTTCATAAGAAGAATATTCCAATTTGGGAACAAATAATTAGGATCATGGAAATGCTAATTCTTACGATGAGAAAGATAATTCACTGACAACCATTTATTTTTCTTCAGTGGTAAGAACATATAAAAATAGAAAATACGTATAAATTCATAATGCTGTTGCATTTACATATTTGATTTTAATATCATTTTTCCAAGCCTATTTCAAATAAATTGTAAGGACAAACATACTTTATATATTCACTTGATTATCAATATAGGAAAAATATGGTTAAAACATAAAGTTTAAACAATATAGTACTGTTACATTGTGTTTTCTTGGTCCTGGGCTGCCTCAGGCCGGGACCCACAGGCCTGCAGCCCCAGACCCCTTAGCCGCTGCAGTTGATCAGGCCCCAGAAATGATTCAGACACTTATATTAACTTCATGCTGTTTGGCCTATGGCTCTGGCTCATTGCTAGCTAGCTCTTACATCTTAAATCAACCCATTTTCATCAATCTGTCTGCCATGAGGCCTGTGGCTCACCTGTGTTCCTTACATGTTGCTCCTTTGGACTTCTGGCTCCCTCTGTCTGACTCCGCCCTGCTCCTCCTACCTATTCTGATTCCTCCTCCTACTTTTCCTATGGTGCCTGTCATGGGCCAAAACAGCTCCTTTATTTAAAGATTGCTATTCACAGCATACAGAAAGACATTCCCACATCATAGTACAGATTATTAATATAGTATTACTTGGAAAATGTTTTTAAATTTTTTCTAAATATTTTTTTTATTTCCTTTAGATTATAGTACAATTACATCATTTGGTCCCTTTACTTTTCTTCCTCTAAAACTTCTCATATACCCTTGCTTGCCCTCTTTCATATTTTTAGGCCCACTTTTCCTTAATTGTTTTTATGTACATATATGTTTGTATACATTATATTGTGAAATATAGCCTGCTGACTACTTTGTATCGAAGTGTTGTGCTCTTCCCTGGAGAAGAATATTTCTTATAAGCTCAAAATTTGTCAGTTTCCTGCAATTCTTTTTGTAGGTTTGAGACTCATGTCTACTGTTGATTTCCCCTGTCTTTATGCTCTTTCCTTCTCAAATTTATGGCCTACTTTACCTTATTATTGTTACATATATGTTTTCATTTATTTAGTGTATATATATGTTGGGAGGATATTAGTCCCTTACTATCATCTACTTAATAGGATTACACTTTGATTGAGATAATATGTATACATGATTTAATATAGTTCCTTACATAAAAATTTATTAATAAATTTTAGCTGTAATAATCATTATTACAATTATAATCATATTGCAATTGATTTAATTCTCTATTATATAAAGAATATAAACGCATTCAAAAGTCTCTACTATATATTTGATATTTGAAATAAAAGACTTGAATTCCAAATGGATGAAGATAAATAGCAAATAAAAGCCTAAATTAGAATGCCACATTTTTCTTGACTTAAAGTTATTATTTTATATCTAAGTAATTATGTGACTATTTCCTCACTTCCTGAACAGTCCGGGTTCCCCTTTTTAAAATGCATATCTAGGACTCTATACTCTGTCTTTCAAATGCTTGTTTGATAATATGAAAATGCAGTAAAGGGCACTTTCCATGCTGTACTTATTTAAATGAGTGGAAATGGTTCTGATTGCAAATTAGATTAAGGATACCTCATTTATTTGTTAGCCAGAATTTATCTTCATTTTTAAAATATACACTTTTAATATGGTGGTGATATTTAGCAATAATGCAATCTGTAATGTCAATGTTTATAGGCAAAAAAAACTCTAATCATGCTTCCAGGAGGCCCTTCACACTTGGTACACATCTTTATTCAAATCTATTTTTTTCACATTTTTCTCAAAAATGTTTATATAAGAGGATGAGTGTCATTTTGCATTATAATCAGAGTCTTTTGGGGGTCCTGTATAAATAGTTATATCTCACTGCATTTTATCATACATGAAAAGAAAATAAAAGTATTAAATACAAAGATTTATACTCAGGATTTTCTCTCTGTTGCTCCAGGGAAGTGAAACCAGTATCTTGAGTGTTCTAGTACATGTTCTATCACTGAGCTATATTTCAAGTTTGGTTAGTCATTTTATTCAAAATATATTCTTTCTTATAAAATATATCCTGACTCCAGTTTCCCGTCCTTCTACTCCTCACCTCACTTCAGATTCCATTGGGAATCACTCCCTTTCTGTCTCTCAGTAAAAAAAAAAAGAAGAGGCTTCTAACCCTCCTACTAGTCGGCCAGTCAGGTCAGCCTTGAGATCTGGGTAACAGGGCACAATCCATGCCCCTCAAACCCATTGCAGCTACTGTAGCAGGCAAGCGAGCAGAACCCCTTAAAAACCTTCATCCAGCAGCTCTTGGAAGCAGGTGCAGAGATCCATGGCTAAGCACTGGGTTGACCTACTAGTCCAGTGTAGAGAGGGAGGAGAGATTATATGATAAAAGGGGTCAAGATCATGATGAGGAAACCCACAGAGACAACTGACCTGAGGTATTAAGGTCCCTGACTCTAACCTGACAGCTGAGGAACCTGCATGGGACCAAAGTAGTCCTTATGAATATGGCTAACAATTGAATGGCATGGGCAGTTTGTGGGGCTTCTGACAGTGGTATTCTTGGTATATGAACTGGCTTCTTGTAGCTCATTCCCCACAGAGGCACACCTTGTTCAACCTTGATAATGGGGCAGGGGTTTAGTACTTCCTCAGCTGGATATGCCAGACTGCATTGACTCTCCCTGGAAGTCCTTACCCTCTCTGAGGAATGGACAGGGGTGGGGCATTGAAAAGGAGCAGGGGATGAGTAGGAAAAGGGGAGGGTGGGTATGCTAAAAAAAACCACTTTAATTAAAATAAAAGAAGAAAGAAGAATATAAGAAATGAAAACCAAAAACAACAGAAAAGAGGCTTCTAAAGAATAATAATAAATTACAAGATAAAGTATAATAAGATAAAAAAAAAAAACCTATCACAATGTGACTCAACAAGACAAACGAACAAAAGGAAAGAAACCCAAGAGAAGGACCAAGAGTCAGACTCACTCATTCATACACTCATGAATCCCATATAAACAGTAAACTGTAAGCCATAGTATATGTGCAGAGGACCTGGTGCAGGTGCATGAAGGCTCTATGCATGCTTGCTTCAGTCTCTGATGATTGTTATGTGCTTTGCTGATGTTGATTTAGAGGGCTTTATTTCCTTGGTGTCCTCCATCCTTTCTGGCTTTTAGGCTCCATCCATCTCTTCTTCTACTGGGTTCCCTGAACTAATTCAACTAAAATGCTTATAAATCACATCAAAATCAATTCCAATTCTTCTTCATCGTAAGAGTTCGTATGTTTTTGTCACTTAGTTTCTTAAACTGTAATTATACTTCATAAAATCTGTTACGTAGCATTGGTTCAATGCTACTAATAAAGTCATTTAAAATTTTATGTTACTTTTTTGTGTCCTCTTTTGTTCTCTCTCTCTCTCTCTCTCTCTCTCTCTCTCTCTCTCTCTCTCTCTCTCTCTCTCTCTCTCTCTCTCTCTCCCACCCACCCTACCTCCCTCCATGAGCATGAGCTTCTGCATCTGCGTCTGTGCCATGGCATGTGTGTGAACATTAAGTGAAAACTTGAAGGACTCAGTTCTCTCTTTCTAACATTTGTGTCTCAGAGATTGAAATCAGATCATCACACTTGAGGACAGGAGACTTTAGCTACTGAACCATTTTGCTTGCCCCATTATTGACATTTTTCATCAAGTAAATTAATATTACACATTATCGCTATAATTTAATTTGCATAACAACTTTTTTAACTCTAGAAAAATGAATTCTAGAGCTTATGGCACAGTCTGTTCATTTTGGGCAAGTGGTGGCTAAGTGTATTGTGTAAAAGATATATTATTTACCAGATCTGAAGTAAATAGGTTCATAATTTAATAAGGCAAGATTTATGTAGTTCAGACATGTCTGCATAATTCAGAAATACCTGAAAATTTCTGAAGTGACATTCATTTTTGAAAGAAAACTGCCATTTTTGTAACAGAGTTCATAAACTGAGTTTGCATGTGCACTTAGAAGATTTATAAGGCATAGTTCATCAGTAAGGCTCTGCATCAATCTAGCTTAGGGATAATTCTTCAGGTTTAATATCTCAGTGTGTTACTATCATTTTTCTTTTAAACACCTGTTTCTCAAGAGTACTGCCATATTTTTCTTAATATTGAATGGGTTTATAATAGGTTGCATATTATGGAAATCTGATCATTAATTTTGTAAATATAAATAATTCATTTTCTGTGTTGGTCGTTGGACGGGATTGTTTTCCATTTTTGCCTCCTTAGATGTGCTCAGAAAAACTAAATTATTTTCAATTTATAAGCACTACAGCTGAGATAGAAAGGTATCCTGACAGCCAGGAGCCAAGGAACACCATAAAGTCACACTTCAAAATAAACCTAGCACAAGAGATTTTTGGGGAGGGACAAAACCAGGAGGGTGGCGGTCTCTGCTTGGTCTTGAGCAAGAAACAGCAGCAAACTGAGAAGAATACAGAGCTTATAGAGGTTCTTGAGTGGAGATTGGTGGGATTTCCTGTCCAGAGATTAGACATTTTACTCTGAAGGGTGGGGTCACGGTCCAACAGTTAGGGCAATTATAGTATTCTGTTGGTGGAACTTGGCAGTTAGAGGTCCTGGAGGGAGGAGCTGATAATAGTTGCCATGAATTACAAGTAATAGTACATTTAATGTTATAATATCTCATTTTATACATTTTAAAAAGTAGTTCATTAGATATAGCAATTTTATTATAGTTAATTTTTTTTCAATTTAAAGTCTATATATACTGGAAACTAAGATTTTTTTTCCAAATAATTCTATGGAAGGAGATTTTTTTACATTTGTTTATTTGACAGCTTCATATTTTAGTTCTATACTTTCTATACTTGGCCTCTAACTCATTCTTAAGTTTATGACAACTGTTTCTTTATTTTTGTTCCATAAATACATACTCACATATATAATGCATATATATGCATAGTGTTGTTCTTAATGCATATACATGCAAAATATTGTTCTTGTGTATATGTGTTTAATACTAATTGATTGATATTTAATGACATATCCAGAATCAAACTTGGAGATTTATTGTATATTTCTCACAGCCATTATTTGCCAATCACTGTTTATCTAGTGGTATAACTTTATGAGATTTCCTTCATCCATATTGCATGTTGGGGTTAAGCAGGACTAATTTAGGAAACTATATTGTTAAGATTTTGTGGATGGGCTATATATAACACTCTATCTCATAGCAGACAATGGTCTTATGGCTCTTAAAATCTTTAGTCTACCTATTCTAGGATTTTTCCTGAGCCTTACAAATTGTTCTCAATATTTTGACCAATTTTAGATTTTTACAATGGTCTCTATTTGTAGAAAAAGCAACCTCCTTTATATGTGTGCATATAAGTATTTAAATTGTAGTTAGAAATTATACTGGTTTTGGAAATTGCCTATATTGGGTTTCTCTTCTAGGATACTCTTGAGTATATCTTGACGTGCTGGATTTTTTTCTGTTTCGTAGAATTTAAAGGTGGGTAGAACAATTGATTGATTTTCTCCTTATAGAAGAATTTTTAATTTTTCTAAAATTATAGCAACCATAATGATTACAATGCTAGTAATACTAATTCATATTTATTTTAAGTACTATTATCAAAATTGAGTTATAATTTACCTACCTGGTCTCATATAATCATCAAAGAATCCTGAAGGATTTTGTGTCTCCTTTTATAAATGGCAAATATTGAGAAGATACCACATTTTCTTTATAAATCATGACTTTATTGATCCTATTTCTTTACTATACAATAAATATTACAGAATGCCCACTAAGTTCTAATTATGACAAAGATAATGTATATCTACTTTAATAATATGGGCATAATCCATTACTTCAGGGAGCTTTATTACAGATGCAAATTTAAGTTAATCAAGACATTACATAGTCATTATACAGTAAGAGCTCAAAATAGGGATAATCTAAGAAATATTCTCGTTGATGTTTGATCATAATATTTTATTTTTCTCTGCCTTCCATTCCTATCTTAAAAAAATGTTATTTACATACCAACCACAGATACCCTTCTCACCCTCCTCCTGCTCCCCCACAGCCTTTCATCCCACCTCCAAAATGGTAAGGCCTCCCATGGAGAGTCACCTAAGCCTGGTAAATTAAGTAGTGGCTGGGCCAGGCGCCTCCCCCCTGCATCAAGGCTAGGCAAGGCATTGAACCAAAGATAATAGGCTCCAAAAAGCCAGCTTAAGTACAAAGGATAGATCCCGCAGACCAAGCTAAACAATTGTCTTCCTTCCATATGCAGAGGACCTAGTCTGTTCCCATGCAGGCTCCACAGCTGTCAGTCTAAAGTGTGTGAGTTCCCATAAGCATGATTCGGTTGCCTCTCTAGGATTCCGCCATTATGATCTTGAACCCCATGCTCATATAATTCCTCTTCCCTCTCTTTGACTGGACTCTTGGAGCTTGACCTGGTGTTTAGCTGTGGATCTCTGCATCTGCTTGCATCTGTTGCTGGATGAAGACTTAGTATGGCAGTTGGGAAATGGACCATTCTGGTTACATGGGTAGGCCAGTTCAGGATTCCTTTCTATAAATGATAGGAGTCTAAAGTGGGTTGGAGTCATCCTTGTGGATTCTTGTGATTTCCTTAGAATCAGGTTTCTTTCTAACACCGCAATGTCTCTCTCAGTCAAGGTATCTTTTTGATTGCTCTCCTGCTACCTTCCCTCAGCCTGACCATCCTGTTCCCTCATATTCTCCTCTCCATCTTCTCCCTTTTATTGCCCCCACACCCAGTTTATTTAGAAGATCTCAGTTGATAATGTTTTGTGATGAGTAGGTGTTTTCATTTTATTGGATAAAGAACCTTGCTCAGTTCAACTTTCACAGGCATCTCTAGTAATATTCCTTTTAAATGAGTAATTAAAAAACATTAATGTCCTTAAAAGTTTTCAGCAGAATTCCCCAAACATGGGAAAGGAAATAAGACAGTCTTACACCTGCATCAAGTATTCTTTATGGTATAATGGCGACCTTTGTAATGTTTCAGTTTATTTCTCTCTGAGCCCCTATATGAGTACCTCACTCATGAGGTAAAAGTAGGAGTGTTGTCACAAATTTGATGCCAGTGTAACTTAATGTGAGATTTTCAACCTAGCCAGAGTTTCAAAGAATCACCTGCCTAAAAGAAAAACAGGTTAAGATAAATTAAAATAAATCAAAATCAAGTTCTTATTTTTGTATTTTTCTATAGATTATATCATACAGATTACTCAGAAAGTGCAAGCTTGCTTTTATGCCCCCTCAATGGGAGAGCAAAGTCAAATAATTAATGGTGAATAACTCAAAGAACATAACATTTACAAAGTGCATATGCCATTTATTGTGATATGAGAATTTGAATATCTTTTTGGTTAAGTGAGTAAAATATTTTCAGAACAAATTTGTACATTTTGACAAAATAAAAGGAGTAAGGGTAGGAGTGCAATGGCACAGTCTTGTAGGAATCCTCACAAGTGTGCTAGAAGTCTGGATTTGGGGTCTAAGAATTTGCATTTTCAACAAGTATTCCCAGTTTGTGTTGTTATGCAGGACACACTTGGTGTAGCAACACTTTTGAAGACTTTTCCATATAAAGAAGAGCTGTTAATTTGATAGTGAGAGTCAGCTTTGAGAGCCATCCTGGCTAGGGGCAATGTGATCAGTTTGAACTCTAGGCAAATTCATTTAGGAGCAATTTATAGATTTCAGGCCAACACTGCAAGCAGAGAGATAAGTGTGCAGGCAATTACAGTAATAGAGGTGAGAGGTAATAAGGTTTCTGAACTAGGACACTGAGAGTAGAAACAGGGAGAAGATAAAATTGAGGGACATGGTAAAAGTGGAATCAATCTGAGAAAAAAAGATAACAAACTAACACAAGTGTATTATCTAATGAAAATTAAACCAAAGGTTGGGAAAACTAATGGAAAATCTGGCCCTCTCTGTCCATGTAGTAATTTGAAAGTGTGAATTTCAATTAATTTTAATATATATGAATATATATATATGTATATATATATAAATAATATGCACAGCTAACACTGGGAACTTTCTGATACAACATTTCACAAAATAAAACTGTCTTGGAATGTTCTTAATCAAGTTTTCTAATTATTATTTCTAGAATGAAGCACTGGTGCAGGGAATCATGTGTCCATATGGTTTCAATAAATCTCCCCAATTGTATATAGAGCTTTATCCACATTAAGCAAATGCTTACACTTCATTTGTTTCCAGGTGAAAACCATTACTATCTATATAAAAATACATGTGATATTGAAGCTTATAATGTGGACATAACAGAAATGTATTTTCTTTACATGCTTTTGAGTTCCTATAGATTTCTATGGTTTTATACCTAATATAATGTCATCCAAAGAGGGTGTTTTGTTTGATTGCTTATATATTTCTTCATTGAACATTCCCTACTGGGCAATAAGTTTCTTAGATTTTAATAATACCCTGTTCACCCTTCAATCTGTATCACTAGATTTCAGTGCAGATACTGAATAAGCGACTGCAAAAAAAAAAAAAAGTATAAAAATGGCTCACAGAAAATCCTACTACAAATATGAACACTAACAATATTTGTGTAAAATAAATAAAAGGGTTAATGAGGAAAAGAAGAAATTTTTGACTTGCTAGTTGGTGGAATGTATAATTCTATGTCTACATTTGGTTTATTACTAGATAAGTACCAATAAGTTGTATACGAAATATTCAATCATTATTATGTTCTATCATATCTCCATATCATAAGCATCTTTCATATTACATGGTGAATTTGAAATAAAAAGTGAATTTTTTATGATAGGCAAATTTTCTTAATTAGTGTTCTATTGCAGTTAGGAGACACAATAACCAAGACACCTTTAAAAGGAAGAATTTAGTTGAGGGCTTGCTAACAGTTTCAATGGCTAGTCCACGATCATCATGTAAAGAATGTAGCAATAGGCATGCACATAGGAACTGTACTAGGGCAGTAGCTGAGAACTCACATCCAATCAGACATTCAATCACAAGGAGAGAGAGAGGGGGGAGGGAGAGGGAGGGAGGGAGAGAGAGAGAGAGAGAGAGAGAGAGAGAGAGATTAAGAGAGGAATTGAGAGAGAGATTGAAAGAGAGAGAGAGAACTTGCCCTGTTGTGGGATTTTGGAAACTGTAAGCTCAGCCTCAGTAATACCTTCTGCCAATAAGTCTACACCTCCTAATGCTGTCTAACAGTTTCATTAACTGGGGGCCATTCTCATTCAAGCCACCATACTAATACTGTGTATTTTTTTGCATTATGGTTTAGTTTAAATATACATTAGATTCTTTCACATCAGATCAGCTGACCATTTTCAAATACATAGATGTTTTTATTCTTTGTGGCCATCCATATTTCATTATGAAAAATAATTTCATTATACACCATTATATGTATCTATGACTAATGTATGTATGTGTACATATATGTATGTATATTAGAAAACAACACTCCCAGTAAGCATTACTTTCCTTCCTTAGTAGTATAATGTCTACAATTGAACATAAACATGGTTCAGTACAGAATTTCAGTTTCCAGTTCTTCAAAATGTATACATGTACAACCTCTAACTGGAGTGTTTAAAAATATATAATGGTTAGGAATATAAAATTTTAAAGGTGTTATTTTTACTTGTACCTGTATATGCATGAATATTTATGTGACTCTATCCTACATATGTGAAGACACGGATGGAGGCCAAAAGAAAGTAGCAGGTTCCCTGGAGCTGGAGTTACAGGAAGTTGTGTGCTGCCTGACATGGGTACTGAGAATTGAAATACTGAGCCATCTCTACAACAACAGGGTATAAAGTCTTAAATTATCAGTTAGTTCATTATGCTCAGTATCTTTGCTCAAAAGTGTCTTATTCATATTGGCTTTCCTATCAATAGAGTTACTTGCACTACTGTACTGTTACCAAACTTTCCAGAATAATTTCACACTGTTTTTATTTTTAAAAAAAATCACTGTTCTTTTGAGTATATACATTTTAAAGGATTATAGAAATGAACAGAGCCTTGGAAATCATATATGTGAATACTTTATTTTTTATGAATTTTTGAGGAATGATAGTAACTACATTCATATATTACATAACTTACTTGAAAAGGGCACCTAGGTGATCAATACACAAAATAAAACAGAGTCATATCTAGCACAATGATTTCTTCTATGCTTCACTACATCACTTGAAGATCTTGTAGCTTGCTTTTGGCCACAAGAGAATCTGTGTTTAATGGCAAGTCTAATTCATATTTTATAACCATCATATATTTTTAGGACCTAAAATGAAAGAGCAAAATGGCACTCCTAGTCAGCACATTGTTTCTGTGTCCAAATCCTTGAAAAAAATCAACCTAAGTTTGTAAATATATATTTTTAACCATTGGCTCTTGACATCATTGCTTTGAGGTCTGTAGTAAGGCAGAAGCTTCATGGATGAAGAATATGTTTTTGTGAGGCAGTATAGCCCATAGCAGCCAGAAAGCAGAAAGAAAGAAATGAAAGGGCTAGGGACAAGCTATACTTCAAGTGTATATCTCCAGTGGCCAAATTCTTCCAACTGGAACTTACACTCTACTGTTTCCATTGTTATCTGATAGCACCATCACATAAGGAGCAACCTTTGAACAAATCAGCCTTAGAGGAAATTTCCAGTACCAAGCAATAGCAATGTACATTCTGAAGAGGAACATTTTACACAACATGGTATAACCTCAATAACTAAAGAATTTTTATTGTTGATAGTATACCAGGGATTTTACCAAGAGTTATGGGATTTAAAGTCAAGTGTTATACCCTTAAGCAGCACTCCAAGCCCTGTGTTATAATTTTTGATAGTCTCACAGATAATTGATTGAATTTCCTCAATGTCTCTGCTGGTAGGAGTACAACCTTGTACAACCACTTTGAAAATCAATATGGTAAGAAAATTGGAAATCAATCTACCTAAAGACCCTTTCATACCACTCCTTAGCATATACCTAAGGGACACTCTGCTTTACCACAAGGACACTTGCTCAACTATGTTCATACCAGCTTTATTTAAAATAGTCAGAAACTGGAAGCAACCCAAATGTCTCTCAACCAAAGAATGGATAATATTTGGTACATTTACAGAATGTAGTATTATTCATTTGTTTAAAAATAGTACTGGAACTATGTAAAAATCATCTTGAGTGAGGTAATCCAGACCTAGAATGGCAAACATGGTATGTACTCACTTATAAATATACATTAGCTGTAAAATAAAGGATACTCATTCTACAATCCACAGTCCCAGGATAAGTAACAAGGAGGGCTCAAAGTGGTAGAGAATGCCTGCAAAACCCAGGAAAAGTGAAATAGAATAGATTTTACTAGAGGACTGGAGGTGGGTGGTGATGGCAACAGGAGGGACCATGTGAGTAGGTGGAGTGAGAGTATTGGAAGAGATTACTCGAATCTGGAGATATTTCAGAGGTGAGGTAGAAACCTAGTATAACAGAAACTCCCAGGATTCCATGAAGGTAACCCTAGTGAAGACTTCTAGTAATGGGGGATATAGAGCCTGAACCAGTCATCTTAGGTAACCAGACAAGGCTTTCAGTGAAGAGATTGGGATACCAAATTGTAGCAGGCGTTCTAGAACCACCAGTCACCAAATCATGGAACAGAGACTTATTAGTTATGAATGCTCAGCCTTTTCCTGTGCTTGTTCCATTAGCTATGATAGCTTAATATTACTCATTTCTCTTTATCTTCATGTTGCCTTGCAGCTTTTTATATAGCATGCATTCTGTAATTACTTCCTGCTTTCTCTGTCCCACATCTCCCTCTCTTGCTCTTTAGTTCTGTCTCAGGAGCCTACCCCTACTTATCTTTTTTTGTTTCCTGCCAGTCCCAACTAGTCTTCTCCTACCTAGCTATTTGTCACTCACCTTATTATTAGACAAATCAGGTACCTTAGGTATCCATGGGGGAAATACTAACACATCTTCACATAGTTAAACAAATGTAGTATAAACAAAAGCAACACACCATTACATAGTTAAAGTAATATTCTACAACATAAAAGAGTGTAATACATCTTTATATAGTTAAAATAATATTTCACAACACTAACCCAGTCACAAAACCGTTGACCTACAAATTGCCCTGCCTGCAGATGTAATAGGGTAAAGATGGCACAGAACTTGTGGGAGTAGCCAACCAATAGCTGGTCCATCTTGAGACTCATGCAACAAGAAGTTTCCAAGAGGTCCAGGAATCCATGTCTAGATAGTCCAGAGACCTAGCATAGAGCCAAAAATGAGCAGTAACAAAACAAAAAGGATAGTCAGCAAAATAAATGATATTCTGCCATACATGTAGACTGGAGTCTAGCATCATTGGAGAGGCTTTATCCAGCAACTGGTGTAGAGACCTACAAGTAAACATTAGGAGAAGCTCTGGGAATCATGTGGAAGAAGGCTAGAAAGAATTATAGGACCAAGAGAAATCAATGAAGGGTTTTATGAGTGAGAGAAGTTAAGAATATCACATAAAACACATCACAGAACCAATTAGTCAGAACTCAAGCGTATTCACAGAGACAAAACCTACAGTTAGGGAGCCTGTATAAGTCTGACATAAGTCCTCTCATATGTATGTTATGATTGTACACCCTGATCTTATTGTGGGACCTCTAACAGTGGGAGCAAGGAATGCCTCTGACTGTTGAGAATTTTTCCTTCTTCTTACAAGGTTGCTTCAAACTGCCTTAGCATGAGGGTATATACCTAGTCTTATTGTAACTTTTTATGCTGTGTTTGGTTGATATTCTTGGGAAACCTGTCTTTTGCTGAAGGTAAAGAAGGGAAGTGGATTTGGGGGAAAGGAAGATAGGAAGGGGACTGAGAGAGGATGGAGGGGAAACTGTGGCCGCGATGTAATGTTTGAGAAATAAATAAATAAATAAATAAATAAATAAATAAATAAATAAATAAATAAGTAAGTAAATGAAAAATAGAAAAAGAAAACAAGATAATACAAGTAGAGCAGGTGAAGTGCTTTAATAATGGAATAAATTAGACATTTAATTTATCCCATTTTATTCTGTTTTAATGGATACTATGATAAAATATTTCATTGACTTAAGATTTATGTATTTACTGTCAATATTGGCATGAAGAATCTAGAGTTTCTTGAATCACCCTCAGATCTTTAATTTTCTGATTTTTTATTCCCATCATGCTACAAATCATTGTGACTGCATTTAATCTTCTCACTATTGTGTTAGTTATTCACTCAGTATTCAACCCTACAGTGTATACATGTGCAATTTTATTTCTCACATGATGTATCCTGATTGTAGCTTCCCCAGCCTCTATTCCTTCCCATTCCTCCCTACCTCCCCTTCCATTGAGATTAAATTCCTTTAAGTTTCCCATTAGAAAACATTCATCTAAGGGATAGTAATAAAATAAAATTCAAGAGAAAACAAAAACTAGCCCATTGGAGTTGGAAATATATATATTATATAAACTATCAGTAGGAAAAGAGCTCAAAAGAAGACCCAAGAGTCAGAGACCCACTCATTAACCCACTCAAGAATACTATAAAAATGATAAAGTGAAAGCTATAATATATGCATAGAGGACATGCTGCAGACCCATTCAGGCCCTGTGCATGCTACTTCAGTCTCTGTGATCTCATATGATCTTTGCTTATGTTGATTTCAAGGACCCTGTTTTCTTGGTTCTTCTGTGCCTTCTGCCTCCTATATCATATGCTCTGGCCTTTTTAATTCAGGGCCTTTGCATATATGTGATACTTTATCTAAAAATTATTCTCTGCCAGGTGATCCTCACTTATTTCACTGAAAAAAAAACTAAGGTGTTCTGTATTCAATGGATTGTCACATTGGATTACTATAATGAGGCAGTTTGAATTAATTTCTAACTGCTTTTTTGTTAATTTGATTATTTCAGTTCTTTATTATTAAACTCTAATGGATGTTGTAGGCATTATCTTACCTTATACTCATTGCCCCCCTTTCCAAGTTATTTTACTCTCCTTTTGAGATAGCACTATACATTAAGCAAAATTTCCATCTTTTATAATAATATAACAGCTTTCTTTATTTGCCCGATTTCTATAAATTATGTATCTAGAACTTCCTTACTTATAAATAAATACTATGAAACAGAGGTAGACACATTCATCACAAAAAGTAAACAATCTGAGTGAATTTTTGCAAATATACTTTTCCAATTAGTAAAAAGATAAGAAACTTCAAACTACCTGGTGGCATTTAATTTGATTATTTTAAAGCATAGTTTCTTAGAGAATTCATTGTTGTCTCCCTTAACTTTTAAGGAAAATAGTTGCCAAACATCTCTGTTATCCAGAAACTGAGTAATCAGGATCTTTAACCCCGATAGCAAATGCTATGAATAGTTTTATGAATGAAAACATACATATTTCAATGAAGCAATAATGGGTATTAGACCTAATTAATTTTTTATCTGTTTATCCATCTATCTCATAGGAAAAATCAAATGTTACTTTAAATTTTTGTTCTACAATATTTGTTTATAACTATAAAGAAACCACATAATTTATTTTCAGGAGTCACACATGCACCTGATTGCAGTTCTTTCCATGGAAAGTAAATCAAACGTCATACTGAAAATGTGAATTATGTGAAGAAATTAATAAAATTTATGAACTGACATTACTAATAGAATAAAATTATGTGAAGAATACAATTGCTTCATAAAATCATTAAGAAATATGAATTTTCCAATTAAAATATGTGGTGGATATTTGTAGGTACTTTAATATTAAAATGATGTTTGACACTTAATATAGGCATGATGCAGTAGATCCCTCTTTATAAAATAGACCAAAATTTAATTCATGTTCCCTAAATATATGCCTATTTGAAAGCAAGTAGAACTGATTTATTCATACAGTGCCCCCAGAGGACATTCTTTATTTGACCAAGAAAAAGCAGATACAATTCAGTATTTTTCAGAAAGACAGTGAGGAGATATATATTGTTTAGGATTCTTAAAGTAATTTGAAATAGACTAGCTATGAAGTAGAAACTGGTATTTGATATGCTTTGTAATCATATTTTCTCTGTTTCTTTTTGCAGATTAGAAGTAAATGTAACTATGTGACTTCAAGTTGCATAAATGCTTTATCAATTGATTGGTACTTTTATGTAATGAAAAAATAAGAAATTTCACTAGTGGACACTCAATATATGTGGAAGTTATTGAAACACGGAGTTTATTTCAATTTATAAATAGCCATGATATTGATAGAAATAATATAATATGAATAATGAAAAATTAAACAACACATTTTAAAAGGTATACCATAAAGTAGAAAGGTATGAAGATCCAGTTATGGTTAATTTTATTTTTTATTCATTTATGTATAATAAGAATGGAAAACAAACCCTCCTTCATGCTGTAGAATTGTTCCACCACTGACTAAGCTATAAATAAAGCCCACCTTAACTTTATTTAAACTTTGACCAATATATAGGTAAGTAAAATAATTTTATGTCATTAAATGTATATTTATGTTTTATTTCCTTAAAAATCTTAAAAGTAAAATAGAAATCAAATTGAAAATTTACTGACTTATAATAAGGAAAAACATAATCAAACATCTTTATAAAAATTGCTTTGAAATTAATAAAATCAAGTCATCATGAACTACTAGTTCTCATATCAGAACTATTTAATAAAAATATATTTCAGAAAACTGTAGTTTTAATGTATACTCTAAATCTATCAAGTATAAATGTTGGCAGCAATGTAGAAAAATATTCAGAAAGAAAAAGCTTTATGAGAAAATTATAGTGAATTCTAATGAGCAATGTGTGGTTGAGAAAGACAGATGAAAAAAGTAGGGAAACTGTGGTAGGCATTGAAGTCATAAATATCTTGGATCCCTTACATAAGTTTCTTCCGGTTCACCTTAAAGATACACAATTCGTACATAGAGTATAACTGAAAGAGTAACTGATGGGCTTGACATGAGACTATATACTTGATTAAATGCTGAAAAATTGCTGGCTTTTCATCAAGTTCATATACATTATCAAGCATAGAAGTTTTGGTCTTGCTGATAAACCAAGCCAGGTAACTAGGTTGAGTGGTGGGCCTCAATTTTCCATGTTCATAATAATACTCTGAATGATATTTTTGTGTATTTTTTCTACAGTATGTACTCAGAGACATTCCAAAAAAAGTCTTTATAATGGTGTTAAAGGATTATAGGTAGAAAAAGGTTTTCTCATACAAAAAAGAACTGGTTTATACATTTAGCCCCATGTATTCTCAAGAAAACTCTGTTTCAATAAACCACATATATAGGAAATACTTTTGGTAAATTGTTGTATCATTCACATAAAGAAATAAATACAGTTGATCTCAAACTTTTTTTTTTATTCTGGTGATAATAATGAACTATCCTATTATTTATTTATTTGCATTAGGAAGAATGGAAGTCTAGTACTTAGTATAGTAGTTCCCTTTGGATTTATCCATTAAAAAATGTTTGATCTTATTTGCAGCTGATGATTTTAAATTTGCTCATTCTATTGAAAAAATTGAAAAGTCTTTTATAAGGTCGAAATGGAAGTGAATAAATATCCTAAAAAATAGAAATTACAAGAGCATGTATATCACAAGAAGCATAAAAAATGTCAAGAATATGAATGATACTGATATGAAAAAGTAAATAATGAAAAATAAGAAAAAAACATTTGTTAATGCAGCTCAAAGTGAACTTGTTTAGCATGTACAAGATTATCAAATCAATTCAATGCAATTGGGAACTCAATACAAATGATAAGAAACAAAAAGAAAAATAATTGTTTAGGTCATATACAAAATTAGGATTTAATAATATTCAGTAAAGATTAATTTTATAAGTGTATTGAGATTGGATTGGATTGTATTTATAAAAGGAAACTAGTTTGAATTGATAATTTATATACCTGATATGGTTCACATAGGATGAAAATGAATTCTTAATGTTGGGACAACACTATTTCTTTAAAGTGAAAGAATTTAATTTTATTAAGTTCATTTCATGTTTTGTGAGTATGAGTGTTACTCTTGCTTGTATATAAATGCACCATGGTTCATACAGTGTCCACAGAGGCCAAAAATGGCATGAGATTCCTGAAATTGAGTTAGAGTAGATATAGCACCACACTAGTGTTGGGAACTGAACCTGGGTACTCTGCAAGAGCAAAAAATATTCTTAACCACAAAACTATATGCCCAGCTACTGAAGTTATAAGTTTAAACAAAAGTATGTTCTGTAAAGGAATAGGGCTTGACTAACTAATGGTATGCTGTGACTTGGAACCATAGAAGAAAATATATCCCAAATGTAACATGTTAAATTTTTATAAAAATTGCATATGACATTAAGACTAGTTTAATTGCTTATGAGAACATGGATAAGTTACAGAACACATGAAATAAAAGATTTTAAGTGCCTGTTAGAGATAATAATCATTTATCCATAGTGTTAAAAGATAATTTATGATGATTTTATTTAACATATTGCTATCACGTAAAGCACAAAATAGTTTAGAAGTAGATGTAAAGCAAAACAAATAAGGTTTAATGATAAATAATATTATTGTTTTGGTAAAATATCAGAACAAAAATTCTTTCTCTTATAAAAGAACTAAAAGTTAATTTATTTTAATCATGGTAAGTTCATTTACTAACCTCAATGGATAGTTTTATACTGAGTAAAAAGTCCTAGGTTTTCAGATTTTCCTTAGTGGTTGTTTACATACATGATTTCATCCCTGGAATATGATTTAATATTAACATTAATACGATTTAATATGAAGACTAGACCCTTATAATTTCTATTCCTTATAAGATTTTAGATTACATTGATACATTTGATATCTGCTTGAGAACCCATGCTTGGAGAACAAGCATTCTCATCTTTCATATGCAAAATGTAAATATCTCCAAAAACACCTTTAAAGTAATTTATCACTGGTGCCATAGATGCTTTGATTTTGAATCTGTATCTTTAAAATATTCACAATGAAAAACTACTTATTTCTCAAAGAATAAAGTAAAATGTTATCTATGTAGATAAAACATCCATTCTTAAGTCTACTGGTCTTTTTTGTGCATGCAAAAGACTAATTCTGTGTGATGGACAGCCTTTCTGTTTTGTGAACAGATATTAACTTGAGAATGTCAACCCACTCAGCTATACTACATTCCTCTACACCAAAATAATCTATTCTGGCCAAAGTGTGCCTACTGATTAATGTCAGTGACATTCATAGGGAGGGTAGACAGCAATTCATAGTAGGTGGGGAAAGCCAGAAAAGGCTCCATTTTAAAACTCTAAAGTGGGTAAACACTTTATTCTTGCACTTGGAATAAAATGGTGTTGATCATTACTGACTTATAAGTCTCCTCAGCATTTTATTTTCTTTACAAATAAATTGAAGACTGGCCACAGAGAGAAGGGAACTCTTTCATGCACTATAAATGCCCTTCTGTCGGAAAAGAAATATAATTGTATAGTGTATGTCATTAAGAAGGATGATGAGGAGGAAACAGTGCTACAATGAGGTTTTCTACCTCCTTCCAGAGGTCCATACCTACAGACCTGCAGTTCCAGACTGCTTAGCTGCCCACTGCTGCTTAGGCCCCCAAAATGACTCAGACACTTATATTAACTTCATGCTGTTTGGCCTATGGCTCAGACACATTGCTAGCTAGCTCTTACATCTTAACTCAATCCATTTCTATTAATCTGTCTGCCATGTGACCTGTGGCTCATCTGTGTTCCTTACATGTTGCTCCTTTGGGCATCTGGCTCAAACTGTCTGTGACTCTGCCCTCTTCCTACCTATTCTCTGATTTCCCCGCCTAATTTTTCTATGGTACCTGCTATGGCCAAAACAGTTCTTTATTCATAACTTATAGAAAGACATTCCCACATCACTTCTGCTTTTCTGTCTAAACAAAAGGAAGGTTTCAATTTTAACAGTAAAATTACATATAACAAAATAGCTATCAAGCGAGAATTACAGTTGCAATAACTAGTCTATTTATATTTAGCAAAAGAAAATACTCTATCATCTACCTTATCCTTGTAAATCTACAGTTTCATATAGAAAGACATTCCCACATCAAAACAGAAGAAAAGGAAGAAGGAGGAGGAAGAAAAGAAAAGATGTAAACCAATTCTCTTGATTAGACGACACATAGCAATGCATGGTGCATGACTGACTGATACAGAGGGTAGTGTAATCATTTTCATAGAAAAATAATGGTTTTAAGTCATTTGTTTTGCTTGCATTATCAAATCATGCCATTATAAACATAATTACAGCAAGTACCATTAATGGATTTTTTTTTTCTCATTACAGTTATACTGATTTTTTTTCAAATATCTACTACTCTTTACAGCTGAATGTTATATATTATGAAAAACTTTCAAAAACTTCTGCAATTTTTTCCAGAGCTATGGTTAATGTCATTTTATAGCAGTTAATTTTTATTATAATATTAAACAATACATATATACACACAAATATGTGTGTATAGATACATTTGTGTAAACTAAAGCATTTAAGTTTTTAAAATGTTAAATATGAAATTTGGCTATACTTAATTGATTTCATTTTGCTCTAAGATATTACTTCCAAACTTATATTCCTATTATATTTATAGAATTTAGAATAATGTTGCTCCAAAGATTTGCATATCCTTAGAACCTAAACTATATTATGCAACCTATACTATGTTAGATGACAAACAGGGTTTTCTATAAGGTTTGGGATCTTGAGATTATTGTATATTATTTATATTTGGACAGTGTAGTCACTAAGATCTTTATAGACTGGAGACTGGAGAACCTTCAAAAAAGGAACTCTCAACTTTGTTATTAACCATACCATAGAACACATGCTGAATTAGCAAAAATAATGATTTAACTTTATTTTTTAATACTTAAAAAACATAAAATATAAGTGAAATTCATTGGCTTAGAGTATGGCATCCTTATTTGACACTATGGAAGAAGAATTATATCTCCTTACAAACAAGAACAGTAGTTCTCAGATTTTAGCTTGCACCAGAATCACTTAAATGCTTTTTCTAAAACATACAGTTTAGAAAGTTGAAGTCATTTTCCAGGAATTTAGATTTCTAACAGATTCCAAGATGAATCTATTGCTTGCAACTGAACTTTCTTTGGGCCACCAGCTCCCAAATAATGACCTTCTTAAGTATGAAAGGTTGGGTTTAGCTTAAGCTTGCATACTACTAGCACTTAAAATTTAACTAAACTTAGTTATATTAATCTATTCTATGCCATGTGACTCATGACCTCTTCTCTGTACCGTGTATCAGACTTTATCCACATCTGTCTGGAGAATCCTCCACCAATCTAAGACCCCCCCCCCTCCAAGTACCTGTCTCTCCCCTGGATATCCTGTTTCCTCTACTGCATAGCTATTGATCATTTAGCTCCTTATTAAACTCAGATGGTACTTTAGGAAGATGAGCTAAGCCAGACATATCTTGCAGGATACAAGAATATTATCCAACAACAGCTGCTGGTGGTCTGGAAATTATAATTTGAGAATCAGTAGACTGGGTAATATTTGTGAACAATAGTTGTCAAAAATGGGTTTCACCCTTGAAGATGGTTATAGTGATAGTGATGATAATGATGACATTAATGATGTTAATACATACAATCTTTTACTTTTAGAAAAAATTAAGAAATACAAATATCAACGGCTGAAGAGATGGCTCAGTGATTAAGAACATTACCTGTTCTACTGGAGGACTCAGGTTTTATTCCCAGTACTCACATAGCAGTTCAAAACTACCTGCACCTCCAGTTTCAGGAGATTTGACACCCTCCCATAGACATAAGTATATGTAAAGCAAAAATTCATATAAATAAAAAATATATTTTTGAAAACTATATCTGTAGTAGGAGGTTTCTGGCCCGGACTTTTGGGCCTAGTCTCAAGGTTTAGGACCACAGACCCACTGACCCGCAGACCCTCAGAGACACACAGATGCTTTCAATAATTTTAGGCTGATTGGCCTAAGGCCCAGGCATACAACTTGCTAACTCTCTACCCTTAATCTAACCCATTACTCTTATCTTGTTCAGCCAGTGTCCTCTGCTTCTTCCAGCTTCTCTCTGGCATTCTGCTCTGTGCTTCCTGTTCTCATTGTTTTCTTAGTCTGGTAGCCCCACCAACACTTCCTGCCTGCCTTTGACCAATCAGCACTTTTTATTAAACCAGTGGGTGGGACAATTATTTATAATGAAACAACACAATCTCCCACATATATCAAGGAAAACACCACTCCATTTAAAATATAGTAGGAGCTACTGTGGCTAGAAAGATGGCTGGGTGGTTAAAAATTCTTGCTCTTTTTCCAGAGAAAATGAGTTTAATTTCCAACACTTATGTAATAGCCCACAAGCGTTGGTAACTACAATTCCAGGGGATTGGTTGCGGTTGCCCTCTTCTGGCCTCCGTGAGTGCCAAGCAAGCAAGATACATGCAAACAAAGTACTGATATACATAAAAGTTTTCTATAATGGGCATTAGAGTGAGGATCAAAGAGTAATATTTTAAAAGCAGCACCTTTAAAACTCTGCAAGTATATATACAGTTAACAATTAAATATTTTAAAATTTAATTTAATTTTATTTTATGTGTGTGAGTATTTTGCTTTCATATATGTCTGTGTGTTGTATGGATGCCTGATACCAATAGAGATCAGAAGATGACATGAGATCCATTGGAATTAGAGTTATAGACAGTTATGAACCATTGGGTAAGTTAGAAATCAAAGTTCTTCTGGAAAAGAAACAAATGTTCTTAACTACTAAGCCATGTCTCCAGAATTATATTTAAATACTTTATCCTTTTTTATCCAAAGGAGCTAAGTAATATCTAAATATAATTTATCAAGCTTTTAAAAAATATATTTTTTTGTTTTTAAGGAAACAACAGGACCTTCATTAGGCTGTTTTCCTTGCTTTCAAATACTATACTTCATCATTTGATACATATTTTTATTGTACTTATATTGATTCACATTTATATATTATAGGAGCCTTTTATATTAATGGTTTTTGATATATAAATATGTGAAGGCACACATCACATGCTATATACAGTGTATCTGTATTTAGAAGAGCAGGTTGTGAGTTCATTTTTTGAAAATATATCCATGTGTTTATGTTTCATTCTTTGCATAACCAATATTAGATGTAGATATTTTAATATAAACTCTAGTTTATGATGCTATCTTTTAAACTATTTTAAGAGTTAAAGTAATCTGTGACTACCTATCTATGTTCTGAAGAAGGTCAAACTCTTTATTCCCGATCTCCTCAACTCTTAATAATAGTTACACCATATAATTTTGTTGAGATTAAATTATAAAATACTCATAGGGATTTTAGCACATTTTGTCTTTATGATACTCATTACTACTTTTAGCTTTCTATAACTATATTTTCCCCACTTGTATTTTTAATCTAATGCTTCTGATTCCATGGAGCTCTAATTCAATTAAAACATTTACTTCATAACATAACATATAATTTTACTGTGCTAAATGTCTAAGCATTCCTGTTAATATTTTCGAAAATTATAGCTGTTATATAGCCTCTCCTGTTTGAAACATAGCTTTTTCTTATTGAAGACTTTGGTCATTACAGATGATGTTTATCAAAGAAGGTCAAATTCAGAAATAATTACACATAAGCATTTATTGACAGATTCAACCATGGAATGATTATAAAATTCCTGCTATGTTCTATGAACATAGAGTTCTGTGATGAAAATCAACATATAAACAACATGCCACTTTGCTCTTTTTATTCTAATATAGTGCCTTTTCTCAAAAATTATCTAAAATAAAGAATTGTACTTACATAAAAATAGGTGATAATTCAATTTTATTTAACATTAGTTTCTAACATTTTTTAGTTATCACAATGTAAAACAGGCACACTTGATGACAATTTATATTCTTTCTTTTTACCATTTTAATAATCTAATTGTCTGTAATAGTAAAATTGTGTTTTAAATTAGGTAGTACATATTTAGTCTGCATCTCCATTTCTTAGCATACAATGACTAAAACACTGAATTATTTCTGTATGCTAATCAGGCATCTGTGATAGCAAGGACTTACTTGTACATTTGGTATAGGAACTGGTTGCCAGGAGAATAAATCATGTGATTAAATGTTGGAAAATTCAGTCTTACATACAAACACTAGGGAAGAAGAAAAAAACCCAAAGATTAAATTGATCCCTAGTGTTCAATGATTTACTCAGCATGCCTATAGAACAAAGCCTTCATTAAAATTCTCAGGTGTAGAGTTCATAGAGTTTCTGGGTTACTTAACAAATAGAGTTAGGAAAAGAGTGATAATCTTAGAGGCCCTGTAAAAGCTTCAAGACACTTTACAAATGCTCTGCCCCACAGATGCCTTGTCAGTTTCCTCACCTGTATCTCTTGAAATATCCTTTGTGATTAATAAAAACATAAGAAGAATATTTTCCTGATATCTATTATTAATTACATCAAATTGTTAAAGCAGAGAAGAGATTGTTGGTAATCAGGTATGTAGACTGTATGTCAGAAGTAGAAATCAAAACCTGGGATCATGATTGGTATTTCATGTCTAGAGATAAGTCTTATGGAATATCCCCTTACTGTGCGGAGTATGCATTAATTCCAGTGCAGTGGAATTACATAAAGAAAATTTGAGAAATTCAATTTATATTAGAGAACTGTCTGTATGTTCAGAAAAAAAAAACTATTCTTTATAGCCACTGAGAGTTAAGTTGCCCTGTCTTGTAGAAACATGGTTTGTGAAGAGAGAGGATTAAAAGGCAGAAAATTGAAACCTTTGATTACAATAGGTTCGTGGCCACACATGACATGGAACACAAATCGAGTGACACATTTTGAGATGATTTTAAAAGTCTCTTTAGTTTCCATGATTCTTAGTGTGTGTGTGTGTGTGTGTGTGTGTGTGTGTGTGTGTGTGTGTGTGTGTGTGTGTGTGTGTGTGTGTATAGGAAGAATATATATATTCTTCCATGTTTTCTTCCACGTATAAGATTCATTCCTGTTTAACTTCCTATGTTCTAGCATGCCTTGTGACTACACACCCAGGTCTCTCACATAGCCTACCTTAAGCTAATAAATAATCATAATCATTTCCTAATCATTGTTAAATAATCAGAACTAAAATAAAAAGAGACATAATAAAGGAATCATAATCCTGATTGAAGATGTTTATTTAAAGTAAACCTCCTCATCAACTTTCCTTTATGTAATATCCAAGGCAGAATACATCCATTTGTCAGTTTAGAGAAGGTATGTGGTGTTAATGTCTGAAATACAGAAGTTGCAGAAATAAAGTGGAAATATTTTCTAAAATGACAAAATAGCCTTTTTTTTTTGTAGCCAGAAGTTTTTCTGTGTCTCTCAGCCACTTGGTCTCAAATAAACATTCAGAGGCTTATATTAATTACAAACTGCTTGTCAGATGGCACAGGCTCATTATTACCTAGCTCTTATAACTTAACCCACTCTTATTAATCTTTTTGGTACTTTCATATCTTGCTTCTTTGGCAAGTGGATGATGTTGCCCAGACTCTGTCTACCTTTATTCTGTCTCTCTTCTTGGATTTCCCACCTAGCTGTAAGCTGTCTTTCCATATGTCAAAAAACTTCCTTATTAGCCAGTGATTGCAACACATATCACAGTGTACAGAAAAAAACAATCCCACAACAAATTTTCATATTTGTATTACATAGTTACATCCTATACTCGTGGAATTATACTTTTTCCCCATTTGTAAGTGTCTAGTTGGATATCCCAAGGTTACAGGAATTTTGGAACAATAATTTGTCATGTGGAATGACCAGGATATTACATCAATTTTATAATATGTGTTCTGTGATATGCACAATGATTAATGTTCAGAGTTTGCCTTATCCTAGAACTTACATCTATTAGATATTACCATATATGAACCAAGTGGTTTGCGTATACCCTAAGTTAAGGATCTTAAAGTAAGATATTTATTTGTGATTGTTCACATTGTCCCTGTTAGATCACAAGGGTGGTTACCAGTCGGAGGCCAAAAGACTACAGCTAGGTAGTATGTAACAGACAAAGTGGAAAGAAGCATGAGGGAAGGAATTTAGCAGCTTGTAGCTATTGTAAAGACAACAACAACATTAATAATAATAATAATAATAATAATAATAATAATAATAATCTCCCATAAGGTCTCCAGATGGAATACATAATCTTCCTACCTATCTTAGACTTCCAACTTTAGTAAAGAAGACAATAAGTTGGTGTTTTATTTTGTTTATTAAATATTTTTAGCTGATATTTAAAAATAAAAAAGACATACTTATGGTCTAATATGGAGGTATATATAAGCATTATGTGTTATTTACATCAGACTTGCGCTGTTTTGAAATGCTAAGTTAATTGTAACACCATTGAGGTGACACAGCATGGCTATTGATATTCACTAATCATATTATATAAATATTTACATGACCCAGTGACCAATTTTCAGAATTCCAACTTACAGGACAAAAGAAGAAAAATGAAACCAAATATTTAGATACATACTATGGAAATAGATATCTTGTCCTTATTCCTTCCCTCTTCTTTATTCCCATTGCTATCTTAATACCTGATAACTGTTTATTTGAAATTGCATAGATTCCTAGAATGCATCCTCCCATCCTTCAAATTTTATGCTTCTTCAAGTCCTTTATGTTTTTAATTATTATATTATTTTCTGTCAGATTTAAATGTTTCTCTATTTACTTGTTAAAACATCTTCATGGCTCCTAAATTTCCATAGAATAAACTGGAGGTCTATGAAATTCCTCCATAATACATCCTTGTCTTTCTTGCCTTTACACATTCACCTCTTTCCAAACTATCTGGTCCAAACTTTTACCACTATTATGTGTCTCTAATGGACTATAGGCCTCTTCTTACTCTTAGTCACTATACTTTTTTCTTGTTTTTAATATGAAGATTATTTTTTAAGAGTTAAGTTCACTGATTATCTATGATTTGCCTAAATAGTTAGATCTGACAATGCTTTTATTTAGGTACTAATTTCACCTTTGCATAATTCGATTTTAAAGTGAATACCATTGTGATCACATGTTCGTAATTTGGTTTTAGCTGCTTAGATTACACAGAGTGTGTGGTCATTTGTAGAAAGAAAACATCATATTTTAGTAGAGCTTGTGTTTTCAGAAACAAATACCTTATTTCTGTTGGTAGAAGCTTAATAAATTCTTGATAAATAAACTCAATTGATCACTGGTCATCTCAACTCATATTAAGACATATGACATGGTATGCCATAATTTAAGGTGTAGGAAACAATATTTAAAAATTTTTGTTAAGGCAAAGCTACTTTTTATTTTTCAAAACAATGTAACAAACTGCTAAAGAATGCCATTAGCGTATTAGAATTACATGTTCAGCATGGAGATTATTATGTTCTTTGAATTCTCTTATATTTTAAATTAGAATTTGTGAAAGAACAAATAAAATGATGATTTACATAAATAAAAGTTATAAAGGCTATTTTCTACTTGTAAGATAGAATTACCTCAGCCAAAAATTATTGTTATTTTTCATGTAATCTATTATATTGTTTTTAAAACAAGATGATTTTTATAATTTTTAAAGGTTTAATCAATTATTCAGAGTTCATTGTAATATGATAAGAATCTGCTATCTCAATAATTTTAATCTCTATAATTTTAAATGATACTTTTGAAATGACCTTGAATAATGTGATTTTTTAAAAAAATATTTTTTAACTGTGAACACAGTAGCAAAAGCATTTTTTACATGTATCATTCATGAAATTACAACATATTTTTATGGAATGGAAACAGTTTTTAGCACTTTCTTTAGAAATAAGCTTAATGGTAAATTTTTGAATAAGTCCTATATTCTTACATTTTGACTTCTTGCAGAGAAAATTAGTATCATGAGCTCCTAAACCTCTTTTATTGCCAAACTGCTATATGATTTGGGGAAATTAACCATGTTAAGGTTTCCTTCATTTAGATATAAAATGGGATTAATTATATAGTTAATTTCAGGAGTTGTCATACAAATAAAGTAACAAGCACAATGTCTTGATTGAAATAAATGTTCAAAGAAGATGCACTAGAAATATTACAATGATATATATCTCAATCCTCCTTGCTTTTTTGTTAAAAATACAGTGCTTTCTACTTAGGCAGTGTTCTGTAAATACTGCTTACTACATTTGTAATATAGCCTTAAAAATAATTAAATTACAATCTTTGAAATTAGGGTAATTTACAATTTGACGAAAGAACTATGGCAAATCAACAACTAGTTCTAAGGAAGAAGATTATTGTTTGGTAAAGTAAAAGTTTATTACCAGTGTAAAGAAAGAGAAATGAATTTCATTATCTGAGCTCAGGCATCACGAGCAATGATAACAAGAAAGGCTCTGTGTAGTTATTGAGAATGAGACTAATTTTAACAAAGAAAATAAGGGAGATATGAAAGGAGTAGTAAAGGACAAAAACTGACTAAGAAAGGAACATGTGAATATTTAACTAAAGCAAATAGTGTTCATTCAAGCTTCAATTATTTTTTTCATCTCTAAGTTTAACTTACTGATTGCAATTATTTTCATAAGTTTTTAAGTTTTACATATTTTTATTTATTTAAGTATGTTTTTTTTGTTTTACTCACAAAATTGGTATAGGTGAATGATATGTGAATGCCTTTCTGTATGCTGTGAATATCAATCTTTAAATAAAGAGGCTGTTTTGGGCCATGACAGGCACCATAGAAGAAGTAGGAGGAGAAATCAGAATAGGTAGGAAAGGAAGGGTGGAGTCAGGGAGACCAAACAAGCCGCCCAAGGAGCAACATGTAAGGAACACAGGTGAGCCACGGGCCACGTGGCAAACAGATTAATAGAAATGGGTTGATTTAAGATGTAAGAGCAAGCTAGCAATGTGCCTGAGCCCTAGGCCAAACAGCATGAAGTTAATATAAGTGTCTGAGTCATTTTTGGGGACCTGAGCAGTAGTGGTTGGCAGCTAAGGGGTCTGGTGTGGCAGGTCTGTGGGTCTGGGCCTCTGGCTGCCTGGGACCAAGAAACCTTACTGCAACAGGTGAATTATAAAGATTCCATAAAAATGAATGATGATTGTATTTGTTTTTTAAATGCTTTGTATGATTGGTGCCTAGCTCAGTTGTTAAGGAAACAGATTCAGAGACTCACAGCCAAACATTAGGTGGAGTTAAGAAAATCCTGTGGAAAAGAAAGAAAAAGGATTATGGAAGCCACAGGGGGCAGGAATATCAAGATAAAACACAAAACAATAACTGATCTTGGTTCAGGGGACTCTCAGAGACTGAACCAACAGCCAAGGAGCCTGCATAGGATTGACCTAGGTCTTCTGCACATAAATTACAGTTGTGTACCTTAATCTTCTTGTAGGACTCCAAACGAAGGGTGCAGGGGCTGTCTCTGACTCTTTTCCTATTTTTTTGAGACCTTATTTTTCATTGCCATCTCTAGCCTTAACATAAGAGGATATGCCTAGTTTTACTGCAACTTGATATAACATGTTTAGTTGATATCCGTGGGAGGCCTGGTCTTTTCTGAATAGAAAAGAAACAGAAATTAATGGTGGTCAGAGAGGAGATGGAGGAGGGACTGAGAAAAGAGAGGGAGACAGCAGTTAGAATGTAATAATAATAATAGAAAAACATAAATAAAATCACAAATAAACAAATAATAAATAAAATGCTATGGATATGTTTTAAAAGTGCATAAACAATTCTGGAATGAAAAAATAATATAATTGGACTCATAAGGCATATATGGTGACTTGGACAGAATGTCTGGTCCACTTATGATCAGTTTGGATCAAATCTTATATTTGGATGCCGGAAATCTTAAACATAATAAGTACAATCTTTGGTTCATTCTATGAAAAAGGCAAGGCAATTTACAAGGGAAAAATATAAGAAATTAACTTAGGTTGAAAAACTCTGGGAAGGAAAAAAGAAAATTTCTGACATACAAACAGCAAAAAGGAGGAAATATGAGGACGAAAATTTAACAAGAGAATAGTATTTATAATCCTGTGCTCATAGTAGTAGAATCAAGTTATAATGCTTACATGAAAAGAAGAAAATTCATCTCTGAACAATATATACTGTTTTAATGACAAAAATTTAATAAAATTATTATTGATGTATTTGATGGTTATTATGTTTATGAATATATTTTAATACATTTTGGGTGCATAATTTATGAGAGATTCTAAGAATCATTTAATATATAAAAAGTCAATTATTAATAAACAAGTGATGGAATTGGGATTTGAATCTTGCTCTGTAGAGCAATGAAATTTCTTAGTCATTTAAGTGTTTCAACTGCAGAGGCTAGCCAGTTTGCTGAATTTTACAAAATGAAAAAGAATAAATATTTTTGGAAACCACTTCCTTATCTTGAAAACCTTCCTATAAGTGAAATAAGTCTAAGTTTCAACCTACTCGAAAGTTGAAAATATAAAATACATCAAATTCATGAATATATACATATAGTATATATATACTGGTATATAACACACAGTAATATTTCAAAGACACATAGATGTGTTACTATGATAATTTCACAAACTCCAGTATTCACACTACAGATGTAAGGCCAGATGTTAGATGTTAGCACAATGTGTAGTAATAGAGGAGAGAAGCCATACATTAAAGAAGACAAATCTCTATTAGACGTTAAGCAAGCCTACATATAGCTCCTGAGAAAAACTATATTTATTCTCTAAGCTGTCTGCTATACAAACATCTTTAAGAAGCTAATTTGGGACAACATTTTACTGCCTTCCAGATTTAAAAGTATATGAGTTACACATGGACACTTCTAACCTAACATATTTTGTACATAAATGCTTTTATCAGCATCATGCTGCAAGCTTATCTTGCATTATGCACTCTTTCATGTCATCATTCTACTTGATAAACTGCTATTTAGATTCCAATAGGGTTTATTAGAAAAATTTTAATCATAGTTCAGGTATCCTAGCAGTAAGTAGCATGGAATTCAAAGGATAAAGATATTGGAAACAAACTTTTATAGCTCTGAAAAATGTGTCTAAGATACCTTTTTGCGATACTTTAAAAAAAATGTATGGGAATATTATTTATGTTGATTTTCATATAACATTTTCATATATATTACAGCCTGACCACAGTATTCCCTTCCTCCTATCTTCTCAGTTTCCCCACCTTTGATTTATCCCAAATCTAGTCCTCCATTTCTCTTCAGAAAAGAGGGGGCATCCCTGAGATAGCAGCCAAATATGACATAACAAGATACAATAAGACTAGACACAAACCCTCATATCAAGGCTTGATGAGGCAACCAAGTAAGAGATAAATTGTCCCAATAGTGAGTAATAGGGTCATATACACTCCCCCTTTTCATTGTTAGAAGTCTCACAAGAACAAAGCTAAACAACTGTAACATATATGAAGGGAGCCTAGGTCAGTCCCATGCAGGCTCCCTGTTTGTTATTTCAGTCTCTGTGAGCCCATCAGCCCAGGTTAGTTGATTCTGTAGGTCATTTTACACTCTGGCTATGACAATCCTCCTCTTCCACAGATTTTTCTGAGCTAAGCCTAATGTTTGCCTGTGGATCTCTGTATTTGTTCATATTAGTTGCTGGATGAAGGTCGCTGATGACAACTGGGCTAGGTACATATCTAAGAGTATAGCAAAATATTAGGAATCCTTTCATTGACTTTTGGTTTTATCAGCAGTTTTTTTTTTTTTTTAATTCTAACCTAGGTCTCTGGGCTATCCACTATATTTTGTATAAAATTGTGCCAAACATAGTGACCTAATTGTAGTTCATATTCAAGTTTCTCAATTCGTAAAGGCAAAATAAATTCCAGTATATGGTGAGTCACCTGGCTTCCCTCCAAATTATAACAACTTCCTTAGGGGAACATATTGCTTAAAGCCCGAAGTTATATGGATGGAATCATTTTACTTCCAACTGTCATTACAAAAACAAACAAAAAATGCTTCTGTCCCTTTAAGGAATTCCTGTATGCCTTTTCCATTATAACTCTGAGGAATTTTACTGGCAAGGCAGTACTATATTTATCTTCCTAATTTTAAAGCATTTAATTACCAATAAGAACTGACACTGTCTTTTTGTCCCCTAGTGCACATTAAAAATTTTGAATCCCATCTTTCTGTAATAATTTAAGTTGATCTGGAAGGATAGAAAGTAATTATCTTTAATTTCTCAAACTAAAAATTCTAAAAATATTGAAATAAAAAAATCTAGTGGAGAAAAAGACAAAAGTGAATACATTTCACAAGCAAGAGAGGTGTAGCAATATGCGATTTTCATAAATATTTGAGGAGGTGTTTTGTGCTATAGTTGGGTTAAACCATACACTATAGTAATCCATATTTTATTATATCTCTCAAAGCTATTTCTCCCTTGAAATTTGAGTTTTTATTGCTTATGGAATGTTATTACTTTGAATGGTTTAATAAAACTATGAGCCACAAATACAACAATTACATAACTATGTTTTATCCCTCTAGTTTGTCTTCTAATCCAAATCCTGAATTGTTGAGTTAACCATGTTTTTCTTCTGAGTATATTAGCTGTTTAGTTTAGTTAAGTAATTTCTCTGAGACTCATTTACAACATCTATTAGATAGTGATAATAATGTTTATAGTTCTTATAAAGGCATTATGAAATAATCCATTAAACACACTTAAAGCAATTTATAAAAGTCTATAATTATTAGCTTTCTTTCCTTATTCCATTTTTCTTTCACTTTTATGTTCCTTTATTACCTTAATAAATATGTTTCTAGCTGCAATATGAAATTTAATAAAGGCTGTATTCTCATATGAAATAAATTTTGAAGCTTTTTGATAATTTCAATATTTTTATTTATAAAGTAGAATTATTGCATTGTTATCTATAAATATCAAAGACAAAGAAGGAGAGTTGTGTTTCATGGTTTTCAAACACTTTTTTTTTGAAGCTTGGTACTAACTTCTCCATTTCACCATATAAATTTATAAGTTTTTTGCCATTAGTGATCACCATCCATTGTTGACAATCCAGTATCTTTCCCAGTCATTATAAAAAGGATGCACTACATTACATGTTCACAAAACTTTCATGCCACCTACGTGAAAAAAATTTCCACTTTTAAAAGACAAGATGATGGCACTCATCTAGTAACCTGGTTAAAAGTATTTCTTGATTTTAATATTTTTATGATTATAATATAATTATATTAGTCATTAAAACTTGAATCACATCTGTTATAAGTTTCCCTGTATCAGTACTATCAAACAAATTTGGAAGTAAATTAATATACTTACAATACTCTGTATAATTATTCAGCTTATAAAGTCCATAAAAATGAAAATACCAGGCCTGAAGGGAGGGTTCAGTTGTAGAGAACACTTGTTGCTCTATTTTCAACACAGTGGGGCTCACAACTCTTTGTGCCTCTAATTACAGAGGATTTTTAGACTACTACATGATCCCTTGGCATACATGTGATAAATATGTATATTAGCAAAATACTTATACTTAAAAATACAAGTGAATTTATCTCTTAAAAATGATAATTTTATCATCTAAATATAGACGACACAATATAGAAGGCATGTAGAAATACAGGAGGTAAATTACCTAAAGAACTTTGAATCTTATAGATTTTATTTTTAATCCTGTCACTGTTCAAAATTAGAGAAATCACCTAAAACCTGTGAGCATCAGGATTGACATCACTAAGCAATTTTTAATATTTTCTGTTTCATATAATATTTTTGGATGAGATCAAGTGCATAAAATATGATATAGAATGACAAGTAGACAATTCATGTTCATAAATTGTGTTTTTACTACAATTAATAAGAAAATATACATATTCTTATAGACATGCAGTATAAAGGTGTTTACATGTACATTCACAGTTTGGTGAAATATGAGGCCACTGTAACATTTCAAAAGATTTTCAAAACTATTTGTTGAGCATAAAAAGTTGTTATACTGGGTATTTCTATATATTCAATCTGTCTTTTTCTTGCATTAAGTATCAGGCTGTGATGACACAGATATATTGTACTAATATAAATTTAGGTTGATGTTGAAGATTAATTAAATTTTGTGAGGCTGAATGAACAAAAATGCTAGTGAAGCTATTAGCACAGGCTATGGTAGATACTAGTCACTTTGTATTTATTGTTATATATGGAGCCTTTTCTGTAAGACAGATCTTAGAAAATACTATTCATTCCTGGGAAGAATTACAGATTCTTAATAATTTATGCAAATATGCATTGAAACATAATTGTGAACTATAATTTGTACTGCTCTGTATAGATTACTATGATCTTCATAGAAGAACTCTTGTCAATTAAGAATCATTTATGACTTAGGCTAGTAATTTCAGCATTAACTTAGAAGTCTCCTGTAATAAAATAATGATAAATTTCATAGTGATTCTTTACAAATGTAATAATACCATATAAATTTAAAAGTCTTATATCAGATTCACTTATATACTTATATAGAATATTACCCTTGTCTAATTGAAGGGGATAACGGATTACCAATTTATTTGAAGCAGCTCACAAGCAAAAAAGAATTCTATGTGCTTTACAGTTAGCCTCATTGAGTCTCTGGAATGCATATATACTTAACTAAGTCTCAGATTATATTCTATATATAGTTAAAATATTTGTCACTCTATTTAAAATGATAATTTTATATATTTACCATAGTGTACACATATACAAATTTCTATTGATCATTGCCAATTCCACTGATAATTATGAAAATATGTAAAATTTAAGATAGAGGATCTTATCCTCATAATGAGGATCTTATGTCAAGAATTATGTTAGCACACTAAATTGTCAGTTCTCACAGCAGCTACAGCCTGCCTCTGCAGCCAAGGCATTATGTCAGTGCCTGTTGCCGGGTGCCCTTCCACCTTCGGCTATGTGCACACTTTCAAACTGCCCACAAGGCAGATCTTGTTCTTTTTGCCTTTTTACTCCTCCTTTCTCTCTTCCCTCTTCCCTCTTATTCTTTGTCCTTGTCTCTTCTTTTCTCTCTTGCTTCTCTTATTCCTCTTGTCTGTCTGTATCTTAAGTCTCCACTCCAACAAGTCTTTCAATATTTTGCTCTACCTCCTGATCTCCCCCAATAAAACTCTTCACTAACATTGTTGCATGTGGCCTGTTTGCTTAGTAGTATACCTCGGAAGAGCCCTCCAAAAGGTACCCACTTTGCCCTTCTTTTTTATTTAACCTTTCATAAATTACATGTCTTGTTTTACATATGTTGTCACCGAACAAGGTTAAATATGCCCACTTTACTTATTTATATAGCTTGGTATAAAGTCATAACTAAGGTAATAATTTAATGATATATCATTTCAACATATGCTATGAATGACATGTTAATATATCAACTTGTCTTTTGAATGTTTGAGGTTATGGTGCCTCATGTTCTCTGAGAATTTATATGAACATTTTGAGATGTTCTGAATCACTTTCAGAAGATAAAATGCTTTTTAGGTAATGAGTCTAAAAGTCTAAAAGTAATCAAAACTTTGAATCTATTCTATAAAAAGTGGTGTTACAATGAAGTTTCCTGGCCCTGAGTGGCCAGAGAACCAGACCCACAGAGCTGTAGCCCCAGACCCCTTAGCCACCCATAGCTGCTTAGGCTCCCAGAAATGACTCAAAGCAGTTTGGCCTAAGTCTCAGGCACATTACTTTCTTGCTCTTTCATCTTAACTCAACCCATTTTCATTAAAATGTCTGCCACGTGGCCCGTGGCTCACCTGTGTTCCTTACATGTTTCTTCATTGGGCAGCTGGCTTGATCTGTGTAGTAAGAGGTTTCTGGCCGGGACTTTCAGGCCTAGCCTCAAGGTATAGACCTGCAAACCGACAGACCTGCAGAGGCACACAGATGCTTATAATAGTTGTAGGCTGATCAGCCTATGGCCCAAGCATATAACTTGCTAACTCTTTACCCTTAAACTAATCCATGACTCTTATCCTGTTCAGCCATGCAGCTCAGTACCTTTTCTCAGAGCAGCATAGTTATCCTCTGCTTCTTCTGGCTTCTCTCTGGCATGCTGCTCTGTTCCTCCGGTTTCTAGAGTCTTCTTAGTCAGGTAGCTGCGCCCATACCTCCTGTCTGCCTTTGGCCAATCAGTGCTTTTTATTAAACTCATTGGTGGGGAAAGTTGTTTACAATGGAACGACATAATCTCCCTACAGATCTGTCTTTGACTTCGCCCTTCTTTTCCTACCTATTAAGTGGTCCCTTTCTGAATCTGTCCCTCCCAACCTGATCCAGAGACAAGCTGAAAATTTTGTCAAGTAAGGAGAGAGGTAGTTTGATTTTCTATTTATCTCTTTGCCCTGTACTTTGACACCTATCTTTGCATACATCTAACGTGATTTTAGATTCCTCATGGCTAGAGGATGAAGAGAGAGAAGAAAAAAAAGGAAATAATACATTACTTGCTTAACTCATTATATGATTATTCTTTCTAGTGATTTTTAGAAACAATATCTACTCCATGGTCAATTATTTGACCTGTGTTTATTTCACTAGAAAAGGTTATCTCCATTTTAATTTCCTGGGGCTCTCTTGGTCCTCTGCTTTAGGAAAGTCTTCCTTCATTATTCTGCAAATATCTGTGGCCCTCCTACAGAATAGTCTTTATCTTGATTTCTGGGATTCTCCCTAGATTTGTATCCAATACTGATAGATACAGGATCTGTTCTATTTATAATGTAATATTCCTAATCAGCATTAGTAAAACACTAAACTCCCTTTTGCTTGGAATTCTGATCCATTCAGCTATATATCACAGATCTGTTTATGATTTTCCTCCCAAGAAGAGAAAAGGATTATCTCCTACCTTAGGATGAAAAAAGCAAAGCATCCCCCACCCCTCTACAAAGAACAAAATGAAGAGGCTCCTGAAACAGAAAATGCTATTTCTCTACCTTTAGACATTGTCATGCTCCCATGCGACAGTGTAAATATGTGTAAAATTTAAATCTCTACATGGCTTTTAGTATGTAGCTAATAATAATATCACGTAAAAACTAAAAAAAAATATATCATCAGAAGTAAAAAACATTTTAAATAATAACTAGATGCAGCCCAAGTCATTTTTTTCTGTTTTTGTTAGTGATATGCAATTTCAACCAACTCATTCAGTATTTTTCTTTGATTGTTAGAAAACCCATCTTGTAAGTAACGTGTGGATGTGGATATATTATGGCAATTTCTGAATTTATACGTATTTTTTCACAAGAGGGTATATATGTTAGTACAAATGTTATTATTTTTATGAATATTAGTTCATTAAAGTTAATGTTATATAAATATAATCTAAACAGTAGTTACTTAAACATAAAATATACAATTTAACAATATGTTAAAGAATATTATTACTATTGGTAGAATATAAAATATTTGCATGAGCAGGCTGTACTTACCTCATTGCTTGATATTTTTTATAATAATGCAGCCAAAATAATAGTTGAGTGTTTCTTTGTAATTTATTTTAATGCAATTATTCTTGCTATAAGAGTTTTATATTGATTATCTGATTTTCTGTTTGAATCATTAGTGGTACTCATAATGTTTAGTAGGAACTTACAAAATTATTGAACACTGTTTTAACTAGCTCTTCCCCATTTTTCTAAATATTATGAAGATATACATTTTAAATATTCTTTTTACAGAAATTCTCTAGTACTATCATATTTTAAAATAACATTTTCTGTTCTTTAGTTTATAAAGTATTGCTCTTCAATAGAAGATACAGTAGAAAACAGCATAAATTAATTCTATTTGAAATTTTGGCAGAAGAATAAATACTATTTTACATACACGATGACTCTAAGGGTTTAATTGTACTTTTATGGAAATATAAGACAATGAAAAGGAGGAATTTATCTATAAATTCAGGTTAATATCATATAAAATTTAAAACGTTTCAAGGGGAGAAATATAACTATTATAATAAAATTAAACATTTATGTATTGATTGGGTATTACATAGGACTGTATATAATGACTGATAGATAACTATAAACATATAAGGATATTATATAGGTCCTATATATTTACCAGTTGCAATTTTATTATTTTGAGACTAAGCTGAATTTGTATAAGTTGTTTTCTTTGGAGGAAACTAGGTGAAGGGTATAAAGGACCTCTCTGTAGTATTTGAAAATTCTTCTGTGTCCATAATTATAACCTCTTGACTGCTTTTTGGTTTTCTCACTTAATCAAATTTATAAGTTTTCACTTTAAGACATGCATTTTTTGAATAAAATTGTCACAAATTAAAGAATGACCTAAGGTCCATGGCATATCATTAGTGTCAAATGTGCTTAAATACACTTAAAAAAACATTTTGAAAAACATTAAGTTATAATAGTTTGCATATATACTATAAATAAGATATTCGTCTATTTAAGCAGAAAATTATTATGATTATCTTAAAATCAGATATGTTCATAGAAATATTTCATGTCTACATAGCTTTAATTTATATTCAAACCCTCAATATGAAAGATCAGTGCTTCCTGTTTCACAGATTTTAAATCAGCTTATTAATAGAAGAACATTTTAAAATTTAGCATAAAAGACAATTCTAATGCTATCTTATAACAGAGAGTTATATAATGCAAGTAGGATCATGGGATATAAATTTATTCATGCATTCATTTAAAAATACCTAACCATATATAATTCTACTTGCTTTATCTTTTTGAAAAAGATTATTAACCTCCTTTTCCTATGGAATGCAGTTTCTATTCTAAGAAGAAGAATAAACATATACTCCAGAATAAAATCTTTTGAAATATTATTCTGTCTAAAAAGTTATTTTAAAAGACATTAATAGGTAATTAAACAGGAAAAGACCTGGATATAAAAGTATGGTAATAATTAATAATTGTAACTATAAATATAATATTAACATCATTTTCAGTATTTAGAGCATTTTCAAGAGTAGAATCTATGTATGTCTTCTTTGTCCATATGTCTCATAGTTCTTTGCCAGGGGAAATGTTCCCTATATATCACTTGAATATATTACCATAAATTTTTGAGCATGACTCCCATGGAAATAGCCACTTAGCTTGGAGATCAAGTCATACATTCCCCTTATTTTATAGTTATGAAAGTTAATTTGGAAGTAACTTGTCCTAGCCTTCACAATTAATAATAATCTCAGCTCTGTACTGTGAGGTGAAAGTGAGACACTTCTACATATGATTATAGAACAATAGAAAATTTGTTCTGTGTCATGTAATAATGGTATAAAAACACATCAAAAGGTTACTGATATTCATATTCAGAAAGATACAAAGGTTTTCAAAATAATATGACTTTTGTTCTAAGATTTAAGTTAGAATATTATAATCATAGAACCAAGAGTATGCTTGGGAAAAGTAGTTTTCAGTATAATATTCTGAAAACTGTTACCAAACATTCTTGTTCATTTAGCTAATGGTAGATCTAAATATCTGAAAAATTAGATTTTTTTCTTCATAAGTAAGAAATGAGAGATTTGATTTTGTCATTACCATATTTCAAGAATAATCTAGATCAATAGATTATTTTCAAAAGTGGTTCATATTCAGTCTATATAAAACTTTTCCAAATACAAAAATGAAGCATGTATGTATATATTGAACTTTGAAAATAATAGAGAGCTTATAGAGATAAAAGGAAAATATATTTTGAATATACATTTCTAGGGAATGTTTTTCCTAAGCTATAGAAAATTATAACAGATTTAAGCCAATTAATCAATCCAGTACTACTTCAATAAAATGCACAGGGATATTTGTTAGTTTTTTTTTTTCTTCTTTAAATTTGACTATAATGAAGGATATTTAGACCGGAGCATGAAGATTACATTTTAATTCATCAAAATATATTTATAGATCATGTTTCATCTTATCAGTACAAATGGTTTCAGCATATTGATCTGAGAGCAGCATGGAGAAGTATATGGTAGAGTATAATCTCTTAGCATTGACCTTCTGAGATCCTCTTTTTAACCCATAATTATTGATTTATCTATATGACTTGGCATCAGATTCACCACTCTAATTAGCAGTATAATGTTCTTCACCAACTCCCACTTTACGTAGGACTCTCCAGGGAATTCCGTGCTTTCTTGACTGAGTCATAACTTATTGTTCAGATCTTGCTACTTTCTTCTCAAAGGGACAGTGAATGTATATACCACAAATGCCAAGTTCTAATTTATGAGCAATATTATTCCCCAGAGGAAGCTATAGTATTATGAATCCTATCTAGCATTTCTTGATCTTCAAAAGAGGGTCGTGAATAATAATGTTGATTGCTCTCATTTAAAGCCTAAGTGTTCTCTTTTAGACTTATTTTTAATTTTAGAGATTACATCAGCAACATTCCACCATGCAAAATCTCCACATTATCCCCCTATACTGATGCCTTTTGCATATGGAGTATCCCTTCTTAGAAAAGGTTGGTTTTTATTATATATTATGTATGATATAGTAGATGAATAAAATTCTAGTCTTAAATAGATAACAATTAAATAAAGTGAGTAAATTATAATATGTACGTGCTATCAGAACTTTAATCCCATTTTAGAAAACCTTTTTCTTTTATTAAAATACACTCCTCTAACCCCAGCACTCAGGAGGCAGAGACAAGCAGTTCCAGGCCAGCCTGGTCTACAGAGGGAGCTTCATGATGGATTCCAAAGCTACAGAGAGAAATCTTGGCTCAAACAAACAAAAAAGCAAAGAAAGATTTTTTTTTTCATATCCTGGTTTTAGTTTCCCCTTTCTGTATTCCTTCCTCTTACTTCTTCCCTGTTTCACTTCTTTGCTGCATCCATTCCCTTTATGTACCTCACTGAGAAAGACCAGGCTTCTAAGAGACAACAATCAAATATGGCAAAGTAAAATATAATGATGAAGTCAACACTATCATATTGGAGCTAGATATGCCAAGCAAACATAGGAGGAAGAGTCCCATGAGAAGACACCAGAGTCAGAAACCCATTTATCCTCACAGTAAGGAGTCCCATAAAAATACTAAACTGAAAGCTATATTACATATTTGGTGGACCTGGTACAGACTCATATAGGCCCTGTGCTTACTGATTCAATCTCTGTTTAATTAATACGAGCCTTGTTAATTCAGTGGCTCTTGTTCTTCTCGTGTCCTATATCCCCTCTGCCTCTTACAATCTTTCCATCTCTTCTGAGGGATTTTATGAGCTCTAAAATAATGTATTTTATGGAGATCTCTAATATAGATTCTCTCTAGCATAATGTCTGGCTGTGAGGTTCTGCATCTGTTCCATCTACAGCCAGAGGAAGCACTCTAAAAATGACTGGATAAGGCACTGATACATCAGTCTATCTAGTTTTAAGTTGAATGTTACTCAACTTTAAAAAAAATATTATAAATTTCACTGGCAAATGGATGTGTCTAGAAAAAATTATCCTGAGCCAGGTAACCCAGACCCAGAAAGATAAATATGGCATAATCCACTTATAAGGGAATATTAGCCATTAAGTAAATGATAACCAACCTTTAAACTATAGACGCCGAGATGTTAGATAAAGAGCAGAGCACTAGGGCTGGGTTCTAAATGGGAAGGTGTGGGGGATAGCATAGATTTTAGGTGCAGACTGGGAAAAAGTGGGGACTGGAACAGAGGATTTGGTGAGGAGAGAAAATTGGTAGAGGGAGAGAGTGCAGAGCCAGATGGCTGGAATTGGAGAAACATGTGGGAGATAGTGTGGAAGCTTAGTAAAATGGAAACTTTCTGTAATCTATCTATGCAGGTCATCCTAATAAAGACTCCTAGTACAGGAGTATACAGTCTCAACTTGCCATCTCTTGCAGCCAGGCAAGGCTTTCTATGAAGGGACTAGGTTTCATTAAAGTGAGTTGTTAACCAAAGGGAGTCTCATGGAAATCCCCATATCTCAGGCTAACTCTAAAACAAGAAATTGGTCTCCACAAACTGACTACAGAGCTCTATTGCCAAGGACTGCATGCACACATATCATTGAACAAGGAGAAGTCCAGCTGGCACCTACATGGAACCTTTACTCTTATATTCTAGTCTCTTTGGAGTTAGAAGGTACTCTGCAGGCTACCAAAGAAAAACCTTGACACCAATCCAGCCACAAAACCTTTTACCTACAATATCTCTTGCCTGCAAAACATGCTAGGGAAATTGTACCACAGAACTTGTGGAAGTGACCAGCCAATGTCTGATTTGACCTAAGGCTCACTGCACAAAAAATAACCCACACTCAATATTGCTTGGTTAACCAAGAACTAGAGACAAGATAGCCCAGAGACATAGGGTAAAATCAAACACTATTTGCCAAAAAAAAGAAAGGAAGGAAAGAAGGATAAAACAAAGAAAAGTAAAAAAGAAATCACAGAGTTTTAGAGTTTTTTTTTTAGTTTCTTAAAAGCATATTTCAATGTTAATTGTTACAGAAGGCTATTTCTTCTATTTTGTGTGCCTTTGACTTTCACATTTGTCAAGGACTTGATAGTCTTACAAATTATGTAATTTTCTACAAACCTGAGGGAGGATTGGAAAGATAGGATTCACAAGCAATTTATAAGAAATCAGGAGCTGAGAACAGAATATGATGACTATACCTATGAGCTTTCAGTGTGGGTAAGTGATTTTGAAAAATAATGCGGAAACTTTTATGACACTGTGACATCATTTAAGTGAAAAAACGAGTCATGATGAGTTAGCATGTAAAGTGTCAGTGTTGTAAGAAAAATATATTAATATCTAACTTTAAAGAATTTATTTTGTGATTGGAGAGATTACACAGTGAATAAGGGCATTTGTTGTTTTTGCAAAAGACATGGATTCTATAGCCAAAGGTTTCCTGTGTTCTGCAACCACTTGATCCCAAACAAACACCAGAGGCTTATATTAATTACAAATTGTTTGGTCTACGACTCAGGCTATTACTAGATAGCTCTTGTATCTTAAATTAATCCATTTCTATTATCTATGGCCTACTGGTACTTTCCTTTTCCTTTTTCAGTCTCTCCTGAGTCCCCTGCCTCAGTCTCCTCCAATGTCACCTCCTCTCTCAAAGACATAGCTTCTTTTTCTTTGGTTATTATTGTTACACAAACATATCCACACATTCACACAAATATAAGTACAACCTGCTGATTATATTTTTTCTGTTCATGTGCATAAGCTTTCAGGGCTTTACACTTTGCATTGGATAATCAATCAAGGGGCTCATTTGTGAGAGAGGCAACATCTACCTCTGACATCAGAATTTAGTTGTGAGGAGGTTGTTTATTGCCTAGGGGTTGAAAACTGAGATTTTACCCCTTTATAACAGCATTAGTATGTCTGTTGATGTTATCATTGTTCAGGATATGTTTATGCAGCAATTTCTAAGAAAGACAAACTTTCAACTTCTTTAATGGTCCCTAACATAAAGATGCAGAAACTGTGCTGTTGATGCATCCACTGGGGACTGAGATGTTCATAATCCATTGACTTCTATGTTGTGTCCAGTTGATAGCACATTTATTTTTATTATAATTGTGTAAATATTAAATGTACATGAAATAACACAGTAAAATAAAATAAAGTGCTAGCTTATTTTTCTTGAGTAATATATTTTGTAACATAACCTCTATTGCTTAACATTCTCCAATATATAGTTACATTTTCAAATAAATAAAACAAGATATTAGTAATATTTCTAAAAGTAAGTTCTTTATTATGAGTATTATTTTTCATATTATGTGAAGAAGAGGTAATAATATGAAAACAATGGACTTTAACTTTTATCTACATTTGGAAAATGCTTTTTAGGGAACTTCATGAATCACATAACTTCCAATTTTTATTTTTAATATATATTAAAACAAACAATAGTTATATCTTTTTAAAAATTATCTATACATTCCATGCCTATTAATGGTCAATGATATGTATATGACTTCTTTCTACATATATATATATATATATCTGTATATACATTTTCATAGCAAAATAGCAGCAGTAATTTGGAGCTATCGAATTATCACTCATCCTAATGATACACTATATGGCATCTTTGAATATATGATTTTTAATAATGGTTCATATGAAATTTAAACAGGTTATTTTTCTCAGTTCAAATTCACATTTGAAAAACAGAGAGGAAACTACTACAGTTGAATGTGTGCAGATTCTAAGGTGAAGTACCATTTCTCCCTAATAAAATATCTTTTAAGAATTTAGAATGTGTTTAAGATTGACATTTTTAATAGCATATCTAGCCAGGATATAATACTTTGAGTAATAATAATTGCATTTTCTGTACTACGCTATTTAATCTTTTAAGATTTAAGGAATATTTATATTAATATTACCATACAAGACAACTATACTGCATATTATAGAATACATAGGTGTATTTATTATATAACACATAGAGCAGATTAATATTTGTTATATACTTTATGATTTGTGGTATTTGATAGGGGTAGCAAATATAAAGATAACACCTCTTTTGCATGATATTTTCCTGCCACTAAAATAAATAGTTATATCTTGAATCGTATATATTATCACTACCTAGAATATCATGACACTTATATCCTATTAATTACTTACGGTATAATTGTCCATGTCTCATCCTTATTTTTCTTGTAATATATTTGTATTCACATTATATTTTATGTTAGTTATTTTACTTTCAGTATTATTTTTAAATTTCTTGGATAAAATTAATTAGAGGAACATTTCAATATAGTCACTTGGGTGTGACTGTGCTAGAATTATGGCTTTTCTGGAGTCTTTATTTGTATATACATTCTTTTTAAAACAATAATACTTTTCTTATTTTTAATATAAAAACAAACTACATTATCAAGAATGCGTATTGTTTTTAAACATTTAACAAATAAATGTTTCTAAAAATGCTTCCAGACTGGTAATGCACAGAAGTACATCAAGCCTATGCCTAAGACATTGACACCATAGTCCTATTTCTTTACCAAACAGATTGAATTTGCACCAAACTGTTTTGACTTTCATCATAATAACTGTTAATTTCCTATTTTGAAATTTCTATATTTAAGCATTATTGCTTACTAGTCCATATCTTTATAAAAACAAAAACAGAATATTCAATAGACATGTGCTAAAAATGTTAAGAAATTTGATTCAGATCATGTTAGTATCCCAGAGAGATTTAATGGTAGAACTGAGTTAGGTTCCTGTGGAAGAAAAGATTTAAGAAGCTTTGGATGCCAAGGAACACTAAAATAACCATAATAAAAGACATTAGGGGTAAGAATGATGTATGTTTAAGATTATTAGGCCATCTTTATGGCTAATTGTCTATTTACAAAGTCAGGACTCTACCATTCTATGAGACTATTCCCATGATCACTGTACATTAACGGGATGGATTTCATGTCCTAAAGAATGGTAGCTATTCATCAAAAAGACAAAGAATTAATCTATTATTGCAACTTTCCCATAAGAAAGGGAAGAATTTGTTGTAATAAGCCTTAAATTATTTTAACAATGTTGAATATCATCAGAAACATAGTATTCTCTTCCTGAGTACATACCTCTTGAGTTATTAGAAAGACTGTTTACATAAGCCTTATAATTGTTAAAGTTGTACTTTGGGAAATTTTTGTGCACATGCACGCACGTGCGCACGTGCGCACACACACACATATTCAGTTTTATAAAACTTTTGAGTGAATACAGAGTTTAAGAGACTAATTTACACAAGAAAGCTAATCTTAGGAGTCAGAACAATTGATTGCATGCAATTCTAAACTCTTCTCAAGTGATATAAGATTTGCCTAATATCTTACTATAATGATTTCACTTCCTTTCTAGAGAAATAAAAACTGTAATTATAATAATTAGAATAAAATACAAATTTATCAATTTTTCAGGGAATATCTCATATTTTTATAAAAGTATTCCAATCTAAAAGGAACACTTTTTCTTAACACAATAATAGTGTGCATGAGAGTTTGTGTATGTGTGCACGTCTTTGAGCACACATGAGTGTATGCATGTTCATTTTAGTTTTTATTATTTAAAAAATAAATCTATTCATTTCAGGATGTGTAATGTTAGTAAACAATTATTTAAATGCAGAATAAATAATTACTGGAATATTATGGTAAAATTTTAGGTTAATTAATAATTAATATTATATGATTTTATAAACCTTCTTTCAGTTGGCCCAAAACACCTTTAGCTCAATAATTATAAACATTTCATTTACAGAATGGAAAATGAATTTTTTTTAACTTATAAAATTGTTTGTGTCTCCTACATGTCACTTAGTAAATGAGAAATGTGATTTTATGGAGTTTTGATTGGTTGTGTTAGTTTTGAAAGAAGAAATAGTACAGATTAAAAGCATTTCAATTTTTCCTGGAATTTGAGATTTATATGTTCTTTAGTTTTTCCCTAAATTTAAGAAAAAAAATGCATAAACCATTTTCTTAAATAAATTTATAAAAGTAAATATAATTTTCAAGTCACCAAAGATAAATAAAAAAAACATTAATTCTCAGTTTCTGTGAAAAGGTAGAGATGCTTTCATTTTGCTATATGATGTATCCAGAATACTAAACCATTGGTAACTTGTTATCGAAATATTTTTAAATTGTTCTTGTCAGAATTTTCAAATTTATTCGTATTTCCCAAGGATGTTTACTTGAGAACTCAAAGCTAAAAGACTACTGTTCATTTTTCATCTTCTGTTCTTATATTGTATTTCATCAGTGCTAATTTTAGGCATACACCTGAACAATTCAGTCGATAAATGCAATATTGTAATTTTTCTTGTGATTTTAGTATGTTCTCTCCAAATATTTTTGTGTGTATGCTGACTTTGCATGGAATATCATATTGGGATACAAGTTTTTGATTTTCACAGACAGTATGTATCAATCATTTTTGGCGTTTTGTTGTTTTATTTTCTTTGTATATGGCCTTCGTAATCTAAATAATTGTGGACATAACAATTTATCAGTTCATACAAAAATAATTATGACCTATTTAGGAAATAATATCACAAATGAGGGAAGGCATTAATAGTAATGCAAAAACACTCTACTAACATATGAAAAATGTACTTTTTGAGACAAAATAGCTTAAGAACACAGTGATTTAGTTATACATATGTATATAATATGTAGATCAAATATATATGTATATATTAAACTGATTTGAAATAGTATTTATTTTCCTCAGAAATCTTTCCATGGGATATCTGATTTCTCATGACTTGTTATAACTTGTGCTTATTTATGCCTGTTACAAAAATGTGTATTTGACACAATCAATAGATATGTGTTTAAAAAATAGAAGGATATAAGCAATGTTACGTAAATGGGGATCCGATTCTATACTTGGAATCTTGAGTTCTGATTCCAGTTTTTGTACACATTACATTAAAAATGATTATGAATAGGTTTCCAAATGATGGGTGAAATAACACACCTCTCAATCAGTGTTCAAACTTCCAACAGAATTGTTAATATTATGTCCTTAGTTTAAGCAACCTAATTAGTTTGAAAGTAACAAAAAGAACCCTGGAAACAATGGTTAGAGCGTGTGCAAGATAAAATTGGCTTAGTATTGTTTTAAACTAGTCAGAGAATTAAAGTCTAAGGCATTCCTCCTCTTGTGCTCTGCAGTGTATATATAGAGAACTCTAATGACGTTAAGTAAGGAAGGATGTACAAGACACAATGAAGGGCTTACAGTAAACATAGTACAACAGAACACTATTACCTTTATTTTTTTTGTTGAGGGCCATGGTGGTATCATTGTTTCCATATTATTCTTTAGAAAACTGTAACCAGAAATATTAAATACCTTATTAATATTAATTAATAAGGACAATGCAGTAGCAGTAGAGCCTATTTGCCTACTTCCTAATTAAGACTCATGTTATTAATTTGATCTCAATTTCAGCTGTGAGTAAAGGTAAAAGACACTATTACCGTATTCTTAGTAATTTTAATGTTTCTATTTATAATTGCAATATTCTATTTATTTGCATATTTGTTTTATCACTTCTCCCTTGTACAAGCATTGTTTACATTATATGCTTTTTTTAGAAGCTGTTAAAAATAGCTTATAAATAAATAAAAATGTTTTAAAGGGAATACATTTTTAAAATTTGAGTGAAACTTTTTGAAATGTTAATGCGCTTACTGTGTCAAATATAATTTATTGAAAATCAGTTTTAAAAAAATGTTTTAGAATTTTTCTTTTTTTACTTCCTAATTTTTTATTATTATTATAAAAATGTCTTTTTTTATCTATGTAGCCCCCTTTTCCCCCTCCCTTCCCTCATCCCAATCCCTCCCAGTCAGTCTTCAGTTTACCCCCTCCCTTCCCTATCCCCTCTCCCAAAAGGGCAAGAAGTCCTAAATGGATCAGCTCAGCATGGCACATCCACTCCAGGCAAGTCCCATTTACCCATCCCAAAGTCAAGACTGGGTTGGGTGTTCATCTGCAGGGAAAGGGCTCCAAGGTGCCAGGCAAAACACACAGGAACAGTCTGATCCCACTCCTCGAGACTCCACATACTGCCTATGCCAATCAAAAGTTGCCTACCCTTGGAGGGCCTACCTCCTTTAGGGTCAGTCTGTTAGTAATACCCCTAGTCTGTCTTATATCTTCATACACACATTTAACTTCTGTGAGAATAAGAAAAGACCATAAGATAATTTCAAGCAAAGTTGTGCCTTATAGTTGCTTTTCAATGGAAACAGACTATAAATCTGTATACATCTGTAATCAGAAGAGTCACACAGTTGTGCATCTAGCTCTCTCTTTTTTTAGTGAATCCACCCATTACTTTCAACTCTCACCATTAGAAGTACTGTAATGAATACCCTGCTATATGTCCTATAGGCCTGTGTAAAATTTTCTCTGGGATAAATGCCAATTGACGAACCACCGTGTCAAAGGTTATGTATATACTTAATTTGACTAAGTAGTAACAGATGGCTAGGCAGATTGCTGCTGCCATCTACACTACCTCCAGTGGAGTGCTCAGGTTCTTATGTCACCACTGTAACTACGTGGTTAATTCCTTATATAGTTTATGTATTCCTCATAACTGTTGAAGGAAGACGAAGCACTTCACATGTATTCCATATCTCTAATTAGAAATCCTAAAAATAATGAAACCAATAAGGATTAAAGCTTAATCTTGGCCGATAAGATCTACACTGAAACTGCCTCTAGTAATCACATCTTACAAGGTACAGTCGGTGTGTAGTTGATGTTTTCAGAAATATGTAATGATTTTCATTAAGTACAAATTAAACTTGTTTTGTAGGTAGTGTTATTGTTTCATACATTTTAATATAGTGATTCAATTTTGCCCATTCTTTGATTTTACACATAAGATACAAAATGAAAATGCTGTAAATAAATGTGATGTTTTCCAAGTTGTCTATTATAAGTGTTATAGATCATGAAAATTAACTGTTATATTTGGAGACGTTTGGGTAGCAGAAATTATTATATTTTATAGTACTTTTCATTTTGCAGAACTCATTATATTGGTTTTTATGTTAAAAAGCTCTGTGACAAAAAATATTTTCTTATTGATCTAATTTTAAAACAAAAACGTATCCCCCATGTATGTTATTAGAATGTGCTATTAGACTTTTGCCTATTTATTTTGTTTACTAGTCATTGATTCACTTGTCTGAAAAGTTAATGACAATGATCTGACATTAGTCAGTGGTAGAAAAGCCTATATTGAACCATATTATCATGAATTATGCTCACTATTTATACTGACTGATCACTCAGTGTGTTATTGAAATTTCCTTTGTTTCTAAGTCCAAATGATAAAAGTCCATTCCAGATGGAGCTTAAGAGATGTGCATCCTTATTTTTTACAATAATGCTGGGTAAATAGCAGGAACTTAGCAAATAGACACTGACTGGTATGTATTTTTTTTAAAAAAAATGAAATTTACCATTCCTTAACTTCATACAAGCTGATCTGATCTTCTTTAGCTCTATATGCATTGAATGTTTTACCAAATCTCAACTTTGTACTTATATGTGCACATACCTTGCCCCATACATACACAAAAATGCACACTACTCATTACAATTACATTCTATCTTACAAATAGGTATGTTTCTTTGATGCTTTTTGTAGCATACTTATAAATGTAATAAATATAAATATACATGAATTTTAATAAAATATTCTCTTACTCTTTCACTTCTAAATATGTACATCTAATGAATACGGGATAAAGGCTAAGATAGACACAAAAACTGATCTAACAAGATAAAATGTTTCAGAGTGTTTCTTGTTAAAATATTTTCTCAATGTTACTTCATAAGAGTCTTGATGTTATAAAGAACTTAGGGCATCATTTTGGTTGAATTATTGCTTACTTGACCACTAATATCTTTAAATAAGTACTAGGTTTATTGTTCAAAGAGGCAAGTTTTTCTTTATCATATTAGTAATTTTGATGACCGTAGCAGTGATAGAAATTACAAATAATCTGTACTTTCAGGAACATTAGAAAGAATGTATTTTAAATTTCTTATCACTATGGTTACTTGAGGGAACAGAAATCCACTCAAGATTATTGATGGAGAATAACTGGGAAGGTTAGAAAAGCAGCCAAGGTTGTAGTAGGAGAAATATGTAACTATATGTAATTAAACCTAAATAATTCTTAAGCTAGTACCAAGATAACTGTAAGTCAGAGAGAGTATAGAGAAATGCCTAATCATTCTAAGCCTTGACCTGAGGTACTAAGAAAATTAAATTAAATTTTGAAAAGGAATAAATCATTGTAATCATGATGAGCAATTTCATTACCATCCAGTTATCTTGATCTTTATTGACATGCCCAATGTCTTTTCATAGAGCCTTCCATATCTAACATTTTTCTTTCTATATTTACAGTCTCATAAACTCTAATAATCTTTACAACTTAAAAAAAAAAAACCTATGGGTTAGAGAAATGGTTCAGAGGTTAAGAGCATTGACTGCTCTTCCGGAGGACCTGAGTTAAATTCCCAGCAAACACATGATGGTTTACAACCATCTATAATGAGATTTGGTGCTCTCTCTGGCCTGCATGCATACATGAAAGAAAAATGCAGTATAGATAATAAATAAGTAAATCTAAAAACCCCCTACATTATGATGCCTGCAAATTTGTATATGCAACTCAAACTCTTATTCATATCCATACATCAATATACATTTTCCAATTTCCTGCTTAGCCTCTGTACCTGGAAGCCAATCTCAGTTCACATGTCAGGCCTAAAATTTTATTTTCTCCAGATGCTAATTCCATGGATTATAGCTCTTAATCAGTCTCAATATAGGTCTTCACTTGCTGAGTCTGTTTGTATGGCTTCTTGTTTTCTCCCTTCTTTTCACAGTATACCTTTAATAAATGTATTACAAGAGGAAGATATAGGCAGAAATATTACTTAAACAATCTTCCAAATATAACTTATAATGTCTAGTCTTCATATAGAAATAAGAAATTTGTTTTAGAGACCAGAATGTGTATTTATTGGGTGTCCAACCTTATAATGGTTTCCATAACTCAGAGGAAGAGTCAAAATGTTTAAAGGAACAACTACAGCTTTACAAAAGGAGGCCTTTTATTTCGTCTCTTTGCATGACCATTGTTATCCTCACTCAGTTTTGTTGTTTCATATATGCTTCCCGGAAGTGTATGAATGTGCCTTGGGAAATTGACATGCAAGTTTGAACATATTATGTGTTTGCTTGTGTAGCTCCTGAGATGGGGCAACTTAAAATTCAGACAAGACCCCTGTTCCCAATACTTCTTAGTCCCACTAAAATTTCCTTTGACCTATAGTATTTATCACTTTCAAATATACTGAAAACTCAATTTCTTTTAATAATTATATCCTTCCAATAGTAATAAGAATTTGTCACCATAAAAATCTTTTCAATTCTGATAACAGATAATCACTAAGTCCCTAGTACACTGTGTACTAGAAACTGATAAATACTTTTGGAACGATTAAGAAGGAAAAACTCACTTAATAACGTGAATATATATTTCATTCCCTGTACTTATAATTGCACAACTGAAAAGGACTCAATAAAATAATTTCTTTTTGTCATTCAATAAAATACATGCATTGTGGAACTTTGATTTAGAAATAAAATGAATAAAAAGATTAAGAGAACTATATTGATAACATTGTTATTTTATGGTTTTCAACTATTAATATATATAACAATTTTAGTACATTTTAAGAGCTGTTTGTTATTCAAAATAAAGTACTTGCAAATAAATGATTTGAAACATAGCCTGTATTTTAAAATATTATAGTATAAGGTTATTGGAAGATGTATGTTTTTATCAATGTTCATAGGTACTGGGGGATATTTTCATATATTTTTATAATGTTTGAAATTTTTCAAAAAACAAGTTGATTCAGTAATGTCTATTTACTTAAAATGTTATATGTTGCTATTATTTATATAATACAATTTAAAATTTAATGAAATTCTTAATAACAATAAAAATTTTTAAAAAAAGGGTAGAAAATTTATGCTAATTATAAAGTATTTAAGTATTTAAATTAGTAAATAGTATAGTTATTTTAAAACTCTTGCTTTCCTTCTTGAAAAAAACAAATTCCCATTAACTGCGAATAATTAATACAAAAGGGGAACTTATAAGTATATATTTAAAACTACATCAAAAAGTGTAGTAAATGATACCCTAAATTTTTTCCTAAATAAATCATTGACTGATTGATATAGTAGCAATAAATATCCAGTTTGACTAACCAGAAACATATCATTTAAAGTACATATTACTGTGTATGACATTAAGATATAAGTATCAAAAAGTATAAAGATATTTTAAAAGAAAGATTATTATTTTTATCTTCTTTGTATGGATAGTTTCACAGATAGATACAGATGTAAATTATGTGATGTTGCTGTATAAGCAATGAAATGCAATTAGGTGAGTAAGTTCTGAATCATGAGTCATTTTGATGAAAAACCATAAAGGATAAATAGATGAAATCATGGTTATAACATTTTGAAAATGGTCTCATCCCATAAAATAAAGAGACAGTCATAATAAATAGTATAGTTACATAAAAATAATTACACATGACTTTAGTTCAAGGATAAGTTATAGTTAGGAATCTTTGAAAATCAAAAGAAAATAATAACAAAACACTAACTGGATAATTCAAGAATTATTCCCTGAGATGATTACTTCTTGGTATGAAAAAATTCTCATATACAGAATAAAAAAATTCAATCATAAAAGCCATAGGGTCAGTGAAAAGCCTTCCTTATTTCATTTTGAAATCTTGGTTTCTGTCACATCTATTACTATTATTTTTCTTTATTTATATGTTGTCAAAAACTGCTTAGCTCTGTAACTCCTGAAGATTTTTGTTGTTTGATAAGAATCAGTACTCAACTGACTCACGTTAAAATGTCACCCTAGTCCCAACCTCACTAGTCAAAGGATGATCCCTCATTTTCATTTGAGTTTATATGAAAATCATGTGTATCACTTAAAATACTGACTTTGGTTTAGAATCTATAGTATTTAAGTTTTGAATAATATCAAATAACAATATAATATAATATTTATTCTTTAAGAATTTCACATAAATGAACAACATATTTTGATCATATTCACCATCAATTATGCCCTCAAAATTCTCCTATACATATTTCTATAATCCTTTCAACTTTGAAACATAATTCTCTGAGTAGAATTAGTGATTCCCATATACAAATGAATGTGAAGCTACCCAATGGAGCATGGTCAGCCTACCAGGGACTACAAAATTGAAGAATACAAACTGTCCTTCTTCTACCATCTACCAGCTGCCAAAAACTCTTCAACTTGCAGCCAGAACTTTTGTGTCCCTCCCTATCCAGGCTAGAATGTTGACTGGCTTGATATTGTGTACATCTTACACAGGTCAGCACAGCTGCTGTAAGTTCATGAGTGTAACAGTCCTGTTATGTCCAGAAGATGTTATTTCATCTCATTTTGCCTGAACTTCTCACACTTAAAAGTAATTATATGTACTTATTTTATAGTGTTTCTTGATCCCTGTACAAAGCAAATGTAGTAATGATGATGCATGTATATGCACATATATATTCTGATATTTTGCCTATAATTGTTTTTGATACAAACAAAAGTACCTTAATCAAGTCTTATTCTCACTTTCTTCTCAGAAAACGACTCCCACTACACATTGGATATTACACAGAATATCACACTTTTAATGAAATTACCAAGCAAGGATTAAGAGAGGCAGTCATCATTCCATTCATGAATACTAGAATTTGTTAGTAGTATTTTAGAGTGTGAGTGACTGTAACATTCAAAATAAAACAGCAAATATCATGTGCACTGGAAATCTGGCATTGGTTGTTATACCTCAAACTTGACAAGGAGATAGAATATAGGAAAATGATAATAATAGAGTGGTTTTAACTGAGAAATCTAGGTCAAATTCCTGGGACCCTTAGAACAAAATAAACAGATGACATTTTCCCTGAAGTGCATATAGTCATAATACTAAGCATATTATAAGTACTTTTGTCTAATTCCTCCTTATTAGCTGCATAAATTATTTTGTATCAAAATACCTTTCAGGATTGCAAGTAGCCATGATATTCATGATGTATTGCCCTCCAAATAAATGGATAATTCCCAATGGCATTGTTTGTCTCATTCCACTTGGATAAAACGCTAGTCATGATTGAATGAATTGATTTCATGTACCACTAATAGATACAACTAATGTCTTGAGTATCTAGGAAATGTTCCATAGCCTTTGTTTCCAAAACCTATTATGAAACAGCAAATACTTCACAAATACTCTCTTTATTGTTCAAAACACAATGTGCTGTAGTGAAAAGATCAGCTTTAAAAGAACAGTAAGTCCTATTTATGCTTTATTCTATATATAATATTTGGATTTCTCAAAAATAGTATTTTATTATGATGAAGATTAAAGATGATACTTAAGGAAAATATTTTGATGTATGGCCTAGTAGGTATCAGATTTCATTCTTTTAAAATGATTTCTTAAAAAAATTTCATATAATGTATTTTGATCACATTTTTCTCCTCAAGCTCTTTTCAGATATACCCTCTTTCCTGCCAATCAACAGCATATACATACCCTCTTTTTCTCATTCTTCTTTCTCAACAAAAACCAAAAATAAAAGTAAAAGAAGAATGAAAGATACAAAAAAAAATGAAACAAAAGCCCCTACAAAAGACATGGACTTTATCTGTGTTGGCACTACTCCTGGGCATAGAGCCTGACCTGAATGGGATGTGATTGATATGCCCAGGAACATTCCATTGAAGAAACTGAATTTTCCATTTACCAAAAGGTATCAATAATAAATAGCTTCTCATTTAATGATGTCACACCTTGTCCACTTCTTCTCAGTGCTAGTAACTCTTCTGGCTTGAACCTTTCTCAATCTTATGTGTGTTACCACAATCTCTGTGAGTTCATATGTGAATTATTCTTAGTGATTTTGCTACCATTAATTACTTTTTGATGAAAATACAAATCCATTAAAGAAATAAATGTTCAAGTGGTACTCGAAGACATTGTGAACGTTGAGATGATTTACTGAAATACTGAACTCACTAAACACCAATCATGTAATTCAGCATTTACTCATTATTTGTTCTAATGTCTGTCTTGCTTTCACACAAACTCAAATCTTATTATTACACAGAAAAATGCAGGATGCAAAAAAGCTAACTGTATTTAAAGAAAAAAAACGAACGAAGGAAAATTTAAAAATTAGGTTTTAAAGATCTTTATATAGCTCTGACTCCTGTGACTAGTATTAGCTACTAATCTCCAATTTCCTAGTTAAAGCATGAAGGAAAAAGCCAATAAAATGCCACATTTTCTTTTATATATATATATATATATATATATATATATATATATATATATATATATATATATATATATAATAGAATTTCATTTATCTTCTCAACCAGTCAGTCAAGCACTGTGATACTATAAAAATAGAGTTGTAAGTAGACAGAGAAAACTACTCCCTATTGCAACTTTTCTGATACACAAAGTCATTAAATGAGTATCAATGTGGATAGAACCAGTAGTTATTTTATTTTATAATGTTTACTTTCATCATGATGCTGTTTTGTTTTCATTTATAAATTCTTTTGATTATTACAATTATTTCTGTAATCTATAGAAAATTATGGAATGCTAACACACAAACACACATAGATGCTTAAAAGATACACATAGATAGATAGATAGATAGATAGATAGATAGATAGATAGATAGATAGATAGATAGACAGACAGATAGGAAAGTACTTCCCTAACATAATCTCTTATGTAAGACATATCTATATCATGAGCAAAACTAAGAATTCTAAAAGCTAGCTTGATATAAAATCTGCTTGAAAGATATTCATAGCACCCCAGAGTTACACTATTCATGGTTTACCATGCAACTAAATTTAAGTAATTTAGTCCTGCTGTTCTATACTGTGTGTCTATGTTCTTAATTACTAAAACCTCAGGAATCTAAAATGTTGACTACTATTCACAGATAAGAACAATAATTGAAATGGTGTTTTTTTCAAATTGTTTCATTATTAAAAGCAAACAATAATGTAGATCTCTGTAGTCACTTTTAAAATTTGGCTTATTCATCTTCTCTCAGGAAGCAGAGTTTATGCTAAATAAAGCAAAGTATACAAAACTACAATAACTAAAATAAGATTTACCATTTGCATCTACATTAATACATTCATATTATAAAATCTTAATATTCCTGTAGTTCAACCTCTTTAAATTTAATCATCTAATGACAAAAGTGGTATATATTTTAGCAACTTGAGTTTCTGGAGGAAAAATATTACTTTGTCCTTCTATGTATATGTCAACTCACATACTTCTTAAGAATTAATATTTCTTAATAGCTACAAAATCATTTTCCAACTCATTAAAATGGATGAGAGTAGCATTCATTTGAAATTCAGTTTTCTGAGTCAACATGACAATTTCTAATTGCCTATTGGGATATATTTTCATTGGAAAAAATATCATAGTTTATTAGTGAGAGAACATACAATAATAACATTTTGTTCCTCTTGGCTAAAATATAAGAAAATGAGGAAATGGTGAAATGGCCAAATGTTTACAAATAACTTTTTAGAAGATGTGATACTCAAACATGAATAAAACATTTATTTGTCTGTGTCAATAAATAACATTTAAATTATCTATTATTTATACATTTGGATTAGGAGTTGAGGGATAGATAGAGACAGAGATAGATAGAAAGAGAGAAGGGGGTATCCTTCCTATAGTGTTTGTGATTAAAATAGAGATAATAAAAATGTCTGAAAAGGAGGATAGAATAGAAGGGGGAGATAAGATCTGAGTGTGATGGTGCATGCTTTTAATTTTAGAACTGTCAGGAAGAGGCAGGTGGATCTCTGTGAATTTGAAGCCAGCATGGGAGTTCCAGATTAGCCAATCAGGGTTATACAACCCCCCTCCCCCCCAAAAAAAAGAGGAAAAAGGGGAGATAGGGAGATAGGAGGAAGAAAATGAGGACAAAGTGGTTACACTACTAGTAGTAATATAGTAGTAACTTATAGTAATAAAAGTTCTTAGAGTGTCCTAGATTTGAATCCAGAGCCTTTGACCAAATGCTGAGGTAGAATTCTCATTTGAGTTTTATTTTTAAAATGTATCCCCTCTTCTTTGGACATCTGCATATTCAGGGCATTTGGAATTCCTTTCTACCTTCTTCCAGATATGCCCTTTTCATTGCTGCCTGGGTGATTATTGTAAACTGTAAACTCTGACAAGAACACCTGTACAAGAACAGTCACTGTCTCCTCATCTTTTAAAGTGGCATTCAAATTCATTTCCTTACCATGTGAAAGAACGTTCATGCTCTGCTTTAGTAAAATATGTTAGCCTTAATTAATTCATGCTATTCTTCCAGAAATAGTCTTTAACTCAGAAACTCAAGAAACAAAATAAAATATACAAATAAAAAACTACCACCACTGTGCATAGGTGAAAGTAACTTAGAATTTTATAGAATCAGGGCCATTATTAACTAAGAAAATTTGTAGATAAAGGTGTGTTCAGAAAATACCTTGGAAAGTGGTAACTTAATAAACTTGAAGATTAAATAAGCATTGAAGGTAGTGACCAAGATGACAGAGATAAAGAGCCTCTTGAATGGTAAAACAGAGTTAATGAATTCTTTCACTTTCTCAACCAGTATTTTTGTTTAATTTGTGAACTAAGTCCATTGAAAGACATGGAGGCTGAAGGCTGACCAAGGGAAACTGAGAAGAGGGATGAGAGGGGGAGCAGGGAGATACAAAAATAATAATGACATTTTAAAAAATAATAATAAAAGGAAAACATATTTGGTTCTTGCCCTAGAAAATTACACATATATTTAAAAATCGAGAAGTCTTAAGTACTAAAGAATTTTGTAGAACATTTTGTATATTTTGCAAGTTACTACACAACTTCAATTTGACTTAGTAATTTTCCCCAGTTACCTGTCTGGAGGAACTGCATTACCATGTCCAAAGCATCATAATAGCTTAAGAAATTGGAGTATGTTCATACATTTCAGAGATTCTTGTCTTTCTTCTTATTTGCTAAGAAATTATAGCAGTTCTAGGGAAATAGAACAACTGAAAATTATTTTGAACAATGCATTTTTATGGTCTGCCATATGTATATTACAGCTTCATTACTGTAGTAAAAATGCTACTCTTGGTTGCAAAAGGGAATTGAGAACACCTTATGTTTCTGTAAAAATTGTAAATGTGAGATCTCATTTTAATTGTGGTAGAAATGTGTGGTAGCTCATTTTGAGTATTAAACAGCTGAGTAAACACTAGAAGAACAGAAAATCTAACATAATATAACTAATACATAGATGTTCTGAGACTCTCATTTTAAAATGCCAAGAAGAAAATCCCATGTATGAAAAATAAAGGTTACAGTGTGGAACATAACTCTGTTACTCAACAACACTTTAGAGTCACTTTAAAGTATTTAAAAATAAACTCATGTCTGGCCCATCACTGAAAGATAGTCTTCAACAATTGTCATAGCATGATACTTCATTATTAACATTGATTCTAACATAAAATTTACAGATGATTCTGCTGGGTACCCTTGATTGAGAGCCGTTGGTCAAAATAGATTGATACAAGGTTCATATAGTATATTTATGCAAAGCAATACAAGAAACTTATATTATGATTTTAGAATTTCTTATTTTGAAGGAATAATACAGAAATATATTGACAAAAAATAAACCTAGATACTTTCAATTTATCATGAAACTGTGAAGCTACATATTTCAAAAATTAAAGTAAATGAAAGGTAATCCCGAATAGAAGTGTATTTGCTGATGTGCATGCCTGTGTATGTGTGTGGAGGGGTTGTTTTCCCATATTCTTGATTAGAATTGCTACTGCTCAGTAAAATAAAACATCCTAACAGCACTGAATTATATGTCTTGTAAAGGTCTCCTAGACTAGACATGGCTGAAATTATGGAGGAGTACAATATGTCTTGAAAACACAAACATTTTCAGGAATGGAGTACATATTGCAAATACTGTGCTACACCCATTAGCAAAAGAACTAATATTCACACATACAATATCTTCTCCAGCTATTTGTAATACCAAATATACATTAGAAAATCTCCAGAAACATTTTATTCATAAGTGTGTGTCTAACAGGAATAGAAGTATACACCAAGTATACAGGTATTTACAAATACAGGTATGAGCACCAGACAAAGGACATTTTTGTCTTAGTCTCACATTTAATTTGTATTTGTTTATTGATTTTGATTTATTAATTTACTATTACCTTGTTAATTTTTATAAGTTGTGTGGAGTGTGATGACTCACATACCATGAAGCATATGTGAAGATAGAATACAACTTTGTGAACTTGGTTATCTCTCCTTCTACCTTTGAGATTTCAAATGTTGAACTCATGTCACTACATTTTTGTAGTAATCACCTTTACCACTAAGTCATCTCCTGGTTCTTTTGTTCCTATTTTTATGGTAGTTTTATTACCCACCATATTTATCTAGTGAAAAGATACTAGAGCTATTTTTGATAGAAATTTTACCTGCAAAGATTCGGAAGCTATACTGTGAAGAATATGAAAGAATGTACAACACAAACACAGGAAACCCAGGATTGTGAGGCCATAAGTCATAGTTCACATCATATTTCTTAGTAAGGTCTATCAGCCTTGACAATCTTATCAGGAGTATTATTAGCTTCAGAGAATTCTGGTGAAGATGAAAATCTGTAAGCTGTCAATTGATACTGTATGTATGTGATTCCAGGGATGACCACAATGTTGTACACATTATATGGACTGAGGAGCTTGTATTATTTATATAGGAATTAAAAAAATTACCATTATATGAGGCCAGAGGTTACAAATTTGAAAGAGACTACTGGTATACATTGGAGTGATTAGAGACAGGAAAGAGAAAGTTGGAAATGATGTGAATATATGTTAATTTTTAAAATATTGAAAATACATAAGTACTATGAAATTACAAAAAACATTGAACAACCTTAAGCACTATGAATCCAGGGTATTTTAACTATGGTTCCTCACCCCTAATCATTAAGACTGTTTCTTAGTGCTTTACACTTGACATTCATTTAATTATTAAGTGAAACATTGTAAAACAAACCAAAGTTCACATGGAGGTTAATCAAAGTTGTAAGTAATATTGTTGCTATTTGGTTTCAAACATTGTTGGATGAATTTGGGTCATTAGTTAATTACAATGTGACACAAACAGCAGAAATGTATCCTTCAAAGTGATAACCATGTTTTTCTTGCACTTATAAAGAAAATATAATTGTATAGTACCAGGAAAATATCCAAAGTAATATCCAAAGAGTAATACCTCCAGGGAGGTAGTTTTTCCTACTTCTTTGGCAACAATGCGTATAATAAGGAATGGTAAACTTGGGTTAGGAATCTAATACAAATGTAACATTTTGCACAGGATCTCCATTGAATAGTCAGAATGTCTTCTTTTGTTTCTGCTCCTAGAATATCTAAAATTATTCCATTATGAATTCAAATCTGAAATGCTAGCATCCTCCTTGACACTGCTCATTTTCAGTCTGGATTATTCTATAGTTAGTCTTACTTACTGGATATTTCTCTTAAGTTGATTCTTCCTGTCTCTATTTGGATACTAACTCCTGCCTATTTGGTAGTCTTTTTTTCTGTCCACTAGAGACCATATGATATTCCTAAAGGTATACTTGTTGAACCATCTGAACTTTTAAAAGAATTAATAGTTCACCTCTGCCTTCGAGGTGTGATCAATAAATTTTAAATGACTCTTGAAGATTTTCATCTTTTGGCCCTTAGTACTTTAGAGAAACAGACATCAATGTGCAGATATCTATTTCTATATGACAATTTAATTTCATATAAATGAAATTTAGTATTTACTTAAATAGTAAATTCTGTCTACTGTCAGTAGTACTCAAACACAAAAATATCTAATTTTGTAATTAATAAGTCACTAAGGTTTTCTCATTATATTATAGCCATTTCACATTTAAAATTATTACATTATTTGTTACTAAAAAATAAAACTACCATAAGCTCTTCTAACCTGTGTGTTAAGAAAGAACTACATTTGTCACTGTACTGAAAATGTATTTTAGTACACTTTAATGTCCATTTTTAATATATACATATATATTTTTCTTTCACACAGATGCACATATTATGAACCTGTGATTTATGTTGAAATTACATGTATAGTTTGCTTTCTCTTCTTTACTACAAGCTATAAATATCAAGAAGGAAGCTGGCCTTGTTTTAGGACTTATTGTCTGTCTAGAACCATTTTCAGTTTTTATATAAAGCACTTGAAATCTGAACAATTAAAAGTAAAGATGTTTATTTTGTCTCATGGTCATATAAGTGGAATAACATGGTCCCAACACTATTTACTTTCTGGTAAAGTGTTTGTGCTGTCCCATGCATGGTAGAAAGGATGAACAGTATTCAGACAGGTACATCATAAAAGTATATTCTAAGGCATGTTGTTTCCTTGTAACAACCTACTCTTGGTATAAATAATCCCATTCCACAAGAGTAAAAATTCAGTACTACAAGGGGACATTAGTCTATTCATAAAGTTCTACAACCCAAATTCTAGAATATCCACTAGGAATTGTAGTAAATGCGTATTAAGTGAAATGAATTAAACCTTAAATTATGGGAAGATTTTCATACAGAGATTTGAAGAATTACTTTAATTTGTGGTAACATTATACTCAGGCTTAACATTTCCAGTAGGAGAATTTAAATTTGATTTAAATTTATATTTTATGGTTATTGCCCTAAGTATATATTTTAATGTATGGGAACAAAGACATCTTGGCCATATACTACAAGCCATAATCATGGCTCTTAAAATCTCATGCCTTAAGTTCTAATTCTTCAGAAGGAGATAAACATCTTCTGTAGTTTAAGACTGTATAATTTTTATCCAGTTAAGAATATAAAAGAAGTTTGGTAGGATGGCTCAGTGGATAAAAGTGCTTGTTTCCTGAGGATCCCTGTATTTTAGTTATATTCCCAGGACCCACATTGTGAAATAAGATAACCAGCTCCCACCAGTTGTCTTCTGAATGTCATATACCCACAGTGGCACACATCCACCCAAATGCATACATGTATATACTCTTACCGTACTTACCCAAATAAATAAATGCAATAAAATACTTTCAAATGTACAAAAGAAATGGAATCTTCATACATATTGTGCTTTGTTGATCCCTTTCCCCAATCCCAGTTTTCTTTCCTTATCACGTATGTTTTGGTTCCAGCTAGTGGAAATATTTGGAAAGGATTAGGAAGTATGGTTGGTGGAGTAAGTGTGGGGATTTACTGAGGGTGTGTCACTGTAGATGGGCTTTTATGTGTAGTGTTAAGTTTCTGGCCCGGCCTTTCTTGCCTAGCTCTGAAGTTTTGACCTTCTGTCCCACAGAAACAAAGGGACTCTTATATTAAGTTTATACTGGTCAGCCTAAGGCTCAGCCATATAACTTGATAACTCTTTACCCTTAAACCAACCCATGATTCTTATCCAGTTCAAGCATGGGGCTTGTTATGTTTTCTCAGAGAAGCATAGTTGTCCCCTGCATCTGTTGGCTTCTCTGGTGTCTTTGTGGCATCTTTGCTCTATACTTCCTGTTATAAGAGTTTTCTTAGTCTGGTAGCCCTGCCCATACTTCTTTGTCTGCCTTCACCCAATCAGCATTTTAATTAAACCAGTAGATGGGACAATTATTTACAATGTAACAGAACACAATTCCACTACATTTATGTTACAAAAGTCTGAACCATTCTCAGCTAGCTGTCTCTTTGTCTCCTACTTACAGATGAAGATGTAAGTTCTCTGCTATTTCTCCATACCTCCCTGCCTACTGCATGCTTCCTATAATTATATTCTGTACTCAAACACTCTGGAATCTCAAACATTGATTAAATCATTTCTTTTATGAGCTGTTTTAGCAGGTGTTTTTATCACAGTGATAGAAAAGTAACTAAGATACACGTGCCCATCTATAAACAAAAATTACATGATTAAGTGTTAGAAAGATATTAATGGTATAACTAACATCAATTTATTTTACTTTTAATATAAGTAAATAGTAAATACCATGATATAGAAGTAGACTTAGAGAGATGTAGCTGTTGTACAGCCTTCATGGTGTGCTCTTTTCTAAGTGGTGTGTAATGAGTGACATCAAGCACATTTCTGTTATGTGTTTCCTTTAATTTTTAAATTGAAAAAATAAATGAGAGATATAAATATATGCTACTTCAGAATGTACTCTTAAAGGGCCCTCAGATAAAACACATAACAAACTAATCAGGTAATTGAAATAGAAATGTTTTTTCATTATAATATCATTAAAATCAGTGGCGCTTATCTACCAATTCTGTGTTCTATGTTCCATGTCTGTTTTATTTTTACTCATGCCCTATTAAGCAACAGCAAGATGTGATCAATGTTATTGTCCACAATAGTGCTTCTCATTTTATTGGGTGCTGAAACAATTGGGAATTGTGCTATAATATGGATGTCAATTAATGGTTGGTGTTGAGGGTCTTGTGAAAAAATTACAACAAATCAGTTAATCAGGCAAAGTAGATGCTATTAAAACTATTAACATAGGTAATAGTATTAAAATGCTAGAGAAAGACTAACTTTATTGAAACATAATGTGGGAAGATTTTTTTTTAATAACAAAGTAAGCTAATGGAAAAAAAACTTTAGAGGGTACAGGCAAAAATGGCGAAGGATATTTAATGTGATTAGGCCCTAATCTATGCCAATAGCTGCTTTTCTGTGTTTGGTTTGTTTCCTCCCACAGAAATGAAGAAATAGTGACAATCATTTTCTTGTTGAATCCACTTTAAAATGAAGGGCTGAATAACTTTGTGAGAGACACTTTTGGGTTATGAAAATTTGCATTTGACTAGAATCACAGTTTTTACAATTGCATATCATCTAAAACAAATCTTAAAATGATCACACATGCCACTACTCAGAAAGAAGTTAAGGTTTAATCTAGCTGAGTTTAACTAATCATAAAGAAAGTCTCATTGAGTCAATATTTGAATTAGATGTTAAGTGCTGTGGATGTTGTTGCCTGTAAGCCACACTAAGTAGCAGTACATATGCTTGCATTAATATTCAGGAAATAATTGGGTAGATTCTAGTGTTCAGGACATTTGGTGTTAAGATTGTTCCACTATGAAATACCAAGTTATTATAAAGCATTATTATTATAGTTTGTTTTAATTGTCTTCATATTTATAACACATAGATTGTATCATTCATTTTTAAAAATTGAAGAAAACAGTCATGTTTGGTTGATGAGGTCACAAAATATAACTTAGTGCTACAAATAGCTATTGTCTGATAAAATCAGTCTCTCATATAATCAGGTCTCATATAATCAGGTAAACCAAAGCAAATGTGCCAGAACTATAGAAAACCATGAAAGTTAGTATAATAATATTCTAATAACCTTTTTACAAATTGAATTTTCCTAAGGATGTTATTATGAACTAATTTTCCTAATTACAGAAAAATGTAGAATCACTTTCTTTTATAAATTAATTGGTAGGCTTTCAAAACATTTGAGTCACATGTGTGGATAGTGGATTTTACTCTATTAAATTAATGTGGTAATTTAAAATGTTATTGGAATTATTAATATTTGAAAATAAAATGCATTAATATATTCATATTGAAAATAATGTGGTTTTAAATTAACTCAAAAACCCCAAATTTCTAAAGCTAAATGTATGTAAGGATACCATAGTGAAAAGGTAAAAAAATTACAAGTAATTCACACTGAAGATAATTAATTAATAACTAATTAATAGTACTGGGAAGCTTTGCTTTTTTTCACAAGTTAGAGAGCTAAGAATGGAGGTTTCCTGAGAATAGCATTTCATGAATGGAATGGAGTTTTTAATCCATTCAAAGCTTAATCTACATTTATAGATTCCAACAAAACATAATTTCACATGCTATTATTGAAATAGTTTTCTGAAAATGTTTAGTTATTAAAACACAATATAATCTACAGCTATGTAGTCACTTTTAAAAAAATAGCTTATTCTGGCTTCACTCAGGAAGTATAACTGATGCTAAATAAAACAAAGAATATTCAACCACTGTAACCCTTACAATGCCTCCCTTTTATTTTGATAATAACCAGGATCATCTTCTCAAACAACAAGCTCTTGGAGGTGATAAAGTTTGTATTTCTCATAAAACCATATATAATACACAAATGTATCATGTTTGCCTTCACCTTTTTATCTAGATATGACATAGTATGCAAGGATTCAATTCCTAATGGGAAAAATATGCAACACATTTTCATAAAATTTCATCTCTTTTTTCCTTACATGAGTATTATCCTATTATGTTATTTTGCTTATTCTACTGCCTTGTTAGGGTGAAACATTACATTAGAAACAAAATGTCAAGAGAAAAGGTCCTGGGAGTGAATTTGAGGAAAGACATGAAACATGGATTCCATAAATTCATAATGAAACACATTTTTCTACAAGGAAGCATGATATTATCCATTTTAAGAAACCTAATGTCAATCTTCATTCTTTTCTATTATACTAATTTATAAAATTAAAAAGTTTCAGAAACATCATTTTTGATTAAAAATCTTTGCTAACCTTAATTATAATTTTCATAAAATAAATTATTGTTCTTAACCAATTTTGTCTGATAATTTTTAAAAATCTAATTGTATTTTACCGTGATAAAAATAGCTACAATTTGAATAAGTTTTTTAGAAAACTAGTTTTATGCCAAGTGCATTTGTCACCATTAAAACTGAAAATTGTCACATTATATAATGGAAAAGATTCATTCATTAATTCATTCATTCATTCTTTCAATGTTTCTTTTTTTCTTTCTTCTTTCTATACTTTCTTTCCTCTTCCATTCTTTATTTTCTTACCAGAAAGTTCAGCTAATGTAAGCCAGAAAGAGAAAATATCTGAACATTTTTGGGTCTATTCTTCTACCAGCTCTCTTCTATTCATATTGCCTGCTGTCATGAAATCCGCATCTCACATGTAATGTCAGAAAAATTATTAGCTTAGGAAAATTCTGCTTGCCCAGGACTATGTTCTAAATTATCAATTTTCTTCACTAACCACTTCTACTCTATGCTCTCAGACTATATATTAGAGAAACTGGAGTATTATATGTTTACGAAATAGAATTTTTTTAATTTCAGAAAAAAAAATGATTTATTTTATATACCAGTGGCAAATCCCCACCCCATCACCATTCCTGCTCCACTCAGCTTCTCTCCCCTGATCCAGCCCCCATCCCCTCCTGTAAATAAGGTAAGGCCTCCCATGAGGAGTCAGCAAAGCCTGATACTTTCATTTGAGGCAGGGACAAAACCTTCCTTATTGTACCAAGACTGTGCAAGGTGTCTCTCTTTCCAAAAAGCCCATTTTTTTATAATGTTCAAATTCTACAGAAAGAAAGAAACATTAAACAGGTAATGTGATTTTATTCTCCTGGACTTTTGGCTAACTTCTCATTCAGAATATTTTCACAGATTACTTGCTTAATTGTGGATCCCGTATGATATTGCAAATATTTCTGTTGGAAACTGTTAGGCATTAGAACCATCTGGTTAGACTTTTCCCCCTCATTATTCCTTTCTACATTGATCTTGACTGCTGTGTATTTGAAAATTCCATTTATTGTAACTTTCAGAAATCTAAGTATTTCAGAAATTGTTTCTAAAACCACCAATAATCAATCACAAGGTATTCACATAAAGAGTTAATAAAAAATTCTTAAAGAAAAGTGATCACCTGGTAGGCAAGGATATTATTCATCCATTTTGTTTATAAGTGGTCCTTTCCAAGCAATGCAGGTGGCTTCTGTTGGAATTTAAAATTATCTGAGATGATAGATCTGTGACTTATCCATGACACTTTTGTTAGCAGCTACTTCAAAGCCTATAACAAGTTAGTAATAGATACAGACGTAGCTCTTGTAAGATTTCGAAAGAGAATTATTGTAAACAATAGCACTACAAGTTCAATGTGAGTTTGTCATACATTGATTAAAAAGAAAGAATTAAAGTAAAGAAGGAGGAAGAAAGGAAGGTAAAGAAATAACGGAAAAGGGAATCAGAATCTCTGATCTTTTAAACTATATATTTAAATTGTTCTGCCTGGATTCCCTGGCTTTGCAGATGGAATGGTTGAGAAGTAGTTAAAGAAGTTGAGGTTTCTGCTTTGTGTGGGTGCTGGTTGGTTTTGTTTATTTTCTGACTGACCTGGCACAGTGTAGGCGGAAGCAATGCATGTTTCCTGACATTAGGCCAGTGATGTATGGCCTGACCTTCAAAATGAGGAAGATCTTCTCTGTGGGTAAGAGTATAGCCGTGCAAATGCTTTTATCCCATATTGCTTGGCAGTTTGCAACCAGTTATAACAAAATGTATTCACCCTGCTGAGTTCGCTGAAGCTTGTATATTGGTTTTATTTTGAACATTTTTGGCAAATTAAGGGCAGAGTGAAACCATAAAATTGATTTTATTTACAACAAAGCCTTGTGGTGTCTAATGTTTGCTCTCACATTTTTCTTAGTTTTTGAAGGTGTTTCTGCAGGTGGTTGATCTAACTTTATATTGAATTTGCATCTCTTTCAGAATTATACGTCTGCTGAGTTTTTTCTTAATTGTTATTGTTCATGTTCTCCGTTCTCTTTAGTCTGCCTCTTCTGGGAGCAGTGGACATCTCCCTTCCACCTCTCTAACCCAGTATCAGCAGCTACAGAAAAAGTAATTTTGTCAACAGATTATACAGGCTCTCTCTGTTATGAATTTTTGTGAAATCTTCCTCCTTAAGTGCTACAAGAAAATGATAGCATGGCAATTCATTCTAAAATAGTGCATCATTCCATTGTTTAACATCATTATAATATTTGAAAGTATCTTATTTCTGAGAATGCTTTTGCCATATTAACAGCAACTATAGTGACCCCAGAGTTTTAATTCCTTTTTATAATGAACAGAAATTGTACGGAGATGAATGATTCACAAATCAGGGGGGCTTGGGTTTTATTCTTTACTTTGACAGCAGCTTGTATGATTTATGACATATTCCTTATCATCTTTATGACTTCAGTTCTTTGTTTAAAATGAAGAATCTGTTATGGATCAATGGATCTCAACCTTGGTATAATCATTAGATTAATCTGGACACCTTTTTGAAATATATATGTAGCTGATATCTATAATATACATATTTGAAAAGTAATCTGTGCAGGGGATACCCATGCATTAGCATAGTTTTTTGAATCATTTTATGTAAAATGAAGGTTAAGAGTACAATGAACCATTACTTTACCATTTAAAACACCATTATTCTAAATGTCTCAGGAATAATTTGTATCTTTGCTCATGTGTTTGTTTTAGGCCTGGTTTGTCTTAGTTAGGATTTCTAGTGCTTTGAAAATGCACCCTGACTACTGCAACTGTTATAGAGAAAAACATTTAAGTGTGGCTGACTTACAGTTTAAGAGATTTAGTTCATTATCTTCATGGTGGCATGCAGACACACATGGTGCTGGAGAAGTAGCTGAGAATTGTATATCTGTATCAACAGGCACCAGGAAGATACTGTGACACAGAGGCCAGGCTTGCATATCTGAGACTACCAAGCCAGTGCCAGTGACACACTTTTTCCAACAAAGCCATACATGCTACAGCAAGTCCATATCTGTGAGCTTATGGGGACCATTTTCATTCAGACCACCACAGGATCTGACTATGTAGCTTCTGCTGGCATAAAACTCACTATGTAAACCAGGGTAGCCTTGAACTCACACAAACCTTTTAGCCTAAGTCTCCTGAGTACTACAACTAAAGGTGTGTACTACCTGACCAAAAGGATAGAAAGGCTTTTGGCTGTCATATTTTGTGCCTTTGGGAATAAAAATATTTCTCATGGAGTCTATGAACATTTCAGTCAATTCACATAGTTTTAACAGGAACAGTTAAAATCAAGAGTGTTTTACATAGTTCATTTTTTTTTATTTCATCATTCCCTAATATTGTACCCAATGATGTCAGTGGCAAAGATCCAAACTGACCCTCAATTTAGGAGTTTCTGGTTCAAGAAGAGATTCAAAATTTCACATTGTTAAAAACATCGTAGATAACTACCACTCCTCATGCAATATCCAATACCCTGCAGGATAGTCATTTTCAAATGCTTCTGTAAATCATTAATACAGATGGTTTGAGATTATCTTCACAAGTGCTAAACTATTGGTATAGATAGCTTTAAAAATGGATGTTAAGGTAGGGTATAGTATATTTGGAGTGAAATTTTAAGTTTTCTTTAGAAAAGAGGCTGAGATAGAATTATAGGGGAGCCACCTAGTGGTTATGCATGGAGACTTGACTTCAGATTTGTCTTTGTGGATTTATTAGAAGACAGATGTAATTACATATGTAATTAAGCATGATATATACACTAACTCTATGATTATATATTGATTTTATATTCAAAAGATGCATCAATCATTAATAGACTTTTATTTAAATGTTCAGAGTTGCCCAGTCTGCTGTCTTTTCTTTTTTCCCTTATGTTCCTCTTACTTTATTTTACTGTACTTTTAGCAGTATATATTTTTGTCTTGTTTTTGAAGTATTAAAGTACACACACACACACACACACACACACACATATATATATATATATATATATACATATATATATATATATATATAAACACTGACATATGACTTTATTACTTGCAAATTTATTGGGCTGCATTATAGAGGTCCTAGACCATACACCTGTTTTAAATATTTGGTTCAAAATGATTTAATATCATTTCATATTTGCTAGTATACACTGTTCCTCATAGTTTCTTTGACTTTTTATTTGTAATTATGTATATATTTTGTGTCTGTGTACAGATAAATGACGTATCTTTGGAGAGCAGAGAAGTAGGATTCTCCCGCAGCTGAAGTTACAGGGAGTTGTGACCTACCTAGAACAGGTGCTAGGCTCTGAACTTGAGTTCTCAGAAAAAGATGTATATGTTTTTTATTGAAAAAATTCATTCAATACAATCTTGTCACAGTTTCTTCTCCCAAAACTCCTTTCATATCCTCTTTAAATCCTCACACAATTAACTCCATACCCCTTCTCTCTCTTTAGAAAACAAACAGGCAAGTATAAAACACATACACACACAAACACACCTTGAAAATACAAAATCAGAAACCACTGTATATAAGCAAAAGACGAACAAGCCAAAAAAAAAAAAAAAATTAACAAAAAACGCCCAGACAGAGAAGTATAGCACAAAAAAGTCTACAATAATACCATTGAGATACCATTGAGTTTATTCTGTGTTGGCTATCTATTGCTGGCCATGGGGCCTACCCTTAAGTGTGGTCAATATACCCAGTGGGATTTTGTTGGAGAAAATTAGTTTTTTCTTTTGGAAGCAGATGTCAAATAGATCCATGTTTATCACCTTGCACAAAACTCAAGTTCAAGTAGGACAAGACCTTAACATAAGGCTAGATACCATAAATTTAATAGAGTTCATTGGCAAGGGAAATGACTTTCTGAACAGGATGCCAATAGCACAAGCACTAAGATAAGCAATTAATGAATGGGATCTCGTGAAATTAAAAAGAAAAAAAAAAAACCTCTGTATGACAAAGGGTACCATTATGCAGATAAAGTGACAGCCTACAGAATGGGAATGATCTTCAGCAATTACAAATGAGAAAAATAGTTAATACCTAAAATATATACTAAACAATAGCAAAAAAAACCAAACAAACAAAAAAAAAAAAACAAACAGCGATCAAGAAATCAGTAAGAACTCTTAACCACTGAGACATGTCTCCATCTGTCCATTATTCTCATCCAAGACATGATTTTGTCATAAAGCACATGGTCTCTTTTTAAGGTCATAAAGATGTGCAAGTAATTATAATTTTGTTTAATGCCTATTAAGTGACTGCTGGATTTAAATGTTGTATTTTTAAGGTTTCAAAGTATTTTCTGCAATTAAAAAATACAGATGTAGTGCAAAGGAATCACAACCTAAGAAACAATGCCATTTTCATATGTTCTGAAAATTTTAACAGATTTTGACCAATGGATTAGGATTATTAGGGCACTAACAAATATATACACCATGCTCCTTTGTAGACAGGGTTTTACTTACAAGGCACAAGTCCAAGATTAATATTTATTAAAATATAAATCAACACTCACGATACAGGTAACAGCATATAGTGGTGCCTGAACAGGGACTGGAGTATCCAAGCGATGGACGATGGATTCCAAATGGGTCTCTCCAGCAACCAGGAACCAGAGACAATAGACTTCAAAGGGTCCCAGCAGCCCCTTATCAATGGGGTTGGCCACACCCCCTCCAGGAGCCCAGGACCCTGGATAAGGGTCTTCAAACCTTATCAGCTGACACCTGAATCCCACCACACTCCTTACCTTTACAAAGCTTTGATATTTATCCCTCAAATGAGCACCCTCCTAAGCTCCTTCATGTTGCTTTCACAATGCTGTAAAAGTGAGTTACAAGTTTGACTGGTACTGTTTTTTGTAACCTGGAACAAACCTGTTATAGGAGGAAAAGATGGCCAAAATATTTATTTATCTAGGAACATAATTTAAATTAAATGTATTGTCACAAAACTATATCCATACAATATGACGTTTAAAGGTGGAATGTATTCTATTCCAACTTAAATTTTATAAATTTTTATTGGTTTATTATTCCTCCATTTTCATTCATGGGAATCATGACTGTCCTAGTCAAATGACTCTCATGTTTTCTCTTGTAGTGTTATCTTTTCCACATCCCTGACACTTGTTTAGGCTTTAATATGTCCTCTGGATATTACTTGCTAATATTCTTCTAGTGTCTCAGCATATCTCATATAAAATTCTCTTCAATTTTTTCTTTATATATTTCAATTAAACTTTTTATACTTTCCTCAAGAAAAAATATGGTAATTAAACTTAATATTTCTATTGTTTAATAATTCTTTCTCCACTTTCTGATGGTTTATGTCTAACTGCTATCAGGAATCTTCTATTTGGAACAAATTCATAATGGAGATTATGAAGACAGTACAAATGGAAAGAAAAATGAGCCCTAATAATTTTGTTTCTTACCCTAGAAAACATATGTAGGACAGTAACCCCTTAGTCTATATTAGTTAAAACATGAACATGAAGATTTCTCCTTGTCTGACTGGGTCACCATGTACAATAGACACAAAAGGAATTGTACCTGGATAATTATAATACTAATCTATTTGTGATAATCAGAAGGACAGCTACCCGGGGTAAGCCTAATAAATTCATGGCAAAGACCCTGGACCGGGAATTGGGTCATTTCAGAAGAGAGAAGTTTTCCTGGTAGAAATTATGAATCACTTTAGGCATATGTGATCATTTTGTGAGAGGAGCTAAAAGAAGTGTACATGACAATAACTTTAAGTGGCTTCTAGAAGGAAGACAAAGACCCAAAACCCAGTAAAATGAATTTTTTCAGCCATGGCACAAACCATGCATTGAACCAAGCTCTGCAAGTGACAATATCTTAGAAGGTACCTTAGAACTTCTATATAAGACTCCAAGCATGGAGCCCAATTAAACTATGCCTGTCTTTGAATACCAATATTCATAAAAATTGTGAAATAATAAATCTAGGCCATTTAAAGTCATTAGGTTTGTGATTGGGATGCAGCAGTAGGAAACTTATGCAAGTGTTCTTTATTTTTTGCTGTGAATTAATGTAGTAACCTTGAAAAAACATTTTAAAATCTTGCCCATCTCTGCAAATCAATATCTTGGAACTCCAGTTATTTTTTTATAAAAACATTAAACATTCTAAAGCGTTTTCTGTGTTAGTAAGGACATTTGTCTTGTTCAAAGCCTTTAGAGAAAGGCTAGCATATAACATATATACAGAGAAGTAATGTAGCCTCGAAAATTTCTACTATTTCTACACACACACACACACACACACACACACACACACACACACACACACACACACATTTCATATATATATGAAATGTTGACTCCTAAACTGTCATCTCTTTGCATGTGCACACACCAAAATACATGTTGGTCCCTATTACCTACAGAGGTACTCCCCTGACTGAAGAAGGCTTTATAATAAATAGCTCCGCCATTTTGCCTTTAGAATTAAAAAGAATATATAGGTTGCAAATGTTAACTCATAACATTATTGGCCATGAAGCTGTATGATATCATTAATTCCTATTTTTTTATATATTAAACATAACCTCAGCACATGAAGGCTAAATTTTTTACCATTCAAGTTATTTTTGAATATTAAACCAAAATGCATTTCACATATTTACAATGATTGTCCTATGGAGTAGATCAAGAATTTAGTTGTGATTATAGCACATAACATCTGCTACTTATGTCATTTTCTTTCTGTTCCCAGTCATATATAGCAGGACTCCTTATATCTTCTGCTTTTGTTCCATGATGAAAATATCAAATACAAGAAAACTGGAGGTTTCAAGTTCTATCTCTTTCTTGCTAGATGACTGTTCCAATGTCTTTACAAGTTTGGCTATTTGTGTAATTGGACTCATTGTAATATATAGTCCTCCATTCTGTTTTGACACTAAGACAACATAAACAGTTCATGGAAGAATAACAAAATTTGATTAATAAGTTCACTTTCTAAAAGTGAAATATGGTGGATATTGTAAAAAAAAATATTTTGAAGATGCATATAGAACATTCTTAATTTTTTCAGAAGTTTGAGTAATCTGTTGTACCTGAAAGTAAATTAATCAATGTACTTTTATTGTTCTTGGTATCTAAGTGGAGTTTCTCCTTCTATTTTGCCACAGACTGAAACAATTTGTACTTGCTTTCGAATCCAAAACTTGATCTTTATCTTTGTATTACTATTTAGTGCATCAAATCTAATTTCTGCACTCTTTTTAAATTTATAAAGTTATTTCTGAATTTGTAAGAAAATATAGAAAACCCAGGGGGATAGAGAGAGAGAGAATGTGTGTGTTTAACTGTATTTTAGATTAGTATTTATGTGGTGTTTATAATACTGATATAATAAAGCAGTAAGAAATAATTATTTTAAGATACCCTTTCCTTTTCACAGCCCATTTGGCGCAGCACTTGGGGGCCAAAGGCAGGAAAATCTCTGTGAGTTCAAAGCCAGGGGGGTCTACAAACAATTTCCAGGACAGCCAGGACTGTTTCACAGTGAAATTTTGTCTCGAAAAACCACCACCAACAATAAATAATAATAATTAATAATAAAATGTAAAAATATGTGTTCTATAAATTAAGCTACTTACCAAATATACTAATTCTCATCTAACCATTTAGTTGAAATATCCCCCAAAATAAGATCCATTATCCGGCAGCCTGTATTTTAAGGAATCTATGTTTATTTTAAAACTGGTGATGCTCTTTTCCTTTCTGGAAGTATGATTAAATCATTAGTAGAGGTAGTCAATTTTCAAAAATCAAAATCATTGTGAAATTCAAATTCTATGTCATCATCTGTGCCTCACTGCAGGGTTTTGTACTCTAATGATTCATTTCAACAGTTTCAAGCAATTAAACTTGTCAATGAAGATGTTGATCAAATCATTGACACTGTTCTTCAAAGACAATAGTTGATTGTGATATTCACAAGTTTTCAACTTCTCTGGTTAGTATATTCTAATAAATATGCTTCTGCATAAATGACAATACTTGATTATGGGAAAATAATCAGAAGTCTTAACTGAACAGAATAACTTATAAATGATAAATGTACTTACAGTTCAAGATATTCTGACATTACTTCATTTTGAAGACTTTTAAGTAAATAACTACTCTGGGACTTTATTGAGCAAGGATATGGTAAATATTAGCTAAATCACACTCATTTTTGTTGGGTTAGGGAATGACACTGCTGCCAGATATTTATCATGAAGATGATGTGCTCTGTTTCACTTAGAAAACATGTCTTATGCTCTAACCATCACTAACATGAACCAAAAATAATTTTTAAATGATATATTGTAAGTGTAAACAGTAGAGACCAATAACTCCTTGGAGTTTATCCTTCTGTTACTTCTTTACCTTAATTTTCCACTTCAAGGTCACAGCCATAATATTTTGTATAGCCAATAAGAAAGAATAAAATGTGTGTTGTACTGATATTGTTCAATTGGTATTCAGTAAAATAAAGCTCTTGCTTGCAGTAAGGGGTGAGAACTTGCCTTTCACCTACAGCCAAATTCATTAGAAATTCATGCACACAGCCCAGATAAAAACGGTGTTTTTATGAGGTTCCAACAAGTAATATATCCGCATGATGGGTTGTTCCAAGGAACTAAGCAAATGAAAATGTCAGTTTCCAGAAACTGTCAAAACCAGCCCATAACTTAATTTAAAATTGCTGCTTATTTAATAAACCAGTAGTGTAGCCCTATCAGACAAAGGTCTGTCAGGTTTTTTAAAAGGTCATTTAACTTCCTCTTAACTTAGGTTTATAGGTACCCTAGGCTCTGCTAGTGGGAAAAAACCATTAATTAAATATAACACTCAGTCACCATACAGTTAAATATAATCAATGATTTAAACCCATGAAATTGTAGAAACTTTGATTTGCAAATATCTTGATACATTGAAGTGGGGTCCTAGTTTGTAAGTGATTATAAATTGGGGCACTGTGTTCTGCATGTTACATGTGGCATTCTCAAAACATACAAATCCAAAAGCACTTTTATGAATGTACATTGTATATTGTACACTTTTAAGAATGTACATTGTATATTTCTCATTTAAAATAAGTTTTTATCCAGGCTCTTTGTCAAAACTCTAAGAACACTACTAGTCTTTTATACACCAATGTGCTTTCATAGACACCACCTCAGGCTTCTTCTTTTGGGATTACTAGCTATTGGAAAACAAGCTTGTTAGACCTGCAATGGATAATGATATTACAGTAGGATAAATGCACTAAGCAGATTACATTTTAAGTTACTACAAGAGAAACTCTAAAGGGGTAGGGCAGGGTAAGACAAGTGTAGTTTGTGAAAAAAACACATTAATAAGGGTGAAAATAATTGTGCTGTTTTAATTACACAGAATAATTTGATTGTAAGTATCAAAGACAGGCTGAGAAAGAATTTAATCAAGTCCCCACATGTTGGCACAATAGAAATTAATGGTGAGACAGTATAAGAAAGAATATGAAAACATCTAAATGTACTCAGTCACTATAATGTAAGAATGGGAAAGAGTACAAATGCACAGTGCATCAGATTTGGCAACAAGCTGCATTTTCTCAGTATGGCAGATCCCTATTGTGCCTGAGTATTTGAGAAAGACCTACACACCTGCTTTAGTTATTCTCAAGATAAATGATGATTGTGTAGTTTAAAGTGGCCTTTCTTTCCTCTCTGTTAATGTTTTCTCATATGTGGAGAAAAGAACTTCATCCAACTATCTAAATATCAATTAGAATTGTTACATTATTCAATGGGTGTTAAAAGAAACGAGAAAAGTTGTTTTTGTTGAAGATTGTAGATAATGTTTTAACAACTTTAGCTATCTTCCAGACTTCAAATTTTGTCTTCCTTCAGCCGAATTCACAATTATAAACTCAGATCCACAGGCCTGTAACAGAGATAACATGATTCCAGTCAATTGTACAATTGTATAATTTCTTTTCACGTCCTACTTTCAATCCTGCCCTTGATTTATTGCTCATGTAATTCCATGCAAATTGGGGAAATACCTTTCATCTGATAAACAATAGCTTCTTATGTAATTTCTTCATCCTAATATTTTATCCCTTTTTGTATCAAAATAAAAAGGTTATAACTCACATAAGAAAAACTATATACAACAGGTACAATAATTATATATTATAATTATATATATACATATACATATATATATATACATATACATATATATATATATATATATATATATATATATATAGCAATACTTGCATGAGTAAGGTCCAACTGACAAATTCAAAGAAAATATTTCATTATTTGTCCTATTTTGATGAATCCAAAGGATTGTACCGAATTCACTTTCTAACTTTTTTCTATTATGTTTAATATTTTCCTTCATATTATTTTATGAAAAATGTCTTTTTTAATCCATGTATTCCCCTGTTCACCCTCCCTTTCCTCCTCTCAATCTCTCCCAGTCAACCTTCAGCCTCCCCCTCCCCATACCCTATTCCCTTCCCCTAAAAAGGCAAAAAGTTACAAGGTGGGTCAGCTTAGCATGGCTCATCCACTCCAGGAAAGTCTGATTTCTTCATCCCAAATTCAAGACTAGGTTAGATATTCCTCTGCAGGGAATGGGCTCAAAGATGCCATCCCACACACAGTAACACAGTCTGATCCCACCCCTCGAGGCTCCACATACTGCCCATGCCAATTGAGAGTTGCCTACCCTTGGAGGCCCTAGCTCCTTTTCCTGAAGGTTCCTCCAGTGGCTGTTCTTGATTCACTGAGCTTCTCAGGGTTCCAGCCAGCCATCACTGTCGGAATTTTCCTCATAATCCCTATCCCCTTGCTCAAGCAGACTCTCCTTCCCCACTCTCAGATGGAACAGGAGCTCTGCAGAGTGCTCATCCATGGATCTCTGCCTCCACAGTCACATGTAGGTTCTGTGGTGACTTTTATGGTGGTTACTCATTTGATTACTGTGGAAGTCCTGTTTAGGCAACCCCTCCACTATTGGTTGGTGAACTAGCCAGGGACATCTTGTGAGTTCTTGGACATTTCTCTAGCATCCAGTCTCTTTCCATCCCCACAATGACTCCCAATATCAAGATATCCATATCTTTTTTTCTCCTTCTTTGTTGTTCCTCTTACGCAGACATCTTCTCTCATGATGTGTTGCCACATTTCCTGGTTGAAACCTATTATGACCCCAGTTTGTTAAGGTGATCTTCTTTATTTTATCTTCTTAGGGAATCTCTGTATGTCTCTCTTAAATTCTTTCTGATCCCAAGCTGTTCAGGGGATGTGGTTTATAACTTGAGTATTCTTTGCTTTTTATCTAAAGTCCACTTATGAGTGAGTACATCCCATGTCTATCTTTTTGGGCTTGTGATACCTTGCTCAGGAGCATATTCTCTAAGTCCATTCATTTGCCTGAAAATTTTAGGATGTCATTTATTTTTTACTGCTGAGTTGTACTCCATTGTGATGTACCACAGTTTTTAATCCATTCTTCTGTAATCAGATTTTCACAGAAAGACACTATGATGCAGTGGGGAAAAAGTAGGTAAACCTCAGGGTGTAGTTCTTGCTTTGTCTCTAATTATTTTGTCATTTGGGTTAGAGGGATGACAGTTTATTGACTCATTTTTCCTCTTTGAAAAATAATTATATAGAGTATTATAACTGAAAAAACAGGAGAGGTGGGAGCCAAAAAGAAAATAGAACAGGTTTAGTTGTTGTGGTTGTTTTTACAAAACAGTGCATGTATTTCAGGGTTTGGAAGTAAAAAGACAACTAAATTGCTAAAATATAAAAAAGAAAGTTTTGCTCTGAGTTTCTTATCAATGGAAATGTGAAATGCAGAGAGTATCCAAAAAATGGCATCTAATGTCTTACTTTATGCCCTATATTGTCTATTGTGTAAAGAATTAATTTGATAGTAGAATGTGAAAGGCAAAATCAATGTGAAAGGCAAAATCAAGTTTGCTATAGATTTTTAAATTTCATACACTGAAGACATACTCTCACATAAAAGTAAATGATTCACAATATGCAGTGAAAATCATAAATAATTATTACATCAGAAGCAAGATACACCATAAGTTCAATTCTAATTTCTTATTTACAAGAGAGAGAGAGAGAGAGAGAGAGAGAGAGAGAGAGAGAGAGAGAGAGAGAGAGAGAGAGAGAGAGAGAGCTCATGACAAGGATATCCACTGAGTTTTAAAACCATAATTAGGGGTAGAACCTTTTTCTTTTTTCCTACCTTTTAGACCTTATTTTTCATACTGGAATTGCATATGATTCCATACAGTATTAAGGTAAATTACTGATAAAATGTTAACAATATTAGTATCAACCATTATTTTTAAAACAGTTGTCAAGAATCAAGAACCATTCTAGAATCTTTTCTAAAAGTAGTCCTGTTGACTCTTTTATTTATTACATGAGTCCTGTAAGATATTTTTGTTATCTATCCCGGTTTTATAGGAGCCATAGCTATGCTGTGGTTCTCATGTTTAAGAAACATTCAAGATTAAACTTTAATCCAGAGAGGTTGTTAACATGCTGAGTGATTCCAATCGCAATAACATGCCAACATAATTGCTACAACAAAAACTAAAATACTAGGTTGGATATAGCTTTTGTCACCATCACAATCATCTGATAAAATCTTTATTATTTGGATAGTTAATGTATGTATTTTGTTTTCATTTTTTGCAGAAGCTCATGCATTCACTCATTCAACTTGTCATGGTTGAGCATTGGTTACATATACAGAAATTTTAGAGGGATAAGGAAAGTTACAAATGATAAAGGAATTTAAAGTGTTACAAAATATGTAGCCTGAGCATTTATTTAACAGATGGCTGATATCAGGATATGTCTTTTATCACAGACATAACAAGTACTTCCTATAAGAGTGTGACTGCCTATCCATTTTCTTATTTGAGTCCTCAGAGAAACAAAGGCTTTAATTTTGAAAAACTCTTCAACATACTTTTCTTCTCTTACGGTCTTTATTTCTGTGGCACACAAATCTGTGCCTATTCTAAAACTGATGACAAGATGTTTCAGGTTTCCTGAAGTTTCTGTTTCCAAGAACCTTATGCTTCCTGCTTTATAGCTAAGCCAATATTTCAAATGAAAATATTGGAAGAAATGAATTGGAAACTCAAAATGTTGTAAACTTACTTTTAAAAGCAGTTTCCTTCTTCCATTGCGTTGTGTTTTTATGTTTATGCACTATAACCTAAATAAACAGAAAAGGTCTAAAAAAAGAGAAACATGTACCCTAATGTAAATAAAACAAATAACAGGGATAACAACAAATTAGATTTTTACATATTTAACATGTATCAAGATTTATGCTAGCAAATATGCACTATTTCCTAATTTTTGCAACTAGCATTTAATACAATTCAAAATTTTCTACTAGGGGAAGTATAAAGAAAATCAAACAATATTAAAATACTGAAGCCTTGATTACATAAGCAAATTGCCTATATATATATATTAGGAAATGAGAGTGGTAGTTTTCAAATTCAGGTTTATGTGAATGAAGATTTTATTTTATTCCTATTACTTTATTTTTAGCCTATAATCAAATATCAGAAAAGAACACAATATTTGAGATATTCCTCCACAAAGTAGAAGAGGACCTATTATTGCTAGTTCTTTCCTGGAAACTACTTTGAAACTTTTCAAACAAACTTTACAGATTCCTTCTGTATCCATCATTTCATTTATACATGGCAGTAAGGAATATTTGGAGTTCATCTCCAACATTTATATTTAGACCACTGGTTCTCAACGTTTCTAAGGGCTGTGATACTTTAATACATTTCCTCATTTTTCGGTGACTCCAAATGATAAGATTATTTTGTTGCTACTTCATGACTGTAATTCTGTTACTGTTATGAATTGTAATATCGATATCTCATATGCAGGACATGATGTCTGATATGTGACCCCACAAAGGGGTCATAACCCACAATTTGAAATCCATTGATTTAGACTAACCAACTAACTATATTTAAGACTAATACTTACTAATAATTGTTAGATTACATTGAGACTCCATTTGGAATTGTGTAAATATTATGTGATAACAACATGTGTATCTCTATTGTTTGTTTCTTATGTTATAATAACAATATAATAGAACTGTAGCCTAATGAAAATATGGTAACGTACTTCACAACTTAAGTGTATATCTGTATTAAGTTTAAATAGGGACTCGACAAATATAAAAACTCAATCCCACAAATACAGTCTCCCTGTCATTGATGCCAGCAATCAATACTGGAATAGATAGTTGGTAGCTACGTTAATTTTTAGCAAATGTCCCCATAAAAAAAACAATACAAAAGAAACTTTGTTCTGTAATGTGACATCTCTGAGATCTATCATTTGAATTGTTCACATAGAAAGTTAAATAAACTAAAAAGCAATTTTACATAGAGCCTCATATATTTTAAAAATGTGACTCTCAAAGCATTTGAACAAAGTAAGTCTTTAGAAAAAGAAAAGCCATTTGTCCTTGGCCTATTAAAATCCCAGGAAGAGCTTTCTTTACAAGATAATACTATATTTATTAAAGAATTATTATGTCCAAGACATTTAACTGACCTCAAATTTATTTAAATTTTTTTATTCCAAACTTTTTAAATATTAAAGGTCTCATTTTCTAATCTTAAATTAAATCTTGTATGATGTTCAGAAGTCCTCTTTTAATAGGCATAAAATACATATATTTCCAAATCAATTGACTAGTATATCTTTACTTCATGTGTAGATTGCATCTATATTTTATACATGAAGTAATGTCTGTTACATTTTCTATATTTTATAATAAATGTCACTTTGCTTATATTCAACAAACTTAAAATTACTAAAAAAGCCTTCTTAAATGTTTTGTCATGGTCAACTGTAAACATTTCTATTAAAATATCTGTTACTTTTCTCATTGTTGTGATGAAATACTTGGCAAGAGAAGCTTAAGCAAAAGCTTATTTTGACTTATATATTGAGAATACAGTCACAGTGGTAAAGGCATAGTGCACAGACACAATGTATCCACCTTCAGAAAACAGAAAGCATTGAATTCTGACACTCAGATCCTATTTTTCATTTTTATTCAACCCAGAAAATTATATCATGGAATAGTGTTCATCATTAGGGTCAGTCTTCCAACTCAATTCACCCAATTAACAAATTTTTCGAAGACCTGCTTTGTTATCTCCTAAATTATTCTTCATCTTGCCAATTTGACAGTCAGTAATAAGCTTTTCACCTTCATAAAGAAATTCTTCTTTCCAGTTTTCCTCTATTTTATTCTTTCTTCTGCCCTGTGTTCCAACTCTAGATTTCTGTAAAGGCATACTTATGTGTGAAGTGGTAATATATCGGAGACTATAACTCCTTGAAATTGAGAAAGTAAGTAATGACAGCATACTGAATATTATATCTAATGGTACTTTCATTCATGATATTGATTTATATTTTGGATTTACATGGGCATCATTCTTCTCTAAGATGGGAAGTTTGCAACCAATCCAGTAACTGCATTTAAGGAAGTTTAGAGATATTACCCATGTTTGAAAGTTTTGTAAAATTTGCCTTTAGTGGAGAGAAAAAAATTGACAATTTGTTTATTTGACAATATGTTTATTTTATAAATAGTATAACATAGAAATAACTTGGATCACAAATATGGGTCAAATATGGTTTTACAATAAACAAATAGTGTTATATTCATCTTAGTTGTGTTTATATGTTATGTTATAAATGTAGTTGAAGTACACAGATTGTAACAAGTTGTTCAGATTGCCTAAGTATTCATTGTAATATACATGCCTTTAAAGGAATTGTTTTTATTCATACTCTTTCTGTGACTGTCTTCTCTTATTCTGTCTCCCACCCCACGTGTGTGTATGCATGATTATAGGCACATATAGCTAAGAGTGTGTGTAGATGGCAGGAGACAACTTCATGTGCTTGATTATCTCATTTATCCCTTATCTGTATGATCTGAGGACTAACCTCATTTTGTACAGTACATAATTATTTTAAAATTAATTGATCTCCCACCAAAATATATACATTAAGTCTTAGCATATTCTCATAAAATAGAAGACATACACAGAAAATATATATTCTGTTATTTATTCATTTCATTTTATTTAAATATATAGGACATGTTGCACAAATATATATGGTATAAAGTTTGGCCACAGAATAATCCTCATAGACATTAAAAAAAACTTTAGAATACAGACGGAAATGGAAAGCACCATAAATCTCATCACTTGGGGGCCTAAACATGAAGATTTGTAAAAGTTTCTGACACGCTAGTAATAATATAGTAATAGCCTGTTTCATAGAAAAGACAAGAAGGAAAATGGAAAAAAAATAGGAGGAAAACAAGGAAGTGAAAGAGCAAATAACAACAAGAGAGAAGAAAACTAAAAAAAAAGGTAATATTGAAAAGAATAAATAGTGATAATTAATAAGAGTATTGTATCAAGGCTGAGCCAGTTCTTGCACCAGGAATAAACTTTGGTCCTACTGCAAAAGGCTCCACAAACTGTCCATGCCTTTTGACCACTGTCTACATTGAGATGGTTTAATTCCTTTCCATGAAGGCTCCTCAGCTGTCATTTCAGAGTTCATGAGTGGAGCCCATTTTCGATGGAGGGATACCTTGATCAGCCTGGATACAGGGGGAGGGTTTTGGTCCTATCTCAACTTGATATACCAGACTTGTTAACTCCCCATAGAAGGATTTACCTTTTCTGAGGAATAGAAGTGGGGCAGACTGTGGTTGGTATGTTAGATGAACAACAAATTAAATAAAATTATAAGGAGGAAAAAAGAGAAATATATAAATCGACTACAAAAGAACAGAAATTTTTACTCATGTGATGTTCAATGTCTAAACTGTCAGGAATGTAGAAAAACAGGTATTCTTATATTGCTGATGAGAATTTAACTGAAATAACGTATATGTTGCTCAATTTAGCAGTATTCTTTCAGATCTAAACTGTACTTACTTTTTGAAATTCTCAGGTATATTTTTATGACACATTCATCCATAACCCATGCCTAGTATGTGGGTTTAATTGTTTTTATGTGCATACATTGTTATTGGGTTTAATTGTTTTTATTGTCATTATTGTTTTATTAACATGATATTGAGTCTTTCTTCAATAGATGTCAATAAAGATACTGTTAATCTATGAATATGAAAGAACACTTTTATATGAAAAATAGTGGTAAATGGAAAAGTAAAAATATCAAAACTATGATATATGACATTTATAGATGGAAAGAATATGAACATGTCTCACAAACACATACATTCTCATAATATTTGAATATGTCTGGCTTATTTGTACTTGAATTTGGTCCTAAAAGTTGTGTTCAGGTAACAAGACTTTTCTGTAGAGACTGGAGTAGAACAAAATATTACTTTTCAATTTGTATTCTTTCATAACATTTATATTTTATTTATTAAGCAGCTCACACTTGTTATTAAAATGTAAAAAGGATGTGAAAAAAGTTTCTCCAGAAATAAAATTCCATTCAATTAGAATGACTTTTGCTGTATTAATAATCTGATAATAATGAACGTGAAACATGGGAGAGAAATAGTTCCCTGATATTTTGACACAATTCTGAGTTCTTTTGATAGTTTTTGCCCAATTAATATTCTAAACTGATTGGGGAGGTCATGTTTTGACCCCAAAATGCAATAGTCTATTAAAATTTTTCCTTTATAACCCATTAACACTGACAGCAGTCTATGTTACCTTTTTAAAAGTTTTTATATTGAAGTCTCAGTTATTTAATCATTTTCCTATTATTAAAGCCATACGTGAATCTGACTCACACTTTGTATTCAGCATAATGAAGATCAAAATAGGCATTTCTTTCATTAATTTTAGAAAATGACACCAGAAGTGGTTGGCTTCTAAAAAAAAATAAAGAAATCAAAATTTCATACGAACTTAACAATATTTAATGACAATTAGAAGACTCCAATGGCTTAATTTTGGTCCTAGTTTGGATTTCTGCTACTATGATGAGATGCAAGAACCAAAAAGAAGGTTGAGAGGAAAGAGTTTATTTGGCCTACATTTCAGTATTACTGTTCATCACTAAAGAAAGTCAGGATAGGAACAGAAACAGAACAGGAACCTGAACACAGGAGATAATACAGAGTCCACGGAGGGGTGTTGCTTTCTGGATTGCTCCTCATAGCCTGTTCAGCCTGCTTCTTCTTAAAATATATATAATCCAGGACCACAAGCCCAGCAATGACTTCACACTCAATGGGCTGTGTTATTGACTATCAGTCGCTAATTAAGAAAATGTTTGACAGACTTGCTTATAGCCTGATTTATGGAGGCATTTTCTCAAATGAAAATCTCTCCTCTCTGATGATGTGAAATTGTGTCAAGTTGGCATAAAACTAGCCAGCATAATTTTTCTTATTACTACTCAACTACTGACTGATTGATATTTTGATATTTCTGGTAAATATATATATATCATAAGGTAATGGTTGCTAAAATAGTTACATAAAAAGAAGCATATAAATTAAAGATATGAAGGTTCTTATTCATTACTCTTTACACAATGAAGTGTGTTTTTCCTATTTACCAAAGTTAGTGGTTGCATAGGAAATTTTATGCATCATTTTATGTAAGTCTTCACATTCCATTTTAAAGTGATTATTTTTATATAATAATTTAAAAAGTTATATTTAAGCAAGAATAACAGTATTTTGTAGATAATTTTTAAGTAGAAACTGATGATGTAAATCTCTGTTCAGTATACATTGATTTATATCATACTCACTAGGAATTTTACATCACTTCATTTAATTATTATATTTTATATTAGAGTTTACTGTGACAGCTAATGAGGAAGAAATATTAAATGGAGTTACTAGGAAAAACCACAATTTAGAAATAAGATTGACCACAAAAAATTTAGTCAGATAATTAAAGATATTTGATGAGCATTCCAGTAATGTGTAAGTTAATTAACTTGAGCAAGAGTAGAATGAACATTCAACAGTACTGCTCAGCTTTTAGAAAGCTGATGACTATTAAACAAAAGCTTAAGAAAAAGATTTAAGAAGGCCAATTTATTTAGTGCCAACTCTGCTATTTTTAAAGACTTACCATTTTCTTTTGTTATATATAGAAACTGAGGCAGAGAAGAGTTTTCCCTTTAATACTGAAGTCCAGTTTCTCATCACTGAGGTCTTTTGCCCCGTGTTATGTAAATCAATATTGTCTTCTTTTTCTTTATTCCTCTTTGTCTTATTATTTTAAAAAATCATCTAGAAAGAAGGATATCATCAGGCACTCACTTTGATTATCTTGGGTAAACATTTGTTAGTGTCAGCAATGGTACCTTGGCAGTTTTCCAGCATATTTAATTGACTCTTGTTTGCCTAATCTTCTATAACAGATAATGTTATTATAAAATCTTAAGATTTTGAAACCCACTCTCCTGTAAAATAAGCCTTTTAATGAGAAACTCTGCATTTGGCCTGATTTGAGCCATATCAGCCCCATTTTACTTGTGAAGATATTATTTTTCTTAACAATCATACTAATTTTAATGCAGAAAACATTTGATTTAAATCATTTCCTCTATGGAATGATTAAAAGTTCAGGCAAAAAACGGAATGAAATTATATTAAGCTAAGATAGAAAGGAGGAAAAATTAATTTAGACTATATAATAACCTCTGTATTGTAACAAGTCTGATGTTCATTTGAATCGAGGAAGATAAAGCACTAAAATGTTTACTATTTTTGAGTGACTCTTTCATTATGTAATAATATATGGTGATTTACTTTCCCAGGCATGGTACTGATTTCTTACCCATTTTATTATATTGTGTATATCCAGCATTCATTTGGTGAGTTTGTCCTAATTTCAAATCAATATTCTGAACACTCCTAAGGCAGTAAATCAAAACAAACAGGGAAAAATAAAATTACATTTTAACTGTGATGAAATTTAAAATTTGCCCGTGAAACATTATGTAGTGAAGGATAATACACAAAAGACAAAGAATAAACAAAATATGTGGAGATCAATCAGGGACATATATGCCATTTTATTTAAATAAATTTAAATATGCATATAACATAATTACATAATATCATAGAATGTTAAAAGTAACACTGTCTCTGAATTTGTGCTTAAGAAAACTTTAGACAAAGTAAAAGCACAATTCACATAACTAAGTTCAGAAAAGAAAATTACTGGCAGAACAAAGAAAATTCAGAGGCCAGGGTAAAAGGTGGTATTTCAGGAACAGCAAAGAATCATATAAATTGAGGGAATTGATAAATATAAACAGGGAGAAATATGGTGAGCTTGCAAAAACTAATGTATGTTATTGATGAACAGAAACATTTGAGAATGTATTTTCATTAAAAAACACATACACAACGGAATGACTATATTAAGCACTCAGTGTGACAAAGTAAAAAGGAGAAACGGGTACTTAGAGAAGTATGTAACCTGAAGCTCACAGGCTGCTTGTGGCTTTATGTATATGAGGATATAAATGTGACACAACACAAAATTTTAAACTCATTTAAATAATAATGTTATTTTCCTTCATAATTTTGATAACTCAACTGGACATGAACTTGGAATATAATTGTTCTCAAATGCTATTTTAGAAGTTGGACAAACATGGCAGGAATGATAATAACATTTCCATACTCAATTTATTAATATCCAGGAGATATAGGGAAATAAAATTTCATAGATCTACTTAAATGATATTTTTAAGTTGAATACCAGTTAAGATGAATTAAGACAAAAGTAACAATTCACTTGTCTTCACATAGCTTATTTTCTATCAAGCAAATGCATTATTTTTATTCTGCATGCATCTGTTCTTTTAAACAATTTTGAAGAAAATTTCCACACTTGAGACATTGATTTATTCCATCAAGATTTATACAAACTTGTAGTTTATGGAACTTTGTCATGTTAATGTTCATTACACGCATTTATTTCTTGGTGGTGTGTGTGGCACAAAGACAAGCATGCCTGTGAGGTCAGAAGGTATCCTTCAGAGTTGGTTTTCTCATTCCATTCTGTGGGCTCTGGGACACAGACTTAGGTCAAAAGGCTTCACAGAAACTGCCTCAACTTTCTGAGCCATCTCAACTGCCCTCATTTTTTAATTCACCATTCCATATTGAAATTTTCATGTGCTTGCATCGCATTTATGATGAACACATTTTGTTTATTTCAATCTAAAGATTTAAGTAGCTAAAATCCTTTTTAATAGAATGCACATATTAAATGTTCATGCCAAGAAATAATGCTTTTCACTTAGAATGCTATTATCTTTTTGTCTACTGAATCTAATATATTTTTATGAAGTCTAAAAGAGAAGTTAATATGGTGTCTTACTTATCTATACATTCTAATGTCCTCTAAGATCCAATGTTGAAGTACAATGCAATCTCTAAAAATGAACCATATCTTCTTGTACTAAATTGCTATCCAAGGAATATAATAGATCATGTCTACTGTTATCCATGATTTTCTCATGCACATTTTAAAGAAACAAGAAAGTGAACTAATATATAAAAGACAATAGTTACATAATATTTATAAAAATGGATATTAGGAGGAGTGCAGAAAACCATTAATTATATGAAGTAATTAATAAGATAAAATAATTTTGCCTATGGTAAAAGTTAGTCAAGTTGATGATAAAGAGAAACATAGTGATGATATCCCTGCCATGATATTCTTTTCTTAATTATTAAAGATTTATTATCAGTTATGTGTGTGTGGCTGTGACTGTCAGTGTGTACGTATGTGCATGTGAATGAATGAAGATGCTCATGTGGGCCAGAGATATCAGATACCCTGAAACTGGAGTTAGAGGCATTTGTGAGTCACCTGACTTGAGTTCTGAAAACCACAAATAGAGTTCTCTTCTAAAAAACTGCTCTGTTAGAGCAACATACATTCTTAAATGCTGCTATGGTATTCTAAAATGGACAGTGAGTTGTTCAGGTACATTAAAAGCTGTTATATAACACAACAGTAAAAGAAAAATTGTTGGTAAGAATATTTAGGTAAATTAAACCAAATAATACAAAACTGAAAGATCTATCGTCCCCAGAAATTTTCAGTGTCATTAAGTTTGCCTCATTATAATTTGTTTTTTGGTTTTGGTTTTTTGTTTTTTTTTTTTTTTTTAACACAAAGAAACTGAGCACACTGAAAGGAATGACTGGGCTATAATGCTCCAAGGCCTAGAGGCCTGAAGTTTGAAGTTATTGACGTGTTTGATGAGATTGGAGGTTTGGGGCATATTATTTTTTATCAACTATAATAGGCAGAACATGACAGGAGACCAGGGAAGGGATAATTAGAAAATTCAGACAAGAGCATCTTATGATCGTTATTTAGAGACTAAAGATGAGGCTGTAGTTTGTTAGCTATGAGGGAGCAAAAGGCTCTGACTTCTCACATTTAATATAAATCATTCTATAATTTATATTTATACTTCGTTTTTTAATATGATGCTATGCTGAGATAGCATGTAAATAAAATTTTCATGCACACTGGAAATTTTATATATTTATACATAGTAATGCTTCTGCGCTGATGTGTACATATGCTTATGTATGACAGGAAAGGAGAAACAGCATTTTTAAGGCTGTTTAAGCTAGCAAAGAATTATCATACTTATACAAAAAAGATATGTTCCAGGTGAAGTTGTATGTATTTATGTACTAGAATGATGAGAATGAAGATCAAGTCTAAACACTTGAATGAAAACATAATAATCATATGTGAGACAAATGAAATATTTCAAAGTCACCTTGAAATAAATGTAAAATTGATGTTAAGAGCTCTGCAGTGACGAGAGAAGAGACCACAATGCAATGAAGGCACAGAAGATACAATTGATATTTTAATCTCAAATATCATGCCTGACTATAAAGTCTGAAAACATGAATTGTTATTAAAAATAAGGGTATCTACTGATACATGTCAGAATTTACTTTTAATTTTCTAATCTTCATTCTCCTAGTTGAAATAAAACAATTCATATTTCCTAGTTCAAATGATTATCTAATTGTATTTCTTGAAGTGAATTTAGATTTTTAAAAGACAAGAATCTAATGAACCCTAAGATTTTTCCTTGCTTAAAAAAAATTCTATTGAAGAAACCTTTTTTTTAGGTTTTATTATTAATAAAGATGTGTGTATTCGGATACATATGTATAGATGCATTTTAATGAATAGTAAGTATATTTGTTTCCCTGAAACCATTTTCTGCAGTTCCAGGTTTTCTAGTCTGAAACCAAATTGTGTATTCTCTGTGATAGGAGAATGAATACAATTATTTGAAATGTTTCTCTCTTCATTTTACATCATTCATCTATTCTTTTATTAACAAGTCTTTTCTTAAATAACTACAGTGATCCAGAGACTGATTCATTATATTTGAAGATACTTGTGTGATTCTTATTCCACCTACACTTATCATTAGCTCAACACAGATGTGGACATCCTTAATTACTTTTATGAACGATAATCTCCCTTTTTAGTAATCTTGACATTTTATCTATTTAAGAAACATTCAAATTATGTATTACTTAATCAACTTAACTTCCCCATTCAAAACTTTTTGTTATAATCCAATAAAAACTAAAACATCGTTGATATAAATAACATAAATAGGTCAATTAATGAAAAGAGATCATGTCACTATTGTGATTAATTTTCCTGATAGTACTTTGTACCTGCTAGCATGGAGTGAAATGGGAGAGATACAACTTCCTGTGTATAACTCAACTACCAGAAATGAAGTTATTTCAATTATTGATTACATAAATTTATCCTTTATCCCATTATTTGGAAAGCTTGTTTTTGAATCTGTGAAATGAATCTAAGACACCAGAGATATTTTAATGCTGATTTCTTTAACATTTCAATATACTCATTATTGGATTTACTCTATATAAGTGAAAATGGTATTAGAAATGATAATAATGATGGTGATTTTGATGTTGTTGCTAATTAAAACAGTTAACATTTTTGATAAAAGACTGAAAAATATGCTACTTATTTTTACTTCCATCACATAATCTTGAAAACAAATCTATTTCATGAGAACTTTACTCCCCTTTTTACATTAAAGATGTCTTAGAGAAGGTGAATTTCTTGATTTCTACACATGAAATTTGCTTACCTGTGGAAATCCCACTCTGTCCTTATCTCTTGAATGAATCAGTAAATAAAATGCGAAAGTAATAAATTAAGAATAGGCAAAGAGTTACATTTTGAAGTTGTAAATTCTAAAATGTTCAGACACAGTCTGAGCAAATTAGAAAAGCATATTCACTTCCCTTTCATCTTATTTCTAGAAGAGCAAGTGAGATTTGTTTCTGAAACTTATTCCAAACTATGTACTTTTAAAATTGGCACCCAAAGCCAGAAATAAAAGTTTGGCTTGCCTGAAAATACTGCACCATTCAAATCCAAAGAAAGATATTAGAACCAATAAGAAATGTTTGTAAATCTGGCTTCTATTTTACAGGCTGTTTGGTAAAGTTCGACATTTATCTATTTACATCTTTCTGTTCTGCACAAAACAAGCATCTTAAATGGTAGAGATAAATAATGGTTACATTTTAGCACTCTTTGTAAAGTTGAATTCCAGAAGGTAGGAAATATCCTTTCATGCTTACATTACCATGACAAACAGAAAGAGATAAATCCTTATGGAATGGGATGTGATGTAGGAGCTAGGGGATTAATGTTTCTTCCAATTTATTTCTCCTATTATATGTGTTAAAAATATATACCATATGACATGCAGGATGTTTAATCCCATCAAAATTTCTCAGACAATTCCTCAAGGGATATATTTTTGGCTGCCAAGTTTTCACTGTTTGAATGCTGACTTCCTATTCCTTTACGGAGTGTTCCATGCTTTATTTTATGATAACATATTGCAATGCCTTTTCTAGCAGTATTTTTGTAAGGAAAATAGTCCCAGGGGCATTTCCTTTGATAGTCATACACTTCACAGTGACAGAGAAGGATAAAAATATTTCCAGAAAGCAATGTATCCGTCGGTTGTTTAATAGAACAAAAATTCCTTTGATGACACTTGTGAAAGGCTTTCATTACAGTCAGAATTTAAATTCAGTCCTTGAACTGTGGTTTTCCTGGATCATTGAAGGTCAGTTTGGAATTAGTTCTTATTGCTATGCAGCTTTTCAGTGACAGCACATTACACACAAGAGCAAATTCCGGGCTGTTTCTTTTAGTCATATTAAGTACATATGCCTTTTAGTGAGAAAACCTGCATATAATGATCCTGGAAGGAATTTTTGCCTTTGGACCAAGATTTTCCCTTTAAAAGTAATGAATAAACTTGAAGACTAGTAAGTAAAGAAGGAAAGTGTGAACTAATTTCCATTTCAAAAGGAAAAGCACACTGAAATTTTACTTCAAGAAAATCATGCTACTTTTTGTTTTCCATTATGTGGGGCTTTGGTTTTAAATAGTAGTAATGTCCCTAATGTTTCCATTTACTTGATACAACATTGTTCAGCTAAGCTGTGATCCACACAGGCTCTCAGGTATTAGGCTGTTCCTAGTCAAGAATCAATACAAATTTTACTTGACTGTAGTACTCAAATATAATGAAGCTGAAGATTTTTTTAAGTTGTTATTGAATCTATGTAGCTTTTGTCCATGTAAGTGCTCTCTCTAATTATGATTCCACACACCACCATTACAGAATCAGCTGATATGTAATAATGAGGAAGAAATAACAAACACGTTGTCCACTTATAAGATGTACGGTGAGAAAATAACATATTTTGATAAAGTAATTTTGCTCATAGTTATAATCCTGTATTTTAAGTTATTTGAAGGGAATAAATACAAAGGAAGGCAAGCTGATGGGTTATATGATATCATAACAGTACTGGCAGTCCATATAGCTTGTTCCTACCTTCCCTCACCCTCTGCCTAATATGGTTTACACATATCAGAGCTCAGCTTCTTTGTCAAACTCAAATTGGATTTCCTTTGCTATCAACTGGAGGCTCAGACTTCTTTGACCCTAATTTAGCAGACCTTCAAGAGTTTATGGTGAATGCCTTTTCTATTTCTAACAAAAAACAAGGTTCAAATTCATTTTACAGTAGTGGATTCTGTTTGCAGTTTCATGTTCCAAAAGTGATATCATATTTCATGAAATCATTTCTAAAAACAAACAAACTATATTTAAGGACCAGTAAGGTTTAAATTAAAGTGAAAATAATTTTATTGACTATAATTATCTAAACATAATTCATTCTTAAACTGACTTCAAAGTCAGATCTACAAAAGAAACAATGTCAATATCATAAATACCTAAAGAAAATTAATTATTTTAGCTGTAATTTAACCTCAGAAAACTTAAAACTAGAATAAACTTCAAAATTATATTTCTATTGGAATTCGCATAAGATATATACATTGTCAAAATATTTTTCAAGTTTTTGCCTTTTCTTAAATTTCCATTATTACATTGAGAAATGAGCAATTATTTGAGATTTTTTTGGTTTTGTTAGGAAATACAGCCTCCATATGGCACCATGGATTTTTTTTTGTTTGTTTGTCTTATTTCCACTTAAGAGTTTCAACAAGGAAGACCATAACATTTGACTAATAATTGTTTGGTAAAAAAATACATTGTTTTTAGAAAGATTTAATTAACAATTCATGGCTAATTGTAGGCTGGATAATACATTTTCTTATTCTTTCAAAATAACAACCCATATTTTTTATTGAAAACATTTTATATACTATATTCTGATGATCATGGTTTCCCCTTCACATTTCCTCTTGATTCTTCCCATCTCCATTCTCACCCAACTCTACAGCATTACATTCTTTAAAAACAAACATGCAAATAGACAAACCAAACAAAACCAGAATAAGAATGTAAAACTATAAGAAACACTTGCACACACATAAACATGTTAAGATATGTGGATATGATCACAGTGTGACACCCACATTTAAGGTGGGTTCTTTACACTTCGTTTAGTGCAGTGTAGAAACTTCCTTACAAACATTTCCAGAAGATAATGGGCTTTTTTGCATGAAGTTAACTGTAAGGGTCAAAGATTTTATGAAAATTTTCATTCATTTTTTTCTATAGATATGCACTTTAGTTTATATGAATATGATAATACATGACAGTTTTTATTGATTTATTTTGTTTTCTTTTAAACTTCTTCTTGAATAAAATAAACAGAGCAAGCACATGGAGCCAACACCTCTGAATTATTTAATCATTTTTTATATCTTTGAGGATAGTCTTTATTTCCTTCCCTTGAAGGCCATTTATCCATACAGGAGTGGTGATGCATGTCTATATTCCAAAAACGTGAAAGATGAAGTCATGAGGATTAAGAATGTAATTCATAAATGAGCACTGGGTCAAGCTCCTGATCCAGCTGAGAACAGAGGAGCCTCAAGTGATGGGATCAGACTGTGTTCCTGTTCATGGGCTGGCACCTTGGAGCCCATTCCTGCAGAGGAACACCTAACCCGCATTGACTTTGGGATGAGGAAATTGGACTTTCCTGGAGTGGATGTGCCATGCTGAGCTGACCCACATTGGGACTCTTGCCCTTTAGGGGGAGGGGATCTGAGGAAGGCTGACTGGGAGGGATTGAGAGAAGGGAAGAGAGTGTGAGAAAGGGAATACATGGATAAAACAGTCATTTTCTTATTAAAAAACTATAAGAGACAACAAATCATAACAAAATAAAATATAGTAAGATAAAAACATTACATTGAAGTTGGACAAGACAATCTGATAGAAGAAAAAGAGCACAAGGGAAGGCACAAATGTTAGAGAGCCACTCATTCCCTCACTTAGGACTTCCATGAAGATACTAAACTGAAAGCTCTAATATATACAGAGAGGGCACTGTAAAGACCTGTGGCAGCCCTGTGTTTGCTGCTTCAGTTAAAAATCACTGAGAAAAATATGAAGTTCCACCTACAAATAAAAAAGTCTCAGATGAGGAAAGAAGTCAAACAGATTTGAAGTATATAGTTTATTTCATTTTAATGCAAGAATAGACAGTATACCATATCCATAAAATTAATATATTATAATGCAATATTTAGGACATGCAACTTTATAATTTACAATATAAGTACACTTGTGTGAGTGATATAACATTTACATAAACACTGAAAATACATTGTCAATTCCTCTTTCATAATTGTATCTACTAGGATGATATAAATTTTAATGATCTAGTCCAACAAAAATATAACTTTACAGTTTTTCTCTATTGTAGAATTCTTTTACCATTATTGTTTGAGTATGTTTGATGTAAGTACAAGCTGCATGGTTTTTAGTTATTCAGATAAATTGAGATAACCAGCATACAAATAAGTCATTTAAAGAGCTGTGCTTTATATTAAAGAACATAATCATGAAACATATCATAATTAAACCAATTATGCTTAAATGGTATCATTGGAATTTTATTTAACTTATATATGAATGTGGAGATTTATATCATACAGTAAAATATTAAATATGTATATTTTAGTTATTTTTATCATGTATATACCAAATTTTATGAAGATTCAGTTTACAATGCTTCTAATAGCTTCCTATTTCTTTTGCTTGATAAGACTTAAGTCAAAATTACAATTGAAGTTTAAACTTGCTCAGGTGAGTATGGAATTAATGTTAAATGCTGAAGAGATTATCTACAGGTCTAAGTTATCTACTTAGCAATTATATTTATGCTTCATGTACTTATCTGCTTGCAGATGATCAGTGAACATGAATTTACTATAACCAACATTCTACAGTTGTGAGCCTCTCATGAGGATGTCCAAATTGTGACATGTCTGTTTAGGGTACATTTGAAAACTCTTACCCAGTTGACTTTCCATTATCAAACTCAGTCAACTTGGTAATGCTTATAGCTGTAAACTACAGACCTACTAGTCAGTAGCTGGAAAGCAATTGGGAAGGCATCAAACCAATTAAATATTCTTTAGGAATGGCCTCTTTCTTTTTGAGAACATTTCAGAGCCCGTAAGAGTATAACATTGAACTAAACTCTCATGTACACACAAGACAATTCTTTCAGACTAAAATAATCCTTGGGTTAATTTTGAAGAAAAATATAGGAGCTAAGGCATTGGTGAATTTAGGCCAATCAGATCTCAGTTCTGAGAATAAAAGCTGAAATCTAACTGGAGTGACAAAGGAATGAAGAAAAGACAGACACACATACAGAAAAACTAGGCTCAGGATGCGAATTTATGATAGGTTGAACACGGAGAAGCATTAGCTAATCCATGTATACAAGGATTCTGTAGGGAAGCAGATTTAAGTTGTTATCTAGGAGGAGGAAGTTGTGGTTGATAGTTTCTGTGAACACTGGTTTTAGCTATAGGTCAACAATTTATGAAATCTCTACTTGGACCAGAGAATGGCTTTGCCATCACTCACAGCCTGGCTTGGAGAAGACTTTGCCCTTTCTGCAAATTTGAAGCATTAGTGTCCTTGACATGGCTTGTGCTCATGAAAATAATATACATACATTCAGGACTTCATGCTGTCCCCACAGGTTTATTCCCGGTGCATTTTATTTTTAATTATAAATATTTGGTTAGTCTATGTGATAATGTAGCAAATTCATGCATCATGGTTTAACTTCAAAATCCTACTGTAAATGTTTATTTTTTAAGTAAAATACCTGAACATGACATGGTATATTTTATTATGCTAGAGAGATGACTGATAGATATTTTTCTATCATTTTAGAGTGATAGAAAAATAATCAGCAGCCTTATCCAATTAATGACTTTCTTCTAATTGAACATTCTTGGTATAGATTAATTTATTTTTAACACATAGACTTTGATTAGATGTTATATTGAAATATCACCAAGAAAAGGAAAAGTACAGAATCACATATTTCATGCTTTTATTGAAGGTTTAAAACTGTTCATCAGTGTATAATAACGGGCCATAATAGTTATCAAAATGTTTTCATTAGTGTCAAAGATTAATTGTACTAGAATAGAATACCTACATGGCAATATACAAAGAGATATTATACTAAGTAAAGCAAAACATGAGTAAGGAATTGCTCACTTATTGATAACTACCATTAATAATGAGTCCCTGGTTTTAGGGCTTACAAAGATCCACAACAAATTTTCTTCTCCTCTACCTCCCCCAAGTATATATTTTCATATATACTTTATTCTTTCTCTATCCATAAAATTATCCCACAACTCTCACATTTTAGAATTTTCAACAATGGAGTAATGACTAATTTTGTCCCATGCATGCCTCCTTAAAAGCTTTTAATACTCACCTGGACGAGTTAGTTCTCTCATAACACTCTGGGCATCTTTAAAAAAAAAAACAATTACAATATTGTATTTTATCATAAGATTGATTCATCAAAATATTGAGTGAATATAATGTATTTGACAGTATTTTATTGTATCACTTATGAAAAAAAAAACACAATGATACCTTAGGGTTATTAACAAATAATGGAGTTTGTAGTCAGAAAATGCACACAGACAATCTAAACTTTGATTTCTAACATCTCTGAACATGAGAACTATTAAAATGTTTTTCTGTTCTGTTGTTTTTCTCCTATATGAGCCCTTATTCTCAAGGTGGAATGTTCTTTAAACGAAAAATGTCATGATTTAAACACGAGACTAAAAAAGTTTCTATTTTCTGTGTGAGTCAATTTTTTTCAGCGAATATTTTCAGCAAATGAACAAGCACTGCATTAACTCCAAGCTCTGTTTCAGTGATTTCCTTGGCCAGACTGATTTCACTGAATGTATGTATAAATTGGTCACACAGAACATGAATTTATATTTCCACAATTTTATTGGGAAGTTTCAAACTTCTATTATCTCACAAGACCCAGAAATTGAATTGAGGCTTTGTTACTAAGCCAGGTTGTAGTAATGGACCCAGGAGTCAGTAGCTCAATTTTCTACTTCTTTGCATCACATTTTCTCTTGAAAACGATGCATACAATACTAAAGAATGGCAGGGAGGGGCCTCTGTAAAGTGTTAAATATTTGGTTCACTGGGTCCCATCAGCAGGTAGGGCCTGCGGGGAGCTTGTTTATCCAGCATAACGATCTCATTATGAGGACAGTGATGTAGTATAGTTTATTTCATACCCTGAAGCAATTCAAGAAAACAACTGAGTGAATGATATTCATCCAGGCTCTGTATTGTGTTATTAGGAGCTGCAATAACTGGCAGCATATTAAAATAGAGATCAGGGACTTAAAGCTACTCTGCTGAATGAAGTTTTGAAATTCAAAGCTATTGAATTATTCAGTATTTCCAATATATAGAATGAAAGAATATGTAATTGAGTTTTTCACAGCACCAAAATAGAAATAAAGAGAATGCACTGACTTTATAAATCTCACAGTCAATATTTTTCATAATTGTATGGTACCAGAAGGAGTCATTTTATAGGCCAGGATAGACCTTGCTTTCAAATGCAAAGAGAAAAAATTTCCTTCAAGAAATAAGCAGAGTCAAGAATGTAGCTCAGTTACAGTTGACTTTCTAGCATACATGAAGCCCCAGATTCAATTATGAGGACAAGAATGTAAGGAAGAGTAAAGGAAGAAATATATATCAATTGATCATCTCTGTGTTTGCCTTTACCATTATTAATATATATATATATATAACCAATAATATTAATTTTATGCTTAATATCCATGAATACTACTAGTCTGAGAAAGAAATAAGTGAATACACCAAGGAAATAAAGTCAGTTGTAAGTTTGATAAAAGTGAATCATTGCAAACGTGATATACAATATATTTATTACCTTAGTCCTATTATATCTATGTGTTGAATACAATGGGAACTCTGTAAACATTTGGCAAAAGAAAGTGTTAAACAATGTATACTTCATTCCAGAGATGACACAAATTACATGTTGTAAAATTGTTCCTCTTCTTAACACTTCCTACTTCTTCTATTATATATAACTGTTTAAAGGTTACGATATGACTACTAAAGTTAGTTTTCAGCTTTAGGAAGATCAAGCAACATAGCTGTAATTTATTTAGAGTAGCCAGAAAGCATACCGTGTTAGATGAGCCATGAAATGTCATCTGGTTCTCTTTATTTCAGCCAAGCAGAGCTGTGAAAGATTCTCATTATTGAAAATTTAGACTTATTTAAGCAATATCTACAAATATTATAAGAGTGATGCTCACCTACATTCAGCTTTGAATGTAACCAGCACTAATGGGTATATTGTAAAGATAATCTTGCTTAATCCAACATTTGAGGATCGTTTATTGCTAAGTAGCACAGAGATAATCAGAATTTGCTTTGACTTTAGTCATATGTACAAACATTCAGTATAGATTTTCAAATAAAAAACTTGCCTTCAAATTTTATAACCATCTGAAATGTATACAAATTTGAGCCCCAGCTAGAGGATATACACTCTTGAAGATAGGGGAAAACAAATTAAAATCAACTAAGCCTGAATCCATTTAATTTTCTTCTAGCTACACAGATTCTGGTTGGCATAATTGTTGAAAGAATATCAACAAAGCCTAGAAAGTTTCATAGCACCCTTCTTTACTGGAATCCAAATATTTAGAATGCATATGCATCACCAAACACTATATACCTTAAGCATACTTGAAACCAGTATAATTTTATTTCTAAAATCTATAACTTCAGTTAATCTCAAAAAATGGAAACACAAAAAATTAACATTTTTTCTGAACTACCTGGTATTCTTTTTAAGTCCAACAATGTCTAAGAAAATAGTTTATAAATGAAGAGGTACACAAAAAGCTATTAATTTTTCATCTATGGTAAATCAAAACCTTAGTAGAGGTTTATAGATATTTTTGTAGCATCCAGAACAAACTTTCATGAATCAATATATTCACATCTTAATAGATATACATGTGTGTCCTTTAATAGAGATTAATTATCAATATTAATATGGTAAATACATGTTTAAATTGTAATATGCTTTTATGAAACTATTTTACTATAATAAAGTTAAACTTAGAACCAATTAAAAATGAATGTTATTGTTTTATTAATTCTTAGAAAATTTAAACTATACACAAATTGTATCTAATCCTTTCAGTAATTGCTTGATATTATCAACATGAACACATATGCATATTAATATACAAAAGAAACTTTATTCCTATTTCCCTTTATTTTTTCTAGTGCAGTGTCTTGAATGATTAGCATAACTCATAATATTTTGCTTCACAGACAAAACATCTTAAGACAAAATATTTTGCTGTTTAAAATAATCACTTGTTACTAAAACAGAAAATGCAGTAAAATCTACCAATTCACTAATTATCTGCTCCTTGATGAGGGCTTGTGCTCCTTTTTGTTAGTAATGTCACATCTCAGAAAACCTGTTTTGAATCCCTGGTTATTCTCAAGTACTCCTTCCTCATAACTGTATCCATATCTGCATCTTATACATTATGCATCTAAAATTTCTCTTTCTCTGTCTTTTGTAAACTCTCTTATTGAGAAGAGAGAAAAAAACATTCCTAAATAACATTTTGGCTCCAAGCTATCCAATTCCAATTTACCATTGATATTACAACTGTAGTGATCCTTTCAAACTGCTGAACAGATAATACCACTCCCTTTACAGAGTTTCTTTAGGGCAGTGGTCCATAAATTGTCACCCACAAAACTCAAGTATCTCTTGGTCACATTTCAGAAACTTGAATTATCAGGATCCATTTCTGAACTTTACCCTTTACTTGCCTACAAACCTGGACTACATACCTGGAGTCAAAATTTCATCTTTTTGAACATTATAATGGGAATTCAGATACACTTCTATTTCACCTCTTTCTTAAATCATTTTAATTTTACCATCCAGATTTCATTCTCTGTTAATTCATTTAAAAATTGGAAGGCAGTTATGAAGTAAGGATAGAATAAACCTTTTATCCAGTTTCTCCAACATTGCTGGCTCTACCACTGAAATGTCCCCATTTATGTTTTTATTGAATGTTGGTATGGCACTGGACTATGCCTTGTAAAAAATTATTTTTCCAAAAAACAGTACTAGTTGCAGGAATTGTTGGGCAGCTGCAAACTGCAGGTAACAAATAGTAGATACTATATGTGGAGTTACATCAAATATGATTTTAACTGTAATGCATGATTATTTTCTATGTTCATTGCTGAAAACAATAGTCTGCTTGGGAATTCTATAAAATTTAAAGACCTTTTATAACTTGCAATCTTTAGAACTATAATTCAGTTCTGCTACTTGCTCTAAAGCAACAATGAAATCAAAGTAAATCTGTGCCTTGAGCCCTGTTATTCTCTATAAAGGACCAATTTACAGGGCAAATATCCTGCAGTCCAACAGGTCTTTCCCTGTGAGGAGTCTCTAAATTGAGGAAAGGATTAAATTTGATCAGTGTTTGTTTTGTGTGTTGCTCATCATGTTGTTATTGAACCCTGTGTCTAACAAGTATCCCAGGGGCATAAAATACTTGACTAACAATACTTTCATACTTATCTGTATATCTGTTACCTGTTTTATCATCCAATAGAGTGTAGAAATAGAAATGAATAAAAAGCATGCCTAAAGAACACAAAATGTGTTGGTTAGATAGATCATGAATGAATTCCTGAGATTTGAATTGTATTCTAACCAATATAAGCAATTTTTCTGATTCAAAAGTTACAGCTTATAGTAATATAGATCAAGCATTAATACTGTTATTTTTCCAAATTAGCAAACATAAATTATTTACAAAAATAGTCATTTGTGAATTGCTAACACATAAGATATTAGATATATGTACCAATGCAAGTAACTTATTTACCACTAATTTATTGAAAACAATTACCTTATATGCCTCAACAAAAGTATGACAAATACATATAGATATGTAGGTCATTCTGGTTACTCAATTGGGGTTAAACAAACTTCAGATACAATGATAACAAAGTGGGTAAATTCCTAACCATTGGGATGGGAAACTGGGCCCTCCAGGAGTGGGCAGCTTTCAACTGGTATGAGCAGTGTGTAGAAGCATGAGGGGTGGGATAAGACAGTATTCCTGTTCATGGGCTGGCATTTTGGAGCCCATTCCTTGTAGAGGAATACCCAGCACAGCACTGTCTTTGCGATGAGAGAATCAGATGTGCTTGGAGTGGATGTGCCATGCTGAGCTGACCCATCCTGGGACTTCTTGTCCTTTTGAGGGAGGGGATGGGATTATGGGGAGAGGGAGGCTTAAAGCTGACTGAGAGGGATTGGGAGGAGGGGAGGGAGGGGAAGCAGGGGGATACATTGATGGTGATGACATTTTTTAAATGAAAATAAAATAAAATAAATATTAAACTAAAATATTTTAAAAAGAAAAAAGAAATACAAAGAAGTAAATAACTATTCAATACTTTACATAGGTATAGAGTCAACAAAAATACGAAATAAATAGCTAAATAAATAAAAATTAGGATCAAGAGATATCTCACTTATTAAGCACTTGCCATCAAGTTTGATAATATGAGTTCAATCCTTAGGATGCACATGGTGGAAAAAGTGAATCAACTTCTAGAAGTTGGTAATTTGTCTTCTAATTTCCACATGCATGCTTTGGAATGATATCTATGCCCTCTCCAGATAAATAAATAAATAAGCAAACAAACAAACAATGTAAAACACTAAAAAAAATTAAAATAAATCATTAAATAATAGTGTGATTTCATTATTTTTGGTATGTTTCTATATATTTAGTATGCATATGTATTCACATGTTTGCATATGCACAGGTATACAAGTTTGTAGTAGAATTGACATACTCATGTATCTACTGGCTCCCAAGGCAGACATTGGCGATCAGTTGTACCCAGAGCTGCAGCATTTACTAAGACTTCATATTCATGCTGATAGTCTAAACTGCAGTCTGTCTTCCTGCCAAGGACCTTTGTCCCATTTCCTCAGCCCCTGTTTCACTCTTAATAGATGGAACACATACAACAAAATAGTATATATTTTTCAAATCATTATGTATGCTCACACTAACAAAATACAATAGACTGATTTTTTTATTACAGTCTATATCTCTTAGTATTTGCTCAAATAATAAGGTGGGGTTTTTTGGTTCAGATTAACAGAAAGAATGGGGAAAATTGAATATCAATTTTATCAGTTTTATTACAGTCATTGTTTTAGGCACTTCTTTGTTTCATTTTAAATGCTGAAAACAGATAATTAGAGCTTCAAAAAGATGTCTCTCAGGCTGAATTAGCAATGAAACAAGGAGATAATAATCATCCTACACCGAAAAAATTTCTCCATATTATCTATGAATGGCTTAAAAAATACAACCTTAAAAAAGCAGGAACATTAAAAAATTAAAGCATATGTATGATTTAAAAGGGCAAAATTAGAGCATTTTAGAAATAAAAGTGTTCGGTAAGCTTCAATAATTATTGAGGTTAGGCCAGGGTATTTGAAATCTCCTAGTTGGGCCGTTTAGTATATAGTACAAATCAATCATAGACAGCACATAGGCCAACTACACTTACTCTGAGTCTTTCTTTTATGGCTTTGTTGGCTGTCATAGCTAATTTCCTCTTGGCTCCAGGGAAAGACACAGGAACAAATAAAATCCCAAAGCAAGGTGAATTCCTTATCATCAGGATAATACTTAATGTTGTCAACTTTACAAGATCTAGAAAAACTTTGTAAATGGGCTTCTACCAAATATCTGGAGTTTATCTTGAGTACAATGAGTAGGGAAGATATATCCACTGTAGGTGACACTTTTCTCACAAGATTCTAGGATTTACAAATAGAAATAAGAAACTGAGTGGCAGGAAACAGTGCTTTCTATTTCTTTATTGTGGATGTTAAGTAGCCAGCTAATTTAGACTTCTCCTGCCTTATCTTCCTGTTCATAAGGTACTCCACCTTGAACTATGAGCCAGAATAAAGTCTTTTGTTAGAATATTTTCTAAATTCACAAAACAGAAAAGAAATCTGAAACAATACACAAAGATTATTAAATACATAACTGAAGGTTCTAAGAGATTAAGAGACTTATTTGATTGAAATGACTGGTATTTGAACTTGGACTTGGGATTCCAGAATACATTTACAATCATAGGGACTTATAAATATACATGCATGTGTGCATTATGTTCTCCTTTGTGTATTTGTGTGTATGTACTTATATATTCAGGTACACATGCACATATGTACATGTGAAAGTTGAGGCCACAGATAAATATCAGGTATTTTTCTTTAGGTGCACCCCTATTATGGATCTGCTTGTCTCCACTGGCTCAAAATTGAGATTACAAAGATATATGAACACACCTAAATGTTTATATTATTTCTGGGGTTCAAACAGATCCTTATGACTGTCAGGAGATAATTTACTAACTGATCTATCTCCATATTATTTTTCCAATTCTATCTTCATGCCCACAAAAGGAATAATCAATAATTATTGAATTATTGAAACTAATTCACATGTAGATTGCATAATACCTACTGATTTCTGGTTATGAACACAGTACAACTAAATACTACATTATGTATAATGATGTGGCATTGAAATCCTTATTGTAATTTATTGCCTGTTTGATTATCCAGATAACTATTCCCTTCTCTACCTGCATTTAAATGTACATCAGTTAAATAGTATTCCAAAACTGTCTTATATTTACTAAAATCTCAGGATCTGACTTCACTTTCTTTCCTAATGTAGTTTGCTGAGATAATTACACAGTAGTATTGAGCTGATATTCAATATCCTAGTATATTTATGTGAATAGATATGATTATTTATTGAGACCCTTGGGGAATGTGCTCTATAAAGATGGATGCAGAGATTGGAAAAATTGATGTGTTCACAAGTCAACAATATCAAGTATTGTTAGCAGTCACCAAAAATTAGGAAGATATGAGGCTGATATTTTTACTCAGAATTTCTATAAGAAATTCTGGACTTCAGACCTTTACACTCCAGAACTATGAGAGAATAAATGCACAATATATTTAGCTATGAAGTTTGCATTACTTTCTTATAACAGTGCCAGAAAGGTACTATAAATTGTTTATGGTACACCCTGACTATGAATGACCATGTGAATGGCATGGACCATGCCAGGGAAGAGTCATGATACTAGGAAAAACAAAGAAAATTAACATAGGAGTTTATCAATCAACAAGAGGTACTATACGTTAAGGTTCTCTAGATAGTCCTTAACTGTGAGAAGTAATATGGCTATCTGGTTTTTGTTGTCTGTGTGTGTGTGTGTGTGTGTGTGTGTGTGTGTGTGTGTGTGTGTGTGTGTGTCTGTGTGTGTGTGTTAAAGAAAACAGAAAACCTTTGAGTTTAAGATCTCATTTTTACTTCATTTCTACAAATACTTCAATGTCCCTGTACTTGTTAAGTACAATGAGCAAACTTCTATCTCATAGCATATGTTGCAAATTCTATTGTCTCATGTGATTGTCTAACTTGTTATCAACTCGGATGCTAGATTCCCAGAGATAATCTTTAGTATCACAGAGGCTCTTAAACCATTTCCCTGCTTCTTTCTTTTTTCCCCTTCTTTGCTTTCTTTATTTTATTTTGTGTTTTTGTGGTGTGGTTATGTATACATATTTGCTTGTGCTTGGATAAATGTTTATACATGTGTCTGTGCATGGATGCGGAGTTACAAAGTTAAGGTTGAGTGTCTTTCCCTATTGCTCTTCACTATATACATCAAGGCAGACCTTCTTGTTTAATTCAGAGTTTATATATTTCTCCTAGTCTAGATTTTTTGCTTGTCTTTGGGTTCCTTATTTCTATCTTCCAAGTACTGGGAACACAGGAAGTTATCATGTGTGCTTATATATTTCCCATGAGTTTTGAGGATAAAAACTCAGATTCTCATGCTTCTGTGACAAAAATTTTACCCACTTATCCATGTCGCCAAACTCAGCAATACTTTTCCTATTGCTGTGTTTCCGTTTATTGAAAATAGATTATTTTCTCATATAATTTATCCTGATTACATTTTTCCCTCTTCTACTCCTGTCAGTTCCTCTGCACTTCTGCTCACTTCTGACAGCACTCCATTTCCATCTCTCCTTAAAAAAGAACAGATTTCAAGAAATAACAACGAAACATAAGAACATAAAATATAATAAAATAAAATAAAATAAAATAAAATGACATCACATTAAGGCTGGACAAGGAAATTCAAAAGAAGGGGAAAGTCCTAAGAGCAGTAACAAGAATCAGAGTCCCACTCGCTCACACACTCAGGAGAACCATAAAAATGCTATGCTGAAACCTATATAATATGTATGCAGAAAACTTTGTACAAACCAATGTAGGGCTTGTGCTTGTTTTAGTTTCTGTGAGTTTATATGACCCTTGCTTATTTGGTTTAGAGAGACTTATTATTCTGGTGTTCTCCACCACATCTTGACTCTTATACTCTTTCCACCTCCTCTTTCAAAGGGTCAAAGGGTTCCCAGAGCTCTGAAAAGATGGCTTTGATGGATATATTCGATTTATATCTGAATGCTTCAAGTTCTCCCTCCCCCCCCCCCCCTCTCTCTCTCTCTCTCTCTATATATATATATATATATATATATATAGTTTGCATTACTTTCTTATAACAGTGCCAGAAAGGTACTATAAATTGTTTATGGTACACCCTGACTATGAAGGATATATATATATATCCTTCTTTCTATTTCTGTATCATGTCTCATTGTGAGTCTTTTCATCTGTTCCCTTATGATGTTTCTCTTATGGTTAGCAGCATAATGCACTGATTTATGATTATAGCAGAATATCATTAGGAGTCATTTAGCTGATATGTTTATTTTTCAGACAAGTAATGTTTTGTTTTACTAAATGAGTTTGGGCTACATCGTCTCTAGTTCTTGGTCACCCAAGGGGTGTCAGGTATTGGTTCCTTAAGTCAAATCAGACATTGGTTGGCTACTCCCACAGTTCTTTTTTTTGAGTTCATTTTTTATTTACTTAAAAAGATTTTTTTCCATATCTACCACTCCCCCCCCTCTTCACTCCTCCCAGTCCCTCTCAGTCTCCCATCAGCCACCCCAAAACTCCAAATTCCCATTCATTTCTCAAAGAGGGCAAAGTGTCCCAAGGTTGATCAGTTCAGTTTGGTAGTTCCAGGTCCTGAGGTAGTTCCAGGTCCTTCATCCTAGTATCAAGGCTAAGTTACAAGTTCCTCTGTAGGGAATGGACTCTGAGATGTCAGCTCATGCACCAGGAATATAGTCTGATCCTACTGCAATAGGCTCCACAAACTGCCCATGCCATTTGACAGTCATCTACATTTGGAGGGTTTAATTCCTTTCCCCAAAGATTCCTCAGTGGTTGTTTCTGAGTCAGTGAGCTATCTCAATAACTCAGGTCAGCCATCTCTGTGGGTCTCCTCCTCATGATCCTGATTCCTTTGCTCATATACTCTCTCTCTTCTCTCTCTTCAGATTGACCAGGAACTCTACCTGGTGCTTAGCTGTGGATCTCTGCTTCTGCCTCTATCCATTGTTGGATGAAGGTTCTATTATGACACTTAGGGTGGTCATTCATTTGATTATAGGGAAAATACTATTTAAGCACCCTCTCTACTATTGCTTGGAGTCTTATCCAGGGACATCTGGTGGGTTCTTGGAGATTTCTTTAGCTCCAAGTTTATTTCTAACCCACAGTGATCCTTCTATCAAAATATCCATTACTGTTTTCACCTTCTTTGTTGCTCCTCTCACTCAACCATGATTTGTTCCCATCTCTTTATGCTCACCCATCATTATAATCCCAATTTAGTCAGGAGATCTTCTCTATTTCCCCTTCCCAAAAGGATCCCTACGTGTCTCAAGTTCTTTTGTTACCAAGCTATTCAAGGGTTGTGGTTTGCATCCTGGTAATGCATTGCTTTATATCTAAAAGTCCTCTTATGAGTGAGTACATACCATGTCTTTATTTCTGGGCCTGTGTTACCTTACTCAATAGGATACATCTATCCATTTTCCTGCAAATTATAAGATGTAATTATTTTTTTAACTGCAGATTAGTATTGCATTGTGCAAATGTACCACAATTTATTAATCCATTCTTGACTTGAGGGCATCTAGGTTGTTTCTAGGCTCTGGCTATTAGAAATATGGATGCTGTGATGATAGTTGAGCTAATGCCCTTGGGGCAAGAATATGTGTCTTTTGGGTATATGCCCAACAGTGTCATTGCTAGATCATTGGAGAGATTGATTCCCAGTTTTCTGAGGAACTGCCATACTGCTTTTCAAAGTGCCTGTACAAGTTAACACTTGCACCAGCAATGGAGGAGTGTTCCCCTTGTTCTGCATTCCCTCTAGCATAGACTGTCATTTGTGTTTGTAATCTTAGTCATTCTGACAGGTATAAGATGGTATCTCAAAGTTTTTTTTTTTTTTTTTAGTTTGTGTTTCTCTGATGGCTAAAGATGTTGAGCAATTCTTTAGGTGTCTTTCAGCCATTTGTAATTCTTCTATTAAGAATTCTCTTTTTAAATTCACCATTTTAAAAATTTGATTATTTGGTTACTTAGCCTCTAGTTTATAGAGTTCTCTATATATTTTAGAGAAGAGTCCTCTGTCAGAGATATAGGGTTGGTGAAGAATTTTTCCCATTCTATAGTCTGTTGTTTTGTCTTATTGCCTGTGTCCTTTCCCTTACATAAGCTTCTCAGTTTCAGTAGGTCCTACTAATTGACTATTGTTCTTAGTGTCTGTGCTACTGGTGTTATATTTAGGAAGTGGTTATCTGTACAAATGCATTGAAGGTTATTTTCCAGTTTTTAATATCAAGTTCAGCATAGCTGGGTTTATGTTAAAGTCTTTGATCTACTCAGATTTGAGTCTTCTGCAGCATGATAGATATAGATCTATTTTCCTTCTTCTACATATCACCATCCAGTTATGCCAGCATCATTTGTTTACAATACTATCTGTAGTAGGAGGTTTTAGGCCCGGACTTTCTGTCCTATCCTCAAGGTTTAGACCCACAGACCCACAGACTGGCAGAGACATACAGATGCATATGATAGTTTTAGGCCGATCGACCTAAGGTCCAGGCATATAACTTGCTAACTCTGTACCCTTAGTCTGGTAGCTCTGCCCACACTTCCTGCCTGCCTTTGGCCAATCAGTGCTTTTTATTAAACCAGTGGGTGGGATAATTATTTACAATGAAACAACACAATCTCCCACAACTATCTTTTTTCCATTGTACATTTTTGGCCTCTTTGTCAAAAATCAGGTGTTCATAGTTGTGTGGTGTGTGGTTTAATTTGTTTAATGTTGGGGTCTTTGATTCAATTACATTGTGTATTTCTATGCTAGTACCAAGCCTTTTTTTTTTTTTTTTTTTTTTTTTTACTATAGCTCTATAATATAGCTTGAAGTCAGAGATGTGGATGTGGATGCCTCCTGAATTTCTCTTATTGAACAGGATGGTTTTGGTAATCCTAGGTTTGTTGTTATTCCAAATGAAGTTGAATATTGTTCTTTTAAGGTCTTTAAAAATTGTGTTGGCATTTTGAAGGAGATCACATTTAATCTGCAGATTACTTTTTATAAGATTGCCATTTTTACTATGTTGGTCCAACCTACCTAGGAGCAGGGGTGATCTTTCCATTTTCTGATATTTTCTTCCATTTCTTTCTTCAATGACTTAAAGTTCTTGTCAAACAGGTGTACCATTTTTTTGGTTCAAGTTGCTCCAAGATATTTAATGCTATTTGCAGCTATTATAAAGGGTGATGTTTCCCTTATTTGTTTTCAGCCCTTTTATCATTGTATATAGGAGGGCTATTGATTCTTTGAGTTAATTTTGTACCCTGCTACACTGCTGAAAGTGTTTATCCATTGTAAGAGTTCCCCGGTATAATTTTGGAGGTCACTTATGTATGATATCATATCATCTCCAAATAGAAATAGCTTGACTTCTTCTTTTCCAATTTGTACCCCCTTGATTACCTTGTTTCTTACTGCTTTAGGTAAAACTTCAAGAGCTATATTGAATAGATAAGGGAAGAAGGACAACTTTGTCTTGTTCCTGGAAACCTTTGATTTCTCTATTTTCTTTCAGGGATTTTGCGTTTTCTGAATTGCCATGCCTAGGTCTTTTTGACATAGAAGCACCAGATTCTGGTGTTGCTATGTTATTCTTTTTGTTGTTATGTATATATATTCTTACACTGGTATCTGCCCATTGCTTACTCAATTCACTGTAGTATTTGTTCCAATCTCAGGTAGCTGATTTTGGTGCAATCTGTTCTAAGTGTGTCTGTGTCTCAGGAAGCCTCTCTTGTTCCAATCTGGGTTTTGGGGACACTTGGAGGTGGTGTATTCTGTGCCACAGTGACCCCTCTTAATCTATAAGGTGCTGGCACACTGTGAGTCTCAAGTAGCTGCTTTTGATCCAGTAGGTACTGAGAAACTAAGGGTCTCGGGTAGCTGTTCTTGATCCAATATGATCTGAGGAACTTTCTTAGTCTCTTGGTCTCTTAGATTTTTAGTCTGCTGTGGGCCAGACATCTGCATATAGGGCAGAGCTGAGTGGGAATGGGGTTCTAAGGTCTGTGTTCCAGGGCCAGGGTCCCCCAGACTAGGCTCTTTGCCTGGTCTCGATGGGGTATCACTCACATCTTGGTCTGCTTTGGGCCAGGTATCTGTGTGTTTCTCTACTCTTATAAGTTCTATGACACTATTGCTGTAGCACATTTTACAGATAGGACTAATTCTAAGTCATAATATTTGTGCCTGGCTTGGTGTTTACAGTTTTTTTAGTACCCTGCACAGTACCTTCTTGCACTAAAGACACATTTTCTGAACAGGAAATGGAACGGAACTAGGACTGCAGAAGGGGTGTGTGTGGGAAGGTGGGAGTAGTGGTGAGAGGAAAACTGGGGTCAGTATATTGTATGAGAAAATAATCTATATTAAATAAAAATTTGAAAAGAAAAACTTTGATAGAAAAATCATTAAATCCTGGGTTTGCTTTGTTTGGGAGACATTTAACGCCAGATTCACTTGGGCTTATGAATCTGTTTAAATTAACTTAAAAAGTTTTACTCATAGAGAAAATTATCCTGGGTTTTTGTTTGTTTATTTTATTTATTTACTGCTAGTTATTTGATTTTCTTATTTGGATGAGTACAGATTTTTAAAGTACGTCCTTATAGTTAGGATTTTCTCAATGTCTGTTGCTTTGTCTCCCTTTTCATTTTTGATTTTGTAAACTGGGTGCTGTTTTCTGCTTTTTATTTAGTTTGGATAATGATTTGTCTATCTCATTGATTTTGTCAGAGAACCAACTCTTTGTTTCATTGATAATTTGTATTGTTCTCTTTGTTCCTATTTTATTGACTTTAGCCCTGAGTGTGATTATTTATTTCCATCTACTCCTCTCGGGTATGCTTGCTTCCTTTACTTTTTTAAAAAATATAGTATTTTATTGATTCTTTAAGAATTTTATGCATACACATATATACATATATTCATACATACAATGTATTTTTATAATATTTATCCTCCACTCCTCCTCATGACTCCTTCTATGCCCATGACTTACCTCCCCATCCTTCCCAATGTTGTATTTCATATTATTTTTCTTTCTCCAGTTCCCCCACTTCTTTCTTTATAGATCTTTCAGGTACATGATTACATTGCATCACTAGTATGATATCTCTCCTGTTTTTTTTTTTTTTGTTGTTGTTGTTCCTTTATATAGGCACTTAGTGCTATGAACTTGCCTCTTAGAACGAGTTGCTGTATGTCTGTCACATAAGTTTGGTTATTCTGTGTATTTCTTTTCATTTAATTTTAGAAAGTATTTATTTATTTATTTATTTATTTATTTATTTATTTATTTATTTATTTATTTATTTATGGACTCATTTTTCACTAAATAGAGTTGTTATTTTTCCATGTGTTTTTAAGCTTTCTGTTGTTTAACTTATTGATGATATTCAGTTTTAAGCCATGGTGGTCTGTTAGGATACAGAGAATTTTTTTTTAATTTCCTCATTAAGGACATCTAATATCTTCTTACAGGAGAGTTTAAAGTGTTTTTCTTGTACTTCAGGTATGTTGGAATATTTAGGACGTATAGTCAGAAGGTTTTATCCCATCAGAAACTCTCAAATACTCAGCAGTTACTTCCAAAATAATTGACTCAAAGACTTAATATTACTTATAAATGCTCAGCCAGTAGCTCAAGAATGTTACTATCTAACTCTTAAACTTAAACTAACCTATAATTCTTATCTATGTTTAGCCACATGGCTTGATACCTTTTCTCAGTCCAACATTCTCCTCTTGCTTCCTCTGCTTCTAGCTGGAGATTGTGTCTCTGTCTTTCCTCTTCTCATAATTCTCCTAGTCTGTTCACCCTGCCTCTAATTTATGTCTGACTACTGACCAATATAATTTTGTTAAACTTATATGACTAACAACTTTTTATAGTGTACAAGAGCATTATCCCCCAAGGACCTGCTGTGGCTAGATATCTGGGCTCTAGTAGAGACATATTGCCCTAACTGCTATTGTGTTTTTACACTGGTGTTTCCGTATCTGGAATTGGAATGATGATAGGTATAGTTGCTGATTTCTGGATTTGTCATTGTTGGGTGGGTATTTGGCTCCTTGCTTTCTGTGTTTCCTCTCATGCTTTCACAGAATATGCCATCTATATGTTGCCTGGTATGTAGTGGGATTATGTTGTTACATTGTAAATAATTATCCCACCTATTAGTTTAAAAAATGTTGATTGAACAAAGGCAGACATGAAGTGTGGGCAGGGCTACTAGACTAAGGAAACTCTGGAAACAGCAAGAACAGGGCAGAGATGCTACAGAGTTGCCAGACAAGCCAAAAGAAGCAGAGGACAACTATGCTACTCTGAGAAAAGATACTGAGCCACATGGCTGAACAGGATAAGAATCATGGATTAGTTTAAGAGCAAGAGCTAGCTAGCAATATGCCAGAGCCATAGGCTGATCAGCATAAAATTAATATAAGCATCTGTGTTTTTCTGTGGGACTGTGGGACTGGGAGTTAGTGGGTGCAGGCCACGGGGCCAGGTCAGAAACTCTGGGCCAGAAACTTAACACTACATTTTTCTTTGGTCCTGTTATTTGTGGCCACTAGTGGTATCAGATAAAATGTGTTTCTGGGTATTTTGAGCTAACACTGAGGGATGGGCTAGGGTTTTAAAGTGGTTTCTGTAAAGGAAGGAAACAGTGTTCCACAAGAATACATTTATTTAATCTTCTTGGAATAAGAGGAGATAGTGAAGAATGATCCTCTAGAGGGTCTGGTATAGTACTAAGGATGAGTCTCAGGGTCTGGATCTAGAGGAACAGAATGAGACTGGAAGTTCTACCATTTGTTTATATGTTTTCTGCTACAGAGTTGGGACTAAGACTTGGAGATGGTAAGTCTGGAAAAACAGAAGAGATGTATGGATCCATTGTCAGTCTACTTGGTGTCCTGGAAGGAGCAGCTCTTGAGTTATCACAGAGTGCCTGCTTGTGTTGGAGACTGGGACAAAGTGATGAATGGGAGAAGGGAGAAAGATCTGTAGGATCTATAGAAGATAGGAAGAGAGGTACAGAGAAAGTTGCTAGAGGTGTTCTTCTGCAGAGCTTAGGATGAGCCTTACTTTTATTTCTCGATATAATATATTTATATGATTATTCTATGAATTCTCTAGGAATTGGGACTTTTAATGTTTTCACCACAATACCACTAGCATCTATAATATTCCTTAGACTACAATGCAGACAGAGTAGTGAATGACATAACATGATGGGCAAGCAAGTAAAGCATAAAGTTTTCATTAACACATTTAAGGATGAATAGTATTTGTGATTATTTTTCTTTGAGTCTCTACACAAGATATTGATCAGGTAAACTGCAAAGCCTGAAAGGAGTGACATGTGAAAAAAGAAAACAATCTAAGACTAGAATTGACTTGCCTGGAGCAAGGAGATATAAAAGCACTGCCTACATGTACAGCTCTATATTTCCTTTTACTTTCTCAGGAGAAGATGCCTGGTTAGAGAGGATAGTTACTTTAGATTTTAGTGTAAGAGATACTAGGAGAAATTGGCAGGGTGATTACAAGTTAGAGTCAAATTCTCTCTCTCTCTCTCTCTCTCTCTCTCTCTCTCTCTCTCTCTCTCTCTCTCTGTGTGTGTGTGTGTGTGTGTGTGTGTGTGTGTGTGTGTGTGTTTAAAGTTTTGGAGTAGTAGTTGAGTGACTACTTGAGAGAACCTACTCCTGACATTCTTTTTACCCCAGGTATTTAGTTTTTCAACCTTTACTTTTAGAAACATAAGTGATAATCTAGACTTTTTACTCTAGATAAAGTGTTTATGAAATAAGTAAAGGTATATAAATATATCAGGTTATCAGAAAAATATTTAAGAAATATAGTTACATCTCAGTGAAAGGGTTTATATTAGATATACACATAGATATATAATGCACAAATTCTAGTTTGTATTTAATAGAAACTCAGAGCCAGATATTAGTAAAAACTGGAATATCAGAGATAGGAAACAGACCACAGTCAAATCTCACCCAGCCAACTTCTTAGGGTAAAAGCTAACTTCAAGAATCCTCAGCCTGGCTCATGGCTTCTACAGAATACCTCAGTGTCTGCCTATGACTCCTTAAGTAGCTTCTCCACCCAGTTGTTCCACTTCCAGGTTCAACTCTGCAACATAATCCTAGAGTTAGGATTAAAGGTGGGAACTACTACTGTTTGGTAGTAAGATCTTGAACTCATGGAAACTCAGAATGATCTCTGTCTCTGGAGTTATGGTATTAAATGCTTAGGTTACCAATGGAACTTTCTTTGTGCTGCGGTCAAAGGCTTGAGTTACCACTCTCTGTCTGACCCTTGTGGTTTTACTGTGGGTGAATCTGTTCTCTGATATTCCAGGCTTATTTTTATTAAATATAAAATATATCACCACAAGTAACTGATATAGATGGGGGTTTAATCTCTATCTGGCACACACACACACATACATTTCCATGTACCTGTACACACACACACATACACACACACACACACACACACACACACACACACACACACACACACACACACACACACAAAACCACTAGAGAGACAAAGATCAGAAAGACAGATAGATAGAGAGAGCAATGTTTTATTATGTATATGTAGCACAGGGAAGACCAATACCAAATTGTTACTTCAATATCCATTGAGTTCCCCTCTCAGTTTGGATGTTATTGCCTAAAGAGTTAAAAACATAAAACCTCATCATGAAAGGGAAAGGTTGCCACAAAGCCCCACCCTTTGAAAGGATATGTTGGTAATATATGGCTATCAGGAGAAGGAGAAATAGCATTTTTAAAGAGTGGCTCCTGACAACTCTAATATGCTTCAATTGGTGGCTACATACCTGAGAGTATATAGGCAGAACTAATGGTACTCAATGTATTTTATTTTTAATTTTAGGACACAAAGTTGGTTAAATAGAATGGGCAGTGGATATAAATGAAAAGTGCTGAATATGATACAAATATGGTGTCTGATATTTTGGCTGAGTTATCTCTATTTTTGAGAGTATAATTTTATTTTCTCTGTATCCCAAAGACTTCAGAATATTACCACATTTGTAGTGATCCCACAAAGAAAAATGGCTTTTGACTATGAGAGATTGATTTGAAACATGGCTTATGTAATTTCCATGTTGTCATTCTTAGGGATGGCTTCTCTTTGATTTAGACAATTGTTGAATTAACCTTACTATTTTGACTTATTTGCTTCTCATTGGGGAAGTCAGTCACAACTTATAAGTCTAATACATATGTAATAATAACTTATGAGTGCTTTATTCTCCTCTAGTTTTCCTTCTATCTTGTTATAAGAAATCAAATACTTATTTGAAGAAAATTTTTACAAAGTATACAACATCCAGAAAAATACTGTTGTGTTCAAATTAGGATTACCTGCTGGATTTTAGAGACTAAATTACAATCATGATAAATTGTTTCAGTTTTTGTTTATCTTGGAACCAGCTTTTCCCTGATCAACAGGGAACCCTATTTTAGAAAAAAAAATGTTATTATAGCTAAGCAAGGTCTGCACCCACCTAGAGATGACCTACTTTGAGTGGCTGATAGATTATAATTTTCTGGCCTTATCAGACAAAGGGTTTCTAGAAAGTGTGTTCCCGATAATTGACAGAGCCTCCTGAGAATTCTTAACTCTGACACAGATCTCTCCAAAATATTTGAAAGAATTTCTCCATAGTTGTTGCACTGTATACATTTTTATAGGCAAGAATCTGGATGCAATCCACACCCTAATGAATGTCATCCAGAAAGTAAGGTGGAACAACACATTTTTCTGAATGCAAATGTTAGTTTTTGTTGAGATTTGCTATCCTCAGTACAAATTAACTTTGGGTGGTTTCTTCTTTCCCCATAATATGACAACTGTAATTATACCAGCTTTCAATTACTGAGTTTATATTCTGAAAGTAAATCTGCCCATGTCTATTTACATTCTAGCCTCGGTCTTTTGTTCAGTGTCTGTGGTATACTATGCACATGACCTATACTCATTACTGACAATCATGTGTTTCTTCACATTCATAGGGTAAAACCAATTGATGCCATTATGTCAAACATTCGTGTCTGCTTAGTGCTATTTAGAAAAATGGAAAATACAAGCAAACATTTCAATTTTATTTATTGAGACTAATAAACTTTTCTGTATTTTAATGTCTAAAATCTTTTAATAAGAACACTATAAAAAGCATTTCAAAAACAACCCCATTGGATCCATATGGAACTGTTGGTTTCCTATTGTGAAAGCTTTTAAGTGTGTAACAACAATTATGAGTTACAAAGTAAGTTTATCTTACTCCTTTCTTTTGTTTATATTCAGTCAATCACCTGCTCCTGACCATTTGTGTATCTAAAAGCTTTGAAAAACATTACATCTCTACTATCCTGAATTTAGACCTTCAACATACTACTTCTGAAGTTAAAGTCCTCTAATTTATATTCTGACTCAAAATTCCATGTAGTATATTAAGCAGAAAACTATTAAACTTCTACCATGATCTGGCTGAAATGCTTCAAGGTATACCATCGCTCTTACAAAGTTCTAAACACATTTTAACATCTTTTAAACAATAGAACTTTCCTTTGTTTACCTCTTTCGCTTTATATCTTATGTTTTGCCTTAAATTTTATAAACACAAATTCATTAGTAGTCCTTGTAAAACATCTAGTATCTTACTTGTGTGATTTTACTTTATTCTTCATGTCTGTATCTGTATTTGTCTGACTTTTCTTTGTGTGGTCAACTTGCTAAAGTTCCATATATATCTCCAATATCTTTTTTTTTCATTAAATATTTCCAAAATCATCATCGCAAATTTTTTTTATGACTTTAGTCTCATATTAGCCTACTAAGGTATGTATATGTACAGCAGGACTGTCAACTTAGATGAATCTGGTTCTCAGTATATGAATATATTATATGTTAGGCCACCTTCATAGAACTTAGCCCAATATAGGATTTTGCATGCATTTGAATGATATTGAAAATGATATCCTGGGAAAACCTATAAGGATGAGAGAGAATCAGGATGACGGAATTGGAAGTTGAGTAAGGAGCAAGAGTCCTGTTAATTTTAGGTTGTGCAATACCTTAAGTTCTTCACTACACAGTTATGTTCTTGGAGCAAAAGGCAGGTCTTTTATACAACTTATTTTTTTTTTTTGATATTAGGCACATTCAAAAGGGTACACATTTTCCAGAAACATGAGGTTTTTGTCAATTAAACATGATATTGAAAAGAAAACAACTGAGTTGTAGTATTCAACAGTTACAAAAAAATAAGAGAGAGACAAGCTTCAACAACTCAGTACAGGAAAAGGCAGTTTGAACATTTCTAACAAAAATAATTGATGTCTTTTTTTTTTTTAAATTTCTTACACTGACATTTAGTTTAGTTAATACACAGCACCATATGCATGCCCATCAGGTACCCTACCATTGAGCTTTATCATCTTTTTTAAAAGTTTCTTTCTTCTTTATATACCTGGTCTAGCTAAGTAATGTCGGCTGAACATTAACTCACTGCATACCTCAAATTGACCTTGATCACTCAATTCTATTGTCTTCACTTCTTGTGACTGAGGATTACAGGCATGTTCTATCACACCTGACACTTACATATTCATATTAGGATGCAATATGTGTATGTTCTATGATTAGATTTTTTTTTTTTAGAATTCAACCTTTAAGCTTGTTACCATGGAAATATTTTGAGCTCTTACATATGTAGGAATAGTGACTTAATTAAGATACTTTTTCTAATCTCATTTGAATATATTGACATTTTCCAGTGTATATAGCTTTTGTTCATGAAATGATACTCCAGTATAAACTCTCTGGAAAGCAATTAGTTCTGAGTCCCAATTCCATCACTGTCTTCATCTAAGATCCTTTAAATTTAAGGGTGTCAGGAGAAAAAAATAGGGTTATACTTCCTAATTTCTGCCTTGATAAACTCCCATTTGTAAAGAAATATGCACAGTGGAGAAATATGGAAAGAGGCTGTTCCCATGCAATCTTTCCATTAAAAGTTAAGCTTTTTAAGTGAGGCTTTATAGAAAAAAAATTTATTCTGGAAAAAAGAAAATCAGATAGCATACCATTCTCCACAGCTATTTGATAATACTTTTTAAAAAGTAAGAAAACAAAATTGAAAAATTTACTTGGTAACTTACATATTCAGAAGTATCTAGGAATATGCTTTTTTTCAGTGATTTTTTCCAAGTAAACAGAACTTATGCACTGAAATAAGGAAAACCTGAAGGGACTTAATGAATCATTAATAATTTTAGCCAGCAAGAGTAAAATTTTATGCGATCATATATTCTTTTATGATTTGAGATGTCCTTACTGAAAATTGTTAAAAAAATACATTGTTGCATAATCAAAATGTCTTTTAAGAAGTTACGGCTATACATTGGAGTGAAATGTCATTATTCCCTTAATTTATTTTCTATTAATTAATGTAAAGAATGAATGCATGGAATGAGAACGATAATTTCTAAAAATAATATAAAATAATAAAATATTGAAAAAGAAAGCAATTTCATAATATATTTAAATATTCAAATATTTTGAGTAGATCTTAATGTAATTGATAATTTGTCATATTTTTTCTCAGAAGTTACTGATGTCTCAAGTATATGGATAGTGTGTATCAACTATGTTAGAATCTGTTATTTTGTATGTATATCTGTAGATATGCCTGTTATCTTAGGATCAAGCAACTGAAGCAAACAGATAGCACCTTAGACATATAGCAAGTCCTAGGTCATTATTATGGGCAATAATAGTGTGTCTGAAAAAAAAATGATCCTATGATTTTTGGAGGAAGTGGTCCCTTTGATATGTACATAAAGCAAAACCTTAACCCTTAGCTTTGTTATGTTTTCCATAATACTTAAAAAGTCAGAGCAGTAACAACTTACTACTGTCTCTGATTGTGTAGATACTACCAGGGCACAACTCAATATTATTTCTTTCCATATGGCATAACTATAACATATTAATTTTGGAAGTTATCAGTATGAGTCTAATCAGTGAAAGAAACTACAATGTAATTTTCACAAAATTTCTATCATTAATGATGAAATTATTAAAAATTATCAAATGTAACAAAAGATTGGCATACTAATGGAATACAATATTATCAAAGGAAAATAAATTATTCTTCTTGGGATATAATAATAAAATATAATATAAAGGGGCACTTTACATAACTGTGCCTTATTTCTCCCAGTGCTGGTGGCTGGGAAGCACAGTATCAAGGTACCAATCAATTCATTTTTAGTGGCCACCTTCATTCTGTGTACTTACACAGTGATCTTTTTGTGAGCCCCATTGGAAGGAAAAAAGCTTACAAGTCTCTACATCTAAGGGCACTAATCCTATCAAAAAGAGCCACAGTCTTATGACCTCAGCTAATACCAAATACCCATACCTGGTCCTCTCCAAACACCAGCATATTGTGTTGTTGCTGCTCTGATATATGCAACAGAGAAAGATGCACAAACATTCAGTGCACAGCAAAAGAGATAGATTGATAGAAGATTGGTTGTTATTGTCCAAATCAACAAAATTGATCTTCCAAGTATTGGATCCCATTATTTGTCTATCCCCAAAGCAGGAATACAAGAATTATTGGGAACGTATTGCATTGCTTAGCTGAATATTAAAAGTCACAGACTGTTTGCATTGGTAGAACTTGATGATAATTCAACTTCCCCTGAGGTTGCCAAAAACATTCTTCCTAAAAGTATTGGGAAAAATATTCATTATAAGATGTCTCACCTGAAGAACTGATAAAAGTTTTCCATGCTGCTGGGTACTATTCACTTCAGGAGTCAGGTGCTGGGAGAATCAACCATGCATGCAGCAAAAGCTGCCAAGTAAGCATGCTAGAATAGCAATGTCTCTCCAGCCCCCTCTACTGACAAAGCTTCAATGCTGCAGATCGAAGGAAAAATATTTTAAAGGCCCAGAATTATTTTTACAGAGCAGGCTAAATAGTATTTTCATAACCAACCAACAATAAATAAATAATGAGCTTAGTGATGCGAACTAAAATTAAACATTAGAAGGAATAAGTAAAGAAGGCATTGTTTTCCAGCAGAGTAAACTACTTTTAAGGGACAATTCTCAGTGTTATTCATTACTGTATATTCTTGGTGTCTAGAATAAATCTTACTCAAAAAATATGCTCTGTACCACATTTAAGTCAATGAGTTAATTAAAAAGTGTGTTTCTAATTTTTTATTTAATAATTTTCTTCTCTTTTCTTCTTTCTTTATTACTACAGCTGATGGATGCACCGATTGGTCTGTTGATATCAAGAAATACCAAGTTTTGGTGGGAGAGCCTGTTAGAATCAAGTGTGCACTCTTTTACGGTTATATCAGAACAAACTACTCTCTTGCCCAAAGTGCTGGACTCAGTTTAATGTGGTATAAAAGCTCAGGTCCAGGAGATTTTGAAGAGCCCATTGCCTTTGATGGAAGTAGAATGAGCAAAGAAGAAGATTCCATTTGGTTCAGACCAACGTTACTACAGGACAGTGGGCTTTACGCCTGTGTCATCAGGTAACTTTTAATTAAATTATTATTGACTTGATGAAGCTACATACTGTTTTCTAATACTTAAAGCTTCCGGCTGTCACTTTCAACTGTATATATTGTCTCAATATTTGCATGTGTTGCCATGTTCTAAAATTTAGAATTTAAATTGTAAAAAGATGGGATTGGAATTTATATTAAGATATTATTTCAAGCTTATGGAGAAAAGAGATACCATCTGGGTATCTACTGTTGCCAGAAATTACTAAAGACTATGAAATAAAATTTATAGAGGAGGTAAAATGTTGCAAAAAGTGTAAGCAAAGTCTTGCAGAAAAGATGCATGGTTTATTGCTAAATTTTGTTATTGCCCTTCACAGAGACACCTCTAGTTTATGCATATTTGCAAAGATGTTTTAAGTAATAATGGTGTGTATGTATTTGTGTGAGTGTGGGGGGGGTATGCCTTGCACACACAGGAAGAAGTAGGTAACTTTGCCATATTAAGGAATAAAAAGATTCTGTTATAGAAGTTTTGTTAATGATAATATCACTCAATAAGAAATCTTGAGTCTTCATGGACAATGATAAAAGTTAGGAGCAAGTGTTTGTTATTATCCCTAAAGAAATTAATTAAATACTTATACATATTTTCAGCCTGGAAAAAACATATTCAGTTTACTTAGTAATAATGCATCAAAACAGTATTTACTTAACACATTAGCAGTTAAAAATCTCAGTTTACCCTGTTTAGTTTTTCATGGACTGTGAATCATGTCCCACATGAATGATAATGGATGACATTAGAAAGCTGATTATATGGAAGGAAGGTATGTTTATATCTGTTTATTGACTTTTCTGAATTTCAGTGTTTTGCTATATAACGAAAACTTTAAAAGTCAACTCTGAACATTGGAAATGTCTCAAAATTACCTAGTATTTTCCTTCAACTAAAATTCAGGTTCTATTTCTGATATTCTTATTAGGAGTAATAACTCCTGTGTCCTAAGAATCACCTTTGCATTGTACTGTAGCTTATGCTAGACCATGGACACCTGCATGTAGATATGCTAAAATATCTTAAAGTTACATAGGAATTGCACATAAAAACATCTTTAAAAATACGTGTATTAGAAATTAAAAATATAGATTAATGAATGTTGTAATTGAAAATGACATATAATTCCTTTCTAAAATAACAAATGTATCCTTCTTGGACAATGCTTGTTCTCCTAGATTCTAATGAACCTTTTACAATCAGACATTACTATTACCAGAATTAGAGGTTTCTTTGGATATTGATAAATTATTACCATATTAATATAGGTAAGAAGCACTGTTTAGAACCGAACCCTGTTCATGTTGGACCATTGTTTAATTTCATATTTTTATCTGTCATCTAAAAATTAGTTGGCTATATGAAACATATAAATACAAGGTCATAATTCATTTGAAATTAGTCATGTTGAATTGTGTTGAAACACTCATTTTCATCATTTGTTGTTGATGATACAATAATGTGTCACATTAGTAATCTGAATTTTAAAAGCACTGACCTGCAATTCTTTTATATGTTTAAATATAACCTCCGATCCAGTCCTTTGAGAAATTTCACTAAAATGACCCCTGAATTTAGAGGTGCAAGAATGAATGAAAAGTTGACAATTTTCCAAAATGATGACATTTGCCATCTGTTCATATGTCTACATTTTAATGGAAGGTGAAACTGAAAGGCAAAAAGGCTTAAAGTTTAATGTGTGTCAAGCAGCATTCCAGAGGAAGTGACAAAGTGAGGAAATAATAACTTTTGCCACTGAGATTCAAGCACGCAATTGATTTGCAGCTCAGGATGGTATGGCATCCTTTTCCAATTTGGAGAAAGGTACTCAAAATCTTTATAAAACAACACATAAAACAACATGCTGATGGGTACAAGCCTAAAGGCTGTTAGTGAGTCTCTGACATTTTGGCACATTGTTAGCTGTGAGGCAGGTCATAAGCTGTCATTAGTTTTTGAATGATCCACTAGCAAAGAATATTAGAAGTTTCCAAGCATTAACTTCTATGAGAAGCTTCCAATTTTTCTCAGAAGTGTATGGTATTAACTTACAAATGACATAATTTAACAAGTCTTAGTTGCTGCTAATTCACATTTATACCTAAATATGTGCACTGAAGTATTGTAAGTCACAGAAATATCTATAACAGTAATCTGTTACTATAATAAAAAAGTTTCACCTTTTGAAAGAACAACACCACATAGTTGCTTTAAACACATTTTTATTTAATTTTCCTTATATTATTACTTTAATGTTTAAATAAAAATGAATGAGAGTAACAGTTTATTTCTGTCATGACATCTATAGAAATAAACATACATTATAAAAGAATATAGATTTTCATGTATTCTTGACCTCCTAATTTTAATTTATCACCTTGGGGAATTATGTGCAATTAAAAGTTTTCTATACAGAGCTGGACAACACATATATAAGCATTTTAATACCTCAAATTGTGGCATAATCTGAATCTATTTTTTTTTCAAAGAGAAATTCTGAATTAATTGCAAAATTATAATTGGCAAGGAGAAATAATATACAGTTATACGGCAAAGCCTTTCCTAAAGTTTGCTCAATTGTGACATTTTTTAAAAGTGTGATCTTATATGATAATGACGATAGCTCCATGGAGGCAACCAAATTACAGAACAGCAATACCAGAGCAAGGAGCTCTCCTAGTCTGTCTTAGCCATGTTCTTTCTATGTAATATTACACTCAAAATGGAAGCCTTAGTAGAATATATAATCATTAAGAATATGGTTTTTTTACTCAGTATAACTCCTTTTAATTCCATTCTATTGTTGCATTTTTGTTTATTCCTAAATAGTGTTCATTGGTATATTAGTTCAGTGAATGGCATCTGGTCTATTTCTGACATGAGGCCTGTAGAGCTAAAACTTCTCCCTACAGTGGTAACATATTTCTATAATCTCACCACAGTAGGAATTGTTTATTTAGAGGTCAGTCTGGGTTTCATAAAAAAAGCCTATCTCAGCATGGCAAGCAAACTAAAACAAACCAATACTTTTAGAAATGAAGTTAGTCTTTCTTTTTATGGCATAAATATACAAGAGAAAATATAAGTGATAAAGTTGTTATGTCATAAATTTAAAAAGAAATCTGTAAATCTAGCTTCTTAGTTATGTTACCATTGATGTGAAAAGATGCCATGAGCAACACAATATATAAAAAGAAGCATTTGATTGAGGCTTTCTTAGAGTTTTGGAGGTTTTAGTCCATGATCATCATGGTGGAGAGGGCAGCAGACAAGCATGTATGGTGCTCCAGGAGTAGATGAGGGCTTACATTGTATCTGCAATTTGGAGAAAGACCGAGAGTCTGGGACTAGTCTGAGATTTTAAAACCTCAAGGCTCATCTCCAGTGATACACCTCTTTTAACAAAACCACACCTCCTAACCCTTCTCAAATAATGCCATTCCCTGATGACTAAGCATTCAAACCAGCACATTAGTTGACAAAATGACTTTACAATGTTTCTACTAGCAATGCACAGGTGATAGTGTTCACTACTAATTGTACTATTTTGTCATTAGCCATTCTGTTAGGTTTCTGGTGAAATCTCATTATAATTTTAATTTTTACTTCCCTAATAGTTAATGATCATTCACAACTTTATGTACTAATTCACTATCTTTATCTTCTTTAGTAAAATTTCTGTTAATGTGTTTGTCTATTATTTTATAATTAAATTGCATGTCTTCCTAGTTGCATCTTGAAAAACCATTGCATGCCTAGATTCCAATTCCTTTATAAATATGTGATTTGCAAATAATTTCTGCCTCACCATAGCTTCATTGTTTATCATTTTAAGGTATTCTGCAGAACAAAGTTTTCAGTTGGATGGGGCTTATTATGAAGTTTTCTGCATATGGATAATACTTTTCATGTGAAGTAAAACTGGCTTCTGCATTATTCTTCTTGATTTTTAAATGAGTAATCTTTAAAATAATGAATGCCAAGCATTTTATTACTACATAAATTACATTTACAACTGATTCATTTTAACTCAATGTCTATATGAGATATGCAGTTACACTACTGTCATTTTAGTATATAGATATACAATAGACCAAATTTTGTTTTTCTAAATTTGGGTTCTCTGGAAGAAAAGTAATGAGCTATCTTTCTAGCTTCATTTGTTAGTTCTTTTGGGCCTTTTCAAAATTAAGTATAGCAGCCCTGAATATTCAGGGCGATTTCTTTTTTTTTAAGTAATTTTTTTTAAAAAAAGTTTTTTCTTCCATACCCACCACTGCACCCACTCCCTCCCCTCCTCCCCATCCTCCCTCAGCCTCCCACACACACAATTCCCCAAACATTCCTCAGGAAGGGCAAGGAATCCCAATGTGTACATTTCATTCTTTTTTTTTTAATTTAAAAGTTTTTTTCATTTACATACCAAGCACAGCTTCACTTCTTTTTCCCCCTTCCCTCCATCCACTCCTCCAAGAGAGTAAGGCTTCCCATGGGGACTCAACAAAGTCTGGCATATCAAGTTGAGGCAGGACCAAGACCTTCCCCCCCTGCGTCACGGCTATAAAAGGTATCTCACCATAGGAAATGGCTCCAAAAAGTCAGTTTATGAACCAAGGATAAGTCCTGGTCCCACTACTAGGACCTTCCCAAACTGCCCAAAACACACAACTGTCATTCATACTAATTGGGTCTCATTGCAGGCGCCCCAGCTGTCAGTCCAGAGTTCATGGGCTCCCATCAGCTCAGTGTCAGCTCTTTGTGGGTTTCCTCATCATGATCTTGAGCCCAACGTCCCCCCACACCTTACTCATACAATACTTCCTCTCTTTCTTCGATGACTGTACTTTAAGAGTTCAATCCAGTGTCTGGATGTTTCTGTCAGTTACTGAATGAAGGTATTGTGATGAAAATTAGCATAATCACCAATCTGGTTATAGGAAAAGATAAGTTCATACACCCTCTCCACTATTTCTAGAATTCTTAGATGGGGTCATCCTTGTGTATTCCTAGGAATTTCCCAAGCACCAGGTTTTTCTTTATCCCCCTCATGACTCCCTCTATCAAGGTATCTTTTTCATTGCTTTCCCTCTCTGCCCACCCCAACTCAGCCATCCAGATCCCTTATGCCCCCATCCCCCATCTCCTCCCCTATACCCCATCCAAGTATACCCACATCTTTTTTATATCCCCTTTTCTAGGACAATCTGTGTGTGTCCTATTATGGTTTTCCTTGTATCTAGCTCCTTCGGGGTATGTATGTAGCTTTGTTATCCTTTGCTTTACATTTAATACCCACATATGAGTGAGTACATACCATGACATACCATGATTGTCTTTCTGAGTCTGGATTACCTCAGATCATTACTCAGGATGATGTTTTTCTAGATCCATCCATTTGCCTACAAATTTTATGATGTCATTGTCAACCCGAACCCACGCTGAGCAGTTCTCCATTGTGTAAATGTACTACATTTTTATTTATCCATTCTTCTGTTGAGGAACATCTAGGTTGTTTCCAGGTTCTGGCTATTATGAATAATGATACTTCCAGCATTAATGATAATTCCTGCATTTTTCTCTTAATGTCCTCATTACCTAGCTTCTCTGGGGTTGTAGTTTGTAACCTGGAATAGACCCAAATTTCTAATAGAGTGAATTATCTTACTTTCTTTTCAAAATTATTAATTTAAAATATGCTGCAAAGTTATTATACTTATTTAGCTACCATATGGTTTAGTTTCATTCTATAAAAATTTTAACGTATTTATGTCTAAAATTTTAATCATCTTATAATTTTATGGAATTCTGTAAAATTTATTAATTGATTTGAGAAGAAATCAGGTCTTATTTAACTAGGTAGAGCCCTTAGTATGTGAATCCAATAGGACTTTCTATTTATTTAGGTCTTTTCTTTGGTTTCTTTCATCAGCATTCTGCTGTTACAATGTGGGTTCTCATTGTCCCAGGCGGCCAGAGGTCCAGACCCACATACCTGCAGCCCCAGACCCCTTAGCTGCCCGTCCCTGCTTAGGCCCCAGAAATGACTCAGATGCTTATATTAACTTTATGCTGTTTGGCCTATGGCTCAGGCACATTTTTAGCTAGCTTTTTTATCTTAACTCAACCCATTCTCACTATTCTGTCTGCCACGTGGCCCGTGGCTCACCTGTGTTCCTTACATGTTGCTCCTTTGGGCTTTTGGCTAGGTCTGTCTTTCCTTACATGTTGGTCTTTTTTGGGCTTCTGGCTCCTTCTGTCTGACTCTGCCCTGCTCCTCCTACCTATTCTGATTCCTCCTCCTCCTTTTTCTATGGTGCCTGTCATGGGCCAAAACAGCTCCTTTAATTAAAGATTGCTATTCACAGCATACAGAAAGGCATTCCCACATCATTCTCTCATTTGAAATATGCATTGATTATAAACATCTTAGTAATTTGTATCTAAGTATATTTGTTCTCTGAAGTATTGGCTAAATATCATAGTTTATTTTGATTTCATTATGTCTTTTTGAAAATATAGGAAAATGATAACCTTTTGCTAATAATGTTTGAAATCATGATTTTCTCAGTCATTGTATTGTGCTCTTTATAATATCTACTCTTTTTCTCTTGTCTTGACTTTCTATTTGGAGAATCAAGTGATTCTCATTTAGCATCCATACCATATATTTAATTAACTATCAAAAGGTACTTAGTGAAATTCACTTATTCAATCATACAACAGGTATCTGAAAACTTTGTGATATATAATATGTTGATGTTAGAACAAAAAGATTTTAAAACTTTTTTCCATTCAAGTAGTTTGAATTATAGAAAATAAATCTTCAATAACTTACTACAAATACTATGAATATAGTTTACAATATTACATATTTTTTCTTCTTACAACTAATAATCAGAGTGTAACATAAAAAAAACACCTAAGACATGCCTTAAATGTCAAAAATTCTTGTTCTATGACATGGAAATACAGTGTGTTTTTGTTTGTTTGTTTGCTTATTTATTTATTTTACATTCAAGCACAGTTTCACATGTCTCTTCTCCTCCCATTCCTTCCACCCGCCTCTCCTTATCCACTCTTTTTCTCTTTCTGTTCAGAAAGTGCTAGACACTACATGGGTATCAACAAAACATGCTATATTAAGTTGCAATAAGTCTTTCCACCTCACCTTGTATTAAGCCTAGAAGAGGTAATGCAGTATGAGTAATATGTTCCCAAGTGTCAACCAAAGCCTCTGCTCCCTCCTACTATTAGGAGTAACACAGAAGACCAAACTTAAAGCTGTCACATATATATGGAGGGCCTATGTCATTTTCATTCAGGTTCCCAGCTTGTTGATTCAGACTCTGTGAGTTGCTATGGGCCAGATTAGTAGTTTCATTAGATTTTCTTGTGGTTTCCTTGACATCTCTGGCTCATAGAATTCTTCCTCTTTCTCTTTAGCAGGATTACCCAAGTCAGGCCTAATATTTGACTGTGGGTCTATGCATCTGTTTCAGTTACTGGATGAAGGATAACAATCTGATCATAGGAGTTGACCAGTTCTGACTATGTATGTACATCTAAATTTTAAGATTTTTTTGTCTTCATATGTTCTTTAGAAGAGGACAACCATAATTTACATCATAAGTGACAACACATAAGCTTTTGCGACATGTTTGCATATCTTATGTTTACCCACCCTTGAGTCAAGTCTAAAGCTAACTTGTGAGTAGCCTTCATGAGGGCATATATTCAATGAGATTTTTTTAAAAAAGACTTCAATGTCTACACAATAGCATTGAACTAGAACCTACATTAAAGTCTTCTAAAAACACTCATCTTACTTCTTAATCTTCCAAGTCATATTATGACACCAGTGTCAGGTTAGAAACCTAAACTGAAATTTTCTGACTGTTCTATATCTAGAACTATGTCAGTTCTAGATGTAAATAATGTTTTCTATGGTTAGTTCAAACACAGTTGTTCAGAAGTATCTCCTCATAATGTTAAGTCCATATAAAAAAAATACAGGTTTCTTTTTTCTCTCAAACTTGACACCACATTGGTAGAACTTAGTTAAATAGTTTCACTTGAAATAGAAGAGTATGATGGGAGGTACTGAATAGTCACAGCCCATAGTAGTTGAATATTTCAATTGAAGCACATCACTGGTTCCTTGATTGGGACTATTCTGCTCAATAGAAATAGTTCTCACGGACTCTTTGGCCTACTTTCTTTTCAGAAAAATGAATGATGCACAGGATCATTTTCAATCTGCTCCTTAAATAATAATTTGTAATTACTTAACATGCTCTGAGGCATCATTACATAAAGTTGAACCTGATATAATAAATATATACTACAACCAGAAAAGTATCTCTATGACAAATAGCATACCATTTTGATATTGAACTCATAATGTATCAGGAAAATCTAAAACATCTTTGGTCTAGCATTTTCAATTTGACTTATGACCTCCTTAGCTATCTTCTCTTGGTGACAGAAAATGTGCTGTAGTTCACATGTTACAACTGACATTCTTAGCCTTCAGAATCAATTTGAAGTGTTTTTCAAGTAGATATATGTATTACATTTTTAAATGAAATAATGAATAGGATTAAAGTTTCATAATATAACTTGGAGAATACTCTACCTTTAACAAATTTATAGTATTTTATGATTCCAATAATTACTCCTGTAAAAGATAAAAACAAATCCTTGTATCTTTGATCATAGAAAAACTTTTAAACACATATAAGCTAGGCTTTTGGGAAAATAGCAAGGTATAAGTAAAAGTCTTTAATGAAAGGCTTTAAGTCTTTATTAGATGATAGATTGAAACTGCATAACTATAAATTAGGCATTTTTTAACTTCTTTGTAATGAAACAATCTCTCTTGTTATTATAGGCTTCAATGAGATTTTTCTGCACATAACTCTGAAAATGCTTGGAGATGATACTAAAGTGATGGACCAACCTTGAACAGATACTAAATTTAGCTTTCTTCATTTAACATGAAAACGTTTCTGAAGGATTTAATTAGTTGGTACAAGGCAATAATTAGCTAAATTGCTTTATGTCTACTTTATTCTCTTAAATAGTATATACAGTTGCTAGGAATAAAAATTAAAACTCATGTGAATTGATAATTTTATTTACATTTTTTCCATCTAAGAAATACGTCAACCTCATAGCCTGATTTATTTACTAGAAAAATAAAATGAATTCCACTGAAGTGAAATGGCAAAAGATTCTTAGGACACCTAGATATTAGGAATGCAGTGTGTAATCTTTCAATTTACTAAGAGAGAGAAAGTTTTAAGAACTGTTTGAAACTATAGTTTAATATTGAGGACAGATATTCACATTTCAAAAAGAAATTTTAAAAATTAATTTGTAGCCATTAGGCTGATGAAAATATATAGTCCATACAAATAATCAATAGTAAAAAATTTAATTGGACATAATTGTTAACTATGAGGAATTTTTAATTAAATTAATTAGCCCATTCACTCATTTATCTATTGCATTTCTGAAGATCTAACATGATACATCATGAATGATATGCAAGCACTCCTAACCAACAGAGGAAATTATTAAATTCTAAGCATGTGCTTTTCATGAGAGCTATAATGTATCAAAATTTTATGGGTAGTCGTACTTTGGTCCTATTATTAATATTTTTTCTAAATTTATTGAAAATAGCTACTGAAAAATAAACTGCTTAGCAATCAGTGGGTAAAAAAGAACTTTTTATCACAAAAAAGAAGAAAACAAATACCCTCTAACCTTCAAATATATGGCATACCACTCCTCAAAATACGCAACACATAGAACAGACACACACACCTCATAGTATAATTATAATAAAGAACTATTAATGCTGATGCAGAAGGTAAATAGGTAGATTGAAAGGCCTAATTATAGACACTGACCGATAAAATTTCCTACAAAATGAAAAATTAAATATAAAGCATCTAACAATATGAAAGCTGTTTAGCTAAATAAACAAAGTAAATAGTATAAACCATAGATAAGAAGAAACTGCCTCTTAGCAAATCTCAGGAAGTACCTGTACTTTGAGTAATTTGGAAAACCCAAGCTCTTGTGTAGGCAAAATCCAATTGAGAAAGAAATTTTTTATATTAAATAAAGACATTGAGTAGAGGTTATATAATTTTATCTATAAAAGGTCATCAGAAGCTGAAAAAAATTAGGTTTTGCAAGCTGTATAGGAACTATTCTATTCGGCTATTATATTGAGGAACCATCTGTATACAACTTAGAAACCATGAACATGATTCTTTTGTAATAAAAGAACTTAAAGAACTAAGTAGTGCTGCAAGTTTGAGTTCTTAACCATAGTTTACTGACCTCCTGATATAGAAAATGCTGCAAAAAGTTAAATTAAGAGCAATAATTATTGTTATGCTAAGAAAATAAAGTCACAGTATATACCTAAAAATTCAAGCAGACTTTTTATATGTAATGGTTAGAAGGACAGTTTTCAATATTAAAGAAGGAAAGAGATGATGAGATTTAAATTGTACGCAGTTATCAAGCAGGAAATATTAAGCAAAACCAACTTTGTAAAGTGATATTGCAGCCATTGTATAAGCATTCTGAAACATGGGAAATGGGCAGTGAGTGTCTATAGTAATAGTGATATGAAGCAATCGGTACCATATTTAGATCATCAATTGTAATGATAAAACAAAAAACAAATTCGGATTTTTTTTGTTAGGAAAAAATCCACCAGAGGTTATACTCACATTTTGGGCAATTTTAAGTACAATCAGATGTTGTGGGATACACCAAAAAGAGACTCAAAGGGTGCATATTAATTTCTCTTAGGATTCACTTTAAAGGTGCATATTAATGCTTTCTATTCTGTGAAACATTTCAATAGGTAAAATGGGGGCTTGGGGCCTATTAGATTGTTTATGTGTTCAAGATTTCTTTGGACTATTAGCTTTTAAGGGCAGATATTTACATCTCTGCATGTCTAGTTAAACATACATGACTGATAAGATTTCAGCAGAGAAAAATCGTTGGACCCATATTTACAGTTTTTATAATTAAAGAAAATCTTTTGATACAAAAAGAAACTTATAAATAAAAAATAGTCTAAACAGGGGCTGGAGAGCCTTAACACAGAGTAGATGTAGTTCTTGCAGAGGAACCAAGTTTGATCCCTAGCACCCACATTTGTGGGCTAAGAACTATCTGTAATCTAGATTTCAGGGACTAGACACTCTCTTTTGGCCCCTACAGTCACTGCACTGAGGTATAGAGAACTGCACCCTAACACACACACATACAGATAACTAAGCATAAAAATAAAATTGTAAGGGTCTTGAGAGATGCCTCAGCAGAGCATTTGCTTCTCCTTTTGAGAATGGGTTCAGTTTCAGTACCTATGTGGCAGCTATTCAATTTCTAAGAATCTTATACTTCTGGCTCTTACCAGAACCAGCCAAGCATACAGAGCACATACACACGTTCAAATATAACACCCAAACATATACTACAAAATAAAATCTATCTTTATTAATTAAAAAAAATACTTACAACAAATAGTCTTAAAAGCTGAGCTTTGCTTCTAGAGGTAATATCAGAATGCAAGCGTTTTTTAGCTGACATATGGGCTATCCAATTGTTCTGGTTCTCCTTTTCTCTCTCTGGTCTCTCTAGGTTATGACTTTCATTCTTATTTTCAAATATGAAAGTCTATCAACCATATCTATGACTTTTAACCTGGAAGGTGCAGAACAAAAGGAACAAAGAACATGACCTTTCCTACCTTCTATAACAAGTCCCATAGGTTTCCTTCAGCAATTCTGCTTCTATCTGCTAGGTTAGAACTTGCTCACATAATTATACCCAGCTGCAGTGCAGACAGAGCAGGTGCTCACAAGACAAATCTTCAAAGGAAGGAGCAAGTCAAAGATGCTTTTGAATATCTAGCTTTAGGCTAATCCTACAGAGCATAAACTGTGTTGCAGTTTGTATTGCCTTTGAGCAACAGGTATGGGTTTGTAGAACCCAAGCATTTCTGTTCAAGTGGATTTTGCCAAGTTAAATGCTTCACAAAATGACCTGACCAGCCCATATACACAGTAGGTGGAGGATGAAAACATCAGTTGTTAAAAGATTATATATACCGGATAAATTACTATACTGGAAAAGGAGAAGTGGGGAAGTTATATTGAGAAGCATTCAGAACTATTTTGTAGCAGACAAGATGTACCCCTCCACATGTATGAAGATAACTTAACATCATATTTTCCATTGCTAAATGATAGACATTCCATTAGTATTCATTAAATTCATTCTACTTCTTAAAAATCCATCATAATCTTTCTCCTTTACAAATATTTCTTTCTCTATTGTGGTGTGCGTTACACTTACAAATAATAAGAAGAACTAAACAGACACATCTGAATTCACTAGCTTAGTCCTGGCTCCTTTAATGATCTCTAATTCTGTTTGTGTTTTGTTTGTATTTTCCATTACCCAGGAGGTAAAGAGCTAGCTGGGTTTCAACGATTAGGACACAAGCACACATACTACCTTATTATGTTCACCTTCTATAAAGCCACAGATGAAGAACCACTATAATTTTTATCAGTTTTCTGTGGCCTCAATTCATTGTACATTTACAATGATATTTCTGGCTTTTAGGCAGATATCCATTTAGTAACTGTTTCATGTTAGAGAATCTGTGTTTATAAAATAAAAATGTAAAGTGGTCATGGAATAAGAATTTAACTTATTTAATTATCTCTTACAATTGCAAATCTGAAACAATCCATTTGCCTAAGAAGATCATAAATGACAGTCCCATAAAAGAGTCTAAGTTATGAAGTGGATGAGTAATGCTGGAAACCTAGTCTAATGGTTTCAGGAAAATAACATGTATTGTCCTTTTGCCAGAAAAGAATCATTTCAGTGCAATAGTATATCACATTGAATTAGAATTCATGTTTCAGAAAAATGGTTTAAGCAATAATATAGCTTAATCTCTCCTAGAAAGCAGCTGTAATACAGGTATTCTTGGATTTCATAATGGCTTCAGGACCATGCTTGGGCAAAACTCCAAGGTTTTTACATTCTGTATACCATTTTCAGAGTCACACTATGACCATAGTGCTTCTAGTGATCAAGGATTTTAATGTTGTTTAAATTAAATAGCCACAATAAGATATGAAAAAATAATTTGTTTATTATTTGTATGGGTGAATGTGTCTATGTGCACATGCACGTGGATACCAGAATAGAACTGTGGGCTCTATAAAATTGAAATATAAACAGTTGTAAGCCGACTAACTTGGGTATTATAAATTGAACTCTGGTGCTCAGAAATAGTAGGAAGAACTCTTCTGAACTTCTGATATCTACAGTACCCATATTTGGACCTTATTATTTGTGATAAAATGGAATTACAGGCATTAATTCACCATTCTTAGGCATATGTCAGAGCTGAAGCTTTTCTCAGTGGTTCTTATTTAGCCTAAAATAATATAACGTAGTTTGAGAAAGAATTTTTAATTTCAATGTAAAATTGCATCATTTTTCAAATTAGTACTACAAAGGTGATACAGGGAAACAAAAAAAACCTTCTAAAGCTAACATTTGAAAGTACTTAAAATCAAACTACTTTTTTAATTCTGTAATTAAAGCAACTCAAAATTATTTTAAAATAGAATTTTTCTTTCGCTAATTCAAGAAGTTTCTTTGTTTTAAAGAACTGAGATTTTTATTCAATTATCATTTTCCTTCTGATGGTTGTGATATGATAATGGTTGTGAAATAATAATTGGGAAAAAAATTTCTTAGTATTTTTAGTAGAAGAATTATTATAATAATCTGACAACAAAGTTTTATTCTATTTATAAATGCTAAGGCTTGGTTCTAAACCAATCTACTAAATAGTAGACTTGCAGTTATTTTGTATTAATAATGTTAATACAAGAACAGTATAGTTTATTTGAGAAGGTATAGAATTAGCTACTTCCAAATTGATAATAGACTTAGCCAGAAGTATATTTTGTATTGTGTCCATACAATGCATTCCAATTGATTGTTAAGCATTTTTTCTCTATTAGACAATGGAGTAGCTCCTGGGAGCACAGTAGTTAATTCAGCCAAACAGAATAAACTTCAGTACCTGGAAGTTAATGTTCAAAAAGATCTTTTGAAATAGTAACAATGTGAGGTCTGATATTTAGTAAAAAAATGAACAGAGTGCCTTCAAATAGATAGCTATCAAGCTGACCCAGTCTACTTGGTGTGCAATCTTACTCTAAATACTCACTCTAACTGAAATCCAAGTACTATGAGGTTACAGAAAGTATTTTCAAGGGGTTTTTAAAGCCCGAATACTTTAAAGGCATTTCATCTCTAAAACTTCAACTTCCATATATACTTCTGTCTAAAATTGCCCAATGATTCATGCTAGCACTTCCTTTACTTCACAAAAGAAAGGTACCCCCTTCCTTCTCTAGTCATCTTATGATGCATTACCTCAGAGTGAAGAAGGACTTGGATGACAGGCAAATGATAACATAAAATATAGTTTTAAAAATCAAGTAAAAAAATTGAATAAAGAAATCTTTTTCTGCCTACTTGTCTTACATGAATTTCAGTTAAATGTGAACATCTTCATTCCTAACTCAGAAAAGCTAAAATGATAGATAGTCATGATGCGAAATCATTTGAATATAATTTGAATGCATTATGGGATTAATAGTTTTTCAAAATGTTGTTGATAAAATCCAGGAATAAATTTTTTCTTACATTTGATAATCATTATCCAAAGACTCCTTTGAAGTTTATTTTATCAAATCATGACATGTATGAGTTATTCTACTTACTCAATTTTCATCTCAACCCATTTCCTATAATGTGTAATGTCTTGTTAGAAAATAAATTTTATTTATTAATTGAGACAAAACATCATTACATGTTTAAAGTGGTGGTCAGACTAAATTGTACAAAAAAATAACAAATGTGCTAGTTTTCAAACCCACAAAATCTCTCTGGATTCTATCATATACCTTTTGAATTAGACTTTCTAAAAATATAGAGATCAGGAATCTGTTCAACATGAATACATGTGACTCTTATCTACATTGGATTCTTTTATATTTATTTCTTTTAGTCTATGTGTATGTTTGTTCTCTGATGACAGCAATCTTTTTAATAGTGTTATACTTTATGTATATCTATGTACACGAACTACATCAATAACAAGCATTCTAGAATCCTTTAATGGTTCACATCCAGTGCCTACTACAGTGTTCTACATTGTAGAAGATGATGAATTAATTATAGTGGTGGAATTATCTATAATCCCAGTACTTGGAACGTAGAAGCAGCTGAAATGAGAATTCAGTTACAATCTATAGTACATAATGAGATCTTATCTCAAAAAATTGGATTTAGTGGTTAAGATCATTTACTGCACTTCCAGAAGATCTGAATTTGATACCTATTATCCATACCAGACAGCTTAAAACTATAAGTAATGCCAGCCCCATATGTGATTGCTCTTTTAGAAAATTGCAGGGCAAAATGGAGTACTACTCAGCAGTAAAAAAAAAAAAATGGCATCCTAAAATTTTTAGGCAAATAGATGGACTTGGAGAATATGCTCTTGAGCGAGGTATCACAAACCCAGAAAGATAGACATGAGATGTATTCACTCATAAGTAGATTTTTGACAAAAAGCAAAACATAACCAAGCAGAAAACCAAAACTCCTGAACAGCTTGGGATTAGAAGGAATTTAAGAGAGACATCCAGAGATTTTTCCCTAAAAAGAGAAAATAGAGAAGATCACTTCAGCATATTGGGATCATAACAGGTTGCAACCAAGAAGAGTTGGGAACAAATCTTGAAAGAAGGATATGGCTGAGTCAGAGGAGTAAAGAGGGAGATAGAAATAGATGAATATTTCAATAGAGGAAGCCAGGGTAGGGTTGGAAAGAGACTGGGTGCTAGGGAAATATTCAGAAACTCATAAGATGTGCCTGGCCAAGTCCTAAATGGGACTTCCAATATAATCAAATGAGTAAACACCCTAGGTGTTGTTACAGAACCTACATCCAATAGGAACTGGAGGTGGAGGCAGAGATCCATGGCTGGGTAGAGCTCCTGGTTCATCTGAGAGCCGGGGAGGAGTGTCTTTATGAGCAGGCCAATAGGGATTATGAGGAAGGTCCAAGGTGATGGATGGATAGAGTTCTGGAGAGCTCACTGAATCAGGAATTTCCATTGGAGACCCATCTGGAGGGAAAGCTGGGCCCTTCATGGGTGGGGGGCTTTGCACTGCCATGAGTGTATGAAGCCACTAGGGCTGGAATCAGACTGTGTTCCTCTTCATGAGTTGGCACTTTGGAGCCCATTCCCTATAGAGCAACACCCAGGCTAGCATTGACTTTAGGATGAGTGAATTGGACTTGCCTGGAGTGGATGTACCACATTGGGCAGGCCACCTTGGGACTTCTTGCCCTTTTGGGGGACAGGATGAGTTCATGGGGAGGGATGAGGTTGAGGGCTGGCTGGGATCCATGGGGGGAGTGGAGGGGGAGCAGGGAGCACATTGATGGAGACGACATTTTTTTAATGAAAAAAATAAAATTAAATTTAAAAAATGAAAAGAAAGAAAATCCCAGGCATTCACTGCACTCAGAGGCACACAGAGAAATAAAATCTTAAAATCAAAGTAGTAGTTGAAAATGAGTGTATATAAAGGTACATATCATCTCTCAATAATATTAGAATATTAAATATAAATGATGCATCTCCCTTCTAAACTTTTTCAGATGTGTTCTCTAGTAATTGGTGATTATGATAGATTTGTTCCTTTCCCTAATAATGTACATCTTCACCTAAATTCAATTTACAGAAAAAATCAAAGGTAGCAAAGATATAGCAGGGTACCTTCAAGATTTCAGTGCTATAGTCTTCAGATGAAAGAGCAGTGAAGGTTAGTCAACCTTCTGAAAATTCTTAATTAAGAAATTCAGTAGAATGCAATATAACAGCCTGTGTGTTAACCTTGTTGACATAGTACAAAAAGCTCATGCAGATAGCTTGCACAAAAGAATAAAAATGCTGTTCTAGTCTCTCAATTGGAAATTTTAGTAATTGTAGTTCTGATGAAAATTGCTGCTATGGGTGTCTGTTCAATGGTGTTGACTTATAAAGTAAGGGTTTGAAAATATCAAACTTTATCTCTGAATGTTGTTTTCATTAATTAGGTGAATATGACAGCTCTCTCTTTACACTAATAGCACCCCTGGAGAAAATAACATTTTTTTTTTGTATTACTAAACAGTACTTAATGACTACTCTAAAATTAGAGTTGAAGACCTTTAACTCTTGAGTGTAAAACTGTATGTCCTTGACTCTGATGTTTATCCTGAATATAAATTCCATATCTTAAACTGAATCCATGAAATTTTTATTTATTATCATGCCTTTCTCTTGGTAATTTTTGTAACTGACATGATTTCTTCATCATCAGGAGTTGACTATTGTTTCCCTGGCTAAAGAAACCTATACAACTTATAGTTCTGAATCCTGTCTTTATTTCAAAGTGAAGCTACAGACTTGTTTACTCTGAGCAGTAACTGGACCTCTGAACTTAAAAGAATTATAGTTTATGTTGGTGCCCTTACATGATAAAGGACTCAATATATTTTTGTCGTTACAGGCTTTCACTGTCACCTTTGGGATAACTTTCCTATAAAGGGAGATTTATGTCTGCTGCTTCAGTCACTTTCTCTGTTGCTCACATAAAATATTATTTTCTTCAGATATGATATCCTATTACATTCTTCAAAATTTTCTTATTAAGACTGTCTTATCACCAAATATCATGATAGCTAGATAGATTATGCATAACAGGCTGATACTAAAATCATTTAGACCTTATACCTATAGATTTACATATTATAAATATACATAATTTGGATGAAATATTTGTTAGTACTTTGCATACATATTTATCAAATACATACTATATGTGAATCTTGAATCTTATTTTGAGAAGGAAAAACTGATCAAGAGTCAAATTGTCTCCAAGATGCTACAGTAAAAAAAAAAACCAAAAGATAGACAGACTCATAAGAAATTACTTGCATCACTGAATGACAAATGCTCTTGGAGATATGGTAACAGCATGAATGTTCCGTGATGGATGCACAGAATGGGAGGTACTGTGGCTACATAAAGTGGATTTTCATTTATAAAAAGTGGAAGTCACATTTTGTTTTACACAGTGGGAGTGACTATTGTCAGCCATGGAGATTTGGGAAAAGGGCTTTGAGAATATAGGAACAGCAGAGACATGTAACTACAGTTAACATTGTAAAGAAATACCTTGAACAGGTTAAAACATAGCCTGTGATTAAGTTTTGGAAGTGACTGAGCATATAATCTCAGGTTCTGATGTTTAAATTTTTACAGATTGAAATTTTTGATCTATTAGATTACTAACATAAAGAAAAATATTAGAAATTTATACAATTATTTAAATAACTATGAAACAAATTATTCACCAGAATTATTACTGAACATGGGTTTCAAAGGGTCAGAGCTGTGTTCTCTACAATTTTATCCTCTTCTAAAAAAGAAATCGTCATTTCACAATTAATTTCTGCTATTATAAAGATGATAACATATAAGAAGTACTATAGTAAAGGTAACAAAAATTAAAATTAGAAATTACAAAAACCTTACTATAGGTTTTTGTTGAAGAATAACACAAAAACTTATCTTAAAAATCCAAGGGATGTTATTCATTCCCAATATGCACAAGGTTTGGATTTGATCTCCAACACCACCAAAAGGCTATCAGACTGAGTATCCAGGTGTTTGAAGACTTGTAGCTTGAGAAATAGATGAACCTTTGTTCCAATAGAATCAGTAATATTTGTCAGTGTCTGCCTGTCCTGTTAATACTTGACATTATGTTGAGACATCACAATGAAACTGGGAGACATTAAGGATGAAGACAAATTTTAGTGTGAAGAAGCATTTAATAATTCCAAGTGCTCCTTGAATGAAGTGTAGATGAAAACCTTAAAAGTCAAAACACTATAGAAATAACTGACATATGTTTCTAAATGGCAACATTTTAAAGAAGAGTTGATAGTTTATTATTAAGAGCTATGACAAGAAGAAAACATCTCAGCACTTACCTCTGAAATAGGAGGAAATAAATAAGCACATCTGAGAAGGTTGCGAAGGAGGCAATAATTACAAAGCACAGCCAGGACTTACCAAGCAAATACCAAGAAGAATCAGGGATCCTGATTTGGAGTAAATACATGGTTATAGAAATAGGATATCAAAGTGTTCAATGAATGAGTTAGAGTAGAAGGATATGTGTGGAAATGGAATTCTAAATATGTGAATAGAGGAATTAGAGTATCAGGAGGTACTACTGCAATAAAAGATGATGTAAAGCAAGGAATCTGGCAGTCTGGGCACTGTTCTGTAGTACTAGGATGGTCATGTATCATGAATTCACTATCACACTCTCTTTAAGAAAAAAATGCTATGCTTATCTCTAATAATGGTAAATACCATAGACTCTATGCTTTTTCTGTTAGGTAGATGGTTACCAGATCTTTAGAAGCCCAATTTTCATTTTTACTCTTTAGTGAAATTACATTAATTCTCACCTGTTTAATTGCTTCTAACCTCGCTGTCAGATGTTTTATTTTATACTGTTTAGAAAGTTATACTTTATGAAATATAAATGAGTCTTGTTATTTCCTGTTTCAAAATCCTTCAAAAATTCCTTAAGATTTCAGTGGAATATTTAAACTCTGTTGAGGTATAAAGGCTTTTGTTGTCTATGTCAGTCAATTTTGCATTTATCATTTATACAATGAAAGTTGGGGCGGTTTATTTACTTAGCTTACAGAGCTTGCAGGCCATCATAACTTATCCTCACGGCTTTGGTCCATGATTGAGAGGACCTTAATGCAAATGGTGTGAAGCAAACCACTAAAATCTTAATTATTAAGGAGATGAAAGAACAGGATGTGCCAGAGTCCTTCATTTTTAGTTAGGACATCACCCAATGATAAAATGACCTGCCACTAGATCTTACCTACTGAATGTTCCATGACAATACCAACATTGCTGTTCAGCAAACAAGCTATCGGGGCCTCTGAGGATCACAACTCATATTCATATCATATTGATACATAAAAACCTTTTTCATCATTTATCCATGTTTTCTACTGACAGTAATATTCCTAAGTTCTCTATAGCCAGTTAGTAAGTTTCACTCATTAGAAGATGTCAATATTATAGGAGATTATACCAATATATGTACCAATAACTTACACAATGCCTTCTTACCACAATAATTTAAATGTCATTCCTGATTGCATACATAATAAATATGAGAAATTATGTACCTTAGCATTCATATAATATAGGGCTACAAAGATGGTTCAATAGTTATGACTATTTGCTGCTATTTCAGAGGATCCAAGTTCAGCTCCCAGCACCCAGGTAAGGTGCCTCACTAGAACTCTGTAACAGCAGCTCCAGAGAATTTGACACCTCTTTCTGACTTTTGAATATATTTGTACTAGCAGACATATATACACATGAATAAAAAATGAAATGAATCTCTTAAAAATGGATTGAACAATTGAGAAATTCATAGAAAAGGTAAATAACCATGCATTTAACTATATCCTATTAGATTTTTCCCCCCAGAAAAATGAAAGTTATAATCTTATAAACTTTTGGTTAAAAAATAAAACTCAACAAAACTTCTAGTTCAATATTTGACAATATGTTTCTGAAATTTTAAGGGTGTTAATTGAGTTAATTCAAAACAACATTAAAAATGCATGATGAGAATTATTAACCTGGAGTCTGTAAAGTGGTATTTTAACTTCCCAAATATTAACTTTCAAGTTATTGTTGAAAGGAGTGAAAATTAATTTTCCTTGGAACAAAAAGGGAACACTAAAGTTTACTCATGAATTTTATTCAGAAGATTATATAATTTTTTAGATAACTTTACAGATTTGTTACATTTCACTGAAGGTCAAAAAATATTACAGTGGACTCCTTTATTGTAGCATGGAAGATCTTTACAATAAGGGACAATACTACTGAAGTAAAGGGGAATGAGTACACTCTTTCATTGAAATATAGACAAGAGAAGTCCCAAGATTTGAATGAGCTACAGGGAATGTACTGGAGGAAATTAGGGTGAAATGAAGGTGACCAGGCCATCTGCAATGCTAATTGGTTCTCAAAGAAGTTAGCCTCCTACTCCCTCTCTATTGGACTTGGACAGAGGGTCATTATCTTTCTCAATCACTGAATTTTAAAGGGACCATTTAGGTGCTTTAGAAAATTATTCCTGGTTTTAAAAGATTAATACGCCAAAGGGACAGAGAATAAATTTGCATTTTTTTTCTAAAATGAGCAGTTTAAAATAAAGAAGTGTGGGTGCTTATCAGGAAGAAAACTGCAAAGTTTAATTAAACTAAGAAATGTATAAAGGCCAGTTGGAACAAGACCAATCATTCTCATTCTTTGTTGGCCAACTTTACCTTTTGATGCTTTATAAATGTTTTGCATGCCTGTTCATGTGATATTTATATGAAATTCATGGGTTTGTGATTTTGAAAATTATGTCATGAATACTTTCCTATAATAATAGAAATGACCAAAACTTTTAAAAGCTGAAACTAGAAAACAAAATAAAGTAAAATAGTAAGAGACATACTAAAATACAAATTTGAAAATACCAAGAAAAATCATTACTGAAATCTGACTAATGTCCTAGTAGCAAAAGGCTAATGGGGTAAGAAGACAGAATAGTAGAAATAAATATTTTTGGAATATGAACATTATTTTAATGGAGAGCAATAAATAAAAACCCTATAGCAATATCAACTATTTCTACATCATTTTCTAAAGAGATCTTCAGATGAAAAAAATCAAACCAAAATTTAAAAAAAAAGAAAACTATATAGTCAGAAAAGTATGTGCTAACAATGTAATCAAGCTAAAAAGAGTCTGGAAATAATCAATTTAGAAGTGCTTCTGGATGAGCACTGGGCCCTGCTCTGGTCCAGTTGAGAGCAGGGGAAGAGAGTCTTGTATGAACAAGGGGATAGGGACTATGAGGAGTCCCACAGAGATGGCTGGCTAGAGCTCTGGAGAGCTCACTAAATCAAGAACAGCCACTGGATATCCATCAAGAAAAGGAGCTGGGCCCTCCAAGGGTAGGCAACTGTCAATTGGTATGGGCAGTATGTAGAACCTCAAGGGGTAGGATCATGCTGTGTTTCTCTGTGTGGCTTGGCACCTTGGAGCCCATTCCCTGCAGAAGAACACCTAACCCAGTCTTGAATTTGGGATGAGGAAATTGTATTAACCTGGAGAGGATGTGTCACACTGATCTGACCCACCTTGGGACTTCTTTTCTTTTGGGGAAAGGGGATGGGGGATTAGGGGAATTTAAGGACCTAAATTCAGGCCTTACTTTCACATGAAATTGTATGAAAAAACTTTTAGCTCTATGCCAGCAGCCTTTATAGCAAGTGCTTTTAACCATACTGGAATTTTTGCTTCTCAAATAGTGAGAGCTTTTAGGCTTCTCTCTTCCATCCCATGTCTCCCATTTTCTGTCTTTCAAACCTGCCTTAAGACTCAAGTGAAACTTTAAGAATTTATTTCTGTAACGACAAGGGAAATATTTATCTTGATATATTCAAATCCTTCCAGGCATTTCCATTTATTGAAATTTATAACAGTCATTTTCTTTGATGTTACTTTATATTTTCACTGTCTAAAAAAACTAAACTGAAAAAACTAATCTCCATTTCCTAAATTACTGCTATTCCCCCAATGAAAAAATTTAGACTACTTAAATGATTGGAGAAAATGGAGTATGGCAATTTTCCTTCTACAGGGGTGCTTCACAACTACATATTGCCAAAAGTAGAGATCAAAGTAACATACAATATTTATTGTAAGATAACACATAGAAGATGTTGCACAAATATTTTTGCTTTGATTATCTTGATCTAATAATTATTCTTACCAAATTACAAACAAAAAAGCTTTCTGTACATAATAGGTAGATAACTGAACATTAAATTTGAGAAACAATCACCTGCTTTGTTTCCAGTCTATTTGTAATCAACACAATCCAAGCAGTAAAGGATGCCATAAAGTTGCATTATAATGCATAGTCTAAAGTTTCACATATAAAGAAATCTTACTCTATCAGGGACTTTCCAAAGATTGTGAACAGACAATTACTCTGTTTAGATTAATGTAATCCATGCTACCCATTGGAAATCTGTATATGAATTTAGAACTATCCTATATATCTTTTGCTTACGAAACCAACCAGAAACTATATACTTCCTTAAGTATTTAAGATCTCACTAGAATAACAATGATTGAATATTTTTTTTTTATTTCGTATAAACTGGCATGACACTAGTAGCTATAATACCAGACAAAACAACTCAAGACTTCTAGATTCTTCTAACATAAAGCAACTCTATCTAAAAATCTGTTAGTGAAAAATCTACATTGCTTAACCAAGCACTTTTTAATTTAATTGATCAAGAGTATCCTTTTGGAGGGCTGGAAAGCTGGCTCAATGGTTATAAACACATGCCAGTCTTGCAGAGGACCCAAATTCAATTCCAAGTACCCACATTACAGCTCACAACTGTCAGTTGTGGGATCTAAAATTTTCTGACCTCTGAGTATATCACTGTACATATGTGGTATAAGTACACAGGTGCATACAGAAAAAATGTTCATATACATATAAAAATAAATTCTTAAAAATTCATTTTACATATTAATAAGAGTACTGCATACTTTTTTAGTTTGTGTAAGAAAAATAAAAACTAAATATGTCAAGATATTTCTGTATTATTTCCTATTGCTTGTTGTTCTCTCATGTATTCACTCAGTTGGCCACTATTGAACTGTATACTTAGCAACCAGGTAATTAATATGTTCATTTATTACGATTTATTTAGCATGTATCAGGGAGATTAATAAATAATAAGCTCATGAAATTTGGTTAATTTCAAAAAACGCAGAGTACTATGGTAATATATACATAACAAAAGAATCAAGATTTGGCCTTGGTCAACTTCTCAGATGGAAACAGAAAGACAAAAAGTCTTTGGCTAAAGAGACTCCCTTCTCACTCAAGTGACTCAGCTTTTCTCAGATTCTTGTGCATTGCTTTCTTATAATTGGAAGTCAAATGGTTTATCTGAGTTTTGAATTTTTTTGCAAAGAAAGTGTCCTTAAAATTGTCTATGTTATTTGTGTCCACTGTCTTTTCAACCCATTCATACTGAAAAATGCATCATTATTACTCTAAATTATTATTGTTTCTCATAGTTATGTGATTAAAATAAATGTATAAGGATTAACCAGCCAGATGTTTGAATATTTTTTCTGTATATTTTGCAGTATTATAGAAATGAAACAAATAATCCATGTTTTAGTTCTTAATAAAACTCATATACGCATGAGAATAGATGCATGCACACATACATATATGTACATATATTCTCATACTCTCTATTTTATCCAAACATTAATAGCTGTCCATGTGGATTGCATTATACTTTTTTTTCTCTAATCCAGTCTTAACAAAATAATAAGATATAATAAAATATGAATATTTTTATATGCCTCTTCAAATAAAAATAAGAGTTCTTTCAATTTATTTAAGAAAATGTCTCAATGTTTTGTATGGTTTACAATCACCTCTAAGATTTACTCCAACTTAATTTTTCTAATTTAAGACTTAAAATTGTATAATTATTATTTCCCACATAATAAAAGCCCAGAGAATTTGCCATTAATTTAAAAAAATATATTTTCTACCCAGCAAACTTGAATGGCGAAGTGTAAGATTAGTGAGTAAACAGATCTTAAAACTATTCCTAAAACCTGACCTTAGCTGACACTAAATGCTCTAATCCTGCCCTTGACCTTCATTTTCTTCAAGCTTCAAAGAATGACACTTTCTGGTATTTTCTTTAAAATATTTCTTTTGCATGATTAAATGAAACTTTTAAACAATATTACTGAATCAGTTATCTCCTAAAAATACTGTAAAAATTGATTGGAATGTTATTAAATTTGTTTTCCTGACTCATCGTAGGATAGTTATTACGAATCCAGATGTTATAATATATTTCTGACAAAAACTGAATGATGTTAGTGTCAATTTTTACCTTCCCAAATAGACTTCAGTACAGGGTGCTAAGCAAGCATAGCTGAATGTCCTAAATAGTGCAATAAAAGCACAAATACTTTAAGAGAATGTTGACCATTTCTCAGAAAATACAGTCTGAAAGCAGATATTTATGTAGTCGCATATCAGGGTTTAAGTGATTTAAAGCAGGTCTTTAAGTGTAGATGTCAATTTAAAAATCAGTCAATACCCAAGACATACAACAAGGCTGAATTAGTGGAGCCAGTGTGGATCTAGTTGTTGAATAATTGAATGTGTTCATCAATTTGTTTAATCCATTGACCACGAATGGGGGGTCTTTCCTCCAGAAAAGCACTCTATGTTTTTGAGTTTAGTGTCTCTTAAGCAAGTTGACTAATAAGCTCTTCATAACATCAATTCTATTACTTAGAGATTCTTCTTCATCGCAAGAGACACCAAAGCAGGTTTTTTTTTTTCTTTCAAAAAAACACATTATTGTTTTGACAGAGCTGTTTGATTATGGTGTATTTAATACAATACTTATCCTAATTTATTTTCTATTACTGTAAAGAGATACCATGACCAATGCAACTTAGAAAAGAAAAAAAAAATTAAGGATTGCTTACAGTTTCAGAAGGTGAGTCCATAACCACCATGGCAGGAATCCTGTCAGCATTCAAGTAGTAACTGATAGCTTATATCTGATTCACAAGCAGGAGGTAGAAAGACTAGGCCTGTTTTGGACTCCTTAAAACTTCAAATTACACCTTCAGTGATACTCCTCCAACAAAATCACACCTCAGAATTCTTCCCAAAACACCAGTTGGGGACCAAGAATTCAAATGTATGAGCATAGGGGAGTCATTCTCATTCAAACTATCACCAAAATATTTTCAGAAATTCCTCAAAATCTCCAATGATGCCATGTACAGATTTACAAAATCATTTCATGGAAGATGGTTTATTGGAACAAGAGTAAAATCTTTTTGTTGTAATTTTTTTGAAAATTAATCAGTTTTAATAACATGAATTGATCCAGTTTTAGTGAAGTAATACCAGCAACATTTTTGGGGTGCTTTGGAGATCCAATACAATACTACATTCTTTACAGTATGCCTTTCATTTGGTCCTTGAACTGGCTTATTTTAAAATCAACTGTTACTAATGTACCAACATGTTAATGTTAGTATTATTATTATGCATTTATTTATTGCAAAATTTCCACCCAAATAGTGCTTTGTGTAAGGAACACAGAGATAAGAGAGCTGCTCACTGAACATACATGTAAGTAAACTAAAGGTTCATTATCCTGTGACACAATGAGTGTTCTGGAGAAATAGAAATTACATGCTTGGGCAGAAGCAGATTTAAAATTTTCTGGACACTTATCTTTGTGAATCTGTTGTTTGACCCAGGACCTTAATGAGTAAGTTGTGAACCATGAGCCTGCCAAGGATCAGAGGTGGTATCTTCCAAGCTAAGGATAAGGTGCATAAAAATTTCTATGAAATATTCATTTCCATACAAGTAACACATAAGGATAAATTAGTGTAATTCCATATAAAGTTTTAGATATATATGTAATAGATAAATATAGTTAAGAAAGTTATAAATAAAAATCAGAATTCAATATAAAGCAAAATAATATTTCAACATATGTGAGTTTTAAAAAAAAAGAGCATAGAGGAGTTTTGCATCCAGAGAAGGAGCTTGAGTCTTACAAAGTCTCATGTATCTCTTTGTTAATAAGGTCAAAAAATAAAATAATCCATAGCCCAAACATCTCAGAGTTCTGGTTTGATTGATGTGACATGAATGGAATTCATATTTATAAATGTTGCATGTATTTTATTTAACATTTTCCTAATGATATTAATGTATACACAAGAAGTCAAAATGCATGAATAGTGGCCACAGAAGCACAATACAAGTCTGTCTACAATGTTCTTAAGGGTGCTATGCATGATTCTGAGAACAATGAGTTAAAATTTGGCTAACACAAGCCTTCAGTCTTTCATGTGTATCTGAGACTGGGTTTCTAGAAAGTATAGAGTGATAGGCTAAAGTCTAGGCAATGTATATGTGATAAGATAAACTCAAAAGAAGTAGACAGTATAGCAAACTAAAGTTAAAATATTGGGGTAAAAAAAAATGAGAGGGACAACTCAAAAGAACAACAGGCAAAGGCATGGTGAGTATGGAACAGAGATAAAGATAACAAATTTGAAAACCTAGAGAGAAAATAGTATCCTAATACATTTTGACTATGTCCTGAGCCATTATTTTCTCTTTTATGCCTCAGGCACCACTGTTTGGTTTCTGAAGTCCCTACCTCTGAAAATCATTAATGGATTGCTCTCTCTCCTTCTTTGTATGTAAAGGCATTACCCTCAAGCTATTCCCTGACCTCTTTCTCAGTTCCAAAATAGTTCTCTTCTCTTCTGAGTGTTTTTCCCAGAGTAGAACTTGTTTTTGAATTGAAAAATGTACTATATTGGGTGTCTCAGAACCACACAAAATACCAATATTTCAGACCAAACTGTTCTGGACAAACATTCTATAATGCCCCTGCTGCACTGTTACCCAAGTTCGTGTGTCTCATTATGAAAAATGAAAATTAAAGTCTGAAAGAAACTCTAAACATATATACTTTAATTTGTGATATTTAATTATAAATGAGAAAAATAATCAGACAAGATTTACTACAAATTTATTCCTATGGAATAAAATGATAATTTCATGAGCCATCAAATTGCTCCCAAATATTTGAGGATAGTCTGTCAAAATTGCTGAAAATCCAAGTCCACATTTAAGAGAAAGTTTAAAAATTTGTTTTAATGTAATTCACCTAGAAAATTAAGAATCATTGATGTTTCTTATGATTTCATTTTAAGTAATAAAGATTTATAAAAAGGTTTTCCTTTAAAAATAATTTTAGATGTGATAGCTTGCTTAGGTTAGCATATACTTGTGCATGAGAGAAGGATAGAAATCATATAATTATGACAACAATTCATTGAGAAATAGAAAATTAAAAACCTTTCATCAATTGTACAAGAACTATGCTTTTGGTTTCATGTCCTCTGTTTGATGATTAATTGTATATTAATTGTATTTATTCCCCAAGGAAGCAGTAGTGAATATGTAAGTATAAAAGCATGTAAAGTTACATTAAATGCAATGATTTTTTTAGGAATTTCTCATTCATTTTTATAAGCCTTTCTGTGTGGGCAGCGTGAATCCATTTAAAATGATGATGTCACATCCCTTAGCATAGTATTTAAATTTTTCCTTTCAATATCTCCCACATTTCTATTTTTGTTTCCTCATTACTACTTCTAGTTATCAACAGTGTATATGATACTTTAAAATAATCATTTTGACAAGCAGTGAGATTGTAAGTTTGAGAATCAATATTACTTTAATAATGAGATAACGTACTTCAAATTAGTAAACCACCTTTTAACCAGTAGCCAGGTATTTGTTATAGCTATTATATAAATTATTATTAGTATATCTTCATGATTGATTTGTGAAAAAGTGCTAAATATATATTAGAACTTTAATTGTAATGTATAATGTAATTATATGTAGGTATAACATACATAACTTTCACAAAAAATGGCTTTTTGAAATTGATATATTTTTCACAATCCATACTTATTTATCAAATGTTCTTTTATAATGCTACTCCAACTGATTTTGATCTTTCATCTCCTTTCCCCATTCTACTGAATGTGTTCTTCCCCCAATATCTCTCCTTCTTCAATGACTTTTTATTGTTTCTCACTCCATTTCATTACATTGTCTGTGTGAGCATAAGTATGGGGTTATTTCAATGAGTGAAGAGACTTTACCGGTGATTATAGAAAGAAAGAATATGGAATCCTTGTCCCTAGAAAGCATTAACAGCCCATAGCCCCTCATGGAAGAGAGATTCAGTTCTTATCCAATCCATGATGGAATGTTGATGGGCCCAGCAAATCTTGTACAGATTGCTACTACTGCTGTGATTTCATGATTACAACAGCAATGTCATATCTTGAAGGCATCATTTTCACAGTACTCTTTCTCAAACTCCAGATAATATCCTTGCTACTGCCTCTATTACAATGTTCCTTGAATTAGAGAGAGAGAGGGAGGAAGGGGTATGGAAGGTGGGAAGGAGGGAGGGAGAGAGGGGAGGCCCATATAGGAGTGAGCACTAAACAGTAACTATTTTTGGCATATTGACCAATTCAAGTTTGTATTAAACGCCACTGTCTTAAAATAAAAATTTCTCAGACCAAGGCTAAGGACTTCACTAATTTGTATGGATAAACATATTTCGAAGATATTTTCACATCATGACCATTTAACATAATGACAAATGCAAACTCATTCTTAGAGTCAATGTCCTCCTTAGCCATAGACTTTTGATGATGTTTAAAATATTGAATTATGTCCCTAAAATCCAATCAGAACACCATAAGTTACCCATGTAACATGCTGCTATTATACCAGTAAATATATCTTGCCTGATGGGTTGATGTTGTAGATCATAGGGCTCATAGCTGGGTTAAACCATTAATATTTTTTCAACAATCTGCATATCACTTTCTGACACTGTGAAAGGTAACCAGCATGGGGAAGCTTCCAGCCCACTTTGAGTTTGATTTATCTGAGTCTTATAAAGCGAGGTAATGGTATTTCCATCATCTGAATCTCATGTATAGTTTTATTGGCGAACAAAGATCAATAACACTAGCTTATATTTATTTTGGAAGCCCCTGGGGCCTCTAGAGCCATACTTTATAAGAGGATATCCAATACTTGGCAGTGAGATTTCAAGTAATAATCCATGATCCACCCAACAGGACACCTCCTTACAATCTCCCTTGTAAAACTAGTTTACAAAATAATAGGTTTCTATGTGACATTTCCATGTGACTTTTTCATACCTCTAGGTTCTTTTTAGTGGGTGGTAATTTTGAGTGGCTGGCTAAACCTTCCACAACCTTCTTTTCTCTCACATTCCTCTACCCTCATTGCCACTTAAAACTTTGATTTCCCAGGATTTACCAATCGTCTTTTAGCCTCTTTCTGCTCCACATATTGATCATTTTCTATCTTCCTGGCCTCTATAGGTAGTCCACGAATCTAAACGTACAAAGCTAGAAAGTATATATGAGGAAGAACTTGCAGAATTCTTATCTGGCTGTGGATTACTTCACCCAGTATAATGTTTTTCAATTGAATCTATTTAGCTGGAAAGTTAATTATGTCATTTTTTATTTTTTTCTGAATAAAAGTCATGTGTTTGTGTGTGTGTGTGTGTGTGTGTGTGTGTGAGAGAGAGAGAGAGAGAGAGAGAGAGAGAGAGAGAGAGAGAGAGAGAGAGAGGATGAGAGGTGGAGAGAGAGAGGGAGAGGGAGGGAGAGAACCAAACTTTCATTATCCAGTGATTAGTTGATAGAATTTTGGCTTTTCTGAAAAGATAGACAATTATATTTCCAGGGAAATTTGGATTGAAGTTGAATGTTTCCCCAGGAAGAGATTAGTCCACTGATTTTAACTTTATAGATATTTCCTCAATTTATCATAAAGTACAGTGTAATATAAGAATAGAGTGTGGAGGCAAGAGTTATTTACATCCTGAAGACATAGTCTGCGAATCAAATATCTATATACAAAATTGTTCCACATGAGTTTAAAAGTTTATTTTTCTTATTTTCTGTTAACATAGCTTTGGCTGTCTCAAATATATATTTGTGGTCAAGTATCAAGGATTTGGTACAAAATGATAATAATAGTATTTATAGAATGCAGTACTTGTTTTATTTTACAGATGATGTCTATGCTGCTTTTATAACAAATTGGTAAGCTAAAAGAATAACCTTATGTAAATGCGGAATGTAATTACCATTTTCACAATTTTGGTACATGTTGGAAATGTCATTTCAATCAGGGCTAATCATAATATGTCAGGAATAACTGTGATACCATAAGTGATAATGTTATGCTGCTCACTTTTTCTAAATTTGGTGGCAAAATATGCAAAGATAAAACTTTCAAAGAGCCAGTAAAACATGTTCAAGAATTTTCCCACTTAAAAAATATTTTCAGGGAAATATTCACCATTATATAGCAACAACTATTATGATACTTAAATCATTTTTGAACAAATTATTTTTAGCATATTTGTCATCTTGTATGGTCAGTAATAAAAGGTAGCATCTGGCTTTAAGTATTATTAAGTTTAATTTTTTATAGTTTTCACTATTTATGTGTGTTCCAGGTGTTGAGTGTGTGTGTGTGTATGTATGTATGTATGTATGTATGTATGTATGTATATATATATGTATATATATATCATATATTCTATTTACTCATATTATTTACTTAAATGCTACATAGAGAGATAGATAGGTAGATACATAGATAAATACATAGATATATAGATAGATAAATAGATAGGTAGATAGATAGATAGATAGATAGATAGATAGATAGATAGATAGATAGATAGATGGATAGATGAATGGATGGATGGATGGATGGATAGATGGATAGATAGATAGGTAAATAAATATATGGTAGATAGATAAAAAATGCACAAACAGGTACATATATGATGTTTTATAATTGTGAATTTTTACATATAAACTTGAATATAATTTTCTAAATGTCTCGCTAATTTTTACTACATATAGTTTTTCTTGGTAATAAAATAAGATTAAAAATAAGAAGTTCAACACAAAATAAACATAACCATTCTTTGAAATTTTTGGTGGTATATTTTTACTTGAGTCATGATGGTACAATTTAATTACAAAACTGCTTTGATTCATTACTGAAAGGTCCTTGAAATTTCATATAGCATTACATGAACTTAAAAATACTTTTAGATGTTGTTCTGTCATAGTCATAATGACTAAAATAAAAACAATAAATGGCAACAAAAGAGTAACACGTTGTGGAAGGAGTGAAAACTAGTGTAGTTACTATAGAAATCAGTGTGGAGGTTTCTCAAAAAATAAAAATAGACTTATCATATAATATAGGTCTACAGCTCTTGACTATAGACCCAAAGGAGTATATATCTTACTATAGAGATTATTTGCTTATCCAATTTATTGTTGCTTTATTCACAATAACCAGGAAATTGAAATAGACTATATATCTATCAATTAATAAAGAAAGAAAGAAAATTTGGTGAACTTACTAAATAGAATAGTATTCAACTATTAAGAAAAATGTGAAATTCCTAGGTAAGTATATGGAGCTAGAAAAAAATCATTCTGAATGAGATAACTTAGTTACAGAAAGGTAAACTTTACATGTTTTCTCTAGTTTTGAATCTTTGGATATGTATCTTTCAAGTGGACTACCCAAAGAAATTGGGAAAACAGTAAAGGGTTAATGTGGGGATTAAGAAAGAGTAAATAGAACACAAATCATATGAAGGGAAAAGGGAAATAATGGAAAAGAAAAAAGTTAGTTGAGGTAGAAACCGTGAAGCTGTTGGAGAGGAGGGAGTATGAAAAGGGATATCTAACACCTAAAGTCTTTAGACTTTTGAAACTGCTAAATAGAAACTGACTACTCTAGATGCCTCCAAAAATACATACAAACTTATATATCTTCTTGAGTGATTATTAAGTAGAGTCGCATAGTCATCCTAACATTACATTGAATTTTTTAATTATTTTAAACAACTTCAACATTCTTTGATTTCACATCAAGTTATTTTGAAATCTTAAAAATATTACTTTAAAATAATATTTGAAAAATGCCATCATCCCTAAGAGCAATATTGTTACTTTGGCAGATTGTGCAGGTTTAAGGTTTAGTCAGAAAAATATATTTAATTTCTAATTGTGTCAGAAAAAGTTTCTGTTTAGTTTTTTATAGTAAGTAACAATAACATTAATGGTAATAATAATAAAAAGTACTCAACATAAAATGAATCACACTAGTGTTTAAGTTCTTATGAGCCCCTAAAAATAGTGAAATATACAATTAGTCCTAAGCATAAACAAAAAGTAAGGTGCTTGTTCTTATTTTGCTACTTTGAAAGATGATTCAGTTAAGTTTTTATTGTGATTTCCCCTTTTCTCTTTGTCGCTAATTCTTAGAGAATTTCATACAATGAATTTTAGTAATATTAATCCCCTCCTTTACTCTTCCCATACCCACCTCCCATCTGTACTTCATGTCCTTAAAAAAAAACTCATTAAATAGAGTTTATGATGCCCATATACTTTTAAATATGTGATCATCCACTGCAGCATGGTCAACCTACTTATGGCCAACCTTAAAAAAATCAAGTTTCTCCTTTTTAGTAGTTATCAACTGATAACAGCTTCTTAGCTACAAGAAGGACTATATCAACCACCACTCAGAATTATGAAACTGTGTCTGTCTTGAGCCTATGGAGGTCTTGTGCATGCTGTTTCAACTACTATGAATTCATGTCAGTAACAGCCCTGCTGAATCCAGAAAACTGTTTCCTGGTAGTCATATACTACTATGGCTCTTAACAATGTATCTATTTTTTTTCCTGTAGTGATCCCTGACTTTTGAGTATGATAGAAATGTTACATTTAGGGCCAGACATTCCACAGTCAATTATTTTCTTCACATTTATCAGTTTTATCTGTATCGATTATGGTGCATTGTAAGAAGTTTATCTTTGTTGAGGGGGGTTGACTGATGTACAAATATAGGTTTATAATAACCAGTCAATAAGAGTCAGTTTAATATTATGACTAATTAGCAAATTATCAGTGTAGTAAGCTTTTCCCTAGGTCCTATATGTTTTTGGCCCAAGTAAGGATAACAAGTAAGGGTTCCAATTCATGCCAGGCCTTTAAATTCAATCAGAAAGTGATTGGTTTACTCTCATAACATTTATGCTACCGTTATAACCAATGGACACACCAGTCATTTTTATAGTTTCCAAGGTTCACAGCTAGATAAAATTGAGGAATACTTTTCTTCTTCAGAATGTTGTATAACGCACTCTAGCACTATGAAAGCTAGCTAGTAGGGATGAAGCTTACTGATGAGTACCAACTTAATATCTCTATATTTTATGACTCAAGTATATGGTGTCTTCAATGATAAGGTCTTAATGTCAAGTTCTGGAAGGTAACAAAGAACAATGACAATAACTGACAATGTTTCTTGATTACATGACAATAAATTCCAAAGGGTGTAGCCCATTCCTGGATCTGGGCATTTTATTTGTTATCCTGTGCTGTCTAATAAGCTCACTGTAGCCTTGTTATGGGGTAACTCTGTAAAATTTATTGATTAATGCTTTTATTATATTCTTTCACTTTTTTGCGTGCTACTTTTCCACTTGGATAAATATATAATAAATGTGCCTGGCAGTGATTCTAGACCTACTTGTAGATTTTTGTATGATTAAAAATCTGTCAATATTGCTTATTCTTTCTTCATAATAATTGACACATACACATTCAAAATGTTGGTGGATATATACCAATAAATGCATGTGCAACATTAATGACTTGAGCTATCAAAAATAAACCTATGAAATTGGGAAGGCAATATTTTGAAAAAAGACTGGATAAATTGTAAAAGGGGTTATTATAATATTTAATTGTATATACATATGTATGAAATTTTTAGGAATAAGGGGAAAGTTGCGATCAATTTAAAATATTTTTTAACATCTGAATTCCACACAGGTTTTTGAAAAATGGGTTAATTTCTCCTTAAGATACTCAAAAGCAATAAATTTATTTATATTCTTAGTTAATGTAATTTTGTGTTTAAAACATATAACCTATAATGTGCTTTGATCAAGTCCACCCTCTTATACCCTCTTCTCATTTCAAATCCTTTCATAACCTCTAACAACTTTTCCCTACCTGCCTCATCCAACCTTCCCCACTGAGTCCACTCTTTGAATTCATATGCTCTTCACAGCTTTTCCCTACTGCTTCTAAGTCCATTTAACAGTGCCTGTTTGGGCACTAGTCTAGAAACATGCACTGGAATATAGAACTCGTCATTTTTTTCAGAGGGCATATTCCTGAAGAACCTAAATTTTTCTCTCAGCAAACATCAACTACCAATACCTCCTCAACTAGGGATAGAACTTCCTGACACTCTCCTTAATCCATTGTGGGATTTTGTCTTACTTAATCCTGTGCAACTCAGAGTGACTGTCAGTTGATGTTTGCAACTGTCCTGTTGTATCAAATAAAAAAAAAAATTTCCACTCTTTTCATTCACTTCCTTTGACTCTTATAATCTCTCTTCTTCCTCTTCTGTAATGATCCCTGAGACCTTGGATAAAAGGATATAATATAGGCATTCCATTTAAACCTGAGAACTCTGCTATCTCTTATTCTTTGCACGTTTACTATTTTGTAACTCTATTAGTTTATATACTATAAATAGAAGCTTCTGTAATGAATACTGAGAGCTGCACTAATCTATGAGTGGAATTGTAGATCTTTAGGTGTCAATTAATTCATGTATCCATGAACCAGGAAGGTGTAGTTGGTTATGTTCTAGGCCTATGTGCTAACTGGCCTCAATGGTTTGTAACTCCTATAACATTCATCTTCTATCATGTTAGTGGTTACATCATATGAAGGTCATTATTATTATAAATTTCAGTGTTCACGGCTTATTAAGACTAATGATGATCATTTTTTCTCCTCCAATAACATGTATATCACCTTCAAGCTCTATAAAAAAGCTAGTTCGTAAGTATAAAACTTCCATGCAAATACCAGTTTGATTTCTTTATATTTTATGACTAAATAATATGATATATTTTATAATAGGACTTATCATCAAGATTAGTGGCAGCGTCTTGTAATGCTGCAGTAGTAAAGGGGGGGGTGAGGGTCTAGAATTTCCATAGTCAGTAACTTCAAAGGAAGCAACTGAATCTTGCCACTGAACTTTTCATTTATTAGCCTATGATATTAAGTGTGAGTATTTTTGTCTCATTATATGGTAATTATATTTAATCTCTTTATATTTTTTGAAACTAGTCATTTTACAATACAACTTTTTCAGGCCTTTAATGTTCACTAGCTTTCCCCATATTTTCTCTTCATTGATGCTCTTCCATTTTCCACTACATTCAACTCTTTACTGGGTTTAACTTAAAAATATCCTAGAATTCCATGAGTTACCACTCTATATTTTATTGAGTAACTAACTATACTATATGCATATTATAGAGAGAATATTAAAATTAATCTATGTCAATTTTAGGAAGACTTTAGAAGGGATTAGTCCATGATTCGAAATACATACAAGAGAAATCAATTTTAAACATTTGATGTTTAAATAAGATGCTATGATTAATGTTCTAACCTTTAAAAACTGCCATCTGAATAATTCTGATCCCTATATGAAGAAAACTTATTCCAATAAATATGCAAGAATTCCTCCAAATTTCCAATTACATTATAAAATAAGTTATATAATGACTTTCTATAATAAATCAAAATGCAGAGTTATTGAGTCTAGTCCCAATGGATACATCTATAATACAACTGCTATACATATGTGCTGGCTCCTCTCCCTCCATTACCTAAGAGGCTAGTCTTATGGCACAGGTACATTTATTGCCATCTCTGGGAGTCATGTTTAGGGTGTCAACTCTGGGAAGATTTAGGTCCATGATGTGATCAAATACTATGCTGCAGGTTGCTCCTAATCAAAATATAAGTGTCTGGCATCAGAATCTCCCCAAAGTGCCTTCTGTGCAGCCTGCACAAAGAAGTAAGCCTCATCTTTAAAAAATCTTGCTTTGCTGGCCTCCAGTAAACATAGCCCACTGAAGACAAAACAGCTACCCAAAAGCCATGCTTGACTCCATTTTTTTGTGTCTAGAATCCTTTTTGAAGCTTTGTCAGACTTTATGTAGAAATTATTACACTACATTGGGTACCATATGTAAATACACATTTCTCTCCAAATCTGCTTGTTCCTAAATACCCACCAGCTACTTACAAATAATTACTCAGAGGCTTATATTAATTATAAATATTTGGCTGATGACCCAGGCTGGTTAATAACTCTTACATTTAAATTAACTCATACTTTTATTTATGCTTTGCCAAGTAGCCCATGGCTTGTTAACTCATATTTACATATTCTGCTTTATCAGTGGCTGGCTGGCATGTCCTGATTCCACCCTTCTCTGTTCCGATATTCCCAAATTGTGTTGCCCTGCCTATGCTTCCTGCCTGTCTATTGGCCAATTAGTGTTTTATTAAGCCAATTTGAGTGACAAATTTTTACAGTGTACAGGATTATTTCCCAGCACACATGAAATGAACAAGGACAACAATATACATGCTAAAGTGAATATAGTGAGGTGGAGGTGAGGAGTGATCAGAAGAAGCCCAAGAGGCCTCAATCCTATACAAAAATCTACAGGAATTCTGTGAGCCAGATAAACAATTTTTCTTATGAAAAGAAAAATAATTATTTGTCCAATAACAAGTAGTCAGCACTGAAAACTAAAATACAAATAACATTACACATACTGAAGAGGTTGCATTTATATATTTTAGAAAATGTGTGTGTCTTTGTATGTATATAACAAGTAACATAAAGATCATATATTTGAAAGAGTAAAGAGTAGTATATACAAGATTTTGGATGGAGTAAAGGTAAGAAGAAATACTAAAATTGCATAATAATCTCTAAAAAATAATTGAAATTAATATAATTTGTGTTTATTTTATTGATTCATTTTCATGTAATTATTACTCTTAATATATTCCTCATTAATAATAAGATCTTTAGTACAGTAAGGTACTCTACAAGCTACCAAGAGAATCATAAACACCAAGCCAACCACAAACCATTGGATTGACAATGGTATCCTGCCTGCAGACAATGGTGGCACAAAGCTTATGGGAAGTAATCAATCAGTGTCTGATTTAAGAACCAATTCACAAGATGGAACCTATACCTGGCACTGCTTGGGTGACAACCAACAAGAGACTAGATAGCAAAGAGACCTAGGGTAAAACCAAATACTACTGTTCTATCAAAAAAAAATATCAACAAAACAACTTCTAAATGACTTTCTGGTATTCTCACAGATCAGTTCCTTGCACAGCCATCATCAGGGAAGCCTCTTCTGGCAGTAGATAGATGTGAACAAAGATAAAAAAAAAAACCTAAGCCAGATATCATTCAGAATATGGGACCTTGGAAGACTTATCACTAAATGAGATATCTCTATCAAATTTCTCCTCTTGGTGTTCAGGAAACCTTTTGGAAAAAGAACCAGAAAGAATGTAAGAGCCAGAAAAGATAGAAGATATATGGAAAACAAGTTCCTCTAAATGAGCATGATCAAAGCACATATGAACTCACAGACACTGAGGCGGTGTGCACAAGACCTGCTTAGAATTGCGCCATAGCCCTGACTTCTAATTTAGCCTCTTATTTAGTATTTTAAATGAGATTACTGAGTGCACGGATGAATAGGTCTTTGATTATTGTGTCTTCCATGGGTTCTTTTCTTTCTATTTGTTTGTCTTGTCCAACTCTAATGTGTTAGTTTTTTGTTATATCTTATTATATTTTATTTTCTCATAATCATTTAGAAACCCGTTTGTTCTCATGAAAGAAAGGTAGTGAGTCTGGAGAGGAGCGGAATCAGGGAGGAACGTAGAAGAGTAGAGTGAGAGAAAACCATAGTCAGGATAGATTATGTGAGGGGACACATCTATTTTCAGTAAAATAAAAAAAAAATCATAATCTTGATTTTTTGCTTAGCCTATTACATAAATGATAGTTAATTAGTATTAATTTTTTAACATAGGAAGCTCTTTAATTAGGTCGTTAACAATTTAGAAAACCAGTTTGTGAGAATACATTCCATTTTACAGAGAGAACCAAGATCGCACGTAGCCCTGAAGCTATGGAACACTGATTTTTGGCAAAATCTAAGAATCCAGAGCTTTCTGATCAGCCTTGTGCTGCTCTGCTCTGTAATCTCATATTTCCCCTTCTCTGTGTTGAAGATCTTCCCCTCCTGGTGCCTGGGCTTGCACACTGCTTCTTCTTAAAGTAAGCATCAGTCAGGTGTTTGGGGATTTTAACCTTGCTGGTATCAACTTTTGTGGAGGTGGCGATTTCAAACATCTGGTGTGTTCTTCAAAGAGGAACTCTGCTGAGGGCAAGAGGTCCAGTCACAAGTAGCAAGCTGCTGCTCAGCTACCTCAGGAAAACCACTCTCTTGCCTCTGTGGCATCCAGTGAGGATGTCCAGTGAGGATGATCAGGACAGTCCCAGGAGTGATGCTGGCATGAAGCTTTCTTACTTGTGGGTTTTTTGCTACCTAGATTATATAATTAAGCTAGCAAAACCTAAAATAATGATGGTAAGAAAGTCTTTCTCTTTCAGTTCAAGTAAACATCATTAAAAGAAGCAGAAAGCAAGTGGAATGTACAAGGGCAATGAGGCAGTATAATAGGGCCCCATTGTTGGGTAGCAGGTCTCAATGTGAACAGAAATATATATATATTTATATAAATATATATATGTATATATATATATACATACAAAGAAAAAAGGAGCTCTTGTAGGCTTCATTACTTCAGACAATCTTTCTGAGTACCTGGAATATATAATTTTTCCATTATTGTCAAAATAAATTTTATAATAAATGTAACATACTTATTTTCTTCTTTATTTTATTATTTTAAAATGTAAGTTTTTGTAATTATAATATCTATCTACTTTTGTCAGGAGCACACACATACAATAGCATTTGAACTTTTTGGACTGCCTAGATAAATTAATTACAACAGCCTTCTTTCATGTTGGGATAGTCAAGACATTTGCTTCTGCTTATTTTAAATCATCAGCTCTCACAAGTATTTCAGAATGTTTACACTTTTATATTTGATGTTTTAATTTTCATGATTTTTATCCTCTTGATGTACATTTATTTGGAAGGCATGCTGCTTGCCTATATCACAATCTAAACATTTATATAAATATATTTTAAAATTTTAAATATAATTTATCTCATAATTCACCTAGGATTTTATTTGTGAATCGTCTATATTCTATATGAATGCAATTAAAAGGCATAGGTTATGTATGACAGTTTCTTTATATGGTTAAATCACATTATTAGTCAAACAAATATGGAATAATTTTAACTCAATCATTTAAGTAATCAAAAAGTTTGTTGTGAAATAATCCTTCTGTACCTTGTGACTATGTGTTATACTCATTGGTTAATAATGAACTCACTGGCCTATAATTGGGTAGGAAAGCCAGGCTAGGAGGATGCTGCAAAGAAGGAGGGCAGAATCTGGATTAGCAAGCAAACATGGAGAGAAGCAAAATGTACATGCCATCCTGAGAAAAGGTACCAAAGCATGTGATAAAGCATAGGTTGAAAGTATGGGTCAATTTAAATTTAAGAGTTAGCAAGTAACAAGTCTGAGCTATTAGTTGATCATTGATAATATCACGCCTTTGTGTGGTTACTTAGGAGTAGCTTACAGAACAGAAACCTCTGCCTACAAAAGCATATTTTTTTTGTTTTCCTTACACTGTTAAATATTTTCTCTAAAATACAACCTGTTAATTTGACTCTGTTCGCCACCAAAATATATTCCTTCTACTTATTATGTTTGGTTAACTCTTAACGTGTGTGTGTGTGTGTGTGTGTGTGTGTGTGTGTGTGTGTGTGTGTGTGTGTGTCTGTCTGTCTGTGTTCTGCTAGTGACTAAACCTGGACTGTAGGCCCAATAGAGAAAAATATTATAACATTGAATTCTATCACTAGCCCTTAAATATTTTGTATTGTAGATAGTATCTTACTTCAGGTATAGTAGACCAATAAAGTAATATGTGCTTCTATCTCATATAATGACACTTGAAATTACTAGGCAACCAACTGAGTAAACCTGGTCTAGTGGTTTGAAGTGAAATGGGCCAAATAGGCTCATATATTTGAATGCTTTTTCACCAGTGAGTGACACTATTTGAAAGGATTAGCAGCAGTTCTTAACTTGTGTGTCATGATCCATTTGGGAGAAAACCACTCTTTCACAGCAGTCACACATCAGATATTCACATTACAATTCATAACAGTACCACAAAATCAATTATGAAAAGCAACCAAAATAATTTAATATCATGTTACTACAACATGAGAATAGTATTAAAGTATCACCACATTAGGAAGGTTAAGAACCACTGGATTAGAAGATTAGGATGTCTGGCCTTGTTGGAGTAGGTGTGGTCTGATTTGAGGAAGTCTGTCACTGTGAGGTGATGCTTTGAAGTTTTGAAAGCTTATACCAGATTCCCCTGTTTTCTCTCCCAAAGGATGAGAATATAGTTCTCAGTTCCCCTCCTTGATGATAATTTATTAAATTTCTGAAACGGTGAGGAAGTTTAAAAATGCTTTTTAAAATTAGAGTTGCCATGGTCATGGAGTCTCTTCTCAACAGAACAGTCAATAAAACATCTGCTAAATATTTCAATCTCAAAATTCTTAATTTATCCATCATATGTCTTTTACCTTGTGAAGTAACAGAATACATTTACCAATTTTGTAATTAGAATGTGCACATTCTGAAGAACCATTATTTCTGCTCCTTAGTGGTTACGTTTTGTTTGAAATTTTTACATATTAAAATTTATAATAAAATCAAATTATTTACAATTTGTAAAAAAGTTTAAATAGTGTTTGGGAATTATAGGTAATATACATGTATCCTTTTAAAAGATTTTATTTTATTTTATGTGTATAAGAATAGAGATTGCATATATGCATGTGTACCATGTGTGTGCCAGGTGCCTGAACAGATCAGAAGAATCCATAAGATCCCATAGAACAGGATTTTTGTGAGCCACATATGGGTTCTGTAAATTGAATCAGGTCCGGTTTATGAGCTCTTAACCACTGAGCCATCTCTCTGGACTCTGTATATATATTATTTTATGTTTGATTGCATCTAATTTTAAAATGAAAAACAAACTGTTTTCAATGTTTTAGGCAGAAAATCAGCTTGTAAATTATATATATAATATATATATAATTATATATATATACATACTTGCCTCCAAAAGCCAGTATTTATGTGAACTATTTTTGAGTATATACTCTCAGAAAAAAAATGTATGATGACAAGTTTTAAAAAGCATATTCAAATGAATAATATTTGATTTGTATCATGATGTATTTTCTTACCACAAAGAGATAATATGTATGTGAGTACTTTCTTCAGGTATACTGAACTCTGATATGGACTTTCAGGAGAAATATACATTGATAGATTTGCCCTGTCATGGTGATATTTATACATATAGATTCTATCCATGTCACATTTTGAGAATATCACCTTAAGATAAAAATGACTATACACAATGAAAATTTTTTTCCTGATTAATTGACAAACCCCACACTTGTCTATAGTATTTTTGCATGGTACTAGATGCTAGAGAACATGAATGACTTTTGAAGTCTATTCAGGTGAATTCTTCAGAATATTTAAATATTTAACAAACAAAGTGAATTGGATTATAGCCTCAAAAATATAAAAACTCAATAATCTATGATAGAATTTGAAAATGAAGCTATCACACACATAAAAAATATCTTAGTAGGTAGTATTTGAAGTAAAGAAGAAAATTAAGTAGAAACATACTCTAGGCAAGGAATTAATGTTTCCTAAGATAAGAAGATAGAAAGCTCAAGGATATAAAATTAAAGAGAATATTTTGACAGAAACTGAGAACTTTGCACTTACAGTTATAGGAAAAAAATGAAATGTTCAATATAGCTTTTAGGTCATATCCCAGTGTGATAAGAGTTGTGAATAATTCTGTAGGAGGTAATGATTTCTGATGAGGGAGATGTGTCATCAAGATTACTTTTGAGGAAAATTGATTCAGCTGACAGATACTAGTTAAACAGAATAGAAGTAAGATTAATGGAAGGCATAATAGTTAACAACTTCTTAAGAAGATAAAAATACTGAGTGTTTTGGCAAAGTAATGAGAATGAACTAGAAAAGAGAAGATGGTTGTGAAATGCAGTGTGTAGATGATTTAGCAAAGGCGTGGGGATAAAAGGGAAGGAAAAAGCCATAATGACTGTTTTCCTGCTTGGATGACTAGGGAGTGTTATATCAGAATAGAGACAGGATTTGGGCTGATGATGTATCCTGCCCTTTAAATGGATTTAGTATGCTAGAAGATTTTTGAGAAGGACTGGTTGGAACAAGTGTTTGAAAATGATGGCTGAGGTTCTGGTGAGAGATAAAGAAGGAAGGACTTGGAAGTTCTAGTGTAAAATAATCTTAGCGTGAAGGAAGGAGAGCTTTGTAGTTCATTGGATGGTAGAAACTCCTTTTGAGTACAGCCCTTTCCTAATATCTGCTAGCGCTTGTCTTTCTACAGTTTGAGATCTGAGTTCCTGACATCTTGAATCAGAAATTTCTATTTACAACATTTAGTTAGAAATACTTTCCCCTGAGCTTTATTTCTTTCCCTTTAAGGCTAGTTCTTAGGACCCTATTCTCACAAAAGCTCTTGTCTCATTTAAAAAAAAATATATAAATTGTTGCTCAGCCTACTTTTCTAGTAGAATACTGTGTGTAAGTGGTATTGAGAGACAATGAATCATCTCTTGGTCTAATTTTGCTGTGCTACTTAAAGTACATTTTTCACAAACATAAATTCATTGAAAATTCTTATCAAAATGTTCCTAAATTCTTATCAGTCATACAGAATCCATTCAAAAATCTCTAACAAACATCAATATGATCTCCCTAAAGAAAGATGCTTGGAAGTGTGTTGATTACTTGCCACATTTGTTCTTTTCTGTGTTTCTATATTTTATGGTGTAATTGGACTACTGGTTCATGTGAAACACGTTCTTTTCATTTCTCCATCTTTACCTTAATAACTTGGACAAGAAGCAAGCAACTTACTTCTTCAATCTGGACACCGTGATTGATTTTTAATTATTTAGTTAGAATGAGTTTGAATATACACCAAAAGTAACTCACAACCAGAATGCTGATGACTATTGTCTGTGTAAAAATAGAAAGTCTTAATTTATTTCTATTTCATTTCTATCATAACTAAGAGTATTTGACTACAAAACTAACAGGATTATTTGGATCTTACAAAAATATGTTTGTTGTGCTTTTAAAAAAATCTATGTGAGTAATTTTTCATAATATATCTTATATTTGAATAAGGTACATGACACAGCAATATTCATTAATTCTTTATAGTAAATTGCAAAAGGTCTAGGAAACAATATTGAGGCAGATTCATGGAAAACTTATGGTATAAAAATCTAATTTCATAAACAAAGAACCCATTACATTATTCAAAATGTATTACATGAAATAATATTGTTTTTATGTTAAGAACCTAAAGTTTTGTGGAATCTCTCTCTCTCTCTCTCTCTCTCTCTCTCTCTCTCTCTCTCTCTCTCTCTCTCTCTCTCTCTCTCTCTCTCCACTCCTGTGTGTGTGTGTGTGTGTGTGTGTGTGTGTAGATATATACTTCTGTGAGGGTCCATGCACACATGTGTGTGCATTTGTGTGCATATATGTGGAGGAAATAGGTGAAAGCTGGATAGCATTTTTAGTTTTAGAATGCCCTATATTTTGAGAAAGATTCCCTCACTGAAACAGAAGCATACTGATTTATCTAGGCTTGATGACAAGTGAGCTCCAGGAATCTGTTTGTCACTGCCTCCCCACCCCAATAATGCTGAGATTACAGATGCGTGATACCAGATCTGGATTTTATATGGATGCTGAGAATTTAAACTCAGGTCCTCATTCTTGTGCCCCAAGCTCTTTACTAACAGCATCATCTCTCTTGCTCCTATAATGTGGGATTTTTCATATGAACTTTTAAATGTAAGAACTATTGCATTTATAATTTATGTATTTGGGCGTATTTAAGTGTTAATATGGATATTAATGCCTTCTTCCTGGAAATATTGGGAGAGTTTGGAAGATGTCATACATGAAACACTTATAATTTTATATTGTACATAAATTTTCAGTTGTTTTTCTAAAAATTTTGATGACAGAATAAAAATACCATCTTATTCTCTTTGCATTCATTTTCATGTTGGGAAAACAGCATACACACTGTACTTGAGAAGAAGCATTCTAATTTTTCTGAAATTGAACTTGATTATTCTACATTTTGCTTTATAGCAGCAGCACTTGTTCATTTCAAAAACTGTTCTTCACAATTGTACATTGGAAATAGCTTAGGTGAAATGATATCAGACAGAGGGAACTGGGCTGGTGTGCAGGCTGTGCTTTTTGTTTCACACTTGGAGACTGAGGCTGTATGTGGAAGCTGGGGTGTGTGCGAGTAAAGAAGGATTGGGCAGAATGAACTGGGTAGTGGGATAAATGGGGTCTGAATGTTGGTGTAGGCAGGACAAATAATGGTAAAATCCTAAAGGTTGGTTTAAGCACAGGCAGGGGCGGCCACACTAGGCTGGGGTACTGAATCTCCAATTGGGGGGAATATGTGGGGTTTTAGAAAGGGTGCATGGAGGGGAAGATTAGGCAGAGTCAACCAGCCAGACCCTAGAGAAATAACATAAATTCCATGCATGGAGTTTCACTAGAATTCTATGAGAAACATGTAAACATTTAATTAGTACTTCTATCACATAGACAAAGTTTTGATTCATAAGAAAATTAAAAATAACTTTATTATCTATAAAAATTTTACTAACATTTTCTGTGATATACATTCATTGTGATCTTCATATCAAAGTTATGAATCAATCTGAGACTGCTTCTATATTTTATGTGTTAACAAACTTCTATATTTTATGTCATAATATACTTAGTACATGGGGAAGCAGTCTTATATTTTATGCATGAGGACAAGCTTGGACCAGGACACTCACCCTGTACACAAGCCCTGAAAAACACTTTATTATTATCAGTTAAATTTACCTAACTTTGGAGATATCAGAGGGATCTACCCAAAATCAGTCTAGGAGGATCAGAGAGTGGTAACTCTCACCTTTAATCCCAGCACAGGGAATATCTGGGAGTGATGACCTATGTCCTTAATCCCAGAAAATCTGAGTGTGAGACCAGTTTGGTTTACAGAGGAAGTTCAAAGCTCTCAGGCAAGCAGTGGTGATGCCACACCTTTAATCCTAGCCTAGATGTGAAAAAACTGGGTGAAGAAGGTACTTAAGGTAGGCATAGAAAGACAGATGAGGCAGTGAGGAGTGAGGCTGAGGAAGCTAGAAGACAGATGGGTGAGATTTGACTGTGGTGTTTCCCCTCTTTGATATCTCAGCCTTTCTCTGAGATCTGGCTCTGAGTTTTCTTTATTCGTGCAATGCTTAAACATATTTACTTTTCTAATATACTGCCCTGATTACATGTTGGAAATACTTGAGGCATAAAACTCCAGCCCACCACTAACAATGCAGTCTTCAGTAACATGCTTTGACAAAGTGGCCATTACACTAATACAAATGGTATTCACTATCAACGTGTCCACAGCTTAGTCTACTAATTTCCTACAATTCTACAGCTACAATATATTGAAAGGCAAATTCAGATGATAAAAGTGATGATCAACTTAATGATTCGATAGAGCTTGGGATTTAGAAAAGCAATTGCTTTACAGCAGCAACATGTATTAAGGGAGAAAAGTAAAAACAATCATCTATTCTTCCATGTTTATGTTTATATGTGGGAATCCTCACACAAAAGATAAATTAGTATGAAAAAGGAGGACACGGAGGAATAAATTAGTTGATAAATTAATTTCCTCATAAGCATGTGGACTTGAGTTCAATTCCAAGAAACTACATAAAACTCTTTTGTTTTTTGATATGAACCAGTAGAGACAGGGACATCCAGGTCTCACTGGCCAGCAAGTCTAGCCTAACTGGTAAACTCTAGGCCAGTGGTAGTCCTATCTGCAAAGGAGATTTACAGAATTTCTGATGATGAAACCTGAGATTTTCCTCTGGCTTAAACACACACTGGAACATGCACTGAAGGATGAGCACATATAAAATACCTATATACATACACAAAAACTGAGAAAAAATGAGAAGTGCCAAGAGAAATTTACTACATATGTATCATATATGTAAATTATGTATGCCAAAGATATACTGGTTAGATTTCAGGAATAAGCTAAAAACAGAGAAAAATAGCATAGGGAAGACCAGATGTGAGATGACAGCTAAAGACTGACAAACAATTCTAAGACTTATTCTTTTTCCATCACTAAGAATTGCTTGTCATTTTGTACAGATAAAGTAATGTCTTTATAATGAAGATTTCCAGTATAACGTTTGAATTGCATTATAAGATCATAAATTCTCTGGTTTGAGAGCTCCTTCTGTGCCTGATGATTCTTAAATATTCATCTCAAAATAATATTTATGCTAAAAAGACATATTTTAGAATGACCTATTCTTTCATATAGTCATATTTTGGAGTGACATTCTAATATCCTATACTTTTAATCACCAGTGCCATGAAAACAAACAAAAGGAAGGCAGTCTGAAAATTTCTAGATAGAAGGTAACAAGTAGAATATGTAATTAAAATGGAAATCTGCATCTTTATGCTTTTTCATTGTCAGATAAATTTTGCTAAACATCTGTTGTGTACTCTACTGGTTATTCACAGAAAATACTTTTGGCATAAGACTACAACCAACAACTAGCAACGCAATTATTTTGGTTGTAATGAGTGTCAGATAATTGTTTTGGTTGTGATGAGTGTCAGAAAAAATCTAATTAATAAATGGAAGCACGGCAACCAATGTTAAAATGAGTGTAATATAAATTTTTAAGTTAATTAGCCAGAATTCTTTTTAAATTATTTAAAATACTATTAATTGACCCCCAGCAACTGCAACACTTGGGAGAGCAGGCCCTGTACTTCAAAAAGGTAGCACAATAGAGCCATCTCTGTTAGCACACATGTGAGTGAGCCAGCACCAAAGTTGTGAGCATGGGTGAACTGCCCCAATTACCCATCTGTATTGTGACAGTATGAGCAGGGGTGAGTTGCCCTCTACCTCTCCACCTACCAACCCCTGAGGCAGTAGAGACACCTCCATCCTGTGGTTATATGAAGGGGGAGAATCAACTCTATTAGCACAGGTGTATGTGTGGATGAGCCAGCTCTGAATTTGTAAACATGGGAGAGCTGTTTTGATTTCTCACCTGGTGGATCAACCCTACAGCTGCCCAGTCCCAAAACCAGGATTATGAGTTTGCTGGCCCAAACATCCACCCCAGTAGGTCTTCATGTTATCTACTGGAGCACATGAGGAAAGTTTACCCTAAATCCCAAAGATGCAGGATCTCCATAACACAGAGCAACAATAGGATATCCAGGAAGAGTCCTAGTGAGAACCCAGCATTGATAGTGTAATAAAAAGCAGAGGCCTCAAACCAGGACAATGACTCTTAGCAACAAATACTTGCAAGTAAACATGGACAAAAAGGTCTACTGTGTTACTGTGTCACACTGTAGCTTCTATGGTGAGATTTTTACTTTTTTCCCTTTTATTTTTTTTCCTTTTTTTCTCTTAAATTTAGTTTTATTTGTGGGGATAAAGGAGCAGAGGACAAATGAGATAGGACAGAGAAATAAATGTAATAAAGCTACATGGTATAAAAGACACATAGAATAAATTTAAAATTCTTAAAGATTAAAGAAAATAAATAAAATACTATAAATTATTTGAGAATTTAATAAAATGAATTTTGATCAATTTTATCACAAATACTCTACTTATTCCATTTCATCCTCTATCATTCTACACACCACAGCATCATGTGCTCCTCATTTAATTTTGTAACTGTTAATTGAAAAGTTTCCTTTCTATGTATTTTTTTTTAATATGGAACCATCCATTGAAGCATGTTCTACCTACCAAGAGCAACACATTTAAGTGAAACAGCTGCCCCTCCCCACCTCAAGAAGCCACGAATTTCCATAGCTCCTTGGTTAGGAGTGAGGGCACATAAACCGCTTGCCAGGCCATGCTTTGTTGACTAGCTTGATCTTGTGCAGGGAGCCACAGCTAAGTTCCTGAGTAAAGCAGTTCTATCATATCCAGAAATCACCATTTTCCCCCAGTCCTCTCTAACCTCACTCTCATAGTCATTCTGTTTCATCATCTATGATGGTGCCTGAGCCTAGGAAAAGAGTTGTATTATAATGCCCCATTTTCATTTGAACACTCCATACTTACTTAATCTCTATATTTGGCCAGTTGCATTTCTATGTTAACCATCTATTCAATATATGAAGAAACTTTATTGCTGAAGTATGAGGGCTGCACTAATTTGCTTTTAGAGAATAGATATTAATTTAGAAGGTACTTTGATACTATGCTTATTTTGCAAAATATTTGTAATAGGTCACCCAGGATCTTATACGCTCTCCAACCATGACTTTTTAACCAGATTAGCAGTTATGTTTCCTTTTGTAAAGTTGGCTTAGATCCAATCATAAAGAGCCTGGTTACCCAAACAACATTCATACCATCATTGTATCCATGGGCACATAATATTGTGCTGGTCTTTATTATAGATCACAAGCTTCACAGCTGAGTTAAGCCTACATAAGACATTCCAGTATTATGAAAGCTACTGAGCATGGAGGAAATTTCCTCATCAATACCAACTTTATTTCTCCCTGTCCTGTGGCCGATGTGTATTTAGCAATAGAGTCTTGCCATTAATTACTGATGGTTACCAAAGAGCAAAAATAGTAACCTGTATTGTATCCCAAACCTGGCACTAAGACGTTTTACTTGGCAACCTATGACTTTCTGAATAATCATAATTCTCAGTAATGTGTAACTCCTACTGTTTTATATGAATGTGTGTGTGAAATTTATAAAATAATAGGTTATCATGTGGCCTTTTAAACATACCATTAGTTATCCCTCCCCAACACTTTAAACAGTCTTATCTACCTTGCCTTCTCATAACTATTCCTATTTATATATCCCTCATCATTATTTCTCCTTTATATTCATCTTCCCTGTGTTCTCATATCTCTTCTGTCCTAAAATCTTTTTTCCTCCTTTCCACCAATAGGCCCTAACTTAAAAAGTAACAAAAATTTCATAGACCCATAAATTCAGAGTGAAGAAACATTTTTTTTTGTATTAAGAGGATATATTCAGAAGAGCATTAATCTTTCGTTTTCATAATAAATATAATTATACATTAAATAATCATAGGATACATCATCTATATAAAATGAATTTTCCATAGTTAGTTTGATAGTTAAATTACTGAATTCTGAATACACAATTTTGAGTTGATTGATGTATGTGCACATTCCTGCATTTATTCATCCATCCATGTTTATCATTGTACTAAGAATCTGTTTATCATCATTTCAAGAGTATCCTTGTATTTAATAAATATATAAGCATATGTAGATGACTTTTATTACCCATAGTATTTATTTTATTTCTCTATATGGAAACAATCAATATTCAAGATATTTAATGTATCGTTAATAAAACATCAAGTTTTTAGTTTGTACTCATATTTATTTATATAAAATAATTATATTATGTACTTAAACAGTTTTATACATTATCATTTTTTCTCAGCTTTTAGAGAAAGGGAGAGGGAGGAGGGAGAGAGAGAGAAAGAGAGAGAGGTTGATATCAGGTGTCTTCCTGTTTCATGGAACCATATCGATGGATACCTATATCCACATCATAACAAATAATAATTTATTGAAGAATCTTATAGTTGGCTTTTAGGAGTGAGATTTTCTCTGGCATATAAATTAGAGAGTCATACAGATACATCACTAAAATATATATTTCTGTGATTTTTTTCAAGGAGTTTATAAGTTTTATTCTTTTTGGTAATACTTGATAAATTTCGTGATACATTATTCCCATTACAATATGGTTTGGGGGCCCATCCAGCCAGAGGTCCATACCCACAGACCTGCAGCCCCAGACATCTTAGAAGCCCTCTGCTGCTCATGCCCCCAAAAATGATTCAGATGCTTATATTAAGTTCATGCTGTTTGGCCTATGGCTCAGGCACATTGCTAGCTACTTCTCTTATCTTAACTCAACCCATTTTCATTAATCTGTCTGCCACATAGCATGTGGATCACCTGTGTTCCTTACATGTTTCTTCTTGTGCGGCTGACTCGGTCTCATCTGACTCTGCCCTTCCTTTCCTACCTATTCTGATTCCCCAACTACTTCTTCTATGGTGCCTGTCACGGGCCAAAACAGATCCTTTATTTAAAGATTGATATTCACAGCATACAGAAAGACATTTCCCATATCACCTCCCACTTTATGTCTAATAAAAAAGGAAGGTTTCAATTTTAATATCACATAATTACAAGTAACAAAATAGCTATCAAGCAAGAATTACAGTTACAATATATAGTCCATTTGTATTTAGCAAAATTAAAGAAAATACTCTATCACTTACCTTATCCTTGTGAATCTAAAGTTTCATATACAATATACCTTTTAAAATATCTAAGAAAATATATACCTATAACTATGTAGTCTTCAACAACATCAAATACCACAGAAAGATATATTTACCAAGTAAAACAGAAATGCAAGCAACTTTCAAAATCTAGAAAAGACAGAGATGACACTTAAGTGCCTGGACAGTCACCCAAAGTTCCTTTACAAAGTGGGAGCTTCCATTTTGAGCCTCCAGGCCCAGAGTCTCTTTTCATTTCAGTGAAGCAAGAAATCGGCTCTGGCCATTCTGGTATAATTCATTAGTTGCTTCTCCTTGAGTCCTGAAGAATGCCTGATAGTTCTCCCTGCAAAGCAGGAACCTGAATGACCATCTCAGACTGTTCTGCGAAAGTTCAGAGGTTACCTTTCTATGGAACCTGCATGTCCAGTTTAAATAGCATACTGTCAAGCAGTCAATATAAGAACAGGTTCATGTCCAGTGGCCAGGAATAAACTAATCTCCATATGGAGTATCTTCGATGCTCATTTTTATCTTGAAGTAAATTGGTGCTGCCAGGAGCAGACCTGTCTCACTGTCAAAAAAAAATCTAAGTTCTTAAAACATTTTAAATGCCATATTCTGTAGGTTTTAGAAGTCTTTGAAGATTACCTATCTAATTAAAATATATCTTTTTATACCTAAAAAGTCCTTACTAACATAACTATATATTTGGTTAACATAGGTTACTATTAATCTGTATTTCTTAAATATACATTAAAATTTTAAATCAGTTACATAAACATCATTCCTTAAACAAAAATAGAAAAATACACAGAGAATAACAAAATTGACCTTAAATTTGTATCAATAAATGAAAATCCATACCAATGTAAAACATTTTGAGATTAACAGCTGATTTTTAGATTAAAGTAAATTCAATAATCTAATTTTTTAAAATCACTCCTATACCATAACCTCTTTTTCTTCTTAGAAAGAGATTAACTATAACCGTTAACCATTTATAGTCAAAACAAACATTTATAAACAATATTTTGGAAATTTTGGCATAGTATTACATTACTACTTCCCACTGATTGAGGAGCGCTGGCAATCTTACAGATTCTTGAGACTGGATCATCTTATTCTGCAGCCCTGAAGATGATGTGACCATCTCATCCCATCAGAGAATTTTCAGGTGGTCTTGGTTGATGAAACCAATATTTCCTGGAAGCAATCCACAGGTTCTCATCTTCTGTGGAAACAAAAGCAAAACTCTTCCAAAGCAATAAATCCTTAGACACAAATTTCAAAATCAAAATACCTTTAAAATGCTTATTCTTGTTTAGCTTAGCAGCCTTTGCAATCCATTGTCTTTCTTCAGTTAACTCATTAACAGTTAAAAAATTAAAAGAAAACACAATAATAACCAAAATCCAGATTCTGTGTCTATTTACCATCTCTACATGGTTTATTATATTTTTATTACTCTATTTTTCTTTTTTAAAGACTTTAATTTCTTTCTTTTCTCTCTGAAGCCTGTGTACATTTTACACATATTGTAACCCATTTACAGTTTTTTTTAATCTGAATCTGTTTTATTGTGAATCCTTAATCATTTTCCAACCAGAAGAGCTTTTAAAACACTCATATTCTCTTCAAGAGCCACATAGTTCTTGCAGATAAAGCTGAGTCAGGCAGTTCTCTTAAAGTTCTCTGTTCACTACTAGCAAATAGAACAGACCCAAGAAATGCTGCCACTAAGAAACGGTCTTTGACTCTTTCTGTTCAATATAAACATAAACCTTAAATCAATCACATGCTACTGAGTCTTCTGTGAAACTTCAGGAACTGGCCTGCTTGCAGCTTATGCTGCCTGCCACCAATCTACCACCACCATTTTGAATGTGACCCTACTGCCATGATATCCCTGTATAATGACCCGCTTCAGATACACAATTTGGAAGCTTCTTTGGCTTGGTTTCTGTGCTTTAGAGCCCTTTCTAATCTTTCTCAGGCTTTATGTTGTTGTTTGGCCCATGTTGGGATGCCATCTGTTACATTATGGTTTTTGGGTCTTTCTGGCCATAGGTCCAGACCCATAGACCTGCAGCCCCAGACTGCTTAGCAGCCTGCTGCTGCTCAGGCCCCCAAAATGATTCAGATGCTTATATTAAGTTCATGCTGTTTGGCCTATGGCTCAGGCACATTGCTAGCTAGCTCTTTCATCTTAACTCAACCCATTTTCATTAATCTGTCCTACCACGTGGCTGTGGCTCACCTGTGTTCCTTACATGTTTCTTCTTAAGCAGCTGGCTAGATCTGATCTGACTCTGCCCTTCTCCTACCTATGCTCTGATTTCCCCTCCTACTTCTTTTATAATGCCTGTCATGGGCCAAAACAACTTCTTTATTTAAAGACTGATATTCACAGCATACAGGAAGACATTCCCCACATCATATTTTAACTCTATGATTTATAAAGATGTTCTAAACCCTAATGTTTCCTTGATTAGTTCTTCTTATTATCAATCTCCTAATTCGTATTTTATAAAAGCTTTGATATTTCATAGTTTGTTAGCATGACATGAAAAATAACAAACTTGGTTTAGGGGGCAAATATTCTAGTAAAGGTACTAAGTTTTATACTCACTAATACATGATCCTATGATTATTTTATTTCTAATTTAAAAATGTCTTCAAGGGAGAATAATGGTGTAGGGGAGTATAAAGTGATGTGTAGGATCAAAGCATATGGCAGAGAAAGGAGTATGGGGAGGGGTCCCTAATATTAATGACCTTTGCAAATGTCACATGAAACCTTTCTAAAACATATACACAAAATGAATTCAGTGTAGTTATTCTAAAGTCAGACAGCAATGCCTCTCCCAGATAACACTGGATGCTATATAAAATATTCCAGTGGCAGGTATGAGTTAACTCTTTTCTAACTTGTTGTTACTGATGCCCATTGGCACCCAAACACTATAGTTTGTTGCCACTATTCTCAATTACCCTTTATAATATCATGGTAAGGCCCTACTGCTGAAGACATCATCATAAAACATGAAGAAATAAAGCACCATATCATAACCCATATAAACACAATTATTATCATAAATTAATATATAAATTATAAAGTAATAAATGATAAAATCATACCTGAGCTACTTTTAGCAAGATAATTTTTTCTTGCTAAAAATTTTTCATAATTTGTGTTATGGTATTACTTACATTTAAATTAAATATAATAACTACTTTGATATAAAACAATATTAAATTTACCTTTATTCTAAAAGCCTCCAAGGATAGAAAGACCACTAACATGTACTTGTACTACCTTTATTTTAAGAAATGTAGTGGAGATAAAATAAAGATTCAGTATGCCATATTAACATATTAACATAGAAACAGAAGTATGGGAGTTACTTCAGTTCTAAATTTTTTAGTTAGTTACCTGACTTTTCTGAAATGCACCTAAGAATACAGGACTACTAAAAAAATTACCAAGCAATGGGAAGATAACTTGTTCAGTTCAATGAGATGATACTGAAATAAAGTAAGTCTCCCTCTCCTTCTCTGTCTCTCTCTTTGTCTCTCTCTCCCTCTCTCTCATTCTCTTTCTCTATCTTTCTCTCTCTCACGCACACAGATGCACACAGTGGGGGAGGGAGGGAGAGAATTCATCAGCGTGTTCATATTTACAGAGCAACAAATTTACAGAACAATTATGACTATTATGATATTTCATTCCAGTGCCATACATTCCATAGCAGGGTGAAGAAATTAATCTCAAAGTGATTAGAAATCAGTGACAGTATGGTTGGATCCTTCAGGGAATAGATTGTCAGAGGAGAAGGGAGGAGGGTTATAGTGGTTAGAGTGACCATTTGTGATTATAGAATCCTTTCCTGAGTGAAAATTTTCTAGATTTTATGAATTGATGTGGGTAAAGGAAGTTGGGATTTTATGACTCAATTCAGAGAGAAAGAAGGGGAGACGAAAACCAAGTGAAAAATAAGACTGAACTTTTTATGGTCTTTCCAATTCACTTTATTTCAAAGTACTCAGATTGCCGAAGTACCATGCTATGAGGCATTTGAGGTATCATCTTCTGATCCACAAAATCTCCCACAATTTAGGAAAATATAACATTCAAATATATTATTTGTAATATAAAATATCTACAGGTTTTTTTTTAATTTACTAAAGGGATTTTTAACTGTGCAAATCTCAAGATATGATTAGAGTAGTCAGGAAATAATTATAGGGAGAAATGAGATATAATTAGGAATATATTTATTATAACCCATATTTCATTATTTTAATGTACATATACCATTATTTTAATATCTTTAATTTATTACTTTTATCAAGAACTTTTAGTGATGGTTCTTCTGTTTGGATTACACTGTCTAGCTTCATCAGGGAGTTTAAATTTAAATTCACTAGGTAAAACACTGTTCAGCTCGAAAATGTTATCTGTTTTATGTCTTTAGTGGTTTAATATTTTTGAAATGGGTGTATGTAATGAATATTCTTTAATACTAATGTGAGTTTTCTCCTCAAATATTTTTCAAAGACAAGACTAAGGTAGCTGAAAATGTAATGCTCATTTTTTTTATTATTCCTAAAGTGTTTGTCCTGATATGATAAAGTATGCTATGCTCTAAACTATCATGCTACATTGACCTACCTGAAGAGTAATTAATTTCTAAAATGACACAAGTTACATACAGATGGACTAGAATCTAGTTCTGTGAGAAATGCAACTGTGAGAGGTAATATTTGGTATATCCTTGTGTGCACTCATCACATAAACTTAACTAAGTGCATGTATTCTCATTAATGGGCAATTGTACTATAACCTTCTGTTTCTCTGCTCTTAAATGAATCTAAAAAGACTGTGTCATCCCTTTGACACACACACAAACACACACCTACACTATTTTCTTCATTTTCTACATATATTTTGCTTTTTACAACTGTAAATTTAGCTGAAATATCCATTTTCTTTAAAGACAGAGCAAAGGGTAGCAGTCTTAATAATAGAAATGTCACTAAATATAAAAGTACTTGTGATGATATGTTATATAGTTAATAAAAACCAGTCTGGAATATCAGAGATCTACACACAGTCAACCCAGGAAGATCAGAAAGTGGTAACTCACACCTTTAATACTAGCACAAGGGAAGACAGGGAGTGATGACCTACGCCTTTAATCCCAGCTGATCTGAGTCTGAGGCCAGCTTGGTTTACAGAGGGAGTTCCAGGCTCCCAGGAAAGCAGTGGTGGTGGCTGGCCTTTAATTCCATGACTCCAGAAACAGAGATCTTTCTGTGTTTCTGTAAATTTGAGGCTATACTAAATAGTAGTAGACCCTGCCTTTAAATCTCAACCTACATGGGAAACTACTGAGCAAAGAAGGTATTTGAGGCAGACAGAGCACACAGTAGAAGCCAGGAGGAGCAAGGCTGAGGAAGCTGGAAGATACTTGGGTGAGATATGACTGTGCTCTTTCCTCTCTTTGATATTTCAGCCTTTCTCTGATATCTGGCTCTGAGTTTCCTTTATTACAACCAGAATTCATGCAACAAGTACTATTCAGGAAAAAATATTATTTATAGAATAAAATTTATGTCTACAGACATTTTAATTTCAAAACATATGAAAATAAAATCATAATGGTTTGAGAGTTCCAACATTTTTGTTGCCTCTTTTAATGAAATTGTGTGCTAAGTGACACTCTTAAAACAATAGAGACAGCATTTGCTTTTCAGTTTAATTGCCTTTGATTAAATGTTGAATTATATGAGTCAAGAGAGCTTATTAAGCTGCAATTAGGACAAGTGAAGCTTAAAAAGTGACATCATATCAAAACTCCATCTGGAGATCTGTTGCTATTTATTTCCGTCTTAAGTCTTAAATTGCAATTTCCTTAAAATTGGTCATCAAAGGTGTGGACCTTTGAAATATAATAAAAATAAAGCAACAATTGTGTATGGTGAATTAAATATGATTTCAAGGCAAAACTAGAATTTTTCTACTTTGTTAACATCTATATGATATTGATATACTAGAAGAAAAATTTTGAAAAAGATCATTTCTTTTATTCCTACATCTTCAGAGATTCCACAGTCTTCTCTGTAATAATCAAAAGATTATTTCCTAATTATGTGTGACTGATGGAATGAAAGTATACCAATACTTTAGTGGTTACCGTAAAGTCTTTTTGCTGAGTAACTGGGTAATAGTGATTTTGATTTGTGTCTGCAACTATATCAATATACTCCTCGCAGATCAGAAATACTGTATCTTTACTGGCCTTAGCACTGTTGTAGCTATCTACTTTGAGGCAGGGTGGGGAAATGGGACCACATGTGAGAAAAGTTTGTTTATAATTCAATTTTTTGTTGTTTTAATGATTAATTGGGGGTTCCTAATAGAAATCATTATTTTTGAATGTGTCTAAAGCTTCAGAAAAGCATTAAGATCTCATTTTATAAATCAACTATTTATGCAGAACTGAAATTTACATTAGAGAATTTTCTCCACTTCCTATTCACAAGAGTGATTTTATATTTACTAGTTAGACTCTAAAACAGTCTTTAAATGTGGTCAGCAGACCCTTCATTGCTCTTTGCAGTGAGTTAATTTTGTGGAATCTCCAAGCAGCTAGAAAATAGTATCTTTAAAAACTCATTGTAATAATTTTATGGGAAAGTATCTCCACTTTTTTATACGAAAAAACAAATACATGAGACATGGATCGGCTAAGAGACTTACTAGTAACTGGACAGGAGTAAGTGGCAAAGTCAGATTTGATAATTGTGCTGCTTGTTTGTTTTGACAGTTTCTTACTCTAGAGACATTTTGCCATTTCCACTTTTCTGTGAACACACAGGCAATTGAAGCTTTTTGGGAAATATTTTCATTGTTGTTTTCCATTTTCAATTGTGGTTGAAAAAAACACATAAAGTAAATTTAACATCTTTCCAACTTTGAACATATGTGTAATTTTGAATCAACACACAAGCCTAATATGCTTTTTAAGTGTAAACAAAAGCATAAACTTTAATAATACTATATTAATAATATTTAATATATTAATATTTTTATGCCAAAGAGCTCTAAAAAGTTTTCATTTTAGAAAATTCTCTAGATATTTGTTTTCTAAATCCAATCATCCCAAACATAGCATTTTAATCTGACAAGTATCTACAAGACTCTTACGTAATTTATTAACAGACAATCATAGAAATGGGAACACTGCTCTAGTTTTACATATCAGTAAATGGCCAAAATTCAACACTGCTAAACAAAGTCATGCAAAGGACTGGAATAATTAAAATAAAATTAATTCGTCTTATTTTCTAGTTTCCCAGCCTGAAATTTGAACTTTGAATTTTGCAAAAGAAAACAAATCTTTTATCATTTATTAGAATGGCTTATGCTTAAATCAAAACTTCAGAATTTTTTGTTAATTCAAAGCTAAAAATCCAAAAGGAATTGTATTGTATTTTCTATAATGTCCATTAAGTACTCTCTTGACATTTTAATAAGACTTATATAAAAATGGAAATATAAAATACATTACATTTAATCACAGACTTAGCTAGTGTACAAGCATAGTTATATCCACAAAAATTTTAGTCAACCAAATAGAAAATACATATAAATGATTGTAAAATTGTGTAGTGTTTATTAGAAAAAATAAGAAAAATATCTGAGAGTGATATTTGTATTACTATGCATTATTTCTGTTGCATTAGTGTCAAATTTCATGTACATTCTGAATTATTATATCACTATTTTTGAATCCTTAAAAACACATGAAGTAATTAAAATATGATGAAATACAGTATGCCAATAAGTCAGAGTACCACATGGTGGTGTTTAGGTAGAGAAAAGCACAAAAGCTTCTCATAGGATTTTTTGCAGTAACATAGGGCTGTGAGGATATATGTAGCACACAGTAGGTTCACACACTCAAAGCCAAGAAGTTTATATGAAAGTGGCAGGAAGTGTGGAAGACAGTCTACGTTCCAGTGATTATACTATGATCAAACAAAATAGTTTCGGTTGATACCACATAGCAGGGTAAAATAAGAAAGGATATAAAATAAAGAACTGGAGATACTAAGAATTCTACAATAATACAAGTGGAATATTTTCATCATCAATTCAGTTGCTAGTGCTCCAACTTCTTTGCACTGCCTACTACATTATCTTGGAGATTACTCAGTTATTAAGTCTTAGAATTTCCTTACAGATCTTTCAATTTCCAGAAAGAGGGGATGATGTAGGAACTATTTAGAATTTTATATCTAAAAAAATAGTTTCAAATTGCTTGACAACAATTAAATATATTGTCATTTATTTTAACAACAAAAATTAAATATTCTCATATTCTTAAAGAAATATTAATTCCAATTTTATTTGAACATTTTAATTTAATGGTTATATACCTGTCAACCAAGACATAGCAAATATTATAATAAAGTTTTCACTAAAATTAAATAATTTTATATTTTTAGATTTTGTTAGTTCATTATTTTCCAGAAATGTCCACTTCCAGAAAAATAGGGAAAGGAATGTGATGAGTGACACAATTATATAATTGTGTAAAAAATATTTATTCATATATAACATTCATGTATGATCTTACTGAATATTTCTCAGGAAGGAATAATTTTAAAAATATATTTTTATTTTATGAGTGTGGGTGTTTTTGCTTTTATGTTATGCGTATATACCACATGTGCACTTAAAAGAGTCTCAGGCCCTCTGGAACTGGAGTTATAATGCCTCATAGCTGACATGTAGTTGCTGAGAATTAAATTTAAGTCATCTGGAAGAGCAATTAATACTCTTAGCCACTAAACTCTCCCTAGCATCAGGATCATTTTTTGTTTGTTTGCTTGTTTTCAGTTTTCTATTTTACTCTACTATCCTAAAACATACTGTTAAAGATTTACATAAATATTTTAAATTAGAAAAAATGTTTAAGTGTATTATGTATTATGATTATTTTCAATTATTTCACTTTAATTTCTTGTAATTTGTTTCAATGATACATCTAAACTTTTTAACTTATCTGTTCATCATAAGCCAAGAAATCTTTACCTTTTCTTCAGGATTATTATCATGTCTAATGGGAAGAAATTAATTGAGGAAGAATAGAGAAAGCAAGATAAATGGCAGATAGCAGGTGCATTTGTATATTATAAAGTGTTCTCAAAATAATAAACACTGCATGAATAATGCATATGAAGAATATTATTGTCTGGCAATATTAAGAGTCATATATGCAAATCATCCCATAATTATTCAAAAATGAAAACCACAGTGTCTAATACTTTTAGTTTTGTCAGACTCAGAGAATTCACCCTAAGGTAAGCTGACTTCTTATTCTTAATAAAAATTGTAAACAACAACAACAAAAAAAACCACATGCAGACACAGGTAGACAAAATATTAAGACAGTCATATATATTCCTTGATTAACATTTTATTAATTAATTTCCATGGCATGTTTGTAATTTGTTCTAAGGTTGACTTTACTTCAATGTAACAAAATATTATTGACATTTATTCCATTTCAATAGTTTATTTTCTGTTTAATTATGTCTCCTCTGTTTTGAAATAGTTTATGTATCTATTTTATAAGTATTATATTTCAATTAACTGAACATAAGATGTATGCTTTACTTTTCACACTATACATATGAACAAACTTAAGGAAGTTATAATAATAATAATCATAATCATAATCACTAGTCAAAAAAGCAGTACTGGCCCTTCACATAATGATTGCTTTCATTCAAGACTAATGTTCTTAAATATTTCATATATTTATATTTAAGTATTATAGGGAGCAACAATAGAAAGATAACTACAAACCTAGATCTGTGCTTATGTATGTTTTTCTCCTGGTAAACTAGCACAATGACATATTTTCCTCTCCTCAGTGATTTTTAAGAAATGACTGGGAGTTGATAGCTTCCAGTAAAGGGACGATAAACATTTTTTGAGGTTGTGGACACTGGTAAGCTTTCTGTGCTCTCATGAATCGATCTACACCCATGAACATATGTGTAGCACTAATGGGAGTTACTTGTGGCAGAGAGGGGGTGGAAGAGGAAGAAAGAGGAGAGGAGGGAGACAGAAAGAGGGAGAGGGAGAGGGAGGGAGAGGCAGAGGGACAAGGAGAGAGGGAGAACATGAATTTAGGATGGGAATGTGTTTGGGAGGGAACTATATAGAGCAGTATAGAGCAGTTTGATCAAAGAGTGGGGGCATAAATAATCATAGACCATTGTATACATGTATGAAATTTTCTAGGTCTAAAATGCTATCATGTAATCAAAAAAAAAAAAAAAGAAAAGAAAAGAAAACCAAAAAAGACTAAAATGAAGAAGTAATCCAGAAACTTCAATTTGGTGCTCTTACCTTACAAAAGAGGAGGAGGAGAGGGAGAGGAGAGGGGGGGATAGAAAGTGATTCACACAAAGCCCAAAATTATGGAGAACTTTACTTCATCTTGTGCTCACTGTGGAAGCAATTGAATTCTTTGTATTTCTGGAGTTACAGGAGTATATATTGAAGGAATACCAGCTATTTGTTTTGTCTGCTGGTGCTGATGGTGGTACGAAACAGGAATACTGCAATCTATGATGAAAAAAAAAAAAAAACAAAAAACAAAACAAAACAACAACAACAAAAAAAACAAGTTGTATTCAGTCTTTGCTGTGCTGAGCCAAACTGAAACAACAGGGCTGCCTGGGGCCGCCAAAAAAAAAAAAAAAAAAAAAAAAAAAAAAAAAAAAAAAAAAAAAAAATCTGACTCCAGTAAGGTTAATGAAAACAGCTTACTGAGTGGCTAAGAGCTATTCTTGACTGCTTGAACCTTGTATAGAACCTTGTGGCACTGGCTATGGAGGACAAGACGATGTGGTTGGCACAATAATACTCACATATGAATAATGAATTTGAAGATTATTGTTCCTATTTTTCCAGTTATTGTTGCAGAATCAACTGATACAGCTGGGGCTAATCATACTGGTTTCCCCGGGAAGGGGTAGGACTGTAGCTGCAGAGTTAGGGGACGTCACCTTGCTTACTGAATGGCATAATTATATAATTTGAAAGCTACATTTCTGGAGCATAAATTGGACACCTGAACTTTGGGGATTAGTAGAGAGCTTCTGGAAGGGAGTCCCGAAAACAGATTGGGAACAAGTGGAACATTCCAGCTCCTTAACCGCTTAGACTGCCAGCCCTAGGTTGACCACACTAATGCCATTCAAATCAGTTGCACTGGTATGTTTCTGGGTCACCAGACTGATTTCTGCTGAGGTTTCAGGTTCCAATGGCTACCCACAAAAGCCTATTGAGCAAGGGTGGGTGGCTTAAAAGCAAGAGTATCCTAGAGCTGCTGGCCTGGAATGACTGATATTTGAGGATACATTTCCTGAGGTGTAAATAAGTGTAACCACTGAAGCTAATAAGGATTTAATTGTGGGCTTCATCCAGCAGTATCTGCTGTAATCAAGACTGTTAGAGCACTGCACCTCTGAAGCATCTTGCCTTGACACACAGCCTTGCTCTGGACAGACCCTTAGCACAAATTGACTGTGCTGTCAGGCTCATTCGTTGCTTTAGCCATAGAACCACCTGAAAAGTCATCTAAGTAGTTGTGAAAGAGACACATCTGGTTCTTGCATCTGTTCTTTTTACATGGTGATATCTGAGCAGAGAAAAGTGGATCATTAAGCAATTTTATGACAGTCTGCTCCATTTCTGGTGAATGACTACCAGCTTCACATTCAAATACACAATCATATTTTACCTCAGGAGCTGACCACATTGTTGCTTCTGCTTCGTCAGATCTAATAGTCACTTCTCCCTTAGCATAGCATACCTCTGCACATCCACTTCAGAAGATCTGACAAAGTTCCAAGTCTCTGTTCATACATACCTACAAAATTTCTGGTTTTAGAAATTTTCCAGTCATAATGCTGACCACCTGTCTTTAGTACACTTTGTAGCCTACAACAAAATACTTTAAATTTGGAAATCTATTGGGAAAAACTTATCTACAGAAGGATATATTGGAGGTCAAAGATTAATGGCAGCATCCAGTGTAGTCCCTGTTCCTTTTTGTACACATGACATTAAGAAGAAGAGAGAAGATCCTGTTTTGCAAACTCTTTTTTCAGCAGGGTTAGTCTGACATCCACTAGATGAGTTCCACAAGATTTTAATACCTCTCATTGGCTATTACTTCCTAAGCAGTGTTGAATTGAGAATTACATTTCCAAGACGAGTTTAGCTGGAGGGCATGTTTAAAGTATAACATTTGATTTTTCTTCCTATAAGAAATCAATCCTATGTACTCAGAGGGACACAGGCAATATGAGTACCTAGGCATAGGATAACTCTTGCAGTACTATTTTACTGGTCCGGTACTCATTTTTGTTATATTTAACTAGTTACTGGTGAAATTCTGCCTATTTTATACTGCTCACTATATTCCTCAATTACCTTGTCTTTCCTGATTTCCAACAGCTCCCCAATACTAATCTTCCTATTGGCTGTTCTTTTCAACTTGGAATTTTCTAAATGTATGATTCGTATTGCACTTTTAATTGTATAGTTGCTTGTTCACATATGAAATTCCTTTTAGAGTGTCCAGTTTCCAGTTTTCATCCACTTTGTTGGTGTGAATGTGATGTGGTTGGCCGTAATTTTAGTTGTCAAACAGATGCTCTGCTTTGGTCTTTTAATTTTCCTGCAGCAGCAATAGAAGTTCCTTTGAAGTAGGAGGGATGTGTCCTGTATGATGTACTTGATTTGATTTTAAAGTTGGAGATGAATTCCTTATGCAGTTGTTTCTAAGGAAAGGATTCTTTAGTTATTACCTGTTTGTTGATTGTGATGATAGTTTATATAAATCATAGCTATGGTATTTCACAAGTCTTGGCTTCTGATTCCTGGACATTGACTTAGTTTCAAGACTCTTTAATTTTAGTTTAGCTATACAATTTTAAGAAACATATTTTCGCCTTAAAAATATCTACATGGGTTTTTTTGGTTGTTTGGTTGGTTGACATAGGCCTTTTATCTTTCAAAGACAAAGCCTCACTATCCAGTGCAATTTGATCACCTTGATTTCACAATCCTCCTCCCTAAACCTCTTAACTGCTGGAGTTTTTCTGCTGTTGGTAAAAAATTGATATTTATTTTTGGTCCTGTACTCTTCAGTTTTCCTTTCTTTTGAGTCTCCATTAGCCTGTAACCTAATATACCAGCTTTGAAATTAATTTTCAATATTTCTCAACTAAACTGTGGTCCTCAGACACACCCTTAAATTAGTGAAAATCGGAAAATGCAAAGATGAAAACTATTGATACACTATTAATAAGGAAGATCAGAAATTATTTTGAAGTACTTAGGAAGATATTAAACCTTAAAGGAAAAGAACATAAAGTAAAAATAAAAGCCCCCAGGAATATCAGTCACCAAACCTTATAGCCAATGGTGTCAGCTAATGATGTATGCAAAGTATACTTGGAAATACTGTTCTCATGAATTTTAATAGGCTCCATTCTTATGTCTAGCAAAAACTTATTAATAGTTTGCCACAAGATTTGACTTCAGAATGGAGGTGCTATGTGTATGGGAATTATCCACATTCAAATATACACATATCAAATATCGCCTTACATTTTAGGTTTAAAAAAAAATGTTTATCCTGCTGCTTTGTGTGCTGACAGCATGCAAGATATATTCATCATGGGTACAGTAATATTTTGTTTAATTGTTATTATCTGCTAACATAAAAACATTTAAAATTAGCTAGGAAAAGCCTAAAGGAACTTGTACCACTTGATAGAAAGTAAAGGATGGTTAGAACCATGAGAGAATAATGGCAGTAAGCTGAAACCACAGACAAATATATGTTGAGAAAGTGAAGAGAATAGATCTTGAAAATTGTTTACAATGTAAGACACACAAAGGGAAGTTGTATACAGAAATATTGAACAGAGTCATACACAAAAATGAGAAATAATCCTTGCAAAATTTCTCAATAATACAATTATGGAGCAGGTAAATATATGATACACAATCATATTATTAATGATGTAACTTTCAACATTTAGGAAAGGGTATATGCAGTCAGGTAGCCCTTTACTAGATAAATTGAAAATAATGTATTCAAAGTCTCTCTCCAAATTAATGACTTATTTATGTAATGTGCTTTATACATTATCCAAATGATAACTGGAAATAATGACATCAATAACCACAAAGTCATATCATGAAAAACTACTAAGTATAATTTGGATTCTAAATAACCAGTATTAGTAAAGGAAAGCCAGAAGCTAGAAGTAAATTAATAGCTTTTGCAAATTAGTCACCAAGATATAGTCAATTAGAGTAGTATTTGATAGAATGGTGAAGGTGTGTGCAGGTAGAAGAATTAACATTGCTATTGCATGAACTGAGGCCTTAGAAAATATTTTAAAGAAGATATTTCTAGACAATCATGACAGTGTTCTTTATGTACATATGAAAGCCAATTTGAAGAGGCTCCACATCTTCATGAGTCAAAATAATTGGGCCGAACTTCCATATTCCATAAAATGTTTTCATATACTATTTTCCTGCTTTAATTATAGACTTTTAAGAATGAGTCAGGTAATGAAACCTCTAGTCACAAAGAAAATAAATGTATTTTCAGTTCTTTATAAAATATGTTCATATGTAAAAACGATATGAAATGGTAGACTTATAGCACTATCAGGAAAGCTATTTTGACAGCTGACTGCTACAAAGTCTCCTGTGTAATTATTTCACTTCCCCAGCCAGTAGAAAAGTTTTTTTTAAATGAACTATAGTTTCCAAAATACTGAATTTCAAAAAGTCTGTTTTATGTACACAGCTGTAGACATCTACAAATATTTAAATACCATGTTCTAGAATCCCCTTGTTGGTTAGTGACCTAAAACTAAGAAAAGAGAGCAGAACTAATAACTGGCAAGCTCTTCTTCTTGGTGTTTTATTTATATTTTTGTTTCGACCACTGTATCTAGGTATATTTCCTACTTTCTGCTTCTGTGTCAGCTACAGCTCTTTCTGGCAATAACATGAGACAAAATTAACTCAGTTTCAAATGTATGGGACCTGGCTCCTAGGAAAAGTAATCTATTCATATGGAACCCTTCTATAAAAATGAAAAGTTAAAACTGGAGAGGAGAGGAGGATGAAGCCTATATTCTCAGTAGGATAAAGAAATTTAATATGAAGAATGTTTAATTTATTTAATTTATTAGAGGGAACTAAAAATGAAATTAAACTTTTTAAGAAGGAGTGACCTAGATATAAATTCTAGTTAACTAGTAGTAAGATATGATTAAGGAATATGAGAAGCAACATCAAATGTAAGTGATAAGATGTAATAGGTGTAGAAGTATTGGTTGTAAATCTAAAGATTTAATCTATTACTGTAAATAAGAATGAAAACATTAATACATATTACATAACACTAACTTATATTTAGTATGTCTGTATTTACTTCTTACCATAGGATGTTATTTATTTTTTACCACAATTCTACATCATTGAAATTTTATAATAAGGTGTCTAAATTTCAGTAAAAATAAATTAGTTGTACATGGCTAAAAAGAGTCTAAATAAATTCCTCTGTCCGTGAAAATTTCTTCTTCTGATTGTATTCATTTTTGTGTTTAGATAAATATTAGACAGCCTATGTTCTAGTGCTAAGACTTATAATCATATTATAACTAAACAATGATATTATAATCTGACAACCCAAAGTATATGACTTATGGCATTGCAATTACTAGAGTAAATTACCTTTTAAGTTTTCTTATATGTTTATGGCTATGGATCTTTTGCATTTATGCAGCTTGAGCATGTGCAATGCCCACATAGATAAATGAAAGCATTGGCTACCCCTGGAATTGGAGTACAGATTATTGTGAGGGAACATGTAGATGCTAGGAATTGAACTTAGATCCTCTCCAAGAGCAGACAGTGTTCTTCTTTAAAAAATTAAAAAAATATTTTTAAATAATATATTCAATATATTTTGATTACTGTTTCCCCTCCTCAATTTTTCCATACTTCCCTACACAGCCAAATCTGTGCCTTTCTCCTTCTATTTCATTAGAAAACAAACACATACCAATAGTAATATTAATCATAATAAATTTTAAAGAAAGAATATGACAAAACATTCAAATAAACAGGAAAAGGAGCCAGAGGAAAAAAAGCACAAAACTTTCTCTCTGCCTCTGTCTCTGTCACTTTCTCTCTCTCTCTCTCTCTCTCTCTCTCTCTCTCTCTCTCTCTCTCTCTCTCTCTCTCTCTCTCTCACACACACACACACACACACACACACACACACACACACACACACACATATTTGTAAATACAGAAAACCCATAAAGATGTATCATTGAAAACCATAATATACAAGCAAATTATTTTTAAATCTAAAAAAGCAATGTGCAGACAAAGCTCTCTGAGACAAAATTCTCTCAAATACCACTGTTTTGTATTGGCAATTTATTGCTGTACATAGACCTGCCCTTAAATGTGTTTTGTGTACCCAGTGATACTCAATTTAAGAAAACTAATTTTGACTTTGCCCCCATTCCTTATGCTATACTTAGACTCCGTGGTTATAGGATTTCAGCCTTCTTATCTAAGATTTAACAGCTGGCATCCATATCTCAGTGAACACATACTGTAATAGTAGTATAGAGTTACAATAAAATCAGCATGGTATTGGCATAAAAACAAAAACATTGATGAATGAATTGAATTGAAGACAAAGACATAATGATACACTGCTGAATTTTGATAGAGAAGTCAGAAATACATACTGGGTCAACAATTAATAAATAAAACCCTATGAAACTGAAAAGCTTTTCAATGGTAAAATACACTATCATTCAGATAAAGCACTAATCTACAGAATGTGAAATTTTTTACTAATTACACATCCAACAGCAGGCTACTATGAAAAATACATAGAGAAAAACTGGATAAAAAGCAAATATTGTAATTATAAAAATTGGGTTCTCAAAATAAGAAACAAATATTTCTGAGAAACACTTAAGGGAAAACTCTTCATAGTTAATCATCAGGCAATATGAATAAAAAATACTTTGAGATCTCATCTCACAAAAGTTAGAATGGCCAAGATCAATAAAATGAATGACAGTTCATGCTGGCAAAGGTGTGGAGTAAGGAGAACATTGACCTCCCACCAGCCAGGATAATTTGTGGGACTTTAACTTTGTAGAGCCACAATGGAAATCAGTATGGCAGTTCTCAGAAATCTTGAAATATACCAACTTTAAGATCAAGTTACATCATTCTTGCACTTATACTCAAAGAACCCTATATCCTACTACAGAGACTATTATACAAACATGTTCAACGTTGCTGTATTCATAATAGCTATAAATTGGAAATAGTCTAGATGCACATCAGTGCTTTCATGGATAAAGATACTGTGGTACAGTTACACAATGGAATATTACTCAGATGTTCAATAAAACTAAATCATGAAATTTGTAAGTAAATGAATTGGGCTAGAAAAAATCATTCTGAGTGAGATAACTTATATCTCAAAAGACAAATATGATATGTGTTCTTAGGCAGTACTCTCTCTTAAGTGCTGAGCCATCTCTCCAGCTCTATTGTAAAATTTTTATATCACCATTAAACTTTCAGAATGCTTTTGTACGCAAATCATAGAAGATAAAATGCAAATAGATAATTTATTGCACTTTTCAGGTTTAAACAGTGCTATTAATGATATTTCTAAATATAAATCTACATGATATGTTTGTCTCTTATCATAGAAAACCTTTAAGAATTTATCTTATATAATTTTCTAAACTTATATAAAGATAACTAAAGATTCCAACATTTGCTACCTTATATTTTGATCAACTAAGAAACCAAATTAAATTCAGCCCAAATTATTAAACAGTTGGAATTTAATAGGAAAAATGAATTATAAATATATTGTAAGAATTCAAATGGCCTAAAGGTTAAAAATAACAAAAAGAGAATCTCACTCATACACCTTTGTTTTTCTAAACAATCTATTTCATCCTTCTTAAATAACCAATTTGTATATGTACATATTCATTATGTGCTGTCTTCAACAGTAGGGTCTTACCATCAGATTCTTGAAGGTAATCAAGAGGAATAGAAAATCTATTGATTGGATATAGAGCCACCATATGATTCACCTGTACCTCTCCTGGGCATATTCCCAAAGGATTAGGTATCCTTTTCCTGATACTTGCTCATAATCCATTTGTATTGGTGTTTTATTCACAGTACTCAGAAACTGGAAGCAGCCTTGATGTCCATCACCTGACTAATGGTTAATGATAATGTATATACATACAATGGAATATTATTATTACATACAATGTTAAATTATAAAATTACCATATAAATGGAGGTAGCATAAAATAATTATTCTGATTGAAATATTCCAGACTCAGTAAAACAATTTTCTCTTTCATATTTGAATGCTAGCTTTGGAAATTTAGGTATGTGTGTTTAAATTATAGTGCCCATTAAAGTCGTAAAACTTTTATGAGACTATGGTAGGTAGGTAATATAATATGTAATATTTTCTATTGGAAAAATATATATGAAGTTTTCATTGTAGGAAACAAGGGAGAGACAGAGTGAGAGAAATCACATTTAAGAGAGATGCACAAAGATACAGCTTATAATGTTTTTCCAAATGAGATGCAGATCATGCCTTCTTTAACAGAATGTATTATATGTACTTCTATATGTAACTTAGAAAGTGATATAAATGTACATATATATATATATATCCATTATGACGAATGTTATTTGTTGTCTTCATAGGTGATTTTGCCTATTCCGTTTAGCTATTACTTTTTTATTTAAACTCATGGAAAGCAAGGTTATTTTCAGGAAATACTTTGACCTGCAAAGAACAAATGAATAACTTCCGCGTCCTTGTAAAACATTGAAAATATTTCCATAAACATTAATTGAAAAAATAATTAAGTGTGATGTTTACTTAATATATGTAGACTGGGCTTATATGTGGTAAAAATGAAAAAAATTAAAACATCTATGAGAATTAAATTTGTGAATGAATAATATATATCAAATTCTGTTATGTTTCTCTCTTCTTTGGGGATCAGAAGTATGTTATTTTGAAGAAACATAAAGACAATAAAAGCACATTTATGTGTGGAGGCTGGAAGTCCTAATGACAGTTTTTTAGATAGTTAAAAAACTGAAAAAAGAAGTGTAATCAGTACTGAGTAACAATCAACTAATGGTTTATTTGTACATCCATTTAGCATAATTAATGTATTTCACTAAACACTTATAGAGAGATCATTAGACCTATGGAATCTGCCATTTTAACAAACTACTAGTGAACAAATTCTGCTAAAAATTTCCTACCCATATGTCAACAGTAACTGGAGTGTGAACAATTAGTATAATGTCATTACTGATGCATACTAAACTATGGATAAACGTTGCTATTATGTTAAGTGAAAAAACAGACAAAAATGCCAAAGTTTTAAAATAAATATTCCGATTAAGGAATGGAACAGATTGGTTGCTACAGACTCTAAGAAAAATAAAATGGTGAATGCTTACTAATGAGAATGCAATTTCCTTTTGAAAGGACAAAAGTGTCTCAGATTTTGAAATATCATAGTAGACGGACAGCTTGTCCTACATGCTTCATAAGCATATACTTTAAAATGACTCATTTTATGCTGTGCAAATTTTACCTAAGTAAAGGAACTGTGTCTTAGAATTCAAACATTGCATATACTAATTCTTTAGTTTGTATATTACAAGCAGCATACATATTAGCAGGTTCAGATAAAAGTAAAAACAAAAGTAAACTGTGGTTGCCATGAAGAAAATTAAGGAATAAATGAGTAAATATTAAGGAGTCTTCCCCATATATCTTCATGAAGAAATGATTCGTGATGCCATTTCTCTTTGAGCCAGTTGTCTAGGTCTGAATTTCCATCAGAGAGCTGGACTTATTCTCATTCCCTATTATAATCTACATTACTTTAAGACTCTACAGAGACATGGGTTAAAAAGTATTTGAAAGAATGACTCATAGAAATCGTAGACTACAATTTTCTATCTAGAACTTCTTTAACTATATAACTCCAGGAATATAAACTAAAAAGTAAACTAAAAAAGCAATACTATATTGATTGCTTTTCATAAAAAAATAATAAAAGTAATTTTAAATTTATAGCTTCCAGAAGAACGTACAGGGAGCTCAATTTACTAGTAAAAAGTGGAATTCCAAATGTGAAGGCAGTAAGCCAGTAATTTTATATCTTATCTGTTGGATGTTTTTGTTCTAATCTTTTCAACAAGGGCTAATTTCAACCACAGTTAAATCAATGGGTCCTTCAAAGTCATCTGAAAAAAAAAATAACTAACCCAAATAATCCTCACATTTAGTGTCAGTAGGTACAAGCATAGTTTTTCAAGAAAGATAAGATATAATTAAATGTGCCACATATATAGCTTCAGGAACCATCATAAAGAATTATGGGATAATACAAAAGAAAAATAAACATAAGGCTTTTAAAATAGAAGTAAAGCATTAAAGTACACTTAAGTACTAATAAACTTTAAGATACGAACCTCACAATCCAACCATTACTTTTTGTGTTGCTTCATTTTCACAGCTAATAATAAGACCTGAGGGTCAAATTTAAAGGTAAACTGCCTTCCTGATAGTTGAGTTCTATTATTATAGGTAGTAACTGCTTCAATTTCTGTGTATTTGTGACAATTCAAAAATATTATGTCATGCCCAGCAAGATGGTTTCAGTATATAAAGGCACATATTGTACAAACCTGATAACATCTGTTTGATTTCTAGAAACTATGTAAAACTTAAGAGAGAAATAAATCCAGAAAGTTGTTCTCTGGCCTCTATACATACATACCATGCCATATATGTATTCACATGCATCCTGTACAAACACACACACACACACACACACACACACACACACACACACACCATACATATATATATATACACATTATGTACACATATGTAAATGAAAATATAAAATTTTTATGTGCCTTTAAATTTATACAAAAATTCAGATTGTTACTTTAAAAGTGAGCAATGAGTTTTAGAGAGCTAACCATGCAAAATAAAGATGAATAGAACCACTTTATTCTTTAAAGCTACCAATCAAATATCTGATATTTTTACAGCATTTCAAGAAATGATAAAAGATTGGTAAGTACTGGCGAAATGATATTTTTTTCCTCAGAGAACAATGGAATTAACCTAATATACAAGTCAAAATTTAGTGATATTGTTAGGGTATACATTTAATAATCAAGTTACTTGTAGTTTTACTAATGGAAGAGATATACCAAATTATATATTATCATGTAGAGTGGAAGTGATTAAAAAGTAATTGTAGTTGTGCTGTGTTCAAATATTTCATAAACAGTAGTTTTAATATACATCTTCAGCTAACCAGATACATGCAAAAATTCTCCTTCAACTTATACTTTTTGCTCTGACTTTTTCCCTATATAGCCTATATTTATATATCTGAATCTCTACATCTGCAATGTACACTGTAGTAGGAGGTTTCTGGCCTGGACTTTCAGGCCTAGCCTCAAGGTTTAGGCCCACAGACTCACAGACCCACAGAGACACACAGATGCTTACAATATTTTTAGGCTGATCAGCCTAAGGCCCAGGCATATAACTTGCTAACTATTGACCCTTAATCTAACCCATGCCTCTAATCCCATTCAGCCGTGCAGCTCGGTACCTTTTCTCAGAGCAGCATAGTTGTCCTTTGCTTCTTCTGGCTTCTCTCTGGCATTCTGCTCTGTTCTTCCTGTTCCTAGAGTCTTCTTAGTCTGGTATCCCTGTCCACACTTCCTGTCTGCCTTTGGTCAATCAGCACTTTTTATTAAACTCATAGACAGGGACAATTATTTACAATGGAACAACATAATCCCCTACCATGCACTATACAGATTATTATTTTTTTTTATAAAGAATACCTTTTAAATCCTGATACTACCAAATTCAAAATTGGCCCTAGTTTAAAGTAGCATACTGCTGAGAAATTTGGGGAGAGTTGTAGCAATATGAATTTTTGGCCCCGAGTGGCCTGAGGTTTAGACTCACAGACCTGTAGCCTTAGACTTTCAGCCACTTGCAGTTGATCAGACTCCTAAAAATGATTTAGACATTTATATTAAGTTTATTTTATTTGGCATATGGCTGAGGCACACTGTTAACTAGCTTTTATATCTTAACTTAACTCATTTTTATTAATCTGTTTGTCATGTGGCTCACTTGTGTTTTTTTATATGTTTTTTCTTGGGTGGCTGGCTCAGTCTTGTGGTTAGGATTCAGCGTTCTCACTACCACGGTCTGGGTTCGATTTCCAGTCAGAAAACCAAAAATTCAAAATAAAAAAATAAAAGTAAGACCCCCAAATCCCAACAGCCCCTTTTGAATGGGGTTGGCCACTCCCCCTTCTGGAGCCTGGGACCCTGGATAAGCATCTTCAGACCTTATCAGCTGTCACCTGAATCCCACCACAGAGAGTATCAGTGTATTTTACTGACTTATAGAGCCAATATATAAGGAAATTATTTTCAATTTTATTATTTTGTTTCATATAGATTTCTTAATTAGTTCCAAAATAATTATTAGTTCCTAATGTATATAGAGGTTTCCAGTGTAGAAACGTTTTCTTTGGAAGACAGAACTAAAAAAAAAATTCAGTGCTTTCAAAAGTCAGCCATTTTATAAATATGCAAGGTTATATATTAGCAAAAAGGTATGATGAGTCATATTTTATTAAGTACTGCCACTTGCTCTCTTGCAGTTTAATTAGATTTTAGAAAATTTAAGAACTTAATATTTTAGAATAACAATCCAAGCTCTGTCATTTTTTGTCTTTCTCCATTTTACAGTACAAAACAAAACAAATATAAGTCTACCTGTTGAAGGTGGGGATTTTTATTATTTTATTTAAAGAAAAATAAAGTATACAAATATTGCAAATATATACAGTATATTTATTGTTTAAATATAGTATCATGAAAACAATTATGCATGCTGTCCTAGTACTAATTCTTTCCAAGAGAGCAATGAATGATAAGGACCCAAGTTCGATTCCCATTTAAGTCTCTAGTTGATTAACAGAACAGACAGTTCATTAACATTTTCAGGTGTGAGGTATCTCTGTTATGATGCCATGACAATGAAGTCAAATCAATACATATTTTTGTGCCTGGCCTGGTAAATACTATTAGAGTCATCTGTATTAGAAAATTAAATTGTTTTCTACTTTCAGTAACAAGGATAATTGAGTGTTTACACTCAGATTTATACTACTGTTTCCCCCATGAGTATATGTAAGCTCTGTGTCACCATTGTATGAGCAATAAAAATACCAGTCATGATTCAAGTTTTGGCATAAATTGCAGCCCTTCTTTTATAGAGTTAGAGGCGAGTAAATACATGATAATGTTTTTTCCCATGCTTTCTATAAGTGTTCTTCTTACCCCATTTAGCCCACTCTACTAAACATCAAAGAACCATAATGCATAATGTAACTGGATTAGTGATGATGGAATGCAGCCTTTGTTTGATGTGTTTAAATTCCCCTCAGAAAGATTGAATGCTTATACATGTGTCACAAGTTGCTTGTTAGCTCTTCTCAGTAAACAGGACAACAGTAATGATTCCTAATTTATTTTTTAGAACTTTCAGTCACCTCCTGATGAACAAAAATAAATAAAAAGTATTAATATTTAAAGTAATTTTAAAATAATGCTTTCCTTGGGATCCTTAAATTCCATAAATTGCAAATCACCACTCACCTCACAAAGACAGGATTAGAAAGTCAGGAAGAAGAGAATAACTGAAGACATCCATCTGAAGCCACTTTTAGAAGTTTGGGAGTCTAGAGCTTATGAAAGAGAATGACTCAGATAGGGAGATCATGCTTTCTTTAAACTTCAGACATTCTATGTAGCCCATTAAGTTATTCCCAAATGTGACCAAAACAAAATAAAATATAAGAGCATACCTATTTTATAATACTTTCCAGTAGTTACACATTGAAATTCTTAAGGTGTAGCATTTTCTAATATGCTCACTTGGACTGCACGGCAAAGTACAAATTTGAAGGAGAGAAGAATAAAGGGCACAGTGGCAATAATAAGATTTAATACTGGCCTCATTGTATGATGGGCACTCTCTAATCTCTACTCATGTTTTAACATTTTGTAATTCCACAACAGTATTTTTTTACTTAGACAAATAAGAAAGAGGAAGATGAAGGACCTAAGTGATAGTATTGATAGTAGTAGTCCTAGGCTTCTAAATTAAAATTGGAATCTATGTCCCTACCATTGGATTATGGAGTTTTTACTCTTTTATCCTGATGATATTAAATGCATTTTTAGGATGTAATATAATTGTGTGTACACCAGGGAAACTGAAGTAAGCAAAAATTAGAAAACAGAGGAAACCCAAGATTATTATGGTTGTTGTTTTTGGTTTTTGAAACAGGGTTTCTCTTTGTAGCTTTTGAGCCTGTATTGGAGCTCACTCTGTAGATCAGACTGGTCTTGAACTCACAGAAATCCTCATGCCTCGGCCTCCATAGTGCTTAGATCAAAGATGTGCAGTACCACTGCCCAGCCTAGGATTCTTATATCTATAAAGGTTTTCTGTTTTCTTCAAGATAAAAATTTAGAATAAACCGATTCACTGCTTAGAAAGGTCTGTGTTCTTTTTCTTCACATAGAAAAATGAGCTTATTTAAAGCCTATTCCATATTCATTAGTAGAACGAAAGGCTGTCTACACTGAACTTTAAAAGTACTTCATGGATAAACAATGAAATTACATCTTTGTTTTTAATTTACTACAAAAGTATTAGTGCTTTATAAAGTTACTAAAACATACTTAGTAACTACATATTTAAAACAAAATTAACAATTAAAGTTGCTATTTTATATATGTATTCTGTAATATATTCTGAACTTTTTAAATAGCCTATTTTTATATAAATCACTTTATTATAAGAAATTTAAAAACAAAATACACCATTCAGATATATTAATATAGTCACTCAAATAAACACTTGCTCACACTCAAAGTCTGTGCAACTCCTCAAATTGTCTATAGAATCAGAACAACCTTTTAGAAGCTGTGAAACATCACTTTGATTTTTTTCACCTTCACTATCAATTATAATTTTACACTTATGCACTACAGAGAGAGAGAGAGAGAGAGAGAGAGAGAGAGAGAGAGAGAGAGAGAGAGAGAGAGAGAGAGAGAGAGAGAGAGAGAGAGAGATGGGGAGGGAGGGGAGAGAGGGAGAGGGGGGGAGATAAAAATAAAAAATAAAAATTCATGACAACAAAGCTAGAAAAAACTTCATATTCATGCATTATTTATCTGAATTCTGACTTCCTTCATCACCTAATACTTACATTTCTTTGTTATCCTAGAAAATCTTTATTAACTGTACTCCAGACAAGGAATTAATATCCAGAATTCACAATAAACTACAGAAATTAAATAACACAGAAATAAAACTTCCAATCATTCCAATCAACAAATGGACTGATGAGTGAACAATTAAAAAAAAAACACAGATGTTCAATAAATATTCTTAAATATGCTCAACATCTTTAATCAACAATAAAATGCAAATTGAAACTAATTTGACAAACTATATCACTCTAGTCAGAATAGTTACCATCACCTAATCTTACAACAGCAAATGTTGAGAGAATGTAGAAAAAAAAAAGAGATTTTATTCACTGCTGATGGAGATACAAATTAATAGAGCAATTATGGAAATTTATTTGTATATTTCTTAAAAATTGACAATGAAACTCCCATATTACTCAGTTGTTTCATCCTTAGTCACATGCCCAGAGAATTGCATACTCAACAACAGTGATGTTTCTACCTCTATGCTTATTGCTGCTTTAGTCCCAATATCAGGAAAACAGATCCAATCTAGTTATCCATCAGTAGATTAATGGCTAATGAAAATGTGAAATGTGTGCATTTATAAAATGTAATGATATTCAGCTCCAAAGAAAAATGATATAACAAAATCCACAGGAATATAGATGGTCTAGAATAAGTATTAATGTCTATATTCCTCAAAATGTCAATAATATAATGTGTTTTACAAATACATGTTAACATAACACAAAAATATTTTAAAATATGTTGTATGTTAATATAGTTAGCCACTTAGATAATGACTTTTTTTGAAAAAAATGAATTGAGAAGAATGTATTAGTGTGACACAAAATAATATATATGCCATATTTCTACAGGCCTCAAAAGGGGTAACTATTTCACTTTGGCATAAAACTTGAGCTAAATTTTTACACAATTTATTTACCTCAGAATTTTCTCCATTTTATTGTTTCTCATGCTGAAATTTTGAATGTACTTTTCATAATCACTTAAGAAATATTACATATCTTGTATGGCTTCTGCTTGTTCATTACTATTACATTGATTTAATGTTTTATGTACATTTTGAACTACACCCTTAATTCTTATGCCAGTGTAAACTGACTATTTTAGGTTACCATTTTCCCTAAATGAATGCAGTTGCTTTCCATTTTTGTTGAAATGAATTTAAGTCTCCTCTCTGCCCATCTTATCTATTTTTCCATTATAATAGGAATTTTTCCAAAAATACGAATTTTATTATCATTCAATATCAAGTCTAACTCTTAGAAATAGGTTACACATCTCTCGGTCTTGTTCCTGTGAAACTGTCTTTCTCAAGACTTTTCAAAAATCTTCAGTTTTCATTCTTTCCAAGCTTTGTGCATAGCCTTACTTGAAATTGCCATTTTGATGGTTGTCAAATTATCCTTCATTCTGGAAGACAATCCAAATTGCCAGGAAATCTTTTTGTCTTTTTTGAAACCATTTTGGTAGTTTATGTTTTCTATTATGCACTATGTTAAATTTTTATCACTTGCATATATAACTTTATTCCTTGTTTCTGGGAGACTGGTGAAAGAAAATTTATTTTATCATTGCAACAAAATTCACGAGCATATGCTCATAGGATCATTTGGGGTGTTGAATCGATGTTTATAAAGGTCACTGATATTACTTGTTTGATATGTTAAATTAACTTGTAAGGTTGTTACATGTAGATAGCATTATCTATATTAATAAAATATCTGTTATTATATATATATGTTACTCAATAACAATGAATTACTAATATACATATGTTTTCTTTGCCCTTGTGTTCATAATTATCATTCCTCATTCTACAAAGAATAAACAATGGCATTCAAATACAGGATTTCAAATACTATGTATGTAATAAGTTGTTGGACACTTAATATCAAAGAAAAAAACATTGAATCCAATGGTTTTTTTTAGATTACCACTCCCCAGGATCACATAAATTATATTGTAAATATCTAGACATATAAATACCAAGCAAAAATATAAAAATATTGTTACATATTTGTTTTCAGATGTTCAAAAAAAATCTTTGAAATGCTACTTTTTAAATTTCAAACATAATTTAGGATTCAACAAGGAAAAATAAAATACTGAATAATTTCCCCAGGCTTGCAGTAAAGTATTGATGACCTTTGACACATTATTGAGATCATAAATCAAATGGATATGTATGAGTAAATACAGATGATTACTTCAGTACTTTTACCTAAACTTGTTTTTGCCCTACATTCAATAATTTCTCCATTTATCCAGTAAGAACTAAGTAATAAGAACTACATAGCATAATTCTTATATTTAACATGTCAGTTGAACCTCTGCCTCTCTGTTAGGTTTGCCAGTTTTATCACAAAACTATGAGTGACTCTTTTCTGTCCTAAGTTTGTCATTATTCTTTTCAGTTTTCTACATAAAAATATATCTATTACATTCTTTTTCAATTTAATTCAGACATAATTTGGATATAAAATGAGTATAATGTACATGTCTGATTTTCTAAGAACAAGAATTTAATAGGTAGACAGTAGACAATCCATTGAAATAAGGCAAGGTAAGAAAAAAGCAGTGTACAATGGATGTTTTCTCTTTTGTTTTCAGTTATTTATTTTAATGACAAAATTTAAGCACTACACAATGGTATCATTTATTTCCAATTCATGGTAGGTCACAAATAAATTCTGCTTTGTTACAGGAATTCCACATACTGTATGAAAGTATCCATCTCACTGACCGTAGGAGAAAATGACACTGGACTCTGCTACAATTCCAAGATGAAGTACTTTGAAAAAGCTGAACTTAGCAAAAGCAAGGAAATTTCATGCCGAGACATAGAAGACTTTTTATTACCAACCAGGGAACCTGAAATCCTTTGGTACAAGGTATGGGCTCTGGAGGACTTTATTATTTACAAATAATTTAATGTATGTCTTATTCTAGGAAACTCTTGGTGAAAGATTAACTAAGGTTTACCTCATGTCTCTAAGAGTACTATAGCAAGTTGTGCTGATCATTATAAATTTTTATGAGATATTATTTATTTCTATTTTATGTGTGAATGTTGCCTGAATATATGTCTGTGTAACATTTACCAGAATTTGCAGAGGCAATTAGAAGATATCAGATTCCTGGAGTTATAATTTTGATGGTTCTAACGCCACATATTTTTCTAGCATTCGTGTGTGAATGTTCAAGACTTAAAGTTTATTTTTTAATAAATCAGTTGAATTTGAGATACACATTTTTTTCCTTATCATTTGAAGTGAACTCAAATTTTGCTCAAGCATAAGGAAAATTAAACCTCAAGAAAATAAACAGATCCAAAATGTATTATATTAAATAAAAGTACACAGTATCAGAAAGAAAAAAATATTTTCTTACATGTGCAGACTATGTTGCTGTTTATGTACATGAAAATAACTGTTTGTGAAAGTGAGCATAGATTATCAAACTAGATAGAATTGCACAAGAGGGAAGAGGTAGTACTCAAGCCAACTAAGGTAATCAAGGTGAGTGAAGAAAGGTGACATGACAATAGAAAAGAAGCTACTGAGCATATAATGGCACAAAGAGGAGGGAAGATTGAGAAGAACAGACAAGAGAAGCAATAAAAGTAAATTTTGTTTGAGAAATGTAATATAAAAACTAATTCTTAGTGTGCTAATAGAAAGTCAAAGGCCTTATTTGTAGTATCATGTTTCTGGCCCAGGCTCTTGGGCCTATCCCTGACATTCAGATCCATACATAGCCCCACTGCCACTTAGCACCAGATAATCACACAGATGCTTTCATTAATTTTATGCTGACTGACCTGGGACCCTGACATATAACTTGCTAACTCTTTACCCTTAAACTAACCCATGATTCTTATCTTGTTCAGCCATGCAGCTCAGTACCTTTTCTCAGACCAGTATAGTTGTCCTCTGTATCTTTTGGCTTCTCTGGCATCTCTGCTCTGTTCTTTCTGTTCCCAGAGTGTTTTAGTCTGGTAGTCCCACCCACACTTCTGCCTTTGGCCAATCAGCATTTTCATTAAACCAGTTGGCAGGATAATTATTTACAATGTAACATAATTCCACTATACTTATTTATATAAAAATGTTAAGTGTTCCTTCAGTATATAGAAGTTTTGTTTTTAATAACTGTAACATTATATTTTGATACAGAATTGGGACACAAACATTTATCTTATAAAAGTATTTTCTACTGTTTAATATTATGTTTTAAATTTTATGTAGTAAATATCAAAATAGTCAGTTTTGCTCTAATCCTCTATGAATTATTTGCTTTTGAATTTAATGTTGAGTGTGATTAACATATACATATTAATGTATCTAAACAATCAATATATAGCTACTACCAAAGCAATTTCACTACCAATTTAATATGATCCTAAAACTACTCTTCAAGAGAATGTTCCTAATTTACAGATTTGGAAAAATGTAACTATTAAGTGTTTTTTTTAGTAGTAATTCCAAATCTTGAGCCCCTATAAAAACCTAATGTATTATGTAGCAGGCATTTTATTGGATGCCTATAATCTTCCCATGAGGCAGGATGATCACAATTTAAAGCTAATCTCAGTTATATAGGAAGTTCAAGGCAAAATTGGTTTGCAGATGCCCTTTGTGTTTTTGATGTCTTTTTTTTTAATGAAATAAAAATTATTGATTTTGTGGTTTAAAATACTTCTTTTACTTATCATGTGTACTATCCAATTTTATGTTCTTTGCATAGGAATGTAGAACAAAAACATGGAGACCAAGTATTGTGTTCAAAAGAGATAACTTACTCATACGAGAAGTCAAGGAAGATGACATTGGAAACTACACCTGTGAATTAAAATATGGCGGCTTTGTTGTGAGAAGAACCACTGAGTTAACTGTTACAGGTAATCACAGTCAGTATTTCATTTGTAAGTAAAGAAACTGCCTTGTGAGTCAGTTTCAGGGCTGTATATTGATGAATTTTTTTTCAATGTGGGCAATGAAAAAAGCACTCAACTTAATGCTAAGAGGATTCCTATAGGTGAAATGTATTCCTTCTTGTTCATGCATCATCTTGTGCTGAAATACATTTGAAAGGTTAAATAGAATATATTTAGGAAATATACAGATGTTAGATTTTGAAAGTACTTGAAATAATGAGTTTACAATTTTTGAAGATTATTCTTGCTCTGTGTAGTGAAATCATTTTAAGAAACATTTTCTAGAGTGAGGGAATAGAATACATGGAATCTACATCTATATTTATATCCTCCTGAACATTAGACAAATTATTTTTCTGTTTGACTTGTTTATCACTATATAGATGACACATATGATCTCATAGGCTAAAAAAGAATTTCACACAAAACCACTTAAAAATATAAAATTATTTTTTAATAATCACAGAATCATCCTCTTCTATTGTTAATGCAGTAAATAATCCGATAAGTATCAGAGTACTGGTTATTAAAAACAATGTGCAATTTACCAGCCTACCAAAATTAGTTGAATTATTGTGAGTTTCAGAGTGATAGTTTGCTAATTATAAAATGATAAAGATAAAAATTGCCAAGGAAGGGATTTGCAAATGTCAAAATTAAAGTAACATGTATGCAATAAATTTGCAATGAGAAAATCCAAATATTCAGCAATTTAGTTATGCAAAGTTCAGTATTTACAATATTTTTTATTTACAACAATAATCATTTTTGTAAAAGTTTCTCAATTAAGGTAGAAAGGAAACCAGGAAAATTCAGAAATTACATAACTTTGCATATTCATATTAAAAGAGACTCTATGACTTTTTGAGATATTTGTGAAACATTATTAAGATAACATAATATTTAATTTTATACCTTCACTAACGCTTGTAAAATATCTTTGTTCTATATGAAATAAATATCTTTTGACATGTACATGTATCTAAGCATAAGAATCCATTTCTTTTCAATCTTTAAGTATGATATAATTTGAATCAAAATTACATTGTTTCACATAACTCATTTGCCAAATAGCAATTATTCTGATGGGAGAAATTCTTTCTGTGCAGTGCTCTTTGGTAAAGGCTCTAATAAATATTAGAAACAGTAAAAAACTGACACTTGAAATTCATTATATACTTGAATAGTCAACATACATTAAGTCTCCTGTGTGTATTGTATACCCATCATAAGTGTGTATATGATTTGCAATCATTTGGTTTGCAGTTTGGCTATGTGTGATATATCAGTACACAGAAAAATTCAGAGGAACACTTTATCACTTTTATTACCAATGTTTTCAACAGTTCAGTAAAAAATATGCCAGTGTACACAATAAATAGTAAAAAATTTCTGTTCAATTTTTAGCTTCCTAAATATACTGAAGTATCTTTTCAAAAATAAAGTATTTAGAAAAAGAACTTAGAAATATGAATTAAAGTGATATGTTGAATAAAGATAGCATTTATTTTTTGAATACTTAGGAAATTAATTTTATTTTTATATTGATAACTCTACAGAAAGAAAAGTATTTCCATGATGAACATGTCTAGGATTTATATATACAATCTATTATGAAGTAGTTAGGGGCTAAACATTGTGTCTTCACTGATAAAAAAATATCTTTCATAATAACATTCAGTAAATCTAAGAGTATAAGATTTATACTCATATTGGTTTAAAATTTTCTACACATTTTGTATTCATTCAAAAAAATCTCATTTTATTCATATGTAAATGAAGAATATTTAAGTCCTGATTTCCAAGAAAATATTGGTGATTTTGACACATATCAATTATCTAAATAAATGGGCCTCATTGTGATAAATCTATACATTTCTATATTATGAATTCATTATAACTAAACTCCCTTCCTTTTCATTCGTTATCTGGTGTGCTTTAATTGAGCTGATATCCTGAGGAGGCCTGACTTTTTCTAAAGGTAAACAGAGGAGAGTAGATGTGGGGGAAAGAGAAGGGGAACAATAAGCTTGGAGTAGAAAAAGGAGTGAAAACAGAAGTTATGTTGTATGAGAGAAAAATAAAAGATAAAGAAAAGAAAGTGCGAAATTAGATATGAATATACACAGATATCTCTTTAACATGATGACTTTATTTCTTTTGGTAATATACCCGGGAGTGGGATAACTGGGTCATGTTGTAACTACAGATTTTGTTTTTTAGCTACTTTTATACTATTTGCTACATAAATATTCTCCTTTTTTCATATCTAAGCTTTTATATTTCACCTTATTTGTACTTCCTCATGTCTTATTCTGCCTGGAGTAAGCTAGCATCTCAATATAATTTCAATTTGCAGTTCCTTGAGGGCTAAAGATAGTGATTATCTAAAAGATATTTCTCAGGCATGTGTATTTTCTCTTTTAAGATGCCTACTACTTGATTAAAAATATTTCTTTAATTATTTTAAAGATTACATCACTTCCCTTTCTTCCCTCCAAGCCCTTATATATATTGTCCCTAATTTCAAATTTGTTGCTTCACTTTTTTTATTAATTGTTGTTATGAATAAGTTTTTTATACTAGAGCCTGCTGAATTTAAATTTTTCTGCTAAATAACCATTTGTTATTTTATAGCCTACCTTTATAGGTGAATGACTTTTGACTTGTATTGTTTTCAATAACCTTTCTTTATTCTGTATCTCTTCATCAATTAACTGTAGGATGTAATATAAAGTTTCCTTTCTGTTACTGTCTATTGGATTTTCTTTAGATTTCACATATATAATTATATGTAATAATTATATATATAATTCTTCCTCTAGAATTGAATTTTTTCTTCTATATATTTGAAAGCTTCTCAATGTCTTTACTATCTTCTCTTTACTTCTTGCCAATAATTTGAAGATGAAGTCTTTCTGAAATGTCCAAAACCTTTTACTTGTTCTCTTTTCAAAAAATAAATTCTCAACTTTTACACAATGATCAAACTTCTCTACTTTGTCATACACTCCTGATTTTTCCTCACAAGATCCAGTCTGTTGATGAACTAATCATTTAAGTTTGTATTTGTCTTCTTTAATTTTTCTTTTCCACTATAATTTTAGTTTGGCTTTTCTTCAATAATTGTATATCTTTATTAAATTGTATTTTCATATTGTAAATTGATTTCCACATTTCATTAAGCTCTTTGTTTTATTCCTTGGTAGTACATTCGTATCTTTTTTGAGCTGTTAACTTATAACTTTGATTATTTGAATTTTTTCCTAGAAGATCTTCTAGGTGTTTTAGATTTTTTTTTAAAGTTTGATATTCTCTGTACAAAGAGACACTATCAAAGAGTCAAAACATTAATTTTTGATCCTCTACTCTTTTTATCTTCTGGTATAGCTCTCCAAGTCTACTTGCTTGACATTGGGAGACGTCTATTCAACTGGTGTCAGCTAGATGGATATCTGAGAAAGCTATGTATACAGAGCTATGGAGTCAAAGGGGGAAGAACTTAACTGGGAAGAACTAAAAAGTAGGTAGCATATAAAGTTAAGAAGAACTGGACATACTCTAAGGCATGGTGATGAGAGATCCCAGAGGAACTATGAAATCTGGAAGTGCTTGGAGGCAAGATTCAGTAGTTGCTGGCAGGAAAAGTGAGGAAGAATGATGTATGTTATAGCAAGCCTATGGGATGAGAACATACACACCAAACTGTTTCTTCAAGATAGAAGACAAATAAAATTAGAGGTACCAAAAGTAGTGAACACTTTTCAAAGAATTAATACAGATGTCTGCTAACTATGAGATGTGTGATTCCTTAATGATCCTAATATTTGACTGTATTTATATATAGAATTCTATTTAGAATTCCATAATAATTTTCTGAAAAATAATAGTGTCTTAGGGTTTTATTGCTATGGTGAGACAATGACTGTGACAAATTTTATAAAGAAAACCATTTAGTTGGGGCTGCCTTACAGTTTCAGAAGTTTAGTCTATTATCATTGTTTAGAAACATCATGGCATGGACGTAAACATGGTACTGGAGAGGTAGCTGAGAATTCTAAATCTTGATCTGTAGGCAAAGTAGAATGTAATTGTGTACCATACCTGGCATAGCCTGAGCAAATGAAACCTCAAAACCTGTGTGAAGATATGATGTATACTTAATAAAAATAGCCTTAAATATCAGAAACACAGAGAAACAAGCCACAGCCAGTTCTCACATAGCTAATTTCTCAGGCCAAATGGGGTAGATCTCTCTTCATGAATCATCAGATTCAATGCATGTTACAGTGAGGTTTTCTGCCCCATTCGGCTAGATGTCCAAGCCCACGGACCTGCCTTCACAGGCACCTAGACTCCTACTGCTGCTTAGGAATCCCAAAGTGACTCAGACACTTATATTAGCTTCATGCTTTTTGACCTATGGCTTAGGCACATTGCTAGCTGTTTCCTTCATCTTAACTCAACCCATTTCCATTAATCTATCCTGCCACATGGCCTGTGGCTTACATGTGTTCCTTACATGTTTCTTCTTTGGGCATCTGGCTCAATCTGTCTCTGACTGCCCTCTTTCTCATACCTATGCTTTAATTCCTCTGCCTATCTCTACTGTGTCTGCCATGGCCAAAACAGTCCTTTATGTTTAAACAATGACATTCACAGCATACAGAAAGACATTTCCACAACATTTCCCCGTTCTGTCTAATCAAAGAGGAAGGTTTAAATTTTAACATAGCAAAATTACATATAACAAAATATCTATTAAGCAAGAATTACAGTTACAACATCTAGTCTATTTGTATTTAGCAAAATTAAAGAAAATATTCTACTATATACCTTATCTTTATGAATCTAAAGCTTCATATCCAATATGCCTTTTAAAATAACTAAGACAAATAACTATATAATCTTCAACTACATCAAAGACCACTGAAGGATATATTTACTCAAGAAAACAGGAGGTATAAGTAACTTCCAAAGTCTAGAAATGACAGAAATGACACCCATCTGCCTAGACAGTCACCTAAAGTTCCTTTATAAAGTTGGGGCATCCATCTTCAGCCTACAGGCCCAGAGACTCTGGTGTACTTTTCAGTGAAGTAGGAAATTTGAAAGACTGCACTTCCCATTCTGGTATAGTTCACCAGTCATTTCTCTTTGAATCCTGAAGAATGTCTGGCAATTTTCTCTGCAAAGCAGGAACCTAAATGACCATCTTGGATTATTCTGCCAAAGTTCAGAAGTCACTTTCCTATGGAACCTGCATGTCCAGTTTATATGGCATACTGTGAAGCAGTCAATACAAGAACAGGTTCTTGTCCAGTGGCTATCCATTGCCACAAAGTAAACTCCATATGGAGTTTCTTCAATGCCCATATTTCTCTTGAAGTAGATTAGTACTGCCAGGAGCAAATCTGTCTCACTGTCCACAAAAGTATAAGTTATTAAAATATTTTAAATGTCATGTTCTATAGGTCTTAGAAGTATCTGAAGATTACCTATCCAATTGAAATATATATTTGTATACCTAAAAATCTTACTAACATGCATTTATTAATTATACATTACAATTTTAAATGAGTTACATAAAAGTCATACCTTAACCAAGAGTAGAAAAATATATATACGACATAACAAAATTGACCTTAAATTTGTATCAATAAATGAAAATCCATACCAATTTAAAATATTTTGAGATTAATAGCTGATTTTTTGACTAAAGTAAATTCAATAATCTATTTTATAAAAAATCACTTATATACTACATCCTCTCTTCCTTCTTAGAAACAGGTTAACTATGACCATTAACCAGTTATGATGAAAACAACCATTTATAAACATTATTTTGGGAATTTGGGTATAGCTTTACATTACTACTTCCTGATGATTAAGGGGCATTGGCAATCTTACAGGTTCTTGAGACTGGAACATCTTAGTCTGCATCCCTGAAGCTGATGTGACCATCTCTTTCCATCAGAGAATTGAGAGGTGATCTTGGTTGATGAAACCATGAGCCTGGAAATAATCCACATTTTCTCATCTTCTGTGGAAACAAAAGCAGAACATCTCATCCAAAGCAATATATCCTTAGACCCAAATTTCAAACTCAAGATACCTTTAAAATATGTACTCTTGTTTAACTTAGCAGCCTTTGGAATCAATTGTCTTTCTGAAGAGCTAATTAACAGTAAACAAAATTAAAATAAAATAAAAATTAAATAAATTTTTTTTAAAAAAAATTCACAATAACTGTAATCCAGACTCTGTCTATTCTCCATTTTTATGTAGCTTATCATTTTTTTCTTACTCTATTTCTTTTTTTTAGGGACTTACTCTACTCTTTTCCCTATGACACCTATGTACACCCAGGGATGCCATCTGTTGCATTGATGTTTCTGGCCCTGTCCGGCCTGAGGTCCAGACACACAGACCTGTCTTCCCGGCCCACTTAGCTGCCCACTGCTGCTTAGCCCTTCCCCCCAAAAAATGACTTAGATGCTCATATTAATTTCATGTGTTTGGCCGATGGTTTAGGCACATTGATAGCTAGCTCTTTCATCTTAACTCAACCCATTTTCATTAATCTGTCCTGTCACAAGGCCCATGGCTCACCTGTGTTCCTTATACATTTCTTCTTTGGGTGGCTAGCTTGATCTCTGTGTGTCTCTGCTGTCTTAATACCAATTCTGATTTCCCCACCTATTTTTTCTATGGTGACTGTCATGGGTCAAAACAGTTTTTTATTTAAAGATTTATATTCAGCATGCAGAAAGACATTCCTGCATCCAACACCTCTGATTTCTCAGCTGAAAAGGGAGCAAAGGCAAAGGAAAGAACCCATGACTCCTCTAGCCTTCTTTCTAGCCTGTCATCTCAAATTTTGGTCTAACTCTCCTAGTGCTAAGATTAAAGTTGTATGCCACCACTGCCTTGCTCTGTTTGACATTCAACTCACAGAGATCCAGAAGATCTCTTCCTCCTGCGTACTGGGCTTAAAGCCATTCTCTGACTTTCATGACTTGGCTCTGTGGGTGGCTCTGTCCTCTGATATTTCAAGCCCCTTTTAATTAAGTATATAATATCTAATCACAAGCCTGCCTCCACAGCACTACACTTTCCCCAAGAATCCCACACAAATTCCAAGAAGGCCACTCCTAATATTGCCAAGCAGTCAAACATGAGTCTACAGAGCCATTCATATTCAAACCACCACATTCCACTCTCCGGCTGCCATAAGCTTCTATCCATATCATAATGCAAAAAAAATGAATTTAGTTCAAATTCAAAAAGATATCATAGTCTATAATAGTTCCAAATTTACTTAAAAGTCTAAAGTTTAAATTCTCTACTGAGAGTCAGTCATGTAATCTCTTAACTGTACTTACTACTGAAAATAAATGAGACTTTCTTGAATTTTCTTGATGTTTTTGTCAGTAAAATGCATTGTTTCTTTTGGATCTTCCCTGTGTTCACCTATGCAAGTATACAGGCACATATGTACTTTCTTGACATACAAGCAAGAAATTTGTAGCTTTTTATACTTTTGCCAGTTTTTACTGTATCTTTAAAAATAAATTTATTAACATATTTTTAATCTGATTAAAAATAAAAGCAGTGACAAAATTAATGAAGTCTAAATTTTTTAGCTACAATTATATACTTGCTTCCTGTATGATTTGGGCATTCAATATGATGATTATAATGATAAAAAAAAACATTCATTTTTTTCTTCATTTTTGTGTATTCTACTACATTTAAAAATTGTTATAAAGGCTTTTTCCTTGTTTCCATATTTTAGATTTTGACATATCTTTAAATAAAAATTATGACAGACTTCAATGGATTCAATAAGAAAACAAGTTTTCTACCCTAATAAGAAACTAAGGATTCCAAAACATTCTGTAATACTAGATAAGTTATTTTTTAACTGTACACAGAATATTTTCTCTATAAAACATGTATGTAGAACATTATAAAATCTACATTTTTGAACAGTTTTTTTTTAAACAGAACATACTTTGTTCACTGGGATGATAATTGTATGCCCCCAAATAATCTAATTATACTACCCGTTGTTTGCTTTAAGGAAGTTAAATACTAATTATTTGGAGGATTTTCTTCTAGTATATGTTTAACTGAGGCAAAGTTAACAGTTAATATTACTCTGGTATATCATATAGCTACTATACATCAAATTACAGATTAATTTTTTTCAATATTTATAAGAATGGCTGTAGTCAGAAGTTTCTGCCCCTCAAGAAATTCACAGATACCCAGCAGCCACTTCCCAAATAACTGACTTGAAAAGTTTTTAATTATAGTAGCTGGTTGGCCCATATCTCACACATATTACTATCTAGCTCATACACTTAAATTTATGCGTAACTATATTCTTTGTTTAGCCATGAGGCTTAGTAACCTTGCTCAGTCCAACATTCTTATTTTCTTTGTCTGTGTCTTGCTGGTATCTGTGTCTCTGTTTTTGTTCTTTCTAGAATCCTCCTAATCTGGTGGTCCTGCCTATACTTCCTGCCTAGCTATAGACCAATCAGCATTCTATTAACTAATAGGAACAACAAATCTTTATAGTGTGTAAGAGCATTATCACATATCGCTTTCCTTTTACTCTTTTCAAAACAAGATTCTTCAATTAATCATCTTTCTTTAACCTTTTTCCTGACCATTATCCATAACAATTTATGACTAACACTCTAAACAAAAACAAACATCCATAATCCAATTTGGGAGAATGTTTACTTTCTGTTGATTGAAGGGTGGTTATAATCTTATGGGGACCCAAAGATAATTTAGGATTATGGTTTGGTCCTGAGTAGAGTATTTTGTGAAGTTGGATCATCTCACCGAGAAGCATTGAAGCTGTTATGGATCTGGAACTGTGAGAAAAATGAGAAGAGTTGGATCATCTGGCTCATCCATCCCCACTGGAGATTTTTTAGGGGATCTACTTTGATAAAACCTTGTTTTCTTTAACCTAGAATGAACCCACAACCTCTCATTTTCTGTGGAAACAAAAGAAAAACTTTTTATTGAAAGTAACATAACTTTTAACATAAATTTTGAAGCCAAAGCATTTTCAAAATATATAGGTTGGATTAATCCAGTAGCATTTATAATCAAATGTCTTTTAGTAGCTGTTACTCCTTCTTCAGCACTCAAAAAAAAACAGCACAATAACATACAACATCTATACTCACTATATATTTTCTATCTTTATGTGCCTTTTTTTTTAAAAAAAAAATAAACTTCTTAGAGGACTTTATTTTTTTCTTATTTCTCCTATGCCTACATAAATTTTTAAACACATGATAAACCATTTAGATGGGTATTTTTGGTGTGGATCTTCATTGTATATCTCTATTTTTTTCTGATCACAGGAGCTTTTTTAATCTATAGGGGCATGGCTAGAATTAAAAACTTGACCATGGTAGCATGTAGTTTTTGCTACTAATGCTGAGTCAGGAAGCCTCTGTTATAGGAGTTACACTTTTGCTGACCTCTAGCAAACAGAGCCTCCTCCTGAGAAAATGCTGCTACTAAGAGGCTGTTCTTGACTCATTTCTCTTTTTGTCTTTATGAGCAGTTTCCTTAAATTTATCTTATGCAGGCTCCTGTAATATTATGGCAACCCACCATGCTGCAGGTCAAATTGTATGCTGAAAATCTGAAAGGCTATGGTTCAGACTCTCAGGTCATGATGTCTTTGTACCCCAGTCCAATTGAGAGAAACAACCAGAAAGCTGGTTTTTGCTCTATTTCTGTATCCTAGAAACCTTTTAAAGCTTTCTTATGCTTTATATGTATGTACATGCAATACATTGCTGTTGGGCCAGTAGATCAACCATATTGTTATAGAGCTCTTTACACCTAAAATAACCCATACTTCTTATCTATGTCTAGTCACTTGGTTTAGTGGCTTTGCTCAGTCCAGCAATCTCATCTTGTTTCCTCTGTGTCTGGCTGGTGTCTGCATTTCTGACTTTCCTTTTCCCCAAATTGTCTTAGTCTGGTTACCTCACCTGTTCTTCCTGCATGGCTACCTGACAATTAATGTTTTATCAAATTAATATGACAGACAAATCTTTACAGTGTACAAGAGCATTATCCCACAGTAGATAGGTATAAAAAATACCAGATAATTTTAGTTATTTTTTTTTTTATGAAACATGGTCATAGTATACTTCAAGATAATGATGCCTTATTAAAAAGATTCACTAGACAGTTTTCAGTAGACATTTAGTAAATAAATTACTTTCCTCTCCAATTATTCAATCCAATGTTTTGCCCACTCTAAGAGTTCAAGAAATTACTATTAAACACACCAGCAAGGCAAAATGTGAGAAAAGATGAGCCCTCTAAGGTGGATGTCAAGGATTAATGAAAACCTTAGGTGAACCAGCCCCTAGAAAGTTTCTCTTAGGGTTCAAGAGGTACAGTCCTGTCAGAAAGGAGGTAACTATAGGTTAAGCTATACTCACAATATTATCTTTACTAATTTCATCTTTCTTGATACTACACTTATTGGCATGACTCTTATTGGCATGACAACTGTAACAATTGCAGTTATTCTTTGGTAGGGCAATTTAGGGTTTGAATTCCCTAGGGTCATAGAGAGGGGTGATAAGATTTAGACACAGGAAGTATTTGTCAGCTTTGGTGTTTAACACAGGATTGAAATAGCTAGTCAAGGTTTTTCTGGTTCGGGTCAACTAAAGGTTAACCATTTTTTGATCAGCAAAAAAATCATAAACAAAGTAAAGACCTGTGCTATTTCCATACATTCTCCTCACAGCCACTTTTCTGATAGACAGGGCAAGTATTCTCAGTTGCTAAATGACCTGTCACCTTATAGCTTCTCTGGCCTTATGGTGCAGCATTTCAGAATAACTGTTTCTTTTAACACTTGCAAATTGGAGTTCGTTGATTATTTTTTTTTCTTATATCACAAATAATAAATACTTAAGTTAGGATCTTGTGTTAATGAATCCAGGTGCAAGTAAGTATAGGGAGTTAAGGGCCTAAGCTTGTCATGTTAGTGCCCAATAATTGTCTTATCTGTAAGGGTGGTGAACTTAGGACAAACCAGTGTGTCATCTATCTGTAGCTGTTCTTAGATGTCTGAGAAATGTTTCAGCTGAAATATTTTGTCTGAGGGCTGACTCTGTACAGATGTTTTCTAGTAAAGGTAATTGCAGGGAGGGTAGACATTGAGTCTGCTCTGGGCAAAGGAACTAAGACCTGATTTATGAAAAGTGATCTTTGTCTGTGTGACTGTTTTCACACACAGCTAGAAGAAGTTATGCATATGCCCCAGATTAATAGGGAAATTGTGCCCAATAAATGATAAAGCACACTGCTAAAAGTTCCTGAGAAATAAATTCCAAGGAAATAAGAAAATGGCAAAGTAACAATAACACACAAGAAATCTGCTGATTAAAAATACCGTTTTTTTGTTTTGTTTTGTTTTGTTTTGTTTTAGTTTTTTTAGTTTTTAATTTGAAAGTTTTATTACATTCCAACCACGGTTCCCTTTCCCTCCCTTCCTGCCACTCACTCCCCAGACTCCCCACAGCCTACCCCACCATTCACTTTTCAAATAGGATAAAGCTTCCTGTGAGGAGTCAACAAAGTCTGGGATATCAAATTGAGGCATGACCAAGCCTCTCCCCACTGTATCAAGGCTGAGCAAGGTAACTAATGGGCTCCAAATAGCTGGCTTCTATACTAAGGATTAAAAACTGATCCTACTACCAGAGGCATCACAAGTTGCTTAAGCCACACAATTGTCACTTACATACAGAGGGTATGGTTTCATAGTTCAGGTAAGATGTCCATGTGGGTTTCCTAATTATGGTATTGACCCTTTGGCTCATATAATCACTTCTTCCTCTCTCCGATTGTATTGGGAGCTTGACACAGTGCTTAGCTATGAATCTCTGCATCCATCAGTTGCTGGATGAAGGTTCAGATTTATCTTACTAGATCTGGGTTACCTCACTCAGGATGATGTTTTTCTAGTATTCATTTGTCTGCAAATTTTAAGATGTTAATTTTTACTGTTGCATAATACTCCATTGTGTAAATGTACCACATTTTTTAATCTATTCTTTAGTTGAGGGGCATCTTGGTTGTTTGCAGGTTGTGGAGGAATGGCTCAGTTGTTAAAACCAAAGGCTAGGCTCACAACCATAAATATAAAAGCCCATTTATTGATTTCTTTCCTTAACTTGAGTTTTTATAGCTTCCTCATATCATGAGGAGCTTTATACTTTCCACATTTCATTGACTTTCATTTGTTTGGGTGTTTTCCCATTCTGCAGTGTGAACTGTGTTTTGATTCAGTGCTCAAATTAATTTTTGATTCACATTTTGTAAATCATATTCAGTATCATAAGCATCCTTTTTAACATAAGAAAATCTATTTGAACATCAGGAATAGCATAGTATGGCATATATACACCAACTAAGGGACCACAATTTCAAATTTTCCCTCATAAATTTTCAGACCTGGTATTGTCAACTATGGCAGGGAAAATGTAGTGTGACATGACAAAAGCAACATTAGTATTGGCTAGCATTGCTAATAGGTTCAGCAAACTGTTCACAACTCCTGATTTGGTTCATTTTCTTATATTCTCTCTCTCTCATAGAATTTTAAATTAGAACATTATTTACTTGTTCAGAATATCAACATGATACATATATTTTATTTGTTTGGTCTAAAAACGTTAGTATGGGCCATAAATTTGGAATATATAATGTTCTTACAGAAATGCTGATGTGAAAATTATTTATTGTTTAAAAAGAATGTATTCATCTGTATTTAGTATGCTTGTGTATGTTACCTGCATACGTGTCTGTAATCCACATTGGGTCCTGGTGCTCCAGGATGCTGGTCAGAAAAAGGCATCAGATAACTAGGAATTGGAATTACAGATGGTTATTGGTCACTGATTTGGTGTTGAGAACCTTAATTTAGTCCCCTGGACAAGTGCTCTTGACTGTTAAGCCATCTCTCCAGCCTCAAATTCATTTCTTATTGATATGTCTAGCCAAAACATTTTTAAATATTTTAAAAAGAAGACTTTAAATAAAATGAGTGACAATCATGTGTTATATACTTTGAGTCCAGTTAAAAATAAGTTGTATCAATGACTAGAAGTAATAATAAGAGGATTGATTAGGAAAACGATCTATCTTGAAATTTTTTCACAACAAAATGTTAGACTTACACAAATTAAGAGCTTAAAAAAGCGAAACTTTACTGGAAAAATAAAACAAAAGAATTATGAAGGTACTAAAAAGACTATAGTTTTGGTAACATTTTTATACTTGGTACATTTTTAACAGAGTTAATGCAGCAATATATTTAAACTGCTTTTCAATGAACCACGGGATAAATTTATGCTTTCAAAAGATACATCTTCCTCCTGTTTTTATGGATGAGAAAGCTGAGGCAAAAATTGGTTAAGTGGCTTTATCAAGGTCACAGAGCACCATGATGACAAATGTAGAAATAAAATTTAATTTCCTTAACTTGTCTTTGATTTACTCCACTAGATAATTAATAGTAGGACACTATAGTTTTTATATTAGTTATGCTGATTGCAATGAAAGATTTATCATTTAGGTTCAACTGAAACACATTGTACTGAGACCTTTAATTCTTCTTCCAGTGATGTAATTAAATAGTGTATTTCTAGTTTTAGCCTGAGGATAAAGGGATTATTCCCCTCTTTGTCTCTTTCTTTCAAAGAGGTATATTTTGTCCTCCTTTTAGGAAAATTGTTCCTGATGAATACTTCAATGAATCAAACACGTCTCACTGACTTGTAATCCCCCATGAACTTATTAAACTAAAGGATATATATATATATATATGTATATATGTATATATATATATCAAACATTCTTTTGCATTTTTGCTAAAATGCCAAAATTAATAACCTTGAAAATAAACATGCATGCTATTTTTGAAAAGCATATTGATAGCTATAGATATTTACACATATAAAAACCTATCATTTTTGATAATTCAAGTATCACTTATATTATGCATAATAGCACATGCTTATAATGCCAACATTCAAGAGATGGAGACATGACCATCTCAAATTCAATGCCAACCTGGGTTACTTCGCAAAACCATGTATTAAAAATATTAAAAGTTTCTATTAAAAATTAAATGTAGATAATTTAAACTTTTTAAATAAAAGGTAGATAAATTTTCAGTAGTATATGAGTTTATAAAAATTTGGCTTTCTAATATTGATTTGAAGTTTAATACCTAGAGGAAAAAACTATTTTTCTTAGTATAAGACAGGTACCATGTCAAATAATTACAGCCTTGACAATTTAAAGTCACTAGAAAAAAAGACTATAAGTTTATTTTGGACATATATTTAGAATTTTAAATGAAATAATAATAGGTATTTTTTATAGTGGCTAAAATTCTGTTCTATAACTTGCTTGTTATAATTTCAGATGCTCCTATACTTATGCTCAAGAAACTCAGATGTATCTGTATAAGAGCTATTCAATAGATACTAGAAGAGTGATTGGTGTACTGATAGAAGCATACATAAATTCTAGATCTGCTCAAAGCCACTTCTTTAAATTGTGAGCTGAAATGTAGTTAAATTGAATTGTGATATGGTACTGAGCATTACATAGACACTGGGATACTAAAGAATATCTCTTTAGAATTTTAAACATTTATTAAATGTATAGATTATTTTTGTTATGTTTGCTAAGTGCAACATATTACAAAATGACCACAAAATAAGAGAGGCCAAGAGACTGAAAATGACTAAAATTTCAGATTTTTTGTTTGTTTGTTTTTGTTTTAATTTGGGAGTATCTGTTTGAGTATAATATCATTGTATGTGTCCTAAGTTAAAGAACAGAATTAATTTATGATCTTGACTACATATCTTATATATATGTACTTCTAAAGCAAATGTGCTTTGTTTTGTTTTATTTTTTACCCATAGACTCTTCTCATAAAGCCTAATTGGAATATAGTTTCTCTTCCATCTACTCCTCCAGGTTCATTTCCACCCCCTCTCTCTTCTGTGTCTACTATCTTTCTGTCTCTCATTAGAAAAAAAAATCAGGCATCTAAGAGATAACAAGAAAATATAATAGAATAAATAAACTTCATATCAAAATTGGATAAGCCAAGACAACAGAGAAATAAAAGAGCTAAAAAAAACAAAAGAGCATGAGAATGATTTGTTAACACACCCAGCAGTGCCATAAAAATACTAAACTGAAAGTTATACTACATATGTAGAGCACCTGGTGCAGACCTTTGTGGCTCTGTGATTACTGCTTCCATCTCCGTGAGTTGACAGGAACACTGTTCAGCTGATGTAAAAGAACTTATCCTAGTGTCATCTATCCCCTTTAAGGATTAGTAGTGCAGTCAGTAATTATATATGAATATAGCTTTTTTGAGTGTCGTTGATTAATGGATAGTTGTTTATATATATGAGGTACATTCAATATATCTTTAATTTATACAACTGACTAAAAAGTGGAATATAGTATTCATAAACAAGGTAAATAATATTTGCAGTTCTATATTTCATGTGATTATAAATATGTATATCTATGCATTTTATGTGCAAATATGCATGTATATGTCTCACTATACATCTGAATTTATGTTGATTTATTTTTTAATTTTAGTTAAATAATTTTCTGAGTAATTAATACTGTTTATTTCATTTGCACTGTTCTCTTTCCTCTACCAACTCTTTATATGAGCTTCATTCCTTCTAAAATTTATAGCCTTTTATTTTGATGCTTTTTGGGTCCATTTAGTGTTTCTCATTTGTATATTTGCTTAGGGCTGATCACTTGGGTTTGGAAAGCCTATCATAGGCTTAATTCCTGAAAAATACAGAGGCTCTGTCTCTGAACAGCCATCAATTTTCTTTCATTTGATTTTTTAATAGAAATCTATATTTTATTCAATTCTTGATATCACTATTTTACTTCTATTTATTTTCCAGTGTAACCTTAAGGTGCCATGATTATACTCAATACTCTATAAAATTTCTTGTTGTTTTTCATATAATAAATATATATACCTGTGATCCTATTTATCTATTTATAGGAAGTACTTAGAATAAGCCAAATCAGAGAGATGTAGTAGAATAGAGGTTACAGAGCTTGTGAGATAAAGTAATGAGGAGTTAGTTATTGCTTAATTGCTACAGTATTCTCAGTTTAGAATGGATGATGAAAAAAATTCTAGAAGTGAATGTACTGATAGCTATTGTAAATACACTTCATACCAATAAATTTTATGGTTAAAATTGACTGAAATTGTAAGTGTTATTTCACGTATATTTCACCATAAAATAATTTGAAAATGTGTATTCCTAACAGTGGAATTTTCATTACCATATCAAAAATGTTCTATATGACTCTCTTTTCTACTACTTTATGTTGGCTCTGCAATTTGATGTGCAATGATTTTTCTATAAGGCTTTGAAGCTCTCCTGCTTTTATATCAGCACTTTATATTAAGTGCTTTTAGTTTTCACATCAGCAAACTGACTCTGAGCTCTATATTTCATCTATTTCAATTCAGACACTGATGTGGAAGGCTTTATATGACAATTTAAAGAAAATCTCCAACTTATATGTTCAATTTTCCTATTCTCATTAGGATAGAGATTGAAAATGCACCTTAGAACAACAAAGTTCTAGTGATGATAGGTGATTATACATCTAAAAGTAGATCTTTAAAGATGAAAAAAACATCATAGAATTCCAAATATCAAAATATGTTTTAAAAGATTGTGACATATTTATAACACCTAAATCTGAATATCATCAGTAAAGATAGTTATAAGTTCAAATCTACAAAATAATTAGTATTTTATTCCATGATAGCTTTATAAAACTTAACAGCATAGTATGTCACAACCAAAACCTGTTCAAAATGTTTTAATGAGTAAAATACATTTTATAGCAATTTGCTAAAACAATTTAATGTTTTAATATACTGGTACCTCTACATATACACCACAGTTTATTTGCTTAAAGAATTATAAAGACAACATCATACTCGTCCATTATATTATTATTTTTTACTATTACCACTAAGTGAGGAAAATGATTAAGAACGTACAAGTTCTTGCCTTTATGTATGAGAACCAGAGTTCAATCCCTTAACATGTGCCTCCCCATATTTGTCTTGCTATTTTAATGCAGTTTTTGTTATTGTAATTTCAAATTTTATTTTTTCTCTCCAACTCCTCCTTCTAGCTCTCAAATTCATGACCTCTTTATTAACTATTGTTATATACATACATATATTCCTAATTTATAAATATAACTCATTTATTCTATATAATGTTACTTGAATGTATGTGCTTTTAGAGCTGTCAAGTTACTATTGGATAAGAAATTGTTGTATTCGTCATCATCACTACTCCAGGTCCAGAAGACTATGTCTTCTATCTGTTATCATTTATAGCTCTTTGTAGCTTTTTTCTCTATGGTTGAGACCTTTCAGGCTTTCAATGTTTAGCCTTAGCAATATCTATTTGTAGCTTTCTTGTTTAGATCTTATTGACAGAGCCATAAGGATGAGTAAAGCTTTTCTGACACTTCTAGGAGACACAATCTCACTGCAAACTTTGTCTTAAACCATGTCCCTGAGCCTTTGTTTCAGTGGCAGATGCATCAATTAAGATTGGGCTACATAAATATGCATTTGTATTGGTTGTGATTTTCTGTTACATTCTCCATCCAATGCAAAGCATGTATTTTTTTGATGAGTGGTGAGAACAACATGTATCTGTGTGTATAAGGATAAATATTTAGAATGTAGATAGGTATTATGATGAGAAATTCCAAAACATTATAGACTTTTTGTTTTGCCCTAGGACACAGGGTACTTAATCTGGATATAACCTAAAACCTAATTCTCTGAGAACTAGCTTTCATGATATGAAAGGTGCCATGAAAGCTTCTCAATGAGAAAAACAAATAGCCCTGCTTGGCTATTATGCCTAAGAACTAAAACAACAATCAGCATGGCACACTAACCCTAAGGTGCAGTAGTGTTATGCATGCATGATGACAAAGAACAGTGCTCTAATTGGACTTGAGGCCAGTTCAACAAGAGAAAACTCATGTCTGGTTTAAAAAATCTAGTCAATTTTGCAGGGCTAGTACATCTTGAAATAAAAACTGCAGCTGCTACTTTACTAAACCAACACACATATAAATGTAATTTTAAACAACACAAAAATCTCAGACATTTGTTAATTGGTATGAATGAGAACAAAATGATTTGTTTGAACAAGAGGTATCTATTGAAATTGTTGACCTTATATCATCTCAAATTTGGTTTGAGTAAACTCATATTGTGTTTCAAAATAAAAAAAATAAATAAAAAAAATAAAAAAAACTATCCACAGAATCAGCAATTGGATCATTGCAAAGTCATTCTGAAAACTCTATTGTTTTATCATGGAGTTGTTAATACACTGAGCTCTTCATTTTTTCAAAATTAAGGGAAAAAATAGAATTAAGTTATTTTCCATTATTCTCCTCTTTTGTCTTATTAATTGCTATCTAATTTTAGTTTGATTTTTTTTCTTAGGCACCAAATTAATAAAAAAACATATGAAGAAATGTAAATTGAAGCATACTAATAAAATCATAGAAAGTATACAGGCTTCAATATACTAAACATATCAATAATGTTTTGGACTTTAAAACTCTTATGATTTAACATAAGATGCTAAAAATTGGAAAAATTCTAAATAACAGAAGAGCAACTATTTGTGCCTACATTAACAGCACATTAGTTTACGAATTTACAGACTCTAGAGCATATCTCTTTTATTAGTCAAAGGAAAATAATAAATATATAACTGTGCTGGTTTGTGGTGATGCAAGTGATATCCCAGAAATGAAGAGGCTGAAACAGGAAAATCAGTGAGTGTTCACGTATAGGTTGAGCTACAAAAGTACATTTGAGTCATGTCTGGACTACATAGCAAGATTTGGTCTTAAAAATCAAATAAGTGAAAAACTAAGTAACACACTAATAAATATTCAAAATGTTTCAAAACGTACAATAATCCATAGAATCAGCCCTCATATTTTGAAAAATCTCTCTGATAAACCTATTGTGTTACCATGCTATGGTGCTGTTAGTGAACTTAACACTGACCTCATTGTTTGTTTAGCATTTAGCAATCATTCCTTGAAGAAAAAAAAAGCATGAAACTCTTTTGGGACATATTTCAGTTACTGTCTTCTTTGGAAGTTTTGAACATATGACAAAATCTTACATGAGGCAACAAAGGGTTCTGGTGATTTTTCAGATATGTTGAAATATTATTGATAATTTTCCACAAGTTTTTTAATTTGAGAAACTACAAATTACTTAGAAAGTCTAGATATTGTATTTTGCTATGAAAAGTTAATAACATTATAATCATTTAAATATGGATGTTTGTTTTAAAATTTTACCAATTTTTATTACTTTATTATTTTTTATTCTATGAGAAAGGAAAAAAATATATTCTAGGTATGTACTTTTCTTTCCATAATAGCAAATGCTTTCTTCTTGAACCAAAAAAACTACACACAAGTGTTAATGCTTAACTTTCAACTAATATAAATAATTTGTAATTTATATTTAGATTAGTTTGTTAAGATGTCTGAAAATAGACATTTTATTCTTTATGTAAAAATATGACTTGCATCATAAGAGTATTTCATATTTTCGTTTCTCAAAAATGCTTGACCAAGGATTTTAGTCATTATTTTAACATCTGTTGTTCCATCTGGTGAACCTAAAAAAGCCAATGTATTCTAAATGGATAGTTCAACATGAATATGCAAATTAATGATATTTCATGACTTCTCTATAAAATGTAGAGTTGCTTCTTCCATGCCTTAAGTAGAAGACCTTAATATATATATTTCTACATCATCTGTTGGTTTGAGCATTGGGTTCCATTTCAGCAAATCAACCAGAACTTTTGTATTATAAATGGCATCAAAGATTCTTTAGGAATGTCATATGCCTTGTCTGAAATAGCCTACTGCAATATATTTTCCAGGAAAAAAAATACACAAATCTAAGAGATATTATTTTAAAATACAGAACTTCTATACATAGCCACAGCTATGTTCAAGTGCCAACAGCAGACATTCTAATATGATTAATGAGTACTTAAAGTTAATTATGCTGCTTACATGCCATTATTTCCCACATAAGTAAGCTTCAAAGTATATTCTATCCACAAACATAAACGCTATTTTATCTGCCTTCAAATCTCATATGTATATAATATGTACATATATATATATGTCTTAAATCAGTTATAGTTGCTAAGCACTTGATAAACCTTTATTTAAAGCTGCAATTTGTGTTATAAAATTAAACATGCAAAAGAAATACGTAAATGTGTAATTTTTTGATTAAAATAAATATTTTGAATAATTATTTATGGAAAATTATGGCTGATATATCAACAATATATAACATGAAGTTCAAAAAGGACCTTCTCAAAATATTTCCTGATAATAAAATGTGTATAACATTGATACTATTTTAATAATGTTAGGGATTCTTAATGATATATCTTTTCAGATTACTAAAGTCACTAATAGTTGTTAACATCAAATCCAACAGGTATAAAGTATAAAATATGTGAAAATATCTATCAATGTTCAAATTATTTCCTATTATGTAGCATCTTGGGATGGCTTGATCATAACATTGCTAAAATTCTATTAAAATGATAGGCTGGAAAAAAGCATAGTACAATTATTTTATATGATGTATTTCTTTGGGGTGTATAATCATATTATTTTACGTTAATCTACTTTCTCTTTGAATTTAATAAACCACTTGTGTTAACTTGTCTTTATGTGTTGTTTGCACTTGAATACCATCATTTGATGTTTGTAAAAAATAGATTTAGTATGATTGCAACCATTTTATGTACATAGGCAACTTATTTCCAATTGTTTAAATGAATGCATTTCATTCTTAGTTTTACAGAAAGAAAGCTATATTTGAAACATCAAAATTTTAAAAAGTCAATTAATCTTGACTCTTTCAATAAATATTTACAAATAATGTCTTGCTGCACTATAAACTATACTTTTCTCCTTCAACCTGGTGTCATGTCCAAGTCAATTTTTCAGAGTAAATTGCATTCACTGATAAAATTTTGTGATGTGAGTTATTTAGGCATTTGGTGTAGTGCTTGGCCTTCAACAGACTCGATGAATGTTATTTTCTCCCTTATGTGAATAAAACAATAGAGAATAAATGCATCAATATGCAAGCACTAAATTTGTTCTTGTGTCAAGAAATTGATATAAGATGAATTTGTCACAGTCTATTTTCATTAGTTTAATTTAAACCATGATAAAATTATAATTAAAAACTCTTATAAGAGCAAAAACAATTCAATTAATATTTCCTGCTTTGTTTGAGCCATGAATGCAAGTCAACTAGTTTTTAGTAGGAATTATTTTAATGCAGATAACAAGAAAAAAAATTCTGATAACCATGAGGATTGCTTACATTTGTTAGACATCTAACATATATATATAACATACTCAGCATGTTGCATGTAGGATCTCATTTGAAGTCACTCAAGCATAGTATATCACAAAATACCCTATGTTGGCACATTTTATCAAGGACACTTTTGATCAGTTTTTACCTGTGATCCACCAAACTCTTATTTTTATTTTGTGTATATCTCTATGGATCCTCATAGGGAAAATATCCCTATGTCAAAAATGTGAACTATATAAAAAATAAGACACAAAATGAGAATATAAGTAATATTTGAAACATGATGATAAAAGATCCTGGGCATTATGAGTTGGCCAAGGAAAGTTTCCTACAAAAATAGATTTAAAATTGCCTTACTAGGTTTGAATTAAGGGAATCTAATTTAGTGTGTGGTGAGGTTCTCAGCTTTTTTTTTTTTTTTAAGTATACTTGAGAACATTATTGTAAAGGAAAAGGAAAGCATTGGAATGAGAATACTGTGACTAAAAGTTCTGCAAGTTCCTCAATAGTTAGGTTAAAGGTTTTTTGTTTTGTAGGAAGAGAAAACTAAGGTACAATGATACAGGAGTAGAGGCATGTGGAGAAAGAGTATTAGTATTCCCAAAGAATGTTGATTCTGATGCTAGCTTACAATTTGGACTGGTCACTAATGGACAACTGTGAGAAGGAGAATCTATTTATTCTGGTAGTTACTTTTTAATACTGGAGGGTGTTAACTTATGCTTCACCTATGTTAGGAAACAGTCTGTCACTGGACATTTCCAGACCCCTTTTATAGTTTGAAATGTGTTTGTTTATTTTAGGTGTAACCATAACTGTCCCAGAACTTACTATGTATACCAGGATGACATCAAAATGTCAAAAATGTGAATGTCTTTGTCACTGGAGTACTAGGATTAAAGGTGTTCACCATCATGCTTGTGATTTTGAGACAGGATCTCCCTAAATTGTCTTAGCTATAATTGAACTCACTCTGTAGTCCAGATAAACCATGTGCTTTGGTTATTTCTCCTTCCATCTCCCAAGTATCTGGTATTACATGTTTATGGCAACACACTTGATAAAGAAGATATTCTTTGTGTATCCTTAACCATTGTTAAAGTCATAAAGAAGTCAGGTAAGTTTTTGTGATTTTATTTGAATTGATTAATATTGGTAACAGTTCAATTTACTTTAGAAGCAAGGACTTGGGAATTTAAAGTTCTTTACATGTGATCTAGATAAATTTGAGTATATGTATCTTGAGCAAATCAGGTGAAACACACTGGTTCTGTAGGATAAACCACTACACAACACAACAAAAACAGAGTTTTCTTTCATTTGCTGATTTTGAGGATGCTGGATTTGGATAAAATCTAACATTTTCTGGGACATGAGAGAATGTGTGTGAAGACTGTTGATGAATAAGATGCTCATAGAATCATGACCTGGATGTTCATATCTTGGACATGATATTAGTAAGAAGGATAATAACAAGAGTATCTTGTTTTTTTATTTTTTATTTTTGACTACCAAGTATGGTATCTATGTATGCAACACTATCAACTCATTTTAAAACTTACAGCAATTGTTCATTAATGTAAGATAGCAACATAATTTCTAATTTAAAGACAAAAATCTTAAAAATTAAGTGACCTGAGAGAACTGCTAGTGAGGAACACACCTGGAGCTCAAAGTCATGAAGCAAAATATACCCAGTAGCTGGTTTGACTTCTTTTCTTAAAGTCAAAATATTTCGGGTTTTTTTTTCTAAAAGGGAAATAGAACAAAATTGTTAAATAAGATAGATAGTGCATCAGGGTTTTTTTAAACCTTCAAAACCAATGGAGTGCTCTTGAAAGAAGTGTTAAAACATAGATAAATGTAGAAAATCTGAATGTCCAAAATTATATGTTGCAAAATAGTAACAGTCACAGCTGATAGAGCATGATATAAGAGAGTGGCTGACAGACAAAGATTCTTGAGAATGAAAACCAATGTAAGCCGGTAATGACAGAAAGCCAACTCCTAGTTTTCCTGTGAGAGAATTGGTATGAAGTGAAGACTTGGGTCAATCTCAAGGAACTTTATTATCTTGATAAATTGTTCTGTCTTAGTTTTATTTAGTAGTGAATGAGACTATGTTCAGCCTTCTGGGTAGAGGTGAAGAATAACTGGCAAATGAGACTTTTTAGTGCATATAAGCTGCCTTGATGATATGCCCACTAGTGCAATTTATCACTCAAAAGCAGAAGGCAATCATTTAATCCATATGACACATAATTATTTTCCCTTTTCTCATTTATACTTTCTTGAACACATCCTGCCTTGAAATACACATTTCTAACAAGTGTCTTGCAGTCAAATACACTTTGTCTAATGAGCCCAGGAATATATACTACCTCGGTGTAAAATACATTAAAACATTTTTGACTAATTTAAATGTCAAAATAAAGTGAGTCACCTACAATTCCAAACCCCAGTTTGGAAAATTAAGACACATCTTACTATATGTATATATAGTAAATGAAACAGTAAACATTCACTGAGCCCATTCCATGTCCCTATATGAATAGTGGGAACTTTCTCAATCTATAATATTTCCTTCTACCTTTTAGTAGAGAATATGCTGCTTATTATTTGAACAAGCATATAAATATTCTGAGATATTAATCACTTTCTCTAAGGAACTTGATCTGAAGATTTGTAGACAAAGTTTGTACTTTAATTTGAACCCATTCAGAATAAATTCCCTTTTCAAGACTATTGGATGGCTGAATATATTATTTAAATATTTGTACTTCATCTGAAATGTGAAGCCAAATATCTACCTTTCTCACATGAAAATTATGAAGATATTAAAATGTATATACATAAACTATTTAAAAGTATATATAGTTTCTATTTAACAATGAGGATAAATGGTTTTGAAGACAATAACAACATATTCTCTTTTTTCAAAGGAATACACAAAATGTGAACATGATTTGTATACTAAGAGAATTATAGGAAACAAATAACAGGTTTTAATTAGCTAGGTTTACATTTCTTTTTATCATGAATTTTGAGATGGCCTTTGTGCTTTTCGTTAAATTTCTTGGGTTTCTAAAAATAAAATTATCATGTTATTTTAATTCTAATAATTTTACATCAAGTTTTTATACTAATATTTTAGAACATTTTGGGGTTCTGCTTATCATTCTATTGGTACAGGGTATTAAGAATACTATATAGCTGTGTTTTCTCATATCTCTCATTGATATGAATGGACATGTTAACATTGTTTTGAATTGCTTGCTTATGGTACTTGGACTCTGTGAAATTTGAGCTAAGTATGAGTTACCTTATTTCAGGTATCTATACTGAGATGCATGTAATGTGATCAGATATCAAAAGCCATCAAAGATAAACTAGGAGAAAGATCAAAGTATACATTTAAGGTAGATTCCATTACCTACCATTATCTATAGAAATCTACAGAGACAAGGATTTGATGTAGTGACAAATATTCATGAATTCAAAACCATGTTAAACTAAAATGCATTTTAAAGTCTACAAGGTTGGTGTTCAGATGACAGTGGTAATGTTTGTGTAGTTACATAATTGGTATGACCAGCCATGAGATTTTATAATCATTTTATGCTCTGGGAAGCATGTGATTTATAGATAAAACAATTTAGGTCCAAAAATTTGTAAGAAGTATTTCACATGATATAAAAATCTTATTGAAACTTCTCTTAACTATATCACATATACATCATCAAGGTATGTTAAATAGTAGCACCACATATTTAAATCTTTAATGTACTGATTTGTGTGTTTATTTTGTGCATGAGTGTTGGGCATAGGTATGCATGTGAAAAGGCAAATATGGGCATATCATAGTACAACTTGTAGCAATCATTTGTCTCTTTCTACCATGTAAGTGCTAGGACTATAGTATCTGAGTAGTATAGGCATTTTTATTTTATGTGTATGGGTGTTTTGATTTCATGTATATCTGTACACAGCATGCATACCTAGTAACTAGAAAGGTCAAAAGAGGGCGTAAAATCCTCTGTAACAGGAGATACAAATGGTTGTAAGCCACCATGAGAGTGCTGCATTTGAACCTGGTTCTCTAGATCTTGTTAAAATGCAGATTCTGATTCATGATGGTGCTACTGGTCTCCAGACCAAAAATTGAACAGAGAGAGATTCATATGCTCAGGTAGACCTTTGGGCCCACTAGTAAGTCATAAATTAAATGCTATTAGGTAAGATTAATAAAAAATAAATTTGTAGTGTATAGATTACTTTGAAATTAAAGCAATACTTTGCACAACTAAGAAGAAATTTCAGTTTCCTTGCCTCTTTCTGTTGCTTGGTGCTCTCACATTCTCTCCAGTGCACCTGGGTATCTGAAAATCCTTCAAGGAACCTTTCCTTTATTATCTATTTCTCTCTTGGCATATAGATATAATAGTAGCACTTCTAAAAATGAAAAGCTAAGATGTACAGGAAAGAAATAATGAAAACCTGACAGTATTATTTCTGAGTCATCAGTGAGTAATGTACTTCTTTCTCTAGATTTTGTCCATTAGAATAAATGTCAAATTTCTAGACTCTCATATAGTTTTGTCATATTCAGAACTGTTTGAACATTCTTGGAAATGAAATTAATATTATATCAATCACTTGTTTAATATTTGAGACTTGATTATGTTTAATATAAGCACAAAGTGAGAAGAGAAAAGAAATAACTTTGTCTATGCATTTAATCTCATTTTTTTAGATGTTTGAACAATAAAAATTAAAAAAAAAAAAAACACTGAAAATAACACAAACTTCCTGTGGTCAAATTACCACCAAAAGTCCCGGACATTTTCTCACCAAATATAAACAGAATCCTAGAGAGCAAGGGCTATGAAGCAGTCCTGTAACAACAAGAAACAAGTAAAATTATTTTACCAAGTTATAGGCCACTTAATTTTCTTTCTGACATTTTTATCTTCCCCCTCCACTCTCAATGTCTTCTCTCTCTTCTGAATTCTTTTATTTTTAAAACAAAGTCTCACTATGTTACCAAGCCTAGGAATCTTCCATCTTCTTTCATTTTCCCCACATCACTGTATCAGAATTATAGGCAGGTTTTATATTATGAGCAGTAATTTTCAATTTCAATGTTTATTTTTGATCAGTCGAAACTACAGGAATCAAATGTAGAATAAAATATTGCTTCATATTGCTAAAATTAAGAGGATTGTATTACTGGTACATACATATTTTTCAGCTCTCAGTTCCTTTTAGTTTCATATGTATGCATATATATAAATTATGATCATTGGTCTATTACTCACATGACATAAATATACTATTTATACATCAAAAATTTAATGTACTGTTTAATAACTGTATGTGTTCTGTGTATATAGAGATGCACATGGATGCATATACATTTTTAAAAAGGGTATCAGACAAGATTTTTATTTGCTTTTTGAGACAGGTATTTTCTGTGTAGCCCTGGCTGTCTTAGAAGTCACTCAATAGAAGAGACTGGCTTTGAACTCAGAGATATACCTACTGCTACCTTCTAAGTGCTGTAATTAAAGATATATGCCATTACCTCTTACTTCAGAAGAGAATTTTTATAGAAGTGTCTGTTAAAATTATTCTAAATATAATATTAATTTTATAGAATGACAATGTTGTATACATACCAAGACAGTAGAACTATTATATTTGGGAGTGAATTTTAACCAATTAAATGAAAATCTGCATGAACTGTTTTTCTAATTATCTGACAGTGTTAACAACTTTACTGAAAGAAAAATACAGCAGTAGCACTTAATTACAAAACAGTCCATAATACAACACAATGCAATTTTTCTGCTGCCTTCAAGATCACATTGGCAGCAAAGCTTACCATAATGAACTGTCATGAAGATTTAGAGTGCTGTTTTCAGCAATTTTGCATTTGAGTATTCAGATTTTATGGTGTCTGAAATCTGAATTGAATGTGCTCTACCACAGTAGATCTTATTTCAAAGTATTTACACTACTTCCCCTTTCATCTGAAAAGCATTTTAATAAAAAGCAAATAAGATATTGAAAATAAGTACCCATCATAAGCTTATAACTAAATAGAAGTTTAAGATTCTTTAGGGTACACTAATAATAATATCATCCTAGAACTTTGTTGTGCTGCAATACACATTTAAATAAGAACTTCATATGTCACCACTAGTCTGGTGTCAAACATATGATATTATAGTTATTAGCATTTAATTAATCAATTATTCTTTGTAATAAAACATAGTATCTTTTCTCTTGATTCTTGTATTTTGTTATAAGTTATCTAAGTGTGTGTCCAAAGTAATAGTGAAATTAATTCACACAACTGATAGGTAAATGGCACTTTAAAAGTCATTACTTATAAAGTCTTTCAAGTAGCTGTGGCTACTTTCCTTTTTTAAACTGTATTTATTTTCAATATAAAGAATGGCAAAGGGTTTGAAATGTGAAAAGATATTTCAGTTTAAATTAATACCCTGCTGAATAAAACTAAGGCAAATTATATTTACTTGTAATTTTGTGTCCATTAAAATTCAACAAACTGCCAAAATTTAAAAAATGTTTTATATGTATGGCTGTTTTACTTTTGTATATGTCTGTGAACCATAAACATGGGATACCCACAAAGATCAGAAGAAAGCATCAGGTTACCCAGGAAAAGGCATTCCAGATGATTATGAGTTGGATGTGGAGGCAGAAAATCAGATTTGGATGGTCTGGAACAGAAGCTCTCAATGAAGGAGACATCTCTCCAGACCTATATGCAATTTGTAAAAGAAAATGTCTCTGTACAGAGCTCTGACTAACCTAGAACTCACTTTTTAGCCCAAATTAGTCTCAAATTTGTGATCTTCTTATATTGACATATCAATTAGTGAGATTTTAGTTGCACAGTACCACAACAGGCATAGAATGTTATTTTAAAATGACTAAAATATTTTAAAGTTTTGATTAAATATTTTCTTCTGTCATGTACTTAAAAGTATGAAGACATTTACAACTCATTTTTTTCATACATAGTGACAGCTGTCTTTTGGAGTTGTAGAATATTATTAGTCACAGAGTGTAAATGAAAGACTTATTTTAGAAAATTTTAGGACGACTTCAGTAAATCATAAAACAAAAATGATTTTTATAATCTTATTTCTTTTTACATCCCAATCAAAGTTTCCCCTCACTCCCCTTTTCCAAGTCTCTCTTTTATTTCCCACTCCCCCCCCCCATCCAGCCTTCCTTCATTGTTTCTCTTCAGACACAAGCAGGCCTCCAGTGGATATCAGTCAGCTTTGGAATATCAAGTTGCAGTATGGCTATTAAAGTTGGGTAAGGAGTAGGGTCCCAAAAACCAGAAAAGAACTAAAGATAGATCCTGTTCCCACTGTTAGGAATTCCATAAGAAGACCAATCTACACAGTCACAGCATATATACAGAGGGCCTAAATCAGCCCCATCCAGCCATCCTGATTGTCTGTTGAGTCTCTGTGAGACACTGTGGTGTAGTAGGAGGTGAGCCACAGGCTACATGACAGACAAATTAATAAAAATAAATTAAGTTACAATGTAAAAACAAACTAACAATATGCTTAAGCCATAAACCAAACAATATAAAATTAATTTAAACGTCTAAATCATTTTAAGGGTCTAAACAGCTATAGGCGACTGAAGAGTCTGGCGGCAGGTCATGAGTCCAAACCTCTGGCTGCCCAAGGCCAAAAAACCTCTTTGTTAGAGTTTGGGACCAGATTAAGTTGATACTTTGGTCTGTTTTCTTGTGGTGCCCTTGGCTCGTTGGGTCCACCAATATTTCCCTTCTCTCTTCTGAAGCATTCTACCAAAAACGGAATTTTTTAATAAAATATTTTCAAATTAAATCTAAGAACAAAAAGAAAAGATCATCTAACATGAGCAGGTTAGCTACATTTCAGAGATACAGGGATGATTAAAATTTTCAGCCTTAAATTATATTAGCAATGTTAAATATGCTTTCTTTTATTTGTTAACATGAAAGGCCAATATTTCCATATTAATATAGACATTATTATTTTCACATATGTGCCATAGTCTTAACTACTTTCCTGTGACATACAATGGTTTTTTACTGTTATTTTAAATACTACTACTATAACATTCAGATCATTTATTATTTGTACATTTAAGTGATATATTCGGTCATAGTCTTTCAAAATGTAATAAGCACTTGACAGCTCCAATGAATGAATTTTATTAAAATTTATAATTTTTCCAATATGGCTTTATAATTTCAAATACTTATAATGGCTGAGAATACATATGTAAAATGTAGAACATTATTAATTTATTTAAACTTAAATATACTAAAAGGAACAAAATGAACTCCTAGCATTGTTTCAATAATATATTTTTATAAATTTGCTGTTATTCAAAATAATAATATTGACTATTTGCATATCTTAAAAACAACTTACATAATCATGTAAATTTTTATCACTTTAAAAAAATTTTATTAACAAAAATATAATTATCATGCACAATAATCATTATGTTGCTCTGTAGTACCTGTGAAAATTGTAGGACAGTATGATTCACTTTGCAAATTATTTTTGCTTCCCTCTGAACTGCCAGTCAGGATAAGTTAAAGTTATGAGTAAAGAAATACCTAAAAATTATGTAGGTGGTATGTCTCATAAAAATACATAGTGATACTTTTATGAACTGACATTTTAGAAAAAAAAAACATTTAAAATAATGGCAGGCCTTTTCTTTTTTATAGATCATTTAATTCTATTTTATAGAAATATTTTAATATAATAATGTATATCTTTTATATTTATATTCAAGTTTTTCTAATTTTCTTCACTTCCCATTTAGTTTCATTTTAGAGTGGAAATTGTTAATTCCTTTTCATCTTTTTATCTTTTTGAAAATACAAAATAGTATGCTGAGAAAAATATATATGTTTCTATTAAGAAGTACTTTTTTAAGAAGCTGTACAGATAGATGAATCAGCAGTTAGGAATGCATACTGCCCTTGCTGAGGATCTGAATTTAGTTTCCAGCATTCAAATCAAGCAATTCTCATCCATTAACTCCATATCCAAGAAAATCAACATGTTCTCTGGACTTCATGAGCACCTGATCTTCCATGAGCACACACATAAACACACGCACACAAACATACTTAAAAATAAAAATAAATATTTCTCAAAAATAGCTTGTAAAGTGCAGATTTTAGAACTGATCTCGTGTGGGTTGCCAGAAAGAACAAGGAGGGAGAAAAGAAAATTCAAGGTCACCTTAAGCTCCATAAAAAGAGTTTATTTCAGAAAATCACAAAGAAGGAATCAAAGAGAGAAAGATTTTACTGAAAGGTTAAAAATCTAAGAGACTCTGAATACAGGCATTAACATATTCATTGTTCTATTTACAATCAGGTTCATTCCAAAATCTTTTCAGTGTTTGAAGTATGAAATAATCTGTTTTTTCATAATGAAAATTCAAGATAATGTTATCTGTGGCTCATTTTCTCAAATTTGTTCACAGAGCAAGCTGTTACTGATACATTTTAATTCTCTGTTCCTATAAATGTTATTTTATAATATTTTAAATGAAATAAAAATGGAAATTAAAGTGAAGATTAACATTTATATTTTTATTTGGTGGTTTTCTGTGCAGAAACTTTAACTTCATTGAGTGGTATTGCGTAATTCTTAATTTACCTTTTCAAATTCAATTACTGCTTGAATTTATGTAGAAGCAAACTTTTCTTTACTGCCCACCAGTTCCCAAATAACCAACATGGAGATTCAATATTAATTATAAATATTCAGCCAAAATTTCAGTCTTGCTACTAGCTAACTCTTACTTTTTAAACTAACCTGTATTACTTATCTATCGTCTCCCACATAGAGGTACCTTCTTTCAACTTGTCACATTCATTTTCCTTCTCTCTATATATCTATTTGTTGTTCCTTTGACTTTACCCTTCTTCTCCCCAGTGTCCTTAGTCCGATTCTCCCATGTAACCTTATCCTGTCCAGTTATTAGACAGTCAGCTTCTTTATTAAAGCAATCACAGTATAAAGAAATATTTGACATTTGTACCTTTTTGTCTAATTAAAAAGGAAGGTTTTAACTTTAACATAATAAAATTATATACAACAAAAATATTTATTAAGTAGAAATTACGGTTCAGTCTTCAGTCCATTTATATTTGGAAAAATTAGAGAAGATATTCTATTATTTATATTTGTGAGTTTAAATTTTTATATTTAATTCATATTTTATCATAACTAAGGAAAACTTTAAGTCTAATTATTTAGTATTTAATTCTGTCACAGACTCCAGAAAGATATAATGTTACCTCATAATAGTAACATCTGGCTATGTGGACAATCACCTTAGATTCTCCTGTAGAGTTGGGACATTCAACGTGATCCTACAGGACTAGTGTATCTGACAGACATTTTCTGAGAAGCAAGGTATTTTGAACAACTGTATGACCTTGTCTTGGCAATTTTGACAATCACTTTCTTTTTCATCTTCTTTGTTGAATTTGGACAGTATACTGTCAGCAATAGAGGTAAGGGTAGTTTACCCAAATGGTTAGCTTTTGCCCTAAAGAAATCCAGACAAATATAAAGTATTTTGAGATTAATAGTTGCTTCTTAGATTAGAGTAGAATCAATAATATACCCTGTTATCCTATCATTTTAAGTCCTTTATTTTTCATTTTAGAACAAGATCACTGAATCTAATCTCCTTTGTTCAACTTTTCTTAATCTCACCATTACCAATAGCAACTTATAACCAATACCCTTTAAATTTACATAATAGACATCCATAATCAGTATTGTGGGAATGTAGACTCATTCTCTAGGCTACTTCCTGTTACCTGGAAGCACTGGTATCTTTGGGAGAAATTTGAGATAATTAGAATAATAAAGTCCTGACTCTAGTAGTCTCTGAGGTTGGACCATCTCAGTCAGAAGACTTAAATTTGTTTTGAATGCTGGTTCACTGTTTTTACTGGTGTCTGATGCATTGCTCTGGAAATGTATAAAATTTTAAAGGTAATATACATAGTTTTATTAGTAGAAGTATATACTGGGCATTGTACACAAGTAATTCGAAGGTGATTTTTTTTTGTTGTTGTTGTTTTATGTTTGAATAGGTAAAAGATACATCACATGTCTTGTATTTCCTTTAGGTTTATTTTTCTGTTTGCAGTTAGGATTTTCAAGGGGTCTTTCCCATTAAAACCTGATCATAACAACCTGGAACAAATCCACAGCTCCTTATCTCCTGTGGAAATAAAAGCATAATATCTTCCCTGAAGCAACATACCCTTTGACTTCCATTTTGAAGTCAAGATATTTTTAAAATGTATATGTTGGTTTAGCCTAGTAGCTTTCATAATAAAATGTCTCTTAGTTTCATTAGCAATCAAATATTCAAAGACAACACAATGACATATGGGATACTTGCACTGTATACTTACCATTTATGAGGCATATTCTATTTCTTATTACTCTATTCCTTTTTTAAAGGACTTTACTTTGTTATTTTCAAGCTATTTTTTAATCCATGATTGTCCCTACCCTTTCACTTTTCTCTCCCAAGTCTATAAATATATTTCTTAAATACACTGTAAATCCATTTAGAAGCTTGTTCATCTGGATCTGTCTTTACCATACTGTCTCGTTAATCCCATGAGATAAATTTTAAACTGCTATGTCAAGTGACATTGATGTAATTTAGCTTAGTGCATGGTGTCTTGTAACTGGCTCCTTCCACAGGCAGCTTCTGGGGGTCATATATCTGTACTGCAGTCAGCAGATACTAAGAAGCCATGTTTGGCTCTGCTTTTGTGTATTCAAATTTTTAAGCTTTCTCAGATCCTATGTGGATGTATATGCCCCACTTTGATTTCCTAACCAAATGGCAATAGCAGACAGAATAAGGTTATGTAGAAAAACCAGGCTAAGGGCACTGGGAAGAAGAAAGGTAGAGTCAGAGGAGTCATGAGAACATACAGTGAGAGAAGAAAGAGAAATGTTCCATCTTGGGAAAAGACATCTCCATGTGGATGAGGGTAGATAAATAAATATATGGGTTAATTTAAAATATAAGAATGAACTAGTACAAGTTTGAGCTACTGGCTGAGCATTTATAATTAATATTGAGTCTTTATGTCTGTTATTTGGAAACTGGTGACAGGAAAGCAAACTCTGCCTACATTTATGCTTGAAGTTTGTAAATACACTTTTTTTTATACTTCCTATACACAACATGTAACCAAAGTTACAATTTTAACTTATTTAAATTGTAAAATTTGGTGAAGTTTATTATATTCACAATAACGTATAACCATGTCCAGGACATTTTCATTATTCAAAAAAGGAATCTTCAAACCTCTTCATTGCCCCCTTGTAAATTTTACTCCTCTGGACACTTTATATGAATACAATCATATAGTAGTAGGTGGTCTTTTTCTACTAAATTATTTACTAGATTATCATTCAATTTTCAATCCCCTTCTAACATGTATTATATTCTTTTCCTTGACCAAATAATATTATTTTTAAAGAATGTACCCCTTTATATTTATCTACACATCACATCAAAATACTAATTATTCCTATTTGGGGGTTATGATTAATAATACTCTATAAAACTTTTTGCCATTTTGTATAAATGTTTTTTATTTACTCAAGTATGTAATTAGTGTATTTCCTATAGCATAAGTTCTCTGTATTCTTTGAAGAAATACCTGAATATTTTTTACAACAGAGGTACTATTTGTACATTTAGGAATTACAAACATGATGTTTATAGAGCATAAATATTTGTTTCTCTGTATCATTACTGGAACTGTCTTTCTTTTAGCTAGTTTTGTAGTTATCCTAGTGAACATAATGTAGTATTTGTTGTTAAATCCTTAATTTACATATTAATTAATAATTTTATAAATGGTATTGTTTATATAAAATTAGTTAAACCATGCTACAAAACAGTCAAATGTGATATGACATCATACATGAAAATATGGATATTTCTGTAATAGATTTTAGAAAAAAAAATTCTGGCAAACTTAGAGATCTGATCTAAGGCATTGTTTGTGGCACAATATTTCACTTCTTATGTCCTATTCTTGTTTAATTTACAAATATAGTTATAAAAGAATTGAACAGATAGACTTCTATGCTAATGTACAGTCAATCTTAACCTTTCAAGTTCAATATTTAAAACAATTAGAAACGGGGAATAGTCATGCTTACTTACAACTTTTATTGACCTCAATTTCCATTAGAGAAAAACATATTATCATTGAAGACATATTTACATAATACTAATATATAAATTATTATTTCAGGTAAAGTAAACCCATGTAGCAATTTAACCCTACTGCACATATTTTCATTAAACTAAATGTCTTCCTGATGCATTTTGCTCCTCTGGAAGATGAAGCATAAAAAAGGTAAGACTAATAAAAACAATATAGAGGAATAGGAAGATAAAAAATTACATGAAAACTATATTTAGATTTTGCTTATATTTTATACCCATTTTAATTATTTTAAAACTTTGGTAGAAATTGTGCTTTTAATTACAAAATGATTCTGCCATTTTCTTATGAATTCTTCTACTTTGCCAATTGCATCTTTGATTTCACTAAGTAGAAAGATCCTTCTGAATTGTCAAGAATCTAGTCCTGAGTGTAACCAAGTTAGAATTTGCCAAGGTTTTGAGGATTCCTGGAAAAGCCTAAACAAAAAAAATCATAGCTATAATAGTTCTTACTTTCATTTGTGTAAGAGACAAGACTCTAGAATTAGTGGCAAGAAAATTTCAGCTTCTTTATTGAGTAAAAAAGCCACCTTCTCAAATGACCTAACTTGTCTTAGTTCTAGAAACAATGATGATCACAACTCTATGAAATAAAATTCAAATTTTTCAGAAGAACTGAAGCTAGTGTAATTAATTAAAGGGGTCTAAATGTAGGAAGCATACTCACTATACTGGCACATCCCAAGGAATACATTATATTAACAGACATATTATTTAAAGTACTATGTACCTTCTTTGATTTTAGTTTGTTTTTTTTTTCATAGTATTGAAACAAACCAAAAAATATTTATCTGAAACTGTCTTTTTTTTTCATGTTGACAAAAGCAACTTGGGGAAAAGGGGTTTATTTTAGCTCATAGCTCCAAGTTATAATCCATCATGTCAGAAGAGTCACAGCAACCAGTGTTTGAAACATTAGGTTGCATTGCATCCATAGTCAGGAAGTAACAAGGAATGAATTAGCACATGCTGCACTATAATAATTCAGAGCTTGTTTTCTCTGCTTTTACTGCCTAAAGAACAATACTATCTACAGGGGGCTAGTATTTTCACCTCAGTTAAATTAACCAAGATCATATCCCACAGAGAAGTCCATAGGCTGACCTGAGACAGACTAATTTATGCCAAGTTGACAATTAAAGCTAAATATCACAAATATGTTTAGAAAAACATTTTTTTAAAAAAATCCAAATTTATCATTGTATGTTCATATATTGTTTGGTTATATTATTCTATAAATGATAGCTAGATATTATTGACATTTTATGCAATATATTTAGATTTAAATCTATAATTCCTAAAAAATATGGCCTTGGATACAACAGACCCTTTAAAGTGTAAGTTATATTGTTTAGACATGCCAGGTTGTTATGTTTTTCGCCACTTATACCACTACTCTTCAAATTTCTGTTAAAAAGGCAAGCAGTGGAGTTTTAATAACCTTTGCAGGACTTCATTAGGTAGGCTACAACAGTAATGCTACATAAAAAAGAGAGGGGATAACTATCACTTATTTGATGGTGAAAGGTTTAAGGTTTGACTTCCTAACTGATCTCTTTAATGATTTTAATGATTTGCTGATCTTTTTGTATTGTTCGTCTTAAATTAGATTAAAATTAGTTTTGACGTATTATTTTTCAGACCAACTATTGTTTTTAGATCTGTGACACAGCAGCTACACGTAATTCTACTGTTGCCTCAGCTGCTGACTGCATCTATGCCACTGCAGCCTCAAGCTTAGGCCATTGTGTCTAGTCATCACTGACTGAGCTGCCTCCTTCTAGGAGACAAATGCTATTTCAATTAAGTCTCTATAAATTTATTTTTACAAATAATGACTTTGGAGCCAGATGTTGGGATGATAACCCAATAGCTCAGAGAAGCATAGAAAAAAGCCATATGACATTCTTCCATTGCTATAGGAAGCTTCTCTTCCATACCCTCCCCTTTTCCTTGTATTTAAATATTCCAAACCTTTTATTTATTTAATTCTGACATCAAAGAAACAACCCAAAAGAGGAATGCCACATTCGAAATCTCTTCCTATTACAATTTTTGTGTCCCTCTCTATATATTCCTGACTCCCTCTTGCTCTATAGCTACTTCCTGACAACTAGATGCTTGCTCTGCCTTTGACCAGTGGTTTATTTTATTTAATTCTGTTTACAGTAAACAGAGAGTTCTTGGATTAATGGTGTGTACTAGGGCTAGACTACACTACAACTTGAGGCATGTTTTTCCAGTAAATAATGCAATGTCAGGGTTCATATTGTGAGCAAATATCATGCAAAAATCCACGACAAAAAAGATAGCTCCAGAAGACATGGTAAAATCTTGGAATACGTCTAAAATGCACAGATTTGAAAATCACAGTGTAATTCCCACTCAAGACAATCAAGTCCAAAGCTACCTTGTTGGAGGTGGTATATGATATCAATTCCAATAGGAGGCACTTGAAAAAGGCAGAGCAAGGACTTGGAATACAGCTCAATAGCAGAGAACTTATATACTGTGCGCAAAAATCTAGTTCCAATCCTTAGTCCAAGGAAAGGAAGGAGAAAGAGAGAGATAAAGACAGAGAGACAGAAACAAAGAGGGGGAAGGGAGTAAGGGAGGGAAGGAGGGAGGAGAGAAAGAAAGAAAAGAATTTATGTATTCAAAATTGTACAATAGAAGCTGTGGATACAGATATTGAAATAGCTATTACATATATTTTTATTATAACAAGAGAGTGATGAATTAGAAACAATAACCCAATTTGTGTATAATTTACTTTTGAAGTCCATATCATTATACATCTTATTTCACAGCTTTATCTCACACAGTTGGAAATTTTGTAGATTACAAATTAGAAAAAAATATTATCCTTTAATATGATTTTAAGATATATACATTTTATTATAAAGAAATGTTTTAATACACTACTGAGAATATATTTGCAATGAAATTCACATGTTGAGATCAATCTATTTAAAATACAAGCAATATTTTTATTCAGATGCCTTGATCTATATAGAGATACTTTATTGGAAGATTTTTAGTAATCCTTTGTAAGATCATATTTAATCATATTTGATATGCATATGGTGAGAGTAAATATGACCAAACATTTATGCTTGTTATTACCTTAAGAAGCATTGAAAATAATTTTTTAAATTACAAATTGTTAATTATTTAGTATATATATCATGTAATTATCACAGAATCCTATTAGATAATACATGCTTTATATTTTTCAGATCACAAACTGAATATTACTGGAAGGGGCATTTAAGCTATTTAAAAATATAGAAATAAATAACACTTTAAATGTAATTTTTACTTAAATTCAGAATGAGAAACCAGAATCCAATATTAAGATTTTTTTTAAAAGAAATAAGGTTATGGAGAATGATTTTATCTACATGTAATAACATCAGAAGTCATTCAGAATGCATTCATGGTACTAATTTTGTTGTGGTTGATGTTATAATCTTAATGATATAGACACTTTCCCCCCCAAAGACTGATCTGGGGCCACCCCATATACTACTAATACTGTGTTTCACACAGAAGAATGATCTCAATAACTTCTTGTCAGATTTGTTGAAATCAAAGCAATTTTCCAGAAGAGATGAACTTGCATAAATAGTTTCCTTAGGTCAAGATCAAGAAAATTTAAAATCCGTATTTAAAATTGATTAGAAGAAGTCACGTGAATGACATTTGGATCATAATTATAAGGACAAAATAAAAGTATCTAAATTGGAATTTAATGAGAGCTTTTCAAGAACTTGTCCAGTAAAAGGAATAAAGTTCTATGAGAAAGTCAGTGAAGGAAATGAGTCGGAACACGCCTCTTTCTGTCTGGCTTCTCATTCTCCATCATTGCACACTTGCCTACTCTTTCCTTCTCATCTTAACTTAACAGCGAGTCCCCTATGACCTCTCTTCCAAAGAACTCATCAAATATATGCACCAATCTACTGCAGCCCAGTACTATATTATTCATGTTTCCTCTACATTTCCCCTATCTCACCTCACATGTCTGTCTCCTCTCTTTTCTTCTATTCAAGTAATCCAAACATTCTATTGTTTCTTCATCGATCTATTAGTTAATTCTTACATCTAAGACATAATCAGTGTTGGTCTGCTTATTCTGATATTTTCAACTCATTTTTAATTTTTTTTATTCTCTGAAAAATTGAAAAACCATTAGTTTTCAAAATTTGTTTCTAAAGCATAAATATTCTACAAAATTAATTAATGTTCCTCAAATCTTCACTGTCTCATGCCCAGTCAGAATATGGGATGTATGGTCCTCAGCAGACATTTTATTTGACCACAGCCTCCTATTAATATTCCTATAAATGGAAAATAGGTCCAAGATAATGTCTTAGAAAACCAAAATCAGTAATGTCCGGATTGGCACACAATAAAATCTGTCTACAATACTAATATATAGCATTATAATGAGCCATAAAAAGCCTTCTCTGCAATATTGTTGCTATTAAGATGTTTTACAAATGCATCACACATAAATTTATCAGAAGGACCATTTTTACAGATTCATTATTATTCCCACTTTTCAGGAAGAGTATAGTTTTTGCAGACTTGGACATAAAAATCTTTTGAGAATCCCCAAGTCATGAATTGAAATGATTACTATTTCAAGACTGTGTTCCTGCACTCATTAATGTTAGTCTGGGTAGGTTTCTAGAGACCTGGTGAGGATGAAGAGGTAATCTCTGAGCAATAGATTTCTCCCTCTCCTGTTTGGAGTAGATATTTTTTCAGCTCTTGTGACTCATAAAAGTGATCTTACCTGCTTATCCTAGTCTTAAAATTTTTCACGTTTAAGTGTGCTGATGGTATCTCATTATTTTAAAATAATGTAAAATAGTGTAAAAATAGAAATCCCTCTTATATGGTTTCTGTCATTTTGATGAGGTTTTTATTGATGAGAATTTTAAGATGGAGTAGCATCATTTTATGAATAAAATTCTTATTCTAGGGTTTTGTGTACTTTAATATCCTTATTTGAAATAAATTTCAAGTTAAAAACAAGTTGCAAAGTATTACATGGAAGCTTTGTTCAAGTTTTGTCCAAATATTATCAATTTACATAATCCTAGTGAAAGAGATTAGAATCTGTACTATGTAGGGTTTTCTAATAAAACAAAACAATAAAAACATGTTATAAAAGGATATTTACTAGCTTGGCATACTTGATAGGGAATGAATAATGTTAACAATGACTGCCTGCTTACTAATGAGGCAGGACAATTAGTAGCAGACCGGACCATGAACCTGAGTACCCCACAAATCAGAGTCCAACACTAAAATCCTGGAACTTTGCTGGAGCATTGCTGGTATTGAGTATATGATGGAAGGTCAAAGAAGATCGAGTCTAATATAATTGGTAGTGATAGTACATTAACTCAAAAATAACACGCAGACAGGCAAGAATATACTCTTTTCTCCTCATAGTTCTTTATAACAGAACCATGTTGCATGAATAAAGGAAACTCAGGGACAGGAGAAAGTCAGAGATATTAGAGAAAAACCAGTCAGATATCACCCAGCTGTCTTCTAGCTTCCTCAGTCTGGCTTCTCTTGGCCTCTTCTAACCTTCTATTTTTCTACTTCTGCTTTAAATACTCTCTTTGCTCAGTTAAGGCATGGCTCCACCACTGCCTGCCTAGGAGCCTGGAACTCCTTCTGTAAACTAAGATGACCTGGAACTCAGTTTGGATTAAGGGCATAGATCACCACTCCCAGGATACTCCCTGTGCTGGGATTAAAGGTGTGAATCACCACTCTCTGATCTTCCTAGATTGACTGTGGGTAGATCCCTCTGTTATCTCCAAAACTTTTGAATCTTTTATTAAATCCCCACAGAACCTCCAAAAGATGCTTTGCTCACAGAAGTCAGGTCTTCTGTCCTAAGTTAATTATCTTGAAATTCTCTCATAAACCAAGAATGTGTTTCTAAATCCCATCAGGTTGAATAGAACACCGTGAGATCACATGCTTTTAATTAATCTATAGGACAACTATAGGTTGACAGTTTTCAGTAAAGTATTATTATATTTTTATAAACTCCTATTTTGAATACTTGTTTTTAAACTGGTAATGCCAATTTGGGCAGATGTGAAACTAGTATGTAGTAAGATTAAGCTGGAAGAATTGTACCACTTTGAGTGAGACTTTAAAGTCCCTAGTTTTATCTTTGCTTCATGCTTTCTGATCCATTTGATGAACAACTTCTGTCCCATGCATCCATGTGTGATGAACTGCTCTGTCACTTTCCTTGCCATATTATATTGAGACTATCCAAAACTGAGCCAAAGGAGATCATTTCTGCCTTAAGTTGTCCAGATACTTTGTTCTGAGACAGAGAAAATACTACAAATACTATATTCATATGCTAATAGATTGATTATATTTATCCAATGTTTTATTTGCATCATATTTACTTTGTATTGCAAGGGAATTTTGAAATTGAAAATATTTGTTTTCATATTTTAAGTAAAATAAAAATATATTTTCTGTGATATTCTAATTTTCAAAAAAATAACACTTTCTTTCACTTGTCTAATAGATACTCTAGTTGATTATTTTCACTGCAAAGGCCAATTATAACCCTTGTATAATTAGAGATTAGCATGTCTTTGTTTTTTGAAAACTGAACTAAGAAATTCCTAGTAGACTTTGATACAAATCATTGCACAGGAAGCAATGTATAATATATCCAATTCACAGTATAACTGGGCTTAGAAATCGGCTGCAAACTGAAGTATGCTAGCTCTGTTCTCTATCTCTGTGTGTTTTTCACTCTTTCTCACTCATTTTTAGTTATAAAAATGCTGTTATCAAATACTTAACAGGCTCTATCTCTCTGTATACATATAAGCATGAATATACTTATACATCTATGTAACATACACATACTTATTTTGTGTATGCACACATACATCTATACTTTTAAAATAACTATGTATGTATGTATGTATGCGTGTATTTTTCTATTACTTAAAAAGTTTTCTCCCTTACAAATGCACATCAAAACAAATATGGGTAAGTTCTTTTCAGCTATGTTCTTTTTGTAGCTTGAAAACTTCCTTTTATGATTCTTACTTTGTTCAAACTCCAAATGAAAAGTTATCAAATTATGCATAGCATGGGAGAGCATAAACTGTGTGTTTGGATTGTGAATACAAATCAATTTCTTTACGTTATGTCATTTAGCTCTCACTAATCCATCGGGTTTGTATCATTTAGTGTTTGTTATGGGACAAGTGAATATAGCCACAGCAAATACAGTGATTTATATAATAAACTTTCATTTGCTAACATTTATATGAAAACTTTTACTTAAACCAGGCTCAGTTAGGTTGGTTATCTCTACTCTACATGAAATTATTTGGCTTCTTTCTCATGTCTGGATCCTCAGCTAACTTGACTTAAATTTCCTTCTTTTGTAGACCTTTATCTTTAGGAATCTAGTGTGATCTCATGCTTATGCTGGCAAAGTGTTTCTCAGAAGCAGAAAGAAAAGAAGAATACCTAATATAAAAATCCTTTCTAATCTCTTTGTTTTGTGCCACTTTCACAAAAGCAAGTTTCACAGACAAACCCAGTGAATTAAGAATTACAGTTTATATTGTTTTAGAAGCTTTAATATAAGACATGGATATAAAGGTGGTAGAATTAATGATTTCTTTATAAACTGTTATACTGATCCAGGAAATTAATTTACTTCAAAATAGAGGTTAACTACTTTGGACAAAAAAAGACATATGCATGTATTTTACCTGGCCAGGATTATAATCAGCATCTTCATAATAAGGCCAAGAAAATGAGATCAGAATATGGCTAAATTTGTCTACATGGATTCAGTTCTTTTTTTAAAAAAATACAATGACTTCAAAAGACAGATTGTGAAAAATATATAGTAAAATCACATATATAAAATAAACTTTTTGGTTGTCATTTGTAGTGGATTTATGATGTTACATTGTAAATAATTGTCATGTCTATGAGTTTAATAAAAAGCGCTGATTGGCCAAAGGCAGAAAGGAAGTTTGGGTGGGGCTACTAGACTAAGAAAACTCTGGGAACAGGAAGAGCAGAGCAGAAATGCCACAGAGACTTCAGAGTTTCCAGCCAGACAAACCAGGAGATGCAGAGGACAACTATACTGCTCTGAGAAAAGGTACCGAGCCCCATGGCTAAACAGGATAAGAGACATGAGTTAGTTTAAGGGTAAAGAGTTAGCAAGTTATATGCCTAGGTCTTAGGCTGATCAGCCTAAAATTAATGTAAGCATCTGTGTGTCTCTGCTAGTCTGTGGGTCTATACCTTGAGGTTAGGCCCAAAAGTCCAGGTCAGAAACTTCTTACTACAGTCATCTAATTATGGTTTGATATAATAATTTTGTCCTTCTATAATACACTTACATTAAAATGTTGATATACTTATATAATTCAGAAAGACACATTGGTAAACAAGGAAAAGAGCTCCATAAAAATTTATATTAATTGTAGTTATAACTGCTACAAAAATAGAAATGTATTCTAACTTTCCTTTCCTGAGAGTTGCCTTTTGTCTGGAGTTTTATGTGTATTGTTTTTGCTTGAAAGGTACAGAGAAGCCAATGTTGTGCTTTTACAGTAGTTAAACAGAAGCAGTATTTTCTCTGTAAACATTGTTTTCCTGCATGAAGGTGGGTAATATAAACACAGTATGTGATTTATGTTGTATAATATTTATAAGATATAAATCCTGTAATTTGATACACCATTGAGACAGAGGTCACTATGAGGTCAGTATGATGATATACTTTTTCTTGGTATTCAAACTTGAAACAATAATACTTCAAATTTGAACATTCCATTTTCACTATGTCTACATTCACTTAGGAAGAGAATAAAACTCACTAGTGAGGGCAAAATCAATTGCTGACTTTCTGGAGCTGCATTAAGTTTGACTTACCAGTAGGATATCATTATATCCTTTAGAACCCTGCTGGTGTACCCATTAGCTCTATTTTCAACATCAGGGTCAAGCCTTCACTATTTCATAGTTTTTAGTTTTATATACTATATAGGAATGTCCTTAATTTTTGAAGTAGAATTGCATATAGCATATATAAATATGTTGACATTCCATTAAGATCATTAGTAACAGAGAAAACTTTAAATATCATAGCCCAGAATTGACTTTTGTATGACCCATTATGTGGCTATTTAGTTTATGGTCTCTATAAAATTATTTTAGTGGTTTTTAAAGTTAAAATTGTATGTGTAACTTCATTCAAGTGAAATAATTTATTCTCTTTTCCTTATACAATCACATGTAAAACATGTGACTTAATGATTCTGTGTTCTTATGAAAAGAGAATAATATTAAAAGGGGAATAGTTTTCCTTTAAGGGCAAGTTGGATGGTATTGTTTGAGCAATTTCTTGGATTCTCATAACCAATAGTTCAAAGGGAGATTTCCTGTGTTTGGAATTTGGGTTTTGTAATGTGTCTTTGAGTGTGTGTGTGTGTGTGTGTGTGTGTGTGTGTGTGTGTGTGTGTGTGTGTGTGTGTGTGTAAATCTTTAATACACTTTTGTAGTAAGAGGTTTCTGGCCGGGACTTTCAGGCCTAACCTCAAGGTTTAAGACCCACTGACCTGCAGTCCCACAGAGACAAACAGATGCTTTCAATAGTTTTTGGCTGATCAGCCTCAGGCTCAGACATATAACTTGCTAACTCTATACCCTTCATCTAATCCATGATTCTTCCTGTTCAGCCATGCGGCTGGGTACCTTTTCTTAGAGCAGCATAGTTGTCCTCTGCTTCTTCCCGCTTCTCTCTGGCATTATCTCTGGCATTCTGCTCTGTGCTTCCTGTTCTCAAGAGTTTTCTTAGTCTGATAGCCCTGCCCACACTTCCTGCCTGCCTTTGGCCAATCAGTGCTTTTTATTAAACCAGTGGGTGGGACAATTATTTGCAATGAAACAACACAATCCCCTACACACTTTAAACGTACTTGATATAGCTTTTTCAAATGTCCATTGTGCTATTTATTTTGCTTTCTTCCTTGCCCAGTATGTTGCCCTTATACCCCTCTCTAGTTATATTCAAACACTTTTCCTACTTTCTTCTCCCTTTAGAGCTTCTTCTCTCCCATCTTTTGTGTCCCCTTTCTACTTTCTTTGCAAACTCTATATATATTCACATCCAAAAATATGTTATAATTCATAAATGTTCATGGTGAAGGAATCATAGACACTTGGGAAGAACCTATTACTGTCATTCTTCTTTAACATAATATATATTATATTTTTTACTGTATTATAAATATTTATCCTTCTATCCAGATAGCTCTCATCTCTGATCAAACAAACTTAATTTTACTGTAGAAAGGAGCTTCTACCAAGATCAGTAACTAGTCAAAATACACATAGTAGATGAATATTGGATTTTCAACACTAATTTACATATCTAAAATGCAACATCTACATTTAAGACTTAGATAACAAAATGAAAAAAGGAAAAGAAAGATGGTACAAACCTGATGACTTGGATACCTGATGCTAGATACTATTTTCTAGACTTGATATCATTTCTACATATATGAAATTCCAACAAAAGTTGTTTAAACAAGGCTAACATAATGACAACATTGGTTAACATCACAATGTGGACAGAAAAATTTCAGAAGGCCTTATTTCTCAATAATAAGAAACTATAGGTGATCAATGGCAATTGCAAAAAGAAGACTTAGATTTCTCCACAGATGAGTCCCCTAATAGATAGTACAATCAATCCTATATTGTCAGGCTAAATAACCTATCAACATTAAGCAACATTATGGCCTTTATAGGTTTTATAGAAACATGTATAAGAAAAGTAATTGTCTGAAAAGGCATAATTTCAGTTCTGACATTTTAAAGACTTGATTAAAACCTTAAGAAACCAATTTTGCCGGTTGTCTATGGACCCATATATATTCTTATTTTAGAAATCAGAATTTCCTCTGGTGCAATCATAGAAATGCTTCCCTAATGATACTGTGATACCTAACAGTCCATTATAGTGTATAAAATAATTATTATTATTTAACAATAAATACTAAGAGCCCAATGAAACTTTTTTTAAAATTATTTCAGAAATATTGGCATAGCTATGAGCATCCTATTACAATTCTAAAAGTTAATTCTAAGCAAAAAATCTTTACAAATACACAATTCTTTTACATCATCTTTCTAGGAAAAAAATCTAACCTTTTTTTAAACTTATTATGTAAGTTGAATACAGTTGAATATAGTAAGCATTCTAAATTTTATCACAAATTGAAAAAGTAAAACTCACAAAGAATTGGATTAAGTATGCAACATTAATGGAACATAAATATTTCTTTCATAGCCAATGACATCATTTAATACTAATACCTCATTGCTAACATTACAATGGCAGTTACTATCCTTCTCATTTTTACAAATAATGAACAAAATCTTGAGAGGACTAAACATTGTAACTATAATCTATGACAATAAATTGATAAGAAGTTACAAAGACTTGAGCTCATATTTCTAGAAAAAATACTGATAACCCATTCTCTGAATAAACATAGACTTTGGATATGAAATAATGATGGAACACTTCAGAGTAAAGATGTATGTGGTGATATAATGTGTAGGCTCCAAAGAAATAAAGATTGCCTGAGGATCAGAGGACACAGCCAGCCACAGAGTTAGCCATAGAGGTCAGGGATTTCATGACACACATCTTTAATGGTAGAAATCTGGAGGATTAAAGTTTTGCAAGTTCAAATCCACATTGGGTTTCATGAGATTTATCCAGTTCAGGAGAGAAACAGGGACAGGCAGTGGTGGTACACAGCTTTAATCACAGCATGTGGGATCCCATGCCTCTGCTCACAGTACTTGGAAACACACATGCCTTTATTTATTTGTTTATTTTATTAAAATATAAATCGATAAAAATCTCCATATACTCACCACTGTTTCCCCTTCCTCTCCTCTTTTCCGTCCTCCCCAAGCTTTCCCTCACCTCAGTCCCCATCCAGTTCTCAGAGAAAGTAAGGGATCCCAGGGTGAGTCAATTGGGTCTGGACTATCCATTGAGGTAAGACCAACTCCCTCCCCCCAGTATCAAGGCTGGGTTAGATGTTCCCCTTTAGGGGATGGGCTCCAAGAAGCCAAGCATAAATCTCTAGTCCTACTGCAAGAGGCTCCATAACCTATACAAACTACTCATATCATTTGACTTTCATCTATATTCAGAGGGTTCAGTTCTGTTCCATGAAGTTTCCTCAGCCATCATTTCAGATCTAGTAATCACTCACTAGCTCCAGTCAGTTATCTAAGTGAGTTTCTTCATCAAATATCTCTTTCTTTGTTCTCTTTCTCTGTTTCTGTCCCCATTCCATCCTCCACCATCCCATTCTCTTATGCTCTCTTCCTACTCCCCCTTCCACCCTCCCAGAATCCCAATGTTCTTAGAAGGACCCATGGATGTCTCTCTTAAGTTTCTTTTGTTACCCTAGCTGCTCAGAGGTTGTGGTTTGTAGCCTAGTTTTCCTTTGCTTTACATCTTAAATTCATTTACAAGTGAGTACATAATATTGTTATCATTCTGGATCTGTTTTTATCTCACTCAGGATGATATTTCGTAGATTCATCCATTTGTCTGCAAATTTCAGGGTGCCATTTTTTTTTTACTGCTGAGTAGTAGTACTCAATTATATAAATGTACCACAAGTTTTTAATCCATTATTCAAATGAGGGACATCTAGATTGTATCTGGGTTCTGGCTATTACAGATAATACTGCTATGAAGATAGTTAACATGCTGGAGGTAAATTCGAACGCAATTCTTCACACATCTCAAAAGACAATACTCAATTTCATATGGAAAAACAAAATAAACCCAGGATTACCAAACAATTCTGTTCAATAAAATAATTTCACGAAGCATCACCATTCCTGACTTCAAGTTCTACTATAGAGAGCTACAGTAATAAAAAACATCTTGGTGCTGGCATAAAAAAAGAATTGTGGATCAATGGAATTTGAATTGAAAACCCTAACATTAATCCACATACCTATGAACACCTGATTTTTGACAAAGAGGCCAAAAATATACAATGAAAAAACATAGCATCTTCAACAAATGGTGCTGGCATAACTAGATGGTGATATGTGGAAGAATGCAAATAGATCCATCTCTATTACCCTGCACAAAACTCAAGTCCAAGTGGTTCTAAGACCTCAACATAAACCCAGTTACACTGAGCCTAATAGAATAGAAAATAGTCTTGAATTCATTGGCACAGGAGACTACTTCCTAAATATTATAGCAGTAGCACAGACACTGAGAGCAACAATTAATAAACAAACCCCCCTGAAACTGTAAATTTTCTGTAAGGCAAAGAACATGGCCCATAAGACAAAACAACAGCCTACAGAATAGGAAAATATCTTCACCATCCCTACATCTGAAAAAGCACTGATATCTAAAATATATAAAGAAATCAAGAAACTAGAGGTCAAAAATCTAAATAATCCAATTAACAAATGGGATACAGAGCTAAATAAGATATTCCTGAAAGAAGAATTTAAAATGACTATAAGACACTTTAAGAATTGCTCAATTTTTCATGTGCTGCACATATGAATGACTGAGTGAGAATGTTAGATCCCTGGAACAGGAGTTATGAGGACATTTGTGAGCTGCCTTGCCTTGTGAGTGTCAGAAATTAAACTCAGGTCCTCTGGTAGTACAGTCAGTGTTCTTAACTCCTAAGCCATCTAAATGGCTGACTGGAGAAAAATATTGGGAACTTACTGAATCACAAATAGCCACTGAGAACTCTTCAGGGAAAGGAACTAAACCCTCCAAAGGTAGATGACTGTTGAATGGCATGGACAGTATGTAGAACCTCTTGAAGTAGGATCAGACTATTTTTCTGTGCACAAACTGGCACCTAACCCAGTCCTAATGCCGGGATGAAGGAATTGGACCTACCTCAAATGGATAGACCAGACTTAAATGACCCACCTTTGGACTTCTTGCCCTCCTTGGCGAATGGATGGCGGGATGGGTGATGGAGTACAGGGAGGGACTGGAAGAGTCTGGGAGGAGGGAAGGGAGGCCAAGCAGGGATAGATATGGAAAAAAAACTTGTTTAAAATAAAAAAGTAAAGTACAAGAAAAACTTGCTCAGCATCCTTAGCCATCAGAGAAAATCAAATCAAAATACCTCTGAGATACCACTTTACACCTCTCAGATTTGTCAAGATCAAAAACACTGATGACAGCCAATCCTGGATGGAATGTGAACTAAAGGGAATCCTTCTTCATTGCTGGTGGGTATGTAAACTTATACAGACACTTTGGAATTCAGACTGATAATTTTACACACACACGCACACGCACACGCACACGCACACGCACACACACACACACACACACACACACACACAAAATCCAAACCAAAAACCAACAAGAACTGGAAATTAATCTACCCAATGATCTAGCAATACCACTATTGGGCACATGCATACAATGCCTTTAATTCCAGCACTAGGAAGTTTGGAAAAAGAAGTTCAATGGGTAAGCAGAGAAAGGAATATAAGGGAGGAAGAGATAGGATTTTCCTTTTGAGCTGAGGAGTTAATTGGCAAGGTTAGAAGTAGCTGTAGCTTATTCCTCTGTCTCTCTGATCTTTTAACACTTGCCTGAATGTCTGGCTTCAAGATTTTATTATTAATACCAATTAGGATTCATGTAATAGAGGAGTATGTGGATGCATTTATCTGTTCTTCTAAGAAAAGAGACAAGAAACACAGAAGACATTTAAATAAAACGTTTTGTGATGACTCCTCATTCTTGCTGTGAGCTATGGCTTTGCTGTACTAAGAGCTATATTAAAAGTATTGATTTGAATTTGATTCTCTAAACATACCCACCAGGTGGTGTTACAATATGGTTTCTTGGTCCCAGGAGGCCAGAGATCCAGACCCAGAGACCTGCCACTCAGACCACTTAGCTGCCTGCCGCTGCTTAGGCTCCCCGGAAAAATGACTCAGAATCTTACACCAAGTTCTTCCTGTTTTTCCTATGGCTCAGGCACATTTCTAGATAGCTATTTCATCTTACCTTAACCCATTTTCATTAATCTGTCCTGCCACATGGCCCATGGCTCACCTGTGTTACTTATATGTTTCTTCTTTCGTGGCTGGGTCAATCTGTCTGACTCTGTCCTCCTTCTCCTAACTATTCTGATTCCCCACCTACTTCTACAGTGCCTGCCATTGCCAAAACAGCTCCTTTATTTAAATATTGATATACACAGCATACAGAAAGACATTCCCATATCATCTCCTCATTTCTGTCTAATCAAAAAGGAAGGTTTCAATTTTAACATAACAATATTACATATAACAAAATAGCTATCAAACAAGAATTACAATATCTATTTGCATTTAGCAAAATTGAAGAAAATACTCTATCATCTACATTATCCTTATGAATCTAAAGTTTCATATCCAATATATTTTATAAAATAACTAAGAAAAACTGTACCTATAACTATTTAATCTTCAACTACATCAAAGACCACAGAAAGAAATAATATTTACCCAAGTAAACTGGAAGTGCAAGTAACTTCCAAAATCTACAAATGACAGAGATGACATCTATCTGCCTGAAAGTCACCCAAAGTTTTTTTTTTATAAAGTTGGGGCACCCATCTTCTGCCTAAAGGCCCAGAGTCTCTTTTCATTTCAGTGAAGCAGGAAATCTGCTCTGCCCATTCTGGTATAGTTCATCAGTAGCTTCTCCTTGAGTCCTAGAAATAATTGATAGTTTTCTCTGCAAAGCAGGAACCTGAATGACCACCTCGGCTTGTTGTGCCAAAGTTCAGAGATCATTTTCCTGTAGAACCTGTATGTTCAGTTTAAACAATATACTGTAAAGCAGTCAATACAGGAACAGGTTCTTGCCACAAAGAAAGTAAACTCCATATGGAGTTTCTTCAATGCCCATTTTTCTTTTGAAGTAGATTGTTGCTGACAGGAGCAGATCTGTCTCACTGTCCAGAAAAGTCTAAGTTATTAAAATAATTTTAAATGCTATATTCTATAGGTCTTAGAAGTGTTTGAAGATTAACTTTCTAATTGAAATATATATTTGTATATCTAACAAAGCCTAATGTAATTATAAGTTTGGTTTTCATAGGTGACTATTAATCTGCATTTCTTAATTATACCTTAAAATTTTAAATGAATTGTATAACATCATATCTTAAACAAGAGTAGAAAAATACATATAGCATAACAAAATTGACCCTATGTTTGTATTAAAAAACCAAAATCCATACAAATGTAAAACATTTTGTGATTAACAGCTAACTTTTTAATTAAATTAAATAATCTAATTTTTAAAAATCACTCATATATCATATCCCCGTTAGTTCTTAGAAAGAGATTAACTATGACCATTAACCATTTATAATGAAAACAAACATTTATAAACACTATTTTGGGAATTTGGGTGTAGATTTCCATTACTACTTCCTGCTGATTAAGGGGCATTGACAATTTTTCTGGTTCTTGGGACTGGATAATCTTAGTTTGGAGCCCTGAAGCTGATGTGACCATCTCCTCCCACTGGAGAATTTTCATGTGGTCTTGCTTGATGAAACCATAAGAGCCTGGAAGCAATCCACAGGTTCTCATCTTCTGTGGAAACAAAAGCAGAATTCTTCCAAAGCAATAAATACTTAGACACAAATTTCAAAATCAAGATACCTTTAAAATATATATTCTTGTTTAACTTAGCAGACTTTGCAATCATTGTCTTTCTGCAGTTAGCTCATTAACAGTTAAAAAATTAAAAGAAAACACAATAATAACCATAATCCAGATTCTGTGTCTATTTTCCATCTTTATGTGCTTTATGCTTTTATTACTCAATTTCTCTTTTTTTACACACTTTCTCTACCTTCTTTCTTTTCTCTCTGATGACTATGTACATTTTACACACATTGTATTGTAACCTGTTTACAATTTTTTTCATCTGAATCTGTTTCATTGTGAATCCTTAATCATCTTCCAACCAGGAGCCACATAGATCTTGCAGAAAAGGCTGAGTCAAAAGTTTTCTTAAAGGGGTCACATCTCTGTTCTCTGCCAGCAAACAGAGAAGACTCAAGAAAATGCTGCTACTAATAAACTGTCTTAGACTTCATTTCCTTTTTGTTCAATATAAACGTAAACCTTAAATCAATGACATGCTACTGAGTCTTCTGTGAGACTTCAGGAACAGGCCTGGCAGCAGTTTACACTCCCTGCCTCCAGTCTGCTGGTGCCATTTTGAAAGTGGTCTGAATACCACACTATCTCTATACATTGACCCACTTCAGATACACAATTTGAAAGCTGCTACTGGCTCTGCTTCTGCTCTAGAACCCTTTTTTAAGGTCTCTCAGGCTTTATGTGGGTATTTGGCCCACACTGGGATTCCATCTGTTGCAATAAGATTTCTGATCCTGTCCAGACAGAGGTCTAGACCCACAGACCTGCAATCCCAGACTGCTTAGCTGCCCCCCACTGTTTAGGCCCCCAAAATGATTCAGACACTTATATTAACTTCATTCTGTTTAGCCTATGGCTCAGGTGCATTGCTAGCAAGCTATTTCATCTTAACTCAACCCATTTTCATTAAACTGTCTGCCACATGGCCCGTGGCTCACCTGTGTCTCTTACAAGTTTCTTCTTTGGCAGCTGGGTTTAATCTGTCTTTGACTCTGCCCTCCTTCTCCTAACTATTTGGCTTCCCCATCTACTTCTTCTATGGTGTCTGACATGGTCAAAACAGTTCATACGGGCAACATAGACTTTGTTGCTACTTCTCTAGTGCTGTAGAATAAAAATAATAATAATAGATACAACATCATCAAATGAGCATGACTGAATTCTTGTCAACTATTGTTTAAATTCAAAAATAAGGATAAGCTTGATGGACTAAATTTTGCTGACCTCTAAACTAATATATATTCATATATTGTGTATAACATGACATATATAGTATATATTATACTAATATATAATATTTATAATGTAAAATATGAACATATATAAATTATAAATGAGAATATTTAGCTAGCAAATTTTAATAAGACATGTACATATAATTTTTTGTTTTTTAAATATTATTTTTCATTTAAAAAGTCATCTCCTGTTACAATGTGTTTTCTTTGGTCCCAACCTGCCTGAGGCCCAGACCCACAGACCCTGTAGCCCCAGACCTCTTAGCTGCCCACTGTTGCTCATGCTCAGGGCCCAGAATGACTCCAACGCTTATATTAACTTTATGCTGTTTGTCTATGTCTCAGGCACATTGGTAGCTAGCTCTTAAATCTTAAATCAACCCATTTCTATTAATCTGTCTGCCACGTGACCCGTGGCTCACCTGTGTTCCTTACATGTTGATCCTTTGGGCTTCTGGTTCCTTCTATCTCTGACTCTGCCCTGCTCCTCCTACCTATTCTGATACCTCCCCATACTTTTTCTATGGTGCCTGTCATGGGTCAAAACAGCTCCTTTATTTAAATATTGCTATTCATAGCATACAGAAAGGCATTCCCACATTACTTCCCCCTTTCTGTCTAATAAAAAAGGAAGGCTTCAATTTTAACAAAGCAAAATTACATACAACAAAACAGCTATCAAGCAAGAATTATAGTTATAATACCTAATCTATTTGTATTTAGCAAACTTAAAGAAAATACTCTTATCAACCTTATCCTTATGAATCTAAAGTTTCATACATACCTTAAAATAACCAAGAAAAACTAAACCTATGACTATCTAATCTTTAACTACATCAAAGACCACAGAAGGATATATTTACCCAAGTAAACTGGAAGTGCATGCAACTTCTAAAATCTAGAAATGATAGAGATGACACCTATCACCCAAAGTTCTTTTATAATGTTGGGGCATCCATTCAGCTTACAGGTCCAAAGTCTTTTTTCATTTTAGTGAAGCAGGAAATCTGCTCTGTCCATTCATTAGTCGCTTCTCCTCAAGTCCTAAAGAATGTCTGACAGTTTTTTCTGTAAAGCAGGGATCTGAATGACTATCTCAGCTTGTTCTGCCAAAGGTCAGAGGTTACCTTCCTATGGAACCTGCATGTCCAGTTTAAACAGCATACTGTCAAGCAGTCAATATAAGAACAGGTTCATGTCCAGTGGCTTACCAATGCCACAAAGAAACTAATCTCCATATGGAGTTTCTTTGATGCCCATTTTTCTCTTGAAGTAAATTGATGTTGCCAGGAGCAGATCTGTCTCATTGTCCAGAAAAGTCTAAGTTCTTAAAACATTTTAAGTGCCATATTCTGTAGGTCTTAGAAGTGTTTGAAGATTACCTACCAAATTGAAATATATCTTTGTATACCTAAAAATCTAACTAACATGCATTTCTTATTTATACATTATAATTTTAAATCAGTTACATAAACATCATATCTTAAACAAGAGTAGAAAAATACATACAGCCATAGGAGAATTGACCTTAAATTTGTATCAATAAACCAAAATCTATACCAATGTAAAACATTTTGAGATTAACAGCAGATTTTTGGATTAAAGTAAATTCAATAATCTAATTTTTTAAAATCACTCATATGCCATATCCTCTTTTTCTTTTTAGAAAGAGATTAACTATGACCATTAACTAGTTATAATTAAAACAAATATTTTGAAACAATATTTTGGGAATTTGGGCTTAGTTTTCCATTACTACTTCCTGCTGATTAAGGGGCGTTGAAAATCTCACGGGTTCTTGAGTCTAGTCTTGAAGCTGATGTAGCTATCTCTTCCCATGAGAGATTTTTTCAGGGGGTCTTAGTTGATGAAACCATATTTGCCTGGAAGTCATCCACAGGTTCTCATCTTCAATAGAAACAAAAGCAGAACTCTTCCAAAGCAATAAATCCTTAGACACAAATTTCAAAAACAAAGTACCTTTAAAATATATATTTTTGCTTAACTTAGTAGCCTTTGCAATTGCAATCCATTGTCTTTCTGCAGTTAGCTCATTAACAGTTAAAAAATTAAAAGAAAACACAATAACAACCAAAATCCAGATTTTGTGTCTATTTTCTATTTTATGTGGCTTATTATATTTTTATTACTCTATTTCTCTTTTTAAAGACTTTCTCTATCCACTTTCTTTTCTCTCTGACACCTATGTACCTTTTACACACATTGTAACCCACTTACAGGTTTTTATTTTTATTTGAATATGTTTTCTTGTGAATCCTTAATCATCTTTCAACCATAAGAGCTTTTAAAAGTACACTCTCTTAAAGAGCCACGTAGTTTTTGCAGTTAAATCTGAATCATTAAGTTCTCTTAAAGGGACCGCATCTGTTTGTGGCCAGCAAACAGAGCAGACCCAAGAAAATGCTGCTACTAAGTATCTGTCTTTGTTTCCTTTTTGGTCAAAATAAACAGAAACCTTAAACCAATAGCATGCTACTGAGTCTTCTGTGAGATTTTAGGAAATAGCCTGATTGCAGCTTATACTCTCTGCCACCAGTCTGACTGCTCCATTGTAAATGTGACTGGATGTGGAGCTTTCTCTGTACAATGACCCGCTTCAGATACACAATTTGGAAGCTGCTCTGGCTCAGTTTCTGTGCTAAAACCCTTTTTAAACTTTCTCAGGCTTTAAGTGGATATTTTGCCCCAAGTTGGGCACCATCTGTTACAATGTGTTTTCATTGGTTCCAAGCTGCCTGAGGCCCAGACCCACAGACCCTGCAGCCCCAGGCCTCTTAGTTGTCACTGTTGCTTCTGCTCAAGCCCCAGAAATGACTCAGATGCTTATATTAACTTCATGCTGTTTGGCCTATGGCTCAGGCACATTGCTAGCTTGCTCTTACATCTTAAATCAACCCATTTCTATTAATCTGTCTGCCACATGGCCTGTGGCACACCTGTATTCCTTGCATGTTGCTCCTTTGGGACTCACCTGTGTTCCTTACATGTTGATCCTTTGGGTTTCTGGCTCCTTCTGTCTCTGACTCCACCCAGCTCTTCCTACCTGTTCTGATTCCTTCTCCTACTTTTTCTATGGTGCCTGTCATGGGCCAAAATAGCTCCTTTATTTAAAGATTGCTATTCACAGCATACAGAAAGGCATTTCAACATCAATCTCCATCAATGTTTCCCCCTGCTCCCTCCCTTCTTCCCTCCCTATCCCTCCCAGCCAGCCTTTAGCCTCACCCTTCCCCATCTATCCATCCCCTCCCCCAAAAGTGCTATAAGTCCCAGGTGGGTCCACTCCAGGCATATCCTATTCACTCATCCCAAAGTCAATGCTGGGCTGGGTGTTCCTCTGCAGGGAATGGTCTCCAAGGTGCCTGCCCATGAACAGAAACACAGTCTTATTCTATCCCTTATGACTCCACACACTCATTGCAGTCAAAGGCCACTCACCCCCAAGAGGACTCAGCTTCCCCTCCTAATGGATCTCCAGTTGCCATTCCAGCTTCAATGAGCTCCCACAGAGCTCCAACCAGCCATAACTGTGGGAACCTTTCTCATAATCCCTATCCCTCTGCCATACAGACTCTCCTTCCCTGCTCTCAGCAGGACTAGGAGCTGTGCTAGTACATGTGATTTTTAACCCTGATATAGTTGAATACATATCAAAATATCTAGTTTTTGAATCCAATACATATATTATACTTAATCTGGTATAACTATTTTATTGATATTTATTTCAAACAAGTCATTTAAATGAAGTGACATCATTCTATTTTGAATTGATTTAAATATACAAATTTGTCCGTGCTTTAGAATAAACTTGGGAACAAGCCTTTGAAAAATATTCTAAATTGTGTCAAATAAATTTGACAAACCCATGCAAAATTTGACTGTGCTACTGCCTATATATACTGTCACATGTAATAGTGCATAATATTAAAGTTATGAAGGTCTGATATTATTTATGTGATCACGTTGTCAGTCATAATTAATTTCAAAGAATGCAAGATTGTGAAAATAAACATTTATTTAGATATACCATAGACAGTAATTGAGTCACAAATGCCTAATAGCAAAATGTTATCATATTTTTCAAACACTATTTAATCTGTAATTGTGTAGAGATGTACAATGTATAATTGAAATATTTTATTTTCTTATATCTACACAATTCTTTATTTTTATTTAGGAACTAGAATCGGTTCTCCTTCCCTCTTTCTTCTACTTATATCTCTCCCTTCTTCCTTTGTCTTTTTCTCTAGTTTACTACATGGCTTATTCAACTATGGATTGCAGTATTAAAGCTTTTAAAGTATTTGTTTAACAGTAACCCACTAGAAATAATTCTGGTATTTTGAATACCCATCAAAAATTAGATTTTATACAAAACAAAAACAGAAAAATAATTATAATTAATAGGAAAAAATAAAACTATATTTTTTGTATAAATCCACAATCTATTTAATAAGAAATTGGTACAAATTTTAATGCAAAATTGTTCTAAAGCCATTTTTGGAAAAAAAAAGTTTGTTAAAATTGAAAGATCAATTCTGTCAGGGTAATATTTTTAAGCTAGTCTGACTTAAGATATCAAAATAAAAATAATATTATGAAAGTAATGATAACCCAGAAGGATTACAATGAAGATCAAAAATGGGGCTTAATAAATATCTAAAGTTTTTCAATTCAAATTGGCAGAACTATTACTATAAATAAAGCAACATTTTGTTTTGAACTTCCAAAAGTTAAACTTCCCAGGCATATTGTCAAATCAAGCTTAGATATATCTGCAAGCAAAAGACATAGGTATAAATTTCCATAAGATATGTTATATACTTCTTATAGGATCTAGATCATTCCTATCCTATATTTCCACATTCCATTAGCCCATAGTATTTCTCAATCAGAAGATTGTTGGGATACACATACATTTGTTCATTTTCAAAATGCAAGATTAGGAAAGAGACACTACAATGGGAGAGTGTCAGGTGGGTCTAAAAATTGTGCAGTATTGAATTGCTAACTGAAAACTGGTTTTAGATTAGGCCATTTGAGTATCACAGAGTAGATAAAGATACAAGTTCAGAACTAAGCAGACAATCAGAAACCCAAGAACACATCCATTCCAATAAAAGAGCAACATTGGGAGAGAGACCAAGAAGGCAACCATAAATCCCGAAGAAATAGGAGTTTAGAAGGATAGAAGGAATCATGAATAAATTAAATAGATTGTTCAAAAATCAACAAAATTTAGAAAAATTAAAGCACATCTATGTCATAAAAATGGCACTTGTATGTAATTTCAGACTCATAAGATAAAGGAAATAAAATCGTGAATTTGTGGCCTTCCTGGGATACATATTGAGACTCTAGTTAAAAAAACTAAGGGCTGTGCATATATTGCAGTGCCATAGTGATTTCCTAGCTTTTGTAAGACCCTGATTTCTATCCTAGAATCTCAACACAATATAAAAATATGATGAACATTGCTAGAACATCATTAATGAGCAGACAATATGTGAAATCTCTTGTCACTAACTTAGATAATTTCATATCTCAACCATCATCAAGAGAAACTTTCTTATGTAGTCAAGAGTAACTAATACTGAGACCCACAACAGATCGAAGTGCAGAGAATAAGAGACTATGTAGTTTTTACAACTAAATGGGAAATTTATTTTACATATCTTCTTCCTAAGGCTCAGGGGTTATCACACGAATGAACACACACACGCAATGAAAGCAGAATGATTATAAAAGCAAGAGACAATTGATTAAAACAGGGTAGTTGCATGTATCAATAACTGTGACTGCATGCACAAAGTCAAGCCAGGAAGCAAAATCACAGCACGGATGTGGGAATTGTTCAGGAAGAAATCCTATCCATAGCGGAGGAGATACTAACAACTCATGGCTGCTGGAAGAGAAATAATTCATTTTCTTTAGTGATTTCATTTCTGGGGGCTATTTTAAGAGATAGAAAGTTATGTAGACATGACCAAAACACACTAAAAGCATGTACATTAAAATATTTATGATATTTACATTTTTTTCAAGATGAGCAATTCTTCAGGCAGAATATCTAATTGCAATCAGAAATCAGCATCATGGCAATCTTTTAAGTCTAAGTGTAAGACAGTATAAACTGAGGTAAATCTTTATACCTGAAGCATTATAGGTTCATAAAAGGATTATGAATATTAGGAGACAAAACATACAGAAGCCAGCTATAGATGTCATTGGTTACAAACTTATAATAGCTAATGAAATCTTTTGTAGGTAATTTTTTTTCTAAAACATTTAAAAACAGAAGCTTTTGAACAGATTCTCCTTTTTCAAAAATTTTTCATAGTTCTTGCTTTAAATTATAATTCTAACAGTTGTCTCAATAACAGAAGACATCTCTTTGGCTACAAGTACTCTATAAAATTTTTGATTTTTTAAACTCATTTAGATCATAATATACACTTAAATGATTGTTTTGAAGGGCAAAGAAATCTAATGTTAATTGTGAGTTATATGAAAATGTTGAAGTCATAGGACATCTACTTTACAAACCTTTAAACTCAAAATAAATTTAAAAAGTCCTGTGATATTTAGTAGAAGGTATTTTGAATGGCTCCTGCCAAGATAAGGATAGGGGTTAATGAAAAATAACAAAATGTTAATTTAATTAAGTACTTATCTAATATGCTACCATTAATACCTAATGTGCATTCACACTAGAGGTCCTTGCATTTTTATATTGCATAGCATTTGTCTTTTTAATTAAGGAACAACACATTTTTCTTGCATTGCCTTGGGGTTTTTCATTTAATTTCCTATTTAAAAGTAATTTCATTTCTCCTTTTAATTTAATTAAAAATGTAAAATTTGTGAGGGGGGAAAGTTTATAAAAAGCCTGAGTCATCATTCTTCCTTCCCTAATTATCTATATCACTAATGAAGTTTTCTATAAAACAAATCACTGATACCACTCACTGGATAATAATAAGCCTTTCTAAAATTATGGATTAGATATCAATTGAAATTTATTTACTCTTTTTAAAGTAAGATTTACTTACGCTGGAAAGTAATAGAAAACAACCTAAAATATATCTTTTCTTTTGATAAAATGTTATTTAAAATTAAACAAAAAATTGTTACAATCCATAACCCGTTTTCATGAAATAAGAAAAAAATATTTCTAGAAACTTTTGGTTAGACAGTATTTACTGATCTTCTAATTTGAATTATATCAGTGTATATTGTTTTATATTTTTCAGTTGATACAATGTCTTTCCTTTGGGATATCTCCACATTAAAAAATACAAAAGATTGTCATCCACATTCAGAGGGCCTAGATCAGTCCCATGTAGTTTACCCAGATGTCTTCTCAGACTTCGAAGCTCCCAATAGCTTGGGTCATCTATCTTTGTGGGTTTCCTCATCGTGATCTTGACTCCTTTGCTCATGTAATCTTGCTGGCAATTTGTAGGACCTCTGGCATTGAGAACAGTGTTTATCCCTGGTGCATGAACTAGCCTCTTGGAGCCCATTCCCTACAGAGGAACACCTTACTCAGCCTTGATAGTGGGGTGGGTGGTGGGATTCATTCCTCCCTCAACTGGATGTGCCAGACTTCATTGAATTGCCTTGGGAGTCCTTACACTCGCTGAGAAATGGATGGGGATGATGTTGGGAGAAGCTGGTGAAGGACTGGGAAGAGGGGATGGAGGAGGAACATCCATGATGGGTATGTTTAAAAAGTACTTAAATAAAAAATGAGAAAAATAAAGCAAACAACACAAAACAAACAACAGAAGTGGCAAATAGAACTTGAATTCTAATCATTAGGCTCACAGAGTTTTCTAGGTAGAGATGCACAGAAATGGGACTGCTTCTAATATGGCTGCTGTAAATGTGGTGTTATAATCAGATATGGATTAAGACTTGGCTTTTACTGATTGAAATAAGTTTACATAAAAGTGTTTCAACATTTCCAACAAGAACTTACCAGTTACAATTACAAACAAGAGATATTTAACATTTATTTTAAAAAGGATTTATTGAACATATATTAAGTGCTGTGATTGGTGCTAGATACAGAGTATGTAATTATAAAAACATAATAAGGCCTTTATGTCTTATAGAAATCCGAATGTCTCCAAAGCTTTTTAATTCCATAAACTTTCAATTGTGATTACTTCTAATTGTCATTTCATTGGCACACTTTTATAAAAAATAGTATGGAAGAATATTTCCATGCATATTTCATTTTTATTTACTATAATACAATATTCTACAGTAATAAAATTGCTTTGAAACTGTCATAAAATACTACTGAGACAAAAGAAACTCAATGAAAATAAAAATCTTATTATGCCATTTAGGTCAACTTTTACTTGCTACTCCACTAAAAAGTTCAGTTTTATACTGTGAATATTTAATTGATGTAAGCATATGTGAGTATGGGGCTTGAACATTCATAAATTCATCTTTGGATGAATTCATTCAGACTGGAACTAGTATGCTGTAATCACTGTCTGATGAGTTCCTGTTTCTAGAAACCTGTTAAGTAAACTACAGATTTTCTATGAAACTTAGTTTACAAATATCCACTTCAAGTCTTATCTATCTTTAGGTTTTACCTCGAGTGCATTTACAGATGGTCATATTTACTGAACATCATTGTAGTGGCTCAGAATGTTCATCTTAGACAATTAGACATATCACTGAATAATTCTCCCTGGCCACCATTCTGTTTCATTGTGTTAAACAAATATGAAGACATCTTACAATCAAGCACTGATACCATATGACTTAACACTGATAGATTCCATAATTTAGTTCCTTTTTAAAGCTGAAAGGTAATAATAGATATTTGAATTTCTCATTTCTACCTATACTAACACATGTAGAAGGCTTTTCTGGTAAGATTACTATATATGCAAGAGGAAATTGTATTCAAAATAATCTATATATACTCACCCAGTAATACTATAAATAGTTATTAATCATAATTATTAATTTGCCTACCATCTAAACATTTCAGCTCCACTGACACATATGTAAATCTTTACAAAAATATTAGAAATAAGAGCTAAACTTAGAAAAAATTGAGAAGAAAACACAAGAGTTAGTCTGTGATCATTGAGTGCATCAAAATTTCTTGAGTGTGATACAAAATTTGACAATAAAATAAAATGTTAATAAATAAAACTCCGTAAACTTGTACTTCCCTTTTGTAGAACTTATTCACATATAAGAAATGTTACAGATTTAAAAAGGTATCTGAAAAAATATAAACAGATTTTTTATAGATAGTATTGAAAATGTATGCTGATCAATAAGACACTCCATTTGAAAAATAAGTAAATAGTTATGTAGAGGTTTTATTAAATATTACATGCAAATAATCGAGACACAAATGAAAAGATGTTCAACATTACTCAATAGGATACTCACTTTAAATTTGAACGACATGTAGATATCAAATATGACATTATAAACCATCTAAAATCCAAAAGACAGACAATAGTTCTATTGACTAATAAATATTGACAATAAGGTTGCAAAACTAATGATCACACAATGCTGGTAAGGATTTAAATTTATGTTGATGTTTTGACAAATCCTTTTTACAAACATCCAAGGTATATATTATTTATAATAATTGTGATACTCACCTATGTGATAGAAATGTATGTACAAACAATTTACTATTCAGACTACTATTATTAGAAAAGACACAATTTGGAAGTTCGCAATTGCTCATTAACTTATAAATGAACAATTAAGTGTGATATATGCATACATTTCAGTGATACTCCACAAAATATGAATAAAGTGTAAGTACATAATGACATGAGGAATGTCAATGGTAAAAAAAGTGGGCTAAAAATTCAAAGTACAAAGTTGTACATAATTTATTAATTCTTTTATAGAATATTTCCAGAAATTAAAATTATACATGGAGAGATACTATATATTGGTATTTACATCCACAGGTAGGAACGGTGAAGAGATACACTTTTGTGTGAAAGTGCTTTCAAGTGATAGAAGTGCTGAAAACTAAATGATGATACCTTGGTCAAACAAATATATCACATTGAATACTCAATCATATTATATATCCAGAAAATTATACCTTAAAAAGTTTTTTTTTTTGGTACAGAATATAAAGTAGGCAATATGAGGAGATATTTTTTATTTAAAAGATAATTTTATACAAAAACCAAGGTCTTATCTAAAACATAAAATGGACATAGACTTTAGCACATATGGGTAAAACATTTTTCATAGCCATGTATACTGTTAAATTGTGTGCTTTGCTTTATGACCAACAGAATAGAACTTTTACAGTGAAAGTGTATTCCTAGTCATTTTTGAAAGGAAAAACAGCTCTGTGGAATGAAATATTGCTTAGAGAGTTTTCTCATACTGCTTGTCACCACTTTTTCCCTGGCTGATAAGTTATTATTGCTTTGTGAGAAAGGCCTTTGCATTTCCTCCTCTCTTATAAAAATTTTAATGAGAACTTGAACTGAACTCTCAATGAACCTATTTTCATTCCAAAATCTTATGATTTTAATCTTATGGTACTCTGGAGACCTGGCACTGTGGTCTGCGACAGCATAGATGCTTCAAATTATTCCTCCTGTTTGTAGAAAACACATGTGCATCAATCATCCTTTCCCTCTATTGCTGCCTCCTGGGAGCCACAGCCTCTAGCAAGGTCAATAACTGCAGTTTTGGTTGACAGTTCCAGGCCAGCTGAAGTACACCCAGCTGGTGAAGACCAGCCACAATGGGTATTGACTGCCTTCCCATCAGTTTCTTTCCTCCTAGTTAGTTTGCCCTTAAAACACTTCCTTAGCAATGTGATAGATGGACTTGAATCATCTCACAGGGACTCCCTAGTACAGAGAAAATAAATGGTTTTTCTACAACCATGTGTGTATATGTGTCTTTTGGTATTTGGGGAACAATTGATCTAACAGTTCTGGGGTAAATTAAAGATCTTTCCCTTGGGGAGAAAGAGAACACTGTACTAGAAGTGGATATTTAATATTAACTTTGGCAGCTAAAACCATTGTGATGACAGACATGAAATAAGAGCCTTTGTGAACCAAGAGGGTATTTCTTAAATCAATGTGCTGCACATACTAATGCTTACATTTTTAATGACATGTTTTAGCTGTATTTAAAATTAGCTTAGAGACAAGTCAAATAATTAGCATTTATTTTCTATTGTATTTTATGAAAAGTTGATGGTCACATGAGTAATATTAATGAAATGCTGTACATATTATGCAAATATGCACATCAACAATACAAATATTGTTAATCAAAGAAACTTTGCAGTATATATAGTAATTTCATGATGTGAGTTAACTGTAAAGATGCTTTAATATTTGGTAAATTTCAGCTTAAAAAGCCTTTGAGATGTGGAACAGCTTTTTAATTTTTTCTTTTATATCTGAAATCATGATTATATTTCTTCTCTCTTCCATTTCATCCTTCCAAACCCTCTCATATACCTTTACTGTCTTCTTTCAGATTAGTGCCCTCTTTTTCATGTATTGTTATTATATGCATATATATATATATATATATATATATATATATACATATTCTCAAGTTTTACCTGCTCAGTCTGAATAATATTACTTGTAGGTATGCTTTAGCACTGACCATTTGGCACCGAACAACCAGTTGAGTTGCTCTACCCTGGGGAAGACTATTTCTCCCAGTTCTTCATTTTTTTAATTGCTTATCATTTTTTTTGTGCATGACTGAGGAATAATGGAACTTCATTTTTATAATTTGGAATGTTTATTGGTGGTGATAGTTCAGATTTTATTCTGGTAGTCATGCTCGTGAGACTATGACTGTGACTTCTGACATCCCTAAGAGACACAGTCTCATACCCAAGTCTCTGATCTTTGGACTTTTACAATCTTTTTACTCCACCCACTTATACAAAGTTCGCTTAGCCTTAACTCCACATATCAAGGAAATAGCTTAAGTACCCAATTAGAGGCAACCTATTGTTGTCTAGATATTATCACAGTATATATTTTTAAATAACTAAATATTTTATTCTATATTTTTATTACTCTTCCTTCTCATAACTGCCAACTTTCTTCTTTCTACAAGTCCCTTTTCTGCATCCAGTTGTTTTATTTTGTTTTGTGATCCATCAACCTTTGAGTTTAAGCAGAGTTACATGTGTTACCACAGGCTTGGACCTATCCATTGAAATTTTATGGGCTCATCTGTGAACACACAGCTGTTAAGTTACTAGCCATCTCCCATGTCAATCCAATATCTTTATGCTACAAATAAATTAGTATGTTATCTGATTTAATTTCAGCTTTGTACATTAACAAAGATTTGTCTTTCATTTTAATACTATTTGAGACTTATATAGGTTTTCTTGAGAATAAGTAGAAATTATGGAAGAATATTGAACTATATTGAAAGGCTTAAAATATATAATTTAATAAGTCTTGGATACAGACTGAATATTGGTTGTTTAAAATATTAGTCATAACTAAGAAATATTGATTTTTTTCTCTGTTCAGTAAATTTCAAACTAAACTACATTATTAGAGTAACCTCTGAAGTTTCTAAAATGCTGGTGAATTGATTTCGTTTAGAAAAATTCTGAGCTAACTACTTTGGAGTAGATTCTGGATTTTAGTGCTTTCAGAAATGTATTCATTTGTAGAACTAGGTTAGAAGAAGGGAGTCAATACATGTGTGAGAGAGAATAAAAGCAGGCAATAAGAGAGGAAATATAATCATAATCAATGGATAGATAAGAAAGACGAAAATGAAATCTTCTGCAATATGACTGAGTACATTATTGGAAATAGAAAACAGTATAGCAAAATAGTAAGACTGAATATCATGATTAAAATACAGAAAATTGTATGTGTTTTGATGATTGATATTTTAATGTTTAGTTTTCCAAATTTGTTTTGTGGTTTAACAGTTTTATACATTTATGTAATGAATTTTAGTCACTTTTACTTCCATCTCCCTCTATCATCCTCCCTCCAGATAAAACCATTGCTCTCAACAATCTTCTCTTCTACTTTCCTATCATCTTTTTGAGTTTAATAGTTTCTTTTCTCTGAGAAAGGGTTAAGAGGTAATTTAGTGATACAATGGAAACTTATTACTGGCTAAACCACCAATGATGGCTCCACTCCCTCTACTACTTTTAACTTCTTATAGTCAGTCCCTCAGGGAGAGATGAGTCTTATATGCCACTCACATAATCCATGATTAAATATTAGGAAACCCAATATTGTGTATATAACCTCATCCTTAATCACTTCATAAATGGAATAGCTAGGTCATATGAAGGAGACTTATTTTTCTTCAAATCTCCTCATAGTTTGGTTATTACATTCTTTTAGCTGCCTCCTATGCTATATTCCCTGATCTTCAGAGGGCATAATTTAACTTGCATATTTATGGCCTGGAAATATAGCATCATTTATTCTTTTGTCAGTTATGTATTTTGGCATTAACAGTAGATAGTTAAGAGTACCTTCTCTGATGAAAACTGAATATAGCACTAATGTACTGACATAAACATGAATATTTAGAAGGCAGCTTGGCAATATGATTATTTAGCAAAACAATACTAGTATATTCTTACCTAGAGCCTAAGACATCCCTAGCCATAATTACTTGAACAGGATTATAGAAACAAGTTTGAGTTCCATTTTGTGGAATGTGACTCAAATCCAAGAATAAAAGCAATTGATAATCCATATATCAGTCAGGTCACCATTGAACAAGTTAGTACATCTTGCACAGAAGGTCATTATTGTAGCTTCCACCATTCACAAATAAATAATACTACTGGTTACTTTTCTTCCCCAGAAGCCTTAATAGGACCTTTTGTACTATAAAGATTAGGTAGTGGAGAGGAAACTTCTAGCTCAGTTCTGGCTTGATTTGTCTTCTTTTATTTACCAACGTATGAGATACTTTTAGTAAGATAATCTGGGGAACAATCACAAAAGTTGTTAGAAACCTCTAGAAAGTCACTGGCCAATAATTCAACAGAGTTGTTCCATATCTGGCACTGAGATTTTTATTTTTATAACCTATTGCTTTTGAAAGAATCATAATCCATTGATTGAAATTTTACTTTTCAAGATAAAAATTGTATTAAGCTTATAAGATAGTAAATTCCCATATGGCTTTTCATATAGCCCAAATTTTATCCCAACTTCCACTTTCCTACCCTCTCAAACCCCTCAATGTTTAAACCATTCTGATCCCATCAGTGACTTTGTTTTGCATGTTTCATGCAAACTGTTAATGAGTGTATTCTTATTTTTATATTAATAACACATCCCTTAGATTTACATTGTGGTTGTATCAAAATACAATCTCATTTTGTTATTGCATCCATTTTTCAGTCTTCTCTTCCCATTGATTCTACTGTGAAGTAACCAAGGAAGTTGTTGATGTTGATGTTCAATATATATAAACAAGAGCAAGAAAGTCATTACTTATATCTAGCACAGTGTCTCTCAATGTGTTATCCCTGAACTACAGCCTCAGTATTACCTGGTGGGAACATTTTAGGGATGAAATTCAGAGACCTTACTCCAGACTATGGAGTGAGCTCCTCATCTGCATTTTAGAAAGCTACCAGGTAATTCTTTTTCATTTCAAGCTTAAAAAAAATCCCTTATCTGGAATGTATGTATCAACTCAAACATTGCCCTAAGTGTTTATTTATTTAATGTCTGATCTTTAATATCTGACCAGATTTCTGTGTAGTGAGTGACATTGCCATTGGATATGTAAAAAATGTTGTAAAAATAAATTAATTTACCCCATAAAAATAAATAACCCACACATAAGCCTCTTCAATTGAAAACTTTAGATTTATTAGAATTAGACTGTACTTAGAAAATAAATTGCTTTGATATCAACAAAATGTTTCTTCTGCTTTTGCCATTGGGAAGAGATATACTGGTTAAATCACCTGATGACATGGGTGTCAGTGCATTTTTTAGTCATCAGAATTTAAAAAGAATTTAAAATGCTTCTAATTCATATATAATTACATAATTTGCTCACTTCTTTCCCTCAAATCCTTCTCATCACATATCCTCACCAGGGCTTCCTTCAAATAAATCATTATAACTAAGTGTATATATATAATGTGAGTAATTATACATAAACACTCCATTAAGTCTCTTTAATTTTGTTTGTATGTGTATTTTTATGAAAGAACTTTTTCTCCAAAAATGACTCAGATGCTTATATTAATTACATCCTGTTTGGTCTATGGCTTAAGCATATTGCTAGCTAGATCTTTCATCTTAATTCGACCCATATTTATCAATCTGTCCTGCCATATGGCCTGTGGCTCACCTGTGTTCCTTGTATTTTGCTTCCTTGCGCACTGAGTTGATCTCTCTGTCTGGCTTTGCCCTCCTTCTCCTACCTAGGCTCCCATTCCTGCCTACTGCTATGGTGCTTGTCATGGGCCAAAACAGTCATTTATTTAACAGCATACAGAAAGTCATACCCACATCACAGAACACTTGAAATTATCTCTAGGAAGTCTACTCCTTCTAGTGGCAGTTTCTAATTGTCTATAGCCATTCTTTCATTGCTTAGAAAAAGAAGAAATTTTAATGTTTGAATATTTTATAAAATGGTAATTTTTATGACATAAATTTAAGAGAGTATATAAAATGTGAACGCATAAATATCACCTTTTGTTGTGCTTTTATTGTAATCTAGGGTCTAGATCATCCTAGGCAAATACTACCATTAATTATATCCCTGACCTTTAACATTTCATATTTAGACAGCTTCTCAGTAGTATGCTCAGGATATCATAAAATCTTTAATCCCTCTGCCACCTGAATACCTGGAGATGCAGAGATGCACCACCATTGTGCTTGTTTTTAAGGATATAAGCTTAAGGTTTTCATGCATATTTTTCTTACATGTAAAGTAAAGTGATGATTATTCTACATTTCAGGGGATTGTGTTGTTCCATTGTAAATAATCATCCCATCCACTGGTTTAATAAAAAGTGCTGATTGGCCAAAGGCAGACAGGAAGTGTGGGTGGGGCTACCAGACTGGGAGAACTCTAGGAACTGGAAGAACAGAGCAGAATGCCTGAGAAAAGCCAGAAGAAATAGAGGACAACTATGCTGCTCTAAAAAAGGTACCAAGCCCCATGGCAGAACAGGATAAGAGTCATGGGATAGATAAGAGTTAGCAAGTTATATGCCTGGGCCTTAGGCAAATCAGCCTGAAACTATTGTAAGCGTCTGTGTGTCTCTGCAAGTCTGTGGATCTGTGGGTCTAAACCTTGAGGCTAGCTAGGCCTGAAAGTTCAGGCCAGAAACTTCTTACTACACCACATATCTCATTTTGTTGTTTTGAAGCTTAAATGAGCTTCCTATTTTAAAAACAAACAAACAAAAAAATAAGGGACCTGGGCCTCTTCAGGTACACTGATGACAATTGTTCACAATATCACTGAATCTGGATGGAGAAGTGATTAAGATTTTATTGATTTTTCTGAACTCCAAAACCTTGACTAAAATGTATTTTATTGTTTATGATCAGCTAAGAAGAAATGTTAAAAAAAAAAAACCCAAAAACCTGAAAGTACTTGAACTGAATAAATGCCTAAACCATAGGAAATATTCTGAGGTAGATCACTTTGACTCATTTTCTATTTTTGCTTTCAGCTTCCTTCATACTGTGGTTTCTGGGCTGGCTATTAACTCTTTCCTCCTTCCTGTTTTTCCAAAAATGAGGATAATGTCAGTTTTCTAAGACTTTCACTTGTCTTGTGCTGTTTTTAAAAGAAAATGTCCCTCACATTCCCTGGATGAACTCTCTGATTTATGTGCATTATGCTTTTCATTGTCCATATGAAAAAGTTAAATTTGAAAAAAGAAGTTTGTGTCAAAACAATAAAATTTTTGAAGAGTCAACTTTGGTAAATTCATTATTTCACCCTCCATAATAGAAAGGACAATTTAGTACAATGTCCTTTAAAGAATATATGGAATAAAATCACGAGCACTGTCACCAGCTCAATTACTTATTATGTATTATTATACAATTTATTAATTTTATCTAATTTGCTCCAAATTTTCAAAATCATGTGTTGAATAATTATTATAAAATGAAATTTTAAGTTTATAAAACAAAGAGATTCTAAGACAAACTACTTACTTCTAATGGGAAGTATGTTATTCTTCAAAACAAGAAAAAGAATATATTAGCAGATAATTTAAAGGAAAAACAAGCAAATCTATTCAAGTATTACAGCTATGTTTGGTTGGTGAGGTGCCTTGAGAATTCTTAACTATTAATTATTTTATATTTAGTCTATCACACAGGTATAATACGGAGTACTGTGCATTTCATGGAAGAAGAGTCCTCACAGGTGTCAGGGCAATATGTCTTTTCACTTCTTTACTTGCTATGTCACCTCATCACAATGACCTTTACTTCATTTTCCCTTGCCTGGTCTGCTTTGCAGACACTATGAAATGTGATGTCTATTGAGCTGAAGTCTATTAATCACTGGATGGCATTTAGAATCAAGATTAATAATAGGTTACTTCATAGCTGGAATGCTTGATGAAGATGAACATGTTTGTGGTTATCCTCATGCCCAGAAATCATTTAACTATGTTCAAATGTTTCAAATAACTGTTCCTCTCATGTGACTTTCTAGACAGACTCTTAAGTTTTCATCAGGGACTCCCAGAAAGGTAGAACAAAATCACTTTCCTTGGCCACTGGGTACCTGAAGACCAACAATTTTGTACACCATATACCATTGGTCTCTCCTTCAAAATGGCTGGAAAGAAGAATTTTTGAAAATAAGAGAAAGACAATATGTCTTATGCCTTCAATGTTTTGTGTTTCTCAGATATGTGCCCATAGTTGGAGAGAAAGGTTCTGTTTTCCTCTTTCATTGTATAGTATATTTTTTCTTTTAATTTGTGTGCATGAATCTTTAATGATCCTTACTAGAAGCTGAGATATTAGAAAACATGAACCATTTCAGATTCTGAACTGCTTAGTCATCTGATAGTACACCTTGGAAGTTTAGTAAAATAAAAAAAAAATGTTTAATAAACCATACAATTTACTGCATCATCAATCTGATTTTACCTGATGAACTAGGAGAAATCAGCAGTGCTGACAAAGCTGAGATTTACAGGTCAGTGCACAACCCATATTTTAAAAATCCAGGAATGGAAACTTTCTCTCTCTCTCTCTCTCTCTCTCTCTCTCTCTCTCTCTCTCTCTCTCTCTCTCTCTCTCTCTCTGTGTGTGTGTGTGGGGGGGGGGGTGTCAAACTGTGGGCAGAACACATTTTGTAGCTAAAATATTGTATTTGCTGGCATAAAAATGGAAGTTTGTGTGCAGCTACCATAGAAGTCATTTTTTTAAAGATTTATTTTATTACTTCCTTTCTATTCCCCAGGTGTACCTTTTCTAACATTTCTATCCTAAATACAATTGCCTTTGAAGCACAATACATCTCTGAATGGATGACAGTTTCCAAACTTCATTCAAAAATACAGTGCTAAGCCAGTTGTAACACAATGCAACTACCAATTGTGTCACAGGCTAAATATATCCTACTCTGTATTATTTTAATAAAGATATCCACTTCCTAGTAGTCTATACTAATCAAAAAGCAAATTATAATTGGCATTTTTAACTGTGTGCCTCATGTACTCCTGTCTGTCTGTCTCTCTCTCTCTTTCTCTCTCTCTCTTCTCTCTCTGTGTGTGTATATGTGTGTACATACATTCAGACATGCAGGAATATACCCTGGAACTAGCTTAATGGGAAGTCATGTGCTGCCTATGTGATTTCTGGGAATCAAATTCTGCCCTGACATCCATTTCTTCTTTCTGTATCACTCTTGGATTTCCTGCCTGGCTATTTCTTGTCTTGCCATTGGCCAAAACAGCTTCCCTAGTAAGCAAAGGTAGCAATACTCATTCACAGAGTGCAGGAAGACCATCTCATAGCACTTCCCCTTTTCTGTATAATCAAAAAGGAATGTTTTAACTTTAACATAGTAAAATTACATATAGCAAAACAGTTATTGAGCAAGAATTACCGTTATAATATTTAGTCTATTTGTATTTAGAAAAGTTAAAAAAATACTCTCATTTATTCTAGTCATGTGAGTCTGAAATTTCATATCTATTTTGCCTTTTATCATGACTAAGAAAAACTATAATTATGTCTATATTGTCTTCAACTCTATCAAAGACACAAGAAAGATATAATATTATCTGAGCAAATGGGAAGTGCATTATAAGCAACTTCCAAAATTTCAGAAATAGCAGATATCTGGCTGCCTGGACAGTAACCAAAATTTCATCTACAATTTTGGAGCATCTATCTTCAGCTTACAGGCCTAGGGTCTATGGTGTATTTTTCAGTGAAGTAGAAAATTTGGACTGTTCCACATATTTTGACAAAGTTCACCAGTCACTTTTCTCTGTGTTCTACAGAATGTCTAGCAGTTTCTTTTGTGAAGCAGGAACCTGAAGGACGTCCTACCTTTCTTTGGCAATGATCAGCAGTCACTTTTCTGTGGGTCCTACATGTCCAGTTCACACAGCATACAATCAATTAAGGCAAGAGCACATTTTTGCCTAGTGGCTACATTTTGATACAAAAAGGCAAACTCCATATAGTTTTTTTGATGCCCGTTATCTTCTTGAAGTAATTGGTATTGTCAGGAGCAGATGTATCTAACTCTCATAAAAAGCCTTTGGTTATTAAACATATTAAGTGCCATATTCTGTAGTTCTTTGAGGTGTTTGAAGATTACCCATCTTATATATATATATATATATATATATATATATATATATATGTATATATATATGTATATATATATATATATACATATGAAACTTTACTAACATGACTTTAAATTTGATTTTCATAGGTGACTATTAATTTGCATTTATTTTCTACACAATGCAATTTTAAATAAGTCACATAATCTTAATACCTTAATTGAAAATAGAAATATACATACACTATAACAAATTTTAGCCTGAAGTTGTATCAGTAAGCCAAAATTCATATCAATGTTAAGTATTTTAAGATTAATAGTCTTTTTGGTTACAATAGATACAAAATTTACCTTTTTAAAATCATTTCTTTACCACATTACCCCCTTTTCCTTAGAAAGAGATTGACTATGACCTTTAACCATTTATAATAAATAACCTTTAAATAAAAACAAACATTTGTATATAATATATGGAGAATTTGGGAGTCACCTTCTATACTAATTACTGCTGATTAAGGGCACTGGTACTTATGGGATCCTAAGAAAATTGAGAACTATAGTTAAATCTTGGCTGTAGTAGTATATGAGGCAGTATTGTTTCAACAAACTGACTTGAAGCTGTTCTGGATGTTAGATCATCTAGGCCATGGATTTCATCAGAGATCTTTCAGAAGATCTGGGTCAATCAACCCACATTAGCCTAGAAGCATTCCATGAGCTCTTGTCTTCTATGTAAACAGAAGCAGAACCTCTTTTCCAAAGTAACATATTGAACTCAAATTTTGAAGTCAAGATATATTTAAAATATATATGTTGATTTAGCAGCTATCACAATCAACTGTCTATCTGAAATTAAAAATCTCAAATACAACACAATAACATAGAGTATGCAGATTTTCTGTGTGTTTTTTAATATTTACTTGGCTTTTTTACTGCTCTATTCCCTTCTTAAGGACATTCAGTACCCTTTTACTTTTTTTCTTTCAAGCCTATGTATATTTTTAAACACACAGTAAACCATTTAGAGGTTTTCTCCTATATGAATCTGTTTTACTGTATATTTATAACCTTTTCTGACCAGGAAATTTTTTAAATTGTTAAGCTATTAGGCCAGAATTGAAACTGCAGTTTTGGCTGCTAGCTCTGCCCTACTTTACTTTTCAAGGTGGCATGGGTACCAACAATTAACACTTGCCTCCCCAATTCTGAGAAGCAGTATTAAGTAGTATGGAGATGTGTTTTTAACCCCATGGCTGTATTTCCAAGCCCACAGGCAGTATCTGGCAAAATTCCCTTTTGTGAGAGACACACAAAGTCCACTAGGTAGTTGCTGAAGCTGACCATGGCCAGGGGATACAACTCTGTACCTCAGTCTGTAATAAGTAACATGAGCTAGGAAGATTTTTTTGGCTTTGTTTTGGAATCTTTTCTTTTTAAGATTTCTCAGATTTTAGGTAGAAGTTTTTGCCACCATATTGTCATGAGAATTATATTAGGAAGCTTTTCTCTGTGTCACCCAGCCTCCATGGCAGCTTAGAAAATAATCACTGAGAGGCTTAATATTAATCAAAAACTGTTTGGTCTATGACTAAAGCTATTACTAGCTCTTTAATCTTAAATTAACTCATTTCTATTAATTTATATATTGCTATATGTTTGTGAGTTTTTCTGTGTTTAGTTACATCTTGCTCTCTGGTTGGCCCACAGTGTCTGCCTTAACTCCACTTTATTTTCTCTCTCTCTCTTTTCTTTTATTTACTTCTGGCTGTAAGCTGTCTCACCATAGGCCAAAACAACAGTTATTATTATTATTATTATTATTATTATTATTATTATTATTATTATTATATGGTGGCAGTATATATTCCCATATTCCCAGTGTACAGAAAGACCATCCCACACCATGGAATCTTGAACATATATCATAGCTCAGGTATGTAAATGAATTAACTTTCTCAAAGGTACATAATCAAAACAGTACCTACAATGGTTCTTTAAAAAAGAAATTTACTTTGATCACTTTCAATTCCTTTGAAATTGGTAACACATAAAATCAATTAAAATTGATGGGTGAATATTAATTCAACAATACATTTTTACATTTCTTAATTTATCTGAAAAAAGGATGCCTCCATATTTATATTTAATTGGCTCTTTTGTTGAGTTGGAAGGAATTTAAACTGTACTGTAAGAATATTGCATTTTTAAATTGAATTTGGGCATTGATTTGTCATCAAGACTTACTCTGAAAACCTACTTTACTCAAGTATGTAGAATATTCAGTATTACATAAATACAGTTAATGTATTTTTTATAAAGAGGTACTCCTCAATTTTAACACCTATATGTGTATTAGCATATAATGATATGAGCAATTGTTTTAATGAAAACTTCATCGCAGCACCACATTTCTCTGACTTCATTGTGAATTCAATTAGATTTGCCATAGCTTTCTTCCTGTGAGCCTGCAGATAAGGTATAAAAATATTTTTAACTATAATCCTCCTGTATAGATATGATAGGAAAGCACCAATGAATTTAATAACAATGTTCTCCCTGAACTGGAACATTTAAATTATAAAATATCACATGTTGTTTTCATTAAAATGTTGACAGTATTTCAAAATGTTCATTTTGAAGCAAGTTTTATATGAGTTCTTACAACATATGGGCATAGTCTCCATTTGGTCTTTCAATTAACATGATGAGAAGACACAATGGTTATTTCTGCTTCAGATGTGTTATGTCCCTGTAGCTAGTCATGTTTCCTGTAATAATTCATCACACATTCTGAAGTGTTGCTGTACATAAATAGTTTCTTCCTTGCTTCACCATAATCTGATTATAGATGCCTACACATTGCTGAGTTTTCCTTTTGAAACAATATAACTATGTTTTAGTTTTGTTACAATAATAATTAACAATAAATTTCAAGAATCATTCATTTTGTACTTGCTGTGATGCTATGAAAATATACTCGAGTAATTAAGCACTTTTTGACTCACTAGGCAATTGAGAGTTATATAATAAAGTAAGCAGAGACAGTAAACAAAATGTAAAAGCTATTATCAATGTCATTATCTGTTCTATGTTGATTAACCATTAAATTGCCTGATGTTTAGGAACATAAGTTTTATCCAGCTCAATGACTTTATGGTTCTGAGGCTATTTAGTGTAATAAAAGTCAAAATTTCCATTTGATTAAAAATAATATATAATTATAATCTCACTCTGGACAAAAATAAAATGACATGTATGCTAAAAGTAATGGGTAGAGCTAATATCATTTTCTTAATGTCATTGCTTATCTTTTTACAATGTAACCTTATGCACTATCTCTATGTAGTTATGAATGTATGACTCCATTAACACATTTGACAGGCTGTGTTATTGTGACATAAAGTATAGGCAAATGTTCTCTATCTGTTTGGTGTAAGATCTATTAGGTTATTAAGTACAGCTGGTTATAGTAGTAATCAATAATCATTAAATTATTGAGCTAGTAATTTAAAAATAAAAATGTTTCATCATATTGCAAATGAATGTACCTCAAAACATTAATTATATAAAATATTTTATTTCACATTAGCTGATTTTGCAATTCATTAACTTTCAAGAAAGTTATGCTAGTATAAAAACTGTATTAAACTATATCACTCAACCCAAAATCTTTAATACTTTAGGAATTGAAAACATTTGTTCAATAAAGCAAACCAATTATTATGATAATAACTCTTTTATGTTACATATTTTCTATATATTTTATAATCATTCATTTACTTTTTTATATTATATTAACTAACCCATAATATAATCTGTCAACCTCCTTTATCCACAAATCAGCTATATTTCAGTAAAACTGACTTCATGAGAAAATAGGGATGGTTTTGTAAACTGTTTTGCGATTAGATGGGGCACAATTTGAATTATGCTTTCTGTAGTATCTGTCACAGAAGAAGCTATCAAGGTAGTTTTAGTCTAACAATTATTATTAATGTTACCATAAAATCTTCTCCAACATTGTTATTATTATCCTTCCCTTCAACAGAAGGTCTTTCTTATAAAGAAAAATTTAATTCTAAACCAGTAGAAAATAAAAATTTAATTTGGTAACTAGAAGTTAGGTATAAAATACTTATAAATCTTTCTCTCAACCTTATATTGTCAGAAGCATATTCTATCTTTCAAGTATTAATGTGTCAGATAGCATTCATTGCCTCATTGCATAAGTAAGCACTCTTGGTCTGACAAAATTTCAAAGGACAAAAACAAGAATAATAGCTAACATGCCATTAATGTACCTATCTGCCAGTCATTTTTTATGTGTTCTCTATATATTACTACAAACCACAACATGCAGTAAGTGAAGTGTGGTTATCCACATATATAAATTATGTGAAATTGCATTACTCATGCAGGATTAATAAGTTATTAAGTGGTACAGTTTGTAAGTAAGCTTAGACAGTCTAACCAAGGTTACCATGCAGTTTCATTTTTAGCATATTGGAACCCTTTATATCAAAGAAGATAATATGAACAAACTTAAATATAAACAACAAAGTAAGAATTGAATTAAAGAGAAAAAATAATTCCTATCCAGAAAAAGACAACCAAGAAATCAAAAAAAAAAAAAACTCTAGTGACCAACATTTATATAAAAATACAAGAAGTTAAAACTAAATTCTCATCAGTGTTTAGACATATGCATATTTTGTTAATGCCAGCCATGGTACTCATCTACCTTGTACACTATAGACAGCGATCTTTAAGCTATGTTTCCAGTGTGAGATGTCTAAAGTCTAGAAAGTTAATTTCACACTTATATGATATATAAAAATATTAAAAGCAGGAAAAATGATAAAAGAAAGACAGCAAAAAAATTGTTAATGTTATCTAATCAGTATTGCTTGAATGTTTCCACTAGGGTATATGACAGTATCAGAAGTTTCTTTCTCACCAGAAACTCTCAAATACCTAACAGCCACTCCTCAATTGATTCAGAGGCTTAATATTACTTATACATGCTTAGCCAGTATATAAAGTTTGTTACTAACTAGCTCTTACATTTTAAGTTAACATATATTTCTTATCTATGTCTAGCCATGTGTCTTGGTAAGTTTTCTCCAACCAGAATTCTTATCTGCATCTGGCTGGTTACTATGTCTTTATCTTTCCCTTTCTCAGAATTTGTCTAGTATGGTAGACCTACATATACTTCCTGACTGGCTACTGGCTAATCAGCATTTTATTAAACCAATATTACTGGCAAATTATCCCATAGCATTTACCCTTTTCCTTTTCTAAAAAAAAAAAAAAAAAAAACCCTAAATCTAAAATCTAATCGCATTCGTTTAGCCTTTTTTCTGTTTAGCTTTTTTTTTATACCATTATTTATAACAGCTTGTAAGCAACACTCTAAACAAAGACTAACATCTATAATCTATTTGGGTGGATGTGGGCATATTTGCTGATTGGGGATACTTGTAATCTTATAGGGACCCAAAAAAATTAGAATTGTGTGCAAGTCCTCAGTGAGGTAGTCTGTGAGGTCAGATCATTTCAGCTAGCAGCCTTGAAGCTATTATGGATGCAGAACTCAAAAGAAACTTCAAAAAAGGTAGTCTAGAATGTTGAATTACCTGGGACATCCGTTCCAATTGGAGATTTTTCATGGGCCCTTCCTCAATCAAAGTTTATTTTTTTTAAACCTGGAATGAATCCACAGCCTCTCATTTTCTGTAGAAATGAACAGAAAACCCCTTCTCCAAAGTAACATATCTTTTGACTTAAACTTTGAAGTCAACTCATTTTCAAATTATATAGGTTAGTTTAATCTATCACCATTTATAATCAAATGATCTTAACAGTACTTACTCCTTTCTTTTCAGTCAAAGACAACAAAATTACACACAGTATGCATTCTCTCTATGCATAGTCCATCTTTATGTGACTTACATTTTTATTATTCTATTTCTCTTTTAGGGACTTTCTCTATCCTTTTTCTTTTCTGTCTCAAGCCTACATATATTTTTAAACATAATGTAAGACATTTAGAGGTTTGTTTCCTTCTGTCTGTACATAATTATCATTTTCTGTATATAATAATCTTTTTCTAACCGGAGGATCCTTTAATCTGCTAAACAGATTAAATTCTTCAGCTATGGTGGTTGGCTCCACCCAGCTCTTTGGTCAGTGAGGTTTTAGCTTCATGGCAGAGGTACAGGCAGGAACTACATTTACCACCCAATATATTAAGAATTTTAGCCTTCACACTGCCACTAAGTAGAGTATCACCACCAGCTGCTCATGAGCCCAATTTAAGTGATTGATAGTAGGGCATCTTAAAAGAGCCACAATGTTTTGCCATTAGCACTCAGTCAGGAGGCCTCTCTTAATGGAGCCATGTCTCTGCCTGTCTCTAACAGAGTCCTTGTCAAAAAATGCTGCTGAAAAGAAGTTGTGTTTGACTCTTTTTTCCTTTTTGTCAATATGAACATAAACCTTAAATTTGTCATATGTAGGCCATACTTATACTGAGGCTCTTGTGAGACTGCATAATTCTTCTATGTTGCAGCTTAATCTGCACACCAAACGTCCTCCATGTATTCAAGCCTGCATGCCATGAAATATCTGTACCACAGTTCACTTGAGAGACACAACTAGGAAACAGTTTTTGTCTCTGTTTCTGTGTTCTAGAACCATTTTTGAAGTTTTATCAGGATTTATGTGGCCGAACATGCACCACACTGGAACGGCACATGTAGTCAGAACTTAAATATAAGGGAATTAAATTTAACACACCAAACACAACGCATACATAGTATTAATGCTAAGAAACTGCAAAAAATCCCATTACAGGGCTATAGCATAGTTTCTTACTTTCAGATATTTATTCAGTTCTACTTTGATTATGATACATTTTTGCCTTTGTACCCAAAGGAAAATAAAGCTTTATATAAGGCCCACATACATATCACTAAAATTCAGTACATAGAAACACATATACATCCTTTAATAACATGTAAGTTAGACTCATTTTAAACAATAAATATGATTTTAAAAACTATGATAATCATCCATTTGGCTGTTCTAAGACCCCTTGTATTGAACAAATAATGCTAAATATCTGAATTTATGTAAGAGAGCTACTATTCACTTTATATGCAAAAAGCCACTTTTTATCCAATGCCAAACTTAAATGCTCAGTTATTCTTCTTCAACTTTACTAAGAACCTTAATTTTATCTTATTTCTTTCTGAGATGTCTTTAAAAAGGAATAATATGGGATATTTCAGTGAAATAAAACTGTGTTCTTTACCATAATACAACTACCAGAGCTATTTCAGTCAGTGCAATTGAAATCTCTTTATTCTGTACTGATATAGCTTGGAATTTCTATACAAAAATGGTAGAAAGTCTCTTGAACTTAGTGGGTAGTGTTAACATTAGATTCCAGTGCAAAAGCTTCAGTGAACTTTAATAAGCATATATGTTGTTCCACATGGGTTGATATACATCACATAAATTACAGTATTAATGTAGTCAGCATAAAAAGTATTCCAGTGCTTTACATGCACTATCACATTCAATGAGTATTAGATAACATAATTCTGTATCTCAAATCTAAATGATTATCTGTAAAAAATAGATACATGTATAGCACAGAAGGATAATTTCAAAATGAAAGAACTATTTTTGGACATATTTTCTTTGACAGTTTATTTTGGGATTGCCTTAATACTGTAGGAACATCTGTTAGAATGTATTTTATTGTTTGACAAGACTGTATTATACAAAAAATGATCAAAACATATTTTCTGAAGTATAGTGCTAACTCAATTTTAAGTGTATTTTAGGTAAGTCTTGAAGGTTATGTACAGAATTATTTTACTTTAATACAGTAAATATTTTAATATACATCATAAAATTAAAGAAAATTATTTTGACTATACTTTTGGGTTTACTATTCCAAAGTTAATAGACATTTAATGATGCAATTTTCAAAATATATGAAACCATGGCTGCAAGAGTAATTAATATACAGTGAGTAAAGAGTACTACCTAGGGCTAGAGAGAAGGCTCAGTAGTTTACAAAACTTACTGCTCTTCCAAGGGACCTACGTTCAATTTCCAGAATCCACATGGCAGATCATAGCAGTCTTTTATGTAGTGAAATATTATTTTAGCTGGGCAAAGATGTGTTACATTTGTGTATACCACAGAATATTGTTTTAACTGCGTAAAGGTGTGCTACTTTTGTTTATGCTGCATTTGTTTAATTATGTAAATTTGCACTGCATTTGTTTAAACCTGCCTGCCTAAGGCACCTGATTGGTATAATAAAAGTTGAAGAGCCAGTACCTAGGCAAGAGAGAAATAGGAGGGGCTCATAGAGATATGGAATAAATAGGAGGAGAAATTTAGGCTCGAGAAGGGAAAAAATGAAAGAAAAAGAAAGTGAAAACAATTGACATGCCTGAAGCAATAAGCCTGACAGCTTCTGATCAGTCAGACATAAAGAAGCAGTGAGAGTAAGATATGTGGGGAAAAAGTAAAGAGAAACAGGTCTATTTAAGTTAAAAATATCTAGCCAGAAAAGAGCTAAGCTGAAGCTAAACATTTAATACTAATAGGTTTCTATGTCATGATGATTTGGGAGATGGTTGGTGTCCCTAAAGAAAAAGCATGGCACAAATTTACTACACTTCCTGGGGATTCAATATTCTCTCCTAGTGGCCTCAATAGGACATACACTAAGTATGGAAATATATGGTGGCAAAACACCTGTATATATTAAAAATTTACTATTAATATTTGGATGTTGACTATGTGTCAAGTTAAGTACTAAGAACTAAAACATCTTTGCAAATTGAGTAATAATACTTCCATCTCTATCATATAAGTAAATGCCTATTACAGTGTTTGCATAATTCCAAATCCTTGATTCTTTGACCCCAATTCCTATTTATGGAAGTATACATTATAGATCAGTTTCATTTCCTATGATCACTTTATCCATGCTCTCCACTGACCTTCAATGTTATATGTGCCATAAGTGAATCTGTCTTATACTATAAATCATTTACCACTCATACCCTCTGATCCTGGTTCTCAGTGACTGTCCTGAAATCAGATGATCTTCTGCTTGAAATCATCCCACTTCTAAAAAGTCATCAAGTGTTTAGCTGTCATTAGAATGTCAAGGTTCTCGCTACTCCAAGTGGCATCAGCAATAGTTACAAATTTAAAGAATAAACTCTGTGTATTGAGATATCTCCAGAGGTTCTTCAGGCACATTTAAGTTTGAGAAGCCCTGCACTAAGCCAGTATCAGAGTCACTTTGGACTTTTCTAAAACTGCATTTTTTAATAGAAGAATTTGTGGTAGGGTAGCCCAGCAATGCATATGTTTTTCATTCCTTCTAGGTAATTTTGATGCCTGCCTTTTAAGATTACCTCTCTGGGGGTGGGATCAGATTGTGATTCTATGTGTGGGCTGGCACCCTGGAGCCCATTCCCTGCAGAGGAACACCTAACCCTGTCTTGACTTTGGGATGAGGTAATTGGACTTACCTGGAGTGGATGTACCATGATGAGCTAATGCATCTTGAGACTTCTTAACTTTTTTGGGGGGGAGGTGCATGGGTAGATGGGGAAGGGCGAGGATAAAGACTGACTGGGAGGGATTGGGTGGAGGGAGGGAGGGGGATCAGAGGGATATATGGATAAAAATGACATTTTTATTTAAAAAATCAAGTTAAAGTAGAAAAAAATATTACTTCTCTGGGGAGTGAGATTAGCATCACTGTTTCTGATTCTTATCTGTACATGAGAATTGTCTGGGAAATTTGTAGAGTACTATTAATACTATTAGTACTATTAATACTCAGGTTCTGGTGGAAGCAAATGTGTTCCAGTCTCTGAATGATGGGTTGATGAAATTAATAGGTAGTATGTATTTGTCTCCCTTCTTATATCCCAGTGCCATTGCTACCAAATTACCTGATCAATGTATCACTCTTTGAAAGGCATTTACTTTTTAGTAAAAATTTAATCCTTCCCAGTATAATACATCAAATGCTCATAGCACCATCTAAATTCATCTTCCATGACTATATGACAACCATCTGTGACTTCTTCAATCACACTGTGTCACTTTGATTTTTTTTCCTTCTAAAAATACAAAAGATTGTACAATAGCTTCTCTTCTGTTGGAATGAACAAACTAATGTAAAAGTAACATTTTTAGAATTTTCATATGCTATACAAGTATTATGTGGTTTTAACTTTATTATATTTACTACTATACTTTCTCAAAAATGGGAATATTTATGGAGCTCAACTCTGCTTTTCTCTGATATAATATATGAGCATGTGACCAGAAGTTATCAGATATCATGGAGACTTGGGCTTTTACTTCTTCAAAGATCCAAGTGTAAAAGTTCTAATTAGATACAATGTGCAAATCTTTTGTAAAAGAAGCTTGTCATAAAATTTTAGAAGATGGAATTGTTTGTTTTGACTAGCAGGTCATGAATTCCAAAGGCATATTCCTCAAATCATATTTTGGCATGAACCCTGTGTTCTTTACCCTTCCTAACTTTGGTACATTTCAGGTGACGCTGAGATTATATTCTTCAAACATGCTAACTAATGGTGGTGACAAAGGGGACCCACAAATCTAACTTTAAGTAGTGAGTCTCTGCCATTCCTGAGATAACTGGATGTCCTGAATACCATAAGAAAGCCATAGGAGCAAGCCAATAAGCAGCATTCTTCTACATCACTTATGTCAGCTCCTTCCTCCTGCTTTCTGCCTTGATTTCTCACCCTTATTTCCATCACTGATGGACTGTGATGTGGAAATGTAAGCTGACATAAACCTTTTAGCTCTAAGTTGATTTTGGTTATGATGTTTTATCACAGCAGTAGAAACCCTAAGACCTTATCTACATTATGTCTGCTTTCCTTCTTTTGTACCACTTTATTGATTGTTCCTAACCTTTTCTTGTATCTTTATTTTTCTACTTTCCTTCTAAATCTTTCTAAGTATTTACCTGTTTTCTTCACAAGGATATATAAGTAATAGTCCAGTTCTTCGAAAGTCAGGCTTCACTGCACAGTTCAACAGAATAAAAGAGTATTGAGACACATATTTGAACTCTATACATCAGAACACAGAACTTGCAGATATGTCTCCACACAAAAATAGTGAAATTTAATGAATAAATTCTGGTGATCAATTGTACATCAAAGTGATTACAATTAATGATAATGTATATTTGGATTTCATGAGAGAATATGTTTAAATCACAAAAATAAATGGAAATGCTCACAAATTAGTGAAAATTTTATCTTAATTAGCCCAATGGTGGTAATTAGTTCACTATATATGTACATAAAATCCTCATTTTGTAAATACAACATATATATATATATATATATATATATATATATATATATATATATATATATATATATATATATGTAGTATGAAGTTTCTGGCCCGGACTTTCGGGCCTAATCTCAAGGTCTAGGCCCACAGACCCGCAGACTCACAGAGACACACAGATGCTTACTATAGTTTTAGGTGGAATCAGCTAAAGGCTCAGGCATATCACTTGCTAGCTCTCTACCCTTCATCTAACCCATGATTCTTCCTGTTCAGCCATGGAGCTCGGTACCTTTTCTTTAGAGCAGCATGGTTGTCCTCTTCTTCTTTCAGCTTCTATCTGGCATTCTGCTCTCAGACTTTTCCTAGTCTGGTAGCCCCGCCCATACTTCCTGCCTGCCTTTGGCCAATCAGCGCTTTTTATTAAACAAGTGGGTGGGACAATTATTTACCATGAGACAACACAATACCCCTATATATATATATATCAAATTGACAATTGCATATCATTTGGTAAGGGGTGAAAATACTTTTTAAAAAATAACCAGTTGAACCCATAATAATGGTAGATGGAAATCTTGCTGTTTGTAATGTCTGCTTTGGTGACTTTATTAAGCTAACAGAAAATATTATTTTAGAAACACAAAACTTAACAACTTAAAAGTAGATGTCTATTAACCTATAAATTTTATTTTATTAGACTATAACTTTGATATTGATTTTATTTAACACAATGAATAAATAATGTATTCATTATATTTTCCTCCAAAAATATTTTCTAAAAGGTATGGAGTCTGAGAGCTGAGGAAATTGGGAAATGAGTTCAAGTTCTTGATGTGCAAGCCTGAGTAGCCGGGCTTGCATCACCAATGCTCATGTACAATGATTAATATGGCTGTTTGTGCCCCTGACTTGGGCATTAGATGATGGAGGCAGACAGATCTCAAGAACCAGGTGGCTGGCCACCCATGCCAAAAAGATAAGCTTCTAAATCAGTGAGTTTGCTGCTATCCTAAGGCAATGTATATAATGATAAAGAAAAATATTTTTTGCTAACCTCCAAATGTATGTGCCTGGGCATTCATACCTGAACATTCACATCAATACATAATACACACACAAACACACACACACACACACACACACACACACACACACACACACACACACACACCATCTATATGCTCAGGACACCACACATAGAAAAAAATATATATATATATGTATAATTCTATTTTAATCAATTATTTATCTGTTCTGGGGTGCATAGTTTGGCTAATATTTATAAGGCCCTGAGTTCCATGATCTATGCTACAAATAAAATGATAATAATATTAGTAGTTATGTAATAAATATAATTCAAAATTCTTAACCCATTTACATCATTATGACCTTATTAATTAATTTACTCATATGTGGGGATACAGCTTAGTTAAAGAAAATTTACCTAGCATAGCTGAGTACCTGATAAAATTTTGATTGTCATGTCTACAGTTCTTTCATTACTACTGAAATTTCATAGGGAAACTACATATGGAAGAGTGTTTGTGAACATATTTGTAAGACTAGTCTTAATGCTGTGTAATAGGAAGTGCATGTAGGCCTACACTCTCTCATATAGGTTGCAAACTCAAGAGTATATAGAACTAGTAGAAGATTTGATGAGAAATGCTGAAGTTTGTTTTCTTATGACACTGTTATTCAAGTCTCAACTTAATTGTTATGATGTTAGAGGGGAGTTCACTGACACTTAATGAAGTTCAAAGATCACCACATTTAATTCACTGTGGAGTGCCTATTAACCTCTAACATCATATGACTGGTTCATCCCTGCTTAATTGATTTTTGGGCTCCCTCAACGTCAAATCAAGAAGGCAAAAGATTCGCTGTGATTTATTACTGTATGCTAAATGTCTAGAACAGTTTCAGGCATTTTTCATAATAACTCAGTAAATATTATTTGTTTGTGAATTCATGAATTCAAAAAAATATGAATATGTTGTCATTATACTGATAATAGAACCTTAAAAATCAAGTCATAATTTAAATTACTTGAAAAAATGGAAGTACCCACTAATGATTTGCAGCTGCTATTACTTTGCATTTCAAAAGACAAAATAGTAAACATCCCTCTGTTAGTTTTTTTTTCCTGTTAGAATAGCTCCCAATAATGGCCAATAAAATATCAACATTTCCTTTAAGAAAGAAACCATACACCTTTTGCACAAATCACAAATAATTGCACAAGTACACACACTTACAACAAATCTTTACACTCATATTTATATAAATGTATATTTATAATTGTTCAAATTTGTGTTTGTAATGTGTCATTTGTCATCATTTTATGTTTATCACTGTTAGTGGCTATAAATAATTACGTGGGCATTATATTTTCTTCACTGGGTTTTGAATATCCTAGTGTGACAACCTTCTTATAATTAAGAGAAATTTAAATTGGAGGCATTATATAAAAGCATGATGTCTTCATGTATAGTTTTGAATATTCACCTCAGCATTCTAATTAAAATGTCATGTTAGCAGACATCTCTCCTTATCTGGATGCCTTCAGCACTTTGAAATGACTTACTGAGTATTATAACTCATCCTTCATTGAATGGAAGCCTATCAAAATTTCCTGATATTTAAAACATGCTATCACCAGCTATAAATAGAACACTACCTTCTGCCAAAGGTGAATTATTTGTGATAAGGCAGTTTTGATCAAAATTGTACCTCACTTAAATGATACATGGAATACTCAATTTATGCGTCATGATTTTTAAACATTTGTATATAATATTAAACATTGACTTCAGTATTATATACTATAATTTTTAAGAGAAATTGGGAGGCCCTTAGATTTCATTTGCTTTCAATGTCAGCTCACTGATGAATAAAGTAGATTTAACAGAAGAGGCTAATTGTATAGAATGAGTAAATATTACATATATACTGCTCATTTGCCTAAAATTATACAGGTAATGTCTATAGTTAGTTTCTTATTTTCTTGTTATAAAGCAATTGAATGTCATTTAACAGTGTTTATTTGTATTGTTTCCATTACTAGAATAATAGCACATTCCCTTTTTATGATGCTGAATGACACATTTGGATTGTAATCACTTATTATTCTTCTCTAAGTCTATTTACCTAATAATGTTAATATTTTCTACAAGTATCATTATAAAACATGTATTGCTGAATCTCACATCCTAAATGGCTATAGAAGCCTTTATTTCTCACTTTATATGCATACATTGGGGTGCTATACTTGGAATCTAGATTGTGCTCCAAACGGCCATTTTTAAAAAGTTTGATCTCCGCCATGATTTGATTTACTATAGAATGATGATAGGATCAAATGAAGCCCAGTAGAGGTAAATTAGGTTATGGGGGACATTCTTGAAGGGGATATTAAAGTCCCTTACCTTTCTTACTCTTTGCTCTTGGTGTCCTAGACTCAGAGGAAAGCAGCCTTTTACATTAGCATGTGTCTATCATGATTTTCTGCTCATCATAGTCATTTACCATAACACATCAAAGTATACATAGTCAAACAAGTATACAGCTATTAGTAATTACCATTATGTAAATCTGAAATCACAATAAGCAGTTAGGTCAGAAAGATGTACAAATTGTACATTTTGAAGAAATAGGGAACATAAGAAATCTTGATGCTACAGCAAAGGCTTCTGCTAATAGAGATAAAGTATCAAGGAGAGGCCTGACACTCAGGATCTGCATTGTAATAAAGGGTAGGGTCCACTCATGGCAAGACTTCATCCAGCCAATCTTCTTACTTCCTACTTGTGTAGGATAAAGACCTAAGAAATTTCTTGTTCTTAAAAATAATCAATATTGCTTCAAATATGATTCAGTGGTTTGAAACTCCATCACAAAGTGGCAGCTGAACTTGGTAGCAACATCCATGTGGTGATGTCTGTAGAGTCATGACAGATACATGAATAAAGGTGTTGTGGAATTATCTTTCACTATTTCAAAGAGTTTCAAACTCTAAGTGTGTAACAAGGAACTCCTTGACTAGAGGTCCTGGGAGGCTATTGTGTGAAACTGTGGATGTGAAGCTTGGGTTGCTTCTGAGAGTTCCAAGAGAAATGCTAGACTTCTTTGATTTCTGCAAAGGAATGCTGCACAAAGTGAGTGGACTCAGCCTGAGAGAGAGAATGAGTTGTATTTTATATGCAGCAAATATGGAAGAAAAGAGACATTTTCATAGAAATAGAGAAGTTTGTATTTGCCCTGCTGATTTTTAGTCTTGCTTTTTAGTCCAGTATTTCTGCATTATGCTCCCACTTTTCTCTTTTGGAATGGTAATGTGTATTCTGTAGCATTTTATAATACAAGTATGTAATTTTCTTTTTTTATTTTTCTTGGTTGTGATACAGTAAAGGAATTGCCTTGAGTCTCAGAAGAGACTTTGGAATTTAAACCCATTGAGATCTGTGAAAAACATTTCAAGTTGAGCTAAATGTATTTTCGGCTGGATGGATACTTAATTATGATATGGCCAGAAGCCTATGGATACTAGGAACTCTAATGTAGTTTGAATGAGTTGTCACCCACAGTCTTGAGCATTGAATATTTGCTGGCATTTGGGGGGACTTTTAAGAGGTGCTACTATCAGTTTGATCTCTGTTTCCTGCTCAATGTGAGGTCTCAGTTTGCTGCTCCCATTGCCATCTCTGCCTTCCCCTCTATGATGGTTATGGACTCTTACCTCTTTAGGACCACAAGCCCAACATAAACCCTTTCTTCAATAAGTTGTATGGTATTTTGCTGTATCAATAGAAAAGTAACTAATATATCAATAACAAACTCACTGGATGGAGTAATAAAGACATGTGTGTTCAGAGGAAGGGCATTTTTATACCTGCTCCATAAAGGTTTATACTTCAATGACATAGAAATGTCTTTCTGTATGCTGTGAATATCAACCTTTAAATAAAGGAGCTGTTTTGGCCCATGACAGACACCATAAAAAAAGTAAGAGGAGAAATTAGAGCATAGGTAGGAGAAGTAGGGCGGAGTCAGAGAGACCGAGCCAGCCACCCAAGAAGAAACATGTAAAGAACACAGGTGAGCCACAGGCCATATGGCAGACAGATTAATGGAAATTGGTTGAGTTAAGATGTAAGAGCAAGCTAGCAATGTGCCTGAGCCATAGGCAAAACAACGTGAAGTTAATATAAGCATCTGAGTCATTTCTGGGAGCCTGAGCAGCAGTGGTGGGCGGCTAAGGGGTCTGACGTGGCAGGCCTGTGGGTCTGGGCCTCTGGCCGCCCGAGACCAAGAAACCTCACTACTACACTGCAAAATCATGATGGGGAAACCCACAGAGACATGAGCTAGTGGGAGCTCACCGACACTGTACTTACAGCTAGGGAAACTGCACAGGACCAGACTAGGCCTTCTGAATGTGAATGATAGTTGTGTGGCTTGCGTAGTTTGAGAAGCCTCTGGCAGTGAGATCAGAATTTATCCCTAGTGCATGAACTGAGATTTTGGAGCCCATTCTCTATAGAGGAACACCTTGTTCAGCCTTGATACTGAGGACAGGAGTTTGGTCCTGCTTCAACTGGATATGCCAGGTGTGAATGTGGGGTGGGGTGCAGGAAAGCTAAGCGTGACTGGGAAGAGGGAAGGGATGGGGAATAGAGGTTGGGATGTAAATAGAACCTAATTTTTTTTAAAAAAGATATCATATTAGGGTTTTAGGTTTAAAATTTCAAACATGTCGTTTGAGGAAAAGAACTTTATATATCACCAAATATCTTATTTAAACTCAGGTTTCTGTTACTACTTTCTTCACTTATTACAATTTTAATGAGAATTGATAGTAAATTTTAACTTTTACTCTATTTGCAGTGGAATTGGTGTATTATAGAACTACAGAAATCAACAATTGCTGTAAAAAGATCGGAGATTCAGTTAAATGTGAATAGATTAAGAATGAGAGCTGTATTTTTTTTCACTTTGAAATTCTCCTTCTTGAGTCATTTCTCATTTATACCCAGAGTTATGGAAGGAGACATGCTTTATCTGGTGAGAATAAAAATCATATCTTTGGGCAACTCTTGGCAACTAATTTTAAGGATACCGTCAATATATATTAGCAAGCTATTAGAAACTTTTATAAAGTTAGATTTTTAAGGGTCATATTTACTGTGTTGTTTATTTGTAAAATTAAACCTTAAATATAATTTACTCATCGAATTTTTTAATAAATAAGTATCTTCAAAGTGTATATGTGCTATAATGGAATTTTTGGCCCCAGGCTGCCAGTGGTCTAGACTCAGACCTGCAGGCTCAGACCACCTAGCTGTCCATCACTGCTTATGCTTTTAAAAAGACTTAGACATTTATATTTGTTTTATGTTGTTTGGCTTATGACTTAGGTATATCATTAGTTAGTTATTTTATTATATTTTAATGTATTTTATATTTAATTTATTTTTAATAATTTAAAAATTATATTTATAACTATTTAATTTTAATTATATTAAAGACTATAGAAGGATATTATTATTTAAGTAAATAGGAAGTATAACTTAAAATCTAGAAATGAGAGATGACATTTAATTGTTTGACAGTTATATAAGTTTTTTTTTATAAAGTTGGCACATTTATTTTTAGTCTACAGGCCCAGAGTCTTTGGCATATCTTTTAGTGAAGTAGAAAATTTGAAAGAGTATTTTGTTTATTTTGGCATAGTTTATTAGTTATTTTGTGTGTGTGTGTGTGTGTTGAAGAATGTTTGGCAGCTTTTTTTTGCAAAGTATGAATTTGAAGGATTTTTTTGGCTTATTTTGCTAAAGTTGATAGATTTTTTTAATGGAGCTTGTATGTCTAGTTTAAACAGTATTTTGTTAAGCAGTCAATATCAGAATAGGTTTTTGTTTAGTGGTTAACTATTGTTATAAAGAAAGTAAATTTTATATGGAGGTTTTTGATGCCCACTTTTCTCATGAAGTAGATTGGTGTTGTTAGGAGTAGATCAATCTTTTGACCTTTTGTTTAGAAAAGTTTAAGTTTTTAAAATATTAGAAATGTTATATTTTGTATGTCTTAGAAGTATTTGAAGATTATTTATTTATTGAAATATATTTTGTATATTTAAAAATTTAACTAATATTTTGCAAGTTTTGTTATTATAGGTGACTATTAATTTGCATTTAAATATATATTATAATTTTAAATTAGTTATTTAAATATTGTATTTTAAAGAAGTGTAGAAGTATATACATAGTATAATAAAATTGACTTTGTATTATTAAATTAAAATTTATATTAATTTAAAAATTTTGAGATTAATAGTTGATTTTTTGGATTAAAGTAAATTTAATAATTTATTACTTAAAAATTATTTGTATATTATATTTTTAGAAGAGATTAACTATGACTATTAACTATTTATAAATATTATTTTGGGAATTTGACTATAGTTTTCTATTGTTGTTTTTTTGTTGATTAAACGGCATTGGCAATCTTTTAGGTTTTTGAGACTGGATTATTTCAGTTTTTGGTCTTGAATTTGATGTGATTATTTTTTACTAGAAAATTTTTAGGTGGTTTTGGTTGATGAAATTATATTTTTCTGGAAGTAGTTTATAGGTTTTTAATCTTTTGTAGGAATAAGAATATAATTTTTATTGTAATAAATCTTTAGATATAAATTTAAAAATTAAGATATCTTTAAAATATATTTTTGTTTAATTTAGTAGTCTTTGTAATTCATTATATTTGCAGTTAGTTTATTGACAATTAAAAATTAAAAGAAAACAATAATAATTATATTTTAGATTTAGTTTAATCTATTTTTATATGGCTTATATTTTTATTATTATATTTTTTGTTGATTTTTTTGAATTTTATATATTTTATAGACATTGTAACCTGTTATATGGTTGTTTTTATTTGAAATGCAGAAAATTGAACTTAGCTTTACTCCATTCTTGGGAAACAATCATCATTTGTTGTTTAACTTTCATTTAAATGCTTGTTTTATACTGTCTTTATTTGAGCTATACCTCATTAAGCCTCAATTTGCATACAAGTTTGCTTATGTCTTAGTGCTCAAGTTCATGTGTCTCAGTTCAGCTAATGAAATGCCTTCTAAACTGTAAGACTTCAGATGAGCTCCAAGAGCATGGAAAAGTACATTTCAGGTTTCTAAAAGGAAAATAAAAAAGAGCTCAAAGTCTTCTGTGGCTATGGTACACTGCAAACACAAGTACTATTCTTATTCCAAATTATAGTCATTACATTCTTTCAATTCCTTGTTCCCATGTGTTAAATCTACCTATCTGATAATTACATTAGTTTCAAATGCTCCATTATTCTCTTTCTATTTTGTTTCCATAGACGTTTCTGGTAACCTTATCTTAACATTTCAAATTTCAGTTTGAAAACAAAACTAAAGTTAACTAGCACATAGAGAAATAAATATGAATTTAGATTTCACAAAAATTTGGGTAAAATAAATTATTAATGCTCAGTTACAAATGAATTATTTGCTTATTTCAAGAAATAGAGGTTCCTATAAAGACATAGTTGAAGATACACTAGAATTGAGTAAACAGATGTCAGAAGAAATTTGTTAGTGTTGCTTATCTATTGATGGCTGATGGGTGTTTTTATTTTGAAGTACCTTTCACAATCAGAGCTCTAGTTTCAGACAAAGTTTCTATTTTCTACATATATATCTAAATTCCTTTTGCTAACCTAAAATCTAGGCTTTAATGTGTTAGATATAAGGATTGGCAGAACAATAATCCAATGATAATTATTTCCTATGCCAATGCTTTCATCTAATTACCAACTTGATTTTTTTCTTTTATATGATGCAGAGCCCTTGTGAAAGTCCACAAGATCACACGGCTTGGACTCTATTTTATTAAACCTGCATAATTGATCCCATTTTATTGAAACTACACGGTTCCCTGCATTTTTCCTTCCTATTTTCTCTGTCTTACTTTTCTCATCCCTAAATTTTACAAAATTATTGTTACATCTCATACATATTATTTTTCCTTTCCTAAGAGTTATTTGCTTTAAATAAGCTGAATAATACTGTTCTTCTTTGCCCTTGACTCCTTCCATATTAAACAATAATCAAATTCTTATGTGGTTTGCATAGGTAAACTCTTACATGCAATTAGTATAGATATTTATATAAAACTTTCTAAATAAGTAATTCATAGGCTAAATAGAAAGATCAATTATGATTAGTAAAGATTATGTGCATGTGTTTTAACCATGTCTGACAAAGTGCATAGTTATACTAAGCTTAATATATATATATTAATATATAAATTAAGTTACTTATTTTACATAGTTGTATCTTTTATTAATGTAGCACTATAATAAATCTCATCCCACATATTTTTGTTTTTATGATGGAAATGAGCTAGAAGCCTAAAAATTCAGGTAATGGAGGAGGAAACTAATTAGCAATACTAAATATCCAGTTTTTCTCAAATTCTATTTAATTATTTAACACAGTATCATTTACGAAATAATTATGTAATTTGCCAGCAGTGTGAATCTAGAAAAAACAAAGCTAAATCCTCAGTGAAAAAATATGGAAAAAATATTAGAAAGCTAATATGGTACCATTAAATTTCAAAAGGATAAATTATATTCATTCTGCCCTCAATCATCACAACACCAATTTTATAGAAACCTGGGGGAAATGGGAGGTTTAGGATAAACATGAATTTAGAGATAAATCACTGTAAGAAGAAAGATAAGTTTCTGAAGAATTAGAGAATGGGAACAGTTGTGTGATGTGAGAATGTGTTTATGTATGCTGTGAATCTCAATCTTTAAATAAAGAAGCTGTTTTGAGCCATGACAGGCACCATAGAGGAAGTAGGAGGAGAAATCAGAGCATAGGTAGGAGAAGCAGGGCAGAGTCAGAGGCAGACCAAGCCTAAGCCACCCAAGAAGAAACATGTAAGGAACATGGGTGAGCCACGGGCCACGTGGCCCACAGATTAATAGAAATGGGTTGATTAAGATATAAGAGCTAGCTAGCAATGTGCCTGAGCCATAGGCCAAACAGCATGAAGTTAATATAAGCGTCTGAGTCATTTTGGGGGGCCTGGGTTGCTAAGTGGGCTTGGGCGGCAGGTCTGTGGGTCTCGGCCACCGGGGAACCGAGAGCCCCACTACAACAGTTGTGGGATATAAAAGTCAAAATATAACTGTGCTTTTCCTCTAAGGTACCACAGTTTATAGTTTATTAGTCAGCAAGAAAACAAAAGGATAAAATATTACATTTTAGATATAAAATTAACATATAAGATGTATTTAGTTGTGTAATAAAAACTCACAGATGATATGAAGGTATTTATAGTCAGATAACAGAAACAAAGTAAAAGGCATAAGAATGATGATGTGCAGGCAGGAAGACCTTAAGTCAACAAAAAAGCATTTTTCATTCCAAAATTTTTCAAAGACTATACTATGTATGAAAATGATCACTCTTTTGTTATTGTTAGACATTTTCAAAGATAGTCTCTATGTAAGTACATGCTATACTTTGAATAGCATTAAAGAAAATCATGAATCAGATGTCTAATATCTTCAAGCCTCTTTCAGTTTTGAACTTCTATCTTATAGTTCACACGACAGGAAGACAAAGATAAAAGAAATTTTGTAGAATTTGGCTTAAATATAGAGAGGAGATTATATATATGTATAATATACATGTATATATGCATTCCATCTCATATATATATATATATATATATATATTCAATTTCATATATATATGAAATTGAATGTTGCTCTAACCTCATAGTATTAGGCCAACAGTAGGAGCAGAAGTGGGAAATGTCTTAGAATGTATAGAATGTAATGAAATTACATTCATGACTAGTTGATTATAAAAGTAATAGTACAGAAAGATGTACTATTAATTTTAATAAAGAGGCTTCCTGGTCCCAGGCAGCCAGAAGTTCAGACCCACAACCTGCCACACCAGACCCCTTCATTGCCCACAGCTGATTAGGCCCCAAGAAACAATTCAGACATTTATATTAGCTTCATGCTGTTTGGTATATGGCTTAGGCACATTGCTAGCTTGCTCTTACATCTTAAATAAACCCATTCTCATTAAACTGTCTGCCATGTGGCCCATGCTCACCTGTGTTCCTTACATGCTTTTTCTTGGGTGGCTGGCTCAGTGTGTCTGACTCTGGCCTGCTTCTCCTACCTATGTTGTGATTTCCCTGCCTACTTTTTCAATGGTGCCTGTCATGGGCCAAAACAGCTCCTTTATTTAAATATTGATATACACAGCATTCATAAAGACATTCCCACATCAATGGTCTAATCGAAAAGGAAGGTTTCAATTTTAACATAGCAAAATTACATATGACAAAATAGCCATTAAGCAAGAATGACAGTTAACAATCTTTAGTCTATTTGTATTTAGGAAAATTAAAGAAAATACTTTATCATCTACCTTATCCTTATGAATCTAAAGTTCCATATCCAATATACCTTTCAAATGACTAAGAAAAGCTATACCTATAACTATCTAATCTTCAACTACATCAAAGACCACAGAAGGATATATTTACACAAGTAAACCAGAAGTGCAAGCAACTTCCAAAATCTGGAAATGACAGAGATGACACCTATCTGCCTGGACAGTCACCCAAAGTTCCTTTATAAAGTTGGGGCATCCATCTTCAGCCTACAGGCCCAGAATATCTTTTCATTTTAGTGAAGCAGAAAATCTGCTCTGCCAATTCATCTGTTGCTTCTCCTCAAGTCCTGAAGAATGTCTGACAGTTTTCTCTGCAAAGCAGGAACCTGAAGGACCATCTTGGCTTGTTCTGCCAAAGTTCAGAGGTCACATTCCAATGGAACCTGCATGTCCAGTGTAAATAGCATATTGTCAAGCAGTCAATACAAGAACATGTTCTTGTCCAGTGGCTAACCATTGCCACAAAGAAAGTAAATTTCACATAAAGTTTCTTCGATGCCCATTTTTCTCTTGAAGTAAATTAGTGCTGCCAGGAGCAGATCTGTCTCACTGTCCAGAAAAGTCTAAGTTCTTAAACATTTTAAATGCCATATTCTGTAGGTCTTAGAAGTGTTTGAAGATTACCAATCTAATTGATTTATATCTTTGTATACATAAAAATCTAACTAACATGCATTTCTTAATTATACATTACAATTTTAAATAATTTGCATAAACATCATATTTTAAACAAGTGTATAAAATGCATACAGCATAAGAGAATAGATCTTAAATGTGTATCAATAAACCAAAACCATACCATTGTAAAACATTTGAGATTAACAGCTGATTTCCTGATCTAAGTAAACTCAATAATCTAATTTTTAATAAATCATTCATATACCATATCCCCTTTTTCTTCTTAGAAAGAGATTAACAATGACCATTAACCACTTATAATGAAGACAAACATTTATAAACAATATTCTGGGAATTTGGACATAGTTTTCCATTACTACTTCCTGCTGATTATGGGGCATTGAAGACAGGTTCTTGAGACTGGATCATAGTCTGCAGCCCTGAAGCTGATACAGCCATCTATTCCCATCAGAGATTTTTTTCAGGGGTCATGGTTGATGAAACCATAAGAGGCTGGAAGCAATTCACAGGTTCTCATCTTCTGTGGAAACAAAAACAGAAGTCTTCCAAAGCAATAAATCCTTAGACACAAATTTCAAAGTCAAAATACCTTTAAAATATATATTCTTGTTTCACTTATCAGACTTTACAATTCATTGTCTTTCTGCAGTTAGGTCAGTAACAGTAAAAAAAAAAATTAAAAGAAAACACAATAATAACCAAAATCCAAATTTTTTGTCTATTTTTCCATCTTTACATGGGTTATTATATTTTTATTACTCTATTTCTCTTTTTAAAGAATTTCTCTACCTTTTTTCTTTTCTCTCTGAAGCCTATGTACCTTTTACACACATTGTAACATATTTACAGTTTTATTTTTCATTTGAATCTGTTTTATTGTGAATTCTTAATCATTTTCCAACCAGGAGAGCTTTACAATACTCATACTCTTTTAAAGAGCCACATAGTTTTTGCAGATAAAGCTGAATCAGTAAGTTCTCTTAACTGGATCCTGTCTCTATTTGTTGCCAGCAAATGGAGCAGACCCAAGAAATGCTGCTACTAAGAAACCATTTGACAATGTTTCCTTTTTATTCAAAGTAAACAGAAACCTTAAATCAATCACATGCTACCAAGTCTTTGTGAGACTTCAGAAACCAGTCTAGCTGCAGCGTGTACTCACCAGTCCACTGGCACCATTTTGAATGTGACCCGAATGCCACGCTTTCTCTGTACAATGACCAGCTTCAGATACACATTTTGGAAGCTGCTTTGGCTCAGTTTCTTGCTAAAATCCCTTTCAACTTTCTCAGCCTTAAGTGGATATTTGGCCCACATTGAGATGCCATCTGTTACAATAAGGTTTCTTGGTCCCAGGTGGCCAGAAGTTCAGACGCACAGATCTGCTGCCCCAGACCCCTTAGCCGCCTGCCCACCGCTGCTTAGGCCCCCAAAATGACTCAAACACTTGCATTAACTTCATGCTGTTTGGTCTATGGCTAGCTAGCTCTTACATCTTAAATCAACCTGTTCTCATTAACTGTCTGCCATGTGGCCCGGTGGCTCACTTGTGTTCCTTACATGCCTTTTCTTGGGCAGCTGGCTCAGTATGTCTGACTCTGCCCTGTTTCTCCTACCTATGTTGTGATTTCCCTGCCTACTTTTTCTATGGTGCCTGTCATGGGCCAAAACAGCTCCTTTATTTAAATAATGATATTCACAGCATACAGAAAGACATTGCCACATCAATTAATATTATGTAATATTTTGATAGTACATATATATAGGATCTATATTAGATATAATTTTTTACTGTGTATACCACTCTTCTGCTGGGCAGAGGCTCACTACTGTACAAAGACCAAGATCTTTTACAAGAGAACAACTTACCTTATCACTTGGGGCTGATTTTTAAAACAAATATGAAAAGTAAAAATACTATTAAATATATTTTTGTCTAGTTAAGAAATATTGCAATATTTGAATAAAAGTGGGAAATTATAAACCTAGAAATATAAGTTATGTAAACTGAATGTGTTGTTTCAGATGACAAATGAAGTCATTATAAAATGTTAAACTAGAACAAGAAATTTTTTATTTTTTTAACCTGTTTTCTTTTTATTCTAGTCTTCTGTAGATGAACCAATATAGTCCAGCTAATTATTTTCTCCTGTTTTCCAAAGTAGATACATATTTCAAAGATGAGTGGTAAGCTTTTCTCTAAATATATGCAGTAGAATAAAAAAACCACATCACCCATTCAACCATCAAGAGTAATACTTTCATAGTGCAATTGTTTACTATAGAAATGTTATAGAATGACATTTTATAAGTTACTGTCACATATTTATATTAATACTAATGAAATATGCATGAATCTAATATATTAGTTTTTGATTTTCATTGCATATATATTTGTTTTGTGTCTACAAACAGTTCATGCACATAGGCTTGTGTGTGTGACAGAGCTTTACTCTCTCTCCTCTCACAATGTGGGTCTCAGAGATCCCATTCTGACTCTCAGTCTTTATAGAAAGTTATTTTGCCGCTGAACCATCTCATAGGCCCATAATGCATTTTTTAAATTCAAAATTATAGTTCATTTGCTGTACATTTCTGGAAGTGGTAGAAATCAGATTCTCTCTTTCTCAGTTGAAACTGACAGTAATTACTATGAGTGATCCTTCTGTCACTTACAGTTTATTTTTGACATTTTATTTTAGTTTTATTATATTATGATTGACTGTCAAATTATTTCCAAGAGTGCTCTAGTTTAAAATGAATGGATTATCTTTCATAGTTTTCAGAAGAAAAGTAACCTAATTGGACTATTGAAAACACTGGTCAAACACCCACAATATTCATAAATGTATTACAAATGCCATAACTATGTATTGCAATTATTTACTTAGTGGTATTTTAGTGACTGTAGTGATTATAGTGGTGGTGATAGTGGTGGTGATGTTGTGTGTGTGTGTGTGTGTGTGTGTGTGTGTGTGTGTGTGTGTCTGTATATACAAATCCACATGCAACATTTACTTCATTAGTGTATGAGTAGCCAAGTACCACTTTTCTTATTTAACATATTGCTTTACAGTTTTACTTCTGGCCTTAAGCTTTAGTTTAAATTAATTTGTATTAATTATTTTATTATTTTTAATAATTATGTAACTATTAGTTACAGTATTTTACTTTTCTTGATGGCTTTTCCTTGAAGGTGGAAAGTTGGAAGAATAAAATTACAATCCTGATTGCCCCTATTGTGAACCAAAGGTGGTAAGACTGCAATCTCCTTTGGCCGTGATTTAAGTCCATAAAATATTAAGTTGATTGAATACCTTGAAGAGAATGTCTTATACAAATTATTATTTTTTCCACAGGTACTCATTTTAATGAAGCTTCTTAGCTGTGAATAATAATTGCCTATCCTTAGATCACCAGTAATTCCCTCCTAACAGTTCATATGAGACTCAAATTCAAATAATGAAAACAGTATCAATGATTCCAAAGCCTAATTATAATTATCCTCATTCAGTGTACTTATGTTGAACTAATATGGCATTCTTGAATACTAACAAGTTTATGTAAATTATCTTTTCATATTTTTAAGATTTTTATTAATTATTGAGAATTCTATATATAATGTAATAGTTTTATACCATCAAATTACATCCTGGAAAATAAATTAATATTGACTATAGTTTGAAATTTAAAAATGTAAAAACACAATGGAGGGAAGGGCTTGGTATAAAAAATAACTGTTATCTTTTGTGGAGAAAAATGATTCTTAGAATCCCTCAACTGTACAACATTTCTTAGCAACTAAGTTATCTCAATTATGAGGTTTGTGGTATCTTCTTGTTATGTGCAGATCAATTGTGAAGTGATTCTTGAAACAAATCTGAAACCAAATGAGTAAAAATTTCAACTTATGTCAATATAGTATTCTATAATATTTCAAAGTGTGTAAGTTTAATCAGTATTGAAATTGCCATAGCTAAGACCTATCATAAAAAACAAAAGCAATCAATAATCCTACCAACTTATAAACCCTCCAAACCACAAAAATGACTAGCCTGGAAAAATATCCCCAAGAGTATTAAAGTACACTTATCATGGATATAACTAATCTAATAACTTTTATATCTTCGGTATAAGTACAATATTATTAGACTTAGAGCCAATTCAGTAGTGGAAATTTATACTTGGTATTTTAAATTTATTCAGTTAATTGTCACTGTTGAGATCATGACCCTAGAAAAGAATCTACTACTGCCATTTTCTTAAGTGGGATACTTTCTAACTGCACATTAAATACTTGTTTGCCAAAGTAGAGCTTTCAGTTTGCATCAAAGAATCTTTGTTTTATTGCAGATGGAGTCTAAAATAGATATCTAGAACTGATCAAAATGTATAGAACAACTGACCATTAGATTCTGAACCCCATATGATAAATCTACAGCACAACCCATGAACCTAAAATTGAAGGAACATCATAGAAGAGGGGCCAGAAATATTGAAAGAGGACATACGTTCTGAAATAACATCTCTTATATATTACAGGACTGGTGGCACACATATTAAGGCTCAAGAATATGGTTGCTTGAACAAAGCATGATTAGTGACAGTATGAGTTGGCATACTAGCAAGAGTGTGGGAATTATCACAAGGCCACATTCATAAATGAGGAATTATGGGCATTTAATTGCTTCTGAGAGAAGGAGAATCAGTCTTCCCCAGAGATGAGCCCCCGAATGACTTGTCCAAAACCGTGTATGTGGTCAGCCTTTAACACATACACAAATGAGCAACACTAACTGGACTCAGCAAATTTTCTGTGTGTGAGTAACATATATGTCAGAATAAGACGATGTCATGAACTTGGGAAGGAATGTGGGAACATAAGTGAAAGAGGCATAAAAATTTTGAGTGTGTCCTATACTTTTATATCTTCATTACCATTATAACTATAGCTTTATAAAGAATAAACAAGAAAAGCTAAAACAACAAAGGTTAAAATAGTGTACATATTAATTTTTTATTATGCTATGAGATATAACTACAAAGGGAGAGAGAGACAAATACAGACAAAGATAAAGAAATCAAAACAGTCAGAGCAAGAAAGAGTGCATTGTGCAATATTCAACAAATGTATGGTCATAGTTGTACTGAGATTTAAAAATTGATTTTATTAATACCTCTACAATTAAACGTGAATAATAGGCAGCTTCATGCAAACGTTTTTATTTGTATTTTGTATTTGTATTTGACCTGTAGCCTAAAGTTGTGTGTACTGCAATGGATTCCATCTGATGTGTATGTAACAGCAGAAAGAGTGAATCACAGTTCTAGGAGAAGTTCCAAAATGAATAAAACATAAACATCATCCTTGACAAATTCACAAGGCTAAAATAAATATATGCCATACTGAGTTTCCTGAAGAAAAGAAAAAAAATGTGATAGGAAAGCTGTTTTACAACAAGCAGAACCAGAGGAGAAGACAAACATTTGAATTTTTCAAGTGATTTGGCTATCACTAACAAATGTAATTCCACCAAGCGAATGTCCATTTTTTACTCTATTTTCAGCAGCCTGTTCAAAACACAAGCCATTTGCAAATTCTTCTAGAATTAGATAGATAGTATTAATACAACATTTTCATATGTGCATGTGTTTGTATAAAACTTAAATAAATGTTATAAATAACTTTTAAAATATTTTCAAATTTTGGAAATAATGACAGTGTAGGATAATATTATACAAAAGAATAAATTTACAGAAGAAATTTTTTCGGTCTGCAAGATAACTAGTATTTCCATTAATAAAAACCTTTGTGATTACATTTTTAATAAGGATGTAAATATACTACTGTTTCTCAAGTATTTTATTATAAAAGTTTTATGTAAAATCATTAAAATTTATTTCTGTTTTCTCAGTATTAGATGATTTTATAGGAGGATATTTGGCTTGTAAAAATACCCTTCATATTAAATATATTATTGTTTCTTATGTAACTTGAAACATGTAAGCTGACCTTTTATGAACAAATAGTGTCCAATATTTATGAGCCAGTGCTTCTCATGTTAATCACTTAAATAGTATAAGATAACAGTTTTTAATGAAATCTTTAGTAATTGAGGTAATACCCTAAAGAATATATAGCAGATGATAAAATTTCTTTTGCATAATTAAAACTGAAAGCAAGAGAAATGTATAGAGATGAAACAAAGATAAAAAGAACACAAAATTGGGGGAAGAATGATTTATTAGAAATGACAAAAAGCTGAGAATTCATAGGAATTTTAGCGTTCACACATGCTTTGAGTAGAAGACAGTATCCTGTAATCAACTAGACTGGTGAGGGATGAGCTTAAATATGTCCAAGAGTGAGTCTCTGGGGCCTCATACCTTGAAACAGTAGTGATACAGATTGACAAAAAAAAAATCACGACTGTCAATGGGGAGATAATAGAGAAACTGAAACTTTATTGAGGTAAATGGCCAATTCTTGACTGAACATGTCAGCATGGTTAGTATCATTGGCACAGATTACCTTGATGGGTACCAAGTATCTAGTCAAATTTTTCTTCAGTCATTTTTCACTAATATCTCTCTCTCTCACTCCATTCCTCCTTACCCCCCTCTCTCCTTCCTTCCTTCCTCCCTCTCTGCTTCCTTTCCTCTCTCCATCCTTGCCCCTCCTCTTCATGTAAGACCATATAAGAAGATTATACCATGATAACTTTATCCTAAACTGGAAACTAGGCAAACATATAATTAGAGGAAAATCACTAACATTAATATGAAACTCTTAACACTTTGTGTAACATAAATTGAAGCTCTAAAAATTTGTAAAGTCAACTGTATAACATAGCTTCTTAATATATTACATTTTCCCCGGTGTTAGAAAAGACTGTGACAGGTTTTATTTAGAAAAAATCTTAGCTTAAAAGACAGTTACCTATTCTTCATATAGAAAATAATATAAGCAAGTTAAAGAAAAATGAAGGCTATTGATATGATACTAGAAATGTATCCAATTTATGAATAAATTAATAACTATTTCAATGTTAGCAAACTCACAGTGCTGAAAAGTAATACAATGAAACATACCAGACAAAATAGCAGGGAAAAGAATTTTCTGAAAATAATTAATTGCTGCATAAGGCTGCGATTCAAGAATGTTAATTACTGTCAACAACTGTTCTCACTCAATCTTATTAAATTTAGGAAGTAGAAATACTTAATAAGAAAATTTCAATGAAATGATAAGTGTCTTAAAAATTTGATGCATATGGCCATACCATGCCCTAAATAGACTGGAAGTGTGATTGTATATAGGAGTCATAAAAAGAAAAAAAAAACATATGGGACAAAATAACACAAATGGACAAAGCAAATATATTATCAACAAGCAGGATGTTACATATTTTACTAAAAAAAATGTTGAAGCTAAACTAATAGGCCTGTAGAGTTTCTTCCCTAAATGTATGGAGAAAATAAACACTAAAAGACTGTAATTTATGATCACACTTTTGTATAATTATAATACATAATTTAACTTTGATTTTAAGACTATATTGTCTTATGTATCTCTCACTCTAGTATTGTATATTATTACTCTTGAAGCATCTGTAATTTAAAAGAATGAATAGTTGTTCAGTTCTTATATAAACCTGTTTAACTTAAATGACAAATAACAGGAAGTTAGCAAAGTCGATTATATACATTCTGTTTTAAACATAATATTACTAGCTCCCAGAAGTCTGGTGCATCTTGGCTTCCATTTGCATGCTAGTGTAAATATGATAAAAATATTTTCTCAATTAACTTCATAAAAGCCAGATGAAAATGGAAATTTTTCCATTAAGATGAGTGACAGAGTCATTTGGTTAGAATAAATTATGTGAAAAAGAATTTTATCAAATTATGCTGATATTAACTATAAAATACAGTTACATTCCAATGATTTTTAATATTATGAATGAAGAAAATTATATTATATTCAGTTTAGGGTATAAGGAAAACCTTTTGGTCCAGCTGAGAGCAGGGGAAGAGAGTCTGTATGAGCACGGGATTAGGGATTATGAGGAAAATTCCCACAGTGATGGCTGCCTGGAACTCTGGGGAGCTCACTAAATCAAGAAAAAAAATTGAAAAATTTAAAAATGTTTTTAAAAAGAAAAGAAAAATAATTTTTGTTGGACAATTATAAAGTAAAAACATCTAACAAAATAAATATAAATGCCCTCCAAAAGAAAATTACTAACCACAGTGAAAACACTGAATTAAAGTAAAGTTGCCAATAAAAATCTAATAAAGCTTCTACCTAGTCAAAGCAAAACTTGTATTAGGTCATTTGCAGTTTGCTGGATGTTCAACAGTAGTCATTCATTAATAGTATTCATTTTAGTTGGGATGTACAATAGATACTGTAGGGAATTGTGCTGTTTCATGGTAAATAATTGTGCCATCCACTGGTTTAATAAAAAGCACTGATTGACCAAAGGCAGGCAGGAAGTATGGGTGGGGCTACCAGACTAGGAAAAGTCTGAGAGCAGAATGACAGAGAGAATTCCAGAGAGAGGCCTGGAAGAAGCAGAGGAGAACTATGCTGCTCTAAAAAAGGGACTGAGCCCTATGGCTGAACAAGAGACATGGGTTAGATGAAGGGTAGAGATCTAGCAAATGATATGCCTGAGCCTTTGGCTGATTCAGCCAAAAACTATTGAAAGCATCTGTGTGTCTCTGTGGGACTGCCGGTCTGCGGGTCTGCGGGTCTGTGGGTCTGGGGGCCTAAACCTTGAGGTTAGGCCCAAAGTCCAGGCCAGAAATCTCCTACTACAAGATACCCTGAAATTATAGATGTACAATAAAACATAGTGAATTAGTGAGGTTAGACTGCCTCAGAAAGACAAATGTCACAGAATTTCTGTAATGTGTGCATTTTAGCATTGAATTTTAAGATTTATTGCTTTAACTTGGAGTGACTATAGAATCCTGGGGAGCAGGAAGAAGGATGTTGGGATATGGAGAATAGTAGAATGCAAATGATTTGAAGGAGAAAAGAAGGTACTAACTGGGAAGAATGTTTAGGTAGGGAGAGTGATGCAAGATAAAGCAGAGGCTAAAAATGAGATAACACTGAGGATGATTTAAAAATCCATATGGAAAATTACTACTCTGTCTCTTTGTCTATACCCACACACACATACACACACACACACACACACACACACACACACACACACACACACACACACACACACACACTGTGTGTGTGTTTCTACTGTAACATATACGTTCGTGGTAGTATACATCTAGCCAAGTACCCATGTTTGGGAAGCTCACAGGTTCCAGGATGAATCAACTATAATTATTCTACTAAATGGACATAATATCAAATCGCTCTCTAAATTCTTAACTCTATACATATAGAGTAATGCAGCTATAATACCTCACAGAAACATTCTTTGAGTTTTAGACAGTGTTTAATACAAAACCTGACTACTGAACAAAGTGCAGAAAATAAGCATTATTGGAGTGCTCAGATACAATTGTATATTTATATCATGCTGCCTCCAGACTTTCCTAAGGCTTAGCAACTATCAAGTTATAGAAGGCAAAAGATAAAAAGTGAGTCTTGGAAGACCACAGTGAAACAGTGTCTTCTGGGCATGCTAGAGCCACTGTATTCATGCACTCAACTGCTGTGTTTTCCTTCAAAGAACTGCACAAGATAAAACTGGTAGACATTCTAGTGAAGAGGAAGAAAGACTCAGAAATCCTTAGAGCCAAGTGAGGAATTGCTGATACTTGATGTCTTTTGAAAAAAGAAGAATCAGTTTTATTCAAGGGTCTAGCCTCTAATTGGTTGACTACACATGCTCCAGTGGATGGTCCCACTCTCATAAATATACAGGAAAAACAATTTGAACTTGGTATGCTATTAAAAAACAAAAGAGGAGACAAAGTATGAGGTGGGATTGGGAGATTATCTGAGAGTTAGAAGAAATTGAAGTTGAATATCATCAAAATACATTTCATAAAACTCCAATAATTAACTGTACTATATATATATATATATATATATATTTAAAGTTAAGTAGGCATTTTCACAATTATATTATTCTTTATTTTAAAACATCACCTAAAATATTAAGTATAATTAATGAACTGTTTACTGTTATTCCAAAACATAATAAATGAACAATGCTGTTTAAAGCTCTAAATTCTAATTCAAATCTCCATAAAATGCTTTTATTGCTTTGCTTTTCCCTGATGGGTAAGGATGTTGAACATCTCCTTAAGTGTTTTTTGACCATTTGATATTTTTTCGGCTGAGAATTTACTGTTTAGATCTATATTCCATTTATAATTGGGTTATTTTGTTTGTTTATATATAGTTTCCTGATATATGTATCATATATCCATATATATATGAAATTAGCCCTATGTTGGACGTGGGGTTGGTGAAGATCTTTTCCTATTATGTATTGACATTTTCATTCATCTTACAAAAGCTTTCAGTTTCATGAGGTCCCATTTATTAATTGTCAGTCTTAGTGTCTGTGCTATTAGTGTTCTGACAAGGAAGTTTTCTCCTGTGCCAATGCATTTGAAATTACTTGCACTTTCCTTTCTATCAGGTTCAGTGTATCTGGATTTATGTTGAGGTCTTTTATCCTCTTGGAGTTGAGTTTTGTGCAGATGATAGATATAGATCTTTTTTTCATTCTTCTACATGCTACCATCCAATTAGACCAGACATATTTTGAAGATACTTTCTTTTATGTATCATATAATTTGGCTTCCTTGCCTAAAATAGGCATCCATAGGTGTGTTAATTTGTAACTGTGTCTTTGATTCTTCCATTGATCAATCTGTCTGTTTCTATGCCAATATCATGCAGCTTTTATTACTATAAATTTGTAGTAGAGCTTGAAATAAGGCATAGTAATATCCACAGAAGTTCTTTTATTATACAGAATTGTTTTAGCTATTCTGGACTTTTTTTTTGTTTTTTCATATAAAGTTGAGTAGTGTTATTTCAAGGTCTGTAAAGAAATTTGTTGCAATTTAAATAGGTATTGCAGGAAATCTGTAGATTTATTTTGATAAGGTGGGCATTTTTAGTATGTTAATTCTACCAACACTGAGATTTAATCTCACATCTGTCAAAATGGCAAAGATGAAAAACACAATTGGTAGTTAATGCTATACAAAGATGTGGAGCAAAGGAAACACTCCTCCATTGCTGGTGGAAGTGAAAATTTCTATTGCCACTGCACACATACCCAAAGGGTATTCGATCATAGCACAAAAAAACTTACTTAACTATGCTCATAGAAGCTTTATTTGTAACATCCAGAACTTGGAAACAACCTAGATGCCTCCCAACAATGCAATAGATAAAGAAAATGTAAGACACTTACACAAAAGAGTATTACTCAACTGTTAAATCAAGGGCAGTGGGAAAATTGAAAGCAAATGGATGAAACCAGAAAAAAAAAATCATCCTGAGTGAGGTAACCCAATCAAGAAAGACAAACACAGCATGTGTTCACTTATAAATGGACATTACCTGTAAAATAAAGGATAGCTATGCTACAAGACACAGACCCAGAGAGACTGAGCTGAAGCTGCCCAAGGAGTAACATGTAGCAGTATAGGTGAGCCACAGGCCACGTGGCAGACAGATTATTAGAAATGGGTTGATTTAAGATGAAAGAGCTAGCTAGCAATGTGCCTGAGCCATAGGCCAAACAGCATAGACTTCATATAAGCATCTGAGTCATTTTTTGGGGCTGGGTGGCTGGGCAGCTAGGTCTCGGCCGCCCGGGACCCGAGAACCCTCTACTATGGGGAGACACCTAGATCTCCCTGGAGAGCAGAAATAGAGATTTTTCTGAGGGGACTGAGGGATGATTGGGATGGTAACATATGCAATAAGCTTGAGGGAGGGCACAGAGGTGGTACTATTGAGGGGGGTGCTGGGATCATTTCAGGGTCAAGTGAAAACCTTGTACAAGGGTATCTCCCAGAAGTCTATTGGGAGGATCATAGCTTAGGCTCCTAGTGATAGCAAATAAGCAGGCTGAGCTGGCTATATCTAAGGACCAGATTAGTGCCTAGCGTATTATTATCAGAGAGGTGTTATCCAACAACCGATGGAGGCAGGTTCAGAGACCCAGAGACACCTATTATGTGGAGCTCAGGAATCATGCAGAAGAGGAGGAGAAAGGAGTGTAGGACCCAGAGGGTTCAAGAACACCACTGGAAGATTGACTTAGTCAACTAACCTGGTCTCATAGGAGCTCATGTAGGGGCTCTCTTGTTGAACTGACAACCATAGTTCCTGCATGGGATTGACATAGGCACTCTGCATATATTCTACAGTTGTGTAGTTTTGTCCTCTGGCGGGACTCCTGACAACTGGAACATGAGATCTCTCTGACTCTTTACTGGCTTTTGGGTTCCTACTTCTCATACTGGGTCACCTTGTGCAGCCCTAATACACTGGAATGTATTTAGTCTTACAGCAATTTTATATGCCATGTTTTGTTGATATTTATAGGGGACCTCTGTTTTTCTGGATTGAGACAGAAGAGGAGGGGACTGGGGGTGGGAGGCTTCAGCTAGGATGTAAAATAAATAGATAAAAAATAAAAATAAATGGTTTCATTGCACTATAATTTTAGGAAGGCTATTATTTTATTTTGAGGACAAAGACTGTAGATTATTAATCTAGTGCATTCACAGTTATATAAGTGTGTGCTTAATTAATTGCAAAAATCACATAATCTTTAGTTTTTAAATAAAAATGAATGTCACTTGTTGATTTTTTCTTGTGATTCAGTGATTAATCCTGTATATTTTAAAACATAAATTATTTTATATATCACAAATTAGCAAAATAAAAATGACTTAATTATCAAGATACAGAAAATGCCATATTATATAGTGTAATAAGAGTAAATGTTTGTATTTTGTATACAGCTACATAATATGTATGGCATTCGTCTATTAGAAATACTGCTCTCAGCATTTCTTAGTTGTCTGGCACTTAGGGTTGATGTCTCAGATAGTCTTCTCCAGTGAAGAACACACCAGCTGGTTATCCAATCGCAGTTAATAACAAATAACAAATAACATTATATAGAGAAAACTTTATTTATGCATTTAGGGGCACACACACACACACACACACACACACACACACACACACACACACATATACACAAATGTAACAGAAGAGGCCATGAATTAGAAACAGAGTAAGGAAAGGTATGGGAGGATTCGAAGAAACGAAAGAAAATAAGAAAATTATATAACTAGATTATAATCTCATAAAAATATTTTTTAAAAACTTTATGCTGTTTATCTAATTTAATTATTCACAAAAATTTAATCTAACAAAAATATTTAGAGCATAATGGCATAAATAATGGCATTGCATCATAATTGATAGTCAGTGTTCATTAATGGTTTCTCCATAAGAACTCTGCCCTCTTGTCTTAATTCTGTTTCAGTTAACCATAGTCCTGTACAGATTTAGCAGAAAACATCATTTGTAAAATACTTTTTTTAATTAGTAAAAGTAATACTTTTCATTGAGAAAAATTTATAATCATAGAAATATAAAGAGGAGGAAAAGATACTATCATTTTATGACCTAGGATCACCAATTAGAAAATAAATCTTAAAAGTATGAATATGTAAATAAATGTCTTTATCAGTATCTAAAGTTAATGTTAGTTTACTGTAATATATATACCATTTTTAAAATTACTTTTGTATTACAAGTGCATTCTAAGTACTTTTTGTTAAGTATCCTAATTCATTGATTTAAAGGAATAGAATTCTATGTTATAGCATTTGTTTAACCAATCAATCTTCAATTGATGGACATTTGAATTGTTATCAATCTATTGAAGAAAGTAGAAGGCTTGATAATATTAAATTGCTTTTTTAAAAATGAATGAATACATTTCATAGTCTAATTTTGTACCAGGAGTATATATTTGTTAAATATGACTTCGAACAAATGCATCTTCCATTCCTTAAAAACTGTAGAATCATGTTAATGTAATGATATGAGTGGTTAGCTAAACTAATTTTAATGCATTATGGAGGAAATGAGTAAATGACTGAATTAAATCCTAAATTTGAATCTTGAAATAACTACTATTGCATGAGTGACATTCCTTAGCATGGGATTTGCTATTTTACAACATCCAGATTGGTTCATTGATTCTTTTTTAAAGAACCGAGTACTTTATAAAGCATTGCAAGTGACTATTCTTGTCCTTAATATAAAAATATTTTTAAGTAAGTTTTATTCCAAAAGAGTTAAAATCCTAAAAGATGTGCCTAAATTTTAACAAGTTTATTAAGATCAAAAACAATTTTCCCCACCAAAAGTTACACAAATGCCTATAGTCTAGGCTACAACTTGTGGCCATGTTAGTGTCTGAGGCCTATTCTTCCACTGGGACCAGGACTATCTGAGTGGTCTGCACAACCACAGATGGCCAAGGTATCATCTGGGTCTGGGCTGCTATCTAGGGCCATGTCTGGGTCCTTGGCCCTATAGCCACAGTTTGAATTGGTCCATGGCTACTGTTACCAAGGATAGATGCAAGGGTTGTTAACATTTCCAGCATCTCTAATGGCCTCTAGAGTCTTCCATGCATACAGAATCAGTACTCAGACATCTTTACTAGTTACCCCAGGGTCCTATGTCCACACATATGTTGCCAGTACTCAGGAAAATACCTAGACATCCCAGAGTTATGTTGTCTGTGTGTATGCAGTTTTTGCAGGTGCTAAAGCCCCTTATTAAAGGCAAGCCCTTTCCCCTACCTCTTTCTCTCTTTCCATCTCTCCCTCTCCCTTTCCCCACATATGGCCACTCTACCCATTTTCTCTCTCTTCCCCTCTTCCTTCATTCCTAATAAAACTTTCCATGTGAGCACAAATTTCATGGTGTGTCTTTCTCCAAGGCTCCTATCTGCCATTACCACCAGCCACCATGTGAGAGCTGTCTGCATGGTATCTCTGTCTCTTACCCACCATGGGACACCTTGGATCTCACCTACCAAGGCCTTTCTCCTGACCTTTTTAAAGTACATTAAGGGTTCTTGTCATCCACATAAGTTCATATTGATGGCTGAGGGACAAGATGCCACCAGCGCCATACTGATCTGTATGTCCTATGCTTCTATATGGTGACATGGTGACATCTAGGTTCGAACTGTTGTTTCCAAGGGCCATGTCTGGATCTGTGATTTCACTGAAACTTGGGTCTGTGTTAATGTCCATGGCCATTGTTACCACAGGGAGGCATGGAAACCATGCATGTTAAAATATTATTGATATTCTGAGCTGAGCCTACTTGTCATTGGTCCTGGAATAGGTGGCCTTGCCACTCTTTGGACACTGAAGCAGGAGAAATGGCCCAGCCCCTCACGGAAGAACTCACCCCCTTCTCCCACCCACCCACATACCTGAGAGAAATGGTTCATTCCTCATCACAGGTTTGGGAGAGATGGCCCTCATAACATGGGCCTAGAAGAGCTTGCTATACCACTCACCTGATGTGTATGGTTCAATTATCCCAGAAGAACTAGCTCAGCTACCACCCAGGCCCACATTCTGGGCCTTGAGTTGGCCCACTCTAACATCTATCTTATCATCATAGGACCTGCTGGAGTATATTGAAGGGACTGGTGATACAGAACAATAGCCATAGGAATTTGGTGAGATTCCTATGTACATTAATTTTCTAATGCCTGCTGGTGATTTCTGACAAATATTTTCATGTTATTATAGATCTTTCTATTCAAATTTAACAGTGTCCTTGTGGAAACAATAGTCATTCTACTGAAGAAACATTTTATATACAATTTAAGCCCTTAATGCTACATATTTGGGAGAAATACTTTCTCATGGTAGATATTTACTAGTTGATGATTGACATTTTAAAAGCTTTTTCTACAAAAAAATTATATTATGATCCTAGTCACCATAAAAGCAAAATATTCAATGACTTTTGATGTCTTAATAATTGCTTTTTGCATTTGTTTATTTGTTTCTTTTACTGGAGGAGAGAAATGAAACATAATTTCATGTATCCCAGACTGACCTCAAACTCATCATATTGCCTATGTGGGCCTTGAGTTCTTGACCTTCATTCTTTGACTTCCCAATTGCTGGAATTATAGGCATAACTTAATAATATTTCTATTGAAATATTTGTACAAAATGGGTATGATGTATTGGTATTTTTTCCTTTGGGTTATCAAACTGATTTATTGAGGAAATGGAGAATAAAACTCCCTCAATTACATTTTAATTTTTAAATAATATATTTAGTCAATTTTTGGAGAATTTAATGCAACTTATTTTTATTATATTCACTCTCCAGTCCTTTCCCTGACTTATTTAAGATCAACCCCACCTCCCTAATCCTATAAAATACTTTAAAAAATATATCTGTAAAATATATTTACAAGGAGACTATTACCAAGTATTACTATTTTGAGAATATTGCCCAGAGGGAGATAAATTACCAAGGAATATAAAGGTGCCCAATGTGATTCCTTTAGTACCTAAAATGTATATTGGATACAGTTTATAAATCTATGTTGTATTTTCTCAATATTCATTAAATAAACATTCTAAACGAATAAAATAAGAAGAAAGTGTAATTAAGAACAATTTTGAAGAAATAAAAATTCAGATAATTTTCTATAAAATATATGAAAATTGAGGGGCCAATGAGATTATTCAGAGTTCATTCAGAGGCTTGCCACCATGCTGGATAATGACCTGAATTCCATCTCTAGGGAGCACATGGTAGAAGAAAAACAGCTTCTGAAAGAAGTTCTCTAACACACACAGATACCTGATAGAATGAATACACCTACACATGCACACACACACACACACACACACACACACACACACACACACATACACACACACACACAAACACACACAGAGAGATATGCAAATACACATATCAGTTAAATAAATAAATAAATAAATAGAAAAAATATATAAAATGACTAACAAAATAAGTATATTTTTAACTAGAATAATGCCCAGAAAATAACATTTTTAAATACTGTCTATTTTGTTATAATAAAGGCCAAGAGAACGTTCTTTCTTAAGAGAACTCTCAGAAATATTGTCACAAAAAGTGTTTAAAAAAACCTCTGTCCTATAAAAGTTCATAGTTTGTCATTTTGCTATGAAGTCAAGTGATCAAACACAGTTCTTAATATTAATTTAACCAAAATTTTATCCTATTGTTTTTATGATTTTCATTTTGGGAATATATTTAAATTTTGCAGTTACATGGGGGTGTGTGTCTGCAAAATACAAATATAATGCCATATATCTTAAATTATAACATTAATTTATTTACAACTTACAAAGAGATATAAAATGTTATGTCTATAAAATGCATACATTCACAGATAAAATATATACCTGTTACAAAACTTCTCTTTATGTGTTTTAGTTAATTTTGCATTGTGGATCCCTACCTTATTCATTCAACCATATTCTCCAAACACCTTTATTACACAGAATGGTAAATAGCTAAATTTTGTTATTTTCTTTGATAGTCACTGTGCTTTTATTCTGTAGCATAAAAATATATAGGAATTTTATTTTATAAGACATCATATTGCTTAATATTTATTGGGTGTTTTTGGAGTATTGACTCTATCACAAATATCTTGTGACATAAAATAACACAACAATATAGGCAGAGTTTACTTAGAAGGCACCAGTACCAGATAGATATTTGTTAAAATATAAATCAGAACTCACGGTACAGTTAACAGATTACAGTAGCACCTGAACAGGGACTGGAGTCTGGAACGGTGAGGACAGATGGTGGAGTCGATCCTATCCCCAATCATCCAGGAACCAGGAAGAGAGCAGATGGTGGAGTCGATCCTATCCCCAATCATCCAGGAACCAGGAAGAGAGCGTCTCGTGTTCCAAAAGCCCCTTTTCAATGGGCTTTTCCCCGCCCCTTTCAGGGGCCCGGTCCCCTGTATAAGTGTCTTTTGACCTTATCAGCTGACACCTGAATCCCACAACATCTCCCCCTTTTGTCTAACTAAGAAGGTTCTAAACTAAGACTATGTACAGTAGGAATTACTATGAGGTAGTATCTAGGAGAGGTCAAAGTACAATTTCTAATCAAAGCCTAACTTATATAAGGTACATCTAATAGTTCTAGAATATTGGTAGATAGTAGGGTGTATAGATTATTTTAAAGGGTTAATCTGGGAAAGTGAAAATTTAACACCTGAGTGTTCTTATCTAAGGGATACTAGAGTGATAACCTTAAATATCTATTCTTCAACCTCTTCAAGACCTGAGAAGGAAGGTGAATTGCCTGAAAGTCAGAAGTACATGGAAGTAGTTACTTCCAAAATTTGGGAGAGGACAGCAACACAGCTACCTGGACAATCACCTCTGGATTTGTGCACCATTAGAGCATCTATCAGATTGGCTATAGGCCTATGGTATCTGACAGATCTTTTCACAAGCAGAACAATTTTGAAGGGACTGTTTTATCCTGTCTAGGCAGGTTTCGTCAGTCTCCATCCATCAACTTGTTCATCCAGCTTGACACCATGTGTGTACTGTCAGCAATCAAGGTAAAGACAGTTCCTTACTCAACCGGCCATTTTTTGCCAAAAGGACCAACTCCAATGGAGTATCTTTGATGCTCAACACTATCTCGTGAAGGGAGCAGTGACACCAGGAGTCGTTGTGTCTCTCGTGGCCAAATTTTAAATGTTAAATGCCATATTCTCTGGGTCTATGAAATGGTTGAAGATTCTTGTCTATTTATGATATTCTAACCTGTATCTGATATGACTGGGATATGATACCTTAAATAGTGTTGACTTCAGATCTTATCGTCTTAAGGAATAAACCCTGTACTAAAAATTAGAATACCTATATAAGGGGTGTACAATCCCTGAACAATGACCCTTAGTAGAACTATCGAACATTAGCCAGGGGTATATTACCAGGTAAAGTGTCCACAGCATTTTAGACATGTAAATACATATATATCATCTAAACAGAGGTATATAAAACATCTTGTGCATATATCATAACTAGTGCAATCATACATTATATCTAGTATAGTTAAATGAAGGTAGTAATTGCATAGTATACATGACAATGATGTTACTGGGTGTAGGTACTATGATGAAAATTTGGATAGTCACCAATCTAATTATAGGAAAAGGCTAGTTCAGGAACCCTCTCCACTATTGCTAGGAGTCTTAGCTGGTGTCACCCTTGTGGGTTCCTGGGAATTTCCCTAGCAAGAAGTTTCTCACTTACTTCAAAATGGCTCCCTCCATTTAGATACATTTCCTTGCTCTCCCTCCATGTCCCTCTCTCACCTCCACAGACCATCCTATTCCCTCATGTTCTAATTCCCCACACCCCTGCACTCACTTTCAGGTTCTTATGAAATGTAATTCATAGTTGCTAAACTGCTTTAAAGATTTAACTAGTAACTTTCATTTGCTCAGGAAGATGAGTAAGATAAACTGGCATTGGTTAAGTACTCCATGTACATTAGGCAGTATCTTTCATGTTCTTATGAAATGTAATTCATAGTTGCTAAAATGCTTTAATGATTTAACTAGTAACTTTCATTTGCTCAGGAAGATGAGTAAGATAAACCGGCATTGGTTAAGTACTCCATGTACATTAGCCAGTATCTGTGCCATGTGATGTTACCTATAATCCATTATTTTATTCATTTATTCAGCAAACATTTTGATACATTGTTTGTGTCAAGTTCTTTTCTAAGAATTGAGATAAAGCAGTGAATCAACTAGATGAAAATATCAAAATCTTCATTTTGGAAGAACTGAAGCAATAAATATGACTGATTACTGCCTTTGAGGTATCAGGAAACTGAGAAATACTGTAGAAAGTAGCACTGTTGCAATAAGGTTTCTTGGCCACAGCTGGCCAGAGGTCCAGACCCCAGACCTGTCGCAGCAGACCCCTTAGCCACCTGATGCTGCTCAGGCCCTCAGAAATGACTCAGACACTTATATTAAGTTCATGCTATTTGGCCTATGGCTTAGGCACATTGCTAGCTTGCTCTTACATCTTAACTCAACCCATTTCTATTAATCTTTCCTGCCACGTAGCCCGTGGCTCACCTGTGTTCCTTACATGCTTCTTCTCTGATGGCTTGCTCAGTCTCTCTATGACTCCACCCTTCTTCTCCTACCTATGCTCTGATTTCTCCTCCTACTTTTTCTATGGTGCCTGTCATTGGCCAAAACAGCTCCTTTATTTAAAAATTGATATTCAAAGCATACAGAAAGACATTTCCACATCATAGCACATTCCTGCTTCTCAAATTTCAGTGTGCTTGTGAATTATCTAAAATTCTTAGTTCAAGGAAGAATGATTCAACAGGTCTGGCTAGGTGTTCAGAGATATTCTATGTTTCTGCCAAACTCCTCAAGAATACTTGTTCTATTGGTTTGTGAACATGGTTTTAGTGACAAAGTCAGTTGAATGAAAATCAAGAGCAAATAATGGGAATGGAAGTGACTGAAATTTTTAATGTGATTTTTATTGGCTTATTTATGAGGTGATAACTGAGTAAAGAAGGTTAAAATATTTCAGTTAATATTTATAGGGAACTAAAGCCAACCAGCTCTTGCCTTATTTTTACTGTGCAGGTCTTTAAAAGAGAGTTGTGTACATGTTGGATATGAACCTGGACTTAAGGGTGAAGACAATGCAGAAATTTTCTGTTATATTCTCATATTAATCTTTTACTGTTCATCTTTTTTTTTTCATTTTAGACTGGGGAAACATGGTTAGAGGATGTAACTAACTTATTTAGCTTGTCAGCAGTAAACTAGAAATTGCAAACATCATCAGCTTTGTTCCAAAAGCCACAAAGTTACATGGTAGCTATAGTCAAAGACTCATGACAGGTCACTATAAGATGTTATGCACTTAATCAGAGCAAGACAAAAATGTTTTTAGGCATAAAAATTGAGTTGGCAGTTCATCATTTCAGCTGCCTTGTTGGCTATTATATGTGGGGATATGTTTCAAATTTAATAAAAAGCCAATCTGAGATATCAGAGGGATCTATCCACAGTCAGTCTAGGAGGATCAGAAAGTAGTAACTCAGCACAGGGAAAATCTGAGAGTGATAACCTATGCCCTTAATCCCAACAAATCTGAGTTTGAGGCCATCTTAGTTTACAGAGGGAATGCCAGGCTCTCAGGCATGCAGTGGTGGTGTCATGCCTTTAATCTAAACCTGGATGTGAAACAATTGGATGAAGAGGGTATTTAAGGCAGGCATAGAAAGACAGAACAGGCAGTAGAAGCCACAAAGAGCAATGGTTAGGAAGCTGAAATATAGCTGGGTGAGATCTGACTGTGGTGTTTCCTCTCTTTGATATCTCAACCTTTCCTTGAGATCTGGCTCTGAGTTTCCTTCATTTGTGCAACACTTTGTATCCAACTTTGGGGCACGAATTCCTCCCCTCCATACCCCAAAAAATGGTTCTTTCTGACCAGAGCAACATGTGGCCGGAGGAGTAATTACCTACTGGCTGGCTAGGCTTTCTGTTCTGAGTTAACTTACTCCAGTCTTAGGCAGACTGTTCACATGTGTTTCCATTTCACTTTCAACTGGGTAAGTTTTCAGACAGTGGCCTTTTTCTCCTGGTGGGTTGTGAGTGGTTTTTGTTTTTGCTCTTTTTGGACCCCTCCTTGGGCTGCTGTCATACTAGGTAGGAGTCCTACTTCATAGTCATTTGAATCACCACAGAAAAATAGATTTTTGAATAAATCAAAAAAAATTAAAAAGTGGGTATTTGTTTAAGGCAATAGAGAGTGTTTGGTCTTTCTGTGATCTTTCTCTAGATGATTTGATATTAGAACCAGTGAAGGAAAAAATAAATAAAGTAGATGGGACTATTATAATGTTTATCATACTGTTTATTATGAATATTTTTGTTTGATTTCTGTTTTATCATTTAAAAAGTCAATTAATGTAATTGTCAAAAAAAAGTCTTTAAAAAGCCTGTCAAGAGAGAACACAAAGATGTTCAAATTCAAACAGAGGAATATGAAGAACCATTTTCAGCAAGGTCATCTAAAATTACACAAAACCAGGCAACATTGATTTACCCAGTAAACATTAAAAAAATTGAACAATAATAAAGATGATAGAGAACCTAGTTGGGCTCCAGTACAAATGCTAGAATTAAGGAGAGTAAAAGAAGAAATTGTGACATATGGGATGTACTCACCATTTGTAAAACAAATGTTAAATTGTTGGTCATGCTATAACCAGATCACACCTAAAGATTGGTTATATATGGTTACTGCTATTTTAGAGGCTGAATCACTTTTACAGTGGAAATCATGGTGGAAGGAAGAGGCTAAAACAATAGAACAAAGAAGCAAGGTCAGAGGCATAGAAGTATCTCAAGATCAACTTCTTCGGGAGAGGTATTATGCTGATATTGAGGCAGTCTTTATACGATGAACATACTCATGGCAGCTTTAAATACCTAGGATCAGATAGGAAAGAAAACTGAATCATTCATGAAAGTAATTCAAAGGCCAAAAGAAACTTTTACAGACTTTCTGCACAGATTAACTGCAGTAGTAATCAGAATGGTACCAGCTTTCAAAGCTAGGTGAATAATAATTGAATCACTGGCTTTTGAAAATGCTAATGCACAATATAGAAAAATACTTAGACTGTTTAGAGCAAGGTCAGTACCCTTGGAGGTCTGGATTCATGAGACAATTAATCTAGAGTCTTATGATGGTGATGATAACTAGATAGGAGAGCTTATTTCTAGAGGTATAAGAAAAAGTCAAAATTTTAAATGTTACAATTGTGGAAGGCAATGTCACATTGACCATTCACTTAGACTTGTAATCCATGCCATGGAAGTCCAAAGCTATTTCATTGACCACTAATGCTCTGTCATGTCAAAGCATAACTGTTCTTCTTCCATTATGGATATCCATTGAGCTTTGTTAAATATTGCAATATTAAATGTTAATCTTTATGCTCTCATGGTGTTAATCACATCAAAACATAAATACTGAATTTTCCTTGACACATTTCTCTGCTCACTCTAATTTTCTCAAAGGAACTAAGCATACTGAAATGAATTCAGAACCTATTGTATTTTTATGGTCGATTTTTATTAAAGTGTACATTTATTGAACTGAATTTCTGTCAGTAAGCATGATATATATATAACCTCCATTTTAACTTATCAGAAAGTTAATGGAACTCATAGAAGCTTCTACATACATACACATTCATTCACAAAGATGAGGGGAATAGATGGAGGGAGGTAAGGAGAAAGATAGGGAGGGAGAGCAAGAAAGGGAGCATAAATATTGAAACTTAAGTTATTCTACAGATCCCTATAATAATGAAGTTTAAGTTTCTAGTACACTTAAGAAGAAAGAATTGATATTTTAATACTGAAAATTGTATTTAACTAGTCATTAAAATAACTAATCTATATTAAATCTTGTTGAAAACAGTCATTTCTCACATTTAAACTGTTATAATGGATTTTTAAAGCAATTACAAATATTCATTATTAGCACTCCAGGGATCATACTCTTACTACATGGTTCTCATAAGAAAACTTATGAAAATTTATATTTATTTATTTATGCTGTCCTAATTTAAGACTTATGTCTACTAAAATATGAATTTTTGGTAACAGTAAAAAGTTAATGTGTCATATTCATCTGAAAATATTAGTTAACTTGATGTTTTATTGTGTCAAATGTAGAATTATTCAGTATAAGCTTTAGTAGGGAATCCATATTCTTGGTGTAAATTTGAATGTCTACCAGTTCAGTACCAAAAACACAGCCCACCTTTTATCTGAAAATCATGAGTATCCTTCTTCCCAGACTACTTAAATGTAATTATTCTCAAAATATGGTGTCATTAGTCCAAAGTTGAAAATAATATTATTTCATCAATAAAAATTGGATGAACAAGACTAAGTTGGTTATTAGTGAAAATACTGGCCTATCTCTAACTTTATCCTGAGTAAGTGCATTGAACATATTTTTCATTGCTTAAACACATATACCACTTTCTTTTACTTGCTAGGTACAAAATATAACTCAAGAGAATTAAACTACAACAGAGAAAAATCACAGTTACATCTAAGTTTTAAAGGATCTGACTCATACTTTATCTTTCATTTTGTTCTGGTTACATTTTTCTGAGTTATTTGTCAGATATCTTGCTTTCCTAACATTCTAGCTGATTCTCTATGACAGTTTCATAGAGAATAGTTATTTTAATTATATTTATTTGAATAGCCGCTTTAATTCTTCTAACTGTAGATTTTATGAAGAAGAATATCCTTGTTTATTTGGAAAATTTAGTTCAAATGTATCTATGGAAGAAAATATTCCTAATTTCTCTCCATTTGTTTTGTATGTTTTTCATATGCTGCTTCATGAAGATATTCTGTATTTCCTTTCCTTCATAGTTGTAAAGAAATGGCATTCTGTATTAAAAGCTCTCTCTGATAAATACAAAACACATATCATAATAATATTATACTACAATCTTTCATGTGATCGGCACATCAGAATTAAAATGGCATAGGTTTCTTAATGTTTCTAAATATAAACTGCAGCACAATTATTTAAGCACAATTTTTCTAATTTAAGTTCAATTTTGCATACTTAGAATATTTTTCTTCAGAATGTCATTAAAATATCTCCTAGGTCACACTTATGTAAGTTAACTAAACCATGTCAAAAATCTCTACTATATTTTTGAATTCTTCATTTTTCATTGAGTTATATTTGTATGTACCTATATATCTTCACATATTAAATTTCTTGGGACATATATTATTAACCTTTTATCTTTAAATCTACATTATATACAATTGCAATATGCAACATGAGTATATACAACTAATATCTAAACTTAACTGTTTTAATAGGTTACCTTTTAATTTATTTTGAAATTACTCTCTTATATGGTCCTGATACATTTTTGCAAAAGTTTTTATTGCTATCAAAACCATTTCTTTGGGGTAAGTTGTTAGTTCACTCTCATTTGTGTACATAGGGTTTAAGAAGAAATGAGAATATACAAGCAAACAAGTGAATTGCCCATTTGTTGTTATAATGTCTTTAAATTTCAACTTACATATTGCTGCTACCGTCTTATGTAATCTCCTGATCCCATATCTGTAAAGGAATGTAATATTGAATTAGAGTATCTTAAGGTTATTTCAAAAAGTCTATTTAGAAGAAATTCCTGATTTTAAGTCTGGGGATTTTGTATGACTGTAGTAATTATAACTCAGTTTGTGTATGTTTACATAGCTATCAACATCAAGCCATAAGCAATCAACATTGAGTGGTAACTTGAAAAGTTTCACTTTTTGGTCCACAGTTGCAAATTGACAAGCAGTATTAATGCTTTTTAAATGACTGCTTTTCTTTTATACTCTTTTTATATTACTAAAAACATTTTTTATAATATATTTTTAAAATTTTATGTTCATTGGTGTTTTGCCTGCATGCATGTGTGAGGTTGTCAGAAGTCCTGGAACTGATTTTACAAACAGTGGTGAACTGACATGTGGGTATTGGGATTGAACCCAGGTTTTCTGGAAGACTAGCCAGTGTTCTTAAACACTGAGTCATCTCTCCAGGTCCACTCAAAATAATTTTTAAAATTCAATATATTTTGATCATATTCTTATCCTCCCATAAGTTCTCCCAGATCCTTTCCTACCTCCTACACACTCAACTTCATTTTTCTACAAAAAACCCAATACAGGAAAAAAACAACATCAAAACAGAAAAAATACCATCAAACTGAAATTAAATAAATTAAACAGTCTTGGTGCTGAAACTGAAGGATATATTGGTTTTAAATAAATAGCCCCTTGATTTGTATTCTCAAATTCATTTTATACTTTCAAATTAATTTTCCCTTTTCTTGGATGCAGAAGAATTCTATTTCATCGGATCTTCTCCTCAAGGCATGCTTTCTATTGTTTCAAAATTACATTCTATGAAATCTGAGGGTTATCCTTAATTGAACTAATGTATTTAATAATTAACGTTATTTTCACTATACACACTTTGCAACATTTAAAATTATTTTATGTGTCTTCCCTCACTAAAATGCACATTTTTCAGATTTCTGCTCTCTATCACTGTATATCTAGTTTTGAAACTTCCTTCAACAAGCAAATTAGTTCACTACTGTTAACTTCTTTTGTAGATTTATTTACCTTATTTTATGTATTTTATACCTATATGTATTTGCTTGTACATATATTTGTGCATTCATTGCATGCTTGGCACCTATGGATGTCAAAAGAAAGCATCAGATGTTTTAGAAATGAAGTTATAGACAGTTGTGAGGTGTCATGTGGGTTCTAGGACTCTGATATCCTCTTCTGGCTTCTGTAGGCACTACATTCATGTGGTTCATTGACAGTATACATAACATGGAAGCAAAACCCTTCATGTAAAGTAAAAAGTCTTTTTGAAATTTAGATGCATATAGCTTGTTATTGCTCTTGCACTCCCTTTCCAACTACCCCCTTATCTCTCTCTGCATGTTTGTGTGTACGAATGTCTATATGTGAATGTATGCACATTTGTGTAGGTCTGTATGAGCATGGATGCCACATATCATTTATGAATGTCTTTCTCAGTTGCACTTCTCCTTATTTTAAAACAAGGTATCTTTCTGAAACATGGAGCTCACTAATTCAGTTCAGTTGGCCAGCAAGCTCTAGGGATCTTTGTGTCTCAGTGTCTTTAGTCCTGGGATTCCAGACATGTATTATGGCTATACCTATATTTTTGACATGGTAGCTGGATATTAGAAGTGAAGTCTTCATACATGAATACCAGATGTTTTATTTACTGAGCAAATTTCCCAGATTCTATATAGCCATGTTGTAGGAATTTTCTATGTAGTATATTCTTACTGATATTAAATCACTAAATCAGTATCTTTCCAGAACTGCTTTAGTTTTAATAAGCCTGAAAAATAAAAATATACCACTTAACCTAAGCAGTGAGGCCTATTTGATTATGTGCTACGCTAATAGATTCACAGTAATAATTCAAAAGATTCAGACTCTTCTTTTTAGTCACTAAGGGGAGCAAACATTAAACATAGTGTTCATGGTATACTACTAAGAAAAATCAAAATAAAATAGAATGTAAGTCATATTAAGGTAAACATCAATAGATTATAAATATCAATATTTTATATAGCATTATAAATAAATATCTGTTCTTATTCTAGAAATGAAATTCAGATATGAACAATTATAATATGTCTATTTCATTTAGATCCACTTATATTTTTTGGAGAAAATAAGTAATATATTATAAAGAAAAGTTTTATCAATGTATAAAAAATGAGACAAAAGATAAAGTAATGTTTGTCAAAAATGTGAATCTGACATATGTTCATTAATATTTAATAAAATAATAATGAACAAGATGCTAGTGTCCAGGATATTTTTAAAAACTTAGGCAGAATTAAATCCCATTATATCATTGGGTAAACAAGTTAATATCTTTGGTATAAAGCTGTACTTCAGGATCTGATACTAGAAAATTTTCTAAAGGATTTAAGGGGTTTCTTTTGAAACACTGAACACTTTTTAAATGAGCAATTTTGAAACAAATCCTGAAATCACTTTGACTAATGAACAAAGTTGTTCTCCATTGTAAAAATGACTTCCCTGTGTGAAAATATATGTACGTGTATAAAACATGTATAGTGTTTATATGTAATTTTGGAGGATGTGAGTTGTTGAGTGAGATCAGGAGAATATCAACACTCTATGCATGCATTTATTTTATAACCAATTGCAAGGCCTTTGTAAAATTCTCATTTGAAAGACACATAGCTTTTCTCACAAGAATACAGATTTATAGAGTTGTTTTGTTAAGCAGACCATAACAATAGGAAGAAAGTGAAAAGTTCAAATTTATATTTTTCAAAAGTCATTTTCATAAAATATACTAGATATTTTCTGACCTGCTAACCACAGTATCTTATTGCATCTTTTATTGAAGCATTAATTTAAGGATAATGCCCATAAGAACTGGATAGTAAATCAAAACATAAGAGAGCATGTGATGATAAAATCTGAACTAAGATTAAAAAGAAATCAAACACAAACACAAAGATAAAAAGATCATAACTGTTGGGACAAGAATTAGTGAAAAAGCTTGGAATACAAATATGCATGAAAATAAAAGGAAAGACTGAGATTCATAGTTGTAGAACATAATGCAAGTACTACAAGCTCTAATAAAAAATAATTTTATTTTTTATATATTTTTGCACTGAAAAAGTAAGTCATCTGGTTTAAAATTCAAACTCCTACTGATTTTTATTTTCCTGACACTGTAACAGTTATTTATTTACTATACATTAAATAATCCACCTGTAAAACATGTATGTAAATCACTAAAAGTAGAAAGTAGTGAATATTTTTTTCAGTTAAGAGAACATAAAAGTCCATTTGGGAGGACAGGTATCTTCCTCAAATTAAACCTCTGGTTTTAATGTAAAGTTAGATGCTTATTTGCTGGATTTTTTTCCTGATGTTTGTTTGACAGAGGCAGAGTTAGCAGTTTAATATTACTGTAGTGTATTATATATTAATTGCACAGTAAATCAACTTATTACTGATAATGATTATTCCTTTTTGTAGTTAAAGAGTTCAATAAATACTAAATACTATTTAAATATTTATTTTATTGCTTTTAATTATGTGTATGTGTGAGATAGCGTGTCCACTGAGGCAGTAAGAAGGCATTAGATTTCTTGTACTGAGTTACAGGCAGTTGTGAGCTTCCTGAGGTGGATGTTGGAAAGATAATTCTTTCCGTGAAGAAAGCAGCAAGCACTCAACAGTTGAGACCTCTCTCCATCCCATTACTAGATGTTTTTAAATGACAGAAAACCATAAGACTTTTATTTGATAATTTAGTCGGTTTCATAATTACATTAGGATGACAGAAAATAGTACCACGATAAATTTCTAACAAAACAATTAGCCCAGGTTGTGATGAACTACTGGACTATGTTCTATAGATATTTACTAAACAAAAGAATTATCACTTATTTTCTGTTTAATTATCCAGTATAATGTTTTTGAATAATAATGATTCAATAAATACCCACTAAACATACTGACTAGGGAAGAAGTGAAAAGAGATGGACTCCCAAGATGGACAGCAAATATATTTGGAGTTATCTTGGGAAACAATGATTAAAGATTTCAATTGCATATGATGAACTCAGATGCTGACGATGCAGTTAAGCAGAAAATTCTGACAATGTAATAAAGATAAACAAGACCTGTTAACAATGGATTGATTGACAACTCAGAAAAACTTGACATTGGACCATATCTTTTCTCAAATAGTCATTTTAGTAGAGACCAAGAGAAGTACAGATAGAGGCTCTGGTTGTCGTCCTTGCTGTTGTCGATGTCATAGTTTCCAATCATTTATATCATGGATCTGTTACCTACAAGTCAATACAAACCTGCTATGATTTGTTTCCACCAGCACAAAGTTGTACTTTGGTCTGCAATTCTTACTCTCAAATTTGTAAGAATTTCAAATGTAGTTTTTGATTATTCTTTTATAATTCTAGACCAGGTTCAGAAACTCAGCAGCACCTTTCATATATCCTTAGGTCACTTGAACTGTGCTTCTTTGGTTCTTTTTCTGGCTTAAGATCTTTAAGTGTAGCAAGCAGAATTGTGCTGTATATTCCAGCTGCAGGTTTTTCTAACACTGTCAGATTACCTTCTACTGTACCATGGTTTTCCAGTCAGTTGACTGTTTCCAGAACTTGAAAACCTCCTATATGTATAATAAAAAGATCTGCTTCTTGAGCTAGCTCCCCTTCCCTCTAACGTGAAGAGCTGTGCACATTCCTCTCTTCCTTGGCTTTCACTAGATTTCATTTCTTATCATCCCCCTGTGGAAACTGTGTTTTGAATCAATGCCCCACCATTTTCTATCCTAATTCTATAAAGTGTCTTCAACATCACAAACACTTTGGAATTGAGCATAATCATATTCTCCTGTACATCAAGTGTAGAAACCAGACTGAATGTATACATCAACAGTAAGATCCTGAAGACTAAATTTCCAATGTAAATCTTTATACCTGGTGTTCACCACATTCCTGACAACAGAAACTAGTAAGGAGTGTAGCTTGTGGTACTGGATAGTCTTCATTATTCTTAGCTAGCACTAGAAACTGATTCAGCAAATTTTCTTGGACTTTGGAACAACTCACATTTATCCATACTAGGAAATACTACTTTTAAAAGATCCTGTAACTGTGAGACAACTTCTTAGTGACATCTCATGTTGATTTTCTTGATAACCTCAGACATGTAAATGGATTGTAATAAAAGTATCCAGTGTTTTACTTCACTTAAAGTTTTCATTTATATACACATAAAATTGCATTAACTGAATGTTATTATATATTTTATAACCACAGTTAATATAATAATTTTCACTTAAAATTGTGTATTTCTACATATGAATTACAGACAAAAGGGGAATTATTGTTACTCAAGGTTTCGTTTTTATAATCTTTTAGTTTTTAATATTTCTCATCTTTATATGTCACAAATATTATTTATAAAATAAACATTTGAAGCAAGAGGCAATTAGTAAAAGTAACATAAGAATAAGTACAGCTTTACTCAAACACAGTTATTTTAAATTTTATATATATTCTAGAGAGATTACATACCTACTGTATAACCTTTAAAAATATTTTAAAGCAATTAACATGCCAACTTCTCTCTATTATTTTATGCAAAGTTCCCCACTTATTTCAGCTATAAATAATTGACTGTATAGTAACAATTACTGTCACAGACCTCAGTCCATAGAATTTTAATATAAAATTAGAACAAATATTTTCACAAGTAATAAATCATTGTGATGAAGATTTCACTCCAAAGCTGCCTTTTCACTACAGAGAGGAAATATAATCTACATCAAATATTCTATATACTCTTCATCCTCAGATGAGATGAGTTGAAATATCTTAGGATTTTAGTTTGGCATATGTGTGTTTATCAGCATTGGAAATCTTGCTCTACATCATTTCTATTTCACTTCTTACTTTCTGGCAAGGTCCCTGGTTAGCAGTCCATGCAAATCATAATTATTACCAGGGCTTCAAAGTATGATTTTTTTTCATTTAATAGAAATGTATTTTACAGTAACCACTTCTGAATTTATCATCCAGAATTATGTATTAAAAGGCATGCTTAAATCAACAATGTAATGGAATTATTTGAATTGAGAAAGAAGCTAGCACATTCTTGTAATGCTTGCCAACCTAATTTTTATTTGCTCATTCATTTTGTTCCCATGATTCATGTCAATTATATGAATTAGACATATGATAGATAACCTCTTGTGAATATATTTCCAAGCATCCCCCAATATCTCTGTTATTTACTGGCTTTTTTATTGCTAAACTACACTTAACTCTTTTTTTTCTTTGAATCTGAACTACATAATAATATTTGCAACTCCACAATAAATGTAAAAAAATAAATGGACAACATTCCATATATGAGAAAGTAATTCTGATTTTAAAGCATGAAAGTCTCTTTCTCTTCTGCTTCTCTCCCCCATACCCGCTCAGCAAGTCCCCTGAATAAACTGTAGTGTGGCATCTGGTACTGTGTGTGTCTAATCTCATGCACAAAACTAATAATAATTGCCCTTTATAAATGTGTGCTGGAATTTAAAACATTGACATAGTCTTACAAATATCCTAAACTTTGGGGGTGATAAATACATATGTGTATGAAATTGCATACTCTTAAGATTAATAATGGTAATGATAGTACCTCAAATATTATCATATTTGAAATGGTGGCTTTCAAGAAATAATTAGTAGAGTTTTAGTATGGACCTACTCTATTTTGCATGTTGTCCTTATAAGAAGACAAAATTAAAACACATAGATAGACACCAATTGAGCATTTCCATGGGAATATAACCATATGAAAGCCAAAGATAGGACTCTCTGAAACAAAGAAACTTACTGAAACTTTAATATACTAGACTGTTGTAAATTGTAAGTTAAGCTTTCTAGCCTGTTATGTGTCCTTAGAGTCATAAAAACATAATTCTATCTATCTATCTATCTATCTATCTATCTATCTATCTATCTATCTATCATCTATCTATCTATCCATCTATCTATCTATCTATCTATCATCTATTATGTCTATCACAATTTAATTATGATTCTTGAAAGGAATCATGAAAGAGATATCTAAGCATACTCTTTTTTTTGTTAGGATATTAACTCTCAACACATTTGTGTCATAACTTTAGTGAGCCTAAAATATTTGTATTTATCTTTGGTCAATTGGTCAATAAATTTCCAGAAGAGGAACAGCATCATGTCTCTTTAAGCCAGAGAAAGTACATTCTGTCAAAATTATTACTTTATATATGTGTCTGTAGGTATGTTTTAAATAAATGAAACACTCTTACTCATCTTTTAAGATATCCAAGCACATGGATATTTATTATATTTCATAACATCTTTAGAAAATTTTATGTTTCTCCAATCAGTCCTTAAAATTCGAGATCAGAGCATTCCCTTGACCATCTGTAATTCACTATTTTTGTTAACCTATTTCATATTCAAAATAATCAGATGTATGTTTGTTTTAGTTATAAAAGTTGTCTAAATGAAAACAATGCACAAGTTATTTCTGATTTTATGATGCTAGACCTTCTCTCCTGTGCTCCTGTCACAACATTCTTCCAAAGCCTGAACTTGCTTAAAGCTCATTCTGTAACTTATACTTTTAGCTGATTTTATATCATTCATTTTGCCACAGGTTTCACAAGTGATTACATAAGTTCTCAAATAGTTCCCAGTTTCTGCCTGACATTATTAGTTTCATTTCTTTCAGTGACATTAAAATGAAGGAATGATGTTCATAGGATTTGGGTTTGATACACATATAATCTGATATATTTTCAAGTGACAGCTAGTATTCTCACTCCTGACACTAGAAAACAAAAGAGATAGTTGGTTATCTTGCTTTCCAAAACTGGAAAATATCACAAATATTAATAGTGCTAAAATTAAAAATAATCTGTTTTCTTGTTACATAGTCATCTCTTTACAAGTGAAATCTAAGTGTTACCTTGCTAAGCTAAGTTTTGCTGAATTACTTATATTTTCACATTAGTTCAATTTAATGGCATGCTTTTTTGGGAATGCAAGTTTAATGGTATAAGATACTTAAGTCTATAATATTTGAGAGAATCTAATAAAAATAAAGCACTACATTTTAACTAGCAATAATGACCTCATATTAAAGAAGAGTATAAGTAGTTTTGCAAAATGATTCTTAGGTTAAAAAATGAGGGTGCTTTCTATGATCTTAAAAATCATGAAAAATTCTCTACACCTATGCTCCAAAAAAATTGTTTTCATTAAATGATTAATCACTATTGCATAGGAAGAACTTTTTTCTCAATCACTATTACATAGGAAGAAATTTCTCAATCACTATTACAGAGGAAGAATTTTTTTTTCTCAGTTTAAAAATATTGCATTTTTTTCTTTGCAATATCATTAGCTAAACTCTAAAACTAAGATATGCTCATGGATTAAGAAAATGTTTTCTTGATCCAACAAATTACATTCTGCGAACCATTTTCATCACCTCCACACATGTTTTTCAGCGCAGTTACTTAGATTACCATATTGAAAACTTTAAGAAACCCTGTTTAAGTTATTATTTTAAAATGTATAGGACTCTAGGGAATGTTTTACATGAAATCTCAAGTGGTATCTTGTGAACTGAATGTTCAGTGGGTCTCAATTTAGAAAATGGCTATTTTATGATGAAACGTGTATTAATACTTATATTTTGTTCTAGACTGAACTTAAAAGTAATATTCACAAGTCATAACTTTTTGAAAAAATTTAGTGTTTTATTATTTTTTTCTAAAAGACTCTCTAAAACAGCCTTCCTTTTTGGGTCTATGTTTCAATTTAGAAGAAAAAACCTGGTTCATTGACAATATCCTTTTTCTTAAGGCTGTCATTTCATATGAAGACAATTTATATTGCTGTAATGAATATTAAGTGAAATAGTTTATTAGACAAAAATTTAAATGTCAGGTAAATAAAATATAAATCTTTTACAATTCTTGGGATGAATAATCTTGGTAGAGAGCTGTTTCTAAAATTCTATTTGAGTCATCTTGAAATTTTGTATTTAAAAATATGTGACAACAAAGTCATTTATTTAAGTCACTATACATTACATTTTTATTAATGAAACATCTGAAATTACATGCTATAAGCTGTCTATATAATAGAATACTAGAATGATAATATTCATGCTCATTTATCTCTTTGCATTTTCAAAAAGATTTTTGTCATCTTTTTCTTCTACAGATCTTACCTAAATAAGGAATATGCTTCATATATGTCAAGTCAAATGATACCTTTAGTTTTGGGGGTATTAAATGTCTGGCAAATGAGATCTGAAAGTAACATGACCCTAATTTTATTTTTATTATAAAAATGCAAAAGGGAGTTAAAGCACTTGAAATGTTTTATTTCTCATGTAACAATTTAAGATTTATTCCTATAAATGGCACTAGATTTCTCTAAATGACATTAGTAAGTTTATGTAAAACTAGATTTCATAATCTTCACTAGCCTTCATATTTACCATAGAGATCTTCAAAGCTCTCTCATTCTCATTTACCTGAAGAACAGAGAGACATTGCATATAAGAACAAAGTTGGTCAAACTTAGTTGTTCTAAAATACCTCAAGAAATATATCAGATGGAAATAGAGAGACAGCTCAAAGGTAAGGGCAATTGTTGCTCTCCAGAGGATCTGTGTTTAGTTCCTACACCTACACCAGGTACTTACAACTGCCTGTAACTTCACCACCATGGAATCTCTCACTCCTTGCTGGCCTCTTTGGAGAGCTGCACTCATGTGAATATACACATATACAGTAACAAATATACAAATATATTTAAATAAAATAAATATTTGAAAATAGTAAGTTGGAAATAGCTGAGACTATAGATCTGATGCAAAGCCCTAGCCCAGCATATGTGAAGCCCTCAGTTCAGTTTCCAATGCTATAAAAATGAAGATATATCTACTATAATAAATCTATATGTCAAGACAGTTTATAGAATATAGCTATCATCATGCTAACATTTAACATTTCCACAACTGTTATAAACCATTAGTTTTGGAATGAAAATTAATAAGAGCATTGGGACAAATGTCTATAATCTAGATAAGAAAATCCAGAATTACATGACAGCATGGGCTACTAGTGAGACCCTGCTCACACATAAATAATAATAGTAGTAATAATAATAATGAAGTATAAGATTATTTAAATTAAATATATTTTATCACTACAAATACTAAAAGATTTTTGCTACTTTCTACCAACTTTATACCTATTCAGTAATTGTATTTTGTTTTCTAATGTTCTTGGTAATGATCCCTGCACATCAAAATAAAAACACTCATTATTTGAAAGCATTCAAAGAAAATGAAATTCTCAGGAAAAAAGTTGTGTAACTGAACTCCTGTGATGATTATTTCAAAAGCAATAGCAAAGAATATTGCAAAAAGGTAGCAGTAGAAATCCAGTGAGAAATAAAAACTAAACATGTTGAGAATATGAATGTTTACCATGATTCTTCAAGGGGTTCCCTAAATGTTATTACCAAGTTCTTATTATCAACAAATTGTACTGTAGATAAAGCTTTTTTAACCTTGATACTTATTATCCTGAAAAACTTGTATTAGGATTCTTTCTAGAAAAGAGAATTGACGTTTATTTGTAGGATTTTCTACTTATAAATTTATAGAGAAATAGTAATGGTAGCTTTTATTTGAAAAGTTTTAATAAAAATAAAGCAGAGAAAATCATTTTCCCTAACAATATAAAATACGTTTTTATGTGTGTGCTTTTGAGGGAGTTTTAGATATATTTGGAAGAAAATTTGATTACTTTAAGTATAAATGAAGCCTTAAAATTCTTATCATTTCATCTTTGTGACAACTTTGGAATAATAAAAACAAATCTGAACTGTTTTTCAACGTATCAGAATTATTTAAAATATTCAAATGACCTTTTAAAGTCATTATGCATGAAATAATTCATTATATAATAATAACTTCGGAGAAGCTTAAAACCTTTGAGAAATTCCACCATGTTAAGTAGAAAGAAAAACCCCAAGTTGCAATCTTGCAGTGTCAAATATTTCTGTATATAAAAGCTTTCATGACTGTGTAAATGTATAAAATTCTCTTCAGTATAACAAGCTGTATAAAATTCTCAGTAAAGAAATGTACATTTTCACAACTTTCTTAAACATAGTAAACTTCATTATCTAAAAAGCATCACTAAATTACTATTTAAAATCTTTTTCAAAATAAAATACACATATTCCAGATTTAAAATGTAAATCATAGTCTCAATTTTAAAAAAATATATAGGCACAAAAGTTTTCTTTAAAACTTTCTAAAGTTCACTTGACTTTTTCTTCACTAGATAATACCAATGGATAGTCTAATAACTGGTCAATATAAAATCATATAAGTAGGTTAAACACAATTAATATTCAAATATTAACAATTCTCAATGGTTACATAGGTGTAGATGGTATAAAGAAAGCATGAAAGAAATGGCATTGTGCTTGTTAATCAGTGTTCTGTTACTTGAAGGGATGGCTGAGATTTGGTCAGTACTGTTAACTAAATTCTAGATCTATTCAAACATCACTACCATCATACATCTAAAAATTTTCACTTTGAAGAAATGAAACTATGTAACCATTAAACAATAGTTACTCTATCCTTATGGCAACAGTCATTAATCATTCTATTTTGATCAATTTACCACTTTAGCATAATAAGTTCTAGGCCAGTCTAGGCTACAGAGCATAACCCTGTTGCGAATTGAAAATAAACAAAAAAACTATCAAAATGAAACCATATCAAACTAAACAACACAGAAATGAGACAATGTTCAAGATAGATGGGCTTTGCAAGCTAAACATCTGGCAAGGGATTTAATTCCAGAATATTTAAGGGACCTGCAAACACAATAGCTTTAAAATGTCTCTATATAAAATGGGATAATTATCCCGTTATTAATTGTCAATAAAAGACACATATGCTTAATAGTATATAAAAAACAAAGTGGATCAATTTTACTAATTATCAGTGAAATTAAAATAAAAACTCTAATGAGGTATCACTTTACCCTATTAAGAATAGAATTATCAAACTTCTAAAAAGACTAAGTTTGGGGAAAGAGTATAGATTGAAAATGGAACCCTTGAACATTGTTGGCAGGAAGGAATTGTAGAACTAAATATGGTAAATCTTCAAAATGTTAAATCTATACCTACCATATGTTCAAGAAATTCTATTTCTATGTACCTATTAAACAAAAATAATTTCAGTATGTAAAGATGTCATAATTCTCGTATTCATTGCACCAGTATTTTTACAATAACCAGAAAATATAAATAGCCTAAGTATCTATCAAGTGATTAATGACTAAAGAAAACATAGGACATACATACAATGGAGCACAGCCATGCAAAAATTAGTGAAAGCCTGTTATTGGTGGTAAAGTATTTTAAGCTAAAATTTCTGGCACACTAATGCATCTTTGAAGTCTTTTTGTTTCTGCATTGCAAGTTTATATTGCAAGAATGTCCATAGACTTTTCTTGGCTATATAAGGTCCACTGAGAAATCCATAAATGCATTCTTCAGTTATACTGTACTATTCCTGATTTCCAGTATTCCATTTAGGTTCTTTCTTAGACTTTACACATCTATTTAAATTAATCACCTGCTATTAAATGTTGTCTATTTTTTCCATTAGCACTTTTATATTAAGCAAAGATTTTTAAAAAACTTTTATATATTTAGTGTGTTGTGGGGGAGGTTGGTGCACTTTCATATTCTTGGAGGTTAGATGACATCTTGCAGAAGTTGGTTCTTTTCTACCTTGCAGGCTTTGAGAATAAAACACTGATCATGAGATTTATAAACAATAGCTTTTATCTACTGAGCAATTTTGCCTTCCAAACTACACATTTTAAGTTCCTTCTCTGACAGTTCCAACACCTGTGTCTCTGTTTCTGATCCTGAAATGAGTTTTGATTCTTCTGTTTTCTCTTTATATTTGTACACCTTGAATCATTTTTTGAAAGTCAAGCATTTTAGATTGTACTCTTACTGTGAAGATTTATGCTAATGTAGCCAGGAGTTGTATTATGTTGAAAGTTTTCTGTAGCTCTCATTGCTGAGGTTTCAATTTCATGTAGTGTCTTCCTTTTTCATTTCTCTTGCTTCAGTCTTTCCTGAGGACTCTTCAGATGAGTCTACATCTTTGGTTCATTTCAGCTGCTAATCACTCACAGTTTTTGTTTAACTATAGGGGACAAAAACACTCTATATCTGAAATTAAACATCAATTGTGTTTGTTATTTTTTGTTTGTTTTTAGAACTGTCTCACTGGGCTTTGACATTCTTATGTTTTTCTTAAACTGTCACTCTTAGGAGACACAGTAAGTGTAAATGGAAATAGAACTCAGAAAATTCCTTATATCCTTCCCAGTAATATGCCTCTGTCCTGGACAATATTCCCACTGGGGTCGATTTCACTGAATTTAGTCTTCTTTATCACCTGGCTTGGCAGAACCAACAGAAATACCTTGGCTCATTACTATGAAAAGGTGAGACTGGGCTACTGGAAGAGACATGAAGAAAACTGTAGAAATTCCTAGAAACCTCTGGACCTTCTGTTAGTATGCATATATCCAGTAGCAAGCCATCAAAATAACCTTTTAAACATTCCTAAAAGTTTGTGACTCCAGAAACCTCAGGAATATGACTCTGAATTTGTTAGTCTAATCATATATAATAGCAGATTTTTTTCATGACCTCATTTCAATGATGTATCAAAGAAAAGTGACTGTTTTTGAGCTTAGATTTTCATTTGAGTATGGTTTATCACAAGCCTTTTAGATGCTAGAGCATTTTTCCTTTGACTGAAAATAAAGTTTTATTCGTATTGATTATGATGTCCATATAGTTCTTCCTCATCCCTCCTTCCGTGGTATGGATGCACCCCCTTCTGTCTCTCATTAGAAGACAGATATCTAAAGGATAAAAATAAGATAAAATAAATGTATTCAGATAAACAAAAGCAAAAAAGTTTGGATTGGAATAGGAAAACAAAGAGATAGAAAAGGGGCCAAGAAATGGTATAAAAACCAAACATACATACAAAGAACCACTGATTCTCACACACAGAAAGCTCATAAAAACACAAAACCAGAAGCCATGATATACACTCAATATCTTTAGGGTAAATAAGTAAAAAGTAAAATAAAAAAAAAAGGAAAAACAATGAAACAGAGTTTTAAAGGCCCTGACATGATAGAACACATAAATTTCAAAGATTCTGAGTTCATTTTCTGTTGGTCGCATACTGCTACACATGGAACCTACCCATAAGAGTAGGCCCTATTTGTTTTTCCAATGTGTTACCCTTGGGTAAAATCAAATTTTTATTTGCAAGTGATTATGAATTAGAATTAGCTTTTGGGCTAGGAATGGAGGAATGTGTTTACTCCTCCTCTCAGCTGTAAAGACTGCTTCAGTCTCTGTGATTTCATGTGTGAGTGGATCTTGCTATGTTTATAAGGCCTTGTCTCTTTGATGTTCTCTATATCCTCTGGATTTCTGCTTCACCTTCTTCAGGGTTCCTCGAGCCCTGAGGGGAGGAATTTGTTGGAGGGCTAAGTATTTTGAGGTCTCTCCCTGATTATTTTCTGGTTCTGGCTTTCTGTATTTGTTCCTATCTGCTCAGGAAGATGCTTCTCTAATGATGGCTGTGGAAATCAGTGATCTATGAATTCAGCAGAATTTTATTAGGAGTCATTTTATTGGTCCATTCCTTTTGTAAAGTAGAAGTATTTGGTTTTCCTCTAGGTCCTGGGCTATGTAATCTCAGGTTCTTGGTCATCCAAGTATCTGGTATGGGTTTCTTTTCATGGAGTGGACACTAAATGAAATCACACATTTGTTGTTTACTCACACATGCTTTGTACCTCCATTGCACTAGTGTAACTTGAAGGCAGGATGCCATTGGAAGTTGAAAGTTTTGCAGCTGGATTGGCCTTTATGCTTTCACTTTGGTAGTTTGTATGGTAATTTCTGTTAACACTAGCCAGTAGTTGGTAAAGGCTCTAGGTAGGTATGAGCTCTGTTTCTCCAGGTTTAATGTGTTTTGTAGGTGCTATTTTCAGCAATAATCCCTTGCCATTAGTTTGTGTAGAGCAATCTATAGCCATTGCATCAGTCTGGATTTTTTGGGGCTTCCCAAGGAACCCCTTTAGCCAAAAACTCTTTTGTATGTAACCCATTTTTTTGAAGCTTCATTTGGTGATGATAGGTGTCCAGATAGGGTTCTGTGTCCCCCATTATTTGGCAATTTCATTTAGATTACCTTCATAGATGTGTGTAATTTAGGAAGCTTCTCCTGTATGAGATTTCATTAAAACTCCTCAAATGACCTTTCATTTTATCAGTACCTCCTCATACTGTCTCTTCAATCTCCTGTCCTCTTGGATGATATTGGATAAGTTGTCATTTAAATACTAATCATTGGATAAAATAAAAGAAAATTAGTTAAAAGGATCAAATACAAACACAGTATTAATTTGGCTATTCAATTCAATGTAAGAGGAACAATGTCAGTTAAACAAGTAGCCTCTTGTGTTGCTAAACACAAACATAGTGTGGGTGAAGAGATATTTCATTGGTTATGAGCACCAGCTACTCTTCTAGGGGACCCCAGGTCAATTCTCAGCACTCACATGAAGGCTCACAACCATTTATAATTACATTTTCTGGCTCTCTATGAGTACCAGATACACTTATATGCAGACAAAACATCCATATAATATATATATATTATAAAACATCCATATATATATTAAAGCAAAACTAAAACTACCACCTAATCTTATAAACCTCAGGGAAAGTTGTTCCATGATATAATAATTAATGGTAACACACACATATAATACGTAGTACTAATACACACACACCAATGGAGGCTTCAGTTTGACAGTAAGCAATAGCTTACCATTGTTCTTCATTCAATGTAAAGTCTAAATACCTCTTTTGCTAGTTGTAAATCTATTCTCAGCCATAAAGGAAAGATTACCACTTCTTCAAGTCCCTCTTTAGAGAGATTTTGTTGGCCTGGCTGTGGGCTAGGTCCTTCAACAGCCCACATAATGGAATAAACTGACATGTGATATCAGGTGACACATGTTTGTTCTCTCATTCTTTTTAGAATTCCAAGTTTTACTACTACATCTGTTTAAGTCTCCTATGATTTTTAGTTTCATACATCACTAACTTTGTCCCTCTAATACACTACTGATGCATAATTATGTGCCTTGGGCATTCTTCAAAAGTTGCTTCAGAAATCAATGATGTGAATCCAAGCTTACAATAAAACTGATTGCCGAGAGCCAACCAGGTGTAGACTCACCGGCCCTTGAGTACTTACACATTCCTAATTTAACCATTTGATAGCTTTGCCTGCTGTTTTCAACATTTTTGTTTGTTTGTTTTTTCTTCCACCTAAATAAATACTTTCACAAATAAAATGTGGATAGAAACAATGCCTGGTTACATATATATTGTAGAGTCCAGGTAGGTTTGAAAATCTACACAGAGGTTATCCTCTGAAGCAGTGAAAACCAGAAAAGAATAAAAAGACCTTAATGGAGTTTTTCAGACCACCTGTTACCCTTGGATTGTTCAGAAACAGATTTACACATTAATTCATGCCAGGCAGGAATCTAATCCTAAATGAGGCATGTTATACGCATTTGGATTTGAAACAAAGCCATTCTAACCATATGCTTCCATTTCAGTTGTACTTTCAGATAGTAGTATAGTATTATTAAAAGTATTTTCTTGGTTTCTTATTTTTTTGTTCTTGCTGTTGTTTTGTTTACAACACACCTGTTTAACCTGCAGAACTTTTTGGACAATAAGCAGGAAAACTAAATAAAAGGTAGAAGAAACTGTTTACAAGTTAAGACAAAGGGATTTTGAATATCCTTATGCTTCTGATATGTCTCTGGCATTTTTGGTCTATGGCAGATAATTGTCCACCTTCCTTTCATCAGGACAAAGTAGGAAGAGAAAAGTGAGCAGATCATTTTGGAGCAATTAACTTCAGTGCTTTTTCATGCCCACTATCATTCTTGCTGTTTGCTCCTGAAATCTTGAATAGAGAGATGGCTGGCTGTATCTTTTATGATGCTGCAAATTTTAGCCTCATCACATTGAATTTTACCTGTGTGCACATCTATTCATTTGGTGCTTCCAATTGCATGAGATCATGTTGAGATCAGCTGTATAATGAGTCATTTCTATATCCCTCAGAGCTTGGTATGGAGCCTGACACATAATTGGTATTTGATGGTGTTGTTCACTCAGTAATTGAAAAATTCAATGACCCATATGTATGTCACACTTCAGCTTTCCTTAAGGAAAAATATTTTGGAAGATGAAAGCATATGGGGCAGATAGAAGGATCTTGTCAGTACTGCAACTGCAGGAATGTGTGCTCTACACACAAGGCAATGTAATACCTCCCTACCCTCTATACAGGACCTTTCTGTGCTAGGAAAAAAACCAAAATCTGCCTTATGCATTCATTTGCACAGTTCATTTATAGTTTGCATAAACCACATAATTGAAGAAATTTCCTTCTCTGTTGGTCTCTAGAATATGATCACCAACATCTCTCATAAAGTAGACTCTAAGACATAGACTCACAAACTCTAATATATAAGTCTAGTCTAGCGAACATATGATATTTCCATTCCTACCATCAGGGCTTCTGTCCACTGAAGTGAATAGTCACTATTAGACTAAAGTGTGTCAAGAAACTAAAAATAGTTTGTTCCTATCTCCATGTAGTATTCATTATTCAAATAAATAAACATTCAAATATGATAATGACATATGATTTCCTACTTTTATCTTTATTTTTTATGTTGAACAGCCCATTTTATTTATTTGTGCAGGTGTGTGTTTACATACAACATGATACACAACTAAATCAGAGGACAAATTTTGGAAATATGATACCTTCTTACACCTCATGTATCCCAAGGATCATCTCAGGCCCTGAGTTTTGACAGAAAGTGCCTTTACCTACTGAGTCTTCCAACTAGTCCTTATCTTTGTTCTTTTTCTTTACGTATTCTTTTACCTTTTTATTGAAAACAGATTATTTTCTCATCTGTAAATTCTGACTATAGATTATCTTTCCTCTACTCTTTTCTACTCATTTCCACATTCTATTTCCTCTAGAACCTCTCAACTTCTGCCTCTCATTAGGAAAAAAATGCTTCTATGATATAATAATAAAATAAAATATGATAAACCTATCATACCAAAGCTGTGAAGGGCAACCCAAATGGAGGAATAGTCCCAAGAATAGGCACAAAAGTCAGATTCACTTGTCCTCACAGAGGACAGAAGTAAAAATACCAAACTAATATCTATAATATATATACAGATAACCTGGTCCAAACCCATGAAGGAGCTCTAGATGCTGCTCATATGTGCCTCGCTAGTTGATTAAGATGCCTTTTCCTCTTTATTCCATCTTCTCTGACTCTTAAAATCATTCTGTTGTTACAGTGAGGTTTCTTGGTCCCAGGCAGTCAGAGGCCCAGACCCAGAGACCTGCAGCCCCAGACCCCTTAGCCGCCCGCTGCTGCTGGTCAGGCCCCCAGAAATGACTCACACACATATATTAACTTTATGCTGTTTGGCCTATGGCTCAGGCACACTACTAGCTAGCTCTTACATCTTAAATCAACCCATCTCTATTAATCTGTCTGCCATGTGGCCCGTGGCTCACCTGTGTTCCTTACATGTTGCTCCTTCAGGCTTCGGGCTTGGTCTCTCTGACTCTGCCCTGCTTCTCCTACCTATGCTCTGATTTATCCTCCTACTTTTTTTATGGTGCCTGTCATGGGCCAAGACAGCTCCTTTATTTAAATATTGATATTCATAGCATACACAGAGGCATTCCCACATCATTCTGTCATATCTGCCATGGGATTACATGAGTTATGAGAAGAGGAATTTGATGAGGATCTCAAATTTAGATTCTCTCTCTATACCCAGCATAATGTCTGTTAGTCACTGTATCTCTTCCAATCTGCTTTTGGAGGAAGCCTCTCTGATGATGATTGAATAGCACAGTGATCTTTGAGTATAACAGAATATCATTAAGACTCATTTTCTGTTTTGTTTTGTTTTCTTTTGTTTTGTTTGTTTGCTTTACAAGTAGAAATTGATTTCTGAGTTTTCTAGTTTCTGGTTTTTTTGGTTTCTCCAGCAGTGTCAAATTTTAGGTCCTTCCTATGGAGTAGGCCTTAGATTAAATCAGACATTGATTGACTACTCCCACACATTATATGCCACCATTGTCCTAACAAATTTTTCAGGCAGGACAGATTATAAATCAAAGGTTTTCTGGCTGTGTTGCTATCTATGTTTCGTTTTAGTAGCATGTAGAGTGCCTTCCCATACCAAAGATACTAGGACATAGTATAAGGACACCATGTAGGCACCAGACTGACTTTTCAATGTTCAGTGTGTTGTTGACCTTGGAAATGGGGCCCTGGTGTCAGTTTATGGAAAACAGCCTTTTGTTTTAGCAACAGAATATATTATTTGGAGATTTCCAAAAGACACTTTGGCCAACAAATCAATTGAATGCCCTCAGCCTACCACTGGAAGCCTTACCTTGTTACAAGAGATTTTCAAGTTAAGGCTCTATATCTCCCATTACTAGAAGTCTTCAAAGAATTGCTTTCATAGATTCCAGGACATTTCCACTGCACTAGGTTTCCACACATTCCCCACAATGTACTCCCAATTCCAGTTGTCTCTTACCTCACCCCATTTCCATGGCACCTGATTCCTCACCCCCACTCCAGTCTATATCCTCTCCCAGTCGGCCCATAAAATCTATTATAATTCTTCCTCTCAGGGAAATCTTTGCATTGCCTCTAAATTTCTCCTCTTTATCTCAACATTTTGTGTCTATGGATTTTATCTTGGTGATCATTTATTTAATAACTAATAAAAATTTATAAGTTATTGCATACCACATTTATTTTTCTGGGTATGGGTTACCTCACTCAGGATAATTATTTTTATTTCCATACGTTTACCTGCAAATTCCATGATGGAATTTTTTTATTAACTGAGTAATACTCCATTGTGTAAATAATATTTTCTTTATTCATTCTTCTGTTGAGGAATATGTAGGTTGGTTCCAGTTTCTGACTCATAAATAAAGCCACAATAAACATTGTTGGTCAAGTGCCTTGGGGTCAGTTGTAGTGTCCTTTGGATATATGCCAAAGTGTGGTACTGCTTGGGCTTGAGATTGATTCCCAACTTTCTAAAGAAAATTGTATTGATTTCCACAGTGCTTGTACAAATTTGTATTCCCATAAGCAAACAAACTGTTTTCCAAGATCTACATCTTTGCCTGCATGAACAGTCACTTGTGTTATTGCTCTTACAGGTATAAGATAAAGTCTTAAAAAAATTTTGATTTGCAATTTCCATTGGTTAAGTAGGTTTAACATGTCTTCAATCTTTCTCGGCCATCTGAGATTCCTCTATTGAGAATCTAGATATGCACATCACTTTTAACTAGATTTTTTAGGTTTTTTTTTTTTATATCTAGTATCTTGATTTCTTTGTCTATTTTGGATTTATATTAAAGGGATATTTGGTTAAAAAACTTTTCTTATTCAATGTGCTTCTACTTTGTCCAGTTGACAATGTCCTTTGCCTTACAGGAGCTTTTCAGTTTCATAAGTTCCCAATTATTAGTAATGGATCTTAGTGCCTACACTATAAGTTTTCTGTTCAGAAAGCAATTTCATATGCCAAATTATTCAAGTTTATTAGCTACTTTCTGTTCTATCAAATTCAGATATATGATTTTATGTTAAGAACTTTGATCCACTTGAACTTGAGGTTTGTGCAGAGTAATGAATATGGTCTTATTTACATTCTTTTCTATGCCAACATCCATTTGTTGAAGATGTTGTTCTTTTTCCAGTGTCTATGTATGGCCACTTTTAAAATTAAAACTCAGGTGAATATATATGTACAGATTTATGTCTGGGACTTCAACTCAATTCCATTGATAAATGCCTTTGTTTTTATGTCAAGACCATTAGTTTTTTGTTGTTGCTGTTGTTTGTTATAGCACTGTAGTGCAACTTGAAATCAGGAATGGTGGACTATCCAATATTTCTTTTACTGTTCCTGATTGTGTTAGTTATTCTGGGTTTTTTGTTTTTCCATATGAGTTGAGTATGTTTTTTTTTCAAGGTTTGTGAAGAATTTTGTTATAATTTTAATAGGGGTTGCAATGAATCCATAGATTTCTTTGGTAAGATATCCATTTGTAAAATGTTAATCCTACCCATCCATGAGTATGGGAGATCTTTTCGTCTTCTGGTAGTCTTTTTAATTTCTTTCTTTTACATGAAGTTTCTGGCCAGTCTGACCTGTGGTCAAGACCTGAAGACCTGAAGACCTGCAGTTCCACAGAAATACACAGACACTCATATTGATTTTAGGCTGCTCAGACTATGACCTTGGCATGTTGCTAACTAGCTCTTGTCCTTAAACTAATCCATTTTTCTTATCCTGTTCAGCCATGCAGCTCGGTACCTTTTCTTAGAACAGCATAGTTGTTCTCTGCATCATCTGGCTTCTGTGGCATCTCTGCTCTTCTTTTCCTATTTCCAGAATTTTGTTAGTCTGGCAGCCCTGTCCAAACTTTCTATCTGCCTTCAGCCTATCAGCATTTTTATTAAACCAGTAGGCAGGACAATTATTTACAATGGAACAGAACACAATGCCACTACATCTTTCACCAAGGATTTGAAGTTTTTATTTTACAAGTTCTTCACTTGCTTGGTTAGAGTTAACCCCAAGATAGTTTATATTATTTGAGGCTATTGTGAAAGATGTTCTTTTGCTGATTTTTTCTCAGTTCAATTTTTAATTTGTATATAAAAGAGCTACTGATCTTGGTGAGTTAATCTTGTATCCAGCCACCACTTTACTGAAAATGTTTTTCTGCTGTAGGAGTTACCTGGTAAATGTTTTGGGGTTTATTCATGTATACAATCCTATCACCTGTAAAAATGGCATTTTGATTTTTTCCAATATGTAACCCCTTATTCATGTTCAGTTCTTATTGCTCTAGATAGACTTTAATTACTATATTGACTAGGTATGGAGAAAGTGGACATTCTTGTCTTGTTCTTGATTTTTAGTTAGAATTGCTTTGAGTTTCTCTCCATTTAATTTGATGTTGTATACAGGCTCATTGTAAATTGCCTTTATTATGTTTAGGTATATTCCTTGTTTCTCTAAACTCTATAAGACTTTTTTCATAAAGGAGTTCAATCTATCTGGTATTCTCTATGCGTCTTGTACCTTTATAGGAATCTATGTCTTTAATTTAGGGAAATTTTCTTTTTTAAAAAAATATTTTGTTGTAAACATTTTCTGGACCATTGAGCTAAGTTTCTTCTCCTTCTTAATTTCTATTACTCTTAGGTTTGTTCTTTTCATAATGTTCCAGATTTTATGAATACTTTGTGTCAGAAATTTTTTTTTAATTTGACATTTTCTTTGATTGATATATTCATTTCTTCCTTTGTATCTTCAACACTTGGTATTCTCTCTTCCATCTCTTGTAATTTGTTTCTGAAGTTTGTCTTTGTAGTTCTTTTTTGAATTTCTACTTTTCATTTTAATAATTTTCTGAGTTTGGGTATTTTACTAAATCTATTTCTAGTTTAAAGTTTTGAACCATTTCCTTTATTTCATAATATTGTAATTTCCTGGATTTCTTCATGGGGTTTCCTTCATTTCCTGTTTAAGGACACTATCATATTCATAAAAGTTGGTTTAAGATATATTTTTTATGCTTCAGCTGTCTTGGACCATTGAGAGCCTGTCCTTAGAATAACTGGGTTATACTGCAAATACATTGCCCTGACTGTTTTGACTATACTTTTATGCTGGCATCGGGGTTAGAAATGATTATAGGTCTAGATATGGATTTTTGATTTTGTCTTATAGTTGTGTGTTTTCTTCCTTTGATTATGTTTTCTCTATGGATTTTCAGAGAATGTGGTGACTATGTGTTACCTGGTTTCCTGGCCCTTTTAGCTGATATGTTTGCAAAGAATGCTTGAGTGATAACTGGGATGACTTGAGGGAAGGAAGGTTGGAGGAGAAGATCTTTGTGATTTGTTGAAGATGGCATCAGGAGAAAGGGAGACAACAATAGGTTTCTTGCTACAGAGCTAGGTTAGAGACTAGGGCGATTAGATATCAGGAGGTGTACATCTGCATTCAGCCTCCTTGTTGCCCAGGGAAGATCTGCCCTAGGCTTATCAAGGGGTGCCTGCTGGAATTCGGGTCTCAGACAAAGCAGTAGTATGAGGAAGAAGGTTAGGAGGGGTTGGTTTGTGGAATCCAGAAAAGAATGAGCATGGGTAAGGAAGGGCTGAAGCTTGTGTTCTATTGCAGTTTTAGGGAAATGACTGTATAATTGAGTCTGAGGGAAGAGAGAGAGAAGAGAAGGTCTATGGCCTTTCACAGCTTACTGACTCTGGATTGACAGCTGAGGAACTTTCATGGGACTGAACTATGCCCTCTGGAAAATGATCACTGTTTATTGGCTTGAGCAGTTGTTGGAGACTCTGGCAGTGAGACCAGGATTTATCTCTAGTGCAATGATCTGGCTTTTTGCAACATAATCCCTGATACCTTGCTCTACCTTAATACAGGTGGAGGTGCAGCAGATGTCAAAGCTTTACTTGGTAATTATATGGACCCTAAAATTCCTCAGAGTACCTGGGCTATAAAGATAAATTCTAGGAAATTAGACTAGGAGCTGGGTGGAGCCATCCACCCATTTTACCAACCTTGAATCCTGACAGATTAAAGGTGTGTTAAGAAACAGAAAGAAATAGAAGAATCTGGGTGGAGTCAATTGCCCTAGGCAATCAAAAGTGTGATCAGAGACAGAAAAGGTTAAGAAATAAATATACAGTAAAGACAGTTTTTTGTAAAAAAAAAAAAAAAAAAAAAGTCTAAGTGGTTTAGAGTGCGTTGAAAATATATATACATAGGCTTAGAGAAAGAAAAGAAAAGGTAGATAAAGCCCCTCAAAAAGAAATAGAGGAAAATAAATAAATAAAAAATAAGCCACGAAAAGATGAAAAGTACAAAGAATGTCTGGATACTGTATGTTATTGTCTTATCTTTAAGCTTCTTGGTTGATAATGACTTAGTAAAAGCTGCTGAAAAACAGTTGATTATAAATGCTATTGGATTAATTAAATGTATATATTTTATAAATGAGTTTACTTTAAAACTGAAATTCAAAGATATGCTACTTTGGAGAAGGGGTTTTCCTTTTATTTCCACAGAAAATGAGAGGCTGTGGATTTATTCCTGGATAAAGAACATTAAGTTTGATAGAGGAAGACCCTCTGAAAAATCTCCAATGGAAATGGATGGACCAGATGATTCAGCATTTCAGAGCACCTCTACTGAAGTTTCCAGAGCTCTTTATCCAGAACAATTTCAAGGAGACTGGCTGAGATGGCCCAGCCTTATAGATTATTCCACTAAAGACTTGTGCATAATCCTAAATTTTTCTTTGGATTCCCATGAGATTGTCAATGCCCCCACTCAGCAGGAAGTAGCCTAGAGAACAGCGCCCACATTCCCAAAACATGGATTATGGATGTTTGTGTTTATTTACAGTGTTGTTTATAAGTTGTTATAGATAAGAGGGAAAAGAATATTAGATTTGGAGTTCTTTTTTTGTTTTAAAAAGAGAAAAGGGGATATGTGGGAGATTATGTTGTTACGTTGTAAATAATTTTCCCACCCACTGGTTTAATAAAAAGCGCTGATTGGCCAAAGGCAGGCAGAAAGTGTGGGCGTGGCTACCAGGTTAAAAAAAATTCTGAGAACAGGAAGCACAGACCAGAACCCCAGAGAGAAGCCAGAAGAAGCAGAGGACAACAGCCATGCTGCTGTGAGAAAAGGTACCGAGCCCCATGGCTGAACAGGTTAAGAGTCATGGGTTAGATTAAGAGTAAAGAGTTAGCAAATTATATGCCTGGGCCTTAGGCCAAACAGCCAAAAACTATAGTAAGCCTCTGCATGTCTCTGCGGGTCTGTGGGTCTACAGGCCTAAACCTGGAGGCTAGGCCCTTGAGTCTGGGCCAGAAACCTCCTATACAGTCCTGCCTCAACATGATATCTCAGACTTTCTTGTCTCCCCTATGGGAGGCCTTATCCTCATTTTGGAGTAGATGGTATGGTGAAGTTGAGGAAAAATGGGGGTGAATTAGGAGGAGGGGAGAGAAGGGGAACTATGGATTGTATACAAAAAATCTTTTTAAAAATGTCAAAAACAGAATTACAGTTTTAGATCAAAGATGTATGTAGGTTTTGACAATTTTACAGTGTATAAATTGTATGTCAAAAGCCATAAAAAAGATTTAGGAAAAAAGAAGAAAATAGTTTATTTAATAGAAGTTACTCAATACTCTTTAGAATAATGCTCGTTTCAATTCAGAGTGCATAACTGAATTGCTTGTTGAATTTAGCTAACTTAACCCTTGAGAGTAGCTCGTTTAGTCTAAAGAAGTCTTTTGCACTTTTTAAAAATGGCATGTTTGGTTTAGTATTGAATATCTTTCCTCTACTTACTAAGAAAGCCATAGCCATCCTAAGGAAAATGTTTGCTATATAGGAGTTTTGTTATAAGTGGCGCTCAGAACCAAAAAGATAATTGTAACAAAGTTATTTACACCTAGATTGATGGAAGTCTAATTTCCAAGATATAGCTGGTTACTGAGTTATAATAGGCTTGCCTTAACAGTCTTGTAGAATCCAAACATTCGCAGTAGAGTTCACATTGTGGATTTTGAATTTTTGCATATTTCTGTGCTAACACCACACAATAAGATACTATCCTCTATTGCTATCAGGAACTGTGGACCACAACTAACTAAATAATGTGAACCCTTCCCCTTTTTAGGGGAGATAGCTTGGGTTTATGGGGTAGGTCTTTATATTGTTCATATGCGTGGTCAGTTGTTTTTATCCCAAAGAATGCTGTGAACTCTTTGCTAAACTCCTGTTTTACCTATAGCAGCTTGTGTGTGTCTGGTCAAATCATTCTTTCTTAGGAAATGAAGAGATAAAAATATCCAATCACATTGCTCAATGTTCTCTGAGAAGTACTTCAGAAAGAACAAAATTCATGCCTTCAACAATGTAGTGTAAAGCACATTGCCTTCTGGAAAGATAACTATGTTTCTCATATTCCATTATGAATTATTCTGAAAGGAAAACTAGATGGAACAGAGTTAGAGATAATCTGGAGATGCTAGTTTCTTGAGACAAATGAAGGATATTCTTGTAGAGAAAAGACGGACACAAAGAATGTATAAATCAGGACATTTTAAGATTGTACCAGGGAAATGACCAAAACCTTTACAGAAGGAAGAACATCTTTCATTATAGAGCATCACAAACAGATAGTGTTAGCTTTATAAACAAAGAATATAAATTCATGGTAAATTAATAACATGTAGTTAAGAATTGAGTTTCACCACTGATAAGTCTGAAGAATGTAAATTAATTACTCACATATGAATATTTACATTTGCATCTTGTCAGTGTAGACTCATATGTAATATAACTATGAACCAAATGCATATAACAAATTCAGTAGATATGCAAGCCCCATATATAAAATGGCATACCATTGAATAAAATTATATTTATCCTCCTATATACTACAAATATGATTACTATTGCTTATACCTTGTAAAATAATATACAGTTTATGTAAATATTGTGATATACACTTTTGCTTTGGGGATAATGACAAGAAAGTCAATTTTATAGATATTCATTGTACGATGAATACTTTTTGATTATTTTTACCTGATTCATTGTATGATACAGAAACTGATGCTATAAAAGATTAATTGTGCTTATACATGCTTATGTTTCTAACTTAGTCAGTTAAACTGACTTCTTATGAATATACAATTTCCCTTTCACTTTTCTTTTTTCACTAAAACTTCTATACTTTATACTATTTTGTAAAGATAATTTGTTATGTATTTATTTACTTGTTTTGTGTATGCATGTATGTTTGTGCATGTGTGCAAACATAGGGTTCTGAACATAATTTTCAGAAGTAGATTCCTTCCTTTTATACCATATGAGACCCAAGGATAGAACTCAAATAATCAGGTTCAGTGGCAAGCACATTTATCAGCTATGTCATATTGCTCTTTTTCCTCCATCTTAATTTTGGAGTCAAGCTCTGTTATTAAAGCTGGATCTTTTCAATTGGCCTAGCTTGGGCTGAACAACAAGCCCACAGGTGTCTTTACATCTTTGCCAAACCAACCTCCAGCTTGTAAGATTGTAGTACCATACCTGGGCCTGTTTGTGGTTTTTAATACATGATTTACTGTATTGAAGTAAGGTAGCATTTTGAGGGGAAATCTGGAAAACACATTATTTTTAAAACTTTATTAGATTTTTTATGTATGAATATTTTGGCTGAATATATATATGTCTGTGAATGATATGCATGCCTGTTGCCTTTAAAGGCCAGGAGACAGTGTTGCTTCCCTCAGAGCTGAAGGTACAGTTAGTTCTGAATCATCATGTGGGCACTGAGAAACAAATTTGAGTCCTCTAGAAACACAGTCAAAACTCTTAACCACTAAGCAAATCTTTGAACCTCAGAGAATACATTTGAAGACTCCCATGGATGCCCAACCCAGACAATAATGAGTCTTATAATAAACTCTAATTTATAAATCATGCATAGAAATAAAAACAATAACTAATAATAAAATACCAGTATTGGCTTGGGAACGTGGCTGAGTGCTAGAGTGATTGTTCATCTAATATGCACCCCACAGCATCAGAGTTTGATTCTCCAGCACAACAAAAACACCACAATAATACATCTCCTGCAGATTCACTGATGTCTATGGATGCTTGCATCGCTATTCTGGGACTAGGACCACACAGCTGCACAACTGTTACAATGGACCTAATGCCACAAATATCACTAGGACATGTAGAACAGAGGAATGATTTGAATATTGGGTGGACAAGTGGAATAGAGGGATGATTGGAGTCCTGGGTAAACACATTAAAACAAAGAGAGCTTTTAAAATTGTTAAGAATAACATACAATTGGAAAATTAGAAATTACTTATTTCTGTAAACTTTTGCTTAATATTTTTGGACTTCAGCTGACATACATAGCTTGTTTACATAAGTTCTGGGGATTTGGACTCTAGTCCTCATGCTTACATGGTAAATAGTCCCCAGTGATCCATCTTTGAAGCCTTCATACTTTGTATTTCTTTTTTTTTTCCTATATAGAGATGATCTTTTCAAAACTGATCTCATTTAATGAATTGTGAAAGATGAGTGTTCTATCACATAGCCACAAAAGAAAATCAGTAATATAGAACTCTCTGGTGAAAGGAACCTTAGAAAGTAACTCACTTGTTCAAAAAATGTTTGACAGTCAAGGAGCTTTCAAGACCTGGTGGGGGCGGGGTGAGGAGTAGCAAAAAGTACATTAATTGCAAATTCTTACTCTACTGAGCAAAAGGGAGTATTCACTGGGTCTGAAAAGTTGTAATGCACATGGCCAAATCATCTTTTATGGCTCTGATAATAACAATCAGTGAAACAAAAAAGTCAATGTGGTAAAATTCAGAATAGTACTAAGGAACCAGTATGCCCTTGACTTTAATGAAAAAATCATTGAGCAATGCGGGGAAAACCCATTGTAAACAACAAAGTGGGGGGAAAAGATAAGAAGTTATTAGATAAAATGTGTGAAGCTCTGTCTTGCTACAACAAATATAGTCACATTGGGTTAATGGTGGTTAGCAATAAAGACTCAGGGAAAATTGACATGGCTATCTTCAGTGAAAACTAAATGAGTATCATTCATGGTACTTCTGTAGTTTTCTAGATATCTCTTCCTAGAAATAGCACCCTTCCTGTTTTTTTCACTGCTGACTAAATTTTTCCCCTTTGCTCCTTTTTAAAAAAAACTTTTTCTACTTGCACTTGCTCAGGACTTCAAGTGATAGTGATAATGTTCCCTTTTCACCTTTTATTAACTAACTCAACTATCTTCTTTTTAAGAGGTATATTTACAAAAATAATTAGTCACTATTTATGACAGTGTCCCCGTTAAATGAGATTTACCCCAGACCAGGTGTGGTTGCCTTTGGCAAGTGTCTGGCTTATGTCCAATTTCTGTGGTACTAGTTGGGATGAAAAACATTCACTTATTCACTTGATGTACATTAGTAAAGCTTCTCTTTTGTGACATGAAGAGTAATATGAATTATAAAACTTGATTTTTAATAAGAAGGGATCAACTATGCCAATAATATAATACAGCCAAATAAAGCAAAGTACATATAAAAAGTCACAGATTTGATAGAATCTTCTCAAAATGAGGCTGTTGTCATGACAATCTTGATGTCAAGCTTTTTTAGAGAAATTTTATACTGCAGCAGGTGCTCTGTTTACATATACAATTAAGTTCAGTAAAAATGATTCAAATGCATGTGATTGTGGAATCCAAAGGGAAAAGAAGAAAATGAAAACCACATATATTATTTGTACTTTCATAATAATAAATAGCATTCACCATATGAATTGTAGTAAAATGTCATTATAAATCATAATAGAAGTAACTATTGTCTTCATTTTGCTTTATACATGGTTATTTACATTAATAAAAATAAATGTGACAGTACTTATGTTTTTACTGCTCTGCAATTCAAATATTGTGCCAATCGAGTTGGAATACATTTCTACAAAAAGAAACTAATAACTATTCTTGTTTATTTCTTATACAACCATTTAATATAATACAATGTTAATAGATCATCTTAAATACTTTCAAAGCTTTAATTTTATTTCTGATGGCTATATTTTGTCTCTTTGGTCAATTAAAAGATGATACTAGATTGAAGGAGATATTTCCTGAAATAAATTTTGATCCATGAGTAAATGTTCATTTTATAAATGACATCCATGGATTTTCACACAAATCAACATTGAAAATAAACCAGATTATAGTTATTTAATGCTATAATGGCTTTACAATTCTGTTCTATAGATAGAAACTATTTTCTTACAATGATTGATTGGAAAAAAATTGTTATAGATGTAATTTCCTAATATGTATTTATTTCCAATTCAATGTTTATTTTTTTAAATATTTTAGTAACCTGTGAGATAAAAATTTTGGCTTCTTCCTTCTAGTCTTCTGTTTTATGATAACACCTACATATGGATATTTTTGTGTAGTATTAGGTTTCTGACCCAGCCTTTCCAGCCTAGTCTCATGGCCTGGACTTTCTGGCCTAGCCTCATGGCCTGAAGTTTTTGGTTTAGCCTTGTGGCCTGGACCCACAGACTCACAGTCCCATAGACCCACTGAAACACAGAAACACTTATAATAATCGTATGATGATTGACCTGTGGCCCAGGCATATAACTTGCTAATTCTTTACCCTTAATCTAACCCATGACTCTTATCCTGTTCAGCCATGTGGCTTTGTCCTTTCCTCAGAGAAGCATTGTCCTCTGCATCTGTGGCTTCTTTGGCATCTCTGTGGTATCTCTGCTCTGTTCTTCCTGTTCCCAGAGATTTCTTAGTCTGGTAGCCCTGCCCACACTTCCTGTCTGCCTTTGGCCAATCAGCACTTTTTTATTAAACTAGTAGGCACAACAATTATTTACAATGTAACAACATAATTCTACTACATATTTGGAATAACTACATTAGGAAGGAAAATCTTACAATCTGGTTTTGTAGAATACAATGTTAAAGGTGTCACAATTGTTTTAAATGATTTCCACAAACATATTCATATGAGGGTGACAAATGGGTAACTAATGCAAAATCAGGGAAGAAATGTATTAGAATAGTGGTGAATCTTCAAACATTAACGCACAAAGGTATAGTCACAAAATTGTAATGAATCATGTTATTTTTATATCAACAGTGGTATGTAAAATAGGATTTTATAGAAGATATAGCTTAACAAACATCTGTGTTTAAACACAAAACAGATATACAACTCTATGTAGAACAGCAGAGTAGTGTGCTGTGATCAAAGTCTAGAATTGGAAAGGGTCTTTCTACATTCATATCCTTTGTATATCTAGACTCCCCTTAAAAAGTGATAGAGCTGCAAATATCCTATCTATTAAAATAAGTGAATACTTTAAATTGGTGTCCTGTTGTTGGCCTCTACCTTGTAGGAGGCTGGATAAGTAATTGTATTCACTTTTGCTACAATAAATTATAGTAAGTTTTATACCTTAAAGTAACAAAATTTATAATCCCTAATTCTAAATGTCAGAAGAGAAGCATAGATTTGGGGATAATTGAAATGATGATAAGGATGACTATTCTCTGGAGGCTCCAGAAAGGAAAATCCCTTTGCTCATCCCACCCTCTAGAAACTAAAAACATTCCTTTGTTCATGACTCCATCTTCCATCTTTAAACAGCAACTTAAAGTCAACAATACACTTGACTGACTGATTTTATTATCACACTGCCTTTTCTCTATTTTAATTTCTGAATCTAATATCTAATAGCTTCTTTAATTTGCTGAAAGAATGATTATGAACATGATCAAATAAATATACTGGATAATACTTCTTGACATAATAGTGACTTTCATTTATAAAAATAATAGTTCATTTTATATAAAAGGATATCCTGAAAATAGATAAAGTTTTATATACAAGTATTATCTAAATTTTAATTTGTGTCTCATTTGATAATATCATACACAAATTCAAAGATTTCACATTTGTCATATATAAATACTTATGCACATATAAAAAGTGCCAGGATATCATTATTTTTCATTGTTTCTGGCAATATAGAAAAGGTGGCATGAAAACAAGCAAATTCAAGCCATCAGAAGGAAAGCAAATAAGTAAAACATTGAAAACTGTATAATATGGTAGTATTCTAAAATTAATTGAATTAAATTTATGTATTCATTATATGGGGGAATTTTCTAAAATTTAAAGACTAAACTATAACAAGTATAAATATGTTTGCACAAATTAAAACCTTATACTAAAGAACACCATGATAATATAATCATATATGCAAATATTTGCTGTGGGGCATAAAGCCACTTTCTAACTGTTCTTACATTAGTAGATAGGTCAAATAGATCAGTAATGCAGATATTGATCTCAAATTATCTAACTTAATGAATGATTTCTGTAATTATTTTATTTCAAAATATGCCTATATCCTATTTCCAGTGATTTGAAAAAGATGGAATTTGAAAACAGGTTAGTTTAAGTGAATATACTAAATTTTAAGCTAATTTATTGTAAAATGGAAGTACATAAGTTAATTTTATTTTATATTCTTTCTCAATTCATAATCATTATCAGACTGATTATACAAAAATGGTTTAAAATGTCAGGGTTGTGGCTATAACTCTGTAATGTAGATTGAATGTAGAAAACAATCGAGTGTTGACATTAGTATTCAGAGGGATTTATACTTAAACTGCTAAAGAAAACCAGTAGATTTAAACAACCATATAAAGAAACATTAAAAAACAAATATACCTTTTGAGGACCCATAATAGACTTAATTAATTTTTATTCATCAGTTCAGCACTTGCCTAGCATATAAAATGTCATGGATTCAATTCCCAGCACTATAGACACAAAAATTAATAGATCACTCCTAGGAAATATATAATAGGAGTATCAGAAAAGAACTGTTTAGATTGATAATGTCAAAGTATTTCCCAGAACTGAAAAACATGTGATCTCCCTGACTAAAAGTGAATACCAAATGGCCAGGGAGATTAAATAAACTAATTCTATGTACACCAAGGTTAATGTGAATATCTCACTAGAAATCAGAAAGAAAGGACCGATTAACAGCAAAATAACCCCAACAAATATCTCATTAGCAAAGTAGGGTTATTAAAACACAGCAGATATTGCATGAAAACACAAAGAAAAAAATATTTTCCTGAAATTCTGTGTCCTGATATATTTTTACTAAAGAGAGAAAAAAATACATTGAGAGATGAAGGCAGAGTGTGGCCAGTTGTATAGAGAGATATTTAAGCTGATAGACAGACAGATAGATAGATAGATAGATAGATAGATAGATAGATAGACAGACAGATAGATAGCATTTTTTCAATAATAAATATCATAGAGAAAGAATGAACTTATTCAAAAATCAAAAATATCTCCAGAATATTTCTCCTGGAATTCAAATTAAACAATGGAAATTTTTATATATTTTTAAAAATATACTATATATATTTTAATAAAACTGATGTAACAAAATAGTTGATGAAGTTCATGACTCATAATAATTGGCTGCTTTTAATACCATTGTAAATTATAGGAATTTTTTTCTTCTTCTCTAAATAAAAAGCGAGAACCATACAGATTCTGTATTTGTATTTACATTATAAAGATATACTCACATTTAATGGTTTTATTAACAAAGGTACATATTCTGAGATGGGAGAATTTTAGGTGTTTCAAAGTAACTTGTGACTAGAAGAAAAAATATAAATATGAAGTCTTAATTTTGTACAATTATGTAAAGTGTGTTTTGGCTCTTAATTCTGACATGATCTATTCAAATTAAATATATTATATTCTGTCTAATAAACACTCAACTATTTTATGTTCAATTATTACTAGCATTAGTTGTTGGCCCTCTAAACACATTTTAAAAAACAAGAACAACAGTTTATTTGTTAAAATGTTAATCATATACATAATGAAAACAGATGTAAATATGTACAACAAAATACAGTAAAAGGAATACAATGAATTAATTATGTTAAAAGTTCACACTCCAAGGATCATCAATTTGTGTACAAGCAAAACACTTTACTATTTAAATAATGTATTTATAGATAAACATTTCTAAGGAAAAATGTTTTAACAATCATTTTACTGTATTGTAACACTTAAGATTAGCAGCTAAATTCAGCATTCTAACAGATTCTATTCACTCATGATTAGACTAGTGATTGTTTTAGTTTAAATTTTTCTTTACCTGAAGAAATGGCTCAATGATTAAGAGCACTTCAGATCTTGGAGAAGACTCATCTTTGATATCCAGTTCCCAAATGGTGGCTCACAATAATCTATAGCTCCAGTTTTAGGAAACTGAACATCCTATTGTAGCTTCTGCAGGTATCATGAATGTATGTGATGTATAGACAGACACGCAGATAAAACACCCATCCACACAGAATAAACCTTAAAACTTAAAAATAAATCAAAACTCCCTGTGCTATAAAAAGATGAATTTTGTATGCCTGTAAGCTTTTGTCTTACAGGGATTCTAGAACCTATCAAGATTAATCATAGAAGAGTGTTCCTTTTAATATGTTTAGAGATATAACATTGAATGTGATGGAGGAATCTAACATAATTCTAGCATTCTGACAAGTGTTATTGGACTGGAAGAATAATTTAACCATGGTGCTTTTCTCTTATATATAGACAATTCTTTCATGGACCACTTAATATTTCTTTTCCTGAGTCTAGGAGAGCAAAAATCCTCCCTTAGACCATGTGGCTAGAATAATACATGATATCTGCAGAGTATATTAAAATTAATCCACATTTTCATGTTTAAAGCAGAAATGCCTTCCACTCTGGGAGTGTTCATACCTACTGCAAAAATTAAAAATACTATATTAATAACTAACAGTTAAATTCATAATTTTGTATCAACACTACATTGTTAGGGCAGTGAGATGATTTGAGTACAATTATTTCTAATTACTATTTATGACAAAATACAATTCAACAATAATATCAGATGCTTTCAGTGTCCATTTTGTATTTTATTAGTATAAAGTTTTGTCATATCCTGGTAACTATTTGTGATAAACAAAAAATAATCTATGAATGTAAGGTAAAATAAAATTATAATCATTTGATTATTAATTTTCATATTAATGTATTTTCAGATAAACATCGAGCTATCTGGGATGTGTGAGAGTATTTATCCAAAGTTTGAATGTAATTTGTTATATAAAAATATGTTCTATCTTTTGGTGAGTACAACATCACTATCATATGATATGACAGTATGACAATTATTTAGCCCAACAGACAAATATACTATCAATGGAAGATAAATTATTACCTTTAAAATATATAGCTGATATCAAGATACGTAAGAATTCTACATTAGTATATGAATAAATCTGCAATCAAAACTATTTTTGTTATCAAAAAATCGCTAAGATATGTTTTCTTCATTCCTCAATTCCAAATTAGTTTCTTAATTTTGTTTTTCTGAAAAAAGTCAATCTAACAAAGAAACTATCACAGATTATTTTGACTTCATATATTTCACTTACTGCTTTATCATCAATAACAAAAGTATTTTCTGAGGGATTTGAAGGTATAAAGCAAGACAGTTTAACCTAAGTCCTTTACTAGCATTTACTATAATATTTTCTTCCCATACATTATTAAACAATAAGAAAAACTTGACAATATGGGAAAAGTTGCAAAACCTTTTATTCTCTATATATAGTTTTTTATGTTCTAGTTCTCTGTTTCAAAGAGAACATGATAAGTTTAAGAACATAAAAATCTGTGTTATTCACTAAATGGCAGGTTGATTTTATACTACATCTTCCTAAGACTATAGACTTAAATTTAAAACTATGCATAACTGTTACAGAACAGCCAGAGGGCATTCCAATCTTGTGCCACTTGAGCCTCTCTTGACAAAGAATATTGAGCACTTCATGGCACTGCACTGCCTGGCCACAAAAGGTTGTGATAAGAACCTCTAATCCCATACATAAATTACTTCATTGTATCTGTAGCACTAAAAACTGGAGAAAATGTATAAAGACTGTATCTTAATCGGACTTCAACTAAAGCATATGTTTAAATCACTGTAAACACAGTTGCTCTTGAATGGACTTTTCACATTGTAAAGCTGATTGATACCTGTAGCTCTTCCTAAATTAGAATTAAAGTTATATCTTAAAATATAGATCTTTGAGTTATAGAAAATCATAATGTTTTTAGCCTAGAATGCATCTAAATAATATTAGCTCCTTGCAGTTAATGTTTACAGCTAATACTGTAAAAAGATCTGAGAGGATTTAACTTAATGTTTCCTTAATGGAAAATAGAGTAATTTATTTTCAGATTGATTTCATTTTCCTTATTCTGTGTGTGTGTGTGTGTGTGTGTGTGTGTGTGTGTGTGTGTGCAAGAGAAAGTGAAAATGAGATGGGATATATATATAATATATATAAAAACTGTATATATATATATGTATACATATATATATATGTATATATATGTATATATATACAGTTTTTGAAACATGGTCTCATGTAGCCCAGATTGAATTTTAATTCTCATATAGCTGGGAGTGACTGGAAATGTCTTACTGGCTTGCCTATACCTCCTAAGTACTGGGATTGCAATAAGACATCACCACTCCATGCTTTGAAGATATGCCCCTAATATCAGTTCCATAACCTCAAGATATGATCCTCTAAATTTATTCTTTTGTATACTTCCCTTAACAAACATCTATAAATGTAATACACAAAGATACCTACAGGTAATGATGGTGCAGAACACACTCCAATGAATTTCTGTTGTATGATACTATGTGTTCTGACAAAGCTTGCCTGGAGATCAGAAGGCAGACCTAGCTACTAGCTAACTATAGGGTCCAGCCATTGTGGCTCACAGCTTTAATCCCAGCATTTGGGAAGACGAAGCAGAAAGATTAAGAGTTCAAGTCCACCCTGGGTTCACTAGACTGAACCAGTCTAAAAGAGAAACAGAGTCAGGTGATGGTGGTGGTGCACACCTTTAATCCCAGCACTAGAGAAGTGGAGACAGGGATATATGGGGAGTAGAAACAGGAATATAAAGTGGGATGAAACGGGATCTCACCCTTATTCATTTGGTCTGAGGATTCTAGAGGTAAGAAGTGACTGTGGCTGCTCTTTTGCTTCTCTGATCTTTCAGCTTTCATCCTCATATGTGACTCCAGGATTTTCTTGATAAAACTCATCAGGGTCATGCTTCATATTTCATAACTTATTTTGGGACTTGTAGCATCCCTTATTATTTATGGGAAATAGAAAAGGAAATAGATGAAAGAATTGTCATTTCAATGTATATGATCATACCATTGGTGTCACTTTCTACTACTATGTCACCATCATCTATAATTCTTTTCCCAGAAATAATACATCTAAGGTATCTTTGTAGTAGTGGGTTTCTGGCCAGGCCTTTCCACCTGGTAGCCCTGAGGTTCTGACACACTGTCCCATGGTCTGGATCTGACCATTGCTGCTTATCTGGACCAGCAATCCCAAAGTCCCAATGAAACACAAAGATACTGATACTAATTTCATGCCTATTGGCCTTTGGCTCAGGCATATTGATAGCTAGTTCTTACATCTTAATTCAACCTATTTCCATTAATCTGTCATGCCATGTGGCCCATGGCTTATCTATTTTGTGACATGTTTATTTTGGGGTAGCTGGATAGCATCCCTCTCTGACTCCACCCTCCTTCTCCTACTTATGCTCTGATTTCCCCACTGTAACATGAGGTTTCTGGCCTGAATAGACCCACATTTCTGACCTGCCTGCAGCTGCTTTACCCCCGAAAATGACTCAGATGCTTATGTTAACTTCTTGCTGCTCATCCTATGTCTCAGGCATATTGCTAGCTAGCTATTTCATCTAAATTTAACCCATTTCCATTAATTTGTCCTGCCATGTGGCCCGTGGCTCACCTATGTTCCTTTACAAGTTCCTTCTTTGGGCAGATGGACCAACCTCTCTCTCTGACTCCACCCTCCTTCTCCAACCTATGCTCTGATTCCCCTCCTACTTTTACAGTTCCTGCCATGGCCAAAACAGTCCTTCATTTACAGCAGACAGACATCCCACATCATCCCATCTACTGGTAAGGTGTCCGATACAGGTCAAAGCAGTTCTTTTTATTCACAGCATATAGAAAGACATTCCCACATCGTATCCAAAAGTCAATAATGCTTCTTTTTATTAATTAACTCATTTAACAAAGAAATATTGAACAACATTCAATGTTGTTCTTGATCGCAAAATTTTGTAAAGGCTTTTAAATTCTGTAGTCACAGCCACTTTATCTTGTAAGTAATCAAAAAGAGCTCAATGATAATTTTAGCTTTGAGTTCCCTTCAGAATGTTCCAGGGATAAGACAAGTTATTATGAATTCTCATCTTGATTTTTTTTAAATGTTCAAGAATGAAAATTAAGGTATAGAGTTATTTAACTCATGAGTATAACTAGTATTTATAATCCTTCTTCTGGATATAAAATATTACTTACTGAATATTACATTCTTTAGCATTTTACATAGATTGCAAGAGAAAAACAACAAAGTCATTTTTTATTATTTAAAGAAGCTGTGGTGGTATGATTGAAAATGCCCCCCCCCAAAAAAATGGCACTATTAGAGATAGCACTTTGCTGGAGTTGTTGTGGTCATGTGGGAGGAAGTATGTCACTGTGGAGCAGGTTTTGATGTCTAATATTTGCCCAAGCCATGCCCAGTGTTTTAGTCCACTTTTTGTTGCCTTTTGATCAAAATGTGGCTAGAACCATTTCTGTCTTGCCCCAACATTGCAGACAATTAAAACTATAATTAAATGTTTTTATTTTACGATTTGCCATGGCCATGGTGTCCCTTCAGAGCAATAGAAACCATTACTAACACAGAAGTCATCTTTACTCTTTTTAACTGATGGATAAAAAATAGTATTGGCCATTATAATGTCTTCATTTTCAAGTGAACAACAGACAAATTTTAGTTTAAAAATGTTGACTTTTAAATGAAAAAATATTTGCTTGTTCACAAAATAAAACATTTTTCAAAAACACTCAGTGGTTACACTTATCCTATAAAATATCTGTTCTTTTCTCAAACTTCATGCCAAGTGATAATTCTGTTCACAAAGGATTCTAGAAATGACAAGTTGGCATAGTACATAAAGACATTTGGATCCCATGCTGACAACATGAGTTCAATTCCCTTCTAACCTGGATGGTAGAAGGTAAGTTGTCCTCTAACTGCACAAGCTCAAATATATATATACTTGCACATGTCTGTCTAGCCATGGAGGCCATATAGGACATTGGAACCTGAGGAACTGGAGTTATAAATGGTTGCCATATGGGTGATGGGAATTGAACCTGGATCATCTGGAGGAGCAACCAGAGAGCTCTTAACCCACTAAGCCAACACTCAATACCCATTAAAACTATTTCAATTGTATATATATCAATTATATATATCAATTGTATATATACAATTAATGTGTATATATATATATATGTCCATCCAAATACTTTAATTACTAATTAAATTTTTAACAAAATATAGTCCATTCCAATTACACATAAATATAGATTTTTTATCTATAACTATGAAATTCATACAGTAGAAAATCAGGTATAGTATCTATCTAAGAAAGTAATATGAAATAAATTAGATAATTTATAGACAACGGCAGTTTATTTCTCATTGTTCATTAAGGACAAGTCCAAGATCAAAGCACTTGCAGATTCTGTATTTTCTGGAAGCTCTTTGCTTTATAAATGACACCTGTTACACTGACCTCAGATGGCAAAATGACACACACATAACCTTCTGTGTCAGTTAGGGTGTCTATTGCTTTGAAGAGACAACATGATCAAAACTCATTAGGGTTATTTTATATTTTCAGAGGTTAACTCCATTATCATTATGGCAGGACATGGAAGTGTGCAGGCAGACATTGTGCTGGGAAGAAGGTGATATCTCTACATCTTGTTCCACAGGAAATAAAAATAACTTTGTGCCACACTGGGAGTAGCTTGAGCAAAGAGACCTCAAAGCAGGACTCCATAGTAACACGCTTCCTCTCACAAGGTCACACTGACTTCAACAAAAACCACACTCTCTAACAGTGCCATTCCCTATGATGGACATTTTTTTCCAAAACACCAAACCTTCCTAAGACTTCTTTTTATATGATTACAATAATCCCATTCTCAAGGGCTCTTCCCTGATGTTCTAATCCCAAACTCCATATCTTAAAACCAACAGTACTCAAAACAAGTACTCAATTTATGATTTTGGTAGAAATGCAAATATTCAGGATGTTGTAACTATAAACATTATATTTGGGAAGAATCTGATACAGAAATAGAATATGCAGTTGACTTGTCAAAATGCATGCTTGGTATTAAGGAAAGACTATATCAAGGTGCTTTATCTTTCCTCAATTCCAAAATTATGTATGTAAGCAAAGATCTAATTTTTTACTCTGTGACCTAGACATTTGTCTGTGACTTATGCATTTGTGGGTTGTACATCCACGTATTCAACCAAACATAAACCACAAAATATACAAGCAAACATTAAATATGGCCTGAAAATGTACAGACTTTTTCTTTTGTGACTCCCTAAACAATATAGTATAATAGCTATTTATATAGCATCTTCATTGAATTCAGAGATGATGTAAAGTATATGGTACACATAAGAAAAGTTCAATTACTTTACCGTTTTATAGTAGAGATTTTGGCATCTATGAATTTTGATATCCAAGAGTCCTAGAAACAATTCCCTCAGTTTAAATTACATAGTTTACAAATGTCCTGCTAGATCTGACTCCATTAAAATGAAGATTACTCTATATCAAAAGGATACTCAAGAAAAATAAAAATAACAAATTAAGAGGGAAAATTTTATAGTAAGTTTGACAATGGGAGAATTTTTTATATTAAAAGATCAAGATTCTGATATAAGAAAATAGAACTATAAACAGGTGACAATGAATCTAGTTTTCTAACAAATGGAAGGGATGATAAGGCAATAATATTTTCCCCATTAATTAAAAAATGTTTAAAATATAATTATAAAAATATAATTAATAACTAAATTGTGAGATAAGATTACATATATACTGCCAATATACCTAAGCAACTATAATCCATTTTAGAAAGTAATTAAAGTATAATTTGCAATAGCCAAGAGGTGGAACTCTTCCAAACATCTATCAATAGAACAGATAGACAAAATATGGCATTTTACACACATCAGCTTATTATTGAGACTTTTTTTTAAGTTTTAATTTGATGGCCAGAACAAGATCAGAAATGTGCTTCTAGAATATTCTTTGGGGCTCTAGTTCAGGGTTATACATTTTTTTCTTCTGTATTTATTATATTATAGTAGGTTACATAAGGTATGTTTTTTAAAATTTTGTGCCTTATAGTTTAATTCATTTTATTATTTTTTATACAAATGTCTTTTTATTCATGTATTCCCCTGCTCTCCTTCCCTTCCCCCCTCCCATTCCCTTCCAGTCAGCCTTCAGTCTCCCCCCTACTCCATACCCACATCCCCTCCCCAATAAGGTCAAAAAGTCCCACGGTGGGAATTTTTTTTATAAATACCTCATAATTTATTGTCTCTCACAAACTTCTTGACCCTAAACAAAAGAGGCTTCTGCTTGGTAAGAGGAGAGAAAATAATGGCAGATAATCCAAAACACCTTCTACACTCCAGAATGACTTGTTTCATTTTGTAAATGTGTTACCAATCTTTACAGCTTTTGTGCTACTTCATTATTTTATAACATAGGGCTATTTCTCTGCAAAAGTCAGATAATACCAGCTCAAAACACTTTATGGAGATTCACAGAAAATTATTATTTTAAGAATTGTACCAATGATAATAGGCATATATTGCAAAAACATGTCATAAGAGAAGTCGACTATTGATAACTGCTTAGTTTCATTATTCCAACAACTATGAAAGGTTTTATATTTATATATTATAAATAACATATATATATATATATATAAATTCATTTTACAAAATTTTCTTGTTGGTAAAAAAGATTTAGATGCAAGAAGCACACATATTAGAAGGGAAGTCACTAATCTGCACTTTCCAGGGAACAAGATTGTTAATGTGAGACTTGTTCCTCAGGACTATTTGAAAGTGTGCCAGTGGAATTATCTCAAATGACATGACATTTGGTTTTATGAGTGATAATTGCTTTATTTACCTGTTTTTGAGCTGATTCATTGAACCTGAACTATGTCGTATATGTACAAAGTGGCTTCCAGGAAGCTCTGTGAGCTGTCATGCACATGAGTTTGCACAAAATCTTTTTTGTACGTATCTTTTATCATTTAAATTCTGTCTTCTGGGTAGGCCAAGAGTAAGAGTGGCCAGGCATAGTTATCCATTCTGTTGCATCTCAGATGACCCATAGAAAGGCATTAAAATTGTATTTTATTCCTCTCCTAACAGCTCTATTTTTATTCTCTATATCATGATTTATTATGTGAAAAGTAGTGTTTCTCAAAATGTGAACCTTTAAAAACACTCAAAAGAATCATTATGGAAAGAGATTCCCAAGTCCTAACCTATGTCAGATTCTCTGGTGATAGGGTCTTGTAATCTTCACTTTTAAAATTAGTCTAGGTTAAGTTACTGAGAACAGCAAATTTACTTTTCATTTGAAATGTTGATTTAGAGTTCATTAGGACTATGTTGGTTACAAAAATAAAAGTGCAGTAAATTTTAGTTCAAGGAAACTGCTTTATTTTATAGTGAGACATTTCTCAATGATGTAGATTTTATTTCAGGACTTAAAATAATCAAGAAGATAGGAATGTGCTATGATTTATAAAATTTTATTAGACAGTATTTCAGGCATGTGAAGCCATGCATTGATTTCAGGCTCTTTAATGTACAAAAAGTGAATATTTGAACATAGTTTCTCTCTTTCATCATCATTGAAAATTGTTTAGAATTTTATTCTCTTTGAAGACATACAGTGTTAACCTCTTTCTATTCCATGCTGCTTTTACACCCTCAGTATTTCATAAATATATGAGATGAATGAAATAGGTTATGCTAAAAAGAAAATGCATTGTTATGAGACTCCATAATGAAGTGACAAAGCAACAGCAATCCTGCATGTGCTCCACCACCTCAACCCAGTTGGCTCTACTTCTTACCTTTACCTACAACATAAACTTTCAGAATTATTCAGTTTCTTCCATTCTCTATTCCATAATCTTCCCAAGCTCTTACAAGTCGTATCATCATGCCCCCCCATCTCCAATAAAGTGAGTTTATTTTCTTTAAGTTTTCCCATCTGATCTTGTCTTAATCAAGAATTATCTGGGAAATGGAAACAGCTATAGAATATGTGAATGAGTTTAACTTCGCTGGGATGTATTACTAACTTAAAAGACTAAAACAAAAACTGAAAGCCATGTACATGTGATTTATTCCAAATGTTAAAATTTTAGATACTGGGCCACATGACAAACACATATTTGGATGAGACACTAAAAAATATCCTCCATTTATGCTTCTATTATTGCTAATTACAACTTTATTTAACTAGTTTTAATGTAGGAGGTACATTTAATGTAAAAAAAAATCCTTCTTGGAAGAGGTAGGAAAGTGTGAAGGGGAATTGGTAATAATCTCTGGTGCTTTTATACACGTTATTCTCTAGTTTTGCTGTGCATTAGAATTATTCACAAGTACTTTAAATATCATATTGTGCAGGCCATAATAGAAACCAGTTTGTCATTTTATATATACAGCACAGAGGCTACACCCTAATCCTATGGCTGCATCAGACGCTAATTGCATTTGTGAAGCTGCCTCTAGCTCACTGCTTAGGCCAAAGTCCTGGGAGCCTTCACATCCTGTTGCTGGAGCCTGAGCTTCTTACACATAAAGAGATAAATGTTGTCTTAACTAAATTTCTATCATTTTTTTAACAATAAAAGACTTGGGGGCCAGATGCTTGGTGAAAACCTGTTAGCTCAGAGGCAGAGAAAGCAGCCAGCTGATATCCCAGAAAGTGAGCCTCTTTTTATTGTTTCAAACTAAAAAGAACTTTCATACACAAAATTTTTTTCCTACTTCTTTTTGTGTGTCCCAACTCCCTCTTATGCTCTATGGCTACTTCCTGTCAAATAGATGCTTGCTCTGCCTTTTGACCTACGGTTTATTATATCTAATCTTGTTTACAATAAACAGAAAGTACTTAGACTTAGGGTGTGTGCTAGTGTTGAGTCACACCATAGCTAGAGACATGTTTTTTTTTCCCCAATAAATAATGCAGTCTCAGGGTTCACAGTATGATCAAATATCCTGCAACATTTTGTCCATTTTAACTAAATAAAAAGGAAAGCTTTTAACTTTAACACAGTAGAACTGTATACAAAAGAACAATTTTCAGGTAAAAGTCACATTCACAATGTCCAGTTTATTTGTATTTGGCAACTTTGGAGAAAGTATTCTATTATCTGTCCTATCTTGATGAGTCTAAATTTTGTATCTAAATCACTTTTTTCATAACTTGTATTACCAACATAAACTTATCATTTTATACCTTAATTTTTTTCTTAGATAAACAACTTAAGCTTTTATGTTTTTCAAATTAATAAAAGCTGATTTCATTCATCAGGTTTTACTATTATCCTTATAAACTTTACATTTTCTTTGTGAGTTTCTTTTCTGAATTTGGTGACAAGTAAAATTATAACTATTAAGTCTTCAGCTCCATCAGAAACATGAGAAGGATTAATATTACCTGAGTAAATAATATGTGCAGAGAAAGAAACTTCCAGATCTGTAAAAATGACAGAGACAATTGTCTGCCTAGACAGTTACCCAGGGATCCTCTTAAATATCTATCCTTGGTGTACAGGCCTAGACTATCTGACAGACTGCTTCTGTGAAGCAAGCATTTTGAAAGACAGGCCAATCTTGTTTTGGCAAAACTTGGAAGTCCTTTATTTTATGCCCTGCTTGTCCATGATGGGATGGGGCACATGGCAATGTACAGTCTAATATTCTAACATATTATTAAGACACATGATTCAAGAAAACCTACTTTTAATTTCATGTAGCCACATGTTTTTTGACTTGTACAGGCCCACAGTCTGAACAAATCTCCCCCATCCATGGTCCTGCAATTGCATACGTTAATTTCAAACTGTTTTGCCTATGTCTCAGGCATATTACTAACTAGCTCTTACAACTTAACCCATTTTTATGAATCTATGTATTGAAACATGGCTCTGTGTCTTTACCTGTGTTCCATTACTTCTTCTTTTCTGTGTAGCCACCTAAAGCTTCTCTTGACTGTACCTATCTTTGAAGTTATGTTTGCTGGGATTTCCTGCCTGTCTCCAAGCTGCATTGCCATAGGTTAAAATGGCGTCCATATTAATAAATAGCAATAAAGCATATTCACAACATACGGAAAGACATACCACATCAATTTCATGCCATTAAGGCAAGTGTCCCTTTACTAAATTATCATTTGATAGTAGAATATTTTCTATTTTTTATGTTTGATCAAATGAAATTCATTTATTAGTCTTTATAAGTTTGTTTGGACAGAATGACCAAGCTGTTTTTAGAACTATCACCTCTCCTTATTCAGGATGTTCCTCCTGTTTAAATCCAGCCTTTTTTCGATCTTGGTATTATACATAATATTTCCTCTCCTGTGGAAATAGAGGCAATAACCTCTCTTCCAAAGTATTACATATCCCAGTTTCCATTCTGAGCTCAACACATCTTTAAAATATACAAGCTGATTTCATTAATCAGTTTGTACTACTATCCAATTTATCTCTGAAACTGTCCTTCTTTTCTCATTAATATTTAAAAGTTTCAGTTAATAAATCACCGAGTAATATGTCTCTTGAGGTCTTTATTACTTCTTTCCTTTTATTAAGCATATTTTTAAAGTTCAATTAATCTTTCTATAACTGCTTGCCTCGATTATGTAGTATACTTATAATATGCTCTATAATATATGCAAAAAGTTTCATTTTACTAGAAACAAAAATTAAGTATTGTCAGTCTTAGTTTTTACAAGTAGTCTCAAAATAGCTATAACTTCTAATAAATGTAATTACAAAAGCAGCTTTTTCAGAAATTAAAGCAGTTTCCCATGCAAATCATGAATATGTATCTATGGTATTATACAAATACTTTAATTTTCCAAACTCTGCAAAATGAAATGCAGCCATTTGTCAAATTTCATTTATTGGAGTATTTTTTGAACTACTTTCTGCAGGTAATTGAGTTTGACTATATAAATAACAAGTAGGACATTTCCTATAATTTCAGGTTTTGTTTCAAAGTGATGAAAAGAAATCATTCTTCAAAACTTTGCTGTTAAAGAGATGTTTCTTGTAAAATTCCGAGGATTCTTAGCTGATCAACCCATAAGAGATGTGATATATACTGCATGATGGATGATTTATATTTCTGATTTTTTATTGTGGTTGAATAAATAGCAATGTTAATTCTGAATCATCTACTATAATTTCAGCAGTTTCAATATGAAAAACAAATCTTTTTACAAATTGAGTCTATAAATATATTAAGAGGTTCTGGAAAATCTAATAAATCTATGAAAATAACATAATACTGATTTTTGAACTGAATCATAAGGGCTTTGAACCAGTTATTTTCCTTCACTTATAACCTGCTTCTTCTAACTTATTGGCATCAGTATAGACTGTAATGGTTCCAGAAATTGGTGGTCCTTTTACTATATGGAAGAGAATTCAATTAGTTATTTTTATAACCTGAAGTCTCTTGCTTTGGGGATATTTGTTGCCTATCTCTCCTAAAAAATATTACAAGTTCTAGGCCAGTGTTAATTTTCTTCCCATAACGAAGCATTAATAATAAAAGGTACTAAAATTACTGATAGATATATTCCTGTTATTTAATGAAGTCTCATTTTGCCATTCAGAATCAACTCAGAAACAATTTCCACGTAGGTCTTTAGATTTTTTTCACTCTGTGTGCTAAAAATATTCATTGAAAGATATTATCTTCTATTTGCATAACAATTCCTTTAGGAAAATGAGTGGAGAGTAAAATAACTAGAATACAATCAAGCTTTGGATCCAAGCCATCCACATGTGCATCCTGTAATTTCTTTTCTACCAGAGCTAATTTTCTCAGACTAAGCTTTATAATTTTGTTGCACTATTTAAGTCATCACCTTTTAAGATTGGAAATAAATTACTTAGCTCTTGAGTAGTTAATCCAATTGTGGACTGTAGTGAGCTAATATCTCCCAGAATTTTTTTTTAAATTATTAAGGGTTTAACCTCTCCTGATTTGTAATTTCTGTGGTTGAATTTTCTGTAAATCTATATTATATCCTAGATAATTAAAAGAATGTCCCCTTTATATTATATATATATATATATATATATATATATTTACTTCATCTAGCATTTTTTCCTAAGGTATATGCATCTGAATCAGCCAGTAAGAAATCATTCATAAAATAATAAATTACGGAGTGAAGTAACTCAGTTTGATTTCTTATAACTAATGTACAAAATACTGACACAAGTGGGGCTGTTTAGCATTTGCTGTGGAAGAATTTTCTACTGATATCTTTTGGCAGGTTTAGCGTTATTAAGTAGGCACTGTGAAGGCAAATTTTTCTCTATCCTATTCTTGTAAAGGTACAGTAATAAAGAAATCAAGGAAGGGAATACCAGACTTTACAGAACCCATTGGCTGAGCTCTCAAAATTGTTACCATTGATTGTTTTCTGGATATCTTTTTTAATGACAAACATAGGAAAATTTCAAAGACTGATTGTTCATTATGTTGAGAATTTAGCTGCTCTTGTACCAGCTGTTCTAGTGCCTGTAATTGTTTTATGTCAAAGGTCATTGTTTCACCCACACAGATTTGTCAGTTAACTAATTTAAAGATATTGTGGTTGGTGCCTTTGAAAGACTAGCAGTGTTTTTCCTTGCTTACCTGTAACCTGAATGGCCTATGATTATTCTTGATAATATCTTTTAATATTTTTTTCAGAAACATTCTTTATTTTATGATGTGCTTTTGAGAATGGAGGAACGGTAGTCTTTGTTGTCCCCATAAGTTCATGGTTATTTTAGCCACATAGGGATTAAATTTTTTTCTATTTTTCCTTCTGTACCTATACATTTTGCCCATCTTATAATTTATTTTACCTTAGATAAAGTTCTCATTTTTAAAAGCCAAAGAGGCCAATGTGAATGACCTGATTTTGCTAAAAATATTGTTACATCTGTCCCTATGTCTAGTAATCCTTCAGTTACAATGGCATTTATTTATATATTTAGCTTTAATGCCTGATCATTTATTGCAGTTTTCCAGAATACTTTTTCCTTGTCTCTCCAAGATATTTTTGTTTAATCTGCTCAAGCTATTCTGTTCTTGAATACAGCCAAAACAATATTGTTTTAACAACAAATTTTAAGTCTTTTTATTTCTCTGTGAATGAGTTTCTCCAATGCTCACAGAGAATGATTGAACCAAACTTGATAATGGGTATTCTGAGAGGCTCCCTATGAGGTTTCCCAATAGAATGGGGTTACATTAACTATCCCTTGTTGACCTACATTCATTAAATGCTAGACTTTTCTACATGTTTTGCATATTCTATAAAGCTAAGGCTTTCTGTTTGGAGTATTACTAGAAAAATATTGTTTCTAGGAATGCCTTGTCTACAATCCCTTTCCTTTTTTTTCATTAAAAATGTCATCTCAGTCAATGTATCCCCCTGATCCCCTTCCTCTCCACCTTACAAATCCTTCCCAGCCAGCCTTCAGCCTCACACCTGCCCATCCACCTATCCCCTCCCCCCAAAATGTGAGAGGTCCCAAGGTGAGCCAGCTCAGTGGTACACATCTACTCCACACATACACTTGATCCTATTACTACCTCAGCTGCGGACTTTTTTTTTTTTTTCATGACTCCCTCTTACTCTCTATGATTTCTTTCTGTTATCTAGTTACTTTTTCTACCTCTAGTCCTATGGTTGATTTTATTTAATCCTGCTTATAATAAACAAAATCTCTTGGATTATGGATATATACTGGGGCTGAAACATAACCACAGTTGTTCACAGGTTTTTGCAATAAATAACACAATCTCAGGCTTCACAATGTGGTTAAATACCTTGCAATAACAATTAAATCAGAATCTCATGGAATAAAATTAGAATTTACTGTATAAAAAGCTGCCCAAAGATAAATGTGTAAGAGTCAACAACCGAACCAAGGATGGGGAACACAATAGATTTCTGATGATATGTCCAAGGGAACATTGTTATAGTTACAAGATATATATGAATAGTAATACTAAATTTCTGATTAGTAGGAAACAAAGGCAGTCACTATTGACCATGGACAAAGCTTTGCAACATGTAAGTATATTAAAAGTATAGGATTTAGGAACAGATCTCCTGAAATTCACTCACTTTTTTTTGTTCTTCATTCTGAAAGCTTCAGCAAGTTACTGTTTATGCTTTAGTTTTCTTATTAATAGCATTAGGGTGATAATTATACCAACTCTGAAGGTTGTGCTAAGGATTAACTGAAACAGTAAGTGAAAGATTCTTAGCCATATGCTGAGCACCTAACAAACATATTCTACAAGTTTGTCATATCTCATTATGATGAGCTCAGAAATAATAGATATAATAGAAATAATAGAGTCCATGTATCTTCTTCTAATGGTAGTTTATATTTCTTTATAAGAGAAAACACAAATAAAAGCTATAGAGTAATAAATCAAAAAATTCTAATAATGTTTGTATTTTTCATCATTGGTCCTACCTTCAGCCTGCAAGTGGATTTTTTAAATCTTTTGACTTTCCTTGCTCTATTATACTTTAAAAATAATAATTTCATCGTTTCTTTGATAAATTCGTAGATTTGACTATGTTCATTCATCTTTATGTCTTCCCAGATCTATACTTCTTTCCTCTACCCATTAAAATTTGCTTTGTGTTTTTTTTTCCTTTAAACTAATAAAGAACAATTGGTATTGCCCAAATATTCTTGGATGTGAGGCCTTCCACTAAAGCCTAGTTAATTTACCAGGATCTGCACTCCTTGAAAAATAAGATGCTCCCTCTCCAAGAGAATAAAAGTAACCAATGACTCGTTGGCTAAGCATCCCAACTCCCCTCTCTGTGCTGGAATTTGGTCTTGGTTTTATAGATATTTTCACAATTGTTGTGAATTTATATATGTATGTATCTTGCTGTATTCAGAAGTTTGCAGTTTCCTTGTACAGTCATCACTACCTCTGGCTCTTACACTTTCTCTATTCTCTCCTATGCTTTGATCCCTGAGCCTTGGAAAGAGAGATTGCAGTATAAACATTGCATTCAGCAATGAACATTGTTCTTATTGTCTCTTATTGTTGTTTGCTCTATTGTACTCTTTTATCTTTAATATCCTGGTACTTCCAATACAATGGAAATGATACAATAAGATAAATAGATAAATTTTACTTTAGATTTTGCTGTGTCACTAATTAGGACAATGATAACTATTTTAAGACCTAAAGCACCAATTTGTGGCAATGCCATAATGGCTCTTTCTGTAAGGTGCCCATAGCATGACAGGAGTTACTAAGTTTGGATCTCCAACATTAAAATCAGAGTATGTCTACAATCAAAGCACTGGGATGGCGGAGCCAGTAAGATCTCTAGTCTTAGGCTCAGTGAGAGATTCTGTCTACAAAAATTATATTGCAAGAAATTAAGAAAGACACACACAATTGTCTCATTATTAGAGTTGGCTAATGTGGACTGTGATATATTAGATACTCTTTTGTTGTACTTATTATACATGTGTTGGTCAATTGTTGGTCATAAATGCAGCAGTTTACATAAGGTCAAATGAATAAAGCAGGAGTTGACAGTGATGACTGAGTAATGTGTCTCATGACTCTCATTATAAAACAAAAAGCCTGGCCTTATTTACGTGAGGAAAGCAGTTTTCAGGAATAGAAAGGTAAAGTTTTTAAAGTTAAAGCTCAGAAATACCACAAGATAATTATATTAAATTCCTTGGTCAAATGACATCATAAAACAAGCTCATGTCCTAGTATGATGATTAATATTGTGAACTTGACAGGATCCAGACTTACTTAATAAACAAGCCTGTGGGCATACCTATGAGCTATGATCAACATTAGGTTAATTGATATGGAAAGACACACCTTGAAGGTACATAAATCACATTTCTTTAGTTTGGGATGCCTGACTGACTAAAAAGAGAAGTGAACTGCACATGAGCAATTATTTTCTATTTCCTGGACACAATGTAAAATAACAAGCTGCCTCAAGCATCTGCCACCATGATTTTCCTACCATCTAAGTTAAACCAAAATCAAATCTTTCTTCAGTTGCATTTGATAGGCATTTTGTCACAGCAACTACACAAGATACCCATAGGGAAATATATAATTAACTTCCGCTGTCACTTGAGAGATGGTAGTCTAAAAACTACTATAATCTTTGCAATAGCCTACTCAAACTGTGAGCGGAAATGTGGTCAAACTGAAGATGACACCTTTTGAAACATAAAAGTGTATTAGATATAAGCTTTTGCAAATGAACACATATGTATGGAGAGGTACAGGAAGGATATTATAGTGTAAATAACTGGGAATTCAATGTGATGCATTTAAACAGAAAGGAAAAAGGTGGCAAAGAGGACCAACCTTCACACATATGATCTTTCTGAAATCTGTCCATTGTACTTGTTTTCTGAAGTTGCTTTATAATAATTTCCTCCTGAAGACAAAGCATTCATTGCTGGAGGATTCTGATGAAATATTGGGCACTTTATTTATTAGTGGACTGCCAAGGGCCATGAGACTGTACAGCAGGTGACAGCAAGTGTTTTACTAGTGGACCCACCAGATATATAATTCCCCTGATGGAGAACCCCACCTGGCAGAACAATGCGGTCACTGACTGTTGTTGATCATTTGTTTTCTGTCTGTAGTTTTATTGGGAGCCTTTGCTATGCCTTTCTAATAAGAACAGCTATGGGAGGATTTCCACAGTCCATTGGTAATGTGTTTTACATCTTTGGACACATTTATAGTTATAGATAGTCATGAAAACATGTTTTTGATGTATACAAATAATGCCAGAATATTATTCTTTAATGACACAAACAAGTAACAGTACTTTTAGTCTCAAAGAAAACTAATTTTATACTTCACAACAAATTGAAACTGACTAAACTGCCCCTACAGAAAATGCACAAAGACTATTTCCCAGATGTTATTTATTGATAAATCAAGGCCAGGCTGTTTTGAGACATATCCCCCCTTGCAATAATTGACTTTCTGCATGTACCCTGACCACTCAAAGTTCAACCTGCTGCTGTTATTATTAAGTACTGAATTTCAATGTCATTTTCTGTCTCGAAAAAGTTACCTGTAAGGCCAAGCATTTACACTGGCTGGTCTTTGTGACTTGACTAGTCTGAGAATAACTGTGTGACTTCACATGTTATGAGAATGTCTTGGACCCTGAAAATGTAACAGTTACATTTTCAAAATGTCCAGATATGCTAAAGGATATGCAGAAGCATTAATAAGGGAGGAGAGAAGGATGAAAGAATATGTATAAATTAGAGTGAGTATGAGCAGCAGCAATGTAGGGCTGAAACTATGTGGAATATGAGTGTATGTGTTTTGAATGAGAGATGAAGAAGCCTAAAGAAAGAATGAGAGATATATGAGAGAATGAATAAATTAGGTGAGAAGAGTGAATGAGTGATGTAAAAAGCATATATGTATGAGTGAGTGTGTGAGAGATAAATATTTGTGAAATAGTTGCTGCTATGTACAGGAACTGTTCAAAAATCTGTATGAGAATGTGTAAGAATAATACAAAATGTTATTCAGTAAGAGAGCTATGTATCTGAGATGAATAGCTATGGATGTATGGCAATTTGTAACTGTGGGGAGGCAGGGAAGATGAAAATATATAGAAAGGATATAAAAGAGAAATGTGTATAATAGAAAGATGTGAAGACATGTGAAAATAGATGTAACTGTGTGTAGATATGTATGGTCATATGGATATAAAGTAAGATATGTAGTTGTTTGTCTAGAGTTCAACAATGTGGAAATATGTACCTGAATGGAAACATAAAGAGTCAGAGATCATTTTTAAGAAGTAAAAGAGAAAGTTGCCATCATAAGGCATGTATGTTTCTTTATTTTACCAATCAGAGATTTATTCTTAACTATCCTCAGCTAAAAAATTTCTTATCCCTTTGCTACTCTGAGGCATTCCTGCTATTACTCTGAAGCAGATTGCAGGTGCTGGCCTTTCACTGTTCGAATTAGTGGACCTGTAAGCATGTGGCAAACCAACAAAAATATAAATAATATATGTAACCTTTGTTGAAACTAGTATGGCTTTAATCCCAAATCCAAAGCAAATTATTCAAAGTTTAAAATCCAAAGTATTCGATACAGTCTATGAAACAGCTTAATAAACATGTGGAGAAATTTGAAAATCAAGAGGAAACAGTAGAACTTAGCTGTTATCGTTGATTACTGAATTACAGGCTTTTTGTTATAAATTTTTCTCTGTGGAGTATAAACTGGGATAGCCTTGCTCTTATGCAACTATGTCATATGAACTAAAAATATCCAGAGTAAGGTAGATATGCTTGTGTTAGGTTTGTTTCGAACAGAAGGCCATTGCCTTCTGGGTTATACAAAAAGTGTGACAAGAAATGGCATTATACCAACAAATATAGATCTACCAAAGACAAAAAAAGCAACCTTTTCTATAGAGAAATGATTTTTGGGGGCTTCCCCTGGGAAGCCCCCAAAAATCAGACTCCAAAATCAAAAAAGATAAGATCATATCGAGTCACAGTAAAATACCAGCATTCTCAAAACAAGTAGGGCTTCCAATGCCTAATCTAAAAGATCATATGATATTAGTAATAAAATAATTTAAGAAAAAAATCAAAAGTTCCAAATAAATCACAAAACAAATATTTTGACAGACTTCAATAAATAAGACCAAAATTAAAAATGCAGATAGATAATATTTATATCCAAGACTTAGTCGACACGGAGGCTGATGTTTTGATCATAACCCCACAATCATGACATCCAAGGTGGTCTTTACAGGCAATAGATATCTAATTTCTAAATATTAAAACAAAATCTTAAGTAAAACAGTATAAAATGGCTCAAATACATAATGCCCAAGGGCACAGGCCCAAGAACATTGGATGCCAGATATAGGTGGAGTTTCTCTTAAATTGCACCAATCTAAGATTAATATTTATTAAAATATAAACCAACACTCACGATACAAGTAACATCTTATATTAGTGCCTGATAGACTAGATTATCTGAGTGGTGGACGATGGATGCCAAACCAGTCTCTCCGACAGTCAAAAACCAAAAAACAGGCCTTCTCAGGGTACCAACAGCCCCTTATAAATGAGGTTGGCCACTCCCCTTTCAAGAGCCCGAGATCCTAAATAACATCTTTAGACCTTATCAGCTGACACTTAAATCCCACACATATGCTCTATTAATATTCAGAATCATTTTAATGCAGAAAAACAAATGACCTCAGCTGTTCACTATATATTTTGATCTAAAATGTCTTTCTTTTAATTTCTATGCACATTATTAGAGGTACTATTCAACTAGGTATCAATATACACGATATAAAACAAGAAACAACATGCAAGCATATATTTATTGACTTCTAAAGAGATGACAATCTATTTCATTTACCTTTACTATTGAATGCTCCAGTTTATTTGTGAAAGTTTGCTCTATCTATCAATTTTCGGGATCTATATTTGATTCACTCCCTCTTAATCTAAGTCTGAAATAAGTTTATATTACAGAAATAAAGTATCTTTCACCTCAGGGTAGTCCAAAACATGTTAAATGAGATAGATTTCCTTGAACTGAGCAGGTCCACAAAGCATCTAATTTATCCTCAGGTATTATGTCATGTGTTCCTTTAGCAATCATATGAATTGCATATATCTCACATTAGACATTTTGAAATTCAAACAGAGGACAAATACTGTGCTTTTTTGCATTTAAAATGGTAATTTTATTTAATTCTTTTTAATTTTGTATGTTCATTTTATTATTTTTTTATTTTAAAAAGTCTTTTTTATCCATGTATCCCCAGGTTTCACCTCCCCTCCGTCCTCCAAATCGCTCCCAGTCAGCCTTCAGCCTCCCTCTTCCTCATCCTCTCAATCCCTCCCCAAAAGGGGCAAGAAGTCCCAGGGTGGGTTAGTTCAGCTTGTGCGTGCAGTCCAGGCAAGTCATTTGCTTTAAAATGATATTAGAGTCTGGATTTTGCTTGCACCTTCTTGAAAGGAGTTTGAAAATATTTTTATTTATGTAAAAGATAGATTTCCTGACTACTGGTGCTGGAAGTGATTTCAGACATCTAGTAATTCAGCTCCCAAATTTTTCATAGTGACTACAAATTGGATGTGCCATATGACTTTTCAGAAGCTATCCTATGAGTTAGTAGTAAAGCCCTGTGATGGCTAATTTTATGTGAACCTGACACAGGCTAGAGTTCTCTGGGAGGGGGAAACTCCAGTTAAGAAAATGCCTCCAAACAATTGGGCCATAAGCACGCCTGTAAAACATTTTCTTAATTAGTGATTTATGTGAATAGGCCCAGCACATTTTGGGTGCGGCACCCATGGGCAGATGTTCCTGGATTCTATTAGAAAGCAAGCTGAGCAAAGCACAGGAAGCTATTTCCTCCCCTTCTTAAGTTTCTGTCTTGACATCTGTTCGTGATGGACTTTCAATGTGAAAGTATAATTCAAATAAATCCTTTCCATTTCGCCTTCTTTTTGGTCATGGTATTTCATCACAGCAAGAGTAACCCAAACTAAGACAAGTTGGAAATTAGATGAATGTCTCTTTATTCCTCAGATGGCCTTTTACCCTAATGTTCTGCTTCTGGGTTTCCTGTTAGCAAAACACACCAATGGCTCTTGGAGACTGGAAAATAAGACACATATGTTTCATTGATATTTTATTTGTGGAGAAATGCTTTAAACTGTGCTTATTAAGTGTGACACTGGATTACATAGACATATTTACATTGTATATAATGCACATTAACTGTATTTCCCCTTTATGCCTCTTATCTTTCCCTTCTTCATCATTCACTCCTCCAATTTTTCTTTCACAGCATATATACATGTATAATTTTACGTTTCTATAAAAGACAACTTCAATCACAAACAAGTTAAAGCATACAATATTTGTGTTTTGGAGACTAAACATTTTAATTCACTTAATATGAATATGTTCAGTTATATCTATCTTTCTATAAATTACATAACTTAATTTTTCTTTAAATCTGAAAAAGAATCCATTTTGTTTATAGATACATTTTTAATTTAGTGTTCTGTTGTTGGACACCAGATATAAAGAGTTCAATTGGATGTACTGAACGCTTTCTCAGAACCTGCACTATGCATTAGAAGAGCTGTGTGCTGGCTAGTATTTTTGTGTCAACTTGACAGCTTATACTAACTCATAGCACAGCTTCTGAAAAAAACCAAATGACACATCAAGTTGTAGTCCTTATATGAAGGCATCCAACAGTAGGAGACTGGATGAAATTTACTTACTTTGAATAGTGTAACAACAGAAAATGATATACAAATATCTCTGAAGTTTGTTAACTTCCTAAAGTAGTTTTACACTAGTCCTTCTTGAAATACCTTTAAAGCACTGCAACTGACACTGATAATTTTTGTTTCTGAATTATAAAAGATACCTATACAGGTATGGCAATACTAAAATTATTCAAGATAGAAAACCTGTCGCTTTTTTACCCCTTTTCCCTTGTAACAGAAATCAGGGAATGTCTAGTTGTTTAATATTGTTGATTGTCAACTCCAAGGAAAGACTAAGAGAGTAATCTACTAATTGACCAGTGAGGGAAAATGAAATTATGAGAAAGTTAGGTATTTGTAAAGAATCTTCTCCATGTATTGTGAAGGGATGAGCTGAGTTTCTATTGTAAAAGACATGAATAACTGAATACAATTGTATATGCATCATCATATAATTATTGATGAATAAATTATTGATTTTGGTAAGAAAATATTTAGTTTATTAACTTTTTTACCAATAGCAGATATTTCTTGTAATGACAGACTGAGCAGGTAATATTAGGGACTATATCCATATACATACATTCAACAACAGTGAGTGAAAACAGAGGCCGTGAGTGTGGAGCAATGAAGAGTATATGGAAAGGATTAGAGGAACAAAAGGAAGATGTCAAATGATGTAATTTCCCCCTTTTTTTCTTTAAACAAGTAATAAGAAAATGTATCTGTTTAATTCTAGCATTTTTTTTCATGTGAAAAGAAGAACAGTATGTATCCTGCCAGAGAATTTTGGCATGGAACTATATTGGTACCTGTTTTCGTTATTTAGTAAGTGGTTGATCATCATTATATAATTCTAAAAGTAAAACTAGGTTAAAAAAAACTTAAATTTCATTCAGAGAGTACACATATTGAATATCTTTTTCATATTGACATATAAAATTTAAAGTAATGAGAAATTTGGGATTCACATTCAGGAACTAGAAGAAAATATTCATTAAAAAGTGTCTTAGTTTGCAAACATAATCTTGGTACAGCAACATACGTTTTTGTGTAATCTCTCACTCCTGTGGGACATATTTTCTAGTTAGTTTTACTTTAATTTCCTTGTGATCTCATCTATCTAGTCTAAGGCTGTCCAGTAAAAGAGGCCTTCATGTTTGCTTAAACTTGGCCTACATCTTCCTACTGGATCTCAGACAAGAATTTATACATACCATTGATCCTCACCTTTACTTTTTATCCTTGATTTTTATGTAACTCTCTTATCCAAAGCTCTTAAAGCTACTCCATGGAAATTTATGACAGTCAGCCCTAAATCAGCCAGATACCAAAGAAAAAGGAACAGATAAACCAAGGGCTCCAATGTACTGAACTACTCATAGGAGTATAATCTTGGTAATTGTTTAGATCAAGTGGATTCCTCTGACATGGGATGATAAACAGATGTGTGTCTGTCTACTAGTTAGGACATGTCACTTCATCCCAACTAGACTATAATTTGGTGATCTCAAGCTAATATTAAAGAATAAGGATTATTCCTTTTCCATTCTAAAAGCCCTTTTTACCACTCTAATGGTTTTGCCTATTAAGTTATGCTGGGAAAATAAGCTACTGGTCATCACAGACAATCATGGTGTTGGCAATTTAGGCTGCAATGATGTCAAAGTGAATCAGTGAAACTATTCATTTGGCCATTCCAGTATCTGATAGTTGTGTACACTAATCCAATAAAACTGCTTTCAGGTGTCATATGATAGTATATTTGTTAACTCCTGCTCAAGAATGTCATTTCCACAATCTTCTTCCCTCCACCATAATCAGTTTGTTTCTCTCTACTGAATATTTCTTAAAGCATGCAAATATTCCATTGTTTCTCTCATCCAAAAAGAAAACCTCTCAACTCTAATTGGCATTATAGTTAACTCTATTATCTCATCTCATTAGTGCAACTTTCTTTAAATTTCTTTAATTACTTTAATTTCTCTCCTCTTATTCTCACCTGAATATACTTCAATCAGTCCCTCACTCCAACTACTCTGCTGAAAGTGTACTGGTCAAGGTCACCCTTGATTATCACACTGTTAAGACATAGTAATTCTCAGTCTTCATCATACTTAAAATCTCAATAGCACTTCACACACTGCTGATCAGTCTGTTCTCTGCAGCTTTTCCTTCTCTTGGTATCCAAGATACCACACATGCCTGTTTTACCCCATCATTTCTAAATGCTTCAAATTATTTTTCCCTTGCTTTCTAGTTACTTTTGTTTCCCATTTTATTTTTAATTGTATTTTACTGAGTTATTGAAATTTAAAAATATAGGTGCACTCTAAATAAAATTTAAAAGGCAAGATAAAGAACAATTTAGCATACCTATGTAGCATAACTCAAGAAATTACTCATCTTGTTTAAATGAGACTTTAGGCATAATGATTAGTAAATCCTTATTTTATCCAATCCCAACACCTCTAGCAAGGATAATTCCATTTTATTTCTGTGATTTTGATTTTAAATCTCTCTTGTCACTCAAATCATTTAACTTTTTCTTTCCTGTAACTAGTTTATTTCACTTAGCATAATTTACTTGAAGTCCATATGTATTGTTAGTATTGTCAAATATTGCAGAACAGCCTTCACTTTGAATGAAGAATAATATTCATATATATGTAAATGTATAAAACATTTTATTTATCCTCTCTTCTGTCAGTATATTTTTAAACCTTAGTTTTAGAAATAATGGTACAACAACACAAAAATGTTGATACTGTTAATAATAATAATAATACCAACAATAATGATATTATAATAGATATTCCAATTTTAGTTCTTTAAAATAAATGGGCAAAAATTAGATTTATTGATAATTTGGTAGAATGTTTTTTTAAATAATTGAGAAACTTTCATATTGTTTTCCAGAAAAGTGATATCGTTTTTTATTCCCACCAAAAGTGTTTCATGGTTCTAATATCTTCTCATCCTCACCAATAACTGCTTACTGATTATTTGTTTCCAATTTTACATCTATCCTGAGAAGTGATATACCATTAACATTTCATTTTCCAGACTTTCAAATTGAAAAAGTAGTACGAAAAATACTATATGATGTTGAAAGATTTGGGGGTTTCTGGAATTCCTGAGAATTTTAGCTTCTTATATTTATTAAATAATTTTAGAATTATGTAGATAGTGGTAAGGAAAACAGGGTTATTTTGTATGAAAAATTATGCTTGCAAGAGAGGAACTATCCAGTAGCAGAGAAAGGCTTCAAAAGCTTAATGACCATGCTGAACAAAAGATGGAAAGATACAGGCTTCTGTGTCACATCTTGAGGTGTCTGAGGTATATTTACTTCGTCAGGAATTTTTTGTCGATGTCTGTCTTATTTATGCAGCTCTCTATATTACTTCATTGTTCATATGTCTTATAAGCATTTTAAATCTCCATCAAAAGGTGTGTATCTAGTGCTATAATGATATATAAGTCACTTCCTGATTATTTGGGATGCCTTCTTGCACCTTTTCCTTCTAATAATCTTATCTGGGAGATTTTTAGCTTTCCTCTATGACAACAGGTTTCACTCATAAGTAAATTTTGCTGCCTCTGTCAACTAGACCTCACCCTCTACCGAACTTTTCTATCTCAACTGATCAAGAATTGCATGGTCTGGAAATCCTTTTGAGAGATGAAAGATGACTTGTTCTGTTACTCAGTAGAGAACACATTTGGAGTGTGTGTGGGGGGGTGTTCATTAAACTAATCTCCGAAAGAAGAGAAAATGATAAAAAAAAAAAAAACAGCTGGTAAACAAGGCAATAGTTGGGACAATAAAACTTGACTTCTGTTTGCTTGCTTTTTTTTCTGCTAAGTATCTAGGTATTATCTAGAAGGTTTTGCAAATCAGCATGGTTAGTGTCTGTTGAGTTAGGGGGGGAAAGGCAGGCACTTGTTGAATTGAATCACACATAATCCAATAAAATACTTGTATGTCCTAGTCAACAATTCCAGGTCTGATAATTTATTCTAGTTAAATATTGTTGTAGAAAGCTAAAGGAAAGATATCCTGAGAATGACTTATGCCACCCAAGAGTAACCATTTCTGTGTTTCACATGGTCCTTGTATCACTAGTACTAACATTATGTACAGATAAGAATGAAGAATTATATACTCACCCATTTAGAATCAGTTTGTATTTTAACATCTACAGATAAGAATGAAGAATTTTACACTCACCCACTTAGAATCAGTTTGTATTTTAACATCTGCAGATAAGAATGAAGAATTATATTCTCATCCACTTAGAATCAGTTTGTATTTTAACAATATCTCCAGCTATTTGGAAATGTATTAAAGTTGGTAATTACAAGTTTTCTAAAAGAACTTGATCCTATGTCTCAGCTTATCTTCTTGAAGACAATGATTCTAATATGAATGATGCTTTTCTCATTAATTCAATTGATAGCATTCTCTAAGCTTATGATGCATACATAATTTGGAATCAGGACAAATGCTCATTGTTATTGAGCAAATCCATTGTCAATCACTTCATAAAAGTTTGGTTTTCTATATATTCTACACCAAAACTTGCAGATCAGTTTCTAATTATATACAGCCTTTTGTAGCATGCAGAAGACAGTTCGCTGTATCAAAGTTGAAGTGACACATTGTTTTAAATCAGAACTCAGTAATTTCTGTGAATATACTATGGTTTACAAGAAATATGGTTTGGAATAAAAAACGTTTGAATAATTTTCCAAAAACTATAATCTTGTGTGTTAGTTTATAGGATAAAATCAAATAATAATATTAATTGTCTAATAGAGTACCTTGCTTAAAAGACTTTCAATAAATTGGAGAAAGTTAACTACAATTTATAGACATAAACATATAGAACATTATATGTATTATGAAATTATAAAAATTAATTAATAAAAATAGGTTTTACAAGCTTACCTAAGAAACAGCAAGAGGTTCTTTTATGCTTATTTATTAGTTAGAAAGCAATGAAAGCAGTACCCTTTTATGGATGGATACCTTCCTGGGAACAGGAAGACTTATACTACCATATTTAATCCCCCAAGTTGAGAATTCTTCCAAGTAGAAGGACATTTCACAAGGAGCTAGATAAAATATTTATTGTGCTACCTGTCACCACTATTTTTCCTTTGAAATTCACAGACACAGATGAGTAAAAACATGAAGGTATGGCAGTGTCCTAGCTGATATTCTAAGTACTTTGACTCTAAGAGGACTTTGATACTAAGTCCAATCTCCATTTTGTCTCAACAACATATGAGTAATAAATATAAGGAATAAACATCTAAAATAATATTTCTATGCACATAGGGTTTTATAGCCATTATGTGTCAGTAAATGCTTATAGGCAAGCTTTCCTAAGAACCCTAAGTACAACCCTAGAAGAATTTTCTTCATTCTTAAAACCCTCTTAGAAATTACGCAAAATCTAAGTCACTTTCATTTGCCATGACAGGGAGGAAAAATCACAAGGCAGTAGGAACAGAGGACACTAAAGTGCATCCTTCCTGGTGTATACATCTCCCTTCAGCTTTCTAGTGTAGAATTTTGAACAATTGCCATCTCACCCTTTCAAATATTTGCTTTTAAGGCATATTTGAAATGTTGTTTTATATTGTGACTGGTTACTGTGTTTGCTCATTGCATCTCACTGAGGAATTTATACAAACATTCATTAATTAATAATTAATAACTATTTAAGCTGCTAATGCTAAAGAGTAACTTATATGTTATTATTACTGTTTTGAAGCAATATACTTTCAGACACTACTTCTGATCTTTGTCATTGTTGTTGACTATTTTAAAAGAGTCTCCAGATAGCAAAGTACATCTATTTACCCTACAGGACAAATCAAAACACTTGCTAGTAATTTGTGCTCCAAGCCATTTTCTTGATATTGAAGAAGGACATAAATAAATAGTAAATAAAATCATCATACCCATAATACCTATTTTGTGTTCTTCTTTTTTAATCTTGTTTCTCCTTAGTTATCATGAATAATCTCCACTTTAATAAGTTCATGTTGCTGTTAAATACCTACTACATTTAGAACTTTCCTATCATGATTAAAACCTTTAATATCTCAGTCATTGCCTTCAGCTCTCCCCCAAGTATGAAAATCACTTTTATATGAGCAAATATGTTTATAAGGCCCCCAGCTCTTATCATGATTTCACACTTGTTGGAAATTATTTCTCTGAAACCAGTCATTTAAAAACCCACAACTAACCAAGTTTCCTCTCTCTCAAAGGAAACAGAGAATAGCATTACTTTGACAGATGATGAATCTGCACTGCAGTGTGACTTGGAAATTTGAACAACTCAACTTTCTGTGGTTAATGGAGTGCTGATGTGTCCTTTCTCTACTTATGGTGTTGGGCTGTGTTTTGTTGTATCCTGCACAGTTGTACTCACGGAGTTAGTGTCTTAAAGGTACAAATGAGCCTGCATTAGCCCATTCTATAGCCTCTCATTAGTCAGGGAACTACCTCCTTTACTCTGGGTCTTAATTATGTCATTATTCTCAGTGAATACTTATCAGGTTTTAGAATGTGAGTAATCATAATGGAAACCTGGTTCTAGCAATAACTTACCTTCTGAGGAAACTTTATCTACTTGACCTTAATGAGGTAGAAAAATAAATGTGGCTTTTGATGGTATGTTAGTTACTTTTCTATTGCTGTGATGAGGATCATGACCAAATGTAACCTAGGTGAGGAACGGCTTATTTGGCTTACATGTCTTGCTCATATTCCGTCATTGATATTTTTTTCTTTGTTTACACCTTCCTCATTCTTCAGCTCTTGCTTAGACAGCCTTATTGTTAAGGTATCAAAGGTGGATCTTCTCTATCATGTCCCCAAGTCAATTACACGGCAGCTTTCCTAGTCATTTCTTTGGCTCTTACAATCTTTCTGCCCTTTCTTTTGCATTGTTTCCTGAGCCTTGGGTTCAGGTATTATATTGTAGGTGCATCAATTGGTTCTGAGACACTAGCACTCACTTGTTCTCTGTATTTTGATCAATTTGTTTTCCATAACTGTCTGAAACTTTTGTTTCAAAAAAGTTTATTGGATGATAGGTGAGAACTATACTTATCTGTAGGAATAAGGATATATATGTAGAATGTAGTTCAGATTTATACTGGTTTAGTAAAGTTAGGGTAGTACATTCTTCTTTAAGATACATGATCTCACTAACCCTGGCTAGCTGGCTAGGTTTCCAGACCAGTAATAATTGTACTCCTGTGAAGTATGCCTTACGTTCAGTTAGAGAGCTGTTGGTTATCACCAGTATGTGGATTACATTATCGCACCCTTATATTATTAAGTCATAGTAGTCATCACTCTGATTCACAGGCATTGTGGCTGGATGGAACGATTAGTTGCTTCTATCACTTGAAAGCTTATATAACACCTTTCAGTACTGTGAAAGCTAATCCTCAGGGAAGTGGCTTTAAGGTCAGATTTGGCACAGATCCTCTGAGTCTTGTTCATAATTGCTTGGTGTATTCGGCAATAGGAAACTACCTTAAAACTCTAGGAGGCAGCCATGTGCAGCAATGATATTGTACATTATTTGGAGGGCTACTTGAAGTCTCTTAACAACTCAGAAGGGGATTTATTCATATTTGGCATTGTGTTTTTGTTGTTGTTGTTTAAAATTTTATGTCTCTTTGGGATAGTGTTATGAGCCCAAGGGGGATAACTTTATTTTAACCCACCCTCTGAAATCCCCATATCTGTCTGGCTCAGGTCCAAAATCTAGCTTCCCACTGCCTTGGCTATTCTCCTGATGACTCCAATCTCCATACTCCAGGCTGGAAGGCACATTCACCATGTACACCTTTCTTGATCCTACCCATTCATACCCAGTCTTCAGGTTCAGTTCCAACCAAATTCCCTGTGCTCTGTCCCAGCTGGCTATTTCCATATCAGACAGAATACTAACAAAAGAAATTGACATGACCAGATAACATGAAAAAAATGTATAAACAATATAGCAGATCCAAAAAGTATCCACCCTAAAAAAATTCACCATGCTTATAGAAAGGCTCTCAATAATAGTTACCTAGATGAACTGCAAGACATGGAATTTGAATAATCATAAACTTTATGAAATAACTCAAGTTTTAAGAAAACATCTAGAAACATCTCAATAATTTAAAGAAGGAACTTACAGATAAAAAATTCCTGACTGGTGAGAAAGGGAAACAAAAATCACCAATTAAGACTGAGAGACATTATCACAATAATCCAAGATCTGAAAGCAAAATTTCTCGAAGAAGTAAAAACAATAAAGAGAATTAAAACTGAAATAAAGACAGAATCAGAGAAGTTAACCAACTGGAATCCTCAAGGGAAAGGATGACAATGGAATGCAACAAATAGAAGAAAGAACATCAAGATCTGAAGAAGGAACAGTGAAACTAGTCTAAAGAAGCTAAAAGAAACATCCAGAAAATATAAGCAGCCAGACTCCTAATACAAGAGAGACAAGGCTAGAGAAGAAAGCAATGGGAATGAAGTTGGTGGATAGTGTACTAGAGAATATCTGAAAGGAATTGTAGGAGGGGAAAATCATCACGATCAATAAGTATATGAAAATTTTTAGATAAAAGTAGATATGCAAGTCAAAACTATTCACATTCTCAAACATTCATGAGTCCATCATAAGTAAGTTACTTGGAAGATTTGGATTTTTTTTCTTCTACAAATCAGGACATCACCCTGTGTTTTACCTTTCTCACAGTGGCTGAGCTTTTTTCTCATTTGTTTTATTTAATTTTTTTAAAAAATATACTCACCACAATTCTCCCTCCCTCCCATTTTCCCAGTCTTCCCCCAGCTTCCCCCTTCCCATAACCTCATCCATTCCTCATAGAGGGTAAAGAATCTCAATGTGAGTCAATGTGGTCTAGCATATCCAGTTGATGTAGGACCAGGCCCCTAACCCCCAGAAATAATATCCTGAATTTTGTGGGCAAGTGTATGGAACTAGAAAAATTATCGTGAGTGAGGTAACACAGACTCAGCAATATAAACATGGTATTTACTCATTCATAAGTAGATTTTAGATGTAAAGCAAAGAGTAACCAAACTACAATCTATAACACTGGAGCAGCTAGGTAACAAGGAGGAACCTAAGAGAAACATCCATGAATCCCTTATCAAAAGGAAAATAGATAAAATCTCCTAAGGAAGTGGCTGAATTTTAAACTAGCAGCCCAGCTACACAGGCCTTAGCCTGCTGAGGTGCCTCTTACCCCTAGACAGTGGCCCTGTTGCTGCTCCTAAAGGTAGTTTAACTGAACCTCCATCGTTCTAGTATAATTGGAGGTTCAAAAGCTATGGTGAAATCCTGTGAACTCAGAGAGTTAGAGTAGCAACTGAATAACTTTCTATCTTTGTTGATGACCCTGGAAGCCTCTCTCCTTCCACAACCACCAATTTAAAGAAATGCATGATAGTTCCTGTAAACAGGTTGCTCTGAGCCCAGGTTAATTTTATTTAATTAAGACAAATGCAATGCATATTTACATAGTTAAACAAATGCAGCATAAACAAATTTAACACATTATTGCCTAGTTAAACAAATATTTCTCAACAATGATGAGAAATAAAATCAAAGTGGTAAAATAAAATAAAACTTTATATATACATGTGTATGTGTGTGTGTAAAACCTGAAAGTGCTTTATTTTTACTTCTCAGAGGATCTTAATTATTTCTACTTGTAAAGTCATAAAATGCATTACTTTTGCCAGTTGGAATGATGTTAATAATGCTTATTTACTATGTTACTTCTTATACTTTTTTTAAATGTCAGATGTGAGGGGGCTGGAGAGATGCCTCAGTGATTAACAGCAGCTATGATTGGTGTGACTGCCGACCATGTATAATTCTACTTTAAGACAATCTGTGGCCTTATTTTGACCTTTGTGGGCACTGTATGGCATGTAGTACACAGACATGCATGATTGCAAAATACCCTTATATATAAAATAAATTTTAATGGAGTACTTAGAAATAATCTGAAGTTGCATGTGCTGTATAGTTCTAACTCATAAGTGATGTGGGAATGTCTTTCTACATGCTGTGCATATCAATCTTTAAATAAAGGACTGTTTTGGCCATGGCAGGCACTGCAGAAGTAGGTAGAGAATCAAAATAGTTAAGAAAAAGAGGGCAGAGTCAGAGCAGATGGAGTCAGCCGCCCAAGAAAAAAACATGTAAGGAACACAGGTGAGCCATGGGCCACATGGCAAGACAGATTAATGAGAATTGGTTGAGTTAAGATGTAAGAACTAGCTAGCAATGTGCCTGAGCCATAGGCCAAACAGCATGAAGTTAATATAAGCATCTGAGTCATTTTTGGGGCCTGAGCAGCAGTGGGTGGCTAAGGTTCTGGGGCAATAGGTCTATGGGTCTGGACCTCTGGCCGGACCAGGTAAGAAACCTCATTGTAACACATAAGTAAATTCAAGAAATCGCGTGTGTTTTTTGACAGTTTAGTCTATTGTAACCAAATTTTTAGATATAATGGCTATCTCTTTAATGATATTTATTAAAGGTATTATATATTTCTAGTATTATTTTTAAAACTTACTTATGTCCAAATTATTTTGCCCCAAAACTTATGAGTATACAATCGCAATTATGTTTTTCTAAAGTTTCTATATTTACTATTAAAATTTCTATAAACGTAATTATTCATATAATCACACACATATATAATTACAAACATAAATTAATAAATATATATATATATATTTGTATATGTAATGTATTTAAATCATATCTATCCCTAAAATGTCCTTCACTGACATTTTCCCACATGCAGATTTGTTTGCTGAAATTTGGCCAAATTACTTGCATATCTATTCCAGCCAATCTGTGTTCCTACAACTAATTAATAATTTAATTTTTACAACATTTAGGAATTCTTTTATATAAGAAGATTTCACAGCTTAGCAGTTAAGAAAGTTGTTTTTAAACCTTTAACATATAGGAAAGTTGTAGGACATGACACATAATTTTTATCAGCCAAATAAATGTTTCCAAGAACACTGTTTTAACAACGTTATCTCCATTTTAAAATTACTTAATTTAAAAAGAACATATATTTTAATTGTTAAGATAAAAGTATGACATGTACATTAAATAGTCACCATCTTTAATATATTGATTTATTTAATAACTTGTAGGAAATATATATCTGACAGAAAAATATTACACACTTCTGAACATTCATCTTTTAATTAAAAGAAAAGTTTGTAACTTACATTTAAGCTTGACTCACTTGTGAAATACTTTACAGTGAAATAACCTATAAACCCGTATGTGGCCCAAGGGGATTCTTTAGTCACACTTCTTTTTTGTTTAGTATTACAGAGATTTTTCCAGACACTATGATAATTAAATCCATAAATCCATTTACCTGAAATTATGTTTCAAACACACAAAGTACTACCTGTCTCTTACTCTTTCAACCTCCTCTCCATTATCGCTTGAAGTAAAATACGGGAAAGAAGTAGTATAATTAAGATGCTTAGATGCTTACTTTCACTTCATGTTGATGTCTAATAATCAAGGATTTTAATACAGTAGAAGTGTAGTATATTATCTATATGTTAATATGACAGCTTACAGTTTGGAGACTATAAACTAAGCTGACAAGGAGATGGAAAACAGCTATAAAGCACTTACAAACCTTCCTTTAGAAGATACTGCTTGCTGGGTATAATAGTCTCAAGCTTTGTCATTCCTCACATACCTATATTTTGTTCCAAATTTGCTGTTTTCTGAAAAGGTGGTCTGACATCAATGACAATATGCTTAAAGTCAATCATTATGTTGTGTTTGTGTTTTTTGTAGTATATTTTGAAATGAATACATGGTGAAATCTTACTAATGAGGAAAAGCATAGACTTTCAGAGAGATGCTTCTCTATAAAAGAGACTTTATGCATATGCATGGGCACATACATGTAAGAAAAGTTATTTCCTGGGTGTTACACAAAGAATAAAATAAACAAGATGAGTAAACAAATTACAGTAACCATTCTGCAACCATGAGCCAATGTTGGATGCAAGTAAGTCTGAAGGCTACACATTGAAAGGGCACAATCATTTCTTCAGAAATATTTAAATTAGTAACTCACTTCCACCTATTTTAGTAATTTAATCAGCACTTTCTATTTCTTGTAATTCTTTCTATTTAAAGACCGAGAAAAATATGTGCTCCAAAGACTTCTATTAAAAATCATATATATATATAAATTTTATAATGTTTCTTGAACTATTGGTTAAAGGTAAAATATTGGTTGGCAAGATACTTGTGGTTTTCCTAACACCAAGCAGAGTGAAAAGAATGTAATAGTCACTTAAACTTTGTTAAATTAATAAATTTGGAGGATAGATGATATGTATCTACAAATATGTATTTATATGTTTATACATATATTATATATATATAATATTACTCAGTTCCAAAGTGAAATTTCATTGTTTGTTGGCATCTAAATGATTGCCTCTAAATGTCTTTCTACACCTTCATTTTCTATGATGTTTGGCTCATGGATTAATTTCTTGTATTTAAAATTATCATACAGAAATTTGAAAGTTTCTTACTATATATTGTACATATAAATTTCCCTATAAAATTTATTTTAAAAATTAAAAGTTACTTCTGTAAACATATACACAAGAAACATACTGAGCACATTGTATTTGTATATTTATATATACAATATATAAATATATAGAGATATATAATATCTAACAATTAATAAAAAAAGGCAGGCCACAAATGTCATAAGAATAATGTGTATGAGAGTGTTTAGAGGTAGAAAAGAGTAAAATCGTGTAATTATAATCTCAAAAATTATCAGAAATAAATTTAAAAGAAAATATATATTGATGATTAAAATAGGAATATATTACTTTATCCTCATTTTCCCTCCCTTCATCTCTTCCCAGGTACTCTCTAATCCCTCCCATGATCCCTCAAAATCTCAACTTGAGAGCCTTCTTTTTTGATTATGCTTACTTACTAAAGTTTTTTCACATCAAAAATAAGATTTGATTATCCAAATGATAAAAGCATAGAAATGTTAAATTAGCTCACGCTATTTATGTGTGGAGTAAAAAGTAACAAATAGCAATCTATCTAATAGTAAAGCAATAGGTGGTCAAGACTTGTAGAAGAAATTAGAAATAATAAGAAAACAGACTGAAATCTGATTGTTACTGCCATACAGCATCTATTCTAAGCAGTGTTTGTGGAAAAATACTCTTTTTTGTAGATATTGCGCTGCTATAAGTACTCAATAATCAAGTTTGAGCAATTATCACAAATAATTACTTATCTACTCAAGTAAATATGTAGTTTTACGTGGCATAAAATCAGATTTCTCATTTGAACATCTAATCTCCAGCACAGAGACTCAACTACATACATTTATCTCACATATAAATTGATACTCATTTGGAACTCTTTGAGATAAATTTTTTGAAGTTACTATATATCTTTTAAATACTACATGTTTTTCCTATAAATAAAAAAATTGTATAAACAATAGTGGAATGATGAATGACTCAAAGATAAAGAAATATTGTTTATCACAGTGTTATACACGTGTAGTCCTAGTACTTGAGAACTGAAGACAAAGTAAACCCAAAGTTCATTGTCATCTTCTATTACATGGCAAGTTTGAGGCCAACCTCAGTAAATGAAACCCTGTCCTAATAGAGAAAATGAAAAAGAAGAAAGGAAAGAATAAGAAAGAAGAAGTAATGGAGAAATACAAAGTAGAAAAAAATCTTCAACTTTGTATGTAATCTTTGGTACTTTATTTTTATTTTTTGTTTGTTTGCTTAGGGATAGAGTCCCATCCTTTCAAGGTTGCCCTCAAACTCATTATGACCTAAAACTTTTCACCCTTAACTGTAGAATGCTGAGATCACAAATATGCTAACACCACACCTGGGTTATATGATACTGGCTACTGAGGCCAGTCGTCCTGCATCCTACACAAAATTCTGCTAACTGTGCTACCTCCCATCTGACACAATGTGTAAATGAATTGAACAGTAAGATAATGTGGCCTATATATGCTATGTTTTTATATTTTAATATTTTGGTAGTAATTTTAAATGGTATCAGTTTGTCATATAAAATATATTGAAGAAATTTTAAAATACCAATTAAATGAGATTTTATTTTTATTTTGTAAAACAAAAACATTGAAGTCATGAATAAATTCAGAAGATAATATCTATTGTTTTTTAAGTGATTAACTTAGTCTTATGCATCATATAGAGAAACTGAGAGTTCTAATAAAATTCAGTTTAGTTGTCATATACTGCAGTTAAACATTGGAGTGACTATTCTCTTATGACATGCCTAAGACTTTTATTAATTAATCTGAACTATTAGAAAAGTCAAGTGTAAATGCCAGGTGAACCATCCCTGAAAACTTTTAGTCTCCTTGGACCAATCTGAGAGCCAAAAGAACAAATCAAAGCCCCACAATATCAGAAGTCCTTATTTATTATGAATCATACCATTATAATTGCATTGAAACTGTAAATCTCTACTTGTCATCTTTCATCTTTAAATAATTTTGAACAAGATCAAAAACTGAGCAAGTACTACCAGTATAAGACAAAATGGGCCATCAAATATGTCCTCTTTGAGAAAATTATTATTTGTTACAATGTTAAGTCTTCTGGAATCATTTTTCATTGTAGTTTTAGGCATAAACTGTATTCTGTCATCTTACCCAGCTTCTTAGCAACATCCATCAAAGGAGCTCATGTTTTTCCAGTTTGTGATACTCTTTCTACTTCTCTGCTGCCCTGCCACTCCCCCACCCTTTTTTTTTTTTTTACAAAACAAGTGTATATATATATACATAGTGTGTGTATATATATATATATAGTGTTCTGTTTGCATGTGTCTATAAGAAGACACTGGATCTCATTACAGATGGATCTAAGCCACTATGTGATTGCTGGAAATTGAACTCTGGAAGAACAGTCAGTGCTCTTAACAGCAAACCATCTCTCCAGTCCTTAAAACCCAGAAACAACTGACTGACTGGGAGCTCACTGACACTGGACTGACAACCTGGGAACCTGCATGGGACCAAACTCGATGTCTTTTCTGCCATAGTTCTTCCTGTTGCTTTCCTCCAAGAACAGAGTGTGAAGATTTTATACAATGGCCACTGGGTTATAAGACAATAGAGGTGGAAGCTTCTATTCTTCCGAGTATTATCTAAGAACATAGAAAATATTCCGTTTGAGAGAATAGTTATTTTCACCATGAAAGTTGTCTTTTTTTTTTTTTTTTTTTTTTTTAAGAAGGGAAATGGAATGGAACTGTTGGTAGAGATGAAAGGAAAGTTGACAGGTAGACTCAAATCAACTTTAGGGAAGTAATATTTAGCAATATGTATTTTGTGATATATTAGCTTTATTAGTGTTCGAAATGAATGTTACCATTAATGATTTTTATATCCGTCTATCTTCATATTTTTTATACCATCCCATCCATCAATTATCTAGATTCGTTTTAATGTCAAAGTCATTTGGTTCATAGTCTTAACCATTTTGTTTTAATGCTTTACATGGTAAAAATTGTATAATGAACACCTGTGGAGAGATCAATGATTCTTGCTTTCAGTACCTGTTGAGACTACATGTTCTACCTATATTTTTCCATTTATGAGAAAAATAAATTAATAGTTACAGACTACATATTTCCTTGGAAAAGGCCATTGCTCATCATTGACCATATTAGAAATCAAAAAATGGGCTTAAGAGCCTAGTTTTACGCCATCCAGAAAATGATCAAATCTGATAATCCAGAAGACAAAAAACATTCTAGGCTTCTCAAATATTGGCCACTAGAACAAAAGAAATCTAATAATTTCCTTTTTGAGCATGAAACATTTTGTTTATAGTAGTCTAATGATTTTTAGTTGATTAATTTATATTTATTTTTAGTTTTTAAAATGTCTATTACTTTATTAATAGTTTTTCCATAACATAGTATATTTACTAATTACATGGGTATTTCATAAAATGCACTTCAATCCCACTTGCTTTCCATTTCTCTCAGGTCCACTATCTTAGCCTTATACCCTCCTCCACCAAAACATAAAGAAACCTTACAGGTTCAATTTGTACTCCCCATATACTCATTGAAGTATGGTCAAACTCCCAGTGGCCAAAACCTTAAAGAAAAATCACATATTTCCTTCCCGTTACAGAAGCTATAAACTGTGAAGAGCTAGACCTTAACATCTTTATCACATTTTTTAAGGACTCTCTTCAATAGCTTTTTGTCTAGATTGTTTCTCTTTTTTTTTTGGGGGGGGGGGAAACATTGCCACAGAAGCCTTTACTGTTTCTTATTATCAGTTATGAGTCTGAACTTATCAATGCTACTAAAAAAAATTTCTTTCACATAACAGTGTTTAAACTTTTATTTATTTACGGCTTCGTGAATATGGTAACACATGTCTCATGGCACATACGTGGAGGTCATAAGACAACCTCTAAGAGTCAGTTCTTTCCTTCCATTATATGAGTCCCAATGATAACTCAGGTTGTCAGCTTTAGAAATGAGCACATTGACTTGAAGAGAATCTGATTGACAGCTTGAGCTGCATATTTGAAAAGAAGCATAATGGAGACATTATGCCAAGTGTAAGAAACCAGCCTTTGCAAAGAGAAGGCAACTAGATTATGAGCTCCAGGTCAGACTGAGTTACTTTCAAAAACAAAACTGACAAAAACAGAAACAGTAAGAGCCAATGAGTCTGGCAACAACTTGAATGATTTTATAACAAAATTATTGTGAGAAAAGTTATTTTCTGTAAAACACAAAAACAAAACCTTTGGACTCGTTTCTTAGAAAATATGGAGTAAATACTGAGCAAGCATATAATTCTTCCTTTGAATCAAATTATATGTCTCATATATTTTGTCACATTAAAAGTCTATCAGACTTACTTGGAAAGCAAAATAGCTTAGGAATAGTACAAAACTGATAAGGATTTATTTAAGATGGTTGGGATTAGAGACAGATAAATAATTTGAAAGGTATTTGGTAGATGGTTTTAAAGTCTTCATGACAATCAAATTTGTTTTGAAATACACTATTTTTGATAGACAGTAATTGATTTTCATTTCAAACAGTTTTAGAAATGTAAAATTATTTTTCTCTTATACACTATTTCAAGGTGCTTTAAAATTCTAACTTCACTCTCTTGAGTCTCTACGGAGGGTTCTGACAATCAAGTCTCCTGGGTAATATATGAATAACAGAGAAAGATACAGTAGTTTTCATCCACAGGATAACTCTTCTTAATGCTAAAAACCAGAGAAAATATATCAGTATTTTACTGCTAGCTAATGCTATTTAATGTTTTATTAAGTAGTGGCTAGGTAATATTTTTAAGTCAAACAATCTTTTGGGATACTGATGACAAGCTACAATATTCTCTACTCTAAGCAAATATGGACAAAAGAATACACACAATTTCTGCACACAATTCCATAAAACTCATATGTCCTTAAAGTATATATATTGTATCCTATTTAAAACCATTTTACACATACAGTATAAAATATATAATTCCAGTTAATAATTATAATTAAAGAACTAAAGAGAAAAGAAAAGAATGTATATTTCTCATTTTTTATAACTTAGCACAAGACTTCTCAAACTTAACTCCCAGCACCTTTCTTTCACATAGAATCAACATGTGAATCGCAGGCTTTGGCAGTTTTCTATCATTCACTCTTCTCCTGTATTATATATGTTAAATGAAAAAAGTTGGTAACACATTTTTATACTTATGAAACAATTGAAATTGAACAGTAAATGGTGGTTTTTAAATTTTACTTAAGAATTGTTGCATGAATTTTAAATATTTAGGGATCAGAGATGCAAGCTATTTTTTTCTTCAGTTTTTGACAAATGCATAATACTTAGCCCTATCTTTCTGCTAGGTTTATAACTATTCTTGAGTATTAGGATTTCAGAAAGTATTTACTTAGCATTTACTCTATGTTAGGAACTTTGCTAGGTTCTGAAAATATGCTGATGAACACACATAAAATTCCTGTCCCAACTGTCAATTGGCATGGGCAGTATGTGGAGCCTGGAGGGGTGGGATCAGATTGTGTTCCTGTTCATGGGCTGGCACCTTGGAGGGCTTATCTTTGTCCTGTGGTTCCCCAGTGGCTGTTCTTGATTCAGTGAGGTCCCATAGCTCCAGCCAGCCATCACTGTGGGAATTTTCCTCATAATCCCTATCCTCTTGCTCATACAGACTCTCCTCCTCTGCTCTCAGCTAGACCAGGAGTTCTGCCTAGTGCTTAGCCATGGATCTCTGCCTCCACCTCTATTCGTTGTTGGATGTAGGTTCTGTTTACCATGTAAACCATATAAACATTAATTGTTAATATATTTTATCAGTTTTCAATTAGTTTTTCAAAATCTAAGCACATATCATGTTCCAGCAGTGAAATACAGCTCATAAATACATTATAAGGTAGATTGGGCCACAATATTAAACCTCTACTTATTGATACTTCTTTGAAATTTTCACACTCTCAAACTTCCTTTTGTAGACATATTTGGATCATCTCATATTTGGTACTTTTAAAAATTTAATTTGAGACATAATTATTCATATTCTTGACATATGGGGTAATATTTTAATACATTCTATAATGTTGAAAACAGCGAAATTAGAAATTAGTAATGACTTATTTAATTTGTTCTTAAAATTATCTCTTTTAGCTATCTTGAAACAGACCATACATTTATTCATGCTAGTTATCCTAATGAGTAATAGCTACTAGAATTTGTTTTGGCTGTGTATTTCTACCATTAGCTAAGATCTCTTAACCACTAGACTATTTACTTCCATGAGGACATTTTTAGATTCCATATATGGGATAATACAGTTTGTATTATTGTGCCTGGGTTATTTCAACAAATGGGATATTTTACACTTCTGACCATATTGTTCTAAGTGTTAGATTCATTGTATTAATGACTGAATAGTATTTTACTATTATTTATTTTCCTACTATGCATAAAAATGAAGTCAAAATAGATCAAATAATCAAATATAGTGCCTGAAACAATGAAGCTACTACAGAAAATAATAGTGAAAATGTAACAGGCCAAGAAGCAAAAGCTTCACAGACCCATTTTTATCAAATAAAAAGATTCTTCACAGCACAGTAATTCATGGAGTACAGAGACAACAGAAAAAAAAATGAGAGAATACTGGCAAACTCTTCATCTAACAAGGAATGAATATATAGAACTTATAAATAAATTAAGCAGTCTGTCACAAATAATAGCAAAACACTAAAAATGATTTTTAAAAAGACCTGTGTTTGAGAATTTGTGTTGTTGCATAACTGAAAGTGGCTGGGAATTAATGATCGTCCTTAGATTCCTGAGTAGAGATTACAAGTCTACACCACCATCCTTACCCAGCAGAAGTCAAACATTTCTCAAAAGACAACATACAGATTATCAAAGGTACATGGTAAATTGTAGAAGATTAATATTCATTGAATAAATGAAAATTAAATCATAAGTAGTTATTACTTCACTCCACATAAATGGCAATTATAAAAAAAAAAGACAAAAGATATCAAGTGTCGATAAGGCTGTGAAGACTCCTTACATTTGGTAGATGTATAGACAGATGAAGCCATTATAAACAATGAGCTTCCATGTGATCTATCAGTCCTATTACTAGGTATGTAACCAAAGGATGTGAAATCAATATAGAGAAGAGATCTGCCTGCGAGTGTTTATTACAACTCAATTTCCAATAGGCATAATATGGAATCAATTTTAGAATTTCATCTTTCAAACTGAATATTTGTTTTGTTCTTGCCCAAATCCTTAAGAATGTTTTAAATCTTACAAAAAGAATTCTATGGTAAGTTATCTGCTTACAAGGTAATGAGTTATAGATTTACGAACAATAACAGTTTGCTTTATGCAATAGACAAGTGAAAATGAAATTAAATGCATGTGACAGTAGGCTTATTTTTAAAAATGTCTTATGTTATTAAATACTCATGTGTCATGTGACATAATTAAAAGAAAGACAAGAGATCTTTTGGGAATTTTAACTTTCTTATAATAATTGAATTATCTGACAGATTCACATAGAATGGTACAATGGTAACAATCCTCTTGCCTTATTTTTTCAATGTCTAATTCTGAGGCAGATTTTTAGATTCTCAAGGTAATATCTGTAACTTGGTTGAGTATTTGATTTATTCAAATCTTTATTGTGACAACTCCGTTTGGATAGTATTTGGTCCAATGAAGTTAAAAGCTGAAACATTTCAAGATTTTGAAAAGTGCTTCCAAATACTAAATAAGTCATCCCTGTAAAATTATTTCTATACTAGAGTATTAAGGCTTACAAACTGAATAAACTGCTGGAAACTGTTTAAAGTTTTTATGATCATCTATAGAATGTGGATTGGAAATATTAGTTGACTCGATTAAATAAAGATGCTTGGAGCTTCATAGGAAGAGTTGGGGGAGGTGGAGGGGACAGGAATGACGTAGATATATAGTCTTCATGCACAAAATTTTCAAGAGTAAAAGTTAAAAAATATAACCATTGAGATACACTTTCTTTAGTTTCTGAAAAGTTGTGTTATGATTTTTTATTTTGAGATATTTAAAGGCATGTCTATTTATCCCAAGTAGAAAAGACACCTACTAGCAAAAGAAAATATGCTGTACAAATCTATCTTAAACAAAGCACTTTATTAGGATCATTACAAAGCAGGGTCCCAAGCCCCAGTCAATCTTCCCCTTCTATAAGTACTAAAAATACATACAGCTGAGACAAGCAGAAATGCAGAAATGGTTATTACTGCGGGGGGGGGGGAAGAAAAGCATCAAAAGACATGATACCTTTTGCATGTTCTTAGTCTCATAGACAAATTATAAAATGGAATCATGAAGACTCTCTAAGATAATTTTGTTGAAGTTTGAGAATAAAAACAATCAAGTAGGCAAGTTGTAAATCTCAGTGTTATAAAGTAGAGGATGGAGAAAGATGAGAGAGGAAGTCATGCTTTATGAATTAGAGATCAAGAAAACACCAAGCTCTGCAAAGGAAGTCTGTCTGCAAACAGTTGCTGGGAGTACAAGTCAGAAGTAGATTTTGTACCTGGCTTGCATGAGAATCTGCATTCAATCATCAACACCAAACAATACAAGAACAAAAAAAGGAAATATACCCAGGAAACTGCTTAATCACATTAATCTGAAGAAAGACAAGTGAGGAAAACATTAACAATATATACTTGAAGCTTTACAAAGTATAGCATTCTATAATATAAAAATAGCATGTTTGCTTTTCTTTCTGTCTGATACACCCAAAACATGGTTTAGATTTGAAGGTGTGGAAAGAAATGTTCTGAAATGAGTTCTTGAAGTAAAATTTGGGAGAGACTGCTTAGGAATCAGGTTGAAAGACAGTATTATTCTATCAAGATATCCTTTCTAGAATATGGAGAATGAGCGGTATTCCTTGAGTGTATGAGTATTTAAAAAGCTCTCAAATAAGGGAGGTTCATTAGCATTTGTAGATACTGTACACTTATTATATATGCAAACACTTTCAGTAGGCAAAGGAAGCAGGATTCTAACAAAAGCTTTACTTTGGATTCTGGCACAGAAGGTGAGAAAATTTATTTTTTTGTGAATCCCAGAGGGCCAAAGAGTCTTCAGGATTTCTTTACTTTAATATAGCTGTCAATGTTTGTAACATGATATGTTATGTTATGTTAATTCAGTAGCCATAGGTTTATCATATCACTGATTTGTCAGAATTTGGAAGAATTGACACAACTGGAAGATCTACCATGGATTTTTCAGGGAATTCAAGAGTAGGTGTCCACTCCAGAGAGATGGATGCTAAACTCTTCAAAGGAGACTGCTACTAAAGTTCACAAAGTCCAAAGTTTAGGTGGAAAACCATTTAAAAGGGCAATGATCAATTGTTTCAATTGTAATTTTACCTCATCTATTTGATATAAAGGGTTATTTTCGACCAATGTCATAGGGAGTTTCTTATTGCAAATTAGTCTTGTTTGTTTGTTTGTTTACCATATTCTTCAATGAGATGGCTATTTACTTATCATCTATTTATCTATCTATCTATCTATCTATCTATATATCTATCTGTCTGTTTGTTGGGAATTATGTTATTCTCCCAAGCCAACAGTTATTACAACGGGTCTTGTACTTACTGAATTTTAGTTTGAATAATTCCAATGATGTGGAGAACATATGGGGCACATACATACACATACCAATATGTTAGCTAATTTTTTAACATTCTGATAAAACATGATGACCAAAAACTTATGGAAGACAGCATTTATTATGGCTTCTTGTCCCAAAGGTATAAAAGCCCACCACAGCAAAGAGGCAGAACAAGCATGATGGTAGGAACAAAGAACTGTGAGATTATATCACAAATTGTGGTGGTTTTAATATGTATGGCCATATAGACTCTATAAGAAGTGGCACTATGAGGAGGTGTGGCTTTGATGGAAGAAGTGTGTCCCTGTGGGGACAGGCTTTGTGGTTTCACATAAGCTCAAGCCATATCCAATATCTCAAACCACTTCCTGTTGCCTGAAGATCAAGATATAGGACTTTCAGCTACCTCTCCAACAACTACCATGTCTGCCTGTGTGCTGCCTTGGTTGCTGCCCATTATAACAGAGTACTGAGCCTTTGAAAATGTAAAACAGCCCCAATTACATGGTTTCCTGTATAAAAGTTGCTGTGGCCATGGTGTCTCTTTGCAGCAATAGAAACCCAAACCAATACATCAACCACAAATACAAAACAAAAAGAACTAAAAGTGATGCAAGGCTGTGAGTTCTTTCTTAACCCACACCCCTAGTGATGTCCTACCCATCTCCCAAACAACAAAGCAATCTGGGACTAAATGCTCAAATATCTGAGCCTGAGCCTTACATAGAGATGAGCTGAATTGCCAGTAGGATCATATGGTGTCAGCCTAAGTCCTATGTGGTTAAATCACATGCTAATCTGCAACCTGTAGGGATTTATTAGTTATTGATAGTGATCTCTGAAAATGTCTTTTTAAAAAGCCTGAGTAGATGCCTTTATCATTAATGTGCTTGACATGTACACCTAAGAAACTGAATACAGATCACAGAAACACACTGTAATCTTAGTTCTAGGAAGACAGACTCTGGAGGATCTCTGTAGCTTTCTGACCACTCAGTGTAATTGAATTAGAGAGCTCCAAGTTCAATGAGAGACCTTGTCTAAAAATAAAATACTGATAGTAATTGTAATGTGCACACAATACAAACAAACACATAAACATATCACAGCCTGTCTCACAGCAAAAAGAAGGGTTAAGAAAGCCTATTCTAAATATTCTTTTAATTATTTCTTTGTATCAGGAGAATTGTGTAAACTATACTCAGAGTCTACTGGGAGTCCAGAAGAAGCAAGTTTTTTTAAAAACCATATTCTGCTGGATCAATAAATTTCTGGGCATGGCACTTTAAGTAAGGAGCAAAGCATGCATTAACAAGCAACTGACACCCTGCTCAGACAACAGGAAATTCACACTGGAAGATAGTGTAACTAACTTTGAATGATAGGCATCAAAGAAACTTTCACTGAAACACTAATGAACCAAACTTTCTATTAAAATTTTCTGCTGCCTCCATCATTATTTTCTTTCTAAAACTCAAGATCAGGTATCTGATGTGAATTGTTTTTGTTTCAGTTCCTTGAAAATAAGACCAGGATTATTCATGGTAATGCATAAATAAATTTGTTTCTTTGGAATACTAGATTGTTTTAAATTAGTTGTTGGCTTTAACTGTTTCTATGCATCCCATAGCTTACTGCATAACTAAGGATAAGTTAGAACTTCTGACTCTCTTTCCTCTACCTTTAGGATTCTAGGAAGATAGGTAATCACCACCACATTGTTGATATAATTCTGAAGATTAAACTCATGACTTGCTGAATGTTAGTCACTCAGATATCAGTTCCATAATTAAGGGATGGAAGAAAAACATTTACTTAGTATAAAACATTCTCCAAACATTCTGGTTTCAAGTCAGACCCACCTGCATGTAAGTCAGCAGCAGGCAAAACACAGATTGTTAATCTACAAATAAAAATATAATCTTTCTACACTGATCAGAGGAAAATATCATATCAGCCATTTCATATTCTAGAACTAACCATTTGCTTATTTTCCTCCAGTTTTTCTAAAGAATACTGCACTCTAAAATGTAGATAAGAAAAACTGGAAATGTTGCCAAAATATAAAAAAGATAAATTCCTGACTAGCCCTAAAATTGTTCTTATGCTGTTAATATTATAGACAAATGTGTCAGTGAGCCTTTTAACACATTACTCTATCACCAAATATAAAGCAATTGATTTCCTTACATCTGTGTGGATGTGGGCCATTTGTGGGTGACCACAGAGGCAAGATTATCTTCTAGAACTGGAGTTGCAAGAGGTTGTGAACCACCTAATGTAGGTGCCGTTAGTAAATGATCTTAAATGCTGTCATCTCTTGAATCCTTTTCATCTCCTTACATATTCTGTGAGTATTCTGTTATGCATGAAACCTCTAAGTATTTGTACATTGGGTATCATGGTACTTTTACTTATAGTCTACTTAATGTGATTCCACCCTTGAAAAAGAATATTCATTAACCTTTGTGTCAAGTGTTGTATCAGACCCCTAGAACTGTTATGACCAATTGCAACAAACTTGTTGACTTAGAACAGAATATATTTAACTCCTTTCATTTCAGGATGGTAGTAATCCTAAACTAGCCTTACTGAATTAAATTCTAGTGCTGATAGCACTAGGTTTCTTCTAGGGGGCTCGGAATAATAATTCCTTATCCCATTTCCGATCTTCAATATAGCATTTCATTTCAAGTGACATATTACTTCCTATCTCTATAGATTCTATATTGTATAAAATATTTACTAGCTGTACTATTATAGAAATGTGGTTAAAAGTGTTTTCTTGTATAACTCAGGCAAATGTGCCTCCCTCAGGATCCTTAGTTTAGTCATTTTAAAGCAACAATTTTCTTCTTATATAATATGATGAGGTCTGAAAATCAGAACTTGATGTTTTAGGAGATCACTATTTCACCACTACATCATGAAAATCTGTGGCATGCTTTTTCTCCTGTACTTGAGACTTCTTTGTGTATTCAGGTTGTTTCAGTTATTTTCTTTGTTATCCTTCAAACTTATATATTATTTTATTACAGATGGAGTTGTTATAAACAGAAACAGTGACTCTCTTGATTAAAAAAATAATATGTCCAATATTAAACCAAAGATTGTTTCAACCAAATGAACATATGTAAAATGGCATCCATAATGACCACAAGTGATGATTTTAAAAAAGATTTCCTTTAAATCAGTGGCACTTAGATGTGGTACTAAGATTTGTCTGTCCTGAGAACTAATATGCAACCACAACCAGAGCTTTGCAACTAATTATGATTTATTCAAAATTGTCTTGGCTTTCAGGAAGCATAGACTAAATTTGGTGTTTAATTACAGTAACTATTCTTGGCTGTTATTTTAATTATATGTTCTTCAAACCAACCCCAATAACCATTTTTTTACTATGATGCTGCTGAAAATTTATCTCCATTTTTTCTATTCTATTGTATGAATCCTTTATTATAATCTATCCTCATGCTCTTTTTTAGAAAGAGACATGAAATAAAGCAAACAAACAAACTTGTAAAGCGCAAAAAAATGTACCCCTTATTATGGTCCTTTCCATTTGGGGGGAATCAAAGGTAAAATTCCAACTCAGAATGTTTTTTGTTACTACTAAAGCATGTTTCTCTTTATTATAAATCTTACTAGAATAGCTAGATTACTTTATAAGGGAAAGATATGCTAACTAATTGCTATAGCATGTTGTCATTTGGGCTTTACCTGTTACCTTCTGATTTTAATAATTCATTACGGATAAATGACAGTAATAAAACTTAAAGAAGAAATATGTAAGCTGATTTTTGTTAGTGCTTCCTGCATTAAAAAGTCATAAACCCAGTTTTGGAATCATGAGAACATTTTATGGTAGGATTTTCACAGGAGGAGGGATTCAATTGGGAATCTTTTGGACAAATTTTTTACTTCTCTCATTCAATTTATTAGAACTTAACATAATATCTGAAACATGTGTCTAACATATGAGATAAATAATTGTGGCTACTGTGGCATACATCCAACCTTAATTCAAATACTAAAAACAAACAAACAAGCAGACAAACAAACAAACAAACATGTGTTTGAATGGTATTTAAAACATTTTCAGGAATATTTAATTATTTAAAAAAAAATAAGTTGAGATCTGGAAAGATGGCTCACCAGTTAGGAATACATATTACTCTTTAGAGGGCTCAGATTCATTTCCTAGAACCTGCACTGGTCACCTATAACTCAAGTTCAAATGGGATATAACTCATTCTTCTGCCTTTTATGGGCACCTAAATGCACATGACATACACACAAGTAGACACACACACACACATGAAAACAAGCAGCATTTTTGGAATAAGAAAAAGAAAACCTTTTGAAAAGTAATTTGACTCAGAATTAAACATTGAGTTGTAATTACGTTCATAAGTCTTGAATTCAAATTCCATATGCACCAAATTGTATCCTATTGAGATATCAATATTTAAAAAAAAATATGTGAACATTGTAAGCTGTTTAAGATAGTTAATTTCTTCTGTTTTTTGTCATGCTCTTTGTTGAACTTGTTTTAAAATTTTCTTATATGAGACTGAATGTAAATCAGATAATATAGAGCTTGCCTAACCTACATATCTCTAATAAGGAATAAACTGGATATAATGGCATACATAAGGTTACATGTATGGCCCCAGCTATTGGGAGGTGGAAGTAGGGGAATCATAATTTCATCCAGGGGTGAGTTTGAGGCCAGCTAGTGATACATTAGGTCCTGTCTCAAAATATTTAGAATAAAATACAATTTCTAATAAAATAATTTCTAATATTTTAAATTAAAAATCCTAAAATTTATGAGATAGATAAGAGTATAAACTAGTATAATGAAATACATTAAGATGTTTTAATAATAATATGTATATGTATTTAACAAAGCATAGAACAATAAATGTACTACAGCTTGCACAGAAGGTTTTTTTTTTTCACATATACTCTGTTTTTTAAATTCTTGGGTACGATCAATAAAAATTATTGCAAGCTCACAGTTTCAATTCATCTTACAGTTTAAACAAGTCTTCCATTACAAACATGTATATATGCATCATTCTTTTGGCTTTATAAAATTTGAATATTTTGTAACCAAGTGTTGGTAAATATAGAGTTCCTCAACTCTCTTACCTGCTGCTCTTTTCCTCATTTAAAAAAAAAACTCATTTAAAATTTGTGCATATCAACATGAATTTTTAATTTTCAGTTCTTATGGACATAGCCATAGCTATGAAGCAATATTGAGCATATTTTAAAATGTGCATGATATTCACAGATTCTTCTGCATTTTGGGCTTATCATTATTCCTTAATATTTGCATAGTTGATAACCTGTAACTATGTCCCATTAAACATACTAATGATTCTATTATGATTTCAATTAATATTGTATTGTTTCTTTGGTCCACATAAAACATACACTAATGTAATGAAAATTTATGTACATTCTCTTCTTTTCTTTTTTTTTCTTTTTCTTTTTCTTTTTCTTTTTCTTTTTTTTTTTTTTACAAAAAGGCATGTTTCAAGAGCATTCACAATTGAAATAGAAATGTAATACTAGAAAACCAATGTACCATTGGCCATATCTTATATTGCCAATTTGTCATTCCAAATAGCCAGTGCAAATGACTGAAGCAACAGCATTATAGAAGAATTCAAAATATGAATAAATAGTAAAAATCATAAAATGTTTGGGTTTGTGTCATTATTTTTAATTGCTAATGCAGTTGAAATTCTCATGATTCTCATTAAAATTTCAGGAAATTTTAATTTTATATCTTCTTCTTAGAAATAAGGCTTTTAGGACTTATGCTCAAGGCTTTCTACTTCTAGGTTTCAACTATTTTTTATCTTCTTATTATTTTATTTGTTGTGCAGAAGCTTTAAATTATAGATTTTAAATTAATATTTGTCTTCATTGTGCTCTTCTAGGTTACTGAATATTTTATTCTGTTTTAGAATTGCAATTAAGTCACTTGTTTAATATATATATATATATATAGTTTTAGATCTATAGACATAGATGTTTGTGTGAAGTTTTTGAAAGTATAATCAGAATTAAGTTTATTACTGTTATGTTACCAATTGTGTCAGCACCATTTTTGATATTTCATCTCTTATTACTTTATTTTGTAATTCAGTTTCCACTATATATCATTTGCATATTTATGAGGGTCCATAGCTGAGTTTCATATTTCAGTTTTATTATGTATTTCCTTCTAATATGCTTTCCATTTCACAGAAAAAGTTCCATAAGTAGGTCCTTTCTTCTTCAAATTTGCCACTGTTTAATTTCTGTATAATCTACATTCTTAGTTTCACAAGAAAAACTATTGTAATCTAGTTATACTTTATAACAGTTTGCGTAATTAAGAGAAGAAATGTCTTTATTCAGATTCTTTCCATCAATCCTTATGTTCCATTTTTTTTTTATGTCATTATTGGCAGAGTTCACTAAAATTTCAGTTTTTCTCACAAATGCTTGCATAATGTTGTTATGTATACCAACATTAACCTAAAAGTGCTTAGTTTATTTGCTATGAATACCGACTGACTCAAGGTATAAATGCTTCCTTGGTTTTCAAAAAAAAAATTAATTTGACATTTGCTAAATACTGAATTAGCAACTTAATCATCCCTACTCTTTTATTTGACTTTGAATGTATTAAAGTAAGCATTTGGGAGGGAGTGTTATATACGTGTAACACTAGCACCCTGATAGTTGAGACAGGAGAATCAGTTCTCATTTGAGGCCCTAGGAATTACATTATTATTTTCTGTCCAGCCTGAACAGGGTAGTGAGACATTGTCTGAAAAATAAAGCAAACACAACTAATCCATATTCTCTTAACTATTCACTAATTATTTTAAATAAATTTGAAGTTTTTAGAAAGCGTCAAAATTTTTACAGTATAAACCATTTTCTAAATTATAAAATGAATACAAAACTCATACAAAGTTATATGTAAATAAGGTTACCTTTACTTGGTGGAGAAAAACCTTCAGTAGGAGACATTTGTAGCCCAGAAATTAATTTTTAAAAGACAAATTAAAATATCTGGTGAGAAATATTTAATATATTTTAATCCTGATAGGTAGAAAATATGCTTAAAAATTTTATCATATGTCATTTCAGTCTCTATATAGTGTGTACTCTGATAAATACTGTAATATGTTGTCACTGCCAGGTCACATTACAAACTGACAAAAATCTGTTTCCTATGTTTCTGGAATTCTTCTTGAACACAATTGTCCTTAAGTAGAATTAATTACTTTACACTATGAAATATTCACCTCAAGCTATGGTTATTGAAATGAGAAACTCTTGGTCACTTGAGCTGTTCCGCTAATAGTGAGTGTTAAGAACAAAATTTCTCACCTTAGAACAAACTAGATTTTGTTTTCTTTAAATAACTTCAAATGGTCATAACAAATACAGACTTATATATGACAGTTTAACTCCAATGGAGGAAAGGTAGATTTAGAACTCAAATATAAGTTGTGTTATTGGCCAGTGAAATTTTTATTTTTAAATTTCTTTATTGACTTTTTGAGAAAGAAGCTCTTGTAGTTCAGGCTTGTTTTAAACTCTATTATGCAGAGACAAATGGTCTTGAACTTGAGACCTTCCTGCCTAAGCCTCCTGAATACTAAGATTATAGGTATTTACCACCAGCCCCGTTAACTAGCAGTTTGAGTTAATGTACTCAATTAATACATATTTGCACACATATTTACATGCATATAACAAATGATTATATAGCCATAAATTAATGGACATAGGTGAATAAGTATAAAATAAATGTAAAATTCACCAATATAAAATATGTAGTTATTTATTGAATAATTACAATTTATATATAATACACATGTATTTTTGGTTGTGAGCCTAGCCTTTAACGGCTGAGCCATCTCTCCAGCTCAATACACATGTATATTAGAGTTGTTTTTGTCTTTCCATATTAGACTAACACAATCTTTAGACTATAAATATTATTTTAAAAACAAAAAGAACTATACAAATGTACAAAATGTTTGCAAACAAATGTTCATCCTGTTATCAGAGCATTGTTTTCTTTTTGGTGGGTTTGCTCTGTTTCTGATATTTGATTCTGCTAGTACTTAATAAAATGTCATTTCTTGGCTTAGATTGACATAGATAAGTTCGTGGTAAGAGTTCTGAATTTAAGGTACTATATATCACAGATCTAATTTGTCTTATATTTCTCAATCATGGAAACAACACTGAAGATAAAAATCTCTGTAATTTTGATATTATTCTTCCAACAGCTCTTTTTATTTCTTTGAATTTAGAAGAGTTTTATTTACTTTCTCATAAATACTTTCCACATATAGTAGTTTGTTCTTCTCAGGTAGCTGTATATATGATATAATCTTTTTTCCCCAGAATATAATTTTCTCTGATCGTACTGATAGATGACATATTTGAGCTACATAGTAGTTTTAAGTCAAATATAAAATTTATTTTCACCATTCCTTCCAAGTCATATCACATAGTATGCAACTATCCCTGTAACCTGTTGATAAGTGTATATAGGACTAGTATTTTAGAGATATATTGTATTTTGAGATTTTGCTAAAAAGTGCTACAAATTATATAGCTAATATGATTATTAAGTAACTTTCTATCTCCTTTTCCACAAAATAAGATATATTATATTGAATTGCACTGATATTTCTTCTACATATTTTATACAATAAAGTTTTTGAGGTTTTTTTTAATTATAAATGTCACTGTACCATAAATTTGGAAAGGGTTTTGATCCAATATAGATAGTTATCTTGGATTTCTACAATGAGGTTTTCTGGTTCCAGGGCATCCAGAGATCCAGACTTGCAGACCTGCAGCCCCAGACCCCTTAGCCACCCTCAGCTGATCAGGCCCCCAGAAATGATTCAGACACTTATATCAAGTTCATGCTGTTTGGTCTATGACTAAGGCACATTGCTAGCTAGCTCTTACATCTTAACTCAACCCATTCTTATTAATCTTTCTGCCACTTGGCCCGAGGCTCACCTGTGTTCCTCACATGTTTCTTCTTGAGTGACTGGCTCAGTCTGTCTCTGACTCTGCCCTGCTTCTCCTACCTATCTTGTGATTTCCCCTCCTACTTTTTCTATGGTGCCTGTCATGGGCCAAAACAGCTCCTTTATTTAAAGATTGATATTCACAGCATACAGAAAGACATTCCCACATGAATGGATTTATTTTATTTTATTTCTATCAATATTTCTTTGGATGAGTTTATAAACTCATTTGTAAGTCATCTTAAATCTAAATTTGGAGAGTCTTTGATCTTATGGATGGACAATTTTTATTTTATTGTCCCTCATCCTGCCTCAAGTACCATATAAGGCTCTGAACTCACTTTAATTATGCTTCCAAAGGTATAACATGATTTTTTAATATTTATATGTGTGTGTGTGTGTGTGTGTGTGTGTGTGTGTGTGTGTGTGTGTAAACATATATGTATCAAGTTGTATGTGTAAGTCAGAGGAAAACTTTCAGGAGAAATACAAAGTGTAGTTTGAATTTTAAAAGAGTATGAATCTTAATGTTGCTGCCAATGCTTCTGTGGAAAAGAGAAGATATAATTGTTAAGGAAATTAGAATAATTATGGATAGGTCTACTGATCTATCCTAGAACAATAAGAAAAGTGCCTAGAGGGAAAGACCACACCCAGATAAGTGTCCAACCTGATAAATAAAACCTATGGGGTCTTTCTTCTAGAAAGCAACAAACAAAAGCTGTTGTGAATGGAATTCAATATGGCCAGGACCCATCCCAAGATGAAAATAGAATTCATTTCAGTATTATTGTTTGTTCACTTGGTATTGGCTTTAGAGACATGAAAGATGCAACAATGTGGATTACTGTCGATACTTCCTCTGCAGTTTCAGAGAATCATTGGTACCAGACAGTGCATAGTAGGAGAATTCTTTCTAGAAAGCTCTTTGAATGGTGCTAGGAAAGTGAAACCTACGTTGTAATGTCATTGAATGCTTTAAGTATAGAATTTGGTTTTACAGGTGGCTACACGTAAGAGATTGGCATAAGTCTCAAATGAGACTTTTAACTCTGGTCTTTTAAACAGTATTGAGAACTAGAAAAACTATGGGGATTTTTAAAGTTGTACTTATAGCATGCATTTGCAATGTGATATAATCTTGAGACCATAGTGGCCAGGGAGAGGAATATGATGGTTTGAAAATTTACATACTTCACAATTTGATTTCCATTTGGTATTACTGTTTGGGAGGTTGCAGAAATGTCCATCTTGCTATAAACAAAATGTTCCAGATTTTGAGAGTTTGTGGCCTCTTTCCACACCAGTTTGCCCTCTCCTCCTTGCATTTGAAATTAAGGATGTGATTCCTGACCCTATTAACATGCCTTCTGTTGCTGCCATGACTCTCCTCAATAATAGACTGTTACTCTTCTGGAACCATAAACTAAGATGATGTTCTTCCATAGTTTCTTTGCATCTGATATTTTATTACATTGACATAAAAACAAATACTATAACTTCTTCTGTCACCAATGCATCTATTAGCTTAGTCTAATATCCAGAATTTTTTTTAAAAAACTGCTGTTGTGCCCTATAAGATAAAATAAATATTTTAAAAAAATATAAGTAATCTCACATGACTAATAATCTGTGTAAATTTCATTTTGATAATTTGAACAAAAAATGCATGATGGTTGTACTACTTTTTAACTTTATACTGAACTAAACTATCTGTTCTCATTGCAATATTGGGTAAAATTAAAGATATTTAGACAAATATATCATAGATAATTTTCTAGAATATAATGAACTTTTGGACATGTATCTCCTTATCTTTAAACTTTATTCTTAATGTTTACTAAAGAAGAGTGTCATCAAATTTAAATTAGGTATATTTCTAAGTGTCACATTCATCACTCAGAAGAGCATCTTTGCATGTAGTATTCTTTTAAAATTCTTTTATGGAAAATGTCGATTATATAAATGATAGCATTCTCTTTAAAAAGTCAAATAGAGTTTCCATATGAAAAAAATTCTAAAATCAATATCGGTGAAAGTTAATCGATGATGAAATGATTACAGTATGACTTGTTTATCAATAGAAGGGAAAGAGATTTATCCTTGTGATGATCTGAACTGAAAGAACAAGATGAAAGATTAGTGAATTGTCCCTGTTATAACCCCTTTGAAGGATATCTAAAAAAATTTAGTCAATATTACGTCCAAGAACCCATAATTTCTCTAGCCTCACTCCCATTTAATTTATACCACAGATTTAGCATTTACATGAAAGGAATAATCACGAAAAAGCATTCATATCCCACATCATTATGTAATAAGGAAAAATTATTTTAAAATACAGAGAAGAAAGAATTGGGTCAAATATCTGCTTCCAAAGTGTTAAATTTCTATTTTAATTGCATCCATTATTTTTCCTCACTAAAATTGAGAGGCTATTCATACTGAGATACAGCTTTTTCCTTCTAAAACTAAAAGAGTCTTCAGTACTTGATATTTTATTAGTCCATTATAAGAGATAATTTAAAAGATGTCAATGCTAGTGGCAGACACAGTTCACCAGGTTTCTTCTTCACAAAGACTCTACAATCATGCCCATTCCTCGGAAACTGATTCTCCTCCTTCTGAGTGCTTACAGTCAAGGAAGCACATATTTCAAAGGTGATCATTCCTTGGCCATTCAGGGAGAATGACAGCAATAGCCTTCTGACACATGCACAGCTAGTCCAAGGTCATCTCAGAACTTCAGAATTGGAAGTGGAAAATGTTCTTCCATTACAGTCTGGGTTTTTAAACAGGAATCATGCAAACTTGCAAGCTGCTGGTATGAGCTATTTTCTGATATGTGGTTTTAAAAATAGAAAAAAATCTGCAGAGGAACAGAAAGAAAATGAATGTACAGAAAGAGACAGAGTTGAGATATGAATAGCAACTTATGGTTTCTCCTGGTATTTGAATCAATCATGTTATTTCACCCTTTCTCTAAGCCATATCCCTGACCCTGAGTTGTATGTGATCACTACGTGTTACTTAGAAAATTCTCAATTACTCCATTTTTTTCAAATTGGTTTCTATAACATAGAGTTAAAAGAAGAAATTCAGCTTCTTTCATAGTATATACAGTCTAAAACTAATAGGAAGTAATTATAACATGTTTTATAAAAATGTGCTGCTAAGTTATTAAATAGAATTGATTTTTCAGAGAGCAACTAAAAATAGTTTATATATGTGTACTGTTACTTTAGAATATTTTTGTGTGACTACTATGATCCACACATAGTGTTAAATAGACAATAATGGATGCATAAAAATGAATGTGTACTCTATTTTATATAGATATATATATATCTATATAAAATCAAAATATTTCCAAAATTAAAAAATAATTTTAAAATGTGAAAAAAAATCTGTGAAGAAAAGGTAGAGACAGGAAACAGTTCCAAAAAGTATCTTGCAAGCCTATCTTGTAGCTAGTTCAAACAAGATAGTTCAATATTGGGTATAGGAAGATTTTATTATTCAGAAGCTGTTAAGTTACTTATTTCTGTTTTCTGACATCCATATTTAGCTCTCCTGTGGTAGAAACACTTGAGTTTGTACTTTAGATTAACATTTCAAATCAATTAAAACTTTATTCAGTTACCTTTATTCCAGAAAATCATGTAGTATTTTGAATACTAATTTATTCATCAAATTCTTTTTGTAATCAATGTGAAAAATAATTTAATTCAAGGAACACATGTAGTTTTATAATGAGTTTTACAACAAACTAGTAAAGTCCTACAATATCATAGTGTGAATGTACAGGTGTCATTGTATGTCTTCCTGGACTGTTGTCATTCTATTTCCCCAGATGTAGTCTGACACAGATCCATGAACCTAAAATCATGAAATGTCATCATCTGCTGGAGAAAACCTCTTTGTTGACATCTGGATTAGGCACCAATCCTATGAGTATAGCAAAATACCATGAGAAAATATTTTATTAATTTTGTTTGTTTGTTTCTATCAGTCATGGTGTTTGGTTCTGCCTTAGGTCTCTGAGCCACCCACCTTCTGGATCCTGACCATCTAGGCAGTTTCCAGCATGGGCTCCTTCTTGTGATATGGGTTTCAGGTTATACCATATTTTGATTGGCCACTCCCACAAGTTCAGAGCCTCCATCACCCTAGCACATATTGAAGCCAGGTCAGATTGTGGGTCACAGATTTTATGGTTGTGTTGCTGTATCAATCCCACCACTTGGAGCCTAGCCTGATTAAAGAAGATGGCTGTGTCAGAAGATCTATAGAAGAGGGTAATGGAGTGTTGTATAAGACAGAGGAGTGAATAACACTGCCTATGGAATCAACTAGGCATGGCTCATAGAGGCCCACAGAGACTGAAGTGACAATTAGGGAAGTTGCATGGGTCTACTCTAGGTTCTATGGATACATGCGATGTGGTTCTTTACCTTGAGGGTTTTGTTGGACTAACTATGGGAGTGAGGGTATGTCTGATTCTTTATCTGCTCATGGGACATTATTTTTACTGGGTTGCTTTCTCCAGCCTTGATATGAAGGTCTATGCCTAGTCTTATTGCATCTTGTTATGCTGAGTTTAGTTGATATTACTGGGAGACCTGTTCTTTTTTGAAGGGAAACAGAGAAGGAGTGGATCTGGGGGAGAGAGGAAGTAGGGGATAAGGACTACAAAGAAAGGAATGAGAGGCTGCAGCTGTGATGTATATTGTGTGAGAGAAAAATAAATAAATATTAAAAAAGTAAAATAGAAATTTTTTTTAAAGATGTGAAATTTCCCTTCCTATCCAAGATTAAGAGAAAAGTACTGCACTTGGAGATATGCACTTAGAGCAAGAGTGGAAAGTAGTCTCTGTAACTTTTTCAGGCATTTTCTTAAAAAAAATAAAGTCAAGAAGTGAGAAGGAAAAATTATACTTTCCTGAAATTTCAAGATTTTTGAGTGATGCATGAACTATTTAGCTGGATACAAGAAGAACTGTGCATTTAGTTGCCATGGAACAAAATGGCACTTTAAGCACAGTATGACTCATCTCCTGAAGTAACACTGATAAGATTTCCTTCCTTAACTTTGAGTCAGAATGCTTCTATTGGTAAGGATGTTTTGTTGGTTTTGATGCTGATAAAGAAAGTGTTTGTTGAGAAACTTGGCTATAACCCTTGTTACAAATACTTTACACAGAAATAATAAAGATTCTTTGAGCTACTTCCCAAAATAATACATGGTCAGTAAATCAAGTTGTGACAAAATGAACTGTTTTCTTAACATGTTTAGGGGGTTATATCAAAGTGCTGATGAATACGTGACCATGTTCCTGGCATTCTGGTGACCTGATGTATAGGATACTCCAGACGCTAAAGCTTTATTTTTCCTCCATTTTTAATCAGTGGAATGAGTTCTGGAAGATACAAAAAATTCCCCAATCATTATGCAGCTAGAAGAAAGGATCAAATTTAAGAACATATTTGCATTGTTATGGATGTGACACCCAGGAAATAATAAAGAATTCCCCTAAGCTCCCATTGTATGTGTCTATACCTCCATTACGGCATCTTCTTTTTGTTTGATGACTTAATTTTTGTACCTCTGGGTTTTTTGTTTAATTTTTGAATGTATAGCGTTATCACTGTTTCTATCATTATTTACTCACATGCCAAAAAGAATGGGCTCAATCCATGTTTGTATTGAGTAAAAATAATAATCACTATCCATTAACAGTATTTAAAAGATACAAAGAAAAGGAAATAAATCTGGTGATTATTAATGGCAATATGTATAATTGCTTTTCTTCTTTGTTGAAAATATAGTGAATATTCTTAGTAATTCTTTTAGACTTTCATCCAATGTATTTTGATTATATTTACTTCCCCACATTCCCCCTTATCTCCTCCAAGATCAAACCTACACCTTTCTACACACTCTAAATTTCATTTCACTGGCACTTATTCTTTGAAATTTAATCAGTTGTGAGTTTTGGACTTAATCACCACCACCCAAAAAAAAGACACAACTCAAAGAAACTTCTCTGATGAGGTCTGCACTAATCTAGGGGTTCTACTGATACAAATTTATTGGTAAGTTGGATACTATATATATTTAAAAGAATAAAAGTAATAGAATCATCTGTGAGGCCTATGTACTTACCAGCTATGATTTCTGGGCCAAATATACAGTATGGAGTATAATTTTTATCCTTTGTAGCAGGCTTTAAATCCAAACGGAAGAGTGTTGGTTACTAACTTCCATAACATTTCTGTTTCTGTTGTACCCATATTGACATACTGACCATTATTGTAGCTTACATGGTTCACAGCTGTGTTAGAAGTGATGAGGTTTCCCACAGCTGCCTGTAATAGCACCTCCCAGTACTTTGGCAGCTAGTCAACAGTGAGAAAGTTACCTGGTCAGTATAAATTTTAGTTCTCTGTGCTCTCTGACCAAAGTGTGATTCTGAAGCTTTTGTTACCTTGTTGCTAGCAACTCTTATTCTTTTTATCTAGAAGAGCTGAGGAGAAAATAAATCTATCTCATTTATTATTGTAATTAATCACTTGACACTTTTAAAAAATATTTGTTTATTTTATATCCTGACTGCAATTTCCCCTGTCCCCTCTCCTCCAAATCTCTCCTACATCTCTTCTCTGCCTAACACCATGCACTATTCCTCCCTTTCTATTCAGAAAATACCAGGCCTCCCATGGATATCAGCAAAATATAACATATCAAGTTGCAGTAAAACTAAACACATCTCCTTTTATTAAGGTTGGACAAGACAACCCATTACGAGGAATAGGATGCCACAATCCAGCAAAAGAGTCAGAGACAGCTCCTGCTCCCACTATTAGGAGTTCCTCGGGAAGACCAAGCTACACAACAGTCACATGTATGCAGACGGCCTAAGCTAGTTCTTTGCATTCTCCCTGGTTGTTGCTTCAGTCTATTTGAGGCCCTGTGAGCCCAAGTTCATTGATTCTATAGGTTTTTCTTTTGATGGTCTTGACCTCTGTTTTTCCTACATTCATTCCTCTCTCTTCAGCACATCCTCCAAACTTGGACAAATGTTTGACTACCTGTATCTGTAGATATTTTCACCAGTTGCTGCAGGGAGTCACTTGGATGACAGTTGTACTAGGCACCATCTATGAGTTTAGCAGAATATAGTTAGGCATCATTACATTGACTCTCTTTTCCAGTCATGTTTGACTCTATCCTAGGTCTCTGCACCATCCAGCCTCTGGATCTTGGTGCTCCAGGCAGTGTCATGGGTAGGCTTACTATCCTGGCATGGATTTAGGATAGACCAGTCATTGTGTTACCCATCCTTCCACTCTAGATCAACCACCCTTAATGCAGTACATCCTATTGAAAGGACCAATTATAGGTTGAAGATCATGTGGCTGGGTTGGTGTCCCAGTCCCTTCATTGGTAGGCTTGTCTCATCACAGGAGATGCCAATTTCAGACTACATATCCAATATTGCTAGGAGTCTTAACTAGGGTCAGCTTTGTAAATTCCTAGGAGTTACCTTTGCATTCAGGCTTCTACCTGATCTTTCAATGATCTCTTTCCAGTCATCTCTTTCTGTATTTTCTTCCCACCACAACTTCCACCTGATCCCTCATGCTCCCAGTCCATCCACAGAAACTCTTCTATTTCCCCTTTCCATAGATATACTAGTGTCTTCTTTGAACTCTTCTTGTTGCCTCACCTCTCTGGATCTGATATTTGTAGCGTGGTTAACCTTTACTTTACAGCTATTATTCACTTATAAGTGAGAACATATTTTTGTATTTGTGGATCTTGGTTACCTAACTGTGAATTATTTTTTTCTAGGTCCATTCATTTGCCTTCATAGTTCATGATGTCATTGTTTTTTTTTCCAGTTCAGTAATACTTCATTATATAAATGTATCACATTTACTTTATTGATTCTCCAGTTCAGGGACATCTAGGTTGTTTCTGTATTCTGATTATTATGAATGAATCTGCTATGAACATAGTTGAGTAAATGTCCTTATGTTATATCTGGGTCTTGAAGTAGAGTAATTCCAAAATGTCCAAGAAACCACTATATTGATTTTCATATTGGCAGTACAAGTTTGGACTCCTACCAGTAATGGAGGAGTGTTCCCCTTGCTCCACATCTTCTCCAGAATGAGCTATCTCTTCTGGTTTTTGATCATAGCCATTTTGACAGTTGGAAGGTGCAATTTCAGAGTCCTTTTGATTTGCACTTCCCTAATAGGTAAAGATCTTGAGCAATTCTTTAAATGTTTTTAACCATTTCAAAATCTTCTGTTGAGAATTCTATTGGATCATACCCCATCTTTAAATTGTATTATTTGGGGTTTTGATGTTGACATCCTTTAGTTCTTTATATTTTGGAAATCAACAGCCCTCTTTCATATATGAGGATGTTGAAGATCATTTTCCATTCTATAGGCTTCCATATTTTCCTTATGAATGTGTCCTTTGCCTTACAGAACCTTTTCATTTTCATGTGGTCCTATTTATTGTTGATATCAGTGTCTATGGTACTAGTGATCTATTCAGAAGTAGTCTCCTGTGCCAATGTATTGAAGGATATACCTCACTTTATTTTCTATCAGTTAAATTGATGCTTTTTAAAAAGCTTCAGAAACTAAAGTTTTGGAAGTTCTTAAGAACAAATATTTTCTTCTTAGAGCTAGCGTTTCTTTGAATAGAAGAAATGAAATGTCCTATATCTTAACTAACTGCCATGAATCAAAGAACCCGGTCAATGATAAGGAAAATTTTAATAATTATTTAAATTTTACAATAAAATTCTCAATAAAAAATAAGCTGTCAGTGAGAAAAGTTCTATAGGAACAAAATGGAAAATACAAAATATATTAATGTAAAATTAGAATTTATGTATGTCTTTTTAGTTTTAGTTATGTTGTATATTAAAAGAATATCACCTACAAAAGTTAAAACTATTATAAAATGTATCAATATTTTTCCAGTTTTGTTATTTTATAGTTTTAATCAGCACCATTTATTGCAGCCTAAGAGGTTCAGCAATATTTCAGAACTGCCTCATTATTATGAAGATAATCTCCACCACATTCTTTCTTTTTACGCAAAAATAATTTATTATTCTGACTACAGAGAGTCAAAGATAAAAATATAATTTTTGGAATTGAGCAGTTAATGTTACAGCAGGGAAAGTTTTACTGCTAATATTGTACATTGACAGTCATACACACCCATGCCTTCTTAACACTGTACATATTGTAACAAACCTCATTAAGAACATTAAGAACACCGTAGCCAGGCAGTGTGGCACATACTGTTAATCTCTGTATTTGGGAGGCAGAGATAGGCCAATCTCTGTGTTCAAGACCAACCTCTTCCATAGAAAAATTTCCAAAACATCCAGTGCCACACAGAGAAATTCTCTCTCAAAAAAAAAAAACTATAAGAAGATCACAATTGAAAGATATTAAGGTTTAGGACTGAAGGATTCAATTCCTGACATTTCACATTTAAATTTGCAGGCGCTTATGAAGTTTATGGCTTAAGGCAGTTTAATCAACTGTATATTGTAAATACAAGCTCTCTCCACTACCCTATCACCATCTTTATATAATAATCCAATATGAGACCATAATTACCAAATAGAAAATATGACTATTATTCTATACTAAGGCATTAAAAAACAACTTGAGAAAGAAAAATTTTAGAATTTATAATTGCAAGAGAAGGGCATTTTTGTTCCTACCTGTGGTTATCTGGTAAGCTGAAGGTGTAATTCACTAACTTGTTGCTACTGGCTTCCATTATGAGAAGATAGTCTGCTTCCCACGTTCTGTGACACAGCTCCTATTTCCCTTTAGATGGTTAAAGTCCATGATGGGAGCATGAAGGAACAAAAGAGGGCTTGAATCTTGATCTTCACCACAAAGCAAAGAGAATACGTCATAAATTTGTGAAAAATTTATGTGATAATGTAAGAAGAATTACAAGCTCTTTATTCAGTAAAATGATATAAATACCTTTCCTTCATTTATAAAAGAACAGGCATTGGAATATTGAAGCAATTCTAGAGAATAATATGTAACAGATTTGGGAAACTGAAGTTTTATTTTCAGACTATACAGCTTAATAGGTGATCTTCTAAAGAACTATATTATTGTTTCTGTACTATTCTCTTATGATAACTTCTAGGTTATTATAGATATTGCCCCTTTTATTCTTTTGTGCGTGTGCATATATATTTGTATGTGTAGGTACTTTGTGATAGGGAATGGTGTGTGTGTGTGTGTGTGTGTGTGTGTGTGTGTGTGTGTATGTGTGTGTGTGTGTGTGTGTGTGTTTGTATGTGTGGTGTGTTGAGGCAGAGACTCTCATTAGACTGAAACTCACAAGGTAGATTAGCCTCACTAACTGATAAGCTCTAGAGAACCACCTATCTTAGCTTCCTCAGTGTTAAGATTACAAGCACTTGCCATCATGCCTGACTCTTGTCACAGGGTTTCTAGAGTCTGAATTCAGATTCCAACATCTGTAAAGCAAGCACTTTATGAACTGAACTATCATCAGCCCCTAATTCTTTTCTTATTTTGTTATCCATTCTATCTATGTATCTATCTATGTATGCATGTATTTATCTAGCATATATTTATTTATTGTGTGTGTTGCTGAGGATGCAGCCCAGAACTTTAAGATTGTGAGAGAAGTTTATTACCTAGCTTTTCCCCAAGTCCTGTTACTGCTAGTCCCTTGAGATGAATTGTTGTTGTAGTATTGCTAGCTTCTAGTGACTTGTTTGCCTTTAAACCTCCCCTTTTGGGCAAGGTAGATCTTTCCTAGCTTTACTGGTTAGCACAAAATCATTTATCCCTCTTTCATTATCAGTGGCCTGAAATGGTCATGTGCATCCATTCATTCTTGTTTTGTATTATGTTGAGTAAATTCATTTAATATATTGAGAAATCCCCCCTTAATTCTAGAATATTTTAATGTATTTTAATAGTAGCATTAGTCTTCTTAGGCTTCTACAAATACAGCACACAATAATTTGTGAATAACAGAAAAAAATGATTGTAAACAGCTGTGGAGGTAGAACAATGTGACTGGCAGAGTTAGAGTTTGATATGCCTTTTCACAAAGAATATTTTTCTCAATTTAAAACAATATGGCAAAATGGACAATCTGATTCTCTGATTTTTATTTTCTTTTCAATGCAAGATCTAAATATGCTGCTCACATTGATTATCTCTTCTATTCTGAAGAGACAATTTAAAGAACAAATAGTTTATCTAGGACTTATAGTTTTAGATGGTATTTCCATGACCACCTTTGGTTGGGAACTTGGCAGTAGTCAGGCAGGCATGGCACTGGAGCAGTAGTTAAAAGCTTGCATCTGAACCACTAGAAGAAGAAGGTGAGGGGTCATGAGGAGAGGAGAGGAGAAGAGAGAAAAGAAAAAGAAAGGAAAGGAGGGGAGGGGAAGAAATGAGGGAGGGAGAGGAGGAGAGGAGAAAAGACTCTGGACCAGGCATTCAAACATAGGAGCATTTTTGGGAATCATTTTAGTTCAAACCATCACATTGACCTTAAAACTTTTACTTTCTTTTACAAGCATCTAGAGATGCAGGACTACAAGTGTGTATCACCATCAAGCCTAGTTTCTGAGTTTTCTTTAATAGGGATATTAATTCCATTCATTAGGGCTTGGCCCCTATGACCTAATCACTACTGATTACCCCCCCCCCATTTCCTACTCTTTAACATTATTTTAGAGATGAAGATTTGAACATGTGAAATTAAGACTGAGCAAAAACATCCATATTAAAATGATAAACTATATAGTAAATCTTTATTCACATTAATTCGCAGAGAGTGATTAAGATTTGGGAGAGACGTTTACATTTAGTTATGTTGTTGCATGATTAAATATTTGGTTTTCAAATTACAGTGATATCTGGAGTTAAGAGTTGTTGAAGAGTTTCTTTAGTGGAATTCTTGCTGTATCTTAATATAAGGGTTGAAAAATCACTGTCTTAAAAATATTAACTCTAGGATTATGATTCAGAGTTAAAATGGAAGTAAAACAGCTGGGCAGGGAAGATATATAAGGCAGGAGAAGGCAGAAATTCATTCATTCTGTTCAAACAATGAGCTAGGCAAAGGACCCTTGAGGACAGCATTTGCCTTGCCTGAGAAGTCGGCTGGGTTAGAATTGATTGTAGTCTATTTCCTCGCTCTGATATTCCAGATTTTTCTCCAATATCTGGCTCTAGGTTTTCATTATATGCTAAGTAGAATTTATGCAATGTTTGGCACTCAACTTTTGGGGCACGAATTCACAAAAAAAAAAAATGCTGGACATAGTTACACGTGGCTGGAATAACTGTTGGCTGGCTAGTTTTTCTGTTAGGAGTTATCCTTCATCCCAGGCTGGCCTCAAACTCATGATCAAGATCTTCCTGCCTCTGCTTTCATCAGCAAATCTTACCCATATACACTACCACAATTGATTCTCCAACCCTTGGTTTTGTTTTATGAGACATGCAAACATTAATTTATGCCATTGTAGACAAAATTTGCAAAAATAACCAATACAATAATTCAATTGTTGTTATTTTCTGATAAATGAATCATTTAATACTCCAAAGAAAAGTATTTCCTCCTCCAGAAATGTAAATGCCTAAAAGGACAAGATATTTAATCTTTCTGTATTTTTTAACTTAGCCATCAGTTTGAATTTTGACTTTAAAATGTTAAGAATACATTGAATTTGTTTAAAACTTGAATCATAGGTAGCCAACTGTTAAAAATCTGTTTCCACTGTCAGTGTCTTCATAGTGGCAAAAATATAATGCAAGTAAGTGAACACATAAGATTGTAACCTTTAACTAAACAGCTACTTCTTGTAATTGCCATGGAGCTAATGCATGTGACTATTATATTTGACTTCAAATATTAAAAAAATATAACATACAACAGTGATATTCAGTTAAAATAGTTCAATTTTGATTATAGCTAATTAAATCGCATACAACCACAAACCTAATTTGAGCAATATTGAATACAAAACTAAAACATACAAAGAAGGAACAAAAATAACTTTGAGAGTCAGATAATCCTGCCATATATTTTTTTCAAGAAATTCCAATTATTGTTAACCAAAAGACTAGGTGTTAATTAATGTGACAGGAAAAATAAGGCCTTTCTAACATTACTTTGCTTATTTGTATATTTATATGAATTCTAAGATACTTTTCTTTAGTCTCATACTGGTGTAACAAGTTTATAAAATATCTCCAAATATTATGGATAAGACACATATAGTCTTGATTTTATTTTTTTTCTATTTCCTTAGAGATTGGATATAGGGACTCATATATACTAAACAAATATACCACTATTGAGATACAACACAAACTCTTGGTTGTAATTTTTGTAAATATTTTATTTCATTGGGTTGTCTCCAAAATGTATGAAATCTTGTTTTATTTATTGTTCTTTAAAAATATACAATTTTTAAATTTCTTGTACTATGAGCATAATAATATAATTAACTTGCTGACACTGAGGTTTAGAGGAACTATAATATAAATTTTTTTAGGCCAGCAATATATCGGAGGTACCTTTTGTTATCTGTGTATGTAAACAGGTGCCTTTTGTACACTTAAACCTTCATATGAGTGAGAATTTTAGGGGTAGATAAGGGTCATACCCTTTTTCAGCCTTTCCCAAATCTTTACTGGTAATACAATATAATGAATATACAAAACACTAATGATTTCATGTCTGTCAATATCTTCTATAGATAGATATTCTAAAATGCCCATTCATAATGATAGCACCAGCAGAATCCCTAACTCTCCATGAATATTCTCATGTACTGGAAATGGAATTATTTATGAAAACATAATTTCTTCAACTACTTTCCAGTGATAAACCTGAACATACACCACCCATCTCTTTTCTTCCCTGCTACATCTCCGAGAAAAACAGATGAGACATTTCTAAAAATACTTAGAGAAGCACACTATTTGTCATAGCCACCAACTGAAAATTTCTAAGAATCCATCAATACTAGAAAAAATAGGTAGTATGGTCAGAATAACATAAGTCAACAACAGAATTAACTGTGAACTATGATTATAGACATTAATAGTGTTGATGAATCTCATAGACATGGCAATATATGAAGGAGCCAGACAAAAATATAGGTTTATTTTATGTAATTTGAAAAAGAGTAAAGTTAACTAGTACTATAAAAGGTTAGGAAGCAGCCTTCCTTGGGTGAGAAGTGATTGTTGGGAAGATCCATTGGAAATGATTCTAGGTTGTTAAAATAATGTTGTTCTATTTAACTGTTTCCGGGTTAATAATTTATGCTCAATTGTAACAGTTCACCAATAAATTCATACATGTGGTGCATTATTGCATGAATTCTATTTAGTTTGTAATAAAACCTGAAGCTATATATTGGGGAAAAGCTGGAATATCAGACAGCCAGAGAACAAACCACAGTCAATTTTCATCTAGTTAACTCTTTAGGTCTCTTTCTCAGAATTCTCTCTGACTAACTGGGCATGCAGGCAAATGGAAGAACTTCTGCCTTCTCCTGTCTTATATATCTTTCCCCGCCTAACTCTTTCAATTCCTGGATCAACATTCCTATTGTTAGGATTAAAGATGTGTGCCACCATTGCCTTGGTCTTTTATGCCTAAACTCACAGAGATCCAGATGGATATCTGTCTACTGGGTGATGGGATAAAAGGCATGAGTAATCACTCCCTGACATTCATGGCTTGGCTGTGGGTGACTCTGTCCTCTGATATTGCAGACTCATTTTATTAAACATATATCAACATAGTGTATTTCAATAAGAAATTTAAACTTTTGAAAGTTTTGAAGTTAATAAGATTAATTCTAAAGAACTGAACTCATGCGATTATTTGTGCTAGTTTTAGATTTCAAGTGTTGTTGTAACAAGTCAACACAAATTGGATGGCATGAAATAACCACAATATATTCTGTGTCATAAATTAAGGCAAGAAATCTTAATTAATAGTAAAAGAAACCTAACATAAAACTATTATATAAATAATACTACAAGAATATTATAAAGTAGACAAATGATAGCTTTAAGATTTTGAAATATGGAGAGTAAGTAATTTTGATATAGTCAAATACATTAAATAAATTTGATTGTAAGTAAAAATCCCAAGATATTGCAGGATTTGATAAAAATGGATGCTCTTGCATCTATAGATAAATAATGGTATTTAAAATAGTAATAATTAATGAGAAGATAAAAGTGAGCAAGAAGAGTATACAGAATAGTTTAGAAAGAGGGAAGGTAATGATGAAATGATATGATTATAGTATAATTTTAATTTTTTAGAAAATCAAAAAATATATAAAGGAAAGTAAAGATCTAAATCATAATTTCCATGTTGATATTTCAGGTATTGTAATCACCCTATACTAAGACAGAAAGAATATATATCATTATTTTAAAAGGAAAACACTTGGGTAGATAAAAGAAGAATTAAAGAATTAATGGCTCTCTACAATCATAGACACAAAAAATTAATGAGAGGGTAAGACATTATACTTAAACAAATAGCTATGAACCAATCTATAGTTTAAATTGTACATGCACATTCAAACTACTTTTTCACTAGTCCTTGGACCAATGTTGTATCCTTCTCAGGAGAGTGGAAGATTATTCTCAATAAAAACTCCCAAGCTCAAAAACAAATGCCTATTTTTTGTTGTCTATGATATTGGTGCTATAGTAATGGTCTTTCCAATTGAAAAGATAGGTACTTTCCTACTATACACACTAAAATCCATCTTTCCATTATCCCAATTTAAAGATTTCTTTAATTTTGTAATACTTTACTTATACATGACATAAAAAACGAAGAATTTTTAAGAAGCTAACAATGAAAACAATGAGAAAAAAAGATTACACAGGAAAATAGAAGTTTCAAAAATAATGACTGTTTCTGAGTAAATCCAAAACTGTTTTTATAGCATATTGTCTAAAAAGAACATGGACAGGGTTAATAAGACTAGAGAGATTAAAATAGTGTAGTGGTTTAAGTAACCCCCATAGACTCCTATGTTTTAACTTGGTCTCCAGTCAATGAACTGTAATTAAGAACAGAAATTGTGGCATTGTTGGAGGAGACGTGTCACTAGGGGTAGACAATTTGGGGTTTCAAAAGCCCAAGCCACTCCCAGTTATCTCTCTCCCTGTCTCCTGATTGTGAACCAAGATATAGCTCTCAGCTAGCTCTCTAGAACCAGATATGCCTGACTACTTCCATGTTCTGCATCATGATGGTAGTGGATGCACCTTCTAAAACTGTAATAACAAATAATTCTTTCTTCTATAAGGTGTTTTGTTCATACTATCTTACCACAGCAATAAAAATGTAAGCAAGATAAATAGCATACTACAAATCTCACAGAAGCTAAAACAAATTATCAAAGGAATTGTACTTTGTTTCAAAGTAAAATCAATATAAGATTTCTACTTAAAAAGAATTTTAAAGAGGTGAAAAATAGAGGAAATATAAAAATTTTCAAATAAACAATACAAGGAATTCTTCTTAATTGATAAGTGTAATTTTCTATATTTATACGATTCAAAATCTGCTAAAGTAAATTATACTGATACATATTGTGTCATATTTTTCAGGAATTTTAGACTAAGGGTAAAGATTCTAAAAGCATTCTAGAATAAAGTATAAAAACAAATGCAAATGTGATGTAAGTCAGAATAGCACTAATATCTTCAAAAAGAACACTTCAGAAATGTCAAATACCTATTTGTGAAGGCAATGTGAGGTTTTCTACTTATAACTCCATACACACTCAAAATAACAGTTTATATGCAAGAGTAGCATTTTCAAAAATATATCTATGAAGATTGCATTCAGTTGAAAGCCCTGGTAAACTTGATAAGTAAACTTAAAAAAGAAAAAAACAGTATGAAGTAGAAAGCAGGATCACATTGGTTCTTTAAAGTGACTAAAGAGAAAATGCATAGAAAGAAACATAGAAGTAATTAAAAATATAGAAAGCTGAATAAGGAAAACACTTTTCAGTGAAGAACCAAGTAAAAACTGGTAGACAAATAAGAATGATGCTCCCCGAAAACCACGCCCTTTAGTCTCTGAAAAACTTGAAATATATCTGGACTTTAAAGAATTCTTCACTTGGTAAGCTATTTCTTCATACCCATTGTCATTCATTAGTCCTTCAAACACCAAATTTAAAATGAAATAGCATAGATTACAAATCAGTCATAAATATTGGAAGCTGAAATTAAACCATATTATAATGTTGAACTCATACAGAAATTTATTTACTTGGGGGATAAACACCAAAATGGAAATATCTCAATTTCACTCCATAGTATGACAAGAATGATGTGTAATATTGTCAATTTTAAATGAAGGACCTGATTATAAGTGAAGATGGATGGTTTTTGTAGTAAAGTTTTAATTCTCTAACAAATTCTTGTAAAGAAATATGGCCGACTTTTAAGTTGATAAATCTCAATTTGAGGAGACACATTTTTACGTTATCTTTTTATGTTTTATTCCCTTTTTCTGAAATTACTGCACCTGCACAAAATTGATTTTATGCCTTGTTGTAATTAGGTTTCTTGGTCCCAGGCGATCTGAGGTCCAGACCACAGACCAGCAGCCCCAGACCCTTAGCCACCCACCACTGCTCAGGCCCCAAAAATGACTCAGATGCTTATATTAACTTCATGCTGTTTGGCCTATGGCTCAGGCACATTGCTAGCTAGCTCCTTCATCTTAACTCAATCCATTTCCATTAACTGTCTGCCACATGGTCCATGACTCACCTATGTACCTTACCTGTTGCTCCTTTGGGCTTCCGGCCTAGTCTGTCTGACTCCACCCTGCTTCTCCTACCTATGTTGTGATTTCTCCTCCTACTTTTTCTATGGTGCCTGTAATGGGCCAAACAGCTTCTTTATTTAAAGATTGATATTCACAGCATACAGAAAGACATTCCCACATCAATGCCTCTTCTGTGGAACTCTATCATTGCAGTTTTGCTATAAAGTTTATGCTGTTCTCTTAGAGATTTAAAAAAGAAAGTACTCATTGGAAGAAGTGTCATATTCCATCTTGTATTTCTCCATAATACTGGACAAAGTATGTAGTGCACAGTAAGCAACCAATACAAACTTATTAAGCTCACTCAAAAGAACAGGATTCTTACATAGAAATGTTTTTGCGGTGATTTCAATAGACTCATACATTTCAACACAGAATCCCCATCTATTGGCACTGCTTGTGGAGGCTATACTCTTGGGATGGGATCTTTGCTGGAAGATATGGGTTGCTAGGGCTGGGAATTTGACAGTTTATAGACTTGCCCCACTTCCAGTTGATTATTACAGCTTCTTTTATGTGATTGACATATGATCTCTAATTTCTCTGCTCTGCATACCTGTCATCATGCCTTTCCTGCCATTATGGGATTTTCCTCAGAAACACTTCCTCCAGTTGACTTCAGACATGGTATTTTATCATAGCAATAAAAAGTAAAGAATATATACTTGCCTCTTTTAAGGGAAATGTATAGAAATATTAAATTTTAAGTTTGTGTGCTTTTTTCACCAAGAAGCCATAAAATATGGTTTTGGAATACATCTCTAGAAAAATGAAGCTATGGTGCTTTAAGTTTACATTTTCTTTTATATTGAAGATATTCCAGACTTTAATTAGCAAATCAAACCTACTCTAGCTTGCTGGTCAAAGGGCTCTCTTTCAATTTCCACACTCATAAATATTTATTCTCTGTGCTAATGCTGAGTTCTAGACTATTGAATGAAGTGGGGCATTTTTCTGTAATTCTGTTAATGTCATGTTGGCTCTATTTGCTACTCCAATAATGTTAACTTCTGCTTGTCAACAACAATTAACATTTTTTGATATCTAGTTGGTCCATAGCAGAATTTTCATTACACTCTGCTCATTTAGAGTTTGGTTAATAAGCAAACCTTAAAGACAATATGTCATTTGTTTAGAGGGTGATTTTTTGTGGGATTTTTTTATTTCATGTTTCATGGCTTCAGTTTTTCCACTCTCATAAATAAAACATATGCTGTTATTTTTGCAGCTATCAGGTTTTTTTTTCACTTGAACAATGCCCAAGTCGCAAATTAATCCTTTTGCAAATTCATATGGTGGCTATATAGGCACATGGTGAATTTACTTGGCACCAGTATGAATTTAATATGCTTAGGAAGTTTTTCTAATGAATTCTTAGTAAGAGATGACATCATCAGATCTACTTATTCATACATATAAAAGGCGCTAAACTGGAGTTTGGAGGATAACTTTTGAAAAAATGTCTCTTTTATCTGCTCTCTAAATGAAAAGGTTATATTCATGAAAATTAAATGCAGTTTTTAAGAGTTCTCAATTTTTAGGGATCCTTTCGTTTGTTCACAATAATCTCTGCTTTTTCAGAATTTGGGCAGACATGATGACCTCCAAATGGTGGGCAGGATTGCTACCTGACATTCATTAAAGATAATAAAGTATGCTTTATATATTACAAAAATTATTGGTGTGTGTGTGTGTGTGTGTGTGTGTGTGTGTGTGTGTGTGTGTGTGTGTGTTAATGACTCAGCATGCATGTGGAGTCATAAGAAAGCTTCTTGGGGGTGATTCTCTCCTTTATCCTGGGCTCTATATATCAGATTCATGTTTTCAAACTAGAGTGACAATCTCTTTAGCCACTGTGTTTTTTGTTAACCAGCCATTCCCTGATTGCTGGACTCAGCACATTTTAATGGGCTTCTTGAATAGATCTGACCAGATATCTTAGTACTTGAACATGTCGCTTTCATAGATACTTTAAACAAACAACAGAAATGCTGATGATTTCACCAATTTTTCAGAATTTCTTTTAAAAGAATTATCATCGGTTGTAATACAAAATCCCTCCATGGTTTTTAGGCTTCTGTAGTTAGGAAGGGCAGGAGCACTTTGGGTAACACTTCCATCTTCAGCAGCACAAAGCAGATTGCATGTACTTGTCAGTGAACAGAAAAAAAAGTTGATTTCATTCATAGTTGCCCCACCATCATGTAGCCTGATTGTTTAGCTACTTGTTCTTGTTGTCAAAGATGTCCCTTAAAGACAATTCAACAAGCTGACATTTAAACACTTTATTCCAAAATTATAAGCTTTGCATCAGGTGGCTAGGGTTTGGAAGCAAAAGCCACATTACAGGTGTGTGGTATTTTGTAGGCTTGCATGAACACACTGCTAGACATTCAGGTAGCAGAAAGATTTTTTGGAAATCCTGCTCAGCCCCTGGTGTCTTTTCAGCCCTCTTTTGATCTCTAGTCCAGCTGTTCAATGGAGAAAAATGAAGTTGATGAGGCATCAGTGTGGTTACAGCTGGTGTGAGGAAGGTTGGTATTGTGTTACAAGATAGCACAGGCATTATTTTTACTGATGTGGAATGTTGCCTTGCTGTGCATTTCAACTGTTGTCAGAAAGATTGATTCTTGAATTCTTAAAGAAAAAAAATTATAAGTACTAGCTACTTTGGATATTTACCCAGGGGCATTGCAGCTGCCTGGCATTGCAGTGTGGCAGCTGAGCAGTAATAGCTGCTATTTCTCTGATTTGTTTGTGTCTTTGTCAGCATTTGAGTGGAGGAAAGTTCAAGCCCAGACTGAGTCCCTCACTCCCCAGTGATCTCATCCAGTCCATGGCTTTAAATATTCTCTGCAATACTAATGACTCCCAAATTTATATCTCTGGCCCTGATGTGATTGCTGCACAGTCAACTCATATATCCGGCTGCTTACTAAATAGCTCTGCTTTAATGTCTATGAGGTATATCCAGTTTAACATGAAGAAAACCATACTCTTTATTTGCCCAGCCATATGTGCCTCTGATTACTAACCTAGCCAACTCCCCATTACAGTAAATGGCAACTTATTTACTGTGATTCATCCAGACCTAGCTTCATAGTTATCCTTAAACACTACTTTACCTTGTATTACACATTGCAAGAACTTTACCTTGAAAATACATTTACTACAAAGGTGCTCTTTGGTGCTGCCACCTGAAACCTACACAAATACTAATTATGTGTCAACTATTGTCTCCTAACTTGACAATTTGTTTCTCTTATCCCAACACCACACTTTCTCCTAGTAATTGTAGCACCAATCCATAGTAAATCCTTGCATGAATTATAGGACATAATCTTCTGTTTGTAAGTTATTATAGACTTTAAATTGCCAAGTCCACACCAAACCTAAAACGTCATAAGCAATTCATGTCTCTCATATTTCTTATTTTCTTCCTCGTACTTTCCTCAGTTGATGTCATCAACTCATGTAAATTCATATTCGATGACCTTTATGTTGCTTGTCAAATATTGCAGTCAAGGCCATTTTCTATTTGGATACCTTTGAACTTGCTTTTATCATTTCATATAATATTCTTCGCCCTAATGCTTACGTAGCTGGTTTGGCAACTCCTATATGTTTGCACACCAATGCCCTATTATTGGTAAGCTTTCTAATCATTAGACTGTGTAAATCATACTGCTGCACTTAAGTCTCTGATTTTGCTCTGTTTTTAAAATGGCTTCTACAATAAATACTCTGCTGTCCTTACTGCTCCTGCTTGCAGGCTTTCTTCCACTGGCTACCAGTTCTCTACTACTGAGAGGAATGCATTGTGTACAGAAGTCTCTAATAAGCATTTCTGGAAAGGATAAATACCTACTTGATACTTCTTTCCACCACTTATAAAATAGTGCTTAGGATGTCTGATTTTTTTTCTTTATTCATAATAGAGCTGTAATATCTTTAGTTTTGACTGAAGAGTCTCTGAAAATCTCTCAATTTATCTCTGACTTGAGTAATCATGATTTCTACTAAAAAAGGTCTTAAGGTGGGTCAGCTCAGTCTGCCATATCCAGTTGAGGTAGGTCTGAGTCCCTCATACCAGTATCAAGGCTGAGATAGATGTTTCTCTGTAGGGAATGGGCTCTGAGAGGTCAATTCATGCACCAGGATCATAGTCTGGAGCATATTGCAAGAGGCTCCAGAAACTTCCCACAATGTTTGACTATTGTCTACATTTGGAGGGTTTAGTTCCTTTCCATGAAGGTTCCTTAACTGTCATTTCAGAGTCAGTGAGCTCCCAATAGCTTGGGTCAGCCCTTTCTGTGTCTCCTGCTCATGATTCTGATCCCTTTGTTTATATTCTCTCTCTCTTCTCTCTCTCTCTCTCTCTCTCTCTCTCTCTCTCTCTCTCTCTCTCTCTCTCTCTCTCTCTCTCTCTCTCTCTCTCTCTCCAGCTGAACTGGAGCTAGACCTGGTACTTAACTTAGCTATGAATCTTTGCTTCTGCCTTCATCAGATGCTGGATGAAGGTTCTATAATGGCAATTAGGGTGGTTATTTATTTGATTATAGGGAAAGTCCTGTTTATGCATCTTCACCATTATTTTTGGAGTCCTTGCCAGAGACATCTTGTAGGCTATTTGGTGTTTCTCTAGCACCAGGTTTCTTTCTAACTCCACAGTGGCTCCCTATATGCCCTCCTTAGGAAATGGATTGGGGAATGTGTTGGGGGAGTTTGAAGGAGAGCTGGGGAGAGAGAAGAGAAGGGGAAAATTGGTATATATGGAGAAAACGTTTTATATAAAAGAGAAAGAAGGAAAGGAAGGAAGGAAGAAAGGAAGGAAGAAAGGAAGGAAGGAAGGAAGGAAGGAAGGAAGGAAAGAAGGAAGGAAGGAGAAAAAGAGAAGAAAAGAAAAGACCAGGTCTTAATTTTGTTTTATGTTGTTTGGGTGGTCTTCCCAAACACCGTTTGGTTTCCCTCAAGTCTCAGATAACTTCAATACCTGCAATTTATCTATCTTTTCCAAACAATCCCCCTGTCCTAATTACTAAAATTATTCTTCTTTAGATGAAAATCTCACGATATAGCTTTGAACGGCTAGGAACTTGCTAAGCAGACAAGGATGACCTCAATCAACAGAAATCCACCTTCCTCTGCTTCAAGATGGTGGGATTATAGGCAAGAGCTATCATTGCCAGTCTCAGAAATAGTATTCTTTTGTCTTACATTGTCGATGTGTTTTCAAAATAATGACCATGGCTTCTGTAACACTCTAAAAATGCCTTGCCTCTGCTACTTACTCCATGACATCTATTACTTTGTGCCTTGGCCTTTTTCAGATCTCAAGTTAAATTTAACTATCATATTAGTTAAAATACAAACCTGACTAACAATTGACTTTCAGGAGGATAGGCTGGTACAGTTTGATTATAGCATTGAATTGGATATCAATGAAGGCACAGCTTCCTCTGTGGCTTGCATTGGCACACAATTTTACTCCAAAAATTTTCAAATATGTTAAGATGATTATTTCCTCTAAGCACTCAAGGGTATCCAGAGCCCCAAGGCTAATCACTTCTGACAAGATTGTTAAACCCATGGTGTCCCACAAGAACTGCAATTTACAATATGTACTAGGTCAAGTATTAAGAATTATTCTGGTTAAGCAGTGTTAAATACAACTTAATCTATAGTTGTGGAAATATGTGATTATATTAAGTTGATTTTTGTTTCTTTTTATCATAACTAGTTTGCTTCTGCCTAATAATGTGCTATGTAACCTATCAGGAACCAAAGACAAGCACAACTAAGCAACTTATCAAGCTCAGCAAACATTAATTTAAAGTGTTAACAACCCATAGTGGGACCAGCAGGCACAAATTAAATTAAATTGATAGACCACTTGCTTGAGAATAAAATCATCAAAGGAAACCTCATCTTCTAATGGGGCTGCCATGGCTGGATACCAGCTGTCTGAGTCTAGCTGTGTTCACTTGCCCTTCTGTTGTCTTCTTTGTGTTTGATAATATGGCAAACGATAGGGCTGTTGCCTGAAAGTGACTTCAAAGTCCCACCTGTAGGCCTTATTTTAGTGTATACAGGTTAATCTGGCAGCCGTACTGTTCCTCTAATAGAGCCTGGAGCCATCTAGTAATTTCCCTTTGGGTGCCACATACTATGTGTTGTTTACTGCCCACATGTCTGTCTTCCAGGATATGACAGTCTGTGATGAGGTCAGTGTTCTGTTGTTAGTAATGCTGTCATGCTATGTTAGTGTTTATGGAATTAGTTTTTGCTTGCAGCCATTGTTTTTGAAGCATTGTTTAATCCAAATAAGAGCATTATGTTGACTAAAGATTTGTGAGTTACAATTTACAACCTAATGTCACCTTACAAGGAGAAAAAGCATGTTAGACAAGCTATTGTTCATGCATAAATTAATCCTAAGAGAAAATAATTATTTGACCTCTACCTCATAATTCTTATGTTTGTTAATTCTCTTAGTAAAACGTCTGTGATGATGCCTATTCATTCATTTTTCTCAAGATGTGTGAATAAGTGTGCACCATTGCCTCATTAACTTTTGCTCATGGCCTTTGTTCTGCTCAGTTTATTTATTATGCTGTTGCTTTTTATTCTATAATGACCCTCCCCACCTTTTTCTCAAGATAATTTCATCTGTATTCTGGGGAAATTAAAATCTCAGACACTAATATTATTGTACTCCTTTACTTTTTGAACACATTCTGTGGTCTAGGTATAATACCACTTACTGTTACTGGGAATCTCCCTCAAACTTCAGGAAAAGCTTTCAAGGATATATTTTCAAGATATATATTTTAAAATTCTCTCTCAAATGAAAAAAATAGAATTCCAACAGATAAACAAACATGCCTAAACCAATTCTATAATGGAAGAAAATTGAGAGTATAACTTAGGGATTCCTGACCTTAAAGTACTTGTTCTTTCCATTGCATACAAAGAAAATAAAGAGGTTTAATGAAGGGTTCTAGAAATTATCAACCTTCTTCCTACTTGCTGTAACTTTGGAGTTTCCTTGTTAAGCTACAGGTTTCCAGCTCTTGGCTATTTTCTTTTGTCATCTTATTCTTATCTATTGTGTTAATGTCATGAAAGCTCTAAGAAATAGATTAATGGATTTGTGTCTTTTTACAACGTTGGATTTTATTGAAAAACAGTAAGTTCACAAAGAGTTGTTTTATTTTGATAATTTGTCAGATAATTTGGGCAATTGTCTGAGGCTAATGTAGATTATGTGATATTTCAACTGTAATTAATAATATTAACCCTTATATAGGAGAATGCATATTAAATGTGTGTGTGTGTGTGTGTGTGTGTGTGTGTGTGTGTGTGTTCCTTTGTGTAGTTTGATGAGGAACCCAAGTTACAGAAGCCATAATGGAGTATAAGAGATTTCAAAACTGAGTTGATAGAAATGCATGCATAGCTATAGTGATAAAAATAATGATCCCAAAGATCTTTTCATGGAAGAAACTGATAATGAGGCTATAGAAGAGTCAGCATTGAGAGCTCAGGGAAAGTGATGAGAGAAGCTTCCAGGTAAAAGAGCACTATTAGGTTGAGGCAAGAATAGCAGGCTAGGTCCAGATCAGTGAACAGGTAAAAGTAAGATGTGTCAACAGTAGAGGATACGTCCAAATGTATTCACTAGTAATATTTTTTGTCTTGTGTACCTTTACACACACACACACACACACACACACACACACACACACACACACACACTAGATATCTCATGAAAAGTTGGTGATGTGGTTATGTCATTGTAGTGATAGGTGCCCACCACTATGGGGTCTAGGTGAGAGAGTTACACCTTTTTTACTTTGCTGTGTCTGATGAGTTTGGGGGCATGATTTTTATATGCTCATATACTTCTGCAGTCTTAGTTTAATTGAATAACATCATATGGTGGCACTCTTTATCAGTTTACAATGGAGTGAAAACATCATCCTCCATCATCATAGTGCAGTTGTTTATTAACTAGAGTGTTTCAGGGCAAAGCACAGCCTTAAAGGCCATTGTTTTACATGCTAAATGGTAACTCAGAATAGTGCACTGGAATAATACTAAACTTCTCCTAAGGAGACTCACAGGACTGTATTTTCATTAAGGATGGGCAACAAAGACAGAATTAAGTAAGAGTTCATCAAAACTCAATTTGGTGGGACAAATGATTTTATTCTTTATTCAGCTCATTTATCAAAGCTTGGGTATGGGGTTACTTATAGCAGAATGGAAACTCCAAAACAACCTAGTCACATTCCATCATAGTTAATGTCTTCATGGAAACTAAACCATAAGCCTCACTTTCAATTAACCTTTTCTTTTCATATAGTCAAACATCTTACAGGACCACATTAAAGTAAGGGAAGGAGTTATAGATAACCTGAATCCCAGGTAGGGTTCTTATGACTTTCCTCAGGAGTGGAAGTATTTATTACTACTATTTCTAGACCTGACTACATTATATTTTTCTGCTTTAGTTGACAGAATTACTATATCCAAAGTCCAAAATGGCATCATGTTAAAAGTTGGAATCATTAATATAACAGTATCATATGGTATATTTTTACACCAGTAGAGAATTATTTCTTTGTTTAGTATGTTAGAGAGGATAAATAGTGGATAGAGAAAGCTTCATGTTTTATGTGTCTCTGATTCATGAATTTTTCTTATTAATATAGTATCACCTATAGCTTCTAATCTAGCACTGAAAATGTATACATCCCCAGAAGCGAGTGGTTTATCTTATAAAATGATGCCTTTCATTTGTTGTTGAATTTTACTTATATCCATTCAATCAGAGCATAAATTATTTGAGATGGATCGTATTGGCACTTATTTCACCTTTTCCTGTTGTATCAGCAGAACTGACATGCTAATCAATAGATTTTACCAAATTTTGATTAAATGAATTGCTGTATTTATCTTATAAATAGACAAACAAATAAAGCAGAAAATGAAGATTTACCCCATAAATTGGTGAACTACCTTAATGTAATTTAATCACTAATTTGAACGTACTGAAATCAGGTTATAAGTCAATTTATAAAGAGGGAAGATGTGTTTCTATTATTTTTCAGAAAATTTTACTACTATCTTTTCTGGATACCTGGACTAGATTTTTAAAGTAAAACATTGTAGCAGCAAATTGTAAGTCTTGGGAGCTTCCTGGGGGATAGGAATAAGCAAAAGAGAAGAAAAGGCCAGCCATTTGAGTTACACAAAAGTCAGCTATATGGCAAGAAAAAAATAGCAGCCACATGGAGGGAAAAATGGCTTCAGCTAAACAGAAAAAAAGCTATGATATCAGAAAAATTGCTTAGGATCTGGCAAGCACTGGGAAGGAGATAAGAAAGACAAACAAGAAGTTATACATTTCATCAGGACGCAGAAAGGCATACAGACTCAATAGAGCCTCACAGAGCAATGGCATCTGCCTTGGGGGAGACAATTCTAAGAAGGAAAAGTATGTTATCTCATTAAAGGAATAGTTATTTTCCTACATGTTTTGCATTCTTAAGGTTGATCTGCTTTAATAAGGTGTGATCTGTTGCCCAACTGGAATGCTAGGTTTCTACTCAAACAGATAGTTCATTCTTAGAAATCAAAAATTTTCTGTTAGTGGGCCTTTGCCATCATCATAACAGTAGTTGAGGAATGTAGCACTAGCCATCAAAACTGCATTTTATAATAAAGAATTTTATTGTAAATTTTAGAAAAAAGCACAAATTGATTTTTGAATCAACTCATACAATATACTGAAACTTGCCTTTATTAATCATCCCGTACATGTCTTTTGAGCACTCATATTTTACTCACTATATAAAACACTAAAGAGATTAGAGAAATTATTATTTTGAAATAGCACAATCTGTATTCTCAATGGGTTTGCAATTATGGAAAAGATAGAACATGTGAATTTAAAAATGCAATAATGCCTCTTAATGGACAGACAGTTATAAAGAGACCATGTTTATCTAGAAGATTTGGGGGGGGAAAGGCAATCATGAAAGATACAGAAGGATAGATTAGTATTTAAGACATGACAATATGGTATTCTAGAGAGAAAAAAGAATAAGCATTCTAAAAATAACAAGAGAATAGTGAATCTGTGAAGCTGTAAATGTTTAGTATGCATCAAGAAGAGTCTCTTGAGGACAGTCTCAGACTTTAAAGAAAAATGAAATTAATTTGGATTGGGTCATACTACCTTTTTGGTTATGAATATTCATTGATCCACCATGAGTTATGTTAGCTTTGTGATATTTAAGAAATGTGAGCAAGTCTAGTCAAGAAGAGCAATACTAAATGCTTTACCTGCAGTTGACCACATAGATATGAGTGAGCCATGCAAAGATCATTGAAATGTCATCCATGTTTAATGATACACTGAGCTTTCTTGATAATGCCACAGTAATAATACATGTTTGTTATTTTAAGCTACTCTCTTAGTTTGTGTTCTATTGCTCCGAAGAGACACCATGGCCAAGGCAACTTATAAAAGAAAACATTTAATTGAAAGCTTGCTTACAGTTTCAGAGGATTAGTCTATGATTATCAAGATAGGTACAAAGGAGCAGGCAGACAGGGTGCTGAAGCAGTAGCTGAGAGCTTACACTGTATTTTCAGGCAGGAAGGAAGGAGATAGTAGGCCTGTTGAAATGTCAAAACCATGCCTGGTGACACACTCCTCAAACAAGGTCTCCCAATCCTCCCAAACAGTTCCACTCACTTAGGACCAAACATTCAAAAGTATGAACCTATAGAGCTCTGCCACCCTCATTCAAACCACCACAGCTAAGATATGCCATATTCTAGAACTCTGACACATATAACTACCTAGAATACACAGGACCTCTTGTGTCAAAAACTGAAACAAAACAAAAAGAAAAAAAGGAGAACTGATATTACTATATTTCTATATGTTCACATTTGTATAATATAACATTATGTCATTAAAAACTATAGAAATGTGAAGAAATTTCTTGTTACAAACTTCACTCTAAATTTATATTATACTTCATTGTGTGGACATAGTTAAATAGAGAAATGTAGGTGTGGACACTATAAAGCGTTCTCACACATCTCAAAAATAAAGTGATCTCAGATTTATTTTTCTTTAGCTATTTTAACTGATAATTTTAAGTAAAATAGACACAAAAGGTGATAACAGCATACAGAAAACACACCTCATGTTGTAATTACAGGATTTGATTTTTTCTTTTCTTTTTCTCCTGTATTTGAATGATATGAGCAGTATTCAAAGTACCTAAGAACAAATGTAAAGTTTGGCCATGAATTACTTCAGTGCTTAACATGGCTATCCTCTGTTTATTGGCATGTATTTCTTTGCTATGTACTGACAGCAGACGTAATATAACAGCATTGGAAAGAAAATTAGATTGGACTAGCAAGTTTGTTTGAATTGTGACTGATTCTATTGTTTAGAGGTATATATTTTTTTTTCCTGTCCTTCTGGCTGTTCTGTTGCTAATTTGGTTTCAGAATTTTTCTAATTTTTAATAATACTTGTATTCTGATGTCTTGTGATCCACTTTCATTTTATGAAAGAAAAAAATTGAAAAAGTGCTTGAATCTTTTTAAAAAGATTCTTTATGGGAGATTATTTGTTAAATAGTTTGCATTTTTGTGTTTTGATATGTTTTGTGTATATGTGTGTGAGGTGGGAGGGACACATGTAATGGCATATATGTGGAGTTCAGAGGAGAACCTTATGGAGTGAAGTCTCTCCTAACAACTTTATATATATTCAAAGCCTCAATCTTGTGTTGTTGGATGGTGTTATTTCCTTCTAATCTATCTTGTTGGTCTTCTAAGTAATCTTTTTAAACTATTCTCAAATGATAAGAGAAAAATGATAGCAATGAATTAAATAGCAATCTAAGAGCAGTTTATCCAATGAAGTTACAATTGTTCTGTTTACCAAAAAAATGTAAAATTTAGCTTGTTTCTTCCACTTGATATAATGAAGAAAATATTTCTTTAGTTTTCTCACATATGTCTTAGTAAACAAGTAATGGTTAAGGGAAATAATGGTTGGGTAGATAGGAAGAAAGATAGGAAGAAAGAAGAGAATGGTATGCTGCTGAGCTTTAACCATCAACTTGATATAACCTAGAATTATCTAGGAAAAAAATATTAATGAGAAATTATTTAGATGAAGTTGTCTAGTGAGAATGCCATGCCTACCATGGAATGGCTTGTTGGTAAATTGAAGCATCAAGACCCAGTAAACTGAGGGCAGCAGCTTTCTGCAAGTATGGAGATCCTAAACAATACAAGAGAAGAAAGACGGCTGAGTTCAAGCACATAAACAAAAATGTATGTATTTATACTCCCTCTACTCCTCACTGATGATTTGAAGATTTTTAGTTCCTATCTTGGTTTTCCTACAATCATGGACTGTAATGTAGATTCATAAGCTAAATAAGCCCTTTCTCCTCTAAGTTAATTTTGTCATGGTGATTGTTGCAACATCTGAAATGACACCAGAACAAATTAAAAGAGGGAAAAAGTCTGAATAGTTGGAGATATATTTCTGGAAGCAATAATACTTTAAAAATCACAATAGGCCTACAGTTTAATGCACAGTATTTACATTGCTGCTATATTTATATTTATACCATATAAGTTTTATATTTATAACGTAAGAATACATACTATCATGTATACCTGATGAATCTCTTAGGGCAATCTCATTGAGAAAATATTAACTCAAGTCAAAAATTTGAATGGAGTGCAACAATTGAATATGTCTGTATTTGACAATTAGACTTCTATTGTTCCTAATGAAACTGACCATTCATTAAATTCGTAAGTGTAATGTGCTTTGGTAAGATACTTTGTTTAAATTTAGTTTTCTGTATTTATGAAAAAACGAAGTTACTTTTATAAGAACTGGGCTGCCATGTGATATCATTCCAAAGGTTATCTCTAATATTAGTATGTAAATATTACAAAGAAATCTAAGATTTGACCTATATTTATAAACCTTGACCTCTCAAAAATCAGTAGAAAACATGCTTATCAAAGTCCAATCTCTTTCTTGTAGCAGTGATTCTAGAATGCTTACCTTCTGGAAAGGACCCACTATCATGGTAGTTTTAAATGATATATCAACAAATTCTAGAATCACCAAATGCTCTTCATTGCTGGCTCACAGTTGCCTGTAACTTCTATTCCGGGGATCTGATACTCTCTTCTGACCTCCACAGGGACCAGGCACCCACATGGCAACAAGACATATATTCAAGGAAAAACATTAATATAATACAAGGAAATAAATTGTAACTTTTTAAAAATATTCTGATTAATAAGAACCAGAAGAAAAAGAATGTCAGATGTCAAAATTTTCAAGAAGTCAGGACGATGCTTATTCAAATCTTACTTAAATTTTTCAAAATTTGTCTAGTTCTAAAGAATTCTATTAAATTAACATTGAATTTTTCAACTGTGTTTCCAAACTTCATGAAAATCTTTCACTATCAATATGCCTTATGTCATCAGAAGTTCTAACAAAAGCAGGAAAGTTAGCAGAAACCACATGGGACAACATAAATAAATTCTGAAAAGCTATATCCTGAAATGGAAAATGTGTGAATAATAAAACCGGAAGACTTGTTTCCATCCCACTTCTATCCTCACTGGCCATTTTTAGACATTTCTAGAAAATGTCTTTAGTCTATCCTTTTACAGAAAACAAATGGTCTGATGAAATATGGTAATTCCATACCATAAAATACGGTGTGTGTTTCCAATCTTAATGTCTTACAAAGATTAAATTTATACTTAGAGGCCTATCCTACAATAAATATACTTAATGTCTTGTCAATAAAATTAAGCAAAATAGAGCATATTCATATATAATGATATGTTGAAATGGCACATAGCCTACTTTGTTTTAAACCCTGGCCAGATCCAATGAATACATGTTGCCAATCACTGAATGCATTAAAGTTAAATACTTTTTGTAAATACATTTATTGTTCGTAAATAACTTCCCTAACTATTAAATTATAATGGTATTACTAATTTCTTTCTTTGAAATAATTTTATAGTATTTTGACAATTACAAGTTTAAAAAATAGTATAACAATTATTTCCAGAATATTGGAACAGTGCATTACTCTATATTTTAAGGATGATTTGATGGCTTAAGGAAGAACCTCTTGATTTTGGTTTGCTGTGGGGGAGCAAAGATCTTGGCAGTGTTTATTCTTATAGGATTTTAAGGTGGGAGAAGTGATTACTCATTTTGTATTTAATTGATGAACTAATTCATCCTAATTTTGTTTTTTGTATATCCACTGCACATTTGCTGTTCTTTACATTTCTGTATGCTGAGCCTATGAAGGGATTCATAGATTACTCTTGACTGTGACCCACTCTGATAGTCAAGGCTAAACCTTAATCTGCCTCGTGTGTTAAGTCTCTATGTTGTTGGAATATTTCTGTTTACCAGATAATTGTAATCTTTGTATAATCCAAGCCTAAATTATAGGTAATGAAGCTACTTTTATGACATGGTTATCACATGACATGACTTTTAATCTTAGAAATATTTAACACTGTTGAGGAGTCAGATTATACCTGGAGAAGGAATCTCTAAGTGTTATAAGATATTTAGCAATAGCCTTTGTCAAAAACCATTTCCCACCAATTGTCACAACCTTGCTTGAGAACATATGGCATGAAAGTTAGTAGTAACACAGATTTTATGTAATGATGGACAGCCAAGAAATGTAAATATCTTCTTCAGAAATATAACTATAAATAAACCAACTTAGTATAATCTGGAAAGACACTACATTGCACTATGGAACTATTAGTTTCTTTTCATGTTATCTCATGCCAAGCAAATAATTTTAAATGTATTTATTCTTGTTGGTAACATGATGCCATTCATCTGATCCACAATTAACTTTCAATAACATTTTAGAATAGCTAAGTTTACAATTTTTTATTTCATGATGACATTTTATATGCTATTAGAAAAAATAAAATTGATATATTTTAGTAAGTTTGCATACTTTCACATTGCTGCAGAAGATGCTATTCCTTCGAGGACATATAATTTCTTGGAAGTAACTATTGTCCAAGAAAGCTAATTAGTAACTATTAGGTTTTGGTTTTTTTTCCCTTGTATATAGACAGAAGTGAAAACAGTAATTGGCATGCTCACCTTCTTGATTATAGTTCTTATATCAATCAACATCCATTTCCTAGAGTTCATCATAATTTCTCTAGATAATTATGCATTGTTTCCTTTTTCTCACCAGTTTTTAACTTTAGCTTTGAGTACACACATCAATTTAATTTAAATGCTTAAAATCAGACATGCAATCAGTTAGAATTCATCCAAACTGCATTTATGCAAAATCACTAGTGAGATTTTAAGAGTTTTAAGAATGGAATTTAAAACATTAAAAATATTATTTACTTTATATGTACACATGATATCTGTTGTTTACTTTCCATGTTGTTCTTTTTCTTTTTATATGTATCTATTGACTTATCATTTTGTCAGAATTTGAGGTTAGTGAGTATTTGAATGAATTGTGGAATTTGCCATGTGAAACTAGCAGGGACATACACAAAGAAGCTAGAGTTGGTTATGGAGATACATATGAAAAATAGAGAAATAACATAAAAATATTGAGTTTGTTGCTGATTATTTTCCTTTTATATTCTTTATTCTTTTTTAAAGTAACAAAAATAGTACTTTTAATTTCTTGCCTGGGTATTTACTGGGATGTTGTAAATGGACTAAAAATAAATTCTATCACTCAAGCATTAATTCATAATAAATGCTTCAAGGTAAGAAAAATTTTAAGCTGTGATATTCAGTTGGATATGTTCTATTTAACAAGGAACTAAGAGAATACTTAACAGTTTTCACAGTGTTTTAGGTAATCATGACTTTGTTTGTTTTAAAAAATACACTTGGGAATCAAATTTTTATTACTGTGAATAATACTGGGATTAACAGAACTGGATCTCATAACAAAGCAAAGTGACATTAGCCTGAAGTAAAAACTGAGAAGATAACTTTCTCAGGTTTTAGGGACCACAATTACTCACCCAATGTAACTCAGTTTTTGAAATAAAAATATTGATAAATAATTAAACTGGTTTTCATGGATAAGATTACTGAACTCATTCATAAAAACTTATTTCTTCAGAGTAGGAAATAGGGCTCTACTGAAAAGCACTTGCTGTGCAAACATAAGGAATGGAGTTCAAAGCCTAGCTCCTACAGAAAAGCTGGGACAGAGAAAGAAAGAATTCTGAGGCTTGTTGGCTGCCAGGATCAGAGCAAAACAAAACAAAAACTCTGTACCTCTAGGCTCATGGAGAAACTTTGTCTCTAAAAACATAAGATGAAGAGTGACTGATAAAATGGAAATCTGACACTCTTCTCTGACCTCTATGTGCATAGGAATGCTCACCATACAACATGTACATATCATATGCCCCATTCATATGTATCTTACAAACAAAATATTCTTTGATATCTATTTCTTATAAAAATGAACTTATTATCCTAACTTTAGATATTATTAGATGACATGGCAGTCATATATTTGCTTAGCATCATAACTGGAGAATCTTCTTAGAGTCATGGATAGCCACTTATATTCCAGATTTAATCCATTAGTGAATTGCCTATTGAAATCTACCAAATAAGTACTTAAAGGGGGAAAAAAATCTTACCATTTCTCCCACCACTAATATGGCCTTTTGTGAGCTGCTTCAAGATCCTTCTGCTTGCCTGTCAACCTGCCTCCCCATTTTGCTCTATGGTTTTGATTCACCTCAGTCATGCTAGACTCAAACATCAAGATACCCTGAAGACTTTGGCATTTAAATGCCAATGCAGTCACTTATCTTCACAAAACCCTCAAAGACATTGTGTAGTGATTAGAATAAAATTTAAGTCATTTCAATTTTTTTTAAAAGTCCTACCTACATTGGTTCATGACTATTTCTGAACCTTTTTAAAAACCTCAAATATGCCATGTGTATTCCTGTTTTGTTCTCAGTTTTTCCCCCACACAGCTCATCTCCTTTCTCAAAGCTGTCTCAAATGATCTTCATTCAGGACACTCTTTTTTGACTGTTCCCTAAAATAGCACTTGTGTCCATCTCTATCTCACTAGTGGCATCATTTTTTATGATACCTATTATTCATATGCATTGTATTATGTATGTATTTATGTAAATCTTTATTTGTATCTTACTTTTTCAAAGATTTGTTCCCTGTAGGCAGATATCTTGTTTCTCTCTGCCTGTAGTAGGAGGTTTCTGTCCCGGACTTTTGGGACAAGCCTCAAGGTTTAGGCCCGCAGACCCACAGACCCACAGAGACACACAGATGCTTAAAATAATTTTTGGCTGATTGGCCTAAGGCCCAGGCATATAACTTTCTAACTCTCTTCCCTTAATCTAACCCATGACTCTTATCCTGTTCAGCCATGCGGCTCAGTACCTTTCCTCAGAGAAGCATAATTGTCCTCTGTTTCTTCTGGCTTCTCTCTGGCATTCTTCTCTGTTCTTCCAGTTCCCAGAGTTCTCCTAGCCTGGTAGCCCCACCTACACTTCCTGTCTGCCTTTGGCCAATCAGTGCTTTTTGTTAAACTCATAGGTGGGGAGAATTATTTACAATGGAACAACACAATCCCCTACATCTACCCTTGTAACTAGAGCTTCTTTCAGCCAAGAGAAGATGCTTAAGAAAGACTTATTGAATGAGTGAATGAATGGATATGTTTGTTTTATTTTCATTGTAAGCTAGACTTATGAAGCTGAGCATAAAATTAAGTATAAAATATAGTCAGATGGATTTTCTAGTTGTTCCTGAACAAATATGTTTTGGTAAATATATTATTAGTTGTGTCATTTGACATGACTCTTATTATTCTGTATGTGTTGTTAGTGTATTCTACCCTTCCTGGAATTTGGTGCTCATTAGCTTTTCTATTATTTTATCCTTGAGACTTCTGAGGCTTTATAGCTATTGTGAGTCACTACCATTATTATTTGAAATGTAAAGGGGAAAATAAATCAAATTCAGAATATTAAAAACAAATGACAAATAAAGCACCCTTTCTCTGCCAAATAGATTTCCAATGTAACATGCTGATATGTTCTTTTGTCCATCCATTTCTTTTCCATGGGCCATGACACTCTGCATCCAGCCTATACACAATCTGAATCCCATCATTAGAAATTATCATTCAGCTAATCAAGTCCAAAGAAAGCAGAGCTGAAAATCTACTAGATTCATTAAGAACTCAAACTCTACCGATGGCCCAAATTCTCTTAGTTGCTAAGAAAACAGTTATTTGTCAATTCTTTTAGGGTTAAAATAAGTCATTAAAATGATCCATTGTAAAATAGAGTTGGTGTAATTGCCTCAAATATACTTAATTGTGAATAATTTTGCTACCAGTTTGAGATGATGAAACTAAAATAAGTTTATAAAGAAATTACTCAAATACTAGACTTATCAGAGCATGTCAAAAATATGCTCTCATTTATATACATCTTTGTGGATAACTCTCAACACAACCTTTAACTCATTTTTTGTATGTATGTGCATATGTATGTGTGCACATGGATGTGCATGTGTATATTCATGTGAAGGCCTGAGTTGACCATAAAGTGTCTTTCTTGATCATTTTCTACCTTTTTTGAGACGCAATCTTTCACTGGGTCTAGAGCTCACTTAATAACTCTTCTGGCTGGACAGTGAGCTCCAGGGGTACTCTTGCCACTGCCTTCCCATCACTGAACTAACAAGTACTTTCTCTTGCACCTGACTTTCTATAGAGGTGCTGTTGATCAAAACTAGAGTGCCTATATTTGTTCAGCTAGCACTTTACCCATTGAGCCATTTCTCCTTATCTCTTTTAATTATAACTTAGTGCTTATTATTTTAGTCCCTTGATAAATACTCATCAAATTGAATAATTAATATGAATATGAGGGTTGAAGACTTTGTGAATGAGAAACTCCAATTTTTCAATTTAATCTTTCAGTCATTTCATAATCACAGTACATTGTGTGACATATTTAAAGCTATTCAAAATTGGTTTGTAGATTGAATTCTTAAAAATAAATAATTTACCTGCCTTGTAAAGCACTGTGTGAAGAATGAATGATTTTTAAATTCAGAGTCTAAAGTACTTTGAACCTTTATTTAAATATTCAGCTCATTATTTCAAAATTAATATTTTGTTTATGAGGGTACAAAGAATTCTAAGTGCTAGTATCCCAAATATTGACAGATATTATTAGAGCATATTCATTTTACCTCAACGCTACATAATTATTTAATCTATTTTTGTTACATTTCTACATGAACCCATATGGAAAATCTATTTGTGTCATACTTTACATATAAGGAGACTGAATCCACAAGATGTCAAATATATTATCCACCTCATCAAAGCAATAGGCAAAATTAGGAATTATTAAGCCCATGTGCATGTTCTTCCCTACTCTACCAAAACACTTTTAGGAAACACATTATAGAAATAGAAAAATTTTGTGGTAGGATCTATATAGGAATGCAAGAAATATTGAATATGTTTGGTAATATTGAGGGACTAGAAAGGCAAATGTTACACAGAGAAAAGTATGTTTAATCTAGGTACTTTGCATTTCAGTGTTCTGTAAAAGCCTTAGAAAGAATCAAGAAACCTTGTCATGTTATTCTGCTTTAATGTCTTCTGTATGGAGGAGAAAGGATTCAAATTTTCACTGTTGCATTAATCAAATGCAGAAGAAATGAACAAATAAGAAAGCTCTGAATTGTCAGACATGGTGGTGCACACCTTTAATGCAAGTAAAGTAAGTTTCTGGACAGCCTGTTACATAGACACTGCGCTGTTACATAAACAAATTCTGTCTCAAAACAAAACAACAGAGCACTGAATAGTTAAGGAATAGTAACACAGATTAGTAGCTAATTCTGTAGACACTTTTAATTACTGACTTCTATATGTTTCTCTAACTGGTCCTAAGCAAACAAATTGAATTACCTTAAAATTCTACCTTTTTTTACAGAACCAGTCTGTCAACTGAGACATTTTAGGAGGAGAGGTCCATCTTAATTTTAATGACTATATTAAGTTTAATGTTGTTGATATAATATTCTAAAGAATACAATTAGGGCCTGAAAATAATTTTGTTGCTACATAGAAAGCTCTATGTAATGCATGGCTCATAAAAGAAACAGTTCTATTATAATTGTACTTTGAGGAGATCAAATAAAATTATGATTTAAAAATTAGACTATGTTTCATATCACTACTGTTGGATATTGTCTTATTTTCCTGTGATTTTAGTAAGTGGTTGAATTTTACATGTTTTTATTATGTAACTGAAGGTTACACAGATATGTTGTCTTGACTGCTATCAGAACTAGAAGATCTATTTCTATCTTTGCAAATAGAGAAAATCAATGCTTGTCTAGGTTCCATTTCTACTGGCCCTTAGAACTCCTGTCTTTCCCACAGTTCTACCATCTCCCAATTCAACTTAATTAAACTAGTGCATATTAAGCATCACAAAATGCCAGAAACATAATACACCAGAAGGTTCATTCTGTGAATGTTCTTCATTTGTGAAACTAATTTTATTAGACTCAAAATACCAGGAAACTGACTTACATTCTAACCTTAGTGACCACCTCCTATTCACAGTCAGATTAGCAGTTCATCTGTTGTGCTATCTGAAAAGTTTCGTTTAAATTTAGTGAAGAAAGGTAAATCATGAGAGGAATGTTTCAAAATGATATCTGTCATAACATAACACCAAAATGTGACGATTTCAGATTATGACAGATTGCACCGCAACAGCTCTCTGCTTGGTGTTGTTTGCAACAATCTGCTTGCAAGTTTTCACTGTTTAGCAGATTGCACACACCTTGAGGGGAAACTACAGGACAGACTTTTCAAAGAGCACAGAGCAAAATGTTAAGAAAAGATCTACCGAAGAGCCTAGCTTACATTGCCTTGTTATTGGTGAAGCATTTGACCTTTTTGCACCACAGATGCTTGGACTTCAGAACAAATGAGTTTAATTAGTCCAAGATATTTTATTATTAAACTGTAGATCAATGCGAGTTATAGTGAATCTGCTAGAATTCCAAACAATCAAATCACAGTATTTGGCACAGTTATAATATTATTATTACAAGTATATGTACACACTATAAAATAATATAGTACAGCCACTATAAAAAGAAATTTTGGGGTTGCTCAAAGAACTCAAAATACATCTGTCATGTGATTCAGCTACACCAAGAGCATCACATACTTACATCTTTTTTATTGTGGTACTATTAATCACAATACACAGGATATACAATCAGATGTAGTGCTCACTAATAGAAAATAGTTAAAGAGAATATGAAACAAGCACAATGGAAAAAATCATGAAATAATGTTACTTTCAAGAAAATATATGGTCCTGGAAAATATAATAGTGGGTGAAATTGTCCAGCTACAGGAAAAAAAAATGTGTGTATTCTGTCACATGTAGGAAGAAAATAAAACAGATAAAGGAACAAGTGACAGGATAACATTACCTGAAAATGGAAAGCATTTAGAGAAGGGGAAGAAGATAGCAAAAGAGGGGTTAGGAAGGATATACACGATTAAAGCATAATGTGTATATGTATGGCAATGCCTTAGTCAGATCCATTAATTTGTAAAAGTTAATATGATTAAATAATTATAACCAAAATTAAGAATGAATTAATAAATTAAAACTAAGCAAGGTGTGGTGTTGACAACATGAAATTCCAATACAAAATGCCCTGCCTATACAATGACATTAATATTATGTAAATATTTGAGTTAGGAATGTGGCTTTACCACAAAAAATAAATGCTTAAGAAACATAATTCTCTTTAACTCTAAAACCCTATGATTCTATGACATGTTTGAATAATAATGGAACTCCAAAATATGAAAAGTCAAGGTTGCCACATTATGCTAAAAGTCACATAGGCTAAGGTAAAAATTTACAAAGGTATTATATATTTCTGAACACATGTGATACGTATAAATTTTAACTTCTTTCTGTGTGGATTTGACTCTCTATTCACAGTAGTGTGGGATATGTTTGTACAAGGGACATTTTTCTCAACTGCTTTTAAAATAAACTATAACACTATCTACTGCTACCTATGCAGTCATGAGCTTTATGAACTGAGTAAATTTACTAAATAAACTTTTGTGATATATATTTATACATAATATATATGTATATATACATATATTTACATACTATATTTGGTAAATCATCTTGTGTGTGGTGTTCAAGATCACTGAGAAGTTGTCTCTGAAAGCAGGGTTGCCTCCTTCCTACATCGAACCCAAGCATGGTTGTCTCAGAGTGTCTTTCAAGGCCCCTTGTCTGGAAATGGACTGTCTCCACTCCCCAGTATAGTGACAGAGAGTGCGAAACAGCCCACTTATAAAATACTGTATCTTTGAGAACAGGTATAAAGTAATCAATTTTCAACAGATGTTACTATCACATCCCAGCATACAAATGCACTTGTATAGGGTAAGTCTTGTTAGGCACTCTCTCCACTATTGCTTGGTGTCTTAGACTATGTTCCTGGTACATGAACTGACATCTTAGAGTCCATTCCTACAGAAGAACACCTAACTTAAAACTTGATACTGGGATGAGGAACTTGGGCCTACCTCAACTGAATATGCCAAACTCAACTGACCCACCTTGGGATTCCTTGCCCTCTGAGGAAGGCATAGGAGGATGGAGTTGGGGGAGGCTGAGGGAGGGATTTGGAGGAGGGAAGAGAACAGGAGCATTAGTAGATATGGAGAAAAACGTTTTAAGTAAATTTAATCATTTTTAAGTACCTGTAGTGGGAAAGAAATGATGGGAGTGTAGTAAGAGGCTTCTGGCCCAGACTTTCGGACCTAGCCTCAAGGTTTAGATCCACAGACCCACAGACCCACAGAGACACACAGATGCTTTCAATAGTTTTAAGCTGATCATCCTAAGACCCAGGCATATAACTTTCTAACTCTTTACCCTTAATCTAACCCGTGACTCTTATCCTGTTCAGCCATGCGGCTCAGTACCTTTCCTCAGAGAAGCATAATTGTCCTCTGTTTCTTCTGGTTTCTCTCTGGCATTCTGCTCTGTTCTTCCAGTTCCCAGAGTTCTCCTAGCCTGGTAGCCCCACCTACACTTCCTGTCTGCCTTTGGCCAATCATCGCTTCTTATTAAACTCATAGGTGGGGACAATTATTTACAATGGAACAACATAATCCCCCTACATGGGAGTTAAGCCATGGGTGTTCTGTCGTGGGGTGCTTAGTCATGGAAAAAATGTTCTGTTGGGAACTTCTTGCCTCAGCTTCCCCAGTTGCATTCTGCTGGATGTTGTAAATACCGAATTGATGAGATTATCAAATTTATCTGGGTTCTTTTACTCAGAAGCTTCATATGCTCTGCTTAGAATTCTATTTAACTCCAGGTTAAAAGGGGTTCCTTCATATTTTCAATAGCTATTTGTATATCTTTCAGTTGATAATGTTACCTATATTCTATTATTCATTCTTTTATTTGAATGCCTCATCTGAGAGGAATATGCTCTGTCCAACACTCTCTATTGGAAACCCCAGCTGACTATATTAAGGAGGCTTCATCATTTAGTTTCTACTGGATATTTTAAGCACCCAAGTTGATGATGTCTTGCTAAGATTTACTTTTTGTTACTTTTAATTATGTGAGGGTTGTACATACAAGTGTAGTTGTCCAAGGAAGTTGGAGGCCTCAGATTTTTTGGAACTGGAGTCACACACTATTGTAAGCCACCTGAAGATCAGGTCCTCTGGAAGAAGAGTAACCATCTCTGGAACACACAGAGTACACAATTGTTTTTCAAGTTCACTATCACTTGATAAAAGAGTTTAAAATGTGATTTATTAGTCCGTTAATATTTTGCCAACACTTGGAAAATAAACAGCTTATTTAGTTGTCCAGGGAATTGTGTATGTTAATTTTGGACATGAAATAAAAGCATTAAAGTTAATCAGAGAAATTTCAAAACTTTGAGAATTTTAATGTGACATTCTATTATCCAAAGTTTCTCAGTTTATTTCCACAACCGAAATAGTAATAAAGATGAATAAATATTGTGCTCAATTAGTTATGGATAGAAGAAATCAAAATCATGTATAAATATGTTTCCCCCTCCCCCTGCCAAAACAACAACAGCAAAAACCCTCTGAATACATCTCGGTTTTTCTTACTTGATGTGCGTCATTCTTTTGTCGTAACTTTTTTTTCTTGCTTTTTTTTAACTGAGAGATGGAGACAAGTTACTAAAGCAGCCTCCATTCCTTAATCTTTTGCTGATAAGTACATGTAACCAAGCCCTGGCTACTCTACTTAAACCAGCCTTCCAGTTATCAACCAAGCTGTCATGTTTACCTGGCAAAAAAGAAAATCCTTGAAGCAAAAACACTTAATTTAACAACCACTAATTGATTGTTTCTGTATTTACTGCAAGTTGCAGGGACAGATTTCATGGGACTTGGGCAGTTCAGTCAGATAGGGTCAAGGGAAGACTTCATGAACAACTGACTATTTGTTTATAATCCAGAGAATCTAGTTCATCATGAAATGAAGTATACAGTGGAGAGCATCTCTCCATAGAGAGCTTCACAGCAAACTGATTTATTGGCTGATAATTGAAATTGACAAGAGCACAGGAAGGAAATGTGTAGAAACTTAAAAAGAGTATGGCATGTAAATTAGCAACAAATGCCACAAAATGTAAAAGGAAGTAGTAGTAAAGCTTTTTGTCTGAGAGGAAAATATGGCTTAAAACTATTTTTGTGGTGTAATTCAATTTTATATGTACACAAATTTAATGCCATATTGCCTCCCCATTTAGATAATACATGTGCAGGAAATAATTACTAAATTATATATTTTAAAGCAAAGTGATTAACATGGAAAATAAGAATAGAATTGACAAGAATTATATTATTCTATGCCAAAAAAGTTATAGTGCATATTTTATATGCCTTTTATATGGTACAAAGTCTAAAACACTCCTTCAAAGCAAAAAGTAAAGTAAAAATTAAAAGAACATAGTCATAAATTCAAGAAGACTGACCAATCCTGATTCTATAAACCACAATGTCATGTGAATATCAACTTGTGTTATATTACACTTGTACAATGTTAATACTTTTTAGATTTTCTTGAGGTTACTACCTGAAAAATCAAAGTCATTACTTGATAATGTATGTACTTTGATACTACTTTGAAAAATGATTGGGAAAATTAACTATGAACTTTAGTTCATGCAGCATAACTGTAAGTCTTTGTATTATTATTTTGCTGTTTTTCAGCTCCTTTGACTGATAAGCCACCCAAGCTTTTGTATCCTGTGGAAAGTAAATTAACAATTCAAGAGACTCAACTAGGTGAGTAGTACTTCAGTTCTACTTAATATGCCTTTTCCCATTATATTTCAATAACTAAATAAGTCTAAATAGTAGGCATGTTATACTCTAAACTGTAAAAGCTGATCCCTGCAACATTCTTTAGAACCAAATTATGCATATAATATTTAAATGGCTATTGGAAGAAGATAGATGTTATTGTTTTAATATTATTATAGCATATTGAAGCATCAAGCTGTAATGGCTGAATTAGTTTTAAAATAAATTGTATGGAATTGTTTGATTTTAATACTCCTTAATTTATTAAAATACAATTTGGGGGATTGAAAAAATGAATTTGGTTCATCAAAATTAGTGTCAATATTATAATAAAACATGTTAAAAATTAAATCCAAGTAAGAGATATACATCTATGATAGAGTATTTCCTTAGCATTACAAGGCCTGAGGTTTGAGCCCCACTACTGAATGTTGGTATTTTAGAAGTATAATGCTGAATTAGCATAAGTGGTCATGATTGCATAAACATTGCAACAAGTTCTGCAAATATGTATTTCTGATAAATTTGGTAAAACTTGAAACATCTTGGGTCAAGAACAAAGGAGTTTGTGCTAGAAGTTAGATGTCGTGACTGTACCAAAGTAAAAGTGATATTGTGTTAAGTTTTTCATAATATATTACCAAAATTTAAGCAAGTTACCATTGATAAAGAAGCTAGTATATTTGGACATGAGATCATAGATATTATACACTTGCTATAAGAGTGAAATTGCACATTAACTGAAATTGTAACATTTATATTAAAAGAAGTACAAGATGTTTGCCTAATTTTGGATATATATAGGTATATCAAATCTCTTAATTAAAATATATTTATGTAACATATTATTTTATTACATTTTTATTTTATTCCCAATGTTCAATGAAGAGAAATAGGTAAATGACATATAACAAAGTTCTGTAAAAAGGTACTTATTTTTAGTGATTAAGTTAAAAATAGTTATCAAACATATAATTCAATTGTATATTCGTGTTGTTAAAGAATACCTTATATAAATCATTTAAAAATCTGCTGTCCATGTAGCCATTAATTGTTAAATGTGAATTTAGAAGAAATGTGTATTAATTTTCTAAAAGATTAAAGATATAATGATCTTTACTAATAACATGAGCCTTCTGGACTAATATTATGTACATATAGGTAATACAATGATTGATATTTTTAGAAGAAAGATTATAAATAGTACTATACCAATTTCATAAATAAAGCAAACAAGTAAACAAAAATTGTATCTAACTTTTTATCCAGATTATTGTGTATTTAGTTTATTATAATTCATTAGTTTAGAAATAAATAATAAAATATGAATTCTCTGGAGTGATCATTCTCAGTGACATCTTACAATAATATCTAGAAATGCATGTTTCTCAGAAGTTATATAAAAATCTTGGAATGAAAAGGAGGGTTTTGATAAGTTACTTGTAGTAAAAATATAAAACAAAATTTTAAGTCTATAATTGTATGCATTTGCTAGACAACATAATTAAACACATTTCACAACTGATGCCTGCCTGTTGGGCTCTTTTCATTATCCATATTTGAAATAAATCAAATTGATCTTTATTTTTTATAATGGAATAATCTGTAAAGCTTTTTTAATATTACTTTTTTTCTTGAAATAAATCATAAAAAATAACCAACCACATCAAACTGGGATGAAAGGGGCTTATGTGGAATGTTTTCTATGAATTTATTTGAAGAAATATGGAGATATTTTCACAAAGCACTAACACCTTTATTGACACTAATCTCCCCAAAATGTGAGATTTCTTTAACCAATAATTGAACTCGAGGTATCATTCTGTAATTTTGATTATTTTATACAATAATTTTGTAATATTTTCTGATTTCTATTTTCAGCACAGAAGGCAAACCACTCACTAAATGGAAAAATGTAACCTAGATTCTTGGTTCTTTGAGTAACAGTTTATTTGACAGAACTATCTTACTAGCACTGTTAATGATTGAATAGTGGTTCCAAAAGGGATCTGCGTGATGCATGCCTGAAATTTTGGCACTCTAGAGGTAGAAGCTAAGTATTTGTTTTCCAGGTATACCTGCACTACCTAGCACTATCCACCATCTTTGGATATTAAGTAAACCTCTGTCTGAAAGAAATAAATAAAATTGAAAGTATTAATAAAATATCCCAGACACCTAAAAATACTAGTTTTTAAAGTTTCTACTTTGACTTACTATTTGTCCTTTCTTGTAGCTTGCATCAGTGATCAAGTATCTCTATAAATGTCATCCTTTTTTAAAAAAAAGTTCAGCAACTTTCCAGAGAATATTATTAGTCATGATAGGCATGATTTCAGCATTCTGTTTCAATCTATAAATCGAAAGCCAGCCCTTTCTCAGGTCAATGGTCAAAAAGCTTGTAACAAAACTCTTGGTGATCTTATTAGACAACTCATATGGAACTAAACAAAGGTAGGCTGCTACATGTCTGACCATGTAATTTTAATGTACTGAGTGAACTAAATATATCTGGTTTCCCCCCACAAATAATAGTAATCTTAGTAATAAACATGATCTGGGGAGGTAGCACAGTATGTAAGAGCACTTGTTGAGCATGTCTGAAGATCTGAGTTGAAATTTTCCACACCAACCTAAGAAGCCATAGGGATAACTTCAGTTCTGTGCAGTGGGTAGGGGATGGAGCAGAATCACTGAACCTTGCTGGAAGCTGGCTTGGCTCCAGGTTCAGTGATAGATTCTGTCTCAGTGTAACAAGATAAAGAGTGATAAAGTAGGATATTTGACACTTTAACTAGCCTCTACATAGGAACATAGGATCATATTTACACTATAGCACACACAAACTTTCTTTCTTTTCCTTTTTCTCTTCTTTCTTACCTCTCTCTCACTCCTGTTCTCTCTCACACACACATACACACAATAATTACAACAATAGTAATAAAGTGCAGTCTATTTGAGTCATTGGCTTTCCCTTCATCTCCATATTCACTTGACATTCCCATTTTTCCTTTTGCATGTCCTCTGTGTCCTGTTCTCATTTTTTCAACTTCTCAAATAAAAAAAAAGGCACTAAAACACAAAGTGCTTAGTGAAAAAGTAATGTATAAATTTATATAAAATATGTAAAATGATAGGTTTGAATTGCAATCAATATGTGATGACAGCCTGGAATTTCTACTTCAAGTGGCATCTGCATGCTATTTCTAAAAGTTTTTTTTTTTTTTTTTTTTTTAAGTAGTTGACTCTTTAAAATAACACAGACATCAGCAAATACATGGACAGAGTATTTTTGGGCAGAAGGCCCAAAAAACACACTGTAGAACTCTGAAGGTCAGTCCAGGAAGTAAACCTAATTTAGCTCCTTCAGGCTGTTTCAGTCCAGGAAATCAAAAGACAGGTACAATTGAGATGCTGAGCTTGATCCCTGTCATTCAAAAATCTGTCGTCCCTATATGGCCAAGAACACATTCTCAAAAGCTCCCAGAGTGAAGTACAGTTTGTTCTATTGTTATCAGAGACTCAATGAATATAAATCCAACTTAGCTTTGACATAGTATAGCACAGCTTATTTAAAACTCAAATTTTACAAATACAAAAGACAAACAGTTTATGAGAAGCCTGAGCTGAAGATCCTCACAAGATGTGCTCTGATTTATCTTTAATAACTAATTCTCATATGTTAACTTTGTAAAAAAAAAAAGAAAATGTTTTTTGCTTTTGCATATGTAATTAGGTTTTACCAGATGTTAGTATCTAAAGAAAAGCAATTAACATGATAGCTCAGATTTCTACATAAATCTTGATAAATGGACACATACACTGTATATCTACCTTGCCAACTAACTATGTGTGTGTTAACACCACACTAGAAAATGGCACTACTTGCCTGATTTCAGCATATCATACAGCATAAAATTTTAAGGAAACTCAAAGAAAGTGAAGAAAACTTATACAGTGAATCCTAGTCAATAATTTGGAGGAAAAATTTCTTGTCATGAAAATCGCATATCAGTGCAATTTATTAACATAATTAATTATTGAAATAGACTTTACTGCTATGAATTTTATGATATAGAAATGTTATTAAATGCATATGGAATATGTAATACATTTTTAAAAATACATAGTTGGGTTTTAATTTCAATAAAACAATATAGAAAATTATCTTATGAAGTAAAAAATAATTTGAAATACTTGTTTCTTAGGTCCGTGTGTATAGCTGTTATTCTCTTGATATAAAGCATCCAGTTTTTATATAGTTACTACTTTACTAAAATGAACATGAAAAAACTTTTCCTTTCCTTTCTAGGGTTGGGGAATATTTAATATCAATACCTCAAGAAAAAAGTAAATCGGGTATTGAATTGGATGTCCATATATTAAAGTGACCATTTGATGATTTTAAAATAATATTGTATTGGGGATACCAGTATGATCTTTCTTTCCACATTTGGGAACACTGACTGAGTTTTTGTTCTTTTCTTTATCTATGGGGAAAAACAATAACATTGAAATTCTAAATTTGTATAAAAATTGTTGTTTTGCACTTAACAAAACATATACATTAGCATAATTGTACTTCCTCAAATAAATTTTGTTACATATAAAATCAAAGGTTTTGCTTTAATAGATCTGCTCTCTTTGTAATTATAGCTTCAGATGACTAGAAAAGTCTTAATTCAAAATGCCTGATGGCACTGATAGTCTTTACTTCAGTCTGAAACTTCCCAAGCCAGGCCTCTATCATCTACTTTTCTCTTAATCCTTTTATCTTCTAACTTTGCACAAAATATACTACTGAACTCTGGGTACTCAGCAGCCTTTCTAGAATAAAGCTCAAAGGCCATCACCATCATTCCAAAATCACATGATCATACATATCTATAAGAGCAATACCTTACAACTGGTCCTTATTTTTGTCGTAGGGTTTCTAATGCTGTGATAAAACACCATGGCCAAAGGAAAAGTGGAAAATAAAGGTTAATTTCTTCTTATAAGTCTCAGGTAACACTCCATCACTGAGAAAAATTACAACAGGAAATTAGGATAGAAACCTGGAGGCAGGAACTGAAGCAGGGCGTGTGGAGGAATGATGCTTACTGGCTTATTTTTCAGAGTTTGCTCCTCATGACTTACTCAGTCTGCATTTTATAGCACCTGGGATTATGAACTCAGGAGTTTTTTTCTTATGAGAAGAACCATTACTGCCCACTCTAAGCCTGGTAGAATCCTGGCAGAATTTCCAAGTGCAAATGAGAGACAGATATGACCAAGATACATTGCATATATATAAAAAATTTCAACGAATAAGTACAAATTTCAAAATATAGATATTATAATAATAAGAGGTGGGAACAAATCATGAGAAAAGGAGATGGTTAAGTGAGAGGAGCAACAAAGAGAGAGAAAAAAATGAGATGTATATCTTGATAGAGGAAGACAGTGTGAGGTTGTAAAGAGACCGGGTGCTAGGGAAACCTCCAAAAACTCTCAGGATGTCCCTGGCTAGGTCTCCAACCAATAGTGGAGGGGGGCGCCTAAACAAGACTTTCCCTACAATCAAATGAATAACCACCCTAAGTGTCATCACAGAACTTATATCCAACAACAAATAGAGGTGGAGGCAGAGATCTGTAGCTAAGCACTAGGCAGAGCTCCTGATACAGCTGAAAACAGGGGAGGAGAGTCTGTGTGAGCAAGGGGATAGGAATTATGAAGAAAACTCCCACAGTGATGGCTGACTGGAGCTCTGGGGAGCTCATTGAATCAAGAACAGCTACTGTGGAAGCATCAGGAAAAGGAGCTAGGCCCTCCAAGGGTAGGCAACTGTACATTGGCAGGGGCAGTATGTGGAGCCTCAAGTTGTCGGATCAGAGTATGCTCCTTTGAGTGTGCTGGCCCATTCCCTGCGGAGGAACAGCTAACCTACTCTTGATTTTGGGATGAGGAAATTGACCTTGCATGGAATGGATGTGCCATGTTGAGCTGACCCACGTTGGGACTTCTTGACCTTTTTCGGGAGCGGATGGAAAGATGGAGAAGGGGGAGGATGGAGGCTGACTGGGAGGAGGGAAGGGGGGAGCAAGGGGTTACATGGATTAAAAAAAGTCATTTTTTATAAAGGAAAATTAATAAAATGAACATACAAAAATAATAGTACCTATTTAGAACCATTGTACTGATGTGTTCAGATAGCACAAGATAAGAGTAAAACATCTTCTGGCATATATTAAGTGTCAATTAGGTTTAATTTTAGGAGTAGAAGTATTTTCATGTGAAAAGTAGGATTCTGAATTGCCGTTTGAACACTGGTATTTGTTTGAGCATGTTTATATTCTTCCTAGAATGTAATACTATAACAACATATATAAGCTTCATTGGTGGATACATACTATTTTGGAACTATAAGATCCATTTCCCCTTAAGAACACTCATGCATATATTAAACTTTGTACTTCAAAATGGCTATAGATTTAATTTTAATTTCATATTTCTCATCATGTCTGTCAAATACATATTAACACCTAGTAAGTATATAGTAATAAAAAATAACATGCTCCCTAGTCTTATTTTAAAAGAGGGAGATTAAATGGACATTGTGCCATTTACAATTTACATAATTTGTAAATGACCAATAAGATGAAAGTGAAGTATTTTTAAAATTATGATTGTAAAAATTCGGGTGTATTTTTTAAGACTAGAAACACAGGACTAAATTTTCAAACAAAGCATAAAACCATTCTTCTGTTGAGCTCCTGGTGAAGGGTTCTGTGCTAGTCACAACTGTTTTATTGAAAAGGCACTATTTTCCTGTGAGAATGACCATAATGAAGAAGTGCTTTAGATCACTCCTGATGATTAAAGTTTACTAGGACAGAAAAATAGAGCAAGAGTCCCATAGTAACAAGAGCTGCTATTGTATTTGCAAAGTAAATGCCAATTTATGAGAAATTAATCCATTAAAGGACGTTTTGGTGTAGTATATTGAAAGAGTTTTCGGAATAAGAGCATGCCTCACGTGACTGATGTCCATTGAAAGGGAGACTATAAAAAGGTCACATCATTTAGAGCTTGGATATAGAGAAATATATTCATCCATAAATTTCCTCTTGAATTTTGGTTAAATAAATGAGAACTCCTAAATTATACACAGACTCTCCATGAAAAATAACTTGTGCTTGAATGGATTATGAAAGGGGACACCAGTATTTTATAGAATAATGTTAAAACACTTAGCATTCCAGTCAAACCTCACTTCACCAACTAAGTATGCTCCTGCAGGTCTGTGGGTAAATTGAATCATCATAATTTCAAAGAAGTGCTCCTTTCATATTTGATTGATTACTAATTAGTAATGGCTTAACACGTCAATTTTAAGAGTCTCTGTCCCCCAGTCTCTTTTAAGCAGCTAATGATCACTATAAGATTTATATTCACAAGGGAAATATTCTATTTAAAGATACTCTGTGGTGAATGATTTTATATGAGAACCCCTTTGTAATTCAATAATAATGCTCATTACTTCTCTCTGTAGTAATACAGATTTTTACACTATCATTAAGATGAGGTTCATTGGTTTGAAATTGCAATTGCCATTGTCCTGGACAAAATACCATCCACCCATCATCGCCAATGATTTCCTATAGTGTGTTCATAGAAGAAGGAAACACTCTACCTCCTACTAGAGAATAGTAAAATTCATTTACTAGCTTCATAATAAATGGTATTTCATCTTAAAATAATGAAAATGGTTTCGTAGAGTATATTTAAAGAACGACAACATCTCACGTTTAATCAGGAAAAAAATACAGTTTTCATAGGCCTTCTTTTGAAGGCCACCCTGCTCTATTATTTGCCTCCATTTTCTTGAAATACATACCAACAAAATGATTGCCAATGATGCAGTTTATCAACCATTGTCATGACTATGACAAAAGGTGTTTCCTTTTATTAGCATATATTGTACAAAGCTAAGGGGTCATTAAGAGATTTTGATATATACATATAATACATTTGGACATATTATTTGAATATATTACTTGGACTTCCTTAACAGAATTTTTTTTATTTTTCTCAAATTTATATGTGTCTCTTTTCATTAAAACTCTGTGTCAATAACCTCATTTTAACTTTATTTTTCCTTGAAAATAAAAGTTTAACCATAGTGCTCTTAAACATGCCATATTTTTTCATAAGGGTTTTAAACCTAAACCTCACAGCAAAATCTATTGTAGCGCCATCTTTCCAATCCACTTTCTATAAAACTGAATGTGATTTCACAGGAAAACTAGGTAGTTTTCAAAATAAAATATTAAAAATATGTAAGTTTATAAAGTATAGTAACAAACTCAGTAACAAAAAGAAAATTAAGAGTTTTTGTTTTACAAAATTTATCTGTTTTAAAATAAATCAAAAGGTAACTACACCTGCAGATAAAGCTGGAAGTTATTCATGACTCTAAAAGGACATAGTCATAACCTCTTCCTCTCACTTTTGTCCAGTTACCTCCTCAAATTAGTAAAAAAAAAAAAAAAAAAAAAAAAAAAAAAAAAAAAAAAAAAACAAACAAGAGACATGTTCATCTTCTGAATCTTCTTTTGGTTCCTAATTTCACAGAAGCCCCTCCCTGTAGATGCCTGCTGAAGAATTCTGTTCTTGGAAAGTTGACAGTTCTTTGAATAGGAAGAAAGCAAGGGAAAGTATATAGTTCTCCAGGAAAAGATTTTGAAAATAATGAAATTGAGCACATCAAGCCAGAAACAGAAACAGAACTCACAGTCCTAGGCAAAACTGACATTATTGATACAAGTATCCAGTAAGAAATTATCTTGTGAAAAAGCTTAGAAGTTCAGAAAGTATTTTTATTACCTCTTTCTAAAAGAAAAGAAAATGTCTTGATGAACATGCATTCTCAGATGGGAATAGCATTATCTTGGCAAATTTATGTCTTTTTAATTAATTGATTTCCTGAAATGCTTTCCGGAAAATGTACTACGACTAAAATTATTTGTGTTAAATTTGTATTATTCCTAGGTACTCTAATTATTATTCACAGCCTCTTATAAGTTACCTTATTACCTTTAAAATTATCTACCACACTCTATATTATTAAATGAATTATATATGAAGATATTTTATGCACAATTATTTTAATATCTGTTAACAATTATTTATTTCCTCAGAATAATGTGTTTTTATTTCAAAGATTTTTATTAAGATTTTCTGTAGAAGTGATATTCAAATATAGTAGAAGGTAAAACAAGCAAGCAGTTGATTAGAACTATAAAAAGTGACATTTCAGTGTCAGGTGGGATTCTGTCACAGAGAACATCAGTGACCGCATATGAAAGGATGTTCAATCAAACACAATTCCTGCTGCTGTGGTTTTCACAGCAAATGGGACAGGCTTTTTTCCAGTCATTCTTTATGTACACAAAATGCAATAAATGAATAAGGCTGTGTGTCTCAATAACCTGGAGAGGGAAGAATGGACAGAGTTTATATATTCTAAAAATAGCTATTTCAAGAAAAGTTTATCTTAGAAATTTTGTTATTGGGTTCTTTTTAGTATTTTGAAACTTTGTTATTTTGGTTTGACAAGACAAGATTCCCCTGACTGTCCTAGAACTAGCTCTGTAGGCCAAGCTGTCCTCAAACTCTTAAGTATCTTCCTGATTTTGCCTCCCCAGTTCTGGGATTTAAAATATGTGCCAGCATTGACTGCTTAGAGTTGGATTCGAGGTGATAGGAACATATGTATCTAATCAAAGAGGTAACAAGAGGATTTTACTCAGCTCTATTAGGCAATTTATATTTGAAGTGTGACAAGTTCTGATATTTCATAATGACTGACATGGTCAAAAGTGATTAATCACTTAAAAAAACATAAGGGTTGCAGATCACAAGCAATACTGTAGCAATGCTAGCATGTTCTGTCTTCATGCTTTTCTATGGAGCATCATTTCTATAAAGATGGAATATTACTCTTCAGGGAGTTAAAGTAATGTGGAGGGAGAATAGGTTAGCCAACTTCATAATAGAAGGAAACATGGGTTTGGAAGTCTAATTTGGTATTGAAATCCCAGAGGGAAACACTGATTGGCCTCTATTGGGTTATAGATACAAATTCTGGACAAATTCTTATAGCATCAGGTGTAAGATCTAAGCTCAATAGCTACTGCATGCCCATACTCTTTGTTCAAGTGTATAGATTTGGGAGTATAGGGCTTATACCAGAAAAAAAAGTAAGTTAGGAACCAATAGTTATCATTTCTTTCACATTTAGTATCTCATATACTTGTAATCTTTGATTAATCTGTTCTTATTAATTTACCTATAATCTTTATGTGCATCCATAACCTGATAAGTGAACAATTAGAGATATGACTCATTTTGAGTATGTTTTACTTTTCTTAGGCTATAAGCCCTTTGGTTCTCCTACCAACAAATTCTGACATTCTTTTTTGTATATTCACATGCACGCATAAGCATAGGAGCCAGAGAAGAACTTCAGGTTCTATTTTCAAGGTGTCATCCACTATTTATTTGTGACAGGACCTCAAACTAACTTGGGGTTCACTGAGTACAGTAGGCTGGATGACCACCAAGAGACAGATCTCTGCCTTGAATCTGTCTCCCAGAAATAGCATTACAAGAAAGCACTGCCATTCTCATTTTTTTCTGTGTATTCTGAGAACTGAAATCATGTACCCATGTTTCCAAAGCAAGAAGTTTATTGACAGCTATCTCCCCAACTGCTACACTCATATATTGTACATATGTTGCAGAACCAGACCTACATTCTTCTGATTTCTCTGTTCTGTGTAGTGTGTTATTTCTTAACCTTGAATTTAATTTTAATTGAAATCCAAATAAACACTACATTATCAGTTGCTAACTATAATTTGTGGAAGAAAGTACATTTTCTGTAATATGGGAGTGACAGAATATGAGTCAGAGCCAACTTTATATGTGTGAATAAAATGATGTCAGATATAATACTATAATATAACACTGAGGGCACAATTATTTAAGAAAAATATGTCCTTCATATGGGACTAAAATTAATTTTAATATGATATAAGCTCAATAAAACATGCCTATTGGTATTTTTAGTCTACTGGTCAGAGTATGATCCTTTCATAGGAAAGTTCAGTGTTTATATAAGAAAATAGAGTTTCTCTTTGCAAGCTATCTTAAAAATAATATGAACAAACAGTAGTACTCACAAAGCCTATCACAGAATGTGAATCTACCATCACATATAAATCTACCATCATGCTGCAGATTGGAACATGGTACAAATTGATCTGCAATGTGTATAGGAAAACTAATGTAATAAGATCTATCTTCTCAGAATGAAAGAGCTGAGGGGAAAAAAAATTGAAGTTAATTATGAAGGGAGAAGCATTCCAACCGATGATACAGGAGCCTGGAGGTAAAATCCAGTGATCAAATGTTCTTTAGAAATCTGACAACACAGAGATACAGTTATGATTATTTTCTTCCCACACAGTTATTAAGAAAAAAAGAAGCATCTATACACCATTCCAGTAGACATTTTTACATGTAATTTTAAAAACACATTTCAGGAATTAAACCAATTGGCTGTGAGATACACAGAATTCTTTTAATGATGCCTGTAATCAAGGCAGGCCTTGAATCTGCAGCTTTCCTGTCTTAGCTCATCAACTGGATTGTAAGCCTGCACCACCAGGCCTGTCTGTTATTTTCCTTCCCCTTCACAATTTCAGTATGGATATGTCCTTGCTTCTGAATCCCTTTACTTAATAAATGGCATTACCTAATTTACTTGGAAGGATATATCAAGGAAATAACCAATGAGTATCTTTGCCTTATCAATTACAGCCTCTATGAACTTAAGTTGATCATCATTCCTATTTTGGCAATTACAGTAAAGGTATGAGTTAACAGAAATTCAAAATCCTTTATAGTAGACCTTTGATTTTTAGGCCATTTCAGCAAAACATTGAAGAGTCAATTTGTGAGATTTGCAGTTTGATTTCATAAGAAAGTCCTCTTTATAAATTGCAGTAAAACCAAAATCTCTACTGTGAATAGTGTGCTATCTATAATATAAAAGCAAGACCTTCTGGGATCAGACCATATTTTGATCTTCATAGTTTCATTCATAGCTCTGTCAGCTCATACATTCCTAAACTTACCATGGCCTTCACCATTCCATTCTATAAATTTACATAGTGTATGTCTGTAATCTAAATTATAGTTGTCTTACTTAGGGTTTTATTGCTGTGAAGAGATGCCAAGATCATGGCAACTCTCTTAAAAGAAAACATTTAATTGGGGTTGTCTTATAATTCAGAGGTTTAGTCCATACTCATCATGGCGGGAAATATGATGGCATACAGGCAGACATGGTACTAGAGAAGGAGCTTAGAATTCTACATCTGGATCTGCAGGCATCAGGAAGAAGAACTGTGAACCACTGAGCTTGCACTTGAGCATATGATTCCTCAAAGCCTATCCCACAGTTACACACTTCCTCCAACAATACCATATCTCCTAATAATACTACTCCTATAGGTCAATCATTCAAGCACATCAGTGTATGGGGCTATTTTTATTCAAGCCACCATGATACCTCTGATAACTCTATGCCTTTCTTCTTACTGTTGTGTACACACATTTTAACACACACCTCAGTACCACCTCTATGATGCCTTCCCTCCTAGTTCTATTCCTACTGGCCCACTAGACACTAGGCAAACTTAAACACTGTCAAGCCCTAGTAGATAACGTCCTCCCTCTTTTATTCTCTCTCTGTGTCTCTCTCTCTGTGTCTCTCTCATTCATATATATATATATATATATATATATATATATATATATATATATATATATATACATATATATATATGGTACATAGATATAGATACATCTGTGCATGTTTCTGTCTCTCCCTCCCCCACTCTCTCTTATGTTTGTATGCCTGTGTGCCCATTATAACATTTCTCTTGTTGTGTGTCATTTTCCCTTATTGTGCTTGGAATCTCTATTGAACATATTGAAATATTTTTACATTCACTGTAGTAATACCCAAGTCAGTATGTGATTTAGAGAAACATGAATGACCAGTTCATGTATCATTCACTGAGCTTTAATGCTTATAAATAAAAATACCATTTATAACTTACTGTTTTTAGTAGATATGTACTACATAATAGTGTATTCTATAAAATAATGGTGTAAAGCACAGTAAAGCATCTAGATTTATTTTATTGCAAGAAATGATTGAAGATTCTCCTTCATGGATGAGGGAGACGAATAGAGAAAAGCTCAGGAATCTAGCTAGAGAAGCCTAGCAATAAATCAAGTCCAGATTGGACAGAGGAGGAAAGATCAGCTGGATATTGAAGGTCACAATAGAGCAGTAGGTTGATGCTGGAAAAATAAATAGGGGTTAAAAGAACAGTTACATTTCACAGTTCAGCTAGGAAACTGGTCAAGGGTAGAAAGTTAACTGAAACCTTGAGTTTGGGGGCAGAGCTCTAAAGTTTAGCCTTGTAGACACCACAATCTCAGTGCCCTGAATGGTAAATTGTTTTGCTCATCCCATTTGCTACTTTGTTATTAATTATCTACCTAATGCAAGATCTAGTTTTAATTAGATAGATAAGAAAATAAGTCAACATCAAACCAACAGACAGACAAGCAAAACCCAGTAGTATAAACTGTAATCTCTGCTACCCTTAGAATCTGTGACAAGAGAATCACAGGATTAAGGGCAACCTAAATTATAGGGTGAATTTCAAATCTAGCCTGAGTAATTTAGTAAGACTCTCTCTCTAAATGAAAAGAAATCTAAGTTTGTGGTTTAGCATGAACGAGGATAATTGCAGTACTGAGGACTGTATAAAGTAAATACATTGAGGTACAAATTTCTCCTCACAAGGGAATTATATTATGGTTTCAATTGTCCCCTGTTATCTGTATTCCCTATTCCTCAAGAAGCCATGACTTATTGTCCTTTACACATTCATCCCTGATTGTATGTCAACTATTATTTAAATGAGATTTTTAATCAGGTGCAGCTTTTCATGATTAGTGACCCTGATATTTCATTGATCTTGGAGAATCTTAACATTTGTAAGACATTTTTATGTTATGTTGTCTTTCCAACAAGCTGCAGTATCTATAATGCTTGCACCTTACAGAGTCTGTCCAAAGCTTAAGTGCTTCAATTTTGGGGACATTTCTAGAGAATAGAATATTCATTGTTTCCTTCTTACTTGTATGTTAAGTGTCAATTTTAAGCCATCCTCTGAAATCTACGACTGAACATTAACAATTAATTTTTTCAATCCTTTTGATTTTTATTTTATTCCATTTTTAATAGTGTCTGCTGCTCACAAAATAAAACATCTGGAAATTATTCAGTTGAACACCAACATGACCTTGAAACATTTCTGTCTTAACCAGTTTGAGTTGCTAAAGTACCTTATACAGGGAATTCATAAACAACAGAAATTTACTTTTCACCATTCTGCATGTTAGAAAGTCTAAGATTAAGACACCAGCAGATTTTAGGCATGGTGAGAGCAACCTGCTTCATTAAGTGATATTGCCTTCTGCCTGTGGGCTTAGGAGTTCACAGACTCATTGTGCTCTGAGACATGATTATAAAGGAATTAATCCTATTTATAAAGGTAGGGGCCCTTGTGACTGTCTCACTTCTCAATGACTCCACTTTATAATACTTTAGTGATTTGGTATTGAAGTGAAGGCTATATGGGGACACAAGCATTTAGATCAAAAATATGTCAGTTTGTGCACACTCTCTTCTATTCGTTACATGCCTCTTGGATCTACTTCTGTTCATCTTTGCCTCCTATTTTTTTATTCCAATTTTTTGTACTTCTGATATCTCAAGTACATTTTAACAGACACTCTTCTACTTACACTGATCTTGAAGCATGAAATTTCTTTATAAGGCACTTAGGAAAATGGAAGTACTTAGAATGTTCATGAACAGAATGTCTTGTGAGCTGCAAAAGTTAATGTGAGAAAAGCTGATAGAAGAGTCAGTTAGCTCATCAGAGTTTTTACTCATTAAAAAGCAGCTAGTTATAATCCCTTCTTAAACAGCAAGCACAAAGCAAGTGCTCTTATTTCCCTACTTAAAATAGACAAAATAAAATTAATAATTGACTTGTCAATTTACTGTGACTATTAATTCCCTACACACAAAGATGGCCTTTGTTAATTTAGGATGCACATTTTCTTTCCAAATATAATTATCTGACTATATATAGATAAGGAATTTAAAGCCAGCTAATGATCATTTGTGCATCTAAACTTAAAAACTGTGTATCCATTAGTAAACTATCCATTTAGAAGACCTATAAAAAATGCATCAAATTTCATCTTAACTGAGAAGTTAAATTAAACTTAGTATATTTTATGACATTTGGAGTATGCTTTACCCATGGCTTGTAAATATATTTTCATGGTGAAGAACTTGATAAGCTTTACATAAAAATAGAAGTGCTTTGTTATGTAAATGTATGCTGCATTAACCTAAGAAAGAACTTTGCAATTTTTCCTATGCCATGACATTTACTAGGTGCAAGGCTTCTTTGTATCCGCCAATTGTGAAAATAAAAAAGGAAACATGACCAGAGGCTGTAGCTCAGTAGGGGAGTTCCTTCTTGACATGTGTGGGGCCCTCGGTTCTATTGCAAGAACTACAAAATTGTAAAAATAATGGCTAATATTCGTCAATTAAATGTCAATGACCAATAGATTCAAAATATTTGTATTTATAACTTAACAATATTGAAATCATAATGGAAACTGAATTTATTATGCTTTGCTCTATAACAATAATTTTCTAGGTTTGAGATCAGACTATAATTCTCAAATATCATTTGAATAGTAATCCATTCAGTCGTCGAATGCAGAACACAATTTGGTAATCAATCAGCTTTTGAGATAGTACATGTATCTGTTTTAAATATTGTATTGTAGTTTTACTATTCTTTTTTCCAAATAAAGGGGCCCTTGGTATTGCAAACACAAGCCATTGGCAGTGCTAGTACCACTAACTGAGCTTGTCAGTGTAGTGGCATGATTGCTAGTGTCATGAAGATATTTGCCTCTGAATATTAGGACTTATAATAAATTACTAGGGAGTTTTGACAAAATATATGCACCCAGTTTCTTTATATCTCTTTCTTTTTTTACATTTCGAGACATGTCCTAACTTTCTCCCAGTCCTCTTACTAATTTTTTTTTCTGTTTTGCTTTGTTTGGGGAAGGATTTTTCTTTTATAAAAATTGTTTTCTTCAAGTTTTCATTATTGTTTGGATATATATTTAAGTCTGTCTCATATTCAAGACTTCTCTCAGTTTTTGTTTTCCCTTCATTGCTCAGCATTAATTGTAAAATATTTTTAAAAGTTGCTTGGCAACTTTTCATAGTGTATTTACTATAGGCTTTAGAGTTTGTCTTTCTGGTTTGGGAATGACCTTTGCCGTAACTATCTTTGCTGCCTTTGATCTTGTATAGATCAGATTCACAAAGAAGAGTCCTCTAGTCTGCTTCCAGATTGCATCTGAGAAATGTGAAGAATTCTACATGTAGCATAAAATGTGTCGTCAGCTTTACGAGGTATCTGGTACTGCAGAAGGTCATTCAGGCTACAGAAAATAAATGAGTACCCTCCACCAAAACAAAAAGGGAAACTAATATCCAACTGTTTTTTTAACTGCTCAATTTCTTTTGCTTCCACAGACAACTAATATCATCAATTCCTAAGCCTTTCAGTCAGTTCAGTCTTTTAGGGATCATGGTTCACATAATTTTTGGTTCTGTTTGTTTGTTTTGTCAGAATTTTTAGCTTGTAATTTTTAATTACCATACAAAGCATTGGGTTTCATTGTGGTGTTTCAAACAAATTTTGTTCTTGCTGATTCTCCTTTCCAACTTATCCCTTTTCTGTGCTGTACCCTTCCATCCCCAGTAGCTTTTCTCTTTCATTTCACATGGATCTGATTATAGTCTCCCTCCCTTTTTGTGATCCTTTTCTAATTTCATATACTATACATGCATATTAATATTAAAATCAAGGATCCTCATTCAAATCTTTAAGTGAGTTACTATATAACTATTTGCAGTTTATACAATTCTGTTTTTGTTTTTCTGCTTTGCTTTCCTTTTTGTTATGGACCAATAACTAGTGAAGCATCTTTTCATTCATATACCATATTCAGAAGAAAAGTAAGAGTTTATATTTATGTTAAATCTACCTTTGGTACTTACTAATCATCTGCTTTTGGTTCCTAGCAGTTTATAAAATTCTAGAAGTAAACTGTCAATAAGTTTTAATGGAATTTAAGCAGAAATTTAATATTATTTGCTAATCTGACACCATTGTAAATTAAACTGAATCCTGTCATGCATGCTATTTTTGATGTGCTCTCTGTGTGTGTGTGTGTGTGTGTGTGTGTGTGTGTGTGTGTGTGTGTGTGTGTGTGTGTGTGTGTGTTGAATTTAATAAGAAGTATCCACCATAGGTTATGATATTGGAAGCACTATTTGGGAAAGTGGTGCAACCTTGCTAGAAGTATGTCCCAAGGAGTGAGCTTTGAGAGTTTACAGCCTTGCCTCACTTCTATTAAGCTCTCTCTGCAAGTTTCCTGCTCCACTGCCTGGTGCAATGCTTTCCCTACCACTAATTCTGGAACAGTAGTCTAAAATAAATTATTGCTTAAGTTGCTTTTTGTCAGAGTATTTTATAATAACAAGAGACAAATAACTATTACAGCAAAGTGACAGTCATTTTTAACTACTCCATAAGTAATTGCAGTCCTGTTCATAATTTTTTTAATGGTCAGTTTTTAAAATACTCATAAGATAGAAGTATAAAAAGTACTTATTTTCTTTTTATTTTTTATATGGTGGATGAAGTCAACCATGCTTGTTAGACAGAAATTATTGTTGAGTACTCTTTTTTAGCTAACAATTTTCTTAATATTTTTGCTTGCCTCTCTAGTATGAGACTAAGCTTATTAATGTAATATAAAGATTTGGCAAGCAGTAATATACACATGCAAAGCTCACCATGTAGAATGTTTTGTCGTCATTGCAAGAAATCCCATACACCATTTTATAAACAGCTGTTATTTGTTTAAATTTTATATATTAAGAATATCAGAATGAAAATAGAATAAATTGTGTTAATTCTTTGGAACCCAGGTATTTTCTATACACTTGAAACATGAATATCCTGGAACTGGTTATAAATAAATCTTGCTGAGATCTGCTTTTCATCAATCATTTTATCCTGTCAAACAAGGGACTTCTCTTCAGGTTCTCATCCATTTATAAAGATTTAATTTCAGCTTGAAAATTCAATTTTATTCTTTATTCCTGGAGTAAGAGATTTCCTTGTTTTGATCTAGTTTACAAATTTATAGAGGGCAGTGTAGATGTGACATACATACAGATATCATTCAGATGTCAGATCATGTCATTTCAGATGCAAAGGCTGTGTGTGCCCATTTGTGAACGTGTTTGTGGACATAAGAATAATATAGTGTGATGATATTCTAGTGCATTAAAAACCCTATAATAAATTATAATATACAGTATGGCTGTAAATAACAATGGTTTATTTCTTGTAATTCTAAAAGTTGATAAATATTAGATGTCTGGTAATCTAACAACAGTACAGTTGCTGTGCGTAAACTGCCCTTTCTTAATATCACCTCACAAAGTAGAGGTGGCTCACTTCTGCGATTTTGGCATCAGAATTACAGGACAGGAATTTTGATGGGACCAACTTTCAAGCCATAACTGGTGGGTATGGATAGACTTTTAAAGTATATTACAAATAGATGTTTTTAGTGACACAGCATATGAAATGGTTATATTTGTGATTTAGAAATAGACAGGGATAGCTCCTGCAGGGGCCATTGACTTTGGGACTCAAATTTGAGGATAATTTATCCAGGTGGAAGATTATACACCAAAGCAAAAAGTGGTATCAGCAAAAACCTATAAGCAGCAATATATCTGAGTGGCCAGAGTACATAAATCCTCTGGAATAAAATTAATGAAAATTCACCCCCAGGTATATCTATGTCAATAACTAATATTGACTTAGTGCTGCTTTTATTCCAGACACTATACTAAAAGCTTTTTAAATGACTCATTTAAAACACAAAGTTGATTATAATTACATTTTACATAAGAGAGTCTTGAGTCATAGAGAAGTTTTCCAATGTTACACTGTTATTTGTGCCTGAGACAAACCCAAGAAGTTTGACTTATAGCATTTGCTTACACTGTTACTAAAAGCAACCTGATAGCAAAGGGTTTATTTCACATTGTAGGTTACAGTTCATCATCAAGGGAAGTCAAGATATGAATTCAACATCGTAATCAGGATGCATGACAGTGAACAAACTATACTTACTGACTTACCTCCAAGCTACCATTCTGTTACTTTTTGTTATGCAAACCAGGACTGCCTGTGCAGAAGTGACCCTGTCCATAGTGACCTAGGCTAACCTTTCTCAGATAGCAATTAAACAATGCCCCATAGACATGCTCACGGGACAATGTAATGGAGGCTCTCTCTTATTGCTAATTCATAATCACTGCATTCAAAGAAAATGTTTATAATACAAGTAAAATTTAATTTAGCAAATTTGAGAATATCTTGTTTTACCTTGAATAATTTATTTGGTATCTTCCTCTAAAGATCATCACAAAGACATAATGTTTCAAGAATTTCATATGTTCAATAAAATATATTTTGATCGCATTCCCTATAACTTCTCCTAACCTGAGATCAACTTCAAATCCACCTCCCAGTTCTCCCTAAGTTTGTATGTTTTTTTTTCTCCTTTGTTTTTTATGGCTTACTGATTCCAATTTGTACTGCTCATATATTCCCAGGTATAGGGTCATCCACTGTGCATAGCTGACTGAGCCATGACTATATTCTTTAAAAGAAACTGAGCCTTCCTCACCAAAAAAACTACCAATTATCAACAGCTCTTCAGCTAAGGTTAAGGACTCCTCCACCCTCTAAGCGGAGATGTTGGCTGGCTTGTTTAGGCAACCATAGCTGCTGTAACTTGGAGTGCAACAATCCTGCCACATCAAGAAAATACTCTTCTACTTCAGTTTTCCCTGAACACTGGCTCTTAAAATTTTATTTCCACTCCTTCCTCCAAGATGGTCCTTGAGGTTTGAAGAAAGGAAGAACCCCATTCCTGGTTGATCACTCCACAGAAATGCTTTCTCTATAGCTTGTGGGGATATTTTAAAATATAGTCAAAACATATGGAAATATCAGAGAAGAAACACCATAGTCAGATCTCACCCAGCTGTCTTCCAGCTTCCTCAGCCTTATTCCTCCTGACTTCTTCTGCCTGCTCTGTCTTTCTATGCCTGCCTTAAATACTTTCTTCCTCAATTAAGGGATGCCACCACCACTGCCTGCCTGGGAGCCTGGAACTCCTTCTGTAAACTAAGATGACCTCAACTCACATTGGATTAAGGGAGAAGGTCACTACTCCAGGGATATTCCCTTTGCTAGGATTAAAGGTGTGAGTTACCACTGTCTGATTCTCCTAGACTGAGTGTGAATAGATCCTTCTGGTATCTCTGAATGTTTTTATTATATTTTAAAATATCCCCACATATCCCCTTTGGGGCAGCAGGTCTGTGGGTCTGACCAGCCAGGGCCAAGAAATTTATCTATATCAAGAAATTAACCCAAAGCAGCTTTCAAATTGTGTATCTGAAGTAGGTCCTTGTACGGAGATAGCATGGCATTTGGGCCACATTCAAAATGGCAGCATCGGACTGGCAGCAGGGAGCATAAGCTGCAACCCCGCCAGTTACTGAAGTCTTGCAGAAGACTCAATGCCATGTGATTAATTTAAGGTTTACATTTATATTGAACAAGAAGGAAACAGAATCAAAGACGGTTTCTTGGTAGCAGCATTTCTTGGGTCTACTCTGTTTGCTGGCAGTGAACAGAGATGTGGCCCCTTTAAGAGAACTTAACTGATTTGGCTTAATCTACAAAAAACTATGTGGCTCTTTAAGAGTGTGAGTATTTTTAAAAGCTCTTCTGGTTCGAGGATGAATAAGAATTCAAAATAAAACGGATTCAGATGAAAAAACACTGTAAACGGGTTATAATGTGTGTAAAATGTACATAGGCTTCAGAGAGAAAAGAAAGAAGGTAGAGAAAATCCTGAAGAAAAAGAAATAGAGTAATAAAAATATAATAAGCCACATAAAGATGCTAAGTAGACAGAGAATCTGGAGTATGGTTATTATTGTGTTTTCTTTTAATTTTGTAACTGTTAATGAGCTAACTGCAGAAAGACAATTGATTGCAAAGGCTGTTAAGTTAAACAAGAATATATATTTTAAAGGTATCTTGATTTTGAAATTTGTCTATAAGGATATATTGCTTTGGAAGAGTTCTGCTTTTGTTTCCACAGAAGATGAGAACCTGTGGATTGCTTCCAGGTAAATATGGTTTCATCAACCAAGACCACCTGAAAATTTTCTTGTAGGAAGAGATGGTCACATCAGTTTCAGGGCTGCAGACTTGAACCAGTCTCAAGAACCATGAGATTGTCAATGCCCCTTAATCAGCAGGAAGTAGTAAAGGAAATCTACACCCACATTCCCAAAAAGAGTGTTTATAAATGTTTGCTTTCATCATAAATGGTTAATGGTCATAGTTAATCTCTTTCTAAGTAGAAAAGGGGAATATGGTATATGGAGTAATTTTAAAAAATCAGACTATTTGCTTTAATTCAAAAATCAGCTGTCAATCTCAAAATGTTTTACACTGGTATAGATTTTGGTTTATTGATGCAAATTTAAGGTCAATTCTCTTACGCTGTATGTATTTTTCTACTCTTGTTTAAGATATGTTTATGTAACTGATTTAAAATTGTCATATATAATTAAGAAATGCATATTAGTTAGATTTTTAGGTATACCAAGATATAGTTCAATTAGATAGGTAATCTTCAAGCACTTCTAAGACCTACAGAATATGGCATTTAAAATATTTTTAAGAATTTAGACTTTTCTGGACAGTAAGACAGATCTGCTCCTGGCAGCACCAATCTATTTCAAGAGAAAAATGGGCATTGAAGAAACTCTATGTGAAATTTACTTTCTTTGTGAGAACAGTTAGCCAGTGGACAAGAAACTGTGCTTGTACTGACAGCTTGGCCGTATGCTGTTTAAACTGGACATGCAAATTCCATAAGAAGGTGACCTCTGATCTTTGGCAGAATAAGCCAAAATGGTCATTCAGGTTCCTGCTTAGCAGAGAAAATTTTCAGACATTCTTAAGGACTCAAGGAGAAGGGACTAATGAACTATAGCAGAATGGGCAGAGCAGATTTTCTGCTTCACTGAAATGAAAAGAGACTCGGGGCCTGTAGGCTGAAGATGGCTGCCCCAACTTTATAAAGGAACTTTGGGTGACTGTTAGGCAGATAGGTGTCATCTCTGTCCTTTCTAGATTTGGAAGTTGTTTGCGCTTCCAATTTATTTGGGTAAATATTGTATCCTTCTGTGGTCTTTGATGTAGTTGAAGATTAGTTAGTTACAGAGGTTTTTCTTAATTATATCAAAAGGTATATTGGATATAAAACTTTAGATTCAAAAGATAAGGTAGATGATAGAGTATTTTCTTTAATTTTGCTAAATACAAATAGACTAGATATTGTAACTGTAATTCTTGCTTAATAGCTATTTTGTTACAGGTAATTTTGTTGTGTTAAAATTGAAACCTTCCTTCTTGATTAGATGATGTGGGAATGTCTTTCTGTATGTTGTGAATATCAATCTTTAAATAAAGCACCTGTTCTGGCCTGTGACAGGCTCTGTAGAAGAAGTAGATAGGGAATCAGAATAGTTAGGAGAAGGAAGGTGGAGTCAGAGCAGATCAAGCCAGCTGCCAAAGAAGAAACATGTAAGGAACACAGGTGAGCCACGGGCCACGGGGAAGACAGATTAATGAGAATGGGTTGAGTTAAGATGTAAAAGCTAGTTAGCAATGTGCCTGAGTCATATACCAAATAGCATGAAGTTAGTATAAGTGTCTGAATCATTTCTGGGGGCCTAAGCAGCAGTGGGTTGCTAAGCAATCTTGGACAGCAGGTCTGTGGGTCTGGACCTCTGGCCGGACAAGGCCAAGAAACCTATTTCAACAATAGTTGACTATTATTATTCTATCTTCATTCAGCCTATTACTGTATAGTCTTACCTTGATAAATAAAAGTGACTGTCATAAAGTAGATTAACAGTTTGAAGTTTGGGGAGTAAGGGCAAATATTTGTGTATATAATGACTCATGGTATTATATGTTTGTTTGTCAATTTGCCTTCATAACATCCATATTGTGATATATAAGAATATTTCATAGAACACAATTCAAACCTTCTAAAGTGATAGAAATCAAAATTTTACATTTGAAAATGTAGCTATGTACCAAGTCTTTCTTCCCTGAAACAATCGTGGTTTCTACTTGCAGGACATAGTTTTATTTTGATTTAATGATTTCTCAAGTAGTCTTCCAATTTATTTCCATTTATTTTTCTTTGTTATTCTTAACCTTGAGTTCATTTATCTTTGAAATGATTGCCTTAATTATAACTAATATTGCATGACGTATAAAAAGAAGCAACATGGACTTAAGTATCTCCTTGCATGCATATCTATTATGCAGTTATTTTACTTTTGAATATTTTCCTCTTTATTGAATATTTCCTCTTTTTTAAATGATTTAGCTTTATCATCAAAATGGAGGAAAATTCTTGAATTTCAATAATATTATTATAAATATTGCATTATATTATTATAAAAATGTTTACAAACAAAATTTTCAAGGTTTTATTTCAAAGTGTCTATGCCATTTTTAAACTTTAACCAGAAATAGTGGTTTTGGGGTTCATGAATCTTGTCACAGTAAATTAGTTCTTAACTCTCTGTTCTCAGAAAAAGTTATTAACTCCCTAATCAAGACTCTTTTTTCTTATGTTTGATTAGTCTGACCTTTTTGTGTAGACTAAATGTTATTGATTTTTAAAATAGCTTTAAACAGATTCCTTACTATGGGCTGTGTATACCAGTCTAAAATGAAAGGATGACTTCACTCACAAAATTAGAAAATAATAATCTTTAGAGTCAACCTTTAATTTTGTAATTAGATTTAAAAAAATGCAATATGGGAGAAGAAATTGAAAGCTTTACTTCTTTCTTATTCTTATTTGGTATTTTTCTTTGTGAACTTCTTATTGAATTGATTAGTGAGAGTCTTTCTGTCTTCATTACAAGGAAAGAAATTTTATTCCCAATAAAGCAGGAAATGAATGAAATAAAGCAAAGTAATTATAATTATTTTGAGGGAAAAGACTTATTTTCTTTATTATTAGTTATAAAATACACATCACACTATTTTCATTTTTATATCACCAGAGTCTAATAAAATCATAATATCAAATTACATCTAACAAAATTTTGATCTGACACTCATCTAGAAACTGTGAAACTTTGTAGTGTTTGTGTGTGTGTGTGTGTGTGTGTGTGTGTGTGTGTGTGTGTAACCCACTGTTTACATCACACGTTTCTTAAATTTGCAAATGGAGTTGAAATTTATAGCTTAAATTTCAGTCTAAAAGATTTTTAAATTTACTTTCTTTACTTCTTTCTTGAGATACCAAGTGCTTTACTTAACATTTTTAATTTCTACATCCTTTTTTTCTTGTATAATCAATGAGTATGGAAAATATGTGTCGGAAATTTACAATCTTAAAAAAAACACAAAAAAAATGAAAGCTATTTAATTGAAAAAGTTACTTACAGATATTTTCTTAAATTGCACTTTTCCTTCTCATCAGATCAACAGTATTACAGTTTTCACCATGTTTTGTTGAACAAGAAATGACATAACTCTCATATAACATTTGTACTGAAAGAGTATGTTCACAAATTGATTATATAAAATTACCATTAAAAATTATTCCCTCAAAAAGAGCAAATAAAATAAGTTTGTGGACTCAGATATAACACTTTATTATGAAATATAGATGAACTTTTAACAAGATGAAAATTCTGTGATTTCCTTTGGTGTATATTCTATGGAGAATAATTGCAGTTTTTAGTAACAAATACTTCATGGAGTCTGCCAAATAAATTAAGTTCAAAATTTTAATTACAAATAATATTAAGCTTAAAAGAAAGAGAGACAATGTTTCATGTTATCAAATTCTATCACAAGAGTCAATGCATTTTAGAATATATCAGACACATAGAGTTCTCATTAAACTACCACACCATCCATGTCTGAATCTTTTTCTATCTGTCTTCATTCTTATTTCTGTCTCATTTTTGTTCTTTCTTAGAGGCTATGATTTTTACAAATAGTAAAGAACAAGTGAAGTGGAATTGATACTGGGAATATACTTTTGCTGACATTGCTGTTGATTATATACTTTATTCTATCATTTAATCACTGAAATAGAATGGTTTTTGTTAGTGTTGATGTTATTATCATAGAATTCAATTGACTTTCATTCCTTCTTTTTGCTATACTTTAAGAAATGCATCCTTTCATCACAATCAAATCTACTGCGTAGTGCTACTTGTATGTATGTTTTCTGGCCTGACCATTTGTTACTGAATAATCAGTTGGTGTGCTATTTTCTGAGGAAGACTATTTCTCCAATCTCAGGTTTCATCTTTTGTTGTTTTTGTTTGTTTGGGTTTTTTGCATATGATGGAGGCATTCTGACTTTTCATTATACAGTTTGGCATATCTTTTGCTGTTGTTCTTGTTCAGATAACAATTAGGCAGTCATATTGTTGAGACTTTTTCGGTTCAGCTTCTGACATTCCTATGAGACATTGTCTTAAAGGGAACTCATGTTTCTCTGGCACTTACAGTTCTTCTGTCCCCTCTTCCACAATGTGCCTTGAATCTTAGGTGATTGGGTTATTGAGTAGATGCAGTTATTGGAAACAGTCTCCACAACTTTTCATTTTGAATGGTTGTGGGTTTTTAATGCTCACTCTCTGTTTCAAAGACAAGTTTCCTTAATGATGGGCTAGCGCCACACCTATTTGCTGATATAATGGTACATATTCATAGATTTTTGTTAGGGATCATGCTGGTTTAGTATAGTGGTGGTTGGAGATTCCCCACCTGTATCCATGACTTCACATAGTAGTTAGCCATATTTCCAGTATCAGATATAAATAGTTCCTCTTGTTGAACATGTCTTATGTCTGATTAGAGAGTTGTTGGCTACCCACAAAGTATGCATGCCACTTAGGCTTATCATGCCATCCTGTTTTTGATTGGGATGATAGTTGGGCAGGACTATTGCTTGCCTTCCTCCTTTGAAAGCTTCCATGGTGCCTTCTGCTGCCATGAAAGCTAATCCTCTGGAAGAAAGCTTTCAGGTCAGATCCATCTTAGGAATTCTCTGGTCCCTGTTTATTAAGTACATGATGTCTTCAGCCATGAGGACTCACCTTCCACCTCTAAGACCAAAAAAAGACAGTAATAATAGGCTGTATGTTTTAGAAGTCATTCAGAAAGACATATCCAAGAATACAAAAGAGGCATCTTCATGTTTGATATTGGCTTTTTTGTTAGGTGGTATTCATTTCTTGAAGGGAGTCTCATCACCCCAAATGATAAAAGTTCTCTGGAACAAAATTATGTGTATTATAGTGGTTTGAGTAGATAAATTGTTAATAAATTACTTCTTTTTGTATGTCCATTTTTTTATTAAATAGGTGTCTTTTTACTCCATGTATTCCCCCTGTTCCCCCTCCCTTCCCTCCTCCCAATCTCTCCAATCAGCCTTCAACCTTCCTTCACTCCATCTGCCCATTCTCTTCCCCCAAAGGGCAAGAAGTCCCAAGGTGCTTGAGCTCAGTGTGGTGTATTCACTCCAGGCCAGTCTGATTTCCTCATCCAAAAATCAAGACTGGGTTAGGTGTTCCTCTGCAGGGAATGGGCTCCAAGATGCCAGCCCACGAACAGGAGCACAGTCTGATCTCACCCCTTGAGGCTCCATAGAAGTGTTCATGCCAATGGACATTTGCCTTCCCTTGGAGGGCCTAATTCCTTTTCCTGATGGGTCCCAATGACAATTCCTGATTCAGTGAGTCCCCCAGAGCTCCAGCTAGCCATCAGTGTGGTAACCTTCCTCATAATCCCTATCCCCTTGTTCATACAGACTCTCCTCCCCTACTCTCATCTTTTCAAATGTTTTTATTGTCATTTTATCCTCTTCCTTTCTTATTCTTGTATTCACCTCCTTCTCTCTTCCTAAAGTATTTATTTTATTTCACTGATCAAATCACTGGTACCTTGCTGTATCCCTATTGTTTGTTCTCTAATTCCCCAATTTTAATAATGGTCCCACCTTATTTTCCTATTTCTGCTACGTACTCACATATGAAGATTTGGAATTAGAAGCCTCCAATAAGAAAGATCATGTGATGTATATCTTTCTGTGCCTGGATTACTCAATGTCATTTTTTCTAATCTCATTCACTTACCTCTAAAGTTCTAGATTTTATTTTCTTTGCAGCTAAATAGTATTCCATTAGTATACATATGCCACATTTTCTTTATCCATTCATTGGTTGAAGGACATTTAAGTTCTTTATTATTAATATAGAAGCAATGAACATGAATGAAAAAGCTGGGGTGGGTTATCATCTGAAGTTCATTGGGCATATGCCTATGAATGGTATAACTGAATTATATGGTGTATTTGTTTTTAGCTTTTTGAGAATTCTCCACAATGGTTTCCATACTGTCTACACTAGTTTGCACTCCTAACAGAGAGCAAGGGTTTCTATATATAGCTGATTTCCTCTGAAATATTTGCTGAATGTCCTTTTCTTCCTTTAATTTTATGATGGCTCCATCAGTTAAAATTTGATGTTAAATGTGTGTCTTATCCTGAGTTGGTAATTTTATTTTAACTTTCTGCAGACATTGCATAACACACTACCCTGATTAGCAGATAATTGTGTGACATTCATAGTTAATCTTAGGGTTTATTTGTTTGTTTTGTTTTTGTTTTAGTAGCATTATAATCTAATCTTAGCCCTTGGTGCTAAATGTGAATCTTAGAAACAGTTCATCAAATTCTGAGGGAATATATACTGAAGTTAGTTTTTTATGATCAAACTGAATATAAAGATTTATTTGGAGGATTATTGTACTCTTACAAATCTCATTCTTCTCAACCAGTATAAATGTGTATGCCCACATATTATTTATTACTTTCTTATATCTTTTATATTTTCAAAAATGTTTAGAGATGTATTTTTACTCAGTTTATCAGATTCATAGATTTCCTATTGTATAAATTAGAAGTAATTCTTCCATCACTAAGTAACTTTCAGGGCTGGTTTTAGGCTAAATTCAAATGATAATTATGAAATAATTACATAAATGATAAGATTTTTCCAGGGAGGTTGAATTATTTTTAACCTGGGGTAGATTGCTTAATGAAATGTGGGGGTTCTTTGAGATTCTATTTAATTATTATTCTTCTTTTTTCGTTATAAAAGTTAAGATCTTATAATTATTTAAAGTAATTGCTATTTTTCAACATTAGGAAAACTATTGTTATATTTAATTATTTCTACAAGGCTTAGTCAACCATGTCTTTTCATTTATCTACTGCTGCTTTGAATTAATGATGAATATAAAATAGCATTTCCGCAATTATGTGTTATATTATATACTATGTTGGATGCATTGAATCAGGTTTCAGATAATTATTTTTGTTTTATGGGAGAAACTGAAATTTAATTAAGGGTTTTAGAGGTCTGCTACCTGTTTAAAAATATAGGTGTGAGAGGTTATTTTACATGTATATATCTTCACCATATGCATGTAGTGTCCACAAAGGACAAATGTCTGTTTTGTGCATTTTTTGTTTTGGTAACTTTTGTCTGGTTAATTTTATTTATTTAAATTGAGTTTGTCTGATTTTACTTTTTTGTTTTGTTATTGTTTTCCTGGTTTTGCTTTTCTTGTCATTGTTTTATGAAGATCATAGAATGCATGGGTAGGGAACTGTGGAGAATTAGGAGAAGTTGAAGAAAGAAAAAAAATTATAATCAAAATATATTGTATAAAAATCATTCGATTTTTTTTTGTGTATATTTTCTTGAATGTGTGTGTGTGTCATGTGGCTGTGGTGCTCACAGAGGCCAGAAGAAGGAATTGCATCCCCTAGAACATGATGTACAGTCAGTTGTGGGCTGCTGTATAAGTGCTAGCCATCAAACTTGGAACGTCTCAAAGAGCAGCTACAGCTTGCAACTACTAAGCCATATCTCCAGCCCCCTCCCCACATTCTTCCTTTCCTTTTGGTTTTGGTATTTGTTCTGTTTCTTTGGAAGAAGGGGGGATGAAAGTATTAAGACATGATCATCTCATACTCTGGCTGGCATGAAGTCACCATGTAGAACAAGCCAGTCTTGAATTCACAGAGCTCTGCCTGCCCCTGCTTCCTGAGCACTGGGATTAAAGGTATATGTCACCACACACATCCTGATTTTTTGTTATTGTCATACTAGACACTAATGAATATGAAAGTTTTGAACATTCTTGTTATTAATGCTACATTTATGAGAATTTTTTCCCTTAATATTTTGTTGTTATTAGCAAATCACATAAAATGTACTTTTTCCTTTTGTATTCTTTTGAGTTGATCATTTCAATCACTTTCAAAAATAGATGTAACAGTAATAAAAATCACCCTCCCTTGCTGTTTTCATCATTATCTAAAAACTAAGTACAGATAAACAAATATTCATTTTAATAAGTGTAAAAATATAAATTATAGTGACATGAGTATAAAATTTTAACAAAAGGTTAATGAGTAAAATACAAGATTAAAAGGATGATACCATATATATCGTCAACACATTCAGTGATAAATACTTGTGAAGAACAAGAGATTTCTTACTCCAGAGAATAGAAAATGTTTTAATAGTTTAAAATGAAGGCTTATTATTACTAATGGAGATAATTCCTGACTACAAATATGAAGTTCCACCTACTACATTTCATAAAGCTCTCTTCCATAAAAGCAAACAATTGTATTGTTATTGTGATGAATTAGTTGACAGTAGCCCTATACATATGTTGGGTTGGGTTAAGTATTTAATGTACACTTAGCCTATATGAATAAAAGATATTTTTATTTTAAAAGCAATGCTGTTTCTTGCATATTATATTTACATATTATGTTAAAACTTCAGAATTACTTTTTAAAGAAGAATATTAAGAAATCAAACTGTATTCTAATATAAGCTTCTAGGTTGATGAAAACCCTATCATGAGAATAGAGTCAAGGATAAACAGCAACAGCAGAAAGGTAGTTCATTTTCCAAATGAAAATACACAGTTAAGTGTTTGTTATGTGAACCAAATTAAGCTTAATATGCTCCATTAGGAAAAAAAGAACTTACTTTTTCTGGACAAGTTCCATTTCAAATGTAGCTAATTATTGACACTCCAATTATTAAAACATGACAACTCTACTGTGATTAGTAGAGGGCCTTCCTGATTTGAGAAGACAAAACTAGATGATTCTAACTTAGTATTTATAAAGTATATATAATATGCTAGCAGTTGAGCTTTATTTATTCTTAAATATCAATAATCCTTAGTAATATGTGGTTCTATATTTTAATCTCAGAAAAAAATGTTTCTTGGGGTCTGTGGTGTGGCTCAGTGGATAAAGGTATTTGCCACTAAGCCTGACAATCTGAGTTTGATTCCTTGAATGCATGTGATGAAAGGGAGAAAAAAAAACAATTACAGCAAGTTATTCTCTGATCTCTATGGTGATATACTATACATTTAATAAAAATATTCTGAAATATAAGAATTACCCACCAAGCCAAGCCACTAAGGTGGGGAGTGGTGACCCAGGCTTTTAATTCTTAGCACTTGATACACAGAGAAAATCTTGATGCCTGTGAATTCAAGACTGAACAGACCCAAGCAGTGGTAACACCTACCTTTAATAGTAGCTCTAGGAATGTTGAATCAGGAAGTAAAATTGCTGGGCAAGGAAAAAAAATACCTTATTTACTGTCCCTTATTAAGTGACCTGCTTTCCACAGTTATAACATTTGATACATTGATTTTCCTTTAAACTTCTTGAAATATCCTCCTACCCAATCATCATGCTTAGATGATTCCATATTAATTGTATCCTATATCCAATTCTCCAAGTGTACTAAACTTCCCTTCAATGGCCTAATTATATTTTTGCACTGTGAGTTAGAACTTTGAAAAATAAGAGTTTCAATTACTATTCACCTAGCTTCTGAATCTGATACCATTCTATTTACTGCTGAAGTCGTTCTTTGTAAAACATCTGTAAAGGTTTCTTTTAGCCCTTGGATCACTTTTGTAAAGGACTCAGTTTTCCTTTCTATTCCAAGTCTATCCCAAGAATTTCAAGGCTGCCATTTGACATAAATTAAGGGTTTGATTATTATATAAAGCTTGACTAGAAATTGACATTATAATCTTTCTTCCCAAAAAGTTGATCTTGGGATATTTCAAATTCTCTATCTCTGTTGCATTGTTCTATGATTTTAGCTTCATCTTCCACTGTAACTGAGGCCAAGTCACCAAGACTGCTGTAACCATATCTGTCCAGTTTTTAGGTATAATTCTATTTCAAAATTACTAGGAACTTAACATTTGCTTTACAAATGATGAATGCATGCCATATATGACTATTGCTTTCTTGAGTCTCATGAAATATAACATTTCACAGGAGTCTATCAGCTCTCTCACCGTTTTTATGATTTGGTAGTTCCTATAAGGTTACTGGATATATTAATTCTGGCTGTTTGAAAGCCTTAGGCAGTATCTCTATAAGCTCCTAAGGCAATGTTGAAATTGATTCTCCTTTAAATTCCTCTCTCTGAGACTGAATACCTCTATGATCTCTTTTAACCAACTTTTCTAAGACTTTCAACTTGGCATTCATATTAAATGTCTTTTTAAATAATAAAACAGAAATAAACAAATAATATTTATGATAGACAATATGATAATTCAGAGTACATTAATTATCCTCTTTAGTGGTTCCATTTTTTACCACCCAGCGTAATATCAAACAAAGATCAAATTACTTTTTCCTTTTCTTTCCTGTTAATGTTTCCTGTTTTGTTTTTTAATGTGGAAAATAGTCTCTCTCTCTCTTTCTCTCTCTCTCTCTCTCTCTCTCTCTCTCTCTCTGTGTGTGTGTGTGTGTTTCTGTGTATGTATGTATATGTGTTTTATACTAATTTCCTATTTTAAAGAAATCCCAATTGACTCAGCAAATTTGTTGTCAATGACAATTCAATTGAGGATGAAGTTGGAGAGCTACCTACTGTAACATCAGCTCAAGGTTCAAAGAAAGCAACAGCCCACCAGAAGAGGGAATCCACTATCTGAAAATCTCACCCAGCTAGTTGTGGACAAAAAACACTTGTGGCAGGAACTGTCCAAAGACAAAATTGGTTAAAGGCTTATTCCAAATGGGAACCTAGCCAGCTGGTAGTGATGTGGGATGAGATGCCTTTCTGTACAATGTGAATATATGTTATTACCATTTGTTAAATAAAGAAACTATTTTGGCATTTTATAAGGCATGTTAGAGACAGGCAAGAAAATTAAATAGCAATAAAGAAGAAGGACAGAGTAAGAGAGATGATTTAAGCTGGCACCCAGGAAGCAAGATATAATGGAAGGAACATAGGTAAAGCCATGGAACACATAGCAATACATATAGATTAATAGAAATGGGTTGAGTTAAGTTTAAGAGATAGTTGATAATGAACCTGAGCCATAGACCAGTTTTTTTTTTAATTAATTAAGGGTAATAAAATATAGTCACAGCATACAGAAAGATAACCAACATCAAACCTCCACATCATGCTGTATATCCCCCCTGGTATCCTTCCCCCAACATAAATTAGAAAGGAAATATTTTCTAGCAATTTAATGGATATATGCTTCTAAATTTTTTATTTCATTTATATATGTGAGTACCTGCTTATTTATACATTCATTGTGTTTATGTAGGTGCAAAGTTGTAGTAATTACTATGTATATAGTTTAGTTTTGGATATATATCAGTATACACATCTCTTTGAAGTAGGATAACTAACCAGAAAATACAAACATAAAAAATCAGTCTATATTTCATTTTAAAAGAATTCCATAGTTATATTCATTTGTATTTTTAAATTTTTTTACTTTTAATATGGGAGTAGAAACAGTGAGCTGATAAAGTAATAGCTGATGAGAAGCAAAAAATTGAAGATGGAGACATTGGTCCCACAGTGTGGTTCCTGAATTAGCATTATCAGCATCACCAAGGCTCTTTTAGAATATAATTTCCAGGACTCCATTCTAGATCTGTTGAACCAGAAACTTGATGAGGTAAGGTGGCATGGGTAGTAAGTTTAACTTTAATCAAGCCTCCAGACTATAACACTGGAAATAAGAATGAAGATTACATAATTTCAAGTAGTCATATGATTTATTGAGTAACTTTTAAAGGAAACAGTCCTAAAGACCTCTTAACTAATGTTGAAATTCTTGTGTTGAAAAATAATATTGAGATAGATTTTTTTCAAATAATAAAGCTGGGTATAGTTGTCTGCCAGAAACAAGGCCTATTTACTTTGTCTCACAAAGACTGAATCCTTTCTTTCTCCAAAACAGTGTTGGGTGATGTTCTAAAAAAGTAATTACAGGCCAGTTAGTAAATATATGCTGAGACAGTAGAGTGCCAGATAGCAGCAGCTATGTCTGTGTGTCAGCCACTGTTGCTAAATCAGTTAGGCCTGCTTATTTTGACTTAATGTGTAATATGGGGCCTCCATCAAGGACAGAATCTGCATTGCAGTTACAAAACATTCTCTCACTGTTTTCCAACCTTTTATGCACTATTTTCTTTTTTCTGCTCTCTAGTAGAATGACAATCAGGACTGAACATTTTACAAATTGCTTCTTAACCTCCTATACTCCTGTTTTATTCAAAAGGCTTGTTAAGCCATACAAGCTTATGGAAGTTTAGGGAGTTAAACACCACAGCCAATTCAATCTCATTTTAATATAAACTGAACAGCGAATTATTTTATTGTAACAGTTTATCATTTTGGACCTAAATTACAGAAAAGTAGTTTGGAGATCCCATAACAAAGATGGAAGAGTTCATTTGGGTAGGCATGTTTTCACAATATGCTATATTACTTTCTGCTCTAACACATTTTATATGAACATTATTTTCTGGGCTTTCTGATTTTTCTTTTCTATCCTTAATTGCTTAAGCTATTAAAAAACATTTTGAATTTAAAGATTTCAAATTCTAGGATTTCTGTTTGCTCTCAGGAAGAATATGAAATCTGTCTGGCAAAGGAAGGTTTGTCATTGACTTAATTCTTGTTGCTTGTCCTGTTGGCTGTTGTGTTCTTATTCTGATAATTTCTCTTGTCTAGACAATTGTGACAATAATCAGTTTAGAGCTCTGCTTATATGTACAGCTGTGCTTTCTAATCATTTTTTTAATGTAAGAAATTATTGTCATCATCTAAAGTCTTGCTGTTTACCCAGATATCTGTTTCCAGGCAATCTGATTTGATTCTCTTCACACATGCAGGTACACTCAATCTAAAGTATTTATGTGAACATAATTTATTGACTATTAGAAAAAAATTGTATTGTCTACTGTACAGGTTACTATTGGTATGTCATTCAAACGTTGCTAGCTTTCAAATCCATGCAGATCCCTACTTCTAATAATATGGGGTTAAACTTTACAGCTATGGCCATGACAGTCTGCTCTAGAGTATCCTTGGGATAAATGCTAGCTATTATCTGCACATCTGAATCTCAGAGAGTACTTACTGAAACATCTGGCCTCAGATCCTATACTGTCTCACTCAGTTGGTCCATTGACCTTGAGACAATTTTCATTTCTGGCAATTCTCAGAGTGATGCTAATTTTGTTACTCTGGATAACACTAGATAAATCTGGTTGTTTGTTTGGTAGATTTGGTGGTTGTTTTCATTCATGCCCCAAAGCTGCTTACTCAGATCAGATATTCTTAATCAACCTTTTTTTTCTACCCTATCCTGCTTTTTACATTCTTGTAATTTTAAGGGCACATTTACAATAAAATATATGAACAAAACCACTATCTCAAACCCTTCTAATGGGGAACATGATGCTTGTATCTGATGATATCAGTTATCAAGTTTCTTTAGTTGAACTTATTCAATACTCTAGTATTAAATGATGTAGAATGCTGTAGGTGATATAGAAAAGATAATTCCCAGTCTATTTTTAAGCAACTCAAATTATTTAGTTAAGAGTAGAAAAATAAATGTACAATTACAGTAGGATACTATAGTCCTGAGAATTTCAGGCTAGAAAAGTTTTCATTTGAGCTTTGAATTATAAGTTGAATCCCATAGGAGAAGATTTCTGAAATAAAACTGTGTAGGCTTGAAATTTATTGAAGATATATTCTTAGGAATACCAGTGAAAAAGTGAGACAAACAATTGCACAGATGGAAAAGTTGAGAAAATGCTCAGGTGAACCCACATACATATGAAATGTCCCTTCAAAACTGTTCATAGTTAAAGAAAAAAAATCAACCATTCAACTCAGGCGTCCCATTGAAAGGAACATAATATTGGAAGAAATAAGTCTTATTAGCTGAGAGATGCTCATAGAAGATATGCACAATTATACACATAATAAATCACTTATAGGAGATGTTTGATCATAATCATCTCAGTAATACATGCTGGCTTCCAGGCAAACAATCACTGATCCTAGTGCACCCAACAAGGATGTTAACTGAATCTTCTCTTAGGTATTACATTTCTTCAATATCACAAATGCTAAATGCAAGATAAATTTGAAATTATAATTTTCTCAAAATGCATACTGCAGCTAGACCTGTAAAAGCTGCCGCCCTTATTGAAATGTCTCCAAGGAGCAATCCAGCAGGGAATAAATATGCCACCAAGCAGCAATCTTCAGAATAAACAAATGTGAGCCCAGAGTTCAGAAGCTAAAGTCAACTTAATGAGAAAGCTGTCACTATTCTTTTTTTACATGAATTAAATATGTTGCAAGGAGCAGAAGTCACAACCCAATGGTAAATAGTTGAGCTGCCCAGTAGAACGTTTATTTTATGCTGTCCTTGGGGTCATCTAACAATGAGTGTGAATTACTTGGATTGAACAGAATTCTGCTCACTATGTTCTAATATGTAATGATAAAACTCAAGAATGTAATTAAAGATAATTCATCTGAATTGATATATTGATAGTTTGTACCATATCTATTCCAAATATTGTAATTTTTCCATTAATATAGTAATACCACATAGCTTGTAAAATAGAATTTATAGTCTTAATGAATAAAAAGGGAATATAATCGCATATCCTTATGGTGACAGAAAGACAAACAAACCATTACATACCTACTGTGGTAGTTTGAATAACAATGGCTTCCATAGGCTTATACATTTAAATGTTTAATCATCAAGGAATGTCACTGTTTTAGGAGGATTAGAAGAATTAGGAGGATTAGGGGGCCTTGTTAGAGGAAGTGTGTTGCTAGAGGTGGGTTTTGAGATTTCAAAAGTCTACATCAGGCACAGTGCTGCTCTCTAGGCCTGCAGATAAGGATGTATCTCTCAGCTACTGCTCCAGCAATGAGTGCTGGCATGCTCCCAACCATGATAATAATGCACTAAACCTCTGAAAGTAGAAGAAAACCCCCAAGTAAATGTTATCTCATATAAGAGTTGACATGATCACAGTGTCTCTTCATAGCATTACAACAGTGCCTAAAATACCTACTCATATTAAATGTTACCAAAATATTCTATATAAAGTATCAGGATCCAAACACAAACATGCATACATGAACATGTACAGACATACAGAAATAGAATAGGCCCACATCTGTCCTTAAATTTCATCCTGATAAAATGACTTTTGACAGTATTATGAACCTGTATAAAAAATAGCAGATTTAGCCTCTATAAACTACCTACACTCTGAAGTGTGTTTTAAATTTACCTCATGACAAAGTCAGTGACATTCAAGCATTGAGAAGGTGTTTAGATAAATGAAAATGTGTCTCTACTTCTCAGACCTTTTGCCTTTCTTCATTATTCAAACATTCTGCTGAAAGAATAAAAAAAAAAAAAAACTCTAGTAGTGAAATCATTATAGGACAATAAACCAATTTGCAAACTAAAACCTTGGGGCAAAAAGTAGGCACATACTTCTGTAAACATACTATTATTGGAACACAGCCATATCATTTGTTTACACATTGCCCTGGCTATTTCTTAGCTAAAGCTGTTTCAACAGAGAGAATGTGCATCACAGTGCCTAACATATACTTTAGCTTTCATTATCCTTCCTTGTTCAACTTTCCAGTCCCCTTCTTCGGAGAGTTAGAGAGAGGATAGACGAGACCCGGAAACTTATTTAGTGAAGAAACACTGACTGAAACATTTAATAATTTGACTGTGATTTCTTTGCATGCAAATTTTAAATTCATCAAATTCACATTCTTTTCTTAATTTTTTGTTCTTCCCCATGTAATTTCAATGTACTGACCAATGCAATTTGTAAAAGAGGGAAACCCTGAACCATTAATAGCAATGTCTGGGGCACATGTGCATTCACAACATTCAGTCCATGGATTAAAAATCCAAAATGAATAAAATTTATAGAAACTTTGCATGTATTCTCCAGGAAGGTTTTAGGCAATAGCCTTTAAGAAGTAACTTAAGCTATGTTTTCAAAGTAGTGAATTTTTATGCAATAAATATATCTGTTGAGTTTTAAAATCTTAAGCATTCTATGGTATATGACAAGTAAAAATTTATATCAGGAAAAAAAACGCTACTTTTCTAGCAAGTAGTTTTTGATTCTTGATCGGTGTCATTGATGAGCTACTTGGTTAGAAAGACAATCTGCTTATGGTCATCACTGTAAGTATGACAGCAGAGTATTAGGAACAAAGCATATAAATGTTTTAGGCCCTTTTACAATGGTACTGCTGCCAGATAACACTCCCATGAATCTCATTTTTGCAAAATAGACTTAAGGAATATAAAACACCATTACATGCTCCATACTTGGAATTTACTTTCTAAAAAATTATTGCTGCCACTATTTGTGTAATCCTCCTAAATAGGAAGTTAGAACATCTGTTATTCAATCTTATGAAGTTACACAGTGAGCCCACAATATGGTTGAATGTTGCTGAAGTTATTTTAGTTCACACTGTATGTTTGTTACCATTGTCCACATAATGTTTGAATCACATCTGTGTCTTGTGTTTCTGGATACATAAGGGATATGTAAACTTATGGCTACAGCATTTATTTTGAAGTATTTCATCAGACTAGAAGGAATGAAGATCGTGCTGGTTTCAGTGTGGTTATACACCAGAACACTTCCACATCCCTAAACATTTTCTTAAAATAATGTTTTTTTTTCAAAAAATAACAAGTTACAGTAGTGATCTTTTCTTTATATTTTTGTTATTTGTGTTAGTTTACATTTTATTGTTATGATAAAACACTGACCAAAATCAACATAGAAGAAGAAAGGCTTTTTTTGGTTTGGTTTGGTTTCAGTTTTGTCTGGTTTTAGCTCACATTTTCCATTCACAGTCCATCATTGACAGAAACTAAAGCAGGAACTCAAGCAAGGCAGGAACCTAGAGGCCAGACATGAAGCAGAGGCCATAGAAAAGTGTTTCTTATAAACTTGCTTCATCTAATGAGTTTGATTTTCAATATAAATCACAACTACCTACCTGGCATGGCACCACCTGTAGCCGACTGGGTCTTTCCATAACAATCACTAATCAAGAAAACACAGAAGGTTGTCCATAGGCCAATCAGATCTCAATTGAGGATACATAGTTGCAGATGATTCTCTAGCTTGTGTCCAGTTGACAAAATCCAAACCAGCTTACTAGGGTTAGTTTCAGTTACTTGTGGTAAACTGTAATCTATAAAAACCATGTTAAAAATTTACAAGATCAATAATTTGTAATTCTGATGTAATGTTTTATATCATTCTGGGCAGTGTGATTAAATTGTGTTTTGTCAGGCTCTGTGCTTTCAAGGAGGTGTGTGATTCTTTGCCCCATAAATGTACATTTTATCACCATGTATATCCACCCATTAGCCAGTTACTCAGTAGCTATCTGTATTATTATCACACTATCAGAGTGCTTTTGTTCAATAAAATCTTGTTTTACACAGTTACAATCCTATTTTATACAGGAAAAACTATTGTCAGCAGCATTTAAATGATAAAATGAAGCAATAAAGTTCTTCCATATAGAAAAATTATAAATATAAAAGAAAACCTTTTATGTGAGGTCAATAAGGTCTCTCATAAATTCTTTATTCTGATCACTTACTAATTTATAGATTAAACTTGAACAAACACATGGATGCATAGGACAAACCATGCTATAGTGGGCATGATGGTTCAAATACCTACTTGGCTTATTGGACTATATCCCCACTGATAAAGGGAATACTTTCATTTGCAAAAGCGTCACATGTAGCTTTATATTTTTTGTGAATGAATGATTTACTACTCATTGAAGGGCAGATGAAACAAAGGAAACATGAAAAGCAATATGATTAATGTTGAGATTGACTACCAGCTCTTTAGAAAAATAGATTATATTTTTCAAATAATTTATCAACATATGGAAATTGAAGGATATGGAAGAAATTGACTGTATTGTCTTTAATATTTCATTTTTTCTGAATCTAGCAAGTAATATGGTGTGTGTATGTTATAAATTATTATAAAGATAGTAGTATGCTTGGATAATGTCTTTGCTGGATTTGAGATAGGGGTTACAAACCCAAAAGAGGACCATGTACTTCCAGATCTTCTTTTTGTATTTTTGCTCAAATTCTCTCCCTGCCAGATGTATGGGAGTTACTGACCACTCCCCTGGGAAATCTCTGTCCTTACACATGCCACCTACATCAGCAGAGTAAGTATAAGGTGATGAGAAAATGGCTAAGTCCACAAAGTGCTTTCTGCCCAATACTTAGGACATGAGTTTGGATAACCACAAACATCCACATAAGAAAATCAATCATAAATGTGACACCTCTATCATAGTCCCTTCACTAAGGCTCAAGGATCATTGCAGAAAAGGAGACCAAAATAATTTTAGAGGTAGAAACAGTGGACATATATATCTAAGCAGTATTTGCCAGACATGGCAGTGCCTTTGTACACAAGAATTCACAGCTGTGACTATATATAAGACCTTCACAAAATCAAGCAAACTAAAATTTTATCATGGATGGTGCAAGGTCTCATGAAACTCAATATTAGCTGATGAGCTATTAGCAATTGATTGCTGCTGGCTGATGGAAAAGTCAGTTTTCTTCAGGGATGTAGACCCAAAGAGACTATCCATACCCCAATACTGGGGAAATGGAGACAGAAAGATCCCCAGATTTTATAGTCAGCCAGTCTGGCTGAATTACTGAGTTCTAGGTCCTGTGAGAAATCTTGTCTTAAGGAAAGAAGTAGTGGTAAATAGATATGATCAGTATACATTATACAAATGTATAAAACTTTCAAAGTATAAAAATATTTTTAAAAGAAAAGTATCATGTAGAGAGCAATTCGGGAAGATATCCATTGTCAATCTCTTGCTTGCATACATGCGCGCACACACACACACACACACACAGAGAGAGAGAGAGAGAGAGAGAGAGAGAGAGAGAGAGAGAGAGAGAGAGAGAAATAAGGAGGTATTCTTGCCATCTAATTAGACATTCCAGTTAATTTTTAGAAAAGAGGTCAAGAGAAATAAAATTCACTCAGATGGCCACAATCATTACAAAACAGCATATTGGCAAGAACTAATCTGAAACCAGTACACACTTGGGAGAAGATCTGAGTATTCTTCAGCCTCACATAGAGTATCTGTTATATCTCATCTTTTTGCTTCACGTTTGTCTACCTATTTAAAGGAAAACATGTAGAGTAGCAGGCAAGGCAGTCCATGTGATATTTCATTATTTAGACTCTAGAGATAGACCTGGGTCAAATCTTGACCCTGCCAAATATAAAGAGCTCACCAAAGAATAAATTATATTAGCTCTTTGGACCGCTATTTCTTATTCAAATAAAACTTAATGCAAATTGCATCTTTAACTTCAAAAATCCCAAATTCTCCAAAATTTAAAATGTTTGGGGTGCTAAAATAATGCCACAACTGAAAAATTCCACATTATGGAAACAAACAAAATCTCTAAAACAATTACTAAAACTTGCACAGGCTATAGGCATATGGTATGTTTCCTGTCTGGAATTATTTTCCACTCTCAAAATATCTCAATATCTATGAACAAATACTCCAAAATCTGAAAGATAGAAACAGAATTGAAAAACTTTCTGAGCCCATTCATTGTAGGGGTACTGTGTTGTTTCATGGTAAATAATTGTCCCACCCACTGTTTTAATAAAAAGCGCTGTATGGCCTAAGGCAGGCAGGAAGTGTGGTTGGGGCTACCAGACTAAGAAAACTCTTGAGAACAGGAAGCAGCAGCAGACCACCAGGCAGACCGCCAGAGAGAAGCCTGAAGAAGCAGAGGACAACCATGCTGCTCTAAAGAAAAGATACCCAGCCGCATGGCTGAACAAGAAACATGTGTTAGATGAAGGGTACAGAGTTAGCAAGTGATATGCCTGGGCCTTAGGTCGATCAGCCTAAAACTACAGTAAGCCTCTGTGTGTGTCTGTGGGTCTGGGGGTCTGTGGGTCTGCAGGTCTGCGGTCTGTGGGTCCTAAACCTTGAAAATAGGCCCAAAAGTACGGAACAGAAACCTCTTACTACAATTCATATTATATATAGGATAACTTGTTTTCATAAAAACCTATTATTGTTTAATAAGTAAAATTACATGTGTGAAATATCTGTGTAGGACCTTACACATGCTAAGCATATGAAAAAAATTAATATTACAGTCTTTACTAACATCCCAATTTACTTAAATTATTAAATAATTTTTAATAAAATGAGAATAGTATTCAGGTACACGGGCATTCTCAAGAACTGTTCTCTGAAAATTAATTAAGAAAAGAATTTCAATGAAAAATTTTAATTTGGAGTGAAAAATCAACTTCCATTGTAAAGATTCTGCTTTATAGTAGTTAGTGGATGCATTTCAATCTCACAATTTTATCAAAGCAGAAAAAGATGTTGGAAATTAAGATGTTACTCAAATCCATGTGATAAACATGCTTTCTAAGGCTTCACACCTGTAAGACAAAGTCAGAAGCCTTGGCCATTATGCCAAGTATGAATCAGTATCTCTACTGTGTAGAATAGGTTTGTGACTCTAGAATAAAAATCAAAGACCACCATAAAGCTAAAATAGTCTCCTTGCTATTCTTTCTGTCATTTTACATAATACTGAACATGTAAATAGTAGTTTATAAATGCAAGAATGAGAACATAATCTGGCTCTCAAATTTTTATATGAATATACTTTATTTTAATGTTTGAAAATATGAAAGAATAACCTTATTACCAAGGGACTATGTAGAAAAGAACAGATTTTTGAGGGAGGGGGTTGATATTTGAGGTTAAACTAAACAAAGCCATTGCAGTGAGTACTTCTTGTATCTTTCAAAGGTGACATACAATCATTGACAGTGAGTCCATTCTATCTGGCGTTGGGTTCATCATGCTTTGCAGTGCCATGTTACTCAGAGTGAAATAACTCTTGTCACTCTATAATTTCAGCATGAGCTATCTGGTTACTTTAAAACAAAAGAAAATGTCTCATAATAATGGAGTTTTGTACTATTCTGCTTTTTATTACAGAAAAAAATAGTAAGGATCAATGTAAGGATTTATCTCCATTGATGTTGAGAGAAAAAAAAAAACCTTTAAAAAGTTTTACTCAACTCTCCCTTTAGCAATTCTTATGTGGCTTTCCTTAGTAGACAAATGTTACCCTCAACACATTCGGTGTATGAAATGGTACCAAATGGTCATAACTCACTGTAAAGGATTTGAAAAGGGTGCTTTCTTCTTTGTATGTCTCATATAAATGTAGAAGGAAAGACCCCTCTGGGTAAATTAGCATTTTGAGGATTTAGCAACAGTGAATTAAATGTGATAAAGGCCCCTAAAACTTTCAACTGATGATCTTGCAAGTCCTTTAGCTGATTACCTAGGATAATACTCTGCTCTGGGATTTCACTGAATCATTAAAATGTAAGACAGATTCTCTGGAAGAGAGTAACAAATGAATCTTAGATTATAGACAGTATGACTCACTATTTTAAATATGGCTGTCTTAGGCCTATCATAGCTTTCTAGGGGTGTCTAATTTCTCTTGCCCTTTCATTTGGCAAAGAGTTGATAGAATGTCAGCTGAAAACCCTTAAGATATGGTGAAGACACTTTACAAGCAATTAGCAAGTGTGCTTCCTAAAACTCAATATTTAAATATTATATATTTAATATATATATATGTATATGTAGGCAGAGTGTACTTAGAAGGCACCAATACCGGATAGATATTTATTAAAATATAAACCAACACTCACGGTACAGGTAACACGTCCCGCGCCAACTTCTTGCCCGCAAGAAAAGGCACGACACTGTAGGCAGAGTTTACCCACAAGGACACCAATATCAGATAGATATTTATTAAAATATAAACCAACACTCACGGCACAGGTAACAGATTACAGTAGCACCTGAACAGGAACCGGAGTCTGCAGACGGACGGACAATGGGATCCTCCCTCCAGCAGCCAGGAACCAGGAAGAGAGTGTCTCGTCTTTCCGCAGCCCCTTTTCAATGGGCCTTTCCCCCGCCCCCTTCAGGTCGGGGGGCCCGGTGCTCTGTATAAATGTCCCTTGACCTTATCAGCTGACACCTGAATCCCACAACACGACACACGTAGGATCCTTCTGCAGCAAAGCTTTAATGTGTCTTGAGGGAGAGCATCAGCTTACAGAAAATGGAGACAGTGAGGTAGGAAAAGCCCAATCCTTATATAGACCAAAGACCTCCGCCTTGGACGTGTCACCTCTCTATAGGCTGCAGCTCATCACCCCACATGACGCCACGGGAGAGGTGGAGAGACCAGTCTCTGAAAATTACCAAAGGCATGCCCCCTTGCCTTGATTACTGACTCAGGCCCTTGCCTTGATTACTGACTCAGGCCCTTGCCTTGATTACTGACTCAGGCCCTTGCCTTGATTACTGACTCAGGCGGGTTGTCCAGCACCGGATATTGGCGCCATCTTGAGGGGCTGGGGCCAGCGGCTCCCAACAGTAACAGTTTATAGTAGCACCTGAACAGGGACTAGAGTCTGGAATGGTAGACAAGTGATGGATGGACAATGGATTTGGATCTTGTCTCTCCAACAGCCAGGAACCAGGAATAGAGCTCTCCTGTTCCAGATGCCCCTTTTCAATGGGGTTTCCATGCCCCCTTCAGGGGCCCAGGACCCTGGATAAGTGTCTTTTGACCTTATCAGCTGACACTTGAATCCCACCACATATATATATATATATATATATATATATATATATATATATATATATATATATATATATATATATATATATATATATATATCTGCTGTAATCTAGTTTTTTTTCAAAGTGATATAGAAAGATAAAAATGAGAGAGGAAACATGTGATGGCTATATTTATAAAAAATGCCAAGGTCTCCACTCTTCTTTATGCACAATTCTAAAATAAAAATAACTCTAAATCACATACACACACACCTCTTAGTGATGGAAGATTCAAAACAATTTGTGACTGAAATTTTTACCTGACCTACTGTGAGTTATACATCTTTCTTTACCTATCTTGATGTCATTGTTCATATGATTCACTACATGGAAAAGTCAGTATATTTAATTACAAAGCTTCTTAGTCTCTCCCGAATATGTTGCAGAAAATATATCTTATTAATTTAAAGTCATACATTCAGAATCCTATAACACTTAATTCTAAATGTTAGACTACATAGTCTCTATATTTCTAGCTGAGGTATTGTGCTAGCTGCCTTAAAACTTAATTTCATTAAACTTCATAACCTCTCTTAAAAATGGGCATTGCTTGGGGCTGTAGAGATAATCAGAGGTTGAGAGCACTGGCTTCTCTTCCAAAGGATCTGGTTTCATTTTTCCAGTACTCATATGACAGTTCACAACTGTCTATAACTCAGGTTATAGGGTATCCAGGTCCCTCACACATGTAGGCAAAACAACAAAAGCACACACACAAAAAATTATCTTATAAAAAGAAGGAAAATGGACATAGCTAAGACCTTTAGTTTACATGTGAGGAAAGTAAGGATTTGGAGGGATAAAAATAGTAGTGGCTTGTGGTCTCTCTTCCACTTATGCATTGTTGCATAATAAACACCCGTGAAGTGTAATGGTAGAAAAAATGTTTTATAGTAATATGCATTCAATTCTATAACTTGACTCAGCTCAGCTGAATGGTTTCCACATATGGGTTTTCTCAGACAGCAGCTGGGATTATAATCATCTGTGGGTTGATATTTTGGTTCAAATATCTATCCTTCAGTAGAAACCCCTTAAAGTTGGCATCTGTCTTCCATGTGGTCTCTATGTGTTAATATTAGTATTTAGTATGGCAACTTCAGCATTGTCATCTTTCTTATGGCACTGGACTAGAGCATATGTTCCAGGAAACAAAAGTGGAAGCTTCCAGTCTACCAAAAACTGGCCTTATAAACTAGCACTTGCACTTATTTTCCTGGACTGAGAAATAAAGATTACATAGAAAAGACAGTCTAGCATTCTATGTGGAAATGGATTCCACTCACCCTGGAAGCTGAATGAGTTGGCTTTTAATATGATAACAAAAACTGGAGGAAATATGATAACAAAAACTGGCTCATGTTTTTGTATTATTTCAGCACATAATTTTGAATTATTTTGGCTCCTGGTTTTCCATCTTGGCCTACGATTGAGTGGTCCCACACCTTTGTGCCCTTTTGTGACAGAGAATAATGGAGAAATGCATATCAGTCAATTATTCAATACACAATTCAAGAAGCAAAAAGAGGACATGAAAAGAAAACAAATCTAGTGTCCCACAATCTCCTTTGAGGGCACACACTCCCAATTTTCTGAGGATATCCTAAATTGTATCTTCTGCCAACAGTTCCAGTCCCTACCAATAGTGTTACCCTGGGGACTAGCACTTAAGACATAGACTTTTGGGCAACATTTAATAACCAAACCACATTCATAATTGATATCAAAATTGATTTTAAGTGTACTTAATGCAACATTTATTCATGATAGAGCAAAGTCTTCTCTTACTTATCATTTTCTCTGTGTAGTACCTTATCTTGTAATGATCTGTTGCTTAACATTCCATTCTTGCTCATTCTTTTTCCTGTGATCTCCTAACCTGGCCAGACACTCCTTTGCAAAATTGTGAAGCAAGAAATAGTTCAATCAGTAAAATGCTTGCCTATGAAGCATGAGGTTCTAAATTTAGGCACTAGGTTTATAAAAATGCAGAATGTGATACCAGGACTTGTAATACCAGAGCTAGACAGTCAGAGTCAATTCCATAATGCTCCTTGGCTAGTCAGCCTACAGTAAGTTCTAGGCCAGGGAAAGGGACTCTGTCTCAAAAAAAAAAAAAAAAATACAAGTCAGCCAGCACTTGAGGAATGACACTTGAGGTTGTCCTCAAGCACACACACACACACACACACACACACACACACACACACACACACACACACACATGCACACACACATTATGGATGTTTCAAAAAAGTGAGTGTGGGTAATTTAAGAGAATGAAGAATGGGTAGGAATAGTGCTTTCTTCTCTTACTCTAATTATAGTGATGCCAAGTCACTATTTTTAAATTCACATTTAACCACTTTTTAAAAATACTCTTATTCATTTACTTTATGGAGATGGCAGTGTGTGTGTGTTGCATCACATATGTGGAGGTTAGAGCAAAGATTTGGGGAGTTCTCGCCATCCACCTAGTAGATTCTGTGGATCAAATTCAGATTACTAAACCACCCTGTAAGCCCTTAATTAGGAAATAACAAGCAAAAGAGTAACAGGGAAGAATTAACTCCAGGAAAGTTAGCAAAGGGAAGAAGGCACAAAGGACACCTTTATCCCTGTCTATCTTCCCTCTACTTAAAAACTGAAATATAAATATGCTCATTCTGTAAATCTTTCATTATGTAAATATTTGATCCAGCTACTAGCACAATGACTTGTATGTATTTCTGCCCACCTCTGCAGCATAAATGCATGCAAACTGCTCCATAAACTGTAGGCCCTAGATAGCTCACTAATTAATTGTCTCTAAATCTACCCTCTATCCACCAGAAAATGAAAAAGGAAAAACAGCTGGGTCATGCTTGTTACATGACAAGGTGTTCAGCTTTGAGATCGGAGCTGATTTTGCCTTTGTGTGTTAAGCACTGAGCCCTAGCGAACCTTGAGACAAACAGGAAGGGCCCTGAGAATTGAGGGTCTGTCCTGATTTGTGGAGCGATAATCGCGCGGTGTTACTCAGGAAAGGTTGATGCCGTTGATGTTTCTTTAGGGAGAATCAAAGTTTCTCTGGGATTTAGCTAACTGGCAGTCAGGAATTTGAACTCTATTCTCATTTGGTTAAGCCTATCACTTGTGTCAAAATGACATGTTTTCTGTTTTTTGGTTTTGTTTTTTTTTTCCTTCAGGGAGCTTTGGGAGAGAAGCTCACAGCTTGCAGCTGTGCTGATAAAATCCAGCTGAACAGTAGCACAGTACTTCTTGTCTGCATTCCTCAGAGATGCAGAATACTTACATATCTTTTGTATCTTCTATCTGCTGTCCCTCTCAACCTTCCTCCTGGATTCTGACCTTTGTAAGCATCCTCCCTTGCCCTGCATTTCCCTGTTTTCTAAATACGAAGAAAGTGTTCATTTAAAACAACAAAAGGGACCGACGGAAGGAAGGAAGAGAGGGAGGGAGGGAGGGAGGGAGGGAGGGAGGGAGGGAGGGAGGGAGGGAGGGAGGGAGGGAGGCTCCTAGAATTTTCTCCCTGATTTCAGGTTTTAATGCAAATTAAAACTGTGGATGACTCTACACAGAAACAAGGACCACTACTTGTAGCATTCCTGAATTTTAATTAATTAGTTGCACTAAGTATAAACATGTCTATTCTGTATTTTTTATTAGGGATCAGCTCTCTTGTTTTCAGCTAAACTGCTGAAACATTGTAATGAATCACCCCACCAAGAAAATAAACCAAGAAATCAAAAAGAACTAGTTGCCTTACCCATAGCAGAATTGTTTTTTTCAATGTAGGAGGGTCATTGAAATCACCTCATCCAATTGCCTCATTTTATCAACTAGAAAATTGGAAGCCAAATGAAAAACTGCCTTCCCAGAGACCTTCAGTGATACATTCAGGCTATAATCCAGGTCACATTCCTCTTAGTCCAGCCACCTTACTGTAATGTTCTATTCAGAACAGAAGTCCAACCTTTGTCTGTTACAATGTTCTTAATATTTTGCTTTGGCCCATACTTCCACACTCCTATGTCTTACCATGTTTTCTCTTCAAAGGCATTTTTGAATTTTCTACTTCTTCTTCGTTAAAAGCTGACTATATTAGCCAAGAGAACTTTCTTTGATCTCATTTCATTGGCTATGAGTATATGCATTTTTTCTCTCTGTTCTGATTGGGCAGTTGATCCTTTGTTGTCAGAGCAACTTGCATATGTTTTAATGATAGATTTAAAAAAAGGAATAAGATGGGGTCTGGAAGTCATTATACAGCCTCAAGTTTGACTACTGGGAATTTATGCTCTCAGCACAGATTATAATTATATACAGTTATATTATAAACTCTATGGGAGCTATAAGAAGAAATATCCAATTGTAAGGACCCCTACCTATTGAATATATCCCTAGATGTCTATTCTAGAATTCCACAGCTGGGCCATGTATCAAACCATCTGATATGGTGAAACACACAACTTACTTGTCCAAGGTCTGAAAAGTCAGTGATCATGAGTCCAGCTTAGATGTGTCCCTGGTAGGCTTTGAGAGGAGGTCTCCCTAGAAATAGTAAAAGGTAAAAGGTTATATCCCTTACTCTGCACTTTGTTTTATCTGATAATCTCGCCTTTCTTGGTAAAAGAAATAGAAGCTCGTGTTTCGGTTTGGATAGAAGAAGTGGGATCTGAGACTAGTCACTCATGTGTTCTGACTAGGATTCCACTCCACAATTAGTAGTTGGTGGAGAAGTACAAATACCCCTTTGCATACTTGAGAAACACTTACAATGCACATCAAGTTTCTATGTTTATGGAAATTGCAATTTATTTGGAGATCAGGATCTAAGAAAGGTGCTTAGAAAAGTCTAGGACAGAACGTCCTCAACAAATAAAACCTGGAACCATTGAAGTAAAACCTAAATTAGTTTTGCCTAGCAAAGCAACCTATCCTCCTGGTTATCTAATGATCCTTTAATTTCTTCAGCCCATGAACAAAATACAAAAGCAGACATGGACTATTTTGTTTCCTTGTAGTATTATAAATATTTTTGGCTATTGTGTATTTACTATCTTATATATTTATAAAAGAAAGAAATAAATGAATTAAATAGATCCAAAAATATGCTCATTGAGTGCTATTGTAAATTAGAAAGACAATTTTCTCCTTGGAAATATTTAATAACAGGTTTTTAACTGTCATTGTTTCTTGAACTTTTTACCATCCAAAAATTTGTAATTGTTAATAGTCACATTAAATAAAGATGTGGCAAAATAATTCATCTGTTACTTTTACTCTGTTTTAATCTTTATCCCATAATTTACTAGTAGTATAATGAACAAGCCTCTTCTGTAGTTCTAGACTCTTAAAAATGCAGCCATAATTCTATTCTTAGTCCTCAATCAATAGCACTTTCCTTTGATCCAAATTGCTATGCTGTAATTCTATCAAACTAATGGATAAGAATAATATGGACAAAAAATGATTTGGACTTCCAATAAACAGAATATATTCTTCCGTCAATATACTATCCACTGCCTATGACCCTACCTGATCAATCATTATTTTTCTATAAATTCCAATTTGATTTTATTGTTTTTTCAATACACAGTCAATTGTCATATCTTTCTGATACATCTTTTATATAAGTCTCCATGCTAACCTCAGGCCCAAAACAGTTATATTTCTCCAATATTATCTAACTATTTTATCAAAGCTTAGTAGTGGTAACCGACAAAAGTCAAATTTGTAGTTCCTTAGTAGTTAAGAGAATGAGTTTTCTTAACCGCTTTCCTGATTGTGATGTTGCAAACAGAATTCTCTTTAACAGCCCTAGCTGGCATCAAATTCATTTCTTAGACTATGCTGGCCTCCAACTTACAGAGATCTGTCTGCCTCTGCCTCTGCCTCTGCCTCCCTAGTGTTGGAATTAAAGGTATGCACCATCACCTCCCAGCAACAGAATTTTTTAATTTATCTTGCCTTTAATATTTCAAACTATATATTTCTTAAACATTTTATTGACCCCCACATTTCTATTAAGAAAATGACCAGGCAAAGGAGGATGAGATGTCAAAGAGAAAGAGTAGAACCTCAAAAATTGTTTTCTCTCTCTATATATATTACTTTCATCTGAAGCCTCCTAGTACTTTAAAGACATTTTTTTTATTATAAGTAGGCATAGTATCCATATCACTGTGTATCATTTAATTCTCTTCTTGAACATTTTTGCCATTTTTCCTGACTACAAAGTCTTTAAAAGACAGAGACTGCTTTCTTCTCTTGGTATTTGTAGCTTTTGGCACAGTTCTTGGCTCCAGATATTGTTCAATATATGGTTATTGAATGTGTAGCAGATGAGAGTAGCTCAAGAAATTTTAAATAGTCATATACATTAATTTATCTAATTGGTGTCATGTTTAAGACTTATTCTCAGTATCTGACTAATTTCTGACCTTCAGAACTTTATATGTGGCTAGTCTTAGTCATACTTTTGTTATGAATCTCTCCAACTGACTTTCAGCAAATAACCTGCAGCTTTGTTTAAAACAAATCAGATCACATTAAATATAATTAAAACTCTCCATGAAATACAATAAGATCCCATTGGGGCACCACAAAACACAATTATACCTTCATGGCATATGTTCTTTTAATGTAAATCCATTCCTGAACTCCAAAGCCTGTAAATCCTTTCTCAAAGTTTCTATCAGCCTATGAATAATTCCATACACCAAATAAGAATTAAGAGGCTATTGTATTTTCTCTATCCCGGATTATTTCTCTAAGCAAAAGCATCAACATTGGTAGGTATGAAAGATTAATTTGAGTTTGATGTCAAATCAGTTATATTGGTATAAGAGTTAATTATAACCATTATTTTTAAAAAGATGATAAAATTTCATAATGTGTGTTGGCTGAAAGCAGATCCAGAGGTAAAGGACAAATTTAAATTCTTTCTATATAAGATATAAGAGGCTTGACTACTACAGGGCTTATTCATTTAGATTTTCAAGGTCATTGTTGGGGTAATTGCCTACATTATCATTTGAAATATTTGAATAGTAATAAAATTGTCTGTGAAATTATTATTGATTCTGACTTTTTTCTTATTATGAGAAGGAATGGGCACAGGAAGGAAGAAGATAGTGTTTTTAGATGAAAAATGCAGTAGAGTTTTATGTAACTTTTAATTTGAGCAGAAGAAAAGATAGTTTCATTGAAGCCATAATGATTTATGACTGCAAAAAAACATAAGCAAAGTGGCTTAAAGTGTAACAGATCTGTCTGTTGTGTATACATATATTCATACTTAAACACATGCAACTGTAGGTTACAGATGGCTCATGTTAAACTATAATATCACAGTAGTCATTACTACTGCATTACATTACTGCAGTGTACAATATCAAATGACCCACTAAGCTGGTTCTAGCCTCACACTTTGAGAGCATGTTGCCTTACAGTCATTTGGAATAAAAGCAGGAAGAGGGGAGTCACTATTTTCCTAGTAATACTTTGTGGAATTTTCTTCCTTATCTGATCAATAATTCCAATTCTTTCCAAAGAGGCACAAAGATGTTTCCTTGATGAAGCATCTCATTAATGACTTAACCACTTGAAAACATCCCCTTTCAACTCATCAGTCTTCTTGACATAATCGTGGTTTCAGCCAGAAAAGAGTAAGCTTAAACTGCTTTTTATTTCACTTTTTACTTGGACTCAGCACCATCAAAAGTCATAGGGTTGAACAGAGAGAATTATAATATGAGAAGAAGCCTGCAGTCATGTAAGATTCTCAGGAGAAAGCAACACATATGTAAGCTTTCACAGGGACACTCCTGGTGGGTGTGTGGGGGGGGCATATTCCCCATATCCTTATCTTTTGATTCACATTCCTTGTAGTGGAATAGTTCTTCTAAAGTGAATAGTTTTTCAAAGACAGCTTATTATTTTCTCCAAACAACCAAAGACCTTAAATTTTTTTTCCATCAAAATATGTTAGAGTTCTAGAGTTCAGAAATCAGGAAGAGAATATATTGCTCCATCATCTAATTGCTGATGAGGCAGTATTGTTTTCTCCAGGCTCTAGTGATGAATTTACTTCTTTGCCTGCTTTGGCTACTTCTTTCATCTTCAAAGCTATGGTGTCTAATTGAATCTGTCTCACACTGCATACCTCTGCAGCTAAGAGACACATACTTTTGTTGTTGTTGTTGTTGTTTTATAATGACATCTATAATTATATTAAGACCATCTAGGTAATAGAAGTTTTTTTTTTTATATTTTTCATTTGGGGAGGATTTCATGTATGGGTACTATTTTCAAATTATTCCTTTGCCTCCCACTATCACTTCCTGTGTTTTACCTGCCCCCACTCCTTTGAAAATCCATGCCTCCTTATTTTTCTGCTATATTGTTTTGTGTGTGTGTGTGTGTGTGTGTGTGTGTGTGTGTGTGTGTGTGCATGTTTGCACATGTTAGTCAAAGGTATGTACAGACAAGCAGAAAATATTTTCCAAACACTATAGAGAAACCGCACATCTGACCTCAATTCTTAATCTGTGATCACAAGCACAACGCCAGCACAAGATCAAGCAATACAGAATTCCATGATTGATGGGATAGTGGCTCAAGATATCCTATCCCTAGCTGAGGAACTATTGGCAACTGATGGCTGCTGGAAGAGGGAAGGACCATTTTCCATAGGTCCCTGGGATATGATCCCTGGCAGGCTGCTCATGTTCTAGCAGGTGTCTTGACACTCATTAACATACTGGCAGCACTAATTGAACTCCATGGACTTAATTTTAAAAAGCACATGAAATTGAACAAGAAGAATTGCTAGGTGGGATAAAGAAGGCTTTGGAAATTAGGGGATGGGGTTAGATTGATCAAATCCATCAAAGACATGTATGAAATTATCAAACAAATAAAAAAATAGTTTGCTGCTACCAAGAATAGAACTTTTGGAGGGAAGTAGAAAAGTCCATAGGAAGGGCTTGGTAGTGGAAAATATGCAGTTAATAAGAAATGGAATATAAGAAGAAGCAACTCCAATGTAGGTCATAGGACATGCTAGTCTAAATCATGACCTTGACCAAATTTAGCTTTGTCAGGAATCTATTTTTCACATTGACCTGCATAGTATTTCTATCATAAGGATGATCTGTGGTATATCAGATATAGAAAATCAGCCATAAATATTTCAATGAAATCATTACAATTCTAAATTTCTACTTTGTCTTCAGTTTTAAGAAAGTGAACTTCTGAAATGGTTCATGATTCAGAGACAGAGAATGTCAGAAATGTATTTATTTCAATATTAAATATGAAATAATCTAGTTTTATGATAAATAATTTAGTTATCAACTTTGGCTTTAGCTGGTGTCGAATGAGTTCATCTAATAGTCTGTAGGTCTTTTCTCAGTATAGATTGATCTTATAGCCATCCTTGAATTTTAAATGCATATGTAAAATCAATATACATTTTAAAGGAAATAATTAGGAAACTTTCATTACAGAAAGTTGACTTATATGGGTTAGTAGATTTTCACAGCCTCCAGTCTGACATAATGCAGAAACAGCCTCCAGAATGTTATCTTTGAGATCACAGAATCTAAGAGATTTACATTCCAAATTGAATCTTATCAATTTTCTGTTCATTCCAGCCACATTCATGCAAAACCTTGGATGCCCTCATCATCTATTTCAACTTATTTTTCCTGTAGGTTTCCCTGGGAATAAGTTCTAAATCTCAGAGGAGGAAATAAATTACCCAACTTCCACACCAAACATATCTTCCCAAATGGGATCTTTGTCTGCATTAAATATATTCAGTGGCATAGGACTAGTACCCTAATCCAGAGCAGCATCTTTTGTGGAACTCAAGGGAGCACAGAAAGATCCTATAACAATTCCTTTCAGCCCCAAGCAAGCCTGAGAAGATTATAAAGGATTTTGGCCTATGGGGATATTTTCGAATATAATAAAAATAGTGGGAGATATCAGAGGACAGATCCACCTCCTCCAGTCTGGTTTTTTTTTTCCTTTGTTTATTTTTTCCAGAGAGAGTTTTCTGTGTAATAGTCCTGACTGTCCTGGAACTTGCTTTGAAGACCAGACTGGCTTTGAACTCACAGAGATTCTCTTGCCTCTGCTTCCCAAATGCTGGGACTGTGTGAGCCATGGCTTCTTCTGCCTTCTCTGTGGCATGTCTGCTCTGTTCTTCCTGTTCCCAGAGTTTTCTTAGTCTGGTAGCCCCACCCACACTTCCTGTCTGCCTTTGGCCAATCAGCACTTTTTATTAAACTGGTAGGTGGGAAAATTATTTACAATACAATGTCATAAATGCACTACACTAGCCTGTATAGCAGGATGGTTCTGCTAACCATTCTTGTGACTCAGTTTCATTTTATTAGTCTCAGCACTTTGCTTCTCGCTTTTAGTACAGACTCATAATAATTTAAGAAAACTGAGTTGGAGGATTGTTCCATTGTATGTACCTGGATGAAATAAACTAATCTTTCTTTATAAGATGCTATGTCAGAAATTTCCTTTTATATGCCATTTAGCAAAAACTTGCTTTAGGAATAATGTTTATATCACAGGACATGGAATTTGGTCAATCTGTGACTCATTGATTGACAGCTTGACTGAACTTAGAGTCACTATGGAAATGTGTCAATTGGCATGTTTTCAAAAAGGTTTTACTCAGCAGAAAAGTCCCACTCTGAATAGAGCTGCATCATACCATGGGCTGAAGTCATGGACTGAGTAAACAGGAGAAAATTAGTTGAGCAGCAACATTTTATCTCTTTTTTGGATGGATATAGTGACCAGCTGCTTTACACATCCATGGTCATTACCTTCCTGGCATGCTGGACTGTATCACTTCTTATAATTTAAGGCAAAATAAACTATTTTTTTCCTGAAGTTGCCTCTTATCAGGTATTTGGTCACAGATAAGAAAAGTAATTAATACACACTCTAACAGGAATGGTAATAAATTACCTAAGCATTGATAGGGTTCTCCTATATGAGGTCTATTTTCATTTCTATAGATCAGGGGAAAACAATTAGGTAATGTTTCCCTATTTATTTTGTAGTCTAGGGAAGGAAATTTGTGACAGGTTAATTGGTATTCTGAAGCATGTGGCTCTTCCCATATCTAGCTCCATATTCTTCCGTAGTTCTTTTATATTATATTGACTCTTACAAATGTATTATCAGATAGGCAATGTTAATCCTTTGCTGAGATAGAGTTTTACTTTGTAGATAAGGCTTACCTAGAGCTTACTATTTACTGCATCCTAAAGGGACTCAAACTTGTGGTAGTCCTTCATCTTAAAATTCTCAAAATGTTGGGATTACAGGTATTTGTCCCAGATTACACATTTAGAATGCTAAAATATATCTCAATTTTATTGTTACATACAACTGAAGATGTTCAATAATTTTAAGGCTCATAACAAAATCTTTTCCTTATATTATTTGTTCATATTTTTCAATAAATACCTTCCCTTTTATGTATGCTAATATTTAAGACTGCTTCTCAGTATTGTCAAAAGATTTCAGTTTTCTTCCTTTTAGCAGTTACATAGAAACATTCATCCTACATACCATGCTTCTTTTAAGTTGACCACTTAATGATTTGCAATAAAAATTAAGGCTTTTTTTTTCCTTCTTGTCAGTATGTTGGTCAAAACAACCTGGGAGGTAATATGATATGTTAATATTATATCTCAAAAATGTATTGGTTACTCTGAAACTGTACGTATATACCTGTTTTGTTATATCTATGGAATTACAAAAGTACTGCAGTTTATGTCTCAGAACTTTACAGCTTAAAGTTTCTTAACCAATGTTATTAGGCTATAGGAAGATTTAATATCGTTGTCTTGTCATATAATTTGCTTTAGAAAAAGTTAAAGATGAAGTAATATATATCTCTTTTTTTCAATACAGCTTACAAAATATGCCTTCTTTTAGACTATCATATTAGGCAAATATTAATTTTCTTTTGGAACAAATTACCAGAATGCAACAATAGGAATACCAATAATAAGAATAAGCTGGTGTTTTAAGCTCTTTTTCTGGAAGGTAACAGAGTTTTTCCTTTTATAGTAAATGCTTGAATGAATGAACAGCATTGCTAGCACAGACATTGCATACATTCTCTCATCAAACAGAATCATTACTGCCTCAGTATTGTTGCTGTTGTTCAGCATTATTGATTTTTTCAACACTCGAGTTTGTTTGCAATAAGCTGAACCAGAACATAACCTTTTACTAATTAGAAAAAATTCATGAGTATTCTCTCAAGGAAGAAACAGCATTTCTTTTTGTTGTCTAACAAACTCAGGGTGATACTTTAGGTGATTGCCATTGTTTCTTTTTCCCCTTGTGACAATGCTGGTAAATCTGATGTAGAACAAGACAGACAACCTTTTGAATAACATGTGTCCCTACTGAACAGGAAAAGTCCTACAAAGATCATCTCTAAATGGCTGCAAAAGTACATATTATCTTACAATATGAGCATTTCTCATGATTCTCTGTGTATTTCTGGGCCTTGTTTCACATTCTTCAAAGCTGATGACTTTAAAAATGTTTTTTAATTAAAAATCAGAAAATATTCTTTGACATGTATTAAAATTCTCTAAACATTGTTATGAGATCATACTGTACTAAGAAGCGGAGAAATATATGCTGTGTGTGTGTGTGTGTTTTACAGTATAGTTTTTACCACTTCTAGACAGGCTAATTGAATTGACCCATGTAGATTTCTTTAGTACAGTAAAGTTCAATCATGTAAATAATTTAAATTATATAATAAATTAAAACTACTCTGTTTCAACATAATCACAGTGATTTCAAATAATTCATTTTCCATAATTTTTGAAATCAGGTAGTGTTCCTTCATTAAAAATGAGTATACTGATTATTGAGGCTAAAACAGATACAAAAATAATAAAAGAAACAGACAATTTGGAAACCTTGACCACAGGTCCAAGTTGTAAAAGTAAAAATCAGATGATAAAAAAAAAAATTCTGGTAGGATAAGGAATTCAGAATCACCATATTTATTATTATGAGACATCATTCTTATTCTTAAATAGCATTAAAAGTAAATACATCATGACTCCAACATTCACCTTAAGGAAATTACATAGATAATAACCTTGAAGACTTTATAACATCCTAGGGTAAATATTTCATGATGTGTTCTCAGCTGTAAATTTTTTTCTTAATATAAATACGGTGATCCCAGTAGACCACACAAACAGTAAGTGGCAACAATAAATGAATAAGTAAATTAACCTTCTGTGTCTTCATCTACTTCCCTCAGAGTGTTCATATAGTCAGAAGATCACTGACATACAGAGAATTCCATATGTGACATCTATGGATGAACATGTAAGTTAGGAAAGTGTCACTATGACAAGTACCAGGGAGAAAAAAGAACACTTTATTCTGTAGATTCTAGTTAGCTTTGGCCTACACTAACTTTCTTACAGATCTGTGGATAAATACTGACTAATTGAAAGAAATATGTACCCCACTTAAAATGTTGGGTGCTTAGGATTAGGGATATGGTTCAGTTGGTAAAGAACTGACTGCATAACCATGAGGACCTCAGTTTGGATACCCAGAATAAACACACAAGAAAAGCTGGATATGATGCCTGTAACCTCAGAATTTGAGGGGATTGGCTAGTATGGGTGTGAGTGTGTGTGTGTGTGTGTGTGTGTGTGTGTGTGTGTGTGTGTGTGTGTATTAAAAGTAAGGTTACCTCTGTTTTGGATTTATTTTTATTTTAAAAGAGGGTCTCATCCAAGCTAATATAAAACTTAATATGTTCAGGATATTCTTGCATCCACAGCAGTCCTCCTGCCTCAGCTTCATGAGCACTGAGATTACTGACATGTACCACCATGCTTGGTCAGACCAGTTTTAAGCCTTATCAAATAGAGTTTTGGTCATCATAAGATTATGTGCATTCTCAGGATCTAAAACTTTCATGTTCTTTATTCTTTTTGCTTGTTGACATGCTATTACTAATATAAACACTATTATTGTACATCATATTTTCTTATCAGTTACTTCATAACATAAGTCATATTAATACATAATTGTTACAGGCAATTTTATTTTTTAATATAGGTGTTCCCTTTGTTTCAAATGTGAGCTCCTTGACTTTAAAAAATGGTAATATATTTGAGGGATTGTAGAACTAAATAATACCATGTAAATTTTAGCTAGCATACTGTTAAAGTGTTCTAGACTTAAAAATCCTAATTACTTCCTTACAACTTATAATAATAAATTTTAAGGAATTTTTGATAACTGCAAAGTGAACTTTTGAAATATTAATATAATAGAAAAACATATCTTCTAAAAAATTTATTTAAGAAAGAACTTGGAAATTTCATAATAAGCATAATTTAATGAATAATTTTCTGTGGTGAGTCACCAATTTTTGCTATAAAAATAATTTTTCTCTTTATATATTCATGGAATGAGTTTCTGCAAAGGAAGCCATAATTTGTGTGGAAAAGAACTTAAAATATTACCAGAATATTTCTAATTTCTACAAGGTCTCATACAATGTTGAATGACTAGTTTCAAATGATTTTGTAACAGAGATGGCTGGATTAATCTCATGCCTAACTGATCATGAAACATTTTCTTAAAAATAAAAAAGTAACAGCAAACCATCAGGATAGTCTCAACTCACTGGTTCAGCCAAAATGCATTTTACATAATAGGCTCTCAATAAACAATAGGTGAGATAGTCAAAATTAATCATGATGTTAATCATAATGGAAGCTACTAGAAATGAAAGCACATGATATTGACCTTAATTACATGGCTGTTCTACACCTGAAAATGATGAAAGGCCTGAAACAGCTCAGTGCTCCAGCCATTTGAGTGTGGGGATGAACACATGCTCTTTGCTCTTAATGCACTGTAGATGTTTGCTGAAGCAGATTCAGCCTAATTAAACCTGGAACAGATGTTCTAAATATGTTTCTAAATATATTGCTGTAGTGAATACAAACATTTCATACTATAACAGAGCTTCATACTTCTTAACTGTAAATTCCTAAAGAGTTTGCCAACAAAGTTGAAAGTACCATTATTATATTGACCTGCACATAACATCCAAAATAGTGCTTATTTATGTGTTCATAGTTGAAAATACCATTATTCTATTGGCTTTCACATAGCATCCAAAGTAGTACTTATTTATGTATTTATTTACTGAGAGTATAATATTGAACATACTGAACAGTTATTTTTCCTGTTTTGTGTACCAGCTCATTAAAAAGATTCTACAAAGTAAAAATGGAGTCATTCTGAAATACACCAAAAAATTGAATGACAGGATGGAAGCTGGGGGTTGAGATAGTTCAAATAGTAAAGGCACTTGTTTCCAAGCCTTGTGATGGATTAAGTTCCAAGAACCCATGTGGTAAAAGGAGAAAACTGACTTCAGCAATTTGACTCCCCCTATATGCAGGCCATGACACATACACATGCAAACACACAAAATAAAATAAATAAATGTTCTAGCTAGAGCAATAGCTCAGTGGTACTTGTTGCTCTTGCAGAAGACCTTAGCTGAGTTTCTAGCACCTGAACTGGGTGGCTCATAACCACTTGTTATTTTAGCTCCAGGTATTTAATGATTCTTCAGGATTCAGAAGTCACACATAAACAAGTACACACACACACACACACACACACACACACACACACACACACACACACACAATATGTACATAGAGAATAACTAAACAAATGTAATACATTTTCAAAGGATTTTTGATTTTTGATGGACCATGTAATTTAGGTTGATATTTTGAGAACTGGAACTAAGTTGTGTTAATCCCACAGATTGGAGTTCTGTTGTCTGAATCCTAACTGATCTTAATTTAAAAAACAAAACAAAACAGATTTTAGAATAAATGCTTAAAGATTAGAGAAACAGATGAACAAGCCACTAGAGAAACTTCTCACCACTACTTAATCATCAGGCAGAAAGGGGAAGATCCTGTCTCTACAAATTCTCAGACTGAATGCCCCTAAGTCCTCAGCCAACAAAAATAAGGGAGGGCTGAGTTTCTGTTCCCTCCTGCCTTATATTCCTTTCTCTGCCCATCCATATCACTTTTTGTCTCAACCTTCTTATTGCTGTGATTAAAGGCATGTGTACTTCCCAAGTACTGGGAGCAAAGGCATGGAATCCCAAATACTGAGATGAAAGGTCTGTGCCAACACTGCCTGGCTCTGTTTCTCTTTTAAAATTGATTAATCACATGCAGTCTAGGGTTGCCTTGAACTCACAGCAATCTACATGGATCTCTGCCTCTGCCTCCCAAGTGGCTTAAGTTAAAGGTGGGTGCTACCACTGTCTGACCTCTATGACTAACTCTGTGGCTGTCTCTGGCCTCTGATTTTCAGGCAATCTTTATTTGTTAGATTACAAAGAATAAATCACCAAATTTTCCCTTTTTTATTGAAAATTAAAAAGGTTATAAATAATATAAGAAAAACATATACAATAAGTACTATAACTATATACAATATATACAGCCAATAATTACATCAATAGTGTCTAGTCAATTAATAATATATTTGAATATTGACAAATACAGAGAAAATACTCCATTATTTATCCTTTTTAAGTGAGTCCAAAATGCTGTATCTAATTTGCTTTCTATTCTTTATTACTGTGCCAAATGAAAACTATCTTTTGATGTCTTTTGAACTTAATACACTTTATAACTCCTTAATGAGTTTCTTTACTGAATCTGAAACTAGAAAAACCGTAACTATAAATAACTATCTAGTTTTCACCTCCATTAGAGATCCGAGAAAGAAATAATATTAAATGAGTAAGCAGGAAGTGCAAGCAAGGGACTTTTAAAAGATGTGAGAAATGATAGGAACAGATGGCTGCCTGGGCAGTCACCCAAGGTTCCTCTGCAACATTGGGACATCTATCTTTGGCCTACAGACCTATCATATCTAATGAACTTTTCTATGAAGCAAGATTTTCTGAGGTGCTGTCCTACCTTGTCTTGGTAAAGTTCAGCTGTCCTTTCTTTTGTGTACCTTTTGTCCCAATTTGGACAGCATAATGTCAACAGTCAAGGCAAGAGCACATTCTTTCCCAGTTGCTAACTTTTGCCACAAAGAAAGAAATTTCCATATGGAGTTCTTAGATGCCTATTATCATTTCTGAAGTAGATTGGTGATGCAAGGAGAAAATATGTCTCATTGTCATGAAAAAAAGAACTTATATCTTAAATGCCATATTCTGTAGATCTCTGAAGTGTTTCAAGACAATCTGTGTATCCAAAATATAGCTCTATTTAGTTTGGAAAGCACAGCTAGTATAAAAGTTTGATTATAATGATTACTAACACATTTCTTTATATCCTAGTTAGCTGGTAATAATAACTTTAAAGGAATAGAAATTTCCATTACATTGTTAATTAGTTCTTAAGTATAATATCTTGAACAAGAATAGAAATATATGTACGTCATGTTCTAACAAAATTAATCTCAACTTTGTATCAATATGCACAATTTGTATACAATATATGAAAATCCAATGTAAAGTGTTTAAAACTAGTAATTGCTTTTTAAAAAGATTCAATAATCCTTTATTCTATCATTTTCTACTTTTTTCAGATTAGATTTAATAATAATACCCTTGTGTCCTATCCTATCTGTATCCCCTTATTTCTTTTATTGAGGTTGAGTCAGGTAAAACTGATAACAAGTCCTGATCCAGTTTCTCAAGCTCCTTTTATAAAGCAATATCATAGGATTTTGCCAGCAAGCATGTTTCAGAAGCCTACCATGCAGGTAAAATAATTTTTATATAATATTTGTTGCTGAATATTCTAAAGTTACTGGGATGGGGCACAACCCCCAGAAATAGAAATGTAAATACAAACTTAATTTAGATATAGACTCAGAATGGCTTATTATAAATTATAGCAAGAATTTTACAGATATTGAGGAAAAGCTGAAAGATCAGAGAGACAGAGGAACAAGCCACAGCCACTTCTCATCTAGACACTCCTTGGGAATTCTCAGACTGATAGTCTATATGTAGTCATCAGCTGAAAGGGAAGGAGGAGGCAGAAGAAGGACTAAACTTCTGCCTCTTCCAGTCATATCTTTCTTTCTCTGACCAGCTATCTAAATTTGTGGTTCAACTTTTCTAGTGCTAGAATTAACAGCTATCTCACTTTTCTACTTCAACTTTTCTAGTACTAGAATTGAAAATGTGTGTGTTTCTCAAGTACTGGGAGAATAGGCATGGGATCCCAAGTGCTGGGATTAAAGGCTTGCATGACCACTCTCAGAACTTCATGGCTAAATCTGTGGGTTGGTTCTGTCCTCTTATTTTCAGGAAAACTATACTAAATATACAATATATCATCACATATCCCCAAAATTTCAAAAAAAAATGTTATAACTAATATAAGAAAAACTACATACAGTAGGTACAATAATTATATACAATACTTACAAGTAATAATTACATTAATAATGTTCAGCCCATTAACAATTGACAAATTCAGAGAAAATACTTCATTATTTATTCTATCTTGGTCAGTCAAAATGATTGCAACCAATTCACTTTTTATCTAACAGGTATTACAAAATATCTCTTAATGTCTCTCAAACTTACATATTTTATACCTCTTAATGAGTTTCTTTTCTAAGTTCTATAACTAGGAAAACTTTATCTATAACTACCTAGTATTTAATTCCCTCAGTGTCCCAAAAAGGAAATAATATTAACTGAGTAAATAAGATGTGTTATGGGGGGGGGGACTTTGGTTGAAAGTCAGGGGATTTACAGTGACCCCACAAATGACTTTCTTATAAGTATTCTTCTCTATATTTGACATCTTAAGGAATGTAATGCCTTACAAAAAAAAAAAAAAAAAAACCCACAAGCAAACAAAAAAAAAAACCCTAGATCATTTTAGACAGTGTTTTACAACTTGTTTTTGTTTGATTTTTCATCAAACCTTTTTTTTTATTTTTTGATTTTATCATTTAACCTACCAAGATACCCACAAAATGATAATTCTTTTATATGAGATTTCTTTTTAGTAAAACTTTAAAGTTACTATGAAAGGTATTTTAAACACTTTTCCAGGACGAAGTACAGTTTAAGTTGTCAATGAAATGTGTAGGCCTTAAGTTGTGTAATTATTTGTTTTAAATTTTTATGTAGTGTTTGTGTATGGGGGGGTGTGTAAACAGGTAGCCATGAAGGCCAAAAGAAGGCATCAGATCACCACAAAGTATAGTAACAGGCAGTTATAAGGCACCTGATATGCATCTAAGACGTCAACTCAGATTCTCTTGAAGAGCAAGGAAATCACTGAGCCATCTCTCTAGTCCCCTGATTTTAAAATATAGTACGGACTTGAAGAAATTTGCTCCATTACATAATCAAAATAATCCTACTCTAATATCTTTAAAGCAAATTGAATAATATATATTTTTATTTTCAAATGTTACAACAGATTTATTTAAAATGAGGTAGCACTTAAATAAGTAACTATACAACTTGCTTTCTGTTTTAAGAAAATGTGATTAAAAAGACAACACAATATATCACAAAGCACATGATCAACTGCCCAGAGACAAGAAGGTTGAAATCTATGGATGCATCCAGTTTTCCAATATTTTCCATAAAGCAAGTTCATGTCTTTGTATTGATAGTTTACTTTCGATTTGTAACACAGTTTATGAAACAAACAATTGACTGGGTAATAATGATTAATTTTTATCTCAAAAAAACCACTTAAAATTTAGGGGATTTAAGATGGCTCAGTGGGTAAAGGTACTTGCCACCGAGCCTGATGATCTGAGTTTGAGTCCAAAAACTCACTTGCTGACAGAAGCATCCATAAATTGTCCTCTGACTACTCTGCATACCCCTCTTCAAAAAAAAATAAGCAAATATAAAAAAAAATTAGAGATATTTAAAATTCATAATTTTGAATTTTTGTATTATCATCTTAGTCATTGCAATCAGCTCTTTAGTGTTCATACAAGGAAATAAACATTATCTAAATTTTTGATGAGATGTAATTTGCAATTTTCTATAAATAATTCAAGCTCAGTATTATGAGTTATTTTTAACATATTAGAATTTATGTAAGTATTGTTAGCATTTCCAGAATCATTTTGCCACTTTCAGGGTTCCGCAGCTGTGCATGAGCCATCAGCATTTAGGGAAAATTCTTAAGTCACCCCGGGCCTTATGTCTTGTGTAATATATGCATTTGAATGTCATAGCTACCAGAACCCCTACAGGTATTCACTGAGCTACTTTTAATAGAGGACTACCCATTCCTCTCTCTATTTCTATGAGTATACACCACTTCTTCTTCTTCTTCTTCTTCTTCTTCTTCTCTTCTTCTTCTTCTTCTTCTTTTTTCTTCTTCTTCTTCTTTTTCTTCTTCTTTTTCTTCTTCTTCTTCTTCTTCTTCTTCTTCTTCTTCTCTCTCTCTCTCTCTCTCCTCTCTCTCTCTCTCTCTCTCTCTCTCTCTCTCTCTCTCTCTCTCTCTCTCTCTCTCTCTCTCTTTCTCTCCTGCCACCACTCTCTCTGGCAGACCCCCCTTTCCTCTTTCTCTACTCCCTCAGTAAACTCTTAAATTGAATTTCATTATAGTCTGTATTTTTCTTTGCCCTGAGGTCTAGACCAGCAGTCCCAAATCATCATATAAAAGTCTTATATTAGTTACAAGCTGTTTGGCCTATGGCTCAGGCTTATTACTTGATAACTCTTACTCTTAAACTAACCTATGATTCTATTTATGTTTAGATGTATAGGTTGGTAACTTAGCGTCAGACGCAGCATTTTCATCTTCCTTCCTCTGCATCTAGGGTGCCTCCAGCCCTGATATTCTGCTTTCCAGAATTCTCTTATTCAGCTTTCCCCACCAATACTAGTTACGGTCAGTGTTTTATTAAACCAATACGAGCAATGATTCTTTACAGTGTACAAGAGCAATATCCCCCAGCACTTCATTGTATTTTTGTGGTCAGTTCTCACCCACTAAATACAAGTGTATTTTTATAAATGCCTCACCCTAACATAGTTGCTATATGATATGTGCTATTTTTCATGCGTAAGAAATGATGGAATTAGAGCTGTAATCTAACCAATCTAATATGGTAACAGACTAGAAGAATATATGCATTCCTTACACTGCACGAGTGTCATTGGGAAAAGAGGATGAGGGTGGTTTTTCCTAAGTATCTACATTTAGGTTCAGTTTTCAACAGTGAATTTTGAATCAACAGAAATCAGTATTTATTACAGCTCTAAGTAATGAGGTAATTAATCTACTCATTTATGATCTCTGATAGTTACTAAATACAAAGTCAAGTCAATATTTTCTTTTAAAGTTATTACAATGCATACACATAAATATTTTAAAGAACTAGCTATAACAAAATAAAATGTAAAATTAGATAATAGTTGATGTTTAAACAAGTATAAACTGAAATCCCCCTATGTGATCAGAAATGATCAGAACTATTAATGCTTATTAATCAATCGTACGTCGTATGTTTTAAAATTTTTAGTTTTCAATGACAAAAGACATTAAAATAAATACATGCTCAGTGACATTGAATTTCTGATGTTCTTGCAATATAATAGTTTGGAAAAAGAATAGGTGGATAATTTTGACATACAACATCATAGTAGAGCCTTCAAAATAAAAAAAAATTCTATAATGCATTATAATAATATGGAAATATTAGGTATTTTGAAATTAAGATTAATTATTTTAACAAGTAATTTTAGTTTATTTATGTTTTCAAAATATTATCAGTTGTGAATGTCTATAGAAGTCTTCTTTGCTTCAAAAAGAAACTTTTTAATGAGAAGTGAGAGCTATGCTTTCCTGTGAACTTAATGATAGGTACTCATAATGCAGCTAGAACTTATACTGACTCAATCATATTAAAATAAAATAGTTTATAAGTTTTTTTAAGTAGTAGAGGGGGACATAGGTGAAATTGGAAGGAAGCAAAGTGAAAATGACATAAAGTATACATATATGAAATTCTCAATATTTGAAAAATAAACTTAAAATTATGAAAAAGTACAAAATCTGTCTGTACATATATAAGATGTTCCCATACATTTAGTGTAAATAAACATCATTTATGAAGTTTAGTGTAAAAAGTATTATTAGATTAAAGCATGCAAATAAATTCACTAACTAAAATCATTTTATCTAGTTTTTTTTAAATAAGAGTCTCAGTGGGGTTTACTTATTTGTGATATCTAAATTAAAGAGGATAGGCATTTATGTTTCATCTGAATATAGAATCAATATTTGTATGAATAAACTTGGCTTGTGATCCTTTCGTATCTTGGATTTTATTTTACAACCCCAGGTATTTTACATTAATTACAATGCCTCCTGCATTTAACATGTAGAAGTGATGCACATTTTGTTATAAGATTATCCCCTCTATAGGCATTTTTATTTTTTTACTATTGAATAATAAGCCACTAGTTTATATGATTGTTTCAGACTGGTAATGTATAATCAAAAGTATGAATTAGTGTAGTGTAACTTCCCTCAGCATCCTTTTAAGAGTGGGACACATAAAGTGAGACCTTATCAAAGTAAGAACGCCTTGTCTAAATTTAAATGCTTTATTCATGACGTGATAGAGTAGGTTGGTCAACTAAATTAAAATAAAGTAATTCTAGTTTAATTAGATCATCTAAAACAGTCTGGGAAATTAAAAATAACCAGTAAACAAAATTGTGGGACTCGTAAAAGGTCATCTAATTATCAACCAAAATCAGAATAGTTTCAAATATGTTGATACCTCCCTCAAGCTGGAATTTGTTTATGAAATACTCACTTCATTATTTGTCATCATTGCAAATAAATATATACTTGAGTTAATGTCATCTTAAAAGAATTGGCACACCTTAGAGAAAGATAAAAAACTGAAATAGGCATAAATGCCCCCAAAATTTACTGACTCAAATCTACCTCATTGGTGTGCCATTCAATTACAATAAACAGTTTGGCCTGTGGTCCACTAGAATCAATTTTTGTTGTATTATTACAACTAAGGACATCTTTTTATATGACAAGCTGTAATATCTAGTTACTGAAAGGCCTTCCGTACTTCTCTCCTACTGAGAACTATTTGTTATCTAATGTCACTTATGGACTACATGTAAATCAAATTATTATTTCCAGCTCTGCATGCTGCAATGCTGATTACAAACTTGTCAAGCCATCAGAAGAATAAGGCCATTTCCCAGCGTGGAATGATGTTATTTATTCTAGTCTCAATGACTGGTATGAGAAATGATGCTTAATAATATTATTGGTGACCTAAGGTGATGGCAGGGAATCCTTTAGAATGAACTCTCTTATCACAAACCAACAGCACTAGAATTTTTGACAATATTGAAATAAATGTATAATTTTAAAGAAATGGATCAGAAAGCAGTGAAACTCTCACAGAATTCACTAATGGTGGCAGGGTCTATGCCATTTTCAGCATTTATGGCATCATAAAAGCATTTAACACATTTAAGCACCATGGTCTTCTTAAAATCATCTACTTATTCCATAACTTTTCCTGTATTCCCTTTCTCTTCTTCAGTGGCTTTTGAAATTCTGATCTTATTAAATAATATTTAATCTTATGATTTTTTTCTTAAGTTCTTTTATTTCCTTTGCTTTCCTAGATAGTTCTGTGTTTCACATGTGCTTACTTCTTCCAACATATTTTCTAGTAAAGATGTTTGTCTTGGACCCACAAAGCCATACATCTGAAAAATTTCCCATTCATAGCTCAGATTCTAACTGGATAATTTAATTTTCTGATCTTTTGTGTAAACTGGTTTGTTCAAATGCGTGATTCTGAAATTCATGTAGTCATGTGGCAAAATTCTTAAGAACAAAATCCTTTCTCATAGTCCCATTGGCTAAAACCCAATGTGTCACGTACTTAAACACTACTCAAATGAATTCTTTCTTCCATGGCCTTGGTTTGTGTGTTCCAATCACCTGTCCATTGTCTATATTCATTAACATAACTGATACAATTGCTTCAGAACACTTCCTAAAAAAACCTGATTGATTATATTACCAACTTTCAACTATATAACAGAGTCTAAATTTAATATGCACTAGCATGCCCTAAGTAGCCTTTGTGGTAATATATTTTTATTACAAAACGAACTTTTAATACAATATAATCTGATGATTTCACCACTCTCATATCCTCTCTATCTCTCTGCCTTCCCAACACCATACCCTTTTTTCTCTCTCTCTTTAGAAAGCAAAGATAAAAACAACAAACCAGAATTTTAAAAAGAAATACACACACACACATAAAGACACAGAATCAAAATCATAATATACAAGAATAAGTAACACTAAATAAAATGCCCAAACAAAGCAATAAGAGTAAAAATCTAAACATATACAAGGACACCCTTGAGTTCATTATGTATTGGCTATATACTGCTGGGCACAGGGACTACTAGCTACGTAGTTACTATTTATTAGTTAATTAGTTACTTAGTTTTTTGGGGGACAGCGTTTCTCTGTGTAGCTTTAGAGCCTGTCTTGGAATTTGCTCTGTATACCAGGCTGGCCTAGAACTCATAGGGATCCACCTGCATCTTTCTCCAGGGTGCTGGGATTAAAGGTGTGTGCTACCACTACCTGGCAGGTGGGACAGACTCTTAAGTATGATTAAGATACCTACATTAAGTATGGTTAATATCCCAAATGAGACTCCACTGGAAAAAAATGATTTTTTTTTTAGCCAATAGGTATCAATTTCAGATAACATCTTAGTATGTGTCCACTTTTCCCTCTCTGTGCCTGATACCATAGTCTTGTGAGTTAATATGTAAGCTAGCCTTGTTTTTTTTTTCTGAAAGACACACTTTCTTTGGTGTCATCCATCCTCTCTGCCTCATACAATCTTTTTGCTTCATCTTCTGCATTGATCCCTGAGCCCTGAGGTGTGGTTTATGAAGACTACCCCTTTACAGCTGAGTGCTCTAAAGTTTCTTACTCTGTGCACATTGTCCACTTGTGGGTCTCTATGTTAGTTCCCATATACTGCAAGAAATTTCTCTGATAATGGCTGAGTGAGAAACTGATATATAGGTATAGCAGGATGTCAGTAGGAGTCATTTTATTGTTGTGTTCCTTTAGCAGAAAAATGACATTTAGTTTTTCTCTAGGCCCATGGCCTTTTTAATTTCAGGTTTTTGGCCACCCAAGGAGTGCTGGACATGGGATGCATGTTATAGAGTGGCTCTTAAGTACATTGAAGGAGAGATTTGCTACTCCCCCATTTTTGTCTCTATTGTACTCATCATGTCATTCAGGAATGGGTTATATCCAGTTGAATCATTGGCTAAGGGTTACATCTAGTTAAGTCATTGGCTAAAGAAACCCATGAAATCTCCCAAATATCACAGGTTATTTACAAGGCTTTTTTATTGCTTGTTCTCCACAAACTTGTGATAAGGCTTAAGAAACACTAAACTCATTGAACATAGAAACATAAAGCTGGTGACTTCTAGAGTCTTATTCCTTTACTAACTATGGTTCATGGAACTGGAAAGTACTCTGCATGAAACCAGAAAGAAAAGGTAACTACCAACCCAGCACAAAACTTGTGGTCATATCTTAAAGTATCTTTCTGACCCCTGTCCTTGGCTTTCTTTCTTTTGTGCTCTGTTTCAGCCAGACAGCATTACAAAAAGAAAAAGATTTTTGCAGGTTAGTAATCCATTTGTGCTTGTATTGGTTTTATAATTCAGAATGTCTAACAAGCAGCAATAAAGGTGTCATATTCTCACCTAAAGGCTTAACTTTGGAAAGATCTGCTATCTGATGCATTTGTTAGTTATCATCTCTTGTGTACTGTTCCTGTAATAAACACCATGACTTAAAGAATCATGAAAAGGAAAGGGTTTATGTAGCTTCCAGGTCATACTTTATCATCAAGGAAAGGCAAGGCTGGGGCTAAAGTAGGAACCTGAAGCCAGAAACTAAAGCATAGACCATTCAAAAATGCTGCTTACTGGCTTCCTTTTCACGATCCACCCACAGTGGATTGGGATTTCCCAAGTCAATCATCAATCAATAAAATACCTTACAGACATGCCCACAGCCCAGTCTGAATGAGCCAATTACTAATGTGAGGATTCTTCTTCTCAGGTGGTTCCAGTTTGTATCAAGTTAACAAAAAGTAATCATTACTTCGTCAAAATTCAATTACTTAAGCCCTCAATTCCTAACTGACTATAGTCTAGAAGCTTCCCTCAATGCCTTGATGCATGGGACTTTTCATAGGCAGCTTCCTCACAAATATGAAGTCCATTTCATCAAAGGAAATAATGGAAAGAACATCGTAGAAACACAAAATCTATACTAAGTAACCTAGTATCATAAGTGACATCCCTAATTGTTACTAGGTTCTGTTGGATAGGAACAAATTAGTAAATGTAGCTTATATTAAAAAGGAAAGGATTATAGAAAGTCAGTGAGACAGGATTTCTCTGTGGCTGGCCTTGAATTCACACTGTAGACTAAGCTAGCCTTGAACTGAGATCCACCTGCCTCTGCCTCTCAAACATTTGGACTAAAGGACTGCAACAAACCACCTTATTCTTCTTTGTTCAGTCAATGTATGTCTAACACTTTCAATTATTCTTCACATAGCTCTCTTTGACACTATACTTTATGAACATAATTTATAATTGTGATTTTTAGTGTCAGGTAAACAGTTCAAAAAAGTATCCATTAAAAGATAAATATTAAATGTTTAAAAGTAAATGAATGGAGCCATGCATGGTGGCACACACCTTTAATCTCAGCACTTGGAAACAGAAACAGGCAGATTTCTACAAGTTTGAGGCTATCTTGATCTGCATAGTGAAGCTCAAGAAAGCTGGGGGCTGTATAGTGAGCCTTATGTTAAAAAGAAAAATAGAAAGAATAAATGAAAGGCTGAGAATATAGCTCAAGTTCATGGTGCTTTCTCAGCACACAGAGGGCCCAGGGTTCTATCTCTAGCACCACAAAAAAGTAAAATAGAAAAGAAAATTTAAAGTAGAAACCCAGGATCAAGTGTACTTAAAATTGTCTGGAAGCATAATTCTTCTATACTAGAATTTATTTTGACAACAGAATGTACCATTCCTGTTAGAATATAAATAGTAATTATTTTATGAGTGACATAATGTTAAAGAGGTGTTTATGTATATTATTTTGAATTATTTTATTTATTTTTTATGAGATGTGGTTTTATTATGTAGCTTTGGCTGGCCTATATAACTCATTGAGATACTTTTCCTTTGCTGCACAAGTACTAGGATTAAAGTCATGCACCGTCATGTCTGATTTTAACTTAAGCAACCATTAACACTAAATATCATACAGTTAGTACATTATAGTAATTTAGTATAGTATAGCAGGTTTTAACATTGGAATATGGAATGGAATGCTAACTCTACTATTTATTGGCTCTGTGGCATTTGATATGTAACATTTGGGAATCCATCACTAGCCTACAGACCTAGAATATCTGACAGACTTTTCTGTGAAGCATGAATTTTGAAGAATTAGCATACCTTGTCTTGGCAAATTTCAGCAATTGCCCTCTTTTGTGTCCTGCTTGTCCAGTTTGGACAGCATACTGTCAGCAGTTGAAGCAAGGGCAGTTTCTTCCACAGTGGATAACTTTTCCACATTAAAAGCAAACATCATATGGAGATTCTTTGATGTCCATCATCCTTTTTTGAAGGAAATTGGTGCTGGCAGGAGCAAAAATGTCTTACTCTCATGAAAAGTCTTGTGGTATTAAAACATTTTAAATGTCATATTCTGAGGGTCTTTGAAGTGTTTGTAGCCCATAAATATATCTAAAATATATTTCTGCTTAACCTTGAAAAGATATCTAATGACTACAAATTTGATTATTATAGATGACTAACTACTAGCGTGTATTTCTTAATTATCCTAAATAGTTTTCAAGGATTAAAAATTTACCATTTTAAATGAGATGCAAAGATATAATAACTTAAAAAATAGAAACATATATACAGTATAATAAATTAAGCTCAAATTTGTATCTATATAATAGCACATAGCAATGTAAAATATTTGAGACAAGTAGGTTTTTTTGGTTATTTTTAGTTTGAAAGTAGATTCAATAATCTAGTCTTTTATTTCCATATCTCTCTTTTTTATTTTCAGAATGAGATCTCTGAAATCAATCTCCTTTGGTTAATTTTTTTCCTGACCATGACCAACAACAAATTGCAATCACTTTCCCTAAATAATGACAAATATCCATAGCCCACCAAATGCCCCCCCCCAAAAAAAATCCCGTCTTGGGAATGTGGGCAAAGTGTTCTTTAGTCTGCTTCCTGTTGTATGTGGGTGAAAGCACCTTTAGGAGACCCTGAGAAAATTGAGATGATAGTCTGTTGTAGTGCGGTTTCTTGGTCTCGGGCAGCCAGTGGCCCTGACCCTGCTGTGCCAGACCCCTTAGCTGCCCACCACCTGCTGCTCAGGCCCCCAAAAATGACTCAGATGCTTATATTAACTTTATGCTGTTTGGCCTATGGCTTAGGCACATTGCTAGATAGCTCTTACATCTTAACTCAACCCATTTCTATTAGTCTGTCTGCCATGTGGCCCGTGGCTCACCTATGTTCCTTACATGTTGCTCCTTGGGTCACTTGCTCAATCTGCCTCTGGCTCCACCCTTCCTTTCCTACCTATTCTGATTCCTCTGTGTAATTTTTCTATGGTGCCTGTCAAGAGCCAAAACAGCTCCTTTATTTAAAGATTGAGATTCACAGCATACATAAACGCATTCCCACACCAATAGTCAAGTCCTGGGATAACTAGCTGTATTACTTGTTGTCCAGTCTCTGTATAATGGGAAAGTGAAAGGCTTATTTGAACTTCTTGTTAGTCTGTGAGACTGGACCATATCAGCTAGCAGCTTTGAAGTCATTCTAGATGTAAAACTTCAAATAAACTGCAACAGAGGCATTTTGAAAGGCTAGATAATTTGGGATACTTGTCTTCATTGGTGTCTGGTTCTTTTTCTGAAAACACAAACTATGGAATGTGCAATGTACACAAGCCATTTAAAATGATTTTTTTTTTAATTTTTATGTTTAACAGGTAAGGTTTCTTTCTTTAGACTATGTCTATTCATGTCATATAAAAGAACAGCATGTAATAGTAAGTCATGAGGACTCTGTAGCCAACAAATTTATCATGTCTCATCCATTCTCAGAGTTGTTCCCATGTAGAAGGTTCAGCATATACATCATCTTTCCTGTAGTCTTTCTTGGTTTCTTTTTTTATATCTCTAGTTAGAAAGTCTTCCCAATCAAATCTAATCTTTATCAACTAAAGAGAGGCATAACTTTGTGTTTCCTATCAAAACAAAGTGACAACCTTTCCATAAAACAACACATTTTCTAACTTCCATTTTAAAGTTAAGACATTTTTAAGATATATAGGTTGGTTTAGCTTAACAGTTTCCATAATCCAACGACTGTTAGCAGCTATGTTTTGTTGATTAGCATTTAAGAAATTCAAAGTCAGCAAAGCACCATATAGGATCTAAACACCCGTGTATTTCCCATCTTTACATGTTTTTTATATTATTTTATTCTCTTAAAGACTCTATTTTTTATACTTATTATTATTTATTAATAATTACCTATACAAATCCTACTGTCTCTCTTTAAATGTTTTCTCAGTCTGGTCAGCTTTATTGTGCACTTTATTGTGTATTGTGTAGCCTTATGTGACCACATAAGTGAAGCCTTAAACCCTCTGTGTGGTTCTGCACTGGTACTGGCTGGCTCAACCTCACAGGCAGTGGTCCAGAAAGGTGTCTCTACATACCACAGCCTGTCTGAGAGACTGCAGGACTAGGAAGCCAGGCGTGGCTCCATTTTTGCATATTTGGACCTTTTAAAAAAGCTTTCTTGGTTTCTATTTGGAAATATGGGTCTCCACATCAGGCACCATATATAGTGAGTCTTTCTCTGTCCTGTCAGGCAGCTCCCAAATAAAGACAGGGAAATTATTATTAATTTTATGAGAGCTTAATCGGTATCTTAGGCTCTTGTAACTTAAATTACCCTTCTTACAATAATCTATGCTTTACCATGTGGCTCTTTACCTTTCTTTTATTCTGTATGCTGACTCCCCATATTTCCATGGCATCTCCTGCATGCCTTGATCTCTCCTCCTTGTCCTTTCTGTCCCCAGACATCCTGCCCATACCTCCTACCTAGCTATTGGCTGTTCAGCGGGTTTTTTTTTTTTTTTAACAACACTGAAAACAAATACATCTTCACATAGTGAACAAATATCTCACAATACAGACATTTGTATTGTTTGAATATTTTGAATAAGCATGTACTATGTATTAATATTGAGTTAAGATAATTGTTCCAAAGAGGCATGTAAAAATCCTAGAACTTTTTTTATATAAAAATAATAAAATGAAAAATAAAGGTCCTATGTTCAATACCTTAGAGTGTGACCTCTTTTGGAAATGTCATTGCAGATGAAAACGTTAATCTCACTACCACTAGCACAATTTTGAGCCAAATTTGAAGCAAGCTTCAATCAAATACTAGCCAGCTTAATGGACTCTATCCAGGTCTATCTCTGGGTTTCCAGAAATTGGTCACAAGTCATACCTTGCATAAGCTTAAAAATCACAACCTCATAGGCAATCTTATTTCCCATTGGGTCCAATAGGGAAAACATATATCCTGGTATACTTTCTGTCTACTGTACTGTCCCCTCCATACTGCTACAAGCAATAAGAGACAAGTAAGTGAATATCCTGAGTTAATTTTTGCCTAAGTACTTACTGCCTACATGGGATCAAGCACTTTCAGTGCAGTTAAACAAGTTTGTTTAGGGGAGTGAAAAAATAAACAATAGCTTCCAGCATTTAACTTTGGTTCTTACAGTAATTAGTCAAGGTGACTGTAGTAATATATGTGGGCCTGAATCTAAGGTGACTAAAAATCCTTTAAAAAAAGAGAGAAGAGAAGAGATAAATAAATACACAGAGGAAACTGTGATGTGGTGACAGAGGCAGAGACTGAAGCACTGCAGATGCAAGAGATAATGAGGATAGTTTTCAGGCAACGCACCAGAATCCAAGAAGCAAGGAGAAAACCTTGCTGAAGGGTAACCTGTCTCTGCCTACAACTTACCTCCAGAACTCCAAAAGAATATGCTTTTCTAGTTTTAAGTTACCCAGTCTCCGTTTTACTATTACAGGCATCAAATAAAAGCTAAAATTTAACCAAAATGACATAAAAGTTTATTTTCTAAAGCATAAGGTAAAAAAAAAAAGTACAGCGTAGTTGTTAAGGTGTAGAGAAATTACCAAACTAGTCCTCTCCATATGCAGAAAGAAAGATTTATTGAAGATCAAACTGTCAAGGCTATTTGTAAATGTAGAGCAGGGCAGACAGAAGAGCAAAGTGGCAGAAAAGGATGAAGATTTTAAAAGAGAGTGAGCAACATGGTGATCTGAGCTACTATGGACTGCCTGGATTGCCTACTAGGTGCCCTTGCCTGAGGTAATTGACCTTCTAGAGAAAGTTAAGTGAAATTTCTGAGGGATTAAGGGTGGTTCTTGACAAATTGAAAAATGCTTTAAGAGAACTGTTTTTCTGGTCAACAGAAACCTCCTTTAGACTTGTTTACCCAATAACAGTCCTTCAGTTTACATTGGCCAAAGTTCTGTTTAGGGCAAAGGACACCAACAATGACATTTGTATATGGGGTGGGTAGGGCTTTGGATCTAACATTCCAGCCTTTTGTTGATGATAAACTATGATTAGTCCTATAGTTATTTCCTGATGATTGAGGACTTGAGAAGAGGATGTCTGTTCTGAATGTAGGAGCTCAAGCTGCCAGGCCAATGGTAGGAGACATAAGGAAATTCTATTAGAAATTTAGACAGGTAATTTTGCCTGCAAGAACTTAAAGAGATTGAGAGCAATCTCGTCATTCTGTGGGCAGTGATATGTGGGCTGAGGAAGGATAGAAATTTAAGGGCCCAATGGAGACCACAAAAGATGCTTTGAGTTGTACTCTGGAGCCAAGGAATAAACATTTTTTTACAAGACAGGTATTTTTTACATGATCATATTTGAGCAAGTCTAGGTAGGACTCAGAAATTTCGCAGTTGCAGGATTTCAGTTGATTTTTTGGATGATGTCTCTCACCTTAGTATAATACTGCTTGGAAAGATATAGAGTAGAAGCAAAAGGTAAAGTTAAGGACCTTGTAACTTCCAGGCTTGTCCTATTCCCTGGTTGGTTAGGAAGACAGAGAACACACACCCAAACAGGATAGGGGTGAAGGTTCTATTCGAACCGTGACAGATAGATAAGTTAAATCTCTGTAAAGCTTGTATGAATTCATTAAAGTTCACAAAAGAGACAAAAAATTATCACTTTATTATTAGCATGACCACTGTCTGTAATCAGCACTGAATTTTTCATTGTAGAAAAGCATTTAGGCAAATGTAGGCCCTTTAGCCATAGAAAAATGAAAAGTGAAAATTTATCAACATGATAGAAGCATTAGTCACCAATAAGATAAAATTTCTGTCAGGAAAGAAAGTAAAGGGGAAGAAGAGTTTGAGGACCCCAAAAATGGTCCTCAAAAGGCAATAAAAATGAACACTTTTTCCTCCATCCAGATGTCTGAGTATATATAGATTATACAGAGTTGTTTTCAGCAAGAGAAGCATTTTTAAGTCTATATTTAGTAAATAACCAAAGGACATTTAAATTTGAGGCCAAGACTATATTTTTAAAAGATTTAATAGCCAGTGCCTATGGAAACTGTTACCAATAATGTTAAAGTTGGAAGTTTTAACATCACGTGTATCATTTTTAAGTCTCATTTGTACATACCTTAAATTACTTCTTAAAACCTTCACAGCTAACATAAACTTTTAACTTATTCTTTTCACTTGGAAATATCCGAATGTCTAATCATTTACTATTAAACCTTTTTGTGTTTGGTAATAGGCTTTCTGCTCCCTACTGTCATAATTTTCTCTGTTGATGCAGTAAAGCCAGATCAAGCCCATTGAACAAAGTATAATACACTTATTTGAGCAAAGGAATTTCCGGACAAATTCTCCACTCTCAGAGATGGAGGCCAAAGAATCCATGCCCCTGAACTAAAGGAGGAGACTTTATAGGTTATAGGAAATGTTGATGATGTATCTGCCACAAGCTGAGTTTGTGTCCAAGTTTGGTCAAAACCTGAGCACTTACTGTGGAGGCTTAGGTGAAGACAACTTCAGGAGTGGATGCTGCAGTAGCCACCAAGAATACATAAGTGGGTTTTTCGGTACCTTTTTCTTTCTGAGCAGTCCGGGTTTAAAGAGAGAAAGACAGGAATGGGACTTTCTGGATCCAGCAGCGCTGAGCTAAGGTTTCAGCTGAACATGTGAATAGTCACTGAGAAGCCAGAGATTTTTGGTTTTGTTTTTATAAAGGAATAATGAAAAGCAAATTTTAAGTTAGTATCAAAAGCATGGCTATTTATATTTTTGTCTTTTTTTTGGGGCTTCTTTTGTTTATTGTTTGTTTGGTCAGGAGGAAATAGCTTTACTTTAATGGGTATCAGTAAAACCCGGATACAGCCACTGCCCTTTGATAATTTAAAACCTACTGAGGTGGAAGTCTGATGCTTACTCTTCCTTGTATTGCCAGGGAAAGAGAAAGTGAAGCCTAAAGTGAACCAAGAAGAGGTTTCTCCTCAGTGGCCTTCAAAGATGTTAATCCCCATATCATTAGAATTATATCTGTATTGTATCATAAGATATAAAAAAAAGAAATAAATGAGAACAGAAGGAGAGGAGTTGAGAGCAGGGAACAAATTATAGGGAGAAAGGAAGGAAAATGAAAAGGGAAGCATATTTTTCTCTAAATCTTTCATTTACACGTGTTAAGCATTTGCTATTATAATGAAGGAAACATGGTGTGTGTGTGTGTGTGTATTATATTATTCACAGTTAGTTACTGTTTCTTTTTAAAAGAGCAAACTACTAATGTTTTCTTCCTGAGCTAATGCAAAGGTCAAACAACCTGAGAATTACCTGCATGTGGAAATGTATCCTGGGGTTAATAGGAACAAAGTGCCCATCTTTGAGTTATTTTGACAACTAAACCCCAGAGAACAGAGAAAACTAAAAGACAGTAAAAAAAATAATTACATTGGACACTAATGTCAGGAGGAGTTAATTAGGCATCAATGGGTCATAACTTATTTTGAGGATGTGGCATTTTAGAAAACCACCTAGACTGATTCATATTACCCTCAGACACTCAAGGTATAATTGTTGTCATTATCATTTTAATCGGTGCTATAATTTAATGGTTATCCAAGTGGTTATTTTAAGGTCTTTTCTGCTGTTGAGGATTTCGATATTTGAAATATAGCTTGAGAAAATAAAGAAAACAATTATGACATTTCATAGATTTGATATTGTTCTTTGTGATTAATGACAATGCTGCTTTTTAAAATGGTTATTATTGATGGGACAAGCGCACAATGACTTATTGAGCTGTCTTGCTTAGCCCTGTGGCAGTTAATTTTAAATGTCAACAATATCTGTAATTACCTGGGAAGGGACATCCAATGAAGATTGTCAAGATTGGGTTGGTCTGTGAGCATACATGTGAGAGATTTTCTTAATTTGATTAATTGAGAATGGAAGACCTCTACTAATTGTAGACAGTATTGTTGCATGGGCTCAGCCCTGAACTGAATGAAAAGGAGCAAGGGAACTGAGCACACACATTCCTTGCCACCTCCTTCCTGACCCTGAAAGCAATTTTACCAGCTGTCTGGAGCTGCTGCCTTTATGACTTGCAGGCGATGGTGAATTCTAACCTAGATGCCTTTCTCTTGGAAGCTGATTTTATCTGAGTATTTTATCACAGTAACCAGAAAAGAAACAAAAAACAGGCACCATATTCTGTTTTCTTAGAGATCATGGAAATTACTGAGTGACACCAGCATGACGACCGTAAGCTTTACATAATGAAGAACAAGTATGTGACTAGGTACCAAAAAGGGGAATAAAAGCACTTGTAGTTTCTAGTTGGAAAGCAATACAGTTACTATTAATTATGCCTAGAATAATTTCTTATCAGTTGTAGGCCTTGATTTTCTTGGTTGGAAATGCTAGGTAACCTACAATGCAGAGTTTGAAATATGTATAGTTCATTGAGTAGAAATGCTTATTCCCTAAAATTTAAAAGGAACAAGGTATCTGTTTTTTGATGAACACATTTAAATATGTTCTAAAGGGGTTATTTTTCCAGCCAGCAGTAGAACGCTGTTAAATAATTTCAAAAGCGTCTATGCCAAAATTATTGCTAGGTCCTTTATAGTGAGCACAATGGTCTTTATATAGTTTTTGATGGGAAATCTATCATTCTCCTTGGAGTAATGGCCAGTTCTTCACACTTTAGTAGCTTTGATATCTAGATTTTCAGTTAATTGAATGTCCTCAATCTGGAAAATGGGCAAAGCATAAATATCTAAGAGGAAGATTTACTTGGCATCTTCAGTTTTAGTAACAGCAAATCAGTGTTTGAGTTTGATCTCTTCTCTAAACTTAAGAACAGTTCAATATAGCAACATCTTTTAAAAGGGCTGCTTTGTCATCATAAAATGGCAAAGGTCCAGGTCCTCCCTCAGTGCTTTGAATTTAATTGATTCATATCTGAAACTTAGGCATTTATGATAAAGCTCGTGGGTGATGCTAATAGGTAGCCAGGGCTGAAATCCACTACATTTGTAATTACTAGATCAGGCACAGCCTACCCAACAGTTGTGAGTTCTATTGATGTCAGGGTGATATTGTACTATGGTTTTGCAAGAAGTTACCCCCAGGAAAAATTGAATAAATGGGGCATAAAATGTAATTTCTAGGCTTCCTGTCTTACTGTTTGTGAATAAGCAGGCATTTAAACATAAATCAAGATTAACACAATGTTTGAAGTGGTCTGCTAGTGAGTTCCATTCAACTTGCCTATGACTCTTTAAAATCAAATTTGTTGATCTCATCTCAGATTTAACAAATTAGAAGCTCTGTGAAAGACCTCCTGCAATTCAGGCTGTAGCAAGCTCCCTAGGTGATTTTGCTACATCTGAAGAAACCAGCTTAGGTGCTTATATGGTTATGTTTTGACTAAAGCTTCAAGTCTTTACTTAAATTGGGATTTAGAGAGATTGACCTGCCAAGATTCCCTTTCCTTTCAGTATTCTCCTGCTATTCTCATCTCACTTGTCTTAGAAAGGTATTTTTTTCATACCAAGTTGCCATGATCATTGTAAACTAAATATACAAAAGTAAGATTGTTGAGTGTTGTCATTCTGTCAAATGATTGTTAATGAGAATTTGCTACATTTAAGATGCAGGATAAGAAGCCTGTAAGATAATTGTTTTAGGGATTGTTATGAGCCTTTTAGGCATTTCTTCTTAAGTCTCAGGACTATCTTCATGTCGATTCCTTTATTATTTACACATTAGAGAAGAGAATACCAAAGCAGAGAGAGACTTAATTTCTGATATGTATATTACTCATATACATCATGAATTTTAGCTGTGTGAGTTATGCATCTACATGCTGAATTTGCAGTCTGAAATGAAGTTGCTACATTGTGATAAAATATACACCGCATAATATATATCACTTAAAATACCATTTACAACACTGAGACGATATCCCCATCTATCTCTTAAAGTGTTCTTCTCAAACTAAAGTCTAGTAGGCACTAGACAACAGTAGAGGGTGTTTTTATTATACAATATGTGACATGTTTTTATTATACAATATGTGACATTTTATCCATAGAAATTCTCTAGTCATGGAAGTTCTGGAAAACATAGAATTTAGGAGAAAAAAACATTTGCCAGAATTTTCCACATTACGCTACGTAAACAAGTCTTGTGTTGTAATCCAACTTGCATGGGGCTGATCTTTAACTGAATGTGAAAGAAGTAATTATTAGGATCATTACATTGTAATTAACAAAAAACAAAAATCCAGCTGTGTAGTCTGTCACACAGTTTAAAAACTAGGGTCACCATTTACTAGCTAATGACTTAAGTTCAATAATTTTGCCTCTTTGTGTTCCAATTACTTATTTGTGTTATAAATAAGCTTATTGATAGTACTAGAATGATAAATTCATTTTTAGTACTAAGGGATTAATGTATGAGAAATACATAGAATATTACCCAGTATCTCCTCAGCCACCATACCTACCCAGCCACTCACCGTCAAAAGTTTATTGTTTCTTGAATTATCAATCTTATGTTTTCATTTCACTACATTTCACTGATTATTATATAGTTCAGTAGTAAACCCAGTATCTAACAACCTAAATTTATTTTTTATTATAATTGCTTTAAAGTAAAAGAATCACACACACCCTCACCTAAAGATCTCAAACACTTTTATGTGGAAAGTGTTTTCAAGGACTAGATAAAAAAGAAGCATCCCCTGTCAATAATATTTGAGCAGTAAAGGTATTGCTTTCGGGAAGACATACTTCTGTTTTTCTTATATTTGATTGAATAATAAAGAGTTGATGGCAAATCCATGGGCAATCTAAATATATAACTAAGTAGAATAGCAAATTAAAATTGACTAAATCTCTCAGAACTTTTGAGAAATGACATTTAAAATTGCCAGAACAATTACTTAGGATATAAGCGGGCTGTTAAATGCAAGGCAGTGTTTAGTGGCAGTACAAAAAGAAACTAGGTTTTCCTAAAATTATAAATGCTAACCCTGCCCCTTGAAACAAGCAAAAGTCTCTTTCTATTGTCACTATCTGTCTTCTAGGACAAATAGTTTCACACTTCATGAAAGGAAAAACATTATCAAAAACATTTCCATGAAATGTACCTCTTTTGAGAAATTACTCCTTGAATCTGACTAAAAGAATTCTTTAGAAGCCACTGCTGAGATGATTCACTTGCACAAAAGAAAAAATACTATTCAAGATACGTATGTGGAGATATGAAATTGAAAAATCAAAGATGATTTTTAAAATAAGCTTAAAAAAGCAAAGAGAAAGGGGGAAATTTGATAATTAAAGTCATAGGTGATTCAAGTGTGGAAATTACTTTCATTCACTATATTACTATGCAGCAGCAAACAAAAGATAGGGAAGATTTTTTTCACCCCGATTTTTCTACTGCTAGCACACTGAAGCATTTAGGAAGGCCAGACACTGATACAAGTTTTGTCATTGATGGTAATTATGCAAGAGTAACAGGGGCTTCACTTCCAGATAAAGATGGACAATGAAGGTCAATTTCTGACCTGCCTTTTTGGATATTCAGTGCCAGCACAATTTAATTGGGATCAGGTAATTGCTCAGAAGGCTACATGGAGCACATTATCATCCCTCAGTGTCAATCCTGAACACCTAGTTATCCTGATGTTGTTTGTCAAAAACTGTCACAGGGGAGAGCATTTCACTAAGAAAAATAACCTAAGTGTCATTATTCAAAGCTTTAAGACCAAACTCTAAAGTAATGAAAAAAAGAATTTTTGAGCAAGCAAACCTTTTTCTCTCTCAGCTGATTTAATTTTTATATCATGTTAATACTATTTTTTTTAATATAAAATCAATTGTTTAGTGTAGATCGGTGCTCTTTGTTCCTCTAGCTCATGGATAATAGCATCTAATATATCCTTCATTGTTTCTGTCATTGAAGGAATAGATGTTTGGTTTGAATATCCTCTGCACACTATTGATAAATTTGGAAAATTAAAGATGTAGATGCTATTTTAAGGATCGTAGTACTTTCAATTTTGCTTTTATTGCAAAGAACTATCTTTTGTGATTTTCCCATCATTGAATTAGAAACAGAAAATTATAAAGTAGGATGGAGATTTTTCTAATAAAAATTGACTATAAGATAATTGAAAGCTCTTAATAACAGTACTATTATACATCACAAATTCCCATAATTTATAATAGCTATGATGAGAAATAGTGTTTGATTTTATTCTATTGAATTTTAATTGTTACCTATGACTTTTGAGTATGACCTATTAAAGAAGACTCAAAGGTTAATTGGTGATAAGATTTCCAATGTATTCATTATAGATAGTGAAATGAAGCAAATATTACTCTGTGTTACACCTCTGTGTCTCAGGATACTGTAACAAGCTCATTTCTAATTTTGTAAATCAAAGCAGTGATACAGAAGCCACTTATCTTTTTTCTCCAAAATAGTTCTGTGCAATGTTGTGCTGTATACGTTAAACAAATGTAGAAATTATAATGAGCAAAGTATTTTAAATGACAGGCTCACTACTCTATTTAACATCATTATATTCAAAGGAACTACATTAGTTTTTAACTACTGTTCATTGTTACGAACTTGGAAAGGGATTGAAAATCTTTGAATGAGTCCCTGTAGTGAACACCATTCAAATTATGGAAATTATAGTTTATAAAATAAAGTAAAGATCTTAAATATACTCTATGAACAAAGAAGAAACCACATGATAAATTGAACTTAACTATCAGTAAAATGCATTTTCATGATTCTCTTCCTAATTGAAGTTTCAGGAATTTTCACTGAATTTGGACATTTAAGGGAAGCTTGTACCTATACATTATTGCAAAGGCACACAGCACCAAGATGTATTCTTTTCCCCTTGAGGACTTCTGCCATCCTCACATCTGGAGATGAGAAATGGATGTCATCTGTGAGAAAGATCATACAGAAGACTCTTCTATCTTTCCTTCTGAATAATGAGTACCCACGTGGTTTTAACAAAGTAATCAGTCTTGTTTTACTGGGAAGCGGAGTTTATAGGCAGTTATAAGATTTAATGTAAGCTTTAAATGACTGAATGGAATCCCATCCTTAACTTAATTCATGTTATTCATATCAAAAATGCCTTTTAATTATCAGACCACAGGGAGAGTAGTATGACTGTGTCTTCAATATGGGTTAAATATGGAGTAGATCTTAAAGCCCATGATATATTTATGAATTTTTAAATTGATAATTTTGCCTGGCTTTGAAAAGCAGGGTTATTTTTGGCCAAGCCACATTTTATATTGTACATTTATCTGTGGTACTGAAATAGGAAAAGAAAACTGTGTTGGCAAGTAAGCTGTACTCTGACTGAGCATGACCTAACTGTCAGAACATACGTTTATTTGGTGCTTAGCTGCCTGTCAAGATGAGGGAGTCTGTTTGATGCTCTGTCTTCCATGGCTTTGCTCTCGCTGGCCTAGTCAGTTCTTGCCTATAAACAGAACTCACCCATGTGCTGGAGAATGAGATACTAAACTAGGACAAGAGACGCTGCTGAAAAGCTCATGCCACTATCCGCTGGAAACTAATTAAAATTACTGTTTCAATAAACCAGTCCTTTACTCATTCTGGTGACAGTACAATGAAAAGAATCGTTCTTTTTGTTTCCTTTGTTTCATACAGTGATTTGTGTGGTTAATTCATTACAGTCTTTGTTCTCAAGTGGAATAAAACAGGCCAGTGAAAGAAGCATTTTCCTTCTTGGCTCTAAAGTGCCTTTCCTTTTGAACAGGTACAACTCAGCTCCCAATTGTCTTTAGGTGTGAAGTTAATAGCAGGGGCTGTAAGCATTTTTTTAATCAATGCTTTCTTAAATGGCATTCTGATTATTTACATGTGAATATAGAGGCCACATTTTCTCTCTGTTAGGCAGCCCGGGTCATTGGCACTCGTAAAGTTTATAGCATAACTAATTAAAATGAATTTAGTCACAATAATGTCTTGTATGCTATTTGTGTGAGAGAAGTTATTAAAATATTCAGTACAGCTACTATAAACTAAATACAAAGTAATAATAATCATGCATTTTTAATTACATGTTTAATACCCATTTGACTAATGTAGAAATATTCTGAAAATTGCTTAAGCTCAGCACAATGTTCTTTGTGCTCATCAAATGAGCTTAGCATTAATCTTGTCCCTAAGATATGACTGTTTAATAGAAGACACAGTGTGTTCCTATGATTTGCATAGGGGTAGTTATGGTGCATGTGAATCTGTTTTTCTTCTTGAGGTATATTCTTTATCGCATATGAATTTTCAAAAACAACATTTGGAAGTTACTGAATTTCTTTTTTTTTAATTTAACGTCAGACATACAGCTTGCTATTTCCAGTGCTTATTGGTGTTTATTTTTCTGCTAACAAGTCTGTCCCTCATTTAAAAAATAAAAAAAAAACACACCATTTTAAAAAAACATACCATTTTAAAGACTGTTATATTTCTGTCAACATCTATTATAAGTATTTAAAACACAAGAATATAATGAATATGTATCTGCTTTTCATTTAGAACTCACAATATATTCATGCTTTCTCACCCTTTCAGTAGACTCTCTTTCTCTATATATCTATGTATGTTTTATGTAATTATAAAATTTTTCTAAGTATTTTTTCAGTTAATTGCAGATGTCATCTTCTAGACAACTTCACAGCAAAGACAAATGTAGAAAATTTATGATACTAAGCAATGCACAGTGAAGATTTATATTTCCCCAACTGTCTCACTAATTAATGTCCAGTGCAGTTCTTTCTCCGTCATGACCTTGCTTCTAATCTAGAAGCATGCAGTACATTCAATTGTCAGGTATGCTTGTAAATCTGTAATTTTGTAAAAATTATCAATCTTTTTTATACTCTTAAAAAATTGGTTTCATTTTAAATAACTTCTCAGGATTTTTAAACAAATTTCTGAGATGGTATATATTCATACACAATAACATAAATAAATAATGATCATTTGTAAGGATTTGATCTTTATAAAATTGTTTCTCATTTCTTTGTTATTTTATGCATAATATTACAATATTCCCCTTCCCACTTATTGGCAAGGTATTTAAATTTATATGTAGCTAGATACTTTCTTAGCTTAAAAAAATTATGTAGACTACACTTACCTGTCAAAGTCTCAACCTTACACAAAGAACTATGTGACACTAAGGGCCAAGCAAAGGGCTGGAGAGGTGGTTCTCCCAGGGAAGAATACACCAGTTGGTCATTTAGTCCCAAATGGTCACCCCTGAAAACATACATACACCTAACATTATATGGACTGAGCAGGTTGTATTTAAGAATATATACATGTGCGTGTGCACACACATGCACACATATTCATGTGACACAAATGAGTAGAAAAGAAGTATATGCATTTTTAATTGAAGATTCATATATTTTAATTACAATTTACCTTTTCTCATCTCCTACCTGATCCTCCCCATATCCTCATCCATCCAACTCCCTCTTATCTCTTTTGAAAACAAACTGGAAAAAATTACAGTTCTTTTTTTAAGCACAAGAAATACACACACAAACACACAGAGAGACAGACAGAAAGACAGAGACAAAGAGATTACAAAAACAAAATTCGTAGAAACACAAAATAAGAAGTCATTTTATACAAAAAAAAAAAAAAAAAAAAGATTAAAAAATGCTCCCAAAACCTGTAGGAGCCCAAAACATATATACAAACCTCATTGAATCTGTTTTCTATTGGCCACGTAGGGCTGGACCAGGGGCCCACTCTTAAGTTTGGTTTATATGCCCAGTGAGATTCCATTGGAGAAAACAATTTTTTGATTGTCAGCGGGTATCAATTGCAGATACCTTTTTGCTTAGGGATGGAATCGTGTGTGTGTCTATTTCCCCTCTTAGTTATAGGATTCCATCTGGCTTGAAATTGGGCAAGTCTCCTATACGTTGCCATTGCTTTTGTGAGCTCATATGTGAGAGTTAGTCCTGTTGTGTCTTGAAGACATTGTTTCCTTGGTACCATCTATCCTCACCAGCTCTTACAATCTTTCTGCCTCCTCCTCCTCACAACTCACTGAGTTCTGAGTGGGAAGGATTTGATAGAGACATCCAATGTAGGATTGAGTGTTCCAAAGTCCCTATGGTCTACACATTGTATAGTTGAGGGATTCTGTATTAGTTAACGTTCACTGCAAGAGGAAGTTTCTCTGATGATAGCTGAGCTCAAGACTATGGGTATAGTAGAGTGCCATTAGGAGTCCTTTTATTGTTGTGTTCTTTAGCATAACAATAGTATTTGTTTTCCCCTAGGTTCATGGTTTAGCTAGTCTCAAGTTCTTGGCCCTCTAAACAATATCAGGCATGAGGTCTTTCTCATAAAATAGAGGCTGTGAATTTGAAGGAGAATGGGAAAGGGTATACAAAAGTAGGTGGAGGGAGAAAAGGGAAGGAAAAAATGCAATTATATTATAATTTCAAAATGAAAAAAATAAAAAACAACAAAAATCTGTAGAAGCATGTATAGATGTGTGCAGGAAGGATTGTATGGGATATTGTGTGCACAGTCCATGTGTGAGTGCAGACTCATGTTTCCAGTAATATGAATATTAGTGAATACTTTGAGGTGTTGGTTCTGATTTGAGGCTTGTTTGAGTCTCTTGTTGTAGTGTACACAGACATGCTTACTTGGACGCTTCTGAGGATTTTCATGTCTCCACATGCCATATCCTGGTAGGAACTCTAGGACCATGACTGTCACAGTCATCAGGGTTTTATGGAGGGTCTCAATGTTCAAGCTGAGCCTCATGCTTTCAAGGCAAGTGCTTCACTCACTGAGCCCTCTCCCGGCACCTATCATAGCTTTCTTAGTATCATTAATGAAGATTTATGTGTATGTAAAAATGGATGAAGGGTTATTAAGATTCTGGGGTAAATATAGTTTTAACAGTAAAAGAAAGTAGGAACATGAAGGGAAACAATACAATTGAATGAAGTTTAGAGATTCACACTTTATTGCTAGAAAGTTTAACTTTATGAGTAAGAACTGTAGAAAAGAATCTGTATCAATTATGATTTATATATTGATTTGATAAAGATAAGGAAATAGTACATCTTTGTAAAAATCTATATAGCTTCAAAGACAATAAGCTATTTAAGGATCATATATGCACTTTTTCATTTAGCAAAGCTATACTATAAGCTTTTGGTGTCTGGAATTTTCTTAAGAAATTATATAACATTGAAAAAATTCCTAAGAAAGCATAAGGAAATGTTGTTTTCAAAACTATACCTGTTTGTGGTGCTATTTGTGAATTAAACCATTATGCATATGACAGATCTCAATACAAAGTTTATTCTGATTAGCTATTCTGAATTTTATATATTCATTATATTTATCAAGCCTGCCTGGCTTTTATTCACAATTTTTAAAAGTTCTATTTTCTACTTAATGATCCAGACAAAGAGCACATGATGTTTAACAATAATTCTTTACAATTTATATTTGTTTTTTTAACTCTAAACTTTAGAGTATTATGACAAGTTTTGTGATAGATCTTCTTTGAGAATTCAATAACCTAAGAATCAAAAGCCACTTTAAATTCAGTGATTCCAACTTCATAAATCTTCTCATTAATGAGCTTTCTCAAATGTGTTTTAGGCAGAATGAAAATTGCTGAATATAAACTAAAACTGCTCAGAGAAATGCTTTTGATTATGCTCTTTTAAAATGAAAGTGAATGTACAATGAGCCCAGTTCTCTTTTCAGTGCCCAATGTGCAGCTCAGGGGCTGCAAATTCACCCAATTCCTTCTCCTCTCTAGTTATGCAATTAGTGTTGATTGGCTGATAGATCACACACTTGATGTCAGTGGTCACTGAACTAAATCAACCTCTAGACAAGGCATACCAAACAATTAAGGTGCCTTGCTGGAGAGTAAAATCAGAAACAGTTTTTCAATTAACCATACCTACATTGAGTTTTTGGTACAAAATGTGATCTCTGTCTGTCTGGGTCTACTTACATTTGCTTGCTGATTATGTTTCTCTGGGGATAAATATAAAATTCATAGGTTTTTCTTTAAAAAGTTATATTTAACTAGCTATGTTTTAAGCTTTCTTTAAAAAGAATAAGTAAATAAGTTCATAAATTTTGTTTGTGTTATTCAGCAGTGCTTAATATGTAATTGAATATCCACTGCCTGTAAAGGCCATTTTGGATTCCATGATTGTGAGGCTATGATCAAAACATCAGCTCCAGTATTAACTAAACCCTGGATAAAAATATTATCTACCCGTACTTTTAATTTTGGTCTTTGTTCATTTGTGGAAACTTGCCAAGATATTCGTTTCGTGTTTTTTTTCTTGAAACTTTCAATTTCTCTCTTCAATTTATTCTAGTATTCTATGGCATATGGTCTTCTAGATTAGGCATTGGACTACCTACTCATCCTGAGAATGCAGCTCCTCTACTGTGACTAGATATGATCAGATCTTCCTTGGCTTTGAAATCTGATTTTTGGGGTCTTCCCAGAGGAAGCTCCCAGAGGTGTTTCCTAATGGTAGAGGGTTGCGTTCTCTGTCCCTGATAGATCTACATTCATTGGTCCAATGTCATCCTTTACCACACCTTCTGCATAACCCAGAAGGCGATGGCCTTCTGTTCAGATCATACATAATATGGATATTATTTCTAGAAGTACCTTGTGTACAATTCCATCTAATATGGCCTGGTTTACCACAGTGATGCCTTGGTTCCTCACCCTAACATTCGCAATAGCTTGGCCTACCCAATTCTCTTCGTCACAATGGAGAGATTCAACATTGATTGCATACTGAATCCATTCCTCTATTGGTGCATGTAGGCGGAATTTACTTAGAAGGCACCAATACCAGATAGATATTTATTAAAATATAAACCAACACTCACAGTACAGGTAACAGATTACAGTAGCACCTGAACAGGGACTGGAGTTTGGAACGGTGGACAAGTGATGGACGGACGGTGGATTCCGATCTTCTCTCCAACATCCAGGAACTAGGAAGAGAGCATCTCGTGTTCTAGAAGCCCCTTTTCAATGGGCTTTCCCCACCCCCTTCAGGGGCCTGGTACCCTGGATAAGTGTCTTTTGACCTTATCAGCTGACACCTGAATCCCACAACATCTCCCCCTTTTGTCTAACTAAGAAGGTTCTAAACTAAGACTATGTGCAGTAGGAATTACTATGAGGTAGTATCTAGGAGAGGACAAAGTACAATTTCTAATCAAAGCCTAACCTATATAAGGTACATCAAATAGTTCTAAAATATTGGTAGATAGTAGAGTATATAGATTATTTCAAAGGGGTAATCTGGGAAAGTGAAAATTCAACACCTGAGTGTTCTTATCTAAGGGATAATAGAGTGATAACCTTAAATACCCATTCTTCAACCTCTTCAAGACCTGAGAATGAAGGTGAATCACCTGAAAGTCAGAAGTACATGGAAGTAGTGACTTCCAAAATTTGGAAGAGGACAGCAACACAGCTACCTGGACAATCACCTCTGGATTTGTGCACCATTAGAGCATCTATCATATTGGCTACAGGCCTATGATATCTGACAGATCTTTTCACAAGCAGGGAAATTTTGGAGGGACTGTCTTATCCTGTCCAGGCAGGTTTCGTCAGTCTCCATCCATCAACTTGTTTGTCCAGCTTGAAACCATGTGTGTACTGTCAGCAATCAAGGTAAGGACAGTTCCTTACTCAACCGGCCATTCTCTGCCAAAAGGACAAGCTCCAATGGAGTATCTTCGATGCTCAACACCATCTCGTGAAGGGAGCAGTGACACCAGGAGTCGTCCTGTCTCTCATGGCCGAATTTCAAATGTTAAATGCCATATTCTTTGGTTCTATGAAATGGTTGAAGATTTCTGTCTATCTATGATATTCTAACCTGTATCTGATATGACTGGGCTATGATACCTTAAATAATGTTGACTGCAGATCTTATCATCTTAAGGAATAAACCTTGTATTAAAAATTAGAATACCTATATAAGGGGTTTACAATCCCTGAACAATGACCTTTAGTAGAACTATTGAACATTAGCCAGGGGTATATTACCAGGTAAAGTGGCCACAGCATTTTAGACATGTAAATACATATATATCATCTAAATAGAGGTATATAAAACATCTTGTGCATATATCATAATTAGTGCAATCATACATTATATCTAGTATAGTTAAATGGAGGTAGTATTTGCATAGTATACATGACAATGATGTGCAAATATTTTAAACAAAGGTAGAAGCATATATAAAATATAGCAATTTCAGATTCAGTTTTACATAATAGTTACAGATTCAGATTTATATCGAAGTACAAGTTGCTTTTGGTTATATAAAGCAATCTCAGATTAAACTTTGTACCAATGTACAAATTATCACAATTAAACATATAAAATGATTTCACATTTGTATCAATATACAAATATCTATGACAGTGCAAATTGTCTTTACCTTAGCCCATACATTCAGCTAGAATGGTGTATAGGTAGGTAGAACAGTCTACCTTTATCTATGCTATCTATCCCCCCTCTCTTCTTCAAAAGAGATCTTTGATGCTATATTATAGTTTTGTCCTTTACCCAGTTTTAACTTATAACTATTCTATTAGAATAATAGTTACCCACAACCTTCAAAGCATAAAACTTATTGGGAAAGGGGATGTAGTCTTTCATAAGGTTGCTTCCTGCTGACTTAAGGGTGATGGCATCTCTTTGGGATCCTGTAAAAGCTAAAACAATGGTTAGTTCTTAATTGACTGACCACAAACATCTATAACCATTCTTAGAATAGTGGTTAACTCCATCTGGAAACTTAATTAGCAGTGTGATCTGAAGGATAATCATAAGGAGCTATCTTGCAGCTGTTTTTGAATTGTCTACTACCAGAAAACAATTATTGATTGGGTGCCAGATGTAGGCAGAGTTTACTTAGAAGGCACCAATACCAGATAGATATTTTTAAAATATAAACCAACACTCAAGGTACAGGTAACAGATTACAGTAGCACCTGAACAAGGACTGGAATCTGGAATGGTGGACAAGTGATGGACGGACAATGGATTCTGATCTTCTCCCCAACATCCAGGAACCAGGAAGAGAGCATCTCGTGTTCCAGAAGCCCCTTTTCAATGGGCTTTCCCAGCCCCCTTCAGGGGCCTGGTACCCTGGATAAGTGTCTTTTGACCTTTTCAGCTGATACCTGAATCCCACAACAGGTGCAGATCTTATTTTCAAAGACATAAGCGGTCTTTTACATTCCAAATTAGCATGGTCAATGGCCAGAGAAAGTATTAACTGCTTCCTAACTTCTGGATATGATACTGCTCTATGTACAGCCTTGGTAAGCCTCTGTAGAAAGTCAGTGTAAGGTTCTTTTAAACCTTTTTTGACCGTGGTATAAAGCCCAATTCCTGACCAAGGTCCAAAATCTTTTCGCACATGTTCAATGCAGCAGTATGGCACAGCAACAACTTATGTTCATTATAAGTAGTCTGAGCCTTTACATCAGCAAACATGCCTTCACCAAGGATTTGGTCCTGAGAAATTCAAAAGCCCCTAATTTTTCCTTATTGCTCTAAGGCCCTAGCATCTTCCCTAAACCAGTTTCTCCATTGCAAATGTTGGCTATAGTCCAATATGGTGGCAGTGAGCTGCATCCAATCACTGGGAGTTATTAGGTTTTTTGTTGACCATGCATTTAACATTTCTTTCATATAAGTAGAGTGTACCCCATGAAGCAACACGGCCTCCTTGAAATCATTGATATCTTTCATATATATTGGCTCATAATTATACTCTACAAATTCAAAAGACTCCCCATATGCTTTCTTTAACTGAACAGTAACCAGAAACAATACAGGTGGAGAAGGGGGTAGCCCAGTCATGTTTACTACCTTAAGTAGAGTGTCTTCATTACCATAATATCTTATCGGGAGTTGACCTGAATTGTTCTGAGGAGAAAATACATTACCACCCTTTTTCAGTACTGCAATATGGTCCTCCCATTCCTGAAACTTAGATACTACTGATTTTTCTAAAGCTTAATTTCCTGATGAAACAGGCCTTCCAATGACTTTATGGAATCAGTAATTTTTCAGTCCATATCATTAAAATAAGTAGCAAGTGTCTCACAATTAACAAGTTTCTTGTTGTCTTCATTAACATAATTAATGATTTTTTGTTCTCATCATTAATGTAATTAACAAGTTTCTTGTTCTCATATGTAAAACCTGCATTTTTCTCATACAGTTTTATCCATATCTGAAGAGGAAACCTTATCAAAAAGCTTATTGTAACCAATTTCCAGAAAATTTACCTTATCTGCTATTTTAGTGTATAGTGTAGGACTAGTGTTTGAAATTTTCATATCACATCCTAGATATCATTTGTTGATTTCCAGAATTCACCTCTTGCATTATACTCATAATTTAAAACATAAAATACAGAAATAAGCTGAAAAATAGTAGGACTAGGGCATTGAAGCCCTCAAGATAGTCACTTGAGAATTTCCTGATCAATATGGAAAAGTATGACCTGAAGTCATGAATAGAATAATGTTCAGCCATTACCTCAATTCAGTTGCAATGATGGCATTCATCAGTGGGTGTCACAATAGCTTTCAGTGCTCCATTCACCTGAAATATGGCAGATGCAGAGACTCTCAGAAGCACGATGCTACCTACATGCCCTATTTTGCCTTAAGAAGCCCCATCAGACACACAGGCTGAATAAGAACCTTAAAAAAGGCAAAATCAAAAACGATTAGGAAGGATGTTATAACAAAATCTGCACCCGCTACCTAGATAATGTGTTTTGCAGCTGCCGCTGCGGCAGCACACACACAGAGTACAGAAGCCGAGAATGGACCTGACTCAATGGCAGCTGCCGGGATCACAGTTCGGCTGGGCACACCATCTGTTACCACAATGTTTCTGGCCCTGTCCAGAGGTCTCAGACCCACAGACCAGCAGACCCAGACCCCTTAGCTGCCTGCTGCTGCTTAGGATCCCCCCAAAACAATTCAGACACTAATATTAAGTTCATGCTGTTTGGCTTATGGCTCAGGCACATTGCTAGCTAGTTCTTTCATCTTAACTCAACCCATGCTCATTAATCTATCCTGCCATGTGGCTCATGGGTCACCTATGTTCCTTACATGTTTCTTTTTGGGTGTCTGACTCAATCTGATGTGACTCTGTGCTTCCTTTTCTACTTATTCTGATTCCCCACCTATTTATTCTATGGTGCCTGTCATGATCCAAAACAACTCCTTTATTTAAACATTGATTTTCACAGCATACAGAAAGACATTCCCACATAATCTCCCATTTTCTGTCTAATCAAAAGGAAGGTTTCAATTTTAACATAACAAAATTACATGTAACAAATTAGCTATCAACAGAAATTGGAGTTATAATATCTAATTTATTTGTATTTAGCAAAATTAAAGAAAATACACTATCATCTACCTCATCCTTGTGAATCTAAAATTTCACATCAAATATTCATTTGAAATAGCTAAGAAAACCTATACCTATAAACTATCTAATCTTCAACTATACCAAAGACCACAGAAGGATATAATATTTACCCAAGTAAGCTGGAAATGTAAAAAACTTCCAAGATCTAGAAATGACAGAGATGACATCTATCTGCCTGGACAGTCACTCAAAGTTTCTTTATAAAGTTGGGGCATTCATCTTCAGCATACAGGCCAAAAGTCTCTTTTCATTTCAGTGGAGCAGGAAATCTGCTCTGCTCATTCTGGTATAGCTCATCAGTCACTTCTCCTTGAGTCCTGAAGAATGTCTGACAGTTTTTTCTGTAAAGCAGGGATCTGAATGACTATCTCAGCTTGTTCTGCCAAAGGTCAGAGGTCACCTTCCTATGGAACCTGCATGTCAAGTTTAAACAGCATAGTGTCAAGCAGTCAATACAAGAACAGGTTCTTGTCCAGTAGCTAACCACTGCCACAAAGAAAATAGACTTCATATGGAGTTTCTTTGATGCCCATTTTTCTTTTGAAATAGATTGGTGTTGCCAGGAGCAGATCTGTCTCACTGACCAGAAAAGTTTAAGCTATTCAAATAATTTTAAATGCCATATTCTGTATGTCTTAGAAGAAAATTTTCAGGTGGTCTTGGTTGATGAAACCATACTTGCCTGAAGCAATCCAGAGTTCTTATCTTCTGTGAAAATAAAAACAGAACTCTTCCAAACCAGTAAATCCTTAGACACAAATTTCAAAATCATGGAACTTTTAAAATGTATATTCTTGTTTAACTTAACAGCCTTTGAAATCCATTGTCTTTCTGCAGTTATCTCATTAGCAGTTAAAATTAAAAGAAAACACAATAATAACCATAATCCAGATTCTGTGTCTATTTTCCATCATGGCTTATATTTTTATTACTCTATTTCTCTTTTTTAAGGATTTACTCTACCCTCTTTCCTTTCTCTCTGAAGCCTATGTACATTTCATATACATTGTAACCATTTACAGTTTTTTATCTGAATCTGTTTTATTGTGAATCATTAATCATCTTCCAACCAGAACAGCTTTTAAAATGCTACCACTCTCTTAAAGAGTCACATAATTTTTGCAGATAAAGCTAAATTAGTAAGTTCTCTTAAAGGGGCCACACCTCTGTTCACTCCCAGCAAACAGAGCAGACCCAAGAAAATGCTGCTACTAAGAAACCATCTTTGACTTTGTTTCCTTTTTGTTCAATATAAATGTAAACCTTAAATCAATCACATGCTACTGAGTCTTCTGTGAGACTTTGGGAACTGGCCTGATTGCAGCTTAAGCTTCCTGCTTCCAGCCCACCACCACAATTTTGTTTGTGGTCCAGACACCACACTATCTGTACAATGACCTGCTTTAGCTACACAATTTGGAAGCTTCTTTGACTCAGTTTCTGTGATCTAGAACTCTTTCTAATCTTTCTCTGGCTTTATATAGATGTTCAGCCCATGTTGGGACACCATCTGTTACAATAATGTTTTCTGGCCCATTCCAGGTTCCCAGACCCACAGACTTGCAGACCCAGAACCCTTAGACATCTGCCACTGCTTAGGCTCCCCCAAAATGACCCAGACACTTATATTAAATTCATGCTGTTTGGCCAATGGCTCAGGCACATTGCTAACTAGTTCTCACATCTTAACTTAACCCATTCTCATTAATCTGTTCTGCCACGTGGCTTGTGGCTCACCTGTGTTCCTTACATGTTTCTTCTTTGGGCGGCTTGCTCGATCTGCCTCTGACTCTGCCCTTCCTTTCCTACCTATTCTGATTCCTCCTACTTCTTCTATGGTTACTGTCATGAGCCAACACAGCTCCTTTATTTGAAGATTGATATTCACAGCATACAGAAAGACATTCCCACATCATTTTCCTTTAAACAGTTGTATTTTACAAGCTCTGTTTTAAGCTTTCTTTAAAAAGAATAAGTAAATAAGTTCATGAATTTTGTTTCTGTTATTCAGCAGTGCTTAATATGTAACATTTATTATGCGATTTTTCAAAGTTTAAAGATGGATTTTTAACTTGCAGTTGATCTGAATACCTAAGAAATATTTCATTACATATTTTTGTATATAAATTAAAATATAGGATTTTTTTATATGTTGATTAGCGCATCAGGTCCACTGTTATCCAAACATCATCGTATTTTACCATATAGATGATGTTCAATATGTCCTTTCAATCTTTCTGGTAACACAGTGAAATCAACCCTGTCTATTTCAGCAGTCACTGGCCATATTTCATCCCTCCAGTTCCTAGTGACCACTAATCTGATTTATATCTCTGAAACTTTGCCTATTCCAGATAATGCATATAAATGTATTCACACAGTGTACCACCTTTTGCATCTGGCTTCATAACATTTTCAAGATTCATCTGTTTTTGAAGATTTTTATTTGTTTTGTTTTGCTTTGCAAAATTGATTTTATTTCTAAATTTTATATATTCATTGACCAGTTGATATTAATTTACATTGAATTTCTGAGCTTGATTTTTTTACTGTTATGAATAATGCTGCTATAAATATATATGTATATACTTTGTATGGGCGCATTCTTCCAATTTTTTGATTATACCGATAAGTGAAAACTACTAGGTAACATTTTTGAGGGAGTGCCAAACTATTTAATTTTTGTACCAAATAATTATCTAACTTTTTCATCAAATATACTATAGTGTCAACTGAATGATGACATTCAAAATACAATGTCTGTGAACATATTTTTCACTTCAAGTTCCATTGGAAATGCTTGGCTATATTTGAAGCTAAATATTCTAATTTTAGCAATAAAATGGCACTTTACATGATGGATAAGTGTTAATTGTCAACTTGATAGAATTATGGATCACTCAAGAGAAGAAAATTTCAGCATGCCTATAGGGGACTGTCTTGAATACATTAATTCATATAGAAAGACCCAATTTAATTGTGGACAAGAATCGGGTTGTAAGGTGTAGAAAGTTACTTAGGACTTACTTGCACTCATTATTGTCCTCTGGTATTGTTTCTGTAGTATAGTAGTTATCAATTTGCTTTACCATTGTTCTCTGTTCCTAATTATGTGTACAGTATGGCCTGTTCTCTTAAGCTCCTGCCATTGTGATTTCCTTGCTGTGATGAGCTAAGACATGAAACTGTGAGACAAAATAAACCCATTCTCCTTTAAGTTTCTTTCATGATGGTATTTTAATTTAGCAATGGAAAAGAAACTAAGACAATGACTAGCATTATTTTTGTGATTAACATCTATGTAATCATTGGTAAAAACATAATTTAAGAGATTTTGGCACTAAAATTTTTAGGTTCATGGTTATGCTTTGCAAAGCACAACATAAAACCAAACAACAGCTGAGAGTTGTGCTATCTATGACATGCATGAGGGGTGGAGCTAAGACAGTCATTCAGGAAGAGGAAGATGCGGTTGATAGTCTCGTCATGCACTAGTGTCTAGCTAAAAGACAATTGTTCATAATACTCATACTACCCAGAGGAAGACTTTATCATTCCCTGAGTCTGATCTAGGGAAGCTCTTACCATTCTCATGGCATTGTGTTCCTTGACATGGTCATGTGCATGTCAACAGTACACATTCATTCAGGATTTCATTGACTTCCCACATAGCACATTTGTCACATATAAAATGGTGTTGTGGGGAACATTTATTTAATGTATACTGTATGCTAGACATACTCACTTGATCTTCACAGGATTAATAAAACCCTATCAGATAGGTATTATTTATCTCTATTGCTATATTTAATTATTATTATATAATTCAATATTATCTTTATAAATGTTCTTGTCATATCATTCCACTAAATGCCTGACTATATTTTATGCTGCCAGGACTGTCACAATTGAGTTAGAAATATTAAGGAGATGGCATGTGAATTTACATTGATAAAAAACTATGACCCCAAATATGTCCACCTTCAACTGGCATGGGTGGACACAACTCTATTATAGATCACACTTTACTGTTCATTTTTTTTCCTTCTAACTGCATCCCATGTTTTTGAAGGAAAATATTTCCTTGTAACTTCTGATTTAAAAGTTTGAACTCAATGTTATATCCTTAAATAAAAAAGAGAAAAGTAATTTGTTCATGTTTTATAGATTTTAAGCCAACTTAGCTACATATGACATCATTTAAGGCGTTTAAGTAGTAAAGGTTTTTGTAAGGATTCTTTGTTGTTTGAACTACTGTTGCTAGAAAGAAAATACAAGAAAAAATAAAATTAATGTCTTTTTATCCTTTTCTTGTCAACATTGTTCTTGTCTTGTGGACATTGTTTTGAAAATAATAAGACACTGCACTGACTTGAATAACTAGCAGAGAACAAAGCATTTAAACCTGCTCTATTTATCTATGTACATCTATCATCTAGTCTCAACTATATTTTAAAGAGAAAAATACAGCACACAATTTCTGACAGACCATGTTAAAGCACCACTTTATCTGACTTTGAAACAGAATCTCAAATCTGGCTATCAAAATGACAATTTAATTCATTGTCAATTTTATTATGTAATTATTATGGTGAGATAGTTATGATGTGATGTAGTCTGACTAGATAGTGTCTGTTCATTCATAAAGGGGTATAATAATATTGGCTATTAATTATTATATTGTCATCATGGACCGTTTATGAGTTTCCCCTTGTATGTACATCTATAAGTGTAATTGTGTTGTGTTAGTAAGGTAATAGTCTTTGTAAAAAAAAATCTCAAGTCACTAAAAGTGCCCTTCATTTTATCATTCTCATTTACACTCTGGTGCAGTGTGAAACAAGTGCCAAGGGATGTTTTCAACTTTGTTGTTGCTATAAAGTTAAAGTATTATTATGTTATTGGCTTATTATAAGATTAGATTATTAATGTATTCATAAGAAGCTAATTTTATTTTAATTTTATTATTGTCTGAATGATGGGACAAAAAACATAACTATGTACAGAATTATTTACCTGTGATCAAAGCCTGGGGGTGCAGTTCACATGTTGGGAAAAGAACAGTAGTAGGAACATGTGGCAGCTGATCACATTGCACATATAATCAGGAATTAGAGAAAGATGAATGTTGGTATTAAGCTTGCCTTCTACTTTTTATTTAGCCCAGGAGCCCACTTCTTCCATTCAAAGGCGCTGCCAGGATTAAGGTGGGTTTTTCCTTCTCAGTTAAACAGACAGCTACGGCTTTTCCCTGTAAATCAGTGGTTCTCAACATTCCTAATGCTGTAATTCTTTAATACAGTTCATGTTGTGGTAACTTCCAAACATAAAATTATTTTCGTTGGCACTTCATAACTGTAATTTTACTGCTATTATAAATTGAGATGTAAATATTTGTGATTTATAATGATCGTAAGTGACCTCTATGAAAGGGTTGTTCAACCCCAAAAGAGTCACAACTCACTGGTTGAGAACCACTCTTTTAGAAACACCCTCACTGACTTACACAGACATGTCTACTGTCTTTTTTTTAAATTTTAGTCAAGTTGATAATGAAGATTAATCATCACAACCTTATGTGCCAATTACTCTCTCTCTCTCTCTCTCTCTCTCTCTCTCTCTCTCTCTCTCTCTCTTTCTCTCCTTCCCTCCTTTCCTCACTCCCTCTCTCTTCTTGAAACAGAGGATGAAGAGAAAGGGTTTAGACAGTAAAAATAAATCTGAGTTGGTTCCTCCTCCTCTTGTTTTAAGCTTTAAGAATGTTCACATTATTCCACTTTCCTTTGTGGTAGTATCTGTCATTAAGACAATGCTTTATTATTCTCCATTTGCTAAGGGAGCTCTGGGGTCATTCCCTCATGGATTCCTCTAAGGGCATCCTAAAGTAAAGCTATAATCTCAGAAGAACTTTACCCATGCTCACTATTTAATGATATTTCTTGTTTTGAGAAATTGATAGACAGTTGACAATACAATGGTAAAACATTCAACTCAATCTTTGAAATCATATGTGTTGAGGAAAATAAAAATAAATGTATAATGTATAATTATTTCTTAATATACCAATTCACTGAAACGGTGTGGAAGTAGTTTAAGGCTGCCAGTGCTTTGCTCTTTAGTAATTGTTTCATTTCTGAGTTATTTTCATATCCAGAAGTACACATGTTGCTAAAGATAAAGAACTTTGACCTTGTTTTTACTAACTTTTTCCCGTTAGGTTCCAGCAGTGCTTATTGACTTTCATTACTTCATAAGGAACTTCCATTGTTACTGCCTGCACCCACATATTTCTGTAACTATGAAATTTTACTTCAAATTCATATAGTGATAATTCTTGATCTATTACCAAGTGGTGGATTTGGCATAATTGAATTTAGATTTAAAGATTAAAGCTTGTAACTGAATTATAAATTAGACTTCACTAGGGCTTAGTTTAAATTTAATATTTTAATTCATCTCAATTCATGAGTTTGGGTTACATGTCCCTGCATTGAATTCATCCTTGTCATTACCTTGAACATCATTGCTGTTTCAGTTACAGGCTGAGAAACAATAACAATGCAGACTTAACTTTTGTCTGATCTAATGCTCAGAAAGGATATATGTAGGCTATGGGTGACATAGATATTTTTCAGTTTAAATAGGTTAATAATAAATGCCTGTATGTGTGTGTGTATGTGTGTGTATGTATGTAAAGAGAGGGGCAGAAAGAGAGGACATCCATGTACAAATATGTATAAATATGTACCTATGTGTCTTAATAGCATATAACCTAAACACTAAGCCTAGTTAAAAATTTTTGTATAACCCACCTTCAAATGATAAAGTAAATGAAATTTGACAGGAAACACATGTGCTTTCCCAGATTTATGCTCTGTACAAGCATATACAAAATATACATCACTATACAAATAAGAGTGCCACAAATATACATATATATGATACTTCTGCCCGCATAGTTATTGGGGGTATTCAAATATTAGCATTTACCATTTATAGGAACACTTCAGGCCTTCTGCAACATATTCTTTTTTTCTTCTCTCTATATTTTCTCTAAAAAATGGACAGAATCAATGTGATTTTAAGAATTATTTTGGTAAGAATATAGAATGTGTGCACATATTGTAATTTTTAATATCACTGAAAAATTTCTATTTGTCATTATTGATCATCAGATCAGAGGGGATATATGTAATGTTTTCAAGAAAAAAAAATTGAGGGAGCATTAGTGAATTCTGTATATAATTAAAGAATAATAGTGATGTGTAAGAAATATCTCTCAGTGATTAATAATACTTGTTTCTCTTAGAGAGGTATAGCTATATGGATAAAATTTTAAATAGTTTTATGGTTTATGTCTTATTATAGATACATAAGTATGCATATATGCATATGTGTACATGAGCATCCTCCCACTCTTGCTCTCTCTCTCCTTCTCCCTCTCTCTGCCTCCCCTCTATCTCTTACACACATGTATCCTAAGGCAATTATTATCTTAGATAAATTTTAAAATATTTTCAGTCCTCACATGATCATTAATAACAATAAGTAACATGGTGTACATTCATACACATAAATAAAGCACTCATATGCATAAAAGAAACATTTCTCAATTTTAATATTTTGAAAAACATTAATAATGAAATACTTGAATATGTTCTTTTCATAAACAATACTGAAGAAGAATAATGCAAACATTTAATCTCAGGAATGGGAGACAAAGGCAGAGAAATCTCTGAGTTAGTGTCCAGCCTTGTCTACAGAGTTTCAAAACAGCCAGGGCTACATAGAGACACCCTGTCTTGAACATTAACCTTCCCTCAAGACTAAAACAATAATACCTGCAAATGTATGTGAGTATCATGCTAATGTATCTGCCAGTTTTATTTCTCTGTCATCCTATTTTAAATCCAGATATTAATAGGGAGAGAGATACACTAGTTAATATTCAAGAATCTTCCGCCATAAAAAGAACTACTTGTCATTTGGGAGTCAGTAACTTTGAATTTGAAGTAGGTTTTTTTTTCAGTCAATTAATACAAGAGAGGGTGGAATTTTTATTGTTTGACGGCATCCACATTTAAATAGAAAATATGACGCTGTTCAGAGTTTATTTAAATTGTCTTTTTCCATATATACTAATGCTCTCCCTCACTTCCCTTCTACCAGTCCTTCCAAGCCCTCCCTCAGCCTCAATGCACCCCACCCCCATACATTCCTCAAGAAGGGCAAAGAGTCCCAAGGTGGGTCAGTTGAGTCTGGCATATCTAGTTGAGGTGGGTCTGATTCCCTCATCCCAGTATTAAGGCTGCTTAGGGGTTCCTCTCTAGGAAATGAGCTCTGAGAAATCAGTTCATGCACCAGGAATAAACTCTGATCCTACTGCAAGAGGCTTCACAAACTTTTAACTTTAAGATAGTGCTATTTAGCTACCTGGTTGACATAGGTATTTGGAAAAAGATGGAGCCTTGTTGGGGGCTATCCTTAATTTAACTAGACTATCCCACTTTGATGTGCTTCACACTTGAATATTCACTGGTTTTTCCCTTACGTAAAAAATTTTCTTGTTTTAAAATGTTTGAAATCAATGCTAGCTAATGGTTAAAATCCTAATTTCTTTGTTGTACTACACAAGAACGTATAGCATCTCTGCCATGAAATATCACAGTAAATGTGCCGTAGAGTACCTGAAACCTAAATGGAATCACTGAATAGTATCTATTTTATGATGTGAATGTGTTGGTGAAGGAAATCAGAAATATTTATAGAACAACAGTAGGAAGATTAAGAATTTGTTGAGAATTTTTGAGAACTAGAGTGTTTTCAAGGGCTGTGAGCTTCAGAGTATCTATCATCCTATCCCACTGCTCTTTTAGTTTGTCACTGTTATTTGCATTATTACTGAATTTATTAATCACCATTGGGGTTGTTTTATAGATCATAAGTTTTAGAAGCTGAGTGATAAAATTCTCTATCCTTATTGAATAATCAAATGATGGAGAGAAGAGAAATGAGAGAATTGTATGCTCTTGTGTGCTGAAGTACCTGAGATAGAAATAGTCACCTAGTAAGAAATAAAATAAACATACAACTAGTATGCCACTTCATATTGCTTTTTAATTTATTTGGTTACTATCTACTGAGCAGAATATATTGCATTAGCAGAGTGTATTGAGGGAATAACATTCACTGGAGCTACAAAGGTTTCTTGGATATTATAGTCTGCAATCATGGACCAAAGAAGTACATATTTTCTCTTGTATGTGGATTTTGCTTTTAAAGTCTGTATATGTGTTTCAGTGCAAATAACCACAGAGGAGAAACCAGGGACATAAGAGACCAAGGAAAAAAAAGTATCATCCAAGGAAATTTGAGTACATGTTTTTAGGAGATAAAAAGAAGCTATAATAAAAGTACTAAGAAAGGACAGCAATTGGAAGTTTTTGTAAAGGGGAACATATGGAAAGGACAACTAAATAGTAAGGGTCACTTGACCTTATGGAAATGTGCAATTGTACAAGTTTCCTAAAATATATACATATATAATTCAACCTAAATGTGCTAAACATATAGTAGGGGAACTAATGCTTCAGCTTTACATTTTATGTCACCAAGTAAAACCACCAGAAATGAGCTTTATATCATTGAGCCATTGGCCAAAATGGTCCCATGGATGCCTTCCAACATGTTGTTAAGCCTTTTGTTGCTGTCTACAACCTGCTGGTAAAGCCCTATTGCTGAAGATATTACTAATTTGATGTTATTAAGCAAGGAGAAATGGAGCTGATACTAAGCTAGAAATTATACACCTACTGAACAACATTCATGGTACTAGAATAAACTCTGCAATCTATCAGAGAAAAATGTTAGCTATTAATTTTGCCCACCTACACCCTGTAGTATATAACCCTGCAAGATATATTGACATAATAGGAGCGCAGATATCATGGGAACAATCAACAACTTTTTTTCCCATTGAATTTAAGGCCTACTACATGAGATGAAACCCATAGTTCATGATCCTGGGGGAAAAAACTACTACTATAATTCTGATAAAGGAAATAACCATAAAAGTGACTTCTAATGACATATTGCTATATCCAATAGAGCAGAACATCACTCAAACCTCATAAGAGAAGTTTCTTCTTCCTGTAGATGGTAATTAGCAAAGAGACTCATAACTGAGCAATGTGTAGAGAGTGAGAGAATTTGGAGCACTTACCCCCTAAATAGAATATCTCTATCAAACTCTTCCCATAAAAGCTATACAGAAGATGTATACAGAATAAAAAAGGGGGGAAGATTGTAAGATCCAGAGATGGTGGACAACTCCAAGAAAAAGTATCTTCTAGACATAATAGGGTTGATATACATATAAACTCACAGAGACTATAACAATAAGCAAAAGACCTTCACAGGTTTAAACAAGGCAAAAATCTCAGCACTGTGAAGGATAAGTGAACACAAAGTCCCACCTCTGTCTAATAAAAAAGCTATTTACAACTGATACCTGTGGGGAAAGGAAAAATGGGTATATCAGCCACAACCAAGGGCAGGCCCCATGGTTAGTAGTAGTTGGCCAATAAAAAACAGACTCCATGGATTATGTGTGTATGAGTGTGTGTTCTCTTTTGGTAATTTATGTCTTTATAATTTTTTAAGTTTGTCTATATTTGTTTTTATTTTGTTTTGTTTTGGTTTTTTGTTTTTTTTTCTCCCAGAGAATGAGAGAGAGAAAAAATAGTCAGATGGGAGGAGCTCAGGGAAGAATATAATCAAAATATACTGTATAAACAATTTAAAAATAAAAGTGGATAGATAGATAGATAGATAGATAGATAGATAGATAGATAGATGATAGGTAGGTATATAGATGATAAATAGGTAGGTAGGTAGATAGATACATAGATAGATAGATAGATAGATAGATAGATAGATAGATAGATAGATGATAGGTAGGTAGGTAGATGATAAATAGGTAGGTAGGTAGGTAGATAGATAGATAGATAGATAGATAGATAGATAGATAGATAGATGATAGGTAGGTAGATAGATGATAAATAGGTAGGTAGGTAGGTAGGTAGGTAGATAGATAGATAGATAGATAGATAGATAGATAGATAGATAGATAGATAGAAAGATAGATAGATAGATAGTTGAATGAGAGAGTGGCTAGAGAGATTATGATTCCATGATTAGAGTATTTGCTGTTGTTACAGATGACCAGAGTTAAGTTCTAAATATACACATCTGCACTTCAACACACACACACACACACACACACACACACACACACACACACACACACACACACGAGAGAGAGAGAGAGAGAGAGAGAGAGAGAGAGAGAGAGAGAGAGAGAGAGAGAGAGAGAGAGAGTGAAAAAGACCTAGTATTTAGAAAATAAAAATAGACCAAGCTACACAAATGTCTTCTGTATGTAGAGGTCCTAGTTCAGTCCCATGAAGGCTGTTATGGAGCTACTGGTAGTGGGATTAGGATCTGTCCCTGGTGCATGAGCTGCCTTTTTGGGAGCTCATTACCTTTGGAGATACACCCCACTCAGCCTTGATACAGGAGGGGGGGAGGGCTTGGACCTGCCTCAACTGAATGTACCAAGCTTTGCTGACTTCCCATGGGAAGCCTTAGCTTTTGTGATGAGTGATGGAGGATGGGTTGGGGGAAGACTAGGGGAAGGTAGCAGAAGGGATGAGAGAGGGTTCAGTGGTTGGTATGTAAAATGAATTTTAAAGATCTTTAAAAATAAAATAAATCTCTTTTGTAAATAAGCATAGTATGGAATGAGAATTCATAATAAGTCAATCTTTGTTAGTGGAGCTCTTAAGGTAAGAAACTGGCTCATGGTAACCATAACCATCCTGGCTCAGCCAGTTGTCATCAACAGGCCAGTCAAGAAAAAAGCAAAAGTGAAAAGCAGAGAAGGTACCTTTTTTTATTCATTGTGACCACACTGGGAAGTGGAACAAAGTGGTTCAGTGACCTCCTAGTATATCCTTGAGGCCTTGACATGCAGTTTAGATTTTAGTTTTAGAAATTTGTAGAACTAAATGAATGAGGTCAAAGTGTAAATTCTCATCACTGATAAATTATTGTCAGGGATCAGGTTTCTCCTGAAAGATAGTCTGGCAAATTGTCAGAACTTTGAAATCTCTCCCAGGAAACATATTACTTTTCTGGATAGACAAGACTTCTAGCCTTTTTGTTTTTCCAGAATGAAGTTTCTGTGAAAATTCCAATAACAATGTTTTATTTGTCTGATACGTAAAGAGAAGGTATTCAGTGATAGAACTTATCTTGAGCTATCCATGGTAGGGATGGCTCAATTCAGTGGTATAGTTTTCCCTAAATTGCTCAGGGACCTGCCAGTAGTGTTGGTGACCTTGAAATATCAATGCCCCTATGAATAATCCCAATAAAAATATTTAGTCAACAAGCTGTATTTATGTCAAATTCTTTCTTTTGTTTGTCAATATCTTCTTTACTTGGCATGGATAGATATCTATTTACTTCTTCTGAAGAAAAGTCATGTAACATATAACCACTGTAATAGATTCTCCCAGTTATCAAGTTAAGTACATTGATTGTACTTTTTAAATTTTTACTTTAAAAATGCAAAATTAGTTGTATACAATTATCTGTGGGTAACTATGTTCACTTAAGTATAGATGCCAAAAAGACCAGAAGAGATATCATTTATGGATGTTGTGAGTTGTTCCACATGGGTGCTGGGAACTGTATTTGAGTTCACTTCAAGAGCAGTATGTATTCTTAACCACTGAGTCATCTCCACTCCAATGTAATTTTCATCTTACTCTCTTTGCCACCATGTACAGTCACTTTATTCTCTTATTCTAATTATCATATCATATTCACTTGATCATTAGGCCCTTTCTCTTTTTATCTCCAAATATCACAATGTCATTTCTTACAATTTTCACTATAATTCATTTTTCTGGCACTAATTGTGGATCATAGAGAATTTTCCCTGACCCTAGAACTGACATTCATAAGCATTTGATCACACATTCTCAGGACAGAACTACTTGATGACATAGACTACAGAACAAAACACATCATCCTGTACATATTTTCAGCATAATCTCAATGCATGTCCTACCAAAGTTTTTAAATTCTTACCACATGCAACTCCTTACTAATTCCTGAACATAGCAGGCAGTTAGGCTCTGAGGCCTTGAAAGATGTTTGCACAACCTCTTCTCCTAATTACTAACCACAGTTTGGCTTATGGAGCCTTTCTCTCTCGTATTTGTCATACTTCAAATGCACCTTGCTTCTTTCTCTGTAATTATGTCACTTTTGCCTGTCTCACCCCTCTTCAGAATTCACTGTACCCTGCCCTTTGTCCTCTGCCCTTTATTATAACATTTCATAGGCTTTGAAAATGTGTTTGATTTATATATTCCATTTATGTCTTGTTTTATACTTTCCTTCTTGGGATTAAAACTTCACAATTTTGAATTCTGTCAGCTTTCTGAAACTGAAGTGAGAGACAGTGAGAACAGAAAGACAAAGGGATTGCAATAAGAAGGATTTAGAATATATTTGGTTTATTAACTCTTATTAATCAGCTGTGTGTACTCTCAGAAGATTGATTAGTAATAATTATCTTATAGAAGATATTAAATAATACATTCAAACTTTGGCTACAGGAAGCCCAATGTGTACATTTTAAAAATGTATAGTTTTAGTAATAATGTTTAAGCTCCTGGTTAGCTAGATTCATAGTTTTACAATTGCCATTTTTAAATACTCACTCTCAAAGACTTACACTGATGAAACAGAAGACTTATGATTTTAGACCCACTAATATTACTTACATGGAATTAATTAATAGTGCAATTATTGATTCATTACTCACAGATAATTAGGTACAATTAAACTTGAAACTAAGATATGTTTCTTACTCAATTGCTAATTGAGTTTCAGAAGTAAAACAAAGCTCATAAATTGTTTGTCATTTATTTTTGACCATTTTTACAAACCTTGACACTAGTCACAGATGAATCTAAGGATGGAATACTAACAGATTTTCACCCTTTGTATTCCAGCCCTTTCCCCTGGTTTTATTTATTGCACAAAACAGAACACATGCAGGCTGTAATAGAAATGAGAATCCTGCTGGGCTTCTTAACCAATAATAAAAAATATTTTTGAAAAATAGAAGTGTTGAAGATGGCAGTAATCTGTTATTTAAAAACAGCAGAACTATATTTAAATCTAATTATAGTGTAAGAGCTATATTTTGAAGCAAGGACAAATTTATCTATGGGCATCTAACTAAGGCAAAGCTTTTGTGTTTTGCTTTCTTTTTGCTGATATAAGATTGGAAAGATAACAGTTTATCATCCTTAATTATAGACATGATTGGTTGAAAATGTAATATTTTCAATTATTTATGAACCACATAAATAAAGTAACTGGACAATTTTGACGGCTTTTCCCTTGAATTTGAGTGGCTTGAAATGCAGTTATATTGCCTCAACAAATCCACATTAGATATATGATAACAGAAACTATTAACACAGTTGGAATGTTGTCTTTTCAAAACATATAAATCACATAAAAATTTTAGTAGAAATGAAAATAAAAGTAATTGCACTGGGTTTTTGATAAAGTAAGTTTGAATGTGATCATTATAGCTAAAAACATGTTCTTCTATACATAATCAATACAGTTATTATTAATTATATAATTAATACTATTTTTATATTTGATAAAAATGTCTCCTATACAAATCATTCTTATCACTGCAATTATTGGTTTATTTTTAACTATATGAGGAAAATGTTATAAAGTGTATATGTGCTTTTCAGTTATAGAATTATGCCTTACAGAGGAAAAAATGTAAATGGGTCATATGTTCCTTGAAAAAGATAATTCACTATTGCAATACACACTTTCTATAGAAGTTAATAAGCTATATATCATATAGAAAATTTTAACTAATGTGTAATATAGACTGAACATATGCAAATATGTGTAGCCAGAGGTCCAGACCTGCAGTCCCATTGCCATAAATAATCTCACAAAGGCTTATATTAATTACATATTGTTTGGCTTAAGGCTCAGGCTCATATGCTAGCTGTTACAACTCAACCCATTTCTATGTCTTAGCATTTAACTAGTGGCTTTATTTATGTTCCATTATATCTTGCTCTCTTGGGCAACAGCTTGTAGCATCTCTCCTGGCTCCACCCTCCTACTCCCTTATGCTTGTATTTCCCACCTGCCTCTTAGCTGCTTCACCATAGGCCCGAACAGTTCCTTTATTATCCAATGGTAATTAACAGCATAAAGAAAAACATCCCATATCAAATATGAATTAATTTTCTATATTTATATGTTGCCATATCAGTGAACATTTCTGTTTCTTTTTATAAACTACCATAGAAAACACTGAATATTCAATCTAGGATATAGAATAAATCATGGTCTCAAGATGTCCAAAATATGGAAATGACAAAGAAAAAGAGTTATAAATTTTTGTGTTGGTTTTTGTGAGAGAGTTTTAGACTGGAAATTGCTATGTAGAGTAGGCTAACCTTGAATTTGCAACAGTTCCCCTGGATTTGCCTTCAGTATTCTGAGATCACAATATTAGTAGTGCAGTAGCTCAAATATGGAGCTTTGTGCATGCTAAGCAAGCACTCTATCTATGGAGTTACATATACCAGACTAAGAATAAAACATACTTTAAAACGATAACTTCATTCTCTCTGTCATAATTGAAAATTTGAAAATTATTTCAACTTGGATTAAAGGACTTATAAGGTAATACATGATCTAGAATGATAGTCCCATAAGACATGTGTTGGTGATAGCTATTCTCCAAACATTTTTTAGATATGTGAATGGATAAACTTTTCTTTTATCTTTGGCCTGGTACTTGTTCTTCCTACAAAGTTTACCATTGTTATATTTGATACCAAAATTTTTTCAAGATTATTTCCAGTTCTTTAAATTTCTTTTGTAAAATCTTTATTATATACTTTTAGTATGAATAGCAAAGAATCAAAAATTCACACACTAAATTGTTGCAATAAGGTTCCTGGCCCAGCTTGCCAGAGTTCCAAACATACAGAGCTGCAGTCCCAGACCACTTAGCCACCCTCCACTGCTTAGGCCCCCAAAATGAGTCAGACATTTATATTAAGCTCATGCTGTTTGGCCTATGGCTCAGGCACATTGTTAGCTAGTTTTTTCATTTTAACTCAACCAATTCTCATTAATCGGTCTGCCACATGGCCCATGGCATACCTGTGTTACTTACATGATGCTCCTTTGGGCATCTGGCTTGATCTGTCTCTGACTCCACCCTCATTTTCCTACCTATGATCCAATTCCTCCACCTACCTTTATGGTGTCTGCCAGGCCAAAACAGTCCTTTATTTACAACATATAGAAAGACAGTCCCACATCACTAAATGTGTTCTATACTGAAATATTAATAAATTGAAAAATGAAATATTAAACCAAATATCTTCTTTGTAATAAAATGTAAACTATAGCACAGTTTTAAAAATTACAAATTCTACAAGAAGAATCATGTTGGAGAAGGCATTTATCACTCAATCAATGCTTCTTTGACTTTAATATTCTGTTCTATATCCTGGCAATCACATTAAAATGCAAATCTCTATTCAGAAGAGTGTGGAACCTGAGAATCTAAATTTATAATAAGGTCTCAGGTGACACCAATGTTACTTGTTCATGGACAAACTATTGTAAAAGGAGATATGAAGTGAAATAAAATATGAAATGAAACCTGAGATGTTTATTTATAAATTGTCATGGTTGGAACAGCAATGTGACTCAGCAGGTAAAAGAACTTATTGCCAAGCCTATCACCTTGAGGACCTGAGTTTGATCCTTGGGTCCCACATGATAGGAAGATGGATTTGTCTCTTGCATATTATCCTCTAACTTATAACACACACACACACACACGTACATACACATGTACATACACACACACATACAGAGCAAGAGGCACACACATACATCTATATAAATAAGTGTAATACATTTTGAAGCTACAGATGACTAAATTGATGTGCATTTATTGAACTGCTGATGAAGTTTAGGTTTCTGAAAATGTCTAAATAGAATATATACTTGCAGTAAAACACTATAGTGGTAAACTGACAGATGCCTGAGATCCGATCTTTTACCTCAAATGACACAGGAAAACTATAGCTCACAGATAATAGATGAGTGAAACTACAGTTTTCTTTTTCTCAGATGCATGTCCTTTAAAACAGATATTCTGCTTCTTATATATTGAAATTATCAAATCATGCCCTCAATTCAATATTTAGAAATTTATTAACCTTCAAAATATAATTGATTACTCTCAAGAGTAACTGCTTTACTCAACTCAGTAAATATAAAAAAGTATATTTGTAGAATATATTTATTAATAAAATTATCATCCTCAACAATTGAAAATAACTGAATATTTGATAATGAAATAATTTGATAAATTACTTTGTTTCCTTTTTTAGAGAAAGTTTGATTATATGACAAAATGAAATGTTAGGAAAACACCACAAATACAAAAACCCAATATTATTAATTTGTCACTCAAACTAATTTCTTTAGCTAAGCATAATTTGTATACTGTTTTTTCAAAGTCTACTAGAAATTCTTCTCCAGTACCAAGAGATTTCAATTGTTTTATTATATAACAATTAAAATTTATCAGAAATTATTTTCCATTTTATTGTGCATATGAGTATAAATGCTACAAATTCATATATATGTATGTCTTTGTGAGTATGTGCACATGATTGTTGGCTGTTGATACCCATTCCACTGTGACCACAGGCATTGAATCACTTTATATATGGAATTTCAGGAGGTTGTAATTTGCTCCTTGTGGGCTCTGGGAATTGAAGTTGAGTCTGATGAATGAGTACATGATCTTAACCACTGAACCATCTCTTTCTGACAAATTCTCAAACGTAAATCTTCAAAATGATAAAATGATGTGGGAATGTCTTTCTGTATGTTGTGCATATCATCTTTAAATAAAGGAACTGTTTTGGCCCATGAAGGCGGAAGTTTTTTTTAATATATTAATTTGACATTAATATTTATTGAAATATAAGCCAATGTTTATGATATAGGTAACAGCTTATATAGGCACCTGATAGACTGGATTATTTATGTGATGGACAATGGATTCCGAACCGGTCTCTCTAGTAGTCAGAAACCAAAAAACAGGGCCTTAAGATCTCAGCAGCCTCTTTTTAATGGGGTTGGCCACTGCCCCTTCAGGAGCCTGGGACCCTGGATAAGCATCTTCGGACCTTATCAGCTGACACCTGAATCCCGCCACAACAAAAATTATTTTTTACATGCACAGTGTAAAATAAAATGAAATCAAATTGTCTGTATAAATAAAATACTACCCCACTGGCAATTTTATCAAACTTGAAATACTTTATTGATCTCAAAATTTAATCAGATCATGTCACCAAATTAGAAGCCACATATATCCATAGGGACATTAAGGAATCTCCTGAGTTTAAGAAGGGGGTGTAATATTTTCTGAAGAGCCATCTCTCATTAGTTCTTCTCTGTTCTATACTCAACACCTATTACCCTAAATTATATTAATTTTTATAAGAATAAATGAAATCTCTTCACAAGTTGTAAGACTATGATGCTATGATGTGGAGAACATATAATACAACCAAGTAATATAATTTACAATGCTAATTAGGCTCAGACCATTAAAGATGTAATATTTATATTGTTATTACTGTTCATATCAAGAATACTTGAGTATTTCTTCATAGATTACAAAATGCTGCCTCATATGCTTTTTAATAACAAATTAAAAATGCTAGTATTTTAAATCATAATATATTTAAAAGTATTATTTTAATATTACATAAAGCTTTGATTTTCTAGGATGCTGTCTTTCCATAGTGATTATGATTGATGAATTTCTATAAATTCACAAGCAATTTTTTCTTTTGAGAGCTGACAACAGATGTTGACATTTTAACCAAGGGCAAACTAAATAATCTGCATTGTGCTAAGAACATTAAACTGAGATTTCTTTTAAAGAAATCATGATAACTGGTGAATTTCCTAATACCTATACATTTTTATTATATATATAATTTATTATGTAATATGCTTACATCAATTATTTCTTTCTCTTTAGTCCCTCAAATCATTCCCATGTATCACACCCATCACTTTCTCTCTTTCAAATTCATGGCCTCTTTTTAATAAATTGTGTTGTGTTGTAGATGATCTTTGAATTGAATCCACAATCCTGAAATTTTATTAGTTGTGGTTTTCTGTAATGGACTCCATTTGCTGTAAATAAAGGTGCTATGCAAGCTTCCAAAAGAAGGGGTTGATCAAGCATCCTACCCAGCAATTTCATCTATGCACCTCAATGATCAGCATGTCACAATAATCCTAAGGGTCTAATAGTAGCATAAATATATACCTTGGTGGTAATAGCTCTCTAATAGGACTTAAGATCTGTACAACAAAAAATAAATCAAGACTCATGCTAGAAAACTAGTCAATTACCCAGGGCTGATGAAGTCATTGATCTTGGAGAAAAATCTACAGCTGCCACATTACTAAACCAACATAATCCATAAGTATATTCTAAATATGCATTCTTATACCCATAAATAAGTGTAGTTCTCACCCTTATGATCATTTAAGAGGGCCAAGTAGGTGTCTTTCATAGGAATTTAGCTGGAAATCACACTGCTAACTAGTAAACTTTAAGCTAATCACTCTTTTTAAAGAACAGAATAAATTTAAAAGACAAAAAAATAACACATAAAGTCAAAAACCTTTAATTTGGTTTCAGTTTAATGCAGTTTAATGTGTTTTTGTTGTACCAATGTGTCAATAAAAGTAAGACACAGAAAGGGGGCATCTTTTTGTTGTTGTTTTTAAGATAGGGGTTCTCTGTGCAATAGTCTTGACTGTCGTAGAACTCACTTTGTAGACAAGGCTGGCCTCGAGTTCACTGAGATGCAATTGCCTCTGACTCCCAAGTGCTGGGATTAAAGGTATATGCTACCACTACCTTGTGGCATCTTGTTATTAAGGAAAGAGAGTGGAACAATAGGATAGCATTATGTCCTGAGATACTGAAAGATGAACAGGAAGGAGTCCCTATATGTGAAAAACAGTCACTTATTTACAGAAATGATAATCTGTCCTTGTAGCTAAGGATTTGAAGCATTATTATTGAAAAAAATGATTATTTTGTTTGTTGTTATTTATTATTGGATGTAGCTAGACAGGCTGGGAAGCAAATACCATCAATTCTCTTGTCTCTGCCTCCACAGCACTAGGGTTATAGGCATGTGCTTTATGCCTGGATTTTCACATAGATGCCTACAATCTGAACTCACGTTCATATGTTTGCTTATGTGCTTTACCCATGACCCATTTCTGAAGCTCTGTGAAAGAGGGTTTGCGTATGAAAAGTTAGTAACTCTCAAGAGTAGAATAGTGAATTTCTAAAATTATTTTTTGTGAGATTTTCCAAAAGTACTTTGAATTTAAATAGGTGTATAATGTGATCAATATTGTATCCCAGTAGAGCTTAATTTGTTTTTATCATGCATCAAAAACCATGAAAAGTCACTTATTTTGAAATGTATTAGAATAACTAAAATCAGTTCAAGAGTGACTGTTACACTGTTTATTACTTGAAAGTATAATTTGTTTACAATACATTGTGTTTTTATATTGTAATTAAAAGGTGGAAGATAACTCATAAGCACTCACTTTCTTTAAATGTAAAGATCTAGCAAATTGAGACTCACTTTCTGCTACAGATAAATATGTACTTCCCTTCTTACCATTCTTCCAGGTCCAGACATACTTGCTTCTCATTTTGGCCACAGTTGTTCTGGCACCTACTGACATTCAGTGTTGAAACAATGTTGAAATAATACTTCTGATATTTAAATAATGCACTGGGTCTCTGGTTAATTGGAGGCCACACGGCCCTGAATAAACTGTGTTGTCTTATTGCTTCATTACTTTATGAAAATGCTCACATGAGTTATTCTTAACTCATGCTGTTTTTTTTTTCAAGTATGGCATTGTACAAAATTCAACATTAATTCACTAGCTTTCACATTTTCCCAAGTCGATGACATGTAATGTGATCATCTCTCCTAATACGAAATCATTGCAGGAAGGTACAAAAACCAATCTGTGTTTGTGATCATAAAGGGAAACAAACCCTACAGTGTATAGTGTTGCTGAATTAGGCTGGTCAATATGTTAGATGTGTTACATAGTATTTTCAGTTTATCATGTTTAGTAAGATGTTTAATCCCCTTGTAGATAAGTTGAGGAGCATACTGTGGGAAGCAGTTAGAAATACCCACATAGGGAGGAGAGAGGAGGGTGACTGAGACAGAGAGACAAAGAGGAGAAGTAGAAAAAGAGTAGAATTGTAGGAAGTAAAGTGGAGGGGAAGTAAGATAGGAGAGGAGAGGAGAGGAGAGGGAAGGGAAAAAGAGGAGAGGAAAGGGGGAAAGGGAGGGGTGGGAAGGAGAGAAGAGGGAAGAGGAGGGGAGGGGAGTGGAAGAGAAAAGATAACATGTTATATGTAATACTTCCAGTAGATAAAATGAAGTTGCATTCCCTATACAAATGAGAGCAGGAAGCAAAGTATGCACACAATACCATTTGCATTCCATAATAATTCTGTGTAAATATTGCATATTAAGTAAGTGAACATATAATTGAGGAGCTGTTCATCAATAATTTAATCTGTAAAGGCTGGAGAGATGTCTCAGTAGTTAAGAGTAATTCCTGCTCAATCATGATTACCTGAGTTCAGATCCCAGCACCCCCACAAAGTGCACGTGTAACTCCAGCTTCAGGGGATATGACACCTTCTTCTGGCCTCTGTGGGCACCCATTAAACACTCACACAAACACATTCACAGGCACAACATACATAAAGATAATAAAACGTTTACTATATGTCTGAAATATTAAGTCCTTCTATTTTGTGACTGGGAGATAAGTAAAATGTATTCTTAAACCTCTACTCTGGAATCTACTGATTAAAAACTTTAAATATATGAGATGGAAAGATTTCCTAGCAGTTAAATGTACTTACTGATTTTGCAAAAGACACTAGCTTGATTCCCAGAATCTATGTGAGTAGATTACTACTATTAATTTCAGCTACAGAGAACCCAGCACCTTCTTCTAGACTTCAATTCCTTTACTCATGTCAATATATTCACACACACACACACAATTTTTTTAAAAAATTAAAATAAATATTTTAAGGATTTAAAATATATGATAATTACTAAAGTATAAATTAGTTAAGGGTATAATACAAACAAAAACATACTATTTAGAAGTATTGAGAAATAGTTATTCATCAGGAAATCTAAAAATGCCCATAAAAGTGGTTATCTCAGCTCCTTCGAAGGTTGAAGGAGGAGGACTCCAATTTATAGACCATGTTCTACTACAGAGCAAATTCAAAATATGACTGGGTGATTTAACAAGACCTCTTCTCAATTTTTAAGTGAAGTTTGCATTTATTTTTAAAGTGAAGATGTAACTTGTTCATTCATCTAAGACATTCAAATACCTAAGTTAAGTATCAAAAAAGAAAGTGGTCTTTGATCAATAGCTAATTTTTAGAGGGAAAGGGAATAAAGTTTTACTTGAAAGAGTAAATTTAGGAGTTGAGAGAGGAGAATTAGTATAATCAAAATACTTTGTCTAATTTTTTCAAAAAATAAATGAAAATATTACTTAAAAATAACTTCTATGGAGAAGAAATAACATACAGAGATACCTGGTTATGTGGATGACATTTTTTTTAATTTTTGAAAGTTTCCAACTGAAGTACATCAGAGATAAAGGATAGTGAAGGGAGAAGCAGAATTATTATTAATTGGATTATTTATGATATTTAAGGAAACTTTATTCTTTCAAGAAGAATTTGAGTGTTTTATTTTACACAATACAAAGAAGTCAGTGGTTTCAGGTGAGAGTGTTAAGTGAGTAAATGGACTCTACTTATGGTGCCTAATTTGATTAACAGGAAGAATATGTGAAGTCAAGTTTATGTGGAGGTTTTAGTGATTGGCAATGGACAGATACTGTGAGAAATTATAATAGGCAATTGATAATAATAAGAAAAGTAAAGAACAAATAGTAATAAAGAAGTTATAAATTCCCTAAGTGGGAATGAGTTCTCAGGAGGAGATGAGCTGCAAAAATAATGTGAAGAAATCATGACTGGGAAGGGAAGTATTTTCTGTAGAATGGATAACAGTTCCCTGATATATGTGTGGTATTCTGTCACAATACATTATTCCCCATAAATATTAATTGGTTACCAAACACTGTGAGGAATTTATTATTACTGTTAATATCAATGTTGTTTCAACATTAGACATAGTATTTTAGAAATGTGAATGACTTCATACTTTCACACATCTTGGGAATATTACTAAAAGCAAAAAAGAAACATACTGATTGAATATAAGAATATGCACATTTTAAAGCTTATTTCTTCTTTGATATTCTAAAAGAATCACACATCTACATTTATTTTTTAAATTTTTGCTCTTGCCATCCTGGTGAATACATTATCTGTGGAAAATAGCCATGTGCATTGCACAATTGAAGAAATCTACCACTACTGTGGATAATAAAAACTCATTTTTTGAAGTTCTAGGGCCCCTCCAAAGTTTGGAATATTGCATGGGCTATCAACTAAGACCAAATACATCTTTCAAGTAGGTTTAAATTCAGTATAACCTCTGGTATTAACAAAGACCTTTAAATGTTTATATGGATCATATTTATTTATTGTATTCATACCATGTGCCTATTCCATTCATGTTTCTAAGTCCCTTTCTCCATAATCAAACTCTGTATATATTTATTCCTATTAGATATCCCATCACTGACAAGTTTACATTGACTTTGTTTAATTGATCAATACCTGACTCTACCTCCTATTATGTAGTCTTCTATTGCAATATACAGAGCATGACAAGCTCCCTTCCAAAGATTCAGTGGCAAGTCACAGAAAGGCAAATATTATGCATTTCAAATGAAGTAATATTTTATTTGTTATAAAACATGATATTTTCTGAGGCTATTTTAATGGAAAATTAGCATAAAATAAAATTGTACTTTAGAAGTATATATATATATATATTTGTGTGTGTACACGTGTGTATGAAATATGACAAGTGGCAGTTCTACTTATCAAATTTGGAATTAAAGATTAGATTTATATAGTTAAAATAGAAACCATTTTAGTTCATGGACTTTATTATTATCTTCAAAATAAAAAGATTAGTGAGGTTTCCAGCTGAGAGGTATGGTTGTAAAAATACATTTTGTTCCAGTTAGTTAATTCTTCCCTACATGTGCTATATTCATCATATCCATTTTAAAAGCAAATGAGCCATCTCTATCTCTTCTCATACTTGTGGCAAACTCTTACTGTGCCAATTTGAGATTACATGCATCCAAGAGAGAAAAAAAAATGTTCTAATTTTGATTATAATTTTAAGTTAAAAGAATAAAATTAGTTCAATATTCTACTATAACAATTTGTAAGTTGTACTAGTCAAAATATCATTGCACCTTTTGGAAAAAATTGGAAGAATTTTCTATATATAGGATGGTAAATTCCTGCACTGAATTCCATAATTGTATGAATGTCAATAGATTTTAACTCAATAAAGTAATCTGTTCATGCAAGCCAAAATCATTGATAAATGTGCTGTTACTGGAGATTTCAGCTATTTTTCAAATAATTATGATGAACTGTCTATGAAATTATATTCATTATGAAAGCAGATATACCCAAGTGAAGAAGATATAAACAGATAATAAATTTATACATTATTCATTATCTTGATCATTTAAATTAATTTCCCGATGAGATATCATTTCACAGCTGTTATAATCGCTAAAATATTAAAGATTAAATATACCAAATATTGTAAGGATCGAAAACATTTAGATGCTGTCAGCTTAAATATAGTAGAATCATCTTTGTTTTATTCAGTCCAGAATCCCTTGTCAAGAGATTGGTTCTGCTCACACTTAAGATGAGTCTTCCCACATCAATTAATACAATACAAACATACAGGGGCCTATCTTTAAATAATTATAGATTCTATAAACTTGACAATTAATATTAACCATATCAGTTATGTGGATATCACAAATGATAAAACCTGACAGATATTACTTGGAAGAGTAGAACTTTTGTTTCTCTCTTTGTCAAATCCAATGAGAATATGAAGTGTGGGGTATAAATGAAACAGTGGATTATGTGGAAATATGTATGTTAGGAATTAGATGGTCTTAATCCATCAATACTTAGAGAAAAATGAATAAATATGGAATGGTATACAACAAATACCAAGAATAATGCACATCTCTTGAATACTGTATAATTTAAAGGTGCCTTAAAGTTCTTCTAAATTATAATCAACGAGAGAAATTTTGCTATACCATTGAAATGTTTTTACTAGGTGAATTAATATGTAGGCCTTTGCTAAGTTATATGTTATTCATAAGTTTTCATTTTAATACTTATTAAAGAAAGGTGATACCCTTAAAAATATTACCATAAGAACTTATTAAACAGTTCTGAAGTAACCATTAAGGAAAGAGTGAATGATTATAGGATAAATAAAACCTGGAGACAACTTTTCCATTACAGAAAATCTTGTGCACTAGACAGATGGAAGCAATGAATACATCCATTTCTTTATTATTAAGACCTTGCATAGGTGTTTGTGACATTTGAAGCTGGCATAGGAAAATTAGATTTTTTACATTTGCTTTTAGTAGTATGTTTCTGGCCTGGCCTTTATGGCCTAGCCCTGAGGTTCTGACCCATATACTTGCAGTCCCACAGAAACACACAGATCCTTATATTAATTTTATGCTGACTGACCAAGGGCCCAGACATATAGCTTGCTAACTCTTTACTCTTAAACTAGCCCATGCTTCTTATCGTGTTCAGCCACGCAGCTTGGTACCTTTTCTCAGAGAAGTACTTCAACTTCTTTCCTCTGCATGTGCTGGCATCTTCTCATCTCATCATGGTGTCTTTTTGGCTTCTCTCCTCTGCTCTTTTTGTACCCAGAGTTTTCTTAGTCTGGAAGTCCTGCCCACACTTCCTGTCTGCCTTCAGCAAATCAGCATTTTTATTAAACCAGTTGGTGGAACACTTATTTACAATGTAACATAACCCTACTACAGCTGCTCAAAGTCTTTATTATGCTTTACAGTGTCATTTTATCTTTTGAGTTATAGCATGTGATTCAGTATCTGTAGTTTCTGAGAATTCTTATTTTGTGTACTTTTACAATGCAAGCTCTCAAGGAGTCCCAATGACTAGTATCGAGTCTGTTTTTGTTGATTATTTAGTAAGAAGGCTAGATTATAAAGGCATTGGCAATAATGTTTGATGGTAGCCTTATTTAAAACAGATATTCAATGTTTGCCTAATATTTAAATCTTGTGTATATGAGTACATATGAATGTACTAACCGTTTAGTAAAGCAATATTTTCCTTGTATATAAAGAGTATTTAGCTGATTCTACAGAGATTTATTGCACGCTTACTAGATTCCAGGCAATTTATCTTGACATGGGGCATGTCAATGGAAAAACAGATCTAGACTCTTGGTTATTCTAGTGTGAGAACATATACAGTTATCAATTCATACAATACAGGTTCCACAAATAGTATAAAAATGATAAAAATAAAGGATTCACAAAACAAGGCACTATTCATCAAAGTCATAAAATGGCATTAATACCAGGTTTTGAACAGAGAATTCAAGCCTCATTGTGTGTTTCTTCACTGATATGCTTATTAACAGGCTCATTTATGCTAAAGCATGTAATGGCTGTCATAGCACAACCTTGGATGATATAACTCGTTTTTCCTTCAGACAGTGTTTCTTTACTGTTCTTCCATTGAGCACTCCTGACTGGTTGCTCCATGAGCTTCCAGCTGTTCCCTGCCCTTCCCTTGAATCTCCCTGTAAGAATAAAAGTGCTATTATATCCACCTTCATGTAAGATCTAGAGACCTAAACTAAGGTCTTGCGTGGAAGTGTTTTACTCACTGAATAATCTCTCCAGCCAGAATTTTCAGGTTTTTTAAACATCAATTTTTCAGTGATCAAGTGATAATTTTTATGAAATATCAATATGCACATTATTGATATGTTGAAAATTTGGGTTACTAAGTAAATGTAAATAGGGTAATCTTTTAATTTTCATTAATATACTTAAAATTAATGAATTTATGACAAAGTGACAGAAAATTCAGAAAATATAATTTTATAACATATTTATTTTATGTTTATCATAGGAATTTGCCTTGTATTTGTATGTTAGAAGCTATCATACCAAAACACTAAGAGTATACTTTGTTTCATTAAAGGAATTATATTCAAATTACTCTTAATCCATACTTATATCCCATTCTAATGTTGAATACAAAGGGAATCATATTTTTTGCATGCTTATTAGTCTTAGAGAAATTATACTTACATGAGGATTAATCCACATGGAAGTTTTATTTTTATTCAAGATTACAACAAATGACTGAAGCCAAGTTTAATGATGCCAAATCACTAACCTAAGTTCTTCAGCATGACAGTTGAGAAAAGTGAGCTGAGGGCAACTGTCCCCTTAAGCAATGGGCAAACTGCCCTGTTACAAACAGCTCTGAACTCACTGGAGCAAGAAAATATATATGTGATATTAGTGTCTATAAAATTTAACCTCTGTTCATAGCCTTTTTTTCTAGGTGTATAATCCTCTTCATCCATGATACATTAAAATAGGAATAAAATAGATGTTCATAAGTCAAAAAGCAGAAAAAGAGAGAATTATCCCATTCTGGGTTATAAATAACTTCAGAAAAATTAAAATCAAATTTGTTGGTGTTTTTCTGTAAATAGTCAGAAATTAAATATTTTTGTAATGAATTAGAAGTGCATATTTATTCCCTAGGAACAGATCAATGATGCTTCTAACTTCTGTGGGATTTTTAACAAACCCATAATGGAGAAAAAGAAACTTGTATTTATTTACTTTGTGAGATTTTTTTTCATAGATGTCAAGGTGTTTTTGGAGATTGAGGATTGGCTGTTAATTCATAGTAAAGATCTAATGGGAAGCATAGTTAAATTTTGAACTTCTCAGATCAAAGGCAATATTTAAAACCAAATTAATATTATGCCAAATTTTCTGATCATGAGATGAAGATAGTGACTTTGGGCAGAATGATTGTATCTGTCAGCCAAAATTAACATTCATAAATCTAATATTCAATACATTTTCTCTGACTGTTATTTTCTTTCATGTCTATGACTCATGAAGATTTAGCAGTAACAAATAAGCATCAACATTTTATTATCACCATACACCAAGTGCTTTTCTATTTCTTTAAAAGAAATAAAGCTGTGTTTTAATTTATTGATGAATTTATGACATCTTTGTAAAAATTACTAGTGAGAGTTATCATGAATTATAGCAATACTCTTAGTGCAATTTAAAAAACATTTTAGTTTTTCTGTGTCTTTCTATAGCTTTATTTCTTTTTAATGTTCTTTAATTCCCTTTATTTAAAGTTCAATTTCCAAATATTCATGGTTCTCATTATGAACTACAAAATATGTACTTAATGTTGCTATCTCTTCTAAACATCTTCTAAAATCTTTACAGTGCAATCACACATATAGCCTTTAGTTTTATCATTATATATGAATTGTCACATCTCAAGTGGCACAATGTTTTTAAAAATCCTGTAAACCAAATGGCTTTCTAAGAAATAGCTACATTGACTATTTTTAAAAGCTATTTAACTTTATGAAATTTTATCTTATTTTTGTATTGCATACAATCAAAACAATTTATATTTCAAACATTCTTAAAACCAGAAATCTTTGCACTAACTGTAGTTTTTCCTCTTCTATCATTCTGGCAATCCTTTTACTTCTCTCCTAGTTGTTCCATGCTTGCTTACTGCCTTCTCTCTAATTTATCCTTAATGAATAGAGAAACAGAATCCTTTTTTAAAAAACAACAAACTAGTATTTATTAAGCTCTCACTAGTTTCAAAACAAAATAAACATTTTCTTTCAATTCTTTCTAAAATATATAACAAATACTATTATTATAACGGTAAAGTAAGTGGATCATTTTCCAGTTGGAAGTTAGTCTCTGATGTAAAAACAACCTCTTCCTAACCAGATAATGTATACTAGCTGGCCATTCTTTATTTTGTCTGCCTGTTCCCCAAGTCAGTACCTTTCATGTCTTCCATTACTATTTATTTCATAACAGTTTATGTAATTGAGAGTCATTTCTTAGCTTTTTTATTATCTTAAGTGTAGTTCTCCCACTCTCTTTTTAAGTTCTAACAGAGTAAGACCCTTATCTCACTCAAAACAATATACACCATCCAAGGTCATAACCTTCCATATATACTTTGTGATCCTTACAGTACTAGTATGGATAATGTTTCAGTATGTCAAAGTTAAGAAGAAATATGAACTATTTTCTTCTTGATGCATTGATTGTCAAATGTTCTCAGCTGAGGTTATTGAGTTATTCATGAACACCAGTGAGGCCAGTTAGGGCTACTTAAGACCTTGACTCAAAAGAAAAAATATAGAAAGCTAACTCAATATTGTCAAGATTTCCACATTTCCTACAAATAGAATTCAACTGGGGCAAAATTTCCAATAGGTCTTGTGATCTGTACTTCATGGTTGTTTGAACTTCCTTACAGGAATCAAAGTAGAAATAATACTGTATTAGGTAACAAAGGTGACTAATTTGATGAGAGGTGATAAAAGAAAGGGTAGATGGTATAGGATAATGTCTCAATACAAAAAAATATGCATTATGATTCATGGTTTTAAAAAGTGTCTTTACTTCCAATTGTCTACTCTCTCTAGATCTTGTTTTGGTTGTTGGTTTATATAGGATCTCATATAGACCAGGTTGGTCTCAAACTCATATTTTAGTCAATGACATATTTAAACTCATGACCCTCCTTTTCTAATCATGCCCATTATTTGATACGTTTGAAAAATTAAAAATTAAAAAAATGTTTGTTCTTTATTTAAGTATCAGCAATTATTTTTACTATGCTGATGGCTAGCAGTTGAAAATTAAAGCTATTGGTAGACTGGTTTTTCATGACGTGTCTTCATAGATTTTTATTTCTTTATTATACATTTCTATCAATGGAAATACCCTTGTGATATAGATTAGAGATTGTGGGGGGTTTTTTCCCTTGGCCAGATTAATAAATAAAAGACAGGCAAATCTTATTAGCAAGCATTACAGACAGTTAGAGATAACACATATGAACGATAATGGCTTACGTTAACAGAAATGGAAACTAACTGCTCAGAACAAAATCCACAAGGAAACAGAGACTTGATAGGGACAAAGATCATAAAAAGCTTCAAAATGAGACTAAGCTAGCTAGTCTTCCTTTATCTTAGAGGTCTCTGCCCCACCTGAAGGGATTAGCATTTTAAATTTATTTTCAATATCAACTATAAGGTCTTAACCTTTTTCTTTTACAAGCATACTTATAAGTTTAATGCAGAGACAATTTTATTTGGGGTAATAAAGTTTTGCATAAAGTATAATATGCTTAAAACAAGATTATTTAGAAATGTTTACCATTAATATTTAATGGGAATAAAGATTCCAATTGATGAATTTAAAAAAAAAATTGGGAAATTTCAAACATTAAAAATCAATAAAGCAAATAAGAAAAAATGCCAAAACCCCCCAAAGAAACAAAGTAACACACACACACACACACACACACACACACACACACACACACACACACACACACACACACACACTCACCATCCATATATACTCAAAGCAGAACAAAACAACCGAAAGAAGGGGTCTCTGAGCATGAAGCTGGTTGAGTAGGAGGCAAGGAAGATCATACTGGAGTGGAGTAAAGGTAAAGAATGAGATCCAAATATATTGTATGGGAAAATGTTTTAATTAAAAGAAAAGCAAAGAATATTAACTATTGTCACAAAAGAATACAGAGATACTAAGTGTGGTAGTGCACATTTTTAATCTCAGCACTTCGGAGGCTGAGGCAAAAAAGATCAAATTCGTGGCCAGTTTTGTCTATACAGTGCGCTACAGGAGATCTTGTTTCATAAAATGTGATTGTCCAAAGTTTAGGAACCATATACGAATCTTGATCAGCTTATAAGCCAGGTGGGAGAATATTATAAAGAGATCTGGTTCTTTTGCTGGCTCTACTATTGCATATAGTTAAGTGAATCTTTCATCTTTCGTTGTGTATATATATATGGAAAAAAAGAGAAGAGATGCAGAGACAGAAAGCCAGAGGCAAAGAAACTGAAAGGAGAGAAAGAAAGGGAGTGGTGAGGAAGAGACTTAAGTGTTAGTTGATCTCTTAACAATTACACGTTAAATGCCTTATTCTATAATTTTGCATTTAATCAGGGGACTCCTCATAGATATTGCAACATGTGAAATTGCTATAATGAATAACCAATATGATTTATGCAAATATACACATAACAAAGCTTCAGTAGCTCTGACTCTCATTTTTATATAAATATTTCATTCCATATATATTCTGTACTTCTGTCACATCCATAAGTGTTTACAAAAGATAATAGCATATCACCTCCTTCAATAAAAAATTAAAGCATCATTGTCCATTCAAAGCACAAACTCTGAGAAGAGCAAAACAAAGTATTTATCTAACAGGGTATCCAATAAATCATTCTATCTTCTTATTTTTAATTAAATTTTATTATGAATGTTAAGTTTGTTCAGAATGTATAAACTCAGAGCATGTTAATAAGATTATCATGATATCATCTGTTCTTTCAGTCCAGTTTCTCTTCAGGGATCTTCTTTGTAAACTAATCCAACCTCTTACTTATAACTTCAGCCTTTTACAACTAACCCATTGTCAGAGGCTAGTTTAGAGATGATAAAAGTGACAATTGCTAATTAACTAAACTAACAATAGACTTAATATGCTCTTAAATTTTTACAAGCAGGAAGTAGTTATTACATTCTTACAATTCATGTACTTGATATATTTATTACAACAGCTATGTATAAAAAAGTAACTTACTGAATCTTACTCTCAGGAGACACACAATAAATATTTTAACAACGAATGAACAATGGCAACATTGCAATTAAATACTTTAAACAAAGTATTTTATCACAAAGCATGAGGAAAGTTGGAGTTTGGAATCTACACTAGAATAATTGTGTGTGTGTGTGTGTGTGTGTGTGTGTGTGTGTGTGAGAGAGAGAGAGAGAGAGAGAGAGAGAGAGAGAGAGAGAGAGAGAGAGAGAGAGAATGTGTTTCCATGGCATGAAATTAAACCTTGTCTTCATTAAAATGCATATAATGTGTAGCTATTGTTCCAGGAGGACATGCTGTGTTCTGTTGAAATTACTCCTGCTAGTGCATGGATTAGGTACCCATGGTGGAGGGTAAAGTGCTTCTCTCTCTCTCTCTCTCTCTCTCTCTCTCTCTCTCTCTCTCTCTCTCTCTCTCTCTCTCTCTCTCCCTTCCTCTCACTCTTTCTCTCTCTACATTTAAATGACTGAAAAAGAGAAGTAATGAGGATTAATGTTCTGCTTTTACTGGAATAATTATAAGTTTAATAAAGAAAAATTTTAACTATGTAATACATCTTTACATTATGAATCATGTGTTCAATATTTATTTTGTATTAATTTTCCATTTGTATGGAGTTGGAGCAAACTTACACAATTTATGAATCAATTACAAACTACTTGAAAATGAAGGAAAATTGCATTGTTTTTGAAATGGTGAATATAAATATATTGTCACAATTAATAGTATTCAAAATGGTAGTTTATAAACATACTGAACTTAGTCTGCCATTTCTCCAAACCATTTATATTTTTGAACATGTACTGTAAAAACTAACTTAAGCCAGTCTGGTTATCCAATAGTTCTCAGTCTCTTAAAGCAAATTTTGGTAGGGCTCTTCAGTTGAAGACAGGTGGATGATTCATAGCAACCTTTCCCACACACTTACTTACGTAGTATGCTAAAATTAAAACAAGTCTTAATCATGTAGATGCAATTTTGTGAAATGCAACATAGTAATGAATCAGTTGTCAAATATAGCTGTATAGGTTCTCACCCTCAGTCCATAGATAGTTGTGCATGTCTCCTTCCAAGGCAGCTTCATTATGAGGAAGCTCAGCTAATACTCTAATTCCATCAGCAGCACAACATTCATGAAATACAGAGGGATAGACCAAGGGGAGTTTGTACCTAAAATAGAATCCTAGCATTAGCAAGTCTTAGGCCTCATTAATAAAAAGTCTCATAAATTTTATATACTGAGTCTTGAATTTAAAAGAAGGGAGGTTTTGTAGATCTGGAAAAAAGAAAAGTGAAAGGGAAAACAATGTAATTCCTAAAATCTTAAAAATATAAGACATAATACAAGGAAAAAATTTTCACTTTTGAGTCTGAAATATTACTTATGGAAAGGTTCAGTTTTGTGAAAAAATTAAATCTCTGGTGCTGATTTTCTTTTTTACATATATTTGTGTGTGTGTGTGTGTGTGTGTGTGTGTGTGTGTGTGTGTGTGTGTGTGTGTAGAGACATGCCCCTTGTAGTCAGGGAGTAACTTCTAGATTTTTCCTTCCACTATGCATGTCCTGAAAATTAAATGCAGGCCATCAGATTTCCCAGCAATGTCACTGCCCACTAAGCCTTCTTGCCAGCCCTCTAATGTAGATTTTAATAGTGATTTTTGAATTCTTATAGAGACATTTTTAGAGTACAAATTCCTGCCTAAGGAACCTAAAATTCTAAAGGACTTAGGTGATAATTCAAAGTTGGCTTACAGATACATAATTAATAATGATAAGTTTGAAGGTAAATCATTAAACCTCAAGCAAAATAACTTCTTAAATTGCTATATTCTGCAATGTTACATGTACAAAGGTTATATAAATTGCAATAGATGACAGTAGATAACCTAAACCTGGAATATATCTGTCTGTAGGAGATGTCCATTGTCTCCTTTATGAATACATATATACATACATTGATTGATTAGCAGATATGATAGATAAATTTTCAATATATATTATAAAATTAGACTCACTGAGAATTCTGTCATTTGATTCAGGGTTTCTCTTTTATATCTATTAATTAATCTTGATGTTCATATGAATTCTTATGTACTCAATAATGTCAACTCCAAAAGTATTCTTTTCCAATTTTTAACTTCACTAGCTGAACCTATTTTTCTTATGTAAGAAGCCTGATGCCAGCTGAAAGAAAACTAAGTCTGTACTCCAACAGGGTTCATAAATGGATATGAAAAGAAAAGAAGAGGTATGCTATATGCCTGCATGTTCCCAGAGGGGACCTCTCAGAAAGAGAGTGATATCTAAAATTTCCCTCCCAAGGAAAGTTTAAAGACATAAAGGTAGGCACCTGGGGGAAAAATTCTGGTGGTTTCCTGCAAACTACCTATAGAAGGATAATTAGATATCATTTCATAACCCCTCCTTTTTTACAGGTGGAAAGTTAATTTATGAGTCAATAATAATGGTGTGCTCTCTACCTTCCAGCTTCTTCCCTACAAAGGGGAAGTAATTTACCTTTAAACAGTGTTTCTAAGTCCTTTTACCTTGAGAAATCCATTTCTTCTCATATTCCAATAACCAGATATATATGAGGGCTTTCTGTTATACCTCTTGTATTGGTAAAAAGATTTTGAGAAAATTGCTCCAGGATTGAGTGTAACCCCTGGTGAATCATAATATGTCAAACTTTCTTAGTGTTATGACAAGCACATTTTTTATGTTGTACCCAATTTCTATTGAACAAAGGCTCAGATATTCAAATGCCAATTAGAAAATTTCTGAAAATATTACAGGTAACTCACCAAAAACATTCAAACGTAAAATTATGGTTTGTTACCTGGTCCTACAAATAGTTGACATTTCATTCTTCCTTACCCCAGCTAGAAATACACATGACAAATTTAAGTGAATTATTAAAGAGCCAGTTTTCATTTCTCTCCATCCCTTCCATCACATAGTCATTTTGCTATCATTTACACCATCTCTTCTGCTGTTTTTGCAGCCCAAGCCTCTACCAATGTCACCCAGAATGTTGTATTGTGTTGCCACTTATTTGAATATCTTTTAGTGTACCTTTGTTTCTTTGTCTAACAAAACAATTTAATGCTTTAAAAAACCAAAATACAAAGATTTGTAAATAATAATAATAATAATAATAATAATAATAATAATAATAATAATAATAATAATATTTGTAGCACTGTTTCCTTTAAAAACTATCTTTTACTTTCTTTATAACCAGGAAAGGAATCCTATAGTTCTTCTAAAATACACTCACAAAACCACAGACCACCTGCTACCTCTGGCAACATAATCTTTTTTACTGTTTTAAAAAAAGTCAGATCAGTATAGTCTACCCTTATGATTTTTGCTTTCATTGCTCACTCTGACTAGAAAACTTTAGCTCCTGCTATTAAGGCTCAATTCACTCAAATGCAAGTCTCAGCTCGAATATCACAGTACAATGAAGCCACCACTACAACTTTATTATGGGGAGCATAGCAAATTACCCAAGACATACACTTTATATTCTTGCTTTCTAGTCTTTGAAGTATCTTTCATGAGCTATACATCTCTCATTTAGTTATTTTGATCAGTATTGTACCTCTCTTAGATTATCATACAGGGTACACACAAAGGCTAGGATGTTGCTTCTTCTATTCTTTTCTTTTGAGTTGAATGTGATAAGAGGCATTGTTGGTTGAATAGAGAAATACACAGTTCTTCTTTCAACAAATTAAGAATGGAAATTGTCTCCTCAATGAGACTGAAGTTCTCAGTATTACAATGACTAACTTCTGAGAATACCAGAAAGTAAACTGCCCTACTTAAATCTAACTTAATTAATTACCTAAAATGCCCTCATACTACTACTAGGTTTAAAAGTAGCATCTCCCATTCTCTAGCCACCTTACACTTTTTATTGGTAAATTGTCCTGAAAGGAAAGTAATAGCATTATATTTAGTAGGTAGGATAACCACACTTTATTTGACCTCAAACTCCAAAGAGAATTGAAATTGAGTTATTCAGTATCACAGCCCTACAACAATTGCTATTAAAACTATGGTTTCTGAAACAGATGAATCAACACAAAGTGGAAAGATTTTAGAGACAGATTCTATGAGAACTTCTCTGACTTGTATGAATAAAAACCTTTAGGTCACTTGGAACAATTCCTTTGAAACAATACAAGAACTAGTACACCAGGATAACAGAGCCTGACTTTAGATGTGCCTTTCAATTACTATCAGCCAAGCTTTGAATTTTTCTTATGCATGGGTCCTTGTTCTACATGTTTTTGTTTAGATGATCTGCCAGAGGTCTCCATTTTACTTAAATCTGATTAATTTGTGACGTTTAGGACCACAGTTATAGGGTAGTCACAGGCAATTGCAGCATATACAGATCCTTTGTAGATATACTTCCAGAAAGAGATCTAATTTCGAATTCATTGTTTGCCTCACAGATTTTCAGAGGGGTGAATGAAAATGATTTGTCCTAAAGCAGAGCATATGGTTGTAAACGTTAGTGTTGAATAGCCTCATCAAAATCACCAATTCACAGAAAAGCATGTTAAAGCAGTGTAATGTTCAAAACAAAGTTCTGTAGTAAGCATTTGCTATAATAGATTGACTTATTTCCAAAGGAAATTTTCATTTCAGAGAAGCTTATCATGATATCAAATATGTTTTGAGTTAATGAAAATGCAGGAAGCACAAAGTTAATAGGGCAATTTTAAATCATAAAACTTAATTTAATTGCACTAAGAATGACAGTATAATGTTCCTTACAAAAGGAAGTTTCACATCCTTATTGAGCAAATAGAAAATTACTAGGATGCTGCATGATGTCTCCTTTGAAGATCTTGACTAGGAGAGGCAGCTTTCCTTAGAATATGATTATTTACTTCTTAATTAAATACAGAATGATTAAAAAGAGATTTCACTTTAGAAAGCCATGGAACAGCTTGTTTGATAAAACTGTTAAAAAGCCTCCAGATTTTCATTTACACATTAGTATTGATTTCTTATATTTCTCTTCAGAGAGATTTAAATAAGGATTTTTGAGGTTCTTCCTCATGTATTTGGATTTTAGTTGTTGTTATAAGTAAGATAAAGTTTAAATGTCAGGAGAAAAAAATGCTTATTTTATAATAAAAAGCTTACTTTGTGAAATTTTGAAATTATCTCTTTGAAAACTTAGGATAACTGCTTAATCTCAAAATAAACTAATTAGGTGAAGGATTAAAAGTCAATATTAATGAAATTGCTCTATTTGTTTCTGTCAGTTTATCTATATTTTATAGAAGATAAAGATAGTTCTTTCATTATAATTGTCTTGAATTGAACAACCTTAAGGGTTTCTTTAGTATCATATTTAATCAATCGCTCTTTAATAACATTTAGTATAAAATGTATTTCTAAAGTAATGTTAGCTATCCCAAAGATATAAGAGCCATTGTCAAACATTTGAGGATATCTCGCCTTGGTGCTCACGGTTGTGGTTTGGAAATATTATAGCTGGGTAGGACTATTGATTGCTTTTCCTTTGGTTGCTTGCATAGCACCTTCCAGTACAATAAGAATTATTCCCAAGGAAGGAGTTTTCTAGGTTGTTTCTAGCTTGATTTCAACAAGTCTTGTGTCCAAAGTTTGTGGTGTCTACAACAATTGGATTACTTTCAAATTTTGGAAGACAATTAAGTAGCACTTCCTTTATTCATAAAAATCAATTTTTACTGTGTGTAATAAGAACATATCTAAGATTCCCTAAATAATTAGAATGTCTATATAATAAGAAACAAAACCAGTCAGGCCATTTTCTACATAGGAAACATTAGAAATATATTAATGCAAGAATCACAATTTTATTAGTAATTACATTTCAAAAGTTTGAAAATATACTAAGGATAATACAATTTAATTTGAATTAAAAATAAATAAAACTGACTAATAGCCCACATGCAGTTCTTCAGTAAGAGTAGGTATATTTTAAAAGCTATATGCCATATTATTCTACAGGGACAGTCTTAACAAAGTGTCTATCATCACAGAATGCTCTACTTGGCAGTTAGTACTGATAGTCTACCTTATAAAGAAATTAACTATCACCGCATTTTCCTCTTTTCCTTTTTATTATCCTGTAGTTGGTTGTTTTATAACTGTTTGTTCTTTGGGGGGGGAGGGGCTGTTATTCCATTCCCAAGTAAATCACACACCAAAGCTTATTCTTAATTATAAATGCCCAGCCTTAGCTTGGCTTGGTGCTAGCCTACTTTTAAATTTTCCCAACTACATTTTCCCTCTGGGCTTTTACCTTTCTCTTCTGAAAATCTTACTTTCACTCTTACTCAGTGACTGGCTGGGAGGCTAGGTGGCTGGTCCCTGGAGACCTTTTCTCCTTCTTATCTTTCTCTCTCCCTCTTTCTTCTCCTCTTTACAGATTTTTCCTATTTATTCTTTCTGCCTGCCAGCCTCTCCTATCCTTTCTCCTGCCTCACTATTGGCCATTAAATTCCTTATTAGACCTCAGGTGTTTGTCTAGGTAAAGTCACACAGCTTCAAATTGTTAAACAAATGTAACATAAAAGAATTCAACACATTTTTGCATCATTAAAACAAATGTTCTACAGTATAAACAAGTGTAACATATCTTAAATAATATTCCACAACACTCTCCAATCTCTCTCATATACCTCTTTGCACCCACTTTAAATCATTTCCTCTTTTTCTTTAACTGTCTCTTTGCCTAAATAAATAACAATATGCTCAGTCAACTTACTGTTATTTGTATGCATATAATTTCAGATATAACCACTTGAAATTATAGAAACAATTAAGGGTTAATTCTTGAGGATGACTATTTCTCTAACTCAGAATTTCTTAGTTATAAATAATGAAAATACCTTTTAAATAAGTACATAATCCACATTTCTTGTCAAAGTTCATAGATGAGAAATGTTATTTATCTCAGTTCCATTACTATTTTAACATAAAAATTGCAAAGTTTATATCCCCTATTCAACACAACGTGTGTATATTAGATTTCCAATTAATTTTTCCCAAAATAACCAAAGCAATTTGGAATAAGAAACATATCATACATGTTTGTCTTAAATATGAATGGTGGCTTGTCGCCTAAGCATATTTATATTTACACAAAAAAATGGTGATTAAAAACTCCTCCTGCCAAGTCTGCAATGTATGATTATTTCTAATTACTTGTTAAATGTAAGTTTCATAAGGTATTTAAACCCTTCATTTAAAATTTATTCAGTAACTATATTTGTGAAAAGGAACAAAACTCCAAATTATCCCATAAGTGAATATTACTTTAAAACTTAAAGAAGTACACACAGCTTCATCCTATGAGTTAAGCAAAGCAAAGATTTTCTAAACTTTTCTTGACTCTTTAACCTCAATTGTGTTAGCTGCAAAGAAGGTGGGATAGAAACCATTGACATGACTTTGGATTGAAAATCTTACCTTAGTACTTTGCAGGTTTTCTTGAGACAGATGTTTGGAGGACATTTTTCAGGCAGAACTAGCACAAGTGTAAAGCTGTGCCTGGACACCTGTTACACCCTTCTGTGCCATCTGCTTACAGGAATATACACATGACCTTAAAATAGTTGCTTCTTTGAGATTACTTTACTAAAACTGAGAGGTCACCTCCTACAATCCATAAGACTTACAAAGTGATTTATGTCAAAAGGGCACTGTTGTCTTCAAACATGAGCTTCATTTTATTTCATGAGCTGAGTCTGAAGTCTCTGACATTTAGAAATGACAATGTGTCAGTGTGAGGTTCCTGCAAATAATCTTCCTAAGTTTTATCTGATTTATGAAATGTTACAAAATGTCTCTATTCAGTTTATGAAATGTTTTAACTATTGAGAATTTATGCTGGGCAGAAGGAGTAGAGTCCATAGTTAAAGTTGATAAAAGGTAGTTCAGTGATGATTTTTTGCAGTGATGATACATTTTTTAAAGGTTTTGAGTACAAATAAGAGTTCCCTTGCTATTTTGTTTTATTATATACTCAAATTTATAGCCTTTTAATGTTTTGTGGCATGATGGATTTTTGAATTCCTCCTGGGAATAAAGGGAAATGTGCAGGAAATCACTCAAAATAGCAGAACATTTAAGTAAAATATTTTTAAAATTAGGTTAATTACTTTAATGCATCTTATAGTAAATTTTCATAAAATTATAAATAACTTAGAGCTTAAGAGTAAATATGAAAATTATGTGATTGTTGATATTTGTATGTATATTTATGTTTAATTTGGTTGAGATCATTGACTCAGTTTTGGTTCCCTTTATTTGAACAATTTGCTCAATGCATGCATGCATCATTTAAAAAATAAGCATAGAACAAGTTATTTGGACATATTTGGACTCTTGAGTATTGATATAACTATTGTCAAACACCGTTTTCTAGCATGCATGTTAATTATAAGAGAATTATGCCTGAAAACTTTGCAAGTTGACAAAAACCTCAGTTAATGTTTTATTTCTGCCGAGAGAGTACTTAGTGAAGCCTCCATTACAATTGGCTATGTATTTTAGAACAACTCAGCACTCAGTCTCAATGACATTAGATCATTAGCCTATATATTTTTATTAAGATATTTTTAAATCATTCTTCTTTGGGAATTTCACATTATAAACCCCAGTGTCAAATTTATTTCTCAGTCTTATGTCCACCATTAAACCTTGTTCTGGTTCTGGTTCACCGTCAATACTGGACCTTCACCAAAATTTCTCTGGGATACCCTGCTGTTGCCCCTAATCATGTAGATTCTGCTACCATGGTTCCTTAGGATCAGTCTCTTTATGTGCTCCACTAGGTCATAGATAGGGTAGATGCTGGAGAATACCAACTCAAAGCACTAGATGTGGGCCTGCATGGTAGCTCTAAGTAGGTCAGTCCTTGCCTCCACTAAAACCATTCCTCTCATGTAAGCCTCTAAGCCAGCTCTCCTGTGACCATAATGTTGAGGTCAGCTCTCTGAGCCCATGCAGCCAGGTCCAAATCTCCCGAATTCTTGCTGAGGTTTGGGACTAGCTCTCCTAGGTGCAGGGCCAGCTCTCCTATTGCTGCAGCTGTGAAGGGGAGACATTTTCCCAGGGCCTTCGAAGATTGGGGACAGCTGACCTATGCCCATACTACTGGGGCCAGTTGGAGGGGGCCAGCTCTATGGTGCTCAGGCAACCAGGGCCAACTCTCCCATGGCCCCATGGTAACACAGGCAATGGACATCAACTCTAGACCCCATTTGGGGTAGGACCACGAATGTAGACGTGGCCCTCAGTAACAGCTTAGCCCTAGATGTCACCATGGCCTCCAGCTGCAGTTCCGGCCACTCAGTTCAGGATGGCTGCCGGTAGTAGACCAGCCCACAGACATCAATATTGCCTCTGATGGCAGCCCAGACCCCAGATAGCCTTATGTCTTTTAGTGGTAACAGGAGACACAGACTTCAACACAGACATGTCTGTGGCAAGGCCACAAACCCAAACATAGCCCTCACCACAGGTTTGTTCCTGACATCACATGGCCCCAGGTGGTAGTGTAGGCCAGCCATATCAGTCTGTTCCTCAATGCCACTGAGTCTTCAGTTCTCCTTCACTCCACAGTGCACAGACCACTCTGCTTTATCTCTTTCCCATTTCTCCACCTCATACCTATTCATCTTAGTGATGCCTGCCTCCCTTAGTCTATATTTTTAATAAATGCACTGATGAATAAAAAGACTGTTACAGTAAAACTGAAAGCTTAAAAAGCAATCCTGTTGAAGTCTAGATGTGAGTTTTGGAGTGAGTCGAAAGAATACAATATCCAGAGGCAGAGTTTGACTACAAGGAAACATTACTTTCTAAACAGATCAGAAAAGCTGCATGTATGAACAGGATGATTTATGACAGCATACACAAAAGCCCAAGCCAAGCCAAATCCCACCTTGGAGACTGGAGGTGGTCATACAATCCCATCTGTAGCCATGGAGTTACTGGCAATGTAATGTTTCACTTTATCTAAATGATACATTGGATGCGTGCATGCATGTGTATATGTGTGCATGTGTGTGTAAATAGTATTCAGCTAGTATAATTATGGACTTAACATATGTGTGAAAATATATAATTAAATTTTTACACAATGTGAATAGACATATACACATCAGCCACCTTAGTGGAAGGTTTTAAGCATTCTTCTTACAACCTGATAATAAGTAAGGCTAAAAAAAAAGAAAGAAAATTAGCACATTTGTGTAGGCGAAGTTCACTTAGAAGGCACCAGTGCAGGATAGATATTTATTAAAATATAAACCAACACTCACAGTACAGGTAACAGTTTATAGTGGAGCTTGAACAGGGACTGGAGTCTGGAACAGTGGACGATGGATTCCAAACCGGTCTCTCCAACATCCAGGAACCAGGCAGAAACTCCTTGTCCCAGAAGCCCCTTATCAATGGGGTTGGCCACACCCCCTCCAGGTTGGCCACATCCCCTCCAGGAGCTCAGGACCCTGGATAAGCATCTTAGGACCTTATCAGCTGACACCTGAAACCCATTACACATGTGATTTGATAAATATTGTTAACACATTTTACCTTATGTACCAAACAATTATTAAATACAAAGGCTTTCCAACTGCTAATAAAAATTAGTAACATACAAGGATCTTATTGTAATTACAGTGTTATAACTAATTCCATTAAATGTTTTTATTTTACTTCAATGATGTTTTATGCTATACGAATATTATGTATTAACATATTTTCTCCAAAGAACAATACAAAAGAAAAATTAATTTACATTCTAGAATTAAGCAAGTCACCAGATTGATTAGTTTAACATTTTCTAGTTGTGAACTTAATAGTTAAATATAACTATTCTAGTTTATTCATGATTTGAATACCTCAAAAAGTTTAGTACCATAAGGATTGGTATAAAAAATACCTTGTTACATTCATTTTGATAGAAGTCTACTTATTTTCTTAAGACAATATTGCACATATTTGAAATGTTAGACTGAAGTCTTACTCAACCATCTTGCAACAGTTTATTCTGAACAGTAGGGTTTGAGGGTAGCTTTTACATAATAACTTTGAAGAAAACTCAAAGTTATTGTGCTTTATTTTTTATATATTTTTGCCGTTTTTATTAATTAAGTTTTTCATTTACTTTACATCACAACTGCAATTTCCTCTCCTCTTCATTGCCCCCTACCTCCATTCTGTTTCTTTTCTTTTCTTTTTATTGTATGTTCATTTTATTTCTTTTTAAAAAATGTCTTTTTTTAATCCATGTATCCCCCTTCTCTCCCTCTCGTCCCTCCCCCCAATCCTTCCCAGTCAGCTTTCAGCCTCCCCCTTCCCACCCCCAATCTCCTCCCCCAAAAAGCGCAAGAAGTCCCAAGGTGGGTCAGCTCAGCATGGCACATCCACTCCAGGCAAGTCTGCTTTCCTCATCCCAAAATGGAGACTGCGTTAGGTGTCCCACTGCAGGGAATGCTTTATTTAAAATATAAGTTCTTCAATTTAGAATTGTGATGTTGAATGTTTCCATGTTTCCTTTCAATTTATCCTTATTATTTAATTATTATTTCTATTATGTATAAATTGATATAAAGATGAGTCCTTATATTATAAATTAAATTTTAGCAGAAATTTTACACAATTACCTATTAATCATCTAATTTGTAGGTGAGGTGTTAAAAATGTTTTTCTTTTAATATAGTCAACATATTTAATGTATAGCCTTTTGTTTTAAAAATATTTTTTAAAAATTCTTCCCAGATCCACTGCCTCTACCATATTCAATAAACTCTGTGTGTGTGTGTGTGTGTGTGTGTGTGTGTGTGTGTGTGTGTGTGTGTGTGTGTGTGTGTGTGGGCACGTGCACACATGTGTTTAACCCCTTAAGACAAATTTTACAGTGTATAAATGTTCTTGGATATATAATCTTCAGTTAGAGCCTGATCAATTTACCAGGGCTACCTCATTAGAGACAAATCTGTTTTCTCTATCTCTAATACTTGTTCTTTAAGACCTATTTCAGGCACTACTTATTTTGTTAGGCTTTATATTTTGTTTTTGTTTTTGTTTTTTTTGCTGTCTATAAATACTTTACACCTTATAGTGTATACTTTTCATTATATTATTTCTCTTTGCAAAGCATGCAGCTGTATTTGAGTTATACTTTGCTCCTGTGTGACAATCTGTTATTTAAAAGTTACAGTTCATCCTTAATTATGACTGTTATTTTGATTATTCCTATCATATTTTTCTCTTAGTTTACATTTCTTTCCTGAATTACTGTTTCCAATTTTTGCTGAGTGTGGAATGCTTTTATTCAAAAGCTACACTTTTCATGACTATCTGTAAGTATCACATATATATATATATATATATATATATATATATATATATATACATAACTTATGAAAGCCATTGTACACCTTTCTGAATTTTGGAAAAGCATACCCACAATACAGGCATTTTAATTTGAAAATCTGTTTTATGTAAACCATCAGTTGAGCAAGTGATTATAAATTATTGTCCTACACAGCATTTATGAAAAACTGATTTTAGGAACTTTATGTAGATATAAAAATCCATCTCAGCTCCTTATAAAAAAAAAACTAGCATGATGTTTGCATATAGCCCACACATCAGTTCCCACATATTTCCTGTATTAAATATAACACCTAAAACATTGTAAATGCTGTGTAAATAGTAGTTATGTTCTATTGTTTTTGTATTAATTGCAAGAAAGCAACCTGAACAAGTTTAGGAATGGATGGAAGTATTTTTCTGAATATTTTGAACCTATGATTGACTCCTTGGATGTAAAGTGTTCAGTAATAGAAGGACAACTATACATGATTTCAAATTACAGTAGAGCATAGAATAGACTAACTTTTTATATGCATATGCATGGTTATTATATTGTAAAAATTATCTTACTAGGATCTTCTGATTTAAAGCTAAATAAACAGCATAACATTTTGTTTATAATATGGTAATAATTCATAAAGATTTAAAGACAGTCAAACATGATTAAACCAAAATATTAATGACTGTTGCCTTGGTAGAACAAGGTTATGGACTTTTTCTATATTTTATATTCTAAATTCTCTATCATGAATATGAATCACTTTGCTTCTTTTGTTTTTGAAAGTGACATAAAGGAGCACTCATATAATTTTTCTTTTATCTTCCAATAAAATGTTTTTATAAATCCTCCAGTAGATAATTTTGAGTACATTGAGGAAATTGTTCAGTGAAGCTAAGCAACTTATGGTGAAAGTGACAAGGTTATAGTCCAACTTTGAGGTGTTCATCACTAACATTTAATTGGTGCTTTGCCTGTCTGAATGGACTGAGAAGAATTCATTTTAGATAAGTAAATAAAAAATGATTTTCTCTTTAAATTAGTATAATGACACACTTCCATGATGAATTTTCTAAATCATTTCAGGTTATTCCATCCTTTCCATGAGTTCAATTATCTTTGTCATAAAAAGGTTTCTTTCTATAGACAACCTTTATCCATTTGTCATAGTCTAATTTAACTACAAAGCTGTTAACATCCCATTTCGATCTTGTGACAAATTGCCTCTTAACCTATTTGAAGTTTTTGAACTTAAAAGATATAATACTCATAGATGTCACCTTACCAAATAAGGAAAATGTAAAATAAATAAATAAATAAATAAATAAATAAATAAATAAATAAATAAATAAATAAATAAATAAATAAATAAATAAATATACTTTTAACTTTGAAACCTGACAGGCATTTAGATAAATGAAGAACTATTTTGTGTATTTAAATTTTCTAGTCTACCAATGCTCCATGTGGCACTGTTTTAATTAGGCATTTTTAATAATTGTCATCTCTCTTTTACTAAATGTGTTAAAACATATACTTCCTTTTGCTAGCTCTTCTCTTATGTTTTACCACAAAATTGCATAATCTGAGGAAGTTTTAATAACAATGAAATTTATATTAACCATTTCTTCTTAACAATTTGACACCTCTCTCTATGTTGCTGATAAAAACATTGGGGAAATCCCAACTAAGTTTCACCTCTTAGTCTAAACCTCTCTAGAAAAGGTCCATAGACTTTGTCACAAATGTGTACTATCTTAAATTTTCAATAATTACTTTTCAAATTCCTTTTTGCTTTACCATACCATCAAACTAACAAGATGTGAGGATTTTTACATATTACAATATATAACTTTTAAATACAAGGAAAAAAGGTTCTTGTGGCTGTATTATTTATGTCATCTATTTGAGAGACAGAATGGAAGATGAATTTTCTAGTCTTTTATTATACTAAGTTTTTCTGCTTTATTTTTCCTGTTGTTGTTCTGTTTTGTCTTATAAATGGCATATGTCAGGTGTCTCATGTCTTTTATCCTTGCACTCTTGAGGCAGGGGCAGGAAGATCTCTGTGAGTTCAAGTACAGCCTGGTCTTCATAGTGAGTTACAGATCAGCCTAGACTACATAGAGAAACCTTGTCTCACAAAACACAAACAAGAAATCAATGGTATTTTATATATTCCAATATCCCACACAAGCACACATTTGTTTCTGCATTAAAATTTCTGTTGTTTCCAATGTTTAATTGGTAAGAAAAGTCCTGTTACATATGGCCTTTGTATTGGAATAATTTATGACTTTGTCTTCTTACCAAGATAATGTTATTTTTTGTTTACTTTACTTCTTCAAACTATAAATTTTCTGTTCTTTCTCAGAGAAATACATTTTTTACTTAGTGAAAATTAAAAACGTGGTGAGACATTTCAATTCCTCCATGCTATCTCAAGTTTAATTTGAACTGCTTTGCATCTTTCCCCTCCTTTTAAAAACGTGTTTGCTTTTACACAACAGCTCGTGAGTTAACTGTTGTGTAATTAGCCTAACATACAGTTCAATTTCAAAAATATTTTTGCTTCTCTGTCTGTGTGTGTGTGGGGGGGGTGATCATTTTTATCAGCTTACTGGCCTTATTTCTTAATCATCCATATATAGTTTTGCTGGAGAATTTTCACTCTTTACCAATTCCCTGGGAATGAATCCTGTTTATCTACATTGTACCTGTAGCTTTCCCTTTGTTGGAAAAACACTAAATTAGAAGGCATATAAAGCAGTTTGCTATTTTTTAAAACATTCTTTATTTAACTTGGCCCTACATGTGTTGATACATTATACATTTCTGCAGTGAGGTCTCCCTGGGAAACATCATTTAAATTGAGTTTAAACAACAATAGCATAAATCTAAATGTCTCAGAAGTTTTAAAAGAAACATTTTCATGTGATTCATAAAAACTAAGAAGCTTTTTCTGGCAACATCAGTATTTAACAGACAAAGATAAGGACTGAGTAGTTTTGTTTGACTGAAAGTTCAAGGATGTGGTAGGAATCAGGGCAGGATGATTCAAGTGATGCTATCATTAACTCAGGTATTTTCTATTCTTGCTTTTTAATTCAAAGCTCATAATCAGCCTGTGTTAATAGTGAGATAGACCTACCTTAGTAATAATATCTATATCCAGGAAATAAACAATCTTTTTCTTTAAGAATATCTTTTAGTAGCAAGATGTTCCCTTATTCTCCAGAAGACATTTTAAACTACATATCAAAATGAAGTTGTACTTAGAAGGGTTCAGAATCATAGACTAAAAGAATTCCTCCATAAACTGATATTAATTCCAGTCTCTTTTGGTACATATGATCTTTATTTAAAAAAATGCCTGATCCAAATGTCATATGACTTAATAGTATAATGACGATACCCATTAACAGATTTAATCATTGTAATTATTCCCAGAAGAAATACATAAGGAAACAAGATTCCCAGGCAGCAGGCTGTGATAAACATGTGTTTATAAAATATAGCTGGAAGACAAAGAAAGACAATGATAATGTTCATATTTTAGCCTTAATTTAAACTAATTGATAGAACTCCTTAACAAACAGGAATTCATATAATTAATTAGGTTCCCAGTACCTAAGCCACTAGAGCAATAGATAAATCTGCAGGGCAAACTTTGTGTTGATAAACATTGCATCTATTGCTAGTATCTGTACCACTATAGGTGTTACAATTTAAAAGCTCAATTTCTCCTTTTATCAGTCTTATTAAAGCATTAAACACAACTTCCATATGAATTGACAACATTAACATTCTTAGGGATGAATAACAATAATACATTTTAAATGTATATTAAGGATATATATATTTAGTGAGAAGATGATATTTTAACTGCTAGCAATTCATTAGGAAACGAATGCCCCTTCTTTTTTCAATATGAAAGATTAAATTTGTTTATAAGTCATCATGAAACCAGATGAATGTAGATGCAAGTTAGAGTGAAATCTTCCTTTATCGATAAAAATAAAGTAACTATAAAATATATCCTTATGGCGAAAATCTATTCTAGTTAATAATTACTATCTTCACTCTATTTTTCTCTCAACTTCTTCTGGAAGATAAGCTGTTCCAGTCTGTTGACATATGTACAAACTTCCTTAACATTTAAAATATAAAACCATCATATGTTTTTAAAAGAAGTTCACATCATTAGTATATAACTAATGTTAATATTAAGCATTCCTTATATTAGTAAACATTATCTATACTCATTGGGAAAAATGAAATTAAAAGCTGTTATTGATATTTCAATGAGAGAGCACATGGTACATTCGTCTTCCTTAACTGGAATTACCTTGCTCAGTACAATATTTTTTATAGATCCATTCATTTACCTTTAAATTTCTTAATTTCACTTTGCTTTACAGGTAAGTAAATGTTTACTATAAATATGTTCTACATTTTCATTATCCATTCATCAGTTAGTGGACATCTACTCTAATTCAATTCCCTAGCTTTTGTAAACAGTACAAGAGTGAACATGGTTGAGTAAATATCTTTGAAGCAAGATATAGAAACCTTTGTGTATATACTTTTGATATAGGTATGTATTTGAGTTGCAATTCTAGCTGAGGAACTTCTACACTGATTTGTATAGTGACTGCCAATCTGCATTCCTACCAATATTAAGTAAATAAAGGATTTTCTTACCCCATATTTTAAACAGTATTTGCTGTCATTTGATTATTTGATGATGAACATTCTGATTAGAGTGAGATGAAATCTCAATGTAGTTTTAACTTGCAGTCCCCTGAGGGCTAATAATGTTGAATACTTTTTAAAAATTATTTATTAGCACTTCCTCTTCCTTCTTTTGGGAATTCTCTATTCCATTCAATGTCTAATCTTTTTTTAAAGAAAGGATTTATTTATTTTACATGAATGCATGCATATCTGTGTCTATAGAAACTAAAAGAGGGCATAGAATCCCTTGGTACTATAGTTCCAGATGGTTGTGAGACACCATTTGGATGCTGAGAACCGAAGTTAGGTACTCTAGAAGAACTGTAAGTGCTCTTATTCATCCAACCATCTTCTTCAGTCCTGATGACTCATCTTTGATTGTTTTAGTTATTTGTGTATTGTAGATATTAAATTTCTGTTGGAAATGGAACTGGAAAAGATTTTCTCCCATTCTGTAGTCTAACCTCATTCAATTGAAAGCTTCCTTTGCTGTACAGATTTTTGCTTTCTTTGGATTTTATGTGTCTTATTTCCTGATACAGAAGTCCTATTGAGGAAATCATTATCTGTATATTATGAGTACTCCCTACATTTTATTTTAGAAATTTTAAAGTATCTATTGTGTTCAATTTTGGTTCACTTTGAATTGAGTTTTGTTCAGGGTGAGAGAAAAAGATCTAATTTCACTCTACTATATTTTGATATCCAATTTTCTCTACACCATTTTTAAAGATGCTCTCTTTTCACTACTGTGTTCCTTTGCAATTTTTGTTCAAACATCATGTAACCGTAGTTGTCTGGTCATATATCTGTATCCTCTATTCTATTGTATTGATCTTCATGTCTGTTTGGGGGCCAGTGTCATGCTATTTTGATTGCTATCATCTGTGGAATAATTCAGTATCGAGTATGATGATACCTCTGGCAGATTTCTTTATGTTTAGTCCTAAACTGGAATATCTATAAAACTAACAAAACTAGAAAGTGGCTATTGGTGTTAGAGGATTCATTAAGGTAGATGGGAAAGTATAACTTAGCTAAAACAGAAACAGAACATGGAACTTTGAGTGGTGACAATTTTAAGCAAAGGTGAATGTAACCTGTAGGGAAACAAAGAGGAGGGAGGGCTAACTGAAGCTAAGATTGCATGAAAAAGCAATCTTAGAAACTTGCTGATTTTTAAACCAGTTTTAAAAGAATGTTTTTAAAAAGCAGTTAGAAGTGAGATAATCCTGCCTGTCTAGAGGGCTGTTCCTGAAAGCCAAGGTTTACTTAATAAAAAACCCAAGTGTAAGGTATTAGACATCTCCTTATGAGTTGTTGGTCAAGGAATCTCCCTTGCTACTCTTCTAGTTGATAAGAACTTATAACTGAAGACAACCCATAGTTCTGTTACAAGGCTCTATCAAGGTATAAGTAAGCTAGAAACTTCCTGATGGCTAGCTTTCATAGGGTACAGTGGTGTTATACATGCTTTGGGGGGTAACATCAATCGTCTTTCCCAATTCTGAACCCTACAATCTATAATACCAGTCTTCAAAGCAAGATGTGCCTAATGATACAACAATAGCATAACTGCTATGAGGAAACCTCACCATAAATTTCAGCCCTCCTTACAAGAAGATATTTATACTAGGTACTATAAACCCAATCAAAGACTCGTGTCTGGCAAAATCTTGGGCCATAGGTTTCAACTTAATATTTTTATTTAGTTAAATTGTCATGGCACCAATATACCTTCTAAATGTTTATGTTTGTACTCATAAACAAATAGTACTCTCAACTTTAATCTGAGAATCCTTGCTCTACAATGAATGGTGGTGAATGCAGAGATACATGGATGCTCAATTTGCTAGTAATAAATGATCATTGAATGCTAGCCCTTCAATGAGACATTTATATCACTCATTGTAAGGCTCAGAGAATATAATGTAAAAGGAGACAAGAAAAGTTTAAGAGCCAAAAGATGGAGAAAGGGGCTATGAAACACTGTCTTCTGAGTGAGGGACAGCCAGTTCACTCATGACCTTATAGCAACCATGGCAGTCTGCAATAGACCTATAAACAAAATGGGCCTATCAACAGCAAGTTATGAATCAAAGAGGAACCCATGGCTCCTTGTTCCTCACTGATGAACTTTTGGCTAACAATTAATTCATTCTAGGAGAGGGGAAGTTATTGTCTTCAGTTGTATACCCACTAAGGAGCCCACCAGGTTCTAATAGATAGTTCCAACTTGTACTCACATAGTGCTTAAATTCAGTGAGTCACACACATAGAGACCTGCACACACACACACACACACACACACACACACACACACACACACACACACACACACAAAGAGAGACAGAGAGAGAGGAAGAGAGAGAAACAAGAAAACCACAAAACAACATCAGAACTAATGAATATGAGACTTGTAGGGAAGGTGGAGTGCAACCAACGTAGAAGGGAGATTTGGGGAGGTGCAGTAATCAGAATGAATGTTATACATTCTGAAACTGTCAAAAAAATCTGCTAAATTTAAAAATTAAGTTTTGAAATTTTTTCTGGTACCAATGTGATCTTAATTATAATTGAGATAAGAATATCCCTGTGAAATATTTTACCAAAACATTCTATGAACAGATAAGGACACTATATTTGAATGCTAGTTTCTATTAAAACACCTTGTAATTATCTAGTTGCCTAAAGGTAAAATAGTAATATAAAAATTGATCTGTATAAGCATGAAGGCAATTATGTAGCCATTAATGAGTTAAAATTATTCACTTAAGCTCTGTCATGATATATGAATATTTCATTACTATAAATAACATCAGTTATCACCATATTTCACAAGAAAGAAATTACATGCTTAAGAATCAATAATATATGGGGATGTTTTTTCCTAGTAGATGTATCTAAAAGTCAAAGAAAATGACTCTAAAAGTGTTCCTAATATTTTTAGTGGTGTAGTTCTTTCTTTAAACCAATGCTTATGAGACAGTCCAATGGGAGCTCTTGATGAAATCCAAGATGGTATATTCAGAAACTGGTTTCTCAGCCCATTCGTGTCCCCGAGTGGTTAACACAGAATTCATAAGGTGGCATTTTAGATTTTTTTTCATTTCACAATTGAGTTTCTTTCTTTTTTGTATCATGTAACACCAGAAAAACTCTTTGTATTTATGTGTTTGTGTATCCTGAAATGATGAGCCTTTAAATAGCAGGGTGACTTTTGAGGAATGCAAAAAACTACACAACTGATATAGATGTTGCTCTAAATTGTTGCTCCTGACCTATAATGTTTATACTGTTCTACTAGTGTCTTCTGCTGGTCACATGAAAACTAAAGCCGAAAAGTCTCCTAATACACACCACAGAGGAAAGATGTTTAGAATTTAGAGAGGAATAAATTAATTATCATATCAATTTTGGTTATGCCTTTCTTGTCTAAATTTTCTTATTGGCCTGATATAAATTTTAAAAGTTACATTTATCTAAAACATGCCATATTTTATACTGTACTAACCATTCTGTGATCATTATGTTCATCTATACCTTCTTCAAGACTTGTAAAATATTATTCTTTCATTTTATTTACTATAGGACATATTATATCTAAGTATTGAGTATTATAGCTAAATATCATGTCCAAATTGCAGACCAACGTGTGAATATAAAACTCACACTCAGAATCAGTTTTATATACTTTTCCATTCCTTCTCTGAGTGGCATTATCCAATTCACTCAAGGTTCTCTGCTTAAATTTTTGAATGTTGCATTATCTTGATTCAGTCCTCCTACCCTCAAAAATTTGTCATTTGACTTGTGGAGAAATCTGTTCCCACTTACTTGGATGAGATTAGAAATCCTTTGTGTTTGGCAGGAAGCATTAAGTAATTCATTATTTTAATTTAAAGATTTGTTTCATGTTTGTGTGTATATGGGTGTCTCTCTGTGTAGATATGAACATGTGAGGTCTGAGTATCTTGATCTAGCGGGAGCTGGAGATACAGGCTGGGAAGTCAGCTCAGACAGTCCACAGGAGCAGTCATCTCCATCATTAACTGAGCTGTATCTCCAGGCCCCAATAAGCAGTTTATAATGAGAGATGTACAAACTTTCAGAACTTTAAAAGAATCTTAATTCAGATAGCTACTGGAGATCCATCGGGAAAAGGAGCTGGCTAGGCAAATGTCAATTTCCATGGGCAGTGTGTGGAACATCGAGGGGTGGGATCAGACTGTGTTCCTGTGCGTGGGCTGGCATCTTGGGGCCCATTCCCTGCAGAGGAACACCTAATCTCGTCTTGACTTTGGGATGAGGAAATTGGACTTGCCTGGAATGGATGTGCCTCTCTGAGCTGATCGACCTTGGGACTTCTTGCCGTTTTGGGGGAGGGGTGAGACTGAAGGCTGACTGGGAGGGATTGGGCAGAGGGAAGGGAGGGGGAACAGGGGAATACATAAATAAAAATGACATTTAAAAAAAATAACCAAAAAAGAATCTTAATTCAGGCAAACAATAACAATGTGAATAATCTAGCTTTTTCTACTTAGTAGATGTCTACTAAATAGTTGGAAATTACAGTCTCGGTTTAAATTTAGCAATCCCCCTGTCTTTAGTGCTGTTTTAAAATGGCAGGAATCTTTAAACTCTCAGAGTCTACCCCCAGTAACATAGGTCCACCAACAAAAGGCACATCTTCTAAATCTCTCCACACAGTGTCATCTTTTCTTAGTTTATTTTTATTTGTTTTCATTTATCCTTCTCCTTCTCTTTTAAGTCTTGGGCTGACCTCATTTCTTCAAATGCCACCTTTTGTTCACAAGAATATTTCATAAGCCTCAAGTTCAAAATAATCATCATTATTTTAAAATAAATATATGTGAAAGAAACTACCTAATTTTTCTGAAACCGGTATTCATAAAATGTTAAAAATATGGAATAAAGCAACAAATGTGAACTCCTGCTAGACTTCACTGTGTACTAATTAAAATTGTTAAACAGAAGTCAATAAATTTTATTACATTGACTTCTATAATTTTATTTTAAAAATCTAATAAGAAGGTGATAGCGACTTATCAAGAAGTCATAGGAGATGCTAGAGAGATAGTTCAGAGAAAGCAGATTTGGTTCCCAGTACTCAGATGTCAGCTCACAAATGTCAATAATCCAGTTGCATGGGCTCCAAGACTCTCTTTTGCATTTTTTGTTACTACATGCCTGTGGTAAACAAGCATACATGGAGGCAAAAATACCCAGATGCATAAAAATAAATAAGTTTTTAAAAGTCATAAGCTACTTCATTTAGGCATTAACAGTGCATTATTAAATTCCTATGCTACTGTTATACTACAGTTAAAATATAAATAATGATGATAGCAAAATTATGTATACTATTTTAAACTTTTTCAGAAGGACACAAATAACAGAGATGCAATGGAAGATAATTGTAATTCCAAAACTTAGTATGAGGTTTCTGGCCAGTCTAGTCTTAAGGTCCAGAACAACCTGCAGTTGCTTAGCCCCCACAAATTACTTAGATACTTATACTAATTACATGATATTAGGCCTATGGCTCAGTCATATTATCAGCTAGCTCTTGCATCTTAACCCATTTTTATTAATCTATGTCTTGCCATGTGCCTTGTGGCTTATTTGAATTTCTTTACATCATCCTTTCTCAGTTGCATATCACAGTATATTTCTATGACTCCACCTCCTTTCCCTTTATCTATATTTGGATTTCCCATCTGCTTCTAAGATGCATTGCTATAGGCCAAAACAGTTCCTTTATTATCCAATAATGATTCACAGCATTCAGAAAGACATCCCCATCTTGAGAATCTTGAATTCAAGGACAGCTTGAACTGCATAAGACCCTTTCTCAAAACAAGAAATAGAGAGGTTAGATTATTCACTTTGGAGATATTGAAACATTTTTTTCCATTTTTACTGTCAACACCAGTGTTGACTGAAGTTACAGATGCAAGTAATAGGTTTGACTTCCTACATATTATCAAATTTAAGGCTCATATCTTAAAAATTCATTTCAGTTTTTTTTTTAGAAAAAGATCACCAAGTCAAACCAATCCAATAAATTTTATCACATTGTAATAAAGAGTATTTGCTAAAGAGTATTTACTAAAGGATCACAATTGTATATTTATAGAAATATTGTCCCCCTTAAGCATAACTTAATATATAATTTTAGATTTAAAAATGAAGGGGCTTGACATAACTTTTTTATTTCAACTCCTTGAGCTTATATGAATTTTGTTCTAAACACCTTACCTAAAGTGCTGCCAGTATTTCTAGGTTTGTAGTAAAATATGGATGTGTGTGTGAGAGTGTATGCATGTGTATTTGTGTCTGTTCTGTTCCTTATAGCCCTGGATGCTCATTTCTTTAAGCTAGTTACTATTTCTCAAACACTAAAGTACACAGACACTACCAAAAAAATTTATGAAATTTTATGTTCATATTTCTGCAAATTCTACAGATTCCAATTCCACATGATTGGAGAAGCCAGAAACTTGGTTTGTGATATGCCTTGCTAGGTTCAATGAATTGTACTTTAAGTAGTTGTATCTTTACCACTTTGCTTTTACTCTAGATATTTGGCTAGTTATAGGTATCTGTGACAAATAACTAAACAATCAAAAGGAGAAAGGCTTATTTTGACTGACAGTTTCAGAGGTTTCAGTACAAAGTCTTTGGGCCTAAGTGAAGCAGTGAGAGGATATGGTATAATCTGCTCTCTTCCTGGAAGTGGAAAGGGGCTGAAGGACAAAGTAACTTTGCAGGGCACATCTATAATGTTCTACATTCTCCAACTAGCTCCCACAGCTTAATGATGCTATAACATTATGAAAAAATCAGGAGATTACTTATTAATTTTATTGGAGCCTTTATGATTCAATGCAATCACTTCCCAATGTTTGGGTCTATCAGGTTAGGACTAATCCCTCAACACAGAACTTTTGGGGGAACATTTCATGTCCAAATGATAATGTTTGTGTTGCATGTTATGACCCCAACCTTATATAACTAGTATTAATTATTTAATTTGTATCAAACAGTTTGAGTGGTTAGGGAATTTATACTCAGAGAGTCTGGAATATTATAAGGTTTGCTGGGGTCTGATTGATCAGTAATAATGTCATGCATTCCATTATAGCAAATCAAATGATCTCATTTATAGTATGTGCTGATACAACTCCTGAAAAATATCCCTTCCAATGTCACTAGCTTGAACTTATTTAATTACACTTGGGCCCCAACCCAATAGAAAACTATGTCTACAAAGGCTCCTTTTAGTCAGCTAAACACTTAAGACTGCTTCTTTGTTACTGAAAAGGAAAGCAAAAGACTAATTTCCCTAACTAGTAATTGCAGGTACAGGTTTTGTTTGCAGTCTTCCAAAAGAAGTGTCTCAGTAAAAGAGAAATTAAATGAGAGGGATAGGAAGCCTATTTGAATCCTCTGTCTTTTTCTATCCTGCTTTAAACTCTGTCTTTCTTAAGAGGTGAGGTTAATTATGGGATGTCTTCTTAATAGTCAGTAGTTCAGGGGGCTGGAAGGAACCCAAAGGAAACTGCCCAAACATAGTTATTAGGCCATCCTAAGTATTTTTCAATAAAACTGGAAACAGGTAAGAATCTACACAGGGAAGGATAAATAAAACAAATATGGGTAAAATAATTGCATGCTTTAGTTCTCCACTAGAGATAACCAGATTTTACCTGTGGGTCTTTCACTTAGAACTTTCTTAACTGAAATTTATTTGTATTTTTAGTGTTGCTGTTTCTATCAGAGAATATTTCCAAGCATGAAATTTGATAAAGTATCTCTGAGGAGTTTGAACACTAATGAGCTAAATACTTTGAAAGATTCTTAGGGCTCCAGTGTGGATCCAAAGGGAACTTTGTCTTCAGATAACAATTATCCATCAGGAATAGCTGTTGGCAAGAAGACTTTTTATACAGCCATCTTATTAGGCTGATTCATGATTTTATAAACTTCACTATTAGTCTGTGAACTTTCGTAATAAAATTGAAGAGTTCTTTTTTATTTATTTTTATCTTATGTGTGCCAGTGTTTTGCCTACCTGTATATGAAAATGCACTGGTTATGTGCCTGGTGCTTGTAGAGGCCAGAAGAGAGAATCAGATCCCATGAAAGTAGATTAACAGACAGTTAAGCTTATGAAGGGCTATCTGAGTGCTGGGAACTGAGCAGAGGTCATCTTTGAGCACAAGTTCTCTTAAGAGCAGAATAATCTCTTCAGTCCTAGACCCTCTTTTCACGACCTTAGTTTCCTTTCTCTATTTTCTGAAATCACGGTGTGTTTTGCTGACTAGAATTCCTCTTAAATCCCCTCTTAAAAGCTCAAATTCCTACTGGCTGTATCAGATCAACTGAGGCTTTGGAGAAATAAAAATACAATACCTACAGTTAATTAAGAAGAGGCTGGAATACTTTTTTCTGCAGACACTTGATAATAAATTTGTCTTGTTTTGTAAATGTTATGATCTGTCACAAATATTCAAAGCTTCCATTTACATTCATGAGACCATGCATTGTATTTAAACAAATAGATGTGGTTTAATCATGTGAAGCTTCATTTTAGATCCTCAAGTCATTTCATATAATTTTGATACTGCAAATATCAGTCTTATAAGTTTTTCAATAATCATAAGTGTGGAAATAATTCTTGGCACTTGAGCTCTACAAAAAAAATCAAAAGTAGGCCAAATTTGAGTTATCAAATATGGTTTACTGATCCAGGTTGAGAGTTGCAATATTTTGGAGGTCCTTTTCCTACACAACATAAATCTTCCTACAGTGTTCCAAGACAGTTAATCTTCAACTATTTTGTTAATAAGAAATTTAATATGCAAAAATATGATATATCAATGCAAAGAACAGCTGACTAAAATGGTTCTGTTAAGTGACTGTATTGTCACACACCCAGTAGTATACTCTTATAGCTATACTAGTCTTCCATCTATGATTGAAAAAATTTATCTTCCAACAAAACTTCATTCAGGCAGACATTTTTAAGGTTTTTAAAGCATTATTATCTTAACAATATGCATTTGTATTGTACATGATGATGATTTGATGATGAAAAATATAAATTACTTTTTATTTTCATCTTAAATTTAATTTTTTATTTACATAAAATTATATCTGTTTATGAAATGCAGGGTGATCCATATGTATATAAAATATGTACTAATCAAATCAGAATAAATAAAAATTCTATCTCCTTGTGGTTGTGTGTTCATGAGTCATATTGTACAATTCTGTCCTTTGGAAGGAAATTTATCTAAACTAGAATATGTCCAAAACATTCTGGAAACACCTGGAGAACTTGTTAAAACACAAGCTGAGAGGCATATACATCCATATATTTCTAAGTTCCATGAATTTGGGAAAGAGCCCAAGGATTTTTGTTTCTATTGTTTAGTGAGATATAAGTCGTATACTATAAATGTACCAGGTACAGTATTATTTGGTTTTAGTATCTTTATAGAATTGTGCAGTCATCATCATGACTAAGTCCAGAACAGTTTCCTCAGTCTAAAAAGAAAATTTGTAATCAGTTCACATTCCCTTGTAATTTGCTCCTTCTTTCTAGTTCCTAATGATCACTGACTGACTTTTGATGTCTATAAATTTTCTTATTTAGAGTTTCTTATATAAGTTGAGTCATATCTCAACTCGAAGTTAAATGGCCTTTTATCTCTAGCTTCTTTAATTTTATATTAAATCAAGGACTATTTCATATTTATTCATTTTGTAACATGTATTGTCATTTATTCTTTTTATGACCAAATACTGCTCTGTTGAATGTACCTAGGAATGAAGCTTCTTGGTAATATGTTAGCCCTGTATTTAAATTTTTCAAAAGCAGCTGTACTGTCTCTTCTTTTCACTTGCAGAGCCTAAGCATCTCAAGTTTTCCATATCTTCATTAATACCTGTTGTTACCTGATTTATTGACATATCATCTTAGTGAATATAGAAAACATTCCCTTGTAAGTTTGATTTGTAATTGAATAGAGAGGCATGAAGACAGGAAAAAAAGAAAGAGATTAATGTAAAATCAGAGGGTCAAGGCAGGGATCAGATCACACACAAAAAGCAGGTATTGGTAAAAATATCTTGTGATTCTGAGTAGGATAAAGAGATACTGTGGAGCTTGAGTTGAGAATAAACTGATTCACATGTTAATAGGATCGCTCAGGCTCAGAGACAGGTTATAGATGGCTGAAGACACAGAGGTGCAACCAGGAAAGCCTATGGCTGTGTGTATACCATAGTTTTCATCCTAAGCTCTCTCATCTAATTAGATTAACTCTGACCATACTTTTAAAAATATATTATATTGTCCTAGAAGGTCATATGTACTCCCCTTTATAGCTAAAGGTGTCACAGAATAAAACTTAAAACTATGTTATAATGTTGGAATCTTTTGATGTTTCATTTTTGTCTAAACAGAAACAGCACCAATAAGGCACTGACCATACATAAAAAATTAAGACTGAATAGTGCAGTGGAAAGCACATAATTTTATCTTCTGACTGGCTAATCTTTGCTTTAAAATTTGGCACTTGTTTATTTAAGCATTAATTATGAAATGTTTTCAGAAGGATTTATCCTATTTTAGTGTTGTAGTTAAATAAAATAATAAACAGGAAAATATATTCTAAATAATACCAAAATTATATTCAAAAAGAAAATTTGAAATTCTATCCTTGGAGTCTCTGTTTTGATTGCTTATTGTTGTATTCTCTCTGTATAATTCTTGGAACATAAATATTTATTGGCTGGAAAATGCTATTAGTCAGGAGGTATATTTGTTATATTTATCTGAATTATTTCATTTCCATGCTAAGGCACTATGTGAACAAATCGGGACTTGGTAAAGTGAGACAGAAGTCTGGAGTAGAATCAGTTTATTGATGAATAAGATTAATACAGTACACCCACAAATACAGAACCAAGGGAAAGATAGAGACAAAACTTCAAGCCTGTCTTCCTTGTTTGTTGCTCACTGCCAGCACAGCCCTAGAGAAAGTGTATATCTGCCCACCCTGGCCTTTTATTCCAGTATTAAAGTCATTTCTTTGTAATAAAGACTGTCTATTTGGCTAAGCCACTATTTACTATCGGTTAGCAAGCCAGTGTCAATAATTCCCAGAACACTTACAAAGGGGGAAAATGCCATAATTTAAAATTTAAAAAAAAAAACTGAATAGGGTCCTTCTTACTCTTAGATACTAAACAATAATTCCTCCTACAGAATGCAGCTTAAAGAAAGCACAATTCTGTCAGACAGAGATGGATCTCAAAGGATGGTCAAAAACTCAACAGTATGAGAGAGGGGTGTGAATTCCAACTAGCAAGAACAAAAGCTACCACCAAAATTAAAGACAATTAAGCAAGTTTTATTTGCTATGCTTAGAACTGACTCTCCAGAACCTGATTTAAGAGAGCAGTGTAGGTTCACTTTCCAGGCTTTTTTTTTTTTTTTCTAAGAAAAAAAAGTGTAAATTGGAGGTTTTCAAAAGAATTTGATGAAAGAAGGATTTGGGAAGAAATTCTTTTACAGAATCAGCAGATTTGATTATTTGATAGATAATCTTGGCAGAAAAATCTAGAGTATGCCCTGTGAGTCAAAATACTTAGGGTAGGGAATAACCATTTGTGTCAGGGTAGAGTAACTCAGAGGTGTGAGTCAAATTCCAGAAACAGGATAAAACACAGTCAACTTGTATTTTGTAGCAAAACATAAATAAACTAATCTTTGACCTTACAATAAAATGACTTCTAAGATGTAATCAGGCTGGTCTATCATAAGCTTGGAATCTTGTTCAGAAGCAAAAGTATGTGTAAGTTCTTTGTATTGTTTAAAAGGATGGTGTCCTTGCTAGTTTTGTATTAATTTGACAAAAGCTACAATTATCTAAAAGGAGAGAGCTTCAATGAAGAAAATGGCTTCACTAGATCTTAGCATCTGCTTAGAATCATTGCTAGATGAAGGTTTTATAATGACAAATAGGGTGGTCATCAATTTGATTACAGGGGGAGGCCAGTTAGTTTTCCTCTTTACTATTGCTTGGAGTCTTAGCTGGGGTCATCTTTATGGGTTCTTGGGTGTTTCCCTAGCAACAGGTTTCTCCCTAACCCGACAATGGCTCTCTTTATCCGGCAATGTTTGGAAGCAGACCCACAGCTAAGCAATGAGTCGAGCTCCCAGTACATCTGAGGAGAGGAAGAAGAGATTATATGAGCAAAGGAATCAGGACCATGATGAAGAAACCCACAGAGACAGCTGACACAAGATATTGGGAGCTCATTGAATCTGGTCTGACAGCTGAGGACCCTCCATGGGACTGAACTAGTCTTTCTGAATGTGGATGACAGTCAAATGGCATGGGAAGTTTCTAGAGCTTCTGGCAGTGACACCAGAATTTATTCCTAGTGCATGAACTGGCTTCCTGGAGCCCATTCCCTACACAGGAACATCTTGCTCAGCTCTGATACTATGGGGTGGGGAAGGAGCTTGGTCCTACCTCAGTTGGATATGCCAGACTTCATTGATTCACTCTGGGAATCCTTACTATCTCAGAGGATGAGGAGTTTGGAGGGAGCTAGAGTTGAGTGGGAAGAGGGAAGGAAGGGAGAACAGTGGTGAATAAGTTTGAGGTCAGCCTGGTCTACAAAGTGAGTTCCAGGACTGTCAAGACTGTTAGAGAAACCTTGTCTCTAAAATTAAAAACAAACAAAAAAACGAAAAAGAAAAATACAAGTCAGATTATAATGCTCTTTATTGCTGTGCTAAGGAATGTGTAGTTTGTGATGAATGATCTTCAGATAGCTCCTTTAAGTATGCTGGCACAAAAAAAAAATAAAACGCAAATACATAACTTTCATAAGAAATTTTTCCTTATTAGAAAAATTGTAGTGATTATAAAGCATATGCAAGTCATGAACGAGCAGAGACTTCCACATAAATATGAGAGGAATAAATACTGTCAGAAGTATGGATAACACAGGTACCTTTTCCACCTTCTTCAAAAATGTTTAGTTAAAAGATTTTTTATTACAAATTCTGGGGACACCAGATGCCAATATGACTGCCTTGTAGTTTTATTATATAATTTTATTTGTAAATTATCTCATTTAATTTAATGATGAAGATTTACTTTGTGGTAATTTGAGCTACTGTTTGTATAATTGTTTATAACATTGTCAACTTCATAACCAAAGATGACATTCTTTTTCATAAAATGACATAGGGACTGATATTTTGTATGATGCTGGAACAGAATAACAGTGGTCATAAGATACGAGTAAGTAAATGTCATCTATCTTATTCTTTCAAATGGCTTATAAATACTATTGATTTTATGTATACTTGATGAAAATGAATTCATGTGTGTCATTGAGAAAGACACCATTTTGAAGGCTAAAGTTGAGAGAAATTTTGTCCTTACAAATGTCAATGTTATCTATTCATTTAAAAATTCTTTGTATCTTCTTATAAAGAAAACAAACTCCATATAATGAGATATTTCCAACTTACTAGTTCCAAAATATAAAATGTAAAATTAGTTGTTAGATTGGAGAATAAATAAGTAATATCTGAAGGTTAAGTAAAGAATTAGAAACAGAAATAACAATAGAAGGAAATGTCTTATGAGTATCCTTGACTGTCCATGCCAAAGATAGTTGGAAATTATGACTGGCAGTGCAGTATATGATTTATTGTAACAAAGATAAGTCAAATATCACCCATCACTGCTTGCTAATCAAATGAGATTCACTTCTCAATGCCAGTGTCCCCCAGCCCTTGCTTCTTCAGAAAATACAGTCTTAGTTTTGTTTGTGGGTTTTTTTGCATTTTCTTTTTAGCATTTATGCACATACACAGTTTTTTTCCTCTTAGGTGTATTTATTGATTCAAATCTCCCCCTCCTTTTCTCTGTAATGAATATCTGTTGACTTTGATGTTCACTGTAGTGACAGAAAGATTCACATATGATTGGTGCATGCTGCTAAAGTCCGTGACATCAAACAAGATGTTATTCATTAATAAATGGTAGAGAAGAAGCTCACAGATTAATAAATGCTATGGCTCCTGATAGAATAAGATGGAAAAAGGCAAATGAATATATTCTCCAGTGCTTTGAATTACAAATATTACAAAAACTACTATGTATTTTAAGCTCTCTCTTATCAAAATTCTATAGATATAAAATAGCCATTATAATGGTGTTTACTGAAAAATTCCAACTACACATGTACTTTCAGAATATCTTAGGAAAAATAAATATATGATACTAAGATTTTGAATGCATTAATAAAAATATGCATTCACATAAGCATTTATGTATACCCTTATTCATGTAGTTGATTGGTATAGATAATATTAGGTAGGTGGGTAGATAGATAGATAGATAGATAGATAGATAGATAGATAGATAGATAGATAGATAAGGTCCACAAAAGGAAGAAAATTATATTATGTGACTAAAATGTTCATCCTGTTTAACACATTTAAAAATTTGGTACTAGATATTTTACCTCATGCTCTGTGTCCTCCACAATGGAACTGCAAGTTGTATGAAGGGCCTTAAAATCTCAAATATTCTTATGTAAATCCTTTAAACAACACTTTCCCAGACTGTCACTGAATATGGTTAGGAGATGTATAAACAGTCCATGATAATTTCAACAAACTTAAAACACAGAAAAAATAATGATATAGGTCTAAAATTTTTCTTTAGAATACTTGGATTTATTCTTCTTGGGAATCACTTTAGAAACTGTAAATATTCCTAAAATGGCAAATAATCCTCATTCCTGAGAAATTCCCATTAATTTTATCTGGTTGCCAAATGAGGAACAATTCCAAGCTATCTTTACTGACATCACATGAAAGAGCAGAAATCTCTGAGAGCTGTCTGCTTTGAACATAGTATATGATTGATTTGGTTTGAACTAAGTGTACTTTTGTTCCTCTTGAAACTCTTTCAAACCTGTGAAAAAGAGCAGCCATGTTCCATCTAAAAGAATATTCTCTACCAACAACTGAAGTTTACTTGCTGTATCCCAACAAACGATGTAGTATCTCACTCTTCTCTCAGCATGCCACAGCTTGTTCTGTAAATATCCATGTATCCACAGACTCATCCACAAACAACACAAGTGTATATTTACAGAAACTTCAACCTTTGTTTCATGTCACAAGTTACTTGAGTGCTTCCAGAAAGTTGCTCTGAGTATATGAACTCCATTTGCCAAAAGCAAAAATTCCTTTATTTTTGACTACTAATAGAACATGCTATAATATCAAAGAACTGCACAAAATGCATAATTATTTCTTACCTTGTTTTTTAAGGGCATTGATAACCAACTTCATATTTTACTCCTACCTTGAAGATTTTGTGTGCTTATATGCCTCACCAAATATTGCTATGGGGACAATAATGACTCAAGTCCTGAGTACATTTGACTTCCCAAACCAAAAAAAAAAAACAAACAAACAAACAAACAAAAATGGCTTGTTTGTTAAATAGAGATATCAAAGAATAATCCCCATTCCTACCTGATACCTAAGGGCTATGAAAAAGATAATTTTGCAATCAATTTTGTATGGTGTTCTTTTAAGAGTTACTGTGAAGTAAAATACATGATCACTTTTAGTTCCACTTGAGACAAAATTCCTCACACACTCTCATATGGTGGAATCCCAGAATAACCTTTGATCATTTAACAGAACACCAAATTATGTACCTTCAATTTTATAACTCTACCAGCACAAAACAATTTGAGTTTTGAATAGCTATCCATACTGCATAAATGGTTAAGAAAAATAATTCTGAATTCCTGATAGACAATTCCTCACATATTTTTTCATGCACTGATACATTTAAGAGTCTTTGGTGGGTTTCTAGATCTTAATTTTACATTCTTCATTCTTGTTTTTCTTGTATCAGCTACATATATAAAGTCCATGCCTCATAGCTATACATCAAAGTGGCAAGCATAGTAACACAACAAAAGTCTATTTTGACATTAATATGGATTTCATGGTTGTTTCACTGCCCCTTGGCCAAATATTCAAAAACATTGCAGTACTCTGTAAATAACAGTCCAGAAGCAAAATCCACATGACCTATGTAATATTTTGAGCACAAATTATACACTTCAGAAGTACACATTGCTTTTCAACATTTTGCATTTTATTGTGTAGCTTGTACTTTTAGTGTTGAAGTGCTACAGTCCTCCAATTCCAAAGCTGCCTGAAGGTAAATAAAAAGGTTTCTTTACATGGTTCTCTTAGTTTTCCAACAAATTAATATATATATATTTCCCAGGACTTTTGTAGACTTCTCTGCACCTTACAATGGGGCTATATCCTTACTCTTGTATTTTTATAAGCAGTATATTAACTCTTATAATGACCCTAGTAGGCAGATTACATTGTTTTTATTGTCCCAAGTAATAAAACAGGGACTACAAGATGTTAAATAATGTCTAAGCCTTTAAAATTAGCACTAATGTGGTCAGAATTTGAATTTGGCCACTCTAATTTATGAGATTCCAGTTCCTGACAGTTGTTTTCCAGCACATTCAAAATTATAATGAAAGTGAAATTTAAAGTAAGGGAACTAAGAAGATCCATTGAGGAGTCTATACTGTGTATTATGTATCCTGACAGATAACATCAGCAATCTTTCTTATTTTCTGTATCAGCCCTACTAGTGAAAGACCAACATACTCCATTTTATAAGGATCAATTCGAAAATTAAGCTAGTAATTGTTAATATTAGAAAAGGAAGTTTTTCATTACAAAGCTGGTAAGAAAGAAATGCTAGATGTGGATCCCCACCTGGGTTAGATGTTCATTCTGCTTACATACTAAGTCTGGTCACAAACAAAACAGGATATAAAAATGTGCCTTTTATTTTTTATTCCTTTTCATTAGCATTTATTAATTGTACAAAATAATAAGTTTAATTATGACATTTCATACATGTAAATGTTTTGATTAACTTCAGTTCACTGCTATCATATCTTGTTCTTTATTTTTCATGATCTTTCCATATTTTTGAATTAAAAGAACAAGACATTAGAGGGCTTTAGGTCAAACAAAACATACTTCTGTGTTTCTAATATTTTTAAGCTACAGTGAATTCATTTTAGCATTATCTTGCATTAACTTTTTCTTAGAAATTGAGTGGCACTGCTAGCATTTGAAAGGCATAAATACAAAGGCATTTTATATCATAAGAATACACAATTAGAGAAAGAGCATAAGATAAAGTACCTGTACATAGGCTGTAATTGCAGCTGGTAATTAAACTGAAGAGTTTCATTCTCAGTCAGCTCATCAGTGACACTGGAAAATAAACATTTGGAAGTGAAACCCTTGGGGGCAAACAATAGTAATTAATTACATTTTCCAATGGAGTAAAAAGGTTCCATGATGTCTGTTTGGGATTACCTCTTGAGTAACATATCCAGTGATTTACACTGTGAGCAGAAGGTGGGGTTCAGAACCAGACCTGATTGGACTTGAATATTCATGACACCTCCAATTTGATTTATATTTCAAACCCTGTCTTTTGTTATATTTATTGCCTCCTAGGTTAAAATGAAGGCAGATTTATATTCTGAAATATTCACATCACACAATGAGATAATCAGCATAGAAAGATTTTACAGTGGTAGAAACATGTTGTTTCTAGTTCCTTCCAGCTTGGAATATCTTCAAGTTTCAGGAACATTTATTTTTTAGATCTTTGAGAGGTGAAATGAAAATATTTATGTATATAAATTTGGATCCACATCTCAATTGCTTACTATATTAGAACCCTACAATCCATCATACAATTCAGACAGTCTGCTTTGCCACTATTCATTTGCAGAGAAGAGAGCTATATTCTGGATTTGTACACTTGTTTGTGTGTGCATGTGTGTTTTGATTATATGGAGCAAACATATATAGCTTAACTCTGATTTATACTGCTTTTTAAAATGCCTGACCTGAAGTAAGTTTTATTCTTTATAATATTATTTTATTTAGTCAAGTGCTGTAGTACTAATTTCCTTGTTTTCTTATGGTATGTAAATGCCTATCAAATTAGATAGACATGGATAATAGCCAAGGCCCCATAGTATACTGTGCATTATTTGATTATAACAGTCTTTAAAGTGTGGTTTAAAATAATAATTGCTTGTTAAGCTTATGATTTCACAAGACAACCTTTGAGTCTGGGACGAACCTTCTGGGTTATCTCAGGTTCATCAGATCTCAATAGATGCATACTTCAGCATCTAGCTTGTTTGTGTAGACTTCTCTATGTCTTCTACTGGGGTGGCTCTTTTTGTTTCTATGCATTTTCAAATGGTGATATGGGTAGGGATTCCAAGCTCAAAAAGGACACCTAGGTGATTCAAATGAACAAGAACCTTTGGAGACTCTGATAATAATCATTTCATTGGTTACTTCAAGGGACAAATCTTAGTATTTGACAGAACACATACAAACAACAAAAACTAGATACCAAAAGGCATAAACAATTCAGGAACTGTTACCAAGACAATTGATTGTATATAGCTTTTTAATCCTCAGTCTCAGTTTTATATTATTTTAGGAATTTAAAATACTACATATAAATCAATGTGAAAATTTTCTGATACAAGCAATAGCAGATACTGACCCCTTTTCTTTTAATGGGTATGCATACTTATTTATTGACTATATGAAGTTTAAATACTTTCTTTTAAATTATATTAAGACTATAAACTTTCATTTTAAAGGAATTCAATAGAATTCAATAAACCATGAATAGAATAAAAAGTATGAGCCATGTAAAACTAATCACTATAATGTTTAGGAGTCTATCGTCTATCTACCTATTCATCTGATAAAGCAATCAGGAGAAAATGTAAGACTTATTGCCATACAGGACAGGGGCTACCTCTGAGAAGAATAAATGAACATCTCTAAATATTTTAGTACATTATTTTTCTTAAGTGCCCTAAATGAAAAATGAGTATTTGTTATTTCTTAATTTGTATTCTCATGAAATATATACATGTATAAAAGGCATCAGAGTAAATATGATGAATGGCATTCAGACATTATTCTGTTGATTACAATAACATAAACCTTTTTTCTTTTATTCCACATAAACTATTTTTAATAACACTCTACTCCACTAAATAAGACAACTACAATATTGTTGGAATGTTTTAGCCACTATACCTACTTTGGTTTTTGGTGATGTCCATTCCTATAGCAAGTTATGTGTCCCCCAACTAGACCTCTCAACTTGCATCCAAACAAACAACAAATGTGGCCAGTAGGCACTACACAAAGAATTGTCTTTGAGCCATCTGGGACACAAGACAGATGCCAGATTTGTAACACTGAACCACAGATGATGTCCTCCTTGGAAGAGTCCTGATAAACAGCTGACAGTAGCAAGGAATTTCCTCACCCCCTTTCAGCACCTTGAGGCAGCCATTATGTCACAATGAAGATGCTTGGTTTTATTTTATCCATAATGTTCACTTTGAAGTTAGGTAAAGGGCATCTAGACACCCATTGTATGTACGGTAGGTTCAGTTTCAAAATAGTCCGAGAAAGCCCTGCAGGACAGGCTTAGAGGTTAGGGGCCTGCACAACAAAGGTAATGGGACTCCCTCAAAGACTCAGTGTATGTTTAATCCTTTGGTGGTCTTTCTTCTCCCTTGGAAGCACTAAACACAGTTGGAATATTTGTGATGATTTTTCTGTTCAATGTTAGATACAGGGTAAGTCTACATGCTTCAGAATCATTAGTGTCTAACACAGGAAATATCTAAAGGTACATGCTCAGGAATTGGAAGGTTTGCCTAATCCCAAAGTCCTTCTTGTCTGACACAAGCACATATTTTAAAAGTACTTTCTTTCATAGAACATCCCATAGTGGTCTACACAAAGTTCATTCTGGCCCATGATTTTAGGCTCTTGGTGTTTTGGAGACATGTAAGGAAACTCTTTAGGACATACAAGGTTCTCTCTTCCTAGGAGGTCATTCACCTGCTCAGTATATTTTAACACTTGCAAGACTACTATTTATTGCACTCATACTGGAGTCATAAACCATGTCCTCCAGAAAACTTTCCTTTTCAAGGTTCCTTTTACCCATGGCCATTGTATCTGGGTGGACCTCTAGGACTCTAGTCCAAGCACAAGAACCAGAACTGAGTTATCTTGTTGTGCCCATAACTTGACAGTGATTCACACTGAACTGGTCTCAGACCAACACTAATTGAAGGCACCATGTTTTAGGGAGAGACCCACATCTGGAACAGTCATATTATAGCCAGAAGTTTCTGACTGATCCAGGCCCCTTGGTTCAGACAAAGATCTCCCACTGGTGGTCTAAAAGCCACTTGTAAAATAATTACTCAGAGGCTAATATTAATTACAAACTGTTTGGCCTATGTCTGAGACTTATTACTTGCTAGGCCTTACAATTTAACCCATTTCTATTAATCTATTTATTGCCACAGGGCCATGGCTTTACCTGAGTTCCATTACACTTTGCTTCCTGCAGCTTGATTTTTACTTCACACTTCATCTTTATCTCTGCTTGGATTTCCTACCTGGCTCTAAGATGCCTTGCCATAAGACAAAATAGTCTCTTTATTAACAAATGGTAATAAGGTATATTCACAGTGTACAGAAAAATATCCCACATCAGACATATCTTGGGTAGAATCCTACCTCTGCTATTTAATGGCTTGGAAAAGTTTCTTTATTTTATTATTAGCATGTTGTTTAATACAAAGCAGGTATTTTAATGCAAAAGTAGCCTGATTATGTTATGTAATCCAATGGACCTCTAGAATTGTTTCATTATCAGTTTGCCATTAAAGTATCCATTTACATAAACAATTTTGTATCAACCTAAATTCTTACATATTGGTTTAGATTAATGGTTCCATTTCCAATGTATTGATTATGAATATGCATTAATTTGACAAAAAGAGTTTCTATAAAGAGTATATTTCTTAAATTTTGTACAATTTTTGGATATTTACATAAAGCATTTCCATAAGAACTAAACATTCCTTGAATCATTCATTTAACTCTTATTTTATTTTCTTACAACCTACTAATTAATCAGAAACAAAACTGTGGTAATACCACCCATACATTACATCAGGGGTCAGGCTAGATGAGATCATAATGTTTGAGTTTCCAAAGTATTGATTATGGCCACTGAAGAGGCTAAGACATTTTAAAGTCAGCTTGACATTATAATCAAATAATCAAAAGAGCCCTTAAATTGAATTCTACTTTGGCCTGATGTCTTTAAAAGCTAGCTCTGATATTAATGCATGGATGTTCACATCTTTAATTTGGAATGAGGCCACTGACACAATACAGGAGATGAGGTTCCATAATTTTCAAGTGCACACATTCTTTTTCTCATTAATCGTAGATAATAGATCACTCCATTGGCTCCACTGCAGTATTCACATTTAGCCTGCCTAATTCAAAATTGGTCAGTAAATGGAATACTTTGATCTGAAGATCACCTAAATGAATACTCCTTTAAATTTCCAAAAGGATTCTGTACTTTTTATGTTTATTATGTGTGATGTACAATTTATTTATTTCTCCAAAATAATATTGCCATATATATATGTATATATTACAGACCATTGAAATATTATAGAGCACTATAAACACATACACATATATTCTTTCATGGCTGAACAAATCTTTTTGATCTTTGCTGATCTTTTAACCAGAAAAAAAAGAACACTGGTCATTATAGACTAAGACAAATTAACAGTCATGGAATGGCAATTTTTGAAACAAAAAGGAAGCATGAATATGTTAATAGGGAACAAAGTGATATGATTGTAAAAGTAACATTCGTTTTGTAAAAATATACTATTCAAATAGCATGTGTATATGTATATATATACATATATATACATATATTTGTATGAGTATAGTTTATAATTGATTAACATGTGTACATACATATAGTTTGCAAATTATATTTGTTATTAAATTTTAATATCTGTCATCTTAGCGTTTCCTGAGATTGACAGATTATCATTTCATTTTAATAATTACATTAATTCTTTGTCACTGAAAATATGATTCTAAGATGAGAAACTTTGTGTATACCTTTATTTTTTCCCCTAACCTATCCATTAACTCAAATGGATTAAATTTTACCATTAAAAATATTTTAAAGCATAATAAAAGTGACAATAGGATAGTTATTGATTCATTAATACTTATTATTTATTACTTAAAAATATAAAATAATCTAAAAGTTGCTAAAATTGTATCTTAAATACTACATGAGTATAATACCACAAGAGATGTGTCCAGTACTAATTTTATTTTTAATATCTCTGATTACATTACTGATTGCAGCAAAAGCATTTTCATAAATATAAAGTTTTTAAACATATTCAATTTAAAGGCAGACATGGGTTGACAGTTTAGAAAGTACTTATCAATAATTTTAGAAGTTTGGCCATATAGAAAAATAATTAAAATATTTATTGTTGCAAATCCTGACAGTGGCCATTCTAGAAGAAAAAGTAAAGCTTCAATCTATTTGCATAGCTGAATATAACATCAATTTATTATGTTGCCATGCTTTACCTTGACCTAAATTCTTTCTGCGCTAAATAAACTTTAAATTATAAAGATGTTATTTAGTTGCATTTTATGATCCTGCATTTTTTAAATCATTTCTGCAAGTCCTACTATGATGATGGTAAAACTAAACTAATATTTATTATACGATCATTCTGTTTACAACTTACAGCCCTGGAATACTATGACAAAAAGATGAATAAAGTATGATTCTTGTCCTCAGAGGACAGTACATATTCACAGCAAATGTAACTCACCACATAAGAACTACAATTGGAATAAGAACTGAGTTGCTCAGAACACTATAATAGGAGATTTTTCTGTGAGTATGAGCAATGGCAGATGCTTCACAGAGGTGACATTGAAGCTTAGAATTCAAGAAACTGTATCGGGAGATCCCAAGGACATCCTCAGATTTCTATGAGCCACAAGGGGCACGTACTAGAGTCAAAAGAAATTTATTGCAGACTCTGTACTCAGGGACTTCATTGATATTTCATCACAGAAGCAACTTCTGCCTATTACAGATAAAAATTAAAAATTCCAAGAAATAGAGTGGATGTTTATCCTAATGTCATTGTTTGCATAAACAGCTTATGTGCAAAAGACATTCTTATTGGGGAATGATGGGATATCTCTTGACATCTAAATGTCCAGATGCCAACTGAGTGCTAGCTAAGCTTACAGTCAAGTCTTTCTAAGGACAATGGTATGGTCTCACTAGATTTTTCTCTACACAAATGAGTATGATATGTTCAGATAAAATTGGTAAAATAATTAATTCAAACTGTGAAACCATTAAAAGGGGAAGAGAGTTAGTTATAAGCTTTAGTTGAAGGATGTTTCATTCTGTGTGATATTTAGAAAGTCAAATCTCAATCTCTGACATCTCAGATTATTACTAGCATCTCTTAACATTTGCCATCTTATAAAGAGAATTAAAACAGCATGTATACTAAATTTACAATGCCTTACCTCAATCATCTACAACATTCATGTAAAGATATATGCATATCTAGATATTGGTCTTGGTCCAGTGATTTATTTTCTTAGTTTGTCCAGTACTTGATCATGACAACTTTGAAGTTTTATAGTTCAAAGGTCTCTGTTTACAGTGTAATAGGGTGTTTAATGTTGTCCTTAGGGAGAGTATGTACTTTCAGGGATGGCATTTCAGAACGAAATACACTCATAAAAGTATTCAACACAAACACCATTTTCTGTCACTAGTACTGCACTACCTATAAATCATGGGATTGTGTTATTTTCCCAGACCAGATTAAGGTATACTTTTACATCTACCAGATGCGACTATTGTATATTAAAAATTTAAAGTACTTCTCAATTTCACTAGGAAAGGATGAAATCTGTGGCAGTTATAAATATTTTACTGTAGACTCCTCTGTGCTAGCTATTTTCTATTGAATTCAGTTTCTGTGGAATGTTGATAATTTGCTACTGATAACTTGAATGCAATCTCTATTTCATTAAATACTCTGATTATATTGATTCATGAGTTCCACATGCTCACTGGCAGTAAATATAGAATATATTAGCCTTATTAATGATGTAATTGGTACAGTGTATTTAAACAAATGATGCTTTCAGTTTAGAAATTTCGCTACTAGGATATGCTACTCCTACTAGATGAATGGAAGTTAGTAGTATAAGCCAGATACTTTATAAAATATTTGTACAGATGTTATTCCTGTGTTGGCTTTAGAAAATTATTGGAGAATAGGTACATTTCACTTATCTTTAAATTTGTTTTTACTCTTACAGTGAGTATTTTCAAAAATAAATTTTTAGTATAAAATATGTCTCATTGCTTTGTCTATTTTATCAATGATAAATTAGTATTTGGTCAAAAAAGTTTTGCCTTGTAATTGTTTTCTTTTGCTTCTGTAATAAATTATAACAGTGTTTTAAGATAATGCAAAATTATTTTACATTGTGGAGGGCAGAAGGCAAAACTTGGCTTGACTATGCTAAAACTTTAACTTGGGCTATGCTTCATCCTGGAAGTTCTATAGGACAATCTGTTTCTTGGAGTGTCTCCTCATTGAGCATATCTATATTCCTTCTCCAAGTGGCCTTCCCTCTGTATTCAAATTCAGAAGCATAGAGAACCTTCATATAAGTCTTTCATTCTCTATAACTTCAACCACACTGCTTCAACCAAAGTGTGTCTCCTGACTGTGACCCTCCTGCCTGCCACCTCTAGTAACAGTGATTGCATTGGGCTTTCTTGGGTTATCTAGAATTATTATCCTAATATCTCTGTTCTTAATTAAATCTGCAGTCCCTGAATGTAAAGGAACATAGTCACAGTTTCTAGAGATTAATATATAATCGTTCTTGGGAAGAAATATTTTTTGCCTACCACAAAACCCATACTGTTTTTGTCTGACCATAAATAATGTAAGTTCTTGAGTACATAATCATTAGTATTTGACCAAAATTTGACCATTTAGATATATTTTTCCATTCAATGACTTTTCATTGTGAGTCTAATATATGACAAGTAATGTTTAAAATGAGGAAAAATTAAAGAGAAATTTTTCTCTGTGGGAATTTCTATTCTAGGAAGAGGAGGTATATATTAAAATTATTCAAAATGTAAGTAATGTCCCAAGTATATAGTGATAAGGATAAAATACTCTAGTACTAATAATAGTCAAGTGTAATGGTACATATAGCCTGGGGGTTGTTATTTTGTCCTTGTGAGTAGTATTGACATATCTGAAGAAACAATACTAATAGGTTGAATACTAGATCAAAAAGAGATGTCTGTTAAAAAACAAACAAAAAATCTTCTGACTGGAATATCAGAAGATTATAATGAATATTTTTATTGCTTCAAAAAATGCATTAGCATAGTTTTCTATAATGTCATTCTGAATGTACTGATAACCCTTTCTGAGTTGGCTGTTCTCTTGTTTCATGAGTCACTAAATACTCAATCTTATTAAAATGTTTAGTGTATTCAAATTTTTCCTTTATTATCTCTAAGTCATAATCCTCTGAATTATCTTGTATGGAAATAATATCTTCATAGACATGATTAAATTAAGGACTTGAGATGAGATCTTCCTGGGTATTGGGAGGGCTCTAATTTAAAACATGAGAGTCATTAAGAGATAAAACAAGAGAAGTCATAGAGAAGTGTCAGAATCAAAGGGAAAGGAACATGATTCACTCATAAGGCAAGGAATGTCAGTTTGCCAGATGGTCACCAATAGCTTAGGAAGACTACGTTCCTCCCATGTTCCAAAATAATTTAAACCTATAGATACTATGATTTGAGACTTCTAATCTCAATTCCTGTAAAAGAGTAAGTTGTTGTTGTTTCAAATTACCTAGAGCATACTACTTTTTATAGAAGCCAAGGGATACCAAGACACAGAGTGTTTGAACCAATACTTGAACTGAAAATATGAACTGCAGAGATATTTGAAGCACCATGGACAAAGCTGATTCATTCTACTGGATAAATGGTAGCAATGAAGCAGTAAGACTAGAACACACAAGAAAGTAGATACATTAAGACAATTTCAAGACTATATTTTAAACCAGATCTAGTAAAAAGAACCTTGAGTTTTATGATAAACAATTGTGATTTTATTCTCTATAAATGTTAACTTAATTATGTTATATGTAAAAGGTGATTTATTTATTTATTTTATTTTAAATTTTTTAACATACTCCAGTGTTCCCCTTCCCTCCCCTATTCCCAGTCACCCCCCCAGTTCCCCCCATCACAGCCCCTCATCTATTCCTCAGAGAGGGTGAGACCTTCCAGGTTGAGTCAGTTCACTCTAGCATATCCAGATGAAGTAGGACCAAGCCCCCTCCCCCAGTATCAAGGCTGAACAAGGTATTCCTCCATAGGGAATGAGCACTAAGAATTCAGTTCATGCAATATGAATGAGTTCTGGTACCACGGCCAGGGTTCCCACAAACTACTCATGCCAAAAGTGATTTTATATAACATATTTTAGTTTGTTCATTGCACAACAACTCTTAACTATTAGAAGAAAGTACTTGTGATATGACTGAATTTTATCATAAAATATGGAGTTTATACTTGTGCACAATCAAAACTATAATGTAGCTAATGGTTTTCTAAGAAATGTTGGCCTTTTCCTGAACTCAAAGATAGTGTCCTACTCCTCAATCAGCAACTTTCTTTTGTATTTGTATATATAAAATCTGTGTTGGTTAGATCTTGTGTAGCATTGCCTGATGTCAAAGATACCCTCTGATGATCCCACAAGATAACTTTGCCTTGACTGAGACAACAAACCAAAGATAATAGGAAAAATCCATGGAAAACCCAAAAATTCTTACTTGTTCACCAAAGGTATAAACTAACAATTAAAATGAGTAAAGCTTAGTTCCATGTCCAGTAGTGGTCCCAGCTAATTTTGATGCTAGAAAGTCATATAGTTTTATCAAAAAAGAATGAATAAAATATACCAGAAATAATGGGTGGTTTGTTCCAACCTTTAATATGGGTATTAATACTTCATAGAACTGCTTAAAATAAGAAAAAAAGGTTAGCACAAAGTCTAATATTTTGGAACACTATACACATTGCTAAGTCAAAAATCTTTAGTAAAACAAAATTTGGGAATGCAGGGTTTTAATTAATATTGGGCCTAAATTCAGCCTCAAAGCTTCATAGATTTCTCATTATTTTCTCATACTTTCCCTAAAATCCTGCTTTCTCTCTCTGTTTCCAATAAGAGCAAAGGTGTAACACAGTATTCTCTTTGGGCATCATCTTGCTGGTTGTTCAAGAAAGCTGCCCTCAGAATAATATAATCTCTGACAATTGAATTTTTCTCCTTTACTTCTTTTTTACAATAGGGCTATTCATGCCCGTCAGGAAAAAGAAGTTCCTAAGACTAACAGTGTTTTGTTCTACTCATCATGTATCTCCTTAAACCTTTCAGTCATCTGTCAGTAGGACACCTTGTTTACTTGTATGCCCAGGAGCAATTCCTATTCTTGTATTCAATGACCCTTAATTTTTTCCTCAAAGACTTTAAGGAGCACTTCAAGTCTAGTAATGGTCATGTGCTTCAGGCTTTATCTATTCTTTATTCATTATTAGCTTTGTATATGGTCATAATCCAGTCTAGTTTGTTCCTTTAAATAAAATCTTAGACTGTTCAATAATAGTTATTTGTTGCATCCATAACTAAAATCCAAAACTTCTATGCACTTAAACTATCAGTGTTCTATGACATCTTGAGTTGCTCATTTTGAAAGATGTCATTATTCTTTACATGTAAATCATGGACTTTCCTCTTTCATTCCTACTCTCCAGGGTGAGATTAGGAATAAATAAAATACTTGAGTCCCAACCTGTGTCCACATTGTATTAAGTAACAAAAGATTCCACCAAACCTACATTAATTCCTTGTGGGGAAGAAGTATAGGTTCCTTAAAGAAAGTTTCTGTGTACTTTACTCTCATGTAGTCAGTCTCAATAATTCTAACTTTAAAATTAACTTCTAAGGAGGTAAAATCTGGAAAATTACATTCAAGGATTATAGAATCAAACCCCTGTTTCACACACACACACAAACCTCTTCTACATAATCTTTACCCTGTATCTGTCAAGCAGAAGCACCAGGACTCCTGTCTGATTTATTAAACACCTTTTTATGCTAGTCTATGAGTTGTAAACCATGAAGATATTATACAATCAGCTCAGAATTTTACTGGAGTTGAGGTGGGGTACATATGCTACACAATCTTGAAACAGTGGAAACAAGTATTACTTGATTATACAACTTTGCTCTTAAATACCCTGATAATGCATTGACACAAAAAAGAAAGTCATTGAAATAAAGTTGATGCTGGGAAAGTCTTTTCATGGAAGATTTTAGTCAATGTATCATACTGAACATTAATTTTAAAGAGTTTTTCAAAGAGGTTTATTGGATTTTTCAAAATTGTTTGTTCCAAGCAGTCTCAAAATTCTTGCCTTTTCTAGCATCCAGAGACTTCCTGGTCCCTTTCCTTTGTGTACAGCAGTGGTCAAATAGGCTTTGTTTAGTAAACAGATGTTGTCTGATATGTTATATGAGAGTCATGGACCCCTTTCTGTCCTGACTGCTTTCTTGCAAACTTGAATATTTTCCTTTATACAGTTCCTATGCACATAATTCTGAGAAATAAAAATAAAAATATTAAAGTGGTTACATTCTTGGCTCTGGCTTGTTAGCAGCCAAAAATTTAACTTATTTCAATAAATACATAGTGATCATATACTAAATATTATACATTACAGTAATCATAATAACAAGTTATTCTCAAAACATAGCTGACCCCCTTAAAATATTCTAGCATAAATTGTCAGTTATGATCCAGATTTACACAGAGAATGGTCTTCAAAGAATTCCCAAAGGCTTAAGGGCCACACCTCAGATTTATAGCAGTGAAAACAGAAATGAATATGTTCACTTGGGGTGGGAGGACCAAGCTATGATTAGTGATGAATGCCCCGCCAAGTTTCCAGAAACTGATTTATAAAACAGAATGCTGATTCATTAAATTAAATTGGAGATGAATCTGGTAAGATAACCGACATCCATCATTTGAACAGGGCACTCCCTCTTAATGAATAAGTCTATCAGAGACTAAATTGCAGATCAAAAGAACTCTCCACAGAGGGAATTAGTGAGAAAGGAAGCTGGTATATAAGGAACCTTCCCTCCAACTAAGTTTGCTAAATTTGTTCCTCATTCTAAAGGTTTTGTAAAGAGGTTTGGCATCTGACAATGGAATGATGTTGCCCTTGGGCAGTGTTTGTCCTTCAGGTAACTTTTGTCTCTTAGCTTTTCAAACACATTCTTTTTTTAGAAGATAAACACTTAGGTCATAGTTAATATGTGCTTATTAAATTTATTCTGAAGTTCCTTTAGGATATAAAATAGAGAATCTAGTTTTTGAAATATCTGAGAATTACCTTAAACTCATCAGTTGTCCTCATATAAACTTTAGTACCATGTTTTTTAATCTAATGGAAGAAAAGCCCATGACATGTTAAAAAAAAAATGGCATGGATTCTAATGGAACACTTCAAGGACTGCATTATTTAAAAGCCCTTCTCTGAAAATTCTGTTATAAAGGGAAACAAAACATATTCCTCCAAACCTCATATATAATTGGAATCATGACTTACCACATTAGCTGTTTCTCTTATCTTTTCTGGACTTGAGACGTAATTTGACCATTACAGGTCTTTGATCAGTAGAAACAAGGTATTGATAATGGATAGGTTTTTGATCTTGTTGCAAAAATCTACTTAATGAAACAAGTGTTTATTTTGTCTTACAGCTCTAGGGCACAGTCTGTTATGGCAGAGAAGACAGGGCAGCACAGCTGTAAGGTAGCTGGTCACATTGCATCCACGGTCAGAAATCAAACAGTGATAAATATTGTTATTCAGATTTCTCTTTATTTAGCCAAGACCACAGCTAATGTAATGGTGCTGTCAACATTAAAGGTGAATTATCTGAGCTGTGAAAATCCTACCACCAGGGCTACCTGGAGGCTTGTCTCCTAGGGTGACTGTAGATCCTGGCAAGGTGACAATATTAAACACTACAGATGGCATAAAACAACAAATGTTTATGTCTTTGATAATTCACATAAGCTCTGGGCTACCTGAATATGTGAAATTCTCTACAGTGAATGGTTTCCCTTAGAAAAACTCTATTGCAATCTATTACAATAATTTTATCCAATAAAATTGACTAAAATATTGTGTTTTCATGGTTTCTATGTAAACAATGGCAAAGAACTCTCACTATATTTAATGTGAATGTATTCATGTTGGTTTTCCTGAGAACTTCTTTCAACGTTCTTCCAAGTTCTTGGTATACAAAATGTCACTTTCAGGCTTCACATAAATTGTCCCTGAACCATTCCTATTAGCTCATAACAGCTATCTTCTGCATAAAAACAAGAGAAAAACTTCTGGCACTGGGTCAAGTTCTTTTACTAGCTGGAGTACTTTACAACTTAGAGAAAACTGGAACATTATCCATGACTCTCTTGTATATCTCATTGCATGCTTTCTTGTAATGACACATTCTGCTTGCTTGTCAAGTATTTGCCCAGGCAGCTTATGTGCAAGAAGAAATGAGTAGATCTGTTTCAGTTTAAGCTATAGGAGCTTCCAAAGATGTTAAAACAAAAGTAACAATGACATCAGGTTGATATGTAAGAGGCACTGTTAAAAAAAAAAATTCAAGTGAGATTTTGTTTTAATTCATTCTAAAATATAAGACCACTATGCTTTATAGTTGGCAAGTTCTTCAAAGACAGTACTGTGGTTTGGCCCAGCTTTAGAGTTGTATGACATATTTGATTTCTATGTTTCTTTATTACTAGCCGTGACTTCAGGAAAGTGCCTTATTCCTTTACCAATACACTAGTTTTCTTTTTTTTTTACTGTAAATATCAAGTGTTTTCTTGTAATTATAATGATGATTAAATTTTATGATGTGTATGATACTAGAATAATACCTGACAGAATAATAAAACCAATAATGGGAGCTAATATTAGAAAGGAAAAAATACAATTTGCTAGTAGCAGAAATAATTTTACATGTGAGAGAACTCATAAACATTTTTCTGTCTTAAGACAACTCTAGCTATCCTGAAGAACAATTTTGAAAGAGGGAGACATCTGGGGGACTTGTATCCAAACCATTGTATCCTGAAAACAGTTTGTGAATTTCCATCTACCATTGCAATTGAGAAATTTCTATCATTAAGAAGAATATGGTTTCATAACAGTGTAAAGGGGACTAAATGCTTATTGATATCCCTTTTTATTTATTTTTTTTTTGGATAAGGTCTCACTGTGTAATCTTGACTAACTGGTCTGGAACTTGCTATGTAGCCCACACTGGTCAAAAACTCAGATTCACATTCCTCTACCTCTTTAGTGCTGTTACTTAAGGCATATACCAACATCCCTAGTCCCACTAATAAATTAATAAAATAATAATACATTTCTGTTCATCTAGGATTAATCTGTGGAAGCAGCATGATATATAAGTATGATGATTTTAATGATCCTATACAATAACGTCATATATCTAAATACTTGGTCCCTAGTTGGTGGAATGCTTGAAAGGATAAGAGTTGTGGCCTAATACAAAGTGATGTGCTACTTAGGATTTGGTTTAAGCTTCAAACGTCTCGTTCTATTCTCTCTTCCTTCTGCTTGAGGTTAGAAATGTGAGCTTTCAGTGGTTCCTGCCACTCCACTGTCATTGACTCCAACCCTTTGAAATTGCAAACCCAACTAAATGGTTTCTTTTATAAACTGTCTTGGTTTTATCACAGCTATAGAAAAATAACCAAGATAATATGTAGTATGAAGTTTATGGCCTGGATTAGCCCCAAGGTCTGGACCATCAGTCTCAAAGTCCCATTGAAACACAGAAGAAGTATTATTTTTATGCTGATCGATCTATGGCTCAGACATATTGTTAGCTAGTGCTTTCATCTTATCTCAATATATTTCCATTAATCTGTTAAGCCATGTGGCTTGGTACCTTTTCGCAGAGCAGCATTTCAGCTTCTTTTCTCTGCTTCAACTAGCATTTCATCTGGCATCTGTCTCCCTGGCACCTCTGCTCTATTCTTCCTGTTCCTAGAGTTTTCTTAGTCTGGTAGCCCCACCCACACTTCCTGTCTGCCTTCTGGCCAATTGGCTTTTTATTAAATCAGTAGAAGGGACAGATATTTGCAACGTACTGGAACATAGTCCCACTACAATAATATGTATACATATAAGCACAGAATAGTTGTTTATCTAGATAAAATTTTCTGAATGGGAATTTAAATAGGTTTTGTGGTTGTTTAAGGTGTATGCAATTGTCTCAGGATTTAATAATGGATGCTCAGGCTATAGGCTCACTTAGCAAACCTCTAATGTATATCAGTTACTTTTTATTATGTTTTTTATTTATTAAAATGGTCTCTTTAGCCCTCAGCCTCTCTGGGAGGGGTTGGGAGGGGGAGGGGAGGGCGAGTAGGGTCATACATTGATGGAGATGACATTTTTCTAATGAAAATAAAATAGAATAAAAATTCTCTTTATCCATGTATCCCCCTGCTCCCCCTCCCTTCCCTCCTCCCAATCCCTCCAGTCAGCCTTCAGCCTCGCCCCTCCCCATCCACCCATTCCCTCCCACAAAAAGGCAAGAAGTCCCAAGGTAGGTCAGCTCAGCATGGCACATCCACTCCAGGAAAGTCTGATTTCTTCATCCAAAAATAAAGACTGGGTTAGGTGTTCCTCTGCAGGGAATGGGCTCCAAGTTGTCTGCCCATGCACAGGAACACAGTCTGATCCCACCCTCTAGGTTCCACATACTGCCCATGCCACTCGATAGTTGTCTACCTTTGGTGAGCCTAGCTCCTTTTCCCGATGGATCTTCAATGGTTATTCTTGATTCAGAGAGCCCCCCCAAAGCTCCAGCCAGCCATCACTGTGGGAATTATCCTCATAATCCTTATCCTCTTGTTCGTACAGACTCAGTTACTTTTACCAAAATGCAGGAAAGTAGAGTCTTAAAAGACTTTAAGATTCCCCCTCCTACAAGGACAGTTAATGTTAGAACTGTTTGAGTAGAATCAGGTCCAGTAAAATCAGCATTATTAAAGCAGTAATATCACTTAGTCTAACTGTGTGTGTGTGTGTGTGTGTGTGTGTGTGTGTGTGTGTGTGTGCACGCGCGCACGCATGCATGTGTATATTTTCAATATATTTACATTTCCAAGTGCTAAGAACTTTAAATTTTTCTATAACCAACTTATTATTCACATATGCTTACTTGTGAATTTTTCAGAGAAGACTAAAGTAAGTAGTACAACCTGTGTACCATGTAATTATTCAGAGTGGTGGCTATTGTGATTGAACTGTCCCAGACAGAATATGCGTGTCTCATTTGTCTACCACAATTGTGCTTTTCTTACTTCTACTATCTTCTGAAAAATAGTTTTCAGGTTTTTTCTTATTAACATAATTATCACAATTCTTAAGGAATTTGACAAAAGTTGTGCAATCTGATTTAAATAAAAATGAATTATGTACATGCATTTGATAGGGACAAGTTTGATACATATATTTTACAACATTCATCTGTTCCATAAATGGAGTCTTGGATACTAGTTTGAGAACTATAATATTAAGAAAATTTTCAGCACAAAGGTTGGAAAGTGGGCACAAAATTCACCTCTAGCTGAAAAGTTATTCACAAATGATATCAACAAGACTCTAGGACAATACACATGTTCGGGAATAATTGGACATCCAAATTAAATTCCTTGTTTTTAGTGTCTTTGTTTCATTTGTTTCTGTGTTTTAAGAGAGAATAAGAATATGAAGGTAGAAAGAAGGGAGATCTAGGAAAATTTGGAGATGGGAAAGAATATGGAAAATATACTATATAAAATTCTGAAAAAAATAAGAATAAAATAACAAATATTTGTTTTGCTCACATGTTGGTGGAGTTATAAAAATGTTACTTTTGTGTTGCTTTTTCATTTGACAGCATCCAAAAACTATATTTTAAGCTTAAAATAAAAAAAAAAACATGCAAGGTAATCAATTCCACATAGTTCAATAACATCAATTTAAGACCTGATGTAGTGAACTAAGTAAAAAAAAAATAGTTGGGGTTCTACTTGAATTTATCGACATGGGAAAGGAGCCTTTGAACAAGACCCTGGTTTTGCAGGCTCTGAGAACAACAATTGACCAATAAGACCTTGAGAAACTAAAAAGCTTCTAGATTGCAAAGGATACATCATCATTCAAGATAACAAGCTGCCTAAACAATGTGAAAATTACTTACCAGCTATACAAATGTCTATCTAAACTATAGAAAGAAATCAAAACGATAAACTTCAAGGAAATAAACAACTAAATTTTACTAATGGAGCTAAAACTAATAGAGAGTTTTCAAAAGATAAAGTTAAGTGGGTGAGAAACAGTTTTTGAAATGATCAACACGTTTAGACATTGGGTAAATTCAAATTAAAAGTACTTTGAGGTTTTGTTTTATCCCAGTCAGAAAGGTTAAGGTCAGTTGGTGAACATCTATATTGTTTTCATGTTCGGGCTATTGTGTGAAGAACAACAATAAGCATGGATGACTAAATGTTTCTATAGTAGGTGATGGATACAACTGGGTACATTCCCAAGAGTGGTAAGCTGGAACATGTGGTAGATCTATTTCTAACTTTTGGAGAAGGTGATAAAATATATTGCATAAAAGGATATGATGAAATATACTAATTTCCACAGTGGTTTCAGCAGTTTGCAGTTCCACCAGCGGTGAATAAATATTCTTTCCCTACGTCTATATCAGCATTTGTCATCATTTGAACTGATGAATGGATAACGAAAATGTGGTACATTTACACAATGGAATATTGTTCGACTATTAAGAAAATGAAATTTTAAAAAAATCCAAGCAATTGGATGGAGCTGGAAACAGTCTAAATGAGGTAACCCAGACATAGAAAGGCAAATGTATCATATTTTCTACCAGTCTTTTTAAAAAGGAATTATATTCAAAATTGCCTAAATTAAATTTCAATGTAATCCACGGAATCTTACTTCTTCTTAAAGTATAACCTTAAAACATAAAACACTGTAGTCACTTTTGAAAATACTAAGTATATGTCACAAAAAGGAAGGGACAATCTGAAGTCAACTAGCTGTTGTGGAGATCTAGAACTGTAGTGAAAGCTTAGCCACCAAAGGAATTACAATATCAAAAAAAAAAAAAAAAGTTTGGTTTTCAGATATTTTAAGCATTCAGACACAGTGAGAGGGGGTAGGGCAAGGAAGAGGTGGGAGGTTTTGTAGCTAAATTCAGGTGTCTAGGAAGAAATGTAAAACATATATTCATTCCTATTTTCCTTGTAATTGCAGAACGATTATAAATTGTATCTTAGAAACAGCCTCAAATATAATGTAGTTTATCAAGATGGATCATTTGCAAATTACCTAGACATAGATACCTATCAATTTATATATATATATATGCATATATTATTCTGTTTGGCTTTAAAATAATTTTTTAGCAACGTTTAACAAATACAATGTACCCAAGTATTTATATCTGAACTAATATAATTTGGTTGCCTAACCTAGTAAGAACAGATGAGTCATTTTTTAAAGACTTTAAAACCTTAGCTGAAAATTAGACACCTATCTTAGCAATGACATATTATGTGCAAAAAAAATGAACTGGGCATTTGAAGCTTAGCCCTTCTCAGTTTCTCTTGAAATGATGTTGCCAGGAATTGGCATAACATTGAATTCGCTGATAAGAAAAGCAATAAATTTTCATAAAATAAATGCATCTAAATTTAAAATATATTTAATATTTCAAATAACAAAGGAGAAAACTTCCTCAAAGGTTTAAAACTAATATGAAACCTTAAAGAAAATGTCAACTAAAGGCAAAAATCAAATAATAAACCAAATCTCAGTGTCTATACTCATATTTAGTTATCTGATTGTAGTTACATCACAACTAAAATAATGTGTTCCTTGTTTTTATATGTATAAAATGGTACCTTTTGCCTTTTTGGCCTCCAACCTGTGAAAAATTGATAACATATCTTGTAGAGGAGACTAAATCACATCTGCTCTTGTTTGCTTCAAAGCCTCTACCATTCCCAGGGTGTTCTGTTGTTCTTTCTCTCTCTCTCTCTCTCTCTCTCTCTCTCTCTCTCTCTCTCTCTCTCTCTCTCTCTCTCTCTCTCTCTCCATATGCTTGTAAATCAAGATGTTAGATCTCAGATACTTTACCAACACTATGTGTGGGTGCCTGCTACCATGCTACCCCACAAGATGGTCACGAACATCTGTAATAGTGAGATCCAAATTAAATACTTTGTTTTATAAAATGCATCAGCACTGGCATTTTGGCTCAGCAGCAGAAAAGTAACTAAGACAGAACATGGTACCAGAGAGTGGTATATTGCTGTGACAGGTTTGATCATGATGATTTTTAGAACAATGAGAACTTCGGAACTTTGGACTGGGAAAATGGTTTAATGCTATAAGCAGGGTTTAATTGGCTATCCTAGTAGATACTTGGAAGACAGTACTGCCAAGAGCAATGTGGACTATGGAGGACAGCTCAAGAGGGAAATGATATTAGCAATTGGGCTAGAGGCCATTCTTGTGATATTTTTGCTTTTGCCCTTGTCCAAATATTCCTGAGGATAAATTGATGATCAGGACTAATTTTGTTGGCAGAGAATATTTCACGACAGCCTAATATTGACTCTGACACTTGGTGCAGATTTACAGGTTTTTTTTTTTTTAAAGATCAAGTTGAGGAAAAAGAAATAATATATATATATATATATATATATATATATATATAGTTAAGGAAGAAAATGTGCACCAAGAAATTTGATGTTTAGCTCAAGTCTTATGCTGATAGAGATCAAGGAGAGGCCTCATAAAAAAAAATTGAATAAGAGAGTGGTACCCTCGGGGCAAGCTCCCACCCTCCTAATTTTAAAACTTGTGAAAGAAAAATGCATTACTGATTTTCTGGTCCTAAAAAGCAGCAACATATAAAAGATTATTGAAATTTAATTCAAGGAGGGGTCCAAATTATTTCCTAAGATGGAAACCAAACTTGAAATCTTGATACAAATGCTTCGGTTTTAGAGTCATGAAAAATATAAGAATAAAGGGGTTGTAGAATGTTTATGATTAAGTAAAGCTGCTGAGGTCAGGCATGTGACAGAGCCGTGTCTGTATGAAGACCCTGAGCGAGCCTTGCATGCAGCTATGAAAATGTAGGCTGAATTACACTGAAGACCCTAGGATACCTGAGATGTTAAAACCATGGATATATGCCAGGAAGAGATATAGGAAAGTAGGAAAGTGTTTTGCAATCAGCAAAGCTGAAAGAATGAGGCCATATAAGACCTTGGCATGAGACACCAACCTACAGAATTTAGAATTCACCAAACTAGATTTTAGCCTTGATTTGGTCTGGTATTTCTTCACTGTGCCCTCATTCCTCAATTTTGGAAGGGCAAAATATATTTTATTTCATTGTATGTTATAAGTATGCATTTTGATTATGCAAGGGGTTATAATTGAATGGTTACCTTGAGTCAGAAGAGACAAAATTTGGACTTTTCAGATATGTTGAGACTGAGTAATGTTGATTTTTGAAACTGGACTAAGTTCAGTCTGCATTATGGCATGCTCACAAGTCTATGGTGTCCTGGGAATGGAATGTGGTAGTTTGGATGAAAATGGTACACATAGGCTTTTATATATTTGAATACTTCATCCTCAGTTTGTAGAACTGTTTGGGAAGGATTAGGAGGTGTGGCTTTGTTGGAGAAAGCATATCACTGAAGAGTGTCCTTTGAGGTTTCAAAAGCTCATATCATTCCTAGTTTCTTTTTTTCCTACCTATTGTGAATCAGTATGTAGTTCTCAGTACTCTTCCAGCACTATGCTGCCTTCCTACTGCCATGCTTCCTGCTTTGGCTGTCATAGACTCTAAACATTGTTTTACAAATTGCCATCGTCATGGAGTTTTGACCTGGCAAAAGAAAACTCATCAAATATACTACTCTTTTTTTTGAGACTTCTTTAAATTTTTTCCTACCCCCTCACTTTCTGGATAGATGATGGAAATCACCAATGATTACTTTGTTGAATAAGACCTCTAAGGTGATCGTTTCTCCTTCATTTGTGAGGGCATGAGAAAAATACAGACACTGATACAATGATAACATGAATAATTTCAATACAACTTAGATTACAAAAATAATCATACAAGAAAGTCATAGGTTGCTATTTTTAGAAAACATATTAAAATTTGAGGTAAAATACCTGTACTTTGAAATAGCCTCTAAAAGCTATTTCAAGAGGCACTGTATATATGACATGTACAAGTGAGTCTAGTTGCCACTGGATTTTACAAGATATTATATTGATAAAACTCTGATGTTGAAACCAAATAAGTGAATATATACTTTAAATGTCCTCAAAAAGACATTGATATGTCATTTAATATGTTCTGATATGTATGTTTAGAATAAAATATATGTATTTAGTTTTAATTGCTTTTAGAGTTTAATAAAAAATTTCTTATAAATAAGCATATATTAGAGTATTATTAGTACATGAGTGGTGAGGCACTTTATCAGTGATATGAATTCTGACTAATACAACTTGTTATATTAAATTTAAAACTCATTGACAGTTATGATCAAGATACTTCATAAAAGATAGTAAGTTCATCATTCTAGCTCAGGTCATCTTCACATGTGTATGAGGAGGCTAGACGAAATTTTCAATTCCTCTGGAGCTGAAGTTACATGTAGCTAGGTGATACCAGATATGGTTTCTGGAAACCAAATTTGGTTTCCCTTGAAGAGCAGCAGGTTGTCATAATGGCAGAACCATCTCCCCCACACCTAAAACCTACTGATTCTAGCAGAAAAAAAATCTCTAGGTAAAAAAGAGATTATTCCTAAATATAGAAAGGTTAAGGAGAAAACAAAGACAAAAAACAATTAGAGAGACTTCGTTACTATTTTCCCTCTTGCTTCATTTTTGGGAAAAGATCTCAATGTGTGACTCATCTGTGGGTGTTTTGTAAACTTAAAGTCTACCCCAGAGAAATTAAAATCACATCTCTGGGGATAGAACATATACACTCTTAGTTGAGTAAACTCCCTAGGTGACTCTAATATCTAGTCACAGTTGAGAACTTCCAGCCCAACAGATGGGAAAATGAGAAATCTTAGATGATTATAATGAAGGACTTGAGAGGAAGAAGTTCTGTCTTCACTTAACTAGTTGTTCCTGGTAAGACTGGTGGGATAACAACATACAAATTACTAGAGCAAGCCTCACCAATGAAAGTGAGAGAACAGTGTTACAAGTTTTCCAAAGTTAAAATTTGCTATAGTATGTTGAACTGACTAAATCTAGCTACTAAATCTGATAGAATATTTCTTTTAGTTTGAATCTAAACTAATTCATCTTGAATTATAAAGTAAGCTACTTTTACTGGAACACACATTAAATAATATAGTATTGGAAATGATAATATGAGAAGTCAGCTTTGAAGTCAATATGTTGGTGGATGCATCATATTTATAGCTCATATCTCGTGATGTCATTAAATACAATATATTTATGTACTGCTTATTACGTGCTTGGTATGTTCTGTGTATAAAGGCTCCTCTCACTTATTCTAATTCTAAAACTGTACTCATTTCTTGGTGTCTAAGGAGAAAAACTACAGTTGGCAATAAAAAAAATGATGGATGATTTAGTGGCTATATTCAGCTGTAAGCAATTAATGCTGAGCTCAGCAGAATGTACTATAGGCAAAAATGCAAGTGATTTACTAGCTATCTAAAGCACATGAGATCTGTAATGCATGAAACCCTCAGGCTCATCACTTCCCTTCAGTAATGGGAAACAATTTTTGGTGAAAAATGATACATTTAATTTCAACTTTGTGTTGTAAAACAAAAAGCTAGCTAATTCTAATTTTATTGTATATATGTATATTACATTTGTACAGGGTCTGTGGATCTTTTTGGAAATACAAATTACCTCTTAAGATGAATGGAGAATAGAGGATGTTAGAAAAAGCATATATTGGTAGGCATTTATTATTGATTGTGTGTTTGTGCATGGTTCACAGGACCAAAATGAGAAACTAGTACTATGGAAGACCCATTATATTCTGATCGACTTTCAACTTTCTCGAAAACTGGGTCTAATAATCTATCACTCCTTAAGGGATATATCCATAGTCACATATGGATAATGCAAAAAAAAAAAAAGTCCTGACTTCCAAAAGAAAAAAAAGAAAAATACCTGCAGAAAAAATAGTAAGAGGTATAATGCCCCCATAAAACTGATACAGAATATCATCATAAAAGACCACCAACACAAATCCCAACTCTGCTAACGATTAGTAGTTTGAACACTAGAAACTTTCAGTCTTATTATATAATTCTATAAAATCCTGACTCTTTTTGCTGCTTCGGTGTGAAAGATAAATAAAACCTCTTTCTTAACACTTTGAAAATGAAGTCTGTAGTTCAGAATAAATGTTAAACAATAATAATGATGATGGAATAGCTGATACTATGACAATTTTAAATGAAGAAGAGTAACTTTCTAATTACTGGCTACATTTTATTCTTTGTAAGTGTAATTAGAAACAGACTATGTTCCCTTAATTAGAAAGTTAATTAGATTGTGACCTCTTTTCCTGCCTTATTGTCTTTGACTGCAGGCTGGGAGTAAATTACAAATCCCATGACCTCTGCGTCTATAGCCCCTCTAAAGCCAGATTGGTTAAAAACAAATCGGACCATAAGCAACAGTAGTAGGACTTAAAATTCAACTTGGGACTTCCTGGGATAGAGAGAGTTCTATTAGGAAAAGTATTTATACAGATAAATGAAGAAGACACTTTTCTGGCTCAAATCTAGGCAGGGAACACACTAAATTATACTCTTTGGAATGTTGGTTCTTTTGTTCAGTGACTCTTATACTTTAGTATGTATGAAACATTTTTTAGTATAAATAGGTCTCTCCTTCACATATAAAATTCTAGTTAGTCTTAGAGTTTCTAAATAACACTAGGCAAGTTTCTTTATTGTATGGTAGCTTAGATTGCTGATATGAGCTCTGGAACTGTCCAAATAAATGAATACATTTGATGTTCCCAATTGATACAATGTCTATAATTTAGACTATCTTATATTTAGAACATATGACAGACAATGTGCATTACTTATTTTGTGCTAGACTACAGAGGTGAAGTTGTCATTAATAATTTCTGAAATTATACCCCTATAATCACCTTCACTTAATGTTAAAGCTATACCAGAAGTTTTGCTACTTCATAGTGATTTTTAAATGAGTTGTAAGCACGGTTAGCATTTTTTGAAATGTTTTTTAGAGTTAATAGAAAAATTACAGGAATGAGTTTCTGTTCTTGGGTTCTAATGGCTCTCTCAGAGGAGGGGGTGAGAAGATACAAAATCAAGGACACAGACCCTGAGAGTCAGTTGAAAAGCAAAAAACTAACTCATTTATTCAACAATGGGGAGAGTCTTATATATCCTCCTAGCAACCTGGCTGTGTCACAATCTGCTGACATTGACTGGTCATACCTCATTGGTTAGACATAATCAGAAGGTATGACAGCATCTGTTTGTGGGCAGATTCTGAGTGATCAGGAACATTAGACAGAGGCTGTTACTAGGCCCTCAGGCAGACTCCAGGTTGGCTCATAAGGAAGTACACTATGTGCATTCCTTAGCAACTGGTTTGGGCCAATTTCCTCAGCCCTATGAGCCTGTCCTACTACAAGTTTCTACTGTTGTAATTACTCATTTCCCTGTGTAAAATGTAGAGACATTCCTCCCTACTGCAGTAAAAGCATATACAAATATAGTAAGGCATTACTTTTTAAGTGAGAAATGGTTCTATTAACTTTATTATTCATTCTAGAAGCTCCTTAATGTCTTTACTCCTATTAGCCTAATTAGTTGAATCATTTTTCTAATATCATGTTTGCCTCAGGTAAAAGTTCCATGTAAAATACTATTGGACCTTTTTTAAAGATTTGTAATTTAATAGTCTGAATATTTTGTATTTTTATCCTAAAGAAAAATTTGCTCTGCAAATTTCCTACATTGTAATCTAGAATCAAAGCTCATCAAAGCAAAGATTACCCCTCTATCACCTCTAATGAGTAGCATTTTCATAAGGAAAATGATAATGTTTGTACAAGAAGAGATTGAATTAGGATAGGCTACAACACTAACCCTGTTTCATACTCAAATTCATGTTTGAACTTGTGAAGTATTTTATACAAAGAGAGCTCTTCAAAAACACTTAAAGAAATGTGCTGAAACAATTTTAAACATCATAGAAGAAAGGTAGATGTCCCAAGGAACCAAACAGCATTAGTAAATGAAACTGTAGCATCTCAATTGTTCTATATGTAAATGATATGCAGAGCAAAAACAAAAGAGGAAATGATTTTATGCTTACATTCTCAATAACAATTTTCAAGGGAAATAATAACTGCCTTATTTGATGATACAAATTATATTTTGTCTAGAGAAGTAAGAGCTCTAGAGCAGGCAAAAACATTTTGTCTATAGCACATTAGCATATTGGGGAATTTGAAAACAACTCATTGCTGTATTCTCATTCAGTGTAATTTAAAGTAAGATTATCTTAAATATATACTGTTAATACTGAGTGAAACAAAGAACTCTAATCTTTTCAATGTTGTTTACAAAACATTTCTCACTACATGTGTGTACTTTCATCAATGTTATTTGTATTTGTGTGCTCCTATAGTTTTAACTTACTAGATGTGCTAAGAATATATGGGAATATATATATATATTAACTTGATGGCATAATTTCTGTATTCTACAGGAAACCATAAGTGAGTGTCATTTAAAACCAGAATCAGCAGCAAGCATTCTACTTTGGAGTTGGTTTGGGGATCAGTGGTTAGTTGGATCTAGCATTGACTAGTTCAGTTAGGGTAAGGATATTTTGCAACACATGCTAACTTTTAAAATGTTAATTTAATTCTTCCAAAATATCCTAATAAAGCCTTACCTGTTCAAAAGTTTATGGAAAATTTATTTGCTAAAGGTCCACATGTTATATGCCGTGCCAAGACTGGGCCAGTAGTTGATGGACTCATTAACTGCATTTTTGGCTGTCATATCTAGTCACAAAAGACAGAAAAGACCAACAGAAAGTATTTAATATATGGACTATGGAGATGGCTCAGTGTGTGAGACCACTTGCTGTGCAAACCTGGGACCTGAGTTAAAATTTCTAGTACCGTATACAATTAGGCAAGTTTATGCATTCCTATAAGCATTGCATTGGGGAAAATATAAAATGCAGATTCCAACAACATGCTGACTAGCCAGTCTATGCAAAATGGTATGTTTCTGCTTAAGAAAAAGACCCTGTCTTGGGGAAATAATGTAGAGAGCAGTACAGGAAGACACCAAATGTCTTCTCATGTCTACATGCTCACTCAGGTGAATGTACCACCCATATTTATACTACATACAACACACATAAAAATAATTTTGCAATATAATATCAAGGGGCGATGAGTGCCATGATAAAACCACAAATCAAGATAAATGAGTAAGAGAGAACAGTAAAAATCCTTTATTAGTGAAGTTCATCAAAGCATAATTTTATCACTTTTTAAAAAAATCATTTTAAGTTTGATGAGCTTGCCTTTGTAGCATGACAAATAAACAATTAAGAAAAATTTAAAGTTTTCAGTATGGTGGGATAAACTGAGGTAAAGCATATGTAAAATACATTGTAAAGAATTTGACACAAGGTAGGTGTTCAGTAAATGATGATCTCTAGTCAGTTGCAATTTCCAATAGCAACACTGTCAACTTTGATGTCTTTTCATAAGTACCTGACTCATATGCATATTTGAGAAATAAATCTGAGGTAAGAATACTTAGTTCATTAAAGTTCATCAAAAAGGATCTACCAGTTAAAAAAAAAGAATAAGAAAGACTTCTGCATATTGTTTTAAAAGAAGTCTGAGCTCTATTTCTTTCATGAGATAATTATTATGATTATTGCAGTAGTTTATGCACCCTAGATTATTGATAGAGAAAATATGTGTGATAATAGCTACTAAAAATAATACCAGCTGCCAACATTAACTAGTGCCTATTTATGTATAATACTATACTAATTGCTTTAAATTCACTACTGCTTTTCATTCTCTCACTAATTCTAAAATGAAGATATTAAAATGTTGTTTAAAGTCATATATCCAGGATCATCTAGACCCTATCAGATATAGGCTTGGTCCTTGGAAGAATATGGAAACAATTATTATGCCATTATTCATTAAATTTGCAATAAAATATTTTCAAAAAGGAAACTTACAGCATTTAAACTTCTATATAGTTCACTGAACATTATGTAATTAATAATTAAAGTCTTGTCCCCTACTCCAAAGCCTGAATATGTGTGTTTATGTAATTGATTCAATAAGAAATGTTTCAGAATCCTTCTGTGGTCTAAATGTGTCCTTTCCCCTGAAAAAGATTCATATACTGAAATTTACTTGCCAATGTGATAGTATTAAGAGGTACAGTCTTTAGGTGATCATTAAGTAATGAAAGAGGTTGAAGGAACTCTCTAGTCCATTCTGTCCTTTCTGCCATGTCATGACACAGTGTTTAAGGTGCTACATGGGAGCTCATACATCTAATCAGAAACCAAACTTCTCAGTGCCTTCATTTTGAACTTGCCAGCTTCTAACGTAATGAGAAATAAATTTCATGGTTTATAAATTATCTAGCATCTAGAATTTTGTTGTGAAAGTAAAACTGGGCCAAGACAAACAACAAATAACAAACATACAAATAAGAGTTCAGAAAACACATTTTTGTACATGGAACATTTGCAATTAATAATTCCTGGGATTCTGGCACCAAGAATACAAAAAATTTACTCTGACTTGAACTTTTTATTTATTATTTGAAATTTAAATATAATTACATCTTTTCTCTTTTCCTCCATCTATCCCTTCTCATATATACCCCCTCTCAAATTTATATAGTCCATGTCTTCCTTTTATGTTGTTGTTATTACAGATGATGCCAACAGACATGTTAACCTAGAAGGGGGAAATCTCACATCATCCCTGTCCTAGAAAAAAAAACTACAGGAAAATCAGAAATGTTTATAATAGGAGAAAATTATCCTCTCGACTGTAGTAAGAAGTTTCTGGCCCAGACATTCGGGCCTAGCCTCAAGGTTGGGACCCGCAGACCCGCAGTTCCACAGAGACAAGAGACACACAGGCGCTTACATTAATTTTAGGCTGATGCTTAAGGCCTAGACATATAACTTGCTAACTCTTTACCCTTAATCTAACCCATGACTCTTATCCTGTTCAGCCATGTAGCTCGGTATCTTTTCTCAGAGCAGCATAGTTGTCCTCTGCTTCTTCTAGCTTTTCTCTGGCATTTTGCTCTGTTCTTCCTGTTCCCAGAGTTTTCCTAGTCTGGTAGCTCCGCCCACACTTCCTATCTACCTTTGGCCAATTAGTGCTTTTTATTAAACTCATAGACGGGAGAATTATTTATGATGTAACATCATAAATCCACTACATTCCACCAAAAAGTTCTCTAATTATACAATATCAACTTGTCAGCCCTGAAATCATATACTGTGACTTTTGAAACAGCATCCAGATATCATATTGTATACTGTGATCAGAAAGTCCCATATAAACTCATTCATACAATTTTAATTATTCACACAGAACTGTTCAAAATATGGAGATTTTATAATTTGGGTGTGTTTGAAAACCTGAATACCCCATTAATACAGCTCTTAATACAAATTATTGACCATGCAAATAAATTAGGTTGCAAATTCATTACAAATTTAATGGCCTTTTTCATTTTTAGTGCAGTTCACTAAGGTCTAGCCCTATTACTTGTAAATTCAATGACTGAATATCCCTGCCTTTGCAACTGAACAATGATACCACATGATAGTTATCATTTTATTTAATTTGACCTTGAGAAAATTGTATCATTAAAAGACACTATAAATTTTAATGATCTTGTAATTATTATATCTGACAAGAGCTCCCAAGACACACTGAAAAATTTAGGAAAGAAACAGTACAATTGGGCAGGTTCACTTTCTATATGTTTTTATATCTTTTTATCAGTGACTCTTATCTTTTGATATATTCAGTGGATATTCTTGTAGATGACTTAGAATTCATTTTTATAAAGAATTGGAAGGGACTTAAAATAATGAATCTCAACCATCATTCTCTCTGCCCAAATCTCTGTTCTAATGTTCAATGCTCAATGCAATGTATAGCATGAAGTTGGCATTTATTTAGTAGTGTTATTTAAAACAAAGAATTAATAAATATATCAAGCAGAGAGCAAGCAAAGAACAGAAAGTTGAGCTGAACTTCCTATTGTTTGTTTGAAGTTTAAAGACTAAAGAAGTAGCTAGATAAAACTACTCGATATAAACATAATAGTGAATATTTAATGATTTATGTTTTTGACTAATATTTATCTTTTTATTGCATTTTATTTTTAGGATACATATATGTGTGTTCACTCAGCCTGCAAGAAAAGGTCTGAACTGTTTTGTTAAGAATACTGTCGACTAGCAGCAACATGGTAGTCATCAGGAGATGCTTTGGGGTGGGACTAGTAGTTGAGACAAGATTTGTGAGCACTGTGGCCCAACAGAATTAAGAGTCTAAATTTGGACTCTGACTTAGAACAACTCTATTTCAAACAAAAATTAATGCAGTTAACAGTATACTTTACGTAAACCCCTCTATCATAAAATTTCATCTACTTTACAAAGGATATAACACTAACTGCCATTCCATATGTAACTAGGTCTCTCTGTCAATTATTTTGAATTATTTGAGGATTATTCATCTAGTTGAACTTAAAAAAGAGAAAAAGTTGTGATGTGGAAGACACTGCATAAGTGCCATAAGAATTTAATCTCAATGGAAATAGTTAAGGTTCTTTGAGCAGAGCAAAGTAGGAGTCAGAGCATCGTGGGTAGAGCTACCATTGTTTCATTGGCAGCTTCCTTGTGGCAATGTGATAGAAACTATTTTGAGATTGAGAGTGGTGAATTAAATCAGGAGAGGCAGATGACAGCAACGTCTAAAGGCTACATTTCAAAAAAAGCTAGTCATGATTAATTTTAGAAAATTACTAATGAAAGATATTAGACACAACTAATAGGCATGGCTTAGTCACAGATTAGGTAATGAGTGCAATTATCTAGATCAGAGTAAAAGATTATTCAACATCTAGGAATACGGTCATTGCCAAGGCAAAGAGACAACTAAATAAGTAAGTGTGAGAAAAAAAATGGAAGGGTATTTTTATTAAGTTATAATTTTTAGTTTCTGCATAAGTTCTATTTTGTAACCTCCCAGTTGTTCATAGCCAGGAGCAGAAATATCCTGACCTGGAGGATACTAATTAAGAATGAGGGTATGCAGATAACTGTTGTGGTCTCCTCATTGAGTAGATGGCTTAATATTAGTTATGAGACATAGGGTCCAAATGCTAAATTGATAAACCTATCTTCTTATCCAAACCTCCCAAATTATATTGTATGTTGTATTACAGAGAATGGTCTCACATTTTTTCAGTTATTTTTGCTTGCATTATTCATAACTTCCTGTATCTACAACTTTTGCTCTAGTTCTCATCACAGGACTAACTTACCAGTTTCCCTCCTAATCATGTCTACCAATTTACATATTTCTCCATGACTTATAGCAAAAATATATTTGCTATATTTCATTTGCTATATTACATGACCCAAAACAACAGCACATAGACAGCAATAAATTTTACTCCCAACAGATATAGTAAGAACTCCCTCTTTGATTATGGGTAGTTGCAGTAGTTTCTGTAACAAGAGGTTTCTAGCCCAGACTTCCCCACAGTTTGGACCTGCCTACAACCACTTTTCCCCCAAAAATGACTCAGTTGTTTATACCAATTTCATGCTGTTTGGCCTAAGGCTCAGGCATATTGCTAGCTAGCTCTTTTATTGTAATTCAACCCATTTCCATTAATCTGTCCTGCCACTTGGCCTGTGGCTCACTTGTGTTACCTTACATGCTGACTCATGGGTTGCTGGCTCACATCTCTCTTGACTCCACCCACCTTCTCCTATCTGTGCTCTGATTTCCCCCACCTATTAACAGTGCCTGCTATGGCCAAACAGTCCTTTATTCGCAGCACATAGAAAGACATTCCCACATCAAGTTTCTACTCCCACTAGTGTTACTTACTAAACTCTGATTATAGCTTTATGGGGCTTTTCCATCCTCACTTTTAAAATCTCTTCCATATTCCACCTACAATCATATTCCAAAGGCCTCCAAATTGTGTGGCTGAGTGTAATCACAATGACTACTTATGGTAAAAGTGTCCCCTATTACTACCAAACTGTTGTAACTTTGATACTTTGAGTAATTTACAAAGTAAAAGAAAGGCTTACTTTAGTTCATTGTTTCAGATGCTTAGTCCATCATGCTCCAGTGTCATGGTAGAACAGAGTGAAAATAGTGAAAAGGAGAATGCCAGCATTACTCTATTTTGTTGTGTGTTTTTCATCTCTTCTTTTCTAGGCTCCCCTCTCCATGAATGATGTCAGTCAGATAATCTCCCTCACCCTTATTCTTCTGATAATACCCTCATAGACACACCTAGTGTGCCTAAACAATCTCCTAGGTTATTTTTGAATTCAGACAAGACAAGTTAATAGTAATGTCTAAATGTCACAAAAGAATTTTTCCAATCTTCTCCAATTCACAAGGTTAGAACTTATTTTTTTATTTTGGATTAAGCTCTTTGCTCAAGACCTTGTATCTCATATTAAAGATGCTCATTTTTTTAAATTTAATTTAAAAGCCATCCAAATAAAATCACAGCTTTATATGCTATAAAGAAAAAGCAATTTTTATAAAACGGAATTCATTTTAAGCTAATAAAAATAAGTGTTTTATTTATTTTTCTTAATTTTGATTTTTATTAAAAAATGTCCTTTTAATCCATGTTGAAATACGGACTGCTGTAGACTTATTTGCTGACAGAAATCAGCACATGATCACAGCTTCAGTGACTCACAACACATATACATCATTATTTCACTATTCAGTAAGTCAGAACACAGGTACATCTCACATATATAAAAATCAAGATTTGGGCAAAGTTGAATTCCAAGGACTATCTGGAATAGGAGTTTCTGTGCCTTTTCCAGATTCCGTAGGCTACCCATACTCTTTTGCTACTTACTCTCTTCTCTATATTCAAAGCCATCAGTGTCATATCTCTCTGACCCTTCTTCTTTCTTGGTATCTAGCTCTTTTGATCACAGCAGGAGAGATACTCTGCTTTTGAGGATTTATGTGATTAGATGGACTGAAGGAAGATAAGCACTCTAGTTTATTCTTAGTCATTAGTACTAATTACATAATGAAAACACTATTTCTCATATAAAGTAACATATTTATAGGTTGGAAGACATTCCTATATAAACATCTTTGGGAGACTATTAGCTTGTCTAGCTCAAATACATTTTCTGAACCAGTGGCAATAAATGAAAACCCAAAATCCAGTGGCAATAGCCATTTTGATGAAAAGTGAAACTGCCCAATTAGCAAAGAAATATGAAATACTATAGGTCATTGTGCTGACTAGTTTTATATCAACTTGATGCAAACTAGAGTCTGGGAAGAGGGAACCTCAGCTGATAAATTGGCCCAAGCAGATTGGCCTATGAACAAGATTATGGTGCATTTTTTTTTATTATTATTGATAGTTGAAAAGAAGGAACCTTAACTGATAAAATGTCCCCAACAGATTGACCTATGGATGTAGGGGGATTAGGTTGTTCCATTGTAAATAATTGTCCCTACCTATGAATTTAATAAAAAGCGCTGATTGGCCAAAGGCAGACAGGAAGTGTGTACGGGGCTACCAGACTAAGACAACTCTAGGAAAAGACAGAACAGAGCAGAATGCCAGAGAGAAGCCAGAAGATGCAGAGGACAACTATGCTGCTCTGAGAAAAGGTACTGAGCCACATGGCTGAACAGGATAAGAATCACAAGTTAGATTAAGGGTAAAGAGTTAGCAAGTTATATACCTGGGCCTAGGCCCTAAGCATCTGTGTCTCTCTGTGGGTCTGTGGGTCTGCGGGCCTAAACTTTGAGGCTAGGCCTGAAAGTCCAGGACAGAAACCTCATACACATATGGACAAGCTTGTGTTGTGTTTCTTAACTGATATTTGATGGGTCCAGTTCACTATGGTTATTGCCACCCCTGGGCTGGTCATCTTGAGTGCTACAAGAAAGCAAGTTCGGCAAACCAGGAGAAACAAGCATATAAGCAGCACTCTTCTATGGCCTCTGATTCAAGTTTTGCCTATAGTTGCCTACCTTGAATTTCTGTCCCAAATTTTCTGGGTATTGCAAGATATAACATGAAGTAAACCCTTTTCTTCCTCAGTTGCTTAAGGTCATAGTGTTCTATAATAGCAATGGAAACATAACTAAACATATATATTTCTATAAAATGTAAGGGTTTTGCTTTTATATGTGTAGTGATAAAGGAGTCTTAAGGAAATAAGATTCCTAAAACTTATTATATAATTTTATACATGAAAGTTTAGCCAATGTAACAATAAGAATAAAAAGATTTTACATTTTTATTCATCTATTTATTTTACATTCTCCCTCAGCCTCTTCCCTATCCTCCCTCCCAAGTCATTCTCCCTCATTCACATCCTTCCTCTCCCAAATCCTCTTCTCTTCTGCTTTCATCAAGTAAAGGTAATGTCTCCTATAAATATCAGTAAAACATGAAGTTGCAGTAAGACTGAGCACCTTCCTACATATTAACACTGGGCAAGGTGACCCAGTATGAGAAGTAGGGTCCCAAAAACTGGTAAAAGATTCAGAGAGAGCCCTTGTTCCCACAGTTAGGAGTTTCATAAAAGAAGGTCAAGTTACATAACAGTAACATATATGCAAAGTGCCTAGGTAAGTCTCATGCAGGCTCTCTGAGTATTGGTTCAGTCTCTTCAAGTCAATATGAGCCCAAGTTAGTTGATTGTGTGAGCCGTCCCTGTGGTGTCTTTGACCACTCTGGCTCCTACAATCCTTTCTCCTCTTCCTCTACAATATTCCTGAACTCTGCCTAATCTTTGGCTGTGAGTCTTTACATCTGTCTCTATCAGTTTCTTGATGACATCTCTCTGATGACAATAGGGCCAGGCACCAATCTGGTCACAAGAGAAGGCCAGTTCAGGCTATGTATCCTCTATTGCTAGGAGTCTAAGCTGGTGTCCTCCCTATAGAATCCTGGAAGATTCCCCTGCACCAGGCTCCAACTGAACCCCGAAATGCATCCCCTAGCAATTCTCCTCAGCACTCATCCTTCCCTTCCTCCTAACCTGATTGTTCATATTCCTGTCCCTAGTCCCTACCTTCCTCAGCCAACTCATTTCTATTTCCCTTTCACAAGGAGATCTGAGTGTTCCCCTATGAACTCTTCCTGTTACCTAGTCTCTCCTGAGTCTGTGGATCATAGCATAGTTGTAAATGTTTTAATTTAATGGACAAAAGGACTTCTGTTATTTTCTACTGTTCTCTGTAGACCGAGCTGTCCTTGAACTAAAAAGATGCTAGCCTATGCCTCCTCAGTGCTAGGATTATGGGTGTGCACAACCATGGTGGCTCTTAGTTTTTTTTATTATTATTATTATTTCCTTTTGACTTTTCTTTAATTCCTTTTCACAAGTTGAAAGCTTAGTTAAGTGTGGGTCTTTCTCTGAGGTCAACATTCCATTTATTGCACTTAGCAAGACGATTTTCTTTAATCTGTTTATACTTCTTGATGCTCCTTTTCTTATCAAACTGTACATTTTATCCTTTTCTTGCTCAGTTTTCTCCTTTTCATTATAGGTCTGCAAAAGACTGGCTACTAATAACCACACAGTACTGTCAACACTAGGCTGTTTTGAAATCTCCCTCTGCAAATATAATTAATCAAAAATTCTTCAATTTAGCTTCAAGCAGACTTTGCAGACAAGGGAAAAAACAGCCTCATTCTTCACCAAAATCTCACAAGAATGATCTCTAGGCCACATACTATTATTCTTCTCTAAAACCGCTTGAGCTCACAGTTCAAATCACACTTAGTGCCACTGTCTTACATGCTTCTTCTAGGATGGCTCATTTAACTTTGCTTATTATGTCAAATCACTTTTTTAGTCTAAAGTCTCAGAGCATTTTATATTCCTACAAACAACATTGTTAGTCCTACCACAGCAATACTGCAGTCCTGGTACCAACATCTGGTACCAACATCTGTCTTAGGTAGGTTTCCATTTCTATGAAGAGACACATGACCATGACAACTCATATATACATATGTGTGTGTGTGCGTGTGTGTGTGTGTGTGCGTGCATGTGTGTGTGTGTGTGTGTGTGTGTGTGTGTGTTTTAGTAAGTTCAGCATAATCCATTTTAATGAATTATTAGCTGAAGCAGGCCAGGCATTTAGGATTTCTAGAGAAGGGAACCCATATCTTGAATATTTATTTAACATTTTCTTTCCTGATTCATTTTCTGAAGGGCTGTTGATATTGTTGGCCCATGACCTAAAAGGAAGAATTACAGCTGAGTCCATATTCTCTCAGTATTCTTCAGTTTATATGTTTTCAGAAAAACTTTCCCTTATCAATAATTCTATAAGGTTTATTCTTCCAAGACAGTTGTCAACACAGAGCACTGTCTACACAAGGATCATGTTCAAATTTATGATTATACCAAATCTGGTTTTTGATTGTCATTATTTTGTATATATCTATTTGTATAACTATTATTAACTTTACTTTTATAACAATTTCATGCGTGTATATATTATATTCTGTTAATTATTTATGTATTTTTCTTAACTATTTTTTATAAAAAATTATCTTTTTATCCATATATCCCCTATTATCCTGCTCTTACCTCCTCCCAATACCTCCCAGTCAGTCTTCAGCCTGCCCCCTCCCTATCCACATTTCCCCTCTTCCAAAAAGGCAAGTTCCAAGGTGGATCAGCTCAGCATGGCACATCCACTCCAGGCAAGTCTCATTTCCTCATCCCAAAATCAAGACTGGGTTAGGTGTTCCTCTGCAGGAAATGGGCATCAAGGTGCCAGCCCATACACAGGAACAGAGTCTGATCCCATGCCTCAAGGCTCCACACACTGCCCATGCCAATCGACAGTTGCCTACCATTGGAGGGCCTAGCCCCTTTTCTTGATTGATCTCCAGTGGCTGCTCTTGATTCAGTGAGCTCTCCAAAGAAAGATATTTAACTGTGGATTGCTTACAGGTTCAGAAGTTTAGTCCACTGTCATCATGGCAGAAAGCATGGTAGCACACAGGCAAACATGGTACTATAGTGGTAGCTTAAAGTTCTATATCCAAATTAGCAGACAGCAAGGAAAGAGAGTGACTTTAGGCCTGGATTGAGCATTTGAAACCTCAAAGGCCACCTTCAGACACACTTTCTCCAACAAGACCATCCCTATTTCAACAAGGCCATACCTCTCTATAGCATAATTTTCTGTCCCACCAGCTAGCTCCCAAATAAGTAGACAGAAGCTATTCATTATAAATGCTCAGCCAATATCTTATATTCATTTCTAACTAGCTCTTATAGATTAAATTAGCAACTTTCTATTAATTTACTTGCTGACATGTAGCTCATGGATTATTGCGTCATCTTGTACACATCTTGCCTCATCTGCATCTAGCTGGTTATCCTGCCTTTCTTTATCTCAGAGAGCTCTCTGCCTGTCCACAAGCCCTACCTAACCTCTTCCTGCCTAGCTATTGACCATTTAGTTCTTTTTTAAACCAATGAGATCAACACATCTTCACAGTGTACAAAAAGACTGTTCCATAACACTTCCCAAAAGTGATTCTCCCTTTGAGTCTATGGTTGCCATTTCCCTTCATACTGCCATGGGAACTATTGGCTATATGAAGGACACACACCATGTACCAATTATTCTATTATTTTGGTCAATCCAAAAATGAATGCCAGTGGTGTTTTTAACAACTTGACAAGATAATGGGTTACTCATTTCAGCTGCAATAATTTCATATTAGAATTTTCTCAATGTCATCAGAACAGAACATTTCTTTTGAAGAAAATCATGTCAGATAGCTTTTAAGTATGAGGCCTATAAATAACCTAATTTAAACAATGAAGCCATTGTAACAAGTTCTAGGCTGTTGTCAGCACCTAGTGTGTCTCTTCTGTAAACTATCTTTTTCCTTTCTAGATAGATTTTATATTTGACTAGCAGTCTCTGCTTTTTTTCAATGAAATTGCTTTCTCAAAGTTGACCCCATGTGCCTACATAGGATACAACATCTTATTTTGGAAGTTCAAAGTAGGTCATGGTAGATTCAAAGATGTCATTGTAGTGAGAATTTCTGGCCTGGCCTAGCCTGAACATTCAGATTGGCAGTCCAAAATAATCACACAAATTCTTATATTAATTACATGCTGTTTGGCCTATGGCTCAGTCATATTACTTGATAACTTTGACTCTTGTTAAATTAACCCATGATTAGCAAAATGACTTAGTACCTTTTCTCAGAGCATTTTTGTTTTCATTCCTCTGCATCTGCCTGCCCCCTCCCTCTCCCTCCCTCCCTCTCTCTCTTTGCACTGCACTTCCACTTCTCCCAGAGTTTTCTTTGTCTGGTAACCCTTCCTGTCTGCCTTCTGGCCAATCAGCATTTTATTAAACTAACATAAGAGACAAATATTTACAAAGAACAAGAACATAATCCCATGGTACATCATCACAAACACTAATCTTGGCTGGTCATTACTATCAAAATTAGAATTCTATGTTTCCTCTATATTGACTGGTATCACACTGTTTCTAATTTAAAATAAAAGATAAAATAAAGAATATAAAAATAAAAATAGGAAATAGGAAAAGCCTCTGATTAATTCTGCTGCTTTACTTCTCCCTGACACTGATCAAGACAGATAATAAAGACCTTTCCTGAAAACCCCATTATCTCAAATGCTGTTAATGATGTGATAGAACTAATATGGATGTAAGCAATAGCAAACTGTGGGATCAGGAAGACCAAAAAAGTACCAATCATTTGAATAAATCTTAGCAGCTCTCCTATTCTATGCTTTAACTGACATAATTAACTCACTCAAGAAACTCTTTAGAGAAGCTTTCTCTTTTTCATGTAGTATGTAGACAGATGTGTTAGACAACTACCTCTCGTTATAATAAAATGCTTTAGATAATTAACTTATAACATTTTTTTCTTAGATCCAAATAGGAATGATAAGGATAACACCATAGAACAAATGACTGCTTTCAGGTACAAGGAGCAAAAGAGGAAAGGGAAGCATCAAGAGTCAGTCCCACAGTTCTTTTGAAGAACATTCTCCATGACTTAAATGCCTCCTTAATAGCACCATCACCTCCATCACCTCTAAAATCTGACATTTTGGTAACCTAGCCTGTAACACATAGGCCTTTGCAGCCAGTTATCCAAACTATAGTAGCAGTTGATTGCATCTCAGCATTTGTGAGTTTCTCATTATCGTGGTACAACTAGATTCTCCAGTTCTCTACTTTATAATTCACCATTGTGGCACCCAGGTGCTATGGTCTGGGTGTTTATGTCCCACCCCAACAAATATATACAAATCTAATTTCTAATTTAATATTAAATGGGAGGTTTATTGAATGTAGTCAAATCATAAGATGAGAGCATAAATGGGAATAATGCCCTATTAAAGAAGTCCAAGCAAAATTTTCTATTTCTCACACCATTTATGAAACAGAGATTTCAATAACAACAGAGTCGCTTATTCAAAAGTCTCTTTCAATACTTAAACTTCCAGTGCTTTGATCTTAGCTTTTAGAATTAAAAGCAATAAAATTACTTTGTTTACAGTCACCAGGATTGTAGTATTTCCTTAACATCTCAAATAGACCAAAACAGGTGATAATGTTTCTAAGATCTGTGTTGCTTTCCAGTCAATGTAACATTAGTCAGCATAGGACTTCAGGAATGGTGTCTGTTCATTGACTCTCCTATGAAGATAGGTCTACTTTTCACAAGTCAATATGCATATCATTAGTAAGGTAAATATTGAGCTTTCATTTATAAATGCCTGACCACTTGGCACTAAGTGACAGTCTTCCTCCATAGCCTGACCTAAAAAGGAAGGACACACATTCTAGTTTCAAGACCATTTCTCTAAATCACGTTTTCCGGGATTCTTACTAGTTTGCTTGAAATTGATTGAATTGGCTAATAAGTCCATAACTTGGATTCCGGGTATTTTATTTACTAATGGTTTCCTTATGTCAGTGAGCACTTTACATCAATCAACTAATCTATTTGTTCATGCAAGCACATGTATATACACAAACATACATACATACATATATGCACACACACACTCACATACACACCCTTATACACACACACACACACACACACACACACACACACACAAACACACACACACACACACACACACACACACTGTCCTAGTCATGGTTACTGTTGCTATGATGAAACACTATGAGAAAAGTAGCTTGGGAAGCATTTATTTGACTTACACTTCCATATCACTGTAGTTCATCTCGGAAGGAAACCAGGACAGGAACTAAAACAGTGCAAAAACCTGGAGGTAGGAGCTGATGAGAGGGTATGGAGGGTTACTTCTTATTGCTTTCTCTGCATTACTTGCTCAGTCTTCTTTCTTATAGCATCCAAGACTACTGGTCTACCACAATGGGCTGTGCCCTCCAATGTCAATAATTAGAAAAGTGCCCTAAAGAAGTAGTTCTCAACCTCTCTGATGCTGCAATCCTTTAATAGAGTTCTTTATTTTGTGGTGACCTCCAACCATAAAATTAGTTTTTTGCTATTTCAAAACTGTAATTTTGCTACTGTTATTAATTGTACGAAAATATTTTTTTAGGCAGAGGTTTTCCAAAGGTGTTTTGACTCAAAGGTTGAGAACCACTGCCTTACCATACGTCTTATCTTACAGAGACATTTTCTCATTTGAGAAATTGAGAAAAATCCCTCTTTTCCAGTGACTCTAGCTTGTGTAAAGTTGACATAAAATTAGCTCACACACTCACTACACACTTACGCACATGTTCACATGCATAAACAGAGGGGGGAGGGAGGGAGATTTTGACCAGTAAATGTTATTTTGGGTCACTTGTCAGCTCCCAAATCACGTGGAGACTTGTTATTAGTTATTAATGCTCAATCTTAGTTTATGCTTGTCCCACTACCTCTTGTAACATAAATTAACCTTTTTTCTCTTCATATACTTTTTGGCTTGGGCCTTTTTTATTTTACCTTTCTTTCATTCTGTATGTCCTATTCCATGGCTGGCTGGCTGATGACTGCATGGTTGGTGCCAGGCATCTTTCCCTCTTTCTCTCTTGCTCTATTCTCCATTCTCTCCTCTTGAGCCTAGATTCTTCCTACAATTTATTTTCTCTGTCTGCCTGACCTATCCCTCTACTGCCTAGATATTGACCGTTCAGATTTTTATTAGGCCAATCAGGTGCCTTAGGCAGGCAGGGAGCAACAATAACACATCTTTACATAATTAAACAAATGTAGCATAAATAAATATAACAAATCTTTACAAAGTTAAAGTGAAATTCCACATCAATTAAAATCATGCAGCTTATACTAGCAGTATTGTGTACTGGTTCTTTCTGTCTTTACTTGCTTTCCTTTTATAATAAAAATCAGTGGTCTCAAAAACATAATCAGATTGCTTTGTAAAACTTGTATGGTGTTTATTTCTACAGACATTACAAGTTTTCACTGAGTAAGGATGAAAATATGCCTTTATTTGTCCATGGTGTCCTGCACTAGCCAGTCCTTATCTCTAGGTTATCTGAAGACATCCTGTTAGCACCACTGGGTGTTTCTAGTTGAAATATATTCCATACCTTGTTACAGATTCAACAAACCAAATATTCTGAGAGTGACACCAGAAAATAGAATCTATTTGTGGATTTTCATGCTTGTTAAAATTAGAGAACCATTGTTCCTCACAGCCACTAGAGTATGATTTGACAATTAGATATCAGAAAGACACAATGGTCAAGAAAAGGGATAGAGTTAAATAGAAAACTTCTCTATGATGCACAAAACCTTGGGTTCCATGACCAAAAGAAAGTATGTGTGTGTGTGTGTGTGTGTGTGTGTGTGTGTGTGTGTGTGTGTGAGTGTGTGTGTGTGTGTGTGTGTGTGTGTGTGTGTGTAAGAGAGAGAGGAAGGGAGAGAGGGAGGGGGAGAGAGAGAGAAAGAAAAAAAGAAGGAAGGAAGGAAAGAAAGAATGAATGAATATACTAACTAGACCCAGGTGATACCTGTCTCTATTCTCTCTGGCTTTGTGTCTATATTACTTGGGCAACTTGTATCATTTTAATGATCAGAATGTTAATTAATATGTGTGTGTATATATATATGTATACATACATATGGATACAGTATATGCATATGCCAAAGAATAGAGTTATTATGAAGATTCAATGGCTAATATAATCCATCCATGAAAAAATAGATAAGTTGTAGGTTTATATGTATTCGTTTGCCTTTGCTGTTTTATTGTCAGTTGTACCCCAGAGAACATCACATTTTAATTTTAATTTTAAGGGAGATCTGTTGAGAGAAATTAAAGTGTCATTAGGCCATGTCCCCATGGCATATAGAGATACAATTCATTTTCTCTAAAAGTGTTCTCTTCTGTACAGATCAGAAAATGGATACTCATTAGCTTTTTTAAACATCAGTAATAGTCTGGGAGTTGTCTATTTATGGGTACAGCTCCTGTTACATGCTCCCACAAGTCCATACATATAAATGACAAACAGCACTTAAGAAATAGACCTGTATTAAGAAGCCTCTAAGGAAGAGAGATGGGCTATCATTAATCCATATTTTTACTTTCAGGAAGGAAAAAATAGTAAGAGGAGAATTAAGTGTTGTAGAAAATGGCATGAACTGAGTGCAAATAGGACAAAAAGAGACTAATAAAATAAATAGAGCACAGAAAAGCTAAGTTGTCTGGTAGTTATTAGAACTGTTATTTGTGTTTTGACTCTCAGTTTCTGAGTTAGAATCTACCAATAACAAACTATTACACAGATCAAGCCAAATATCCGACAGCACCCCTTCTTAATAGTTCAAGGTGTTAGAGAGAGTGACCCAGTTATAAGAAAAAGACTCGAGCTCTGCTTTCCAGTGGTTTTGAGGATAATGACAAGCCTCAACAAGTTTGGCACAAGAAATAGATAACCAGAAAAAAACAATGGAAAAAGACCATATATTGGTGTAGAATATCTGTGAATGAAACTCCCATATTTCCTGTAAAAACAACAAAGTGGGTTTACTTGTTCAGAAATCCTAGTCCACAGATTACCACTGTAAATTATTGCACAACCAGCTCATTTGCAAAGCACAACACAGACTTCTCTGCACATCTCAGATGGCTTTCTAAATCAACACAAAAGGAGACTTTTGATCATTTCAACAACCAGGGCACTAGTACTATTCTCAAACAATGCAGAGAGATTTCTAACACCTGTGCTCACCCTGGTCTGTATTTTTTTTTTGGGACTTTTTGTTGGCAGAGGTTTTGATTTGCTTGCTGGGTGGTATTCCAGAAAGAAAAGAGCATGATCACAAGTAAAATTATACTACTCTTCAAATCCATCAGCTTAACTGGGATTCTGTCTTGGTTGAAGGTTTTCTCTACATCTACTTTTCAGTTTTAATTCCCTAACATGAATGGGGGATGTCTTCTGTACATATTTTTAATATCTCACTTGAAGGCCCTTGCTATACCACTAACATCATCAAACCATTTGGTAAGTAGTATCACTGAGACAAAGGAATCTCACCATGTTTTCACTCAGGAAAGGTGACAAATTATAAACAAATTAGCATCAATACGAACTTCTTATAAAGGGGTCAAACTATAAACACAATCTATAAATACCACAGGAGTGAGTCTTCTTAATAACTACATTTTCCAAAACATTCTACTTGAAAAAGTAATTAACAACTTATCATGTTAAGTTAAAAAGGATATAATAACTAAGAAGATATTATGTGCAGATAAATAGTATTTGCATGTTAACACATATTTTATCTTAAGAATCTGATTCATTAACTCATAGAATGAGGAAATGATAAGCTAACTGGCAAGTTCTTACAGTGATAAATGTCTAATGGGAACTTGTTATCTCCAATTTTCAATATATTTGAATAGAAATCCAAAGTATCTTCCTATAATTTATAGTGTTGGTTTACACTCAGACCATACCCAAAACAGCTAAAGTATGAATACAAAGTACTTTTAGGTGTATGAGTATTGTTCCTGCGTGCATATCTGCTCACAATGTTTCTTCCTGGTGCCCATGGAGGCAAATAGAGGGAGATGTATTCCCTCCTTTGGAATTACAAATGGTTTTAAGCTGACCTTGATGGTAGAAATTAAACACAGGGCTTCTGGAAGAAAAGTGAGTGTCCTGAACCACTGAATCATCTTTCCAGCCTTCCACACATTCTTTCTAAAATACTATCTTTATTAATTCTTTGAGAATTTTGATCATATTCACTCCCTTTCAACCAGATCCAGCCTCTCCATCTTCACCTTCGTACTCACCCAACTTTGAGTTTTCATTTTTTAAAAACCTGAGTCCAATTGCATTGATCACCTCCTTTTGCCAGTGAGAGGGGGCTATCCTGTAATGCAGTCAATCTCAATTTACCAGCTGTAAAATCATTAAAATAAAAACCTGAGTGTCCCACTTCAAGCAGTTATTAAATGGCAATAACTCTGCAGCTAGTTGTAGAATTTCATGTCTGCCCAATACTTTCCCGGGATTTTGTCTGGCTTGAGTTTGTGCAAGTTTCCTAAATGCTGTCATAGTCTCTGAGTTCATATGTATATCTGGTATTGTGTCCAAAAAGCAGTTTTCTTGATGCTATCTATAACTTTCCACTCTTATAATCTCTCTGGACCTTTTCCCATGAAGATAAATGAAGAACACTAAGCTGTAGTAGGAAGAGTTATATGTAGGGCTTAAAAATTCAGTCTCATTTTCTTTAGCCTCTGTGTTGTAATTTACTGTATGAAAATACATTTACTGTATCAAACTGTGATAAAGCTTGAGAAATTCTCTGATCTATATATATACCAATAAGTTATTATAAGTCATTTTGATACTATGTTGTTTTAACGTAGTGTTAAATTATCCTCTACAATATGCAACCTACATAGCAATAAGTACTTGCCAGTTTTACTGTGCAATATATAGATTCCATCTCATGAAGCAATGTTGTATGAGTTTCTGGCCTGGTTTAGCCACATGGTCCAGACCTACCTGCAGTGAATTAGCCCCTCAAAAATGACTCAGACACTTATATCAATTAAATGCTGCTTGGGCTATGGCTCAGGCATATGTCTAGCTAGCTTTTGCATCTTAATTCAACCCATTTCCATTAATTTCTCTTGTCACATGGCCCATGGCTTACCTGTACTTTTATATGTTGCTCTCTTGGTGGCAGCTTGCAACATCTCTCCTGACTCTGCCATCCTTCCCCCCTATATCTATGCTTGGATTTCTGTCCTGCTTCTAAGATGCCTTGCCATGAGCCAAAACAGTTTCTTTATTATCCAATGACATTCACAGCATACAGAAAGACATCCCACATCAGAGCAGGATTTATATGTAATCAGAAAGTGGTTGGTTATTCTTATTACACTTATGCCACTACAGTAAGAATGAGCATATACTGTTAGGACACTTGTTATTGTAATTCTCAGGGTTTCCAGGTAGGTAGGACTGAATAATATCCCTTTTGTAGCATGCAGAAAATCCCCCAATACTAAGAAAGCTAGTGAGTATTTATAAAGATTCCAGATAATTATCAGATTAATTTCTTCATGTCCTGTTACTTAAATATTAGTTGTCTTCAGTAATAAGGTATTATTATTAAGTTCTTAACAGTAGCCAAGAGTTCTGGTAATAGTCTATAATGCCTGGAGGGTCAGTGGAACCCTGTTGGTCAACACCTCAAAAAAGATAACTCATTCCTAGTATTGGAGTTTTTAGTTACTAGCATATAGTATCTAGTTGGGGTATTGGCCCCCATTGTAGGGTAATCCCATTAAAAATCTTTTTATATATATTCATGTATTATTTTAGGAAGCTTCTAGAGTAGTAGGTTTCCATATGGTACCCATCTTTTGCTATGACCTCCAGTTCTTAAAAATATTTCTATCAATTTTGAGATTATCATTACATCATTTTCCTCTATTCTATTTCATGTTGAATAAAAAAAGAAAAAAGAAAAAGGAAGGACTTTAGTGCTTCTAGGTATGATGGAGGAGAAATCTTATTGTAGATATGTGGGAGAGCATTGCTAAAGAGAGAGCCATTTGTGAGAGTCCAGAATGGACATGACTAAAGTAAGCTGAGCCAAGATGGAAAAGCAGGTGGGAAAAGATAAGAGGAGGGATGGGAACCAGATGTAGCAGCCAGTAGGCCAAAGGTACAAAAGGGGTATATAACCAAAATGTCTTGATTATATCAGAAAGAGCATTGGAGGAAGGGTAGACAAGCTCCTGGGCTAGAGAGTTCTAGATAAATGGCGGGGTTCATAAGCCATACCCTGTACTTGATAGGGACTGAGAGTTTCCAGGAGATCCTGTAGGCCAGGTCAGCGTTGATATGTTAAATAGGAATGTCAGCCATTTGTCCTGGATTTGAAACTTAACACACCTACCTCCAGGCTCTCCAACAAACCTCTTCTTGCTGTGTTTCAAATTCATTGCTTCTTTTTATTAATTGTTAAACACACACACACTTAAGAAACATAAGTACAGCCTGTTTATAATGTTACTCATGTTTATGTTTTCAGGGCTCACCATTTGGTACTGGCTAGCCAATTGGTGTGCTACTAATTTTCACATGCTCAGCATTTCTTAGTTGGAGGAATTTTTTTTCTGTAGGATAGAGAACTCCTGGGCTTTATCACACCACATTCACATTAGCATATCTATTGTGTCTTTATTTAGCACACTATTTAGGTGGTCACTTTGATGAGGAGTGTATCTTCAGACACTCCTAGGAAACACAATCTCACAGCAAACTCTGTTCCTCTGGCTCTTAAAATCTTTGATTTCATTAATTTGAGCCTTCTCTCTCTTTATTTTGGTTAATTTATCTAAAAGTTTGTCAATCTGGCTAATCTTTTAAAAGAACCAACTCTTTGTTTCATTGAATCTTTGTATATTTTTAAATTCTATTTAATTATTATATCTTTCTACTTATTTTTCTAGATGTTGTGATGCCTATTATTGGTTCGATTTGACTAAACCCAGAACTAACTAAAATCCAAGATGCTGGGTACACCTGTGAGTGATTTTTCTTAATTAGATTATTTGAGGTGGAAAATTCCACCCTAAATCTGAATCATTTGAGATGGGAGGATCCACCTTAAATCTGGCCCACACTTTCCGGTGGCAGCCTATAAAGTGTTAATCCCAGAAATGAAAGGAAAAAGACCACTGACCCAAATTATCATTAAAGCAAGTCTTTTAATTTGTGTACACAGGTTGCCTTACCCTAAGACAGGGTTCCAGAGTCAGCATTGGATGTGGAGAAGTCAAGGCTTTTATAGAGATCAGGATTTGGGGGTTGCAAATGAGGATTTGGTAGGCAAAATCGGTGGAGTTACAGGAGCAGAAAATAAGCTCATAGCAAGGTAGTCATAGGTGGTCATTTATCCTTTTAAAACAAAAGGAGAGTTGCAAGATAGTTTTAAATAACTTTTTGAAACAAAGACATAAATGCAATTCTGTGAACAGGCAGTACAGAACCATTTCAGGTTGCAGGTGGAACAAAGCCCAATCCTTGAGAAACAGGTTTAATAATAAGCAGGAATAAACCTGGTTTATCTTTACTCTAATATAGTACCAAGCCTAAAATGAAGGCAGGCTGGTTCATAAAAAGGACATAGAAGAAGGAAGCTTTTGTTCAGTGCCTGGTTGCCCTCACTCTCCCTGTCAAATTCATTCCTTTACTGGCATTAGAGCCTACTTCTTTGGGATTAAAATGTATATGGAAGACCACATGAGACATTCAACCTCATGAATCAGATAACTATTAGATTCTTGAACTTTTTATCATGAGACAGCCATTGTTGTTATAATCAGACTGGGGTCTGTAAGCCACTCTAATAAGTGAACACCTATTCTTTCTATTAGTTCTGTTTCTCTAGAACACCCTACTACAGGTATTGTTTGTTTTTATCTGCCCAGGGTCTTCCAGTATATCACCGAGTTATTAATATAAAATCTCTCCAACTGTTTAATCTAAATACTTAATACTATAAATTTTCTCTTAGGACAGTCATTGTTGTGTCCCATAGATTTTGTTACGTTGTATTTCCATTTTCATTCAATTTTAGAAATTTTTGGGTTTCTTCCCTTAAGTTTCCCTTGACTGAATTTTAATTCAATAGTGTGTTGTGTAAATTCTGTGAGTCAATATACTTTAAAATTGTTGTTGATATCAAACTTTATTCCTTTGTGGTCAAAAGAATATAGAATGTCATTTTAATTTTTCTAAATTTGTTGATAACTTGTGTCTTAATGTGTAGTCACTTTGGGGAAGTTTTATGGACTGCTGATATTCTTCAGAGTTTTGGTAGAATTTTCTGTAAATATCAGTTTTATCTGTTTGATTTAGGTTGTCATTTAACTCCAGAGTTTTTTCTAGATACCCTTTATTACTGAGACCAGATTATTGAAGACATTGGGTATTACTATATTGGGGGGGGGATTGTGATTTGATATCTAATAATTGTCCATTTTTTAAATTTAGTAATTTTGTGTTAGGCACATGTTTATATTTGTAATCCTCTTGCTTAATTTTTCCTTCAATGTTTATGAAATCTCTCTCTCTCTCTCTCTCTCTCTCTCTCTCTCTCTCTCTCTCTCTCTCTCTCTCCTGATAATCTTTTGCCACCACTTTACCCTAAAATAGTATCTATTACTGATGGTGAAGTATACTTTTTGGAGACAGAAAAAAGACAGATCCTCTTTTCTAGTTAATCTCTTAATCTATGTCATTTTACTGAGGAATTAAGAACATTAATATTAAAAATTATTATTGAACTATATCATTAATTTCAGTTATTTTGTTGTAGTAGTGGTATTTTCTTAGACCTCTTGTGGTTGTCTGTTGTGAGATTATATGTCCTTGTGCTTTCTTGCATGTGTTTAGTGTTCTCTTGTGCATATTTAATCTTCTTTTCAGACCAAAGCACTCTTTCTAGTGTGCTCTGTGCAGCTGTGGTAATAAGTTCCATAAATCTGTTGTTATCATGAAAAAATTTTCTTTTTCCTTAAACTATAATTGATAATTTTTCTAGGTATAGTAGCTTGGGCTGGTGTTTATGGTCTTTATGAAATTGTAGAATATCAGACCAGACTCCTCAGACTTTTAAAGTTTCCATTTAAAAGTCATGGATGGAATATGTGGAAGCATAGTTAAGCAGATCTCTGTGAGTTCAAAGTCTCACAAAGTCTACAAAGAGAGTGCCAGCCTAGCCAAGGTGACATACTGAGACTGTGCCTCCAAAAGCAAACCAAACAGAGCAAAAAATCAGATGTTACTATGATTGGACTTTCTTTTGTATGCAGCTTAATCTTTCTCTCTTGAAGCTTCCAATATATTTTCTTTGTTCTGTATATTAATATTTTGGTTATTATGTGACTGAGAGTTTCTGTTTTCGTAATACTTGCCACTCAGTGTGCTTCTTGCTCCTTAATAGAAATCTTTTTTCTTAGATTTGGGACGTTTTCCTCTAGGATTTCAGATTAGCTATCCAGATTTCTATTAAGGATATACAATTTAGTCATGGAAATGAGAAAACCTGTAAAATAATGATTCATACTTGTTATTGTCTAAAACTATAACTCTTCCTATTTTACTAGCTAGATAATATGAGAAATTATTATATATTCTCTGGATGAAAAGCAACTTTATTGTTTTACAAGCTTCTATAAAGCCACATCTAAGAAATGGCATTAAGGTTCATCAGTTATGAAGGAAAATTTTTGTTTATTCTCTTAATATTCGATCAGTGTATAGTTTAATGTTTAAAGAAGGACTCCAGAATAAGACTATACTTCATTTACTATTTTAAAAATGTAATCAGACACTTCTCTCCTGTCTGCCTGTTCCCAAAGAAATGGCAGCCACTTCCCAAATAATTGATTCAAAGGCTTAATATTGCTTATATATGCTTGACCAGTAGCTCAGGCTTACTACTAACTAGCTCTCACAGTTTAAGTTACTACACTCTGCCACATGACAGTACCTTTATTAGTATGGCACATTCTACTCTTGCATCCTCCATGGCTGGCTAATGACTCCTGACTATATACCCTTCTCCTTTCCAGCAGTCTTAGTTTGGCTGCCCTGCCTATACTCCTGCCTGGCTACTGCTCAATCAGCATTTTATTAAACAAATTTGACAGACAAAGCTTTAGAGTATACATAAAGGTTATTACACAGCATTGATATATATCTTTTCCCCTTATAAAAAATATTACAAACTTTAATTTAATTTTGAATTGGTAAAAGTGGGTCTTGTTTTAAACTCTTTTTCTTACAGCTTTTGGTTAATACAAGGATTCAAATTATTAGTGGTTATTTTTATACAGTATTTTTCTGGCAACATTAACTCCATTTGCTTATGGTGAGTGTTATATTGCTTCTGCCAAGCTGGGAGGCTGAGATGACAATTTCCTAAGTGTTAAAAATATATAAAATTAATAGTTTCATGCCTAAGAGCCTCTTTCACATGAGATTAGTGCACCATTCTCATTTTCATTTTGTAGTATAATTTGCCTCTTCAGAAAGCTCACTTTATTCCATTCAATTGCAAAGCTGGGATGGTTGATATGCCTATAATAAATTTAGAAAATTAAGTTCTTACTCCAATGAAGTTTTCAAAATTCTACTCACTCACAAGTACTTTAGTCATATTGTTCATAATAGAGGGGATGGAAATACAGATATCATCAATATTTCTCTCCTTTGTCTCAATTCATTTTCTTATGTCTTAAAAGTATACCATACCATAAACGAACATATATGTCCATGTAGCAGCAAAAGAACAAGTGCACAGCACTGCAGCCCTACCTTTATGCTCTCCATTTCATTTTCAGAATGTAGCTACTTTTCCTTATGACAGAATTTTAACAACAGGAAATTAGTCAATATATTTAATGTTCACCTTTTATTTCAGTTTAGATGCCCTCCTGGACTTTGCATATTGTATAATAATGTAACTTTCTTTTTCACATTTTTGTTGCATTGAGGAACCTTCCAAAAATACAGTTTTAATTAATCAGGGACTTTAGACAAGTGATTCATACTAGGCAAGTCATAGTAAACCAGATCCATAAAATTATTCAAGAGGCAGAAGAGATATTGTAGAAGACAAAAGAGTGCATACAGCTCTTACAGAAGACTGTAGTTCAATTCCCAGCACCCGGGTTAGGTGTCTCATAACAATCTATGATTCTAACTCCATGGGAAACCAAGTCTTCCTGTGGCCTCTGCAAGAATCTGCACTCATGTCATTCACATACAAACAAGCAGCCACACACATATACACATAACATATTTAAAATAGCAATAAAATCTTTTTTTAAAGAAGAAAAATTATGGAAGTGGATATTGAAAGAATAAACTATGTATCTTTAAAGATAATATCTTTATTTTTCATGTTTACATTTTAGTTCAAAGGGTAAACAACTCTTTAAAATAAAACATTTCCCTTCATACTAATCAATCAACTTGTTAGTTTTGTACAAGAAATTAAATACTTCTATCAATATTGTTTTTGGAAAGTTATTTTTATCTTTGCTGTTGAAGTGTTTTGTTGTTGTGTTTTTATTTGTTTTGAGACAGGGTATAGGTAGAATTTCTCTTAAAATGCACCAATTCAAGATAATTATTTATTAAAATATAAACCAACACTCATGATACAGGTAACAGCTTATATTTACGCCTGATAGTCTGCATTATCTGAGTGGTGAACCATGGATGCCAAACCCGTCTTTCCAGCAGTCAGGAACCAGAAAAAAGGGCCTTCCCAGGGTCCCAGCAGCCCCTTATGAATGGGGTTGGCCACGCCCCCTTCAGGAGCCTGGGACCCTGGATAAGCATCTTCAGACCTTATCAGCTGTCACCTGAATCCCACTACAACAGGGTTTCACAGTGTAACAGTCCTGTCTGTTGTGAACTCACTCTCGAACTCACAGAGATATGCCTGCCTCTGCTTCCTGGATGCTGGGATTAAAGGCATGGGTCACCTGTTTCTTAAAGTGATTTTTAGAGAGACATCATAATAGCCTTTTATTTTCATTTGGGACCTTCCTTTATTACAAGAGGTGGTTTCATACTGGAGTATACTGTTGAAACTGTATGACTAACAGTTCACAATGAATAATAATCATAAGGAGGATCACTATATATGGCAAAGAGTTGATTGTGAATAACTTCAAAAATTTGATTACACCTGCTCTCATTAGAAATATCTTACTTTTATTCTAGCAACGTTTGTTTTCACATACCCTGTCATATGATCTTCCTCATATCTCAGCTCACATATGGTTACTCTTAGGGTGAGACCTGTGAACCTGATGAGCTTCTTAGGACATTTACAAAACTGAATTCCAGTTACTGAATGTTTACGACATCTCCAAATCTAAGACAAACAAAAGTTAGGACTAGTTTATGACAAACACAACTGACTAAACTTCGACTGTCAGGAGTAGGCCACTGATGGCATCCGGCTCTATAAAGCGGAGAACAAGTTAGAGAATTTCTGCTCTGTGAAAATAAACGAGAGGCTTTTAGAAGAAAACTGGCACAGGTTTAAGCATGACATTACTGTCCACAATTGCTTTTTACTTTTCTCTAAGGTTATTGTCTGCCATCTTCTTTTCATTCTGTTCAATTCTCATTCTCTAGCTTACAAAATCTCCAATACATGTTTGTGCAGAGAATAATAATATTCACTGATTAGAATTAATATTTGATCATCTATTTTTCATATATTTTGGTGGGGTTTTTTTGTTTGGGGGTAGGAGGGTGCACAAGATTCACAGAACATCAAAAAGAGAAAAGAATAATTATTGGGGGTGGATTCTTCCTACCATTTGGTTTATAAGCGATGAATTTAGGTCATCAAGCTTAGCAGCAAGTATATTTACTTGTGGAACCATTCCACCAGCCCCATTTAAAAAAAAATACAGAATAGCTATTTCCAGAAATAGAACTGGGTTCATAGTTTAGTTCTTTCACTTAGTGATTCAAACAATCAGAACCTCAAGATCCCATCTCTGAACTGAGCACATCCTGTACTGAGTAATACAGAACAATACTCATATAAAAGTTATACATGTAGCCAGGCCTCAAAAGAATAAACAACAACAAATACAGATGCTATGTAAATACACACAATGCATGTTTTTATTTTTTGTCTTTGTATTGGGCCTGGTAATAGATTATTGTACCTTTCCTCAAAATATGTGAAGATTTTTTTTAACTAAGAATTCATCTGTTTCTGCCCATCACTTCTTTTAATAACTTGAGGAATTAAATCTCTAAGACCACTCTGGTTTTCTGAAAAATAGACAGTTTTTTTTTTGTTACAATCACTTTTTAAAAGATTTATTATTTATTTGTGTAAATAGTAAATAATAGATAGGTAGTACATGCGCATGCATAAAAGTGCCCTGTGAAGTCAGAAGAGGGCATTAGATTCCTTAGAACTTGAGAGATTGTAAACCAGCCAATGTTAGTGCTAGGAACTGAATTTCAATCCTCTGAAAGAAGTGCAAATATTCTTAACCACTGAGCCACCTCTCCAGCCCTTACTACAGTCTTTACATTACTTCAATGAACAGGGTAATCTCAGAGATTATTGGGAGGTAGTGTACCTGGTGATTAAGAGAGTGGAAATTGAAGTGACCTTTGATTCAAATTTTGCTTCTGCTTTGTCTCATTTTTATCTCAAACAAGTTATTTAATCCTCCTAAGCTTCAGTTCTTCAACTATCATAAACTGAGGTAATAATAATAACATGAACAAGAAGAATAAGCTACATCAAGATTCAACAATTTTTTTCTATAGTAAATCAAACAACATTTTAGGTTTCAAAAATTATATGCAACATCTTTTTTCAGATTCCAAATATGTCTATAGTATAAAAACTTTTCTCAACAATAAATGAATATGTATGGCTATGTCCAAAATAAGTTTTATTTTTAAAAACAAGAAGCAAGACTGATTTAGCTCACTGGCTCTAATTTGCTAACCACTGGCTTACATTAATGCTTAGCATAGATTAATCAACACAGATTTAACTTTATGAACCCTGTGACATCCATTTAAATTTATGTAGTATTGGTACTGAAGACTAGCTAATAGTCATATGGAACTATACTGCATTACTTAAGAAACTAACGTGACTAGATGCTGATACTACCATGATTTGAAGATTAATTTTTTTGCGAAAAACTTTACAGTCTCTCTAGTCTAGTGAAAGAGTGTGGGTAGTAATCAGGAAAGTTGTTTCAGTGCTTTCAAATCAACAATATTAATGGGTGTTGCTAGGAAAAAATAAATACCAGTTATATGAACTTTTCAGTAAAGTGGGGCCACATAGTCTTTCATCAAAGCAGGACTACTACCATTCCCTTCTTAGACATTAGTGAATATAATGTGTTCAACTTGTGATATTAAATTCCTGTTCCTTACAAGCCAGGTGTGGTGGCACATGACTTTAGCTCCAACACTTGGGGCCACTTGATGCCAACAAACAAGAACAAACATTCCTAACATAATCAATCTGGTCATATTTCGTATTTCTTAAGGTTCATTCTGTTCTGATAGGGAAATCCAATGACAACAAAAAACAGCCTTGTATTCATATTCTTATCATCAGCACCACTCTAGCTATGGAGCTGTCAGCATTTTCAGTCTAAATGGTGATTTCAGGGGTTTGCAATTCAATGATAAAAATTAGCTGCAGGCAGAAACAATATACAAAGTCCAGACCAAATTGGAAAAATGCATTTCTAACAGGGAGACAAAAGTACATGTCACCATTACGAGAAAAAAAAAAAAAACATAAAAATCATTGTAGAAGGCCTGATGTGAATCTTTTTCTGTTGTACTGAAATTTAAGATTCCATTCCTACTCTGTCTCCTCTGTTTCCATGCATACACTGGGGAAACCTACAGATTTCCAAGTGTTAGATGACTTTACAACACATTGCCTTAAGGCTACTTTTCTGTTTTGGATCAAACCTGTTACAAAATGGTTTCTTGGTCCCAGGCGCCACCCACAGACCTGCAGCCCAGACCCCTTAGCCACTCACAGGTGCTCAGGCCCCCAGAAATGACTTAGATGCTTATATTAAGTTCATGCTGTTTGGCCTATCGCTTAGGCACATTGCTAGCTAGCTCTTACATCTTAAATCAACCCATTTCTATTAATCTTTCCTGCCACGTGGCCCGTGGCTCACCTGTGTTCCTTACATGCTTCTCCTTGGGCAGCTCGCTCAGTCTGTCCCTGACTCCGCCCTTCCTTTCCTACCTATTCTGATTCCTCTGCCTACCTTTCCTGCTGTACCTGTCAAGGGCCAAAACAGCTTCTTTATTTAAAGATTGAGATTCACAGCATACAGAAAGGCATTCCCACATCACAAACCAAAGTAGCTTTTTTGAATCTCCATTTGTTAATGGGGAAAGGAAATGTCAGCCATTTACTATAGTATTCTACGTCTTCAAAATTGGAATCATTCTTTTGTCATAATGTAGCAACAGAGGGTATGACCTGCATTGGGCTTTATGTTTTATAATCGAGCATTAAGAGCTGGCTTGTGAATGTAAAGACATTTCTTTGATGTGAGGTTGAATTAAGGAAGCTTAATTAACATTTTCTAATTAAATACAGCATGGTGAACTCAATCACATTTTACTATGCTTTGATGAGATTGCTGTGTCTTTAAATAAACAAAATGGTTGGCAGAGTTGAGAGCTTTAGCAGTAACCATATCTTTGCTTTCTCAGTTGTTAACTCTGTCCTTCAGAACTGTTTTTAGTTACACACATAATTTTGGGAATTGGTAGAAATGTATTTTTCAAAAATACTCACGGCAGCCAGGTACACATCTGCAATATCAGACCGTGGGAAGGCAATCACTGCAAGCTTGAGAGACCAACCTGGGCTGCAGAGTGAGAGACCTCGTGTCAAAAAACTAAAGAAACAAAAGGAGTAATTTTTTTCTTATTTAATGCTTAGCTTATATAGACTACTCTAATTGGGGATAAATACATAATGTACATCAAAATATATAATATGTGACATTTAGTATGTGATTTCTGAAGACTGCCATATTTAGTTGAATGGCTAATGCTGATGTTGGAGACACAGTAGTAACCCAATCTACCATTATATTCCTTTCCCCATGGTTTCTAGACATCATACTTCACTAGTTTTTCCTATTGCCTCTCTGGTCACACTGCCTTTCCTTCTTCTTGGTTGATCATTTCTCTTCCTTTTGATCTCCAAATATTGCAGCACACCAGGAATTAATTTTTGGTTCTGTTGTGCCTAGAGTCAAGACCCCCAAAAAGACCACCAAGAGACCAGTCTGATGCAACAGCAAAGATTTTCTTTATTGGCAAGCTAGCTTGAGTCATTCTGTCCATCCTACATGAGTAGAAGTGACCCTGAACAGCATGAGGAAAGAGGTTTTATTGGGGGGAGGTGCTGTAGGGGCTCCAGATCTGTGGGGTTACAGTCCCTGGGTTGGTCCAAAATCAGGCTAGGGGTACTCTGTTATGAATTCATTGGCTGCTTTGAATTCTAGGGATGTTTCAGCATTTAACAGTGGTCATTAAGGTTTACCTGTATCTGCAGACTATCTGTTCTTTTGTAAATGGACCTTTCCCAGGAAGGGAATGTTTGAAATGTCAGGTAATTTCCCCTTAGGTGCTGGCTTCTCCCTGGATGGCGCCCTCAGCTCACTACCAGCAGGTGTTAGCAAGGGCCTGTTGTTTGTCTGCTAAGCTGCTCTGGGCCCAACAGTCCTCTCTAATTTCTGTGTTCTGATGCCATTAATGCCCTTATATTTTTTATAAGTTAGTATTTCCTCATTCAGTGTGCTTATGTAGCTCTAGTAAGATTAGATTCTCTGTCCGTGAATATCTGTTTATTTACTTACATGACTACAGACACTCTAAACCCCACATTTAAAGCTGAGTGCCTGATTCATTTTTTGCACCCACAACTATTCAAGGACAGTCACTCCAGTAGTCAATTGCTCGGGGCCAAAACGTAGGGCTCCTCATTGCCTTCTTTTTCACTCTCAATCTTTACATCCAATCCATCAGGAAATTCTTGGGTAGCTGACCTAAAAATTATTTGCTCTTATCACTTCTCACTTCCCTAGTTATTATCACTTTGCTATGCAGCATTTCTCAAAATTCATCTGATACAAAACTCCTCATTTTATATTAGATGCTAGAATCTTGACAAGAGCCTACAAGAGCAGGCCCAGGTGAGCCCTCTCTCTCCTAACCTGTCTCTACTCTTCTTTCTCATGCCATAGTACTCTCACTAGTCTGCTTGATGTTCGCCTAATATAACAGGGAATCATCTTTCCTGGAATCCTATGCTCACTTCTCCTCTATCTAAAGTGTTTATACCATATTCTCCTGGACAATGAGCAACCTTCTTCCTTCTTTCTCAAATAGAGTCATTCCACTGAGTCTTCTCTTAATTCTCTAATTAAAGTGGTAAAGCTACCCTACTGTATTCATAGACAAATTCTAAACTCCTTTCTTTTCCCAGTGTATTTGATCACCTTTGAATACATTTTATAATTTTTGTCTATTTATTAACTCTATTGCAATAAGAGGCAAATCTCATAAGGAATGAAAAATTTGCTTTGCTCTTATGTATCTCAAATATTTAAGACAATATCTTCCAATTAAAAGTCATTTGATAACGATCTAAACTGTTAAAAGCATATCTAGGCTTTGGAATTTAATTTATTTATGTTTAATTATTTGCACATTACATTGCTAGGGATCAAACCCAGGAACCTGCAGATGCTTTTCTGTGAAACAAAACCTTAGATTACAAATTTAAAATATGACCATAAAAATCTAAGCATTAGGGCTGGAAAGATAGCACAGTCATTAAAAGCTAGGCTCAAAACCAAAATTATAAATTCTCAAGCACTGATAATAATTAGCACAATGATAAGTAGTTTTTAAAGCAATTTAAATTTAGAAGAAATGATTCTTATACGTAATTTTTGTTTTAAATTATTAACTTAAAATTACATATTTTACAAGATGAAAGTATAAATGATGGCATTAAATTTTAACATGTTTTAAAGAGATACTGCATATACTTCTATGGCGTTAAGATTGAATTAACACAAATATATAAAGACAGATGCATAAATATATAATACAACCTCCTGAGTCTGTTTTCCTTATTTGTGTATTTATAATTTCAAGGCTGACCATTTTGTATTGAGTAACTAATTTGTCTGTAGTTCTTTGACAGGGCATGGGATGCCCTGATATTTTTTCTCCTTCTGTATTAACATGTATGTTGATATTGTCATTGTTCAGGTCTTGTTTAGTAGGAAATTTAAGAAAAGGAAATCATACACAGCCTGAACTGGCCATTCTAGATACATAGACTCACAGCCAAATATTAAGTCATGTTCAAAGAATTCTGATAAAGGGATGGTGGAAGAATTTTAGGAGCCAGAGGGGTCAAGGATAATACAAGAAACCCTCAGAAACAACTAACCTGGGCTCACAGAGGCTCACATAGACTGACCTGAGAACCGAAGAACCTGCATGGGACTGACCTAGGCCTTCTACATATATGTGACAGTTGTATAGCTTGGTCTATTTGTGGACCTCCTAGCAGAGGGAGCGGGGACTGTCCCTACTGCTTTGTCTGGATTTTGTGAACCTATTCCTCATACTATACTGCCTTGCTCAGCCTAAATACAAGGGGAAGTGTTTATTCTTATGGCAACTTGGCAATGCTTTACTGAGACCCATGGGGAGGCCTGCCCCTTCCTGAACAGAAACAAAGGAGGAGTGAATTAGGGGTGGAGAGTAGGTGGGGGAAGGTAATGGGAAGAGAGGAGAAAGGGAAAACTATGGTAGAGGTATAATATAAATAAATAAAATAAGATCTATTGGATATAACAATTCTAAAAAAATTTTTTTAAAAGGGATCATCAATCTGAGAGGCAATGGAGGACTGAGGTTCTTACCTCCAATGAGAGGTTGGAGGTAAGAAAAACGGAATGGAAGAGTGATATAACTGCATTTTAATCAAAAAACATATGTAAAAAGTAGAACTAGCATATGAAAATTTATTACGTAAAGCATCCTCATGACTTAGTTAACTAAATGTCCAAAAGAGATGAGCTCCATCATAGGTTTAACTAAGTGGTTCACATTTAAAGAAATTTGGTACACTAACAAGGAAAGAAATTTGAACTATTTTTTTCTCTAAATCTTTGTACACTGAATCTACCTAGAGCACCATAATTTATTTAGCTATGCTAGCTTAATAGCTAAACAATAAACAATCATTTACTCCCTTTAATCTCTGATTTATAGAACCTCCTGTTCTGAGTGTTTTTTCCATGTTGTACCTGATCTTCTCCAAAAGTTTTGATCATATACAATGGCTCTTAAGATAATTAGCAAGTGAAAACAAGTGAGAACTTTAAGGTAAAGTAGAAAATTTCCTTGAATAATAAATCATAATCAAGTTAAAAAACTATTCCTCATACATAATCAGAATTTCACATGAGATCATTGGGAATTTTTAACAATAATGATTTTGGAGTCACTGAAAATAAATTAATGCCAAAAGTATGCTAGGGGCATAGAAGGGTAAAATAGATCTAGATGTGAGCTGCTGACTCAAATAAAAATAATAATTTTCCATAATCATTATTCACAGACTAGGATTTAGACAGAAATAAAAATAAGACCTAAATGTAATATGGAACACACTTCATAAGACCTAGAAATAAGACTTAATTTAAAAATTATGCTTTCTAAAGTAATTTTGTTACAGAAATCTTTCATGAAAAACAAATCATGAAATGCAATTGTATGAAGTTCTTGCTGAATCCATTCTATAACTTTGTTTTTGTGCTTTACATCATAAATTTTATGTTTTACCTGAGCCCTAAGCAGAATTGTAAAATATTCAAGTACTTGGAATTCTCTGTATGAATTGACCTCAATTAATAAATTAGAATTTTAATTCATTAATAAGTACTGCTATTTTATAAGCTATATTTTACTTATATATTAAACTGTTTCAGCTTGAGATATTGAATTATTAGTTCTTTGGTTTAATAAATAGCCTAATCAAGTCTCTAATATCCCACTAATAAAGACATAATTTATCTGAGTCAAAACAACACACCCTCTCTCTTCAAATGAAAAAAAGGAAAATTTTAAAATTTCAGCTGCAACATCACTGTTTTAATGAACTCATAAGACAAATGAAGTAACATGAGTCTATCAAATCCCTTTCCATATTCTCATCACTTTAAATGATACCCTTTGCTAGTCTCAATAAATGAAAGCCTTTTTTCTCCAACAAAACTATGCCTTCTGGATTCAAAGCAGATTCTTCTACCTTTAAAATTTGAGTTTTCAACCAAATTATCAATAATTAATCTTCCTGGTGTTGGAGTGACAGTTCACTCATTAAAACCACTGCTTGGTTTGCCAAAAGAACTTGGTTGGATTCCCAGCATTCACATAACAACTTAGTTGTGACTCCATTTCTAGGAAATCCAATGCCCCATTTCTGGTTACCACATGCATCTGGTATGCACATGGCACAAACATGTGTAATCAAAATACCTATACACAAAAAGTAAATGAATTAAAACATAAAAAATAATTAACCTTTCATAATTATAACCTCAGCTCAAATTTTTTGAAGGGACTAATAAAAAAAACCTGTTTCTAGCTGTTTTCTTTAATTTTTTTAAATTTCATGCTATATGCTATAGAGTAGTTTGTTATATAACAATGGCTAATAATACATATGACTGGTCTTATCTTCTCTAGAATTCAAACTACTATCCATTCCCCGTTCATGTCTAATAACTGCTCCCTAATGAATATTTTTTCATCCTGTTCTCTAAATTCTTTTTAAAAATACTTTAAATAAAACAAATTCATATTACATTTCTTCTTTCTCTTTCCTCCTTCCAAGCCTTCCCATGTCCATCTCAAACTGATAGCTTCCTTTTCTTTGATTATTGTTACTGTATATGTATGCACAGATTTGTAAGTATAGTCTGCTGAGTCTCTATTTGTTGTTTATTTGCAGTTTCAAGGCTGGCCACTTTGTATTGGACCAGGAATAAGGAATTCATCCTTGAGAGATGCTGTTTTATCCTCTTCCAGCAGTCATTAGTTGAATGTAGATCTTTGACTAGAGGTGGAACCCCGTGAAATTTATCCATCTACATTAGCATGTCTATTGTTATTGCTAGTATTCCAGTTCTATGACAGGTTGCTTTATAGTATACTTCCTGGTATTCTGATTTGTCTCTCTATACCTTTCTCTGTGATAATCTCTCAGCCAGAGATTCAGACGCTGTAATATAGATGTATATTTTGGAGCTGGGCTCTTCACAGCCTGCATTGTGTCCCATTGCAGTTTTCTGTGATTACATTAGCTGTAAAGAGGGCCTTCTTTGATGAGGGATGGTAGCTACACTTAACCGTGGTAATAAGAATACATTTTAGAACGTAGTACAGAATCATGCTGGTTTAGCAAAGTGACAGTAGTAGATTTTTTTATAAGGCTTATGACCTCACTAATGCAGGAAAATGTTTAGGGTCTTAGTATCAGGCATGAGTTTCCTCCTGTTGAGTGGCCTTAAGTCTAAATTAACCAGCTGCTGATTACCACTGACATTTGATTGCCACTTATTACATATTTTCTGACCTATGAGTGCCACTTATTGTACCTCTCTGGATATCTTGCCATGGTGGTCACTGTTTTGGTTCATAAGTGTTGCAGATGGTAGGAATATTAATTGTTTCTTTCCCTTGGCAGCTTACTCAGTATCTTTTGGTACTATGTAAGTGACCACAGGAAGAAGGTTTCTTAAAATATTTTAACTTCCCCTCTTCCCAGTCCTCTCTCAGCTTCCCTCCACCGCATTCCTCCATCCATTCTTCAGAGTGAGTAAGGACTCCCAGGGTGGGGGATGAGTCAATGCAGTCTGGCATATTCAGTTGAGGTAGGATTAAGCCCCTTCCCCCAGTATCAGGCTGAGAAAGATGTTCCTGTGTAGAAAATGGGCTCCAGGAAGCCAGTTCATGCACTAGGAAAAAATTCCGGTCACACTGGCAGAAGCCCCACAAACTGCCTGTGCCATTCGACTTTCATCCACATTTGGAGGGCTTAGGGTTTTAAGTTAATCATCTGAGTCCTATATCCTAAATATACAGCGTCTTTAGCAAAAGGGGCTTACCTTCAACTTTTGAGAGGCAACCCAGGGCTACAATTGTCTATACTGTTTTGGGAGTCACTTGGGTTACCCTGATCATAGATATCATAGAATATCATAGATATGAAGTTTTTCATGCCTGTTACTACTAGGGTTTTTGTTAGCTTCTGGCTCTTGTGCGGAGCATTGTCAGTCCAAGCTGCATATATATATATATATATATATATATATATATATATATATATATATATATATATATGCTACAAAATGGGATTCTTATGGCTTGATATTATTTCTTTCACACCATTTCTTTTTATTTAATTGACCTCTCTATCTCTCCTCCCCTTCCTGCTTTTTAGTTTCCCACTTTTTATTGTTAATTCCAAAGATGGGAGGATACAAACCACTGATAAAAATTTTCATGGTGAAATAAATTAAACAACTAGTTAAAGCATTTTTTTTTAAAATTCATGTATACAAGTTGCCTCCCCCAAAGGTGGGGTTCAAGAGGCAGCGTTGGATGCAAGGAAGAAAAAGATTTTATAGCTCAGGGTAAGGGGTTTCTAAATAGGGATTTAGTAGGCAATATAAGTGGGGTTACAGGACAAAAACATAAGCATAACAAGTTAATCATAATGCCCTCCTGAAACAAAGACAAAGTAGCTGTAAGGTATTCATAACAATTGGTAGTCATAACAACCATTTGAAACAAAGGTAGAGTTGTTAGATAGTTGTAAACAACTTTTGAAAAATAAAAGGGTGATTGCCATTTCCTGAAACAGGTTGATATAGAATCATTTATAGTTAAGGTTATTTGTGGAGCACAGCCTAATTCTTGAGAAACAGATTAAATCATAACAAGGAATGAGCCTGGTTTCTCTCTACTGTAATATGGTTTCTAAGCCTAGAACAGAAGCAGGCTGATTCATAAATATCACATGTATTTTACCATTCCACGCTCATGGCCCCCCACCAATTGTCCCTTTATGCTTTTCTCGTTTCCATGATTACTCCATGTTATATACTCACATCTGAAGATTTTGAACTAGGAATCACAGATGAGAAAAACTATGTGGTTTGTCTTTCTGAGTCTGAGTTACTTCACTCAATCTTTTCTAGGTCCATCCATTTACCTGTAAGTTTCATAGTTTCATTTATCCCTGTACCTGAATAATATTCCATTGTGTACATTTATCACATTTTTATTATCTGTCAATTGAAGGGCATTTGGGTTATTTCCATTTCCTGGACTTTATAAGTAGAAAAGCAACAAACATTACTGAGCTTATATCTGTGAAGTAGTATGACAAGCTCTTTAAGCATATGGCAAATAATGACATAGCTAAATCATATGGTAGATTTATTTTTAGGTTTTTGAGAACTCACTCTACTGATTTCCAGTTTACATGCATCAGTTTACATTCCCGCTCTTTCCCCACAACTGGATTTTGTTATTAGTCATTTTGTTGATCTTTGACATTTTCAGTGTGGTGAGATGAAATGTACATTTTGAGGTATCTCTCAGCCATTTTAATTTCTTCTATTTTGTGTGTGTGTGTGTGTGTGTGTGTGTGTGTGTGTGTGTGTGTGTGTGTTTCAGAGAGAGAGAGATATTATTGTCCTGTCAGATTTATAGCTGGTAAAAGGTCTCTGCCATTCTGAGGTCTTCATCTTTACTCAGTTGATTATTGCCTTAGCTCTACAGGAGCCTTTTAGTTTTTGTTTTATGAAGATTCAGTTGTGGGCCTTAAATCTTGAGAAAATCAACCAGTTCAGAAAGTCCTTTCTTACACCTCTATCTTGTATACTGCCTATATTTTTATGGCATTTTTAGTGTCTCAGGTTTCAAAATGAGATCTTTTTTCCACTTGAAATTACGTTTATGTCTATCATCCTAAAAAAAAAAAATTAGATCCAAGTGACTCAAGATTTTAATTGGAAATCTTTCTTCTGTTGTGAAATGACAGGAAAGAGACCTTGGTAGGTTTCAGTCAGGGTACGTTACAATGGCTGAGTGACAGGATGCCATGCCGACATGACAGGCAGTGGTTATAGCAAGTGGGAGCTCCAGAAAAGACACATCATGTGCAAAGTTTTATTAGGGGAAAAAGAGGAGGGAAGGGGAAAGACAGAAAAAAAAAGGAGAACAAGATAGAATGGGACAGGAGAGAAAGAGAGGGGGGAGGTGCATATGATCTTGTGGCAAGGGAAAAAGGAAGGAAGAAAGAGATCGAAGGGAAAGTGTTCAGTTTTTTTTAGTAATTTTTTTATTTACAAAGGTTTTTCTCATACCCTCGACTGCTCCTCCTACCTCCCATCCTCCCAGTCCTACCTTTGACTTCCCCCTTTACCCCCTTCCATTCCCCAGGGTGGGCAAGGAGGCCCAAGGTGAGTCAGTCCAGCCTGGCATATTCAGTTAAGGTAGGAGCAACCCCCCCTCCCCCCCAGTATCAAGGCTGAGTAAGGTGTTTCTTTGTAGGGAATGGGCTCTGAGAAACAAGTTCATGCACCAGAAGTAAACTCTGGTCCTACTGCAAGAGGCTCCACAAACTTTCCGCACTATTTGAGTGTCATCTACATTCGGAGGGTTTAGTTTCTTTCCATGCCCATTCCTCAGCTTTTGTATATGCCAGACTCTAAAATGTATACTCATTAACACTATAAAATTAAAACTTGTAATTTTAATAGAAAAGTAAATACAGCCTATAAAATTTAGTCATTGTTCTCTACTGCTGATTGGAGGTGTTTGAAGTATAGTGTCTGTTGCAACTTTTCTTTTTTTATATTGCTCATTTGTGTTTCGTTTTCACCAGTCTGAAATTTACATTTAAATCTCTCCATTTTTATTCATGACCTATTTCACTATATTATATGTTATTTATACTTATTATTCATACATTCCTATAAATATATCTTTTAAAGACATTTACAACAGCCAGTTTTGGAGCAATAAGTACACGATGGCACATAAAAGTGTCCATGGATATGAATTGGTTAAGCTATAATTAATCCCCATATTACAGTGCTCTGTGCTTTTTGAATAAAAAAATACATCTACATATTCTGAAATAATCTCACTTGTGTTCTATAAATGATAAATATTTACTGTGTATATGCACATATGTGTCTAAATGTGTTATGGAAAGACCACCTGATATCTATTGAATTTTAATTAGCCAAATTTTATTTGAAGCTACACCTGACCCCCTTGCTTACCCTTGGGACTGTGGCTCAGCTAAAAGCAGAGGGAAGCTTTTATAGGTAAAAGCCACAATTATTTTGGGGGGAAGTGAATTTCTGCAGGCAAGAGATAACATCTTGAGTTTTTTGCATTCCTGGAATAACTTAATGGGCTTAAAATTCCTGGAATTGTCTCAAGAGCCTCTGGTTGCTGACAGGGCTGGTCTCAGGACTTAGTCAAAATGAAGTTCTCAGCTGCTACAAATAATACATCTGTACATATTTATAAACATCCTGTATATGTTTTATATTTATACTAGTATACTATTATGTATATAAATGTTGCATAAATATATACTTATGTGTTGTAGTAGCCAAGAAAAATACAAAAGTAATTGTCTCTATAGTTAGCCCTTGGTGATAAAACTGAAGAGCAGAGTGTGAATAAGAGCTTTTTACTCATCATCTTACCTTCTTCTTCCTTTTTTTTGGAATGAACATCTGAAAAAGCATGAGGTCTATGATATACAAATAAATATGCACTTAATTGAACTTATATACTATATGTACTATATACATATGGCATATGATTCCTATATTCAAAGAACTCATTGTATGATTAAAGAGTATTCATAATGAAGAAAGACAACAGTACTCAAATCACTTTGTTTATAACATTTTAATTCTGCTTTTCATTTTATTCTTTAACTGGTCATTTTCTTTATCATTTTAATTCATTGCTACCACAGTGTAATAGGCGGGTGCTCCTAGAGCACCCCAAGACACCCCAAGACCACAGCTAATGGCCACTGTTAACTTTAAAGAAAAAGAGAGTTTAATTAATACTGGTACACACATAATGTGTGGCTCCAGGCATTGTAGAAGCATAGAGCCCTGAATGCTTTTGGGGTAGAATTCTTATACGGCACTCTGGGTGGGGGGGGGGATGGGTGGGCCCGGTGCAATAACAGGGCAGGCAGACAGGCAGGCAAGCATATTTCCTGTGAAACAATAGCACCACCTGAGGATATTCATTTCCTGGAGCAGGGCACATTGTGCAAGCTTCACAAAGTTCTTGCCTGCTTTGCCTGCTTTGGTTAATAGTTCTCATGGTAGGACTTTCCTGGGTGGCCCCACCCAGGTTGCTACATCAGGAATGAGGAATGTGGTCTCATCAGGTTGCTAGGAATGCAGTCCCAGCCAGGCAGTGGGCTCAGGAGGGGGTTAGTGAACAAGTATCTTCTTAGCAAACAGAAAGTTAGTGTGACAGCACAAGAGGTCAAATCTTAGGTTAGGCCAGAAAAATCTCATCCTTACACACAACTCAACCAAGGTCTGTCTTGGAACCATGTGCCCCAGAACCTTAGAGTTAAGTATAACAGAGTCTCTAATCATGGTTGTGGAAACTTGTAATAGAGTGAGGCCATGGCTTTAAACTGATTAACACCCTAAGGAACCAAATACCAGAATTTCCTAACCCTTAAAAAATGTAATCCCAGCCCACTCTTGATCCTCTCTAAACCCTCATTAAGTGTTTCTTATCCACTTCAAGAAGGCAATGCCTTGTTTAGGACTAGCAAATTCCTGTATGTTACTAAAATGTGTTTCAAGTTCATGTTACTCTCATCAAATTCTTCCTGCTTAGGCAAAATGATGGTTATTTAATCCTAATTATGCTAGCAGCATTACAAATGTAGCCTACAGAATAGATTCTTATTTTCCAAACTGTGGGTTACTAAATTGTTCTGTACTACTTAGTATACATGTAACTTAGAAATTGACACTTGCTTCAATTTACTTTGTTTTAGCCATTGTAGAATACAAATGCATGGTTTCTACCAAGTGATTAGTACCTAGGGCACAATATCTAAGTATCCTAGTCTCCCAAGCCCAAGAACTCCTTTAATCTACTCAAGATAGGCTATATTCCAACTAGACTCAGACATGGATATATATACTCATGTTAAGGGCACTTGCCTCCCTGAATTCTACCTTTGACACCTTCAGTTTGTTCCTAAATCAACAGGTTAAAAACCCGGGTATTCTCAATTCTGCTCAGTAGCTGAGTCATTCTAAAAATCAGTGTTTAAAGAAGTAAATGAATTGGTTTGCTTTTTGTTGAGTTCAGTGACCGGAGTAAAATACTGATGATCTGAGATCAATCTCCAGAATCTACAAGGTAGAAGAAAAGAATGACTCCTGTAAGTTATTCACTGATGTTCACACATGTCCTGTGGGACTTGTGTACAGAGAGACAGAAAAATAGATATTATCTCCCCAGACACACAAATAAATGAATGAATATAAATAAATGAATAAACGTGATTTTTAAGACAATATAACAACTTTAAAATTAAAAGCAGATATATGCTTTAAGATAGACTTTTCTTTGTTCTCAGAAGAGGCCCTATGCTTTTAGGCTTTTTTCTTTGTTCAAAACAAGTTTGATGCCTTTCTAAACATCTATCACATGGTACTGATTGCTCTGTACTCAGAAGCTTTTTACTACAAAGTGGAGATGTGGCTGCTGGGCCCAAATTTCTCCTCAGAAGTTCTGATGCTAAGGTTCATGGAATGGCATTGATGGACATGGCTACACTCATGTTCATTTTAGAAAATAGCTGCTATCTGCTACAAACATATTACATACATCATAGAAAAGAATAAAATGTCCAGGTCACAATTTAAAAAATAACAAATTATTCAATTTTAGTATGGTGGTTTGAGTTAAATCACCTAAGAAAATATTTTTCAGTTTTTTTAAATCTTATTTGTGATGTTTTTTTTTTAACATTTGAATGAATCAACATGGTGTTATAATATTTTTCTTAAAAGTCTATATCCTGGCTCGGCCTATAAGGAAGTGGTAGAAAATTTGGCTAGTGTATTCAATACCCAGTATCACAAAAAGTATTCAGCATGTATATAAAAATGATTTCAATATGTAGTAGAAGTTAAGTCTTCATTAATTGTGGGTGGATATTAATACTATCTCAAAGAGTTACAAGACATACTTCATGTTCTTACAAATTGTAAACCTAATGTAGGAAAAGTGTCTGCCAGGTAAAATTATCCATTTCTACACTTCCAGAGCCATAATGCTCATAGGTTCCAAAAGTGTTAAACATAATATTTTACATTTGATTGTATGTCACATTATCTTTTCCCATTCACAAGAGATTAACCATGACTGCCTCTATTTGGTTCTACCTTTACTTGCTTTAGAAACTCTCACTAAGGTGAGCAATTTTCTTGAATGTTGAGAAGAATATGCTACTAGAAGTGGTTCCTAAAAATAGAATTGTGTTTCATAATTTTCTGACTTCAGAGAATTTTAATTTTTCTTTTTAACTTGTTACCTTTTCTGCTTACTGGTATGTAAATGACTATAAAGTTAACTCTTACAGGGGAAAAAATAATCTGTGCATTATTGCCTTATAGTTTTAATCTCTGAGATTTTTATACTAACACTATGTCCCAAATGTTCTTGAATCTAAAATAGGACTATTTATAGTAGATAAATTTTTATTTCAAGGCAACTACTGTTTGCAAATAAATTTAGAGTCTGGTGAAGAGGCAAAGAAATAAAGATGTAATGAGTTTGAATATATAGATTGAATTTAGAAGATACACTGAGGATAGTGTAAAGGCTTGCAAGTTTAGTCAGCTTTGCAGTACTACAAGGAAATACCTGCAATATGCTACATTTGAGGTAAAGTAAGCCTTGTCTAACTCATACTGTTAGAGGTTCAAGGTTATGGCACTGGTATTAGCTTAGTTCTCAACTAGGTATTAGTTCTCAACATGGCAGGTAACAGTTCTGTACAGCAAAAGAGAACCAAGCAAGTGACTACAACTCAAACTAAGAACAGAAAGCAGAGCTAAAATCCGATAAGGCTCATTGAGACTTCACACTGAGTCCCATCATTCAAATACTATCACCTTCTAATATTAGTACCCTGTAGACCATGACTCCAACCACAGTACACTTGAGGAAGATCACCTAAACTTTTCAGCTATTTAATCACTTGGGAAGATGCTAAAGAAAGGCAACAGATATACACCAGCTTAAATGTAAAAATCTTAATTGTAACTAGTACTTATTTTCAACTTTTTAGCCATTACTCGGTGCTAATTTATTGTACACTTAGTATTTCATATAATAATTAGTTTACCTAACTCTTATTTAAAACTTGTATTTAGATGTTTAAACTCCAGCTTTGCAAGAAAATGGTTAAGTGTCATACCTTGATTAATGTAAAGAGACAAAAAAGAGTTTTTTTTTCCTTTGAAAAGGGGGCCAAGATTCAACTAATACAATTATGTTTTAGAGTACAAAATGTAAATTGGAGTTGAAGTACCAAACCATGCTGGGGAACTGCTTTTTTCAGCCTACACAACATGTTTCAAGGAGTTCTGGGTGTGAATTTTTTAATCGAACTGTTAAATGGAATCACCATGCAATTTTTTTTTAACCCCAACTTGACATTTAAGATTTTGCTCTCTTATTCATAGTTATAAATGTATCTTTACACATATATTTACAGGTATACTTAAATAGCTTATTTAAGTAACACTTATATACTTACATACTTAAATACTTTAGTATTTTTGATGTGTTTATATGTACATATATACTTAAATACTTTACATGTAAATACATAGAAAATAACAGCACAGCATTTAAAGATTGTTTCATTGTTTGTGCTGAAGAATTAAAATAGGAATATTCTGAAGAAATTCTACAATATTTATAAAGTAACAGTAGACATTACTGTTTTCAATGCTACCATGACAAGTTTTCAGAAGTTTCTTCTTTCTCTACTAATTCAGTTCTTGCTTTCCTTGAACAGTCATAGCCAGAGGGATTCCCTTATATAATACTCATCCATATGTCTCTGACAACCAATTAATTGCTCATTAATGCATAAACCTAGGTGTTAATTGGTTGATAGACAGATTTATTTTTTAAAAAAAGAGGTTGTGAATATGTCTCAGTGGCTCTGCTTACTTTTCAATGTGAGGATTACAGTGACGTCAATGTCAACTTTCTTTCTCAAATACTGTTATGAGTTTTTCATTCATGCTTTATTGTGATTACTTTTGTTTATAATTTATGCTATTTTTATTTTGTTTTACATAGAATAGCTAATATATTTCACAAGGAGGATGTTTTAAAGAACAACGAGGAAAAGAATCATTTAGTTTATATTCAAAATATATAAAACTGCTTATTCCTTAAAATCTTATCATAAAGTTGCTGAGAAAAAGAATGGTTGAAAATTCAGATGAGTTGGCTAGTGATTTTCATGCAGGTAGTTTTCATATTTTGAACACATAGAAACAACTTTAAAATATATTTCACAAATTCCAACTAGTGTTATTATAGTTGAATTTCATAAGTTTTTGTTTTGTTTTGTTTTTTGAAGCAAGACCTCACTATGTGGCCATGGCCTCCCTAGGACACTTATGTACATCAGGCTGGTCTCCATCTCATAAAGATCTGCCTGCTTCTGCCTCCCAAATGCTGAAATCAAAGGTATATACCACCATACACAATTATTTACCAATATCTTAATATCTTAAATGAAATGGATTTTTATACTTAAACTTGTTTACTAGGCCATTGTCACTAGATAAATAAATGTCTTAGTTTTCTTTCCAAAATCCCAAATAGTTTAGAGTTTAATTCACTAGTTCATTTTCTTCAAAAGATCCAATAGCATTTTCAAAGATTTCTAGATGTTCTTAATTTCTATTAAACTAAATAGACAAGTGAATCCTATACTACTTCTTGAAATTATAATACACATATAATAAGAACTGATATTCTATAATATATTTTAACTAGATCACAGATTCTTTTTTCTTATTATTTTATTTATTTATTTATTTTGGTTGGGATGAGGAACAGTCTCATCCTGCAGCCCTATATCCTGACTGGTCTGGAACTCTCTCAAAGACTATGCAGCCTTAAAATCCTAGAGACCTACTTTCTTATACAGAGTTCTGGAATTAAAGGCTTCAGCCACCACACCTAGTTTGTTTATCTCTTTCTTAAACCTTTCTCTTTCTAATATAAATGCAAATAACAATTATTTCTTTTAATATATTTTAGTAATTTAAAAATTAATAGACACATAACTACATAATTTCCCAACACCTTCTTCTCTTTCCTACTTTTCTCACGACCCAGTCCCTCTTTTTATAACATTGTATGCACTAATATTATGAATACAACCTTCTGAATCTGTCCAATGTTGCCTGAAGATATGTTTGTAATGCTGACCATTTTGTAGTGGATACCCATCCGATGGTCTCATCCTGAGGAAAGACAAATTCTCCATCTCTCCAAAGCTGTTCATTGTGTATATCACTTCATCTAGGGGTGGAACCCTATGAGATTTGTCTCATATATGTTGGGACATGATCAATTATTAGTTAGGTTGTTGAAGTTTTATTTAGGCAACTATGTTGTTGAGATTTCATGAGAGTAGCTTCCATGTTACAGCTAGAAGGCACAATTCTTTGCAAATTTCATACATGTATATGGTATGTTTTGATCATATTCATCCTTTACTCATCACCTTAATTAATCCCTGATCTTTCCTCTACCTTCTACCTCCATCCAACTTTGTTATCTCTTTTCTTTTTTTACTTTTATAGCCCACTGAGTTCTGTTTACAGTGTATGCATACTTATGGGTGTAGGGCCACCTACTGGAAGATGAATGACCTACAAAAGTACAGGTTCTTAAAGAAAACTGAGTGCCCCTTCCCCAGAAGCCATCTACTTAAAATAGAAAATTCTGCCTTGGAATCCCCCCCCACACACACACACACCCATGCCATAATTTTAGGTGGCTTGTCCATGATCATGGGTAGCTCTTATGAAGGCACCTAAAGATGCTGTGAGTTCATAAGTGCAATTGACCTGTCATATGCAAAAATTACTGTTCCACTGAGGTTATCCCAATCCTGGTTCTTTACAATCATTCCATCTCCTCTTTTCCAATGTCCCATAAACATGAGGAAGGGGTATAATATAGATGTCTTATTTATAGCTTGGCACTCCATAGACATTTCTTCTCTACACTTTAATCCTCACTGTCTCACTACCTCCCCAACTTTATGTATTGTCTCCCTCTCATTTCCAGTAAAGACATCACAAGCAAAATAACCCTAAGAGTCATACACATACAGCCAACAAAAATAAAAATCAACACGAGTAAGTAACAGACACAGAGGAAAAAGCCAAAACCAAAGCAAAATGAAACAAAAAGTTCTCAAAAATAACACTGAGTTCTCTCCTGTGCATGGGGCTCCATTGCAAAAAACTAATTTTTTTTTCTTTGCCAGATGGTGCCAGTCACAAATAGTTTCTTGGTTAAGGATGGAACTCCATGCTTACTTTCCCATCTCAGTGCTAGGATCCCACATGGTTTGAAAGGTCTTGTGAGTAGGTCCTACCATAGTCTCTGTGAGTTATGTACGTTCTGTTGTGTCTGAAAGATATTCTTTCTTTGGCATTATCTATAATGTCTGACTTTTAAAATTCCCTTCTCGTCTTTTTTATAGATCTTTGAGTCTTGTGGAGAGGGTGTTGATAAAGACAATGATGTGTTCTTATACAATAATGACTTTAACAGTCTTACCAACTATATTTTCTAGTAAAAAACAGTCTTACAGAAGGTATCACAAAGCATATAAAGGATGTAGAAAGATGGGGTAACAGAAAGAAAATAAAAGCATAACTACCCAAACAAACAATTTGTTTCAGTCATATGCTCTCTGTGGAAGTCAGACTGTACAAAGTAAATGTGACAGGAGCCTTCAATGTGTTACTTGCTTAAAGAAAAGGACTGGAAAACACAGTGGGGGAGAACCTCACCATTTAGCATTTGATATATGTTACTACACGGATAGCAAGCTAATAGCATTACTATTCTTAAAGAGAGAGCAGAGCTCTTTTTAAGGCTAAGAGTGATAACTTCTGTCATATATGTATCAGACAGTGTTCTGAAAAGGAGAATAATAGGGTATTATATATGAATTTTACTGCTTCTGTGTGTGTGTGTGTGTATGAGAGAGAGAGAGAGAGAGAGAGAGAGAGAGAGAGAGAGAGAGAGAGAGAGAGAGAGAGAGAGAGAGAGAGAAGGGAGAGAGAGAAAGAGCGAGCTTTTAAATGGAGAACTGGTTTACATAATTGGAGAAATGGCAAAGTAGTATCCATAAGTGTCTCTACAGCTAGTGCTCAAATTTAAAATTGAGATAGGAGTATTGTAAACAAGGCTGAATTCCATTAGGCCTACTGAAACCTATGTTGACTCAAGGAGCAAGCACATAGCTGTCTAGTCTAGCAACCAGGCACTGAAGGAAGCATTTAGAGAACAAAAAGACCGATTGTTTCCAGCTACTGATTCATGTTAATGAAGCAAGAAGTATAAAATAGCAAGCATACACGTATACACTTATACACTATTAAATTGTGGCTATCTTTTTTATTCTTCATTAGTGCTAAGAGAATTTCTCCTGTAACCTCTTATGACTGGAATTATATAAGTAGAGGGAATTCTGGGAAATAAAATTTGACTGAGCTAAATGGGTAATTACAAAATTATCATAAATTTAGGAACAGTTGAACAAATAGAGGTGACATTGTTGAATTAAATTAAGGAAAGACTAAATATTGTTCACATTGATTTGGCTCTAATAATGGAGCAAGTATTAACGTAGGTTATAGTTTTATATTGTTATTAAAAACCTTAAGTGGAAACAAGATACCAAACACTACTTTTGAAGTAAGGAACTAGTAGCAATGGGGAGCTAGTCTGAAAACAAGTATCAGCTCAGTAAAACTGGTTCAAAATTGTCAGTTGCAGTGAGGAGACACATGGTGTTTAACCACAGATGAGCAACATAACTCTTCTAGTATTTGATCATGTTCTTTTAATGTGGAACTCCCAATGAGTATTAGTAATATGAAGTCTATGAAATTATATTTTTAAAAGCATATTTAAAATCACAGATACACAAAACACCCTAATTAAATAGTGCTTTACAATTTCAATTTTATTGTTTAGAACTTCCATGCATGCATATAATGAATATTCATGTGACTAGAAATTCTGCTCATATGAATATAACTCATTTGGAGGCTTAGGTTTTCATTCTTTTTTCTTTTGCTATATTTAGATAGAAGGATATCAAAATTATCTAATCAATCAGATTAATGAGCACTTTCATTAATCCAAGATAACATTACTCATAACATGCATCCTACCAGCAGCGTTTAGCACTAACCTTCCAACATGAGCATTCTCATGGCTAACACCAAGAGTTAATATGTTATAAAGCATCATCTAGATATGAGTAAGTGACTTTATTCTTTACTCTTGGTTAGGTGGCTGTAAATAGAATTTCCTGCAAAACATTTAGATATAGTTGCTATATTTTAGTTACATGAATTATAGTACCCAAATACACATATGAAGGTCATATACTGGCAGAAACACAAGTTTTTTATTATTTCCAGAAACAGAATAATAATATAATTATTTGCATAAAAATCTTGCAAAAAGTATTCAACTGTTTTGTTTTTCTTGTTTTTTTATTTTATTTTTTTCCCATACCTGCCACTGCTCACCCTCCATCCCCTCCCCCCAGTCCTCAAAATCTCATGGTCAATTGTAATAGTAATAGGTACAAAAGTAGAGCAGAAAATAAAACATATTTTTAGAAATTACAGTTTTAAGGATATTCTCAAAGGATAACCTTTATTTGATGCTGACAAGTCTTATATACTACTTAACAATCACCTTTATTGAGCACATCTTGAAGGCTATAAACTATCTAGGTAAGTCTTATAAGCCTTACTTATGTGACAGGTGTCACAGCTGGGGAACCTGCATGAAACCAAACTAGCCCCTCTGAATGTGGAAGACAGTTGTGTGGCTTTGGCAGTTTGTGGGACCTCTGGCAGTGGGACCAGGATTTATCCCTAGTGCATGAATTATTTTTGGAACCCATTTCTTATAGAAGGATACCTTGCTCAGCCTTGATAAGCAGTAAGGGGTTTGATCCTGCATCAACTTGATATCCCAGACTTTGTTGATACCACATGGGAGACTTTATCTTCTTTAAGGAGTGAATGAGAGGATGGCATGAGGGAAGGATGGGGACAGGGTGAGTGGGAAGAGGGGAGAAAAGAGGAACTGTGGTTGGTATGTAAAAAAAAATCTTTTAAATAAAAAGTCAAAAAAATCAAAGAAAAGTACTTATGTCACAAGTAAATGTTAAAAAAATAAAAAGACAGGTATTATTTAAAAGCATGTTAGGAAAAAATAAAACTCAATAACTTACAGAAGAGTAACAAGCCTGTCTGGAAAATAGGAGACAGGGCACTTATGTTCATGGGTTTTAATGAGATGTTTGCTTCAGCATAAAACCAGGAGTAAAGGGAAGTAAAGTGATAAAATTTCTGATCGAAATCCCAAAAGGAAGAAAAGACTTTTGAAGAAAGTTGAGGCTTCTCAGGAAGTCATATGCTTGGCTATAATAAAATACTTTGAAACATGGGGTGGGGGTGGATAGCTACTGAACCTGAAGGTCTAGGATGAGGAAAGAAGAATAAAAGGCAGAATATAAGGGTTTATTTCAAGTGATCTTAAAGACACCACTATGAATGGACTGAAATGAAAGATTGCAAAAGAAAATGATGTGTCTTTCTTAAGAATGAAAAGATTGAAATAGCTTTGGTCATAGAGTGATAATGACAATAACAGGGAATCTTACAGTGCTGAAAATACTCATGCATGCTACCAACTTCTGAAATTTTTCCTGATTAATTCATTACAGAAAATTCCCTCCCATTTGGAACTTAAGCAGTTCAAACTACTATTACAGTTCATTCACACTATTACCACATTTCTTACTATGGAAAAAATAGCTATAAACACTTCATTGGGGATTTAGAATCACTACTTTTGGGACACATTTACTAAGCCCCATGAAGGAGCAACTCAAGCACCTGCAGTTCTTACTGTGAAGTTTCAGTATAATGAGGATAAACAAGAGCCCTTCTAGGAGGAAAGAAGAAAGTGGAAAATAGTGAGTTCACTGACTCCTCAATTACTCTCTAAATAATAAACAACATGAATGAGCAATCACTATGTTCTGCACTAACTGTGTTTTATAAGATCTAAGCCTCCATAAAAGAATATTTAATTAACCTCAAAAGCCAATAAACCTAAGATTTGTGATTTACATTTATTAAAACATAAGAAAGCCAGGCTTTGTGCATATATCCAAGCTATATGTTTCATCTTTGAGGAACACTTAGGTCAACACAAAATGTGACAAAGTAGACATTTCCATTTAACCTAAACTGTTCTCATAAAGCCAAACAAGTATTTCTGTAAATTACACGTGTATCAAGAACAAACACACATGCACACACTTAGGACAGAGTCTATTTACATTGCTACCTTTAAATAAACCAATGTCTAAGTAAATACATTGTAGTGTTTCTCCAATCAAAGCTGAAAGCTTTTGTTCTAATTTTCTTATTTTGTGCATAGAAACAGTCATGATTTACTTGTCATAAAATTTTCAGGAACGAAGAAAAACATGATTGTGTAGGTACTGATAGGGTCAGACTATGATAATTAACAATGATATTCCAAAATACACTATCCTCAATAAGTTGAAAGTGAACTTATTTACTATTCCAGTAAGAACTGTCCCAGATGAAACAAGAAATTATGTTCCATCAAGTTGTTGCTTTTATCATTTGTCATTATATGTGTACATCAAACCAGTTTGTGGACACATCTGTCTGTAGGAAAGGGATGATACTTCATCATAAGGTAAATGACTAGTAAAGTGTGCACATCTCTTCTTCATTCATCTTATTAGCTTTGTTTCAATAGAAGCTAAGAAATGTAGCCTGTAACTGAGTATTCATATATTCAACAAACACTTTAGTGACAGATATAAGGAAATAGTAAACACTGGGACATGCTTATTGGTCTCTCTCTTTGTAATTATCAGAATGGGTCTGAAGAATAAAAACGTAAGCAGAATAAACAAAACAAATAATTTTTAAAAGAAAGAAAGCATGTGTAATGGGGTTTATCATAGAGTATTATAAGCCCTGTGAATCCACATATAACAAAGGAAAGAATTATTTACATTTGAATAAGCGTAGAGCAATTTCATTATGCATCACATCAGCCCTAGTTGCCACCTTCTTTCAGTTTTCCCCTTTCCGTATTCCTGTCCATTTATTTCTTTCATTTGTTTGTGATGTTGATTTCTAAGTACTTCGTTGGTTGTTGACTCCAGTTCCCCCTGCCCCATGCATTTCTAGTGGCTAGTTTAAATATGGTTGACAGTTTGAGAGGAATAATTTGCTTGAAACATGCAAAACTCAAGAAAAACAGAAATGTAACATGGGATGAAGAAATCAAGGAAGGCTATAGTACAGTGGCTATACAATTAGAAGAGCAAAAATACAATACATATTTTTAACAAGATGCAATAACAAAATTCACAGCAGCACAAAACTACAAAGCCTCTGCAGTAACAATATCCAAATGTCTACAACAGGAAGATGTACATTTTATGCATATCTTGAAACAATTTTAAAATGATAAAAATTATAAGCAGTTCTGAGGTCTTAATCGGCAAGCAAAGTTATTGTGACTTCTTTTATCCACTGTTCAACTCAGGAACAAATTTGTTCTTGCTTCTACCTCTCAGACATTGTTAAAAGTTCCTTAGTACTCATTTGAACAGATCTGTTTCAGGTCAGTTGAATGAACTAAACCATAATGCTACCTCTTACCAATTTTTTTTTTAATCTTATACCATCTTCTCAACACTCATGTGCAACAGCCTCAGGAATAAACTGTCAGGTGACACTGTGTGGCAAACATTTTGTGTCCCTTTCTTTACTAATCCTTATTCTAGACACATTGAGCTTTGATTTGACACAAAAAGATCATAACTTTCAAGAACTAAACTATGCTTTTTTCCATGAACAATTGAACCACTCCAACATAAGGTGGTCATCATCTTCCCTCTTCTCCTTCAACCTTATAATTTTTTCCTCTGTTCTAGCACACTTGGCTATGACTTTTTTTTTATCCCATCAGTGTCAAAATTAATCCCAACAGCTTACTCAGATTTTAAAGTGCAACTCTCTGGTTTTTGAGTTGAATAATTTGGTCTATCTCCATGAAGGACCATCACTTATAGAAAGGATTTCTTCCTATAATAACATCAATTCTAGCAATAATTATGATCAGTTAATGAGCATGAACATGGCTACTTTGAACATATATATTGATGTGATTAATTCTAACTTATTTGAAGTCACTTAAATCCTCTTACAGTCTATTGCCTGGTCACAAATGACTTTGTTTTACAGAAGTGCTTGGCAAGGAAGTTTGCTCACATAACAGCTGGATTTGTTTAGCAAGTTTGAAAATGTATACCTTGTTCTCTTGTGATTTTGTTCCCTTGAAATATGAGCAGCTCTTACAGAAATAACCTTGTCCATCATGATTGTAATACATCCAGTGCCCTCCCCATTGCTTTTGCTTTCTTTCAATGTTCTCAGATAACTTTGATTTCAGAAAAATTATTTACAGGTTGATGTTGGCAACTCTTTGCTGCCATAGGTCCTAGTTCTGGTTTAAGTAAAATGTCCTGAGGTAGTTCCAAAGGGACTTATTTTTGTCGAGAGTAGGGTAGGGACACACAGGGAATACAGAGAAAGAGACAGAGAAAGATGTGGCAGAAAAGAGATTTTCTTCTTTTCATTTTATGTTTTTGAAGAAAGGTTTTAAGCTTTTGAGAAAAAAAAAAAAGCAGCTGTTCTGTATAACTAACGACAAAAGATAACCAGGCTTGTAAACCACTTTGCTGTTATCCTAAGTGGCTAGTGTTTGGCAAAACATTTACCTTTACCATGATCAAAGAGTTATTTTAATATACATGATTAATGATGTGATAAAATTAAGATCCCCCACTACTCAACATATTATTTAAGAAAAATGTTCACTGTTTTCTAATTGCAGCAAGTAAGAGCTCTGGATGCTGATACTTTTTAATTGGGGAAGAAATTTTCTTTTAATTAGAAAAGAAGGGATTGTTTTGTTTGGTTGTGTGCTTGGTGTATTTGTTTTTTGTTTTTCATTATTTCTCAATAAGTTCAAGAGTGTCCTCTAGTGGAGAGATACTCTGGTCTCAGTAGTTTCAGAAATGACTAAATGATATCTAATTAGATACTTGCATTAAATAAGAAATGTTCCTACTTAGCTGATTGGAATATACTAATTAAAGGGGAAATGTATTCTTTTCCCTTCAAGACATGCTGACAACGTGGCCTAGTTGAAAGCCTGCACTGTGACAAGCATTGTTCTCATTTTAGATAGCAAATGATTTTTTATGATCAATTTCCGTGCTTCCTTCAGAACCTAGCAAGATTGAGCTGACGGTGCACCTTTCTGCCAAAGAGGCAGCAGAAGCATTTAGTGCAATTTACTGTAGCTTTTACAGATATCAACTGGCAGCAGCAAGAATACTATTACCTTCACTTCTCCAGCTCTGGCTGAGTGATGCAGCTGATGTGCAGGTCCACAGCTTAGATAGGTAGGTCTCTTGTTATCTGAAATAAATTAAGTAGAGAAGAAAATTAAATATGTGTGTCTCTTCTCTGTAACTTCTGGAATTCTAACCCTAATTTCCTAAATTTGTAGTTAAGTATCAATATAGAGATGAGATGCAGAGGTGAGTTATTTTTCAATAAATAAATAGTAGAAGATTAGGAAGAGCTGTGATGCTAGGCTCTCTGTGTCACACTAAGCATTGCCTTATCAGAAATTGCATGTTACAGCAATTTAGAAAAGCAAAAAAGGGGGATATTAGCTCTTGATTACAAGATGAAGAGTTAGTTAGACTTAAATCAAGCACAGATATTCTTTTGATGCTGGTTTGCATGCAAAAAAGCTAAAATAACAATAACAATAACAATAATGAATTGTATTGTAAAGTCCTGTCAGTGACATATTATGTACATAAATGTTGCTTATTTTTATGATATACAAGCATTTCTATTATCAGATGCTTTTCAGAAAAATGTATAATCATGACTCTCATACAGTGTAAGAGTGAATTTTAGAGAAAAAAAGTCTGCATATGATCTGAGAAAGCCAAACAGATAATGCCTTGACAAGGTCAAAGGAAAAGTCAAAACAGCTAGTATCTAAGAAACAAAAGAATGGTAAGCTCAATTGTAAATGTAGATATTACTTTTCCATAGATTTCAGAGGGGAGTTATAAGAAATAAATCAGTTCAATCATTCATTATCAGACTGGGAGGAATATACACATCCATCAGTTACCTGTATTCAAAACCAGGATCCAATAAGCCTAAAAGAAGTGTCATGAACTAATATATCCTGCCCTGTTACAAACTGTTTCTGCCTATATTCTTTTGGAAACAGAATCTAATTCCTACCGCTTGGTTAAAGGTCAGTACCCCGTTTGTACACCAGCTACTACTCTATATGCCACGGTTATTCTTCCTCTTGCCAGTTTCCCTGCCCATAGTTCCTGCTTATGGGCTCAAATGATGATAGAGGCGTTTCTGAGTCCCTGTCCTAATTTATACAAAATTTAAGATAAAAATAAATCATTCTACTGTTGGCAGATACTTTTAACCACTTGAATAAAATGACCCAAAGTGCTTGTTCAAATTCTCTAGAATTCTCTCAACTTGTCAAATCAAAATTCTGTCAGCTAGTGTCTTAGTTTCTTTTCTATTGCTGAAAAGAAACACCATGTCCAAGGCAACTTAGAAAAGGAAGCATTTAACTGGGAGTTTGCATCTAGATTCAGAGAGTGAGTCCATGAGCATTATGAAAGACAGTGAGATAGCAGGAAGACAGGGATGGTGCTGGAACAGTAGCTGAAAGCTTACATCTAACCCATTAGCAGGAAGCAGAGAAAAAGAGAGACAGAGACAACAAGGCATTACCTCCTAATCCTCCTCCAAAACAAATCCACCACCTAGGGAGCAAGTATTCAAACATTGAGGGTCATTCTCATTAAACCATCACAAATAACAACATATTTTTTAAAATAAATTTTAAGTATACACTCTTAAGAAAAGTAAAAAGAAAGAAGAAATAGAGAAAAAGAAATTTTAAAGCCACATTACTTTTATGTGTATGGCTGTATTCAAAATTGATATTCAATTAGAAGTTTATAGCAAGAAGCAAAGTAAGTGGTAGTGTGGGGATTCAATAAAAGTTTCAGAGGTTTTGGAAATATTAGAGGGAACAAACACCACAGTCAGATCTTACCCAGCTGTCTTCCAGCTTCCTCAGCCTCACTTTCCTTGGCTTGGATTCTCTCTCTGTGTTTCTATCCTGTCTTAAGTACCCTTTCATAAATTAAGGTGTGGCTCCACCACTGCCTGCTTGGAAGCCTGGAATTCCTTCTATAATCTAAAGTGACCTCTACTCAGTTGGGATTAAGGGCATAGGTCACCACTCCCAGGATACTCCCTGTGCTGGGATTAAAGGTGTGAATCACCACTCTGATTTTCCTAGACTGACTGTGGTTAGAGCTCTGAGACTTCTGGAGCTTTTGTTAACTCCCCACATAGACTGTGGGTAGGTTCCCTCTGATATCTCCAAAACCTCTGAAACTATTATTGAATCCCCACATGGTAGCATTGGGGATTATAATACATAACAACAAAGAAAATGGAATATGAATCTCTTCTTTTCAGTACTGACAATGGAACCCCAGGCCAAAGTGATACTTGGGAAACATTCTACCATTGGCCTAACTACCAGGAAAGGAATTGCCATCAGAGGCACTAATTAAACTGTTCTTTCATTGTTCTCCTTTTAAATAAAAATATACACAAATATATTCTAGATAATAAATAGAGGAGAAAATTTACATTCATTCTGTTATTGTAGTTATCTTTGTGGTTTTGCATTCTGATAAAAATTGTCTGTCAAGCTTGAAACTGTGCTTTGTATCCTCCAGTTTTAAGAAATATTTTCCCATTATGGTTTAAGAAATAATTATTTTCTTCCACATAGTATAGTTGCTATATAATACTTAAATCATTAATTCCACATTCACTTGATTGTATCATTTGAGACTAAAGTTAATTTCCAGATGATAATTTTTGATTATATTATTTGAAGCTAAATTTCCAGGTTATTGTTCAACTGATAACTCATAAAATTTATAAACATTCTCCAAATAATAAAATCAACTCAAATTTTCAAAAACTTATGAAAATGAGGCGATAGCTCAATGTTTTAGAGCTCTTGCTGGTCACTCAGAGGACCTGGGTTCAATTCCTAGCACCCTTTTTGTGGATCAAAATAATCTATAACTCCAGATTCAGGAAGTCTGGCAACCATTTTTAACCTTGACGAGCACCAGGTACATGCATAGTGTACATATATACATAAAGGCATACATACATAAATATATACAATTCAATTTTTCCCAAACTTACAAACTTTATCCTTAAAGGAAAAAATGCTCTTTTATTGCACTAAATTGCTTTTGCCCAATATTTATTTCTGGAGCCTCACAATACAGTGAGGTGTATCTTTGAAACATTTAATACTAGACTCAGAGAGATTTGCCTGCCTCTGCCTCTAGAGTGCTGGGATTAAAGGCATCTGGCACCATGCCTAACATACTTACATTTCATAATGGCACTTTTTCTTCATCTAAAGACTGTACAAATATATTGAAACAGCAGATATTTTGTTGTCTAGGAATTATCACATGGAGTCATTTTATTTAGAATGACTTAACCCCTACACAGTGTCTCACTATGAAATACTAGTACAACAGAAATTTTTATTGGAAGGGAAACTTTTAAAACTTAATTAGAAAATGGCTACACTGTGTGTGTTTCATTTGGATATTTAAAGGAACTCATATTTCAGAAAAGAAAAATATGGTTTCTTTTTTTTCTAACTAAAGTATTCAATCATATTATGCTTGGTTTTAGGGCTTTGTTGTTGTTTATTGTTTGTTCAAGAAAGGATTTCAAATATTAGGCTATCATCTAACTTGCTCTGTAAACAAAAATGACATCAAAATTCTAATATTCTTTCTTCCACCTCCCAAAAAGAGTTCATCTTAAATTTTTATTGTTTGTTAATTTTATAATGCAGATAATATTTTTTTAACAAATGCACCCAAAATCATTCCCTTCCAATTTTCCTGCATTTTCCATCCACTTTTTAAAATTTTATATGCTTTCTCTTTAAATTCACTGGGCCACTCTATAAATATTATAGTTCTGAATAGTCTCAGAAGCATTAATTATAGTACAATGTAGCAAAATAAATACTACTTAACATGCCTTACTTGTAATTGTGTTTAATAATTTAACTTTTAAATACTGTGTTTATCAGCCTCCTTGTAGAATTAATGACCATGTGGTAGGTAAAACATTCTTGTCAGCTGATGAGGACTCACTTCAAGATATTGTTGAAGCAGACATCTGAATTATAATGTTCTACATTTACAACATGAAGCCTGTCTTATAAGATAGATTTGGCCTTTTGAGATATAAGATAATGATGTAATAAAATTTACAAAAGAAAACAAGAAGATGGGTATTGTTGTGCATGCCTATATTCCCAACACTTGGGAAGCTGAGAAAAGAAAACTGGAGTTACAAGGCAGTTTGTGTTAAATACTGAGTTCTAGGCTAGCCTGAGGTACACAGCAAAACTTTCTCAAAATATGATAAAGGAATTAAGATCACTAGGAAATTTAAAAGCCATTAGGCATATTACTAATATGTCATTGTTTATTGGATTTCTAATGTAATCAAGACACTGGAATACATCTTACTAATATAAAAGTAAATAATGCTATAATCTCTACATTAAGGAATGGTTTACTGTAGTGGCTGCAAAGACACACAAACCATCCAAATAGTTCACTCACTATATATTATATAAAAATGAATATATTCTAAGAGGTATGGAGGGAAAAGAAGTGACTGAGTATTTTTCTGGAAAGCAGAAATATATTAGGAATCAAGGAGTGAGCATTGTTCTAAATGGAAATGAAAAGAATCTCACAATTATGAACACAGTTACATACTCTAAGAGTCTAAAATTCATAAAAATGGCTATTTTTACAAGTTAGACTTTTAAAACCTGTTAGGTGACTGATATTAGGCCAAGGTGCAAACACAGTCACATCAGCTTTGTTTTCTAAATTACCATTTGCCTGCCTCAATCAAGAAATATTTATAAATATTTTCCAATAGTGGGTAGAATGAGTTGTCTTCTTCATATTTCTATCAACTTTTGGTTCTTACGTAGCTTGATGGAAAAGAATAATATTTCATTCCTAATTTTGGAACAACACTTAGGATCCAAGGTCATAGCTCTGTCATACATTGCTTAGTTACCATTTCCCAAGTGAAAAGTGCCAGAGTCACTGAGTTTTTGTCAATAATGTAGAATTTCCCATGTAAGTTGAACTTTACTGGTTTTCTCTGGAGAGAGATTCCACTGGGTTCCATGAGTGTTGCCTACTCGTGGAGTTATGTACAAGATGATGACTGGAGCCTTTTGCTCAGCAAGACAAGTGGATATAATTCAGAGAAACCACTGAAAACTCTTTACAGAACAGCACATATCAAAATGACTCTCTCTCTGGGCTGTTACAATGTGTTTTCTTTGGCCCTGGGCGGCCAGAGGCCCAGACCCACAGACCTGCAGCCCCAGACCCCTTAGCCGCCTGCAACTCCTCAGGCCCCCAGAAATGACTCAGACGCTTATATTAACTTCATACTGTTCGGCCCATGGCTCAGGCACATTGCTAGCTTTCTCTTACATCTTAACTCAACCCATTTTCATTAATCTATTTTGCCACGAGGCCCGCGGCTCACCTGTGTTCTTTACATGTTGATCCTTTGGGCTTCTGGCTTCTTCTGTCTCTGACTCTGCCTTGTTCCTCCTACCTACTCTGATGCATCCTCCTACTTTTTCTATGGTGCCTGTCATGGGCCAAAACAGCTCCTTTATTTAAAGATTGCTATTCACAGCATACAGAAAGACATTCCCACATCATTGGGCTATATTGAGAAACACCTGGTTACACTTCAAAATCAGCCTAATTTCTTCCTCTTTTTATTTCTCCTTTCCTTTCCTCTCCTCTTCACTCCTCCTCCTCTTTTTCCTTCCCTCTCTTCCTCACTTTTTCACTCTCTCATCTTCATACAAACATCACTGAAATACATATAAACTAAACAAGTAAAAGTATATCTTCTATCACCTATTTTGTCAAACTTCCTGTTTTCAAATGTTTAAAATTTGAAACTTATTTGTGTGTGTGTGTGTGTGTGTGTGTGTGTGTGTGTGTGTGAGAGAGAGAGAGAGAGAGAGAGAGAGAGAGAGAGAGAGAGAGAGAGATATGCATGCGTGTCTATGCATCACGTGTGTGCAGTGCCTAAAGAGACCCAAAGACAGAGCCAATCTCCATAGAACTGTTGTTACAGATTGTAAGATGGTTGTTAACTACCATGTAGGTGCTAGGAATCAAACCCTGGTCCTCTTGAATAACAGTGTTCTTAACCCCTGAGCTTTCTTTCCAGCCTCTAAAGCTTCTTATTAAGCTCTGCTGGTAACACATTTGTAATATGCATAACATTCTACAGTCATTGTTTTTATGTACTATTTATCATTGGAGACAATTATGTAAAAACAGTCTGATATATATAGTGACTACTTGTTAAGTAATGCCAGAGAACTATAATCTAAGTATTTATTGATCCTCTCTGATCCAACCCTATGTTTGAAAATGCAATTGGAGATGGAATTTAAATGACAGATTTTAAAGTCAGCCTTGTCTACATAGAAAAGCCTTCTTTCAAAAATCTGCAAAGAGTACTTCATTTAAAGTTAATATTACATGATATAATCTATAGAAATACGTCCTTGAAGGGTAATCAAGAATATTGATGCTCAGTTATCTTTCCATAATATAAATGTTCCCTAAAAGTGAATTCAATATAAAACATTTAAAAATATTTTGTACAAAAATCAATAACAATCTTTTTTTTTCCTTTTCAATTGCTGAGGATGAAACCTAGGACATGGAACACACTACATAGGCATTTTACAACTAACCTACAGTGTCAGCCCTTAGAACATTTAAAGACAGAGTCTTCCTATATAGTAGCCAATCCTGGCCAAGGATGCACAATATAATCGAGGCTGTCCTCAGACTTGTCATCCTCTGGCCTCTACTTCTCAATTCTTGAGATTAGAGGAGTGTGTTACTTAGTGTATCAGGAGCTTCATTTTTGACTCTGAAAAGCTTGTAGCTATTTTATGGATTTGCCTGATCTAGCCTACCAATATTGAATGACTTTTAAATATAGAAACAGAATTTTTTAGGAATATAGTAGAAAATATTAAAATAATGAGCAAGTCCAAAAGACTGTGACACTTTAAAATATAAGAAAATATGTTTTGAGATTTTTTTCTAATAAAATTGAAATTTGATAAATTCAAATAATGATACTTATTTTAGCCAATAAAAGGATTTTTGTTATTGAAAGTGCAGAACCAAATACAACAAATGCTCTCCTCTTTAAAAGAAGATTACTGTTTCTTTTTGCTTCATCCTGTAGAAGTCCAAATCACAATTTTAAGAAATTCCCACTACTACTCAGAACTTGGTTACAAGGCTTTTCAGTCCTTAGGAACTACTTTCCTGGCAGTCAGTGGACATGAAATCAAACATTAGTATCATAATTTATTGCCACATTTAATTGTGAGAATTAACTTACTGTAGATGTCAGCAAACATGTCACTGGAGCACACATTTCAGTTTTTCATTTGGCAGCTATGACTAAGTGTTCTCTTACATTCTTGATACTGGTGTAGACTCTTAATGGACTAATGTACCACTCTTACTTTCTGGTTCCACTTGAAGCCAGGAAGTTCAGATAAGTAGTTAAAATTAGAATATATCAGTTGTGTAATGTTGACTAAAGCTTGAGTAAATAATGGTAAACTATAAATTCAGTGCTCCAGAGCCAGTAAATTCACTTGTATATTTTAACCAAGAATATATATTTATCTTACAAAGTAGATAACTAACATATACCTACATTTGCATATAAAGGTGATCTAAATATAGAAAGTAAAATACTGAAAAAACAAAACTTCATCTCCATCATACATATTCTTGATTTACGTTGATGAAAATCCCAAATATTTATTACCATGAATTATTCATTTTAATGAAATTTTCTACCTGACATTGTTACTTTGCTGGAAAAATGTTATTCCTTATAATTTCAAAGTCTCATGGCAGCACTTTCTTGACTCTATGGGCTGTAATTTCTTTCTCCCCCAGGTGAAGATCTGCTTTGTTTCTTCATATACTCTCTGATAAAATGTATTGGGAAGAACATTTTTCTCCTGTGATTCTTCCCAATAATTCATAAAATCTCAATCTATCAATCTAAACATGAGAAAACATAATGAAACCTCAATGGAAGAATATTCTATAAGATAATTGATTGTCTTCTAAACTTCATAAATAACTCTCATTTCATTAAGTACAACATATTGTCAAAAATGATACATTTAACAAACTTGACAAAAGAGAAATATTTAAGAATTGCTCTTTTAGCTATTTCAAATCAATGGAATCATCCAGTTCTTACCAGCCAATTTACTTTAAATAAGTGGGTACAGATGGTTTTATGTTTCCATCATTTTTCTCCACAGGTGACTCAGCCAACCTCACCTGCAGAGCTTTCTTTGGGTACAGTGGAGATGTCAGTCCTTTAATTTACTGGATGAAAGGAGAGAAATTTATTGAAGATCTGGATGAAAATAGAGTTTGGGAAAGTGACATTAGGTAAAATAATTTTTCTTCTTTTAAATGTGTAGTTGAGTTAACATTTGCTCTGCTAAGCGGGGAGAGGGTAAGCTAAAATAGAAAAAAAATTTTTGATAATTTTATATTTCTATTATCATAAGAGAAATAATGTGATACTTTATGTCAAAGAAGCAAAGAATTGTTAAGACTATCTATAAAATTACATAATGTGAATATCATTGATAAAAACACTTGTTAGTGATTGTTTTCTTTTTAAATATTATTAATTATTTGGAATTTCAAACAGCATGTTTTTGATCCTATTCACAAACATATCCCCTTCTCCACAGAAGAATAATTTCTAAAGGAATATTTTACTAGTAGCACACCAAAACCAAAATAATGTAAAGATATTGAAGCCCCTTCTATCTTCAGAAAAATAATTGTGCTTTTCATTTACAAAAGCGTCTTTTAAAAGTCACTGAGAGGAACCAGGGATGGTGGTTAATGTCTGTAATTACAGTGCTTTGATAATCTCAGACAAGAAAGTTATTGTGAATTGAAGGTCAGCCTGGGTTGCATGATGAGTTCAGTGCCAGCACGGGCTAGAATGAGACCATGTCTCTAAAAATAAATATTGAAAGGAACTCTTAGCTAAGTGCTACATGGATTTGAATGCAACGTTTATATTTTCCTTGGATGTTTTTACATATTTAAGCCAGAAGAGTTAGTTCTAATCATAATGTAAATGATCAAGGACTTTTATAATCATACCTAAGTTAAATTGAAACACAAATGATTGGTATTTTTTAAATATTCTTCCATATAGAGATTGTATCTTATGACTGAATATGAGGATTTAAATGATGGTTTTCCTCTTTAAATGTCAAAACTTTTAAATTTTAACAAAAATATAAGAGAAAATGTTTTTCAGAAAGAAAGAAAAGTATATAAACCTGTCATAGAAGATCATTTCTATTGGTATCTTCTCTCTGGCAACAAATATACAATATCTCTTTCTGGACTGCTCCCATTGGATTCTAGAAGATCCAAATGAACAGTTCTCCAATATGGATGAAAATCTTCTTTTGCCATTTTTCATATGTAAAACTGCACTTTCTATCATTTACCAATACTTTTGAGTTTTTAAAATTAAAAAACTACAACAGATTATCTATCTACATATACATATATATCTACACATACACAAACACACACACATATACAGAAAGAGAAAGAGACACACACACATTCATCCAGACACTAGTGGAAAAAGGATGCCTAGTTTAAAAATTTCTCATTTGTTTTAAGGCATTGATAAAATTATAACAATTAGATTAGTGAACACTTACCACTAAATTTTAGAGTCAAAATTAAATACTTATCAAAGCTTTCACTCTCTCAGTTTATGATTTCATATTCCTTTAAAACCTCATAACTTGTTTTTATTATTAGGGAAAGTAAGTCAGGCTGGAGGTTTCAATGCACATGTCAAAATAATTCAGAAATGTTCTCTTTCTTTCTTGCTCTTTTAAAAAATAATCTGATACATAATTAGGCCTCCAGCCTAACATTTTAAAATCTCTTATCTCATTTTTACATCATATTCCTTCTTAAAGGAAAACCAATTTGTAAACTTTTCTTCAAGGTCTCTTTCACCTCTTTATTATGACAGCATGATTGTCCTGCTATGAGAGATAATTAACTGCAAGTTCATTAGCATCTCCAAAGACAAGCGTCTTCATTAGAAGTGAAGAAGAAAAGGGCATGATATCATTTAATTAACTTAGCATCAATTCATAGCCAGATTTTAAGCATAAACTGTAGGTATATTCTTATCAGACTCAGATTCATCTACATTTCTTTCTTTTTAATGTATGTGTATGTGTTGTTTTTGTGGGGTTTTTGTTGCATTTTCCTTTATGTTTTAGAATTCTTAAGGAACATCTTGGAGAACAGGAAGTTTCTATCTCATTAATTGTTGACTCTGTGGAAGAAGGTGACCTGGGGAATTATTCCTGTTACGTCGAAAATGGAAATGGACGTCGGCATGCCAGTGTTCTCCTTCATAAACGAGGTGAGTGTAAGCTTCCATATTTGAGTGATAAGCTGAAACTTCCATAGAAGGAAAATCTCTGAACTCCAGTGAAAGAAAACCATTGTTTGTATTTTCCACATAAACCTAGCACAAATAAAGCAATCACATTAACATTATGTACATGAAGGTGTTGACTAATCTCCATCCTTGTTCAAAAGCCTGTACTCTCCAGGTGAAATCGGATAGAAGAAAACCAAGTTTATTTAAGGGCTAGTGTCTGAGAAAATGGCTATTTGTTCCTAAGTGAATGACAGTCTTAAAGAATTCCAGTACAGAAAAAAATGGGCTTTTAGAAAGAAGAAAGAGAAGAGCAAGGGACAACAGCAAAGAAAGTTATGTTCTCTGGGGGGTCTTATTACCCAAAACAACTTCTCATTCCTGAGTGTGAGACTCCCACTCCAGGGGATGTTGATCTCCTGGGCTAGTCTCTGTATGTTTTTAAAAATTACTATAACTGGTCTGAGAGTTAACCCTCACAGTAGTTCACATGCTTTTTGTTTGCTAATGCACAGAACTAGAATAAAAAAGAACATAGCTTGATTTGGTCCGAGGGCATCCAGCTGTTCTGGGTTTTGTAAATGGAAATATCATTTAGCAGTTAACATCTTTATCATTTAGATGAAGCTTTCTTTAGAATTTAGAGTTAGAGTGGTGAACACTGAAAAAATCACAAAGGGACAACCACTATTACAAAAGAAGAGAATGCCATAGATGGATGACTAAATCAAATTTGGTTTCTTGGTCTGAGCAAGGTGTTCACAAGTGCTGGTTTCTGATATGTAGATTGGAGAAAATATTATCAACTCTAGTGTTTTATAAAGATAAAAAGATAACAAACGGGTAGGGCTCAATAAAATACCTATACACCGAAGATATTTAGTTAAATAGTATTTATTATTAGAAGAAATAGGTACTGGGTCATTAAAATAACGTCATTTTTAATGCAATAGAGTGTGTCATGATCCATAGGTAGTTTCATTAGTGCAATAATTGTGCCTGATGAATACCCCAATATAGTATTTCTTGACATTTTTAAGCTAATACAGTTTTTAATATATAAAATCCTCCCATGATTAAAAGTAATGTATTATAAGATGGGTTGTATTTGAGCACAGTGTCTGAAAAAATAACTTTGTCTCCACAGCAGCTTCATCATCTTATGCACAGGTGTGTGTGTGTGGGGGGGGTGTAAATTGAAATTAGAGATGCTTATAAAATGTATCCTATACCTTTGAGTTAGTGAAAGTTTTAGGCACATTAGAGAAGAATTTTTTTCTGCATTATGCTAAGTTAAAACAGTCTGGTCTCCTCATTATAAGTATGCTTGGTACTCTCTTACTCAGCAGATTTACAATGATTTTAATTTCAAAGCATAACTTCAATCCTAGAGTCTTTGAGGTTTGAAAAGAAAGAGAACACAGAAGACTATTCCCTACCTTATTGGGAAATAGATTCTCTTTGAATAGTGTTGCTGAAAACTATTAAAATGAACACCTTGACTGTCAAGGTGACTGTAATATTAAAGTAGCATATTGTGCTGGAGTGTGAGGAGAGAGGAAAAGTAAAGAGCAGCTAGTAATGTTTCTCCCTGTACCTTAACCCATAACTAAACAATGAGGGAATTTGTGTCCTCATGCATATGTATAAGTACAAAAGCATCCTCAGTGTGGCAGAACACCTTAAATGCTATAGTCTTAACTGCTTATCCTGCCACAGTACCTTCGAAATAATGTATTAGTTTATATTGGATCACATCCAGTCTCTAGGGAATCCATTCTATATGTGGAATAATCTACTAGAAAGCATTGCCATTTCTCTAGTTGTCTATTCATTGTCTCTAATTTACTGTTTCAGTTGCTGTTTCCCAGCAATCAGATCTTTGATAATAGTCACCATGACCCTACTGAACCTTTTCACCAGATTCAAGGTCCCTGGCTCTTTGTACACATTCCTCATTTATTTGTATCATTCTTGTCACTCTCTTGGTTATAGTCCAAATGAAGAGTCTAAAGTAATCTTTAAGAATTAAAATAGTGATGAAAAGCTTAAGGTGCATGTTAAAAAACTATTGGTTTGGGGGCTAGTGAAATGGCTCAGTAGTTAAGAGCACTTGTTATTCTTGTGAAGAACCTGAGTTCAGTTCCAAGCACACATATGGTGGCTAACAATCATCTGTAACTCCATTTCTAGGTAATCTGATACCCTCTTTTGACCTGCATGGGTACCAAGCACACACGTGGTACATATATACACATTCACACAAAATTCTGGTAAATATAAAATAAACCTAAAAAGAATTTGAAGTCTATCGATTTGGACAACATATATTTCCATTTGTCACATGGCAGGGATGACAGTTAAGGGGTTATCATAAGTAAAGAAGAATGACAATGTATTGGATGTATGAGTGTACCTTAAAAAAGCTGGTTTTTCAGGTAGGCATGAAGTCAGTAAGGGTCAGGTAACACTCTACTCTAGGGTATTTCTAGCATATTTAGACTAAGGTTAAGCATATAAAGCTATGAAAACTTCCAATTACAGAAAAATGCAATTTTGAAGAATCAAGAAAATTGTTTCATAAGAAATGTCATTAATGTTTGACTATCTGAATATGAGAAAGATGAACATGGCCAATTTTAATTGCTTTCAAATACTTAAGTTTTCATGATGCTTTTCCAAAATTGTATTTATATCAGCAATATTTTCTTATTTATTGAGATAAAAGTGTTAATCCCCCCCAAAGTCCTTAGAGTTTGTGTACTCTGAAAGACTCTTCTTAAAATGAATGTACACTTTCATTTTAAGGGAGTTGGAGCAAAGGGGTATTTTCTTACATGGCAAAATGAATGCAATATTATCTCAAAGGGCTCATTATAAGGAATGACCACGTTCATCTTGAGAACAAGAAAGGACTTTGGTCAGCATATAACGTAATTGTAACTTTGCCAACCTTACAAAGTTCAGAAAGAGAGGGCAAAGCATATATGATCCCATAAGTTTTAGTTTTCAATGAGAATGTCTCTGAGATTGTCAGACTTCTGTCAGGCTATCAATTATGCAATTATGAAATAATTTTCTGTTTTACTCAGAGGACCAATACTCAGAGAAAGAACTGTATGCCGCTACTGTAAATCTTTTGTTTTGCTACTGAGTTAAAACTTCTCTAACGAGAGAGAGAGAGAGAGAGAGAGAGAGAGAGAGAGAGAGAGAGAGAGAGAGAATAAGAGGTAGGATTTGATTGTCAATGCCCTGAGTCTTTGGTCTAGCTCCAGAAAATGCTCCTTTCACTTAGCTTTGCTAGTGTCTGGGCTAGAAACCTTGAGAGTTAGTTAAAAGAGCCAGTAAAGGTCTGTACCTAGGCATGAGACCTTGTGAAAATTTTCCTGGCATTTTCATTATGCAGGTCTTGTTTGAGCAACCATATTTTAGAGATTTCATGGGTGTGACCTGGTCATTTCTAGAAAACACTAGCAGTGTGTATGTTTGTGTGTAACAATAATAATTTAAAAAATATGAGATTAGGAATTTGAGGGTGAATGGTAAAAACTTGGAAGATATGGGAATAGGTAAAGGCAAGTAGAAATTATGTAAATCAAGTAGTCATGTATGAAATTCCCTAATTTTTTTAAAGCAGAAAAAGCACAAAAGTGAGGGATTTACATATCAGTTGCTGGATTATTTCTTATTCCTGGCCATAGTTGATTAAATTTTCTGTCTGCATCTCTGAATATTTACTCAGATCCCTTTGCTTGGTTTCTAGTTGTTGTTGCCTGTCTTGGCATGCATAAATCCATCAATCTTCTTCCAAAGCCTAGCCTTTCTTTTTCTCTCTATGTTGTATGTTTTCATTTGTCCAATACAACAATTGTAAATCAGTGTTTCTTACACTTCCTAATGCAGTGACCCTTTAATACAGTTCCTCATGTTGTCATGACCTGCAACCACAAAATTATCTTTGTTGTTCCTTCATGGAATTTTACTACTATTATGAACCATAATGTAAATCTCTGTGTTTTCTAATGTTCTTAGGTGACTCCTGTGAAAATGTCTTGGTCACAACCCACAGGTTGGGAAACACTGCTCTAAATGGCTACACATCAGAAATGTGTTTTGGTCTCAGTTCTTTCCACTCCTCCATTCATCAGAAAGAAGTGGATTCTGTGTCAGTGATCTATGATTTCTGCTCCCAAATTTTATGACTCCTTAATGTCCTCAAAATGTGGACATCTTTATCATCTGTAACAAAGCACTTTAATAATTAAGGGTATGAATTTAGGAATAAGGCAAGACTCAACTCTTAATAATTGTTCTGTCTTAGGCAACTCTTTCTATTTATCTGGATGTCAAATTGTCTTCTATAAAATGGGAGTGCTAAGATGTCCTTTCACTTATAGCAGCTATGAGAACTAAATAAACTCATGTGTTCCAATACTGACCACAGCATTTGACAGATACATAGCACTCAGTAAAGGTTAGCAAGATACTACAAGATTTTGCTGCTCCAACTTTGTGCTACTGCAAGTAATGAAGGATGGAGCCTTTGTGTGTTCCTATAAAAATTCCATGCATTCTAATTTCTCTTTCATTGAAATGATCATCTTTAGCTCCAGCAATTATGTCCCATTTATTTGGAATTTTATCTTATAATAAATTTAATTCACTATCCTAAAATTTTCATTTATTCATGCATTTAATGATGATTATTAAGAATCTCCTATGTGCCCAACATTGTGTTCACTTTCAAAGTTAAAAAAGAGGAAATTAGTACCAATATAAATTAGAATGCCATGATCTCCTGTTACATTGTGGTTTCTTTGTCCCAGGCGGCCAAAGGCCCAGACCCATAGACATGCAGCCCCAGACCCCTTAGCCACCTGCTGCTGTTCAGGCCCCCAGAAATGACTTAGACACTTATATTAACTGCATCTTGTTTGGCCTATGGCTCAGGCACATTGTTAGTTTGCTCTTACATCTGAAATCAACCCATTTCCATTAATCTTTCTGCCACGTGGCCCGTGGCTCACCTGTGTTCCTTACCTGTTGCTCTTTTGGGCTTCTGGCTCTTTCTCTCTCTCTCTGACTCTGACTCTGCCCTGCTCCTCCTACCTATTCTGATTCCTCCTACTTTTTCTATGGTGCCTGTCATGGGCCAAAACAACTCCTTTATTTAAAGATTGATATTCACAGCATACATAAAGTCATTCCCACATCAATCTCCATTTTAAATTACAATGCTACCAAACTTTAACACAGAATTATGCTTCTTTGTTTAATTTTAGAATTGTCATGTTAAAAGTTATTATTAACAATCATAGTCTGAATGGTTATGTTTAATATATTGATAATATGGTAATTCATTTGTCATGAGGTAGTAGAACTGGTAAAGTATCTATTTGAGAGACTTAATGCTAGTTAACAATGATAAACATATGTTTCTCTATTTCACCTCAAACCCATTTCACTTCTTCTCTACACTCTTCCTCCCTCCAAAGAGTGTAATCAATAGATATTAGACTTGCTCAATAAACTCTCTAGTCCTGGAAATATCTTTAGTAATGTGATCAATGTGCAAATAATTTAGGATGCATTGTTTTAAAGCTGGATGACTTTAGTTCCAGTGAACTGCTCATCCCTTATTGTGATGGATCATCTTTGTAATGTGTGCCTGTGTTCTTGTTTTTATTTGTCTAGTACATTTAGTCCCTGAGAAATTCAGTAGGATAATGAAACCTTGTAAACCTCTCTTTGAGGTTTAAGAAGAATCACTTGATGTTATTGACAATTGATAATAGAATATTTTTAAAAAGAAAACGACTTTTCTGGGATATCACAATGTCCTGCTATATTATATTGCACTATCTCTCTGGAAGGTTGAATTGGTATTCCTAGGAGGGTCACTTTTAATGAGTCTTGCCTTTATAACACCAATGTACTTAGGAGCTTCAGTTGTGTTTATACATGAACTCCAAATCACAGCTATCAGGTTTAACAGCTTCCTTCCTTAAATAAGATTTGACATTTCATAGTCAATTTTTTCTTCTCTTGTAACTATTTTTGACTATCTGAATTTCTTATGAGAAAACTAAGTAGGTGCTATCAATTCCATACTTTTTTTTAGTTGCTAATGTTAAAGCGAATGGAAACTCTAGAAGGCTATTGCAAATTTTAGTAACACAAATTATCCAAATTATTTGATTTCCGTAATCTCTTCCTTTCTTTCTTCCTAATAAAGGGCATTTCAAGAAAGCTCCCAAACTTAGAGACATGAAAAATTAACTATTAGGATGACTAGTTCATTACACAGAATATATAATTTAAGTGAGAATAATGCTGTTATTTTTTCTGCTTATTTTGCCCAAATGAAACCAATATGTGAAACAAAGATTGATAAGCTTCTATTCTCAGCCACCCCTGTTAATCATGAATATGAATGCTATCTAAAATAGTTCATTATATAAGGTCATGTTTATTATTCCATTTGTTTTCTACTAAAGCATTAATTTCTTAATAAAGTAGATATCCTTCTCTGTCATATACTTCAATGTACCTAGCATACTTAGTAGATGTGATGAAATGTATCCCTATCAAAATGTGTCCTTATCTAAACAATCTACATTTTACCTATTGCAGCTTCTTAATTTTGTCACTATTGATATTTTGGGCTGAATATATTTCTGATGTAGTGTGAACTGTTTTGTACCTTATAGATTATTTAGCAGCATCTTTTACTCCCACTTACATTACCTTCCCCAGCGACGAGAACCCAAAATATCTCTCAACATCATCAAATATCCTTGGAGAACAAAAATTGAGGATCATTGTTTTACAGTGTGGATAAGAGAAACCTCCTTAAAGGAAATGCCTTTAGCATCTTAACTGCTCATAGTAGAGAAATACATAGAAAAAAACCCTGAAATTTTCACTCTGGAAACCCTTCAAGATCATGTCAAATGGAATTGGGAATATCAGAAAGATGGAACAATATAGAAATTGACAACAGTCAGACTATTTGTTTCCATATTTGGAAAGCCATTTAAATGTTCCTATTCTTGTACTTCATAAACTTTATAATACTTGCAAATCACCTAGGGAGCTTATTAGAAAAGCAATTCAGATGCATTAATCTAAGATCATGCTCATAATTTAAATTTCATGAAAGTTCTTTACTGATATTGATGCTACCAGTCTGTGGACCCCAACTGATATACCAAAGCTCTAGTTACATAATAGATCCTATCAATAAGCTTGGTATCATCTAATGGTTAAAGATAAACTAGCTAGCTTTCTGGTGCTCACTGTGTCCATGAGAAAGGAATGAAGACAGAGTACAACCAGTCAGTGGGACTAAATCCAAGTAATTGCCTCATTACTTTTGTAGAGTCAACACCTTTGCCCTTATACCCTGTTCTTAATGAAGTTATTTACATCACATATTCAATGACATTTAGCATTCTAGAATGCATTTGCTACTCAAGAGATGCCTGAGAGGTCAGTCTCTTTGAGTATAAAAATGATTAACTTGTTAAATGAAAAGGTCCTCATTGTTGTCAACAGTTCCTACAATCCTGTGTATTAAAAAATTATATTCATAAGTCTCACAACAACATATATAGATATACATAATGTAACCTATGCAACTGAGTTATTTATAGTGTTCAGTCTGTGCAAATAGCAATTACTGAGTAGTGACGTCATGATGTCTGATAATCAATAAATACAGATGATTTTCTGTTTTGAATCTTAAATTCAGTCAAATCACAATTCGTTATATTAAGGAAGGATGGCCATAGTATCAGAATTTGAACCACCACATTTTGTTAGTCATGAGTACACTGATAAAAAATTTAAAAAAAAACATAATAGTACAAGCGACAAGATAAAGTGTTCCTATATGTTCAAAAGTTTAATTTGCATAGACATCTACTTAGCATCTCACAGAGCAGCTATAAAATTCAAATAGACCTCAATTGAGGGCAAAGAAATATACTGAAACTCAGAACTTTGTATAAGAAAACAGTACTTTGCCATTTTGGAAAATAAATACATCAATTTAAAACACTTAAAAGGGGGCTGAAGAGATCACTTAACATTTAAAAGTACTTACAACTCTTCAAATGGACCAGGGTTCAGCTCACATATTCATGTCAAGTGACTCACAACTGCCTGGAACTGCTTTTTGCTTCCATAGGCGCCTGTACTCTTCTCAGAGTCACTCTTACAGTCTCATTATTTGCAGATCAAATCTACCTTTTAATTGATGATGCATCATATCACACTTGAAATATTACTTCCCTGCAGGCTATTGAGTGGAGATAGTTTATCTAATGCTGCTGAACATAAGTTACTCCACTTGTAAATTATGTAAGTATATATATGCATTTACCACCTTTGGGTAAAGCACATACATGTATTAGACTTAGCTGCCAAGTCACTGCTTCCAGAGAGATGTATACTACTATCCTGGGGCAACATTGTTGGAGAGAGGATGGTAACTGTGCATTTGTGTGACTGTGAATGCCTGCATGTGGTTGAGAAATGGCACAACTGGGTCACAATGCAATACAAAAGATATAACTTTTAATAAGCAGTTCCTGGATGTCGAACTTTGACAACCAGGTCAGAAAACTGAGAAATTCGACATGACACATAAAAAAAATGCTAACTGCTCTCTCAGGTTGCATAGCAGGAAAAAAGTATGTTGATCTCCAATAGATTACCACGGTAACTTGTGTTAGAATTTTTAGTACTGAGAAATATATTTGCAATCTGTAAGAGATATGTTAGCTATTTGTCTCTGATTTTAGGCCACATGTTCTATTCGTAGCATGTGCTCAATAAAGAGTAATATATATGAGGGTTTAGTTTTCAAATTAAAAGTTGACATTTAAATGCCATAAAAATCAAATAAAAATAAATTCAGAACAAAAATTTGGCAGTATATGAATATGATCATTTTAAACCTTAAAAAATTATTATCATTAGATTGACTGAAAAGAAATTATGAAGGATGATGAAAAATTAAGTTTCTTGAGAGGCTTTTAATTTTCACTCTTCAGTGGTGTTACCTAGAGCACATCTCTGCCTCATTCTTCTTCAGTTTTATCATTTGTAAACTAACTGTCATTCAGCTTCAGGGTAGAAATCTTGAAAGAACATATTAAGTGCTCAAAATAATATATATTAGGGCATTTTTCAAATTTTTACAATTTCAAGGTGCTGTACCTTATTTTGTCAAGCCTGAAAGTTAACTGAAGTGGTTGCTCTTCCCAAGGGCTTTTCTTCTGGTTTAAGTATTAAGTTGCCTCAGATCTTTGCTCCCATTGGTGCAAAATACAAATTAAAGTTCCTTATATGTGACTGCAGCTCAAAGCATTGACTTAACCACAGTTGCCTAATTCATACAAACTTAAATGTAACAGACATTTACCAAAATCTGAAAGAAAGCCTACGGTGGTGGTTCATACCCATAATCCTAGGATCTGGGAGGCTTAATGATGAAGTGCGTAAGTCTGAGGTGAGTGGAGCTTAAAGTTGATAAAGTGTTTGATGCACACACAGGCTACAAAATGAAACCCTGTCTCAAAAAAAAAAAAAAAAGAAGAAGAAGAAGAAGAAGCCTGAACAAGTGAAACTTAAATTGCCTGACTTCAATGAATTTTATAATTTAATTCTAGAATCTAATGTAAAATGGTTCCTCTGAACGAGAATAATGACAGATTCTGCTTTTTCTTGTCCCTGAAGCCTGCTCATTACATCATGGGTTTTGTTAAGTTCAATAAACTATTCACAAATTTAGAAGCAAGGCAAAATTTCCATCATGGTCCTCAACTGCTTTATGTATTAAATAACAGAGAAAAAAGAGAAGCATTCAAAAATGCAAAGACAAAGATCTTTCTGGTACTCCCATTTGAAAAATAAACCAGCATGTGGTGTGTGATTACTGTGTTGGTGTCAATAATCCCCAACTTTGAAAATACCAAGATTTCAAATGAAACTTTTCTCAAGAGACAAAGTATTACCAATGACTTTCACCAAAACAGTTGTTTCTAATGCTTTTCAATAATTAGAAAATATGTTAAACCTTTAAAGAAGGAAAATTAAAATGATAGCAAAAGTTTGATGTTTACGAATGCTTGCCCCTTCATACACTGTAGTACAATAGTCTTACATGTGTATAGTGTTTTATAAATTTATTTCTATTAATAGAATATTCTTCATATCATAATATTTTTATTAGTTTTCAAATTAAAAGTTAACATTTAAATGTCTTAAAATCAAATGAAAAAATAACTTCAGAATGAAACTCTGGCAGTATATATTCAATATTATTAAAGTCTAATGTTTCTGTAGAAAAGTATGAAACACGGCTCTTATTGGGTATCTAAGATATTAAAAGTGAACATTTAGATGTCATAAAATCAAATGAAAAAATAAATTCAGAATGGAACTCTGGAAGTATATTCAGTATTATCAGAGTCTAATGTTTCTGTAGAAAAGTATAAAAAATGGCTCTTATTGGTTATCTAAGCAGTCCAGATGTTCTGTGTTCTTTGGGCATCTCAAAGCATTCCCAATGGAAGAATGAGTTGTTCTAACTGTGACAATATATCCTCTTGTGGACAATTGCTTTCAGGATAAGCATCACATCCTTTAACAAAAAAGAGTAAAATGGCAATGCCACCTTCACTTTGACAATTTTCTCTCCAGAGAGGTTTTGTAACATTCCATCTGTGCCTGTCTATTTGTATGACATGTTAAGAGGGAAATTCCTAGTAGAGAGAAAGCAAATACTTTTTTGTTGAAGAAATTTTCTTTTAGGCCAGTGAGGTTTGACACCTTAATATACAATAGCCCTGTCTTTTAAGCTGGTCACCCGAGACCCTTTTGTTCTTTATTTTAACAGTATATTCACTCTTTGTCTGATTTATCTTTTGAGATCTAAGATGAAAGAGCCTACTCTGAATATTTTATATGTCTATATGTGTGGGCATATATGTAATGATGTTTATGTCTTATGTATACTCGTTATATACTGATATTTTAAATATCAATTTATAGTCTAAAGAAGGAAAGTTTTACACAATAAATATCTACCGATGCTAGGAACTACAGATTGTATCTTTTGAAAATTAATACCAACTTTCCCCAAGGGGAATCACAGTCTTATTGTTCGACATAAATTTGGGTAACTTACTTAACTGGTACAAGACAACTCCATTTTTTTTTTCTGAAAGGCACAAGTTATTTACATTGAAAATAATCTTAAAGATAAACAATAAATATTAACTAAACAAAGAAAGGAGAAGCTTGTCTTAAATAATCCAACATATAACAAATATATTTTCTCATTTCATGCCATATGAAATCATTTTTCAAAAATCTTTACAGATACTCTTGCACTATACCAGTGATTTAGTTTTAGTTCTGAAATCCACCAACAAAACCACACAAACACATACACAAAATATGCCAAGTGTGTTGCTTACTTGTCTCATGATTATGATACAGTATTTTTTACATTCAGATTAAAGTTCTAACACAGTGACACCTCAGTGATCAATACATATTTGTGCTTCCATGTCAGAATTTACATTATGAAAAAAGCTTAAAACAATGAATGAATGAATGAATGAATGAAAAATTAAATGTGAGTGTTGTGTCTGAATGTCAGAGTAGAACACTTGTCTAGTATCTGCAATGTCTTAATGAAGTAGTAGGTGATCCTCAGATCCTAAATTAATACAAAATTTTAAAATTCTGTATATATATATATATATATATATATGTGTGTGTGTGTGTGTGTGCGTGTGTGTGTGTGTGTGTGTGTGTGTGTATGTGTGTGTGTGTGTGTGTGTGATTATATTAACACCATAGTCATTAATGAATGATAACTTTTAACCCTATACTGTAAAGTCCATTTCTCTTCTCTTTTTCTGTGTGTGTGTGTGTGTGTGTGTGTGTGTGTGTGTGTGTGTGTGTGTGTGTGTGTGTGTGTGTGTGTGTAGGCCAGAGGTTGGCATTGGGTGACTTTTTCTACTGGTCTCCATTATTTATTTTTGAGACTTTTGAAATGGGACCTTTCTTAGAACCTGGATCTCACAAAATCAGTGAGATTAACTAACCAATAGGCTTCAGGAGTCTTCATGTCCACTTCTTGAGTGCTGGGATGACATGCATGTGCCACTGCACTTGGATATTTTAATGTGAGTTCTGAAGATTAAATTTAGGTCCTCATTCTCACAGCAAGAACTTTACAAACTTAGTTATCCCCTCATCCCCATGTTCTCCAGTTTGGATATTCATAATTATACTTCTTCAGGTGCTTGAACATTGTGATACATGGAACCAAAAATCACTTACAGGGATACTAGAATTTTAGAGGAGAAAGAAATAAATTCTTATTTGAAAACTGTATGTACTTAATCATCTATGTACTTGTTCACTCATTCAGCAAATCATCATTGAGTTTCTACGGTATATTTGACAATTTTCAAGGCACTTGAAATAATTACTGAAAATATTTTTTTAATAAAATAGAGAAAATCAAACAGAAAAACAACCAAGGACTCACCATTATGGAATTTAAATTTTATGAAGTTAAAAAATAAATAATAATACAGTTAGTAATAAGAAAACTGAAAATTATACTATGTGGTGTCAAAAACTATAAAAAAATATAAGTGAGTCTAGATTTTTTTTTTACTTAAAATGAGTGGTTAGTGGAAGAATTTCACATGGTGCTCTATGAGTGAAGACTTAAGAAATAATGAGACTATCCAGGTATAGTGGCATATGCCTAAAATCCAGCACTCATGTAGGAGAATCAGGCGTTTGAAACCTGCTTAGGATATACATAGACAACCTAGAATCTGGAATGCACAGTAAGATCCTACTTCAAAGCATATGTTTGCATATATATACACATGCACACACACACACACACACACACACACACACACACACACGAGTACAGAGAAATGGGGAAGGGAGGGAAGTAGGAAGAGAGGGACAGAAACAGAGATAGAGAAGGAAAAAAGGGAAAGGAGGAAGTAGAAAATGGGTGGAAGGAAGAAGAGTGTGACATGAGAAATCTGGATTAGAAGCATTTTTGGTCAGACGGACAGTCCACGACAGAGATCCAATGAAAAAGCAAATGTGTATTACGTATATAATGCAAAAACCATAGACAAAAAGAAATGCATACAGCACAGTAACTAAAGAAACAGCAACAGGAAACACATTTTGTAAGTGTGAATCACTCTTTCAGTCAAAACTTTAGTGAAAGTACAGCCTTTAGCCTTCTCCTGCAGTGTTGGTAAGGTTTTAGTAAATGAAAGGCAAAGGTTCTAAGTTGCCATAGAATACAATAAAACTTCAGTTCATAATATAGGCATGACTGTGGCTGGTGGTAACTTAACTTAAAGTAATAAATGCCAATACAAAAATTGCAACTTCTTTTGATGGATAATCAACAAAGTACCTGGAGAAAATCTCAAGATTAAGACGTGTTTGGGAAAGATTAACTTAAAGTTTTGTGTATAAATTAGAAGAAAATAACCACACATGATGCTATTTAATTAAAAGGTAATCAGTCAATATCCTTATTTATAACCACATAATGTGGTTTTTAAAGCTATTGTTTGAAAGTTCATTATTGTACTTCTTTAGTACGCTTAGCCATTTATAACTCCCATTCCCATTTTTACTGGAACTCTTCTTGTTTCTCTTTGTATGTGACCCACTGAGTTTAATTTCAAGTTCTTTCTTGAAAATGAGTGGGAGATCATTTATTACAGCAAGAGTACCTTGTCAGTATTCACACCACTGAAGAAAACAAAACCTCCCACAGCAACCATTCATTGACAGTAAGTAGCTCCTCAAGCAGAGATAGGGCCTTATGGGCTCTTCTCCCTTCCATGATGAATTGTTGAGGGGCCTAAATATGGCAAAGCTTGTCCACAGTGCAATGGCAAGGTAATGTTTAGAAGATATATCATTTTGCTGCATATCTCCATTTGTTCATCTTTTATTTTTAGTTATCATTTTAGAGCAAGAAAGCAAACATTTCTCTCAAATTTTAAGGTTAGTATAATAAATATCTATTTATTTTCTCCACCTATGCTCACCAATTATTAACATTTGGTACATTGACCTTCAACAATTCCTAAACATACGAAAATAGATAAAAAAAATACTATGTCTTTAAAGATTTGTTATTTCTGCATCACAGAAAGTAAATTGTAGACATTGTGACTAATTCTTAAGTGTCATTCTCTTAAATTACGAAGTGTTTTTTTATGTAGCCAAGAGTATCTACAAAATTTGTAAAAATTAAAAACAATAAAAGGCTACTGTCCCTTACATGGTTGGTCTATCATCTAATTACAGACATTGTCTCAACAGATAAATTCTTTATGCCACACTTTCAATATAAGAATGTGCCTTGCATTTAGATGTCCTGTTTCCCTAGTGTTGATTAATCTGAGACGGCTCCTTACTTTTCTTTGTCTTTAATTAATACTGATATTTTTCTGAAGAATATTAACAAGCTGAGTTAGATTCTTTCAGGTGTCCTTCAGTCTAGATTGGCCTGACAACTGTTTATTTTTCAAATAATTGTCAATTTCTAGCTACCATCAATATTGTGTGTATTCTAAGAAATACAGATTATACCACAAACCAGTTTATATCATTCCTGACCATGTTAACTTATGTCACTTTGAAAGATAGTGCTGATTTTTTTCTTTTAGATAATCAATAGGAAATTTCCTTAATAATGTGAGTATATTTCCTCACCAATTGTTTACCTCACAATTTTAGTATCTATTTATAGCTCTTACCTGAGTCAATTGTTATTGTGGTGGAGAAAATGAGGATTTCTGTGCCATTTCTTTTTTATTCCCTAGTTAGCATCCTACTTTTATGGAAAGCTTTGTCATTTCATTTAATTATAATTTATACAAATCATAGATTAATGTTTCATTCTATCTGATTATTCATTTGCAGCTTCCTTTTAAAGAATAACACTTAAGAATAATCCTTACTTCAAGGAAAAAAACAAAAAAAACATATTCAAGTGGAGTTGGTTTTGATTTTTTGGGGGGCGGGGGAGCAACGTATCCATAGAATGATCATTTTCACTCTAGGTCGCTCATTTTTATTTTGTGGTGAGTTAAAATATGACAGCTAAGTTCCAAGGGCTTCTGAGAACTTAGTCTAACTAGACCATAATGATTGGGCTCTAACCCATTGACTATATTTTCCAACCATGTTTGGCAGTAAGTTTGTTCATTCAGTGTTTTCCCTAAGAAGTTCTTCCAAAAGTGTCAAGATACACTATTTTAAGTGTAATCGTTGTGCAAATATTTGGTCTCACTGATTAAGCTATTCCATTGATAATCAATTTTTACTTTGTTTAATAATAATTCGATATATCCTTCTTTGCTGTATGAATTCTACTAGATAATAAAATAAAAACCCTGAGCCAGATACTGGAGAAAAGCTGAAATATTAGTGAGATAAAGAAACAACCTACAGCCAACTCTCACCTAGCTAACTCCTCAGCCTATCTTCAGAAATCCTCTCTCCCCTCTGCTCACCAGGGAAGTGGAAAGGAATGCTGAATTCCTCCCCCCCCCACCTCTGCTTAGCTATCTTACTTGTTCATCACTCCTAGAGCTAAGATTAAAGTTGTGGGTCACCACTCCCTGACCCTCAAGGCTTGGCTATGCCCTGTGATATTTCAGGCTATTTTTATTATAATATATATATATATATATATATATATAAAGTTTTAAGATTGTTCTCCTTATATAGGAATATATGCTTTCCCAAAACTGTTTCTTGCTATTATACAAGTAGTAATTTGGTTTCTTAATGTATCATCCCCCTGCCCCACAAAACTATAACTGTTTCTAATTGTGCTATTGTATTGTAGAAAGTGAGTTGAATAACTTTGTGGGCCAAGCCTTAATATTCTCCTGCCAGGAACAAACAATTTATATTGCTGCAGAGTGATATGTATGTATATATACATATATATATATGTATATGTATATATATATATACATAATTATATATATGTATATATATAATTTATGTGGATGGGTAAATTCTTATAAATCTTAGCTCTTTATAAAACATCAATAATATCAATAGCTGAGGGGGTACATAGTGACTAAAGCTAATGAATAAACTAGGATCATTATGGTGTCTATCATGTGTTTCCCCACAAAATGTGCATTATACAGCCTATATATCAGGGCAGAACATTTCAAAGGATTTTATATAAGAACACAATTTTAGAATGATCTAAGAATAAGCCACCCAAAATCTTCCACTACACTTTCAGGAAGATTTATACACCTATATAAATATGGATAGAGATCAGAAACACAAAAATGAAACTCAAACTGAGCTCAAAAACACATGAATTTTATTATGTTAAATTTTTACTTTTTCAAAGATTTCTAGGAAAAGAGTTTCCAAACACTAATATGAGGTATAGAGCAATTATATACATATATATACCATATATATATTACTACACTAGGTATTTACAGCAAGATTACTGTAAACCAAGTGCATTTATTATTTGCAATGTAATCCAATATACTAAAAGATGCCATGTGCTTTATTTTAATTAGCTGTTTCTTTTAAAGGGTTGCTTGCACCAACTGTCTTGATAAGAAAAAAAAATTGTAGTCATTGCTCAAAGTGCTTGTAGCAAATCCAGTTTTAAATTGAAGCAATTTATTCAGAAAAGAGTCTACAACTGCAGCAATAATCAATGTGTTTTCCCTTAGACTGTACTGGAGCTTTCCAAGGACTATTGTTAATTGCCTGTAACTCAATGACTGTTGCTGCCCTTAAATGTAATTCTTTGGCACTTCTTAATTTGTTGGGTTTAAGCAAATGCCAAGTTCCCTTAGGTTTTTGCTGAGCAATTTGCTTTACAATTTTCAATATTTAGTCTCAATCCTTCAAAGGAGGTAGAGTCTATTATTTTTAACCAAATGATACTTTTCTTTTCTTTTTGAAAGTCTGACTTTTCTCTTTCTATTTCCAGAAGTTGAGTTGTGCTTAAATGAAATCTTTTTTTAATTTTCTAATGCTACCACTTCAGGCAACTTGGATTAGGACTGAAAAACAGACTCCTTTTAAATGGAAAATGATAATTTCAAGGGCAACACCATTCCCAGTCACATAGTAATGAAAAGATAAAAGACAATAGGAGGTCCAGATATTTTTTTTTTATTATCTATTAAGAAATTTAGCTACTCTGATTTCCTCCTGAACTCATAGATAAGCCATGAAATATACAGGACAGGTATTAACGAAGTGCTCAGCTTGGAGCAGGAGTGTACAGGCTAATCTAATGCACCATTTTCCTGGGGAGCATTTCACATTTCACAAGACGACAAATTGACATGAACATAATAAACAGTAAGTAATCTGTGTACATTTACAATAGATATGCCTGTATAACATACAGCAACGGAGGGGCACACAGCGGTGTGTCTTGTGAGAAAAAAAAAAAGTTTCACTCCTGACCTCCTTCTAAGAATGCTATAAGAAGACCATGTTCTTACACATAGCATTACAGAGCATCTGAAAAGAAACTTGACACGTGGTAAAAATTTTGAATGAAACAGCACGTTGCAAATACTAAATTTCTTTGGACCACTTTTCACATGCTCTTATTAATAATAAATGACTATACCTCAAAGAGTTATTCTTATTTATTGCTCTTTTTAAGCATATGTTATTTTTCATGTTTGCATACTAAACTATTTCTATTGTAAAACTACATCAACTCTACTTTTCATAACATTTCTGGCAATACTATGATTGTCTAAATTTATAGAATATTTCAGGTATTTTTGTACAACTCTGATGACTCATGACATCTATAAAAATAAATAGCTCAAATGTTTTCTAGAAATAAAAATAACTTATGTTTGTACACCTTTTCCTCTTATTTATTTATATTCAGTTTCTGAAAAAAAAAATACAATTGTCCATGAATTTGAAAGAGAACAGGAAGGATATATGGAAGGGTTTAAATGGAGGTAAGGGAAGGAAGAAATGTTATATTATAATCTCTAAAATAAAAGATATAACAATTTTTAAAAGACCAAGAAAAAAAAGCTTTTTGAAAGCATGTAGAAACCTAGGTTATGAAGATCGCCTTTTAAAAATAAGTCTTTTTTATTGAGTTGCTAAGAACATTGCTTCAGGCATCATTTTTATAGTTTCTAAAGCTATTTAAGTGGATATGGTACTTACACTATGTTATAAGCTTGGGCCTAGTGCTTTGCCTTTAGCTGCAAATGCTGAACTTAGAGGCATGATAGAAAAATCATTCCTGCCTAGTTACTTATCTACAGCAGAACAGTTGTTCCGACTCCAATATTTCCGTAGAGCATCTCCCCACACAGGCCTTGGGTCAGAACTTGTAATAACTTTTCATAAGCAATCAGAATTTTAAAGAATCGAATTATGATTGGCATAAGATAAAACTCATAAGCCTCAAGTGATCAGATCAATGAATTTTAACAGATGCATACACTTGTGTATTTACCCCAAAACAAGATAAAAATATTTCCTTTTCTTTGCACAGTCCCCTTTGCAATAAACTTTCCCTTCACTTATCCCATAAGAAATACACAGTTTCTGAGTTATATAACTATGCATTATAATAGGCTGTTCTTATAATTTAGTAGAGCCATATGGTAAATATTACTTTGTGTTTGACTTTCTTTACCCAGTGTAACCCTATGCATTTTTGCACAGTGTATATCTTTTATTTTCTTCTTTTTCATGGTGAATAAAATCTATTAATAGGCTGATGTTAGTTTATCTAGCATCTCCTGTTAACGAGACAGATTGTTTCCAGTTGTGATTAGTATAGATAAGACTACTTACTCCAAACAATATTGCATAAGACTTCCTGAGAGTATCTGTTTATGTCTCTTGAAAAACTACATAAGAGTGGAATTGATATTGACATTGAAAACTTTATTTAGGACTTTGCCAATGTCACATCACAATTGTGTTCTCTCATCAGCAATATTTAAAACTGGGAGTTAAGTGTCCTTGATCAAATTTCCATTCTTTTCCTATACAAGAAATTTTATGGGTAAATTATGTGTGTGTTAGCTTAGGGTTTCTATTGCTGTGATAAAACATCATGACCAAAAGCAACTTGAGGAAGGAAGGGTTTGACTTACATATCCTGAAGCATAGTCTGTAGAAGGGAGTCAGAGCAAAGTAGGGACCTGAAGGTAGGAGCTGGTGCAGAGCCCATGGAAGAGTGCTGCTTACTGGCTTGCTTCCATGGCCTGCTCAGCTTGCTGTCTTATAGTATCCAGGACCACCAACCCATAGATGGTACCATGTACAGTGGAATGAGCCTGTGCACATCAATAACTAATTAAGAAAATTACTTCAGGCTTGCCTACAACCCAATCTTATGAAGGAAATTTCTCAATTGAGGTTTTTTCTCCTCAGATGACATTCATTTGGTTACAGTTGGCATTAAACTAGGCAGCACAGATAGATAGATAGATAGATAGATAGATAGATAGATAGATAGATAGATAGATAGATAGATAGATAGATAGATACAGAACCTTTAAAAAGCCACAATGTGGACTAGGCATGGATTTTAGTGGTAGAACATTCACCATCACCTAGCATGAAGTCTTGGGTTTGTCTCCTTGAACCACAAAAATGCTCGTGATCAAAATTATTATCTCTCCTGTAATGTTCAATGTGTTTTAAATCAGGATGTCCTAGTATCTGATAAATCCTGTGGACATAAGTTGTACTTTCATTCAGGTTCCTCTGTGTGGTGAAATTCAGCTGGTATTCTGAGAGAACAAAGATCCAAAGCACTCCCCAATATTCTTTACCCACTTATTCTTTCTGTTCACACAGTAAGAGGGAAATGTTATTCTTAAGAATATTTTATATTTTGTTCCTCAAACTTTTGCAGTGGTCTCTTGTATGGTTCTTTACAATGTTTAACAGAGAAATCTACTGTAATTATTTTCTACATGCAAATTCACAAACACATTCTTTCTCTGTCATACACACACACACACACACACACACACACACACACACACACACACACACACATTCTTGTAAGAAAATGATGGCCATATTTTCAAATTATTTTCTCTGCACTGTCTCATTCCTGTTGTCATTTTACCCCATGTATGAGAATCTAGAGGGGTAACTTTTGCTGAAGGCCATGAGAATATACAGCAAGTGACAACTAATATTTGACAAGTCGCCCCACCAGATGTATATTTTTCTGATGGGAGCCCCACCTGGAAAAGCTATGGGGTCACTGTCTGTTACTTACCTATTGTTTTCTGTCTATAACTTTCTCAGGTGCCTCCATAATTAAAAACAGCTATGGGGTTCTTTCCTCATCCTGTTGGTAGTGTGTTTTATATCTTTGCGCACAATTACAGTTGTGGATTAACAGGAAGTTGATCTAGTTTTAATCTATATAATTAAGATGTATAGAAATAATACCAAAATATTCCTCTTTTCAAACACAGGAAAACAACAGTATTTTCAGTCTCAAAGACAACTAATCTTAGACTTTGGAACAAACTGAAGCAGACTAAACTGCCCCTGCAGAAAATACACATATACTAATTCCCACGTGGTTATTGCTAAATCAAGGCCAGGTTGTTTTGAGACATACCTCCCTTCCAATCATTGACTTTTTGCTCATTCCCTGACCACTCAAGGTTCAATCTGATATTGTTATTATCAAGTCCTGAATTTCAGTGTCTTTTTCTGTCTGGAAAAAGTTAAGTGCAAGTCACGCATTTACAATGGCCAGTATTTGTGACCTTATTAGTATGAGAAAAACTCTATGATTTCATGTGTTAGGAGAATGGAATGGACCCATGTAGCATAGAATTGTCCTGAGTTTGGCTAAGGAAGCAGAGAACAGGAGTAATATAGAGGGGGAGAGAGAAGGAGGAACAAGTGTATGAGACTGTGTGAGAGCAGCAGCGATGCATGGATGAAGATATGCAGAATGTGAGTGAGTGCGCTCAGTGAAGAATGAACAAGAGAGAATGAATGGATGAGAGAGTGGGTGAGGAAAGAGTGAGTGAATGATGTAGAAGAAGCATATGTGTGAATGAGTGTGTGAGATAGAGCTGTGTGAAAGTACTGCTACTACTATGCAAAGAGCTGTGTGAGAGTGTACAGGATAAATGAAAAGTGTTCTATGGTGAGGGAGCTGTATATATGAGATGAGTATCTATGACTGTGCAGAGATTTGTAACTGTGTGGAGGCAAGGAAGAAGAAACTGTATAAAAGGAGATGTAGAAGAAAAAATTATGTAAAAAAGACATTTAGACATGTGAAAATAGATGTAACTTTGTATAGAGCTGTATGACCATGTGCATGCAAAAGAAGATTTCTAGTTGTATGTATAGTATGAAGCTGTGTGGAGATGTGCAGTTATGTGGAGACAGAAAGAGTCAGAAGCCATGTTTAAGAAGAAGTAAAAGAGAAAGTTACCCTCAGAAGGCATGTATGTTTTCTTATTTTACCAGTCAGTTGCATAATATTTAATCTTAATTACCCTGAGATTTAAAAAAGTTTCTTCCCTTGCTACTCTGAGAGATTTTCTTTTTACTACCTTGGACTGGATCATGGGAGCTGGCCTGCCTTAGAACTTGTTATCTAGCAATATGTATTATTGAAAGTCATGAATTATTTTAATGTTCTTAAATCTAAACTTTTATTGTCTGTGCTATCAATTATGCAATTCACTACTTTACAGTTTCCCAGTTACAGAATCTAAAACATTATCTTAATGTTTCAATTTAAGGAAAGACTGTATGCTTTGTGACCCTATTTTTGGAGAGGTGTGAACAAAAGTCTAGTTACTCCAGGTAGGGACACTGATGACAGGCCAGAATAAGGATACCACCATAAATTAATGTGGGGAGCCAATGAGTTTTACTAGTTACTTAGGGGAGCAGAAATAGCTCAAATGACAGCAGCATTAGCAAAGCCCACCCCAGCAAGAGTGATTGATAGCTCATGAAAACTAGAAACCTATAACCACACTGCACAGCCTGTAGGGAACACAACAGGACAGAGACTCTCCTTTCCTAGTGACACAGTCTGAACCTCTTGGCTGCTTTCTGCTTCCTCCAGGCAGCAGCTTTCAGTCTTTATAACTTAGCTTACCTGACAGTGACTTTCAGGGGTCTTTACTGCTTCCTCAGCTTAGGCCTAGCAAATCTGGTGTAAATTGTTCACTTCCCTCATAAGTTCTAGAAGAAAAAATGCAAGTATTTTATTCTAAATTTTGTCTGATATTTTTTTGTTATAATAGGAACACTCAGTGTGATACCAGAGATCTTGTTTTCAGCAAATATCAAAAAAAAATTCTCATACACACATTTATAGTAAGATGTCTAGCATAATATAAAGGAAAGTAAAAAGAAAATAAGAGAAAATGTAATATCTTTATTAAAAAAAAAGTTTCCAGCACATTTTGTTGTGATATCCACTAGGAGATCTACTTATTAAATTAGTTAATCTTTCTGCCTTTGAGATTATGCTAACACCCCTGGACAGTATTCTTTTCAGAAAAAAATAGTAAACATAAGTCATTACTCCTTACAGGAGAGAACAGAGGGCATTCATTAGACACTTCTGCATCACTGTACATGTCCACTAGGAACTATGCTATTTGGCCCCTCTTGTTTTACTTGAGCCCAAATTCCTAGTAACAGCTTGGGTAAAAATTGATCGAGATTCATTTTGGGGTGATCATAAAGTTGCCCTATCTTTAAAAATTTATTTTTCTATCAATTCCAAAAGCATAGTCAAAGGAACTCTGCAAGAGATATCAGTACACATGTAAAAGCCTCCTCACTGTGGCCAACCCAATATTGTAGTTTTCAATTAGATGTTTACAGTATTTTTAGTCTAGATGAAATTTGTCAGCTGAGTTTATTTTTACCAAATCAGTGTTACTAAGCAACACTGCCACATATTACCTTATCTAATTTCCATGGAAACAGAATTGGAAGCTAAAGATGGATTAAATCCTCAAACAAGATGAGAATATCAGTGCATATCCATGATCCCAAAACTTGAGAGGCTGAAGCAGGTGGCTCACAAGTTTAAAGCCAAACTAGGATACACAGTGAGAACCAATTTCAAAACAATGAAGACAAAAAATTGTCACAGGAAAGGGGGGACAAAATTGTTTTATCACATTTGACTCACATGCAAAACATGAAACTAAATAGAATTTCATTGCTTTTATATATATAATTATTGTATAATTCTCCATTGTTTTCATTCCCCCTAGAGTTAATGTACACCGTTGAACTTGCTGGAGGGCTTGGTGCTATTCTCTTGCTGCTTGTTTGTTTGGTGACCATCTATAAATGTTACAAGATAGAAATCATGTTGTTCTATAGGAATCATTTCGGAGCTGAGGAGCTTGATGGAGGTAAGATGGCTGCTCTATTGTTTCCTTTCAATATGCTTGTTTCATTTTATTTCAGCAAGAGAAAAGTTATGTACATCTTTGTAGAATCATTTTCGTATGGAAATATGTGTGGTAATTTAGACCCAATAGGTAGTTTTCACTGCAAATTGCCTAGTAACATCTACCCTTTTTAGAATTGTATTCCAAACAGCACTTACAAATTACAGACACTGATTGCAATGCCATCAACATGTTCATCTCTCTCACCTTGTAATCAGTGCTGAAAGGCCAGCTTTACTTTTCTATAGGTAAGGTGTTTCTCTTTTAATTGTCTTTCCTAGTCGAATAGGTGGAAGTGAATTTCAATTTGTTCTTGTTTAGATTGATAGCTGCTTTATTAAACTGTACTGACTATTTTAACATTCTTCCAAGAGGCTCTTTAATCTTGCCCATCCCTCTATTTTTAGAGACTGTCATTTCAAGGGTAGACCAATGGAAAAAAGTACAAAGCCACATTCTTTTTATAATAACACATCTAACATTTTTGCTCACAGTGAACAAGTAAACATTGTTTATATAGAAACAGTAATTAACATTGATCCCTGGCCAGCCAAGAATATGTGTACATTCTAAAAAGAAGTTAGGGTTCATAAAATTGACCTCCAACACCATTCATTAGTGAACTTCAAGGTCTTTAGTGTCCCTTTGAGGTCATTTGGAAAACCAAAGTTAAACTTGCAAAACAGACAGCATTTGCAAAGTGACAATGGATAGTGCAATGATTAAGGTTTCTTGGTTGTGTTGATAAGCATTTTTCTTTGTCAGGTTTCCATTTAGCAGTGTAAAAGAAAATGAAACCTTGTCCTTGTTTCCATATTTCCAAGGTCCTCTGGAGAGATCATAGGTAGAGCTGTCAGATGTCAAACTTGTAAAAGAGGAGGAGCTTATTGGCATTGCCAAAATTCCTCTGTATTCACCCTTCTGTTGACACTACGGTGAAGGCCAGGCTGCAGCAATGCTATTGTTTCTGGAACTTTCTTAAAGCAGTAATTTTTCTTAGTTTTTTTTTTGTTGTTGTTTGTTTATATTTTCTTCCCTGTTCACATAAATTAGTATATTTTGGTTGTTTCAAGAATATGTGAGAAAAGTGTCAATACAAGTTCACCAGTATGTGTGTCAGGTATCATAAAATCATCCCTACTAAGCCTTGTAAAAGTTATGAGTTCAATATTATATTCCCCATTTCATCTATAAGGTAACAGAGGCTCTCAAAAGTTAAATAATTTCTTCAAATTGACAATTCAAGTATTACTGTAAGTGGCCACATAAATCTGATTCCCCAAATCCCTATTATTTTTAAAACTTAATATATTCAGCATAATTTGAAAGCATGTGGTTGTTTGTGTAATTAGAAGTATCTGGTATTTTAAAAAGCAGTTCATCTAAGCAAGTCTCATTTTATCTATTAAACTCACTTTATATATGATTATTTTTGTTCACAATGATATGAATGACTTTACCTAAACCATCCATTTCTAGTACAGGCTTTATCTGTCATTTTCTGAATGTAGAAAGTGATAAAAATTTATTTTAAAAAATCAGAACCGCATTCAGTTGAGTTTCCTGTGATTTGAAATGTATTTTGAGGAACTTTGTTGCTTATCTACACTGGAGTGGGTTGTTTGTATATAGCTTAATGCATTTCAGTGATGTTCTGGAGGTATTTGGGCCCACAGGATTTTTGTTTATCTATTTATTTGCTTTGTATGTTTTTAGGTGAAAAGACAAAGCAAAGGAACAGTAACAACCATTATTTTATCATGTTAAATTTTCTCTCAGAAAGCTAATTTAGTTTATAAATGCCCTAGGATTTGTTAGAGCCTGTCCTTCAAGCCATCTTGAACATAATCAGGGATATAAGTATTAGGGCTTTCTTTGAGATGCTCCTGTGAAAGCAATAAGCCCCCAAAAGCCAAGGCAATAAACTTAATAATCATACTGGTAAGATTAATGTACATGTAATATTGCTAAAGAGAAAAAGAAAGTAAATATCACTAAAACTGAAAGTGTTGAAATGGTTTTATGAGAAGCAATTCATACTGCCAGTGTAATGACCCTGTACTAAAACAGACCTATTTCTGCTGATAAGGTGACCAGGAGCCCATCCTTAAATAATCTACCTTATTACAACAGACCTTATTTCTCCAACGTTCCAGAAACATTACATTACAGTAATATTAAGCACATAACCAGTTTTGGGTTGTAGAGATGGCTCAGTGGTCAAAAGTACCTGCTGCTCTTGCAGAGGATCCAAGTTGAGTTCCCAGAGCTGTCACAGCGGTTCCTAGAGAAAAGACACACAAATCCCTTAGTCTTATAGATTCTGCCTCAAACCAGAGGTGCTTCTATCTTCCCCTCTCTGATTCCCAGAAAATCTATTTCTCAGAAATCCATACAATGTCCTAATCTTAGAGACATTCTTTAAGTCAAATAATTATCTAATTTTCTAAAGGTGGCAATTGTTTAGGAAAATATCCAATCTCTATATTTGTACTCCCCACAGTCTTATTTTTCTGCCAGTGATGATGACTATTAAGAGAAATGCCTAACCTTTCAGAAGTTTGAGATTTTTTAAAAATGCCTAATTTAATAATTAAAGGTGAACCTCTTCTTTCTCTCCCTCCCCTCTCTCTCATTTCTTTACTTCTTTCTTTCTCTTGTTCTCTTGTTCTTAACCATTTATCAGTAAATTAATTCTAAGAATAAACTTTTTAAAACAATATTGGAAGTAATGATAGGTAGTATAAATAACAATGTGGGAAATAAAGATTAGCTGATAGATGATGAAACACATGTCTAGCACACATAAGGCACTGTATACCATCTCAATCACTGAAGGAAAACAGGTTTGCTAGCCTTCTAAAGAGATGGTCTAATGCATTGGCATGATAATAACACAGTCATTAAGTAACAAATGCTGGATTGATTAGTTCATTTTTACTTGAAACACACAATTAGAAAGAATTTTAATCCAAGTCTAACTGATCCCCATCCCCCAAATTGTATCCAGTGTACCAGATTGGGAAATGGAAAATTTAGCATCAAGAAACCAGCTAGTTTCTTTCATGTCATTACAGTAGGTTTTCCTTACTCTTTGAGTCCTATATTACAAAAATTCTGATATAGAGGATTATATTGTTGTTTTCTTATGATATAGCATATTCATGCTTTACTTTGTTCATTTGTCCTCAACTCAACTACTCAATCCTTTACATAAATAGCAAATTACTTTTAAATCTTATTTTATTTTCATTTAAAAAAATGTCATCTCCATCAATGTATCTCCCTGCACCCTCTCCCCTCCCCCTTCCCAATTTCTCTCAGCCAACCCTCAGCCTCACTGCCCTTCCTTATCTACTCATCCCCTCCCCACAAAGGGTGTGAAGTCCCAAGGTGAGCCAGCCCAGAGCAGCACATCCACTCCAGGCAGGGATTTTGTTATTTGAATTCAAACTATGCCACTTCTTTTTCTTTTTAACTCAATCACTCCCAACTTTGTGGATCATATGTATTGTACTATTATTGTCAACTGTGTTTATGAACACATAATTTTTAAATTTCAACATCCTACATACAGCTCTGTTGTTTTGGTATTACATTTTTATTAAATATAATACCAGGTTATGCCCAAGCTTTGATTTTATATTACCTACCTTTTATGCTCATTCTGCATCATTCCTTCTATTCCACAGTATTTCTTAGTACCCTCTACCTCAATGACCACAATTTCCCCTAATTTATTATCAATCAGTCAATACCACCTTATGCTAGTCAACCTTTTCTCTTAAATGCTGTGGCTTTTTATAAGTCTTTTCCACTATCTTCTTGCTTTCCTATTCTACATGTCTATATTACCTTTCATTTCCTCTATAGTTATCTTTCTAAGTACAAAATTATTTCTCTCAAACCTCTAAAAATAAAAATGCTCCATTTTTCCTACCAAAGCACTTTTGGCATTCCTAGTTCAGAAAGTAATTGCTATCAAATGATAGATTAAGTCATGTTTGCCACATTGGCACTACTGTAAAAATCAAAACATGTCGTGCGATGACATGCTACTTCTTTGTCAAAGACAACTTTTAAGAACTAGCCTAAGGCAATGCAGTTATAAATCTTTCTAATATCATTTTAGGTAAATTGGCAAATTAATGTTTAAAGGGGTAGTTTACCTAATCTTCCACCATAATTATCACACAATAAAATAAATCTTTACACAAATTCTGCTATTTGTACATTTTTTTAAAAAAATAGCATATGCTGAGACTGGTGGTGCATACTTGGGAGGAAGAGGCCAGTATGTCTCTATGAGTTGGAGATCAGCTAGTGATTTCCAGAAAGCTACAGATAAACAGTGGGACCCTGCTTTATAAAGAAAACAAACAAACAATTTAAAGAAGTTCATGTCCTGGGGATGAGTGCAAGTTGGGTGTGTATATGCATGTTCCAAAGGAAAGACAATTTTTCAAGAAAATTTTCCTTGAAACTAATATGACACCAAACATTATTTTTCTGGTCACAGGAGCTTAGTGGAGTTTAGCCTAGATGAGTGTGTGTTGGGTGTGTATATGTGTGTTCCAAAGGAAAGACAAGTTTTCAAGAAAATTTCCCTTGAAATTAAAATAACATCCAAACATTTTTCCGGTCACAGGACCCTGGTGGACTTTAGCCTAGAATTCTCCAAGGAATTTGTAAGAATGGATAAATAGCCAAAGTGCATTAATTAATCCAGATGCCTAGAGTACAATGGATTTCAAAGATACATATCTAATAAAAAGCAACTGATTTTAGAAATGCAGTTTAATTTTTTAAACTTCTTTTGAATTAATTAGTGAGATGCCTGCTTTTGATCTGAAATGAAGGTATTTTAAATGTTTGAGGTAGCTGCTTCTAGAACAGTTCTAATTGAATTGTTGAACATCATGATAAGGGAGACTTAGTGTCTCCAGGGGAGAACTTACACCAACACAATACCTTAGTCTATGGTGAATAGATTAGAAACATAATCAAAATATCAATCTCCTTTGCTTTTTTCTGTATTTTTCTGGGGTTCTTTTCCAAGTTTATTTAAACATGGTAACCTATCTTTTGTTTACTTTTTCCAGAGCACAAAGAGTTCATTCCCTATACCTCTTCCTGAGAGGTATATAGGTGGTAGATACTCACAACTGTAGCAGTACAAGTTTAAGAATATTATAATAATCAACCAATTCATATTTTCAAAATGAAGACAGAGATCTAGTTTAATGCTTAACATTAACAGTATTAGACAAATGAGTTAGAAACATCTTTCCAAATCTTTACCCCATCTTCAGAAAATATGAGCAGTTGTTACCTGCATACAAAACAAATTGGTATCTATGCAATCTTGGGCTATTTATACTTATTTTTATTTCTGCTTCAACTACAAGCCCTTTCCTTATTTGTAGATTCAAGAATTGTTGTCTTCATGCACATCAGTGAAACACTGTGCCTCTGTATATCATTTAGAAAACCTATGGAGCAGGCGTTTTGCTTCATCTTGGTGATTAGTTCAGTTGCATGCACAGTTTTTCTAATTCCCCAAGCAGAAACAGAAAGTTATTTGGGGCATATGACCTATTCAAAGTCAGAAACTGTTAAAGGGTGTGTCAGTCCTTCTTATTCACATCCAGTGCTCCTAGTCTTCTATCATTTTCCGTTTTTCATTAACTCTTTCTGAGGATATAGAAGCAAATGCCTGTTTGCCCCACGTAAGACACTGCACACAGATGAATATAACAATTCTATTCAAATGAAACTTGGATCACCAATGAGTTTTTGAAGGGCTTGCTTAAAGAGGATAGCTGAGTGACTTCTAAGTAGAGGAGAGGTGATTCCCCCAAGACAACTCTATCAACACAACATCTCATTCCTATTGCACAAATCTTAATTGGTTTTATTATAAAAACACAGAGCCAAATATCACGGTAAATACTGAAAGAACAGAGCAAGCCACAGCCATTTCTCACCCCACCAACTCCTTAGCGCAAAAGGGGAAGATCCTGTTTCTATACATCCTCAGACAGAATGCCTCAAGATCCTGTCTCCACCAGATTTATATTCCTGTCTCCAACCAGCCATATCACTTCCTGTCTCAGTCTCCCTAATTTTGGAATTAAAGGCATGAAATCCCAAGTGCTGGGATCAAAGGTGCGTGCCACCACTGTCTAGCCTCTGTGGCTAACTAGTGGTTAGTTTTGCCCTCTGATCTTCAGAAGAACTTTGTTAGAGCACACACAAAATATCACCTCACACTCCATAATAGATAATGTACTTATGATAGCTGCATTAATGAGTCCTATTTTCTTTAACTTTTTGGATCTCTCTCTCTCTCTCTCTCTCTCTCTCTCTCTCTCTCTCTCTCTCTCTCTCTCTCTCTCTCTCTCTCTCTCTCTCTCTCTCTCTTCCCCCCTCTCTCTCTCCGTCTCTCTCTCACACACACACATACACACATACACACATATAGTAACACCACCACATAACAAAAACAAACAAAAAGAAAATAAGCAAAACCTGGTGTCGCCCTTGATCACTTGTTGATATAAGGACTGCCCTCACTGGCTGCAATCCCAGGTGAATATTATGTGACTACACCTACCTCCTTCTAACTAGGAAGTGCCAAAAGCTCCATTGTCATTATATAGACCTAGATATCTCAATATTTTGCTTATTTTTCCCATGAACAACTGTCCAAAACATTACTACTCCAAAACTGCAGATGTGATGATTATGTTGTTCTCCAAAGAAAAAGCTATAATACTATATCTCTTAAGACTTTTAACAACTGCTAGATGCTGATATCTCTGTGCTCTTTTGCTTATTTTTTCCCATGAGTAACTGTCCAAACAGATCACTACTCCAAAACTATGGATGTGATGCTTATGTTGTACCCCAAAGAAAAAAACAGTATTGTATCTCTTATGACTTTTAACAACTATGCTAGATGTCACTTTCTTAAGACTAATAAAGAAGGGAATTAATACTTGTTTAGACAATTTGCTATATAACTGAATACATTTACTACTAAACACCTTCAAGAAGTTGTTTTATCTCACTTTTACCCAGCTCTGGGGATCAAATTTAGGACTTTTTAGATGATAGGTAAGTGCCCTAGCACTGAGAAATATCTTAGCCTCAAAGGTGTTCTTTCATAGATTAGGAAATCAAATCTCTAATGAGGCAGAATTTATGGAAGTCAGAAATTCAGTTCATACGCTTTTGTTTTTGTCATATCAGACCCTAAATATTTTATTTTTATTTTTTTTAATTTTCCTTTGTGTGTATATGAGTAGAAATGCGGGCCACATGGGTAATGCACACGTCTGAAGGGCAGGACATCCTCATGTGCTAGTCCTTCCTTTTCACCTTATTTGAGATGAGGTACCTTGGTTTTCACTGGCATATGAAGACTAGCTGGGAGTTTCCACAGAGACTCTTATCTCAGCCTCCCATCAACCCAGAAGAAACTGAGGATTAAGGATGCTGCTGCTACTGTGCTTGGATTAAACGTGGGTTCGGGGATTCCATCTCAGATCCACACACTTGCCATAGAAAGTACTTTCAACCTCCGATCCATGTCCCCAGGACAATATCTTATTTACTGCTATATGTACAATGCTTGTAATCTTAACACTCAGTGGACTAAGGTAAAAGAATGACAAATTTGATGCCAGCTCAGTGTATAGATAAAGGCCCTGTCTCAAAAACTATGTAACTTGGTGTTTCATTTAAGTGTTTGAAAATGTATAGATAAAACAGTCTTGAAAAATACCAAATAGCAAAACATGTAGGCTAGGTCAATGCTATAAAATGTCTAAGTGCTTGGTTCAAGTAGCTTACTTTGAGAATATAATTTATAGAGACTTCCATAACAGAATTAAAAATAAAAGTAAGCTAAATTTGGGTAGAGCATTAGCCTACAGTGTGCAAATTTCCCATTTTAACCTTAAATATCACCAAGAAATGAAAAAATAACAGATATTCAATAAGCATAAAATATAACACTTTAATATTATAATTTAATAATTTAGTGTGTATGCATTCTGACATTATAAAGTTCTATATTTTAAGAACTTTTAATTATAAGTTTTCTGAGATATCTCTTTGATAAATGCTCATTTTTGAATTCTTTGTTTTATTTTTGTAACCCTTTTGGTAAACGATGGGCTCTGTCACTAGTCAGTTCCATTTATGTGATTTATAAATAGTTGAGAGTAATAAAAAAGGCAGTTGCCAATAACATGTGACAACTACTCAATAGATATTTAAAGGTTAAATAATACTAATGCCCACTATCAATCTCAAACCATTTTCTTGTCAGTACATCTCTTTCGAGTCCAGATTAAGTATACTTTGTTCATCCAGAAAAGAGCAAGGTCGTCTTACATTTTCTGTTTTTTAAAGAGTTGTTATTCTGAAAGCAAAATCCATACATTCCTCCTATATAGTGTTGAAAACAATATTCTCTTATGAGTTAAAGGTCAGCACCCTAAATATTTTTATTTCTGATATGTTTTCAGTTTTGCTTTCACCCATGAAAATTTTACACTGATATTTGAATATATTTAAGTTTGGTTGTTTGGTTTGATTTTAATTTCTTGTGACTGCAATCACTGTGGTATGTATAGGCTAATCTTAAACTCTTGGCCTCAAATTGTCTTCTTCAGCCTTCTGGAAAGCTTAAGAGCATGGATAACTACCACCAATACACTCAACTTGGCTTTATGTTTGTTTTGTTTAGAATTTCATACATGAGTAATTTATTTGCATCATTTCCACCTGTCCCTCTCCATCTTATAAATATATACTTCCCACTACCTGTCAAATTCAAAACCTTTTAAAAAATATTGCTACATCTATACATATATACAAACATGACTATATATACATACATACATACACACACACATATATATATACATACATATATAACTGAGTCCATTTACTGTTACCCATATGTACATGTCTTTAGAATTGACCACTTGGGTTTGGGTAACCTATCAGGGGCCCTCTCTTAGCATCCTTTGATTCCCTATAGCTCCTCATGTAAAGGTGTATCTTTGTAAAATTCTCCCATCAACATTGTCCTGTCAATTTCTTACAGTAATTATGTAAGTTTCATCTAAGCAATCTTATTGTTGAATTTCATGAGTAAAACCTTCTCTGTTAATGTCTACTAGAAACACTCTTACAGCAGATATCCTGCTTTTCTGGATTTCAGGATTTTTCAGCCCCCTCTTTTGTCATCTTCCCTGAGCCTTTACTATACAGATTATTCTATACATATACTTATTGGGGCTTGACACAGCAAACTTTAATAATATTTAGGCTGGTTTTTATTTCTTAACTCCATGGAATATAATCTCTCTTTTTACTCTAAAAACTATTTTTGACATAATAAATATATTTATTTCAACAATATAAAAAGAAAAGCCCTGGTGTATCTGTTGTTTAACTGGTTAGAAGTTGGGTTTCTTAATTGGTTTCCATTTTATTGGTGATGCATCTCAGCCAGAATCTCATGAAAACCGTGAAAAGTAACTTAATGACTACATTTGAAATTATTATAAATGTTAGAGTTTCCACCAGCTGTTTTTCATCTCTGCAATAGGCAAAATGATGATTGAAACTGAAGAATAAGAAACAAGTTCTTATAACCCCCATCCCTACTTTTACCATCGTTAAAATAGAAGTTGAAATTAAATAATCATATCCCTCTTCATTAAAAATATCCAAAGGTGGGGTTGTTATATGCAGCATAAACGATAATAACATTTTGTTATCTAAATATTTAACTGCTTATATAAATGAAATATTTCATATAATTTATGTCTAAGAATTACAGAAATTGGTATTTTGTTACCTTTGATTTTGGTCATGCCAGGAGTCACACTTGCTGGTGATGCTAGAAGTTTATGAGTTCCAGCACTAAGCTCCGCCCAATCCCTTATTCCTTTCTGACTCTTGTCATTGATTTTTTTTCCTATTATTTTCATCACAACACCAATAATCACAATATGCCCCTTTGTACCTGTCAGCTAGTTGCAGAATTGGTGGTACTACTGAACACATGATAAAAATTACTACAGGCTTCTTTTTTTATTCTCCAAGAGTGGAATGTTTATGAATATTTATCAACAAAAGTGAATCTTACTAAAATTATGTTTTCTTTCTAGAATTTATTTTGTAGAGCTTATTTTGTAATGTTTTTGACAGACAACAAAGATTATGATGCCTACCTATCGTATACTAAAGTGGACCCTGACCAGTGGAATCAAGAGACTGGGGAAGAAGAACGTTTTGCTCTTGAGATCCTTCCTGATATGCTTGAAAAGCATTATGGCTATAAGTTATTTATACCAGATAGAGATTTGATCCCAACTGGAAGTATGTTATTATTTTCACCTATTTATTTTATTTGTTTGCTTGTGTGTGCGTTGTCTATGTAGTCACCATCTTTTACATAGCATTTTGTGTCTTAAAAAAATTTTTGTTTCACAAGAAAGAAAGAAATGTTTTTATATGAAATAGAACTTTTAATATTCCCAAGAAGATGCTTTAATCATTATATAGCATTGTTTTCTATGAGCCTTAATATATTTTTAAAAATTCAAGGAGGTATTTTCACCTGGAAAAATTATCTCTAATATTTCTAGAATGGAGGCCAAAACTCTATCTAAAGTGCTTGCTTATCCACTGTTTTCATCTTCATAATGTGCTGACAACAAATAATTCTTATGTAGTTCATTTATCCTGATCCTTTTTTCTCTTTATAGCATACATTGAGGATGTGGCAAGATGTGTAGATCAAAGCAAGCGGCTGATCATTGTCATGACCCCAAATTATGTAGTTCGAAGGGGCTGGAGCATCTTTGAGCTAGAAACAAGGCTTCGAAATATGCTTGTGACTGGAGAAATCAAAGTGATACTGATTGAATGCAGTGAACTCCGAGGAATTATGAACTACCAGGAGGTGGAAGCACTCAAGCATACCATCAAGCTCCTGACGGTTATTAAATGGCACGGACCAAAATGCAACAAGTTGAACTCAAAGTTCTGGAAACGTTTACAGTATGAAATGCCTTTTAAGAGGATAGAACCCATTACACATGAGCAGGCTTTAGATGTCAGTGAGCAGGGGCCTTTTGGGGAGCTTCAGACTGTCTCAGCCATTTCAATGGCAGCGGCCACCTCCACAGCTCTAGCCACTGCCCATCCAGATCTCCGTTCTACCTTTCACAATACCTACCATTCACAAATGCGTCAGAAACACTACTACCGAAGCTATGAGTACGATGTACCTCCTACTGGCACCCTGCCACTTACCTCCATAGGAAATCAGCATACCTACTGTAACATCCCTATGACACTCATCAATGGGCAGAGGCCACAGACAAAGTCCAGCAGGGAGCCGAATCCAGATGAGGCCCACACAAACAGTGCCATCCTGCCATTGTTGCCAAGGGAGACCAGTATATCCAGTGTGATTTGGTGACAGAAAAGAAAAGGACATCCCATATCTGGGAGTTTGAAAGGAATCTGCAGTCCAGTGCCTGGAACTAAATCCTCGACTGCTGCTGTTAAAAACATGCATTACAATCTCTAGAACACGAGGAAAAACAGGGTCTTGTACATATATTTTTTGAAATTTCTTTGTAGCATCAGTGTCTTCCTGTTTTACCATGTCTCTTACCATTACATTTTTTTTACTTTGTTTTATATGTCATTGGATTTGTAAATTTACATTTTTTTTTAAAGAAGAGACTGATGTGTAGATAGAAAACCCTTTTTTTGCTTCACTAATTTAGTTTTAGAATGGGTTTTAAATTTTCTTTTACTTTTAAAATATCCTTGGGGTGCTTGGACAAATCTATCTGACGGGACAAGGAGCACCGGATTCTCTCTCGGGTTCTTCTTAGGACCAGCTGGGTCATGTCGGCCTTCAGAGAGCATTGCAACTGAACGCCAGCATTGCATTGCTGTTTGGGAACAAATGAGAGAGAGGGATAAAAAGAGAAAAGAACATTTGTTCATAGGAGGGCCCTGGCAGTCAGAGGCCTGAAATCTCTTCCTTGTCCCCACCTCATTCCCCACCTCTACCCTACTAATGGCAGCATGATGTGTAAAACTCTGCAGAGGGTAGGGGTAGGTCTAACTGTCTTAACATTTAATTCACTGCTCTTCAGAATACACTCTAGACCCAAAGTTGTGCTAGCCACATAACAGTGACCACTACAGAGTGATCACTACAGAACGAAGATCAAAGGCATGAAAATGGGAAGAGTGTTGTTTCCGTTTTTAAAAAATGAGTTGATGTACCCTTATATATATATATACATATATAAATAGAAATATAAATAGAAATATATATAAAACAACAAAACAAAACAAACAAATAAAAAAAAACACACAAAAATACAAAACCAAAAAAATATATATATCAAGCCCTATATTTGATCACTTCCTGGAAAGGCATGAATGTGTTTGTGGCTGTTTTTGTTTGAAAATCTACTTCCTCTTTTCCTTCTATAATTAATTTTTCTGCAAATGAGATTATGTGCAAATACCAGGCAAGTTAACTCAGACAGGTGAATCGAGGCAAGTAAAAATGAAATTTACATGGAAGGCTTCCAAGCCAAAGGGAAGATCAGAACGTGTTATCAAGGACGTTTTGTCACTTTGTATTATACAGAATGTTATCTTCTGAAGAGTCAGAAAAAAAAATCTGTGAAGCTTATTGTGGGGTCCCCTTGTACTTAAATGTTAACTGACTTGTATTTACTTTTCAGTGCTATATTCAGTTTATGAACATTAGCAGCATTTATTAATATAAAGGTGTTTAAATAGGATCTCAGGAGGTCACACATATGAATAACAAAACAACTACTATTTTTCAAAATAAATATTATTTACACAAAATAGTTTTAAATTAGATCAGAAAATACTTAAAATACTTAATTTTATTGTATAGAAATTAATTTAATTTTAACTATATAATTCTATCTTTCAGAAACAGAAAGTTGATGCTCCCAGGAAATTTGTCTAGCTTTATGTTGGAAATCAATCAAATAAGCAGCTAATTCCTTGTCCTGTTAACAATGATGCTCAGTCCATCACAAAAGGTCCTGTAGAGGGCAGAATTGTGAAAAGGAAATGATACCTATATAGATTTTAGTTGTTTGTTTGTTTTAAATCAATGTGACAAAACCACTGATAATAGAACTTAAGCTTTATAGAACTTATTTTAGTGAATCATCATAGGGTGTCTTCTCAGTCATCATCTGTGGGCTCAAATAGTAGCTACAGTGTTTGCTTTATTCCTGCCATACCATATAAGGAGAAAATAATTCTAGAATCTGAGTCACAAGACTAAGGTGTGAGTAGGCCACCTGGACATGAAAGTGTAAATTACAATAGAGGTCTTTGGGGAGGACAAGGTAGAACTACGAATGTACAAGAGACAAGTGCAAACATTTTGTAACAATGCGAAGTGCATGGCAAGGCAAAGGAGCCTTGGGATGTGCATTGATTTTTATTTGCTTAAAAAATGTTTACTTCCCTGACAACTTGCCTGGGTCTTCTCTATGTCTTTATTCTTGTGCTCCCCTTGGTTCTGTGTCACATTTTGAAATACCAGAACTGAAGCTAGCTACAAGGATACATAAAACTTTAGGGTCAGCTTTTCATATTGGATTATTTTCAGAACCAGAGAAGGCCATTGTTTACTTTGTACTATGGACACTTGTCATTGGACTGGATTCTCAACTTCCCTGGTACTCAGAAGATTGTAAATGTGCCAATGGCCTGATTTCTTTCTTTTCTTTATTTTAAGTTTTTAAGTGCACGGTGGGTGTGTGGAATAAATGTGGAGGAAGTAATCAGACCACAGTCATATTTTAGGCATCCATAGGTGTTGATTTAGCTGCATTGGGAGTACATCTTTTGTTTTATTTTTAGTGTAGATTTAAGCACTTTGAATAGCATGATTCAGGGATTGATGGGTAATATTTGATACTCTCACAACTTAAGAAACTTTTTCCTCCAATATTTGTTATATTTACAAATGAAGTAAATTCAAAGGAAGCTATCAATAGCTTTAGAAACATTCCTTCCAAGTTTCTATTCCTCTATCCGCTCCACATGAGAACCAGTCAAGAGACCTCATGTGTTCACATGTTTTGTGTGTAACAGAAGTTCTATTAGAACTCACAATAAAATAAAAATACATGTATTTCCCCTAGTGCTTAGGTTTCATACTTCTTTTTTTTTTTTTTTTTTTTTTTTTTTTTTTTTTTTTTTTTTTTTTGATTTGGGGGTAATGGGGATAAGATTATTCTAGCTGTAAAAACACATTTGAATATGTGAATGTGTTATCCAAGCTGGGGGGAAGAGTGGACTTCCAGACTTGGACATGTGTGATAATTAGTATTGCCTGTTTTTCATCAATCACCGCCTGGTCTCTGAATGATACATTATAGATTCAAAAGTCCATCTGGTTCTTCAGTGTAACTTCAACTTGCTGCTTCTGAGCATCTTAGTCTTTATTCTGGTGCTCAAATCTTTGATTATTTAATTTGTATCCCATCCCTTTTGTCTTCTATGGGCAGAGAAGACTTACATATGTTGTACTATCAGCTGATTTAAGTTTAGATGAATTCTACGAAATAAATCGAAGACATAAGAATTGAATTTATTATATTTCTATAGCTAAGCATCTGATTGTTCAGTCAACCATTCATTTTGTAATTATTATTTTCCTCATAGTAAATGTATTTGGACTCTACAGCTTAATCTTAAATATGTAGATGCTGGTTTCTTTCCATATTTCATTGTTAATAAATATTTTATAACAAGAGGAAATATTAACTGAGAGCCACTTTCTAAACTCTAAGTATGCTTTGTTTGTCCTAGAATAGTCATTAACTTTTCAAATTCCATTGATTTGAATTGCAATTATCATTTCTAGGAAAGCATTTATTTGTACATTATGAGCTATTTTCTGATTCTGGAATGGTACCCTAACTCTGCTTTTCAAGGAAAAGTTCTTAATCTTGTATTTAATTCCTTCTTCTTTATTTGTATTTTTTTATTTTAGTTTTGAGACAGGATTCAGGCTAGACTAGCCTCAAGCTCTCCACCCTCCTGCCTCAGCCTCCTGACTACTGGGAATATGAGCAATTTCTTCTGTATTAATTTTAGTTTACATCATTAACCCCAGAAGAAATCTTATTGAAATTCTAAAAAAAAGCATCAAAGTCACAAAAGTGAAATCACTGAATGGAACTAAGAGAACACACTCAGAAAAGGAAAATGCCTTACTGTCTCTGATGTGAACTTGTTTGGCCATTAATCCTATTTACTAATGAAGGTGGTGAATAGAGACAAAATATTTAGAAATACCACTATAGATTCATATTCCCTACTGTGGAATATGAATACATATAGTTATTAAAAGGAAATCACAATGTGACTGAATAATACAATAAGAATTTTTTTCAATAGAAGCATAGACTATTTCTTGAGTTGCCATGGATCTTTTCCACCTGACTATTCTACACAAAGAAAGTAACCAACAGTCTCAACTACCCTTAATAACAGACCTTACACATGAGTTCAAGGATGTCATAGTTCTATAAAATCAATTAAGGAAAATACTGAACTCCTTTTGAACTTTCAGATGAAATGGATAATTGTGCAAATCTGTTTTCCTATGTGTAATTCTCAAGACTTCTAGAACCCAAAAGCCATATTTAGATTCAGAGGACAGTCTCATAGGCTAATATTCAGATAAACTCACATATCTAGCAGACATTGTTGTGTTTGTTAATTTTTTAATCTTCATTCATGAAAATTCAAGGGTGACTATTGTTCATCTAGAAGAGATAATTCCTCATTACCAATGACCTAATTTTATGAGACATGTGAAATAGTAAAGAAAAATTAACAATAATAAGTAATTTATGTCCTAATAAAGGACAAATATCTATTATCATTAGGATAATTTACTCATTTCTATACTCATTTTAAATAGGAGATATGAAAAATTATATAGTTTGACAACTGTCTTATTTCATTAATTTTTGTTTTTAATTACATTGTCTACCAAAAAGGATTTAAACATTAGAGAAAGAAAAACTAACCATTTGATGTGGTTTTCTAAACGAAACAAGCTTTATTATGAAAAAAATTACAATTTGTTATGTACTTCACTTTCAGTGATTAAATTTTTGCTATTTTTACAAACATTACCTTGGAGCAATATATACAGTTTTGAAACATGAGGCGGTGGTGATTTAAAGTTTCAGTTATTTTTTGATTCATTGCAGAGTGAAAACTAATGCTCTATGTTAGAAAAAATGAAATATTGACAGAAGAAGCTATAAAACATTACTTAACTTGAATAAAACAAAAAAGGATGAGGAGAGTTAATTCTAATCCTAATTTGATGTGCCCTTTTCATGATCGGACTTTATTTGAATCAGTAGAAAATGTCTTAAAGAAGGAATTCAACCTTAATTGTCCATTCAGTATTAAGTCTTTTTTACAGGCTCAGAACACAAAATTTCTCTCTATTACAGATGAGATATGCATATATATATATTTATAAGATACATATGGTTTTATAAATATATATGTAAATTTCTCTATTCATTATTAAATTTTCCTCTGATAACTTTTGTGTTCACTGACAAACTCATGCTTCAGAATCCTTCATTAAAGTAAGTAAAGTTACTTTTACCTTTTTCTACCATTTACTTCTCATTGATACATCCCTCAGTGCTCAAAAATCTGAATTTTTTCTCTTTCTAGCAAAAGGAAGCACTCTATAAAAATTCATTACACTATGTTCCCTCTCCTATCAAATAACAAACTCCAAAAACTGCCCATGAACTTCAGAGTACTACATGTAATATTGATGTTGTGTAAATTTCAATCTTCATAATTTAAATGTTACCTTTCAAAAGGCATGCTGTGTCCTTAAAAAAAGATTTAATGTGAAATGACCTTATTTCATAGTGCATGAATACGTGGCAAAGTAATATGGATCTATCTTTACTAGTCAATGACAGGTTAAATTTGAAGAGATCAAATGTGTTTTAGGTTAATGTTCAATTGGGAGGATGGCTTCTTAATGTTAGGATACATGGGCAGTTGTCCATACTGCTTGCAGTATATGCTCCTGTTAACAAAATCCTTAATGTATTCTTTCCACCAAAGTAGTGGAGATGTATTCATATAATCTGCTATTTATTTGCAACTTTTACATCTTCAGAGTTTGAGGGAACCCAAACAGGAAAGTGGATGTAGTCATTTTCCTCTGCTGGTGTTCAAATCATATTTTAAACTCAGACACTTTCAGATCTGTTCACAGTCAGTATAAGTGCATTTTATATAGTACTTCTCTTGAGTTTTGCTCATCCTCTTTTGACTTTGTACAATACAGAATGTATGTAACTCATGAGTAGGCGATGGGGGCACTCCTTTTTCCTTAGAATACTTACAATTATATATTTGGTTTTGCTTTGACTAGAAATAGGAAATAGACAATTACAAGTGTAAAAATGAGAAATTTTAAACTCAGCTTATAATTTGTGTTTTATAGTCGTTTCATAAGTCTGTTGCTCTCTATGAGTATGCTCTCTATATATCCTGTAAAAATAAATTTATATGTTACATAGAAATTCAAGAAATTAAATTATTTATTAAGCTACAAATGTTTCTTCTGATTTCTACCTGATAATAGATTACAATAAATTAATTTATGTGTTGTTGGAACATATGTAAGTATGTTTGTTAATTTAATAACTCTTGTTACACTTTTACTTCCCTTTCTCTGTAAGTTTATAATTCTTAGGTCTAATTCCTACCATGATTGTGAAGATGAACATAAGAAATGCCCAATTGGCTTGGAAAAAAAGGAAAAAGAAAAAAAAAAAGAAAGGCAGGTTGAAAACCACGTCTGTTTACCATCCTGTTTTTGTAGTTCACTATTGGATTTAGAGAGATTTGAATCAGTAATTCAAACACTTGAAGTCATTATCCCATGAATGGTCTTTTCAAGGTTAAATTCCACATGTGTTTCCTTTGAAAAACAGAAGTGAAAGGTATGATAACATGTGAGTCCCTTTTTGGGTCCCTTTCTCCTGGGTATTTTCTCTTTTTCAGGACCTTAAAATATTGTCCCCTCAGATAACATTTTACAGTGGACAAAGTCTTGAATCATCTGATTTTTCTACTTGTAACACAGTTCGTGTGTTATCCTTACTTTTTGTTTTTAGTTGAAGATAAATAGCCTTGTTATTTACTTATCGTCAATGAAACACAAATAAACTATGAAGATTTAAAGAGTTTCAAAGCACTCTATAAGGATACTTTATGTTGCATTTCAAATTTCATAAAGCCATTTCTACCTCAGTAGAGTTTTTATTTTTTCATTTAATTTTATTTATTTTATTTTTGGTGGTGGTGGGTGACTCAATACAGGAATTCTCTGTGTGGCGCTGGATGACCTGAAAACTCACTTTGTAGAGCAGGCTGTTCTTGAACTTCTAGAGATTTGCCTTCCACTGCCTCCATTGACCACCACTTCCTAGCTCTCAGTGGGATTTTTTAATGTGAGGGAAAAAAAAAACTCCTATTGCAAGTGTAAAATGCCATCAAGATTATGAGAATTATTTAATGTTAATAATATGTGTTAAATCACAAATCTCAAAATATGATTCAAAATATCAGTTGAATTTTCTATAGTTAAGGATCTGTGGTGCCACTTGTGCAATTTAAAAATATACATTCATTTTTCTGGAATTTTCTGTTACATTTATGTTTTTGACAGGTGTTAAAAGATTAAAATTAATAGAATATTTTATTTTTAGAAAATTTTTGACTGATGTTGAATGTACATTTAACAACAAATTTAAATGAAAAATAAGGCAAATATTCAAAAATTTATAATACTAGTGACCCAGTAACATAATGCTGTAGGCTTTGTAATATTGATATGCAACCTGTAAGAGCTATTTTATCAAAACTTTTAATTCATCCTATTTAATCAATATTTACAATTTAGGAATACCAAAATAAGGTAATGTAGGTAGCATAGAATCCTATTTTGAGTACAAGAGAACAAGATACACTTCCAGATAATAGTGAACATTACAATTTTGCAAATTTCTTAGCAAATTGGTTGTTCAAATTAGGAATTTTTAATCATCCTTATGTCAGTTAATTCTGATTTGATTTGTATAAGACTCATTTGAACAGTTATACATTGGACTTAAAATTTGGCAAGACCTTAAAATATAAGTTAAATATCAATCTCAGAACTTTATGGATATTCTTCTTTATGGTTTTGCTTATGGTAGATCAAATTGGAATATATACAAATAGAAATCTAGGAGAGGTGATATATGGCAAACATCAAGTCTACAAATGACTTGCTTATTTGAAAATGGTAGCTGTTTTTCCTTTAGCCAAAGAAAATAGAAAAGAACAGAACAAACAAGTGAACACTGACAAAGGTGAAATACCCTGTAACACAGAGAACAGAACATATAAAAAGTATTTATAAGCACTGAAGAAAACTATAAATTTCAGAAATTTAATGATTGGTTTAAGTAAAGGAAATAGTTTAGTTTACCTATTGTGTTTATCAGTAAATAATTATTGCATATTCTTTAATTAAGAGGAAACCTGGCCCCTTAATGTTAATTCTGTCTTAGATGATTGATCTCAGGCAAAATGAAGAAACATTTCATTTCTCAATTATTTTAAATTAAATGAAATATTGATTGCTAAATACTGTAACACATGAATATAAATAATGATTTTGCAATGCTTGACACAAAGATTTTTTGAGTAATGAATTATAATTTTATGGCATGATATATCCTAGTAATAAATAGTTCTACATCCTGAGAGTATTTGAAATAACCTGAGATTTAAAAATATCAGCAAATGTCAAAAACATAGAAGCAACTAAGCACTATGAGTTTGTTATTGGTATTAGTATTTTCTTAGTAAACTCTCCAGAAAATACTCTTTAGAGAATAACTAATATTGTAAACTGTCCAAACCAAACCAGTGGGTCCTAAATATTTAGCTCTAGAAGAATACCGAGGAAACACCTTTAGAACTGAAAATTCAGGATTGGGTATATAACTCAGAGTAGTGCATCATTATAATGTAAAGACCCAGGTTCAAACTCCAGCATGAAATATTTCTAAATAACAATTTAGACTGAATCCAGGAAGATATAGATAGTATCAAAATGTACTATAATAGCTTTCCCAGATGATCATGATACTCCCAACAATTGCTCTTGGGAATCATGGGTACAGAAGGCATCATTGCTTTCTTTTTTAAAACAAAAACATATATTTAATTACAATTGTTCATTTAATTTTTTTATTAAAAAAATCTTTTTTATCCATGTTTTTATCCATGTATTCCCTTACTCCCCCTTCCTTCCCTCCTCGCAATCCCTCCCAGTCAGCCTTCAGCCTCCCTTCTCCCCATCCAATCATCCACTCCCCCCAAAAGGCAAGAAGTCCCAAGGTGGGTCAGCTCAGAGGGCACACCCACTCCAGGCAAGTCTGATTTACTCATCCCAAAGTCAAGACTGGATTAGGTGTTCCTCTGCAGGGAATGGGCTCCAAGGTGCCACTCCATACACAGGAACACAGTCTGATTGCATCCCTCGAGGCTACACATATTGCCCATGCCAATTAACAGTTGTCTAACATTGGAGGGCCTAGCTCCTTTTCCCAATGGTTTCCCAGTGGCTGTTATTGATTCAGTAAGCTCCCCAAAGCTCCAGCCAGCCATCACCATGCGAACCTTCCTCATTCATAATCCCTATCCCCTTGCTCATACAGACTCTCCTCCCCTTCTCTCAGCTGGACCAGGAGCTCAGTCCAATGCTCAGCCATGGATCTCTGCCTCCACCTCTATTCACCGTTGGATATAGGTTCTATAAAGACACTTAGGGTGGTTATTCATTTGCTTATAGGGAAATCTTGTTTAGGCACCCTCTCCACTATTGGTTGGAGACCTACCCAGGGACATCCTGTGAGTTCTTGGAGGTTTCCCTAGCACCTGGTCTCTTCCATCCCAAAATTGGCTTCTCTATCAAGAAGGTGTCATTTCTGGTCTTATGACTGCTGTTGATCTTTGTAATGTAAAATTACGAATTGCAGCAGATAGGTAGCATCATAACTTGAGACATCCTCTTAAAATAATTACTCCCAAATTGTGATACCAAAACACAATAGAATATTCTGACCAAAAAACAATAGAAACGTCTGAGGAAGGAATATTAACACCATAGAATTATACTTTTTTTTTACAGTACCTGAAAAGAATGCAAAATGAGAAAACCAAGAAAGCAAAGTCTAGCTTTGACATCAAATATATGACTTCAAAAAAGTAATTACACTATTTAGCAGAAAACATTAACTAATTAAGAATTGTGAAATTAAAACAAACCTCCTTTAAGAAAGAATACACATATAATATAAGTTGTTTTTATATGTAAAGAAATAAGGTACAACCAGACAATAATACAAAAGACATTGGTTATGAAAATAAATACATAAATATCAAATTTGTTAAATTAATGAATCACCAATTCTCTTTCCTTAATTTAATAATTGATTTCCTCAATAGATTAACTCTACAAGGGGATTTTCATTTTCCATATGTTCTTTAGTATAAATATAACTTGACAAACTGGGCATTGTGCCTACAATTCTACCAATTAGAAAACTGAAACAGAGATCCTGAGTTTGAGGGGAGACCAAAAAAAGAGGGGCTTGGAGAGGGAGAGTGGAAGGGATTAGGAAAGGGAGAATAACTACTAGACTGTGCTAAATCATTGATATGTATTTGAGCCCCCAAATAATTGAACCCCAAGAAATTTATTTAGTGATTTTACTTATTTATTTATTTACTTATTTAGCCAAGTCTCACTAAGTAGTCCAGATTTGCCTGGAATTAAAGATTCTGCTTGAATAACGTCCCAGCCACTGGGATTTTAGGGATGTGTTACTTGCCAACTGTGAATTTTTTGATCATGTAAAACAGATGGCATAAAGCACATAAGTATATTCATCCAGTTCCAATATATTTACTACTTTTTATGATGACCCATAGAGTAGCAACAAACCATTTACTTTCTTACTTCAACTTTCAGTCACTTACTCTGACAACATAGTATCAGTCAGATGTATTTATTTCACCTGATTAATTTATTTTAAATTAATTTATTTTCACCTGATGATTTATTAAATATTGTGCATGATGTTATCATATAGTATTGTTTGGGGAAAATGTAAGGAATTTATCAAATTTCTTATCACCACAATAGAGGTGATAGAATAAAACTTCTGGGTTTTGTCAGAAAGAAAATATAGGGGTAAATTTACACATGGTACTCCATCTCCTGAAATCACAGGAAAGGGACTAAGTTTCTGACTATGATATCTCACATTTATACACTTTTTATTAATTAATTATCATTTCTTTGATAATGCATATAATGCATTTTGTTTAGTCCCTTCCCTCTTCTACTACTCTTCTTCCTGTCCCTAGCCCTCTCACCCTTCCCTATCAATTTCTTTCTCAGATTGATGACTTTAGGTTTGGTTTTGTGATCCATCTCATTTATCCAGGGACATCTGTGTGAACACTGCATTAGGACTATTCACTGGAGTCACCAACGGGTACACAAATGAAGGCAACAACTTATTCTTTCCCTGAACTGGTAGTAAATAATAGCTCAGCAGTGAGTGATAAGGCTCTCTGAGCCCCTCCTCTATTCAGGCTTGAATATTGACAGGCTTACTCTAATGCACACTCTCACTGGGCACATTTTCATCTATATGCCTTATACTACTATACTACTATTGAAGTTGTTAGCTTCTAGGTATAAAGAAGAGTGCATTATTTGATGCAAGATTTTCATGAACTAATCAGATCTCTGATCTTAAATTAATATTTCAATGACATGAACATTGTTAGTTAAGGATAAGTATTTTGTTTGTTTGGTTATTTTTCAAGACAGGGTTTCTTGGTGTAGCATTGGCTGTCCTAGAACTAGCTCTGTATACCAGGCTGGCCTCAAACTCCGAGATACCTGCCTGCCTCTGCCTTCCCAGTGCTGAGATTAAAGGCACGCACCACCACTGACCAGTCATAAATATTCTATTAGTTATTCATGGAGTTGTCAAATCAAAAACCTGGGTATGTGGCTTTTGAAGTTGTAAAAATGTTAATCAAATTTTATTAACTTACACAATTACTGTAAGCCCATTTTCCAACTAAAATTTTTGTCATACTAGAGCATCTGGAAAATAATAGGTGACAGTAAAGTTCATTGTGTACAATAATAATTTTGATATTCCTGCACTAAACTGAAATAGGAAATATATCAAGACATCTTCACAATGCATTCTGGACTCCAGTAGTTCAGATCATCTGACTGTGGTGATGATAAGCTTTTAGTATTCTAAAATACTGTAGGAATATGTATATTGTGTACAGAGTCAAACTAAAACCTTGCAGTATCAAGATTTTCAATATACATGTTACTTTAAACTAATAGCTACAAGTTGGCAAGTTAATTTATTCCGTAAGAAAATTATTCAATAATCATTTCTGTGAAGGCTAAAAATTAGTCTCTAGGTTTCTGTTCAATCAACTTTTCTTTACAAACATACATTTTCTTTACAAACATACATCTCTTAAAGGAGAGTCAGCTTATTTTGCTTTTCCTATAAAATTCTGTGACTGTCTCCATTTCCCAGACTTGCTTTACATGGTATCTCTGAATTATTTATTTATAAAGAATAAAGAAGGTATTGCACTCAGCAACTATTACAAGAAAAGCCCGTGGAAGCATCAAAGTTATTGCCATGTGTTTCCTATCTTTCCATCAAATTTATTTTTGCAGAACTGTGAAATAACATAATTTTCAGATTCCAATTAAATTATGGCCTTAGTAAATAACACGTTCTCAGCAAAGCCTAACCTTAAAATATGATTATTTATTTTTTTATTTTAAGTTTTCTCTTTATAGACTAGACTGTATGCTATCACTGATGTGAAATAGAAACACAATATAATTAAATATATTCACAGCTACAATTCAAGTGTTATGCACCAAGAAGTGGCCTTTATTCATAGTTATCTTTATAACAGACATCTGAATAGCTCACTGTATTGTACAAAACACTGAACACAGGGTGAAAAATCAAAGAAAGGGGAAATCAGGGATTTCTGCTGGGGTAGCATTGGAGATGTATTTTTGTTTAGCTATCTCTAAAGACAGCTATGGTTTATACATAAGATGGCATAGCTGCTTATAATACCTATAGCATACTTAGCATTTAGACATTTCTTTTTAAGAATAAAGGAAATCTGTCTCTAAGTATGAATATTGCATATGTTAGCATGAGAAATACTGATTTTGTAATTTCGATTTCACTTGCCTTAATTATTTTTCAAAAAGAAAAAATATATACATATGAACAAACGAAGCTGATTGAAGAACACTGTTTAGAAAGAGGCAAGTTCTGCATTGATTATATTTTTTAAAACATAATTTAAGACATAATCAGAAAGTATACTTGTTGGATTTATATAAGAGGACTGTGAACATAAAAAAAACAGGTTTATAAAAGCACAATATTCCATGTTGAGATTAAGAATTTATGATAACTTTGGTGTGCCTGCTGAAAATTTAAAAGCTTGAATGTTCAAAAAAACATTTATTATGTGCATATAAATATTTTGTACAATATTTAGAAAGATTTAAAAAGTACACTTTATTTATGAAGCATACATTTTAGAGAAAATAAACAGGGTATGTGTCCAGTTTGTAAAATGTTTCTTTCAAAATGATTATCTCACTCTTTGAATAGAAGGGTATGCTGACTTGAAAGACTTTGGTGAAGAAAAAAAAAAAGCTCCACAAACAAAAGGAAAAAACAAATAAAGCAATGTGAATAAATTGTGTATGTTAACTTCTTTTAATCAATGCTAAAACCAAACAAGACCCACTTTTGTCAGATAATACTAAAGATGTGGTTTATCAGCTGATTAATAAATATATACTCCTATTTATTATAATATATAAATAATTTGCATTTATTTTTAATATTTAGTATTTATAGTCAAAACTGATAGATTTTAAGTTTATAAGAAGGTACATTTGTACTTAACAGATATCAAATATAGGTAGGTTTTACAATGCAAAAACTAGCCAATATGTGAGAAAGAAAAATTATAAGAATAGTCTGCCAACTGGTATTATTCAATATATGCTTACCTCCTATATGTGTGTATATACCATCCATTTATATGTATATTTAAATAGTTTTATACATATTAAATATAGTATAATTGTACTTAATTTAAGTATCAGATTTAAAATGTACAAGTGCAAGTGTGAGTTTACTTGGTGATTAAATAGTATCAAGACACATCAAATAGTTTTTGAAGATTCAAGTGAGAGGTAAGAACATAAGAAAAACACTTGTTATGGATAAGATACAAAAATTTTCACACATGTTTCCTTAAGTATGGCAATTAATTTCTGTGAAATCCTAATTGAGGAAAATAATAATAATAGAAATAGTGTTCTTTACTGGGGGTGAGCATTGTAACAAAAGTCAGAAAAAGGATCATAATTTTTAAATAAGAGCTACTATACTACAGCACTATGGAATGTGACAAGGTAATAAACTTACATAGATGTTGCTGTTTACTTTATGTTTGGAAATCATTTCTTCCAAGAGGCAAAGGGGTATTAAAATGAAAACCTAATGTCTGATATATCACAGATGTTTGTATACCCATGGTAAGTATTACTGCTTCTTAATGATGCACACTATTCTGCATTTTGAACATCTGTGTAAAAGTTTGTAGTTATTATTGTATCAGGTTGTGCCCAGAGGAAATGCAAAATCCAAGGGTGGGTGGATATATTTGCTCAAAACTCATTATAGACATTTATTTGGGAAATAAAAAGAACATTTAATATCAATAAAAATATCAAAAATGAAGAATTGACCCACAGGAACTGACCTTCATGAGCTGTTCTTTCACTCACCCTCCCAATTGTTCTTTGTAGTATCTTTGATGCAAATGTGCTGACATTCTTTATCTTTCTTATATTGGCTAGAAGAATTGGGCTAAAGTACCATTATTTTGTGTCATTTCTCTAATCTATTCTTAAAAAGAATAAGAAAAATAAAAGTAAATCTTTATATTGCCCCACTATTAGCACACAGAAAAGTAAGCTCTTTTATTTCTTCTAATGTTCTGAGCTTCCTGCATCAGTGCAGGTAGTTTTTCATATAGTTACCTCCCCAAGTCTAGTTGTACTTATAGATTTCCTGTGACAATGTTGTCAGATGTAGTGAGTCAGCCCAAAGAAACTACGTTTTCCTCCATGATGTCAGAAAGTCTGATTTAGAATTTTCTGAGCATGTCTGTTCAGAAGGCCTAAGTATATTTTGTCTTGCTTAGACGTACATTAATAAGTATTTAAGATATTATCTTCAAAACAAATGATGATTACTAATAGCAATCAGTGAGAGCAGAATGTTCTTGCTACCTTCTAGGGATGTGAAATCACAATCAGAAGTCCATTTTGGAAATGTGGAATCACAAAAAAAGAAATTGAATAGAAAGTGTTTAGTGTTAAGTATCAAGATGAATCTCTTCTTACCGCGGAGATACATATACTAGCTAGTCTAAATCTGGTTGCTGGGATTTTCCTTCCATACACAAAACTAATTCTGCTGACTATTGATTTTCTTCTTCTAGAAGTGTTGCATCTCCTTTCCTGGATTATTAAAATTTATAAAACTTCTCAACTTTCCACTTGTAAATCTCTACCTTTCCTAGGTGTTCTCCCTTCAGCACATTGTCTATTTTAAGATTTGCAAAATAACCTTAATCTTTAACTTTTGAGTCAAATGTTTCTCTCTTGTTGCTAAATAATCTCAGTGCAACCATAAGCTATATCTATTTGCGCTGATGACATTGATGATCGAATTAAACAATATAGACCTTGTTTACTTCTTGAAACATAAATATAAAAACATCAAGACACTATTACTATGATTTGCTTTGATATTTTAGTAAAAAGGAGTCATTAGTTACTTTGTTCAGATTATCTGGTCCTTTGAATGTTACTTTTGTCAATGTTGGTAATTTATTAATTTAACAACATGGAAATCCTAGCATGGACAGCAGACTATGGAAAAGAACATACACATAACATAGTTTAAGTTGAGATCTTGACCATGTTATGGCACTTTCTTTAGGCCCAAATTTCATGTCAGGAAAAAAGGTAGACAATGGTCTTCTATGGTGATGAGTTTTCAAGTTTTTCTGTTTGCTTCATTCATTCTTTCATTAATACCAGGCATTGTTGTAAGGTCTTGTGACACACTGAGTAATCACATCCATGGTATTATTTAACCATGGGTCTTATTTTCTGACAGAAGGTAATATAAAATCTAGAGGAGAAAATGAGAAAATTGTTACATGTAATCACAATGAAGATGAAATAAAATTTCTACCTAGAAAGATTAATATACATTGAATGATATGGGAGACTATGCACAATGGGAAAATTATGACTAAACCTACATTCAAGAGAAAATGATAACTAGTGCCTTAGTTTCTTTTCTATTACTGTGATAAAATACTGTGACTTATAAAACAGAGCATTTAGTTGATAGCTTGCTTACAGTTTCAGAGAGTCCATTTGTGTAATGGGAGGAAGTATGGAAGCTGACATGTATTGTTTTGGAGCAGAAGCTGAAAGCTCACATCCTGATTTGCTGGCTGCAGGCATATAGAAAGCAGCAGGGATCAACATGGGTTTTTGGAATTTAGAAGCTCAGTGACACGCCTCCTCTAATAAGGTCATACTAATCTTATTCCAAGCAGTTCTACTATCTGGGATTAAGAGGATATGAGTTTATGGGGGCCGTTCTCATTCCAACCACCACTGCCAGGAAAGGGGTGGGCATTAACAGCTGTTCACTTTAAAAGATCAGGTAACACATAGGCTTGGAAGAAGAAAAGGAAGGCTACTATTACTGTGTCTCCAAATTGAAGAGTAACAGAAAGAGATGGCAGGGGAAGAGAGGGAAAATGGGAAGCTGAGAAGGAGAAAGTCGGGAAGGAGGGAGAGGGAGATTTCTCCCCACTTATATCTTTGTATAGCATACCACATAGAACATGCTAAATGAAGTGTAACTATTAATATCTATCAGATTCAAATAAAAATTGTTTGCTTTAAAGTTGTTTCATGTTTAGTTATGAAATACACATATGTTACATACATATATAATATTTTTGTCTTTTATTTTCAATATAGGATCCAGTTATAGTTTATCAGTGTTCATGAAGGTCTTTCATTTGTTTGTTTGTTTGTTTGTTTGTTTTTCAAGGCAGGGTTTCTTTGTGTAACAGCTGTGGCTATCCTGAAACACTCTGTAGACTAGGCTGGCCTCAATCTCAGAGATCTGTATTCCTCAGCCTCCTGAGTGCTGGGACTAAAGGTGTATGCCATCATCACCATTTATGAAGGTCATTAACAGTTGGTAATAAAGAGGGCATATACTCACATGTCTTCATATTAATAATGCAAAATGTATGAAATCAAAACATATACTCAGAATATGGGTATGACTGTTCAATTTGAGCCATTATCTAGTCATGGTCTATATAATTTTTGTGGGTAAAGGTAATGAAGGCCAGAAATGTTTGTGTTCTATCACCTTTGATCTGACAGTCTCATCTCTCGCTTCTTTAAGACATGTAAAGAAACTGTAAACAAGTAAGGACTTTGTAAAGCCTAAGAGAAATGTATTAACTTGGTTCTCTATTACTGCCTAGCAAACTACTCCAGAAGTGAGTTGTGTACAAAAGTGAACACTTTACTGCTATTCATGTAAACTGATTTACAGTCAACTTGAAGCAACTAGATATTTTTTTTCTTTTGGCCTCTCTCATTCAATTTGGTCCTATTGGAGGTAGAGATGCTGTCCTATGCATACCTAAGATGGAATGATGACTATACTCATCAACTTCTCCATGTAGTTTGGAGTGTCTGTTCCTCACCTGATGCCTCCACAAATTCTCTCTCTGTGGTCTTTCCAGCCAATTACTAGTGCTCTGTGGCAGACTGAGTGTCCAATAGTGCAACAGTGAATACAGTCATGACTTCTTGAGGCTCAACATGATTCTTACCACAGTTTATTGATACAAGTGAATGAAGACAGAAAGTAGGATAGATTTCTTATGGAAGAAATCAGTGAAAGTACATGAGCTCTGGAAAACACAGTTTATAGTGGCCTTTGTTCAAGACTGTCTGACATAGAATCAATGAGAAGGGCAAAATGTATGGAGGTGAATACTGTATTTAGAAACTAGTTAATGGCCCCACTGTATGGTATATGTAGACTTGTCCTGTTAGACACAGAAGACTACAACTACTTTCAGCATCTCAGCAAAACTGCCTAATCTAAAACGCCAGTTACTCCTAACAAATTTAGCATACACACACACACACACACACACACACACACACACACACACAGAGAGAGAGAGAGAGAGAGAGAGAGAGAGAGAGAGAGAGAGAGAGAGAAGCCTTTCTACATTCTTTTTTTGTAGATAAGAGTTCTTGCACACTGTGTTTATAGAGAAAAATAAGGTAATGGCTGAATTGGGAGAACTACATTCTGCCTTTCAATTTTACTTAGTCTTTGTATAATAATCTTTATATAAATAAAGATTTAGACATTCCTATGATTAAGTTATTTCCTATCTGAAGTCTTCAGAACAGAGTACAAAGTACAAATACAGTTTTTTAGAGGACACCTTAACCCTTTGAATAAATTGAAGTTATGTTAAATACTCATTAGCATTTCTTTGATCAAATGTATATTTTCTTCCTTTTCACAACTTTCAAATGCAAATATGTGCTTAAACTTTAGCCAACAAGCTTCAACTGGGAGAGCATCAACAGAATGTTTAAAAATGCAAATCCACACCTCTGAAAGGAAAGAATGAACCTTCCTTTGACTCTTTTGTACACAGCAGCAAGTAGTGGGAAGTACAATTTAGTACAATCTCTCTGAACTCTTCCATTAAGAAGTATATGCATTACCAACTGAACTACAAGTGCCTGTCTTTGAGAAGTCTTAGCAAAATGCCATACGTGCCCCCAAGAGATTTCAAATGTAACAGAATTATAGTTAAAGTGAGACACCATTAGGAAAAGGCTCAATTGGTACTCTTATAGACAAAAAGGTTTTGAAATTAGGCTCACTCATTTCACTATTTGGATGACTTTTAAAGTAAACATGGATTATGAAGTCAGATGAAGGTAAAAGCTTAGAGGAATAAATTATCCATGTTGCTTTATTTTAAAAAGATATTAATTAAAGAAAGAATATCATTAGGATGTTAAAATTTATTTTAAAGTATCAACAATTGCAAATAAATATGTACATGCTAATTAAAAATCACACTAAGTTGGTAAAGTCACAAAAAAATGCATAAATGATAGAATTAGGGAATGAATGCAGCATAATTACCTTCAGGTAAAAGGTAAATTGGTATAGTGATCTCTTGCAATGAAAAGATAGTCCATTATCATCTGTTCTTATTCTTTATTTTAAAGGCTGGGATTTTTTTTGTTGTTGTTGTTGTTGTAATATTCTATTCTATGGTGGATCAACAACAAGAAAGTCACAATTTTTTTTTAAAGTTATATTTTGAAGGTCTGGGGAGATAGCTCAGTGCTGAAGAACACTTGCTTCTCTCCCAGATGATTTGAGTTTTAGTCCCACAAACCATATATGGTGGTTCACAAGTGTCTGTAACTCTAGACCCAGGAGATTTGGCAGCTTCTTCTGGCCTATGGCAGGCAGGCACCAGACAGACACATGGTGTACAGACATATATACAGACAAAACATCCGTATATATAAAATTAAAACAGGGAGTAGGGTGACGTCTCCTGGAAGCACAAAAGAACTTGCACATGAATTTTCCTAAATACTGACGATGGGCTATAGAAGTAGCTCAATTGGCAAGAATACTTGCTGTGCAAGAATAGAGGACCTAAGTTAGAACTCTAACTCTAGCACAAAAACGTACACATGGAGCTAGGAGATGACACGTGGTTGTGGTTGTGGTGGTGGTAAAGCCTTTGAAACACAAGAATGAAAACCTAAGTTCTAATTCATTTTCAGCATTGCTGAAAATGGTGTGGTGGTCCACAAGAAATTTCAAACTGTCTGTAATACAACCCAATGTGAGCAAGAATCAGAGACAAGGGAGCCCTTTAGCATGCTGGCTAACTAGAATACTTATATCATTAAGCTCTGAGTTCAAATGAGAGATCTGCTTTAATTTATATGGTGGAGAGCAATCAAGTAAGACACTTGAGGCAAAACTCTGGTTACCACAGGTACACACAGCACATATACATTCATATTACAAGGGAACATGAGGTTTCTTTTTTTTTTATTCTCAGTATCATTAATAAAAGAATTTAAGGCTGGAGAATGCTTACTGTTCTTCCATAGTACCTGAGATAGATTCATGTCTGGCAGCTCAGTCATTTGCAATTTCAGCTCCTTTTCTGGTCTCCATGGACACAAACCCCCAACATAGATGTGTGATACAAATGAGCACAAACACACATAAATAAATACTGAAAAAGAAAGAGTCTGAACATGGAATTCATTTGAGGTCAATTTTATTAATGAGAGAAAATAACAGCTTGGTACACAGAAAATATATTAAATCAGTAGCACAGTCTTCTTATTATAAAATATTTGAATTCATGCCTTAATGTAAATTATAAGAGAGATATAGGATTTGGATGATAAGTGTTAACAATCTTTTTAAGCCAATCACATAAAATTAGAATAGTTCTTCATAAAATCACCAAATCTTATATTTAAGTTCTTGGCTGAATGCACATGATTAATTCAAAGGTGCCTAGACGATTTCATAAACTGGGTTCATCAAAGAGAAATGTTCTTTCACTGTGATTAATGATTTGACATCATTAGGGTCTTCCAAAGACAACACTAATATCTTTTAGGGAATTCAAGTTTTGTAAGTACTCCTTTTTTAATGTGTATACCTTCGCTTGAACTTCAGGTCATACTTGTTTTCTTTTCAGTGTATATTTAAGCATGGCCTTCAATGTCTCCAATAAAATAACCCATGTTACTTCAAATATAGAGAATGAGTAGGCCTCCAATAACATCTTCTATGACATTAGTACAAGCTATTGTTTACTGCTCTGATGCTCTAATCAAACAACAATTTGACATTCAGAAAGGGAAAGGTAATATAAAACAAAAGAACAAAATGTACTACTTCTTTCTTGCCTAAGCAATGTCTAAAATTTCAACCATAGAAATTCACTCCTCAATTTAAAAACTCAGGCTTAATTTAAATATAAGCATGACTTTTATTAAAATATAAGATCATAGTTTAAACAGTGATCACAAGTTTTTCTGAAAGATTCCTTAAGAAATGAATCTGGAAGCAAACACTGAGTAGAAAAATATGAATCTAAACAAATTTGCACATAAGAAAGGTGTATTATCTATTGATTGCTCTATAACCCTTGATTCCTCAAAATTAAAGGTTTAAAATGATACTGATTTGATTATGTCACAATTCCTGAGGAATCTGTACAGATTCAATTAGAATCACTGTTTTAGAATGTATAACAGAATTTGATCATCCAATTAGCTGAATTTATTTTCTCATCCTGAAGGTTCAGGCAAAATTCCTGTTCCCCAGCTCACTTCTACAGTAGTTGGCAGGTTTTGATTTTTGTGAGATTTTAATTTAATTGAGTTTAGTTGAATTGAATTCTTCAGTTTATCAATGACTATGAGACAGAAGCTTCCTTTAGTGACCTACTTGTTTCATAAAACTATGGTAATCAATGGAAAGAGAGAGGAGCAAAAAGGGAGAAAGAAATAGAGACAGAGTAGAAAGACAGAGAAAAGAAAGATAATGTTACAAAGGCTGAAGTTGCAGCCTTCTATAATCTAGTCATAAAACTGCAATTCAACTATTGTTTCTATAACTGAGTTGCTACAAGGTAGCTTTGTTCAGCCCAAGTTCAAGAGAGTTTACAAAAGAGGGAACATGTCAGAACTTAGGAATCATCAATACCTTAGAAATCTACTTTATTATAAGATGGGGAATGTTAAGGAAAATGGAAATTTTGATGAATTCTTCAACAATATTTCATATCTTTTCTAATATTTTGCCCAAGTGATTCCCCAAATGCCATGGTTTTGTTATTATAAGCATTAATTTAAGAAAGCATGCTGAATAAAATCTGGAGTTTCTAAGAAGATGATTTGTCATTGGCAAAATAAGGATGATAATCCTACTTTAAAGATGTCATTGAAAATTAATGAGAATAGTTTTAGATGTAAGATTCTGGCAATATTTCTCTGTGCTTTTGATAATACCTTATTCTGTTTTCCAGAGTCACATATATGGCAAAATTGTTAAAAATATGCAGAAGACTCTATCCTTAAGGAGAGGGCATATAATCAAGTAAATATTAAAATATCTTACTTCTAAATCTCAGCTACTAAGAAGAAAGCATAGCTAAGCTATGAATTTCATTGGGGTTTTACTGTTTCTTTATTTATAGATTAATAACTATCACATAATAATTTTATAGAGATTAACTGCTATCTCAGTAAGGAGATATGAGTACCAAGTAAACTCACTCTTCAGTATTTGATGCAGATTAGTAATGTTCTTCGTCAATGTTCAGTAGACAAGAAATTGATGATGATATTTACATGGATGATATCATCTTTATCATGTACAAGATTCTTGGTAATATTTAGAAGAGAAATTCATATACTTAAATGTAGCCAATTTATCATTGTCTCAGTTAACTGAAACTTAGTAATATTTCTTTATCTCATTTCCTACTTACTGTTATGTCAAATACACACTTTAAATGCTATATATTGTAACTCTACACTGTTTCCTCTGTCACTGCTAATTAGCATCACATTTTGATGGGAGTTTGTTGGAGGAAGGTGCTTATCTTTTGCACCATTATCCATACAACAGATCTCTAAATAAATTTTGAGCTCATTCATTCATTTAACATTGGCTAATAATGTAAAAACATCATTACATTTATTTATTTATTTTTGGATATGTGTGTGCATGAACACATGTCACAGAACTCATATAAAGGTCAGGGGACAGCTTTCAGGAGTTGGTCCTCTCCTTCGGCCACAAGGGTCCTAGAAATTAAACTCAGGTTGTTGGGCTTGGCAGAAGGCACCTTTCCTCTCTGAACTCTCTCACTGTTCTAATTAACTAGATAATATAATAACCAAGATTTTGAGAAATTGGACTTATACAAAATATAATATAGACTTTTAGAATATTATGAACCATTAATGAAGTTATATGATTACTAACAAGATAAACACTGTAAAAATGATCAGTTTATACTACTCTAACAAAAGAATCATTAGGTACCATTTTCCATAAGACTTAAATGTCAAAATTTGATACACATGTAAGAATTACAGTGTATTAAAGTATAATTTTGAAAATGTTAAAAACATGATCTTCATACAAATATGGAATGAGTACACACTGAATATTTAATAGTACTAAGAGCCTAGCAGAGTGGCAAAATAGTTCAAAGCAGAGTTTTAAAGCACAAAGATTTATCTGTTGAATTAATATGCAAAATAAATGCTGATTTGAAGTAGAAAATCCATAAAAATAATATTATACCAGGCAACAAAATTATGGCATTTTGAGTAGTCATTTGTCCTAAGCAGTCCTTATTAATTAGCATGCAATTTCAAAGTTTGGGCTAGACTACATTATACTGTGTTGCAATTCTTCTGGTTCTATAGCTAAAAGTAAACATTTCCCAATTTAGGGCGTTAACTTCTTCATAGGTCTACTATAAGTTTTCTAAAATTCCATGATTCTATCATATATTTTAATATAGAAATACAATTCTATGTAATCCCAAGAATGAACAGAGGAAAATGAATTTTATACAGCTTTAGATACTGTGTAAGTTACTTTCCTCATAGCACCGTGATAAAGATCCATATCTTAAACATTTTAAAGAGGGGAAGGATTTGTTTTGAATTACAGGACATGGTCACCAGGCTACATGTCCCTGGGCCTGTAGTAAAGCAGAGTATCTTGATAGCAGGAGTCTAAGTAGGAGGAAGCCATTCATCTCACAGCAGACAAGAAGCCAAATAGCAAGGAGGGAACCAGGAACCAGGTATAGCCATCAACGGTAAACTTATGGAATTGCTTTCCACCAACAATTTTTACCTCATGACATCTCCAGAACCTTCTAAAATTAGTGTACCAGCTAGAAACAAAGCATTCAAACACATGAGACTATTGGGGCACTTTATATTCAAACTATAACAGAACTAATACTGAATTCTCAAGTAAGTTTGTTGATGTTGAAAATAACATTTGGAGGGATTTTTAAAATTGGCTCAGTGAATTTCAACATTTTAAAATATAGTTACAGTGGCAGTGAACTCTAACCAAAAAAATGTTTGAAAGGCTAATGGAAACACTAACATTCTTTGCTTTGTGCTGATGTCTTATTAAATCAGAGACATATTCTTTTCTTGCAGACCAGAAATTTTGGTTGGCATTGGTTACCCTTTGATATCCAAAAGTAATAAAAAGAGGATCTTTATAAAACAGGATTTGATAACTATTGCCCGATGTGGATCCAGATGAAATTACTGTGACAATACCAATGCCTGATGAGCAGAGCATTATACAAAGCCTGACATTGGCAACACTTCCAACATGTGGTAAAACATCATTGACTCTCAGAAGATGGGAATATACCACAGCTGTGACTTGCTTGTGCTGAAAAAGTACACTTAAACACATAATTTGCCACTTGTAATATAAGAGAAGAAAATATCCTGGTTTTGCACAAGTTATTATGAGTTCCAGATCATTGCTAGATTAAAGAGATATAGCTACTGTCATATAATAAAATACAAGGCAACAAACCAAATTTAGATCACATTTTTAATCTTTTGTCAAACATTTTCACAATTATTATCATGATCTCTAACAGAGCAGTAAATCAATGAGAGAAGGAAAGACATTATTTATACTTCACGGCTAGATAAGCTGAAGTCCACAATGGTGAAAGGTTTGTTCAGGATCTCATAAGGAGGAATCTAGAAACTGAGTTATATTGGTAATCAGTACCAGATAACAGATTACCATATGGACTCATAAGCCGAAAATACAAACATCTCTTGATCTTAGTTTGCAGATGTCATTTTATCAGCTCTATCAATCCCATCTTGATTCAGTATGTCTAGAGTTTGTCTAACTAGCCATGGATAGAGTTGACTAGAGTCACTAAAGAGACTTCATTCTACACTTGTCTTTTATCTTCCAGTCCACAAGCTAATATGTTTTCTCTTGTCAATGGCACAGAACAAGGCTACCAGTAAAAACACACAAGTTTTTTTAAGCCTCAAATACTATCCCATTTTTCAAAGTATATTGTATTTTAATATTCAGAATTCATAGTCAAGACATGATAAAGGCAGACTTAATACCTACTAACACCTACTACTTGAAATATGAACCTGTGTTTTCTTATTCTAATCTAATCTCTTTTTGTCACTGTAATGTATATAAAGTATGGTACCCAAATGAAGAATAATTTCATGAGAAATATCTGACTCTTAAAACTGAAGATTTCTAGTGATATATTGGGTGGATAGCAATATTGTTATCATTCAATTTTAATTTAAAACTGCTTAAATATTTGTCACTGACTATATTCCAGGATTTCTTTTTAGAGTTAAATGCAGCAGTCACTTAAGATTGATAGTGATAATGATGATGATGATGATGACGATGACGGTGTGCTTGAGAATTTTAGAGACCAGAAAAGGAAATAAGTCTCCAGGAACTGGATTTACAAGAAGTTATGAACTACTATGTGATGTCTGAGAACCAATTCAGGTCCTCTTTAAGGGCAGTCAATACTCTTAACTGCCCAGCTACCTCTCCAGCCCAACATCAGCTGCTTATGAATAATCACATATAATGCTCTTGTGCTTAGTCACATTGGTATAAAAGTTTATCTTTCAGAATTCCCCAAATTCAGTATTCTGATGCTGCTTTCATGAAGCAAAGGGACAAATTGTAGGGCACTTGAGAAGTTCTACTTGATTATGCTATGCAGCTCTTACATCAACTGCCACAGTCTTTACCATTGTGCATACTAAACACACTTTCAATCCTTGTCTCTCCCTTCATACCTCATCTTATTTTAAAAGAGCTAGGAGCTCAGTATTTGTACTAAATGTCGGCAACTGCCTCAAATTATGAATGTATTTCTTTTTATTATTTCTTTTGTTTTTGAGATTACAATATGATTACATCATTTTTCCTTTCCTTCTTCCAAACTCTCTATATATTCCTATTTACTAATTTTCAAATTCATGGCCTGTTTTTGAACTAATTATCATTACAGATAAGCCTGTATATTTTCCTAAAATGCATTAAATACAATTAGTTTCTATACTGAACATTTCAGGTAGAAAGATCAGGACAAGATCAATTCTCTCCCAAGGTCCCAGATACATTGCTATATGCATTGATATATTAGAAATAGAAGAGAAATAGGCTTGTTTATATCATCCATTAAAAATATTTGATGATTATTATTTAATTGGAAAGCAGCAGAATTCCATTTTTAAAAATTTCTAGTAGATTATTTGTCTCTCTCTGTGTGTGCATGTAATTGTGGATGTGGTGTTGGTGTGCCATGGCATGTGTGGAGGTATAATTGGAGTCAGTTCTCTCCTTGTACCATATGGGTCTTATGGATCAACTTCAAGTCACTATGCTTGGCAGCAACTACCTTTACCGCTAACTGTCTTGGAGCTTGCAAAATGCTTATATTTACTAACTGAGTTGTTTTTTGCAGGACCCATGGTTGAGCATAGATTAAGGGTGACTTCTCCTACTTAAGTTAAAATTACAGCATTCAAAGCCCTGTCCACTTAATTTGAACACAATTTAAGCCAAAGGGAACATTCTGAAAGAATTTTTGAATATTCTTGGATAACTTTTGTCAGTCTTGAAGGTCTCATTCTCTTTGCACCTGACTAACTTAGCATTCAAATAAACCCTAATATGTGACATATATGCTGCAACGATCCAACTTCCTTTTCTAATAAAAATATGACTAATAAGGAACAGCATTCTTTCCTACTAAACCCAAGTACCATACTACAGTTCTCACCATATGATTAATTATTTACTATTACAAATTGGCATTTGCATTCAAGATGAAGCTTATTTCAAATATGAGAGTCTTTCCAGTCATAGAAAAATATATACATATGATTATGCAACACTCACCACACATATTGCTTGTTCTATATCAATTACTGGTATTTCCTTGCTATCTGCTTAGATTAAGAAGCTGTGAGTTTTTCAAAAACAGAGTCAGGAAATTAAAGGACCAGTAGTTAGAATCTCAACTGCTCTTTTTATCCAATAACTCATTATGTGAGTATTTGTGGATTTACAAGAAAGTCCTCAGAGACACATTAGATTATAATATTCAGAAGCTGATTGAAGTACTGTCTTTTTGGGTACAAACCATTTCTTATAAAAGTTCAGCTATTCCTATTTGCCTTAGCTTTCTATTGGAGGCTTGAAAATTTCTACTATCCACTATCCCTTATGCAATGATTAAGCATGTGAGCAGTATCCAAGCCTGCCATTTATATCCAATATAGTCACTTTCCAATGAATAATCTTTGCTCGAGAGCTGCCATTTTATTGGGTAAAGCTATCAGAACTGTGCCATAGTCTCTTACTGCCAAGCACTCTCCTCTACCTTTCTTTCATATGTTCCAGATATAAGCTTTCCCTGTCCCTTCTCACTTCTTCACCCAATTCATCATTTGCTAACATTATCATATTTCCCTCTCTCATAATCCTGACTCCAATTTAAAGTTGAATTCCTCATAGCCCCAAAGAGCACATTGACAAATTCTGTAAGAAATTCTATTGCATGCAAATACCTTTTTAAATGATACTACAGTAAAATGTGTTTGCCTTCTTAAAAACCAAAATATCTGGTCTTTTCATAATGAATTTGGAGAAGAGAAGTGTGATGTTTAGGAAGACCATACAGTTTGGGTTGCCAGGAACAATGCCAGTTGACTGATACTTTTCAAATGCCCTTTCTCAGGTAACACTTGCAACAGTGAAAACTGTTTGAGAATATCTGAGTAACACCTATAATTATTTCAATTTATAAAGTTTCAAATACCTCCTTTATATTTCTAAAGTGTCTGAAACTGTTCATCTATATTATGATGCTCTCATTCCCTCCTGTATTCATTTAATGCCAGAAATACTGGATTTCCTTTTGCACAGACTTATATACTTAATACTCAGATATAAAAACAGCAACAACAAAAACAGTACAATGAATTCTTGGGTAACATTTTAAGTCAAACTGTGTTTGAGTAGCTAAAAGACTAATTTGAGAGATAAGTTTTTACCTGATTTTCTAGATCACAAGGGACATTCATAATGGCTAGTCTACCATGACAGATATTTCCTTCAGTGGCAATGACATGCTTCCCTTGGGAGTATCTTTCTGGGCAGCAGCAGCTGCAGTACATGTTGCTGAATTCAGCTATATTAGATTTGACAGATTGAAAGCTCACAAGTGCCTTGAGTTTACCAGAAAACATTTGTCTTTCTTAGTAGGAGAATTGGAACAATTTCAGTTGACTGTGCCAGTTTTTTCACTTATTCATTTTTCAATGGAATATTTCTGTACTATCAAGTTTATTTACCAGGATATATTCTGGCATACATTTAAGCATTATTGATTTTTTGTTTTCTTCTTGATTTTTAATGAAAATTGTTTGAGTATAATAATGCATCTTTAAACAAGTTGAAACATTCTGATTTTGTATTGTATTATTTTTATTTATTTTTCAATTGAAAATAGCAAGCTTGTGTTTACTTCGTCACAGCTCCCCATTTACTTCTGCCATAGAAAGGTCTAAAATAAGCAAGGTTAACATGGGTTCTCACAAAGAATACTCATTTACAGTACAATGAAATAATTATTTGTGATGTTAGTATCCATTCTGTACTTGAAAATCTAGGCTGAATTCTATTTTAATCAAAGTGGTGAAAAAGTGGTACATGTCAAAATATAACCATTCTGAACATTGGTCACTGTAAATATATCTATGAGATGTTTTCATAAGTTTAAACTTTCTTAAAATCATAAGATAGTTACAACTGAAATAGAGGCACATACAATGTTATCACCTCACAATTTATTGGCCTCAGACATCACTGAATTTCTGCTTACAGCATAAAACCCAAAGATTTAGCATTTGCTGTCTAATGAATGAGATATTTAAAGAAATTTTTAAATATTAGAAGATGCGAGTATTGCTTATCATGTATCTTTCCAAGAGATACCTTAAAATTTCCATATAAACATCACCTTCATGAAGCAATTGTGAACTGCTCCACAGATGAGAAGCCCAAATAATGTCACATTTACATCCTTGCCTCAGCTTTATAAAAGTCTGGTTCAATTCCCACTTGTATGGCCAACATCATTCATTTAGGAAGAATATTCCTTCACATTCTTTTTAAAATCATAGCTTAGTCAGGAATATAGAAACTGTAACCGGTGGGTACCCCAAGACGCCCCAAGACCATGACCACAGACCACTGTTAACTTTAAAGAAAAAAAGTTTAATTATATACTGATACTCACGTGTGTAGACTCATGGCCACAGAAGCTTAGCCATGAGCCCCTAGCCACTTTAGGGTTAGCTTCTTTATACAGTTCTTAGGGGAGGGGTCGCGTCTGGATTCCTGAGATAGGGAAGTTACAACAGAGTAGGGCCAAAGGTCTGCTTTGGGACAGGAAGTTGGTCATGGGACAGGGTTTAGGAATGTGACAGCCTGTGATCAGGCAGGCAGACAGGCATATTCCCTGTGAAACAATAGCAAGTCTCGGGCAAACAGAGGACCAGGTGACTGAGTAACACCACACGAGGACATTCATTTCCTGAAGCAATAGTCACAATGGGCATACTGTGCTAGCTTCAGAAAGTTCCTGCTTTGGTAAAAAGCACACACAGGTTAATTATAGTCAGGGGTAGAGGATTCTAATTTCTCAAAATCATTCTTGGTATGTCTAGTTTCAACAAATTTAATACAAGCAAACTTGGAATCTACAATATTGACAGCATTCCTAGCATGAGAGAAACTATGTATGCACACTTCACAGTGGGGAAGGGAACAGTCACTGATGACCTCAATTATCTATAGGTACTGTGAAAGAAAAATTGTTTAACTCTTTATGGCTGTTTACCACCCCCTCCTAATAAACAAAGAATGTGCTTAAATTTCCAGGGTCTGCCTCCTGCATTCCTGAGATACTCACTTGCCACGTGTATTCCTGCACCTGCATTTGTGCATGTAGCAACCCCCATGACCTATAAAAGCTTTGTTCGATTTCAGCTTGGTACACTCTCTCTGTTCCTGAGTGTTCAGTGAGCTGAGCCCCAGGTATACTTGGTAAATATTAAATTCCCTTTGCTTTTTGCATGAGAGACGTCTCTTGGAGTCTTCCTTTATGTGGCAAGTTTCCATATGGAAAATTTGGAATTTGCCTATGCTGTTCCATTGCAACAGTTACTCTCAGCTTCCCCTCATCATGCTTTTTCATTTTATGTCTTTTTCATTGATATCACTTAATCTGTAGAGGATTTTGGCATTTTATTTCCATCTCCTTGGTAAATACAGAAAGGCATAGAGTAATGCAGAAATCATGAAAGCTAATGAGAGGAAAGCCAACATTAAGAGTAGATAATCTGAAGTTTCACAATAGCCTCCAAAAGAGAGTCTCCTCTATTTCAGCTTCTAGGTATACTAAGCCATAGTTTCTTGATCTACAACTATTATGATTGCCATACATTCTTGACCATTTGTTACTGTAGAAAGCCTCCTGTGGTGGGATTCAGGTGTCAGCTGATAAGATCCAAGGATGCTTATCCAGGGTCCCGGGCTCCTGAAGGGGGAGTGGCCAACCCCATTGATAAGGGGTGGCTGGGACCCTGGGCAACCCCGTTTTCTAGTTCCTGACTGCTGGAGAGACCAGTTTGGCATCTATCATCCATCGCTCAGACACTCCAGTTCCTGTTCAGGCGCTACTATAAGCTGTTACCTGTATTGTGAGTGTTGGTTTATATTTTAATAAATATTAGTCTTGGATTGGTGCCTTTTGATGTGGGAATGCCTTCCTGTATGCTGTGAATAGCAATGTTTAAATAAAGGAGCTGTTATGGCCCATGACAGGCACCATAGGAAAAGTAGGAGGATGCATCAGAGTAGGTAGGAGGAGCAGGGTGGAGTCAGAGGCAGACCAAGCCTGAAGCCCAAAGGAGCAACATGTAAGGAATACAGGTAAGCCACGGGCCACGTGGCAGACAGATTAATAGAAATGGGTTGATTTAAGATGTAAGAGCTAGCTAGCAATGTGCCTGAGCCACAGGCCAAACAGCATCAAGTTAGTATAAGTGTCTGAGTCATTTCTGGGGCCTGAACAGCCATGGGCAGCTAAGAGGTCTGGGGCTGCAGGGTCTGTGAGTCTGGGCCTCTGGCTACCTCGGACCGAGAAAACACATTGTAACAGATGGCATCCCTGGGTGGACAGAATATCCACTTGAGCCTGAGAAAGTTTTTTAAAAGGTTTTAACACAGAGACTGAGCCAAAGAAGCTTCCAAATTGTATGAAGCAGGTCATTGTACAGAGAAAGCAAGGCATCCAGCCACATTCAAAATGGCACCTGCCAACTGGTAGCAGGCATTGTAAGCTGCAATCAGGCCAGTTCCTGAAATCTCACAGAAGACTCAGTAGCATGTGATTGATTTTAGATTTCTGTTTTGTTAATTTTGAACAAAAAGGAAACAAAGATGGTTTCTTAGTAGCAGCATTTTCTTGGGTGTGCTCTGTTTGCTGGCCACAAACAGGGACGCGGTCCCTTTAAGAGAACTCACTGATTCAGCTTTGCAAAATCTATGTGGTTCTTTAAGAGAGTGTGAGTATTTTAAAAGCTCTTATGGTTAGAAGATGATTAAGGACTCATAATAATAACAGATTTAGATGAAAAGAAGAACCTGTAAACGGGTTACAATGTGTGTAAAAGGTACATAGGCTTCAGAGAGAAAAGAAAGAGGATAGAAAAAGTCTTTAAAAAGAGAAATAGAGTAATAAAAATATAATAAGCCATGTAAAGATGGAAAATAGACACAAAATCTGGATTTTGGTTGTTATTATGTTTTCTTTTAATTTTTTAATTGTTAATGAGCTAACTGCAGAAAGACAATGAATTGCAAATGCAAAGGCTACTAAGTTAAATAGGAATACATATTTTAAAGGTATTTTGATTTTGAAATTTGTGTCTAAGGATTTATTGCTTTGGTATAGTTATGCTTTTGTTTCCACAGAAGATGAGAATCTGTGGATGACTTCCAGGCAAATATGGTTTCATCAACCAAGGCCCCCTGAAAAAAATCTCTGATGAGAAGAGATGGCCAGATCAGCTTCAAGACTGCAGACTGTGATCCAGTCTCAAGAACCGTGAGATTTTCAATGCCTCTTAATCAGCAGGAAGTAGTAATGGAAAACTACGCCTAAATTCTAAAAATATTGCTTATAAATGTTTATTTTCATTATAAATGGTTAATGGTCATACTTAATCTCTTTCTAAGAAGAAAAGGGGGATATGGTATATGAGTGATTTTTAAAAAAATATGAATGATTTTTTTAAAAATTAGATTATTGAATTTACTTAGATCAGGAAATCAGTTGTTAATCTCAAAATGTTTTATATTAGTATTAGATTTTGGTTTATTGATATAAATTTAAGGTCAATTCTCTTATGCTGTATTTATTTTTCAACTCTTGTTTAAGATATGATGTTTATGTAACTGATTTAAAATTGTAATGTATAATTAAGAAATGCATGTTAGTTAGATTTTTAGGTATACAAAGATATAATTCAATTAGATAGGTGATCTTCAAACACTTCTAAGACCTACAGAATATGGCATTTAAGTGTTTTAAGAACTTTCCTGGACAGTGAGACAGATCTACTCCTGGCAGCACTAATTTACTTCAAGAGAAAAACAGGCATTGAAGAAACTCCATATGGAGATTAGCTTCTTTGTGGCATCGGTTAGCCACTGGACATGAACCTTTTCTTATATTGACTGCTTGACAATATGCTGTTTAAACTGGACATGCAGGTTCCATAGAAAGGTGACCTCTGAAATTTGGTAGAACAAGCCAAGATGGTCATTCAGGTTCCTGCTTTACATAGAAAACTGTCAAATATTCTTCAGGACTCGAGGAGAAGCAACTGATGAGCTGTACCAGAATGGGCAGAGCAGATTTCCTGCTTCACTGAAATTAAAAGAGACTCTGGGCCTGTAGACTGAAGATGGATGCCCCAACTTTATAAAGGAACTTTGGATGACTGTCCAGGCAGATAGGTGTCATCTCTGTCATTTCTAGATTTTGGAAGTTGCTTGCACTTCCAGTTTATTTGGGTAAATATATCCTTCTGTGGTCTTTGATATAGTTGAAGATTGATAGTTGTAGGTACAGTTTTTCTTAGTCATTTGAAAGGTGTATTAGATATAAAACTTTAGATTCATAAGAATAAGGTAGATGATTAGAGTATTTTCTTTAAGTTTGCTAAATACAAATAGACTATATGTTATAACTGTAATTCTTGCTTGATAGCTGTTTTGTTATATGTAATTTTGCCTTGTTAAAATTGAAGCCTTCCTTTTTTATTAGACAGAAAGGGGGAAGTGATGTGGGAATGCCTTTCTGTATGCTGTGAATAGCAATGTTTAAATAAAGGAGCTGTTTTGGCCCATGACAGGCACCATAGGAAAAGTAGGAGGATGCATCAGAGTAGGTAGGAGGAGCAGGGTGGAGTCAGAGGCAGACCAAGCCTGAAGCCCAAAGGAGCAACACGTAAGGAACACAGGTGAGCCACGGGCCACATGGCAGACAGATTAATAGAAATGGATTGATTTAAGATGTAAGAGCTAGCCAGCAATGTGCCTGAGCCATAGGCCAAACAGCATAAAGTTAATATAAGTGTCTGAGTCATTTCTGGGGGCCTGAGCAGCAGCGGCTGGGTGGCTAAGGGTCATTTCTGGGGGCCTAAGCGGCGGTGGGCTACTAATGGGTCTCAGGTGGCATATCTGTGGGTCTGGGCCTCTGGCCGCCCGGGACCAAGAAACCCTCCTACAACAGCCTTTTAAGAAAAACTCTTTTTGCTAAATTGTCTCCTTGATAAGTTTGGGAATTTCTCTATTTTTCAGGAAACATGAGCTGTGAGTGTAGGGGGATTTTGTTGTTCCATTGTAAATAATTGTCCCACCCAGTGGTTTAATAAAAAGCACTGATTGGCCAAAGGCAGACAGGAAGTGTGGGTGGGGCTACCAGACTAAGAACACTCTAAGAATAGGCAGAACAGAACAGAATGCCAGAGAGAAGCCAGACGAAGCAGAGGACAACTATGCTGATCTGAGAAAAGGTATCGAGCCACATGGCTGAACAGGATAAGAGTAATGGGTTACTTTAAGGGTAAAGAGTTAGCAAGTTATATGCCTGAGCCTTAGGCCAATCAGCCTAAAACTATTGTAAGCATCTGTGTGTCTCTGCGAGTCTATGGGTCTGCGGGCCTAAACTTTGAAGCTAGGCCTGAAAGTCCAGGACAGAAGCCTCATACTAGATGTGAGTTTAGGCTTTATGCTTATAAAAGTATTTTTTTCTTCACCTGTTGTACTAGAAAGTTCTCAGGTCACACTCCACATCTGCTATCCAGTACTGGAAATACTCTATTACTTTCTTTCCTTGTGTCCCAAACTTGAAGTAATAACTAATACAGAATTTTAAGATTTATTTATTTTTATTTTATGTGTAAATGTATGATTTTACTGCATGTATATGTATTTGTATATCTGTGTGCCATGTGTATGAAGGGCTCCTGAAGACCAAAAGATGTCAGGTGTTAGATCCTCTGAAAATGGAGTTACAAATGGTTAGCATGACATGGGTTCTGGAAACCAAACTCAGGTACTCTTCAAAAGGTCAAATGCTCTTAACTACTGAGCCATTCCAGCCCCAGTTGTTTTCGTGTTTGTTTTGTTTTATTTTTATTGTTATATTTAATAATTTGAAGAGCAAAATGTTTCCTTTTGACTGGCTTTTATACAATAAAGCTTAATTGCATCCATGAGTCTTTAGGCCTCAACACAAAAGTCTATTTTAAGGTAGAATTCTATTGTCACCCACATGAAAACATCTGCTTTAAAGCCTTGAAATTCAAAAGCTGATTAGGTTCCTGTAGAGGATAAAGGATTCCAAGACCAAAGGGACATAAAAACCTGGTTGGTTTCCTGGTCGGGCATCGGGGGGGGGGGGGAAATAAAATAAAAATAAAATCAGTTTTTGTCCCATTCCAATGAATCTCCAGCAGTTTGAACACTATGCTGCTCCTTCACATCAGATTTGCAATAAATCACCCTGCCACACACTTGCTAAAGGATTATCTTTTCCTATACCTATGAAAGTGAAAAATATTCCTCTAGGAAATTCACTGTGGGTGGAGGGCTGTACTTAGTAGTCACAGAAGTAAGCTCTCTTCTAATGAGGATGTGTACATCACATTTATATAACTCTGTATGACTGTAAACATGCAAGAATGGATTCAATTGGAAACCACAAGTAATAACAGCACACAATTGTTACATCCATGAATTCAAACAACTGCAAACTGAAAATATTTGTAAAAATATTGCTTCTGTATTACAAAAGTATAGTCATTTTTTGGTTATTATTTCTTAACTGATGCAGCAAATATATGCATAGAGCTTACTATGTGTCAGGTAGCAAAAAATTAAAAGTATAATAGAAGGAATGTTTAGCATATATAAAATTACAGTTCCATTTTATATAAAATATAGGTCATGGTCACTGGATGGTTTGATAAAATATATAGGTCATGGTCCCTGGATGGTTTTCAGTATGTAAGACTTAGAATGAATATCCCATAGATGTCAGGAGAAGGGTATATTGTCCTCAAAACACCATAGTTTGCAATTGTTTATAGTGCAGCAAAAGATAGAGTGCTATCAAATCTAATTGTTCCATGCTTAGTGAGCTAAGGATAAACCAGGATATGAGTATTAAGTAAGTCAAGGTACAGAGGAAAAGGGAAGAGAAGGAAAATGAACTATACATTAGCTATTTTTAATCTTGAGATAGAGCATTAAGATAATCGAGTAACAAGGTTTTATATGTGTTATCAAACTCAGCTGTACTGGTTTGAGGATTTTCCATGCTGCATTAACACATATAATACATGTATATGAATTAAAAATAATAAAAAAACTGCTATGAATTTGTTGTCATGAATAAACCTACTAAGCCATAATTTCTATGATTTACTCCTCAGTCTAACTAGATTCACCCTGTGCAGAGACTTACAAGGTTAAAACCAATGTTTTAAAGAGCTCAGATTTTTCTTTCTAGCTGTCATATTTATTGGCAGACTTTTAGTTCCTTTTGTAGGACTATGGTCTTTGGTTCCTAGAGGCCCTGCAATTTCTATCACATAGCTGCACAGGGAGTTCATATTATAGTACTCTTCTTTCTTAAAGCTAACAAGAGTATTTCTAAAAATTCAAAACATCGAAGTGAATAGACAGAATAAGTAATAAAAGAGAAATAATAAATGAGTGAAAAAGATATCTGCCATTTACCTATTAAACAAAATATATGGTGGCAATTAGTTTGAAATGAAAGCTCCTTCTTGAATAGTTTAAAGTATAAAGGGTTTTAGAATATCAGGATGAAGATTTTAGAGTAAAAACTATGGCATTAAGATTTAACTCAGTCTGGAATAACTTCAGGAAGACATCAGCAACTTCTAAAGTTATTAGGAAAAGAACTAATAAAAATTGAAGCAGTTGGAGTTAGTGTTTGAACCAAAATGAGCAATTAAAAAGTGACAACTATCAGAAAATAAAGCTGGAATAAAAATCATTTTAACAGCAATGATCTAATGGCTCACTTTTTTTTCCCTCAAGGCTGAGAGCTATAAGAAGACCTCTAATTTTTGTAATGTTAACAGATACTGTGCCTGAGGGCTTCTGCTTTATGCTAATTTAAATTATTCACACAAATTCTATAGATGAAGCCTCAAAGTTGCCAGCTTGTTTGGAGATGCTTTCTAGAGTCATATGTGAGACTGAAGGAACGAATAGTATGCCTGTAAGTAGAAAATGCAAAGCCTGATTCCTAGGTACTGACCTCTGTTGAAAAGAACATATGAAAGGTCATACTAAAAGCAAATATTGGAGCCAAATTAACAACTGTTAACAGAAAGGACATTTGCAGGAAATATGAGAATACAATAACACAGAAAGAATTTTGCCTTTAAACCTATTCCTAGGGCATTGATGTAAGAACGGCAGTGTCAGTACAGTTTAACCATACAAACAAATTTTAAAAGATTCACAATCTGAGGAGGCAAATAAATTGGTGCTTTTCTCTTCCAAGTCCTTTTACATGATGCCAGCAACCATGCTTAAGAGTTCAGAGTAAACATGTAGAAAATATCCAGAAGAGTCACAATATAACTAAATAAAAACTGGAATGGGTGACTTTAACCTGCATTTGGTTTTCAGCCAATTACTTAGCCCCTTTAACCCCTAGCCATTAGTGAGGAACGCTTCAGAACACTTATATAAGGAACAGTGAAGAAAACATACATTTTCCAAACACAATGGATACTACCTCTACTACTGTATGTCAGTCACATGCAGCTTCCCTCTGCCAAAGAAATAAGTTTATAAACCTACAGGGCACCCGCAGCTGCATGATGAAGTCTTATGTGTAGCATAGCTACTAAATGACCATAGATGGAGAAAATGTAATGTTTACAATTGGAAAATGCCAAACATTAAAATCCTAGTGACAATGAGAAGCAATATTCTTATTAATCTGGAGTCTTAGGAAAAATAGAGCTTATTGTATGTGTTTATATATAAACACAATGTCCTTTGTTTTGCACTTCTCTGTATGTACTAATTCTCCAATCAATATTTAAACTACTAAGGTCCTAGGACAGTTCTCCAGAATGCAGAGAGATATATACTGATAAATCTGAGACTCCACCTTTCTTTTATTCTCTTTTGCTATTTTTTTTACTTATTATTATTATTCTGTGCACACACACAAATGTACAAACACACATGTGTATGCTATAGATTGAATGTGGAGGTCAGAGAATAACTCTGTGAGGGTGGTTCTTTTCTACATTTAACTGGGTCCCAGGAACTTAACTTAGTTGGATTCCCAGGCTTGCGTGTAAGTGCCTTTAAATGGTAGAGGCATCTAGTGATCTCTTCTAAGTCAAGGTATTTGGACTGGGCAATCTTGTTAGAGTCTTCAACTTAAATGAGTTGAGGCAAGTTTATAGTTTATATAAATAAGTCACTGAAGGATGCATGGTCACAGAACAATATGTTCTTTATTTTAGAGTAGTATAGTGCATTGGTCCTATATGGTAAACTTCAATAAGATAAGAATATTAGAAAACAATTTCTGCTTCAACACAAGAATTCAGACAATTACCATTGAGAAGTGAAAGCCAACTGCAGTGATCAATATAATGCAAACTATAGACTGGATGAACATTTGGCCCTCTGGAGTTAGAAACTTCAAATCATCACACTCAGCAAATTGTAAATGAAAACCAAAACAAACATTGAGTCTGTATTAAACATATACAGACTTTTCTTTGTTATTTCCTAAACCATACAATCAAATACTATTTATGTAGAATACACAAAATATTTTGAAAAATGTGCATCAGATATACTCAAATAGTGTGGCATTTTAAATGAAACTTGAGAGTCTGTATTTTGAAACCTCTAAGTGTCATGGAACTGCTCCTCCACAGATAACATATACACAAACACACACAAACACACACACACACACACACACATCTCCAGTTGAAATTTTTGCTAAGAGTTCTCTCTTGTTACATGATTTGTTCAAGAGTTATAAAAATTATTTCATCAATGGATCTTTTAGTCTTTATCCCATCCACTAATTACCTTCTGCTTCTACTGTATATTTTTCCTATGACACATCCTCCATATTGCCAAGTTTAAAGATATCTTTAAGTGATAATAAGAGCTAGCATATATTTATTCAATGCTTAGTATTCAGTAGATTCCTCTCTTTGTAATTTAGGTGTTACTTCCTTCTATTTTTATTTTCTTATCATGTAAAAAGTAAATCTCACAGAAGTTCCATACTTGAGAAAGCTATGAATGTGGTGCTACACACTTTTAATTCTAGTCCTCAGGAGGCAAAGCTAAGAGGATCACGAGTAGAAGCAAACCTAGGGTGCACATTCTAAGTTAGTCTAGGCTACAACAGCCAGATGCTATCTCAAAATATAATAAAAATAAAAGCTACAATAGCATCATTTCATAATTAAGTATAAATAAAGCTATTTAATCATCATGATTTGAAACAGTAGAGGTCTATAAACAGATAAATGTATTAAAAAAGTAAAACTTTTGTATACCCAAGATACACAATAAAATTTTATTCAGTTATAAAAGGAATGAAATGATAATATTGTAGGAAAATAAATGAGCTGGAGATAAGTGTGCTAAATGAAATAAAGTAGACTGTGAAATAAAACAAAATAGTATTATCAATAGAATAGCTTGTCTTCAGTCACATATAATTCTGTATAATATTTGGAATTGTGAACAAAATATTTTCTTTTACTTCAATAATTTTTTATTTGTAAGCTGTTTAACATCCTAGTATGTTAAGAATGGTGAAATAACAATATTCTGCTTATGATGAAATAACATCATTATGGTTAGAATATGCAGCCTAACCTCCAAAACTCATATTGAAGCCTTGGTCCCCAATACAAAGTTTGTAGGTGTTTCTTTTATACAGTGATTGAATTGCTGACATAACTGATGCCTTAATGCATTGTTCAATTCATATTTTGATGTTATTTGGAAAACCTGGGAGAAACTAAGAGAAAAGGTCTCTTGAATGAAGCATGCTCTGGAATACCTTATGTCTTTCCCCTAACTTTTTCACTGTTCCCACCCATAAAGTAAAAATTCCATAGCTGCTTTCTTACAGGAAGAGAAAGTAAGGAAAATCTTACCTAGCTGTAGTCCACTCCAATTCTAAGAATGATGGGCTGTAACTACTAGCTAAGCAGATTAATATTGTTACTTGTTTTCTAGGTGTCATTATTCATATGGGCCATTATATTTCCCATTATAGTGGAATAGGGAGTACTCTAAGTTCTGTTCCTATAAAACTAGAAGCCATAGTAATCCAAGGAAATACATCCAGGCAGCACAGCCAGGCACAGAAAATATTTGCTTAAAAATCAAAAACGTATGGAATAGGTAACATTCTTGTTGACTTTTACATATGTGACTTTGAGTCAGAGTAAAGGATAAAAGCTATGTTTTTCTAATATTATATAAAGACAGTTGGTCTATGAGAAGCCAAATCCTAGAAGAGGATTCATAACTAATTTGTTACCCATAACTAGTACCATGTGAGCTGATTGTGCCTTTCTGAGACACTGTTGGCTTTCATAATACCAAAATTTTGAAATTTTCCTACCCTGTCACTTATTTTCTTGTTGGCTCCTGGTCCATAGAAAAATAATGGTACCATTATTTCCTGTTATTTTATTTTCTCTGGTATATTGTTATATATTTATGTGATGTTTTAACATCTATGAAAATAGAATCATGGATATTCTGATTCAAGTTCAAGCCACTCAATATGTTTGCTAAATATATTTGTAATGAACTTCAGAATTATCCTTGATGTTTCTTTTTACACTCCTTAATTGCATTCTGTCTTTCTCCATGTCTGGTCTATTGTCCCATCACATAATAAGGGAATCTGTTTACTACTTCCTAGACCACTGTGGCTAATCTTGTTTAAGTCAATCTCTACTTTGACAAAGGAAAGATCCACTTTATTAGCTCTTTTTTTCCCTGTTTTTTTTTCTTCTTTTGAGTAGACTTCCTTACAGGAAAGGCAAGTCTAGGTGCTGTCCCTATTCTTTCCAAATTAGGCTAAAGATAACTTTCTCTCATTAAACCATTTTTTATTGCACAATCTTCAATCTCATAGACTTTTGTAATCTGTCCTCTTCCTATTACAGATCTTTTATTAAATCACTTCCACTCTCTCTCTCTTCCTCCAGCCCCTTTCAGTCATCCTCTCTTAAACACCTCTCATTCCCCACCACTTATTGCATTTTATGTGTGTGTGTGTATCTCTGTGTGTTTACACACAATTCATAAATGCAACCTGCTGAGTCTCTTTTGTTTGTGTATATATGATTTCAAAGCTGGCCATTCTGCTCTGGACAACCAATCAAGAGGCTCATCCCTGGGAAAGGCTAATTCTCCTTCTTCTAGCAGTCATTAGTTGCCAGTAGTTCTTTATCTAGGGATAGAACCCTCCAATATTTTTCTCCATCCACATTAACACGTCCATTGGTATTGCTATTGTTTTGGTCTTATTTATGAAGCCATTTCTAAGAGGAACTGTTTCACCATAGCCTTCCTGGTATTCTGGCTCTTGAGTCTTTATGTCTTCTCTTTTGAATTGTTCCCTGGGCATAGATACAGGAGTTGTACTCTCTGTTATCCATTGATGTCTGCATCATGTCCAGTTGTGGTTTTCTGTAATGATCTATATTGGCTGTAAATAGAAGCTTCTTTGATAAGGGATAGTAGCTACACTTAACTGTGGGTATAAGAATACATTTATATACATATATGTGTGTGCTTATGTGAGTGTATCACTTTAAATGACTTTATAAATATATACATATTCATATACTTATGTTATATTTATATACATAATTACATATATTAGTATAAATGTACATATCACATATAAATAATATGTTATTTCTCTATAAATATGCATCATGTATATTTATAAATACACTATAAACATATACGTATATTTAAATATGCATATATTTTGTAAGGGAATTTAGATAATTTACACACACACACTATATATATTAATATATGGGCAATTTAAGCCAACAGGCTATCAATGCTCCCTATAGGAATCATAAGCTAACAAAAATCCCAATACCAGACATGAAAACCCTCTTTTCTAAGGGTTGATTAGGGGAGTCTAAATGATTCCAAAAATATAATAGATTTCTTCTTCCATGATATAAATCCTTAGTGAATTAGGTCATCAAGCTTGGCAGCAAGTAACTTTACCTGCTGAGATAACTTCCTACTCCTTACTACAGATGATTCAAGTCATTTCTGTCTTTTAAAAATTAATAGAGGTCTTATTTTTAGAGAATTTTAAAACTGAAAGGATATGATTGGCAATATGTTTCTTGCTTACCCTCTCATCACAGTTTTTTTAAAATATTTTGTTCCAGTGTAGTAAGTTTCTTAGACTTGATAAACCTATATCAATATAGTATAGTAAACTTACGTGTATAGATTCAGTTAGTTTTATGTCTTTCATCTATTGTCCTATTGGTTTTGACCAATCTATGATTATACTAATTATCTGTTACAAAATATTTTCACCAAAAGTCCCCTGTATTCCACCCTTAGAAACTTTCTTACTCCTCTTAAATTCCTGTCAACCACTGCTCAGGTTGTTTATCTTCTAACATCTGAGGAACCACTCTACAAACTCAATCTTTAAGTACTACCACAAAAACTGATCTTTCCCAAAGTAGCCATTGGTAAAATATAGGTCTAGTTATATATTTTTCTTTCTTGTAGAATTATAGCATTTTGAGAAAGACTACTAGAGATCATCTAATCCAGTGGTTTTTACCCTTTGGTATTTTTGTATAATTCACTATTCCACTTTTTATTGAAGGTGGGAGGATATAGAAGCTGAACCAAAATGTCATTTTATTTTGAAAATACACATTATAAATTACAGAGCTGGAGGCGACAGAGTAAATTAACATGGTCTTGAAAATCCTATAGCTTTGCAGTCTATGCCAACCTTATCAGCTGTTGATTTCCAAATGCTCAGGGTAATGCATAGTCTCAGCAGGGCAAAGCTAGAGGGCAAGGACATGGTAAATGTTATGGACGTTTAAATTTTATGTGCCAATTTGACTGGCCAAAATGTTCAGACATGTGGTGAAATATAATTCTGAATAATTCTTGTGAAGATTGTAACATCAACATTTAAATCAGCCCTCTTTAATGCACCTGGGTTTATCTCATTTAAATGAAAGTCAGGGGAGAGAGCCAAGGGAAGTGGATCCTGTTAGCAAAAAGCTTTCAGTCTTGAACTGCAATATTTATTTCTTCCCATGTAATCCATTTTTCTTTCTCACTATGCTGATCCAAATTTGAACCCGTCAATCCCTTAATTATGTGAACCAAGTCTCAAAATAAATTTCTTTTATTTATTTATACATCCTAGTGTTATTGTTTATTTCAAGAATTTAAGTATAGTTTCAGCTAACAAGTTCACCAACAACTCAGAACAGAGACTATTATCTTAAAAATCAGGGGACATGGTGCTTAAGGACATATTTTCCTTGCAAGCATGAGAGCTTGAGAAGCTTCCCTTATTGTTCATATAACTGAACAACATCATATTCACAGTAAATAGGAGCAGAGGGAGATTGGCCAAGAAAGTGAAATTGAAATTTCGGTTTTTTTCTTTCTTTTTTTGGGAGGTTGGGAAAGGGTTCAATAAAGAGTTTATCTATGTATAGCTCTGGTTGTCCTAGAACATGCTTTCTAGACTGGAATGGCTTCAAACTCAGAGACCTACCTACATCTGCCTCTTGAGTGCTAGGATTAAAATCATATACATACCACACCCAGCTAGACTGAAATTTCTTGTGAGAGATTGCACCATAACTGGCAGGCTTAAAGCAGAATGAGAATTTAGATTTTCCTTATTCACACCATGGATAAAGAACTCTTGAAAAAAATAAATAAAAGACCATAGAATGCATTTGGCTTTCCATTATGAAATTTTCACAAGTATGTTTCACAAGTATGAAAGTGACAAAACTATATTGTATCTCTATGTTTTGGTAACAAATATTGACCAGGATGGCTCTGATTTTCAAAGCCCTGAATTGAATGCTAGAAATTATGTAAACAAAAATTAAGTGCATAGTACCTTACTCTAACCTTCAAGAACCATACAATAGAAAAATAAGGGCTGTATTCCTTTGTATGACATGAATTACGTGCTAGTAGACAATAGACAGGAAAACTCACCATAAATTCAAAGTACTTCTCTCAAATGAGGAGTCCAGCACCACATAGCAGGCAGTATTCTGATTATTGCCCAGCCTGATGGTCTTTTGTAGTACTGTTAGTAAGTTAATTTTTATTGGTATGGTCAGAGAGTGAATTCATTTATTACCCACAAATCTGTACTGAGTAGTTGTTAGTTCACTACACATATCAGACTAATTTAAGACAAAACAGAAATGCAGTATTTCTTAGTCTCTATTATATCATGAGAAAGAACTATAGATCTATATAATCAATATATGTAATCTTTATACCTACACCTATTCTTTCATTAAACACATTAGTTTCATCATAATTCTTTTTAAAATTATTTCTCAGGAAAATTTGTTAAGGAAAGAAGGTTTTATTTTAATAAAAGAATGCTTCTGTACCATGTATAGGATTTGATTTTCAGCTGTGGTAGTTTGAATGTGAATGATCCTCCATGGGACTATATATTTAAATGTTTAAGTCACCAGGGGATGACACTATTTAAAAGAATTAGAAAGATTAAGACACATGGCATTCTTGGAGGAAGTGTGTCTCTGGGGATGGGTTTTGAGGGTCCAAAAGACAATGCCAGATCCAGAGTATCATTCTCTGCCTAAAGATCAGGATGTAGGCATGTAATTCATGTCATAAAAGGAGTATAGCCGTATTTTGCTATTATATAGTTCTTGAATGCTAGCTTAAGGTACTGTGCACCTAATTTCTGGTTACATAATCTCTAGCATTCAACTCAGGGATATGAAAACAGGAACTATTCTGGTCAAAATATCTGTTCTCAGATATTTTCCAGCATCTTACTGAGTACCACAATTCTTCTTGCCATGATGATAATGGATTAAATCTTCATTTAGTAATCAAGCCCCAAATCAAATGTTTTCTTTTATAATAGTTGCCTTGGTCACGGTGCCTCTTCTAGCAATAGAATAGTGACTAATAAATAAGCACTGCAAAAATACAAGAAAAAGAAGAGTTCTTGTGAATTTTTACTTCTCTCAGAAAAATATTAATGTATTCTTTAACATTTAAACATCATTGGGAACTTAGGAAATATATTATAATGTGATTAGTATATATTAATATATGTATATATATTAGTATTGAAATAAACCCTGCACATATCAAAAATATTATAGATTATATTCTATCTCATTGAGTAGCCCTTATTTTAAATACTTAAGACCAAATGTTTCCGATCTTAGAGAGTTTTTTAATAATACAAAATTTGCATGTACATAATGAGATATCTTAAGGTGATATGAAGATAGAAACATGAAATTTAGTTATATTTTGTGTATATATTATTCACATAGCCTAAAGATAATTTCACATATCTTTAGTATATTTGAATTTTTCTAAAATAATAGTTTAGTTTGTTGTTTAATTGTGTGTGTGTGTGTGTGTGTGTGTGTGTGTGTGTGTGTGTGTAAAAGAGGGGAGGGAGGGAGAGAGAGAGAAAGAAAGGAGAGAGAGAGAGAGAGAGAGAGAGAGAGAGAGAGAGAGAGAGAGAGAGAGAGAGAGAAGAGAGAGAAAGGGATGAAGAGAGAAAGAGAGTAGTGTCTTAGAAGCCAGAAAATGAAAATGAATTCCCTGGTGCTGGAATTATAGGATGTTGTAGTACTGGTAATTCAATTTTGGTACTCTGGAACAACAGTAAGTTTTCCTAACTGTTGAGGCATGTCTCAAGTCTTGGTGCCTTTGATTTTTAACTACAAGCCATCATCTATGACAAAATGTCTTATTAACATGTGAGTTTAGATCTACACTTAGATTGTTTTGATATTTTTAAGTATTCCAGATTCTATATTTTTAGACTAATTGTGATGTATGATGTCTTTAGGCAACATGCCATTGGTCTTTAAAGGGGGCTGACTAATCCCTCACAGGAGTCCTGAAAACTTTAAAGCCATGCCTACATCTTGCTCAAAAGTGCCTGAACCCACTACATACTTGATGTGTACCCATGAAAAAAGTCAGTGGAATAAAAGTGAGTCATAATTTTGTTGGAGAGTTATGAGAGTATATGAAGTTTTAAAAATGACACAACACCTAAACTATTATGATTCCCACTATGAAGTCAAGATAGATACATGATAAAGGACGTGAAAGCCTGTGGGAAGATAGAGTGGGTAAACATTACTTTTATAGCTCCTCAATTTCCAAATGAATTTAACCCCTTCTAAAATATAGTCTCTCAAAGTAAGTAATGGGTTTCAAAATAATTACATAGACCCAATGACTCCCTAGCTGAATCTGTGCTTTGTTTTCTGTGCTATAGAAAAATTATAACGTTTTTTATAGATTTCTTTATTTATAGCAAAAAGAATATCAGTGGGGATTGTTTGTGGGGATGTGTTTTAAATTTAATAAATACCAGTCTGAGATATCAGAGGGATCTACCCACAGTCAGTCTAGGAGGAGCAGAGAGTGGTAACTCATACCTTTAATCACAGCACAGGGAAAATTTGGGAGTGGTGACCTATGCCCTTAATCCTAGCAAATCTAAGTTAGAGGTCAGTTTAGTTTACAGAAGGAGTTCCAGGCTCCCATATAGGCAGTGGTGGTGCCACACCTTTATTCTTAACCTGGATGTGAAACAATTAAGTGAAGAGGGTATTTAAGACCAGGCAGAAGAAGCCAGGAGGAGCGAAGGTGAGGAAGCTGGAAGACAGCTGGGTGAGATCTGACTGTGGTGTTTACTCTCTCCCTTTGATATCTCAACCTTTCCCTGAGATCTGGCTCTGAGTTTCTTTCTTCTTGCAACAATTGTTCAAAGGAAACTTTTTAATAAAATTACAGAATCTGATAGACAGGAATTAATTAACTTGCTTCCATGTATTAAGGCAGAAGAAGAATTGGCAAAAATTATGTATGATTTGTGACTCCAGCCATAGAAGTCTGTAGGCTAACTGAATATCTTCACTTCTGCCTCTGCCTCTCCAATCCAATTACTCCAGTCTCATCCCAGCTGTGCACAGGACCACCTTCTGCTGGCTCTCTTATTCCTCTGATCTCATATGTTGCACGAATAAAGGAAACTCAGAGCCAGATCTCTGGGAAAGTTGGAGATATTAGAGAGAGTAAACACCACAATCAGATCTTATACAGCTGTCTTCAAGCTTCCTCAGCCTGGCTTCTCCTGGCTTCTCTCTCTCTGTCTTTCTAAGCTTCCCTTAAATACTCTCTTCACTCAGTTAAGGAGTGGCCCCACCACTACCTGCGTGGGAGCTGGAACTCCTTCTGTAAACGAAAATGACTTCAAACTCAGTTTGGATTAAGGGCATAGGTCACCACTCTCAGGACACTCCCTATGCTGAGATTAAAGGTGTAAATCACTTTTGTCTGATCCTCCTAGTCTGAATGTGGGTAGATCCCTCTGGTATCTCCGAATCTTTTATTATATCCCACACCCATATTTAGTTGTTCATGCAGATCTTCCCCTCCTAACTTCTCTCAGCTCATTCATTATTTTTTTCTAGACCCCAAATCCAGCAGTAACTCCCTGGAAACCCACAGGTCTCTCCTGCCAGGGAAGCAGTTAGATGAACTGAAGGTCTTCGCCTCTTCCTCAGTTCCTCAGGGCCCAATCTCCCAATCTCTACCACTGCAGTAGACAGCATCCTTCTGTGGCCGTTTGTACTTTCTGTCCCCATTGTAGGGGACTAAGAAGACCCTGGTGGAACACCTTGATTTTTTTCTATCCTGAGTGACTTAAGTCCTCTAAGGGCATTCCCATTTCTGAGTGTCATCTCCTAATACCTAGAAACATATTTTACCTGGAACCCATAGTGGCTACATCAATCAGGAATTTAGAAAAATTTCCTACCAGGCCACCTACAGCTACTGCACTGTCCTAAGAACCATAGAGGGTAATAGAAACCAAGAAACAAAACAGCCAATCCAACTATAATAAAATCATATATCAGCAACTAGAGTTACAATCTTTCCAAGCCCATGTACCTAGGGGAAAAAAAATTAAAAAAAAAACACAGTCAATAACAGTCAGGGTAATATGTTTCCACTAGAGTCCCACAATCATACTACAGGAGGCCCTAAGTACCACAAGACAGCTGAAGTATAAGTAAAACACCTTAAAATAGCATTTGTGAATATTATAGATATTTTTAAAGAAAAAATTAATAAATACCTTGAAGAAATCTATAAAAATACAAACAGTGGAAGAAAATGAACAAAACAGTTTATGACATGGAAGTGGAAACAGAATCAATAGAGAAAACTCAAACTGAGGGAAATCTAAAATCTTAAAAATTTAGAAACTCAAACAGTAACCTCAGAGGCAAGCTTCATCAACAGAATAAAGCAAATGCAAGAAAGAATTTTAGAAAGTAAAGACATGATAGGACAAATAGATTTCTCATGTTAAAAATCTTAAATCTAAAAAAAAAAAAAAAAAAAAAAAAAAAACAGTGTACAAAAAAATCAGAAAACCCGGGCCACCATGAAAAGAACAAATCTAGGAATAATGGGAATAGAGGAAGGATAAGAAACTCAGGGCACCAACACAGTATTTTTAGCAAAACCACAGAAGAAAATTTCCCTAACCTAAAAAATGGTGATGTCTATCAAGACACAAAAAGATTACAGAACACCACATAGACTGGACCAGAAAACAAAGTCCCATCAGCACATAATAGTCATCAAAATAATTGACACACAGGACAATGAAAGAATATTAAAAGCTAGAAGGAAAAGTGTTCCAAACATAGAAAGATAGACCTATTAGAATAACACCTGACTTTTGAATAGAAGTACACTATTGCAGTTCTGTAGACTCTAAGAGAGCATAGATGTCATATCAGACTACTATTCTCACCAAAATTTTCTATCACGATAGATGGACACATTAAGACATTCTATGATAAAAACAAGCTTAAGCAATATCTATCTACAAATCCAGCTCTACAGAAAAACTCGAACCTAAAGAAATTGTCATCACACCCAATAAAAACAAAGAATTGAAGACCACCTTACAAAAATATAGAAAACTCACATGCACATACACAATTACAACATCAAAATAATAGAAATCAACAAATAATTCTCATTGATATCTCTAAACATCAGTGGTCTCTCAAATCCCCAATAAAAAAGACACAGACCAACAAAATGAATGTATAATTACAATACGTCCTTCTTCTACATCCAAAAAGCATACTTTAATATCAAGAGGAGACATCACTTTAAGGTAAAAAGATGGAATGTTGGTTTGAACAATAATGGTCCTCATAGGCTCCTAGATTTGAATAATTATGGAGTATAACTGTTGGATAAGGATTAGGAGGTGTGGTCTTGTTGAACAAAGTGTGTCATTGGGGCTAGCTTTAGGGGTTGAATAGCCCAAGATAGGTCTCAGTGTTTCCTTCTTTCTTCTGCCTTCGGATCCAGATGTAGAACTTTCAGCTACTTCTCCAGCACCATGTCTGCCTTTATGCCACCATGCATGGTCCCTGCCATGATGATAACAGACTAAACCTCTGAAACTGTAAGAAAATCCCAATTAAATGATTTAATTTAAAGTAGTTGCCATAGTCTTGGTGTCTCTTCACAGGAATAGAACACTGATTGAGACAGAAGTAGGTATCAGGTAGTGGGGTATTGTTGACCGGACTGAAAATGCTGCTTGTTGGGAGAAGAATGTTAATAAGGAGACTTGAGAGAATTCTTGAAATATTTTGGAAATAACTGTAGCTGCTTTTTGCCCATGTCTGAAAAATCTGTGAGAGGCTAGATTGAAGAATTTTGGATTAATTGTGTTGGCAGAGAAGATGTCAAGAATTCCTAGTATTGACTGTGTTATACGGTTATTAGTGGTCTCTCTTATGCAGATGCATAATGAAAAGAAGCAAGCTGGGAAAGGAAAATACAAAATGTATAGCTTAAGGAGAAAAGGTGAATTAGGAAGTATAATGTAGCCAAGTCTAGTGCTCAAGGAGACAAAATGTTAAAAAAAAAAAAAAGCCTAAATCTAAATGGAATAAAAGAAGTGGAGACCTCAAAGAAATATGGCACCCATGTAAACTTTCAACTTATAAAAATGAATCAAAGATAAGTGGCAAAGGAAACCATCAAAAACAGAAATCTTGTAGAAATATACTTGAATGAAGGGTCCACATTATCGCCCCAGCAAGCAGAAAAACTCGTTATCAAAGGCACTAAAATAAGCAATTAATAAAGAGGACCTTATAAAACTGGAGTTGTGAAAAGCTTCTGCATGGCAAAAGACATTGTCATATGGACACAGCAGCAGTCTATAGAATGGGGAAAATTTTCCAACTACACATCTAATAGAGGGTTTATAATCAAAATAAAAAATTTAGAAAATTAGGTATCAAGAAAACAAATTAGAAAATGGGGTCCATATTTAAACATAGAACTATCAAAAGATGAAACTCAAATTGTTCAGAAAAGCTTAAAGACATGTTCAATAACTTTCGCAATCAAAGTGACTCTGAGATTTTATCTTATACCTGTCAAAAATGCTAAGATCAATAAAATAATTGACAGCTCATTCTGATGAGGATAGGGAGTAAGGGGAACATCCATATATTGTTGATGGGAGAGAAAGGTTGTACAGTCACTATTGAAATCGGTGTAGTGTTTCCTTTGGAAGCTGGGAATCAATGTCCTTCAATATCCAACTGAACTACTTGAGCATATATCCAAATAGCTATATATCCTATTACAGAGACACTTGTTCAGTCATGTATACTGGTCCAAAAACTGGAAACAGTTTAGAAGTCAGTAAAGAGATAATAGAAAAACAAAATGTGGTACATTTAGACAATAAAGTATTACTCAGCTGTTAGAAAATGAAATCATAAAATTCTTGAGTAAATGGATGGAACTAAAACAAGTCATCCTGAGTGAATTAACCTAAACTCAGAAAGCCAAATACAGTGTGTTCTGTTGCATGTGAATATTAGCTGTCTGAGGGTCTCCATTGCTATGATGAAGTACTGTGACCAAAAAGTAAGTTGGAGAGGAAAAAGTTTATTCAGTTTACACTTTCACAGCAATTTTCATCACTGTAAAAAGTGATGACAGAAACTCAAACAGTACAGAATTCGGAATGCAGGAGCTGATACAGAGGGTACGGAGGGATGCTGCTTACTGGCTTACTCTTCATGACATACTCAGCCTGCTTTCTTATAGAACACAAGACCACCATCCCAAGAATAGTAACATCCACACTGGATTGGAACAGCAGCCTTGGAGTTCAGCTCTGCAATCCACCTAAAGGGTTTAGAACAGAAGCCACAGCTAAGGAAAGGGTGTTGAGGGACAAATCTCTCCTGCCCACCCACCGCCAATACACAAATAGCCAGTCAGAGGCTTAATATTAATTATAAGTGCTTTGGTCTATGGCCCAGGCTTATTACTAACTAGATCACTCATATTAAATACATAATTTCTATTAATCTATGTATTGCCACATGTCTTGTGGATTTCTCTGTGTTCCCTTATATCTTGTTCCCCTGGAAACCAATAACATCTGCCCAACTCCAATTTTATTCTTCCTCTCTCTCTCTCTTGGATTTCCTGCCTGGCAATTTTCTGTCTTGCCATGGGCCAAAACAGCTTCTTTATTAATAAATGGTAGCAACACACTTTTACAGTGTACAGAAAGACCATCCCACAGCAGAAAAGAACTTAGGATATTTTTAATATGAGGGACAATGGAATGACTCACATTTGTGCTGTTCCAGTCATGTTTATTATTCTGCCTCCAGTCTCAACATTTTCCAGTTTATATGCACATACAACAGCATTTTTTTTTTTTTTTTTTTTTTTTTTTTTTTTTTTTTTTTTTTTTAGAAATAGAAAGGTTACGAGGCTATTTTTCTCAGAGTCATAAAACAGATAAGAGTTATACAAGTCAGTAACAGTCAGCCTTCAGCAGAAGGGAGCAGCTGAAGCCCGGTGATTGGGAGACTTGTAACTTTTTCTTCAAGGCTAAGAAGCCAGGTCATCTCCCTGTAGTTCTTTCCATCTATGTAGCCTTTCTTGCGGTAATTTGACATAAAGCTGAATTCATACCAGACTAGGTTAGAATGATTAGCTAATCAATAATAACCTGTTATCCACACAAAATATAGTACTAAAAGTAAACAGTTATTAAACTAAGCATAAAATCTAGGGCCATAAACTAAGGTTAGAATATTTATTTGTACAAGGTGTTGCTTATTACAGGATCAGAGCATATTATTGCTAGGTCCCTTTATCAACTGCCAGTAGGGGAAGCACAGGGCATATTAAGTCATCTTTAATACTTGAAGGACTATAATTTAACAAACCCAGACACTTCCTAATTTTATTCTTGAGTCCAATCTGTGAACATCCTACCTGTGATCTAACTATAGAGATACTTGATCTGCCAAATTACCCTACCAGTAAGTCAAGGATGGGGAAAAGACCTCTAAGTGCCTACAGTTCACATGGAACAATAGATCTAGTTACAAAGAATATTTTAGTATGTTTCTATTCATCAAAATTATACAGCTAAATGAGAATTCATCTTCCTGATCATCCACAAATATGTGTGCTTATAAGAATGAGATGTAATCATGAGATTACATGTACACATTACATGAAAAACGCATGGCAAATGGGGAGATAGTATGCTGTTATTGTACAAGTGAAATTACAGACAGGAGGAACAGTTCCAGTCAGTGGCCTACAGGCCTTTCCTGACAGGCTGCACCATCAGAGAATCATTCCTCTAGTGGGTTGACATCTGAATTATCAATGTCTATAAGTTATATTTTCTTCCTGGTCCACAATAACTCCTGAGACATTTAAGATGTCTCCCTTTGATCGCTAATTGAGAAAAATGCCTTACAGCTAGATCTCATAGAGGAATTTCCTCAACTAAGGAAGCAATAAAATGACTGCTAATGACATTCTTTTATATCAGCAATTCTCAACCTGTGGATTGAGACACCATATCCTGAATATCAGATATGTATATTGCAATTCATAACAGTAACACAATTATAGTTTTAAAGCAGCAATGAAATAATTTTATGACTGGGGGTAACCACAACATGAGGGTTGAAACAGTAGGATCAATGCCTTGCTTAGTCATCAACAGAGAAGCTTCCTCCTGCAGCCTATGAGAACTGATACAGAAACCACAGCTAAATATTATGCAGTGAGTGAAAGACCTTGCAACACCCAACCTTAAATAAGATATCTCCATTAAATCCTCCCTCCCCCACTTAGAGTTCAGGAAACAGTGAGGGAGAAGGGAAAGAAGTAAATTTAAAATCCAGAAGGAAAGGAGAAAACCAAGAACGAGTCTCACTAAATCAACATGATCAAAGCCCATATGAACATAAAGACAGAAGTAGCATGCACAGGGCCTGTACCAGATGGAACCCTAGAGCAAAAAGAAGTAGATGCATGGCTTCATCCCTATCTCAAAAGCAATGTCCAATTGATAACCATTTGTAAATGAAAAATTATGGTCTTTCAAATCTATCTCACTAGAGAAATCATCCTTCTTTAAAGGGTAGGCTGCATATCCAGCAGGAGATCACAAACAGAAACAAACTCAATGGCATCTTTGGTGGTTCCTTGTCTCACAACATTATGTCATAGCATTTAATTCTTAGTTTTACCTTATTATTTTTATTTTACTTTACTCTTATTAGATTTTTTTTCCTTTTCTCTTTTTACCTTATAGATCCTTTGCTTCCAGTTTAGTGGTTTCACAAGATTCCTGCGTTTGTGAATGAGTGAGTTTCTGGCTTTGGTGCTTTGGGTTCTTGTTCTTGTTGTTTTGTCCAGTTCTAATGTGTTAATTTTTGTTCTACATCATTATATTTTATTTTACTATTTTCCCTTAAAAGCATGTTTGTTTTCTAATAACAAACAGAACGGGGTATATCTAAATGGGAAGGCAAAAGTAAAGAATCTAAGGAAAATAGAGAAAGGGGAAATAATAATCAGGATATATTATTCAGAAAAATCTATTTTAAATTAAATTATTTTAAATTTCACATGGTTTGTATTAATCATCACTATTTTATTTAATGAACATGTGGCTATTTTTACTTTACAAAAGGTCTTATATACATAATCTTACAACAATAACTAATAGGACATTGGTCCCAGCTTTGGGAAGTTCATCACATAGCAAAAAAAAATTGCTGTAATATAAAAAGATAAGTGATATAGTATCTCAGGTATATAACTAGGAATATGTAAAAAAATAACATTCAAGAAGTTCCTTCAGATTTAGAATGAATATGAGTGAGTGTCACAAGATAAAATTGAATAGAGAACTGTAAGTTTTAAAAAATTATCTTTACTGTAGAGAATATTTTGTTATTTTTGGAAATATTATTTCTAAGTTCATATTATTTGACTTCCATTTTCCTCATTCCTTCCTTCTACTTCTTCCCTCTATATACTTCCCTTCCTCCCTCTTTCTTTTCTTTCCTCCCTCTGTCCTTTCTCTCTCTTCCTCTCTTTCTTTCTTTCTTCCTTTCTCTCTCTTCTTTCTTTTTCTCTCTCTCCCTCCATCCCCCATCTCTCTCTTTGTTTCTTTTTGTTTAGATCTCAAACTCAAGACCTTGCACACAGTAGATAATTGTTCTATTTGTGAGCTACATGCCCCGGCCCTCTCTTGCTTGAAGTTTTAAAACTGATATAATATCATGTCATAGATTTTTTTATTGTTCCCGAGACTTCAGAACGAAGAGTAGAACACAAAGTCACAGAGATACGAGATAAAATTATTTTCTTCTTATAATGCAAAATGTTATTTTAAATAAAGCTAAATCAATTTATAATATAAACGCTGATTGTTCGAATGTTTATAAGAAACTTCCAAGTAGTTCCCTGCTTTTCATTTTTTTAAGAAATGTAAAATTATGCTTGTCTGGATGAAGTATGTCTCAGTGGTTGTTGAACAGAGTTTATGATTAACTTTAAAGATAAAATATGCTTTTGTTTATAATATGATGAACTACTACCATTCAGGACAAAATATGCTATAGCACAACTGTCAAAGCAGTGCACAATTATTTAAGTAAAATAGAAAACAAATTTCCTGATCCAAGGCATATGCACATTATAGAAAGAAGTTCAAAACTCAAAACATATTAAGTATAGTAGTTTTTGTTAATTAATTTTTTCACTTGGCATGATGGGAGCTCCTCTTAAAAAGTCTCTAAAAATCTGTGAGACTAGAGTGCTTTCCCTCTTCCGCACTGCAGGGAGCCAGAGCCCATGCTGACGGGACAATACTGAGGGCACCGGCTTCCTGTGCCACAGACTGATGGACATTGTTCTAACTAGGATTCAAGTTTTCCTTTTAAAATGAGTATAGATGTGCCAGCTACATGCATATATTACTTTATCTTAAAGTATGACAAATTATGTAAATTAACTTCATGCCGAGAAGCAGAAATATTACTTACTCAATTGAAGGAAATCTCATCCTGGGTGAGAATTATTGTACAATTTCCTGTGTGTTTTGAATGAGGCACTTCAGTCTGAATAAAAAGATACACATATTTCATTCTAGAAAGGAAAATAACAACTTCTCATAAGAAAGACTCATGCTATCATTTTCCTGTTATTTTATGCAATTCAAAGTGGCAAAAGTGCAGATTGAAGAACTTTCTGCAAATCATAAGTTTTCATTTTCAAAACAATACACTTAACAATTGCATTAGTAATAAAGTGGCTTCTTTTGAGCTATTGTTCATGATGACTGTGTCTCAATCTGGAATTTGAAAGGCCTCTAATATCAGCAGTCTGTGAACAACATGAAAATCACCCCCTAAGTGTATTGCAGGCACAGTTCCTTTTCTTTTCATAAGACCTGTGGAACTGATTTAAGACCTGCAAAATAATAAAAGAAATAAGATTTCGGAACATATCTGTCAGACACTGGACTATGTGTAGCAATGTGAAAAAAAAATAAACCAATTCAAAAAGCACAGATAAGTTAACACTGTGAATATGAAACAGGAATGCTTACTACACATGCTTTGTTACATGGTCTGAAAGTAAAGGCTTCTATGTTAAACTTGCATTTCCCGTCACACAGGCAAATGAAGTTCAGTGGCTAAAGATTTATAGCATTGTAAAAAGAGAATTAAACTTTTCAAAATAACAGAAAAGAACTCAGTAAGCTCTGCCCACATTAATAGAAAGCAATAGTATTTTACTGCTTATAAGATTCAAGGAAGCAAAGACACATTATAGAATCACAAGTGAAGGAAGTTCAACCAAAAGATATTAGGTGTATTATTTAATATTGATTAAGTGTATTTTTCTATTTTTTTTGCTTGACATGATGGAAACTCCACTTTAAAAGTGACTAAAGGTCTGTGAGGTTACAAAGACAAGAGTGCTTTCTCTCTTCTGCACTGCAGGGAGCCAGAGCCCGTGCTGACGGGACAACACTGAGGGCACCGGCTTCCTGTGCCACAGACTGACAGACATCGTTCTGACTAGGATTCAAGTTTTGTGCTTTATTTGTCCTTCAGAAGGAAGAAAGAAAATTGAGGAAGAAAAGAAGTGGGGACATACCTTTTTGTTTGTTCATTGGTTTCTTCTTGGTTTTGTTTTATGATGGTAATTATGGGGTGTGTGTGTGTGTGTGTGTGTGTATGTGTGTGTGTGTGTATGTGTATAGAGTTGTGCATGCAGCAGGTGATTGAGTATCTGTGTTCAGGTAGAAGCCGAAGATTGTTGTTGGGTGTCTTATTGATCACTCTCCATCTTCCATCTTTTTTTCTTTTTTTTAAGATAGGGTCTCTCATTGAACAGGGGACTCATCAATTTAGCCAGGCTTGTCAGCACACAAATATCTACTTGTCTCTGACTCCTCAGTGCTAGGATTACAGGCACATGCTCCTTTACCAGGTCTTTACAGGGGAGCTAAAGATCCAAACTCAGATGTGTATGCTTTTGAAGTAGGTATTATGCTCACTGAGCCAATTCCCTGCCCCTTTAGTTGTGTTTTCTGAGATAAATTTTCACAGTCACACAGGATGACCTGAAGCTTATAACCAATCTACTTCGGACTCTCAAAAACTAAGACTGTAGACATATGCCACCACACCAAGTCATAATTTTTAAAATGTATTTCTTATTCATTTGGTGCTGGATGAACAAAGCATGAGTGAACATAGGGGCAGACAGATTTGTCACATTGGAATGTAAAAATCTCTATAAGAGTGACCTGAGATTACAACAAACTGCTCTTTGCTGTCCCCAGACACAAAATTGTTCTTTTAATACTTCTGCCAGAAGTCCATGTGTGAAATGTATTGTATATATGCTGCAAGGAATTTCCATGAAAGTAGTAGCAATGGACTTCTGTCTTTGACAAAGTAATGGAGGAAAAGTTTGTCTTTTTTGTAAACAATTAGCAAACTAGATTAAGTGTAAGAAGCAACAGCCTTTAGACACAGGTTTGCACACAATATATAATGGAGTTCCCTAAGAACAGGAAAATAAATACAGTGAGCCTGGCCAACATCTCACCTGCCTACCACGAGGCACTTGGTGGGTTTGGCACCTTCTTTAAGGGACAATTCAAAAGGTAAATGCTGGTTTGTTCAGGTCAAAGAGGGATTTAAAGAGGGTAGAATTTTGGAACATTAGCTGAAAGGACAGACCTTCACAGCAGAAAAGGCTCTGAAAATGTCTTTAAGGTTCATTTGAACCTATAGGTGGGTAATGTGGATATGTCCACAGTGACATTTACAACCAAGAGAACAGAATGATTTTGCAGCCAACATCGAAAAATGTCTGGCAGATAGTTCTTAGTCCCTTTAGGTTGTCCCTGACATATTTGAGATCTAGATCTCCTTTTAAGACCATGAGATGATTTTTAGTTTAAAATGTTATTGGAATATGTTGATAGACATTTGAAAATTATGAAAACATTTTAAATATGGCATTATAGAGGTATAATTAATAGACAATAAACTATATTCATTCAACACTAATTTTTTCAGTCTGGAAATTCCACACAGCTATGTTGAAAGGTATGCAGTATAATGGCAGACACAGATCTGAGACTCAATCCTTAATGTTCTCTTAGAGACAGTATGTAGAGAGGTGGGAAAATTAGCAATTACAGGGAAAACTTTATACTAGCATGAAGGTTGGCATATTCATATGCTATCTCAACTTAAAACACTGTCACATACCTGACAGCTAAGTAATTGAATCTCATCTCTGATGATCAGAATATTAGTACTGAAAGGTAACTAGCTGAAGTTACTGCAACTGGAACCAATATCTTATTTAAAACTCAAATTCAGTCTCATACCATCAAAACAAGATGACAGGATTTTGGTGTTTGTACTGAATTTCAGAGGAAGAAAGGGAGCTGACTTGGTGCACTTGAGAACACAGGTGTAACCTACATTGGCTGCCTTTCTTAGTTACTTATTCATCTAATCTTACTTCTCAGGGCTTATCTTTCCATAATGGTCAGCCATCATGATTTCTACATATTACACAGTGCAGTGGAACACAAACACAGTGGAGTATAAAAATAGAATGTTTTAACCACAGGTAGGTAGCCTCATGATGTCTTCAGACATCCATATTCCCAGGATATCATCATGGTTTACTCACTGCCTAAATTCATTTAAACTTCTATTTAAATACCAGTTCCTTTTAGGGCAATGTGCCTACCTAAAATACAAACACCTCCATTTTCTATTTTCAAAATGTTTAAAATTGTATTCTTTGACAATTTCATACACATGTATAATTTATTCTTATTACTCTTTATCTTCTTTCTTCACTCCATCTCACACATAACATCCCTACACCTATATTTTTCCCAGATTTATGACTTCTGATTCTGTTTTTATGACCCATTCAGTTCAACCAGGGCCAACTGTATGAGCATTTTATTGTAACTATTCATTTGAACCTAGCAGAATCACCTATGGATAGACAACTAAAGGCAATAAAGTTGTCAATACCAAACAACTATTTCTTTCCATAGCACTTATGACTGTTGTATGCACAGTCTTGTCTATGCTTTTATATTCTATCTCACCAACTATAACAGAGCCCCATGAGGTAAGGATGTTTTCTGGGTTTTGTCCCTGACTACTCTTAAATAACTAGAACATGACTTGAGATGTAAAACATCTTCAGCAGATGTCAATAAATGCATGTGTGAGTGAATTCATTCTAGACTAATTGAAAAGTATGGATACTTTTAAAGGAAACATGAACTGCATTGAAAAATTTAAAATATCAGAGAAGAGGAAGGTAGTATTTTATAAAAGAAGAGTGATAAATAAGCATCAGGGGATGACTAATTATGTAAAAATCACTCAGAATATTTAGAATTAATGTTTGATGTGCTACTGGATTTTCTAAGAAGACAAAAATAGCCCTTAAGATTTCAGTTTAGTCATGGAGAAGAACAGATACTGAAAAACAAGGCATGACAGAAGTGTAGACAATGGATAATGAATGCACCATGATCCTAGAAAACCATGCTTATCCAATAGTCATTATCTACAAAAACTATTTGTGGATCACAGCAAAGGATACTACATGGGGCTACAAAAATTACATAAAGGTGATTTTCCTTCTCATTATGCAGAAGTTTATGTTATAATTAAAACTATATTCCCATGCTTCTTGGTATATGACCTTAAAAAAGCACAAGGAATTTCATTCTATAAACAAAGTCTCTGAATAAAGAAATGAAGTCAGCCAATTTACTGTAATGTTACGATGATCTCTTCAAACTTTATCAGCCTCTATTTCCATATGTACTACAGGGCCCAAACTGAATTTGTTTTAATGAGCTAAAATCTCCCGGAAGGTTTATGCATTAGATGGCACATTCCTGGCATTGAATACATTCTTCTTTTTTTTTTTTTACCATAAATTTTTTTGTAAAATAATAATAATCTCCATTTATGTTATTGGTTGTCTATTATTGTCTATGTATTACTATTCAACCTAATTTTATTACATAGCTTATTTATGATTATGTAAGAATTATGTGAGAAGTGAATATTTCTTGCTTTTGTTGTTTTGGTTTGATTTCTTTCTCTTTCTTTTTTTGTGTGTATGTGTGTTTTCTGAGAAGCATTTTTTAAACTAGATTAGCCACAACAGACAATGGAAAAGATATGCTGAGAAAATTTTCTTGCTGATTTCCCATAAATTTCAGAAAATCTCAAATCCTATAAAGATTAATTTTATATGCATAATTTTCTCCAAATAAATAAACTGGTCATTAGAAATTAATCAAATTGAGATCCTGTACAGATGGCTATACCAATCGTTTCTCCCTAGGACAAACAAAGCATTATTACAATAAAAACTTATTTTAAATTATATTTTTTCTAGAAATGTAGTTATGTTAATAAGACTTATTGCTTTGCATACATGATGTCTTGAATTTGATCCACAACAACATATAAATTAGGGAACTGTGGTACAGGCCAGCAACCCTAGTACTCATTAGATTGAAGCAAATAAATCAGGGCAATCCTCACTTATATATAAATTCTGAGACAAGCTTGAGATACATGATACTCTTGTCATGAAAAAAAACCAAAATAAAACTGTTTTGAGGGATATGGAATTCTCTTAGTTGATAGGTAAGACACTTGCTCTGAAAGCATGATGGCCTGAGTTCAAATCTACAGAACCAACAGTAAAGGCAGGTACAGTATTACATGTCTGTAATACCAGTGCTTCTATGGCTAGTTGGGAGCCAGAGACAGGAGACTCTCTAGAAGTTCACGAGCCAGCTAGCCTGGCTTACCCTATGGTATACAACAAAGGGCTCCTCTTTCAAACAGTGGAAAACAAGGACTATCACTGAATGTTTGAGGTTGTTCTCTAATCTGTGCATGCATGCTGCAACATGTGTGAACTTGACCTCATCCCCACACAAACACATAGGTACCCATAAACAAACACACATAAAATGCTGTTTTAAAATATTGGTGAATTTTAAGAAATTTTTCTGGACTAGTTTAAATTTTTGTTGAAAAATGAGAATACATGAATACATTGTAAAAATCCAACAGCCAATTATTATTTAAATGAAAACAAAATTCATTTTCTTAGGTGCAGATAGTGTTACAGTTTTGCCTTTTAGCTAAAAATAAATTTCTTATTATTTATTTTTGGTGTACTATGCACGCATATTTAAGTGTATTTGAGTTCAACTCTATGGGTATGTGCTCGGGTACAGAGATACAATGTCAACTTTGGTTATCATTCCTCAAGAGTTGTCTTTCTGCATGCTGTGAGTAAAGGACTGATTTGGCCCATGACAGGCATCATAGATGTAGGTGGAGGAATCAAAACATAGGAATGAGAAGGTATGTGTGTGTGTGTGGGGGGGGGGGAATCAGACAGAGACACAATCCAGCTACCAAGGAAGAAACATGTAATGAAATAGGTGAGCCACAGGCCATGTGACAGAACAGATTAATGGAAATGGGTTGAATTCAGATGAAGGAGCAAGCTAGCATTATGCCCAAGCCATAGGCCAAACAGCATGAAGTTAACATAAACATCTGAGTCATTTGGGGGGCCTAAGCAGTGGCAGGCAGTTAGGCAGTCTGGGATGCAGGTCTGTGGGTCTGGATCTCTGGCTAGACAGGGCCAGAAACCTCTTGCTACAGTTGTCCTCTTTCTTTTCTGTGACAGTCTCTCACTGGGATTTGGGGCACACCAATTTGGCTTTTTAGGTTTGTGCTATGCATCACACTCTGATCTTCATACTTGCATAAAGTAGTGATTAATCTTAAGGGCCAACTTTGATGAGACTAGAATTGCCTAGGTTGGTCTATGAACATGTATGTGGAAGATTTTCATGATTAGCTGGGGGTGAGAAAAACAGCCCAGTTTAAGGGGCCATGATTTATGATCTGTGGTCTAGGACTGTAACAAAAAGAGAAATGTGCTGAACACGAGCATCATTGCTTTTTTTCTTGATTACTGAGACAATGTTACCATGTGCCTCAAATTCCTTAATTATTGAGACATTGCCATGATGTACCTTTGAATTGTGAATCAAAACAAACCCTTTCTCCTTTATATGGCTTATGTCCGCATATTTTGTCACAGAAATAGAAAAAGTAAGTAGACATGCCCTTTACTGAATGGCCTATCTCACTAGTGCTGAAATTAATTTCTATGCATTTATACGTGAACAAACATACCTTGTCTTAGTCCATTTTTCTATTGCTATAACAAAATAGCACAGATTTATTCATCATAATTAACAAAAATATATTGGTACATTGCTCTGGAGTTACAGAAATCTAAGACAGATGGGGTTCTATTTAGTGTTGGTCTTCTAAGTTCTTCATTCCATGGAGGAAAAGCAAAGAGAGAAAGACAGAATAAGAATAAAACAAAGGAAGAGTGAATAAGAACCAGATGTGCCCTTTTAAAAGTAAGCAGTCATCCACGTAAAAATAACCTTATCAATTTTGGCCTAATCCCTCCTTAAATTCCTTAAGATTCCACCACATGAACTTTGGGGATCTTGTAAAAAAAAAAAATACTACCTCTGTATACACATTTTTAAACATTGGCAACTGAAAGTAGCTTAAGGTTCCACATATTTAGTAAGTATTTTTGGCTAGGGCTACATTACAAGGTTAAAATATATTTACTGGAAATCAGTTTGTAATATAAAGTTTCTGGCCTGGATTAGCCCCAAGATCTGGACCAGCAGTTCCAAAGTAGCAAAGAAACACACAGAAGCTTACATTAATTTCATGCTGTTTGGCCTATGGCTCAGACATATTGCTAGTTAGCTCTCTCATCTTAACTCAACCCAATTCCATTAATCTGTCCTGCAATGCAGCTCAGTACCTTTTCTTAGAGCAGCATAGTTGTCCTCTGCTTCTTCTGGCTTCTCTCTGGTGTTCTGCTCTGTGCTTCCTGTCCTCAGAGTTTTCTTAGTCTGGTAGCCCCGCCCACACTTCCTGTCTGCCTTCTAGCCAATTAGCATTTATTAAACAAGTAGGATGGACAAATATTTACAATTTACAAGACCATAATCCCACAACAGTGTTTGCTTCATTCTCCCCCTTTCATTAACAAAAGTATTATCTGGGACTATATCCAAATAAATATTTTACTAGACTCCCAGCTTGATTGGTGTTTCTCAGTAGTTTTATTCACTAAAGACAATTACAAAGTTGCGCAAAGGTAGCTTGGTATGTAAATATGGCAAATGTACTGAAATTACAAAATCAAGAATCATGCCATCAACCATAAAAAATATTTAATTTCAATAGGCACCAGATTATGGTCAAATGGGTAGGTGATGTGGCAGTCAATAGTAATCAGTCAATTGACTAATTGTTCTGGTTGTTTCATGTAGCTACATTTGTGAGACAAAATTCAAAGGCTATGGTATTGGAAAGGTAATTAGAGTATTGATTGCACAGTTGTACTTAAGAAGAAAATAAAGAAATAGAAACTCACAGTGTGAAAGAAATTTAAGCAATTACTTTATGAAGCAGATTAAATTCTTCATCTGTTTGAGTTTTGTTTCATAAGACATTGGCACTATTTAAAAAGAATGTTTAGTCCCTACTTTAAGGGAACTTACCACAACAAATTCTGAACTTAAAAATAATGATAATAACAATAATATGATGATAATAATAACAAGAATAATATTGAGGAAGTGGTTATTTGCAACTAGAAATATTCCTTAAGCTATTAATGGAGAGATAATTATCCAGTCTTATTATATATGACTACTTTATAAAATTATTGCCCCATATAATCTCGGCAATTTTGAAACAGATTTTCTTCCTTCCTCAAGTGACAGAATTGAATAAGCTAAGGAGTCACAAGGTTTATGGATTTGAAATAATTTACATGTATAGAAATAAGCCAACTTACCAGTTCTCCACAAGGAAAAGATGAAAGTATAACTAGATGAAAGAGATATAGTCTCAATTAAATGTTTTAACATAGAAGATATAAAGTTTACTACCACTAAATAATTCATAATAAAACTTTTCCAATATTTCATATGGCAATTTGCACTCACACATTTGACTTGTATTTTAAAATGTAAAAGGTTCTTATATATATTCCAGTAAAAGAAATATTTGAAATGTTACCTTTTACTAATATTTCTTCTAAATATAGAAACTCTGAATCCAAGTTCACAACTTAAAAACACCAATTTGGGTTTGCTGTTTGATTTCAAACATAAACACTGCAAAATATATTTATTTGTTCTAGTCTTATAAAGTGTAAAATTGGAAAGGACAAGGAAACTGATTAACTTTCTCATACAGCAGGGTTTCTTCATGTAATAGGTGATTTTCCCTCTTCACATGTTCCAGTGGATTATAAACTAGGTGGCTAAATTGGAGTGGACCAACTCATAAACCTGATTATGGGCCTAGGTGTTGCTGAGTCCTAACGGTTCCTTCTGGGCTGGGGGTGAGAAGACTCAGTCCAGGCCACAGTCCAAGAGTCAGGTGAAAAGCAGACCTCAGGGTCGTATCTCCTACCTGCCTCAGACACTGAGGGGTGTGGTAGGGAGGATACCTTTACCTGCCCACGCCCACCATAGGACAGATGAGGGGCAGAGTCATATTTCCCAGGTTTGTGTCCCCAGGTAGGCTCACCTGTGCCTCCATCAACAGGGTCAGCTCCACTATACTGCCCAAATGGGGTTCAGCGCCCGCTTTTTCCATGTTGGAACTGGTAAAGGGGAAGGACAGCTCCCTCATGAGCTGAATGTGGTTGGGGCAAGGGGAATGGACATCATTTTCTCACTCCACCACCAGCCCACAGACAAGAGAGGCAGTGTAGTTATTCCCCTCTCGTGCCCTCAAGGCTGTGCTTCGGTCTACAAAGTCAATTCTTTTGTGCTGCACAGGTAGGGTACCCAGCTTGTTCTTCAGAATGCTGCATCTAGTGAGTGGTTGGGTCAGGTCTGCGACCTGCTGTTGGTATAAACGGGCAAGGATAGGAGGGTCATGTTATTTGTTATATGACACTTTGGAAAAACATCTTTGCTGTATGTAGTTTGTCCAACACATGCAGCTTGCCATTGTACACTTTATTAATGTGATGCCTCTTTAACCTTCAGAGTAGAAATCATCTGATGTTCTGAATAAAACTGGCTGTTGCATGAGATTTTAGTTCACTTCATTTATTGAGACCATTCTTCCAGGTCTCCTAGTAAACACAGCAATAAACAGGAGAAGCAGACTACTGAGAGGAGAAGAAGGTAGAGGAACAAACCTGAAAATGATACACAAGCATAAAAATGTCATAAGGCAATCTAATAAATTACAGATTAACTAAAAGAATTAAGTGAAAAAAATAATTAAGGCCAAGATCATAGTGTCTGTTCTCCATATGTTATTATTATTATTACTGTGTACTGACCAACTTAACTGAAATGCTTGAAAGGCAATAAGATTAGACAAGAGTACCTTTGCTAACACTTGAGAACAACAGAATTGCATGTGAGTATATTTTCAGAGTTCATCTATAATTTGAATTTTTATCAGTATTTCTGCCCAGACCACTTCACTTATATTTTAGTACATAAATTTAAGAGAAAGAGTAGGAAGTAATTAAAATAACAGACTATTATATTCTTTAAATCTATGGAAACTGTCTTTACAATTTATAATTTCCCTATGTGTATCCACAAATACTTAAACATTTAGCATTAGAGAGTCTAATATCATTAAAGATTAATCATCATTTTTAGTTCATTCAATAAATATTATGGAATAAATAAGAAATTAATTCTAAATATCCCGAATCAGTCATTTAGAAATAACATGATTTTAATAATTAGCATTAACAGAATGGATGTTGTGCCTTAAAACAATTATTTGAATGTTCCTAGTCATACGTGCCCTATCTGTAAAATAAAGGATTTACTATCTTTGATGTAAATGTGAATGTATTACGTGCCCACCACAAAGTAGACTCGAATAAAATCAATTTGCAATTCTTGCAAATCTCCAGATAAGATTACAATGTGAAGAAGGCTGACATTATATTAAAACATGTAATAGAAAAAGACACAGGGAAAGGCATAGTATGGCAATGGACTGCTTATAATGTAAGAAATAATGACCCATGAAATCTTGTGACTAAAGGAGGAAGAACTTCCAATAAATTCCACCCAAAAAATAGAGCATAAGTCTGACTCATAATCCCCCTGTGAGGTATTCATCTGATTGACTTAAGGATCTCACCTTCAACTTTCAGCTCCATTTCATAAAGGTTAACACCACCTCATAAAAGCATTCAATATTCTAGGAACCAATTAGCTAAAACAAGGACTTTTTTCAGAACAGTACACATTTTTACATCATAGGAGAACAACGTTGTATCACAAAAGATCAAGCAGTTTACTTCATCTTTCTCTTGAAACATGTGCCTTTGGAATCCTCAATTGCCATGCAAGTAGTTTAGACTCCCTGAGGTTTTTACAATGCACCTGTAACGTCTCCTACATGACTGCCCAAACATGAACTGAACAAGGATGATACCAATAGACATGCCAAACTGAATGAGGAAAAGTTCATGTGGCATCAACTTTACACAAAGAACTGTAGGCTATTAAGAAAAGCCTTTTCCTGAAGGAAGAAGTGATCCTTACCAGGAAAGAGCACTCCAATTGGTTATCCAGTGACAAATGTTCAGCCTGGAAAATATGAATATAAGTAACATATAGACTGAGCAGTTTATATTTAGGAAATATATATGTTCAATTAATAACAATTAATTTAGAAGAGAGAACATACACATAAAGAAGAGAAAAGAAGGTTTAAGGGAGAAATTGGGGTAAGGAAAGAGAAGGGAGAAATGTAGCTATGTTCTCAATTATAGAAGAAATAGGATAAATAGCAGTAAGGCACATCTGATCTTGTTGCTTCAACTTCCAGTATCTCAAGATTTCCTATGCCAAGTATGTCTCAGTGAAGAAGACTTTAAGGTGCTAAATAATCAATAGGGATATTTGGTTGAGGGAAAAATAAAGCAACAAGAAAAAAGAGATGACATTCACTCTTAGAAAATGAAATGCCTAAAACTTCATGAAAATTCATGAGTCAGAAATCATTAATTGTATTAGTCAGTCATCTGAGCCGTAAAGAATGGTAGCATTAAATAGGTGACACTATTTTAACGACTTTTGGGGAATTATCCACTATTTACTGGTAGGTAGTAAATGCGACATCTTGCCTTCTTGTGTTTAAATTTGAAAAATTTTCTACTCTGTTTAATAAAATCCTCCACTTTACTACAACTTCTAGAATGGCAGGTCTGATTTCTGCTAATGAGCACTGTTACCTAGCACAATACCAGGTTAACTGGTTTTATTCACTACCTTGTGAGGTAGGCAATATGTAAGTGAATGAAGTAACTGCATATTTAAAGAGTTAGGAACCTGAAGAGGCAACTTGGAGGCAAATCATGGGCATCCTTGTGAACTAAACTCAAGCTAAGAACTAAAATCTTATTTTGAAAGTTACTTGGATCCATAAAGGGATCCAATGGAGTGCTAATACTCAGATTCGTACTTAGTAAGATTATAATAGTAAATAATGATACGCAAGGTAGGATAAGAAAAGAATAAGGAGTACAGATAAGTAATCTGGAAATGGTAATACTATCTAAAGATGTGCCCTTGAGATTTAAAAGACACAGTAGAATACATAACAGAAATTTTGCATATTATATTTAATGGTGCTCATTTATTAAATGGGTTTTTATTTACAGTAAAATACATCAAATACATCTCTACATATTCTTCTTTAATGCAAATTTTAGAATTTTTTATTTGACTTTTATATCATCTTTGTAATTATTATTTCTGAAGGCATCAATCAGTTCCTGTAATATCATATCTCAGAAATAAGTAACTGACATATGTATTTTTTTTTATCTCAAGTTAACAGACTTGGAACCTACATATCCTCTGTATACATCAGACTAAGAGGTTAGTGACACCCTACTCAGCCCAAACAGAGATCCAGGTCTCTGGAACATTGGCCCTGGGACACAGTCCTTGAAGCTCAACCCCCACTTACCTCTGCCCTAAATCCAGGCTAGCAGAAAAAAACTCGTTCAAGCCTGAAGCCCCAGTAAATCCCAGTTTGCTTTACACTGTAAGCTACAAAACCCCACTCCATCCTCCAAACCACACTATCGTCCAATGACCTCAGCAGCAACTTGAAACCCACAGATCCTCTGCACACATCAGACTAAGAGACGGAGAGACTAAGAGACTATGAGAGTTCCTCAGGTCATATTGGATGAAGAGCAGCTACCTAAGAACCCCAGTTTCTCAGCACCTACTAGATTAAAGCAGCCACTGGGCACCAAAAGTGTGTCAGCATATACTAGATTAAGAAGGGCCACTGTGACACAGGATACACCATCTCCAAGTGGATCAATAATCCAGATTGGACCAAAAGAGGCTTCCTGAGACACAGAGGCAGACAGAACAGATTGGAGCAAAATCAGCTCCCTGAGATACAGGCAAATCCTACAGTTATCTGAGGAAGGAATGGGCAGATGCCAGTGCAGAAATACATATAACAACATAAAGAGCTCCACCAGAATCTGGTGGTTCTACAGCAAGACCTGAGCATGGCAATGAAGAAGAAACAGAAGGAAACAACCTTAAAAAAAACTTTATGAAGATAAAAGGACCCTTAAAAGAGGATATAAAATTTGCCTTAAAGAAATAAAAGAAAAAACAAACAAAAACTGGGAGAGGTCAAAAAATTCATGAAAGAAAATAAAGAAAACTAAGAAAAAAAACAGCCAAAAAGGTAAAGCAAATATTTCAAGATTAAAAATTTAAAATGAAACAATAATGAAGATACAAACTGAGACAAAGCTGGAAATAGAAAATCTGAAGAAACAAACTGGAACTACAGATGCAAGCATAACCAACAGAATGCAAGAGATGGAGAGAGAATCTTGGACTGGATGATTCAGTAGTGGAAATATATTCGACAGTCAAGAAAACACTAAAACAAAAAAAGTCATAACACAATACATCTAGGAAATACGGGCATCATGGAAAGATCAAACCTAAGAATATTTGGAATTGAAGGAGAAGAATACCAGATCAAAGGCACAGAAAATATAGTTAACAAAAATCATAGAAGAAAATTTTCCCAACCTAAAGAAGGTAATGCCTATAAAAATACAAGAAGCTTACAGAACACTGAATAGAGTAGACCTCCAAAATATCTGCTTGCCACACAATAATCAAGCTACTAAACTTAAAGAATAAAGAAAGAATACTAAGCTGCAAAGGAAAAAGGCCAAGTTACCTATAAAGGGAGACCTATCAGAATAACACCAGATTACTCAGTGGAAACGATGAAAGCCAGAAGGTCCTGGCCAGGTGTTACACAGACACTAAAAGACCATGGTTTCCAGACCAGATTACTATACCCAGAAAAACTATCAATCACATAGATGGAGTAAACAAGATATTTTACAACAAAACCAGATTTAAACAATACCCATCCACATATTTCACCCTAAAGAAAACACTAGAGGGAAAACTTCAACCCCACAGAAGAAAAATCAAAGAAAGGAAGAATACACACATACTACCATCAAAAATAAAAGGGAAGAACAATCACTAGTCGTTAATATCCCTTAATACCAATGAACTCAATTCACCTGTAAACAGACACACTCTAACCCAATGGCTACAAAACCAGAACCTATCCTTCTGCTGCATACAAGAAACACACCTCAACTTCAAAGACAAACAATGGCTCAGAGTAAAGGGTTGGCAAAAGACTTTCCAATCAAATGGTCCTAAGGACCAAAAAAACAGCCTACAGAGTAGGAAAAGATTTTTAGCAAACCTACATCTAACAGAAGATTGATCTCTAAAATATGTAGAGAACACAAAAAAACTAGAGGACAGAAATCAAAATAATCCATTAAAATGGGATTCAGAGCTAAAAAGAAAATTCTCAACAGAAGAATTACAAATGGCTGAAAGACACTTAAATAATTGTTAAACATCCTTAGCCATCAGAGAACTGCAAATCAAAACAACTCTGAGGTATCATCTTATACCTGACAGAGTGGCTAAGATCAAAACACAGATAATAGCCTATGCTGGAGGAGATGTGAAGCAAGAGGAATACTCCCTCATTGCTGGTGGGAGTGTAAACTTGTACAGCAACTCTGGAACACAGTATGACATTTCCTCAGATAACTGGAAGTCAATTTCCCCAGTGATCCAGAAATATTACTACTGGGCATATACCCAAAGAATGCACATTCTTACCCCAAAGGCATTAGCTCAAGTATGTTCATAGCAGCATTATTCATAATACACAGAACCTGGAAACAACCTAGATGCCCCTCAACTGAAGAATGGATTAACAAACTGTGGTATAACTACACAATGGAGTACTACTCAGCAGAAAAAAACAAGTGACATCCTAAAATTTTCAGGCAAATGGATGGATTTAGAGAGTATCATCCTGAGAGAGGTAACACAGGCACAGAATGGTACACATGGTATGGACTTACTCATAAATGGATTTTAGACACAAAACAAGGAACATCTAGGGTGTAACCACAAATCCTGTACAGGTAGGTAACAGAAGGAATTTAAGAGAGGTATCCAAGGATCCCCCTGGAAATGGAAAATAGAGATGTTCTGAGTAAATTGAGATCATAATGGGGAGCATGCAAAGAGAGGTGAAAACAAATCATGAGAGAAGTAAATGGTTGAGTGAGAGGAGAAACAAAGAGAGAGAAAAATAAATGGATATCTTGTTAGAACCACTGAGGTTTTATAAAGAAACCTGTTGCTAAGGAAATTTCCAAGAACCCTCAAGATGTCCCTGGTTAGGACTCCAAGAAATAGTAGAGAGGGAGCCTACACAGGACTTCCTCTCTAATCAAATGAATGGCCACCCCAATTGTCATTATGGAAACTTCTTCCAGAAATGGGTAGAGGCAGAAGCAGAGATCCATAGCTAAGCACCAGGTTGAGCTCCTGGTCCAGCTGAAGATGGGGGGGTGGAGAGAGGAGCAGAGGGAAGAGAGAGAGAGAGAGAGAGAGAGAGAGAGAGAGAGAGAGAGAGAGAGAGAGAGAGAGAGAGAGAGAGAGAATGAACATGAGCAAAGGGATCAAAATCATGAGAAAGAAACCCATAGAGAAGGCTGACTAGAGCTATTGGGAGCTCACTGATTCAGAAGCAATTGCTGAGGAACCATCATGGAAAGGAACTAAACCCTCCAAATGTAGAATACTGTCAAATGATGTGGGTAGTTTGTGGAGTCTCTTGCATTAGGATCAGAGTACATTCCTGGTGCATGAACTGACATCTCAGAAACCCATTCCCTACAGAGGAACCCATAACCCAGTCTTAATACTGGAATGAGGGAATCGAACCTACTTCAACTTGATACGCCAGACTGAACTGACCCACCTTGGGACTCCTTGAAGTCTATGAGGAATGGATGGGGGGATGGAGTTTGGGAGAGGCTTAAGGAGGACTGGGAGGGACTGAGAAGAAGGAAGGGAGGGGTAGCAGTGGTAGATGCAGAAGAAACCATTTTAAATAAAAAAGATGAAAAAGAAGTTAATAGACTTGAGCATACACATCACAACACTCTTTTAAAAGTGAATTTTCTAATTACACATCTTTTAAAAGTAAATGCCCTGTTTCCTTCAAAATATTTTTAAGAATATTATTATTTATGTAATCTTAGATTATCAATGCTAAGAGTAACTGTTCTTTACTAAAGCTGTCAACCATGAAACATGACTTATTTTTACATATTTGCAGTTGTTTTGAATAGGAAGTTTGATGAAAGCTTACATGTGAGTAGAAAGAGAGAATGTGAAGAGTGGAAAGGGATTAAAAAAAAGAGGTAATTTTTGAAAATAGAGATAATATTTTAACAAAGAATGAACAAAATAGATTATAAAATAAATAACACTAGAGTACTAAAATGTGAGATAAGAAGAGAGAAGAACAAGAGCACATTCAGTGACAAACCCTCAGAACTAAGGGATATGACAAATAGTTTAGGTAACATGCTGAATTAATTTAATTCTTGTCCTACACTAAAATATCATACTCTTATGGTTTTATATGAAATATCTCCCATGGGTTTATGTGTCCGATTACTTGATGCCAGCTGGTACCTACTTCAAATGGCTGTAGAACCTTTAGGAACTAGAGCCTTGCTAGAAATAGTAGGTCACTGGTGATAGATATTGAAGTTTGATAGCCCAACCTCACTTCCTGTTACTATCTGCTTTCTGACTATTGATACAATGTGACCAGCAGCCTTCAGTTCCGGACACCAGTTTTTCCTTATTATGATGGATTGCATCATTTCTAGGGGGAGCTAAAGTAAACCCTTTCTCCTTTAAGTTGCTTATGGTCAGGTATTTTGTCACAGCAATGGGGAATGATACTAACATATGACAGATAAGGTAATTTATAAATATCAGCTTTCTCTCAAAGTTCTGGCAGCTGAAAAGACAAAGAAGAAACCACTGAGAGAACAGGTGCCTGAGGTTGACCCATTTCCAGTAGACAATGATTTTGCTGGAGCTTTGTTGCCTTGCTCAAATTTGCTGCATGGAGAAGAACTTGGTCCTGCCTCAGCTTGATGTGCCATGCCTTGTTGACTCCTATGGAATGCCTGACCCTTTCTGGATGGAAACAGAGGTGGAGTGGGTGGGAGGTAGAAAGAAGGTGAGGGAGGTGATTGGAGGAGAAAAGGGAGGGAGTGAAACCATAGTTGGTATAAAAATAAAATTTTAAAAATTTAAAGAAGTTTTTGAAAGGAATGATTTCAGCATGTTTATTATATAGAATGTAATATGGACTCAGGATTATTACATATAGATAAACAAAATTGTAGGGCTTATAGTATATAGCTGCCTCAAAGGAGTCAGGATTAGCTAATCATGGTAAGAAGAGTTTCTGTAAGGGGAAGTCTTCAGGCAGGAAATACTCAGTATGGGAGATGTGGTAATAAAGTAACAGCAGACATTTTCTGTATACACTCTCAACATCCACACTCAAATTCCCAACGAAGATTTTAACATCCCACTGATTCACACCCTGTGTTGATTGTAGGGAGAGACCTTCCTATTTTCACATGGGTCTGAGTTTAGGGTCCTAACATGGCTATGCCTTTGTCAACAATTTACTTTTACTTAAGACTTCACTCACTCAGGATGACTTCATATAAGAACTTTTTCTACATTTGTTTTACCTTGGGCATTAGGATTTCAACATATGAATTATGGAAGATATAAACATTCATGCAACTGTATTTTTTCAATTGCTATGTTCAGCTAAAGGAACTAATTATCTAGTTTCTTTTTGAGTTGAAAAGATTTGAGGGAAAGATGTTATGAAGGACTTCTTAGAAATTTCTTTAAAAAGGTAAACTTGACCTATATCATTTGTAAAGAGAGAATCATAAGAGATCTATCTAAAAGCAGATAGCATAGTCCTCTAGCTCTTATAATCTTCCTCACCCATTTTCTAAGATTTTCTCTGGGCCTTAGGTGTAGGAGTTGTGTTGTAGATGTACCAAATAGATTGGGCTTACCATGGTCAATTGTTCTCTTATATTTTACTATTTTAGAAACACTTTAAATTGGGGCTTTATTGCCTATGAAACCATCTATAAGTGTTAATGTTTCTAGAAGTTAAGGATATCAAGAATCTCATCAAGTCCAATGTCACATACTTTTGTTCCTAGCACTAATAAGTCAGAGATGGGCAGCTGTTTGTGAGTTTGCGGTCAGTCAGGTCTACAAAGTAAGTTCAAGACCAGTTAGTGTTACATAGTGAGACTCCATCTCAAGTAAATAAGTAGACAAATAGATAAATAAGTAGGTAAATAGAAAGAAAAGAAAAGGGATAAAAATAAACAGAACAGTGACTGGAAAAGAATGTGATTTGGGAGAAGAAAGGCCACAAAAAGTAAAGGTTAAATAGAGTGGATGATGGAAGGTAGGGTAGAGATGGGAGCATAGAGAAGGATAATTAACACTACAACCTTTGAAAATATCAAATGGAAATATACCACTGTAGGAGCTTCCTAAATTATATACCCACACAAGTACAAAAGGCACTTTAATGTAGTTACACTATAATGGGGAGGTACCTCTCCAAGATATAATAGTCTATCATATAAAAACCCCAGTGTCAGATATGGGTTACTACTTTACTAGTTGTTGGTCATTGGAGTATTATAATCCTCTTCCAAAACATTACAGGTGATTTCCATTTCTCTTGATTACTCTTCAGAACTTGATATAAGACCCCGTTGTTGAAGATAGCACATACTTTTGTTGGGAATTTCTGCTCTAGCCCCAATCCTTCCATTCCAGACCTACCCTTCAGAAAGTCCACCAAAGATCAGCTCCTTACTCAGAGACATTCAAGAACATGTGATTTATCTCCCGCTTTCTCCCCTCAAGAATCACCCAGGGGTACTTTGCTTATTAAACCTGAACTTGTAAGTTGGTTTTATCTGATTTATTACTTTGGCAGAGAAAACTAATATTCAGGTATGGAACTCTCTCAACTTGAGTCTAAGAACTTAGAGAAATCAAGCTGGTACATATCTGGAAGATCAGTCTCCACTGGATAGATAACGTTCACAGTCCTAAAAGGTTCTGTACATGGTACTAAGGATAAAAGGTAACTAATGTTCTTATACCCACTAATGTACATGTGAGTTCTAAAAATGATTGGCCTGGTAAAATATTACCATTGATAAAATAGTGTCATGAATGTTATGGGAGTAACCAACTATTTCTGGTCCTTTTTACATTTGATCTTAGCCAAAGAGCTGAGAAGTAATCTCTGATCATTTTTAAAGCCGCAAGATGCAGCTCATGAGTGATACTGTCAACTGAAAAAACTATCAAAAACAGAACAACAAAAACAGCAACAAAACTCTGACTGGCTAGATCATACCTAGGAGATGCTAACATTATTAAGGAAGACAGTTTCTTCCTCTTTCAGAGTTCCCTGGTTACCTGTAGTTCTTTGGATAGGGTTGAGTCTTCCAGGGTTCCCCTCTACATGTCTATTTTTGTCCTTGTTCAGTTAATGTTTTTAGGCAGACATGTTGGTGAGACTTTATGGTTGTAGTTTTCAATATTTCTAGGTGACAACACCTTACAGCAAACTCCTTGATCCCCTGGCTCTTATTGGCTTTCTGCCCCTCTTCCACAATGGTCCATGAGCCATACACATAGGAGTTGTATGTAGATGTAGCCTTTGTGACAGGGCCTCACAATTTCTTATTTCACTGGTTGAGTATTCTGCAATGATATCTATCTGTTCAAAGAGAAGTAGGAATCATCATTTTTAAAGAATATTATTTTAAGAAAGTTCCAGGTTCTCTTTATTTCATCATTACTCAATAATTTATATTATTCAGTAATCATTGATACTGATTTTATTTTTTATGAAATCAACTGCTACAATTATTTAGCTGAAATTGACCCAGCTTTGGACACTGGAAACTCAAGTAGGTTCTTTGTACATTTTTTACACTTTCATCTCATTTTAACTTTATAGTATTTTATTTAAAAAGTATGATGTAAATGGCATTTGACATGAGCTTGTATTTAGCACTGCAAATCTTTACTAGCGTTTCTAGAATATTCTCCCATCCCAGAAAACAGCCGGTTTTCAAGAAGCTGATATATTTTTTTTTAATTGGGGAAAGATATCTAGAAACCAAGGTCTAAATTGTCACTAGATGTTTTAAGTGTTTTTATTATGTTAAAATGTTTTGTCCTGAAGTCTTGCTGATGACACTATGGAAGGAGCTTTTGTACCACAATTTAGGTCTTTCATTGGTGTATTCATTTGCTTATCTATTAGAGTTCAACCCTGCCGAAACATTATCTTCTGTTCAAACATTATTTTGTTTAGCTCAATAATGATAGTTTAAGGCCTAGAGAGATGGGCCAGTTGTTAAAAACACTTGCTGGCAAGCATGAGTACTTGGGTTTGGATCCCAACACTTATGTATTAGTATGTTTACTCTAGCACAGCACAGCCTCTATTTGACTTTTACTTTGATGCCTGGAATGCTAAATAATGTTTCTCAGGTTTTTCTTCTGCTTTTGTTTTTCAGCTGGTTCTTCCTGCTTGTAACACAGATGGGCAATTCTCTGCTGGTGACCTCCCACATGCTAAGCTTTTAGATAGAGCAAAACTTGTGAGCACAATGGGAAGATTAATGCCTCTGTTATGGTCCTAGTCTTAGATAGCTGCTGCACTGCTTAGACTCAGAGAGGAATATTTCTTCTTTTACTGTCCCAGTGCTTCACAATCTCCCCATATGGAATCTACAATGCAGTATAAATCAGCCACATATCAATGGAAGTCTTAAACATGAGTGAGTTTCTTACCCTTTTATCAGCATCAAGAAACCTCCTGCACACCAGCAATTTTTCTATTCTTCCTCCAGTGGCAGATAGGGATAGGGTCAATCTAAGCTGGAAGAATAGGTTTTCTTCTAAATGGTAGAAAATTTAACTATTTAACACAATATTATACTTTCTTGGAGAAAAGAGCACTCAACAGAAAGAATATCTAATCAAATTATAGATAGCCATTACAAGATTTTTCTTTCACAAAATTTGATATAGAATACTTTATTCTTAATATTATCTTAATAAACAAATCATAACTGTGTCCATCTATGGTATATTATGTGATGTTTTTATTTCATTGTCTTAAGGGTCTAACTCATAGCTGTTTGCTGGCTTTGAACTCAATCCTTCTACCTGGAGTTGCAAGCATACATCACCAGGTCTGTCTTACACGGGGATGTTTTGATATACTTTCATAATATACAGTGACTTACTAAAGCTAAAAAAATATAACTTACCTAATTATCCTATAATTAAAAATGAACAGTTGGAGTTTACTCATTATCTTAAAATACGATAATATATTATCATTGTTTTTACTCAACTCAGTATGCCACAGATCATAAGACTTCTTATATTTCTAAACCTTTGTTCCCTTTAAATTGTTTTAATTTTTACAATTATTTAAAAAATTCCATGAAATATATTTCATCATGTTCTCTCCCCTCACTCAAGTCCTCTCACCTCCCTACCAACCCAGCCAAAACCAAAGAAGTTTGTAGTTTGTTTTGTGTAGGTCAACTACTGATAGTTGGGGAAGTTGACATAATGTGGGTTTTCTATTTCTCACCCAGCATCACCAGTATTTGCCTGCAATGAAGTAGATCAGGAACTTTCTTCTGCATTCCTTGGATATAGGTGTCATTTTTTTTTAAATCAAAAACATGGTCAAGCTCCAGATATGGAGAATTTTCTTAACATCCCCCCCCCCCTTGTAGGTATTCTTTACTTTGTATCAGAGAGAAGATCTAAGCTAGGCCATGTTTCTCAGATTATGTGTATGTGACTAAATAAGTTAGTTGGTGACCATCTTATCCACAACAAGGAAATGATAGAACACAAATGGATTTTTCTACATAATTGTCATCAAAGTTAAAACATTTCTATTCCTTGCATGTATATATGACTAGATTATTTCAAATCTCTTCTTTGATCCCAACATTTTTTGTATGTTCCAAGTTCATTTCTCCATGTTATTTTCATTTCACAGAAAAGAACTTCCATGGGGCCACAGATATCACTCAGGGGTTTGAGTGCTTGCTGTGCAGGCATGAGCACTGAAATTTGGATCTCCAGAGCCCACATTCCTGATGGGTATGTGACCAGCTAGCAATTCGAATGTTCAAAAGGCAGAAAGAACAATCTCAAGGCAAGTTGCCTAGCAAGACTAGCCATTATCAGTGATCACTAGGTAAAAGTAAGATAAAGAGAAACCTTTAAAAACTCCTAACATCAACTTTGAAGCACAAACCTAATTAGTTTTTATCGATAAAAACCAGGTTTCAGATATTGTGACAATGACCTAAAAGATTAGAGAAGAAAAGGAGATCCTCTGACAGAAAATGGGCTGAGATTCTGTCTCCACCTTCTGAGTGTTGGAATTCTTTATATTCCTGTCTCCATTTTCCAAGTGCTAAGATTAAAGGTGTGAACCACAACAGCCTGGGCTATATGGTTAACTATGGCTAACTCTACTGTCTGATCTACAGGAGAGCTTTATTTTTCAGAAACATAAATAAAATATCACACAATACACTTTGAGCCTTGAGCCTCTACACTTAGAAGTACAAATATATATACATAAAAGCACATGGGCATGCATAAATGCATACACACACAGAGAATGAGATACAAAGTCTGTCTATAATGAACTTATAAAATTTGTACACCTTCATGCTGTTTCAATTTGAATCTCACATATCTTCTGTAAACTTGTATTTTGCACAACTAGTCCCCAATTGGTCCTCAATTTGAAAGCTTTAGACCTTGAAGAAGATGGAGCCTGAATGACAGAAGTCAGTCACTCTGCATATGCATTTAAATATTCTATCAGCATCTGCTTTCAACTCCAAACATATGCTTCTTAGTCTGTTTCATGTGATCACCCATGATCCTGATACCATGGATTGAGTTTCCTCCTGACATTTCCACACCACAATAATCTGAAATTTATATGAAACCCTGCACAAAAATAAGCCTTTTCTCCTTTAGGTTGATTGTTGGCATATTTTTGGTCACAGCAATGAAAAGGAAAATAGTATACAGGTTAACATGTATTTGACATTTAATAACTTATTAAAAGTCCATTCACTTTTTTCTTTCCTGTTTGAATAATTCCTACTTCTTCCTTTTATATTATACCAAACTGAAACAATCCCACATCTTAATTTCTCTTTGGACAAAAGACTTTTTTTTCCTTTGGAATTGTTTATCTTCACTTATAAGATCAGATTGTTAAAAGACAACCTGTGGCATTGTATATTACTAATGCTTTATTTTATAATAAGGCAGGTTCAAAACACTTTATGCATTTCAATACCACAAATTAAAGCAGAAAACATAGTGATTCATCATTATCAAGCAAAATATAACCATATCTCTAAACCAGAGCTATAGATGGTAATTGACAAAACAATGAAAGTTGTTGACTGAAATGATTAGGTCTGCATAGGTGTATAACACTTTTTGACTGAGAAAAAAGTAGCCACCCCAGGCAGTAATGGAAAATGCATTCAGTCATCACAGGGTATCTGTCATGAGGAGATTAAGGATTTTTAGATGTTAATGCATTTGAAATTGAGATGTAAACCTACAGAAAAACTTTCGAGATGATATTTTCTTTTTCTCCCTTCTTACAATAGAGTACTTTTTTCTTTATAATCTTATTTAAGAAATTTTATGATGCATACCAAAGCCTCAGTTATAAAGATAAGTAAAGAAGAAAATGTGTTAAATTAAGACTAATTTTAAAAAATGAGAAACACAAATATGCTGATATTTGGCTTCAAGGAGATGAAAAATCTATTTTTATTCAATTTGACTAGCTTGAATAACATTTTTTCTACATATTTGGGAAACTAATTAATAGTTTCCCCTAAGCACAGACAGTTTTGTCTTTGTACATACGCAGTCAGCAGATCATGTTCCTAAGGAAACCTTAGCAATTTCCTCTTTGCTTGTATGAATGTCAGTTAAATATGGAAAAAAACTTTCTCTGAATTGTTCTTGAGTAGGACACATAAATTCCCAAATATAAATGCAAGAGTCTTGGTTCAAAATAGTATGTAGTAATTGAATGAAAAGAAGATAATTGTCTAAATAGAAGTGAATTATTATTTTGAGTTCTTTGCCTATGTTTAGGTGTTGAAATTTTATTTAGCATCAAAACTCAGAAGGTTTTCAAACATCCCATGTACAATCTGTTCTTAAACACTTATATTGTTTACCATGGGAAGGAAGATGACCACATTGATTAAGTTGGTCTTATCTCAGAGGGCTTTAAATATGGCTAGATTTTTTTTTTTAAAAAAATACATTTAAGTTTGTTTAAAATTGTCCTTGAGTATTGTAGGCATTAGGATTAAGTAAGAAATATTATTTATTTGTTCAGAAAGTTATACATAATACACATATTTGTCTAAGCCCACATGATTAGCAAGTCAACAACTAGAATTTAACCATATATACTCTGGCTCTGGAGACAGTTCTTTGAACAAACTAGCTCATTACCTTTATCTTCTCCTAGTGACATGCCATATGTTTACATACATAGAAAATTTACATATTCTATCTATATTAAACTATTATATCTTAAATATAGCTCTTCAGCTTTCACTATTATGAAGTATTCAGCTCTATCTTTAAAGGAAAGTCCTTGGAGATATCTATGTCAAACACTTGAAGTAGCAAATAGAAAGCAAGAGATCTCACATAAAGAGAGGTACATAGGCTTGCTTAACTGAAGATATTCCTGGCATTAGGGGAAGAACTGCTATTGGTGACAGCTGCACCTACTGATTCCTGGATGGACATCTGAATCTTAGTAGAAATAGGTTTCCAGAAAGAGAGGCATAGGATTTACGCACTCACATGTGGATTTTAGACAAAAAGTAAAGAATACCCAAGCTGCAAACCACAACCCCTGAACAACTTGGGATCAGAAGGAACTTAAAAGAGATATCCAGAGGTTTCCTTAAGAAGAGAAAATAGAGAAGATCACCTTAGCAAATTGGGATCATAATGGGATGCAACCAGAAAGAGGTTGGAACAAATCATGAGAGAAGGAGATGGTTGAGTGAGAGGAGCACCAAGAGGGGGAACAAAAAGAGATGGATCACTTGATAGAAGAAGCCAATGCGGGATTGAAAATAGACCAGGTGCTAGGTAAACCTTCAAGAACTCACAGGATGTCCCTGGCTAGATCTCCAACCAATAGTAGAAGAGGTGCCTGAACAGGACTTCCCCTATAATCAAATGAATAACCACCCTAAGTGTCATCACAGAACCTTGTGGAAGATTGTGTTGTTTCATTGTAAATAATTATCCCACCCACTGTTTTAATAAAAAGCACTGATTGGCCAAAAACACACATGAAGTGTGGGTGGGGCTACCAGGCTAAGAAAACTCTGAGAACAGGAAGCACAGAGCAGAATGCGAGAGAGAAGCCAGAAGAAGCAGAGGACAACTATGCTGCTCTGAGAAAAGGTACCAAGCCACATGGCTGAACAAAATAAGAGACATGGGTTAGTTTCAGGGTAAAGAGTTAGCAAGTTATATGCCTGGGCCATAGGTCAATCAGCCTAAAACTATCATATGAATCTGTGTGTCTCTGCAGGTCTGTGGGTTTGTGGGTCTGTGGGTCTCTGGGTCTGTGGGCCAAAACCTTGAGGCTAGGCCTGAATGTCCAGGTCAGAAACTTCCTACTAAAAATGGCAGCCCAACGTGGCAGGCAAAAATACCTACATAAAGCCATAGAAAGCTTAAAAAATGGGCTAGAGCCCAAAGCAGCCTCTGAATTGTGTCTCTCACATGAACCATGGTACAGAGATGCCCTGGTGAGGCACATGGGCTTGAGCTACATTGGTGGGCTTTTGGAGTACAGCTTAAGGTGTACAATGGCTGGTTCCTGAAGTCTCACAGGAGCCTAGTTGTAAGCAAAAAGTTGTAAATGATGTACTTAAGATTTCTGTTCATAAGGACAAAAAGGGAACAGAATCAAAGATGGCTTTCTAGTGTCAATGTTTTTATGAATCAGCTCTGTTTGCAGGAGGCAAACTGAGGCTTGGCTTTTTTAAGAGAAACTTCCTGATTCAGCCTTAGAGGCAAAATACTTGTGAGTTTTTTTAAAGAGGCCCTGCTGTCTAGTACTTAAATGGAGTAAATGAGTAGCAGATGGCAAAGCTTTACTTGGTAATTATATGGACACTAAAATTCCTAGAGTACCTGGGCTAAAAAGTTAAATTCTATGAAGCTGGAGCTGGGTGGAACTATCCACCCAACTTACCAACCTTGAATCCTGGCAAATTAAAGGTTTGTTCAGAAATAGAAAGAAATAGAAGAATCTGGGTGGAGTCAATCACCCTAGCCAAGCAAAGGTGTGGTCAGAGACACAAAAAGTTAAGAAATAAATATACAGTAAAGACAGTTTTTTTAAAAAAAAAAACAAAAAAGTCTAAGTGCTTTAGATTGTGTTGAAAATATATTTATATACATAGAGAGAGAAAACAAAAAAAGGTAGAGAAAGGCCTTAAAAAATAAATAAAGCAAAAAATAAGCCACATAAAGATGGAAAATACAAAGTGTCTGGATACTGTATGTTATTGTCTTATCTTTAAGTTTCTTGACTGAAAATGACATAGTAAAAGCTGCTAAAAACAATTGATTATAACTGCTGTTGGATTAATTCAACCTATATATTTTATAAATGAGTTGTCTTTAAAATTGAAATACAAAGATATGCTACTTTGGAGAAGAGGTTTTCCTTTTATTTTCACAGAAAATGAGAGGCTGTGGATTTATTCCTGGATAAAGAACATAAAGTTTGATAGAGGAAGACCCCCTAAAAAATCTCCAATGGAAATCGATGTACCAGATGATTCAGCATTTTAGAGCACCTCTGTTGAAGTTTCCAGAGCTCTGTATCCAGAACAATTTCAAGGAGACTGTCTGTGATGACACAGCCTTACAGACTATTCCACTAAAGACTTGTCCAGAATCCTACATTTTTCTTTGGATTTCCATGAGATTGCCAGCATCCCCATTCAGCAGGAAGTAGCCTAGAGAACGACGTCCACATTCCCAAAACATGGATTATGGATGTTTGTGTTTATTTACAGTGTTGTTTATAAGTTGTTATAGATAAGGGGGGGGAAGAATATTAGATTTGGAGTTCTTTTTTGTTTTAAGAAGAGAAAAGGGGATATGTGGGAGATTGTGTTGTTTCATTTTAAATAATTGTCCTACCCATTGGTTTAATAAAAAGCACTGATTAGACAAAAACAGACAGGAAATGTGGGTGGGGCTACCAGACTAAGAAGACTCTAGGAACAGGCAGAACAGAGCAGAATGCGAGAGAGAAGCCAGAAGAAGCAGAGGACAACTATGCTGCTCTGAGAAAAGGTACCGAGCTCCATGGCTGAACAGGATAAGAGTAATGGGTTAGATTAAGGGTAAAGAGCTAGCAAGTTATATGCCTGGGTTTTATGCCAATCAGCCAAAAACTATTGTCAACATCTGTGTGTCTCTGAGGGTCTGTGGGTCTGCATGTCTAAACCTTGAGGTTAGGCCCAAAAGTCCGGGCCAGAAACCTCATACTAAAGAACCTACATTCAACATTGGATGGAGGTGGAGGCAGAAATCCATGTCTGTGCATTAGACAGAGCTCCTGGTTCATCTGAGAGCAGGGGAAGAGAGTCTGTATGAGCAAGAGGATAGGGATTATGAGGAAAATTCCCACAGTGATGGCTGGTTTGAGTTCTGGGGAGCCCACTGAATCAAGAACAGCCATTGGGTGGTAAAGGAGCTAGGCCCTCCAAGGGTTGGCTCCTGGACATCAGCATGGGTAGTATGTTGAGCCTAGAGGGGTGGGATCAGACTCTGCTCCTGTGAACCTTGGCTGGTACCTTGGAGCCCATTCCCTACAGAGGAACACCTAACCCAGTCTTGATACTAGGATGAGGAAATTGGACTTGTCTGGAGTGGATGTGCCAGGCTTTGCTGACCCACTTGGGACTTCTTGCCCTATGGGGGAGGGAATAGGGGATCAATAGGGGAAGGCTCAAGACTGACTGCCAGGGATTGGGAGGAGAGAAATGAGGGGAGCAGGGAGATATATGGATAAAGAGACCTTTTTTAAATACAATATAAAATAAAATGAACGTACAAAAATAGAAAAAGCCCACAAGAAAGAAATTTTAACAATGAAAAGTCAGCTTTCAATGCAAATGCTATTTTATATATACACACACACACATATACACACACATATGATAAATATATATGATGAATTATCAATCAACTCATATTCTCGGACCATAAGTTGGTTTGATAGTTATGGTTCATTGTTGCAATGGTGGGGTTTTCTTGGTCCCAGGCGGCCAGAGGCCCAGACCCACAGACCTGTGTGCCAGACCCATTAGCTGCCCGTTGTGCTGATCAGGCCCCCAGAAATGACTCAGATGCTTATATTAACTTTATGTTGTTTGGCCTATGGCTCAGCACATTGCTAACTAGTTCTTACATCTTAAATCAACCCATTTCTATTAATCTGTCTGCCACATGGCACATGGCTCACCTGTGTTCCTTACATGTTGCTCCTTGGGTGGCTTGCTTGATCTGCCTCTGACTCTACCCTTCCTTTCCTACCTATTCTGATTTCTCTGTCTACCTTTTCTATGGTGCCTGTCAAGGGCCAAAAACAGCTCCTTTATTTAAAGATTAAGATTCACAGCATACAGAAAGGCATTCCCACATCAGTTCATGATCAAGGTGTGTTCTAGAAAACTTTTCTTTGACTGAAGACTCTTATTCACAGTCTCTCCTCAGACATATTGTGCATAACAGCCATATAAAGTTCATGATATATTTTGAAATGGAGTCTTCACTACCTACTTAGTAGAGAATTCCTCCATATTTTTTAATTTTAATTTCCCATAACCTGTAACATCTAAATATATCCTTGCATTAAGGTACCTTTCCTTGAGAGCTGGAGTTGTGTCTCCATAGTTAAGAGTGTTTGCCATTTAAACATGAAGATTAATTAATGAGGATTGGGATGCAGATTCCAGCACACACATAACAAACTGGCCATTCCGCTGGGGTTATGGAATGAATGAAAGTGCAGAAGAGCTGAGTACAAGTTTTCACTACTCTCTGCTTTCTAACTCTGAATGAACTGTGTTCAATCACCTCTTGCACATATCAATATTCATACTTTCCCTGTCCCCATGGAATATATCCCCCTAAGTGTAATCTCAAGTAAACCTCTCTTTCTTTGGGTTGCTTTGCTTAACTATTTTGTCACAGCAGAAAAAAAAACAATAATAATACATTTATTGAATGATTATTTTGATGAAAGAAGCATACTTCTGTAGATGTGCTGTTAGGATAGGTGACCCAGAATGGGAGTTAGCAAAGTAATTTGATGATCAAAAGATGATTATAGTAAATCCTGTTTCAGGTTGAAATTAATGTTTATCCAACACATTTGTCCTTTCATGTAAACATCTCTGTAAAAAATTGTTTTATACTAACTTAGGTCTCCAATGTTGCCACAACATTGCTGCAAAAACACTGCATACCAACTTGTGAAAATGTCACGTTCTTTATATTAAACAATCTTTATAATGACTATAAAATTGGTTTAGCAGTTAAAGAGTACTTGTTGTTTTTATGGAAGTCCAGGTTTCAATTCTCATGAACAACATAATGGTTTGCAACTTTCTATAACTCCAGCCATAGTGAATTCAAGAATTCTTCTGAACTTCTCAAGCACCAGGCACATGTACACACACAAACACACAGACAAAATGTCCATATACATAAAATAATTTAAAAAGATATATTTAAATGTATTTATGTTTAAAATGGAAAATAAATTACCAATCTTAGTTTTGTGTTGCTGTGAAGACACACCATGACCAAGACAACTTATAAAAGATAGCTTACTGGGGGATCACTTGCAATATCAGAGGATTAGTGTCCATGCTCATCATAGCAGAATATACGACAGCAGGCAGGTAGGCATGTCTCTAGAACAGTAGTTAAGAGACTACATACTGATCCACAAGTGAGAGGCACAGATAGCTAACTGGAGATGGAGTGAGCTTTTGAATCATCAAAACTAAATTCCAGTCACAAACCTTTCCAATAAGCTCATACCTCTTAGTCTTTTCCAAATAGTTCCACCAACTGGCAACCAAGAATTCAAACATATAATCCAATGGGAACCATCTTCATTCAAACTATCCCAGCCTCTTTATGATATGCTATAAGATAAATTTATAAGTACACTGTGAGTTATTCATGCTTTGAAACCATTAATACATATGAATAATGTAAAAATATTTAGCTTTCAAATTCATGGTTCAAATTTTAGGAGCTAGAGATATGACTCACTGGTTAAGCTCATGTATTGCTCTTTTTGAGGACCTGTGTTCATTTCCTAGCCTACACATCAGGTAACTCACAATCACTTGTAACTATAGCTTGAGGGACTTCTGTAGACACCTATATTCATGTGATCATAAAGATATACAGAAACATATATATATATATATATAATTTAAAACAAAAATAAAATGAATCTTTGATTAGGACCAGTATGAAAACTCTGTTTTCTAGATTAGAAATAAAAATGTGAATTTATATATAGCTGATGGTTCTTTTGTAACTTCACCATCTGCAATTACAACACTAATTTGATTTGTAAAGGAACAAATACAGTAGCTAAAAATCCAAGTCTACATGCCCCTTATGTGAAAACACAACTTTATTTTGATTATTTACATATTTTGTTTGTTTTTACATGGCAATCTAAATCTATCTGAACACTTCATAGTTCTGCTTTTCCTTTCAGGGTTTAATTCAGTCACATTTTTAAGGAAATTCTATTCTGCCAAAAAAACAAGGACATTTCCTTGAATAATAGATACATGATGACAACTCCCCACAGTTTTCATCTGTTGACTAATTCCCATGTTACATAATCATAACTCTCATTTAGTTTTAAGCTTTTTCTTTCTATGCCATTTGTGTATTACAGAACTGATATTTTGTTCTTTTCTAACACCTAATGATATTATACTATAATTCTATGTCAGTCCCATTTTCCTCACATATATATCCATTATAGATTTATGTATCTCTTTGTAGTGCTACTTTAATTCTAGAGCCTCATAAGAAAGCGATTTCCATGTCCCTGAGTTCCTGGAATACAAAAACTATTTAATTTTTTCTATTACCACTTTTAAAGTGATGCTAATCTTTGAGGCAGTACAAAATGTGCAGAGTCAAGGAATCCCTAACTGAATGTGTAAAGAGAAGATGATGTCCTGGCTGAATGTGTATCATTGGTGTGGATAAAGGCATGTCATCGATCAAGGCACATATGGGCTCGGTCTAGAAGGGGAAAGACTTCCACTGTCCAAATATAAATGTTTATAATCAATGTGTGCAGAAATAGCAACTGCAGTTTTATCTTCTTAGATGTTTCCTATCTGAGAAAGCAAGACTTCAGAAACTTCCTATTGAAACTAGCTAACTCCTCCCCAATATGGTTTACGTATAAAACATGCTTAGGTTTTGAATTATTCATTTACTCTTTAAGGATCTCTATAATCATCATAAAGTTGATTTAAAGGTTGATTTCTTGCGCTTCATCTGTGTTGGAATATTATATATGTGGTGGTACTTACTGTAGCTCCATCAGAATACACACAGCTAACCTGATTCCAGATTTTCTGCATGGGCATCTGTGTCTGTCTGTTATTCATTACTTTACTGCCCCAGTCAAGTTTCCAGACTCAATCTAAGAGGGTTCCATTAAACCAATTAGTCAACTCTTTCCCTAGAGGTGTCCCACAATCCCACCAAAAATATATCTTTTTTAGTTTTGAGGCCAAAATAATTGTTTTTCCAAGTTTTCCTCAGCTCTATTCTTATTAAGAATTGCTTGGATTGCTGGCTGTAATAGGGATCTTTAACAAAGAAAAATGTTAATGCATTAAGGAGTGGTAGTATCATCATAGCCTTGTACACAGAGCCCACGCCTGTATCCAGAACACAATGTAAGACCCCTGTTTGCAGACCATCAACACTTCTTCACAGACCACCCAGCCTTCCATCAACAGGTCCTCTCCCCTCATCACCATATCCTGGCCCACAACTCCAGCAGAAGATTCCTGATCTACAAAAGGCCATTAAAGTTCTCAGAACCCTAGAACCTAACAGGCAAGACTGGCATTTAGAACCCCAGAGGTCACAAAGACCACCAGAACCCCAGTAGAAGCATCCTAAAGATTCAGAGGGCTTAACCAGCTACCAGAAACTCAAGTCACACAGACAAGCAGACCAGAGAGGAAACAGAAACCAATAGAAAAAACACCAACCAAATGAAGACAAACTCAGAAGTCAGCAACTAAATCTATAATAACTCCTAATCCAGATGCCCAGAGGTCAGCACAACATTACTGTCAACAACAGCCAGGTCAAGATGTCACCACCAGAGCCCAGCTATCCTACTATACAGCAAGCCCTGAATATTCCAACACAGATGAAGCTCAAGAAATCAACCTTTAAATCAACTTTATGATGATAATAGAGATCCTTAAAGAGTAAATGAATAAATTCTTTTTAAAAAGCCAGCAAAATACAAACAGTAAGAAGAAATGAATAAATTCCTTAAATAAAGCCAAGAAAAAGCAAACATGTGAAAGAAATAAATAAAACTGTTCAAGACCTGAAGATGGAAATAGAAGCAATAATCAAAACACAAACAGGAAATTATGGAGACAGAAAATCTAGGTAAGGGAATAGGAATTGTGGATGCAAGCATCACCAACACAATACAATAGATGGAAGAGTAAATCATACGCATTGAAAATACAGTAGAAGAAACTGATATCTGGTCCAAATAAAATGTTAAATTCTTGTCCAAACACATCCAGGAAATCTGGGACACTATGAAAAAACCAAACATAATAAAAATAGGAATAGAGGACAAAGAATTCCAGCTCGAAGGCCCAAAATATATTTTTAACAAAATCATAGAAGATATTTTAAGGAAAATACTACTAAAGCTTAAATCATACATCAACTCTCAGACATTGGTATGGGAGACTTCAATATCCCACTCTCACCAATGGACAGATTCATTCAGACAAAAAAACTGAACAGAGAAATACTGGACCTAGCAGATATTAAGAACAAAATGAACCTAACAGATATCTACAGAATATTTCATCCAAAAACAACAAAAAATCTCCTCTTCTCAGTACGTCATGGAAACTTCTCTAAAATTAACCACATACCCAGTCATAAAGCAAGTCTTAATAGATTTTAAAAAATGGAACAAGACCCTGTATGTTAACAGATTGTCATGGATCAAAGTTGGAGTTCAGCAATAACACAAATTAAAGAAATCTTATAAACTCATGGAAATTGAGCAACTCTCAACTGAATTACCATTGATTTATGGCAGAAATAAGAAAAAAATTAAATGCTTCCTAGAATTCAATTAAAATGAATGTACCTCATATCCAAATTTATGGGACTTAGTTGTGCTAAGTTTAAATCTTACAGTACTAAGTGCCTACATAAAGAAATTGGAGAGATCTCATACTAGCAATTTAGTAACACACATATACGCTCTAGAACAAAAAGAAGCATGCTTATCCAGGAAGAGTAGAAGGCAGGAGATTAACTGAGTACTGAAATAGATAAAATAAAAACAAAGATAACAATACAAAGAGTCAGTTAAACAAAGATTTTGGTTCTTTGAGAAAATCAACAATATAGAGAAACCTTTACTCAAGCTAATTAAAAGACACAGAAAGAGCATCCAAACTAACAAAATGAGAAATGAAAAGGGGGACACAAAAACAGACACCAAGGAAATCCAAAAGAATCATATGATTAAACTTCAAAAACCTTTACTCTATCAAACTGGAAAATCTAAAAGAAATGAATAATTATTTTTGATAATGGCACTTACTGAAGTTAAATCATGATTATGTAAACAATTAAAAAAGACCTATAAACCCTTAGGAAATACAAAGTCATTAAAAGTCTCTCAACAAAAGAAAGTACAGGGCCAGATGGTTTTAATGTAGAATTATATCAAACATACAAAGAAGAGCTAATGAAAATACTCCTCAAATTATTCCACAAGATAGAAACAGAAGGAATGTTGTCAAATTTATTTTATAAGATCACAGTCATCCTGATACCCAAACCATACATAGATTAAACAAAGAAACTCACAGACCATTTTCACTCATGAACATGAAATATAAATATACTAAATAAAATATTCACCAGTCAATTCCAAAAACTTATCAAGAAAGATCACCAGGATCAAGTAGGCTTCATCCAAGAAATGCAGGGATAGTTCAACATACAAAAATAAGTCAATGTAATTCACTATATAAACAAACTGAAAAGAAATAAACCCTACATAATCATCTCATCAGATGCTGAAATAGCCTTTGACAAAATTCAGCATCCCTTCATGATAAAAGTATTGGAGAGATTAGGGATACAAGGGACATGCCTAAACATAATAAAGACAATTTACACTAAACTGATAACCAACAGGAAATTAAACTGAGAGAAATTCAAAGCAACTCCACTAAGTTCTAGCAGGAACAATAAGACAACTGTGGGAGATTGAGGGGATACATTGGAAAGAAAGAATTTGAACCATTGTGATTTGCCATTACTATGATGGTATATACATAAGCAACCCTCAAATTTCTACTAGGAAACTTCTACAGCTGATACATGAATACTTTCATCAAAGAGGTTAGATACAAGAATTACTCAAAGAAATCAGTAGCTTTCCTACATAAAAATGACAAATAGACTGAGAAACAAATCATGTAAATAACACCCTTCATAATATCCACAAAATATCTTGGGTTAGCTCTAATCAAGCAAGTGAAAGACTTGTATGACATAAACTTCAAGTCTTTGAAAAAAGAGATTGAGGAAGATATCAGAAATTTGAAATTGTTCCCAAGCTCATGGATTGGTAGAAAAAAATGGCCATCTTACCATGAACAATCTACATATTCAATGCAATCTACATCAAAATTCAGATATAATTCTTTATAGAGTTTGAAAGGACAATACTCAACTTCTTATGGAAAAAGAAAGAAACAAACAAAAACAGGACAGCTAAAATAATTCTTTACAATAAGAGAACTTCAAGAGTTATCATTCCTGATTTTAAGGTGTACTACAGAGCTACAGTAATAAAAACCACATGATATTGGCATTAAAAATAGGTTGACCAATATAATCAAATCAGACCCACATGTAACTCTACTTCAAGACTCAGATTTACTACTCTTGGGTATGTACCCAAAGGATATTCTGTTCTTCAGGGACACATGCTTAGCTCTATTCAAAACAGATTTATTCATAATATCCAGAAACTTGAAATAGCTAGATGTCTCTCAACTAAATAATTGATAAGAAAAATATAATTCATTTATACAGTGGAGTATCACTTAACTGTTAAAAACAATGACCTCATGAAATTTGCAGGCAAATGGATGGAACTAGAGAAGATCATTGTGATTGAGGTAACACAAGGCAAGAAAGACAAACATGGTATGTATTCACTTATAAATGGATATTAGCTGTTAAGTAGAGAATAACCATGCTACAATCCAAAGACCCAGAAAGGCTAGGTAAAAAAGGAGGGACACATAATCTCTTTTTGAAGGAGTAATACAATATATTTTGTTGGTGGACTGGGAGTTGATGGGCATGGAAACGAGGGATCAGGTGGTAGAGTGAGAGAGATGAAGGTGTATAGTACTGGGAAAGACAACTAGAATTAGGGAGCATTATGGAGGCAATGTAGAATAATGGACTGTAAACTCCCTGGAATCTACAAGAGTGACCTTAGCAAAGTATCCTAGTGATGGGTGATATGAAGCCTGAACTGGCCATCTTCTATAACTAGGCTCTTACTAGTGAAACTGGGACATCAACCTAGCCACAAAACCTTCAGCCTGCAAGATGTGCTGGAACAATTGTGGTGCAGAACTTGGGGAAATTATCAACCAATGACTGTTCCAAATTGAGGCCCACCAGGGAGAGGGGATCCATTGCCTGACACTGGATTACCAAGAACCAGAGGCAACACAGCCCAGAGATCCAGAATAGAAACAAACATACCAGAAAATGGGCCAGTAAAATGATATCTAATGATATTCTGCCTTGCCCAATTGTCACCAGAGAGAAAACATCCAGCAACCACTGGGAACAGAAGCAGAGATCTCCACTCAAACATGAGGCAAAGTCAGATGAATCTCACAGAAGACTATAGTAAGAACTGTAGGAACAAGAAGTTCTGAGGAGACCACAAGAATAGGGGCCACAGAATCAACTGAGCAGGGCTCATAGGGGCTTACAGAAACTGAAATGGCAAATATAAATCCTGTATGAGTCTGAGCTAGGATCTTATATTTATGTAGCTTGATGTTCTTGTAGGCTCCTAACAATGACAGTATGTCTGGGGGTGCGTATTACTCTTTTGCCAGCAGTTGGGACCCTTACTGACCACATCGAGCCATTACGTGAGTATTTTATATCTTGTTAGGCCATGTTCTGTGGATATCCATGGAAGGCCTGCTCCTTTCCTTCCTTCCTTCCTTCCTTCCTTCCTTCCTTCCTTCCTTCCTTCCTTCCTTCCTTCCTTCCTTCCTTCCTTCCTTCCTTCCCTCCCTCCCTCCCTCCCTCCCTCCCTTCTTCCTTCCTTCCTTCCTTCCTTCCTTCCTTTCTTTCTTTCTTTCTTTCTCTCTTTCTTTCTCTCTCCTCACTCTTTCTTTTGAAGAGAAACAGAGGAGGAGTTGATCTGGGCTGAGGGGAGATGGAGGAAGAGGCTGGGAGGTAGGAAAAACTTTGGGATATAATATATGAGAGAAAAATAAAAGTTTAAATAATGCAAAGACATTTTTTTAAAATAAGAAAATATTTGAATCATATAACAGTGAAAGGTAACACTATTTACTAAGATTTGTGAGACTTCACTCTTACCCACATAGGTTCATGTTTCTTATATGTTTTATCTTCTTTTGACCAATGTGTTCTGTAGTTCCTTCCTGTGAAGTAAATTCCTTTTTCTGGTAAGGCAGCTCTTTAGACAGAGTATTCAAAGATAGGTGAAATATTAAATCCTGCAGAGTTGCTTGTCAAGAACAGGAAGTGAATAATTCAAAAGCATCAGGAAGTCCCTGAAATTGGCCAGATATGCTAAGGTCTTTCCTCTCAAAGCATATATAAGAGGTAAAATTTCTAAGAGACAGTGACAGACAAGACAAGCTGGATAGAAGGAGGAGAGACCTTTTAAGCTATCTGTAAGAAGTTTGGACCAACTAAGCCACCTGGAGAAGATAAGCCAATCAGATAAACTGCCTTCAGGATTTACATTGTGTTTCATATTTCCAGTTTTTGTATCAGCCACCCATGCTGCAGTAGGCTTTTGGTGATGTAACTGTCTTTGAGTCATTTTTGTTTCTGTAAATAACCTCTCATCCATATAACCAATAAGCATCCTCTATAAATCTCATTGATTTGCAAAGTTGGGTTTTGGTAGTATCCTTATTTTGGTCTGACTTGTTATCAGTTTTGTTATCAGTTTCTTATCTTGGGTGAGTAGATATTTGTTCCCATCTTGCAAAGAACAAGTGTCACACAATAGAAAAAAGACCATAAAATGAATGTCAAGTATTTATTGCATTTACATAAATTATTCACAGGAGCCATTAAAGCAGTTGTGTCACTGAAAGGCCCATCTCAGTGTGGGTGACAGCACACTGAGAAATATCAACAGGTTACATTTTTTTTTCTTGGTGACTTTTTAAAAATGTAACCCACGAGCTCTCTGAATATCTTTCAGGCAGTTTAAAAGTTGAGAATGTCTCCTTTCAGCAGTCTTCCTGATTAGAGTACCCTCACTAAATAGTATCTATAAAGCTGGGAATGGAGCGTTCCAGCCACATTTCTGGGTATGTGAACTTTTATTTGCCTCTTGAGTCTCAGTACCCTCACCCTCACTCGTGGAGAGACTGACTGAATTCTGATGAAATTGGTGAACAATAGGGAGCTATACAAAAATACTTGCAGTTAAATAATTCATATTTATAGTGACACATTGTTTTCTATTGATGTGTGACTTAAAAGAAAATGCACCAGAGGAGCTGCCAGTAATTTGTCACAAATTCTACCACCTACTCTGAATTTTGCAATTATGTTCATATTCACCATGTTTACAAACTCAAATGATTCAATCTGCGTGGATAATTGCTTTGTTGTGGTGGTCAGGGATAGAACTCATACCTTAGATATACCTGTAATTGCACTAACTCTCCTCTTAATATAGACACTCCAAAAGAATTTTGTTTTGGTAATTTTCTCTAGCAAAATTTGGAGGAAAATAAGCATTATGCCATTGAAATTGGATAAGAGGATCAAAGAACGCTTGTGGCTGAAATCTTAAGGGGGCAAAGTCAAGTTCATAAATTCTGTCTTTATAGATTTACTAATTGTAAGAGATCAGCTAAATGACACTTCACCTCATGAGTCAAACACACAATGTTAATGGTAATGCAACATTTAACAGAAGATGATAAGAAGGATTAGGTCCTCATATAAAGTAGGCTGAAGATTTTTATATTACTTTGTATATGCACAATGTTACAGAATAAAATGTAGCTAAAAAGTATTAGAATAAAGTATTAGGATATAGATTTTATAGGTTTAAATGTAATGTATAGGTTTGTGTAAAATGTAAGGAATCAAGTATATTCCTATTGTATTAATTATATTCAGTTCCATTGTGACATTGGTGTTAGTGTTGTCAGAGCAGCTTAAAAATAAGATTTAGCTGTTATGAATCTGCTTCCTTCAGATTGAGAGAACTCTACTAGAGGTCCTATTTAGGAATATATTATAATTGTTTTGATAACCCACTGATTAGTTTTTGATACATAAATTTAGAGAAAGTCTGAAATACAACCTATAATAAAAACACTTTTAGGAAAAGAAGAAAAACACATTCTTAAATGCAACCTAAAATAAGGATACATTTAGGAGAAGAAAGACAATATAGAAGTTGAAATTATACTCTGTTTGGGGAACACAGTGATTCAATATTAGTAATTTTGTGTGATTTGAATTCTTTTAAATTGTACTTCAGTGAATTAAAGTAAAAATAGTTTATATTTGATTTGTTAAATGAAAGAATGTCTTGTTGATTACTTTCTCATCCCTTGTGTAGTTTATTTTTATTGATACACAATCTAATATCTCCTAGTGATGAAGATGATAACTAGTTTAAAAGAAAAATAAATATCATTAGTAGCATATAGTGTGAATTCATTCTAAATTGCTACACAGAAGCAATTAAACAAAGCCTCCCTCTTGCATTCTTTATATCCAATGCACTTAAAATAGTTTCTTTTAACATATCCTGCACAGTTTGATACTATTCAATCTACTTCCTGAACTGTAAAGCAGATTTTACTCTACCATGAAGAAAAATCAAATGTAAGAAGACAATTTGAAATACAACCTGATACTAAAGAGGCTTGAAACTCTCATCAAATCCTTGACTTTCTTTTTATAAGAGACTAGGACTTAACCGGAGGTCATTTTGCTTCCAGGGAAATATCCCAAAGTTATCAAATTGAGATGGCCTATTGTCTTCTACTGGTAGCTAGAGAACAGGGATGGTACTAATGATATGCCATCCATAGGACAAAATCTTTCCTAACTTTCTATTCCCTTCTTTTTGCCTTCACCAACAAATAATTATCTGACTTAAATATTAGTAATGAGCTAAAGAGATGGCTCCGTGCATAAAATTCTTGCTGTTGTAAGTACGACAATCTGAATTTGAGTTCCCAGTGAATTTTAGTTCCCAAAGCACACATAAAGCTAAGCATGGTAGCACAAATGTGTTAATGGCAGTCATCCTATGGTGATACATGAGGCAGAGACAAGAGTATTCCTATAAGTTTATAAACCAGCAAGTCTGGCACATGCAGCAGCCAACAACAACAAGAACAAAAGCCTTGAGTCAAGTAAAACAAATTGAAAGGTGTATCTGACACCAAGGATTCCTCTAACTTTTAAATCCCTGCCATAGCACACACCCACATTCACATGCATTAACCATGTACATACAAATATATACACATATCATAATACAAACACAAAATTTTAAATGCACAAAATAATAATGCATTTTGAATATTTTTGTTTTGTTTTCTTTTTTTCTTAAAACATTTTATATTTGACCATTTTCCTTCCCCAAAGTCTACAAAGATACAACCCAACTAACTGTATTCTCTCTCTTGAGTTGTCTCTTTCAATCTCTCTCTAACAAAACTAAAATAAAAATGAAACAAATAAATAATAACACAAAAAACTAAAAAGCAAGTAGGCAAAAGAGCAATAAGATAAAAAATAAAGAAAAAATTCATTTTGTGTTAGCCAACTACTCCTGGGCATGATACCAGTCCTGAAGTGTGTTTAATATACCCAGTGACATGCTCCATTAGAGAAAACTGATTTTTATCCATTGCAAATAGCTTCTTGGTTAGGGATGGTACACCATGCTGATGTTCTCCTTTCAGTGCTAGCACCACATCTGTCTTCAACTTGTGCAGGTAGATCTTGTGCATGTTACCAGTCTCTGTGAGTCCATAGATACATTGGTCCTAGAAGGCACTATTTCTTTGGGGTCATCTTTCCTTTTAAACTCTACCTCCTCTTCTACATAGATCCCTGAGAAAAAGTGAAAACTGAGTACTTCTAAGTTCCTACATAGTCTGCACATTGTCCAGGTGTGGGTCCAAGAATAAGGTTCTCTGTTGTGGGTTAGTAAGGCAGTAATATGGAGGTATAGCAGAATGTCATTAAGAGTCATTTTATCGCTATATTCATTTAGCAGAAAAATAGCATGAGATTTCCCCCTAGCCTCATGACCTATTTTGTCTTGGTTTAGTAGTTTAGTAGTATCAAGTATGGGTTTCATTTCATGAAGTATGTGTTACAGTGAGGTTTCTTGCCCCATCTGGCCAGAGGTCCAGGCCCACAGATCTGCCATCACAGAGTGCATAGCTCCCTGCTGCTGCTTAGCCACCCCCCCCAAATGACTCAGATGCTTATATTAACTTCATGCTGTTTGGCCTATGGCTTAGTCATGTTGCTAGTTAGGTCCTTCATCTTAACTCAGTCAATCTCATTAATCTGTTCTGCCACATGGACTGTGGTCCACCTATGTTTCTTACATGTTTCTTCTTTGGGCATCTGGCTTGATCTGTCTCTGACTCCACCCTCCTTCTCATACCTATGCTCCTGTCTCTGGCTATGGTGTTTGCCAAGGGTCAAAACAGCTCCTTTAAGTAAAGATTGATATTCACAGAGTACAGAAAGACATTCCCACATCACCTCCCCATTTCTGTGTAACCAAAAAGGAAGGTTTCAATTTCAACATAGCAAAATTACATATTCAAAACAGCTATCATGCAAGAATTATAGTTACAGTAACTAATCTATTTGTATTTAACAAAATTAAAGAAAATATTCTATTATCTACCTTATCCTTGTAAATCTAAAGTTTCATATCAAAGATATCTTTTAAAATAACTAAGAAAAACTATACCTATAACTATCTAATCTGCAACTACATTAAAGACCACAGAAAGATATAATATTACCTGAGTAAACAGGAAGTACAAGAAACTTCCAAAATCTAGGAATGATGGAGATGACACCTATCTGACTAGATAGTCACCCAAAGTTCCTTTATAAAGTTGGGGTATCAATCTTCAGCCTATAGCCCCAGAGTCTCTAGCGTACTTTTCAGTGAAGCAGGAAATCTGAAAGAATGCTCTGCTAATTCTGGCATAGTTCATTAGTTGCTTCTCTTGTGTCCTGAAGAATGTCTAGTAGCTTTCTCTGCAAAGCAGAAACCTGAATGACCATCTTGGTTTGTTCAGAGGTCACCTTCCTATGGAAACTGCATGTCCAGTTTAAACAGCATGTTATCAAGCAGTCAATATAAGAACAGGTTTTTGTCCAGTGGCTAACCATTGCCACAAAGAAAGTAAACTCCATATGGAGTTTCTTCAATGTCCATTTTTCTCTTGAAGTAGATTGGTACTGTGATGTGGGAATGCTTTTATGTATGCTGTGAATCTCAATCTTTAAATAAAGGAGCTGTTTTGGGCCATGGTGGGCACCATAGAATAAGTAGGAGGAGAAATCAGAGCTTAGGTAGGAGAAGCAGGGTGGAGTCAGAAAGATTGAGCTGAAGCCGCCCAAGGAGCAACATGTAAGGAGGAACGGGTGAGCCACGGGCCACGTGGCAGACAGATTAATAGAAATGGGTTGATTTAAGATGTAAGAGCTAGCTAGCAATGTGCCTGAGTCATAGGCCAAACAGCATAAAGTTAATGTAAGCGTCTGAGTCGTTTCTGGGGACCCGGGCGGCTGGGCGGCTAAGCGGTCTTGGGCAGCAGGTCTGTGGGTCTCTGGACCTCTGGCACCTGGGACCCGAAAACCCCACTACTACGGCAGGTCTGTGGGTCTCAGATCTCTGGCCGCCCAGGACCCGAGAACCCACAGGTCTGTGGGTCTCCTGATGTCTGGTGTCCGGGACCCGAGAAACCCCACTACTACAGATGGCGCATCCAACATGGGGCGATTATCCACTTAAAGCCTGAGAAAGATTAAAAAGAGTTCTAGATCGCAGAAACTGAGCAAAGGCAGCTTCCAAATTGTGTATACGAAGCAGGTCATTGTACAAACAAAGCGTGGCATCTGGGTCACATTCAAAATGGCGCCAGCGGCGGGCTGGCGGCAGGCAGTGTAAGCTGCAGCTGCAATCAGTCTCACAGAAGACTCAGTAGCATGTGATCGATTTTAGATTTCTGCCTATTTTGAACAAAAAAGAAACAAAGACGGTTTCTTAGTAGCAATATTTTCCGGGGTGTGCTCTGTTTACTGGCCACGAATAAATACACGGTCCATTTGAGAGAACTTAGTGATTCAGCCTAATTTGCAAAAACTGTGCTTCTTTTTAGAGAATGTATTTTAAAAGCTCGTAAGGTTAGAAGATGATTAAGGATTCACAATAAAACAGATTCAGATAAAAAGAAAAACCTGTAAACGGGTTACAATGTTTGTAAAAGGTACATAGGCTTCAGAGAGAAAAGAAAGAGGTTAGAAAAAGTTTTTAAAGCGAGAAATAGAATAATAAAAATATAATAAGCCACATAAAGATGGAAAATAGACACAAAATCTGGATTTTTGTTGTTATTGTGTTTTCTTTTAATTTTTTAACTGTTAATGAGCTAACTGCAGAAAGACAATGGATTGCAAATACAAAGGCTACTAAGTTAAACAAGAATGTATTTTTTAAAGGTATTTTGATTTCAAAATTTGTGTCTAAGGATTTATTGCTTCGGAAGAGTTCTGCTTTTGTTTCCACAGAAGATGAGAACCTGTGGATTGCTTCCAGGCAAATATGGTTTCATCAACCAAGACCCCTGAAAAAACCTGATGGAAAGAGATGGCCATATCAGCTTCAGGGCTGCAGACTGATTCAGCCTCAACAACCATGAGATTTTCAATGCCCCATAATCAGCAGGAAGTAGTAATAGAAAAACAACGCCCAAATTCCCCAAATATTGTTTCTAGATGTTTGTTTTCATTATAAATGGTTAATGTCATAGTTAATCTCTTTCTAAGAAGAAAAAGGGGATATGGTATATAAATGATTTTTTTAAAAATTAGATTATTGAATTTACTTAGATCAGAAAATCAGCTGTTAATCTCAAAATGCTTTACATTGGTATAGATTTTGGTTTACTGATACAAATTTAAGGTTAATTTTGTTATGCTGTATGTGTTTTTCTATTCTTCTTTAAGGTATGATGTTCATGTAACTGTTTTAAAATTGTAGTGTATAATTAAGAAATGAAGGTTAATAGTCACTTTTGATAATCAAACTTATAGTTAGGTTAGTTAGGATTTTTAGGTATACAAAGATATATTTCAATTAGATAGGTAATCTTCAAATACTTCTAAGACCTACAGAGTATGGCATTTAAAATGTTTTAAGAGCTTAGACTTTTCTGGACAGTGAGACAGGTCTGCTCCTGGCAGCACTAATTTACTTCAACAGGAAAATGGGCATCGAAGAAACTGCATATAGAGTCTACTCTATTTGTGGTAATGGTAAGCCACTAGAGAAGAACCTGTTCTTATATTGACTGCTTGACAGTATGCTGTTTAAACTGGACATGCATGTTCCATAAGAAGATGACCTCTGACTTTGGCAGAACAAGCCTAGATGGTCATTCAGGTTCCTGCTTTGCAGGGAAAACTGTCAGACATTCTTCAGGACTCGAGTAGAAGCAACTGATGAACTGTGCCAGAATGGGCAGAGCAGATTTCCTGCTTCACTGAAATGAAAAGAGACTTTGGGCCTGTAGGCTGAAGATGGATGCCCCAACTTTATAAAGGAACTTTGGGTGACTGTCCAGGCAGATAGGTGTCATCTCTGTCCTTTCTAGCTTTTAAAAGTCGCTTGCACTTCTGGTTTACTTGGGTAAATATGTCCTTCTGTGGTCTTTGATGTAGTTGAAGATTAGATAGTTATATGTACAGTTTTTCTTAGTCATTTGAAAGGTATATTAGATATGAAACTTTAGATTCATAAAGATAAGGTAGATGATAGAATATTTTCTTTAATTTTGCTAAATACAAATAGACTAGATATTATAACTGTAATTCTTGCTTGATAGCTATTTTGTTATATGTAGTTTTGCTATGTTAAAATTGAAACCTTCCTTTTTGATTAGAGAGAAAGGGGGAAGTGATGTGGGAATGCTTTTATGTATGCTGTGAATCTCAATCTTTAAATAAAGGAGCTGTTTTGGGCCATGGTGGGCACCATAGAATAAGTAGGAGGAGAAATCAGAGCTTAGGTAGGAGAAGCAGGGTGGAGTCAGAAAGATTGAGCTGAAGCCGCCCAAGGAGCAACACGTAAGGAACACAGGTGAGCCACGGGCCACGTGGCAGACAGATTAATAGAAATGGGTTGATTTAAGATGTAAGAGCTAGCTAGCAATGTGCCTGAGTCATAGGCCAAACAGCATAAAGTTAATGTAAGCGTCTGAGTCGTTTCTGGGGACCCGGGCGGCTGGGCGGCTAAGCGGTCTTGGGCAGCAGGTCTGTGGGTCTCTGGACCTCTGGCACCTGGGACCCGAAAACCCCACTACTACGGCAGGTCTGTGGGTCTCGGATCTCTGGCCGCCCAGGACCCGAGAACCCACAGGTCTGTGGGTCTCCTGACCTCTGGCGTCCGGGACCCGAGAAACCCCACTACTACAGTACTGCCTGTTTCACTGTCCAGAAAATTCTAGTTCTAAAATTTAAATGTCATATTCTGTAGGTCTTAGAAGTGTTTGAAGATTACCTATCTAATTGAAATATATCTTTGTATACCTAAAAATCTAACTAACATGACTATAAATTTGGTTATCATAGGCAACTATTAATCTGTATTTCTTCATTATACATTACAATTTTTAAATGAGTTACATAAACATCATACCTTAAACAAGAGTAGAAAATACATAAATCATAGCAAAATTAACATTAAATTTGTATCAATAAAGCAAAAAAATCCATGCCAATGTAAAATATTTTGAGATTAACAGCTGAAATTTTGATTAAAATAAATTCAATAATCTAACTTTTCTAAATCACTCATATATCATATCCCCTTTTTCTTCTTAGAAATGGATTAACTATGACCATTAACCATCTATAATGAAAACAAACATTTATAAACAATATTTTGGTAATTTGGGCAATTTTTCCATTACTATTTCCTGCTAGTTAAGGGTTTTTGGCAGAGTCCTAAGGCTGGATCATCTTAGTCTGTAGCCTTCCCATCAGAGAATTTTCAGGTGGTCATGGTTGGTGAAACATAGTTGCCTGGAAGCAATCCACATGTTCTTATCTTCTGTGGAAACAAAAGCAGAACCTCTCTTCCAAAGTAATATATTCTTAGACACAAATTTCAAAGTCAAGATACCTTTAAGATACATATTCTAGTTTAACTCATCAGCCTTATTAATCAATTGTCTTTCTGCAATTAGCTCATTAACAGTTAAGAATTAAAATAAAACACAATAATAACCATAATCCAGACTCTGTGTCTATTTTCCTTTTTTATATAGATTATCATATTTTTATACTCTATTTCTCTTTTTAGGGACTTCCTCTACCCTTTATTTTCTCTCTGAAGCCTATATACATTTTACACACATTGTAACTGTTTACAGGGTATTTTTCCAACTGAATATGTTTTATTTTCTAACCAGAAGAGCTTTTAAAATGCTAGACTGTGCAGTACTGCTTTGCCTGCTGATTCTGCTCCCTCAGCAACTTTTCAACATGGCAGATGTGCCAGAGCCACTTGCACCTTCCCAATTCTAGGAAGCAATATTAAATATCATGAAATATTTTACCACCACAACTCTGGGGAATCTTAGAGTCCAGATTATCATCAAGTACAGTACCACTGCCACTGCTCACTCCATTTAAGAGTAAGAGCCACATAGTTTTGCTGGTAAAACTGAGTCAAGAAGTTTCTCTTAAAGGGGCAGTGTCTCTGTTTGCTACCAGCAAAGAGCAGACCTAAGAAAATGCTGCTGCCAAAAAGCTGTTTTTGACTCTGTTCCCCTTTTCTTCAATATAAATGGAAACCTTAAATTAATCACATGCTATTGAGTATTCTGTTGGACTTCAGGAACTGGCTTTGTTCCAGCTTACATTCCCTTTAGTGAATCCATGACATTTTGTCTGTGACCTGGATGCCACCCTATCTCTATACAAAGACCCCTTTCCAAAACACAATTTGAATGCTGCTTTGGGCTCCATTTTTATGCTCTAAAACACCGTTTAAGCTTTCTCAGGCTTTATGTGGGTGTTTGCTCCACGATGAGTGCCATCTGTTGCAATGGAGTTTCTGACCCCAACCGGTCAGAGGTCCAGGCCCATGGATCTGACATCCCCGGAGTGTCTAGCCACCTGCTGCTGCTTAGGTCCCCCAAATGACTCAGGTACTTATATTAACTTCATTCTGTTTGGCCTATGGCCCAGGCACATTGTTGGCTAGCTCGTTCATCTTAACTCAACCCATTCTCATTAATCTGTCCTGCCACATGGACTATGGTTCACCTGTGTTCCTTACATGTTTTTTCTTTGGGCATCTGGCTTGACCTGTCTCTGACTCCACCCTCCTCATATTTATACTCCTGTCTCTGGCTATGGGATTCACCAAGGGTCAAAACAGCTCCTTTATTTAAAGATTGATATCCACGGCATACAGAAAGACATTTCCACTTCAAGTAGGCCTTAAATACAAATTTTTAAAAGTGGTTGGTTATACCTATAAAATTTGTGCCTCTATTGCACCATTATATATTACAGGTAGATTTCTGTTGTAGGTCACAGAATTTAGACCTGACAAAGATTATAACCAAATTGAATACTATCAATATAGTACAATATAATTCTCCTCCCTGATTTATCTTAATTTCTTTGTTCAAGAAAGATGAAAGCAAGCAGCTTAAAGTTTTAGATTTCATTTTTTTAACTTATGCTAAATAAAAATTTTGCAAGTAATTGTTCTGTCCTTTCCCCAAAATTATAATCCACTAATCTTATCCCCAGCTTTGCATCAGACCATCTGCTTTAGTATCCCCTTACTCTCTGCTCCCATTTTTAGTGAAGAATTGCCTTCCTCTACCACCATATTCCTTTGTCTCAGCCTCCAACTATTGCAAGCACTCCATGAAATCCACTGACCAAGATAGCTAGGGAATCAAGTAGGATATTTTTACTGCTCATCCTCTCTTACTGAAACAGAACACTTGCTGTGACCTCTGCTTCCTCCCACCCACTACCAGGTTCTACACAATTCTTGATGACACACTATTGCTGTGAAAAGACACCATGACTATAACTCTTACAAGGAAAATACTGAATTTGGGTGGTGTCTTATAGTTTCAGAGGTCCACTCTCATCCTGGCAAAGAGCATTATGGCATGTAATCAGAAATGGTGCTAGAAACATCTTGATCAGAAGGCAATAGAAAGTAGACTCCATGCTGCCCTGACGAAAGCTTGAGCAAAAACACCTCAAAGCTCACCCCAACCCACACTTCATCCAACAAATCAAAACCACCTCCAACAAGGCCACACCTCCTAATATTGTCACTCCCTATGAGCATAGGGGCTAAGTACATTCAAATCACCACATTTCATCCCCTGGACCCTTTAAGCTTTTAACAGTATCCTAATGCAAAATGCATTTAGTCCACTTTCAAAAGTTCCCATGATCTATCAAAATCTCAACAATGTTTAAATGTTCAAAGTCTCTTCTGAGATTCATGCAATCACTTAAATGTATTCCCCTGTTAATAATAATAATAATAATAATAATAATAATAATAATAATAAAAACAATAACAAAAAACAGATCACATACTTCTGACATATAGTGGCACAAGATATACATTACTATTTAAAAACATAGGGAAGGGAGCATTGTGAGGAAATACTTGACCAAAGCAACACCAAAAATCAATTGGGCAAACTCTTAACTCAACCTCCATGTCTGACGCCAAAGCACTCTTAGATATAGAACTCTTTCAGCTTTTTTGACTGTGACACACTTCTCTCTTTTTGGCTGGTTTCACTCCCTCTTTGCAATTCTCCTTGGCAGGTATCCCATGGCTCTTACACCTCTAACATCTTGGTTCTCCAAAAACAATTCAGGCATCAACTTCACAATTTCACATAATGCCCTCTCTAGGTCTCCATTCAGGGACACTCCTGACACATGCCTGGCCTAAGCAGCTATCCTTAATCTTGGAGGAGACAAATTCCATAGTCCCTACCTTCTATCCTTAACTACAGAACCATGTAGCCAAAGCTGCCAAGTACTGTTGCTTACTAGAGTTGGAACATAGACTACTTGTTCAATTACATCTTAATTAGCTTTCTGTCCTTCTCTGTCTAAGTTTGGCTGTCGTGAAACTGGAACTTTAGACCAGGCTGGGCTCAAACTCAGAGATCTGTCAGCCTCTGGATTCTAAGTGATGGGATTAAAAGTGGGTACCACCACACACAGCTCTAAGCTTTTCTTTAACTCCTTTTTACAAATTCAAACTTATATGGATGGGATCTTGCCTTAAATTTACCACTCCTGTTATTCCAATTTTTAATCTGTTTATCTCTTTGAACAAACAATTTAGTTCTGTTCCACTTTCTAGTTCTGCTTTTCTCAATCTGTCCATCTTATATTTGTATTTTCTCAGCTTCCTCCTTTTCATTATATATCTTCATTAGAGCTACCATTATTGGCCACACAACAGTCTATGCTGTTTTGAGATTTCCTCTGCCAAAGGAATTAATCCAAGATTCTTCTTTACTTTGACTTCAGGCAAATTCCTTGGGTAATGGCAAAAGGCAGCCATGTTTTTTCACAATAATACCACAAGAATAATCTCTAGGTAACATACTAAAATTATTCTTCCTTGAATTATCTTGAGACAGCCCCTGACAGTTCAAATAACTCAGCACCACTGCCTTCCATGATCCTACTAGTATGGTCCATTAAGCAGTACTTAATGAATTCCACAGATTTTCAAACTCAAAGTACCAAATTGCAAATTCCTCCAAACGAAAGTATGGTCAAGCCTTTCACAGTAATACCCCAGTCCCTTGTACCAACTTCTGTCTTAGTTAAGGTTTCTTTTGCTATGATGAGACACTATGACCATGACAACTCTTAAAAAGGAAAACATTTAATTGAGATGTTATTTTATACTTTCAGAGGCTTAGTCCATTATCATCATGGTGCAGAGAAAGACAACATGCAGATAGACATGGTGTTGGCTATATCTTCACTAAATGGCAACTACAACTGGACTCACACTGAGGGAAGCTTGATAAAAAGTGACGTCAAAGCCCACCTAAACAGTGACACACTTCCTCCAACAAGGGCTTACATACTCCAACAAAGCCACACCTCCTAATAGTGCCAATCTCTATGAGCTTATGGTGACCATTACACCCAAACTGCCATACACATCCATCTTTTCTCCTTCCTGTAGAACCTCCCAGCCCCAATATAAGCCCTTTTCTATTTCTCAGAGTCAGTTCCCAATACCTAAAAGCATACTTTAGGGCATATTTTAAAAATTCTTCACTCCACCATATTTGGAAATTTAAAAGAAATGGATACTTTTATTAACATATACCACTTACCAAAGTTAAATCAAGATTAGTTAATAATTCTAAACAAAACTGTAACTGTTACAAAATAGAAGCAGTAATTAAAAGTCTCTATCAAGAAAGCCTAGGACCAGATGATTTTAGCATGGAATTCTACTAGAGTTTCAAAAAATAATTAACACCAATAACCCTCTAAATTATTCTTAAAAATATAAAGAGAAGGAACATTGCCTAAATCTTTGAAGCCACAGCTACTCTGATACATAAACCACATAAAGACTCAACAAAGAAATAGAATTACTAATTTTCCTTACATACATAGATAAAAAACATTCAAAGATTACGTGAAATTTAATCTAAGAATACATAAAAATATCACCATGATCAAGTAGACTTCATCCCAGAGAGTCAGGAATGGTTCAACATACATAAATTTCTAAATGTAATCCATTATATAAATAAACTGAAAGACAAAAATACAAGATTATCTCATTAGATACAGAAAGAGCCTTTTACAAAATCCAACAATTATTCATGATAAAATTACTGGAGAGATTATGGACACAAGAGATTTACCTCAAAATAATAGAGGTGATTTACAGCAAACTCACATTCAGAATAAGCTTAAATGGACAAAAAACAATTTTTATTAAAATTAATAACAAATTAAGGTTGTCCACACTCTCCATACATATTCAATATAGTACTTGAAGTCTTAGTTCAAGAAATAAAGCAACTGAAGAAGATCAAGGGTATGGAAAAGGATGAAGTCCAAGTATCTTTATTAGGAGATGATATTATTATATACATAAGCAACAATAAAAATTCTACCATAAAACTTCTACAGCTTACAAACACTTTCAGGAAAGCAGAAAGATACAAAATTGATAAAAGTATTTTTTTTATTTGCAAATGACAAGTCAACTAAAAAGGAATTCAGAGAAATAATATTTTTCACAATAGACTTAAAAATATATATCTTGAAGTAATTCAAACCAAAGAATGTTAAGACTAGTAGAATAAAAACCTCAAGTCTTTAAATAAAAAAAAATAAAACAACAGAAGATGGAAAGCTCTCCCATAGTCATAGATTGGTAGAATCAACATAGTAAAAATGGCAACCCTATCAAAAGCAACATGCCGATTCAATGCAATTTACATCAAAATTCCAACAAAATTCTTACAAAACTTGAACAATTTTGTTTCATATGAAAATTCACACACACACACATAAAATAAGATAACTATAACAATTCTGAATAATAGAAGAGCTGCAAGAGGTTTTACCATTTCCAATTTCAAATTGTTGTACTACAAACTGTAATAGTAAAGGCAGAATTATATTGAAATTAAGAGGCATGATAATCAATGGAATAGAACTGAAGTGCCAGACACAAACCTGATTTGTAATAAAGAAGCCAGAAATACACACTAGACAAAAGAGAGTATATTCAATAAATGGTACTGGTCAAAATGTATGTCTGCATGTAGAAGAATCCAAATAGATCAATATTCACCCTGCACAAAACTCAACTCAAGATCAAAGAGCTCAGCATAATGCCAGATACACTGAATCTGATAAAAAGAGAAAGTATATACCAGCCTTGAATTGATTGTCAAAGGAAAGTTCTTCTGAAAAGAACACAGCACAGGCACTAAGATCAACAATTAATAAATGGGACCTTCTGAAACTAAAAAGTTTCTGTACTGTAAAAGGCACCATCATTCAAAAAAAGTAACAGGCTATAGAATGAAAAAAAATTACCAACTAAACATCTGACAGATTTTTAACTTCTAGATTATATGAAGAAATAAAAAAAATGTTGTACAAATATATCCATAATTCCCTAAAGAAGAAACACAAATGTTTGAGAAACACTTAAATTTTCAACAACCTTAACCATCAGAGAAATGCAAACCAAAAATACTTTGATATTTCATCTAATACCAATAAAAATATCTAAGACTAAGTACAAACAAATGACATATCACACTGTCAGAGATTTGGAATAAGAGGAACACTCATCCAGTTGCTGATATGACTATAAACTTGTACCTCTAGTATGGAAATCTGTGTGGTGTTCTCTTAGGAAGTGAGGGATAGATCTATCTCAAGGTTCAGCTATGCTGTTCTCGGGTATATACCCAAAGAACTCTATATCCTGTTACAGAGACATGTGTTTAATAATGTTCATTGCTGTTTCATTCATAGTTGCCAAACATTGGAAAGAGCTTAGAAGTCCATCAATAAATGCGTGGTATTTTCACAATAGAATGCTATTCTGCTGTTACAAAAAAAAAATCATGAAATTCAGAGATAAATAGATGGAGCTAGAAAATATTATCCTGAGTGATGTAACCCCAACTCCCCAAAATATTATGTTTGCTTATATGTGGAAGTTAGATGTTGTTAGTTTTGATAAAACCACAGAAGTTAAGTATAGAGTAAAAGAATAGAGGTAGGTGATGGATGTCCCTAGGAATGATGAATATATATGATTGGATGTGGACACAGTCAGGGACAGAAATGGGAAGATTAAATTGTGAGGGAAATAGAAGAGTGGTTCAAAGAAGGGACTAAGATATGGGGCAGATAAAACTAAGGGCTAATAAGTGTTCTTTGAAAACCTAATATAGTAGACATTATTTTTTTTTTTTTAAAAAAAAGTATGTACAAGTTTAAAGACAATATAAATGAAATTGACAAATTACATGGAATTGAATTCCCAACTGGACATTTCTCATCATTAAGTGAGCTTCCACTCTTAGGAAAAGGCTACATGTAATCAACTTATTGGCTAAAGAGGCTGTGTTGTAACCCACAAACAATGTAGGATATTGGCAAGGCTATAGTTTCTTTCTGCAAAATAACAGTAAATGTCTATTGCTGAAGATAGTACGTACACAACTCATTGAACATGAACAAGTCATGTTGGCAACTATTTAGAGTCTTCACTACTACCAACTAGTGTTCATGGTGAAAGGTGAACCTTAACAAAAGAGAAAGCCAAACACCAACTCAGCTATAACATCTTTGACATACATTGATGACCTGCCTGCAAAATATACTAGTGCAGTAGTGGGGCAAAGCTTGTGGGAGTAACCAACCAGTATCTTTCTAGATTTAAGGCAGAACCATCATGAGATAGGAACCATCTCTGAAACAAATAAGGCAATCCAAAAGACTGAGACTAAATAGCCCGGGGACCCAGGGGAAAGCAAATTACTACTGTTATGCTAAAGTAAAAAAAGCAATGTAATGATTTTTAATGACATTCTGCTATATTTATAGGTCAGTGTCCTTTCAGCCTTTATCAGAGAAGCTTCCTTCTGAAGAATAAGGGAACAGATACAGAGACCCGGAGACAGGAAATGTGCGGATTGTGAGAGAATAGTACTGAATGGGATATTCCCATTAAATCCTACCCCTGGGGAGTAGGGAATCCTGTGGAATAGAAGGTGATAAGAGTGTAAAAGCCAGAGCATGTAGAAGACAAAAAGAAAATAAAGCCTTCTAAACAGCAAAACTGGTGCACATATGGACTCATAGACACTGAGACGACATGCATAAGGCCTGCACCATTCAATGCCACATGGGATCCCAACATTGAAAGAAAGGGACGTAAGTCTGCATTCCTAATCCATAAGATGACTCCCATTGAAAACCACAAAGAAATAAAAATACAATTGTCTAAAATGGAGTCTCACTGGGTATACAAACCACTTTTAAGTATAGGTCCCATGCCCAACACTAGATGACCAAAACAGATTCAATGGTATCTTTGGAGGTTCTTTTTCTCATAATGTTTCATTAGGACTTTTTTGTTGTGTATTTTGCCTTACAGGTTCTTTTAATATATAATGGCTCCCAGTTTTGTTTTTTATGGGATTCCCGAGTGTGAGAAAGTATGTGCCTCTCTATATGTGTTTCACATTTTTTAAGCTCTTTTTCTTCTGTTTGTTTTGTCCTATTTCAGTTTATTTGTTTTTATTTTTTGATATTCTTTAAATTCATGTTTTTTTTTCTAAGGAAAGACAAAAGGCATATGGATTCAGACAGGAGGGGAGGTTGGGAGGATCTTGCAGGAGTTGGGAGAGGGAAACCATAAGTATAATATATTGTTTTACTTTTAATAAAAAAAAAATCATGCATGTGGCCCTAGGTATCAGTCTTAGTTCTTAAAGCACACACACACACACACACACACACACACACACACACACACACACACAACACACACACACACACACTCTCTAAAACAATCTCTGTGCTACATACTTATAAGGACAAGTGAGGATTGGATCCTAGATTTCAGTGTTGAATAATTTCCTCATCATAAGGAAACATGAAGATGAGTAGTTTAAATTAAAATTTCACATAGTGTTACAATTACCTTATAAAAAATAATTAACTATGAGGAAGAAAAGAGATATTGTTTTTATTCTTTGTATAGTCAGACAATAAGAAGTACTTTTTTCAAAAAGAGGAGTAAAGTAAAATTTGAAAAGACAATATTTGGAAACTTTGAGGTAAGATGAGATGGGGCCGTCTCAAAAATAACTCACCCTGTACTAGGTGTAACATGGTCTTTCTGTAAACTCCAGTTGCCTTTATCTAGTGAGCCATCTTCTTGACCTCCAAACATGGATTTGTGAAACTAAATTTAACAGAATAGAAATATATCTTTTGAAATTCAATAAAAGCTTCTTTCCCTTTATGTACTTGATTTCTTCATAGATTTGTGTTGGTTTGAGTCTCATTTTGGCTAATGATAAGTTGAGCTATGATGAATTAACAAAGTATTAAGTATCAGTGGTTTGAATAATAGCATATTTGTTTTTCCTAATGGAAAATCTAATGTTTCTGGGAAACTAACTTTCAAATTATAGAATAATCCAGTTTATCTTTCTCTTGTGCTGCTATGTTTAAAACACAATCACTAATGCTATTCCAGGGAAGAAAGTAGGTAAGTATAGCTATAGCATTTACTACATGATCAGCAAATAATTCACATATGTTAATCTCCTTTAAGAAATATCCACATGACTAGCTTATCTGTAGACATGACTATCTTAGAAAATCTCTCAGAAATTTTACTTGAGGAGTATATGTTGGTTTCCTTGGTATTTAGGATCCAATACAGAAATATACCATCGTATTTGAGATTCTGTTAAGCTAGTTGTGTTAGAACTGAATTACTCTCTGTGTACACTCCCACTTTTCTGGGACACTCTAAGAGTCTATTTTGCCTCCCATTTCTCATCAGCTTTTAAAATTTCTATAAAACACAAGGCATTAGAAAGTGTTCCTTTAGTTATCATATTACATTTTTCAAAAATTTACTCCTTAGCCAATATATTTTTTGGTACACAAATCTCTTTGCTTTTAGACTATTTTTAGATTGTTACTCTGTTTTCTCTACCTACTCTTTCTTCTAGAAAAAAATAAAAATTTATTTTGACATTCCATTCCAAGACATAGAATATTAAATGCCAACTAATACTAATACACTTAGTCAAATACATTATATATCTATATAATTTTGAATAGTAGATGATGAAAAGTCTTATTGAACTGAAGTACAGAGTGGTGTGACCTCTTTGGGTGAGCAAAGAGCCACAGTCTCAGAAGAAAGAAGTTTTAAAGGGCGTGAGTAGTCAAAGGCAATATATTAAACTGAAGTGGAGAGGAAGAAAATGAATCTGAGCTTTTCATGGCATGGTTTTCTGGAAGAACAGAATAGAATTTTGAAGGTCCTCAAATACAAAAATTTATTTGATTCCACCTAAGGATTTCTATTTCATGCCCTAAGCATTTTTATCAAACTATTCAGCAGAGAAAGCTTGTTGAATTTACAGCAGAAGTAAGGTACAAAAATAGTTTGTATAGCTTCTCATGCTTAAATTTTAGGGCTTTGGTGGCACTGAATTTAAAGTATAATAAATGAAAATAGCAACCAAAAAAACCTAAAGTTACAAGACAATACTCTTCTTGCTTAAATCGTAATAAGACCAGACAGAAATCCCTCAACTTGAAGATTGGACTGAAAAGCAAAGTGAAATCGTATTTCTGCATGTAAATAGAAGTGAAAGCAAACTAATTAGCTCCATCTGAGCTCACCTGGTAAGAACTATCATACAAACTCTCTTACTCAGCTGCCATTTAAGGAAAAGGAACTTTTCTCAGGAAAAATGAAACTTAAAAGAGAAAACTTATGTCTTCTCTTGTATATTAAAATTTGTTATATAATAACAATTAAAAAGAAAATACCATCTATAATAATGTGATATGAAAACAATCACCTGAAGTAGACATATAGATGTTATAGTTATGAAAATGAGCCCCAGAACCCTGTTAAATATGTGCAAAAGAAAATGAAAAAAGTGAAGAATGACACAAGAAAGATATTAAAACTCCAAAAGGAACAAAATGAAAAATTTAAGATAGAAAAAAATTAATACAATTAGAAAAAAGTGACTATACGTTTGAGATATTGTAGTAGAAATAGAATATTGGCCATAAATAAAAAATAGAACAGCAGAAAATAAGAATAGCAGTTTCTCAGTCTTTAGGCTAAAATCAAATACAGAAAGTAATAATGTATGTACTGTACTAACACACAGGTGGGGGATTGTTTTAATGAAATAAGAGATGTAATACGCAGGGAAAACATTTGAAAGCTTAATGGGCTCAAAAATTTCCAAATTAAAAAGTACATTGACATATAAATAAAAATATTAATGCTAACCCTATTCATTAGTTTTTATACTACTGTGTCCACAATTCTTGACAGAAAAAAATTCTTAAAGGATTACGGATTTATTTTGATCACAGTTTCATAACATTCAGCCCATCATAGCAGAGAGAACATAGTAAAGCAACACATATCTCATTATAGCATAAATGATGTAGAAAGAAACGTCAGCACCAGACTGGCTTTCTCCCCACACTCCTTTATTATATAATAGCCTTCAACCCATGGGTTAGTGCCACCCACATTCAGAATATGTCCTGATATTTCAGTTAATCCTTTTTGCAATACTCTTACAAGTATGCTTAGAAATTTGTCTTACAAATCTCCTGGGTGCTTCTAAATCCTTTCAACAAGGAACAACAACCATTGCATTTACCCAGCAAACAGCCTGTATCTATCAACTGGCCAACATCTAACAAATGTGCTTCATTATAGAGTAAAAATGCTAAAATTCATCCTCTCTAGTATAAGTTCTATTTTACCTATGAGAACTGAAGTATATGATGGTATATTTCATATCTAATAAAGTTTGCCTGAAAATCAGAGAACAGAGCCATTTACAGATTTAGTCATGAAGGTCTAGATAGTGATGACACATGCCTTTAATCCTAGCACTGAGGAGGCAGCGATCCATCTAGATCTCTGTGAGTTCAAGGCCAACAGACCCAGGCAATGGTATCACATACCTAATCGTAGTATTGTAAGAGTTGAACAAAGAAGTGGAATAGCTGGGTGGAGAATGAGGAAGCAGGAGTTCAGTCCTTCACCAGTGACCTCAGTTACTTTTATCTGAGGAATCAGAGGCACTCAGTCTGAGGATTCATGAGTATTGCTCGGTTCAATCAGTTCTCTCAGGGGAGGAGGTGAGAAGGCATGGAGTCAATGACACAGACCTAGGAGCTAATTGAAAAGTAAAAGACTAACTCATTTATTTAACAGTGGAGAGAGCATTATATACCTTCCTCCCAGTATCAAGACTATGTCATAATCTGGTGATAATCCATGGCTGTTCCTCATTGGCTGGGCATATTCAGGAGATCTGACAGTGTTCAATGTCCGTTGCTAGGCCAATTCTGAGAAATCAGGAATGTTGAACAGTAGTTATTGCTAGGTCCTCAGGCAGACTCAAGTTTAGCTCATAAGGAAGTACATTATATGAATGCCTTGGGAACTGGTTTGAGCCACTTTCCTTGGACCTGTGGGCCTGCCATACTAGACATGAGGATTGGGTAAGTGAAAAATGGCCATGGCTTGGTTCCTCTGAACTTTCAGCTTTTCCTCAATATCTGGTTCAGGGTTTTCATTGTAAGACCAAGTAGAATTTGTAGAATATCTGGTGCCCAACTTTTAGGGCACAAATTCAGAAAAAAAAAGACACTTGCCACATCAGGTAGCTTCATCGTCATGTGAATTATCATTATCAGAAGATTTGGTGTGTCATTTGGGATTTCTTTAAAAGGGTAATTATTTTAAGACAGAGATTTTACTGACAATAAAAAAATGGAAAAGAGTATTACAATGGAAAAATGGTTTTTGTTTGATTATACTCTAAATAGTTTGAAAATAGAATAATGAAATAAAAGAATAGTTGATGTGGAGATTTTTATGTCTATTATAAATATTATTTTTTAATAATTCTTGCTTTAGCTCTAAAACTGTTGGTTTATATGAGTGCCAAGTTGGTTGACATGAGTGCCAAGATGTAAGCATTAGAACACACTGTTAAAACAGATCATAGAGATATTCAGATCTAGACAGAAGAATTTAATGGAGAATCAATATTAACATTGCATTATAAGGATAGAGAAAAAAGCCTGAGGCTTTCGAACAGCCAACCTTAATATATTCAGTGATCCTACAAGAATTGCCATATGATAAAAACTGTGTAAGAACTAAATTGACTCCTGTTCAAATGTTAGATTTTAAGATTCAAGAAATAGAAATGTACTCACCATTTGTAAAGCAGATATGAAAATTGTGGTTAACTTGTAATAGAATTATTCCTAATGAGCATACTGCTCTGGATGATGGGAAAGCTATAGAAGAGAAAACAAAAATCAGAAGAAATCTTAAAATTAAAATTGATAAATATTAAAAAGGGAACCTCTCCAAAGTTAAGATTTGGAAAGGGTTTTGCTTTTGTTTCTGTAGATGAAGAAAAGCTATGGATACCGTCAAAATTAATAAAGACTCAATTCAAACAGGAAAACCTTTTGTTAAGGATAAATGACAGCTAATTCACTGTTGCAATGATTCTGTAAGTTGTAAGGAAAACTCACCAAACAAGGGTTAAGCCACGATTTTGTTTTTGTCTTTACAGAAAAAAATTGATATATCCATCTTCAAGAAGTCAAAAGACTTTGGACATCTAGACTTCTAAAGCAGAAGTGAAAGCTGTTGTATGAAGCTTCTGGCCTGTCTGGCCTGTGGTGCAGACTCACAGACTTACAGTCCCAAACTGCTTATCTGGATCAGCAATTCCAAAGTTCCAATAAAACACAGACACTTATATTAAATTTGTGCTGATTGCCCTAGGTCCCAGGCATATAACTTGTTAACTCTTTACTCTTAAACTAACCCATGTTTCTTATTTTGTTCAGCCATGTGTCTGGGTACCTTTTCTCAGAGCAGCATAGTTGTCCTCTGCTTCTTCTGGCTTCTCTGGTGTCTCCATGGCAACTCTCAGGCTTCTTTGCTCTGTTCTTCCTGTTCCCAGGGATTTTTTTAGTCTGGTAGCTCCATTAATACCTCCTGCCTGCCTTTGGCCAATCAACATTTTTTTAAACACCTAGGCAGGGCCATTATTTACAGTGTAACAACATAATCCCACTACAGAAGGCTATCCAGAAAAATTTTATAAGCAACAAAAACATCAGACCTATTGGTACCAATATACTATACAGGGGGAAAATCTCAGTACTTAACACACATAAACACACCCACACCCACACCCACCCACCCACCCACACACACACACACACACACACACACACACACACACACACACACACACACACACACACACACACACGGTTACTTCTAAGAAAAGTTCAGGGCCTGATTTACTTATAAATTAAAGCTCACTTTGGAGTTGGAATATGGTTCTCTCCTTCTCTAAACCCAAGCATGCTTCTTAAATAGAAGTTGAAAATCTCTGTATCATATTAGAAGAGTCACTTAATATGGAACAAAAGAAAAACCAAAATTAAAGAACTTTATTGCTACTAATCTCATGATCTTTTGATGTGAATTTTATATTAAAATATATAAGATTAATATATGTATATATATTAAGATTTTGTCATGAGATTAATGAGCACATAAAATATTAATTCTAGAAAAAAGGCATCATCTAGTTTCCCATAGATTGTTCTGAGTTTGAGTATCATTTTTCTTCAGTGAATCACAAAAATGACTAAATGCAAACTTTGAAGTCTCCAAAAGAAAAATGGGGCCCTACAATGATGATTTTACATCGACTATGATAATGTCACTAAGCTGACAAATACCATCTAAAGATTGGTTTTGGACTACAAACTACTCAGGACAGTTTCAGGGTGGCTAGATAAGATGAACCAGCCACAGACTACTCTAGCCAGGACTTGAGACAAGCCCTACACTTTCCCATTATGCAGAGACTGGATAACAAATGATACAGCTCCCCCTCCCAGAACTTGACAATAACTCTAAATTTTCTTTTCAAGATCCTCTAAACTTGCTGTCATCCTCAGAAAGCAGAAAGTAAATTTACAAACATGATGCCCCATTCCAAGATATGGGGTGAGTGGTTTTTATTCTTTCAATGAGTTATGAATAATGGTTATTGCCTAGAGTGATTGGTTACAGATTTTTATTGGTATTAATTAGAACAAAGGCTGAACAAAGGACATTAGATTTAAGGGGTTTGTTTGAAAAAAAAGTGAAAATGTACATGAAAGGATAAAAGGGTAGATTATTAAATTTATTTTTAAGAAAAAATTACTAGTTAAATATATTACATTGGATTGAATTTTTATATATTGTACACAAATTGTATATGTTGATAAAAAGTTGATATTAGTTTTGTTAGAATATTTATACTCTTGCTCAAGGTATTATACCTATATAGCTTATCTAAAAATTAATGCAAAATTGCTTGTCCTTATAAGTTATTATTACCAACTAATTAGAATATAAAGAAATGAAAATTAGTAGTTGGTCATTATAATCAAACTTATAGTCCTATTAGTTATGTTTTCAAGGTCATATGGAGATATATTTTAGATGGACAGGCCATCTTCAAATATTTCAGAGATATACAGAATATGACATTTAACATATTTTAATCACATGGGTTTTTATTTTACTGAAAATAGGACATGTCTGCCTGGCAGCACCAATCTACCTCAGAGTAGATAATGAGCATTAAAGAACCTCCATCTTATGTTTATTTTTTGTGGCAAATATTAGTCACTGGGCAAGAAAATTTTCTTACCTCAACTGCTGACAGTGTGATGTCCAAAATGGACAAGCAGGGCACACAATAAAAAGCTTCTGAACCCTGCCAAAATGAAATAAAAATGTTTTTTTAAGAGTATCTGTTCCATAGATAATAAGTCTGTCAGATATGTTAGGCCTGCAGGCAAAATATTGATGCTCCAGCATTACAGAGGAAACTTGGGTGACTGTTGAGACAGCCAGTTGTTTATGTCATTTCTCGCATGTTTTGGAAGTTGCTTTGATATGGGACATCTTTCTGTATGTATGCAGTGAATATATTTTGCTTCCATTGGTTAATAAAGAAACTGTTCTGGCCTATGATAAGATAGCTTACAGCCAACCAGGAAATGCATTCAGAAAGAGGGCAAGAAGAAATTCAGATCCAGGGTAGATGCTGCCAGCTGCTGAAGGAACAAGATTTCATCAAACAAGTAATGCCACAGAGCCACGTAACAAGACATAAAGAAATGGGATAAGTTATAGGAGCTACTTAGTTGTTAATGAGACTGAGTCACAGGCCTAACAGTTTGGACAGGCCTAACAGTTTGCAATTAATATGAGCCTCTGAATAATTACTTTATAAGCAGCTGCAGGACTGTAGTGGGAAGAAATTTGTCATGACTATGGGCAGGACAAAAATAATTTCTGGCTACATTGCTTGCTTGTACTTTCTGTTTATTCAGTTAATACTATTTCCTTCTCAGATCTCTAATGGAGTTGAAGATTAGATAGCTGTAGTCACAGTTTTTCTAGTTAGAGATTCAGAAAAGAAAATTACTAAGAGGTGTATACATTTAAAAGATATCAAAAGATAGCTTTTGATTGGTAATACAAGTTAGAAAGTGAATTAGATACAACACTTTGAACTCATCAAGATAGGATAAATAATGAAGTATTTTCTCTGAATTTGTCGATTGTTAATGGACTAGATATTGATATAACTATTGTCTGTATATATTGTATATAGTTGTACTTATTGTATATGTTTTCCTATATTAGTTATAACTTCTTTATTTATGACACAAAAGGGAAATGTAATGATATATTGTATATCTAATAAAGTTTGATTGAAAAATATGAGGACAGAGCTGCTTACAGATTTAGCCAAGAGAAGTTGAACCACACTATTTCCCTGGAGTGGTGAAACAAACTTTTGATCCCAGCACAGGGGAGGCAGAGATCTATTTGGATCTCTGTGAGTTTAAGATCAAATAGAGCCAGGTGGTGATGGCACACAACTTTAATCCTAGTACTAGGAAAGCTTAACAAAGAAATGGGATAATGAGGTGGAGAAAGAGGAGGCAGGAGTTCAGCCCTTTTAGAGCAACCCCTGTGGGAGATTATGTTGTTCCATTGTAAATATTTGTCTCTGCCTATGAGTTTAATAAAAAGCGCTGATTGACCAAAGGCAGACAGGAAGTGTGGGCCAGGCTACCAGACTAGGAGAATTCTGGGAACAGGAAGAAACAGAGCATAATGCAGAGAGAAGCCAGAAGAAACAGAGGACAATCATGCTTCTGTGAGAAAAGGTACCAAGCCCCATGGCTGAACAGGTTAAGAGTCATGGGTTAGATTAAGGATAGAGTGGTAACAAGTTAAATGCCTGGGCCTTAGGCTGATCAGCCTAAAACTATTGTAAGCATCTGTATGTCTCTGCAGGTCTGTGGGTCTGTGGGTCTATCGGCCTAAACCTTGAGGCTAGGCCCAAAAGTCCAGGCCAGAAACCTCTTACTACAAACCCCAATTGCTTTCAGCTGAGAATTCAGAGGCATTCAGTCTTAGGATTCATGAGGAGTGGCTACGTGAGAAGTGTCTATGGCTTGTTCCCTGTCTCTCAGATTTTTCAGTTTTTCTGCAATATCTGGCTCTGGGATTTTATTATAAGACCAAGTAGAATTTTTGCAATACAGGTAATATCTTGGGAGTGGAGAATTTTCCTGCATGTTCAGTGTTCTGTATTCCATTCCTGAATTTAAAAAGGAATCATCTTTGAATCAGGACAAGGTCTGGGATGCTTTGTGTCAGACTCAGGTTTTCAACTTTAGTATATATTTCAAAATGTATTTTCTTCCTACTTTCTCTTCCATCAGGTTTAGTGTAACTGGATTTATGTTGAGGTCTTGGATTCTAGGACTAGTATTTTGTGCAGATTAATAAATATGGATCTATTTGCATTATTCTATATGTTGACATCCAGTTATGCCAGCACCATTTGTTGAAGATGCTATATTTTTTCCATGGTGCAGTTTTGACTTTTTTGTCAAAAATCGGGTGTTCATAAGTGTTTATATTAATGTCAGGATCAAAAATTTGATTACATCAGTCCACATGTTGGTTTTTGTGCCAACATTAAGCTGTTTTTATTACTATAGCTCTATGGTAATGATTGATGTCAGGGATGGTGATGCCTCTGAAATTTTCTTTACATGTTGGCACTGGAGACCACTTTCTAAATATAATAGCAAAAGCACAGTCATTGATAGCAACAATTAATACACAGAACCTCCTGAAACTGAGAAGCTTCTGTAAGGCAAAGGGCATGGTCAATAAGACAAAACCACACCCATCTTCACTTCTGACAAAGACCTTATATCTAAAATATATAAAGAACTCAAGAAACTAGACATCAAATACCAAATAATCCAGTTTAAAAATGGGATACAGATCTAAATAGAGAATTCTCAACAGAAGAATCTCAAATAGCAGAAAGACATTTAAGGAACTGCTCAACATCATTAGCCATGAGGAAAATGCAAATCAAAATGACTGAGATACCACCATCTTATACCTCTCAGAATGGCCAACATCAAAAACACCAATTACAGCATATGTTGGAAAGAATGCAAGAATGATAGAGGGAATGCAAATTTATACAGCCACCCCAGAAATAACTATGGCTGTTCCACAGATAATTGGGAATTGGCCTACCTCAGGACCTAGCCATACCACTTTTTGGCATATACCCAAAAAAACTGCTCAACCACATGAGAAAGACACTTGCTCAACTATGTTTATAGCAGCATTATTTGTAATAGCCAGAACCTGGAAACAACCTAGATGCCCAAATGAATGAATAAAAATGTGGTACATTTACACAATGGAATACTACTTAGAAGTTTTGAAAATAATGACATCTTGAAATTTGCGTGCAAATGAATGCAACTAGAAAATATCATCCTGAATGAGGTAACTCAGACCCAGAAAGACTTATAAGTGGATATTAAATGTAAAACAAGAATAAATAGGCTAAAATCCACAACCTCAGACAAGCAAGGGAGAGAGGAAGACCCTAAGAGGGATACACATGAACTGCCCAAGAAAGGGGAAACAGTTAAGATCTTCAGGGTAAACTGGGAGGGAGGAGTAGAGGAGAAAACACAGGGTATGAAAACATGAGGTTTCAAGATGGTCTAGTTAGGGGAAGGATAGAAACATTGAACAATGAAAAAATATATCTTGACAGAGTGAGCCAACATGGAGTTTGGGAGAAATGTGGAGCTAGTGAAATGTACACAAACCCACAAAAATGTCCCCAGCCAATATTCTAAGCAATGCTGTAGAGGGTACCTGAACTGCCATTCTTCTGTAGTCAGATTGGTGACTACCTAAATTGTCACTATAGAACCTACATCTAATGACTGATGGAAGCAAATGCAGACACCCACAGCCAACCACTGGGTGGAACTCCTGGAGTTAAGTTGAAGAGAGGGAGGAGGGACTAGAGGAGCAAGTGGTGAATTAAGAGCACAATGGATATATCCACAGAGACAACTGGCCTGAGCTAATGGAGCTCAAAGACTGTGGACTGACAGCTTGGGAGCTTGTATACAACCAAACTAGACTCTCTGAATGATGGTGACAGTTGTGTAGATCAATCTGTTAGTGGGGCCCCTGGAATTATACCAATTATATGTACTGGAATTTTAGAGCCCACTCTATATGGTGAAATACCTTACTCAGCCTTGATATAGGAAGGAGGGTCTTGGTCTTGCCTCAACTTGGTATGCCAGCCTGTGTTGACTACTCAGTAGAGGCCTTACCACCTTTGAGGAGTTGATAGGAGTGGGTTGGGGGGGTGGGTGGGAGAATGGGAGAATGGGAGGTAGGGGGAATACTGGATAGTATGTAAAAGGTAAAAAAAAAATTAAAAATTTAAAAAATGTATTTTTTAAAGAATATACTCTTTCCATCATCACAAGGTACTTGAAGCACAAATGTAAGAATTAAAGTTCATTATTAGTAACAGCATTAAATGTTTAGACAAAGAAAGTATCACTCTATGAGAAATAGCTGAATGTTTCAATGAAATAGTTTCTGATACTTATTTTTATCTATAATATTCCATTACAAATATAATCCATTTGACCAGTTTTTATCCATAGTATTTTATTGCAAGTATAATCCATTTATTTACATGGATGCATCATTGAAATAATCCCTATTCTGATGCAAAATACAAATATTTTTCTAAGTGCCTTATCTGGTTCTCCTAAAGCAAGAAGACTAAAATCAGATTCCTCAAACAAGAACAGGTATATTGAAAAATCCTTACTTGTCAGTAAATATGAATTTAATATGGATGGCTCATCATTATTCAAGTGGAGAATTGCCAGAAAATATGACTTAATTATGACCCTACAGAGCTTATAATTAAGTAGGAAGTTGACAAATATAGAAAGCACAAAAGTGGCAACATGTAAGAGGTTAATCTTTGGTTTTATTTTGTAATTACATGATAGCTAAAAAATTACAAATTTTATTAAAACCAGATATACGAGGTGCTAGAGCAAAATGACAAGCCTATTATTGTGGGTAATTCTATTTTTGTCAGCAAATATTTATTATAAATTATGCAGTACATTGGCTAATTACAATATATGTGCATTTGCATGAATAAATGGAATATCCACTTATCACATGAAAATAATTACAGGAGATGACTAAACTCAATTTTTTTCTGGGTTTTGGCAGCTCTAAAACACAAGAAACTCCTTTCAGAGAAATTTAAGCTATGTGCAATAATTTCATGTACTTCCATTGATCAGTAAGTATATGATAATATATTAATAATTATCTACATGAATATTTTATATAATTATCAAAGAAGAAACCAATACCAGGTAGAAGAAGTAAGTTTTCTAGAACTTATGCTAGCATTCTTTGAATTGTTTCACTTAATATTTTATATAACCGGGTGAGATCAATACTATTGATATTTCATTATGCAGATGATATATCTGAGAAATACACAATTTCTAAAGGCAGAAGTAGTAGCAAGTGACGTAACTGAGGTTCAAACTCAAGTATACTGTCTACTCTTTCCCTGCCTTATGTTATCCAGTATACATTCATCTTCAGTTACTGACCAAATTTGTATTTCTTTCTTTCTTGTGTCTCAAGTTAAAAATGCCTTTTTAAAGGGGAGTACTCATTTATGTAAGTCTCCTAAATGATTAAATTAACTAGCATGAAAGTATGTTATTTATCTGCTAAATATTCTCATCAGATATTAGATCTCATATATCTTTTTCTATCCTTTCCTCAGTGACACCTGTCTTTATATTTGCTACTTCCTGGTCATAATAAAGGTATTCTGTCCTCAAGTATCATGTGTATATTTCAGACTGAGAGAAAATACAATAATAAAAAATACACACACACACACACACACACACACACACACACACACACACACACACACACACACACACAGAGAGAGAGAGAGAGAGAGAGTTAGAGACCACAACAAGATCCTAGGCCCTTACGCTACAAAACTTATCTTCATGGTTATGTACTTTGCAAAGAATTTTGATGTAGCTATACCTTAAGCTTTATTGTGCACACAGCTGTTGCCAGAAATTTTTTTTAAATGTACTAGATTTAAATATGTCTAAAATAACATGGTCTTACGTCAGATCATCTAGAAATTTGGAACAGCACTAAGCCATGATAAACTGACTTCTCCTTCTTTTGTTTCTTGTGATTTATTTCTCTGCAGATCGTGATGCTTTCAGGAACCCTGCCAAGATTAAGCATGCAAATATATGAGTCTATAGGGGACAGTCTTATTCTATTCAGGGGCCATGTAATTGAAGCCTGGGGTTCAAATTCAGTTTTACAGAAAGGTAGGAATAAAATAATGTACTGATACTTGGAGGTAAATAACATACTCTATAGTTTAAAGTATACTATAAATCAAATAAATAAAAATAGAATTGATATGTCTATGTCACAAATAATTTTTTTCAGAATAACAGTGTCAGTCACATCATGCTAAGAATCAACTGTAAATTTTTAAAAATAAATTTTGAGAGCTGGAGAGATGGTTCATTTGTTAAGAATACCGGCTAGTCTTTCAGAGAACCCTGGTTCAAGTCCTATCACCCAGATAGTGGCTTACAACCATCTGTAACTCCAGTTCCAGAATATCTGAAACCCTCTTCTGACTGCAGTAGGCACCATACACATGTATGTGCATAACTATACACACAAGCAAAACAACCACACACATAAAATAATTTTTAAATTATTGTTAAGAACTACAATAAAGTAACAAGTCCAGAGAGATGGATCAATGGGTACAGGAAATTTTGTATTCCCAGATCCTACATGTTAACAGGAGAAAAACAACCTCTGAGAGTTTTCATTATGAACTCCATATATGTACATTCTGTGGCATGTCAGAACCTACATTCACATATGCACAGTCAGATACCACACATACAAACACATGCTCACACACACATAAACACACACAATAAATAAATATAATATATTGAATTGAGTAACTATGTCATACTTTTATGTTTATATTATACATTTATTTTATTATTTATATATAGTAATTATGGACATTTAAGGGACATATTGTGTCATTTCGATGCCTGCAGACAATGTGTAATGAGTTTATGAAAAGATAATATTGATCAAAGAAAGAGAGATACAGTGCATTTTCTACACGAACATCAAATAAGTTTCAGTATAATTATTACATTGTCAAATGAACCTATGTTCTAGTTCTTCAAAGTCTTATTCAAACATCATCCAACTAAAAGTAATTTCATTTGCTAAAATAAATTGATACGTCTTTTTTTGAGTATTCTATCATTTAATAAGGGTCTTCATTCTACATTCCAGGGAAGAGATTCCTTTAACATTCAAAAACAGACATGATAATTAAAACCTTTGATTTACCAGCAACAATGACAAAAACATTATGATATTTTTGGAGGAAAGTTGGGGTACAATTTACAGGAATCTGGGTACTCAGTGGGGTATCTTTACAGGAGCTATGAAATTATACAACTAAATTCTCTCATTACATTATGGATGTAGTTTATTTGTAATTTTTTTCCTTTTAAATTGAAGTCACTAATCTTATGATTCCTGTGCTGCCTCAACTTTGTTAATAATTAAATTCTTTTGGTTGGCATATCTTTCATTTGAACCATAGTGTTTGAGAGTATCCAATCTGTGGATCTGTGTAAATGCATTATTGAACATTCTTCCAACAGCTCTCTTCTTTTCATTTTCCTCCTCCAGCTTCCTCATTACTCAGTCTCTAAAATAGAGCAAGCTCCTGGGCTTTCTTGGAAAGTTCATGGCTGATAGCATATTCTTTTTGTATCTGCCACTCCTTTTTCCCTTTGTAAAGGAATCTTAGGTATTATTAATGGCACTATCAGATAGTACAGGTAATATTATGTCAAGTGGAGAAATGTTAGCCTCTTTCTCTGTAGCTGTAGAATCTATGCCCCCAAAGACATCCTCCTCAAGCAGAAGAAAAGTCATCTAATAAAACATGGTGTGCCCACACGCAAACATTTTTTAAAGAAAACTCATATATATCAAAGGATAGCTGGTATGTTAAAATATGTAGCAGACTTTCTGACATGGACTACAGCATAAGCACAAATCATGGTAGTCTCCAAGTATACACTGACCTTTCCCAGAAAACATTGAGTAATGTGAAGGACATGGTTAACTATAAGAAGTGCGGGGACTTGAAGATTATTTGATCACTTTTAATCCCAACTGGTTAGGAGGAAGATGCAAAGAAACTCTAAATATGACCAATTAAATTATACATCTTTAGTTTCTCCCTACTGTCAACACAGAGGAATGTTAAAGTCTTCCACTAGTCCTAGTACAAATGTTGACTGTGTGTGTATAAAATGTCCACTGTAGCTTTTTGCACAATCGCCCCTAAATGTTAATGGCCTGGAGACTTTTCCTTTGCAAAAATGGCTCCTACCAAGATTACTAAACATACCTTCTTATTAAGTTATATATGATAACTGTCTCTTTGTTAAATTGTATGCAGTAAACCCTCTCTTCTTGTTAAGTTGTATGCATTAGCCCTGCTTCCCACTGTTTATAATAAATACTGTGAGGTTCTGGACTGCCGTGGCTTTTTCATCTAAGAACCCAGACTACCTGATGCCAGATTTTCTGTATGTGAGTGTCAGTGTACCTGTCTTTTTTCATTATCTTCTTCCTTCAAGTCAAGGTCCCAGGACTCAAACTTTTCAAGGATTATGGCAGGTTGATGCCATGGAGGGAAGAAAGACAAGTCATGAATTGTTCTTGCCATAGCTAAAAGTGTTATTTAAAATTCTAGTAAACTGCCAAGATTGCTAATAGTTACTAATTTCTCCCAGATGTCCATCACAACTTAATGCTATCTCTATATTCCATTTTAAGTACATACATTTACATATAAGATACATAAATAAAAATATCTTTGCAGTTGCTAGAGAATTTAGTTCTGAAACTGCATGTTATTGACAGATCTCTATCTCTATCTCTCTAGTATCTATCTAAAATTGAACCAAAACTGTGATAGTATTTTTATCATATTGTTTATCAGCTGTATAACGTATTATACAGAAGAATATCCATAAATATGAATATTAGGTTTATTAATTCAAAGGCTGTGGAGTTTGAGAGCACTGAAAGACCATCCAGACCATACTGAGATTTTAATCAGCTAAATTTGACTTTGGGTACAGCTGATCATAGTCCACTTGGTTGGATTGAGATTGAAGCACTGGCTCCATGGAGCCCAGTTCATTTCTATGGAAGTGCACTTCTACAGAAAGGATTCCTACAAATGTGCACTCTACAGAGGTGAGATAACACCCCATATCTTTTGCATATATGGATTTCCTGGAATGTTTTAACAGACTCAAGAAGCTTACAGGGCCAGATTTTAGGAAGGTTGATTTGTCAAAAAAAAAAATGGAGTAATTTTAGCTGTAACATAAGCAGCACAGAATCTAAATCTTTTGTAAATATTTTTAGTTAGTCCACAATGTACATTTCTACAAAACTTCTTTGTTCCCTCCCTTGATGGTGGTGTTTACCAGATCTTTGATGTTAAGCTTATCTGTCCTTTTGAGTTCTTGACTAAAAATAAAACCAAAAATCCTAAGTTAAAAAACTTATAGTAGATTTTGGATACTGACTCAAGTTGCAATGTGTGTACTGACACTGGGCTTATTTGTGGCTTTTCTTGTAACAAAGAGGTCTAAAATGATAGGTGACATAGGGATCTATAAAGGAGGAGCTGTGTCTTCCTAGGAAGCAAGTAGCTTTCTTTAGCTGAATTTAGATATGCCAGGTTAAGAAGACTTACCTCCTCACCCCTGGACTCCCTTGAGGCCTATACTCACTTGTAAATCTTTTCCCAAGTGGGCAGATTGGTCTCTTTGTAATTAACAATTAGTATGTTAATTCAAATACAAAATTTTACCACAACTAGAAAAAAGTCCAAAAGATTCTGTGGTAATATATTATATATTTCATAAATTTGGTCTTAAATATCAGAGAACAGAGTCATCTACAGCAAAGCCAAGTGAAGGTCAGAGAGCTGTGGTCCATGCCTTTAATCTCATCAATCTGGAGATGGGGATCCATTTGGATCTTTGTGAGTTCAAGGCCGAGCAAGGCATATTTTCAAGTATAATAAAAGCAGCCAGAGATGTCAGAGGAATCTACCCACAGTCAGTCTAGGAGGATCAGACGGTGGTAACCCACACCTTTAATCTCAGCACAGGAAGTATCCTGGGAGTGGTGAACTATGCCTTTAATCCAATCTGAGTTTAAGGTCATCTTAGTTTACAGAAGGAGTTCCAGGCTTCCAGTTAGGCAGTGGTGGTTCCATGCCTTAACTGAGCAAAGAGAGTATCTAAGGAAGATATAGAAAGACAGAATAGGCAGAAGAAGCCAGGAGGAGTGAGGCCAAGAGAGCTGGAAGACAGCTGGGTGAGATCTGACTGTGGTGTTTCTTCACTGATACCACCTTTCCCAGAGAGTTTGCCCTGAGTTTCCTTTATTCATGCAATACTTGTTGTCCAAACTGGGGGACATGAATTCCTCCCCTCCCTACCCAAAAAACAGCACTTGCCAGCCAGAGCAGCACATGGCCAGAGGAGTAATTACCAACTGGATAGGCTTTCTGTTCTGAGTTAAACTCCAGCCTTAGGCAGACCTGCCGCATGTGTTTCTGTTTCACTCTCATCTGGGTAAGTTTTTCAGACAGTGGCCTCTTTCTCCTGGTGGGTTGTTTCTTTTTGTCTTTTACACCCCTCCTTGGGCTGCTATCACACTAGGAAGCTGCCCCACTTCACAATCAATTGAATCATCAACAGAAAACAAATTGGTAAGTAAATCATTTTTTTTAAAAAACTGGAATTAATTTAAAGCACTGGAGGATGCTTGGTCATTCTGTTATCTTTTGCTAGATGTCTTGGTATTGCAATCCTCCGTGAAGGAAAAAATAAACAAGGTAGATGGGACTATCATAATGATTATCATACTGTTTATTATGAATATTTTTGTTTGATTTCTACTTTATCACTTAAAAAGTCAATTAGTATAAATGCAAAGAAAAAGGTCTTTAAAAATCCTGTTGAGAACACAAGGATGTTCAAGTTCAAACAGAGGAATATATAGAACCAATTTCAGCAAGGCCATCTAAAATTAGACAAAAACAGGAAACACTAATATACCCAGTAACCTTAAAAAAACAAAGAATGATAAAGATGATACAGAAGCTAGTTGGGCTCCAGTAAAAATGCTAGAATTATGGAGAGTAAAAGAAGCAATTGTAATATATGGGTTGCATTCACCATTTGTAAAACAAATGTTGAACAGAAGGTCATGCTGTAACCAGGTCACCCTTAAAGATTGGTTAGATATTGTTACAGTTGTGTTAGAGGCAGGGCGGCTTATACAGTGGAAATTATTGTGGAGGGAGGAGGCTAAAACAATAGAACAAAGAAGCAGGGTGAGAGGCATAGACATCTCTAAAGACCAACTTCTTGGGGAGGGAGATTATGCTGATATTGAAAGGCAGTCTTTATACAATGAACCTACTCTGGATTTATGTCACAAGGCAACTTTAAATGCCTGGGACTAGATTGAAGAAATAGGAAAGAAAACTGAATAATTCACGAAAGTAATGCAAAGCCCAAAAGAAACTTTTACAAACTTTTTGCACAGATTAACTGCAGCAGTAAACAGAATGGTACTCGACTCAGAATCCAGGCAGATAATAATTGAATCACTGGCTATTGAGAATGCTAATGCACAATGTAGAAAAATACTTAGACCATTAAAAGCAAGGTCAGCACCCTTGGAAAATTGAGCTCATGAGACAAATAATCTAGAGTCTTATGACAGTGACGATAAGTGGATAGGAGAGCTTATTTCTAGAACTATAAGAAAAGTCAAACTCTTGAATGCTACAATTGTAGAAGGTAAGGTCACATGAAAAGAGATTGTAAACAAGGCATTCCCAGATACAGTGATTTTGTTAGGAATAATCCCAAAAGAATGCCCCTCCCTTCTGGAGTATGCAGAAGGTGATGAAAAGGAAGACATTGAACTAATGAGTGCAGATAAACAAGGGACAGACAAGGTAACTTTCTACCCTTGGGAAACACCCCAAGGGGGCTTTCAAAAGCCTCCATATCAAATCAAATCTATTCTTACCCTGCCATTGTGGAGGAAACACCTTCCCAGAACAATTAAAAAAAAATTAAACCCTATTTTAAAAAGAAATACTACATTGAACGATAGAAAATCTATAGAAAAAGAAAAAAATCAGGAAAAATTATAAAGTGAGTATTTTGGCAAGCTTCTATCAATGAACAAAGGCCAAAATTTAAAGTACAGACAAAAGATATTATTTTTGAAGACTTATTAGACATAGGCACAGATGTTTCAATAATTTCACCAGAGGCATGGCATCCAAGTTGTCCCCTTCAGGAGGTAAATGTTCAGTTTGGGGGTATTGGGTCGATATTCCAGGTAAAACAGAGTGCTTGAGTGTATAGGACCAGAAGGACCGAGATAAATATTAAAGCCATATGTGGCTAATATTGCTATAAGTTTATGGGGAAGAGATTTACTACAACAATGGAACACACAGATTAATATTTCCTCCAAACACAGAAATAAGCCATAAACTAGCACATGGTTCTGGAGAAAAAAATTAGATGGCATTATGAGAAACAGTCACAGACCATTCAGATTATACAGAAACAAGGCAAAGCAGCTGCTGATCTTTCATAAACACCCACAGCACTACCTCTAAAATGACTAACAGAGAAGCCTATATGGATTTAATCATGGCCTCTAACAAAAGAGAAATTGCAGGCTTTAGAGCAGCTGGTACAGGAGCAGTTAAATGCTCAGCATTATAGAAGAATCAACCAGCCCTCAGAATTCTCCTGTATTTGTTATTAAGAAGAAATCTGGAAAGTGGAGAATGGTAACAGACCTAAGGGCAATAAACAAGGTGATTGAGACAATGGGCTCTCTACAATCTGGGATTCCTTTGCCTTCTCTCTTACATGAAGAATGGCCTATTATAGTTATTGATTTAAAAGACTGGTGTTGTTTTTTTTTTTTTTTTTTTTACAATACCTTTACAAGAACAAGACAAAGAAAATATCACCTTTACAGTGCACACTTATAGTAATTCTCAGCCTGTAAAAAATTACCAGTAGAGGGTCCTCCCTCAACAAATGCTGAATATCCCTACTCTGTGCCAGTATTTTGTACAAAAGCCAGTAGAACAATATTGAAAAATTTCCACAATCTATAATTCATCATTACATGAACAACATGTTGTTGGCAGATCAATACCTTAGAAAAAAATTTTGAAGAAGTGAAAAAAATTTTACTTGCTTAGAAATTACAAATTGTCCCAGAAGAAGTAGAAAGAGGGGATTCCATTAATTATTTAGGCTACAAAGTAGGCCAGCAAAAAATTAGATCCCAAAAGGTACATATCAGGAAAGACAGATTTGAAGACACTTAACTATTTTCAAAGACTACTAGGAGACATTGCCAATTTATGACCCAATATTGAAATTAAAAATGATGATCTGGATAATTTGTTCAAAACTTTAAATGGTAACAAGGATATAAATAGTCTGAGAGAACTGTCACCTGAAGCTGAGAAAGAATTGGCTTTGATGGAAAAGAAATTACAGAAGGCACATGTGGATCATATGGATTCAGACCTTAATTGCATTCTAGTTATCTTACCCTCTAAGCATTCTCATACAGGAATTTTAATGCAAAGGGAAAATGTCGTATTGGAATGGATATTTCTTCCACATCAACCGAGAAAGAAATTAAAGACATATGTGGAATAGATTTCTGAATTATTTTTAAAGGAAAATTAAGACTTCATCAATTGACAGGAATGGACCCAGCAGAAATTGTTGAACCTTTAACTAATGAAGAAATTAACCAATTATGAGTGGAAAGTGAACCTTTACAAAGAGCCTGCAGTAATTTTTTTTGGGAGATAGTAACAACAAATATTCTCAAAGCGAAAGAATTGAATTTCTAAAGTAAACTAATTGGATTCTTCCTCATGTTGTATGAGATAAATTTCTGGAGCCCCTACATTTTATACCAATGCAAACAAATCAGGAAAGGCAGGCTACAAATCAGAACATATAAATAAAGTGGCTCAAAGTCCTTATAATTCTGTTCAAAAGTCAGAATTATATGTTATCATGATGATATTAATGGATTTTACTGAACCTCTTAACATAGTTACTGACTCTCAGTATGCAGAAAGAGTTGTTCTACACATTGAAATGGTTGATTTTATTAATGATGAGTCAGAATTAACTTCATTATTTATTCAGTTATAAGAAATAATCAGGACTAGAAATCAACCCTTCTATATAACATACATTTGATCCCATACAGGTCTGCCAGGTCCTTTAGCACAAGGTAATGATGAAATTGATAAATTATTAAAGGAAATACACAAGAGACCTCAGAATTTCATGAAATGCATCACATCAATAGCAAAGGATTAAAAAAAGATTTCTCCATCACTTGGCAACACGCCAAAGAAATTGTAAGAAGATGTCCCACCTGTTCTTTCTATAACCAAACTCCATTGCCAGCAGGAACTAATCCTAAAGGTATACATAGAAATGAAATCTGGCGGATGGATGTATTTCATTATACAGAATTTGGGAAATTAAGATATGTCCATAATACAATAGATACATTCTCAGGATTTCAATGGGCAACTGCTTTGAGTTCAGAAAAGACTGATTCTGTAATCACACATTTGCTAGAAGCTATGGCCATCATGGGAATACCTGCACAAATAAAGACTGACAATGCTCCAGCATATGTCTCTACTAAAATGAAACAATTTTTTGCTTATTGTAATATAAAGCATATTACAGGAATACCACACAATCCTACAGGGCAAGCAGTCATAAAGAGATCAAATCGAGCTCTAAAGGATATATTAAATAAACAGAAAGGAATAACAAAGACCCCCAGAGATAGACTACATTATGCTTTATCAACTTTGAATTTTCTCAATGCTAATGAGAAAGGAACAACAGTTGCTGAAAGGCATTGGACTATAGAAAAAAAGCTGAACTAAATCAGTCTGTTTACTTCAAAGATGTACTAACCTCTGAATGGAAGCCAAGGTATGTGCTAAGTTGTGGAAGGGGTTTTGCTTTTGTTTCCACAGGTGAAGAAAAGTTATGGATACCATCAAAATAAATAAAAACTCGATTTGAACCAGAGAATCTTCATGAAAATGAGAATTGATAGCTCATCCACCTGTATTACAATTATTTAAGTTGTAAGAAAAAACAAAGGGTTGGAGCAGGTTTTTGTTTTTTGTTTTTGTCTTTACAGAAAACTGCAAATACCCATCTTCAAGAAGTGAAAAGACCTCGGACTTATAGACATCTAAAGAAAATGGGAGGTATCCAGAAAAAATTTATAAGCAAAAGAATATCAGACCTATTGGTACCAATATACTTCATAGGGTAAAATCTCATTGCCTAACCTCTACAAAAGTTGTTTTTTTTTTTTTTTTGTAAGTTGAAGTCCCAGTTTAATTATAATTTAAAGCTGTCTTTAGAGTTGGACTGTGGCTCTCTCCTTATCTAAACTCAAGCATACTTTTTTTAATGAAAATACAAAATCTCTATCATATCAGAAGAGCCACCTGATATGGGAAAGAATAATAACAAAAATAAGGGACTGTTCTTTTGTTACTAATCCTATGCTGAAAAATACTTATATATTTAGCTTCCTGTGTAATAGTGTTGGGTTTTAGTCTCATCAGTTTTCTTCAGTGACCCATGACAATGTCTAATTGCAAGCTTGAAGTATCCAAAAGGAAGATGGGGTCCCATGATGATGATTTCACATAGACTCTGACAAAGCCACTAGGCTGACAAACACCAACCAAAGATCAGATTTGGACTACAAGCTACTCAGAACAATTTTGAGGCAGCTCGCTGAGATGAACCAGCTTCACAGACTGCTATAGCCAGGACCCGAGATAAGCCATGCACTTTCCTGTTATAAAGAGACTGGACAACAAATGACACAGCTACTTATTTCAGGACTTGACAATTATCAAAACTTTTCATTTCAGGATCCCCTAAAGATACCATCACCCCCAGGCAGCAGGAAGTAAGTTTAAAAACACAGCACCCACATTTCCAAGAGGTGAGGTAGGTGGGTTTTGCTTTTGCTTTTTCCGTGAGTTATAGATTATTGTCATTGTTTAGGATAATTGGTTAAAAATTGTTAATGGTTATGGTTAGAAAAAAGTTAAACAATAATGATTAGATTCAAGATTTGTGTTTAAAAAATAGAAAGGAAAAGGGGATACAGATATAAAGGGTATAAGGATAGATTATTGAATCTTCTTTTAAAAGGGTTTACTAGCTTTAAATATTTTACATTGGATTGGATTTTTGTGTATTGTATACAAATTGCTTATATTGAGATTAATTGTGTTATTGTACAAATATCTCTATGCTTGTTTAAGGTATTATTCTTATTCAATTCATCTAACAATGTAATACAAGTTGCTAGTCCATGAAAGTTTTTATTACCAACTAATTAGAATATAAAATAATGCAAGTTAGTAGTTAAATATTGCATTAAAACATAGTCAGGCATATTTTTAAGATCAAACAAATATATTTTAGATGAACAGGTCTTCTTTAAACACTTCAGATATCCATAAAATATAACATTTAAAATACTGTAAGAACTTAGACTTTTCAAGACAGTGAGACAGGTCTGCTTCTGGCAACCCCAATCTACTTCAAGAGAAAAATGGGCATTGAAGAAACTCTATATGGAGTCTACTTTGTAGCAATAGTTAGCCACTGGACAGAAACCTGTTCTTGTATTGACTGCTTGTCAGTATGCTGTTTAAACTGGACATGTGGATTTCCTAGGAAAGTGATCTCTGAACTTTGACAGAAAAACCTGAGATGGTCCTGCTTTTCAGAGAAAACTGTCAGATATTCATCAGGACTCAAGGAGAAGTAACTGATGAACTATATCAGAATGGGCAGAGCAGATTTCCTGTTTTGCTAAAATGAAAAGAAACTCTGTGACTGTAGGCTGAAGATGGATGCCCCATCTTTATAAAGGAACACTGAGTGACTGTCCAGGCAGATAGGTGTCATCTCTGTCATTTCTAGATTTTGGAGGTTGCTTGCACTTCCTGTTTACTTGGTTAAATAGTATTTCCTTTTTGTGTCTCTGAGATAGTTGAAGATGAGATAGTTATAGTTTTCTATTGACAGTTTTAGAAAAGAAACTTTGAAATTAAAGTGTCAAGTTTAAGAGACATCAAAATAATAGATTTTAGTAATACAAGTTAGAAAGAAAGTGAATTAGGTATAATCCTTTGGACTCATCAAAATAGGATAATTAATGAAATATTTTCTTTGAATTGTCAATCAGTAATGGACTGTACATTACTCCTTTATTGTTTGTATATATTGTATATAATTATTGTACCTATTGTATATGGTTTTTCTTATGCTAGCTATAACCTTCTTTTTAAAAATTTGACACAAAAGGGGATATGTGGGGATATTTTCAAATACAATAAAAACAGCTGGAGATGTCAGAAGGATCTGCTCACAGTCAATCTAGGAAGATTAGACAGTGGTAACTCACACCTTTTATTCCAGCACAGGGACTAACCAGGAAGTAGTTACCTAAGCCCTTAATCCAATCTGAGTTTGAGGTCACCTTAGTTTACAGAAGGAGTTCCAGGCTCCCAGGCAGGCAGTGGTGGTTCCATGCCTTAACTGAGCAAAGAAAGTTTTAAGTATATATAGAAAGACAGAGCAGGCAGAAGAAGCCAGGAGGAGCAAGGCTGAGGAAGCTGGAAGACAGCTGGGTGAGATCTGACTGTGGGGTTTCTTCTTTGAAATCTCCGTCTTTCCCAGAGATTTGGCCCTGAGTTTCCTTTATTTGTGCAACACATTGGCTTTGCACTTCATTTGTTCCAGCACCTGAGAGGCAGAGGTAGAATGAGCCTGATCTACAAAGCAAGTTTCAGGATAGCCAGGACTGTTACACAGAGAATCTGTGGATAAAACAAAATAAAAACAAAAGAAGCCAGAGAAATGACTCTGTCCCTCTGATATTCCAGTCTGTTTTATTAAATATGCAATATATCACTACAAGATTCAGAGAAAGTCTCCAACATTCATTAAAGTTCCATCAGACAAGATGGAAATTTACTGAGCATGGATTTTTTTTTCATTTACAGTCTCTTAAAAACCCCTAAAACTCTTCACCATTTTAAAAATAGGGTCTGCTTTTCTGTGTGACATATGTTTCTACACCATGTTTAGAAGCCCAGATGTGAATATTATGTCTTCCAATTATGACTCTGATATTTGTTTTGGAAAAGGAGGGTAGTAGGTCCTCAAGATCCTAGTAAACACACCTCCTTTGTCCTTTTCAAAAAATATGTTATTCTCAACCTCAAGGAGACTAAGAAACAAGGAAAGGGAGTTCCAGAAATATATTGACACATTAAAATATAATTTGTCAGCAATTCCAGTGCCACAGTTAGCCCATCTTTTCATTGTCAGTATATGCACATTTTAAAAGGACCATACCAAGAGTATTTCTGTGTACAGTTCAATTCTGAAACTGATTCTTTAATTTAAATTTATCTTTAAAAGTAGTGTAAATTTTTGAGCCCTTAATAAAATGATAGTTTTAGCTATCCTTAGATTATCTCTTAATACCTGAGTTGTAACACAGGATTTTTGGCGATTACAGATGGCCTTGATCAACTGTTAGTGATCATCCAAGAAAAAGAGTATGTCTCACCTTGAGAAAACCATTGCAGGAAAGAGAATCTGCAGGAAAAACACATAGCAGCTTTAAGCTGTAACAATTTACTCATTTGTGAGTCCCTCACTCTGTCTCTATGAAAGGTGTCAGGCAACTTTTTCCCTGGACAGCTCCTTCAACTTCCTGAATGAGAAAAAGTCTACTCCTCTCAATGTGCACAAATAAGTACAGTCCCTTCTGTTGAAGGCAAAACTCCTGTTTCTTTATTCCTTCTCTTCATTCACTCTCACCCTGCAATTTAATACTTCTAAATATTTTAACTTTAAAAAAGTATTTTATAATTTTATGGGAACAGTTTTTTTTTCTTATATGGATGTCTACTATGAGACCAGAAACGTTCATGAGATTTCCTGGGGCTGGATTTACAACAAATTTTGAGCTGGAGTGTTGGTGCTAGGAATCATACATGGTTCCTCTAGGAAAACATTTTTAATTAAATTTATTTATTTTAATCCTGACCACAGTTTCCCCTCCCTCATCTCCTCCTATTTCCTCACTCCATGTCCCCACTGCCCTTCCTTCAAATCTATTCCTTCATTTCTGTTCAGTAAAAGGAAGCCCACCCCCCATGAATTTCAATTAAACAGAATATCTAGTTGCTGTACAACTAAACACCTCTCCTTCTATTCAGGCTGAGCAAGGCAACCCAATATGAGGAAAAGAATTCTAAAATCCAACAAAAGAGTCAGATACAGCCCTTGCTTCCAATGTTAGGAGTCCCACAAAAAGACCAAGCTACACAACTGTGACATATATCTAGAGGGCTTTAGATCAGTCCCATGAAGGCTCCCTGGTTGTCAGTTTAGTCCCTGTGAGATGTTTATGATGTCCTTGACACCTCTGGTTTATACAATCTTTCCTCTTTCTCTTCAGCAAGATTCCCTGAGCTCTGCCAAGTGTTTGGCAGTGAGTCTGATGTGGGAGTGTCTTTCTGTATGCTGTGAATATCAATCTTTAAATAAAGGAGCTGTTTTGGCCCTTGACAGACACCACAGAAAAAGTAGGCAGAAGAATAAGAATAGGTAGGAAAGGAAGGGCAGAGTCAGGCACAGATTGACCCAGCCACCAAAGAAGAAACATGTAAGGAACACAGATGAGCCACGGGCCACATGGCAAACAGATTAATGAGAATGGGTTGATTTAAGATATAGGAGTAAGCTAGCAATGTGCCTTAGCCATAGGCCAAACAGCATCTGAATCATTTCTAGGGGCCTGAGCAGGGGCGGGTGGCTAAGGGGTCTGGCAGAGAAGGTCTGTGGGTCTGGACCTCTGGCCGCCCGGGACCAAAAAACCACATTGTAACATGAGTCTCTTCATCTTTTTATCATCAGTTACAGGACAAAGCCTTTCTGATGACAATTTGGGTAGACACCAATGTATGAGTATAGCAAAAAATGGTTAGACATCATTATGTTGACATTTTTTTCTCTAATCATATTTAGTTGTATCCTAAGGCTCTGGGCTACCCAATTTCTAAGTTGTAGAACCCCAGGCAGTGCTAGGGATGGTCTCAGTCTCATAACATGGGTCTCAAGCTGTACCGCTCATTTGTTGGCTACTCCCACAGTCTCTGTGCCACACTTATCCCAGCACATCCCATAGACAGCACAGAATATAGGCTAAAGGTTATGTGGCTGGGTTGGTGTTCAAATCTGTCCACTATAAATCTTGCTTCATCAACTGAGATAGCCAGTTCGAGTTGCTTATCCACTATTGCTAGAAGTTTTAGTTGAGGTCATCCTTGAAGATACCTGGGAACTTCCCTTTTACTAGATTTCTACCTGAATCTGAAATCCCCTGTTTCCAATCATCTCTTCCATTACTCTTATCCACTATACACTTCACAATCCAATTCCTTTTTTCCCTATCCCTACCTGCACCCAGTCTACCCACGAGAACTCTTCTATTTCTCTTTTACAGGGAGATCAATGCATTCTCCCCTTGAACCCCCCTTGTTATCTACCTGCTCTGGGTCTGTGGCTTGTAGCATGACTATACTTTATGGCTAATATTGATTATAAGTGAGCACATTCCAAGTTTGTCTTTCTGTGTCTGGATTACTTTACTCAGGATGATTTTTTTTCTAGTTCCATTCATTTGCCTGAAAATTTCATGATGTCATTGTTTATATTACATAATATTCCATTGTGTAAATGAACTGCATTTTCTTTATCCATTCTTCAGTTGAGGGACATCTAAGTAGTTTCCAGGTTCTGGATATTTGAATAAAGCTGCTATAAACAGTGAACATGAGTCATTGTGGTGGGATTGAGCATTCTTTGGGTATATTTCCAAGAGTAGTATAGCTGGTTCTTGAGGTATATTGATTCCCAATTTTCTGAGAAACTGCCATATTGATGTCCATAGTATCTGTACAAATTTCAACTCCCACCAACAATAGATAAGTATTCCCTTTGCTCCACATCCTCACCAACATAAGCTGTCACTTGCATTTTTGACCTTATCCATTCAGACAGGTTTAAGATGAAATCTCAAAGTCATTTTAATTTGCCTTTCTCTAATGGATATGAATGTTGAACATTTCTTTAAATGTTTCTTAGCCATTTTAGAGTCTTCTGCTTGAGAGTTCTGTTTATAATTGTACCCCATTTTAATTACATTATTTAATTTGTTAATGTATAATTTCTTAAGTTCTTTATATATTTTGGAAACCAGCTCTCTGTCAGATGTGAAGTTGGTGAAGATCTTTTCCCATTATATTGGCTGCATTTTGTCTTATTGTCAGTGTCTTACAGAAGCTTTCAAGTTTCATAAGGTCCCATTTATTATTTGTTGACCTTAGTGTCTGTGCTATTGGTATTATACTCATGAAGTTGTTGCCTGTGCCAATGCATTCAAGGCAATTTTCCACTTTCTCTACTATCAGGTTCAGTATATCTGGATTTTTGTGGAAGTATTTGATACATTTGGACTTGAGTTTGTGTGCAGGGTGAGATATGAAATAATTTTCATTAGTCTACATGCTGACATTCAGTTATACCAGCACCATTTGTTGAAGATGCTTTCTTTTTTCCATTGTATATTTCCAGAATTTTTGGTCAAAAATCCGGTGTCTATTAGTGTGTGGATTTATGTCTAGGCCTTCAATTCAACCCCATTGATACACCTGTCCATTTTTATGGTAATATCATGTTATTACAGCTCTTTAGTAGAGCTTGAAACCAGGTATGTTAATAACTCTAGAAGTTCTTTTTTTTTTTGAGCAAGACTGTTCTAGCTACTTTGGGTTGTGGATAATGCTCTTGTACACTATAAAGATTTGTTGCTGATATTGGTTTAATAAAATTCTGATTGTCAATAGTCAGTCAAGAATTAGAGTCAGGGTCACCAGTCTAGGAGAGTTCTGGAAAAAGGAAAGGCAGAGAAACAGAAGCAAGATAAGAATGCTAGACTATAAAAAGATACCAAGTTATGTGGCTAAACATAGATATTTGTTAAGCTATGTTAATAGCAGCATTATTATAGCCAGAACCTGGAAACAACTGAAATCCTCCTCAACCAAAAAATGGATTTAAAAAAAATGTGGTAGATTTACACAATGGAGTATTACTTAGCAGAAAAAAAATGACATCTTGAAATTTTCAGGCAAATGGTTGGAACTAGAAAAAAACAAAAAAAAAAACAAAACAAAACAAATCCTGAGTGACGTAACCCAGACCCAGAAAGACAAACATGAAATGGTACTCATTCATAAGTGGATGTTAGACATAAAGTAAAGGATAACCAGGATACAGTATACATCCCCAGAGAAGCTAGGTATCAAGGAGGACCCTAAGAGAGAGATACTTGAATACCCCTAGGAAGAGGAAATAGATAAGAGCTCCTGAGTAAATTATGAATATGGGGGAGGGTGTAAGGGGAGGTGGGCAGAGAATATGAGGAAACAGGATGGTTGAGTTAGGGCACAAACAGAGAAGGAGAGCAAAGAAAGAGATATCTTTATGGAGGAAGCCATTTTGGAGTTAGGGAGAAATCTGGTACTAAAGAAATTCCCAGAAATCTAGAAGAATAATTGCAGATAAGACTTCAAGCAATAGTGGATAGGTTGCCTGAACTGACCTTACTCTGTAATCAAATTGATGATCATCCTAATTGTCACTATAGAACCTTCATCCAGAAACTGATGGGAGCAGATGCAGAGATCCACAGCTAAGCACTGGGCCAAGCTCCCAGTCTAGTGAAAGAGAGAGGGGAAGGATGGTATGAAGGATCAAGACTATGAGGAAGAAACCCACAGAGACAGCTGACCCAGGCTAATGGGAGCTCATTGACTCTGGGCTAACAGCTGGGAAATCTGCATGGGAATGAACTAGGCCCTGTGAATGTGGACTGGGAAGTTTGTGGGACCTTTGGCAGTGGGACCAGGATTTATCCTTAGTGCATGAACCAGCTTTTTGAGCCCATTCCTTATAGACGGATACCTTACTCAGCCTTGATAAATGGGGGAGGGGTTTGGTCCTACCTCAATTTAATATGCAAGACTTTGTTGACTCCCCATGAGAGACCTTACCCTCTGTGAGGAGTGGATTAGGAGTTGGAGTAGTGGGAAGCTGAGTAGGAGGAGTTGGAGGAGGGAATGGAGGGGAAATGAGGTTGTTAATAAAAAAATATTGTCATGGTCATGGTGTCTTTTCACAGCAATAGCAACCCTAAGACACTGTGCATTTTAGACAGTTTGGATTAGGGTTTGTCTGTCTTGTTGATTTTCTCAAAGAACCAACTCTTCACATCACTGATTCTTTGTATTGTTCTCTTTATTTCTATTTTATTGATTTCAGCCCTAACTTTGATTATATCCTACCATCTATGTCTTTTGGGTGTGTTTGCTTTTTTGTTCTAGAGCTTTCAGACGTATTGTTAAGTCACTAATACAAGATTTCTCTAAATTCTGTATACAGGCATTTGGTGCAATTAGTTTTCCACTTAGCACTGCTTTCACAGGTCCCATAATTTTGGGTATGTTATGTACTTATTTTCATTGAATTCTAAGAAGTTTTCAATTTCTTCATTTCTTCCTTGACACAGGTATTCAGTAGTGTTATTAAGTTCCCATGAGTTTCTGAGTTTTCTGTTGTTAAAATCCAGCATTCATCCGTGGTAATCTAATAGACTGTGAAGGGCATTTTAATTTTCTTGTATCTTTTAAGACTTGCTTTGTGATCAAGAATGTGGTCAATTTAGGAGAAGGTTCCATGAAGTTCTAAGAAGAAGGTATATTCTTTTCTGTTTAGGTGAAATGTTTTGTAGATATCTGTTAGGTCCATTTGAGTAATAATATTTGTTAGTTACAATATTTATATTTTTAGTTTCTGTCTAAAAGACCTGTCCATTGGTGAGAATGAGCTATTGATGTGTGGGGTGCAATGTGTGATTTAGTAATATTAGTAGTAGTTAGTAATATTTCTTTTGCAAATGTGGGTGCCATTACATTTGGGGCATAGATGTTCAAAATTGAGACTTCATCTTGATGGAAGTGACCTTTGGTAAGTAATAAAGTGTTGTTCTCCATCTCCTTTTTTATTGATTTTGGAAGTCTATTTTCTTAGATATTAGGATAGCTACACCAGCTTGCTTCTTAGATCCATTTGATTGAAAAATCATTTTCTAACCCTTTTGTATGTAGCAGAAGGCTAAATTCTGTTTTCATATTCATTATGTTAATCTGTGTCCTTTATTAAGGAATTCAGTCTACTGATATTGAGAAATATCATCAGTGTCCAATAATTGTTATTTCTTGTTAGTTTGGTTTTTTCATCACCAAATAAAGGTTAAAAAAACTGCTGCTGTCACAGAACTGGAAAGATAGGAAGTTGTCCCTGAAGTAAAATGGTTCCAGCAGATATTCAGAACTTTTTTCTTTACTAGCCATCCAGGGCCAGCTCATTGTGAGTGACAAAAATGCCCCAAATGTGTCTCTGCCCCTGGTGGCCACCATTGTGCTGTCAAACTTGGGGATCACAACTTTTTCCCAAAATAAGATCCAGCCACATCTCCTAAATAAGTCAAAGTCATATTTATTCAATGTGGCCACCTTAGGAAGAGGGACAAAGAAGCCCAGCAAATCCCCCACCACTCCATGCCTCCAGAGTCCATTTTTCAGCTCATATTTCTTAAACTTTCCATTCCTTCCTAATGGTGCCAAATTGTTGACTAGATTCTTAACACACAGAACTACATGGAACATTAGATACAACCTATGGTGGGATGGATTGTAAAGTAGTTTTATTTTTAATTTTTTCAGGAACTTTCATGTTTTTCTCAATAATGACCATACAAATTTTCCTTCCCACAAAGGGTATAGACAGTGTATAAAAAAATGAAGGTACAATATTTCTAGGTATAATTGAGAAGATTTATTATAGATAGTAGGGAGAGAACAGCCAAAGGCATCTGGAAGGATACAGACTGAACATGGCCATCAGACTTAACCAGGCCATGAGAGGACAGAAAGGGAGGGAAAGAGTGAAAGATAAGAGGAGACAAGCAAACTAAAAGAGATCCTGGAGCTGAGCCAGCCAGAAGCCAGTCTAAGAAAATACATAGGCATAGTGATGCACTTCCTCCAACAAGATCATACCTACTCCTACATGGCTATAACCCCAAATAGCTCCATCACCTTTGGTGAGCATTTTTATTCAAACAACTTATGTTGGTTTGAAAGAAAATGGCCCTCAGAGGATCATAGGGAGTGGAAAAATTAGCCTTTTTTGAGTAGGTGATATTGCCTTGTTGGAATAAGCATTTTACTAGGGGTGGGCTTTGAGGTTTCTAGTGCTTAAGCCAGGCCCAGTGTCACTCTCTCTTTCTGCTGTCCACCAATCTTGATGTAAAACTCTCAGGTACCACTCCAGCACCATGTCTGCCTGCATGCCACCACCATGCTTTCAGCTATGATCACAAAGGACTAAACTTCTGAATCTATAAGCAAGCCCAGATAAATGCCTTGCTTTATAAGCATTGCTTTGGTTGTGGTATCTATTTACAGCAACAGAAACACTGACTAAGAGGTTTTAACAGTAGCACAGAGATGGAAAGAAGTCTAAAATATTGCTTGGTTTTTACATACATTAAATAACTTTCTTAGACTTTTACAGCTTGCATTTACACATCTGAAAACACTGTCTTAAATTCTCATAACTTAACTTCCAACCTTTCTTTATCCAATCATTTGTTTCGAGACAAAAGTAGTTGATTATTGAGAACAGTCACTGTAAAGCTGTTCCTTTAAATAAATAGTAAGCAAGTATATTTAGACTTGTTTTGTGAGTTTGTCTTTTTCAGCATGAAGTCTGCCAGCAAGGTAAACTGCCTGTGTTTATCTTTCTCAGCTGGAGACTTAGTATTTCTAGGGAAGTTAGGCCTGATTTTACACATGGCATGAACTGACAAGGCAGTTGCAGTCTTTGGGAAGGAACTGGATTATTGGCAACTGTTAATATAAAGTTTTAGTTAGCCATCAATATCACCAGAGTTCTATGAAGGATAAATTAAAGCAAAAAATAAAAATCAAATTAAAATAACAGAGACTTACCCAATATCTAGATGGTTACTCTAGGCTCCCACAGTCTTGATATCTTCATTGGGGCACAGAGGTCACACATCTTCAGATGTCACCCAGGATATTATTACATCTTCTGACATTAAACAGAAAAGTAAAGGCTGCCAGACCTAGAAGGCCTGAGTGATATTCCCATGAATGATCTTGAAAAGAGTGGCCTGCTTTGTCAAAGTAGATTAGAGCAGTCAAACCAAGAGACTCTACAGTGTGTGCAGAGTCCTGGTATCAGGGTAAGCATGGGAAAATTCCTTCCCCTGTAGTTAGCATTACCAAAACTATGGTAGAGTCATCTGTGCCCCATGTCTTATTTGGAAACCTTAATATTACTGCTAGGAGCTGGTATTTCTGTCTATCATGGGAATTTTTTTTAAAAATGTTTTAAATGCCATATCCAACATATCCCTGAAGAGTTTGAGGACAACAAACTATTAAGTATATCTGATTTTAACAAACGTCTTATGTTTTTAGTTACTTTGTTTAGGCCTCATCTTGAAAACATACAGGTGGCTAAATATATCTTAGCAGTGTAAATGAATTACATTTTTACTAAGCATGATTATGAACCTAGTTCTGAGCAAATTAAAGAATTTGATCTTCTATACGGTAACTGATCAGAAAGCCATAAATGATTGGGAACTTCTTAATCTGTTTTAAGTGCACCATTTCAGAATTGGGAGAGGGGCCTGTTTGTTAGTTTTTATTGTTGTTGTTTTTATCACTTCATTTAAAAGTAGCTAAAATGAGCAATGTTGGCAAAGACAAACAGGATATATATATCTGACCCTGTTTGTCTTTGCCAACATTGCTCATTTTATACACACACACACACACACACACACACACACACACACACACACACACATATACTCAAGTTAGTTACTAAATTAACCTGAGTTAGACCTTAGAAAGTTACAAATTTTATTTATCATATATATCTTGAAGCCTGGTGTTAAACACAGTTAGCAAAACCTAAGTGGTTAAACATACATCTCCAAGTCAGTTTCTCTTAATCTGAGTATTTTTATAACTTAAGAAATTTATAAAATTTATTTATTAAACGTTTTATTCAAACATATGTTGTTCCACATTTAATTATTTTAGAAGCCTAGTATTAAACATAATTAGCAAACACAAAATCAGTTAAATGTCATTCACTTGTCCAGCGGCAGATGTTGTTGCCTTATGAGAGAATTTAGAAATTGCATGTGCCATCTCTAGCCATTGAACTGTACTGAGGCTGAGGCCAAGCCACTTGCAATAAGACAGTCTGGTGTGGTAGCACTCAAAAAAGGCTGGGTCCATCAGTCAGTAATTAAAAAAAAATGTTCTATAGAATGGCCAATAGCCCAATGTTATAGAAGCAGTTCTTAATAGGGGATTCTTCCTATTGGATGACTATAGTTTGTATTAAGTTGACATAAATCTGTCTAGCACATAAGAGCATAATTATGTTTCTTCATTTTTTTTGTTTCTGTCTCTGGCATAATGCAGAAGTATATTACAAGCTCCAGAAACTGCTCATAGACTGCCAGTTCTATTGGTATCTCCAAAAATACTATAGATTATATGGTGTTAGTGAAGAACCTGCCATATATTAGGACTCCCTTTTAATTTGGAATTAATTTTATTAACAAAGACTGGAAAGTATAATTTCTTTACTTCCCTTTCTGCTTTTCAAGGCCATGAGCTACAACAGTTCTGTCTCATTCCCACTCTACTCTGTCATGCTATCTCAATCAACCAAGTAGGATAGCAGTTACTTTGTCTTCACTTTGGTCCCCTTTGTGGAGGAAAACATACAAATCACCTATATTCATTCATATTATTTTTACTTGGAGTAAAAATATGTGGGCACATGTTTATTGTGAAAACAAAAAGTGTAGAAAGAAGTATTACAAAAGCAATGAAAATTTTCTTCACTCATATCCCTTGGTTCCTCACAGTCTGCTTTCCTTTTAAATTTCACATAAATAAAAGAGCGTCTTACTTGCTATTTGCTTAAACTTCTTCAAACAAATACAGTTTCTGAAACATCAAAGCAGTCATAGCATACATATTTACTTCTTTTCACTTAACTCTTCTTTAAAATATTCCATCTCTGAACTAAAGATATTAATAAGAACTGACATAACACACTCACTATGTGCCAGAAACATTGAAGGTATTTTGTGTACTCTAATTTACTGAATGCTCAAAATAACTTTGAGAAGTAGAATGATAGATTATGAAGCAGGCCATATGAAGTTTAGTGACTTGTCAAAGATAAAGAGCAGGTCCATTGTATCACATACCTGGGTGTAGACTATTATTTCCACCTAGACTATTTTTCTGAACTCTTTCTTTCAATGAATGGATAATACATTTTTATATATAATACATATTATAGATACAGATTATAAGTAGTATCAAATTATGTAATAGTCACACTATAAAAGAAAATAATGCTCTTCTTTTTGTCCATCTCATCATTAATGGTTTTCTCATCCTTTCCTGTGTAGTTCCAAATTTGTTACAACTGAAATGGAGTACAAGACTATATATTTTTAGCAACTAATCCAAGAGAATTACTATCAGTGAAATTAGCATTTTTGAGAAGATTGAAAATCATTATAAAAAGCTACTTTTAAAGAATCACACACACAAATAGCTCCATAACTCTAGGATCCAGTAAGAATTGTCATAATGTCCATAAGTCCACTCACTGGGTTATATTTTATGGCATTCCTTATTCAGGAAGAATATCCTAATGATGGTAGTTAAAATATTTACCTAGGGCAAGCTTTGGGCTAAACAAATCAAATGAAAGAAAAGAAAATCTAGTGTAATAAAAAAAAGCAGATAACTAGTAGATATTTAGGCATTATAATACAAAAGAAGAAAAAAATTAAGTCCAGGTATTATGACTCTTGTCTTCAATGCCAACACTCTACAGGCTGAGAGAGGACAATTGCTGAGTTTGAAGAAAACTTAGGCTACATAGTAAATTTCTGGCTAGCCTGAAACTGCCTGAGAAAACAAAAAAGAAAATATGATTTTTGTTATCAAGTCAGGCACATTTTAAAAGATTAAACTGCTTTAAAATGTTTTATCAGTCATTTCAATGCACGTTATTACTGTGGTTGCTTTATTCATTGAGATAATTTTTCACTTTATTCTATTTTTTAAGGAAATTTTGTACTTAAAAAGTTTTTTCCATACTCACCATTGCTCTCCCTGCCTCCCTTCCTCCCATCCTCCTTTAGCCTCCCCTCATCCCATTTCCCCATCCATTCCCCAGGGAGGGCAAGGTATCCCAAGGTTAGTCAGTTCTGTCTGGAATATTCAATTGAGGTAGGACCCAGCCCCTCCCCTCAGTATCAAGGCTGAACAAGGTGTTTATCTGTAGGGAATGGGCTCTAAGAAACCAGTTCACCCACTAGGAATAAACTCTGTTCTACTTCAAGAGGCTCCACAAACTTCCCACACTATTTGTGTGTCATCTACATTCAGAGGGTTTAGTTCCTTTTCACGCTGGTTCCTCAGCTGTTATTTCAGAATCAGTGAGCTCCCAATAGCTCTGGGTCAGCCTTCTCTGTGTGTCTCCTCCTCATATACTATCTCCTTCCTCTCTGTTTTTAAGCTATTGCCTTTATCCAAATATACTTTTCCAATCTGAAAGAGAAATGTGCCTAGATTATACTCCCAGAGAAAGAAATACAGGAGCAGTACCTTCCTTAATGTTTACATCTAAAAGAGATAATTTTAGAACCACTAAGGAAAACATCCCTGAGTTTTAGAATTAGCATTTCCTTGAAGAGTTACATACATATCAAAGTTTAGAGGAAGGAGTCACAAAATACTAAGTTTCTCCTGGAATTGTCATTATGAAAGAGAAAAAGAGCTTGCCATTCATCAACAATAACATATTTTTTCTAGAATTACACTTACCTGTTCAGTGAATATTTATTTAGCCTTTTTCCATTTGTTAGTACTGCACCATTTATAAGTAAATCAGGGGCAAAGACATGGCATTATCTCATCCAACAAGAAATCAATCTGTTAGTCTATCAATCACTTGGAAAGAAAAAAGACACTCAGGGAAAGATGCTGGATCTAGATGTTTTAGAATTAATGTAAAAGGCTGCCTAATAAGTTGATGTTGCCCCTGGCAGTGGGACGAGGATTTATCCCTAGTGCATGAACTAGCTTTTTTGGAGCCCATTCCCTATAGAGGCATACTTTGCTCAGCTTTGATGCAGAGGAAGGGGCTTGGTCCTGCTTCAACTTGATATGCTAAACTTTTTTGACTCTTTATGGGAGGCTTTATCCTCTCTGAGGAGTGATGGGGAATAGGGGGATGGGGAGGTTGGGTGGAAAAGGATGGAATGGAGGGGAAACCATGGTTGGCATATTAAATGAAGAAAAAACTTTCAAATAAAAAAAATCTGCCTAATATGTAGATTGAGGCAACAGTGACTTTTGCTATCATCTAGTCTTACCCTTTGGGAGTGTCCAATTTTACTCTGGAATAAACTCTATCTTCTACACTACATCCTTTGTGTCTTATATCCATCTTCCCTTTCTATCCTCTATGTGTAGTATTTGAGTATGTTTGCATGTCAAAGTGAAGATATATCAATGTGTACACATGGCATGCAATCAATGTTACTATCCTCCGATTTATTATTTTGAGACAAAGTCTCTTGCTAGCCAAAGGGCTGTTTGTTTTTATTGGCTAGTCAATAAGACTTTAATATCTGATTGACTTTGTCCTCCAACATCCAAGAATTTTGTTTACAGATGCACAGTGCTGTATTTGGCTTTTATATGGTTACTGAGGTCCTCATGTTTTTTCAAGTACTTTACGTTACTTACTGAACATTCTCCCCTCATATCATCTGAATTCTTTTGTCATCACAAGGACAGAAGAGTCCAGGGGGATATTCCTTCTATCATGGAATACTATTTGTCCTATAAGAAGAATGAAAGTCTACCATTTACAACCATATGAACGAAGCTTGCTACTTTCTTTGTAAATATTTACTTCAACTAAAATATTCCATTTTTAAGATACATACTATAGGCTGAAGTTAAAAAATTAAAGTTTATTATTTAAGTGATCTATAATCTCAATAACTCTATAAAGACTGTAGAGAAAGCCTCAGAGAAAAACATTTAGATATATTAAATACAACCTTGAATAATTACCTCCAAATGAGACTTTTAAAAGCTATGTATTGATTTGTTGACCTCTTATTAGAGAAAATTGTATAAAATAATCTGTTGGGTACCTTTCAATTATTTGTTAAAATAATTTACAGCCTAAGCCACTCAGAGTGTATCCTAAACACCAATGATAACATATGGAGGTTGTTAGATGTGTGCCTTCTTGAGTAGGCTCAATTTCTGTTGAATCAGAACTTGCATTTTATTATCTCCAGACTAATATAGTCATAATAAGATTTTACAAAATGTTTTCTAATACTGGAAAAATGAGGGGTGGGATTAAACTACAACAATAATATTGGTTGCAAAATATGGAGCAATGTTGAAATATAATGATGGCAAAGTCTGATGAAAACAAGAAGAGTAGTTCAGAAGAGCTAAGGATGCTGTAGAGTGAGTTGTACCTGGAGAAAGAGATACCTCAAAGAGAACTAAGCATCCTTTTGGACCTAAAAACAGAACAACCATAAAATAGATGAAGAAAAAAAGTAAATCTATTTTCTTAAGAAAAAGAAGGTTTTCATGTGTGAAATTTCTGGGAATTCTCCCTTATTCTAGAAATTATGTAGTTATGTGAATCTAACTGCATGATGTTTTTATATTTTAGTTTATTACATTAAAGCAATTTTTATTAAGAATATATTTCCAAATATAAATCAAAGATAATCTTAATGTGTTGATGGGTATAAAATATTAAGAACATATTTGGAATATCTACACTTTCAAAACCAGTAAGCCAAGTTACTTCCCGAGTTAGTTCTAACAGTCTCTAAAATAGAAATGTATTTTTTACTTAAATTGTCTTAGAGAGAAAAAAAGATGGGAAAAATTACAATGTCTCTTACTATGTATCCATAATGCTGATATTCCAATATTTTATGATATTATAAGTTAATATCATTTATGAAGGTAAGCATCATTAAACTTTATTGAATGATTGATCATGTAGTATCTGTGCATGGGTGTTTTGTCTGTATGCATATCTGTATACTACATACTTTCTTGATACCTGCATGATCCAGAACACACTGAAATCCCCTGAGACTGAAGTTAGAGATGATTGTGAGCCACCAACCAGGAATGAAACTAAGCTCCTCTGAAAGAGCAACCAGTGAGTGTTAATGACCAAGCCTACTTTCCAGGCCTAAAATGTAAACATCTTAAATAATGGGTTAATAAAAAAATGTAGGACACTATAATATAACAAACCTAAGAACTACTTTTAGAAGTGCAAAGATAATTTATATTAACAACTATGTAACTATAATGTATCATGTTAGTAAAGGAGAATAATCAATTCTAAATTATTTTAAGCATACTTAAGAACCTTTGCCTAATAAAAATTTTAATGTAAATAATATAACTTCCAAGAATTAAGAAAAAATATCTAGAAGAAAGTTATAAACATCATAGCTAATATGGAAACTTGATTTTCTCAATATAAGTAGCCACAAGACGTGAATGCTTATTATTTCCATAACGTTGTTCCAGAAGACCTAGCCAAATACAAAAGTACTAACAACATAAAAAGGAAGAGATGGATTATGATAATTTGTAGACAATATAATTTCAAGACAAAAAATCATGTCAGTACAAAACTAATTAGAAAATCTATTAAGGTGGCCACATACATAATCATAATTCTTAAACCTCAAAAGTTATGCATCAGAAATGAAACTAGTATGAAATCTCTATGGACCCACCAAACATGTCAGGAGATATTTTTTGAATGAACAACCATAAAAACTGCTATAAAAAGCAAACCCCAATTAAAAAACCAATAAAGCAATATTTTAAAAATCTCTCAAAGCTGGGCCTGTGGTTCATGCCTACAGTCAGTCTCCTTTACACAGGAGGAAAAATCAGGAATATTGCAAATTCCAAGTCTTCCTGAGCTACAAACTGACATCAAGTCCAGCCTAGGTTCCTTAGTGGGAACAAGTAACAAAACAGAAAAGTAAAAGGAAGGCTGGAGATAACAACTCAATGGTAAAGAATACTTGTACACCATAAGAAGGACCCAGGCTCATTCCATACTCAAAACCAACCTCTTACAAGGTGTATTTACAAGAAATGCGCAGAATGCATTTTAGGAAAAATACAAAGGACATAAAATAAAATATAACTAAACATATATAATTATGGATTTAAGAATAAATTTCTAATATAAAATATATCAACTTAGTTTATGAATCCAATACTAACAATGTTTTTAATATACTTAATAGTGCATGGCAAACTATCTTTCATGCCCAATATAATGAGAAAAAGCTAAGAATATCCAAGTGATTTGTGGTAGAAAAAAACTAATCTAAGGGTTTTTAAAAGAAACTTAGAAGAGTTTGACCATACAAGACTGAAAATGTTCTACAGAGAATTTTGAAGCAACATGTTGCGTTTCTGAAAAAAACTCTTCTACTTTATTGTATTCCTGGAGCAAGCTTTTTTTGCACTTGATAGAGGAGCTCTTTAATCATTGAAGTAAAGTTGACATATTAAATATGGCAACTGTTTATTCACTTGGAATAAACATCCCTGATGGAAGTTCTAAAAGGTTTAATGGGCAAAGCATACATGAATCCACAGACATACGCCATAATTTTATTTTAAAAATGTATATCTGGATCTCAGGACACCTGCATAGAAAAGACTTGTACCTTTAGGTGACCAAAAATAGAAGCATATTGAGTGTAAAACTTTAGCAAAAATGTAAGAAAAGAAAAATCAAAACTAAATGCTTACTTTGAAAATAATTTGTCAGTGAGGTTATAGAATAAATTCCTGTAGCATTACAAGTAAAGGGAATATTTGTTACTATCACTAGGCAAATGATAAACAACAGTAGAAAAATTGAATATACACTATAAATAGACAAAAAGCAACAATGTATGAGTTCATAGTCATTTGTAAAATCCTTTACATAAATATTCAGAGTAATATCATTCATTTGAAAACTTTAAAATGCCATTCATTCTCCTTATAGAAGGAAATAATTACTTTGTAGTAGAACTGCTTTACATCTTGAAGATAGAACAATGATATAGAGACATGTGCATCCCTAGAATTCACTGTTCAGCCAACCAGCCAACCTACCAGCCAGCCAAACAGTCTATCAGCCTATTGGAAAGCTCCAACTAGGACGAGAGATCCTGTTTGGCTCACAACCATTTTACAGCAAAAGCTGATCTGATAACCTCTTCGGAAATAAAGGAGTGTATGCAGATTTAGCTCTCATATACATAAAATAAATAAAATCTTTTAAAAATGTGGATAGAAGCCAAGAAACAACAATAAAAGTTATCTTCTGGCCTTTTTATTCATACTCATATATATATATATATATATATATATATATATATATATATATATATATACATGTGCTGCTGCACACATATACATAAAACATATACACACAAAAATGTTTCATAAAAACCTGGAGCCAAATATTGGGGAAAATGCTAAAAGATCAGAGAAGCAGAGTAACAAGCCATTAGAGAAACTTCTCACCATTACTGGATCCTGTCTCCACGACTCCTCAGACTGAATGCTCTGGGTGCTCAGTCAAAAAGTGGGGAACCTGTAATGAAGGGAAGTGCAGGGCTGAATTCCTGTCTCCTCCTGCCTTATATTCCTTTCTCTGCCCAGCCATATCACTTCCTGTCTCAACCTTATTAGTGTGGGGAGTAGAAGTGTGGGATTCACCAGTGCTGGAAATAAAGGTGTGGGCCACCACTGCCTGGCTCTGTTTCTCGTTTAGACTGGATTAATTTGTATATCCCAGTGTGGCCTTGAACTCACAGAGATTCAGATAGATCTCTGCCTCCCAAGAGCCAGGATTAAAGGGGTGGGTCACCACTGCCTGATTTCTATTTCTATCTGTGGCTGGCTCTGTCCTCTGATCTTCAGGAAAGCTTTATTTCTTAGATTTCAAATAATATATCATCACACAAAAATATGTCAAACATCCATCTGCCAATATCAGAGATAGAGAATATTGTACTATTTAATAGTTTTCTGATTTTGTAATAGATGGTAATTGTTATCTTATACGAAAAGGGGATTACTTGGAATGCCTTATGGACTGTGGTCTAAGTGGTTCAACAATGGCTGTCTCCCAATGGAAAAGCTAACAGTCAGGTCATTGTTTAGTCCAGACTATATGACATAGCAGTCTGATTCTGGTTCTAGATTCCCAGAAAATTCCTATAGAATTCCAAAGAAGTGTGTTCTAATACCAGCCAAGGGATACCTCAGCAGCAGGATAGATGAAGTTACCAGAGACGTGAGAACAAGAAGCCAAAAGGCGAATGTTTTCTTCTTCTATGTCATTTTATGTGGGCTGCCACAAGAAGGCATGAACCAGATAAAATGGATCTTTTCACATCAAATAATCCAATCAAGAAAATTCTCCAAGGCATTATCAGCTGGTGATTCCAGATGAAGTCCATGTGGAAACCAAGATTAGCCATCACTTCTACCTTAAAATGGTCCTCTTAGTGGACATATATTTTAATGGAGATAGATCAACAATATTATATATGATGGGCTATTTTATATGTGTAAATAAGTGATAAATCCATGAAAAAAGGGAAAGGTGCAGAGTAGACACTGGGAGAGTATGGAAACATTAGGGCAGTGTCATCTGTGCACAGGATTAACATAGATGAGCCATTTGATACAGGGGGCTGAAGACAATTTCATTAAGAGTGAATGACAAGCACAATAGAGGACTGAGCCTGTGAAAATTTGAAGAACATGAAAGAATCCAGAGTGGGTGGCAAAAAGTAAAGATGTGGGGAAATAATCACATGATGTGGGATGTCTTTCTGTACACTGTGAATATGCTTTTTTACCATTTGTTAATAAAGAAGCTGTATTGGCCTATGACAAGACAGCTTAGATGCAGGCAGGAAATCTAAGCAGAGGTAAAAATAAAGCTACAGGCTGCCACCCAGAAGGCGAAATGTAACATGATACAGGTAAAGCCATGAAGCCATGTGGCAATACATAGATTAATAAAAATGGGTTAGTTTATGATGAAAGAGCTAGCTAATAAGAGCTTGGGCCACATACTAAACAGTTTGGAATTAATATAAGCCTCTGAGTAATTATTTTATAAGCATCTGCAGGAGTTCAGGCCTGGAGAAATCAGAAAGGTTTTCTGGCTATAATAGTAAACATGTATTTAAAAAAATAAAAAATAGAAATGTGTGATTGAGTATACAGGACTTTGTAGTGCTTTTAACAAGGCAATGACATGATTTTAAAGCATCTCTCTGATTGCAATCAATATGAAGACAAATGGTAGTAGTTAAGAGCAGTGGGAGCAATTCCAGGTCAGAATTTTTCCAATATTCCCAAAGAGAGGTGCTATTACAATGGTAATGGTAGGCATATTGAGAAATGACTAGACTCAAGGTTCATTGGTTGTAGAGATAAATGGATTTCCTGGATTTTGCATGTGGAGACAGAGTAAGAGGAAATCAGAGATAACTTAGTGATGTTTGGGGCCTGAAGATCACAGAATATAAATTTGCTATCTATCAAGTCCATATCTTCTTGCCTTATTTCTTCTTCAACCTTCGCCTGTGCTGCTGCAGTCCAATAGTCTATTTGCTGTTCCTTATGAACACCAGCCACTTTCGCTTTTTAAAAATTTTGGAATGCTTTCCCTAAAAGCATCTATGTCACTAATCTCATCCTTTTCAGGTTTTGCTCAAGTATAACTTATCTGAGTCCACTTTGATGACTTACCACCTTGACAGCATGTTTTAAATCTCCTAACTATACTCTTCAGGCTTTATTCTATAACCACAAGCTTACTCTATCCAGACTTTTGAATTATGTATATCATTTATTTTCTTCATCTTTATAACAATGTTTAATCATTATGAAGACAAAGACATCTTTCTTAAAAATTATTCACATGCAGAAAACATTTCACAAACATTTCTTGAATAAATGATTATAGTTAATAAATATTCCTATTTAACAATATCTGATATTTCCTATGTCCAAAAACATTTTGCTTTACTTCCTGTGAAATAAAATTTTGTACTTCTGTGTACTTCTCTGGGATAGTGAAAAATTTACTAGAATCTACCTTTCAATATTTACCTAATTTAAATCCTTCCATTCATTCTGAAATTAGTTACCTGTGGCTAGTAACTTGATATTGTTAAGTTAAATATAATCAGTTTTCAGCTATCTGACTGCCATCTTAAGTTTCAGTTTTCTGGGACTCACTAAACTAGATTATATTCACTAATCTGTATGTTCATTTTCAGAATTTTGTTAGTTATGATTTTTCTTGTTTTCTCCAACTCATTGGAGGTTTTTCCCAAATTATTTACTATCATTTTATCAGAGGTTGAACATGTAGTGACAGTATGAGCTAGTTAAAGTGTCTATCTTTACTTAAGTGTTTCTTGTTTTATTTAATATAAATTTATGTCTGAGAATATGCACAGCCTTCTATGAACAATGATTAACTAGCCGAAACAAATATCAGACAGTAAATGAAGTGTGTGAATTAACTAAATAAAATGTTGTGTTGTTCAACATTTTTCAAACCAATTTTTCATAGGAAAAACTGAGATGAAAGGGAGACTTTCTTTACAAATAGTGATTTTTTAAAAAGCAAATGTACTAATTGTTCAATAAGTGGTTTTCAGAAGCCAAAACTTTTCAAGTGTGGTTAGATACTATTATTACTATATTATACATTTTATTTTCTCATTTGTATATTTAACGTATTTTGTTTACTTTTGCATGTTGGGCTACTAATTCTAGTCCTCAAAATCAGGAATGAATAATTTTCTTTATTTAATAACAGTATTTTTATATTGAGACTTCAATTAGGTTGTATAAAACACTGTTATAATCCATTGTTTTTACCTTCCTACCCACTCTTCTGAGTTGTACCTGTTCATCCTGCCTTATGAAAATTAGTATATCTTTGCATCTGTTCAGAGCCTGTTCTTTCAGTCTGGTATAAAACAGACCTATTCTGAGGACTTCTGCCACGCTGGTGTCTGAAGTAAACAGCATCTCTATCCCACTCAAATAATGGGTCTTTCTATCACCATGATTCCACACTGTAGTATGAGAACTTTAAGGGGACTGTCTCAAGCTCTGTGGGTAATCAAAAAATCGACAACTTTTTTTTTTTTTTTTTTTTGCCATAGACTCTCTAGATCATATATCCTCAACCTTGTCCAGGCACTTCTACACACCATTTCATTTGAGTCTGAGTTAACAGAAGGTAGCACCAGGAGGTAGGAGTTAGGAGGACTTTCTCAGAATGCACTCATCTGTCAGCTCCCATTGCCCCTCCTCTGAATCTTCTCCCATATCTTAAAGAGGTTCCTCTCAACTTTACTTGGAGAGAATTGTCACCTTCTTTATTTCATGATCAAATTGGACTTCTGAAATTTCAAGTGGAAAGAGATTGTGTTTTTTAGGGGATCTCAGCATTTTGGAGACTATATATCTAAAAGTGCAGCAATGGTAGAATCAACAAGAGACATTGGTAAAATAATTACCTGCTAATATATCTATTGTGCTCTATCCACATAAATACATACTGAGAATGTATATTTATAAATCTTGGCAAACCTTTATTATATTGTACTCCAAATATGAAGAAAGATACCTCTAGTAAAATGTAGGTACTATTGACCAGATAATTGGTTTTATACTTATTCTTCTGAATTCTTCATGAATTCTTTGGAGATATGAGTCTTAATCAGAATCTCTTGGTGGTCTTATTGGGATTCTGAATATTAGTCCCTAGCCAGTATTTTCTATTGCTAACAATTTCTTATATGATACCAAGTTTGCTATAAGAGTAAATATGATTCAGGCTTATACAAAAGTCATGGAAAATATCAATTATGTTTTAAACAAGAAGTTATGTTTAAATAAGTTTGTGCTGATTTAAAAATTCCCACTGAGTCTGCACTGAAAATTATCTCACTCTCTAATTCAACAGTTGTTTTCATGATACTGGAAGACTGGTCACATGATTTGGCTGTGTCCTCTTCTGCATCAGCTCATGTTTAAGGTGCTGCTATCTGAGAAGACCACTCACCTAACACTCCAAGTGGCTCCTACTGCTTCTAGTGAGATTATTCCTTTATGTCTTCTTTATAAAAGTGGAACAACATATGATGAGGCATTGAGCAATTATTAAAACTTAAGAAAGAAACTAATGAACAGGATTTTTTATATCCTTCACTCAATTCCATCAATATGATTCATTTGCACTTGGTACTAACTAATCACTTGTCAGTCTCTTCCCTTTATCTTTCTCTAGATGGAGACCAGGTTGTGTCCGCAACTAGTAAACTTACAAAATATCATCTTCACACTTTCCAGTGTCTTTTGCAAATGGCATTACTTTCTGCTTCAGATTTCAGTTTCTTGAATTTGTCCTATAAAGTGTAGCTTGGGATTTTTTTTAAAGCATTCTCCTTAGAGACCTGGCCTGGTTTCTACATTTTATAGCTTCCTCATTTGCTTTTCATGTCTTTGTGCAGTGCTAGATTTGGCTCTAACTCTTACACTTCCTGATTTTTCTGCAGTCTGCCAGATAGAATTTTATTTTGAGGGAATTGCTTTTATGGATTAATGCTTGAGCTTGCTGTGTTTCCTTCATTCTGTGAATCTAAGCAGTTATCTAACTCTTTTCATATCATTTTATTTGTTTACATAGGCAACTGCATATTCTAAATGTATAGAAAATATTCATACTAAGTTTTATCTAAACCTCCTCTTCCAGCATAACAGAAAGTTTCTGTCACAGGTATTTTCCTTCATTTCTGTTTTGTCTGATTTTGTATATCTCACAAAGACCTGAAATTGACCTGGCCTCCTTGCTTGTTTCCTAGTAAAACTGAATGGCACTGTTATAGTGCTGGAATCTTAATGTCAATATGTCTTTAATTTAAACCTCATATGCAGGCAGATGAAAATGTCTAATTTATCTGTGTCTAACCGTTGTGTTATTTTAATCATGACACAGAATAACATGTTGCTTAAAGGTGCTGCAGATGTACTCTTTGGAATTAATAATAAAGAGTCTGGAAAAAATATTGTTTTAAATTGGATTTAATATTAGCACATTTTAGGACTTTCAAAATTATTTTTAAGCCCAGTAGTTCTCTTCATATTTTTCACATGCTTTTAGACATCTATGAGAAAACACTACAAATAAAGTGACTTAACAACAGACTTCTTTCTCCCATTTCTAGTAGTTTAGAAGTCCACAGTCAAGGTGTTAGCATACATAGTTGGTGTCTAATAAGGCCTTGTTTCCTTGTTCATAGGCATAACTTCTCCTTGTATCTCCCCATGGTAGAGGGACAACTTAACTTCCTAAGGCTTGAGAGGGAGAATATGAATTGGAGGATGAGAACAAAACAATCATACCAGAGTAATACCCAGTAGAAAAATACATATTAATTTACTAAATGGGTGTATTAAAGGCTTCTCTAGGGAAACATTTGCAATGAGTCAGTGCCAGAATGTATATTAGTGTATACCAATACAGTTTGTCAAGTAGGTAAATTGTAGTGTCACATAATATAATACTGGATAGTAATTAAAATGAACAAAAAATACATACAATGGTATGAATAAATTTTACACAATGATTTACTGCTTAGAGTTTGTTTTTATTTTTAATACTGGATATTGAACCCAAGGCTCATTCATGATAAGCAAGCATGTTACCTTGGAGCTACATCCGTAGGTATAGTATTGAATTGAATAAAGCAATGACAAAGAAAACAGTGAAAGAAGAGTATATATGGAAGCAAGCTTTTAGTTGGCATGGAAACTGTTTTCATGGACACATTGACTTTTAGCGGAAAAACAAACAGAAGATTTCTCTGCACTACTCCATTTTATCCCCTCTTCTTTACTGTATTCCTTCTTAACTTAAAAGTCTCTTAATTCAAAGACATTTCCAGTTTCTCTCATATTCTATATATCTTCTGAGTAGAGCCATTAGTATATTTTGTTCTGTAATCTCTTTTAAAACATACTTATATGTCAAATGACCTTGAACACTAAAACTTGCATTATATGGTGTGGGGAGAATAGTTATTCATTCACGGTTAAGAAGAATAAAGAGAAAGCTAAGAACAGTGATGCCTTACCATAGTCCTAGCTTAATAGGAGGTTGCGATAGGGTGATTGCTTGAAGTCAAGACATTGATGCCAGTTTTGAAAAAATAATGGCTAAGTATAAATATTAGTTTTTCTGATGCAAACTGCTATGTGTGGCACATTCATCTTGAAACCATCATCTTGTTCTCAGGAGCCTTAAGATGGCAAAGACCATTAATACAAACATGATATTCATAACACTTGCTCTTTGTCAGCAACAAAATCTGCCTGTTAATATCAATATCCATGAAAACAAACTAGCAATTAATGTGCTGCCTGTCCTAGTTAGGGCTACTGTTGCTATGATAAAATACTATCGTCAAAGCAGCTTGAATAGGAAATAATTTATTAGGTTTATACTTCCTCATCACTATTCATCATTAAAGAAAGTCTAGGTAGGAATTCAAATGAGGCATGAGCTGAACATGGAAGCAGGAGCTGATGCAGAAAGCATAAAGGAGTCCTACTTACTGGCTTGCTCCTCATGGCTTGCTCAGCTTATTAATAGCACCCAAGACCACTAGCCTAGAGATGGCACCACCTCCAATGGGCTGGGCCTTCCTCCATTAATCACTAATTAAGAAAATGCCCTAATGGTTTGCCAGTTGCAGCCAGAATTTTTTTTATCCCATTCAGGCCCCTTGGTCCAGACAAACCTCTCCCACCTGTTGTACTGCAGCTTCTTATAAAATAACTACTAAGAGGCTTATATTAATTACAAACTGTTTGGCCTATGGCTCAGGTGCATTACCAATAAGCTCCTATATCTTAACCCATCTCTATTAATCTATATATAGCTGCATGTTTTGGGACTTTTCCTCTGTTCCATTACATCTTGCTTTCTGGGTGGCAGCCTGCAACATCTCTGAAACCTACCTTCTTTGCTTTTAACTCTATTTGGATTGCCTGCCTACCTCTAAGCTGTCTTATCATAGGACAAAACAGTTTCTTTATTAACCACTGGTAATAAAGCATATTCACAGCAGACAGAAAGACATCTCACATCAGCTAATAGCTGGTCTTATATAAGAATTCTCTCAATTAAGTTTTTCTCCTCTCAGATGACTTTACCTTGTATCAAGTTGACAGAAAACTACCTAGAAAACTAGATTTCAAGTAGAGTAAAACTCCAAACCTTTGACAATGGGTAACCCTATTCTATTCTAGCAACTCATGTTGCATTAAATTGCTATTTTAGCTTCACTGTGTTATATAGGTCTCATTATCACAATGAATCAATTCTATATAATAAGAAAATAAAATACTTGAATAAGTAATAAGTAATACTTACTGAGCACACATTATATATGAAAAATCATGTACACATAAAAATTATCATATCTTTCAACTAATATGTGAGAAAACTGGTGTGTAAAATTTAATTATTCATCATCTAACATGACTGACTTGGAATTCAAACCCGGTCACTCCAACTTCAAAGCTCAGCTTCCAAATCTACAGTCTTATTTAGAGGCACATTTGACAATGGAGGAAAAAACTATGTCTCAATTGTCTAATGATTAAAATAGCTAAAACCCAGACAAATCCAAATGAAGTAATTGTTGTAAAGCCAATTGTGGAAGAATCATAACTTTGCTGTTAAAAATTGTCTATGTATGTGTGTGGATGTGTTTTCAACAAGCATTGCTGTGAGAATATAATTTGATATAAAAATAGACTTCCCTAGTTGTAGGGGATTAGGTTTTTCCATTGTAAATAATTGTCCCCACCTATGAGTTTAATAAAAAGCGGTGATTGGCCAAAGGCAGATAGGAAGTGTGGGTGGGGCTACCAGACTAAGAAGACTCTAAGAATAAGCAGAACTGAGCAGAATGCCAGAGGGAAGCCAGAAGAAGCAGGGGACAACTATGATGCTCTGAGAAAAGGTACCCAGCCGCATGGCTGAACAGGATAAGAGTTATGGGTTAGTTTAAGGGTAAAGAGTTAGCAAGTTATATGCCTGAGCCTTATGCCAATCAGTCTAAAACTATTATAAATATCTGTGGGTCTCTGCCGGTCTGTGGGTCTGCAGGTCTAAACCTTGAGGCTAGGCCCGAAAGTCCAGGCCAGAAACCTCGTACTACACCTAGGAGCTTGTCATTACAATTTGGAGTTGGAGTCTCTAATCAAAAAGATGGTATTTCCACCAGTCTAACATTTACATTGTAAAGTATTTTATCCTACATCCAGAAAGAAATTAGATGAAATAAAAAATGATGTGAAACTAAGTGTTCTTCTTTTGTATTTAGTAACTTTATTATCACTAGGTTGTAAAGAACACTTGTTCTTTGAAAAAAAAATCATGTGTTCTGTTCCTTGTGACTCAGCAAATTTTCTTTTCATCAGTATTTTTTATTGCTAATAAAAATATCTTTTTATCCATGTATCCCCCATCCCCCCTCCATTCCCCTTCCAATCCTTCCCTGTCAGCCCTCAGCCTTGCCCCTCCCAATCCACTCATCTCCTCCCCAAAAGGGCAAGAAGTCCCAAAGTGGGTCAGCTCAGCATGGCACATCCACTCGAGGCAAGTCCGATTGCCTCATCCCAAAATCAAGACTGGGCTAAGTGTTTCTCTGCAGAGAATGGGCTCCAAGGTACCAGCCCATGCAGAGGAACACAGTCTAATCCCAACCCTCTAGACTCCACATACTGCCCATGCCAATCCACAATTGTCTACCCTTGGAGGGCCTAATTCCTTTTCCTGAAGGTTCCCCAGTGTCATCAGTAACTTTTAAGAAAAATAAAATAGGGGATAAAGGATATTTATTTGTTTTGTTTGTCATCAGATGATCCAGATCTGATATTAGGTATATTGCATAATTTCGTATTTGGAATTAAACATAGTGAGCAGTAAATTTCTTTCAGTGAAAGAAAATCAATCTGACAATATATTACAATAGGTTTTCAGTGGCTGGGGAAGAATTTGTGAAAAGGGTTTCACACTCCTCAGCTGGAAATATCTAAGATAAAATCTACCAGCAGTCTGATTACTGCATGTAAGATATACACTTCAGAAAGCCTGTGAGTAAACACACTGCAGCTTCAGAAATCAACTTCCACATTTACTCTTAACTTGATAAATGAACACACACTAAGAAGTGAAAGCTATTTTTTACATATATAATACAATAAGAAATAAGACAAAGCCAGGCAGTAGCAGAAGCCTCCTCCTTGCTTTTTCTCAGGTCTTGCAGCTTGCCAGATTTAGTTAGCCCAGAGAAGTGAGACAGTCAGGGTTATATGGAGAATCACAAAACAATACATATTTTCAAGATGTACCCAGGCTTCATGGAAACTGAAAGTGCCTGAGTAGTGAAAAATAAAACTGAAAACAGCATCTTATCTCTCTACCTCCATAAATCTCTATCTTAGATGGTATTTTATAAACTTATTGTTTATTATTTATAAATTTATTGTTTTCATTATTCACTGATTTTTCTTACTTTCTTTTCTATTGAAATGTCTCTTAATTTTTAATAGTAATTCATATTTAAGAACATATTCAGCCACGTCTTGTAGAGGAGACTTGAATACCAAAATGTTCCAGAGGCTAAATCAAGCTTATAGCTCCAAATTGTGCCTGAGTTGTAATGAGTTCAAGGCCAGTATGAGCTACTTAGTGAGATGTACTCGGAAAGAGACCATGTGTATTAGAAACCTATGTTTTTGATCACAAATATTTGCCATTTAACTTAGTGCTCTAGAAGAAGGTTGCTACTTTGAAATAAATCTGAGTACCCTGAGACTTTCATGCTGTCAACAAGGTCCAAATTTTCCATGTAGAGAAAGGCTGGATGGAAATATGTTTAGTCACCCTCAGTGTTCCAATCATCCCAGTTGCAGACATAAGTTTTATGAATAATGAAGCCACCTTCTGGATTCTGCTTTAGCAGATATATTATGAAGAATCAGAAACACATTTGAGAATCAGAGACAATACCTAAGGTACAAGAACACAACTAAACTATTCCAGAACTCTAGTTACTCAAATCATCTACTCAAGATTCTAGTCACTGTGGAATGAAAGGCTTATTTACAGGAAAATGAATACAAATAGAGATTAGATAAAGGAAATGTTATATCTTTCCTTTCATTAGTGGGTCATAGATTTTTATAGATACATGTAGTAATTTAAATAAAAAATATCCCTCACAGGCTCATATGTTTGAGTGGTTGGTCCTTAATTGGTGAACAATTTGAGAAAGATTAGAATTAGAAGAATTGGGAGGTTTGTAATTTTTGGAATATGTTTGACCTTTTTGAAGTAGATGTTTTACTGGCTTTAAGGTTTGAATAGCCCATGTCAGGCCTATTCTTTCTCTCTCTGTCTGCTGCAAGTGGATCCGGATAAAAAGCTCTCAGCCACTACCCCAGTTTCATGCCTGCCTGCTTTCGACTATGATGATAATAGACCAACCCTCTGAAAATATAAGCAAACCCCACATTAAATCTTCTCTTTCATAAGAGTTGCCTTGGTCACAGTGTCTTTCTCACAGCAATAGAGCCATAACTATGGCAATGCATAAAATCATGTTTCTATACAAAAGAATAAAGAAAATTGTTGATGAGGAAAAGCGGAACTAGTAGGAGTGGGGGTGTGCAAGAAGGAAGAGGTTTATAGGTCTGGGGAGGATGTGCTCAAAGTACATTCTATACTTGCATGAGAATGGCCTTATGTAGCCTACTATAATATAATAAAATCAATACAGAAGAAAATGATTTGTCTTTGATGGTCATTATGTAAATTTCTGATGAAAATATATAATATTTGTTGTTTGATGGAAGTAGATTTTAAATAAATTAACTTGAGGAATATCTGTGCATTGAACGTGGAATAAGTCTCTGAAGCACTGAAGTATGTACCAGAGAAAGGTATGCTGGAAAAGAAAAATACATGAGACAGAATGGTGAATGCAGAATAAAAGTAGAAGATCTAGCTGTCAGTGAAGTAACTATGCTATCAATGAGGAAAGAGTGCTTTAGGATAAGTTGCTCTTTATTATTTATTGAGTATATAAATAAAATAAAAACTATATAGTTCAGTGGTTCTCAACCTGTGGGCTCTTTGGGGGTGGAATGACCCTTTCACAGGGGCTGCATATCAGGTGTCTGCATATCCAATACATTATTATTGATAACAGCAGCAAAATTACAGTTATAAAGTAGCAATGAAGTAATTTTATGGTTGAGGTCACCACAACATGAGGAACTGCATTAAAGTGCTGCAGCATTAGGAAGATTGAGAACCACTGCTATAGCTGCATGTTAAAATGAGACTACAATAGTTGAAAGAAACATTTTCTATGACCCATGGCTGTTTAAGTCTGAAGAGTTTGAAGACGTAGAACCTAAATGGACCCAGGGCCAGAATTATATCACTTTTAGAAAGAGAGCAGATAGATGCTAAATACAATAATCTTCTGGATACTTAGCTAGTATGTACATATATATATATACATACATATATATACATAATACATATATATTTATGAACACACACATATATGAACATATATATGAACATATATATATATATATATATATATATATATATATATATATATATATGATATGATGTGGGAATGTCTTTCTGTATGCTGTGAATAAAGGACTGTTACAGCCCGTGTCAGGCACTGTAGCAGTAGGCAGGAGATCAGAGTGTAGGTTGGAGAATGAGGGCGGAGTCAGGAAAGACAACACAGGTGCCCAAGGATGCAACATGTAATGAAATAGGTAAGCCACAGACCACATGGCAGGACAGATTAATGAAAATGAGTAGAGTTAAGATGAAAGAGCTAATTAGCAATATGACTGAGCCATAGGCCAAACACTATGAAATTAATATGAGCATCTGAGTAATTGAAAGGGGGGAGTAATTGGAAGTTCCAAATTGAGGAGCTAGCCAGGGCCAGAAACCTCTTGTTACGTGTGTGTGTGTGTGTGTGTGTGTGTGTGTGTGTGTGTGTGTGTATACTGTATGATATACTAACATTATACATGTGCACATATATGTACATACACAGTCAAGGTTCAAGTACAAGCATACTAAGCAAAGCACTTTACCATCAAACTATACTCCTAAATCCAGAATACATACTAACTTACCTTATAAAAAACATAAAATATGAAAGTTGTTAAAATCATGGTTGAGATATTTTAAAGAAATCTTTAAAAGAGATGAGAACATATTCCAGTCATGATCCCAGTATAGCCTTGGAAAAGAAGGAAGAATAAAGAAAGGAAGGAAGGGAGGAAGGAAGGAAGGAAGGAAGGAAGGAAGGAAGGAAGGAAGGAAGGAAGGAAGGAAGGAAGGAAGGAAGAAAGAATTCACTGATTCCAGAAACAATGATGTTATTGGGTCAAAACTATGGGACAGTGACAGTAGAACAGTTGGCATTTCACTATGTCCTATATCTTTGAAGCATAAGTGAAATGAGGTGCTGATTAAAGGAAAAGGATGATTGTTATCATATCCCAGCTTTTCCAACTGTGAATAACAACACAAAATGTATAGAGCACAAGCTGGATGAGTGCATTTTGACTTCTGTTATCAGTGTCTTATATGATAGCCTATTTCATAATTCTGGCACCTTGCATTGTAGTAAATCACTCTTTGAACCACAAAGAATATGTTCTTATTCTTAGTGACACATAACTTCAGTTACCTTTAGAGGAAAGAACATACTGAGTTCAATAATAAAATGTTTATTATAGTCCTGAATGTGAAAATGCCTCAGCCATAGTATTAAAAAATGCATGATGAGAATCTATGGTCCTTCAGTACAGTGATGATAAATAAATAAATAAATAAATAAATAAAGCCCAGAGGAAGAAAAGCTCAACATCATATAGTCAAGATAAAGCCGAAAAGTGATTCATAAAATAAAAAAGTCCACGGTGAAACTTCAATCTTATATAGATCTTCTCCTCTCAAATTTCAGTCCTTTTCTTTGAGGAAATTACACATTTTGACAGTAGGGGGAAAATCTGTTATTGGTTAATTTATTTAATTCTTTGTGATAAATAGTAGGTTTGGGTTTAGTCCATTTTGTGTTATTTCAATAGTTATGTCTTCACACAAATTTTCTAAAATGTGTTTTATAGTTTTCCTGTTAATGTAAAAATATCTAGAAAAGAGAGGATGTATTGAAAGAATCCCAATACTGCAATATTTAATGTAATATATTAAAATAGCGATGCCTATACTTATAATTATAAGAACATAACAAGTTGTGCATAGGTTTTCATGTTAAATGAATCATATCCTGTAATTTAAAGTAAAAAAGAAAAAGGTATGTGTTTTCCTATTGCAAAAGAAAAAATATTTTCCCCAGCTCTGTTTTTTAAAAATAGGCCATTTCTTTATAATAGTCTGAAGAACTGTATTTATTGAGATCCATTTCTCATTGTTTTGAATAATTATAAAAATGTATCTATCTATAACAGCTCTACATAGGAAGAATTTATTTTTACTTGAAAATATGTAATAATTTATTTCCTTAGCATGTGTGTATGTTCAACTATACACGTAAATTATTATGCATTTCATCTCCACATCTCTGTTTTCTAAAAGATTTAGTGGGGAAGGTGTTAAGCTATGGCCTGGGGGCTAAATCTAATTAGAGTTTGTTTTTCTATAGCCCTATAGCTAAGAATGATTTCTTTTTTACATTTTTAAAAGGTTAAAAAAATAAAGACAAACAAAAATATGCAACAAAGATAGTAACTCACAAATCCTAAAACATCAACTATTTAGTGCTTCATAGAAAGTTTGTTGACCCCGAATTAGAGTAACTTATAAACCATGAAGCCCTGATAAATGTGAGAGATGGTAAATTGGGTCAGTGTGAAACTGAGTGCAGGATGATTCCAACCTCAGTGGTCAAAGTCCGAATAAGAATATCTCAGATTTTCTTCTGGTTGGTCTTTAAAGCTCTTCCTGTTTGAAAACAGAAAGCTGTTCTCAAGTCAGACTTGTTCTACAGGCAGTTTCAGCTGTCCATGTCATAATGTGGGAATGCCTTTCTGTATGCTGTGAAAATAGACTAGATATTATAACTGTAATTCTTGCTTGATGGCTATTTTGTTATATGTAATTTTGCTATGTTAAAATTAAAACCTTCCTTTTTGATTAGACAGAAAGAGGAAAGTGATGCCTTTCTGTATGCTGTGAATCTCAATCTTTAAATAAAGGAGCTGTTTTGGCCCTTGACAGGCACCATAGAAGAAGTAGGAGGAGAAATCAGAGGATAAGTAGGAGAAGCAGGGTGGAGTCAGGCAGATCGAGCAAGCTGCCCAAGGAGCAACATGTAAAGAACACAGGTGAGCCACAGGTTACGTGACAGACAGATTAATAGAAATGGGCTAATTTAAGATGTAAGAGCAAGCTAGCAATGTGCCTGAGCCATAGACCAAACAGCATGAAGTTAATATAAGCATCTGAGTCATTTCGGGGGGCCTGAGCAGTGGCTGGTGGCTAAGGGGTCTAGCACGGCAGGGTCTGGGCTTCTGGCCGCCCGGGACCAAGAAACTCAATTGCAACAGTGTTACATGGAGCTGCATAAGTCACAATTCTCTGTAATATTGCTGACTAAATATTGCTGAACTAAACCAAGGCTACCCTCACTTTCACATTGCCATCAAGCAAGTTGCTGATATTTCACCATTCTTTGTACAAAAGGTGCCTATGGGAGCTTATTGACATTTTCAATATTTTTTGTAAGTCTGCAGCTGATTGTATCCCTAATGATTGCACCTGCCAATGAATCAGACAAAAATAATTTTATTTTTCCAAGAATTCTTTTGTTTGTGATCCAGAAATCTGACTTTTCTTAAAATTTATGATATACCCATTGTACATAAAAATGGTTTTCATAAAGACATTTCACTCAGGTATACCATCATGAACTTAGAATTTATGCACCCCCAATATCTCTCCCATACTTCTGTCACCTCTTTCTCTTCCCGGAGTATCACTTTTACTTTCATATCATACATCAAAATACATAAAATGTGTGTATATATATATATATACATATATATATATATTCTTCATACTCTTCGTCTGCATCGTAAAGAAAATGTGATATTTGCCACTTTGAGTCTGATTTGTTTAACTTAAAATGATCATTTTCTTTTACATCCATTTCCTGAAAATTATGTAATTTTATTATGTTTATCTTTTAAAAACATAATTTCATAATTATTGATTTTTTGGAAATTTTACATCACATACCCCAATACCACTTACCTTTTAGTCCCCCCATATCTGCCCCTTACCCCTGCAGCATGCTCCTCAAATTAATTAAAAACAAAACAAAAGAAACAAAAAAAAACTTTATTCCTCATCTTTCCAAACTCTTCATTGATCCTAGAGTCATGCAGAACTGCAGTGTCCCTTTTTGTCTAATCACCCCCACAGGCAAATATTCATTGCAATGAGTCATTGGTCTGGTTTTGTGCCTCTGGCACACCATCAATATTGGACCATCACCCAAACTCTTCACAGATATTCTGCTGTTGAGCTGAGTCATGGAGATTCTGCAGTTATTATTCAATGAGACCATTCTTTCACTCCCTCCTGCAGGTCATAGATGGGTTAGATATTAGGGGGAGTCAACCCAAGACCCAGGAGGTGGTTCTGGGTAGTAGATGAGCTTGTGGGTCTGGGTCATTGGGACTGCTCCCTCAGGTGAGGGACAGAGCCAGCTGTAGGCCCACACCATCGAGGCCAGCTTTCTCATACCTGTGCTGAGGGGTGGGGCCATCTCTTCTGAATGCTAGGGCCAGCTTTCCCATGGGGACAGGACCAGCTCTCCTGCTGCAGTGTCCAGCGAGGGGTAGGGCCAGATATCCCTAGATTGGTGAGGGGCAGAGTTAGCTCACCATGGCCCATGTATTTCAATGTGCACTGTTCCTATTACCCCCGTGGTAAAACAGGCCTTAAATATCATCTGACTCCAGTTACATCAGGAAAAGAAAAACAAAAAACAAAACAAAAACAGACATGCCCTCTGCAGCAGCTCAGGCTTTGGTAGCAGTACAGACTACCCAGATAAGTATGGCCCCTATAGCAGCAAGGTTCTCAGTCACCAATATGGTCAGGTACCTGTCCAGACTCCAGGTATCTGTTCAACCTCCAGAGGCAACATGAGTCATGGACATAGACCCAGACACAGAGTGCTGCTGGGCCATGGTCTTAGACGTGGCCCTGGGCAATAGCCTTATCTGGAGACACCATAGCCCCATGTAGCAACAAGCTACCCAGATCCGCATAGCCCACAGATCCCAACATTGCAGCTGGAATTTGTAATGTACAATATACCATTAGGTTAATGTTCTTCATAGGTCTCTGAGTAAGTGATATTTTATTTCTGCCTTAAAACAAACTTGTGTGTTTATGTGTTTGTGTTCAATTTTCTATATTTCACTAGCACAGATGTTTCTGGAATACTCATGCTGTGGTATTTGGAGACATGACAAAGTGCTACAAAGAATGGTAAAAGTGAAGTGCACATAAAGTAAACAAATGACTTGTCCTTTTAAGGAGTGTGGTAAGTATGGATTACTATAATACTGATATTTGCAGTCATAGAAGCTCATGGATTGTATTTAGGAGACATATTCAATTGCTAGACTGAAATCAACTCTCTCATCTGGGTAGATATCATGTATTCATTAAGGAATCTATCAGTCATTTGACAAGATCTGTTTTGGATACAGTCATGTTACACTTCCTATGAAGTGCCTTTTGTAACTCAGTGCTTAAAAAATACCTAATGACAGATACCAAATATTTGTTCATAATTCAGTGTATAATTCAGAGAATACCTGCCCGAATAAATAAAGTGATAGAATGATAATAGTGATATTAACATCTATAAAGTTCTTATGCTGAGGGAGTGTTTGTATTAATTTTAGTAGGCAGTTATCTTATGAAGAAGATGAAATATGGGGCTTTTTCTACATTTGTTGCTCATCCATAATCCATTCAATGCTATGTTTAGACTCTATATGTGAAATCTGGAGTAGTCTTTTAACTGAATTTCTTCTTTCTGATATCTCCCCATGTTCACTGGCTCAAGTATGTGATGTCTTCATCAATAGATTCACTATCAAGTTCTGGAGAGTAATCAAGGGCAATAGCAATACTGAATAGCATTAGGGGGGCTATGGGAACTCAATGTACAAACACTAAAAAAGAAATAATTCTTTTCTGGTCTAGGCTTCTTATTTGTTAGCCTGAGGTGTCTGGTAGGACTCTAATTGTCCTATTATAGGGTAACTTCATTTTATAAGTGCAACACAAGTTATGCTTAATGGGTGTTTTAATCTGCTTTCTATTGCTATGATAAACATTATATCCAAAAGCAACTTGAGAAAGTAAGGGTTTATTTGGGCTTACATGTCCTGATCACAGTCTATTATCAGTGGAAGGTATGACAGGATCTCAAAGCAGGAATCTAGAGGCAGGAACTAAAGCTGACATCATGGAGGAATGATGCTCACTGACTTGGTCTCCATGACCCGCTCTGCTTGCTTTTTGTATTCAACACAACCTAAAATCACCTGCCCAGTAGCACTTTCCACATTGGACTGGGGTTCACCACCCCAATCATTAATCATATTAGAAGAAATATTAGAGACCTGGAAATAAATTATTTCCTGAATAAGTCAACAGAAGCATAACCTTTGCATGTCTTGCTTGATGTTCATGGTATCTTTATAATGAAAACTTTGTTTCTAAATTGTAACTTATAATATCTCCATAAACTAAAATTAGCAACCATTCCTCATAAATATTAGGGACTATGTTTTCATTTTTTTAAATTTATTTCTATAATTTTTATGTATTTTCTTTCCTTCCTTATTTATTTTTCTTCCTCTTCCTCCTCTTCATCTTCTTCCAGTTTTTGTTTTTTGAGACAAGGTTTCTTTGTGTAATAGCTCTCTCTTTTCTGGAACTCACTTTGTAGACAAGTCTGTCTTTGAACTAGTAGAGATCCACCTTACTCTGCCTCCTGTGTTTTGAGATTAAAGGAGTAAAGGCATGTATCATTATCAGCTGCTTTCACTTGTTTTTTCTAACACAACTTTAATCTTTAATTCTATGTACTGATGATCTTGTGTAGGTAGGAGTTAGTTTGTGGGGATTTAATAAAGTTTCAGAAGTTTTGGAGATATCAGAGGGAATCTCCCCACAGTCTATGTGGGGGGTTAGTAAAAGCTCCAGAAGTCCCAGAGCTCTAACCACAGTCAGTCTAGGAAAATCAGAGTGGTGATTCACACCTTTAATCTCAGCACAGGGAGTATCCTGGGAGTGGTGACCTACACCCTTAATCCTAACTGAGTCAAGGTCACTTCAGATTATAGAAGGAATTCCAGGCTCCCAAACAGGTGTGGTGGGGCCACGCCTTAATTACCAAAAGAATACTTAAATCGGGATTCAAACACAGAGAAAGCCATTCCAAGGGAATCCAGGCTGAGGAAGCTAGAAGACAGCTGGGTAAGATTTGACTGTGGTGTTTATTCCCTCTAGTATCTCCAACTTCTTCAGAGATCTATCCCTGAGTTTCATTCATTCGTGCGACATTAGTTAATTACTGAGAATAATTGTAGCTCTTAAAACCTGAGAGAGACTGACAAAAACATCAACAAAATTCCCATTTCTAAAAATCTGTTTGGAAGAGTCAGTGATATCTACTAATGGGAGCCTCATATCAATTTGAGGAAGGAATGAATGTAATATCTGATGAATAGCTTTGTCTAAGTCAAATTTGATTAAAAAGACTGGATATCTCTATTAAAACAAATAAACATTTTATTTATTTGTTTGTTGTTTTCACTGTTCTGGCAGATGTTGCCTTTTGCTTAGCCTGAAGAAGCTCCCTTTACAAGCTTATTGAAGTATGTCATTTTTCTGTGTCTGATTAATATAATATTTCAGAAAAAATAGCTACATAACTTTACCAATGCTGAAAAATGTTTACCTTATGAAAATCTTTGCATATATGTTTGTCAATATATGTAATAATTATGATAATAGAGATGTGCATCATCTTTAAATAAAAGAAATATTAACTTATTATCTCAGTGATGTATTTGGGTAAATGTAGACTAGAGGTACAGACTCTTTTATTTCCCTTACTACTTACTGTAAAGTCAGAAAATTTAAGTTAAATCCATTTGAACTTTTCTATCCAGTAAATATATAGAAATATGAAACAATAACTCTAAAGATACTAGGTTGATAAAACACCTTCTAGTATCTTATTTCTATGAAAGTAATTAAAATAGGAATGTCAACAAAATGGATAAAATCTGTCATTTTTAAGAATCATAAGAAATCCTAAAATATTGTATATGATATTCATGTATACTAAATACTATTGATATCTTAAATGTGTCATTTTTAGATACATTGGACAGAAATGGAAAAAATTCAGGCCATTTTATTATTTTCGATTTCATAAAATGATGAAGCTAGAACACACAGCTTGGTAAAAGTGTTTAAAGGTGTGTAATGATATATAGAACTAAAATAATGGCAATGAAGCTGAAAGTGACTTTTTCTGAATACCAAGCTTTAAAACCACATTGTAGATATGGCATGGTGAGTTACTTAAAAAAAAAAAAAAAAAAAAAAAAAAAAAAAAAAAAAAAAAAAAAAAAAAAAAAAAAAAAAAAAAAAAACAAAAAAAAACAAAACAAAAAACTTGGCATTTTGAATACAATCTTTTTTTTTTTTTTAAGGAAAGACATCATGGCTTATACTTGTATACCACTGTAAATCATAAAAGGAAGGACAGGACAAATTGGACATAACTTGGAGGCAGAGCTGATGTAGAGGCATGGAAGTGTGCTGCTTACTGTCTTGTTCCTATTCTACAGTTACCTGCACTAAGTAAAACCTTTGTCTGGGCTGGAAAGGTGACTCAGTTGGAAATGTTTCAGATATCCAGTAACTGTGAAAACTGGTAGTGACAGCTTATACTTGTAGTACTGGCACTTAGGAACAGAAACAGTAAGATCTCAAGGCCTCACAAGCTTGTTGTTCTAGCCAGTGACTTCTAAGTTCTATAAGAGACCCTACCTTAAAAACATGAGATGAGTGCCAACAAAATAAAACACCAAACATCAGCTTCTTTCACAAACACATGCTCATGCACAGACCTATCTATGCACACACACACACACACACACACACACACACACACACACACACACACACCAAAACTTATGACAAGGGTGGAAATACCACAAAAACCTCAGGTGTTATTCCTTATTTTCTACTTTGTTTGAAACACAGTCTCTTGTTCACCACTATGTATGTGAGATTAGATGACCAGTGACACTCTTGTCTCTACCTCCCATTGGAGTTATAGATATGTTTCCATGTCTGGCTTTTACATAGGTTCTGGGGATATGAACTAAAGTCTTTATGTTTTTCATGACAAGTGTTTTACCCACACAGTTATCTCCTCAGCACTATAAATAGAACTATGTGTATATCTAGCTAAGTCTAAGAACATGTAAATATATTTGCTTGCCTTTTAAAAGCACACCTGCAAAAAAAGGGGGCAAATGAATTCTCGTACATGAATAGCAAAACATCAGAAACATTAGATGTTTTGTACAAAGTCCAAAATGACAAGTAAAAGATGAATTTACATCTCAAAAGTTATGACCCCATTTTTGGTGATGTTCTGTAAAGTATTTAACCAAACCTTTAACAAGATTTCAGGGGTAATGATGTGGCACAGAAGCAGCGTAGCTTTCTATCTTGTACAGTACAAGGCTCTGGGTTCCTTTCCTTTGACTTCAAAAATATTTTTCAAATGTTCTACATTCCATTTTCCTGCTCTCCTCCCTCTCTCCATGTTTTTCATGAGAATGTGCTTTGCCTAAGAACATCCTCAATACTTAGCCCATAGAAAGCATTCATCTTTTACAAAACTAGCTGTAATAGGATGAACTAAATTGATGAGTTGAAGCTTTAAAAATAATAGTCTGCCTGCCACAATATTTTTAACTGAACTTTGCTTATTCAAGAAATGGTTTTAAATATATTCATTGAATTTGGTTGTACCAACACATTCTGGTTTACACAAAATTTGTACATTCAGTTCTCAACAGTCATTATAGTTAAATTTCGTATTTTATTTATAATAGATGGCTTGGGTCTTTCTCTGCCTTCATCATTTATGAGTTATATGTCCAATTGCTAGCCCTATCAGAAAATCTTCCTTCTGTTTACATATTATAGCCGAGCTTCATTTTAGTTGAAAATTCAATATATTAGCAACAAGCAAAGGAGATAACTTATTACATCTAAGTGAGACTCACTATCCATTCTTTTAAAATGAACCCAAAGCCACTTTTACTTCAGTTACTAACTATAACAGAGTTTTATGATGGCTGAAATGAAAGTCTTTTATGTGTCTCCACATTTACCTCACAGATCTTTCATTGTGATAGCTTCAACAGAGTGAAACAGGCACAATTCAAAGGGAAGAAAGTTACATTTTAAAAGCCTGACTCATAATTCTAATAGTAGATGAGTCACAGCAATACTAGATACTGAAAAATATTTTTAAAAATACTATGATTTTTTTTTTGCCCTCAAGGACATAATGATCTATTTAAGGAATCAGGAATCTCAACATAATTAGCAAACAGTACAAAACTGTCTTGAATTATGTGGCAAATAATCCAAGAGTATTAAGAAATGAGAACAAAGAAAGTTGTTGCAGACCTTAGAACTCATGGAAAAGAAGCATTCTTTTAGGGAGCTGACTTCTCATTTTTTTCCCAGTTGTTAGCTGAGCATGTGTAAAGCTATTCATAAAGCTTACTGTAGTAGGAGGTTTCTGCCCCGGACTTTTGGGCCTAACCTCAAGGTCTAGGCCCCAGACCCACAGACCCACAGACCCACAGACCCACAGACCCACAGAGACACACAGATGTTTACAATTGTTTTAGGCTGATCAGCCTCAGGCCCAGGCATATCACTTGCTAGCTTTCTACCCTTGATCTAACCCATGTCTCTTGTTCAGCCATGCGGCTCGGCACCTTTTCTCAGAGCAGCATGGTTGTCCTCGGCTTCTTCTGGCTTCTCTCTGGCATTCTGCTCTGTGCTTCCTGTTCTCAGAGTTCTCTTAGTCTGGTAGCCCCGCCTACACTTCCTGTCTGCCTTTGGCCAATCAGCACTTTTTATTAAACCAGTGGGTGGGACAATTATTTACCATGAAACAACACAATATCCCTACAGCTTACTTATCCTTCTTTTGATTAACCCAGTTGTGTTTGAGTCTATTTACTCATTCCACAGCACTCCGGTTTATTACCCTGAGCTTTTATTATTCATACCTATTTCTTCTAACTAGTACATCTTCCATTGTTTGAGTATAATAACCTCCACAAATGGCTCACTCAATTAAGTTCTTTGATGGATTAAATAAAACAATTCAGTTGTGGTATGTTTGAATTTGATATGGTGCCAGTCATATAACAAGAAGAAAACAAGGATTTCAAGGAAAAACCATTAAAATGTTAAATGACAAAACTGGTCAAATTTCATTATTTCACTGCCAATTTAATCAATCAGACAATTTGATAGCTTTATGTATGGAGATAAGAAAATATTTCATTTTGTTACTATTAGTATATATTACTTAGAAATTGACAGTGGTAATTGGCATGCTTCATAGTATGTGTATATGTATGAAAACAGATGGCCATAGCTATAGAGCTTGAAATATCTTGCAAGACCTATGTCTTGACACAGCAGTTTCTCATTTTGGTGTAAATGAAGCTATAGAAAGTATTTGTCCTAAAAATTAAATACTACCCAAACGTTTTTTCTGTGTCTTTTATATTGATTAATTGTCATAATGATTCATTACTTCCTAAATTTAAAAACAAAAGGCAAAAGCTGGACTGTATTTTATAAAATGCAATGTAGAGAGTAATCTACTACAACTGAAAAAGGTTTGCTATTGTATTTCTTTATATGGCTAAGGTCCAAAATATTCAGGAGACTATTTTATAGTCAAAATTTCATTGTACTCTCTTTTCATTGCTTAATAGTTGTTCACTCGTGGGTTACTTTCTTAATCTTGAACATTCAGTTTTCTCATAAGTAAGGGTTGGATTATTAATGTATATTCTTTGGGCCAAGATTTTACTCCAAGGCAAAGGTTCAATAATACATGTCCACATTTTCATCAAAAGGAATGTAGAAGAAACTTCATAGTAGCCATTTGCATAATGGTCACTAAATTGAAACCACATAAACATATGTGGGGAGTAGGTAAGTGGATAAACACATCATAACATATTTATACACAATGAAAAAATAGTACTGCAATAATTCATGAAGCTCCTATTCCTAATGCTAGATGAAATAGCACTAAGAAATGCACACACATTGTATAAATACATTAATATAAATACTGCAATTGTCAAAGTTGATACGAAATAGTAGGAGTAAAGACATTTGTTTATGTGAAGAAGGAGAGTTTGTAATAGAAACAAATAAGGATGACAGCTTCTGCAGGGGATAGTACCAGGTATCAGAGAAAAGTAGTAATGGTGGCCATGTCCAAGGAGCAGCAGAAGAGCATATTACTTTTCTTGACCTGTCAGCGAGTTACACAGTTTTTTTTTTAATTTATAAGAAGAAAACACATTAAAATACAGAATTCTGAATTATTAATTTGAAATAACTTTCTATAAACTATTAAAATTATGTTAGTATATACTTCCTATTATTTGTAGAAATACTGAGTCAAATGGCATTTATAAATTTATTTATATACACTAAAATACATGAATGTTCCTTGTTTACTATACTTAAGATGTAGTTTAAATAACCTTTGTATAACCTATGTGACATTTTTTTTCAAAAGATGTGTTATGATGAGGCTATAAACATATCTTTCAGAACATAATTGCTCTTTTCCATTCTGTACAGTAGATATTGATGAAAAAAGAGGCTATCCTGATACAGTTTTACTGTCAGGTTGATATTTATGAATTACTCCTTTCTAAAAATGTGTGTACACACAGCAACTATATAGTAGTACCAATGACACACTAATAATGAGCACACAGCAGCAGAATGGATCTCATAATAGAACAAAAACAATCTATTGTCAGAGCAAAAAGTCCTTCAATTTTTCAACTGGCAAGAGTCATATTCCTTGAAATTATAATTTGGCATTTCATCTCAAAGAAACTAAGATGAAATGACTTCCTGCATCATGAATTTCCTGATCAGCATCCAGCAGATATAAACACTTTACTAAGGCATTTCTGATTTTATAGATTAAATACAGTGAACAAGGGATTGATAGAATCTCTCAAGTTTCTAAATAAACATTTAATGAAAATTGCATATTAGTCTAATTTTTAAAGAAAAGTATTAAATATAACTACTTTTATTTGCTGTGTCTTTGTATGTAGTTATGATCAATGAGTTTACTGAATTTAATCACCAATGTCACTCAATATCTCATGATACAGCATGGATTTTCTAATGTGATTAAAGCAGTAAATTCAAAGGATGGCCGTTAAGCTGTCAAATTTCACAAAATTTCATTATACATGAAAACTAATTATATTTAGTAATTATTATCATGGATATATTTACCATATTCTTGGGTATTTGTGTCTTAATGAGAAAACCTTATTGTGGAAGAAGTACCTTTATGGTTCCTGAAATTACTCTACAACTGTTTTTTTAGCAATAAAATAACTATATTAAGACTTTAAAAACAATATTGAACTTGCTTTTCTTAAATCTTAATCAGCTTCTCTCCAGATAAAGCAGAAACAGAAACATTAAAGAACTGTTATAATTGATTTTTCTTAAAACTGAATGGGAGGAATTGGAAGGAGGTAAAGGAAGGGGAACAGGGAGATACATGGATAAAAAAAGACATTTTTTATAAAATAAATAATAAAATGAAGAAAAATATTAAAGACCTATACAACTAATGTATAGGTAGTCAAGATTCAGTATATTCGTAGTTTTAAATAACTATTCTATGCCTGTGACTTAGTGTATTTGTGTCCAAGGACAGAAAAAGGAATGGAATAAAGCATATAAAGTTGTTTTTCTGATGTAGAGAATAAAAAAAAAATGTGTTCTCTAACTTTTCTCTTGTTAAATCACATATAAAACTGTTTTAAAAACTGCAAAATACAAGAAGCAGGGGTAATCTCAGAAGACAGACTTACTTAGAAATGAAACACCAAGTGCAAAATCATTTTTTAACTAACTTTTCAATATTGCTTTTACAAACCAATGACCCAAACTCATACATTTACAACTAAGAAATAAGAAAGAGATTGATACTATTCTCCAGGATCTTAATGGTTCCCTAGGGGAAAGGAGTGAGAAAGTACAATGCCAACAACAGGGCTCAGGTACCAGGAGTCAGGTGAAAAGCAAATGGCTACCTCCTTTTTTTTCAGCAATGGGGAGAACCTTATGTACCCTTCTCCCAGCATCCAGGCTGTGTCCTGATTTAATGATGCATAGTTGCCTCTCGTTGACTGGGCACAATCAGAACCTCTAACAGTGGCTGTTGCTAGACTCTCAGGTAGACTTCAGGTTGGCTCATAAAAAAAGTATATTCTGTACATGTCTTGGCAACTGGTTTCAGCTAATTTTTCTCGACCTTAGGGGCATGTCCCACTACAAGAGATGATGACTTCTGTAGGGGGATTATGTTGTTCCATTGTAAATAATTGTCCCACCCACTGGTTTAATAAAAAGTACTTATTGGCCAAAGGCAGACAGGAAGTGTGGGTGGGGCTACAAGACTAAGAAAACTCTAGGAACAGGAAGAAAAGAGCAGAATGCCAGAGAAAAGCTGGAAGAAGCAGAGGACAACTATGCTGCTCTGAAAAAAAGGTACCAAGTTGCATGACTGAACAGGATAAGAGTCATGGGTTAGATTAAAGGTAAAGAGTTAGCAAGTTATATGCCTGGGCCTTAAGCAGATCAGCCTAAAACTATTGTAAGCATCTGTGTGCCTCTGTGGGACCGCAGGTCTGCAGGTCCCAACCTTCAGGCTAGGCCCAAAATTCTGGGCCAGAAACCTCATACTGCATACTTCAATGAAGTGAATATGACTCTAATATACAAATACCTAATTCCATGAGCCTCACAAACTAGCCATATTAATTTGTCCTTAAATGATACTTACAGAATATATCTGTTAAAACATTGTAGATGAAGTAAATAATTTTAGTAGTCATGACTAACACAAAAGAAAGTATATTTGTCTTTGAAAACCTAAATATTGTTCAGTAAGTGATAATGTAGCTGAGCTCCTATTTTGCATGTCCTAATAAATTTTACTGTTATAAAGCAATATTCCCTCCTTTTCATTCATACACATTACAGATTATATAAATGGAGTTATATAGGTTTTCTTTTGTTTTAGCCAGAGTTTTACTGCTTGGCCAGAATTAATTATACAGACCCAGCTGGCCTAGGTATCACAGAGGAAAAACCTGTCTCTTCTTCACATATGCTGCAATTAAAGGTATGTGCTACCACACTAAGTCATATAGTTTTTAAAAGGTTTGTGATCTTAGAAAAACTTACTCCTATCTGTCTATATGATGACAGAAGTGCTGGGGGAAATTATGGACATTGTTCACATATTTCTGCTAATCTTCTTTCATCACTCAATAAGTACCAGAACACTTCACTAGATATAACCGTGTTTTTTTTTAAAAAAAAGGATTTGTTGAGACCACATGCATTTCTTTAACCCATTAGAAGTGTTTTATATGTTGAAGTATTTCTCTTTTTTTCACTTTTTATAATGTTAGAGATTATAATGTGTTTATATTTATCTGTTTCCCTTCTTCTCTATAAAACATTCCTTCTGGCTCTATTTCAAATTTATAGCCTATTTTATTATTAAATATCTTGCATATGTGACCAACTAAACCTGAATAATGATATTTGTATGTATGTTCTGAGTCTTTCTCATTAGATAATTGGATAACCAATATGTATATTCTTCACTAGGGAAGACTATTTCTCCCAATATCAGTATTCCTCAGTTGTTTACAGTTCTATGTGTAAGATTAAGGCTTCATGGCCTTACCCCCATTTACTTTGTCATGTTTATTTGTGAGATCCTTGTTCAACTCATGTTTGTGTAGTTATATTGGTGAGACTTGATGGGTGTAGTTTCTGACACTGCTAGGAGACACACCATCACAGCAAATTCCTTGATTCTCTGGCTCTTACAATTTTTCTACCTCCTCATCCACAATATTTCCTAAGACTTAGATATGGGAATGTTTTGTAGATGTATCCTGGGCCTGGGCTTCACAACTCTGCATTTTGATTGGTTGTGATTTTCTGTAATGGTCTCCATCTTTTGCAAAGATAATTTTTCTTGATTATGGGTAAAGAATACTCTTATCACTGTGTATAAAGACAAATGTTTAGACTGTTAGGAATCATGCTTGTTCAGTAAATTACATTCTCTAATATCAATAATTTCACTAGCACTGAATAGCTGGCTAGGTTTCTAGTACCATTCATTGGTTTCCCTCTTATTCTGTTGTCTTAAGTCCAATTAGAATGTTATTGGTCATTTCCAAGGCATGTGTGCCACAACTGCACCCTTCAAAATATCATGCCATGTTTATCACTGATGTGGTTCATTAATGTCATAGCTATGTAGTTGGTTACTTCAACAACATTTATTTAATCAGGAAAGTTAAGTTTATAAAAACCATGTAACTCCATGGTAATATCTGTTGCAAAATTGTTGGCTTAAAAAGTCACTTTTAATAACATTTTTGTTCTTTGAAGTAAAAATAACAAAAATAATTTTAGTTAGTTCTTATATAATCAATATACTCTAAGAGAAATGTATTTTCAATTAGACAAAATAGTTTTGGTTATTTTAAGAAATATATTTATCACAGAACCTAAAACCCTAAGTAGAGATCTACTAGTGGTCAAATGTCCATGGAAAGGCAAGCTCAAATTGAAAAAAGAAAAGATACAATAGATCAAATAATAATTCGATAATATTGGCTACATCCTATTAGCATTCCATTACCAAAGATTGTGTGTTAATTTCAAACAGTAAGCACACAAATTTTGTGTAGCATATTCTTAAACAATGAAAAACCTAGTAAATTTTACTGACCAATATCCTAAATAATCTCTTATTAATCTGTAGCTTGTTTTAATATCATCTACAGAAGTATTTTTGTATCCCTTTTATTTACCTAAGTTAATCAAGATCCTTTTCCATAAACCAATGCATAAAAATAATGTATTTACCCACCCCTTTTGTATTGAACATTTACCATGTTAATAGACATTCTAGGATTTTGAAAATATAACATGAATTAAACATGTTCTATCTGTAAATATATTACACAATATATTCAGGGAGCTATTTAACTAAATAATATACACATGATCTATAGTAAATGAAACATAAAGAAGTCATCTTAATGATGTTTAAACTATGTTGCCTCACAGATTCTCTCAAAATGGATTTACCATCAATGGAATAACTTCTTAAATTCTTCCTTCCAATTTCTGTGCATGTTCCTGATATAACACTTTTATCTCTGGACATGATTATCTTATAATTATACTTTCTTCCATTTGAATGTAGACTGTTCATGTCTGTTTTATTTTAATTGAACATTACCTGGCATAAAGAACCCTTGAAGAATGAAAGGATGATCAAGCACTTTACATAAGAATGATACTGTAGTCAATTCTTAATAAGTGATTGTTATGTGGTAGGTGGAACCCATATCTGTCATTAATAAAGTGGCCAAGAACCTGAGACTAAATATGTCATGGAATATAGGGGAAAAACTACTACAATTCTGCTAAATGAGTCCTAATAGAATATTAATATACCCATACTGAGTCACCGAACCCTCATCAAAGAAACCTATACTTATAGAAGACAGTAATTAGCACAGAAAATCACAATTTAATTGTGTGCAGACAGTGAGAAACTTTGGAGTTCTTGTTCCTAAATGGGATGTCTTTATCAATCCCTTCTTTCTCATGATTGACAGAAGAATCTTCTGGCCTGGCCTAGTCCCAACGTTCAGACCTACCCACTACTGCTTAGGTCCCCCCAAATGACTCAGACACTTATATTAATTACATTCTGCTTGGCCTATGGCTCAGGCATGTTGTTAGATAACCCCTGCATCTTAATTCAACCCATTTCCATTATTCTGTCCTGCAACATGGGCCACGGCTTACCTGTGTTACTTTTACATGTTGATTCTTGGGCTTGGGCTGAATGGTGTCTCTCTTGACTCTGCTCTCCTTCTCCTATCTATGCTCTGATTTCCCTGCCTACTTCTAAGAAGCATGCCATAGCCCAAGACAGTTTCTTTATTAACAGCATACAGAAAGATGCCCCACAACATGTAAGAACTAGAAATGCTGGATGATTCTAAAGACACAGTAATTATTCGGACTCAACAGAGCTGATGCACAGAGACTGTGACAGCATGAATAAAATTTGTACAAGATCAAATGAGACAAAATTCACAGAATGGAGAAAGAGAAAGAAGCACAAAGTCCAACTCCTAACCAATAAGTTGTTACAATAGGGTTTGGGGGCCTCCGGCGGCCAAAGATCCAGACCCACAGACCTGCCATCCCATACCACTTAGCTGATCACTGCTGTTATGCCCCCCCAAAATAATTCAGAGGCTTATATTAGCTTCATGCTGCTTGGCCTATGGTTTAGGTACATTGCTAGCTAGTTCCTTCATCTTATCTCAACCCATTTTCATTAATCTGTCTGCCACTTGGCCCATGGCTCACCTGTGATCCTTACATGTTGCTCCTTTGGGTGGTTGGCTTGATCTCATCTGACTCTGCCCTCCTTCTCCTAATTATTCTGATTCCCCACCTACTTCTTCTATGGTTCCTGCCATGGCCAAAATAGACCTTTATTTAAAGATTGATATGTATGTACAGAAAGACGTTCCCACATAATCTCCCCATTTCTGTCTAATCAAAAAGGAAAGTTTCAATTTTAGCATAACAAAACAGCTATCAAGCAAGAATTACAGTTACAATATTGTCCCGCACCCACTTCTCGCCCGCAAGAAAAGGCATGACACACGTAGGATCCTTCTGCAGCAATGCTTTAATGCTCCGTGAGGGAGAGCATTTAGCTTACGGAAAATGGAGAGAGAGAGCACGAGGTAGGAAGCCCAACCTTTATACCGACCAAAGGCCTCTGCCTTGGACGTGTCACCTTTCTATAGGCTGCAGCTCATTATCCCACATGACGCCACGGGAGAGGCGGAGAGACCAGTCTCGCAAGAGTACCAAACGCACGCGCTCTTTACTGACTCAGGCGGGTTGGCCAGCACCGGATATTGGCGCCACCTTGAGGAGCTGGGGCCAGCGGCTCCCAACACAATATCTAGTCTATTTGCATTTAACAAAATTTAACATATACTCTATCATCTGCCTTATCATTGTGAATCTGAAGTTTCATATCCAATATACTTTAAAATAACCAAGAAAAACTATACCTGTAACTATCTAATCTTCAACTACATCAAAGACCACAAAAGGATATATTTACCCAAATAAACCAGAAGTGCAAGCAACTTTCAAAATCTAGAAATGACAGAAATGACACCTATCTGCCTGGATAGTCAACCAAAGTTCCTTTACAAAGTTGGAGCATCCATCTTCATCCTACAGGCCCAGACACTCCTTTCATTTCAGTAAAGCAGGAAATCTGCTCTGCCCATTCTGGTATAGTTCATCAGTCACTTTTCCTTGAGTCCTGGAGAATGTCTAACAGTTTCTCTGCAAAGCAGGAACCTGAAGGACCATCTGGGCTTATTCTTCCAAAGTTCAGAGATCATTTTCCTATGGAACCTGCATGTGAAGTTTTAACAGCATATTATCAAGCAGTCAATACAAAAACAGGTTCTTGTTCAGTGGTTAACCACTGTCACAAAGAAAGTAGACTCCATATGGAGTTTCTTCAATGCCCATTTTTCTCTTGAAGTAGATTGGTGCTGCCAGGAGCAGATCTGTCTCACTGTTCAGAAAAGTCTAACTTATTAAAATATTTTAAATACCATATTCTATAGGTCTTAGAAGTGGTTGAAGATTACCTATCTAATTGAAACATATCTTTGTATACCTAAAAAATCCTAACATACATTTCTTAATTATACATTACAATTATAAATCAGTTACATAAACATCATACCTTAAACAAGAGTAGAAAAATACATACAGGATAACAAAATTGACCTTAAATTTGTATCAGTAAACCAAAATCCATACCAATATAAAATATTTTGAGACTAACAGTTGATTTTTGGATTAAAATAAATTCAATAATCTAATTTTTAGAAATCACTCATATATCATATTCCTTTTTTACTTCTTAGAAAAAGATTAGATATGACCATTAACCATTTATAATAAAAAGAAACATTTATAAACAATATTTTGGGAATTTGGGTGTAGTTTTCCATCACTACTTCCTGCTGATTAAAGAGCATTGAAAATCTAATGAGTTTTTGAGGCTGGATCATCTTAGTCTGCAGACCTGAAGCTGATGTGGCCATCTCTTCCCACCAGAGAATTTTCAGGTCATCTTGGTTGATGAAACATATTTGCCTAGAAGCAATCCACAGTGTCTCATCTTCTGTGGAAACAAAAGCAGAACTCTTCCAAAGCAATAAATTCATAGACACAAATTTCAAAGTCAAGATACCTTTAAAATATATATTCTTGTTTAACTTAGTAGCCTTTGCAATCCATTGTCTTTCTACAGTTAACTCAGTAACAGTTAAAAAAAATTAAAATAAAACACAATAATAACCAAAATCCATATTCTGTGTCTATTTTACATCTTTATGTGGCTTATTGTATTTTATTACTCCTATTTTTTATGGACTTTCTCTACTTCTTTCTTTTCTTTCTGAAACTTAAGCACATTTTACATACATTGTAACCCATTTATAGGTTTTTTTAAATCTGAATCTGTTTTATTGTGAATCCTTAATCATTTTTCAACCAGAAGAGCTTTAAAAATACTCACACTCTTTTTAAGAGCCACATACTTTTTGTAGAAAAAGCTAAGTCAAGAAGTTTTCTTAAAGGGGTCATGTCTATGTTCCTTGCTAGCAAAGCGAGCAGACCCAAGAAATGCTGCTACTAAAAAACCATCTTTGATTCTGTTTCCCTTTTCTTCAATATAAACAGAAACCTTAAATCAATCACATGCTACTGAGTCATCTGTGAGACTTCAGGAACCAGCCTGGTTGCAGCTTATGCTGCCTGCCATCAGTCTGCCAACATCATTTTGAATGTGGCCTGAATGCCACACTATCTCTGTACAATGATCCATTTAAGATACAAAATTTAGAAGCTGCTTTGGCTCAGTTTCTGTGATATAAAGTCCTTTATAATCTTTCTCAGGCTTTATATGGGTGCTTGGCTCACGTTGGGATGCCATCTCTTACAATAGGTTTCTTGGCCCAGGGAGGCCAGAGGTCCAGACCCACAGACCTGAAGCCTCAGACCCCTTAGCCACCTGCAGCTGCTCAGACCCCCAAAATGATTAAGACGCTTATATTAGCTTCATGCTGCTTGGCCTATGTCTTGGGTACATTGCTAGCTAGTTCCTTCATCTTATCTCAACCCATTTTCATTAATCTGTCTGCCACTTGGCCTGTGGCTCACCTGTGATTCTTACATGTTGCTCCTTTGGGTGGCTGGCTTGGTCTCATCTGACTCTACCTTCCTTCTCCTAACTATTCTGATTCCCCACCTACCTTTTCTATGGTTCCTGCCATGGCAAAACAGTTCTTTATTTAAATATTAACATTTACAGCATACAGAAAGACATTCCCACATCAATAAGGTATTTGTAACTGATATTTGATAATAGTGGAAAACTCAGATTTCTCCAATGAAGTCTCACACATTCAAAGGCAGGCCCTATGCCTAAGAGCAGTTGGCCAACACAAAAGAGACTCTGGTTTGTGTGTGTGTGTTTGTGTAAGCCATTTTTGTTCTGTTTGAGTAAAAAGAAAATGCTTTTTGTTTTGTTTTGATGTTTGTCTTTCTTTTGTAAGAAGAGATAGAGAAAACGTGAAGTTGGATATGTAAGGAGGTGGGGAGGATCTAAGAAGGATTGGAGAAAGGGAAAGAATATCATCAAAAATATTCTATATAATCTTTACTTATAAAGAAAACCCTCAGTAAAATTAATTACACCTCCAAAATATTTTTATAGAAGATGTAACAATTATAACTTCACAATATTTAAAAGTTTCAAGAAAGTAAAGAGCTTGAAACATTTCAAATATTCTCCAGTTACCACCCAAGTCTAATATAAGTTATTTGCATCTAATCCTGGACTGATAGCTGAGCAGGTTAGTTTTTGTCAACTACCTGAGGAGACAGCAAATTAGTTGAGGAATTGTTTGCACCTGATTGGTGTGTGGCCTTGTGTTGCACTAATAAAGGAAAGTCAGAGCCAGATATCAGGGAAAGGTTGAAATATCAAAGCGAGGAAACACCACAGTCAAATTTCACCCAACTCTCTTCCAGCTTCCTCAACCACACTCTGCATGATTTCTACTGCCTTAATCTGTCTTCCTACACCTTCCTTAAATACCTTCTTCACCCAGTTGTATCACATCCAGGTTAATATTAAAGGTGTGGGCTACTACTATTTGATAGTTAGCCTTGAACTCAGAGAAACACAGAAAGATCTCTGTCTCTGGAGTTATGGGATTAAAGGCTTAGCAATACCACTGCCTGTCTGGGAGACTGCAACTCCCTCTGTAAACCAAAATGGTCTCAAACTCAGACCTGTTGGGATTAAGGGTATAAATAACCACTTCCAGTCAGGCATAGGTCACCACTCCTGGTCTTTCCCTATGCTGGGATTAAAGGTATAAATTACCACTCTCTGATCCTCCTGGATCAACTGTGGGTAGATCTCTTCTCTAATATTTCAGACTGAGTTTCGTGAAATATGAAACATATCACCACAACACCGTCTGTGGCACATTTTCTTTATTAATTATTTGATGTGAGAGGGTCAATCCCACTGTAGTCAATGCCTCTACTCAAGTTGATCTGGGTAGAGTAAGAAAGCAAGCTGAGCAAGCTATGTGGACCAAGCCAATAAGCAGTGTTCCTCCATGGCTTCTGTTTCAGTTCCTGCCTCCAAGTTTCTGTCCTTTTTGAGTTTGTATTGAATTCCCTCAATGATGGACTATGATGAGGATGTATAATAATAAGAAACTTCCTTCTTAATTTATTTTTGGACAGAATATTTATCACAGAAATTAGAAAGCACGTAGGACAGTGTGCCAGTGATATTATTTCATTTGCGAAAAAGTGACAATGCATTAAAAAAAATAATGGGGATAAACTCAGTAATCTCTCCTAGCTGAGGAGCTATTGGCAGTAGATGTCTGTTGAGAGAAAAAACATCAGTTTTCACCAGTAATGTGGCCTCTGGTAGGTTGCCTATGCTCCGGTGGATGGCCGTATACCTACACCCATATGAACAGCACTAAATGGACTCATTGGATTTAAAAAAGAGAGAGAGAGAGAGAGAACATGAAATTTGGAGGAGGTAGAGGTGAGAATGTTTGAGGAGTTGTGAATATGACCAAAATATGCTATATACTTGTAAGAAATGCTCAAAGAATAAATATACATTTAAAAATTAAATGAAAACATTGGAAATTTTCGTTTTACATCCTTCTTTAAGCATTGAAATTGAGTGATGTGAAAAAGAATGCCTGTGTTATTTATTACTATACTTTCTAGAAGAATCTTCACTTTGATGATCACAAGATTAGTGTACATTTAAAGCATAATATAATACCCCAAAGAGAAACCAGATTATAGAAAAAAGCAAAAGAAATTCACTAAGAAATACCACTTGTAAAATCACCACTGAGAGTCACAGGAATAACATCAAAAAATACCTGTGCTACTATTAGGCAATGTCATATATTGCAATGACATGTCCTAAATCAAGAAGAATGATGGGAAAGCCAGTATGCTGTAAGAAAAAGGTATGGCTACTGACCAATGCCTTACTTACAGGGCACTGTACTTGATTCAGTGTATCACTCCACAATGGAACCACATATGTTTAAAATTATTGGTTATCTTGTTCAGATAATGACAGTTTCTCTTTCTTCTTCCTCATATTTTGTAGTTAAAATTATAGCTTTTAAGTGAATTTTTTTCTGTTCAAATTCAATCTTAGAATCAAGAGAAATTCTGTTGGTTTTATTTAATAATCCATTTTTAAAAAAACTCTAACAGGTTAGCTAAGAATAAGCTGATTTTTTCTTCCTTTCATATGGAGTAGCACATTCTTTGGGCAGCAGATACCAATCCTCTGATGTGTTCCAGGACTTGTTTCCATTAGGTCTTTTACATGATTGGGCTGCCAAAGATTTCAGCATCCAGACTTTCTGGAGAGGCTCATGTTTTAGCTAGGTAAGTACAGAATGTTCATATTTATTTTTCCTCATTGTCTTCCATTCATATGTCCTTTTAATAGACATTCATGCAGTGTTTAGGCTGTAAACCTCCTATCCAGATGGCAGACCAGTTTTTGAAGGAATGTTTTCAAAGGTCCCTGCCCAACTGACAACAGTTTATTCCTTCCTAACATGCATATTTGTGCCATCAAGCAATAGGAGGTACCTATTTTGAGCAATAGAAAATTGGCAATTCATGTATAATTGTTGGCCTATTGAGCCAGTGGTATTTTAACTTTTATGACTAGACTCACTTTTATACTCTTGCTGATGAGTTTTCTGGTACCTAAATGTAAGCCAAAACTGTTTTCATATCCATCCCTCATTATTCTCAGCCAGAAATTCCTTATGTTTCTCATATTCAACATGACTAAGAAACAATTGAACCAAATGGATAAAAATTGTGAATTGTCAAACTTAAATTTACTGAAAATATATATTGATTCAGTGAAGCACCAAGACAGACAGTCGATTTTCATGAACTGAACATATATATATGTTCATATATATATATATGAATATTATATTCATATATAGATACAAACTATTAGGGCTGTGAAGAAATGACTCAATCAATATAGTGTGTGGTATACAAGTTTGATGACATCAGTTCAGATACCCAACACTCATATAAAAGCTGGGAATAGTCCTGTGAGTCTACGACTTCATTCCCAGGAGGTGAGATAGAGGAATGGAGGACACAAACAGGCAGTCCTTTGGAGTTCATTGGCAAGCCAGACCGTGAGTTTCTCAATTAGTGAGAGATCCTGTCTCAAAAAATATGGTGGAGAGTCATGGATAGAGACATCTGATATAGATCTCTGGTCCACAAATGTGCACACCTGCATTATTGATCTGCACACACACACACACACACACTCACACACACACACACACACACACACACACACACACACACACACACACACACACACACACATGAAAGATATACACCAACCTTACTTTTACCCTTTGCAGTCAGTTAGCTACTACTTACTGTATTAACTTCTTATACCATCTTCTAATATTCTAGTATTAGAACTTTTTGAGAGTGAAAAAAATCAGTACTTTTCTGTGTTGGGCTTTAGATGTACCTTCCCCATTTATCATCTGCCTTTGTATATGAGAGTAGTTCTATTTGCTATTGCTCTATAGTATTCTGTTATCTGATTATACTGTGATATATTTATCCATTCTGCAATTAATAGAGAGTTATGTGTTTCTCAGCTTATTGCTATTAGAAATATGGCTATTAGAAGCATTCTTGTCTAGGTCCTTTTGCCTACATGTTTCTTGACCAATTTCTCGTATCATAGTCAGAAGAAAAAATATGGAGTAAAAATTCTCACGTAAAAGAGCTAGGCCCATGATGCCACTGCTAGTTAGGACTTACTATATGAGTAATTATGCATTGAATATGAACAATTCCCTTTTCTACAGTGCTTTCCCTCAGCAAACAAAACTCATTGAGTAACTTAGTAAAATGGCCCCAAGACACTCTTGTTCTCATTTGAAAATCAACCAAATTGCATAAGGGATGAAAGAAAAACTTAGAATAAACATATGCAAGTTTAAAGCAGTATTGGACAGCATTGCCAAAAAAAACACTCATTAAAATTACTCATGGACAAAATAGATTTAAACTAATTAAAATGCCTAGTCCCTCTAGAGAGGGCTAAGAGGGATTGACTTGGTACCAATAAAGCTTCACTTTATGGCTTTGCACCAAACTTTTGAAATGGTAAAGAAAATAAAAGAATGATGAGAAAACTATCATAGGAAAGCAAATAAAATACCGTGGACCCAACAAGATCATTATCATCATTATGGCAGCATTTTCTATCACATTTATGAATTTAGGTAGTTTTATCATACTTGAGAAGGGACAATTGAGCAGGTGCCATTTTATGAAGTACTAATTTTGTAGTGATTCCCAAGTGGAGGATCTGCATACAAGGGTCAATTATTATGAGTCTAATAGAAATGCTGTGAGTAGGAAAAATTCAAAGTAGCATTAATCTCTGCATTGCTCCCTTGAGCAGAGTTCAGCTGTCAATTTTAGTTCCGAGGAGCTTGGAGACCACCAGTGTGGCTAAAAGCATTTTGGATTTGTTATATCAAGGACAGAATGAGCTATAATATAACTTTGAAAAATAGTTCTTGATTTTAAAATTATAAGAATATATCAAGGAAAAGAAGATTACATATGATTCCTATAATTAAAATATAGATGGGATGTTCTACATATTATCTGGAGATTTTAACTTTAAAATTCAAAATTATTTCTAGCTAAAAATCTATCTTTATTCTCTGGCTTCTATTTAGCATTGATATAACTCCTCTTGTGGGATTTGTATTCAAGTTATATAAGTATATGAGTATATGAGTATCACAACAATCATATATCTTTATAATAACTTCAATATAAATATGAAATACATAACATGATAATAGACATTATGGTTAATCTACATGGTAATCATATATATTATATGGGACCTGTTATGCTTTGGAAATTAAAAATCATTCCCCTCCCAAAAGATCTTGTCTTGAAGCCTTGGTCGCGAGTACAGTGATGTTCAAGGCTTTTGAGATAATTATGGGTCTGACTCATCATTGAAGGAGTCCATTCATGGATTCCTAATTTAATGGTCTTTTGTGGTTGATGACAATATTAGATTGATGGTCCCATGATGAAAGCAATTAGATCACTGTGAGCACATGAGTATTGTGAGTATAGTTCATCTACTGTCCTTTTCTCTTAATCTCACTACTGTCATGCAACTTAGTAAGCTCCTCTACTCTACCATATCCTCCCCACCATGGTGTTCTGCTTCAACACTGGCCTAAAACCATCAAGCCTAAAAACATGCATGTAAATACTAAAATTGTAAGCCAAAAGAAATATTTATCCCTTAAAGCTTTTTTAAAAAAGACTTGTTTATTTTTATTTCATATGTGTGTGTGAGCTTCTTGCCTACATTTACATATGTGAACTACATGTCTGCCTGCAGAGGCCAGAAGAGAGTACTTGATGCCCTGGCACTGGAATTGTGAATGGTTATGAGCCACCATCTAAGTGCTGGGAACTGAAATTAGGTTTTCCACAAAATCAGCAAGGGCTCTTAAGCACAATACTATCTCTCCAGTCCCTTTTAAATTTATTTTTGTTCTTTTTAAACTTAGGTATTTTCTCACAGTGATGAAGAGCACCATTTGACACATGAATAGCAATCAGCTATGATGAAGAAAGGAACATAAGAGACAAGAGGACGAATATTTATTAATGATCATTGTATGAAAGGAAATAAGTCCAGTATTTTATATATTTCTTTTAATAATAACTCAGATTATGATTCAGTAAGCTCCTTATGTATTAGACATTTGAGAATCATCAAGGTTAAATACGTTGACCAATGTTACAACCTAAGGAACAGTTGATTCTGAAATCAAAGATATGTCTGACTATTCATTTACAATATACTACATTCCTTTCTTGTTCTAAGATCTGACTATCTAGCAGTTAAGGTCTTTAATGTCCTATGGGAAAGTTTTAAATCAAAATGCATATGCATACAGCACCTCTCCAAGTTTAAAGTCATTATTTCTTAAGTTAATAGATTTTTGTAGCCATTTTGGTACCTGAGACTGAGTAATTTATAAAACAATGGAAATTATTTTCTTGTAGATATAGAGGTCAAGAACTCCACTATCAAAGAAATTGCATATCCACTTGTGAAGTGAGGGATGCTTTCTGTTTCCTTGGTGATACGTATATAGTCATTTAAAAAAGAAAGATATAGTTTTTTTTCAACTGTATATAGTCCCACCTATATATATCCTCCTCTATAAAGATGTTAATTCTTCTTTGTTGTAGTTGAGTTTCTTGGTCTCGGGCAGCCTGAGGTGTGGACCCAGGACCTGCAGTCAGCCCCAGACCCCTTAGCCCCGCGCCACTGCTCAGGTCCCCAGGAATGACTCAGAGGTTTATATTAAGTTCATGCTGCCTATGGCTCAGGCACATTGCTAGCTTGCTCTTACATTTTAACTCAACCCATTCTCATTAATCTGGCTGCCATGTGGCCCATGGCTTACCTGCGTTCCTTACATGTTGCTCCTTTGGGCTTCAGGCTTGGTCTGCCTGACTCTGCCCTGCTCCTCCTACCTATGCTCTGACTTCTCCTCCTACTTTTTCTATGGTGCCTGTCATGGGCCAAAACAGCTCCTTTATTTAAATACTGATACTCACAGCATACAGAAAGACATTCCCACATCACTTCTTCATGCCAGGAGGAACCCTATGACTTAAACTACCTCTTAGTTTCTCAACTCATTAAGTTTAAACAACTGAATTTTGGAGGGAACACATTTAACCATAATAGTTTCACAGTGGCAAGCTTTCCTTTTTTTTATTTTTTGTGTTTGCTTGCTAGTTTTCTTAAATAGATAATTATCAGTTATAGATCCAAGTCAATGAGGAAGGTTCATTCAGTAGTTACATGTTAAGCCAAGGTCAAATTATTAGAAGGAACAAACCTTCTCCAATTTACTTCTTCAAGTACCGCATCTTTATCTGGAAAAGTACACACTTTAATTTTTTTATTCATTCATCCCAGTATGATGCTATCACTATGCCTAATCTGTTCTAACTCTAAAAGATTTACTATAATTACTACAGATTGTGGGGATTATAAAATTTCACCTGACAATTTTGCCTGAAACATTTTAATGGTTCTACATAGAAACATAATATTCATAATTCTTAATGATCACTTTTGTTTATTAAGTATATGTGTATATGTATATTCAAGTGTATGAGGACAAATGTGGAGGTCAAAAGAGGTTGTCAAATTCTATAGAACTCTAGTTATAAGTAGTTGTGAACTGCTTGATATGGATGTTGAAAACTAAAATCGGGTCCTCTGCAAAAGCAGAAAATGCTTTCTTAACAACTGAACCATCTTTTCAGCCTCAATGTTCGTAATTCTTAGATCAGAACAAAACAATTTAACTGTGTTATGAGAACCCACAAGAGTTTGTTAAAGGATCACAAGAATTTATTAAGATATAAAATGGTGATACATGGATACAGAACAAAGTAGACACCACCACATATCCAGCTATCTTTATCCTCCATTTTACCTAGGGGCAATGAGAAACAATAATCTTGCTCTGACCACCCAAGAGAGCTCACAGCTCCTATTCCTTTGCACTTACACAGGCAAGGCCATACCCTAGGGCTTTTACTATAAAGCTGTTGGCTGAACAAAATGAATTCCCACTTTCTCCTTTTATGGTCTAAATAAAAGGGCTCAGATCCTAACAGAAAGGTATATATATAGTAAGAACAATTATCAAGTATTATCCAGAAGAAAGAAAAGGAAATAACCTAAACTAAAATAGGATTGTACCCAACAACAACAACATCACTCAAGAAACATATACTCAATCTCCAGACCCAAGGTAATTGGCAAATTACAGTGATTATTTTGAAAGTTGTCCTATCCTGAAGAATTTAAATCTTGTACCTGATATACTCTTAGCTAAGGGGGTACCCCCTACAACTTTCTATCCCAAAGCTATTGGCTGAACAGAACAAATTTCTAAAGCCTAACCCCTTCTTCCCTCTCTGGCTTTACATTTCCCGTTTACTCACATTCTCACATTGTTCTTTCTGACTATTTTATCTCTGAATAACAAATGTGATATAATTCTTTGCCCAATGTACATTTATCTTCTGGAAAGCCATTTCCCCCCAGTTTTCCTAAGAGTATTCAACTCTTCTTTCATAGTTTAGCTCCAACACAATGTCTGATTTTTGTGTAACAATACTTTAACGGTGTTTTTCTATGTAACTACACACAAGCCTAGCAAAACAGTAAATTCTACTGGAGAACTAAAGTATAAGATCAAGTGAGAATGAAGACAATAGGGGCCTCATGCCAACAAAGGGAGCCAGTATAACGAAAGCAATGGATGTGTACTGTAATTGTGCATAGAGTCCTGCACTGGCCTTCAGAGCACAAGTAAGTTGCTCACTTTTACCTTCTAAATCTCATGTAAATTTCTCTTGGGGTCAATTCTAACCCACAGAAAGGAAATATTTGAAATGTAGTTCTGGCACAGGTAATTTGGCACAGCTGAAAGTTATCACATCAAGTTTTGAATCTCCAGATACATAATTATAGAACTAGCCTAAGAAACCAATGTTCTTTCCACTAGATTACTCTTCCTTCTATGGTAGAACAAATTGCAAAGATGATAAGAACATATACTTCACATTGCAGGGATTAATTACTAACAGTCTGAAAGCAGACATCAAATCACTAAATATTCATGCCAATCTTTTCAGTAATTCTCCTGATTCGCCATGGCATAAATTGGCTTTTTTAGTAACAATTTTTAAAGTTATGAGTTTGAAATCATTTAGGTCCCAGCCTGATCATTCAAGATGATGTTTACAATGAAATATGTTTTTAATATCAATCCATAGAACATTTTTTCTCTCTCAAAATTGGGAGAGGTGTTCCAGTGTTCTGATCTCTTTGAGAGAAATTCTGACCCACCTGAAGACTTTTCCTCTTTTAGAATTTTACAAGTCTAGGACAGCAAATCCCTAAGAAGCGGTGGGACCTTTGCTTTCAATTTTATGAAAACATTTATATTTTAATACTGTTTCAAGACCACAATATTTAAAATTAGAAATATCTTTGCAGGGATTCTTCTAGGACCAGTTCTGAATACTTTTATTACTAGTATAATGAAGTGAAACAAAAGTAATCTACTGACAAAATCTACTAACTAATGCAATTAAAAAAATATTTATAATTATGTGTATACATGTGTATATAAGGATGGAGAGATGAGCTCATGGTTAGTACAGATGTTGTGAAATTCAGAGGAGTGGCATTGCCCACTGCCTCCATAATCATCAGTCAGGAAAATTTATCATTGGCTTGCCAACAGGCCAATCTGGTAGTGGCTTTCATTAATCCTCTTTCCTTTAAAAGTGATGAAAAGCATCAGAAATAAATAAACTTTGCTCCAACTGCAAGAGGCTCCACAAACTGCCCATACCATTCAACTGTCATCTACACTCAAGAGTGTTTAGACCCACCCCATGAAGGTTTGTCAACTGTTATTTCAGAATCTGTGAGCTCCCAGTATCACAGGACAGCCTACAGCCTGTGGGTTTCCTCAACATGATCCTGATCCCTTTGATTAGGTAATCTCTCCTCCCTCTCTTTAGCTGGACCAGTAGCTTGACCTGGTGTATAGCTATGGATCTCTGTATTTGCTTCAATCTGTTGCTGGATGAAGGTTCTATAATGGCAATTAGGATGATCATTCATATGATAATAGGAAAAGGCCAGTTTAAGCACCCTCTCCACTATTGCTTGGAGTCCTAGCTAGGCTCATTCTGTGGGTTCTTGAGTGTTTCCCTAGCAAAAGTTTTCTTTCTAGCCCCACAATGGCTCCCTCTATCAAACTATCCACTCCTTTTTTCTCCCTCTCTGTTGCTTTCCCCGCTCAACTATCCCATTCTCTCATGTTCTACTCCAGTTTCCCTTTGCTCCTTCCCTATTATAATCCTGACTTCCACAGAAGAGCTTCTGTTTTGCCTTCTCAGGGGATCCACTGATGTCCCTCCTAAGTTCTTCCCATTACCTAGCCTCTTGGGGGTTGTGGATTGTAGCCTGATTCTCCTTTGCTTTATGTCTAAAATTCATTTATGAGTGAGTACATATCAAGTCTCTTTTTCTGGGTCTATGTTACCTCACTCAATATGATGCTCTCCAGATCCATCATCTATTTGCCTGTAAATTTCAAGATGTCATTTTTTGTTTTACTTCTAAGTAGTACTCCATTGTGTAAATGTACCACAATTTTTTAATCCATTCTTCAGTTGAGGGGCATCTAGGTTGTTTCTAAATTCTAGCTATTATAAATAATGCTGCTATGAACATGATTGAGCTAATACCCTTGTGATAAGAATGTGCATCTTTTGGGTATATGCCCAATGGTGGTATTGCTGGATCATTGCGTAGATTGATTCCAAATTTTCTGAGCAACCACCATACAGGTTTCCAAAGTGGCTGTACAAGTTTACATTTGCATCAGCAATGAAGGAGTGTTCCCTTTGCTCCACATCCCCTCCACCATAAGCTGTCATCTGTGTTTTTGATCTTAGTCATTATGCATTCTGACAGGTATAAGATGGTATTTCAGAGTTGTTTTGATTTGCATTTCTCTGATGGCTAAGGCTTTTAAATAATTCTTTAATTGTCTTTCAGCCATTTGGAGTTCTTCTATTGAGAATTCCCTATTGAGCTCTGTACCCTATTTTAAAAACTGAATTTGGTAGGTTTTGACCTCTAGTTTTTTGAGTTCTCTATAAAGTTTAGAGATCAGTCCTCTGTCAGATGTAGAGTTGGTGAAGATCTTTTCTCATTCTGTCGGCTGTTGTTTTGTCTTATTGACTATGTCATTTGCCTTACCAAAGCTTCTCAGCTTCAGGAGCTCCCATTTATTAATTGTTGCTCTCAGTATCAGTGCTACTGGTGTTATAGTTATAGAGTAGTCTCTGAGCCAATGCATTCAAGGGTATTTCCCACTTTTTTATATCAAGTTCAGTGTAACTGTGTTTATGTTGAAGTTTTTGATCCACTTGGACCTGAATTTTGTGTAGGGTAATAGATATGCATTTTTCTACATACCACCATCCAGTTATGTCAGCACCATTTGTTGAAGATGCTGTCTTTTTTTCATTGTATATTCTTGGCCTGTTTGTCAAAAATCAGGTGTTCATAGGCATATGGATTAATGTCAGTGTCTTTGATTCTATTACATTGACCCAAAACTCTGTTTCTATGCCAGTACTGAGCTGTTCTTTTACTGTAGGTCTATAGTATAGCTTGAAGTCAGGGATGGTGATGGACCCCAAATTCTATTACTGAACAGGATAGTTTTGTCAATCCTGGGAGGTTTTATTTTGTTATTACATATGAAGTTGAATATTCTTCTTTCAAGGACTGTGAAAACTTGTGTTGGTGTTTTGATGGATATTCCTTTGAATATGTATATTGCTTTTGGTAGGGTTGCCATTTTTACTATGTTGATCTTATCTATCTAAGAACATGAAAGATCTTTCCATTTTCTGATATCTTTTTCAGTTTCTTTCTTCAGTGACTTAAAGTTCTTGTCATACAAGTCATTCGCTTCTTTGGTTAGAGTTACCCTGAGATATTTAATGTTATTTCAACTATTGTAAAGGATAATACTTTCCTAATTTCTTTTTAAGTCCTTTTATCATTTGTGTGTAGGAGGGATATTGATTTTTTTTTACTTAATCTTGTATCCTGCTATATTGCTGAAGATGTTTATCAGCTGTAGGAGTTCCCTGGCAGAAGGGTGGGGGTCACTTATTCATACTATCATATCATCTGCAAGTAGTAATAGTTTGACTTCTTTCTTTTAAATTTGTATCCACTTGATCTCCTTTTGTTGTCTTATTGCTCTAGCTAAAATTTGAGAACTATATTAAATAGATACAGGAGAGTGGGATTGCTTTGAGTTTCTCCTCAGTTAGCTTGATGTTGTCTGTCACCTTACTGTATATTGCCTTTATTATGTTTAGGTATTTTCTCTCTGTATCCCTGATCTGTCCAGGACTTTTATCATGAAGGAGTGTTAGATTTTTGTCAAGATGCTTTTTTCAGCATCAAATGAAGTGATCATATGGTTCTTTTTCTTTCAGGTTGTTTATACAATGAATGGCATTGAAAGTTTTTCATATGTTGAAACATTCCAGCATCTCTGGGATGATGCCTACTTGATTGTGGTGGATAGTTTTTTGATATGTTCTTAAATTCAGTTTGCCAATATTTTATTGAATAATTTTGCATTAATGTTCATGAGGGAGATTAATCTTTAATTCTATTTCTTTGTTGCATCTTTGTATGGTCTGGGAATCAGGGTGACTGTAGCCTCCTAAAAAAAGGTGTTTTTGTTTTGTTGTTTGCTTGCTTTGGAGACTTTTAATAACAGTTATTTCCTTGGGGGTTATGGGTCTATTATATCATCAATCTGGTCTTGATTTAATTTTAGTAATTGGTACATATCCAGAAAGCTGTCCATATCTTTTAGGTTTTTAAATTTAGTAAAGTACATGTTTTTTAAATATCACCAAATGACTCTCTACTTTCCCTCAGTGTATATTGTTGTGTTCCCTTTTTAACTTCTGATTTTGTTAATTTTGATTCTCTCTCTCTCTCTCTCTCTCTCTCTCTCTCTCTCTCTCTCTCTCTCTCTCTCTGCTTTTTAGTAAGTTTGGATAAAGGTTTGTTTATCTTGGTGACTTTCTCAAAAAACCAACTCATTGATTCATTGATTCTTTGTATTATTCTGTTTGTTTCAATTTTTATTGATTTCAGCCCTAAGTTTGATTATTTCCTGCAGTCTGCTCCTTCAGGATGAGTTTGCTTCTATTTGTTCTAGAGCTTTCAGCTGTGCTGTTAAATCTCTTGTGTGAGATTTCTCTAGGTTTTTAATCTAGTGCTATTAAATTTTCTCTTAGCAATGCTTTAACTGTGTCTCATGAGTTTGGGTATGCTGCAGATTCATTTTCATTGAATTCTAGAAAGTCTTTTATTTTTTTCTTTACTTCTTTGACACAGAGGTGGTTCAGTTGAGAGATGTTTAGTTTCCATGAGTTTGTAGGCTTTCCATGGTTTGTATTTTTGTTGAACTCTAACATTAGTTCATGGTGGTCTGATAAGATACAAGGGATTATTCCCATTATTTTGCATCTATTCTTATTTGCTTAATGACCGAGTATGTGATCAATTTCAGAGAAAGTTCCATGGGGTGCTGAAAAGAAGATATATTTCTTTGTTTTGGTGGCGGGGAAAGTTCTGTATATATCTATTAAGCCATTTGAGTCATAACATCTTTTAGATCCCTTATTTCTCTGTTAAATTTCTCTCTGGCAGACCTATTCATTGGTTTAAGTGGGGTACTAAAGTCTCCCACTATTAATGTGTGGGGTTTGATGTGAGGTTTAAGCTTTAGTAATGATTCTTTTGCATATGTGGGTACCATTGTATTGGGGGCATAAATGGGCATAAAAGCTTCAAGATTGAAGCTTTATCTTAATGGATTTTTTCTGGGATAAACAAGTAATGTCTATTCTGATGTCTTTTGCTTGATTTTAGTTTGAAGTCTATTTTGTTAGATATTAGGATAGCTACACCAGCTTATTTCTTAAGTTCATTTGATTGGAAAGTCTTTTGCCAACTCTTTACTTTGAGTCTTTGAAGTTAAGGTGTGTCTCTTGTATGCAGCAGAAAAATAGATTCTGTTTTTGTATCCATTGTGTTAGCCTGTATCTTTTTATAGGTGAATTGAGTCCATTGATATTAAGGGATATCAATGACTAGTGATTGTTAATTCTTGTTATTTTTGGTGGTAGTGTGTATGCATTTCCCTTCTTCGAGGTTTCCTTATGTGGGATTATCTATTGCTTTTATATTTGCATATATATATAATCTTCTTTAGGATGAAATTTTCCTTCTAGTGCTACAGAAATGTAGAGCTGGATTTGTGGATAGATATTGTTTAACTTTGATATTGTTGTGAAATACCTTGTTTACTCCATCTATGGTGATTGAGAGTTTTGCTGGGTATAGTAGTCTAGACTAGCAACCATGGTCTCTTAGTATCTGTATAACATCTAACCAGGACCTTCTGGCTTTCATTGTTTCAAATAGGTGTTAGCAAACTGTGGGGCTCAGGTAGCCACTCTTGATCCAATAGGGACTGGCAAATTATGGGTCTCAGGGAACCACTGAAGTTACAGGGTGATGGGATGGTTTGGGGTTGGGGTGGGATTTGTAGATGGGGGTGTCCAACAAACTTAGGTGTTAATGGAGTGTTCTTGTTGGCAGGAGTTTTAACTGCTGCCTTGAAATTATAAGAGCAATGGGTGGGAGTGGTATTCCAAGGGGTGTGCCCAAGGCCTAGGTCAAGGAGAGCAGGGTCTCTGGCTAGGCTGGTTGAAATGTCACTCACCTCTTGATCCAACAGGTGCTGATGAACTGTGGGTCTCACAGAGCCAGAGGGCACCTGCTGCTGGGATGTTTTGGGGGTTGGAACAGGATTTGTAGATGAGGGTGTCTAACAAACTGGGGGTTTAATGGGGAATTCTGGCCCACAGGAATTTTTCCTGCTTGCCTCAGATTAGGGAAGCGGACCATGTGTGGGCCCATATGATAATTTAATGGTGATGTTTATATTTTAAATGTTATCCTATGATTTTTTTTGGCTATTTAAAATGGCTTTATTATTGCTGCCATTAGAAGCCAGAAGAGGTCTTCAGACCCTTTGGACCTGGATTAACAGACTCTTGTGAGCTACTGTATTTTTGAGGAATTAAAACAGTGTTTTCTGCCAGAGTAAGCACTGCTCTTAACCAGTGAACAATATCTCTAGTCCCATAATTATTAATAATTTCATTCAAATAGTAACATATTGTTTCACAAGCTAGAAAAAACACAATAAGTAACTAAAAGTCCTGGTATTTTAAAGAACAATTTTTAGGTTGTCCCAGTTACTTTTCTATTTTGTTTTCTTTGGATTGCAGAAACCAAGCATAAATAAATAAATAAATAAATAAATAAATAAATAAATAAATAAATAAATAAATAAATAAATAAATAAATAAAATGACAGAGATACTCCAGCAATGCTTTCATTGTAATCATTACTAACCTATAGAAACCCACTTTTCCTTTTATAGTTTTATTTGACCATAACCATAACTTTTAAAAATGTTTTTAAAACACTTTTTTTCCACTTTCCCCCATAGGTCCTGTTTTGTCTATCCAGTGTAGATGACTTAGTTCACAAACATGAATCACTATCTTATGCTCTATCTGTTTTAAACATAACACCAAAAATACTTTTAAAATATCTTAACAATTTTGTCATTTGCTTTTTGAAAAAAGAATTCTTTAAATATTTCTGAAACCATGTTTTGTTTTTTGTTTTCTTTTTTACCTATAGTAAATTAAAGATTTCAAGACTCTAGCTCCTTTCCTTTGGCTGAACCTTAAGTTGAAGTATTTTAATTATGCAAATAAGGTTCTCTGTGGTGTAGTCAAGCTTGTGACCCATGACATGCGTTTGCCAAGAAAGATAGCTGTATTTCCAGCAGTAGTCTGTAATCTCAGATACCTTTTTGTATGAGGTTCAGTTCAAGGGACTTGACATTTCTTTTAAATTGGATAACCAAAGTTAGCACTATCTTTGAAACAAGAAACTTTGCTAGGATGGAGGTCAATGTGAAAAAGATCTTCACATACAAATTCTCCTGGGACAAGTTTCATCTGCTCTTCTTGCTAGCTCCACATATCCTATTAAATGAAACAAAAATATTTACTAATGATAGTCTAACACCATGTTCCCCAAAGCTGTTTTCATTATTTCCTTCTTGTGTTTTTTCAAGCTTGTACATAATAGGCAAGAGCTATACTGAGTCACATTGCCAGCACATTTTATTTGAATAATGAATTATTTAGTATTTCAATAAAATTGTTTTAAAATCCATGGGATTTAGCATCAAAAAGATATGACCTTAGTTCTATCTCTGTCACTTACTAGCAGTGTCACTTTGGAAAAAAATACCTCAATATCTATGTGCTTAGCTTTACAAGTAATATTACAAATCCTATGCACAAGACTCTTTTGTGAGGATCAAATGAAATGTTAATGGATGTAGTAATTCTCAGAGAGAGAGCATAACATAATATTAGGGATGATAGGGATACTATTTCTTTAATGTTTTAAAAAAATAGATTATGTACATATGTGTGTATTTGTGTCCATTGTGGAGATATGTGCACATGTGAGTACAGGTTCCCTCTGAATACAGAAGACAACATTTCATCTTCTACAGATGAAATCACAAGTGAGCCACCAAATAAGGGTGTTTGGAAGTGAAACAAATTCCTCTGAAGGAGCTCTATGCACTGTTAACCACTGAGCCATTTCTTTAGCCTCTTACACTTTTGTGTGACAGGATCTCAAAATGTAGCCATGTCTGTCTTAGAATTTCTGATGTAAACTGAGCTGTTCTTGAACTTACAGAGGTACAATTGCCTCTACTTCTGGGATTAAAAAAGCATGGTACTACATGAGGTTTCCCTCAGTATTTTTAATATCATTTATCCAAAAATGAAATTATTGTGGCTTGACAAGAACAGATTTTTTAATAAAAAGAGCTTTATTTTTCTTATAGTTCCACAGGCTCTAAGACATGCTGACCTTTTATTAGCTGTCCTGAAGTTCCTGTAGATGATATATTACATCAGCAGGAATGTATACAAGATGGAATTGTGTGGTAAGACAGGAAGCAGAAATGTAGGGAGAGTCAAGTTCCCTCATATAAAAATTGCTGGTATGAGAACTCCCCCAGGGTCCCAGGAAACCATTGTCATTCCTACCAACATAAGTGTACCCAATTACCTATCAAGTCTTGATCATATTCTTTCTTTTAAAGATCACACAACCTCTTAGCACTTAGGAATAACATACAATCTTTTAGCACTTCTGGGGAAATACATTATACTCAAACCATAACAGCAACTATTTAAGCAAAGTCATCTTAAAGACTAAGTTTTAAATTATGTGCATGTAAGTGCATCACCAGAGGAGGCCAGAAGAGGGCAATTGTTTTTCTGGAGCTGATTTTACAGGCAATAGTTTGTAGCCATATCAGTGGTGGGAATTGAGCTCAAGTCCTTTGCAAGAGAGGAAAGTGCTCCTAAAGGCATAGCTAGCCCTCCATTCCCCAAGATATGTCTTAAAACACCAGGTAACATGCATTTAATACAACAATTGACTAGAATCAGCTCCCAGCTTTCCTTTTCAGTTTTAGAATGTGTTACCAAATATTTATGAACTTAATTGTGTGTCTATGTATGCTGCCCTTGCTCTGGAAATTATTACAGTACCTGTGTTTACTGAGCAGAGATGTCTGGGACTTCAGTGTGGACTGATGACACTGGGTTTCAGTCTTTTTTTCTAAATAATGTTTTATTGGATTGCAGACATGCTCATTTCTTTATTTATTATCAGTGCTGCTTTGCTGAGACCATAGAGACAACTAAGTGGACATAGATAATAAATATCAACCATCTGGCCCTTTATGGAGAATGATTATCAAAATCCCCAACCTAAGCATTAAGGTATACAGAGCAGAATGAAGCCTAAGTGGGGTTAGTATGAGGTTCCCATTAGTTTTGTTTATTTATTTATTTAATTTTTTAAAATTCTACATACCAACCACAGTTTTCCTTCCCTCTCTTCTTCCCACTTACATGCAAATTCCCCACTCCCAACTCCTATCTATTCCTCAGAGAGGTTAAGTCCTTTCATTAGGGTCAACAAAGTCTGGCATATCAAGTTGAGAGAGGAACATTCCCCACCCTGATCAAGGCTGAACAAGGTATTCCTCTATAGGTAATGGCTCCAAGAAGCCAGTTCATGCAATTTTCCCTCCCTCTCTTCTACTCAACTGAAAGCTTGGCCCAGTGCCTGGCTGTGGATCTTTGCATCTGCTTCCATCAGTTTCTGGATTAAGGTTCTATAATGACAATTAGGATGATCATCAGTTTGATTACAGAGAAAGGCCAGTTCAGGCACCCTCTCTCTGTCCCTCCCCCAACTCAACCATCCAGTTCCCTCATGTTCTCTTCCTACCTCCCCTTTGCCCCTCCCTCATGCTCCCCATTTATACTCAGGAAATCTTATCTATTTCCCTTTCCTAGGGGGATTTATGAATGTTACCCTTAGGGTCTTCCTTGTTAATTAGCTTCTCTGGGGTTATGGATTGTAGCCTAGTTATCCTTTGCTTTATGTCTAATATTCACCTATGAGTAAGTGCACAATGTGTTTTGATGTGGAATGTCTTTCTGTATGCTGGGAATTATCATTGGATAATAAAAGAGCTGTTTTGGCCTATGACAAGCTAGCTTATATGCAGGCAGGAAATCCAAGCATAGATAAAGGGGGGAAAGAGTTAGAGAGAGAAGCTATGAGCTACAGCTGAGAAAGCAGAGGTGTAAGGCAGACTCAGAGTAAAAAAGACATAATTCTACTATGAGAAAAGGTACTAAGACACTTGACTAATCATGGGTTAGTTTAAGCATTTAAAGCTACCTGGCAATAGGCCTGAGCTATAAGCCAAACAGCATGATAGTAATATAAGACTCTGTGTGATTATTTGTGCCCAAACAGTTGTGGGTAGTTTATTTGGGACTGCTGGTCTGGATCTCAGGGCTAGGCTGGACCAGAAACTACTTACAACAAATGACATTCCAATGTGGGGCATGAGAAAGTTTAAAAAGGTTCTATAACACAGACACAAAGTCAGAAGTGGCTTCCTAGTTGTGACATTCAAGTAGGCCGTGATACAGAGATAGCATGGATGGCATGGCATGTGGGCTTGAATGACAAAATGGCCAACCTTGATGCATGCAGCCTGAGCTGCAACAATGCAGGTTCCTGAAGTCTCACAGAAACCTCAATAAAAGCAAGAGCATCTTTTGACAGATTTAAGGTCTCTGTTCATACAGACAAAAAGGGAACAGAGTCAAAGATGGCTTCTTCATAGCAGCATTTTCTCAGAAGGGCTCTGTTTGCTGGCAGTAAGCAGAGTTTCAGCTCCTTGAAGATACTTCCTGACTACACGTTAGAAGCAAAAAATATGTGGCTGTTTTAAGAGGCCCCGTTGCCAAATAATTAAATGGAGTTCTTGAGCAGTAGTTCTTGGTGGCAATGTGAACCCTAAAATTCCCCAGAGTGGTAATTGTAGTTCCTGCCAGTACCTTTGCTTAAAAGCAAAACTCTCTATGAAATTAGACTAGAAGGGGAGCCAACCAGCAGCTCTAGCCAAGCTTTTAATCCTAGTCATACCTTGGCAGATTAAAGGTATGATCAGAAACAGAAAGAAATAAAGGGAGCTAGATGGAGTCAGCTGCCTTAGGCCAGCATTTAATCCTACCCACACCTTGGCAGATTAAAGGTGTGGTCAGATAAGAGATATATAGTAAACAGATTTTTTTTAAAGCCTAAATGGTTTACACTATGTTTAAAAATATATGTGGGCTTGGGAGAGAAAAGAAAAAGCAAAAAAAAATAAAGTTCTTAAAAATTGAGTAAAAAAATAATAAGACACATAAAGATGGAAATCACAAAGAGTGTCTATATACTGTATATCATTATCTTGTTGTTAAGTTTTTGGACTGCAAAGAAAGTAGTAAGAGCCGCTTAAAGACATTTGATTATAAATGTTGCTGGATTAATAAAACCTACGTATTTTGTAAATGAGTTGACTTGAAAATTGAAATTAAAAAGATATGCTACGCTTAAAGACATTTGATTATAAATGTTGCTGGATTAATAAAACCTACGTATTTTGTAAATGAGTTGACTTGAAAATTGAAATTAAAAAGATATGCTACTTTGGAGAAGAGGGTTTTTTTTATTTCCACAGATAATAAAAGATTATGGATTTATTCCTGTTTAAAGAAAATAAAGTATGATCAAGGAAGACCCCTGAAAATTTTCTTATGGAAAGAGATGGCCACATTAGCTTCAAGGCTGCTAATTAAGATGACCCAGCCTCAGGACCTCCATAAGATTTTCAGTGCACCCAATCAGCAGGAAGTAGAATGGAAAGCTATGCCCCAATTCCCAAAATATTATGTATAAATGTTTGTCTTCATTATAAATGGTTAATGGTCATAGCAAATTTCTTTCTAAGGAAAAAAGGGAAATATGATATAGAAATGATAAAGTGATATATTATTGAGTCTATGTTGATCCAAAAAATAACTGTTAATCTCAAAATATTTTAGATTGGTTTGAGTTTTGGTTTACTGATACATGTGGATAGTCAATTTTGTTATACTCTGTATATTTCTATTTTTGTTTAAAGTAATATATTTATACAATCACTATAATATGGTATAATTAAGAAATATAGATTAATAGTTAATCATCCATGATAATCAAATTTATAGTCATGTTAATTAAATATTTTTAGATATACAAAGATATATTTCAATTACATAGATAATCTTCAAACACTTCAAGGACCTACAAAATTTGGCATTTAAAATTTTAAGAACTTAGACTTTTCTGGACAGTGAGACATGTCTGCTCCTAGCAGCATGATCAAGAAGATGATGAATATCTAAAACTCTCCATATGGAATTTACATTCTTAGTGGCAAAAAATTAGCCAATGAGCAAGAAAGTGTTCTTGCCTCAACTACCTGACAGTATGCTATATAAACTGGACATGCTGGAGCCATAGGAAAATGACTTCTGAACTTTGGCAGAACAAACCAAGATGGTTCTTCAGATTCCTGCTTTTCAGAGAAAACTGAAAGACATTCTTCAGAACACAGGAAGAAGCAACTGACAAACTGACAAAATGGATGGAATAGTCCTTCAAATTTTCTGCTTTAATGAAGGGTGTGCCAGAGATGCTAGGTCTGTAGGCTGAAGGTAGATGCCTGACATTAGAAAGAAACTTTGAGTGACTGTCCATGCAGTCAGATGTTATCTCTGTCATTTCAAGAATTTGGAAGTTGCTTACAATGCATATCCTGTTTCCTCAGGTAATATTATATCCTTTGGTGTTTGACGGAATTGAAGATAGATAATTATAAGTATAGTTTTTCTTTGTTATAATCAAAGGTAAATTAGATGTGAAACTTTAGACTCACAAGGATATGGTAGATGATAAAATATTTTCTTTAATTTTGTTAAATACAAATAGACTAGATATTATAACTGTAATTCTTGCTTGATAGTTGTTTTGTTATATGTAATTTTGCTATGTTGAAATTGAAACCTTCCTTTTTGATGAGATAGAAATGGGGAAGTAACATGGGATGCCTTTCTGTATGCTATCAATTATCATTGGATAATAAAAGAACTGTTTTGGCCTATAGCAAGCCAGCTTGTAGGCAGGCAGGAAATCCAAGCATAAATAAGGAAGGAAAATGGCAGAGTTAGAGAGAGATGCTGTGTGCTTCAGCTGAGGCAGGAGAGATGTCAGGCAGACTCAGAGGAAAGAAGACAAAATGCTGCTCTGAGAAAAGGTACTAGCCACTTGACTAATTATGTGTTAGTTTAAGAGTTAAGAGTTAGCTGGCAATGTGCCCGAGTCATAAAATAAACAGCATGAAATTAATATAAGACTTTGTGTGATTATCTGGGACCAAACAGCTGTGGGCAGTTTATTTGGGACTGCTGGTCCTGATCTTGGGGCTAGGCCATGTCAGAAACTACTTAAAATAGTGTTTGTATTTTTGGATCTGGGATATCTCACTCAGGATGATTATTTTAGTTTCATCATTCACCTGCAAATTTCATGATGCCGTTGTTTTTAACAGCTGAGTTATATTCCATTGTGTAAATGTACCACATTTTAAAAAATCTTTTCTTTGGTTGAGGGGCATCTAGCTTGTTTTCAGGCTCTACTTATTACAAATAATGCTGCTATTAACATATTTGAGCAAATGTCCTCATGGTTAGAATATGCATTTTTTGGATATATGCCCAAGAGTGGCATTGGTGGATTATGACGTAGATTAATTTCCGGTTTTCTGAGAAACTGCAATACTGATTTCTAAAGTGACTGTACAAGTTTATTCTCCCACCAGGAGTGGAGGAGTGCTCCTTCTACTCCACATCCTCTCCAGCACAGGCTGTCATCAATGTTTTTGAACATAGTCATTCTGACAGATGTAAGATCTCAGAGTTGTTTAGGTTTGCATTTCCCTGATTGCTAAGAATGTTGAGCAATACTTTGTCTTTGGATCATTTGATATTCTTCTGTTGGAAATTCTCTGTTTAGATCTGTATTCCATTTTTAAATTGAATTATCAATTATTTTGATGTCTAGTTTTTTGAGTTCTTTATATATTTTAGAGATCAGCCCTCTGTCAGATATAGGTTTGGCGAAGACCTTATGTATTCTGTAGACTGCCATTTTGTCTTATTGACCATATTCTTTGCTTTACAGAAGTTTTTCAGTTTCAGGAGTTCTCATTTTTAATTGTTGCTCTCAATGTCTCTGCTACTGGTGATAGATATGAATCTATTTACTTTCTTCTACATGCCACCATCTAGTTATGCCAGCACCATCTGCTGAAGATGCTTTTTTGGACAGGAACAGATTTTAAGCATGGAGTCTAGGTTTCACTCATGCATTCTGAATTTTATTCTGCTAATTTGACTTTTCATATGAAGATTAGGGAAATAGATACCTATTATTTTAGGTTTAAATACAATTAAATACAATTGCATTTACACACACACACACACACAAAAACAGTTCTGCACATAGTAAAAGTACATTTTATGCACCTCTAATTATCTATGCTTTCCATATCTTATACAATTTTTCTGACATTATTTGCAGATTGTTATAGAGGCTTTGATAATTAAGTAAGGGTATTGGCATTTAAACGTCCAAAATGTTCATGAAAAGGAAAATGTTAGATGTAGAATGAGAGATTACTCAGTATATAAAACAATAATGGATAACTTGTTTAAAAGTAAAGAATACAAGCTTCACCACGGTCATACAAAGTGCTACAAAGTACTCTCTGATATTGTAATTTTTGCAAGCAATCCAAATGATTTTGATAGCACATGTTAAGAATGATGAAAATAAAGGTCTTCTAACCTCAGAAACCTGAGGCAGCCCAGCCCAGATCAAACCAACCAGCTCAAATCTGAAGAACTTCATAGCCAAACTTTACAAATATGATTACAGTTTAAAGCCACTCATTTGGGAAATGGTTTGTTATGCTCTGAATATCTCTCAAGGTTAAAATGCACAGTAAACACTCAACATGAAGTAGCCTATGAATATAAGAAATTCTCACATTGGAAACATTATTTTTACAACTAATATATGCATAATCAAAAATACATGGAAAAAAGAATTAGCTATCATACAATACTTTGCCTAAATGACCAATAACTGACAATAAAGTCATTAACCAATCATTACAATGATTAGTCAGACTAGAGCCCCTCTATCCTGACTACATATTATTAAATATAACATGAAGCATTAGCAAATGGCAGAGATAATTATAGTTGGCATCTCTAATTTGGAGTAAATATTGGGAAGGGTAGAAATTAATGTCAATCATCATGGCTATTACACACTTGACCACACAGCTGGTCAGTGATAGAATACAGTCACTTGCTAGTTCCTCTGAGATCCTGAGGTTTTTTGTGTTTTTTTTTTTTCCTGCCATGCTGTGGGAGACCGTGATACCCTCAGGCATTCACAGCAAGTTAATTATTGGGCATATTGTTCAACAACAGAAGGAAACTTGTTCATACTGTTTTTCTTAGAGCTACACATATTCTGAGGCAAAAAAAAAAAAAACCTTCAGATACAATTACCAAGACTTTTTTTTTTTTGGTCTTTTTTTTCTGCATGCCCAGCAGCTGCTAAATGTTCAGTATCAGATATGAGAAGTTAAGCTGAATAAACTAGAGGAAAACCTTCTAGAAAAAAGCAAGCTCAGCTTTAAAAAAAAAATGCTAAGGTTGCCGACTCAAGAGCCCAGGACAGCTTAATAAAATTGAACAAATGAAAAACCAATTAAACACACTAAACTGCTATTTTGAGGCTCACCAAAACAACACAAATCAAAAGAGTAATATTCAATTATTAGTAGCAGCTGGATTATGTTATTTCTTTTTAGTTAAACCCCTATGACTCCTCTCTCTCCCCACATACACCTTGCTGCTACTTCTCAGAGGGCCAAATGATCTTTTCAATCTCTAGAAAGTACTTCACTGTGAATTTGCCTACAGGGATATTCAAAGATAAGTTCATGATTAATACTTAACTCAGAAACTATCTCTTTTTTCCTTTTCAAAAACATCTAGGGAATCAATAGCCCCAGGCTGGTAGACAACACCTTTTCAATATGACCCCTGCCCTGGTACCTTTTGCCCTTTCTCTATTAAAGCACAAATTCTTGGCAAATTGTAGGGCTCAAAATGTCCTAACAAATTCCATGCTCTACTTTTTCATGCACATGTTACTCCACAACTATCTTTTCCATATGTCCTAAGCAGTCAAGTAGCCTATTTTCAAAGTATGGCATTTGTCTAAGTTTGCCAGTCATGAACTAATATCAGAAGAACATGAGTATTTAGGTTTGCTCTCAGTGAATCTAAGGAGAGTTTCAGTATATTTCTGTGGGTATGTTTGGAAAAAAATGGCATACCATTTAGCAGGCTCAGCAGGAAAGAAAAACCTTGATTGTCAGTAGTATCGTCCAATATTCCAGGTGACTGAATGGAGCAAACAGCAGATATGTGAAGCCTTGGGCATGCTCACCACACACATGAACAAGTGCATCCAGGCTGATGCCTTTAGATTTCTCATACTACAGCACTTCAATGCAAACTTCTAACTTTGTCTATACTGGCAATTTTCAAGCCTTCAACGTCTGACTAGAGCTGCATCATAAAACAGTATTGTTCTGAGGTTTACATCGTGTTGGACTGAGTAGCTCGGTTCTAATTTTCTTGGCTCTCCATCCTACAGATAGCTATTACAGAACTTTTAAGTATCTGATATAAATGTTCTTAGTAAATATTTTCTTATATATTCTACATGTTCTCTCACTGTGGAAGAGATTGACTAATACACAATACAATTTTTATATGAAAAAAAACCCACAGATAATATACAGGATTTACCCACAGGACTAGTGTTAATTTGAAGTTCATTTGGTCACTTGGTCTCAAGCCAATGGTCATTTCAGAGTTTTGCATTCTGACCTATGAAATGGAAATTATAATGTTTGCTTTATAGGTGAAATTCAAAATGAAATATCACCATGTGAAAAAATAATTATTTAAATATGAAGCATTGCATTTTATAAGATAATATTATCTTTAATATTTTAGGGGCTATAACTGTTCAAATTTTGCAACAAAATTATGTACAGAAATATGAAATCATGCCTGATACTAGACTAGAAGCCTCGTAAACTTCTGAGGGCTAGTGGAGTCATGAACATCAGAAAAAAACTACACTACCATTTTGGAAGGTCAGTATAATTCCTTATTACATTTCAAATCTTAATACTATATTCAAAGATTAAACTCCTCATCAAAATGGTTTCTTTTTACAGTAAGTGGAGACCATCACAGAAAACCAACAACTTCCTGAATAGAACACCAATACCACAAGCATTAAGATCAACAACTACTAAATGGGATCTCGTGAAACTGAATAGCTTTTTCTGATAGGCAAAGGACATTGTCAATAGGACAAAACAAAAAGCAGCCTTCAGAATGGGAAAAGATGTTCACCAACTCTATATCAGATAAAAAGCTAATATCCAAAATATGTAAAGAAATAAAAAACCTAGATATAAACAAACCAAATAATGGAGTATAGATCTAGAAAGGGAATTATCAGAAGAAGAATCTCAAATGGCTGGAAAACAGTTAAAGAAATGTTCAACATTCTTAACCATCAGGGAAATGCAAATCAAAATTCTTTCTTACACCTGTCAGAATGGTTAAAATCAATAACACAAGTAACAGCTCATGCTGGTGAGGATGTGGAGCATTCAATGCTGTTGGAAGTGCAAACTTGTACAACCAGTATGGAAATCAATATGGTAGTTTCTCAGAAAAGTGGCAATATACCTGAGACCCAGCTATACCACTCTTGGACATATACCCAAATGATGATCCATCCTATCACAAGGATTCTTGCTTAACTATGTTCATAGCATTTTTTTTTCTTTTCAAAATAGCCAGAGACTGGTAAAAACGTACACGTCCCTAAACTGGAGAATGAATAAAGAAAATGTGGTACATTTACACAATGGAGTATTACTCAGCTGTTTAAAAATATACATCATGAAATTTGCAGGCAAATGGATAGAATTAGAAAATCAGTCATCCTGAGTGAAATAACCCAGACTCAAATGACAAACATGATATGAACTCACTTACAAGTGGATATTAGCTTTTAAGTAAATGATATCCATGCTACAATCCACAGCCCCAGAAAAGCTATATAACAAGGAGGGCTCAAGGGGAAGGGCAGGCACATGGATCTCCCTGGGAAGGAGAAATAGAACAGATTTTGCTGGAGGAGTGGTGGCAGGTGAAATTGGGAACAGATAAGATCAGGTAGAGAGATGAAGAAAGAGAATATAGGGAAAGACACTGGAATTGGAAGGCATTTGAGGGAAGATGTGGGAATGTCTTTCTATATGTTGTGACTATCAATCTTTAAATAAAGGAGCTGTTTTGGCCCATGACAGGCACCATAGAACAAGTAGGAGGGGAAATCAGAGCATAGGTAGGAGAAGACAGACTGAGCCAGCCGCCTAAGAAGAAGCATGTAAGGAACACAGGTGAGCCATGGGCCATGTGGCAGACAGATTAATGAGAATGGGTGGAGTTAAGATGTAAGAGCAAGCTAGCAATGTGCCTGAGCCATAGGCCAAACAGCACGAAGTTAATATAAGTGACTTAGTCATTTCTGGGGGCCTGATCAGCTGCAGGGCTGTGGGTCTGGACCTCTGGCCACCCGGGACCAAGAAACTACATTGTAACAGATGGCATCCCAACATGGACCGAACACCCACATAAAGCCAGAGAAAGATTGGAAAGGGCTCTAGAGCACAGAAACTGAACCAAAACAGCTTCCAAATTGTGTATCTTAAGTGGATCATTATACAGAGAAAGTGTGACATTCAACCACATTCAAAATGGCACTGGCAGACTGGCAGCAGGCAGTGTAAGCTGCAACCAGGCTGGCTCCTGAAGTCTCACAGAAGACTCGGTAGCATGTGATTGATTTAAGATTTCTATTTACTTTTAATAAAAAGTAAACAGAGTCAAAATGTTTCTTAGTAGCAGCATTTTTGGGGTTTGCTCTGTTTGCTGGCGGTGAAGAGAGGCACTGTCCCATTTAAGAGAACTTACTGATTCAGCTTTATCTGGAAAAATGACGTGACTCTTTAAGAGAGTGTGAGTATTGTAAAAGCTCTTCTGGGTGGAAGATCATTAAGGATTCACAATAAAATAGATTCATATGAAAAAAAATCCTGGAAACGTGTTACAATGTGTGTAAAAAGTACATAGGCCTCAGGGAGAAAGAAAGAAGATAGAGAAAGTCTTTAAAAAGATAAATAGAGTAATAAAAATATAATAAGCCATGTAAAGATGGAAAATAGACACAAAATATGGACTTGGATTATTATTGTGTTTTCTTTTAATTTATTAACTATTAATGAGCTAACTGTAGAAAGACAATGGATTGCAAAGGCTGCTATGTTAAACAAGAATACTTATTTTAAAGGTATTTTGATTTTGAAATTTGTGTCTAAGGATTTATTGTTTTGGAAGAGTTCTGCTTTTGTTTCTACAGAAGATGAGAACCTGTGGATTGCTTCCAGGCAAATATGGTTTCATCAACCAAGACCACCTGAAAAAAGTCTCTAATGGGAAGAAATGGCTGTATCAGCTTCAGAGCTGCAGACTATGATCCAGTCTCAAGAACCCATGAGATTTTCAATGCCCCATAATCAGCAGGAAGTAGTAATGGAAAACTTCACCCAAATTCCCAAAATATTGTTTATAAAAGTTTTCATTATAAATGGTTAATGGTCATAGTTAATCTCTTTCTAAGAAGAAAAAGGGGATATAGTATATGAATGATTTTTAAAAAATTAGATTATTGAATTAACTTAGATCAGGAAATCAGTCATTTATCTCAAAATGTTTTACATTGGTATGGATTTTGGTTTATTGATACAAATTTAAGGTCAATTCTCTTATGCTGTGTGTAATTTTCTACTCTTGTTTAAGACATGATGTTTATGTAACTGATTTAAAATTGTAATGTATAATTAAGAAATGCATGTTAGATTTTTAGGTATACAAAGATATAATTCAATTAGATAGGTAACCTTCAAACACTTCTAAGACCTACAGAATATGGCATTTAAAATATTTTAAGAACTTAGACTTTTCTAGACAGTGAGAAAAGTCTGTTCCTGGCAGCACTAATTTACTTCAAGAGAAAAATGGGCATTGAAGAAACTCCATATAGAGATTAGTTTCTTTGTGGCATCAGTTAGCCACTGGACATGAGCCTGTTCTTATATTGACTGCGTGACAGTATGCTGTTTAAAGTGGACATGCAATTTCCATAGGGAGATGACCTCTGAACTTTGACAGAACAAGGCGAGATGATCCTTCAGGTTCCTGCTTTGCAGAGAAAATTGTCAGACATTCTTCAGAACTTGAGGAGAAGCAACTGATGAATGGGCAGAGCAGATTTCCTGCTTCACTGAAATTAAAAGAGACGCTGGGCCTGTAGGATGAAGATGGATACCCCAACTTTATAAAGAAACTTTGAGTGACTGTCCAGGCAGATATGTGTCATCTCTGTCCTTTCTAGATTTTGGAAGTCGCTTGCACTTCTAGTTTACTTGGGTAAATATGTCCTTCTGCGGTCTTTGATGTAGTTGAAGATCAGATAGTTATAGGTATAGTTTTTCTTAGTCATTTGTAAGTTATATTGGATATGAAACTTTAGATTCACAATGATAAGGTAGATGATAGAGTATTTTCTTTAATTTTGCTAAATACAAAGAGACTAGATATTGTAATTGTAATACTTGCTTGATATCTATTTTGTTACATGTAATTTTGCTATGTAAAAATTGAAACAATCCTTTTTGATTAGACAAAAAGGGGGAGGTGATGTGGGAATGTCTTTCTATATGCTATGAATATCAATCTTTAAATAAAGAAGCTGTTTTGGCCCATGACAGGAACCATAGAACAAGTAGGAGGGGAAATCAGAGCATAGGTAGGAGAATCAGGGCAGAGTCAGAATCAGACTGAGCCAGCTGCCCAAGAAGCATGTAAGGAACATAGGTGAGCCATGGGCCATGTGACAGACAGATTAATGAAAATGGGTTTAGTTAAGATGTAAGAGCAGCTAGCAATGTGCCTGATCCATAGGCCAAACATCATGAAGTTAATATAAGCACCTGTGTCATTTCTGAGGGCCTGAGCAGCTGCGGGCAGCTAAGGGGTCTGGGGCTGCAGGTCTGTGGTCTGGACCTCTGGCCACCCAGGGCCAAGAAACCATATTGTAACAGAGGGACAATATAGAAACACAGTGCAGTAGAAACACACAGGATTCTATGAGGGTAACCATATCAAGGACTCCTGGTAATAGAGGAAATGGAACATGAGCCAGTTGTCTTCTTTGACCAGGCAACTTCCATTAGTAGGACTAAGACATCAATCCAGTCCCAAAAACTTCAACCTCCTTGCCTACAAGATGAATTGGGGTAATGGAGGACCACAACATGTTGGAGGGGCCCCAGTAATTGACCTAATTTGAGGCCTACATCATGAAATGAGCCTATGTCCTCCCTGTCTACATGACTAAGAACTAGAAACAGATAGCCTAGAAACCTAGGACAGAAAAAAATCAATAAAATGATTTTTAATGATATTACAGCATAATCATAGATGGGTGTCTAGCCCCATCAGTTTCCTCCAGCAGCTGATGGGAGAAGATGCATTAACCCTCTTCAAAATATTTAGCAGAGAGCCCAAATTAGAGATCTTCAATGAATACTTCGCCTTGGATATTCATGAAGTTTCCCCCCAGAAGTGAAGAAAGAATTGTAGGAGGCAGAGGGGTGGAGGGCACCAGAAGAACACAGTCCACAAAATCAACTAACCTGAGCTCATAGGGGCTGACAAAAACTGAATTGATAACTGAGTCTGCGTGGGACTGACCTTGGTTCTCTGCATATATGTTACAGTAATATACCTTGGAGTTCTTGGGATACCAAACAATGGGAGTGGGGACTGTCTCTGACTCTTTCACCTCCCCATGGTATCCTTTTCCTCCTTCTGGGTTGCCTCACTCAGCCATAATATGTGGGCTTGTGTCTAGTCTTACTCTATCTTCTTATGCCATAAACATTTGGTTGATAGTGCTGGGAGGCCTGATCCTTTCTGAAAGAAAATAGTGGAATGGATTTGGGAAGTACAGTGAGAACTGGAAGGGAAAGAAAGAGGAGAAACTTTAGTCAGGATAAGAACAAAAAAGATTGTAAAAATATTTAAATAAGCACACAAAAAAATTTAAATCTAAATATCTTTTTAAAAAATAATGTATTTCTAAGATCTTCCTTTAAAGAAAATTTTAGTGTTCACTGGTAATAAGCATACTTAAAAGTGGCTGCCAAGTGACTACTACTTCAAGACCAGCCATCTATGCTAGTGTCTGCCTAAATGGAGGTTGTGGTGATATATTGTTTATTTTATAAAATCAGACTGGAATATAAGAGGACAGAATCACCCACAGTCAAGCTCAAGCATTGAGTGTCAGAAACTGATGACTCATTCCTTTAATCCCATTACTCAGGAGGCAGAGATCAGTCTGGATTTCTGTGGGTTCAAGGCTTAAAAGGCAGGCAGTGGTGGTATGCACTGTTAGTCCCAGCACTTGGGAGGAAGAGATAGAAAGATCTCTGTAAGTTTGAGGCCAGCTTGGTCTACAAAGCAAGTTCCAGGACAACCAGGATTGTTACACAGAAAACTCTGTCTCTAATAAACAAACAAAAAGGGTGGAGAGATGGCTCTGTCCTCTGATATTCTAGACTTATTTTATTAAATATACAAGATATCATCATAGAAGGCCACTCATTTTCTAGGGCAGATAACTTTGTGACAGAGCACAACTGAGTTGTAAATAAAATTCCCCATTTTGTGTTCAAATTCCATCAATGAAAGGTGAGTTTGCTTTATATGGGTCTAGAAGAAAAGAGGTGCAGAGGAGATATAGTTATTCCTGGGAAAACTGAGTTTCTGTAAAGAAAGAAGAGATTGGTGACTTGTGGTTCTTGGTTATAAAACCTATAAATCATGCCCACCAATATTGTCATAGCACACATCCAGATCTTCTAAAGGGAGCAGTGGAAGCATGCAACTCAGAAAGGTTGGACCTGACAAGTTAGAGTAGTTGCTGCAGCATGTTACCAGGCTGTAGTCCTTCAGGAAAACAGGCAGGGTTACACAAAAATAGTTAACCAATATTCTGATGTTGTTAGCAGTCAGATTGAATTTACATTGTGAAAAATAAAAGTAATATGGCATCCTTTTTATATTGTAGCTACTAGGTGTAGTACAATCTACTATATTTATACGCTTTGAAACATTTTATGAATTCCATTGCTAATATTGTCAAGATGATAGGATATAAAATTACCACATAAACACACTTTTATATGTGAATAGTGATCGGTATTTTTTGAACTCTAGTAGTAGGTTTCTCCACCTACACAATAAACTAGGTAAAGTCGAATTAAAATGATCAGGCTTAATGAATCAAGCACCCTCAGGTGATTTTACAGCCCCCACTATAGAAGTAAGGTAAGGGAGTGAGGAGAAGAAATCCATGGCAGGCCTAGGGACCAGAACCTAAATATCCTATAGGTGTGGTCTTGAACTTCAGGAGAGGTGCATGGACTTTTGGTCATCTTCCTGGTGTGGGGAGCAGGATTTGGAAAGGGAGTAGTGGGACTGATGAAGAGATTCCAACTGAACATCCCTACCTTCTTGGATATATGGACAATGGTTCAAGTCTGGCTACTTTCTGTTGTCAGGAGACAACATGGGGAACTGGTGTTGGGAGTCAGTGGGCTCAAATTTAGCAGGAGGTATGGATGAAGAAGCATTTGGTTAACTGTCATGATCTCAGTAATCTGTTCCCTGAGGAAGCAGAGGAAGTGAGTTGTGATAGAGTATTAATATCAGTCCTATGACTGAGGGTAGCCATGGGAAGAGTAGCTATTACCAGAAAGAATGGAACAGAGATGTGCCCTGGTTGTACAGAAGAGGCAAGGGTGAATGACAAAGGTTAATGAACAAGACATAAGATCAGATATTCCCTTTATTGGAACATTTGGAAAAAAAGAGGTTGAGGATCCCAGTTGCTGGACAGACCATTTATCCTGAATAGGTGCCTGCTTGAGTCTACAGAGGTGGTACCAGTACTTATGTCTCAGGAACTAGGGGAGGTGGCATGACAAATTGAGGGATATTGTATTTTATGAATACCTGAGCCACCACATGTTTCCCTGGAGGTAGGGAGTGCCTTCATACATCACATAAAGTTGTCAAGAAGAGTTAAGTGATAACAGAACATTTTATAAGTGGGCACATGGTTGAAGTCAACCTGCTGGTATTCATCCGGTTGGTGTCCTAGGAGCTGGTGCAGGGACTGGCATATCTGGAGGATCTCCTAGTAGTTGGACTTGGAACAGGTCTGGCAAGAAGAATAGACCTGTAAAATATGGGCTCAAAGATGGCTGGGGTCAAACAGGGGCTCTACAGACTGATAATAGTTTCCACCAGGTCATATTCCTTGATACAGAACTCTTTCCCCAGGAAGCTGAACAGATTTAAACCTTGGTGTCATAGCAAAGGGTATGGCTTTGGCTTAAAAGGCATGAACATTTTTCCTAGGGCCTGATTTTACTTGATAAAATCCACCTTTAAGTCTATACTTAGAAGACAGCCAGAGGAAATTTACTGAACAAAACAGGTTGAGCAAGCAAAGAAGGAGGGAAGGATGCTGAGGAATGGGGGAGGAGGGACAGAGTTGAAAATGCCTGCAGGCTTCCACACCTTCTCTAATGCTAACCTGCTTCAAAGGGGGAGAATTTGGTATTTCAACAGTGTTTTGGCATATGGGGTTTGAGACCATACAGTAATGCTGCAAAGCCTCTATCAGTCCAAAAAAATGGGACCAGTAAAATCCATATAACTTTAAGAACTTCTGGAAGCTGTTTGTAGTCAGTGCTCTATCAGTTTATCAAAACCGCATTTATCAATGCTAAACCTTTGAACCTCTGAAATTCCAGTATAACAATATAATAGAAAGGTGACAGAAGTCTAAAACATCTTTACATATCTTAAGTGGTAAGTTACATTTGAAGCCTGTTTACCCTTTACTATGAAGCTTATGAACAATGCAATCCTGTCTATAGTTTTAACAGAAAACTAATGAACTAATGAGCTACCAAGGTGGTTGTGGCCTTGGGGTCAGAGAAGAGCTGTTAAACTGGTAAATCTATCAGCACTCTAGTCATCAAACACCATAAGATCTGACTTCACTTGTGTAAGCAAAAGTGAGACAGGTTTCCAGCTACCTAGGCAGATTCCCTAGGTTTCTCCATGGTTACTGGAGACAGAGATCCCAAGAAAGTATTAGTCTTAAACTGCCAAGCCCAGATGATCTGACAGATTTTACTATGGAGTAGGTATTTGGGGAGACAAGCTTACCTTGCCTTGGCAAACTGGGGCAATCAATTTAACAGTGTCCTGCTTATGCACAGTTTGGACAGGGTCTTACCAGCAGTTAAGGTGCAAAGCAGTTTTCCATGGGACCATCCATCTTCTTTGGAGGAGATGGGGGATTCTGTCATGAGCTGGCATGTCCCTATCATGAGAAGATTTTTTTTTTTTTATTAAATGTTATGTTCTCAGGTCTTTGGAGTGTTTGAGGATCAGAGGATCATTATCTGTTAGGTATGTCCAGTTTAGTATCTTTATAAGGCAAAAGCCAGTTTTCACAGTGTAAATAATTTAGTGTTTCTAAAATTAGAATCAAGGGGATTATGCCTACCTTACAAAATTTGCCTGACAAGAAGATACATCTCTGTATATGAATGCATTGAAGTGTAGCTTTAATACTTCATTAAATCAGAATTATTTTAAATCTTATCTTTTATAAACCTTGCTTTTAGGACAGGATAGGAATTATCATACAGAAAGCTATCCTGATCCAAAATATTTTGGAGCCCTGCTCATAGTTCCAACTCAGGTGGTCAACTTTATTAAGGATAGTGGTGAAGTCACATGACCTCACTCTTCTCCAGCATTAGTCAAAACACTCTCTGCCCTTGTGGCTGTACTTAATTAAAATGGTGCTAAATCATGTGTTGTTTTTCAGAGCAATTGCAATTTGGAGTTACAAATTTTAAGTTAACTTTTTTTGTTATAGATTTTTAACCATATCCAATTCCTTAGCTGTTTTTTCTTTAATAAAGTAGAAGAGCATCAAATAACTTTCTCCATCATTATATCAGATTCAGTGGCCAGAAATCCCAGAGGCAAATTCTGAGCTCAGACAGCTAGTTTTAATAGCAACAGCTGACATATGGAACAGGTAAACTCAGACATCCAAGACTAGTTAGAAACAAGCATGCAGTGGCCACATACATTTATAAAACCAACTGAGCCTGAAGTAAACAAATAGGCACAGATCCTTCCATACATACAAAATAGATAGGACTTTTTTTTTTTTAACAGCAAGACAAACCAAAACTTTCCACTGAAAACGATAGTGGACGAGCAACTTACAAATCCTAAAATAGAGTTTACAGTGTAGAGCAGGATGTAAGAAACCATAGGAATAAAAGATGATTTCTGGCACAACAGAGCCCCTACCTGGACAGTTCACAGCAGGTGACCAGACGGTGCCTCCCATGGTGTCAGGCAGCAGAGTCCAAGGTTGGCAGGACAGCACAGGCTAGCAAGCAGCAGCACTTCATGCACATGAGTCCAGAGGAGAAGGTTCTGTGGAGGAAACTGAAAAACAGAGTAGTAGGGCAGGCTGCCTACCATTGAATAAAGCCCAGATGAGCAAGGTGGAGCAGCAAGTGGAGGATTTGGGAGAAGAGAGTTTTAGGAGTGAGGAAGTAGAGCTTTAGAGGTTAAGAGACTTTGAAGGTGGAGCAGAGTTTATTCAGTTTACGGTCAGAAAGCAAGCAGCAACAAACAAAGAGAACAGATTTGTTACAGGTAGAGTATCAATAAAAGATGATTCCTGGGCATGATGTCTGAGAATCAGGCTTGATCTCAAAGCCGCCAATGTACAAGCCTTGTGCCAGAGACTGAAGGCTATAGATCGGCACCCAGTGCTATAAGCCTATGATGGAAAGTGGCGTGGGGACTGTCTCTGTGCAGAACATCTCCTGCACAAAGGAACCCACGGACAGGGACTGTCCCTCCTCCGGAAATGAACCGGAGTTACCTGAGCTGGTAGGAAATCTAGAAGTTTGAAGTCTTGGACCCCTACAGGTTTAGGCTTTTTTTTTTTTTTTGGCTTGGAAATGGGTGGCAATGAGAGGCAAAGGTCCATCCAGTCTGGCAGATAGCAGGATAAAAGGGAGATTGGCTTCCCACGTGGCCAAGGGCAAGAAATACTTAATTCTACCCAGACATGGCACCAAGATGAGAGAGGAATTTTGGGAGTTTCGGCATCAAGATGATAGGTATTTTTGGACCCCCAGTAGTGGGTTTCTCCACCTATGCAATAAGCCAGATCAAACCAAATTAAAAGACCAGGTTTAAGAGCTGGAGAGAAGGCTCCGCGGTTAAGAGCACTGACTTCTCTTCCAGCGTTCCTGAGTTCAATTCCCAACAACTATATGGCAGCTCAGATGCACCTGTAATGAGATCTGGTGCTGTCTTCTGACCCACAAGAACACATGCAGGCGAAACACTATATGCGCAATAAATATCTAAAATAAAGAGACCAGGTTTAATGGGCCAAGCATCTTCAGGTGACCTTTCCTGCCCTCAAGAAATGAATTGGGGGGGGGGGGGAGTAAATCACATGAAAGACCTAGGAACCAGAGCTTAAATTCTCTGTAGGAGTTGTTTTGAGCTTTGGGGGGAAGAGTGTGGGTCTTGGCAGAGGGGGGCAAGGTTTGCAGAGAGAGGAATGGGACTGAATCAGGCCTTCCAAATGAACAACTATGAAGATGTTTCCAGAAAGGTGTAACAGAGCAGGGAAGACTCATCCTGAATATGAACTAGCAGCAAGCCACAGGCCAGAGCCTCAGCTAAGTAAAAAGGAGAAAATGAGCTGAGCCACAGCACCCATCTCTTTCTGCTTTCAGTTACAAATACAATGGGATCAGCTGCCTTGTGTTCCTGCCACCATGATTTTCCAGGCAGGATGAACTGTACCCTCAAGACAAAAGCCAGAATACACTGTCAACTCCTCAGGTTGCTTTTATCAGGTATTTTGTCACAGTGATGAAGATATGTCTTTAAGAATGAACAAATTAAATTCAATAATTTTAAGAAAATTAATAAACATATAGAAAGATTTCAAGTCAGTCCCTAACTTTGGAAATCTATTAAGGTCCTATGTTACTCCCAAAATTTTGTTGGCACAGAAAGATTGACAAAGAAAGGAGATATGTTCTGTACTATGCTATGGATATGGTCAGTGTGTATTCTTTAAAGGTTCAGTGTTAAACTTAGTCACATCTGTGAGGTCTTAGGAGAGGTATAAAGATATATATATATATATATATATATATATATATATATATATATATATATATATGTGTGATCTAAAGGTGAAGCCTTCAGAAACTGGTTAGAATTAGTTCATTTCATAACAGAAGACCCTCCATGATTGAGCAATCATGGCACAATAAGGGTAAAGAGAGAATTCAGAGGATATAGAAATACGCATGAAGTCTCTGACTGTTGTTATGTGATGGCACATACCGTCTTGGACATCATATGCCAGCAAGAAAGCTATCATCAAATGCAAGCTTGAATTTCCAGGTCAGTGATCTAAATACACTCCTCTATAAATTTACCCAGCTTCTAGTAACAAAATCCGACTATTGTAGCCAGGAAAGAGTCTGCAGCTGTTTTTCTTCTGTTTTTGAGGTCAGGCAACTCAAAAAACAAAAAACTGGCAAGATCTCCAGAACTTTAAAGCATCAGTATAGCTCTGGCTACTTTCTGGGAAACTGATTCACTCTACAACGAGTGAAATTGGCTTCTCTTGCTGGTTATCCTCAAACTATCTACCTGACTTCTTTCTTTAACTAAAGAGACACATTTACCGTTTTTCAGGACAGGACTAAGATATTTTTATATGGGAGACTGATAGCAATGTGTTTGTGATGTGATACTGATATTTCTATGAGCCAGCCCACCACCATCAGACACAAGAGTTGGTAGACCAATGCCATTGCTTGCTTGTCATTTTAATTGAAAATCTCAGTGATACACTCTACCCAGATCTGTAATGGCAACCAGCTACACACATTGAAAACAACATGCTTACTAATGCAGTCTGTCTTGGCTGCCTTCCATTCCTATTCAGTGATTCTCAGCATATTCAAATTAATGATTTCCACTTAAATCCTTGTATTGGTATCAGATTGCTGGAGAAAATAAAATAAGATCCTTATCACCCCAGAATCCCTTTAAGCCCTGGTAGAAGGGGCACCAAGTCTACCCTAGAATAGTATATGAAGTAAGGCCTCATCTCCAGGACATTCATTGATAAATGTGTATGTCTTTAGAGACTCCAACCTCTAAGCATTCTGATTAACATCCACTTGAAAACAGCAGGTAATAAATTTCCTTTGCCTTTCACTTAAGCCTGTTCAAGCCAGGCTTTTTGTATTCCTTTTTTCTTACATCAATGGAGATGATCTTCCATATAAGGTAGGTAAGCAGCCATCAGTCTATTCCCTCAGAGTCACTTCCTACTTATAACTGAACAAGATTTTTAATTTTTATTTCTTTTTTTTTTCAAGTCTCACTCAGACTCACAGTAATCCTTCTGCCTCTGCCTTTCTACTGCTGAGATTATAGCAATATATCACCATGGTTGGTTTAAGTCATACTCCAGTTATTCTTTAGTTACTGCAGGAATAGTCTGTGTGGTATCTTTTGTTAGGTAATTGAATGCCCTCACATTTCCATGAAGTCTTTAGCTATTTCTATAGACATTGACATAATTCTGAACTGACATTGTCAAGAATTCCTAAAGTAAGTGGGTATGACGGCACATGTCTTCAGTTCCAGCACTTGGGAAGCAGAGGCAAATGGATGACTGTAAATTGGAGGTTAGCCTGACCTGCATAGCAAGTTGTTGGGAAATCTGGGTTACAAGATGATATTCTATCTCTAAAACAAAGAAACAAATAAACAAAAACAAAAAAAAGGGAAAGAGGGAGGGAGGGAGAATTGAAGGAGGGGAGGATACAAAGGAAGGAAGAAAGAAAGGTAGGGAGGGAGGGAGGGAAATAATTCCTGTGCCTGAAGAAATGATGGCTCATAAGAGTGTACTATTTGTTCAGAAGACTTTAGTTCCCAGAAACTACTCCAGGCATTTCCTAATGATCTGTAACTTGAGGTCAAGGTCTCTGGCACCCTCTTTTGGCCTATAAGGGTACTTGCACTCATGATCACATTGCAACACACTGTCATTTGTGCGCTCTCTCTCTCTCTCTCTCTCTCTCTCTCTCTCTCTCTCTCTCTCTCTCTCTCTCTCTCTCTCACACACACACACACACACACACACACACACACACACACACACATGTAGTATGAGGTTTCTGGCCTGGACTTTAGGGCCTAGCCTCAAGGTTGGGACCCACAGACCCACGGTCCCACAGAGTCACACCGATATTTACTATAGTTTTAGGCTGATCGGCCTAAGGCCCAGGCATACAACTTACTAGTTCTTGACCCTTAAACTAACCCATGTCTCTTATCTTGTTCAGCCATGGGGCTGGGTACCTTTTCTTAGAGCAGCATAGTTGTCTTCTGCTTTTTCTAGCTTCTCTCTGGAGTTTCCTCTGGCATTATGTTCTCAAGATATTTCTTAGTCTGGTAGCCCCACCCACATTTCCTGTCTGCCTTTGGCCAATCAGCGCTTTTTATTAGACCAGTGGGTGGGACAATTATTTACAATATAATGACACAATCTCCCACACATACACATACACACACACATACACACCGTTTAAAATTTTTAAAGAATGTCTCTAAAAAATAAGAGAAAAAGAATACCCAAAACAGAGGTAAAGAAGCATTTTGTGTCCAGGACCATTTTAGGATTTGCTGCTAGGTAGTCTGCATTGCTATTGTTCAACAGTCACTACAATACAAACAGTAAGAGACAATATATACACAAATGAGCTCAGATGTGACAAAATTTCATTTATAAAAATAGTCTAGATTAAACTTATAATTTTTGACTTGCTATTCTAGTGCTGTGCTAGCAAACAGATTTTTGCAGAATGAAAATATCCTATAGCCCATCTAATATAGTAACAAATATGTGGCTAATGATACAGAGGCTATGAATTTTTTAATTGTAATTTGCATTTAAATAGACACATGTGGCCAGTAACTATCATATTGGACATAGTGTGGTGTTGTTTTGCCAATCCTGGCAAACTCTAGACCACTTAATCATGTTTCTGTCAACATTTCTGCCCTAACTGCTTATTCACTGGGAAACACAATGTTGGAAACAGTGAAAATGAGAACAACATATGCTCTGGCTTCCCAGCGAGCCTGACAGCCTCCCTTTTGCTTTTGGTCTGGTTGGCTGAGAATCATACATATGGAGCAGACAAGTCATCATTTCTCCCTGAGAATGCTAAGGGAGAAAAGCTCTTAGAGATGTAGTTCATGAGCTGCAATCTCCCTGCCGATAATTCAAACATCATCGGGTGGTCTTCTGTACTAGTGAAACTCTCATCAAGGTTGGGGCTTCAGTTTTCTATTTCAGTGGGCATTTTCACTTTTCTAACACTGTCAGTTCCAAAATTCTGACCTTTTAATAGCTGATAACTCAATTTCAGTAAGCTTCATTTCAAACCCCTGCTTTCCCCTCTTAAAGTTTGCTTTTCAAAACCAGGTTAACAGGAACTGTTCTAGTACGTGATGAAGTTGCTTCCAGAAACCCATAAGCATAAATCCACAGGTTTATTGCTCAGTTAGTGCTTATGGGTTTCTAGAAGCAACTTTGCCACAATCCTGTGAAATCTTGCTCACAGTTCATTGAACTCTGACTGGATCTTGAATTATATTTGATGCTCCAACAGAAAGCAATATTTGTCACATTCTATTACAGTATGTGCTTTGGCTTTGCAAAACTGAATATTGCTTTGAAAAATTCTCTGTACTAGGGTGCTTGCTGCCCTCAGATCTTAAATCAAAATATTGCAAGATGTCACTGTGTTAAAATAATAATATATGTGAAAGTTGTGTATACTGAATATTGATACCAGTTCACATGCTTGTCCTCAGCCATGGTAAGGATATTTAGAGTCATATCCACTGAAGTGGGAAGCACCATCCTGGTATATGAATGACTATTTAAAAAGTTATTGAATTTACTTAGATCTGGAAATCAGCTGTTAATCTCAAAATGTTTTACATTGGTATGGATTTTGGTTTATTGATACAAATGTAAAGTCAATTCTCTTATGCTGTATTTATTTTTCTACTCTTGTTTAAGATATGATGTTTATGTAACTAATGTAAAATTGTAATGTATAATTAAGAAATGCATGTTAGTTATATTTTTAGGTATACAAAGATATAATTCAATTAGATAGGTAATCTTCAAACACTTCTAAGACCTACAGAATATGGCACTTAAAATGTTTTAAGAACTTATACTTTTCTGGACAGTAAGACAGATCTGCTCCTGGCAGCACTAATTTACTTCAAGAGAAAAATGGGCATCGAAGAAACTCCATATAGAGATTAGTTTCTTTGTGGAAATGGTAAGCCACTGGACGCAAACCTGTTCTTATATTGACTGCTTGACAGTGTGCTGTTAAAAGTGGACATGCAGATTCCATAGGAAGGTGACCTCTGAACTTTGGCAGAACAAGCCAAGATGGTCATTCAGATTCCTGTTTTACAAAGAAAACTGTCAGACATTCTTCAGGACTTGAGAAGAAACAACTGATGAACTGTACCAGAATGGGCAGAGCATATTTCCTGCTTCACTAAAATGAAAAGAGACTCTTGGCCTGTAGGATGAAGATGGATGCCCCAACTTTATAAAGGAACTTTGGGTGAATGTCCAGGCAGATAGGCATCATCTCTGTCAATTCTAGATTTTGGAAGTTACTTGCACTTCTGGTTTACTTCGGTAAATATATCCTTCTGTGGTCTTTGATGTGGTTGAAGATTAGATAGTTATAGGAATAGATTTTCTTAGTCATTTGAAAGGTATATTGGATACGAAACTTTATATTCATAAAGATAAGGTAGATGATAGAGTATTTTCTTTAATTTTGCTAAATACAAATAGACTAGATATTGTAACTGTAATTCTTGCTTGATGGTTTTTTTGTTACATGTAAATTTGCTATGTTAAAATTGAAACCTTCCTTTTTGATTAGACAGAAAGGGGGAGGTGAAGTGGGAATGCCTTTCTGTATGCTGTGAATAGCAATCTTTAAATAAAGGAGCAGTTTTGGCCCATGACAGGCAACATAGGAAAAGTAGGAGGAGAAATCAGAGCATAGGTAGGAGAAGCATGGTGGAGTCAGGAGACTGGAGCCAGAAGCCCAAAGGAGCAACATGTAAGGAACACAGGTGAGCCACAGGCCACGTGGCAGACAGATTAATGAAAATGGGTTGAGTTAAGATGTAAGAGCAAGCTAGAAATGTGCCTGAGCCATAGGCCAAACAGCATGAAGTTAATATAAGTGCCTGAGTCACTTTGGGGGCCTCAGCAGCAGCGGGTTGCTAAGGGGTCTGGGGCTGCAGGTCTATGGGTCTGGGCCTCTGGCTACATGGGACCAAGAAACCACATTGTACCACCATTCTCTTTTTTGTTTTGTATTACTTAAATTGAATTATGAGCTGGACAAATGACAAAGTGGCGCAAGTATTGGAACCTAAATTTGGATTTTAGCATCCACATTTAAACACAGGCCTGGCAGCATGTGTTTTTAACACCAGTGCTTGGGGGGAGTCAAAACAACATTATCTATGGACCTCATTGGACACCCAGTCCACAATCAGTGAGCTCCAGATTCTGTGATCCATACTGTCTTCAAAACAAAAATAAGGTGAACAATAGAGGAAAGCTGCAGAAATCAACCTCTAGAATACACACCTGCACAACCATATATAATCTAAATATAAAAATTCAAACAAGTATTTTAACCTGTGACTCTATTATTTTGTGCAATTGATCTAATCTCTATCTATATATGTATTTATGTATATATAGAGAGAGATTATTAACTCTCAGTGGTATGTTGTATACTGTTATATGACTGTTGCAAAATCAACTCAGCTATAGACATACACTGTAGGGAAATACATTCATCTAGTTTGATTGGGCCACAAACATATATTACATTTATTTTAGATCTATTTTTTTATGTATGTATGTATGTGTTTTGCCTATATGTACGCATATAGCCACATGTATGCCTGATATCTATGGAGGTCAGAAGAGGAAGTTTGATCCCCTAAAACTGGGGTTATGGATGATTGTGAGTGACTATGTGGGTTCGGGGACTCATATCCAAGTCAATTGCAAGAACAACAAGTTCTCTCAACCACTGAGACATCTCTCCAGATGGTTGGGCCATTTCACACTATCATCTGCAATGTATATGTATCCCAGTTGCTCTACACATTCATTTTTCTTAATTTCATCATTGTGGTTGCAGTATGGTATCTTATTGTAGATTTGTTTTGAACTTATCTAATGACAAATGAAGTTGAACACCTTTTCACTCCCTTAACACTCACTTGGATATAATGTCTAAACAGGTACACATTCAATACTTTCGCTCAGTTCTCATTAAATCCAACTAATCAGTTTTTCAACTTCAGTTTTGAATATGTAACATTAATAGTTCAAAAATAAAAGTATTTTGTAAATATTTCAAAATATATGCTCCTATGTTTTTGCAGTTTTAGCCATCTTCCATTTCATCTATTAATATAGAACTAATTTTAAAAATTAGTTTCTTAGTTTTGATCTTCATTGTACACATTCAGAGCTCCTTTGTGGGGAGATACTATGGTTTATGTGTTCAACAAAAAAAAAATGAGAAAATCAGTACAGTGACTTAGGTTTAAACAACTCAGGGGAAAGATTATTTTTAGCTTTTAGGTACAATCAAAAAAACAAGATAAATTGAAAAAAACAAAAAAAAAAAACAAGAGAAATTGCAAAAGCTTCTAGACCAGAACTATAGGGTATGCATATATTATCTAATTCAGCTATCTCATTAGGACTTAAACACTGAGTCAGTTAACCATAAGATTAAAAAGCAATACTGAAGTTCTAAGTCAGTCTATTCATCCACTAAGCTGTAAATCCTCTGAAGAGGAGGTATCATTGGCATTGTAGGACTTACATAAGGAAGATATATGCTTTGCTGTAGAAATGCTGAATCGACTGGGTCGGAGACCAACTTCCTCAGTTATTCACTAGCAGTAAGTTGCATACTTAGGAAGGCACATTAACTATTTTGAGCCACCTGGGTGACATTACTGCACAGAAAATTAGTGTAAAAGAAGATTGCTTTCTCTATAAATATTCATTTTTGCAAGCTTGCTTAAGTGCTGAAGTTCCCCTTTGAAGCAGATTCTGGATAACTTATTCATGAAACTCTGGAAGGATACACATGCAGTGTTGTAATAATCATATGTTAAACTGCAGGAGAAAAGCCCTATGAAATCTGGAGGTATGAACTGACCACGAATAAAACACTAGCAAAGTCAGGTTCATGACCCACTTGCATAAGATCTCCAGAATAGTCAAGTCCATGAAGCTGGAAAAAAGAATGGTAGTGGTCAGAACAGGGGCAAAACCGAGAATAGGGAATGATTTACTGGATACATAGTGTTACTTTTGCAAGGTGGGAAAGTTCTAAAGATGGAAAGTGGTAATGGTTGTACAACAATTAAAATGTGTTAAATCCAATGCCACAAAACCACACAGATAAAATTAAAGTAGTAAAGTTTTATATATAAATCTTACAACTAGAGGAAGACAAAAATGTTTTAAGGGTACTTTCAGAATTGACATGAAAGTGTATAATAAATAACTTTTAAACTTTTCTTTCTCTCTAAATATTTTGTTTGTTTGTTTTGGAGTTTTTGTTTGTTCATTTGGTTGTTTGGTTGTGTGGTTGGTTGATTTGGTTTGATTCTTTGTTGTTTTGAGGCAGGTTTTCAATGTGTAGCCTAGGCTGGTCTTGAATCCTAGGTTCTTTTGATTCAGCTTCCAGATTAGAGACTTAAATTGTCTTCTAGTTATTTGTATCCGCAACTGCAAAGATTTCTTTCTCATAAGTATTATATAGATGAATGGCAGTATAAACCTTAGTGGTATCTAATGCAAGTAGAATTGTTATTGTTTGAGAATTTAAGATTTTGGTAAAATGAGTTTTGCTATCAATATAATATTTTTATAATCCCCATATGAATCAACAATCACACTTTATTGATTCAAACTTCAACAACTGAAGGATAAAAGTTTTAACAACTTAAGAACACAGTTTTTTCATGACTAAAATATGGCTTATGAATGAATAGTTCATGATAACGAGTAATTATATATTTATTTCTGATCAATCAAAAAAGTTTACAGCACAAAATAAGCTTACTTCCTTTTCAGGCTGGGGAGATATGATTGGAAAACCCTTAGACTCACAGCATTGTAGAGAAGTCTCAGAATGTGTTATTTTCTTAGTAAATATTGTTTGTCTTTTGAGGGTTTGAGTTCTGCCATAGAGTATGTTTAGTTCTATACATTCCTAGACAAAGTCTCCAAACATCTTCCATCACCCTGCCCAACCAAAGAAAAGGACTGGAACCACTGGGGAGTCATAGAAGAAATGTACAGGTATAATTACATGATTCCATTGCTAACAGACATAATACATACACAGGAGAACCCTTAAGCCAATGCCAGGTGCTATACAAAAGAATGAAACAGTCCCTTGGCAGTTATATTGGCATCTGAATTAAGAACTAAGATTCTTGAAGTACTTCTGATTTCTTCCTTAACACTAGGACTTGACCCAAGGCCTTGGGCACACCTAGGATGCATTCTGTCATGGAGCCATGAAGCTACATTCTCCAGCACCACTCTTAAAATATTTCTAACAGGAATTTATTTTGTAATTATTTATTCATTTTTATTTTATGTGCATTGGTGTTTTGCCTGTATATATGTCTGTTGTGAGGGTGTCAGATCCCTGAAACTGGAGTCAGAGATAATTGTGAGCTGCCATGTGGGTGCTGGAAATCAAACCAGGATCCTCTGGAAGAGCAGCAAGCCAGTGCTCTTAAGCACTGAGCTATTTGTGAAACCTCGGAGGTGTACTTTTATTACATTGATTGGTTGATCGTGTGTGTGTGTGTGTATGTGTGTGTGTGTGTGTGTGTGTGTGTGTGTGTGTGTGTGTGTGTGTGTGTATACCATAGTGCACATGTGAAGATCAGGTGAGAACTTGCAGAAGCCAACTTTCTCCTCTACCATGTGAGTCCATGAAATAAATCAGGTTATTGGGTTTATTGGCAGGTACCCTAACTCACGTAGCTCTCTTATCAATTCTCTAATAAAATTGTAAATTTAAACACTCATTAATTCTCAGATAATGAAGTCTTTATAATTACTACACTCGCTTATTTAAATTTGTAACATACAGCATACTCCTTATATATTGATGTTTGTCTATGTAATCAGTGAACCACAATAAATATTAAGAAATATTAGTTGAGCTAACAAGCAATAATACTGAGCCATAGGTTGAACACTTTGTAATTAAGCCTTTGTGTAATTATTTTTTATATTTTTATTTTTTAATATTTTTTTTTCTTTTTCCCCTCTCCTACTTCTTCTCCCAGTCCTCTCCCCTTGCCTCCCCCCTCCCCTTTTCACTCCCCAGTGAAGACAAGGAGTCCCAAGGTGAGTCAGTTTGGTCTGGCATATTCAGTTGAGGTAAGACCAAGTCCCTCACCCAAGTATCAAGGCTGAGAAAGGTATTTTCCCACTAGGCATGGCTTCAAGAAGCCAGTTCATGGACCAGTGATAGACTGGTCCGATTGCAAGAGGCTCCAAAAATTGCCCATTCCTTTTGACTGTTATCTACATTCAGTGGGTCCAGATCTGTTCCATGAAGGTTCATCAGCTGCAAGCTCCCAACAGCACAAGACTTCCTACTCCATGGATCCCCGCATTGTGATCCTGATCCTTTCCTCCTGTAATCTCTCCTCTCTCTTTTAAACTCAGCTCTGTGTTTAGATATGGACCTCTGCATCTGCCTCCATCAGATGCTGGATGAAGGTTCTATAATGACAATTAAGGTGGTCATTCATATGATAATAGGAAAAGGCCAGCTTAAGCAGCCTCTCCACTATTGCTTGGAGTCCTAGCTGGACTCATTCTGTGGGTTTTCAGGTGTTTTCTAGTATCAAATTTCTCTCTAATCCCACATAGTTCCCTCTATCAAGATATCCACTTCTTTGCTCTCCCTCTCTGTTGTTCTCCCCTGCCTTGCTTCTCTCATGTTCTGTTCTCACACACCCCACCACCATATGATCACAATTTATTCAGGAGATCTTCTCTATTTCCCCTTCTCAAGGGGAATCTATGGATGTCTCTCTTAACTTTCTCCTGTTATGTAGCTGCTGGGCGTGCTGAAAATTGTAGCCTGGTTATCTATGGCTCAGGATTATTTCTTGCTAGCTCTCACAACTTAACTTAAGCAATTTCTATTAATTTATGTCTTTCCATATGGCTCATGGTTTTCCTTGTGTTTCTTTACATCTTTCTTCTTTGGGTAGGAGCCCACAGCATGTCACTCTGCCCTTCTTTCCCTTTATCTATGCTTGGATTTCCCACCTGCCTATAAGATGGCTTTCAACAGGCCAAAATATCCTCTTTATTAACCAATAGTATTCAAAGGATAGAGAAAACTTTCCCACCTCAAATGGATAACTAGTGGCTAACTCCACCTTCTGAACCCAAGCAAGATGTACTTGTTAGAAATCAATTAAAATATCACATCACAGAGCTCCTTGGTAGGAAAGATGAAGCCACCTGGGCCACAAACTCAAGGTCACCCAGCTCATGAGTAATGACATTTGGTTCTGGAACAAAGATTTACATCATTCCAATACCTTTAAAAAACACTGAATTTATGAATTTGTAGGAAAGTTGTGCTGTGGAATTTTGCCTTCTACATTGTAAATATTTGTCCCTTTTATTGGTTGAATAAAGCACTGATTAGCTAAAAGGCAGATGGGAAGTATGGGAAGGGCTAGAAGATTAAGAATAGTCTGGAAAAAAGAAGAAGATAAACAGACACTAGCATATACAAAGGAAAGAAGACGACAATACTGCCATAAAATGAATAAAAGGTACCAAACCAGATGGCTAAACATGGATAAATATCATGAGTTAATTTAAGAGTAAGATTTAACAAGTAAAAAGCCAAACTGATAATTGAAAAAGTACGAAGTGTTAGTTGAAACTACTAAAATTTCCCTATCTGTATCTCTCTATATAGATATAAACTGAGTATTTTTTTTACTATACAAATCTCTAACACCACCATAGTTACAAATTAACTGACCAATTTTATCTTCCTTCGTTGAATGAAAGTACTTGAGAATCTCATAGATATATATAAATCAATATAGAAGAAATAGTCTGTTTTTGTTAGTTGACTTTTTGGGTTTTTTTGTTTGTTTGTTTGTTTGTTTTTTCTTATATCTCGACTAGAGAAGAGATTTTCTCTAGGCTGGGTATGGCTTTCTTCTTTAATCATTGCCTTATTTCTGTTTTTCTGTAGACTCCATGGACTTTACATAAGGACACACAGCCCCTATTTTCCATACTCCATCCACGTAATGCTCTGTTAGCCAATTTTCAGATGTAGAAATGTACTCATTGCCCCTATCTTCTCTCAAACTATAAAAGAGTCCCTAGAAATCCAGCTGTACAACTTGGGAGAGATGTGAGTTTTAAGTGGATCCCTCACCCAAGTAAATCAAGGATCAAAACAGGGCCTCAAGAAGCATAGAAAACAAAGTTATTTTTAATTTTATTCCATTCTAAGATAAACATTGCTGCCAAGCTGCCAGGAAAATTGGAAAAATGTAATGTAAGGGAAGTAACAGCACCAGTGTCAATAATAACAAAGATCCTGTCTTTTATAGTTTGACATTTAATGGGAGGAATACATTTCTTAGAAGAATGATCTGAGCATGGTTTTGCATACCCATAATTCTAGCACTTGAGAAGCTGAAGCAAAGATAAGCTATATAATGAAACAGTTGTCTTCTAACCAAGTAACAACAAAATGTATCAGGAATCTCAGATCTATCATATAAGCAACTTGTAAAGAAGAGCTTAAGGCAACATGTTATGTTATATGAAACAGATTTTACTACTTGTTAAGTATTGACAGGCAGCTTGTTTTAAAACATCTGTGATAACTACATTTCTTCATTACATCTCCCACCATTCATCAAACATGAACCTCCTCAACATAGCTTCCACAGCAGTACATACATGACTTTATACTTGTACATCATTTCACAGTAATGTCATGTGTTTTTGTTACATCAAAGAAGTAAAAAGAGAAATGCGGCTTTCTTTGTGACTCTCACCTAATAGAGAATAAATTAATAAATTCCATTTATTAGCCATAGTAGGAACGTATCAATGGCTACCAGTAATTCTTGTTTTTAGACCCAACTGCACCCCCATGGTGAACTACTCCTTTTTCATCTTTGGGAAAAGAAACAATCTTGGTTACTTGAAATTTTTCTTACATGGTTTACTATTTTTCAGCTCTCCCAATCACTTTGTAAACATTTCCTCAGAGAAAGTAATAGTGATAGATACCACATATTATATCCTCATTGCCTGAGCATATTCACATGCCCTTAGAGGAAGTGTGTCTGATACCACTTCTAATGTTTAACCAATGCCTCTTCACTCATGAATCTAGGTCACACCAATTGATGTCAAAATCAGAATGTGATGTTTCACAATTTAAGAAAATATTTTATATACTTTCCATTCTTCATTCTTTACCCATTAATGCATCTAGAATAGGCTATGGACAAATAAATTCCTGTTTTTTAAAAAAGATCATGGACTTAATTTGCCATACTCTGATCAATACTATTGCTAATAAGGAAGAAAGAAGGGGGTAGTAGGAGAAAAAACCCAGGGAAATGTTATGGTTAACAGTTGGATAGATAACAAGAGGAACAAAATATGACTCTTTTAAAGATTGGGTGTTGGGATTCTAAATCACATTCTGGAGCCCTGGCTGATAAACAGTAACCTGGCCTGCCCAGCATCCTTACATCGCGTAGTATTTAAGAAGACTCCTCCCCCTTTACTTGCTTTTATTCCTTCTCTTTCCCATCCTGCGAACCTGTAACCTCTCTCTCTTTTCTCTCCCCCTACCCTGTACTCTAATAATGTCCCTTCATGTGAGTGAAGTTTGTGTGTCTCTTTCTGCTGCACCCACCCCATGCTGACCACCACTACCACCACCTGCATGGTACAGGTACACTCCCACTCATATTACAGCACAGAGGAAAGGAAAGGAAATTTAATATTACAAAAATATATGCTTGGGGGTGATTTTAGGCATACGCACAGATATCATACACATAAAGAATGTAAGAAAATAAAATAGAATTAAAATTAAAAGTTAGTATACATAGTGTATGTTGATGTATTAAAGGTGTTACATATATGTTAATGGACTATCTATATTATAATATTTTTATCAATTTCTTACAATTATAAGACAAATTATCTGAAATCCTTCCATTTCCCTATTCTAACCTTCTTCAAATCCAGTCTCTTATTCTGAAAAAATACTCGATACTACATTTTCCTTTATAGAAAACAAAGGAACTACATTTTAAAATAGTATCTTTTCTTGTCATTTATTGGACTTTTAAAAAGATTTATACATTTATTTTTGTTTGTGTGTGTCTGTGTTACATATGTGTGAAGCTTTTGGGTGACAGAAAAGGGCACCAGGGCTTCTTGAGCTGGAACTAAAGACAGTTGTGAGCTGCTTGCTGTGAGAACTTAGGTCCTCTGGAAAAGCAGCAAATATTTTCAACCACTAAGCCATATTACCAGTGACAATGGGTTGGCTATTCTTGGTTGTCAACTTGACTATATCTAGAATGAATTATATACAGAAATGTGACAGATATTCTGCTTGGTTTGAGCTTACTTCCTCAGGTTTCTAGCATATAAAGAAGAACAGCTAAGACACTCAGCCTCATGAGACTGAGAAACTACTTGATTCTTAGATTTTCCATTCACAGCTAGTCATTCCAGTAAATTCATGTGTGTGTGTTTATGATAAGGAGAGAGAGAGGAAGATTCGATCCATATCTGTGACTCTGACCAATATACCCACTTACATGTATTTTGCCATAAAGAAAAATAAAAAAGCAATGCCTTTTACACGGTTAAAATGTGGCTTATATTGATCTATATTTAATACCTTACTGACTTGCTCCGTTAAACAGAGAGCTAAGTTGAAACTGAGGCCAGAACATCACCTATAACCTAAAATCCTAGAAGATCCCATTTTCTTTCTTGAATCAGGGAAAGGATTACTTGGAAAATATATCCTGATATAAAATAGCCTTATTGAAATGGGGTCGCTTTCGTAATGTTACATCCTTCAGTCACTGTCTGCTTTATTTTGATTGGTCCTCTGCTATTAGCTACAAAGTTTCCAAGGACATTTGGCTTGTGAAAACTATCAACATATTTATCTTTGGTATTTCAGTGGGGATCAAAAAAGACATTTATAAATTCAAGAACACATAGAATTTTACTTTGAAAAGGTACTAATTCTTCTGGTATACGAATGATCCTGAAACATATATTTGGCAATAAAAATACATTTTGGGTTATACTATGACTGACAAATATGCTTTTCTATAATTGTGGAAGGAATACATGTCTTTTATCCAGTACTTCACTGAACAGCTGTGAGTTTTCAGACCATCTCCACTAAACAAGTATACATATTTGCTTCCCCTTCAGCCTCACTCTTTCAATATTTAATCATTGAATCCAGATCATGTTGTTATTCCCTGTGTCCAAACATCAATTTAATTTGCTACAAGTAGGATAAATCATGCCTTTTCATACCAAGCCTAAATAAAATTGTCACTTACAGGTGTGGAAAACATACAAATAATTTGAATATTTATCCTCCAGCTCTGAGTTGAGCTTAAGAGTCATTTTATATCAAATACTGATTCTAAGCTTTCAATATTGAAATGAATATTAAAAATCATCCAATAAATTCCAAAGCATCCTTTTATTATAAACAAAATGACTCACAGGTAAAGTGCTTATCACATAAACATGACGATTGGAGTTCAGATATCTGACACTCACATAAATGCTGGCTGAAAATAACAAAAGCCTGAAATCCTACTATGGAGACAAAGACAGGAGATCCCTTAGACCAGCTGGCTACAAGATTAGTTGAAGTGATAAACTTTTGGTTCAAATGAGGAAATCTAACTCAATAGATAATGGGGGAAGTTATTGAGGCAAACACCTGATATTAACCTCTAGCTTCCCCATGGCCACACCTGTGCATGTACCCATGAACATTCACACATACATACCACACATATATTACAAAAATTAATTTCCTGGGATAGGGGTATGTGGTATAACTCAGTTGTAGAAGAGCATTTCCTCTGCATATAACATAGTTTTATTGGACCTTAATTCAAAGTTTAGTATCATCAAAAATAAGAAACTAAAAAACATAAACATTTGTGATAAGCAAACATGCCTTAGTGATAAAAGTATAAAGATACATATGGAGTCACTATTTTGAAAATAGCAATATCTTCCTCAAGTGCCCCTGTTATGTGTGCTCATGCCCACCCCATCATGTGTGTTTATGTGTGTGTGTATGTGTGTGTATGTATGTATGTATGTATGTATGTATGTATGTATGTATGTATCCATCTCCTTATCATGCACTATGTTGTCTGGCTTTTACATAAGTTCTGAGGCTCAAAGTCAGTGACTCCTACTTTTGGAGCATTTTATAGAGCCATATCACTAGTCACAGGATAATCTTTAAAAGCAGGATGTTCCATGTTTTATGAAAACATAAATGAAATGATAACACTCTTGTAATATTTATATATGATGGTTGTTTTCTTGTGGTGAGATGTGTTGACTCACACCAACAATCACAGCATTCCAGAGGCTAAGTCTGGGGTATTGCCACAAGTTTAAGGCAAGCCTATCTTAGTGAGTTTGAAGCCAGCCTAAGGGATGGGGAGTAGGGGAGAAATTTCTTTATAGTAACAATTTAGCACTATAGAATAAATTGCATTTTTTTGTTTTTAAATGCCTCAATGTTCTGCATGCGCCTCCTATAATTCATATTTTTTCTTAGCTCATTCTATGTTTATAGAAAATTTGCATTAGAAAGTGATAGACTATGTCTTAATCACTTTCCTATTGCTGGGACTAGCCACCATGACCAAGACAACTTATAAAACAATAGTTTATTGGGGGCTTGCCATTTCAGAGGGTTAGTCTATGACCATCACGGTGGAAGCATAGCAGCAGACAGGTATCGCACAATTCTATTTGCTACTATACACACACACACACACACACACACACACACACACACACACACACACACACAACCAACTTGGAGCCAGATATTGGGGAAAAGCTTAAATATTAGAGAGATAGAGAACAAACACAGCCACTTTTCATCCAGCCAACTCCTCAGGCCTGTCTACAGAAATCCTCAGACTACAAGTATCTTTATCTTCAGTGGAGAAAGGGAGTGTCAGGCAAAGCTAAACTCCTCCTGCCTCTGTTTCCACTCAACTATCTCCCTTCTTGGTTTAACATTCCTAGAGCATGGCTGTTAAGTCTTGAAGTCACAGACAGATCTCTGCCTCCTGAGTGATGTGATTAAAGGCACGGATCACCCACTCACTGAAGTCTGGCTTTGTCCTCTGATATTCCAGACTTTTTAATGAAATATACAAATATCACTACAGGCATGACTTTGGAGCAGTAGCTGAGAGCTTACATCTACTCCAAACACAGGAGACAGAGAGAAAGATAACTGGAAATAGTATAGGCTTTTGAAAGCTCAAAGCTCAATGTCAGTAAAACATCTCCTCCCACAAGGCTACACAATCCTTTCCAAAAGTTCCATCAAAAATATGGGCTTACGGGATTTATTTTCACTTAAACCACCCCATAATATAAATGATAAATGTCATGTAGCCATTATACTAAAGTAAGTGCACTTTAATACTGCCTGTAAAAACAATGCATAAATAAAATGAGACATGGAGATATGTTGGAACTAAGAAAAAGGTTATAGAAAGAATGGACAGCCTTGTCTTATTGCTGATTTTAGTGAAATTGCTTTGAGTTTCTCTCCATTTAATTTGATATTGACTGTCAGCTTGGTGTAAATTGTCTTTATTATGTTTAGGTATGTTTTTGTATTCCTGATCTTTACAAGACTTTTATCATGAATTAGATTTTGTCAAAGGCCTTTTCAGCATCTAATGAGATGGTCTTGTGAGTCTTTTTCTTTCAGTTTTTTTTATATAGTGTATTACATTAACATATTTACATATGTTGAACCATCTCTACATCTCAGGGATGAAGCCTACTTGATCATGGTGGGTGATTTTTTTTTGATGAGTTCATGGATTCAGTGCCCCAGTATTAAGTATTTTTTCATCAATGTTTATAAAGATTTATGTGTAATTCTCTGTGTTGTATCTTTGTGGGAAATGAGTATAAGGATGACTGTGGCTTCATAAAAAGAGTTTGGCAATGTTCCTTCTGTTTCTATTGTGTGGAACAATTTGAGGAGTATTGGTATTAGTTCTTTAAAAATATGGTAGAAATTCTGGGCTAAAACTATATGGCCATGGGTTTTTTTGAGAGGGGGGGAGAGACTTTTAATTAATGCTTCTATTGACTTGGGGGTAAAGGTCTACTAAAGTTGTTTAATCTGGTCTTGATTAATTTTCGTAAGTGGTACCTATCCTAAAGATTGTCCATTTTTTATTTTACCAGGAAGTTTGATGTGGGATGTCTTTCTGTACATTGTGAATATATCTTGTTACTATTTGTTGATAAAGAAGCTGTTTGGCCTATTGAAAGACAGCTTGGAGGGAGGCAGGAAATCCAAGCATAGATAAAGGAGAAGGAGGGCAGAGTCACACAGATGCTTCAGGCTGCCTCACAGAAAGGAAAATGTAATTGAACACAGATAAAGCCATGGAGCCATGTGGAAATACATAGATTAATAAAAATAAGTTAAGTTGTAACAGCTAGGTGGTAATGAGCCTGAGCAATAGGACAAACTGTTTGTAACTAATGTAAGCCTTTGTGTGATTATTTGGGACTAAGAGGCTGCTGATCTGTGGGTCCAGACCACGGGGGTAGGCCAGGCCCAAAACTTCCTGCAATAGAAACATTTTTCAAAAATTTTACTGTACTTAAATATGTCTAAAATAAATGGCCTGGAGTCCGACTACAGATATTTGAACCAGCTAATTAAGTCATATTGAACAAAACGTTCTTCTTTCCTCACATGGTTTGTTTTCCTGCTGGGGACCACCCCCCCACACACACATATATGATATAATAAGTTATTTAAAAATCTAACACATCAGAATAGGACAAAACAAACAAAAGGGAAAAAGTCCAAGGAAGGGCACAAGAAATGGATAGAGACACAGAGATTCTATCATTCACACACTTGGGAAATCTCATAAAAACATTAGGCTGGAAGCTATAAGTGCAGAGGACCTGGTGGAAACCTTTGAAGGTCCTGTGCATGCCGCTTTAGTGTCTGTGAATTCATATGTATATTGGCCATGTTGAGTTATTTTCTCAACGTCTTTCATCCCCTCTGCTTCTTAAAATCTTTCTATCTCTTTTGTAGGGGTCCCTGAGCTCTGAGGGGAGGGATTTGATAGAGACATTCCATTTAGAGCTATGTATTCTAAAGTCTCCATCCTGTGTGCAATGTCTTGTTGTGGATCTTCATACTTTTTCTCATCTGCTGCAGGAGGAAATTTCTTTGATGATAGTTGAGCAAGACACTGGTTTGCTGGCTTCCCTAGCAGGAGTTAATGTTAATTTTTAAAGAAAGGTGCTCTTACTTATCTGGATTCCTTTTTCATTCTCAATAATCATAAATCAGGGAACAGGATAGATAACTAATTTTTGTAACTAGTGCTTTCTTATTTGTTAAATTCTGAGAGTTTTTACAAATATTTGATTTCTCTTATATCTGCCTATAATGCTCCATGTCACAAAATGTAGATTTTCTTATTTTTTCTTAGCAAAAAGGAAAACAATGTAAAATGGTTGTGTTACAATAACTTTCAGTGTCTTTTCCTAAGTGAATAATTTCAGTGAAAATTTTATTTGCATCACATGTTAAAATATTTTATGTATTTGTTTTTATCCTTGAGCTCAGCCTTTTTTGGTAGGAAAAAAATAAAGCACAATTTAGAAAATAAAAATACCTGTGTAGTAACCACCTAATCCAAGTGCTTTGGATTTTAAACTTAGATCTACTAGATGGGAAGGTTTTTAAGTTTTTATTTAGTGTATACTATATTTTGAATTACAATCATTAGTATATTATAAATATTCTACCACTGTAATGAAAGAATCTTGGATATTATTTTATGTGTTTTTAATTCTACTTATAGTATTATGATAGATATATTTAGGTTTTGCTATTATGAAATATGTTATGATATGTACATTATCTCACATCTGAGCATTTTGGTATATATACTTATAGAAGTAACACAGATATTGAAGCCATTGGAGAAAACATAAGTATTTGATAAACTTTTAAATACATTTAATACTAAAATTAAATTGATTTAAATTTTTGTACAGTTGATATCTTTGACTTTTCTACCTTAGTGTGGAATTCTCAAATTATTCAATAATACTTGGTTTTAAAATATTTTTGCTTAAGTGGCTTACTGATGTACTTCCTACTAGATGATTCATATTTCATGCTGCTGTTGCAAATAGCATCAATGTTTAGTGATATTTTGTAGTATGACATGAGTCTACACTCAGAATGCCTTCTACTTTTCCTTGTATGGTTTTACTTTTAAACAGCCTATTCAATCAGCCCCTGTGTAACCAAAAATGGAATCTATACAGGAAGGCAAAGTAACTCTGCTAAGATACTACATTTGTGACTTAGCCCCTCCATCATCATATCTCTGCCTACATCTTCTTCCTTCTCCTCTCTCACCTCCTCTGTCTCTCTCATTCCATTCAAAACACAATAGCTTTGGAGTTACAACAACTAAAATTTTCCCAATATGTCACAACTTCTGCTATGTTCTAGAAACTATGGCCCTAAGAATGTTTACATAAGTAAAAAAAAATCTAGTTAGAAAGTCATTAATTGATAAATTAAAATCACCTAATTTGGATGAGTCTTGCTAGCCTATATGTGCCTGCTTTTTTCTTGCAGGCGATTCTTGATAAAATTTTCTGTGAATAGGGAAGTGAAGCCATGTACTATGAGTAGTGGCAAGCTACAATTTGAATGCCTAGTCAGTAGGTTGTTACAGTTATATCAGACTTTTCAGATTATAATGTTAATAAAGCATCTGGCTCTATTATACCGAACCATCATTAGTTTCTAGAAACATTGTTAAATTTGTATGATTAGTTTGTAACTAGCTGTTGTATTGTGGCTTACTGTTATTCTAATAAAGTTTCCTTTCTTAAGTTTTTATTTGGGAACATTCATCAATCTCATTTTTTTCTCTGCTTTTGTATTACTAATATCTAATTTTTTTTTTCTGGTCTATAACACTGTGTAATAAACCTGACCTATAAGAGGGATAGATGATTTTATTGGTATTGCCTTGATATTAAATGTTTGATAGTTCTGTCTCCTGAGATGAGACATCCTCATTTGTCAAAATATGTCCATATCTTTCTAGTCTTAATTTATTAACAATATTGACTATTACGGTGAAAATGTGGGCCACAATGATGTTAAGGGCCAGAAAGATGGGCCAGTAGGTAAATGAACTTGCTGCCAAGCCTGGCAGCCTAAGTTTAAGCTCAAAGACCTATGTGGTAGAAAAAAACATCTTACTCTCAGAAATTGTGCTTTGACTTTTACATGTACATTTTGACAAATGTGCCCATGAATGCAAAGTGAATAAACAAACAAACAAATAAATAAATACAATATTGAATTTTATCATATTTTGCCATCTAATGAGTAATTCATTGGGTTTTTATTGTTTACTAATTTCATTGGGTTTTTATTGTTTACTAATTAGTTTAAAAAATATTTTATTTGTATGACTCATTGGTTTATTTTTATTTGCACTTTCAAAGAGATTTTGTAATTCCATTCATCATTCTGACTTTGTAAAGTATATTTTTGAAGATATTTGTGAAGTATAATAGCTAATTCACTGTTTATATATTATGCTTTACCAGAAGCGGGGAAACAAATACATTTTGTGTGTTCAGTCCATTCATTCTTTTTCTCACTTAAATGAGGAATACCAGGTCTATATAGTATTTGTCTCTTTGGAAGAGATTCAAGAATGAAGAAGACAAAGGCATCTGGGTCACAATTATAGCCTGAAATGTAAGCAAACAAAAATAAAAATTTGATGTAAGAATTTTGGAATTAGGTTATATTTTTACCAAAGCATCTTATAAAATCTTAACTTGCTAAGAACATGCCTCTTTGGAAAAAGAAAGACTGTAAATTTAATTTTTTCATAAGCTTCTTACTTAGCTATAAAAAAGAATCTATTTATTATATTACTTTTATCCATTAATAGAGAAACCTAATTAAACAGAATTATATGAGTAATAATCTAAGCATATTTGTTAAGTGTGAGAAAGAAAACAAAAATGATTCAAGTCTTTCCCTTCTGTAGAATGCTTACATGAAAATTTCTTTGTTTAAGGAATATATAATACATAAGGAAATTATATTATATTACTTCTGTATCTCAAATCATGTTTATTTCCATTGATAATTTCTTAGTTGCTTTTGTGAATGAAATATGCTCTCTCTCTCTCTCTCTCCCCCCCTCTCTCTGTATTGTACATATGTGTGCATGTGTGTTTGTCTGTGTGTATTTGTATACATATATACATACTCAAGTGCATTCATGGAGGCCAGAGGAAGTCACCAGGTATCCTGCTCTATCACTACCTCTCTTTTATTCCAGTCTCTTCCTGGACTTGTACTAGTGTAGACATGATTTTTATTCCACAGCACTTATTTAAAGATCAGCATAGCCACAGATATCTACAAACTCAAGGTTTTGGGGGTCAGAGACCCATAGATCCAAAAGCTCCTACGTCTTTATGCCAATACAACAAACACTCCTTCCTACCCACTGAAGCACCTCCAATCAAAAAACAATAATCTCATCTTGTTCTAAGTTAATTTTCTGTTGCTATTAGAAAATATTTCAACCAAAGGTAACTTGTAGAAGGGAAGAGTCTATTCTGATTTACAGATTACAGTGCATCGCTGAAAGAAGCCAAACCAACAACTAAGATGAAGGCAGAAACTGAATCAGAGAGTTTTGGGGAAAAGCTGTTTAGTGGCTTGTTCATTGGCTTTTTCAATTACCATTCTTATACAGCCCAAGAATATACGCTCAGGGATAGCACTGCTGACAGTGTTAAGAGCCCTCCCACACCAATCATCTATTAAGAAAATCCATCATAGACTTTTCTGCAAGTCAATCTGGTGAGGCATTTCTCAACTGATATTCCTTCTTTCTATATGTGTCAAGCTGATAAAATTAATCAGGACAGAACTATAGCAGTGGAAATATGATTTATAGTAAGGAAGAATTTGTCATCTTTTTTATTCTTAAAGTGTGCCTTAATAGTATGATTATACTTGCTATTTCCCCTTTTTGTAGTTGATTTATGATGCTACATTATAAAAAAATTGTCCTGCCTACGAGTTTAATAAAAAGCGCTGATTGGCCAAAGGCAGACAGAAAGTGTGGGTGGAGCTACTAGACTAAGAAAACTCTGGGAACAGGAAGAATAGAGCAGAAATGTACAGAGACTCTTAGAATTGTCAGACAAGCCAGAAGATGCAGAGGACAACTATGCTGTTCTGAGAAAAGGTACCAAGCAGCATGGTTGAACAGGATAAGAGTCATGGGTTAGTTTAAGGGTAAAGAGCTAGCAAGTTATATGCCTGAGCCTTGGGCTGATCAGCCTAAAATTAATGTAAGCATCTGTGTGTCTCTGTGGGTCTAAACATTGAGGTTAGGTCCAAAAGTCTGGGCCAGAAACCTCATTCAACACCTTTCGTTATCATTTCCATAGGGAATCAAAATTTATATATACATATTAAAATATTTTATTACATATCATCCATCAATAAGTTTTCTTTGACTACAGCTCATACATAAGAGAGATGTCAAAATCAAAAGTGTATCATCTAAAATTAAATGCAGATGATATTGTTTTGATATCTTTTACAAAATGATGAGAAAATTGATTTTATAATATTTCCTAAATATTTATTTAAATTCAAGTTTTCTTTTCCTGGGAGAAATTTTCTGTTGCTGTGTATTTTATATTTTTATTCCACTTACTATGACATGCAATTATTTTGAGTGATGCACTTTGTCCTTAATTTTAATAATTTTCATAATTCTTATAACTTTTATCTTACAATACTTATAATGGCATCCTAATTGTTTTCCTTGATCAGAATAGTATTATAACATCATTTTTATTTACTATTTCCAAGAGGTTTTAGTATGTAACTTGTATAAAACTCTCTCTCTCTCCTCTCTCTCTTTGTGTGTGTGTGTGTGTGTGTGTGTGTGTGTGTGTGTGTGTGTGTGTGTGTGTGTAGTTCTAATAAAGCATTTAGTAGTTGGTTGCTTATGGTTTTTCCAAACATCCCTAGTGCTATTTATCCTTCTTCTATCATTCTTCCTCTGTATAACTCTCCATCCCCACTTATGTCCCTGACTTAGTCACTTCACTATTGTTATAAAGAGACACCACAAGCAAAGTAGCTCATATAAAAGGAAGCATTTAATGGAGGAGTTGTTTTATTTTGTTTTGTTTTTTACAGTTTCAGCAGGTTAATTCATGATTAGCATGTTAGGGAGCCAACAGACATGGTGTAGATCAGTATCTGACAGTTTTACATTGTGATTTCTAGGCAACAGGCAGAAAAATAATGAGAGAGAGAGAGAGAGAGAGAGAGAGAGAGAGAGAGAGAGAGAGAGAGAGAGAGCAGGATATGAACTTTTAAAACATCAGTTCTCCATTTTTGCCACATTTTCATAATCAGTTCTTCTATGGATGAACATCCTTGTTATTGTGACTAGACAAGTAATCAACATGGATAAGCAAGTGTCTCTGTGACAAGATATAGTCTTTCATTATTAATATGTTTGTCAACTGTTATTTCCTGTAGTCATAAAATCCAGATGACATAATATATAATCATACCATATGGTAGTAAATGTTTATCTATGCTTTGTGGGAGAGGAGAGTTGTGATTACTTTTATTACTGAGATAAGACCTTCATATGCAGTCTAGTCTAGCCTCACGTCTCTGTTTCTAGAGTTCTGGGATTCAAGTTCTGGGATGTGCCACTTCATCTAACTATATTTCTTTTTTTTGTAAACAGCGCTTTCAAAATAATTCTATTTTAATTCTTTTTGGTTGTAATACCAAATATAATCTCTCTGTGCTATCTTAGTGTTAGACTATAGTTGCTAATCACTCCCCATGCAATTCCAGTTTGTCTTTGGCTTTGTGAAAAAATCCTCTTGCACTGTCTTTGACTCCTAGATGTCATTTGTTATGATTTGTATATGTAACATCCTCCAATGAGGCCCATATTGAAGACTTAGTCTAAATACAAATGGTGCTCATAGATATGGCATTGGAGAAGTGATTGTATCATGAGTATATTAACCCATTTATTGATTCACAGGTTGATGGTAATTGGAGGGGAGGGTGTTCTTTGAGGAAGTAGATCAAGGGGAGGGGCTTTGATGTCTATCTTATCCCCAAACCTTTTCTACATATTGTACTGCTTCCTGGATGTCATGAGGTAACAAGCTCTCTTCTTTTATGCCTTCCTACAGTAATTCACTGCTTTTCCATGGGCCTAGAAACAAAACAATCCAACCAGCATGCAATGAAACCTCTGTAAATACTGAAGGAAATTATCTTTTGTCTTTAGACTATTTGCCTCAGTGACTGTCACAGTTGTCATAGTGGCATAAATTGTCACAGAAACTGGACAGTTAACTAATTCATCTTTTGGTTGCCTTAGGCACAAATGAATTCAATAGTATTTTGTTGAAAGGGCAAACATGATCTGTCTACTGATTTGGTATCCAGACAGTAGTAAGAATAAAAGGAGAGAAAGGACTGCTGCTCTTGTACAGATTCCTCTTTTTGTGTTTTGGATTATTTGTTACTGTGAAGATGTGTCTTTGCAAAGGCATCTTCTGATTGGTTTGATAAAGAGCTGAATGATCTATATAACTAGGCAGGACTGCCGGAGACAGAGATGACTCTGGAAAAAGAGGCAGAGAGCTATCAGATGTAGAACAAGTTGAAATAGAGAAGAAGAAAAAAGTCATGTTGCAGACTGTAGATAAATATAAATGGGTTAGTTTAAGTTATTTATAAGAGCTAGTGTAAAAAAAGCTGAACCTAAGGTCTACTTTTCATAATTAATAGTAAGTCTCCAGATCACTATTTGTGATCTGGCAGCCCAAACAAAAATCCAACTACACAGCGTGTGCTAAAAGAGTCCCTAGCTAAATGAATAATAATAGCTTCTGAGAGAAAAGAATCCGTTTTTGCAAGGCATGAGCCTGCTAATTGGTGGCCTAATGTCAAGTGGTCAGTTTTAATATGTATATGAACAACATTTAATGATCTCTAAGGGTTGTATTTGTATATTTACTCACACACATACAGACACAACCATTACCACCACCAAAAGCAACAACAATAACTCAAGAAAAAGGTGTTCACAAATTTGACAGGAAGTTGGGGGGCACATCACAGGAATGCTCAGAGGAAGGAAGAGGAAATGGTATAAATACAGTCATTTTACAGTTACAGTTGTTGTGATGAAACACCATGACCAAAGCAAAATAGGGAGAAAAGGTTTTTTGTTTGGTTGGTTCCTTTTTTTTTTTTTTTTGTGGCTCACACTACCACATTACTGTTCATCATCAAAGGAAGTCAGAGTCAGAACTCAAGCAGCGTAGGAACCTGAAGGCAGGAGCTGATGCAGAGGCCATGGGGGAATGCTGCTTTCTTGTTGAGTAATGTTCTTGCCCCATGGCTTGCACAGCCTGCCTTCTTATGGAACCCAGGACCACCAGCCTAGGGATGGCATCACCCATGGTGGACTGGGCTCTTCTCCATTAGTCACTAATTTAAAAAATGCCTTCCATGCATATGTACAGCTCAATCTTTCCCAATTGCTGTTCTCTCTTCTCAGCTAACTATAGCTTGTGTCAAGTTGACATAAAATTAGCCATCACAATAGTACACATTTTTCCTTTTATTTTGTGTGGTAGTAACTCCCATGTCGTTGGGTGATTTATTGTACAATAACTAAACTTGAATTAATCTTTTAGATGATGTGCAATGTTCCAGAATCATTCATAGAACCACAGATTTTCCCTGGGATCTCAAATGCATCAAGGTTTCCTAAATCATGAGAATTCCTAAGTATAATTCAATATGTTAAATGTACACATTAAATACAGTGAAGATTGAAAATAGGATATGTTTAAAAAAAACAGACTAGAAACAAAATGTAAATGAAGTTGCTAAAATCCCTTAGAGGGGAAAAAAGAAAATCAGTGTAGAGAGTACTAAGAGTCAACAATTGTGTAATTTAGGTGAAAATTTATGCCTAGTGTTTTAACACTCAAGAAATTTTGGATGCAGCTGATTTCATCAGTAATATTGAAAAATATCTCCAGCTAAACACACTACTGAATATAAAGAATTAGGATTAGTGTCATCTTTTAATAAAATATTTAATATGAATTTTTTCTTTAAAGTAATTATTTGTTTCTCTTTAAAAGTATTATACTAGTCCATGTCCCTGTTACAACCAGGGACTGTATTAATGTCCATAGCTCCTGTTACTATTGAAGGCCAAGTAGATGTCCAGGAGCTAGGCTGACATCTGGAATATGATGACACTCAAAGTGCTAATTTGCCACTGGGACAATATCAATATGGGTGACCTTTTATGCCATGATGATATTGAGGGCCTGGACTGTTGCTAGAGACCATGTCTGGTTCTACAGTAATACTGTAGCCTGGGTCTGTGTTGATGTCCATGGTGCATGTTGCCATCACAGGACACAGAGATACCCAGGATCTGAGCTACCACATGTGACAAGGCTGGTATCTGAGAGATGTATCACTGCTGGGGCCATGCAGGTCTAAGTGACATGCACTGAAAGCCCAGGCCATAGTACAATATGGGGCCATGCCTGTGTCATTGGGACTGCTGCAGTCAAGGTCTGTGTTGATGTTTGAAGCTCCTATTACCATCAAGGGCCATCCAGATGCCTGGAAAAGGAGCTGACATATGAGGCCATGTTGGTGTTTGAGGGCCTTGCATCCACTGGGTCCATGCTCATCTGCATGACCTGTACTGCCAACCAGGTATATGGTGACTCCTGACCCAGGCTACTGACAAAGAACATGTCTTGGTCTCTGGAATCCTTTTTTCATTAATTGTTGTTACATACATACATGTATGTATTTGTTCATACCTCTGTGTAAGAATAACAAATTTTTAAAAGAGGTCATTAATTTGAAAGGAACTGGAGAAGAGTTACAAGAGAGGTCAGAGTGAGGGGAAATGATGTAAGTATAGTATAGATATATGAAAATTGTTAAAAGAAATTTTTAAAAATGATGATGCTCTGAATTCCTCTTTTTAAACCTCAGTACCCAGTTAGTATAGAAGATTTTTTTTGATGGATTTTATTTTCCTCTTTCAATGTTCAATCACCATGTTAGTAAAATTTATTGGGAAGAAGTATTTCATAACTTCCTTTTATGTGGTCGTATACCATTGAATAAACATAAAAATGTCAATGTTTTGTATCTAAACACTATACTTCCCATGTATAGAAAAAGAAAAAGAAAGCTTTTCTTTACCTCAATGTTGCTATAAAAATTCAACCACAATTTTCAAAAACATGGAAAAAAAATGGTTTTCTACACTGCATAAGACAAAGTCATGGATGAAAAATTTGTTTTCACTTCTGGAATAACATCCAATGGCCAGTGATTTTTCAAAGTTTACCTCACTTTGTTTTCAAATGTCTTTCCAATTTTTTCCCCATTAAATTTACTAAACTTAGATGTCAAAACATTTCTTTTCAATTTCAGGAGTCAAATTTACCTCGTCTTTTGTGGTAAATAACAAATTACAACATAAGAAAAAACCATAAACCTTCCTGACATTAAGCCTGTGAACTTTTTCAGACCCCCACCATGTGCAAGCCCCCCTTTTAGGATTTCTAAGTCACAATTTTAGCCCTAGTGTCTACCATAAGATAAACAGTATTTATAAATACCTGTAATCAATGAATGGATACAAGAAAAGTAATTTATAGATACTCATTAAATTATGGAACCAAGGACAAACTTGATACGCACTGTAACTTCAAATGCAGAGGAAAGATTTCATACAAGTCTTATTTTTCAACAAACACAGCAAATGCTGCTGAGATGACAAATGAGGCCATGGAGTTTACAAATATGTTTGAAAGCAAAGAGTTTAAAGGTTTAGGGATAAGAGATTTAGTGGTCTGATAAGATAAGGATATGAACTATAGTGGGTGAGAAGCAAACCAGAAAGGGAAAATACTACATATAGACAGATGTTTGAGCATGTTTGCTTCTGGAGAAGAGGAAAACAATAGCATGGTATCTATAACAAGTGAGTTAATAGGAATGTATTTTATTTTACTATGGCAAGAATATTATAGTTAAATATGGATAAGAAAGATTCAGTAGAGAAAAACATTTAATATAGAGAAGGTAATCTTGTGAATTGCTTTTGTTAAGAGGCATAGAGCAGCATTACCTAAGGGCATTTTACTTCAAGTCTCCAAGAATCAATAAAGATCAATTGATAATCTAAAGTATGAGAAATATGAGAATGAAAATAATATACTCACAAAAACTATTAACATGATATTCTATAGTCCTGCAAGCCCTGCAAACTAGAATATCACTGTAGCATTGGGAAGCATTAAAAATTAAAATTTTGGAATATTCCAAAACTTAAAGATAAACACCTCTCTTTCTCTGTCTTCCTCTTTCTCTGTTGTGTCTCTGTCTTCTGTCTGTCTATCTGTCTCTCTCTCAATATGTATTATATATGTAATTATATATATTATATTATATTATATTATATTATATTATATTATATTATATTATATTATATTATATTATATTATGTTATGTTATGTTATGTTATGTTATCTTATATTATATTATATTATATTATATTATATTATATTATATTATATTTGTTATATTTGTTATATTTGTTATATTTGTTATATTTGTTATATTTGTTATATTTATTATATTTATTATATATATAATTTTGAGATATGACCATTACATGTAGTACTGGCTATCCTACATAAACTATGTAGCCCAAGCTGGCCTCCAATTCATGGAAATCTTGCTGCCTTAGCCCCAAAAGTGATGATAGTGCAGACTTGTACCACCACACCTGGCCTATGTCTTATATTTTAAAGGTATTTAAATGGGTTTTCTTTATAAATAATGCTACTGTGGATTTTCTTTGTAAATAATATTACTTTCCATATTGGAAATTTCTGAATCATATTCCGGTCTGTTCCAGTTTACAAGGTGATTGCTGTTTCATAACATAATAATTAGAGGAAAAGAACTGGAGTTAGAAGGATCTGTGACTGCTCTAATTAGCTCTAGAAAATTGCCATACCAGTTTCACATTGCTGTCTTTCTTATCTACAAAGCAAGGATAAAAGGGTCATCACACCTTTCTTACTAGGCATATATTGTAAGGCTCAAACATGCTCGTATGTGAGAACATTTTACTCATATATTCACTTAGGAAATGTAGATAATATTTCCTAATTTCTGATATTTTATTAATATTTTATTAATATTAAATGAATTGTTGGGTTCAGTGTGTCTCATTTGACATTCTGTCTAAAACTGTGTTCTTTTATTTATAAGGTAAATTTGTAAGCTAGAAAAAAATGTCTCTACTTGAATGATATGTGACAGGATTTTAATAAAAATTCAACAATGTCTTTTATAGGATTGCTATTAGATATTTGGTCCACAGAACCAGAGCAGCCACGTTATTTAAGAGTTTCTCAGGAATACATCTGAGGCAAAATCTAGACTTATAAAATCAGGTATCCCTTTCAAAAAAATTTCCAAGTGACAGGTACAGGGTTAATTTTATAAGCAACAAACTGATAAGACACGAGCTGTAGAAAGTGATTTGCTATAAGCCTATGGTGCCATTTCCTGGTGTGCATTTTTCTGGTCATCTATCTCTCCACTATGTTTTATTATAAAATGAAATTACCTGAGACCTGGGAAGATGACTCAGCAGTTAAGAACATTTGTTGTTCTTATGGAAAACCCAAGTTAAGTTCTCACCCACAACAGGTGGCTTACAGTCAACTCTAATTCTTTTTCCAGGAGATCTGATGTCCTTTCTGATCTCTTCAGGCACCTGCTTGCAAGTGGTACCCATACAAACAATCAATATAATATGTGTGTGGTGTGTATGTGTGTGTGTGTATACATATAATATATATATATATATTACATAAATAAAAATAATTTTCAAAATGTAAAACTAAAAGAGGAATTCAAATTAAATGAGCATAAGAAGGAAATAGAATAGTAAAATAGTGAGCAAGATTTACCAGTGTTCATGAAGTAGTTTTCTGCTGGCAAGTATTCACCCTGGTTTTCCACGTGCCTTTACATTATGAGACATTGGTCTTCTGTGTCTTAAATGAAGTCTTCAAACTGTAGCCCTTCTTATCCATTCTACTCATCTGTTCTTTCCCTCACAGCCACTGTCAAAGGCATTTTAGAAATGAACTGTGAAAAGGAGCATGTCAAGGTTTCTGCTCACTAACAGACAGGGAGGCAATGCTTCTGTACTTTTTCTAGGTAGCTTCTCTTAAGTGAAGGTAAAATATAAGAAAAGATTTAAGCTATTCATTTGCATATTTTAACAAGCATTAGAGGTTTTATCTGTAAGACTGTATTTAGAGAAGAAAGTTGAATTTGTTTCAGTAAATCTCTATACCAATCAAACCATGTAACTTAGAGAATCTAGTGCAGACAAGTGTTAGGGTTTTATTTTCATTTTCACTTTGTTAAGTAATCTGTTTGAAGACCAAGTGATCTTGTTACTGTGGACAGTAGTGATATTTCGCCAATGAAATAACTTTTCACATTGCTGATGAAGGAAAGTTAAGCCCACTTTACTTTAACCAAAGATCTATAGCTCTTAGCAAAGTATCTAGGGAGTCATCTTGTCACTGCTTCGAATGAGGAGATTTATAAGTTATCCCAAACAAGCTCACATCTCCTGGGCTGCAAAGATATGTCAAGAGAATGAATGTGTGGGAAGGTTATCAGGAAACTGTTTCCAGATGAAGCCTGCACCTTTTATTTAATTACTCTATTAACTTAATTAAAATTCTCCTTTAAACAGCAAACAGCCCTTTAGATATAACAACAAGATCTTGATTCATGGAAAACCAGATGCTTGTGCAGTTTGATTTAAATGAGGGCAGCTATGATTTTAGCAGAAATATATATTGAGCTTATGTTGCAGGCTCTCACACTAAAAGATGTGTTGGCCCATTGGAGATAAAGGTGAGGGAATTGTTGTTCTTTACTGAATGCTAACAGGCTCAATTTTTCAATTTGTATTAAATATCCCATAGACATCTTAAGAGGATGCTGGAACCAGTGCTTTTTGAGCAAACATTGATGAAGTTATGGCAAATAAAGGCTAAGAAGAAACTCACTCGAGAAATTAAGATGATTAAATACTTATACCCAACAGGGCTCTTAGAATGCAGTTAGCAGTGATTGTGTGCATTGGAAAGAAGCACATAGCCAATCACTGGCACATAATTCAAAATTTAATAATGGATACAGCTCTTATGATCTGTTTTTAAAAAATTCAGACTAGAAAAATGTGTGAATAAATATTTTTAAATGGCCTTAAGGCAGTAGAAGGGAAAATTTTAAACAAGAAAGCATGTATATCATAAATAACATTGCTAGCATGGCCATTATACAGTTTTACCACATTTTAAGTCACATTGTTGTTCATTTCTAGATATAAATTGAGCCTCTTCTCGGATCTTCAGACTAGCAATTTACTCACATTTTTACTCCTCACCATCAGGAGAGCAAAATGTCCAATACATTAGCAGGATAAGATTGGAAGGCTAAGTCAGAAGGATTAGTTTTGAGGCTAATAAATACTCTGAGCAAGAATATCTCAGAAAACAAAATGCAGTACTCAGTTCATCATTACTAAACATCACAGTAGTTCAATAGCTCTCAAATTCTCAGGAAAACATACTATTTGTTATCATAACAGACAGCAAGGAGGTGCTACTCTTACCTTACTATATTATAGAAACCTAAACAGGATAATCTGATTGGCTCATGAAAACGTAATACTGATTTTATTTACAAATCAGAGTATTTTTTAAATTCACTCTCACAATTATCTTTCAAAACTTTTGTTACAATTAGGTTCTTGGTCTCGGGCAGCCAGAGGTCCAGACCCACAGACCTTCAGCTCCAGACTCCTTAGCCACCTGCCGCTGCTCAGGCCCCAGAAATGATTTAGTTGCTTATATGAACTCCATGCTGTTTGGCTTATGGCTCAGGCACATTGCTAGCTTTCTCTCACATCTTAACTCAAATCATTCTCATTAAACTGTCTGCCACGTGGCCTGTGGCTCACCTGTGTTTCTTATATGTTGCTCCTTTGAGCTTCTGGCTTGGTCTCCTGACTCTGCCCTGCTTATCCTACCTATGCTGTGATTTTTCCTCCTACTTTTTCTATTGTGCCTGTAATGGGACAAAACAGCTCCTTTATTTAAAGATTGATATTCACAGCATACAGAAAGGCATTCCCACTTCACCTCCCCCTTTCTGTCTAATCAAAAAGGAAGGTTTCAATTTTAACATAGCAAAATTACATATAACAAAATAGCTATCAAGCAAGAATTACAGTTACAATATCTAGTCTATGTGTATTTAGCAAAATTAAAGAAAATACTCTATCATCTACCTTATCTTTATGTATCTAAAGTTACATATCTAATATACCTTTAAAATGACTAAGAAAAACTGTACCTATAACTATCTGATCTTCAACTACATCAAAGACCACAGAAGGATATATTTACCCAAGTTAACCGGAAGTGCAAGCAACTTCCAAAATCTAGAAAGGACAGAGATGACACCTATCTGCCTGAACAGTCACCCAAAGTTCCTTTATAAAGTTGGGACATCCATCTTCATCCTACAGGCCCAGAGTCTCTTTTCATTTCAGTGAAGCAGGAAATCTGCTCTGTCCATTCTGGTACAGTTCATCAGTTGCTTCTTCTCAAGTCCTGAAGAATGTCTGACAGTTTTCTTTGTAAAACAGGAACCTGAATGACCATCTTGGCTTGTTGAAAGACATTCTCACTTCAACTTTTCTTAAAGAAACTGTATGTTAATGTGAGATTTTAGAATGGCATTGTTTTGAACAGAAAGAAAAACATTGCAAAGAAAAAAATCTCTAAATATTTATTATCAAATGTTCCATTATGTGCTTTTGTTTCTTTCTCTCTCTCTCAAAAAAAAATCCTGTATATCTTTATTTTAACTTCAAATTAAAAAGTGCAATTCTAATAGATATCATGTTGGTAGTTGTTTTGTCTTGTTTTGTAGTGTGGGAACTTACTTCTTGTTCTCCTGGTTATGTTTTCCAGAGATTTGCCAACTTAAAAGTTTATGTGCAGGCCCATCACTATAATTTTGTAAATCTGTTTTCCTACTTCATATTTTTTAATTTGTGTGTGTGATTCAAGTTTATTTGTTGTATTTCTAACATCTGGAAATATGGACCTACTTTGTTAATTTTATTATTTTATGATGTACACATCTGAGGTTATAACTCTTCATGTAAGCATTCTTAAGTCTTTGGGCTTAAAGTGTATGTTGTTATTCCTTCAAAAATATTTTGTAAATTTTAGGCAGTTTTTCTGATTGGATCTCAGACTGGTTTCATGAGATGAAATGGTCGTGTATTTCACTATTAAAGGGCCCAAGAACCTGTAGCTAGATAGTTTATAGGCCCTAGGGGAACACCTGTTATTTCTGCCAACTGCTCATAGTATTAAAATGACTTCTGATGACTAATTGCTATAATCATAGGTCAGAGCATTTCTAAATCTTTATAAGAGAGGCTTCTTTTTCCTTTAGATGAGAGTTAGCACAGACAACCACAGGTGGTCAATGTGCAGAGACAGGGAGACTGTGAAGTGCTCAGTCCTAATTGGAGTATACATATCACCCCCCTCTATCCAAAGCTCAGGTATGTTTGAGAAATAGGAGTGAACAAAAGATTTTAAGAGAAAGCGTGATTGATATTAAAAAAAATAGAATTTTTGAGGCACAACAGGGCAAATGTATATAGAACCCCACACAGATACAAAAGATCTGTACAGACTGCAGACAAAGTTTCACAATATTAAGAGAATGTGGGCACAAAATCCCATTACTAGCTGATAAACTATTGTTGTTTGATAACTGTGGTTAGAGGGAGGGAGATTCAGTTTTCTTTGACGACATGACACCTTTTAGTGGACACAGCAGGGTAGGCTCCATTCCAAAGACTGGCTGAGAACACAAACTGGACTCAGTGAAGAGATGAGAGAATGAAGCAGATAATAAGGAGAGGAGTTAGGAAAGGGGGTGAATATATTCAAAATTCTCAAAGAATCAATAAAAATAAAAATATTATCTAAAATGGATTTTCCAAGTTATATAATCAAAATCTCTGTGACTGAAAACATGATGAGAAAAGTAGTCAGTTTGTGTTTGATAGGACTAAAGGCTCAGCAAATATCAATTTCCCATTGTGTGTGTGGAGGAGTAAGGTTTGCTAATCACAATTAAATAATCTAGTCTTAACATTTCTGTTTGTTTTGTTTACCAATTATTCACAAGAATATTTTGTAAACTTTTGGTATGATTAATTTTTCTTATATTTCCACTAATTTTCATTTTATATTAAATTTTGAACCTAAATTGGTAATAGTATATAAATTTAGTTTTACAACTTCATGAATACATAATTTATTGTAAAGTTGTATTGATATTTTAAGGACAAAATATCATGCAATATTAGTCCATAGAAGCTTTCCTGTATTTGGTATTTTCATAAAATTTGTTTTTATTTTTTTCTTCAGAGTTCATGTAATCTTATGATTTTTATAAAAATAAAATAAATGATATGAGTGGATGCGGGCAGGGGTGGGAGAAGGGAATGAGAGGAGAGGAGGGAGGGGAAATTGTAGTCAGTATGTAAAATAAGTGAAAAAATTTAATTAAATATTTCCCCAAAAAGAAGTGATATATGATTGGATACAAAATTAGTTAAGTCTCATAAGCCTCACTTCTAAGAAGTTTATTAGTATGCAAATATTACATTTCATTATGAAAAACTTCAAATAATATTTGCTTGTATTTATTCTTCTTCCTCTCCCTACTCCTTTGCCCCTCTTGCTTCCTGCTTGCTCAAATAACTTGCTTTTCATTTTCTTGTCCTATTGACTCTCCCCAATATTTCTCAATACAACTTTTCCCCTCCTATGTTCTATCTAGTTTCATAATTTATATCCATTCTCATGTCTACTTACATGTATCTGTATAAATATTAGAAGTTCTCTGATGACAATTAGGATAGTCATCAATCTGATAACAGGAGAGGGCCAGTTCAAGAAACATATCCACTTTCAGTAGGAGTCTTAGCTGGGGTCGTCCATGTAGATTCCTGGGACTTGCCCTTATATCAGGGATCTACGTGATTCTGAATTGTTCCCCTTTTTCATTCATCTCTTTCAGGACTCTCTTCATCAGTTCACTCCCCAATCTGATCCCTCAAGTTCCCATCCCTCCCTCCGCTGTTCACCCACAATATGTTTTCTATTTCCGTTTTCTAGGGAGATCCACGTATCCATCCTTGAAGTTTCATTGTTACATTGCCTCTTTGGATCTGTCAATAGTAGCATGGTTATCCTTCATTTTAAAGTTAATATCCATTTATGAGTGAGCACATACCATACCATGTTTGTCTTTCTTGGTCTAGGTTACCTCACTCAGGGCGATTTTTTTTTTTGTTCTACCCATTTTCCTTCAAATTTCCTGATGTCCTATGATACTTTTCACAGCTAAGTAATAATATTCCATTGTATAAATGTACATATTTTCTTTATCCATTCTTCTGTTGAAGGGCATCTAGGTTTTTTTTCCAGGTTCAACTTATTATGAATAAAGCCACTAAAAACATAGTTGAGCAAGTGTCTTTGTGGTAATAGATCTTCCTTTGGGTATATGCCCAGGAGTAGTACATTTGAGTCTGGAGGCAGATTGATTTCCCATTTTCTTAGAAACTGCCATATTGATTTCCAAAGTGTCTATATATGTTGTACTCCCACCAGAAATAAAGGAGTATTCTACTTTTCCCCAAATCCTCTCCAGCATGAGCTGTCATTTGTGGTTTTGATCTTAGTCATTCTGACAACTGTAAGATGAAATATCACAATCATTTTGATTTGTTATCAGAGAGCCTTCATCTAGTAACTAATGGAAACAGATACAGAGACTCATAGTCAGATATTGTGCCAAGTTCAGGGAATCTTGCTGATGAATGGAGGAAGGGTTATAGGAGCCAGATCATTCAAGGACATTATGAGAAAACCCTCAAAGCAAACCAACCTAGCTCACAGTAACTCACAGAGTCTAATGAACAATCAGGGAGCCTGCATGAGACCAATCTAGGCCCTGCATATATGTAACAATTTGGTAGCTTGGCCTACTTATGAGACTTCTTAATGCTTTGGCTGGCTCTTGGGGACCCATTCTTCATACTGGATTGCCTTGCCTAGCCATAAAACAAGAGGCAGTGCTTAGTCTTACTGGAATATGGTATTTTGTTTTTTTGTTGATACCCATGGAAGGCCTGCCCCTTTCTGAACAGAAACAGAAACAGATTGAGGAAAATGGAGGAAACCGTGAGATGGAGGGAAGGGTAAGATAGGATAGAGGAGCAATGAATAAGTTAAGATCCACTCTCTAAGGTTTTAGGCCAGTCTGGTCTACATAGTGAGTTCTAGGATACTCAGAAATCCATAGAGAGACAATGACTCAATAAAACATAAACATTAGCACTTAGGGGCCTGGAAAGATAGCTTAATAGTTAGGAGTACTCATTGTTCTAAGACCTAGGTTCCATCCTCCAAACAAAATGGCAGCTTACAACTTCCTGTAATTCTAGTTTGAGGGTTTCTGATGACTTCTTCAGGTCCCTGTAGATACCTGCATGCACATGGTATATATACATACACACAGACACTCACATATACACACAAATAGAATTAAATCTTTAAAAAGTTAGGTTCCAAAGGGAAAACATGTTTTTCTTTTTCAAAATATGTCACCATCAAATTTATTCTACTTAGCCAATATACGCTTGATTCCAAGATTATACCAAAAACAAGATAAAGATACAACAGAAAAACTACAAAACAATGTCCCCATGATCACAGATGTAAAATTGTATCAAAAAATACTTACTCATTGCATTGAAGAGAACATTAAAGGACCAGACAGATGACTTTATAATTAAGAGCACCTCTTGTTCTCCAGAGGACCCCAGTGCAGTTCTCAGTACCTACTTGGGGCAGCTCACAACCAACTGTAACTCTAGCTCCAGGGTTCCAATGCCACCTTTTGGTCTCCACACACAGTAACACACTGGGCATATATTCACTGAAATAAACACATGCATAAAAATGAGAAGTAAATCTTAAAAAAAGAATGTATCAAGATCATATGTCCTGACCTAGAGAATCATATCATATGTTCAAGACTGGTTTCACAAATTAAAATTAATGAAAGTAAGACACAACATAAATAACTTTTAGGGCAGAAACCAAATAAACAAGTTCTTATAGAAACAGACAGGCAAGATATTATCCATGAGAGGTAATGTAGAGTGCAAAACCATATAGAAAGCAATGACTTATAAATTAATAAAACATAATTTAAAGAGTTTAAATGGAAGTTTCCTCAGTGAGTTACTAACAATACTCCTGGATCTAATAAATTTTAAGATAAAATTCCAAGACCAGCTATAGAAGAGAGCCACTAGAGTCTCCAAAAACAACAGTCTATTATCATTGCTCTTGATTATTCACCATAGATAAATGGTAAGGTACTGTTGCTGGTCATATTTTGGTTTCAGGACACAGAAATCAAGCTAGAACTAAATTAGAAGCTTCTTTTTAAGGTAGCAATTATAGTTCTAGAAGGTACTATGTATGCTGTCAATGTAGAAAAATCACTAACAGACTTTCCAAGCTGTACATCCTGCATACTACAACTCCTACATGCCAGATATGATATTCTCACTAGTGCAATAATTGCATAACTAATGTAGGTGTAACACATCACTCTCTGATTGAATTTGAGGCTTGCTCCATATAAATGAATGTATGCCCATTTAAAAACAAAAACCCAGTCAAATGACTTTGGCTGGGGATACCACAAGCCCTAGACAAAAATGTACTACCAATATTTTGCTAAGTGTATAAGCTGCCTCAAAAACACTTGTGTTTATATAAGCCCATAGACTAGTGTAACTCTCAACCTGAGTCTGACAAGCTTCATTTTTTAAAAGAGAGAAATGATTTAAAAAGTCACAACAGATAAAAATATTGAGAATATTCGTGCAACAGCACGAATAAAAGAAACTCAGAGATAGATCTCTGAGAAAGTTGGAGATATTAGAGAGAGTAAACACCACAGTCAGCTCTTACCCAGCTGATTTCCAGCTTCCTCAGCCTGGCTTCTCTTGGCTTCCTCTAGCTTCTGTCTTTCTATGCCTCCCTTAAATACTCTCTTGGTAGTTCCTTTCAACTTTCCCTTACAGTATTTGTTGGCTATCAGTCTCATCCTTGTATTTAGCCTTAGATGGAGTTTACCACCCACTTTGGGCTGCATTCTCAAGCAAGCCAACTCCGAGAAGACCCAGGAACAGCGCCCAGAGGCCACTACCAGCCTCACATCATCCACAAGCCATATCTGATAGTTTTCTCTGAAAAGCAGAAACCTGAAGGACCATCTCAACTTTTTCTGTCAAATTTCAAAGGTCACTTTCCAAGGGAACCTGCATGTCCAGTTTAAACAGCATACTGTCAAGCAGTCAATACAGGGACAGGTTCTTGCCCAATGGCTAACTGTTGCCACAAAGAAAGAAGACTCTATATGGCATTTCTTCAATGCCCATTTTTCTCTTGAAGTAGATTGGTGCTGCCAAGTGTAGACCTGTCTCACTATCCAGAAAAGTCTAAGTTCTTAAAATATTTTTAATATTTTATTAAATATATTCTGTGGATCTCTGAAGCGTTTGAAGACCTGTTTGATCTTGAAAACATATCTAACATGACTATGTCAGAATGTAATGTCTAGCTACTAACTTACATTGCTTTATATTCTAAATAATTGATAATAAAAACTTTCATGGACTAGCAACTTGTATTACAATGTTACATGAACTGAATAAGTATACTACCTTCAACAAGCATAGAGATATTTGTACAGTAACACAATTAATCTCAATATACAGTAATACAATTAATCTCAATATACACAATTTGTATGCAATATACAAAAATCCAATGCAATGTAAAATATTTAAAGCTAGGAAATATTGTTTTAAAAAAAGATTCAATAATCTATCGTTATATCCTATATATCTGTATCCCCTTTTCATTCTATATTTTTTAAACACAAATCTTGAATCTAATCATTCTTGTTTAACTTTTTTCTAACCTTAACTATTAACAATTTTTAACCAATTAACATAAATGATGACAATCATCCATAATCCATTGAACAACCCAAAATAACCCACCCTAACACTTGGGAATGTGGGCACTGTATTCTTAAATTTACTTCCTGATGACTGGGACAGCATCTTTTGGGGATCCTGAAAAGAAAAGTTTTGTCAAATGTCAAGTCCTGAAATAAGTAGCTGTGTCATTTGTTGTCCAGTCTCTGCATAACAGGAAAGTGCATGGCTCATCTCAAGTCCTGGCTATAGTAGTTTGTGAAGCTGGTTCATCTCAGTGAGCTGTCTTGAAATTGTCCTGAGAAGTTTATAGTCCAAATCTAATCTTTGATTGGTGTTTGTCTGCTTAGTGGCTTTGTCAGAGTTCAGGTGAAACTATCATTGTGGGGCCCCATCTTCCTTTTGATACGTGAAGTTTGCAATTAGGCCTTGTCCTGGATCACCGCAGAAAACTGGTAAGAGACTAAAACCCAACACAATGTACAGGAAACTAAGTATATAATGATTTATTCAGCATAGGATTACTAACAATAGAATAGTACCTTATTTTTTGTTATTCTTCTGTCCCATATCAGGTGGCTCTTCTGATATGATACAGAGATTTTTTTTTATTTTCCTTTAACAAGCCACACTCCAACTCTAAAGCCAGCTTTAAATTATAATTAAACTGGGACTTCAACTTACAAAAAAAAAAAAAACTTTTGTAGAGGTTAAGCAATGAGATTTTACCCTAGGAAGTATACTGGTACCAATAGTTACAATATTCCTTCACTTGAAAACTTTCCTGGATAGCCTCCATTTTGCTTTACATGTTTAAATGTCCAAGGTCTCTTAACTTCTTGAAGATGGGTATTTCCAGTTTTCTGTAAAGACAAAAACATAAACCTGCCCCCACCCTTTGCTTTTTTCTTACAACTTAAAGAATTTTAATATCGGTGGATGAGCTATCATTTCTTAGTTTCATGAAGTTTCTCTGATTCAAATCGAGTCTTTATTAATGTTAATGGTATCCATAACTTCTTTTCACCTGTGGAAACAAAAGTAAAGCCCCTTCCCCAACGTAGCATGTACCATGGCTTCCATTCAGAGGTTAGTACATCTTTGAAGCAAATGGGCTGATTTAGTTCAACTGTTTTTTCTATAGTCCAATGACTTTCAGCAGCTGTTGCTCCTTTCTCATTGGCATTGAGAAAATATAAAGTTAATAAAGCATTATGTAGTCTATCTCTGGGGGTCTTTGTTATTCCTTTCTGTTTATTTAGCATATCCTTTGGAGTTGGATTTGATCTCTCTATAACTGCTTGTCCTGTATGATTATGTGTTTGTTATCTCTGTAATATGCTTTATATTATAATAAGCAAAAAAAAAGTTTCACTTTACTAGAGACATATGCCAGAGTATTGTCAGGCTTAATTTGCGCAGGTATTCCCATGATGGCCATAACTTCTAGCAAATGTGTGATTACAGAATCAGCCTTTTCTGAACTCAAAGCAGTTGCCCATTGAAATCCTGAAAATGTATCTATTGTGTGATGGACATATCTTAATTTCCCAAATTCTGTAAAATGAAATACATATATCTGCCAGATTTCATTTCTACATATGCCTTTAGGATTACTTCCTGCTGGCAATGGAGTTTGGTTATAGAAAGAACGGGTGGGACACTTTTATAATTTCTTTGGCGTGTTGCCAAGTGATAGAGAAATCTTTTTTTAATCCTTTGATATTGATGTGATGTTTTTTATGAAATTCTGAGGCCTCTAGTATGTTTTGTATTACTAATTTATCAATTTCATCATTACCTTGTAGTACAAGGTTTCTGGCCCTGACTTTCAGGCCTAGCCTCAAGGTTTAGACCCACAGAGACACACGGATGCTTACAATAGTTTTGGGCTGATCAGCCTAAGGCCCAGGCATATAACTTGCTAACTCTTTACCCTTAATCTAACCCATGACTCTTATCCTGTTCAGCCATGAAGCTCAGTACGTTTTCTCAGAGTAGCATAGTTGTCCTAAGCTTCTTCTGGCTTCTCTCTGGCATTCTGCTCTGTTCTTCCTGTTCCTAGAGTTCTCCTTGTCTGGTAGCCCTGCCCACACATCCTGTCTGCCTTTGGCCAATCAGCGCTTTTTATTAAACCAGTGGGTGGGATAATTATTTACAATGCAACAACATAATCTCCCACATATGTGCTAAAGGACCTGGCAGACCCATATGGGATCGAATGTGTGTTATATAGAAGGGATGATTTCTGGTCCTGATTATTTCTTGTAATTGAATAAATAATGAAGTTAATTCTGATTCATCATTAATAAAATCAGCCATTTCAGTGTGTAGAACAACTCTTTTTGCATACTGAGAGTCAGTGACTATGTTAAGAGGTTCAGAAAAGTTAATTAATTCCATCACAATAGCATATAATTCTGACTTTTGAACAGAATTTTAAGGGCTTTGAGACACTTTTCTTATATGTTCTGATTTGTAACCTCCCTTTCCTGATTTTTTGCATTGGTATAAAATGTTGGGGCTCTGGAAATTGGTTTATCTCCTACAATACAAGGGAGAATCCAATTCGTTTTCTTTAGAAATTCAATTCTTTTACTTTGAGGATATTTTTTGTTAATAAATCCCAAAAAATTACTGCAGGTTCTTTTCCAAGTTTCACTTTCTACCCATAATTGGTCAATTTCTTCATTACTCAAAGTTACAACAATTTCTTCTGGGTCCATTCTTGTAAATTGACAAAGTCTTAATTTTCCTTTAAAAATAAGTTCAGAAATCTTTTCCACATATGTCTCTAACTTCTTACTTGGTTTATGTGGAAGAAATATGCATTGCAATATAACATTTTCCCTTTGCATTAAAATACCTGTAGGAGGATGCTTAGAGGGCAAGATAACTAGAATGCAATTAAGGTCTGGATCCACATGATCTACATGTGCCTCCTGTAATTTCTTTTCCACCAATGCCAATTCTTTTTCAGCTTCAGGTGATAATTCTCTCAGACTATTTAAGTCCTTGTCACCATTTAAGGTTCTGAACAAATTATCTAGTTCATAATTTTTAATTCCAATAGTGGGTCATAAGTTGGCAATGTCTCCTAGTAGTCTTTGAAAATCATTGTCTTCAATCTATCTCTCCTGATCTGTATCTTTTGGGGTCTAATTTTTTGTTGCCCTGTTTTATAGCCTAAATAATTAATGGAATACCCTCTTTGTATTTTTTCTGGGGCAATCTGTAATCCCCAAGCAGGCAAAATTCTTTTCACTTCTTCAAAAATTTTTCTATGGTATTGATATTTGAATCAGCCAAGATGTCATCCATGTAATGATAAATTACAGATTGTGGGAATTTGTTATGTATTTGTTCTATTGGCTTTTGTACAAAAAACTGGCACTGAGTAGGGCTATTCAGCATTCCTTGAGGGAGGATCCTCCACTGGAATCTCTTTACACGTTGAGAATTATTATAAGTGGGCACTGTAAAGGCAAATTTTTCTTTGTCTTGTTCTTGTAAAGGTATTATTAAAAAGCAGTATTTTAAATCAATAACTATAATGGGACATTCTTTAAGTAACAGAAAAGGCAAAGGAATCCCAGATTGTAGAGAGTCCATTGGCTGGATCACCTTGTTTATCGCCCTTCGGTCTGTTAACATTCTCCACTTTCCAGATTTCTTTTTAATAACAAATACAGGAGAATTCCAAGGGCTGTTTGATTCTTATATATGCTGAGTGTTTAACTTCTCCTGTACCAGCTGCTCTAACGCCTGAAATTTCTCTTTCATTAGAGGCCATTGATGAACCCATATAGGCTTCTCTGTTAGTCATTTTAGAGGTAGTGCTCTAGATGTTTTTGAAAGATCAGCAGCTGTTTTTCCTTGATTCTCTATAATCTGAATGATCTGTGACTGTTTCTCATAATACCTTCCAATGTTTTTCCAGAACCATGTGCTAGTTTATGGCTTATTTTTATGTATGGAGGAATATTAATCTGTGTGTTCCACTGTTGTAGTAAATCACTTCCCTATAAATTTATAGCAATGTCAGCCACATATGGCTTCAACATTCCTTTCTGTCCTTCTCGTCCTATACACTCAAGCCATCGGGTACTCTGTTTTACCTGTGATATCGATCCAATACCCCCAAACTGAACATTTATCTCCAGAAGGGGCCAACTTGATGCCATGACTCTGGTGAAATTATTGATAAATCTGTGCCTGTATCCAATAAGCCTTCAACAGTAATATCATTTGTTTGTACTTTTAATTTTGGCCTTTGTTCATTGATAGAAGCTTACCAAAACATTTGCTTTATAATTTTTCCTGAATTTTTTTCTTTTTCTGTAGATTTTCTGTCATTTCGTGTAGTATGTCTTTTTAAAATAGATTTTAATCTTTTTAATTGTTCTGGGAAGGTGTTTCCTCTACAATGGCAGGGTAAAACTGGATTGGATTTGATATGGGGGCTTTTAAAAGTCCCCTTGGGGTGTTTCCTGAGGGAAGAAAATTACCTGACCTGGGGGTTGTCAAAAGCCCCCTTGGGACATTTCCCAAGGGCAGAAAATTACCTTGTCTGTCCCTTGTTGATCTGCATTCATTAGTTCAATGTCTTCCTTTTCCACACCTTCTGCATATTCCAGAAGGGAGGGGTGTTCTTGGATTATTCCTATAAAAAGCATTGTTTCTGGGAATGCCTTCTTTACCATCTCTTTTTTATGTGACCTTGCCTTCCACAATTGTAATATTTAACATTTTGATTTTTTTCTTATACCTCTAGAAATAAGCTCTCCTACCCAGTTATCATCACTGTCATAAGACTCTAGATTAATTTTCTCATGAATCCAATCCTCCAAAGGTGCTGATCTTGCTTTTAAAGGTTTAAGTATTTTTTTACATTGTGAATTGGCATTCTCAAAAGCCAGTGATTCAACTATTTTTCACCTGGCTTCTGAGTCCATTATCATTCTGTTTACTGCTGCAGTTAATCTGTGCAAAAAGTCTGTAAAAGTTTCTTTCAGGATTTGAATTACTTTCATAAATGATTCAGTTTTCCTCCCTATTTCTTCAGTCTGGTCCCAGGCATTTAAAGCTGCCATGTGACATAAATCTAGAGTATGTTCATTGTCTAAAGACTGCCTGTCAATATCAGCATAATCTTTCTCTCCAAGAAGTTGGTCTTGGAAGACTTCTATGTCTCTGGCCATGCTTCTTTGTTCTATTGTTTTAGCCTCCTCCCTCCATCATGATTTTCATTTTATAAGTAGGCCTGCCTCTAACACAGCTGTAGCCATATCTAACCAATCTTTAGGGGTCACCCAGTTACAGAATGACCAGGAATTCAACATTTGTTTGACAAATGGTGAATGCATCACATATGTTATAATTCCTTCTTTTACTCTCTGTAATTCTAACATTTGTAGTGAAGGCCAGCTAGCTTCTTTATCATCTCTATCATCCTTAATTTTTTTAAAGTTTACTGGGTATGTTAATGTTGCCTATTTTTGTCTAATTTTAGATGAGCTTGCTGAAATTGGTTCTTCATATTCCTTTGTTTGAATTTGGGCATCTTTGTCTTGACAGGCTTTTTAAAGATCTTTTTTTGGATTTATATTAATTAATCTTTTAAGTGATAACAAAGAAATCAAACAAAAATATTCATAGTAAAAAGTATGATAAGCATTATGGTATTTCCATATACCTTATGTTTTCCTTCACTGGTTTTAATATCAGATCAGCCAACAAGACCAAGCACCCTCCATTGCTTTAAACAAATTACCTCTTTTATAAATAAAATGGATTTACTCACCAATTGTTGTCTGTTGGTGATTCAATTGATTGTGAAATGGGACAGCTATCTAGTTTGATAGCAACCCAAGGAGGGTCGAAAAAGAAAAGAAAATAATCCACCAGGAGAAAGAGGCCACTGTCTGAAAGACTTACCCAGATGAGAGTGAAACAGAAATACGTGTGGCCAATCTGCCTAAGGCTGGAGGCTAACTCAGAACACAAAGCCTAGCCCGCCAGTAATTACTCCTCCAGCCAGTCTTGTTCTGGTGGGCAAGTGTGGGTTTTTGTATAGGGAGAGGAGGAATTTGTACCCCAAAGTTGAACACCAAGAATAGGGGACTGTTTAATGATGAAGGTTGTCCCTAAAGTAGACAGCAAAATAATCTTTAAGCTCCCTGGCACATCACATAAACTTGAACAGGAAAATTCAAACTACTGGAAGATGGAAAAGACTGATGAAAAGGATTGCTGTGAAACACTGTTTTCTAGATATGGTATGACTGACAAAACAATGAGCACACTGCATGTGTCGCTATTTGTATAGGATGTACACACACACACACACACACACACACACACACACACATATTCAGAAGCTATAAGTGTAGGAGGGGAACCAATTGTGAAGATTGGAGTCATCAAGAGTGGAATAAGGGCGAGAGCATAATTAGGGATTAATTTGATCACAATACATTCTCTAATAAGAAACAAATTTAAGGTTACTGTCACATAGCAAGCAAAAGCTACTCAATATTAACTATAGTATAATTTCATTTCAAATTGAAAATCTTCTTCAACATATTTCCTCAAATGAACAAATAAGAAAACAATGTAAACAAACTAGAAGCCAAACTTATTAAAAAGAACAAATTTCTACAAAAGATGTTGAGATTTATGTGAATGCAAAAGGCATAGTTTAAACCACTGCTTGATATATGGCAACATAAAGAAGCATATCTCTTGTGCTGGTTGTTATTATTAACACTTTAACACAGGCTCTTTTTATATTGTCCAGGCTGCCTTCAAACCGGCCATTCTTGTGTCTCAGTCTCTTGATATCTTGGACTTCACACATGTACTACCAAACCCTCCACATGGTTTATATAGGAAAGCAGAATCAACACATATTCACCTGTGTCACATGAAAGTCAAGGTACTATTTCAGTTATTTAGGATTTTTAAGCAATGCATTTTGCTTTACTGGTATAAAAATTTGGTGCACTGAATTGTCAAAAGCTTCTGCATTCTTTCACCACATGGTTTCTACTCTACGGAAAATGTGGCAGAAGGGGCTCACAGCTAGAGTTACTATCAAAAGCTAGGCAAGCAGAGAAATATTTATGCTACTATAGCATTTTGCAATTTTAAAACACAATGGCACCTTTAGGCCAAATGTTACATCCTACAGTTTAAATTGATTGTCCTAAGTTTCCCTAATACTGAAGACATCTTTGCAGCTTTCTAACCTCTCAAAGAAAGTCTAATATTTTCTTTATCCATGGTACCTTATGTTTCTTGTGTAATTTTATGAGTCTTTTAAATCAGTCAATAAGTTAATCTTTTCCCAGCCCAATCAGTTTCCTCTCCCTTCCGTCTCTCCCTTCAGCATCCCCCCCCCATATTTACTCCCTCTCCCTTCCCTTGGAAAAGTGCAGGTCTTCCCTGTATATTAAGCCGGTCACAGAATATCAAGATACAGCAAGACTAGGAACCTCCTCTCCTACTAAGGCTGGACAGGCCAACCTACAAGAGGAAAAATGTCCCAAGAGCAAATAATTAAGTAAAAGACAGCATCTATTCCCTCTGCCACGAGTCCCACAAGAAAACCAAGCTACACATCTGTAACATATTTACAGAGAGCCTAGGTGCATCCCATACAGGCTCTCTGGTTGGCAGTTCAGTCACTGTGATCCCCCATGAGGCCAGGTTAATTGATTCTGTGGTTTTCTTGTAGTATCCTTAGTTCTCCTGGTTCCCATAATTCTCCCACAGGATTTTCCAAGTCTGCCTAATGTTTGTCTGTGAGTCTATGCATTTGCTGAGTGAAGCCTCTTCTGATGACAACTGAGCTAGGCAGCAGTCTGAGTATAGCAGAATGTCAATAGGAATCATTTCATTGACTATTTTAGAAGAGTCATGTTTGGTTAGATCCTAGGCCTCTGGTCTGTCCAGCGTCTGGGTCCTGGCCCTCCAGACATTGTCAGGGGTCAGATTTCTCTCACAGTATGGGTCTCAAGCTGGATCAGTCATTGGTTGATCACTCCCTTTGTCCCAGCATATTTTGTGGGAAGGGCAAATTGTAGGTCAGAGGTTATGTGACTGTGTTGGGGTCCATATTCGTTCACTGGAAGTCTTGTCTGATTAAAGAAAATGGGATATTCAGGCTCCATATCTCCTATTGCTAGGAGTCTTATCTCGGATAACTATCATAGCTTCCAGGAAGTTTTCATCGCACTAGATTTCTAGCTCATCTCAGAGATGCTCCTTATTCCAGTTTACTTTTCCAGTACTCTCTCCCTCCATCCTCCCCACCAACTGTTCCCTCTTATTCCCATGAACATCTCTCCATCCAGACACATTTCCTCAAGCACTTGTAATGTGTATTCTATTTGCTTGCCCTTCTAAAGGAGATTCATGGCTCACTGCCCCCAACTTCCATATTACTTAGCTTTTAGGGGGTCTGAGGATTGCAACATGATTATTCTCTACAACTAATATTCATGTATAAGTGAGTATATACCATGCTTGTTTTTCTGGGTCTGTGTTACTTCACTCTGGATGATCTGTTCTAGTTTCATACAATTGCCAGTAATTTCATGATTTCATTGCTTTTATTACAGATGAGTACTACTCCATTGTTTAAATGTACCACATTGTTGTCGCACAAATAAATGAGACTCAGGGATAGATCTCTGAAGAAATCGGAGATATCAGAGAGAATAAATGCCACAGTCAGCTCTTATTCAGCTGTCTTCCAGTTTCCTCAGCCTCGCTTCCCTTGGTTTGGCTTCCCCTCACTCTATGCCTGCCTTAAGGTTAAATACTCTCTAGGTAAGTTAAGGCATGGCCCCACCACTGCCTGCTTGGGAGCCTGGAATTCCTTCTATAATCTAAAGTGACCTCAACTCAGTTAGGATTAAGGGTGTAGGTCACCAACCCCAGGATACTCCCTGTGCTGGGATTAAAGGGTTGAATCACCACTCTCTGATTCTCATAGACTGACTGTGGATAGAGCTCTGGAACTTCTGGAGCTTCTATTAACTCCCCACATAGACTGTGGGTAGATTCCCTCTGATATCTCTGAAACTTCTGAAGCTTGTATTGAATTCCCACACATTGCCTTTATTCTTCATTGTTCACCACCTAGGTTGTTTCCACTTTCTGGCTATTACAAATAATGCTGCTATTGCATGAATCGAATATGGTATTTTAATAAAAACCTGGAACCAGAAATTGGGGAAAAGCTGAAAAATCAGAGAGACATAGCCACTCCTCACATATCCTCAGGCTGAGAAAACTAATGTGAAAGAGAACTTCAACCAGAATCAGGTTAGGATCTCTCTTAGATTCTGGTGATAATATCTTTGCCAAGAGCTCTTTAAGGGTTCTATCAACTCTTTCTGCAATGACTTGTCCCTGTGGGTTGTAAGGGATACCTGTTGTATGAGATATCTTCCAGGAGCCTAAGAATTTACTAAGATGTTGTGACACATAAAAGGAGCCATTGTCAGTTTTAATGGCCTGGAATACTCCCATGACTAGTATGGTTGACTTAATTGCCATTATAAGGTTGGAAGCTTTTTCTCCAGGCAATACTAGTGCATGCATGAACCTAGAATAAATGTCAACTATTGCATGCACATACCTCAACTTACCAAGTGGAGCATAATGTGTCACATCCATCTGCCATGTAGAATTAGGTATCAAACTTCATGGATTAACCCCTGTCCTCTATAAGGGTCCTAGGGGGACCTGTGGTGCACAAGACGTACAGCTTCTGAATAGGTGTTTGCACTGAGAAATTAGCAACTCTGGGGGTAATTTATGTAAATTTTGAGGGGATAAATGAAACTGCTGGTGCAATACTCTAGCTTTTTTTGCCAAAGCAACTGTCAGTATAATGGTGTCAGTTATTTTATTTTCTTTAGCTAATATTCCTGGTAATTTAAGACAAGATCTAATATAAGACAAGTACCATGACTCTGTTATTTGGTTTAATACATATTGTGTTAGAAGCATGGTATTGGCTATAGGCTTAAAGTTATCTTTTATTCTAGAAAAGGTCAATACTCAAACAGCTTGGACTGCATATTGGCTATCTGAAAAAATATTAACAGGCTCATTTTGACCTTCAACTAAGACTTTAAGAAGTGCTAACAATTCTCTTAGTTGTATAGAACCAGGATTTATAATCACAAATTTCTCATCTGTTTTACCTTTTCTTTGAATGAGAATGCCATAATTTGTTTTATTGGCATCTGAGAAAACTAAGGTTGCATGTGGAATAGGATTCAAGGAAGGAACGGAATGAATGGGAATCTCAATTGGAAGAGATAAGAGCTCAGGTAAAATCTTACTTTTTGACAAATGATTGTCAATGTGCCAGTAAATTCAGCAGCCATTTCCTGGAAGAAAATGCAGTCAGCTCCTAATGCCTAAATATTCCTTAACAGAAATGGAAGAATAAATTTATCTGGCTTTCATGGTACCTTCAATACCATGTGGAACATTTGGTGAAGTTTAGAAGTCACGTTATGTAAGTCAGAATGTGTTGTAGCAAGGTTTCTTGGTCCCTGGCGGCCAGAGGCCCAGACCCTGCCATGCCAGACCCCTTAGCCACCCACTGCTGCTGCTCAGGCCCCCAGAAATTACTCAGACACTTATATTAACTTTATGCTGTTTGGCCTATGGCTCAGGCACATTTCTAGCTTGCTCTTACATCTTAAATCAACCCATTTCTATTAATCTGTCTGCCACATGGCCCCTGGCTCACCTGTGTTCTTTATGTGTTGCTCCTTTGGGCTTCAGCTCGGTCTCCCTGACTCCATGCTGCTTCTCCTACCTAGGCTCTGATTTATCCTCCTACTTCTTCTATGGTGCCTGTCATGGCCCAAAACAGCTCCTTTATTTAAAGATTGAGATTCACAGCTTATAAAAAGACATTCCCACATCACCTCCCCCTTCTGCCCAATAAAAAAGGAAGGTTTCAATTCCAACAAAGCAAAATTACATATAACAAAACAGCTATCAAGCAAGAATTACAGTTACAATATCTAGTCTATTTGTATTTAGCAAAATTAAAGAAAATACTCTATCATCTACCTTATCCTTATGAATCTAAAGTTTCATATCTAATATACCTTACAAACGACTAAGAAAAACTATACCTATAACTATCTAATCTTCAACTACATCAAAGACCACAGAAGGATATATTTACCCAAGTAAACCTGAAGTGTAAGCAACTTCCAAAATTTGGAAATGACAGAGATGACACCTATCTGGCTGGACAGTCACCCAAATTTCCTTTATAAAGTTGGGGCATCCATCTTTAGCCTAGAGGTCCAGAGTCTCTTTTCATTTCAGTGAAGCAGGAAATCCTCTCTGTCCATTTTGGTACAGTTTATCAGTCACTTCTTCTCGAGTCCTGAAGAATGTCTGACAGTTTTCTCTGCAAAGCAGGAACCTGAATGGCCATCTCTGGGGACTCGTCCGTTGATGGATGGAGACTGATGAAACCTTCCTCGACAGGATAAGACAGTCCCTCCAAAACTGTCCTGCTTGTAAAAAGATCTGCCAGATACCATAGGCCTGTAGCCAATATGATAGATGCTCCAATGGCACACAAAACCAGAGGTGATTGTTCAGGTAGCTGTGTTGCTGTTCTCTCTCAAATTTTGGAAGCCACTACTTCCATGTACTTCTGACTTTCAGGTGATACATCTTCCTTCTCAGGTCTTGAAGGGGTTGAAAAATAGGTATTAAGGTTACCCCATTATCCCTTAGAAAGGATATTCAGGTGTTGAATTTTCATTTTCGTAGATGAACCTTTTCATGTAATTTATACACCCTACCATCTACCAATATTCTTGAAATATATGATGCATTTTATATGCGTTAAGTTTTGGTTGTAATTTGTGCCTTATCTTCTAGATACTGCCTCATAATAATTCCTATTGTATATAGTCTTAGTTTAGAACCTTCTTAGTTAGACAAAAGGGGAAGATGTGGTGGGATTCAGGTGTCAGCTGATAAGGTCCAAAGACACTTAACCAGCGTCCCGAGCTCCTATAGGGGGTGTGGCCAACCCCATTGATAAGGGGCTGCTGGGACCCTGGGAGGTCTGTTGTTCCTGGTTCCTGGCTACTGGAGAGATCAGTTTGGAATCCATCGTCCGTCCATCGCTTGGATACTCCAGTCCCTGTTCAGGCACCACTATAAACTGTTACCTGTATCGTGAGTGTTGATTTATATTTTAATAAATATTAATCTTGGACTGGTGCCTTGTAAGTAAAACTCTGCCTACATCAATGAGTCTGATGAATCCACAGCAATGGGCCAGATAGTCAAAGCAGCCCTAAAAATCCCTCAACTGTCCAGAGTATGATTGCTAGCAGGGGCAGCTCAGGACTATGGAGCTGGAAGCTGGCCGTGGATAATATGGTAAGTAACTTCTGTAACACATTCCTTTCTTCTGGGGTGAGCTCTGTCCTCTGTGAGGGACCATGAACCCTCTTGGAGTCAAAACAAGTTCCACATCTCCTGTTCTGAGATAGGCAAAAAAGATTTAAGCCAATTTACAGTCCCACATAACTGTTGTAGTTCTGTTAATGAATATTTATCTTTCACATCTAACTTAGAGGATTGAAGAAAATAACCTTGGCAATAACAAACTCCAAAAAGCAAAAAAGGTGCTGTAACTGAATCTTATCTGGAGCCACTGTCAAGCTTAATGAGGCCAAATCCTGAAACATTAATTTAATATGTTGTTGTAAGTAGGTTGAGTCAGAATGTGCCAGTAATAGATGATCCATATAATATACCAAGGTGATGTCTCTAGGGACATTGACCAGAGCTTGTGCAACACAAAGTTGGCACATAGCTCGGCTATTTTTCAATCCTTGTAGCAAAACTGTCTATTGATAAAGGCAATTTTTAATGTCTAATATCACTACATAATGTAATGGAGGAATGGTACTGGGTCATGGAAGGCCAGACTGTGGTGATACCATCTTCTCCACCCTACCTTGGGTGAACAGTGGCCCTTAGAATTGGTGGTGTGGGTTTTGTGTAGTATGGTCTGTAAGGCCCAATTTTACATGTACCTCAATATCATCACAAAAGGTTCTGTCATTGGTTGTAAGGACTGCACCCATATCCTCTAGTATGTCTCTAGGCATGTTGGACACTATAGAGTGGAAGGCTTCTTTATTGCCATCCAAGTCTTTCCATTGAACAGAATGGGTAATTATTTTTGAATCTTCTTGCCTTCCTCCTCTGCTAATCAAAGGGTTAGGCTTAAATTTCCATTGCAGAAAGTGGAGCAGTTAATTTCTGTTAATATATTAGCATTCATGCCTGTATCTGTCGATCCCCTAACTGGCTGGCCATCAAGGAATATAGTCATAGTAGGTGAATGTGAGAAAATTGGCAATGTCCAGAAGACCTTTGAATAGGCGGATTCTCCTCTTATGGATAGGACTGAGGAGTGACCCTTTCAGAGTTTAAAGGAAACCACAGTTGTTTCAGGCTGGAAGTGGCTGTCTTTGGCCCAATGAAAACCTTTAATACATTTATGGCATATGCTTTATTGCTCTATGATAGTCTGGCTGCAGGTGACTGGGAATGCCACAACCCCAACATGACCTGTCAGCTGAGGCCTTCTGAGTAGCTTCCCTTGATTGTTTCTCAGTTAAAAGAGCATTGAGAGAGGCAGTGAGTGCTGCAACTGGACCTGTGGATAGACCTAGGTCTCTGGTAGCCATCACCCACTTCTGTATTTTCTCATTTTGAATGGCAGCCACTGCATTGTGGGTAAAGGCATTAAGCCTCTCTTGTGCTAATTGTTTAATCAGCATTTCTCTGATAGGTCCTGGGTCCACTTTTTGCTCAACTACCTCATTACCTGGGTGAGAAAATCAGATAACAATTCTCTTGGCTGCTGAATGAGATTGGGAAAATATGCAGATGGATCCCAGGGAATGCAAGACTTAAGGGCTTTAAAAGCTATCTCAGAAACTTGTTGGAAATAATCCTGTTGTTCAATTTGAGTCTGAGTAACTGGGCTAACACACTGCCCATGGTCTATAAGCATGTCTAGCCTAATAGGGACATTGTACTGTGTATCAATCCATGTCTGAGACTCTGCATTATCAGCATATGCTGAATACCAGCTTTAAAAGGTAGCTGGATCTAATATGGCCTTCATCAGATTGTAGCAATTATACTATGCCTGAAAATGCATTGCCCATTGCCTTAACACTTGTTCAAAATAGGGGGAATCAGGACCTGTCCCATTAGCTGCTTTTCTGATGAGGGAAAGATCTTCCAGAGATGTGAGAACCCATGGTCATTCTGCCATGTTAGGGCCCACATTTACCAGAAAGGCCATAGCAAGCATAGGTGCTGGCTGGCCAGAGCTAGCACAACTGGGTCCAATGCAGTGGAAAGGCTTCATAGCCAGTGAAGGGTGGGAATTGTACATAGCCTTCAGGGAAGGAACCCCCAGAGAAAATGCACTCTCAGGCTGAGTTAAGTGGGGCAGACACTGAGAGAGGAAGGTCAGACCAAAGGTACTGTGGAGGAAGGGTAGCCAGCCACCTGAGGCACAGACTGGACAAAAGAACTTGAGTCTGCCTTAGCTTTAGAGGCTGTTGAGCTTATCTTTTTCTGGGTTTTCTTTTCTGCCTGCTCTCTGTCTGGAGTTTCATCCTCTGACTCATGAGGAGAATTGGTCATGGGTGTGGCTGAGGTGACTGATAGAGAAGCGCTGCTTTGCTCCTGGAAATACAGATTATGCCTTTCAATGACTTTTCCTGGTGAGGGGGATTTTAAACTGGCAACTGTACTCAGAAGAACAGGGATAAAAGAGATCCTTGGCTGAGTTTTTCCTGAAGCTACTTCCCTTTTTCAGGATAAAGACAATACTCTCATCCATATATCAGGTTCCCACATGGTCTCGGGAAAGATCCATGGGGCCAGCACCGAAGTCTCACACCAAAATTTTTCCAGCCCTCTCAACTGATCAGGAGAGCCTTTAAAACTCCAATGTGTGCTTCCCTGCAGTGAGAAGGAATATTACCCATTGCTACAGTGGAAGACAAACAATAAGCAAAGCAGAGTTGTGTTTATGAGCTATGTCTTGTGTTTAGCAAGGGACTTATACTGGACATGACTCCAGTAGCCACCATGCTTGTACAGTGTCTCAGCTGGGGGTCAGCTTATGGTAGGGGCAGACTGGTTCCTTTTCCTGAGTGGTCACCTTTCATGTGGAAAAGCCAGGTGAACCTAGACAGAGATTTTGTGTACTTCCCTAATAGCTTAAACAGACAAACACAAACAGACAAACACTGGAAATAAAAAAAGTGGGGTCCCAGAAAATTGAGATGAATAGATCACACAAACATCATGGCCATCTTACTGAATGTTACCTAGGGGCAATAGTGTCACCATCACACTAAGCTAAGAGAAGGGAAAAGCAGAATCCAGGATAGAGGAGGCAGTCACTTGGAGCCCAAACAATGGCAACAGCAGGAAAAAATCAAGAAGCTAAAAAAAAAAAGACTTCAGCAATAGCAAAGATGACTCCAAATGAGGCATTGTCAATTGTTCGCCTGGTTTGAGGTCACGAATTAGGGTTGCTTCTTTGCACATGGTCCTGCTTTTCCCCTTGGGTGAGGGAGCCAAGATGGCACAAAAGCAATGGCACAACCTCCAGGAACAGGTTGAAACAAGCAAGTTCAATTTTATTATGGAAAGGACACTTTAATTCTTTTTTCCCCCAGATCCTCTCCCCATGGGAAGGGATTTTGATTTGCTGGTGTCTGTGGCTACAGGTGGTAGTCTCTTGCTGGTCTAGGAATGTTAGAACTGGACTCGGCCCTCTTCAAGGCCCCAGACAGACTCTAGGTTGGCTTATTTGGAAAGTTCTTAGGAGCATATGTTTTAAGGCACTAGTTATCACCAGTTTGCACTGGCTATGGTGAGGCTGGTCTCCAGGCCACTTAAAAGCCACACACTAGGCCAAAATGGGTTCTCAGGCAAAGGGCTGACCCCCTGCCTCCACTTTCTCTGCCCAGCTATTTCACTTCCTCCTTCAACTTTTGTAGTTCTAGGATTAAATGTTTGCGCCACCACTGAATGGCTTTATTTGGCCTTGAACAAAGGATCTCTGCCTCCTGAGTGCTAAGATTACAGGTGTGGGTTACCACTCCCTGACCACTTTGTCTTCTGATTTCCAGGCAAACTTTATTAAATACTCAATATATCACCATATACCCCTTTGGCATCAAAAATAAAAACAGAAGGTTAACTAATATAAGAAAAACCATATACAATAAGTCAATTATTATATATACAAACAATAATTACATCAATAATGTCAAGTCTATTAATAATTGACAAACTCAGAGAAAATACTTCATTATTATTCTGTCTTGGTCAGTCCAAAAGTTTGAACCTAATTTAATTTCAATCTAACTTATATTACCAACCAAAAACTATCTTGTGATGTCTCTCAAAGTTATTTTAGACCTCTTAGTAAGTTCCTTTTCTGAATCTATAACTAGGAAAACTATATAACTATAATTATCTAGTCTTCAACTCTCTCAGAGAAGGAAATAATATTAACTAAGTAAACAAGAGGTTAAATCAAGCAACTTTCAAAAAATTGTGAGAAATCACAAAAACAGCTGGCTGACTGGACAGTCACTCAAGTTTCCTCTGAAGTATTCTGACATCCATCTTAGGCATACAGGCCTACCATACCTGACAGACTTATCTGTGAAGCAAAAATGTCCTTAAAGCCTTTCCTATCTTGTCTTGACAAGGCTTAGCAGTTTTCTCTTGTATATCCTGTTTGGCCACTATGGACAGTAAGCAGTCAGCAATTGAAGCAAGGACACTTTCTTACCCTGTGGCTAACTTTGCCACAAAGAAGGTAAACTCCATATGGAGTTTCTTAGATTCCCATCATCTTCTCTGAAGAAGTAGATTGGTGCTGCCAGAAACAGATATGACTCTTGTCATTAAAATAAAAAGAGCCTATTTTATTAAAATATCTTAAATGCCACATTCTTTAGATCTCTGAAGTGTTTGAAGACAACTGGTCTGTCTAAAATATATCTTTTTGACCTTGAAAATACACCTAATGTAACTATCAATTCGACTGTAATGACTCACTACTATCTTTCATTTCTTTATATCCTAATTAGTTGGTAATAATAACTTTGAAGAACTAGAAATTTACAATACATTATTTGATAAGCTGTATAGGTACAATACCTTGAACAAGAGTAGAAATACATATACAGTTACAAAATTTATCTGACCTTTGTATCAATATACACTTTTAAAAATATACAAAAATTCAATCGAATGTAAAATATTTTAAACAAGTAGTTGCTTTTTAAATTAATTTTTTACTTAAAATTTTTAACATACCTATTACTGTTCTCCCTCCTTTGCCTCTTTCTAGTCATTACCCAGCTTCCCCCCATCCTAGAGCCCCATCCATTTTTCACTGAGGATAAGTATTCCCAGGGTGAGTCAATGTAGTCTGGCATATCCAGTTTAGGTAGGACCAAGCTTCTCCCCTCAGTATCAAGGCTGAGCAAGGTGTTCCTCTGTAATAAATTGGCTCCAAGAAGCCAGATCATGCAGTAGAAATAAGTGTCATCCATATTCACAGGGCCAAACTAGTCTCTTGAAGGTTCCCAAGCTATCAGTCCAGAGTCAATGAGCTTCCAGTAGTTCAGGTCACTTGTCTCTGTGGGTTTTCTCATCATGATCTTTACCCCCTTACTCACATAATTTCTCCTGCCTCTCTTCAACTGAACTGGGAGCTTGGTCCAGTGCTTCACTGTGGATCTCCGCATCTGCATCCATCAGTTGCTGGATGAAGGTTCTATAATGATAGTTAAGGTGGTCATCAATTTGATTTACAGGGGATGGCCAGTTTAAGCACCCTCTCCACTATTGCTTGGGCTGTTAGCTGGAGACATCTTTGTAGATGCTTGGGTATTTCCCTAGCACTAGGTTATTTTCTAACCCCGCAATGGCCCACTCTATTATGGATAGTATCTATTTTATTTTATTTTGTTTTGTTTATTTGTTTGTTGTGGGAGTGCACAAATATTCCAGCTTATGGATTATTTCCATTATAACTCAAGGTCAGTGAATCTGAGCTTGTTTTCCCCTGAAAGGCTGCATAACAAAATATTTTGGCCAAAAAAAAAATGGTTACCAGGTGTCTTATGTTTTGAGAATTGAAGCAGTGTTTTCACCTGTCTGTACTTGCCTCTCCCCTTTGCTGAAGTATAAAAAGCCCATGAGAAATAAATCTGGGCTGCTACAGTATTCACTGGCAGCCTCCATGACTCTAAGTTTTCTGTCTCCATATAATTCTTTCTGTCTCTGTAATTTATAATCCATACTCACTTCTCCAGGACTGTACTAAACATCAGGGAGGAAGCCAGCAGTTTGTTTTTATTGCTTCTATTTCCATTTTAGGTCTTGAATAGTTTCCTCCACATGTTTGTTTTTTCTTGGCTTTCATGCTGTGGTTTAAAGAATTTATTGATTTTCTCTAATTTTTTGTTTGTCTTTTTCTCATTTTCTTTATGGGATTTTTTTCATTTTCTCTTTAAGGAACTCTCTCTTCATAAAATTGCTTTTAAGGTCACTTTCTTGTGGTTTGGTTGCAATTAAATGTTCAGATCTCGTTGCCATAGGATACCTGAACTCTGGTGATGTCATATTGTCCTTCCTGATATTTATTCTTATACTTTTCTTATACTGGCATTTTGGCATCTGGTTTTGTGATATATTTTAGATTTAGATGTTAGTTCCTGTGTTCGTTGGATGGGTATCTTGTTCCTTAGTTTCTGCTTTGTCTCTGGTCTTCTGATCTAAGTGACCAGGGCTTCTGGTGACTAGTGAGTCATCTTTTCTAGCAAAAAGTGAGGTTTTGTGGCCTGAAAGAACTCTGAAGTTTTGGGTCCCAAGTATCTTTATGATCTCTGGGGTTCTAGGTACTTCCTTAGTCTCTGGGATTCCTAATATGACAGGGCTTCCCATACAGCAGAAGTTTTCTGTTGAGGTTGTGGGCTAGAATATGGAGCTCAGGGAAGAGGTACCAGAAGGAGACTGTTTGGCCAACTTTAAGGAGTATTAGCTGGCTGTGAGCAGTATTTTACTTTGCATCACTAGTAATACCCTGGCCTAAAGTAAAGCCAAAGTGTTCTGCTGACATTATGGACCAAATTATGTAGCCCAAAGGAGGGAGTGCAATCTGGGACTGTTGGTGGTCTTTAGGGAGTGACAGTTGATAATGGTTGGTGTCTTACCTGAGGTTCCTAGATCCAGCCTGGCCTCAGGTAATGCAGAAGTCTTCTGCTGAAGGCATTTGCTAGAATGTGGAGCCCAAGGGAAGGGTACAGTCTAGGATTGTCTGGCAGGCTGCAAGGAGTGTTGGAATATGGTGGAGTGATGTCTTACCCGGTCTCCCTAGGACCACTCTCTCTGGCCTCAGAGAAGCTGGAGGTGTGGGCCTGGATATGGAGCCTATGGGTGGTGGGTGCTGCTGGGGGATATTGGACAGACTTTAGAAGTGTTAGCCAATAACTTGTGGTGTCTTACAATGTAGCACTTTATTTAATGTGGTGTCCTTGATCAGAAGAAACATATTCATAGTTCTACTTATTAGATTGCTTAACTAACATTTCTATCCTGATCACTTAGCTGCTTGACAAAATATTACACATAACTTTAAAGAGTAACATTTAATCTTATTTTCTTGCAGTATTAAGGATCAAGTCTAGGGCCTTAGACATGCTAAGTAAGTGTTCTACTACTGAGCTACAAGCCCATTTTTTCATTCAATTTTAAATATTCACAATTGTTTACCAATGGAATATGTTCACCTGCTGGCCACTATATAGAACATGAAACTTGGTCATATTTGGAACCACCAGCTTTATTTACTATATCATACTGACTTTTATGCTATATCTGTTTTAGATTACAACCTATTCAATGGAGATTTGCAAATCTGTGATATCAAAAATTAATACAAATTGTCCCAGTGATTTGTAAATGTCACTGACTTTTTCTTTAAAATATTGTTTTACAGTGCCTCTGTAAGTATGTTGAATGTCTTGGGACACTTTGATATGCAATTTAAGTATCAGAGCTCTGTAACGTATCCTATATATGGGAAGCTAATTCAAATAGTTATCCATTGTATGTCTATCACTTAATATAGTTATAAATATAATTTTCTACTTTCCAGACTATTGTACTGAGGAGACTGAATGGTGATATTTATTTTTTAATATTTATTTATTTTCCAACAAACCTAGTTTTCTTTCCTTCTTCTCCTGACACTCCCTCTCTGCAAATTCCCTTACCCCACAATCCACTCCTCCATTTCTATTCAGAAAAAGATAGCTGTTGCAGTAATATTAAGCACTTCCCCCTTGTGTTAAAGCTGGACAGGGCAAACCAGTATGAAGAAAAGGGTCTCAAAAGCCAGCAAAAGTGCCAATAACAGCCCCTGCTCCCACTCTTAGGAGTCCCTAAACCACATAATTGTCACACAAATACAGAAAGCCTAGGTTAGTCCACACAAGCTCCCTGGTTGTTGGTTCAGTCTTTGTGAGTTCCTATGAGCCCAGGTTAGTTAATTCTGTGGGTTTTCTTGTGATGTCCTTGGCCTCTCTGGCTTCTATAATCCTCCAGCCTTCCACAGAATTCCCCAAACTCAGCCTAATATTTGGCTGTTGCTCTACATTGTTTCCATCAGTTGCTAGATGAAGCCTCTCTGATGACAGTTGGGCTAGGCACCAATCTATGAGTATAGACAAATATAGTTAGGAATAATTACATTGACTTTTTTTCCTCTAGTAGTGTTTGTTTCTATTCTAGGTCTCTGGGCCATCCAGCCTTTGGGGCCAGGTAATCCAGGCAGTATCAGGGGGGTAAATTCATCCTCTTGACATGAGTTTTAGGCTAGACTAGTCATTGGTTGGCCACTTCCATTATTTCTGTGACACCCTTACCCCACCACATCCCACAAGCAGGACAGACTATAGGTCAAAGGTTTTGTGGCTGGGTTAGTGTGTCTATCCCTCCACTGCTAGTCATGCCTGACCACAGGATGTGGCCAGGTCAGGATATGTATCTGATATTGCTAGGTGTCTTAGCTGGGGTCATCTTTGTGGATTTCTGGGAGTTTCCATTGCACCAAGATTGTACCTGACTCTAAAGTAGCCCTTATTCTAGTTAACTCTTTCAGTACTCTGCCACCACCTGATACCCACATGATCCCTCATGTTTCCATCCATACCCATTCCAAGTCTACTCATGAAATCTCTTCAAGTTCCCCTTTCCAGAGAGATCAGAGTGTCCTCCTTGAGCCCTCTTTGTTACCTAATCCCCTCTCAATTTGTGGATTGTCACATGGTTATTTTTAGTGAGTATATGGATGGTGATATTTAAATAAGTATAAGGAGCTACATCATCCATCATTTTGAAATAATCATTGGGATTTTATTGTACATAATAGGAGTTGAAGAAAGGAGAGAAACGAATCACAAAACCTCCAGATGTTTAGTGTGCTTGGAAATACCATTTATACCTATGTGATCTGAATATATAATTTCTCCATTGTACTTTGTTAGTATTTCTTTATCTCGGCTTTATGGTTCATCACATTCAGAGGTCCTTTTCATTTTTCTATTTATTTCTGACAGTATTTCTTCAGTCTTCCACTTTCCCACCATCAAGACCAATCACCTCACCATAACTCTAAAAACCACTAAAATCTACAATCAAGTGTCCTTTTATGTTTGTTTGCTTTTGTGCTAAGTATCTCATGCAGCCAGGCTGGCTTCAACCTCACTATATATAGCGGCCTTAGTTAGGGTTCCAATTGTTGTGAAGAGACACCATGACTACTACGATTCTTACAAAGGAGAAAATTTAGTTGCAGCAGTTTTAGAGGTTTAGTCCATTGTTATGATGGTGGGGGAGCAAGGCTGCACACAGGCAGACATGGTGCTAAAGAAGGAGCTAAGAGTTCTACATCTGGATCCAGAGTCAGTAGGGAAGGGAAAACACTGGGGTTTGCTTGGGCATTTTACCTCCAGTGACACACTTCCTTTAGCAAGGCCATACCTCTTATTCATTTCAAATAGTGCCATTCCTTGGTAACCAAGCATTCAAATGTGTGAACCTATGGGAACAATTCTTATTTAAACTCTCACAAGTGCCAAAATGGCTTTGAACTCCTGATTCTCCTGCCTGGCTATACCAAGTGCTAAATTTTTAAGTAAACTAATTCTATATCTTATCTATGGTGTTTCCTATCTCCTAGCAACCCCCTATTCATTCTTCTATCATATTTTTTATCCAAGCTCAATACCTTTCTCAGTAGAATGTTTTTCTATCCTTATCCTGGCTTCTCTTACAATTATAGAAAAAAGTCAGACATTTTTTCCATGTCTGTTCTCATAGTTCTTGGCAATATGAGTATTTTCTTTTGTCTTCTATAAGAAAGGAATCATTGGAATGAATATGAAGATATACAGTATATAAATGTATATATACACACATTTTGTGGACTGATGAACACACTGGTGTCTTAAAAGGATTTGACTTTTCATTATTATGAGGATGTTTGCTAGATTGTGTGAGGCAGGTTTTCTGTGTCTTACACTACATTTTTAAATTTTTCAGAAAAGTCATCCAAAAGAGAGGAAGCTGCAGAAAATAAATGACAAACTATAATTTGCAAAGATAGAAACAATGAAAACTTACTAGAACTTAGTTTGATGAGAGTCAAACTGAATTCTAGTTTGATGAAGAGAGTGTCTTGCAGGTGAAGCTAATATCTATCACAATAGAGCTAAACACTCATGCAGAAGCAGAGAAAAGTTAAAGTACAGGATGAAAGGGCTCTTAGAGCTAGTTCTCTATAAGGAATCTGTAAATTCTCAGAGATATCTTTGTAACAGAGTCTCATGTTTTACAGATTTTTAAAGCCTAAATTGAGCATGCCAAATGCTTTGTTTCTACATTACTTGTGGATTTGTTTAAAAATAAGATTTTTACTAAATTACACAGGCTAGCCTCAAATTCCCTGTGTCAGTTTGTATGAGAATGTCTCCCATGAAGACATGTTAGAATGCACTTGGGATAGCCAGGCAGGAGAATGATCAGGGAGTGGAACTATGGAAAGGATTAAGAGGTGTGGCCTTACTGAAATAAGTGTGGCCTTGTGAGGCACACTGTGTCACCTGAGGTGGGCTTTGGGATTTCAAAAAACCCATGCCATATTCATATTCTCTCTCTCTCTCTCTCTCTCTCTCTCTCTCTCTCTCTCTCTCGATCAAGGTATAGAACTCTCAACTATTTCTTATTCAGTAACATGCCTGATATGTCTGCCACATGCTCCCCTGCTTGATGGTAATGGACTAAGCCTCTGAAAGTGTAAGCCAATCCCTAATTAAATGTTTTTTTTTTCTTATAAGAGTTACCTTGGTCACCCTACCCTGGGATCCATATCCCAATCTACAACCCCTGGCAAGAGAATCCTGCTCAATCAGAGGCCACCCAGAAGTCACCATCAGCATCTTCTCCCTTGCCTAGGACCCATATACCGATGCACAACACACAACCTGATAGATGATTCATGCTCTACTGGAAGCTACACAGGTACTAGGGACTCCAGATGCTAACCACTCTACTAAAGGTCACACTGGTATTTGAAATCCCAAGTAACTGGTACCCCAAAGATCACACTGGTACTCAGAACTCCAGATCCCATGCCAGTTCTCAGAACCCCGGAAGCACAAAGAGCATCCAAAATACCAGAGACCACGCAGGCCACCAAAACTCCAGTAGAGACTCAAGTTTTGACCCTAAGACAGTCACCAGAACAACAGGCCACTCATTCCAGAAGACAAGAGAGGAGATAGAGAGAAAGGAGGAAAACACCCAAAATATATCCGTTCAACAAAGATAAATTCAGGTATCCACATCTAAACTACCATTAACCCCAAAACCCAGATGAGTAAAAGGCAGCATAAGAACACAATCAACAACACCCAAGACAATATGGCACCACCAGAGCTCAGCTATTCCACTATAACAAGCCCTGAATATTTCAACACCGAAGAAACACAAGAAAATGATTTCTAATCCAGTCTTATGAAGATGATAGAGGCCTTTAAAGAGAACATAAGCAAATCCCTTAAAGAAACTTAGGAAAACAAAAACAAACAGGTGAAGGAAATAAATACAACTTTTCAGAGACTAAAAATGGAAATAGAAGCAATAAAGAAACCATAAACATAAGGAATCCCGGTGGTAAAAAAAATACAGATAAGTAAGCAGAAATCACAGATGCATGTATCACCAACAGAATACAAGAGATCTTGGGCATAGATGACACGATGGAAGAAATTAATACATAGGTCAAAAAATGTTAAATCTAAAAAAATTCTGACATAAAGCATCCAGGCAATCTGGATCACTATGAAAAGACCAAATGTAAAAGTAAGAGGAATGGGGAAAGAAGAAGAATCATAGCTCAAAGGGCCAGAAAATATTTTCAACAAAATCATAGAAGAAAACTATCTTAATCTAAAGGAAGAGATGCCTATAAAGGTACAAGAAGCTTACAAAACACCAAGTAAACTAGACCCCTCCAAAAAAGTTCCTAGCTACATAAAAGTTAAAACACTAAATATACAGAAAAATAGAAATATTAAAAGCTGCAAGAGAAAGTGGCAAAATGACATATAAAGGCAGACCTATTAGCATTACACATGATTTCTCAGTAGAGGCTCTAAAATTCAGAAACACCCGGGCAGATATCTTGCAGACTGTAAGAAACCACAGATGCCAGCCTAGACTACTATACTCAGCAAAACTTTCAGTAACTATAGATGGACAAAAAAAGATATTATATTTTAAAAAGTTACATTTAAATAATATATACCCACAATTCCAGCTCTACAGAAGGTTATAGAAGGAAAACTCCATCTTAAGAAGGTTAACTACATATATGAAAACACAGGAAATAATCTCATATCAGCAAAGTCAAAAGTGAGAGGACTAACCAGATGCCATAACAGGCTGCTCAGTCTTCTGTCAGAGATAAGGCCTCAATTTCATTTCCTGAGACTGGACAAGCCGTTTCTGAGGAAGCCACTAACAAAGAACAATCAATCTTCAATAACAGAGAAGAAAAGAGTATACACTAGGCCTGAGCCAGCTTCCATTTTCAGAGCTTACTAGGTCATCCAGCCTCCACAATAGCTCAAGGTAATAACCAAATAAGGACAAAGCCTAGGACTTGTCCAGGCCTGCCCCAAAATCAAATAACTGTCCCTGCCAGCCCTAATCAATTAGAATGTACTAATATGATTGACATTTGCTTAAGACAATCATATCTGAGATAAACTTATTGCCCTAAGAGCTCCCTGTTAGCTGTGCTTAAAAGGAGCCTGTGAGTTTCTCTTGGAATTGTCCCCATTTTGCCTTTGTGTAGGATGATTGGCCCTCATATGCTATAAAATGAAATGTTATTGCTGATTGCATACATGGATAATGGTCTTTTGTGGAACTCTCCAGAACCCTATCAAAAAATATGAAAAGACATCCTCTCCTCACACATATACTACCACCATCCCCAAAACAACAACAAAATGCAAAAAAATTAGCAAGAATTTGTCATTAATATCTCTCAGTATCAATGGACTCAATTCTACAATTAAAAGACACAGGCTAACAGAATGAATGTGAAAACATAATCCATCCTTCTGCTCCATATGAGAAACACATGTCAACATAAAAAACAGATGTTGTCTCAGAGTAAAAGGTTGGATAGAGTTTTCAAGCAAATGCGCAAGAAGCAAGCTAGTATAGCCATCCTAATATTTAACAAACTAGACTTCCAATCACAATTAATCAAAAGAGATGATGAAGGACATTTCATACTCACCAACGGAAAAAAATCCACCAAGATGACATCTCAATTCTCAACAACTATGCCCCAAACACAAAGCCACTCATGTTTGTAAAGAAACGCCACTAAAGCTAAAATCACACATTCATCCTCACACATTGATAGTGGGGGACTTTAATACCCCACTCTCACCAATGGACAAATCATCCAGACATAAACTAAACAAATACTGAAGCTAACAAACGTTATGAAACAAATGGATTTAACAGATACCTACAAAACATTTCTCCCAAACACAAAAGAATATACTTTCTTCTCAGCACCTCATAGAGCATTCTACAAAATCGACCACATACTTGGTCACAAAACAAGTCTCAACAGATACAAGAAAATTAAAATGACCCCCTGTACTCTATCAGACCATCATGGATGAAAGCTGGATTTGAACAGCAACAGTAAGTGTAAAACTCATGGAAACTGAGCAACTCTCTACAAAATGACTACTGTGTCAAGGAAAAATAAAGAAATTAAAGACTTCTTAGAATTCAATGAAAATGAATGTTAAATACACCCAAATTTATAGTACACAATGGAATCCTAATGAAGAAGGTTTATAGCTCTAAATGCTTTCATAAAAAACATTGGAGAGATCTCATACTAGCAACTTAACAGCACACCTGAAAGCTCTAGAACAAAAAGAAGCAAAGACACCCAAGAGGAATAGACAACAGGAAATAATCAAACTGAGGGCTGAAATGAATAAAAAGAATACAAAAAAATCAAAGTATCAAAAAATGGTTCTATGAGAAATTAACAAGAGAGACAAGCCCTCATCTAAACTAACTGAAGGCACAGAAATCATATTCAAATTAACAAAATCATAAAGAAAATAGACATTTACACAATGGAATATTACACAACTGTTAAAAACAATGACACTATGAAATTTGTAGGCAAAAGGACAGTTTTGGCTGGTTTGGGGATCCTGTTCCTCATACTCAGTTGCCTTATCCAGCCATAATTCAAAGGGGGGGATGCTTAGTCTTACTGTAACTTGATAAGGCAGGCTTTACTGATATCCATGAGGCCTGTTCTTTTCTAAGAGAAAACAGAGAAGTGGATGGAAGAGTGTCAGAGGAAAGTTTAGGGAGGGGCTGGTAAGAGAAGAGGGAGGGCAAACTAAAGTAACAATGCAAAATAAATTATAAATTAAATTAAATAATTTTAAGAAGTTTGAAGGGACACTAGCCCACTCAAGCATGTTGTTCTCCCAATTTCCCCTGCCTTGCTACAAACCACTGGATTACATTCCTAAAGCTAGCCACCATTGTCTATTCCATTATTTGGCCACTTTCTTCTCCTGAAACTGACTACCAAAGTCAAACAATCAAAAGCCCCCTTTGGTTCACCTAATATCACACCCAATTAAAATTAAATGCTTCATCCTAACAGAGGTTTTCCCCTTTACCTTTATAAATGGCCACTTGCCTATGTGTCATGTCTAACTCCTCTCTATCCTCCTCTGGGATAAATAGTCCTTCCCCTTTCTATTGTTACCTTCCTGCTCTCCCTCATCCCCATGTGTATAAATATTGGATAATTAATTTAAAGAGTCTTCAATATCAGAGGACAGATTAAGCCACAGAGACAAGCCTTGAAAGTCAGGAGTGGTGACCCACACCTTTAATTTCATCACTGGGGTGGCAGATATTTTTGTCTGTATCTCTTTGGATTCAAGGCCTAACAGCCAGGCAGTGGTAGTGCACACCTTTAATCCTAACTCTAGAAATACTGAATGAGAAAATAAGATAGCTGGGTGGAAGGAAAGATGAGTCTCAGGAGAGAGGGGAATCATCGAGACAGGCCTGAGGAACTGGCTAGGTAAGAGGTGGCTGTGGTTTGTTTCTCTTTCTGGTATTTCAGACTATTTTATTACAATATATCACAATGCCCCTATCTCCTTTACCACTGCATCCTTAGCCCATTCTGGCATGTTGCTCTCCTAAACATTACACCTGTTCTTCACTTAAAAATTACACCTTCAAGGTCATTTGATAGTTTTTCTGTTTGAGTCACCAAGCAGTCACTTTGACTCTTCTGCCCTTAATAAAGGATTTGTCTATGAAAATAAGTGTTTGGGTGTGGCTTGTGTCTAAACTAGGGTCCTGGAAGAAGCCCCGACTGGGCAGGGATCTTTTTTCAGAGTAGCCGTGGTCATAGTGTCCCTTCAGGGCAATAAAACAGTGACTAAAGCACTCATTGTCTTCCTGCTCCACCTTCTTGAGTCCTGGGATTACGAGTATATACAATGAGAATCAGCTTTAACTTTACGTTCTAGACTTCACAGTGTATCTCCAATGGCCTCTACTCACCTTGACCTACACAGATGTGGAAATTCTGGCAAATAGTCTGGCTAAAGTTATACAACAAATTTATTACAGCATATATGCTCATTTGTACTCCCACAAGTTATTTAGGTGCCCTTTTCTATCTCAAGACTATATGCTTCTAGAGAGCAGGAATGCTTCCCAGAGGACCTGAATCATAATAAGTGATCATATAAGATTGGCAAATGAGGCATAAATGAATAGAAGAACAGGAAAATATTATCTAAATCACCAGGTAATTTACTGTCAGTATTAAATATTTGATCATAAACAAGGCAGCAGGCAAAAAACCTTCTTACTTTTCTTCAAAGTAAAAAATAACATTCATTTTAATCCCTTTAGAATTAGGATAAAAATTGAAATCTCCCAAATTTTCATTACATATACATATTTTAAACTTTAAAATTATGTTTATAAAGATTATATTTTTGATAGTTTGTTATTTTTTTGAATATAAACTGAATCATCATTTTTCTTCATATATATATAACAAAAATATTCTTTTAGCAAAGTTTCAGTTAAATTTTAAAACTAAAAAGTTGATTTTCTAATGTCCAATTAACTGGTTATTTACTAATAGTCAACTAAGTATGGGTTTTTAACTGCTTATACTGGTTATTTGTTAAACTTTATTCCATTTTTAGATAACTTTTAAAAATATGTTAATATAAAAAATGGTGAAAAATATCTTCAACCGGGGTTTATTTGTTTTATCTGTCACAATGTCACTTGAAATTAATAAAAGTCCTTTGCTTTAGCATCATTTCCCTGTTTCTAGCTTCAAAGTATTACTATCATGATTATTGCAGAGTTTATTTTTGAATCATTAGTAGCTGTATTGTCAACAATATATACTTACTTGTAATCACATCCCTAACAGTTGTCAGCAGAAAAGAGTCTCCAGCCTTATATAGAACTAAATATCTTTTTAGAAAATCTTTAGGAATAGGTATTCAGATTAGACTTACATTGATCATCTTCATGGGAGCAGAATCAGCCATTACAGATAAGATAAACACAGACACACTTTTCCACTAATAGTCACTGAATATATATAGCTTTTATCTTCTGCTGTACACTTGTCTAATTACTAGGTCTCTTTGAAAGCAACAATGAGCCAGAGAGGGTAGTACATTCCTGTATTTCCATAACTGCAGAGGCTGATACAGCAGAATCACAAGTTTCAGGCCAGCCTGTGCAATATAGTGAGTTCTAAGCAAACCTTAGGTTACTAGTTAGACTTGACCTTGTTTCATAATGCAAAGAAAAAAAATAAAATAAAATAAATGATACCTCCTTTATTGCTTTACTTTTTTTAATACCTTGAAACAACTTTTACAGATGTTACATTCACATATATAAAATGCAAATTTACTCTGGAAAGACTATTACTTTGGAAAATATAGTATTATTTTTGTGTGAAATTATTTGTTTTCTTGTTTGTTTTTTCTTTCTTTTTTCCTATTTTCTTTTGAAACCAGCTTTCATTATGTACTCTGGATGACCTGGAACTCACTATGTATACCAGACTAGCCTTGAATATACAGTTTTGCCTCCTGAGTTCTGGGATTAAAAGGCTCATGCTACTATGTCTGGCTTATTTTTTTCATATTTATTAAACAGTTATATATTTATATTTAAATAAATAAGTCTTTCAAAAGGCTAGGTAAGCATTTTGATATTCTTAACAAGTAAACTGTGGCGGGATTAAGGTGTCAGCTGATAAGGTCAGAAGACACTTCCGGGACCCTGGAGGGAGTGTGGCCAAGCCCATTGATAAGTGGCTGCTGGGACAGGAGAAGCTCTCTTCCTGGTTCCTGGCTGCTGGCTGCTGGACAGACAGAATCGGAATCCATCATCCTTCCATCGCGCTTCCATCTCTCGTCCATCGCTTGGATACGCCAGTCCTTGTTCAGGTGCCACCATAAGCTGTTACTAATATTGTGAGTGTTAATTTATATTCTAATAAATATTAAGTTTGGACTGGCGCCTTGAAAGTAAAACTCCGTCTACAGTAAACTTTCTTTCTAAAAGTCTTGTTTAACTTCAAGTAATAAGAGGAGGCTAAAATTGCACAGCTGATAACTGTGTCATATATGTGTGTGAGTTTTAAGGCAGTCATTTTTATTTTCATATCTAGACAAAAACACTTAGTGTGAGGCATGTTAAATATCTCTTTAAGACCAAAAAGCTAACAAATTACAAACCCAGGACTTTAACTCAGGATTATAGCCAGTTTAAAATGAGAAATCTTTTATTGCCTTCATTATGCTGTAATACTTCACAATCTATGATTACTATACAAGAGTTTAAATATTTAGAATGAATTTCACAGAAGCATATCAATTCCTTTCCAGGTGTTTTGCATTAACCTTATGCACAGTCATCTTTTATTCATTATTTGATTCAACAAATATCAAGTGCCTAATATGTGCCAGCCACTTTTCAAAGAGCTATATAGTGGCAAGCCAAAGTCTCTATTCTTATTGACTTCTAGTAGAAAATGTAGAAACAATACAGAAACTTAAATTTATAAAATGGCATTAAGTAATTAAAAATATCGCAGTTTAGATGTGTTGAGTACTATGTGTGGTCAAATTAAAATCTACAATAAGTAGTGATGATGGAGATGCCTATCATCTATTTATCATCTTGGATAAAGACCTAAAATAATATAATACTTTTAACTGTGCTCAGCTGCTTTAAAAAGATATATTAATTGGTGTAACTAAGAAATAATCATTGAAAGACACCGTGAAAGAACAAGAATTTTGAATAATGAGGAAAATACCTTTACAACTTGTATTGTCCAGTCAGTAGACTGCCTCCAGTACTATCTTAGATTCCATTTAACAATGAAAAGTCTGACCTTCTGAGTTTAGAGATCTTTGAACCCAGTGCCTCTAACATGATAGAAACCACTATATGGCTAAGATACATTCCCTAACTCTAAAGATATTTTTAACTCTCTAATTTTAAAACTAGCTGTCCCATCCTGTCTTAAAACATGATTCCCTTTAATAAAAATTGAATTTGTTTCTACTTCTTTCCTAAATGATAACTTCTAAAGAGTTGGACACTTTATTTTCCTTTTTGTCTTTCCTTAATATTCTTATTAGTAGTACACAAAACATGTGAATTAAACATTAGACTCATTATGAGTGGGTTTAAAGGACATCAGTTAGGAAAAGAAAAAAATGTATAACCCTGCCACTGTAGAGAAAATGAGAATGAAGAAAATTCAAATGTTAATATTGTTTATTGGGAAAATGTAGCAAAGTGACCAAAATTTGTGTATCCTAAAGTCAAGATATCTTCAAGGGTTGGTATGTGAATGGAAATGATTATTAGATCTTTGGTGTTTCTCATCTGTGAAGGCATCACAATTATACATGACTTATAAATTTATTCTAAAATTGAATAGTATTGCTTCCCCCCAAAACGGAAAGTATGATGAGAATAACAATATAGACAAAAGCAAAAGAGTGTGATTTTTAATGAGAAGCCCCTTACTTGCTCCAGTCCCATAAAGAAACTGAGAATAGTAATAATATCTCATAGTTCTTTATTCTGTAGAATGGGTAAACAGAGCTTTCATATTACTTCATCAGCCAGTCACTGGATAAGGGAGTGGTATAAAACATAATGTTTCTGGACTTCTAGCTTTCTTCTAGCAATGTGTTGGAAATAGGCCATAAGTAAAAGCAATCACAAAACAACCACAACAAAAACTGAAGGTAGGCCTATGGGCAGCAGTTTTCTCAGAAATTGTAACAACCTATCTCTTACGGAAGCTCCATAAATCAAAGGATAAACAATTCAAAATATCTTCAGAAAGTTCCTGAAACTGACCAAATTCACTAGGCCCCTCCTTCCCAAGAGTAAACAATAATATAGCTAATAGTCACTTTAAGACAAGTTAAGTTATAAACAATATGATGAGACTAGACCAACTGCCTGGAAGAAGCAGAAAAAAAAAAGAGCAATGTGGAGGAGGTTTAGACCAATTGAATCACTTGGGAAGGATACTTTCTAACCTATAGAGCTTCTGACAAGCTTTTAAGTTTACTCCAGGTTCCCAGATTTGTGAGTCATCACTCAAGATGAAATGGCTTTAGTGATGCAGCTGTCACTGAGTCATTTCTGCTCCTGAAAGTAACCCATCATACATACCTGTAGCCAGAATTTTCTGCCCATCTGGCCCAAGGTCCAGACCTGCAGTCCTGTAGCCATTTAGCCTCAAATAAACACACAAAGGCTTATACCAATTACAAGCTGTTTGGCTTACGGCTCAGGCTTATTGCTTGCTAACTCTTTCAATTTAACTCAGCCCATTTTCCTTAATCTGTGTATTGCCAGGTGGCTTATGGCTTACCTGTGTCTTCTTTACATCTTTCTTCCTTGGGTGGCAGCTCCCAGTGTCCTCCCTGACTCCACCCTCCTCCTTTATCTATGGTTTGCCATAGGCCAAAACAATTTCTTTATTATTCAATGGTAATTCATAGCATACAGAAAGACATCCCACACTCTTATAATTATCCTCAAAAAAAACTCATTGGTTCATCAAATTGAACTTTGGTAATATCCATACTTTGATCTGTTGTAGGCTCCCTATCTGAGATGAACAGATAATGTGTTGCATCTTGTCACATAAGAGGGGCATGGGAACACGGGATTGGGATATAGCATCCATAGTGTTCTCCACATAACCTCTCTTATAGAAGGTTTCATTTTATTTTATTGTTGTTGTTGATGGTGGTGGTGGTGTGTGGGTGTGTCTACATGCATACACTCAGAGTTTTAAATTTTTCCCGGTTTACAAGTAGATCTAGGCTTCATTTTGAGCAAATACATTTTTTTTCAAAGGAAGGGCCATCAGTTAACACTGCCCCTTAAAGTAGAGATGAAGCCCTCAAGCATGTACAAGATCTGAACCAGCCCACAGTACCACAAGAGAGTGAACAAAGAAGGACAGTTCCTGTAATCCCTGAAACAAGCCCAGACTTGCTCCATTATGCCTAAAGATGAAAAAACTAAAACCTCAGTCAATCAAAAGGATACGAATGTAACTTTCTGCTTGTTTCATCAATTATGTTTTAGATGACCTAACTGTTCCTGAAATTGCCCTAGCCAGGAGTAAAAGAAGTATGCACTGTCCTCTCACGGTTGTTGCCATTTTGTACAGGTGAACAACCCTGCATACGCTAGTAAATACATGTTGTTTGTTCTTGAATACTATTGGAGTCTGGGCTTTTCCTTCAGTGTTTTCTTGGACCCCCTATAGTATCTGCATGTGCTTGCAGTGTCCGTGGAGGCCAGGAAAAGGCAGTGGATCTACTACAATTGGAATTACAGTTGGGAGCTGCCACGTGGGTGCTGGGAATTGAACCCAGGTCCCCTGAAAGAACAGCCAGTGCTGTTAAGCTGTCTCTCCAGCCTCTAAGATTTTTTTTTATTTTAAACTATGTATATGTGTATCTAAGGGTTTTATTATATAATTGTAGGTGCCCACAGAGGCCAGAAGAGGGCAACAGATCTAGAGCTGAAGTTACAGATAGTTGTGAGCCACCTAAATGTGTGCTGAGAAAATAAACACTGGTGCTTTTAAACAGTAGCAAGCACTTTCTGCAAAAGTACACTAAATTTTCTTAAGAAAGTTCCATGATTTTAACAATTTAATTCTAGGTTCTCAACATAGCTCTTATTGCTTCTTGTTTCTTGAGATTTCCAAGTGATTTACTATCGAGGGTGGTATAAAACATGGGACTTGAATATCCCTTTCCACAATCAATAGAATTTTAACTTCTAGGAGAATCCACTGTACCTTTTTGCCCTTGCTTCAAACAACAGTAGCATTTCCTGAATATAGCTTTGAAGGCTGCCTGCCCAGGAGTCATAGCCTAAAGTCATTGCTAGATAAGGCCACAATACTTCTGGTATATTACCACCACTCTTTCCTACTTGTGATCTTTCCAACATCTATGACTGAATAAACAGTAACTTCAGCCTCTTCCAATCAACAACACCTTACAAAAGACAGACACTTTCATGGCCCCTTCTCTAGTCCATAGTTTAAGTATCTGCCCAATACGTTTGCATAAAGTATAATTTCATTCCATCTTAATGGTTCCACAAAGAAAAAATAATAAATTGTCTTTTCCCTTTCAAATTAAAAATTTAAAAGCTCTGTCTTCTTCTCTGATACTCCTGCCATTCTATATGGAGTTGCTTCATCAATATCCCAGGATACCAAACTCTGTCACCCATGCCTTCTACTTCACAGCTGGAATCTTTCTTATAAATAGATTTTCTCATTTCTCAGAAAGTATTCCAGAACTTCTATTCACAATTTATCATTATCCATTTTTAAAAATTCATGATACTATGCAGAATTTTGCAAACATAGTCTGTTATCTGGCATAAAGTTAGAGACTTCCTACAGCAGCATTTAAGAAAGAAAGGAGCCATTCTATATTTAAAATGTGTGTGTAACTTAAAATACTACAAAAAAAGCCTTACATAAAACTTCTAGTGGAATGAAGACGCTATTATTAGAAGTAGTTATCTGTGAATAGATTGATAAATTTAGATATAATGATAGAATTTTTGTAGCATATAATAAAATGATTTTTCTCTACTGTGATAGTTTCTAACTATTTTTTTTCATTTTCAAATAGTACACAAAGCAAAAAAGTGCCTGCTAATAGAGAAATGTGATATGTAAATAAATAGCTATATTGTGTAATGTCTTAATCAAGATAAGTGGACTCGTCCATTCGTTTATTGTCTCCTTATTGTGATGTTGATTCTTTAATGTGTGTGTGTGTGTATACTGAATTTCAACAATGTGTGTATGTATATGTATACTGAATTTCAACCACATTGAGAAAACCTATTATAAACCATAATTTAAAATAAACAAAACTTAAAGCATCCAAATAAAACAGAAATGATAGATAAGTAATTATATGAAATTATAGTATGTAATATGCAAAAATAATACACAAGGGTAGGAGATGAGGTTACTAAATGATGTCAGCAGCTATCTCTGCCTTTTATTTGTTCCGTTAATCAACTACTTGATCAGGATTCAATTCAGTTCAGCCAACCAAAGCTAAGTTTTTCTGTGATTTACCTAGAATCCATCATAATCCTATATTATCTTGCTTTTCTAATTCTCTGAATTCCCTGAATACAAGATTTTTTCTGATTATCTTGGAATCAAAACATCAACTACATTATTGGTGCATAATTGATCTTAAATGAATTTCTGTTTAATGAACAAATAAATAGCTTACGAACTGAATCAAGGACAGAAGTGGAAAAAGAATTCCTTTGGCATCATCATGTAAAAATTTAAATTTAAGATACTACAAATTACACAAGCTAATAAAATTCTGAAATTTCAAGTGAAGAACTGAGGTTAGTCAGATATCGTGGAGTACTATAAACTTAGTTTTCTCATCCTAAGCCCTAGATTTTGTAGGCTAGGCAAACTCAGATCTCCATCACCAATGCTAACGTCCTGAATGGATAGAAAGCAGCTAAACTTTTCAATTCAACTCAAAGATGTGATTCGAGAACAGAGTATTTCCTATATTAAGATAATAGGCCTTTAATCACATATTGGATCTAATTCTGGTAAAGTTAGCTTTAAAATTACCATATTGAATCCCATTCTGGTAAAGTTAGCTTTAAAATTACCATATTGAATCCCATTCTGGTAAAGTTAGCTTTAAAATTACCATATTGAATCTCATTCATTTTTGTAAAGTTAGCTTTAAAAATACTATGAGAAGGTTATTATTTGCTGTCCCTGAAGTGTCATTATATAACTGTTGCCTCGGCCCTTTGTAATCAATTATAGTAAGCTTTACAATCAAGCAGCATTGCAAAGGTGTGATTTTCTTGGTTCTTTGATAGAACTTGACTTTTTTTTTTTTTTTTGCTTTAGTGCTCTTGAATCTATTTTTATGTTACTCTTGGACTTTCTAAATATTACTGGGGAATAAGAGTATTTTGCTTTTGATTTTCAGATATTCAAATATTTTCCTTATGAAATATAGTCAAAAAAATCCTGATGCATGTTTGAATTAAATCTATCAAGTATTCCCATCATAGGAGTTAGCTATACAGATAATCATTCTAGTCCTCTAAGTCCAATAAACTCTTTGCCCCAAGTTCCTCTTTACATGTTTCTAGAAAAGTGTTGGCTTGGAAGACAGCTGCTTTCTTAAAATGTTTTCTGCATGACTCTAACTGGAAAGATTAGCTTGAGAACAATAAAATAACTCTTCCTTCTTTCTTTCTTTCAAATTATCAGGATATAAGGTCCAAAATTCTGGGGGGTCAATGCTCTCAATTATAAACAAAGCATGTCTCACACTCATTCTTAAGAAATAAGTCCTCAACAAAGTATTTTGTCCCAGGATCTTGCTCCTGATAGATCAATATGGTACAATATCAAATGAAGAAGAAATTCAGCTTGCTTATTCTCTCCTCAATTTTCTTTTGGGACTCAGCCCTTCATCTTCTTCTCTGGTCTCTGTTATCTCAAGCACGATCATTTGACCCTGCTGTCCTCTCTTCCTACTAAGCTTACTTTCTGTGAGAAAACCCTCTGTGACTTCTTTCAATTTTTGTTTGCAGACGAACATCAAAATGTTCAAAAGAAACAATGGTTCAGCTCTCCTAAGAAGTTAAATTTGTCCATTCCCCCTGGTGAAAGTAACCTGCCCTGAGTATGTTCCATACTGCTGGGCCTTCATCTATATAATAGAGTTCAAAAGTATTTAAAAGCCTAAGGAAAGATCAAAAACTTGTGCTTCCCAAGTAAGAGTTATTTGGGAGAAGCTGGTGTTCACAGTGGGGTTTAAAGTGAAATTAGCACCTGTCTTTTAAGTATCTGATAAGCATTAATTGAAATGTACATTCCAGAATCTGTAAAATAGCTTTGTATTATTTTGTAAAGAAAAATATAATGATTTAAATAGAAAATGATAAATCCAGTATAAATATTCTTCATTGGATTAAGAACCAAAAAAAGGCTTTTAACATTTTTAAAAACTAAAACAAAAGAGACCTATGGCCTAAAGAAAGAAATTGTAGTCTAAAAAGATCATAGTACCTTTTCATGATAACAAAACCTCTCTAATATTCAACCAGAAATAGGTAAGACTCAGGACACATATGGCCCTTCTAACTTCATTACTTGCCTGGCTTTCCTCTCATCCTTTATAGACCTATGTGAAGAAGGATATAACTCTGCAATCTTCCCATTGATCAAATGGAATTTATCTGAGCCTTAAACTTTGCAACCAGCATCAACTAGTATAAAACAGGCACACACTCTTCTATCCTCAAATCTGGTTTAATTAACTGGTTCTACATTTCCTCAATTCTTTGCTTTTGGAAATATAGTATCATTTACTGCTCAGAGCTCTATGATTCTATCATTGTCTGAGGTCTGCCTTTTTAGTGACATAACGGTGACTGTCTAGACCTTATGAGGCACCTAACACATTTCTGATTATCTAATTCTTCCAAGATGAAATACTGGTAAGCTACAAGCTGTGTTAAACACAATCTATAGGCCTAAATTAAAGAAAGGAGCACAGCTGCCGAGTGAACAAATACTGAGCCATAGTTTTGTAGTACAATGAAAAGAAGACTATCAAAACCTGAGCACCTATTGATTTCTTGTTCTTTCAACATCCATATTCTACTGAAATTCTTATATTGGCATCATGATTATTTTATATAGCATACCATCCTATATGTGGACTATTATGTAACACAACTAAAGGGGAAGGAAAACAAATTACTTACACTGTTTCTGAGAATTAGACAACTCCAATTCTCATACAAAAGACTGTTAAATCAAGCACCAATTTGTAAAACATACTTTGTTTCTAATTCCTCTGACATTAACTAATCCAGAAAAGAAGAATTTTCATATTTTCTTTTGTAAAACACAAACTCATTTTATTTTAACTCTCCTAAGAGATTATAAAAATATTGTTGAATCATAATTTCTACATGTTAAGTTCTCTATTTTTACTTTTAAAAAAGAATAAATAGAGCCACATGTTGTGATCAGTTTTTGTTTCTAATATAAAAGTATATCCATTTCACTAATAGAAAAAGATGATTCCTTAGCTACCTTTAAAATCATTCTTTCTGAACAGAAATGTGTGTGTATGTGTGTGTTGCATGTACATGTGTTTTACATATTACTATTGGATTTTTACTTTTCTGTAATATGAGAGATCTTGTCTTTCAATTCTCTTTTTGAAAAACAGAAGTTCAATCTCTTTTCATATATCTAGACTAAGGAGGAGAGTATTAGCTAAGTTTCTGAAAAGAATTATAAGGGTACAGTGACATCTACAGGCATTATATATATTGCTAAGTAGGATATAGTCACTATATGCTGAAATCAAATGTACTCCTGGTACCCAACAAAAAGAGGTTAGATCAATTAAACTGGAGCAACTGATGTAGGAAATCTTGCTAAAATTGAAATTCATGTAATAAATGGGTTTTTGTTTCATCTTCTTCATTTATCTTCTTTTTTGTAATGGGAATAGAAGCTCAATTAGCAATTCATTTTGAAAAGCTCCATAGACATTCATATAAACTCGACAAGAATGGTTATTCAAAATTAATGGAAACAAAGATAAGGAATATGAAAATTAGACATTCAAAATATCTTTTTTTTATTTTTAAGAAGTTCTGGGGTTCTAAACCAGGATCCGCTCCACCCAAAAATGATAAAGTTATCTTACTATTTTTCATAATGATTACAGATAGAAAATGTTTGATTAATTGGGAAAAAATAAGAAACTATGAAATGGCTTTTCAAAAACTTTTGTGTTTTTTAGTAGTTAAATATAAATCAATAAAAATTGAATCTTAATTTGGTCTTAGCAATTAAACTGATAAAACATCTTTATCAGTATCTACTATATTCAAAGTTCTATACTAACATATTCAGAGGTGTAAACATACAGCTTCATCCCTCGCTCACAGCATTGTGTCATATCTTCTGTTTCCTCTTTTGTATTTCTCTTTTCCAATACTTGTTTAACATGGACACATGTATGAGTTTCCAGTGGACATTATCTAAATTATCTGATTGGAGCAATTTTCCAATAACCTGTTATAAGGATATGGTTCTGAATGTTTATCATCTGCAAAAAGTAATACAATATGTTACTTGGTGGACATTAAGAAAGGGCATAATAAACTTGCTTTTCAGAGACCCACTAAAAACTTACCTCTGTATTCACTAAACAGAAAAATATTTAAGTGCTACCATGCCAAAGAAATCTTCTGTCCCTCAGTATTAGTCACAGAAGCAAAACCAGCCACATAGACATGAAGTCTGAAAAACATAGGAGACACAGATATCTCAAAGTAAGATCCAAATCCATGCCCACCAGCTCCAACCAGAAGTCAGGACTCAAACCCAACCTGAAAATAAGAAAGACATGTGATTAAAAACAAATCTGAAATCAAAACTTTAATTTGAACCAAAATTTAGAGGCCAAAAGAGACAAACAACTATATAAATCCACACAAGATCATATTGCTAGCCCTCAAAAGGAGATATAACCAGGTATGAAAGAAAGTAGTAATGGCAGGGGACAAAGTTCTCTTGGTAGGCTGGTTGTCCAACATGCATGAAATCCTGGGTTAAATCCTTACTTACCACAGAAAGTGGGTATCATAGCACGCAGATGTAACCTTAACATTTGGAAGGAGTATGTGCAAAGATCAGGTATTCAAGATTAACCTTTGCTTGAAACATCAAGACACAAAACTTGGGTTGACAAAGTCCAACTAATGTAAAACAAACAAACAAAATCCAAAACTTAGTTATAGAGTAAAAATTATATAGTCATTGAGGGCAAAAAAGACTAAACTGAAAAAAATTAATTTTTATCACATGTTGGTTTCAGAGCTGTGCAATTTCAAATGGAAATAGCGGAGTTCAATTAAATCTTGATCATCTAGTCATGATTAAGGATTATCGCACTCAAATACTAATTAGAAATTCAGAGGCCCCACCTTTTATCATCACTGGCAGAGGCAGTTCTTGATGCCAACTCTTAATTTTTCTAGGGATTATTTAAACTAATTTAATATGGCTCAAAAGTAGAAAAACATGGTCTTTGAATGCTGAGACATTTTACTGACTGGTACCCTAAAACTCAACAGTAATTTATTTGAAGTTAATCAAAGTGCACTGGACAATATATATAGCAACATAGTAATTGCAATGGAAAAATCAGTGCAAATATAAAGAAATTTTGTCATATTAGCTCTGGTTATAGTACATGACTTCAATCAGAGAACTCAAAAGGTAAAGGCATGAAGAACTCTATGAGTATGAGGCCAACCTGGTCTATAGAGTGAGATATGGGACCATGAGGGCTATGTAGAAAGATTCTGACTCAAAGAATAGACTAGAGAAATGGAAATAGAGAGAGGAGAAAGAGAGAGGGAGAGGGAGAGAGAGAGAAATGTTGTCATAAAAAATCACTTCTTATGTCAAATAGAAAGCCCATCCTTCAAAAAACAAATAGTTTTAATTTCTAATTTCTGATCTCACAAGAACAAAACCTGAACAAACTAAACATCAACAGTTCTTAGATCCATAAAACAACAGGAGTCACAGGGCAAAGTGCTATTCCCCCAAGATGTTGAGACAGACAGGCATATGCAAAGCATTACAGCCTTTTGACATTAGAAGCTCACAGCAGGAGCCAGAATTGGCTACTACACTTTAAAGTGTAGTTGATTAATTGTTAAGAACTAATTGTTGGAATTTCAGTGTAGACTAACAAGAATTTTAAAAGTCTAAAGGGCATCTATTCCTAATGAGTTACCCATGATTTTCTGAGTTTTACTCTAAAGAGTTCCATGAAGTTCACATGGGAAAAATTGAGAAATATCTCCTACTTCAGAAAGAATAAGGATGAAACAGTAACAGGACCCTCTGTTCTCCCCAGACAGCCTTGTTCTCTAGGAAATTATTTTATTAGCATCTAACTACAATTTTATACAATTTTACAAAACCTAACTTTAGTGTGGAAAAGGCAATAGAGAATTCTGGTTCTCTCTAGTTTTCCATAAGAGGAAAAGTGAACTAAAAGATTAAGAGTTAATCTGGGAATTTTAGAATGTTTCCCTCATCCTGCTGTTCACTCTATTAATAGCATTCATGTGAAATAACACTGCATTACAGCTAAAAGAACTGGGTGTTTCAGAGCAGATTTATTAAGTAGCTATGATATATCCAAAAATAATGGAAGAGCAACAACAAACAAACAAATAACCAAAGGCACTAGAGGAAATGGTTGCCTCTGACATTGTATTTACAGTAAGCAGCAAACATCATTGACTGTCCAGATGATCCTAAAAGTTTTACCTATCTCAAGTCCTACTACTGATGCATTACTTTGGTTTGAAACCAAAAAAAAAAAAAATGCAAGATTGAGGAAAAGACAAAATAGCAGTCGGGGGGGGGGGGAGGGGGCGGGGAGCATCAGAGCTAGGCTCATAGATCACAGAAATTTACACTGGCCAAACTAGGATAACTTTTATCAGTATGCTACAACTTTTAATGGGCAAAGTGGAAAACATATACGAATAAATGGGCAAGGTAAGGAGAAAGACAAAATATCTGGGAAACAATGAAGGACATATGAGAAATAAAAATGGTACAACTGAAATAAAAAATATTTTGTAGGGACTTATCAATGAACCGCACATGGCAAAAGAAATAATGGTCAACAGGAAGCTCAGTAGTTTGAACAGTATTTTTTCATGTGACTCAGAGATGCCTCTGCTGGTTTCTGCTTCTTCCAGGCAGCTGCTCTGGATTCAAATTCTTTGCAGCTTAGCTTGTTTGAGAGGTATTCTAGACAATCTTTACTGTTTATATAATCTTGAGGAGAGAGGGACCTAGTGAATCTTGCCAGTTTCAGGGACTTAAAGCTATCTATAGTTGTTTACTTTCTGTGTTAAAGAATTTCCCTGCAAGATAGAATGTTTCAATCTCAGACGAAACTACTACAGAACACTCCACCCTTTCCTCTGGGTATCACTTTTTTTTTTAGGTTTGGCTTTTTCAAGACATGGTTTCTCTGCATAACTTCCCTACGGCTGTTCTGGAACTTGCTCTGTAGACCAGGCTGGCCTCAACACACAGAGATTAAAGGCATGGCATTAGTACGCCCAGCCAGGTAGGCTGGGTATCAAATTCTTTCTAAGCCCTCTTCCAAAATTATCCTTGAGCACTGGAGGAGGTGATTATAGATCTTCACCTGTGAATAAGAATGAGGCCACAGTGCCACAGATACAGTTACTTGTTGCAAGAAACTTTACCAGCGGTTATGAGTTAAAGCTGTTAACAATGGTGGTCTATGAATGTAAATACCCATGTTTAGTAGGAGGCGGATTGACAAGCACATCCATCTAGTAAAACCATAAAAGTTGTTTCTACAATGGGGTCTTTTAAGCCATAGGTTTTTGTCCTGGCCTACAGTATCAGATGTGAAGTGTCTCTCATAGAGCTGGCCTTACATTCAATCAGAAAGCTACTGTTCTTACCTATGACAGTAAAGTCAGTATGATATAAGTACTCACACCTTACCTGGCATGCCAATATTTTAACATGCAGGATCCATAGCTAAGCAAAAATGTTGAGGACAGTTCTCTTTTTTAAAATTTTATTTTACTTTCATTAAAAAAGTTATACTGTTGTAGTGGGTTCGTGGGTCCCATGCCCTAGAGGTCCCGGACCCACAGATCTGTCGCCCGGACTGCTTATCCGCCCACCGCCGCTCGGGTTCCCAGAAATGACTCAGACGCTTCTATTTATTTTAGGCTGTTTGGCCTATGGCTCAGGCACATTGCTAGCTAGCTCTTACATCTTAAATCAACCCATTTCTATTAATCCGTGGCCCACGTGGGCCCAGCCCGTAGCTCACCCGTGTTCTTTACATGTCGTCTCTTGGGCGGCTTCTGCGTGGTCTGCCTGACTCCACCCTGCTTCTCTCACCTAAGCTCTGATTCTCCTCCCACTTCCTCTATGGTACCTGCCATGGCCCAAACCAGCTCCTTTATTTAAAGATACAGCACACACAAATGCATTCCCACATTATACCCATTAATGTATCCCCCTGCTCCTCCTCCCTTCCCTCCTCCCAATCCCTCCCAGCCAGCTCTCAGCCTCCTCCCTCCCCATCCACTCATCCCCTCCCCCAAAAGGGCAAGAAGTCCCAAGGTGGGCCAGCCCAGCAGGACACATCCACTCCAGGCACAGAGGACAGTTCTCGCCCAGCAGTGCATATGTCCCTTCTGACACTATGAAAGCCAGCCAGTAAGTTCAGTAATAGCTTAATTTTTCTGTGTCGTACAAAGCACAGGGTCTTACTGTCTAGTACTGGCAAACAACCAACAGAAGTAGTAATAGTCTGCATGGTTTGTGGATCCTCATAATCTACCATGGCCAAGTATGAGGAGGAAACCAACACTTATCACTGGGATTTTCATTCAATAATTTTGAGGGGTGTTGAAACCAGGTTTCTCTGTATAGCCTTGGATGTCCTGGAACTTACTCTAGAGAGATGAGGCTGGCCTCAAATTGATGAAGGCATATGCCTGCCTGTCCCTCCCAAGTGCTAAATTAAAGGCATGCCCCACCCTTGTTGACTTCATTCAATTTTTATGGTCTCTGCGAATATTCTTTTTTACCCATGTAGAATATATTTTTAGTTTGTTTCTTTTTCAATTAACCCAATGACAGTAGAGTTGGAAGGAAGGTGGAAACGTTACATCTTTTGTCTCTGCAAAGGATGCTTTCCAAATCTGAAAAACACTCATTATGCCATTAACATAACAAAATCTTCTCTAAAGGATGAGCAGGACAAGACAACATCCTGAGACACCATGCTATAACAAATAAAAGAGTTACAAAGATAACTTTGGTTAAGCACTCTCAGTGTCTCTTGTCATATGATCTGTAAAGTGTCAGGTGATACTAGAAGTTCACAATTAGGAAGATACTAAATTGTAAACAAGGTTAATATAGAATGAAAAGGTTCCATCTCTTTCTATCAATTGCTCTCTGCACAGATTGGATATAAAACATGGATAGAAGGTGTGGTGGTTTGAATAAGAATGTCCCCTTTCAGGCTCATATATTTTAAAGCTTAGACATCAGGGAGCAAAACTGTTTGAGAAAGATTAGGAGGTGTGGCCTTATTAGAGAAAGTGTGTTACTGGAGGTGAGCTTTGAGGTTTCAAAAGACCAAGCCAAGGCCACTATTTCTCTCTCTCTCTCTCTCTCTCTCTCTCTCTCTCTCTCTCTCTCTCTCTGCCTGTGGATCCAGATATAGACCTCATTTACTTCTCTAGTACCATGGATATGGTCATGCTTTCCACTATGATGATAATGGGCTGAAATTGTAAGTTCCTAAGTAAATGCTTTCTAATAGTTGTCATGGCCATGGTGTCTCTTCGCAGAAATATAACAGTTACTAAGACAGGAGGCACTAACTTAGTTTGCTCTCCATAATACTTAGTCATTCTCTCTGAGCCATTATATTTCTGTATCCTTGAATTCTTCCATGGAGTCTCCCTACATTTCTCCATGTTTGATTAACTCAGTGGGCCTGAATTAATCTGCCCAGACCTACTCAGGGCCAAAGACAATCATGACTCTGCTCTCCCTTGCTATATATTTCCCAGCTCTCTGGGATGACACTGTGGTTGTAGTTGTACCTGTTAGTGCTGCCACTCAACCTGGCTATTGGCTGTTATAGCAGAGCCTTTAGCGCAAGGGAAATGTACCTTTTTTAACCTAGAAGTAAATTACTCATCTCTGGGACAGACTTGATTTTGTTCACTTGTTTGTTTCATTACAGATGTCTTCAGTGAACAGTTACTTGGGCTTTAAAGCCTTCTATAAGCTCCTTAGCACATAATTTGGCTTTCTATACTTTTTTCCCTTAGAAAATGTTTCTTGCTCAACATACATCTTAATATGTTTGTCTTTAAAGAGCCCAGACAAACCTCTGCCTCTGCTTTTCCATTTTCTTCTCTCCTCTAGGTTGCTCTCTCACTTTTGCAACTGTCTTTGCATGCTGGTCTAAGTCATGGAGATCTGCCAAAGTCTTTCCTATGTTTTATAGATTTTGTCCCACCAAGTGCTCAGTGATGTTGTTAGAACTCCATACCAGCTGTGAGATCCTTGCTGAATCAACCTATTATTGAGCACCTCTGGGAACACGTTCTGTGTTCTGTGAGCTGGGCCTCAAACACAGCTTCTCTTATTCCTGGTTTCCTCAAGAGTATCTATCCCTCCTCTATGGTTTTCCATTCCTGGGGAATTTATGGGGACATCGGATGAAGATAATGACTGATCCCATCCACTCTCACATCCCATAGCCTCACAAGCCAGGCTATAACAAACTTTCATTACTTTTTAAAAAGTATTCTCCAATTCTAGCAGATCAAGTGCAGAGTATTTTCTGATTACCATAGTTTCTTGCATGGGACCATTGTTAAATCCTCCATCTGTTTGCTGTCTCACAAATTTTCCTTCTATTTCTACTAAAATTCAGACCCACATGATAGCACCTATGGCTTTGGCCACATTTATCTTATCCTTTTATTTAATTTACTTGCTAGATCAAAGACTCAAATGGAGAATGCCAACTGCATCTCTCTTTCTTGTTACAATTGCTCCTTTAAAGAAATAGTTTACTGTTTGGCCTTCATCTCAGCCTCAGAATGCATTTCTAACTATACACAACATTGGCCAGATAACCCCCAATACACACACACACACACACACACACACACACACACACACACACACACACACACACACACACACTGCTTGCTGACAATCCCAAGGTTTGTGCACTAATATCAAAAACTACAAGATTTCTTCTAAACCTTTTACTGCTTTCAGGACATGTTCATATTCCCATGGTGAACCCCACTCAGCAAATATGCATGCCACCCCATGCCATAAACAAAGACTGCTATCCTGGGATTCATCCCAGAGAGACTCCTAATCCTGATGTCTCAGCCTTAGTTACATGGTTTATTATGCATAAAAATAACTATGCAACTACTCCACAAAGACACACTAACACCATACTGGAAAGCACAACTTATTAGAACATCCCCCACAAACGTTTCCCTTCTCAGCCTACTCATCCTCAGTTGCATACCTTGCTATCAATAGCCAGGATCATGTACTCCTTTCTCCTCCACACATCTTTGGTTCTGTCATGTTTCTATTTGGGTGTCAATTCTATTGTATGACAAGAATTTTTCTGGGGAGACACAACACATATCTACTAGCTCTAGATAAGAAGTCTATAGCAGAAAAAAGTATAGATATTACCAAAGTTAAACTTGGGAAACCAATGAGTTTTATTGGAGTTACAGGAATATAGGGGAAGAGTTACTTATAGGAGCAGAAAAGATTCAAAGACAACTGCATCACCAAAGCCCACCCCTGCATGGTTGACAACTTACAAAAGCTGGGAACCTAGAGCACAGTTCACAGCCTATAGCTCAACAGGTTGGAGAGTACCTTTTCCAAGTGCCTCAGGTCATCTAAACCTATTCCTGGTAGACAAGTTGGTTTCTGCTTCTTTCAGGCAGCTTGTCTCCTCTTAGAATCCTCTTTGCAGTTTGGCTTGTCTGAAGGCCAATGCCAGATCTCTTTGTTGCTTCCTCTGGGAGGGAGAGGGTTCCTAGTGAATCTGGTCAGTTTCAGGGATTCCTGAAGCTGTTTTGGGTTATTTACTTTCTGGTTTAAGGAGCTTCCTTGGGCTATGGAATGTTTCACTCTTGGAAGAAACTGTTATGTAACAAGAATGGAAGTAAGAATTGGAATACCCGAATGTATTTGTCCTATCCATGAAGCAACAGTAGGTGTTATTAGAAAGTATCATCGGATTCATTTTAAATGCATATTGCAAACTTTGTGAAATCCACTGAAGATTTTCAATGGAAAATTGATATTTTAGGATAGGAGAGAAAATGATGTCATATAAGATGCTTAATAAAAAACAATAAAAGTGGCAGAATGCAAAATATATACCTATAATTCCAGCACTTGGAAAGTGGAAGCAACAGGTTCAGGAATTCAAAATTATCTTCTACTACATAATGAATTAAAGGGTAGTTGGGCAGCATGAGACCTCATTTAAAAAGAAAAACAGCAATAAATGCTTAGCAATCTCATAAACTAAAAGATAACAAATAGAAACCAGTTAAATGATATATACATTCATAAAACTATATTAAAATCATTTCATGTGCTATAGTTTAAATATATTAATTGAAAGGTAGATGATATATGTAAGTGTGTAACAAAATAAAACTCAGCTAGTTGTTTTTTAAACAAGACTCATTTTAAGTAAAAAGACAATGATTTTTTTGTAAAGGATAAAGGTGTGGACAGATGGCAGAGTTTATGACCTTTTATTGCTCTGACAGAGGACCTGGATTCAAGGTGGTTCCCAACCATGTTTAATTCCAGTTCCAGAGGCTCCAATGCCTTCTTCTGTTATTCTTGGGAACAAAGCATATATGTGGTGCACATACATACCTGTGGAATATATAGGCCCTAAAGGGTTCAAAGGGCCCTGAGACCAGGCTGGCCTCAGCCAGTACAAACTGGTGATAACTTTAAGACGTGTGCTCCTAGCACTTCCTCATAAGCCAATCTGGGGTCTACCTTGGGCCTTGACAACAAGGGCAGAGTCCTGATACAAGATGACATAGACCAGTGAGAGACCACCATGCCACAGCTGCAGATAGGAGCAAATCAAAGTTCTTACCCTGGAGGAGAGTCTTAGAGAAGGATATTTAATGCTTTCCCCTCCCTCAATATTGTTTTGCTTGTTTAAATAAGTCTCCATGGACTGTGATGCTATTTTCCATGCCTTCTTACTCCCTACCCCAAGAGGAACTAGCAGGGCCCTGAATGTAGAGCTAAATAAGTTATATCTCAACACATACTCACAGGGTAAACACTCACAAATAAAATAAAATGAATCTATTTAATTAAACATGTTTTTTTTTTTAAATTGGAGAGTGATGAAATAAGAGTGTTAATTTTAGGTTTAACATTCTTCATAAAAAGACATTTATCAAAGAAATGTATTCAAGGGTTTAGCAGGTGAAGGTAGCTTGTGCTATGCTTGACAGTCTAAGTTAAATTCATGGAATCCACATAGAAAGAACTGACTCTTCTAAGTTTTCTTCTTCTGACTATCACATGGCACATCTCATCCACTGGAGAACAAATGTAAAAAAAAAATGAATAAAAAATCTATTACATATTGATAAATTGATAATATTCAAATGAGATCTGATAGCAGACAGTCAAATATATTGGTCAAAAATGGTCAGTTACTAGAAAAAATAAATACAGTACTGTAATTGAGAATTTTAATACCTTCTATCTGGAGATGAGTTTCCTAAGATAACAAATGAGTGTGGATATATTTGAATTTAATTAGACAACCAACATGATCTAATTGATATTTATAGAATAATTAATCAAAGAAGAGAATAATGCACATTTTCTCAAACTCAGGTGGAATGCTCACCTTTGCCTGTATATCTTAAGAGACACTATGACCATAGTAACTCTTTTAAAGGAACTTGGCGTACAGATTTAGAGGTTCAGTCCATTATTACCACGGTGGTGCACAGGCAGACATGGTACTTGAGAAGGAGCCAATAGTTCTACATGTGTATCAGATGGAAACAGGAAGAGAGAGACACTATGACTGGTTTGAACATTTGAAATTCCACAGCCCACTGATGCTGACACACTTCCACCAACAAGACCACTAATCTACCCCAGCAAGGCCACACCTCCCAATCCTTGTAATGTGGAGCCACTCCCTGATAACTAAGCATTCAAATACAGGAGCCTATGGAAGTTATTTCTATTCAAGCCACCTCAAGTTCAAGGGACATTCAGTTTCCTAAAACATACGTTAGTAAATTTACAAGAATGTTCTCAGACCACAGTAGAATTAAAATCCAAGTCAACAATGAAAAGATAATTTAGACATCTCAAAATATTTAGATATTGAAACACATCTAAATAATCTAAATAATACATATGTTAAGAAAGAAATAACAAAATAAAACATTAAAATATTTTATTTAAATAAAAATAAAACCTATGAATAAAATTTTGTAGTATGCAAGAAAGAAAAGGGTACTAGATAGATATAAAAAATGATCTAAAATCAATTATACTTTCAGCTTAAGAAAATTTTAAAAATTATTAAATCAAATTCAAAGTAAATAGAAAATAATTAACAATAAAAAACAGTGCAGAGATTAAATTAAATTAAAACAGAAAAAGCAACACGAAAATCAATGAAAGTAAAAGTTGGTACATTGACAAAAAATCAATAAAACTTACAAACATCTAACCAAACTTATCGTGAAAAAAAGGAGAGAAAGGACAAATAACAAAAAATGTTTAATTATTCTTTTTAACATTAAAAGTATAATAAAATATTTTACAATCTCTATATCCACAAACCTGATAACTTAAATGAATAATGCTTATAACTCATGTCAACAGAAATGTATAATCTGAATCGGCTTATTTCTATTAAAGAGACTAAATCAATGGTTAATACCTTTCTAGCATCAAGCACTTGTTCATTAATATTTTCCCTGGAAATTTTACAAAATATAAAAGGAATAATGTCATTATTTTTATGATCTGTTTCCCCAAAATCTAGCATGGTTGAAGCCTACTTACTAATTCTTTGGGGTCAATATCATCTCAAAAACAATACCAAGCAGACATCAGAAAAGAAAAAATTGCTAAGTTGTGTCTCACTTGAACACAGATGTAAAATCCCTTAATAAAATAATGACCAAAAATTAAGCAATGCAATCTAACCAGATTTATTCCAAGTTTTGGAAATTATTTCAGCATTCAAAAAGTCAGTCAGTATATCCCTTACCATCAGTAGACAAAGAGTAAAAAAAAAAAAATTGAGAGAGATGATAAAAAAACACATGAGTCTTAGAGGAGTGAAACTGTCCTCTATGTTATAGACATGTGTCATAATGCACTTAGAAGTTCTCCCTAAATCTATGCAACACAAAAATCTTCCCTCAAGTGGGCCTATTGCTATAAGCCTGGAATTTTAGCTACTTACACAGCTGAAACAACATCTCAAGCTCCAGAACAATTCTGTGAGATTATGTATCACAATTAAAAATAGCAAAAGAGCTGTGGTTATAACTTAGTGGTAAGGTTCTTCCCTAGCATTCTGAGGCCATGGATTCAAATTTCAGTCCATCTTTCCATGTCTTCTTATGTGAATTTTGAATTTTCTTTAATAACAATCTTATTATTGGACAATATTGTCATAAACCAAAACAAGGTGTTATAGAGGAGACTTTTTGGATGGAAGAGGATATGTAAAATGTATATGTTCTGTAAATCTATTGCAAAACTAAATGTATCTCAGAAAGTTTATCTGTAAAAAAAAAAAAAAGTAAGTAAAAGTTAACACATTGGGAACCTCCACCCTCACACACATACAAATTACTTTTTATGGGTCCTAGAGAGATACCTCAGAAATGAAGGACACTGGCCTCTTTTTCAGAGGGCCCATGCTTGGTTTACAGCATCCACATCATGGCTGACAACCATACAATGACCTCTTCTGGCCTGTATGGTCACTGCAAGCCCATGGTACACAGATACACAGGCAAAATATTCACATGCAAAACAAAATAAAATCTCAAAAATGGATTTCTTTAACTCTAAGTCAGTATCAAGGATCTTGTAGACAACTCTTATCTTTCTCTGTAACTAGGAAAGCAAAATTGACATTTGATCTCGACATGTTCCTTGTCTACTACCCTTTTCAAGATCAAATGCTATATAACCTCATCAAAAAGTTTCTTAATCGTCCAAACATGGAATAACATTATGCTCCATTTATTTTTATATTTATTTGAAATGTATATTTAATATTTATAGTATTATCTATTTTTATTTTGCTAGTAGTTCATAAATTTCTTAGTGGTAGGATTTGAATATTTTTATATTGAACTTGTATATATCTGGATGAAAGCCTGAATGAAGAGGAAACAAAAGCTTTACTACATGTCCTCCACATTCTAGTCAAATAAGCTTCTCTAGACATGTGGCAGGCCAAACAATTATCAAGGATGTATCAACACATTCTTTTACTTTATGTTGTATCTGTCAAAATGAATATGATATCATTGTTTATTGGAAAGATTTAAAAGTATATTTATACCAATCAGCTAAGGGTTCTCTATTTCAATTCAAACAGAAACTTTAAAAGTACAGCTCTTTTTGATGTTTCAAGCTTTCAACACTAAGTGATATCTGCTTTTAGTTATACTATCTCAGTCATAATTTCTAGCCCTTTAATGTGAGATAAAAATCATAAAAGGCAAAGCACTATCATGCAAAGCATCACTTGATACTGAGCACAAAGGAAGGAACGAGAGAGAGAGAGAGAGAGAGAGAGAGAGAGAGAGAGAGAGAGGAAGGGAGAGAGAGAGAGAGAGCTTCCAGATCAACTATCTAAGAATACAAGGAATGAAAGATACATAGGAAAAAAGGTCAAGACTCCTGCAGGCAGAGGGCAGCTACACAGAATAACAGCATTTCTGCAGTCTTGTCAATTTTCTTGCTCTCAGTATCAAGGTTTGTACTTGCCTCAGCAAATGTCTCATGTGTGTTGGGACTGTCTCATCATGAGCTGCAAGACATGATGAAAGTGTGCAGCAACTTAGGAGGCCAAAAGAAAACTTCAAGGAGGTTTTTGTTAAACTTTGAGGGATTTTTGTCTACTAAGTTAGCGGCAGTGGCAGTTGTTAGAACAGAAGTAGGATTGCCACAATAGCAGAAGATACAGCATCAGGAAGGATGGGGAATGCAGTGGCAACAGTAGTTGCTGCAAAAGTAGAGGGGACCACAGCCTGTGGTGGTGAAATTCTGGGATATTTTACTACCTATCAAAGCATTCCAGCAGTGGCTGTATCTGACACTCAGTATCTCAGTAGCATGCTCTTTATCTGGATCTCCATTCTGTATCTTCATCCCACTCTGAAGGTCAGAGGTGGTAGAGGCTTTACATAGGGTCACCTGTGCCTAATATATAGAAATATAGAAAACAATCCTTTATGGGAAATGATACCTCTCCTAGATTGTCTCAAATTAGTGTATGTAATTTACCCATATACTAATAGCATTTCATGAGTGTGATTTCATTAATTAAAACATGTCATGAATTACTGAAACTAAATATGTCATTAGGTTTATCAAGAGCTTTCAATTTCTATTTATTCTTTGAATTCATATATATTTGCTCAATGCATCTCTAATCCATAGCCACCCCTACTTTCCTTCTAAAACATGTTTTATGTGAGACTTCATTTCTTTTTAAAATATATAACCTAAAGTCCAATTATTATTCCCCACATGGATATGGTTGTGAGGCAATCCACTGGAGCTTGGTTGACTTCCACTCCCAGAATCCATCAACTACCAATAGCACACCATATAGGTGTAGGGACTCATGACTTCAACTACCATGCTATCCCCAGCTTTTTGAAGGCAGTAATAGGTAATCCAAGTAATCCGACCCACTATGATTTAACATTCACTTAATAAAGATGGTGAATAATTAAGACAGAAGGAAATGGGAAAAAATCAAAGAAAAGAAAAATTTGTATAGATCAATATAATTCAATAGAGTTTTCTGTATTGACAGTCATTTGCTGCATATATGACATACATATAAACATAAAATACTTAAAATGAGCAGAATACAATTTAATGGGAAAAAATTTATTTAAATTTTTTTTTTATGTTACAATAAGATTTCCTGGCCCTGGGCTGCCAGAGGTCCAGACCCACAGACCTTGCAGTCCCAGACCCCTTAGCCATCCGCTGCTGCTCAGGGCCAAGAAATGACTCAGATGCTTATATTAAGTTCTTGCTGTTTGGCCTGTGGCTTAGACACATTGCTAGCTAGCTCCTTCATTTTAACCCATTTCCATTAATCTGTCTGCCACGCGGCCCATGGCTAACCTATGTTCTTTACATGTTTCTTCTTGGGCGGCTAGGTCAATCGGTCACTGACTCTGCTCCTCCTTTCCTACCTATGCTCTGACTCCCCACCTACTTCTTCTATGGTGCCTGTCATGGGCCAAAACAACTCCTTTACTTAAATATTGACATTCACAGCATATAGAAAGACATTCTCATATCATTTTTATTCATTGAGAATTTCATACAGTGTATTTTGATCATATTAACACCCTACTCCTTTCAAATCCACCTCTACTTCCCCCATGACCACTTTGTGTTCTCTTATTTTTCTTTCATTAACCTATCAAATCTAATTTATGATGCCTATATATTGATGATGGTAAATCTATCAGGAAGTTTACATTTAAGGGTGATAGGTAAAAGAAAACATATACGCACACATGTACCACTTTGTTACACTCTCAAGGAAAACCTTCAGCTAAAAAAAAAAAAAAAAGCTATAGTTCTATACCTTAGCTATAGAAAATAGATCAGAAAGAGAGGCATGAGTTGTACTCATAAGTGGATTTTAGACAAAAAGCAAAGAATACCCAAGCTGCAAACAACAACCCCTGAACAGCTAAGGATCAGAAGGAACCTAAGAGGGGCATCCAGAGATTCCCCTAAGAAGAGAAAATAGAGAAGATCTCCTTAGCAAATTGGGGTCATAACATGTTTCAACAAAGAAGAGTTGGGAACAAATCTTGAAAAAAGGAGATGGTCAAGTGAGAGTATCAACAAAAAGAGATGGGTATCTTGATAGATGAAGCAAATGTGGGTTTGGAAACAGACTGGGTGCTAGAGAAACATCCAAGAACTCACAGGATATCCCTGGCTATGTCTCCAACCAATAGTGGAAGGGGGTGAATAAACAGGACTAAATGAATAACCATCCTAAATGTCTTCACAGAACCTACATCCAACAAAGAATAGAGGTAGAGGCAGAGATCCATGACTGAGCACTCAGCCAAGCTCCTGTCCAGCTGTAAACAGGGGAGGAGAGTCTGTATGAGCAAGGGGATAGGGGTTATAAGAAAAATTCCCACAGTGTATGGCTGGCTTAAGCTCTGGGGAGCTCACTGAGTCAAGAACAGCCACTGGAGATCCATCAGGAAAAGGAGCTAGGCCCTCCAAGGGTAGGAAACTGTCGGAGCCATTTCCTGCAGAAGAACACCTAACCCAGTCTTGACTTTGAGATGAGGATATCAGACATGCCTGGAGTGGATGTGCCATGCTGAGCTGTCCCACCTTAGCACTTCTTGCCCTTTTGGGGGAGGGGATGGGGAGGGGCAAGGCTGAAGGCTGACTGGGAGGGGTTGGGAGGAGGGAAAGGAGGAGGAGCAGGGGATACATGAATAAAAAGACATTTTTAATAAAAGAATACTAAAATGAAGAAAAAAGTGACAAAAATGAAAATCGCAAAATCATAATGCTTATTAACAAAGAAAATGTAGAGGAAAAATCTATATTTAATAGCTTGAAAAATTATAGTTTATGGAGAACATTTACCTCACACCCTCACAAAGTGAAATTGCTGAACTTAAAGCACATGATCAAAGAACCAGACACCTGTTGCATGAATCTGGCCTCTAACATGATTAGTTATGGATCTTGAATAACATAATTGGCTTCCAAATATCTTTTTCTGACTACTTATGTATTATATATGCATTAATTTTTTTCTTAAAAATATTTGAGAACTAGAGATATGGCTGTTACAATGTAGTAGTTTCTTGGTCCCGGGCAGCCAGAGGCCCAGACTCACAGACCCTGCAGCCCCAGACCTCTTAGCCGCCCGCCGCTGTTCAGGCCCCCAGAAATGACTCAGACACTTATACTAACTTCATGCTGTTTGGCTATGGCTCAGGCACATTGCTAGCTAGCTCTTACATCTTAAATCAACCCATTTCTATTAATCTGTCTGTCACATGGCCCGTGGCTCACCTGTGTTCCTCCTTACATGTTGCTCCTTTTGGCTTCTGGCTTCTTCTGTCTCTGACTCTGCCCTGCTTCTCCTACCTATTCTGATTCCTCCTCCTACTTTTCCTATGGGGCCTGTCATGGGCCAAAACAGCTCCTTTATTTAAAGATTGCTATTCACAGCAAACAGAAAGACATTCCCACATGATATGGCTTCACAGCTAAGTGTGTTTCTGTTTTTGCAGAGGATCTACATTTGGTTCTCAGCACCAACAGGCAGCACGCTCTATATCAATGTCTCATTTGGCCTTTGTATGTACCAGGCACACGTACAGGCAAAAACACATACAAATAAAATAAATGATAAAATATCTTTTTAAATCGCTATTTTATTTTTGTTTGTAAAGAATTAGTTTATCTCTTATATAGAAAGAATACTTGTCCTGATAGGCTTTTAATTATTAAGACACTAAGTTCTAGAAATAACAATAACCTATGACAGTATACAGTCCCAAAACACTATATGAGGATTTCTATTCAAAATTTGAAAACTCAATAAAAAATGTCAATGTTAAAATTATTTAATTCTGGATGTGAAAACTGGCAGCATTAACCCCCCACTTTGTTTTGGGTAGGATAAATAAGTCTACCAGGGACAGGAAAATGACCCTGTAGAAACTTGTTGCTAAGCCTGGTGAGTTAAATTTGACCTCATGAACTCACATGGTAGAAAGCGAGAACTCCCTGAAGCCATTCCCTGATTTCTACACGGGCATCATTATATTTTTTTTATATAATAAAGTACTAAGAAACTCACTTTGGACCTCTCCCTATATTCTAATGTCTCTCACTTCAATATTTCTAAAAAAAAATTCAAAATTTCCACAGAAGTACATGTATTTGTATAAGAGCCATCTTATACATCAGGGTTGTTTATTATGCACGTGTGACTCTTTTTACCTCCATACATGTGCCTCAGTGTGAACTCACAAAAAATACATATATAAAGTATAAAAGTGAGAAATAGAGAAATCTATAGAAATGCTACCATCAGGATAAATAGTCTTCTCCAGGGATGAGCACACTAATGGTTTAGACAATACCAAATAGTAAGCCCTGAAATCTTACATACATACAAGTTACTTTATACAGACTGAGCAAGTTGTATTTATATAAAATGGTACTAGACTTGCAGTGCATGCTTCTGTATGGGAAATGCAGAGGGTGAGTCATCTATAATCAAACTCAGCTGTGAACCTTGTGAACTACAATAATGACCTACATGTTTAAGTCATCATGATGTGAGATGTTATAGGTGTGATTTCAGACAATCTCACAGTAAACACCATTATCTTCTGACTCTTAAGGTCTTTCTACCCCTTCATATACAGTGATCCCTGAGCCTAGGTTGGAGATTTGTACTGCAGATATATGCTTTGGGAATGGGAGACATATATGCATTTTAATCAGTTGTGGCTTTCTTTAAAGGTCCGCATATGTTGCAAAGAGAAGTTTCCTTGATGTGGAATGAGGACTACATTTATCTGTGGGTATAAGGGCACATATTTAGAATGTAGTTGGAGATTCTGCTGGTTTACTAAAGAGACAGTTATAAGTTTTCCTCCAGATGCATGGTTCTAACAGCCCTGAATAGTTTGCTACCCTTTCAGTACCAGGCATGATTTCCCTGTTGTTGAGTAGTTCTTAAGTATAATTAGAGAACTATTGGTTATGGCCAAGGTATAGATATAGCTACTGCTCCCTTAAAGTTATCATGTCATGACTTATGGTTCATAGGTGTCATACCTAGGCAAGATTAGTAGATGTTTCCCTCCTTTGGAAGGTTGTATGGTATGATATGGGATGTTTTTCTGTATGCTGTGAATATGCTTGATTACCATTTGTTAATAAAGATGATACTTTGGCCTATGAAAAGGCAGCTTAGAAGCAGACAGGAAATCAAAAAAGAGAAAAAGACAAAGAGGGTGGTGTCAAGCAGATTCCACAGGCTGCCACCCAAAAAACAAAATGTAATGGGAAATAGGTAAAGCCATGAAGCCACATAGCAATACACAGATTAATATAAATGGGTTAAGTTGTAAGTTATAAGAGTTAGTAGGTAATAAGCCCAAACCATAGGCCAAATTTATAATTAATATAAGCCTCTGAATAATTATTTTATGAACAGCTGTAGGGCCATGAGTGTGAGAGATTTTTCTAGACCAAGGGATCTGGACAGGACAGAAAATCTTCCAGCTAAAAATGGCAACCAATGTGAGGCAGTGAAAAAACATTTAAAAGATTCTGAAGGCAAAAAAAATGAGCTACACTGAGATTTTTAGACTCACAGTCTCATGCCAGCAGCTGTGCAGAGACTCCCAGCAGTTGCTTGGGAAATGTAACTGGCCAGCCACCAGCCTCCATGAGCTAAGATGGATGGCCAATTTCCACAGTGGCTTCTCTAAGCCACTGCTTATAGGTTTGGAAGCACAGTCATGGCCTTAAAAATATAGCTCCAAGCTACTTAATACTGTTTCTCAGAATCAGGGAGGTAAGCACCATTACATCATGTTGAAAAGCCAAGTGCCAAGGAGTCATCAGCCAAAGCAGTGCTTCATTACCTAGCTACACAATTTAGCAACTTAAAAATTCTCCTGGTTAAAAAATAATTAAAGATACACCATAAAACAGATCTAGATGGAGAAAGCTTCTAAACAGGTTACAATGTCTAGAAAATGTAAATAGCCTTGAAAAAGAGAAAAAAGTGTATAGGCAGCTATATGAAAAAATAAGTAAAGTTTAAAGAACAGTCTTTAAAAAGACAGTAAAAATAATATAAAATAAATAGCTACATCAATATTGGAACTATACAAAGAGTCTGGATTATGTATATTATTGTGTATTTTATTATTTTCAACTGTTAATGATTTAATTGCAGAAAGATATTTGATCATAAAGGTTTCTAAGTTAAATCAACATGTATATTTTAAAGGTATCTCGACTTTGAAATATGTGTCTAAGGATATGTTGCTTTGGCAAAGAGGTGAAGATGAGAACATATGGCTTGCTTCCAGGCTAATATGGTTTGATCAAGAGACCCCTGGAAAAATCTCTGATGGGAAGAGATAGCCCAGATGATCCAACATCCACATCAGATTCAAGGTTACTGACTAAGATGCAGTTTCAGGATCCCTCAAAGATTACCAGTACCCCTAATCATCAGGAAGTAACCTCACATCCTACAAAAATAGATTGTGGATGTTTATACTTATAGAATTTGGTTATTTATTATAGTCAATTTCTTTCTATAAAGGAAAGGAGATATATATATGATAGGATAAAAGAGTAGATTATTTAATCTGCTTTTTGAAACCAAGTATTTATTTTAAATATATTACATTGATATGAATTTTAATTTATTGATCAAATTTAAAGTTAATTTTGTTATACTGTATGTATATTTCTAATCCTATTTAACGTTTTATGTTTATGTCATTCATTTAAAATTTTAATGTATAATTAAAATACAGATTAATAATCATCTATGATAATCAAAAATGTTATATTAGGTATTTTATATATATACAATGAGATAGGTAATCTTCAAATAGTTTAAAGATCTACAATATATGGTATTTAAAATGTATTATAACTTAGACTTTTCTGGACAGAATGAGAAATTAGAATTTTCCACCTCTGGCCTATAATTAACCCATGTGCTGTTTACCGAAGCAGGAACTTTCCGAACCTCGCACAATATGCCCATTGCTCCAGGAAATGAATATCCTTAGGTGGAGTTACTCAGTCACCTGGAGTTACTCAGTCACCTGCTTGCCCAAGACTTGCTATTGTTTCATAGGAAATATGCCTGCCTGCCTGGCCTCAGGTTGTCACTTTCCTAAACTCCGTCAGATGCTGACCTTTGGCCCTGCCCTGTTGTAACTTCCCTGTCTCACAAGCCCAGACGTACCCCCTCCCCTACCCAGAGTGCTGTATAAAACTTCTGCCCTAAAAATATTCGGGGCTCTTGGCTCCCACAGCGCCATGAGTCCACACATGTGTGTATCAGTATATCATTAAACCCTCTTTTTCTTTAAAGTTCACAGTGGTCTGTGGTCGTGGTCTTGGGGCGTTTGGGGGCACCTGCCGGTAACAAGAAGACATGTTTGTTCTTGGCAGCACCAATCTACTTCAAGAGGATGATGAGCACTGAAGAAATTCTATATGGCGTTTACTTTCTTTGTGGCAAAAAGTAGCCACTGAGCAAGAAGTTATTCTTATCTTGATTGCTTGACAGTATACTGTATAAACTGGTCATGAAGGATCATTAGGAAAATGATCACTGAAAATTTCCAGAAAAAGCTAAGATGGTTCTTTAGGTTTCACAGAAACTGCCAGATATTCTGCCGGACACAGGGAAAACCAACTGATGGAACTATGCCAGAATGGGTGGATCAGTCCTTCATATTTTCTGCTTCACTGAAAAGTATGCCAGAGACTCCAGGCCTGTAGGCTGAAGATAGATGTCCCAATGTTGTAGAGGAACTTTAGGTGATTGTCAGGCAGCCAGATGTCTCTGTCATTTTCTAAAAAATTTGAAAGCTACTTAGTAGGTGGGACAATTATTTACAATGTAACATAATCCCCCTACATATGATTTCAATTTTAAAGTCAATTCATTTATAAAATATACAGGTTGTGTTAATCCAGGAACATTTGTAATCAGATGGCTCTTAGCAACTTTTACTACTTCATTTTCAGTTAAAAAAAATTAAAGACAAGACAATAGCATACAGTATTCAGACACTCTTTGCAATTTCCATCTTTACATGGCTTATTATTTTTCTTCTGCTTTTTAAGGACTTTCTCTATCCTTTTTCCTTCATGTTTTCTCTCTCGAGCCTTTCTCAAGCCTATGTGTGTGTATATATATATATATATGTATATATATATATACATATATATATATATAAACACACTCTAAACCATTTAGAATTTTTTAATCTCTCTTTACTGTAATCTCTTATTTCTTATCTTAGTCTGTTTCTGACTACACCTTTGCTTAGCTAGGGTGACTGACTCCACCCAGTTCCGTCTATTTCTTTCTGTTTATGACCACATCTTTAATTTGCCATGGAGTGGCTAGGGATTAAAGGCTTCACTAGGATGGCTTCCTAGCTCCACCAAACTCCTAGTCTAGCTTCATAGGATTTATCTTTTTAGCACATGTACCCACAATTACCACTCTGTGGAAATTTTAGGGTCCATATAACTGCCAAGTAAAGCACTGCCATCTGCTGTTCTTGAATTCCATTTAAGTCTTTGTAATCAGGGCCTCTTAAAAGACACATAAGTGTTTTGCCTCTAAGGCTGAATCAGGAAGGCTCTCTTTAAAAAGCCATATCTCTGCTTGCCTCCAGCAAAGAAAGAAAACACACATGTCACTCCAGGGCATCTCTGAACCAAGGCTCACATAGGAGACACAACTCAGAAGCTGTTTTTGGCTCCAACTCTGTGCTCTAAAACTGTTTTTAATCTTTCCAGCTTTATGTGGCTGTACTATTTGTTGTATTATGTTTCTGGAGGGACTTTCCAGCCTAGCCTGGTGGCCTGGACTTTCCAGTCTATCCTCATGGCATGGACCTGCAGATCCACAGTCCCATAGTCCCACGGAAACATACAGATACTTACATTAATTGTATGCTGATCGACCTGGGGCCCAGGCATATAACATGCTAGCTCTTGTTCTTAAACTAACCCATGATTCTTATCTCGTTTAGCCATGGGGCTTGGTACCTTTTCTCAGAGCAGCATAGTTGTCTTTTGTATCTGCTGGCAACTCTGGTGTCTCTGTGGTATTTCTGCTCTGTTCTTCCTGTTGCCAGAGTTTTCTTAGTCTGGTAGACCCACCCATACTTCCTGTCTGCCTTTGGCCAATCAGCATTTTTATTAAATTAGTAGGCGGGACAATTATTTCCAATGTAACTTAATCCCCCTACACTACTTAAATTACAATATAATTTCTGTTTCCTGAGGTAATATTATATCCTTCTATGGTTTTTGATGGGGTTGAAGTCTACATAGTTTTAAATACAATTTTCTTCTATAAAGGGTAAATTGGATATAAAACTTTAACCTCAGAAAAATAGAATATATGGTAGAATATTTTCTGTAATTTTGCTAAATATAAATATACTAAATATTTGTTAAGGATGGAGCAAAGGAGCAAGACAAACCGAGGCAGAGTCTTAGGTCTCAGTCTTAAGAAGAAAAGAAAACTTTATTCCACTAGTGGGTCCCATTGTATTAGGAACAATGGGCCCAATTTACAAATGAGCAAAGTTTTTATAGGGCAGGAAGTAGGGGGTCAGGAATGTGCTACCTGGAGCTGTGTGGGTAACCACATAATCTGGTAGACAAAGCCTTTCCGATCAAACAGATACTTAGATCTTATCACAATAAACAAGCAATGCTCTTAGATCTTACCTAAACAAGAAAACTCTGTCAACATCTTTGGGTTTTTACAATGCTCTGGCAGATTCTTATCATGTGGTGAGGGGCACTATCTGGGAAGTCCCTCTTCACATTTCACAATTCTTGCTTGATAACTGCTTTGTTATTTGTAATTTTACTATGATAAAATTGAAAACTTCCTTTTTGATTAGACAGAGCTGTGGGGTGTCTTTCTGTACACTGTGAATATGCTTTATTACCATTTGTTAACCAAGAAGCTGTTTTGGCCTATGGCAAGAAACTTAGAGGCAAGCAGAGATAGAGACAAAGAAGGACAGAGTTAAAAGATGGTAAAAGCTACTGGGCGAGAAGCAAGATGTAATGTAACATAGGTAAAGCCATGGAACACATGGGAATATACAAGTTAATAGAAATCAGTTAAGTTGTAAGAGTTATCTGGTAATGAGCCTGAGCCATAGGCCAAATAGTCTGTCATTAATATAAGCCCGCATAATTATTTTATTAACATCTGTAGGACCATGGGTGGGAGAGCTTTGTCCAGACCAAAGGGCCCAGACATGTCAGAATTCTAGCTACAAATATACCTTCTGTGTCAATGGCCACTCCAATATTAATGCAGTCCTGGAGAGTTGAATGTTGACTAGAAATTACAGAGACAGAAAGAATTAGATGGGGACAAAAACAGAGTCATGGGGGCTGTCAGTAAATACTGCAGCAGCCCAGATTAATTTCTCTCCTGGGCTTTGTTTACTCTAGAAAAGGGGAGAGGTAAGTGTAGATAGGTGTAAACATTGTTTCAATTCTCAAAACACAAAATACCTGATAACTATACCTTTGGCAAAAGCATACTATTATGCAGCCTTATAGAGAAAAACAAGATTCTCTGACCTTGAGTCAAAATGGAAACAAACAAGTAGCTAGATTCTTTGTAGACTCCAACACTCCTGCTATCACAAAAGCTGGTTCTCACGATGGAGGCTTTCAAATCACTGCCAGCACAGGGGCCTCTATACCCCATGCCTGAAGCACATAGTGTCTTCAGCAATAACTACTTACCTTACAACTCTGCAATAACAATAGTCTATAATGTTTTGGGAGTCTTTCGGACAATCCTAACAAACAACTCAAAAGAGAGTTTCTTAATCTTTGTCTTGGATTTTGTTGTTGTTGTTAGATTTTTTTTTTTTTTTTGGATCTTGGCACATTGTCAGAGAAGAAAAAAACATTTCATTTAAATTATGTCTGAATATTTATATACAGATTTGTATTTATCAGAAGTATTTTAGGTAGATAATAGAATGATTTCTTTTGACTTTTTCCAGATATTGCTAATCTTATTTTACCTTCCTCTTATCCTTTTCTGTATATATTTCCCTCTTTCCTTCCTAATTAGAGGTCCCTATTTTTCCATTTTCCCATCAGATCACTTCTATTCTGTGTAGTGGGATTCAGGTGTTAGCTGACAAGGCATGGAGGCATGTCTTTGGAGTTCCAGGAGCCTGAGTGGGGCATGGTCAGACCCGATTAAGAAGCTGGTAGTACCCTGAGCTCATAGCTGTTTTGTTCCTGTGTTGTCAGAGTGTACCAGCAGCCTGGCATGGAACAGTTCCTATCTCCAAGAATTGTCCTAGGATTCTATTTGCATCACGAGTGTTCATATTCCCCTCAATAAATATTAATCCTTTATATGATATGCTGCTGGTGAATTTTCTGTGATAGATGTCAACCACGTGGGTTTATTCTCTATGCTAGCCAGGCCACCGGCCAAAGGACAGCAAGCTTGCACTTTCAGCTCCAGCTAAAAAGGGCTGGGCCAGCAAGCCATTTAAAAGGGCACCGGGTTTTGTGGCTTTCTCCGGTCACATGGCTTTCAGTCTTTTAACGGATTGCTAGGTAAACTGCAGCAAGGCCACCCTTGCAGCATCCTCAGTTTTGTAGTTTCCATTCAGGACCTTAGGGTCGCAGAAGCACATTTCACTGCCCATGCAGCATGCTCCAGGGGTGCCTGAAGCCGTATGCATGCCCAGAGCAGGAGATTATAGCTAAACAGCAGGTGTTACTGACCTTTTAACTCAGATTCTGTCATATCATTCTGATTTTGTGAGAAATTGCCTCTTGTATAAGTTATTTGGTCTGTTTGCCAGCTGGCTTCCAAAAACTGCTAGGAGATATTGTTCCTTTACAACCCATTATTAGTATAAAAAATCATAAACTAGTTAATATATTCACAACCTTAGATAGTGATAGGGACTTAAATAGTTACAGAGAATTTTCTGATGCAACTGAGAGAGATTTAGCTTTGGTGGAAAAGAAATTACAAGAAGCACACACACATGAATTGTGTGGTTCCAGACCTCAATTGCATACTGGTTATTTTACCCTCCTAGTATTCTCTTACAGGAGTCATAATGCAAAGAGAAAATATTATATTAGAATGGATATTTCTGCCACATAGGCCAAGTAAAAAGTTTAAAAATATATCGAAAAAATTTCCAATCTGAGTTTTAAAGAAAAGTTAATACTTCGTCATATGACTAGAAAGGACCCAGCAGAAATTGTTGTACCGTTGACTAATGAAAAAGTTCATTGATTATGGGCAGACAGTGAACCTTGGCAAAAGCCTGTAGTAGTTTTTTGGGAGAGATTAATAACAAATATCCTCGAAGCAAAATAATTCAATTTATAAAGGATACTAACTGAATCTTCCCTCATGTGGTATGGGATAAACCTATTTCTGGAACTTCTACATTTTATACTGATGCAGATAAATCATGAAAAGCTAGTTACAATTCAGGAAATTTAACTGAGGTGGCTCAAAGCCCTTATAACTCAGTTCAGAAGTCAGAACTATAGGTGATCATTATATTAATGGATTTTACTGAACCTCTTAATGTAGTAACTGACTCTCAGTATGCAGAAGGAGTTATTTTACATATTAAAACTGCTGATTTCATTTCTGATGATACAGAATTAACCTCATTGTTTATCTAACTACAGGATATCAATAGAAATAGAATTCATCCTATATATGTATACACATATCAGATGTCACACGGGTCTTCCTGGTCCTTTGGTGCAATGTAATGATGAAATTGACTGGTTATTAATAGGAAACATGCTGGAAGCCTAAGAATTTCCTAAGAGACATCATGTTAATAGCAAAGCACTAAAAAAGAGCTTTCCCATTACTTGACATCAGGCCAAGGAAATTCTACAGAATTGTACTATGTGTTCCATCTATAACCAACCATCTTTACCTGCTGTAAGTAATCCTAAAGATACACAGAAAAAAATATCTGGAAATGAATGTGTTTCACTTTCCAGAATTTGGAAAGATGAAATATGTACATCATACGATCGACACTCAGGAATGCAATGGGCAACTGCCCTGAGTTCTGAAAAAGCTGATGCCTTACTTTCTCATCTTTTGGAAGTCATGGCCATAATGGGAGTTCCTGTTCAAATTAAGACTGACAGTGCTTGAGCATATCTTTCCCAGAAAATGAGGCAGATTTTTGGATACTATAATATAAAGCACATTGCAGGGATACCACACAATCCTACAGGACAAGCAGTTGTGGAGAGATCTTATCGTGCCTTAAAAGACATGCTTCATAAACAGAAAGGAGAAAAGAAAAAAACCCAGGGAGATATTGAATAATACTTTAATGACCTTGAATTTTCTTAATGCTGATGAAAAGGGAACAACAGCTACAGAGAAACACTGGGTAATAGAAAAAACTTCTGAGATAAAACAATCCACCTACTTTAAGGATGTGCTGACTTCAGGATGGAAAGTGGGATATTTGCTTCGATGGAATAGGGGTTTTGGTTTTGTATACACAGGAAAAGAAAATATATGGGTACCAACAAAATTAACAAAGATTTGATTTGAAAAGGAGACCCCTCCGGAGGAGGAGAAGTAATGGCTCATCCACCAATATGACAATTGGATTCATGGTAAGGAAAATTCATTTAACAAGGCTGGGCAGGGGCTCATTTTTGTCTTTGCAGAAGAATAGATACAACCATCTTTAAGACATTAAAGGGATACTGAATGCTTAGACACCTAAAGCTGAAGGGAGATCACTTATAAAAGGATTACAAACAAAGGAATATAGGAACAACTGGTAACAATATGCATTACTGGGTAATTTCTCAATTCTCATTGCTTTACATCTATATCTCTCTAAAAAGATATGATCCTGGTTTGATTATGAATCAAGCTGGTTTTGGAGTTGGAGTAAGTGGCTTTCTCCTTTTCTAAACCCAAGCACATAGATAAAGAAAACTGGAGATTCTGTCTCATATCAGAAAAGCCACCTAATGTGGGACAGAAGATAGCCAGAATACATAGGGACCAATATTATTGTAATTTTATCTTTAATCCTATTTTTCTGTATATTTCCTGCTTTCTAATCTTAAAATATGTATACAGTTTTCTCTTGAAGATGTAAAGAACGTAAAATCTTCATTTGATATCTATAATGTTTAAGTTTTCCACTGTAAACAATAATTTCTCCTACCAGCAATCTCCAAAGCATCTGGAATGAATATGAGGCCCCCCGCACAATGATTCTATCTGGTGTAAAAAGAAGAGACAGACAGACAGACAGACAGACAGACAGACAGACAGACAGACAGACAGAGGAATAAAGAACCTGGTGTGTCATGTCTGGCCTAGTGTAGCCGAGCCTGGAGAGGGTCGTCAGGGTTAAATCAGCACTCAAGAGACAGTCAGTTCCATCATCCAGGGAGATCAGCTGCTTCTGCTCCCTCAGCCTTTATCTAGTAAGCTTATATATCCCTTAAGTTCCCCTGCCCTGGGTTCCTGTGCCTGTCAGTGTGTTCTCTGGCAATGGGTGCAAGACTCCTCATCATAACAGGAAAACCATTGATTGCAAACCAGGGTGTTGATGCACACAAGGTGCATCAACAAAGATCATGGAAGTAAGCAAAAGGGCACCGGCCTTGCCCAGGCTTTTTTAGCCTGACACATAATATATGGGTCTGGGTATGCCAGCACCCAACACTGGTGTACACCACTCAATGATTGCTTTTGGAATACAGACTATTCAAATGGTTGCAAGATAGCTCTCCATGATTATCCTTCATGTCACATCTTTAACAAAAGTCCCAGATAGACTTACCCAGTACTATGAGAATGGTTATAGATGTTTAAAGTCTGTCCATTAGGATCTAACCACTATCTTATTTTTTACAGGATCCCACAGAGATGCTGCCACCCACAGGTCAGCAGGAAGCAACCTTATGAAGAACTATACTCTTCTCCAAATAGGTTCTGTTCTCTGAGGGTTATGGATAATTATTCTGATAGTGTAGTTATAGTTAAAATGGGATTGTGGGTAGAACAATAATATAGACTCAAGATACCTTTTAAAAAAGAGAATTGGTAATAGGTAGGATTGACATAGGCAGATTGTTATGTCTATCTGTAAACAAGTATCAGCCAAATATGAGCCAAAGACAATTTGCACTGGTATAGATGCTTGTATATTGATATAAATGTGAAATCATTTTATGTGTTTGATTGAGATAACTTGTATATTGATACAAATTTAAATCTGAAATTGTTTTATATGTCTAAGGTAATTTGTATGCTGATCTTCAATCTTTAGGATTATAAGAACTGCAGGTCACCATTATTCAGGGTTGCCATGTAACAGTCATGTTTTTTAGGTTTCCCAGATACACGGTAGAATACATCAGATAGACAGGAGTCTTCAACCATTTCATAACTCAGAGAATATGACATTTAATGTTTTGTTACTCTGAATTGGGCCATGAGAGACACAACAACTCCTGGTGTCACTGTTCCTTTCCCAAGATGGTGTTGAGCATTAAGGACACTCCACTAGGAGTTTGTCTTCCTTGGCAGACAGTGGCCTGTGGAGCAAAGAACTGACCTTACCTCAACTATTATCAGTACACCTGCTATCCAGTCCAGATGAGCAGGATGAAGGATAGAGACTGCCAAAACCTGCCTGGACAGGATAAGATGGTTTCCTTAAAAATACCCTGCTTCTGAAGAGATCTGTCAGAGATCATAGGCCTATTGCTAAAATGATGGATGCTCCAACGGTGCAGAAAAACCATGGGTGACTGTCCAGGTAGCTGACTATTTCTGCCCTCTCCTAAATCTTGGAAACTACCATCTTATGCTTCCAACCTTATTCAGGTAATATATTTTCTTTCTCAGGTTTTATGGGGTCAAAAACTAGACAGTTAAGGTTGCTATTGTCTCACCTCTTAGCAAAGAACATTCAGGTGTTGGATTTTTATTATTCAAGATAAACAGCTTTGAAGTAATTTCTGTACCTCACCACTTACCAATACTCTACACATGTAGGATATACCTTATATTTGTTGGGTTTTAGTTGTAGTTTGACCTGCTTACATATATTTTGCCTTTTCCTCCCCCAGACATTACCTTATAATATTTCCTATTGTGTATAGTCTTAGTTTAGAACTTTCTTATTTATACAAAAGGGGGAGATGTAGTGGGATTCAGGTATTAGCTGACAAGGCTTGGAGGTGTGTCTCTAGAGTGCCCTATTAAGAAGCTGGGACAGCACTGAGCTCCTTCCTATTTTGTTCCTGTGTTCTCAGAGAGCAAATCAGCAGCCCCAGAGCGGGACAGTTCCTATCTCCAAGAATTGTCTTAAGGTTCAGTTTGTACCATGAGTGTTCATACTCATTGATAAATATTAATCCTTTATGTGATATATTGCCAGTGAATATTTCTGCAATAATTCTATTCTTTACCAATCTCTCAGTTGTTCTCTAACCTCCTACCCTAAAAAGAGTATCTTTTTATTTTCCTGATTTCTATCATTACTCCAGGATATAGTTACCTCTGAAGATTTGTAGCTAAGAACTCAGATAAAAGAGAACATGCGACATTTGTCTTTCTGAACCTGGGTTACCTTACTCAAAATGATCTTTTCTAGTTCTGTTTTTGATACTACTTTAAATTTCCATTAAGACAGTAAAGAAACTTCATCAAAAGCATAGATGTGAAAAGGTAGTAATAAAACATATAAAGGGGTTTTTAAAATGAATGAGGAAAATTATCTTGTGACCTAAAATCTGTTCTACTCTTATCTACCAAACAGCTCAAAACATTTATAGTGCTTTACGTGGGTTCAACTAACATTTTGAGCCAATATTGACTTATACACTCTGATACTATATGGACAGTTTTATGCCTGTATTTCAATAAATGTCCTTTGCCGGCTTTAAAAAATCCTAAGGTTACAGAAATAAGTTTCAACAATGGAAAATTATTGCTAAAACATTTAATATGATTCAGGATATCTATGAGCTTCCAATCATTCTGAAACTGCTATCAAGTTATCAAAGAGGGTACCAGGGTGACAGTCTGGCACACAAGTCTTTAGAACTCAACTCATTTTTTCTCCCCTTATTGAAGTAGCTACACACACACACACACACACACACACACACACACACACACACACACACACACACACAAATACAATGTATCCTCCTTATAACTTCCCTTTCCTCTACTCCTCACAGTTCCTCACTACCTCTTCTCCAATCTGGATCCACATTCTTTCTACTTCTCATTAGAAAACAAATAGGCTTCTAAGGGATAATAGTAAAACTGAAATAAAACAAAAGCTAACACATCAGAACAGTACAAAAAATACAGAAGGAAAAAAGTCTTAGAAAAAAAAAAGTAAGAGACAGAGATGAAGACACACAGGAATTCCATAAAATGCTAAACTGGAAGCCATAATACACATATAATGCATGCATGCATACATATATACATACATACATACATACATACATACATACATACATAACCTATCGGGTACAAAAGAGAGAAATTCATTGATTCTGTGGGCTTGTTCTCCTGGTGTTCTCGACCCCTCTGGCTCGCTCCTATAATCATTCTTTCCCCTCTTCTATGGGGTTCCCCAAGCTCTGCCCAATATTTTGCTGTGAGTCTCTATAGCTACTCCCATCAGTTGCTGGATTAATCCGCTCTAATGACAATTGAGCTAGACATCAACATATGAATATAGCAGAATATCATTAGGAATAATTTCATTGATTTTTGTAGCAGTCTTATTTGGTTCTATCCTACATTTCTTGTCTATGTAGCCTTTGGGTCCTGGCCCTGCAGACTTTGGGTCTGGCCCTGCAGGCAGTGTCAATGGTGGGCTTCCTCTCATGGCATGGGTCTCAAGATAGAACAGTCATTGTTTGGCTGCACCCAATAAGTACTATGCCACAGTTACTCCACACATCTTACAAGCAGGACAAATTGTAGGTAGAAGATTTTGTGGTTGATTGGATGATCCAGTTCCAGAAGCCCACAGAAACAGCTAAGCAGAGCTCATAGGGGGTCACAGAGGCTGACATAACAATCACAGAGCTTATATAGATCTGAGATAGGTCCTCTGCATATATGTTTTGGTTGTGTATGTCATTGTTCTCATGGGACTCCTATGAGTAAGAGTTGGGGGGGGGGGTCTCTCTGAATCTTTTGCCTGCTATTAGGACACTTTTCCTCCTATTGGGTTGCCTTGTTCAGACTTGACATGAAAATTTGTGCCTATTCTTATCGTAACTTGTTAGGCCATGTTTGGTTGATATCCCTAGGAGGCCTGCTCTTCTCTGAAGTAAAACAAAGGGGTAGATCTGAGGAAGAGGGAAGGTGGTGGGGTAACTGGGAGAAGGAGAGGGAGGGAAAACTGCTATGGGATGTATTTCATGAGAAAGAATAAATTTAAAAACAGAGAAATATATACAATACACACTTATATATGGTATATTTTGTCATCTGTGATATAGATGATAAAAGTAGCCATGACATGACATTATGAAGCAAGGTAAATCCAAAGATGTCCCTAAATTCATTTTCTGTTGGCCATCTACTTCTGGGCAAAGAACATACAATTAGGAAAAGTTTGTCTCCCCAGTGACACTCTGAGAGGAAACTAAATTTTTATGTGAAAATGGATATCAATTGGAGATAGCATCTGGGTTAGGGATGGGAGCATGGGTTTACTTCTTCTCCTTTAAGCTCTAGGACTCCACCTGGAGAAGTCTTGTACAGTCCTGCGCATGCTGTCTCAGTCTCTATGAATTCATATTGAGTTGATCATGAAGGCCTTGTTTCCATGGCTTCCTCAATCACCTCTGATGTTTCCATCTCTTACTTGGGGTTCACTGAGCCCAGAAGGGAAGAATTTGATGGAGACATAATGTTTAGGGGTTTGTCTAGCTGTGATTCTCTGTACTATTTTTCCATATGCTGCAGGAGGAAGCTTCTTTAATGATAGCTGAACAAGGTGCTGACTTAAGAATATAGCAGAATGTCATTAGGAATCATTTTATTACCACATTCTTTTAGTAGAGTACTAGTATTTGGCTTTACCTCGGGTTTCTTATGTTGGATATGGGTTTGATCTCATGGAGCCATCCTAAAGTCAAGTCATATATTGAATGGTTACTCTCACAAGTTTGTTCCACCATTCTACTAGCACATCTTACAGGTAGGACACCATTGTGGACAAAAGAATTTATGACCTGGCTTGTCTTTACAGTTCTCCTTTGGTAGCATGCAGAGTACCTTCCTGTATCGAAGATGCTAGCACATAGGAGTGAAGGCTCTATGTAAACAACATCTCCATAACAGCCTGGATTATTTGGGTGTTCTCATGATATCTCTCTGGCCAACAAGTCAATTATATATGACTCATTCCCAATACTTTTTAATTTGGTGATAAAAGATATCCATTTGGGGCTCTGTCTCCTTTACTTTTTTGAGTTTTCATCTAGATCGTCTTCATATATGTGCTTATTTTAGTAAGCTTATACTATATTAGATCTCCATATTACTCACTCAAATTGTCCTTAATTTTAGCTCTCTTCTCATATTTCCTCCCTTATCTTCCTCTTTTCTACCCCTCCCTATTTAGTCCTCCCATTTCAGTCCCCCCCAAGTAAATCTACAACTGTATATCCTATTTTTCTTTAATATGGAGATTTACTTGTCCCTCCTTGTTGCTTATTCTATACTTTACTTCAGTTCTACACACTTGATTATCATTGACTTGATAACTAATACTCACATATAAGTAAATACACAGTTTTCTGGGTCTGGTAACATCACTTGAGACTTTTTTTCTAGTTCCATCCATTCACTTGTGAATTTCATAATTTTATTCTTTATAAGGGCTGAGTAATATTCCATTCTATTAATATACCACATTTTCTTTATTTATTCATGTATTGATGAAAGGCTAGACTGTATCAAATATCTGACTACTATGAATAGAGCAACAATGAACATCTGTCTCTGTGATAGGAGGAAAGAATATCTGGGTGTATGGCCAAGCATGATATAGTTAGATCTTGATGTATATTTTCTCCCAGTTTCCTGAGAAACTGCCATACTGATTTCCATAGTGGCTGTACAAATTCTCACTCCCAACACAAACTCTCTTACTCCACATCATTGCCAGCATTAATTAGCTGTCATTTGTTTCACTGATCTTAGTCTCTCTGACTAGTATAAGTTAAAATATCAAAGTTGGTTTGATTCATATTTCCCTGATGTTTATCAGGCACGTAAGTTTACTCCTTTGAAATGTATGTTTATATATATATGTATATGTATATATATACATTTTTCATTATGTTATTTTCTTAATATCTAGGTTTTTTTTTATTCTTTTCATATTAGCTCTTCTGTCAGATATGTACTTTGAAAAACTATTTTCCCATTCTGTAGGCTGCCAGTTTTTCAGAATAATGGTCTTTTCTTACAATGCAGGAGCTTTTTAGTTTCATGAGATCCTATTTAATCGTTAGTCTTAGTGTTCATGTGTTCTATTTAAAAAGACTTTCTCTACGTCAGTGAGGTAAAAACTGTTCTCCACTTTCTCTTCTATTAAGTGAAATGTATCCAGTTTTATGTTGATACACTTCATAATACAAGAGGTCTCAATACCTTTGTGGTTGAGTTTTATGTGGGGTGTATTATTCTATATGTAGCCATCCCATTTAACCAGCACCATCTGTTAAAGATGCTGTCTTTTTTTCCAGTATGCGTTGCTTGCTTCTTTATCAAAAATAAGGTGTCTATAAGTATGTGGATTTATGTCTGGTTCTTTAGATTTCAATTGACCAACATGTTTAATTTTGTTCCATTATAATTCTGTTCTTGTTAAGGGCTCTCAAGGATGATGATTCCTCCTATGGTTTTTTTTTATTATTATTATTCAAGATTTTTTAAAGCTATCCTAAGTTTTTTGTTTCCATATGAAGCTGAAAATTTTTCTCTCAAGATCTCTGAAGAATTATGTGATGGGTATTTTATCTATATATTGCTTTTGATAGGGTGGTCATTTTTATAATATTAATCCTAATGATCAATGAGCATGAGAGATATTTTTACTTATTTTTTTCATTTTACCTACTAACCCCAGTTCCCCCTCCGTCCCCTTCTCCCATGATTCTGCCACCCCTTACCTCCCTCCACTCTGCCCACCATCTACTCCTCATAGGGGGAGCATGGGAGATATTTCTATCTTCTGGTATCTTCTTCAATTTCTTTCTTCAATGTCTTAAAGTTTTTAGCGTATGAAAATTTTACTTGCTTGGTTAGAGTTACCCCCAAGATATTTTATATTATTTGAGGCTGGTGGGAAAGGTGTTTTCCCTGATTTCTTTACCACTTAGTCATTTGTACATAGAAAGACTACAGATTTTTGTGAGTTAATTTTTTTTGTCTTGATGCTTTGATGAACATGTTTGTGAACCTGATCCTTAGCTGAAAATGTTTATGAGCCATAAGAGTTTATTGGTAAAATGTTCACTTATGTATACTATCAAATTGTCTGCAAATAGAGATACTTTGACTTCTTCCTTTCCAAATTGTATCCCCTCAATCTCCTTCAGTTGTCTTAGTATTCTAGGTAAGGCTTCAAATAGTATTTTAAATAGGTATTGGAGAGAGAAGAAAACATTGTTTTATTCCTAATTTTAATAGAATTGCTTTTAATTTCTTTCCATTTAATTTGATGTTGCCTATGGGCTTGTCATAAATTGCCTTTATTATGTTGAGGTATGTACCTTGTATCCCTAATATCTCTAGGACTTTCATTATAAAGGATGTCAGATTTTGTCAAAGGCTTTTTTTGCATCTAATGAGATGATCATGTGTTTTTTTATCTTTAAGTCTATTTATGTGGTGGACCACATTTATCAACTTGCATATATTTTACCATCCCGATGTCTCTGGGATGAGGCCTACTTGATCATAGTGAATGATATTTTTAATGTGTTTTTGGATTTGGCTTGCAAATATTTTATGGATATTTTTTACATCTATATTCATAATGAAAATTAGTAATTCTCTTCCTTTGTTGGGTCTATATCTGGTTTTGGTTTCAAGGTAGTGGTGACCTTGATTTTTAAAACTGCACAATGCTTCTTCTTTTTCTATTTTGTGAGATAATTTGAAGACTATTAGTAGTAAATCTTCTTTGGAAATCCAGTAGAATTCTGCACTAAAATTATCTGCTCCTGGCCTTTTTTTGTTTGTTTTTTTGGTAGTCTTTTAACTAATGCTTCTATTTCTATAAGTGTTGCAGTTCTGTTATATTGCTTATCTGAACTTAAATTTTATTTTATAAGTGTTTTATATCAGGAAAATTGTCTATGTCTTTTAGATTTTACAATTTGGTAGAGGATAGGATTTTAGAGTCCTTATGCATTTCCTCAATTTATCTTGTTTTGTCCCCCTTTTTGATCTACAATTTTGTTAATTTAGATTGCTCTCTTCTTTTAGTTAATCTATATTGTCAATCTTATTGAATTTCTTAATGAACCAGCCATTTTTTCACTGAGTCTTTGTATTTTTGTTTGTTTGTTTTGGTTGGTATCTACTTTATTGGTTTAAACCCTGAGTTAATTTTTTATTACTCTGTATTCCTTTTGGTTATATTTTCTTCTTTCAATTGTAGACCTTTCAGGTATGCTGTTTAGTTACTAATGTGAGGTTACTCCGTTGTTTATTTTGTTTTTGTTTCTGTTTCGCTGTAGGCTCTTAGTGCTATGAATTTGTCTCTTAAAATTCTTTCATTATGTCCTATAAGTTTGGGCATATTGTGCATGCATTTTCGTTCACTTCTACAAAGACTTTAATTATTGTCTTGATCAATTTTTCATTCAAATTCAGTCATTTAATTTCCATGAGCTTTCTGTTGTTTTTATTGTTGTTGATATCTAGCTTTCTGTTGTGGTGACAAAATAGGGTGTAGGGTATTATTTTTGTATTTTTTATATCTATTCAGACTTGCTTTGTTTTCAAGTATTTGTTCATTTTTTTCCCGCCGAAGGTTTCAGGAGATGTTGAAAAGAAGATGTATTCTTTTGTGTTTGGATGAAATGTTCTGTAAATGTCTCCTAAGTCTACTTGGTTTATCATCATCAGTTAGTTCCAGCATTTCTTTACTTAGCTTTTGACTGGATGGTCTGTCTATTGCTAAGAATTCTTAGTTTCCCACTATCACTGTGAGAGGATCAATATGTTATGTAAGCTATAGTAGTAGTGTTTGGTGTATAGATGTTAATAATTGCAGTGCATTCATAGAGGAGTTTTCCTTTAATGAGTATATAGTGTCCATCCCTATCTCTTGTGATTAGTTTTTGTTTGAAGTGTATATTGACAGATATTAAAATGGCTACATCAGGTTGCCTTTCAGGTTCATTTGCATGGAATATCTTTTTCCATCCTTTTACTTAGAGATCATATCTACATTTGATATTGAGGTATTTTATTTGCACGCAACAGAAGAATAGATCCTCCTGTTTTTGTATCCATTCTGTTAGTTCAGGTCTTTTATTGGAGAACTGAGACCACTGATGTTGAGAAATATCAATGATTCCTATCATTTTGGTGTTTTGTTGTTGTTGTTATTGCTATTCTTGTTGTTGTTGCTGCTCCTGCTGCAGTAGCGGTGGTGGTGGTGGTGGTGGTGGTGTTTGTTTGTGTGTGTCTTTCCCCTCTTTTGATTTGCTGGTCTGGAATTATTTATTACTTTTGTTTTCTTGAGTGTGGTTAAACTTTTTAGTTTGAAGATTTTTTTCCCCCAGAACCTTCTATAAGGCTAAATTTGTGAATATATATACCTCAAATTTGTTTTTACTATGGAATATATTATTTTCTCCATCTACAGTGTTTGAAATATTGCTGAGTACAGTCATCTGGGATTGTATCTGTGGCCTTTTAGAGTTTGTAGAACATATGTCCTGGCCCTTCTGTCCTTTTTTGATTCACCATTGAAATGTCAGGTGTTACTCTAATAGGTTTGCACTTATGTGTCACTCAGTCTTTTTCCCTTGAAGCTTTTAACATTATTTCTTTGCTTTATATGCTTAGTGTTTTGATAATTATATTTTGAGGGGAATTTCCTTTCTGGTCTAATCTTTTTGTAGACTTTTTGTATGTTCATAGGCAACTTATGTTTAAGCTTAGAAATTTTTCTATTATTTTACTGAAAATGTTCTCTGTGCATTTGACATGGGTTTCTTCTCCTTCTTCCTTCTTATTATTCTTAGATTTGGTCTTTCTATTAAGTCCCAGATTCCCTTGATGTTTTAAGTCAGAAGTTTTTAAGATAATATTTTCTTTGACTGAGGTATCATTTCTTCTATACTATTTTCAACGTCTAAGATTTTTTTCTTCCAACTTTTGTATTCAGTTGGTAAGTCTTGTCTCTGAGATTCCTGTTCAAGTTCTTAAATTTTCCTGACATAGAAATGTCTCTCTGTATGCTGTGAATATCAACCTTTAAATAAAGAAGCTGTTTTGGCCCATGACAGGCACCATTGAAAAAGTAGGAGGGGAAATTACAGCATAGGTAGGAGAAGCAGGGCAGAGTCAGAGAGACCAAGCCTGAAGCCCAAAGGAGCAACATGTAAGGAACACAAGTGAGCCACAGGCCACGTAGCAGACAGATTAATAGGAATGGGTTGATTTAAGATGTAAGAGAAAGCTAACAGTGTGCCTAAAGCCAAAAGCCAAACAGCATGAACTTAATATAAGCGTCTGAGTCATTTTGGGGGGCCTGAGCAGCAGCAGCGGGAGGCTAAGGGGTCTGGTGCAACAGGTCTGTGGGTCTGGGCCTGTGGCCGCCCATGACCTAGAAACCACACTGTAACAGTAGATGATAAGAATATTTTCTTTAATTTTGCTAAATACAAATAGACTAGATATTGTAACTGTAATTCTTGCTTGATAGCTATTGTGTTATATGTAATTTTGCTATGTTAAAATTGAAACTTTCCTTTTTGATTAGACAGAAAGGGGGAGGTGATGTGGGAATGTCTTTCTGTATGCTGTGAATATCAATCTTTAAATAAAGAAGCTGTATTGGGTCATGGTGGGCACCATAGAAGAAGTGGGAGGAGAAATCACAACATACGCGGAGAAGCAGGGCGGAGTCAGACAGACCGAGCCAGCTGCCAAGGAAGAAACATGTGAGGAACACAGGTGAGCCACGGGCCACGTGGCAAACAGATGAATGAAAATGTTTGAGTTAAGATGAAAGAGCTAGCTAGCAATGTGCCTGAACCATAGGTCAAACAGCATAAAGTTAATGTAAGTGTCTGAGTCATTATGGGTGCCTGATCAGCTGCGGGTAGATAAGGGATCTAGGGCTTCAGGTCTGTGGTTCTGGACCTCTGGCCAACCAGGACCAAGAAACCTCATTGCAACATTTTCCATTTCCTGATTTCCTTCAGTTTGAAATTTCTTTCCTATTTTTATTTCTACTTTTAAGTTTTCAAACATTTTATTTATTTTCTTTCACTCTTTGTATTTTCATATATTTCTTTAAGGGATTTATTCATTTTCTCTTTAAAAACCTCTATCATATAATAAATGCTAATTTAAGGTCTTTTGCTTATGCTGCTTCTATGTTGTGAAATCCAGGACCTACTGTGGTAGAGTTGCTATGCTGTAATGAAGACATATTGTCCCAGCTAATATTGATGGTTTATTAACACTGGGGGAAAAATGGTATCTAGGAATCTTAGTTTGAGATAATTGTACTTCTAGATGATGGTATCTGGTCTTAGGTTTTGGGGGTGGGTGCTTCTTCCTTGTTTTGTTTTGTTTTTCCCTCTCTTGCTCTTAGGAAATTGTCATGGCTATGTGTTACTTGGCAGGGAGTTCTTCTGGTATTCTGTTGGTTGTGCCCATTTGAGGTTCTAGTTAAAATGTGTTTCTAAATATTGTGAAGTAATACTTAGGGATAGGAATGGGTTATAAGGTGGGGCTCAGGGGAACCACAGGAAGAAGGAAAAGCGGGTTGTTCTACCAGGATATGCTTAGTGCCCTGGGAACAAAGGCAGAGAAGGCAGAGAGGAAAGAGGCACGAACAGTTAATCTGCTATAGAGCCAGGATGAAACCAGGAGATTGGCATTGGACAAGTGGAGGGAAAGTGAAGATCTGAAGTTCACCTACCTGCTTCACTGCCCTATTTGCTTCTCTGGCAGGCTTGTATGATAGCTTCCCAGAGAAGATCTGCTGGAGTAGAGAGCTCAAATAACAGGGTAAGTAGGGAGGAAGGTTGTAGATAAAGATCTATAACACCAGAGAGGTACACAGAGTAGGGAGGGGTTGCAGCAGTTAGTCTGCTACAGAGCTGGAAATGAGACTTCTTTCCTGGCTTGAGTGGCATGTGGGTTTCCAGGAAATGCCTGCTGCAAGTAAACTTTCATTTCAGCAGCATCTATACTTCTTATTGAGATTTTTATACATCTTATATCTTTTGCTGGTAATTTAATATATTATGAATTTCAGAGAATCACTGGGTTTTGTTATCAAGAAACAACTGCTTTTGCTTACGCTTTCTATAAACTATGCTTTGTTTTTCACATTTTTTATATGAACTATCTTCAATAAAGTACTTAAAGCCTTGGAAAACTTAATTCTATGAATTTTTGTCTTGGGTGATTCATTTGACATAATTCAGAGTTTAAAAGCCCTTCTAATTCACACACATTTAATCTGGATATCTAACTTTCAGTCAAAATGTTACATCAAATCTGTTTTATTAAATAAGTATATAATGTGTTCAGGTTACCTAGCTATTATGTATATAATTGATGTTAAAACTCAAAGGAAAAAAACTCCATGCCTTTTATACTTTATTTTCTCTGTCAATTACTGACAAAAACTTAAAGTTCAAATTGTGATGCTAGCTTTTGTTTTGTTTTGTTCCCTTCATTCTTGCTCTTTGAGTATTCTATGTAATTTTGGCTCTATTTTCTCCATGGGAGTCTTTCTTAAAAAGGAGAATTACTGTCAACAGCTTAAGCAAATGCTGCAGTAGTCAAATCAATGCAGTGGAAGAAGAAAAGAAGCAAGGAGCTGAGATTCTCAACCCATCTGCAAACTAAAAAGTAACTAGATGGCAGGCTTCTGTCATTATTCATAGGTAGTTTATATATGCCAAGTACTTTGTTCTAGTCATCTTCTAAAGTTTTCTAGTTGCAAACACAAAACATCTTGAAAATAGCAGCTCCCTCTGAGTGGGATAGATTGATTATGCTCTTTTGGTTACTGCGCTTTACAGGTTGTTTTAAAATTTCCTGCCTCATTTCAATGATAATTTTGAACAATGAACATTAATACCTTTGAAGAGGCTTTTGTTATGAAGCAAAAACTCTAGTAGAAGAAATATAAAAATATTCTGTATAATAATGTGGCACTTTGCAAAAACTAAAATCAATGTGTATGTTGACATTTAAATTTTTCTTTAGTTTCTTACTCTATGATAAAAGAATAGTATGTGTTTGCACAGAAATATAAAACTTGAAATTCCTTCCTACTTGCAGTGGTTACTCTGGAGATATATTTCAATTACATTTTTTAAGTAAAATTGCAATGCTCTGCTTCAATTGTCTGATACTTTTACAACATACTAAAACTGGGCCAAATATTATGAAGGAAAGTAATAAAGTACTAAAATACAATAGAAGAGATGCTGCTAAAACATATGCAGGAGGAACAGATTTTAGAAATGGTTATGTTTAAAGGCTTTATTAATTAGTCAAAAATATTCCTAAAACAAAATGCTAATGACGTTTATGGGGTTTATTTCACTGGGCAATGTAGGCACTAACAATCATTAATATTGCCCAGCAGATGTGAAAGTAGAGTCTAAAAATTATTACACATCTGCTGTTTCTTAAATGCCATCTATCTTTAGTCATTTCATTTCTTTATATCTAATAATGTTTTGAAATATAGCATTTAAGAAAGTAACTCCAGAAGCTCAACACCTGTCTAATTGCCTAACATTTTAAGTCCACATTACAAAATAAATGTTTTTCATTGTTTTGCACCTTTATCTGAGAAATTGCTTTAATTTGTAAACTTATTTGAAGTCTTGGGAGAGAAAAGAATATGCTTCTCTTAAATCAATTTATGTCTCCATAGACCAGGTCTGTAACATTGCTCTGTGTCCCCATCTCCATTCTCTAACTTTATCTTTTTCAGACAGATACCTAACACATTATTTCTATAGTCCCTTTCTAAATTTTCTGAATTAATCATTGAAATAAGAGAAAGAATATCAATCACCCTACTTTCCATGTAAAGACAGGACTAGAATGGAGCAGTCTTTGATGGAAGTATATAACACATCATTTAGATAAAATACAAGCACTTTTTTTTACCTTCTATGTTATTATAATCTCCGTCTTAAAAAAAAGTCATTTTATAAGATACTACTTTTTCTCTTCCAAATGTTCTCCTTTTCTACTGAGGATGAACATCCTTTTTACTTAGATTCCCTGAAGTTTAGTTGAAATACTCCTGTGCTTTAATTGTAATAGCCTTAGCATGAAATTATTTTGGAAGGGGGACTCTAGGGTGTCATAAATTTAACATCACTAGTTTGACTATATCTCTTAATCAAGCATCTGAAGTGAATTGTAGATGTGTTGGAACTTTATTAAGTCTCTAAATTTTTAGAAAATAGTAACTGATATTTCATGTCATTTATTAAAATACCTTTACACTTTAGATTTTATCTTTATGGCCTCTAAAGAAGTCATTTGGTTCTGAAGATGTACTTGAACTGAATTCATCTTCCCTTCAAGGATCATTGTATTTTCACTGAAAACATTCAACAAAACACAAGCTGACTATCTGTTAAGAAAACCACAATTTTGTTGTGAATTCGGTATGTTTTCTTGGCAGGATGTTCTCTGAGCAGCCCCTCTTGGTCTCCTGCTGCCCTTGCTCAGGCTCCCAGGCCAGGCCAAGGTTCAGCATGCAACCCTTGAGGCTCAGAGACTGTCTAACAGTGCTTTGGTGGATGGTGAGTCGAGATTATGTCAATGGAACTGATCAGGAAGAAATTTAAACTGTGTCAAACAATGTATTCAGAAGTTTTTGGACTTTGCTGTAGAGATCAACCTGCAACCCCCAGGGCATAGCATTGTTTAATGGCCTACTGTGTTTACAGGAATAAATTGGTCAATTTCCATTATCAGTAACTACTCCCAGAAGGTGCTGTGATTTAGGAATGAGGAAATTAGCAGAGGACAAAGAAGCTGACTAAGGTCAGGCCTTGCTTGTGAACGCAGGGGTTACTCTAGGTCAAAAGGTCACCCCCACTATATAAGGCTTTCCCTGAGCTTCAATAAAGGGCATTCTTGGTACAAGAGTGTGTGTGTGTGTGTGTGTGTGTGTGTGTGTGTGTGTGTGTGTGTGTGTGTGTGTGTGTATGTGTGTCTATGTTCCAATCTGTAGTTCTTAACTCAGCAAAGCCAGCTCTGTGATGCTGATGTTACAGATGGATCTCCCAGAGAGATTCAGATGTTATAGATAGAGGCCCCTAGTGAGATCCAGATGCTTCAGGTGGAAGGTCCCTGAGAGATTGCACCAAAGAAGGAGGCTCCCCACAACACAACACCAGGAACTAAGGGAACCTAACAGGTCACCCTTGGAAAGCCAGCCAGCAGGTAAGACATTATTGGAAGGTAAGTTGGATTGGATTCAACCTCCAGTATCAGGAATTCTGTGGGGTTGCCTCAGGTAGAGGTGGATTGTATTCATTCCAGAGAGTGAATTAAAATATGGGAGCTACAAGATCCTGGAAGATTTTAACTGAACATCTGTCATAATTATTAAAGAAACAAGGTCTAAAACATAACATGGCTCAGGAATTTGTTAAGATGCTTAGCAGTCAAGATTGAGAAAATGTAAAACTTGATCTGCAAGAGGCGTTTTGCCTCAGGAGGCCAGAGGACTTCCCCATTGCTGTATTTTCACTTTGGTGATTTGTGATGTAACGGGCAGGCGCCCCTAACTTTAGCACCCCTAGGCACCCCAAGACCCATAGGTGGCCCTATGATGGCACCATTGACATCCTGGACTAATGATTTCTTGTTGGAGAGGGGACCTAACCACTCCTGTATTCATTTCAAAGTCAATTGGAGTCCCCTCCACATTAAAGGTTACTCTGAGTTTGGGGAGGGGATTCAAATCCTGACGTCCCTAATCCAGGCCGAGGAGGCTGGCTGTACTAGCCTCAGGTTTTGCCTTCTTTTTCCTGGGGCAGTCTTTAGCCCAGTGCTCTTCCAAGCTTCTGGAACGGGCCTAGGTTCCTATTTCTACTCTGTCTCCCTTGCCTGTCGATTACGGTAGCCAAGATTTTTCTCTATTCCTTTGATTACCTCTCAGTTTTTTTTCTCTTTCTTTCTTTCTTTCTCTCTTCTCGCTTTCTTTCTAATCCCTGCTCTTTCTTTTTCACTGTTCTCTTCTCTCTCTCTTTTTAGAACACTTTCCCAGCCCCTCTAACTAAGTCTCTCAGTGCCATATCTTGTAAGCCATTCATTCTCTGCAACTTTCTGCAAATATCCATTGCTGACTGTCTTATAAAGGCCATTGCTACTGCCCCCCTCTGTTCTTCCGATTCTGGATCAAATGGTGTATATCTCTGATAAGCCTCTACTAGCCTCTCTAAAAACTTAGAGGAGACTCATCATACCCCTGAATCACTTCCCTTACCTTGGCCAGATTAGTTGGGGTGTCATACTGCATCCCAGAGACCCACCATTAAGAGTCTGGCGACAGAGTAATAGGTGTCTCCTACCCTCAGGAGTATTCGGCAAGGTTAGGCAACTGCGTTGGGGCGGCCTTCTGAGCTGGGGACCAGTTTCCTAGCTTCTAATAGGATCTGATCCCTTTCCTCAGAGGCAAAGAGAGTTCTCTCAAGTGGGCTAATAAGAGAACATAGTTTAACAGGATCTTCTGAGAAAGGTGCTTATCATCTACCATCAGGTGGAGAGGGAGAGTGATGACAATGCCCTCAGGTGGCTGGGCTCTCCAGCTCCAGGTCCCTTGTGCCAGTCTCACTCCCAATGGCACAGAGGGTACCTGGGCCAGAGGAGCCTCCGGGGGTCCTGTCGGATCTGAGACTCCAGTAGGCAGAGGCGGACAGAGGGACGGGGCAGAGGGCTTAGAGGAAGATTTAAGAGGAAGCATAGTTGCAGAGAAGCCTAACGTCAAGGGAGTTAGTGGAGGAGGTAGGAACGGCTGCACCCAATCAGGAGGGTTTTCAGCCAGGTCCTCCCAGACCCGAATGTATGCTGCTGGTCCAGGTGTCCATGGGGACCTGGATGGAAGACAATGGCTTTGACTGCTCAGATGGTGTGGGGCCATCCCACTCCAAAAATCAGCCATTCAGAAGTGCAGAAAGTCTGCCATTCACCTTTCCTAACAATGAGAGATAAGTTATTAGCCCGGTCTGAGACTTCAGACTAGTGGAAGGGGGTAAGTAAGAGTGGGGTTGAGGATTTTTGACCCATTTCGACAACAAGGAGACAGAGATCAACAAAACAGAGACAGATGGACAGATGGAGACAGACAACACAGACAAAGTCCGCTGTGCCATGAACGGCAAAATGAACACAAAAACAGATCTAGCAGTTCAAACCTCTCTACAGATTCTGTCTAAGACAGCAGATGGGCTTCCAAGCTTCTTGGTTGCCCTGACTACAGAGTCTGTCTAAGACAGCAGATGGGCTTCCAAGCGTCCTTGGCTGCCCATGGCCCATGGCTCCCCGACAGGTCTGCCAGCCACAGCCAAGGAGGGCTCACTCCTGTCTCCTAGCAAAAGCCTCTACCATATCGTGAGTACTCACCAACAGAGTAGTCCACCAGGATCTTTGAATAATCTCGGTGTGACCTCCATATGTAATGGGCGGGCGCCCCTAACTTTAGCGCCCCTAGACACCCCAAGACCACAGCTATTGACCACTGTTAACTTTAAAGAAAAAAAGAGTTTGGTGAATATAAATGATATACCAGTACACACACATGTGCGGGCTCGAGGCACTGTGGAAGCCAAGAGCACCAAATGCTTTCAGAGTAGAATTCTTATACCACATTCTGGATAGGGGAGGGGATAGGTCTGGACTCAACAGGAGTCCTGGTGGGGCCAAAGGTCAGTTTAGGACAGAGTTTAGGAATGCTGACAGGCAAGTAGGTGTATTTCCTGTGAAACAATAGAGTCTTAGGTAAGCAGGAGACCAGCAAGCAGGGACCGGCATGCAGGGGACCACCTGGGGATATTTATTTCCTGGAGCAATGGGCACATTGTGCAAGCTTCAGAAAGTTCTTGCCTTGGCAAAACAGCACATGGTTAACAGTTCTCATGGTAGGGCTTTCCTGGGTGGCCCCACCCAGGTTGCTACATCAGGAATGTGGCCCCAGGGCCTTATCTTGGGTGGTCCTGCTTGAGTGAAGTCCAGAAGGTCAAGCTGCTGACCAGGTGGGTCTCAGGAATTCAGGGAAGTATCTTGGGTGGTCCTGCTCAGGCTGAGTGGGTGTGCCCCAAGCAGCCATCAATCCTGTGAACAAAGCTTTTCCGAGAAACTGCTATCTAATTTAGTGATACAATGGAGACTTTGTATCTTTCAACCTTGGCTAGTTTCAGGAACCTCAGGAAGAGGTCGAGGGGGAGTTTCACAGTGAAAGATGCCTTGCTTACTACTAGGATAAAAGTGAAGGAGCAATTGGCAAAAGCTGAGAGGGTTCTCAATGAACTTCAGGAACAGGAGTCTCAGGTTTTTTGAATAACCTTGGTATGAGGGCCTTTCCACCCTGCCCTGAGAATTTCAATCCCTTTGCAGCCGCCTTGGCTCCTCCTGCTCCGGCTCCTTAATTTAGGGGAAGAATTTTTGAAACTCTGGCTCCTTAATTTAGAGGAAGAATTTTAGAAAGTCAGAATTCAGGTAGAAGATTTAATGAGGCATGACTCTCAACAAGCCTTCCCAGTAATTGAGATTCCAGACTCACAGGACAATAGGGTGTGACAGCACAATCCTCTAGCTTTCAAGGACATTAAGCAACTTAAAGAAGCAGTAATGTCCTTTGGAATCCAAGACCCTTTTACCTTGGCTCTGGTGGAATCCTACATGGACTCTAATCTTATCTTACACCTAGTGATTGGATGCAGTTATGCAGGGTTTGTCCCTCAGAGGGAGACTACCTGCAGTGGAGAGGAGAATTTCAAGAGAACTGTGCTGAGACCACTCCAGGCAATGCCACATTGCACAGCCCTGTGCAGAGATCAGGCAGAGAATAGTTGGGAGAAGCAGAGCATTTGGAATGAAAATCCAGGCAGCTGTGATTGCTGTGATTGGTCTTTGGAAAGGGTTGAGCCTCAGGCTCCAAACTTCTTTCTCTCTTCTTCTTCCTTTCAGCCCTAGTCTTAAAGAGGCTGTAAAGCACTTTGCACTTTTTGCAAACATTCTCTTCTTTGCCTTGACAACTCCTGATGCTTTTTTGAACAAGTTAATAGACAACCATTATCCCAATTGTAAGTTGTTACAATTATTTTTAATCACTCTGTTTATTTTCAAAGGTTAACATTCAGTCTGCACAAGTTGATGAATTAGCTGCAGTATTTTTGGATTTACACTATTTTTTAGATGTTCCTATTAAGTCAAAAATTTCATCTTAATCCTGGAATTTTAAAATTTAAAGATCTTTCTAAAGATCAAGCTGTTGTCCTTGTCAAGAGTTGCCCATCTTATGTGGAATTTCTTCCTGTATCTCATTATGGAGTTAATCCCAAGGGTTTAACACCCAATCATATTTGATAAATGGATGTCACTCATGTTGCCTTTTTTGGGAAATTACAATTTGTTTGTGTTATTGTTGATAACCCATAATCCTCAAGGTCAAGCTATCATTGAAAGAACACATCATACCTTGGAGACATATCTTCATAAAATAAAGAAGGGGGAGTATAATACTCCCAGGGATAAGTTATCATAAAATAAAGGAGGGGGAGTATAATATTCCCAAGGATCAATTATTATTTTCTACATTTTACATGTTTTTAAATTATGGATAATTAGGGGAAATTGGCTCCTGAGTGCCAATGTCAATCACATTTTTCCACATACCCACAAGTAAAATGGAGGGATGTGCTGGTATGGGCACAGGGTAGTGTTTGTGTTTTCCTGAGAACATTAAATCTCCAGTCTGGGTTCCAGAAGGGCTGGTGCCCCCTGTGAGTGACCTTGTTGGGAGCACCTCTGATGCAATAAGTCAGTTGGACAGGTAAGGAATCCTTCAGTGTTGATGCCAGTGGGCCAGTATGGCCCTACTTCATAACTACTGACTAGGACAATGGGAACCCCATCAGCATCCATGAAATCAGGATAAAGCTACATCATTGACACTTGGAATCTTACTGAGAGCCTCTGCTTTGAGAAGGTGCTGGATAAAAGCCAGTTCCCAAGTATTTCCCTTACTCATACTCATAAAAGTTATAGCAGAGGACAAAGAAGCTGGCTAAGGTCAGGCCTTGCTTGTGAGCTGCAGAGGTTACACTTTACAAGACAGAGTGTGTTTGTTTTCTTACTAAAAAAGGTTTCAGTTGTCTTTCTGTCTAGAAAGGCAATCAAGTTATCAAAGAGGATTTCTCAGAACTAAAGAGTGAGCTGCAGTGGAAAGAAGGGCTGGTTCAGAAGCACTTGACAAAACTGAGGCATTGGCAGCAGGTGTTGGAGGACATTAATGCAGCACAAAAGCCTGCTGAAATGCTCCAGGGTTCCTTGCTCTATCTAATTTGAAATCCACCAATATTCTTACACCTCTGAAGCAGACCCAAGAGCACTCTGGCCTGTGATGTAGTGATCCTCAGAGACACTGCACATTGGAAGAACTCCATTAGGTAATACATTGGTGTTAGTTTATGTTCCTGCCCATTTTTATAATTTCATTGTTATTTATAAGGTAGGATTTAAGTATGAAGCCTGGGTTTGCCTTGAACTTATGCTTCAGCTTCTCTAGTTCTCTACCTTTATAAAATGCCCGAAACATTGATAAACCAAGTAAAGTGTGTGTGTGTGTGTGTGTGTGTGTGTGTGTTGCTTGTTTTTGCTGTTTAGCGAAGTTTGGACTGTGAGGGTGATCATATGCATTCTTACTTGACTTTTGCCAATTATTTTGACAAAATTTGTCATTTTGTGCCTTTATCTCTGTTTTTTGTTTTTTGTTTTTTGTTTTTCAGTTGTGAGTTTCCTAAAACCGGAAGAAAAAGATTTTTAATAGTTTGAAAAGCCAGAGGATATAGAGTTTGGTAGTAACCACCCATGATAGTATAGGCAAATCTGTAAATTTTTGCTGTTTCAGAACTTTGAACTACCACATGAGGAATCCAGAGTTGCAAAGAGGGAACATATTTGGCAAGTGACTCAAAAGAATTTAAAATATGTTGCCAGTGTAGAACTACAGGAGGTTGCTTACCTTACTTAGTACTGGAATTTTTTTTACTGTTTTCTGGGTCCCTTTTCACTGTTTTGAAGGTACAAATGTCAGGAACATGTGTTGAGTGCTCTAAGGCTGTGCAGTAATTAATGGTCAATGTAAGGAATGGAGTTACACAAAGGTACAGCTGAGGTCTGAAGGCCAAAGGCTGCCTTGGTTTGTCTATGATTTATATATGTTTGTTTGTTTTTTTTAAGCAGAGTATCTCTCTTTTCTGAGAGCAAAATATTCCATACCTCCTGAACAGTCTGTACATGCCCCACCTTTGTTTTGGGCTTGTCCATTTTGATTTCTGGAGCCTTAAATCCCTGGTCAGAAGCATTGACATCCACTTCATGCCTAGTCTGGGCACAGCCATCTGGTCTATGAAGCTTTGGAATGTTCCTTTCAATGCATCCCGGGACACAGGGTTTTTTGGTCAACCCTATGCATTACGCATTATGAATGTTGTCACTGTGTTACTTGCTCTGTAGTATGTATTATGAATGTGGCTGTCTCTGTGTTGCTTGCTCTGTAGTATGCCTGTGAAAATAAGATGTTTCCTCGATTATGCAAGAGTTTACTATTTTCATGTATGTGCTTGGTTGTGTCATATTTAGCACGTAGACCAATGAGAACCAGCCTAACGCCATTTAAGTCCCCTTAAGTAGAATGTATAATTAGAACAGTGTTAAAATTTAGGCTGGGCGTGGTAGCATGTTTATAATCTAGAATTGGGGGAGGGAGGAAGGAGGATAAGCGTTTAATGCTGTCTTCAGCTACACAGCAAGTTTGAGGCTGTTGTAAACCACATGACATCAGGTTTCTCATACCCCTGGCAGAAACAAGACAAAACAAAACTAACCAGACACTTTATACAGCACTGACTGGCAACTTTACATTTTGTGGCTTTATTGCCTAAAATATAAATAAACTGATTACATTTTGGTTGGTTTTTCAATAATAAAGCTGACGATGAAAATACTGAAAATTATTTTAGGCAATTAGTAAAAATATTTTAAATTAGTAAAAAGAAAAGAAGAGAAAATCCACAATTAAATCTCCAAATAAGCCTTAAAAATGCAATGTGGAATAATGGCAGAGGGGGGCATGTTTTTCATGATCATTTACCACTTTGAGAGTTTCCCAGTGCCATTGATAAATAGGGGATTCTGGAAGACTGCAGTGAAAACATAATTGAAACCTAAAGCAGGATCAAGATTGATTAAACTGCCTTAAAATTATTGTGAGGTGTGTGTGTGTGTGTGTGTGTGTGTGTGTGTGTGTGTGTCTGTGTGTGTCTGTGTGTGTCTGTGTGTGTCTGTGTGGCCAAATATACTAGTTTGTGGAATACTAGTGTAATTATAATCTCATCACTTTTTAAGACGTGTATTTGGCTCCCAGTAATATCTTTACTAGATATCCTTTGCCTTCAACCCCTTCCCAGCTCACTTGGAAGCCTTCAAACTTGCTTTAAGTATCATGATTTCTTAGTATATCTTAATTTACTACATCAATTGAGAATAATATAGCTCTAGTGTCCTACTCCACCCTTATTGTGAGACTTAAGAGTCCCACGCACAGTTACAAGCAGAAGTCTCTCCTATCCTTCTTAGGTCTGTTGCCAAGCATCAGGAATGAGGAAAACATTTTCTATATTTCTTTGTCCAATGTTTTCTCTCTGTGAGACATCAATTCTTTGAAGAATTCCAAATTATTAGAAGGAGAAATTCCAGATTATTATTGCAAAGTAAGATGATCCTGATTTAATGGGCCCAACAAATACTAGAAATAGTAGAAGTCATCAAAAGTTAAACTGAAAAAACTCCATAGAATTCAAATGTTTGCATTAGTGTTGATCTCTGGAAAAATTTGCAGACAGCTGGACAAATATACCACAACTGTTAGGGTCCTGGAGAAGTCCCACAAAAGACCGCCATCCAGCAATTTTGTAATCAGCAAAAATGTTTATTACTAGCATGTTGGAACTGTCCATCCTGCACAGAGGAAAAATGGTGATGACCCTGAGAGAAGCTCACAGGCTAAGGGGAGTTCCTCCGACATTCAGGTCATCTTAGATATGATTGGCTTATGAGAGTGATAGTCACATTAGTATGTTATAATTGGCATGGGCTTGTCAGGGGATGGTTAATCCTTTAGCTTTTCCATTTTTGGACAGGCCTGAACAAGTCTCAGGCTTTGTCCTTATTTGTTACTATCTTGAGGTGCTGTGACTCAGGCCTGGTACTGCAGTTCTCCTTGTCCCTGTTGCCAGGAACATCAGTGATTAATTACCCTTTGTTTGTGGCTTCCTCAGAAATTGCCTGCTCAGTATAAAGAAATAGACACTGAGGCCTAATTCTTAATTTGAGTTATTTGGACAGGCTGTCATGATATTTGCCTAGACATCTTACATCAAGCCTTTTTTTCTTCCTGTTTTAGTACTTTTGGAAGGAAAATCTGGAGATGAATTAGAGTCAACAAAGCTGAATGCAGTAGCTAAAACTATTCATCTGTTACTTTTCATTAGGTTATCATCTTCTTTACCATGCTTTCAACCCATACTTCTGACTTGATCACCAAAAAAGATAACCAAGAGTGTATGCAAGACACATTAGTAGCTATACATACAAACAAGTGGCTCACAGGATACTCTGAATCTCTGAGTGCCTATGGTCTTATGTAGTGTGCAATAGATGAGTACTAAGAGCTCAGAAGGAAGAATTGGAAAGTCAAACGAACTTGAAGGCTTTGTCAAACATAGAATTTTCTCAGCTCTCTTTTAGATTAGAAAATGGCTTAATCAGTAAATGAATGATTTTTTTCTCAGTGGTCCAATAAGAGACATGCTGAAAATGTCAAAAAAATTTATAAAGGACAATTTCTGAGTTCTCCAGAAGAATCTTCAAGTGCCTCCAGCTGCTCTTCAGAGATGTAGTAAATGGAGGCCACCCTGTCAGAAAACTGAACTTCATTTATAATAAAAGAATTTTCTCTTAGTACAATGGCAAAACTAGTTTCCAAATGACCATCCTGAGTATGGTATTTGTAAAGGATAATGGAGAAAATAACCTAGAAAGAACTAAATATAATGACAATATATTTTGGGGAGTGGTATTTCATCTTTACGGATCCCAGAAAATTAAAGATTTGGTTCATAAAAGGTCACTGGAGTATCAGCAAGTGTGTAATACTTATCTTGTGTATTCCCATTACCTGTGGAATTCAGGAGTCCATATTCAAGCCAGGAAAATTAGAGGATTAAAAGTTTCTAACACAAGACTAACACTAACATCATAACTTGATGTGAGAATGTCTTTCTATATGTTGTAAGTAAAGGACTGTTTGGGCCATGGCAGAAGCTGTAGAGGTAGGCTGAGGAATTGGAGCACAGTTATGTGAAAGAGGGTGGAGTCTAAAACAGATCAAGGCAGCTGCCCAAAGGAGCAACATGTAAGGAACACATGTGAACCTGACAAGTTACATGGATTTACCTTCATTTCACATTAAGCCCAAAGTGCCAGTGGTCAACTTTACTGTAGGGACAATATTCAAGAGGTTTCATGGACACTTCATTTTCCAAGAAATCTATAAGGGAATGAGAAAAGGAACTCGATGAATGAATACTAAAAATATACCAACTAATCTAAAAATTATAGCCTTATTTAGCAATCCATCTAAACCTTCACTCAGTCCTCAAATTCCTTAGGCAGGATATTCAAACTATCTCCCTTGAGCTGAGATAGAACATTAGCCGATGCTGGTAATTACAGTTCAGCAGAGTTATGATCCTTAGGTTGTTAGATACCCAGTAAGAAACATAAATGAACACTATTTGGGAAAGATGAAAAGTGAGGTCTCTTGCAATATTGACTCTACTATCAGCTGTCCTAAGACACACGAGTGTCCCTAGCCTAATGCGGATTATACAGCAGGAAAGCAGATGGAAGGCAGTCTTACTGGGAAAGAACTCATACCAGAGATGATGAAGAGCACATGACCAGTCCCTGGTCTTACCAAATGGGAGAACTCAGAGGGAGCTATTAATTTGAGCTATGTGCTTAGATTTTCTTTTCTTGATGGCATTTGAGAAAAATGAAAGATGTAACAGAGTGAATTTAACTCTTCAAAATCAGAAAGATGTCACAACATGAAATATCTAGTTGTTATTAAATGAAAACTGAAAGTCAGATATTGGGTGAAAGGCTGGAATATCAGAGAGAGGAAACAGACCACAGTCAACTCTCACCCAACTAACTTCTCAGGGTAAAAACTATCTTCAAGAGTCCTCAGTCTGGCTCGTTGCTTCTATAGAATACCATAATTTCTGCCTATGCCTGTCTTACATATCTTCTCCACCTAGTTATTTCACTTCCAGGTTCAACTCTGTGTCATAATCCTGAAAGCTGAGAAAAAAAAATAAGCTCCTAATCCAAGTTAGGATTAAAGGTGTGAGCTACTACTGTTTGATTCTTAGGTCTTGAACTCAAAGAAACACAGAAAGATCTGTGTCTCTGGAGTTATGAGATTAAAGACTTGAGTTACCACTCTCTGACACTCCTGGATTGACTATGGGTGGATGTGTTCTGTGATATTCCAGACTGATTTTATTAAGTATAAAATATATCACCACAACAATATGGAGTTAAGAAGAAGAGAACCAACAGTATTCTTCACAGGACATCCCTGAAAAGAGTGGTATATCTGACTTTGGGAAATGGACAAGTGGTGAGGGAGGGGTGTTTATAGGGGTAGTAGAGAAGTAAAAGAGGGTTGCGGAGAGTACACAGGATTATTATATATGTGTATGTAATTGTGAAAGAATATTTTTTTTAAAAAAGAAAGAGAATGAAAAACATAGCCTTAACATTGTTTCTATATCTGTGAGGGTTAAGATACCCATCTTAACTGATGCATGAGCATACTTCCACTCACATGAGTGAGAAAGTTGATGACTATGTTTTTATGACAGTTGGGCTCAGAGAACTCGAAGAAATCTCAGGATCCTAAAAATTCATTCTGTTGAGCCAGCATATAGAATATGGGGTGCTCCCTATTTCTGCCTTGATGATCCCAGCAAAAAGACTAATAGAATGTAATGAGCAGGGCCTCAATTCTTCAAGGGAGATTTTTTTTCAAATTCCAAAGACCCTTAGTGGGGGTGAGAAGGACTGCCCCCAAATAAGGAAACTCAGAGTCCTGCTTTCAGGCCTGAGAAACAGAAGTTGTGGATTTCTGTAAGGCTTTGCTAGAGTGTCTGCTCTGTGTTCTAGAAAGGTTTGGACTTCCTGTGGAGGCCAGAGGGCTTCAATTAGTACAGTGCAAAATTACTTGGGTCAGCTAGACCACTCCAGAATAAAAGGAGGACATGAAAAGTCCCAACTATATTTTCAGCCTCATGCAGCAGAGAGAATTCTCTTAAGCATTATGTCATATCCAGACTTCTACTCCAAGGATTAAAAAATAGGAGGGTGATGTTTGTTTCTGGCAAATTAGAAATAATACAGGAAAAGATCCTAGGACATGTATGTAGAAACTTTTCCTAATTGTGACGTTCCAGACAACATTGCAATCTTGTTTTTCTCATATCTCTAAGAAAGCAGAGAAGTGCATCTGAAAGCTGAGGGAAAAAAAGCTCCAATTAGGGAGGGACAAACAATTTGGAACAGGGCGTACAAAATGAGGAGGTTTAGAAGGATTTGAGAAATGGACGAAGGCATAGTGGAGAAAGTAGGCTTATGTTGCAATGAACTTCAGAGGCTCAAATAAGCAGCTTTGTGTGCCATGGACTGAAAAGAGAGTGAAGTATCGAGGCTTGAGTACAGTGATCAGTTACAGGATGCCTTCCATATTGAACTGACAGTGGGATTTCTTAGCAACCTTGCCCTGCTGTCAATCTTTAGAGCCAGCCCCTGACCGGATATGATCTATTTTCACTTCCTATTGGAAGGAAAGAAAGTGTAGTGTCGTGCTCTTGGCAGAAGTGCTCTGTGCCTTCCCATAGACTGGCTGGCTGCAAGACCAAAAGGAAGCTTCAGTGAAGGTAAGGAGCCTGAATGTGTACTAAGGAAAATATACCCCTCAGTTAAGCAAAGGGGCTGTATTCAATTCCATTCCTCGGTTGCAGCTCGTTATGAGAAAGCCGAGGGTTACAATGTATCTTGGAGGGTCTGAGAACAGAGAGGGGATTTTGATCTTGGAAAGGAGTCCTGACACTTAAAAAGATGTGTGGTGATATCCTAGACAACAATTCAAGCCAAACTTTGGACTCTAAATGTAAGGAATGCTCATTCTAAACAACTGTGCTTCCACACTCAACCTCCTTTGTACTGAGTTCTAGAAGACCCCACACAGATTAGGCAAATAAACATGGAATAACCGGATTAAATCATTTAGGGTTAGGAACTTTATAGCACTTCCTTACCCCCCAAATGAAGAAAAACAAAACCCCAAAAACAACAGTAAAAAGAACATTTTTTTTAAAAAAAAAAAAGGAAGAAAACTAACAAGCCCCAAATATCTTGTATTTAGTCAGCAAGGGAGCATGTGGGAGAGATTCAGAAGCAGGAGGAGATATCTTTCAAAAGCAAGGCCATCCTGAATTGTGTAGCGATACAATGTTTTGAGTACAAGGACCAGAACAAAGAAAACAGAAGAATTAATCCTGTGTTTAAGAACCTTGTACAATTTTAGATATAAGAGGTTTATGATGGAAAAGAAAATCCAGCCTCTGAGGAAAAGGAGGCAGAGAAAAGAGAGAATGGCCAATGAATATAATCAAACTACACTGTGTATGTGTGTTTTTGTGTGTATGTGCATAAAATTTCATAATGAGTTACATTACTTAGTATCAAAATATACCAAAAAGAAAGAAAAATATTAGTTAAGAATATTTAAGAATTGTATTACAAGGGCTGAAAACAAAATGGAATATTGAAAACAGTGAAGAACTTATTAAGTCTTGTGAGAGATCTGACAAAGTGGTGTCTCATTTTTTTCTGGAGGTAGTTTCACAAAATCAGCTACCTTGACCTTGTGGAGTAGGTTCCCTTAACCCTTGGTTTATAGTGCCTAATAGGAGCGATGTATGTGACAATGAACTATGATGAGGAGACCACTTTCAGAAAGAGACCCATTTAGAGCCTGAGATTTATGGCAATCTATGAACATACTGGCATTATTAGCCACAATCATGGCTTTCAAGGCATTTTTTTTTTATCTTCACAAAGCAAAGAAATGAGCTGCCAGCTTCAATACACACCTCTTTATTTTAGCCCAAAGGGTGAATATCCTCAATCTAAAAAGTTGAGCGTGGAAATGGTGGTGCAAAGACTTATTGGAATATTAGGCTAAGAACCTGAAGGAAGGTTGAAGACACAAGAAAGCCCAAGACATAAAGGACTTTGCTAATTCTCTGCACTCTGTGTACCCAGTTAGTGCAGTGTACTGAAACTCCCTGAAGCTTTCCCTCGGGGCTACAAGGAACCTTTGAGCTGTCAAATGAGAGTAGCAGAGGGGAGTATCACAGAAACTGAGAAGAGATAATATAATCCTAGAACTGAGGGTTCTCAGACTCTAGAAGACAGGAAGCCATGTTGAACCTCAGCAGTGCCTGCAGGCTACTCAGGAGACTGGGAGCCTTGTGGGTTTGGGGAAAGTTAAAGAGATATTGATAAAAGGCAATATATTCAAAACAAAATTATGGTGCTTATATTATCGCATTTTCTCTGTTCAGGAACCCAAGTCACCTTCTCTGCAATCTACTCTTGCCTGTTGTCTCCTGTCACTGACCATAACATCATGCCCAGGGGACAGAAGAGCAAGACCCGGGCTCGTGAGAAGCGCCGCCAGTCCAAACCGGAGTCCCAAGAGCTTGAGGATACTCAAACCACAGCACCAGAGAAAAGAGAGTCAACCTGTTCCTCTGCTCAAGCCTCTGGAGATACTGTCACAATGACCTCTTCTGTTGTTTTTTCCAAGTTTTTTCAAGGAATTCCTCATGCCACCTCTTTCAGTATCTGCATTGCCTGCAAAAAAATTGATAAAAGTGCCAAGAACCGACAGAAGAAAAAAGAGAGCTTCTCTAGTACCCAGCACCCCAGTAAGATTCCACAGGAAGATCTGACAAGGAAGACAGGGATGCTGCTGGAGTACATGCTGAGCAAGTTCAAACAGAAACAGCCCCTGCTGAGAGAAGAAATGCTAAGTGCAGTCAACAAAAGTTTCAAAGATCACTTCCCTGAGATCCTCAAGAAAGCTTCCAACTGCATGGATCTGGTGTTTGGCCTTGAGTTGAAAGAAGTCCAGCCCAATGGTCAATCTTACATGCTTGTCAGCAAGCTAGAGTTCCAGGATGATGGAAGTAGGAGCAGTGAGACTGGTCTTCCCAACAGGGGCATTCTGATCCCTCTCCTAAGTGTGATCTACTTAAATGGCTACCGTGCCTCAGAAGAGGAGGTCTGGCGCTTCCTGAATATGTTAGGCGTCTATGACGGGGTCCCACATCTCATCTTTGGGGATACCAGAAAGCTCATCACTGAAGATCTAGTGCAGGAAAGGTACCTGGAATATCATCAGGTTCCTGGCAGTGATCCACCATCCTATCAGTTCCTATGGGGTCCAAAAGCCTATGCTGAAACTAACCAGGTAAAGGTGATGGAGTTTTTGGCCACCTTCACTGAAGCTGGCTCCTCCACCTACCCATCTAATTTTGAAGAAGCTTTGAGGGAAGAAGATAGAGCCCATGCTGAAGGTACAACCCAGAGAAGCACTACATGTAAGACCAAGAAACGTTCTAAAACTTCTGAAACCAAGTACAACGTTTTTATCTGCTAGTGAGATCTAAGGTAGTCTACTACACAATTGAAAGAGCCTGCTAGTCTTTGCTTTTGTGATGCTGATGCTCAAATTAGTTACTGATAAAGCTGTTTACATTTTTTATCATAGTATTTACTTAAAGTAAGAAGTCAAATAGAAAAATACCATGGATTATGCTTTATGGCTGTGTACCAAGTTGAGAATTGAAAGTTGAATTTGATGTAAAATGTGATTTGAAATTTCGTAGTTTACTTTGGTGATGTACTACATGGTAATAGAGAATCAGAATATAAATGTGCCTGAGAGTAGCAGAGAAAAGATATGGAAAAAATAATAAACTTTTGATTTATGTTTTATTTTACTTCACTTTTTTCAAATAAGTAAGAGATGCATACCTGCTTTGCTTATGATATTAAAGGATGTATAAGAAACTAAATCACAATAAATTAGAGTTCTTGTTCAAAGTTTGTAGTTTACCAAAACACTTAATTGAACATCTGTTCTTGAAGAGTCTTATAGGAGGCCCAATACCTGTCCATACAATGATAAATTTTAGAAGAAACTTTTATTATGAATGAAATTCAAATGTGGTACATTTCCTAAAGAAGAAACCGGGAAAGGTATGCTTGAATAGAAAACTGTTTTTTTTTTCTTCAATTTACATTGCTTTGTGCCAGAATGTTTTTATTGTTTTCTCTCTGTGTTTGGGACCCCAAGAACTATATATATTTTATGACATCTCTTAGGATAAACATTAATATAAATAATCCTAGGTAGATAATACCAAGAAAACAGCTCAAAATAATCACATTCATGAGTCCTTTAATAATTATACACAAGACAAGTCAGATAACAAAGCCATACATTCAACATGAGTCTTGCTGGTCCTAAAACCCAGGAACCTACTAAATTCACTTTTTCTTAGTGGAAAGTTTGAGCATTGAAGAATATCCTAATGTCCCCAAATTCACAGGGATAGTAAATAATAGGGCTCATACTGGACCCCTTATCCTTAGCCAATGCTCCTTCACTCTTACGCTGAAAACCAAAACTGAGGCTCTTAATTCAGTACTCCAACCCACATTGTGATTAATATATAGGAGACTAGAATCCATAGATAGAGCAAGAAATGAGAGTTCCAAAACAGAATGAAGGACCTGCAAGATGCCACAGCATCTTCCACCACACCTAACAACCTAGGTTTTAGTTCTAGGACCCACATAGTGGAAGGAGAATGGGCTCCCATGTACGGTATTCTGACTTCCATAAATGTGCCATCATATGTGGTTTCTGCTTTCCCAAATAAATATGTTTTAGTAAATAATAAATAATGAAATTAGAATTAATAACAGTGTGAATACTGATACCTACAGTGTTATATAACTTTAAGGGATCAGGCGCTTCAAGTCAGCATAGAGAATACATTGTTGAAGAGCAAATGCCTAGCTGACATGTAGCCTTGTTTTATTCTTCTCTCACTACAGACATGTTATCTATTCTAAAAATTAAGTGTCTTATGGCAGATGTTAATGTAGTTCTACCAATAAAGAGGATGATCATATTAAAATGTTCTTGTTAAGTATCTTAGATCTGCTGTCCATCTCACATCACTCCTGGCATAAAAATCTAGTCTCAAGAAGGTATACCAGAATGAACTCACTCTAGACTTAAAAGCATTGGACATTTCCTAGAATTATTCAGTCTCAGAGATAAAGCCAAAAGACACTGATATATGAACACACCTACAGAAAAATTTTTGGACTTCAAAATATCAGAATATAAGGTATGTAATGGTGAGTACTCCCACATCTCTTTTCTGGCAGAATCCCAAACAGAACTGCAAGTCTGATAAATCTTAGTTCACATACTCTTTTAAGGTTTAAAAGACCTATGAACCTTAAGGACATCATGTTGATATGAGGTAAGAAAGGAAGGCCAGACTTTGATAGAAAATAAATAATGAACTGCAGTGAGGGTAACTGTAATAGGAGATTTATGGCCTGAACTAGCCCCACAATCTGTACCAGCAGTTTCAAAGTCCCAAAGGAATACATAGAAGCTTATATTCATTTCATGCTGATTGACCTATATCACTGGCATATTGCTAGCTAGCTCCTACATCTTAATTCAACCCATTTCCATTAATCTGTCTTTCCCAGTGCCCTGTGCCTCACCTGTGTTACTTTACATGTTGATTCTTAGGCAGCTGGATGGTGTCTCTCTTGACTCTGCCCTCCTTCTATCAGCCCACACTCTGTGTCTTGACACCCCACCCCTTGGCTTGTCATGGAGTCTGTGTCACAGGCAACACAAGACCAAAGAAAACAGAAATGTTTATTTGTTAACTTTCTGAAAATCAGATAATAAAAGTAACTTTAGAAAGTCTCACCTCCATATCCCTAGAAGGAAAGGAAGAGGATTGACAGGTTGAATTTATCCTTTGTGGGTAAAGTAGTATCAAGGGTAGACACTCCTTGTATTAGTGCATTTGGGTTCCACATGAATGAGATGGGATCCTCACTGCCTAACAGGAGTCAGCTCAGTGATACAAAGCATGAATAATGGGACTAAAACATGGTTATTGTGACAGTTCTTTCCAAGGCATCACAGAGAAAAAGTGTGTGCTATCACACGTCAACAGAGTTCAGATTTCCAGATTGTACCAGAAACCAGCCAATTCCTTGCACACTACAGGACAATATATACTCCTATTGTTCCCACTCTAGGTAAACTGTGTAGTACAAGGCTTGAACCTAGTATTGAATCCCACAGCAACTGAGATAGGGACTGACACTCCTTTGTTACTACCATCATAAGGCTCCAATCTGTGTGTACTAGTTTTCATTCTAATGATACCATCGACAAGTGTGTAACCAGAAAATGGCCATTTCATTTCCTTCTACTGGATCTCAGGGAGTAACAGGCCTCATTTACAACACACACACACACACATACACACACACACACACACACACACAAACATTATTTTCATTAAAAAATGTCATCTCCATCAATGTATCCCCTTGCTCCCCCTCCCCACCCCCTCCCAAGTCAGCCCTCAGCCCCACCGCTCCTCATTCCTCATCCCCCATCCCCACCCCCAAAAGGACAAGAAGTCCCAAGGTGGGCCAGCCCAGTGCTTCACATGCTCTCTAGGCAAGTTCGCGTAATTGATCCCAAAGTCAATGTTGGGCTAGGTGTTCCTTTATAGTGAATGGGCTCCAAGGTGCCAGCCTATGAACAGGAATACAGTCGGATCCCAACCCTAGTGGTTTCACACACTCATAACACTCAAAAGCCCCCTACCCAGGGCAGAGGGCCCAGCTCCCCCTCCTGATGGATCTCCAGTGTCAATTCCTGATTCAGTGAGCCCCCCAGAGCTCCAGCCAATCATCACCTTGGGAACCTTCCTCATAATCCTTATCCCCCTGCTCATACAGACTCTCCTCCCCTGCTCTCAACTGGACCAGGAGCTCTACCAAATCCTCAGCCATGGATCTCTGCCTCCACCTTCATTCCCTGTTAGATATGTTATGCGATGACACCTAGGGTGTTTACTCATTTGATTGTAGTAGAAGTCCCATTTAGGCACCCCCTCCACCATTGTTTTGAGACTTGGCTAGGGACATCCTGCGAGTTCCTGGACGTTTCCCTAGCACTCAGTCTTTTTCCAACCCCACATTGGCTTCCTCTATCGAGATATCCATCTCCCTCCATCTCCCTTTTTGCTCTTCTCACTCAACCATCTCTTTCTATCAAGATTTGTTCTCCAACTCTTCTTGGTTGCAGACCGTTTTCCTAAGGTGATCTTCTCTATTTTCTCTTTTTAGGGGAGTCTCTGGATGTCTCTCTAAATTCCTTCTAATCCAGAGCTGTTCAGGGGTTGTGGTTTACAGCTTGGGTATTCTTTGCTTTTTGACAAGACATATCTTACAGTTCAAATGGAGAGGGGCAGAGCTAGAGGGATTGCTCAACTGGTAAACTGTTTGTGGCACAAATATGAGCCAGAGAGTTCAACCCTAGCATGTGTATTACACAAGCAAAGTGTGTCCACATGTTCTTATAATAACAGCACTTGGGTGCAGGAAACAAAAGGTTTCCTGGGACGTTCTGACCAGCCACCTAGCGGAATTGGTGAGGTTAAGGTTCAATGAGAGACTCTATTCTGAAACATAAGCTGGAGAACAATTGAAAAAGACATTCCACATAGACTTCTGTGCTCCCTATTCACTTGCCCAAATGTGGAAACCCATAAAGCTTACTATTCTGTCAAAAGGCAAATTATGCAATCAAGATGTGTAATGAGATACATTTATCCCTGATTTGAGATAACAGAGAAATGTCCTACCCTGCCTTTTATTATCACACTGAAATGGCAGGAATTTGTATCAGGGTAGCCTCTCTCTGTTTTATAATACCTAAGGAAAGAAAATCGGGAAATAACATTAATTGGAAATTGTAGACAAGGGACAGTATAAGAGATCTAATATGCCAGTTACTATACTAAGTACTATCCATTCCTTATACACATATAGAACCATCTAGAGAAGACAAAGCTTACCAAAACCATGTTACACAAGTGGAATCTGAAGGCCAGAGAATTTGATAATGCTCACACTTGACACGGTTGTTAAGTGAGAGAGCTGGGACATTACCCAAGGTTAAGATAACCTAAAGCCACAATATTTTACATCTAGACTGAGACTTTCTTGATTTCCTTAATTATTTTTATTATTATAACAAGGAAATATTCTTATCTCAAAATATTGGATGCAAGATTGAGAGAAACATGACCAAGGAATTCATACAGTAGGGCGGGCTGCCCTAGAACTTTCTGTATAGCCAAGGTGACCCCTGACTCTTGGAAATATTCTAGTGGTGACTGGATTATATATGTCTGTAATCTTACAGAGCTTCTAAAGAGTAAATGTTCAAAACTTAAAGCTGGCTCAATCATCTAGTTTTTTTTTTTTTAAATTGACATTTGAAAGGAAACCTGCTAAGTAGGTTTGGTTGACTGAAAATATAATTATATGATATTTTCTTCTATTTTATTCTGTATATTTCCTTTTTTATTTTTGCTGCTCTGGTATTATGGTGCAGACCACATGATGCTTCATAAATAAGTCCTATGAAGAACTCATGTAGCCAAGGCTTGATTTGAACTCTCCTTTTTCCAGGCCTTATAAGCATGTGCCATCTTGTCCATCATGTTTTGGGGAAATTTTGTTTTATTTTAATTATTTTATACTTATTCACTTAGGAGGGCACATATATGTAGGTCAAAGGACAACCTACAGGAGCTGGTACTCTTCTACCATGTTGGTTCATGGGACCAACCTAGGTCACCAAGCTTAGCAGCAAGCACCAATACCTACTGAACAATGTCACTGACCAGTCTTATTTTTATCCACAAACTAAGAATTTGTAGAAATACACTTGTTATTGTTTGAATGAAAGTGACCCCTATAAGCCTATAGGCAGCAACAATATTAGGAAGTATAGCCTTATTGAAGAAGTGTGTTACTAGGGAATGGGATTTGAGATTTCACATGCTTTAATCAGGCTGAGTTTCACTATTTCTTCTTGTTGCTGTTAATCCGGATGTAGAACTCTCTGCTCCCTTTCCAGCACCATGTCTGCCTACATACTACCATGTCCTGCCATGATAATAATGGACTAAATTTCTGAACTGTAGGCCAATGCCAATTAAATGTTTTCCTTTTTAAGAGCTGCTGTGGTCATGGTATCTCTTCACAGCAATAGAAACCCTAAGACACCAATTGTAACGAAAAAAGAAAAAGTAAAGATAATTATGGGACTCAGAAGTATGATTTTTTTTAAAAAAAAATGTGTTAGTTAGTATGTTTTTTATATGTGTGAATGACCAAATGGTTCCTGTAAGTAAACAGTTTAAGATATGCATTATCTGAAAATTTTAATGGACATTTTTTTGTGATTAAGAACATCTAAGATCTATTCTATTAGGAAACATCCAACATACAGATCAAAAAAAATAAATTAATAAAATGAACTTGAGCCTTGAGAATTATCTTGAGTAGCCCTATAAATTCAAAGAGAAGAAAACCATGGGTATTCATGAGTGCCCCTCCAAAATAAACTTCATCATATTTCTGGATATGTAAGGGCTGAGAAAATGGTTGTTGTGTTAACAGTCTTCCCCAAGATTGAAACTTTTCACCATTTAGGGAAGTTATTTAAACTATTTGGTAAATAACTCAAAATAGCTTCCAGTCCCTAAAACTGACCAGATTTACTAGGTACCACGCTCACAGAGTAAGCAATACAAGCTGAGAGTCTCTCAGAATAGCACGGCCAAGTTGAAAAGAAGACTGAGACAGGACTAGATGCCCAAAAGAAGCAGAAGCCAGCTGGTCTGCCTAGACGAGGTTTAGACCTACTGAAAACTCTGGAATAGTCGCTCTCTGACCTGATGAGATGCCTGCAGGCTGTGAAGTGCTCTAGTTTCCAACCTTTTGTGAGCAGTCACACATATTGGAATATGCTTTGATGCTGCATCTCTTTTTTAGTTATTTTGGCTTTTGTAAGTAACCTTACAAAATATGAAGTTTCTAGCCCAAACTAGCCCCAAGATATGGACCAGAAGTCCCAATGTTCCAAAGAAACACACAGAAGCTTGTATTAATTTTATGCTGATTGACCTATGGCTCAGAAATATTGTTAGCTAGCTCTTTCATCTTATCTCAATCTATTTTCATTAATCTGTTTAGCCATGTTGGCTCGATACCTTTTCTCAAAGGAGTTTGGTTGTCTTCTTTCCTCTGCATCTGCTGGCTTGTCTCTCTGCTGGTGTCTCTGGTGGCATCTCTATTCTGCTCTTCCTATTCCCAGAGTTTTCTTAGTCTAGCAACCCTGCTCAAACTGCCTGCCTGCCTTCTGAAGAATCAGTTTTTTATTAAACCAGTAGGAGGGACAAATCCCACTACACTCTCACCCATATTACTAAAATTAACTCTAATAAAACATACTGGTTCACCAAGTTGTACTTCAGTGGCTGTTTGGGTCCTGGAGAAGTTCAATCAAAGGCCACCAGTCATGATGCAATCATCAAGAGTGTTTATTTTCCAGTATGATGGGCCTGCCCATCTTACACAAAGGCAAAATGGTGGCAACCCCCAGAGAAGCTCACAAGCTCCTTTTAAGAACAGCTAAGAGAAACTCCCAAGAAAGTTAAATCATCTTAGGTATTAATGATTTATGTAAGTGGCAATCATATTAGTCTGTTCTAATTTACCAGGATTAGTCGGGGGCTAGTTAAAGCTACAGTTTTTCTATTTTGGGGGAAGGCCTGAACAAGTCCAAGTCTTCATCGTTATTTGGTTATTACCTTGAGCTTATTGACTGTGGTGGATAGCTCAGGCCTTGTACATGCCGACTGTGGGGCAGGGATGTTAGCCCATGCCTCGTACTACACATACTAAGCCTCCTTGTCCTTGCTGTTGGGGGTGTTGGAGATTGAGTGTCCTTTGTGACTATTTCAGAAACCACTTGTTCAGTCTCAGGAAATGAAATTGAGGCCTAATCTCTGAGAAAAGGCTGAGCAGCCTGTTATGGCATCTGCTTGGTCCTCTCAGTGCCATCCATACTTTGGTTTGTCATGAGTTCCCTATCTGAGGTGAATAGATATGTGTGCTGCATCTTCCCAAGAAAGCTTTTGTCACACAACAATGATCTTAATTGAAGTATGATTTCACTTCCACTGAAGTAACTAAGGAAAGATGAATGATGTTTTGGATAGATGTGACCTCCGATCAGTAAAGTAGGAATCTCAGGATTCCAAGGATTCAGTCAGAGTAGACAGTTTGTTGTACTTGTCTTTTGACCTGAATTGTCAGAACAAACAGCCTAATAGAATCTAATTGATGGACCCCAATTCCCAAAGAAGACATGTTAAAAAATCAAATTCTAGGTGAGAGGCCTATGTAAGGATTAAAGAATTATTTCTCAAAATAAAATCTCACAAACTTCTCTCACTGCAGTAAAGTCTGGGGGAGACTATGGTTGTGGCTGACATTTGAAGCTTAGCTAAAGTGCTTCTTCTGGGACTCAAGAAAATATAGCCTCTTTTGGAAGGCTAGGGTCTTAAATCATAACAATGAGACCAGCCCTAAAAGAAAAACATGTCAAAAACCACAACTGCTGCTTCTAGTTCTCTAGGGACAGGAAGAAATGTGTCAACATCTAAAGCTAAAGCTAGCATATCCTTCCATATGGAGGACTAAGGAAAGGGAGAGCTATATTTCCCCCGTTGGCTTGGCTCCAGAAAGGGAAGGATCCTGTGATGCCTAGAAAATAATCCTGGCTATTAGGAACTGGAAAGGGCTTATGACTTTGCTACCCAAATCACTCTATTCCCTACCATGGAAACAAAAGGAGAGGAAGGTTCATAAACACAGGGTAGGGCATGAAAAGTTGGACATGGTGGAATATTTGAGATATAAGGAAAGGAATGAATATGGAGAAGTAGGTGTGCATGGGCTACAACTTCAGAGGCTCTGTCAGAGAGCTCTGTGTGGAGTAGACAGTGGAAGGTGTGTGGGATAGGGAGGCTAGATGAATTAGGGGAGCATCATGAAGAATTTCAGGCAGCCTTTCATATTTTCTATGCAGCAATAGGGTTCCATAGCAAACTTGGCCCCTCTGTAAATCTTAAGAGCCTGCTCCTGGCCAGATGTAGTTTATCCTCCCTTTCTGTGGGAGGGGAAGAAACTGGGTCTTAGCTAGCTTTGGCACAAATATTACCTGTTTTTGCCTTGACTAGTTGTCAGTAAGTTTTGTAGTGGCCTACAGTCAAAGAAAAGACCCTGATTATGTGCTGTGGATAGAATACCTCTGTGATTAAAAGAGGCAGATCTTGATCCTGCCCCTAGGTTGAAGGGCTCGTTCTGGAAATGTGTGTTGTAATCTATTTTAGATTGTGTCAGTGCAGTAAGAGGGCTCTGTCACTGAAAATAGCAGATTCTAGACTAAAAAAATCAAGCTTTGGGATCTTGATGGTAAAGAGAGAAATTCCAACCAAATCATGTCTATGCTAGATTAGCCCTCCCTCTGTTCCCTAGAAAGCTCCACACAGAATATACAAGTAAAGGAGGTGAGCCTGACCTCATACTCAGTGATACTGGGAGGTAAGACAAAAAAGTAAGAAATAAAAAGAAATGTGTTTTCATTTAAATCCCCAAATTTCACATGGTTAAGCATTACCAGCCCATGGATGTTTGAGGCAGTCCCAGACCAGGAATATTGAGAAATTGTCATGCTATATAAATTGAATTTGTCAAAAAGCATCTTTTTGTGTGTGTACAAGACTTGATTCTAGAATTATGTACACAGCACCTGAGCAAGGGTTATAAGGATGCCCAATACTTTTGATTGAGGATGCTCAATTAGTACTCTATGTTAAACCAATTATAAAGTCCCAATATAGATGCTAGCTGTGCTGTTAATTTTTGTTGTTGTTGTTAGTTTGTCATGTATTGGTGTCAGCTTGGAAGTGTGAAACATTTGAGGGATTACCTCCAACAGATTGACCTGTAGGAAAGACCGTGAGAAATGTTCTTGATTAATGATTGATGCAGGGTAGTCTAGAACACTATAGGTGGTGCTACTCATAGGCAGGTGGTCCTTGGTGATAGAAGAAAGTAGGCTGTGAAAGTCACAAGGAGCCAGCCAATAAGTAGGAGCCCTTCATGGTCTCTGTTTCATTTCTTGCCTCCAGGTTCCTGTTCTATTTGAGTTCCTGATTATTCTTTCCTCAATGATGGACTGAGCCAAATAAATTGCCAGTATTCTGTCAGAGCAATAGAAAACAAACTAGTACTAGAAATGGGGCTATTACTGTGACATATCTGACTATATGGTTTTAGAAAGGAGTGTGAAAGGATTTGGGGGTTGAGTTTGAAAAGTCATGGAAATTTGAGTGATCACAACTTAAGGTATTACTGTGGGAACTTGCAGGATAATGCTGATAGAAATGCCAACAATGGAAGCCTGATTTTTGACATTTCAGAGGGAATACTGGAAGTCCTTCAAAGTCCCTATCATAGTTGTTTGTATGTTATATTTGAATTAAGAACCTGTACTTCCTGTTGAGCTGGAGCAGGAGAATCAGTTGTGATTAACAAGAGATAAACACCTCTGAAGTCATAGCTTTGCTTTATTGAGAAAATTGATATTGGTCACCTGCGGCTGAGAAATAAGCTGTGAGACCAGATATTAGGAAGAGATCAACATCATTGAGGCAAAAATCTCAGAGGAAGTGTTTTCTCAGAGTCAGCAAACAGAACTCATAGTCCAGTGGAAGGCCAAGGCTGCACCTCTAGCTGGCAGCTGAGCTTTTAAGGTGTAAAAAGTCTCCCAAATGGTACTGAAACTGAAGGCATGAAGTGAGCATGACAAGCAGCTAAGGCTTGGCCAGGAGAGGCCACTGGTAAAGGTAAAACCTCTGTTATAGTAAAAAGCTCAGAGCTGAATGAATTATATTATGGATAGAAGCTGAGGCTTGTTACCATGTCACAGGGCTGATGTGTTTAAAGAGAGCAGGATGTTATAGTGGGGTTTCTTGGGTCCTGGGCAGCCAGAGGCCCAGACCCAGCCATGCCAGACCTCTTAGCTGCCCACCGCCTGCCGCTCAGGTCCCGAGAAATGACTCAGATGCTTATATTAACTTTATGCTGTTTGGCCTATGGCTCAGGCACATTGCTAGCTAGCTCTTATATCTTAAATCAACCCATTTCTATTAATCTGTCTGCCACGTGGCCCGTGGCTCACCTGTGTTCCTTACATGCTGCTCCTTTGGGCTTCAGCTCAATCTGTCCCTGACTCCACCCTTCCTTTCCTACCTATGCTCTGATTCCTCCTCCTACTTCTTTCATGGTGCCTGTCATGGCCCAAAAACAGCTCCTTTATTTAAAGATTGATATTCACAGCATACAGAAAGGCATTCCCACATCACTTCCCCCTTTCTGTCTAATCAAAAAGGAAGGTTGCAATTTTAATACAGCAAAATAACAGAATAGCCATCAAGGAAGAATCACAGTTACAATATCTAGTCCATTTGCATTCAGCAAAATTAAAGAAAACACTCTTACATCTACCTTATCTCTATGAACCCAAAGTTTCACATCTAATATACCATTCAAATGACCAAAAAAAAACTACCTATAACTATCTAATCTTCAACTACATCAAAGACCACAGAAGGATATATTTACCCAAGTAAACCAGATGTGCAAGTGACTTCTAAAATCTAGAAAGGACAGAGATGACACTTATTTGCCTGGACAGTCACCCAAAGTTCCTTTATAAGGTTGGGGCATCCATCTTCAGCCTACAGGCTCAGAGTCTCTCTTCATTTCAGTGAAGCAGCAAATCTGCTCTGCCAATTCTGGTATAGTTCATCAGCTGCTTCTCCTTGAGCCCCGAAGAATGTCTGACAGTTTTCTCTGCAAAGCAGGAACCTGAAGGACCATCTCGGCTTGTTCTGCCAAAGCTCAGAGGCCACCCTCCTATGGAACCTGCATGCCAAGTTTAAACAGCATACTGTAAAGCAGTCAATATAAGAACAGGTTTATGTCCATTGGTGAACTGATGCCACAAATAGAATCCATATGGAGTTTCTTTGATGCCCATCCCTCCCTTGAAGTAAATTGGTGCTGCCAGGAGCAGATCTGTCTCACTGTCCAGAAAATTCCAAGTTCTCAAAAAATTCTAAATGCCATATTCTGTAGGTCTTAGAAGTATTTGAAGACTACCTACCCAATTGAAATATATCTTTCTATACCTAAAAATCCTAACCAACCTAACTATAAGTTTGATTACCAAAGGTGACTATTAACCTTCATTTCTTAATTATACATTACAATTTCAAATCAGTTACATGAACATCATACCTTAAACAAGAATAGAAAAACACATACAGCATAACAAAATTGACCTTAAATTTGTATCAATAAACCAAAATCTATACCAATGTAAAGCATTTTGAGATTAACAGTTGATTTCCTGACCTAAGTAAATTCAATAATATAACCTTTTAAAAAATCATTCATATACCATACCCCCCCTTTCTTCTTATAAAGAGATTGACTATGATCATTAACCATTTATAATGAAAACAAACATTTAGAAACAATATTTGGAGAATTTGGGTGTAGTTTTCCATTACTACTTCCTGATGATTATGGGGCATTGAAAATCTCATGAGTTAGACAGGATCATACTCTGCAGTCTTGAAGTTGATGTGGCCATCTCTTCCTATCAGAGATTTTTTTCAGGGGGTCTTGGTTAATGAAACCATATTTTCCTGGAAGCAATCCACAGGTTCTCATCTTCTGTGGAAACAAAGCAGAACTCTTCCAAATCCTTAGACACAAATTTCAAAATCAAAATACCTTTAAAACATATATTCTTGTTTAACTTAGTACCTTTGCATTTGCAATCCATTCTCTTTCTGCAGTTAGTTCATTAACAGTTAAAATATTAAAATAAAACACAATAACAACCAAAATCTAGATTTTGTGTCTATTTTCCATCTTTACGTGGTTTATTATATTATTATTACTCTATTTTTTAAAGACTTTCTCTATCCTCTTTCTTTTCTCTCTGAAGCCTATGTATCTTTTACACACATTGTAACCCATTTACAGGTTTTTCTTTTCATCTGAATCTGTTTTATTGTGAATCCTTAATCATCTTCTAACCACAAGAGCTTTTAAAATACACTCTCTTAAAAAGCTGCATAGTTTTTGCAGAGGAAGCTGAATCAGTAAGTTCTCTTAAAGGGACCACATCTCTGTTCATGGCCAGCAAACAAAGCACACCCAAGAAAATGCTGATACTAAGAAACCGTCTTTGTTTTCTTTTTGTTCAAAATAAACAGAAATCTAAAATCAATCACACGTTACTGAGTCTTCTGTGAGATTTCAGGAACCGGCCTGATTGCAGCTTACACTCCCTGCCGCCAGTCCGCCGGCACCATTTTGAATGTGATCAGAATGCCAAGCTTTCTTTGTACAATGACCTACTTCGTATACACAATTTAGAAGCTGCCTTGGCTCAGTTTCTGTGATCTAGAACCCTTTCTAATCTTTCTCAGGCTTTAAGTGGATATTCGATTCACATTGGCCACCATTTGTTATAGTGGGGTTTCTTGGGTCCCGGGCAGCCATTCTTAGCCGCCCATCGCTCCTGCTCAGGCCCCCAGAAATGACTCAGATGCTTATATTAACTTTATGCTGTTTGGTCTATGGCTCAGGCACATTGCTAGCTAGCTCTTATATCTTAAATCAACCCATTTCTATTAATCTGTCTGCCACATGGCCCGTGGCTCACCTGTGCTCCTTACATGTTGCTCCTTTGGGCTTCAGCTCGGTCTGCCTGACTCTGCTCTCCTTCTCCTACCTATGTTCTGATTACTCCTCCTACTTCTTTCATGGTGCCTGTCATGGCCCAAAAACAGCTCCTTTATTTAAAGATTGATATTCACAGCATACAGAAAGGCATTCCCACATCAGCAGGAGAAGGCATCTATGTTGAAGGTGCAGTGCCTCAGTTAAAGTGGAGAACACATATATTGGAAATGTCAGGACTGTGGAATCATCACTAAAGTAACAAATAGAGGTGATCAATCTCTGCGTACTGCAGATGACAGAGTTTGATGGGTGGAATGGTAAAGGACTTTGGGGACTAGATTGTTGAGTGCTTCTCAGACATTGGACATGGAACTATTTATTATGTTGGGTTTACAATTTACTCTGACTGGACTGTAGCTATGCCCTGATTCTTTGCTCTTGGAATAAGAAGTATGAATTTTTTTTTTAATTTTGTAGAAAGACTCCGGACTTTTAAGGAGACACTGATTATTTTAAAAAGACAAAACTTTTAAGGGGTTAATGTTTTTAAAAACAAAATCTAATTGTGTTTTATATTGTGACATTAAATGGTGGTGGTTTAGTAGTGATATGTTTGTGTATCAAGTTGGCAAGGACTCAATAGTACTGGTTAGGGTTGGGTTTTTTTGTCAATTTGAACTAGAGGTATAAAAGAAGAGGGGGCCTTTTGAGGACTTTTTCCCTTAAGATTTTTCATAAGCAATATGTGAGTCATTTTCTTAATAGTTGATGTTGGAAGGCCCAGAACCCTATGGATGGTGCTATTAACTGATATAAGAAAGCAAACCAAAGAAGAAATTGAGAAAAAGTAGTAGAGAAGGATTAGGAGCGAACAGAGTAGAATTTGAGGTTTTAAAAGCCTATGACATGCCCGGACTTGCTCTCTCTGCCTCCAACTTGCAGATATGATGTATGCTATCAGTTATTGCTCCAGTGCCAGGTCTGCCTGCTTGTTGCTTTGTTAACACACAATGTTAATCACTGTTACACACAATGTTGATCCTAGACTCACCCTCTGGAACTATAAGAAATCCACTAATTAAATGCTGTTTTTAAAGTTATCTTGGGGGGCATAGTGTGTATTCACAGCAATAAAAAAGTAACTAAGGAACTGGTACTAGGAGTGGTGAGTATTGCTGTGATAGGCCTCATCATGTTGTTTGTTGGAGAAATGTTGAAGATGTTGGGACTATGGATAAGGAAAACAGAGTAGAAAATACTACTAACAGGATCCTGATAGGATCTTGGGAGATAGTAGTGCTTTAAGCAATGTGGAGACTAAGGAGGCCCAGTTTGAGATTTTTTTTATTGGGGGACAGCAACTAGGTTAGGAAACATTCTCATGATATTTTGGCAAAGGATGCAGCTGTCTTTTTTCTTGCCATAAGAATTTCTGGAGGCTAAATTGAAGTGTGTGGGGATATTTTCAATATAATAAAAACAGTCAGATATCAGCAGGATCTACCTACAGTCAATCTAGGAGGATCAGACAGTGGTAACTCACACCTTTAATCCAAGCACAGGGAATATCTGGGGAGTGATAACCTACGCCCTTAATCCAATTTGAGTTTGAGGTCATCTTAGTTTACAGGAGTTCCAGTCTCCCAGGCAGGCAGTGGTTGTTCCACACCTTAACTGAGCAGAGAAAGTATTTAAGGCAGGCATAGAAAGACAGAGAGCAGAAGCAGCCATGGCTCACATTGTTAGTCCCAGCACTTGGGAAGCAGAGGCAAGAGAATATCTGTGAGTTCAAAGCCAGCTAAGTCTTCAAAGCAAGTTCCAGGATAGCCAGGACTATTACACAGAAAACTCTGTTTGGAAAAACAAACAAAAGAACAAGCAAAGACCAGAGGAGGTGGATCTGTCCTCTGATATCTCCAACTGTTTATATTATATTTGAAAATGTGTCCACAAAAGTGTTTTGACTAATATCACTGGCAGAGGAGATTTCAAGACAGCCTAGTATTGATTGTGTCATGTTACTTGTTATCACTATTATGCATATCTCCAATGAAAAAGAGCAAGCAAAATGTACAACATGAGGAAAAAAACAGCACCAGGAAATTTAATATTGGAGCCAAGTTTTATATTCAAAGAGATGAGAAGTTTAAAGAAAAGCTTGATTAGAAGTTAGTTGTAATATGATCATGTGTGTGTGTGTGTGTGTGTGTGTGTGTGTGTGTGATATACATTTAAAAAATGACGAGATCAGAATATCTTTGAACTAAACCATTTTTAAAAAACACATCAAAAGAAACTGAAAGATCAGACTAGCAAATGATAGAAAATATAATCTGGAGGTTTGTTTTATTTATTTAGTTCACTATTATTTTCCTACTCCCTCCATTTCTCCTCTTGTATGTCTTCAGGAATTAAATTAACTTTGTAGAATAAACTTGACAAATCTTATTGGCATGGGCTGAACATAATATTTTGTTTTTGTTTTGTTTAATTATGGTTATATTCTTTTGTAGCCCACTCTCTAATTTCATACACGTTTTGCGATGCCATTTCCATATCAAACACCTTCCCAGTGACAGACCTCTTCTCTGGAACATCAGGAGAGACTAATCTTCTCAAAACTCACAACTGTAGATGAAGGAATGTTCTCTAAAAAGCATTTAAGATACAGGGGAAAAATTCAATCCTCCACCTCAAACATATGACATTATTCAAATCTATTTATCATGTATATCATGCTGCCAAATAGTACAATGTAGGGGCCCACAAGGACTATGTAAGTGTGCCCTCATTCCATTTTGAATCAAGATCAGAGAGTAGGAGCTTATTTTGCCTCACAGTACTGCATAACAGGATACTTTGCCCAAAGGTGTGAGTACCAGGTGTCTTATGTTTTCAGAATTGAAGGATTTACACCTGTCTGAACTTGCCCTTTCCCTTTGCTTGGCATAAAAAGCCCAGGAGAAATAAAGTCAGGATAGTTGAATATTCATACAGTGCCCCCTCTAAGTTTTCAGTCTCTGATATTCTAATTCTTTCTGTCTCTGCAATTTCTCATTCACATACCCCTATACCAAGGACTGTAGTAGGAGGTTTCTGGCCTGGGATTTTCGGGCCAGGCCTCAAGGTTTAGGACCCACAGGCCCATAGTCCTGCAGTCCCACAGAGACACACAGATGCTTTCAATAGTTTTCAGCTGATTGGCCTAAGGCCCAGGCTAGCTCTTTACCCTTAAACTAACCCATGTCTCTTATCTTGTTCAGTCATATGGCTGGGTACCTTTTCTTAGAGCAGCATAGTTGTCCGTCCTCTGCTTCTTCCAGCTTCTCTCTGGCCTTCTGCTCTGTGCTTCCTGTTCTCAGAGTTTTCTTAGTCTGGTAGCCCCACCCATACTTCCTGTCTACCTTTGGCCAATCAGCGCTTTTTATTAAACCAGTGGGTGGGATAATTATTTACAATAAAATAACCCAATCTCCCACATATCCCGTTTTCTCTTCTTAAAACAAAAAGAACTCCAAATCTAATAATCTTTTCCCCCTTATCTATAACAACTTATAAACAACACTGTAAATAAACACAATCATCCATAATCCATGTTTTGGAAATATGGGCATCGTTCTCTTGGCTACTTCCTGCTGAAGGGGGGGGGGGCGCTGATAATCTCAAGGGAATCCAAAGAAAAATGTAGGATTATGTACAAGTCTTTAGTGGAGTAGTCTGTAAGGCTGGGTCATCTCAGCCAGTCTCCTTGAAATTGTTCTGGATACAGAGCTCAGGAAACTTCAACAGAGGTGCTCTGAAATGCTGAATCATCTGGGCCATCCATTTCCACTGGAGATTTTTCAGGGGGTCTTCCTCTATCAAACTTTATGTTCTTTATCCAGGAATAAATCCACAGCCTCTCATTTTCTGTGAAAATAAAACTAAAACTTCTTCTCCAAAGTAGGATATCTTTGCATTTCAATTTTAAAGTCAACTCATTTACAAAATATATAGGTTGAATTAAACCAACAGTATTTATAATCAACTGTCTTTTAGCAGCTTTTACGAAGTCATTTTCAGTCAAGAAGTTTAAAGATAAGACAATAACATACAGTATCCAGACATCCTTTGTATTTTCCATCTTTATGTGGCTTGCTTATTTATTTATTTATTTATTTATTTATTTATTTATTTATTTATTTATTTACTTGCTTATTTATTTATTTATTTATTTATTTTACTCTATTTCTTTTTTAAAGGCTTTCTCTACCTTTTCTTTCTCTAAGCCTATGTATCTATATTTTCAACATGCTCTAAACCACTTAGAATTTTGCCACATCAGGCTGAAGTGGACCAAGCCAGGTGAAGGACCTCGAGGTTAAATCAGCACTCAGGAGTCATCAGGTTCCAATCATCCAGGATCACAAGAGAGAGAGAGAGAGAGAGAGAGAGAGAGAGAGAGAGAGAGAGAGAGAGAGAGAGAGTAACCCGAGAGCTTTATTCAACACACCCTTTTATACCTCCAAATACTTCCACCTGGCCATCCCACACCCAAGGTCATGGAAAGTCCTGTGACTAATACCACCTGGGGTTGGCAGCAATAACAGGAAAACCGCAGAGCAGAAAAAACACTATGTTCATCCCCCTAGCTATCACAAGGTTCAGTTCTCAGGGAGGAGGGGGCCACGAGGGCCAAGGTGGAATTTTCCACAGGCACAATTCTATGTATACAATCCATCCTGATGCCAGGAACCAACAGACTTTTAAAAAGAAAAACTATCTTTACTGTATATTTATTTCTTAACCTTTTCTGTCTCTGATCACACCTTTGCTTGGCTAGGGTGATTAACTCCATCCAGATTCTTCTATTTCTTTTGGTTTCTGAACACACCTTTAATCTGCCAGAATTCAAGGTTGGTAGGATGGGTGGATGTCTCCACCCAGCTCCTAATCTAGCTTCATAGAGTGTATCTTTTTAGCCCAGGTACTCTGGGAATTTTAGGGTCCATATAATTACCAAGTAAAGCTTTGCCATCTGCTGGTCATGTTGAGATTGAAAATGTACACCCTTTTCCCATGAGACTAGAGACTAGACCCTCTCCTGACCCCCCCCCCCATAATTCCTGGTGTAGTGATAGTTGGTGTACAAGTACGTGCCAGACTGAGAGGAGCCAGCTGCACCCTAAGATAAGCATCTAGGGGAGAGAATTACGCCCTTATGACTCTCCCACCATTCCCTTTATGGGCTATAAACTGCTGTGCAAATATGCTGTGTTAAGACAAATGGAACTACAATGCCCCAAGATAAGAGCCCAGGGCGGAGGGCAGTCCACTCCAGGAAATACCACAAAGACCAAAGGAATCTGGATGGCCGAACTCTAACTGACCTCGCTCCCCTGCCCTGAGAAAAGAACCAAATAAAAAGCCTGAAACCTTGCTGTTCAGGGTCTTCGGCTCCTATTCTGGCCGTTGACCCGTGCGCGCATGAATAAACCTTTTTGTGCTTTTTCCTGATATCAGTGCCTGCCTCAGTTTGTCCGGGGGGGAACCCCACATCTTGGAGGTCCCACCGAGATCCTTATCAGTTTCGTAGGAGACCCCCTCGGGCGTCTGCCTGTCTTCGGTAAGTCGGTCTGTAACGGCTGCTCGTGAGGTCCGTGAGGGCCCCGAGCTGTGGCGGACAGACGTGTCGGGAGCCACAAGCCGCGACCCTGGGGGACGCCCTGGGGCCCTTTGGGAACCCGGAAACGGGAACCCAGTCTGATTTTGGGAACCCGGAAACGGGAACCCAGTCTGATTCTCTGTTACCGAGACGGAATTTTGGCCAAAGGTCCGGACCGCTAGAAATATTTTTGGTTTCACTCTCTTCTCGATCGTGCTGGCTTGTCTTGTCTTTCTGTGTCGTGTCTCTCTTTGTGTCTTATTGTGTCTGTTTCTATCTGTTTGGAATGGGACAGTCCACATCAACGCCCCTCAGCCTAACTCTCTCACACTGGTCTGAGGTGACTGACCAGGCTCACAGTCTTTCTCTACAGGTTAAGAAGAGCAAATGGCAGACTTTCTGCACCTCCGAGTGGCCAACGTTTGGAGTGGGATGGCCCACGGACGGTACTTTCCATCTTCCCCTTATCCAGGCTGTTAAGAAAATAATCTTTACTCCAGGGTCCCGTGGCCACCCAGACCAGCAGGCTTACATCTGGGTTTGGGAGGACCTAGCCATGGACCCACCCAAATGGGTTAAGCCTTTCCAGATTCCTCAGACTCCGGTTTCTGCCCTACCAGTCAAGGACACAACTAAGTCTCCTCCCCTACCCTCGGCCTCAGCTCCTGTCCTGCCTGAGTCTCAAACTGATCTCATTCTCTTAGATGCTGACCTCCCGCCACCTTACGGCAACGAACGGCGCGGGACCCCAAATGACTCACCCTCGGGGCCCGCTGGCACGGGCCCAAGTCCTCCCCTCCCCTCCCCCTCAGGGCCGGCTCAAGGCACACGCCAGCGCCGAGCCCAACCTGTGCTTAGTACTGATGTGGCAGTCACTCTCCCCCTGCGCCCCCTTGGAACCACCGTGGATGATGGGACAGGGGGTGACATGCCAGCTCTCCAGTACTGGCCCTTCTCAACGAGCGATCTCTATAACTGGAAAAATAATAACCCCCCTTTTTCTGAGGACCCTGTTAAGCTAACGGGCCTCCTAGAGTCCGTGATGTTTTCCCACCAGCCCACCTGGGATGACTGCCAGCAGCTTCTAGGTATCCTCTTCACTTCGGAGGAGAAGGAGCGGATTCTCTTAGAAGCTAGAAAACTAGTCCCAGGACCAGATGGCAGACCCACTCAGCTCCCCAACCTTATCGATGATCACTTCCCCTTGCGACGCCCGGATTGGGATCCCAACACCCCTGAAGGTAGGGAGCATCTGTCCCTCTACCGCCAGACTCTGATGGCAGGTCTCCGGGCGGCGGCACGACGCCCCACCAATTTGGCAAAAGTAGGTGAAGTTCTGCAGGGCAGTGAGGAATCTCCATCTGCCTTCTTGGAGAGACTTATGGAAGCTTACAGGCGGTTCACTCCATATGATCCGCAGTCAGAGGAGCATAAGGGAGCAGTAGCTATGTCATTTATAGGGCAGTCAGCCACAGATATCAGAAGGAAGCTACAGAGGTTAGATGGACTACAGAATTTGAGTCTAAGAGACCTAGTTAGAGAAGCTGAGAAAGTGTTCTATAAAAGAGAGACAGTAGAGGAGCGAGAGGCGAGACTAAATAAAGAAAAAGAAGAAAAAGAAAGACAGAGGGAGAGGCGACGGGATCGAGACTTAACTAAGATTCTGGCCACTGTAGTTAGGGAGAGCCCTGGGCCACGGGGCAGACCTGGCCACCGCCGAGACCTGAAGCCTAATCAGTGCTCATATTGCAAAGAAGAGGGACACTGGGCCCGAGAATGCCCCAAGAAAAATAAAGGAACAAAACCCAGGGCACCAATCTTAGCCCTAGACGACTAGGGGGGTCAGGGCTCGGTCCCCCTCCCCGAGCTCCGGGTAACCTTCAATGTGGAGGGGACCCCCGTTGACTTTGAAGTAGATACGGGGGCGGTATACTCTGCTCTCCAGGCCCCCTTAGGGCCACTATCCACTCGGAAGACGCTGGTACAAGGAGCAAATGGGAGCTGCAAGAGATCCTGGACCACCCAGCGTACAGTCAACCTGGGAAAAGGTACCGTACAACATTCATTTTTGGTGCTACCAGATTGTCCAGCTCCCCTGATGGGAAGAGACTTATTAACCAAGCTAGGAGCACAGATCACCTTTACTTCTAGAGGACCAGACTTAAAATTCACCAGCCCCTTGGTAGGGGACCTCCATCTCCTCACCATGGAGCTGCCTGTAGAACAAGAATATAGACTATATGAAGTCGCTCCGACCCACACGATCTCCACCCCAGAAGGGATGGAGACGTGGATGCGGAAGTTCCCTGGCGCATGGGCTGAAACAGGAGGACTTGGGCTAGCTGTAGACCAACCACCAGTAGTGGTCACCTTAAAACCCTCGGCCACGCCTGTCCGGGTGAGGCAGTACGCCCTGAGCAAAGAGGCACGAGAGGGCATCTGGCCCCATATACAGAAGTTTCTAGACCTAGGGGTACTGAAACCTTGTCAATCTGAGTGGAACACTCCTCTGTTGCCTGTTAAAAAGCCTGGCACAAATGACTATCGCCCGGTGCAAGACCTTAGGGAGGTTAACAACAGAGTTATGGACATCCACCCCACTGTACCGAATCCTTATAATCTCCTGAGCACCCTGCCACCTGAAAGAAAGTGGTACACAGTTCTTGACCTAAAAGATGCCTTCTTTTGCTTACCCCTCCACCCTGACTCCCAGAACATTTTCGCTTTTGAATGGACAGACCCCGAGAGGGGGACGTCGGGGCAGTTAGCCTGGACCAGACTACCCCAGGAATTTAAAAATTCTCCCACCATTTTTGATGAGGCACTGCACAAAGACTTGCGGTATTTTCGAGAACAGAACCCTGAAGTAACTCTCCTACAGTATGTGGACGACTTATTACTAGCGGCAGAGACATACGAGTCCTGCAGGCAGGGTACAGAAGAGCTTCTAAAAAGCCTCATGCAACTTGGGTACCGAGCCTCAGCGAAAAAGGCACAAATTTGTAAGACCGAGGCTATCTTCTTAGGCTACTCCCTTAAGGATGGAAAAAGATGGCTCACAGATACTCGCAAACAGGCGGTGGCCAATATCCCAACACCCTTGAACAGAAAACAATTGCGAGAGTTCCTAGGTGCAGCCGGATACTGCAGGCTCTGGATCCCAGGGTTCGCGGCCTTGGCAGCTCCCCTCTACCCACTCCTTAAGGATGGGGTCCCATTCACATGGGAACAAAATCAGCAGAAATCCTTTGATGACATCAAACGCTCCCTGCTCTCGGCCCCCGCCTTGGTGTTACCGGACGTGAGTAAGCCTTTCACACTCTATCTGGATGAAAGGGAGGGGGTCGCCAAGGGAGTATTGACTCAGGCGCTTGGCCCATGGAAGAGACCAGTGGCCTATCTGTCCAAAAGACTTGATGCAGTGGCACGAGGGTGGCCCAAGTGTCTGCGCGCAATCGCAGCGGCGGCAATACTGGTCAAAGACGCGGACAAATTGACGTTAGGGCAGAAACTAACCCTCGTGGCGCCTCATACCCTAGAGAGCATAATTAGACAACCGCCTGACCGGTGGCTCACCAACGCCCGCATCACTCATTATCAGACTGTGCTGCTAGATAAAGACCGTATTGTCTTCGGGCCTCCGGTGACTCTGAATCCAGCTACTCTCCTCCCCGCTGGGGAAGGGGCTGGGGCAGAGGTGATTCATAATTGCCAGGATATCTTAGCAGAAGAAACTGGAGTACGTAAGGACCTGAAAGACTGTCCATTGCCCAACTCGGACTTAATATGGTATACTGATGGAAGCAGCTTCATCCACCAGGACGTTCGGAGAGCTGGGGCAGCAGTGGTGAGTAAGGACAAGGTCATATGGTCACAGAGACTACCCGAAGGCACCTCAGCACAAAAAGCTGAGTTGATAGCACTGACCAAGGCTTTGAACCTAGCTGCAGGAAAACGGGTTACCATCTACACAGACAGCAGATATGCTTTTGCTACTGCCCATGTACATGGTGCCATCTATCGAGAACGAGGCTTGCTGACATCAGCGGGAAAAGAAATTAAAAATAAACAAGAAATATTGGCTCTACTCTCGGCAGTGATGATGCCAAGAGAATTGGCCATTGTACACTGCCAGGGACACCAGAAAGGAGACTCACCAATAGCAAGGGGTAACAGGAAGGCAGATGAAGAGGCCAGAGCGGCAGCACTCCAGGAGGCTCCGCAGCAGCCCACCAAAACAATGGCTCTAAAGGCTGCAAAAGGCGATAGTCAAAAATCTGAGCCACCAGAAGACCTCAGAGATTATCTCCACAGAATCCACAGGTTAACACACCTGGGATCGAAGAAACTACTCCAACTGATCAAAGATGAGACAAGTTTGGCCTCCATAGAAAAAGCCAAAATGACCGCCGAGGTTGTGGCTGGATGCCAGGCATGCCAAAAAGTAAACGCCTACCCGTCACGAGTTCCTCCAGGCCGAAGGCTGAGAGGAACCAGGCCAGGTCAGTATTGGGAAATAGACTTCACGGAAGTCAAACCTGCTAAATACGGACTAAGATACCTCCTAGTGTTTGTAGATACTTTCACTGGATGGGTAGAGGCTTTTCCGACTAAGAGAGAGACTGCTACCATGGTGGTTAAGAAAATCCTAGAAGAAATCTTCCCGAGGTTTGGATTGCCCAAGGTAATTGGTTCCGACAACGGGCCAGCATTTGTGGCTCAGGTAAGCCAAGGGATGGCCAAAGTGCTGGGGATTGATTGGAAATTACATTGTGCATACAGACCCCAGAGTTCAGGGCAGGTAGAAAGAATGAACAGAACGATTAAAGAGACCTTAACCAAATTGTCCATGGAGACTGGAAATAGAGATTGGACGATGCTCCTGCCTTATGCTCTTTTTAGGGCCAGAAACACCCCCTCAAAGTCGGGACTTACACCCTTTGAGCTCCTTTTTGGCTCCCCACCCCCTGTGCGGGACCTCAGAGACACCTCGAGGCAGGGAGAGATTACTCACACCCTTTTGTCTGACAGGCTGCAGGCGCTAGCTAAGGTTCAGCACACCCTGTGGAAACAGCTGTCCGACCTGTACCGGCCAGAGGGAGACGGAACCCCCCACCGTTATCAAGTGGGTGATTTCGTCTACGTTCGAAGACACCAACATCAGACTCTCGAGCCCCGCTGGAAGGGACCATACCAGGTGTTACTGACGACGCCCACGGCTGTTAAGGTTGATGGCATCTCGGCCTGGATCCATGCGTCTCATCTTAAACCAGCACCTACCCCGGATGACCAACAGTGGACTGTGGAACGGACTAATGATGATAACCCTCTTAAGCTTCGGATCTGTCGCAAAAGAAATGAATCCCCACCAGCCGACTAGCCAAACGTGGCAGGTGATCTCGGGGGCGGGAGATGTGGTTTGGAAAATCTCCTCTGACAAGCACCCTGCTTGGACCTGGTGGCCCCCACTGACCCCTGATCTATGCCAACTCCTGGCGGGTGCTGAGGACTTTGACATCCCTACCACGGACCCGGCGAGACCCAGCGAACCGGAAGTGTGCTTGCAGAGTGGACGGTGTCCTTGTTCACAGTACCCAGCAGGGTGCCGTGACCCACGAGCACGAGCTGCATTGAGAGACAGACCCTTCTATGTGTGCCCCAGGGATGGGAGAACTAGGGCCCAGGCCTATAACTGCGGGGGGCATGAAAGTTTTTATTGCAGAGCCTGGGGATGTGAAACCACTGGACAGGCCTGGTGGAACCCAAAGTCCTCATGGGACCTGATACAGGTAAAAAGACAAGACGCAAGTGAGCAGCCACTTTCCTCAGATTACTGTAGAGGAGTTCCCAGGTCAGTCACTACTCTTTGGTATGGATCAGGGCCCTGTGTAGCCTTTGCATGTAATCCCTTAAATATCACGTTCACTCCTTCAGGGAGGGCATCTAAAGATTGGATAAAAGGGAGACAGTGGGGCCTAAGAGTATATCATCAGACGGCATACGATCCAGGGACTCAGTTCAGAATTAAATTGATATTATCCCAAGCTCCCAGCCCGTAGGCCCCAACCCAGTCATTAAAGAACAAAAAGGTCCAGTCCAACCCCCATTACGCCGTCCTCCCACTTTATCGACCAACACCAGGGGTCCTTTGACACACCCGCCAGCCACCTCGAGCCCTATAATTAGCACCACAGGGCAGAGGTTACTGGACCTAGTTGAAGGAGGATTTAAAGCCCTAAACAGCACTCAGCCCAACCTGACAGAATCTTGCTGGCTTTGCCTCCAAGCTAGCCCCCCCCCCCCCCATTATGAGGGAATAGCGGTAAACGGGAGCTATAATCACAGCACAACCTCCGAGGGCTGTGACTGGACAACTAGATACAGGCTCACCCTCCCTGAAGTTGCAGGTCAGGGAACCTGCCTAGGAACACCCACGGAGAAAGAAAATCAACTCTGTTCCCACATCGGGGCAGTTAAAAGCACGGGCTTTTTAGTTCCCAGTCCTGGCTTAGGGCTCAGATGGGCTTGCAACACCGGCATAACTCCCTGCGTCTCCACTGCAATCTTTAACAGCTCCCGAGATTTTTGTGTGCTTGTTAAAATTTACCCCCGACTACTCTATTACACCCCTGATGACTTTGAAGATCACTTCCAGGACTACACCCGTTACCACCGAGAGCCAGTTAGCATAACGCTTGCCGTCCTCCTAGGGGCAGGAGTCCTAGCGGGGGTAGGGACCGGGGCCGCAGCTCTTATTGAGGGGCCCCGGCAGTTGGGAATGCTCGAGTCAGCTATCCAACAGGATTTAAGGGCCATAGAAACCTCTGTTATGGCCTTAGAAAAATCCCTGACCTCCCTGTCAGAAGTAGTCCTGCAGAACAGACGCGGGTTAGACTTGCTCTTCCTAAAAGAAGGCGGTCTCTGTGTCGCCTTGAAAGAAAAATGTTGCGTTTATATAGACCACACCGGAATAGTCAGAGAATCCATGGCTAAACTCAAAGAAAGACTAGATGCCAGAGATAAGAGACTCAGCAGCTACCAAGGATGGTTTGAGGGATGGTTCACACGATCTCCGTGGTTAACTACCCTTGTTTCAGTCATATCGGGACCTTTGCTTATTCTCCTCCTGATATTACTCATAGGTCCCTGCATTCTTAATCGTATCACAACGTTCGTAAGGAGACAAATTAGTGGAGTAAAAATGTTAATAGTCAGGCACAGGTATCAGCCCATCCCAGACAATGATCTTTAAGATTAATAGATCATACATAAGAAGAGGAGGGAATGTTGAGATTGAAAATGTACACCCTTTTCCCATGAGACTAGAGACTAGACCCTCTCCTGACCCCCCCCCCCATAATTCCTGGTGTAATGATAGTTGGTGTACAAGTACGTGCCAGACTGAGAGGAGCCAGCTGCACCCTAAGATAAGCATCTAGGGGAGAGAATTACGCCCTTATGACTCTCCCACCATTCCCTTTATGGGCTATAAACTGCTGTGCAAATATGCTGTGTTAAGCCAAATGGAACTACAATGCCCCAAGATAAGAGCCCAGGGCGGAGGGCAGTCCACTCCAGGAAATACCACAAAGACCAAAGGAATCTGGATGGCCGAACTCTAACTGACCTCGCTCCCCTGCCCTGAGAAAAGAACCAAATAAAAAGCCTAAAACCTTGCTGTTCAGGGTCTTCGGCTCCTATTCTGGCCGTTGACCCGTGCGCGCATGAATAAACCTTTTTGTGCTTTTTCCTGATATCAGTGCCTGCCTCAGTTTGTCCGGGGGGGGGGGGGGGGAACCCCACAGTCATTGACTCCATTTAAGTATTAGGCAGAAGTGCCTCTTAAAAAACTCACAAGTGTTTTGCCTCTAAGGCTGAATCAGGAAGCTTCTCTTCAAAAAGCCAAGCCTCACTTTGCCTCTGGCAAACAGAGCTGATTCAAGAAAACATTGACACTAGAAAGCCATCTTTGATTCTGTTCCCTTTTTGTCCTTATGAACAGAAACCTTAAATACATCATTTACAATGTTTTGCTTACATCTAGGGTCCTGTGAGACTTTAGGAACAAGCCATTTTACACCTTAAGCTGCACTCCAAAAGCCTGCCATTGTAGCTCAAGCCCATGTGCCTCACCAGGGCGTCTCTGTACCATGGCTCATGTGAGAGACACAACTTAAAAGCTGCTTTGGGCTCTAGACCATTTTTTAAGCTTTCTATGGCTTTATGCGGGTATATCTGCCCCACATTGGGCTGCTGTTCTATGAAAAGGTACCAAGCCGCATGCATGGCTGAACTGGATGAGTCATGGCTTAGTTTAAGGGTACAGAGTTAGCAAGTTATATGCCTGGGCCTTAGGCTGATCAGCTGAAAACTATTGTAAACATCTGTGTGTCTCTGCAGGACTGTGGGACTGTGGGTCTGTGGGTCTAAACCTTGAGGTTAGGCCTGAAAGTCTGGGCCAGAAACTTCCTACTACAAAGGACCATTCTGCAGATCAAGCTGGACTGGGCAGTTCATGCCCACAGGTGAGGCGTGGTACACAGTTAAGTTTTGTGATGAACATCATAAGTTGAAATGAGTGCTCAAAATAAAAGTATAATGATTTACTCAGAAGTAAAATTATAATGTGGGGCAGGGTATTAGTAAACAGTTATTTGTATAATTGCCTGGAGATATTTTTAAACACACCAGGAAGGAGACTAAAATAGGATAGCAGCAAGTAAAGACATTTGTAAAGTTTGTAGAAGTGCTATGCCCTTCTTTCTCATCTGTGGGACCTTGGATGCAGACTTATGAAGGAGGAGAACTGGAGCAAAAATCCAACAGCACTATGATGAGAATATGCCTGAAAAGGTCCCAGTGGAGGCACTTATTCGGGATAGTTTGGATTTGTGCATTGAGCATCAAAAGGTGTTTTTCCCTGAAATGGACATAAGTGGAAGAAAACCCTCTGCACCACAAGAGGAGCTACTAAATGCAGATGCCTTTACAAAATTCTCTAATGATGATCAGTCCAATCCTTACTATGAAGCTGAGTTTGAGGAGCAAAATCCTTGGGATAAGACAAAGGAGGAACCGACAACAGGTTTGAGAGATTGGGTAGTTTTCCTTTCACAAAAATTAGAGACTCTGCAGGTCTCCTTTTATCAAAAAGGCACCCCTCTTCCTACTGTAACGGCTGGATCAGATCTGCCTGGGGAGGCATCTGCTAGATCTGCTAGAGTGGAAAAGTTGTCTATGATTGCTATGGTACAAAGGCCTCCTAGAGCATGGCAAACCTTCACTAGGTTTCTCCACTGCAAGCTAGTATCAGGGAAGCAGCTAGCAGAAGAGAGGATGTCCAAAGATTTCAAATATTCCCAGTGATTGAACAGTGAGATACCCAGGACCATATTGTATGGGTGCATACTCAAATTTTGTTTAAACATCTTAAGGAATTAAAAATGGCATGCTGTAAGTAAGGAACCATTGCACCTCTTACCTAGACCCTGTTAAAAACATGGCTATAGAAGTCTTGTCTCTTGGGGATTGGAACAGATAGCCAGACCTTGCCTGTCAGGAGGGGATTATTTGTTATGGAAATCTGAATTTGTGGAACAATGTTAAGCCACAGTTGACATAAATTGGGGCCAACAAATTCCCAATACTTCTGATATGCTTTCAGGAGAAGGCATTTATCCAGAGATGGATCAGCAGTTAAAATTTGATGTGGCAGTATACGTCCAGGTTAGTACAGTTGCCAGAAGGATCTGAAATAAACTTCCATCTCCTAGACAGAGGATCTTTCAAAATTAAGGTAGGGACCTTATGAATTATTTCAGGACTGTCTCTAGGCTGATGCAAACAGCAGGGAAGTTAATTGGAGATACAGAATCTAGGCAATATTTTGCCAGAGAACCAAGTGTGACCAGTGTTTCTTTTACTAAAGAGCAAGATTATTAGTTATTTAAGAATAGTGATTCTTGGGAAGTTGCTTTTTCTCAGTTTTTAGGCCAAGTTGATAATCATTTTCCAACTGATCGATTATTACAATTAGGCCAATGCATTCTTTTATATTTCCCATAGTTATGAAGAAATATTGTTTAAAAGATGCTATGCTAGTTTTTCACAAATGGTTCCTTCAACAAGAGAGCTGCTTGTGTTATTAATGGTAAAGATTATATAGTACAAACATAAAACTCTAGCTTCAGTTCAGATACTAGAATTATGAGCTGTGTCTATTGTTTTCAGCTTCTTGTAAATAGTTCATTTAGTCTGTTTACAGATAGTCATTGTATTTTCTGAGCCCTTCAAATTATAGAAACTGTTCCCTGCATTGAAACTAGTAATGATCAAATTAGGATGCTAATTCAGCAAATTCAAGACACTATTCATCAAAAAAAAAAAAGTTGCCGTGTTTTTTAGGTCATATTAGAGCTCATTCCAATCTTCAAGGCCCTTTAGATGATGGTAATATCTCAGCTGATAAATTTACACAGATAGTTGCCTTGTCTCAGACAGAATTGACTATAGAACAGTCACATCAATTGGCTTAACACTCTTCACCATCAGAATAATGGAAATTTAAGAAAACAATATGATCTTATGGGAGAAGTTACTCATCAGATTGTTGAACAATATGATGTGTGTTGCAATGTTTGCTTGTGCCTTCAAGGGAATAAATCCTTGAAGCCTTCTTCCTAATCATTTATAATAAATAGATATTACTCTTGTTGAGGAATTTGGCAGATTAAAATATGTGCCTGTGGCCATTGTTACCTATTCAGGGTTTTTGATGGCCACTGTACAAACTGGGGAAGCCACCAAACACTTGATAGTTCATTGTTTAAAATACTTTTTCATGTATGATAATGAAAAATTATAAAAACCAATAATGGATTTGGATATTTTAGTAAAGCATTTCAGTTTTTTTTTGTTCCCAATGGAAAATTGAAAATAAAGGGAGTTATACTCTCAGTCAACACATAATACTTTGAATCATGCTCTCTATTTTGAAATTTTGAATGTTGATGCCCTTGAGCAATCTGCTGAGGATAGAATATGGCATGATGGCACCCAAGCAACTTTTGCTCGGGGAAATGGAAAGATCCATGCACTGGGTTATGAAAAGGGCTAGAGCCAGCTTTAATATGGGGTTGAGGGCTTGTTTGTGCTTTTTCACAGGAAGAAAATGAAGCTTGATTCCTGCCAGAGTGCTTGGTGCAGGGTGTGGAGGAGAGGATGCTGGCCCTAATGGTGTTGTAGCTATTGATGTTTCTCCAGAGGAGTTGGAGTAAGATGTGCTAAACCTGTGTTCCTCATCTTCTGATGTTACATCCTGCAGTCTTGAAAAGGAAGGAATAATTCCTGGCTTCCTGATAGACCTGCTCCATAATTTATCTAGACCTCTATGATTTCTGGCTTCCTGATAGACCTGTTGCATAAATTTTTCAAACCTCTCTGACTTCCAAGTATTCTGACTCTGGCCTAAGAACACCTATCTGTCTGTAATTGTTAGACCATATCTTGGGACACAGAGGTCACTTTTGCTACGATAGTGTTCATCTGCTGATTGCCCACAAGAAATAAAAGGCCTAGAGAACAGCTGCCTCAGAAATTTCCTCCTTGTGGAAAAGAGACTCTTGGAGCAGTTCAAAGACTATTATGAAAGCCATGTGTGGCTAAAATCCCTCTCCTGTATGAAATAACTGGAACTCAGAGATATATGCTAGACTGGTTAGGAAATCCAACTGGGGATACCAATGAGCCCCCCCCCCCCCCCGATTGATGAGGTTGAGTTGGGAAAAAGGTTTTCCAGCTAGTTAGTATTCTTCTACTGGAGCACCTCAAATGCAAAAACATTTTCTCACCCATTATATTGAATATTGTTAGCTTGTGTTAATACTTTAAGCTGTTAGTAGAAAATGTAAATAGTTCTATTAAGAGATTGCCATTTGATATAAGTTGTGAGAATTGTAATTCAACAAATTATGTGTTCATTGTTGATAATTATACTAGAATTATTGGTGTTACCTGTTAATGTTAGTGAACTAGAGTATGATGAAAAGTGTTACTGGTTGCAAAAAGAGGGTTAGGACTCATTTGATAGGAATTTGATAAGATGCTAATGAGTCCTTATTACCAATTTTTAAAAAAAAAGAGGTTTGATGCAGCTAAAACTGCTGTAGACATCCCAGACCAATTAAAAAGGCCATTCCATTCTTAGTCATCCTTCTACTCCTTTACTAGGAGATATAGCAGCCATAAAGAACATGTGTATTGCTAGGCATCATTTGCTCATTCATAGATACACAGAGTTAAGCTCGGAAGGCCCACTTGAGATTTTCCAGAGGGTGGTAGTTAGAGACAGGTAATTTTTTCTAGCCTCCTTTCAATGTAAGACAGGACATTAATGGTGGAATTCATGCTTCCATGATGGGTAAGACTGAAGTATGAAAAGGAACAATCTAAGACAGACATTCTCATCTAGGGCTATGAGGGGCTTTTAATTTATAAAGAAGGGGGAATCTCTAGAGACTTCCTAATTCAGTCATAACTCAAGGTCAGAGATCAGGACCTTGTTTTGCCTCCCAAGGCTACATAATAGGATGGTTTGGCCAAAGGTATGGTTACCAAGTATCTTGTGTTGAGATTTGAAGAAGTGTTTACAACTGTTTGTACTTGCCCCACCTCTTTGCTTGCTAGCAAAAAGCTAAGAGAAACTAAAATTAAAATCTGGGCACTTGAATATTTATTCAGTGTACTCTCTAAGTTTTCTGTCTCTGGTCTAATTCTTTCTGTCTCTGCAATTTCTCATCCACACACCCCTATACCAAGAATCATTCTGCAGGCTGAGCTGGACTCAGCAGGAAAGACCTGATATGCATCATTTCATGTACCAATTAAAGTCATTAGTTTTCAGAAGTTGACCTGAATACAGCAGGGAAAGGTTCTCACATAGTATAAATATTCTGATGGGAAATTCTGAATGAAGAGTTTAGAGAAACATTCACAGTTCTGTTTGCCCTAATGAGAAACAAGCCCTTATTTCATAAAAGCCCTAGAGACTCAGAGTAGCAAAAGTGAGACAACTTATGTTCCGACTTTGAAATGATGAATGTGTTAGTTAATGTTTATTGATTGATGCAAAGAGACACCATGGCCAAGGCAACTCTCATAAAAGAAAGCATTTAATCAGGGATTGCTTACAGATTTAGAGAATAAGCCCACTATCATCGTGGCAGGAAGCAGAGAGATATGGTACCAGAGCAGTAGCTGAGAGCTGTATAGTAGGCAGAGAAGAGGTGAAGGGACTTTTGAAAGCATGGAACTTTGAGACCTCACATTCAGCATTATCCTTTCTCTAAGAAGGCCATACCTTCTAGTTCACCCTGAAATAGCTTAACAACTGGGGACTAAGCATGCAAATGTGGAGCCCATTATTATTCAAACCACTATAGTGAGCATCAGCCTAGAATGACAGGTATACTACTGGTTGAGCATAGAGTACAGATTGATTGCCCTGATACATGCCCCTTCTCATTTTCCTCATTGGATGAGTAGTAAAGATGATTTAGTTTTACACATTCATCTAGGTCTCATATTACCCTCTAATGGTTGCATTTTTTTTCTTTTTCTCAATTAAATCTATCTTGACATTTCACAAACTATTAATTTTAAAGCTTGTTAGACACATAAACTTTTCATGTATGTTGGATATTAGTTAAGCATGACTTTTAATAATTTTCCACTCTAAATGTTTATAATAGGTGGTACAGAATAGGTAGACTATCAGACTCTAGAAGAGACACATTATTTTATGATTATCGGCATTTGGACTTAAATGAGCTCAGGGAACCTTTGAAAATGGACCTTCAAAAATTGGATCGACATCTAAAGAATTTCACAGGCTTTGAATATCTCTATCCTAATGTACTCTACAGAGAATTATACTTGGGATATTTGAATGAGAAAAGCCAATGTGAGCAGATGACATGCTAAAGAGGGTAAATAGCACTTGCGTTTCTTGAGAGAGGAGGGAGTTATTTTAACTAAACAGAGGAAATACAATGAATTTTATTAAAAATGGTACTTATATGATGGCTCAGCTGCTAAAAGTACTTGATCCCTGGATACTACTGTATAAGGAGAGTCCTTAAAGCCAAGTTGTCCTACTACTACTTCTTGAGTGTCTTGAAACTTATATGCCCTTGCATGCAAATATTGAAACAAATGAATACATGTCATAAAATGAATACAATTAATTAATATAGTAACACTAAAAAAAAGAAAATGATAAAACCACAAGACTTTATGAACTGAAAGGTATTGTTAGGTTTGGCAGAGCTGTGAGGATGAACTAACCATCATTTTCTCCTGAAGGATGTTGGGAGAGAAAGACCATAACTTTAAGAGTCAGGAGGTTTGGCTTTAGTCGGTACAAAGGGAAGAAGAGCCAGCAATGATGACACTGTGATCAGTTACAAAACAAGTGCTACCTAAAAATCCTCAGCCATGCTTCTGTATGGAAAGGTGAGGGATGAGAAATGGGGGCTAACTGGGGTGTGACTAAACCTTCTCTTCAGGTGCTGAGGGGAGTGACTTCTATATTAGAAGCAAATGGCCCAGTATCAGTAGAAGAGAAGATGCTAGGAACTCCAGAAGCCCTTTGTTGAGCCAGCAAACAGTTTGTGTTGCACCTCATCTCTGCCTGCAGTGTCACAGCGAACATCCTAATAGGTTTGAAGGGTCATGACCCCAGTTCTGCAAAGCAGAGCTCCTGTTTAAATTCTAAGTCGAGCTGAAATACCCTCTGTGGAATGAAGGGAATTGTCTCCTAAGAGAAAGTGTGGGCTCAGAATCCTGGTCAGCCTGGATCACCATGTGAAGAAGCTTGCCCAAATCATGTCCTCTGGGATTCAAGAAGGTGTGGCCTCCTATGGAGATTGGACCTTAGTCAGGGGCATACCTTGGCTCTGGGAAAGAATAGGATATAGCAGTCTGAGTTCCAGGACAAAGCTGGGGGCCTCTGTAGAAAATCTAGACTCCCACTTGTTTTAAGGACTGAGGCAAGGGTGGGCTATGTGTGTAGCTGACAGGCTTGGACACACACAGGGCAGGAGCAGAGGATTCACTGTTCCTAGTTGAGACATACTAGATGCACAAAGGTGTGTGTGACATTGTAACCTTTATTTCTCTGCATTGCACCCATATGTGAGGGGTGTGTGTGTGTGTGTGTGTGTGTGTGTGTGTGTGTGTGTGTGTGTGTGTAGGTCTAGGAAAACAGTGATATTCCTGAAAGCTGGAGAATTAAGCTCTAAATAAATATTCACATGTTACCTGGGACAGGGCACGCAAAAGGGTTGGTGGTCAGGTAGTATATGGAGATGGAAGTATGAAGTAGTGGATGGGGCATGAGAGTGGAGGATTCAGAGGCTCAGGCATTAAGCTATGTGTGCAGTAGCCCAAGTAAAGTGTTGGGAGTGGGGAAGGCTAGGTGCCTTAGGGAAGTTCAGCTAGGAAATCAGACTCTCCTCTATCCTGCCACCACAACAGTATGGTTCCATAGTAACCTGGCCCTGCTATCAATCTTCAGAGCCCATCCCTGGCCAGGTGTGGTTTACCGTAGCTTTCTGAGAAGGGGAGAGGAGCTGGGTCTTAGTGCCCCTGGCACAGCAGCTGCCTTTCCATCTCTCAACCAGCTACCAGCAAGTTCTGACAGAGGTCTGCAGTCAAGGCAAGGACCCTGAATGGGTACCTAGGGGTGAGTATCTCTGGAATAATCACATGAGCTGTGCCTACCAGGCTTGCTCTGTGAAAATGCGAGTCTTTGTGTAGCTATGCCAATTGCTGAGAAAAAATAGGGACCCTGGTCTTAGCAATTAACCATGATTCTGAAAAAATGGCCTTCTGGGTCACAATTAAATCCAAGCTTTGGCTTGTAAATGCTAAGTAAAGAACCTTGAACCGAATTCTTGTCCACAATGAGATGACCTGGCACTGGGCTCGAAACTGCTCTTAGGCACAGTGTACAAGTAAAGTAAGCGGACTGTATTACTTAATCACCAGAAAAGCAGGGAGTTAGTCCTTAAAAATGAGAAATGTAAACATAAAAGGGTAGGAAAAAAACAACACAAAAACCCCTTGTGTCATTGAAATGTCTCAGAAAATCAAAGTATTGACCACTATTGTTGGATCCTTAAAATTCACCAGATGGAATGAGAGGACTAACTCCTTCCTGCAAGGTCTGTACTGATTTTTAATGTCTGAGTTGGCGCTTGCAACCCCCATCTCAAAAACAAGGAATGTAAAAAAGGGGGCAAAAGTAAAGGGTTTATCTTACCCAACATGGGGTAACGGGAGGTCTCAGGGAACCAAGAGGAAAGAGATACTTTTAAACTGTGGATAGCCAAGCCCAGCATGTGTGAGCCAGAGAAAGCCTAACTGGGTAGCCACACCTAGCAAAGCAATGTTGGAGGAACTGTATCGTTGGGTCACCACACCAGTGTGTGGTGATCAGAAGGAACCATGTAACAGAGATATCTGGAGGCTTTTTTATTCTCCTGAACTACTTTAAAAATCAGAAATGGAACCGGGGAGGAGGCTTTGGTCTTCTATCCCAGCTCTTTGGAGGCAAAGGCAGGCAGATCCTTGTTAGGTTGAGGCCAGACTGGTCTACAAAGTGATTTCCAGGACAACTAGGACTGTTACATAGAGAAACCCTATTGCAGAAAATAAAAATTAGAAATGGAGGTAGAAATGGAGAGTCCAGCTAAGGTAATAGTATTTGCTTAGCATTTGTGAAGCCTTAGTTGCAGAGACAGCAAAAGCAAACATTAAATATGAATAAATGCGCAAATGTGTTAAAGTCTCTTTTCAAAACTCTCATGTACTGTTAAAAATAAGAGGATAATGGGAAATTAGCCAGGATTAGGATAAAAATAAAGAAAGAATGGGAGAGGAAAGTGAGGAAAGTATGATCAGTGTACGTGGTATACATGTATGGAATTTTATAGCAGTTCCCATAATTTAGTAAGATGAATGCAGACAAAAAGTGTCAGTTAAAATATTTGAGCATCCTGGTTGAATGCAAACTGAAACCTAGCACATAGCATAGGGATATTTAAAATGCTCCTAAATTCAGAGTTGGTAAAGTGGGAGCCCTCTCTGCCCCTTTGAAAGTGATCTCTGAGAAAAAGACTTGGTCTCCAGTACCTAACATCAGTGAAGATATAAAAGGTTAGGACTCACTTCCAAAAATAATGGGGACACTGTAAGTCCAGGCACTATAATGTGACCTGGATATAAACTACTGACTTGCCCTAGTCACTGTTTCCAGACCAAATAGGGCAAAGATTATTGGTGAGTTTCAACATCTCCCTCGTATCTTTGTGGGGAGGGGGGCTGTGTTTTCTAAATGCATGTGTATGTGTGTGTTCCAAAGTGTGAGCACATACTTGTGAAAACCAGAGGGCAAACTAAGGTATTGTTCTTCAGGAGCTATCCATCTTGTGTTTAAGATAGGGTCTCTTTGTGAACTGGATCTGACAAATAGGCTAGCTTTGCTAATTGCGAAGGCTCAGGTATCCTTCTGTCTCCATCATAGCACTGAGATTCCAAGTGCAATCCACCACACTTTATTTTGCTTTATACACATGGATTTTAGGTTTAAAACTCAGGTCCTTGTGTTTGCAAAGCAAGTTGATTATCGATTGATCTACCATCTCAACCTATCATCATGTCTTTATTTCAATGCAGAGGTAAAATTCTTTGTCTGATATTGTAGGGCCCAGTGAAAAGGAGGATGGTAGTGTTACACTTAATATGCAGCATAGGAAAGGAACTGCAGGTGGGGTGGGAGCCACCAAAAAACATTTGATGGACTATTACAGAATTCTCAGCACTCTTTACCCAGTCATTTCAGTAGACTGGAGCTCTCTGAAGTTCTCCTCCAAGCTCCGAGGCATCTTTCATATGTCAAGTAGAATAGAGGGGTTCTAGATATGAATAGAACTAAGAGTACTCAGGCATCTCTGTAAGTTAGAACTAATGGAAGCTGATCAGGAGAACAAAAACCCTGTGTATTCTTATAGCAGTATTCTCAAAATGTGGGAAATTTTCGGGAAAGCCAAGGTGTTCAAAATCTGCAAAAAAAAAAAAAAAAGTTGTGGGGATATGTTTCAAATTTAATAAAAACCAGTCTGTGATATCAGAGAGTAAACACCACAGTCAAATCTAACCCAGCTGTCTTCCAGCTTCCTCAGCCTTGCCCCTCCTGACTTCTTCTGCCTGCTGTCTTTCTATATCTGCCTTAAATACTTTCTTTGCTTAGTTAAGGCTTGGCACCACCACTGCCTGCCTAGGAGCCTGGAACTCATTCTGTAAACTAAGATTATCTCAAACTCAGATTTTCTGGGATTAAGGGCGTAGGTCACCACTCCCAGATATTCCCTGTGCTGGGATTAAAGATGTGAGTTACCACCATCTGATCCTCCTAGACTGACTGTGGGTAGTATTTTCCTGATCTAGGTAAAAAGATGACTTTCTCTGCTATGCAGACTAATTCTTTCCATTCCTGACTACAGCATTATGCCCAGGGGAAAGAAGAGTAAGGCCCATGCTCAAGAGAAACGTCGCCAGATCCAAGATGAGGCCTGTGGGCTAAGTCATGATCAAGCAAAGGCAGCAGAGAAAGGAGAGTCATTTGCCTTCTCTGATCAAGGTTCAGGAGATGCTAAGCTGATGTGGGAATGTCTTTCTGTATGCTGTGAATAGCAATCTTTAAATAAAGGAGCTATTTTGGCCCATGACAGGCACCATAAGAAAAGTAGGAGGAGGCATCAGAGTAGGTAGGAGGAGCAGGACGAAGTCAGACAGAAGGAGCCAGAAGCCCAAAGGAGCAACATGTAAGGAACTCAGGTAAGCCACGGGCAATGTGTCAGGAAAGATTAATAGAAATGGGTTGGTTTAAGATGTAAGAGCAAGCTAATAGTGTGCCTGAACCATAGACCAAACAGCATGAACTTAATATAAGCGTCTGAGTCATTTTCTGGGGGCCTGAACAGTGGCAGGTGGCTAAGGGGTCTGGGGCTGCAGGTCTGTGGGCCTGGGCCTCTGGCCGCCCAGGACCAAGAAACCTCATTGTAACACTAAGCCAAGCATTTATACTGCTGGATTCCCACAGGGTAAGGCACCCATCACCACTGCTAGTAAAGACATGGCCCATAAATGGTCTGATAAAGAAGCAAAGGGTCAGGAAAAGAAAAATAGGAGTTCTTCTAATGCCCCACTCTCCACTAGAAGTGTGCAGATGGATCTTTTATCAAGGAAGACAGGTATGCTCGTGGAATGCATGATCTGCAAATACAAAATTAAACAGCCTGCAAAGAGGGGAGAAATGCTGAAAATTATCAACAAAAGCTTCAAGGAGCATTTCCCTGAGATCCTCAAAAAAGCTTCATATCATTTGGATATGGTTTTTGGCCTTGAGTTGAAAGGAGTTCAGCCCAATGGTCAATCTTACATGCTTGTCAGCAAGCTAGAGTTCCAGGATGATGGAAGTAGGAGCAGTGAGATGGGTCTTCCCAACAGGGGCATTCTGATCACTCTCCTAAGTGTGATCTACCTAAATGGCTACCGTGCCTCAGAAGAGGAGGTCTGGCGCTTCCTGAATATGTTAGGAGTCTATGACGGGGCCCCACATCTCATCTTTGGGGATACCAGAAAGCTCATCACTGAAGATCAAGTGCAGGAAATGTACCTGGAACATCATCAGGTTTCTGACAGTGATCTACCATCCTATCAGTTCCTATGGGGTCCAAAAGCCTATGTTGACAGCTGCAAGATGAAAGTGATGGACTTTTTGGGTAAAGTTGGTGAAACCATGCCCAGTGTTTATTCAACTCTTTATGAGCAGGCTTTGATTGAAGAAGAAGAGAAAGCCAAAGCAGAAGCTGCAGCCAAGCCAAGCCTCTCACTAAGGGCAAGGCCAAGGCCAAATGATATACTAAGACCAAGTTAAGCCATCCTACTCACAAGTGAGATATAAGGCAGCCTCTGCCATAAGATTTAAAAGCTCTGTTCATCTTTTGAAAATAAGTTATTGATAAAGTCTTAGGAGTCTTTTAGCAAAATATTAACTTAGGATTAGAATATATACAGATACATTTTGTAGGCTGCCTTCACTGCTGTTTGTCAAGTTGAATGTTCACATTTTGAAATATAAACTGGAAGTTTGCATATAACTTTGCCAGTGCTACATCAAAGGAACATGAAATTTATTGAGGAAGAATCTTAGAGATAGGAAAATGTGTAGCAGAATGTTTGAAAATGGACAAGAGTGAAAGTTGGTCACTTGTTGTTGACTCAGTTACGTTTTTCAAACTTAAGAGATGTGCACTTTGTTTTTTTATATTAAGGAGCACATGAGAAAATCAATCACAATGAAGTGGGTCTCTTTTTTAAGGTTCGTGCTCTACCTAAATAGTAATTAAACATCCAGTCTTGGAAAGTTTTCAGACTTTGTACTGAAGATGTTGGTTGAAAGTACATCTAGTATCTGCTCATGCAGTGTGGTAGATTCAAGGAGAAGATCTCATTATGCATAAGCATGAAAACTGTTTCCCTTTCCAATGATGAAAAAAAAATTTGGCATTGGACAGAAAACATTTTAAGTTGCTTTTTAAAAGAAAATTTTCTGATTGTCAATTTTATTGTACTCTAAAATGCTTTATACTCTGTGGCTTCTCAATTTAAACATGAAATAAAATAATCCTAGGTGGATGGGTAGCAATGAATCAAATCAACATGCTTAATATTAATGATTCTCAAGTTTTTCTTTCATAACTGAGATTTTTATTGGTTGAGGAGGATACACAGACATTTCGATTCTTAGCACATGTATCCAAAAGTCTAAAGTCATGCATTGTGTTCAGGTACCCCAAAGAGCCATGTGTTGTTTCTCTTTGAATTTATTTCAGTGATCTTCTAGCCTACAACTTGGCAATTTTTCCCTAAGACCTCACATAGCAATCAAATCTGATAATCCTTAACTCAGTTGTTTCTTAGGAAATAGTTCTATTAGAAACATGAGACCAGATAGAACTGAAAATATTCCAGACACAAATGATTAACTGAGACTCTAAATTGCAGTTTAATATACTTTGTTTTAAGATATAAAACTAGCTGCCTCTACCAAATGTTATGGTAACCCTTCCCAGACAAACACAGCCTCTCCTGCCTGATTCAGTATCTTGCTATTTTCTAGTAATACCAAAAAATAAACAATGAGCAAATGATTTAACCTCTTAAAAATAACTTTCACTTGAAAATGGAAATGAAGTGGGATTTCCCCCCAGCTTTTAAAAATGGTGCTAGAGCTATTCAAAAGTCTCACATTTACAAAACAGTCAATAAAAATATTCCTTTGGATTGTACAAGAAGGGAGGCAGGGAACACTGACAGACACAATGGATGATAGTCAGTGTTGGCTTCTTTTCTGCTTCAGAGGCTGGACTGTGGCTGTCAACCGCTCCATTTTCTGCCAAGAAAATGTTTCAAATTTAATAAAAACCAGTCTGAGACTAGGTCCCTTTTTTAGAGTCCACACCTTTCCATTTCTCCCAAATTGATTTGTTTGCTGTGGCTCTTATTACAATTTTATTCTCAGTATTTAGCATGTTTGATGTAAAAAAGTAATCTTTTCATCAAAGTACTGAATTAAAATGCATAGAGCAAGAGTCTCAAAAAGTATAAATAAGCAGAAGAAAAATATACTATAAAGTGACATAATTACATTTTTAGTGTTATGTACACTCAACTGATAAGGAACATGAGGTCAGGATGGAGATAACTTCATCTTAGAGCAATTGCTAAACTCTTATGATCCCTCAACTACATTGTGAAACACTTGTAACCATGGATATCTGCTTCAGTGTAGGGAGTAATACTCATATAGCAGATGTTACAGCCAAATCTAATTCTGCTAATAAAGATAGTAATTTATCAATTTTCCCTTAGTATCATTGGCTGTTTCCAGTTCTATAATTTCCCCATCTCATACAATTTATATGACAGCTACAATTACTGGATACCTGAGAAGAGACCACCTGAAAGGCCCGAATAAGTCAATGCTATGGAGGCTTTATCCTTCACTCACTGGGCTATCCCATACAGAAACGCACAGAGCAGCCTGACCTCCAGTTTGCTTGAAATTTTAAAGGCAAAATCTGCAAATGTGTAATGTATACACCTATGGATATCTGCAAGAATCAAGTAGACATTTTTTAAAGCAGAAAAATAGCAACTAAGTGAGCAGTCTGTTCTCATAACTTTGAGGTCAAGACACATTGTATAGAAATTTAAGTGAGCAATGATGAGTTTTCCCAAGATAATTTTAACATTTAAAGTGTTTAATAATAGTTTTATGAGATGGTGTACTATACTTCAGTAGCCCACTACATTCCCCACTGGTTCTAGCAGAATGAGTTAAATTGTCGACTCCTAGTTTGGATGATTACTTTTAGGATCTGTTATATCTTGTATGTCTTTTTCTTTATTAGCTGAAAGGCGAGGAATCAAAGGTAAAAATACTGACATATTAAAATGAGCATTAAGATCCACAAAACAACAAGGCAGAGAAAAATACCTGCTTTAACCAGATAAATTTTGGTAACTATGGAGTGAATAATCCAATCAGATCCCAGCCCCCATCCTGAGTAACAATTCTGAAAATTTTTCTAACTCTTTTTTCAGTAATTCAATTGCTACCCTCAGATTAAAACAGCACATTTTCCTAACTTCTTGGTATCCTTGATGGTGCAGTCACAATAGGTAATCAATAGTGGCCCTCTAATCTATTATAGACCATCAATGTACTTTTTGTTCTTATTTAATAAAGCTCAGGACGTATATTGTAAATCTTTAGCTGTTTTAAAGGCCATCCAGCTAAGCTGCTCATGAGTGTATGTAGCCAGAAGACATGATGGCCAACGGCTTAGTTTTTGAGAGGAGGATGATATTATCATAACAGTCTCCAGACAGGGGCACTCTCTGTCTCTGACTTTGGTGTCTTATTGGGCTTTTTTTCTTCCTGAACTGTTAAAAAAATACTCGATGGTTCGCTTAAATATCAATGGGCATTGTGAGACAAGTTAGCAGGAATACAATTATAAGTGTACTGTTCATAAGCAGAAAACAGCCCTTCAGGAAAAAAATAGCTTGTCCTATTGAGGATGACCTCAGTGTTGGAAAAATCTATTTGTCCCTTGGGTATGTGCCAGCATTTTTAGGTTTTGATTTTGAGCACATGTCATTTCTATGTACTATAACTCAGTTAATATGAAAAATTCTGTTGCATCTACTTCTTCATCATAAGAAGCCCTTCCCCAATTGTAAGAATCTTTATAACTGATATGCTTAGGGATACTTGTTGAAGGGTAAGCGTTGATAGGTTAGCAATATCCTGGGTAGATTTACAAACAGGAGTAAGACAAGTACCTAAAATAATTTCAGAATTTAAATGCTCTTTTAGACAAGGAGTATTTACAATATGAGCTAATTTTACCTAGGTGTTAGAAAGTAAAATGCTGTCCTAAGATAATCTCTCTAACTTCCTTCCTTCCTTCCTTCCTTCCTTCCTTCCTTCCTTCCTTCCTTCCTTCCTTCCTTTCTTTCTTTCTTTCTTTCATTTTTTATGTCATAGAATCCAGTATTAAAGGCAGAGATAACATAGGAGAAAGGGGGCAGGTTTGATATTACTAAAGCATTTTTATGTATTATCTGGAAATTGTGGACTTGGAATCACCTCTGGGAGTCAGGTAAAGTTATCTTTAAAGGATCCTCCAAATAAGTGATGATCCACTAGATAGAAGTTTCTGTTGCCCACTTGTATTGGATGTGATGAATTCCAGCAACTTTAGCAGGGGTGGGTGTGGTGACAACCCTGGGATATGGTCTCTTTCACTGATGCTCAAATGTATTTGGATATTATCTTCTAACCCAGACAACATCACTCACTTGATAAGGTATCTTGTCTGGGTCTCTTTCATAGTTTTCTGAACCCTTTGCAGGGTCAGTAATTAAGCAATTCAAGCTATAAAAGTTAGGTCTTTATTGATCTCATTACTAATGGAATGCCAAATTGGGGTACCAATTCCTTTGAAGGTTTCTTTATAGTAACCTGTGCTATTTTTATTCTGGTAGGAGAAACTTTTAACCAACTTGAGAAAGTATCTGTAAATATAAGGAGGTACTTATACCCATTTCACCTTGTTTTTCCTCAGCAAAGCTCACCTCCTACTTCCCTCCATGTATCTTGCCTCATGTCCTGACTCATTGGTACCTTGGATGGTGACCCAGTGGTTGTTTGGCTACAATTTGTATACAACCTGACAATATCTCATACCACTGTGGGGATATGTTTAAAATTTAATAAAAAACCAGTCTGAGATATCAGAGGGATCTACCCACAGTCAAGTCTATGAGGATCAGAGAGTGGTAACTCACACCTTATTCTCAGCCACAGGGAATGTCTGAGAGTGGTGACCTATGCCTTTAATCCCAACAAATCTGAGTTTGAGGCCAGTTTAGTTTACAGAAGGAGTTCCAGGCTCCCAGGCAGGCAGAGATGATGCCATGTTGTAATGTGCAGCACCAATTTACTTCAAGAGAAAAATGGGCATCAAAGAAACTCCATATGGAGATTAGTTTCTTTGTGGCATCAGTTAGCCACTGAACATGAACCTGTTCTTATATTGACTGCTTGACAGTATGCTGTTTAAACTGGACATGCAGCTTCCATAAGAAGATGACCTCTGAACTTTGGCAGAACAAGCTGAGATGGTCATTCAGGTTCCTGCTTTGCAGAGGAAACTGTCAGACATTCATCAGGACTCAAAGAGAAGCAACTGATGAACTGTACCAGAATGGACAGAGCAGATTTCCTGCTTCACTGAAATTAAAAGAGACTCTGGGCCTGTAGGCTGAAGATGGATGCCCCAACTTTACAAAGGAACTTTTGGTGACTGTCCAGGCAGATAGGTGTCATCTCTGTCATTTCTAGAATTTGGAAGTTACTTGCACTTCTGGTTTACTTGGGTAAATATATCCTTCTGTGGTCTTTGATGTAGCTGAAGATTGGATAGTTATAGGTATAATTTTTCTTGGTTATTTTAAGGTATATTGGAAATGAAACTTTAGATTCATAAAGATAAGGTAGATGATAAGAGCATTTTCTTTAAGTTTGCTGAATACAAATAGACTATATGTTGTAACTGTAATTCTTGCTTGATAGCTGTTTTGTTATATGTAATTTTGCCTTGTTAAAATTGAAGCCTTCCTTTTTTATTAGACAGAAAGGGGTAAGTGATGTGGGAATGTCTTTCTGTATGCTGTGAATATCAATCTTTAAATAAAGGAGCTGTTTAGGCCCATGACAGGTACCATAGGAAAAGTAGGAGGAGGTATTAGAGTAGGTAGGAGGAGCAGGGTGGAGACAGACGGAGCCAGAAGCCCAAAGGAGCAACATATAAGGAACACAGGTGAGCCACGGGCCATGTGGCAGACAGATTAATGAGAATGGGTTGATTTAAGATGTAAGAGCTAGCTATCAATGTGCTTGAGCCATAGTTCAAACAGCATGAAGTTAATATAAGTGTCTAAATCATTTCTGTGGGCATGAGCAGCAGCAGGCAGCTAAAGGATCTGACGTGGCAAGTCTGTGGGTCTGGGCCTCTGGCTGCCCAGGATCAAGAAACCACATTGTATCAGTGCCACATCTTCAATCTTAACCTGGATGTGAAACAACTGAGTGAAGATGGTATTCAAGGTAGTCATAGAAAAACAGAGCAGGCAGAAGAAGTTAGGACGAGCTTGTCTGAGGAAGCTGGAAGGAAGATGGGTGATTTTTAACTGTGGTGTATCCTCTCTTTGGTATCTCAGCCTTTTCTTGAGATATCTGGCTCAGAGTTTCTTTCATTCTGCAACATATCATATTTTCTAGATGTGACATGTAAAACTTCCTTCTGAATAGTTTTGTTGGTTTTGTACTTTCCAGGTTGGTCCCTTGATGGAGTTGGCGATTCAGGTTGATTCCCAGTGTTTGGGGCAGGAAAACATATTTCCATTTAGTATCATCTTCAGTACCCTGGAACTGAGTATATATAGGCTGAGGTAGTAAAACAGGCTCAGTTAATGGTCAAAAAATTTACAGAGGCCCCATTGGTTCTAGGGCAGCCTCTTTGGTCACCTGGTTGATAAACCTGTTTTCTATGTCCTAAGGAGACTCATTTTTATGTCCTTTACAGTGTATTATGGCTGTTTTTCTTGGTAGCCAGATAGCCTCTAGTAGTCCTAAGATTTTCTGGGACATTTTTAATTTCTTTTCTCTCTTATGTGAGGAGTTGTCTCTCTTTACAGATAATTCTATGAACATGGGCTTTTGACAAAGCATAACAGCTTCTGTATAGATGTTTACAGTCTGACTTTGCCCATGGCAGAGGGCCTATGTCAAAGCTATTATTAACTTAACCATAAGGGCAAATGTCCCATGATCCAATGCCTGAGCCCCAGTGACCTTATGTTGGTTTACCATGGTTGCCCCATCATAGCTTATTCCAACCTTTATAAAGTTATTCCCACAGTGAACAGTACCTCATCACACTGAGCATAGGGGGTGCCCGTGAGGTCACATCAAAATCTTTAGATGATGTGGGACGCTTCTAGGCAGTCATGAATGAGCTCACCAGGGTCACCATCTGGGAGGAGCATAGCTGGGTTAAGAGCAATGATCTTTCTGCATTGGCTGATCAAGGAATAAGGCCTAATACTGTATGATGCAGACAGTATTCAGTCTGGGTGTTCTGTAGGAGGGCCTCCATTGTATGTGGACCAAGCAGGCTAGTGTCCTAACCTATGTCAGTTTGTTGGCATCTTTGCCAAGGAGAGCAGTGGCCACTACTGCTCTGAGGCGGGTTGGCTATCCAGCAACTATTGAGTCCAGTTTTTTGGGGTAAGGAAACAGCATGTTTCTGTGGTCCTGAAATTTGGGTTAAGACTTATTTTGCTAGTTAGTCTCAGGGCCTCACTTAGAAACAGATGATGTCTTTTTAGTGATTTCTTGGAGGGCCAGTGCCAGAGCAGACACCAGGGCCCTTTTTAAGATCTTAGAGTCCTTAAGAGGGAACTAGTAGCCCTTCTCATAATTGAGTATAGTAGTTTTGCAATTTCAGTCAAACTTGATATCCGTAGTCAATAATATTCCACTGTCCTGAGAAATTGCTGGATTTTGTTCTTGGTCTTAGGCTGAGGGATTTATAAGATTGCCTCAATACATCTCTGGGACACAATGTATTTTCAACTTTCTAAATTATAAAACTCAGTTAAGTAGCTTTTGTGATACATAATTGGGCCTTCTTGGGGGAGACATGGTAATCACTGTAGGGTAACAGGCCAGTGGAAAACTATCTTACCCCTGGTCTGCTCTCAAACTTGGAAATTACCACCCCTATGACTTGGTTTAAAGGCTAAGCAATACTTGCACTAGCTCAATATGCATGTTTCAAAACTCCTATAAAGCCTACCATTTATGCTCAGCCCACTGTTGTCTCTGTTGCTGCTCAGAGGCAGCTGCCATTCTGTTCCTCTCCAATAAACCTCTATTGTGAGGTTTGTTGAATCATGTAACTTTGTGATATTCCTTGGTTCTAGATTGCTAAGGTACCCTTATACTGGAAAACCCTTTCAGCCACGGTCTTGTCTCTCCTTTAACAAACCTTTTGTGATTTGTATACAATTGGCTTCAGTGTCAGTGGCCAATAGTAGATCATCTTTATTCTTTTAAGAGGATAATCTCTGAGTAATTCTTCCTAAAGGCAAAGAAATCTTCACTTGGGAGCCTCATCAAGCAGGATGGGTTAATTTTAAATCCTTCTGCAATCTAGTCCAAAGAAGTTGTTCATTAAATAACTCTTGATTCATCCATTTAAAAGTAAAAATAGGTTAGCTTAGTTTGGCTAGTGGCAGGCTGAAGAAAGCATCCTTTAGGTCCAGAACAGTGTAGGCTTGTTTTATGGGAGAGAAAGAGATTAAGAATGATATATGGGTTTGGAACTGTGAGATGAGTAATTTCAACCCATTTATTTACTTTGCTTAAATCTTGGACAGTCCTGTAATTGTTAGTTCTGGGTTTTTGGATTCAAAGGTGAAGGCTGTTCCAAGGTTACTGTAAAAGAACTAAAACATTAGCCCCCCTGAGTCTCTGGATATAAATTGCAATTCCTTTTATTTCCCTTCCATTTCCATGGGGTATTGTTCTACTTGAATGGAGGTTGTGGTAGCAGACAGTTGAACTATTATTGGGGCTTGAGGTCTTAACAGTCCAGGTGGATTTATTTCTGCCCATAGTCCAGGAATCTTCATTTGTAATTCAGTAAGATGTGAGGTGGATTCCAGATAGACTGGGAATGGCTCAGATAATAACTGGTATTCTCTTGCAACTGGACAAGTAACTTTGATCTTAGTGGAGAGTTTGTAGTCTAATTATGTAATGTCTTCCTTAAAGGTGATGATGGCTTGTAGTTTCTATAACAAGTCTTGGTCCAGTAGGAGATAGGGCATTTCAGCATAACCAGGGATGTATGAGTGTCTGTGCCTCTTCCTAAGTCCTGACCAGATTCCTCCCTTGCACCTTGAACTTTTATTTTATCTCTCGTTGGCAGGCATCTGTTGGATTTCTTTAGGACTGAAAAAGTCACTCCAATATCTACCAGGAAACTGACTGTGTTGCCCCAAACTTTTAAGGTAACCCTGGGCTTGGGATAGCTTAATGTAATTGAACCCTGCTCTCGTCAGGCAGTTTCAGTTTCTAGTTGGAGCACTTGTACTTTGGATGTTTCAGCACATTTGTTCAAACATTCATTTTTTTTCAGTGTCTTTTTTTTTACAACATGCACATTGATTTCAAGATAGAGGACATCTTGGTGGTCTTATGACATTCCCTGGATGTCACTTCTGAAGTCTTATTTCATTACCTTCTAGCAAACTATACTTTCCTGGGTTTTTTTCTTTCTTTCTTTTTTTTTTTTTTTTTGCAACACTAGCACAATTGCTTTTCCTAACCTTTTTGCCTGTCTATCTTCTGGCAAATCTCTATTATTAAAAATACCCTAAGCTACTTCCAGTAATTCTGGCAGTATCTTTTTCTCAAATCTTTCTAGCCTGGAACATCTTTCTATATCCGGGGCCAACTGGGTAACAAATGCTATGTTTATAGTCCTTCTATTTTCTGGAGCTTCTGCATCAACGAGTATATAGGTCAAGTAGGCTTCTAACAGACTTTCCAGAAATGTAATAGAAGTTTCAGCTGGTGCTTGCAAAACTTCCCTAACATTAGACAAATTTGTGGGCTTCTGTGAAGCATTGCAGAGACCATTTGTTAGAGTCTGGCAGTAGGTATAAATATTTCCCTTACTTTGTTCAATGTATTGAGGTCTAATAGAAGGAAAGACAGTTTCCAGAATCAGGAGGTACTCAAGTGCTATGGATTTCTGTGTTTCCCTCAAGATCCCTTCTCTCTTCTGAGGTAAAGAGTGTTTGGAAGAGCTTTAGCAGTCATCCTTGGTAGGCTAATGATTTTAAAATGCTGTCTCAAAAAGAGAAATTAAACCTTGAGATTTATCAGAGAAGTTTTGATTTTTCCAGATATAAATATTGCTGGTGGAAAGGAGACTATAGATCATAAATGCAGCCATAGGAGGGGTATCATCATCACCTGTATCTTGGAGGGAGATCAAAGACCCAGAGGCATAACTGGGATGGAGATTGGGCTATACCTGGGTCTTGTGAGTACAACTCTGGAGGGAAGTCTTGCATAAATTGAGAGTAGGGAGGCAGGGAACTGCAGATATGGGATGAGCTAAGAATAGAGTCAGGAGGAGTAGGTTCTGTGGGAGTCAAAGGCAGGGATAGAGTTACAGTGGAAATTCAGGATCAAGGTTCTCTGGCAGTATGGAAGGCTTTTTCTCCTGCATTTCTGAGATCTTCTGGATACCAAGTTTGTGGCATTCTGGCAACCAGAAATGTTGAGTTTCCAGGATATCCAGCCGTATTTGAGTGTAGACAAACTGATCCAGGTGTCAAGGTCTTCCTAGAACAATAGAATGAACCTTTGGCAGCAAGTTTGATATTGAGTGACCCGTTACCTGGTCAACCTACACACACAGAAAGCTAGCCAGTCCAGTTCTCAAAGTGAAAAGGAGAGTTCTCTTGGACAAGTGGACTCCAGACTCTGGTTCCTGTGCTTTTAACCCTAATTTAAAGTTTTGTAAAATGAATTCCTAAAGGTTGAGAGTGTCAACATGGCATGTCTTCCTGTAATTGGAAAGGATTAATGGAGGCACAGAAACACAAAAGACAGAGACAGTGAAAAAGAAACCAACAGACACAGGACATAGATAGGTGACTGCCAAGAAAAACCAAATTCTGACAATGTGGGATTTTTAGACTACATACAGCTTTTTCCATAAGTCCCCCAATTAGCACTCCAGACTGACCAGAAAAAAAAAAGAACAGAAACATAGGTTTATCTTTGAATGTTCTGAATTCAGGAAGGCAGATAGACTCCTTCAGAAAGTTTAGGGGAAAAGTTGGTGAGGAGTAGTCAGTTCTTGAGGCCAAGGGACATCCTCTCAGTCTCCTGCCCTGGGACCAACAGCCCTCACCCTGGCCTAGAAGGAGCCCTACTTCAAGGGCTGAGGGTTTTCTCATCAGTTATTTTGATGTGACCTCCAAAATATTATGGAGTACCTGGAAAGAGACCACCTGAGACACCCAAATAAGTCAAATGATATGGAGCTTTTATCCTATGCTGCTGGGGCTGTCACATACAAGGTAGTAGGGAACACTTCCAACTTCCAATTTGCTCGAGTTTTAAAACAAAACCCACAATTATGCCACATATACAGAAAGGCAGTTAAGACACCCGCAGGAAGCAAACAAGCAAATAAGTGTTTTTAACAGAGGTGGAAAGGTAGCAATTAGAGAGTCAGGCTGTTCTTCTAACCTTGAGGTCAGGAACATGTTGTTCAGAAATTTATGTGACTTGTGACCAGTTTATCCATAATAATTTAATAATTTATCACTTGAAGTTTTTCTTAATACTTACAGGAGATAGCATAACTATAGTTATATAAATATTATACACATATATTCTACTGATTTTAGACAACGTTAGAAAGTTAACAAATAGTATACTTTTAATTTTTCAACCAAACTAAGAAGGTTTGCTGACAACAGTACTTACTCTCTTTTTTATTTATGATTGAATATTTTCCAGTATTGTTTATACCTCAAGAAATTTTTTTTACAACTTTGAGATATGAACACACATATGGGAGAACTATGGACACCAGCACCTTAGAATATGAAGTCTGCTACAGAGACACTTACTCTATGTTCACTTCTTGACAAGAAATTCCTGTCAAAATTGCCAGTCCTAGCAATATTGCTTCACATAGTCCTTTAATATTCCAAGTAATACAAAATAAAGACAAAGTACAAGTGGAGCATTGTCATCATGTCAAGCAAGAAAGGATGTTAATGCTTTTATTGGAGTAAGGTAATAAACCATAATGAGAATGAAGGAAGGCCAAAGCAGAATAAGGAAAAGCAACATTATGAACCTAAAGACAAACAAGGCAGGAAAACCAACTTAATAAAGTCTTATGTCTTTATCCAGGGGAGGACACTACCAAGAAATGGGTTGAACTTAACCCTTTGTGCAGTGGAAAGTAGCTTTAGAGACAAGATTCTTTTGAAAGGGGGAGCTTTACCTTTCTACCTAGAATAGATCGATAGCTCACTGCCCAAAATGTATCAACATGGTGATACCAAATGTGAATGATGGAGTTATACAGAAAAAATAGTCACATAGAGCATGGGTCTTTTTTTACAGGCCTGAAAGACTTTTGATTGTGCTGAGATCATCAACAAGCATTTATCAGAAGTGTTTTCCTTGCTTCCTCCTCCTACTGGGACTCATGGAAACAGAGGCCTCACATAGTAGATAAAATCTTTTCAAAAGGAAGAGAGCCTCCTTTTCTTCCAGAAGGCAAATCAGAGAACTTGGTTAGGGACAGAACTGACAATATGCTTTTCAATAGAGAGGACAGGAAAGTGTTTCACCCTGCCCTCCATTAACACACTGAGTAGGTTTTAAAGCAGGCCTGTCAGATGGAGATTCCTCTATTTTTTATGTTGTCTTTCTTTGCTTTTGTTTGTTTGTTTTTCCTAGCCATGGCTGTCCTGGAACTCACTCTTTAGACCAGGTTGGCCTCTAACTCAGAAATTTACCTGCTTCTGTCTCTGGAGTGCTGGGATTAAAGACATGCACCATCACCTTCTGACTTAAGTCTTAACTATGTGTGTATATATGTGGGTGGGGGGAACTTTTGGTTGGTATCTGCAGCCATGAGACAGAACAAAGGAGAGATTGAATGTATGTTAGTCACTATATCAAATGCTTTCCATTCCTTGTACATGTTCTGTGGCTAGTAGAAGATAGGATTCACGACAACCACTGTACAGATGTGAAACATGCAGCTCAGAGAATTTGTTAACTTGTACAGCTAGTAAGTGACAGTATCTTCCAAGGTATAAGATAATTAAAATCCACAGTATTTCACCCCCTCCTAATCAGATGTTTGTTTCTGATTCTAAATTCTCTTGTTACTGTTATTATGAATGTTATAAGTTTTCCAGGGCCATGTCCTACAGCAAAACAGATAAATGTTCGATATTCAAATTACTGGATATAATGTTCAGTTAAAACAGTAAGATCACCAAAATAAACATGAGAGATTTTTATGTGTTCATTTCACATTGGAACAAATATCTCATACTACTAGACCAGAGTAGAATTCTCCTACCTCTCCTCCTGAGTGCAAGGATTAAAAAAATGAAGCAGAACAATCTGTTCACTGTGAAGAATGAAGAAAAAATCATATATTTAGGAGTTATAGGACTCTATAGATATGTGATGTCTGAAAGCTTCAAAAGTTCATGGAACTTGCAGGAAGGTAGATGGAACTGGAGATTATGATGTTAAATGTTGCAATATTTTCCAAAAATAAAATAACCACATTTTCTTTCACCTTAATATATATTGTTAAAAACTATCTTAAATGCAGGAGGAAGAGTAATTTGGAAAAAGAAAGTAATGGGAGTAGTGGATAAGAGCTGGAAATGGAGGTTCATAAGTATTAATATATAACATGCATGTGAAAATGCCATGAGATCTTTTTACAATTAATTTCTACTGAAAATACAAATAAATGAATAAAGGAAAAATAAGGTCTGGTAGATGTGGCGGAAAATACCTATAATCCTAGCACTAGAGAGGAAAAGGCAGGAGGATTTAGAATTTAGGGTCAGTGAGTTTGAGCCTAGTCTGGGCTACAGGAGAATCTGTATTTTTTTTGTAAACAGAGAATGAGCTGTCACCTGCCTGAGAGATCTTCCTTTTATCCACTAATTCTCTTTTTCTTTCAAATATACCCAAAGGTCTTAGGGAATTTCTGTTCTACAATACAGTATTATATCAGTCTTAATAAAAGTCACCACATACTCATTAGTCTTAAACCTAAATCTGTAAGAGATTACAAAAGCTTGTGCCTAAAGGAATTGAAATAGAATGCATAGATGAAGCAATCAGAAATTCTTCCATAACGGACTAGATACATGAGTCATCAGTTAAGAGGATTTGTTGTTTTTGCGGAGGACCCAGATTTGTTTTCAAGGACCCATATGGAAGCTTATGACTGTGTACAACTCCAATTCTAGGGGATCCTACACCCTTGTCTAACCTCATTGGGGACCATGAATGCATATGGTATACATACCAGCAGGGAAAACACATGAAAAAACACATACAATAAATAAATATTTTTAAATTAAAAAATATTGCATAAATAAAGCTTTTGTTCAAATGAAGAGTCTATAGAGGGAGGAAACACAGGATCCATAGAATCCACTCTGCTGATTCAGCATAAGTTCCTTGTGTGATCCCCAGCTCTGTCTTGAAGGTCTCAAGTAGCCTAATAGAATGACAGGAGCCTCAACAGAGAGGTCTTGGTTCAAAACAGTAAAGCTGGGCACTCTCAGTACTGATGAGAGAACTTTTTCCCCAACTAGGGAGGTGCCATTCAGTAACTACTGTAGGACATAAGAACCTCCAGCAAGGTTGCCAATGAGACTTTCCTAATGTACTGAGGGAGGTGTGCACTTGCCCAGATCCTATCAGCTGATTGATGGCCCTAGCAACCAACACAAGGAGGTGTGGGCTTGTGCAGGTCCTATCTGCTGACTGAGGGAGGAGAAAACTTCGTTTAGGAGGTCTGTGATTTAGGTCAGTACTATTAGGAATTTCTAGCTCTGCTAGACCACACACTAAAGGGGAGGAGTCAGGTTGGGGGCTATCAAAAGAATCAGCTCCATTTCCTACTGTTCTTAGTGTTAGCCATTTAGGGTACACACATTTAGACTTTGGGTGTAAGAACTAAGCAAGGCTGACGCTGTATTTGAAAATGGATACCTTGCATCATGGATACCTTGAGTCTTTATAAGGAGGATTCTTGATATACTGAATCCACTTTGCTAAGCCTATGAACAAAAGTTTGGGGTACTGCTCATTTCTGCCCAGAAAGCCACAGCAAATAGCCTAATTGAATATAATGGATGAGGATCCTAGTTCTGGTACAGGGAGTTCTTGTTGAAAACCAAAGTAAAGATGAGAGACCCTTGGGAAGATAAGAGTGGAGGGATTGTTCCCTAGACAGGTCTTACAAGGCTGTACCCCCTGCTGGGCTGAGCCAAATCAGCCATGAGCACCATGGGAGTCTTGCCTATACCTCTTCCTCTTGGGAAGCATGTGACTTTCTTTGGAGGTTGAGGGACTTCAACCAGTATTGTGAGTTATCATTTGGGTCTACCAGTGTACCCCTTAAAAGATGAGATGTCTGTCTCAAGACCCACTCCCTTTTCAGTCCTGTGAATATTCAGAGAAAGCTGTTCTCTTTTGTAGTGTATCTGGAGTTTTCGCTCAATGGAGAGGAAGATGTTTGTGGCTAGAGAACTTGTGTAGGTAGAAAGAGGGATCCTAGGATAAAGACAAGTCATTTAGTAAACAAAAATGATTGAAGTATCCCTCATTTGTGCCTGGAGAGCCACAGAAAATAACATAATGGGATGTAATGGGTAGGATATTGGTTCTGCAAGGTAGCAATCTTGGTCAAAATCAGTTGAGAAATTCAGAATGATGATTAAAGGACATGTCCCCAAAATAGGGACTCTCAGAGAGTCTTGTATCTCATATCACATATGAGAATCTTTTTTAGTCTGTTGAAACTTGAAATGATTACTTTTAATTGTGACTGAGGAAGGTTGAGGCTTCATTTCAAGTTTATATTACTTGGGTCAGAATAGCACAGAATCCCTGGCTCCACTTGATATGTTGAGGACCTAAAAATCACAGCTTCTATAATAGTAAGGTCCTTAACAACACACCCCTGTTGTCAGTATGGAGAAATGTGATATTTTGTGTATGCTCTAACAAGTAAGGCTTGTCTGAAGATCAGAGGACAGAGCCAGCCATAGAGTTAGCCACAGAGTTCAGGCAGTGGTGGCACATGCCTTCAATCTTAGTACTTGAGACCTTATGCCTTTAATCCTAGTACTCAAGAGGCAGAGGCAGGCAGATCTCTGTGAGTTCAAGACCACTTGACTATATATCAATTCAATCTAAAAGAGAAACAGCCGGGCATGGATGGCTTATGCCTTTAATTTGAGTAATTGGATTCTCATACCTTTAATTTGAGCACTAAGAAGGTTGAGACAGAAAGGGATATTGCTGGTTGGATAAAGGAATATAAGGCAGGAGGAGACAGGAGTCCAGCCATTTTGGCTGAGGACTCAAGGCTTTTAATCTGTGAATTCCTGGTGAGGATCTATCTACCTTTTTGGACTGAGGAGCTGTTGAGATGAGAAGTGACTGTGCTCTGAATTTTCAGCATTTATCCCAATATCTGACTCTCAGTTTTTATTATAATACCAATTAAGACTTGTGCAACAGGGAAATCCTGGGCACCAGTGGCAGGGTATTGGTAATCCTCATTTCTCTTGTGATTCCAGGCCATGGAAGAAATACTGAGCATCTGTATAATCAGTTAGAGATGAATTTCTAGGAGTCATCTGAGTTTAAGTTTAAGACCCTAACTTTGGATTTAGGAGATCAATTTCATCCTCAAAATCTAGGGTCCCACTAAATCTGTCTCCTGTGGGGTCATTCTAGCTCTATGTGGCCCCAGAAAACCTATAAAAGTAAGTTTTTCACAGAAATTCACAGAAAGGAAAGCATTATTTAACAGAGTAGCCAGTGGACAAAGTGTGTAAAGTACTTCTGGGAGTCACACTGAGGTCTTCCATCTCAATGGAAGAATCTTTCTCCAGTTTTCCTGCACTCATTTCTCTTGGGCTCCAGGTCAAAGGTATTTTTATCTTGGGACTCTGACTCCCCTGTCCAAGACCTTGTTCTGGGGCATGACTACTGACTCCCCTGGTGTCCCTTCTTCCATACTGTAGAGAGCCACGTGGCTGCACCTTAAAGATGGTGTTGGCTTCTGCCTTCCACCTTCCCCATGGTGAGCGCTCTCTGAGATAAACAACTCCTTATTTGGATAAGGCTAAGCTCTTGGTTTGCTCTCGTGTACGTGGACCTATTGGTATGGCCCACGTGGCACCCCGTGATTGGCAGTCCAGAAGGTATTTAGCAGGGAGCGGGAACCCCGAAAAGGAAGAAGCCATGTTCAATAACTGGCTGCTGAAAGAACTGCTGAAAGAAGAGCCTGGTGTTGCGTCTTTCCTTGCAGGCAAGGATGGGCGTGACAAGTGGTGGCCCGTACGGGGACAATGTGTTTTCGCCGTACGGTCAACAAAGGCCCAGAACTTTCAGTGGTCAGGGGGTGCACCAGAGAGCCCTCAGGTAAGTTGAGGGTCCATGACAAAAGCGAGAAAGAGTCCTCAGGTGGGTTGAGGATCCGCGACAAAAGCGGGGGAAAAAACAATTTGCTCTTCTCTGTAGATAAAGAGAGAGCAGGATAAGACTCGCTGATGAGCGAGTTCAAAAGTGAAAGAGAAAAGGATTTTGCTATGGGCACTTCTCCTTTGCACCCAATTTTTTTGGCTCTACTTCATTCAAAATGTTTAAAATTAAAAAAGAAAACCCTAGAAAGGTTCCTGGAGGAGTGTGACGTTGTTGCCCCATGGTTCGCTGTAACCGGGAGCCTTACAGTCCCCTCATGGGAGAAATTGGGGAGAGACCTAGATTTTGCTTATGAACAAGGAACACTCAGAGCCGGAGTGAGACCCATTTGGAGACTGATCCGAAGCTTCCTCGAGGACCAACACTCTAGTGAGGCGGTGGAGGGTGGACAGGCAGCCCTAGAGCAGTTACAAGAGGAGAGATCAGAAAAGGCAGCCAGTGAAGCAGGATCTGGAGGGGATAAAAGAGACAAGGGCCTGTACCCTGATCTTGTTGATCTAGAAGCCTCCGAATCTTCAGACTCGGAGGAAGATGAGTCAGTTCTCACTGAAGCTGTTAAACAGTTGAAAATCAAGAAAAAGAAAAGACAAAAGGAGGAGGAGATACTGGCTGAGGAGGCTCCATGCTGCCCCGCTGAGTGTAGAACAGCTCCCTCCGCTCCACCTTCGTAGTTGGATGGTGGAAGGGGACGTTAATTCAACACGGAAGTGTGGAGAACAGTGAGAGCGGAGCTCCCGTAGCTTTTCCTGTGTTCCAGGACGCACAGGGGAATCGGTATCACGATCCCCTGGACTTTAAAGTCATCAAGTCCCTGGCCGAATCAGTTAGAACTTATGGCATTACAGCTTCCTTTACTATAGCCCAGGTAGAAGCTTTGAACACTGTATGACCCCTGCCAATTGGGGCGGGCTTGCCTGAGCTTGCCTAAGCCCTGGCCAATACCTAGATTGGAAAGCATTCTTAATCGAATTTGCTAATGAAGAAGCCTCTCGGCTAATCATGCTGCAGGTCAGAATGCTTGGGACAGAGATATGCTGCTCTCGGACAAGGGCGTTTTGCTAACCAGCAGACTGGCTATCCGGTACAAGTTTATGAGCAAATCAACAAGATTGGCATAAAAGCATGGAAAGCTCTACCTAATAAGGGAGAGGTGAATGGCAACCTCATTAAGATTTTGCAAGGTCCTACGGAGCCTTTCTCTGATTTTGTTGCCAGAGTACAAACAGTGCACCAAGGAGTGTCGAGCCGCTATCACTCCATACAAGAGCAAGGGGCTAGAGGCTTGGATAAGGGTATGCAGAGAGCTGGGAGGTCCTCTGACTAACGCCAGCTTAGCCGCTGCGTGGCCCAGCTGACTAATAGTAAAAGAAGTCTGGCAAATGGCGATTGCTTCATGATTTGCAAGCCATAAATGCACAGATGCAGCTCATGGGCCCAGTACAGGGTGGCCTGCCTCTTTTATTCACCCTTCCTGCCTTGTGGCTTATAATTGTTATTGATATTAAAGATTGTTTTTTCTCTATTTCCCTATGTAGTCAAGATACAGAGAGGTTCACCTTTACAGTAACCTCTTGCAATCATGAAGAGCCCGAACAGAGATATGAATGGGTGGTCCTGCTGCAAGGCATGGCTAACAGTCCCACCATATGTCAGCTTTTTGTGGGGCATGCCTTAAAACCAGTTAGACAGCAATATCCTAAAGTTGGATGCATCAATTATATGGATGATATCTTGTTGGCAGTGAAATCCAAAAAAGATGTAGAGTCTGCCTATCTTGCCTTGGTGGCAGCACTCAGAAAAGGGGGGCTGACTATTGCCCCTGAGAAAGTCCAATTGGATAGAGTTGTAGAGTATTTGAGAGCTAGGATTACTCCTGATAAAGTGAGCCCACAAAAACTAAAATTGAGAAAAGATAAGCTATGTACTTTAAATGATTTTCAAAAGTTACTGGGCGATATTAATTGGGTTTGAAGATTTTTAAAATTGGCTAATTATGAATTAAAACCCCTTTATGATGTTTTACAAGGCAATTCAGGCCTAGATTCCCCCAGACAGATAGATGCACAAGCAAGAGCAGCCCTAAATTTGGTAGAGAAGCGGCTGCAGGACACCTTCCTGTATAGGATACAAGATATAGAAAAGGTTATCTTGTGCATGCTCCCGACCCTTTGCCAGCCTACAGGATTGTTGTGGCAGGAGGGGCTGGTGTTGTGGATACATCCAAAGGTTTCACCAGCTAAATCTGTTGAGTATTATCCTGCTGCTGTGGCCGCCTTAGCTTTGTGTGGAATACAGCAAACCGTCCAGTTTTTTTGGAATCACTCCTACCTCTATAATTGTACCTTACACTGCTGCTCAGGTTTCTATATTATGTGCTACCATTGATGATTGGGCAGTGCTCAGATGTAGTTTTGATGGAGAGGTTGATAATCACTACCCCCAACATCCACTTATGACCTTTTTTAAAGAGCATCCAATAGTTTTTCCTAAAGTGACAGCCTCTCAGCCTATCCCAGGAGCTGTCAATGTGTTCACAGATGGATCCAAAACCAGATGCGGAGTTTACATGATTGAGACACAGCCACCTATTCAATATCAGTTTTCCCCTGGGGCACCACCGATGGTGGAACTCCAGATAGTTGTAGAGGTTTTTAAGAGTTTCCCATTTCCCTTTAATATAATTTCAGATTCTGCCTATGTTGTAAATGCTCTTAAGGTGTTAGAAGCTGCTGGCCCCATTAAGCGGTCTAGCCTGGTCTGTGTGTTGTTTCAACAACTACAGTCCTTGATTCAAGCTAGGACCTCATGGTTTTTCCCTCAACATATTAGAGCTCATACAGGATTGCCTGGGCCCCTGAGTGAAGGCAATGCCAAGGTAGATGCCTATACCTGAAAGGACTAGGCATTTCTAGGCTCTTCACTAGATCGGGCCAGAGAATTTCATGACTCTTTCCATGTAAATTCCAAAGCATTGCAGCAAAAATTTTCTCTCTCTCGTGCAGATGCCAGGCAGATTGTTCTTAATTGTCCACATTGTGTTGTCCATTTTGCCCCAACAAAAAGGGGGAATAGGCCACGGCCACACCCCAAAGGAGAGACGTTCTCTGGCTCTCTTTACCATTATTTTTTAAATTTGGATGCCTCTGGGCGCTTTGCTGCAGACCGACATCAAGACTCCCATGGCACATGTAGATGCCTAGTTAAATGGAAGGACATACTGACGGGCCTCTGGTGAGGGCCCAATCCCATGCTGACTTGGGTACGAAGGTCTGTCTGTGTTTTTCTTCAGGATCAGTGAGATCCAGTGTGGGTTCCAGAAAGGCTGACCAGGAAGATCCAACCAGAGGAAGGGAAAGATGACAGGCCCTGTGAGGAGAATTCTGGTGCTCGTCCTGATAAGTACCCATGCTGCAAATCTATCTAAACAATTGTCAAGTTATTTTTTAGGTAATTGGACAGGACAGTTTGATAGATTGATGGAAGATCTCCGGGTGGCCATTGTGACTGTCAACTCGACCCGGATGGATGCCGGACTAGCTGAAGGATTGGCTACCTACCTGGTTCGCTGTTGCCATGAATCATCTGAAGGAATGGGTGGGACTAGGAGCTATAGCTGGCCTGATGGCACTGGTCTCCGAGGACTGCCTGTGGTGCCTTTGCTGCATTAGGACCAGACAGTGCCGGGATGCAGCCGTGATTGCCCAAGCCTTTGCAGCCATAGAGACTGGACAGTCCCCCTACGTTTGGCTAGATGCCTTAAAAGATTAAGTTTTTTTGCAGATTGTGAGGCTAGTGCATTGCAGTTGAGCACCTCAGCTATGTTTTGGAGGGCTCAAGGAGAGCATGTCTGCTTGCATGTGGGTTTCTCACCCTAATGTCCCACCTCTGTGAAAAAAGGGTGTCGAACGAGTCCCATAATCCCTAGGGGGATGCCCCACAAGGAGTCTTGAGATAATGTTCCTTGCACAACAGAGAGTAGACCTCTGCACTCACCTGCTAATTCCTTTATAAAAACAAAAAGGGGGAACTGTAGAGAGCTGCATGGCCCTACCTTAAAGATGGCACTGGCTTCCACCTTCCACCTTCCCCATGGTGAGCGCTCTCTGAGATAAACAACTCCTTATTTGGATAAGGCTAAGCTCTTGGTTTGCTCCTGCGTATCCGGACCTATTGGCATGGCCCACGTGGCACCCGTGATTGGCAGTCCAGAAGGTATTTAGCTGGGAGCGGGTACCCCAAAAGAAGAAGAAGCCATGTTCAAGGTTTCTGAATAAACTGCTGAAAGAAGAGCCTGGTGTTGCGTCTTTCCTTGCGGGCAAGGATGGGCATGACACCATACCTGGTTTACAACTCTGAGGAGCTTAGGCTTGGAGATCATTTATATGTATGTTTTCTGTTTTGTAATTTTATCCTACTGTGTCTCTAATGTGAGGGGAGGAGCATCAGGTCCTACCTAATGACAAAGTGAGGACTTTGAATGAGAACTAAGAATCTCAGTGAGCCTGTGTCAGTTCTTAGAACTGAGTGACCTATAGAAAATGTTGAGGGATAAGTTGTTCTTTCATTTTATTTTATGGGCCCAAAGAAGTGAGTGGGGCCATTAGATGGAGTTACCAAGAATTAGTGTAGGACATGGAAGGGGCTCAGGCACTACTAAAAATTTGATATGATAATATCACTGGCTTTGAAGCTGAGAGATCTTCTATTCCCAGAGGAAGGGAGGGAGTCCATCAGAATTAAACCTGCCATCTCCACTTGCATTACCAGTGCACACTAGGCAGGGGTGTTAGGCTGCATTTGAAAGCACACTTTATTTCCATGGGGTTATTATAAGACAGGCTGATCAGAACAAGGGCCTACTGAGTACTTAGTAGGACAGACAGTACTTGGTCCAAATCCTGCAAAGGTGAGATCCTTAAAGCCAAGAATTGTGTCTGTGACTATGCTGGAGGTGCTTTTATAATCCCATTCCCCCTCCAGGTGTCTGCTTCACTGACTTGATGACCTACATTTTTGGCTTATTGTTTCTGAACAAGATCATCTTGTCTCCGGGTTAGAAGAATAAGCTCCAAACACAAGAAAAAATGCTACCAGACTGAAGGTGAGACCCAGGATCTCCAGATTGTTCAGACCCCTGAAACAGAGGAGAAAAGATCTCCCCCTTCATCTTCACCTTATTTAGGGCTTACTACCTATACAAAATCAGCTTGTAGGCTACAAAGCACTTCCAAGTTGCCTCCAAGAATCCTTTCTACCACCAAGTTTAAGAGTGTCTTTCTTACAATATTATACAAAGGAACTAAGTACAGAATTAAGAGAAAACAACATTCTTCTTAGGCCTCATACTCTACTGTGATTCCCCCTAGAATCTCTTTCATTGATACAATCCAAGTGGTAGTGAAGTACATGATGCATATGTATAAAATGAAAAGACCTATTCTGAAAGCAGATTATGTTAAAGATGATCACCAAAGAACATAGAAAACACTTCTTTGAAATTCCCAGGAAAGCTTCTTTCAAAGTAGAGATGGTGTTTGGTGTAGACTTAAAGGAAGTGGATTCTATAAAACACTCCTACATCCTTGTCAGGGAAATGAATTTCCCTAACAATGGCACCTAGTAGAGGTAGGGGATTTCCCAAGACTGGCCTGCTAATGAATCTCTTAGTTGTTATCAGAACTATTCCAGAAAGGAAACTGTAGTATGAGGTTTCTGGCCTGGAAAGGAAACTGTAGGAAACTGTAGTATGACTTTCCGGACTTTCAGGCCTAGCCTCAAGGTTTAGACCCGTAGACCCACAGGCCTGCAGAGACACACAGATGCTTACATTAATTGTAGGCTGATCGGCCTAAGGCCCAGGCATATAACTTGCTAGCTCTCTACCCTTAATCTAACCCATGACTCTTATCCTGTTCAGCTATGGGGCTCGGTACCTTTTCTCAGAGCAGTATAGTTGTCCTCTGCATCTTCTAGCAACTCTAGAGTCTCTGTGGCATTTCTGCTCTGTTCTTCTTGTTCCCAGAGTTTTCTTAGTCTGGTAGCCCTGCCCACACTTCCTGTCTGCCTTTGGCCAATCAGCACTTTTTATTAAACTCATAGGTGGGACAATTATTTACACTGTAACATCATGATCCACTACAGGAAACTATGCACTGAGGAAAAGATCTGGGAATAATTGAATAAGATGAAAATATATGATAGAAAGAAACATTTCACTATGGAGGAACCCAGGAAGCTTATCCCAAGATTTTTGGAAGCTTAAATACTTGGAGTATCTGCGAGTACCTAACAGCCATCCTGCAAGCTATTAATTTCTGTGTGGCACAAGATCTCATGCTGGGACAAGCAAGACGAAAATGCTGGATCAACCATGCAGTCCCCACTGCCTTCCAATCCTGGTATGATGAGGCTCTGAAAGATGAGAAAGAACTGGAGCCATAGTTATACTAGGTGCCACATTAATCCACAGAAATTAAATGTTCTGCAGCTATGTCAAACCTCCTACACCTAGTGAAGGTAGAGTTTTTAGATTTGACTTTGAAGTTCAAAAGGACAGTGGCTGAAAGAGGTGGTAAAGGACTGTTTGTAATTAGAGGGAATGTGATGAATAGCTTTGTGTTCCTGTTCTGTAGGGGCAACTTGGAAAATTAGCTACATTTTGTTTAATTATAATTTTTTCAAATGATTTTTATCTTCAATATGATTAATTCAGTAAACTATATTGTTCACATGTGTTCATCAGTGTTAAAAGTAAGCCTCAATAGAAAGAACATGGAGAAGATTTTATTAACTAATCTATCTACTTCAAGATAAAATAAAATTGTGATAAGCATTTATTTAAAATTATTTAAAATAATTAAACAGTAAAATATATAAAATTGAAAATAGAAAAAATGGTAATGTGGCTAATATTTGCATTAAAACCTTTTCTCTGTATTTGATAAAATTAGAAAGAGTTAAATAAATCTCTTTGCTTCCTTTACCTGGGAGGAGATTGAATAGGGGAAAGAATGTAGTCAAAACCTATTGTATGAAAAGCTTTCAATTAAAAATGTAAACGTAATATTCAGTTAGGTCCAAATGCTCATACATTTGTTTGTTCCCTAAACATCATTTGAACATATAGTTTAAAAAGGCTCTATGACTAGTACTAGAAGGCTAAGATAAAGAAGATATAATAAGTATAATGGAGAGAGGGAAGTGGATTTTTTGTTGGTGGTGGTGTTTTTTTTCCAGGCAGTTTCCTGTTACAATTAGGTTTCTGGCCCCATCTGGCCAGAGGTCCAGACCTACAGACCTGCTGTCCCAGACCGCTTAGCTGCCTGGCACTGCTTAGGCCCCCAAAATGACTCAGATGCTTATATTAACTTCATGCTGTTTGGCCTATGGCTCAGGCACATTGCTAGCTAGCTCTTACATCTTAACTCAACCCATTTCTATTAATCTGTCTGCCGCGTGGCCCATGGCTCACATGTATTCCTTACATGTTGCTCCTTTGGGCATCTGGCTCAATCTGTCTCTGACTCCGCCCCTTCCTTTCCTCCCTATTCTGATTCCCCACCTACTTCTTCTATGGTGCCTGTAATGGGCCAAAACAGTCCTTTATTTAAAGATTGATGTTCACAGCATACAGAGAAACATTCCCACATCACTTTCCTTTTGTAGTCTTTGCTCTCCTGGACCTTGCTTAACTTGAACTCAGAAATCCGACCTGCCTTTAGCGCCCAAATGCTGGTATTAAAGGTGTGTGCCCCCACTGCTGGACTAGGAAGGGGTTTTTACAAGAAAGTAATCAAATAAAAATTATTTCATTAATTCAAAGTTGGGTCTTAGAAATTTAGCCTTCTTGTTGGATATCATTAAATCAGGCGAGTTATCTTAGAGTGTGAGAGTGAGGAACAGCGACCAAAACCTCAGAATTGAGAAATGAAGCTGGGAAAGGGAAAATTTCCTTTACATTTGTTTGGGTGTGTGTATGAGAGAAAACTGGCAGGGATAAAAAAGTATCCTTTAAGACCATGCAATGAGTTAAAGATCACTGAATAAACTAAGTGCTCTATACACACAGAATCTGAGAAATGAGTGACACCCTCAAGGAAGGTAGGACACTTAGAAGATACTGCTGGTACCCTCTGCCATGGGCCGGGAAATTCAGAGCATGCTCCTTAAAAGGGCACTAATCACATTACACTGTGGGAAATTTGGCAGCTTTTAAATATTTTTCAGTTGGGGCTAGAGGAATAAAAATTAAAGTGGCTTAACTGGAATGGCACCTCAAATGGAGGAAAGAACATTCTAAAAAGGACATCCACAGAGGAGAATCAACCTCACACTGAAACTGATTTTCATAGGAAGACATAGTACTTAATTTTCCTTGCTAAGGAGCACTTTATATGATATATTGTTTTCTTTGTCCTGAAATGTGATATAATTTCTAATATAGGTACTGGCTTTATAAACAGTGTGTTCACTGTAACATCAAAGGAAAATGAACCATAACAAGAATTGATATTTTAAAAATATTTTCATAATTTTATACACACTTAGGCATTCCTACAAGGCAGGGGATAAAATCATTTCACATATGAAAAGTCTATTATTCACAGATTTGTGTGTGTGTGTGTGTGTGTGTGTGTGTGTGTGTGTGTGTGTGTGTGTGTGTGTGTGTACAGTTTCACACAACTGGTAAACTATACAGCTTGGATGAAGGCCATTGGTCTGAAGTAGAAGGAGATATTATAATACCAACATCTACTTGGTTCCTGAACATAGGATGTACTGAGAATTTTTGGCCTAAACATTGGGCATAGCTTAGGTAGAATAAAGACAGGTGGACACAGGGCTGGACTACCAAGCATGGTATATGCTCTGGTCCAAGTCTGGAGTTTGTTAAGTGAATGGAATTGGAGAGGGTATGTGGGATGAAGGGGACTCACCTAGTGAATGGTATGTGGGATACGGGTGAGTTAACAAGTTGGATATAGCTCAAAAGGGGCCTTTAGATTGGGAGTAGGTAGGGCACGTCCTGGACTCTGGAAACAAAAGTTGTTCAAGATCTGGTTTGGCCAAGAGAATGGATGTGTTGTTGGGCAGGTCTTGGTAGAACTGTAGACTTTGTGGACAGCTCAGGTAGGGGTTACTAGACTAGGCCGAGAGGGTCCCAGAGTATATCTTGGGCATTGTGGGGGTGTACATAGAGGATAGAATAAGTTGGCTACACACAGCAAGAAATAGGAAGTTTCAGACCCTGATAAAGGGACAGTGAAGGAGAACTGAGATGGCAGCTCATGAATGAACACATGAGAAAACAAATGGCCTGGCCCCTTGGTACCTTGTGTTCAGTGCTAAAATTCAAGAGAAAAGAAAGAAGCAGAGTCGTTTATATATATATGTATATATATATATATATATATATATATATATATATATATATTGAAAACTGACTTTATATTAGAGAAGGTTTAACTTTACAAAAAATGAGCAAAATGTACAGGGTCTCTATGTAACTTCTATTTCTAGATATGCAGAACCTCTCTGACATCAATATCCAAAACTATAGTGGTACATTTGTTAAATTTAGTAAATATGTCTTTATGTATCATAAACCCCTTGTTTACTATATTTCACTTTTGGTGATATATATATATGTGGGTTTTTTTTTTACAAATTCACAAATATATATTCAAAATTAATCATTATAGCATCATTTCACTGAGAAGTATACCCTGTTCCGTATGTTAATCTCATACTCCCCTCTGAGTGCTAGTTACTGTCAACATTTTACTGTCTCCACATTTATGCCTTTCCCTATAAAATATTCACTATGAATATTCACCCTATTGGTTTCTTCCACTAATCAATACATGCATACATTTCTTCTGTATATTTTCATTATTTAATAACTCATTAATTTTTTTAAAAAAATTTTGTTCAAGTTACTCCCATGTGAAACAGTAAGGACAAGTAAAGGACAGGGCTTTAGTTTTAGTGACCATCTGAATGCACTACAGTTTATCCATCTAATCACAAACTGTTAAACAACTTGATTGCTACTAATTTAGGCAACTGTAGATAAAATTTCTGTAAACCATTATGTTCAGATTATTGCATAGATTTTAAGTTTTTTACTTGTTTGGGTAAATGTCAAGTAGAATGATATCTGTACCCTATACTGAAGTTCTGAACTGTTTTGGAGGAAACTTCCAAATTGTCTTGCAAAGTGAGTGTGCTATTTTTCACCCTCACCAGTGATGAATGTGGTTTCCCGTTTCACAATCTTGGTGCCTGCATCACTTGCACTTCAGCCCACATTCCTGTTATCGGGCTCTGACCAGTCATCATCATTTCCCAAGATGAAAAGAGCCATGCCCATGCTTGTGAGAAACACCACTGTGCCCAAGCTGAATGCCTGTGTCTCCAAGCTGTCCCTAACTCCTCCTCTTCTTTGTTGTTTTAGGGATTATTCCCAGAGCAGAGATGTTATTGGCATTTTCTAGTAGCATCAGAAACTTCTCCCTACCACCAAAGTATTCTCTTTTCAGTGTTTTGGGTTTAGACCCTTCTACTAGATGTGTAGTGATATTGCAATTCTTTTTTGTTGTAGTTTTAGGTTGCCTAGTGGCATGTGCTGTCAGACATACATATTTATATTCTTTATCTTTTGTTTAGGCATCTTTTAAGGTCTTTCTCCTATTTTTACACTGAATTTTGTCATTGAGTTTAACATTTTGAATATTTTAAAACGGCTTTGTATTAGCTGTGTCTTTAGAAAATTCTTTCTTCAAGTTTGAGTTATTTTCTCGTTCTCTGTATGATATTTTTTCTGGGAAAGGGATATATTTTTATTCTGTGAAGGCAAATGTATCACTTGATTCATGGATGCCATTCATGTTTTGCCTCAGGTCTAGAGAAAATGAGATCATTAGTCTTAATGTGCAGTCATCAGTGAACAAGTGAGACCATGGCCCTGTAGGGTGTTCAGATGAGGGCACTGAGTAAGGACTTAGGGCTAGAGGAGCTCAGGACAGGCACACTTTATTGAGCTTTCATCACTGCATGTTCCTTGGCAAGGATGGTTGAATGATTTAGCTTTACACTTTCCCATATGGGTCCCAAAGAGCTACTTTTCTTTGGGAGGGAGACAGTGAGGATACCACTCCTTTTACTTCTTCCTTATTATTAGCTCATATTTTTGTTCATAATAATGGTCCTATCATAACAGTTTTAAACATGCATAAAATGTATGTCAATCATGTGTAAAATGTATATCTATCTTATCCGTCTTCATTCATTTGCTCTTGTCTCATTCATCATCCTAATCGTCTCCTTTGCTGCCAGTATTCCTCTTCCTACTTTCACGTCTTTTTTTATACACTAGATTTTGTATGAAATTAAAAAAAAAATTGGTGCTTGTTTTTCTGAGCCTGGAATATCTTTTAATATTTTGATGTTAGAACATTTTATAGGGTTTCCTTGTTGTTTGCAATAGTAAGAAATTACCCTAAAACTCCATGTACTAGGAAAACAACCTACTACTGAGTTGTATTTTCAGCCCTCCAGGGAACTTGAAGTATAAACTTCAGAGCCAGGCATAGTAGCACACACCTGTAATCTCAACACGTGGGAAGTTGAATTGGAAGAGCTGCAAATTTGAGTCCAAATTGGCCAACAATGAAATTAATCTCAATCAAATAAACAATCCACAAAAATAAAATATAAATTTCAGAACTGTAATGGAAGGATAGCCAGGTACTGACAAGAGTTAACATGAAAACACTGACCTCAAACTTATAGAAACACATTCAGTTTTGAACAGAAGCTATGTCCTCTTGTATCTCCAGTTAAAATAGGCACAATAGTGGAATGTAGCCTAAAAGAAGATAACTTGATCTACTGCATTATCAGTGCACAAACTGAATATGATAAACAGGTCAGTTGGATACCTAGAACAATGCTTACCCTGAAACCTGTAGAAGAAACTTCTTTTTGAAATTTTATTTAAAATGTTTTTTCCATTATCCATTACTGCTCCTCCTCCCTTCCCTTCTCCCAGTCCCGTCCAGTCCTCCCTCAGTCTCTCACACCACATCCCTCCATCCATTCCCCAAGGAGGACAAGGAGTTCCAAGGTGGGTCAGTTCAGTTTGGCCACCGACATCAACACAGACCCTGCCTGCTGTAGGACCACTGACCCAGATGAGAGTGACCTGGCTGCCTTCCACACCGATGATTTTTTGTTAGTCCAGAAGATAACAAAAAGTTTAACACCAAGGATATGCATGTTGTTGGTTGGGCCTCAGTTCATCAAAGGAAGAAACTTGGAGAAAATCTGAATATGGGAGTAGATCTATATAGGCCATTCTCGGAGTCTGTTCCCCAAAACAAAGGATTTCAGAGTCGTTTCTGTGTTGCTATGCCCAAGCCTGCAGAAGACGCTATTTGAGGTTTGCCTCTTTTGCCTCTGTGGGGACCTTAGAAGATCTGGGCTTGGTTTGGAGGTTGGAAGACTTGTTAGTACAGTGAGTCACTTCATCTTCCATCTATTAAATGAGGATCAAATAACACTGATTCTGAAATAGTAGGGCCCCTCAGCAAAATACCCCTGCCATTAACTCTAAAGGACCCCAGGCAAACGTAACCGGATATAGTTCTTTCTCACTTCCGTTGTGAAGGCGAGGATCTCGCTCTCCACACGGGATGCCTCTGCTGCCGCTGCCGCCATTTCTGCCTAAGCTCGGTCGCTGAGGGAAAGTTTCCCGGACTCTTCTGGAATCAAGGCAAGGTCCCCGAATATGTTCTGAAGAGATTATTCTCTCACCCATGATAGCATAGATCCACCAAATGTTGTTCTCTATTTTTCTTGGTTTGTTTGTCCTTCTTTATCCGTCGCCGCCATCGTCGTCTATCAAGCCTGCTTCATAGTTGTCACAGCAGTCACCCTGAGGAGATCTGACCTAGAGGTTTTATGACTGAACTGGAGCGTTATTTCCACTCAGTCTCTTCGAGAACAGAGATTTTTTTTTTCTCTCCTAGAAAAAAACACCTGGAATGGAAAAAATGGTTCAGTGGCTAAACGTGCTTTTCTGTGCAGGCCTGAGGATACAAGTTTGATTTCCTAGACATGTGTGGTGGAAGGAGAAAGCAGACCTATTTTTCTCTGACCTTCATATACACGGGCCTGGGCACTCAAGGATACGTTTTAAAGTATTTTTGTTTTGTTTTGTTTTTTTGTTTTTGAAGAAAAGCCCCATTAGCAGAGAGGGAGGGGCCTCTGAATTATACGAGGTCTTTGTTGTGTTTATTTAGTTTGGTTTTGATTTGCTCCTTTTTTACTGAGGCTGACTCTCACTTTATAGTTCTAGATGACCTAGAATTCCCTATGGATACCAAGCCGGGTTCACAGAGTTCGGTTTGCCTCTGCCTCCAGAGTCCTCAGATTAAAGGCGTGCATGAGCTACCAAGTCCAGATAGAAACCATCTAGAGTGCCAATGGATACATCAAAAGTCAAAATATGGAACCATACAAAGTAGGGCTCCTGTTGTTAGTCTTGGCAATCTTAAACAACGTAGGCAGTTGTGCTGCCCACTTTCCTTCTAATGCCTCAACGAGAAGTTGGCTTGGGTTTGAAACTTGGGGACACAAGTCAATGGTTGGAGCAATTCTAAATCTTACTAGTTCTGCATAGAGTTTAGGAGAGCTTGTTTCTAGCACAGTCAGATCTAAGAGTCTCATTCCTGCTCTCAGCAGATATTAGACAGCAGATAGCAGAATCCCCAAAAGATGAAGCCAAAGGAGATAGCCTGAGTGTGAAAATGAAGTCTATTCAATAGTTAATTTCAAAATATTTTTGCATTTATTTGTGTGTGTGTGTGTGTGTATGTATGTGTGCATGCATGCACATGTGTGCACATGTGCCCCAATGCATTTATGTGTTCTGGGAACGAAATTTAGGTTATTAGGCTGAGTTGTATCACTGACCCATAGTCAATATTAATCAGTTTATTTATTTTACATTTAGTTTGTGTATGTGTGTGTCTGTCTGTCTGTCTCTGTGTCTGTCTGTGTGCCTGTCTGTGTGCGTCGAAATCTGAGTGTGAGAATGGCAGAAGACAGCTTTCAGGAGTCAGTTTTCTCTTTCCACCAGTTGGGTTTGGGGGATTAAACTTCAGTTACTACTCTTGCCTTTACCCACTGAGCCATCTCACAGGGTGGTCTCTCCCCTTCCCAATTTTTAACAGAGAAAGTTATAGTTACTCACCTGACATCTGGGAGGTCATGAGGTTTACAATCCACAATGTTAGAGCTTTTAGGATTAAATGCCACCTATGTTTATTCAGGTAGAGTCTCAGGGACATTAATACTTGCGTTTATTTGGAGGGCACCTATTAAGCATTAGTAGGAGACCTGGTTCCTAACAGAAGTTAATTTGCTCTAAGTATAGTGACCCACATAAATCCTTGACTCATGGAGGGTCTGGACATAATAAAGTAAGTCTCATGGTAACTAGACAGGTATAGAATTCTCAGTTAGTTCCAGGAGCCAAGGAAAGGATTCTGATAACCTTAGGATCCACTCACCACATAACAAGAGAGTAGACATTTTTTTCCCTGATTAATCAGTCAGCCACTGGAGACTCTAAAAAGCTGGTGAGACTACAGGCTTGCTAAGAAATTTTTTAGAGTTTTTCAGGAGTGTGAGAGCCTTTGTCTGAGTAGATGAGCACCAAGTAAAGACAATGAGAAGTCTGGGGGAGGATTAAGAGGAAGGAGAACTTAATGAGAAAGTACAATCCACAAATTCCATTCTTTCGAGGAAACTCCAAGTGGTACTCAATGGATATACATTCATCACAGGGTTCTGGGACAGGTAAAAATATTAAACTGATTTGAAGGGTACAAAGTCAGTAGGGGAGATTTCCAAGTGATCATGAGGAATCCAGGGAACTGAATAGGTCCCACAGAATCCCTCTTGATGTTATCCCCATGAGACCTCAGTTACAGAAGTTCCCTTAATTTCTCTGCAAGACTAATAGAAAAACAAAGGTTTTAGTATGATGAATCAGCAAGGGGAACAATTTGGGCCTTCTTGAGACTCAAATCGAAGACTTTGAGTGAGGGCCATTAGTGAAATGACACATGATAGGGCCTTAATTTTAAGGTCAAAACTTTAAGGCCTCTGGAAAATATGGTCAGTATGGCTGCACAGAGGCACTCTCACACTCTGCTAAGTGTCAGTTGGCTTTAAGTGTAGAGAAGGGAGCTAGTGCTAAGTACTTCAAGATTCAGTGTATAAACAGTAGGTGAGGACTGAAGGTATTTCTCCCTCAGTCCAAGTTTATGGAAACAATAGTCTGTGGCTGTCTTGACACTCAGCCCTTAGAGCCTCAGTTAAAACTTATTTTTTTGTATCTTATTTAAATGAGATGAGATCCTCTGGCTGAAAGTACAGGAGAAAGGAGGGTTCTTTATTCTGTATGGAAACAAAATGATAATTCTTAGTGATTAAGGGACCCAGAAAGATGAATGAGATAACCGCACGGGGGTGTTAGCAATTCTTCCTTCTAGGAGCAGTGGGAGAATAACCCTCCTGCGTTTTCTTTTCAGGACTACTAAGGGAGTTTGATCTGTCAGCTTCTGAGCAGCACTGGAAAGAGGGTTTAGGACCTACCAAAAGTACTGTATGTGAATCAAGAAGATTCCACCAGCCCTAGTTCTCACCAAGCTAGCTGCAGGGGAGCCTGCAGTCTGGACAAACTAAAACTTCCTTCACTGTTTTCTCAAGATAATTAAGAAGGGTTTCTAGTTATTATTTGTGTTTGTAGCGAAACCTATATAGGCAGGTTGCTAAAAGCCAAAGTGCTATGATCCTCCTGGCAGTACTTACAGGATCTCATTATCCCTCCTCCAGGTCCTCAAAGTACTTGATTTCCAGCCACACTGCTACCTGCTGCTTCTGACCACAGCCGTCATGCCCAGGGGACAGAAGAGTAAGGCCCGTGCCCGTGAGAAACGCCGCCAGGTCCAAGCTGAGGCCCAGGGGCTCAAGGATGCTGAAGCAAAGGCAGCAGAGGAAGGAGAGTCACCCTCCTCCTCTCCTCCTGATTGTGGAGATGCTGTTGCAAGCACCTCTACTGCTAGCTTCCCTGAAAAGTCTAAATCTCAGGGCAAGGCACCTACTGTCACTGCTGGTAAAGGTGTGGCTGGCAGGAGATCTCGTAAAAGTGACAAAGGCCAAAGAGAGCAAAGTCGTAGTTGCTCAAAGGCTCCACCCTCTGGTGAGAGCCCACAGAATGATCTTCTCTCAAGGAAGACAGGAATCCTGATGCAGTACCTGCTTTGCAAGTACAAAATGAAACAGCCTATGAATAAGGGAGAAATGCTGAAAATTATCAACAAAAGATTCAAGGAGCAGTTCCCTGAGATCCTCAACAAAGCCTCTGAGCGCATTCAGCTGATTTTCGGTCTTGAAGTGAAGCAAATTAAGCCCAATGGCAGCTACTACACTCTTGTCAGCAAGTTAGATCCCAGCATTGGTGGGAATTTGACCACTTGCTTGCCTTTTCCCCAGAATGGGCTTCTGATGCCTCTGCTAGGTGTGATCTTCTTAAATGGCAACCGTGCCTCTGAGGCAGAGATATGGGAATTCCTGAATATTTTGGGAATCTATGAAGGGAAGGAGCATATAATCTTTGGTGAGCCCCAAAACCTTATCACCAAAGATTTGGTTAAGGAAAAGTACCTGGAGTACAGGCAGGTGGCCAACAGTAACCCTCCATTCTATGAATATTGTTGGGGTCCCCAAGCCCATGTTGTAACCACCAAGATGGAAGTCCTGGAGTTTTTAGCCAAGGTCAACAAGACCGTTCCTCAGGCCTTCCCATCTCATTATGAAGAGGCTTTGAGAGATCAGGAAGAGAGAGCCCAAGCTGAAGCTGTAGACAAGCATTGCATTACTGCCAAAGATAAGGCAGAGGCTAAAGTCACACCTGCTGACTCCTCTTGCCTCTAGAGAAATCAGAATCCTTATATTTTGAGCAGGGTTTCCTAACTTAAAAGTTAGGAAAGAGGTTTAGAGTTCATAATGTGTATCTTGTACTTTGGTTATACATTAGAACTTTTCAAGTGTTTCACCTTTCTTAGAGCCCTTACTTAGATTTAGAATCAATAGTTATAAATGGCATAAATCATATTTGTTGCTAGGAGATTTGAGTGTAAGAGTTTTGATATTCTGTATTACATTCTAAAAACCCTTGAATTTTTAAGTTGAAAAGAAAGCAGCCATGACTTTGTAATGGAGATTTATTTTTGAAATGTGTGAAAGGGTGTAATTTGTTTCATAAAACAGAAAAACAAATCAAAATATATAAACTGACATTTTCCCTTATTCGCTTTTTTTTTGGTCTACATTTTTGGTAAAGTTTGAAGAAATATACTTAGTTGTTAACTGAATAAAAATGCAAAAAGAGAGAAAATGTATTCTTTGCTCAAGAGATCATTTGTTCTCGTCACCCCCTCTTTGAAAGACTGCTAGTGTTACACCTAACCCATTATATGCTATGAGAAAGGAAAGAGACAACATTCATGTAGTCAAAAGATTTTATTGGTTCACCACATAAGTGTATAACTAATTGATCAGGGCGCAGAACAATACTCAAGAGCCTTTATTTCTCCTGACAGTTCTGAGAAGGAGAAGAAGTGGGATTTATAAGCATAAAATTCAGAAACATTTGTTGCCAAGTTACAGTTACAACCTTTCACCATCAAGGTTTAGAGATTAAGGGCTTCCTCGAATGCTCCATCATCATCAATTGACATACAATGCAAGCCTTTTAGTTCAACCAATCAGATTCATTTGTTCCTTCTGTTGTTAGGAACAGCCATGATGTTTCTAAAGAACTAAAGATGCATAATGACTATTTCTATGATTTAGTGAGGAGGTTGATCAGCCATTGGAAATTTATTAGTTTCCCTAGGGTTTGGGATCCTGAACTTTATTTCACCCTGCAGGTAAAATGGAATCTGGTGTCAAAATGGCAATACTCAGGCCAAGGTGTTTTTGCCTGCTCCCTTCACTAGTACGGACAATTTTAAGAAAAGAGACCTTTTCACCTATCCATAGGAATTAGAGTCTAAGAGTAGATATTATATAAAATGGTGTGGTGCAATAATAAAGAACACATAAAATCAGGATGGTGGCCAAGAAGGTCTGGTTGAGAGCTGGTAAAGTAAAAGTTCCTAAGCCAAGGTACTTTGGAGTTGGGAACATTACAAGTTATTTCTTTAGAAGTCATTTTGCTTTAATTTTTCTGATTTTTTTTTATTCTCTCATATAGTACATTCCAACTACAGCCTCTCCAACTTCTCTTCTTCCACTCACCCAAACTTTACTTCTCCCCCAGATCCACTTCTGCTCCATATTCCTTCAAAAAAGATCAGGTCTCCCAAGGATATCAACCAAACACAGCATAAATAGACACAATAAAACTAGGCATAATCCATCATATAGCAGCTGGATGAGGTAATCCACTGGGGAAAAAGGGGTCCCAATAGTAGGCAAAAGAGTCAGAGGCAACCCCATTTCCACTCTTAGGAGTTCCAAAAAAACCCCAAGCTAAACAACCACGTGTGCAGAGAACCTAGCACAGACTCATGCAGGGTCTATGATTGCTACCTCAGTCTCAGTGAGCCCTTTGAGCCCTGGTTAATTGCTTCTGTGTACCATATTCTGGTGTTCTTGACCTATCTGGCTTCTATAATCCTTTATCCCTCTTTTCTTTGGGGTTCTCCACACTTCTTCTGATGTTTGGCTGTGTCACTGAATCTGTCCTCATCAGCTGCTGGAGGAAGCTTCTCTGATGATGGGATAGGCACTGATTTGTGAGTAAAATTTTTCTCAGTTGTGTTTGGTTCTACACTATGTCTCTGAGCCACCCAGCTTCCAGTTCCTGGCCATCCAGGCGAGCTAGGGCATGGGCTCCCTTTTATGGCTTGGGCCTCAAATAAGACCAGTCATTGGTGGGCCACTCCCACAAGTTCTGAGTTATTGCCCCAGCAGGTCTTGTAGACAGGACAGGTTGTTGATCAAAAGTTTTGTGGCTGGGTTGATGTCTCAGTCTCATCACTAGAGCCTAGCCTAGTTACAGAAGTTGGATGGTTCTGGCTTTGTGTTATTCACTACTTGGAGTCCTCACTAGGGTCACCCTCAAAAGTTTCAGAAAGATTTCACTGTACTAGGTTTCCACATTGTCCCCTAAATGCCCACAGCTATTCTAGCCTTCTCTCCCCATACTCTGTCCCACTGTCCCTACCTCCTCCACCCAATCCCTCCGTGTTCTCATCCCCACCTACATCACTTTACCCACAAAATCCCCTTCCCAGGGAGATCCATATGTGCTCCAAGACTAGAGGTAATTGCAAACAAATCAGCTCCGTTTTACATAAGCTTAGGATAATCACCAGCAAATGCCAGACATTCATTCGGTGAGTCTCATAATGGAAAAACTAAACCTCAAATTTACATCATTCATAGCTGTGAAACTGTACAGCAGAGAGATTCTCTGCACAGGATAGGAAGAGAAGTTCTGCTCTCCTATCAGAGCACAATTTAGTACAGTGTAGAAACCAGTGTTTTATACAATTTTAAAATTTACTCTTCTGTCATGTATTTACATCTGGACTGCACTTTCCTTTCCCTCCTCTCATTCCAGTTCCTATCTCCTTACCTCCCCTCTCCCTCAAGTTCACTCCTCCTTTCTGTTCATAAAAGGGCAGTCCTCCTGGGGATATCAACCAAACATGGCATAGTGTATTATAATAAGACTATGCACATCCCTACATATTAAGGCTGGATGAGACAACCCAGTAGGAGAAAAGGGGTCCCAAAAGACATAAAAGAGTCAGAGACAGCCCCTGCTCCAACTGTTAAAGTAGTCCCACAAGAGGATGAAGCTGCCCAACTGTAACATATATGCAGAGGGCCTAGTTCAGTCCTATGCAGGTTCCCTGTCAGTTCGGTTTTGAGCTCCTTGTATCCATGATTAGTTTTTTTCTATGAGTTGTGTGTGTGTGTGTGTGTGTGTGTGTGTGTGTGTGTGTGTGTGTGTGTGTGTGTGTGTGTGTGTGTGTGTCTTTGACTCCTCTGGCTCCCACAGTCCACCCTCCCCCTTTTTCTCAGGATCCCCTGAGTTCTGGCTAGTGTTTTGCTGTGCGCCTCTGCATTTGCTCCATCAGTTGCTGCTGCTGACGATTATTTTAGGCTCCAGTCTACAAGAATAGCAGAGTTATCATTAGGAATTATTTCATCAACTTTTTTTTTCTGGCCATGTGTGGTTCTATTCAAGGACTCTGGATTATGCAGCCTTTGGTCTCTGGTCTTCCAGGCAGTGTCAGGGGTTGGCTCTCTCTCCTGGTATGGGTCTCAAGCTGGACCAGTCATTGGTTGGCTACATCCAAAATTTTTGTGCTACCATTATCTCAGCACATCTTGCAGGCAGGACAAATAGTTTATTGAAGGTTTTGTGGCTTCGTTGGTGTCCTGATTCCCCATTGGAAGCCTTTCCTGGTTACAGAAGACATCCAGTTCAGGCTCTATATCACCCATTACTAGGAATCTTCGCTAGGGCCACCCTCCTAGGATTCTTGGGAGTTTCCATTCCACTAGATTACTAGCTCATCCCTAGAATGTTCTCCTCCCAAGTCCAATTGTCTCTCCCAGTATTCTTTCCCCATACTACCTCATCCGATCACTCCTATTCCTGTCCCCACCTGCCCCCAGTCCACCAACAAAATTATTCTATTTCCCCTTCCCAGAGGGAAGTTCTTTTATTGTACAGGATAGGTTTAGCTATCCTGGGTCTTTGATTTTTCCACATAAAGTTGAATATTGTTCTTTCAAGGCCTGTACACAATTGTGTTGGAATCCTGATGGGGATTGTGTTGAATCTATATATTGCTTTGTGTAAGATGGTAATTTTTAGTATGTTAATTCTATTTTTAGAGTTTGGACAAATAGCCACTGAGACATAAAACTCTTATTTTGTAGGCTGGTTGTCCTTGCCATGGGTTGGAGGAGCCATATCCTATTCTATTAATTAAGCAAAACTCCACAATAGTACTAGATTTTGTAGTGGTGAAAATACATTGTTTATTATTTTTTAAAAAATAGGTAAAGCAACATAGATGGAGGGGAATGCTTGGATTTGAAGCAGAGGATATTGCACAAATTCTATTTGGTATTAATAAAAACTCAAGCAAAATTTTGGGGCAAAGCTGAGATATCAGAGAAACAGAGAACAAGCCATATCCAGTTCTTACCTAGCCAACTCTTCAGGCCAAAGAGGGTAGATACTGCCTCGGAGTCACGAAAGGGAATGGGGTCACAGGTAAATATACAAAAGACCACAGGTTTTGTGTTAAATTCTGGTAAAAATCCCTGAATAATAATTTTTAGTAAGAAAATCTTCCTTAGAGTTATTTATCAGAATTTTGACTTGGTTTAAGGGTTTTTGCTTGTTTGTTTTGTTGCTTTTCTTTTGTTTTTGCTTTAGGTCTGACTTTTGAATAAAATAAAAACCTTCCTATTCTAATTTGGAGATGTAATCATAGTAACAACTGCTATTTCATCAAATACCAAATATTTGCACTCGTTTTCCCAGGGCTTTACATATGTTATAATTATATGTTCCAACAATACTACAAGTTGCAGTTTACCAGACATTCTAGGCAGATGCAAAATGAACATATTTTCAAGTTCTTCTGTCAGGTCAGTGAGAGAGCTAATGCCAAGATTCTGTCATGATTGTTCTAGAGTCACACTGCTTCATTTTTTCAAACTTCACCATTTTTTTTTAACTAGACAATGTCTATTAGGTAATAGAAGTGAATACTTTGAAAAATCTTTCTTAAGGTGGGGGATATGCTGTGGTGGATGTGCATGTGTAAGGCCAAGGATGGCTTTGTAGATTCAGTTTTCTCTTTCCAAGTTTAAACTCAGATCACCAAGCTTATGCATCAATCACCTTTGCTGGCTGAGTCTTTTCTCCCATCCTAAACATATACATGATGATGATTGTCATTATTCACCATCCTTCCACTTACTTTCCCCAATATCTTCCCCAAGAGAAAAATGTTTATTTAAGTGATTTTTTCTTGATCAAAACTGCTCAGACATGTCTGACAATGAATTATTATTGTTTTGATAATGTATCAAAAGACAGAAAGAAATTCTCAGATTCTTAAAACAATGCAGGATATTATAAAAGGTTGTGCAGAAAGATGCTCATGAATAATGAAAGAACAATTCTTACAAAAGTTTACAAGGTTTTTTGAAAATCAGGTGATAATTTATATTTAAAAACATTACTCATATAACAGAAACTATAAATTTTGGCAAATTACAAGGCAAATTTGGCCTTCATAGAAATAACAAAAAATAGGAGTTTTGTCATCATTAGAATTGAAGATATATTTTGCTAATTGAAAATATATATTTAATAAATTATACTCTAATTGTGTTTCTCCTCCCCCAACTCCTCTCAGTTCTTCTACCTTCCTTCCCACCCAAATCCACACCCTTTCTTACTCTCTATCATTAGATGGCAAACAAGCAAAATAAGGGAGGAAAAGAAAAAAAAGAAAGAACATACAAAGTGATAAAATAAAAACAAACAAACTCAAATAGGACAAAACAAACAAACAGAAAAAAAGAAATGGGTCAGGAAACAGACAGATACAGAACACACAAATTTGCACACACAAAACTCCCATAAAAAAACACAGGACCAGAACACATAATATATAAGCAAAAGGCCGATTTTAAAAAGTAGCCCAGACAAAGCATGGTGAGACAAAGATGATCTTTCAAAAATTAAGTTAATTTTGTGTTTGTCATCTACTTCTGGGCATGGGCCCTTCCCTTCAATTTAGTTTGTATACCCAATGAGACTACCTTGGAGAAAACTAATTTTTGCTTTGGGGGCAGTTATCAATTAGAGATAGTTTCTGGGTTGGGGATGGGGCCTTGTGTAGCCTTCTGTCAGCACTAGGACAGCATATGGCTTAGACCTGCACAGGCCAGTGCAAGCTGCCACAGTTTCTGTGAGTTCATATGTGTGTCAGTTCTGTTGTGCCTAGAAAGCCTTTTTTCCTTGGTGTATTCAATCTGCAATGGCTTTTACAATCTTTCTACCTCCTCTTCTGCAGCCTGGTGGGAAAGGAGTTGATGGAGAAATATAATTCAGTAAGGAGTGATCCAAGGTCTCTTATTCTCTGCATATTGTTCAGTTGTAGATCTCTATATTTGTTCCTATCTACTGAAGGGGGAAGCTTCTCTGATGATGGCCAAATAAAACACTGATCTATGTATATAGCACTATGTTGATAGTAGTCATTCTATTACTATATTACTATATTTCTGCATAACGGTGCAGTTTGGTTTTCCCCTAGATAGTCTCAGGTCCTTGGTCACCTGAGTAGTGCTAGGCATGGGCTTTGTTCAATCAGATAGTGGTTGGTTACTCCCAAAACTTTTGTGCTACTACTGCACCAGCATATCTTTGCCAGCAGGTCACTATAGTCCAAAGTATTCGTAGCTGCTTTTGTGTTTAACTTTTCTTTCCTTTTTTGGTAGCATGCAGAATATCTTCCAGCACCAAGAACACTAGTCAAGCTCTAGGTAGACTCCAACTCAACTTTGGCCATGTACTATTCAACAGTTATTTGTTCAGTTTTGCCATGTTATTCCTATGACCAAGGAAAAACTATACTTCCTGTTTACCTATGAAGTGTCAAATATGATAAACCCATATCATTGTAACAAATTTGTCACTTTGAAGCCAAGGCACAAAGGAGCTCTTCAGCCAGCCCCAAGTAATTTATTCCATTCAGTAGTGAATACAGAGAAGTCATGTTAGATAGTGGAGCCACATGATAAACAACCCTGGGTCCCCGATAGCAGATAACTTCTGCTAAGCCACATCAGACTTAATGTGGGGAAGAACTAAACTGTTGTGTTAAAATGTCTGTATTCTAGTTTTCTTATTTCTGTTGTATTAGTTTAGTAGTTTTCTGAGTAGTATACAGTTACTATTTTGTTTTTAGACCTCTTTAATTATATTACCAGCAAAGCTAACAATGTCTCTATCCTTGTTATAGAAATTTTAAGGCAAATTAATCACAGTCTCTTTCCCTTGTAACATTATTTCAAAATTTATCCTGCACTTTCAAATGGAACTACAGTTAACAATCTGTTATGTGACATTTTAAAGCCTATTCGATGTTTATTCATTCATAGATAAGTTATAAAGATATATTGAGTTTTTAATGTACATATGTAATGATGTACATATTATTTTGCCGCTTGCTCTGGTCTCTTAATGATAGTAATGGAGAATTTTCCTTGAAAGAGCATATAAATTCACTTCACTTTTTAAACACACCTAATAGAATTCTAAGGTGTTCTGTGCTTCTGAACATTTTTATGATGTACATAAAGTTATTTTCATTTGTTGTTATGACATTATTATGAGTATGATTGTGTGTAGTATTGGGGATTGAACTCAGGACACTACATATGCTAGGCAATTGTTTTACCACTGAGCTATACCCTTGTGATGAGTAATAGAGCTGAAACTAATACTTTGTTGTGTGCACTTATCAGTAAAGGTGTATAGTTCTTACTGAAAAGGCATATCAAAGAAAGATGAAATTGGATAAAAGTGAAGAAAATGCAGAGTTTATAATTTTGTTTATTTTTGAGATTATATAATTACATTTTACTTTTTCTTTTCTCTAAATTCTTACACTGTTTCTTCAAATTTGTGGCCTCATTTTAAAAGTGATTGTTATTTCAAGCATATGTGTATATAAATATTGTGGTGTACTGAATGAAAATGATCCCCATAGGCTCAGGAAGTGGCACTATTAGAAGGCATAGCCTTGTTGGAGGAAATGTGTCACTAGTAGTTGGCATTGGATATTTGAAATGTTCAAACTAGGCCCAGTGTCTCTCTCTCTCTCTCCTGATGCTGCCTCCTGATCTAGATATAGAAATCTCAGATATTTCAATAACACCATGTCTGCCTGCATGCCACTATGATGGACTAAACCAGTGAACTTTAAGCCAACCTCAATTAAATGCTTTCTTTTAAGAGTTCCCATGATGATAGTGTCTCTCCAAAGTGATAGAAAACCTATGGCATATATAAATTTCTAAGTATAACCTGCTCTGTCCATATGTTATTCACATGTATGTTTTCAGGAATGACTATTTGATACTAGAGAATCAATCATTGTTCTCTTCCTTAGCGAAGACCACCTCTCCCACTCTCACTTTCCTCAGTTGCCTATAGTTCTTTGTGTGGGTTTGAGACGTTTTGTTTTCCCCATCCACTTTAGGATATCCATTGGTGTTATCAATAATTTTTCAGCTTATACTTGGGAAATTATGTTGGTGAAATTTTATAGGTGCTACATTTTTATAAGTATTGTTAAAATTTCACCTTAAAATTCTATGACCTTTTTTGAGATGAAGTGTTCCAAGATGGACTAGAACTTGATATGTGGCAAATGACCTTGCATTTCTGATTCTTTTTCCCACATATTCACAGTGCAGAAATTACTGGTATGTGACATTGTTTCTAGTTAGTTTGGTGCTGGACCTTTCTGAAAGCTACTCAGAGGTTTTAGATCTGCCTGGCAGCAAACCAAAAAGAAGGGTTGTGGCAATCTTTCTGGAGTCAGAACCAATGAGAGCAGAAGAGAGGAGATCTCACTGCCGGACAGGATAGCTTCTGAAAAAGCCTCTGTCTTGGGTCCATTTTGTATTCTCATTTTAAACTTGAAACCCATAAGGTTAGGCAAGCAAGCCAATGAGATTTTACAGAAATGCACATCGAGTAAGCAGCAGATTAAGGGTATTTCTCCACATCATGCTGTTCAGGTTCCAAGTGAAGTCACACTTGGCAAATAGACAATACAATCAGTGCTTCAAATTAATCACTAAATCAATATGTCAGTATCTAATAATTAGTCTTGTTTTAACCTTATTCTACCTCATTCCTCTCTTTTTACCTTTATAATACCTTATGAACCTATCTTGAAGAAATGGGCTGGTACTCCCGGTGTATTAGCTGTATTGTATTTCATTAGCTTTATTTTTAACTACAACCTTAATGCTTTTTAATGGCTTTTTGGCATTTTCTCATATTATTCTAACTGATTAGCATAAAATGACATTTTACATTTAAAAACATGCATACACCTCCCTTTTCAGTGATAATCAATCTAGCCTCCAAAATTTTGCAAGAACATTGCCACCAATGAATCTTATTGTTTCTGAAGAGTGACTATGCTTTCCTAAACAACAATTACATTTTTGTTGATCTGAATATAAAACTGGCTGTGTTGAATTTGTAGGATACCTTTTGAAGTGGCACTGTTGATCATGAACTCCGTTCAGGGCCATTACTAGGAAGATTGATAAAATATAAGAGTTCTTATTTATTGAATCTAAGAGATACTAAGTATTGCTTGCCTCTGATTCCTGGGAGCACAATTAAGTTGGGGCCAAGAATACTAGGCTACAACTATCTCCCAGGTATTAAGTATAAAATATTCTTGATAAAGCTGAATTATGTAACATTGGGATGTACAACCTTTTTATTTTCTACCCACTGGGCTGCTTCTATGACCTGAATAGGTGTCACAGTTAAACATACCCCCTTTGTGTTGTTAGATTTTGGTAAGTCATTCCTGCTGAATTATAAGTAACCTGGAAAGCCTGACTAGGTTAAGGAGCACATGGCTGGAATTTACTAAAGCCAGTATTTTCACACATGAGTTTTCCATATTATTTCTTCCATGTTTCCAACAATCATTCTTTTGTCGTTTGGTCTTCTTTCATACACTGTCACTAGCTAGCCACCCCCCAAAAGGGTCTGCTTTTCTGGTGAGAGCAGCTCAGTCACAGCATAAGGTCCAAAGAATAATATGTGGCTGGCCTATTCCCAAGTAGCACATCCTGAAGGACAGAACCCCTCTGGGGAATGGGAGCTAGTTATATTGATGAATTCATCCAGGAATTAGAGTTGTCCTGATTTATACGACAGGGTCAAAGAGGCTGAGTGGGGACTGGCTTGGATGTGCATCTGAGAGATCCACAAGGACATTAGCAGAGAAGCTGAGCTGTCACCCCATTTCAAAGTCAGAGGCACATCTGTGTCAGCTTTCAGGTCCACTCTTGGCTCAGTTCCACAGCAGCCTTAGTGTGGCTGTGGTGAGTCTACTGCTTGACGTCTGAAACTTTTAAGGGCTGAGGAAATGGCGAACATTGGACATTTTTTGCAGTGTCACCCAAGTCTTTCAAGAAATGAGAGGTGGCTGAGTCCATAATTTTGGAGGTCCCTGGAATTCTTTGGGAAGATGGATAGTTTATTATGATCTCAGAAGAATAAATACATTTACAGAGCATGCAATGTACTATAGACAGTACAAATGGTAGAATTTCTGGCCAAGGGAGGTCTGTTTATTGGCAGTGTTTGGCCAGTGATGTTTCTTAAAGTCTATTCATTTTCTCAGTGAGGCTTGAAGGTTGAGGTGGAATCATGCTTGAAACTTACAAGATAATTCTCTTTGTGGTCAGGACAAGCTTTGACCTGGCCCAGAAAAGTACACAATATAACCAGCAAATATCTATACCTACTATTGAGTTGAATGTCAATAAAGTCCACTTACAGATGCTTAAACCCCTGTTTTGTGTCAGGATGGGACCTTGAGTTTCCACTTGGAATTGTTCTAAGTACATTTCAGACAGGCTTGCTGCCCTATTCTGTCAATATCGGCAACCTCCACACTACAACTTTGGTAGGGCAATCTTTCTTTCAGATGGGTTATTTCTCAAGTTTGCCAGACTAAGGTGGGAGCTGTCATCTCTGGACTTTCTGTTTTTCTATCTGTGATAACCATCAATCCCTTCCAATTTTCAGTAGATCTTTTATCAGTTGTTCTTTTCTTTTTTCCTGGCTTATATGAGGGGAGCTCTGCAAGCACTGAAAGAGTAACATGTGCTTTTGAGGTGAGGGTGGTACGCAGAGGGCACTGTAGGGTAATGTCTTCATGGGAGGCAGCTTGTTTGGCTGCCTGGTCTGCCAGTTGTTTTTTTTCTGACCCGCTTAACCAATGACACAGCCTCTCCTCCTCACCAAGACGTTGGTGGGACACATAGCTTCTAGGAGCTGGAGAATTTGCTCTCTGTTTTAATTTCTTTACCCCTGAGGTAAGCAGTCTCCTTTCTCAATATATTTCTGCTTGGAGTCTTTTAATGGTGAGGAGCTATTCCCCCTGTAGGCTTTATTTCCAGTCAGTAAAAGGTTCTATATCTGAATCAGGGAGTGACTGGTCCTTTAAGTCTGAACATGAAGGAAAAAAATCCCTTTTATAATTTCTCTGAAATCATAGAGGGGCTCTCCCTCCTCTTCAGGCGTGTGGCCAGATTATATAGCTGATGTTTTCTTGGATGATAGACAGTCCTAGCATTTCCCTTAATGTACACATTGGAATGGGCTTGTCCCTGGAACACAGCCAAATGTACCTGACTAGAGTATGGTGAGTGTTCCGAGTTAGTTACTGAGCATGGCAGAATTGGCCTGCTGGAAGCTGTTGATGAGCATTGAATAGGGCAGATGCCTTTGGAAGGGTAGAATCAGGTAGTTTTGGTGCTGGCAATTAGAGCCAGTAAAGAAACAGCGCAACAGGTGAAATTGCATCCTCTGGGGAAACTAATGAGAATGTCCCACGGTCTACAGGACTATGTTAAGCATCACATCATGACTATGTATGACAATGTAGAGAAAAGGCAGCGTGTCATATTATGTCAGCAGTCAGGAAACATAATTCTGTTGCTCAGGTAAGTGTCTTCCCTTTTTGTCTGCCCTTAAATCATTAGGGTCTTGGCTTTTATGGCTAGCGCTGCTCACATTCAGTCTTCCTGCTTCAGATAAACCTTTCTGGAAACACTCTCATAAAATCCCGAAAGTTATGTCTCCTAAGTGATAATAAATCAGTCAAGTTTTCAATGAAGGTTCACAATCACTTCAACTCCTCATTCAGAGTCATACAGAAGAACCTTTAAATCCATCATTTTACCCCAGAAACACCCTTATACTTTAAAGAGTAAACTTAGCATACATCTTTGTGAGTTTCCTTTCCATTTCTTGTTTTGAGAGCTCTTCTAAACTGCTTGGGCCTGAGTTTCAATTCTCATTGAGTTAGAGTAATTAAAGTGCTAGCTTCTTTTTGTCTTCCATCTCCCAAAGTACTGTAGTTTCTATCCTGCATATACAAGTTGTAAGTACCTAACCATAAACCTTAACTCTAACCCTAACTCCTTTCATATATGTTATCTAGTTTTGATGCTACTGTTTCTGGTGAGAAACTAAGGCTGGTTTGTGTCATTCTGTTTTATTTCAAAGAAGAGTGGGATGCTGTCATCCCACTGTGTGAGACTACTTCTTGACATCTGAAATAAGATGTCTTCCAAAGATTTTAAGAAACAAATTGCACTGCTAAACTTCATAAATAAAATGTAGTGTGTGTTGGTTATAAGGAAGGTGAGAAAATCAGAGTGGTATTCTAAGTATTTCTTAACCTTACTACTTGTAAAGTCCAATACAATGGGACCTGTCAATAAGTACTTGGGAAGCTAAGGTAGAAGGATGACCAAGAGGTTTGAAAAATAGCCTTATTTTTTTCTCCAGATATTTATAATTCTAGGAATTTAATGCAGTGAATAACGAGAGATAAACAAAAAGCTTAGCATATGGGGATGTTTGTTCTAGCCAAGGGTAAAATAAAACTGAGGCTAAGAGAAAAATTGTGGCATGTAGATGATTGTTGAAAACAAGTAAGTCTATGGAAAAATGTTGATCATGCCTTTGGAAACAGAAATAACTAGGGGATGTCCTGCAAATGCCAATTCCTGTTTGGGCAGAAGGTATGATTGTCATGATGATTTAGACTTAAATGGACAAGTAATTGCATTTTCTAGAGATAGAGCTATGGTATCGGATTGAGTATGCAAACATGTATATACAAAAATTACATATCAATAAATAATAGGCAGATTACAGATATGTGGAAGATATTTGTGAGTGTGTGTGTGTGTGTGTGTGTGTGTGTGTGAGAGAGAGAGAGAGAGAGAGAGAGAGAGAGAGAGAGAGAGAGAGAGAGAGAAAGAAAGAGCAAATATCTGTGTATATGCTTTTGTGTGTGCTTATATGCTTATATACTTGCAGGGACATGTGTTTTTATAGATTAAGTGTTGATGTTGAGTATTTTACTTAATTTCCATATTAATTTTTGAGATAGAATCTAATCTTGGTTGGCTGGCCTATGAGCTCTAGGAATTCCGTCTGACTCTTCCTTCCCAGAGCTGGTATGTACTACCATGTCTTGCTTCTTTATGTATATAAGAGGTAAATCCAAACTTAAGTTCTTATACTTGTGCAACATGCACTTTATGAATGACTTATAATACTCGGTATATATTTTGATGAATGAAATGCGTTGTGATAGATTCAATTATTCATTCATATTATTTCCCCTTTTTGTTTTTTTTTTCTCATGCAATAACCCTGACCACAGCTTCCTACTTTTCTATTCCTCCCAGTTCCTTCTCTAACCTCCAATCCCACCTGATATACTCTTTTACTATGTCCCATCCAAAAAAGAGCCTTTCTCCTAGGGATATCTACCAAACACAGCAAAACATGATGCAATAAAACTAGGGGGAAAAACCCCCTCATATCAAGGCTGAATTTGGTCACTCACTGGGAAGAAAAGGTTCCTAAGAGGAGGCATGAGTCAGAGGCAACCCCACTCTCACTGTTAGGAGTACCACAAACCCCCAAGCTAAACAACCACATTTATGAAGAGGACCTAATACAGACCTATGTAGGCTCCATGATTGCTGCTTTATTCTCTATGAGTCACTATGAGCCCCTCATAGCTATTTTGTGAGCAGTGTTCTCCTGGGGTCCTCAAGTATCCTGGCTCCTAAAATCCTTCCCAGTCTTTTGCAGTGTTCCCCAAGCTCCTTCTAATATTCAGTTAGGTTTCTCCATCTTCTCCCATCAGCTGCTAAAGGAAGCTTCTCTGATGACCATGATCTGTAAATGTACCGGAATATCATTATAAATTATTTCATTGAATTTATTTTTATTTATTTATGTTTCTTAGTCATTGTTGGTTCTACCTTAGGTCTCTGAGCCATCCAGTTCCTGGCTATCCAGGCAGGCTGGGGCATGGGCTCCCTCTTATGTCTTGGATCTCAAATTACACCAGTCATGGGTTGCCACTCCCACAAGCCACCACTGCCTCAGCAAGTCTTGCAGACAGGACAGGTTTGGGTTTGAAAATTTTGTGGCTGGGTTGGTTTCTCAGTCCCACAGCAGAGAGACTAGCCTGGTTATAGAAGATGGGTGGTTCAGGCCCTACATCCTCCTTTACTTAGAGTCCTCAATAGTATCACCATCATAGGTTCCAAAAGTTTACACTGTACTCGGTTTCTACCTCACCTCCTAAAGGCCCATGCTAATTTTGGTTGTTTCTCCTCAGTACTCTCTCCCACTCTCTTTCCCATCCCTGGCTTCTCCCTCTTGTTCCATGCCCTTCAGTGCTTGGTCCATCTGTAAAATCTATTTGTTCTATTTCCCTTTCCTGAGTAGATCCATGTATTGCCCTTAGATCCCTCCTTGTTACTTAACCTCTCTGAGTCTGTAGATTATAGTGAAATTATCCTTTACTTAGCAGCTAATATCCACTTATAAGTAAGAACATAATCATATTTCTCTTTTGGACTCTGGATTGACACACTCAGAATGACTTTTCCTAGTTTCATCCAATTGCCTGCAAGTTTCATGATGCTGTTTTTCTAAGAGTTGAGTGATACTCCATTATGAAAATATATCACATTTTCTTCATCCATTCCTTAGTTGAGCAATATCTAGACTGTTTCTAGTTTCTAACTATTATGAATAAAGCCACTATGAATAGAGTTGAGCAAGTATCCTTGTGCTAGGATGGAGTATCTTTTAGGTATATGCCCAAGAATGATATAGAAGTGTCTTGATCAATTTCCACTTTTCTGAGAAAATGCATAGTGATTTTCATAGTGTCTGTACAAGTTTTCAATTTTACTAGCAGTGGAGGAGTGTTTTTGTTGTTGTTCCACATCCTCACCAGCACGATCTGTTGTGTCTGATCATAGACATTTTTACAGGTATAAGAAGGAATCTCAAAGTAGTTTCAAATGTATTTCAATGATGCCTAAGAATGTTGAACATTTCTTTGTTTCTAAGCCATTTGAGGTTCCTCTAGTGATATTGTTAGATCTCTGTTTAGATCTGTACCCCATTTTCCCATTGGAATGTTTGGCTTGTAGATGTCTAATTTCTTGAATTCTCTATATAGTTTAGATATTTATCCCTCAATCAGATGTGCAATTGGTGAACAGTTTTTCCCATTCTGTAGACTGCAGTTTTGTTCATGGTATCCTTTGCCTTACAAAAGCTTTTCAGTTTCATGAGGTCCCATTTATTAAGCATTGATCTTAGTGCCTGGTCTATCAGTATTCTGTTTAGGAAATTGTCTCCTGTGCCAATACATTCAAGGATATTTCTAATTTCTCTTCTATCAGGTTCAGTGTTTCTGATTTTATGTTGAGGTCTTTAATCCACTTGAACTTGAATTTTGGGCAGGGTGATAGATATGGATATATTTGCTTTCTTCTACATTCAAATAATACAGCTACTCCTCTGTGGTGGTTTGAATAAAAATGGCACCCATATGGAGTGGCGCTATTATGAGGTGTAGACTTGATGGAGCAGGTGTAGCTTTGCTGGAGGATATGTGTCACTGGGAGCTGGCTTTGGGGTTTCATAAGCTCAAACCAGGATAGTGGCTCATAGCTTTTTATGCTGCTTGCAGATCCAGATGTAGAGCTCTCAGCAAACTCTCCAGCACCATGTCTGCCTGCACATTGCCAGACTTTCTACCATGACAATAATGGACTAATCATCTGAAACTGTAAGCCAATCCCAGTTAAATGTTTTCCTTTATAAGAGTTACTGTGCTCACCATGATTTTCACAGCAATAGAACCCCCAGGACACCCTCTTTGTATGTCAGTTCTTGTCATGAGCACATGGTGGGAAGAATGTAATTATTCTATTATTATCTTTGGGCTCAGTACTGTGATTTGCTTGGCAAACTATGACTTATAAGGAGCTTGCTATTAGTTTGTTTAGTAAAGTCTCTTTTCTTGACCTACTGTTATTGTCTTTGAAAAAGAAATTCAGTCAGTCTTTTGGTACCAGTCACTTTACAGTATGAAGCATAGTGAATTCAACCAACCCATGGATTATGAGGAAAAAATGGTTATGTTAACATGCTAAATTTTTATTAGACCACTGAAGCTAACAGACAAGTCTATTAAGGGCTAAGAGCCATATAAGAAATTTGTATATTTTTGTGGCCTATTTTTCTTTTTTTGTGCAGGAGCAGGTATATTCTGAAAAGTACTTTTAAAGGTTAGAAACATTAAGCATTAAAAAAAATGTGGAAACAGGGAATGATGCCACATATTTGTTATTGTGGCACTTGTTAGCAGAAAGAGGCATGAAAATGAGTTCAAAGTCAATCTTAAGTACACAATAAGTTTGATCTAATTCTGAGCTACATAAGACCTATCTCAAACAAACTGAAAAACAAACAAAAAGAAGTGAAGGATTCCAATTATAGGTGTTAAGGAGTTATTAAAATGGGAAAATAGGTAGTGGTTTAAAAATAATAACTAATCTAGGAAATTAAACATCAAGATACCATCAACATTTCTGTATCAAGATGGCATGTTATGTATATTTTGAATATGATTTGTCCTTTCCAAAACTAACTTAGTAGTTTTAACCCTATTGTGAGATGTTAAAAGAATAGAACATTGTTCTAACTATGGTGTTTTAAAGATAAGTCCTTTGAAACAGTATTATGATTAGATTAGGGTAAAGATTCTATAATTAGCTACTGATGACTTTATGAGAAAAGAAAGAGACTTAAGACACACACACACACACACACACACACACACACACACACACTCCCTACACTGTCACCCAAAATCCTAATCCAAAACAAAGTCTGTAGTATTATGCCTTAGCAATAGAAAATTCGCCAAAGTGCTTATTGACAAGAAAAAAAATATAAAAGCTAAATCCATAATATTTCAGTTTTTAAAAATACAGTTTAACTGACTGACTGAAGGCATTCACAGGCAGAGGCTATTATGACGAGCAAATATATGGTGTAGAAATGAGAGAGAAAGAGAAGTGGTCTGGTTTATATGATCTATAAAGAGGCAGAATGTAAGAAGTGAAGGGGGTGAGGGGTAGGCTGGTTGTTGCCTTGTTGACCCTGGGGCCATTGTCATGAGCTATTGTGGGCCATGGCACAGACATAACAGATAGCAATTGATAAATCAGACCTCAACCCACCAAGTGAATGAAAGAGGACCCTGTTCAAGCAAGAATTATGGAACCACAGACTCTGAAAACTCTTGCTTCATTTGTGATTTCACATGTGCAGAAACAGCTGTAGTTTTTTCCCAATACCTGCACTGTAATATGTAATCTCACGATTACATCTCAAGCTTATGGGCACATATATCTGTGAATGGTCAGGAAGATGACTTCTCATTAAGCTGTATAATTTTGATACATAAAATATACTAGGATATGCTTCATAACTAGATCTGTTGTTCCACAATGACTGTAAGAGACCTGGAAGGCTGTTTTGTTTCTTTGCTCTGATTAACTGAAAACAATTTCTCCCTAGTCTAAGCTACATACATTTAACTGATTCTCAGAGCAGTTTGAAACTAGACTGAGTGTCTCTGTAAATACATAAGTTAAAATCTTTACAAATATGCATAAGGACAGAGTTATAGATATCTAACCAAGGTTATCAACCAAAGCAACTTAAAATACTATGCCAGCCTCTTTTTCTGAGTCTGGCTGATAAAGACCTACTCCCTGAGAAAATCCCTCAGCAGCTTGTCTCACTGGGTACTGTGTCCCCAGTCTCACTTCACAGTCTTACACCAGGAACCTTTAGGCATTGACATAGCTACTTACCTCCCTTAGCTATGGCCTTTGTAACATTTTATTGGAAAAAAATGTTTTTAAATGTGTATATAAGCCACGTAAAACAAAGGAAAAGTAAGAGGAATTATAACTTAGGTAGAACTAAAGCTGTGGAGGAAGAATTAGAACTATAGCAGAAGAATGTAGGAAAGAATAATAAAAGGGCATGACTCAAACGGTTTGTGTGTGAATTTATTATAAATTAGAATTAAAAAATACTTGCTCCAGGAAAGCATTCTTTTAGCAACCCTGCAAAGTGTTCTGAGAGCTAAATTCATAGGCCTCTGGAGGGCATGGTGTTGTCTGGGCTCAGGCAGCTGCCAACTGCCATGTCTGGGTCCATGGTCCTATCTCAGCCAGGGTCTTTGTTGATATTCATGGCCCATGTTGCCATCAAAGGCCACACAGATGCCTGGGGTCTGGGCCTTCACCTCTCACCATGTTGATATCAGGTAGCTGTGCTACTATAGGAGCCATGGTGTTATCTGGGCCAGGACTGCTGCCGAAGGCCATGTCTGGTTCATGGCACTATAGAATCCAAGGTTTAACTTGATGTTTATGGCTCCCATTACTACTGAGGTCCATGAGGATGCCAATGATCTGGTCAGCCACCTGAGACCATGTTGATGTCCAAGGGCCATGCTGCTGCCAGGGCTATACTCTTCTGTGAAGCCTGTACTGCTACCCAGGGCCATGGTGAGGTTCATGCCCAAACTACATCTGAGGACTTGCTCCCTATAACAATGAGGGTCTGTGTTGATGTTCATGGCTTCTGTTATCACTGAAGATTGGGTGGATGCCTAGGGTCTTGAACACCACCTGGGGCCATATTTGTGTCTGTGCTACCACCGGAGTCTTGACTATCTATCTGCATGACCTGCACTGTCACCGGGACCATGGTGACACCTGGGCCCAGGTTGCTGATGAGGCAGCCAGAGGTTGAACTGATGTCTACAGCTTCTGTTGCCATTGAGGTCTTTGCAGATACCTGGGGTCTGAGACCATGGCAGTGCAGGACACTCTGTTTGACATAGCCCACAGACACCAACACGGCCACAGATGGAATCCTAGACCCCAGGCATCTGTGTGGCCTTTGTTGGTAACATGGGACACAGACATCAACATAGTTGCTGGCTGGAGTAGGACCATGGACCTCATGCTACCACTAGGGCATACTGATCTGGGCAGCCTGCATTGGAAGCAGGGCCATGGTTATGTCTGTACCTAAACTGCAGCCAAGGGCAATGTATTGGTCTGTGATCCTAATGTAGCTGGAGTCTGTGTTGATCTCCACGGGTCATGTTACCACAGGGGAATATAGGCAGCATATGTGTTGAAATCCAAGGACCTCTCTGAGCTGGCACCAATCCTTTTCTGGCCCTGGGAGAGTTGGCCCTGTCTCTTGCTGGGCACTTCAGCAAGAGAACTGACACCACACGCAGGAGAGATGGTCTTACCCCTTACTATGGACATAGGAGAGCTGGCCCCTTGTGTAAGTGGAAATTTCTGTCCCACCAGCCACTCCCAAGTAACCACATAGAGGCTTGAAATGAATTACAAATAGCCAATAGCTTAGAATTATTATTATCTAACTTTTATATTCTAAATTAATCCATATTTCTTATTTATGCTTTGCCACATAGCCTGGTACCTTTTCTCAGGACAGTATGCCCATCTTGCTTCTCTATTTGTCTTCTCTCTAGTCCATACTCTGCCCACCTTCCCAGCATCCTCCTAGTCTGGCTGCCCAGCTATAGGCCAGTTAGTTCTTTATTAACCAATGATAGTAATACATATTCACAATGTACAGAAGGATTATTCCACAGCACCCTAGGACATGGGAACATCTACCCCATCTATGACCTGTGGGAGTGCATAAAGCGACTGGTCCTGTTGAAGCATAGCTTCAAGATCTCCATGATTCTGGACAAAGACAGGATATCTTAGAGGAGTCTCAGTGAGGATCCAGCATTGATGGTGTACCAGAAGCCAGAGACCTTGAACCTGACAATGAATATTTACAGATAAAACTGAGTGGACAAAAGGGTATACTGCTCTACATATAGCCATTAAAATGAACAAATAGGTATTGATGAGGAAGGAAAGACAGAGAAGCAAAGTGTTCTCTGTGTTTGCTTGCTTGCTTTGTTAATGTTTTTTTTTTTCATTTTCTTTTGTAGGGGGTGATGCTATATGGGAGAGAGGCAGATATGGAGGGACTGGGAAATGAGTGGAATTGGTGGGGTTTCATGTTGTGAAAATTCCCAAAGAATCATTTAAAAAAACTGTTAAAAGTTGCAGTTCATGAAGAACCATCTTAAAAAGAAATTACCAGACTTAAAGCACATGACCAAAGAACCAGACTGATGTGGGAGTGTCTTTCTGTACTCTGTGAACACCAATATTTAAATAAAGGACTGTTTTGGCCCATGACAGGCACCATAGAAGAAGTAGGTGGGGAACCAGAATAGAAAGGATGGGCAGAATCAGAGACAGACTGAGCCAGCCACCCAAGAGGAAGCATGTAAGGAACACAGGTGAGCCAAGGGCCACGTGGCAGGAAATATTAATGGAAATGGGTTGAGTTAAGATGAAAGAGCAAGCTAGCAATGTGCCTGAGCCATAGGCTAAACAGTATGAACTTAATATAAGTGTCTGAGTCATTTGGAGGGCCTAATCGGTGGCAGGTGGCTAAGGGGTCTGGGGCTGCAGGTCTGTGGGCCTGGATCTCTGACCGCTCAGAGCCAAGAAACCATACTGTAATAGATTCTTTCTTGATAGCTGTTTTGTTATATATCATTTTGCTTTGTTAAAATTGAAACCTTCCTTTTTGATTAGACAGAAAGGGGGAAGTGATGTGGGAATGGCTTTCTGTATGCTGTGAATATCAATCTTTAAATAAAGGAGCTGTTTTGGTCCCATGACAGACACCATAGAAGTAGGTGGGGAATCAAAATAGGTAGGAAAGAAAGGGCAGAATCAGAGACAGACTATGCAAGCCGCCCAAGAGGAAGCATGTAAGGAACACAGGTGAACCAAAGGTCACATGGCAGGAAAGATTAATGGAAAGGGTTGAGTTAAGATGAAAGAGCTAGCTAGCAATGTGCCTGAGCCGTAGACCAAACAGCATGAACTTAATATAAGTATCTGAGTCATTTTGGGGGCCTAATCGGTGGCGGGTGGCTAAGGGGTCTGGGGCTGCAGGTCTGTCAGTCTGGACCTCTGGCTGCCCAAAGCCAAGAAACCATACTGTAACACCAGACACCTGTTACTTGAATCCAAGCTCTACTATTATTAATTACGGATTTTGAATAAATTATTTAGCTTCTCAGTGTTTTAAGGTATTCATAACAACTTTCATGAATGAAACATAACACTTAAGTATTATGTATGCATTAATTTTTATTATCAAAAACATTTGTGGGAGTAGAGAAATGATTCCGCAGCTAAGAGTGTTTTCTGTTCTTTCAGAGGACCTAAGTTTGCTTCCCAGCACCTACTTGGCAGCTCACTATAACTTCAGTATTAGGGAATCCAGTGCTCTCTTCTGGCCTCTGTGTGTATCAGGCACACATTCAGGCAAACACTCATACAAATAAAATAATAAAAAAGCTTTAAAACATTTTTCTGTTTTATTTTTTGTTTGTAGAAGAATTAGCTTAACTTTGATATAGAAAGAATATTTATCCTGACAGAATTTTAATTTTTAAGAAACTAAGTTCTGGAAATAATAACCTATAATAGGTCATAGTCCTAAAACACTATATGAAGAACTCAATTTATAATTTGAAAAATCAATAAGAAAGGTCAATGTTAAGATTGTTCACTTATGCCTATGGAAACTGGTACCATTAATGCACCACTTTCTGTTTAGGGTAGGGTAAATGAATCTTCCAGGAGCAGTGAGATGACCCAGGAGACACTTGTTGCTAAGCCTGGTGAGTTAAATTTGACCTCATGAACCCACATGATTGAAAGAGAGAGCTAACTCCCTGAAGCCATCCCTTCATTTCTACACATGCATCATTACATTTTTTTTTATAATAAAGTACTAAGAAACTCACCTTGGACCTCTCCCTATATTCTAATGTCCCTCACTTTAAGATTTCTAAAAAAAAAAAAAAATCAACATATTACACCTAGTTCTATAAGAACCATCCTATAAATCAGGGCTGCTCAATTAATTTCCGCATTTGACTTTTTATGTGGGAAATTTTTACATGACCCAAGAATAAAACTGTATAATATAGTTATACAAATAAACGTTTACTGATAATTAAGTATATGAAAAATTATTTTGAAGTAAGTTTGTTCTAAAATCCATGTTAACATTTACTAATTATTAAAGAAAATTTGCATAATAATTATGTGTATATACGTGTTTATTTCTACATAAACAAATCATGGGGCTTGAAAAGATGTCTTACTGGGCATATTTAGTGAGTACCTGCCACCAAATCTGATGACCCAAATTTGATCCTCAGGAACCACATGGTGAAAGATGGAAGACCCATGTTGAAAAGAGAGAACCAAATTTACCAAGTTATTCTTTGACCTACACACATGTACTTTGATGTGAACTCACACAAAATAAATATATAAAATGTAAAAAAAAAATTATGAACCTCTACCTGAATATTTGACACTACAATATGTAGAGAATTTTAAAGGCTTTTTCAGAGTTGATCAACACATACACACAAACACACACACACACACGGGGGGGGGGTGGTTTTTCAGACAGAGTTTTTCTATGTATCCCTGGAACTCACTCTGTAGATCAGGATGGCCTCTAACTCACAGAGATCCACATACCTCTGCCTTCCAAGTGCTGGAATTAAAGGCATGTACAACTGCTGCCAGTCAATATTTTTATTTTTAATTATCAACATTGAATTCCATGAGTACAAAGTATAAAACATCAGAAATATGTTCAGAGAAATTTCAAAAATTATTAGAATCCAGTCTTAATTGCAAGTCCAAATTCATTTAATGATTTTTAATATTTAGCATGCTAAATAATGATAATAGGAAAGCATTAAATGCTTTTTATCATATATAAGCAGTTGTATTCTGTGAAAGCAAAAAATATATATATATACAGTAAAACAATTGCAATTTGGAACATAAAATTCAAATCTGGGACTTAAGTGTTTCCAGTAGTGTTAACTAGCATTACATAGAATGATGCCATAAACAGTGCACATTACAGGTTCTGTGTGGTCAGAACCGAGGCTAAAGTCCCATAATGTGACATAGAGCAATATTGTAAGAAATACTTAGGATTTTGATTAATAAATAGTATCATCTTCAGTTAATTTTGCTTGTTGCATGATGAGTAACCTTTTGATTTTGGATAATTTTTTCAGGACACCTACATTCAGTTATGCCACTCCATGTGGGGTCATGACCCACAGTTTAAGAAGCTAGTCCATAATTAAAAATCCTTTTACATAGAAGCTTTGGAAAATTAACTTCTTTGCTTAATTATCTCTTAGAGGATGATGAGATGTTGGCTACTATCCTGACATTTAATACAGTCCTAGAGAGGGGTGTATGAATTAGAAATTACAGAGACAGAAAAAATTTGATGGAAACAGAAAACTTAGAGGTAAAGGGCTGTCAGTGAAAACTGTAGCAGCCCAGATTAATTTCTCCCTGCCTGTTTATTATAGTCCAGCAAAGGTGAGAGGCAAGTACAAATAGGTGTAAACACTTCTTCAGTTCTCAAAACAAAACACCAGGTAACCACATCTTTGGCCAAAAGCATCCTATTATACAGTCTTGCAGGGGAAAACAAGCCAGGATTCTCTGCCCTTGAGTCAAAATAGAAACAGACCACAAGCTGAATCTTCCCCAAATTTCACATCCTCTTTTTGAATTTTTCAATTTACTTTTAAACACGCTTTATCCAATTAGTGCTACCCATAAGCACATTATTGTGGCAGCATCTAATGGGGCACGACCGACCTGCCATTGGGTTTCCTAAGGAATAGTAATTCTCCCTCCATTTCCACTGGCAGCCACCAACTGCCAACAACTCCTTAGCTATGGAGGGTGGCATCAGTAGCCCTTCTTACACCCATACTGGAAGTTTTAACTGACTTGATCTTGTGCAGGTCTGCTGAAGGTAATGACAACTACTGTAAGTTGAGGGAATAACAGGCATGCCATGGTCAGAATGTGATATTTCACAGTAGTACTCCCCATTCTCTTGACTCTCACATTTTTTCCTCTCCACCTTCTGTGATGTTCCCTAAGCCTTTGGGTGGAGGATACCTGTGTGCTCAGCTACTTATTCTCAGCAGTTTAAGCAGTTATGAAGCCCTGCATTAATTACCAAGGTTGAGAGCAGTACTGATCTATAGCTATAAATGTTATGTAGAAAGCAATCTGACATGACCATTTAGAAAAACAACATCAGTAGGTCTCTCAGCTTCTTCCATAGTTCTTAACTTGTATCTCATGTGATCATGATACAAATATCACTGGCATCTAAAATGCTTATTATAGAGTTAATTTTACAAATATATGCTTAGTAAAATAACAGAAAAATGACTTAATATTGGCAGTAGTAGTTGATAGTGTATTATACTTCAATAGTTTAATTAAAACAAAAACTATTTAGAGAACAGGGCCTCTTCACTCTGAAACTCATTATTGTCCACATATAACCTTTGTTGTACAGTGTAGATATTGTATGTATTTTTATGCCATTCATAAAAACTTGCACAACTTAGATTCAAGCTATTATCTTGAAAAACCCCTCTCAGATGGCCTGTTAAATTGAAACTACCAAAGTAAAGGAAAATGAATGTCTTTGGTGTTGCATAACAAATAATAGAAGTACCTTTTGGAAGAAAATGTTTGTATCTCTCCTAAAGCCTTTACTATGAGCTAAGTATACATTATGGCATTTTAAAAAGGAATGTTAACAAGATAGTACTGTGTATACATGTGGTGTAATGTGTTACAGTGGAAGAACATGAGTTTTGATTGTCTGGTATTTGTATGCTGACTTTATCATGTTTATTTATTTAATAGTTTTGGGGTCCCTTCTGCATGGCATGGCAATAAAAATACTGGCAGATACTGGGTTAAGAAAAATACAGTGTTGACTATAAGATTTAAAGAAGGGATTTCTACATTATGTAATTTAGCTTTGCCAAGTTGGCTGTGCATTAGTAAGTCACTACAGTAGGCTTTGGTCAAATACCATGAAGGATCTGGGACTATATTTTTAAATATATATTGCTTTCACTTTCTGTTGGAAAACACAAAAATGTCAGAGAAAAGAACCACAGAAATATGGAATAAAAATTTAGATATGAAGAGATAATTAGGAAAATTCCCAGTGGGGAAATATCAGGTATATTTTTATGGGAAAGGGCATTTTGGAGATTTAAACATATCCAACAATTCTGAATATGACAAATTCTGATAGTCTAAAAATTTATCAATGCATTTATAGTCCCCTATTTGTCTTTTCCTCAAAGTTTATGCATCATTTAACTTGTAGTCATAAATGCAGATTTGGATTCTGCTAGCAACTCTCAGGGCACCGCTAATGAAATGAATTGAGATTTCAGATCTGCATTGTATTATAGCCTTATCATTACAATTCCATTTTGGATTTCATCTCCGTAAACTCCAGACCAGTACTCTGCACAGCCCTGGAGGTCTTTCCCAATTATTCCTTTGAATTTTATGGCCCTAGTATTTTTTTATTCCTCAGATTCAGCAGGAATCTTCCAGAATTCTTGGCTTCTTTGTAGGTAGGTGGAAATTAAGGGATAAATAGATCATCGGAAGGATTTGGTTAGAAAATGAAGGCAGTGGTCGTTTTCTCTGTCTTTCGCAGCCAGGTGGCAGTATTGCTTCTTGAAAAATAGTCATCAGAGGTTTGTAGGCCCACAGTTAGGGATAGGGCTTGACCTGTCATGTTTATTTTACTCTATTGTAGCCGTCTATATGTATGGAATTTTCTCTAGTCATGTCACTGGAACAATAAAATAAAACAAAACAACAAAGACTTGATCCTCTACTTTTACCATTATGTTTTTTATTTCTTTTATTTCAAAGCACACTTCTGATACTCTGGAGGGAAAAAGAAATGTCCAAAAGAAAGGCCCCATGAACAAGAATTAAAGTATAGTTCCTTGTTTTCTTTCTGATAGAAAGATTCATGAGCTGGGAAACAATGGCAGTGTCTTTACAAGAGTGTCCTTGGAAACCAATTTGAAACCTACTGCAGAAGAATATAAAAAGCAGTTTTATCTAATCTGTGAGTGTAGGGCAATTAGTGAAATCCAGATTAATCAGAAACATGCTAACAGCAGAGCAATTTCACTAACAGTCTGGGAAGGTACAAAATAACTGGCTAATGAAGTGGAACCAGCTATAATGTACTGTTTGCTCCTGAGATTGTACTGAGATCCATTATTTAGACAGATGCTGTGTCTTGTGGACAAGAGGTCTTTAAATCTGGAAATGTATCTTTCTGAACAAATTGTGTTTCATGCCCCTATAGATCAAAGAACAAAGAGCAGAATTAGAGAAGAGAATATTTTAGAAAACTGTTTCCAGTTTCAGTTTGATACTTGTCATAAAAGGTGAAAGATACAAAATATTTTATTCTAGGATTTTGCCACATAACATCTTACCTGAGTCTTATAAAAAAAAATAAAGGCTTGTCATTAGTAGAAAAACAGTGCCACTAGAATATTTTCATAAGTGTATATCATTATACTTCAAAACAGCTTATTTTAAAGAAAAAAGGGAGGAAAGGACAGGTAGAGCTTGGTTAAGAGGTCCTGAATTACATTTAAACACAAAGAAGACATTTGGTGTTTTGATGTGTAGCACAGTGATAATGATTATGTACTATATATGACAAAAGGCAAAACTTTGAATTTTTTGCCATAGTGAAATATTTAAAGATATATGTATGCTTATCATTTTTAACTCTTGTAATTATTTATTATTATAATAAAGAATGTGATATTAAATCTGAATTACAATGCCATGGTCCAAGTCACACAACAGATATTTTCACACTCTGACAAACCATGAAACTACACAGAATATAACATTACAACTACCTAATTAAAGACTATTTCTGTCCAGAATAACAGTGGCAGTCTAAATCAAGTCTTGCAAATGCTAGAGCTGTTTTCTTGGGAATATTCTTTCTGTTTTGGTAGATGAAGAAGAAGGCTAAGTCAATTTATATAGTCCATGGGAGAGGACAAACTATTCTATGCAAATAGACCAAAGTGATCTAATTTCTTTTTTTCTTGTACTTTTGTTGATTATTTGTGGATTTCACATCATGCCTCCTGATCCCACTCATCTCCTGCCTTCTATCTGCTCTCCATCCTTGCAAACCACCTCCAAATTTTAAAAGAAAAACCAACCAAAGAAACAACCAAAAAAAAAAAACTAAAAAAAAGATAAGAATCTCATCATGGAAGCTGTAATGTGGCCCTCTGAGATACACTGATAATCCTAGTCTTTTCATATTTACTTGCAAGTGTTCATTGTCAGGAGTCTGGATCAGGACTTCTGGCTTATGCTACACTATCAATGGTGGGCTCACACTAGGACTCACCTTGAATATCCAGTTGTCCTATGTCATGGGGATACTGCAGTTTTGTATCTGTAGGTTTATCTTCTTTATTTTCTCCAGCAGTTCATAGATGAGGTGAATATTGGGTTGGACCAACTCATAGTCCTGGTTCTGGGCAAAGATGGTAGCTGGGCAAATCAGCTTGTCAGCTTTTTCCCATTATCACTACCTAGGTGAGCTTTCCAGCACTGCCTTGCCCAGCTTACCTAATACACCCAGCAGCAAGGAGCAGAGCCAGTTTTCTGGTACTTAGGCTGTTAGTTCTGGCTCACCCTCATTAATACCACCAAGGCAAGCTACACAGGCAAGGTTTAGGGCCCTATCTGTCTCAATTGCTTTAGGGGGCATATGAGGAAAGGCAGGTCAGCTCTTCTGCTCTTATGTACTCAGGACCAACTTACCTGTGTTCCTGACAAGTAGATCAGTTTGGAGTGTTGCCCAGTTGAGATTCACTCTTGAGGTGGAGGGTATGGACTTTGGTGGCAACATAGATCACAGACATCAATGGCTGTGGTGGGACTCAAATATGGTCCTAAGCCAAGTCACGCCTCACATGCTACCCAAGGTGGCAGTACAGACCACCTGGTTCAGCATGGCCACTGTGGCAATATTGCCCTTGTGAATAACCTTTGGTGGCGGCCACTCAAACTCCTGGCATTAACATGTCCCTCAGTGGTCTCAGGAGTTATGGACATTAACTCAGACCTTGGATGTTTGTAGGTCATGGACCCAGACATGCCCCCCAGCAGAAGACCTGGCCTGAGTGACACCCTGGCCCCAATTGACAGTGCTGGCCACTCAACATGGGATGGCCCTAGTGATGGCATAACCCTTGGGTACCAACATGTTCATAGGTTGTGGCTTAGACTCTGGGCCTCCACATGGCCTTTGGTGGCACCAAGGGCCACCAGACATCAACACAGACCCCAACATGTCACTGTGAGTCCCAGATTGAAGTGCAGGCCATTTAAATCATCATGACTCCTACAGCAGCATGACCCTTGGACACCAACATGGCCCCAGGTGGCAGCCCAGGCCACAGGCTTCTGCATGGCCTTCAATGGTAACAGAACCCCTGGACATCAACTCATGTCCCATTTGCTGCTTTAGGGCCTCAGACAAAGATTGTTATTTGGCAATAGCCCAAGCCATGACATCACCTTGGACTCAGGTGGCAAGTAGGCCAATCCTTTAGCCTATTTCTTACCACCCTCACCTCTTCAGATCTTCCTCTTTCCCCAACCCATGAATCTTTTCTACCACTCTCTCTTTTTCCACCTTGTGCTCACTCGCTATAATGGTGTCTGACAGCGTAGCATCATAGGTGCTGGATGGCATTTGATTGAGTCATGTTTTGGCCAGATACATGGAATGGCTTTGAGCTGTTGCTGTTGTTTTATAGTGACCTAGGACTTGGAGTTCCTGAGCAGCTCCTGGTTGAATCCTCCTCTAGCCTCATGGTATGGCAGGGAGCAGTTGCTATTCTGCTTAGCCTATTTAAACATTACACAATTGACATATATATGAAGATATCAAATAATATATAATGTTTATATCTTAAATGCCATTAAATGGGAAAGAAAATGAACAATGAAAATTCGTGAATGAAATATTCCATTAGGTATAGATGTTTATAATAAAAAATACATAGGAATTATATTGAATGAATTGAATTCTATAGATTGAAATTGCAAAATAGCTTCATTTTCCTCTTATCAATGCCTTACAGACATTCAATATTGTATCATTGCTTGGATAAATCCATCTGAGGGCATTTCAAGTTTGCTTTTAGTTACCTATCATTGGGAACAGTTTCAAATCCAGGCCTTGAAAGTCTACCCCCAACATGACTCCAAATCTGAATACAAGGAGGATAAAGAAAATAAAGGGGGGGAAGAAATGAATAGGAAGTAGAGCCAGCCCTAGCAACCAATCTGCACAGTACTTGGAGGCCTAGGCTTGGAACTCCTACATTTTCATTTTCAGCCAGCATATTGGCCAAGAGAGTTATAAGGCCAATTTAGTTCAACTTCATGTTATAAATGTCTTTGATATGTGTGTGATGTGTATATGTATATACATATATATACACTATACATACACTACACTTTCTCCTCTTTCTTACCTCTACCTCTAAGCCTTCCAATATATACGTACTTTCTTTCAAATTTATACTTTTTTCATTGTTGTTTTATGGATCTATGTGTGTGTCTGTATGTGTGTGTGTGTATGTAAACTTAGCTTAACTTATATAATACCACTTGCATGTATGTTTGCAGAAATTAAATAGCCAATTGGCATGCCCAGGCAAAGATTATTTTCCGTGCTTTAAGCATTAATTAATTGCCCATATTTCTTCGTGTAGAGGTGAGTCCTTCTGTCCTTTCCCCTGTCCAGTTTGGTACATCTATTGCTGTTGACCTTGTTCAACTCATGTTTATGCAGTCAAATTAGTGAGACTTCGTGGGTGTAGATTCTGACATTCCTAGGAGACATATTCTCAAAGCTGTAGTCAGAAGTTCTGTGTCCTGCATGCCTGGTCCCACAACCATTTAATCCCAAATAATCACACAAAGGTTCTCATGTTAATTATAAACTGTATGGCCTAAGACTCAGACTTATTGCTTGCTAACTCTTACTCTTAAACTTATCAATGGTTCTTATCCATGTTTAGGCACATGGCTTATAACCTTTTTCTCAATGCAGCATTTTTATCTTCCTCTGCATTTGGCTGGAATCTGTTTCTCTGCCTTTTCTTCTCCCAGAATTCTCCTTGTCTTTTTGCCCTACCTATACTTCTTGTCTTCCTAGCTTTTGAACAATTGGCATTTTATTAAACCAATACTTACAGTGACAAATATTTACAGTGTAAAAAAAATATCACAGTCCCACAGCACACAGCAAACTCCCTGATCTTCTGGTTCTTATACGTATGTCTTGGTATAAGGATAAATGTTTAGAATGTAGTTATAAGTTTTACTGATTTAGTAAAATGGCACTGGTAGATTCTCCTCTAAGATACATGACTTCAGTAGCCCTTGGTAGTTATTGTTTTCCCTCTTGGTGATTAGGTCTTAGGTCTAATTTAGAGAGCTTTTGATTACTGCCAAGGTAGGAGTGCCACTAATGTACCCATAGAGACTTTTGTTCCATATTGGTCATTGTTATGGTACATAGTGATCATAACTGGGCAGGATGATTTATTGCCTTGCTCCCTTTCATGATGGCAGGAGGTGCTATTCCTCAGGGAGGAAGCATCAGATTAGGTCCTGCTCAGGAGCTTCCTAGACCTGTGTCTGAAGTGCATGTGTCTTTAGGAACAAGGATTTTATTTGAAGTGATTCCTTATTGAGGTAACCCAGTCTGGCACCCTCATATGGTATGGAGCCAAGATTGGTTTTGAACTACTGTTCTTCGTGTCTCCAACTCCCAAGTGCTATGCTTATGTAACCATTCCCAATTTCTCTTGTATTTCATGACTATCCAGGCATCACAGTAAACTTCTGTTGTTTGCATCTGTGATATCATTGTCCTTGACATTCTGGGCAGTGCCAAAACTTTAATATTTCCAGAAAGGTCTCTGACAAAAGATTGGTGCTGCATGTGTTTGGTAATTATAACAACTTCATCAAACATGATTTTCCTATAGTTTAAAATTATAGTTATTTTTCCTGCTTATTTTTCTGTCTCATGAAGATAATTTGAGGGCTTTGATGATCAAGGAAGAAGCAAATACTGTGCTGTAATTTGAACCTGTTTATCATCATTTGTTGATTTTACTGCAATTTTTAGTTTCCTTCTATTATTGATTATCTTAATGTGTCACCCTAAACCTTGTTTTTCAGACAGATGCAGATAGTACTCACATAGACCACATTAGACTTGATGTTAAACCCACCTCTGATATAGTTCCAATATATTTCTTTGACATCACTGGAGTCAAATTTAGGTAGTTATTATAGAATAATCCTTTTATACACTGTAAAGATTTGTTACTCAGATTGGTTTAATAAAATACTGATTGGTCAGTAGTCAGGAAGGAACTATAGATGAGGCAACTAAACTAAGAATGCTGAGAAAGGAAAGTGGAGTTTGGAGTTGCCAGCCAGATGCAGAGGAAGCAAGATGAGAATGTCATACTGTGAAAAGGTACCAAACCACGTTCCTAAACAGAGATAAGAATTATGGCTTAATTTAAGTGTAAGAACTAGCTAGTAATAAGCCTGAGCTACAAGCCAAGAATTTATTATTCATATTAAGCCTCTGAGTGATTATTTGGGAGTTGCTGGTAGGACAGAAACTTCTGCCTACATGTAGCATAATGAAGGCAACTGGTGTTGGATAAACTTGAATATATGATGACCAAAGAAATTTGAAACATTTCCTTCTATAATTTTCAAAACCTAAAATACTGTTATTAAGTATATAAGGGTTAGAGATATCTTCTTTGTGCTCCAAGAAGTTCTCCTTTCTACTTGTGACTGAAATTTCAAATTTATAAATTTTACATGTAGAATTTCAAAGTAAAGTGATATTCAAAGCCATCACTGATATTCTGTTATTTTTCTTCTATATACTACAGATTTTAAGTTCTCTATAAAGTTTTAATTTCTACATTAAATCATCTTTATTATGTCCAAAACTTATAGGGTAGATATTCTACTCCATTATCTATTGTGTAGTTTTATTTTTTAGTTTCTACAATCTATAGTTGTTAAATAGTTATTCATAAATGAATAAAAATGCTAAAACAAAATAACAGGTTCCTCAAATAAACTATGCATGTAATATCATAGTATCCAGTTGTTTAATTTATATGATCATTACATGAGGAATGATTGTGGCAGGTAAAACTAATATGTATCCTGAGAATTTAGACATGTAAAAGCTTAGCTTCTCTGACTCAGCATATGTTACTGTCACTTCAGGATTTGGAAAAAAACCTATTAACTATTAATAAAACAGTATTATATTTTATTCTCACTGAGTACTAGGAAACTTTTCCTGGCAGAGGTTTGATCTAGGGACTCTCTGAGAAAAGTGCCACTGTGAGTTGTAAGGTCATTTATCTTCTTTGCATAAAACTGCTTCTACTGTCTTCTAGGCTGTCACTCTCATTATAGAGCAAGTATCTCAAAGACAGAAGGAACTGAAACTTTCTCCACCATTACATCATTCTGTGTATGGGCTTTACAGGTTTGATTTTTGTCTTCATGATTCAGTATCAACATTGTCACAGTGGTAAGTTACGTATTCCACATATACCCTCCCATATTAATTGTTTTTTGTTGATTATTTGCATTTGTTAGATGTTTCCTTCTTATTTCCTTGAAGTTCTATTTTTGTGGGGTTTTCTTTGCCATTTCTGCTTTGATAATTTATTTTGAGCCCTTAGTTAATTGAATTTCTTCTTTCCTCTATACTTCAAATTTTTTTCTGTGAGCACTTCTGAATTATTTTTAAAATTTCATTTATTGCTGTACTTTCTTAAAATATAAAACTTCTGATTAAATATCCAAAAACCCATCAGTTTTGAGTATATGAATACATATAATTTTACTCAAGTAATATAAATAACTGCGACTTATTTCTACTGGTTTAATAGAAACATTTATAAATTAGTAGTCACTGGTTTATGTAAGGATCAGTGAATACTTGCAGAAGAAAGAGAAGAAAGATCATAAGAGCCAGAGAATTGATGAGTATTTTATTAAATATATATAACCACATAGGAGTTTGCTGTAAGAGTGAGAGTGTGTTGTGGGAGATTGTGTCGTTTCATTGTAAATAATTGTCCAACCCACTGGTTTAATAAAAAGCACTGATTGGCCAAAGGCAGGCAGGAAGTGTGGGCGGGGCTACCAGACTAAGAGAACTCTGAGAACAGGAAGCACAGAGCAGAATGCCAGGGAGAAGCTAGAAGAAGCAGAGGACAACTATGCTGCTCTAAAGAAAGGTACCAAGCCGCATGGCTGAACAGGAAGAATCAGGGTTAGATGAAGGGTAGAGAGCTAGCAAGTTATATGCCTGGGCCTTAGACTGACCAGCCTAAAACTATTGAAAGCATCTGTGTGTCTCTGTGGGACTGCAGGTCTGTGGGTCCTAAACCTTGAGGTTAGGCCTGAAAGTCCGGGCCAGAAACCTCCTACTACAGTGTGTCCCTTAGGAATATCAGAAGCCACACTCATAAAGTTTCTTCAGTATGTTTGGCCAAACATGAGCTGAACAAGAAGGACACCAATAGGTATGCCAAAGTGGACAGAGAAAGCCCACAAGGCCTCAACCCTACACAAAATCTATGGACAACTAGAGAATGCTGAGAGCAGAGAATTAGTCTTCCCTGAGGAAGTAACTGGCTATCCAATACCAAATGGTCTATCCTGAAAATATACATACGAGTAACATATAGACTGAGCAGGTTATATTTAGGAATATATGTATGTATACATATATATGTTTATATATACATAGACATGCATGTTTTAGATATGTAACAACAATGAAAAAGGTCTTCAATTTGAAAAAGAACATGGAATCATATATGGAAGGAGGAAGGGGAATGGAGAAATGATGTAATTATATTATAATTTCAAAAAATTAAAATAAGTAATTAAAAAATAGCTACAACTGTGCCTTTATACAAGATTACAGTGTGTTTTCAAACCTATATTGTGATGCTTAATTTCAAATACTATTGTCATTTTTGCATTATGGGTCTTTACAAGATAAATAAAAATAAGATGGCTTAAGTCAGTGTCTCTTTCTTCCCCTTGTGAAATCTGAGCCCACTAAATGCTATTTTTTTTTTCTAACACTACATGTAAGGAAGTGTGAGGGATATTTGAAATAAAGAGGGAAAAAATAATGAGTTTAAGATTTGATACTGGAGTTGTTTAGAAATTTAGAAGCTAAGGATACTGTTCAGATCTAGAAGTTAAAGACCAATTCAATGATTCCCTTCCAGGGAAGTGATAGTACTCAGGCAAATGGCTTTTGATTTTCTCTGCCTTTCTGGGTCAAATGGGCAAGAGGTACCATACTCATTTTGTGAGTCACAAATGAGTGGTAAACAGTAAAACTACCAGAACTCAAGAGAAAATAAACAAGCCTCAATAAAAACCTGGCCAAATAGAGTTTGAATTTAGATTCAGGTTTAACTTTACTTAAATAAGATTAAAAATAATTGTGAATAATTCTTGCATGTTTGAAGTTGTTGAGCTAGAGTCCTTTCTGCCATACATGAAGACAAAGTGCTGTGAATCCTTATGTTGGAAGTAGCTGTAAACAGGTCTGATTATAACTCCTATATTCTGCTAGTAACTACAAGGACAATACTCAACTGCATTAAGAACTAAACAAATGTAGTCTTGAAAGATAGTTAAAAGATGCCCTTCTAAAGGACGCAACCTTATTTTCCAATATCCAAGTCAGGTGTCTCACAACGACCTGTAACTCCAGATAAAGTAAATCCAATGTCCTCTTCTGGTCTCTGAGTGAACATGCACACAGACTGCACACACAAAGACATACAATATATAAAAATAAATCTTAAAAAAGAATTGTATATACCATATACCATTTTATGTATCAAAGAAAAAACACATATCACTTCTGTTCACATCTCAATTTTGTGTTCATATTTCAAACTTATATGCCTAAGACCTTGATATGTAAGCAGATAAGTCACCTCTTCTAGAGTTTGCCCTTTTTGCCATTAAATGTTGGTTTTGTTCTTTTCCCCATATAGGAAAACACATTCATTCTCTACTTAGGCTAAACTACTCATATCCACTTATATCACTGCATCCAACTGAACATCCATGGTCGCTACATGATTTACACTCTCCTCTATGAAGTAAAATATCTGCAAGATTCACATCAATAACTCAGGGACAAGATAGATGCTTCAAAAGCATTAACTTTCAACAGAGAAGAATGAAAAACACCCAGTAATCACTGGTCTATAGCAACAGTTAAATCCTTCTTGGGTATGACATACCTTGATCTGACTCCCAATCACTGTCTAGCAAAGGTTTTCTGGTCCAAGTCTATTGTATGAATTTTTCTCTCATTTTTTTCTGGTAAAAATTCATATTTATCATGCCTATTTTATAATATCTGTCTACTATTGTGTGTATAAAAAGCAATGATGAATTACAATTATCTGGAAAGCAATTAGTGTCAAGATTATCTACATTCTTATTACTGTTTTAACATTTAAAAATTATCTTCCACTTGAGTTTTCAGATTTGGCACAAGTATTAAAAACTGACCAACATTAAGTAAATAAGACATTAACTGATTGTCCTACAGCTCTCTAAATTACTGACTGTTTGAATGTTTACAATTTTCACACATTTTTACAGCAGTTTATATTTAGCAACTCATCTTATTTTTAAAATATTTAATGTTGATAGACACAACATTTTCTTTTAATAATAATTTCAAATACACAATATTTACTTGAAGTTACAATAAATAACAGTCTGAAATAGATCTGCTACTCAATACATTAGATTCTTGGTAAACATATAACTCAAGTAATCTGTACCAAGAAAGACAGGAAATTCTAAATATGTCTTCTAGATAGGTGTATTCAATTTATGATGGGAGTCAGTCAAAGTATATAATAGAGGAAATGTAGAAATTCACTGAATCAGGAGGACATTTGATAAGGAGAGCTTAATAAAGACTCTCTATTTTATATTTTCCAAGATTTTAAAGAGCTTACCTGAAACCTTTTGCACTCATTATTTATCTCAGATTAGAAATAGTTAACGACGTTAATGAGATAGTGCTGGATGGCCCACAGTACAGTGGGAAAAGATAGACATTACAGAAGCTGAGACTACAAAGAAAACAGAGCACTGTAGAACTAAAGTCAAGGAAATACATATTATTTGGCAACAGTTTTCCAGGAATTTGGAGAGCAGTTGGGAAAAGCTCAGCTTAAGATATGCAATTTCTAGCTTGGCCAGAAATTTCTATTTCAAGCATAGTGAAAGTGGAACAAAGAAGAGCTTCATGACCTTAAATTGCTCATGAGATATAGACATTTATAGTAGGAGAGGCCCATAGAGCCAAGAAAATTGCCTCAAACCAGTTGCCAAGATATGCACATAATATACTTCCTCATGATCCAATAGCGCTGTCCAACATTCCTGATTGCTCGGAATCTGACTAGCAATAGACACTGCCCAGAGTTCCTGACCATTGTGAATCTGCCCAGCAACAGATGCTGTCATATCTCCTGATTGTGCCCAGCCAGTGAGGGACAGCCATACAATATCACCAGATTGTGACACAGCCTGGGTGATAGAAGGAGAATATACTCCCACCATTGTTTTTTTTTTTTTTTTAATTTTTTCTCATACCCTTCACTGCTCCTCCTCCCTCCCCATCCTCTCTAAGCCTCTCCCCACCCCATCCCTCTATCCATTCCCCAGAGTCAGTTCGATCTGGCATATCCAGTTGAGATGGGACTGAGTCTCTCTCCCCAGTGTCAAGGCTGAGTAAGTTGTTCCTTTGTAGGGAATGGGCTCAAAGAAGTCAGTTTATGCATAAGCAATAAACTCTGGTTTCTTATTGCAAGAGGCTCCACAACTTGCTCATGCTGTTCAACTGTCATTTACATTCAGAGGGTTTTCTTCCTTTACATGAAATTTCTTCAAGGGTCATTTCCGAGTTCATGACCTCACAATAGCTTGAGTCAGCCATCTCTGTGGGTCTCTTCATGATCCTGATCCCTTTGCTTACTCTCTTCAGCTGGACTGGGTGCTTGACCTCGTGCTTAGTGGTGGATCTCTGCTTGTGCCTTTATCAGTTTCTGTATGAAGGCTCTATTATGACAATTGAGGTGGCCATCCATTTGATTATAGGGGCAGTCCTGTTTAGGCACCCTCTCCACTATTGCTTGGAGTCCTAGCCTGTGATATCTTGTTGGTTCTTAGATGTTTCCCTAGTACCAGGTTTCTCTCTAACTCCTCAATGTCTCTCTCTATCAAGATACCTATTTCTTTGTTCTTCAAACTTGTAGATCAATGGAATCGAATTGAAGACCCACAACATTAATTTACATACCTATGAACACCTGATTTTCAACAAAGAGGCCAAAAATATGTGATGGAAAAAGGATAGCATCTTCAGCAAATGGTTATGGAAACTGGAAATACAAACAGACCCATATTTATCTCCTGCACAAAATTCAAGTCCAAGTGGATCAAAGACATCAACATAAACCCAATTAAACTGAACTTAATAGCAAAGAAAGTGGGACGGGAGACCAATTTCTAAATATAACAGCAGTAGCATAGATAGTAAGAACAACAATTAATAAATGGGACCTCCCCATTGTTGAATAAAGGAGTTTGTCCTTTTCGACTGACTCCCGGGGTCTGTGTCACTTACTCCTCACCTTCTCGCTCCCTCCCACAAGGAAACTGATAGAATCCAGAAACAGACATTCAGGTCACTATTGGTAGAGGAGATGACTGAAGAATGGTTTATGTTAAATATCTCACCATCCTTGTACATATAGTGGTTAGAAGTCAGTTTTGTTTTGATTTGAAAACAAAGGAATAATACTTTCTTCTTTACCTTTTTGAAACAATGTTTCCTGATGTTTCAGCATGTATGTCCTTGACCTGTTCTTAAACTTCAGTTTCTCTTTCTTCTATCTCCCTAGACATTGGAAGTAGGCCTCACCACTGCACCCAGTTTATATGCAGTTGGGGGTTGAAGCTGGTGCTTCCTGTATGATAGGAAATTACCTTTCCTTGACTACTTCTTAACTAACTTTTAGAATGATATTCATATCTGTTGCAAATGTATGGTTGTCTTCTAAGGATAGTGTTGAGAGAGGTATTACTTTTCTCAGGTGATCAAAATAGGGAGGGTATGATACCTACATGTTTTAAAATGTTCAATTTGGAGGAAATATGATTTAAACAAATATTACTAGTAAAAGAAGAAAAATAAAATCAATATGAACACCATCATTACATCACTATTGGGAAAATAAAAGTCCCCAAACAACTACACGATCTCCAAAGAAATGAGGTTATGCATTTCTTATGTGTAGCAGGCTTTCCTGGACTACCGGCCCCCAAATCATGACATGGAGACTTATTATTAAATATAAGTACTCCACCTTAGCTTATACTTGCTTCTTAGTAGCTCTTTATTATTTTTTTTGTAACTTCACCAATTTCTATTAATGTATGTGCTGCCCTGAGGCTTGTTTGCCTCATCTTTTATGGTCATCCTGCTTTCCTGCCTCTTCTGTGTCTGTATGTCTGGTACCTGGCTAGCTGGCTGGTTCTCCTTTTCCCTCTGCCCATCAGCCACGCCTATTTCTCCTCTGCCTAGCTGTTGGTCCTTCAGGCTCTTATTAGTGGAATCAAGTGTCTTAGGCAGGCAAGGTGAGAAACAGCAACAAGTCTTTACATAACTAAGCAAGTGGAGCACAAACAAATGTAATACATCTTTACATTGCTAAACCATTATTCTTCAACACATACAAATGCACACGTCTTTACATAGTTAAATATTCTATTTCACAACACTGATGACATGAAATGTTTCCAATATTTTTATTTTTCCTGTTTCATGAACTTTGCCACTGGCTTTCTCATATTTTCATCTGTAGTATACTGCATCTCCTGGGTAAAAATACATATATCAAACTAACTTTTGTTTATGGCATGTTTGAAAAGTTTATTTCTCATTACAAATTAGATTTCTAATTTTATTTGCTACTTCTGTGAGCTTAGATGCCCTTAGTGATAAACAGCGTTGTGGAAAACTGGTAGTTTAAAGTATCAGCTCCAATTCCATCACTATTTTTCTTCATGAAATGGTGGTCATAGCCTTGACAAAAAAAACTCTTTCTTCTGAGACATTCACCCTTGGTATGACAAGCACCACAAGAAGTTAGATTACTTAGATTACCTTTATGTAGTAAAGTTAGAGAGGGTTACATGAAGGCCTGAGGCTATGAAGAAAGAAATGTTCTTGCACCTGTACCCATCTACCTAAATTTCTTGATTCCCAGAACAGAAGCCATTAAGTTGTGAATGGATTTGCTAGGCATGGGTACATCATTAGAAAATGTACGAAGGAGTTTACATTTCTAGGTCTGTAATGAAGAGGTACAGAAGCTGATCATTGAGGAAAATAATATTAAATCAATTCCATAGTGAAATATTTCTTGATGGTAAGTCAGTTAGCCTCTGCCATTAGCTGGGACTTTCTCATTTAAAGTTCAGTCCCAGCTAGACATTCTTTATGGACCGGAAAACTACCTTTCATTGCTTGTTAATGTTAATATTGAGCATCTATAGCAGCTATGTAATTAACACTAAACTGATCAATGAAAGGTATGAAACAGTACCATGCAGCTAAAAGTCTCATGCCCCAGAAGCTTTATCTTAATCAAAATTGTCAAAGGGAATCATATTACCAGCAGTTGCATTGGAATACTAATAGCTAACATGTTTGGATTGGCAGAATATCTGAGTTTGGTCCTCCAGGCTTTTTTAATGCTTGCAGAATCTCTATGATGTAGATTCTATTATCATCTTTATTTTGCAAATGAGGATACTGAGTCACAGAGAATTGAGAATATTCCATTATCTACTATAATTTGTTGAGTCTTAATGGTCTTAAAACTGTTCAATAAAATTATTCATCAATGTTAAAGAATAGAGAACAGAAGACACAGGGTGTGGTTTTGTGTAAGAATTTAGTCTTTTATAGAATGTGTTATCTCACAGATGCTAATATAGCTGAACATTCCTTTGTGAAAAAGTCAGTAATGGAGTTACCACAATACAAGTTTCAGGACTCAAAGCTTGTTAACAGATTTGCATAATGCCAGTTATAGTGATTATTTTTATATCTAATAAGGCAAACCACAAAATCGAATTAAAAGCCAAAGGAAAATACAACTAAGGTAACTTCAGTTGAATTGACATTACTCAACTGATCTTTAAATAGTCTACAATGAAATATATCAACCATATATTCAACTTTTGGGAAAATCTGCTTCTCCAAATACCAAAGATGAAAAAAAAAAATTAACGCAGAGGTTTCAGTTATGAAACCTGGATTTTTGTATTACATATGACAGTTAAATATTCCTTTTTACTGTCTCTGGGAACTGGGGGAATTGGCTCCAGGTTTATGGTATTTAAAGGAAAATTACTGTGTGCACATCACCAAGGCGTCTTCTCAGATTTGAAGGATGACAACAGGGGAAATGTGACATATCACAGAGTTTACATCCGTGGCGCCAGAGATACTGCTCTCCCTGTCAAGGAAAACAAAGATTCCCCTGTCTGACTATTTGCAGCTGCTGACTGCTCACTGTGCTCTGAGAAGACTGAAAGAGATTTCCATGGGAGACTTGGAGAGCTACCACTATACAAAAGAGGAGAACCCAACAGGCAAGATAGGCGTGGCTCCTTATTTTGTACTTTCATCGAAACTCCACAGAGGAGGGAAGCATCCCATCCTTTATATAGTAGTCGGTCATGAAGGTAGATATTTTTGTGTAAATCTTTGAAGTTTTTTTTTTCCCTTTCATGATTTTGTAATGAAAAGTTTTGGCTTCATTCTCTAAGTAATTTTAAAAACAAATTCACTTATCTTTAGGAATTATAATCCCAGCTAACCTCCTTCCTCCCTCTCATAAATGGCAATAAAGAAATTCAATATCTTCCTTTTACATTAGTTAAAAAACAAACACCCAAACAGAGGAAGGTGATTTAATTTACCCTTAGAATATTCTTTGATGTTATAAAACTTTAAAAACAAAGCATAGGAAGAATGGTGGGAAGAAATAGACATTTCTTTTTTGACATAGAAAACTAAATGGCATCCAAAGTAGACAGAATTTTAACTACCTAACTAAATTTAAGGAAAAGAAGGTATCTATTGCTCCCAACACCTGATCTCCTGCTTTTCTAATAAATACCTTTGTACTTTTGTGATATCCTTTTCCTCTTAGATTCTATGTAAAGGAGATTTTTGTGATACCTGTCAAAGTCTGGCTTATTTCATTTAATGTGATGATATTCCAACCATTTTCTTGAATGTACACGGTTTCATTATTTCTGGCTGAATAATAATCTTCAGTGTAGAGAATACATACTACTCTGTTGTATAGATATACCATATTTTCTTCCTCCATTTATTTGTTAATGGGTGTCTAGGGTGATTGCATAAATTTGCTATTGTAAATGCGATGTTGATAAGAATAGATAAGCAAGTATCGTGTGTGTGTGTGTGTGTGTGTGTGTGTGTGTGTGTGTGTGTGTGTGTGTGTGTGTGATGTTTATATGTATGAGTTCAGGTAGTTAAATGTCTTCTTCTATCAATCTTGTCTGTATTTTTGAGACAGATTTCTCACTGTACCTGGAGGCTGTGATTTTGACTAGACTGATTGGCCAGCAAGCCTCCAGCACCCTTTCATCTCTGTCTTCCAGGGATGGGATTACAGGTGTGCTGTCATGCAGGCTTTTATCATACATGCTTGGGATCCAAACTCTGGTCTACTAGCTCGCATAGCCAACACTTTATCACTTAGCTATCAATCAGCCCATACTCACATTCATGCATCTTTATTTCATGCTTGCTTTGATTTTTTTAAGGTATGAACCAGAGGATTGATGTAGCTAAATCATATGGTATATAGATTTCTTTTTAGATGTTTTTATCACTATGATATTTTCTATGGTATCTAGACTTATTTTCATTACTAACAAAAATATGTAATGATTCCCTTTTCCTTTTTGCCAGCATTTGTTGTTTCTTTTCTATTTTAGTTTATAGAATTTAGTATATAACCTGACTTCCTCCCTCCCTCCCTCCCTCCCTCCCTCCCTCCCTCCCTCCCTCCCAGCATTCCTTTTTTCATTCTTTATTTTTGGTTTTATTGTGCTTAGTTTTTGAGACAGAGTCTCGCTATATAACCTAGGCTAGGTTCAAATGTCTTGCTTCAACCTTTCAAGTACTGGAATTACAACCATTTGCCAAACACAATGGTTCTCATTATAATTTTGATTTGCATTTCTCTGATAGCTAAAGTCATTGAACATTTCACCCTGTATGTAATAGTCATTTGTATTTTTCACTTGAAATATGTCTGCTCCTTACCACTGTCTGTCGACTGTTGGACTATTTGCTCTTTTGGTGGAACATTTTTGTTGTTGCTTTTGTTTGTTTGTCCTTGATCCTTGTTCTATATATCATCTGTGAAATGCATTAAGATGATATTATCATTCAGTAGGTTGTCTGCCACTCTGATAATTGTTTCTTGACCTGACCAGAAGCCTTTTAAATTTCAAGAAATCCAATTTATTAATTTTTCATATTGTAATCTGAATTTTCAGCATCTTAGAAAGTTTTTCCTCACACCTGTATCTTGAAGTATTTAATTTGAACAGAGTTTATAGTCTCATTACAATGGTTTTTAAGTCCTACATTAAAATATTTGATCAATTTTTCCTCGATATTTGTGAGCATGAGAGATAGGGATCTAATTTCATTCATTAAGATATCCAATTTTCCTTTCACCACTTGCTTAAAAGGCTGTTTTACTTCTAGTGTATTTTTGGCATTTTTGCACTGAATCAGAGAGCATATCTCCATTTTAACACTGGGTACTCTGCTATATTCAGTTGGTGAATGTGTCTATTGAAGGGCAAATATCATGCTGGATTTGATATTCTGGTTCTCTATTATAAGTTTTACTTAGGATTTATTTGGTTACTTGGGATTTTCTATGCTTCCTTATAAATTTTATGTATTTCCAAGACCAAGTGAACAGAGCATGCTATGGATGTTTTTTAAAATGTAATTTTCAAAAGCTTTTTCTGCCTACTTTTTCTATTTTTACATTTTTTTGATTTGGAGATTTATTGGTTTTATTAAATTTCAGACATTCAACCCAATTTCCCTGAGACAAATTGTCTGTTTTGGCAGTGATATACAAGCTACCAGTGCTTCCCTGTGATACAGAAAAAACTTACCATTTTAATTCTGGCATATTTATTTTCTAGCTGACTTACTAGCATGGCAGGTCCATGAAAGACTTAGGCCAACTCTTCTCACTGACTTCAGATAGCATTTTTTTTCTTTTTTGATAAATTTTAACTTGAGGGAGGGGGCATGGAATGAGCTGGAGGGGAGAAAAGGAAAGGGGAAAGTGACATAATTATGTTTTAATCTGCTTACTTTCAAATTTATATTGTTTTTATTTTTAACTCACAAAGTAGTGAGTTTATTATGGCATTTTCATGAGAATCTTGGTGGGCATAGCATTGGATCTGTGTAAATTGCTTTCAGTAATATAGCCATTTCACTATATCAATTCAGTCAATCCATTTGCATATTTTATAGTTTTTGTTGAAAAAATCTTTCTCCTCCTTAGTTAGGTTTAGATAACTTACAAATTTTCTGGGAATGAAAAGAGACATTAATTCTATGTTGTTTCCTAGTTCATAGAAAATGATTTAAAAGCTTCTGATTTTATTTCAAGTTGTTGGACTAAAAGAATACATCTGCAAAAGTTGTAGGGGAGGTACAGGTTTCATGAAGGAGAGAAACAACTTTTATTTATGCTTTTGTATGCTTGTATTTTTTGAGAAAGTGAGATAATAAACATTGAAAATCCTCTTGAGGGATTTTGCAATATCAAATTTGCTTTTGAATATGCCTGGTTAATGCTCTCTCTCTTTCTCTTCCCCGGCCCCATACACACAAACACACAATGGTCCTGAAATTTCATCTGCTAATACTTAATGTGGAGACTTTTAATCACAAAATTTGTATTGATACAATAAAAAAATACAATGAATTTTGAATACTATTTTATTCTTTGAAAATTTCATGTTTTATGAAGGTATGTATGTCTGTATGTGTGTGTACATTAAAGAAGTGATCCATAATAAATAGTAAACATTATCTGTGAAAAAAATGATATTGATGGCCATCATTATCAAGTTACCTGATCAAAATGATCTAAGCCCAATAATTTTGTCATTCACAGGTTTGACATTCCTTTGTTAACAAATGATATATACTAGTCAAACAATCCTAGCATGAGACAAGTATCCAAATATTTTCCAAAGACTCATATCTCTGTTTATATTTTAATATTTTACAATTGTTCACCCTTTCAACTTATGTTTTCCTTGGCCAAAGAATAAAAATTGGAAAAATTGAAAGTCTCATTCTCCAGTGGATATCCCCACATTCAGATATTCATGGGAAGTGCTAATTGCTCTCAAGGGTTTATTAATAACACCTAGAAAGGAAATGAAGTTGGGAGAGGTGGATGGACAGGAAACACTAGGAAGAGTTAGAAAAAGAATGCAACTGAGTGATTTTCTATATGCTGTGAATCTCAATCTTTAAATAAAGGAGCTGTTTTGGGCCATGACAGGCACCATAGAAGAAGTAGGAGGAGGAATCAGAGCATAGGTAGGAGAAGGGTGGAGTCAGACAGATTGAGCAAGCCACCAAGGAGCAACATGTAAGGAACACAGGTGAGTCACAGGTCACGTGGCAGACAGATTAATAGAAATAGGTTGATTTAAGAGTAAGAATTAACTATCAATGTGCCTGAGCCATAGGCCAAACAGCATGAAGTTAATATAAGCGTCTGAGTCATTTCTGGGGGCCTGAGCAGCAGCGGTGGGTGGCTAAGGGGTCTCGGCAGGGTCTGGGCCTGTGGCTGCCCGGGACCAAGAAACCCCTTGCAACAAACAGATATGAACATAAAACATTGCACAAAGGATGAAATTTTAAAAGAAGAAATTAAAAATATTATTTAACTAGAAACCATAATATATACACAAGGGACCTGATGTACATCTGTGCAGGCCCTGTGCACGCTGCCTCTTTGTCATTGAGTTCATATGAGCTTTAATCATTTTGATTTAGAAGCCCTTGCTTTCCTCATGTTCTCCATCTGCTCTTATACTCTTCCTCAAGAGTCCTCAGGGAGGAATTTGATGGCAACATATTATTTAGGGCCTTGTGTTCCATGATCTGATCACTCTCTGAATGATGTCTAGCTATAGGTTTCTGTATTTGCTTCCATCTGACGTAGAAGAAACCTCTGTTGATGGACAGTCAAGACACTGATCTGAGTATTTCAGGGTAGAGTTTTTATTCAATCCCTGAGTGTGCAGAAGAGGAGTCTGTTTGTGTGTGTGTGTGTGTGTGTGTGTGTGTGTGTGTGTGTGTGTGTGTGTGTGTGTGTGTGCTTTCTCATGAGCTTTTTTCCTTCTGTTTGTCTTGCCCAAATACTACTCTATATAGTAACCTTACATGTCTCATACTGAAAAAAAAATGTATGGCCCTGACCTTCAGTCTCCTTCTTGTAAAGAATTTTGCTTTTTTTTCTTTTTTACTATTTATTAAAGTTAACTGATATTAGGTTACATGTGGTCATATATTGTGTATCCAATAAAGATTTTCTGAAGATCAGAGGACAAAGCCAGCCACAAGTTAGCCATAGAGTTCAGGCAGTAGTGTCATATACCATTAGTTTTAGCACTCAGGAGGCAGAGTCAGAGATCAGTCTGGATCCCTGTGAGTTCAAGGCCACACTGAACTGTAGCAGTAGTAGTGTGTTTCTGGTGACCCCGATGACCCGCAGTCCCACAGAAACATATGAACACTTATATTAATTTTATGCTGATTGACCTAGAAGCCAGGCATATAACTCTCTAACAGTTTACTCTTAAACTAACCAATGACTCTTATCTTGTTCTGCCATGTGGCTTGATACCTTTTCTTAGAGCATCGTTTCAACTTCTTTCTTCTGCATCTGCTGGTCTCATCATGGTGTCTCTCTGATGTCTCTGCGGCTTCTCTGCTCTGCTCTGCTCTTCCTGTTCCCAGAGTTTTCTTAGTCTGGTAGCCTCACCCACACTTTCTGTCTGCCTTCTGGCCAATCATCTTTTTATTAAGCCAGTAGGAAGGACAGATATTTACAAGATAGCATAATCCTATTAAACTGAACTACACGAGATTAATACAGTCTGGGGGAGAACCAGAGCCAGGCAGTGATGGGATCACACATCTTTAATTTCTACACTAGGATGGTTAAAACAAGAGATAATATGACTGTACAATCTAAGGATTCATGGAGACAGAATTTACTCCTTTGGGCCTGAGGATTCAGTAGCAGTAAGGGGTGGCTGTGACTATGACTCTCTGAACATTCATCTTTACCCCAATACCCGGCTCTGGGTTTTTATCTTAAGACCAACTAGGGTTCATGCAATAGTTACATTTTTTGAAATGGTATCTCTTGTAGCAAAGCAATTAGTGAACTTCTGACCTTCTTGCTTCAGTCTCCCAAATTCACTGATTACAAGACTATACTACCATACTTCACTACTTGAGTAGTATTTCTTAAAGTGGACCTAGCATTAATTTTCATAAATAAAAGTACAACTGGATGGATGTATACTGATCATGTTTTGCTTTGTATTTCATATTATACTATTCCAGCTTTGTTAATAAGAAAATCTGATGCATATTATATAGAGTAAAAATCTATCTTAGTTATTCAGTGTCTTCTGAGGAAAAGAAACAACACCAGTATCTTTTTTGTAAATGTTTTTTATTTAAATATTTTTCTCCTACCCTCCACTGTTCCCCCTCTCTCCCCTCATTCCCACTCTCCCTCAACTCCCCCCACCTCCAACCATACATTCACAAGGTGGGTCAGTTCAGTCTGGCATGTCCATCTGAGGTAGGTCCGAGTCCCTCCCTCTCCCCGCCAGTATCAAGGCTGAGTAAAGTGTTCCTCTGTAGGGAATGGATTCCCAGAAGCCAGTTCATGCACCAGGAATAAACTGTGCTCCTAATGCAAGAGGCTACACAAACTGCTCTTCCTGTTTCAACTGTCATTTACATTCAAAGTGTTTAGTTCCTTTACATGAAGGTTTCTTGGTCATTGTTTCTGATTCAGTGAACTCCCCATAGCTCTGGTTAGCTGTTTCTGTGGGTCTCCTCCTCACGATCCTGATCCCTTTGCTCATATACTCACTCCTCACTCTCTTCAGCTGGATTGGGTGCTCGACCCGGTGCTTAGATGTGGATCTCTGCTTCTACCTCCATCAGCTGCTGGATGTAGGTTCTATAATGACACTTATGGTGGTCATTCATTTGATTACAAGGGAAGTCCTGTTTAGACACCCTGGCCACTATTGCTTGGAGTCCTAACTGGGGAAGAAATAGCCACAGTATCTTTGTAAAAGATGTATTTTGGTTTTATTTATGCATGTATGAAGATGCGTGTCTGTAAATTAACCCTGGTGGCCGGAAGAGGACATCTGTTCTTCAGTTACAGGCAGATGAGGGGGGGGGTGTGCAAAGCCTGGGTGCTGGGAAATGAAGTTAGGTCTTCTGTAAGAGCACTAAGTACTTTTCACCTATGAGATATCTCTCTAGTTCCACCACCAGTATTTTTAAGAGAGATTAAGCTCAAATGACTAACAATTACCAAAGGGAAAAAGAAGTCTCTAAAGTGTATGGAGATAGAAAGTACTAAAAGGAACCATCCTAGTGTCTAGGCCAAGAAAGTAGAAACTATAACAGTAAATTAACAGCTGATTCTATCAAGTCTCACATTTTCTGAAAGGGTGTTCTTGTACAGTCTCCATGGGCAGAAATAATTTCCAGAGGGCATAGGTCAGAGCTGATAGGTCACTAAATCGGTAGTATACAATCAGAGAGTCTGACTATGGAGAACGGATACAGGTTCCTGTGCTGCTTGATTGTGGCTCAGCAGTTGAGAATAGTCGTTGCTCTTGTAGAGAACTTCAAGTTCTTAGCATCCAAATAGCAGCTAACAGCCATCTCTAACTTCAGTTGCATGGGATCTGTCACCCTCTTCTGACCTCAGACTGCACTGCATGCTCATGGAACACAGACATGAAGGCAAAGAACCCATACACATAAAAATAAATGATAGAAAAAAAGGACCAGAATGTCCTTGATGTTTTGATTCTGCAGTGCTCCCTTCAGACATGTCATTTGTTGCAACCAACATTGTAGCCATTGTACTTCTCATATCCCTAGAAAAAAATGTTTTTAAATGGAGACATTCCTAACTGACACCTTCACGTATATGATGAGTTTAACTTCTGAATTCATTGTAGTGTACCTGTTAAATGTTCCCTAGAGGGTTCTGTTTTGATCATCTAATTCCAAGCCTATCTCATTAATTTGAAGGTTGTGTAGGCTTTAGGAGGTGGTGCCTAGCTGGGATAAGGTCATACTTATTCCTGGTTTCAATCTGCCATGTGAGGAGTTAATACTTTCACCTTTAAGAATGATGCTGCTCAGCCAAGCTTTCCCATGTATTATGTGCTGAATCCATGGACCAAAATAAATCTCTCCCTCAAATTGTATCTGTCAGGTATTTTTGTCACAGTGATAACTGATACTGTTGAAAATTTTTACATAATTATCAATATTTTTATTACTTACCTTCTATTTAAAACAACTGGTAAAATAGTGGAAGACTGTATTATTCAAATGAGTAGCAAAGAGATTTATAAAACAGTAAGGAAAGAGATTTATAAAGATGAGGAAAAAACACGATTCACTTCCAATAAATGATTTAATTCGTAGACAACATATCCAGAGTCTGCATAAGGCACCAGACTGATTGAACAATACAGAGATACCATAATACTGTCTTAAAATTATAAAGCTGTATAATGGAGCTATCTACAAATGAGAATTTCATTTCATTGTGTTTTGTTTATTACTTTGTTTCTTTGTTTGGTGTAGCCATTAAAAACTTCCATTCTCATATTTGTAGTGGGAACACAGATTAAGTCAGTCCAATAGGATGTAAGGAATTTATCCACTGTTTAAAATGTTGTCTTCAGAAAGACTCCCGAATAAATGACTCATAGTATTTAACAAGATATGAGTTTGGCTGAGTTTTGGGCTAATTGAAAATAATCATTTTTGTTTTGTATTGGAAAAAAGTAGCAAGATTTTTGTGTTTTAATATTCTGTATGTTATGCCTAATTTTAACTGGCATGCAGTTTTCATTTTGGCAATCCCTTTGTTTATAATTTAAAAAGCAATAATAATAGTAGCATCAGATTGTTTTACAATTATTTTGTAGAGGTAAGAAAAGAAATAACTACTTAAAACATTGTAATTGCATCAAAGTTATTAAATCCTCCACTTGTTTCTAAATATGTAAATCCTAGCATTAATTACCTTTATGAACTGAAGCATGAAATGGTTTCATAGTGCTTAGGTATTGCACAAATTCTATTTATTATTATAATAAAACCTAGAGCCAGATATTTTGAAAAAGCTGAAATATCAGAGACGCCGGGAACAAACCACAGCCATTTCTCATCCAGCCAACTTCTCAGGCCAAATGGGGTAGGTGCTGTCTCCATGAGTCTCAAACTGACTGGGCATGCAGGCAAAGGGCAAACTTCTGCCCCTTCTCCTTACATTTCTTTCTGCACTCAGCTATTTTAATTCTTAATTTCCTAGTGCTAGGATTAAAGGTGGGTGCTGCCACTGCCTGGCTGTTAGGTCCTGAACTCACAGAGATCCAGACAGATCTCTGCCTCTTTTGAGTGATAAGATTAAAAGCATGGGTCACCACTCCCTAACCTTTGTGGCTTGGCTGTGGGTGACTCTGTCCTCAGATATTCCAGACTATTTGTATTAAATGATAAATCACTATCCTTAGATAAACGAGGTTTGTTGCTAAAGTAGTAAAGTTAAAAGGCTAAACCTGAAGGCAACAAAAATAATTCATTCAATAGGATAGAAGCATGTTTTCTAGAACTTGTTATTTCCAAACTGGGTATCATTTCCTTCATATAACTTCAGTTTTTAATTAAGATGACTTGGTAAAAACTGAATACAATTAGATGCATATTATATTTTATGTTTCCTCTGTTGCATGAATGAAGAAAACTCAGAGCCAGATCTCTGGGAAGGTCTGAGATATCAGAGAGTAAACACCACAGTCAAATCTCACCCATCTGTCTTCCATCTTCCTCAGCCTGACTCCTCCTGACTTCTTCTGCCTGCTCTGTCTTTCTATGCCTGCCTTAAATACCTTCTTCACTCAGTTGTTTCACATCCAGGTTAAGATTAAAGGCCTGGCACCACCACTGCCTGCCTGGCAGCCTGAAACTACTTCTGTAAACTAAGATAACCTCAAACTCAGATCTGCTGGGTTTAAGGGGTAGGTCACCACTCCCAGATATTCTCTGTGCTGGGATTAAAGGTGTGAGTTAACCACTGTCTGATCCTCCTAGACTGACTGTGAGTAGATCCCTCTGATATTTCAGGCTGTTTTTATTAAATTTGAAACATATCCCCACATTCTTCAAACTTCTTCATATAAAACTATGTGCAAATACTAAAGCTATGTAAAGTCAGATATCATCATTTCTGATTTAGAATCTGTATTCACTGTAACTATACAAAGCAACAATATTTTTGCCCAGGCATTTATAATTTAAAACGTGTGTCATATTATCACATGAAACATTACAAATGTATTTATTCCCATTTAGCTTCTTTAGCACAATTACACCACAGTGTGGTTTGCGAGGAATGTAGAGGCTTACGTCATTTAAGCTTACTTTGAAATTCTAGCCAAGCTTGATGCTATGGTAAAAGTCTTAGAAAAATATGTCATGACATCTTCATTTCCTTCCTTCAGGAAGAGAATGCTTAACTTGTAAAATATTGTAGACATTGAAAGGTATACTGTATGAACCAAAACTCAGAACAATAAACGGTTCAATGAATATCAGCTTTTTTCACTTGAAATATTTTTTTCTTTTGTTTTCAAAGACGTATGTATGTGTTTGGTTGGTTGTGATTGTTTTGTTGTTGGAATAGGGGTTCTCTGTGTAGTCCTTGCTGTCTCAGACTGACTATGTAGATCAGGCTGGCCTCAAATTCACAGAGATCCTTCTGCCTATGCCTCACAAGAGCTGGGATTAAAGAAATAAGCCCCCATGCCCAGCTTATTTATTATTTTTATTTATGTTTATGTGTATGTGCCTTCATAAGTTTATGCTACCATATGTATGCAGATGCCTTCAGAGGCCAGAGGGATCAAATGCCATAGAACTGGAGTTACATACAGTAGTGAACTACTTCATGTGGGTGATACAGTGTCTTCTATAAGAACAATAAGTGCTCTTAGCCATGGAGCCATCTCTGGGACCCCTTATGGCTTTATTACTATGGCATTTATATATATATGCTTTTTGTTTACTATCCTCCTTTATTCCATGCTCCCGCTCTCATGCTTTCTCCTTCTCTCTGTTCTAGTACCTCCCATTCCACTTTTACAATTAGAAAGTATCAGATTGTTACTTCAAATTCTGTATAAATGTGTGAGTTTACACATAGTATGTACAGATATAAGGACAAGTGCCCAAGGAGATTAAGGCATAGAATCCCCTGGATCTGGAGTTACAAATTGGTTTAAAAACCTGATTTGAGCACTGAGAATTGAACTCTGATCATCTAGAAGAGCAGCAAATGCTCTTTACTGATGAGACATTTATTTAATCTGCCCATTCTCTTTTTGTGTCACATGTCTTCTATAGTATTCTCTTTTACTTTCTCTTCTTATTACAACCTCTTTTCATTTTTTATACTTCCATTTAGAGTTGTATGACTGATCTATACCTTATAGTTGGTCTTTTTGATTCTTTGGGGACCTGCTGTCTAGCTCTGAAATAAATATACAGAGACTATATAGGGGGATTATGTTGTCCCATTGTAAATAATTGTCCCACCACTGGTTTAGTAAAAACGCTGATTGGCCAAAGGCAGACAGGAAGTGTGGGTGGGGCTACCAGACTAAGAAAACTCTGGGAACAGGAAGAACAGAGCAGAGATGCCAGAGAGAAGGCAGAAGATGCAGAGGACAACTATGCTGCTCTGAGAAAAGGTACCGAGTCACATGGCTGAACAGGATAAGAGTCATGGGTTAGATTAAGAGCAAGAGGTAGCAAAATATATGCCTGGGCCCCAGGTCAGTCAGTGTACCATTAATGTAAGCATCTGTGTGTGTCTATGGGACTGCTGGACTGCAGGACTGCAGGTCTTTGGATCCATACCTTGAGGCTAGGCCTGAAAATCTGGGCCATGAGGCTAAGCCCAAAAGTAACATTATATAGATTGAGTAGGTTGTATTTATATATTTAGGAATTTATATATACATGAATTTGAAAGAGAGCAAGAGAGCAAGAGAGCAAGGCTGGTTTACATGGAAGATTTTGGAGGGAGAAAAAGGAAATGAGAAAATGGTGAAATTATATTATAATTATAATCTCAAAATACAAAAATAATTTCAAATATTACCATTTGTTGCTATAAAATATTAAAAACTGAGAAGTAGACAAATGTTATGTTTGTTCATTAAGTTTATAAATATTTTAAAAACTGATAATGCCAAATGAGACTTTTTTCTATTGTGTTCATGGGATTCTGTATGAATTCATGGTGGCAATTTGTTTAGATGAGAAAATCTTCATATCAAAACATACACTCAAATTCAGAGCAGAAAAGTAAAAAGTTCTGGAAGATATTTTAAGTTATTAATAAAAGTCTACAGAAAGGAAAACCTAAAAGTAAAAAATAATAATTAGGATATAGAACATGGCAGAGCAAATAGCACAAAATAAGTAGAAAAAAGAAAATAATCAATTTGGCTCCAAAAATACACATCTAAAATAATCCAACTTGTTTTACTTCTAATACTTAGATTTAATAAACTTGATGAATATCTAATAAATATTTCAAAAATGTTCAACATTCTTAGCCTTTTAGCCAAAACAAATTAAAACTATTTTGAGATTCCATCGTTTGACAGAATAAATGGTTATGGTCCTAAAAACAAACGCTGGCTAAGATGTGGAAAAAGAAGAACACTTATACACAGTGAGTAGTACTGCCACTGATGAAGCCATTATCAGTTGGAGAAATCTGTGGGGGAAGTTTTTCAAAAAACTAAAAATAGAACCACCATATGACCCAGATATACTGCATCTAGGTATGTCACTATTTACAACAGTAAGGAAATGGGATCAACATAAACAATCATTAACTGATGAATGCATAAAGAAGTTGTTGTATATATACACAATAAAATTTTATATAGCTTTAAAGAAAATTGAATTTTCAGGAAAATAGAAGGAACTGAAAATTCTTATGGTAAATTAAATGCCTACATTCAGATTCTGAAAGACAAATGTTTTCTCCCATAGGTGAAAAATAATTGCAAAACAATCTGATGCTACTATTATTATTGCTTTTTAAATTATAAACAAAGGGATTGCCAAAATGAAAACTGCATGCCAGTTAAAATTAGGCATAACATACAGAATATTAAAACACAAAAATCTTGCTACTTTTTTCCAATACAAAACAAAAATGATTATTTTCAATTAGCCCAAAACTCAGCCAAACTCATATCTTGTTAAATACTATGAGTCATTTATTCGGGAGTCTTTCTGAAGACAACATTTTAAACAGTGGATAAATTCCTTACATCCTATTGGACTGACTTAATCTGTGTTCCCACTACAAATATGAGAATGGAAGTTTTTAATGGCTACACCAAACAAAGAAACAAAGTAATAAACAAAACACAATGAAATGAAATTCTCATTTGTAGATAGCTCCATTATACAGCTTTATAATTTTAAGACAGTATTATGGTATCTCTGTATTGTTCAATCAGTCTGGTGCCTTATGCAGACTCTGGATATGTTGTCTACGAATTAAATCATTTATTGGAAGTGAATCGTGTTTTTTCCTCATCTTTGTAAATCTCTTTCCTTATTGTTTTATAAATCTCTTTGCTACTCATTTAGTTGGGAGGAGTTGTTATGGAATATTATTTTAATACATTACATTAATTTGTGCTGTTGCATTCTTTATGTTGTATATCTTTTTAGGACTGATCATTTTGTATTAGATAACCAATTGTGTATACTTTTCCTGTGGAATACTATTTCTCCCACTCTCAGAATTTCCTTGTTGGTTGTAGTTCTTTATGTAGAGTCGGGCTTCTAGAGCTTTCCTTCTCAAATATCATATCTGTAAGTGTCCTTTTCCAGGTTTTGTTTAATCAGTCCTGTTGGTGAGACTTTATGAATACAGCTTCTAGCATTCCTAAGAGACACATTCTCCCAGAAAACTCCATGATCCTTTCTGGCTCTTACACTATTTCTGTCCCCACTTCTGCAGTGTTCTCTGAGTTGTAGGTTGGAGAGTGCTTTGTGGATATAGTGTTTGGAACTGGACTCTACAACTCTGAAACTAGTTTGTGGCTTTTTGTAATAGGATTCAATCTGTTCCAAAAGGAGTATTTTTTTTTTTAATGAATGGTGAGAACTACACTAATCTGTGTATTTAAGGGTAAATGTAAGAACATAGAAATGAGCAAAGTGGCAATAGTAGGTTCTTCTCTGAGACCCAAGAATTCACAAGTCCTAGATAGTTGGCTAGTTTTCTAGTACTAGGTATGATTTCCCTCTTGTTAAGTAGGCCTTAAGTCCAATTATAGAGATTTTGGTTACCATTATTATATATACGCCACTATTTTACCCTGAGGGTTATTGTGCCATGCTGGTCATTATTGTAGTTCATAGGCATCAGCTTGGATGCATAGTGAATTCGGTTACCATATAAGGTAGTCTTCCAGGAGGAGGCTTTCAGGTCAGATCCAGCTGTAGTCATCTGTGTCTTGTGCTTCAAGTTCACAGTGTCTTCAGCAATAAGGACTTACCTTCAACCTCTGGGTACAGCAGCAATACCCTGTAATATTTGGGGAATCCCTTAGAACACCCTGACCAACAACTCAAAAAAAGGATTCTCAAGCCTAGTGGGTTTTTTTTTTATTAGTCTGTTATATTTTTCTTAGTTCCATTCCTTTACCTGCAAATTTCATGATTTCATTTATTTCTACAGATGAATAATATTTCATAGTGTATTTGTACCAAATTTTCATAATTAATTCCTCAAGCAAAGAGTATTTGGATTGTTCCCATTGACTAGTTACTGTGAATAGAATAGTAGTGGATACTGCTGAGCAAGTATCTGTGGAATAGGATGTTCAGTCCTTTAAGTATATGCTGACATGCTGAGGAGTGATATAGCTCACTCATGTGGTAGATTTATTTTTTTACCATTTGAAAATTCTCCACACTGATTTACAGGGCAGCTGTGACAGTTTGAAATCCCACCAAGTTAATGAGGGGTCTGTTTCACCATGTCTTCACTAGCATTTCTTGTAGGTTGTTTTGTTAATCTTTGCCATTAAGACAAGGGTAAAATAAAATCTCAAACTTGTTTAAATTTACATTTCCCATATTTATAGGGATGATTAATATTTTTAAATATTTATTACTTATTTTTTATTTCTTCTTTTGTAAATTCTCTGTTCAGATCCCAAGCTCATTCTTAGAATGTGTTTTTGTTTTGATTTTGACTCTGTTTTTTTGAATTATTAATGTATTCTAGATATTAATCCTCTGCCAAATATATAACTGTCAAAAAGTTTCTTCCATTATGTGGGCTTTGTCTTTCCTAGTTGATTGTTTAGCTTCATAGAAGTTTTTATATTTTAATTAGGAACAATTTTTGTTTATGTATGTAACTTACTGATTTGTTGATTTCCAAATTCTAAGGAAATTTAAAATGATTTGGCCTTTCTGTGTGTGGGATGCAGGCTTTCTTCCATCACCTCATGAAAGGGTATTTCTATCTTCCTCATGCAATGCTGCCAGTCAGTCGACACTTGAAGTTCCAAAGTTCCCCATAGCACTCTTTGTGAAGTGTGTGAATATTTTTTGATGTCTGCATTTATTATTCTATAAATAAGTGTTTTAAAATATAAAAGAATTTAATGGTCAAATTTAATATAGATGAAGGAAGATTGAAATTGTCACATATACTAGTAAAAAAACAAAACACCATTATAGCTATATGTAGGTCAAAGGTTCAATATTTATAAAAATAATGTTATTTAAAGCATATTAGAAACTGGATGTTAGAACAATATTTAATTGCAAGTTTGTTATAAAGCACAGAGAAAATAAGATTCTAATTGATAGTTGAGGTCATAATGTAGGAAGTATAAAGTTTACATGTTTTTAAATTGAAAATAGATTTTTCGCTTCATACAATACATTCCAACTACACTTTCCCTTTCTCGTTTCCTCTCATTCCCCCACCTTCCATCTCCCCTGTATCCATCCTTCCAATTTCTCTTAACAAAAGAGCAGGCCTTAAAGAGATGACAGCAAGAGAGGACAAGAGAAAACATAAGAAGACCAGGTGGAATCCCTCATATAGAGGTATCCCAGTAGGAAGAAACGAGTCTTCAGAATAGGCAAAAGAGTCAGAGACACACCCACTCTTATTGTTAGGATTCCCACAAAACCACCAAGCTGTCAGCCATAGCACATATACAGAGAAAATATTTGAAAATGTGTGTGTGTGTGTGTGTGTGTGTGTATGTGTGTGTGTGTGTGTGTTTTCATGAAAGCATACAAATGTCTGTGCATGTGAGTGCAGTGGCAATAGAAGTAAGAGACACAATGATATTTTACCCTGGAGACAGAGGTACAGCAGTTACGACTCACTGGATATGGGTCCTTGGAACTGAACTCTGAAAGAGCAGTACACTGCTTTTAATCCCTAACCCATTTTTCTATCCCCAGTTCACACGATTCTTAACTTCTCAACAAAAACATAAAGCAATTGGGGACTCAAAGGGGGAAAGAATACTTGAAAACACCATTTGTTTGTTGATGGCATTCCAAAATGGAATCCAAGAGATACTTTCTCTTTCCAATCATGTCAACAGAAGTACCTTAAAGAGCTCACTTGAGTCTTCTGCTATTTGGGGAGCACTATAGGCTACTGTATAATTTTGGAAATGTAAAAAGAAGCAAACAGGCATGGGAGGTCACAGAATAGTAGAGTGGGTACAAGAATTTTATAGCCTGTATTTTTAGAATTTGGGGCAAGGAGCTATATTTCTAGCATGTGTCACAGACAGCAAATGAATGTCTTTCCTCTTTCCTAATTGTCTGGAGGACTGAAGATATTAGTAGGAGTTTGAGAGATAGTTCAGTGGTTTAGCATTGCTTTTCAGAGGATTCTGGTTCTGTTCCCAGTACCAACACCAAGGATCATAACTGTCTAAAATTTTAATGCTCAAAATTTTACTCCATCTTCTGGCCTCCATAGGCAAAAGGCTTGTACGTGGTGCACATCCGTCAAAGCAAACAAAGCATTCATATACATAAAATAAATAAATAAACAAACCTTTTAAATAAGAAAGTTTTCAGTAGAAAGAAACTAAAGAGAGAATCAAATATGCTCTGCCTGAAATAGAAGATGTACAGAATTAGAAGAAATATAGAAATAGTTGCAGGAGAGAAATTCCAAGAGATCGGGGTAAAGGGAGTATAGGGCAGGTTCTTCCAAATAATACACAAAAACATACATAAGAAGGGTCAAGTTTAAAATTTTGTCATGATTGAAGAAAACTTCAAGTTGGACATTAATCACCTAATGTCAGGTTAGGTGAAAGTTGGGGACTGGGGTAGGACTGGTACTGCCAATCACTCCCTGGGCTGAGCATGATGGTGAATGTCCAAGGCCCAGACCTCTCCTATCCACTGGAGAGAAGCACACTGAGTCTGGAGTCTTGCCAAAGCAGGATCTTGTTTTTATTGTATCAGGTAGGAGCTTATATACCCTGAGGTAAGGAGGAGGTAGTTTTGATTGGGGGGAGATGGGTGTATTGTATTTGAAAATATCCCCACCCCTTTGGTGGTGTCAAATTTAAAAAAAGAAGGTTATAGCTAACATAAAGAAAACCATATACAATAGGTACAATAATTATATACAATATAAACAAACAAGAAATGAGTAATGTCCAGTCCATTAACAATTGACACTTCAAAGAAAATATTTCATTAATTATCCTATTTTGATAAGTCCAAAGGATTATACATAATTCACTTTCTTTATAACTTGTATTACTAATTAAAAACTATTATTTTTATGTCTCTTAAACTTATACACTGCCAGAAGTAGACCTGTCTCACTGTCTGGAAAAGTCAAAGTTCTTAAAATATTTTAAATGCCATATTCTATGGATCTCTGAAGTGTTTGAATAAGACCTGTTCATCTAAAATGTATTTGTTTGATCTTGAAAACATATCTGACTATGTTTGAATGTAACATCTAACTACAAGCTTGCATTACTTTATATTCTAATTAGTTGGTAATAAAAACTTTCATGGACTAGTAACTTGTATTACATTGTTAGATGAGCTGAATAAGTATACCACTTTGAACAAGCATAGAGATATTTGTACAGTAACACAAATAATCTCAATATACACAATTTGTATACAATATACAAAAATCCAATCCAATGTAAAATATTGAAAGCTAGTAAATCCTTTTAAAAGAATATTCAACAATTTATCATTATATCCTGTATATCTGTATCCCCCTTTTTCTTTCTATTTTTTAAATACAAGTTGTTCTTGTTTAACTTTTTATAACCATAACTATTAACAATTTTAACCAATTAACCTAAACAATGACAATCATCCACAACCCACTGAATGACCCAAAACCACCCACCCCACCTCTTGGGAATGTGGCCACCGTGTTCTTAAATTTACATCTTGCTGTCTGGGGGGGTGACATTATTTTTAGGGGATCCTGAAAAGAAAAGTTTTGCTAATTGTCAAGTACTGAAATAAGTAGCTGTGTCATTTGTTGTCCAGTCTCTGCATAACAGGAAAGTGCATGGCTCATCTCAAGTCCTGGCTATAGTAGTCTGTGAAGCTAATTCATCTCAGTGAGCTGCCTTGAAATTGTCCAGAGCAGTTTGTAGTCCAAATTTGATCTCTGGTTGGTGTTTGTCAACCTAGTGGCTTTGTCATAGTCCATGTGAAATTATCATTGTGGGGCCCCATCATCCTTTTGGATACTTCAAGTTCACAATTAGGCCTTGTCATGGATCACTGCAGAAAACTGATAAGATACTAAAACCCAACACATGTACAAGAAGCTAAATATATAAATATTTACTCAACATAGGATTTGTAACAATAGAATAGTCCCTTATTTTTTTGCTATTCTTCTGTCCCATATCAGGTGACTCTTCTGATATGATACAGAGATTTTGTATTTTCCTTTAACAAATATGCTTGAGTTTAGAGAAGGAGAGAGCCACAGTCAAACTCTAAAGCCAGCTTTAAATTATAATTAAACTGGGACTTCAACTTACAAAAGAAATTGTACAGGTTAAGCAATGAGATTTTACCCTATGAAGTATACTGGTACCAATAGTTACCATGTTCTTTTGCTTGTAAGATTTTCTGGATAGCCTCTCTTTTGCTTTAGACATCTAGATGCTCAAGGTCTTTTCACTTCTTGAAGATGGGTACTCCCAGTTTTCTGTAAAGACAAAAAAAGAAACCTGCCCCCACCCTTTGTTTTTTCCTACAGCTTAAATAATTGTAATATGGGTGGATGAGCTATCGATTCCTGGTTTCATGAAGTTTCTCTGGTTCAACTTGAGTCTTTATTTATTTTGATGGTATCCATAACTTTTCTTCACCTGTGCAAACAAAAGCAAAACCCCTTCCCCAACGTAGCACATACCCTGGCTTCCATTCAGAGGTTAGTACATCTTTGAAGTAAACAGGCTGATTTAGTTCAGCTTTTTTTCTATAGTCCAATGCCTTTCAGCAGCTGTTGTTCCTTTGTCATTAGCATTGAGAAAATTCAAAGTTAACAAAGCACTATGTACTCTATCTCTGGAGGTCTTTGTTATTCCTTTCTATTTATTTAACATATCCTTTAGAGTTCTATTTGATCTCTCTATGACTACTTGTCCTGTAGGATTGTGTGGTATTCAGAATTCCTGTAATATGCTTTATATTATAATAAGCAAAAGTTATTTCATTTTAGTAGAGACATATGCCAGAGCATTGTCAGTCTTTATTTGTGCAGGTATTCCCATGATGGCCATAACTTCTAGCAAATGTGTGATTACAGAATCAGCCTTTTCTGAACTCAAAGCACTTGCCCATTGAAATCCTGAAAACAAAAATGTATCTATTGTATGATGGACATATCTTAATTTCCCAAATTCTGTAAAATGAAATACATCCATCTGCCAGATATCATTTTTATGTATAGCTTTAGGATTACTTCCTGCTCGCAATGGAGTTTGGTATAGAAAGAACAGGTGGGACACCTTTTTACAATTTCTTTGACTTGTTACCAAGTGATAGAGATATATTTTTTAATCCTTTACTATTGATGTGATGCTTTTTATGAAATTCTGAGGCTTCTAGTACATTTCCTATTAATAATTTATCAATTTCATCATTACCTTGTGCTAAAGGACTTGGCAGACCCGTAAGGGATCGAATGTGTGTTATATAGAAGGGATGATTTCTAGTCCTGATTATTTCTTGTAACTGAATAAATAATGAAATTAATTCTGACTCATCATTAATAAAATCAGCCATTTCAATATGTAGAATAACTCTTTCTGCATACTGAGAGTCAGTGACTATGTTAAAAGGTTCGGTAAAGTCCATTAATACCATCACAATAGCATATAATTCTGACTTTTGAACAGAATTATAAGGGTGATGAGCCACTTTACTTATATGTTCTGATTTGTAATCTGCCTTTCCTGATTTGTTTGCATCGGTATAAAATGTAGGGGCTCCAGAAATTTCTTTATCTCATACAATACAAGGAAGAATCCTATTAGTTTTCTTTAGAAATTCAATTCTTTTGCTTTGAGGATACTTGTTGTTAATATTTCCCCCCAAATTACTGCAGGCTCTTTGCCAAGGTTCACTTTCTACCCATAATTGGTCAATTTCTTCATTAGTTAAAGGTACAATAATTTCTGCTGGGTCCATTCCTGTCAATTGAAGAAGTCTTAGTTTTCCTTTAAAGATAAGTTCAGAAATCTTTTCCACATATGTCTTTAATTTCTTACTCAGTTTATGTAGAAGAAATATCCATTCCAATATAGCATTTTCCCCTTACATTAAAATTCTTGTAAGAGAAGCCTTAGAGGGCAATAAAACTAGACTGCAATTAAGGTCTGGATCCACATGATCCACATGTGCATCCTGTAATTTCTTTTCCATCAAAGCCAATTCTTTCTCAGCTTTAGGTGACAATTCTCTTGAACCATTTAAGTCCTTGTCACCATTTAAGGTTTTGAACAAATTATCCAGCACATCATTTTTAACTCCAGTAGTGTGTCGTAAATTGGCAATGTCTCCTCGTAGTCTTTGAAAATCATTAAATGTCTTCAGTCTGTCTCTCCGGATTTGTACCTTTTGGGGTCTAATTTTTTGTTGGCCTATTTTGTAGCCTAAGCAATTAATGAGATCTCATCTTTGTAATTTTTTTCTGGGGCAATATGTAGCCCCCAAGCAGGCAAAATTCTTTTTACTTCTTCAATTTTTTTTCTAAGGTATTGATATTTGAATCAGCCAACAAGGTGTTGTCCATGTAATCATAAATTATAGATTATGGGAATTTGTTATGTATTTGTTCTATTGGCTTTTGTACAAAATTTGTTCTATTGGCACAGAGTGGGCCTATTCAGCATTCCTTGAGGGAGGATCCTCTGGTATCTCTTTACAGGCTGAGAATTATTATAAGTGGGCACTGTAAAGGCAAATTTTTCTTTGTCTTGTTTTTATAAAGGTATTGTAAAGAAACAGTCTTTTAAATCAATAACTGTAATAGGCCATTCTTTAGGTAACAGAGAAGGCAAAGAAATCCCAGACTGTAGAGAGCCCATTGGCTGGATCACCTTGTTTATCGCCATTAGGTCTGTTACCATTCTCCACTTTCCAGATTTCTTTTTAATAACAAATACAGGAGAATTCCAAGGGCTGGCTGATTCTTATATGCGCTGAGCATTTATCTGCTCCTGTACCAGCTGCTCTAAGGTCTGCAATTTCTCTTTTGTTAGATAGAGGCCATTGATGAACCCATATAGGCTTCTCTGTTAGACATTTTAGAGGTAGTGGTGTGGGTGTTTTTGAGAGATCAGCAGCTGTTTTGACTTGTTTCTTTATATCCTGAATGGTCTGTGACTGTTTCTCATAATACCTTCTAATATTTTTTTCAGAACCATGTGCTAGTTTATGGCTTATTTTTGTGTTTGGAGGAATATTAATCTGTGTGTTCCACCATTGTTGTAAATCTCTTCCCTATAAATTAATAGAAATGTCAGCCACATTTGGCTTCAATGTCCTTCTGGTCCTATACACTCAAGCCATCTTGCACTCTGTTTTACCTGGGATATTGGCCCAATACCCCCAAACTGAACATTTACCTCCTGAAGGGGACAACTTGGATGCCATGATTCTGGTGAAATTTTTGATATATCCACCCCTGTGTTCAATAAGCCTTCAATAATGACATCATTTATTTGTACTTTTAATTTTGGCCTTTGTTCATTGGTAGATGCTTGCCAAGATATTTGCTGTATAATTTTTCCTGAATTTTTTTTTCTTTTTCTATAGATTTTCTACCATTCAATGTAGCATGCCTTTTTAAAACATGTGTTTTTTTATTGTTCTGGGAAGGTATTTCCTCCACAATGACAGGGTAAGATTGGATTGGATTTGATATGGGGGCTTTTGAAAGGCCCCTTGGGGCATTTCCCAAGGGCAGAAAATTACCTGATGGGGGTCTTTTAAAAGCCCCCTTGGGGCATTTCCCAAGGGCAGAAAATTACCTTATTTGTCCCTTGTTGATTTGCACTCATTAGTCTAATGTCTTCCTTTTCTACATCTTCTGCATACTCCAGGAGAGAGGGCATTCTCTTGGGATTATTCCTAATGAAAGCACTGTTTCTGGGAACACCTTGTTTACAATCTCTTTTTATGTGACCTTGCCTTCCACAATTGTAACATTAACATTTTTACTTTTTCTTATACCTCTAGAAATAAGCTCTCCTACCCAGTTATTATCACTGTCATAAGACTTGAGATTAATTGTCACATTAATCCAATCCTCCAAAGGTGCTGACCTTGCTTTTAATGGCCTAAGTATTTTTCTGCATTGTGTATTAGCACTCTCAACTGCCAGTGATTCAATTATTACTTGCCTGGCTTCTGAGTCTGGTACCATTTTGTTTACTGCTGCAGTTAATCTGTGATAAATGTCTGTAAACGTTTCTTTGGGGCTTTGAATTACTTTCGTGAATGATTCAGTTTTCTTTCCTATTTCTTCAATCTGGTCCCAGGCATTTAAAGCTGCCATGTAACATAAATCCAGATTATGTTCATTGTGTAAAGACTGCCTTTCAATATCAGCATAATATCCCTCCCCAAGAAGTTGGTCTCCGGAGACTTCTATGCCTCTTTCTCTGCTTCTTTGTTCTATTGTTTTAGCCTCCTCCCTCCACCATGATTTCTATTGTATAAGTGGCTCTGCTTCTAACACAGCTATAACCATATCTAACCAATCATTAGGGGTGACCCAGTATCAGCATGACCTTCTGTTCAACATTTGTTTTACAAATGTGGAATATATCCCATATGTTACAATTGCTTCTTTTACCCTCTGTAATTCTAACGTTTGTACTGGAGCCCAGCTAGTTTCTGTATTATCTTTATCATTTTTTATTTTTTTTAATGTTACTGGGTATATTAATGTTGCCTGTTTTGTCTAATTTTAGATGACCTTGCTGAAACTGGTTCTTCATATTCCTCTGTTTGAATTTGAACATCTTTGTGTTCTCTCTCCACAGGCTTTTTAAAGGCCTTTTTCTTTGCATTTATACTAATTGACTTTTTAAGTGATAAAATAGAAATCAAACAAAAATATTCATAATAAACAGTATGATATTCATTATGATAGTCCCATCTACTTTATTTATGTTTTCCTTCACTGGTTATAATACCAAATCATCTATTGAAAGATCACAGAAGGACCAAGCACCCTCCATTGGTTTAAACAAATTCCCTCTTTTTTTAAAAAAAAAATGATTTACTCACCGATTATTGTCTGTTGATGATTCAATTGATTGTGAAGGGGGGCAGCTACCTAGTGTGATAGCAACCCAAGGAGGGGTCCAAAAAGAAAAAAAGAAACAACCCACAAGGAGAAAGAGGCCACTGTCTGAAAAACTTACCCAGATGAGAGTGAAATGTAAACACACGTGGCCGGTCTGCCTAAGGCTGGAGACTAACTCAGAACTGAAAGCTTAGCCAGTTGGTAGTTACTCCTCCAGCCATGTGTTGCTCTGGCTGTCAAGCACAGTTTTTTGGGTAGGGAGGGGAGTAATTCGTTCCCCAAAGTTGGATGCCAAGTGTTGGTTGAATAAAGGAAATTCAGGGCCAAATCTCTTGGAAAAGCAGAGATAATAGAAAGAATAAACACTACAGTCAAATCTCACCTAGCTGTCTTCCAGCTTTCTCAGCCTTGCTTGTCCTGGCTTCTTCTACTTGCTCTGTCTTTCTATGCCTGCCTTAAATACTTTCTTAGCTCAGTTAAGGTGTGGCACCACCCCTGCCTGCCTGGGAGCCTGGAACTCCTTCTGTAAACTAAGATGACCTCGAACTCAGATTGGATTAAAGGCATAGGTCACCATTCCCCAGATATTCCCTGTGCTGGGATTAAAAATGTGAGTTACCACTGTCTGATCCTCCTAGACTGACTGTGTGTAGATTCCTCTGATATCTCTGTATTTTCTTATTGTAATGAAAATATCCCCACGTGGGTGAGAGTTTGGGGCCAATAAGATTATGTCACCACAGTGATGATGAAACAGAGGCAACTTTTGGGTCAGGCTTTGTTGGGTCATACATGCAGAAGTTATGGCCAAAGATAGGTCACCAAACTTGAGCCAGGATCGGGAAGTTACACCAGACCTCAGGATCATTGTTCTTCTAATGACCTAAGAATTCTTCTGCTCCCCTTACTCCTTCCTTCTTAATATCTGCAAGCACATGGCTATTTGCAAAGGTAGAAAGCAAGATATGAAAGGAAGAATAGAAGAACAGGGGAGTGTTACATTGTTTTTTCTTTGGTCTGGAGCAGCCAGAGGCCCAGACCCACAGACCTGCAGCCCCAGACCCCTTAGCCACCTGCTGCTGTTCAGGCCCCGAAAATGACTCAGACACTTATATTAACTTCATGCTGTTTGGCCTATGGCTCAGGCACATTGCTAGCTTGTTCTTACATCTTAACTCAACCCATTTTTATTAATCTTTTTTGCCACATGGCCCGTGGCTTACCTGTGTTCCTTACATGTTGTTCCTTTAGGCTTCTGGCTCAGTCTGTCTCTGACTCTGCCCTGCTCCTCTTACCTATTCTGATTCCTCCTCCTAATTTTTCTATGGTGCCTCTCATGAGCCAAAACAGCTCCTTTATTTAAAGATTGCTATTCATAGCATACAGACATTCCCACATCACTTCCCCCTTTCTGTCTAATAAAAAAAGGAAGGCTTCAATTTTAACAAAGCTAAATTACATATAACAAAACAGCTATCAAGCAAGAATTATAGTTATAACATATAGCCTATTTGTATTTAGCAAACTTAAAGAAAATACTCTTATCATCTACCTTATCTTTATGAATCTAAAGTTTCATATCCAATATATTTTTTAAATGACTAAGAAAAACTGCACCTATAACTATCTGATCTTCAACTACATCAAAGACCACAGAAGGATACATTTGCCCAAGTAAACTGGAAGTGTAAGCAACTTCCAAAATCTAGAAATGACAGAGATGACACCTATTTGCCTGGACAGTCACCCAAAGTTCCTTTATAAAGTTGGGGCACCCATCTTCAGCCTACAGGCCTAGAGTCTCTTTTTATTTTAGTGAAGCAGGAAATCTGCTCTGCTCATTCTGGTATAGTTCATCAGTCATTTTTTCTCGAGTCTTGAAGAATGTCTGACAGTTTTCTCTGCAAAACAGGAACCTGAATGACCATCTCGGCTTGTTCTGCCAAAGTTCAGAGGTCACCTTCCTATGGAATTTGTATGTCCACGTTTAACAGCATATTGTCAAGCAGTCAGTATAAGAACAGGTTCATGTCCAGTGGCTAACTGATGCCACAAAGAAGCTAATCTCTATATGGAGTTTCTTCGATGCCCATTTTTCTCTTGAAGTAAATTAGTGTTGCCAGGAGAAGATCTGTCTCACTGTCCAGAAAAGTTCTTAAAACATTTAAATGTCATATTCTGTAGGTCTTAGAAGTATTTGACTAATTGAATTATCTCTGTATACCTAAAAATCTAACTAACATGTATTTTTTAATTATACATTACAAATTTAAATCAGTTACATAAACATCATATCAACAAGAGTAACAAAAGTAGAAACAAGTAAACAAGAGTAGAAAAATATATTTAGCATAACAAAATTGACCTTAAATTTGTATCAATAAACTAAAGTCCATACCAATGCAAAACATTTTGAGATTTACAGCTGATTTCCTGATCTAAGTAAATTTAATAATCTAAGTTTTTAAAAATTAGATGTGGTGGGATTCAGGTGTCAGCTGATAAGGTCCAAAGACGCTTATCCAGGGTCCTGAGCTCCTGGAGGGGGTGTGGCCAACCCCATTGATAAGGGGCTGATAGGACACACGGGGAGACCTCTTCCTGGTTCCTGGTTGTTGGAGAGACCGGTTTGGAATCCATGGTCTGTCCATTGCTTGTCCATCGCTCGGATACTCCAATCCCTGTTCAGGTGCCACTATAAGCTGTTACTAGTATCGTGAGTGTTGATTTATATTCTAATAAATATTAATCTTGGACTGGTGCCTTGTAAGTAAAACTCTGCCTACAGGGGAGTCCACATTTAAGAGTACTTGCTGCTACTTTGGGGAACTGGAGTTTGGTTCTTAGAACCCACATCCATGCTTTACAACTTCCTATAACTCCCATCTTCAGGGGATCTGACAGTCTTCTGTCTCTCTCTCTTTATTAAAAATCAAGAGTAGAAGTCCAAAGTGTGGTGGAATGGGCATGATTAGAATTGTTTGATGTCCCATTGCAATTAGATTTATGAACTATTATGATGCTGACAAAAAATAACTATTGAATTTTATAGGTCCTAAATCAATAATCAGTGTACTTCTGCACTACAAAGATGGTAAATAGAAGCAAGGAATTGAGAGAAATGAATTGAGAAAAACAATATTTATTTTAACTATCCTTTAATTGAACTATGACTTCTATCTTTCAATTATTAGTGTAGGTGATATAACACACCAGAGAATATCATAGCAGATCTAAGTACATCTGATCTTGTTTTATATCTCAGAGCTTCTAATTTGGAAGTTTTCTTTTCTTTTTCCTACTCATAAAGGAGATTCACTGTGTCTAGACTATACGCATGTGGTTTGAACTGAGCATCTACTAGTTTTCTGTCTATTTGGAACTTTGATACATGATAGATAGTGAGTGTTATTGTGGCCAGCCTTCATAAACAACTCTAAACTCAGAATCTCTAATGATTTCACTGGGAAAACTCATTACTTACAGGTTGATGCATTTTGTTGCCAGGAAAAGAGCTCGTTCTATGTTACTCTGCATGGGCAGGAGAGTAAAACACAATGCATGCACATGAACTCTTCTGTGTTCTGCCTTTCTTTCCCTGATATGAGCCTGCCACATGTTCTCATATCTCTGCAATAAATCTTAGATCTGAGTATGAACACATGTGGAGTGCTGAAAGCTTCCTTATAAAACATTTTCAAGTGAAGGTAATCACAACACAATGATATCAGCAATGGGGTTCAGAGAACGACCTTGGAATAAAGCTCCAGTGTCATTTGAGGACTGCTAAAGGAGGAGAGCATGCTAAAATGGGATGTGAGAAGTAGTATGAAACAGCAGCAGAACTATTGACTGTCGCCATAGATACAATTTCCTCATGAAATTAGAAAAAAAAAATAGATCCACATCCTGGAGAATTGACAGTCTAGATCTGTCAAATGATTTAGTACATAAAGTGTTAACATCCCCTAAAGTAAGGAGAAGAGGAAAAGAGTACAATTTGGATGATGATTTTTTTCTTTTTGCATTTGTCTTTCTCAATGCAAAGAAATAAAGGTTATACAAACCTACTCTAAGCACTTATTCAGCCTGTCTGCTGCTAGGGTTCCATTGAAACTTGGATTTATCACTGTGACTGAACCCTGTAAATGGCAAATGGACCATTTGTGACTTGAGTCAGCTTATAATTATTCAAGAAACTGAATTTTCACTGACAGCTTTATATTTCTGAGTATTGCATCTGAATGATTGATATAAAATTAGATACTTGTATAATTTCCTATAAGTTACAGGGGCCATTTCAATTAGAGAAAGCTGCAAAAAATCAGAAAAATATGATTAACAATAAGAGTGAAGCATACTGTTTATTATTTCATCATGATGGTATTATCCTTTATTATCCAGTATACAACAACATTAAGTGGAGCCTAATTATACCTTAGAAGAGCACAGAGGGAAGTCTACTGGAAAACCTCACACTTGATGATTTTGTGTGGAAGTCTTTGAACTTATGAAGTTCATATGATTTACAAAAATAAATCTAAGTATTTCATCAACTTTAGCAATATTTAAAAAGGATTAAGGCAAAAATAAATAACTTCTAACAGCTACCATCTACTCATTGTTCATATATGTTCTGCTTTTAAAACATCTACTTAATTTTATTGATGTGCTGGTTCACTTAGCATTTTCAAAGCTTATGAATGGAGTGCAAATGGAAGATTCTTCCTTCCTTGATCTCATTTAAATTTTGGAGGTGGATCTTATTCTGTAACCTAAGCTGACCTGGAAGTCACTATGTTGTCTAGATTTGACTCAAATTTGCCATTTCCCTCAGCCTTCTAAGTACAAATCACCATTCTCAGGACAGATTCTACCTTCTTATTATACCAAATAATATTTTAGCATGTGCCTCCACACTATATCCATTCATCATTAGACACACTTTCCATTCTCTGCGTTATAGGTAGCCAGGCTTTATGTTTACACTTGGTATTTTCTGTATTGGAGGTGCTCAAAACCTGAAACCAACATTCAGGTACATTATTAAACTTTTAGAAGTACAATTCCAAGGGGTTGTCCTGTGACTTTTTTTTTGTAGCAATATGCTTTTGTGAAACCAGATGTATAATACTCATAGGCCAAGAGTTTTCTGCCCTGATATGCACATTTTATATGAATCAAGTTAGGCAATATAGACTGATGGGGGGTAGATAGTGCTTAGGATTGGCTACCAAATAGTCTTTTCCTATAATGTCTAGTGCTTGCTGGTGCTGAAGAAATGCCCCTAGTTTTTCTGGAGCACTGAATTTACATATCCTGTTTCCTGGCCTGAAACCTGATATCATCTGTCATGGGTTAGTTTACTTTCACAGCAGAACTGTGTTAAACCAAAGGCAGGTACAAGCTCCATGGAAAGAATTTGATCTCCTAACTATTGTCACCAGTTAAGATGTTGCTTACATCATATAAACAAAATATTATAGATGCTAGAATTCATGGTGGATTCTGAATATTTCAGAAATATTCCAACTGCTTCCCTAACTTGTAATTCCTGCTAAAAGCTGCAGTTTGAGGCAGGATATAAGACAACTTGGCTCATAAGATGTGCCATGTTCCAGTTGCACTAAAATATTATTTGATGAAAATTTTTTTTATCTCTTTCATGCAGTCCTTTCAAATTAAAAGACAGAGTGAAGAAAGCCTAAAACAGATAGGAAAAACCATAGTTAGGAGTATTGAATAGGACACTGATTTTATTAAAAGAAAAAAAACGATGTCTCAGAGGTAGGTATTGAGAATGAGTAGGATATTAATGACTTTTAAACTACTTTTGACACCTTTTTCCTTTTCCAGAAGAAATTTACCATCGTGCTTTTGCAAGCTGTAATTCATATGAACTCTTGGGGAATGTGCATTTTTGTGTGTGTGGTCCCTCATTATCATGTCATTCCCTCAGCCTTGGAAGGTGCTTAGGTCAGCTTCACCTTACTGGGCACAGATGAGAGGGACCCGGTGAAAAAGAAAGATTTAGAAGGAAACAAGGATTGAAGCTATTGGGCATCTTAGAACTTTAAATTTCAGTTCATGGAGTTTACTTCAACTGCTAAGTCTGGGCCTCCTAACTAGCTTGGCACCAGTGGTACAGGTTGTTCTCATACTGAAAGGGGGGGCGCTTTCCAGATGGTGCACAACAGCCCCCACCACATGATAAATATCAACAGAGCATTGTAAAAACCCCAAGGTGTTGACAGAGTTTTTGTTCATTGTGATAAGATCTAACTAAGTATCTGTTCCGGAAAAGCTTTGACTGCCAGATTATGTGGTTACCACCTGTTGTTACCCACACAGTTTCAGGTAAGCACATTCCTGACCCCCTACTTCCTGCCCTATAAAAGCTTTGCTCATTTGTAAATCGGGGCCCATTGTTTCTAATACAATGGGTCCCATTAGTGAAATAAAGTTTTTTTTTTCTTTTTAAGACTGAGACCTAAGACTGCCTTGATTTGTCTCCAACCTTAACAATACTACTGTGTAGTCCCATTGCTTAAAGACATCTTGACAATGGGTCAAAGGGGGAGGATACACAAAAAAGAGTCAACACAAGTTACCTGACTGCTGTTCAGGAGGGCCTGCTTCAAAGGTAGGCTCTTAGCTGACAGCAGAGAACACTGATTTAAGCATTTTCACTCTTTTCCAACTCATAAGGATGAATCAGTATCTAAATAATCTTTGTAGAGTTATTCACACTGACCACTTTCTTCTTCCATATGTTTGGAATTTTGCTATATTCTAGGAAGAGCAGGCCTATATAACTAACCACAAATAAAAAAAAATAAGAATAAATCCCTTTCTGAATCTTTAAGGGTTTCTAGAGAAAGAAATGTTGAAATGTTGCATATATGCTTATGAGTTTTTGTTGCTGTGGGAAAAATATACCCTATGACACTTCCTTATAGGTAGAGCAAGAGGAAGCCTTCTCGTGAATTCTTCCACATTCTGCCTTTGTCTCTTTCCTCTTATGACCAAGCTATATATCCTTACTATTACCATTTTAATAATTCTTAGCGCTGAATATAACTATGTGCTGGGCTACATATTTTCTTATTACATTAGAACTGTAAATATGTTGAAATTACAATTACACTGATCATTGCTTTTAAATTAAGTCAGATAATACACATGCTACCAATTTCTTACCTAACATCTTGATAATAAACTTGTTTTATACCACATGTAAAATAATTACATATTTAAATGTTAATATGGTTCATGGAGATGATTAATTTCTTTTGAAATCCTAAGTATTTCATTTTCTACATTGCTTTGAATGTCTGACCCTTACAAGTTGCTAATAATTCACCAGACTGCCAGTGAGATCTTCACATAAGGATGTTTAAGTCTTCCTTTGAGATGGATACAATGGCATACACCTATAATTTCACTTCCTGAGAAGGTAAGCAGGAATAATTCCATGAGCTGAATACCAACCTGGGCTACATATTAAATTCAGGCCAGGTTTTACTAGAGTAAGACCCAGTCTCAGTCTCAATTTTTATAAAATACCCCTTGAAATTAATTATTACATTGGACTAGATAAACTGATTAATAAAAGACAATGTATTTCTTCTAAGGGAACAGATTATACAGCCTTGAATTTTAACTTGCAACAAGGAAAACATTACTATAGATTATATTTAAAGGTACTACAAGAGGCAACTTTATAATTATATGTCAGGATTGTGCAATTTCACAGTTGCCTAAAAAGTGTACCTAAAAGGTGATATAATTAGGGTTTTATGGCCATGTTGAACTTTCTCAAATGACGATGCCCTCCCTGACAGAATGTTGATTTATTATGAAACTTTAGGTCAGATCTATAATTGTATACAGAAAGATTCCAAATTCAAACTATGAAAATAGATTTTTTTTTCATTTTCAGAACACCAATTGCCTTTTGGGTTTCATGTAGGAACAAAAAACAATCCTTTATACAGTTAATGGAGGTAGAAACAAATCTAGACAAAGTAACTGTTCATTGACACTGGCATATTATTAAATCTCATGAAATTACTTAAAAACACATTCTGCTGTTATCTAGATTTTAAAATAATTGAAGATATAAACACTAAGAAAACTCTCTCCAGTCAATTTAATGGTTAATACCTTAAATTTTATTAAAACTTACTATTATAAATTTTATTTGGCAGGAACAGTGGAAAGAGAAGTTACATTCGTTAAATTAGCTTGTTAGCATAGTACCATGATCTTAAAGATATATGGAGGTATGTTATTTGTTAGCAAATGCTTCCATTTAAAAGGAATTTGTACGAAGCAGAGGGGTTTTTGCATTGTCTGTAACTAAAGTATTTTTCAATTGAATACAAATATACTATGCATGTAAAAATACAAGAAAGTTTGCTTTCACAGTATTTAGCAGTCTTCTGCTGCCTACAGCTAACATTTTCTCCTTCTACAATAGAATGCACTTGAGTAGCCCACATGCCTTCACAACTTTGCACAGAGCATTTCCAGCATCATATCATCCATGCTGACTGCACCAATGATGGGTCTGAAAAACAATTCAGTGATGACATCACTATTGATGAATCTCAGCAAGAAAAGGGCACTGTTCAGTTCAGTAGATCTGATCTGGTACTCTCTCTGCATCATCCTGATGTGCTCAGTGAGGATCTGCTGGGTTCTCCATTGAAGGCTCTGGATGTATTTCACGCACTGCAGGCCAGGCAGGTCTGGAAGTAGAAACATCTCTTTATTTTAAAGAGCTCACCACAGAGATCTATCTTTACGTTTTTTAAACTACATTAATGTTTTTTTTTAAAATCCCTTCCCAATTAAAAAGTGCTCAAGCATTTCTTAGTTAAAAGGGTTTTCTGGGGCAAGAATAATATGCTAAAAACAGTCCTACGTTTTCAGAAGCAACACTTCAAGGAATGAAAGAACATAAACTCATTTCTATTGAATAGTCAGTAGGTTTGTGCACACACATTTAGAAAACACAGGTGATGAGCCAAGAAAAGTACACTTAGAATATAATTAAATGCATCACGGCTCCAGTTCATATTCTGTGAAAAGATAGACATTGACATTATTTCAAGAGAAACATACCTATGAGAAATACACCAGTTGATAATAAGTTTACCAGTTTGCAAATATTTTGCCATTCTTTCCCACAATTATACTGACTGTCCAGTCATTAGACTGCAAATTTCACAGCTATAAACTGTAACTCATGTGTTTTGTATTGGACTTCAAGCTGATATTACTCTAGAGGCTTATAATAAATTAAAATGCTGAGGATTAATATTTTACTCACTAACCATGATTTCCAAATTGGAAAAAAGTTCTAAAATACGATTATAATAAATATTTCAAAGGCTTCTTTTGGAGAAAAGTACTGGCAAAAAAGTTTTTTAAAAAGCATCCTCTTAGTGACACTAAAAGATTAACAGATAAATATAAAAACGTCAGAGTATGGTGACTGAAAAGCAACTTTGAAACCTATTTAGTTTAAATGATAATATAATTTTGCTGCCTTTTCCTACAAAATTCAATAGATTATTTAAAATAATCTTAATAGTAAAAGCATTCCAATTATAGGCAAATATCAAATTATAAAAAGTAACACAATAAGGAAACACGTTTTATCTAGATTATTATTCTGATTACAACAGTCCACGTATTAACATCCTCCATTCTGTTTCTGTCCTGATCCCTAAGCCTTCATCTCTCTTTGATTGTGTGTATATCCCACTGAGAAAGTTTCTCGAGACCTACACAGATGTGAATTTTGCCAAAGCTGATTCTGTGAAGGCACCCATTACATTTCACACACAGCCCCGGCCCTCTCCTTAAAGTAACCCCCCTTTTTCCTTTGCATTATATTTTTTGGGCTCAAACTCAGATGTTTCCTTATGGCATTCTCATTCATACTGTTTCTTTTAGTCCTCCTTTACAACTCCTCACATCTGCCCTCCCACTTGTACCCTTCTACCTCCACAAAACTTTGCTTGAATGTGAAGATAGAAAAAGGGCAAATCAAGTCTACAGTTTACAATTCCTTATCTTTTGCTTATCTCTGTATGTTAGAACCCATTTATATGTATGTGTATGTATATATGCACGTATGTGTGTATATATACATGATTTTAAACTTTGTGTATCTTTGTTATACATGAAGTTTTAAACAATGACAAGGGGATGCAGAAAGGTAATAAGGAAAGAGAGGTAACAGTTTTACAGATGTTACATTGTGTGCAAATGCGGGTGCATTACTATTTAAAAACACACAATTTGGTGAGATGAGATAATGAAGATTCAAAAAATAGAGGAAGAATGAGACGGAGAAGAGAGGAAGAGGGAGAGGAGGGAAGGAGAGAGAGAGAGAGAGAGAGAGAGAGAGAGAGAGAGAGAGAGAGCGCGCTTGCGCGTGCGCTGCGTGGTAAAGGATGTGAAACCGGGTCAAGGAAAGTGGGAAACTACTGGAAATACCAACTTCTGAAAGCTGAGACCTTGGTCTCCACTTTGAATCTCAATAGAGCAGGATTAACAATTGGCTGAAAGAATGAGAAAACTTCCTCTGGTGTGCTGGAGAATCACTAGAACCACTTGTGTTTTGCAGGCTTGCAGAATCTAGGGGGAGGAGCTTGGGAAGACTTTTCATCCCGTACCCAACATGTAAACTCTTCTTAAAGGCAAACTTAGAAAACAGGACCGTAAGAAGAGCTTTGGGAAATCAGTAAAAACCTTTTTTTAAAGTTATGCTACTGGACTTCGGAGACAGCTAAAGAGGGAAGAGAAAGCCAAGTCCCACAAAGGCAGAAACTTCTGTAGCATAAGATAATAAAAGTGGAGCGCCAAGTAAATAGCTTACTCCTCACCCACCCCATCCACCCAGTACCGAGTTTCTGGCAGAAGCTCACCATCCTGGCAGAGTATTCGGGATGTGTTCATCAGCTTTTCAGATTCTGTCACGAGGCTTCACGTGGACTCCAACACCCCTTACAGCCACTGAAAACTCATAAGTGCTTGTATATAAGGGTGATGCTTTTCTGACCTGGTGAAACAGTGCACAAGGCTATCTGTCATGCTTACCTGGGTTAAAGAGTATGGTCCCCTTCAGATAGGCATACTCCTTGGTATCGATGTTCAGACTCCAGCATTTGATAAAGAAGCTCTTTATGGCTTGGACCGCGGCGGCTGAGGGCAGGTGCCTAGATTCTGGGGACAACACCATTTGTTGCTGCTCTGTGGCCAGGTGATCTGCAGGCTCCGTGCCGTCGGTCTCCTGCCGCCTGGTGGTAAGCATCTTCTGCAGCACTCTGGGCTCGGAGATCTCCATCATCTCGAAGTGCAGGTGATCTTGGGCCAGCTCAAGCATGAGTAGGGGCGCCCAACAGCTCCGCACCAGCACCAGCTGCTGATCCAGGGGCAAGATCTGGAAGCATGGCAAATACTTGACAAAGCGCAGTGTCTTCAACAGGCCAGCGGACGCTGCCTCACACACCACCTGTGGATTCTTGAGTGCCAACGGACGCTGCACACCATAGGAGGCATCCCACCAGGGGGCCCTAGGCTGCTCTTCAGGAGCCGCGGGCCTTTGATCCGCGCTCCCGGGCGTGCCAGGGGCAATGCTGCTCTGCTGGGGCTGCTCTTCACTGCACACGTAGCTGCGGTACAGAAATGCCATGGCCTGTGCACTCTGCAGCCCTTCTGGACCACCCACACTCTGCGTACAGTAGGACAGCTGCCACCATTCGCCTCCGCGACGTGCCTCGGGCGCTTCTAGAGCCACGTGCGTCTGCTTGGCGCTAGTGAGCAAGCTGTACAAGATGCTGCCTTGCCTGGGGTGCTCTTCTCCGCAGAAGCAACAGCGGTATAGGAGAGATGGGGACCGGCCCGGCTGCGGCCCCTCTCTGCCCACCAGGGGTTCGGCGCTCCCGCAGGCGCAGCCCCAGCACGGACCTCCGAACCGCGCTCTGGGCGCCTCGGTCACTGTGCTTGACTGCTTGGCGCTGGTGAGCATAGAATAGAGGATGCTGCCCTGGCGTGGGTGATTTTCACCGCAAAAGCAGCAGCGATACAAGAGGGACATGCCTTGCCCGCCCGGCAGTCCCTCCCCACCCACGACGGGCTGAGCGCCACAGGCGCAACCCCAGCACTGAGCCCCCAAGCGCACCTTGGGCTCTTCTTGAGCTGCATGCTTCTGCTTTGCGCTCATCAGTAGATTGTAGAGGATGCTGCCCTGCCATGGGTGGTCCTCACCCGCCATGGCCAGAGGCTCCTGCAGCCCGTTCTGCCCAGTGGCCGCCGACTGGGACTTATTTATACTGAGCGCACACGCAAGCGCGTCCGCCTCCTCCTCCTGGACAAGGGCACAGAGGGGGAAGCGCCTTGAGCTTGAATATGTGTGCTCATGACCTGGGAAGTTCAAAAGGGCAAACAGTCCTTAGACGCTGGAAATCCAAGGGGAACTTCTCAAAGCTGGAGCTTGTGGATTTTTCCTTCCCATCTTCACTCTACCCCTCTTTCCTCTACCTGGGGAAAAAAAGAGCCATGAACCTGGGGCAGCAAGTTAGGGCTGTGTTCCAGCTCTTGCCATTGGACTCCAACATCTAATGTATTCCCTTTATTGGAGGAATAAGTGCTTAAACGGGAAAATAGTCCATTTTATGGTATCTTTATAAATATAGAACAACCACATTTGGTATAACTTGCATTTTGTATAATGTTTGGGGAGTGAGCTCTCATTTTCTAAGACCTTGAAAAGTGTAGACTCCAGACCAGTAGAATAAAAGCAATCACATCTGAGGCGGAAATGCCTTCTCTCTCCAGTTTCAGCCAAACTACCTGAGTGTGAGTTTTAATGAAATCAATTCTCAATTCCCAGGCCATATATATATATATATATGCACCTTAAATTTGAAAATCATTTGTGAAAGCAAGCAGTAGTTTCCAGTTTAATTCAATCACCCATTGTGTCCTAGATGCTGGATCAAGGAGCTGGGGGACTGCAAAAAGTATGTAATTGTAGCTTAATCTTGGAAACATAATCACAAGATTGTTACTGTGAGAACTTTTCATACTTTTGTAGAAGCAGAAAGCTGATAACAGTCCCTGTTCCCAACCATCCTAAGATACTAATGACAAATACAAGAATCAGAAAGCCCGACTCTTTCTTTAGTCTCATACAAACGTGGGGGGGGGGCGGACACATGCCACGGACACGATACTCTAATTCAATCCTGTGATTTTGTGTAACTTGCCAATTCTCATATCCACTAGCCCTCTAACTTTAAGAGTGCAAGCCTTTGGCCTTACTGAACAGGAAAGGGGATTAGAACACACTAAGTGATATGAGACTCTCTCTTCCATTCTCCCTCTTTCTCTTCTGTTCCCCCCCCATTCAGTTCTGTAAGGCCAATGGAATGTAAGAAAATTGAGGACACTGCCAATTCCCCCCCCCTTTTGACAGTTTCATACAAGTACAGAAATTACTGTTTTCATATTTACTTCACCCCATTACCATCTCTTAGTTGCCTTCTCCTAATCTCACTCTCCCTTCTTCATCCCAACTAGTGTCCCTTTCTACTTCCCTGTTTATTTATTTATTTATTTATTTATTTATTTATTTATTTATTTATTTATTTATTTATTTATTTATTTATATTTTGTTTAATGCAGAACTTGCATAAGTAGCCACAGCAACTTTGTTCGAGATTGCAATGGTTATGTCATGTCCAGAAGAAAAAGTTTCATAACATTCTCTTACAATCTTTTTACCATATCTTATAGAATCCACCCTATGTCTTGGAGGCTTGATGTAGATGTCTCATTTAGGGCAGAGTATTCAACAGTTAATTTGTTTTCTACTTATGATAGGCCCCATGGCACAGTGATTTAAATCCTTGCACTGGCATATGACAAACTCCATTTAAATCCTGGTTCTGTTATTTTTGTAGTTCCATGGCTTTGAGGAACATACTTTGTTTTTTTTTTTGTCATAAAAAAATTATCACAGGGTTCTTTGGGTAGCTTTGGAGCCTATCTTGGAATTCACTTTGTAGACCAGCCAGCCTGGCCTCACCCACAGAGATCCTGCCTCTGCCTTCCAAGTGCTGGGATTAAAGACATGTGCCACACCCACCCAGCTTTGGATGCAGTTCTTATACATGAGTTAATTTGTTTAAAATAGAATATTAAACGTGATTAGTTTCATTTTTAGGAAAACAGGGGATACAGTAAAGATCGAGAAGTGATTCTGCAAAGTACTATCTTAATGCTGTCTCTCTTGCTGAATCTCATTCTCTATTTAAGCGTTTGTTCCACTTATTCTGCATGTTCACATTTCCAGATTCAAGACACTCATGGATCATGTGATCTACAACAAGAATTCGTATTGACAATATCAGCTTATTGTTCATTCCTTTGTCCTTTTGAATATTTGCACTGCTGTATTAATTAGCTTGTTATTGCTGTTTAACATTATTTTTTCTTAACCCACCAAGCAGCCCAGCTAAAAAACAGGCTACCCAAATCTCCCCACCTTAAGACCATAGAGCTAGTTATAATTTTTTAGCACCTGATGATTTGTTGAATTCATTAAATGATACTTATACAGTTTCCCTCAGTCCATATCAAAGTTGCTTAAATGCAAGTTATTTGTAATTCTATACCGACCAATTGGTTCGATGTTCAACATACAGTAGATCCCCCAAATGCACTTATTAGGCAATTATATCTAAAGAAAGGACATCATAATCTAACAACATACAGGTCAGCCATTCCTAGGCGTTTACTGTGGTGTTGACTCTGTGGGAAGAAGAAGGCAGAGCTCCTGGTACAAATGTTGTTACATTCCTTACAGCAAAGCAACAAGAGAACTGTGTTAACAGTTAAAAATCAGGACTTCTCTGTTCTAAATTATAATGGGCTCTCAAAGTGTTCTTTGATTATTATAATTATTTAGAGATATGAGTTATGCAGAGTCAAGGTCTTGAGACAATTTTATTAATGCACTTAACATTTTTATTATGTTCACTCCCCATATTATATTCTTTTGCCATTCTCTCCTCTCAATTTCATATAAGAAAGAATATGTGGCAACAGTCATGGTTTATTCTGTCTGACATAATTATTTCAGTTCCATTCCTTTTCTCCTGTGAACAATATGATTTCATTTTTCTTTATGGATGAATAAACCACAACCTGCTGGTATACTACACTGTATTGAATTATTTATTCACTCAGTGATGTACACTGACACTGATATCATAACTTAGATATTATGACCACCACCATGATAAGCATGGACATATATGTATCTCTGTTGCACACTGACCCTGATACACCCAATAGTGGCACAGCTTGGAAATTTTACTTTCTTTCTTTCTTTCTTTCTTTCTTTCTTTCTTTCTTTCTTTCTTTCTTTCTTTCTTTCTTTCTTTCTTTCTTTCTTTCTTTCTTTCCTTCTTTCTTTCTTAATTTCTTTCTTTCTTGCATAACCTACATACCGATTCTCACAGTGTTTGAATTAATTTTCACTACCTCCAGCCCTTATGGTTTAGGTTTTCCTGGCAACCTTGCTGGCATTTGTTGTTTTTGTTCATCAAAAGAAACATTACTACTGGATGAAATAGAATTTCAGTGTGGTTTTAATTTGCATTTCTATGATGGCTAAGGACAGTGAGCTTTTTACTCATATATTTATTGTACTTCTTTTGAAAGCTTTCTGTTTGGATCATTAATAAATTTGATTATTTTGAGCTTGAGTGTTGCATGAATCCCAATTGGTAGTATAATATAAACCAGGAGCCAGATACTGGGATAAAGCTTAAAGATCAGAGAGACATAGTAACAAGCAATTAAAGAAACTTCTCACCTTTACTGAATCCTCAGGCCCAAAGGTGGAGATCCTGTCTACAGGAATATACAGACTTAATGCCTCTGAGTCCTCAGCTGAAAAGGAAGGGAAGCAAAGGCAGGGCCAAACTCCTCTCTCCTCCCTCCTTATAGTCCTTTCTCTGGCCAGCCATATCATTTCCTAGTGTTGGGATTAAAGGGATGTGTGCTTTCCGAGTACTGGAGTACTGGGAGCAAAGGAATGGGATCCCAGGTGCTGGAATTAAAGGAATGTGCCACTACTGTTTGGCTCTTTTTCTCTTTTACACTGGGCTAATCTCATGTAGCCCAGTGTGGCCTTAAACTCACAGAGATCTGTCTGCCTCTGCCTCCTGAGTGCTAGGGTTAAAGGGTGTACCATCACTGCCTGACTTCTCTGACTAACTCTGTGAAATATCACCACACTTTTGTGTAAAATTTTTAGGATTTTTTTAAAAATATAGTTTAGATATTGATCCATTGTCAAGTATATAATTCAATTCAATGGATAACTTTAGGTCAGCTTTCTTTGTCATTGAAATGTGAACAAATGTCTATAAATCAATACTGGTATGTATTCTCTATAGCAGTGGGGTTTCTTTGTCCCCGGCAGCCAGAAGCCCAGACCCACAGACCTGCCAAGTCAGACCTCTTAGCCGCCACTGCTCAGGCCCCCAGAAATGACTCAGACGCTTATATTAAGTTTATGCTGTTTGGCCTATGGCTCAGGCACATTGCTAGCTAGCTCTTACATCTTAACTCAACCCATTTCTATTAATCTGTCTGCCATGTGCCCTGTGCCCTGTGTTCCTTACGTGTTGCTCCTTGTGCGGCTTGCTTGATCTCCCTGACTCCGCCCTGCTCCTCCTACTTCTTCTATGGTGCCTGTCATGGCCCAAAACAGCTCCTTTATTTAAAGATTAAGATTCACAGCATACAGAAAGGCATGCCCACATCAATTCTCTATTAAGCTTTTAAGGATTTTTATATCTTCCTTTCAATATAATAATTTATAGAAATTTTAGGTGCCCCTTTGTTAAGTACAAATGGAAATATAGTAGCTTAAATGTATAATCCTTTGTTTCTGATGTTTCTGCCCTTTAGCAGAGTATCAAATTAAATACAGCATTGCAAACTAGATTTTGTTTGTTTGTTTTGTTTTGACACAGGATCTGATTATCTCAGGTTGGCCTCAAACTGCTGTGTAGTCAAGAATTACCTTGAACTTCTGATCCTCCTAACTCTGCCTTTTGAATATTTATATTATAGACATGCATGTCCAGAATAGTTTTAAGCAGGGTAAAGGAGTGATCCCAGGGACCTTTAGAGTGATAGGCAAGCTCTCTAACAATTATATGACATCCTTGGCTATGAACTGATTTTAATATGTGCACCTTAACTAAATGCCCGTCACAGATTTTCTTAAAAAATCCATATATTATCTACTATGTTTCAAAATATCCTAGAAAATTAAACCCACTTTGTTTTGCTTTAATCACTCATAACTCTCGTATGTTTGGTGATTCTGAGTCTGGATTTTAGGTTATTGTCTAGGATGGGAAATTGAATACAGTGCTGAGACAAACATGAGTTAGTAATGTGGTTGTTGTTGTTCCTGCTCTTTCCCAGTAGCTGAGTCTTCTAATTTTTTGCATTTTCCCTTGAAGTTGTGATCTGATCTTCTATTTGCAACTCTGAAGGACTTTCTGAGCTCTTTGGATTGACTGTTTCTAAAGAGAGATTGCCTGTTTGTCCTTCAGAAGTATTCATCCTTGGAAATGTCAGGAGAAAACTGACTTCATATTTCCACTTTCCATTTTTTCCTGAACAAATGGCCTCTGGGAAGCAAAATCATCCAAATACACCAATATGTTTTGCTGGCCTGCTGGGTGCTATAGGATTAGCAAAGACATAACCTTCTAAGGCAGTCACAGACTTTCTCATTTGATTTGTTCCATAGTCTCAGACCACTATGATAGTAAGACAAAAGGACACTTATCAAATTAACCTGTCATGTGCTAAGTCTGTCCCTAACTGCAATGCACATATTAACACTGACTCATTGTGTGATGACCTTGGTCAGTTGGACACCTGCTTTGTAGAATCCATTATCTGCTCCAACTCAAGGTGGGAGTAAAAGTGTTCTGCCTGCCTGAATACAGCCTTCAACTTCAAAGTAATGTAGTTTTCACTAAAGGAGGTAGGAGTCCAGTCCAGGTGGGAATAAGATTGGATAAAATTGTAAAAGTGACCTTTGGCAGTGAGCTACGTGACCTTTGAAGACAGGATGATTTGAAACTTGATACAAAATTTCAATCTGTGCTTATCAGAGCTGGAATCCCATAGACCTCAGTCCTTCCAATACATGAGTGACGGTGTTTTTAGTGGTGTTTTCTTTATTTTTTAAGGGAAACATAGTGTAAAGAGTATTAGAGATGAAGAGCAGTGCTTAAAACCCATATTGCCTTCTAGATTAGCTGTAGAAAAGGTAATAAAAATCTTAAGGGTTGATTCCAGTTGCTGATCTAGAATCACAACTTTCCCAATCACTATAATCCTGAAATGTTCTAAAAGCAACTTTTATAATAAAAAACTACCAAATGTAACACTCATAAAATTGATTTACTCTTTACTAAATCTGCTGAATTTGGATCCATGCTCTTATCAGATGTTTGCTTGGTAAACCTGGTAAAATTGACCAACTGAAAGTTTTGAAAACTAGTGCCTCATTGACTTGGCTTATTGTCAGGAGACCAATACAAGCTCATAGGGCATAGTTAGAAAAGGATTATTCCATTCGTATATGCGGGTTTGATAGTAATTTTAGTGATAGACTCCTGTCCTATGTGAGGCTGTAATTCCTAGGAGATTGCTTTGCTTTCCACTCTGGGTTTTCTTAGCAATATGTTCTTCAGAATCATCATATCTACACTGCTTGTGAAAAGATACATATAACTGCAGAATATAGCAGTGAGCAAAAATTTTCTTCCATATTTTCTTCTCTTTCAATTTTATTACATTGCACAGTTTTTATGACTTTCACCTGATTGTATGGCTTTAACCATTAGGCAATCCCTTCAGTGTGCTGAATATCAACTACCTGTCATAACCACACCAGTTTTTAGTTTAACAATCAGTACTGTGTTGGAAAACACATTTTCTTTGCTTACTATAAAAAGTTATTGAATCTACAAAATTATGTTATATATCTTTAAGAAACATTAATAGTACCTGGAAAATGTGAATTATTGGAACTAGATTGTGATTTAAGTCAGTAGCATTAGATTTTCTGAAGTTATGTTTCCCAGTTATACCTAATCTGTGCATTCAAAAGCCTCTCTGAACATTTACATTACAAATGTGCTTGACAACAAGAGATCAGCGCAGTATAGAATTAAATGCATTTAATAGGAATAGTATTAATACAATAACCTCACTATTTTCTTTGAACCAATAACAGCAAACATGAGGAAAAAATCACTAGGTATAGATGCAAAGCAAAATGTGGAAAATGAAGATAACCAGATTTTTCACTTCAAAATGATGGTTTTGTCATGATGGATAGATGGGTTGTAAAAAGAAAGAAAGGCAAAATCTACTCCCAAGTATCCACAAATAAACTAATTATGATGTGAAAACCATGTGAACTTCCTTGAGAGATGATTTCAGGAACAATGGCCAACATATTGAAACTGGAACCAATGAAATACCAGAATTACGGTGCATTACCATGGCCACTATTATAAATAGCTAAAGAAATTTCCACTGGGATTACAAGATAACGCTTCCCAAGATTTTCCATTCCTCAAACCATAGAATAATTAATGTTTCTATTCCACAACGTTAAAGGTCCTCTTCCAGTTTGAACTCATGGTGATGAAAATCAAGTCATTACAAAGTAAGTGAAAGTCGCATGTGGGGACAAGTTAACCACCTGCTAGTAATCAGAGCCCTAAAAGAGAAGAAATCACGGAGGGAATAAGAGGCATCCCAGAATAAATTTGTGTCCTGTCATCCAGAACTGGTTGCTAGGAGGTCAATCCATGTGTATAGGGCACAGTTGATTGAAGTGATACAATCACCTTGACATACCTCTGCTGAGCGTGTTCATTTTTGAAAACCAAGTTACCATTAAGTCCTGAGATATTCAGGTTATAAAGATATGGGGCTTGAGTGGAAGAAGCAGGAAAGAACATTTACCCAGAACTGGATGATAATTTTCCCTGACTAAGCCTTCAACTCTTTCCCTTTACCAACATTTCTCCCACAGATGATGAAAAACACAGCTTACAAGCAAAATAATAATTCATGATCCAGCTTCAACTTTGAAAAATTATAAGCTAAATTTCTCAGTACTTTTGGCACTACTGAAAAGGTTTTTGAGATGAAACTTTGCAAAAACCTCCTCTAGATTTGGTTACTCAGACTATGTGCTAAAATGTGATGCAGAAAATCTGATCCCTCATTTTAATGTGAGTTATCTTTGACTTATGTCCCTTAAAAGTATAGCCCTTCCAATCTTAAGGGACCTGCATTTTTCTTTAAAACTCCATCACTTGCTTGTTATGCCTTTCTTATCAGATCTCCTTCACAGTCTTCAAATTGTAGCCCCCCTCATCACTTGACTCATTCTTGTTATTGCCATGAGGCCTTTACTACTTTTTTACATATGCCCTCCCTTAACGTCTAGTCAGAAATATAACTTCTCCACTCTTTATCCTTGCTACCTGATTCCTTTCTCATTTTTATTGGCTGTTATTACCAAGCACACATGTTTATTGGATTTTTTTTTGATGTGAGAATGTACATTTTATGAGAATAGAGACTGTGGCATTCCCTTATATTTCTAGGACTAAGAACAGTTCCTAGAGCATGGAACATGATGAAGAGTGTGGCATGATCATTCTCCTTGTCTTTTGTGCATGACTGAATTCCTGAAATTTCTTTTCATTTTCTTGCTCACTTACCAAATTATTATTATTCTATGGACAATTACTCACTTGAACAATTATCAAGCACCCACACCTGCTCTTTCTCTATGTCTGCCTTTATGAGCCTTGTTCAATGCTCTGCCAGATAGAAATGATCTTTTTCAGAAATTTTTGAATTTTTTAAAAAAGTATTTTTGTTGTGTTTTCTGGATTATGTTTTCTTCTTTGTTACTTTATCAACGTAACTATATCCCCTTTCCTTCAAAACTACATTCAAATCACTGTTCCATAGTTATAATGGATCTATCCCCTCTGTATCATTTACTTTATCACCTCAATAGAATCTTGTGAGAAGAGAGAAATGTATGTGTTCTACCTTCTGACTTGAACCATAAGCTCCTGGACAACAGTTTATCAAACATGAAACTCATAATCCCTCTCTGTCTTCCCTTTCTCTCACTCTCTGTCTCTCTCTCTCTGTTTCTCTCTCTCTGTCTCTGTCTCTCTCTGTCTCTGTCTCTCTCTCTCTCTCTCTCTCTCTCTCTCTCTCTCTCTCTCTCTCTCTCTCTCTCTCTCTCTGTGTGTGTGTGTGTGTGTGTGTGTGTGTGTGTGTATGTTTTAACTATAAGATAGATATGGCCATGATGACATGCACCTGTAATTCACTCTCTTAGTTTGGGGGAAGGTACTGTGGCTGAAAGATCACAATTTTGAGATCAAACTGGGCTACATAGGAGATTTGGAGCCAGCATAGGCTAGATTTGTAGCTACAAATTCATAGCTTAAAATGAAAAAAAATGCAATTGCACAATACAAAGGACTGCTACAGGGACATAACTAAAGTAGTATGAAGTCCACAAAATTCAGAATATTAGGAATTAGTTTTTCAGGCCAGTAAAATGACACTTCTGTTACTTGTTATAGGTAGAGTTGTAATGGAAGAAGTGACAATGGAAGATAGATCCTCAAACCAGATTCAGTAGTTATCAACAAGTATTTAATGTTGGCATTCCAAAAGTAGGAGAGGATGTAAGGAAATGAGAAATGAAACATTTCATGATAATCTTGCTAAAATTCCTAAACCTAGAAACACTACAATATATTCTGGTGTTTCTCTCACATCTTGAATTTTGTGCAAGAAGAAAGTAGCTTGTGTGTTACTAGAAGCTTTCATTTCATAATAAATTTCTTCTTTTCAGATAAAAAAGTCATACCAAGTAGGTTCAACTTGTTAAATGAGTTAAACTTCTTTAGCATCTGTTCATTTAACATTTTTTATTATGATTATATATTGATTTGCTAGGTATCCTTTTTAAAAGTCTTTGATTAGGGGTCAGTGGAGCAGAGCTTTTTGCATTTCAAGGCCATTAGGTCCAATTAGAAGGGTAAATTGTATAATGCATTGCTTCTCTCTGTGCAAGCCTCAGTGGGATCTTATTAAACTAGAGCAGATAGTGTTTTTCATTAGCACTCAATCACTTACATATGATATGAAAGGGAGGTCCAAACAAGCATGCTTAAGAAAAATTCTAAATGAAGCCTTTAGAGCCAGGGGAAAGAAGTAAAATGTTCTGTGATAATGGCAAATTGTAGTATTTTACTTAAAACCCTATATACTTCATATATTTATAGAATTTCATTGTGTGAAAATCTCAAAGAATTAATTAAACTATTAAAACAACAAAACCCAAAATATCCTGTGCTGGAAAAGGGAACCTCTTACACACTGTAGTAGAAATGCAAATTAGTGCAGGCATTGGGGAAAACTATATCCATACTCCTCAAAAACATAATAAATAACTACCATATGTTTCCCAAAATATGAGTACTGGATTGAAATCATTCTATTAAAAATATATCTATAATACTATATGTATTGCAGCTTGTAGCCAATGCATGAGATTAGTGAAGATGGCCATCAACACATACATGGACGGAAGCAATGTAGTACACACATGCTGAGATATTATTCATTCATAATAATAAATGATACAATGTTATTAGTGGCAGCATCGATAGAACCAGAAGATACTTCAATAAGTAAAATAATCCAGATGCAGACAGACAAATTCTGCATTTTCTCACTCCCATTGTAGAAGTAAAAATGTTGATCCTATAGAAATAGAGTAGAAGAGTGATCACTAAAGTTCATGTGTAGTAGGGGAAAGAAAAATAGACAGAAGTTAGACAATAGGTACCAAAAGAATAGTTATTGTGTTTTACATTCTAATGTGAGGATTATAATACAAAACAAATTATGGATTGCAGAAAGAGCTAGAAGACAAGATTTGCAAAGTTACTAACATGAAGAGTGATAAGTTGAAGATGGAAATGCTAATTACCTGGCTTGATCAGTACATATCATGCATGCATAGAAATATATTCTATCTCATAAGTATATTTAATTATTAGGCTAGTTAATTGTTCTGAAATGGCTCTATAATACAGATATTTGTAGTGTATTATGTTCTTCCTACAAAACAAGTGTCTTCAAAGAAGTATCACCTAGGAACTTATTAAGAATGCAATATCTCTGAGCTTCCTCCATACTTATTGAGTGTTTGATTGAGGTGACCAGATGGTTTATATTCATATTCAGGGCCTTCATAGCAAGAGTGCACTATGAAAACCAATGTGCATAGAAAAAGATCAATACTCAAATCTCCCTTGGAAAATCTAGATTCCAGAAAACTACAAGTGGATATTTTGTGCTTTCCTAACTTTTTGAGAACATTCACATACATAAGTATCACTTAAGGGAGTCATAAAAAAAAACAACAACAAAGGTTAGATTCTATGACTGCGTTAGCTTGAATCCTCATCATTCCACTAATGTGTCAGGTATTACAAGGAAGAGTGCCTCCGGTAACATGGCAAGTTTGATGTCAATGAAACAGGGATATGTAAGCTTCCTTGTGAAAGAAAGGCATTCTCATATTATCTAACATACTACACTGCAAGATTTTTTTTTGTTTCTTGTAAGATCAAATTGTATCTTATAGAAACTTACAATTCTTCATTAAAAATGTATCAATGTGTTAAAATATTAACAACAGTCTACTATTAGCATAAACTTTGAAATAATGACATTTTCTTTTGTTATTTTTTTAAATCAGAGGTGTAGCTTTTCTTTGTTCCAACTGTCCAGTCTCCAAATAATCACACAAACTCTTATATTAATTATAAATGCTTGACCAAACAGCTCAGGTTTGTAGCTAGCAAGCTCTTCCATATTAAATTAATTCATCTTATTAATATATGTATTGTCACGTGGCTGTGGCATTACCGGTCTTCTGGCATTTTCTTATATTAAAAAAAATCATTCTTAAACTTTAATTTTAATGCTATAGGATCAAGTCTCATGGTAACAATATTTTAGCTGGTACAGGGAAATACCATAATTTATTTTCCCGGATATTTTTTAATGAGATATTGAAGAAAAGAGAACCCTTATATAAAGTTACCCTACTGTACACAGACAATTCATGTTTTAACTACATTCACCTATCTTCTATTATTAAAAATATAATCCTCACGTTTAACTTAAGGCCACTTAGTCATTTCCACAGAGAGCATGAACAATTGTTTTTATCAATTGCAAAGAGCTTGTTGATTAGGAGTGAGAATAGTCTTTACTTCTCCCTTTAAGTGCTGGGACAATATCTGTCTTAAGCTTGTGCGGGTCTTGGGCCTGCTGCCATAGTCTCTCTATAAGTTCCTATGTGGCTCAGTCCTGTTGTGCCTAGATGATGCTGTCATACACCACCTCTGATTCTTAAAGTCTTTCTTCCTCCACTTCTGCATATACACTTGTCCTCTGAGGGGAGGTATTTGATATAGACATCCCATTCAGGACTTGGGGCTCCAAAGTCTCTCACTCTTTGTACATTGTTCAGTTGTGGGTCTCTGTGCTTGTCTACATCTACTACAGAAAGAAGCTTCTCTGATGAGAGCTGGCAAGAAAGAATGATTGCAGCATTCTTACTTGATATCTATGGGTATAGAATTATGCCATTAGGAGTTATTTTATTGCTATATTTCTTTAGCAGAATGATAGTAGTAGGTGGGAAAGTGATTTTTATTCTTGACAACCATGTGTTCTGAGAAGTTTGCCTGCTATATTATGAAAGGATTTTTGAGTAGACAGTCATTTCTGAGGTATAATGTGTCCTAAAAAATTTAAAGTGTTATTTTATTCATGAAGTGATGTGTTAGTTTCAAAGCCGTCACTATAATTTCTTTCCCCTGCCACCTATTCAGTAGCTCAAAATACTCCACATTTCCTTTGAATTTGTGTTTTGTGCCTCAACTTGAAAAGACAGTGTATGTGTGTTATAAAAACAAGAAAATTTCCAATATGTGTTACATGTATGAAGAAAGGGATTTTATATTAAGTGGAAATAAGCCAATTGCAGAAAGAGAAATTCTGTATGACCTTCCTCATGTTGGAATCTAGAAAACTCTAATAGAAAGAAAGAGTAACTAAGATTTTAAGATTTGGCAGTACAAAGTTGAAATTCCAACACAAAGGATTCTGAATCACGAAAATCAAATATTTGAGGCAAGCCTGAGCTACATAATGAGCTCTAGGCTAACCTGACCTACATAATGACACCCCATTTAAAGAAAGGTAAAGAAAGGAAAGAAGAGTGGCAGTGATGTTTTCCAGGGGTTTGGGCTTGGAGAAGATGAAGATTTGGCCCAAATGACACACACTTTCAGGTAGAACAAGTCTTATAAACAAATTGATAAAATGATTGGTATAGTTAATATTTTGCTGAATATTTGGAATTCAAGAGAAAATAGATCCTATAGTCTCATCCAAAACAAGGAATTACTATGTATGGAAATAAATGCATTATCTTTATTGTAGGAATCATGTCACAGTGTAAATGTACATTAAACCACACTATATGCATTAATTATATACAAAGGCTAATAAGAAAAAATATCAGGGATAAAGTACATCAAGGATAGTTTGATTCAATCAGTTACTTCCAATAATTGGTTAGTGTAATGTTATATATAGTTATCATCTCATCATTAGTGAGAAATCAGTAAACGATGACACTGCTGACTTTTCTGGTTGTGTCTAAGATACCTATTTTTTTTAAAATCTAAGACAGGTTTTTACTACATCAGTGTATGTGTTTCAGGCATCTGTTAAATATTATTCATTCTTAAGAACTTATTTTTTAATGAAATTACTTTTTTAAATGTATCAAGAACAACATGACACAGTAATTTCAACTTCTTGGGTTAAATTTTAATTCATTATACTTAGAATATGAAATTATCTAGGATTTTTTTTTTGGTTAAAGTTTGATAGTTGATCCTTAGGGTGTATAAAACATTAAGATAACTAAAGCTGTGCCTTTGACAAGTATGTCATATACTTTTAATTTTTTTTATTCAAAGAGTTGTCATAAATTGTATCATGATATCTACAAACTACTTAAGTATATAAACATTTTTATTTCACTGGCATTGTACCCTGAGTAGATTAGCATAAGGTCTTGTACATATGACTTTCAAATATTGTTTCGATTGAATCCTATTTGAAAAAGAACTTTGAGAGTACTATATAAAAGACTGAGTATATCATAAGACAAGAAATAGAGAAATGTTGATCTAAACTGTACCTACAAGCATATATGTCATTTTAATGTTTTACCAACAGCTAACAGATAATCAATCTCAAGAGACAAAAACATACTCTTTACTTCAAGGAAGACATAACTTCCCACATAGATTCAGTGAAATAATATTCTATCCTTCCTGAATGCTTTATGATTATGTCTTAGTCATCTTTTTATTTTTAATCTAAAATTTATCAAATATAAGTGTCTACTAAATTATGAAATTTATATTTTCACTTGTGTCATTTAGTGTTACTTTATTTTAATAATTATAGTTATAGTTATATGAAGACAGTATTTATTCTAGAAATTTAAAGATTCTTCTATAGTGCCTAAAAAGAAGTCTATTGGCAATAATGATAATATTTGGTTTTCTTATCCCCATCTTTCAAAACACACATCTTTGATGCACAGAACATTAGATAAGCATTTGCATTTGCTTCCTTTCCTGTTTGGCATTCTATCTTTAAGCCTGACTCTACAAAGGCTGCACAATTTTTGCATTTTTATTTTGGTAACATATATACATTAATTAATACACAATGCCATTACTAACTGAGAGCTGAGAAGCTATTTGTAATTTATAGCAGCTAGGTGCAAAGAATCAGTTTTCTCTCATGGAGTAACAGCGGTAGGATTCATACACAGCATAAGACTTCATTTTTGTTATTGTTGTTGCTGTTGTTTTCTGTGTATCTTTATAAAATTATTTTTGTCTTATCTAAGAGAGTGTAAGATTTTGGGAGGGGAAAGTGTATGACCGAAATATAATTTATGAAAAATTTTTAAATGTAAAAAAGCCAATTTATATTCCCATCTTTTGAATATTTCTACTTCAAGGCTTTTGAATTCTCCTATATCATATTTCTCCTCCAAATACAATCCCCTGTTGTACACATTTCTCAACTTTCACTTGTTTTATAGGCATGGTTATTCCTCTATATTCTGCCCTGGTGCAGTTGTGGATACTGTGTACTGAGGGATTTTTCATGTTGGTGTCATGAGACAGGAATCATGGACTGAGTAGAAAGTTATGTTTCAATATTTGGATTGAATAAAGAAGATTGATTCCCTTATCAGGTGCTTAACAATCACCTATAACTACTTGTAACTCCAGTTTCAGGGGGATCCAACAGTTTCTTGCCTCTGGGCAGTTGCGTAGACTGATGCACTTAAACACACGTATACACACATGCATAATCAAAAATACATACATTTTTAAAAGAGCTATACCATAAAAACTGTGGCAGACACATAGCAAAGGGATGTAGAATCGCTCATCAGAGTTAGTTATAAATTAAGGTATTTTCAACCCAGTGTGATGACAAAATCACTATCTTAGTTTTCTTACCCATGCTAAGTCATAAAGGAAGACTGGGACAGCAACAAAATATAATTACCCTTTCCAAACCTCGAAAATCTATCATGCTACCTGATCCTTGTGAAAGCAATGTCATGAAAACAAATGAATGAGCTAAAAGAAACATTTATCGTAAGAATGGATTGAAGTGAGAGGAAGATAGCTATTTGGTACATGGATGGTATATATGTATAAAGAAGTCAGAATGAGTAATTCAAAGTTCCCAGTTGTGGAAAAGGAACTTTCTTTTTGGAAAAAAAATAATTTTATTTTCATTGAAAAAAAAAAGTCATCTCCATTAATGTATTCCGCTCATCCCCTCCCCCTCCCAATCCCTTCTATCCAGCCCTCAGCCTCAACCCTCCCCATCCACCCATCCCCTCCCCCAAAGGGCAAGAAAAATTAAAGGCAAAGTGGAAAAATTGAAAATCTGCTGTCGTCAGCCAAGTCCCATATGTTACCATGGCCCATGATTTCTTTCTTTTTCTAGTTTTCATTAAAAAAAAGTCTGTCCTCTCCATCAATTTATCTCCCTCCCTTCCCCCTCCCTATTCCTCCCAGCCAGCCCTCAGCCTAACTCCTTCCCATCCACCCATCCTGTCCCCTAAGAAGGCGAGAAGTCCCAAGGTGGGCCAGCTCAGCTCTGCACATCTACTCCAGGCGTGCCTGATTCACTCATCCCAAAGTCAATGAACATTTTAATAGATAATGTTCTACCTGTAATTACCTCAGTGTGGGTTGTATAAGTGGTAGAGGTTTCTAAGAGCCTGGGGGCCAGCCTGGCCTTAGCCAGTTCAAACTGGTTATAAAGAATACCTTAAAAAAAACATGTGCTCATAGCACTTCCTCATAAACATGAAGTGCCCCTTGAGTGGACATTTCCTCATAATCCAACTTGGGTGGGGCTGGGGGCCTTGACAACAGAGGCAGAATTCTGATGTGAGATAATCTGGACCAGTGAGGGATCAGGCTGCAAAAGTAGATGCCAGTAAAGTAAAACCATTCCCCCTGGATGGGAGGAGGCTATAAAAGGCTTGCTCCTTCGTCAACAAACTAGACATATTTATTCCCACTAATCTCCATAGACTGTGTTGTGGTTCTCTTTTATAAAATTAATTTATTTTTTCATTAAATAATGAAATATCAATATATCCCCCTGCTTCCCCCCTTCCCAGTCCCTCCCAGCCAGCCCCCAGCCTTGTCACTGAGTTTTCTTACTGTAGAAAAAAGTGGCCAGCCAAAGAAACCCACCCTAGCCCTGAATCCAGAGCTAGTGAAAGAAACCCACCCTGGATCTAAGAACTGAGCTATGCATCGACTGGCAGGACTTAACGGGGTCTCGGTCACCTGTAGGGAAGGGATAATAGGGATCAGAAGACAGTAATAAAGACTACCAGTCTAAGACTCTGATCTAGTGGTTAATTTTTATTATTTTTTGGCTGTTTATATATGTATGCTTTTGCAGGGCCATAGGTGCAAGGAGAAGGGAGGGTTAGTGAGGGGGCGAAACTTGGTTTAGTGTTAGGCAATTATGTGCCAAGGTCAGTGTGTTAGGCAATTATGAGCAATTATTAGCCAAGGTCAGTGTGTTCCCTTGTGGCTTTTCCAAGGACTGTCTTACTCTAAAGAATTCTGTCCTAACCTAAAGAATGATGAAGGAGGGAATTCTTTAGTTGACTCTTGGCTAATAAACCAGCTCCTGACATTTTTTTTTCTTTATTTAAACTGAGGGATGGGCAAAGCTCAAGAAAACTTGAAGACATTAACCCTAGAGGGGAAGCAAAGGTCTCAATCCCTTTTATCTTATAAGGCTGCTATAGAAGATGATTCATGTTGCTCAGGCTGAGGCTGATCGCAGCCTGTACCATTGGTGCCAGCCGGCATGTTTTGCAAGGGAAAGGATTGATGCATACTGAAACTCTATGCTCTTGGGCATGCTTCTTGAGAGACCCAAACCCAGAATACTTGGTCTTCTTTCTGTAGTTTTGACTGCACGTCTTTGAAAGGGTGTCTATACTTTCCAAGACAGGTGTGTGCTGGTTTAGGTTGTGACACAGTCCCTGTAGGGAGCCTGTCATTCTTAGGCTCTTTAGAGCCTTGGTCCACCAGTTTAAGGTGATGGTAGTGAAGCTGAATAGGTTTAGATGCCAGGGAGTGAATCTGCTATTTAATGAAGCTGGTCAGTTTGTTAATAATATAAGGGCCAAATGAAGTTAAAAGTAATAGTCTTAAAAGAGGTCCTAGGATTGAGGGGAACAAGGTGGTCAGCAAGGGGGAAGTGGAGAACTAGGTTTTAAACTATTTCTTTTTCCTCTAGGCCTTTTTAAACTTTGGTCATGTTATCTTTTGCAATTATAAAAACACTCTTTCTTAAGGGCAGCACTAAGTCACATAAGTCAGGATAAGGATCTGGCCACTATTTTTGATGGGTGACTTTAGATGTAGACCAAATTATATCCCCTCTCTCCATGATTATCTGCCAGGTATGATTGAGAGGCAGATGGGGATTAAAAGGGCGCTGCATTCTTGCTGTCTCGAGGGGTGACATCATGAGGAGCAGGCTCAGGAATCTTAGCATTTTCTTTGGCTGGAGTAGTAGCATCTGTTGAAAGAGAGGAATCATCCTCAGGGGGAACTGAATCACCCCTTGGTGCAGGTGATCAGTTTATTTGCCTGACCAATCGCTCTGACAGCCATCTTGGGGCTGATTGGGTTTGATCTAAGATGCAAGCTGAACCTTGTCCCCAAATGAGCACAGGATCTGGTCCTTTCCATGTCCCTATGATGGGGTCACACCACATAGCCAGTGGGCGACTAGTGCCAAAGGGAGTGTGCCAATGTCTGTCTGTAGCTGAATGATCATTAGCATTTAGAGTTAAGAAATTCAAGACAAAGAGGGCATGACTCAAATGAGGGCTATGAATTAACTGCTGTTTCAGCATCTCTCCCTAGCCCTGTATTGTGCCTGAAATCTTGTGCATGTACTCTAGCATCTACTTTACTTTTCTGCCCCTTCCAGTGACCCTGTAGTCAGCATCTTCTCTACCTAAGGGTCTTATTGCTGCTATATCACCAGCCTCTTCATCTCTAACATGTTGTCGTAAGTCTACTTCCTGTCTGATCTCACCCTTTAGTGTCTTAGCTTTTATTTCATTAGACACAGTTGTCTCCTCCCCATGGGACTTGCTGTCAAAGCTGTTATCATCTTACCATGTCTTTCATTCACATGGTAGTCTAGAGTTTTTTTAGGTACCTTCCCTATCTCTGCTTTCTCCTCTGGCTGTCCCTACCCACACTCTCCCTCCCAGGCTTGGCTCACCTAGCTCACTCTTGTCTCTCCTCTGCTTTGGTATGGTGTGGTCCTTGTCCCTGAGCTCTCTGTACTCTCTGCTCTCAGCTGTTTGCTCCTTCTGCCCCTTCTCATTCTTTTGCTTCTCTTCCCATTCCTCAACACTCAACCTTCCTTGACCTCCATTTGGTTACTGGGCCTCTGACACTGAGCCAGTGAAATAAGTACTTCATCCCTGAATCCAGAACCTAAAGGAAGTGTGTCCTGACTCTCAAACCAACACCAAAGAAATATACTTGGTCTTATTATCAAAGACAGTGAAAGAAATGTGCCCTGGCCCTGAAATTAGAGCCCAAAAGTCTGAAAAAGCCAGTTAAAGAAACATTTCAGCTTTGAAAGCAAAGCTAAGTCAGGATAAGAAAGGTATAAAAAATCTCAATGTTTCATATGCAGCATGTGACATACCCAAATTCTTATGAGTCAATAACATATTTTCCATATAATAAATAATATATACTTTCAAGAAAAAAGATATAAAACGTGACTAATCTCCACCCTGGAAGTCTCCCTAGAAATCTTGGCTTCCCCCAACAAGAAGCCCTGTATAAGTCCTGAGCCCAAAGCCCTTTCCCTGCTGTCTTCTCCGACCCCAGACAGCCACACTCTTCTGGACAATTCCTTCCCAATAAATCTGTTGAATGTGGTTTGGGTGAAGCTCTTCTTTTGCCAGATATAGTCTGGGCCTAGTTGTTGCATTCCCTGAACAGAGAGCAGTGAGCAGGCTACTGCAGCAAATTCTTCAGGTAGGCCCTTGCTCGCAGGAGCAGAGCTGTTAACATTGAGGAAGCCTTTCCCTGAGGCAGGGCTGCTACCTGCACTTACTGTGGCCTCTGGTGTTCATTGGCTCCCTAATGCCTGAATGCTTTTCATTCAAGCTGCAGTGCTCAGTATGCCTGGGCTCCTGACTGTCAGGATCTCTTTCCATCTGAGATACACAAATACCTACACTTACTTCCTTTCTTAAGGGGAATTAGCAGGACCTAAAGCATAGGCAACTCCATCACTTCAGAATCTAAGTCATTAAAATATAAGGCAATACCAAATGATATCGAAAGAAATGATACTGAGTGATAAAGAAGGAGATGATTGCTGAGATTAAGTGCTAAAATAATGATGGAATGTTCATTTCTGAGATGTAGGATAGCACAATAATGTTTCAGACCATATTTATAAGTGGACAAATTACTTCACCTAGTCATATCTTAATATTATCATCTGTAATACAAGTATATTACTGTGTACCTCATAAGGTTGTTATCTGGTTTAAATTAAATGATAACAATTCTCATCACACAATAGCTTTCAGTAAGATTTCAGTAACTGTTAACTTAAAAATATAAGCAATGGTAGCAGCACTAGCCAGTAACAATATGAGAGTTAGCTTGATTTGAGAAAAGAAGAACTATGAGATTGGGCATTTAAGTTCATTTTATTCAGTGGATCCAAATAAATATCTCAGGGTAGGAAAACACATATCAATGTAATCATGAAACTTACTAGTAATCTTGGAGGACTAACTTAATTCAGCCTGTATTCTGCACAAAATACATTCATAAGTTAAACTCTCACTTCTGATACTTTACTGAGGCATGCAGTCTCAAGAATCAAGGAGTAATGAGGCACAGAGTGAAAAACAAAGATAACATGTATGCTTTTTAACTACTATAATTTCATGATAAACTACCTATGCTATCTTGCCAGACTCAAGAACAGCAGTGCTCTTACACACAAACAAGAGAGAATGTTTGCCTGTATTCATAATCCTTTCTTCCCCTCTGTCTCAGTGTCTGACAGCTTGTCTCTCTCTTTCTTGCTCCATATTTCTCCCATCTCTCTCTATGTCCACCCCCAGAATATAGTGTACATAGTTATGGCACAGCCCCAGCAAGTATTGTAAATGGCTGCTTTCATGAAAAATTGGATTTAAGTACTGGAGAAATACTGCTTCATCTCATCTCTTGTGCTCTCTTAATGCCATTGTGTGTTTTATTTTTACCATCACTGGAGAGGCTGTCTATGCCTTATTTCAATATCAAGTCACACACACACACACACACACACACACACACACACACACACACACACATATATATGAGAGAGAGAAAGAATATGTATATGAGAGAGAGACTTAGCCTTCTTGAACCATCATGTTTCTACCCTGTAACCTCTCTGCTCTATACCCTCTCCCAGTTTATCCAGGAAATCTTAACCATTTCCCCTTCTTGGGGGCACTCATGTGTATATCCCTCCTGGGTCCTTCTCTTTATGTAGCTTCTCTGGGGTTGTAGAATCTAGCCTGTTCATTCTTTGCTTTGCATTTACTATACACTTATGAGTGAGTATGTGCCATGATTATCTTTCTGGGTCTGGGATACCTCACTTAGGATGATTTTTTATAGTTCTATTCATTTACATACAAATTTTATGATGTCATTTTTTATCATTGACTAATACTCCATGTGTTAATGTAATACATTTTCTTCATCCATTCTTTGGTTGAGGAACATCTAGGTTATTTCCAGGTTCTGGGTATTATGAATAATGGTAATATGAACATAGTTTTACAAGTATTCTGTGGTGTGATTGAGCATTTTTGAGGTATATGCCCAAGAGTAATATTGATGGGTTCAGAGGTAGGCTGGTTCCCAATTTTTTGAGAAACTGCCACACTGCTTTCCAGAGTGGCTGTATGGAGTGTTCCCCTTCCTTCACAACTTCTCCAATGTAGGTTATCTTCAGTTGTTGATTTTAACCATTCTGACTGACGGGTGTAAAATGATATCACAGAACTATTTTAATTTGCATTTCCTTTATAACTAAGGATGTTGAACACTTTTAAAATAAATGTCTTTTGGACATTTGAGATTCTTCTGTTGAAAATTCTGTTTAGATCTGTACCCCATTTTAAAATTGGATTATTTGGTTTTTGACATTTAGTTTCTTGAGTTATTTATATTTTTTGGAAATCAGCCCTCTGTCAAAAAAAAAAAAAAAATAACAGGGACAACTGACCTGAGCAAATGGGAGCTCTCACACTCTGGGCTGACAGCCTGCATGGGACTGAACTAGGCACTCTGGATGAGGGTGACAGATACATGGATTAAGGTGTTAGTGGGCCCCCAGGTTATGGAACCAGGGTTATCCCAGTTACATGAACTGGGATTTTAGAGCCTACTCCCTATGGTGGGATGCCTTGCTCAGCCTTGATACAGGGAGGAAGAGATGGATCCTTTCCCAACTTGACACGTTAGCCTGTGTTGACTACTTAAGGGAAGTCTTTCTTCCTTTGAGAAGTGGATAGGAGATCTGGTGGGAGAAGGTTAGAGCAGGAGAAGGGGGGAGGGAACAGTGGAAGGTATGTAAAAGGGAAAAAATACTTCTAACTGAAAAATGTGTTGTTTGACTTTTAGCTTTTTGTTGCCTAATATATTCCACCACCAACATTTGCACTGTAGAGCACTTGACATGTGTTTATTCCAAAGTAGGTTGTGCTGTAAGTATAAGATATACATTGAATTTGAATAATTATTAACATGAAAAACAATATGAAATTATTATTTTAATATTTAATTGGTTACTTGTTGGAGTACTTTGATTCATTGTTTTTTAAATAGAACATAATATTAAGTTTGGTTTTTTAAAAAATTTCGTTGTTTACTTTATTTTTAAGTTAAAAGTTATCTATTTAAAAATAATTTTTACTAATTTTGGTTCTTCATTAAATTAAAATAGAGTGATGTTACACAGAATAATTTCTCAGAGCCACTGTACAAGTTGCAAGCGTGTTACTAGTTAATTCCCCACTGAGAGTGACAAATCAGGTCATTAACATCAGAAAAGGCTCATAATTGGTGTATTGTATATCAAAATATTTTATAAGGCTTTCATATTTCAGTTAAATATTTAACTGATACAAAATGATACAATTTTTAAAGAACACCAAGCAATGACTTAATATCCTTTCTTACAAAATTCAAGAACATGATTGAAGTCCCTTTATCGACTGCAAAGTAGGTAAGAAGCACCTGAAGGTTAGGAGTTTAGTTTAATGGTAGCATACTTGCCTAGCAGGAACAAGATACTAAATGCTACTCTAGCATCAGGAAGGAAACAAATGGACCACTGAGATTCTGCTGCTTTTCCAAACTGCATTTCCAGTGCCTAAAATATGCTGGAGATATAGCAGAATGCCAGAGAGGTCTTCATGTTTCTGATAGGTTTTCAAGTGCTGAACTTTAAATTGTTGTCCAGAATATAGACATTTAAAGAGTGGCTTTGGGAGGCCAGGTATAGGGTACTATACCTTAAAACCCAGCAATCAGGAGGCAGAGGCAGGAGTTCCAGGCAATCCAAAGCTATCTAATGAGACTCTTTCTCATAAAAGCATCTAAAAAATATACACTCAAAGGAAACCCCTTAGTATTCTTAGCATTAAGACACACACAGAGTACACAGGTAGAGGAGAGATCCACAATTGCAGCCTAGTGGTGTGCATTTAACTACTAGACTTATGTTTAGTAGTTTCTAAAGAAACAGTCTCTCCAACTCACCCCAATTTTTTCTCAGAGAACTAGGGATGAACCCAGGGTGATGCATGCCAGCAAGGCTTGCAGCCACCTACCAAGCCCCAGCTCTGTTCTTCCTTGGTGATTTAAGAAGTCAGTCTTTTTTCAACAGCTTCCCAGTACGCAATAACATTCAAATTCATCTTCACATTTTTGAGACCACAAAGTTAATCTGGATTGTATTTGTCCCTCCTTATTTCCCATGTGTTAATTTTGAAGACTTACTGGAATTATTTCAAGGCAAGTAACAATTTAATTTGAATTGAGGCTTTTTCACTTTCTTCACTATTTGCAAAAGCACCAAACCTGACATTTAAAACCTTTCCTGCTACCACTAAGGAAGACTCTTGGGTGGCAAGCTCCAGCATAAATAACCCAGAGTCTTGAGTTTTCAAGTATGCCAACTTCTTTGGCTGGAACACTACCCATGATCTCCCAAATACCAAAATACTGACCCAAATCACTCTAATCCTGACACTACTAGTATGAATACCACTCTGCACAGCGTCAATAGCTTCTTAGGTGTCATGTACTGTGAAATATTCTTGGAGGCTATTGCTTATAAAAGAGCTTTCAAAATACTTTTTGTGGCATCTAGAAAATCAGCATGTTTAACAAGATGTGGGGCATCCTTCTTGGAAACTGATGTGGGAATGTCTTTCTGTATGTTGTGCATATCAATCTTTAAATAAAGGTCTGTTTTGGCCATGGCAGGTGTTGTAGAAAAGTAGGTGTGGAATCTGAACAGTTAGGAGAAGGAGGGCTGAGTCAGAGGCAGATCGAGCCAGGTGCCAAAAGAAGAAACATGTAAGGAACACAGGTGAGCCAGGGGCCATGGAGCAGATAGATTAATGGAAATGGGTTGAGATAAAATAGCTAGCTATCAATGTGCCCGAGCCATAGGCCAAGCAGCATGAACTTAATATAAGTGTCTGAGTCATTTTGGGGGGCCTAAGCAGCAGCGGGGTCTGGGATTGCAGGTCTGTGAGTCTGGACCTCAGGTCACCCAGGGCAAGAAACCTCACTGTAACAAAACTCTTTTTACTTCAGTGTGTGTGTGTGTGTGTGTGTGTGTGTGTGTGTGTGTGTGTGTATGCGCACGCATGCGCAAGTATGTGTTCATTTATATTTAGGTACATCAGCATAGGTGTTGCATGGGCACATGTGAGTGAGTGTTTGCCTATGAAGACCAGAAGAAAACCTAGAGTATCATTCTCAGAAACATTGACAACTTCCCAAGTTCCACTAAATTCCTACAAATTTCTGAGATTGAATGAACACAAAATAACCATAAATTTCAAATTCGTACACATTTACAATGAAGTTGCTAAAATTTAAAGACAAAAAAATGTGAATCAGCTTGAGAAAAATGAAGCTTTACCTACAGAAAACAATGATTAAGACGCCAGTGGATCAGAAACCATCATGGCCAGAAAAACAGAGTTTTACTTTTAAAATTTAAAAAAAATTATACATGAGTAATGTATTTACATGATTTTTACTTTCTCCTCATTTAAAAAAAAACTAAAAATTTTAAAATTTTCATTTTATTATAAAATAGAAAACATTAAAAAGTAGGCAAAGAATGAAGTAGACACTTCAAAAGGAGTTAAAAGAGTAGCAAAGTGTGAGAAACAAGATGAACATCATGAATCTTTAAAAAATTGAGGGTTTCGAGAACAGAGATATATCAAAGCATAGCTGTTAGGAAATAAAACAATGACTAAAATGAAGATAGTGATGGTATTAAGTTGTGAAATAATTCAAATAATCATATATTCTTTATTTTTTGTCTATTTCATGAAGACCTATGGCTACCAAACTGACAAGCGTTTAATACACAAGTGCACTAAAATGGGCATCTTAAATTAATTCATTCTTTCACCATTTTGAGATCTTTTTAAAGTTTTTAAAATTCTTTTAAATCACTTCCTTTCTTTCCAACTGTAGCACACAGGCAACAGAAAGATTAGACTCAAGTACCTCAGTTTCTTATGGTAGAAAAATAAGTCCAGCAAACTGTATTCATGCTCTGCTCTGCTGAGAGCAGAAAAAGGAATGTATATCATGTATTGCAATTGCTTCACCTACGATTTTGAGTTCATCTTAAGCATCTTAGGGTCTTTTTAATAGATTCTCTAGCTGTTTAGACTCTTCTAGAGTCATTCACCTTATATTTAAGATGTTCTGGCCTCTCATTTCATGACAAATATTATAATTAATTAATTAATCAATCAATTATTTCCAGCTTATTCATGATTTACTCTCCCTCCTCTCTTCCCAATCCCTTGCTCCAACCTCCCCTCTTTCTACCATTCATTCCTCTTCCTTCCTTTTCAGGAAAGGGCAGACTCTCATCCATATCAGCCAGTCTTAGTATATCAAGTTACAGTTAGACTAGGCACCTCCTCTCCTATTAAGCCTCAACAAGGCAACCCAGTAGGAGAGAAAAGTCATAAAAGCAGGCAACTGAGTCAGAGATAGTCCAAATCCCTCTGACAGGAGTCTCACAAGAAAAACAAACCACTCAAATGCAACACATGTGCAGAGGGTGCAGGTCAGTTTCATGAAAGTTTTCTGGTTGGCAATTCAGTCTCTGTGAGCTCTCATTAACCCAGGGAAACCCAGGAGCATAGCATGAGAGATCTTTCTATCTCCTGTAATTTCATTTTTTAAAACTTGAAATTTTTGTCATATAGGTCTTTCACTTGCTTGGTTAGAGTTACACTGAGATATTTTTATTATGTGTGGATATTACAAAGGGTATTGTTTGTATAATTTTTTTCTCATCCCATTTTTATTTGTATATAGGAGGGATACTAATTATTTTTTATTTTATCTTGTATCCAACTACTTCACTAGAGGTGCTTTTTAGCTTTATGGGTTTCCTGGTAATTTTTTGGGAGGGTTGCTTTTAGTAAGAGGTTTCTGGCTTGGACTTTCAAGCCTAGCCTCAAGGTTTAGGCCCACAGACCCACAGACACGCAGAGACACACCGATGCTTATAATAGTTGTAGGCTGTTTGGCCTAAGGCCCAGGCATATAACTTGCTAACTCTTTACCCTTAACCTAACCCATGACTTTTAACCTGTTCAGCCATGTGGTTCAGTACCTCTTCTCAGAGCAGCATAGTTGTCCTCTGCTTCTTCTGGCTTCTCTCTGGCATTCTGCTCTGTTCTGCCTGTTCCTAGAGTCTTCTTAGTCTGGTAGCCCCACCCACACTTCCTGTCTGCCTTTGGCCAATCAGCACTTTTTATTAAACTCATAGGCGGGAACAATTATTTACAATGGAACAACATAATCCCTCTACAGTTGTTTATAATATATAACTACAATATCATACCATCTGCAAATAGGGATACTTTGGCTTCTTACTTTCTAAATCACATCACCTTTAGTTGTCTTTTGCTTTATCTAGAACTACAAGTACTGTATTGAATAGATATGCAATGAGTAGACAGGCTTGTCACATCCTTAAACTTAGTGGAATTGCTTTAAGTTCTTTCCATTTAATTTCGCTTGCTGTATATTGCTTTTAGTATATTTAGATAATTTCCTTATACACTTTCTTTCTCCAACACTTTTATTGTAAAGGAGTGTGGGATTTTGTCAAAGGCTTTTTTGTGTCTGTCACTAACCTTCTTGTGTTGAAGTTTTTCTTCTAGTACCTTCTGTATAGCTGGATTTGTCAATAGATATTGTTTAAATTTGACTTTGACATGAGCTATGCTCTTTTCTTTATCCGTGGTTATTGAGAGCTGGGTATAGTGGTCTGAGCCGGAATCCATGGTATTTTAGAGTCTGCAAGACATCTGTCTGGGTCTGGCTCTTCAAGTCTCCACTGAGAAGTCAGATGTAATTCTAATAGTCCTACCTTTATGTGTTACTTGGCCATTTTCCTTTGTAGCTTTTAGTCATCTTTCTTTATTCTGCATATTTAGTTATGTTGTAGGGAGACCTTCTTTTCTGGTCTAATGTATTTGGTGTTCTTCTTCTACCTTTATAGTTATGTCCTTCTTTGCTGTGGGAAAATCCTTTTGTATGTTGTGAAAATGTGTTGTTCTCATTGTTAATAAAAAGCTGATTGGCAGACAGATAAGCACAGTTTTTGAGGCAAAAAGAATTCTAGGAAGAATGAGGAATATGATGCGTCTCAAACCAGATGCAGAGGAAGTAGGATATATGGAAAATGAGGTAACAAACCATGAGCCTTGTAGTAGAACATAGATAAAAATATGTGTTAATTTAAAATGTAAGGGGTGGCTAGTAAGTAGGCTGAGCTATCAGCCAGGCATTTTTAATTAATAAGAAGTTTCCCTTGGTCGTTTTGGGCTGGCTGTCAGGGCACAGAAAAACTCTACCTACACTTCCTTAGATTAGAAAAACTTTCTTCTATGGTTTTGTTGCATATATTTTCTGGGCCTTTGAGCTGATATTCTTCTCCTTCTTCTATTCCTAGTATTAAGTTTGGCCTTTTCATAGTGTTCCAGATTTCCTGGATGTTTTGTGTTAGAATTTCTGTTTTAGATTTAACGTTTTCTTTTAACAATGAATTTATTTTTATCTTCATTGCCTGAGATTCTCTCTTCTATCAATTGTATTTGGATGGTTATGCTTGCATTTGTAGATTCTGTTTGCTTACCCAGATTTTCCACTTTAAGAATTTCCTCTTTCATTTTTTATGTTTCTTTTTTATTGCTTCTATTTCCATTTTCAGGTCTTAAATAGTTTCCTTCATCTGTTTGCTTTTTTCCGCGGCTTTCTTAGAATTCTTTAAGGGAATTATAGATTTCCTTCATTTTTTGTTTGTCTTTTTCTCAATTTCTTTAAGGGTTTTTTTTTCCATTTACTCTTTTAGGTCCTCTATCATCTTCATAAATTTGGTTTTAAGGTTATTTTCTTCTGTTTCAGCTGCATTGTGATGTTCAGACCTTGATGCAGATAGATATCAGGGCTCTGGTGATGCTGTATTATCCTTTCTGTTGTTAATTGTGTTCTTATGATGTTTAGGCATTTGGGTTTTTAATTATCATAGATTTAGGTGTTGATTTCTGAAATTATCTTTTTTAGATGGTTGTTTTGTTTCTTGATTTCTGTTTCTTCTCTGCTCTTCTGGCCTAAGTGGCCAGACATTCTGATGGCTAGTGAGACTTCATAGTACTGAACCTGAAGTGGTCCAGTAGAATGTCCCTCCCAGAGGTTTTGTGGCCTGAAAGACCTTTGGGGTTTTGGATACCCACTTTGCCTTTATGGTTCATGTGGCCTCTGGGGTTCTGGATACTTGGGACTGCTAGTATGCTGTGGCTTCCAGTAAAGCAGAAGTTTTCTATTGAAGTTGTGTTTTGAGATAAGAACTCAGGGGAATATATGCAGTTGTGGGTGTTGGACTTTAGCTGGCAGTGAGTAGTGTTTTATGATGGGTCCCTAGAGCTAACCTGGTCTCAGAGAAAGTAGAAGTCTTCTACTGATGTTATGATCCGGAATATGGAGCCCAGGGGGAAGGTTTGTTGGATGGGCTTTAAGGAGTGTTAGTGGGTGGTGGACAGTATCGTGTCTGGCATCTCTAGAACCAGGCTGGACTCCAGTAAAGCAGCCAAAGTTGTGAGCTAATTAGATATTCTCATACATTTCAATTGTATTTCAAATGTATTTCTCTTTAAAAATAAATAAATACATAATTGCCACATGACCCAGTAATTTCACTTCTGGTTATTTATGCCAGAATACTAATTGACAACATTCTACCAACATTTTCACAGGCCACATAGTTTCTATTTAAACCCTACAATTTAATCTATATAGAAAAAGTAGTCATAAATTGTGTAAATCAATGGATGTAAATGTAATGTCATACTATTTATAAAGGAGGTAGTAAGCTAGATTTAGCCTGGTTACTAAATGCAGTTTGTTAATCTCTGCTACATAAAAATGAAAATATGTATTTGTACCAAGACCAAACATAACTGCTCATGGCAGCTTTAATAAAAATTGTCAATCACTGAGAAAAATTAATATATTTAAACTATAGAATGGATATATGTATATGATATATATATATTCAGTGGGGTGCAGTCAGCGACTTTTTATGAAAGGCAGCTTAGATGAAAGTTAATGAAGTTATAATAAGTGTATAACAGTCTTTATTAAGACTACATGATGTATGATTCCACCTATATATTAGGAACTCTTTGAGAGGTGGGTTTGTTAGGCCTTAGATGACAGAAGTATGAGGCCTTAGGGAACTTTAGTGGGGAGGTACCTACCATATACAAGAAACATGCAAGACATATATTTGAGGAAAGTTTGGATATGTGCAGTCATAGAAAAAAAGCAAGAATTCTAGTCAAAGTAAGGCAGAGAAAATTAAAGGGGCATGGGAAAGTAGAAAACTAGATAATACCCAGATAAGATAAAACTTCGCAACTTATTGTAAGAAGTTAAGATTTTGTTTTAATTATGTTTAACTAGGAAATCAATGAACACTTGTAAGTATGTAAATAATTTATCTGATTGATGTTTTTGAAATGTTACCCTATGCTGAAGGAAGGCAGTTATGAAAGAGGAGGCAAAGTGAAAGTTATAGCTATTTTTTTAGGATAGAGCTGCAATGATGAAGGGTTATTGAAAGCATATAATTATAATATATTCTGAAGTAGTCAATATGATTTTCTTATGGATGAAGGAATCTGAGATAAAACATGTTTTCAAGTTCTGTGCTCAAATTTTAGAAGTCTCATCTCTCATTGCAATAGAAGCAAATGAGAAGTGATCAGGTTAAGGGTGTGTTTTGAGGATAGAAAACAGAGGTTGGTAATAGTTTGAAATGGGGTGGAAAAAAGAAAAAAAGAGAAGTCTTTCAGGTTTTCATTTTGAACAAATGGGTATATGGAAATGTTACAATAAGGTTTCCTGACCCTGTCCGGCCAGAGGGCCAGACCCACAGATCTGCCATCCTGGACCCCTTAGCTACCCACACTGTTTATGCACCCCCAAAATGACTCAGACATTTATATTAAGTTCATGCTGTTTGGCCTATGACTCAGACACATTGGCAGCTAGCTGTTTCATCTCAACTCAACCAATTTTCATTAATCTGTCCTGCCACATGGCCCATGGCTCACCTGTGTTCCTTACATGCTTCTTCTTTGGGCATCTGGCTCAATCTGTCTCTGTGTGGTGGGATTCAGGTGTCAGCTGATAAGGTCCAAAGACACTTATCCAGGGTCCTGGGCTCCTGAAGGGGGAGTGGCCAGCCCCATTCCTAAAGGGCTGCTGAGATCCTGAAAGGCCCGTTTCCTAGTTCGTAACTACTAAAGAAACCAGCTTGACATCCATCGTCCACCACTTAAATAATCCAGTCCATCAGACGCCTATATAAACTGTTACCTATATCATAAATATTAATTTATATTTTAATAAATATTAATCTTAAATTAATATATTTAAAAGAAAACCTCCACCTTCACCTGGCGTCTGACTCCACCCTTCTTGTCCTACCTCATCTGATTCCCCACCTACTTCTGTGGTGCTCACCAAGGGCCAAAACAGCTCCTTTATTTATTTAAATATTGATATTTACAGCACACAGAAAGACATTCCCACATCATGGAAATACTATGAACATGGTATGGGACAATGATAAACAGAAGGTTTGGGAGAATAATTAAAAGTTAACTCATTTTACTCTGAATACTTAGCAGGAAATTTTATATTAGTGTGGTATTCAGAGAGGAAACAATGTAAATTTTGGCAAGAACATTATCATCATTTACATAGTATTTTAAAGTAACTGAACTTAGGGGATCACTATGTAATAGAGTATGATTACAAGAAAAAAATAAAGAATAACGATTCCATGACACTGTTATTTAGAAGAAGGGAGAAGGAAATTGGTTAATAAAGGAAATTTCAAAGGAACAAGTAATAAAGGAGAAGAAAAATGGAATTCTAAGTGATGACATTTGTCAAAGAGGAGATGATCAGCAACTGTGTCCAAGAATGACAGGGGCCAAAAAATTTGACAATAAGACTGGTTATGACGTAGGTTATTGGAAGTCTTGATAAAAAACCATTTTAGAGTAGAGAGACTAGAAGTTTGTAAGGAAATAAGAGTGTCAAGACTGACTTATCACATTCATTCTCTTTTATAAGGGGTGGTTAAGAGTGGCATGATATCAAGTGGATGGCTTTTAGTGACCTAAATATAATATAGTGTACCACTAATAAAAGTGTCTGAATAACTACCATGTCCCAAGGACACATTGTTAGGCAGCTCTATTGTAATTAGTGTTTTAAAATCAATAAAAGTTATATTCAATCTTGAAATATAAGTGCCACTTATTAAATGAAGAAGCAGAACCAAGCTAATATTTAATTCAACATGAGGATAATCTTTGAGGTCAATTCTATACATTTAAATGAAGCAAAAGACTAGCCCTGAATTAAGCTTAATAACTTTACATCTTTGAGAGGCATCTCTAAAATCACAATAGCTGGTATAGATTTCTTCAGAGTTAGTCATTTAATGTTTGGCATTGACCTACTTTCCTCCTTAATTATTTAAGAATTAGCTATTCTGTTGAATCTTGTCCTTCCAATGTGAAGAACAGGAGCATATTTTCTTTGTAATTTTTAAGTCAAAATTATACATTTCCTATGAAAATGAAATCTCTTGCAAATAAATGTAAAACACAAAATAGCAGCCTCTTAAAAAAAAAAAAACATTGTTTCTCCAATATGAAGACGTTTAACGGTCCATTGATTGCAATTGTTCATAATTTTTAAATGTTAGACAATGTGCTGTCTAACAACTTAAGTTATAATTTGCAGCTAGCAAACATGAGAAATTGAAAAGACTGATGCATGTTTTTCTTAGTAAATGGATTTTTGTGGTTGGGATACAAAAAGAGTCATCTTTTCTATCAGAAGCAGAGACTAAACTTTGCCACCTGTTTAGCTGTCCTACATTATATTATATATTATTTATTTTTATAGTTAAAATTCTTACTTTAGTTCCTTTCCACAAAAGTTCCTCAATGATTATTTCAGAGTCGGTGAGCTCCCAATAGCTCAGGTCAGCCATCTCTGTGGGTCTCCTCCTTGTGATGCTGATCCTTTTGTTCATATAATCTCTCCTTTTCTTCAGCTGGACTGGCTCCTTGACCCAGCACTTAGTTGTGGATCTCTGCTTCCACTTCTACCCATTGCTGGATGAAGGTTCTATAATGACACTTAGGATGGACATTCATTTGCTTATAGGGAAATCTTGTTTAGGCACCCTCTCCACTATTGGTTGGAGACCTAGCCAGGGACATCCTGTGAGTTCTTGGAGGTTTCCCGAACACTCGGTCTCTTTCCAACCACACAGTGGCTTCCTCTGTTGAGATATCCATCTCTTTTTTTCTTTCTCTTTGTTGCTCCTCTCAGTCAACAATCTCCTCTCATGATTTTCTCCCACCTCTTCTTGGTCTCCATCTGTTATGATCCCAATTTGCTAAGAAGATCTTTTTATTTTCTCTCTCTAGGAGGTACCTTCATGGAAAGGAACTAAACTTTCCAAAGGTAGACGACTGTCAAATGGCATGGGCAGTTTGTGTAGCCTCTTGCAGTAGGATCAGACTATGTTCCTGGTGCATGAACTGACATCGTGGAGCCCATTTCCTGCAGAGGAACACCTAACTTAGTCTTAATACTGGAATGAGGGACTCCGACCTACCTCAACTGGATATGTCAGACTGAACTGACCCACCTTGGGACTTCTTACCCTCCGTGGGGAATGGATGGGGATATGGGGTGGGGGAGGATGTGAGAGGACTGGGAGGGACTGAGAGGAGAGAAGGGAGGGGGAGCAGTGGTAGATATGGGAAAAGAATCTTTTTAAATAAAAATGGGAAAAAACTTACTTTGTTCATCTTTTGCTCAAGGAATTTACCTCCTGGTTAATAACTAAATTTCCCAATCTGGGACTATAGCAAAATTTTCATTATAACAATATGCATCCTGTCTCCCTTGGCCTCTTAGGGACTATCAAGTTGTGAGATACTAGTCCTGTTCACATCAGAGGCCCTTGTCTTATAGCAGCAAATTAGTGCTCCTTGTACCCTTAGCTGCCACAATATCTATTAAGCTATCGTTTGTAGTGTGCAGAAAATAACATTCTGTAAAATAACTATTTTGATTATGATTTCCTAGGTTGTAAATTCCCTCCTCTATGTATAATTTTAATATGATTCCAGTAAACACAGTTCAAGGTAGAGATTTATATAGTCAGTCATCATTTACCAGGAAGACTTCCCAATCCTGAAGTGGTGTGGTGAAGTGAAGTGGTGCCTAGGCTTCTATAGTGAAAAGCATCGTTTTAAAATGGTGCATGAACCTTATTTAAATAGACTGAGACAATAACGCATTCATTATAGAAACATCTGGGAAAATATAAAAAAAGAAGAATGGCGTGTTGAAAACAAAATTGACACTGTTTTAGAGTGTACACAACTGAAATAAATTATGTCTAAGAGAGGGAGTGAGAAAAGACAGATTCCAAGTGAGAGAGAATTCCTTTTTTAAAAAGAAACTTTATGAAAAAAGAAAGAAATCAGTAAAACCACTTTTTTCATATTGTGTACCAATAATTTACAAGAAAATTTAAAATGTGGTTTGATTTTGTGCTTAGGATAAAGATGAAACTATTTGATGAATACACAGTATTAGCTCTGCCTCTCAAACACTAAAAAATACTTCACCTAATTCAAATGAATTATTTTCTAAAAAAAAGAAGTGTAAATCTTAAATCTGAGGAAGAAAGCTTGGAAAACAATTCCTGGTATTGCTTCAGGTAAACACCTTTTGAAAAGAACATCATATACTTGTAATTCATAATAATTAACTGAGGAGACTTAAGGAATTAAAAATCTTCTGGCTAAGGATACAATTTACTTGGGAAAATGTTTACCTGGTGTGCACAAAGCTCCAATATTTTTCTCGACAACCCCTCCCCCAAACAGAAAGACAGGTGATGATAAAGATCACCTAAGATCAAAGAACAGAGCCAGCCACAGAGTTAGGATACGGGTCAAGCAGTAATGGCCCACACCTTTAATACCAGCACTAGGAAGGCTGAGAAAGGAAGTGATATGGCTGGGCAGAGAAAGGAATATAATGAGGGAGGAGACAGACTTTAGTCCTTCACTTCTCCTATTTAGTCTGGGGATTCCTGGAAACCAGATATACCCCTTTCTGTTTAAGGATTCAGGAGTGGTGAGAAATGGCTGTGGCTTGTTTTCTGTTTCCCTCTGATCTTTCAGCTTTTCCCCAATATCTGTCTCTAGGTTCTTATTGTAAGATCAATTAGAATTCGTGCATCAATGGTACATATTTATGACTCCATCATTTTGAAGGTGGAGACAGACATTCAAGATCATCCTTGACTACATAGCTAGTTTGACGACATCTTGAGGTAGGCGAAACCCTGTATTAGAGAAAAAATGCAAAAGTTTCTAGAACATAAAGGAAACAATTTACAGAATGAAGACAGTTTACAGATAAGGTCTATTCTACCTATACAAGTGGTAGGATAAATATCAAGAACAATATACTTTTAAAATAAACTCTAAAAATGAAATATCAAACAGTCTAAATAATGCAATCAGTAAATGAGCAAACCAAATAGACATTTCTGAAAAGATGAGGTCCAAATTGCAAATAGATAACATGAAAAGGTATTCAACATCCTTAGCCAGCATGGAAACACAAATCAAAACAGTACTAAAATTCCATCTTACTCCTGTTGAATCCCTGCAGCATCCTTATAAAATGCCATACTATGTTCAATGGCAAACAAGTAAGCAAATAAGCCCAGGAGATGGTACACTGCTCCTAGGAATGTAAACCAGTGCAGCCCCTACATGCATAATTATAGTCTTCTCAAATATGAAATAAATCACTTCAGGATCCAGTAATAGAATATTCATGACTACTATACCAAAGAAATATAACTCAACATAGAAACATACATCTTCTCTTGCCAATATACAAGTTTTTAAGTTAGTGTGTGTGTGTGTGTGTGTGTGTGTGTGTGTGTGTGTGTGTGTGTGTGTGCTTGAGCGCACATTTAATTTGGACACAGGAAAACACTGTGTCATTTACAAGAAAATGGAGATGAATAAAAAGATGAATAAGAAGAATATGAGATGTGAGAATAGGGACTAGGGCATATGCTTGGTTAAATTACATAATCCACTTGAATAAAAATGTTGGTATAAAACATACCCATTTTTATAACTAATATATATTTGAAACTTTTGAAGCCATTTAAAAGAAGCAGTTGTAGGAATATTTAAACATACTTTAGCTGAGTATATTGGAACACACTTTCATACATGTCACAAGAAGATTCAAACAGGAAGATTTCAAGTATGAGAACAGTATGAGCTAGCTACATAGTATAACTTTGTCTCAAAAAGTATTGTTAAGAACATAAGTCATTGCCAGAGAACTTAACTGTACATTACAAAACAATGAGTTTGAATCTTAGCAACACAGACACACACACAGACACACAGACAGACAGACAGACACACACACACACATTCTTCTTAGGTGTGGGGACCTATTATTCCAGAATGGAAAGCCTGAAGCAGAAGAGCATAAGTTTAAAGCAACTCTGGACTGCATAGCAAGAGTCTGTATCAAAACAAAGTACAATAAAAATACTGAGACAAATGCTGATGGGCCCAGTAGTCTGGAGGTAGCCACAGCTCCTATGAGTTCATGAGCACAATGGTGATTGAGGGCTCAGGGGCCAAGGGGCTGGACTCTGTTGATCATCATCCACTGTATAAAGAAATTTCTCTGTCCAAGGCCAAGATTGTTGTTGTACTATCACATGTGTTTTGTGGTGTGGGGATATGTCTGTTATCTCAGACTGTTTTTATTATATTTGAAATATATCCCCACATTGTGGGAATGCATGTGTCACTATTCATATCCACATACACAAATAAAATAAAATTTTAAAATATTTTAAAGGGAACAAGGGAGCCCAACACTAGCATTCATACCATTCTGTTTTCTAACAGAAGACACAAAGTGACCAGCTAGACTTCTGCTAGGCCTTCCTCTCCATAAAGATATCCTCCCTAAGTATAAATGAGAATAAATACTTTCTTCAGTACAGAAAAGTATTTAAGCAAGACTGTCTTCCCTGCTAGTATTCTTTCTATAATCTAGTATAAGGATTTAGAGCCATGCTATTTAATTTAGTAACTACAAGTTAAATGAAAATACAGTTAAATTTAAGTCATTTAAGCTTAATTACAATTAAAACTTCAGTACCCCAGGCGCAGTTGACATATTTCAAGTTCTAGTTGTTGGCTGTTATTTGTTTGCGGCCCAATAATGCTGAGTAGTAAAATAATGTTTCCATCATTACAGGGTGTTCTATTGAATAGTGCTGATCTAGATGAAAAGAAAGAAAGTTTTACTTTCAAGAAACTTTGTCTCAGCTGAGCTTGTAATAATCACCAGGCTATTGTGTATTCAAGGTTTTGTTCTGACAATGACCAATAAGCAAAAACTTCATGTTGTTCTTTTAAAACTATAACAATAGCTTTATTAAAATATGAAAAGATCTTATGAATTTGCAAAAATATGTATTAGTGGGCTTAAATGCCTATCAAAGACTAGAATAAGTGAATCTGTTATATATATATATATATATATATATATATATATATATATATATATATATATATATATATAAAAGCAAGGTGAGACAATGGGAACCAATTTGAAGAGCTGAAATTAGTTTTTTATGGCTGTTCAAAGACATGAGAATACAAAGTACAGCCTTATTTCTTTCATGAATAAGTGTCCTTCTGCCCAATGGAATGCCTTTTTCTCACAGTAGATTTGATACTGTATAAAAAGTTGTTTTTAAGAGTTTATATTTTAAAAGTGTTTATATTCATTTATGAAAATTTTATTGTTGGCCTAAACAGAAAATAATGGAAATATAGAAAACATAAATATATAAAACAGAAAGCACTCTTGCAACTGTTTTTGTCACTGGTTCATCAGAACTTATCCATCTACAAAATATTTGAAGTGACTTCTGACATACTGTAAACAAAGCACTGCAATATTGTGGTTTCAGCTTGCAGGACAGTTTGCAGAACACATTAGCAGCCTTGCTTTAACGTTTTATTTATAAATATTCTTAACATATCAGATAATGATGATCTTCTATGAATGAAAGTAGGATAACAGCACTTCTCTATGCATTGCCTTGTATTTCATCTCAATGTCTTTAGAGTGGTCCAGGAGGTCTTCAATGTTCAGTGCTAATAAGAGTCTTAACCTCTGCCCTGGATCCACCAACTCCAGCTGTACTGATATTTTTGTGCTTTTACAAACCAGTCATAGTCACATATGACCCTATGCCAGAGCCATGGCCTCATCTATGAAGCTTGGAATGTTTTTCTATTATGCATCATTTGCTTAACTCTGTTGTTACCATATCTTGACATAAGTTCCACCTTCTTAATGAGTTTGTTTCTGAGCTTTCCATTTTTTTATAAACATGAGGGGTAATTCTTCAGTTTTAATATCATTATCTGCCAGTTTTCAGATATGAATATTGTATGGTTTATAGATGAAAAGGTATTGGCAGTGATAAATACAATAACAACTTTATATATAAAAGTAAGTCCTTCTCCAAAGAACCTAAGTGACAGTGCAAGGTCAACCAACCAATTGGTAACATATATAAGGATGGAGGATCAGTTTACATAGTCTCAATCTATTCATAAAATGAATTTCTTTCAATACTATGTCTTTTTAAATTGTCTCTGACAGTTATATCAGAAAAAAGATGATACCATATTTTCAACTGCCTTTACAGTAAGTGAACAGTCTAATGAGCAGCATTAGGCTGAATAACAAAATTATAAACCTTCTTGAAAACATTAAGATGTATGATAACTTAAAGAATAGAAATTCTATTTGAGATAGAGTTATATACCTTAAACAAACTCTCACCAAACTAAAGTTTTTACAGTATAGTATTTTCTTAAGACTAGGCATTATGTGGTTCAAGAAAATTCTTATCCTAAACATATAAACTAAATTTTCATCAGGTATTTGTATTTCTTGTCATTTGGACTCTACATTTTTTCTTGTTGGCAGCTGTGGTCTTAATGTATGTTTCTTTTTTTTATAAACATAGATCTTGTTTGGTCCAAACCACTTTTATCTTTGGTTTATTAGAAGCATCCATATATCATAGCCTAGGGAAAGAAGATAAAAATAGGGCATCTTTCTTGCATATAAATCATGACTTGTGGATCATCTCTGTTAATTAGAAAATCCTCGCAAGGCTAAATTCAACATGATGGACGTTTTGGACATCCTTGGTAAAAGACAAATTGGGAAAGAAAAGTATTTCAAATTTCTATGAGACAGAAGGTAGGATTGGTTTTCTTTATATTGAAGCTGTATAGATAGTGCTAAAATTCTCTATGCCTAATATATGACTCTTGTTAAATATAAACATGATAAAATATTATTATAGCTAGATATTTTTTGGTTTGTGGTTTTTTGTTTCAATATTATTTGGCAACTTAAAAACCTAGTATTAACTGAAGGCAGAAAATACATAGTCTTGATTATATAGTGTGAATTCAACAAGGTCAGCAAAATATAAGCAGAATTTCACAATCCCATTTCAGTGACATGTTAAAAAAAAAAAAAAAAGAGGCCCATTAGCCTTGAGTTTTGTTTGCATGGTTATTTGATACACCTGATGCTTAAAAAAGAGTAGTTAGTATGAGAGTCTTTTCAAGGTGTGAGTATATATTTATTTTAGCATTGTGATTACTTATGCTTTTGGTTGGTGCCAGTCATGTCAATAGGGTTATATTCAAGAAATTGTTTTCCCCACAATGAGTAAATAATGAAGTAATTTAACCTCATTTTCTTCCTAATCTAAAACCTTTCACTTGTACTATGAAGAAAGGCAGCTGCTTTCACTTGAGACATGCTCATGTACAAGGTCAATAAATATCTTCAGGCTTTATATGAAGGTCATTCAAAGTTGATCTGTCAAGAAATGTGTACAGTTGAAGTGCACCTTTTGCTTCTTGCTGCCATTAATCCTGGCTTTAAGGAATATTGCCACCTATGTTAAAGGGCAAACACAATACTACATTAATCATTAGCCATGGCTATTACCCTAAGAATTTCTGTTTCATTTATTTTTATTTAAGTGTTTATTCATATACGTGCATAAAAAGAAGACAGTACTTAAAATGAAAATATAAAGGCACAAGGGAAGTAGAGATGGTTCAAATTATAAGTTATTTGATCCTGCTTCATGTTATACTTATTTTATTACTTCACAAGCTGTGTCTTCTTGAAGGAAGCTAACATATGTAGCAATGACAAGTAGATACAAAAATAATCATAGACAAAATCTTTGATGTGTTCAAAATAGTCCTAGTTTCTTTTTTTCTGATTCATGGAGCTAAAATGATGGTATCTAATAGGAATACATACTTATTGCGTACCAGGAAGCACTGACACATTATCTCATGATCTCCTTTCAGAAAATAAATACAGCTGGTATAGGTTTAAAGAATAAGATCAGGCCACCAGACCCCCAAATCTAGGAGTCTGGCCATGCTTTCTGTTAGGCAATGAAAGCCACAGTCCAGCTTATGTATCCTCCAGGAAATTATGTCATTATTTTCCTGCTTATGTATCCTTCACAAGTATAGAATTATAACAGAGAAGCTCATCTGGAAACCATCCCATTTATGAGAGAAAATTAAGGTAGCAAAGCTTAAATGTATTATAAAAATCAATGACTTAACTGAAAATTATTTTTTCTTCTCTGATTGTTTTCTTCTCATATTATTGAGAGATTTGAGGTCATTTTGATTACCCTGAAATTTTATTTTTAGATTTTTTGGCATGTTTTTAACTGAAAGACTATTAAAATATAATTATCTGTTCTTTCTGGAAGTTTTAAATATACGAATTGGGATTGAGTGTTTATATGAGTAACAGGTTTCAGAAAAAAATAGTTTTCTTATTTAGTTCCAAAAATTGTAGTGCCAGCTGTTTAGTAGGTTATACACTAAGTATTAAAGTACCAGGTCTAAGTTAATAACTGCTATATTCTGATCCCAGAAACTGTTCAGCCTCTCCTGAGCTATACAGTATCTGATTATTTGTCTTCTTTCATCATAGACTGCTTGAAGCAGGTGCATGCTATAGCGGAGTGGGCATGTGGTTCAGGCAGTCCTAGCCTCTGAGTTCTTATGTGAAAATCACTTCAAGCAAAATCACTTTGGGAAATAATTGTTGCCTGGAAAGGCTCCATAGGATAACAGGCTTCTCTTCTGGGAAATGAGATAGAATGAGATTAAATAGCCATCTTCCACGAGAGCAGAGGAAAATAAAGTTAAAGTGACATCATCTCTCTCTTTTCCTTTTGATTTTGTTTTTACCTAAAGTTAATTTTATTGGAAAATTTATTTGTAATATTAACATATCAAAGTTTGTAAGTTAGATATTGTCTTCAAATGTTTACTTGGACATTGTATAATCAACATTTTATTATCTATAAATTCCCATAGTTGCATTTTTCAAGTTCAGAATCCAATAACATCCTCCTTTTGTACTTCCTTATCTTTCTTGAGTACATCTCATTCTGCTACTGTTCCCTGAACCACCGGACACTGATTTCTTCGGTCAATTCTTTCCCATCCAACTCCACGAGTTAAATAACTCTTGGCAAACAGTATGGATTTTGGAGATGTCAGAGGAGGAGTTCTGACTCTAACTGCCCATGAGATTGTATCAGTACTTTTTGAAACATTAGCCTGGCAGTGTGTGGGTAATGACCCAGTTAAAGCATTATTGAATATGGGCTTAACAAAATGCTTTGAATAGCATTTGGCAAAGGCTTAGTCTTTCTGTAAAGCTAACCAGAAATAAAGCAAAGCCCACTCTTCCTGTGCTCTTTCTTGTTCATTCTGGGTCATTAACCTCTCTGTTTTAAAGGATGTCTTTTTTGCCTCATTTGTGCGGATAGTATACCAAGAATGTAAGAGAAAAATCATCAGTCTTAGGTGATTTTAACTTATGGCACTATATTAGAGTTCATAAATAAATAAGACTCGCTGAAACAATTTTATATTTTGTGATGAGATCAATTGGAAATAGCAATTTGAGAATGTATCTTATTTTTCTTTGTAAGCAAAACATTGTGTGACAATGTCAATAGCTTTATGTTATCAATTTAGTGTCAAATCAATTTTTTTAGGTTGGTTATAGTTTGTATGGATTTCTCTTCTCAAGTATGGTATACATTCAAGATGTTAAAGAAGTGGCTAGAGCTCAATTATTTTCTAGAAGATGGAACATAGAAACATTAAGTTTTATATTTTGTCTTAAGAAATCAAATCAGAATTGGTGCTGCCATTCTTAAGAAACAAGTGATAACCTCGACCTTGGACTGATTTTTCTCCTGAGTTGCTGAATTTCATATTTTTATGCTACATTTTGTATAGAGTAAAGCTGAATCTGAATTCAATATCTGATATAAATCATATGTCATAGAAAGAAGTAAAGATAGACAAAATGGATCATGGACCTAGGGAGCTTCACTCTATGGCTGCTGTTTATGGTCATTCATCAGACACTAAACACATCCTGTATTTCACTTGTTGATCCATATGCCTGACATTTGTCTGCATTTTCCCAGAAGAGGTACCCTTTTCTACAACAAGCCAACTACAGGTTACCCTGCCCAAATACAAGTGGTGTTGCTTCAAAAGAAAGGAATGTCTCACCGTAAGCCACAGGTGAGAACTATGTATACTAGAATTATGCCTGATTCCTTACACTAAATCACCAATCCCACAATCTAGTAGGTTATAGCATCTCATCCAATATATAAGATCACTTACCTCATAGGCCAGGTTACATAGAGGCAGAGCCAAATGCCAATGTTTTATTCAGGTGTAGAATGTCTGGTTGCCTTTGCCAGCATTGGAGAAACCTTCAATTGTAAACCCAAAAGACTAGAAAAAAAGTCATGAAGTTTTGGTCATCTTCTAAATGACTTCTTTAAAAGGACATTTTTTTGGATCAAAGAAATAAAGGGTAGAGTAAGAAAAGTTAGCAAAGAAGTAATCTCAGCTGGATACTCATTTAAGCCGGAACCACAGGGAAATCTATGGTATAAATTAGTTTATCTGACTTTGAGGTAGGAAAGCCAGTTTTTGTAATTTATTATTATCCAGCCATGAACTCTTGACCTAAGAAGATGATTTCCAGCAGGATGATGGTCTCTAAGGTAGAAAGGCCAATTGATTTCAGTACAAGAACTAAAAAAAAAAAAAGGTAGGTAACATCATACAGATTCACTTTTAGTGGTAAACAAAATTTACCACAATGGCTAGAAAGGAAAGAATAGTAGGAAAACTGCAGATTAAATATGAAAGGTAGGACAATGATTTTCAAACTAAGAAGTGAGAACTATGTGGGGCCTGTATAAAGAAACAAAGTGCTGGAAACCTGAATAGTAATTGGCATGACTTTCAGTGCACCTTAGAAAATGGAGCATAATAAGTAGAGAATGTATAAAAACAAAGAAATTTCAAATTAAATATGTGTGTTAAAGCAATAAAATTAATTATTAAATGGATTGGAAAGAAATTAGTAAGCTACAATTATTTTTCTAATATTTTTCATGTGTGAAAACAAACAAAACAAATAAAACCCCACATCCATGTACTGATTTATACACTATGTTTTATACACTTATGTTTCTATTGGTGTACACACACACACACACACACACACACACACACACACACACACACACATAGATATATATACAAACAGCAGCTAAAATCCAATTTAAGCAGTTCCATGTGATATAAAGAAGATGTTTCAGAGTAGGTCAACTGAGTTCAAACTCTAATTGTCTCCTATTAGCAGTGACTTGTGAGATTAGTTAACCTCAGTGAGCCCATTTCCTTGTCTGTAAGTGATAATAAGAACTGACTCAAAGGGCCACCATAAGGGCTAAATTAAAATCCCTATGTGAAAATTCATAAGAAGAAAATGGTCTCTTCTTTGCCAAAGAATTTGGTATAATAGTATACCCACAGAAGGTGATAAATAAACATTAACTGAATAATAAAATAAATGTCAACCTATGATTAATTATTTCATGATTGTTAATTTGACACCAAGAGCATGACATACTAATGAAAACCAACCTAAGAATTAGGCTATGTAGGTTCTAGCCCTAATACTCTTTGACCTTAAATAAATTTGTAATTTTTATAGCATTGAGTATTTCACTTCTTTCAGATGCTTTTCCCTCATTATGCAGGTCTGACTTGCTTGTATACCTCAGATCTTCACTGAAGACTTTCAGAAAGTCCTTCCCAGGAAACCCATGTAAATCTACAAACTCTAGAACACAAAATGAGACGTTATAGCATGCTGATTAGTTTTTATGCATTTTCTGTATGGTGTAAGAGTGTATTACATGTGTGCAAGTGTGCATGATTGTATATGTCCATGAGACAAAGATTCTCATGTACCTGGAACTTAGGTGATTGCCAGCAACTCCTGTGATCCTTCACAGATTTGAGCTTTTCATATGTGTTCTGGATATTGAAACTCAAATCATCAAACTTATGCAAGAAGCTTTCTTTCTCACAGAGACATCTGTGAGATGCTTATTTTATTTCTTGGTTTTGTGTCTATTTTAGCTACCATTATTCTTATTTTATTCATTCACAACTATTTTATTTTATATTTATCCATATAAATACATAGAGAAGATATTTATTGTGAAACTAACTTTATTTTACCCATCTAGAGGAATGCCAAGCAAGTGCAAGATAGCAAAATTTCCTCAGAAATTAAATATAAAATAGTGCAAATTGAGAGGCTGTATAAGAGATTTAGTCTTTTTAGTCACATAAGGCTAAGATAAACACTTTACTAAAAATCTTATTACATTTATTTATTTGCATATGAGTAGAACACACACACACACACACACACACACACACACACAGAGAAAGAGATAGATACAGAGAGACAAAGAAGGAGAGAGAGAGAGTCACAGAGATATAGAGAGAAAGAGAGCAAGAGAATGTCAATGAATCTTCTACCTTTACATAATCCAGGAACACAGTTTAGGTCGTCCAGCTTGGCAGCACTTGTCTTTGCCCAAGGAGCCATCTCACTGTCTTTCACATGCTTCAAATAACATTTTAAAAATGTGCAGCTTCATACTTGAATACAATGATCTGTGTTAATAGTCAGTCCTCACGGTCCTTGATTATTCGTGTCATGCTGATACCATCCTTTTTCTTCTCTTCTAATTTCCTTCCCATCCTTGAGTACCTGTTTTTCCTTTTCTTTATTTGGGTTTCAATTTTAAATCATCTGTAAATATCTTAGTTCTATGTTACTGGTGAAGCTAACATTAATTTGTTGACATTTTTCACTAATTAAAAGATAAGTGACCAGGTATGGTGGCACATTCCTATAATCCCATAACTTGTGAGACTGAGACATTAGAATCTCAAATTAAAAGGAAGATTAAGCTATATAAAAAGAACCTGACAAAAACAGACAAAAATGGGGTTAAGGATGTAACTTGGTTTCTGGAATGCTGGCCTAGCATTTACAAATCCCTGGGCTTAGTCTCTACCACTGTAGATACTAAGTGTAGTGATTCATGTCTGTAGTCTCAACACTCCAGTGGAGGAAACAGGAGAATCAAAAGTTCAAGGTCATCTTTGGCTACATATTGAATTCTACACCATCCTAGCATGGATATCATGTATCAAAAATAAATGAAAAACAACAAAGAACAAAAAGTGACATACTGGTATATCAGTTAATGATACCATATTTATTGGCAAAAAGGTATCATTCTTTGAAAAAACAGAGAAATTCTGAAGACAATGAAAAAAACAAATAAATTTATTTGGTTATTGAATTATAAGTCTTTCAACAGAATCAATTGTGTAATGAACAAAACCATGATAAACCTAGAAATGTTAACCTTTCCTTAACAAGTACTTAATTGAATGACTTTACATTTAAATTTACAAATGTTACATAAATTATAGAGGCATAAAATGTGCCTGTATACTTCTGGGTATACAGGGTTAAAATAAAACATTTTCCTTTATAAGTATTTGATTTGTTATTTAAAGTTTAGTTTGTTTATTTAAAATACTTATTTTAGAAATTAATTCTAGCAACTCAAAATACAATTATAACAGTAATATGGAGATTAAATATAGTAACTTAGATTTGGATCCTGTCAAATATATAATGAGAAAGAATTTCCATCTCCTAGCTAGCAAGATGGAGTTGGCCATAAATAAAATAGTAGGGAAGTGAATATGATCAAAGTAGATGATAAACTTCAATGAAAATACCCTTATGGACCTTTATACAATAAATATATGCTAACAAATGTTTTATAAAACAATTATAAATTGGGCAGTGGTGACACACACCTTTAATCCCAGCCCTTGGGAAACAGAGGCAGGTGGATCCCTGAGTTTGAGGCCAGCCTGGTCAATGAGTGAGTTCCATGATAGCCAGGTCCACACAAAAGAAATCCTGTCTTGAAAAAAGAAAAAAACAACAAAAAGTGCCATTCAAACTCATATATATAAATATATATATATATATATATATATATATATATATATATCCAGGATTCATGTTCCTGAGCAAGAACAAAGGAGACACTTCAGTCTATTAAAGATATTGTCTCATATTTTCTAAAAACCCAACATAAACATTTTACTTTTTATTTTTTGTTTAAGCATTTTTTATTAATTTTACATAACAACCATATATCCCCTTTCATCTCTCTTACTGCTCATCCCAGCTTCCTTCCCATCACTTTCCCCTAAAGTGAAAGGCATTCCATAAGGAGTCAGCAAAGGCTGGTACATTCAATTGAGGCAGGTCCAAGTCCCTTCTCCCTTCATCAAAGCTGTGTAATGTATCTCACCATAGGTAATGGGCTCCAAAAATTATCTCATGCATCAGAGATAGATCCTGATCCCACTGTCACGGGCTTCATAAACAGACCAAGCTACACAACTGTTTCGCACATGCAGAGGGCATAGCCCTGTCCTGTGTAGGCTCCACAGCTGACGATCTAAAGTTCTTGAGTTCCCACTAGCTTGGTTCACTTGTCTCTGTAGATTTCTCCATTATGATTATGACATCCCCTGCCTTGCTCAAATAATATCTCTTTTTTCTTCAAATGAATTCCTGGAGTTTGGCCTGATGCTTGGCTGTGGACCTCTGCATCTGCTTTAGTCAATTACTGAATGAAGGCTCTGTGGTAACAATGTATTTACCAGTCTGATAACCAGTACCCTCCCCACTATTGCTAGTAGTTTAAGCTGGGTCATCCTTGTGTATTCCTGAGAACTTTCCTAGCACCAGGCTTTTCCCTATCTCCATAATGCCTCCCCCTATCAAGACATTATAAACATGTTAAATGTAGATTTTCTAGGCCAGTTTATAAATTTGCATATAATCTTGTAAATGAAAAGGCAGTTTCCCTAGTAATAAAAACTTTCTAATTAATTATGCATGCCCTACAGGATAAGATCAATGGAAAAGAGTTAAGTCTCAAATAAGAAACATCCATAAAATTTTAGAAAGCTGAAAATAGCAATTTATTGTATAAGCCTCAGGAAACAAATTATGATTTTTAAACTTCTGATGTACAAAAAAAATTATGAAAAATACAAGGAAATGGATGCTCCATTCTTCAAGGGATAAAATAGGACTGTAGGGCTGTGTGTATGTAGAATTCTTCCCTTTTACAAAATATGATGTTTTTTTTAAATCTTTAGAAACATGTTGTTCAACCCGCAAGAGGATTTCAAGCTAATATTCAGTTATTTATTTCTACTTTAATTCAATTGTGTTCTGAAAGCATGCTTTTGTGAATTGTGTTCTATGTTTGTTAAAGTACAGTATTGATATAAAAGGTAGCCTATCTTGGTGAATATTTCACACCAACTTATGAATACATATTATGATTTTGAATTAAATGGTCTAAAAATGTTAGTTTCTTCTACTTGATTTATAATATTGTTCAGTTCTATTCTATGTCTACTGATTTTCTACCGTTTGGATCCATCAGTTACTGAGGGAATAGTGTCTCCAACCAGAACAACAAATTTGTAAATTTCTCCTTTAGTTCTATCCGTGTGTGTGTGTGTGTGTGTGTGTGTGTGTGTGTGTGTGTGTGTATGTGTGTGTGTGTGTATATATATATATATATATATATGCACACCAACAGACTAAGACTATTTAGTGTTGCTTGTATGTACAATCATTGTAGTGACATATTATATATCTAATAAAATATTCTATAGGGTAAAATCTCACTGCCTAACATCTATATCTCTTTACTTCTAAGAAAAGTTGAGGTCCTGACTTAATATAAATTAAACCTTGCTTTGGAGTTGAAGTGTGGCTCTCTCCTCTAAACCCAAGCATGCTCATTAAAAAAATGAAAAATCCCTGTATCATATCAGAAAAGCCACCTGATATGAGACAGAATAACAAAAATTAAAGTATTATTTTATTGCTACTAATCTCATCTTTTAGTATAAATTTTATATTAAAATTTGTAAAATTAATATATACATTAAACCTTTGTCATGATATTAATGGTCACATATAGTACTAATTGTAGAAAAGTGCTTTATCTAGCTTCTTATTCATTGATTTGGATTTGAGTATCAGTTTTCTGCAGTGAACCATGATGATGCCTAACTATGACCTCCAAAGGATGATGGGGCCCCACAATGATGATTTAACATTGACTATGGCAACAGGACTAGGTTGACTAACACAAATCAGAGATGGGCTTTGAACTAAAACTGCTCAAGACAATTTCAAGTTAGCTAGCTGAGATGATCTAGACTTTCAGCCTATTTTAGCCAGGATTTGAGACAAACCCTGCACTTTCCCATTTTGAAGAGACTGAACAACAAATAATACAGCTATGTCTCCCAGGACTTGGAAATTAACCAATTTTTTTTTCTCAGAGTCCCCTAAAGAATCCATTATCCCCATACAGTAGGAAGTAAATTTCAGAATATGGTGCCAATATTCCCAAGAGGTAGGGTAAGTGGTTTTTGGTCTTTCAGTGAGTTATCGATAATTGTCATTGTTTAGGATGACTGGTTACAAATTGTTATTGGTAATAGTCAAGAAAAAAGCTGAACAAGGGAGATTAGTTCTTGTTTGAAAAAAATTGAATATGAGTATGATAGGATATAAGGACAGATATACATATATTCCTACTCTTGTTCAAGGTATTATACCTATACAGCTCACCTAACAATGTAATGCAAATTACTAGTCCTTGAAAATTACTATTAGCAACTAATAACTATATAAAGAAATGAAAGTTAGTAGCCATTGTAGGGGTATTGTGTTGTTTCATGGTAAATAATTGTCCCACCCACTGGTTTAATAAAAAGAGCTGATTGGCCAAAGGCAGGCAGGAAATGTAGGCGGGGCTACCAGACTAAAAATCTCTGAGAGCAGAATGCCAGACAGAGCATGAGAGAGAAGCCAGAGGAAGCCGAGGACAACTATGCTGCTCTAAAGAAAGGTACCGAGCCGCATGGCTGAACAAGAGACATGGGTTAGATGAAGGGTAGAGAGCTAGCAAGTGATATGCCTGGGCCTGAGGCTGATCAGCCAAAAACTAATGAAAGTGTCTGTATGTCTCTGCGGGTCTGCGGGTCTGTGGGGGACTGTGGGTCTGCGGGTCTGCAGACCTAAACTTTGAGGTTAGGCCCGAAAGTCTGGGCCAGAAACCTCCTCCTACAAGCCATTGCAATCAAACTTATAGTCATGTTAGATATGTTTTCAAGTTCAAACAGAAATATTTTAGATACAAAGATCATCTTCAAACACTTCAGATATCTATGGAATATATGGCATTTAAGATATTTTAATAACATAGATTCTTTTTTTATAAAAATGAGGCATGTTTGCTCCTAGCAACACCACTCCATGTCAGAGAATATGATGGGTATTGAAGAAACTTCATACAGAGTTTACTTTCTCTGTGGCAAAAGATAGCCATTGGGCAAGAAAGTGCCCTTGCCTCAACTGCTGACAGTATACTGGCCAAAATGGATGAGTAGGACACACAAGAAAGGGCTGGTGAACCTTGACAAGACAAGGTATGAAGGGCTTTAAGAATATCCTGCTTTACCGATAGATAAGTCTATTAGATATGCTAGACCTGTAGGCTGAAGGTGGATGGCCCAACATTGCAGAAAAAGTTTGGGTGAAAGTCCAGGCAGCAAGCTGTTTCTGTCATTCTTTATATTTTGTGGAAGTTACTTGCTTACACTTCCTTCTTACTCAGTTAATATTATTTTCTTCTCAGGCCTCTGATGGAGTTGAAGACTATATAGTTATAGATTTCCTAGTTACAGATTCAGGCAAGAAGCTCACTAAGAGGTGTAAAGTGTTTAAGTAAGTTAGATAGAAAGTGTTCTAAGTAAGTTAGAAAGTATAGTGAAGTATTTTCTGTGAATTTGTCAATTGTTAATGGAATGGAAAATCTTCTATTTTTATTTTTGGCATAAAATGAGATATGTAGTGATATATTGTATATCTAATAAATTTTGCCTGAAAAACCAAAGGATAAAGTCACCCACATTTAGCCATGAAGGTCAGAAAGTAGACCCACACCTTTAATCATAGCACTAGAAAAGTTTAAGAAGGAAGTGGGATAGCTGGGTAGATAATAAGGAGGCAGGAGTTCAGCCCTTTGCCTGGGACCACAGACCTTTAGGCTAAAAATTCGGAGGCATTCAGTCTGAGGATTTGATGCTTGAGGAGTGGCTAGGTGAGAAAAGGCTATGGCTTGTCTCCCTGTCTCCCTGATCTTTCGGCTCTGCCCAAATGTCTGGCTCTGGGTTTTTATCTAGACCAAGTAAAATTCATGCAATACACTTAAGACTGGATAACATGAAAAATTAAAGTACAACTATTCCCACTTGATTCTTCAAATTTTAATTAACTTTTTTAAAAAAATATTTTACACACTGACCACAGTTTCCCTTCCTTTTCCTCTCCAGTTCCCTCCTCCAGACTCCCATCTACCCTCTCCTTATCTACTTCACTTCTGTCTCCATTCAGAAAGGGGCAAACCACCCATGGGCTTAAACAAAGAATTTCATGTCAAGTTGAGGTAGAACTCAGTTCATCCCCATGCATCAAGACTAGGTGAGGAAATTTATCATCAGGAGCAAGTTCCCTATAGCCAGCCAAGCACAAGGGACAGGTCTTGATCTCTCTACTAGGAGTCTTACAAACAGGCCAACCTAAAGAACTCATATGCTTGCAGAGGGCCTAGGTTGGTTTCATAAGGCTCCCTAACTGTTACTCCAGATTTCATGTGCTCCTACAGCGCTCAACCCAGCTGTCTCTGTGGGTTCTGCAGACATAACTTTACCTCCTTGGTTTGCACAACCCTTCCTTCATTTCTTCAGGAGTCCCCCTGATTCTTCAAATCTTTCTACTTCATTAGCAATCTATTCTGAGTATTACCACTTTCCCTACTACAACTCACAATATTAATTATTGAATTCTTTGGAACTAAGCATATTAATCATTTAATTTATATTATGGGGCTACCATACAAAGCATCCTAAATAGAATAGCTTAAATAACAGAAAACCTTCTCTCATTTCTGGAAGGTAGGCACCTGAAGCAAAGCATTGATAGTCTCTTCTGAGATTCCCTTTCTACTTTATAGATGGGTATCTTCTCCCTATATTTTCTCATGGTTCTCAAATATGTCTCTCTCCTAATTCTCTTATATAGATTTTAGAACACACATGGTTGGCTGGTTGGCTTTGTTTAACTTAATTATCAGTTTAGGGTCTCCTCCAAATATTGCCACAATTATGAGGTATTAAATTTTAATGTTTTAATAGATTTGTTTTCTGGAGACAAAGCTTGGTAAATAATAAAATTATTTTAAACTCCCAGTCAGATAATTATGAAGTTTCAGCTGTTACATGAATCTGGTTCTGATACTCTATTTGTATATTACAATTCTGAGTTTTGTTGAAAGGCAGAAATCATATATTGGGTTTAAAAACAGAAATGAGTAGATCATTCATTCTTTACTAATCTGGCAAGGGTAAAGAGTAAGTTTATTTTAATATTTACTGTAGTAATGGTGTTATAATAGAAAATAGCGACTAGTATTAGAATGTTTTTTAACATTTCTTTTGTTTTGAGATTATAATATAATAACATAGTGTCCTTCTTCCCTTTCTTCCTTCCTAACAATCTCATAGATCTCTACTTGCTAATTTTTAAATCCATAGCCTTCTTTTTTATTTATTGCTGTTATACACACATATGTATATAGATAGATAAATGCACATATAAGTATAGACGTGATCCACCAAATGTGTACTCTTCCCTCTGAAAGACTATTTCTCCTACTCTTTCCTTAGTTGTCTATAGTTTCTTGTTTGGGATTGAGGCTACATGGTCTTTCTCTAATCCATTTTGGAGTATATGTTGTTTTTATGCTTGTTCAGTTCACCTTTTGATAGTCATCCTATTAAGACTTTAAGAATGTAGCCTCTGATATTCCTTGGTGACACCATCTCACAGAAAACACACTGTTCCTGGACTTTAGTCTTTATGCTCCCTCTTAGTCAATGTTTCCAGTGCCTTGAGTGTATGGGTTTTATTATAAATGTATCAGTTGGGACTGGGACCCACAATTCTACATTTTGACTTATTTTGTTTTTCTACAATAATCTCTGTTTATTGAAAGAAAGAAGCTTTCTTGATGCTGGATGGGAAGTGCACTTACAAGTGGGCATAATAATAAATATTTAGAATTAAGTTAGGTATTATACAAACTTAGTAAGTCCCATTACTTCACTAGCCTTAGGTATCTGGCTAGGATGCCAGTGTCAGGCATGATTTTCATTTTGCTGAGCAGGTACCAAAAACATATGTTGGAGAGAAGAAAGCATCATGAACAAATACTGCTGCTAAAATTGGTTGTCCACATGCAGAAGAATGAAACTAAGCTAGGGTTTGTCAACTTGCAGAAACTAACCCAAAATGGATCAAAGAGCTTAATGTCAAATCCGAAACACTACAACTGTTAAAAGAAAACAGGCAATACCCTGTAGGTTAAGGAAGAGACTTTCTGAATAAAACTCTATTTGGTCAATAATTAAGACCAAAACTTGGCAAGTGGAACTTCATAAATGTAACAAGAGGTTTCTGGCCCAACTAGCCCCACGGTCCGGATCTGCCCAGGGTCACTCCACCCCCCAAATGACTCAGATGCTTATATTAATTTCATACTGTTTGGCCTATGTCTCAGGCACATTGCTAGCTAGCTTTCTCATCTTAATCCAACTAGTTAGTATTAATCTGTCCTACTTCATGGCCCATGGCTCACCTGTGTTACCTTACATGCTGAGTCTTGGACAGCTGGCTTATCTCTGACTTTGCTCTCCTCCTATCTATGCTCTGATTTTCTGCCTACTGGTATGGTGCCTGTCATGAGCCAAAACAGTCCTTTATTTCACAGCATACAGACATCCCACATCACATAAAACCAAAATTCTTCTGCACAGATAAAGGAATAATAAATTGAGGAGGAAGTCATAGAATAAGAGAGAATTTTTGCCAGCTATACATCTGACAGAGGATTAATATTCAGAATGTATGAATAATTAAAGAAAACAGTTAAAAATGAGAGTAAAATGACTACAAAATATCTCAAAAATGTTCATCACCACTAACAATTACGGGAGGGTATAGCAGTAAATTTTATTTAAAATATATTAATATAAGATAAATATTTATTGGTAAACAAATTAACACTTACAATAACAGGCTATAACTTAGGAATATATTTGAACAATTGGATGGACGAGCGATGGACATTGATCTAGTCTCTCTAGCAGGCAGGAACAAATAGGCCTCTCTAAGATTTCAGCAGCCACTCTTGAATGGGGTTGGCCACTCCCCCCTCAGGAGCCCAGGACCCTGAATAAGTGTCTTCCGACCTTATCAGCTCTCACCTGAATTCTACTCCATCTCTCTCTTTTGTTTAATTAAGAAAGTTTTAAATTAAGACTATCTATAAAATAAGAATTATTATGAGGTAATATCTAGGAGTGGATAAGGCACAAATTATAACTAAAACTTAACACATATAAAGTATATTATATATTTTTAGAATATGGTAGATGGTAGGGTGCATAAATTATTTTAAAATTGTTTATTTGGGAAAATGAAAATCTAACACTTGAATGTTTTTTGTTAAGGGATAATAGGGTAGTAACTTTAAATATTTATTTTTTAACTTTTTTAAGACTTGAGAAGGAAAATATATTGTCTGAAAGTTAGAAGCACATGGGAATAGTAGTTTTTAAAATTTGGGAGAGGATAGTGACATAGCTATTTGGACAACTATGTATGTTTTTTTGTGTTATTGGAGCATTTATTATTTGGCTATAGGCTTATGATATTTGACAGATATTTTTATAAGCAGGGCATTTTTGAAGGGACTGTCTTATTTTGTCTAGGCAGGTTTTGTTAGTCTTTATTATTTTGTTTATCTAGCATGGGCATTATGTGTGTATTGTTAGCAATCGAGGTAAGGGCAGTTTTTTAATCTAACTGGCCATTTTTTTTGCTGAAAGGACAAACTCTAAAATTGTTTATAGGTAGTTAGAACAATCTACCTTATAAAATGCATTAATAAACAAATGAACACTCACGATAACAGGCTATAACTTAAAAATATATTTAAACAACTATATAAACGAATGATAAATGTTGATCTAGTCTCTCTAGCAGGAAAGAACAAACAGGCCTCTCTAAGATCTCAACAGCCCCTCTTAAATGGGGCTGGCCACTCCCCCTTCAAGAGCCGGAGACCCTAGATAAGTGTCTTCCGACCTTATCAGCTGACACCTAAATCCCACCACAGGAGGGCAAATTAAAAAAAATGTTTTCATCATATCTTTGTAGATTTGTACCATTAAGATCAACAGAACAACTCTCAACTGATCCTAGAGGAAATATGGAAAAAAGAGAGCACATATTCACTATTGATGGGATTTCAGAAACTTCCAGCTACTTTGAAAACAGTGTGGAGAATTTTAATAAAGCTAAGAAGAAATCACATATGACCAACATATACCAATCCATACCAGGATTCAGTATTCTACTCCATGGATACTTTGTCAGTCATATCCATTGCTACATTATTCTCAATTACTAAAAAAATAAAAAAATACCCTAAATATTCTTCAGCTGATGAAGGGATAATGAATATGTTGTACATATCCTCTATAGGATGCTATTAATCTTTAAAAAAATAAAATCATGAAATTAAATGGATAGACTCACAAAACATTATATTGAATGATATAACTGAGACCCAGAAAGACAAATGTACACATTATCTCTCACTGAAGTCTTCTAGCTCCAAATTACCACATGTGATTACATACTATACAGTAACTGCCAAAACAATGAAAGTGTAATTGCTGAGGTAGAGGGTTGTGGGAGGAATAGAGAGGGTCTTGTAGGAAAGGCAATAAGAGAAATGAGGTCTTCTAATTAGAGGGAGGGTGAGAAATCAATATAGAAGAAGAAAGAAGGAAGATAAAATAACAACAGTAAGGATATCAAAAAACTCATAAGGATTAACACTATTATTTACCTTAAAAATCCCTGATACATTTAAGTTTTGCATGAATATACATATATAGTTCAAATAAAGGCTTGGTCTCACAAAACCTTTTATACCAGACATGAGAAACCCTCTTTTGAGTGGTTAGTCAGGGGATGTCTAAGAGGCCCCCAAAATAATACAAGCTATTGCTATTTCCCTTGGTTACTCCCAGAAGTAGAAGTTAAGTCTTTACTGTTGAAGGCATCACGTATGTCACACATAAGTCATAGAAGTACCTGAGCTGGAATTGACCTTAAAGCCAAGACTAGCTTTCATGGAAGCAAAAGGTACTATTCAAGCTTCTACAGGATGGAAGCAATCAGTAGTCTTACCCATCAATGAAGCCTATGAACCACAAGGGCTAGCATGTCAGGATATTCCTAAGGGTGCACTAGTGTCATGCATACTTTGGTAGTAACCAATAGCTAGCTCTCCAATTGGACTTAAGTGTTTGTATTATTTTCTTCCTTATTTAAAGATTCCTTTAGATAGGGTGCAGCCTTTTATTCTTCTAAACTGTTATCTGTTATCATTATACATGGGCCAGATCAATGACAATAAACCATAAAGAAATTGTTACCATTATGACTAGGTTTTAGTCTTTCAGTTGGTCTATGTCCTTAGTCTGTAGCTTTTAAAAGTGCTTCTCTGTATTTGTCATCTCGTAAATATGTGCTAAAAATGAAAAGCAAAAGTTTTGGGAGATGGAGCCCTTTACCTTCAACTAGATCAATTAGACTATAGTTTTGACTTTGGTAAACTACTTTGCTTTGATCCTAGGTTATTAATAAAGGAAAAAAATTATCTTGGGCATTTGTTTTTTTAAAATGTTACTCCTGGCATCACTTCTCACACCTGAAACACAAGTGGAATTTTTTAACCGTTCCATGTTTCCACAAAAATTTGAATGGGTTCTTAGAAGTCACAAACACACACACACACACTACGGTAGATATTTCTTTTAAAAAATAAAATCCCTTTGATATTGGATGTCTTCCTGTATGCTGTGAATTATCATTGAATAGTAAAGGAATTGTTTTGGCCTAAGGCAAGGCATCTTAGGAACAGGCAAGAAGTCCAAGCATAGATAAAGAGTGAAAGGGACAGTTTCAGACATGAGACTCTGGGCTGCCACAGAGAGAGAAAGATGTAAAGGAACTCAGGTAAGCCATGAGACACATGAAAAGACATAGATTAATAGAAATGGGTTAAGAGGTGAGAGCTAGCTAGTAATAAGCCTGAGCCATGGAACAACAACATGTAATCAATATACGACTGTGTGATTATTTAGGACCAAGCCGCTGTGGGTAGTTTATTTGGGAATGTAGATCTGGATCTTGGGGCTAGGCCAGGCTAGAAACTTTTTACTACATCTTTTGCAAGGGATTTTAATCTAACCCACAATCATATCTAGCAATCAGTATATCTTAAATATTCCTACTATGATGCTTTTCTTCTTGGTAGATTGTGATTCTCTATATCACATCCATCTTCAGTCTATGAGATAGTAATTTGCTCTATAACTCCAAATTATTGACAGATGTAAAAATGAGTCACAGATTCACAGTTTGTTTATGTTTTCTTCTTATAAAAACTGAAGATATGCTTTAAGTTGCTTTATGTATATAAATAGAAATTGGAAATAAGAATATGTTTTAAAAATATAAAAAACATATAACTAAGGAGAACAAAATCATTTCTAATATTATTACCTTAAGATGAAAAGTTTGAATATTACATATTATTCAATTATCTTATGCCTGTACAATTATTTTATATATATTTTTTATACACAAAGAAAAGCCAGGTGATACTTATAGTTACCTATTATAATTTGTTACCATATTGTTTTCTTGACTTTTACCTTTAAGGAACATTATAAATTTAGAGTTGTTACTTGTTTAATAACCTTCTAAGTTAATTATTTTCCCTTTCTCCATAGGGCTAAACACCATCATTTCCTTCTTTGATCTATGTTCTTTTGATAGACTTTCTTTTTTTTTTATAATATATGAATAGTACTGAACAATAAATAAATAAAATAATATACTTTGTAATGTATATTATTATTTGTCTTCTTTGCAGACCTTTGTACATGAATATATGTATGAGTGTGTGTCTTCATGATCATGTGCACATATGTATGGTGTTCTACAGAGTGAATTCTAGGATAACCATGGTTACTCAGAGAAACCTTATGTCAAAAAACCCTCAGAAATTAAAACAAGAACCTAAACCAAAACCAACAACAACCAAAATATATGTTTTATTTTGACTTTATAAAACAACTTCAGTGTTACTCTTCCTTCCTTCTCCTTCCACATCTTATTCTTATACCTGTGAGAAAGAATAGCTATCACTCCTCATATGTTCAGTTTTGAAAATTAGTAAAAATCAAAGAGTATAGTTATACTCTTTTTATTTATGTTACGGCTTGCGTTTTATTTTTCTTCTTATTATTGGTTATAAGGAATTACACTGGCCTATCAAAGTGTGAAGTTGGGATAGATTTTTTTAAATGGCTTGTTCACATCTATTTAATTAACTAATTAGTCAATTAATTACTTAATTTACATTTCTACTTCACTTCCCCTTCCTTCTCTCCTCCCATAACCTGCCCCCAGTCCACTCTGTTTCCAACCTCTAAGCCACTACTCCTCAGTTTCTGCCACAATTTTAGCTCTCTATTATTCCCGCAGTAGCCCCCCCCCCACCTCTCTGTTCCCAGTACCAAATCCACTCTTCATTAGGTTTAGGAAAAGGCAGGTCTCCCATGGAGATCAACAAAACATGACATATCAAGTTTCTAAGCACCTCCCCATGTATTAAGGCTGGGCAAAGTGACCAAGTAAGGGGAGTAAGGTCCCTAAAGCCAGTAAAAGAGTTAGAGACAGCCCCTGCTATTGCTGTTAGGAGTCCCACCAGTGGACCAAACTACACAACTGTAATATATATGCAGAGGGCATAGATCAGTCCCATGCAGACTTCCTGATTGTCAGTTCAGTCTCTGTGAGCCCCCATGAGCCCAGGTTAGTTGATTCTGTGGTATTTCTTGTTGTGTCCTTGACCCCACTGGTTCCTACAATCCTTTCTCTCCTGTTGTTTGGCTGTGTATCAACATCTCTTTTCATCAGCTGCTGGATGAAGCCTCTCTGATGACAATATAGCTAGACAAAATGCTTGGTAAGATGGTTCAGCTGTTACACAGTTGTTGACACTGGTATGAGTGCCACTTTTTGAACTTTTATGTACATCATGCCATGTTGGTGATTATAGTGATTTATAGGCATCTCTGATGGGCTCAAATCTCTCTCTCTCTCTCTCTCTCTCTCTCTCTCTCTCTCTCTCTCTCTCTCTCTCTCTGTGTGTGTGTGTGCCTGTGTGTGCATGTGTGTATGTGTCTGTGTTTTGTGGTGTACATATATTTACATATGTTGTATATAATTTCACATAAATATAAAGTAATATGATTCTTTGAGGCTTTATCAAACAACTTTGGTGTTATTTATCCTTATTTCTCTTTCTATATCTTATTCTCAAACCAATTGGTAAGAGTAACCAACCTTAAGACTAAGCAATGCTACTCTTAGACATATCTCTAAAGGATGCTCAATCATACCACAAGGACACTTGCTCAACTATATTCTTATAAGCATTATTTGTAATAGTCAGAATCTGGAAACAATGTAGATACTCCTCAACTGAAGAATAGATAAAGAAAATAAAGTACATTTATAGAACAGAGTAATACTCGGTAGTTAAAGAAAACAATGGCATCATGAAACTTGCAGGTTAATAAATGGAAAACCCATCCTGAGTCAGGTAACTAAGACCAAGAAAGACAAACATAGAATATACTCAGTCATAAGTTGATGTTGGTTGTAAAGCAAAGTATAACAGAGTGAGAATCCACAGCTCCAGAGAAGCTAGGTAACAAAGAGGACTCTAAAAAAGATGCATGGATTGCCCTAGGAAATGGAAACAGGTGAACTCTCCTGGGTTATGAGGGTTAGAGAGGAGGCAATGGGGCATGAGAACATGAGGGACCATGATGGCTCAATTTGTGGAGTGAAAGAGAATGAGAGCAAGGAAAGAGATATCTTGATAGAGGGAGCCATTATGGGGTTAGGGAGAAACCTGGTGCCAGGAAACTCCCTAGAATCCACAAGGATGACCCCAGCTAAGACTCCTAGAAATGATGTAGAGGGTATCTGAAGTCCTTCCTCGGTAGTCAGGATGGTAATTACCCTAATTGTCATCATAGAACCTCCATCTAGTAACTGATGGAAACAGATGCAGAGAACCACAGCTAAGCACTGAGCTTAGCTCAGGAGTCCAGTTGAAGAGAGGGAGGAAAGGTTATTATAAGAGCAAGGGGGCAATCAGGGTGATGACAAGGAAATCAACAGAGACAGTTGACCTTAGCTGGTGGGACCTTACTGACTCTAGACCAACAGCTAGGAAGCCTGAATGGGACCAACCTAAACCCTCTGAATGTGTGTGACAGCTGTATAGCTTGGTATGTTTGTGGGGATCCTAGTAGAGGTCCCTGGTGCATGAGCTGGCTTTTCGGGATCCATTTTATATGGTAGGATGCCTCACTTAGCCTTGATGAAGGGGCAGAAACTTGACCCTGCCTAAAGTTGGTATGTCATGCTTTGTTGACTCCCATTGATATGCCTTACCACTTCTGAGGAGTGGATGGAGGTGTAGAAAGAAGGTGGGGGAGAAAATAGGTGGAGAGGAGGGAGGGGAAACTGTGGTTGGTATATAAATAAATGAGGATCCCAGCCTCATTGGATAGTTTTACACCACAGATTTTTGTATCCATATCCTAGGGAACATTGCAGAAAAGGGTAAAAAGACTTTTTTAAGAGCTAGAATACTAGAAACTATGCTGTGAGACTGTCTCTACTAAAAATGGTCTTATTAGACCAGAATATTGGCAATATCAATAGACATTTTAACCTGAAAGGGAAAAATGTCACAGGGTCCAAACTCTAGTTCAAGAATGACAGGCAACTGACTGCTGGGAGAAGTAAAATTGATGTCTATTGCTAATGAGCACCTTTATTGGTTACCCAATGCACAGTGGTCATATTCCTATATATTCTATACATATATTTGTGACAATAAAAAGAAAATGAATCTATTATATTGAAAGCATGTGAGGGAACATGCAAGAGGTCTCAGGGAGAGTAGTTGGGGAGAAGCTGGAGGGAAGAAAGGGAGGTAGGAAAATGACATAGTTCTATTCAATTAAAAAATTTAAAATAAATATATTTTCAGTTATTTTATTTAGTGTTTGTTTGTGTGGGGAGGGGTTGGTATTCACATCTGAATGTGGGTTCATGCATGTTTCAGAGGATAAGGAATCTTGCTACACAAGCCTAACATTTGAGTCCAATTTTCAGAACTTACATGTCTTAGTTAAGGCTTCTTTTGTCACGATAAAACACTATGATCAAAAGAAACTAGGAGAGTAAATGGGTTATTTCTGATTACAGTTCCATATTAGAGTCTGTCACTGAGGTAAGTCAGGTCAGGAACTTGCTGGATGCAGGAGCTGGTGAAGAGGTCATGGAGGAACACTCCTTACTAGCATGTTCCCCATTGCTTGTTGCTTGCTCAATGTATTTTTTTTAAATAGCACTTAGGACCACAAGTTCAGGGGTGTCACCGCACACAGTAACTTGGACCTTCACCAAATCAATCAAGAAAAAGACCCCTAAGCTTGTCCATAGGCCACTCTGGTGGGGGCATTTTATAAACTGAAGTTTCTTCTTCTTCTGAAATGACTATTGCTTTCATCAAGTTGACATAAAACTAACAAACTCACCACAAAAATGTCGAAGAAGTGATTCAGTTCTACAAAGTTGTCCTTATACCTCTACACCATGCATTATGGATGCATGCCGACACCCATATCATGCAAAGATATGTTTTTTATTTACTTTTATGTTGTTATAAAGAGACATCATGAGCAAAGCAACTTATTAAAGAAAGTATTTAATTTGTGGCTCACTGTTTGACAAGAGTCCATGACCATTATGGAGTGAGTATGGCATCAGTCAGGAAGACATGACACTAGAACAGTAGTTGAGAGCTTTCATATTGAAACAACAGTCATGAGGCAGTGCAAGAGAGTTTTAACTGGGCCTGGCATGGGCTTTGGAAATCTTAAAGTCCACCCCCAGTGACATATCTTCTCCAAAAAGGGAATACCTCATAATCTTTCCCAAATAATTCCACTATATTGGGGCCCAATTATTCAAATGTATGAACATATGGGAGACATTATTATTCAAACCACCACGTATATACATAAATAAAGTTAAAATTACTTTTGGAGGGTAAAGGCATGAGGATCAGGAGTTTAACATCATCCTTGACTGTATTGGAAGTTTGGAGCTAACTTGAGTAGCTTCAGACCATATCTCAAAAAAAAAAAAAAACCCAAAACAAAAACCCAAACATCTAAACTGTATGTTGTACTTTTGTATTTGTATTTATATTTTCTGAATAAAATTAACATATTTTATCACTCAAAAAAGTTTGTTTCCTAAATCATACCCCAAGATTATAAAACTTTATCATGTTTATCATGCTTAACCATTTTTTAATTTGCCATCACATGGAAGTTAAATTGTAGATTCTTTCAAAATATGTGAGAAAATCTTAACCCCTGGCATCTGTAAATGTGATTTTATTTTGAAACAGAGCTACTGAAGATGTAATGAAGTTGAAGATTTCAAGATGAGGTCAACCTTGACTTTGGCCCTCTTGATTCAAAGAGTAATTGTGTTTTAATAAAAAGAAATAAATTTGACACTCAAAGAGAAACAAGAATGAAGTTCATGTGAAGGCTAAGGTAAAAACTAGAGTCATTTATTTTCAAGTCAAAAACTGTTAAGGTTTCCTGGTTTCTCCAGAAATGAGAAAAGAGGTGTGAAATAGATCTGTTCCAAAACCTGAGTGAAGAAGCAGCTCTTTCTGAATCATAACTTTATCTTTCTAGACTCTCTCATTTTGAGAAAATAAGGTTATGTGTGTATGTGTGTGTGTGTCTGTCTATATGTATGTCTCTTTCTCTATCCGCCTCTGTGTGTATCTGTCTCTCTGTCTCTCTCTCTCACTATATAGCAATGAACTAATACACTATCCTAAAGTCTATACTTCAAGGTATACTTATATTAAGGGACTATTTTATTCTCAATTGTCTTCATATGTGATGAATTTAAAGTTATCTTACTCAGTTTTATTCTTTTTATAATAGTTAAACTACACCAGTGATGTGCAAAATTGGCATCTACTTCCTATTCTACCTTTTTCTCATCTCACTTTTCTTTAGACCTTCAGCACCAAGTTAGCAGTTTTCGAAGTAACAGCCATAATAAGCATTTCAACTTTCCTATCCCACAACACATTTTGTCATTATCTTTCTTTCACATTGAAGTTGATAAGGCTAATCAACAAAGTAGATCTCTTCTTGGAATTTTTTTTTTACTTAGAATCTTAATCAACATAAAGGGAATTGAAGAAACATTTCTATGTGGAACACTTACTACCAAAATTAAGAGAGATCATGCTTAACAATAATTGGCTTATAATGCTATGAAGCTAGCTTCAAGGTCATACAATCTTACTTATGAACATAAAAAGAAAATGATAACAGCTGTTATAAAACTATCAGTGTCACATTCTTTTATTGAACATTGTGGAATTAAACAAAACATTAAATCTAATATATTTTAAGTGTTCTTTTGATTAATAAAATTAATTCTGACCCACTCCTAAGAACAAATGGGTTGATGAAAATTTTGACAACTCTATTTTAACAATTCACTAATCAGTCAAGTTATACTGACAATTATCTACATATGAATTACTTGTGTGTTTACTGTAGTGTCAGTCTTCCCTCAGGCAAGAATTTGATCTCTATAGCTCAGTATTCCGTATTGATTAAAGTCACCGGATACTAAATAAGCCCTAGTAACTATACCAGCCATTTATTATTTCCATGTAATTCCATTTTCCTTGTCATTACTCTATAAATTATTTCTTTTTCATTAATACCACAATCTATTACCTATATAGGAATCAGGATGACCAAACAAATATTTAAAATGAGACAAATCTATTTCCTTGTTTAAGTTCCTTAAGGCTCTTCTAGTTCATTTAATGTAAAATTCCAAACAAGTTATATGATATACCTTTTGGGGACACAATTATTGCTAGTTCTATATTTTGGTGTTTCTTTTATGTATAAGGCTCTTTACAGAAATTTTTCCATTGATGAATCTATCTTATAAGTCAGAATTCAACTGAAGAATCATAAATTCCAAAAGACTTCCAACATAAGTGTCCCACCTTGAATGGCTAGTCTCTGTACAAAATATCACATGCTATTATTTTCTTTTTAAAATTACTGACCATTTGTTCCTGTATTTTATGTTTGTCTTTATCGCCCATACCCCAAACTTGATTATAAATTACACTAATCACTCTCTCCATTCATCTTGAATTCTGCTTGTCACCAAATTGCTTGTCAATAAACTACCTGTAAATTAATGAATAAATAAGGAATATAGATGCTACAAACATTGTCTTCCTTCAAAAAGTTCACTCATTTATTGTCATGTGTTCATCTTGGAAGATGTTTTAATATGTAAGTGGAAAATTGTTTGTCTGGCTACTGTGTTAGCTACCTGTGATTGAGTAAAAGACTTACTCAAAAACTAAGTCGTTTAAAATAGCATATATTACTATCTCATAGTTTCTGTGGGCCAGGAAAATGGGAATGACTTGATTGGCCCTGATAGCTCAAAGTCTTTCTGGGTACAATGAAACTATTAGACAAGGAAGCATTCCTTTCAAGTCTCCAAAGCAGAGAGTGGTTCATCCAAGCTCATTTTGGTTGGTGGAAGGATTCAGCTGCCAGTTGTACAGGGATTTTCCATCCCTCACTATCTGCTGGTAACTTTCCTCAATTTCTTGCCAATGGAAATTTGTTAAATCAGAAAGAAAAAGTGAGAGAAATAAAGCAACAAAAATCTAGTTTTATTTTGCAGCCGAATTATGGCAATGACATAATTTTACTTTTATTACGTTCTAATTTTCATGTATGGGTCACTAGGTTAGCAAACATTGAAGAGAAGGATATCTACTGAATACTAGGAGACAAGAATCAGTGGTATATGTTTTAAAGACTGCCAACCAGAGCCACATACTCTTATATTCACATAAATTGTTTATCCAATTATTTTATTCTGTTATGTCTTTCTAAATTTTCTGTTCCTGAGAATGATACTCTGGTCCTCATACGCATTCTCTGTCACTTAGCTCTGAGTTATTTTTGAAAAGTTTGAATGAAAATTTTGTTTAAGATGTATAGGCATTTTAAGCAGCACCTCATGAACACATCAAATAACTACAATCATCAGAACTTGACTCTAGAGTTATTTAACCATTCTCTGGGAATATTTGTTCAGCAACTGCATGTATTAATCACTATTCTCAGTGCTGGCATATATATCTGTATACAAAACAGCAACAATAAAAAAAATGTTTTCATGCAACTTTAGATTTTTGATATAGAAGCAAATGTTGCATAGTACAGTGAGGATCTAAGGTAAGAGAAAGGGATATAATGTGCTTGACTTTGAGAAGGCTGGCATTTTATAATCTCATAATAAAGGTCTCATAAAGAGGATACAACTTTAACCAAAAGTCAGAAAAAAGAGCAGTAACTATCTATGGCAAATCCAGTAGGTAGAATGATGGATAAAAGAGATTCTGAGTAGAAACTATGACTTGGTGTGTTTAAGAAAATAAAAGAAAATCTCATGGTTTTTAATAATTTGATTTATTTTTGAGATTATAATACAATTACACCACTCTACCTTCCCTTTCCTTCCTTCAATCTGTCCTATTTACTCATCCCTCACTCTCTTTCAAATCCATAGCTTCTTTTTAATTGTTGATATATACATATAATTATATGTATGTATATATATCCTGCTCAATTCTGTATAATATTACTTATATGTATATAGAAATGCTAATAGTGGGAGAAATAATCTTCCCCAGGGGAGAACACACCAATTGATTGTCCAAATACTGAATGATCAGCCTTGATGTGTCTTAAAAGAGTGAATAAGAGAGCTGATGAGATAGCTCACTTGGAAAACTGCTTGACTTGAAAGCATCAAGATCCGAATACAATACCAAGAACTCAGAGAGAGAGAAATAGAGAGGGGATAGGGAAGAATAAAGGAAGGAAGAGGGAGAGGGTAAGGGAAGCTTGAGGCAGTCATATACATGTAGTCCCAGCACTGAGGAAGTAGATGCAGGAAGATTCTTGAGGGTTATAACTATAAGCTATAGCCTAATTGGAGAGCTCCAGACCAGAAAGATACCTTATATCCATAAAAAGAGAAATTTTTTTCCCATGAAAACTAACACACATGTATCTGCACCTGCACACACACACACACACTCACACACACACACACACACACACACACACACACACACACACACATTCACTGAACAAGAAACTTTTAGAGATTTGACTTAGAAAGAAGAGTCATACTATGCAAGGGTTGAAGGCCATGGAAGGAGTTTGTTTTCCTCTGACTAACATTAGAGCAATTTAGAATAGAGGGAGCTACTATCTGGCAAATTATTTTGAAGTATCACTCTGGCAAGTTGAAAATAAAGTACTTTGGGATTGAGCAGAATAAAGCTGACAGACCATTTGGACAATTAGATAGGTTAGAAATACTAACAACTTGGGCTAGAATACGAACAATGAAGGCAGACAAGAATGGCCAAATCCAGTTTTATTTTTAAATTAAAGACAAGCAGATTAAATGGAAGATTTTATGGCATATTTGAAAAAATTCAAGTCCAGTTTCAAGAATTTTAATTTGAACTCAAAAAAAGAAATTTCTACAAACTAAAATGAATGAGACCATAAAAGGTCATGTTTGGGAGAGGGTATTAGGAGACAAATTTCAGAGATGTTAATATCTAAAACCTTACCAGCCATGGGAACAGAAAGCAGACAGTTTTCTAGACTTAGAAAAGAGGTTCAATATAGTAATGTATATTTATAATTCTTAATGCTTAGAGGTATTAAAATGAGAATGAAATGGATACTACAGAAAACAATGACATTTTAAAAAAGGCAAAGGGTGACAATAAAAATAATGATGTAAACTGCAAAATTCTTGAATCACCCCAGTATTCAAACTATATCCAGTGACTGTGATTGTCAGAGCACTTAGCCTTTCAAGAGATGGGGTATTTCTTTGGTAGTTCTGCCCCTTGAGATTTGTTTGGATCATGAGTAACAAAATCAATAAGATATTCTTCTTTCCTTCATTCAGATAAGTCTCAAGGCAAAGTGCACTATATAGCTTTATTTTAATAGAGTTTGTTATTTTCTTCCCTCAGTATTGAGTATCTACTTTCTCTGTGCTAAGAGCTACCAAGAATTAAGGTGTACAGCAATTCTCAGGTCAGCATATAATTTAATGCCTCCAAAAGAATCTTTTTTGGTACCAAACATTCCAGTTCGTGAGGATTCTTCACTTTGAGAAATCTATATCTGCTCTCTCAAGCACCATATAAAGTGTTAAATATAACATTATGCTATAGAAAATGTTTAAGTAGTCATACTGACCTCTAACAATGTTTAGATAAAATTGTGGGCACTTTATAAAGTCTGCCACCAATTTTAAGCTTAAAATTATGCAGAAGCTGTTAATTAATTGCTTTGACATTCATGTAGAAAAACATTTATTTATGTATTTATTTATGTATTTATTTATGGGAAAGAGCACCATCAACTGTTACTGGTTCACAGAGTTGAATATTTTAAAAAATACATTTAGTCATTGTGAAGGCTGAATGATGACATTTGTTCATCCATAACCACTCTTAACTTTCTCTTCATATACAGAGAGGAACAAATCATACTTTGAGAGGAAGAAATGGTTAGATATAACTAAGGAATTGTAGGCAGAAAGATTATATGTTCTTTCTATACCAGCATAGTTAATAGTCAGTATTTCACCCTCCAGGGTTCTCATCACAGCAATTGTGGAAGATTTCCCATGTTGAGTCAATGGAGATGGGAGATAATAGCCTGCACCAAAGTTTTTACATGTTCAGCATATTGTCAGTGGATCATAAATCTTGTGTTGAATCAATGGGATATTTTTGTCACTGTCATAGAAGCCTATCCTACCATGATGCAATGCCTGGTAACATATCATAAGATCACATAAATTATAGAATTTTAAAAGACATTTGAATGCTATAAGTTTATAACCAATCTTTAAATTTTTCTATAAACATTTAAAACTTGCTTAAAGGGAATACAAACAATTATTAAAGGAATTTCAGATTATATTTGATGGTCACATATCAAAGTTTCGAAAGACTTATAAATGTGAATAGGACAGTTTTTTAAGTGGTTGCTGTATGCAGTGCATGCTTTCATCTGTAATTCGTGAAACGTTCTATTACCCATCATCTGGAAATGAGCTGAAAATCTAATTTTATAGGCACTCTAATTTTATTTGATTATCTTAAGAAGCAAAAGCATGAGTTAATGGTGTATTACCATTCCCATGTCCTAAAATATGTGTTAATGAATTATAATTGGCAAATATTCCATACATTAATGTGAACTATATGTGAGAATTGGATATGCTTATATGCTCTATAAAACATCCTGAAGTAGCTTTTATGAGTATTTTACAGCTAATTCAGATATCTCAACCACGACTAAGTCCAGAATAACTCAATTTTGCACTACTATCTACCTTTCTGAAGAGTGATTATTTTCATAGTCTGAGAAGAGAGAGTGGTGTTTTTCTAAGCTTGAGTTTTTTAGAATACTAGTATGATTTCAGACAGCAACAAAACCTTGTGAGCAAAGATTTTAAAAGAGTTAAGTGAAGCAAAATTAAAGAAGCTAAGTCTTTGGTTCTTGTGGAAACATTCTCAGCCAAAATGGTATAATTTTCTTTAAGATACTCTGTGTTGGTTTGCTTGTGTGTGTGTGTGTGTGTGTGTGTGTGTGTAGTTTATAATATACATATATAATGTAAATAACAATATGTGTGTGTGTAGTATTCATGTGTGAATGTGGGTTCATGTATGTTTCAGAGAATAAAGAAACTTGTCATAAATTATTGTGTAAAATTTTAGGTAAATATAAGAAAAATAATTACTTGAAGCATTATCAAAAACCTTGGTGTTAACTGTACCTCCTTCCTTTTTATCCAGTACCAAGTACAAGAAATTTCCTTTTGAATGGTTAGTCAGGTTGCTCTAAGAGTCTTTCAAAACAACATAGACTATTAGTGTTGCCCTTAGTTACTTCTCAGATTTGGAAGATAGACCCTTATTGCTAAAGATGCTTGGTATACAGAATTCAGATTATTTGAGCAGGAAGTCATCAGTCCCCTTTTCATAGTAGCAGATAATACTATTCAAATTTTCCATGGAGGGAAACACTTAATAGTTCTACCAAAATGTAACACTTACAAAACACAACAATTACCAGTATGGCAAGATATCCACAATGGTGCAATGTATGTTGGTAGTTACCAAACAACTGTCTAATTGTACTTAAGATCCACTCAAAAGAAGGGGAATCATGCCTGGTACTGCAAACTTACCCAACTTTTTGGAGCTTGTGCGGTCAAGAACTAAATAAATTTACTACTGCCATTTTTCTAGAACAGTATAATTTAAATTACATTCTAAACTATATCCTTATACTCACAGACAAGTGTAGGTATCACCATTTATTGAAGAAGCCTTTTTTAAAGAACAAATAAAGACCATCACAAAAAAATCACAACTGGATAAAATACAGTGATCAACAGATTGTACAGCACCCAATCCAAACGCATATATCACAGCTCCTGCTTCTACATCTCAGGGAGCACAGTGGTGGAAGAAGGGGCAGAAATATTTTAAGATTTAGATTACTGGAAGTCTTCTGTGAAAGTTTCTCTTAGAAGCGGTTGCCTAAATAATACCAGGACAATAGTAATATCCATAGACATGATAACACAAAAGGTAGGAAAAAATCATGGGGCCTCATCCCAGACAAAGAACTACAGACAACAAATGACTGCTGAGAGAGTGAGAGAGAAATAGCCTCCCCAGATATGAACCTCTTAATACAAAGTGGTCATCCTTGAAAGCAAATACACAGACTCAGCAAGTTGTATTTACATATCAAAGCATAGAAGCACACACGAGCATACACATGAAAAGTATGCTATCAGTTTGAGAGATTGATGGTATAGAATAGATTGAGGGAGGAGGATTGAGAGGGAGGACAGAAAGTGTTGTAATTCTATTTTAATTAAAATAAGTTCCATATTTATAAGAATTTTGAGTCTTTATCACAGATTATAAGCAAGACTTATTTACCAAATAGTGACAACAGGGACAGTGCCCATATCACAGGATAATCCTCAAAGTGACAATGAAAATGGGGAAAATACTAATAAATATATAATAATGATTATAGCCTGGATTATAATATTCTCTCTAGCAGGAAAATCTTAAGATATGTTTTTTACTGTTTTAATGGTCCATTAAATCAAATATTTTTGTAAATTCTAAGTATCATAACTCAGGTTTATATTTCTTGAAAATGCATGATTTGAAGAAGGCAATATTGTCCAACATGTATTTGTTCATATCTTTTTATAGGGGATTCCACAATAATAAGGGCTAAGGACATGGAATCATCTATGTTGAAAAACACATACTAGGATAAACATTAGCAGAATTAAATTTTAGTGATCTCTCTAATATTATCTGAGCATTTCTTTTAGTCAACTATGCTATTTTTCTGGATACCAGATTTGTTGTTGTTGTTATTGTTGTGACTTTTATTGATTCTCTGTGCATTTCACATCATGCATCCGTATCTCACTCATCTCCCAGTTCCCTTTCTTCCACTTTTTGCCATTGCAACCTCCCCATCAAAACAAAAACCAAACCAAAATAACAAAAAGACAAAAAAAAATCTCTGCACGAAAGCTGTAGGGTGGCCCAGTGAGTCACACAGTATACCTTTTATTCCATACATCTTTACTTGTTCATTGCAATGAGTCATTGATTTGGTTTGAGGCCTCTTGGATATGCTTATTATGGTCTCATGTCATAAACATCCTGTAGCTTTGAATCTGCAAGTCTGAACCCTTCACATGTTCCAGCAGTTCATAGATGAGGTAGGTGCTGGGATGAACTACCTTGTAGTCTTGATTTATGGCGTGGGTGGTAGCTGGATTGGCCAGCTTTTCTTCATTATCACCAACTAGGCATACTTTCCAACATTGCCCTGGCTAGCTAACCAAATTTAGCAGACAGCAAGGAGATGGGCCAATTCTCCTGCTCCCACAGCCACAGGTTCAACTCACCAGCACTCAACCACCAGGGCCAGCTCTAATGTTTTTGCCTAAGTGAGATGTAGGACCTTCTCTCTGAATTGCTGCACTTGGTGAGAAGCAGGATTATCTCTCCCATTCTTATATTCTCAAGGTCTGCTCTCCTGTCTGTAGTAGATGGCAAGGGATGTGTGTGTGTGGGTGGGGGGGATATTTTCTTTACCTTTGCTATCACTCAGTATACTAGGGAAGGGACAGGGGCAGCTCTCCTGCCTACAAGCTCAACTCACCTGTACACCTGCCAACAAAGTCAGGGGCAGTTCTAATGTGCTAGCCAGGTGAGTTTCCATTCCTGCTCTCCAGTGTTTTGTTTTGTTTTTTTTTTAATTTGTGTGTTGGGTTTTTTCTTTTATTTGGTTTGGTTTGAGGGTGTTTTTTTTGTTGTTTTGTTTTGTTTTTGTTTTTTTTGTTGTTTTTTTTTGTTTTTTTTTGGCGAGGTGGAGATGGGATTTCTCTATGTAACCCTGACTGTCTTGCAGCTTATTTTGTAGACCAGGATGACTTTGAAATCACAGAGATCTACCTGTCACTGCCTTTCCAGCCTGACTCCCACATTCTTAACAAACAAATTGAAAGAATTTACTTACACTTTCCAGCTTAGAAGCGGAATACTTTCTGGTTTTGGATATTATTATACGGCATGTTGGTTTGTTTTCAAATGCATATAGGAACACAGGTTGTAACAGAAGTTGCAGTGGAAAGAATACTATACTGAACTTGAAAAAACAGAAATTTAGTCTTAATTTTTCACTGGTAGTGGTTCTGATAGATAGTAAAACTTAGTGCTTTGTGCATATCAAGCATATGCTCTGTAACTGAGTATACTTTCAGCCCAAAGCCTAGCCAACACATGACTTTAGTAAGTTTGTTTTATTAATAAAATATGTGAACCAAATATTTCTCTCTCAAACTAAAAAATATAATCAATTGTAAATATCATTTAAATTTTATTTTTATTTCATTTGGATTGGTGTTTTGCATCCATATATATGTGTGTGAGAACGGATCCCCTGGAACTAAACTTAAAAATAGTTGTGAGCTCTCATGTGGGTGTAGTATGAGGTTTCTGGCTTGGACTTTTGGGCCTAACCTCAAGGTTTAGGCCCACAGACCCACAGACCTGCAGAGACACACAGATGCTTATAATAGTTGTAGGCTGATCGGCCTAGGGCCCAGGCATATAACTTGCTAACTCTTTACCCTTAATCTAACCCGTGACTCTTATCTGTTCAGCCCTGCAGTTTGGTACCTCTTCTCAGAGCAGCACAGTTGTCCTCTGCTTCTTCTGGCTTCTCTCTGGCATTCTGCTCTGTTCCACCTGTTCCTAGAGTCTTCTTAGTCAGGTAGCCCTGCCCACACTTCCTGTCTGCCTTTGGCCAATCAGTGCTTTTTACTAAACCAGTGGGTGGGACAATTATTTACAATGGAACAACACAATCCCCCTACATGTGGGTGCTTTGAATTGAACCCAGGACCTATGGAAGAGCAGCATGTGCTTTAAACCATTGAACCATGTCTCCAGATCCCATAAATATTCTTCTCTCTAATGTATTCCCTACTCAAGTGGATTAAACACAGACTCTCTTATTCCAGTGATAAAAAGTTGTGTTGCAGTAGGATACTGATGAGGAGAGAAAAGCCAAATACAAGCTTCCAAATTGGAGTAACTAATAATTTGGGCAGGATCTCATATCCAAGACTAAGCCTGAACAGTAGGAAGTAAAATGATCTTGAACTTATTCTCCTACTTCTAATTCCTGAGTACTGGAATTACAGACATGCACTACTATAGCCTATTTATGTTGTATTGAGAATGGAACATAGCTCTTCATGCATGCTAAGCAAGAATTCCACCACCTGACCTACATCCCCAACATGTCTTCTTAATAGACAGAGAATGGACTTTTGTAGACTAATAGAAATGTCATACCATGTAGAAGATTGTATCCGTGAGTCAAAGGCCTGGTGTTTTGTGTTTGAAATATTTCAGCACAAGTAGGAAACTAAAACTATTGTAGTAAAAGGAATAAAAGTAAAGAATAATACAGTGAAAGGCAATATAAATAGGATAAAAATATTTAAGACTACAATGAAAAACAGACTTTCTTAGTGATTGTAAATGAGATTATGAATCATCACACCTTTCCTGTCAGCTACTTTAGGATTATGTGACAACAACTAAAGATGATTTACTTTCTTAGATCCATAATTCTCTAGCAATAATTATTTCTAAAATAAAACCCCAAGGAGATTGTCAAAGATTTATGTACAGGGATGTATATAGCACTTTTATGCATAATAGACAACATTAAATGAGTTAGATACTCAATAGCAGAAAAACTACTAAATTAATTATAATTCATCCAACTAACTATTCATCACACAGCAATTATATGCATCTTCAGATGAGTATTTGCAGACATAGCAACATATTTACAATACAATGTAAAACAAAGCAGGTAAAGTTACTCTACAAATTTTTTTCTTGCCTATATCTCTATGTGCGTATATATTGTATGTGTTATAAAATGTTGTCAACAATTAGTCAATGAGTGATATTTAAAATTTTGGTACTCTTTTTAGCCATTTTGTGTCATATTTATTCACTTGGTGTGTGTGTGTGTGCATACAATGGTAAGAGTGTGAAGGTTAAGAGGACAACTTGAAATAATTGATTTATTTATGAGTGTAGAGCTAAAGAATTACAAGACCATTTATATTTTTATATCCATGACTATAAAAATTTCCTACAGTCAAATAAGAAAAGGGAGACTTGGAGTCAGTATTTTGGCTCAGGAAATGAATGCAGATTACAGGAAGTATAAAAAGAAAGAACAGAGGATGGGATAGAGAATTTCCAAAAGGATAATTTTACAAGAGGATAGGAAAAATGTCTAGAAATAGCACTGGTATTACACTAAAACGGCAGTTCACATCTTGAATTCATCCTGATAACCACCACTAAAACAACAAAAGGAGAAATTGGAAGCTGAGAGAGAAGCCAGTTATAGCTACAAAAAGGAACAATACTTCTTCACTGACAACTTTAGTTGGATTGGAATTGGGAAGCAATAGGACAAAATTACCAAGATGATCCGTGGTTCAATTAGCCCAGTGATTATGAGAATCAGGGTAGAACATAATGGTGAATTGGCATAAACCAGGCTTATTCAGAAATTAACCAAGGAGTGTAAAACTCTAAAAATTTGCTTCTGATATTCTAAATCTATACCAAATGGTACTCAGTCCAGAAATGGATAACTTTCAGGCAGTTTCTGCACCAGAGAGATGATGTGCCAATTAAACATGCATTCAAAAACTTTTAGAAAATGTTATTTTTACTTTATAAATATCCACAGTATAATATAATCCTAGATTTCTACTTTATAAGTAGCAATACACATGTTTTAAATTACTTTACAAACATCAGATTTACATGTAGAATTAGTCTGATTTTATATTCATTGAATATGAAGACTAGAAAATCGTGATTTGGGGGTTGCTGAATTATCAGTTTTAATTTGTTTTATTTTTAATGTAAGGAGACATGTACCTGTTTCCTAATATCCTCAGCAACAATCAGTCAATATGAGAAACAGACAGAAGAAATACATTTCCTGAACACTGATTGCTATTTGTCACTAAAGAAAAATTTCACTGTGAACCCCAGATTAGATTCAAATTCCACATCCTCCTGCCTCAGCGTGCTGGACGCACAAGCATGAGTTCTCATGCCAGCTTCATTTGCCATTTTTTTTCATGCCATCTGAACCCTATTCACTTCTATTTGGAGACTATCTACATCATGTATCATGTCCCAGGTTTTCCTGCATCTCTAGCCTTGACATATAACACAGGATTGGCCTACCAGCTGTGTACACAAAGACTTAATCTGGAGGCAAATAGGCAACAAAACTAGGACAAGGACACTTCTTTATGGCAGTAATATCCAAAAACCTGATGTAATTGTGTCCCACAAGCAAGATTCTAACTCTAGTTATACAAACTATGAAGGTGTGGTGTATAGCATGCCTACAGTTCTGTTCTCCTGAAGCTATCTTGATGCATAAATATACCTAAAAAGATAACAATTCTTTTCCTAATTATAGCCCAAGAGAAATAAGTACATGTTTTGGAATACTTGGTCATTGTTACCATAAAATATCAAAACCAATGCAATTCTATTTACATATCAATATTTGTTATATAAAATTAATACATTAATTGTAACAAATTCCTCTATCAGAATACTATACAGCAGTGAAAATTTTAATGATCTCATTTTAAGTATTTTCTAGGATGGAACCTAAGACTTTGAACATACTAATCAAATTATCAATGAGACCCTAGCTCCTGAACTATTTAATTAACAGAAAAAGCTTGTGAGGAAATCATTGCCAACATCCCTGAGTTAGGCATTTTTCTCACTCCCCAAACTTGTCAGTGCATAATAGAGCTGAATTTCTATATGTTTACAGCTCATATATGTTTATAACTTGCCATACAATTCTGAGTAGAATAATAGATGCTACTATTTGTATTCAAATAGCATTATAAAATTGTTTTTTCATACTGATATGGAATGGTGTGCATAAAACAGCCATGCAAAAACAATATGTGGTAAAATTCCATTCATGTAAAAGTTAAAAAATATTGTATGGGTGTATTATAACATATCTGGTATATATGTTTGCATATTTCCCTCATGAGAATTAAATATATGCACAAATGTCACTCTGTTAATGGTATAATTGACTACCTTTAAGGAGATTAGCAAGATGGCTGGAGAGTAAGAATTTCACATCTAACCTTTGGAACATGGATACAAATTTTACAAGTACAAATACATAAAATTTTACATGTACAAATGCATTTAAATGTCTTCCTGCTCAGAATCACAAATATATTTCTCCAAATTAAGGTATTAACAGAAGTTATGGGTTCCACAGAATTCTCAAGGACTTAAAGTTTTGGTCATTTTTTATCTAGAAATCATTTTTATTTTTTCGGATTCTCCATCTTGCAGTGGGGTATAATGTATCTTAGATACTTCTTGGCAGTTTTGGAAAGTCAGTGGTATAACAGGTGAGTAGGAAAATTATAGTATTTTTGTCATTAAAGGTGCTTCTCCCACATGACACACCACTACGGCATGATTCTCTGCCTTTTCCTTCTCTGCGTATCTAATTAAAGTTACACATGTATCTTCTGTTAAATCCTTCTTTATTCCAAACTTCCCAAACACAAGACATCAACAAGGTGCTTCTTTCTGCATATTCCACTTTAGGCTTCAAATTCCACTTTAGGCTTCAGTGTGGGACTGAATTTTGAAACTTGGAGGCTAACCATGAGGTTCTTAATTTGTCCATAAAGCAAAAGGACAAGGTTTTGTGAGCTGCAGAAAACCCTTCCTTAGGATAATTTCCTCAACCTTCTAAGAATAAAAAATCAATGTCCTAAGAATGATAAGAACACATCCTGTAAACAGGATGATCTCTTGCCCGTATTTGTACTGACATTTTGTCCCTAATCTCTTCACAGGTGAAAGATTACTGTACTGTCAGCATATTTTATTTCAGCATTCAAGGAAAATCTTATATTTTATAAAGTTCAGACTTCATAAATAGATTCCCCAAGTCACTGATAGACTTAGTACCATCTACAAATTAATTATTCTATTGGTTATTTTGGTATTTACTAGTTCTCAGCTGAATCTATATCCTGATTGCCTCAGATATCCAGAATATGAAGAGAAAATTTCACCTGTTAGATTGGTTTCCAGCCCTCTTCTTATCATTCAAACTCCCATGATCCTTCTCACAGGTTTATATAATTGAATAGATAAACATAAAATACGGGGAAAGACTAGTACTATTCATCGATAAAACGTACAAGATAATATTTTAATGATAAAAAACAGGTACTGAAATGTTTCAAGGACATCAGAAGTGGTTGTAGAGTCTATTTGATTTGATGGAGCTTTTGTGGGGGAATATGTGTTAAGATGGAATAATAATATGACAGTTTTTTAAAAAATTATACTACTCAATCATTTTGGCTATTACTTTGACATTTTTAATATGGCTCAATGATATTACTGGAAATTCAAAATCTTAATAATATTAATGTAAAATTAATATTTTACATCTTGTCAAATACATTTTTAATACATGGTTTGATTTTAAATTTATTTCATTGTTTTAAAATCTCCATTAGGATATAAAATTACATACTGAAGCTCACAAAGGTTAAATTTACAATTACTGTTCTCTCTCTCTCTCTCTCTCTCTCTCTCTCTCTCTCTCTCACACACACACACACACACACACACACACACACACACACATACAGAGAGGGAGATACAGAGAAAGAAAGAGAGAGACGTGAGAGAAGAAAGGGAGAAAGTGAGAGAGAGCACCCCCAAACCAAGGCTGAGCTAGTAAACATCTCCATCATTCCACAAGCCTCACTTTTGATCTTTCCGACTGGTGTACACTCCCTGAGGTAACCATAGATTTTACTTCTGGCATTTGATTCCTCCATTGTAGAATCTCATAAAAATGAAATTAGAACTCTTTTATATGTGGCTTTCTAGACTCATTGTGTTTCAAACAATAATCCACATTGTTGCATATAGCTGTAGTTCATAACTTTTATTACAGAGTTTACACCCACAGAGTGACATGCCTGATGTATCTATTTATTTTATTATTGATGAACATATGAGTAACTTCTAATCTAAGGCTATTAGAAATTGGCTGCTAAGAATATTTATATTGGTGATGGAGACTGAGCTAAATGGCAGAGTATTTGCCTTTCATGCACAAGGCCCGCCCTGGGTTTAATCCTCAGCAACACACACACACACACACACACACACACACAAACACACACACACACAAGCACACACACACACACACACACACAATACTAATGATATCTAGTTTGGCACTCATTTTCTTGGTGTAAATGTAACATTGCAGGGACAGAAACTGCTAGATCATAACAGCAGCATGTGTTTAGTAGTAAAAATTGCATTATATATATGTGTATATATATATATATATATATATCAGGCATACCTTAAACTTTTTTATAAAGTAACAATTCCAATATTCTTCCCCGTTGTGGTTCAGTTAAAATAGGATTTCTCTATCCTAGGGTGACCTTGAACTTGTGATCCTCCTGCCTCAGCATCTTCTGTGCTAAGATTACAGTCCTGTACCACTCATTTATGATTTGCTGCTTTCTTAAAGTGCTTCATTACTCTCAAGACACAGTGACTTTCCCTAAGAAATATAGATGCAAATTATAAAGCAAAACTAACTGGAAATGTTCTTACTCTATGAAAAATTTAATGAACTATATATATTTTCTTTGCAACAACTTTGCTTTCATATGTGTGAGCAAATACAAGAGCATGTGGATACTTCCTAAAGTATGTCAAGTAAATCATATCAGTCTTTTACTGCTTTTAGTTAAAAGTCTATCAACCATTCTAGAAGTGAACTGTATTCATTACAGGCTTATATATTTTCATCCCATGGCTGAGATCAGTGTATAGAACCTTAATTTAACAATTTATCATTATTCACATTAGAGCAAGTAAATTCTGCTGCATGACTTTGTTCATTGTATGTGCTTGCTTCAGCAGATGTACATAAGGAACAGTTAAGTAATATTCACAAAATAAATCTTACAAAATGACTCATAGTTATATTTTCAAGGAATGATAATATTAATAACAATTTATATTATTATTTTAAGTTTTAATTTCTGAAGTAATTGCTTTTCTTTTTGACAAGAATTGGCAAGAATTTGTATGGTGGTAAGCAAGATAAAGAAAGCTTTGTATACAGATATGTTTCCCAATTTTATAAGTACTACATATCAATAATAAGATATTGATCATGAAATAAGCCATTTTCCTTTACCGTGCCAATTTATTTCTTTATTGAAATAACACTGAATTTCATCCATGATGGACACACCCTATAGTATTTGCAGAACCAAATAAATGAGCAAGCTACCCAAGTATTGTCATGAGTTAAATCGAAGCAACTCAAATGAGCACAAGATTAAATATTCTTTGGTGGCTTTTGACATCAACTGAGTAACTTGAGTGAATTACAGATGCATGTCCCCTCTAGGGCTATCTATTATCCAATATGTCTTATTTAATTTTCTGTTTCAGGCAAGCAAATTGACCATGTATACTTGCTTGTGTCAGTCGCTAATTTTAGATCACTAATCTAATTGGAAATGGCAATGCCCCTTTAGCTTGTCATGTAGAAATTCACAGTTTCTGATTAATGTGATTCATTTATATTAGATTTGACTTGACAGAATGGCAACGTGTAATATAAGAGGCAAGGGTGACAAGATTTCTCTCTCTCCAACTCAGTCACACTCTTTATAAATGATCCAGATAAGGCATCAACCTACAATATTTTCCTTTAAAGTGATAAATTTCTAACTTGTACCTATTCTAATCTGTGTGCATGTGTGTGTTTCTTGGAAGTACAACAACTCTTATTAGAGAGGTGACAGTTTTGTTCAAAGTGTCTTACATTTACATCCATTTATGGAAAATATAGAAACCGCTATGGCAAAACAAAAATGACTCTGTTGTTAATGAGATTGTGTTTGCACCAATTATAATTGGAAATTGATTTTTAAATTTTGTAAATCAGGCTGGAGGAAAACATCCCTTTAGTCCTAAAATTAGGAAGTGGATGCAGGAGGAACAGGAGTAAACCTCAGCTATACAGCAAGTTTCAAGTATGCCTGAAATAAATGAAACCTGTCTCAAAAAAAAAAGTAATAGTACTATAAATCTTTCCAAGAACTCATGAACAGAGAATTCATAGCCCAAAATAGTGAACCTTTTACTATTATTTTGCTAAGTAAATGTGCTATCGTGTGTGTGTGTGTGTGTGTGTGTGTGTGTGTGTGTGTTAGTGCAGCAGATATCAGTCCTCATCAGAGAAGCATTTTGTGCAATGAACAGTCGTTAAAACAGAGACCCACGATGGATGCAAGTGCAGACAATAAGTGACTACAGAGTGCTGAGTCTGAAACAGGACATCTATATCATGCATTCTATCTATCCCTGAGGCTCATAGAACATTACTGAAGAATAGGCAGAATGATTGTCAAATCCAGAGATTAGAGAGGATTGCTGTGGAACAGTGTCTTCTAGATATAACAGGACTGTTGCTCTCATAAACTTACAACAGTGGTAGTGCTTGCACAAAATATACAACATCAGGCCAATCAACATTCTAGCATAGATATGGGAGGACCACATACGATCCCACCTTTAGCTAAGGAGTTACTCTCAATTGATGATTGTTAGGGGAGATAGAGCCCATTCGTATTAGATGTGTGGTCCTTCATAGGTTAATCATACTATACTGGATGGCCCCACACGCAAGAGCATATTTGAGCATATTTCCAGGACTAGTTATACTCAGTGGGGAATAAAAACAAGAGGCCATGAATGGATTTCTATGGGGGTAGAAGTGAAATATCATTCAAACACTTTGGATGCATGTATGAAATAATAATAAACTAAACTATAAGAAAATAAACAAAATATGTAAAGACAATTGAAGGAATTATGAGCAACATATGTGAAATATGATATTAAAACATTAATTAATCTGGAGACATAATTGAAATGATATTTGAAACAAAAAAATAAATGGACTATTTTGTACTTTAAATGTTTAGCAGAAATTATCATCACTATTTACTACATAGACTCTAACTTTACTCTGCCCTAAAATAAAAGAAACCTAATATTGTTTACTTTCCTTGAAATATATTGAATACTGATTTGAAAAAAAGTGAAAAAAATTTCTTCTCTTCCTCATGTTTCTCTTTCATCGTTGTGTGTGAAAGTTCCCTTCATGAGGACTAGCTTTCAAGATAACAGAAGTCTCTATACAATCTTTCAAGAGAAGGTAGCATACAATAGCATTACCTAGTTCTGGTATCTACTTTGAATTAAAAAATATTTTAAGGATGGTTGTTATTTAAAAAAGAAAATTTTTATTAAAACAATTAGAACTGCCATGCTTCCTGCACCCTTCTCTTTGTTTTCTCACTGTGATTCTTGAATGACTAATTCTAGCAGAAGTCAATAATTTCATTTACTTTTGTCTATATTTTCTTTCAACTAGATGAGAAAGGATAATCTGATTGCATTGCTTAGATTTAGCCCTTAAAATAGCCAGGTATTGGAGATATGGTGCGGTGATTAAGAGCACTTGCTGCTTTTGCAGAGTACTCAAATTCCAGAACTCAACCATCTATTACTCCAGTTCCAGGGGATCAAACATCTTCTGGTCTCTGCAGACATATGCACATACATGGTGCAAACATACACTCAGCCACATACATGTATATATTTTATTTTAAAATAAAGCAGCCATAGGCTTCATTTCTGTATTTCATATAATCCAACTTATTTATTTTAAATAAGTATGTTATTAATACTTGAAGAATGTCATATATTATATTTCGAGCATATTCATCCCTGTTCTCTGCTTGTAACTCCTTTCAGATTCACTATACCTCCCTACTCCTGCACACATGCCTTAAAGAAAATGGACTCTCCCTCTCCCAAAAGCCATCAATTGTCCCTAACTCCTAAGTTAGGGGCAGAGCTCATGATCCCTCCACATTCTGGCTGAAATGTTGAGTGGCTTCATTTAGCACAGGTCTTGTGAAAGCAACCACATTTTCTTGAGTGCAATGGTCTTGTCATTTCCAGAAGACATTGTTTCATCACAGAAGTTCTTCCCAACCTCTGTCTCTTACAACATTTCCCCCAATTTTTTCTGCAATGGGCCCTGAGCTCTGTGGAACAGACTAGAAAATAGAGATGTCCTATTTATGGATGAACATCTGCTGTCACTTATTCTCCAAGTGAACAGTTGTGAGTTGTGTTAACTACCGTTCACTGAGTAAAGAAACTTTTCTTATATGGTTTTGGCTGCACTAATCAGTGGGTAGAGAGATACATCCAGAGAACAGTTTGACACTATGTTTGCTTAGCAAAATATTAGTTATATTATCATTCCTGGGAACTCTGAGCTCCTTAATAGGTATTTGCCATAAGAAGCATATGTTTGCTCCTATAGAGAAGGCCTTAAATCCAACCAAAATGTAGTTGGTTACCTTCACAACGTTCATGTAACTATTGTACCCATAGACCTACCTTGTCACATTGGTCATTAACATAATTTACAAGGTTCACATCTGGGTAAAATTGTTGATGATCCCATCACTCTACATAATATCACATCTATGAGATATGGAGGAAATATTCTGGTTAGTACTGACTTGATTGTCTTATGGCTAATGTGTGTGATGCCTTCAGCCATAGGACCTTGCCATAAAGTTCTCATGAGGAGCCAAACAACCTACATTGCTTTAGGGGTCTCTGGGACATCCAAAACAACTCAAGGGGAGATATTCCACACCCGGCCCTGTAGTATGAGGTTTCTGTCCTGGACTTTCGGGCCTATCCTCAAGGTTTAGGCCCACAGACCCACAGATCCACAGAGACACACAGATGCTTATAATAGTTGTAGGCTGATCGGCCTAACACCCAGGCATATAACTTGCTAACTCTTTATGCTTAATCTAACCCATGACTCTTATCCTGTTCAGCTTGGTACCTTTTCTCAGAGCAGTATAGTTGTCCTCTGCTTCTTCTGATTTCTCTCTGGCATCTCTGCTCTGTTCTGCCTGTTCCTAGAGTCTTCTTAGTCTGGTAGCCCTGTTCACACTTCCTGTCTGCCTTTGGCCAACCAGCCCTTTTTATTAAACTCATAGGCGGGGACAATTATTTACAATGGAAAAATATAACCCCTCTACATGGCCCTAGGCTTTTTATTTGGCAACCCTTTAGAATTTGGAATTTACCCAGTATAAATCATGTAGTATAAAATTGTCCTTTATAATTACATGTACATGACTGGTGAATATTCCACAAATTAGAATATCTTCTTCCCCAATTCCTTTGCTGTTGCAATAACCCATAATATAGCCTTGAAGCCTGAGATTTCTGTTGAAGCTTCTTGCCTCTGGTCCTTATCCAGTTTGTCAGGATTGTCATTAATGGGAGTAATTTCACCATTTTCCTGTTCAACGAATGTCTTAGCTCATATTGTTGAAATACTTCTGCTGAAAAGCTTCTTTCCCATAATAATAATAATTACACTAACATCCACAAGTTTACATGTTCATATTTAATTCTTGACAAACATGTAATTTTACATATTAGAGAACTGAAATTCAGAATAGTTGATCAACAGTTTTTGACAAAGTCTTCCATAATAACTTAGTTGTTAATCTTAAGCCTTTTGCCCTGTGTTCTTTTGGATAGGATATTTATGTTCTTAACATTTTTGCTCCATGCTACATTGAAATTTTGTATTGATCACGCTGGTGTTCATATTGCCTCCTTAATTTATTTTTACTTTTGTTCATTCCAGCCTTTAATTTAAATGCCCTTTTATCTTGCATTAACAGACTCAAATTCTACCCATCTTTCAGGATAAAACAAGATCTACCTCTTTATCCTTTGTTAATGCTTCTATCCTTTTATTTTTTGTAGCATATGTTGTTTCTAATGTTAACATACTGTCTTCATTACTGTATGAACTTTCAATACCAAGCTGTTTGTATAACACAAGAGAGAAATACAATGCTTTACATGACTTCAGTATGCTTTAGAAAGATTATAAGACCATTGTCAATGACGAGTGATGGCTGTTTAACTATTATTTTTGTTTTAAATGGCTCTTTCTTTTTGAATTCTTTTCCAATGAAATTTAAAAACATTTGTGCAAAGGCTTTAGTTGATTTGAGCAGCTAGTCATTCTGTATTTTATGAGAGTCATTTGTATTAAATAATTTTTATTCGGCTTAAACCAATGAGTGTAAAACACAGTAACTAGGAGCTTACTTAAAGGAATACTATATAAATATATTTTAGAATATTTAGGCTAACACAAATAACTAATTTGAAAATCCTGATGTTGAGCATTTTATGACAATAAAACTGTCTATTTAAAACAGTTAATGATTTGCTTTTAAAAACATACATGGAATTTGTGGCTGTAAAATACATGAGTTCTTGAAATCTAGTGAACATTATGATTACTATGGTTAGTAATGCTGCAATGTTTGCTTGAAATTTTTGAAGAGGATATATGTACTTATTTTTATATAATATATAAAATTCATGAATTTAATGAATATCTATGATTATAATTATTTTCATCACATGCAAACAAAAGTGACTTTTTGGGGCGATGGCTATTAATTAATTTGATTGTGTTAATCATTTAAAAAGATATATACATGTATAATACACACACATACACACACACACACACACACACACACACACACACACACATATATATATATATATATATATATATATATATATATATATATATATATATATATATATATTACACATTAAGTGTTGTATGAAAATTCTGGCCTGTATGGCCTGTGGTCCAGAAACCACAAACCTGCAGATTTGCAGTCCCACAGAAACACACAGATGCTTGCATTAATTTTATGCTGATCAGTCTATGGCTCTGGTATATTGCTAGTTAGCTCTTGCTCTTAAACTAACTCATAATTATTATCCTGTTCAGCCATGCAGCTTGGTACCTTTTCTCAGAGCAGCATAGTTGTCCTCTTTTTCTTCTGGCTTTTCTGGCATCTCTGTTCTGTTCTTCCTGTTCCCAGAGTTTTCTTAGTCTGGTAGCCCTGTCCACACTTCCTGTCTACCTTCAGCCAACCAGTGATTTTATCAAACCAGTAGGCAGGACAATTATTTACAATGTAACAACATAATCCCACTACAATTAGGAGTACTATTTATATTTAAGTTGTGCCACATTAAACCTGCATAGTAGATGTAATTATTATTAAGTTTAAAAAATAAAATGTTACTTAAAAAAATTCTAGATTATTATTAAAAACATCATAGATAATAGATTCCATTACAGCATGTCCACAGAGTACTTTGTTTATTCCTTCTCTTCTATTTGTACCCTGTTACCACCCCTTCCTGTCTTCCTTCTTTTTCTTCCCCTTTAAGACCTCTTTTTACTCTCACATGTCCCACTTTTTAGATTTCTGACCTATTTACACACACACACATATACACACACACACATTCACACACATCTTGAATACACATCTATTAGCAAATGTGATCATTTTTTTCTGAGTCTGGATCATCTCACTTAATATAATAATTCTCGGATGAATACATTTTCCTTCAAACAACATTATTTCAGTTGCTTTATGACTGACTTTTCTATTGTGTATATGCACCATAATTTTTATCCATTCAACTGTTGACGGGTTTCAACACTAGTTTCATATCTTAGCTACTGTAAGCAATATAGCAATAAACATGGGTGTACAAGTATCCCTGTAGCAAGACTTCAATTCCTTTGTGCAAATACCTATAAGTGATACAGTTGAGTGCTATGGTAGTTCCATTTTTACTTTCTTGAGTAATCTCCAAACTGATTCCTATAATAGCTGCCTTCCTTTTAACTCCCATTAATCACCTTTATTACCCTATACATTTTTGCTTCTATTTTCATATATGTATAAAATATAGGAAGCACAAATAAGAGAAAACATGCAATATTTGGCTTTCTGATAGGAGTAATTCATTTTATGCAGTTATATCCACTTGTAGCCTTTTCCTGCCAAGTGACACAAGTTTGTTATTTTTTATGATTGAAATAAACTTTTTTTGTATGCACATACCTAAATGTTTTTATCTTTACATTCATAACCTGCCTAGTATTAATAGTGCTTGCTAAATTTTTGTGAGTGAGAATAGTTCTCAAAGACATAAATGAAAAAAGTTTGGGGTGTCTTATATAGTGTTAAACACACACACACGTTTGTAGAAGTAGTGAGAATGTGAGAATATATATAAAGTAAAATGAATATATCAATTCTCTCTATAGTATATGTATACAACATACAGATAACTAGAAAGACACAAATCCACAGAAAGTTGATAGAAAATGTTGGCAAAATATATGAGTGAGTGATGACAATTTGGACATAAGCTTTGTACCTTTTGTATTATTAATCCTATATAACTCATTTTTTTCAATTCTAGCATAGTTGAAAGATTTCATAGCCCAAGGCAACGAAGAGGTCCATTAACTTCACATGGTCAATAATTTCCCTAGGTAATGCTCTCTTTTGAGATTTTATTACTAATAAATTCTATGTTTTAATGTTTAGAAAAATTAAACATCATTGAAACACGTTCATTTTTAAAATTATATATGCACTTGCCCTTTGTTGTGTCTTCATTCCTCAAATACTTTATTATATTTTATCTGTGAATGCCTGCTGTAGCATAAGCTGACTTCAAATGCATTTTGTAGGCAAGGATGACTTTGAACTCCTAATCTTTTTGTCTTCCCCTCCCAAATGCCGAGATTATAGTTGTGTGTCATGATACTAAGCTATAAGACAGACCCTGGCTGCTTTAGGACCACAGATCCAGATGAGACAGGGTGGCCTGGCTGCCTTCCACACCCTGATGATTTTTTTTTTACTCCAGAAGATGATAAAAAATTTTAACACTAAGAACATAAAACAGAAAATCGGCTGAAAATTCTACTTCCAAAGAAAATTTAAGAACAAGTATACTTATTAAATCATATTTTCAGTAAAGGTGTCTGGCCTAATTAAATCTTTTAGCATTGTGTTTAAAGACCAGGTATGACCTTCTGCCCCTAAGGTGGCCAACTTTTTGACAATGCAATATGATATTGTAATCTGTAAATGTTTTGGGATGTGTTCACAAACATCCTGGGATGCCATCACCCAAAAAAATAATTTGTATTTTGCTTTGCTTGTACACACACAAAAAAACTTAAATATCCTTTCAGTGAAATGTGCTTCCCAGCAGACAAAAAATCAACATCCTGGTATTTTCTATACATAATCCATGTGGACATTCCCTCCAGATTATTCAGTTCCACGATGTTTGTTTGTGGTAATTTTCTGTTCTAGGCCTAGAATCTCTGCTTTGAGCACCTATAATCTAATCTAGTCGACATGCAGTCGACTTCTATTTACCTGCCACTGAGGAATATAATGATGTCCAATGTCTAATATAATCTCCTCTAGGAAAATCTATAATAAGACTCTTCATTTGCAATGTCTCACATTTTATCCTTTTATCTTCTTCTGTAGCTTCTCTTAGGAAGAATCTTTATGTTATAGATTCTCTCTCTCTCTCTCTCTCTCTCTCTCTCTCTCTCTCTCTCTCTCTCTGTGTGTGTGTGTGTGTGTGTATGTGTACTTTTAAATGTTAGTCTTATGAATGTGCATGTACAAATACATACAAATAGGTCAGCTTCAAGTTTCATCCTCATGCACTGTCAATCTATATTTTTTTTAAGACAGAATCTTTCACTGGCCTGAAATTCACCCACTAGGTTTAACCAGACCAGCCATAATTACTCTGTGAATGTAGAGGCCAGTTGTCAACCTCAGGTATCATTTTTGAGATGTTCACTTTTGTTTTGTTTTGATTACACTTTATGCAAAAGTGTTGGGCTAATTTCAAACTCACTGTATGGCTAATGATGCACTTCAAAGCCTCCTCTCTCTGCTTTCTGACAAAGCAAGATAAGCAATGAACACACCATCTGTGTCCTTGGCATTGTTTTAAGCACATTATGAAAAGACCTTTTAGGAAAGTGCCATTTTACAGATTAAGAAATGAAGCTGGATTGGGCATAATGGCACATGTCTTAAAATCCTACCACTAGGAAGATCAAGGCAAGAAAACTGCATAGATAGTGAGACCCTGTCTCTAAAGAAAGAAATCACTAACCAGAGACTTATCCACTTGATAGCCAGATCTCCCCCCACCCCGTGTGTGTGTGTGTGTGTGTGTGTGTGTGTGTGTGTGTGAGAGAGAGAGAGAGAGAGAGAGAGAGAGAGAGAGAGAGAGAGAGAGAGAGAGAATAACTAGACTCCAGGGTGCACAGGCAGGTGGCTTTTGTGAGTCTGAGGATAGCCTTGTCTGCAGAAGTATTTCAAGGACAGCTAGGGATGTACAAACCATTTCTTACAAAAAGAGAGAAAATGGGAAGGAAGGGAAGGAGGGAGGGAGGGAGGGAAGGAGGGAGGGAAGGAAGGAAAGAAGAGGAATAAATAATAAATAAATAAATTTGGAGATATGGCTTCGTAGTGTTGGTGAACAACTTTAATCTCAGAACTACAGACAGAGGCAGATGGATCTTTGTGAGTTCAATGCAAGCTTGATCTGCAGAATGAGTTACGAGGCAGCCAAGGCTGTTATACTGAGAAACTTTGTCTCAGAATATAATATAATAATTAATACTCATGATGATAATAATATTCAATAGGTTATGAGTTTGGAAGGGTCTGGGATAAACTGGAGAAGGAAAGTGGATTTGATCAAAAGACATTGTATACCCATATAAAATTATCAAAGAATAAATAAAAATATGAAATATTTTTAAAGTGAAAAAAGAAGAGAGCTGGTGATGCAGCTACCCTGAGAGAAAACAATGAGATAATATGAACAATTTCACCAGGAAGATAACATTTTGTCTTTTAAGAAGCTTCTTCTGAAAATCCATCAATTTGTCTACAAATTTTAAGATGTCATTATTTTTACTGATGAGTAGTACTTAATTGTGTAAATATGCCATAATTTATTATTCCATACTTCAGTTGAGGACCATGTAGATTGTTCCAGGTTCTGGATATTATGAATATCATTCTGAGCGAGGCAACACAGACCCAGCAAGATAGACATGGTATGTACTCACTCATGATTTTAGACATAAAGCAAAGAATATCCAGACTGTAAACCACAACTCCTGAAGAGCTAGGTAACAGAAGGAACTTAAGAGAGACATTCAGGGATCCTTCTGAGAAGGAAAAATAAAGAAGACTGCCTGAGTAAATTGGGATCATAATGGGAAGCCAGCAAGGAGAGTTGGAACAAATCATTAGAGAAGAAGATGGTTGAGTGAGAGGAGCAACAGAGAGGGAGAACAAAGAAACAGATATCTTGATAGAGGGAGCCATTTTGGGGTTAGAGAGAAACCTGGTCTAAGAAAACCTCCAAGAAACCACAAGATGAGCCTAGCTAGGACTCCAAGCAATAGTGGAGAGGATGCCCAAAGAGGACTTCTCCTATAATCAAATGAATGATCATGCTAAGTGTCATTATAGAAACTTGATCCAACAATGGATAGAGGCAGAAGCTGAGATACATAGCTAAGTACCAGGTAGAGCTTCTGGTCCAGATGAAGACAGAGGAGAGAGTATATGAGCAAAGGGACCAGGATCATTAGGAGGAGACCCACAGAGATGGCTAACTATTGGGAGATCACTCAATCAGAAACAATCGCTGAGAAAACTTCAGGGAAATGAACTAAACCCTCTAAAGCTGTCAAATGGCATGGGCAGTTTGTGGAGCCTCTTGCAGTAGGATCAGACTATGTTCCTGGTGCATGAACTGACATCTTGGAGCCCATTCCTTGCAGAGGAACACCTAACCGAGCCTTAATACTGGGATGAGGGACTCGGACCTACCTCAACTAAATATGCCAGGCTGAACTGACCCACCTTGGGATTCCTTGCCCTCCTTGGGAAATGGACTGGGGGGGGGGCGCTAAGGTGTGGGAGGCTGAAGGAGGACTGGGAGGGATTGGGAGAAGGGAAGAAGGGGGAACAATGTGGTATATATGGAAAAAACCTTTTAAATAAATAAAATTTAAAAAAAACAAAAAAATTAGAATGGTCTTCTGAAATGTAGTATCAATAAATAAAAGCCTTATACCAACCACACACACAGTTATATGTCACGGGTCTAGGACACAAACTATGGCTAGCTGCATAAAGAGAAGAAGAAAACCCATTTGCTATCAGTTGGGCTTGTACAGGCTTGTTTTGTTGCTGGGCTTTTTAATGAATTGAATGATGCTAATTGACTTTAAGGCCATCTTTTCTGTAAAGCTTTTTTGACCCAGAGAAACCTTCAGCAGGCTATTATTGGCCTTTTATTTCAATTTTTCAACCCATCTGAACATATTAACTCTTTTTTATGGCTTCTAATTTTTATATCTGTTTTGATCATACAATTGATAAAGCCTTTCCACTTTCTGAAACATGTTGCAATGGACTTTCACTTTTATTCAAAATTGAATAAATGATATTAAATGGTGAAATAACAGTAAAAAGTTCACTTATATATTCTTTTACTCAGATAAAGCACCAGTGACCTAAAGTCTGTACTGTATATAATTTCTTCCAAGTAGTAAATGAAACATATATAGCTTTTACCTCTAGCTTAATATGGTTAGTAATGCAATAAAATAAAGAACACATAAGGGAATGAGTAAGAAATCTTATTCTGATCTCACTTTCACTAGCCACCTGACCTCTGGAAAATTTCTCAATCCAGTTGTTCATCAGTTGGCAATTACCTCTCTAAAATGACATTTTACAATAGTTATATTACCCTGATGAGATTGCATTGCATGTCAGTAGTTAGAACCAAGGAGGGAGTATGCATGAAAGGTTTTTTTTGTTTGTTTTTGTTTTTGTTTTTTTTTTGTAAATTTGAAACCTCTAACAAAACCTATAATTCATATCATCTAACAAATGGAGGTATATTCAGCTATATTTCAACCTAGCTACTTCCCTTGGCATGAAATGTCTGTTCCATGAATCATGTTCTGTCCATTGGAAACTTGTGAATGAAAACACCAAGGCCAAAATAATATGTTCATTCTGCATGCTAATAAGTAAAATTGTACCAAATATGGACCTATTAAGTTATAAAAGTTGAGGCTAACTATGTTATGATTAGATGACAAAGAGTATTAAAAATTAAACTCTATACAGAATTTGTCCAATCATCTATTTCCTATCTGCAAATGCGTTTCTGCCACTAATTAGTCAAACAGAAAACATAGCAATCTACCAAAATAAAATAATTGATGAGCAAATTTAATTACTGGTTCTTCTGAATCTTTCATTTTTGATGAAAATATATTGAACACTATCAGATTCACATTGTACATATTTACTTGACTTAAAAATACTATTTTATTAGTTCTTTGAGAGTTTTATGCAATGTATTTTGATCATATCTAACCATCTCTCCGAACTCCTCCCATATCCACTCTCTCCACACTCACCTGAGTTTCACCTCCTCATCTCATCAAATTCAATTTGTGTTGCCTAACTAGTCTTGAGAATGGGCCTGCCCTGGAATGTGGTCTACCTACCAGGAGTCATATCATTAAAGAAAGCTGACTCTCCCTTTCCCAGCAGCTGTCAAATATCAATAGCTGTTCAGCTAGTGATGAGCTTTCAAAGATATATTTAATTTAAAAATCACTCTTTAAGCAATTATTTTCTCCAAAACTTATTAGATTATTTGGCTAATATGAGTTCAGTCAGAAAATGATATTTGTTCCTCTTTGTTTTCTGAGGAAGTGGTAGGTACCAAGAGGAAAGAGGAATGTTGTAGAAAAATTTTAGATGCATCCAATTTCTTCACAAAACTTTTAATGTAAAAAGAAATAGAAGTCAATGCTTTGTCAAATGGGAACTCATTTTTTTTAGAGATTTTTAAACACCTGAAGTATCTATTGTTCCCATAAGAATATTGTTTTGCTGCATATTATATCAAATATTATGGTAAGTTACAAACTGAAAAGCCTCAAATTTTCTCAAGCATTAAAGTTTGCTCTTAAACAACCTCAAGTTTACTTAATTAAATCTTCTTAAGTTTAACATACAGAGAAGTGGGACAAGGAAGAGGAATGGAGGCCAGGGAGGATGAAGGAGCATAACGATAACTGCATGAAAATTTCACAAAGAAGACTATCAATTTTTATGTTTGCTAGCCCAGGGAAAACAAGTAGAATTTTAATTTTAATAGTCATTTACAAGTTTGATAGGTTTGATGCTCACAAGTTCTTTAAAACCTTCCCTCTCTAGATTGGTATGGTAGTACATGGGCAGAAATCATCATGTTCATTGAAATTGCTCCTGTAAATTTAATAAAGTAGAATTAATAGAGAAATTCATAATCAATTGCATATTCAAATCTATTATGAACTTATAACATCCAACTCATAGCAAATCTAATTTTAATTAAAATTTCAAAACTTAAAATTTATTCCATGTTAGAATCTCTAATATACCCAATTTTCTTAAATATATTATCATTGTCAAAAGAAGAAGATTGAAGGTTTGGGGTGATGTTTCAGTGATCAACAGAACTTGCTGTGTAGGCATGAAGACCTAGGTTTGAATCCCCAGTATCCATGTAAAAAGCTAGACATGTTTGTTTATGCCTGTATCTCAGAGATATAAGTAGGGACAGATTCTGATAACTCATTGACTATCCAATCTAGTAAAATGTGAGCTTTTGGATCAGTAAAAGACACTGTTACAAAAGATGAGGTCTACCCATTCCCATACCTGCTTGAATACACCATACGCATGCATATAGACACACAAAAGACAATTGAGCTGAACTTATCCTAAATTAAGTACAAAGTAATCTTAGTATGATTTTTATTTACTTATTTTTGATTTTTAAGATGTAATGGGCTAACTAAAGGATCTGTGATTTTACACCATAACTTCAGTTGGTGACCAGGAAACTTAAGGACAAGATACAGGCATTCTCTGTTACAGTGCTAACCTATTTCTCATTCTCCTAAGATATGATTAGATATCATGTTGATTCAAACACTTTTATTAGATGGCTGTCATCAGCCACCACTACACTAATCAACATTTTATCCTAAATTATGTAAGATAAAAGATTATAAAATTTAAGTAGTGACATCATAACAGCTTAATTACCTTGAAAACAAGCTAACTATTACATTTTACATTGACCATTTCTATGAGTTATGTGGTAATATTAGAAAAATATTATTTTAGCTTATGTTTATTTTTCATAACATAAATGCACAACAGTACAAGTTTTGATAGTACATGTCTATAATTCTAACACACAATTAACTAAAGCAAGAGTCTCACAATTTCAAGGCCAATCTGGGCTACATAGTGAGATACAGTTTTAAAATCAAACAGAATAAAAATAAATGCATCCTTGTTTATTAGCAAATATTAAACCAAACAAGTTAAAGTTAAATTGAGCACATCTTTATATTAAGTGAGAAAATGGTTAGTGGGGGACTAAAAATGTAACTCAGTGGTTAGCATGCATGAAGCCCTGGGTACAGTCTTCAGCACTGGAAAAAAATATGAGTGATTAAAAGAAATGTGTTGGAGGGGCTTTTGCTCACAAATTTCCAAGCATTTTTATGCAATGACCAAGATGTAGAAATGACTTAAATGTCCATAAATGGGTAAATAAGAAAAAAATGCAGTATCTATGCATAACGAGTAACTATTTCTCCTTCTGAGAAGGTACTTGTGTAATATGTCACAATTGGGACAAATCATGAAGACTTTTAAATAAATACATTCACAGGAAGACAAAAACTACATAATTCAACAATATGAAGTAAGCCATCAGTTTTATACAACCAGAGTAAAGTTACATTTGCTTGAGTATTAGAGCAAGGTGGAAATAGGCATAAAGTTTCATATAAGCAAGATGAATAACCCCTAAAGATCTGTTTCACAAAATTGTTGCTGTCAACAATTCTGTACTATGCCTAAAAATTTAAGAAAGAGCCAAAAATGGTGGTGGACACTTTTAATCCCAACACTTCAGAGGCAGAGGCAGCTAAATCTCTGTGAGTTCAAGGTCAGCTTGATCTACAGAGTGAGTTCCAGGATAATCAGAGTTACACAGAAAAACCCTGACTCAAAAAATTCAAAGTACAATTTAGTGTTGTAATCTTATCACAATAAAATAGATTGCAAATCATTTTGATCAACATTTACATTAGCATATAAAGTAATGGGTTCTAGTATTTTTATACATGTGTCATTGCACATTGTTCTAACTCATCTCCCTCCCTGATTGCCCTCCTTCATACCTTAAACTCCTCTTCCTAAATGTCTTCTTCACTTTAAGTCACCCTCCCTTCCATTTTTATGTTACAGGTAATCTATTCTCTCTCTTCCAGCCCTGTGAAATCACTTCTTTCCTCAGGAATCTTTTTCTTATTTCTACACATGCAAACACACACACACACACACACACACACACACACACACACCTATCCATGCACACACACTCACACACTCATATGCATTCACAAACACACACACATGCACACACACATCTAGTTGTAATTAATACAATAATTTCCATTTTCTTGCATATGTTATGGTTTCATTTTTTCTCTGTACGTGAATAAAATTACAGTGTGTATACACATTATATTTTCTTTTCTAAAGCATATTCTATGTGTGGCCTAATAAACATGGAACTTTGAGCTAATGGCAAATTCAAAAGACATACAAATGTGCTAAAGTTAAACATTATTTTTTATTTAAACTAATTTACAGCATTAATACCATTTTGACTGAACTCAGAGCTGGACAATAGAATATAAGGAGAGAGAATCACTTTAATTAACTTTAAAGTATTTTTTATAGTATTCCTTAAATGCTTTGCCTTCACAAAAAAAACTCTCCAACATGTCACATTATTTAAAGGAAATTTTCAAGTGCATGTATTTGCAAAGCTGACTGAGGAAACTTGAAGCAATGAAGTAGCCAAAGGAAGAATGTCAGAACAAGCCTGAGGTTTTGACGTGAAGGCCTTGCTTCCTAATTGTTATTATGCTTACAAGGACACTCTGTAAAAAGAAAAATGAACTCCTTGTTCAACACCTGCTGTAAAAAGATGCTGGAACTCTGTAGCTTGCTTAAATCATTTTTTTTTTTCTGAAACAAATTGCCAAACAAGCCCTAGGCCATTTAATTTCTAAATACCAGTAATTAAAATGAGTAACATCGTCAGAATTTGGCAGGGCCACAGCTTTCTTCTCCCTTTTCATTTTCACATAAATTTCAGTGAAGGTCAGATTTGTTGAAGGGGGTGGGGGGAGAGAAACCTGCCTGCCGTGTGCTCATGGGAGGTTAAAATATGACTTGTTCACAGTGTCCCTCATAGTTCAGGACTTAATGGTCCTTGACGGGGATAACCTAGAAGTTAATTTTACTCTGTGTCCCAAAAAGCAGTCATTGTCAATGTAATCTTTTTTGTAGACTGAGGGTATTGTCAGCAAATGATTTGAATTTCAATAACAATTGACTAGCAATGCCTAAAATTCAGAGCCATGAATGGGGTTCCTTATTGATTGCTCTTCTCTCATAGCAGTCTAAAAACAAAACAAAAAAAAAGCCATTTTTGATTCTTGTTCAATCCATTCTTAGGTAATTCTCCCATAAGAACTAGTTCTTAATAACTTTTAAATTATTTTCTCCTTTACTTAAGACAATAATATACTTATTTTAATGCTTCAAAACACAGAATACTCTTGTATACAAAAATAAAATGAATAAAAACTTTGTTAAATATATTGTCAGCTGTTACTTGTAAATAGTGGGACAGAACAATGCAATAAATGTCAACTTTGTTTTCAGTCTTTGTTAACTTCAATTTTGATGCTTCCTGGATGGGTAAACTAGTCCAGTGATATCGCCTCTCTGGGCTTCATTTTCCTTTTTGCTTCATTTTATTATTATTCTTTTAATAAAAAAAAAGTTGTTTTAACAATGTATCCCACTGCTCTCCCTATCTTCCCTCCTCCTAATCCCTCCCATTCAGCCCCCAACCTCCCCCTCCCTGTTCCCCCATCTCCTACCCCAAAAGAGCAAGAAATCCCAAGGTGGGTCAGCTCAGCTTGGTGCATCCATTCCAGGCAAGTCCAATTGTCAATGCTGGGTTAGAGGTTTCACTTTTCTGATCTATACAATGGAGAGACTAAAATTTCCTCTATGAAAATTCAATGGGATACAGTATTCAAGACATACTTTCTGTGTGAGAGAATGAGTTTATGTGGGTGAATATTTGTGTTTGTGTGTCTGCACATGTGCAAGTAGAAGCCAGAGAGCAACCTTGGGCATCCTCCTCAAGAGCCATAACTCTGCTTTTTTGAGATTGTCCTGGGGAACATAAATAGAACAGACCGGTTGACCAGCAAAACTCTGAGGACATTCCTATCTCACTAGCCTCTCCAGTATTGAGATTACAAATGCACACCACCGTACTCAGCTCTTTTTCTTTTTTTTTCATTGAAAAATGATTATTTTCTTACATAATATACCGTAATTACAGTTTCCCCTCTCTCTAATCCTCCCAGTCCCTCCCTACCTCCCAACCCTTCCAGATCCACTCCCTTTCTGTCTCTCATTAGAATAGAACAGGTTTCTAAAAGATAAAAAGAACACAAAAAATTACATATAGTAAGATAAAACACGAACTATCATTTCAGAGTTGGACAAGACAAACCAACAGAAGGAAGAAAGCCCAAAAGAAGGCATAAGAATCAGAGCCCACTCATTTGCACACCCAGGAATCCCATAAAAACACTAAACTGGAAGCCGTAATATATGCACAGAGATCTTGAGGTAGACCCAAGAAGGCCCTGTGCATGTTCAGCTTTTTAATGTTGCTTTGAAAGACCAAAGTCAGGACCTCATGCTTTCAAGGTAAATATTTTACTAACTGTCCTATCTCTCCAGATCTAGATTTACTTTCTAAAATTAATCTGTGGATTAGAAAAACGGCTATTTCAGTAAAGGTGCCTCCTAATAAGCCTGGCAATCTGAACTCAGTCTGTATAACTCACACAGTAATTCACACACACAAGGATGCACACACACATACACACACACACACACACACACACACACACACATGCACATGCACGCACACAGACATACAAATAAGTAAGTAAGTAAATAAATAAATAAATAATGAAAACTAATTGATGTAATTGATGACTATTCTTTACAAACAACTTATCCTGGATAAAGATATTGTTGTTTTTAATTCCCTTTTCAGTTTACTTCTCACCTCAAAGACCATAAGTCTGTTTTTCTTAAGGTTTTGATTTGCTTTACCCATATGAGAAAAAGCAATATTTATTTTCTATATGATATCCCGGTGAATTGTCCTCTACAGTGGCCCAAATGCAGAAGACCCCTCCTGGAATCTATGGAGGCTAGACAGGAAACATCAAGGCTGTGAGCGTTAGCAAGGACATTGACAAGCAGAGACTTTTATAAAGGTACATTGTAGTAAAAGGGTGGATTCTCATGTAGACACCATCTAAGGGTATGATCTGTGGAAATGGAAGTCAAGCAATCAATCTAGAAACCACTTTTTTCAATAGCTGGAGCCAGAACTCACGGAAATTATAAATAGATGTTTTATATGCACCAAAGAGTAGAAACGAAAATACTGTTGCAAACACATTAACACTGATAATAAGAGATAAATGGTTCTTTCTAATTGAATCACATGAAACCAAAAATTCAAAAGGAACTTAAAAACATAATGACTAAGCCCAGAATTTTTTGAGTTCTTAAAAGGATTTTTCAATGACTCTGTAAGTAAACAGATTGACAGTTCTTTGTTTGATCATTTCTGATCACAGATCTCATAATGGGACTTTAGCGTTAGTACAAGTTCTATTATTTCCACTCCAACCCAAAGGCTATGGTGGATTATCAAGTAATTAAGCAGCTAAAAACTGTCTTATTACTTAAGTGATTTTCCCAGGCCCTGCTAGTCTGTAAAAATGTGGTTATCTTGGCAAGTGTAGATTTTCTAGCCCTGACCCACTTTCAAATGATGTTCAGGAAGTCTCAAGGGAGTGTCCGGTGTATTCAAGTGCAAGTTCACTCCCAGGTTATCAAGGCTCTCTCCGGAACGTTGTATTCTAAAAGAAGATTCACTTCCTTCTATTAAGCAATATTGTTAAGGCCATAGTCTCAGTATCTATGCTTTCACATGAAGACATGGGTAGCCAAGATTTCATTATTTTCAGAACTTCAGCAGAGAACACTAGCTGAAATCTTCTGAATTCCAGATCCACAGAAACTATAAAGTAACAACAATTTTTGATCGTTATTTGTGAAGAAGCAATATAAAACTAGTATTAAAAATTTCCCTGGAAGCTGAATACCATGACCAGTCATCATTAAGAAAGTGAAGAGTTAATCCAACATGACAGAAGTTATTTTTAACTTGTATTTCTCAAAAGAGACTTTTATCCAGGATCCATAAGAATACTATAGCTCATTAATGAAACAGCGAACAGTCCAGTAAAAATCTACAAAATACTTAACTCAACATTTCTCCTAGAATATATGTAAATAACAAGTTTGTTAAGACATATACAACATTATGAACATAAAACAATTCAAATCAATATTACAAAGAGATGTTTTATATTTAGTAAATTGTTCAAAGTGTTTTTAAAAGGAGTATGTTTGTGACATACGGAGAACCATGAACTCTAATATATTTCTGCTAGGAATGGAAACAGACACAGCCGGTTTAGCAAATGTTCTAGGAGATCTTTAAAATGATTAAACTGACCACTTAAAACCAATGGTATCTGTCTATCTTAGAGGAATTAAAGCACCAGTACAGAAACCTTATGTGTGAACGTACATAAGAATATTATTGTTAGTGGCAAAGAAGAAAATATATAATTGTCCATCAGATAATAAATAGGTAAATAAATATTGTAGCCAGATGATTAAATCATATTTAGCAACAAAATGAAATGAAATGTTGATACATGATATCATGCACTAACTTTAAAAAAAGCCAGTGGTATAAGCCAGTTATATATTGTTATTTTTTAATTAAAGGATATTTAACTCATCCACTTTCATCTCCTCCTTCCAACCACTCTCATCTTATTGCCCTGATACCTCTCAAATACAAGAACTCTTTTTCTTTAATATTGTTTCATATATGTGTAAGTAAGTATATAAATGTGATCTGAGTCCATTTAGTGTTGCTTATGTGTATATATTTTAAATTATGACTAGTTAGTACTTATATATATTATCAAATTATAACTAATTTGAGCCCTCATCCCTATAGAAAATTAATTTTCCCTCTCCAGCACTTATTAATTGCCTGGATTTCTTCATTTAGGAGTAGGGACATGTGAGGTTTTCCCCATTCATATTGACAAGCCAACTGGTATTGTCATTGTATAGGTCTTGTTTAACCAATTGTATGGTTAGTGTATCCTTGATGAAGCTTCCATGTCATTTCTAGAAAACAAAACTACAGCAGATCTTCTGGTCCTCTGGACCTTACAATACCTCTTCCTTGATGCTCCCTAAACCTTAGAGTTATAGGTGTATCTATGGTATCTGGGCACCTTACAAGAAATCATTCTGTGCATTTTGAGAAGTTGTTACTCTCTGTGTTGGTCTCTATCTTTTTCAAATTCAGAAATAACAAAATCTATGGTGTAAGAAAATGTATATACACCAATGAAATCTCAAAAATACAGTCACCTAAACAAGACCCATACAATGGCAAAAGTTGATATGCTGTCATTGTGGATGGGGAAAATCCACCCTTGGATGAAAAACTACAGGCAATTAATGAGTATTGGGTAAGGGAAATTTTATTTTCTCCAGGGACAAGCCCCCTGATAATTTATTTAGTTTTAAAGTGATCAGTTATAAACTCATACACATATGAGCATCACAAAATAGACTCAGCAGGGGGTGTGTGTGTGTGTGTGTGTGTGTGTGTGTGTGTGTGTGTGTGTATGTGTGTGTGTGTTTGTAACAATAATAAAGAATAAAGGGTTGAGATTCAGGAGAAACTAGATGTGGAAAAGCATAGAAATAACATAAACATAGTACTCAATCATTAAATTTTTAAAAATTAATTAAAATGAATTGAGTGAATTTGGCTTTTGGCTTAGGCTGCAGTGAGAAATGTTTTGTGTTAAAATTAAAGTGAACAGGAAATTGCTGACTTGATTAGGTAACTGGATCACATCTTTCACGCTGATGCCGACAAGCCTGCATGGTGAGAGAAAAGCATATATTCCAAGTGTGACTTTTCTTATTATTGCATCCTTCAAAACTAGCTTCTTAGACTTTTCCTATTAAGAGAGAAAAAAGAGAATTAGGCTGTATAGCTCCCAGTCTTCATCATGCAAAAAGATAATCACTAAAATAAATTTTAGTACTCACCTTATACCAGATCATCACAGTGAAGTGTTCTTATCTTGACTAATTCAAACTCAAGGATTTGTCTAAATTCAAAGGAAAACTCAAAAAGACCTCAAGCATTTTATACTACCTCTTCAGTGTTATTTATCATCAATGTTAATGGTGGGCTAAGGTCAGGATTTGTACAGGATGCATAACAATAAATATCTCCCATTTTATCTGAAACAATATTATTTGCCATGAGTTCCCTAATATTAGCTTAAGCTTTTATTTTTAAATCAAATTATTTTTGAAACATTTTAAATTTTTATAAAAGCCCTCAAATGAGGAAAGGAAAGAAATAGAACTGCTTTAATGCAATGAAGAAAATTATTTCCACTTACAACATCTAAATGGCTTTTTACTTTCCTTGGTCACTAAATACTCCAAGGCCTTATTCTATTAGTGTTACTAAGGTAACCCAAAGCTGGCAGCATGTTGACATACCTTCCAAGGCCATGAGGTTTTGCAGTATTTCACAGATAATGTCACGTTAACCTCAAACTTGTCTTTTTTTTTTTTTTTTAACAAAAGAACGATAGTTGTTTGAGTGAATTTGTTGTCATTTTATTCTTATTTTTCTTTTATAGGGCCTTTGGATATACCTTTCTTCAGCTCAAACTGTGTATATTCTGTTGTTGAAATAACCTGGTAGTAGAAGTCAGATGTCTCTATTGCTTTCTAAATAAAAACATTGTATTTAGACCTCATGAAGCTTAGTCACAGCTGGGGTCAGAATACATGTAGTCATCAAAATAGCACTCAAAAAATATATGTCTATTAACCTACTCTAATGTCTTTATGAAAATATACCTATACAAATTAGAATAAATAAGGCATAATGGAGAAAAATCAAACATTGTGAAGAGGATTCTTATTTTTAAGAAAGTAACTCCCCAAACTAAACAAATTTAATGGTAAATTGAGACAAATGCAAGTTTGTATAACTATACTAAATTCTGACCAAAATCAACAGATTATTTTCCTATTTAACAAACATGCATATTTAAAAATTAACATAATTTACATGCAATAAATCTGAACCAAGAAAATGTTAGAATATATAATGAAGCTAGTTCTCAACTCTTTTAGAAAGTTCTCAAAATCAAGCATTTATTTTCTAGAATTTCTCTTCTTCGTGGTTATACAAGTTTGTTAAAACCTGTATATATTTACTTCCAAATTATTGCATCTTCTGAGTTCTTTAAATTTCTCATTATTCACATATATTCTATAAATATGACTTATTCTAGGTCCCTAACTACATTAAGATCATATTGAATTGATCAAATAGGTTAATATAATTTCTCAAAATTAAATATATAGTATAAATATATATTATATATAGTAAATATTTTAGAAATTGAATCAACAAAACATGGCATGTCAAGTTTCAGTAAGACTAAGCACCTCTCCATGTAGTAAGGCTAGGCAAGGTGACCGAGTAAGAGAAGTAGAGTACCAAAAGCCAGTAAAAGAGTTAGAGACTAGCATGGCTCTAACTCTTAGGATTCCCACAAGAAGACAAAATTACAGAAATGTAACATATGTACACATGGTCTCAGTCAGTCCAAGCAGGCTCCGTAGTTGCTGGTTCAGTCTCTGTGAGCCCCTATGAGCTCAGATTAGTTGTTTCTGTGGATTTTCTTGCGATGTCCTTGACTCCTTTGGCTCCTACAATCCTTCCTTTATCTCTACAGAAGGATTCCCTGAGCATTGCCTAATGTTTGACTGTGAGTCTCTGCATCTCTTTCCATCAATTGTTGGATGAAGCCTCTGAGGGCAATTAAGCTAGGTGTATATCTATGAGTATAGCAAAGTATCATTAGGCATCATTACTTTTTTCTCCAGTCATTTTGTTTCATGCTTGTGTGGATGGCCTAGTTCTCTGGGCCATCCAGCCTCTGTGTCATGGTGCTCCAGAAAGTGTCAGGGATGGGCTTATATCTGTGGCTTGAGTGTCAGGCTGGACAACTCATTTGTTGGTCATTCCCACAATCTTCATTATACCCTTACCCCAGCACATCCCATTGGTGAGACAGACTGTAGATCACAGGTTATGTGACTGGGTAGTGCACAATTGTGAGGGAGTTTTCTTGAATGGATTATTTGAGATGAGAATATCCACCATAAATTTGTGCTACACCTTCTTGTGGTAACCTATATAGAGAACATAGAGCAAGAGAAAGGAAGTTCTTCCTCTGTGCCTACTTGCCTTTACTCTTGGTGAAAAGTTCATTCCTTCACTGGTATCAGAGACTACTTTTCAGGATTTTGGTATGTATCTAAGACAATCTGATATATTCAGTGATGTGGGCTACAGGTCTGTGAGTCTTGACCTCTGGCCGCCCAAGACAAAAAAACTACATTATAACAGATGGAGCTATAAATAATTTTTAAAAACTTAGATTATTGAATTTACTTAGATCAGGAAATCAGCTGTTAATCTCAAAATGTTTTGCATTGGTATGGACTTTGGTTTACTGATACAAATTTAAGGTCAATTTTGTTAGGCTGAATGTATTTTTCTACTCTTGTTTATGATATGATGTTTATGTAACTGATTTAAAATTGTAATGTATAATTAAGAAATGCATGTTAGTTAGATTTTTAGGTTTACAAAGATATAATTCAATTAGATAGGTAATCTTCAGATACTTCTAAGACCTACAGAATATGGCATTTAAAATGTTTTAAGAACTTAGACTTTTCTGGACAGTGACACAGGTCTGCTCCTGGCAGCACCAATTTACTTCAAGAGAAAAATAGGCATTGAAGAAACTCCATATGGAGATTAGCTTCTTTGTGGCATCAGTTAGTCACTGGACATGAACCTGTCCTTATATTGACTGCTTGACAGTATGCTGTTAAAAGTGGACATGCAAGTTCCATAGAAAGGTGACCTCTAAACTTTGGCAGAACAAGCCGAGATGGTCCTTCAGGTTCCTGCTTTGCAGAGAAAACTGTCAGACATTCTTCAAGACTCGAGGATAAGTGACTGATAAACTATACCAGAATGGGCAGAGCAGATTTTCTGTTTCACTGAAATGAAAAGAGACTCTGAGCCTGTAGGCTAAAGATGGATGCCCCAACTTTATAAAGAAACTTTCGGTAACTGTCCAGGCAGATAGGTGTCATCTCTGTCCTTTCTAGATTTTAGAAGTTGCTTGCACTTCTGGTTTACTTGTGTAAATATATCCTTCTGTGGTCTTTGATGTAGTTGAAGATTAGATAGTTATAGGTACAGTTTTTCTTAGTCATTTAAAAGGTATATTAGATATGAAACTTTAGATTCACAATTATAAGGTAGATGAAAGAATATTTTCTTTAGGTTTGTTAAATACAAATGGACTATATGTTGTAACTGTAATTCTTGCTTGATAGCTGTTTTCTTATATGTAATTTTGCTTTGTTAAAATTAAAGCCTTCCTTTTTTATTAGACAGAAAGGGGGAAGTGATGTGGGAATGCCTTTTTGTATGTTGTGAATAGCAATCTCTGAATAAAAGAACTGTTTTGGCCTATGACAGGCACCATAGAAAAAAGTAGAAGGAAGAATCAGAATAGGTAAGAAGAGCAGGGCAAAGTCAACAAAAGAAGGGGCCAGAAGCCAAAAGGAGCAACATGTAAGGAACACAGGTGAGCCACAGGCCACGTGGCCGACAGATTAATAGAAATGGGTTGATTTAAGATGTAAGAACAAGCTAGCAATGTGCCTGAGCCATAGGCCAAACAGCATGAAGTTAATATAAGTGTCTGAGTCATTTCTGGGGCCTAAACAGCAGCGGGCGGCTAAGAGGTCTGGGGCTACAGGTCTGTGGGTCTGGACCTCTGGCTGCCCGAGACAAAAAACTACATTATAACAATTTAGCCTCATAGATGAAATAATTATTAGATTTTTTGACTTTCCATCAGGAAGCAGCAATTGTTGGAAAAGCCAAAACTGTAAGGCACTAATAAATCCCATTTATAAATTTATTCTATCAGTCCTGTTTCTCTTTTGAACACTGACCTACACCTACTGTAGTGGTTTGAATAAGAATGGCCTCCATGTGTATATATGCTTAAATACTTAGAGAGTGTCACCATTTGAAAGGACTAAATGGTGTGGCATTATTGGAGGAAGTGTGTCCTTGGGAGTGGACATTATGGTTTCAAAAGCCCAATCCATGCCCAGTGATTCTGTTTTCCTGCTGCCAGTAGATCCAGATGTAAAATTCTTAACTATTTCTCCAGTGCCATGCCTGCCTATATGCTGTTATACTCCCCACAATGTAGATAGTAGACTAAACTTCTAAAAGTGTAAGTAAGCCTCAATTAATGCTTTCGTTTATAAGAGTTTTGATGGTCATAGTATCCCTTCACAGCAATAGAACATTGACTAAGACAGAAATTAGTATCAGGGAGGAGGGTACTGCAGTGGCAGGCCTGCCATGCTGCTTGTTGGCAGAATGTGAACTTTGTTTGAGACATTAGATTAGAAAAGCAGTCAAATGCTCTGAAGTGAGATTAATGGGCCATCCTAGTAGGATCATGGGAAACAGTAATGCTTAGAGCAATGTTGATTATAATGGCCTGGCTCAAGAGCTTTACAAGAAGAAGAATATTAGTAAGTGTCCTAAAGACAGTTCTTGTAATGTTTTGGCAAAGAATGTGACTGCTTTTGTCATTATCTAAAAAATTGAAGTGTTTTGGATTAGTGTCATAGGTAGAAGAGATTTCAAGACAGCCTAGTGTTGACTCTGACATGTGGTTATTAGTGTTCACTTTCATACAGAGATCTATAATGAAAAGAAGCAAACTAAACAAGGAAAATACTAACTGTACAGTCTGGTGAAATAAAGGATGCCAAGAATTATAACGGAGCTAAACTCAAGAAGATTAAAGTTTCAAGAAAAGCCTGATGCTAATGGGATAAAGAGAGTGGTGGCCACAGGGCAAGGCTTTACCTGGCTAAGTTTCCAACTTGAGAAAAGAAATTAAAGAAATGCTTAAGAAGTGAAGGAAACCATTGAAAACAGAAAGTTAAGGAAAATTTATTTGAACAAAGGGACCAAGTTTCAGCTCCAGAAAGTAGTAGAACTTAGCATCTCTGACCATGTGGCTCTGGATTTAGAGTCAAAGGTACAAGAAAGGGGTTGTTGTATAATATGCAAGAGAGTACCTGGTGGATGGAGTCCCCAAGCAGGCAGCAAGCATTGTGCACATGGTAGCTGCAGAAATAGATAACTCTTACAGGCTGCATTCATGCAAAGAGTTTTATTAAAGAGAGAGAGAGAGAGAGAGAGAGAGAGAGAGAGAGAGAGAGAGAGAGAGAGAGAGAGAGAAGAGAAGAGAAGAGAAGAGAAGAGAAGAGAAGAGAAGAGAAGAGAAGAGAAGAGAAGAGAAATGGGGGAGAGAGAAAGAGAGAGAGAGGAAGGGAAGGAGGAAAGGTCAGAGATGCATGTAGCCTCTGGCAAGAGGACGAAGAGGAAAAAGAGCAAGTGAAGAGGAGTCTTTTTTAAAGGAAGTGATGTGGGAATGTCTGTCTGTATGCTGTGAATATCAATCTTTAAATAAAAGAGATGTTTGGGCCCTTAGTGAGCACTGTAGAAGTAGGTGGGGAATCAAATGAGGTAGGAAAAGAAGGGTGGAGTCAGAGACAGATCAAGCCAGCTGCCAAAGAAGAAGCATGTAAGGAACACAGGTGAGCCACAGGCCACGTGGCAGACAGATTAATGAGAATGGGTTGAGTTAAGATGAAGAAGCTAGCTAGCAAGGTGCCTGAGCCGTAGACCAAACAGCACAAACTTAATATAAGTTCATTTTGGGGGGCCTAAGCAGTGGTGGGCAGCTAAGTGGTCTGGGACTGCAGGTCTGTGGGTCTGGACCTCTGGTTGGCGGGGTCAAAAACCCCATTGCAACAAAGCTTCACATTAGCACACTGGGCAGGCCAGGTTATTACTTATTACTTAATGGCCAGGAATCCAGGAAGAGGGTCAGAATCCTAACACTCCTCCCTTTTTGGTTTTATAAGAAGGTAAGTTATTGATAGCAAGTGGGGGAAATGAGGGTGCAGAATTCTTTCCCCAGACTGCTTCCTGCAAATTGGGGACAAAGCAGGGGGATCGAGCTCACACATGGAGGCAGTTTTGACTGAAAAAGAATTCAGTTAGCTATCATCCTGGAGACCTCAGGCAGTGTTCCTTGAGGGAGCTGAGAAAGCAGGTTGCTAGGAGAAAAAAAAAAGGTTATTAATACTGACTCTATGAATGGGGCTAGCCATGGAAAGAGTGATAGCTGCCAGAAAGAATGAAATGCAAAAGTGTCTTGAATGTACAAAAGAGGTGAGAGTGAATGAACAAGACACAAGAGCAGCTATGTCCTTTCTTGGGCCATTTTGAAAAACCAGGTTCCAGTTGATGAGTGGGTACTTGTGTCTGGATGGGTGGTGTTGGTAGTGAAGTTCAAGGAGCTTGCAGAGACAGTAGGCCAAATTAAGGAATGGTATATTCTAAGAGTACTGGAGTCACCACACCTGCTGTTTCCCTGTTAGCATTCATCTGGTTGGTGTTCTTGATTGGTGTCATGGCTGGAGGTGTATCTGGAGAGCTCCTGAGGGTTTGGCCTTGTCACAAGTCTGGAAGGAGAGGTGGGCCTGTGCAGGAATCTGCAAATGTCAGTTAAACAGATGGAACAGATTTAAACTTTGGTGTATCATAATGAAAGCTATGGCTTTGGTTAAAAACTATGAACATTTTTCCAGGGCATGTTTTCAGCTCAATGAAACACATCTTTAAATCTATAACCAGAAGAAATTTATTGAATGGTAGTGACTACGTGTGCCAAGTAGGAGGGGAATGCTTCCATACCCTCTCAAATGCTGTCTCTACTTAATATTAGCTCTAAAAGAATGGCACCTGTGAATTTTATATAGCGATCTGAGAAGGCAGCTGAAGCAAAGTCTAGTTGTCAAATCTCTAAGTTGGATTTTGTTAATCTGAATAAATCCTTTTATCATATAGGGTATATTATCTACAGCTTACTAAAGTTAGTAAAGATAAGGAGGCTAAACATACATTCTTAAGCCTGACTAAATCTTGTGTAAGGAGATATTTATAAGCCACTGGGCAACAATATCTGCATCTACTGTAGTTTTTAAGACCCTGTAGTTCTGACTGATCTTTGAGTACAGCCAGATTGTAATTCTGAATGACTTATATAGAAATAATGCTTATTTAAGGCCATATAATACCTCTTTGGTCTTGTGTAAAGAAGATCAAGTGTTTTATCTTATTTCAGAACCGTTATACTTAATAATCTACCAATTGACAACTTTGGGCCCAGAGAGTTTCCTTCGACTTAGCCTGTTAACCTGTCTCAGAAATAGGATGATGTGTTCTCTTCTATAGCTTCTTCAAGCTGAAACCAGTAATTGTTACTAGGGCTCAAAAATTATGAAAAACTAGTCAAAGGCAAAAAGGAAATTAAGGTAATAGGGTACATATTAGACACATGTGGTTGCCTGACCTTGCTGTAGAGACCAGGAACAATTCCGTTGACTGGGCTGGTCCATGGCAAGTCCAGAGCTCATGGTCATCTGGGGCAGGCTGCAAAAGCAACTGATGCTTGGGTGTGTCTACCAATCAAGTAAATAAATACGTGTTGAGACAAGTTCAAACTAGGAGCAGAAGTTAGAATTTATGAACTTATTTGAAACTTTTAGGTTAAGCCAATACACTTGTGCCAATCTGATGAAGTGTCAGAAATAAGAAAAACATCTCCACTGCCAAGACTGGAATAGGACCTCTTAATCCTGATAGAATGGACATAGCAGATACACTTCAGAATGGAGAATTTGTAGCACATCGCAAACTTGAATCTTGGATCTCTCAGAAAACACAAGAAACAAAAAGGGATGAATTCTTTATCACCATAATGTAGCACATAAAATGTAATAACAATTATTTTCATGAATATAGATTGGCCAATGATCTAACAATGAACTGTTGTGAACAGTGTGGCAAGCACACTCCCAACAACAGAAGGGCCTTATTATCAAATAGGCTCAAAGCTTTCTTGCATTTTATAACTTAAAATGAGATGAAAGGTCATAGCCTTATAAATTTAAATAACTTAAACACTGTTCTTAACAAAGGTTTAAAATCTCTCAGATATCTTTCTGCAATATCAAAAATCATTACCACCATCAAACTATAATCATCTGGATTACTCTTAAATCACAAAATTTAGCTGCCAGAGCATGGTGTATTATTGTGTATTAAAGCATTAAGGTGCAGTTTTCATCTTATTAAATTTATCTATGCACAGATTTTAATCATGTCTAATAAAGTAAATTTAAAAATTTTAAGCTAAAAAATGTTCTCATAGACCATGTATAGACAGAATTACACTTGTATACAGGCAGAGTGAAATTTTGACTAATGACAAAACCAGACAGGTCTTTTGGCTTCATTATCATCTTTGTTGTGGCCAGCCTTTCCCAAGTCCCTGCTCTGATGTAGTTTTTGATTCTTTTACTCTTATGCTCCCAAACCTATTGCATAAACTCTGTTACTATGGTTTGTTTCTTTAATCCATCTGGGTTGCCCACTTAATGTCAGGTATACCAGGATTTCACTTGCCCCTGGCAGATCTGCTCTCCTCTACCCATACCATATCTGCTTTCTGATTGACTCTTGTCCAGGTGTAACAAATTTGCTTTCTTGCTCACCAACAGCTCCAGTTTGCTACTAGGTGCAATTCAGAGATGAGAAAAGTCAACTTCATCTCACTCAGCACAAAGTGGTTTTCCTTTTTCTCTTATTTATTCAACTCCTGTTTAATACTGCTGTATTTGTGAATGTACCTTAGCTTCAATTCTGCCTGTATACAGAGTGAAAAAGTGAAAGACTGAGTACGAGTAAGGACTTGGGTGAGGCAGACTCTGATTGCTCACAGTAGTTATAAATGTCCCCAAATAGAGCACAGTTCTCATGGATGAGAGAGGGAAAGGAAAGAGTCACTGTAGTCTGTAGTCATGGGCATCCCTAGGACTAAACGGAGGACTAAACACAGACCAGTATATTCACAGGGTCTTCACACATTTAATGGGGCTTGGACTAAGCCTGGATAAGCCAGAGGTGAATCAGACCTGGTACAAGGTATTTCATAGAAGCCAGAAGGCAAGGGTTAAAACCAAACTCTAAGAGGGGTCTCATTCACAGGAAAAGGTCAGGAATGGTGTCACAAAAGGAAAAGGGCCTAAAGAATCTGTGATATTATAGGCAGCTCTGGAGGGGGCATAATAACCCAGATGAAATTTGTGCAGTTGCCGCTGATAGATGGGGTAGTGAATGATCAGTGAACCAGAAGATGAGCCTGTTGCAGGTGGACTGGAGCTAAGGGATAGGGTCCCGCTGCTGCTCAGGCCTCAATAGGGAGCACGATCAGAGTCTTGGCACTAAATGTTGTATTTTATAAATGATGCACAGTTGTCATGGCAGGTAGGAGCATAGAGAGAAAAGTACCATGCAGAAAGGACACATAGAGAGAGTTTTATTGAGGGTAGAAAAAAGAGAAGAAGAGAAAAAAAGATGGGAAATGGGGAAGAGAAGAGGTGCAGATATTTCATGGGAAGAGAGAGAGAGGAGAGAGAGAGAGAGAGAGAGAGAGAGAGAGAGAGAGAGAGAGAGAGAGAGAGAGAGAGAGAGAGAGAAAGCAGACAGGGCCCCACCCTTTTATGAGGAGATGTAGCACATGCACATAGCTTTTATTTTGTGTGTATGTATATGTAACTTGGATTAAACTCTATATTAAAAAAAAAGTTTTAAACAGCAACCACATGGCTTTCCTCCACCTTGGCTGGTGACCTCATGATGACGTAAACAACCCATGTGGCTTACAGCCATCTTTTACTAAGGCTTTATAGAATACTCTAGTGATAATCAAAATTAAAGTTATAAAAAATCTATTCAGATTAACAAAAGCTAATTTAGAGATTTTCATCTATGTCTTTGACCAGTGTTCAACACCAGGCTTCTAGAGAATTTAAATAAATTGTGGCATATTTGTGAAATAAGATATTTGTTAAACAAGATATATAGTATGACAGAGTTTCTGGTGCCTCAAGAGGGTCCCTTTCTTGGAGTATGATCACACCTCAACTCACAATCCCCATCTTTCCTGTTCCCATTTGTCCCTGGTGATGTTTCCTGTCAATTTTCCTTGCCTTCTCAGAAGACAGCTTTACCACTTTGGCACAAATTTGTTCATTTTGTTTTACCCTCAAAATGACTATTTTGGTTTTTTTTAATTCACAATAGTATTTTTAAGGCTAAGCCTGACAGAAATGGAAGGTAAGTCCTAGTCTACGAAAGTTGGTAACATACTGAAGATTGTTAGGAAACACAAGCCAATAGCCAGTCCTTCATACCTAACAAACAGTCCACAAATGCTTAGAGACCTACAGAATATGGCATTTAAAATGTTTAATTAAGAAGCTTTTCATGATAGAGAGACATGCCAACTCCTGGAAGCACCCTTATGTCTTCAAAAGAAGACAGATGGGCACAGAAGAGCCTCCACCCAGAACTTGTTCCAGAATGGCAATGTCAGCCACAGAGCAAAACTGCCTTTTGCCTCAACTGCTGCCAAAACTTCTCCAGACTATGAACAGAAAAACTCTGGGGAACCAGTTGCTTCACTTATGCCTAGACTGGATGCTGTTTGGTACTCCCCCAAAAGATCCTAAACCTCAACTGCCTGATATCCTGAGACCTAGCTGCTGAAGACTGATGTTGTTGTCCTGAGACCTCTGCCCTCAACAAACATGGAGGACCCTAGGGTGACTCTAGGTAGTCTGCAAGTATCTCTCTGTCACTTTCAACTGCAATCTCAGGCAAAATTTATCTTTATCAGAACTTTGATGCCTTTTGATGACCAGGCTTAATCAGTTTAAAAGCAGCTCAGTTCTCTGTATAAAATTTACAGCCCTCATTCTCTTAGAGCTAATACTAAATCTAGACAAAGTTCACCATGCTACCAGACTGAAAAAAAGATAAAAGAGGATTAGATCAGTAGAAAACTAAGGATCTGAAGAACTGTGAAGCCTACAACTCTACAAGCTTACCTGAAGGATCTCTACTGGACCAAGGTGCACACCATTGGCTAGCATGGTAGCACTCCGTAAGGCTACTCATGGTAATCTATTAAAAATAAATTTCTTTTCTTTAGTGGAAAGGCCCTGTTCAGGGTTAGCTACTGTTCAGTTAATCTTGGGAATTGTGGGATCACCCCAAGTTTTATAGATATCTACTAGCAATTTTTATGAATGGTTGCTAACAGTAAAGCTGAGATCCTCATAGTCCATTTCACAGTGGTCGTGGTGCGACTCAGCACAGCCATCTGTTCTTGTGGTTCTGGTATATGTGAACCATAACTATGAAGCAGTCCATCTTGAACTTGATATTATCTACTGTGATGATCATATCATGGCCAAGCTCTGGGGTGTTCTGGATGCCACCTTTCCTACCATCTGGTTTAGACTGGCATACTTCAGTCTACTATCATTATCTTGATAACACCCAGCAGTTACATAGGTGTTATCTTTGTACTATATATACACCAGTGTGTTGCTAGCCTCCAGGGGGAGTAAAGTGGAGCATTGTGCTACACAGCATGAGGATTGTTGGTAATATGTCTTTGGAGATGAACCCATGCTTTGAGTTTTCAGTTTCACAGTCTTTGGACTTCTGCCTTCAGCATATTCATCCATCTTTAGGATCATCACGATCCAAAATCTGAACCTATGAAAGATACGCCTTATCTACACTTTCTGTTTTGTGTTGGCTTCCAGGCCTCACTGAGGCCATGATTAAGAGTGGATTTGTTCTGGGCCCACACCTGGGGCCATATAAGTGTTCCAAGACCATGCTGCTATTGGGTCCATGCCAATCTAAGTGACCTGCACTGAGATCTAGGGCTATAGTGCTGTCTGGACACGTGCTGCTGCCAGGGGCCTTGGTTTGATCCATGGCCCTGATGCAGCTATAGCCTGAGTTTATGTCTATAGCTTCTGTTACCACTGATAGCAGTGAGAATAGGGCTTCATAGAGTTGGCCTGACACCTCACCAACTGCACCATACTAGGGAGCAGGTCCTGCAACTCCCCAGGGTAGCACAGGAGAGGTATGAGTGTGCAGACCATGAATATGCAACAATGGGTGAGCTAGCCCTATGTTCTATAATGTGATGGCATGGATGAGGTAGAAGTACCTGTCTTGTTCCTCACTCCTTGCCTCTAGCCCCTTGCCATCTATCACAGGCTGGAAAAACTGGTCCCAGAGTTTTGAGAGTAGGAGAATTGCCCCTCAGTGGCTGCAACACTCGGGAGATTGGCAGGAGAGTGAGCCTTGCACCTTGCCAGGGCATCATAGAACTGACCCCATTCAAGGAATTATAGGTGATCCTACACCACAAATGTATGATGTGCATGGGAGATCTAACCCCACCCTTCATCTGCCATATGATATACTGGACAGGTGAGGGAGGAATAACCCCCAACACCTCTGGGCCACCTGTGGTGGGTGAGAGAGCTGACCCTGAGGTCATGAGAGCGCGAGGACTAGCCCTGTTCCTCACCTGGAGAAGCACTAGGGAGAGCAGGCCTTACATCTCATCTGGACAGCACACTAGAGCTAACCATGTTGGTGAGGGCATAGGTGAGCTGAGACTTGTAATATGGAGAGCAGGGGAGCTGCCCCTGACCCTTCACTGGTATGACATTCAATAGCAAGGATAAGGGAAATATGGCTCCCCTTGTCATCTGCTACAGAAAGGGAGAACTGACCCCCGGGGACATAAGAATGGAAGAGCTGATCCTGACCCTCACCAAGTGCAGCAATCCAGAGATCATGCCCTACATCTCACCTGAGAAAAAACAGTAGTGGCCCTAGTGGTTGAGTCATGGTAAGCTGGACCCAAGGCTGTGAGAGCAAGAGAACTGGCCCATCTCCTTGCTGTCTGCTAAATTGGGTGAGCTATCTGGGGCATTGTTGGAAAACATGCCTAGGTGGTGATGATGAGGAAAAGCTATCAGGCTGACCAATCCAGCTACCACCAAGGCACAGAACTAGTATAAGGTAACCCCAACACCCACCTCATCTATGAACTGCAGGAACATGTGAAGGGGCAGAACCTGCAGATGCAAAGCTACAGGATCTTTGTGACACAAGACCACAGTAGGATATCCAAGAGAGGTCCCTATGAGTACCCAGTATTGAGGATGTAGCAAGAGCTCATTGCCATAACACTAACAAGTAAAGCTTTGTTGATTGTAGGGTGTCTGTGACTCAATGCACCACATGAAAGCTTCCATGCCATTTTTTTTTAAAGTTGGTTTGGTTTGGTTTTAATGTTAAAGTTTGTTTTGGTGGGGTGGCTGCAAGGGTAGAATATGGAAGTGAGGGGATGAGAAAATGAGTGGAAATTGGACGCATGAAGTAAAATTCAGAAGGAATAAATACAAATTTTAAGAAAGAGTGGATTTCTGATAATGAACTGTGAAGATACATGGTGAGTAGTACATCAAAATCCAGTTCCAGTAAATGGGAATACATGAATTTCTGAGATAGAGTCTGGTATAGCCCTACTGTAGAAATGTTCAGCCTACTATCTTTGTGTATACAACCAACACAGGCAGCTTCTATGGCCTTCCATCTCAGACAGAGGAATTCAAACAGCATTTTCACTCACTACCCACACTTCCCACATCCTCCTTCCAGGTCTACCGTAGAGAGTAACTCTGACCTTCATCCATGCCTTATTTATAGCACACTAGATCTAGCTGAGTCAAACACCATATGTGTATCTACTAGAGCATTCTAAGGAACATGGGACCCAATTAGTGTCAACTCCTTCTTAGGATAAGTTATTATTGTGAGTATAGTTTGACATTTGGCACACTTTAGTATAAAGACTACTGCCACAGTCTTATAAGAGATCTCAGAGTGTTTTCTCTCTAAGGAAAATGGCTTTTTAAAATTTATGTACAATACTGGTTGAAGTTTCTCTTTAGCCTATCTCCTCATTGAATAAATAAATTTAGAGAATTGTTGTAGTAAATATACATTAACTACCACCTCTATAACCTCTAAACTGATATCAACATTAAGGATCTTTCACATAGTAGACTTACTATACTAGCCATGTGATTTATGAAAGAATGATGTTAGCTTCGTACTCTGTAACCACACCTAGAAGCCAAATAGTAGACTCTGTGAACTAAGCCATAAGTCAGCAACCATTCCAAAATTATAAAGTAATAACTAAAGACCAGTTATCCCCAAACAACAAAGGCACAACAACTTTCAGCCTTGACACCTCTTGCATAGTGTCTCTCCTTCACTTCCTCAAGTTAGGAAAAAAAATCACACAGTTTCTTTTGGTTAAAATATCTAATAAATATTGTCATTATTGCTACACTGTTTTCTTATTTTAACATATGAATATTTTTCCAAACTCCTAAGTTTTGCTTAATAAATACATAGACAGTAGTAACTTTAAATATTTACTATCTTATAAAATAAAACATAAGGTTAGGAGTGTCACTATTTAATAACAGTCTCCTCATCCCTAGGATAAGTACATTTTCTTTAAGTATTGCTGAAACTTGAAAAGAAAATACATTGAACTGAGCAAAATAAAGTTACTGGTGGCAGGTTTTCATTCTGTTAACTTTTTGAACACAGAAATACACACATCAAACAACATGCCTGTAATTTAGAAATAAAATATTTAGTTTAATTTTCCAAATACTATGATTAATGAAAAACTTAGGTTTCCCAGTGTTAAAATATAAAACTTACTGCATAATAATGTCTGCTTTATAAGATTTCTTAGCCTTTAGAAGTTTCATGTTATTATACATTGTATATTGTCTGTAGCTCTGCACCATTATCTCTGTCCACTCCCTCTCCTCAGAATCCTCCCACTGTAGCTTCATATCCTGTAATTGGATTATGTTCTGGTACATTGTAAATATCTGTCCCTCCTACTAGTTTAATAAAACACTGATTGGCCAGAAGATAGGCAGGAAGTGTGGGAGGAGCTACCAGACTAAGAAAATTCTGGGAACAAGAAGAGCAAGGCAGAGACACCAGCAGATACAGAGGAAAGACAACCATGATGCTGTGAGAAAAACTACCAAGCCACATGGATAAATATATTAATGGAAATAAATTGAGTTAAGATGAAAGAGATAGCCAGCAATATGTCTGAGCCATAGGCCAATCAGCATGTAATTAATATAAGCCTTTGTGTGATTATTTGGGGCTAAGTGGCAGCAGGACTGCAAGTGGGACTGAACCTCAGAGCTAGGTTGGAAAGGCAGGGTCAGAAACTTATTACAATATCCTCTTTTTATTTTTGTTATTAATGAACACTTAAGCACCTGGCTGGAAATTACCAAATAGGAGATATAAAGGCCCTACTCACACCACATAAATTATTGCTATGATTTGAATGTGAAATGACTCCAACAGGTTCGTGAGTTTGAATTCTTGGGTTAGAAGCTGATGTTGTTGATTTGGAAGGTTGTGGAAGCTTTGGAGATGGAGGCATGGCTGGTAAAGGTGAGACAGAAGCATGTCTTTGACAAATGTAAGCTAATTTAAATTCCAGCCCAAGATCATTGCTTCTTGATCCCGAAAAATGTGAACAAGCCATGCCACAAACTCTGGTTGTTACAGAGCATTTCTCAGGCATGAGAGATTTTACCCTCTAAATTGTGAGCCAAAATAAATCTCTTCTGTCTTAGATTGTGTCTGTCTAGCATTTGATCTCAGAAACAAGAAAAACAACCAAAACAATTTTTAATAAATGGACTTGCTGTCAGAATAAAATGGAAACAGTGAGGTGATTGGAGTTGCTTCCTTGTGAGAACTGCAAGCATCACCAGCACTGGGCATGTTTATTGATGATATTCAAAATTTTTCAGAATAATTCATTTCTAGGACTCTGCACCACTGCTTTATGTATATTTTAATGCATTTGCATAAAATATCTTTTACCATATTTAATGTGCACAACTTTCTTTCTGGAAAGCTCTTGTTCTTTTCATTCTTTTTGTAGTTTATAAATAACCTGTGACACTTTCTGTGTAGATGCTTAGTAAATCTGTGCAAGTCTGAGAGGAACTTCTACAATAAGTATGTTTAAATTAAGCATGTAATCGGCTAAGATGTTATATTTTGTGTTATATTTTCAAATCATTTCTTTTTAACGCACTTACATTAGTATGAAATGGGTTCAATGTTCAACTGATTCTGAAGTGATCCCATTTTTTGCTAATTTGGATAAGCTATCAGAATGTTTTAGAACCCTAGGGTCATGATGGCATTGACATTTTCCAATAATCTGAGTGGAAGAACTCATAAATAGAAATTTCTAGTTGGTTGAGGTACCTGAAAAACTAGATATTGTGAGTGTTTATTACAATTCTTTTTCACTGAAGTAACTGAAATTTTGCCTACTGAGTCTCTAATTAAAGTCTCTAATCATATTACATGAAGTTAGTTCTTGGTATTAAGAATGGTCCATTCTGTAAAGAGAAGAGAAGTCTTTAAATTCTCCCAAGATGACTGAGGTTGACCCCAGGTTTGAGTAAAAGAGACATCTCTTAGGTGCCTTGTGACAATTTCAGTCCTAAAAATCCTGTTTAACTGGCAAAGGCTAAAAAGGAACTTTGTAGTATTCAGCTGTCCAGCGGGGATTGATTTTTCCACTAAATAAAAGCTTTTATTTTGGATTTCGACTAAATGCTCTTGTCACTCATAAGTATGCTGAAAGACTATAAAATTTCTTAAACAGTTCCAACAAAGACAGGAGGATATGTTGGAATGAAAAAGAATGAAATATAGAATGATATTTTGTCTACTGTATTTTTCACAGATTTTGCTCCCATCTACATCCAGGCTTAATTTTTAAAAGTTTTACTAAATTCATTCTCCTATCTTCTTAAAAAAATCTTAGCTGCACACACTTGTTTCTTTCCATATAAATCATTTTATATATATCAACCTTCCTATAAATCACTTTTAACTTAAAAATAGTTGAACATTTGGTTTTCTTTTTTCTCTCTCTCTCTCTCTCTCTCTCTCTCTCTGTGTGTGTGTGTGTGTGTGTGTGTGTGTGTGTGTGTGTGTGTGTTAATTGCACCTCATACATAGAGTACCCTCGGATACTAGAAAAGGTAGAAAAGGGCGGTAGATCCTCAGGAACTGGAGTTGTTAGCCACCATTTGTTGCTAGAAATTACCTGGGTCTTCTTCAAGAGTAACTAGGGCCTTTAAGCATTGAGCCATCTCTTCAACCCCCACTTCTGATTAGTCATATTTTATTTTGTACAATGAAAAATTACTCTTTTGGTTATGGAACTGGACTAAAATAGCATGCATATTCTTTTGCTTCATATTGTAACTTTCAAAAAGAACTTGAATCAATATACATTTTCTTTCTCTTCTCTCCATGCCTTTGTATTTCTCTTCTCATTAATTGGCTTTTAAGGCAAAAGAAAACCATGGCTCAAATATTTTCTTACCATCTTGCTTAGCAAGTTGAGATTCTTGTAAAAGGGCAGAGTGGGCATAGCTTTTATTATCTTAGTTCCTTTATGTAGTTCAGATGTTCTCTAATTCCATGAATCAGAAATTGCAACACTTAGTCTCCCCAAGTGTGAAACTAGAGAAAGACAGAATTTCAGAGAAGCTCAAAAGAATTATGACTTTTATTATACATCATCAGTTATATAAGAGTTATCAAATCAGAGATCATATTATCATCTCATTTAGTCAGTAGTCTTGTAACTAACTGTAAGAAATTCCTTTGTAAGATTAAGGTTAATGACCATTTTGAAAATCTAATGTCAGAGATACGTTTCAGTGATTTTTTTTTCCAGTACAACATGCCATTCATTAAAAGAAGTGAATTTAGAAGAATTTGTAGCCTACATCTATTTATATTTTATCAGTTTCATTACTATATTTGCAAGTCTTTATAAATTACCAGGGATCATTTAAATAGAATAAATTGGATAGTATTGCCTCCTTCCAAATGTAAGGCTTAACAATGCAAATCAGTATGGAAGTTCTCCAAAAACACAAAATATAAAATATCTCATGGCCCAGCTGTAAAACTCCTGAAACAAAGAAAACAAACTGGAACTAAACTAGATGCCTTCTACCTGCCAGCTAGTTTCCATAGTGCCAGAAGGCACTATGAAGACCACTGGAGAATAAAAGACTTATCAGTCATATAAAACTATGAACCCCAGATACTGCAATACTAATCTGCCGAGCAAGATGTACTCACTTATACATCACCATTATGTGGGTAATCAATACCACTCTCTGGATTTGAGGCCCACTCCAAAGGAGGGAATCTGTACCTAGTATAGATAATTGACACTCTGATCCTTAATCAGGGAAGCTGATTAAGGAATTAATCATTCTTCCATGAACTACAGTGAATGAAGAGACTTATTCAAAATGCTGAGAATAAGTAGTGACTGGTTGAGTACTTAGCCCTAAATAAGGCATTTCATACTATCTCCTTAAAGTCTCAGGAAACACTGGAAAAGCTCACCCACCTTGAGACTTCTTGCCCTTTTGGAGGAGGGGATGGGAGGATGGGGAGAGGTGAGGCTGAAGGCTGACTGGGAGGGATTAGGAGAGAGGAGGGAGGGGGAACTGGGGGATACATGGATTAAAAAAAAAGACATTTTGAAATTTTATTTATTTTATTATTTTATAAAAAATAAAATGAAGAAAAAGGAAAAAAGAGGAAACATAAAGAGGTAATAATAGAAAGTTGCGGAGTATTTCTGTGAATTGACACCTTATATGCAATACCCAGCCTCTGTAATCAGGAACACTAAACACTCGTGGCTGACTGCACTAGGTCTGCAGGAGAATGGGCCCAAAAACAGCCAAGTATGCATGGCAGAAGGACCCAGCTAGCCTTGCTCATCAGTACTGAACAATTCCCACTGATAGATTTAGGAAAGGGGGTTGTTATTGGCTTCCATTGTGTACCTGCTGGTGATCCCACCTAACTCCAATGCATAGTCCCAATCCAAAGCTCACAAAGATGGCCCTGGTGAAACTAAACGGATTACAAAACCAAACATTATGAATCTGAGAAAAGAAAGGGTATAATGGGTAAAGAATTGATACGGATGGAAGGAAAATAAAAGAAGGTTGCTCGAGAGAATAATTAGATTGGAATATATATGTGAAATTGTCAAAGAACTAAAGCAATAATAACAAAAGGATACTTTCCTCATCACATGATAAAATGAAAAAAGAAGATTAAGACATCATTTTTAAAGACAAGAAGAGAATAAACATTACAATGATAAAGGGGACTAACATCCAAGCTAGAGTGGAATTAGAAAAGCAGAGGTTAAAAATGAAAGTAACTAGGAGAAGTTACGTCTATACAAATCCTGATGTCTGGCTAAGATTAAATCAAGTAAAGGAATTACAGAAAGTATTCCAAACAAGAGAAACAACATAAAGAAAGTTTGGAACTGGACATGACATGGATTGTACAGAGCATTAGACCAAGTTTGGTACAAGTTTAGGAAGCATTGTCAGGTGACAATTGCGAGAAAATAAGTTCACAGAGAAAGTCTAGCAAAGGTGGCTCATGCAAAGCATATCATGCTAAGGGGTTGTATTTATCTACCTAGTATAGAAATCAAATTTAAATCATGGTTTGGTGCAAAAGTGCTTGTGAGATAAAGGCAGGAATCATGAATTCTCTTCCTATTATACTTTTAGTTGTGAGGCTAGTCTTTATATGCTGAGCCATTGAGCAGGGGCTGTGTCTGACTCTGTTGCCTGCTTTGGAGACCTTTACCTCTTACTTGGTTGCTTTGCACTCCAGCCTTAATAGGAGAGGAGATGCCTGGTTTCACTGCAACTTGATATACCATAATTGGTTGTTATCCGTGGGAGACCTGCCCTCTTCTGAAGAGATACAAAGAAGGGAGGAGGAGGAGCAAATGGGGAAGGCGAAGGGACTGGGAAGAGAGTAGGAGTAGAAACTGTAGTCAGGATGTAAAAACAAAAATAACAAAAGTTAAACAAACAACAAAAAGAATTGTCTTTTTATCTACACAATAATTTTGAGGCTAACCTGGGCTACACGAGATCCTGTCTTAGAAAAGAAACAAGAAAACCACAAAAAGAGTTACACAATTCAAGGTTAAGCATAAAGACCCAAGCATGAGTTTGACTTTGAATTTCAGTTTGACTGGAAACCACAGAGGAGGAAAAGAATTGTCATCCAAAATGTTCTCTTATCGACACACACACAATCATAATAACAAAAATGATAAGTATTTAAAAATTTAAAAACAGAAGAAAAAAGAAGGAAAGTAAGAAAGACCAAGACAAGAAACTAATAAAATAGTTTGATACTGTAAAAATCACAGCTGTTTCTAGGATCTCCTGCTTTGCTAGAGGCTCTTATTCTATCTCAAAACAGCTCTTTGTCAGAATCCTTCCGTGTTTGAAAATAAAGACAATCACATTGCACTGAAATCAAACCTTGGTCTGAGGCCAAAAACACTGTGCCAAAAACTCTATCAATGGATAGGTTGCATTAAATTTTGGAATAATTGATGGAATAAAAACTTAAGACATATTACAGCCATTGGTTTTATAACAAATTCTTTTGTTTTATAATGTGCTACAGAAAAAATAATACCTTTGAACAAAAAAAAAAGCTACTAATGATCTTTACTAGATATTTTGAATGAAGAAAATAGCACGCCTTTAAATAAGGAACTCCTCTGTTGTTATAAAGTTATTATTCAAAATTGTGAGGATATTTTCTGTCATTATTGTACATCTCTTAGTAGAATAGTAGGACTACATATGTATTTTCAAACTAACCTTTGTAAATGGATTCTCTTTTATCCATATTTGTTTAGCCTTAAAAAACCCTAAATGGTGTGTTTAACAACAGTTTAATATTTGTTATTAAATATTATACTTACCTTATAAGTGAGGTTCTTATAAGGATCTAATGTCAAAAATGACTGGATACTAATGTAAGAATTATTTCATGAGTTTCTTAAATTTTCCTGAGTTGTTTTTCAACATCTACTGTGTCAGATGTTATTTCATATTATTAATTGAATTAAAACGTACATCATAAGAATGGCCTGTTAATATTCATTGATTCTGCCTACATCACAGAGAGTAGACAGAATACTGCGTTCACATTTTCGAAGTATAATATGTTCTCTGTCAAGAGAAAATATACTTTGTAGGTAAATGTAAGTTTTCGAAACAACCAAAATTAACATAAACAGATTATCTTGGATTAAAAAGGGAGATCACAGGGATCCTTCAAATAGGCAAGAGGCAGAACTATGGATTCAGCATCATGTGAAACACTCAACTGGCATTTTCTGACTTTGAATGCTAAACATATAAGCAGCTAAGAAATGGCAGAAGTCTCTGCAATAACATGAGAAAGCAAGAAATTGAATTTTCTCTGGGGGCCACGAAAATGAATTTGATGAAATCGAAGAGTCAGCACCAGTGGATCACATTTTAGACTTGTGGCCTCTAAAAGTTTTTCATTGTTAACACAAATCACTGCATTTGGGGAAATTTATTACAACAGCAACAGCAATTAGAAAAAAAAAAAAACTTATGTCTGACAAGTATAACAGTTGTCATTTAGGATCTTTACTGAAGATGAGACAATACTGCATAAAGAAATATTTAAAACATTTTGTTTCATTCAACCAATGGCTTATTAGCCAGCAATGACTGCATGTTTGGTTTTACAAACAGAATACTGATGAACTCAGATTAAATATAAATAGCATATATGCCATTTGTGTTTTGTTAACTGATTATGTGGTCTCATACACAATTTTATTCAACCTACTCTGCTAAAGATAATTTCCTTTGTCTTTTGGAAAATGAAATTTGGACCAATTTGATGAGTGATAATATGAATTGAAAATTAATAAAAGTAGCTCTATACTGAACTGAGTATCCTGGGCTCTTTCACCTTGACAACATTTCATGTTCTTCTTGCCACTTCTTTTTCATCCTCCTATTTTATTTCTTCTGGGGACTACTCTCAGAACTCACTTCAGATTAAAAAACATAGACTTTTAGTTCCTGTTTCTGATACAATGGGGAGGAGAGTATGGTCCTAGGGTCAGTACATTGAGGCACTGATTAGAATGACTACAAGCTGCACTTGCTACAGCTCCTCCACTAGAAAGGCCTTGACAGCTTGGTGACCCCATAGCTCTCCATAGATCCTCCTCCTACCTCTTGTGATGCTGCCAGAACAAAATATAAGATCAGTGTTTGCAGCAGGATCTCAGCCAAAGAAGTCCTAACAGGACAATAGACATACAATCTGATAACTTTATTAGTTCAAATCAAACTCCTAACAAGTAGATGTTATTGATGTAGAATAAAAACATTGTCATATCTGAACATGTTGACGTGGCTTCTCAGATATTTTTCCCTTTGTAAAAAAGTAGCATTTCTTGTCCCTTTATTTAAGATTAAAACTAAGCACAAGGACATGAAACAAAATAACACATACAAGGTTAAGGTTAACTTTAAAAGAATACAAATTGAGAATAATGCACAAAGTTCATAATTTTCTTCTAATGGGAAAATAGCATAAAACTGCTTTCTTTGTGTTGTGAAATATCTGGAAAAGACTGGTAAATACAGAATACTCTCCTTTATCCATAAGAAGTCTGGGATGTGATTTAATTTGAGAAAAATAATAACAAGTAATGAAATCATTTCGGTCAGCAGGCCAAGGATGATCAAGGTCTTTCTATTTTTTGTTTTATTTATTTCACATTACAGGATGCTATTTCAACACCAAGAGAGTTTGCCAGGGTTGAATTTGGCCTTCTATTGTCTCCATCACATGCACTTCAAGATTTAGAAAAACATTTCAGCTACTGAAAATATAATTTTAACCTTCTTCTCCCCCTACTTTTACAAAAGGTATTCATGTATACTTCAGAATTAGTGCTAAAAATACAAGATATTCCACAGACCTTTAATCAACCACATCCCACCTTCAGCTCCTGAGTTGTTTCATTTGTCTAGTTTTGGAGGAAATAGCACTAACTTTGAAGTCATGACTTGGCAATGCTCAGTTCATGACATGGATAATAGCTCCTATGCCTGAATTTTTTTATCAGCAGACAAAAACTTATTTCAGAAAGTATGTATTTAGAGGCATTTGGAAAGTTCACTTTTAGGGATAAAACTTATGAAACTTTCTAACTTGGCATTGGTTCTGATTTATCTTTTTGACTCTTAATATTTCTTCAAAATATTAATGAATCATAACTGAACTTATACCTGCTTTATTCTTTGAATGTTGTTAAGAAATATTATTGTGAACATTTTGTTCAGCTTTATTTCACTGTTGTGATGACTGGCAGTGTAACAAGTTTTTTTTGTGTGTCTGCATGTGTAATATATACGTTTTTAATAAATAAGTGCTTCTAAGAACTGGAAAGTTCCAATGTTAAGTTAAAACATTTTTCTTTTGTTGTTAACCCATATTTATAATGGGTAATAAATTCAGCCTTTTTCCAATTAATTATAACTTAAAATAATTTAAAATAACAAAGGCTGTGCATTTCTTACTTTCTATCTTAGAAAAAAAATCTTAGAAATAAAATGTGGAGGATAAAGCTGTCCTCAGAACTAATAGGTTATTAAATAAAAATCCCAGTGCTAAGAGTTCTATATCTCTATATTCTTAAGAATTGTTGATAATGGAGGCATCTGTGGACCCTTAGAATACACACAATTGCCAGAACATGATAACAAAAGCTTACTGCTGAGACATTGTCTGTGTCCTGAGACAAAACACAGAAAAATCATGATGAAACGGGGCTGGAAGTTTCCTCCCTACTAGCTAGCTCTAATTATGCTAGACAGTGCTATACACACTGCAAGAGGAAAACATCAACAGTTTTACTCAACTGTAGGTGCTGTGCGCAACAATAATGACCAGCCATACAAGATGTGCCTCCTAGAGAAATAGTGGCTTCACAGTTAAGGAGGTACACAACTGCTTTCGGAATGTACCTGAAGCATACTCTACAGGATAGAATTCACATCTGGTATTATAAGCCTGGTCAAACGTCAATGGCTGAGAAGGTCCTGGGCCCTAGCATATTTATTTTTCCTAAGTGGACATGATGTGCTTATCAAATTTCCTTCTAAATAATTATACTTATGTCCATAGATTAGTAATGCTGTCAGCTTTGATCAGAGAAACTATCTTTTGCAGAGGATTACTGAAGAGATTTATAACTAATCAAAGTGATGGGAATAAGTGATGGCTGAATACCCAGATAAAATTGTGACATATATATATATATATCATCTCACCTGAAGTTCAGAAAACATTACAGAAGATGGGATATAACAAATTTAAAAGCCAGAAGGTCAATTTGGCGGTATGAATGGGAAATATTATTCATAAGCTCAAGCACTGGAATACTTGGTTCCCCTTTGCTGACACTTTTGGGGGAGTTTATAGAAAAGTTTAGCCTTGTTAGAAAAAGTGCATCAGTAGAGGTTGACTTTGAGGTTAATCAGCCTCACCCCACTTCCAGTTTGCTTTATTTGCTTGGTGGTTGAATTTTAAGATATAGGCTCTCAGTTTCCTGTTCCTGCCATCATGCCTCATACCTCCCCACCTGCTTTCATACCTCCCCACCATGATGGGATCATCCGTCTAGAACAATAAGCCAAAATGAACCCATTCTTCTATAAGTTGTGTAAGTCATGCTATGCTATCACAGCAACAGAAAAATAATACAGACAGAATTGGAGAAGCTAACTTCCAGATAAGCCATGACCATTTCACTTAAGAAATTAGAGTTGTAATTGAATCAGGCTATCAACATAATGTCCTAGAAACAGAAAAAGTCCAAAAGACTCATTCCTCTTAAAAATATATAAGAAAAGGCATTTTTCTTCATTTAAATAGACATTAGTATGGTTTTTATGCTCCTAGAAACATGCACACTGTAAGTAATATGATGCTCAAAGTAAGTGAATGAAACCCAAACAATCATAAAAATAAAGAAACATCTTTGTAACAATTTCCTCCAAGTTGAAAATTTCCATGCTAGACGAAAGCTTATTACTCTAGAAGTTCTAAAGAAAAGTTTATTTTAAAAAAACTCATAAATCTTATGGAGTCCCTGAAACTGTCCTGATGCACAAGTGCCCTCCATCCCCAAGGATATAAAAACAAAAGGATTGCTAAGGAGACATAGATGAGCTGAGATGTCTGGAAGAGACTCTTGATCTGTTGTTGAGCTGCCTGCAAGTTGTGCAGAGAGCTACAGTGTTGGAGTTTCTGAGTCATTATCTCTGCTGGGGTAGGCTTTGGTTATTAAGCTGCCTTTGAGGTTGTCTATGTCCCTGTAAGTAGCTCTCATTTACACTCCTCTAAGTAATTCCAACAAACTCATTGGCTCCCCAGGAAAGGTGTCAGGTGACAAAAAGTGGGAGAAGATGAAAGTAGAAGGGAGATTAGTAGTTGAGAAGAAGGAGATGACTAGAGATGGAAAGGGAAAATATTAATGGATATGAATCTGACTAAAACATTATATACATTTATGAAAATTTCATACCATACTACTAGAATATATGATAAAGTATAATAAAAGGGAAAATAACATTTAAATGTGGAGAAGATAAAAAATATTATTTTTCCATACATGCTAGATGTATAGCACACATCAGCAAGAAGACTGGAAGGAAATAAAATTCAATTTCAGGGTACCGGAAGCATTATTTTGTCTGCTTAACCATGCTTCATATATGTGTATATGTATATGACATATTATAATGATTATCTAACAAGTATGTAAATTAATTTTATTATGACAATCAGGTCTTAAATATTGATTTTATAACTCTTAGTTTTGAACATTTTTTTATTTAAAAACTTATTCCTCTATGTGCAATGCCAGTCACTGTTTTACCTAAAAGTCTATAAATGTAGTGAATAAATTCAGTATCCTAAATATCTCTACTACTGGTCTTTTCTAGTACCTAAAATTAATTTGTAACCTTTTAAAGAACTATTTAAATGATAATAATAGTATGATAATTATTATTGTACTCGAGGTGGATAGTTCATTTCTTAAATCTTACCAAGAAAGCTGGAAATATTTACTATTGTGCCCATAAGTACAGAAAATTTAAATGTTTACTAAAGTCCCAGGAATTTGAGTTGTAGGCAGGAATAATATTACTGTTTGTCTCTGTCTACATATTTTTCTTTTTTCTTATTTATTTGTTTATTTAATCATTTAATTTTACAGCATATCTACAGTTTCGCCTCTCTCCACTCCTGCCCCTTCCCGAATCCACTCCACCTCAGTTTTTATTCAGAAAAGGGCAGGCCTCCCAAGACATGGTACACTAAGCAACTTTCCTTCTATTAAGGTTGGGCAAGGATTAGTTTCACTAATAATCTGTATTCTTGGGATTAAGCATAATCTACATATAACCAAAATGCTATCCTTAATTATATGTTCAAGGAAGTACTATTATTAATGGTAAACTATCTACATTTCTCAGTATCTCTGTTGTGAAATTCAAAATAAATGAAATTGAAAATATCATATCATTTGAATGCAAATACAGCAGTACCTAAAGTAGGGTGATTAGTAAGCCCATGAAGGATGGTTTACTTAAAGTCCAACTCTAAATACTACTTATGATCTATATGCTCAAATCATTATATTGTTTGGTGTTTCACTATTAAAATATTGGTTCAGTGACACAAAAGGTAAAATTTGTCAAATTTACCTATAGTATATAATTCTAATTTATGATTGGACTTGAATATTTGTTCATTGTTTATTTCATTTTGTTTAGCTACGAATGGTTCTTCATGACCTGTAATCAAGAAACAGAGAATGTATTAAAAATAGTTTAAGTGTTAGCAACAAAAGACAGTTTATTGTTTGGCCAACTGTTAATTCCTAAGATATAAAATGTAATTTGATTTTTACCCATATTATGAATGTTAGATGGTAATTTAATTGAGAAAAAAACAGAAGGTCAGCAGCCTCTATCATTAAAATTAAATGCGAATGTGTTCAAGTGAATAGAATATATATCTATTCAGCTTTCATTCTCTGTGCTTCTAGCAATTCAGGAAAAGCCCAATAAATGGGAATTCAAGGTAACTGATATCATGTTTCCTCTCTATTTTCTAGAAACCTTAGCACATTTCTGTAGTAGGAGGTTTCTGGCTCTTGACTTCCAGGCCTTGCCTCAAGGTTTAGGCTCACAGATCCGCAGACCGGCAGACCCGCAGACCCACAGTCCCACAGTCCCACAGAGACACACGGATGCTTTCAATAATTTTAGGCTGATCAGCCTTAGGCCCAGGCATATAACTTCTAGCTCTCTACCTTTCATCTAACCCATGATTCTTCCTTTTTAACCATGTGGCTCGGTACCTTTCTTTAGAGCAGCATAGTTGTCCTCTGCTTCTTCTGGCTTCTCTCTGGCGTTCTGCTCTGTGCTTCCTGTTCTCAGAGTTTTTTTAGTCTGGTAGCCCCACCCACACTTCCTCCCTGCCTTTGGACAATCAGCGCTTTTTATTAAACCAGTGGGTGGGACAATTATTTACCATGAAACAACACAATCCCCTACACATTTCTGAATCATGCTTCACAGAAAATTAAATACATGGTCAAATGATTTACATGAAATTAAGAAAAAGTAATTTCATGATTTCACTTAGTATGAAGGTATTCAATTCTCAGTATTTCTGACAAAGGTAGATTATTTTCAAGTTTCAGCAGTACCATTTTCACATTGAAGTTCTGTACAAGCATACCTAAATATTGTAGAAATGTTTTGATATCAAATTGGATATTTATGATCTTACTACTCATTTCCATGGCATTGTTTTGTAGTTAGTGTTTTTTAAATGAAGAAAGAACTATTTTGTAGCTTTTAATTCAAAAAGTCATTTACCATAATCCATGCTCTGAAATGTATAATAATCAATTTGAGAAAAGTAAAAAAATAATACAGAAAAATAAATATTTGATTGAGTTGTATCCACTACTTTTATAATCAATATATTTCAAATGGTACTGAAATTTTATAGTAAAAATCACATGAACTAGAATGGTGGGAAGTATGTCCTTCATTGTTAACAAGGTAAGTCAGACATTAGGAACTACTTCTGATACATCAAATATATGGCCTCTCAATAGCAGAGAGGAACGATGAAATATCCAATTCAGACAATTTTCTTATTTGCAACTGCTTCTCTTTTCCCTTGGTTGCTTTACTCTCTGAATAGGTATATCCTGTATATTTGCATGCATGTGGTGTGTGTGTGTGTGTATGTGTGTGTGTTTATTTTTCAAGTGCTTTGTTATTTTTGTAAATCCTATTAATCTCTGACTAACATTATTTTGTACAAATTCTAAATTAGACCAATAAAAAGGGGACATGACATGTTGATTAAATTTCAAATGCAATTCTTATTTGGTCACATTTACTTTTAATTTAGTAGAGCTATGATCTTGTAAATAACTTTGGAGAAGACATTAACTCTTTGGAGTTCTTACCTTACTTCTAAATAACTTTACCTATAATTATCAAATTTATGTTAAGCACCATTTTTAATCAATAATCCCAGCATTAAAATGACAGCAAAATGAGACATGATTAATGTATGTCTGCATGTAACATTGTCATCTGCACCATCCTTAGCTCCTGGAATGGTTGCTTTTACTATTAATGCAGCAAAACATTAGACAAAAGCAATGTAAGGAAAGTGGGGGTTTTTTGGATCAGAGTATAGGAGTACAGTTCATTATGGTGGGAAAGGCTTGACAGTGAAAGGAGCACTGGTTATGCCTGTAAATTCAAAGATTTTTTTTTTTTCAAAGCAATCGCTCGATTGTAAGCCACCTAAAAAGTTTTTAGAAAAAATCAATCTACACTCGTCCAGTGTGCCACACTACAATGGCACAGAGTAATTATTCTCATTATAGAAAAGAAATGGGAAAATAGTCAGGAATGATTAGACCAAAACAAGATTAAACTCAGCATGGCAAACACCAAATCATGCAGCTCTGTGCTAGCATCTGGAGCTTGTGATGGCATCAACTGGCCTCTAACAGCTTTGAGTGGGCCATCTCCTCTAATACAGCCACTTGCAATACATGTAACTGTTACAATAAGGTTCTGACCCTGTCTGGCCAGAGGTCCTGCCATCCCAGACTGCTTAGCCGCATGCTGATGTTTAGGCCCCCAAAATGACTCAGACACTAAGTTCATGCTGTTTGGCCTATGGCTCAGGCACATTGCTAACTAGCTCCTTCATCTTAACTCAACCCATTTTCATTAATCTGTCCTACCATGTGGCCTGTGTTCCTTTACATGTTTCTTCTTTGGGTGCCTGGCTTGATCTGTCTCTGACTCTGCCCTTCTTTTCCTACCTATTTTGATTCCCCACCTTTTTCCTTTTAATTGTGCTAATTTCTTTAATAATTGCAGCTGTTTTCTTCACTTTTCTTGCCTGAAAATTTAACTCTCTGTTTTTTTCACCAAATTATATATTATGCTTTTGTCCTGCTTATTGGATATTCTTTCCTATTATAAATTTGAATCAGCTCATTAAGTGGCAATGACAGCACAGTGTTAATACTGTACTGTCTTGACATATTCTCTACAGTGCAACTTAATTTATTCCTTTGGAATATTCTGCTTCACTCAAATTTTGGCAATACAAAAATTAAAAAAAAAAATTGCAGATACTTTCCCAGAAGGCAACATGAATGAATTCTAAATCAACTTATTTTGGGGTAATTCTCTTTAGAGTATTTTTCCCTTCTGAAAACTCCTGCTCCTCCAAATGCCTACTTCAAAGGTCCATTAAGTTCTACAAAGAACATTCTGAGGCTTTCTTTAGCCTTTTTTTTGTGTTTGTCCTACAAGGAAGTTTTAAAGATCTAGAAATCTTAAAATCAGGTTTATCACAACAGTATTACTATTCAACATCAGGTTTTGCATTATTTCCTTTAAAACCTGACAAAAGGATGAGTTTATTTAGCTCAAAGAATAAAGGTATAGTCCATTTTACTGAAAAAAGGAATTAATGTATGGCAGTGAAAATGGTTCTATCTATGGTGACAGGGACATGAGGCCTTGCCTCCAGTCTGAAAGCAGAGTGGGATGAATGATGTTGCTCAGATATTTTCATCTTTCTTTTTCTTTTCATTCAATCTGAGGTCCTAGCCCCATGGCAAAGGGGCACCCACATTCAAGATCAGTTATTTTTCTTCTTATTTAAAACTCTCTGTAAACAGCCTCACAGAAATGTACATGGGCATGTTTCCTCTGTTATGCCAAATCTAATGGGTTTGGCAATGAAGATTAAACACTATAGTTTATAAATTAAAGTTGAAGTGTATAGCCCAGGCTGCTTCATCAAAATGAGACACAAGATTATATAGATATGTGTTGTGAAATATTCCTTTATACTGTGTGAATATATGCCATTGTGATTGGTTTAATAAAAGGCTAAATAGCCAATAGCTAGATAAGATTTGAGGGGAATAGAGAGGTGGAGTTGCCAGCAGATGCAGAGGAAATATGCCATGCAGGAGATGAGGTAACAAACTATGAGTCACATAGCAACATGTAAATTAATGGAAATTGGTTAACTTAAATTATAAGAGCTAGTTAGGAACAAATATAGGCTATTGTTCTTAGCTAAGATATGAGATGATCATAACTGTAACTACTTACCTTTGAAAACTTGTGTATTTTCAGAGCAAGGGAACCAGACACCAATGAGAACAGGTGTCATGGTGCCTCTGCTGCAGTTTCCTTGGAGTTCTACATCTAGAACACCTAGTTTCAAGGGTGTTGGTTGAGATGATCTAGCCTATTATATTATTCTTATTTTTTAGGGTCTCTCAAAGATGCCAGTGCCCCTATATAACAGGAATCAGTCTGGAGAACACAACACCCACATTCCCAAGAGGCAGAGTTGGTGGGTTTTGGTTATCCAATGAGTTATGAGTGTTTGTCATTGTTTAGGGGCAATATAATATAGAATAAAATAACAACTATTATCCTCAAATATTTTATATTGGTATGCATTTGGTTATATGAATAGTAATATAGAGTTATTTTTGTTATATTAAATATGTTTCTACTCTTGTTTGAGGTATTGTGCTTATGCAGCTCATTTAAGAATATAATATATAATTAAGAAATTTAGGTTACTACGCATCTATAATAATAAATCTTGTAGTCCTACTGAGTATATTTTTCAAGGTTAAACAGATACACTTAGATAGACAGATGGTCTTCAAGCACTTCAAGTACCTACAGAATATGACATTTAAGATGGTTAATAACATAGGGTGTTTCACTACAGTGAAGCATGTCTACTCCCAGAACTAATCTATATTATAATAAACATACATACTGGATTATAATTCAAAGTACTCCATATGGAATTTTCTTTCATTGTGGCAAGGTTAGCCACTGAGCAAAGAAATTGCTCTTGCTTTGACTACTGACAGTACAAATCTGTACAAATCGGACAAGCAGGGCACAAATGTAAAAGACTGTCAAATTTTGCCAAGATAAGGCAGGACAATCCTTCAAAATTCCTACAGGACACAAAGAAAAGTGACTGTTGAATTTTGTCAAGATTAGACAGGAAGTCTTTATACATTGCAGCTTCAAAGAAGAGTCTTCCAGACATTATAGAGATGTAGGCCAAAGATGGAAGCCCCAATATTGCAGAGACCTTTTATGACTGTCCAGGTAGCCAGATGTCTATTGTTTCTACACGTTTAGAAGTGGTTTGCACTGTACTTTCTGTTTGCTCAGGGAATATTATTTCATTCTGGGGTCTTTGATATAACTGAAGACTAGGTATTTATAGTTGTAGTTTTTCTTAGTTGTTATAAAAGAAAAATTAGGTACAGATCTTTGGAATCAACAACATAGAATACATAATGGAGTATTTTCTCCAAATATGCCAAATACAAATGGACTCACATTGTAAATGTAGTTCTTACCTGATAATTGTTCTTTTTCTTTATAGTTTTATTATGTTAGTGTTAAAACATTTATTTAGGCAAAAGGGGAAAATGCTGTGGAACATTTCTTTATACAGTGTGAAGATACGCCACTGTAATTGGCTTAATAAAAAGCTAAATGGCCAAAGTTAGGCAGGATTTTCAGGGCAGAGAGAATGCTGGGAAGAGGAAGATGGACTCACCAATTAGACACAGAAGAAGCATGACATGTTGGAGATGAGGTCACAAGCCATGAACCATATGGCAGCAAGTAAATTAAAAGAAATGGGTTAATTTAAGCTATGATCTAGTGAAAAACAAGCCTAAGATATTAGCTGAGCTTTCATAGTTAATAAAAAGACTTTGTGTGTTTTATTGGGAGCTGGCAGGCCAGATAAAAAAAGACTCGCTACAGAGTTTAGAATTGGAATATATGAAAGAAATTAAACAGTTATCTAAATAACCTATCCTTCCTGGCACTTCAGAGTCATAATTTTCTGACCATATTTTGGTTAGTGTCTCATAATGAAATATATGATAATAAACATACATACTGGATTATAATTCAAACAAAATTTCTAAAAAGCTTGTTCACATTATTACTAACAGTGGATTCATATATTCTGTTTTTTTATTTCCATTTTTAATTATTGTTAACACTTTGAGTTAATATATTAATCACTAATTAATTGAGAATAATTCTAAGTAATTTATATTCAAAGTACAACCACTAGACAAACAGCAGTACCATATTGAGGTTGCTTAGAAATATATAATTTTAGAGGACACCAGGCATACAATGCCAGCATGTACATTTTCACAGTTCCCTGAAGAGGGAGTCCAAAATTGAGAAATATTGTCCTATACCACCTCAAGATTAAACAAATAGACTTTTTCTCAATGTTTATTAGTGATATGCTTTCTCTGTTTAGTATGGGTTGTTTTGTTTCTAATGAATTCTGCTTTAAATATATGCTTTTGTGAAAAGCATCAACCTGGAGATTAGCATGGATAGAAAGACCATTTTACAAATAGGAATTTCCTTCCCTTTCTTAAACATGCTGAACCCAGTTGTGTGTGTGTGTGTGTGTGTGTGTGTGTGTGTGTGTGTGTGTGTGTTCTGGTATGCTAGTATTGTAAAAATCTTTGCATGGGATAGTCTCTACACTAAAAGCTAAGGCATCATTATGAATCTTCACTTATTCTATCACTCATATCTAAATAATCAATAGTCCTGAAAAATTCATCTTTCAAGTATTCTAACTGACAATTTCTTAAGCGAGCATCCAAAGGTGTACATGGATCTAGATAACTACTCTCATTATGCATTTGAAATAGTTCCTACATGTATGTTAACCATTGAATTGGAAATAGGCTATTCAATCATTGAACTGTTATGCAATTGTAATTGAGAATGGTCCTTTGGTTCATATATTTTTCTACCTTGAGACTTGACTGGAGCTGAGCTACATACTTGTGAATATAAACATATTTCCATACAATCTTTGACTTTGAGAATGACTTGTATTCTTAAGAACAAGAAGAGGATTTGGTATTCAAAGGGATATTGCTGGGTTGATAAGATAAAGTCATGAGAATTGTTTTCTATACTTGGAAAATGTCTTGGGACTATACTGAGGAGTAAGGGAGTTGTTAGGCTAGCTCTGTGATCTAATTCCCTAGAGAAGAAGTTTTCTTTTAAAAATCAGTTCTTGGCATTACTTATTACTTTCCTGCCACTGGGTGAAGGAAAACTACTTCAAGTTTGCACATAAGGCATGAGGCTGTCAGAGTGGGCTGAAAAATTGAAAAGAAAAAAAAATTCCATCTCCTCCACCATTGTTAATTTTTACTAGCAATCCAATGTGATGGCTAGAGTGGATCTTGACTTTATTAGAGAATTCTCTCTCTAATACAAGCATAAATACTTTATAGCCATTAAGAAATATTTTATTTTAATTCTTGCTTTTTATCTAAAAACTGACTGTGGAAGTACTGAGGAAAATGGTTCACATAAACTCTCACATTGGCAACATATCAAACTACCTAAATATTAATAGCTTTTATTGGGAGTAAATATAAGAAAGCACCTTTTATAAATATCTTTATTGATATATAATTTACAGATTACAAATTCATCCGTATAAAGTATACAATTCAATGTTTTTTAAAAAAACTTCAAGATATGTATCTATAAGCTTTTGAAATTTCTCACGAATGAAGAAGAAAACTACACACATGTACCATCATTTTCATTCTCTTCATGCCCTCAGATCTAGACAAGCACTAATCCACATTTACTTATGCAAATTTGTCTGCTCTGTACATTTCATATAAATCTTTAAACAGAATCACATATCACATGTAACATGTACTCTTTTATGACTGGCTTCTTATATTTAACATAGTGCTTTCAAATGCCATCTATGTGTTTAGCGTGTACTTAGACATTACTTTTCGTACCTGAATGTCTTGGCTAGTTTTATGCTAATTTGACACAAGTCATTTTGAAAGAGGGTTGATGTGGGAATGCCTTTCTATATGCTGTGAATATCAATCTTTAAATAAAGGAGCTGTTTTGGCCCATGACAGGCACCATAGAAAAAGTAGGAGGAGAAATCAGAGCATAGGTAGGAGAAGTAGGGCAGAGTCAGACAGACTGAGCCAGAAGCCCAAAGGAGCAACATGTAAAAGACACAGATAAGCCATGGGCCATGTGGCAGACAGATTAATAAAAATGGGTTGAGTTAAGATTTAAGAACCAGCTAGCATTGTGCTTAAGCCATAGACCAAACAGCATAAAGCTAATATAAGTATCTAAATCATTTTTGGGAGTCTGAGCAGAGGCGGGCAGCTAAGGGGTCTGGGGCTAAAGGTCTGTGAGTCTAAAGCTTTGGCTTCCCCAGACCAAGAAACCTCAGTACAAGAGAGGGTCCTTCAACTTAGAAAGGGCCTACATACAACTTATCTGCAGGCAAGTTGGTAGAAAATTTTCTTAATTACTGGTTAATCTAAAAGACACTAACCCATTTTGGGTGGTATCATTCTTGGACAAGTGGTCCTGGTATAAGAAATAGGCTGAGTAAGATAGTCAGGAGTAAGCTGAAAAAATAACTTCCCTGTAGCTTCTGCATCAGTTCCCACCTTGACTTCCCTGGATAACAAACTATAAGCTATAAAATAAGTTAAACTCTTTCCCTCCAAGTTACTTTTAGTCATAGCATTTTATCACAGCAGAAACCTGAGCGATTGAATAACTTTCCTTTATACAGATATACAACATTTTATTCTTATTCGGCCCATTCATCAGGATGGACATCTTGGTTACTGATACTATTTGATTATAACGAATAAATGATGTAGTGAAAATTTTATACAAGTTTTTTTTTACATTTACACATTTGCATATTTTATATATTTAATTTCATATATATATATATGTATATATATTTTTGGAACTGATTGGCTACACGGTAGTATTCTGTTGTTGGAGGACTCACCCATCACTATCTAAAGTAGCTTTGACTTGTCTACATCCTGATCAACACATGTTGTTAGTGATCTCTTCTGTTATAATTTATATTATCGAGGGTAAAGTCATAGGCCATGACTTTCAGTTGCTTTTATAATGATACTCACTCAAGAAATGTCCATACGGCACCACTGTGACAATAAGTATATTCAACTAATTCCTAAGAAGGCCGCTCAATGTTCAAAGAATAATCTTATTCATCCCTACATTATGGGAAGAAATTACATTTCATAAGAAACACTGTTTAAAAATTATTATTTTACACTGTTAAATCCTTAATAAGTCACAAACTTAGCCCTATTCACTGATTATTTTTTTTATTAAGGGTGAAGATGGTAAGCAATGGAGAACAATCATTGTTGCACTTATTTGACAAATTGAACAAGTTGCTTATCTTCTCAGAGACTCAGTTTTCTATTCCATAAAAAAGGTTAATACTAGAATGTAATGCATACTTCTGGGTGAGAATCTCATATTTTTCTATATAAATGGTAATAGCTGATTTTTGGAAGGTTTTTTATTATACTAATTAAAGAATATCCTCTCTGAATATGAGGCAATCATTAAACCTTTTGATTAGTTGTTCTCCAACTCTACAAAAGAAGGAAAATACATCCATATCATACTATAAACTTAGATTAGCTATTAGAAATAACAGACTCTGAAATAGTTTCTTAAGGAGGTAATATATCAGTCTTGGAATGTAATGCCCTATTCTGCCCAGAAGTCTGTAGTGGCTGGGAGGAAATGCAGCATTCTGACAAGTCAGCTACCATTCTACTAAAGGGTAGAAGTGGCATCAATTTCCCTCGACCTAATAATTCTTTGTTTGCTGTAAACTGAAGGTCTTTGGATTCCCTGGCAACCTAGGAAATATAACTCTTTGGCCTTGGATTCCTCAGCCTTGCTTTTAGAGATGATGTTGGGCAAAACTACACAGGCAAACCTTATTTCCTGTGTTGTTTCTATTTGCTGTTCCTTCATCATTTCTCATGCCCTTGGAAATCTGGTTCCTCATGCTGCCTTTTGTTTACAAAGGGTCTCTTGGCAGGGACCCTCTCTCCTCCCATTCACAACAGAATCCCATATACTAGCCTTCTCTTTTGATCCTCTATCCCAATTCAGCTAACTGCACTTTAGTTTTGAGACAAAGTTTTACCATAAATGCCTCGCTGCCCTGAAACTATGTAGAACACTCTGGCCTTGAATTTATGATTATACTCCTGTATCTGGCCCCCAAGTAAGTGCTGGATTACAGGCATGTACTACCATGCCAGGCATAAATGATATTTCTGTAGATAGTGGTTTAGACAATTTTTTTCACTTTTTTCTTTCTCTTTTTAAAACTTCGCTCATGCATTAATCCTGGCCATAGTTTCTCCTCCATCTACTCCTCCCAGTTCCTCCCCAACCTGCCCTTTGCCCCAAATCCATTCCTCCTCCATTTCCCTTCAGAAAAAAGGGCAAGCCTCTCAAGGATATCAAGTGGATATGGCATACCAAGTTATGATAAGACCAGGCACAGATGCCGGGCAGTGGCAGCGCATGTCTTTAATCCCATCCCAAGACAGACAGAGGCAGGTCGATCTTTTTTAGTTTTTGAGGCCAGCCTGGCCTACAGAGTGAGTTCCAGGACAGGCTCCAAAGCTACACAAAGAAATCCTGTCTCAAGAAAACAAAACAACAAAACAATACAAAACTAGTCACAAGCACTCATATAAAAGCTGGACAAGGCAAAGACTACCAAATGCAGGCAAATGGGTCAGAGACAGCCCTCATTCCCACTATTAGGAGTCCCCCAAGAACATCAAGCTACATAACCATAACATATATGCGGGGGACCTAGCTCAGACCTATGTAGGGCATCTGTTTGTGACTTTACTCTCTGTGAGCCTCTTATGAGCCCTGCTTAGTTGATATTGACATTGTGTTCTAGTGTCCTGGATTTCTCTGACTCTTACTCTCTTCTTTTCCCATCTTCTTTGGAATTCTCCCAGCTCTCTGCCTGTTGTTTGGTTGTGGATCTCTGCATCTGTTCTCTTCAGTTTCTGGTAGATGCCTCTCTTATAACAATTGGTCTAGGTGCCATATAGCAGATAACATTAGGAATTATTTCATTTACTTTTTGCCAGTCGTGTTTGGTTCTGATCTGGGCATCCTCTCTTGGCATAAGCCCCACTCTCACAAGTTTTGTGCCACCATTAATCCAGCACATCTTGCAGATGGGATAGTTTGTATGTCAAAGGGTTTGTGGCTGGGTTGATGTCCTATTCCTTCTGTTGAGAGCTTGGCTTGGTTATAGAAGATGATTCTGGCCCAGACTAGACCCATGGTCCAGATTTGCCTGCCACTGCTTACCCCCCCCCCCCCCCCGCCAAATGACTCAGACACTTATGTTAATTACAACCTACTTGGCCTATAGCTCAGGCATTTTGATAGCTAGCTTCTGCATCTTAATTCAACCTATGTCCATTAATCTTTCATGCCTCGTGGCCCATGGCTTACCTATTATTTCCTTACATGTTTTTTCTTGGGCGGTTGTCTTGAAACTCCTCTAACTCCACCCTCCTTCTCCTACCTATGCTCTAACTTCCTGACTACTATAAGGCACCCAATATAGGTCAAAACAGTTCCTTTATTCACAACATATAGAAAGACATTCCCATATCAGGCCACTTTAGGCTTCATATTCCCCATTACTAGGGCTTCACTACGGTTACTGTAAAAGATTTCAGAGAGCTTCCACTTCATTGGCTTTCTACAATCATACCCCAAATGACCTCCAATTCCAAGCACCTCTTCCAATACTTGCTCCCTCCATCCCACTCAACCTCAGTACACCAGTAAAATCTATTCTATTTCCCTTTCTCAGAATATCCATGTGTCCACCTTGAGCCCTCCTTGTTACTTAGACTCCCTGGTTCTGTGAATATTAGAATGATTTTCTTTTAAAGCTAATGACAATGTATAAGTGAGTAGATACCATACTGGTCTTTTATGGGTCTGGGTTACCTCACTCTGGATGGTTTTTTTTTTTTATTTTTTATTTTTTTTTTATTCTAGTTCCATTTATTTTCCTGAAAATTTCATGATATCATTGCTTTTATCAGTTAGGTAATACTCCATTGTATAAATGTACCATATTTTCTTTATCTATTCTTTGATTGAGGAGCAACTAGGTTGTTTCCAGTTTTTGACTATTATGAACTTATATGAATATAGTTGAACAACTGTCCTTGTGGTCAGATGGAGCATCCTTTGGGTAATGCTCAGTAGTGATATATCTGGGTCTTAAGGTAGATCAATTCTCAAATTTCTGAGAAGCCAAAATGTTAATTTCCAAAGTAGTTATAAAAATTTGCACTCCCACCAGCAATAGGAGTGTTCTCCTTAATCCACATCTTCACCAGCATGAGCTGTCACTTTGTTTTTGACCTTAGTCATTCTGACAGGTCTAAAACAGAGTTGCAAAGAAGTTTCCTTTGTGTTTCCCCAAAAGTTAAGGATATTGATCCTCTCTTTAAGTGTTTCTCAGCTATTTGAGATTTCTCTGTTAAGAATTCTGTTTAGATCTGAAGCCCATTTTAATTAGATTATTTAGTTTGTTGATGTCTAGTTTCTTGAATTCTTTATGTATTTTGTATATTAGACCTCTATCAGATATAGAGTTTATGAAAATTGTTTTTGTTCCATTTTGTAAGTTGTCATATTATTTTGCTAATGGTGATCTTTTCCTTACATAAACTTTTCAGTTTCATGAGTTTTTGTTTATTGATTGTTATTCTTAATGTTTGTGCTATTGGTGTTCTGTTGAGGAAGTTGGCTTCTGTGCCAATGCATTCAAGGCTATTCCCCAACTTTCTCATCTATTAAATTCAGTGTATCTATATTTATGGTGAAGTTTGATCCACTTGGACTTGAGCTTTGTTCAGGGTGAACCTATTTGTATTTTTCTACATGCCAACATCTGGCTAGACCACCACCATTTATTAAAGATGCTGTCTTTTTCCAGTGTGTATTTCTGGCTTCTTTGTCAAAAATCAGGTGTCCATAGCTACACCTGTGTCTTTGATTCTGTCTTACTGATCAACCTGTCTGTTTTTTATGACAGGGATTTAATACTATAGCTCTGTAGTATAGCTTGAAATCAGGGATGGTTATATCTCTAGAAGTTCTTTTACTGTACAGGATTAGTTTAGCTCTAAACTGTTTTCTGTTTTGTTTTTCCATGTGAAATTGAGCATTGTTCTTCCATATTCTGTAAAGAATTGTGCTAGAATTTTGATAGGAATTCTGTTGAATCTATAGATTACTTTTGGTAAAATGGACATTTTTACTTTGTTAATTTTACAGATCCATGAGCATGGGAAATAGTTTCATCTTCTGATATCTTCTTTAATTTCTTTCTTTAAGATTTGAAGTTCTTGTCATACAGGTATTTCACTTACTAAGTTAGGGTTATCCCAAGATATTTTATATTATTTGTGGCTATTGTGAAAGGCATTGTTTATCTGATTTCTTTTTCAGACCATTTGTCATTTGTGTATAGGAGGGCTACTAATTTTTTTTTTTAGTTAATCTTGTATTCAACCATTTCACTAAAGACATTCATCAGCTTAAGGAATTCCCTGGCAGAATTTTTAAAGTCTCTTATGCATACTATAATATCATCTTCAAATAGTCATACTTTGACTCCTTCTTTTCCAATTTGAATACCCTTTATCTCCTTTAGTTGTCTTATTGTCCTATCTAGAACTTCAAGTACTATATTGGATAGATATGTAGAGTGGAAATCCTTATCTTATTCCTAATATTAATGGAATTGTCATTTGTTACTGTAGAGAGCCACGTGGCTGCACCTTAAAGATGGTGCTGGCTTCCGCCTTCCACCTTCCCAATGGTGAGAGCTCTCTGAGATAAACAACTCATTATTTGGCTAAGGCTAAGCTCGTGGCTTGCTTCCAGGTATGGCTTGCTTCCGTGCACCTGGATCTATTGGCATGGCCCACGTGGCGCCCTGTGACTAGCAGTCCAGAGGGTATATAGCTGGGAGTGGGTTTTCCCCAGTGGGAGAGGCAGTAGCAGAGGCAGAAGAAGTTTCAAGGTCCTGAATAAACCACTGAAAGAAGAACCTGGTGTCGCGTCGTCCTTGCAGGTGAGGGTACGGGCGACATGTTACAGTTAGGTTTCTTTGTCCCGGGCAGCCAGAGGTCTAGACCTACAGACCTGCTTTTCCAGATCCCTTAGCTGCCCACAGCTGATCAGACCCCCAAAATGATTCAGACGCTTATATTAAGTTCATGCTGTTTGGCCTATGGCTTAGGCACATTGCTAGCTTGCTTTTACAACTTCAATCAACCCATTCCCATCAATCTGTCTGTCACGTGGCCCGTGGCTCACCTGTGTTCCTTACATGCTTCTTCTTGGGCAGTTGGCTCGGTCTCTCTGACTCTGCCCTGCTTCTCCTACTTATGTTCTGATTTCTCCTTCTACTTTTCTATGGTGCCTGTCATGGGCCAAAACAACTCCTTTATTTAAAGGGTGATATTCACAGCATACAGAAAGATATTCCCACATCAGCCATTTAATTTGATGTTGGCTATAGGCTTCCTACATATTTCCTTTATCATGTGTGGTTATGTCCCTTATAACTCTGATCTCTTCAAGACTTTTATGATGAAGGGATGTTGGAATTTGTCAAAGGCCTTTTTCAGCATCTAATGAAACATCTTGGTTTGGGATTATTTTAGGTCTATGTGCCTATTTCTGTATTATTATTTGTTGGATAGGCGTTCCCTTCCCCCATGGTTTCTGTTTCCTCTCTGGTATTATGGCTGAATTGGCCTGTGCTTGACAAGAGGGTCTTCATACAAGCTGGTGCTAGGCTTCTGAGAGCAGGGGTGACCTCTGGTCAAGCAGGAGTTCTAGCAGATGGTCTGGCCTCTGGTCTAGTTGATATAATTACTAGAAGGGGAAGCCTATTGGAGGCAAGCTGGATGGAAACTGAGGGAATATTGGCAGACTGCAGGCAGGGGTTCTTTTCTGGATGCCAGTGTGTCCTCTGGTAGAGCCAGAGACTTCCCTAGACAAATGTTTTTTTATATGTCTCACACTGAGCTAAACACAACCCAAACCATGACCTTCAGTAAAGTGTTGTGGATAAAAGTGGCAATAGATAGACAACTTTGCGATAATGTGATATAATACTTAACATAAGAATAACAAGACAATAATGAAAATTAATAATGCAATGAAAAAATTTAATAAGAGTACATGAACCAGATGTGGTGGCACATGGCTTTAATCCCAGCATATCTTGGGAAGCAGAGATAGGTGTATCTATATATTTAAGTACAGTCTGGTCTATAAAGTAAGTTTTAGTACAGGTGAGGCTACATGGTGAAAGCTTGACTCAGAAAATCAAACAATCAAATAGAATGCCTGGCACATTTTACATATATAATGTTAATACAGTTAAATGTGTTAATACAATTTGTTAATGAGTTATATGCCAAGAGAATGGTTATGTCTACGAGAGTCTAAAAAATATCAAGTAAGACAACACACCCTAACATAATATACTAAAAGCGTGAGGTGAGTCTTAAAGATGTTTAAGATATACACAGTAAAATGTTAGGATAAGCATCTATGTATAGGAAATAACATTTTAAAATATAAGAGCACATTAAAAAAGAGCATGACATATCTCAAGAAACTCAAGAAGGTTGCTAAGACAAGAATACTGAAACAGAGAACAAGATTAAGATTGTGAGAAACCTATGGACAAGAAATAATAGATTATATAAATGATCTTAATTTTTACGCACATTGTTTCCAAGATTGTATAGTCTCACATAAGGTAGTCACACAGTTATACCTACATAATTACTAGATGTTAATCTGAAATTCAAATTTAAGTTGGTGTTCTATAAGTTTATCTGTTTACTATCCTCACAATCATGCTTAGTTTGGTCATGTGATATGTTTGAAGAGTGAATCTTTAGCAAACTTAATACAAGCATAGGTTTTATTAAAAAGATAACTAAGAATTTCACACATGCATAATGTCTCCACATAATTTATACCCTCCTCATGACATTCAAATCCTCCTGAATATCTCTCTACTCTCTCTCTAATTCATGACTTTTTGGCACATAATAAACATTCATATATGTTGGTATGTAAATCAGTCAATCTCTGGAGTTCACTTAGTTTTTCTCATATGTGTATGTATTTAGGGCTGACCACTGGGTTGCATAACCTACCGGGGTGCTTGTCCCTTAAAAATACTGAATCTCTCTTTCTCAGTGTCCATTAATTGATTGCCTATAGCTCTTTAGCTAATAGTGGGGCCTGGTAATCTCCCCCATCCATAGTGGCTTGTCAACTTATGTGCTCATTGTGCTGATTTTATATAGGTGATCATGTTGTTTGAATGTTATGAATGTGCCTTGACTGTCACATAAAGAAGATATACAGTACCTTACATCAAATATTCTACTCCAGTGGCTCTTACAATTATCCTTACTCTCTTTGTGCGTGAGCTTAGTGTAATTTGTTTTTATCTTTTTATTGCCTTCTTTTGTCTTGTTGACCCAATTAAGCATTCAAACAGTATACTGAAAAGAAGTGGATCCTTGTCTTGCTCCTGATTTTAGTGAAATATCTTTGAGGTTTTCTCCATTTACCTTTAGTCTGGCTATAGGCTTGTGATGCTCAGGCTTTATTATGTCAGGATATATTCCTTCTATCTCTAATCTCTCCAGAGATTTTTATCATTATTGGGTTTGGGATTTTGGGAAAGGTTTTTCTACAACTTTGGATATGGATTATGTGATTTCTGTTCTTAAAGCTATTATTTTTTATTTTTAAATCTATCTCATTTACTTACTCATTTGTATATATTGAACCATTACTGAATCTCCTAAATGAAGCTGAATTTATTATAGTTGAATAGCTTTTTGGTGTATTTCTGCATCCTGTTTGCAAGTGTTCTTGAGAACTTTTATGACTGTGTTTATTAGGGAGATTGGACTATAATTAATTTTCTTCCATTGTGGCCATATATTAATGTGTTATAGCTGTCAATGTAATACTAGCTTCATAAAGATAATCTGAAATCATTTCTGCCTTTTTGTTTTATGAAAAGATTTGGAGAGTGTTCATTTCAGTGCTTATTTAAAGAGCTGCCAAATTGTTCAGTAAAGCCTTCTAAACTAGGATTTTGTCAGTGGTGTTTAATTACTGATTCTTCAATCTCTAATTTTTGTCTCTTAGTTTAGCTTCAGCAGTCATATGCATTTAGAAATTCATACATTTTAATGTTTTCTCGTTTAGTGAAAATATTTGTTTTGAACATACGTTTTTAAATAATCTTCTGGATTTTATCAATATCTATTGCAGTGTCTGTCCTTTAGTGTTAGATGTTATTAATTTGGGCCCCTCTTTTCTTCTGGTTACTTTGGGTAAGTATTTATCAAACGTGTTAACTTTTTCAAAGAACATAGTTTTTACTTTATGGATTTAAATATAGTTTCCATTTCATTGATTTCCGCTCTTGTCTTAGTTATTTCCTTCTATCTATTATTTCCAAATTTCTGTGGTTTCCCAATCATTGCTTCTTTAAATCCTGTTTAATCTCCGTAGGTTATGTATTTTCCATTGTTTCTCCCATTATCAATTTCTAGCTTTATAATATTGTAATCAGTCCTAATAAATACAATTATTTTATATTTTTTTATGTTTGGTAAGACTAGTTTTATATCCTAGTAAGTGATCAGTTTTAGAATGCAGCCCATAAACTGTTGAGAAGAATGTGTTCTGCAATATTTTGGTTGAATATTGTGTGTTAACTCTATTTGCTCTATGGAGTCCTTTAGTGCTACTCTTTCTCTGTTTATTTGTTGCCTGGACAGCCAGTCTATTGGTGAAAAGGAGCTATTAAAGTCAGCCGGTATTATTGTGTTAGGGTTAATAGATAACTTTAAATCTAGTAGTATTTGTTTTATAAAGTTGGGCTTACCTGTGTTCATTATATGTTTGTTTACAATGGGAAAGTCCTTGTTGGATTGTTGCCTTAATCAATAAGGAGTGACCTTCTTTATATTGTCTCACCCTTATTAATTTGAAGTTTATTTTATCAAATATTAGAATAGTAAATCCTTTTACTTCCCAGTTCCATTTGCTTCTGTGAGACTTTGGAAACTGCTGTTTAAACTGGACATGCAGATTCCATAGGAAGGTGACCTCTGAACTTTGGTAGAACAAACAGAGATGGTCATTAAGGTTCCTGTTTTGCAGAGAAAACTGTCAAACATTCTTCAGGACTCAAGGAGAAGCGACTGATGAACTATACCAGAGTGGGCAGAGGAGATTTCCTGCTTCACTGAAATGAAAAGAGATTCTGGGCCTGTAGGCTGAAGATGGATGCCTCAACTTTATAAAAGAACTTTGGGTGACTGTCAGGCAGATAGTTATAATCTCGGTCATTTCTAGATTTTGGAAGTTGTTTGCACTTCCTGTTTACTTGGGTAAATTTTATATCCATCTGTGGTCTTCAATGTAACTGAAGATTAGATAGTTATAGGTGTAGGTGGAGTTTTACTTAGAAGGCACTAGTCCAAGATTAATATTTATTAAAATATAAACCAACACTCACGATACAGGTAACAGCTTATAATGGAGCATGAACAGGGACTGGAATCTGGAATGGTGGACGATGGATTCCAAACCGGTCTCTCCAGAAGTCAGGAACCAGGCAAACAGCTTTTCAGCTTTTTGTGGTCCCAGCAGCCCCTTATCAATGGGGTTGGCCACGCCCCCTTCAGGGGCCCGGGACCCTGGGTAAGCATCCTTGGATCTTATCAGCTGACACCTGAATCCCACCACTTCTCCCCCTTTTGTCTAACTAAGAAGGTTCTAAACTAAGACTATATACAATAGGAATTATTATGAGGTAGTATCTAGGAGAGGATAAGGCACAAATTACAACCAAAACCTAACACATATAAAGTATATCACATATTTCTAGAATATTGGTAGATGGTAGGGTGTATAAATTACTTCAAAAGGTTACTAGGGTAATAACCTTAAATACTTATTTTTCAACCCCTTTAAGACCTAAGAAGGAAGATGTATCACCTGAAAGTCAGAAGTACATGGAAGTAGTGGCTTCCAAAATTTGGGAGAGGACAGCAACACAGCTACCTGGACAATCACCTCTGGTTCTGTGGACCGTTGGAGCATCCATCATATTGGCTACAGGCCTATGGTATCTGACAGATCTTTTCACAAGCAGGGCAATTTTGGAGAGACTGTCTTATCCTGTCCAGGCAGGTTTCATCAGTCTCCATCCCTCATCTTGTTCATCCAGTCTGGACATCATGTGTGTACTGTCAGCAATCAAGGTAAGGGCAGTTCTTTACCCAACCGGCCATTCTCTGCCAAAAGGACAAACTCCAAAGGAGTATCCTTGATGCTCAAAACCATTTCGGGAAAGGAGCAGTGACACCAGGATTCGTTGTGTCTCTCGTGGCTGAATTTCAAATGTTAAATGCCATATTCTCTGGGTCTATGAAATGGTTGAAGATTCCTGTCTATCTATGATATTCTAACCTGTATCTGAGATGACTGGGATATGATACCTTAAGTAATGTTGACTGAAGTTTTTATCATCTTAAGGAATAAACCCTGTACTAAAAATTAGAATACCTATATACGGGGTGTATAATCTCTGAACAATGACTTTTAGCATGACTATCAAACATTAGCCAGGGGTATATATACCATGTAAAGTGGCCATATCATTTTAGATATATATCATCTAAACAGAGGTATATAAAACATCTTGTGCAAAACATATCATAACTAGTGCAATCATACATTATATCTAGTATAGTTAAATGAAGGTAGTAATTGCATAGTGTACATGACAATAATGTGCAAATATTTTAAACAGAGGTAGAAACATATATAAAAGATAGCAATTACAGATTTGATTTTACATAATAGTTACAGATTCAGATTTATATTGAAGTACAAGTTGCTTTGGTTATATAAAGCAATTTCAGATTAAACTTTGTACCAATGTGCAAATTATCACAATTAAACATATAAAATGATTTCACATTTGTATCAATATACAAATATCTATGCCAGTGCAAATTGTCTTTAGCTTAGTCCATATATTCAGCTAGAATTGTATATAGGTAGGTAGAACAATCTTGAGCCGTGGTACCAAGGAGACTGGGCCGTTGACCCCAAGAGTGTTCAAAACACAAAAGGACCCCTTATGCCCATGGGCACAGGCCTGGGGACATTGGGCGCCAGATGTAGGTGAAGTTTTACTTAGAAGGCACTAGTCTAAGATTAATATTTATTAAAATATAAACCAACACTCACGATACAGGTAACAGCTTATAATGGAGCATGAACAGGGACTGGAGTCTGGAATGGTGGACGATGGATTCCAAACCGGTCTCTCCAGAAGTCAGGAACCAGGCAAACAGCTTTATGGGGTCCCAGCAGCCCCTTATCAATGGGTTGGCCACGCCCCCTTCAGGGGCTCGGGACCCTGGGTAAGCATCCTTGGATCTTATCAGCTGACACCACATATAGGTATAGTTTTTCTTAGTTATTTAAAAAGTATATTGGATATGAAACTGTAGATTCACAGGATAAGGTAGATGATAAAGTATTTTCTATATTTTTGTTAAATATAAATAGACTAGATATTATAACTGTAATTCTTGCTTGAAATCTATTTTGTTATATGTAATTTTTCTATGTTAAAATTGAAACTTTCCTTTTTGATTAGAGAGAAATGGGGAGATGATGTGGGAATGTCTTCCTGTATGCTGTGAATATCAATCTTTAAATAAAAGAGCTGTTTTGGCCCATGACAGGCACCATAGAAGAAGTGGGTGGGGAATCGGAATATGTAGGAAAGGAAGGGCAGAGTCAGATCAGATCGAGCAAGTCACCCAAGAAGAAACATGTAAGGAACACAGGTGAGCCATGGGCCATGTGGCAGACAGATTAATGAAAATGGGTTGCTTTAAGATGAAAGAACTAGCTAGTAATGCGCCTCAGCCATAGGCCAAACAGCATGAAGCAAATATAAACATCTGAGTCATTTTCAGAAGTCTAAGCAATGGCAGATGGCTAAGGGGTCTGGGGCGGCAGGTTAGTGGGTCTGGACTTCTGGCCACTGGGGCCAAGAAACCTTATTGTAACATTTCTTCAGTATTTTTATCTTTTGTTGACTAATATTTTGGTACCCTGAATTGATTTCCTTATCTCAATCAATTTCTTATTTGTATTTTCTTGGAATTTATTCAAGGGCTTATTCATGTCCTCTTTCATTCACATATTTGCTTCCTTTCTGAAATATGTGAGCAGCTTTACATCATTGTTTTGAATTCTTTGAAATTGTATCTAAGTCCCTGTTATTGATAACCATCAGTATGGGATTGTTTATTTGGGGGAAAATATTTTATATTTGAATTTCATGTTTTTCACTGAGATTTCTCCATATGTAGTCATTTTTAAGGTGTTCTGGCAACCTGAGACCAGTATGTATATGCTTCGGTGCTTGATATTCTTTCTGTCTAATGTGTTTTTGCTGGGCTCCATGATGCTTAATGTTCAGTTACAGAGAAACATAGTGCTGATTTGTGTGTTGTAAAAATTATGTGGGTGTCATGCACAAAGAGAAAAGAAAATAAAATGAATGTAAATGGGGGAAAGGTCTGAAGAGATGGAACATTGGATAAGAGTACTTATAGCTCTTTCAGAGGATCTACTTCAAGACAAAATGCCTGTAACTCCTGCTCCAGAGGCACCAAATGTTTCTGGCATTCACAGGTACCTGCAATCACATTTATGCACTCACACAGATATAAAAGATACACAGTTAAAAATAATAAAATTAAATTATTTAAAAATAAAATAACAATCAGAATCATCCTCACATTTATTTTGAATGAAGGCAGAGTACAAATGAAATTATGTGCTGAATTACATGCAGATAACATTTAAAAGATAAATATTCTATGCCCATTTTTAGTCAGCATATATTTTCATTTGTTTAAAGTCTTTGAACTTTAAATAAAGTTTAAAAGCAACTGTATAATTCCTATACTGCACTTTGTATATGAGATTAGGCTATTGATATCCAATGTGTAAAACCTGAATAATATTTGAATCCTAATGATTCAGACTCTTCATAAACTAGTGTATTGGATGACACAAAGCCAAAAATAAGTGAGGCTAAGATATCATTGTTATGTTAAAGAAATAAATAAATTAAATCATATAAGAATAAAACTCTGGCTTTGGCCTCATAAAAGATTTATTATTTTACAAGCCAACTGACTGACTTACATTTGACTCTTTCTGCTCAATAAAGATTTATGTTCAATAACTATTGGTCATCAACGATCAATTTTAGAGTGAGTTTCAAACTAATAACTGCATACTTGTGAGTATTATTCTGTCACACAACTTCCTTATCTATAAAATGAGTATTTGCCTTCTAGACTTGTAAACAGACTAAGCGAATAAATGTACATAAAGCACTCAGAACAAATTCTTTTCTTCCTTTCATTTCCTCTTTCCTTCCTTCCTTCCTTTTTCCTTCCTTCCTTCCTTCCTTCCTTCCTTCCTTCCTTCCTTCCTTCCTTCCTTCCTTCCTTCCTTCTATATGTGTATAGGGTGTAGGTGGAGTTTTCCAGTCCCAGCAGTCACTTCCAAATCACCACACTAAGACTTATGTTACTTAAAATGCTCAGTCAATAGCTCAGGCTTATTACTAACTCTTTAAATTTACATTAACCCATTTCTATTAATTTACATTCTCCCACATAGCTCATAGCTTTATCTGTCCTTGAGCATGTCCTGCTGTCCTGCTCCCTCTGTAGCTGTTGGCGACCCTCTCTGATTTTACTCTTCCTTGCCCCCCCATCATTCTCAGTTTGGCTTTCCCAAATGTTATCCTGTTCAGCTATTTGACAGTCAGTTTGTTTACTAGAACCACCATAGCAACACAGTGTAAAGGAATATTCCTCAGCAATTGGGGGTGGGCATAGATATATATGTCGATGGGTGTAATAATCATACTGATACATGAAGAGGCCCAAGGAGTATGTCAGATGTATTCCTCTTTGCCTTAGTCCTTTGAGGTAGGATCTCTCCATACAGCTTGGCATTTTTCACTGAGTGTGGCATGCTATGGGAATTCTTCCTATATATCCTTCCCCCTGCAAATCTGGGCTTTTAGGCACTTCCAATCATATAAGCTTTTTACATAGGTTCTAGGGATCAGAATTCAGGTCTTAGTGCTTGAGCCCCAAGTATTCTTACCCACTGAGCCATCTACCCACATCTTTCCTCTCTGTTCATTTTTTTTTTCCTGAGACTGCTCTCAACTTCCAAAGTTCAAGTGTCAAATGAAGTAAAGTTTTCATTTCTGCCTTATGAGCATTGGGAATAAAGGAAAACAGCAAGAGCAAAACAATAAAAAAAAAAAACCATACCCAAGTTTAGAATAGGCACCAATAACAAATAATTCTCAAGAGATGGTAGTTATCTTTATATTATCAAATAATGCATCCTACTTTAAGTGTGTAATTTTCCACTTACTTACTATCATTTATACAAGCAAGAATTATGATTCAAGCGAACCATAGACAAAGGGGTTGATATAATCTGCCTGTGCTTATATAGGTAAACGAATGACTGGCAATTCCAACAATCTAAATGAATGAATGTCTGAGACTCCAGGCTCTTCCTTACAGTTGTTATCTAGAGCAATCTCAATAGATGTGAATGCTATCAGCACTGAAAAGTGCTGACATCACTTTCTGGTGGATGATCCTTCACACGAATATAAATTGGAGGTTTCAGGTCTCTAGTAGATATTGTCATTCTTTACATTGTATTTCCCAACTCTAGTATTAAATACTCTGCTAAAACAAGCAAACAAAAAACCCGCCTCTGTAAAGGACCTTTGATAGTCCTTTCATTGCTCTAAACACACACAGAAGATATGTCTATATTAAGATATTGGCCTGACAGGTATCTTGTGTGATAATGAGAGGATTATTCTAGCATAACCTAAACATGATAACAAGATCTGTTGTTTCTTTGAAAAGGTTCCCGTAGTAACTCAAACCATGTTATTTAAAAAGCTGAAACATATTTATTACTTCCCAGGGGAAAATTTGTCTGTAGTTACATGCTTCAGAAATTGCTAGTGTTTTTTCGGATATACCTTCTAATTGTCATACGTGAATTACTTCATGTAGTTATCAAAGATCAATACCATTATCTCTAATTTTTAGAGAATGGGGTTCATCAATGCGACTTACCCAAGATCATATTGTAGTAAATAAATAGCATAATGTCATAGTCATTTATATATCATCAGAGAAAATAAAGGAAAGAAATAGTGTTAAAACTGAGATTTATTTTTGACAATCTTTGAATGAATATTGATCAAATTTGTAAAAAAAAATGTTCTAATCACAGGTATGAATTTAATTATTTCCACTCCCTGAAAGCAGAAAAGATAATAATAATCACATTTGAAGTAGAAGAGTCATGGCTGACAGGACACATAAGCTATTCAGAAAATAATTTAAGTGAAGTTGAAACCGATCTGGGCATACAGCTATTATTCTATTCACCATGGAGTTCTTCAGTCATGATTAATTGCAGCAGAAAGTGTTTGAAGTATCTATCCTTTGAAAAAGTGACAGAGGTGAATGAACTCAAAAGAGAGCTGAAGATGATTCATATTATTGGAATATAAAATTCTTATAATCCTCAAAGACAGAATCTGATTTATTTAAAAGAGTCTGCATGCTACCGTAGCTGTATTTTACTTGGTTAATCCATAAGTATTACAGGCACGGACTTCATACTTCATGAAGTAGTAACTGTGTTGTGTTCAGTTATTTTTGTAATTTCTTATTTGCTTAAAATTTTTTATACTGAATGCTAAGTGAGATATTAAGTAGAAAGAGGGAATATCTCTGAAATACACTCTTTTCCCCCATACTATATTTATGGCCATAACTCATGTATAGGACTGAAATTATTCACATAAATATGACTAACCTAAAAATTTGTTCAAATTCAAATTGGATTTTGTAATGTTATTAGGAACAGGAAAAATGTAAAATACACTTAGTTTAGATTCTATCCTGTAAGTGAAGAACAGTAGGTAACAGTGGTTAATTTTTAGGAAAGTGACTATGTCACATTCCTGAGATATTTAATCTAACCATCTAAATAACATCATACCATCAACATTTTAGGACTTGTAATATCTAACTACAGGTATTTTGGTTGTTAAAGATATTTTTTACATGTGGCAAATCAATTCATACAGCCACCCTTCTGTCCTTAACATTATCATTTGATTTCTCTTTCTAAAATAAGGAGAATAACCTTGTTTATGCTAGTTATCATCCCTGCTCCCCAACTCTGAACATCTTATTTGTGACCTTTGAGCATGTTCTGGAATCTAAAGATTCTGTGTCCTGCCAGAAACACTCAAATACTAACCAACGGCTTCCCAAATAATTGGCTTGGAGGCTTAATATTATTAATAGCTAGGTCAGTATCTCAAGCATATTACTATCTAGATTTTACACTTAAATTAACCCATAATGCTTATCTATGTTTAGCCACATGGCTTAGTACTTTTTCTCAGTATACATTTTCATTTTGCTTTCTCTTCCTCTGTTCTCTGCCTTTCATATTTCTAGAATTCTCCTACTTTGGTCACTTTACCCAAATTATTATTTTAAAACAATAAGTTGAGTTTTTAAGAGAGAGTGTGTGTGTTTTGACTTAGTGATTTATTTTTAATGAATCATAGGTCAAATAATTTCTTGTGAAAACCCCAAGAATGTTTCCATGAGATATACACAAAACTATCACCTTATTAAGATATATTTGAATAGAAAAATGTATCTTTAGTATCATACAAGAAACCAATACTACAAAAATCATGTGGTAAAGTATTTGTATTTTATAATGTTCTATTCAAAGTTGTATTGCATACAATTCCAGTATGTCCAGATAATACATCATTCCAACACAGTCAGATTTAATTTCGCATGACATTCAAGTTGGGCACTTATATCTTCACAATGTTCCAAATGATTCAAATACAGAATATTTTGAGAAACACTGTTTAAGGTTTAGTTTCACATAATAAAAATTAGAGCTCTCTTGAAAGAGCATGATATCTTTGGTTTTCTTTGATATTTTTAAGGTTGAAATCTGGTAGGTTTTGTGCACTCATACACTCATACTAGACAATCACATACAGATAGAAAATGAAATATCCTACAATAATGTGTAAATACAAATTAATATTTAATTCAATATATGGATATTTTGTTCTTCCACTTTATTTTGTATATAAAAACTTAATGATGGTATTTGAAGATTTAAAGACTGTGTCTGCCTGTTGTGGTGTCTATAAATTCATTAAACTCATTAATCTTTTAGAAACTACTAGATAAAAACATATATTAATAAAATTTATGAAACTATCTAGGACATAGCATACATGGATCATGACATGGAATTTTTCCATTTTTAAAATTTAATTAAAATATAATTATATCATTGCCCCTTTCATTACTTCCTCCCAGTATTCCCATTTTCCTCACCCCCACTACTGGTCCGATTCATGGGACCTCCTCTTATTTGGCAATTGTTATATAAGCATATAAATTAATAAATATATAGATACAATTCACTGGGCTCGTTCAGTGTTGCTTGAATGTTTATGTTTTCATTTGTGAGCACTGGGTCTGGGATAACCAATCACGGTACTCATCTCTGAGGAATACTAATTTTCCCTCTCTTGGCAATTGTTAATTGCTTATAGCTTTACATTTAGGAAGGTGTCACTGTGAGATTTATTCTCTCCACATAGAGTTGTCAGCTATTGAATTTGTATATAAAGACGCATTTTTTATATTCTGCTACTACAAGATTTGGTTAAAGTTTGGGTGTTAAGTTACTTCATTATCTTTATTCTTTAACAGTTTCATAGAAACATTAATGAGCTTAATTCTTTTCACTTTTACTATCTACTTTTAAAAAGATTTCTTTATTTATTATGTGCACAGTGTTCTGCTTGCTTATATGACTCCAGGCCAGAAGAGGGCACAAAAATGCCATTACAGATGGTTGTGAGCCACCCTGTGGTTGCTGGGAATTGAACTCAGGGCCTCTGGAAGAACAGCCAAAGCTTTGAACCACTGAGTCATATCCCCAACCCCCTATTCTCTTTTTAATCTCTGCTTCTTCTTCCAAAGCTTTCTTCTTCCTATTCTCAGGTTCTTCAATTTATTCTAACTTTTCTTCCATGACATTCCCTGAGTGTTGGAGGGTGTCACATAAACAACCTACTAACCTACTTAAGGCTGCATTCTATAATATGCCTTATTCTAGGCACTTATGTTCTAAGCACTACATATGGCAATAAGAATCTTCTTTGCTGAAGTCTGATAGCAGCACTAATCTATGACATAAACATGAGCCGTTAGAAGGGAATTTAACCACATATGCATTTAATAAAATGATAATAGTATACATTCTCCTGAAAGCCCATGACTTCTCCAATCATGGAAACTTGACCAGATTTACAGTACCAAATAATAGTTTCCTTCTATAGGGTTGTCTTTAAATTGTATCAATAAGCAATTGATTACCCTCATACCATACTGCTATTGTAACAATGGGCAAATCTTTCCGAACCAGTCATAATTGTAGAACAAAGTCTTCATGCTTAATAAGGTAATTGACTTTTATTCCCCAAAAGCTGTATAGCACCTTTAAGCATTTTGTACACTTGCTGGAAGGGCCAGGAGTGTTAGCATACACCTTTAACCCAAATACTTCGTAGGCAGAGACAGGCTGAACTCTGAATTTGAGACTATACTGGGCTACATGGTGCATTCTATATACAGTCAGAGAGAGAGAGAGAGAGAGAGAGAGAGAGAGAGAGAGAGAGAGAGAGAGACTCTGTCTCAAAAAACAAACACAAACAACTTGCTGGCAGAAAGTCGGTTATAGCTCCATTCCTGCTTGCAAATTGCTATTTTTTTTTGTACTCTGTTGTCTTAGACTATTTTTTTTACTATACCAGAATACCACAGGCTGGATACTTTTAAGATAATAGTTTATTTGACTAGCATTTACAGAAGCTGAGAGATCAATTAGCATAATGCTAGTATCTGGCAAAGATCTTTGTACTGTATCATGACAGTGAAAGATCAAGTAATTGCTGAAAACCAAACTTAACATTTTTTTTACTCAGGATCCCACTAAGGAATTGTAAACATTATTCCATTTATGAAGACAATACCCTTATGTTTTAATGATTTGGATTTGGTTTTTGTTTTCAAGTATTTATTTTATTTTTAGAATTCTAATCTAGTTATATCATTTTGCTTTCTCTTTCCTCCCTCTAAATCCTCTACTGGGTCCCTCATTGGTCTCTTACAAATAAATGGCCTCTTTTTTATTTAAGTGTTGTTACATGCATGTATGTATGTGATGTCTATTTTTATGTCAACTTGACAGAAGCTAGAGTTATCAGAGAAAATAACTCCATAAAATCAGGCTGTAGACAAGTTGTATGGAATTTTCTATGCCCAAATTCCCAAAACACTATTTACAAATGTTTATTTTCATTTTAAATAGTTAATAATCATAGTCTGTTACAATAGGTTTCTTACCCAGTCTGGCCTGAGGTCCAGGCCCACAGATCTGTTGTCCCAGAGTGCCTAGCCAAAGTGCCTGCTTAGGCCCACCAAAATGACTCAGACACTCATATTAACTTCATTCTCTTTGACCTATGGCTCAGACACATTGCTAGCTAGCTCATTCATCTTAACTCAACTGATTCCCATTAATCTGTCCTGCTACACGGCCCGAAGCTCACCTGTGTTCCTTACATGTTTCTTCTTTTGGTGTCTGGCTCCATATGTGTGTGACTCTGCCCTCTTCCTACCTATGCTCTGATTTCCCATCCTACTTTTTCCTTTATTTAAAGATTGATATTCACAGCATACAGAGACACATTCCCACCCCAAACAGCAAAAAGTAGTTTATAAAAAAGCTATGCCCAAATTCCCCAAATACTATTTATAAATGTTTATTTTCATCATAAATAGTTAATGGTCATAGTCAATCTTTTCAAGAGGAAAAAGGGGGAATATGTTATAAAAATAATTTTAAAAGATAAATTATTAAACCACTTATCCATTCTCCTCCACTCATGTTCCTGTCCTCCATATTCTGGACAGATTCAGTTAATCAAGCCAGGTATACAAAATAAAGTGTGAGGACAAAGGTCAAAATGTGTGTTTTCCTCAGTCTCTCTCCCTAGAAACTATCATGAGATGAATGCTAACTTGACCAGAAATTGTAGCATACATGGGTAGAAATTTCGTCCTAAGGTTTTATATTTTCAAATTTTAAGCCTAAAGAAAATCATGCCCAACACCCTTATAACTGTACAAGATTCTGTTTCCATGGCTTTGTTTTTATCCCATCAGCCACCTTATAAATAGTACCTTTATCAAATCCTCCTACAATTACCCAACATGAGAATGTCATATCTTTTCTGCATGGAACTCTGTTTTTCCTGGCTGTTCATGGTACACATCTACAGTTTTTAATGAAATTAAAGTAGGAAATTTACTCTTAAGAATTTGAGACCAGCCTGAGAATCACAATAAGATTTCCACCTCAAAGATCCAAGCTCACAGATGTGTGTGTGTGTGTGTGTGTGTGTGTGTGTGTGTGTGTGTCTGTCTGTCTGTCTGTCTGCCTGTCTGTGTCTGTGTGTGTGCCTGTGCATGTGTCAGATTTTTATTTTATGAGTGTCAACGTTTTCAACTTTACATATCCCTGGCTGACTTTTTAGAAGGGCTGTAGATGGACTTAGTTTGATTTTCACATTTTTATTTTTTGAGAAATTTATACATATGTCCTGTATTTATATAATTTCTACCTCTCCCTGTACCCCTCCAACCCTTCTTGCATCCTCTTTCCACTCCCTCTCTCTAACTATGTGACATAGAAATCTCCCTAGATTTTTCCTTCAGTTTCCTTCTTATATAGGAGTGACAATAGTAACCCATCGTGTTGAATTACCATATAAAAGGGATATTATATGTTGAGCACCAAGAACAATGCTAAAATTGTAGAAAGAACTGCATGGTATTTGCAATCATCATTACTCAGTGGCATGTTCGTCCTATGGGTTTAATCAAAACTCAGAAAACCTTATTTGAAGATTCTTCTTGGGTCCAGCCTCAGCTCAGTTTCAGGTTATGAGATGGGGAAGGGGCATTGACTGTTGGAGTACCAGGTGAATTTCACACAAGTGGCTGACCTTGAATAACTCCAGTCATGTTTATTTATGCATCAAAACAGGCGTGTTTTTCCATACTAACAAACAAGCTTTTCCCATCCTCCAACATTAACCTCTAGCAAAAACAAACATGTCAAATATGTTTTTTCAAACTTTTACATCAAAGCATCTTTAAACCAAAAACATTTATCATTTTGCTAGCTTGGCTAGTTGCATCCTGTCTTTACAAAACTGAGAGGTGATTGACATAGGTACACATTTTCAAGATCAACAACCTGATTCAAAAATATTTACAGAAATAGGGGTTATCTGCCTCCCATCCTGTCTGAATCAGGACACTTCTCAGGGTCTGAAGTGACAGTTGACATCCCCAGACAAGAAACCCAAGAAGCATCAGCTCCCAAAGAATTTTAGAAGAAAATGTTGTAGAAAAATGGGGTTTCCAGGAACACATCTGTCTCATACTTGGTTAACAAAATGACACTAACTGCCAGGAAAACAATCAATGTTATGAGAGAGAAGAGAGCATGAAGACCTCTCAGTCTCAGCAGGATTTTTTCACTGTTCCTTGCTGAGTGAGACTGTCCCTGTGGGCTTTGCCTCATTTGGACTCATTGAACAAGCACTCATATACATGCCTGAAACTATGCCACATGACTCCTAACAAGATTCATTATTCAGTGGCAATGTCCCTAAGAATCTCTCTTTGCATCATAGTAAGAGATTTAAACATATGTTTAATTAAATTCTGGCCAGGAGAATATTTTCTGAAATAGTTTAATAATCATTATACAATAATGATTGGGAAATGCCTCAAAAGTTGGAATATTTTCTCATGTATAATGAGGCTACAGGCTCAAAGAATTACTTTCAATTACCCATATATGCAGACTTTAATTACTCTTTGTCTCTGTATCTCCTGTCCTTGTGTAGGATACACTCCATCTAGAGATAACATCTACTTATCCTTTAAGATACAGTTAAGGCATTGTCTCCTACAAGAAATTTTTGCTAACAGGTCTCTAGCCACTATTTCAACCAGCCAGTCAGAGAAGCATTAATGTGGGTGAACTAGTTGTTCCTGCCCTTCTTCTGTGTCTCTACGTACCCCTTGTCTTTACACATATCCACTATCTTCTTGTGCTATTTGATTCTTTCCTTCTTTTATCAGTCATACTAATTCTTTCAGTATAAGAACTGTAACTTTCCTCTTCATACTCTGCATATGGACCAATCATGTTGTAGAGTGAGGTAGAAGTTCCAGAAACACTTGTGAATAAATGAACAAATATATCTGAAAACACATCATCCCTTCATCATTTGAAATGTGTGTTATGGAACAAACTAAAGAAGGCTAAAATATGATCAGTAAGCTAGAGAATTAATAATCTAATTAGAACAGCAGAACACAAATGCCTAAAGATGTGTGAAAGGCAGTGTATCAGCAATTACTGCAATAAACGGCACCATGAACAACTTTGTGATATTAAAGATCTGAAATAGCAAATCTTTTTTTTTCCACTTGGAATTCTTTTGCTCTCTTATTCAGCTTTGGGCTTGGTTCCAGGCTGCAGGCTGGCCTCGGGTTTACTTACTAGTAGTTTGCTAGGGCAACTTTCTCATGGTTCATCACTGGAACAAAATAGGCAAGCCAACCATGAATTCACATTTAGCTTTCTTCTCGCTTTCCACTGGTTAAAGCAAGCCTTACATTTTGAAGAATTAAGAGCACCAAAGGGAAGGGAATTATGCTGCCCTACCATGGGAAATGTAGGAAGTAAGTTTGTGTTGACAATTGGATTATTACATTGTACAGCTGAGTCCTCATTTAAAGTGCTAGGACACTAGGTTCCTTGAACAGAAAAGAAGATTTCAATGACTAAGAATACTCTAGGAAGAATTTTCAAATAAAATAACTCTCTAGCTATCTCATGGAAAACAAAAGATGTATTTTAAATAAAAGAAAACTCAGTAGCATTCAGGAGAGGAAGAACTGAAATAGGTAATGATATGGTAGAATGCAGTCCAATGTGCTTAATGCAGCTAACAGGGTCCAGAAGTTAGCTTTTTGTGTATCACCATTTGTTTAGCTATTGGGCAATTAGGTAGCAGGATTCTTGACTTCTTTGCTCATTTTCCCACACAGCTCCTCTGACCCCAAACAACAATTAGGATTCCCAGGTGTAAGTGAGACTCTATCTCTGACCTGCAAGGGACTGAACCCTTTGAATGTGGAGGACAGCTGTGTGGCTTGAGAAGTTGATGGGGCCTCTGGCAGTGGGACCAAGATTTATCCCTTGTGCATGGACTGGCTTTTTGGAGCCCATTCCCTATAGCTCAGCCTTGATACAGGGAGAGGGGCTTGCTCTTGCCTCAGCTTGATGTGCTGGGCTTTGTTGACTTCTTTAAGAGGCCTGAGGCTCTCTGAGGAATGGATGGAGGAGGGGTGTGGGGGAGCTTGGGGAGTGAGTAGGAGGAGTCCCCTCCCGGGAAGGAGAACTGTGGTTGGTATGTAAAAAATACTTTTAATTTAAAAAAATGTCAAAAAAGAGACTATGTCTGGATAGCTTAAGCATAATACAATGACAAGGAAAGTTGCTAAACTAAGGCAAGGAAATGGAAAGTATCTGGGAGCCATAGGCAGAATCTGATCCCATTATATAGATTTAACAAGAGAATCTGTGTTATCTCACAAAAACAGAATTAAGAGCTCATTCAGTGACAAGACTAGTGCTTAGTAGTGCAGCACTGAATGGCAGACTGTTCCATGCCTGTGGCCCTAGTGAGAGAAAAAGGAAGAGATAAAGTCATGCCATTAGATACTCTGGAACACCAGAACATAACATTATTACCTCTGTGTCCTCTCAATAGTGATGCAGCTTCAACTGCTGCTTAACTCTAAAACATAGTCTAAGTAGTGTCTGCTATCTATCCGCCTGCTCTGAATCTATCTAAACATTGAGATGAGTCCACCTAATCTGAGGTCACCATCCATATCCTGGCTGCTGAAGCTCTTATGAAATTTAAGTATTGGTGACTATTGTATAGATTTATAGTGATTACTTCTACTAAGAAATACGTTCCATTTCCACCCATTAGGCTAAAATAGATCTGAAAATTGACAGTAAGTCAAAAGCTGGCAGTCATAAAAGTTACTTTAGAAGATTTTTTAGTAATATAAGAAACAATGCCAACCCCCCACTTTTGTTTTTATTTAACAAGTCTCATACCAACTTTATACTTTCTATCTATCACATTAGAACTTCTTTCTTTATTTGGTTTTTCGAGACAGGGCTTTTCTGTAGTAAAAAGTTTCTGGCCCTGCCTAACCTGAGATGCAGACCAACAGTAACAAATAAACTGCTCATAGCTTCTTGGTCCTAAATAATCACACAAAGTCTTATATTAATTTCATGCTATTTGGCCTATGGCTCAATGTTAACTCACAACTCTTAAACCAACCCGTGATTAGCCAAGTGGCTTAGTACCTTTTCTCAGAGAAGTACTTTTTTCATTCTTTCTTCTGCATCTGCCTGTTACCTCTACTCTGCTCTTCCTCTTCCCAGAGTTTTCTTAGCCTGGTAGCCCTGCCCATTGTTCCTGCCTGCCTTGTGCATTTCATTCAACCAGGAGGAGGTACAAATATCAACAATGTACAAGAGTATAATCCCACATCATGTTTCTCTTTGTAGCTTTGGAACCTGTCCTGGAACTCACTCTGTGGATCAGGCTAACCTCAAACTCACCTAAATCTATCTACCTACCTCAGCCTTTCTTCTTAATCTTAATTTTCTTAATCTTCTCATATAACTTTTGATTTCTAGAGTGCATTCATTTGTCTGGAGTATAAGCAATGTGTAAACATTGATCATAAATTGTATTTCTAAGTATCCAAAGTAATTATTCCAGATAATACTTGTAATGCTTCAGTGTGATTTTAATACATTTTTTTTAAATTTTAATAAGTGTGAAAATTTGACTGAGATGTACTGCATAGTATCAGGCATTTGAATATGGTTCCCCATTGGTAGTACTCTTTATCGAGGCTTCAGAGATGTGGCCTTGCTGGAAAAAAGATGTCAGTAGGGACAGGCCTTGAGTATTTAAAGATTCCAGGCATTCCTGGTTTCTCTGCTCCATATTTATGGTTAAATACGTGAGCTCTCCATTTTTTGATCCTGTCACGATGCCTACTGCTTGCTGCCATACTTTCCTACCTTGAATGACTCTCAACCCTCTGGAACCATAAGCACAAATAAACACTTCCTTCTATAAATGCCCTTGGTCATGTTGCTTTATTACAGTGACAGAAAAGTGACTAATAATATGAAATAATGGGTTCCTTTATGACATTTTCATTCATATGTCACAGTACTTGCTCATATTTGTTCCCCATCATGCTATGACTCACCCTACAATGGGCCCTTTCTTATTCCCTTTAACGTGATTATTATTAAGTGACTAATAAAAAGAAGGGGTAGGAACTGGGGAGATAAAAGCTGCAAGAAAGATATGTCATTCTAATATAAATTTTAGGCATTGAATCATAAAAGTCTAAGGTATGTGTTGAATTGAGACAGGCACAACCACCAAGCACTGCTTGCTCTGTATCAGGAGCATCTACTGGTACATGTCTTCCTAAGACCTAGCATTTGGTTACATTTTATCAACATCTTAAACTGTCCATGGTAAGAATTCTACTAAGACTATGAACCTAGATTCTCTCTTGACCCAGAGAACTAGTTGTTAAACATCTTGTTCATTTATCATTGGTTGAAGGAAAAAGAAATGCCCTCTATTCTCCTTTCATTCTTTCTAAATAATATTTAGCTATTTAAATGTTAGTACACATGTTATCTATATTTAACATATCATTCTTTCCAATGTGGATTTTCAAACTAGAATAACATAGCTATAAAGAAAGGACATAATGTATGAAAGGATAGAGGAGTTAATGTACACATATGTTTTAGCTTAGTTTTAAGATAGAGTATATCTTAAAATGTCAATCAAATGACAATTTAACAAACTATGATTTATCTTTTTCAGACTAAATAATGATGGAGAACATAAACACATAAATAATTAAGAGATGTTCCCCACTCCATCATCCTCCACTCTTTCCATCCTATGCTACCCAAAATGTCTCCTTCTTAATGTATATATTCCAATGGCTGGAATCTTTAAACACTCAGAAGACTGAAACAATACTGTGGGGGGGGGGAAGACAGACATAGCAGTGCACCTTCAAATGAACATTGACATGACACAATGAAAAACACCTCGTTTTAAGTAGTAAAACAGTCTATGCATCTCTTTTGGAACTGTATGATTCTATTACAGCTTTATAACCTCCTTGTTCAAATGTTAATGAAATGCTTTCCAGCATGCTTTCACAGTTAGGATCCATTCAACAAAAGCTTTCCTGCTAAATGGTTGCATGGCATCAGCTGTGTTATTCTCCCAGGGTTGTGTGGACTCTGCTGCAATGTGTCTATCAAAGGGAACAATACAGTCAGGTCTCCAAAGGACTCCTTTGGCCAGTGTTAAGTGGTAGAATGACAGCATTTTCCTTTGTGAAATGAAGGACATTCACACTTAAAAGTCTTTAAGAACAGAAATACTGATGGCAATGTCTGTAAAACCTTAAAATTAAATGCATGCTTTGTCTTTATTGTAAAGCATCTAGTTTCTGCAGAATGAATCTTGTTGATGCCAGTTTCAAGGTTGCTGTTCTTTATGCTTTTAAAACCAAGGTCAATCGAGAAGCAGCTCAGAGGCCTTGAGATTGTCATTGACAAGGAAAATAGAAGCTTTATAGCTATAGCACTAATTAATCACTTCAAAAAAGTAGAAAAATGAAAAAAACATGTATTTGGGCATAAAGACATATATACACATGCATTTAACCCTGTCAACAGTTAATTGAAAATTTACTTTATGATCTTATACTTGTCATCATATAAATCCAAACATAAGGTATGTTTAAATATATGTTCTGGACTTAAATGAGCATTGAGGGAAATGTTTCATTTGTAACACTTCTCCAAAACACTGTTGTAGAAAAGATTGCTCTTCAAGAAATCTAAACTTTAAGAGTTATTTAAATTAAAATGTGAGTCTGAGGTATAACTCAGTGGTAGAGAACTTGCTTGGCATGTGCAGGATGCTGGGTTCACATTGTAATATAATAAAATAAACTATTTTTATTATTAATGTGTTTTTAAAAATCATTTTGACTGTATGTTTCCCTGGATCCCCATATCTCATAAGTAACCTAGGGGAAAATACTTTTTTCAACATGTTTATCTTTTTTACATTTATTCTTTAAATTTACATACCATATTTTGATCATATTTTTTCCTCTCTCCAAGCTCATTCTGGATGTTTCCTACCTTCCCTACTCACATAACTTTATGTTTTTTTCTCAAAACTAACCACAAAACAAAGCAAAAAATTAGAGACAAAAAAATCCTGTAGGTCTTTGTATCCCTTCTCCAGTTCTGTGCTGGGACTTTGTCTACCTTGAATTTGTGGAAATCTTGTGAATGCCACTTAATCCTCACCAGAGAAACTTATTCTTGCAATGACAGTAATTAAATAATAGACCCACAATGTATCAAACAATGTCCTGAGAGTGAGAGACTTTGGAGCAGTCTTAAGATGCCTAAATGGGACTTCCCCTATAATCAAAAGATTAAACACCCTAGGGTGTCATCACAGAACCTACACCCAACAGGGAGTGGAGGTGGGGTTGGAGATCCATGGCGGAGCACTGGGCAGAACTCCTGATCCAGCTGAGAACAGGGGAGGAGAGTCTGTATGAGCAGGAGGGATAGGGATTATGACGAAGGTTCCCATAGCAATGGCTGGCTGGAGCTTTGGGGAGCTTACAGAATTTGGAATTGCAACTGGAGATCCATCCAAAGGGGGAGCTGGGCGCTCCAGGGGTAGGCAACTGTCTATTGACATGAGCAGTATGTGGAGCCATCAGGGGTGGGATCAAACCTTGTTCCTGTTCATGGGCTGGCTCCTTGGAGCCCATTCCCTGTAGAGGAACACCCAGCTGAGCATTGGCTTTGGGATGAGTGAATCAGATATGCCTGGAGTGGATGTGCAACACTGAGCTGGCCCATCTTGGGACTTCTTGCCCCTTTGGAGAAGGGAATAGATGGATGGAGAGGGGTGAGGCTGAGAGATGACTGGGAGAGATTGGGGGGGGAACAGGGGGATACATTTATGGAGATGACATTTTTTAATGAAAACAAATTTAAAAACAAAATGTCTTTATCAAATCCCTATTCTCAAAGCTTAGCATTCCATGCAGAAGAGGAGTCAGAAAGATTTTAAGAGCTAAAAGTGATGGGTGACTCCAAGAAAGCAGCGTCTACCCAAAACAACAGGACAGGTACACATATAAACATGTTGACCTTAAAGTGCAAAATATAACAATTAACATCAGGATGACACATATAAGAAACATTACTGAAGTATTAAAATTCAGACATTGTGCATGAGAATGAAATTGCAAAGTTACAGAATATTTATCCTGAGTTTTCTACAGCCAGAATTTCATGAACACATAATACACATCAGTTCTAGAACAACTATACTATAAATAAAATGTATGTTTGGATATTTTTTAAAGCAACAATCAGGGTGCAGATCTTATTTAAAGTAGGTTCACAATGAACTTTTTGGACTAATTTCCCATTTAAATATTTCACTATTTTTGAAAATTTTTGTTATTTTAAAGATGTTTAACTTCAACTGAAATTAAGAATCTGGCCCTCAAACCCATCACATCTTCATCTGTAGGCAGACAATCAGGACCCCTGTGGGCAAGCCTGGCTATCAACACTCCTAATCAGACCCTCTACCCCATAAGCCTCAATCCATTCTCCCAACCTACCCATCCCTCCAACCTCAGCTTCTTCCTGATAAGTAGCCTCTGGAGAGCTCCAGCAGGAAAGGTAAGTTACCCTCCACCCAGCCTGCCAGCTTGGCCAGGTAGGATAGCACAGAAGTCTGGGAAATAGGGCAAAAATCAAAAATGTGCCCTCCAAACCCAGCTCCAGCTGCAGGCAAGCATGCAGAAACTCTGTGTAAAAGCCTGACTATCAACACACCTCATCAGACCCTCTAACCCATAAGCCACAGTCTACCTTCCAAATCCACTTATCCCCCGAAACTCAGCTGCTAACTAACACACAGCCTCTGGAGAACCCCAGTAGAAGAGTTCCAACTGCAGCTGCATCCTGAGACACAGCCTCTGGAAAACTGCATCACAAGAGCTTCTCCCTGAGACACTACCAGGGAACTCCTACAGCTGATAAACACCTCAACAATATAGCAGGATATAAGTTTAACTCAAAAAAAAATCAATGGCCCTCATATGCATAAATGATAAAAAGCAGAAATATAAATGAGGGAAATACTACCCTTTACAATAGCTGCAAATAACATGAACTATCTTGGGGTAACTTTAACCAAAGAAGTGAAAGACCTGTATGACAAGAACTTTAAGTCTCTGAAGAAAGAAATTGAAGAGGATATCAGAAAATAGAAAGATCTCCCATGCTCCTGGATAGGTAGGATCAACATAGTAAAAATGGCAATATTATCAAAAGGCAATCTACAGATTCAATACAATCCCCATCAAAATTCCAACACAATTTTTTACTGATCTTAAAAGTAACTCATGTGAAATAAACACTCAATTTCATGTGAAATAAACAAAAAACCCAAGACTGCCAAAAAATCCTGTTCAATAATAGACCTTTAGGAGGCATCACCATCCCAGACTTCGCAATATTACAAAGTCACAGTAATAAAAACAGCTTGGTATTGGCATAAAAACAAACTTGTGCATCAATGGAATCAAATCAAAGATGCTGTCATTAATCCCCACACTTATGAACACCTGATTTTTGACAAAGAGGCCAAAAATATACAATGCGAAAAAGATACTATCTTTAATAAATGATGCCGGAATAACTGGATGGTGGTATGTAAAAGAATGCAAATAGATCCATACTTATCACCCTGCACAAAACTCAAGCCCAAGTGGATCAAAGACCTCAACATAAACCCAGATACACTGAACTTGATAGAAAAGAAAGTGGGAAATAGCCTTGAATGCATTGGCACAGAAGACCACTTCCTAAATGTAACATCAGTAGCACAGACATTAAGAACAACAATTAATAAATGGGACCTCCTGAAACTGAGAGGCTTTTGTAAGATAAAGGACTGGTCTCTAAAATATATAGAGAACTCGAGAAACTAGAGGTTAAAAAAAAAAAAAAACAAATAATTCCATTTAAAAATGTGGTTCATAGCTAAATAGGGAATTCTCAACTGTAAAATTTCAAATAACTGAAAGACACTTTTAAAGAACTGATCAATATCCTTAGCCATCAGAGAAATGCAAATCAAAACAACTCTGAGATACCATCTTATATCTGTCAGAATAGCTAAGATCAAAAACACAGAAGTCCAGGCTGGAGGGGATGTGGAGCAAGGGGAACACTCCTCCATTGCTGATGCAAATGTAAACTTGTACAGCCACTTTAAAAATTAGTATGCCTCTTCCTCAGACAACTGGGAATCAATCTACTCAATGATCCAGCAATGCAACTATTGAGCATATACCCAAAAGATGCACATTCTTACCCCAAGGGCATTAGCTCAGCTATGGTTCTAGCAGCAGTATTCATAATAGCTAGAACCTGGAAACAACCTAGATGCCCCTCAACTGAAGAATAAACTTAAAAATTATGGTACATTTTCACAATGGAGTACTACTCAGCAGTAAAAAAAAATGACATCCTAAAATTTGCAGGCAAATGGATGGATCTGGAGAGTATCATTCTGAGTGAGGTAACACAAACCCGGAAAGATAGACATAGTAAGCACTCACTAACAATTGAGTTTTAGATTTAAAGCAAAGGATAACCAGTCTATAATCCACAACCCCCAAGCAGCTAGGTAATAGAAGGAATTTGAGAGAGACATTCATGGATCCACTGGGAAGGGAAAATAGAGAAGATCTCCTAATTAAATTTGGATTTTACTAGGGAGAAAGCAAGGGGAGGTAGGAAGAGCTAATGAGAGAAAGGGATCATTGAGTGGAGGATCAACAGAGGGAGAACAAAGAAATAGATATCTTGATAGAGGGACCCATTGTGGGGTTGGAGAGAAACCTGGTACTAGGGAAACACCCAAGAACTCACAGGATGACCCTGGCTAAGACTCCAAGCAATAGTGGAGAAGGTTCCTGTACAGGCCTTCACCTACAATCAAATAAATGACCACCCTAATTGCCATTTTACAGTCTTCATCCAGCATCTGATGGAAGCAGGAACAGATATTCATAGCTAAGCGCCAGGGCATGCTCCCAGTCCAACTGAAGAGAGGGAGGAGGGATTATATGGGCAAAGGGATCAGGATCATGAGGAGGAGACCCACAGAGACAGCTGAGCCAAGCTATTGGGAGCTCACAGATTCTGAAATGATTGACTGAAGAACCTTCATGGAAAGTAGCTAACCCTCTGAATGTAGATGTGTAGATGAGAGTCCAATGGCATGGGCAGTTTGTGGATCCTCTTACAGTAGGAGTAGAGATTATTCATAGTGCATGAACTGGTTTCTCGAAGCTCATTCCATACAGAGGAACACCTTAGTCAGCCTTGATACTCGGGGGAGGGACTCCTTCCGACCTCAACTCCATATGCGACCCTGAACTGACTCACATTGGGAGTCCTTACCTTCCCTGAGGAATGGATGGAGGGATGTGGTGGTGGGAGGTTGGAGGAAAACTGTGAGGAGGGGAGAGAGAAGTGGTGGGTATAGGAAAAAATTAAAATAAAAAAATTTAAAAATCAGAAAAAAAATCTTACAGCTGGATCTCATGGAAGAATTTCCTCAAATAAGTCTCTTTTCTCTCTGCTGACTCTAGCTTGTGTCAAATTGACAAAGAAAACCAGCCAGGACACTGGCCATGGGCATCCTTGTTCATGAACCATGTAAATTACTAAGGACTACAAAGTAAGGCATTGTTTTAGTTGTGCAATGGAGCAGAGGTGTAAGTTCATACTGTCACTCAACATACTGTACATTCATATATATAGTGTATGTGTGTGTGCGTGAGCACATATATGCACATGCGTGTCAGAATATTGTTTATGAAAGAAGAGTACATACTGCTAGGATTTCCTTACTTTGGGAAACAAAGAGTTTGGCTATTTTTGAGAAAGACTATAATAGAAAACTTGGCTGCTTTGACATCTTCTGGGTTGTGAGACACTAATTCTAGAAGCAGAGCACAAGAGCAGTAGTAGTTGTATCTTGAGGGGAATGAGAACAAAAGGTTCATTCAGAGTGACAGAACCCGGGAGGAGGGTAGTTAAGTCAAGGCACTTCGGTGTGCTCTGTGACTGAGTATGAAATATTTTCTGTGACGCTGTCATACACTTGAGGAGTAATTAATAATTTCTTGTGAGGAGGTATGTACAGGAATATGTGTCTGGAGGAGGGCTTTTTGGAGTTAGACGACAGGCTCCTGGGATTGACTTCTTTAAAGTTGGATGCTTTAACTCTAGGTACTGAGAGACTCTCAGAAGATGCACTTATAGAAATGAAGACTTCTTTTAAAAGAATAAGGAAATCAGACTCAAGAGAAAGATAGAGAAGTGAATAAAAGTAGCTAATAGAGAAATTATTGTACGGAAAGTAAATTGATAATAATGTTAAAACATGGAAATTGTATGAAATTCTAAAGATTTTATATATTAAAAAAACAAATATGTATTTTCTGTTTGCAATTATGTTTGTTATTTTTATATGACAAAATACTTTTAAAATGAAAAAAGAAATTAAGAAACCATTTTCAGGAAGAAATTGTATTTAATATTTTGCATAAGTAGTTTAATATTCCTATAGAAAAGTAGACTCTTCCAACTTCAAAAGGCAGCACTGACCCAAAAATTCTGGAGTCTGCAGCATGATCATGATATTGAAGCCAGCCTGAGATATACACCTGTTCAAAGCAAGCCTGTAACACACAGCAAGGCTACATCTCCAAAATAACATGAATATAGTAGCATTTTACTCTTCTAGACTGTTAGAAAACCAAAATTTTTACTTACTATATATTACCAATTCTTCATTACACAATATTTTCTGGAACACAAGCTAAAAGTAGAAATTGTGTAAGGTTCTTTTATTATTACACTTAATTTATTCATTTAGCTTGTTTCACATTTGTGTGTCTATGGGTTGTACACATGTGGAAATCAGATGACAGATTGCAGAAACATTCATCCATATACCATGTGAGTCAGAGGGACTGAATACAAGACATTAACCTTTGTCAGGAAACACTGTTCCCCACTCAGCCTTCTTCCCTGCTGACTCAGTGTAAGGTTCTAAAGTTACAGCAATCACCAGAATGGCCATTGTTCCTCCTATGATGGAATTGTGGCTATCACAATAAGGGTGCTCAATCACTTTTACATGTTTTACATAAAAAAAAATGTAAAAAGGCCAAGAGCATAGAAGTGCAGTTTAGGAGGGTTGCTAGAGTGGGTAGCTTTTAAATCAATGCAGGAATGAAAGGACAGATTGACCAAGTTAAAGAAAAATGAATGGAATTTCAAGTAGCAGGAAGAGCAATTGTTGAGAAAAACAAAAAGGCCTTGAAAAGAGAAGGATTTGTTGAATTGTGTCTAGAGTATAACATCTAAAAAAAAAACTGAGGAGATCTGGCTTTCAAGGTACAAATGCTAGGCCCTCAGTTCCTGTGAGTTCTGATAAAGTTCAAGGAACCAAGTGCCAGCTACAAATCTCTGCTCAGCTTCGGTAATAAATCAGGTAAAGATGTGGGACTTGAAATCACCACGCTTACTACTTCCTAGCAAATGTAATGACCATAACAAAGCCTGAATGGATGCTAACAAAACCTTCAGCCTGTGTGGACTAATAACCTGAGCTAAAATAATAATTGTGGTGCTAGAAATATTGAGATCTGGTATGAGAGGAGAATAGTTATTTGGACCAGTAACATTGGTGATTGGTCATACATGCAAAGCAAGGATAATAGAGGTGTATGCCAGTTTCTCCACTTTGGCACTATTGTCATTTTGGTCCAGGATAATTTTTTTTATTTTATTTTAAAAACTGGTCTGTATGCTGAGGATGTTTAACAGCATTCCTAAATTCCACTCACTAGTTAACAGAAAATTTCTCTTCATCATTACAACCAAAGCAGTAAATATTCTAATGTCCTCCGAAAGAATATGATCACCACTTTTTGAGACCTAATGTTAGTTCAAATAAAAGAATTTCTGGCCCTAGTTCTGTATTAAAATCACCTGAGAAACCTTTAAATATCATTAATGTCCTTGACTTATCATCTGTTCACTAGGTCAGAATCTCAGAAAATCACGTTTTTCTAAAATAATTTTATAGTACACTTAAATTTTAGGGAACTGTAGATATAGATTGTAGTTGGTGGTATCATGCTTTTTATTTCAGCATGGGATGCAGAAGCAAGCTGGTCTCTGTGGGTTCAAGGCCAGCCTGATCTATAGAGAGTGAGTTTCACAATAGCCAGGACTGTTACACAGAGAAAACCTACCTTGAAATACACCCCAAAATAAATGAAAAATAAAGAAAATCCCATTAGACTAATACATTTCACAAATATCAAACCTTTTGAAAGATTTTACACATTTTAAGCAAACATTAAGCATTCTTTTATTTAACGGTGAATATAATGACTCAGAACCATAACTATGAGCATTTGATAATGTTAACATATAATGTTTAGAAACTGCAGTGGGCATTGTTATTATGGAGGAGGCATGCAACTCTACACCCAGAAGACTTCAAACTATGATTTGTTGCTTAATCCATTCTTAGTTTTCAGATAATTTCTCCGGTTTAATAGAATATAGCATTTGGATTCCTCTCATATTCTTATCTATCCTCATATATTTCTTCATCTCTTCCTTGTACTCTCCCATCCTTAAGCAATCTTTATTCCTTATACTTCCTATCTAACACAAGTTTGGGCTTTAATCAACTACTGACGTAGAATAACTGTTTTGTACAATGTGAATATATGTTTCTGTGATTGGTTTAATAAATAAGCTGACTGTCCAATAGCTGAACACAATAAGGTTAGGCAGCAAAGCCAAAATGAGAATGATGGAAGGAGGAAGGATGAAGGATGGAGCTGGGGGCATGAACAGCAGAGACAGAGAGAAGCAAGAAGGAAATGCTATACTGAAAAAAGTTACAAAGACACATGGCAAGATATAGATAAGAAATGGGGATTAATTTAAATGTCAGAGTTTGCTTATCAATTCTGAGCTATTGTCCAAGCATATATAATTAATATAAGTCTCAGTGTGTTTATTTGGAAGCTGCTAGTGAGATAGAAGCTTCTCCCTACAAACTAAAGAATGAGAAAATTTCTAAAACAGATTGTACCAAATGAGCAAAATAGTAATAAACAGCTATCAAAGGATTAAGAATAAAGGATTAAAAAGGCATCTCAATAGTTAATAGCATTTGATGTTCTTATAGAGGACCTGAGCTCAGTTCCCAGTACCCACAATAACCTGTTACTGTAGCTACGGGGGATCTAATGCCCTCTTTTGGCTACCATGTGCACTGCACTCAATACAGAAACACACACACACATACACAGGCATGCACATGTGTACTTAAAAATAAAGCAAGTTATAAAAATGAAAATGAAGATTAAAATAAGTTAAATAAAAACCGAATAATGATTAGTACATGGAAAACTTCATAACTCAACCCTTCTAAAGGCCTAGTGTAAGGCACACATCAAGCTTAAACATGAGAAAGTATAATGATGTTAAAGACAATACATTTCAGTATCTATTCTTATTTTCAGAAAAGTTAAAATGGTCTAGAAATATTAGACTTTCCTAACTATATAAAAATATTTTAAAAGTTAAGAGAAAATATAAATTCTGGTCAGTTAATATCTAAACAAGAATGAGTCATGGTGATATATACCAATAATTCCAGTTCAGGCAGGAAGATCAAGAGTTCAGAAACAGCCTCATCTACATACAGACAACCTGTCTCAGAAAAAGAAACAAAAAAATACCTTCCAAAGCCCTACTATTCAACAAGGTAGTGAACTTTCTGTAATAGGATTCAGCTCCTTTTCCTCTGGCCTCTCTTGCTCTCAAACAATTGTTAGTCCAATTAGAGGTTTAGTAGGAAGAAGTTGCCCCATCCATTCACCATGAGGTCTACTACTTATTTTGAGAAGGTCTTGGCTACAACCCCGATTCCCACCTTTTCACCCATTTGATGCATGACATCTCTGATCATTTTTTCATTTTCTTCTTCTTTTTTTGTTTTGAAATAAAAGTTTGAAAGAAAAAATCTAACAAAAGAAAAAATAATTCCACCGAGTGAAAAGATGGAATCTCCCTGTGAACATCAATAAAGGTTAAATTAACCATGATCCATCCATAACATGGAATGTTACAAATCTATCATTATAATTATTTGGTGATAAAAATAGAAACATATGTTATGAGTTTACAATCACAAAAGATCATATTTTCTTTAGTTTGTTACCCTTCTTTGTCCCAGTTCCCTTAGTATCTGTTTCCCCCAACACAGTTCCATAATAGATAACTTACATATGAATATTCATCTCATGGACTACGTCTATGTAAGTCAATCTTAGAGACTCCAGCTGTGGCATGGCATGTAAACAGGAAATCTCCACACTATAACAAAAAGGGCTACTGGACAAAACCTGTTTCTTTCCTCTATTGAATGAAACACTCTCTTGTGCAAAAACCAAAACTATCAAAATTGTCTCTGAGGTTATACAGCAAATAGCTATAATGCAGTTATCCTTGGGAATTATGGCAGAAAGGTGAGACATTGTTTCTATTTATTTAAAAAATATTTTCATTAGTTCTTTGAGGATTTAATGCACTGTTATTTTATAACTACTATCACTCCTCCCCTTTTTCCTTTCAGATCTACCTCTACTTTCTTACCATCCCCAATTTTGTGTCTGTTTTTAAGTTAACTCAATTAAAATTTGTGTTGTCTATGTACTTCTAGAAGTATAAAATCCTGGGTGATCTGTTGACTCTCATAGAGGCCCTGGATCAGGGTGAAGGACAAGGATAAACACCTTTATGTTTCAACCTGAGGAAGAACTTTTAGATGTTGTAGAAAGCATGGTACACTAAGTCACCCATAAAGAAGTAATTGTTCTCAAGGGCTGTGTCATCTACTTAAACAGCTGGTGGAAGTCATAGAATTACCTCAGTATGTCACCACATACTGTGACTAGATCCTTTGCCTCAGCATTTTAACATATTTTTATTATTTAAGAATTTTATAATGTAAACACTGTATTTTGATTATATCCATCCCCCACTCTTTCTCACCTTAACTCCTCCAAGATCCACCTCCCATCCCCCAACTTTATGTTCTCTGGGTTTTGTTTTTGGACCCCACCAAGTCTAATTAGTACTGCCCATGTATGTATGGGGGGGCATCGGAGAGTGTGACTTGCCAAGAAATACATTCTTAGAGAAAACTGACTCTTCTTCCCAAGAAGCCGTCAGCTGTCCAAAACTACTCAGGAAGAAGAAGGGCTAGAAAACTCCTTCCCATTCCATGCTAGAATGTTGACCTGCTTTAACCTTGTGCCAATCTTCTGTATCCAGCCATAGTTTCTATCTGTTCCTGGTTGAAGTGGTCCTGTCATAGTCAGAACACATTTCACTCTAGTTAACTCTGACACCTGGCTTTTTCAGTCTTCCCATTCCCTACTCCACAATGGTTCCTGGATAAGTACTCCACAGACACTTATTCTCTGAACTTAAAGCTGTTAATCACCATCTACTGTGCATGTGTGTGCAAAAGCATGTGCACATGCATACATACTTATCTGATAAGATCTGAGAGCTTTACTAATCTAGGAATACCAACATATAAATATTTGAGGACAGCCAGCATTGTCAAGGTATCCTAAGATCCTAAGATGCAGGGCAACTGAGTCAAATGGACAGGGTATAGCAGTCTGAGGAGGAATATGCCCAGGGTGAATCTGAGGTTCTACTGGAGTCTCAGACCTGACAAGGCTGGAAGAAGGAAAAAATAATAATGATCTCAGTCCAACCTTTCGGGGGTATGTTGGGATTACTGGTAAGACAAAGACTATCTATTGGTTGTAATAGATATGATTATATATGGTCCTCAGGATATGTGAGGTATAAGTGATCATTAAATACTGCCCTTATAGGCAAAGACTTGGGTGGTAGAAATGTTAGAATGCAAAAACTTGTCAAGCAGATATCAGTATGGCTTTTAGAGAAAGCCACTTTGGAAAAGTTACACCTTCAAACCCAGCAGTCCTATCTCATACATGGGAAGAAAAACACTCAGCAAGTGCTCTTTATAAATGCTACACTCACAAATGGCCTGTTTGAGCTTAATAGCAAAATAAAAAGTGCTGAGAATATAGCTTAGTGGTAAAGCATTGGCCTAGCATGCACTCAGGAAGTGGAGGTAGGAAGACAAAGGATTCAAGGCGCTCCTTGGTTACATGCTGATTGAGGCCAGCTTTTGGTCTCAGAGCAAACATTCTACTTGATTCTATTTAAAGTTCAAAACAACAAAGAGCATTGCACCAAGACACTTGCACAGCAAGATTATGAAAGGAGTTGCTCAAGGCCAGCCTTGTCTGCATAGTGAGTTTTAGGTTAAACAGGGCTATGCAGTGACACTCTGTCCTAAAAATAAAATATAAAAAAAAATAAAATAAAACCTTCAACTAATTCTAAGGAACTATTGGAAAACACTGCTGTATGGTCAAAGGTCACAGCCTCCTCATGGCCTAGCAGCTTATCTCAATATGCTCTGCAAAATGGAGCTCCCTCCCTCTAGCAGAACTTCCTGCTCTCTACCTGCCCTGGTCTAGAGAATGTCTCTAGGTCTAAAAGACTGAGTTTATCTAAAATCTGTCTTCTAAGCCAGATGCCAGATTCCTCTTTAGCTTGACCCTTGGCACAGATCCCTGCTGAGAAAACTTGTGTTAGGGGTTGTGTTATAGGATCCTGCTGCTATATACTAAGCCTTGTGATAGGAATGTGCCTCTTAAGGCAAATTGGGGTTTGTTCCCAGACTCCCCAATCCCATATGTTACTTAAACTCTGGAATAAAATCTATCTCATTCACCAAAATCTGTCACTAGAGGGCTGTCCCTATTTGTGCTCACGGGACACACAGCTTTCTGTCACCCCATCCGCCTCTTTCCACTCAAGCTGGTAGTCAAAAGGCCAAGAGGGAGCAAAACCTCCCACAAGGAACCACTTCTAAGACATCTGTTTTATAGTGCAGGCTGCCTGTATTTCAGTCTGACATGGAACCACATTCTGTAGTAACACATCAGCACCAATGCCTACCAGCCATGTTTCTAAGACACATCATCTGGCCACATAGGTCTTTTTTTTTAATTGTGTGGAAAGGGTTAATGATTATCCTAGTCTCTGTGTCTGTGAGCATTCAGGTGATGAATTACATGCAGTGAACACTCAGTAAGTATATCTGCACTCTGGTCTAGTGTATTTGCTGTTCCTTCTATGAAAAACATAGAAGGAAGCTTCCTGAAAGGTGGTTCTGATTTATCCTCCTGCCATCTTCCCATGCCTTCATTTAAATTCTAGAGTCATTAACTGCTTCCTCTAACACTGTCTTGATTTGGATCTGAAATGCCTTACCAATGCCCCTGAAGTAAAAGCATGAATACAGTGTCACAGTGTTTAGAGGTGGAGCCTTTACAAAGGGATGGGATCATGAGAGCTCTGGCTTTTCCCAGAAAGCTGTTTTATTCCCTGGTTATCATACAGTGAGAATCTTTTCCCCATCACATTCTTTCACTTTGAGGCAAATTACCTTCTACAGGCCTAAAAGAAATTGGGCCATACAACTGTTATCAGGAACCTCTAAAACCATGAACCAAAATAAAGCATTTCCTCTTTGAGCCCTTGTTACAATGAGGTTTCTTGGTCCCGGGCAGCCAGAGGCCCAGACACACAGACCTACAGCCCCAGACCCCTTAGCCACCCACTGCTTCTGCTCAGGCCCCAGAAATGACTCAGACACTTATATTAAGTTCATGCTGTTTGGCCTATGACTCAGGCACATTGCTAGCTTGCTCTTACATCTTAAATCAACCCATTTCTATTAATCTTTCCTGCCACGTGGCCTGTGGCTTACCTGTGTTCCTTACATGCCCTGTTTTTGTTTTGTTTTGTTTTGTTTTTTCCAGAGCAACAGAAAGCTAACCTGTCAGAAACTCCTGGCTACCTTCAGAGCACACCTGAAATCTGGCCAACTTTCAACCAGACAGAGCATCTGACTACTTTCCATGTGGCTTTCCAAGCCAAGCTTGTCACCTGCAACAGCAGAGGTCAAACCTTGTCACTCCTCTTTGAAGCCCTCCCTGTCACATTTATAATCAAAGTCCTCACCTTTGAAAGACTTTTCAGAGCTGATCTTTCCTTGGATATGCTCTGGCCCCACTTGCATTTAGATGAGAGGCCCTTCCTCAAGGCATATGCTCACATACCCTACAGACACACTTTCAAGTATGCTTTATGGCTTCTTTGTGGCTTTTAATGTGATGGGTACCTTCTTACTTAATGTTCACTGTCCACTTTGCAAATAAGACTGTAGCTGGGATCTTGCTTTTTATACCTTAGATCTTGGGTGTCCTGTTGGTTGCTTGCTTGCTTTTTTAAGAGAGCCTCACTATGTAGCTGAATCTGGCCTCCTGCCTTAGCTTCCCAGTTCCAGGATTATAGTGGATCACTTTAAGGCCTACTATCCTTGCGTTTCTTGTAGAAAACATTTGTCCCATATTTACCATGGTTTAAGGGGCTCTCCAGAAGACAGACTAAGGGTAAAGTGCTAAGGAGCACACTGGCCCAGCTGGTGGGTTGGAGGGAGTTGTGGTATAGGAGGCATGTTCAGATCTGTCCTTGGCAATATAATGCTAATCATGGCCCTCACCTTCATGTCAAAGATGAAGTATGTGAGTGTGTGTGTGTGTGTGTGTGTGTGTTTGTGTGTGTATTTATGCAGCTTATAAAATTGCAAGTTTCCAATAACTTTTCAAATACCCCTAATCTTAATTATCCCTCCTCCAATCCCATCCTAGAAACTACCCTCTCATGCTTCTCCCCACTTAAGTATCCCTCTCCATAATTGCCCCTTTCCCCCTCATTATACAATAGTTCTATATTAAAAACTATTAATAGTTCTGTATTTCCAGGATTTTTTCATGATAAGTGTGATTTCAAATATTATAAGTATGCTTTAAAAAAACTTACAAATTTATTGCATGGCTATATCAGTGCACATTATCTGCATAACAAAAAGTAAAAAGGATTTGAGTCTGAAAACATGCCATGTGTTCTCACAGAACTGTAACAAAATCAATGTACAGATTCTCAGTCTCTAATAATGTACTGTTCTTTAAAATTTATTATATTGGCCCTTCTTCTACATGCCTTTGAAAAATCTAATTTTTGTTGCTTTATTTCTCCATCATAAATATTACTACAGTATATTTCCCCAGAGTATTAAAACCTCTGTGGTGCCCGAAACAGAATAATTAGACATATTAATTTTGCTCTTGGGGAAATAAACAAGTTCAATGACCAAGTAACAAATCCATTATTGTGACAGGTAATTTCTAGTTTTTACATTTAACAAAATGATGGGATATGGACCTCATATTGAACTCTAACTCTTCATAGCTTCAATAAGAATTTATCAATAAACATTTGAAACAAATCAGAAAAAAATAATTTGTAATTATTACAGTCATTTGGACTTTTGAATGAGAACGTGGTTCAGTGGTAGAGTATATACTTAGAATGCTCAAGGCTCTAAAGCATTAAAAAGAGATGCACTTTTAATCAGTTATGTTTTATATTTATTGTGTGTGTATTTGGATGTGTGTGGGCACAAAAGTGACATGGTATGTGTGTGTGTGAACTTAAGAAGACAATTTTGGGTAATGAGCCCTTTCCTTCTACCATGTTGGTCATGAGGATTGAATTAAGATCATGAGGCTTAGCAATAAGTATCTTTTATCTGAAGGGTTCATAATTCACATGTATTTCAGTGCATCATGTTGTATGCAGTAAATGTGTAGTATTTTTTTTCAATTAAAGAAAGTACAGAAATTTAAAAATGTTTTTCAGGGTAACACAGGAGTAAGCAAGGTGGGTCAGTGAGTAAAGTCATCTGCCACTTAGCTTGAAGAGATGAGTTCAAACTCCTGGTGGAAAAAAAGAACAAACCCATTCAAGTTGTCCTCAACCTCAAGGTTTTCTGTACTCAGTCTCTGCCTCCTGATGCATATACCAAGAAAGGAAGGAAGGAAAGGAAGGAAGGAAGGAAGGAAGGAAGGAAGGAAGGAAGGAAGGAAGGAAGGAAGGAAGGAAGGAAGGAAGGAAGGAAGGAAGGAGGGGGAAAAGGGAACGGAAATAAAGAATTAGAGGCATAGTAAACTTTCCCAATTCAAAAACAATAGCCTTATTTTTAAATTGCCATAGATGGTCTATGAGACTGGCCATACACCACTGTGATGGTGGATGCACTGTTTTGTTTATATAACAGTGTAACTGTTGCATCTATACTTAGTAGCAAATGATAGCTTGTACATTTTTAATATAGTAAGTGTGGTTCTATGTTCAGAGAGAGTAGTGTTCTGAGTGGTGAATGGGTCTTCTAGAACTCTAGCTGCTACAAAATTAAAGCTTTAAGGAAAGATTCATCACATTAGTTTAGTCAGTATCCAGTAAGGAACAGTTTCTTCCAGGTTGGGAACTGTTCAACTGACAAATTGTAGTACCAAGGTGACCCTGTTTAGCAAGGTTTGAAGTAGCAGATTGTAGCAGCAAAGGGGCAGGAAATAGCTGAACAGGTTAGGAAGAAACATCTTGGAAGAACATTCTGCTCTGGAAAAAAGCAAGGGAGTCTTCTTTCTCTGACCAATTACCCATGACCTTTACAATCTGCTTCTTAGAATTCTGCTGTCTTCCATTGTGTGCTATGAACCCGCTAGTCTGTTAACTTCTGAGAAGTAGTTACTAATACTTGATAGAGCACTGAAATTTAACCTTACATTTAAATGCTTTCATGTCTATAGAAATAAGTATATCAAGAAACCCAAATATAAATTTCCATGTGAATCAAAAAAAGCCACTCTAGTTCACTAGGTACCCAACCAGAAGAGGAATTTCTTTCTAAAGGCTCTCAAAACATTGGGAAATTAAACAGAAAAACTTAGACACATACTTACTGGGTGACTCTACCAATCACAAATATATTTTCTGAGCATTGATGGTGGAAAGAACTAATAATTTCACATAAAATATATTAATATTCATAACAAGACACCTGATGTTGCAGGGCTTATATGAATTTAAAACTGAGCAGTGCTGTGTATTAAGGCCTTATCTTAAAGCAACAGCAACCAAAAAAACCTCTTTATAACAGCTCTATGTGATATGTTCTATTTTATCACCATTTTTCTAATGAGGAAATAAAGTCTGAGAAGTTACTTGCTCTAAGTCCTGCAGCATCAGGAGTCAGGACCTTAACTTCTTTCTAGACGGTGGATAAATCTGGGATTTGAATGAAGGTGTTTGCCATGCTCTCAGTGTCGCAAACAGGGCTGTTTACCTTATAAAGTCTTTACCAAGACCCTTCAGATTATTTGTTTTATAAATCAATGTTCTAAAATCCATGAGATAGATTTCAATTATAATATTACTTTTGTGAAATTTTCATGTGAAAAATGGTAAGCTTAACCCTTTGCTGTGCAATGTTTACTTTTACACACGTAATTCTTCAAAGCAGTAGTCTATCTCTCCTCCTTTTTATTGTGTGTCTATTCATGTATGTGTACCTGTGCCACAGAGTGCATGGGGAAATTATATGGCAACTAACTTAATGGAGTCAGGTATCTCCCTTCACCTTTATGTAGGTCCCAATGAATAGGTGTCCTCAGGTTTGCATAGCAAATACTAAGTATACATTTTACTGGCCCTCTCTCTCCTTTCTGTTTCTCATTCTTCCTTAGATGTTGGGGTCTGATGTCTCATCATATGATTTCTTTGTTGTTGTTGTTGTTGATACTTTTACTGATGATACAAAATCATTGTTTGCATCATAATGTCTTTGCCTCATTAATGTCCTTGCTGTTGTCCTCCTTTCCAAACCTCTTTCCCATCAAAGAGGCCTTCTGCTTCACATCCACGCATTTTAACATAAAGTGAAATAATTGTTCATAAATGATTCACATTGCAAGTTTTAAATTTAAAAAAAAAATTTTTTGAAATGTTAAATGGGGACTACTCCAAACTCGTACCCTTAGGGCAGGAAATAAATACAAATCTTCTATTCTAGTTTCTAAATTGTCACAAAAGAAGCCACTCAAACTTCACATATTTTGTGGACTTGCTATTATCAATATTTGTTTACATCAATGTTTGTTCTACATAGTGGTATATCCCTAGCTCTTGGGACAATATACTGTACATAGGTACATATTCAGTGTGTGTGTGTGTGTGTGTGTGTGTGTGTGTGTGTGTGTGTGTGTGTGTGCATGTATGTGTAACTGATATCTCTTAAGTATAATTCCTTCATGACTACTTTCTGCTTTTTTAGAACAAAATAAACATAAAATTGGTGGCGATTATAAAAGAATAAAAGAAAATCTATAATGTCCTTCCCTCCAATATATCTCTCTTGAGAGCTGCTCATGGTTTGGTCCTTGGGGTGGTTATGGCATGCAAAGTTCTTTTATCTAGTTGTCTGTATGGTTTTGCTAGTCTGTGAAAAGATTGTGTACAGAACTGGAAAGGCAAGCAAATGAAAACAACTTTTATAATGCAGCGACATCTAAGAAGTTATTTTTATTGTGATTTTCAAAATCATCAAACCGTGATAAATCAAAATTATCTTACTGTTTTTTAGAAACATTAGGGCCAATATTAAAAATAGGGGTGTTGGTTCAACAATTTTAATGATGATTCTATTTTTTATGACTTGCATAGAAATAATGTTGCCCATTGCAAAACAAACTTACTATCAAACCCTTTTATGTCCTAACTTCTTTCAGTATTGAAGGCTTATGTTGGCTAAGAAACCACTATTAATTACAATAATATCTAATGGAAATCTTGTTTACATCACTAACTTGTAGCATTTTCAACATTTTAATCACCATCCACCTAAATGTTTCAATGATCCATGATTTCTATCTGAATAATACTTGTTTTGATTTATTGTGGGAACTACTACAGAACTGAAAACAGAAACTGATACCAGGATGACCTATGATGCTACTATGATTTGTATAAAATATTCCCACATATTCATGTGGTTGAACTTCTGGACACCTACGGTCATAGGTCTTAGATGGAAGAGGTGACTCATTAGGGACATGCATTTGAAAATATATCCCAGATCTCTACTTCTATTCTGTCTCTATGTTTCATAACTGGCCAAGATGTAAGAAGCAGCAGCCATAAGGTCCTATTACTTCAGCCTAAACCAATAGTTGCCTTACATTTCCCACCACCATGGACTGTACTCCCCAAAACCATAGCCAAAGTAAACTTCTCTCTTAATTTTCTCTGTAAGGTATTTTATCACAGCATTCTGAAAACTACTTTGCACCACTAACATAACATATCTCAGTCATTTTGACCTAACAAAATGAATGGAGGACCATGGAATTTGTACCAAAGATGCCAGAAACCAGATGTGAGTAACAGAAGTAGTACAAACTGTGATTTCTAGTGTTGGTAGCTAGAAATGCAGCAGTGAAAAAATTGTAAATCTGCTGTCATAAGCTAATTCCCATATGTTGCGAAGGCCCATGATTTCTAACTGTCTGAATCACCTTGTTTTGTTTTGTCTTGGGAAGTACAGATAACTAAAGCTAGGGCTTTTTGCATGATAAGCATACACTCTGACTGAAACCTTGTCTAAGTTAAGTCTTTAATATCTGCTGTTTTACATAGAAAACTTTATCAGCATACCAAATCCAACCAGTTGTTTATTATGATACATGCCTTTTTTGTTTCTTTTAAAAAAATACTGTTGATATATAATTATCTTTAAGTATTTCTATCTTATCAGCTATTTAACACCAAAAAAATGTAACACAACACATTCAGTGGCATAGAGCAATAACTTTCTCTCTGCTCATGCATGTACAATTTAACTGAGCACGCAATCATCTGTAACAGGTTCTGACAGGCTTGGTGCCAAAGCCCAAGCTGCAGATTTTGATCAATGGAGTTACATGTATCTTTAATCTATTACCGATCAGGTGTGATGATGCATCCCTATATTCCTAACACTTGGAAGGCATATGCAAGAGGATATTCAGAAGTTCATGTCCAATCTGGGCAATGCAGCAAATACAGGAATCCATGGCAAGATAATGTCTCCCAAAAGATCTCTTTTACGTGATACAGAAGCCCATGAGAATAATAGTCTTAGAGAGTCTGCTGAAAACTGGCACTGGCATTCTTGCCCACATTTCAAGGGCTAAGACAAGTGCCATAGCCAAATCTACTACATCTAGTGGAAATAACTTTAAGATTTCGAACAAAAGAGAATGGATAGGAAGGAACAGAAAATTTCAAGATGTATATCTATTAAGAATATTACTATAAAAACATTTTCACGAGGACCAGGGCAATATCTGATAAACTATTGCAGTTTTTCCACGCAAACTGTCTCCTTAAAACTTGGTAAAGTAAAGCAGTGATCATTCATTAGTTTCTGATTATTGATTTGAATTCTAGGTGTGACTGAGCAGTTTTTTTTTCTCTGTTGGTTCCATCAGAACCCACCTATACAGTTGTAATTAGTTGATGGATTTACTAAAGAACAGATGATCCAACAGTCTCACATCTGTGATAGTGGATGCTGAACTGCAGCTGGAATGGCAATAGTATCACACAACAACAGCACACTTCATTCACAGGCTAGAGTATATCAATATTGTATCAATAGCCTCTCATTATAATAAAATACACAAATTAAGTAGGTTTAAAAGGAGAAAGCTTATTTGACATGCTTTTTAAGATTCCAGTATGTGACCCAGTGGTGATCACACAGCTGCCTTTAATCCCAGCACTCAGAAGGTGGAGGCAAGCAAATCTCTGAGTTCAACACCAGCCTGGTATTCATAGCCAGTTCCAAGACAATAAGGGTTGTTACACAAAGAAACCATGACTCAAAAAAGAATCCAGTTGTGACCAAAGGACCTCGTTGTTTTAAGGTACTAAGGAATATGTAGTGAAACAAATAGCAGCCCTTGTGAACTGTGAATCAATGAGATTAACTAAGGAAGGAGAAAATAACAGGATGCAACAACCCTCTATGATGGCACATGTCCAAAGACCTAAAAGACCTCATGAAGCACCACCTAAGGGTCCACATTGCTAGTCAACAGTACCATAATGGCAACAAAGCCAATTTATAATATAAAGAAAAAATGGGCTTTCATGGTTACTATTTTTATCTCTCCTTTTTACATATGTTTAATTTTGCTTATGAATTTTTAAATTTTTAACAATTTATTTATTTCTTTGAGACTTTCATACAATGTATTTTGATCACATTCTTTCCTCTTTTCAGACTTTTCTCAGATATCTTCACCACCTCTATACTCACCCAACTCCATGTCCTTTCCCTCCCTAAAAACAGAAACAAGAAAACAAAATAAACTACCAAAAACATGGTATACAGTTTCTGTTGGCCATTTTTTCTTGAACATGAGGCCTGCCCTGGAGTATATTTGATATACCTAGTATGTCACTCCACTGAAGAGAACTGATAGTCCCTCTCCAGGCAACTACCATTTACCCTCCTTCATACTGCCTTCTTGAGCTCATATGTGCATTTGTCTTGTTGTGTCTGAAAAATTGCTATTTCCTTTAAGCTGTCTACTACCAGTCTTTTCTAATCTTTCTTGTACTTTCTTCTACATAGATCTTGAAAACTCTTAAGAACTGTTGCGTAGATATCCTGTGGTGATGTATTATATATTTAATGAAATATTCTGGAATATCAGAAGACAGAGTCACCCACAGCCAAGTTATGAAGGTCATGAAGTAGTGACCCATGCTTTTAATCCCATCACTTGGGAGACAGAGATCCTCTGGATCTCTGAATTCAAGGATGAAAAAATTCAAGCAGTGGTACCACCCACCTTTAATCTTTGCTCTAAGAAAGTTGATCCAGGAAGTAAAATAGCTGAGCAAGAATAGAAATATAAGGCAGGAGAAGGCATACGTTCAGCCCCTTTGCCTGCATGCCCAGTCCATCTAAGGACTCATGGATATAGGCCCTACCCCATTTTGCCTAAGAAGTTGGCTGGGTGAGACTTGGCTATGGTTTGTTTCCTGTCTCTGATATTTCAGCTTTCCCACAATATCTGGCTACAAGCTTTGTTGCAATACCAAATAGAATTCATGGAATATGTGGTGCCCAATGTGGGGCACCATTTGCAGTCATAAATTTCTCTGTCCCACCCAGCTGATTCTGTAGCCACTTAGTCCCATATAATCACAGAGAGGCTTATATTAATTATAAACTGTTTTGTCTGTGGCTTAGGCTTATTACTTGCTAACTCTTTAAGTTAACCCAGATTCTATGTTTAGCCATGTGGCTTCGTATCTTTATTGTCTTGCTTCCTCTGTGTCTGGCTGGCATTTGTTGTTCTTCCTTTTCCCATAATTCTCCTTCTATGGTCACCCCACCTATACTTCCTGTCTGCCTAGCTTCTGGGTAATCAGAATTTTATTAAACCAATATTTACAGTGTCAGATATTTACAGTGTACAAGAATATAGCCCCCACAGAAATATCCCATTTAAGGCTGAGCACTGCAAAGTCTCTCACTCTGCAACCTGGGCCACAGCTTTTAACATATGTAACTTTAGGAGACAGATACAAACTATAACATAGAGGTTCAAGATTTCTGGGGCTCACAAGAGAGAAAATCATTAATACATATATTTTTGATGTTTCTGTTTGTGTCACATTTATTATTCATTACAATGACCAAAGCAAATAATGTCTTCATGCCTAGACTGAAAGTACATAAGAATATGGATATAAAGAATATGAACAAATTAGTATCTTATATGTATTATATAGTATAATTCTTGACATATAACAGACACTCTGTAGTATTAGCTTATGACTATATAGTCATGTTATCAAATACGAGCATTCAAATTATACAAAATATTCTTGATTCAATAATTTTCTGACTTCTATCATGGAAGGTCTCTAATAATATGAAACTCATATCAAGTTTTTGACAAGGACATACTTTTAAAGTTTTCAAATGCACAGCATTTGAGAATAACACTTCTGCTGGCATAATTTAAAAGCAAAGTATCATGTCTGAATAAACATATAATATTAAAATGAATAGTTAGAGCTACATTTAGCTACCCCAATTGCACTTCAGATATTTAGAATTAAAGCTTGTGCTTTCTTTCACATCTTTTCTAAAAGATATATTTTAAAGTATATTTTATATGAGTGCTTTATCTATGTGTACATATTTTTGCCAGAAGAGGTCATCAGATTCCGCTAAGGATGGCTGTAAGCCACCATGTGGTTTCTGGAAATTGAACTAACAACCTTTGAAAGAACAACCAGTACTCTAAACATCTGAGCCATCTCTTAATCCCAAAATACAATATTTTAATCCTGAGGCTTGATTGAATCCTACATATATGTATAGCAAAAACACATATTAAAATTTTTACCTAATATATAATTATATGGATTGATTATAGGTAGAGAGAGAAGAAATGTACAATTATTATCATAGCACTAGCACTAGCAAGGCCACCTCTGCACTCTTTCCTAAACTTCTAGATGATTATTCAATGACATGTTATAGTGTGGATCTAGAATGATACCCAAAAGCCTATATATTAAATCCTTAACCCAGCTTGCTACAATTGGAGGCTGGTAGGAACTTTAAAATGTGGAGTCAAGTGGAAGGTCTATAAGTAAGTAAAGGAAATGCCCTTAAAAGACACTTGAGCCTACAGTATATTGTATATTTTGCTTACTTCTTAATCAGGAGAAAAGCAGCTTGGTTCCACTACATATTTCTCCATGATGTACTTCCTACTTGTGGACCCAAAGAGACAGATACAATTGAACATAGACCAAATTCTCTAAAATAAATGTGATTGGAGGGAGACAAAGGAAACTTTTTTCTCTTTTTGAGTTAATTTTTATGGTAATGAAAAGCTAACAATAGAAAGCCCTAAAGTCACACACAAGGAAAATGGAATATCTAGCAACGAGAGGGCTGCTTTTACTGAAAGTGTTCATGGAGACATCTCTCCAGGGTTTTTCACATATATAATGTGCAATAAAGTTTATCTAGGGTTTCCTACATTATTGATCTGATTAAAGATTACATCTGGTGCTTTGAATATATGTGGAGGTGAGGGCATAGATTTGGGAAGGGAGAATTACTGGAATATGAGAAGATTTTCTGTTTTCAATGACACACGAATTAATTAGAAAAATTGTGAAGAGTATCAAACTGAATGGAAAACTAAGTCAAGGTTATTTTTTACTGGAAAAGAATTACTGATAAATATAGCCAGTGAGAGTCACAAATTGTTTTCAAATAAAGAAAGCAAAACTAGACATTTTCTATTTTAATTACTTTCTGTACAAATGCTATTGTTAACACACTTGTGAGCATGACCTATCATTCCAGGAAAATGCATATTTTTTCATCTTCTTTCAATACAGTTATTTTTATCCTTTTATTGCTAAGAGAGGCAAACATTTATGTTTAATTTCTATAACCATTATTATCCTTCCACTAATTAATTCTATTTCTGTGGCTGTGGTTTGTAAAGTACTGCTTTTTATATCTTGAAGTACAAACAAAACTGTCTTTTTCTAACATTCCTTGTGATGTTAACACAAAGAATAAAATAAATAAGTTCTGTTCACTGTCAAGATTTATCTGTTTCAAATTTTTCTAAAGCACAAAACATTATTAATGAATCACTTAACTTTAAACTTCCATCAGCCTGGTATGAAAACAACAATAATCCACTAGATAAGGAGAAACATGGGAAATGTTTTTAGTAGGAGCCAGGAAATAATTTATGTACTTTTAATGGAACTTTATAGGTTCCAAGTTCCATTATTTTGTCAGAGATATAAAAAAGGGGAAATTGAACAATCTTTTTAATTGATTCCATAGAGTTTAGAAAGCCATTGAGTAGATCTGGAGATCACTAACAATTAGAGTGAGTGAAAGAATATTTTCTTATTAAATTTATAAGCTGAACCCCAGACATCCAAATAAATACAGCAATAAAAGAAAAAAAATACAGAGACACCCTCTTGCTCCCTATTGGTACAGATGAAAGAAATAGAGAAGTCAAGCTTGGGAAAGAGGGCAATCAGTGTATGCAAATATAAGAAGCCATTGGATAATACTTGTTAGCAGAAAAGAGAGAGAAGTGTATCAAGGCTACTGCAATGAGAACCGAGTTTGTGCCAAAACACACTAGAAGAGAAAAGGAGACTGAATTTCAAGATGATAATCAAGGCTTTTCTATTTAAAAGAATATGTAAGAGAAGCTAGGAGGGCTGTATTTGTGAAAAAGAACCCCCCCAAAAAAGAAAAAACAGGGGCTCTTTCATGTATGCGATGTCAGAAAGAGTTTGAATTTCTCAAAGATCAAATTTGACAATATTTTTACTCATCCCATAGGTCAGATTATGCAACAGATTCACCTATTTATGGGATATTTACATAGAGTTGTAAATCTTTAGAGGTGGGATGGTCCAAATACAACAAAATGTCCAAATTTTAGAGCCAAGAGATCATGTCGATATTGATTGGCTGTAAATTAAAATAAAATTTTGACATAAAGACTGATTTCTCCACTTAAGAGACTTATTGGTTCCTGCAAAAATCCAAAAGTTAGTATACATTCAACACATATAAAGAGATTCCTACAATATCACCCACTTTAGTGGTCACGGATCTATATAAAAGGCTTTTCTTTCTACAAAGATTAAATGTTTATTATTTTTTTATAAAAAACTTGAAAATAAATAAAGACATTACACACTAAAATTAACTAGACCCAGAGTCTCTATGACTAAGTGAATTTTGATTCCATTAGAATAAACATTCTGAAGGGAAGCTGTGGAGTTTCATATTACACTTTACACTTTCAATAGCAAATACATTTTATGAACTTATCTGCCACCAATTATTCTTAGTGAAGGATAAGTAAGTATGCTTATTGTTGAAGAATAATATATCATATTTAGAAACTCCAATTTTTCGGACGAAGTATTAACACAATTAATGCTCTTGTAATCTTCTATCTATGACTTATAATCAGCAGACTTTACACCTCAATTTCCTCAAAGTTGCTGTTAGTTTGACCACCGGGGGGCACTAGCAACAATCAGGAAGAGGGGGTTAGAGTGATATGTCCTCTCTGCATGCAGGATCACGTGATTTGATGTGATTCCTCTAACAAAAATGACCACTGGATCTGGAAAAATAGCTCAGAGGTTAAGAATGCTTGTTTCTCCTTCACGGAACATGAGTTCTTCACTAGAACCTATGATGCGTGCTCCAGGGGACCAGAAATCTCTTCCGGCCTCCAAAGGTACCCCTACACAGGTCTGAATGTACATACGCAAAAATAAACATAAATACAAATAAATCTTCTAAAGGCTAACACTTCTACCATAACCACCCTGCCTTCTCTGATTACAGATCCTACTAGAAGCTTCCCTTCTCACTTCCTGAAGACCTACGGCTGATAACAGCATTCATTAGTTATTACCAATGAGATACCATAGCCCACTGTGATTTTCCTACATTCTAGTCACTAAAACGTCCATACATACTGAATATTTTCTAATATTCAAAAGCTAAGAGGATCAGTACTATTTCAGGTTAATTTCAGGAAATTACTATTGATTGGGTAACTTAAAAAACAGAAATTTATTGTGCATAATCCAGAATGCTCTGATGTCTGAAATCCATGTGATGGCAGATGTATTTGGGGAAGTTCTACTTCTTGATTTAAAAATGTCCATAATCTCACCACATCCTCACGTGGCAGAGACAGATAAAGCAACCCCTCATGTATCTTTTAATAAGAACACCAATCCCATTCATAGGGGTTCTCTTATGATGGTCTCATCCAAATACTCCATCTCCTAATGACGTGACTTAATGACATCGTGTTAGGGATTAGGACCCTAACACAAGTTTTGAAAGAACACAAGCATTCATCAAACAGTCCACACAAAGAGAAACATTTAGACTTCTTTTTCTTAGTTTTGAAAATAAAAGCTAATGCTTACCGAAAGCTTACTCAATGCTAGAACTATTCTGAATATTTTTAAATGCTAATTCTTCTGGCCTGAAATTTAATCTTATGAAGATGAGGCAATAATTATGCAAAATTCAGAGAAAGGTTAAATGACTTGCTCAAAGTCACACAGAAAATAAGTGGCAGTGTTGGGATGTAAAGCACAAAAGTCTGACTTGTGAGCCCCAATTGGTTACACAGATTAATCATGTCTTCACATGCAAGGATAGTAAGAGAGTTGTTCATAACAAATGCAGCTAAAAATGAAAATATATTAAATAAGATTTCCAGAATACATAAAGTTGTTAAAAATAATTAAACATACTTATCAGCAGAAAAAAAATGTTATAGGATATAATGCTATATATAGAGCAGACTGAGAAATGCCACTTGAGTAAAGGTAAATTAGAAACAAAATTGATGCATATTAAACACCTTGTTTCCTTGACTCTTAATTCTAACATTTGTACCAGAGGCCAACTAACTTCTGCATAATTTTTTATCATTTTGCAATTTCTTTAAAGTTATATTAATGTTGACTGTTTGGTAACCTTAGGCTGTTCTTGTGAAATCTTAGCAGACATTGCTGAGATTGGCTCCTTATATTCCTCTGTTTGGATTTGAGTATCTTTGTGTTGTTTTTCTTAGCAGGCTTTTCTAAGACTTTCTTCTTCACATTCACATTAATTGACTTTTAAATGATAAAACAGAAATCAAACAAAAATATTCATAATAAACAATACAAATATTACAAAGATAGTCACATCTACTTTATATATATATTCCTTTACTGGTTCCAATATCAAATCATCTAGAGTAAGGTCACAGGAAAACCAAACACCTTCCATTGCCTTAAACAAACTCCCCTTTTAAAAAAAAATCTGATTTACTCACCAAACTTACTGTCAGTGACAATTGAGATGACTGTAAAGTGGGCAGCTACCTAGTGTGATAGCCCAAGGAGGGGTCTAAAAATTGGAAGAAAAAAAAATGCAACTCACCAGGAGAAGGAGGCCACGGTTTGAAAATCTTATCTAGATGAAAGTGAAACAGAAACACATGTGGCCGGTCTGGCCTAAGGCTGGAGGCTAACTCAGAACAGAAAGCCTAGCCAGCCAGTAATTACTCCTCTGGCCAAGTGTTGCTCTGGCCAGCAAGTAGCTTTTTTGGGGAACTCATGCCCCAAAGTTGGACACCAATTGTAATATGATTTCTAGTTGTTATTAAATGAAAACTAAGAGCCAGATATTGGAGGAAAGCTGGAATGTCAGAGAGAGGAAACAGATCACAGTCAAATCTCACCCAGCCGGCTTCTCAAGGTAAAAGCTATCTTCCAGCTTCCTCGGCCTGGATCCTCATCACTTCTATAGAATAATTCTGTCTTCCTATGCCTACCTTAAATACTTTCTTTGCCCAGTTGTTTCACTTCCAGATTCAACTCTGCATCATATTCTGGAGTTAAGATTAAAGGTGTGAGCTACTACTATTTGGTAGCGAGGCCTTGAACTCACAGAAACACATAAAGATCTCTGTCTCTGGAGTTATGGGATTAAAGGTGTAGGTCACCACTCCTGGTCTTTTCCGTACTGGGATGAAATGCGTGAGTTACCATTCTATGACCCTCCTGGCTTGACTGTGAGTGGGTCTGTTCTCTGATATCCCAGACTGGTTTTATTAAATATATACCACTACAAGTGGGTCTCTGACTCTTGTGCCTGCTCTTGGAACTCCTTTCCTCTTATTGAGTTGCCTTGTCCAAATTTGGGGTTTATTTCATCATATTTTACTTTATTTTGTCGCATTTGGTTGCTGTCTCTTAGAAGTCTAGCCTAACAAGAGACAGAAAGAAGTGGATATGGAGGGGAGGAAAGTAGAGTGGAGCTAGGAGGAACAGGACAGGAAACTATAATTATGATGTATTGTATGAGGAAATAGTAAGTTTTCAATAAAAAAGAAAATCTTAAAGTAAAAATAAGCATAAATTTGAAAAGAATACTGATTACATGCCTGCTAAACATTATACAGAAATATTCAAACTTCCATCTTATTCTTTTAATTCTTCAGTTCTCCTTGTGTTCAGGAGTGAAGGTGCACACCTGTAATCTCAATAGTCAGAGTGTTGTGAATTCCAGGTCAGTTTGAGTACAGGGTTCACTGTGTCTTCAAAAGCAAACAAAAACAAAAGTTGTGGTTTGTAGCTGCTGCCTTTCTTATTGTACAGATGGAAAAACTAAAATTAAGAGTTAGGTGACATCACCACAGGTCATTGACCTCCCTAATTCAAATGTGCTGATCCAACACAAGAAAAAAGGTAATCTGAAAACTAAGCAGGGGAAAAAATCTCAAGTCCTAAACTCTCAAGCAGCATAAAATTGTGTCACAGTTCAGATAAGGAGCATGTGATGCTGACCATAATGAAAACATGAAACACATTTTGCAATATTTCTTTCTAATTCTGTGACATGTTGCCATATATTCAGTTACTCTGAAATTATTCTTCTGCATGAAACATAAATCAAATAAGGGTCTTGCACTTGTTCAACAAATATTAGCTTTGTTAACACAGCTCATATGGTCAATCAGCATATTTATATATTCTTTAAGAAGTCCAATTTAAAATGACAACTACCTGTTACCTAAAGAACAGTTTAGATATCTGATAACTAAAAGCTTCTGAACAAGAAACCTCTTACTGATATATTTCTTTAGCTCTTCTAAACTCTGTTCTTAATAACAAGTTGACATATAATGTCTTTGGAATACATTAGCTCAATGTGCTACTAGATCTGATATCTGGGGAAGTTCTATTTAGTAACATCAAAGATGAAACTATAGGGTCCCTAGTCAGAAATCACTAACAATTTTAAGATAGCTAGAACAGAGAATCAAAGGAAATCCTTTAAACAGAAGGTACCATGAATCCGCAGAGACTACAATCAGTTCTGCCATTTTCTAAATATTTCCAGTAATTCTAGTATTGCAGGAGGGTGAGAAAGTAGTCATGAGTCTGAGGGCAGCTTGTGCTGTACAATAAAATTATGCCTCAAAAATGAAATAAAAACAAATATTGTGCTATGTTCTTTTGGGATAGTCCATACATAGGCATTGTCCTGTCAGAAAGACATGACCCTCAGAACTTCATATAAATATAAACGGTTCTCAAAGGTATCATCTCCAGGAAATATAATGCATGAAGTAAGGGTTTTGATATAAACACTTTTGAAAGAACATAATTATTGTAGGAATTATTCACTGGCAATTGATTATATAAAGAATTAATATTTATTAAAGGGTTATATATACAAAATTGAACCTTAAGGCAATTCTTGGAGAGTTGAACTGTCCCATGCAGTGATGGTGCCAATTTTCTCTCTGTGAATGCAGGAACAAACAGGAAGGGCAGGTAGCATGCACCAACTCCTCTGTGGGGGCTGATCACACCCCATCCAGGGTCCTGAGACCCCAAAGCTACACCTCATGTCTCCCTCTATAACACCTGAATCCCACCACACATAATTCAGTGTGCCCTATCATTCTTTAAAGTCTGGTCTTTCAACTTTGCACTTACACAATGAAGAAGGGAACCTTATTAATAAAACAGTTTATTTTTGAACTAGAATAATGACTTTAGAAAATTATTTTATTCCATAGAGACAAAAGTAACTTACTCCAAATCATAAAACTAGTAAAGCTTTGCAGAGATTCAAAGCCTATCCCATTTGACTGTTACTTTTGAGACTCATAGGGCCTTTCTAATATTGACTGGTGAGTTCATTTAGGAGTGTTTAAGACCCCCCCCAAGGCACTGCATATCACCAAGGTCATATGAAACCACTTTGGATCTGGACATGAATGTGTTTTCTTTATTACTATTTGATAGGAACAGTTACCATTGGTTAAACAGAATACATTTGCACTTGTTCTTTAAGCCACGAGTGAGTTCTGAAAACTGAATTCTTAGAAAAAAAAAAAACTCTTACTTAACATGAAGTCAGGGAAAATAGAATTGGATAGCCTGTGAAGATATTTCAGTACTGACTGTCGTTCAGCATTCTTACCCTGTTGGCTATGTAATTTTTCATGTCTGTAGCATCAATATCATCTGGTAAAAGCTCTGTCAATCTAAATTATTATGTACAGCCAAGTATAGTAGGTAAGTGACTGAATAACTGATAATTACCTAGAAATACTACTTGGTACATCTTTAAACTTTGCTACTCAGACAGAATACACAAATGTCCTTTCTTATGGCTGTAACACAGAGAATGAAGCTCTCTGAAGTTTCAGCTTCTCTCCCGTTTACCAAGTGTTTGGTACTGCACTTCAACATTCCACATCAAAAACGTCTCAGTTTAAGCTGAAGTAGAGACTCAAGATCAAACACTAGGCAGAGCCAGGGGAACCTCACAGGAAAGGAGGAGGAAAAAGGAGGAGGAATGATTGTAGGAGCCAGACATGCCAAAGACACCTGTGAACATGACCATAAAATCAACTAAGCAGGGCCCATAGAGGCTCACAGAAACTGAAGTAACAAACACAGACCCTGTATGAGTGTGAGATAGGACCTTGGCATATACCTTAAGGTTGTGTTGCTTGGTGTTCTTGTGCAACTCCCAACAATGGGAGTGGGGGTTGTTTCTGCCTATTTTGCCTTCTCTTGGGCCATTTTTCCTCCTACTGGGTTGCCAAGTCAAGCCTTCATATGAGTGTACATGCCTAGTCTTATTGTATCTTGTTATACCATGCTCTGTGGAAATCCCTAAGATGTCTGCTTTAATGGAAGGAAGAGTTGATCTAGGGGAGAGGAAATGTAGGGGAAGGGACTGGGAGGAGTAGAGGGAGGGGAATATGTGGTCTGGATGTTATGTATGAGAGAAGAATAAAAGTTAAGATCTCAATTTAGCATGAAGGGGTGACAATTTAATTTTCAATAAAGGACAAACTAACTTTTGTAAGTATTTAGGCTCTGTGATCTCAACTGCAACTACTAATCTTCTCTGTTGTATTATGAAGACCAGCATAAACATCTAGTAAAGGAATGAGTATGACAATTATCCAGTATGCTTTCACTTGTAAAAAATGATATTGGACCACATTTGGCCTGCAAGCTGTACTTTCCCCTCTCCTGTACATGGAAGTAGCATTCTTTTTCTTGAGATTTTAGCAAAGTTTACAGGCTCCATTAAATGGTTAACAATATCAATAATCCTTTAGATGCTGTCTAAGTGAATACTGTTGCCATTGGAATATTTCTTAATCAGCAGGATTCTTGAGAAAAATAGGTGAGAAGCATTGATAGTAGATAATGTCTTACATTCATTTCTGTTGCTGTTATTGAATACCTTAACAAATGGCATTTTAATAGAGAAATGTATATATTTGATGTAGAAGCCCAGAGTCAAGTCTATCGTTATGAAGAAATTAAGGAAGGAACTTGAAGTGGCTAGTCACAACAATACTCAAAAGCAGAGAGAATGGATATGTACATGCCCGATTGTGGCTCAGGCCCTTACCTACACTTCCAATGTCCAGGACTGAAACCCAAGAAAAGGTATTACTCACAATGGGCAGGTCTTTCTACCTCAATTAATATTATCAAGGCCATTTCCACAGGCAAGCCTGATATAGACAATACTTCAAAAAGAATATTCTTCAGAGATTCTTCAGTGTGTTAAATTGATATTAAATCTTATCAACAGAGATAAATGATAGATAGATGGATGGATGGACAAATGGATGAAGGGACAGACAGACAGATGGACAGACAGAGAGACAGATAAACGGAGAGACAGACAGAAGGATGGATGGACGGACAGAAGGATGGATGGATGGATGGATAGATGGATGGATGGATAAACAGACACACGGACAGACAGAAATATGGATGGACAGACAAAAATACAGATAGACAGACAGGCAGTCAGGCGGGCAGATGAACAGACAAACGGATGGATGGATGGACGGATGGACAGACGGTGGACTGACAGACAGAAATACAGAGTGACAGATGGACAGCCAGAAATATTGGTGGATAAATGGATGGACATTTGGATGAAAAGAGGGACAAACGGACAGATAGACAGACAGACAGACAGATAAACAGAGAGACAGACAGATGAATGGATGGACAGATGCACGGATGAATGGATGGAGGTATGGATGGATGGATGGATGGACGGTGGGCAAAGGGACAGACAGATAGACAGATAGACAGATAGACAGATGGACAGACAGACAGATGGATGGATGGACAGACACATAGACAGAGAGAAATATGGATGGACAGACAGAAATACAGATGGAGAGACAAACAGGCAGGCAGACAGGCAGACAGGAAGACAGACAGACAAATGGATGGATGGATGGATGGATGGATGGATGGATGGATGGATGGATGGATGAATGGATGGACAGAGGGATGGACAGACGGATGCACAAACAGACAGAAATACAGATACACAATGAACAGCCAAAAATATAGGGGGACAGACAGACAGACAGACAGACAGACAGACAGAAATACAAATGGGAAGACAGACGAATGGAAAGATGGACAGAAATACAGATGAACAGAGAGATGGACAGACAGACAGAAATATGGTTTAACAGAGAGATGGACAGACAGACAGACAGACAAACAGACACACAGACCAGACAAACAGACAGAAGGGTGTAGGCGGAGTTTACCCACAAGGACACCAATATCAGATAGATATTTATTAAAATATAAACCAACACTCACGGTACAGGTAGCAGATTACAGTGGCACCTGAATAGGAACCGGAGTCTGCAGATGGACGGATGATGGGATCTTTCCTCCAGCAGCCAGGAACCAGGAAGAGAGCCTCCCAGCGTCCCAGCAGCCCCTTATCAATGGGTTCGGCCACACCCCCTCCAGGAGCCCGGGGCCATGGATAAGCTTCCTTGGACCCCATCAGCTGACACCTGAATCCCACAACATCTCCCCCCTTTTTCTAACTAAGAAGGTTCTAAACTAAGACTATGTACAGTAGGAATTATTATGAGGTAGTATCTAGGAGAGGTTAAAGTACAATTGTTAATCAAAGCCTAACTTATATAAGGTACATCTAATAGTTCTAGAATATTGGTAGATAGTAGGGTGTATAGATTATTTTAAAGGGTTAATCTGGGAAAGTGAGAATCTAACACGTGAGTGTTCTTATCTAAGGGATACTAGGGTGAAAACCTTAAACATCTATTCTTCAACCTCTTCAAGACCTGAGAAGGAAGGTGAATTTGTCTGAAAGACAGAAGTACATGGAAGCAGCTACTTCCAAAATTTGGGAGAGGACAGCAACACAGCTACCTGGACAATCACCTCTGGATTTGTGTACCGTTAGCATCTATCGGATTGGCTATAGGCCTATGGCATCTGACAGATCTTTTCACAAGCAGAACAATTTTGAAGGGACTGTCTTATCCTGTCTAGGCAGGTTTCGTCAGTCTCCATCTATCAACTTGTTCATCCAGCTTGACATCATGTGTGTACTGTCAGCAATCAAGGTAAGGACAGTTCCTTACTCAGCCGGCCATTTTTTGCCAAAAGGACCAACTCCAAAGGAGTATCTTCAATGCTCAACACCATCTCGAGAAGGGAGCAGTGACACCAGGAGTCGTCGTGTCTCTCGTGGCCGAATTTTAAATATTAAATGCCATATTCTCTGGGTCTATGAAATGGTTGAAGATTCTTGTCCATCTATGATATTCTAACCTGTATCTGACATGACTGGGATATGATACCTTAAATAGTGTTGACTGCAGATCTTATCGTCTTAAGGAATAAACCCTGTACTAAAAATTAGAATACCTATATAAGGGGTGTACAATCTCTGAACAATGACCCTTAGTAGAACTATCGAACATTAGCCAGGGGTATTTTACCAGGTAAAGTGTCCACAGCATTTTAGACATGTAAATACATATATATCATCTAAACAGAGGTATATAAAACATCTTGTGCATATATCATAACTAGTGCAATCATACATTATCTCTAGTATAGTTAAATGAAGGTAGTAATTGCATAGTATACATGACAATGATGTGCAAATATTTTAAACAAAGGTAGAAGCATACATAAAATATAGCAATTTCAAATTCAGCTTTACATAATAGTTACCGATTCAGATTTATATCGGAGTACAAGTTGCTTTGGTTACATAAAACAATCTCAGATTAAACTTTGTACCAATGTACAAATTATCACAATTAAACATATAAAATGATTTTGCATTAGTATCAATATACAGATATCTATGACAGTGCAAATTGTCTTTAGCTTAGCCCATACATTCAGCTAAAATGAAGTATAGGTAGGTAGAACAGTCTACCTTTATCTACCCTATCTATACCCCCTCTCTTCTACAAAAAAAGATCTCTGATGCTATATTATAATTTTGTCTTTTACCCAGTTTTACCCACAACCTTTGGAGCATAAAACTTATTGGGAAAGGGGGCGTAGTCGTTTATAAGGTTGCTTCCTGCTGACTTAAGGGCAATGGCATCTCTTTGGGATCCTGTAAAAGCTAAAACAATGGTTAGTTCTTAATGGACTGACCACATACATCTATAACCATTTTTAGGATAGTGGTTAACTCCATCTGGAAACTTAATTAGCAGTGTGATCTGAAGGATAATCATAAGGAGCTATCTTGCAGCTGTTTTTGAATAATCTATTTCTTGAAAACAATTATTGATTGGTGCGCACCAGGTTCTTGATTTTTCTATTTTTGTCTCTGCTGTCTGTCTATCTGTCTCTTATTCTCTCTCTCTCATACTCTTTCTTTTATTTTTGTTTTTCTAGCAGGAGTTGTTCTGGTGGAGGCCCCATCTCGGTTCCAGATTCTTTGTAGATAGCTGATAGGAAGAAATGTTATTTACAGTGGAAAACTTAAGCATTGTGGATATTAAGCAGACAGAATGAGATGTTTGAGAGGTACAGAAACAGGGAGGAACAAGGTTTAAGGTAAAGTCACAGTAATATTGGTCCCTAAATATTTTGCCTTCTGTCTCACACCAGGTGGCTCTTATGATGTGAGACAGAATTTTACATATTCCTTTACCAATATGCTTGGGTTTAGAGAGGGAGAAAGCCACAAGTTCCCAATCCAAATCCAGCCTTATTAATAGTCAAATCAGGACCATTTTTTTTCTTTTTTTTTTTGAGATGTAGATGCAAGATGTAAAGCAGTAAAAATTGAGAAATTACCCAGTAGTGCATGTGTGTATCAGTTGGTCTCGTAGTCTGTCTTGTACATTCCTTAATCCTCAGTCTGTCTTCTATTGCAGGTGAGTAATTATTCAATGTTTAGTCAATGCCGTAAAAATAGTTGTATCCATTTTCCTGTAAAGACAAAACTGAGAGACCCTGCCCCAGGTTTGTTAAGTGTGTTTTCCTTACCACGCATCCATTTGTCATGTCAAGGATGAGCAGTTACTTTTCTTGTTCAGGAAGAGACTCCTTTTCGAAGCGGGCTTTTATTAGTTTTGTCGGTACCCATATCTTTTCTGTCCCTGTTGAAACAAGAGCAAAACCCCTACCCCATCGAAGCACATACCCTGGCTTCCATTCGGAAGTCAACACATCTTTGAAGTAAATGGGTTGATTTAACTCAGAAGATTTCTCTACTACCCAATGTCTCTCAGCAGCTGAAGTTCCCTTTTCATCAGCGTTAAGAAAATTTAAAGTCAATAAGGCACTATGCAACCTCTCTCTGGGTTTTTTCATTTCTTTCTTTTGTTTATAAAGCATCTCTTTTAATGTGCGGTGAGATCTCTCCACGACTGCCTGTCCTGTAGGATTGTGTGGTATCCCTGTAATATGCTTTATATCATAGTATGCAAAAATTATCTTCATTTTTCGGGAGACGTAAGCTGGGGCATTGTCAGTCTTAATCTGAGTGGGAATTCCCAATATGGCCATGGCTTCCAAAAGGTGAGTAAGTACAGCATCAGCATTTTCAGAACTCAGGGCAGTCGCCCATTGCATTCCAGAATAGGTGTCAATAGTATGATGGACATATTTCATCTTTCCGAATTCTGGAAAGTGAAACACATCCATTTGCCATATCTCATTTCCGTGTGTACCCTTAGGATTAGTTCCTGCAGGTAAAGATGGTTGGTTATAGAAAGAGCAAGTGTCACATTTTTTTACTATTTCCTTTGCTTCAATCCAAGTGATGGGAAAACTCTTCTTCAGCCCTTTGCTGTTAACATGATGTTTTTCATGAAATTCTGTGGCCTTTAGCACGCTTCCTATTAGCAACCGATCTATTTCCTCATTACCCTGCGCTAGAGGGCCTGGGAGGCCCGTGTGTGCTCTGATATGTGTTATGTACATAGGATGTATCCTACCTCTGATGATATCTTGTAGTTGTATGAATAGTAAGGTCAAGTCTGTATCATCGTGAATGAAGTCAGCAGTTTCAATATGTGAAACAACTCTTTCTGCATATTGAGAGTCAGTAATTAAGTTAAGAGGTTCTGTGAAATCCAACAACACCATAATAATTGCATATAGTTCTGACTTTTGAACAGAGTTATAAGGGCTCTGAGCCACTTTAGTTAGGTTTTCAGACTTGTAGCCAGCCTTCCCTAAATTGTTTGCATCTGTATAAAATATAGGGGCTCCAGAAATTGGTTCATCTTGTACTACACGAGGAAAGATCCAATTAGTTTCCTTTATACATTGAATTCTCTTGTTTTGGGGATATTTATTATTAATTTCTCCTAAAAAGTCACTGCAAGCCTTTTGCCAAGGTTCACTGTCTGCCCATAATCGTTCAATTTCTTCATTAGTCAGAAGCACAACAATTTCTGCAGGGTCCTTTCCAGTCAATTGACGGAGTCTCAATTTACCTTTAAAAATCAGATCAGCAATTTTTTCGATATATGTCTTCATCTTTTTGCTTGGCCTATGTGGCAGAAATATCCATTCTAATATGATGCTTTCTCTTTGCATTAAGATTCCTGTTGGAGATTGTCTTGAGGGTAGAATAACAAGTATGCATTCCAGGTATGGATCCACACGATCCACATGTGTTTCTTGAAGTTTTCTTTCTACCAACCCTAATTCTTTCTCGGCCTCATCAGATAGTTTTCTTGGACTATTTAAACCCTTGTCACCTTCTAAAGTCTTGAATAAATTAACTAGTTCATAGTTTTTTATACCAATCATGGGCCGTATATGAGCAATATCTCCTAGTAGCTTTTGAAAATCGTTAAGAGTCTTCAATTTATCTCTATTTAATTTTACCTTTTGTGGTCTAATTTTTTGTAAACCTATCTTATATCCTAAATAATTGATAGAATCTCCCCTCTGTACTTTTTCTGGAGCAATTTGCAGTCCCCAATTAGGCAATACTTTCTGTAGTTCTTCAAACAATGTTTCTAATGTCTGTGGGTTTGGGTCTGCCAACAAAATATCATCCATATAATGGTAAATGATAGATTGTGGGAAGCGCTTGCGCAGTATTTCTAGTGGTTGTTGTACAAAATATTGGCATAAGGTGGGACTATTTAACATTCCTTGGGGCAGGACTCTCCATTGGTACCTCTTAGCTGGCCCTGAATTATTAAGAGTAGGCACTGTAAAAGCAAATTTCTCTTTGTCTTGTTCCTGTAAAGGTATGGTAAAAAAAACAATCTTTCAAGTCAATAACTGTAATAGGCCATCCTTTAGGTAGCAGAGAAGGCAGGGGAATACCAGATTGTAAGGAGCCCATAGGTTGAATCACCTTATTAATTGCTCTTAAATCTGTCACCATCCTCCATTTTCCAGATTTCTTCTTGACAACAAAAACAGGAGAATTCCATGGACTGGTTGATTCTTCAATATGCTGAGCCTGTAACTGCTCCTGTACCAACTGTTCCAAAGCCTGAAGTTTTTCTTTTGTCAAAGGCCATTGTTGAACCCAAATAGGCTTTTCCGTTAACCATTTTAAAGGCAGTGCTGTGAGCGTCTTATTAAGAGGGCAATTCTTTTTTACAACTTGAATGGCTGGTGAATTTTTGTCATTTTTGGAAACATAGTTGAGCCTCCAGCTGACATCATAACCAGGAGGGATTTTAATCTGGGTATTCCATTGCATTAGGAGGTCGCGACCCCACAGATTCACTGCTATATCAGCCATATATGGCTTTAACCGTCCTTTCTGACCTTCTGGTCCTATGCATTCAAGCCACCTCACACTCTGTTTCACCTGAGATATTGTTCCAATACCCAGAAATTGGATATCTACTGTCTGTAAAGGCCATCTCGGATGCCAGGACCGTGGGGTTATGATCGAAACATCAGCCCCCGTGTCGACTAAACCCTGGATATAAATATTGTCTATCCGTACGCCCAATTTTGGTCTTTGTTCATTTATCGAAGTCTGCCAAAATATTCGTTTCGTAATTTTCTTTGGAGTTTCTGAATCTTCTTTTGAATTTATGTTATCATCTGATATCGTATGTTTTTCAAGATCAGGTATTGGGTGTTCTATTCGTCTTGAGAATGCTGGTCTTCTACTACGACCGGATATGATCTCACCATCCTCGAATTTGGAGTCTGATTTTGGGGGGCTTCCCGGGGGAAGCCCCGAAAGGCGTTTCCCGATGGCAGAGGGTTGCCTTCTTTATCTCTGGTAGATCTACATTCATTGGTCCAATGCCGTCCCTTGCCACATCTTCTGCATAATCCAGAAGGCAATGGCCTTCTGTTCGAATTAAACCCAGATCGGGCATCGTTTCTAAAAGTACTTTGTGTACAGTTTCGTCTTACATGGCCTTGTCTACCACAGTTGAAACAAGTGATTCCTTGGTTCCTCTTCCTTACCTTATCAATGGCTTGGTCTACCCAATTGTCTTCATTACTATGGAGAGGTTCAGCATTGATTGTATATTGAATCCATTCTTCTAGAGGTGCGGCTCTGATTTTTAAAGGCAGAAGCATTCTTCTACATTCCGGATTAGCATGATCAAAGGCCAGAGAAAGTATTATTTGCTTTCTAGCTTCTGGATCTGATATTGCTCTATTTACAGCCGTGGTAAGCCTGTGTAGAAAGTCAGTATAAGGCTCTTTCAAACCTTGTTTGACCTTAGCATAATGCTCAACTTTTTGACCTGTGTCTAAAATCTTTTCCCATGCATTAAGTGCGGCTGTACGGCATAGCAATAAAGTATGTTCGTCATAAGTAGTTTGAGTCTTCACGTCAGCAAACATTCCTTCACCAAGGATTTGGTCCTGAGAAGCAAAGAAACCCCTAATTCTTCCTTGGTGTTCTAAGGTCCTGGCTTCCTCTCTAAACCAGCTTCTCCACTGCAAGTTTTGGCTTTGGTCCAAGACAGCAGCTGTTAGCTGCATCCAATCGAAGGGGAGGATTCGGTTTTTTGCAGACCATGAATTCAGGAGCTGCTTTACATAAGTAGAGTGAATACCATACATGGATATTGCCTCTTTAAAATCTTTGATGTCTTTCATATGTAGTGGCTCATAACTATACTCTACATATTCTGAGGAACCCCCTGGTGCCATCTTGGTCTGAATAGTAGCTGGGAACAATAGTGGTGGTGAAGGAGGTATCCCCGTGATGTTTACAACTTTATGTAAAGTATTTCCAGTACCATAACACCCCATTGGGGGTTGACCTGAACTGTTCTGAGCATAAGATGTATCATTGCCCTTTTGTAGTGTTGCAATATGGTCCTCACATTCTTTCATTTTGGATATAATGGGTTCCCACTCCTGGATTTTGGATATTGCAGGTACAAATTCTTGTATTTCGGATACCATCTGTCTCAAAGTTTGACTTTCTTGATGAAGTAATCCTTCTAAAGACCTCGCCGAGTCAGCAATTTTGAGATCTACATCATTAACATAATTAATGATTTTCTCGTCCACTTTATTAATGTGGTCAACAAGTTTCTTGTTCTCATCAGTTACGTAGAGTTTATATTGTTCTCGTATAGTGCTGTCATAATGAGAAAGCTTGTTGTAATCAATTTGTAGAGTATCTATCGTCTTTGACATAGCAGAGTTTGAGAGCTGTAATTCACATACGTTGGACAACAGCTGCCGATTTAAGTTCTGCATCTGCTTAATGTCATCTGACAGTGTAGCGTTTGATAATTCTATAATACCAAGTTTGGACTGTAATTGAAGGTTTGAATTCGTGACCTCAGTCATCACCCGTCTATTGTGGAACACAACATACAGAAACAGACCAAAAAGTAGTAAAACTGAGGTATTGAATACCTCAAGATACTCATTTAAAAACTTGTCAACCATCGTGGAAAAATATATACCGAATTCCTCAAAAGAATAGTTGTCAGCCATTACCTCAATCCAGGTGCAATGATACTGTGTGGTCAGAAGATGTCACAATAACGTTTAGTGCCCTGCTGTATGGCAGATGCAGAGACACTCAGCACGCTATTTACAGATCCTAGGTGTTAAAAGGGTCTCAGCGGGCAGAATAGAATTCCTGGGAAAAGCAAAGTCTCACAAATGAAGACAGCCGCTTGAATCTGCAGTTTTTGGGTAGGCAGCGGGGCCGCAGCCGCGCCGTTGGTTGATAGGCAGAGATACTGACCACGCGCAGCAGTTAGGCAGAGATACCGACCGCGCGCAGCAGTTCCTACAGCTAGGCAGCGGAGCCGCGGCGCGCAGCTGATTAAGGGGTGGAGTTACTGACCGCGCGCAGCAGTTCCTACAGCTAGGCAGAGGAGCCGCGGCCGCGCAACTGGTTGATAGGCAGAGATACTGACCACGCGCAGCAGTTAGGCAGAGATACCGACCGCGTGCAGCAGTTAGGCAGAGATACCGACCGCGCGCAGCAGTTAGGCAGAGATACCGACCACGCGCGCAGCAGTTAGGCATTGATACCGACCGCGCGCAGCAGTTCCTACAGCTAGGCAGCGGGCCCTGGCCGCGCGCACTTCGCGCGGCTGATTAAGGGGCGGAGTTAGCGCTAGCGCGGGCTAACCAAACAGCCAAAGACGGAGCCTAAGCCGTTTGGAAGTCACCTCTCACTATCAAACCCGCACACACAGGGCTGGATACGACTTGCCCACAGTCAAACCTGACCTGAGTGCGTTCTAAGCCCGACCCGCAGGCCCGGGGCATTGGGCGCCAGATGTAGGCGGAGTTTACCCACAAGGACACCAATATCAGATAGATATTTATTAAAATATAAACCAACACTCATGGTACAGGTAGCAGATTACAGTGGCACCTGAATAGGAACCGGAGTCTGCAGATGGACGGACGATGGGATCTTGCCTCCAGCAGCCAGGAACCAGGAACAGAGCCTCCCAGCGTCCCAGCAGCCCCTTATCAATGGGTTCGGCCACACCCCCTCCAGGAGCCCGGGGATATGGATAAGCTTCCTTGGACCCCATCAGCTGACACCTGAATCCCACAACAGAAGGGCAGATGGATGGATGGATGGATGGATGGATGGATGGATGGATGGATGGTTGGATGGATGGATGGATGGATGGATGGATGGATGGATGGATGGATAGATGGATGGACAGACACAAGGACAGACAGAAATATGGAAGGACAGACAAAAATACAGATGGACAGACAGGCAGGCAGGCAGGCAGACAGACAAACAGATAGATAGATGTACAGAAGGATGGACAGACAGATGGACTGACAGACAGAAATACAGATAGACAGACAAACAGCCAGAAATATGGGTGGATAAATGGATGGACATTTGTATGAAGGGACGGACAAACAGACAGATGGACAGACATACAGGTAAACGGACAGACAGACGGATGGATGGACAGACGGACGGATGTATAGATGGACAGAGAGACGGGTGGATGGATGGACAGACACACGGACAGACAGAAATATGGATGGACAGAAAAAATACAAATGGTGAGACGGAGAGACAGGTAGACAGGCTGACAGACAGAATATCGGATGGATGGATGGACAGATGGATGGACAGACAGACAGAAATGAAGATACACAGAAGAACAGCCAGAAAGATGGGTGGACAGACAGACAGGCAGACAGAAATACAAATGGACAGACAGACGAATGGACAGATAGATATACGGATGAACAGAGAGATGGACAGACAGATAGAAATAAAGATGAACAGAGAGATGGACAGACACACGGACAAAAGGACAGACCAAACGAACAGACAGAAGGGCATATGGATGGATGGATGGATGGATGGATGGATGGATGGATGGATGGATGGATGGATGGATGGAATCATGGATGGATAGATGGATGGATGGATGGACGGACAGATGGACGGATGATCAGATGGATAAATAGATAGATGGACAGGTAGATGGACAGATGGAAGGACAGGTAGATGGATGGATGGACAGGTAGACAAAGGGACAGATGGACAGATAGACAGAAAAATGGACAGATGGACGGATGGACAGACAGATGGATGGACAGACAGACCAGACAAACAGACAGAAGGGCAGATGGATGGATGGATGGGTGGATGAACAGATGGACAGATGGATGGATGAATGGACAGACACACGGACAGAAAGAAATATGGACAGACAGACAAAAATACAGATGGACAGACGGGCAGACAGGCAGACAGATAGACGGACAAACGGATGGATGGATGGATGGATGGATGGACAGATGGATGGACAGACAGACAGAAATATATACAGACAGATGAACAGCCAGAAATATGGGTGGACAGACAGACAGAAAGATAGACAGATGGACAGACAGACAGGCAGACAGAAATACAAACGGATAGACAGACAAATGGAGAGACAGACAGAAATACAGATGAACAGGGAGATGGACAGACAGAAATACAGATGAACAGAGAGATGGACGGACAGACAGACATACAGAAATATGGATGGACAGACAATAATACAGATGGACAGTCAGAAAGGCAGATGGATAAACAAACACATGGATGGATGGAGAGATGGACAAAGGGACAGAAATACAGATAGACAAACGAACAGAAAGAAATATGGGTGGACAGACAGACAGACAGACAGGCAGACAGAAATACAATGGATAGACAGACGAATGGACAGACTGACAGAAATAAGGATGAACAAAGAGATGGACAGACAGAAAAACGGATGAAAAGAGAGATGGACAGACAGACAGATGGACAGATAAATGGACTTATGGACGGACAGACAGACAGATGGATGGACATACAGACCAGACGAACAGACAGAAGGTCAGATGTATGTATGCATGTATGTATGGATGGATGGATGGATGGATGGAGGGATGGATGGATGGACAGATGGATGGATGGATGGACAAATGGATGGACAGATGGATGGACAGACAGAGAGAAATACACATAGACAGAAAAACAGCCAGAAATATGGGTGGACAGCCAGAGAGACAGAAAAACGGACAGACAGACAGGCAGAGAGAAATACAAATGGACAGATGGACAGAAAAATGATGAACAGAGAGATGGACAGACAGACAAATGGATGGACAGACAGACCAGACGAATAGACAGAAGGGCAGAAGGATGGATGGATGGATGGATGGATGGATGGATGGATGGATGGACGGATGAACGAATGGATAGATAGATAGAGATAGATAGATAGATAGATAGATAGATAGATAGATAGATAGATAGATGGACAGATAGATGGACAGATGGATGGACAGAAGGATGGATGGGTGGACAGATGGACAAAAGGACAGATGGTCAGGCAGACAGATAAATGGATGGATGGACGAAGCGACAGACACATGGATTGACAGACAGACCAGAAACAGATAAAAGAGTAGATGGATGGATGGATGAACAGTTAGATGGAAAGATGGATGGACAGACAGACAAACAGACAAATGGACAGACAGACAGATGGACAGATAAATGGACTTATGGATGGACAGACAGAAAGATGGATGGACATACAGACCAGACGAACAGACAGAAGGGCAGATGGGTGGATGGATGGATGGATGGAAGAATGGATGGATGGATGGATGGATGGATGGATGGATGGATGGATAGATGGATGGACAAATGGATGGACACATGGATGGACAGACAGAGAGAAATACACATAGACAGACGAACAGCCAGAAATATGGGTGGACAAACAGACAGACAAACGAACTGACAGACAGGCAGAGAGAAATACAAATGGACTGATGGACAGAAATATGATGAAGAGAGAGATGGAAAGACAGACAGAAATACTGATGAACAGAGAGATGGACAGACAGAAAAAAACGGATGGACAGACAAACCAGACGAACAGACAGAAGGGCAGACAGATGGATGGATGGAGGGATGGAAGGATGGATGGATGGGTGGATGGATGGATGGATGGATGGATGGATGGATGGATTGATGGATGGATGGATTGATGGATGGAAGGATGGAAGGACGAACGGTTGGATAGGTAGATAGATGGACAGATAGATGGACAGATGCATGGACATATGGATGGATGGACAGACAGATGGACAAACGGAAAGATGGTCAGACATACAGATAAATGGATGGATGGACGTACCAAGGGACAGATGGACAGACAGACAGACCAGACGAACAGACAGAATCACAGATGGATGGATGGATGTATGGATGGATTGATGGATGGATGGACAGAAAAACAGACAGACAGAAAATGGATGGAAAGACAAAAATACAGATGGAGAGACAGGCAGACAGGCAGACTGGCAGACTGACAAATGGATGGATGGATGGACAGATGGATGGACAGATGGATGGACACACAGACAGAAATACAGATAGAGAGAAGAACAGCCAGAAATATGGGTGGAAACACAGACAGACAGGCAGACAGGAAGGGAGAAATACAAATGGATAGACAGAAGAATGGACAGACTGACAGAAGTAAGGATGAACAGAGAGATGGACAGACAGACAGAAATACGGATGAACAGAGATATGGACATACAGACAGATGGAGGGACAGACAGACCAAACGAATAGACAGAAGGGCAGATGGATGGATGGATGGATGGATGGATGGATGGATGGATGGATGGATGGATGGATGGATGGATGGACAAACAGACAGATGGACAGACAGACAGATGGACAGATAAATGGATTTATGGACGGACAGACGGACAGATGGATGGACATAGAGGCCAGACGAACAGACAGAAGGGCAGACGGATGGATGGATGGATGGATGGATGGATGGATGGATGGATGGATGGATGGAAGTTTGGATGGATGGACGAATAGATGGATGGATCACAAATGGATGGACAGATGGATGGACAGGAAGAGAGAAATACACATAGACAGATGAACAGCCAGAAGTATGGGTGGACAGACAGACAGACCTACAAACGGACAGACAGACAGGCAGAGAGAAATACAAATGGACAGATGGATGGAAATACGATGAAGAGAGAGATGGACAGACAGACAGAAATACGGATGAACAGATAGACAGACAAACGGATGTACAGACAAAACAGACGAATAGACAGAAGGGCAGATGGGTGGGTGGGTGGATGGATGGATGGATGGTTGGATGGATCGATGGATAGATAGATGGACAGACAGATGGACAGATGGATGGATGGGAGGACAGATGGAAAAATGGACATATGGTCAGACAGATAAATGGACGGATGGATGGACCGACAGACATATGGAAAGACAGACAAACCAGACAAACAGAAAAAAGGGCAGATGGATGGATGGACAGATGGATGGACAGATGGATGGACAGACAGACAGACATACAGATAGACTAACAGCCAGAAATATGGGTGGACAGACAGACAGTCAGACAGACAGACAGGCAGACAGAAATACAAATGGACAGACAGACAAATGGACAGACTGGCAAAAATAAGAATGAATAGAGAGATGGACAGACAGATAGAAATACAGATGAACAGAGAGATGGACAGACAGACAGACAGAGGGAAAGACAGACCAGAAGAACAGACAGAAGGGAGATGGATAGATGGATGGATGGATGGATGGATGGATGGATGGATGGATGGATGGACAGACACACGGACAGACAGAAAATAATTGGACAGACAAAAATACAGATGGACAGACAGGCAGACAGGCAGACTGGAAGATGTAAAAACGGATGGATGGATGGACAGATGGATGGACAGACAGAAATACAGATAGACAAAAGAACAGCCAGAAATATGGGTAGACAGACAGACAGACAGTCAGACAGACACGCAGACAGAAATACAAATGGACAGATAGACGAATGGACAGGCAGGCAGAAATAAGGATGAACAGAGAGATGGACAGACAGACAGAAATACGGATGAACAGAGAGATGGACAGACAGACGGAGGGAAAGACAGAACAGACGAACAGACAGAAGGGAGATGGATAGATGGATGGATGGATGGATGGATGGATGGATGGATGGA